>JAGIQG010000009.1:98401504-103381379 GCA_024679065.1 Sphyrna mokarran
AGGCTATTCAGCCCATCAAGTCTGCACCAACTCTCTGACAGAGCATCCTACCCCAGCCTGTGCTCCCATAACCCCACGTTTCCCATAGCTGACCTCCCCCCCAAATTATACAATTATACATTACATCCCACATCATGATGGCACAGAGGTTAGCACTGTTGTTTCACAGCACCAGGGGCCCGGGTTCAACTCCCAGCTTGCATTACTGTGCGGAGTTTGCACATTCTTCCCATGTCTGCGAGGATTTCCTCAGGGTGCTCTACTTTCCTCCCATTTTCTGAAAGATGTGCTGGTTAAATGCATTGATCTGAACAATGGCAAATAGAGGAATTTCACTGTAATTTCATTGCAGTGTTAATGTAGGGCTTATCTGTAACTAATAAATTAACTTTAACTTAAAGTTAACGGTCAATTTAGCATGGCCAATCTACCTAACCTGCACACTTTTGGAATATTCATATATAATCATAGAATCCTACAGAAGGAGGCCATTCAGTCTAAGAATCCAGAATCCCACCCTGGCCCTATCCCCATAACCTCATGTATTCACCCTGCTAATCCCCCTTAGACTAAGGAGCAATTTATCCTGGCCAATCCACCTAATCCACACATCTTGGACTATGGGAAGAAACCGGAGGAAACCCACGCAGACATGGAGAGAATGTGCAGACTCCACCCAAGCCAAGAATCGAAACTTGGTCCCTGGCACTGTGAGGCAGCAGTGCTCACCACTGTGCCATCGTGCTCTTTTGTAGCTCAACTCTATTAATAGTCTAGGGGAGGCAATGGCACTGTGGTATTTTCACTTAATCCACAATAAAGTTCTGGGACCCGAGTTCAAATCTCACCCCGGCAGATGGTGAAATTTGAATTTGGTTAAAAAAAAATCTGGAATTAAGAATCTACAGATGACCACGAAGCCATTGTTGATTGTCAGAAAGACCCATCTGGTTCACTAATGTCTTTCAGGGAAGGTAATCAGCATCCTTACTTGGTCTGGCCCATATGTGACTCCAGAGTCACAGCAATGTAGTTGACTCTCAACTGCCCTCTGACATGGCCTAGTGAGGCACTCAGTTCAAGGGCAATTAGGGATGGGCAATAAATGCCCTGATGGCCCCAAGAAGGAAGAGAAAGAAATTTATAAACAAAATTACCTTTCCCTGCAGAATTATATACTGATATTTGAAAAGATATTTCCTGTTATTCCCCATCCTTGGCTGTTTTAGGAGGTGGAGGATATTCCAGATTTCCATTGCCCTTGGTGTGGGGCATTCCTTCCTGACATCACCTGTTCTCATTTGGAAATTCCTGTTTTGGATACTCCCTGGATTCTCTCCTGATCACTAAATCCCTTCCCCGTCCCAAACTCCTGGGTCCGACCACCATCCCCTTGACCATTTACACTCAGGGGAATGCAAACCCTTGGATAAAGTGGGAGGCCTGAGGCCTGTTACCTATGGTGCCGTTCCAAGATGCCGAGAGCAGGCCGGGTGGGATCAGCACGGCAAAAATCAGGATCCGGGCCTCCATCCTCAAGAGGGAGAGAGAACAGGAAAGCGGGGAGTAAGTGCGAACCTGCAAAACAAGAGCACAGAAGGTTTGGGAGGAGAAAGAGGGGAGCGGAGAGAGAGAGTCAGCACAACACAGCTCTGCCCAAGGGAAAACACTATCTAATACTGCCCTTCAGGCCCGCCCTCCAATCCCCAACTAAACCCACTGGCATGCCCATCAATCCCAGCCGGAATTTCAGATGGAGAGACATAGATGGGCATCTTTTCCCGCCGGATCGGAATTCCAGTCCGCAATCCCGATCCTCACTCAATCCCAGACCCTCACTCTTCGACACTTTCCCGAAAAGGATGGCACGGTGGCACAGCGATTAGCACTGCTGCCTCACACAGAGAGAGATTATGGTTGTCGCGTCATTAGATAGTGGATACACTGGCTGTGATTTTCCAAAATCCCTTAGATTTGGGAATATTCCCATTACATTTTTACAACTTTTACAAATTCACCATAGAAAGCATTCTTTCTGGTTGTATCGCAGCTTGGTATAACTCCTGCTCTGCCCATAACCACAAGGAACTACAAAAGATTGTGAATGTAACCCAATCCATCACACAATTCAGCCTCCTATCCAATGATTCTGTCTACACTTCCCACTGTCTCAGGAAAGCAGCCGGCATAATTTAGGACCCCACACGTCCTGGATATTCTCTCTTCCACCTTTTTCCATTGGGAAAAAAAAATATAAAAGTCTGAGGATATGTATCAACTGACTCATGAACAGCTTCTTCCCTGCTGCTGTCAGACTTTTGAATGGATCTAACTTGCATTAAGTTGATCTTTCTCTACACTCTAGCTATGACTGTAACACTACATTCTGCACTCTCTCCTTTCCTTCTCTATTAACGGTATCTTTTATCTGTATAGCACACAAGGAACAATACTTTTCACTGAACATGTGACAATAATAAATACATGTGACAATAATAAATCAAATCAAAAAAATTGGAAGCTGTAAAATATTACCCTGCTTTTCAAGAAGGCAGTGTGAGGGGAAGAGGGATCCAGTTGGTCTAACACCAGTAATTGATTTAAAATTTTATTTATTTGTCACAAGTAGGGTTACATTAACATTTCAATGAAGTTACCGTGAAAATCCCCTAGTTGCCACATCCGATGCCTGTAACTGAGGGGGAATTTGGCATGGTCAATGCACCCAACCAGCACATCTTTTAGACTGTGGGAGGAAACCGGAGCACCCGGAGGAAACCCACGCAGACATGGGGAGAATGTGCAGTCTCCACACAGACAGTGACCCAGGCCAGGAATCGAAACTGGGACCCTAGCACTGTGAGACAGCTCTGCCAAGTCTTAATAATGCACTTAGAAAATATGTACATTATGATTAGAACAAAGTCATTTGCTGAAGAGTAAACAAATTGAACAGAGTTTTTTGAGAATGTAACTAATAGAACAGATAAAGGGGAACCAGTAGATGTGGTATCCCTAGTTTTCCCAAAGGCATTCAATGAGGTACCACACAAAAGTTTAATTGGCAAGACAAGGGCTCACAGAGTTCGGGGTGATCATTTGGCATGAACAGAGGATTGGTTAATAGATAGTAAACAGAGAGTGAGGATAAGAGGGGCTTTTTCAAGTTGTCAGACAGTGAATGGTGGAATGCCACAAGGATCAGTGCTGGAGCCTCAGCTATTCACAATCTATATTAAGGTGACGAGGCAAGAGAAATGTATCAAAGTTTGTTGATGATGCCAAACTGGATGGGAAGGGAAGCTGTGGGGAGGACACAGAGAGGCTACAAAAGAGATATAGATGGATTAAGTGCGTGGGCGCAATATGGCAGATGGAGTGTACAGTGGGGGAGAGTGAAGTTATTCACTTTGGTTGTAAGAATAGAAAAGCAGAATTTTTTAAAAGATGTGAAACTTGTAAGCATTGATGTTCAAGGAGACATGGGTGTCCTCGTATACAGAACACAGAAAGTTTGCATTCAGGTTCAGCAAGCAATTAGGAAGGGAAATATGAGCGGTACAGCGGTTAGTACTGCTGCCTCACAGTGCCAAGGATCTGGTTTGGTTCCCGGCTTGAGTCACTGTCTATGCAAAGTTTGCACGTTCATCTCGTGCCTGCATGGGTCTCCTCTGGGTGCTTCAGTTTCCTTCCACAGTTCAAAAGACATGCTGGTTAGGTGATTGGCCATGTTAAATTCTCCCTCAGTGTACCCAAACAGATGGCAGAGAATGGCAACTAGAGGATTTTCACCATAATTTCATTGCAGTGTTAATGTAAGTTGACTTGTGACACTAATAAATAAACTTCAAACTTTTAGACATGTTGGCCTTCAATGAAAGAGGTTTAGTTACAAGAATAAAGAGGTCTTGCTGCAATAGGACTGAGATTTGCTGAGATCACATCTGGAATAGTGAGTGCAGATTTGCTCTCCACAATTAAGAAAGAACACACTAATATAGGAGGTGGCAAAGTGAAGGTTTACTAAATTCATGGCTGGGATGAGAGATCGTTTCAAAGTTTGAAGTTTATTTATTAGTATCACAAGTAGGTTTACATTAACACTGCAATGAAGTTACTGTGAAAATCCCCCAGCCGCCATACTCTGGCGTCTGTTCAGCTACACTGAGGATGAATTTAGCACCTAACCAGCACATCTTTCAGACTGTGGGAGAAAACTGGAGGAAACCCACGCAGACACAGGGACAATGTGCAAACTCCACACAGATAGTGAGCCAAGGGTGGGAATCGAACCGGGTCCCTGGTTCTGTGAGGCAGCAACGCTAACCACTATTCCATCATGCTGCCCTATAATAAGAGGCTGAGTAAACTGGGTTTATATCCTCTGGAGTTTAGAAGAATGAGAGGCGACCTCATTGAAACCTACATAACACTCTGACAGAGCTTTGAGAGAGTGGGTGCATAGAGATAGTTTCCCCTGGTTGTGGGAGAAGAATCTTCCGATTCACCGGCAGTGGGAAGCATGGCGAGTTGGGGTAAGTTCATTTAGCGCAAAGCCAAAGATCTGTTTCCAGACAGCTGGGTGACTTCCATGAGGAACATTGTGGGCAAGACACTTGGCAGGTATTAGCACATCATTCAGGCTCATTAAAGGACCAGCCCATCCAAATCAAGTTGTTGCCCCCCTTCCCCGAAATTAAGCTCCTTGCCAGTGAGAAATTAAAACCTTCACGTTGGTCACTGCGTATAAATGATGTACACCTGAGCTTGACTTCTTCCCCGACTTTGAGGTGAGTGTTCGTAGCTTCACCCTTCTTGGGCAATGCTCGGAAGATTCCCCGCTCCCTCTTGTTGTGGATGTTCCAGTCCTGTGGACAGAGGGAGAAGGATTAATTGTCACCCCACAGGCCGCTTGGAACAGCTCAGGGGAATGTGTGCCTACAGCAGCTGATGAGTCCTTCCCCAGTAGGTGGTTAACAAGCAACGTGCCACTCACCCTGAAGGAGCATGGCAGATCATTCAACTCCTTCCTGCATTACTGGGACCTCCACTGAGATGTCTGCCAAGGCCAGGGAGGCTACGCTGAATCAGGATGGAGGTGGGGACATGGCGGGGGGAAATGAGGCTGGTGGTGGGATGCAGGGTCAAACATCACCTGGTGCACCATGATCCAGGAGTCACCAGAACCCAAACATTCTGGTTTAAATATGGAAGCCTGGCATTCAGCTCCCCTCCCCACTGCCGAGGCAAGCCAGGGACAGTGATTTCCTGCTCCCCTCCCCCCCTCGCAGGATCATGGGCTGTCAGTCATTCATACCCATTACATGAATACACACAAACACACACACACACACACACAAACACACACTCACACCTCTATGCCCCTCCTCCACTACCCACCCTACTGAGACTCATTCCGAATTTCGTACCTGCCACTGAGCTTGGTCTCTGAGAATGGAAGATTCTCACCAGCAGCACTGCCTTGGGATGGGGGGGAGCGCTTCACTCTGAGGGTAGTGAATCTTTGGAATTGCCCACCCCACAGGGGCTACGAAAGCTCCATTGTCAAGCTCTTGACGGCCAGGGGATAGAGAGACATTTTGTCTTCTCAGGGCATCGAGGGATGGGGCAACGTGCGGGAAAGTGGAGTTGAAGACTAAGATCCAGGGAATGTGACACAGGTTCGCCAGACTGATTCCTGGGAATGGCAGCATTGTCGTGTGAGGAGAGATTGGGTTGACTGGGCCTGAATTCACAGAGTTTAGAACGATGAGACGGGATCTCACTAAAAGATATAAAACTCTGACAGGGATGGACAGACTGGATGTTGTTCCTCTGACTGAAGGGGGTCTTGAACCAGGGTCCCTGGAATTCTTTACCACAGGGGACCAGAGAGTCAAGTGACAGAGTATATTTAAGAAGGAAATAGTTTTCTAGACTCTAAATAAGTCAAGGGGCATTTATTTATTTTATTAGTAACACAAGTAGGTTTACATTAACACTGCAATGAAGTTACTATGAAAATCCCCCAATCACCACACCCCATGCCTGTTCAGAGAATTTAACACCTAACCAGCATGACTTTCGGACTGTGGGATGAAATCGGAGCACCCGGAGGAAACCCACGCAGACACAGGGAGAATGTGCAGACTTCACACAGGCAGTGACCCAAGTCGGGAATCGAACCCGGGTCCCTGGTGCTGTGAGGCAGCAGTGCTAACCAGTGCCGCCCATTTGGGAGAGAGAGTAGGAATGCCGAGTTGAGATAGAGGATCGGCCACGATCATACTAAATGGTGGAGCAGGCTCGAAGGGCCGAATGGCCTACTCCTGCCCCTATTTCCTGAATTCTTGTTACATAGCAGGATCCCAGTTATATCTTCCAGCCGGTGAGGTTGGAGAGAATGGGGGAACCGGGTTAACAGGTCCTGGGTTCAATTCCCCTGTCCATGCTGGGTTTAGTTTGACGATGGCGAGGCAGAGTAAAATAAAAATTGATATCCTGCGGCCAGCCAGGTATACAACTCTGACAGAATTCGCCAAAGAAAGTTCAGTCAGCTCGATATTGAAGTGTAGCTGACTGATTCCAATAGGCTTTATTAAAGAGTGATTACCAGGAGGAGGGGAGGAGACTGAGACCAGGGAGAGCAAACAGCAGCAGTGACACAGTCTATCCTGAGGGGAAGCAGTGAGGCCATAGTTACTCATCCTCAATGGACAAGGGGCTTCTCATTTTACTGACCGCTAATTCCTGTCCCTCCGAGACAGGGCCCCCTCTCACAATAGCTGCAGGACTTACAGCTGGCAGCTGTGGCCCCGTGGAAACCCCACACCCCCACATAGATGTGGGTTCAATCTCCCTTCACCGTGGGCTGAATTTTCACTTATTTGCCCGTGGTAAAGTAAGATGGGCCTTTGCCGAACGCCGGATGGCTCATGAGCGGGAGGCAACCATTCGTCCCTTTGAGGCTGTTTCACCATTCTGGGCAGCTCACAGCAGCCAGGGGCCCGGGTTCAATTCCTGGCTTGGGTTACTGTCTGTGTGGAGTTTGCACGTCCCTTCCGTGTCTGTGTGGGTTTTCCCTAGGTGCTCTGATTTCCTCCCACAGTCTGAAAGACGTGCGGGTTAGATGGATTGGCCGTGCTAAATAGCCCCTTAGTGTCAGGAAGATTAGCAAGGTAAATACATAGATCTATAGGTTTTCAGTGCAGACTCAATGGGCTGAATGGCCTCTTTCTGCATTGTAGGTATTCCATATTTCTGCCATATTCCCACTTTCTCCCCATACTCCTTAATGCCATTAAATTCTGAACATTTTCTATCTCTTTCTAGAGTATATTCAGTGGCTTGGCCTCCATGGCTTTCTTTGGCAGAGAATTCCACAGGTTCATCCCCCTCCGAGGGAATCTTTATAGTGCAGGAAGTGGCCAGTCAGCCCATTGAGTCTGTACCAGCCCGCTGCCTTGTCCCACTTTCTGCCTTGTCCCTATAACCTTGCACATTCTTCCTTTGCAAATAACAATCCAGTTGCCTTTCAAATATCATGATGGAACCTGCCTCCAACAGTCTCTCAGGAAGTTCGTACCAGACTCCAACTACCCTCTGGGCGAAAAAAATAATCCTCTGTGGTCGCATGAAGAGTAACAGCGGCAATATTAGCTGTAAGAGCAATTGTGTGCCAATGTGAGTCAAGCATGCTGGGAACTTTGGTCAAGTTCTATTTAAAGAGAAGATGCTAGTTGGGAGCTGCTGCAAGTCATATCCTGTCCTGTGACCTGACACTTCCTGTGCTGACCAAATAAGGGTAGTTGTTCGGTTTGTGCTAGACTTTGTGGCACCGAGGTTTCCTGCCATATCCATGTGTGGTTGAGGCTATGTGGTTAATGTGCAGTTTGGAATAAACATTATGGCGTTGTTTACTTGTAACCACATTGGCTGTGATCGAACATTGTGATCAATTTCAGGCACTATCATTGGCTGAGTGCTGGAGAACTTTCTGGAACGTTTGAGGACGAAGAGGTGCAGTTTCAGCTGTTGCCTCCAGCCACAACCTGAGACCCACTAAAGAAGACAAAGAACCACTAGGGAAGATGTACATCGAGAGTTTGCTCAATTTTCAGTTAAAAGTTTGGATTTAGAGAGTTGAAGTGAAGTGAGTTAAAGTGTTGCAACTGTTGTGAATTTAAAGTTTGGTACCAAAGTGTTGAATATAGAGAAGCTGTTGTTTAAGTGAATTTGAGTCATAGAATCAACAGTGCATAAGGAGGCCATTTGGCCCAGCGAGCCTTCACTGACCACAATCCCACCAGGTCCTATCCCCATATTCCCGCATATTTATGTTCCCAGTCACTCTCATGTTAAGGGGCTATTTAGCATGACTAATCAACCTAATCCACACATTTCTGGAGTGTGGGAAGAAACTGGAGCACCCAAAGGAAACCCACGCAGACATGAGGAGAATTTGCAGACACCACACAGACAGTGACCAAAGTCAAGGATTGATCTCTGGCGCTGTGAGGCAGCAGTGTTAATCACCGTGTCACTGGGCTGAACTAGGGATGGACGATAAATGCTGGCCAACCAGCAACATCCATGTCCCATGAATGAACAAATAAGGAGAATGAAACTGTACAAAGTGCCCCTGGTGAGGTCTCAACAATGCAGCTGTAGCAAAACTTCCCAATCTTTATACTCCATCCTCCTTCACAATAAAGGTTTCATTTGCCTCCCTAATCGCTTTGAGTTCAATAAAAATCTGGAATTACAAAGTCTCACAATGACCGCAAAACTGTTATTTTGGGTAAGTACCTGGATGGGAAAAGATTAGAGGGATTTTGTGGGTGGCACAGTGGCACGGTGGTTAGCACTGCTGCCTCACAGTGCCAGGGACCCAGGTTCAATTCCGGCTTCCAGTCACTATCTGTGTGGAATTTGCACATTCTCCCCGTGTCTGTGTGCTCCCTCCGGATGCTCCAGTTTCCTCCCACAGTCCAGAGATGTCCAAAGGTTTGGTGCATTGGTAATGATAAAGTGCTCCTTTGTGTCAGAGGGATTAGCAGGGTAAAACTGTGGCATTATGGGGATAGGGGCTTGGGTGGGATTGTTGTTGGTGCTGGCTCGATGGGCTGAATGGCCTCTTTCTGCACTGTGGGGATTCTATATGAGTTGCCAGAGGAAGTAGCTGAGTGGGGGACATTGACAACATTTAAAAGACATTTGGACAAATACATGGAAAGGAAAGGGCCAAATACAGGCAAACGGGGTTAGCTTAGGATGGGTTTTTTGGTCAGCATGGACCAATTTGGGCCGAAGGGCCTGTCTCCATACTGGACATTCTATGGTTCTACAATATGGATCAAATGCGGGCAATTGAGACTGGCTGGGAGGGTGGTATGGATTGGATGGGCCACAGGATTTGTTTTTAGTGACCCTATGGCTCACTGTACCTGCATGATGCTACTCTGCCGGGGATTAATTACGAGTTATTGTTCCCTTGACCCAGTGCAAGGACAGACAGGCACAGGGACAAGACGGTCTTGGCAAAGTGTGGCTTGGTCCCCTGGCGAGGCTGGGTGTACGTTCCAGTGGCTGCCGGAGGATGGCAGTGTGACACAGTGAGTGAGAGCTGAGCTCAGCCTTGCCAATCCCACTGACAGATTAACAGGCAGCTGTTAATCTGCACTGACCCCAGCATCTACACTCGATTCGCTGTCGCTCACATTCTGCCGCGGAGAAATTAGCACAGTCACACCTTGCAACACCGTCAGAAACATCCTCATTATCCCCTGCCTACCCGATTAGACAGAGGCAGCAGCTGCGGTCCGTAAATCTATTAGGAGCTGTGTCCGATTCTGTGAATTGTGTCGCTCCTGGGAGCACTTCCTCACGGCTCAATTCTACACAGTGCAGCCAGAATTAAAACAAACGCACCAGTCTGCATTCCTCTGTATCTAACCCCGTGCTGTACTTGTCCTAGGAGTGTTTGATGGGGGAGAGCTTTATTCTGTATCTAACCCCGTGCTGTACCTATCCTGGGAGTGTTTGATGAGGACAGTGTAGAGGGAGCTTTATTCTGTATCTAACCCCGTGCTGTACCTGTCCTGGGAGTGTTTGATGGGGACAGTGTAGAGGGAGCTTTACTCTGTATCTAACCCCGTGCTGTACCTGTCCTGGGAGTGTTTGATGGGGACAGTGTAGAGGGAGTTTTACTCTGTATCTAACCCCGTGCTGTACCTGTCCTGGGAGTGTTTGATGGGGACAGTGTAGAGGGAGCTTTACTCTGTATCTAACCCCGTGCTGTACCTGTCCTGGGAGTGTTTGATGGGGACAGTGTAGAGGGAGCTTTACTCTGTATCTAACCCTGTGCTGTACCTGTCCTGGGAGTGTTTGATGGGGACAATGTAGAGGGAGATTTACGCTGTATCTAACCCTGTGCTGTACCTGTCCTGGGAGTGTCTGATGAGAAGTCTCACAACACCAGGTTAAAGTCCAACAGGTTTATTGGGTAGCAAATGCCACTAGATTTCGGAGCGCTGCTCCTTCGTCAGGTCAGTGGAAGATCCCACGGTGTAGCTTTACTCTGTATCTAACTCTGTACTGTATCTGTCTTGGGAGTGTTTGATGGGGATAATGCAGAGGGAGGTTTACTCTGTATCTAACCCCATGCTGCATCTGTCCTTTGAGCGTTTGATGGGGACAGTATAAACTGGGATCAACTGTGGTCAAAAAAACACTAAAATGTTAAAGTTAAAGGTGATGAATTTGAGTGCAGGTCAAATTTGTGTCAAGATGATTTGTGTCACTGTCTGCGTGGACACGGCAGGTTCTCCCCACGTCTGCGTAGGTTTCCTCCATTTTTTTAAAGTTTATTTATTCGTGTCACAGATAGGCTTACATTAACACTGCAATGTAGTTATTGTGAAAATCCGGCACCTGTTTGGGTCAACGCACCTAACCAGCACGTCTTTTGGACTGTGGGAGAAAACTGGTGAACGCAAAAAGTCCCATGCAGGCACTGGGAGAGTGTGCAGACTCTGCACAGACAGTGACCCAAGGCAAGAATAGAACCGGGGTCCCTGGTGGTGATGCAGCAGTGCTAACCACTGTGATGCCCTGGGTGCTCGGTTTCCTCTCACGGTCCAATGGTGTGCAGGTTAGGTGGATTGGCCAAGCTAAACTGCTCCTTAGTGTCAGGGGGAGAAGCAGGGTAAATTATTGGGACTACGGGAATCGGACCTGGGTAGTATTGTGCAGGCTCGATGGGCTGAATGGCCTCCTTCTACATTGTAGTGATATTATGATTCTATGAACGATGAATGAATTAATAACATAATGGAGATAACTGGGTATGATGTAATAGTTTCACTGAGAGATGGTTACATGGTGACCAAGGATGAGGATTAAATATTCCAGGGCACATGACATTTTGAAAAGACAGGTAAAATGATGAATGTTGGTGTCTTTCAGGAACGCAGAGAGCCCTAATATTACTAAAAGTGACTTGGACAGTAGTCAGAGTGAATCTTTGCCTCGAAAGTCTGCATGCAGAATCCATTTGGGTTCAACTGCAAAGTAAATGGCAGACCGCATTGATGGGAGGGATTTACAGGCTCAATATGTTGAACACATTATAAATCAGGAAATTCAAAGGGCCTTTGCTGTGAGCGTTGCAATAATCCTGGGGGTAAACACAGCAAACCAATTCGGTGAACCTAGCTTGTGGGACACATTCAGGGTATGTATTTGAAGCATTATAGTCCATCATGAGAGAGGATTCAATCGTAAAGGGTAATGGAGTGAGGAGTGAATCCATCAGAGGAACTTCCATAGAGAGTCTGAGAGAGATGCAATTAACTCTTTGCTGGAATCCTTCAATCTGGGACTGAGTCCTGTGGGAAGGAGAAGCATTTCCTGCTGCTGATTCCCGTTGGAAAATCCTGTCAAAACCTCTGGCCCCAAATTCATTAATTAGTACATGAAGGGAGCACAGTGGCACAGTGGTTAGCAATGGTATCTCACTGCGCCAGGGACCTGGATTTGATTCCCAGTTTGGATCACTGTCTATTCAAAGTCTGCATGTTCTCCCTGTGTCTGCATGGGATTTCCTCAGGGTGCTCTGGTTTTTCCTCACAGTCCAAAAGACATGCTGGACGGGTGCTTTAGCCATGCTAAATTCTCCCTCAGCTTACCCAAACAGGTACCAGCGTGTGGCAACTAGGCAATTTTCATAGTAACTTCATTGCAGTATTAATGTAAACCTACTTACGACATTAATAAGTCAAATAAAAATAAAAAATTCTGTTCTGGAGTTTTGCATTTAAACAAAGCCAATTATTTGGAGACAGGAATCACATCAGGTGAGGTGGGATTTGGAAATTAGATTCAAAGACGGGCTGGCAGTTGAAAACTGGCAGAGATTTAAAGAAATAATTCATGGTTTTCAACAAACGCACATCAAGCTTGAAGATTTTGAAGGTTTTTTTTAAGAAAATCAGCAGGAGGTGATGGAGAAGTGGATAAGACGAGAGATAATGAAACAGCAAAGTAAACCGGCGATAAACATAAAAACAGATTATTCGATCCTCAGAAAGAGTTGAAAGAGGAAGAGATTAACCAAAGAGAGTACGAGTCCCTCAGAGAGACAGAGCCGGGAGAAAGGATAATGGAAAATAAGCAAGTGACGGAAATGTTAAACAAATTATTGTACCTTGCCTTCACAGTGAGAGACAGCCAAATTCTGGGGCACCAAGTGTTTGCAAAGAGAGTGAGGGAGTTAATTAGGCACCAAGGAGTACTGGAGAAAGCAGTGGAACTAAAGACCAAAGATCAGTCCCATGGGGCTGATCGCCCACATCCTAAGGTTTGAACAGCAGTAGCTGCAGGAATAGTCAATACACCCAAAGAACAGAGCCTAGTACATCTCAGGAAAAGACCCTTCGGCCCTCCCCAAGTCCCTGCAGATCATCATGCTCTAACTACACCAAAAAAAAGCTTCTGCCTTTTATCCCTCTATCCCTTTCCTATTCATGTATCCATCTAGATATCTCTTAAATATTGCAAATGTGCTTGCACCACCTGCTCTGGCATTCCAGGCACCTACCACTCACTGCATGAAAGACCACCACACCCCCCGCCCTCCCCCCCACCCACATACTTGTAATAAACACTCTCACTCTGGGGAAAAGGCTTCTGACTATCCACCCTGTCCCATAATTTTTGCAGACCTTGATCAGGTCTATTCTCAGCCCCCGTCTTTCCAGTGAAAGCAAACCTAGTTTATAAACATAGAAAATAGGAGCAGGATGAGGCCATTTGTCCATCGTGCCTGCTCCATCATTCATTACGGTTATGGCTGATCATCCAACTCAATAGCCTAATCCTGCTTTCTCCCCATAACCTTTGATCCCATTCGCCCCAAATGTTATGTCCGGTTGCCTCTTGAATACATTCAATGTTTCGACATCAAAGAGAAGGTTTATTCAGCCTCTCCTCATAGCCAATGGCCTCGAGACCAGGCAACATCCTGGTGAACCTTCTTTGCACTCCATCCAAAGCATCCATGTCCTAATAGTGAAGCGCCCAGAACTGCACGCAATATTCCAAATGCAGCCCAGCCAAGGTTTTATACAGCTGCAAAATGGTTTGCCAACTCTTGTACCCATGTTCGATTTCCCAGCATTCCCCAGTTTCTATTACGGCCTCATTGATTGGAAGGTACTTCTGCAGAGAGACGAGGGGACCAGCACATGGGGATAACTGACTTGACTTTGTTCTCACCAAGGTTTGTCACAGGGTTTGTCTGCCCATGTCTGTGCTGATAGGAGTGAACCTCCCCTTCGCCACCACCTTCCCAACTCCCCCACCCACTAGCTGGCATGTTTCTTGTCGAGTCTTCAATGCCCTCCATTGTGTCCTGTGGTGCTCCCACAGCAATAACAGATAGGATTCAGAACAGATACTTAACGCAAAGGGTGGGATTTTCCCACCACGCTCACCCCAATGCTGGAAAATCCTGCCCAACGTCAACGGGCCTTTCCGTGTCCCGCCTGCTACAACTCCCTTGGCAGGCAGGATGGGAAAGTTCTGCCCAAAGAACCGGTCAAGCATCTCAGGGCAACACATCATCTCACAGGATGGGAGACAGTCACCAGGATAGATCCAGCTGCTTATTCAACAGGCACCACCAACATTACACAACCACAATCTGAGCCCATCGTATCCCTAAACCTACATTACCACCAAGTCAGGAGATCGGCCTGGATTCATTGACGTGTGTAGGAGGGCATGCCAGGAGCAACACCAGGCACACCTAGAAATAACATTCAGTCTGGTGAAGCTAGATCACAGGACGACTTGCGCACTCAGTAATAGAAGCAGAGTGCAGCCATCCCACAAGCAATGGGTCAGATCTAAGCTCTGCCACACCCAGCCATGAATGGCGATGGAGAACTAAATAACTAAAAGGAGGAGGAGGGGGGTGCTTCATAAATATCCCCATCCTCAACGATGGAGGAGCCCAGCACATCAGTGCAAAAGGTAAGGCTGAAGCATTCGCGACATTCTTCAGCCAGACAGGCTGAGTGGGTAATCCATCTCGGTCTCCTCCAGTGGTCCCCAAGCATCTCAGATGCCAGTCTCCGGCCAATTCAACTCACTCCAAGATATCAAGAAACAGGTGGAGGTACTGGGTACTGCAAAGTCTACAGGCCCTGATAATATTCCAGCAGTAGTACTGAAGGCTTGTGCTTCAGAACTTGCCGCTCCCCTAGCCAAACTGTTCCGGTACAGTTACAACACTGGCATCTACCCAACAATGTGAAAAATTGTCTAACTATGCCCTGCACACAAAAGGCAGGACAAATCCAACCTGGCCAATCAGTCTACTCACAATCATTAGTACAGTGATGGAATGGAATGATCGCTAACACTGTGAAGTAGCACTTATTCAGCATAGCACTGCTCACTGGTGTTCAGTTTGGGTTTCACCAGGGTCACTCAGCTCCTGGCCCCATTACAGCCTTGATTCAAACATGGACAAATTTGAGAGGTGAAGCAAGAATGAACGCTCTCAACATCGGGGCAGCATTTGACTGGGAGTGGCATCAAGGATCTTGAGTAAAATTGGGCAGCACGGTGGTACAGTGTTTAGCACTGCTGCCTCACAGCTTCAGGGACCCGGGGTTCAATTCCCAGCTTGGGTCACTATCTGTGTGGAGTGTGTACATCCTCTCCGCGTCTGCAGTCTCTGGTTTTCTCCGGTTGCTCCCACGGTCCAAAGATGTGCCAGTTAGGTTGATTAGCCATGCTAAATTGCCCTTAGTGTCAGGGGGTTAAATAAGCAGGATCATGGGGATAGGGCCTGGGCGGGATTGTGGTCTGTGCAGATTCAATGGGCTGAATGGCTTCCTTCTGCACTGTAGGGATTGTACGTATAAAATCAATGGAGTTGGGTGAAGCAGAAATCTCCGCTGGTTGGAGTTGTACGTGGAGTTGTACAAGGAAGATGGTTTGTGCCGGTTGGAGACCAATCCTCTCAATTGTGGAACATCGTTCTGGCTCTCCTGTGACTCTAGATCCACACCAATGTGGAAATTAAGTTGCAGCAAGACAGCCAGCTCTGTCAGCAAGAGTGAAAAGCGCTTATGTGCAGACAAAGCCTGGGTGAGGTTAGTGAGTACTTATTCAGAGAAGTAACTAATCGCACCTTATGTCCGTTTCTTAAGCACTTTGTTCCCTGCTGTAGCCACGACCAAAGGAACCAAATATAAGTACAAAAACTCATCCCAAAAACAAGATATGGTGACATAAGGCACAGGAGCAGAATTAGGCCACTCGGCCCATCGATTCTGCATTCAATCATGGCTGATATTTTTCTCTTCCCCATTCTCCTGCCTTTTCCCCATAACCCCGATTCCCTTATTAATCAAGAACCTATCTGTCTCTGTCTTAAAGACACTCAACGGCCTGGCCTTCACAGTCTTCTGTGGCAAAGAGTTCCACATATTCACCACCTACTGAGGTAGGAACCGAAACACTCAGAGGGAACTCATGCAGACACGGGGAGAATGTGCAGACAGGAGGAGAAATTCCTCCTCATCTCTGTGTTAAAAAGATTGTCCCTTTAGCCTGAGGTTGTGCTGTCTGGTTCTAGTTTTTCCTATTAGTAGAAACATCCTCTCCACAATTATGCTGACAATGGATTCAAAGGAGACGATTTCATATTAGATAAGAAAGGACAAAAAAACTAAGCTATGATTGGTGAACAATGTACGTAAATTAAGGATGAGAAAGTTGCTTGTTTCTCATTTGCTGTAACGAAATATGACCGCAATCCATCTGTATGAATCAACAGAGCCCTAGCAGTGTATCCCACAGTATGTGTGTTCTCCTCATTCACAAGTAATAAAGCTTGGAAGATTGAGTACTCTTAGTGCCATTGTGCTGATTGTACCCAACTCAATGACACTTAACTACCCTGTGAAATGACCTAACAACTCACTCAGTCAGTTACAGGCATCTTATCACCACCTGCTCGGGGGTAACCAGGGATGAGTGATAAAGCTTCTCATTCCAGTGCCACTCCCACCGAACACAGACAAATATACAGACAGCTTTGGTGAAATCATACCCACAGGACAATTTGGGTCTCCACACCTAAGGAAGGATATACTTGGCTTAAGAGGGCATCCATGGATTCTCTACATTGCAGAAAGAGGCTATTGGGCCCATCATATCTGTACCAGCAGAGCATCTGTTCCAACAGAGCATCTTATCCAAGCACCATCTCTATAACCCCATGTATTTACCCCATTAGTCCCCCTAACCTACACATTTTGGGATACTAAGGGCCAACTTAGCATTGCCAATCCACCTAACCTGCACATTTTTGGACTATGATAGGGAACCGGAGCACCCGGACAAAACCCACACAGGTACGGGGAGAACGTGCACTCTCCACACAGGCAGCGGCCTGAGGCTGGAATCGAACCCAGGTCCCTGGTGCTGCGAGGGAGCAGGGCAAACTACTGTACCACTGTGCCACTCTTAATCTGTCAAATGCTGCCTTGATGTCAAGTCAACAAAGTTTCACCAGACTGCTGGAATGAGAAGGATTGTACAATAGGGTGAGATTAACTGGAATGAGTTCCTACCCTGCGGTGTTTAGAAGAATGAGAAGGAACCTAACAGGAAAAGATCCCGAGGATCTGGCAACATTGATACAGAGCAGCATGGGGATATCATGGTGAGCTGGGACACCGAGGGGCACGTGGATGTTGGGTGGGGTGCAGATTCCCTCAGCTAATGAGTTTATAACTAATGCATCTTAGATTCAGGAGAAGGGGTCGACAATTTGGGACTGAGATGAGTTGAAATTCCAAAGGTTGTAAATCTTCGGAATTCTTTACATCTTAGGAGTTGAGGATTATCCATGACTGGGTCTGTATAGGACTGAGATCCACAGATTTCTAGACTATGCGGGAACCAATAGATATGAGGGCCTAAATTTTCCCGTGGCATCTTCTCCGGGCTGAGGTGGAAGAAGGGAAGGGAGAACATTTGGGACACCAAATTCCCGACTATGGGCAGGAATATCCAGTCCTTGTGGTGGTGCAAACAGAAAGTCCTGCCCAAGGACTGAATGGGAGAATGGAGGAAGATCAGCCATGATTGTATTGAATGGCAGGACAGGCTAAAGGGGCTGAATGGGCCTCATTGGACGTAATGGCCAAACACTGACTATTTTAAATATATTAACGAACACCCCTCTCCCCCGCAAGCATGTTGAAAACCACAGGAATGTCAGACAATCCCTCCCCTTTGCTTTTATCACCGAGTTGTTTCCAGCTCCTGTTTTTAGGGTTTTGGGAACAGAAATTGTTTGAAGTTGACACGGTGCGCTGATCAATGTTTAACTCAAGGGAAAGACAGTCTCTGCGTGTGACACCTCATTAGAATTCACTTCTGAAGGTTCATCTTGATATCAACTCACCCTGACCCTGACCCAAACTGCTTATGGAAAATAGTTTGATAGCTCAAACCGCCCAACCACATCTGCCTTGGAGCCAGTAAGGATGTGCAGCAGTGAGGCAGCTTTGGATTGAGGGTAAACCACATCACGTGTTGGGATTATTCTCACTGGTGAAAGATCTGAGAACAGAAGAGGGCACGGAGTTAAGGTAGTCATTGAATCCGGACATTGCAGGAGGCATTTGACCCATTGAGTCTGCACTGACCACAATCCCACCCAGGCGCTATCCCCGTAACATTTACTCTGCTAATCCCCCTCACAAATGTCCATTCAAAGTCTGACAGCAGCAGGGAAGAAACTGTTCTTGAGTCAGTCGTATGGACCTCAGACTTATGCATCTTCTTGCTGAAGGAAGAAGGTGGAAGAGAGAATGTCCGGGGTGCATAGGGTCCAAAGCTGGCTGCTTTGCCAAGGCAGCGGGAAGTGTAGACAGAGTCACTGAATGGGAGGCTGGTTTGCGTGATGCATTGGGTTACATTCACGACCTTTTGTAGTTCTGTTATAGAATTGATGAAGCTTTATTCTGTATCTAACCCCGTGCAGTACCTGTCCTGGGAGTGTTTGATGGGGACAGTGTAGAGGGAGATTTATTCTGTATCTAACCCTGTGCTGTACCTGTCCTGGGAGTGTGTGATGGGGACAGTGTAGAGGGAGATTTATTCTGTATCTAACCCTGTGCTGTACCTGTCCTGGGAGTGTTTGATGGGGACGGTGTAGAGGGAGATTTACTCTGTATCTAACCCCGTGCTGTACCTGTCCTGGGAGTGTGTGATGGGGACAGTGTCGAGGGAGATTTACTCTGTATCTAACCCTGTGCTGTACCTGTCCTGGGAGTGTTTGATGGGGACAGTGTCGAGGGAGCTTTACTCTGTATCGAAGACAATGAAGGGTTTAATTCCCATTCAGGGGATGCCTGGGTCTGGGAGTGAGGCGGGGTAGGGTGGGTGGAGTGCTGAGGGTGGTGGAGTGAGGGGGAGGGCGGGTGAAGAGAGGCAGTGAGAGGGTTAGAGTTGTTGTTGGAATCTGCTCAGTGAGGCAGATTGAGTGCGAACGGTTATGAAGTTGTGAGCGACAACCCTGGACATGTGACTGGTGCCCTGGAGATACTGAGAGCAGTCAGAGGAGAAGCACACGCTCTCTCTCTCTCTCTCTCCCTGATTATCACGACCCTTTCTTAGTGCTGCTGAGCTTTTGTGGGATGGGGAAATTGGGGAGACTAATTAATCCCGCGTGTGTGTGCGGGGGAGTGGGGGGGGGGGGTATACTGGAGGGAAAGCTGGGTTCACGCTTTCTGACAGGCTGTTGGTCGGACAAGCTCCCTCCCCACCGTCCCCCTCACACACACCAAGGCAGGGGATTTTAATCACAGACACATTCTGACTGACAGGAGGGTAATTGAAAGTTCACACCTTAGGCTGTGAGATTGAAAAGCTATTCAGCCTCTGGGTAACGGGGTCACGGTGCAATGTAATCATCACAGCAACACACCACATCCGTTACCACGGGAACATCCCAGCAATTCCTCATTTTCTTTCTCGGGTGTCATTAAGTACAAGCTCCCACTGACATTTTCCTGATAGATTCCGCCGTCATTCCCTGTGCACCACCCTCTCCCCCACCCACCCACCACACACACAACACACACATCCCCCTCTCCCCCTCCACCTGGGCACCGCTCTGTCCTTTCGCTAATGGGTACAGACCCCAAACACTCACCCTCACCCAGAAAAACACCCCCCTCCCCACACCCCCACCCCGAAAAACCCAGCCCCCACCTCCCACCGCACCTCCACCCATCTTAACCCCAAACACACGCCCCAAAACCTCCCCTCCCAAACCAAAGACATTCCCTCACTCCAAATGGTCCACCCTTAAGCGGCAACGTTTCTGACCGGGAGTGTGACTGGCTCTCTGTGGGATCTTGCTATGCAGCAGATTGGGGTTCCCACATCCCTTTTCAATCATTTATGGATGTGGGTGTTGCCGGCTAGGCCAGCACCTATCGCCCATCTCTAATTGCCCCTTGAGAAGGTGGTGGTGAGCCGCCAGTGGGGAGGGATTGTAGCGCCCGAGGTTGTCAGGCCGAGGGGGGAGGGGAAGAAAAATCCCCCACTCAGGAGAGACAGAGAGAGAAGTTAGCACCAAATCCACGCTGGGGCAAACAGTGCAGAGGGGGTGCTGCACTATCAGAGGCTTTGTGTTAGAGGGAGACATTGAACTGAGGCCTTCACTGACCCCTCAGGAGGGACTGAACCATCCCATGGAGAGGGTGCAGAGAGGAACAGAGGGGCACTCCCCTACGGTATGAAAATATTCATCCTAATACCAAGATTAGTTAAAGAACAGACTTGCTGGCCACATCGCTATTGCTGGGAGCTTCCTGTGCAAAAGTCGATGCTCGCGTTTCCTAATTCACAACTGTGGCAACATCTCAAAAATTGTACTGTACTGGCAGTAAAAGTGCTTCATTCTTTTAAAATTCATTTGTGGGACATGGACATCGCTGGCTGGCCAGTATTTATTGTAAGAAGTCTCACAACACCAGGTTAAAGTCCAACAGGTTTATTTGGTAGCACAAGCCACTAGTTTTTGGAGTGGTGCTCTTTCCTCAGGTAAGAGGGAGTTCATTTACAAACAGGGCATATACAGACACAAACTCAATTGACAAAATAATGGTTGGAGTGCGAGTTACTCTAGCTCATTCCAACTCATCCACTCATAAGTTTCACATTCCAACCATTATTTTGTAAATTGAATTTGTGTCTTTATATGCCCTGTTTGTGAACAGAACTCCCACTCACCTGACGAAGGGGTAGCGCTCCAAAAGTTTGTGGCTTTTACTACCAAATAAACTTGTTGGACTTTAATCTGGCTGTGAGATTTCTTACTGTGTTTACCCCAGTCCAACACCGGCACCTTCATTTATTGCTCATTCCTAGTTGCCTGAGGGCAGTTGAGAGTCAGCCACATTGCTGTGACAGCCTTCAGCTGCTCCATTAATGACCTGCCTTCCACCAGAAATGGGGATGTTCGCTGATGATTAGCACTGTGTTCAGCAGTGTTCGCGACTCCTCAGACACTGAAACAATCCATATTCAAATGCAGCAAGATGTGAACAATATCCAGGCTTTGGGGCCAACAAGTGGCAAGTAACATTTGCACCACTCAAAGAGGCAATGGTTAGAGTTACCTCTAACCATTGCTTCTTGATATTCAATGGCTTTACCATCACTGTCTCGCCCGACATCAACTTCCTGGGGGTTACCATTGAAACTGGGCTAGCCCTATAAATACTGCGGGTAAAATAGCAGGTCAGAGATCGGGAATCCTGCAGGGAGTAACTACCTCCTGACGCCCCAAAACCTATCCATCATATACAAGTCAGGAGTGTGACGAATACTCTCCACTTGTCTGGATGGGTCAACAGTCAGGAAGCTTAACACCGTCCAGGAGAAAGTAACCTATTTGATTGGCACCACATTCTTTAACATGCACTTTCTCCACCACCAATGCTGAGTGATAGCTGTGTGTACCATCTACAAGATGTGCTACAGGAACTCACCAAGGCTCTTTAAGCAGCACCTTTCAACCCCTGATCATTGGAAGGTCAAGAATAGCAGATACCTGGGAACACTATGCCCTGGAAGTTTCCCTCCAAGGCACTTACCATTCTGACTTGGAAATATATTGGCCGTTCCTTCACTGTTGCTCGGTCAAAATCCTGGAATTCCCTCCCTAACAGCACTATGGACTATTAGGACTCGCTAACACCACATGGATTGCAGTGGTTCAGGAAGGCAGGTCACTGCCACCTTCTCAAGGGGCAATAAGGGATGGGCTGAGAATGCTGGCCCAGCCAGCAACACATCCCAGAAAATTTAATCCTGGGCCCAGCTGTACCTTCCTGGGCAGCTCTCTCATCAAGAAAAACAAACTTTCATTTGTATAACACCTCCCTTGACTCCAGGGGTGTTCCAAAGCACTTGACGTGCAATGAATTAATGTTTAAAAGTATAGTCACTGTTGTCGGTGCCTGCTCCCCCCCACCCCCTACCCCGCACTCCCCCCAAGCCCCCGCAATCTGTTCAGCAATTGGAACAGTTTGAATGATACCACGGAGACACACAGAATGGATCCTCGCTAATGTTTTCTGCAATTCTCCACCGACTGGAGTCAATCCATCATCCTTTCGGAGCTCAGTTCCATCCTGTGAGTAGGATGAGGAGAGACACTTTCCTGAATAAATTCGCTGCGGTTTTTAATGAGCAACAATGAGACTGAACTTCAAACAGTGGCTGATTCCCCAGGGGCCATGTCCTCCCTCCATCAATCGGTTAGCACGCTTTCTGCCAGCCTTACCAAAATGCACAAAATATTTTGCTAGAGATATTACGTGGAAAATAATCGCTTAGCTAGAGCATGTACACACACTGATATACGGGCACGCACGCACACTCACACACACAAAGGCATGCATGCATTCACTCATGCATATGTACACACACACACACACACAGGCATGTACACACATATATGCACACAGGAAATGCATACATGCACGTACACACACACACACACACACACACACTCAAATTATTTTTACCCAGAGTGTGATGACAGTCTGGAATGCACACTCTGGGGTGAGGGGCTGGGGGATGGGTGAGTGGATGGAAGCTGGATGCCTCACATCCTTTAAAAAGTATTTGGATGAGTACTTGGCACATCATCACATTCAGGGCCACAGGCCAAGTGCTGGCAGATGGGATTAGGTGGGAGTTCAGGTATTTTGAATGTGTGGGTACAAATTCGAAGGGCCTAAGGTCCTCTTCTGTTCTGTATAATTCTACTATACATACTGTCATATACAGACGTACAAACACACACAGTTTCATGCACTGAGGAACATACACATACTATACTGGGCAAGCTATACAAAGTCAGTGCCATACATATACACACACTCGCATATACATTCTCTCACTAAAGTGTACATTCATACCCGCTCACTCACTCACTCAAAAGTCTTTGATATGTTAAATAAAGAGTGCAG
Source organism: Sphyrna mokarran (assembly GCA_024679065.1). Lineage (NCBI taxonomy): Eukaryota > Metazoa > Chordata > Chondrichthyes > Carcharhiniformes > Carcharhinidae > Sphyrna > Sphyrna mokarran. The sequence continues at coordinate 98,424,583 of JAGIQG010000009.1, forward strand.
TTTGATTAACATGGCTGAAGAGCATTGTTATGGCGCAGGAGGCTATTCAGCCCATCATGTCTGTACGGGCCATTCCTCTGCCTTTTCCCCCATGACCTCTGTACAGTTTATATTTGAATAATCATCTAATTCCCTCTCGATTAAACCTGCCTCCACCACACTTCCAGACAGTGAATTCTAGACCCCCAACCACTCGCTGTGTGGAGCAGCTTTTGCTCACATCACATTCGCTTCTTTTGCAAATCACTCCAAATCTGTGCCCTCTCGTGTTGGATCCTTCTACAAGCTGGAACAGTTTCTCCCTATCCCTCTGCTCGGCCCACTCATGAATTTGAACATCTCTATCAAATCTCCTCTCAGCCACCTTCTCTCCAAGGAGAACAGTCCCCACCTCTCCAATCTGTCCTCATAATTGAAGTTTCTCATCCCTGGAACCGTTCTTGTAAACCTCTTCTGCCCTCTCTCCAATGTGTTCACATCCTGCCGACAGTGCAGCGCCCAGAACTGCACAAAATATTCCAGCTGAGGTCTCACGAGTGTTAGATGGTCAAACGGGTTCACCACAATAACAACAATCTGCATTTATATAGCACCTTTGACTCAATGGCATGGTGGAAGACTAGAACATAGTTGTGGAAAATCAATCAGCGAAAGGAATGGGATGAACGTAAAACAATCAAAGTAGAGAAGGCGTATTGGCAAATTTACTTAAGGTTAATGTGTAAATATTTCCAACACACCTAACAACAGCAAAGGGGTGGTAAAAGTGGTGATAGCCAGGCTTGATGGGGATTTGTGGCATCCCACCCCACCCCCTCCACCTCCTAAGGATCTAACCTCTAACAACAGGTTAGTAATGATATGGAGATGCCAGCGTTACATTATATTGACAGGTTAGTAAGACATTCCAGGAAACTACCCAGGCAGGAATGTCACCAAGTCTGTCTTCATGTGCCAAGTGGCCCAGGATTCTGCTAAATGCCAGTCACGGTGTAGTGGGTGCAAATCCCACAGGAGTGTGGAAGAATCAAGGGCTAGTGTTCCTTTGCAACATCAAATGAGATGTTAAACCCAGGCCCTGGTTAGCTGCTCGACGTGCAGACAAACCCGTGACAATGTAGTACTTTAGAGATGATCAGGAGAGTGACCTCTGGTGTCCTGGCCGATATGTATCTTTCAAAACAAACATTACAGAGAGAGATTGTCCGATTGTTACTAATGATCTGAATGCTGCTCTTTCTCCACAGTTATAACCCAGAGCTTTGGATCCATGACCACATTGCTGTCTGTGAGAGCCTCCCACAACACAAACGTGATTCGGAGGCTTTGGGAGGCTAATAGGTGAAACAAAGATATATGAGAATGAGAATCACAGAATTGCTACAGGAGGAGACCATTTGGCCCATCGTGTCTGTCTGTACCAGCTCTCCCAACAAGCAGCAGGACTTAGTGCCATTCCCCCCCTTTCCTCCTTGACCCCTGCACATTGGTTATCAGAATAGAAACTCTAGTGCCCTCTTGAATGTCTCGATTGAACCTACCTCCATCGCACTTCCGCATTCCAGACCTCAATCACTCACAGAGACTTGGAGGTTTACAGCATGGCAACTGGCCCTTCGGCCCAACTTGCCCATGCTGCCCTTTTTTAATTGGCTAAGCTAGTCCCAAATGCCTGCATTTGGCCCACATCCCACTTTACTCATCTCACCCATGTAACAGTCTAGGCACTTTTTAAAAGACAAAATTGTACCCACCTCTATGACTACTTCTGGCAGCTTATTCCAGATACTCACCAACCTCTATGTCAAAAATTGCCCTCTGGACACTTTTGTATCTCTCCCCTCACCTTAAACTTATGCCCTCTAGTTTTAGACTCCCCTACCTTTGGAAAAGATGTTGTCTACCTAGCTGATCTTTGTCCCTCATTATTTTGTAGATCTCTGTAAGATTACCTCTCAGCCTTCTACACTCCTAGTCTATCCAGCCTCCTTATAACTCATTGTCAGAAAGTTTTTTCCTCACATCACATTTGCTCCTTTTGCGAACTACTTTAAATTTATGTGCTCTCATTCTCGATCCTTTTGCGAATGGAGACAGTATCTCCCTACCTCCTCTGTCCAGCCCCACCCCCGTTGATTTTGAACATCTCCATCAAATGCACATATACACCAAATACAAAAAGCAGAAAATGCTGGATAAACTCAGCAGGTTACTGCTTTTATTTCAGACTTCCAGCATCCACAGTAATTTTACTATTCATAAGAGCTGTGAAGTATTTTGAGATATCCAGGGGTGCTGAAAGGTGCTATATAAATGTAAGTCTTACCCTCTCCTGAATATCCTGGGACTGGCTCTGCTGTGACTGAGGGGGCGGGGGCGGGGCGGGGGCGGGGCCATGGGCGGGACGGAAGATGCTGATTGACAGTTACGGTGGCGCTGCCGGCCCAGCGAGGGGAGGCGGGGACCGGCTGCTGATTGACGGTTGCCCTGGCACCGCTGTGACGTTGTGCTGGCGGGCTGAGGCGGGGCCAGGCCGCTGATTGACAGGTTCTCTGGCTCGGCCGTCTCGCTGATGGAAGCACGGCCGGGGAGGGGGCGGGGCCGGGCCGCTGATTGACGGTTGCCCTGGCGATCCGCCTCCTGACCCCGCCCACTGGGTCAGCCAACCTGTCGTCTGCCATCGATTCATCCTCCCTGGCATTCATTCGCCATCCGGGTGACTGCGATCGACTGAGCGGAGCTGGGCGGCCATTTTGAGCAGCCGAGGCGGCGGAAAAAAGCAAACAGAGGGAAATATAAATAAATATCCGCATTCCCAGAGAGAGCGGGATAGAGGGAGTGAGATAGAGGGAGAGAGGAGGGGAGAAGGAAGCAGACCTGCTAGGTCTGACCGAGTCTCCGAAGCGGAGTTGGGGAGCGCCTGTGATGCGGACCCGGTAGGGAGAGTTTTAAAGTGACAGTCCCAGAGTGGAGACTCTTAAAGTAACAGCCCAGAAAGAACAACACTTAAAGCAACTTTAAGGAGCGCTCCTTAAAACGACAAACCAGGAGAGACTTTTCAAGTAGCAGTCCAGGAGGAGAGACTCTTAAATCAACAATCTACTTGGATCTACTTCTAACCAAAAAGTATATATTGAGCCTTTCAAAGGAACAGTCCCTGAGCTGCTCCCTATTGAAGCTCTTAGAGCAGCAGCTGCACTAACCCTTACGCCATTGACTTTGTGCCAACTCCACCGATTGCCCGTTGCCCTGACTGTTTCCAACATTTTAATTCCTCCACTGTCCATTGGTGCTTTAAAAAGGCCAGGTCTGTGTCGTATCGCCCTCATTGGGAATTTACGTAGCGTCTGAAGTAAAGTCCTCTCTGGCTTCGGCGCGGACAGGGGCTGGACATGACTGATCTGAACCGCCAGCTGCAGGAGTACCTGACGCAGTCGCGAGGTGGGCAGAAGAGTGATGGAGGTGACAGCGAGCCTCTCCTCAGCCCAGAAACGGACTCCCCAGCCCCTGTCCGGGCCATGTCGGAGTGGGTGAGCCGGATGAATCCCTTCTCTGGACACAACAGCAAGACAGTGTCGAGCCAGGGCTCCGGCTCCCCGTCGGGGGGGTTCTGGTCGACGGATCCGGACCCCTGCCTATCGGTTCTGTCCCGCCGTCAGCGGCTGACAGCATTCTGCCTGTGCCTGGTCATGGGGCTGCTGTGTTTCAGCCTGTCGGCCCTCTATGCACCCTTCATGCTGCTGAAAGCTCGCAAGTTCGCCCTGCTCTTCACCCTGGGTAGCCTGTTTGTACTGACTGGCCTGGCCCTGCTGCGTGGGCCCTACAACCAATTCCGGCAGCTCCTCTCCCGCGACCAGCTGCCCTTCACCACCGCCTATCTGGGCTCCCTTTTTGCCACCTTGTACAGCGCCCTGTCACTGCAGAGCACGGTCCTGACCACGATGGCCGCCACATTCCAGCTGCTCACCCTGGCCTGCTATCTGGTCAGCTCGGTCCCCGGTGGCGCATCTGGCCTCCGCTTCATTGGTGGGCTCTTCACCTCGGTCTGCAAGCGTACAGTCAGCAAGACGCTGCCTGTATGAGGGACGAGGCAGGGGAGTGGGGGTGGGGGGGGGGGGGGGGGGGGGGGCGTTGGGGTGGGGTGCTGTGTGTATGGAAGGGGGAAGGGGATGGGCAGGGGTACACAGTCTAGTTGACAAGAGAGCAATCCTTGTCAGGATGTGTGAGCCGTGACTGTGTGGGCAAACCCGCCTACTCTCCGAGTTGGATGGTCGGAGGTTTGTGTCCGAAATCTGAGGTCTCTGCTCTCTGTGCGCTGTACTGAGGGTCCCCCCACTTCCCTCCATGGTGTTGGAGGTGAGCCGTTTTGAATGTGACATTAAAACAGAGGTGGAAGTGTCACCCACTCTCTGAGGTGGGGCGTCAAAAAGCTCTCATTATGGCCAGCACAGCTTGAAAAAGGCTCTGCTGCCTCACAGCCATGACGTGTAAATGCTGGCATTGGACTGGGGTAAGCACAATAAGTAGTCTCACAACACCAGGTTAAAGTCCAGTTGGTTTCCTGTTGGACATTAACCTGGTGTTGTGAGATTTCTTACTGTGCCTCAAAACGCCAGCGACCTGGATTTGATTCTGACCTCAGATCACTGTCTATATAGAGTTTGCCCATTCTCCCCATGTCTGCGTGGGTTTCCTCGGGTGCTCCGATTTCCCCTCACACTGCAAGGATGTGCGGATTAGGTTGATTGGCCATGCTAAATTAACCTTAGTGTCAGAGGGATTAGCAGGGTAAATGTGTGGGGTTATGGGAATGTCACCTGGGTGGGATTGTGGTCAGGGCAGACTCAATGGGCTGAATGGCCTCATTCTGCACTGTAGGGATTCCATGATTAAGGAGAAAGGAAGATTGTCTCCCGAACTCCCGGGACCAATGTTTAATCATCTATCCACATGAAGAGAAAACTGATTGTTTGGCTGTTATCCTATTCCTGGGGGAGGGACTCTTTATTTTGTTTGGAATCTTGCTATGCAAGATTCGCCCTCTGCGTTTCATACATTCCAACAGTGAGTACAACTTGCGGGGACAAAAAGCACATTTCTTCATTGGCTGTCGGGCACATTGGGGTGTCCAGTGGCTGTGAAAGGCGATATGTAAATGCAGGTTTGCCCTCGGAAGCCACGGGGTGGAAGAGGCTGGGAACATTGGCTACCAGTCGGGAGCGGAGTGTGACATCTGATGAACGCAGCCTCGAGTGGGAAGTGGAGGACGTGGCCTGGTAGTTGGGCACGTAAACGATTATCACAAACTATCGCCAAATCTTAACCACGTGGCGTTAGGATTCCCACACCTGCCGACACTGCTACTTGACTCAAATATAGCTGACTTGCAACTGGAGACCAAAGACCTAACAACCGAGAGGTAGGCGTGTAGTGAATCTGGATTCACTACACGCAGGAACTGACGCTGCCGTGGAGGCAGTCTGTTTCCCTACTCCTCCCAGTTATTAGATTGTGTGGGTGCAGTGAGCGGGGTTCCAGCAGGGGAGAGTGTTGGTGAACTCTGCTCCAATGTACTCAGTGTTACTGCACCCAGCCAATCCAGTAACTCTGGGGACACGAGAGCTGGCCTCCAATAGCACTGTGACATTGATCAATGAAATGTACATGATTTGTTCAGTTAAATAGTAATAAATTGCAAATACACTTGTCTTTTCATACAAGGACTGGATCTTTGAGCGTGCATGAGCATTTCTGTGGTGAAATACCAGTGGATATATGTCTGTCACTGTGTAACACTGAGATACAGTGCTGGTGAGTACGGGTCTGTCACTGTATAACACTGGGGTACAGTGCTGGTGAGTACGGGTCTGTCACTGTATAACACTGGAGTACAGTGCTGAGGTATGGGTCTGTCACTGTATAACACTGAGGTACAGTGCTGGTGGGTATGGGCTTCACTATATAACACTGGGTACAGTGCTGGTGAATATGGATCTGTCACTGTATAACACTGGGGTACAGTGCTGGGGTATGGGTCTGTCACTGTATAACACTGAGGTACAGTGCTGGTGGGTACAGGTCTGTCACTGTATAACACTGGGGTACAGTGCTGGGGTACGGGTCTAGAACATAGAACATTACAGCGCAGAACAGGCTCTCGATGAGACCTCTTAAACACCCCCAAACTTGGCGCATCTACAACTGCAGCAGGCAGGGCATTCCATACCCTGTCACTGTGTAACACTGGGATACAGTGCTGGTGGGGTATGGGTCTGTCACTGTGTAACACTGGGATACAGTGCTGGTGGGTACGGGTCTGTCACTGTATAACACTGGGGTAGAGTGCTGGGGTATGGGTCTGTCTCTGTGTAACACTGGGATACAGTGCTAGTGGGGTATGGGTCTGTCTCTGTGTAACACTGGGATACAGTGCTCGTGGGTACGGGTCTGTCACTGTATGACACTGGGGTAGAGTGCTGGGGTATCGGTCTGTCTCTGTGTAACACTGGGATACAGTGCTGGTGGGGTATGGGTCTGTCACTGTATAACACTGGGGTAGAGTGCTGGGGTATGAGTCTGTCACTGTATAAAACACTGGGATACAGTGCTGGTGGGGTATGGGTCTGTAACTGTATAACACCGGGGTAGAGTGCTGGGGTATGGGTCTGTCACTGTGTAACACTGGGGTACAGTGGAGAGACAGGAGGTGAGTTACTCACTGCAGGATTTCTATAATCAGATCTGCTCTTCCAGCCACAGCATTGATGTAGCTGATTCAGTTCACCTCTTGATGCTGAGTGAGAAGGAATCAGTATTGATGGGATTAGCTTTTTATTTTGATTTATTGATGCATTGAATTTGGGATGGCATGGTGGTTAGCACTGCTGCCTCACAGCATCAAGAACCTGAGTTCGATTCCAGCTTTGGGTCACTGTCAGTGCGGAGTTTGCACGTTCTTCCCCGTGTCTTTGTAGGTTTCCTCCGGGTGCTCCAGTTTCCTCCACAGTCCATAGATGTGCAGGTTAAGTAGACTGGCCATGCTAAATTGCCTACTAGTGTTGCAAGATATGTAGGTTAGGGGAATTAGCAGGGTAGGTATATGGGGTTGCAGATATAGGGCCTGAGTAAGATATGCTGTCAGAAATTCAGTGCAGACTCGATGGGCAGAATGGTCTCCTGCTCCACTGTCAGGATTCTGTGAATTCCCCAAGCTACTCTGATGGGATTCATACTAGTGTCGCTGTATCCTTAGCTTAGGCCTCTGGAATAAATAGGTTAACATGGAGCTGATGCCCTGGCCTCTCAGTTTTCCAGCACAGCAGATCTCTGTCATTGAATCTCTACAGTGCAGAAGGAGGCCATTTGGCCCATCAGGTCTGTGATGAACACAATCCCACCCAGACCCTATTCCCATAACTCCAACACATTTGCCCTGCTAATCTCCCTGACACTAGGGTCTATTTAGCACAGCCAATCAATCTAACTTTGCTCTTTGGACCTCACTATCTTCAAGGTTACTGAACAACACAGCATGTAGTCCAACAGCCCACCATAGAATGCAGTTTGGAAAAGATAACACTGTGGCACAAAAGGAGACCTTTCGGCCTGCTGTGTGCACCTGCCATCAAATCCCCATCTACCATCTCTATCCCACTTCACCTGCTTCCAAACACCTTCTCAGGCACGTCGTGTAAAGAATGAGCGAGCTATCTTTTCACTGGAGTCAAGTAATAAGGCCATACTAGCACAAGGTTTTACTTCTCGAAGGAGTGAAGTGAAAAGCAGGGAAGTTGTGCTCAAGCTGTATTGTAGTCAGATCACACAGTGGACTGGGTGCAGTTCTGGTCACCGTGTTATAAGAAGGTCTCTTGTGCCTATGCTGACCTTCTGAGGGAGAAATTCACCTTGTACCACTCCCAACTGTTAGTCTGACGCCCTGAACATTTTCTGATAAAGACCCAATTCCTTTTAGAATGCCTCGTATGATTCTGCCACATTCTCTAGTAACATGTTCCGGATCCTAATCACTTTTTTTGCCATCCTTAAATCTGCGCTCTCCCAATTCCATTCCCGACTTGAGTCACTGTCTGTGCAGAGTTTGCCCATTCTCTCCGTGTCAGCATTGGTTTCGTCTGGGTGCTCGTCTGGGCACAGACTCGATGGGCTGAATGGCCAACTCCTGTTCCTACTTCTGGCAGCAAGCAAGTTAGTTAAACCAGACGTGCCCTTACGTCCTTATTGTCTTGAATTAACCTACGTTTTTCCTGAGTGACATTTTATTAATTTTTTTGTCTCAAATTATCTGAACTTCTAAAAGCTTCCGCATCACTGAATTTAAAGCAAAATATCGTGAATGTTTTACAGTTTATTTATTAGTAAGTAGGCTTACATTAACAGTACAATGAAGTTATTGTGAAAATCTCCTCGTCATCACACTCTGGTGCCTGTTTGGATACCCTGAGGGAGAATTTAGCACGGCCTAACCAGTATATATTTTGGACTATGGGAGGAAACCAGAGCAAACCCACACAGACACAGGTAGAATGTGTGCAAACTCCACATAGTCACCCAAGCTGGGAATCGAACCCGTATCCCTCACGCTGTAAGGCAGCAGTCTTCCTACTGTGCCAGCTGAGGTTGTGTGAATGCAGAACTCACTGCCACAGAGGGTGGTCATAGCCAATAGAATGGATTGGCAGGTCTGTCTTATGAGGGGAGACTAAGTTAGGATTATATTCACCGGAGTTGAGAAGAGTGAGAGGGCATCTCATAGAAATTTCTAAAATTCTAACAGGGTTAGGGTAGATTCAGAAAGAATGTTCTCAATGGTGGGGAAAGTTCAGAACTCGGAGTCATAATTTGAGGGTAAGGGATAAACCTTCTAGAACAGAAGTGAGGGGAAATTTCTTCACCCAGAAGGTGGTGAATGTGTGGAATTCACCACCACAGAAAGTAGTTGAGGCCAAAACGTTATCTGATTTCAAGAAGCAGTTAGATATTGTTCTTGGGATAACGGGATCAAGGGATACAGGGGGAAAGGGGGGGGATCAGGATATTGAATTCGATGATAAGCTATGATCAAGATGGTGGAGCAGGCTCGAAGGGCTGCATGGCCTACTCCTAGTTTCTATGAATAGATATATTTAGGGGGAAGCTAGGGGAGAAGGGAGGGAGGCTGGAGAAGAATGTCAACGCCAGCATTAACTGGTGAATGGCCTCATTCTGTGTCTCGCGGTCAGGGATTATCTCAACAAAGCTTATCAGGGAAGCACCCCACTTTCATATAAGCATTGGCTGCCCCAAAATTCATACTGATCGCACGGCAACCTGACCCCGTTCATCTGGGCTGGGAACTAAGTCCTTTACAGTTAGCTTCTGAGCAACATGTAAAGAAACAAGCCCCGGCTTGCGTTGACTGCACACACTTGTCTGTCTGGCAGTTTTTTTAACGTACAAAACAGCTATCGGAGAGGGAGGGAGAGAAACAATACTTGTCTCCAGGCAAGAGACTGAACGGCCTCTGTAATCTCCAGATGGAGAGAGAGGGAGAGATGGGTGAGCCAGATAGCAGGCACCAAGCGGTCGCCTTAGCAACCCATCTCCCAACTGCTTACATTAATCCAGCTCGAGGCTTGCAGAAGCGAGCAGTGCTGCCGAATCGCTGGAGATTGCAGGATTTTAAAGGGCGCCGGGAGCCTGACGTGGCAAACACATCTTGGCTTGCCACCCTGAGTACAACACAGACACGGCAGGGAGCCAACCACCCTTTCATTCACTATCACACCCTAACCTGCTCTTCCAAGTCCCTTCTCTCTGGCCCCAATGCCATGGAAATTAACCAGTTTTACCACCCCCCCCCTCCCCCGCCCCCTTTCCCCACTGCCCTGGATTTGCTAAGTAACTTTAAATCTCAAATCAGCCCTGCAGGGAGCTGAACCAACCAGCTGGAGGCAATGTTGTGGGGGGGACAGGGGAAATGGGGGGCAGGGGTTGAGGGGGATAGACTTCCCACTTGCCGCCCATGTTTAAGCACAGAATTGTAACGGCGCATAGGGAAGCTCATTCGGCCCATCGTGTCTGCCCCATCTCTCCAAATGGGCGGCACGACACTGAGTACTGCTGCCTCATAGTGCCAGGGACCCGGGTTCGATTCCCGGTTTGGGTTACTGTCCGTGCACGTTCTCCTCGCCACACTTTAAAAGTGAAAAGCGCTTTGGGACGGTGCTGAGGGAGGGGGAGCTAGCATGTGTCAGCTGGGCAGAATGGCTTTTCTCGGACTTATAGTTCCTGAGTGGAAACTGAGACTATCTGTGAAGTCGACACCAATTCAAAGATGGAGGATAGAATTCCCCCGTCCCTGGGACTCAGCACCGGGAATGGGCCATGGAGAAAAACCACGCTGGAGGCGGCCTCCATAATTACACCCAGGGGATCAGTCCCATGTTCCAAGGCTAGGCAGAGTCGATTCCACATGTCTCACTAGAGTATCTGGCTGCCATATTGAACAGTCTGTAATGCCTGAGAGTGGTTGGGGTCTGGAATGAACTGCCTGGAAGTGTAATGGAGGCAGGTTCAATCTATGCATTTGAGAGGGTGTTAGATGATTATCTGAAGCAATGTGCAGGGTTCACACGGGTGAAAGTGCACATTGTGACCGGCTGCTGAGGCCTTTTGTGCCTAGTGGGCACCGTGGGGACTGGAGTGCCTTATCGACCCCCTTAAGTAGCTGAATGTTTTAAGTTTCATTTGTGCCCTGTTTCTCTTTTGGGTGGTTCCCCTTTTAGGGACTGCCCCTTTAATTCGCCTCTCAGATCGTTCAATTTATTTTAATTGATCAACTGTTTAAATCCAAAATTTGAGTTGTAAGGAGGGAAAGGCACTGAGTCACATTGCTGGTTTTAACGTTAAAATTAATTTTCATTCGTGTCACAAAATAGCCTTACGTTAACACTGTGATGAAGTTACTGTGAAAATCCCCTAGTTGCCACACTCCAGCTCCTGTTTGGGTACACTGAAGGATAATTTAACATGGTCAATACACTTAATCAGCACATCTTTTAGACCGCGGGAGGAGACACCTGAAAGAAACCCACGCAGACACGGGAAGAACGTGCAGATTCCACAACCCAGGAATCGAGCCCAGGTCCCTGTGAGGCAGCAGGGACCACTGTGCCACCATGCCCCACACACTCCAGATGTGGTCTCACTAGCAACCTGTACAACTGAAGCATAACCTCTTTACTTTTGTAATTTTCCCCTTACATTCTAGATTTTATTAATTGAATTTAAATTCCACCAGATGCTGGATGGGATTTGTACCTGGGTCCCTCAGAAGATGAGGCTGGATGACTAATCTGGTGATTATTTTCCCAATATCCCCCCTGCACAGTTAGACATATCCATCTGGGTGATGTCTTGCCAAACAGCTGCTCCCTAACTAGATTGAATGATTCTTTACTTAGCTGTCAAACAGGCCATCCGCCGAGCAACTCCCCCCCCCTCCAACACATGCCCATCCTGAATAATTTAATAAAATGGGTAAAAAATCTAATCAGACATCATTTTGCATAGATGCACTGTTATAGTTAAGAAAGCCCACCAATGCCTTTACTTTCTCAAGAGGCTGAGGAAATTTGACATGTCTGCTACGACTCTCACCAACTTTTACAGATGCACCATCGAAAGCATTCAATTCTGGTTGTATCACAGCTTGGTATGGCTCCTGCTCTGCCCAAGACTGCCAGAAACTACAAAGGGTCATGAATTTAGTCCAATCCATCACTCAAACTAGCCTCCCACCCATTGACTCTGTCCACACTTCCCGCTGCCTCGGCAAAGCAGCCACCATAATTAAGGACCCCACACACCTCAGACATTCTCTCTTCCACCTTCTTCCATCAGGAAAACCTTCTTTCATAGGGTTGCATGGTAGCATAGTGGTTAGCACTGCTATCTCACAACGCTAAGGATCCCAGTTCAATTCCTGGCTTGGGTTACTGTCTATGTGATGATTGCATGTTCTCCCTGTATCTGTGCAGGTTTCCTCTGGGTGCTGTAGTTTCTCCCACAGTCTGGGTAGGTGTATTGACCTGAACAGGTGCCGGAGTATGATAACTTGGGGAGTTTCACATTAATTTCACCATAGTGTTAATGTAAACCTTACTTGTGACTAATAAATAAATAAACTTCAAGGAAGGAAATTTGCTGTCCTTACTCATTCTGGCCTCCATGTGACTCCAGACCTATATTGTCATGGGTGTGCAGTCACACGCACCTTCGGCCTACTCCCTTCTTCTGTTGGGAAAAAGATTCAAAAGTCTGAAGGTCACATACTAACCGACTCGAGAGCAGCTTCTTCCCTGCTGCCACTGGACTTTTGAGTGGATCTACCTCGCACTAAGTTGATCTTTCTCTACATCCTGGCTATGGCTGTAACACTACATTGTGTACTCCTTTCCTTCTCCATGAATGGTATTATTTCCCTGTATAGTACACTAGAAACAATACTTTTGAGTTTATACTAATGCACGTGACATTAATAAATCAAATCAAGATTGAAGTTAACAAAAAGAACTTTGCAGAACCTTCTTTTTCCACCGAGTGCTGGACATCAGGTACTGAAAACCCTCAGTGAAATGCACAGAGACAGGTCACTCACTGAGATGGGGATGAAGGGAATTGAAGAGAGAGCGTTACAGCATCAGTCACTGCAAAGGTCTGAGCAGAACCTCACCCAGCTATTCAGCGTGGCTGGGTCAGGGGAGGCAGTGGCATAGTGGTATTATTGCTAAACTAGTAATCCAGAGGCCTTAGGCTCTGAGAGCCTGGGTTCAAATTGAGCCAAGATAGATTTTGAAATTCGCATTCAATAAAAGTTTGGAATTAAAAAGCCTAACAATGACTGTGAAACCATCGTCGATTGTTGGGAAAAAACCATCGGGTTCACTGAAGAAAATCAGCCATCTTTACTGATCTGGCCTCAGGCGACTGCAAAGCCACAACAATGCCCTTGGGCAATGAGGGATGGGTGCTAACAAGCCAGTGATCTCAGGAATGAATTTTAAAAATGCACTCATTTACATGGGCTCATTTGCAGCTCAGAAGGAGGCAAATCTGTGCTGGCTCACTGAGGAACTATTTTGCAGTGATGAAGAAACGAAAGTGAAAAGATAATTTAAAAAAAGCCTGCCACTGATTTTCCCACCTGTCTTTCTCTCCTGCCCAGAGCAGGAAATTGAGGATTAATCTTCCATTTTGGTGCTGCCAGTGTTGGAAGGGAAGGGTTAACCACCCTTCTCCCCAATTCGGGAGAGGTTGTCGGCAGGAATGAGGGGCTGAGGTTGATAAAATCAGATTAGCCGCGACCTTATCAAAATGGCGGAGCAGGCTCTGGGGGGACAGGCGGCCTACTCCTCCTCCTAACTAATGTGGTGGTATGAAGAGTTGGTAACCCCCTCACCACCTCCTTCCCCACCCTCCCTCATCCCTCCCACAAGCTACTATCTATCTATCTGCTACAAGGAGACAACCATAATCCCAGTGCCAAAGGAAAACCAAGCACCGTGCCTTAATGACTATCAGCCGGTGGCTCTAAACATCTGTCATTATAAGGACTTTGAAAAGTGAATCATGGCACAAATCAATTTCAGCGTCCCAGACTACTTGGATCCACTACAGTTTGTCTACTGCCGCAACAGGTCCACAGCAGATGCCATCTCCCTGGCCCTACACTCAACCCTGGAACAACTAGTCAACAAAGACACAAATGTCAGATTTCTATTTATCGACCTTCAACCTCAGCTTTCAACACCATTATTCCTACAAAACTCTGTGGCCTGGGGATTGGCTCTTCCCTCTGTGACTGGCCCTAGACTTCCCAACCCACAGATGCAATCAGTAAGGACAGGCAACAACACCTCTTTCACGATAATCCTTGTCACTGGTGCTCCGAAAAGGCTGTGTCCTCAGCCTCTTAATATAATCCTTATACACACTATGACTGTGCAGCCAAATTCCCCTCCAAATCGATTTCAAGTTTGCTGTCGACACCATCATTTTGGGTCGGATCTCAAACAATGACGAGATGGAAATCAGAATGAGATAGAGAATCTGGTGAACTGGTGCGATAACAATAATCTCTCTCTCAATATCAACAAAATGAAGGAGGTTGTCATCAACTTCAGGAAACGTAAAGGAGAACATGCCACTGTCTACATCAACGGGGACAAAATGGAAATGGTCGAGAGCTTCAAGTTTTTAGTTGTCCAGATCAGCAACAACCTGTCCTGGTTCCTCTGATGCCAACACGATAGTTAAGAAAGTCCACCGACGCTCTACTTTCTCAGAAGATGAAGGAAATTTGGAATGTTAGCCACATCGCTCACCAGCTTTTACAGATGCACCATAGAGACCATTCTTTCTGGTTGTATCACAGCTTGAACACAGCAAGACCACAAGAAACTACAAACAGTTATGAATATAGCCCAATCCATCATGCAAACCAGCCTCCCACCCATTGACTCAATCGACATTTCCCATTGCCTTGGAAAAGCAGTCGGCATAATCAAGGATCCCACCCACCCCCGGACATTCTCTCTTCCATCTTCTTCCATCAGGGAAAAGACACAATAATCTGAGGTTACGTAGCAACCAATTCAAGAACACCTTCTTCCTTGCTGCCATCAGACCTCTGTATGGACTTACTTTGCACTAAATTGAACTTTCTCTACACCCTAGCTATGACTGTATCACTGCATTCTGCACTGTCTCCTACTCCAAGAATGGTATGCTTTTTCTATATAGCGCGTTGTGCACTAACGCTAATACTAATCAAATCAAGTCAAACTGGATCTCTCCGGCCTGAATCTCTCATCTCTCTCCCTCCACTGGGGCAAACCTCTATCTGCTCCGTGGGGCGAACCTCTCCTTGTTCAAATAGCAGGAAGATCACATACCCTTCCCTCCTGGCTACCCTGCTCCCCCACCCTCACCCCCACACCTCCACCCTCACCCCAATCAAACAGAATCTCAGCTCTGTAGCAACTTGAGTTAAACAACATGCTGTTGGCTATATGACATTCAAAACATCAGCTGAGTTATCTGTTGTCAAACCACCACCTCCCCCTCCCAACCCCTTCTTCTGACTGGAGAGGTTCAAAACCACTTTGTATATTATAAGAACAATTTTACGGATGACTAGAGGTGAGGGTAGCGATTGCTCACTGTTTGTTTAACTCAAGCTACTTGCAATCTGAAACCTCTGACTCCGGCACCCATCCATTACCAAGAAGCTCAGCTTCCTGTTTGGAGCTGGAAGACCTCACAGGCCGTCGAGGGACTGGAAATACCTCGGCCCTCGAGCCCCTCTCTACTCGCTGCTTAAAGGGAAGCAGTCACCCATTTAAGGCGAAGACATGGACATTTTGCTTTGGGTTTGGAAATCGCTCTCTTAAGAGGCATTGGAAGCAGAGTCTTTGACTATTTTTAAGGCAGAGTGAGGTATTAACAAAGGGGTGAAAGGTTATCGGTAGATTGGCAACAATGTGGGGTTGAGGTTGCAATCAGATCAGCCATGATCTTATAGAATGGTGCAGCAGGCTCGAGGGGCCGAGTGGTCTACTCCTGCCCTTGTGTTCATGTATTGGTAAATTCATATCATTGCCTAATGGAGATTTTTCCTCTTGTCTCTCTCACCCTCCCAGACAGCCTGTGCTCTGACAGATGATCCAGCTGTCACCACCCCCAACCCCCTGGCCAATCCTCCACCTCAACGCTGCCTCCAAGTTTTCCCTGTGCTTTGTTTCCTAGATTCTCCCTTCATATCCATTCAAATTCAAATCCATCACTCGCTGGATGGGCGCATTAGAGTTAGGGTTAGGGTTATGGGGGTTAGGATTGGGTGGTTAGCATTAAGGGGTTAGAATTGAAGGGATTAGGTTAGTGAGGTTAGGATTAGGGTTAGATTTAAGATTAGGGTTTGAGGAGTTTGGGTTAGAGGGAGGTTAGGATTTTGGCGTCGGACAGAGAGAGGGGCTCACCCTTCTATTGTGGCTTGTTGTCTTCTTGTCTCCTGGGCCTTTTCTTGTTAGTCTTCTTTTGTCTGAGGCGGTGAATGGGGGGGTGTGGTATTTGTATGTGTGGGGGGGGGGGGGGGGGGGGGGGCGGAAACAAAGGTTGGAAGAGGGGGGATGATGTTGGCTGGGACCTTTAGAGGAAGAAGATAGTGTGGGTTCTGCTGTATTTTTGGTAGTTGGGGGGAGCTGGTTGTTGAAGTGGTGTGCGTTAGAGGACTGTTAGGTTGGAGACCTTTGTTGTGGGTTGGGTGGTATGGGGAGTTTTTTTTGGGATTCCTGGTTGGGGGAGGCTTTTGTCTATCTGTTGCTGAGTCAGTCTCCAAAGTGGGGAGTTGGGCAGGAGTGGGGGGGGGGGGGGTCGCTTTTTCTGGGGGAAAGGTCAGGCGATGAAGTGAAGATTCCTGGAGGTTTTCTGATAGGGATGTTGATGGGTACGTAGTGGGTTGGGGGGTTGTTGGTTTGTTGTCTTCCTTAGATATTTTGCCTCCCATCTATATGTTTATATCTGCTCCCATTCCATGCTTCAAGCAATGATCTGGACTGACATCCACAGTACAGTAGCGAGGGAGCACTGCAGAATCCATGGAGCCCTTCCTTCAGACAAGACGATAAACTGATGTCTTTTGAGGGTGTAAAGGATCTGGCAACATTCTCTGATTTGATTTGATTTATTATTGTCACATGTATTGGGTGCTATATGGAAAAAGCGTACCCTTCATAGAGAAGGAAAGGACAGAGTGCAGAATGTAGTGTTACAGTCTGAGCTAGGGTGTAGAGAAAGATCAACTTAATGCGAGGTAAGTCCATTCAAATGTCTGACAGCAGCAAGGAAGAAGCTTGAGTTGGTTGATATATGACCTAGACTTTTGTATCTTTTCCTTGAAGAAGGTGGAAGAGGGAATGTCTGGGGTGTCTGGGTCCTTAATTATGCTGGCTGTTTTGCCAAGGCAGGGGTAAGTGTAGACAAGTCAACGAATGGAAAAAGTAGAGGTGGGGGGTGTGGTGGACATGCTGAGAAGGGGAGTGTTGGCAGTCAACCCCAGCCTCTTGCCCAATATTCACCCTTCAACCTTCATCACCGAGACAGAATATCTGGCCATTTTTTTGCCTTGCTCCTGGTGGGATCTTGCTACATACCAAGTTGGCTGTTTGCACAGGGCAACTGTGCAAAAGATCTTTGTTGGATTGGCTTCAAAGTATTTTAGAACTTGACTAGGTTAGGAAAGGTGCTTTTTTTTATTAATCTGTGGGACATGGGCATTGCTGGCTGGCCAGCATTTATTGCCCATGCCTAATTGTCCTTGGAGGGCAGTTGAGAGTCAACCACACTGCTGTGGCTCTGGAGTCACATGCAGACCAGGCCAGGTAAGGATGGCAGATTTCCTCTTCTGAAGGGCTTTAATGAACCTGATGGGTTTTTCCGACAATCAGTAATGTGGTTGATTCTCAACTGCCCTTTGAAATGGCGTAACAAGCCACTCAGTTTGAAGGGCAATTAGGGATGGGAAATAAATGCTGGCCCAGCCAGCAACACCCATGTCCCATGAATGAATAAAAAAGAAGGTAAATCTATCTTTTGCCTTTGTGATTGCTTTGTCACATTTGCACGCTAGCTTTTAGTCGCTCTTGAACAAGCAAATCCAGGTCCCCTTGGACTCTCAACGCTTCCTAACTTTGCACCATTTAAGAAGCACTCTGCCTTTCTGTTTCTTTTCTGCCAAAGTGGATAACATCACATTTATTCACATCATGTTCCATCCACCATGTTCTTGCTCACTTCTTCAGCCAGAAAGTGGTGAATCTGTGGAATTCATCACTGCAAAAAAGCTGTGGGGGTCAGATCGCTGAGTGTATTTGTGACAGAGATAGGCAGGTCCTTGATTGGTAAGGGGATCAAAGGTTATAGGGAGGAGAATGGGGTTGAGAAACATATCAGCCATGATGGAATGATGGAGCAAGCTCGATGGGCTGAATGGCCTAATTCTGCTCCTATATCTTATGGTCTTAATCTGCCCTAGTCCCTGTGAAGCCTCTTTTCTATTCTCCTCACAACTCACATTGTGGTTTAGTATCATCTGCAAATCTGGAAATTGGTCCCCAAATCCAAATCACTTGTGTGGATTGTGTATCACAGTTCACTGCCAGCCAAAGATCGGATCTGTACGTGACTTTCTCACCAACACTGCCAATGGATATACTTTATGCCAGGAAGAATGCTGGGCTAATTTGCAATAGTGAATGTTGTGGAGCACTGCCACGTCCACACTATAATCCCAGATATTACTGTCATTGAGTAATATCCAGACATAAACGGTGGCATTTACAATGACATTTATTATTGTGTTTAAGATTATTTAAGTGCCACAGTTTTAAACAAAGTGTCAGTTAACTTTACTGAGAGCAATGGCACAGAAACCAATGACAATATCAATGGTATTTGAATCAGGGTATGGGAAATATAGAGTTACAGATCTAGGATCTGCCTCTGTCCTTGAAATCCAACTCAGAGACAGAGAGGGGGATGAAAAACAGAAAGGTTGAGAGTGTGAGAGAAAGGGCGGGTATGAAAAACAGAAGGGTTGATAGAGATCGAAAAAGAGAGTTGGATAATTGAGGGGGATTGTGAGAGAAGAGTGAATAACAGAGAGAGGTTGAGAGAGAAAGAGAAAGGGGGTGAGAAAGGAGAAAAACAGAGAGGAATTGGGAGAGAGAGGGAGAAAGAGAGAGGGAGACAGAGAAAGGACATTAGTGAACCTTTGGGTTTTCGACAATCTGACAATCAGTAATTTGGTTGATTCTCAACTGCCCTTTGAAAGGGTATAACAAACCACTCAGTTTGAAGGGCAACTAGAATGGGAAATAAATGCTGGCCCATTCAGCAACACCCGTGTCCCATGAATTAATAAAAAAGGTCAACGTACCATTTGCCTTCCTGATTGCTTTTGCATGCTAGCTTTTAATCTTGGGAGAGAGGAAGAGAGAGGGGGAGAGTGTGAGAGAGAGGGGAGGGTGTGAGAAAGAGGGAGAGCAAGAGCCAGAGAGCAAGAGAGTCAGTGAGAGAAAGAGAGAGAGAGGGAGAGAGAGAGAGAGGGGGAGGGAGAGAGAGAGAGGTTGAGAGAGGGAGAGAGAGAGAGAGGGGGGAGGGAGAGAGAGAGAGAGGGGGAGGGAGAGAAGAGAGAGAGAGGTTGAGAGAGGGAAGAGAGGAGAGAAGGGGGAGGAGAGAGAGAGAGGAGAGGGTTGAGAGAGGGAGAGAGAAAGAGAGAGAGGGGAGAGGAGAGAGAGGGGAGGGAGAGAGAGAGAGAGAGGTTAGAAGAGGAGAGAGAAGAGAGAGAGAGAGAGAGAGAGAGAGAGGGGGAGGGAGAGAGAGAGAGAGAGGTTGAGAGGGGGAGAGAGAGGAGAGAGGGGGGAGGGAGAGAGAGAGGTTGAGAGAGGGAGAGAGGAGAGAGGGGAGGGAGAGAGAGAGAGGTTTAGAGAGGAGAGAGAGAGAGGGGGGGAGGGATTGAGAGAGAGAGAGAGAGAGCGAGAGGTGAGTAACAGGAATTGAGAGAGAGGGGGAGACAGAGACCGGGAGGGGAGAGAGAGAGACCAAGTCAGAGATCATGCGTACGTTTATGTTTTATGCATTTTTATCCTGACACTGACAAAAATAGGAGATAAGAGCGAGCAAAATGACAAATAGGGAGAGAATGGAAGGCTGAGAGGCAGAAAGATAAAGAGACTAAACATGATAAGAAGCAGATACTCAGGATGACAGAGAGACAGAGATAAAGACAAACTGAGGCGGAGGAAAGGAAAGGACACCAACACAGGAAGGGCCTTTGATCGGGATTCACATTTGGCATTTAAAAATATCCTGACATACGGTGAGCACGCCTCCGCTTTTCCAAAGAGTATTCCTGGCTCTCCCACCTCACGACCCACATCAAAGCTTGAGCTCATCCAAATCCCTGCTGAGTCGCATTCTGCACCAAATCCCATTCACCCACTGGGCTGACTGACCGACAATTTTAAATGTCTTCTTCCCAAACCACGTGGTGGCTCCCTGTCACTTTGATGACTTTCTCTCACTCGGCAAACCTCGGCGAAAGGGTGAGGGGTGGTCAGGATTCAGGGTAAAATAGGATTCGGGGCACATACAGTCCTTCCCACCGGCTGGATCTTCCAGTCCCACCAAAGATGCCTGAGTTGGGCGCGAGCCATGGAAAACAGGACCAGAGTGACGCGGCGGCGCAGTGGTTGGCACTGCTGCCTCACAGCACCAGGAGTCTAGGTTCAATTCCCAGCTTGGGTCACTGTCTGTGCAGAGTCTGAGTCACATTCTGTACATTACACTCTGTACGATTCTATGTCTGGAGTCATACGTAGGCCAGACCAGGTAAGGACAGCAGATTTCATAGAATCCCAACAGTGCAGAAGGAGACTATTTGGTCCATTAAATCTGCACCCATTCTCCCAAACGTTTCTTACCCAGGCCCTCTCATTGCCCTATCCCTGTAACCCTGCATATTTACCATGGCCAATCCATCAAACCTACACTCCTTTAGACTGTGGGAGGAAACCGGAGCACCCTGAGAAAACCCACGCAGACACGGAGAGAATGGGCAAACTCCACACAGACAGTGTCCCAAGCCGGGAATCGAACCCAAGTCCCTGGAGTTGTATGGCAGCAGTGCTAACCACTGTGCTACTGTCCCGCCCACCATTCCTTCCCCAAAGGACATTAGTGAACCAGGTGGATTTTTTCAACAATCGACAATGGTTTCATGGCCATCAGTAAATTTTTCAGCCCCAGATTTTTATTGAATTCAAATTTCACCATCTGCCTTGGGTGGGATTTGAACCCGGGTTCCTGGGTTACTACTCCAGCGACAATACCATTAAGCCACTGCCTCCCCTCATTAAAAGAGAAATGGAAAAAAAAATCCATGGATTGCAACAATGTTTATGAGGCAGTTGAACTTTCTGCCTTGGGGTCTGGTCCACTGTAACCTAGGCCAAGATTCTCTGATATCATTCGTTCTTGCCAGCTGCCAGTGAGAATTGTTGTGAAGTTGAGTTTGGTTCCTTTAAAAGCTGGTTTTGTGTTCAGTGTTTGGATATTTAAAATGGAGATGACTACGGGATACACAGATCGCAACATTAGTAATGAGGACCAAGCATCAGGGTTGCCTTGGTAGCAGGCTTTGCAGGAATTTGAATTTTGACAGCCTATCTGTTTAAAGAAGACACTTTTTTTTAACAGTGACTAAATTATTATTAGTTTTGGTAATGAATGATCCTTGTATTTATTTGAACAGCATTCCAGTAGAACTTTACTTCTACTGGTGTATTACTTATTTAGTTAAAATTCCTGGTTGGTTCAATAAATAACTTGCTGATTATTCACTGCAAATGAGTGTAGTTCTTTCTGTTAATGAACTTCTAAACATTAGTGAAGAATAGTTAACAAACTTACCAAATTTGAATTTGCTGTTGTTGACAACATCAGACCAATCCAGAGGTAGGAAAATTGATAGATCATCACAGTTATAAAAGAGAACTCAACTACCTGTCTGCAGTGCAGACAAAGAGCTGCCACCTCTCAGCAACTAGAGAGGACAAAAGCAGCTCCTTGCCAGTTAAAAAATATCTCTTAAGGGAACTCTCCATCTATCTAATGAAGGATATCAAAAATCAAAAAGAGCTTACAGGCAAAGAATCAACAGAAGAACTCCAAAGCCAAGGCATCTGATTGTATATTTTTTTAACAGTGACTAAATTATTATTAGTTTTGGTAATGAATGATCCTTGTATTTATTTGAACAGCATTCCAGTAGAACTTTACTTCTACTGGTATATTACTTATTTAGTTAAAATTCCTGGTTGGTTCAATAAATAACTTGCTGATTATTCACTGCAAATGAGTGTAGTTCTTTCTGTTAATGAACTTCTAAACATTAGTGAAGAATAGTTAACATCTTCCCAAACAGATTATGAAGTGAGGTCGTGCTCTTTGGGGGATTCAGCACAGCTTCTCAAAAGAGGATCAACCAGAATAGAGAATTTAGCCGAAATCCCATTTACTTTGAGCGGCACCGGAGAATCCCAGCCACCAACAATGTTGAAAATTTAAGTGCAAGCTACCCCTCACTGATCACTAATCTTCCCATTTCCCCATGCCTGCTGGCTCCTTGGAAGGAAAAATGAATATAGTCGGTGCCTTCCACAGCCTCACTGGATTTTCTTGTCTGTGGGGGACAGTTTGTCACACGGGATCCATAGAAAGACTTCCAATCCCTTATAATCTCTGCAGTCCCCTCCCATCCTCCTAGTAACTCTGCTTTTCTCCAAATCGGGCCTCTCCTTTGCTCTACCACTTGTGGTTGTATCTTCATCCACCAAGGTCTGAAGCCCTGGTAAGGTCAGCAGATTTCCCCTTTTAATAATCATACAGCCCTTAAGTGCAAAAGGAGGCTATTCAGCCCATCGAATCTGCATCAATCCTCCAAAAGAGCAGTCTAGCTAGATCCACATACATCTCAGTGGGACAAGTTGAGAAGCCACTGGGATCCTTGGTTTTAATGGTAGAGATGCAAGGAAGATGTGCTGACATTTACAGGTTTACTCTCAAGTTGGAATGTTGTCCCCAGTTTTGGGGGCACAGAATAGCTTTACTGGAATGGTAGGGGGGATGGTGAGCGTCTTCAATTAGGTGGAGGAACCAGAGGCGGTTCTTAGAAATGAAAGATCAAGTAATGATCAGACAGAGGTTTTCAAAATTGAGAAGTATTTTGACAGCATAAACGGGGACAAAGCATCTCCAATATGGCAGTAGGGTCAGTAACCAGAGGATACGATTGCTCAGCATTTAATTATGTGTCACTGTTGATTCTTCTCCGCGTTGTGTGCGATAAATTAAGCCTGGGTGTGCTGAATGAAAAGACAAATTAAAGGCAGGAATCTTCCGCCCTCGCCACCCCCCCCCCCCCCCCCACCCCATTCTCCTGCCCACAAAATAGCCACAAAGATGGCCGCCACTGCCATCTGCACTGTGCAGAAAGTCAAGGCTATCATCTACTACACCCATCTCATTGCTTCAGAGCCCAGTCTGAGTCTTCTCAAATTAAATCATTAATCTGCTTTGAGGCTTGCCTTAACTAGAAATAGTTAATGTGCCTTAATCTTGCTAAATCTCAATCCTCCAATTGATAATGAAAAATTCAAGTACTGATTAAATCTGAGTTGGCGAGAATGTTGCCTTAAAAGTCCAGTCATGGATTAGTCTGCAAATTAATCTGATTTACCGAATTTTATTTTTATTTGTGCACAGAATTTGGGCATCGCAGGCCGTATCAGCGTTTAATGGTTTTGAACTGAGTGGTTTGTATGTCATTTCAGAGGAGAAGTACATCTGGAGCCATCTGTAGACCAGACCAGATATGGTTAGCACTCAGTGTGCCAGGTTCAATTCCCCGACTTGGGCTAACTGTGTGGAGTCTGCATTAATAATCACTAAATTATTAATGCAGAAACTCAGCTGATGTTTCAGGCACCTGGATTCGAATCCCACCACGGCAGATGGTGGAATTTAAACTCAATTAAAAAAAATCTGGAATTAAGAGTCTACTGATGACCATGAAACCATTGTCGGAAAAACCCATCTGGTTCACTAATGTCCTTCAGGGAAGAAAATCTGCTGGTCTGGCCTACATATGACTCCAGGCCACAGCAATGTGGTTGACTCTCAACTGCCCTCAGGCAACTTGGGATGGGCAATAAATGCTGACCCAGCCAGCAATGCGCATGTCCCACAAATGAATTTTTAAAGAAAATCTCCCAGTGTCTGCGTGAGTTTCCTCCGGGTGCTCCGCTTTCTTCCCACAGTCCGTAAAACGTGATGGTTAGGCCGAGCTAAATTCTCCCTCAGTGTACCCGAACTGGTGCCGGAATGTGGTGATAGGAAGATTTTCACAATAACTTCATTGCAGTGTTCATGTCAGCCTACTTGCGGCACTAATAAATAGACTTTAAACTCATTACCTGGGGTCACTGGTGCTGCCATTGCCTGCCTGCGTTCCACCCCCCTGTTGGATTCTGAGGTGATAACAGGTATTGGGAAATACAGGTCAATGTTTACCAGGATTGATAAGTTTACTCTGGGTTATCAAAACATCTTATGTAACTTTAGTTACGAGGATAGATTGGAGAGGTTGGGAGAGAAGAAGGCTGAGAGGAGATTTGACAGAGATGTCCAAAATTATGAGGGGGCTGGACAGAGTAGATCAGGAGAAACTGTTCCTGCTCGTAAAAGGATTGAGATCGAGAGATCGATTTAGAGAGATTTGCAAAAGAAACAAGGATGATGTGAGAAAAAATTGTTCCACACGGCGAGTGATTGGGGTCCGGAATATATGGCCTGGAAGTGTGGTAGAGGCAGGTTCAAGCAAGGCATTTGTGAGGGAATTAGATGATTATTGGAATGGGAACAATATGAAGAGCCATGGGGAAAAGGCAGGGGAATGACCTAAGTCATGATACATAGTGGGAGAGCTGGTACAGATGCAAAGGGTTAAATGGTCACCTACTGCACCGTAACAATTCAGAGATTCTGTGATGTCTGGGTGGGGTTTGCACATTATCCCCTTGTCTGTGTGGTGCTCTGGTTTCCTCCCACTCTCCAAAGACGTGTGAGTTAGGCAGGTTGGCCATGCTAAATTGCCCGTTCGTGTCAGGGGGACTAGCTAGAATAATTATGTGAGGTTATGGGGATACGGTCTGGGTGGAATTGTTGTCAGTGCAGACTTGATGGGCCAAATGGCCTCCTTCTGAGAACATAAGAAATAGGAGCAGGAGTAGACCATCTAGCCCTTCGAGCCTGCCCCACCATTCAACAAGATCATGACTGAAGTGGATCAGTTCCACTTTCCCACTTTCTCCCCATAACCCTTAATTCCCTTATCTATCAGAAACCTATCTACCTGTGACTTAAATATATTCAGCCTCCACCACTTTGATGGACAGAGAATTCCAGAGATTCACCATCCTTTGAGTGAAGAAATTCCTCCTCAATTCCGATCTAAACTGCCCCCCTTATTTTGAGGCTGTGCTCTCTAGTTCTGCTATCCTTTCTAAGCGGGAAGAATCCCTTTTGCACAGTAGGGATTCTATAATTCTATGATATAACTCTGAATAAGTTCCTAAAATGTTCAGTGGGTGGTGAAGAGTACTATTTAAAGAAACAGAAGTTGTAAAACACCACCCTCCAGTTCCAAAAGAAAAAATGTTTGATAAGCATTCCTGTTCCAGACCGCTGCTTACTCTCTGTGAAAGCTTTCAAACTGTGCACAGAGGTGGGCAGTTTCTTCAGCACGGGAGCTAACTTGTTAAAACATTGGATAACACTCCTGCACGCTCAGAGAAGCTGGAATGTCATCTCTGCATATCTCCCAGGCAGGAAACAAACAGGCACTGGATTCGGGTCATTTGTAAATGACATTAGACTGGAGGGAAGGTGAGGAAAGAAAAGGAAATATTTTTATGCATTGAGTTGAGATCCTGGAACACATCGTCAGAGAAAGAGCAGCGGCTGGAAGCACACACAATAACAACTGACAAAGGGAACTGATCATCCAGACCAAATAAAACAGTTTGCGGAGCGAGGGGAGGTAGTGTTTTTGTCACTGAGACTGAGTAGGATCTGGAGACCAGGGTTCGAATCCCACCTTTGAATTCATTTAAAAAAATCTGGAATTAAGAATCTACTGATGACCACAAAACCATTGTCAATTCTCAGAAAAAAAACCCTATCTGATTCATTAATGTCCTTTAGGGAAGGAAATCTGCCATCCTTACCCAGTCTGGTGTACACGTGACTCCAGATCCACAACAACGCAATTGACTCTCATCTACCCCCTGAAATGAAGGGCAAGTAGGGATGGGCAATAAATGCTGGCCCCAGCCAGAGATGCCCTCTATACAACCATAAGATATAAGAGCAGAATGATCCAGTTGGCCCATTGGGTCTGCTCCACCATTCAATCATGGCTGATAAATTTTTCCAACTCCGTTCTCCCGTCTTTTCCACCTTCTTCCGGCGGTAAAAAGATACAGAAGTCTGAGGTCACGTTCCAACCGACTCAAGAACAGCTTCTTCCCTGCTGCTGTCAGACCCTTGAATGGATCTAACCTGCATTGAGTTGATCTTTCTCTACACCCTAGCTATGACTGTAACAGTACGTTCTGCAGTCTCTTTCTTTCTCTACGAATGGTACGTTTTGTCTGTATAGAGCGCAAGAAACAATATTTTTCACTGTACACTAATACATGTAACAATAATGAATCAAATCAAATTTTCCCTGTAACCTTTGATTCCTTCACCAATCAGGAACCTATCTATCTCTGTCTTAAATATATTCAATGAGCCAGCCTCCACAGCTTTCTATGGCAACGAATTCCATGGATTCACCACTCTCTGGCTGAAGAAATTCCTTCTCACCTCACTCTACTCTGAGAATATGCCCTCGGATCTTAGTCTCTCCTACTAGTGGAAACAACCTCTCCACATCCACTCTACCTTTCAGTATTCTGTAAGTTTCAATGAGATCTTCCCATAAATAAATAAAAAAGTAGTCGAGCAAGAACTGGGGGAGTGGACCGATGTTTTGTAGAGCCCTGCCCATGGGGAGGCAGTGCTTTAAGTGGTATTGTCATTGGATGGTAATCCAGAGAGCCAGGGTAATGTTCTGGAGGCCTGGGTTTGAATCCCACCACAGCAAATGGTGAAATATGAATTGAATAAAAAAATCTGAAATTAAAAGTCTAATAGAACCAGAGAACATAACAGCACAGAAACAGGCCTTTTGGCATTTCTTGGCTGTGCCGAATCATTTTTCTGTCTAGTCCCACTGACCTGCACCTGGACCATATCCCTCCACACCCCTCACATCCATGTACCCGTCCAAGTTTTTCTTAAATGATAAAAGTGAGCTTGCATTTACCGCTCCGTCTGGCAGCTCATTCCAAACTCCCACCACTCTCTGTGTGTGAAGAAACCTTCCCTAATATTCCCTTTAAATTTTTGTTCCTTCAGCCTTAGGAGATTTTTTTCTCCTCTAGCCTGAGTGGAAAAAGCCTGCTTGCATTCACTCTATCTATACCCATCATAATTTTATACACCTCTATCAAATCTCCCCCTCATTCTTGTACACTCCAGGGAATAAAGTCCTAACCCATTCAACCTTTCTCTGTAACTCTGTTTCTCAAGTCCCGGCAACATCCTTGTAAACCTTCTCTGCACTCTTTCAACCTTATTAATATCCTTACTGTAATTAGGTGACCAAAACTGCACACAATACTCTCAATGTGGCCTCACCAATGTCTTATACAACCTCACCATAACGTTCCAACTCTTATACTCAACTTTGATTTATAAAGGCCAATGTTCCAAAAGCTAGTGGTGCTAAGGTACCAATGTACAAAAGCTAATGATGACCATGAAGCCACTGTCGGAAAAACCCATCTAGTTCACTAATGTCCTTTAGGGAAGGAAATCTGCCATCCTTACCCGTTCTGGCCTACATCCGGAGTCACAGTAATGTTAAATGCCCTCAGGAATGGACAACAAAAGTTGGCCCAGCCGGATCCCACATACCGTGAATGAATAAATAAATAAAACCAAATGTGATGGGCCGAATAGCTGTGCTCTGTCATTCCATGATTCTATGGCCCATTTAGCCACCAGATAACTCTGAACATATTCATCGTAATTAAAACTGATTTTGTCTCACTTTAGTTAATGGTATACTACGGAGCAGGTGACACGCTACAAGGCCCAGTAATCGGAGAACTCTTTCAGAACATCATTCGTTCGATACAGAACCTGATAAATACCTTGTCGGTATGGATTAGAAGCTGTTTTGCATTTGTGCCAGGGGCAGAGTTTCCCCGCGGGTCAGGACGGGTTTCAGATGGAACAATCTAGAACATTAATGATGCCCCCCGCCCCCACACTCCCACACCCCCTGCCCCATGTGTAGATCTTTCCCCGGCTCGAAAAGGCAGATTGATGTTCTTAGTAATTTGTAGGACGTGGTGGGAAAAGACGTTTGATAAAGGGTGAGCTGTCACTCCTGCCACCAGGCGCCTGGGAGCTCATTTATTAACTCACGCTCAGCCTTCCAACCCACGCTGGGATGCATCGATCACGGCTTTCTGAAGGACAAAAGTGAATTGTAACCCTCCTGCCCTGGCTTTTCACTTGCTCCCTGTCCTATCTCCCACCCCTTAGCCATCCTGCCCCACCACCCAGCCCAGGCCGGGCACTGTCATCACTGCTTTTAACCCCGCTTGCTGCCCTCAGGAATGCTCACTGCCTCTTGACACAGAGGGTGGGAGTACCATGCAGTCAGGTACTGTGTGAAAGAGTAAATGTTCCTTTAACTGCACCCCCCCCGCACCCATCTGCCCTCACTCACTACTTTCCCCTCCCCCGTCCTCCCATCCCTCACCCATGCCTTCTCCTCCCCTTCACCTTCCTGTCCCTTACGAACCACCTTCCCCTCCCCCTCATCCTCTCGTTCCTCACCCACTGTCTTCCCCCATGCATCCTCCAATACGACCTATCTCTACCCCACCCTCACACCTCATCACTCTCCCCCACTTCCCCTCTCCTCAGCCCCAAAGTCCCTCATCACTCAGAGAATCGTGTCAAATATAGAAAATATATTTGAGATCAGGCTGTTCCTGGTCCGCCCTGATCGAAGGCGACTTGAGATCACTTTATTCCCATTCCAATCCAAAATCCTTAAATAAATAGATTAATTAATTAATTATTATTGTCAAAAGTAGGCTTACATTAACACTGCAATGAAGTTACTGTGGAAATCCCCTAGGGATGCTTACTTGTCCTCCAAGTGCTGAACCTGTAGCGATTCTGGTCTGCCGTTGTATAGGTGCAGCACGGTGGCACAGTGGTTAGCACTGCTGTCTCACAGCACCAAGGACCCGGGTTCGATTCCAACTGCGGGTGACTGGGGACTCTGCAAGTTCTGCCTGTATCTGCGTGGGTTTCCTCCAGATGCTCCAGTTTCCTCCCCAAATCCAAAGATGTGTACTTTAGGTTGATTTATCATGTTAAATTGTCCCTTAGCGTCGGGCGATTAGCAGAGTAAATACACAGGGTTACAGGGATAGGAGCTGTTGCTGGTGCAGAGTCAATGGGCCAAAAGGCCTCCTTCTACCCTGTAGGCAGATTCCACAATTCCAGGTCCATGGCTGTGCCAGGCAAAGTATTTCAGTGGCTTGCCGTTGCCCTTGGCAGAACGGCTAACCAGGAAACTCTCCTGATCTTTGTCACCCGATACCTGGATAGACTTCCAATTCCAATTCTCTTCCCACACCTAGTGGTGCACTAAGGCTGATTTTTGTCTGTTTCCATAGCTAGTAATTCCAGGAACAGGTCTCTAGTTTGTTGCCAAGGGGCTTATAGCTTGAGGTAGCGCCATTCCACATCCAGCAATGACTGACCAGGACTCTCTCCCGCTCTTACCGCCAACCATTGGCGTGTTTGGAACGATTTACTGGTTGACACACATAAACTAATAAGATATCAAAGCAGAGTTAGGCCATTTGGCCCATCGAGTCTGCTCCACCATTGGATCATGGCTGATATCCTTCTCATCCCCATTTTCCTGCGTTCTTCCCACAACCTTCCAACCCATTACCAATTAAAAAAATCTATTTAACTCCTCCCGAAATTTACTCCACTAATCCCCCTAACCTACACATATTGGAACAGTAAGGGACAATTTAGCATGACCAATCCCTCTAACCTATACATATTGGGACACTAAGGGACAACTTAGCATGAACAATTCCCCCAACCTACACATCTTCGGAGGAAACGAGAGCACCCGGAGGAAACCCACACAGACATGGGGAGAATGTGCAAACTCCACACAAGACAGTGACCTGAGCCGGGTCCCTGGCATTGTGAGGGAGCAGTGCTAACCACTATGCCACATTGCCACCCTTAATGAATAATTACTTTGCAGCAGCTTTTGCTGTGTAGTGTGGGAAGAGGGTGAAACTCCCTGTTGTTGCAGTGAAGCTATGAATGAATCTCCGACAGAAATTCACAAATGTTAGTGGGGGCCAGGAAGCAACATTTGGGGCGAATAGAAATAACTAGGTCAAAGACCGATGAAGCCCCAGGAGCTGATGGCTTCTGTCCTGGAGTTTTATTTAGGGGAGTAGACAGGGAAATTTCAAATATTGTATCCTCCTAAAGCTCTATCAATTCATCCTCTGCATTGGAAAGTTGCGAATGTCACTCTATTATTCAAGGAAGGTGAGAGATAGAGGGAGGGAGAGCAGCAAATGACAGACCTGTTCGGCTAACATCTGTGGCACGGAAGTCATTGGAATCTATAATGAAGGACAGAGTGACTGAGCACTTAGAGGAAACTTGAGCTGGTTGGAGGCAGTGACGAGGATTTATGAAGAGCAGATCCTGCTGTATAAACCTAATCGAATTTTATTCTCCGGGAGGCAGCCAAAACTGCGGCGAGAGGAGTGCGGACTTCCAGAAGGCATTCACCAGGGTTCCACACGAGAGACTGTTTAGCTAAAATTAAATCCCGCGGAATCAAAGGCAAACGTGGCTCAGAGACGGATTACAGAGCGGGAGACAGAGACTCGGAGTAATGGGCACATACAGTAATCTAATCTGGCTCTTCAAGGATCTATGCTGGGGCCTCAGCCGTTCACTATGTTTATTAATGATATGGATAACACAGCGGAGAGCTATATATCCAAATTTGCAGGTGACATAAAAATTGGAGTTACAGTAAGTAGCACTGACAGGAGCATAAAATCAGAAACGGACATTGATTCAGTGAGTGGGCAAAATCGAGCTCAATGGATTTCAATGCAAACAAGTGTGAGGTTATTTGATTGGACCAGAATAAAACAAAGGATCGATCAGTATTACGTAGATGGTGAAACATCAGTTTATTTATTAGTGTCACAAGTAGTCTTACATTAACACTGCAATGAAGTCACAGTGAAAATCCCCTAGTCTCCATCCTCCGGCGTCTGTTTGGGTTAGACTAAGGGAGAATTTACCATGGCCAACGCACCTCACCTTCACATCTTTTGGAAGAAACCACAGCACCTGGAGGAAACCCACGCAGACACGGGGAGAACGTGCAGACTCCACACAGGCAGTGACCCAAGCCAGGAATTAAACCCGGCTCCATGGCACTGTGAGGCAGCAGTGCTAACCACTGTGTCACTGTGTCTTCACCAAGGCAGAGTGGGTGTCCAAATGGGTATAGGAATCCAAGTGTGCAAATCATTAATATGCAGTAAGGGTGAATGCAAGCCTTCATGTGAACATTCAAATGTACGAAATAGGAGTAGAAACTGCCCATTCGGCCTCTCAATCCTGCTCTGCCGTTCCATAAGATCACGGCGATCTGTGTGTATATGTTCATAGAAAACCTACTGTACAGAAGCAGGCCATTTGGCTCATCCAACTCTCTGATAGATTATCTTACCCACGCCCTCTCCCCTGCCCTATCCCCGTAATCCCACACATTTCCCACAGCTAACCCACCTAACCTACACATCCTGGGGTACTAAGGGGCAGCTTACCATGGCCAATCTACCTAATAGACACATCTTAGGACACTGAGGGGCAATTTAGCATGGCCAATCCACTAACCAGCTCGTCTTGGGATACAGAGGGGCAAATTGCCATGGCCAATCCACCTAACTTGCACATCTTTGGACTGTGGGAGGAAACAGAGCAACCGGAGGAATCCCACTCAGAGACAGAGAGAACGTGCAAACTCCACACAGACAGTGACCCCGAGGCCAGAATCGAACCCTGCTCCCCAGTGCTTCAAGTGTTTTGAGTTCTTCATTCACATCTATCTCTTCTAGCATCCCCAAAAACCTTTGACTCCCTATCTACCTATCTCTGCCTCAATAATATTCAGTGAGCTGCATTCTGAGGCGGAGAGTTCCAAAGTCGCACAACCCACCATGGGGAGAAACATTCTCTTCATCTCTATCCTAAAAGGGTGACTCGAAGGGTTAGAGAAGGAAGCAGAAGGTGATTTGCCATATCTGTGTGAATCTCTGGTCGGAGCACACCTTGCCCAGTGGGGCTGCAGCATCTCAGAAAGAGTTTATTGGTCTCGGAAGGAGGGATCCACCACCACATTTTATTCTCTTATATATCGAGCTACAGTTGGTTTGTCAGAGTTTTTCAGGATTTGAAAGGAATCAATAGGGAGGAATGAGAAACACCTTGTGCGGTTCACACAGCTGAACAAAAGATTGCAAGCTCAACGATTTGGGAGCGAAATTAGAAGACACTCGAAGGGCCAGATTACAGAATCCCTCCGGAACAGGAGGCGGCAATACAGCCCATCGAGTCTGCACCGAATCTCCGACAAAGCACCTTATCCCAGTTCATCCCCACCCCATTTCCTTAGCCCCACACATTTACCATGGCCAATCCACCTATCCTACGCATCTTTGGACACTAAGGAGCAATTTAGCATGGTCGATCCACCTAATCTACACATCTTAGGACACTAAGGAGCAATTTAGCATGGCCAATCCACCTAATCTACACATCTTAGAACACTAAGGAGCAATTTAGCATGGCCAATCTACCTAATCTACACATCTTGGAACACAAACAAGCAATTTAGCATGGCTAATCCACCATGCTGTATATTTTGGAGCCTGGAGGGAAACTGGAGCACCCGGACGACACTCACGCAGACACGGGAGAATGTGTAAACTCCACACGGATAGTGACCTGAGGCCGGAACTGAACCCTGGCACTGTGAGGCAGCCGTGCTAACCAGTGTGCCGCTTTGCCACTCTACCCACCCATTTAGTGTCATTCCACAGCCCAATCCACCCAATCACAGATCCTCATTCATTCAATGATCTTCCCTGACACCACATCCCTGACTCAATAGGCGACACGGTAGCACAGTGGTTAGCACTGCTGCTTCACAGCTCCAGGAACCTGGGTTCGATTCCTGGCTTGGGTCACTGTCTGTGTGGAGTTTGCACTTCTCCCCGTGTCTGCGTAGGTTTCCTCTGGGTGCTCCGGCATCCTCCCACAGTCCAAAGATGTGAAGGTTAGGTTGATTGGCCTAAATGCTAAATTGTCCCCCCATGAGATACATCGGTTAGAGAGATTAGCAGGTAAATATTAGGGATGTGGGGGTATGGCCTGGGTGGGATTGTGATCCTTGCAGACTCAATGGGCCTAATGGCCTCTTTCTGCACTGTAGGATTGTAGCTCACCAAACTGAGAAAACCTCCTGAAGGTGGAAAAAGAATGTCCACAACCCTCCCCCCCACCCCAAACACCAGCAAAACTAAAATAAACAGCAAAGCTCATAAAATAACCATGGCTGGATCCTTTCGCAAATCCTACAAGACAGTTCAAGGCTCACTGCTATCCCTCCCATTCTGGGTGTGCATCAACTGACACTTGGCGAAGCAATGGGCACTATTACACTTTCACAAACTTTGCAAAGACTCCATCCATTCTCCAAACTGCCGTTAATAACGGTGAAAATTGGGTAAGGGCTGAGGTGGGCGGCCTTAGATAACAACAAATCTGGTTCACTGAGAAACCAGTGGCTGGTGGCGAGATTCGATGATGATACAAGTGAAAAAAATACTCATCGTAACACAGTTGCCTGGATGGATGCAGCTCCAACAACAGTTGTTCAGTTGTACGGACAATTGAAAAATCAAACTTAAAGGACAGAGTAGAAGTGTAGGTTAATGACGAGGACTTCCAACTAGTTAAAGGGGCCGAGAGCTCAGGAGCAGTTAGTAAAGTTTCCAGACCACATAACAGAACAGAGTATAGAAGGTGGAAGGAATCTATCCTCAGGCAGAGTAGAGAAATATAAGAAGGGAGGTGGTCAATACAGGACTGAGGGTGTTGTAGCTAAATGCGTGCAGTATACAGAACAAGGTAAACGAGCTTGTTGCGCACGCTGAAATTGGCCGATAAGATGTTGTGAGCATCACAGAGACATGGCTACAGAGGGTCAGGGCTGGGATCTAAATATCCAAGGATATGTGTCCTATTGAAAGGACCAGCAGATGGGCAAAGGGAGCGAGATTGCATTGTTAGTAAGGAATGAAGTTAAATCACTAGCAAGAAGAATCAGAAGACATAGAACATAGAACATTACAGTGCAGTACAGGCCCTTCGGCCCTCGATGTTGCGCCAGCCAACTATTCCAAACTATTCCAATATCATCCATATGCCTATCCACCGAACATTTGAATGCCCCCAAAGTAGGCGAGTCCACAGCTGCTGCAGGCAGGGCATTCCACGCTCTCACCACCCTCTGTGTAAAGAACCTGCCTCTGACATCCGTCCTATAACTACCACAAAGAATCTCTGTGGCTGGAGTTGAGGAATCGCAAAGGTAAAAAGACCCTGATGGGAGTTACGTACAGGCACCCCGTCTTTGCAGTAGTCAGGATGTGGGATAGAAAATAAATCAGGAGATAGAAAAGGTATATTAAAAAAAATTTCAATAATCATGGGGGAACTTCAATATGCAGGTGGACTGAGAAAAGCAAGTAGGTAGTGGATCTCAAGAAAAGGAATTCGTGCAATGTCTAAGGGATGCTTTTTTGGAGCAAATTGTGACAGAGCCTACTAGGGAACAGGCAATTCTGGATTTGATGATGTGCAATGAGGCAGCCTTGATTAGGGAACTTAAGGTGAAGGAATCCTTAGGGAACAATATGACAGAATTTACCCTGCATTTTAAGAGGGAGAAGCTGGAACAGATGCAAAGGTATTACAATTAAATAAAGGTAACTACAAAGACATGAGGGAGGAGCTGGCGGGAGTTAATTGGAAAGGGAGCCTAGCAGGGAAGATAGTGGGACAGCAATGGCAGGAGTTTTTGGGAGTTATTTTGGAGGCACAAGAGAAATTCATCTCAAGGAGGAGGAAACGTGCTGAGGGGAGAATGGGGCACCTATGGTTGACGAGAGAAGTCAAGCACAGCATAAAAGTAAAAGAAAAAGTATTCAAAGTGGCAAGAAGCCAGAGGATTAGCAAGCCTTCAAAAGCAAGTAGATGACAATAAAAAAAGCCATAAGGGGGGAGAAGGTGAAATATGAATATGAGCGAGGTAGTAATATGAAAAAAGGAAGGGTTTTTTCTCAATATATGAAAGGTAAAAGAGAGACAAAAATAGCCATTGGAACATTGGCAAATGAAACTGGAGAAGCAATAATAGGAAACAAAGCAATGGCAGAGGAACTGAACAGTTACTTTGCATCATCTTCATCGTGGAAGACATCAGTGAGATGCCAGAGCACCAGGAGAATCAGGGGACGCAGTTAAGTGCAGTGGCCATCACTAAGGAGAAGGTTCTGGGGAAACTGAAGGGTCTGAAGGTGGGTAAATCACCTGGATCAGATGGACTACACTCCAGGGTTCTAAAAGAGACAACTTAGGAAATTGTGGAGGCATTGGTGGTGATCTTTCAGAAATCGCTGGGGGCAGGGAGGGTACCAGAGAACTGGAAAATAGTAAATGTAACATTGCTGTTGAAGAAGGGAGGGAGGCAGCAGACGGGAAATTATAAGCCGGTTATAGGCTGACTTCGGCCATTGGCAAGATTTTAGAGTCCATTATTAAAGATGAGATCGCAGAATATTTGGAAATACACGATAAGATAGGACTGAGTCAACACGGCTTTGTCAAGGGGAGGTCACGACTGACAAATCTGTTAGGGTTCTTTGAGGAAGTAACAAGGAAGTTAGTTAAAGGAGAGCCAGTGGACGCTATTTATTTAGATTTCCAGAAGGCCTTTGACAAGGTGCCGCATAGGAGACTGTTAAATACATCGGAGTCCTTGGTGTTAAGGATAAGATCCAAGCATGGAGAGAGGATTGGTTGACTGGCAGAAAGTGAGGGATAAAGGGATCTCTTTCAGGATGGCAAATGGTGACCAGTGGAGTGCCTCAGGGGTTAATGCTGGGACCACAACTTTACACAATATACATTAGCGATTTAGAAGAAGGAATGAAGGAGACTGTTGCGAAGTTTGCAGACAATACAAAGATACGTAGAGGGACGGGTAATAATGAAGAAGCAGGGGAGCTGCAGAGGGATTTGGACAGGTTAGGAGAGTGGGCAAAGAAGTGGCAGATGGAATAACACGTGGAAAAGAGTGAGGTTACACACTTTGGAAGGAGGAATGGAGGCATAGACTATTTTCTAAACGGGAAAACGATTAGGAAATCAGAAGCACAAAGGGGCTTGGGAGTCCTTGTTCAAAATTCACTTAAGGTTCAGTCGGCAATTAGAAAGGCAAATGCAATGTTAGCGTTCATGTCAAGAGGGCTAGAATACAAAAGCAGGGATGTATTCTGAAGCAGTATAAGGCTCTGGTCAGACCCAATTTGGAATACTGGGAACAGTTTTGGGCCCTTGTATCTAATGACTGATATGCTAACCTTGGAAAGGATCCAGAGGAGGTTCACAAGAGTGATCCCTGGAATGAAGAGCTTGTCAGGCGAGGAATGGTCGAGGACTCTGTGTTTGTACTAGTTCGAGTTTAGAAGGATGAGGGGGGATCTAATTGAAACTTACAGGACACTACAAAGCTGCATAGAGTGGACGTGGAAAGGATTAGCAGGAAAAACTAGAACCGGAGGGCACAACTCAGACTAAAGAGACGATTCTTTAAAACAGGAATGAGAAGGGATTTCTTCAGCCAGGGAGTGGTGAATGTATGGAACTCTCTGGAGGCCAGGTCACTGATTGTCTTTAAGACAGAGATACATAGGTTCTTGATTAATAAGGGGATCAGGGATTATGGGGGAAAGACAGGAGAATAGGGATAGAAAAATATCAGCCATAATTGAATGACAGAGCAGACTCGATGGACCGAGTGGCCTAATTCTGCTCGTGTCTTACAGTCTTATGGTCTTAACACTCAAGAAGCTATACAAGACAAAGCAGTCTGCTTGACTGGCACCCCATCCACAAACTTCCACTCCGTCCACCAGCAACGTTCAGTAGCAGCAGTGTGTACTTTCTACAAGATGCACTGCAGCAATTCACCAAGACTCCTTAGGAAGCACCTTCCACTTCCACCTAGAAGGACAGGGGCAATAATTACCTGGGAACACTGCCACCTACAAGTACCCCTCCAAGCCACTCACCGTCCTGACTTGGAGATATGTCACCTTTCCTTCACTGTCACTGGGTCAAAATCCTGGAATTCTCTCCCTAACAACATTGTGGGTCAACCCACAGCGCATAGACTGCAGCGATTCAAGAAGGCAGCTCACCACCACCTTCTCAAGGGTAACTAGATATGGACAATAAATGCTGGCCAGCCAGTGACGCCCATGTCCCTCATGAATTTTTAAAAAAATCATGAAAAATCATTCAAATCTAAATAATTAAAGCTTTGCCAAACTGTGAACATTAAAGAAACAGTTAATGACAACACGTTGGAAAATGCAGCCCTCCTCAATCTGAGAATAAAACCAGAATCTTTACCACAATCTGCATTTTGGGCTGATCTCCACATATTCAATGCTGCCAGCGAGAGCTCGCTGAATCCTCGATCATTTACATACATTTCATCTGCTTTGACAAGCGAAAGATTGGGCTGCCTCACAGTCTAATTGCCCAATATGTTAGTTGCCCACCCAGTGCGGGAGGTGGGGCAAGGAAGGCGTATAACCTTCTCGCGAACCTGTCCCTGGGTCTGGCAAAATTCCCCATAAACAGGTTCAGGCAGCGGGTGATCGAGGGGTCGTCCAACCCTACTGTCTGCCCTGTACCAAGACTACATTCACAGCTGGGTGTCTCTGAAGCGAGCCTGCGGTGTCCAAGGGCACCAGTTAATGCTTTCCGTGCCCATGGGCAGCACAGGGGCTGGGGTATATTATTAACCCCTTTAATCTCCTTTTAATTTGATGTTTTAAGTCTCCTTTCCACTTTGCCCTGTGTTTTGGCAGTTCCCTTCCTTTCAGGAGCTGTCCCTTTTAATTGTCCCTTCATTAGTTTAATTTAGTTTATTCAGTTGGTGGAAAAGATTGATATGTTAATTGACAAATGGTGTCTAGTCCCCTTAATTCCTTAGCACATTTACTTTTGTGTAGCTGCGGTCAGAGATCCAGGCAATGGGAGATGGGATTCCACATTTCCAAAGGAATGGAACAGTGAGGCATTTTGGCATCTCAGAGAGGCAGGAACGAGAGAAACTCTAATCAAAAGAACAAGATTGCATGCTGAAGGGGACACTCCCAAGACAGGTACAGCATGGAGTTAAAGTACAGAATAAAGCTCCCTCTACACTGTCCCCCATCAAACACTCCCAGGACAGATACAGCATGGGGTTGGATACAGAGTAAAGCTCCCTCTACATTGCCCCCATCAAACACTCTCAGGACAGGTATAGCACAGGGTTAGATACAGAATAAAGCTCTCACTACACTATCCCCATCAAACACTCCTAGTACAGATACAATACAGGGTTAGATACAGAGTAAATTTTGTTCTACAGTGTCCCCATCAAACACTCCCAGGACAGATACAATACAGGGTTAGATACGGAGTAAATCTCGATCTACACTGTCCCCCCATCAAACACTGCCAGGACAAGTCCAGCACAGGGTTAGATACAGAGTAAAGCTCCCTCTTCACAATCCTATCAAACACTCCCAGGACAGGTACAGCATGGGGTTAGATACAGAGTAAAGCTCCCTCTACACTGTCCCCAGTCAAACACTCTCAGGGCAAGGGTACAACACAGTGTTAGATACAGAGTAAAGCTTCCTCTACATTGTCCCCCATCAAACACTTCCAGGACAGGTACAGCATGGGGGGGTTGGATACAGAGTAAAGCTCCCTCTACTTTGCCCCCATCAAACACTCTCAGGATACATGCAGCACGGTTTTAGATACAGAATAAAGCTCTCACTACACTATCCCATCAAACACTCCCAGGACAGGTACAGCACAGCGTTAGATACAGAGTAAAGCTCCTTCTACACCATCTGCATTAAACTCTCCCAGGGCAGGTACAACATGGGGTTAGAAACAGAGAAAAACTCCCTCTACACTGTCCCCATCAAACATTCCCAGGACAGGTACAGCACAGGGTTAGATACAGAGTAAAGCTCCCTCTACACTGTCCCCATCAAACACTCCCAGGACAGGTACTGCACAGGGTTAGATACAGAGTAAAGCTCCTTCTACACCATCTGCATCAAACACTCCCAGGACAGGTACAGCACGGGGTTAGAAACAGAGTAAAGCTCCTTCTAAACTGTTCGCATCAAACACTCCCAGGACAGGTACAGCACGGGGTTAGATACAGAGTGAATCTCTTTATTTTAACTACAATGAACAGCTCAAGCTCTTAACTGATTTTACAATTTCACACATCAATTACATTTGTCTGACTGGGAGAAGGTGAGTGAGAGGGCTATTTCTCTTCAAGTGGGAACAAGCTGCCCGGTGTCTGACTGTGAATGGAGAGGGGAGGGGAGGGGAGGGTGAGAAGGTTAATCTGCCTCTCAGTGGGAGCAGGCTGCCTGGTGTCTGACCGTGAATGGAGTGGATGGGGAGAGGGGGGGATGAGAGGGTTAATCCTCTTCCCAGCGGGAACAGGCTGCCCAGTGTTTCAGTAAATTGAAATATCTCCCTGACAGCAGTGGGCTGTGATTCAGTGCGAACAGGTCCCATTGCTCCTGAGTCAACGTTGATCCGTGCCCAGAAATAGCAGGTGTAGGAGTCTCGGAGGGTCAAAATTCACAGAACTGAGAGAGGGAGTGAAAGCAAAATAACTTATTCCTTCCCTGGACGTGGGAGTTTTTGGCAGCATCAGCAATTTTTTTTTTTTTGCTTATCTCAATCTCTGTGAAGGAGATGTTGGGGAGCTATCTTACTGAGCATCTGGTGAAGACGCACCCACGGTCCTGTCTGGGGAAGTGCTCCAGAAATTTGACCCAAAATGCAAACCTATCAATTTCTGTCTCATAGAAACATAGAGATATACCATTCTTTCTGGTTGTATCACAGCTTGGTATGACCTCTGCACTGCCCAAGACCACAAGAAAATACAAAAGGCTGTGAATCTAGCCCAATCTATCACCCAAACCAACCTTCCATCTATTGACTCTGTCTACACTTCCTGCTGCCTCAGCAAAGCATAATTAAGGAGCACAGGCATCCCGGACATTCTCTCTTCCACTTTCTTCCATCAGGAAAAAGGTACAAAAGTCTGAGAACAGCTTCTCCCCTGCTGCTGTCAGACTTTTGAATTAAGTTGATCTTTCTCTACACCGTAGCTATGACTGTAACACGACATTCTTCACTCTCTTCTTCCCTTCTCTATGAATGGTATGCTTGCCTGTATAGTGCGCAAGAAACAATACCTTGTACTGTACACTAAATACAAGTGACAATAATAAATCAAGTCAAACTAGAAGCGGGAGCTGGCCATTGGGCCCTTCGAGCCTATTCCACCATTCATATTAATCATGGCTGATCATTGAATTCATCCTGATCCTCCCCTTCTCCCTTGATCCCCTTTAGCCCCTAGAGCTGGATCTAATTTCCTCTTGAAATGAGACAATGTTTTGATCTTAACTACTTTCTGTGGTAGTGAATTCCACGCATTCACTGCTCCCTGTGTGAAGAAATCTCTCCTCACTTCAATTCTAAAAGTCTGGAATGTAATTGACAATCCTTCTGGGATAGGGAATTCCAAAGCCTCACAACCCATTGATTGAAGAAATTGCACCTCGTCTCCATCCTAAATAGCTGACCCCTTTACTCTAAGGTGAGGAGTTCTTGTGGTGCAGTGAGTTGTGCCTCTAATTCAGAGTCAGAAGCCCCAGTTTCGAATCCCACCACAGGACTTTTCTTTTTATTCATTCATAGGATGTGGGTGTCACTGGCTGGCCAGCATTTATTGCCCATCCCCAGTTGCCTGAGGCTAGTTGAGAGTCAACCACTTTGCTCTGGCTCTGAGTCACACGTAGGCCAGATGGGTAAGGATGGCAGATTTCCTTCCCTAAGGCCACTGGTGAACCAGATGGGTTTTCCGACGATGGTTTCATGGTTGTCAGTAGGTTCTTAATTCCAGATTTTTTTAAGATTGAATTCAAATCTGCCATGGTGGGATTTGAACACTGGTCCCCAGAACATGAGCTGAGCTTCTAGACTAATAGTCTAATGATAATACCACTAGGCCATCACCTTCTCCAAAGCAGAGGTGGTTGAGAGGGTTAATCCTCTCCCTTGGGCCAAGGAAAGTGCATTCAGAACACAGGCAAACAGGTTGAATATAGTGTTCAATTCTGGTCGCCACACTACCAGAAGGATGTGGAGATTTCACAGAGAATGTGCCGGTTCCGCGCAGTCACCCAAGCAGGGAATCGAACCCAGGTCCCTGACACTCTGAGGCAGCAGTGCTAATCACTGTGCCACCCTCTTTTTCTCCTTTTGTCTATCGGAAGGATACGTTTGCTCCCTTCCAATCCTTGGGATCTGCTCTACAATCTGAGGAATCCTGAAAGATCATAACTCAGTGTGCACATTATCTTTGCAGTATGAGTGGTACAGTGATTAGCCCTGCTGCCTCCTAGCACCAGGGACCTGGGTTCGATTACCTGCTTGGGTCACTCTCTGCATGAAGTCTGCACATTCTCCTCATGTCTGCGTGGGTTTTCTCCGAGCGATCTGATTTCCTCCCACAGTCTAAAAGACACACTGGTTAGGTGGATTGTCCATGCTAAATTTCCCCTCTGTGTACCCGTAGAGGTGTTGGAGTGTGGCAACTAGGGGATTTTCACAATAACTCCATTACAGTTTTAATATAAGCCTACTTGTGACAATAATAAATAAACTTTGTCTCTATTAAATCCCTAGGAAGCAGGTCAGCACATCCAGAGGATTTGCCACCATTTATAATCCTCCTAAATTCTCCAGTACTATTTCTCACTTATCACTGATTTTGCTTTTTAAAAAGTTCCTGCTTTTTGCTAGACCTTTGGTTCCACAATATTTTCCAGAATATTCCATGGTAATCACTGCTGTGGAAACAGGTTTGTTTAGCATTTCTCTCTTCTCCTTATTCCCCAGGAATATTACATTTGTCTTGGCCTCCGAGAGGGCCCAGGTTTATTCTCACTAGCCTCTACCTGTGCAAACATTTAGAATCTGGGTCTTTTTGGCCTTCTTCCTCTTCCTTTTTCAATTTCCTGGTCCAGTTTTTCAGCATTGTGAAATTCTTCCAATCCCCAGGCTTATTATCCATCTTGGCAACACTTTAAGCCTCTTCCTTTGATCCGATACTGCCTTTAACCCTTTCTGTCGAGCAGCAGTTGGGCTACATTTTCTGCGGGTTTGTTCTGCCTTCAAGGAATGTGTATTTGTTGTGAATGACCCACTACAGGCAGCCTTCGGACAGACAAGGTGATTGCCCGCGTAGAAACTACGAGCAGGAGTAGGGGTTGGCCCTTCGAGCCTGTTCCTCCATTCAATGTGATCATGGCTGATCCTCTCTCTCGTTCCCGCTTCCTCCTCCATATCCCTTAACGCCACTAAAATCTAAAACATTATCATCATAGAATCCGTACAGTGCAGAAGAAAGCCATTCAGCCCATTGAGTGTGCAGGACCACATTCTCACCTAGGCCCTATTTCTGTAGCTTCATATATTTAGTCTCTATTACACAAGGGTCAATTTAGCATGGCCAATAAAACTAACCCGCACACTATTGGATCCCGTTATCAGCCTGGCGAACATCCGCAGCGCTCCCTCTATGGAAAGTACATCCTTTCTCAGATAGAGACACCAAAACTGCACACAATACTCCAGGTGTGGTCATACCAAGACCCTGTATAACAGCAACAAGACATCCTTTACTTCTGAATACAAACAGAAATGGGTCCTTGCTTCCTAATTTGAAGCATTTTAAGTCGGAACCCCATAGGAGCAATGTTACAAATGGTGGATTGGTTCCTGACTCAAGGACAGAAATTATTCACGGGACGCCTGGCTGTGTTAAATACCCTTAGCTCCCGCCCTGGCTGAGACAACTGCTGATATCTGCACACATTCCTCGGGTTAGGTAGTTGGGAATCTGGAACTCACTGCCTGGAACAAAGGTAGAAGTGGGAACCTTCATAACATTTAAGTAGCATTTAGACGAACACTTCAAATGCCATAACATACAAGGATACAGAGCAAGTGCTGGAAAATGGGATGAGAATAGATAGGTGCTGCCACAGATATGATGGGCCAAAGGGCCTCTTTCTGTGATTCTCTGATGATGTGCAGTCTGTCACCACTCCAATGTCGTTCACTATCAGTGGCCTGTTTAATCTTGCAGGTCTTGTTGGTGATGCTTTCAGCGCTGTTGCCACGGTTGTGCCAAACCACCCCCCCCCCCCCCCCCCCCCCCCGCCCCAGAGATG
Source organism: Sphyrna mokarran (assembly GCA_024679065.1). Taxonomy (NCBI): domain Eukaryota; kingdom Metazoa; phylum Chordata; class Chondrichthyes; order Carcharhiniformes; family Carcharhinidae; genus Sphyrna; species Sphyrna mokarran. The sequence continues at coordinate 98,468,160 of JAGIQG010000009.1, forward strand.
GGGAGAAAGTGTCAACTCTACACACAGGAGGCTGGAATTGAACCCGGGATCCAAGCGCTGTGAGGCAGCAATGCTAACCACTGAGCCACCCTGACAGGTAGATTAACGATGTAAAGATGCCGGCGTTGGATTGGAGTGGTAAGAACTCAGTAAGAATTTAGCAACACCAATTATTAATCCAACCGATTTATTTGATAGTAAAATGGCGAGCTTTCAACACTCCTGTGTCTTCATCAGGCAAGTGCAGAGAACACTGCACTTGCCTGATGAAGACACGGGAGTGTTGAAAGCTCGCCATTTTACTATCAAATAAATCGGTTGGATTAATAATTGGTGTTGCTAAATTCTTACTGAGGTAGATTAACAGCATAAAACACTCACTTCCAACCCAATGAGGATGGTTTAACCTAATAAAAATGGTCCAGTCACTGGAGTGACATTGTCCAGTCACAAATGGGTGGTGCATTTTGTCGATGCACACGCATGAACATGCTGGCGTGGCATTGTCATGTCAAAACAGGGCGTCAATTTACAAACATGCATGTTTGGGTGCAGGTCCACAGATAGCAACTGGAGATTAGATGATTAAAAAGGCAGATGGGATATTTACCTTTATTAGTCAAGACACAGACTAGGAGAGCAGGGAGGTTATGATGGAGCTGTATAAAACACTGGTTAGGCCACAGCTGGAGCACTGTGTGCAGTTCTGGTCACCGCACTATAGGAAGGATGTGATTGAACTGGAGAGAGTGCAGAGCAGATTCACCAGGATGTTGCCTGGGCTGGAATGTTTCAGCTCTGGAGAAAGGCTGGTTAGGCTGGGGTCATTCTGCTTAGTGCGGAGAAGGCCGACGTGGCATCTGTACAGAACCGTGAGGGAATAGATAGTGTGGACAGGAAGACCCTTGGTAGAGGGGTCAACAACTAGGGGGCATAGATTTAAGATCAGGTGCAGGAGATTTCGAGGAGATTTGAGGAAACACTTTTTCATCCAGAGAGTGGCAGGAATCTGGAACTCATTACCTGAAAGAATGACAGAGGCAGAAACTCGGCACCAACATTTAAGAAGCATTTAGATGGGTGCTTGTAACATAGTGTACAAGGGTATGGAGCAAGTGCTGGAAAATAGGATTCGAATAGATAGTTGCTTGATGAACAGCGCAGACATGATGGGCTGAAAGGCCTCTTTTGGTATTGATTTGATTCTATGATAATGTGCCATTTGTCACAACTCAAATGTCATAAAAATCGAGGATAATCTGCATTTCCTTAGATAGTCATCATCGTTTGATTATTGAAATAGAATCTCCAGTGCAGGAGGAGGTCATTTGGCCCATTGAGCTCTCACCAACCACAACCTCACTCAGACCCTATCCCCGTAAGCCCCACAAATTTACTCTGCGAATCCCTCTGACAGTAGGATCAATTTGGCATGGCCAATCCACCTAAACCGCACGTCTTTGGAGTGTGGGAGGAAACTGGAGTACCTGGAGGAAACTCACGCAGACATGGGGAGAACATGCAAACTCCACGCAAACAGTAACCCGAGACTGGAATTGAACCGGAGCCCCTGGCGTTGTGAGACAGCAGAACTACCCACTGTGCTGTGTCATTTCCCAATCCACCCCAGCTAACTTGCCCTACCTGCCTCTGCAATTTCCAGGGGGTTTTTTGGGACCCTTGTTTTGGATTTAACTAAATGGCTTCCAAATGCAATCTCAAATTCAATCATATTATTATCAGATTTTGAGGGGCGTGGACAGGATGGATAGGGAACTGCTGTTCCCTTTAGTTGAAGGGTCAGTTACGAGGGGACACAAGGTAAAAGTGAGGGTGGAAGCTTTAGGGGGGAATTTGAGAAAAAGCTTTTTTACCCAGAGGGTGGTGACGGTCTGGAATGTGCTGCCAGGGAGAGTGATGGAATCGGGGATGCCTGACATCCTTTAAAAAGTACCTGGATGAGCATTTGGCACATCATAACATTCAGGGCTCTGGGTCAGGTGAAGGCAAGTGGGATTAGGTGGGCAGGTCAGGGCCTTTCATGAGTCGGTGCAGACGCAATGGGCCGAAGGGCCTCTTCTGCACTGTCACACTCTGTGATTCTGTGATATTACGGTCGCTGCTCTCTGAAGGCCCCTCTACTGCAGATTATTAATCAAATCTTTCACACTGCACAATACTAAATCCAGAATCATCCTACTTCTGATCTGATTCCTCAACATATCGATCTAGAGGACCACATTCTATGAAATTGCCTTCTATTTTATTGCTGTAAGTCTGTTTTACTCAGTCAATATGAAATTTAAAGCCCTCTCACCTCTCCTACGATCACTGTATTACCCTTGATATTTGTGATTCTAGTCTCCTGATTAGAGTTATAGAACGATACAGAATGGATAAAGGCCCTTTGACCTAAATGATCCAAGCTGACTATGGTGCTCTTCCAGCCAGTCCCAATTGCCCACTTTTGGTCCATATGCCTCCAATTCTTTCCCCTGTGTGTACTTATCCAAATGCTTTTTAAATATTGCTGATGGACCTTCCTCAACCACATCCCCTACTAGCTCATTCCATGTGCACACAGCCCTCTGCGTGAAGAAGTTACTCCTCAGATCCTTTTTAAATCTTTCCCTTCTCAACATAAATCCAGTTTTCAATTCCCCTTCCCTGGGGAAAAGACTGTCTGCGTTCATTCTATCTGTGCCCCTCATGACTTCAGCAAGGTCACCTCCTCATTCTCCTCTGTTCCAAGGAATAAAATCCTCATCTGGCCAACATCTCCCTATAACTCAGGCCCACCAGTCCTGGCAACATGCTCATAAATCTTCTTTACACTCATTCCAGTTCATTAACAGCTTTCCTTTAACAGAGTGACAAAAACTGTACACAATTCTCTACTTTGATTTAGAGTGGCACAGTGGTACAGTGGCTAGCACAGCTGCCTCACAGCACCAGGAACCCAGGTTCAATTCCCAGCTTGGGTCACTCTCTGTGAGGAGTCTGCACTCTCTCCCAATTTCCTCCGGGTACCCCGGTTTCCTCGCACGGTCCATAGGTGTGCAGGTTAGGTTGATTGGCCGTGATAAATTGCCCCTCAAGTATCAGGCAGACTAGCAGGATAAATACTTGGGGTTACAGGGATAGGGCCTGGGTGGGATTGGGGTTGGTGCAGGCTCGATGGGCCGAATGGCCTCTTTCAGCACTGTAGGGATTCTATAACTGTTCGGAAACACTCCCACCAGTATTTCCAATCCCTTGCTGCTGCTTAACTCCCCACGAAAGGCTGGTTAACAGAAGTGCGGCTTGCGGAATATGAGAGGGTCAGTGTCAATTTCGATTTAAAAAACACTGACAATAAGTTCAGAAAACTGGTAAAGGATTGTGTGGGTGTTGGTATACTTCGCTGGTCCGCAAGGGTTAGTACTGCGACCGCTGCTTCTTCTTTCCTGATTATATGTGACCTGGATGTTGGAATACTGTGCAAAATTACCAAGCACCTCTTATCTAACATGGAACTATTGCAAACAGTGAGGGCAAGGTGGCACAAAGGTTAGCACTGCTGTCTCACCCCGCCAGGGACCCGGATTCAATTCCGACCTTGGGTGACTGACTGTTGTGGAGTTTGCACATTCTCCCGGTATCTGCTTGGGTTTCCTTCCGCAGTCCAAAAGACATGTTGGTTAAGACGGCTTGGAAAGATGTGTTGGTTATCACAGTAACTTCACTGCAGTGTTAATGTAAACCTACTTGTGACACTAATGAATAAACTTCAAAGATGTGTGGGTTAGGTGCATTGGCCATGCTGAAAAGAAAGCCCTTAGTGTCAGTGGGACTAACAAGGTAAATACAGGGGTTACAGGGACTAGGGCCTGGGTGGGATTGTGGTCAATGCAGGCTCGAAGGGCTGAATGGCCTCCTTCTGCACTGTAGGGAGACTCTGGATTCTAAGATAAAATTGCCGACAAATTTAAAATTTTAAGGTAAAGGCTAACATTAACACTGCAATGAAGGTATGTGAAAATCCCCCAGTCGCCACACTCCAATACCTGTTGTGGTACACTGAGAAATTAGCACAGCCAATCCACCTAATTAGCATGTCTGTGTGTGTGTGTGTGTGTGTGTGTTGTGGGTGGGGGACTCTCTATCCTCAGCAGAAGATGCAAGGTGGTATCACTAACCTGAATTTGTGAAGTGGAACTGCAGCCTTGGATTGGGATGAGCACAGTAAGAAGTCTCACAGGGTAAAGCCCAACAGGTTTATTTGGTAGCACGAGCTTTCGGAGCACTGCTCCACTCAGCTGATGAAGGGACAGTGCTCTGAAAGCTTGTGCTTCCAAATAAACCTGGTGGATTTGAACCTGGTGCTGTGAGACTTCTTACCATAACCTGATTTTAACAGGCCTCCCTGGGTTTGAACTGCTACCGACTTCAGGGGCTTGGGGCACGTCTGGTTTACGTGCTCACAACACCAGGTTAAAGTTCAACAGGCTTATTTGGAATCATGAGCTTTCGGAGCACTGCCCCTTCATCAGATAAGTGCAGGATTTGTTTCACAAACAGATCATATAAACCCAATGATAAGTCTCTATAAAGACAGTTCACTCCCACCTTCTCGAGGGTAATTAGGAATGTGGGCAGTTTTTGCCTGTGATGTCCACATGCAAGTAAAGAATTGACTTTTAAATCCATGAGTCTTCTCTATACGGCAAATAAATTGGTTCCATTCCCCTGCCTCACTCTCTAGTCCTGAAAGTTTATTTCACCCAATTGACCATCCATTTCCTTTGGAATTTCTTTATTGTCCCTGTTTTTGCCACCCTCATGAGCTGCAGGTCATTCCGTCTCGCAGTGTTTGAGGGGAAAACATCTTCCACACATCCCTCCCTCCCACTCAAAATCCTAAAGTTAAGTTATTGGCTGAGGGTGGGTGCGGAAACAAGAGGTTTCAGTCCGTCTGGGTGCATGATATTGACATTTCCAGTTTGACGAAGCCACAACCAACTGTGAGGTGAAGATTTCCTCTTCAACCTGAAGAGCTTTGCGTGCTGTTAGTGTGAGTTAATAACGGTGGCCCTGTGGTATCTGAAACTTTGGGGGAATAACAGGGCCAAAAATCTCCCTCTTCAAACAATGAGCGAAGACAACACAGGAACGGCAGAGAAATGTGAGGAAATTAGAAACAATTCATGTACCTTAAGAGAAATGAAGAGAGGGAAAATCGATTAGAATGAGAAAAGGAGAAGACAGAAAAGAAGGTATGAAAGATATGAAATAGTCTTATGTTTTAAGTGTCAAAGTCTGAAACAATAGCACAGGCAAGAATTGCCCACATCCTTAACTGCCCTCGAGAAGGAGGTAGTGAGCTTTCTTTTTAGAAGAATATAGAATCGCTACAGTACAAAAAGAGGCCAGTCAGCCCCTCAAATCTGCACTGTCCAGGCACTATCCTCATAACCCCATGTATTTACCCTGCTAATCTCCTTGACGTTAAGGAGTAATTTAGCACTGCCAATTCGCCTAATTCGCACATCTTTAAGTATGGGAGGAAATCGGAGCACCCGGATGAAACCCACACAGACATGGGGAGACCTTGCAGACTCCACACATGAGGTAGCAGCATTCGAATTGTTGTCTATTTGGGCTGGCGAGCTTGATTGGTAATGCAGAAAAGTAAGAGTTTATTAACAAGGTCTTTACACTATTATTCACTAGACCCAACTCCATGGTGAGTTACACGGGAAATCAGTACGCGAAAGCTGCAACCTCACGAAACCAAGGAGGAGGTTCAGGGACAGTTGTTATATCCGTGAGCGCTAGCAAGTGAGGTGGAAGAGCACACATTGTCCGTCAGCTTAGGGTGATTAGGGACTCACAGGATACTGTTGTGAAGTGTGGTCCCTTTAAGAGCTGTTTTGTGTTTAGTGCTTGGATGTTTAAAATTGAGATGTCTACTTAGTAAACAGATCGCAACATTTATAACAAGGATCAAGTATTAAGGTTGCCTTGGTAGTTTTTGAATTTTGAATTCAGCAGCCTATCAGTTTAAAGAAGACGCTCAGCTATCAGGGGCCTATCAAACTTGAATTTGCTGTTATTGACAACATCAGGCCAATCCTGGTACAGGAAATTTAATAGCCCAGTAGATTTATAGAAGGGAATCTGTCGAGAGTGCAACTGAAAAGCTGTCACCTCTCGACACCTGGAGAGGGAAGAGCAGCTCCTGCCAGCTTAAAACGTCTCTTAAGAGAACTCTCCACCTAGCTAATTAAAGGATATCAGAAATCAGAAAGAATTTATAGGCAGTGAAATTGACAGAAGAACTCCAAAGGTTTCTCCAAAGCCAAGACACACTTTTTTTGAGAGTAACTAAATTATTATTTCTTTCGTAATGAATGATCCTTGCACTTATTTGAACAGCATTCCGTGGAACCTTACTTGCATTGGTGTGTTACTTGTTTAGTTAAAGTTCATGGTTGGTTAAATAAATAACGTGTTGATTATTCACTTAAAGTGAGTGTAATCTCTTTCTGCTAATGAACCTCTAAATGTTAGTGAAGAACAGTTAACACCTTCTCAAACACTTTTAACAGATTACAAAGCGATATCGTCCTCTTTGGGGGATTCAGTGCGGCTTCTCAAAAGAGAATCAACCTCTGTGTCAGAACAGCATCTCTTCCTTGCCGCAGGTTGCTAGGCGATTGACACATAAATAACGGCGGGTGGCTATAAACCCAATGCCACAGTAGGCCGCAGGTCCTGGTCTAACATAATATAATATATCACTCTCATTTAGGTTGGGTCAGAGCAAGTGCCAGGAAGCTAGGAATCTACAATCAGGATTTTGTCTCATTGAATGACACAGTGCAGAAGGAGGCCATTCGGCCCATCAGGCCTGCATCAGCAACAACAGGTGGCACAGTAGTCAGTATCAGGGACGCAGGGGTTCAATTCCTGGCCTGGGTCACTGGCTGTGTGGAGTTTGCATGTTCTCACCATGTCTCTGTGGGTTTCCTCTGGGTGTTCCGGTTTCCTACCGCAGTCCCAAAGACATGCTGGTTAGGTGCATTGGCCCGAACAGCGCTGGAGTGTGGTGAGTAGGGGGAATTTCACAGTAACTTCATTGCAGTGTTAATGTAAGCCTACTTGTGACTAATAAATAAACTTTAACTTTATTTATTATCTCACCTAGGCCCTAGTCCCGTAACCCCACATATTTACCCTGCTTATGCCCCTGACACTAAGGGGCAATTTAGCATGGCCAATCAACCTACCCTGAACATCTTTGGACTGTGGGAGGAAACCTGAGCACCCCAAGGAAACCCACACAGACATGGGGAGAACATGCACACTCTGACCCAGGCTGGCAATCGAACCCAGATCCCTGGTGCTGTAAGGCAGCAGTGCTAACCACTGTGCCACCTTGTCTTGACGCCACTAATAGTGGCCATCCTTGGCATTACTCAGGACTTCTATTTTTGCCAGATTACCATAGCAATATAATAATGTCACAAAATCACCTGGAACGTGTAGCCATGTTGCTTCCTTTCAACACAGTCCCTCTCCATTATTCCGAAACGTGAGAAAAGGCACTTCCAGGACCTGATAAGATTTCAAAGTGACTAAGGAGCGACTGGCCCAGACAAAATTTTCAAATCCACCTGTGAGCAGGCCAAAATGTGAGGGGCTTCTCAATGGGCATGATTGCACTGGAAGGGGGTGCAGAGGAGATTCACCAGGGATGGAACATTTAGGTTATGAGGAGAATTTGGAGAGGCTTGGATTGTTTTCTCTAGAGCAGGGAAGGCTGAGGGGTGACCTGATTGAGATGTACAAGATTGTGAGGGGCATGGACAGAGTGGATAAGGGGCAGCTGTTCCTCTTAGTGGAAGGGTCAGTCATGAGGGGACATAGGTTCAAGGTGTGGAGTAGGAAGTTTAGGGAGGATATGAGGAAAACACTTTTACCCAGAGAGTGGTGACGGGCGGAATGTGCTACTGGGAGGGTGGTGGAGGCAGTACTTGGATGAGTACTTGGCACATCATAACATTCAGGGCTATAGGCCAAGTGCTGGTAGATGTAATTAAGTAGGCAGGTCAGGGTGTTGCATGCAGTGGTGCAGACTCAATGGGCTGAAGGGCCTCTTCTGCACTGTAGCTTTCTGTGATTTTGTGATCTCTGAAAACGACTCATTAAAAACCTCTTTTGTGTGTTTGTGTTTGTCACAAATGGTGGTTCTGGATTTCCACAACCATCGACAATGATTGGAGAGGCAAAGGGAACACAGGCCCATGATCACTAGGTCTCTGTTCCATTATAATAACATCTTACCATTCGCTCATAGGGACGTGGGAGTCGCTGGTTGGGTCAGCATTTGTTGCCCATCCCTAATAGCCCCTTAATTGAGTGGCTTGCTAGAGCTGTTTCAGAATCATCCACATTACTGTGGATCTGTAAGCCAGACCGGGTAAGAACAATGGGTTTCCTTCCTGAAATAACTCCTCAAAGGCCGCTGTCCCTTCTCCAAATTCCATTTGATTCCACTCGTAAGAGTGGTGAGGTACAAAGTCAGAATCCGGGTTGCTAATAGCCTGGGCACTCCTTATTATATACACAGATGAGACTCTCTGGTTGGGCAGGCAAACATAACCTCAATCAGGGAGTTCATACTCAAAGGGGCTCACGCCAGCACACTCCAGGCATTCACCACCCTTTGTGTGAAAAATTGCCCCTTACATCTCTTTTAAACTGTCCCCCTCTCACTCTCAACCTTTGTCCCTGAGTATTTGATCCTTTGACCCTGGGAAAAAGACTGGCTATTTACTCTATCCAAGCCTTTCAAAACCTTGTAAACCTCCATCAAGCAACCCACCCCTCCCCCTCATCATCCTCCGACACTCCAATGAAAACAATCCAAATTTATTCAACCTTTCCTCATAGTTTATATCCACCAAACCAGGCAATATCCTGGTAAATCTCTTCTCACCCTTTCCAGTGCATCAGCATCTTTCCAGTGGTGTGGCGACCAGGATTATACACAATACTCCAAACACATCCTAACCAAAGTCTTATACAGCTGCAAATGATTTTCCAATTCCGATACTCAATGCCCTGACTGATGAAGACCAGTGTGACATACGCCTTCTTGACCACCTTGTCCATCTGAATTGGCACCTTCAAGGAACTGTGGATCCGCACACCTAGATTCCTCTATCTGCTCATATTTCTGAAAGCACTACCATTTATTGTAAACTTTTCTTTTGCAATAGCCCTTTCAAATCACATCACCTCAAATTTGTTAAATTCCATCTACCATCTTTCAGCCCAGGTCTCCAGTCAATTGATATCCTTCTTTATCCTCTGATAATCCTCCTCTCTATCCACTATTCCCCCAATTTTGTATCATCTGCAAATTATTAATCAGACCATCTACATTTTCCTCCAAATCATTTATATATATTACAAACAACTGAGACCCCAGTGCTGATCCTTGTGGAACAGCACTTGTCACAGACCTCCAGTTAGAAAAGTACCTTTCCATTGCTATTCTCTGCTTTCCATGCCCAAGCCAGTTTTGTATCCATCCTACCAGCTCAGCTCGGAACTCATGTGACTGCACCTTCTGTTCCAGCCGGCCGTGAGGAACCTTATCAAAAGCTTTACTAATGTCTATGTGTACAACATCTACTGTTGGTCAATTTTTCTTGTTGCTTCCTCAAAGAATTCAATCAAGTTTGTGAATTGCGACCTCCCCTGCACGAAACCGTGCTGCCTATCGCTAATAAGCCTATTCTCTTCCAGACGTGAGTACATCCTGTCCCTAAGAATCTTCTCCAATAATTTCCCCATCACTGATGAAAGGCTCAGAGGCCTGTCATTTCCCAGAATGTCTCTTCTGCCCTTCTTAAACAGAGGAACAATGTTAGCTACTCGCCAATCCTCTGGTACCTTGCCCGGGGCTAAAGAGGATACAAAGAATTTGGCCTGGGCCTCAGCAATTTATTCCCTCGCTTCTGTCAGTATTCTTGGATAGACCCTTTCTGGGCGCGGGGACTTGTCCACTTAACGTTTTTCAAAACTTCTAATACCTCATCCCTTTTTATTTCAACATGTCCTACAATGTCAACATCCTCCTTTCTACACTCCTTTGTGAATACTGCTGCAAAGTACTTGTTAAGTATCTACGTCATCTGGCTCCACGTACAAATTCCCTCCACTGTCCGAGAGTAGACCTACCTTTCCCTAACCTACCCTCTTCCTCCTTATATATGCATAAAAAGCCTTTGAATTCTCCTTAATCTCGCCTGTCAAGAATATTTAATGGTCTCTTTTTGTCCTACTAAGTCTTTGTTTATGCTCTTTCCTGCTATCTTTTGTATTCCTCCACTGCATTATCTGTTTTCAATTTCCTGAAATTTACATATGCTTTTTTTTTCACTAAGCTCACAATCTCTCTTGCCACCCAGCTGGGTAAGATGCTCTTTCTGGAGAATTAAAATAGAGTTGATGGGCTGAACGGCCTCCTTCTGTACTATAGAGATTCATTCTAAATTAGCATTGCTCTTCCTTACAGCAGGGAAGGTTAAGGGGAAACCCAATAGACCAACAAAACACCCACCTTTTTACACACTCCATCCAGCACCTTAATCATTCATTCCCACCAGCGACATTTCGGGTCAGCATGTGTACCATCTACAAGATGCAGTGTAGGAACTCACCAAAGCTCCTTAGGCAGCACCTTCCAAACCCACACAACCATTACCATCTAGAAGGAAAGGGCTGGTGGTGAAGGCTGGTGTCAGTTTGTTATCGTACCGGACACAAAGAAAATGATGGACTAAAACAAACTGATGAAGCACAGTCCTCCGACGCTATGGGTGGCATGGTGTCACAGTGGTTAGCACTGCTGTCTCGCGGTGCCAGGGACCCGGGTTCAATTCCCAGCTTGGGTCACTGTCTGTGCGGAGTTTGCACATTCTCCCCATGTCTGCGTGAGTTTCCTCCGGGTGATCCAGTTTCCTCCCAAGATGTGAGGGTTAGGTGATTCGGCCCTGCAAAATTGCCCCTTAGTGTTAGGGCAATGCCAGGGGGATTAGTGGGGCAAATATGTGGGGTTTCAGGGATAGGGCCTGGGTGATATTATTGTTGGTGCAGGTTCGATAGGCTGAATGGCCTCCTTCTGCACTGTAGGGATTCTATTTTATACATTCTGTGACACTGGGAAGCACGCTCGCCAATGGATGCACAGTAGGATCCCACAAAGAGCCACATAGTGGTGACAGACACATTGCCCGTCATGGGAATTGTAGCAGCCGGTGGGATCTAGTCTGTGTGACTGGGGTCTAAATATTGACAAGGACAGAGAGGGGAGAACACCCCCTACTCTTCCTCAAACAGAACCATGGGCCAATTTAAAATCTTAAAGGAACGGCAGCCTCCCCCAGCAGTGCTGGAGCATTGCCCTCGGTACCTCAGCATTTCCTGCCCCCAATTTCGGGGGCGGATGAGGCTTGGAGAACAGTATTTTCCATTAGCCTTGGGAGGGATTGTACTAATCTCAGGCGGAAGTACCGATAAAATTCCACTCAATGTTGTATTGCTATGTTTTGCATTTCATTTCTGCTCTGCTTTGATCTCTGTTGACTGTATTATTATCAATTATATCTGTTACATTATTATATTTATCATTATTAGTCAATAAAACTGTTGTTTTAATTCAATAACTCTCCCAGTTGTTCATTCCTGTTACATCCATGGTACAGATTCAAACCTAAGGCTCTGAAAGGGAGTTCTCATGACCCTGTCCATTTGGTGTTGTTACCCTGCAGAGGGACTCGAACCCAGGATCTCCTGAGTGAGAGGTCACACTCAGTGGCTTACTGGTATTGTTAAAGAATCGGAAAATCTCTACATTGCAGAAGGAGGTCATTTGGCCCATTGATTCTGCACCGACAACAATCCCACCCAGGCCCTATCCCCATTACACTGTGCATTTACCCTGCTGATCCCCCCGACACTAAGCAGCAATTTAGCACGGACAATCCATCGAACCTGCACATCTTTGCAGTGTGAGAGGAAACCCACACGGACATGGGGAGAATGTACAAACTCCATACAGATAGTAACCCAAGGCCGGAATTGAACCCGGGTCCCTGGCGCTATGAGACAGCAGTGCTAACCACTATGCCACCATGCCATCCAACAAGTAATCCAGAATCCCAGGTGATGATGTGGTGGCTGACAGTGGTGAAGTGCTATTCTCACTGGACTACTAATACAGAGACCCAGGGCAATGCTCTGGTGACCTGGGATCGAATCCCACCATGGCATATGTTGAAATTTGATTTCAATCTGGAATTGGGAATCTACTGATGACCATGGAACCATTGTCAATTGTTGGAAAAACCCATCACGAATGTCCTTTAAGGAAGGAAATCTGCCGTCCTTACTCAGTCTGGCCTACACGTGACTCCAGAGCCACAGCAATGTGGTTGAGTTAAAAAAAAACATTCTGAAATGGCCTAGCGAGCAGCTCAGCTCAAGGAGTAATTTGGGATGGGCAATAAATGCTGGCAATACCAGTGGTGCTCACATCTTGTGAAGGAATAAGAGAAAAAATCAACTGAGCCAAAGCCTGAAATGCAGCCAAGTGACTGGGTCTAATTGATTAGCTGGTGTATCTTTGGTTTATTCTATATATAAAGCATCCAAACCCTCGATTAGATTCCAATCTGTAACTCACTCCCAGATATCCATTATTCTATATATAAACCATCTGAACCCCTCGATTAGATTCCAATCTGTAACTCACTCCCAGGTATCCATTATTCTATATATAAACCATCTGAGCCCCTCGATTGGATTCCAGTCTGTAACTCACTCCCAGATATCCATTATTCTATATATAAACCATCTGAACCCCTCGATTAGATTCCAGTCTGTAACTCACTCCCAGGTATCCATTATTCTATATATAAACCATCTGAACCCCTCGATTAGATTCCAGTCTGTAACTCACTCCCAGATATCCATTATTCTATATATAAACCATCTGAACCCCTCGATTAGATTCCAGTCTGTAACTCACTCCCAGATATCCATTATTCTATATATAAACCATCTGAACCCCTCGATTAGATTCCAGTCTGTAACTCACTCCCAGATATCCATTATTCTATATATAAACCATCTGAACCCCTCGATTAGATTCCAGTCTGTAACTCACTCCCAGGTATCCATTATTCTATATATAAACCATCTGAACCCCTCGATTAGATTCCAGTCTGTAACTCACTCCCAGGTATCCATTATTCTATATATAAACCATCTGAACCCCTCGATTAGATTCCAGTCTGTAACTCACTCCCAGGATTCCATTATTCTATATATAAACCATCTGAACCCCTCGATTAGATTCCAGTCTGTAACTCACTCCCAGGTATCCATTATTCTATATAGAAACCATCTGAACCCCTCGATTAGATTCCAGTCTGTAACTCACTCCCAGATATCCATTATTCTATATATAAACCATCTGAACCCCTCGATTAGATTCCAGTCTGTATCTCACTCCCAGATATCCATTATTCTATATATAAACCATCTGAACCCCTCGATTAGATTCCAGTCTGTAACTCACTCCCAAATATCCACTATTCTATATATAAACCATCTGAACCCCTCGATTAGATCCCAGCCTGTAACTCACTCCCAGATATCCACTATTCTATATATAAACCATCTGAACCCCTTGATTAGATTCCAGTCTGTAACTCACTCCCAGATATCCATTACTCTATATATAAACCATCTGAACCCCTCGATTAGATTCCAGTCTGTAACTCACTCCCAGGTATCAATTATTCTACATGTAAATCATATAGAAAGTTGTTCGAGGTGGTGAAGGGGGTGTGGATTTAGGTGTTGTTCATTTGAGACTCTGCAATTAACCAGCGACTAGGCTGGTAACATAGTGGGCACGTAGTGGAGGTATGCTGGATGTATGAAGCCGAAAACTTCCTGCCTTGTGTGGAGTTGCAACAGCCTGAGGAATAACACTCGCAGCTACATGCAGCTTACAAGGACACGCTCACCACACAATGCCCTGTAAATGCCACACTTACGTGCCACTCTTGGGGATGTTTGGCTCCACAGGTGTGGCTCCCTGAGCTGTGACACCTGGGAGGCCTGACCTCTTGCAGAGAATTGTGACATCCACAAGTGTGACACTTCACACCACAACAGCCTGGAGGACTCACACTTGGAATAGGCGAGGCCTGGATGCAAGGAGGCTCCCGGACTCGGAGGGAATCCTGGAAAGGTACCTCCAGATCCAGCTTTATACCAACAAACATTATTCCGGAGAAAACAGAGCCCATAGCCCTGCAGCACATATCAGTGACAGAAACATTGAATATCATCAGAGACAGGATCCACCAATGTCACAAGTGAAGCAGAGCAGCAAAACCCACCATGAGAGGTTCCCAAACAACTCCAATGCAAATAAACCTCGATACACACAACTAGATTCCAGTCTATAACTGTCTCCCAGGTACCGACAGTCCAACCTTCATACAGACTGGAATCTAATCGAGAGGTTCAGATGGTTTATATATAGAATAATGGATATCTGGGAGTGAGATACAGACTGGAATCTAATCGAGAGGTTCAGAGTGTATCTCACTCCCAGATATCCATTATTCTATATATAAACTACCTGAACCCCTCGATGAGATTCCAGTCTGTAACTCACTCCCAGATATCCATTATTCTATATATAAACCATCTGAACCCCTCGATTAGATTCCAGTCTGTAACTCACTCCCAGGTATCCATTATTCTATATATAAACTACCTGAACCCCTCGATTAGATTCCAGTCTGTAACTCATTCCCAGGTATCCATTATTCTATATATAAACCATCGGAACCCCTCGATTAGATTCCAGTCTGTATCTCACTCCCAGATATCCATTATTCTATATATAAACCATCTGAACCCCTCGATTAGATTCCAGTCTGTATCTCACTCCCAGATATCCATTATTCTATATATAAACCATCTGAAGCCCTCGATTAGATTCCAGTCTGTAACTCACTCCCAGGTATCCATTCTTCTATATATAAACCATCTGAACCCCTCGATTAGATTCCAGTCTGTATCTCACTCCCAGATATCCATTATTCTATATATAAACCATCTGAACCCCTCGATTAGATTCCAGTCTGTATCTCACTCCCAGATATCCATTATTCTATATATAAACCATCTGAACCCCTCGATTAGATTCCAGTCTGTAACTCACTCCCAGATATCCATTCTTCTATATATAAACCATTATTCTATATAAACTATTATTCTATAAATAAATCTCAAATAGATTCAAGTCAATAGCTAACTCCTGGAGCCACTATTCAGGGCCCTTTTTGGGCGTGAAAACTTGGTGAAGTCGGGTGTAAAGTGCGATCCATGCCCGTCTCCATGCCGACTGCCCCTTTACGAAGGCCCGAAATTTGCTGTAATTGGGACCGCTTCCTAACTGGGTGTGACGGCCATTAAAATATATTTGCATGCATTTAAATTGACTTCGTGGGCTGCACGCTCAGCCTTACTGGCACGTCCCCCTCTGTCACCGTGTTCACCCATCCAGAATCAGCATGAAACAGAATGCTTTACAAAAGTCCACTCAGTGAGGGGGTAAATGCTAAGCGTTTGACAGCTCTCTGCTTGGTTGGAACAGGGCGGGGGCACGTGGGGAGGTGGCTCTCTGCTTGAGGTCGGTGAAGGGAAGGGGGTCTGCTGCCACCCTGTCTGAGGTCAGTGAGGTGTGGGGGGAGGTTTGCTGCCACTCTGCCTGAGATTGGTGGGCGGGGTGTGTGTGTGTGTGTATTTGTGTGTGTGTGTGTGTGTGTGTGTGAGGGGCCCGGGAGTGATGTGGCAGGGAGCCACATTCTATCATTTTTTCTGTGCATGGGCAATTGGAGATGCCCATTGGAGCTGCAGGATTTCGGGTACATTAAGCCCTGCCCACAGGCTTGTGCAGTGCGATTCGGAATCACTGATATTTTCACATGCTGAGTGCGTTTCGGGGTGCTTCAGAACGGGTCCAAAAATCGGATCTGAGACACTTCAGTTTCAAGTCCGCCAAGTAATTAGAATGAAAATGGTAAAATATATAAACCAACTGAACTCCTCCATTAAAGTCATGTCTGTAACACCCCCTAGTTAGCCAATATTCTATATATAAACCATCTGAACCTCTCGATTAGATTCCAGTCTGTAACTCACTCCCAGGTATCCATTATTCTATATATAAACCATCTGAACCCCTCAATTAGATTCCAGTCTGTATCTCATTCCCAGATATCCATTATTCTATATATAAACCATCTGAACCCCTCGATTAGATTCCAGTCTGTAACTCACTCCCAGGTATCCATTATTCTATATATAAATCATCTGAACCCCTCGATTAGATTCCAGTCTGTAACTCACTCCCAGGTATCCATTATTCTATATATAAACCATCTGAACCCCTCGATTAGATTCCAGTCTGTAACTCACTCCCAGGTATCCATTATTCTATAAATAAACTAGCTGAACCCCTCAATTAGATTCCAGTTGTAACAAATGCCAGGTATCTACTAGTAAATAGATAAACCATCTGAATGCTTTGATTAGATACTAATTGTAACTCGCTCCCAGCTATTCTCTTCCAATATATAAAGCTTTTAAAAGCTTTGATTAGATTCCAGTCTGCATCTCACTCCCAGGTAACTATTCTTCAATATGTAAGCCATCTGAACCTCTTGATTAGATTCCAATTTGCTACTAACTCCCAGGTATCCATCAATGAACAAATAAACATCTGAACCCCTCGATTAGATTCCAGTCTGTAACTCACTCCCAGGTATCCATTATTCTATATATAAACCATCTGAACCCCTCGATTAGATTCCAGTCTGTATCTCATTCCCAGATATCCATTATTCTATATATAAACCATCTGAACCCCTCGATTAGATTCCAGTCTGTAACTCACTCCCAGGTATCCATTATTCTATAAATAAACTAGCTGAACCCCTCAATTAGATTCCAGTTGTAACAAATGCCAGGTATCTACTAGTAAATAGATAAACCATCTGAATGCTTTGATTAGATACTAATTGTAACTCGCTCCCAGCTATTCTCTTCCAATATATAAAGCTTTTAAAAGCTTTGATTAGATTCCAGTCTGCATCTCACTCCCAGGTAACTATTCTTCAATATGTAAGCCATCTGAACCTCTTGATTAGATTCCAATTTGCTACTAACTCCCAGGTATCCATCAACGAACAAATAAACATCTGAACCCCTCGATTAGATTCCAGTCTATAACTCACTCCCAGATATCCATTATTCTATATATAAACCATCTGAAACCTCAATTAGATTCCAGACTGTATCTCACTCCCAGCTGTCCATTATTCTGTGTATAAAACATCTCATCTCTCGATTAGATTCCAGTTTGTAACTCATTCCCAGGTATCCGTTATTCTATACATAAACCATCTGAACTCCTCGATTAAATTTCAGTCTGTAACTCACTCCCAGGTATCCATTATTCCATATATAAACAATCTGAACCCCTCGATTAGATTCCAGTCTGTAACTCACTCCCAGATATCCATTATTCTATATATAAATCATCTGAACCCCTCGATTAGATTCCTGTCTGTAACTCACTCCCAGATATCCATTATTCCATATATAAACCATCTGAACCCCTCGATTAAATTTCAGTCTGTAACTCACTCCCAGGTATCCATTATTCCATATATAAACCATCTGAACCCCTCGATTAGATTCCAGTCTATAACTCACTCCCAGATATCCATTATTCTATATATAAACCATCTGAACCCCTCGATTAGATTCCAGTCTGTATCTCACTCCCAGATATCCATTCTTCTATAAATAAACCATCTGAACCCCTCGATTAGATTCCAATCTGTAACTCACTCCCAGATATCCATTATTCTATATATAAACCATCTGAACCCCTCGATTAGATTCCAGTCTGTATCTCACTCCCAGATATCCATTATTCTATATATAAACCATCTGAACCCCTCGATTAGATTCCAGTCTGTAACTCACTCCCAGATATCCATTATTCTATAAATAAACCATCTGAACCCCTCGATTAGATTCCAGTTGTTACAAATGCCAGGTATCTACTAATCAATAGATAAACCATCTGAATGCTTTGATTAGATACTAATCGTAACTCGCTCCCAGCTATTCTCTTCCAATATATAAAGCTTTTAAAAGCTTTGATTAGATTCCAGTCTGCATCTCACTCCCAGGTAACTATTCTTCAATATGTAAGCCATCTGAACCCCTCAATTAGATTCCAGTCTGTATCTCACTTCCAGATATTGATTGCTCTGTGTATCTAATTCTTAGGTATGAATTTTGTACATATAAACCATCTGAACCCCTCGATTAGATTCCAGTCTGTATCTCACTCCCAGGTATCCATTATTCTATATATAAACCTTCTGAACCCTCGATTAGATTCCAGTCTGTAACTCACTCCCAGATATCCATTATTCCATATATAAACCATCTGAACCCTCGATTAGATTCCAGTCTGTAACTCACTCCCAGATATCCATTATTCTATACATAAACCATCTGAACCCCTCGATTAGATTCCAGGCTGTAAGGACATGATAAATCCTATTTCCTAGTCCCCCCTCCTTATTCTAAATTAGTATATTTTGCCTGGTATTGTCTATCTCACTCTAAGTCTTTCCATTCATTCTAGGTGCTGAGCGCCCAGCCTGCAGCCTGCAGTGTAGGAAGCAAAATTACTCAGGAATCACTTGCTGGAATGGATGAAAACATTGATCTGACAACACTGCCTGCAGGCCAGGGCGACAAACACTTCCTGTCCCTAACATCAGCAAACCCTCTAAAATGTTCCCAAACATGTTAGCTTGCTCTCTCTCCCCATCTCTGCTCTCCATGTCCCACCTCTCAAAGCAGCCACGCGAGAGAGCAGAAGGCTCCTGCGCCCAGAGGGTTAACTGCTGGTAGGTGTGGATGCCCAAGTGGGAAGATCCCAGCTCACCTGAAAAGCACCTCAACACAGAAAACACCCCCCTTCTCCCAACCCATCCCATCCCATCCCACCCGTGTAACAAAGCTGCCAGTAGGGAGAGGCAGGGTTGCTCCCAGTGCATTGTCTGCCCCACAGCACAGTGTGTCTGTGTGTAGAGGGAGCAATCAGTCCAGAACCCACACTGGCTCCTTGGAGCTCCTCTCTCTCTGTCTCTGCCTCAGAATCTGCCCCTTCCCTCCCTCGGGATGGGATGTGTGTGCACCCAGCTGCAACAAGACAACAAACCCTTCTGCACACTGGCGGAACCCATTGTTACATTGTGAAAACTGACATTTCCAAACAAGAAAATACACCTCCTGTCTGCACACATTTATATACACACACACATTTCGACATACATACAGATTTGCAAAACAGCATCAACGAGTGGACTAAATGGTGGTTGGGAGGGGGAGGGAGGGGAGCTATGTTCTTGAGGGTGAGGGGAGGGAGGGTTCTGAGGGTGAGGGGAGAGAGGGTAAGAGAGGAGGGTTGACAGGTACTTACCAGGAAATAGAAGCGTGGGATCCTCAAGCAAGCCTCTCTCGGTAAAAGCAGTCAGGGAAAATCCACACAAATTCTTCTTCATATAAAACCGGTCCCAGCGACAGCGGCAAGGAGGGAGGGATTGAGGTTTGGGTGAGAGGGAGGAGGGGAGGGGAGGGGGGGGGGAAGAGAAAATCAATTAGATGCAGAATTTGCCCATCTCTCTCACTGACTGATCTCGTTGCTGAGCCTGTGGATGTTCCTGAGGTCCAAATTCTTGATGTGAAATTTTAAACCGAGAATAAACAGAGGTGAGTGGTTGTACCCCTTTCCCTCTCCTCACTCCCCACCCCTTTTGAGAGAGAGAGAGAGAAATCCTTGTGCTTAAAACTACAGGGAGTTGGGTGGAAGAGTCCAGGAGAGGATTTGATGTCCCGTCTCTCTCTCTCTCTCTTCCTCTGTCAAGAAAGGAGCTTCTGCTGACAGCCAAAAAAAAAACCATCAGGTTGAAACGATGGGCAAAAGATCCAGGAATGTTTCATGCACACTGTCGTTGAGTTGAGGGTGAGAGAGAGCCTTTCCTGATTGTCTGCTTTTTGTTAGTGGAGAGAGGGAAGGAAGGAGAGAGAGAGGGAAGCAGGGAGGGAGGAGGGGTAAGGTAGAGAAGGTGAAATATACGGAGAGAGGGAGCTTAGAGTGGATCAGTTTCAAGATCGCTTGGGTCGATTTCAATCCCCAAAAAAAGGGGGCTTCCTGCTTGTCAATTTCAGTCCTTCCACAATCTGTCTCTCTCTCTCTCAAATCTCACAACTCTCATGTAGAAATAGAGAGAGATTTGATTCCCCCCCCCCCACCCCGTGAGCAATTTACAGCGGATTTCAATCCACACTTGAGCTCTGCATAATTGTCAGAGAGGTTGATGCTTTAAAGCACATATCCGTCACCAGATCTTTTAAAGGGCTCCCCCTCCCCCCATTCACACACACACAAAATATTCTCACTCTTTGTAATGTTATTTTCCTTCCCTTCCCACAACATATTCCCCCTCCCCTGTCCCGGGATCTGAAACTAAGGCAATGATTTCTGTCCCTCTTGCTCTCTGTGGGTATGTACAGCAGAGATAGGCTACTAGGGATCCAAATCTTCAACTATTAAGAGCGTTTGGGGGAAAGTGGGGGCAGGGGGAAAGGGGGGAATCACCCCTCAAAATATGCATCATCTGGAGTCTGTAAACTTTGCAGGTTGAGATAGTAAGATGCGTGAATCCGCTCACTTGAATGCAGAATAGAATCAAATATCCAAAAATCGCTGCTTGGTGTGGCTTTGTGTGTTCTTAAATTGCAGATATGGTACTTTTTTTTGTGTGTCCAAAGAAATTCAGCTGGGGGTGTGTTGATCTTTTTGGCCCATGTATCCACCACCCTCTTGCTGTTACCAGAGCCTTTACCTGGAGTAGAGAGAGCAGGAGATGGGCTCCCTCCAGCCAGCGTATAGTGCCACACTCCCGGGTCCTAACGCTCACCCACCTGCCAAACATCACAGCTCAACGCTGCGACTTGTACATCCTTCCTTCGACTATTTAGCAACCGCAGGGTCTTAGAGTCACCCGATCTCTCGCTCGCACACACACATGCACACACAAATCTGAGAGCTCAAAGTCTGTAAGTGTCCAGATCACCAACAACAGATCCTGGTCCCTCCATGCCCCAACACTATAGTAAAGGAAGGCCCAACAACTACTTTCTCAAGAGGCTAAGGAAATTTGGCATGTCTGCCCTGACTCTCATCAACTTTTACAGATGCACCGTGTAAAACGTTCTAATTGTATTACGATTTGGTACGGTTCCTGCTCTGTCCAAGACTGCAAGAAACTACAAAGGGCCGCGAATGTAACCTAGTCTATCATGCAGACCAGCCTCTATGATTCTATACTTTAAATCGTGCCTCTGCATGGTCCCAGTATTTCCTTGCCCTTGATTGCAATTTTGACATAGACCTTGATAAACCGGAGCTATGCCTCACTCCAGGTGTACAGGAGAAAAGAGTTCAAGAATGAGAGATAGAGGGAGAAGGTTCAATTTGATACGGAATAATGGATACCTGGAATGAATTACAGACTGGAATCTAACAGAGGTTCAGATTTTGATTTGATCTATTATTGCCACATGTATTGGTATACAGTGAAAAGTATTGGTTTTTGCGTGCTATGCAGACAAAGCATACTATTCATAGAGAAGGAAAGGGGACGGTGCAGAATGCAGTATTATAGTCATAGCTAAGATGTAGAGAAAGATCACCTTAATGTAAGGTAGATCTATTCAAATATCTGATGGCAGCAGGGAGGAAACTGTTATTGAGTCATTTGATATGTGTCCTCACACTTTGGTATTTTTTTCCCAATAGAAGAAAATGGCAGAAAATGTCTCGGATGCGTGGGATTCGTGATTATGATGGCTG
Source organism: Sphyrna mokarran (assembly GCA_024679065.1). NCBI lineage: Eukaryota > Metazoa > Chordata > Chondrichthyes > Carcharhiniformes > Carcharhinidae > Sphyrna > Sphyrna mokarran. The sequence continues at coordinate 98,490,247 of JAGIQG010000009.1, forward strand.
CTTTTCTGAGGCAGTAGGAAGTGTAGATGGAGTCAATGGATGGGAGGCTTTTTTGTGTGACGGACTAGGATACTTTCACGACCCTTTGTAGTTTCTTACGATCATGTTGGAGCAGGAGCTGATGTATCCAGGAAGGATGCTTTCCAAGGTGCATCTGTAAACATGGGTGAAAGTTGTAGCAGACGTGCCAAATTTCCTTAGCCTCCTAAGGAAGTAGAGGGGATGATGGGCTTTCTTAACTATAGCGTCAGCGTGGAGTGACAAGGATAAGTTGTTGTTGATCTGAACACCGAGAAACTTGAAGCTCTTGACATGCCGCCATCCTAAAAATGTCCCTCTTACCCCAACTGGCTGTCTTCTATTAGTTATTAATCTTCCTTTCTAAAAGGGAAAGCATTGATCGATGGAAAATTTTAAAGAACAAATTTTTTTGAGAGTGGAGTTTGGAACTACTCACGTAACAAACATCTGGAGAGAATTTCAGGAGAAATCCACAAAAGATCAATTGAGTAGCATCTGCCAGTTGGTTTCAAAGTGGAATGTGTCTGACCACAGTCAGCCTGTGGGCATTAAGGGACTGTATGTTTATTGAGACCATTACAGCACAAGATAAATTGGGCAACCTGTGTTATGCTTGAAATCTGTTTACATTGGTGAGGATGAGAGGGATTGACAGAATATTGTGTTATAGCTCAAACATTAAATTTTTTTTCTTACTGTTAAAAATTAATTGATAGTCCTGTGATTCTGTTCCTCCTAACAAAAAAAATTAATTGTCTTTTGAGTCAAGCTTCCATCCTAGGACATTCTTAGGCCAGTTATAACATCATTTGGGATTGTAGCTATAAGTTACCAATAAATCCTACAGGGACTTCAGGAGCAACCTCAGAGTAGGTGAACTCAGGATCACAAGGAGCAGTTGAAGTTAATAACTTGAGTGCACTTCAGGAGAAGGAGAGGTGATGGCCTAGTGGTATTATCAATAGACTATTAATCCAGAAAGTCAGTCAATGTTCTGAGGGTCTGGGTTCAAATCCCATGACGACAGATGGTGGAATTTGAATTCAATAAAACAAAATCTGGAATTAATAATCTACTGATGATCATGAAACCATTGTCAATTGTTGGAAAAATCAATCTGCTTCATGAATGTCCTTCAGGGAAGGAAATGTGCCTTCCTTACCCAATCTGGCCTACATGTGTTTGTGAAAGTCAATGTGGTTGACTCTCAACTGCTCTCTGAAATGCCTAGCAAGACATTCAGTTCAAGGGCAATAAATGTTGGCCCAGCCAGCGATACCCATGTCTCACGAATGAATAAAAAGAAACTTGATAAATGAATTGAATGTGATTCTGAAGATTTGAGATGAGGGAGAGTAGGAGGAGGCTAGCATGGAGCATAAACACTAGCAGAGAACAGTGGACCAAATTTCTTGTTTCTAAATTCCATACAGGCGTCCCTTCCACAAACATTCACTCCCTCCACTACCGACTCACAGTGGCAGCATACGTACCATCGATAAGATGCACTGCAGCAACTCACCAAAGCTCCTTAGGCAACACCTTCCAAACCTATAACCACTGCCGTCAGGAGTTTATTAGTGTCTCAAATAGGCTTACATTAACGCTGAAATGAAATTATTGTGAAAATCCCCTAGTAGCCACACTCAGATACCTGTTTGGCACACAGAGAGAGAATTCAGCACGGCCAATGCACGTGACCAGCACATCTTTCAGATTGTGGAGGAAATCCACGCAAACACAGGATGAAGATGCAGTACAGACTGGGAATCGAACCCAGATCCCTGGCATTGTGAGGCAGCAGTGCTAACCACTATGCCATCATACCACCCTAGCATCAGAGTGCTTTTTGGCCTGTTCTCATCTTTACATGTTTCGATGTCATAGCCTTCTTGATAATTGCTCCCACAATGGAATGTTTTATTACATTAGAGGCACCAAATAAACGCAAATTGTTATTGCGTCGGAGTTAAGTTTTGATAAAAGACATGGCAAAATGAACAGGTAGGGCTGAACCTCCTCCAGATGTTGCAGGCTCGTATTGCATGTAAAAAACCAGCTTTCCGAGGAAGCACGTTGACCTCAAAATGGCAAAAGGTGCTCCACCGAGGGTGTGACAATATTTTCTGCAGCCCAGGACCAGTTTGAAAAGAACATTCCTCACCCTCAGTACTGATCAGCCACTTGTCCTTTTACCCTTTGCTGAAATTCAGACCTTTACTGCACACTTGGAATATGCAGAGCAGAGAGGGAGGCCCTTCGGCCCTTCACATATCTGCTAGCTCTGTGCAAAGCTGACCTCACTCTCCCCCACAACCCTTTTGTTTCTCCCCGTGCCCCTTGCAATTCTTCTTCTCTCCTGATAATGATCCCATTCTCCTTTGAAAGACATGGATTCCACATCACAGTCTACATCTACAAGATGCACAGCAGAAACTCAGCAAGCCTCCTTGGACAGCACCTCCCAATCCCCACCCCACCACTATCCAGAGAGACAAGGACAGCAGGTATCGGGGAACACCATCGCCTGGAGATTCCCCTTCAAGTCGCTCGCCATCCTGACTTGCAAATACATCACCGCTCCTTCATTGCCGCTGGGTCAAAATCCTGGAGCGCCTTCCCTGGCAGCACTGTGGGCGTACCTACATCTCAGGGACTGCAGAGGTTCAAGAAGGCAGCTATCTTCTCGAGGGGCAATTAGGGATGGGAAAGCAACGCTGGTCTACCCGCTTACCATGATTTAATTTTTAAAAGCTCTCAATTCTTCCTGCAGTGTAATGTTGGATGCCACACTCATGTGGTGCAGTCTGGCTCACTGTGTAACTGGCTGGCATGCAAGTCCGTTTGGAGCTGCCTGTTCAGCAACTGATGCAGAGTTGATGGGCTGAATAGTCTTCTTCTGCAGTGTAAGGATTCTAAATGGGAGGGGGATTAACCCTCTCACCATCCCCACTCCCCGCCCACGCAGACATGGGAGGATGTGCAAACTCCATACGGACAGTGATCTGAGACTGGAATTGAACCGGGGTCCCTGGCACCATGAGGCAGCAGTGCTAACCACTGTGCCACCGTACTACCCCACTGGGAAAAGGCTGCCCAGTGGCTGACTTTAAATAGGACGGGGGCAGAGGGGAGAGAGGGTTAATCCCTGTCCCATTGGGAATGGGCTGCCTGTGACTGGGAGGGAGAAGGGGGGGAGTTTGGGGGATGGGTGCGAGGGTTAACCCCCCCCCACCACCACCTCCCTCCGCAGTGGGAACCTCCTTCCCCAATGAGGACGGGGAGGATGCCTCGTGATTTATCCAAGTCACAGTTAATATGCAGATAGTGATAAGTGTCAGTGGGCTGGTACCTGATGGATCAGGCCTGTCAGGAGTTACGACTGTAAACAACCCCGATAAATGACTGCAAATGGGCAATTGGCTCTTAAATCAGCACCTCATTTAAATAGCGGAGTGTTTGCCAGCTCTGGCCTAATGAAATTGCACAGCGGGCTATTACCATGGCGATTACAAGAACAACCTTTTCCCTGGGTGATCAATAATTCATCAGCAGACAGCTTTTCTGTACATAGTCAGGGCTGCACTCTGTCAGCGGGAACAGGAGCAGGGGGGAGGGGGCTGTCAGCACAGAGATAGGGGGGTAATACTGAGAGAGGGCGTAACACTGAGACAGGGGGTAATACTGGGACAGGGTAACACTGAGACAGGGGGGTAATACTGAGACGGGGGGTAACACTGAGACGGGGTACTGAGACGGGGACTGAGACGGGGGGTAACACTGAGACAGAGGGGTAACACTGAGACAGAGGGGGTAACACTGAGACACGACAGAGGGGTAACACTGAGACAGGGGGGACCAGAGGGGGGTAACACTGAGACAGAGGGGTAACACTGAGACAGACAGGGGGGGTAACACTGAGACAGAGGGGGTAACACTGAGACAGAGGGGGTAACACTGAGACAGAGGGGGTAACACTGAGACAGGGGGGTAACACTGAGACAGGGGGGTAACACTGAGACAGGGGGGTAACACTGAGACAGGGGAAAATCCTACATGGACAGAAGCTCAGATTCCCAACAGTACAGATATAGAGCAGTACACACAGCATCCTAACCTCAAATTAAAACTGGTCCTGTCTCAACATGGATACTGTCCTTTCCCCAGTCTGGGACTGGGTGGGACAGTGGGTCAGACACTGTCCTTTCCCCCCTCTGGGACGGGGTGGGACAGTGGGTCAGACATTGTCCTTTCCCCCTCTGGGACGGGGTGGGACAGTGGGTCAGACACTGTCCTTTCCCCCTCTGGGACTGGGTGGGACAGTGGGTCAGACACTGTCCTTTCCCCCTCTGGGACTGGGTGGGACAGTGGGTCAGATACTGTCCTTTCCCCCCTCTGGGACGGGGTGGGACAGTGGGTCAGACAGTGTCCTTTCCCCCCTCTGGGTCTGGGTGGGACAGTGGGTCAGACACTGTCCTTTCCCCAGTCTGGGACTGGGTGGGACTTTCTCCAAGAGGGGTGTTCAGAATCTGGGCACGTCGTCACATTCTCGAGGGGGTTTCTGGCATCGACTGGCGTGGTCTCCCCTGAGTGAAACAGATTGAAAAAAGGCCTTGGCAGCAGGGGTGCTGGAGGGAGCGAGAGTTTGCAACCTCTCTCTGTCTGTGAGAGATGGAGAAATGTCAGGTTCACTGCACAGAGGAGCACTGCTGTGCAACAACCCTGAGCAGCGAGGAAACATCAGTCCTGCCATTCCTCTCCGCAGGGGTACCTCTGTGTGAAGCCAGAGCCAGCCGTCTGTGTACTGCAGAGAGAGAGAGAGAGAGAGGTTAATGAGATAAGACAGGAGACATGTCGCTGGCAGCGCCAGGGCACTTTCATTAGCCAGCTCTGCCGAAGAGGGCATTCCGGGCACACACAGCTATGTATGGGCCGCGTACCAATCTCGACGGGGTGGGGGGAGGCGGGGGGGCGTGCAGTATGTATGGTGCCGGCGTGTGGCAATTCGATTCCCAGCTTCCCTCCTGTTCCCCCTCAGTTGGGGGAGGGAGAAGACCGGAGGGATATCTCCCTGGGAGTGGCCTTTAACTCTCAGCCGATGGCCTTTCAAGGGGAAAGGGAAGGTGGTGGGGGGGGGGTCGTTGAAGGGAGGTACTGTAGAGCACAGTGTCAACTCAGTGAAACTTAAAGGTCTAACACTAAGGCCTGTAACTGGGCAGCAAGGTGGTGCAATGGTTAGCACCACTGCCTCGCAGCGCCGGGGACCCAGGTTCGATTCCAGCCTCGGTCACTGTCCGTGTGGAGTCTGCACATTCTCATTGTGTCTGCGTGGGTTTCCTCCGAGTGCTCCTATTTCCTCCCACAGCCCGAAAGATTGGCCGTGCCAAATTCTCCCTCAGTGTACCCGAATAGGTGAACACGTATGGCAATTAGGGGATTTTCACAATAACTTCGTTGCACTGTTAATGCGAGTCTCCTTGTGTCACTAATATAAAGTAAAAATAAACTTTCAAATTCTGATTGCTATTCCTTGATGCTCTGTCCCAAGGTTGACATCCACTGAGGGAGTGCTGCACTGTCAGAGGGTCAGTACTGAGGGAGTGCCGCACTGTCAGAGGGTCAGTGCTGAGGGAGTGCTGCACTGTCAGAGGGTCAGTGCTGAGAGAGTGCTGCACTGTCAGAGGGTCAGTGCTGAGGGAGTGCTGCACTGTCAGAGGATCAGTGCTGAGGGAGTGCTGCACTGTCAGAAGGTAAGTGCTGAGGGAGTGCCGCACTGTCAGAGGGTCAGTGCTGAGGGAAGTGCTGCACTGTCAGAGGGTCAGTGCTGAGGGAGTGCCGCACTGTCAGAGGGTCAGTGCTGAGGGAGTGCCGCACTGTCAGAGGGTCAGTGCTGAGGGAGTGCCGCACTGTCAGAGGGTCAGTGCTGAGAGAGTGCTGCACTGTCAGAGGGTCAGTACTGAGAGAGTGCTGCTCTGTCAGAAGGTCAGTGCTGAGGGAGTGCTGCACTGTCAGGGGGTCAGTGCTGAGGGAGTGCTGCACTGTCAGAGGATCAGTACTGAGAGAGTGCAGCACTGTCAGAGGTGCATTTTGGATGTAAGATGATTAAATTGTAATGTGAAGGATTGCAGACTGACCAATCGATGAGGACCGTTGTTCTTCAGTGTTCTGCTTAAAATTGATCCCTCACAACAACAGCACTGGAAAAAAAGATGGAATTTTGGATCTTGCTGTGCAAAATTTGTTTGCTGCATATCTCTACATTACGGCAGGAGTCTGCACCTTGTGGCAGGTTTATCTTGGGTCTGGTGCTTTGGGATGTTGTGTGAAAATTGTGACAAGCATTGGTGAAAGGCGAGGCATTCCTATCGGACGGTGAGGGAAGGCTGGCAGAGGGACCATCTGGCAGACAGACATGTCAGATTCCTCTCAGGCCTTGGGCACAGCCTGTAGCAGAGTCCAGGCCTGAGGGGAGGGGTCTGTCCAGCTTGTGTGACGGCTGCACGAGTGTACCAGATGGTACATTAGTCTCTGCAGATTCAACTGCCTGCTGCTCCACCCCGGTCTGGAGCAGTTACCATGGTTACCCTGTCCAAATTGTGTGGGCCAGAGGTTGGGTTGGGTGGGGTGATGGGGTTGTCGGAAGAGGGACATTTATATCCCCTCCTCCCCCAAAACACTTTCTTCAGGAAGTAAGAGGGCCCTGGAGAGGAGCCAATGTCCAGCAGCCCCTCAGTCCGCAGCGAGTAGGCCAGAGGTCTGGGACTGTCCAACTTCCCGGTTCCCACAGCGAGTAGGCCAGAGGCCTGGGACTGTCCAACTTCCTGGTTCCCACAGCGAGTAGGCCAGAGGCCTGGGACTGTCCAACTTCCCGGTTCCCACAGCGAGTAGGCCACAAGCCTGGGACTGTCCAACTTCCCGGTTCCCATAGCAACTAGGCCACAGGCCTGGGACTGTCCAACTTCCCGGTTCCTACAGCAAGTAGGCCACAGGCCTAAGAGCACTCAACCTCCAAGTTTATGGCCACTGGACCAGATCTAAAAGTAGCCTCACACTCACATACTCACAGGGAAATAGCCACACATGTAAGACTTACCCCTCACTCTCTCTCACACTGCCTCACTATCTTTCTCACTTCTCCATCCACTCCTCTCTATCTCTCACTCTCTTTGTTACTCTCTTTCTGTTACTGTCACACTCTCTCTCTCTCCGCCCCATTCTACTATTGTTTCTCCACTATCAGCTACACTGTGCTTCTCTCCGTCCATCTCTCTCTATATCTGTCTGCCCCTCTCTCTCTCTCTCTTTCTCTCACACTGTCTCTCCCTCTCCTTCACAGTCTGTGTCTGTCTCTCTCCATCTCCTGCTCACTGTCTCTTCCCCTCCCTCAATGTCTTTCCTTCTCTCTTTGTCTATCTCTCTTTCTCTCTCACTGTCATGTTTTTCTTTCTGTCTCATTCCACTTCTATCACTCTCAGTCTATCCATCTTTGTTTTTCAGTCTTTTGTTCTCTCTGTGTCTCTCTCTCTCTCACACACACACTCTGCCTGTTTCTGTCCCTGTTATACTCTCCTATCTTACTATGTGGTTCCCATGCTCTCTCTCTCTCTCTCTCTGTCTTTGGTTCTTGTTTTCTCCCTATCTTCTATCTATCACTCTTTTTTCAGTCTGTATTTGTCATTATCTTCTCCATCTCATGTTCTCATTTTCTCTCTTATCTCTCTCTCTCTCTCTATATCGAAAACAAATTCTAAATGACCCTTCCCACCTGATCAGTAGGGCTAAAATCACCCCCTTCTATTGCTCTCTCTCTCTCTCTCTCTATCTCTCCTTCTCTCTGTCTCTCTCCCTCTCTCTTCTTCTTTCTCCCTCTATTGCCCACTCCTCTCTCTCTCTGTGAACTCTCTTTCCTCCCTCACAGCCTCCCAGTACAAGCTGCCATCACAGTTCAATGCTGTCATCTCCTTTTATGTTGCCATGCCAACTTGTTTGTTGTGGGCTGGTGTGATTCAGTCACCCCATTAAACCCGGCTTCTACCCCCCACCCCTGTCTCTCTCTTTCTCTGTCTCTCTCTCTGTCTCTCTCTCTCTCTCCCCCCTTCTCTCTCTGTTTTTTTTCTCTCTTTCTCTGTCTCTCTCTCTCTCTATTTCTCTGTCTCTGTCCCTCTCTCTTTCTCCCCCTCTCTGTCTCTCTCTATTTCTGTCTCTGTCCCTCTCTCTTTCTCCCCCTCTCTGTCTCTGTCCCTCTCTCTTTCTCCCCCTCTCTGTCTCTCTCTGTCTCTGTCCCTCTCTCTTTCTCCCCCTGTCTCTCTGTCTCTGTCCCTCTCTCTTTCTCCCCCTCTCTGTCTGTCTGTCTCTCTCTCTTTCTCTGCCCCTCTGTCTCTGTGTCTCTCTCTCTGTTTCTCTCTTAGTCTCTCCCTCTCTCTCTGTGTTTCTGTCTCTATCTCTCTCTCTCTTAGTCTCACTCTGTCTCTATCTCTGTGTGTGTCTCTTTCTCTCTCTCTGATTTTCTCTCTCTCTCTCTCTGTGTCTCTATCTCTTTCTCTCTGTCTCACTGTCTCTATCTGTGTGTGTGTGTGTCTCTCTCTATCTCTTTCTCACTCTCTATCTTTCACTCTGTCTGTCTATGTCTCTCTATCTTGCTCACACTCTCTCTCTGACTTTCCCTTTCTTTCTCTCTCTATCTTTCTATCTCCCTCTCCCTGTCTCACTCTCTATCTCTCTCTCTGTTTCTCTGCTCTCTCTCTTTCTCTCTCTCTCCAGCTCTTCCTCTCTCTATATGTCTATCTGTCTGTCTCTCTCTCCTTATCTCTTTCTCTCTCCTCTCTCCATCTTTCTTTTTCTCTCTCTGTCTCTCCAACTCTCCCCCTCCCTCTTTTTCTCCCTCTCTCTCTCTCCCTCTCTCTCAAAAAAATCTCTCTCTGTGTAAGCAATGCTGATAGAAGGCTAATATTACAAAGCGAGCTTCATAGCTTTAGTAAATCAGTAAAGGTGTAGGAAATGGATTTCAATCCAGGCGCTGTGTCACACTATCTATGTTGGAACTAAACAGTGAAAGTTCTCCAGCCTGTGGAGGTTCAAACTCAGGACCATCTAGAAAGACAAGAACAGCAGATACCTGGGAACACCATCACGTGGAGGATCCCTTCTGTAATAGTGTGAGGGACAATCATTTGTGGGTCACATGATTCACTGGGACCAATCAGAATGGGGTACATGAACCTCAGCCTATCAGGTGTAAGGATGCGGGCAGGTAGGAAGGTGTAGGGGTGGGAGTAGGCGGGATGAGGCCTGTACCTGCTCTGAGCTTGATTGTCCATAGATAGAATTATTGCTCAATAAATCAACACGTGTTTTAAAGCTTCATTGTCATATTACCTCACGCTACAACACCCACCGTCCTGACTTGGAAATATATCGGTCGTTCCTTCACTGTCGCTGGGTCAGAATCTTGGAACTCCCTCCCTAACAGCGCTGTGGGTGTGCCTACACCACAGGGACTGCAGCGGTTCGAGAAAGTGGCTCATTACCACCTTCTGAAGAGAGGCGATTAGGAACGGGAATGTTACTAAATAATACAGATGTTAGGATCTATGTGTGTAAATCACAGAATCTCTACATTACAGAAAGAGGCCATTTGGCCCATCAATTCCACACTGACCACAGTCCCACCCTGGCCCTACCTCCATATCCCTACATATTTTACCCACTAATCCCTCTAACCTACACATCTCAGGACTCTAAGGGGCTATTTTAGCATGGTCAACCAACCTAACCTGCACATCTTTGGACTGTGGGAGGAAACCGGAGCACCCGGAGGAAACCCACGCAGACACAGAGAGAACGTGCAAACTCCACACCGTGACCCAAGCCAGGAATCGAACTCAGGTCCCTGGAGCAGTAAAGCAGCAGTGCTAACTACTGTGCTACCATGCCGCCCAAATCATTAACATGTTGTGAACAGCTAAAGAATCAATAAGGCTAATGGAATCCTTTATCTATTTGCATCTCCTGGAGTAGAAGATAAAGAGGTAGAAACTATACCTCAGGTTTACCACACCCGGGGCATCATTTTATAGTCCCCATCGTAGCGGGGAAGGGACCACAAAATGCAGAGCACCCTTCAAAAGTCCACTGACTCTGACCGGAATGGAAAATGTCACTAGCAGCAGAGGTACGGTAGCACAGTGGTTAGCTTTGCTGCCTCACAGCTCAAGGGACCTGGGTTCAATTCCTGGCTTGGATCACTGTCTGTGTGGAGTTTGCATGTTCTCCCCATGTCTGTGTGGGTTTCCTCTGGGTACTCTGGTTTCCTCCCAAAGAAATGCAGGTTAGATGGATTGGCTACAATAAGTGTCCAAAGATGTGTGGGTTCAATCCATTAGTGGGGTAAATGTGTGGGGTTACAGGGATAGAGCCTGGGAAAGACACTCTGTTGGAGATTCGGTACAGACTCGATGGGCCGAATGGCCTCTTCCTGCATTGTAGGAATTCCATGATCCAATCTATAAGTTCTGCCCCAGAATATTGGGAGCAGATCCGGGCACCATCCTTGGAGGGACGTGGATTTACCAGAATGACCCCTGGACTCTGAAGGTGAAAATTACAAAGAAAGATTCCACAGACTTTGGTTTGCACGCTTTTAAAAATGTTATTTGTGTCACAAGGAGGCTCATATTAACACTGCAATGAAGTTACAGTGAAAATCCTAGAGTTCCACACTCTGGTGTCTGTTCAGGTACACCGAGGGAGAACTTAGTATGGCCAATGCACCTAACCAGCACGTCTTTTGGACTGTGAGAGGAAACTGGAGGAAACCCATGCAGAAATGGGGAGAATGTGCTGACTCTGCACAGATGATGACCCAAACCTGGAATCGAACCTGGGCGCTGAGCGGCAGCAGTGCTAACCACTGTGCCACCATGTCATCCCAAAATTTAGAAGTTTGGGTGGCAGACCACTCAAATTTTTCCAATGTGTTAAAGGGAGTGGGTAAGGTACGTAGAGGGAAACGATGATCACTAATAGGGGAAGTCGAGGAGCAAGAGGGCATTGTCTAAAAATGCGGAGCTGGCAGAAAGCATTCCTTCACACAAAAAAGGATTGTGTGAGTGAGTGTGTGTGAGTGTCTATGTGTGTGTCTGAATGTGTATGTGTCTGTGTAAATGTGTGTATGTGTGTGTGTGTGAGTGTCAATGTGTGTGTGCCAGAGTGTGTGTGAATGCCTGAGTGAGTGTGTGTGTGAGTGTGTGTGTTTATGAGTATGTGTTTGTGAGTGTGTGTATGTGTGGGGAGTGTGTATGAGTGTGAATGAGTTTGAGTTGTGTGAGTGAATTTGAGTGTGTGTGCATGAATGAGTGAGTGAGTGTGTATGTGTGTGAGTGAGTGTGTGTGTGAATGCGTGTGTGAGTGTGTGTGTGTGTGTAAATGTGTGTGAATGTGTAAATGTGTGTGTGTGTGTCTGAGTGTATAGATGTGAGTGTGTGTATGTGTGTGAGTGAGTGTGTGAGTGTGTATGTGTGTGAGTGTGTGTGTGTATGTGAGTGTGTATGAGTGTGAGTGAGTGTGTGTGTGTCTGAGTGTGTATGTATGTGTGTGTGTGTGTGTGTGTGTGTGTGAGAGTGAGTGAGAATGTGAGTGTGCATAGATAGTTACACTTCCAGATTTACACATTGTGTGCTAACCAGTTCTTACAACTTGTTTTAAAAAGAATTTTTATTTCATAATAAAAGAATTATTCAGTTTATTGAAATAAGACTGGTTACACTCTCTAATATTCTGGGTCTAACAGTCACGAAGATAATCTTGGAGACTGAATTAGACATTCACACATAGCGGGAGAGAGAACTCACACATTCCTCTCATCCCATTGCAACAGGAGAGTCAACCATCATTTCATCTCATCCCAACCATCACTCACCATCCCGACTTGGAAATATATCGATGATTCCTTCAGCATCTAAACCCTGGAGCTCCCTCCCTAACAGCACAGTGGCTGTACCTACACAGTAAGAAGTCTCACAACACCAGGTTAAAGTCCAGCAGCTTTATTTGGTAGCAAAAGCCACCAGCTTTCGGGGCCTTTCCCCTTCGTCAGGTGAGTGGGGAGTTCTGGTCACAAACAGAGCATGTAAAGACACACACAGTTTACAGAATACTGATTAGAAAGCGAGTCTAAACAGCTATTCAAGTTTTAAAGGCACAGACAATGTGAGTGGAGAGAGCATTAAGCGTTGATTAAAGGGATGTGTATAGTCTCCAGACAGGACAGTTAATGAGAGTTTGCAAACCCAGGCAAGTCATGGGGGTTACAGATATTGCGACATGAAGCCAAGATCCCGGTTGAGACCATCCTCATGTGTGTGGAACTTGGCTATCAGTCTCTGCTCAGCGATTCTGCGCTGTCGTGTGTTGTGAAGGCCGACTTGGAAAATGCTTACTCAAAGATAGGAGGCCGAATGCCCATGACTGCTGAAGTGTTGCTGTACCTACACCACAGGGGGACTGCAGCAGTTCAGGAAGGATGCCCACCGTCATCTTCAGGAGGGGCAATTAGAGAAGGGTATTGATGGTGGGGTGAGCCCCTGGCTCACAGCAACGAATAAGAGATGCCATCAACCCATATCTCCGACAAAACAAATCTCAGGCTGATGAACAGGGGAAAAGATCGATGGAGACACAGTGAGGTTTCCTGTCCCACCCCAGCAAAGTCCAGCCTACCATACATAAAACAAAGGATTCTTTTATATGGCGTGTCCTCAGTTATCCAACATCTCAAAATGTTTCCCAGTCAATAACTTTATTGTAGCATAATAATTTTTTTAGTGGGATATTTGCTTCACTGGCTGGCCAGCATTTATTGCCCATCCCTAGTTGCCTTTGAGAAGGTGATGGTGAGCTGCCTTCTTGAATTGCTGCAGTCCATAATGCCATTAGGGAGAGAATTCCAGGATGTTGACCCAGTAAGGGAACGGCCGATATATTTCCAAGTCAGGATGGTGAGTGGCTTGGAGGGGAACTTGTAGGTGGTGGTGTTCCTGGGTACACTATCTGCTGCCCTTGACTTTCTAGATGGAATGGAGAAATTGGTCTGGTCCCGAAACGATGATATGCAGACACCTCCTGTCTCCCCTCGCTTGGTCTCCCTCGTTCTCACTCACCGCCGCAAAACCGGCCCCCCCATCTGTTCACAGGCTGAAATTGGCAATCCTTCTCGGTCTATCATTCAGAACACAGTGGTTGGCACTGCTGCCTCACAGCGTTAGGGACCCGGGTTCGATTCCCAGCTTGGGTCACTGTCTGTGCAGAGTCTGCACGTTCTCCCTGTGTCTGCACGGGTTTCCTCCGGCTTCCTCCCAGAGTCCGAAAGACGTGCTGATTAGGCCGCACTAAATTCTCCCTCAGTGTGCCCGGACAGGCGCTGGAGTGTGGCGACCAGGCGGTTTCAACAGTAACTTCGTTGAAGTGTTAATGTAAGCCTACTTGTGACACTAATAAATCAACTTAAGTTCTATTTGCTGGGTGGTTGCGGGGAGGGCGGGGGGAAGGGAACTCTCTGGCAGGCTCTGTCGGAAACTCGGGATTAACAGCAGTAAGTTGGCAAAGAGTTGAGTCCGCACATTCCGGCTCTCTGAAATGCTGATGTGGAATTACTGCTCAGGATGACATTCTGTCTCATTCAATTCACTCGCTCCGTATCCCCAGTAAAACAGCCAGTAATGCTGGAGGCGGCCAGATATTGTGCTGGCTGGCTGGCTGTTGTAGGCATGGAAACATAAAAACTAGACACAGGAGGAGGCCATTCAGCCCTTCAAGCCTGCTCCACCCTTCCTTTTGATCATGAGTGGTCAAGAATATCCTGATTCCCCCCACTTCCTCCCATATCCTGTGATCCCTTTATCCCCGAGAGCTATATCTAATTTCTTCTTGAAATCTGGGTAAAGAAATTTCTCCTCACCTCAGTTCTCAAAAGTTTGCCCTTTATCCTCAAACTATGACCCCCGAGCTCTGGATTTCCCCACTGTTGGGAACATTCTTTCTGAATCTACCCAGTCTAACCCTGTTCGAATTTTATAAGTTTCTCTGAGATCCTCCCTTTGTTTTTCTAAATTCCAGTGAATATAATCCTAATTGACTTGGTCTTCTCCTCATATCACAATCCTGCTATCCCGGGATAAACCTTCGCTGTGCTCCCTCTATAGCAAGGACATCCTTCCTCAGATAAGGACACCAAAACTGCACGCAATATTCCAGTGTGTGTGTGTGTGCACCAAAACTCACACAGGGACTACATCACTGAGGCATAAATATTAACACTGGCCATCTCTCCTGGGATGTGGGCCCCACAGAGCCAGCACTTGCCCATCCCCAATTGCCCCCTGAACTGAGAGACTTGTTTGGCCATTTTCCGAGGGTTTTGGAGCGAGCGCAGTCAGAACATCCCCCCCTTTCTCTGCGCGAACCTCATCAACTTAGGTAAAAATAGATTCCCCACATTACCCTACCACCCATCCTACCCCCACCAACCTCAACATTTAACACCGTACGCATGAAGGAATGCAGGAAGGTTTCCTTCGGGGAAGGAAATCTGCCATCCTTACCCCCCGCCCTGTCCTACGTGTGTCTCCACAGCAAGGTGGTTGACTGTTAACTGCCGTCAGGCAATTAGGGATGGGCAATAGATGCTGGATATCCAGCGACACCCATGCCCCAGGAATGAATACAAAAAAACTACCAGACCAGCCTGTGCAAGGCTGAGCCTCACCCTTTCAGCTGGGTTCAGCTCGAATTTGGCAGTTTAATCACAGATAAAGGAATCTGGGCCAGGCGTGAAAGTATGTGGGATCTGGCGTCTCGTGGAGATGCATCTTCCCCTCCGCAGCGTCTGGGGGAGGTGACAGGGTGATCAAATCCTCTCCTCCTGATTGGCGCTGATCAAAACCTCCGACAGACGCCAAACTCTCCCCGTTCTGTAACCGTACAGCCTTCTCCAGTCCTGACAGAAAGCACCGGCACGGTGGCTCAGTGAGTTAGCGCTGGTGCTGGGGACCGCGGTTCAATTCCCGGCTTATGTCCACTGCCTGTGCGGAGATTGCACCTTCTCCCCATGTCTGCATGGGTTTCCTCCGGTTTCCTCCCACACTCCGAAGATGTGCAGGTTAGGTGGATTGGCCATGCTAAGTGTCGGGGGATGGGGGTGGGGGTCGGTTAGTAGAATAAACATGCGGGGTTTCGGGGATAGCGTCTGAATGGGATTGTGGTCAGTGCAGACTTGATGGGCTGAACGGCCTCCTTCTGCACTGTATTCTTGCGTTCAGGTCATTGGGTGGGAATCTCTGGCGTTCCCCCTGCAGCGTGATTTTCAGTGGCGGTGGGGGGTGGCGGGGGGGAGGGGTCACCTGCCGTTAGCCAGCAGTGGGATCTTCTGGTCCCTGTTACTGAGATTTCCCAGTGAGCACCCACTCCCGCCAACCACCCCGCCCCACCCGCACCACTGGGAAACCCACAACAAGGGTGTCCCCTCGGTAGAAGCCGGAGATCCCGCTGGTGTGAACAGCCAGATCATCTGAGCAATGAACAATACAGCACAGGAACAGGCCCTTCGGCCCTCTAAGCCTGCCCCATCATGTGTCCCTAACTAGACCATCCGTTTGTATCCCTCTATTCCCAGTCTGTTCATGTGGCTATTTAAATAAGTCTTAAATGATCCTAGATCTGACCCAGCATTTCCGCTGTTGGTGCTAACACACATCGTGGAATTTTTTTTATTTGTTCAGGTAACATGGGGTCACTGGCTAACCAGCATTTATTGTCCATCCTTAGTTACCCTTGAGAAGGTGGTGGTGAATCACTGCAATATACAACTTGCCAGGCCATTTCAGAGGGCAGTTGAGAGTCAACGTATTGCCTTGGAGTCACGTGTAGGTCAGGCCGTGTAAGGACGACAGATTTCCTTTCCTAAAGGACATTCGTGAACCAGATGGGTTTTTCCGACAATCGACAACGGTTTCACGGTCATCAGTAGACTCTTAATTCCAGATTTTTTTAAATTGAATTTAAATTCCACCATCTGCCCTGGTGGGGTTCGAACCCCAGAGCATTCGCTGGGTTTCTGGATTAATAGTCCAGCGATAATCCCGCTGGTCCACTGTCTTCCCTAAATTCCAGCTGGAAGATATCTTGCTCCGCTCTCCGACGGTTGAGTTTCTTGCGAACAGCAGACATGGCTGCTGGGAGAAAACAGCTCACAGATCCGAGGCTGGAACTGAACCTGGATCCCTGATGCTGTGAGGCCTCAGTGCTAATCGCTGTGGCTCCATGCCGCCCACGTTCTTGAATGGATGCCAAACTTTCAAGTTAAGATGCTACCCCACCCCTGCCCAGTGCATTTGGGTGCTATTTCTTTGCAAGCACCTCAAACCCATGGATTATGTGGGATCTGGAACATTTCCTGCACAAATAGGCTGCATTCCTGTGTCGGCCACGGAGAGTCGGTGCAGAGTTGATGGGCTGAACGGCACACATTTTCAATCCAGTATTTCACTCTATTCACCCAATCACTGTCATGGAAATGCACAGGAACTGCTGCAGGCATGTTGACGGTTTCACATTGGAAAGTGACCCTTAGGGTTTAATTTCATTCTGTCTGTCGACTAGTATCACCCAGGAACAGAATTCCTTTCTTCGAGATCTCCGAGGGGGGAAGAAGCTATAACTTCTGCACATAATCACAAGGAAAGAGTCGCTGTGACCTCTTTACATCACAATCAGTCCCTGAAAGCGGAGAGGATATGAAATGGAGCACAATAATGCGTTAACAAGAGGGACGTGTTATTTAAGCATTGGCACCATTAGCGATGGAGAGGGCAGGCAATGAGCAGTATCAATGGTCAATACCTCCAAATGCCTCAGATACTCTTGAGCTAGTAAAGTGCCCGATGATCGAAGAATATAACCTCAAGAGAGTGAATTCTTTATTCGTGATTGATGTGAAGATTGTACACAGAAACCAGAAGGAGGTCATTCAGCCCTTCGAGTCTGCTCTGCCCTTCATTTTCATCATGATTGATCATAAAATTCAATATCCTGATCCTGCCTTCCTCGCATATGAGAGAAAACAGTGCAGAATGAGGCCATTCAGCCCATCGAGTCTGTACCGACCGCAATCCTACCCAGGCCCTATTCCTGTAACCCCACATATTTACTTTGATAATCCCCCTGACATTAGGGTCAATTTCACATGGCCAATCAACCTAACCAGCACATCTTTGGACTGTGGGAGGAAACCAGAGCACCCGGAGGAAGCCCACGCAGACACAGGGAGAATATGCAAACTCCACACAGACAGTGACCCAAACCTAGAATCGAACCTGGATCCCTGGCAATGTGAGGCAGCAGTGCCAACAACTGTGCCACCGTGCCTATCTGCAACCCCTTTAGCCCCAAGAGCTAGATCTAATTTCCTCTTGAAATCAGACAACAGTTTGGCCTCATTCTGTGGTAGCAAATTCCACACATTCACCAGTCTGTGGGTGAAGAAATCTCTCAGTTCTAAAAATGTGATTCCTTGTCCTGTTGGTGAGCTTGTTTTGGTTGGCATGGTGTTTTTCACATGGGTACCGTCAGCAACCAGCTCTACCTCAGCACCACCTATCTCCCTCCCTCCGCCCTCACTAGGTTTCAAGGTAGCTGAACTGACACCTGTTACTGGATGAAAATTCCCCTCCAACGCAAGACTGAAGACCTGACGTCGTTGATTTTGGTATCCCACTCCGTTCCCTAGCAACCGGCTCCATCACACAACCTGGCAGCAGAGTCAGCCAATCAGTTTGCAGCTTTGGTGCCACGTTTCGCCTGCAGGTGTGCCTTACATTCGCCCCCTCACCAGCACCACCTAGTGCCACCTTCGCAACATTCACTTATGGGATATAGGCATCGCTGGCCAGCCCTCGTGTTGATTGCTCGTCCCTAATTAACCTTGGGAAGGTGGTGGGTGAGCCGCCTTGAACCGCTGCAGTCCCTGAGGTGCAGGTACACCCACGGGGCTGTTAGGGAGGGAGTTCCGAGATTCAGCGACAGTGAAGGAACGGCCGACGTATTTCCAAGTCAGGAAGGTGAGTGACTTGGAGGGGATTGCCCAGGTAGTGGCGTTCCCAGGTATCTGCTGCCCTTATCTTTCCAACTGGTAGTGGTCATGGGTTTGGAAGATACTGCCTGAGGAGTCTTGGTGAGTTCCTGAAGTGCATCTTGTAGATGGTATACATTGTGTGTCGATGGTGGAGGGAGGAAGTGCTTGTGGAAGGGGTAGCAATGAAGTGAATGAGCCCCAAATGGTATTGAGCTCCTTGATGTTGGAGCAAGCGGAGGACATTCCATTACACTCCCTTGTTATATCTTTGAAGTTGATTTATTAGTGTCACAAGAAGGTTTACATTAACTCTGCAATGTGGTTACTGTGAAAAGCCCCGAGTTGCCACACTCCAGCACCTGTTTAGGTACACTATTAGAAAATAGCACGGCCAATCCACCTAACCCGCACATCTTTGGACTGTGGGAGGAAACCGGAGCATCCGGAGGAAACCCATGCAGACACAGAGAGAATGTGCAAACTCCACGCACACTGTGAACTCAAGCCGGGAATCGAACCCTGATGCTGTGAACCAGCAGTGCTAACCACTGTGCCACCGTGTCACCCGGAAAGGGTTGCAATATTGTTTCGCGATAATACTTGGGTATTGAAACATTTTACATTCGTGCAGCTTCAGCATTTTTTACAGGCAGTCAGTATGTCTGGGTGAAATTGAGCTCAGATGCTGGGAGAGCAGGATAATTACTCATTTTAACCTTGCACCATTTATTTAGAAGGCCTCCTGTTTAATAAACAGGGCAAATTTTATAATTTCAGATTTTATTAATTGAATTCACATCCCACCATGTCCTCCAAGAACATTATTCCAGGCTTCAGGAATACTAGCCCAGCGTTGCCTTTTAGATGAGAAGTTAAAACAAGACTCTACCTGTTTGCTCTGATCGATGGGGAGAGTTAATCGCACCCATTCGAAGGAGGGTAGGAAGGTAGCTAAGATTTAACTTTCAACTTAGGGGAAAAAAGTGATATCTAAAATCTATTTATTACTGTTACAAGCAGGTTTACATTGACACTGCAATGAAGTTACAATGAATATCCCCTTGTTTCCACACTCCGGCGCTGTTTGGGTACATTGGAAGAATTTATCATGGCCAATACGTCTTTCAGACTGCGGGAGGAAACCAGAGCACCCGGAGGAAACCTACACAGACACAGGGAGAATGTGCAGACTCCACACAGACACAAAGGACAAAGGCTGGGACTTGAACCCGGGTCCCTGCGAGGTTAGTCACTGTGCCACCCAGGTCCTAGAAAAGAAGCCCAGTATTTTCCACATGGTACTGATCCTGCCAGCTCACAGGCAGCAGTGTGGGCAATCCTCCCTGGGATGGAGCTGCCAGGCTTGTGAGCACTCATCGGTTCCCTAGGCCCAAGGATTAAAGACCCTCGCTTGCCCAATATCTTCCTGCGTGGGCAGGGAGCCAGTGCCAAGATGACTGGCAGATATAGGACATAGAACATAGAACACTATAGCACAAACAGACCCTTCGGCCCACACGTTGTGCCAATCATATCTATACCTACCAGGCCATAGAACTATCTGTAACTCCCAATACCATTAAATCCCATGTACTCATCCAGAAGTCTCTTAAAAGACCGCAGCAAGTTCGCCTCGACCACCACTGACGGCAGCCGATTCCATTCACTCACCACCCTCTGAGTGAAAAACTTACCTCTAACATCTCCTCTGTACTTGCCCCCAGCACCTTAAACCTGTCCTCTTGGAGCGGCTATTTCAGCCCTGGGAAATAGCCTCCAAGAATCCACCCTATCTATTTCTCTCAACATCTTATAAACCTCTATCAGGTCACCTCTCAACCTTTGTCTCTCCAGGGAGAAGAGTCCCAGCTCCTTCAACCTACCTTCATAAGGCATGGCTCCCAATCCAGGCAACATCCTTGTAAATCTCCTCTGCACCCTCTCAATAGCTTCCACGTCCTTCCTATAGTGAGGCGACCAGAACTGAACACAGTACTCCAAGATGCCCTAACTTCTGCTTCAAGGATGCTTCTCTGTGCCAAGAGACGGCCTAATTATGGATTGTGGCGTCATTGGCTGTCAACAGAGGAAAATGCCTGCCCTTCCTGTCTGGGCTGGCCTGCACCTGCAACCATGGAAACAACTGGAGTGAGAACAGTCTGACCCACTGTCCCACCCCGTCCCAGAGGGGGAAAGGACAGTGTCTGACCCACTGTCCCACCCCGTCCCAGAGGGGGAAAGGACAGTGTCTGACCCACTGTCCCACCCAGTCCCAGAGGGGGAAAGGACAGTGTCTGACCCACTGTCCCACCCAGTCCCAGAGAGGGGAAAGGACAGTGTCTGACCCACTGTCCCACCCAGTCCCAGAGGGGGAAAGGACAGTGTCTGACCCACTGTCCCACCCAGTCCCAGAGGGGGGAAAGGACAGTGTCTGACCCACTGTCCCACCCAGTCCCAGAGGGGAAAGGACAGTGTCTGACCCACTGTCCCACCCAGTCCCAGAGGGGAAAGGACAGTGTCTGACCCACTGTCCCACCCAGTCCCAGAGGGGGAAAGGACAGTGTCTGACCCACTGTCCCACCCAGTCCCAGGGGGGGAAAGGACAGTGTCTGACCCACTGTCCCACCCAGTCCCAGAGGGGGGAAAGGACAGTGTCTGACCCACTGTCCCACCCAGTCCCAGAGGGGAAAGGACAGTGTCTGACCCACTGTCCCACCCAGTCCCAGAGGGGGAAAGGACAGTGTCTGACCCACTGTCCCACCCAGTCCCAGGGGGGAAAGGACAGTGTCTGACCCACTGTCCCACCCAGTCCCAGAGGGGGGAAAGGACAGTGTCTGACCCACTGTCCCACCCAGTCCCAGAGAGGGGAAAGGACAGTGTCTGACCCACTGTCCCACCCAGTCCCAGAGAGGGGAAAGGACAGTGTCTGACCCACTGTCCCACCCAGTCCCAGAGGGGGGAAAGGACAGTGTCTGACCCACTGTCCCACCCAGTCCCAGAGGGGGGAAAGGACAGTGTCTGACCCACTGTCCCACCCAGTCCCAGAGGGGGGAAAGGACAGTGTCTGACCCACTGTCCCACCCAGTCCCAGAGGGGGGAAAGGACAGTGTCTGACCCACTGTCCCACCCAGTCCCAGAGGGGGGAAAGGACAGTGTCTGACCCACTGTCCCACCCAGTCCCAGAGGGGGGAAAGGACAGTGTCTGACCCACTGTCCCACCCAGTCCCAGAGGGGAAAGGACAGTGTCTGACCCACTGTCCCACCCAGTCCCAGAGGGGGAAAGGACAGTGTCTGACCCACTGTCCCACCCAGTCCCAGAGGGGGGAAAGGACAGTGTCTGACCCACTGTCCCACCCAATCCCAGAGGGGAAAGACAGTGTCTGACCCACTGTCCCACCCAGTCCCAGAGGGGGGAAAGGACAGTGTCTGACCCACTGTCCCACCCAATCCCAGAGGGGGGAAAGGACAGTGTCTGACCCACTGTCCCACCCAATCCCAGAGGGGGGAAAGACAGTGTCTCACCCACTGTCCCACCCAGACCCAGAGGGGGGAAAGGACAGTGTCTGACCCACTGTCCCATCCTGTCCCAGAGGGGGGAAAGGACAGTGTCTGACCCACTGTCCCATCCTGTCCCAGAGAGGGAAAGGACAGTGTCTGACCCACTGTCCCACCCAGTCCCAGAGAGGGGAAAGGACAGTGTCTGACCCACTGTCCCACCCAGTCCCAGAGGGGGGAAAGGACAGTGTCTGACCCACTGTCCCACCCAGTCCCAGAGGGGGAAAGGACAGTGTCTGACCCACTGTCCCACCCAGTCCCAGAGGGGGAAAGGACAGTGTCTCACCCACTGTCCCACCCAATCCCAGAGAGGGAAAGGACACAGATGAGAAGAATGTTTTTCTCCCAGAAGTTGTGAGTCTCTGGAACATTCTTCCTGAAAACATGGTGAAAGGAGAGTTTTTGTATATTTTTAAAGACTGGCCGGGGGATCAAAGGCAGAAAAAAGCTGCCAATGACGCCACTCTGCATCACGGTTTGCCACTCTTACCCAGGAGCATGTCTGCCTTTGCAGAGATGAAAGGAATGTGTGGGGAGAGGAGAGAGAGAGTTGCTGTGTCAGCAATGTTCCACGTAACATCTCCCAACTCTGCTCCACAATGAGTTCAGCTCCAGCTCACTCCAAAGTGGCAGCATAATGAGAAAGCTCAAAATAATTGCTCCCCGCTGGCTCCAGACCACGTCATTGAGAGGCCGCACTCAGTGCAACACAGAGTAGATTAGATGCACTGCTCTCTCCTAACACACTCATACACATAGTGCTGGCCAGCCCAGAGACACAGCCTCCCATTAACAACCATTCCCACTCAACCCAATCAGTCAGCACTGCCAACAGATAAAACAAAATTGATTGCTCCTTCCTTAGGGTTAGTTTAAGTGAAGACTCAGCAGTTTTGTCTCTGTCCTGGGAGTGTTTGATGGGGACAGTGTAGAGGGAGCTTTACTCTGTACCTAACGCCATGCTGTACCTGTCCCGGGAGTGTTTGATGGGGACAGTGTAGAGAGAGTTTATTCTGTATCTATCCCCGTGCTGTACCTGACCTGGGAGTGTTTGATGGGGACAGTGTAGAGGGAGCTTTACTCTGTACCTAATGCCATGCTGTACCTGTCCTGAGAGTGTTTGATGGGGACAGTGTAGAGGGAGCTTTACTCTGTATCTAACCCCGTGCTGTACCTGTCCATGGAGTGTTTGATGAGGACAGTGTAGAGGGAGATTTACTCTGTATCTAACCTCATGTTGTACCTGTCCTGGGAGTGTTTGATGGGGACAGTGTCGAGGGAGCTTTACTCTGTATCTAATCCTGTGCTGTAGCTGTCCTGGGAGTGTTTGATGGGGACAGTGTGGAGGAAGCTTTACTCTGTATCTAACCCCATGCTGTAGCTGTCCTGGGAGTACATGAGCTGTTATGGAATTAGTTGTATGCTAAGGGAAGTGTTTTGCAAAATCTGCGTTTGCCATTCCTGTTGTTGCAACAGCAACCAGCTGACGAGGAAATATCCGAGGCTGTGACAGGCACTAGATCAATGCAAGTATTTCTCTGAGTCAGTGAGCATTGGAAGAGGTGCTGCAGATTCTCAGCCTGTGCCCAACAGCTGCTGAGCCTCCCTTACCTCGATAACACTGCAGTTTGACAGCAGATTAAAGACACAGCTGGTGAAGGTAAACAAGCCCTGGCACTGCCCGAGGTGGAAGCTGTCAGCTTTAGCAGGCTAATGCTGGCCTGCGTTCAGGGCAGGCCTGAGTGCAGGCAAGCGCCAGTCCCAGCGGGCACAGGAGCAGCAAACACGTTAGCTGAGTTCAACCATGAACACAAGCAGCAAATCACTCCCCAGAGAGCGTGGCGAGTACACAGGCTCTGCAGCTCTCTCAGGCCCGGCAACAAGAAACAGACCATCCCTTCCCTCTCTCTCTCTCCAGTCCCAGTCAGACATTGGGAGGGGGATTAACCCCCTCACCCACCTTCCTCTTGGCCAACCCAAAACCACCCCCCCCCCCCCCACCTCCCCACCTCTACCCCCAGTCCCAGTCAGAGACTGGGCAGCCTGTTCACACTGGGAGAGGATTAACCCTCGCCCATCTTTGCCCCCTTCGCCAACCCCAAAACCCCCTCCCCACCCGTACCCCCAGTCCCAGTCAGAGACTGGGCAGCCTGTTCACAGTGGGAGGGGGATTAACCCCCTCACCACCCACCCCAACCCTCAACCCCAACCCCCACTTCCCCCACCCTACCCCCAATCCTAGTCAGACACTGGGCAGCCCCAAGGGAGGGATTAACCCCCTCCCTCACCTACTCCCCCCCGTCACCCCCCGACCCTGGCTCCCGTCACCCCCATTTCACAGTCAGACCCTGAGCAGCCTGTCAACACTGGGAGGGGGGAATTAACCCTCTCATCCACCTACCCCCACCCCCTCCACCATCCCTCCCCCTCCCGTCCACCCCCATTCACAGTCACAGACTGGGCAGCCCCAATGGGAGGGGGATTAGCCCGGGGGGGGGGGTGCAGGACAGTGGGGTTTCTTTATTTCTCTTGGCCTTTTGGGCATCTCTGGGTTGGTATCATACACATGGAGTTGGAACCTGGGCAGGGAGAGTGAAAATCCCAACTAATGTCAAGGAATGAGGATGTAAGGCAGTGAGGGGAGTTTGGGTACAGTTATAGGCCCCAGTGGAATCCTAGTCAGAGCAGCAGAGACCATGAGGGGTAATTAGGGAGGGGCAATAAAGGCTGGGCCTAGCCAGTGACACCTACATCCTGTAAATGAATAAAAATGAAGATAATTTTGAAGCCACTTGTTTCTCTGATGTTCTGCTCAATATTTATCCTTTAACCCACATCGTGACAAGCTACAAAATGTACAAAATAATTCCAAAATGGCCGCCACACTCCCAGTGACAACATTTCAGAGAGTATTTCATTGGCTGTGAAATTGGTTCTGACAGTAAGCAATCCATGTAATTCCTTTCAAAAATAAAAATGGTAATCTCTCTGTCCCCATTCCACACAAACCCCCCCCCCCCCCCCCCCCCACCACCACCATCTCTTCCACCCCTCCCTCCCCTCACTGCCCAGGAGTCTCCTGAATATTTCCCATGTTTTTGCTTCTGGTTTCTCCTTCTCCATCTCGGCTCCTTCTGCAGCGGTGATGAGAGGCTGAATATGGGATAAGATGAAAAACCTTGAGCTCTGACAGGCCATCACGGAGCAGCCGGAGATAGATCCACAACCTCACAGCTTCTGGCATTTAACCCCCAGAGATCTGATTCCGCGCAGGGCCCAGCCGCTGAGTGCCTGACTCCAGCCGAGGATTGTCATGTGTCACAAGCACCAGCAGCCAACAGAGGGCCCGCAAATTAAATAGGGATGGAGAGGGAAGGCACATGGAGAGGAATAGAGAGAGACACAGAGAGAGAGAGAGAGAGACTCACACACACACAGACACACACACACAGACAGAGTGAGGGAGAGAGAGAGAGACTCACACACACACGGACACACACAGACAGAGTGAGGGAGAGAGAGAGACTCACACACACACAGACACACACACACACAGACACACACACACAGACACAGAGACACACACACACTTACAGAGTCAGAGAGAAAGAGAGAGAGAGAGACACACACACACACTCACTCACACACACAGAGTGACGGAGAGAGAGAGACACACACACATACCACACACACACTTACAGAGTCGGGAGAAAGAGAGAGAGAGACACACACACACACACACACACACCACAGAGTGAGGGAGAGAGAGAGAGACTCACACACACACACACAGAGAAAGAGGAGGAGACATAGAGAGAAAGATACAGAGATGCAGAAAGAGAGAGAGAGACAGACAGATAGATAGACAGAAAAAGAGAGAGACAGACAGGCAGAGAGACACCCACACAGTGAGGGAGAAAAAGAGAAACAGCGAGAGACAGAGAGAGTAAAAGAGACAGAGAGAGAGAGAGAGACAGAGAGGGACAGAGAGACAAAGACAGGGAGAGAGAGAAGGAATCAGAGAGAGACATGGAGAGAGAGAGAGAGAGACAGAGGCGGAGACACACAGAGAGCAAGAGGGAGAGAGAGAGAAAGAGACATACAGAGAGATAAATAAAGACAGACAGAGACAGAGAGAGAAGAGATGGAGAGAGAGAGAGACATAAACAATGACAAACAGAAAGACAGAGAGAAAAACAGAGAGACTTAGCGAGAGAGAGAGAGAGAGAGACAAAGAGATTGAAACAGACTCACAGAGAAAGAGATCAAGATGGCAAGATTGTGAGAAAACCACAGAAGGAGGGGCAAAACCAGAACAAGAGACAGGTAGAGTCAGGAAACAGAGCAGTGAGAGATTGAGACAGATACAAAGAAAAAGTAAAGAGTGAGGGGCAGCAGAACTTTGAACAGTTTCATGTTTGCAGAGAGCAGAATCCCCTGGAGGAAGGCAAGCCTCGCTTTCTCAGTGTGTTTCCAATCGGGCGTTTTATTGGAGGCTATTTTTACTCATTTGTGGGGCTCCTTACCACAGGTGATGGGGGTGTGGGGGTGGGGATGGGGGGATGCGGGGGAGGAGGGCAGAGTCTTTGGCCAGAATCTTACCCTGTCCGGCCTACAGGTCACTCCACAGTCACAGCGACTCTCAACCACCCTCGGCCAACCAGGGATGGGCAATAAATGCCGGGATTTTCCCGTCCTGCCGCAGGGAAGGGAAATTTGTCCGAGTGCCGAATTCTCCGACCTCGCTGCTAGCAATAGTGGGGGCGTGAATGGCCGGAGAATTCCAGACTTACTTAAGACTGAGACGGATAGACTTTTCATCAGTGAGGAAATCGAGAGTTCGACAGAAAGGGCAGGAGAGTGGACGGGGGGAGGGGACTTAGATCAGCTGTAATCCTATGGAATAGCAGAACAGGATTGAGGGGCCGAATGGGCTGCTCCTATGTCTTATGGAGATTTATTTACCCCCCCCACCTCTCCCCGACACAATCACCTGCCCCAGGCGTTCTGTTCTCCTAACTGAGTCCGGGCCACCGCGTGCATCGGGACAAAATAAGAAATGGTTCTGTGTTTTCATCTCGTTATCGATGGACGAGCCGTCTCGCTGAGGAATCTAATAGCCGGCTCCATCCGTGAACAGGGAAGATACAGAAGGAAACAGCTGTGAAAGAAAGCAGTCAGGACAAAGATCCTCACTCCGAGATGAGTGATGGTGATGTGGGACCCGCCAGCAGCCCTGGGGTTAAAGGTGAACAACACGGAAGTGGTGAAGGGTGAAGCCAGATAAATACACTCGGGGAAAGAGATAAAGCTCAAGTGTTATTTGTCAGCGTCACAATTATGATTTGATTTCTTGTTCTCACGCGTGTTAGTATCCAGTCAAAAGTATTGGTTCTTGGACGCAAGGGACTTCTTCACACAAAGGGTTGTGAATCTGTGGAACTCCCTGCCCCGTGAAGCAGTAGGGGGTACCTCACTGAATGTTTTTAAGGCAAAGATAGATTTTTGAACAGTGAAGAAATTCAGGATCACGGTGAGCGGGCGGATATACGGACTGAGTTCACGGAAAGCTCAGCCTCGATCTTATTGAATGGCGGAGTAGGCTCGAGAGGCCAGACAGCCTACTCCTGCTCCTCGTTCTTATGCTACACAGACAAAGCATACTGTTCATAGAGAAGGAAAGGAGAGGGTGCAGAATATAATGTTACAAATCATAGCTAGAGACAGATCAACTTAATACGAGGTAGATCCATTCAAATGCCTGATGGAATTACATTAACACCTCAATGAAGTTACTGTGAAAATCCCTCAGTTGCCACACTCCTGCGCCCGTTCAGGTACGCTAAGGGAGAATTTAGTGTCGCCAATGCACGTACCAGCATGTCTTTTGGACTATAGGAGTTTGTCAACATCCTGTCAGCTGCTAAACTGAAACACCATATGGATGGAAATATCAGATCAAATCTACTTCCCTCTACACTGTCCCCATCAGACACTCCCAGGTCAGGTACAGCACGGGGTTAGATACAGAGTAAAGCTCCCTCTACACTGTCCCCATCAGACACTCCCAGGACAGGTACAGCACGGGTTAGATACAGAGTAAAGCTCCCTCTACACTGTCCCCATCAAACACTCCCAGGACAGGTA
The DNA here is from genome assembly GCA_024679065.1 of Sphyrna mokarran. Classification (NCBI taxonomy): domain Eukaryota; kingdom Metazoa; phylum Chordata; class Chondrichthyes; order Carcharhiniformes; family Carcharhinidae; genus Sphyrna; species Sphyrna mokarran. Next base: position 98,518,094 of record JAGIQG010000009.1, read on the forward strand.
CAGCACGGGGTTAGATACAGAGTAAAGCTCCCTCTACACTGTCCCCATCAAACACTCCCAGGACAGGTACAGCACGGGGTTAGATACAGAGTAAAGCTCCCTCTACACTGTCCCCATCAAACACTCCCAGGACAGGTACAGCACGGGGTAGATACAGAGTAAAGCTCCCTCTACACTGTCCCCATCAAACACTCCCAGGACAGGTACAGCACGGGGTTAGATACAGAGTAAAGCTCCCTCTACACTGTCCCCATCAAACACTCCCAGGACAGGTACAGCACGGGGTTAGATACAGAGTAAAGCTCCCTCTACACTGTCCATCAAACACTCCCAGGACAGGTACAGCACGGGGTTAGATACAGAGTAAAGCTCCCTCTACACTGTCCCCCATCAAACACTCCCAGGACAGGTACAGCACGGGGTTAGATACAGAGTAAAGCTCCCTCTACACTGTCCCCCATCAAACACTCCCAGGACAGGTACAGCACGGGGTTAGATACAGAGTAAAGCTCCCTCTACACTGTCCCCCCATCAAACACTCCCAGGACAGGTACAGCACGGGGTTAGATACAGAGTAAAGCTCCCTCTACACTGTCCCCCATCAAACACTCCCAGGACAGGTACAGCACGGGTTAGATACAGAGTAAAGCTCCCTCTACACTGTCCCATCAAACACTCCCAGGACAGGTACGGCACGGGGTTAGATACAGAGTAAAGCTCCCTCTACACTGTCCCCCATCAAACACTCCCAGGACAGGTACAGCACGGGGTTAGATACAGAGTAAAGCTCCCTCTACACTGTCCCCCATCAAACACTCCCAGGACAGGTACAGCACGGGGTTAGATACAGAGTAAAGCTCCCTCTACACTGTCCCCCATCAAACACTCCCAGGACAGGTACAGCACGGGGTTAGATACAGAGTAAAGCTCCCTCTACACTGTCCCCCCATCCCAGGACAGGTACAGCACGGGGTTAGATACAGAGTAAAGCTCCCTCTACACTGTCCCCATCAAACACTCCCAGGACAGGTACAGCACGGGGTTAGATACAGAGTAAAGCTCCCTCTACACTGTCCCCCATCAAACACTCCCAGGACAGGTACAGCACGGGGTTAGATACAGAGTAAAGCTCCCTCTACACTGTCCCCCATCAAACACTCCCAGGACAGGTACAGCACGGGGTTAGATACAGAGTAAATCTCCCTCTACACTGTCCCCATCAAACACTCCCAGGACAGGTACAGCACGGGGTTAGATACAGAGTAAATCTCCCTCTACACTGTCCCCATGAAACACTCCCAGGACAGGTACAGCACGGGGTTAGATAAAGAGTAAATCTCCCTCTACACTGTCCCCATGAAACACTCCCAGGACAGGTACATGAGTTGCAAAAATTCAATCTGTAGGTGCAGCAGGTGATCAAGAAGGCGAATGGAATGTTGGCCTTTATGGCGAGGGGGATAGAATATAAAAGCAGGGAGGTCTTGCTACAACTGTACAGGGAACCGGTGAGGCTGCAACTAGAGTACTGTGTGCAGTTTTGGTCTCCTTATTTGCGAAAGGATACATTGGGCTTGGAGGGAATATAGAGGAGGTTCACCAGGTTGATACCGGGGATGAGGATGTTAAGTTATGAGGAGAGATTGAGTAGATTGGGCCCGTACTTGTTAGAGTTTAGAAGGCTGAGGGGAAACTTATAGAGTCTTATAAAATAATGAAGGGTCTAGACAGGCTAGAGGCCGAGAGATTCTTTCCACTTAGAAAGGAAACAAGAACTACATGGCACAGCCTCAAAATAAGAGCAGGGGTGGGGGTTCAGTTTAGATCGGAGTTGAGGAGGAACTTCTTCACTCAGAGGATAGTGAATCTCTGGAAATCTCTGCCCTTTGAAATGGTGGAGCTTACCTTGTTGAATATGTTTAATTCACGGGTAGATAGATTTCTGATCGATCAGGGAATTAAGGGTTATGGGGAGCAGGCGGGTAAGTGGAACTGATCCACTTCAGATCAGCCATGATCTTACTGAATGGCGGGGCAGGCTCGAGGGGCTAGTCCTGCTCCTAGTTCTTATGTTCTTATGAGCCCTTGTGCTGTAGATTCCACGCTTCAGACAATTTCTGTTTTTGAGTAAAATGTATGATTGTTACTCTCTCCTTGAGAGTGGTGAGCTATTAACTTTGTATATCCTCTGGGGGCAGTGAGACGGTGCTGAACTAAATTGTATTGATGAGCTTGGCTGGGGAGTAGGAAAAGGCACTCCGACTTCAAGCTCCCTCACACAAAATAGATAAAGAGACCATTCCTTCCCTGTCCCCGAACCCCTGAATAACACTGCTGGTGTCCCTTATCTCCCTACTATGGACATAGTTCAGGGAGGGTGTTCATTATCACTTCCTGAGGGCCTGTTATAAACGCTGACCTAGCCAGAGATCCCAGAATAAATGGGAAGCCCTGCAATGGCACGTTAGCACAGTCATTGCTATGTCACAGCACCAGGGACCCGAGTTCGATTCCGGGGCTTGGGACACAGTGCGGAGTCTCTCCCCATGTCAGCGTGGGTTTGTTTCAGTGCTCTGGTTTCCTCCCACTGTCTGAAAAAATATGCGAGTTGGGTGGACTGGCCGTGCTAAATTGCCCCTTAGTATCAGGGTGATTAGCAGGATAAATATTTGAGGATTCGGGAATAGGGCCTGAGTGGGATTGTCGCCGGTGCAGGCTCAATGGGCTGAATGGCCTCCTTCTGCACTTTAGGGATTCTATGATTCTAATCTCCGATTCTCTTCTACATGCAGATTAGGTGGATCGGATATGATAAACTGCCACTTTGTGTCAGGCAAATGAGCAAGGTAAATACTTGGGGTTAGAGGCATAGAGCCTGGGTTGGATTGTTGTCTGTGCAGGTTCAATAGGCCGAATGGCCTCCTTCTGCACTGGAGGGATTCTATGATTCAATGAAGCCACTCAGTTCGATAAGGAATGGGCAATAAATGCTGGTCCAAACAGCGACTCCTGCTTCACGTGAATTAAAAGCGGTTAAATACACACACTGTTCCTGTGACTGGCAGTAAATGAGGTGATGATGATGCCCACATGGGCAGTTTGTTTATTCCTCTGCTAATGGACTGTGAGAGCTCCTGCTACAAGGGTTGTGTTTCTGTCTCTTCAGATAGACAGGTTACTAAAAGCCATTAGTAATATCACAGCGCCCCTTGGTCTACACCACTGACAGCTACGCTCTATTAAATGGCAGTCAGAACTCCAACTCACATCTTTCCTGCACACTTATTTCAGCAATAAAATACATCCCCCACATTGCCAGGGCAGTGTGTCAACGTCCTGTCAGCTGCTAAACTGCAGCACTATAATGGATGGAAATATCAGGTCAAATCTACCTCCCTCTACAGTGTCCCCATCAAACACCCCCAGGACAGGTACAGCACAGGGTTAGATACAGAGTAAAGCTCCCTCGACACTGTCCCATCAAACACTCCCAGGACAAGTACAGCACGGGGTTAGATACAGAGTAAATCTCCCTCTGCACTGTCCCCATCAAACACTCCCAGGACAGGTACAGCACAGGGTTAGATACAGAGTAAAGCTCCCTCTACACTGTTCCCCATCAAACACTCCCAGGACAGGTACAGCACAGGGTTAGATACAGAGTAAAGCTCCCTCTACACTGTCCCCATCAAACACTCCCAGGACAGGTACAGCACGGGGTTAGATACAGAGTAAATCTCCCTCTACACTGTCCCCATCAAACACTCCCAGGACAAGTACAGCACAGGGTTAGATACAGAGTAAATCTCCCTCTACCTTGTCCCCATCAAACACTCCCAGGACAAGTACAGCACAGGGTTAGATACAGAGTAAAGCTCCCTCTACACTGTCCCCATCAAACACTCCCAGGACAAGTACAGCACAGGGTTAGATACAGAGTAAAGCTCCCTCTACACTGTCCCCCATCAAACACTCCCAGGACAGGTACAGCACAGGGTTAGATACAGAGTAAAGCTCTCTCTACACTGTCCCCATCTAACACTCCCAGGACAGGTACAACACAGGGTTAGATACAGAGTAAAGCTCCCTCTACACTGTCCCCATCAAACACTCCCAGGACAGGTACAGCACGGGGTTAGATACAGAGTAAAGCTTCCTCTACACTGTCCCCATCAAACACTCCCAGGACAGGTACAGCACGGGGTTAGATACAGAGTAAAGCTCCCTCTACACTGTCCCCATCAAACACTCCCAGGACAGGTGCAGCACGGGGTTAGATACAGAGTAAAGCTCCCTCTACACTGTCCCCATCAAACACTCCGAGGACAGGTACAGCACGGGGTTAGATACAGAGTAAAGCTCCCTCTGCATTGTACAAACACTGCCAGACACAGTTTTCTCTCTGTTTGATGTTCAGTTTTGTTCTGACTGACTCAGGAATTTCATTTTTTACCACCTGTCATTATTCATCTTTTGAAAAATAATGGGTAAGAAGACAGATAAAGTAAACCACCTCACCCACAAGGACACTCAGCTCCACAAACTTTACAACAGCCGTATGGACAGCTGCCACAGACTGCGAGAGATGTCAAAGCCCATTTGCCATGATGGATGTGTTTAATATCTGTATCAATGTCCTTCCCCGAACCCTCCCGGATTACAGTGCAGTGAATGGGACTCAACTCTCCACACTGCACGCTGCCTCACTCAGCAACAATGTAAGGTGTCCCTTGTATTTTGAACCCCCCACTGAATTGCCTTTTCTGATTGGGGAGAGCCCGATTGCAGAGTCTGAGGATGCCCACCTTCCCCGGGGCTTCCGGGATCTTCCAGGCAGCGAGTGGATCCCTCTGGATCCACTGAGCAAGACAGCAGCATCGAGCGGCATGGGGTCCCCGATCGCAAGGAGAAATCTGGACTCTACCGCTCACTCCGCAGGGGTCTAACACCGTGCTTGAATCCAGACAAGGGGCACACATTAGCATAGTGTGGTTAGCACTGCTGCCTCACAGTGCCAGGAACCTGGGTTCGATTCCCAGCTTGGGTCACTGCCTGCGTGGAGTTTACACATTCTCCCCGTGTCTGCGTGGGTTTCCTCCGGGTGCTCCGGTTTCCTCCCACAGTCCAAAGATGTGCTGGTTAGGTGATAAATTGTCCATTGGTCTCCCGGGATGGGTAGGTTAGGGGAGTTAACAAGGTAAATAGGTGGGATTGTGGGGATAGGGCCTGGGCGGGACTGTGATGGGCCAAATGGCCTCCTTCTGCACTGTAGGGTTATAAATGGATCAAATTACAATAGTAATTCAGGTCAGTGACTGTTGTATCACAAGGTTTAAGTTGGCCATGGAAAGGAAGAAGGAACAATCTGGAACAGGGATAACTAATCAGGGGAAAGCCGACATTGATGGGATGAGGATCTATGAGAATGGAGTGCGCTGGAATCAAATCTTGGCAGAAAGGATGGTGGTTGAACAATCGGTGACCCTCCAAGAGATAGCGTTGCCAGCAATGTCAAAGTTGATTCCCTTGAAGGGGAAAGGCAGGACAAATAAATCCCTGGATGACGAGAGAGGTGGGGATGAAACTGAGAAGGACAAAGGGCGGTTATGAACAGATTGTCAAATAGAAAATGTGGCGGAGCATTGGCCTGACTGGAGAAGGGGCAGAGGTTCAGATTAATGGATAAAGCAAGGAGGGAACATGAAGAGAGATTGGCAGCCAACATAAAAAAGATCTTCCAAAAGCAGATAAATCGAGCGGTGATGATAGCATGGCCCCTTTAAGGGGCAGTTGTTCATGGGTCACATGACATCTTGGGACCTATCAGAAAGAAGCACATGATCCTTAGCCTATTAGGGTGGGTGGCCTGATGGAGGGATGCCTGCAATGTGAGCCCCGGAGTCGGTGGGACTGGACTTGTATCTGTCCATTGTTTTAACTATCTCATAGAATCCCTACTGTGCAGAAAGAGGCCATTCAGCCCATTGAGCCTGCACTAACTCTCTCTGACTTTACCCAGGCCCTTTCACCCACCCTATTCCCATAAGACAACACATTTACCATGGATAATTCCCCTCTAATCTTGGGTCATTAAGGGTCAATTTAGCATAGCCAATCCACCTAACCCACACATCTTTGGACTGTGGGAGTGCCCGGAGGAAACCCACGCAGACACGGGGAGAATGTGCAGGCTGCACTCAGATAGTGACCCAAGCCGGGAATTGAACATGGCGCCCTGGCTCTGTGAGGCAGCAGTGCTAACCGCTGTGCCACCCTGCCATCCCTCATGGAATGAAAGGTAAACTAGATATTTGGGTACAAAAGTGGCTGAGTGACAGGAAATAGCGAGTCGCGATGAATGGATGTTTTCCAGATTTGAGGAAGGTTTGTAGTGGAGTTCCCCATGGGCTGGCATGATGGCAAAGTGGTCAGCACTGCTGCCTCACAGCGCCAAGGACCCGGGTTCGATTCTGGCCTCGGGTGGAGTCTGTGTGGAGGTTGCATGTTCTCCCCGTGTTTGCGAGGGTTTCCTCTGGGCGCTCCAGTTTCCTCCCACACTCTGAAAATCATGCTGGTTAGGTGCATTGGCCATGCTAAGTTGCCCCTGAGTGTCAGGGGTAAATACCTGAGGTTGTGGGGATAGGGCCTGGGTTGGATTGTTGTTGGTGCAGGCTCGATGGGTTGAATGGTCTCCTGCACTGTAGGATTCTATGGGTCGGTGTTAGGACTCTTGCTTTTACTGTCATGTGAATCATAGAACCCTACAGCGCAGAAAGAGTTCCTTCGGCCCATCGAGTCTGCACTGATCACAATCCCACCCAGACCCTACCCCCACATCCCTACATATTTTACCCGCTAATCCCTCTAACCTAAGCATCCAATTTCACTAAGAGGTAATTTTTTAGCATGGCCAATCAACCTAACCTGCACATCTTTGTACTGTGGGAGGAAACTGAAGTACCCAGAGGAAACCCACACAGACACGAGAAGAATGTGCAAACTCCACACAGATAGTGATCCAAGCCGAGAATCGAGCCCAGCTCCCTGGAGCTGTGAAGCAGCAGTGCGAACCACTGTCCTACTGTGTTGCTACGTGTCCATGACCTAGACCATAGTGTTCAGGACACAATCCCAAACCTTGCAAAAGATTGTCAACTGAAATGAGGATCATCTTGAATTTCAGAAGGACAGAGGCATGTTGGTGGTTTGGGCAGACAGACAGCAGGAGAACTTCAATGCAGAGAATTGTGAGCTGATTCATTTTGGCAGAAGAGCATAGAGAGACAGAGTGCAGTAGTGGGAGAAACATTAAAGGAGATGTATCTGTACATAAATCATTGAAGATGGCAGGGCATGTCGAGAGTGTAGTTAATAAAGCATATGGTATCTTCAGAGTTATTAATAGGGGCTTTGGGTACAAGAATAAGGAGTTCCTACTGAATTTGTGTAAGACACAAGTTAGGCTTCATCTGAAAGATTGCATCTAGTTCTGGACACATATTGGAGAATATATGAAGATAATGGAGAAAATACAGAGGAGGTTGACAACAATGATTTGATTTGATTTATTATTGCCACATATATTAGTGAAAAGCATTGTTTCTTGCACACCGTTCAGACAAAGCAAACCATTCATGAGTACATGGGGGAGAAGGAAAGAAAAGACTGCAAAATGTTGTGTTACAGTCATAGCTCGGGTGTAGAGAAAGAGCAACGCAACGCAACATGATGGCAACAGGGAAGGAGCTGTTCTTGAGTTGGTTGACGTGTCCTCAGACTTTTGTATCTTTCTCCTGACGGAAGAAGGCGGAAGAGAGAATGTCCGGGGTGAGTGGGGTCCTTAATTAGCCGAGGCAGCAGCAAGTGTAGACAGAGTCAGTGGACGGGAGGCTGGTTTGCGTGATGACTGGGTTTTCTTCATGACCCTTTGTAGTTCCTTGCGGTCTTGGGCACAGCAGGAGCCATATCAAGATGTGATACAACCGGAAAGAATGCTTTCTATGGTGCATCGATAAAAGTTGGTGAGAGTTGCACTGGGGCGTGCCAAATTTCCTTAGTCTTCTGAGAAAGTAGAGGCGTTGATAGGCTTTCTTAACTATCGTGTCTGCATGGGGGAGGGGAGGGAACTGGGCAAATGTTAGTGATCTGGACACCTAAAAACATGAAGCTCTGGACCATCTTTGCACTACGGGAGGAAACTGGAGCACCCGGAGGAAACCCACACAGACACGGGGGGAATATGCAAACTCCACACAGACAGTGACCCAAGCCGGGAATCGAACCCCGCTCCCTGGAGCTGTGAAGCAGCAGTGCGAACCACTGTCCTTCATCCCCGTTGATGTAGATGGGGTACGCCCTTTACTATGCTTCCTGAAGCCGATGATATCTCCTTCATTTTGTTGACAGTGAGGAAAAGATTATTGTGGCTGCACCAGTTCACCAGATTCTCTATCTCATTCCTGTACTCTGTCTTGCCATTGTTTGAGATCTGACCCACCACAGTGGTGTCATCAGCAAACTTGAAAATCGAATTGGAGGGGAATTTGGCCGCACGGTCATCGGTGTATAAGGAGTACAGTAGGGGGCTGAGAACGCAGTATTGTGGGGCACCGGTGTTGAGAGTGATCATGGAGAAGGTTTTGTTACCTGTCCTTAGTGACTGATCTGTGAGTTAGGAAGTTCAGGATCCAGTTGCAGAGGAAGGAGCCGAGGCTCAGGCACGGAGTTTGGAGATGAACCTCGTAGGAATAATGGTGCTGAAAGCTGAGCTATGAATAGGAGTCGGATTTGGTGCCTTTGTTATCTAGGTGTTTCAGGGTTGAGTGTAGGGCCAGGGAGATGGCGTCTGCTGTGGACCTCTTGTAGCAACAGGCAAACTGTAGTGGATCCAGGCAGTCTGGGAGGCAGGATTCCAGGGATAACAAAACTACAGCCGTGAGAATAGATTGGAGAGATTGGGACTGTTTTCTTTCGAGAAAAGAAGGATAAGAAGAGACTTTGATGGAGAGATTCAAGATCTTGAAGGGTGCAGGCAAGAGTGAGAAACTGTTCCCACTCAGAACTAGAGATCACAAGTTCAAAATAATGGGCAAAGGGCATGGAATTGATGTGAGACAGGTTCAATCGATGTATTGGAAAGGGAATTGGGGTGCTATCTGAAAAGGGAGAATGTACAAGGTTACACAGATAAAGCTGGGGCGTGGGACTTGGCAGAAAGCTCTTTCAGAGAGCCAGCACAGACTTGACAGGCCGAATGGCCTCCTTCCACACTGTGAGGGTTCTGAAGACTGGTCTGGCAGCATCTGTCCAGAGAGAAACACTTCAGGTCAATAGTGTTTCATCTGAATCATAGATAGGTGGGAGACAGATAGTGATTAAAGAGATACCAGAGAGATAGGGTAAAAGATGGTAGACAGACAGACAGACAGGCTTACATTCTGGAGTGTGTACAGATATAAATATGCAACATTTTCATAGAATCATAGAATGCCTATGGTGCAGAAGAAGCCATTTAGCCCATTGTCTGCACCGACTCTTAGCTAGACCCTCCCCTCCACCCTATCTCTACAGTCCCATATATTTACCATGGCCAATCCACCTAACCTACTCATCTTTGCACACTTTGGTGGGTTCCTCTCCTGCTCCAAGGATGTGCGGGTTGGAGGATTAGCCCTGGTAAATGTGTGGCGCTACAGGCATAGGGCCTGAGTGAGATACTGGTAATGGAGAGTCAGTGTGGACTCGATGGGCTGAATGGCTGTACTGTAGACAATCCATGGCTCCAGTCTGCACATCTTTGGGACACCAGGGGGGCCAATCCACTAATCGGCACGTCTCTGCTCTGTGGGAGGAAGCTGAAGCACCTGAAAGAAACCCACGCAGACACGGGGAGAACATGCAAAACTCTTCCACATGTGCACGTGTACACACACACACACACATATACACACACACACATATACACACACGGATACACACACACATATACACACACGGATACACACATGTGTACACATACACGTACACACACACACACACATATACACACACACACACTCATACACATACACATGTATACACATACACATACACACACACAGTGTACATTTTCTTACTGTAATGTGGATTACAGAGACATTGTTTGGCTGTATATTTAATACAATGACAAGGTTTACCTTTGCTGCTTTTTAATACCTATATATAATTCTGTACTCACAGCGCCTCAGGCTAAAGCACCGAGTTCCCATTTATTCACTGATGAGTTCTGGGACCCTCAAGGTCGGCAGATAAAACCCCGCTGAATAATTCATGCTGCAGACAGCGGCTTTTGGCCACATTCCTCTGATCACCGGGGGGGGGGGGGGGGGGGGGGGGGCTGTTATAGCTGCTCCTGGCAGCTTTTAATACACCTTCCCCACCCCCTACCTTCCCTCTTTCCGCCTTCCTCCATCTCCTCTCTCCCTCCCTCCCCCTTCCGCACTCCCCGCTCCTTCCCTCTTCTCCACTCCTTTCCTCCTACCCCCACCTCCCCTCTCCCCAATCCCATGCCCTCGCCACCTCCTCAACACCCTTCCCATCACTTCCTCTCCTCCCCTAACTCCTTAACCTTCTCCCTCATCCCTCTTCCCCTACCTTCTCACCTCCTGCCCCACCTCCTCTCCCCCTCCTCCACCTCTACCTTCCCACCCTCCCTGCCCCCACTTCCTCCCCCTCCAACCACCTCCTGTCCCTATCTCCACCTCCTCTCCTCCAGCTCCTCTCCCCCCACCAAGCCCTATGTTTGAGACATTTCTCAGCCTTGAATATAAGTTAAACCTCAGTCTCCACAGCTCTCTGTGGTAAAGAATTGCTCAATTCACTATACCCTGAGAGAAGAAATTCCTCCTCATCTCTGGCTTCAATGGATGACCCCATACTCTGAGATTCTGCCCTCTGAGCCTAGACTCTCCCACATGGGGAAATAACCTTGGGTGGCATGGTAACACAGTGGTTTAGCGCTACTGCCTCACAGTGCCAGGGACCCGGGTTTGATTCCGGACTAAGGTCTGTGTGTGGACTCGGCACATTCTCCCCATGTCTGCCTGGGTTTCCTCCGGGTGCTCTTGTTCCCTCCCACAGTCTGAAGGATGTGTAGGGTAGGTGGATTGGCCGTGTTAAATCCTCTGTCAGTGTCAGGGAGGATCAGCTAGAATAAATACATTGGGTTATGGGGACAGGGCCTGGGTGGGATTGCGATCGGTGCAGATTCGATGGGCTGAATGGTCTACTTCTGCACTTCCATGATTCTATGATGTGGCTGTCACTGGCTGGATCAGCATATAGCGCCCATCCCTAATTGACTCTAAGACGTAGGGACAGAAGTGGGCCATTCAGCCCATCGAGCCTGCCCTACCATTCAATGAGATCATGACTGATCAGATGTGATAATCCTCAATTCCACTTTCCTGTCTTATCCCCATAGTCCTTGATTCCCTTAGCGATTAAAAATCTATCTCAGCCTTGAACATATTTAAGGACCCAGCATCTAAAGCCCTCTGCAGTAAAGAATTCCACACACTTGCTCCCCTCTGAGAGAAGAAATTTCTTCTCACCTCTATCTTCAATGAGTGACTTCCTTACTCTGAGATTCTGCCCTCTGGCCTTAGACTGTCCCACAACGGCAAACAACATCTTGGTGTCGACCCGATGAAACTCCCTGAGAATCTGATATGTCTCAATAAGGTCACCTCTCATTCTTCTGAACTCCAATGAATACAAGGCCAATCTACTCAACCTCTCCTCATCAGAAAATCCCTCCATACCCGGATCCACCTAGTGAACCTTCTCTGGACTACCTCCAGTGTCAGCATATCTGGGTGGTATGGTGGCGCAGTGGTTAACACTGCTGCCCCACAGTGCCAGGGATCTGTGTTCTATTCCTGCCTCAGGTCACGGTCTGTGTGGAGTTTGCACATTCTACCCGTGTCTGTGTGGGTTTCCTCCGGGTGCTCCGGTTTCCTCCCACAGTCCATAGATGTTCTGGTTAGGTTGATTGGCCATGCTAAATTGACCCTTAGTGTTGAGAGGGTTAGCAGGATAAATATGAGGGGTTACGGGGATTTTTCTCTTTTTGGGCGGCCTGGTGAGATTGTGGCTGGTGTAGATTCGATGGGCCGAATAGCCTCTGTTATGTAGCTTCTATGATCTTTCTTGAGATAAGGGGGGGACAAAGCTGTTCATAATATTCCAGGTATTGATGCCTTATGTAGTTTCAACAAGAATTCTCCAATTTTATACTCCGTTCACATTGAAATAAAAGGCAACATTCCCTTCCATGACTTGTTGAATTTGTATGATAGCTTTTCATGATTTATGCACCAAGACTCCAAATCCCTCTGTGCTGCCACTTTCTGCAATCGTGTGTGTGTGTGTGTGTGTGTGTGTGAGAGCAGGAATGTATAAGTTAATGTGAGTGTGTGTGTGTGTGAACCCGTGAGTGTGAGGATGTGTATGAGTGCATATGCGTCTGTGTTTGTGCGTAAGTAAGTGTTGTGAGAGTGTGTGAGTGTATGTGTGAGTGTGTATGTGTCTGTATCAGAGTGTGAGTGTGTGTATGATTGTGTATATGACTATGTGTGTGTGTGTAACTGTGAGTGTATATATGAGTGTATGTGTATGTGTGTGTGAGTGTGTGGGTGTGTGTGTGAGTGTGAATGTGTGAAGTGTGTATATGAGTGTATGTGTTTGTGTATATGAGTGTGTGAGTGTGTGTGTGTTGTTTGAGTGTGTTATCTATTCTCTGTTCCCAACTCTGTCCAATTTTTATACCTTGTCTCCAGTGTTCCCCCCCCTCGCTGCTTCACTCTGACCTCACTCTCCCTCTCGCTCTCACATTATTGCAATCAACCTGTTCACCCCCTCCGTTCCCCCTGGGTGGGACCTTTCTATGCAGTGTGCTGTCTATCTGTGTGTTACCCCAATGCTCTCTCTCTCTCTCTCTTTGTGTATTCCACTGAGCCTCAACACCTCCACTCTCTGACACTAGCCCTCCCTGCACCTTGCTTCGCAGCTGCCTCTGAATTTGCTCTCTCTGTGCCCATGTGAGTCTGACATTGCCTCCCTGACCCTGATCCCTCGATCGCTCCCAGCCGCAGCCCTCTGCTGGGCTTCCCGTTTAATGATCCGAGTCCCTAAAGTGATGTTGCTGCCTGCACACAGACGCGAGCTCTCCTGCTCCATCAGCTGAAGGTCTTTGTATGAGTGATGGAGTGACCTGCTGATCAGTGGCCCTGACTGACTGCATGTGAATCTCCATTTATCCCGCAGACACTTAGCGTGCTGCTCAGTCTGTGTGCCTCCCACCTGTTCCCAGCCTACACTGGCCCAGGCCTGACAAGGACACACAGCACACTGTCGTGTCAAAGTCACTGCCCACCTACCGAGCCTTCCGCAAACTGAGTGTACACGTGTGAATGTGCAGCATGAGGCAGGGGGGAATGGGGTAATAAAAACTGGCCTGTCCACTCCAATCCTTACTGTGTCCCTGTATATTTCCAGCTTACACTCGCTTCGATGTTGTGTAAAATCTGGCATCAAAAGCCCAGGCACCTCCCCACCATGACAACTAGGTCACATTTACCCCATGTATTACTGTCTCACTGTCATGTCTGTCTCTGTCTCAGTGTCTGTCTCTGTCTCAATGTTTGCCTCGGTGTCAGTATCTGTCTAATTTCTGTCTCAGTCCCAGTATCTGTCTCTGCGTCAGTGTCTGCCTCTGTCTCAATGTCTCTCTCACTGTCTGTCTCAGTATCTGGCTCCGTCTCAGTGTTATATATGCATCTATCTCAGCGTTTGTATCTGTCTCAGTGTTATGTATGTATCTGTCTCTGTATCAATGTCTGTCTCTGTCTCAATGTCTCTGTCTCAGTGTCTGTCTCTATCTCAGTGTCTGTCTTTATTTCAGTGTTATGTATGTCTCTGCCTAAGCATTGTCTCTGTATCAATGTCAGTCTCTGTATCAATGTCTGTCTCTGTCTCAATGTCTGTATCTGTGTCAATGTCTGTATCTTTTTCAATGTTATATATGTATCTGTCTCACTGTCTGTCTCTGTCTCAGTGTTATGTATGTCTCTGTCACAGTGTCTGTATCTGTGTCAATGTCTATATCTGTTTCAATGTTATATCTGTATTTGAATGCACAAAGCATTCAGAATAAAATTATTGAGTTTACAGCAGAAACAGATACTGAAAGATGCGATTTGTTGGTGGTTACGAGACCTGGTTATAAGGAGACCAGCTTTGGAAGTTGAATATCCAAGTGCTCTCATTTTTCGGAAGGGTAAGTGGAAAGGGAAAGGAGGTATATTTATTAGTGAAGGAAGAGATCAGTGCTGAAGTGAGAAATGGATAGGCTCTGGAGGTGAAGATATGGAATCAGTTTGGAGAGAAATAAGAAATAGCAAAGGAAAGAAGTTCTTGGTGGAAGTAATCTATAGGTTCCCAAACAGTGGGACACAGCATAAACCAGGAAATGCTGGGGATCAGTAAGTAAGTACGACAATAATCATGGACGATTTTAATATGCACATAGATTGGAAAAATCAAATTGGCAAGTATAGGCTTGAGCGAGAGTTCATTGAATGTATTAGAGATTGTTTCTTGGAGCAAGAAGTTGCAGAACAAACCAGCGAACAGGCTATTTTGGATTTGGCATGCCTTAGTTTTTATCTTTATGTTATCTTTAACTTCCTTGCTGGGACGGCAATGGCCTGGTGGTATTATCACTGGGCTCTTAATCCAGAGTGTAACAAAAAGGGATGAAGTAATGATCTCAGAGTTAAGGATTATTTAAGGAAGAGTGATCATAATATCATAGAATTCAAAATTCACAGCGAAGTTGAGAAAGTGGAGTCCCACACTAGCTTTCTCAAGATAAACAAAGGTTAATTATATAGGCGTGAGGACAGATTTCGCACTAGTGGGGCTGAACAGAGAGATTAAAAGGTTAGACAGTTGATGAACATTAGCAGATAGTTAAGCAGATATTAAATTGCTCCCAACTAAAATATATTTCGGAGAGATAGCAAAATTGTACAAAAAAAATCCATACTTCCTCTTTGATTCAATCATGGGACATGGGCGTTAGTGGCTGGCCAGCATTTATTGCCCATCCCCTTAAGGGGCAACTAAGAGTCAACCACATTGCTGTGCTCTGGAGTCACATGTAGTCACCAGCTAAGGATTTCTTTCTCTAAAGCACATTAGTGAACCAGCTAGGGTCTTCCAACAATGGTTTCATGGTCATCAGTAGATTCTTAATTCTAGATTATTTTTATTGAATTCAAATTCCACCATCTGCCGTAACAGGATTCGAACCTGAGTCCCCAGAACATGGGGTTGAGCTTTTGGATTAAGAGTCGAGCGATAATGCCATTAGGCCACCGCCGCCCCAGCAAGAAAGTTAAAGATAACATAAAGATAAAAATTATCATGTCATATTGCAAATTGTCATATTGCAAAAATTTGCATGTCATATTGCAAAGGCTGCGGCAGCTCAAAGCTTAGGAAACTTGTAACAAATAGTTACTTAAAAAGTAATACAAAGAGGAAAGAAAAATCATGGAAAAACATTAGCACAAAATAGAAAAAAGTGGAGCGAATATTTCTATAAAGATAGAAAAAGGAAGAGAGTAGCTAAAGTTAGCTCCCATAAGGATGAGACTGGAGAGTTAATAATGAGGAACATAGAAATGCCAGAGACACTAGTATTTATCCTCAGTATTCAGTGTGGAGGACATCTGTATTATCCCAATAATAACACTTAATGCAGAGGTTATAGAAAGGGAGAAACTTAATACAATTAACAATTAGCGTGATGTCTCTACGTAATCGCTTACCCTGAAAGTATACTTATTCCTCTGCTTGAATGCTGATGTTTTTGCCTGTATCTGATGTATGATATCTAATTATATTTTCTCATCCTCTCCAAAGCTTTGTTGAAATGTTGCCTGTACTTTTCAACTGCTGTCCCAGTCGTTTGCTTGTATTCCAAGGATTTTGTTTTATTCATTTGTGGAATATGGGCTTCACTGGCTGGCCAGCATTTATTGCCCATCCCTATTTGCTCTTGGAGAGCAGTTGCGAGTCAGCCACATTGCAGTGGAGTCACACGTAGGCCAGACCAGTAAAGGACAGCAGAAATCCTTTACTGAAGGACATTAGTGAACCAGATGGGTTTTTCTGACAATTGCTTCACAGTCATTAGTAGATTCTTAATTCTAGATATATTTTTTATTGAATTCAAATTCCACCATCTGGGATTTAAACACAGATCCCTACAACATTTGCTGAGTTTCTAGTGATAATACCACTAGACTATCAACTCCCCTTTTTCAAGTATGGATGGAACTCAGAGAAAGAAAGTGGACAGGCAGTCAGAGTACCTGAAATCGGGAGAGAGAGAGAGGAGGAGAGGGGATGGAGAGATAGAAAGGGGTAGAAAAATACCCGGGCATCAAATTCTCTGCCCACATCAGCGATGAGGTTTCACTCCTCGACCGGCTAATGCCTCCAAGCTGAGTCTCTGGGACAAGTGTCCCAGCTGCGTCAGTGACAGTCACTGAGAGACGGACCTGTTTATTAAATTATGAAACATTAATGGCATTGCATTGACATCTCTCAGCACATGCAAGATCAAGTCTCTGTATTAAATATTAAAAAGAAAGGCTAGGCTTTGAGATTTCATTGGGGAGATTCAGGGTGGGGACATAGAGTCATTCACAGCAACCAATCCAGTTAAAGCTGGAGGAGGTCAGAGGTCGATACTAACCCTGACTGCCCGGATACTCTCACTGTTAATGTGAGTGAAATTATTGTGGAATAACTGTCCACTGTCCCCATCAAACATTCCCAGGACAGGTACAGCACGGGGGTTAGTTACAGAGTAAAGCTCCCTCTACACTATCCCCATCAAACACTTCCAGGACAGGTACAGCACGGGGTTAGATACAGAGTAAAGCTTCCTCTACACTGTCCCCATCAAACACTCCCAGGACAGGTACAGCACGGGGTTAGATACAGAGTAAAGCTCCCTCTACACTGTCCCCATCAAACATTCCCAGGACAGGTACAGCACGGGGTTAGATACAGAGTAAAGCTTCCTCTACACTGTCCCCATCAAACACTCCCAGGACAGGTACAGCACAGGGTTAGATACAGAGTAAAGCTCCCTCTACACTGTCCCCATCTAACAATCCCAGGACAGGTACAACACGGGGTTAGATACAGAGTAAAGCTCCCTCTACACTGTCCCCATCAAACACTCCCAGGATAGGTACAGCATGGGGTTAGATACAGAGTAAAGCTCCCTCTACACTGTCCCCATCAAACACCCCCAGGACAGGTACAGCACAGGGTTAGATACAGAGTAAAGCTCCCTCTACACTGTCCCCAACAAACTCAGTAAGAAGTCTCGCAACATCAGGTTAAAGTCCAACAGATTTATTTGGTAGTAAACACCACTAGCTTTCGGAGCGCTGCTCCTTCATCAGGTGAGTGGGAGTTGAGTTCACAAACAGGGCATATAAAGACACAAACTCAATGTACAAAATAATGGTTGGAATGCGAGTCTTTACAGATAATCAAGTCTGAAAATACAGACAGTGTGAGTGAGAGAGTGTTAAGCCACAGGTTAAAGAGATGTGTATTATCTCCAGACAGGACAGTTAGTGAGATTTTGCAAGTCCAGGGTAGTTGTAGGTGTTACAGATAGTGTGACATGAACCCAAGATCCTGGTTGAGGCCGTTCTCATGTGTGCGGAACTTGGTTATCAGTTTCTGCTCAGCGACTCTGCGTTGTCGTGTGTGGTGAAGGCCCCCTTCGAGAACGCTTACTCGAAGATCAGAGGTTGAATGCTCGTGACCGCTGAAGTGTTCGCCAACAAGATGGGAACAGTCCTGCCTGGCGATTGTCGAGCGGTGTTCATTCATCTGTTGTCGTAGCATCTGCATGGTCTCCCCAATGTACCATACATTGGGACATCTTTTCCTGCAGTGTATCAAGTAGGCAAAGTTGGCCGAGTTGCAAGAGTATATGCCATGTACCTGGTGGATGGTGTTCTCACATGAGATGATGGGATCCATGTCGATGATCCGGTACGTCTTGCAGAGGTTGCTGTGGCAGGGTTGTGTGCTGTCATGGTCACTGTTCTCTGGGGAGTTTGCTGCGGACAACGGTCTGTTTGAGGTTGTGTGCGGTTGTTTGAAGGCAAGAAGTGGGGGTGTGGGGATGGCCTTGGCGAGATGTTCGTCTTCATCGATGATGTTGAAGGCTCCGGAGAAGATGTCTGGGGAAGTACTGGATGATGAGGGGTCCTCTGTCCACCGTGTCCTGTGTCTGCTTTCTGAGAAGGTTGGTGTGGTTGTTTTTGGTGGCGTGTCGGAGTCAGGCCAGAGTAAGGGCAGATTCCCCCCACCCCTCCCCATTCTGAGTGAATCAGATGTGTTTGTAACGTTAGTAAAATGTTTGCAGTCATTATTTGTATTAAACAAATAATAGGGTCACTCTGCTTGAGGAGGAAAGGGGAGAGGCAAGAGACCGGCACGGAGTCATAATGCTGATTTAGAGAGCTAGTGACAGTGGGATGGGCCGAATGGTCGTACCTCTGTACCATTACTTTCCTGTGATCATGTATACTCTATGGGTTGGTAGCTGGTGTGTGGATCATCTCTGAATTCCACTTGATAACTATTCGATAGCCCATTAATTACCGGAGAGATTGGTGTTCCCAACCTGTTTCTGACGGTGTTGCCAGTTTGACCACGCTGTGGTTTATAGATTATCAGCTCGCTCTGTCTTCAGCAGCTTTCTCTATTGTTCCTTGTGTTTCAGTTTATATCTTACCCACTGTCTCCACCTCCCCACTCTCCCCACCCTGGTCTTTGCTCTCTCTCTCTCTCTCTGTGGGTTTCTCCACTCACCGGTCATGGGAGTCACAGCAGGTAGGGTGTGGGGGGTGGGGAGGAGGGGTGCGGGAGTGTGGGGATGAACCAGGCAAAGGTCCATTGATCTCAGGTGGGATTTTCCTATTTTGGGGTGAGCACGGCCAGCAAATCTCACTCTCTGATCTCTCTCTCTCTGACTCTGTATTTTTCTCTTTCTCTCTCTCTCTCCATTTGTTTTTTTCTCTCTTTCTTTCTCTCTCTTTCTCCCTCCCTCTATCTATCCCTGTGTCTCTCTCTCCATCTCCCTCTGTCAATCTCTATCTCTCTCTGTTCCCTCTCCCTCTCTCTCTATGGCTGGAATTTTACTGTCTCTCCCGCCACAGGGAGAGGAGAGGGAGAAGGGCTGACCATGGGAATATCCATTGATACGTTTTGGGGATATAAAATCCCGCCCTCTCATGTTCGGTTTCTCTCTAACTTTCTCTCTCTCTATTTCCCTCTCCCTCTATTTCTCTCTATCTCTCTCTCTCTCTCACACGCTCACACACACACGCTCACACACACGCTCACACACACACACACCAAACACACACACACGCTCACAGCACACACATACGCACACACACACGCTCACACACACACACACTCACACACACACTCACACGCTCACACACACACACACCTCACACACACACGCTACACACACACATTCACACACGCTCACACACACACACACTCACACACACGCTCACACACACATCACACACACGCTCACACACACACACACTCACACACACACTCACGCTCACTCACAAACACGCACAAACTCACACACACTCACACACACACTCACGCTCACTCACAAACACGCACAAACTCACACACACTCACACACACACTCACACACACACACACTCACACACATACACTCACACACACACACACACATTCACACACACACACACACATTCACACACTCTCTTCCTCAAGAGACAGTGGAGCCTTCCAATATTTTTAAGGCACAGCAAGATATTCCAATAAATGAGGAGGGTAAAATGTTGGCAGCAATGTGGAGTTGAGGTTACAGTCAGAGCAGCCATGATTGTATAGAATGGTGCAGCAGGCTCGATGGGCTGAATGGCCTAACTCCTACCCTAATCCCTATCTTTGTCTGCACTGCCCCCCCCTTCCACCCCCTCCAGACTGGTGTGGGATGGAGCTGCCCAGCTATAGTGCTTAGGTTTTTTGCAACAATGGTGTCCATTTGTTTTTAGCAAGGGCAATTTTTTAGACCCGATGTTTTGGAAACTGATTTTAAATCAATGGATTAAACTCAGGTTGGAATGGGATGAAGTGGTCTAGGCGTCTGGTGGAAATTTCCTGAGGAGGGGGTTGAACCCGGTTTCGTGTGGGAAGTTCTGTTCAATAAGCAGTGCCCTGGAGTGAGAAGCCTTTGGATACATTTCCACAACGAGAGTGTTAATCTTTCAAATACTGACTTTGAGGGCGATTGGGGGCAGGTTGGCACCCTGTCCGGATTGGAAAAGCTTCTTTCTCCTCATCATATCTTCCCCATGGAATTACCTTCCCCATCGCCATCTCTGTCACTCCCCTCCTCTGTAGCTCTTCTTGGAGATCTCTGCATTCCTCCTGTTCCACCCCCCCCTTCACCCGTCTCCCTCCCATTTCCACTCACACCCCCCCCAACCTCCCCCTGCATACCCCCTAATCCACCCCTCACATCCTTCTCCACCAATACGTACTCCACACATATAGCAGTTCCACTCCAAACTGGCCACCAAGTTTATTATATATCTATATTTTAGTATCACAAGTAGGCTTACATTAACACTGCAATGAAGTTACTGTGAAAATCCCCTAATCGCCACACTCCGATGCCTGTTTGGGTACACTGAGGGAGAATTTAGCACCGAACCTGCATATCTTTTGGACTGTGGGAGGAAACCAGGGCATCCGGAAGAAACCCATGCAGACATGGGGAGAACATACAAACTCCTCACACACAGTGACCCAAGCCGGGAATCGAACCCAGGTCCCTGGAGCTGTGAGGCAGCAGTGATAACTACTGTGCCGCTGTAAACTCTAAAGCCTACAGCAAGGAATGTAACCAAATTGTGAGAGTGTGTGAGCTTTTATCTTAATAATCCAGAAACTTATGTTCTGGGGTCCAGGGTTAGAATCCCACCACGGCAGATGGTGGAATTTGAATTCAATATAAAAGAAATCTGGAATTAGGAATCTACTGATGACCATGAAACTATTGTTGGAAAAGCCATCTGGGTCACTAATGTCCTTTCAAGAAGGAAATCTGCCATCCTTACCCGGTCTGGCCTATACGTGACTCCAGAGCCATAGCAATACGGCTGACTCTCAACTTCCAGCAGTAAATGCTGGCCCAGAGTGATTAAAAACTCACCTTGGTTAGTGAATGTTTGGAGTTTGGCAGTGTGATATTTCCCCAGTCTAATCTTGTCTGGTTAGGGTCTGGTGTGCAGCCAATGATGAGGCATTTGATTTTTCCCAGGAGCGGGAAGAGTTAGGCCGTGGAATTTTTAAAATAATTCTCTTCCAATAACGCCAGGAGCGACAACACATTCACAGTAAAGGAGGAAGGATTTGGTGAACGAGAAAGCAATTGTCAGTGGGATTACGTGCATGGAAATGATTTCATTTCAAATTAATGAAGGGGAGGATTGGGCCTAAGCGATGGCACAGGGGCCTTGTTAACTAAACACAGAGAGAGAAAGATAGAGATGTACCGAGAGACAGAGAAAGAGACAGAGAGGGAGAGATAGAGGGGGGAAGAGAGAGAGACAGAGATAGAGAGAGAGTGGAAGAGAGCAATAGAGAGAGAGAAATGGAGAGAAAGATAGAGAGACAGAGAGACAGAGAAAGAGAGTCAGAGAAACAGAGAGACAGAAAGAGAGATAGAGAGAGATAGAGATAGAGAGACATATATAAATAGAGATAGAGAGATAGAGAGAGAGATTGAGAGAGAGAGAGAGATAGAGAGAGATAGAGACAGAGAGAGATAGATAGAAAGGGAGAGTGGGAGAGAGAGGTATAGACAGAGAAATAAAAAAAAAGTGTGTGTGAGTGTGTTTGTGTGAGTGTGTGTGTGTATGTGTGTGTGTGTGAGAGTGTGTGTGAGCGTGTGTGTGAGTGTGTGTGTGTGAGCGTGTGTGTGTGAGCGTGTGTGTGAGGGTGTGTGTGAGTGTTTGTGTGTGTGTGTGTGTGAGCATGTTTGTGTGTGTGTGTGTGAGCGTGAGTGTGTGTGTGTGTGAGTGTGTGTGTGTGTGTGAGTGAGCATGTGTGTGTGTGTTTTGTGTGTGTGAGCGTGTTTGTGAGTGTGTGAGTGTGTTTGTGTGTGTGTGTGTGTGTGTGTGTGAGTGTGTTTGTGTGTGTGTGTGAGATGTTTGTGTGTGTGTGAGTGTGTGTGAGCATGTTTGTGTGTGTGTGTGTGAGCGAGTGTGTGTGTGTGAGTGTGTGGTGTGAGCATGTGTGTGTGTGTGTGTGGTGTGGGTGTGTGTGAGCGTGAGTGTGAGTGTGTGTGTGTGTGTGTGTGTGGTGTGTGTGTGAGTGTGTGTGTGTGTGTGTGTGTGTGTGTGAGTGTGTGTGTGTGTGTGTGTGTGGTGTGTGTGTGTGTGTGTGTGCGTGTGTGAGTGAGCGTGTGTGTGTGTGTGTGTGTGTGTGAGTGTGTGTGTGTGTGTGAGTGTGTTTGTGTGTGTGTGTGAGTGAGCGTGTGTTGTGTGAGTGTGTGTGTGTGTGAGCGTGTGTGTTGTGTGAGTGTGTGTGTGTGTGAGCATGTTTGTGTGTGTGTGTGTGAGCGTGTGTGTTGTGTGTGTGTGTGAGTGTTTGTGTGTGCGTGTGTGTGAGCGTGAGTGTGAGTGAGTGTGTGTGTGTGAGTGTGCGTGTGTGAGTGTGTGTGTGTGTGTGTGAGTGAGTGTGTGTGTGAGTGTGTGTGTGTGTGTGTGTGTGTGAGTGTTTGTGTGTGTGTGTGTGTGTGAGCGTGTGTGAGTGAGCTGTGTGTGTGTGAGTGAGCGTGTTGTGTGTGTGTGTGTGTGGCGTGTGTGAGTGTGTGTGTGAGTGTGTGTGTGTGAGCGTGTGTGTGTGTGTTGTGCGTGAGTGTGTGTGTGTGAGCGTGTGTGTGTGTGACTGTGAGCGTGTGTGAGTGAGCGTGTGTGTGTGTGTGTTGTGCGTGAGTGTGTGTGTGTGTGAGTGTGTGTGTGAATGTGTGTGAGCGTGTGTGTGTGGAGTGTGTGTGTGTGGTGTGTGTGTGTGTGTGTGTGTCAGCGTGTGTGTCAGTGTGTGTGTCAGTGTGTGTGTGTGTGTGAGTGTGTGTGAGCGTGTGTGTGAGCGTGTCAGTGTGTGTGTGTGTGTGTGGTGTGTGTGGTGTGTGTGTGTGCGTGTGTGTGTGTGTGTGAGCGTGTGTGTGTGTGTGTGAGCGTGTGTGTGCTGGACAGTACCTGCTGTGCACGAGGATGGGCTGCAGAGGGTTTCAATTGGAGTGAGGGGCGGGAGGGGGCTTGGTGGGGAACGCTGATTTGGGTCTCATTTTTTTTTAAACAGTTTACTTATTCATCACAAGTAGGCTTACATTAACACTGCAATGAAGTTACTGTGAAAATCCCCTAATTGCCATCAGTGCTGGATTTAGACTTGGTCAGACCCTAAGCTACATAAAGCTTGGAGGCCTCTTGTTAAAAAGTTGTACCAAAAGGTCTCACAAAGGCGTGTACCACAACAGAGCTTGCTTCGCCAGAAAACAATTGAAAACATAATAACGCCTTTTAATTATTTAATAGCAAGGTATTTAAAGTGAAAAATACAAATTATTTTCAAATGAATGCATTTGCTGATTACATACTTATCATTTGGCTGGCTTGATCTCTCTCATAGAATACAATATTGTATACCCTGAGAACAAAAATGTAATTTTTAAAATAATTTTAAGATGCATTAATATATATACAAAATGCTGACAAAATAAGTAATCAGGATCACTCTCATTAATGTAAGTAATAATGAAATCGTTTGCAAAATCAGAAAAGCTGGTACTTTCTTTCTCTTTTCTGGTATCGGCTCTTAAATGTTCTCTTCATTGTAAACCTTCTGAAATGTTGTGAGCCCCCTGTGGATTGTGAAGCCCTAAGCTTAAGCTTGTTTAACTTATTCCTAAAGCTGGCACTGGCTGTGACATTGTTTGGGTACACAGTGGGAGAATTTAGCACGGTCAATGCCCTCACACAGCACTGGGTGGGATTTTACAGAGACCTGCCGTCTTGTCACTGCACTGCCCAACACCCCCCACCCCTGTCCCATCCCATCCTGTCCTGTCCTGTCCCATATTGGTGGGTTTGCAGTGGCGGGTATTGAGTGGGAGTGAAGGGTTGGATGGGGGAGGGGAGGTTGGATGGGGAGTAGGTGTGTTTGGATGGGGGGGTTTGGATGGGAGAAGGGGAATTGGATGGGGGAAGGGTGTTGGATGGGGAGGGGGTGTTGGATGGGGGAGGGGTTGGTGTTTGGATGGGGGCGTTGAATGGGAGAGGGGAAGTTGGATGGGGGAGGAGGGGTGGGAGGGGGGAGGAGGTTGGATGGGGAGGGGTGGTTGGATGGAGGGGTAGGGATGTTTGAATTGAGGAGTTGGATAGGGGAGAGGGAGTTGGATCGCAGCGATGAATGGGAGGGTTGGACGGGGGAGGGGGAGTTGGATGGGAGGGTTGGAGGGGAGTTGGATGGGAGGGTTGGATGGGGGAGGGGAGTTGGATGGGAGGGTTGGACGAGGGAGGGGGGTTGGATGGGGGTTTGGATGGGAGGGGGGATTTGGATGGGAGGGTTGGATGGGGAAGCGTGGTTTGGATGGGGGAGGGGTTGGGTGAGGGAGAGGGGCAGGTTGGTGAAGGGCGGGATTTGGATGGGAGAGGGGTTTGGGTGAGGGAGAGGGGCTGGTTGGGGAAGGGCAGGATTTGGATGGGGAGGTGTTTGGGTGAGGGAGAGGGGCTGGTTGGGAAGGGCGGGTTTGGATGGGAGAGGGGTTTGGGTGGGGAGGGGGCTGTTGGGGAGGGCGGGGTTTGATGGAGAGGGGTTTTGGGTGAGGAGAGGGCTGGTTGGGGAAGGGCAGGGTTTGGATGGGGAGGGGTTTGGGTGAGGGAGAGGGGCTGGTTGGGGAAGGACGGGGTTTGGATGGGAGTGGGGGGTTTTGGATGGAGGATGGGATAGGGATTAATGAGGGAAGGCAGGGAAAATGGGTTTAGTAAGTATCCAATCAGCCATAATCTTATCGAATGGTGGAGGTAGAAGCAGGGCTGAATGGCTTATTCTAGTTCCTATTAGTAATGAATGGGACTAGCCATATAAATACTGCGGCTGCAAGGTTAAGCTGGAGGCTGGGAATCCTGCAGCAATTAACTCACCTCCTGACTCCCCAAAGCCTGTCCACCATCGAGAAGGCACGAGTCAGGAGTGTGATGGGATACTCTTCATTTGCCTGGATAAGCACAGCTCCAGCAACACTCAAGAAGCCCAACACCCTTCTAAGATGACAATGAGAGCAACACCCAGTCTGACAAAAACCATGAATCATAGAATTCCCTACAGTGCAGAAGGAGGCCATTCAGCCCATCCACCCTGCACCTGCTCCCTGACAGAGTGTCTTACCCAGTCCCACCCACTGCCTTATCCAC
This sequence comes from Sphyrna mokarran, assembly GCA_024679065.1. Classification (NCBI taxonomy): domain Eukaryota; kingdom Metazoa; phylum Chordata; class Chondrichthyes; order Carcharhiniformes; family Carcharhinidae; genus Sphyrna; species Sphyrna mokarran. The sequence goes on from JAGIQG010000009.1 coordinate 98,543,719, forward strand.
ATAATCCTGCATATTTACCCCACTAATTCCCCCTCACCTACACATCTTGGAACACTAAAAGGCAATTTATTATAGCCAATCCACTTAATCGGCACATCTTTGGACTGTGGGAGAAAACCGGAGCACTCTGAAGAAACTCACACAGACACAGGGAGAATGTGTAAACTCTGCACAGCCAGTAACCCGACAATGGGAATCGAACCCGGGTCCCTAGCGCTGTGAGGCAGCAGTGCTAACCACTGTGCCACCCTCAAAGCCATGTCAATAGTTGGAGATAAGATGTCAAACAACAAGATCGAACATTGAAAAAGGTGGACAGGAGAGTAAAGGAAAAATGTATCCCCCGAGAGGTAAAAACATACAGGAACACTGGTGAGAATCCACGGATGAATAAAGACATGAACAAAGAGATGAAGATTAGGGAAGAGGCATGAATTCACTACACGGGCAATATGAGAGAGAATACAAAGAGAATTTTTTTAAAAATGTTAGAAGGCAAAGGGGAGTTATGAAATTAAATTATCAAGATGCATAAAACAAAATTGGAAAATATTTTACAGGCACATCAATAAAAGAGAAGATTGTGTTGGGAATTGGACCATTAAGGGACAGTGATGATGAGATTTGGAAGGAAATATTCCATAATTATTCAGCTTTGCTATTTGCCAGGGAGAGAGACGGTGAGATGAATAATGAGATGAGTGAGTTTTAGATTTTTCTTTTCCAAACAGGGATGTATTAAATTAACACAGAGAGGATAAAGCTCCTAATCTGGGTGGATTGTATCCGGATAATTTAAAAGGATCCATGGAAGAGCTAGTGTTCTTCGCTGTGTACTTTGGTCAGACTAACTTCAGAGTGATTCCAGAGATGCTGATGTCTTCAAATAACAATGTGTTTATGTAAATTTCTTTTTAAGCTGTTTCTCTTAGTTGAAGGATCAGTTACGATCCCTTTTAACTTGTGCCCTCGAGTTAAAAATGAGGGGTGGGAGATTTAGGGAGGATTTGAGGAAATGCTTCTTTACCCAGAGGGTGATGATAGCCTGGAATGCGCTGCCTGGGAGGGTGGCAGAGACAATGGGCCAAGTGCTGGCAAGTGGGATAGGTGGGCAGGTCAGGGCAGTTCATGTGTTGATGCAGACTTGATGGGTTGAAGAGCCTCTTCTGTAGTGATTCTGTGAAATACATTACTTTAAACTTATGCCTTTAATTTTAGACTCCCCTACCTTTGGGAAAAGATATTGACTATCTAGCTGATCTATGCCCCTCATTCTTTTATAGACGTTTATAAGATCACCCCTAAACCTCCTATGCTCCAGAGAAATCTATCCAGCCTCTCCCTATAACTCAAACCATTAATTCATGTAGTATCTTAGTAAACCTTTTCTGCACCCTTTCTTGTTTAATAATATCCTTCCTGTAATGGGGGTGACCAGAACTGTACACAGTATTCCGAATGTAGTCTTTCCAATGTCTTGTACAACTTCAACAGGATGTCCCAACTCCTGTATTCAATGTTCTGACCAATGAAACCAAGCATGCTGAATGTCTTCTTCACCACTCTGTCCACCTGTGGCTCCACTTTCAAGGAACTATGAACATGTACCCCTAGAACTGTTTGTTCTGTAACCCTCCTCAATGCCCTACCATTAACTAAGTCCTGCCCCGGATCAATTTACCAAAATGCATCACCTCACATTTATCTAAATTAAACTCCATCTGCCATTTGTCAGCCCACTGGCCCAATTGGGCAAGATCTCATTGCAATCCTAGATAACCTTCTTCACTGTCTACTATTTTGGTATCGCCTGCAAATTTATTAATCATGCCTATTAAATTCTCATCCAAATCATTAATATAAATGATAAATAACAGTGGACCCAGCACTGATCCCTGAGGCACATCACTGGTTGCAAGCCTCCGGTTTGAAAAATAAGCCTCTACAACTACCCTCTGTATTGTCATCAAACCAATTTTGTATCCATTTGGATACCTCACCCTGGATCCTGTGAGATTCAACCTTATACAACAACCTACCATGTGGTACCTTGTCAAAGGCCTTGCCAAAGTCCATGTAGACAACATCAACTGCATTGTCCTCATCTACCTTCTTAGTTACTCCTTCAAAAAACTCAATCAAATTTGTGATTTCCCCACTCACAAAGCCATGCTGACTGTCTCAAATCAGTCCTTGTGTCTCTAAATGCCCATAGGTCCCGTCTTCTAACAACTTACCCATTACAGATGTGAGGTTCACTAGCCTGTAGTTCCCAAGCTTTTCCGTGCAGCCTTCCTTAAACAAAGGTACAACATTTGCCACGCTCCAATCTTCGGGCACCTCATCTGGGACCATCGATGATTCAAATATCTCTGCTAGGGGATATGTAATTTCCTTCCCAGCTTTCCACAGTGTCCTGGGATACACTTCATCAGGTGCCCAGGATTCATCTACCTTGATGTGCTTCTCTGTTATAAGTACACTCCTCAAGGCATCATTATTTATTTCCCCAAGCTCCCCAGCATCCATGCTTTTCTCAACCGTGAATACTGATGAGAAATATTTATTTAAGATCTCACCCGTCTCTTGTGGATCTGCACGGAGATGATTTTATCGATCCTTAGGAGGTTCTATTCCCTCTCTACTTACTCTTTTGACCCTTATTTATTTGGAAAAGCTCTTTGGATTCTACTTTGCCTTTTCTGCCAAAACAATCATATGTCCCTTTTTGTCCTCCTGATTTCTCTCCTAACTCTACTCCTACACTCTCTATACTCTTCAAGGCATCATATTGGTAAGAATCCAATCATTCTTCACATTCTTACCTATAATTATTTTGCAACTGTGACTTTGTTTATCTGTGCCATATTTGTGAACTAACCTCCTCCACTCACCTGAAGAAGGAACAATGCTCCCAAAGCTCGCGATTCCAAATAAATCTGTCAGATGGTGTTGTAAGACTTCTTACTGTTGGTGGGAAATATAGGGAGGTCGCTTATTATTCACAAGTTGTAGGTTTGGGAGGTGTAAAGGGGCAGAGAGATATCAGGATACAAATAAACCAATCAGGAAAAGTTATGCCACACGTTAAGAACAACATGAAATGACAAACCAATTGCTGGCTTTATTTCTAACAGAATAGAACTGATAAGTAGGGAGGTCACACCACAGCCATACCGAACCTTGGTTTAAGTTTTTAAAATTTAGTGTCACAAACATTAACACTGCAATGAAGTTACTGTGAAAATCCCTAGTCGCCACACTCCGGCGCCTGTATACTGAAGGAGAATTTAGCACTGAACCAGCACGTCTTTCGGGCTGTAGAGCACCTGGAGGAAACCCACGCAGACACGGGGAGAATGTACAGACTCCACGCAGACAGCTACCCAAGCCGGGAATCGAACCCAGGTCCCTGGCAGTGAGAGGCAGCAGTGCTAACCACTGTGCTGCCCTTAACTTGTTCAGAACCTTTTCAGTTCTGGTCACCGTGCTGTTAAAGGGATAGAGAGGCATTGGCGAGGGTGCAGAGAAGATTTACAAGAATAGTACCAAGGTTATAGATCACGAGGAGAGGCCCAGTCTCATCTCTCTCAAGTAAAAACAAGACAGAGGTGAAATAATAGTCTTCAAAATGATGAAAAGTTTGATAGATTAGATGCAGAGAGAATGTTTCTTCTCAGGGGCAAGTGCATAACAAGAGACCATAAATATTAGATGACATCCAATAAGGAATTTAGAAGGAATTTTGTTGCTCAGAGAGGGGAAGTCCGTGACCACAATGAGGGCTGGAAGCGAATCATGCAGATTTACTGAAGGAGAAACAAAATGAGATTCTGAGTGGAAAGGTACAGAGGGTTACGTGGGTAGATTTAGACAAGGAAACGTAAGAGTGAAATGTAAGAGCCAGCATGGACTGATTGGGCTGAATGGCCTGCGACTGTGCCGCTCTTTCCTGCGTAACGGTGTTTAAAACCATCTGAGATAAAGCAGCTCTCCATTCACCATTCCCAAACCCTCACTCCCTCCGTCACCAACACATTGGGAATATGGTGATGGCAGAATAACCCCCACCGCCCTCCCCGCCCTGCCCTGCCCTGCCACCCAATACCAACCTCAGCATCCAGCCACCTAAACAGAAAGCCACAATCCCAATGGGCTCTCTCTTAGCTGGTTGGGGGGTAGAGTCAGTCTGAAGGGGGCGGTGGGAAGGGGAAACGGCCAGAGTTGGACTTGATCCATGTACAATCCCTGCCAGTGACTCGTATGAAGGGGCGGAACATGCCAAGTGGGCCAATGATACAAAAATGGATGGGTAGAATGTGAAGTGGATGTAAGGAAAGAGATTTTCCAGTCCCGCCCATCACAGGAATCGAAGTGGGTGGGAGACATGGATCACGCAAAGTGTTTTGACCTCGGGTGGGACTTTCCAGCTTTGCAGCAAATGTGGCTGAAAATTCCTGCCCGAGGAATCTGCAGAGGGACGTGGGTAGGTTAGATTGTTAAGTGGAGTGTAACGTGGGAAAATTCTACTTTGTAGAAAGAACAGAAGAGCGGTGTAATATTTAAATTGAGAGAGATTGCAGATTGTACAGAGGGATCTGGAGGTCCTGGTACATGACACAAAAAGTTGATATGCAGCGGATTGCCAGAGAGATGATAGTGGCACAGTGGTATTGTCACTAGACACTAGTGATCAGAGGCCCAATGCTAGTGGACCCGGTTTCAAATCCCACCGTGGAAGGAACTTGAATTCAATAAAAATCTGGGGGATGATATTCCCATCCCGCTGCACTGCTTTTGCACTGAGCGGGGAGAGTCGAGCAGAAGCCTTTATGCAGACTCCCCACTGGGAAACACAGCCTCTGTGTGTCTCTGGCAACTGGATTTCCGGAGCCGTCAGCTCCACACCAGAGATTGGCGCAGAGCTGCATAATTTATGCAAATGTTCATTTGCACACAATTTTAACATCATTAGCAGGATCAGTTCTGAAATTTCCGGGCCTGTCAGCATCTCCCCCCAAACAGGAGTAGTTTGCTCCAGCGAAGTCCCCATTTATGAGGGAGGGCCATTGAGGCCCTCCAGAGAGTGGGGCTAATTGGGGGGGGGGGGGGCCCCCTGGGCTTTCCCACTTTGGCAAGCAGCAAGGTGCCAGTATCTGGGGGCACCTTGGCATTGGTCACTGGGCATAGGGCATTGCCGAGGGGTGGGGCCTAGTGGAAGTGCGGCCTCTCGGGGGGGGGGTTGATTGATGGGTGTGGAGGTCCCATTGCCACTCTGCATTTGGGCTGAGTGACAGGGGGAGGGAGGCCGGTGATCTGGCCTTGGAGGGAGGTGGGGGAAAGGGGTGGTGGGTGGTGCATGGCCCAGCGCTGACAGATTGGCGCACGCGCAGAGGCCTACTCAGCGATATGCTGCCGGCTCCTCCAACATGAACAGGTCCCAACCACTAATTTTACGGCATGATTTCACACTGAGCCACTCTGTGGGTAGGAGATTCATTTTGAAACTCCAGCTGAAAAAAACAGTTCGATTTACTCCAGCTTATAAACATATTCGACGCTTAGAATTATTTTGAGGAGAATCTGGAATTTTAAAAAGTCTAAAGATTGGCAGAAAAACCCTTCTGGTTCACTAATGCCCCTCTAGGGAAGGAAATCTGCCATCCTCACCTGGTCTGGCCTACATATGACTCCAGAGCCACAGCAATGTGGTTGACTCCCACCTGCCCTCAGGCAGCTAGGGGTGAGCAATAAATGTTGGCCCAACCAGCAATGCCCATGTCCCATGAATGAATAAAAAAAAAATTTGTGAGATACAGAGAGAAGATGCCAGATCCTACCTCATTGTGATTACAGCCAAGGGGGATGCGGGTAAGTCAGGGAAGGGCCAGCGTGAGAATGTGGTGGCTCCTCAATCTTGGTCGACCCCACACAAACAACAGAGCCCCAGCGAGCTCTGAATACCAGGCGATACGGTAACACTGAGTATAAAACATCCCACAATCGCAAATTGTGAATGTAGCCCAGACTAAGATGCAAACCAGCCCCCCCATCCACTGACTCTGTCTACACTTCCCACTGCCTCGGCAAAGCAGCCGGCATAATTAAGGACCCCACGCACCCCGGACATTCTCTCTTCCACCTTCTTCCTTCGGCTAAAAAGATGCAAAAGTCTGAGGTTGTGTACCAACCGACTCAAGAACAGCTTCTTCCCTGCTGCCATTAGACTTTTGAATAGGTCTACCTTGCATTAAGTTGTTTTTTCTCTCTACACCCTCGCTATGACACTACATTCTTCACTCTCTCCTTTCCCTCTCTATGAATGTGTAGTGTGTAAGAAACAATACATCTCACTGTACGCTCAGACATGGGACAATAATAAATCAAATCAAAATCCCCAGCGCTTAAGAAAATTGGAAAGGATAAGATGGGTCCCTCAAGTCTCCTTCTTTCCCACGAACTGCAATGAGCCCTATCCCATTCATGTTACCCCCTCCCTCAGGTCACATACAATGACCACCCCCCCCCCCCCCCCCCCCCCCCCCCCCACAGATTCTATCCCATCCAGGTAACCCCCACGCTCAGAGCATCTACAATGACCCCCTCATGACTCTATCCCACCCATGCAAGCCCTCCCCCATGTCCCTAGGTTAGGGACACGAAGCCAGGCCCTGGGTTACACTGCACCCACGGTGACCCCTTCGCCATTCCTCCTCGTGCCACCAGTGCCCTGGCCACAGATTTGGCCAACTCCTCTCAGAGGGAGTTGATAGGCCCAGCCTCTGCTGCTCCTGTCGTCACAGCAACCGCATCCGACAAAACCAGTGCCAGTGCGAAATCAGAGCAGGTTGGTGAGACCTCGATTGGCAGCCATTGCGCTAACGAGGAGACGCACTTGTTATCTTTAACTACTGAACCGAGGAGGTTGGAGGCTTTCCAGGGAAGGAGATTTGGTTCCACAGCAGGGCATTGCTCACAATCAGCAAATTACAGGCCCATACCTCCCCGACACTCAGAGCTTCAATTACCCGTGCCAGCCAGAGACAGGGAATGTTTCAGTGTGTGCAGAGATCCCAGGAAAGAGAGTCAAAGGGAATTGGGAATGATGGAAAAAGCAAGAACTTGGCAGAATTCCCACTGGCTTAGACCCTGTGTTATTGATAGACACAATACAGACTTTCTACATCATTACTGATAGACAACATCGTAACTGATATTAATCCAGCTCTCTTACACTGACTCTCAGTAACACTGTCCCCAGCAGCACCCTGTGTTACTGACTGTGCATCGTAACCGATATTAATCCAGCTCCCTCACACTGACTCTCAGTAACACTGTCCCCAGCAGCACCCTGTGTTACTGACTGTGCATCGTAACTGATATTAATCCAGCTCCCTCACACTGACTCTCAGTAACACTGTCCCCAGCAGCACCCTGCGTTACTGACTGTGCATCGTAACCGATATTAATCCAGCTCTCTCACACTGACTCTCAGTAACACTGTCCCCAGCAGCACCCTGCGTTACTGACTGTGCATCGTAACCGATATTAATCCAGCTCTCTCACACTGACTCTCAGTAACACTGTCCCCAGCAGCACCCCGTGTTACTGACTGTGCATCGTAACCGATATTAATCCAGCTCCCTCACACTGACTCTCAGTAACACTGTCCCCAGCAGCACCCTGTGTTACTGACTGTGCATCGTAACCGATATTAATCCAGCTCTCTCACACTGACTCTCAGTAACACTGTCCCCAGCAGCACCCTGTGTTACTGACTGTGCATCGTAACCGATATTAATCCAGCTCCCTCACACTGATTCTCAGTAACACTGTCCCCAGCAGCACCCTGTGTTACTGACTGTGCATCGTAACCGATATTAATCCAGCTCTCTCACACTGACTCTCAGTAACACTGTCCCCAGCAGCACCCTGTGTTACTGACTGTGCATCGTAACTGATATTAATCCAGCTCTCTCACTGAGTTTCAGGAATTCCCTCACCGCCAATCCCAGTATCCTGATACAGTCTGCATCCCCAGCCTGTAGTTATGAGTGTGTGGGCCCTGTATTTTCTGGAGATTAAATTCTGGCTCAGTCAGTATCATCAACGGGAATGAAATGTTGTTGAGTTCTCGCCTCTAATTAGGCGTCCTCTCCCTCCGGCCCAGGAAATGGAATTCATTCTGCAATCGCGAATGTCTGCTGCAGGAGGGGTTTTTACTCAGCTGCTATTCTCTTCGGCAGAGAGCCTGTGTGGGCAGGTGCACAATGTTCAGATCGAGACCGAGCAGAGCGATGTGTTGCACAGATCAATTAATGCCAAAAAAAAAGATTGCTGCAGTGATATTTACTGCAGAGAGTGAGACACTTCATACTCCCTAAATCCTCCCCACTGACCAACACAACTAACCACATTAAACACTCCCAGCAGAAGTACAGCACAGGGTTAGATACAGAGTAAATCTCCCTCTACACTGTCCCCATCAAACACTCCCAGGACAGGTACAGCACAGGGTTAGATACAGAGTAAATCTCCCTCTACACTGTCCCCATCAAACACTCCCAGGACAGGTACAGCACGGGGTTAGATACAGAGTAAAGCTCCCTCTACACTGTCCCCATCAAACACTCCCAGGACAGATACAGCACGGGGTTAGATACAGAGTAAAGCTCCTTCTACACTGTCCCCATCAAACACCCCCAGGCAGTGCGTTTCAGACACCTACTATTCTCTGTATAAAAACTTTGTCCCTCACATCTCCCTCTCACCTTAAGTGCATGTCCCCTAGTATTAGACATTTCAACTCTGGGAGGAAGATTCTGACTGTCAGCCTATCTATGCCTCTGATAATTTTATAGACTCCTGTCAGGTCTGCCCTCAGCTTCTGCCACTCCAGATAAAACAGCCCAGTTCGTCCAGCCTCTCCTTATATCCTCTTAAATCAGGAAGCATCCTGCTAAACCTCTTCTGCACTCTCTCCAAAGTCTCCACATTCTTTCTGTAATGTGGCGACCAAAAGTGAACACAACATTCTAAGTGCGGCCTAACCGAAGGTTTATATAACTGCGACAGAACACCATGACTCTTGGACTCAACGCCCTAACTAATAATTTATTCTTATTTTATTTATTCATATAACAAGTAGGTTTATATTAACACTGCAATGATGTTACTGTGGAAACCCGCAGTCACCACACTCCAGTGCCTGTTCAGGTACGCTGAGGGAGAATTTAGCATGGCCATTGTACGTCTTTCGGTCTGTGGGAGAAAACCGGAGACCCGGGTGGAAACCCATGCAGACACGGGGAGAACATGCAAACTCCGCACAGACAGTGACCCAATCCGGAGTCCCTAGCGCTCTGAGGCATCAGTGTGAACCCCTGTGCCAGTGTACAGCAGTGTGAATGCCTGTGCCAGTGTACAGCAGTGTGAACGCCTATGTCAGTGTACAGCAGTGTGAATGGCTGTGCCAGTGTACAGCAGTGTGAACGCCTGTGCCAATGTACAACAGTGTGAATGCCTGTGCCAGTGTACAGTAGTGTGAACGCTTGTGCCAGTGTACAGCAGTGCTAACCCCTGTGCCAGTGTACAGCAGTGCTAACCCCTGTGCCAGTGTACAGCAGTGTGATCCCCTGTGCCAATGTACAGCAGTGCTGACCCCTGTGCCAGTGTACAGCAGTGCTGACCCCTGTGCCAGTGTACAGCAGTGCTAACCCCTGTGCCAGTGTACACCATCACAAAGTCTAGCTGGTTTGTAATCTCTACCACTTTTTCTCTTTAATAAAAAGGGTGGCAGGATGAAGCTTGCTCCATGTAGCTCTCTGCCGATCACCCCGCAGTCACAGCAGCAACCTGAACTTCACTGCCTCTACCCTGAGCATTTAATCCTGTGCTTTGATCAAGATCAGTTTGTCAATTTCGGGAACAGCATTCCCGGTTTGACTGACACCCCGACTTGGGGAAGTTTCCAGCTCACAGTGGACATCAGGTTAAAGCAGTCCCATCCATCACCTGCTTCTCGAAGCCCCCCCCCGAGTCTTGTCCCCGCACAGTGCGGCCGGGTGCCTTTACCAAACACACTCCGAATGTCTACACACCAGACCATCCATCAGCCTGCTAACTCCCTGCCCCTGCCTCCTCGACCCCCAGCCTCAGCAGGCTGTGTACCAGCCCCACCGCACACCCATCAGTCCCGGCAGTCTGACCCTGACTTTCAGAACTCCCCAATCCCTTCCCCTTGAGGTCTCCGGGAACACGAGAGGAGATGACTGGAGTTGCAGTCAGCTATTAATAAAGCTGACAGGTGCTGGCAGATGCAAAGTCACAGAGACGTCGCACGCTGTTAGCTCGCTCCGCACCGAGTGCTTTCTTCTGTCGGAGCGAGGGCTGGGTGAATGATGCAGACAGATTGTGGAGTGGGGGTGGGTAGGGGGAGAAGGGTTTCATGTACTGGGGGTGGGGCACACCAATAATCTACTCCCCAACCTGCACCTAGACCCTCTTTCCCATCATTCCCTTGTGCGCACTGACCTGTGTTTTTACCCATCATTCCCTTGTGCGCACTGACCTGCGTTTTTATCCATCATTCCCCTGTGCGCACTGACCTGCGTTTCTACCCATCATTCCCCTGTGCGCACTGACCTGCGTTTTTATCCATCATTCCCCTGTGCGCACTGACCTGTGTTTTTACCCATCATTCCCTTGTGCGCACTGACCTGTGTTTTTACCCATCATTCCCTTGTGCGCACTGACCTGTGTTTTTACCCATCATTCCCTTGTGTGCACTGACCTGTGTTTTTACCCATCATTCCCTTGTGTGCACTGACCTGTGTTTTTACCCATCATTCCCTTGTGCGCACTGACCTGTGTTTTTACCCATCATTCCCCTGTGCGCACTGACCTGCGTTTTTTACCATCATTCCCCTGTGCGCACTGACCTGCGTTTTTACCATCATTCCCTTGTGCGCACTGACCTGCGTTTTTACCCATCATTCCCTTGTGTGCACTGACCTGTGTTTTTACCCATCATTCCCTTGTGTGCACTGACCTGCGTTTTTACCCATCATTCCCTGTGCACACTGACCTGCGTTTTTACCCATCATTCCCTTGTGCGCACTGACCTGCGTTTTTACCCATCATTCCCTTGTGCGCACTGACCTGCGTTTTTACCCATCATTCCCTTGTGCGCACTGACCTGCGTTTTTACCCATCATTCCCTTGTGTGCACTGACCTGTGTTTTTACCCATCATTCCCTTGTGCGCACTGACCTGCGTTTTTACCCATCATTCCCTTGTGCGCACTGACCTGCATTTTTACCCATCATTCCCTTGTGCGCACTGACCTGCGTTTTTACCCATCATTCCCTTGTGCGCACTGACCTGCGTTTTTACCCATCATTCCCTTGTGTGCACTGACCTGTGTTTTTACCCATCATTCCCTTGTGTGCACTGACCTGTGTTTTTACCCATCATTCCCTTGTGTGCACTGACCTGTGTTTTTACCCATCATTCCCTTGTGTGCACTGACCTGTGTTTTTACCCATCATTCCCTTGTGTGCACTGACCTGCGTTGATCTCCCAAGTTAAGCAAGGCCCAGATGTTAAAATACTCGTCCTTGTTTTCTGGTTTCTCCTCCCCCCACCTATCCAACTCCCACTAATCTCGCTAACCTCCTGCAGTAAATGTTAAATCTTTGTGCCCCTTTGATTCTGGCACCTTCACCCAGCCACGCGAGGATAACAGGATCCTTTCAGCCCACTGTGTCCTCATGCTGGCCCTAACTGCCAAGGGGATGAGCAGGGTAGGGCCTGGATGGGATTGTTGTCAGTGTGGACTCAATGGGCCGAATGGCCTCCTTCTGCACTGTAGGGATTTTATGAGGATAAGCAATAAATGCCAATGTCATGAAAATAATTTTATTGTCTGGTTAAAAACAGACACTGTTCTGTTGTGACACCTTTTGTAATTAGGCAGTCACTTGGAGAGCAGTATCTCATCTTCCAAGTGGGCACCTCCAGACTCAACATCGAGTTCAGCAACTTTAGACTGATTGTGCTTTTCCAGAAGGATGTGGGTGTTTTGGAGAGAGTACAGAAGAAGTTTACCAGGATGTTGCCTGGTTTGGAGGAAGGGTTGGATAAATTTGGTTTGTTGTCGCTGGAACGACAGAGGATGAGGGGCGAACTGATAGAGGATTACAAGATTATGGGTGGCACGGACAGAGTGAATAGTCAGATACTCTTTCCTAGGGTAGAAAAAATCAAGTAGTAGGGGACACAGGCTTAAGGTGTGTGGGGAAAAGAGGAGATGTGCGAGGCAAGTTTTTTTTACACAGAGGGTGGTGAATGTGTGGAACGCACTCCCCGAGGGGGGTGGTGGGGGCAGGCACGATAGTGGTACTTAAGGAACAACGAGACAAACTCATGGATAGGATGGGAATGGAAGGGTACGGACTGGGTTAGTGCATACAATTTTGGTTCAGGCAGACATCATGATCGGTACAGGCTGCGAGGGCCGAAGGGCTTATTCCCATCCTGTACTCTTCTTTGCTCTCCTCTAACTTAACCCCCTCCCGATTTTTACTTTATGCATCGCCTCAGCGCAAAACACCCTCCCCTCCTCTACCACCACCCCCTCACATGAGACTCTGTGTTGTTAAAATCGCTGCTATTTCTTTTTCCGTCCCCCTCCTGTCAGCTCTGACGAAGGGTCAATCGGCCCGAGATGTCAGCTCTGTTCCTCTCCTGGCGGGTGCTATTCCTGAGACCACGTGATCAAGTTGGAGGGGCCGAATGGCCTATTGGTGTGTGCCCTGTGAGGATGGAGGTTGGGAGTGACTGAACCCGGCGGAGGTACAGTGTCAGAGTACGGTTCCCTGGGAGGCCAGGGGTTGAATTGGGTCGTTGCTGTTCAGCGGTATCCGTGTTGGAGGAGACCGGGAACCGATCTGAACGAGATCTTGTCACCTCACTGGTAGCTGCAGAGCACTGGGAGCTCGATCACCACAGATCAGTCACATCCCCAATGCCCCTAAGGTGGACACCAGCCATTTCTCTTCCTTTTGATATTCTCATTTTCTTTTTAGGCATTGCCTAGTGATCGAGGATGAGTTGCTACCATGCTGGTTCCTTGGGTTTTGATAAGTCATAGAATTTTACAGCACAGAAAGAGGCCCTTTGGCCCATCCTGTGGGTGCCAGCCATCCAGCACCTATCTATTCCAATCCCATTTTCCAGTTCCTGCTCTGTATCTTTGTGTGCGGTGGCCTTTCAAGTGCTCACCTAAGTGCTTCTTAAATGTTGTGAAGCTTCCCGTCTCTCCCGCCCTTTCAGGTACTGAGTTTCAGATTCCCACCCCACCTCTGGGTGGAAAAGATTTTCCCCAAACGTTTTTCCTTGCCTGCTATGAAGCCAGCTCAGTGGCACAGTGCTAAGCACCACTGCCTCACAGCACCGAGGACCCAGGTCCTAATCCCGGCTTGAGTCACTGTCTTGTGGAGTCTGCGCCTTCTCCTTGTATCTGCGTGGGTTTCCTCCGGGTGCTCTGGTTTCCTCCCACACTCCAAGGATTGGCCATGCTAAATCACCTCTGCATGTCAGGGGACTAGCAGTGTAAATATGCGAGTTTATAGAGCAGGGGCTATTTGGGATTATTGTTGGGGCAGGCTCGATAGGCTGAGTGGCCTCCTTCTGTGAATTCTATGAAATTCTCTCTGGTTGTTTTATTTATTAGTCACAAGTAAGGCTTATATTAACACTGCAATGAAGTTACTGTGAAATTCCCCTCGATCCCCTTAAAAAGATGCCCCCTGGTTATTGACCTTCTACTAAAGGAAACATTCTGATCTATGTCTCTCATCATTTTGTACACCTCGATCAGATGTCTCTGTTCTGAGGGGAACAAGTTTACAACGAGTTTAGAAAGTTGAGGGGGGAATCTTATTGAAACTTACAGGATACTGCGAGGCCCGGATAGAGTGTACGTGGAGAGGATGTTTCAACTAATAAGAAAAACCAGAACCATAGGGCACAACCTCAGGCTAAAGAGACAATCCTTTAAAACAGAGATGAGGGAGAATTCCTTCAGTCAGAGAGTGGTGACTCTGTGGCACTCTTTGCCGCAGAAGGCTGTGGAGGCCAGGTCATTGAGTGTCAAGATTGAGATAGAAATGTTCTTGATTAATATGGGGAAAAGGTAGGAGAATGGGAATGAGAAAATTGAATGGTGGAGGAGACTTGATGGGCTGAATGGCCTAATTCTGCTCCTTTGTCTATGGTCTAACCCCAGCCTAACCAGCCTCTCTTCTTGGCTGAAACACTTCAGCCCAGCAACATCCTGGTGAACCTCCTCTGCACCCTCTCTAATGCAATCACATCTTTCCTATAGTGTGATGGTCCAGTGTATGACCTACAGATACTGCTACAAGTGTGGCAGGTAGAGCTTTTCTATCTGATTGGATGAACCTTGATGGTCCCATTTGTTCCACTCCAATATGGATGATAAATAAGCAAAGTTGAAATAAAGAGGGATTGTTTCAATGCTTCTGTCGTATCGTTCCTGGGTTACTTAAAGCATTGTCTTCGAGATAAACCAACAAACTGTCCTGGTTCTCCCATGGCAACACTATAGTTAAGAAAACCCATCAACGCCTCTACTTTCTCAGAAGACTAAGGAAATTTGGCATTTCTGCTACAACTCTCACCAACTTTTATAGACGCACCGTAGAAAGCATTCTATCTGGACGTATCACAGCTTGGTATGGGCTCCTGCTCTGCCTAAGACCACAATAAATTACAAAGGGTCATGAATGAAGCCCAATCCATCATGCAAACCAGCCTCCCATCCATTGACTCTGTCCACACTTTCCGCTGTCTCGGCAAAGCATCCAGCATAATGAAGGACTCCATGTGTGGCCTGGACATTCTCTCTTCCACCTTCTTCCATCAGGAAAAGGAACAAAAGTCTGAGGTCATGTACCAACCGACTCAAGAACAGCTTCTTCCCTGCTGAATGGACCTACCAAATATTAAGTTGATCTTTCTCCACAGCCTAGCAATGACTGTAACACTACATTCTGCAGCCCTTCCTCCTTTTCTATGAACGGCATGCTTTGTACAAGCAACAATACTTTTCGTTGTATACTGAAACATGTGACACTAATAAATCAAATCAAATCAAATTAGCCATGAATTTATCGCAGGGTGAGGGGTTGACATTGGGAAGAGAGGATGACAGCAGATAGGTTCTTTTATGTAAGAGATTTAGTGTCGCCCAATTCTGAAACCATTTATCCTGTAAAAAAAATAATTTTTTTTAGCTGTAGGAAGAGGTTTATTTTAACTTGAAACACGACAGCTGGGAGAACAGATGAACGCTGAGAGCTGGAAGTGGGCTACAGGCTGAGCACAAACCATGTCATCTTCTGGCATTTACTTGTGTTACCTCATTACCATGCTCAACTCCCACGGAACCCAAGTGTTCCGTGCCACACTCTCCAAATCGCATCCGGAGTGTTCCTGCGTGGTTTCGGATTTCAGCCGCGCGGGGCGGAGGTTCGAGCACCTCTCGCTCCGTGTCAGAAAAGATCGCAGGGCCCGAACCCTGGCCTGGCACAAAGCCCAGGATGGCGCTTCCATCATTGCAGCATTGGCACTGCCACCTCTCAGCGACACATCATGGTCATGGCCACAGGAGCAGGACTGCTGGGCCTTGGTGAGGCCACACCTTGAACATCATGTGCAGTTTGGCTGTCCTTATCTGAGGAAGGATGTTCTTGCAGAGACTTGCAGAGTTCTTGCAGAGAGGGACTGCAGAGAAGGTTTAGCAGACTGATTCCTCGGACAGCAGGACTGACACACGAGGAGAGATCAAGTCGGTTAGGATTATATTTGCAGGAGTTCAGAAGAATGAGAGGGGATCTCATAGAAACCTATGAAATTCTAACAGGACTAGACAGGGTCAATGCAGAAAGGATGTTCCTGATGGCGGAGATGTTCAGAACCAGGGATCTGAGGGTATAGGGTAGACCTTTCAGGACAGAGATGAGGAGATATTTCTTCACCCAGACAGTGGGGAGTCTGTAGAATTCACTTCCACTGAAAGCAGTTGAGGCCAAACCGTTGTGGGGCAAATGTTCCCATTCTGTCCTCCGGGGAATCGAAGCGGTCGAGGGGCAGATCATTGAAAGGTCTGTTGACCACGGACGGGGTTTTCCAATTTCAGGGTGAACGCGGCCAGAAAATCCCACCCTGTATGTTTTCAAGTTTGATATAGCACTTGGAACAAAGAGGATCAAAGGATATTGGGTTGGGGGGAGACAGGATCAGGTTATTGAGTTGGATGATCAGCTATTATCATAACGAATAGCAGAACAGGCTCAAAGGGCCAAATGGCATCCTCCTGCTCCTATTCCCTATGTTTACCCACATATTAAAAACAGGTCATTCGGTTATGTGACTTAATGCCCTTTGTGGGATTTTGCTGAGCAGAAAGGACATAGGATGTACCATGCTGAAATAATCCCAGTTAGTCTAAACAAACAGCGTCGCCCTCTGAAAGAGGAAATTCATTCCCATCTCTGTCTTCGATGGGTGGTCCCCTTATTCTGAGATGATGCCTCTGGTCCAAGACTTCCCACAAGGGAAAACAACATCTCAGTATCTACCTTGTCCAGCCCCCGGAGAATCCGATATGTCTCAATAAGGTCACCTCTCATTCTTCTAAACTCCATTGAGTACTTGTCCAATTTACTCAATCTCTCTTCATCAGAAAACCATACCCAGGATCAACCTCAAGAATCTTCTCTGGACCGTCTCCAATGTCAGTATGTCTTTCCTTGGATAAGGGGACTGTTCACAGTATTCCAGATGTGGTCTAACTGATGCCTTGTAGTGCCTCATTACTGACTAAACCCCCCCCCCCCAAACCTGGTGCCATCTGCGAATTTAGAAATGGCATTTTTGATTCCAAACACCAAGTCGTTAATGTGAATTGTAATGTGGTGTACTGGTCTAGCATCGATCCTTATCAAAGGTCCTTTGAAAATCTGGGTAAATTATATCTACTGTATCACCCTCATCAACCCTCCCTGCTATCCTCCTCAGAGAAGTTGGGAAAGCTAACCCAGCAAGATCTTCCCTTTTGCAATCCATGAGGACTTTCTCTATTATCACCTTTGTCTCTGGATATGAAAGTAGGAAATAGAAGGCCATTCAGCCCTCAAACCTTCTTCACCATTCAGTAAGATCACAGCCAATCTGATTGTGTTCTGAACTCCACATTCCCCCTCTCCCTCCATCCCAATGTGGAGAGGCATTGGCCTAGTGGTATTGTCACTAGACTATTAATGCGGAAAACTCAGCTAATGTCCTGGAGACCCAGGTTCGAATCCTGCCATGGCAGACGATGGAATTTGAATTCAATGAAAGAAAAATCAGGAATTAGGAGTCTACTGATGAGCATGAAACCATTGTAGGAAAAACCCATCTGGTTCACCAATGTCCCTTTAGGGAAGGAAATCTGCCATCCTTACCCAGTCTGGCCTACCTGTGATTCCAGAGGCACAGCAATGTGGTTGATTCTCAACTGTCCTCCAAGGGCAACGGGATGGGCAATAAATGCTGGCCAGCCAGTGACACCCATGTCCCAAAAATGAATAAAATAACCTTAGGTCCTCTAACCCAACAAGAAACAATCTACATCAGTGATCACCCCTCACCCTCCACACCTCAATAATCTCTCCTCTACTCTCTCCTATCATAAAGATACCGATATTTTCCATAGCATTGATGTTAGGCTTACAATTCCCTGGGTACAATTTTAAATATAGGAACTACATTAGCTATCCACCAGTCCTCTGGCATTACACCTCTTCTCAATGAATTATTAAATGTGAGTGGAAGTGTTTGCACTATCTCTTCCCTAGACCCTTTTAAAATACATGGATGCAATCCATTTAAAACAGCGATTTTATTCTCCTCGAGTTTTTTTTATTTTATTCAAAGCGTCCCCTTATTTTTATTTTAAACGCACTTAGCTCTCATCATTCAATGTCATGTCGACCTGTTTTTATCTCCCTGGTAAATGTTGAAATGAGATAACAGTTTAATGCTCCTCTTATCGTTCTATTGTCACCTGTGGTATTATCCTGTCTATCTCTGACTGGTCCTGTTCAGAATTTCTGTTTTCAATGAGGTGCCTATAAACGCTTTAGTTATTTGGTTTGTTTCCTTGATCAGTTAATTTCCGAGTTTCTCTTTGCCTTCGTAATTGGTTGTTTTTTTTGATTTTTCCCTCACCCTCCTTACATTTTCTTTCATCCCGCATTCCGCTAATGTCTACGTCCTTAATGTACACCTTTATTCTAACTCATCCAAAAACAAAGTACACCACAGAAACAGGCCCTTTAAGCCCATACCCATCATAGCACCATAACGAAACATTAAAAAAAATCTTCTATCCTTACGCTGTCCACATCCCTCTATTCTCTCCTTATTCATGTACCCATTTAGATGCCTCTTAAAAGTTGCTAATGAGCCTGCTTCCATCTCCTCCGCTGGCAGCGCGTTCCAAACACCCACCAATCTCTACATGAAAAACGTCCCCCGCACGTCTCCTTTAAACTTTCCCCTCTCACCTTGAACGTCGCCCACTTTAAATGGACACTTCCACCCTAGGAAAAAGCCTCTGACCATCCCACCCTGTCCATGCCTCACATAATTTTGTAGACATCTATCAGATGCCCCCTCAGCCTCCAGTGAAAACAATCCTAGTTTATTCAACCTCTCTCCATAGCCATTGCCCTTGAGACTAGGCAACGTCCTGGTGAGCCTTCGTTGCACGTTCTCCAAAGCTTCCACTTTCTCCTGATAGTGATTCTGTACATCTCAATCAGATTCTACAACAGCCCTCCCATCCCAATCTTCTCTGCTCTGAGGAGAACAACTCCAGCCTAACCAGCCTCTCTTCATAACTGAAACACTCCCATCCAGACCACACCCTGGTGAATCGCCTCTGCACCCTCTCCTGTGTAATCACATCCTTCCCAGAGTGAGGTGACCAGAACGGCACACAGTACAGCAGTTAGCACTACTGCCTCACAGCACTGGCTTCAACACCCAGGTTGGTCACTAACTATGCGGAGAATGCACATTCTCCCTGTGTCTGCGTGGGTTTCCTCCGGGTGCTCCAGTTTCCTCCCACAGTCCGAAAGGCGTGCTGGTTAGGGTACATTGATCGCGTTAAATTCTCCCTCAGTGTGCCCGAACAGGTGCCAGAATGTGGTGACCAGGGAATTTTCACAGTAATTTCATTGCAGTGTTAATGCAAGGCGACGTGTGATTAATAATCTTTAGCTGCAGCCTAACAAGTGCCTCAGCTAATAAACATTCGGTTCCCAGGAGTTCCACCAGATTTCTGTATAAAGAGACCACAACAAGACGGCCACCGTTCTGCCCATCTGACCAGCCCGTCTATATCGCCCTGTAATCTAAAGTTTACCTCCTTGTTATTTAACCGTGTGGCCAATGTTTGTGTTGTCCGCAAGATGCATCAAAGTTGTGATGAAGGGTCACCCTGACTCGGAGCATTAACTCTGCTTCTCTCTCCACAGATGCTGTCAGACCTGCTGAGATTTTCCAGGATTTTCTGATTTTGTTAAAGACTCCCTGCTGCTGCTGTCACTCACCTAACTTTAAGGCCACTATTTTTGGCTTGCATTCCCTGGAAGACTATCGATTCTAATTCCGTTTCTCAGCACTCGTTCCGGGGCCTTGTGTGCTATGCCAGCATCCCCCACGGACTCAAGGTTAAGAACCGACACTCCGCGTTGTGGGCCACCGTTCCGAGGTGGGGAGGAGTTGGAGGCGATGGCTAAGTGAACCCAAAAGTGGGCGTTCCCTGGATTGTACAGGAAGGGAGGAGGGAGCCGATCTGACTTCAATTCCCAGGAAGATGTGAGTTGAGTAGGTGAAGGTGTGATGTGTCTTAATGTCAAAACAGTGTGGAGGCAGGGAGGAGGAGGCTGAAAAATATAACAAAAACATTAGCACAGCTAGAATGACAGAGTTGTGTCGCGCAGATGCAGGCTATTAAGCCCATCGAGCCATTACCAGACCCATTCAGTTGCTGAGACCTAATGAGTATTTTATACAGCTTCATCATAACCTCCCTGCGCCTATGCTGCATGCTTCGGTTAATAAAGGCAAGTATCCCACATGCCCTTCTAACCATCTTATCTACCCGTCCAGATGCCTGCAGGGATCTGTGGGACACGCACACCAAATTCCCTCTGATCCTACTGTCCTACAATTCACAGTATATTCTCTTGCCTTGTCAGTCCATTTTTCCAAAGCCAACATGTCTATCCTTAAATATGGGGTCCAAAATTGCTCACAAATGGGGTCTGACCAGAGCCTTATACAGCCTCAGAAATACATCCCTATCCTTGTGCTCTAGCTTTCTTGACATGAATGCTAACACTGCATTTGTCTTCCTAACTGCTGATTGAATCTGCGTGTTAACCTTAAGAGAATCTTGAACATGGACTCCCAAGCCCCTTTCTGTTTATTTTCTAAGCATTATTCCATTTAGAAAATAGTCTATGCCTCCATTTCTCCTTCCAAAGTGCATAATCCCGCACTTTTCCACATTGTATTCCATCTGTCACTTCTTTGCCCATCTCCTCACCTACCCAAGTCCATCTGCAATACCTCTGCTTCCTCAATATTACCTATCCCTCTACATTAGGGGTGGCAGAGTAGTACAGGGGTTAGCACTGCTGCTTCATGCCTCCATGGATGTGGGGTCGATTCCTGGCTTGTGTCTCTGTCTGTGTAGAATTTGCACATTCACCTCAGGTTGCTTGGGTTTCCTCCGGGTGCTCCGGTTTCCTCCCACAGTCCAAAAATGTGCAGGTTGGGTTGATTGGGCATGTTAAAAAAAATCGCCCTTAGTGTCCTGAAATGTATAGGTTAAAGGGATTAGTGAGTAAATTTGAAGGGATATGGGAGTAGGACCTGGGTGGGATTGTGGTCGATGTAGACTCAATGGGCCGAATGGCCTCTTTCTGTTCTGTAGGTTCTCTATGTTTCTATTTCTTTGTATCACCTGCAAACTTAGCGATAGTGCTTTCAGTTTTTTCCTCCAAATCTCTAATGTGAAAAGTTGTGGTCCCAGCACTGATCCCTGAGGCACATCACTGCCATCCTGAAAGGATCCCTTTATACCCACTCTCTGCCTTCTGCCAGTCAACCAATCCTCTCTCCATGCCTGGATCTTACCCTTAATACCATGGGCACTTAACTTATTTAACAGCCTCCTATGCGGTACCTTGTTAAAAGCCTCCTGGAAATTTAAATATATCACATCCACTGGCTCTCCTTTAACCGACTTCCTTGTTACTTCCTCAAAGAACTCTAACAGATTTGTCAGACGTGACCTCACTTTGACAAAGCTCGGTTGACTCAGTCCTACTTTTTCATGCACTTCCAAGAACTCTGCAAACTCATCTTTAATAATGGATTCTAAAATTTGCCAAAGTCAGGTTAACTAGCCTATAATTGCCCTTTTGCTGCCTCACACCCTTCTTAAACAGCAATGTTACACTAGATACTTTCCAGTTTTCTGGTACCCTCCCTGCTTCCAGTGATTCCTGAAAGATCACCACCAATACCTCTACAATTTCCTCAGCTATCTCTTTTCAAACCCCGGGATATAGTTCATCTGGTCCAGGTGATTTATCCACCTTCAGATCTTTCAGTTTTCCCAGAACCTTCTCCTGAGTGTTGGTCTCTCCATTCACCTGCATCCCCTGATTCTCCTGGAGCTCTGGCATCCCATTGGTGTCTTCCACCATGATGCAAAGTAACTACTTAGTTCCTCTGCCATTGCTTCTACCTTCTTCTGTCGGGAAAAAGGCACAAAAGTCTGAAGACACAGACAAATCGACTCAAGAAAGCTTCTTCCCTGCTGCTGTCAGACTTTTGAATGGACCTACCTATATTAAGTTGATCTTTCTCTACACCCTAGCTATGACAAACACTACATTCTGCAATCTCCTTTCCTTCTCTATGAACGGTATAGCACGCAAGAGACAAAACTTTTCACTGTATGCTAATACATGCAACAATAATAAATCAAATCAAATCTGGAATTGAAACAGTAATCATGAAACTAGTCCAGTCCCTATCCCCATAATCTCAGCATTTACTTGCTAATCCCCTGAGGGGAAACTTAGCATGGCCATATACATCTTTGGAGGGTGGGAGGGAACTGGAGTACCCAGAGGAAACCCATACAAACACAAGGAGAACGTGCAAACTCTGCATAGACAGTGACCTGAGCTGGGAATTGAACCCGGGTCCCTGGCGCTGTGAGACAGCAATGCTGACCACTGTGCCATCTGTCCTTCATTTCTAAGCTTTTTTCAAAATGAACCCAAATAATGGGATTTGAACCTGTTTTGAAGTTACTTGCCCAGTAATATGCCCACCATCCTTTCCCTACACAGCCCATACACCCCCCCACATTTTCATAGAGTCATAGAAAGCTGTAGAGATTATATAGCACAGAAACAGGCCCTTCAGCTCAACTTGTCCATGCCAACCAGGTTCCCTACAATGAACTAGTCCCATTTGCTTGCATTTGGCCCATATCCCTGTAAACCTTTCCCAACCACGTACCTGTCCAAATGTTTTTTAAATGTTTAATTGTACACATCTCCACAACCTCTGCGTGAAAAAGTTGCCCCTCAGGTCCCTTTTAAATCTTTCCCCTCTCACCAGAAACCTAGCCCCTCTACTTTTGGATTTCCCTATCCCGGGGGAAAAAAATCCATTTCTTATATAAATTGCCCGTATGACGTCAGAATCTCTTATTTCATTCTGGCAATCCAGATTCCAGGCATTTAAAGCTCTGTATGTCAATTGTGCTCATCTAACTCTTCCTTTTCCCCATTAACAAATCAATAAAGTGTTATTAAAAACACAATACTGTCTCTGCTATTGCAGCCAGAAAACTCTTTGCAGAGTGAGATGTCCGCTGTGGGAGGAATATAATTACCGGACAATAAAAAAACTAGGCTCTGTTGTTCTTTATCTCTGCCCTCGTTCAACCCATGGGCTCACGGCAAGGTCTTCAGCCCATGTCTATTACTGGCTTGGCCAAGACCTGCTGTGCTAACTGATCCATCATGAGACAAAGAAGGTTGAATTCAGAATGTTCCCGATTTTTGTTTTATTTATTAGTGCCACAATTAGGCTTACGTTAATGCTGCAATGAGGTTACTGTGAAAATCCCCTAGTTACCACACTCCAGCGCCTGTTCAGGTACACTGAGGAAGAATTTACCACAGCCAACGCAACCTAACCAGCACGTCTTTCGGACTGTGGGAGGAAACCGGAGCACCCGGAGGAAACCCATGGAGACACAAGGAGAACGTGCAGACTCCGCACAGACAGTGACCCTAGGCGGGAATCGAACCATTGTCCCTGGTGCTGTGAGGCAGCAGTGATGCCTGGGGGGAGTCCAGAATCAGGGCTCAGAGTCTGAGGATAAGGGTTGAACCTTTTAGAACTGAGGTGAGGAGACATTTCTTCACAAAGGGTGGTGAATGTGTAGAATTCACTACCACAGAATGAGGCCAAAACATGTGTAATTTCAAGAAGAAATTAGATACGACTCTTTGGACTTAAGGAATCAAGGGACTCCTATAAGCGGGGAAGGAGGCCGGAACATGGTATTGAGTTGAATGATCAGCCATGATCATAATGAATGGTGGGGCAGGCCCAAAGGGCTGAATGGCCTCCTTCTGCTTTTATTTTCTATGTTAATACAAAAGTCTCTCAGAAATGTAGCCACACGCCGCTGAAACACAGAAAGCCATTTGGTGCACAGCAAGATCCCATGAGCAACTTTAATGAGCAGGTAATCCTTGGGCTTTTTTTTTGTGATGGAGATTGTCCAACTCCCCCACCCCGCACTACTCTTTGAAATCGTGGAAGTTCACGAGAGATCCACATGAGAGAGAGAAAACCGTGCATTGGTTGGATGGACCTTGACAGTGGCTAGGAGTGAGGTTAAAAGGAGATGCACCTCACAGATGGTGAGCAAGACGTTTGGAGAGATGTACCTACAGTTGATTTGGGCTATAGGGATTAAGACGAGGGGGAAGAATTAAAGGGGAAAAAGCAAATAAAGGAATTAAAGAGGAGATATACTTCATAGTAGATAAGGGAGGGAGACTGGAGGTGACAGATAAAGACCAAATAAGAAAAATTGCTGCTCACAATGACCTAACTCAGTCCGAATCCCTCTATTCTCTCTTTATTCATGTACCCATCCAGATGCCTCTTAAATATTGCAGGTGTGCCTGCTTCTACCACCTCCTCTGGTGGCGCGTTACAGGCACCCACCACCCATATATGAAAACTTCCCCCTTAAACTTTCCCCCTCTCATGTTAAATCTGTGCCCTCTTGTAATTGACATTTCCATCCTGAGAATAAGCCTCCGACTATCCACCCTATTTGTAGGTCTCTACCAGGTCTCCCTCAAAAAGCCTGTCTTTCCAGTGAAAACAATCCTAGTTTCTTTAACCTCTCCTCATAGTTAATACCCTGAAGACTGGGCCACAACCTGGTGAACCTTCTTTGCACTCTCTCCAGGCTTCCAAGTCCTTCTGGTAGTGTGGCGACCAGAGCTGCATGCATTACTCCAAATGCAGCCTAACCAAGACTTTATACAGATACCTTACAGTAGACGAGGGAAAGGGTTAAATGGACTATACTGTAAAGTTACTCTAAAAGTAATGTTACCTTGCCAATGGAGGTTTAAGATGAGTCTAAAACGGAAACAGTCCTTACAGTGGACAGTGTGAGAGCTTGAAGCCACATCCTTTGTAAGTAGGAGTTAAAGGGGCTGGAAAGATACCTTGCAGTAGATAAGGGATGGGGGAGTGCAGGGGCAGAGGTCAAAGGGGAGGCAATAAAGCGAAGAAAATTGCACTTCTGCAGCTGCTGATTATCTTACAGGGAACGGATCATGGTGGGGGGGGGGGCAGGGGAAATGTTCCATAATTTGCTATTGCGTTCACAGTGTAGGTCAGACATGCAGAGAACCTGGGTTTTTCAGGGTAGCATAATGGCGGAGTGCTGCTTCACAGTGCCAAGGACTGGAGTTCGATTCCTGGCTTGGGTCAGTGTGTGGAATCTGCACATTCTCCCCCCGTGCTCCTCCAGAAGCTCTGGAGTCCCCTCTCAGCTCAAAAGAAGTGCTGGTTAGGTGCATTGGCTGTGCTAAATTCTCCCTTCAGTCTATCCGAACAGGTGCCGGAAGGGATTTTCACAGTGACTTCATTGCAGTGTTAATGGTTGTGACACTAATAAATAAACCTTTCATGCCCATCTCAAATTGTGTGTGTGTGATTCAGTGTGTCTGTCCCTTTATGAATGTGTGTGTCTCTGTTTCTGTCTCTCTCACACGCAGTATTTCTGTGTTTGTGTCTCCCTCTATCTGTGTGTCTCAGCATGGTCCTCTTTCTTGGACGAATCAAATATTTATCAACACCTCTTTCTCTCATTCTGCACAAGTCACCCCAATGACGTGCGCGCTCCTCAGTGTTCCCCTGCATGTCTATTCCTGTCTGCGTCCCGCCCGTAAATCTCTCGCGTTGTGTTTCTCTTTCACGTCTCTTTCCATGTCAGCAGCCTACGATCTCTGTGCAAAACACCCCGGGGGCATTGGCAAGAACAATAAGCACAGGAACAGATGAGTTGTCCTGAGGGGGGGAAGCAGCAGCAGTGGCGACTGGTTGGGGGGGGGGGATGAACTAGAACTGGACATTTTTTTTTTACAAAATAGATATGACATTGTTGAAAAGGCAAGCACGAAGCTGATATTTTTAGACAGCCACTCAGCAGAATGGCAGGGTGGCAGAGTGGTTAGTACTGCTACCTCACAGTGCCAGGGACCCTGGGTTCGATTCTAGGCTCAGGTCACTGTCTGTGTAGAGTTTGCACATTCTCCCCACGTCTGTGTGGGTTTCCTCCCACATTCTGAAAGACGTGCTGGTTAGGTGCATTGGCTGTGCTAAATTCTCCCTCAGTGTACCCAAACAGGCACCGGAGTGTGGCGACTCGGGGATTTTCATGGTAACTTCATGTAATGTTCGAGTCAGCCTACTTGTGACACTAAGAAATAAACTTTAGGAGCAATCAAAACAATGCCAAATTTCAAACCCTACTCCAGGGGAAGAGTGGTGCCGATTGGCCGAGCGCTGCCATGAAGAAAGCAGCCACCCAGAGCTCCTGAGTCATCCAAATAGAATGATGCAAAGGCTAAACCATAAGATCTCAGAGCTGAATTAGGACACTTGGCCCATCAAGTCTGCTCCACCATTCAATCGTGGCTTATAAGCCTCTCAATCCCTTTTCCCCATAACCTTTGATCTCCTTACCAATCAAGAACCTTTCTATGGCTGTTTTACTCATTCATTTTGCTGAAATAAAATTGGTCTCCCGGTATGAACACGCATCATTTCAGGCCAGTGTTAACAAGCTACACTATGGGCTCAACTGATTACCCGATATTGCTTGTGACTGTAAGCATACTCAGGATTGTTCACCAAGTGCTGCCCAGTGGCAAACACTCATCTAACAAGAGACATTTTGCTTTGGGTCTCACAAACGTGGGCTGGCTCAGTTACGGTCTGTACTCTTGCCAGTTACAAACTGCTGGTGGACACACGTTGCTCAGTTCAATCATTGGAACATATGGAGTTGGCATTGCACTAGCACTGAAATGGATAACAGACCATTCCAGGGATGAGCAGGGACAAGAATTCCATTAAAGAGGAAAAAAGATTTACAGCCCAGTGGGAAAAGAGGGGAATGGGGCTCATTGATTGGACAGCACAGCGGTTAGAACTGCTGTCTCACAGCACCAGGACCCAATTCGGGTCACTGCCTATATGGAGTTTGCATATTCTCCCTGTGTCTGCGTGGGTTTCTTTAGTGTGCTCTGGTTTCCTCCGACAGTCCAAAGATGTGCTGATTAGAACATAGAACACAGAACATTTCAGCGCAGAACAGGCCCTCGATGTTGCGCCAACCAATTATGAAAAAGCAATGACCCTCTAACCTAAACCATTCCCTTTTCATCCATAAACGTTTCCATGGACCTCTTAAACACCCCCCAAACTTGGCGCATCTACAACTGCAGCAGGCAGGGCATTCCATACCCTTACCACCCTCTGAGTAAAGAACCTACCTCTGTCATCCATCCTATAACTACCACCCGATAATTTAAAACTATGTCCCCTCGTGCTAGCTTTCTCCATCCAAGGAAAAGGGCTATCACTGTCCACCCTATCTAAACCTCTAATCATCTTATATGTTTCAATAAGGTCTCCTCTTAGCTGTCTTCTTTCTAATGAAAACAACCTCTAATCCCTCAGCCTCTCTTCATAAGACCTGCCCTCCATACCAGGCAACATCCTGGTAAGCCTCCTCTGCACCCTCTCCAATGCCTCCACATCTTTCTTATAATGTGGGGACCACAACTGTACACAACACTCCAAGTGCGGCCACACCAGAGTTTTGTACAGTTGCAACATGACGTTGCGGCTCCGAAATTCAATCCCCCTACCAATAAAAGCCAAGACTTCTTAACAACCTTATCGACTTGATTGCCAACTTTCAAGGATCTATGCACATATACACCAAGATCCCTCTGTTCATCAACACTATTAAGAGTCCTACCATTAGCCCTATACACATTTGTTATTCCTGCCAAAGTGAATTACCTCACACTTTTCCACATTAAACTCCATTTGCTACCTCTCGGCCCAGCTCTGCAACTTGTCCAAGTCTCTCTGCAGTCCTTTTGGGGAACAGGTGGGAAGGTGGATTGGAGACCAAAGAGAGAGAGAAATCAGCCATAATCTGAATGAGTGGTGGAACAGGCTCAAACAGCTGAATTTGCCAATCTCTGCTCGTAATTCCTATGTCACTAAAATAAAGCTTTTCTCCACACTTTGACCCAAAAAGGATTTTGATGTCAGAAGAAGCAAGAAGCAGTGACAATGAGGTGAGGAGGAGAAAAGAAAGAATAAGATTTGTTTCTTTTACTGAAGAATTTGCTGAAGATAAATCACTGAAGATAAATGAATCGATACCAAAGGCAGACAAACTCTCCCAATTAGTTGGATTGTTTATGCTAAATTGCCTTTTAGTGTCAGGGGATTAGCAGGGCAAATACGTGAGGTTACAGGGACAGAGTAGGATTGTGGTCAGTCAGACTCAAGAGGCTGAATGGCCTCCTTCTGCACTGTAGGATTCTATTCTATGATTGTTTTCTCAAAAAGATTGGTCAAGGCCATTGGGCCACTGTAGGTGTTGTATCATTTTATGACAATGATACGCATGGATCTCAGTGCATATTCCCTTCTCCTTTCTGCACTTTTAAGAACAGAAAGAAGCTATTCGAAAGCCCTGCTCTAACCTCAGCGTGAAACAAATGGACACCAATGCGGTCTAATCCTGAACCCATCGTCTGGAAAGTGCTGTTGTACTGGAGCCATGGACCTCGAGTTAGGACATATCCAGAATGGGATCCAGCTCTGATCGTCTTCAGGATTGGATTGCCAGCTGAGGGAGATGGTAGCATAATGCTAACTTCACAGGACCAGTAACCCAGAAGCTCTGGTTCAAAATGGAGTCTATTCCAACCACAGCAACTAAATTTAAACTCAATTTTGAGATAGCTTCAGTAATGGTGACTATACAACATCATAAAACCCATCTGGCTCATTAATATCCCTTTAGGGAAGGAAATCTGCTGTCGTTACCCAGTCTGGCCCAAATGTGACTCCAAACTCACAGCAGCAATGTGGTTGACTCTTAACTGCTCCCTCTGAAATAGCTCTAGCAAATCACTGAGTTGAAGGGCAATTAGGGATGGATAACAAATGCCAAAGATGTCCACATAATGGGTGAAAAAAAAATGACTCATTTTAACACAAATTGGCCGTTGGGAACTTTACCTGTGTGGGTTGACACGCTGTCCTGTTACTCGCCAATGAAGTCAATGAAAGCAAGATTGGTGGGGGAAGCCTCCTCCTCCCACACCAAGCCACTTGGGCTAAATTTGGAAAAGGAGGGACAATATAGGTACTGTAATGTCCCAAAAGACGTACTGGTTAGGTGCATTGGCTGTGCTAAAGTCTTCCTCAACAAAGTGCCAGAGTGTGGCAATTTTCACAGTAACTTCACTGCAGTGTTAATGTAAGCTTGCTTGTGACAATAATAAGTAAACTTCTCGCAGAGAGTGGTGAAATGTGGAACTTGCTGCCCCATAGCGTGGTGGAGTCTGAATCATTGAATGGTTATTTCTAATTTTAAAAAAAAGAGATAGAGAGATATTGGGGAACAGGTGGGAAGGTGGATTGGAGACCAAAGAGAGAGAGAGAAAAATCAGCCATAATCTGAATGAGTGGTGGAACAGGCTCAAACAGCTGAATTTGCCAACGTCTGCTCGTAATTCCTATGTCACTAAATTAAAGTTTTTCTCCATACTTTGACCCAAAAAGGATTTTGATGTCAGAGGGAGAAGCAAGAAGCAGTGACAGTGAGGTGAGGAGAAGAAATGAAAGAATAAGATTTGTTTCTTTTACTGAAGAATTTGCTGAAGATAAATGAATCGATACCAAAGGAAGACAAACCCTCCCAATTTTATTCTGAAGTCTGTATTATCACACGCATACACACACACACACGCACACACAATGTTGTGTACAGATATAAAAACAAGTCCGTTATAAATATGACTGAGATACGCAGGCACTGACGCAGTCATTTGACCTGCCTGCAGAGCATCAGGTCCATCGTACAGGCAGTGCCAGGCGGCTGTGGGAGTCATGGTCCCTGCCACTGAAAGCAGGGAGCGGGAGAAAGCAGGCAGGACTGAACCTTGCAAACTCTAAAGATAAAAACTCTTCTCTATTAGAGGTTTGTTCCCTTGAGAGGGCCAACTCCCTGACTTGGGGTAGGGTGGGTGAGAGGGGCATGGGTTAGGATATAGGTTTTGGGATGTCTGGCCTTGGAATTCCCTCTGTGCCAATATGGCCACTCCTGCCTTGCAACTGAGTGAATGAGGGTTGTGTGGGGGGGGGGGGGGGGTGATGATGATCACGGCACACAGCAGAGCCCAATCCCAAGTCTTGGCTGACATCTGCTCAGCCTGGTGCACTGTGAGAAGGGTCCCCTGTCGGAGATGGGAATGCTGGCTAATTTATCCGGGCGGAGATAGGGAGCTGGGGAAAGCCTGTCTGATTTATCCCCGTCTCCTGAATCCAGGTGCTCTGCATCACTCCATCCCAAATCCTGCAGCACTGGTCTAGCTGAGAACAGCAAATGAGACAGGCCAGGGTACTGAGTTTACAGCACTATTTGTGGAGCATTCCAGTTATCCCAATCATCAGACATATAGCGTCTGATGTCCCAGAGGGGGAAAGGACAGTGTCTGACCCACTGCGCCACCCAGTCCCAGAGGGGAAAGGACAGTGTCTGATCCACTGTCCCACTCAGTCCCAGAGAGGGAAAGGACAGTGTCTGACGCACTGTCCCACCCAGTCCCAGAGAGGGAAAGGACAGCGTCTGACCCACTGTCCCACTCAGTCCCAACCAGTCCCAGAGGGGGAAAAGGACAGTGTCTGACTCTCTGTCCCACCCAGCACACAGCAGAGCCCAATCCCAAGTCTTGGCTGACATCTGCTCAGCCTGGTGCACTGTGAGAAGGGTCCCCTGTCGGAGATGGGAACGCTGGCTAATTTATCCGGGCGGAAAAAGGACAGTGTCTGACTCTCTGTCCCACCCAGTCCCAGAGAGGGAAAGGACAGTGTCTGACTCTCTGTCCCATTCAGTCCCTCTCCAGCTGTTGCGACACAAATAGCGACTGCCAACTTGGATATCCAGTTTGAAAACTTTGAGTGTAAGGTGATGTGGGATCCTCACAGGTATCTGCAGAGGTGGAACTAGTTAAACGGAACATTATACAGAGTCAGGTTCATTCAGCAAGGTAAGGATTACACCGTGACTGTGGATGGTTCTGGTTAATACAGGCAGATAAAGATTACTCAAACTTTACAGAGTACATTCTTAATCAGCAGGGGAAGGATGACTCACTGTGTAATTATATGGAGTTTGCATTTTCTCAACCTGGTGAGGATTACTCACGAACTGTACAAAGTTCATGTTTATTCAGCAGGGTAAAGATTATTCAATATGAACTGTACAGAGTCCCTGTTTATTCAGCAGGGTAAGGATTTACTATAACTGTACAGAATCCATATTTATTCAGCAGGATAAAGATTACTCACTATAACAGCATTGGATCCTTGTTATTCAGCAGGGTAAGGAAGATTTACTATAACTGTACCTGATTCCTATTTATTCAGCAGGGTAAGGATTACTCACTGTGTATAGATCACCATTTATTCAGCAGGCTAAGGATTACTTACTATAAGTGTACCGGATCCCTGTTTATTCAGCAGGATAATGATTACTCATATAGGATTCCCGTTCATTCAGCAGGGTAAGGATTACTCACTGTGTAACTGCACAGAACCACTGCTTACTCAAACTGGGACAGGTGGGCGGGAAATGCACACAATGGATTCTCCATTTCTACAACCCCGAGCTGTGCGTTGATTTTTACACCAGCACCATCCTCCACCCCCATCTTTCACCATTGGTACGATTCCGTAGCACTGGAACCCATCTTTGGCAAGCAGTATTCTGGTTTTGGGCCGTGCCTCTGATACAAGGCCAAGTAGCTCTTGGGGGGGCAACAACTAGAAGGGGTTTGGGCGGAGGTGTTTCTCCCTCTCTCTCTCTCTGTCTGAGCTGTTATGTACAACAGTGTACTTATTGGGTGCAGGAGTAAGTCACCCAGGTTCCCTCCCCCCTTTGGTTAGCCACTCACAGCCCTACAAGCTGACGCTGCGATGGTGCTTGAAGAAGAAGGAGGAGGGCTTCCTTATCCTGTCTGTGTCCCGGCTCAGGTCTTCGCTGTCCAGGCTCAGGGCGTCTGACAGCTCCTCCAGGTGATCGACCGAGTCGAACTTCTGCAGGTCTGAGGCGATGGTCTGGAAGCTAAGCACTGACATGGTGTCCGAGGGCGGGCCCTCTGCCCCCAGCGGAGTGAGGGCTGAGGCCTTGTCCACCACGGCCAAACCCCGCTCCTCGTCCAGGTAGGCCGGGTGGGCCTCTGCCCCCACCGGAGAGGCCCGGCGACAGCCCAGGCGCTGCAGCCGGCGGGCGTGGATCTGCTCGCTGATCTGCTCCAGGTTCCTCAGGGCGACCGAGTATTTGGTCTTGGACTGCGACACGTGCTTCTCTAGAACCGTCACCTTGGCCTTGTGTTCCTGTGGGCAGGATTGGAAAAAGGTGGCGACATTAGATCACACCAACATCTAAAAGGGTCGCAGAAAGGCAGAGCACTGTTTAAATGGTGATAGATTAGGCAATGCCAACGTACAAAGTGGCCTAGATGTCCTTGTACACCAGTCGCTGAAAAACCTACATGAAGTGCAGCAGGTAGTGGGGAAGGCAAATGGATCACTATGTCAAACTGTTTCTAAATCTCCTTGTCTGAATCTTGAACTTGCAACTTTATTTTTTTTTGGCCTTCATTGCAAGAGGATTTGAGTAGAGGAAGTAGGATATTTTACTGCAGCTGTACAGGGCCTTGGTGAGATCACACCTAGTGGACTGTGTGCCATTTTGGTCTCCTTATCTAAGAAAGAGGGGGTGCAGAGGAGATTCATTAGGTTGATTCCTGAGTTGAGAGGGTTAGCTTATGAGGAGAGACTGAGTAGACTGGGGCTATACTCATTGCAATTCAGAAGGATGAAGGGAGATCTTATAGAAACATATAAGATTGTGAAGTGAATAGATAAGATAGAAACAGAGAAGTTGTTTCCACTGGCAGGTGAAACTAGAACTACGGGGCATAGACTCAATAAGGGGAGCAGATTTAGGACTGAGTTGAGGAGGAACTTTTTCAAGCAAAGGGTTGTGAATCTGTGCAATTCCCTGCCCAGTGAAGCAGTTGAGGCTCCCTCGTTGAATGTTTTTAAGGCAAGGATAGAACAATAAAGAAATTAAGGGTTATGGTGAGCAGGCGGGTAAGTGGAGCTGAGTCCACAAAAAGGTCAGCCATGATCTTACCGAATGACGGAGCAAGCTTGAGGGGCCAGATGGCTCCTAGTTCTTATGAATACAGTAAAGGCTCACTAGACTGATTCCTGGGATGTCAGGATTGTTATAAAGGAGAGACTGGGTCAACTAGGCCTGTATTGACTGGCGTTTAAAAAGATGAGGCAGAATCTCACTAAAACATAAAATTCTGACAGGGCTGGACAGACTGGATGGAGAGATATTGTTTCCTGTGGAATTCTCTACCGCAGGAAGCGATGGAGGTTAAGTCATTGAATATATTTAAAAAGGAAATAGATAGATTGTTAGACTAGTATTAATGAGTATAGGGAGAGAGACAGAGTATAGCATCAAGGTAGAGGATTGACCATGATCATATAGAATGGCGGAGCAAGCACAAAGGGCGATTGGCCCACTCTATTGTCCATGTTTCCATCTTTCCAATACCCCCTCGGCCGGTCCGTGTACACTCCCACACCCCCTCGGCCGGTCCGTGTACACTCCCACCCCCCCTCGGCCGGTCCGTGTACACTCCCACCCCCCCTCGGCCGGTCCGTGTACACTCCCACACCCCCTCGGCCGGTCCGTGTACACTCCCACACCCCCTCGGCCGGTCCGTGTACACTCCCACATCCCCAGTCTGTGTATAGTCCAACACCCCCGCTCCCAGTCTGCCTCGATATATGATCTCTGCGTAATGTATAAATAACACACGGTACCTCCAGAATCTGGTTGAACTGAGCTTTGAGTTCGAAGTAGGGTTTGGATTTGATGATGACCCTCTTGAGGGATTTTTGCAGCTCTTGCACCCGGCCCTCAGCTTCCTGGCACATCTGTGTGACTCGCTGATGTTCCCGCTCACTGCGTAGACGCTCCTCCTCCGCCTCATTCACCTGGGGTTGCACAGCAAAGGAATAGGGGTCAGCAAGGAAACAACCAGTTAGGAAATCCCTCAACCACAGCATTGCGCCCCAGCGCACTCTTCCTGTCACACACCGAGAACCCCAGAGAACGCCATTACACAGCGAGACCCCAAGTGCACGCTCCCCATCTCACACGGCGAGACCCCCAGAGAACGCCATTACATAGCGAGACCGAGTGCATGCTCCCCATCTCACACAGCGAGACCCCCAGAGAACGCCATCACACAGCGAGATCCCAGTGCACGCTTCCCATCTCACACGGCGAGACCCTCAGAACGCCATTACACAGCGAAAACCCGAGTGCACGCTCCCCATCTCACACAGCGAGAACCCCAGAGAACGCCATCACACAGCGAGATCCTGAGTGCATGCTTCCTATCTCACACGGCAAGACCCCCAGAGAACGCCATTACACAGCGAGATCCCCAGTGCACGCTCTCCATCATACAGCGAGACCTCCAGAGAACACCGTCACACAGCGAGACCCTCAGCGCAGGCTCTCCGTCACACACGGCAAGACCCCCAGCGCACAGTCCCCGTCACAGCAAGACCCCCAGAGAACTCCATCACACAGCGAGATTCCCAGCGCACGATCTCCATTACACACAGCGAGACCCCCAGGGCACTCCATCGCACAGCGAGATTCCCAATGCACGTTCCCCGTCACACAGCAAGACACCCAGCGCATGCTCCCCGCCAGGGTTGGGAATGCAGGGGGTAGGTTGTTAAACGATTATCTCCCTCTGGATTGATGGGATTGCCTGGTCCTAGCTCCACCCAGTTGTGATGGTGTGAGGGGGGAGGATGGGGTTTGAGGCGCGGTTACCTTCGATGTGGCGTGGTTCAGCATCTCCTGCCAGGTGGGGTCCAGGCGGTTGCGGTCTGCCATCAGCCCCTGCTCAGCCACGTAGACCATCTCGCGGGCAGCATTGTGCATACTGACCGCCCTCTCGTAACGCAGGGCGGCCTTCTGAGTTTCCTGCTGTGCCTTCGACACAAGGGAAGAGAAGGTGAGACTTCGCACCATTCGCAGCTCAAACCCTACTCTCTGGAGCTGGCTCAGCAGCCAGACGCATCACCGTGTGTTTGGGCAAACAGGGTTGATGACATCCTCCCCTCCCCCCACCACACCCACCCCCGCTCCGGGTCCCAACATGTGGGTTCTTGCTTCACTGCTCAGAGCACCCCCACCCTCAGCAGCCCCCACTCCCTACCCTGCCTTTCCTCACAGCCATTGCAACAGGCAGAGTAACACCTACCATCCACAGCAACAGACAGAGCAATACCCATCTGCCATAGCATCAGGCAGAGCAGCACCCACCCCTGCTCTTAGCAACAGGCAGAGCAACACCAGCCACTCCCACAGCAACAAGTTGAGGAACAACCACACACACACACACCTCCCCGCTGTCCACCCTGCCGGAACAGGCAGAGCAACACACATTCCCCCATAGCAACAGGTAGAGCAACAATTCGCCACCCCACCCCCCGCCCATAGCAAAAGACAGAGCAATACCCACTTTCCACAGCAACAGACAGAGCAATGCCCCCTGATAACAACAGGCAGAGAGAAACCTCCCATAGCAACAGGCAGAGAAACATCCACCCCCACAACCCGCGCCCCCAATAGCAACAGGCAGAGAAACACCAACTCCCTCCCCACGGCAAGACGGATCAACACTCATTCCCCCATAGCAACAGGCAGAGCAGCACCCAAACCGCGCCCACCCCCACCATCCCCCCTACACAGGAACTAGCAGAGCAACTTTAGGTTTTCAGACTCACCTCCTTTGCCTGCCTTCTAGCCTCATAGTAAGGCCGCGCCTTCTCAATGCAGTTGCCAAGGTCGGAGCCCTGGGCATTTAATTTCCTCGCAGACTCTGACAGGATTTTCCGATATGTGTTCCTTGCTTCCTGTGGGAAATGCATATCAATGCTTGAAAAATACAACAAGCTTCTGTCGGCAGAGACACTATAACTACATCCATAAATACCGAACAGAGTAAAACCCGAAAGGACTGTAAAAGAAACCATCTACACTGTCCCCATCAAACACTCCCAGGACAGGTACAGCACGGGGTTAGATACAGAGTAAAGCTCCCTCTGCACTGTCCCCATCAAACACTCCCAGGACAGGTACAGCACGGGGTTAGATACAGAGTAAAGCTTCCTCTGCACTGTCCCCATCAAACACTCCCAGGACAAGTACAGCACGCGGTTAGATACAGAGTAAAGCTTCCTCTGCACTGTCCCCATCAAACACTCCCAGGACAGGTACAACACGGGGTTAGATACAGAGTAAAGCTCCCTCTACACTGTCCCCATCAAACACTCCCAGGACAGGTACAACACGGGGTTAGATACAGAGTAAAGCTTCCTCTACACTGTCCCCATCAAACACTCCGAGGACATACCGAGAGAAGGACCACACTGAAATAGTACTTAGCAAAACAAGTGGGATTTTGATCTTTGTGAATAGAGGCACTGGGAGATTATACTGAACATTTCTCCAACTCTGGTTAGGCCCCAACTAGAACATTGCACCCAATTTTGCTCGTCACACTTTAGGATAGATGTGAAGGGCTTTGAGAAGGCGCAGAAGAAACTTATCAGGAAGCTTCCAGAAGTGGCACAATGGTTAACACTGCTGCCTCACAGACTTGGTTTGATTCCAGCCTTGAGTTACTGTCTGTGTGAAGTTTGCACATTCTCCCCATGTCTGCATGGGTTTCCACCGTTTGCTCCGGTTTCCCCCCCCAGTCCAAAGATCTGTAGGTTAGCTGGATTGGTTATGGTAAAGTGCCCAATAGTGCCCCAAGATGAGAAGATTAGGGGGATTAGCCATGCATTGCGTTACAGAGATATAATGGGGTTAAGATGGTGTCTGATGGGCCGGGTGGCCTCCTTCTGCACAGTAAGGATTCTATGATGGATTCTAGTTACAATGTTAGCTTGGAAAAGCTGGGGAGTTGTTCTCTTTGGAGCAAAGGAGATGGAAAGGAAGTCTAGTAAAAGTGCATGTGATCATGACAGGCACGGATAAAGGGAAAGGTGAAAGGGATACAGGGAAAGCTGCTCCCCTTAGCTGACGGTTCAAGGATGAAGGGTTTGTGTCCATGAGGAGCGGACGGAACGTGAGGAGATTTTTGCGGTGAACAGTTTTGACCTTGCTAGCTGTCTGTCTGAGGCAGGTGGAAGCGAAAACCATCATTCGTCCCAAAGAAACACCAGATTGGCTGCATCACTCTGCAGGGAACCAGCACAGATTCAATGGGCTGAATGGCCTCCATCTGTGTCGCAGATTTATAGACGCAAGGATTTTGCAAACAACACTGGGCACACTCACCAGCCCTAGCAGAGCACAGAGTGGTCTCCTGTACGTTAACTGCATATCAATTGTGATTAATGGTACATAGGTGGGTGGTGCTGGTGAGGGTGGCATTATTGGGCTTGCATTGAAAGAAACAGTATGAAACTGTGCTGTAGTTGAATTGGGAGGTATGCGCTTGTAACGTTTAACCATTAAATAAATACAAGACTGAATAGAAATTGATTCAAGTGCTACTCCTCACCAGCTGGCTTTCTGGATTGGAATGGTCCTTATATTTTTCTCTATCCTCGTTCGTCTCTTTCTCTCCTGAAGGCACAGGTACTCGCTGGAGCCCAGTGCCATCAGTCCTGGGTGGCCGATGGTCTTACTCACTGCATTCTGCCTCTGGGGGCTAGAAAGGATGCCACCAGCAGTTATTGAGCTACAGGGGGCATCACCCTGATCCTAAAATTGGCGAGCTCTCCCCTCCCCCACAAGATTCATTGAAAGTGTTCACACTGTAGACTGCTCTGACAGGGTCAGCTCTCACACTGGGTGAAATGACTGCTCCTGCTCACATGGGCAGGAGTTTCTGTGTTACATACTCACATTTAGCTGTAACTCCAGTTTGTTGATCTCCTCGCTGGCCTGGTTAAGGTGCTCCAACTCCTCCTGTAAGATAAAGGATCAAT
This sequence comes from Sphyrna mokarran, assembly GCA_024679065.1. Classification (NCBI taxonomy): domain Eukaryota; kingdom Metazoa; phylum Chordata; class Chondrichthyes; order Carcharhiniformes; family Carcharhinidae; genus Sphyrna; species Sphyrna mokarran. Next base: position 98,581,858 of record JAGIQG010000009.1, read on the forward strand.
TTCAGTTAGTGGTACACAGTTCCACTACAGTAACCCACATACTCCCCCTTATTCAAACTCAAAGTAACTCTTTTACCTTTCAAACACATACTTTCCTATTATATATTGTATCATTTTTAATTTGAATGTTTATACATTTGCATGCTGGGAAAGGTTTCAGTTTCATGTTGGTTCTTAGTGTCTGGGAGTCCAGATAAAGTCTTGACTAAAAGGTCAGGTAGAATCACAGGACACCTACAGTGCAGAAGGCGGCCATTCAGACTATCAAGCCTGCACTGACAATAATTCCACACAGAACCTATCCCCGCAACCCCACATGTTTACCCTGCTAATTCCCTTGACACTAAGGGTCAATTTACCACGGCCAATCTATCTAACCCATACATCTTTTGGCTGTGGAAGGAAACTGGAGCACCCAGAGGAAGCCCACGCAGACACGGGGAGAGTGTGCAAGCACCGCAAAGACAGTGATCCAAGTTGGGAATCGGACCTGGGTTCCTGGCGCTGTGAGGCTGCAGTGCTAACCACCACGGCGCTATCATTTGGGTTTGTTTGCAATATGTACGTTTCAATAGGTTTTACAGTCCCTGAAGTTAAATAAGTGGGTTGTAAGAGTTTAGTGATTCTCAAACCAAAAAGACAAAACTTTACTGCCACATAATGACAAAAAAAACAGAGAGCTCATTGTGTGTCAGGAAGGGGATAGGAATTCTAAACTCTCTGACAAGAAAGGCTACAAGGCTATTCAGAACAGTAGTTGACTGAACAGCTATAAAACTCAGTGAAGTGCTCAGTCTAGCAGAGGTGCAACAGAATGAGTTGAAGGAACTCATTTCTTAGCTCTGTAGTCGAAGAGATGGTGAGTTTAGAGCATGGTTTCTTTTGGATGTCTCCAAAAGAGATACAAGTTGGGTGAAAAGAATCAAGCAAATGCCAAGGAATTCACCGGAAGGAAACCACATGCAACTGTACCGGTCCCAAGCAAGAAGCCTTGGTATTAATATAGTGATAACTCTGTCAGTTTGTGCAACTGTAGAGGTATTGCTGGGGCAAAGAAATAGTGGCAATTTGAATCATCTTGTGTTTGCCTTGAGATCTTCCCAGCCTTTCTGTGATATAGCTGATCTGTCTTGTTTAATGACCATTTTATTCATAGTGTTACAAGCTCATCAGCAGACTCCTATGAATTTGTTCAGTCACTTTCCTCTACGGATTTTAAAAGCAGAAGTTAAGATCTTTCAAGGCAGGTTTAACTCTGGGGTCGACTGGTCCACTAACTTTAGCTGGGATGGTAACATTGTACACACGTCCCTCCATATAAATTTGCATTTTGTTTATGGCAGATACTTTATCTGCAGAATCAGCCACTTTTGTGTCTCCTATATGCTGTTCTGTGCTCCTATATTCACAGACACACATAGCATTGGCCCTAACTACACCCGCCTCACTTTTGCTTTGACACTGTACCCCATTCATACATATTTTTGTTGCTCTTTCACGAATGTAGATTTGGTGTTTACCCCGTGTCCAGATGGATTTGCTCCGGTTTACTCCCACCATAATTTAACACTCAACAAGTTTATTTAATAGTGTCACAAGTAGACTTACATTAACACCGCAATGAAGTTATGGCAAAAATCCTCTAGTCCCCTAGTACCTATTCGGATATAGAATCATAGCATTCCACAGTGCAGAAGGCAGCTATTTGGCCATCGAGTCTGCACTAACCACAATCTCACCCAGGCCCTATCGCTATTACCCCAGTTAATGCCATTAAGAGGCAATTTTAACATGGCCGATCAAACTAAACCGCATACTTTTGGACTGTGGGAGGAAATCGGAGCACCTGAAGGAAACTCATGCAGACATGGGGAGAACATATAAACTCTATACAGTGACCCAAACTGGGAACTGAATCCGGGTCCCTGGTGCTGCGTGGCAGCAGTGCTAACCACCTTGTCACCCTCACGAAGGGAGAATTTAACACGGCCAATGCAATTAACCAGCATGCCTTTTGGACTGTGGAAAGAAGTCGGAGTACCCAGAGGACACCCATGCAGATACTGGGAGAACGTGCAGACTCCACACAGATAGCAACCCAAGCCAGGAATTGAACCCACTGTGCCGCCCATAATAGACGGGGTTCATAGTATCACAAGAACATTTTGACAGAGGGGGAAGAGGAGAGGCAAAGGAGGGAATAACGCACTGGGAATGATTGGAGTTTGTTTTCAGCCAATGAATCAAAGCAGCCAAACTTTTGAGGGGAGCGTAATCAGCAGAGAGCCATGGAGAGAGCCTCCTGTCTCTCTCTTTTGCCCCTCAACTCTGTCATTCGAAGTAGACCCAACTGCCCTCACAGTTGATGCGATTTTTGACTCTGACTTGCTTTAGACCCGGAGTGGTCCACATTGCAGTCGCATCAATCTCTTTAATAATGCAAGAAAACAGGTTCAAAAACATAAGTCCCACACATTCTAAAAAACATCACACTGGCCTCTCCACAAAATCGTGCGTTTAGTTTCCCCCCTGCCCTCCTCGCAGGTCCAGCCTTTTCCCAGGAAGCCTGGGACTCCAGTTAAAAACTTCAGCAGGCCCTCCAGTGCAGTAAGAGCATTTAACAGCTCCTGTGCCCGCGGAGCAACGCAACACCAGCTCCCGTGGTCTCAATGTGTCAACGTGCCAGCCTGGCTGGGAATCCAGCAATGGCCATAGGGCAGCCGACAAAATGTAAACGTCAAAGTGACAAAAATAAATAAATCCTGCTTTATTTTCTCAGCTTTTTAATCTCAAAGCAAGCTGTCAACTTGGCCATATTCTCCACCTGACCGCCGAATCTCAAATCAAGTGGTCTCCTGTGAGTAAGAACTTGGCTGCTGAGAAGGGGGAGGTGGAGCCTTGAAAGAGAATGAGAGCAGGACCCCTTCTCCCCGATGCTCTTTTTCTCACAAGTGCTGTTCCCAGTAACCCGAGCGAAGTAAAGCAGCAAAGCCAGTATGCTATTGAAGTGGTGACAGGGAGTGTGGAATGCTGCTGCACAGCAGGACTGCAATGTGCTCACACACAAATCACAAAGGCTCAGGGTCAGCATTGGGAAGGCAAATGGAATATTGGCCTTTATTATAAAGGGAATGGGGGGGCTGGAGTGTAAAGATAGGGCTTGTGGAGGTTGGCATTTTCTCTACTGCGCCCACATCCCAACAGTGTCAGGGTAGGGGCAAGCTAGATGGCCAGTCCAGTGATAGCTGAGAGGAGTGAGGGGGGGGGAGGAATACAGGGAAAATGCTCTGTTTGTTGGATGTCATGGCGGTTGTCCCATTCCAGCAGACCGAACTCCCTCAAACCACAGCCCAGAGACTTGGCTGGCATGGGTCAACAGGTTGCACGTTTGCACTCGGAAGGTCACAGGTTCGAGTTACCACTCCCGGGGACAAGCTCTAAGCCCACACATTCCAGCCACGGTGCCGAGTGTATCAGTTCTTTGTTCACTGCCAAAGGAGTGCAGAACGGCCGCAGATGTCATCTTTTGGGGGGGGGGGGGGGTTTCTGTGGCACACCCACTATTTCAATGGGGTGGGTGGGTGGGAGGAGGTGTTGGTTCACCAGTGGCCTGATCTACGTTGATCCCAGTGTGGTTATCATCTTGCTCTCGCCCCTTCCTCACATTATAACAGTGCTGTCACTTCATTCGTTAAAGTTCTCTGAGATATCCTGGGGCCTTTCAAGATGCTGTTTAAATTGCCTCAACTTTATTTTTTTCTAAAACAGAAAGCGGAGTCCCTGTGATAAATGGACCAATCATGAACACATTCGCACACAAGCTGTTTTTAACCAGAGAGCTGGCTATGTTTATCCGACGGCGGGTAGATTTGGGATGAGTCACAATTATCCCACTGCCCCTCTCCCGCCAGGACCTGCCTGAGACTTTCGCTCGCTCGCCCTCTCCTCTCTCGCTGCTCCAGTGAGCCTCAATGCCTGGGAGCCCTCGCTGGAGCTGTCACATCCAGCAAGTCGCCAGCTCCGGGGATGCATTTAGAACATCTCGACTGCGCCCTGGGGACCAGCCTCCACACAGCCTAATGAACCTGCAGTTCTTTGCTTTCCATTATTTATACCTTTGCTGTTAGCGCCAGCTCCAGATTCGGCCCAATTAGCACAATGATGCATTTATTCAACTGTTCACAGTACATGTAGGACGGCCAGCAACAAACAACCCCTCGCACAGTCACTACCACGTCAGGGTGTCGAACCAGGAGGGTTAACTACACCCCACCACCCCCCGCACCCCAAAATCAGTCAAACCAGCCTACTCCCAGTGGGAAGGGGATTAACCCTCTCACCCACTTCTCCCCACAATCCACTTCCCCTGCCCCAGTCAGACTTTATGCAGCCCATTCCCAGTTGGAATGGGATTAACCCTGTCACCCAGCACTTGTCCAGACTCCACCATCCCCACCCTCCTCATCTTACAAACACTAGCTACGGTGATGTTAATGGGCCTCTCTCACAAACACTGTCCAGTAACCCCTCCCCAGTGAGTATCTTGCCCCGTACTCTGTTCAGTCAACCAGGTCTTCTCCACGATGATGCAATTATTTCATTTTTTAATACCGTGGACTATCTCTAGTGGGGAACAATCTTGGCAGAATGGCTGTTAATACCTTCTGACGGCCCGGGTCTCTGAGCCTTACTGTAAATGACAAGGCGAGCGGGCAATGCAATCCGCACTCAACACACCGCAACTAATGCTGCTCAACACACAACTGCTCCTCAAACCAGGCATCAGATAATGTTACTGTATACATCACCTTATAATGAAGATTATTCTATACACTAAAGTATACATCACCTTATACCAATGATTATTCTATACATTACTGTATACATCACGTTATAATGAAGATTATTCTATATATTACTGCATATGTCACCTTATACCAATTTAATATCACTCCATATATTACTGACACATCACCTTATATCAATAAATATTATTCTGTATGTTACTATACACCTTACCCAAGACCAGATTAACACTATTCGACATATTCCCATACATGTTTCCATATGCACCAGTTTAATCTATCATTCTACAGGCATGGTGATGTGCTAGGTGATGATATCAGGATCATTCTAGTATCAAATAGTACTGGATGAGCAGTGATAGATGGGAAAGACTGAAATTATTGTCTTTGTCACTCCGCCCAGCAGAAACTCCCTTCCCCTCCCAGTTGAAACAAGTCCCCACAGCAGAAACTACCCCCCCTCCACAGCAGAAACTGCTCTCCCCCACCCCAGCAGAAACTGTCCCTGCAACCCCCCCAGCAGAAACTGACACAAAAGTCCGAGGTCATATTCCAACCGACTCAAGAACAGCTTCTTCCCTGCTGCCATCAGACTTTTGAATGGACCTACCTTGAATTAAGTTGATCTTTCTCTACACCCTAGCTATGACTATAAAACTACATTTGGCACTCGTTTCCTTCTCTATGAACAGTATGCTTTGTCTGTATAGCATATAAGAAACAGTACTTTTACTGTATGTTTATACATGTGACAATTAAAAATCAATTTCCTTATCAAAATCAAAACCTTATCTAGGCCACACTTGAAATATAGTCTTCAATTCTGGTCGCCATACTACCAGAAGGACGTGGAGGCTTTGGAGAGGTTGCCTGATATGGAGAGCATTAGCTATGAGGAGAGGTTGGAGAAGTTTGGTTTGTTCTCAGTGGAACGACTGAGGTTGAGGAGCAACCTGATAGAAGTTTACAAGATTGAGAGGTATGGGCAGAGTAGATAGTCAGAAACTTTTTCCCAGGATGGAAGAGTCAGTTACCAGGGGGCATAGGTTTAAGGTGCGAGGAGCAAGGTTTAAAAGAGATATACAAGGCAAGTTTTTTTTTTACACAGGAGTGTTGGGTGCCTGGAACTTGCTGCCAGGGGAGATAGTGGAAGCAGACAATTGTGACTTCTAAGGGGTATCTTGACAAATACATGAGTAGGATGGGAGTAGAGGGACATGGTCCCCGGAAGGATACGGGGTTTTAGTTTCATTGGGCAGCATAATCGATGCAGGCTTGGAGAGTCGAAGGACCTGTTTCTGTGCTGTAATTTTCTTTGTTTTTAACTTCCTTGGTTAATCAGGATTGATTAACCCCCTTCCTAGAATCTTCCTTCCTCACTGGGATGCATCTTTTTTGTGAGTCATTAACTATTTTCATCAACATCTGCCATTGCTGATCAACCGGCTTTTCTGCTAAACATCTTTTCTTAGTTGACTCCAGGCCGCTCTGCCCTCATTCCTTTTTAATTACCTTTATTTAAGTTTAGCACAGTTGTTTTGGACGAAAGTTTCTCATTCAAACTGAATACTAAATGTTATGGGCACGGTTTCCTAATTACTCTGAAATTAAAGTTTAAAGTTTATTAGTGTTACAAGTCAGTTTACATTAACACTGCAATGAAGTTACTTTGAAAATCCCCTAGTTGCCACACTCCGACACCTGTTCGGATACACTGAGGGAGAATTTAGCATGGCCAATGCACTAACCAGCATGTCTTTCAGACTGTGGGAGGAAACTGGACTACCTGGAGGAAACCCACACAGAGATGGGGAGAATGTGCAAACACCACACAGACAGTGAGCCAAGGCTAGAATTGAACCCAAGTCCCCAATGCTATGAGGCAACAGTGCTAACCACTGTGCCCCAGCTCAGCCCCAGTCTCCAGCATCCTTACACTGGCCCTCTCCCCTGCAACCCAACAACCAATTTTATGCTAAAGCTCTGGTTTTTTTGCACATCCTGGATTTTAAATTCCTTCATCATTGGTGGTCTGCAGCTGGCTAGAGCCTCAGCTCTGGAATTCCCTCCCTTAATCTCCTTCCAGCCACACCCTCCACTCACACATTCATTCGTTTTGAATCCACTCCTTTGACCTGGTTTTACTCAGTTACTCTATCAAATCCTGCCTTACTGTAAAACGCCTCAGGATGTTTTATGATGCTAGATTTGCTAAACATATGCAAGTTGTTTGTGTGGTTTTTGCATTATGGATACTACATTATGGAACATGGTGGGGGGAAGGGAGGGAGGGAGGGAGAGAGAAAGGGGAGTGAGGGGGCTGAGGGTGGAGTGGGGCAAGGATGGGAGGGAGGGAAGGTGAGAGAAAGAGAGAGAGTGAGTGGGGGGGGCAAAGAGAGAGAAGAGTGAGGGGATGGGGGGGCAGAAAGACAGAGACGGGGGGAGGGGGTTCGGAGGGGGGCCAGAAAGAGAGAGTAAGGGCCAATGAATCCTTACTCTGCACAAGGAGACTACCTGGCCCATTGAATCGGCACCTACTCTCAGCATCCTAAACTCAGACCCATTCCCCAGTGCTATGAGGCAGCAGTGCTAACCACTGTGCCCCAGCTCAGCCCCAGTCTCCAGCATCCTTACACTGGCCAGGAACCCCTGCATGCATTGCGCCAAGCTACTTAACCTGTGCATCTTTGAACACTAAGAGGCAATTCAGCGTGGCCAATCCCCCTGAGGGAGTAGTGAGAGGAGAAAGATGGAAGCAGGATATGGAACAGAGAGAGAGAAAAAACATGCTTCCGCAGGGGACCTCTGTTCATTAAATGATTAATTAAACGAGGGGTTTAATTCCTTGTGCACAAATTGCTTTCTTATATCTGTATTTTTTCATGGCTAAGCTCAGGGAGCTGGCTTTGGAAATATATAATAAAGCATGGCTGTAACCAGTGAAATAAATGCACCACGTAACAAGTTGGACTCAAATTGCTGCATTTGACATTGTTGCCTTTTCGTGAAATATTCCCTCATTTGTGGTCCACTGAGTTAGCACTAATTTAAGTTGAGCACTCGAAGTGGCACGATGGTAATTTGGTGCAGAAAAATTGAACTATCATTTTAATTAAAGGGACTGAATTAAAAGCAGTCAGCTTCATTCGAGAAAAATCAATTCCCCGGACAAGGCAAGCATAAGCAGCGTGACATGCCCTTATTATCCCCTCAGGTGAGATTTTACAGGCACCCTGTACGTTTGCTGTGCGCTGGCTATACAGAAAAGTACTTACATTAGCTCTAAGTGGATAATATATAATTTATTCTACTTCTTCCATGTTCCTGCTCACAGAGTTTCAGATGACTCCAGGTTTAGTTGTGACGGAGCTCTGTAATTGGGTTTTTTATCATCAGCGCAGCAATGCAAGCAGATGTTGTCAAATTCTGTTTGAAAGAAGGCACCTTGGAAACATATAAATATTCTTTGGGGACTTGCTGAGGTAGATATGTTCCCTTGGCTGCGGAATCCAGAAGTAATGGTGACAGTTTCAAAACAAGTGGATGGGGAAGCGCATCACTCTGTCATGTTAAGTCAACGTTATTGCGAGTGCACAAATCTCCAGACTTTTCCTTGCCCGGACAATGCTCTTGACAGCAAAGCTGACGAAAGGAAATTTTTTTAGTCAGAGATTTCACCTCGCGTCAGGTCCGCCCACATCCAACAAACTGCTCTGATAGCTGTCACAATGTGAGCAGAGTTGTGATAAATTCTACCAGAATAGCTGCTACAATCCACAACATTCAAAATAAAACAACCCACAGCACTCTTGAAATAATAAGTCAATTTGCCCAATCTTCTGATGATAATGCATCATTCAGTTGTGACCAAAACATTGAACGTTTCCAAGAAGCAGTTAGATACAACTGAAGTGAGGAGGTGGCAATGGCCGAGTGGTATCGATGTTAGATGATTAATCCAGAAACTCAGCTCATATCGAAGAGCCGAATGGGCTTCTCCTGTTCCTATTTTCTATGTTAAAGAATTCCAGAAACTGGATTTGCATCTTCAGCAAAAAAAAATCAGCAGGTTTTCTTGGCTAAGCTCAGGGACCTTAGCCCATTTCTGCACCAAATTACCATTGTGCCACTTCAAGTGCTCAACTTAAATTAGTGATAACTCAGCGGACCACAAATGAGGGAATATTTCACGAAAAGGCAACAATGTCAAATGCAACAATTTGAGTCCAACTTGTTACATGGTGCATTTATTTCACTGGTTACAGCCATGTTTTATTATATATTTCCAAAGCCAGCTCCCTGAGCTTAGCCCTGAAAAAAGATTTCCCTCTGCGTGTACCAAGTTTTGCTGAACTCCCTCTATCGATTTTTGAGACACATGATTTACGAGAGAGAACATGTCTTCCACCAATCATTAGTGGCAGTGATAATAAGGGATCAGTCAATTAGGTTTATTTATTTGTGTCACAAGTGAGCCTCACATTAACACTGCAATGAAGTTACTGTGAAAATTCCCTAGTCACCACATTCTGGCAGGACTGAAATGAGGAATAATTTCTTCACCCAGAGAGTTGCAACCCTTTCACGTGAAGCCGCTGGAATGTTAACGACTGCTTGCATTCGTCGAGCAACTTGAACACAGTCAGAAACGTAAACTGGAACTGGAGGAGGTCATTCAGCCACTCAAACCTGCTCCCTCATGCAGCAAGATCATGGCTGAAATTCTACCACAACTCCCCACACTCCCTCCCAGCCCAACCATCTCCAAAGACCTATCAACCTGAACTAGAATATACTCAATAATCAGGCAACTGCTATCTTCTGGAGGAAGAGAATTCCAAAGATTCACAAATTCACAAAGGAATAACCTAAAATTAGAATAGGATAATGGAATTGTTACTATATAGTTATGACGGCGGCGCGGGCTCGTTGGGCCGAATGGCCTGTTTCCCGTGCTGTGTTGCTCTAAAAAAAAATTGCTGAGTGAAGAAACTGCTCCTCAAGTCATGCCAAAATGATCTCAAAGGCTGGCAGAGGGAGTAGTTTTATTCTTTGTAAATATATCTCTAATAAACTAGTGGAGGGATTTCAACGAAACTTGGTATATAGTTAGAATATGACCCAAGGAAGAACTGATTATTTTTTGCTGAAGTGTAGATTAAGATCGTGGAATTTTTTTTAAAGGACTCATTAATGTCGAGAAATAGGGCAAATTTTTTAAAGAACGTGGCAGGTTGCTTCATTTAGAATGTTGTGGATTGCCACATTCATTCTGGTCAAATTTATCACAGTCGTCACAACGTGAACAGAGTTCTTAGAGCAGGTTGTTGGATAGGGATGGGCCCTGACGCCTCCACAGCAAGTTGAAAACTCAACAACAAAAGGTGTCACTTCTGAGCTTTGTCGTCACAGATCACCAACCATCAGGGAAAGAAAGACTCGGGGAGTTGTGCAACTGCAGTAACGTTGAGTTGAAATGGTGGAGTAACACACTCCACTAAGTACCCATTCATTACTGAGATTGCAACCTTTAGTCCCAGGTTCTCCCAGTCTCGGGAACACATCCTTCCAGCATCTTATCCTGCCAAGAATTTTATGTTTCCAACTCATCTCAGAGACGTGTTATCAAACAAAATTAGACATCATGTCACATGCTAAAACTGATAACGAAAATATTGGTTAAGGATCTCCATCACCACTAAACCCGAAGCCAACCAAAACCTTGCTGCCTCGGTCCAAATTTGCCTCATTGCAATGATTTGTATTGGCTCCTGCCCCAGTAATGCCTCAATTTTAGACTGCTCATCACATTACCATTTCTGTAACCTCCTCTTGGGCAGCACAGCTATTGGCACTGCTGCCTCACAGTGCTAGGGGCCCAGGTTCAATTCCAGCCACGGGTCACTATCTGTGTGGAGTTTGCACATTTTCCCCATATTTTCCCCACATTTTCTCGGTTACAAGTGGTGTGCCTCAGGGATCTGTTTTGGGGCCCCTGCTGTTTGTAATTTTTATAAATGATCTGGATGAGGGTATTGAAGAATGGATTAGTAAATTTGCGGATGACACTAAAGTCGGTGGAGTGGTAGATAGTGAAGAGGGGTGTTATAGTTTGCAGAGAGACTTGGACAAGTTGCAGAGCTGGGCCGAGAGGTGGCAAATGGAGTTTAATGTGGAAAAGTGTGAGGTAATGCACTTTGGCAGGAATAATAAATGTGTAGAGTATAGGGCTAATGGTAGGATTCTTAATAGTGTTGATGAACAGAGGGATCTTGGTGTATTTGTGCATAGATCCCTGAAAGTAGGCAGTCAAGTCGATAAGGTTGTTAAGAAGGCATATGGAGTCTTAGCTTTTATTGGTAGGGGGATTGAATTTCGGAGCCGCAACGTCATGTTGCAACTGTACAAAACTCTAGTGCGGCCGCACTTGGAGTATTGTGTGCAGTTCTGGTCCCCACATTATAAGAAAGATGTGGAGGCATTGGAGAGGGTACAGAGGAGGTTTACCAGGATGTTGCCTGGTATGGAGGGCAGGTCTTATGAAGAGAGGCTGAGGGATTTGAGGTTGTTTTCGTTAGAAAGGAGGCGGCTAAGAGGGGACCTTATCGAAACATATAAGATGATTAGAGGTTTAGATAGGGTGGACAGTGATAGCCTTTTTCCTAGGATGGAGAAAGCTAGCACGAGGGGACACAGCTTTAAATTAAGGGGTGATAGTTATAGGACGGATATCAGAGGTAGGTTCTTTACCCAGAGGGTGGTTAGGGAGTGGAATGCCCTGCCTGCGGCAGTTGTAGATGCGCCAAGTTTGGTGGCGTTTAAGAGGTTAGTTGATAAGTTTATGGAAGAGAAAGGAATGGTTTAGTTTGGAGGATCATTGCTTTTTTCATAATTGGTCGGCGCAACATTGAAGGCCGAAAGGCCTGTTCTGCGCTGTAATGTTCTATGTTCTATATCTGTGTGGATTTCCTCCGAGTGCTCCGGTTTCTTCCCACACTCCAAAGATGTGCAAGTTAGGTGGATTGGCCATGCTAAAGTGACCTTAATGTCAGGGGACTAGCAGGGCAAATATGTTGGATTACGGAAATAGAGTCTGAGTGGCATTTGTAGTTGATGGGCCAAATGGCCTTCTTCTGCACTGTAAGAATTCTATGATTTGATGAAACAGAATAGCCCAGGACTACGATCTATTAATGATCTTCAATGGAGCTCTGCATGGATTCAGCACATTTAGAATAGGCTGAAGGGAGCAAAGCAATGGTTGGAGGTCTTGGAACAAGTAAATTATCGCACCATCATTGGTGGCCATGCAATCAGCTTCCTAGGCCTCTCAAGCTCTAGAATTTTCCCCTTAAAACATCAACACATCGCCTGCAGTTTAGGGCACTCCTTCAAACTACCTTGCTGACCAAACCTTTGGACATCTCTCCTGATAGCTCATGTGCCTCAGCGCCAACTTTCAGCATGACAATGCTCCAGTGAAGCACCTTACATAAATAGAAACACAGAACCTAGAAGCAGGAGCTGGCCATTTGGTCCTTCAATCCTGCTCTGCTGCCATTCATTTTGGTAATGACTGATCATCAAATTCAATATCCTGATCTCCCTCCCATACCCCATGATCCTTTAGCCTCGAGAGCCATATCTAATTTCTTCTCAAAATCACACATTTTGACCTCAAGTACATTTTATGGTAGTGAGTTCACCATCCTCTGGGTGAAGAAATTTCTCCTCACTTCAGTCCTAAAACTTTTACCAATTATGCTGAAACTATGACCCCTTGTTCTGGACATCCCTATCATTGGGAACATTCTTTCTGAATCTGTCCTGTTTAATCGTGTTAGAATTTTGTAAATTCAAAAGAGATCACTCTTCTGAAGTCCAGTGAACACAATCCTAAGCAACTTAGTTTCTCCTTATATGACAGATCTGTCTTCCCAGGAATCAGCCTGGTAAACCTTCGCTGTACTCCCCCTATAACAAGGGCATCCTTCCTCAGATAAGGTCACCAAAACTGCGCACAATATTCCAGATGTGGCCTCACCAACACCCGATACAATTGCAGCAAAACACCCCTACACTCAAATTCTCTCGCAACAAATGCAAGCTGCTGTTGGTGCGTTAAGAGAGAGAGAGGTTTAGTGAGGAAATTCCAGAAATCAGTGACTTGGCTTCAGGATGACAAACTGGCGATGCTCAAGACACAAGAACTGGAGCTAATTAAGTGTGCGGACAGTTGCCTTTAAAATTGGATTGTCTCGGCTGGAATTTGTCTCAGCTGTCAAAACGTGAGCAGAATTTTCACAGCAGGTTATTTCATGCGGGTTGCTGCAAACTTTGCATTATCTGTAACTTTGCATTGAGCATTTCTACGTCACGCTTTGGCAATACTGACCTGATATCTCCTTACGTGGCCATGTGTCATACCTCTGTTTCATATTATCGCTATGAGGCATCTTGTGACATTTCATTATGCGAAAGGTGCTATATAATTGTAAGTTGCTGTTGCTGAAAGAGTGTCACACGTAGAAGGCCAAGTCACTGAATATTTTTTTAAAATCATTCATGGGATGTGGCTGGGCCAATGTTTATTGCTCATCCCTGAGGGCATTTAAGAGTCAACTACATTGCTGTGGTCTTGAAGTCACATGTAGGCCAGACCAGGTAAGGACAACAAATTTCCTTCCCTAAAGGGCAACAGTGAACCAGACGGATTTTTACGATAATAGACAACGGTTTCATGGTCATCAGGAGAATTTTAAATCCAGATTGTTATTGAATTCAAACTTAAGAAAGTAGTATTTAAGAAAGAAATAGATTTCTAGATACTAAAGACATTATGGAGAGTTAGTCGAAATGTGGAGCTGAGATAGGGATCAGTCATTGAACGGTGAGCTGGTCTGAAGGGCTGAATGACTTATTTTCTGAGAGATAATTCTCTTTCCTCTCTCTTATCCTACTTGTATTTATTTATCTTATTTATTTGTGGACATGGGCATCACTGGCTCGCCAACACTTACTGTCCATCCCTAGACACCTCTGGAGGACAGTTGAGAGTCAACCACATCGCTGTGGCTCTGGAGTCACATATAGGCCAGACTGGGTAAGGATGGCAGATTTTCTTCCTGAAGGACATTAGTGAATGAGACAGATTTTTCTGACAATTGACATTGGTTTCACGGTCATCAGTAGATTCTCAATTCCAGATTTTTTTTATTGAATTTAAACCATCTGCTGTGATGGGATTCGAACCAGGGTCCCCAGAACATTAGCTGAGTTTCTGGATTAAAAGTCTAGCGATAATACCATCAGGACATTGGCCCAATACAGTAGGGGAGGCAATCTCTAAGAGTTCACTGCATGTTTTGTATAAATGGAAAATCTTCAATAAGACTCTATAAATTTTTAAAAGTGATATAACCCTGGGTTTGGAAAAAGTTCTGGGAGATCCCAAAGCTATGAAAGGTTCTGTAAAAGGCCCTTTTGGATTTCCAGTTCAAAGTCGCGAAATATTTATACAGCGGGTCAGTTGTGAGATCCTCGAGTACACTTAGAATCATACAGTGCAGAAGAGGCCTTTCAGGCCATCAAGTTTGCACCAACACGTGTGAAACATCTGACCTCCCAACTAATGCACTTTAAGGAAGGAAATCTGCCATCTGGTCTACATGTGACTCCAAAGCCACAGCAATGTTGTCGACTCCTAAACGCTCTCAGGACGGGCAATAAATCTGGCCAGCCAGCCACGCTCATGTCCCACATGTGAAGTTTTTAAAAATTCCATTTACCAGCATTTGCCCCATAGCTTTGCATGTTGTGATGTGTCAAGTGTTCACCCAGGTACTTTTTAAGGATGTGAGGCAACCTACCTTTACCAACCTCCCAGGCAGCACATTCTACACCATCACCACCCTCTGGGTGAAAAAGTTTTTTCATGCACCCCACCCCATCTGCCCCTCATTTTGAACCTGTGCCCCCTTGTGACTAACTCTTTAATTAAGGGGAACAGTTGCTCCTTATCCACACTGTCTATAATCTTGTATAGCTCCATCAATTTGTTGTTTTCCAGTTATGTTTAAGCTACAATGGGCAAATTGGAAACCCATACTCCCAGAGCCCTGACAAACCATACCTTCCTCATAGCACTGTAAACATCCTCCCCTTCCAGGTTCCTTACCCAATTTTCTTTCTAGCTTCAAACACCCTCTCACGTAGTGTGTCCCAGCTCACAACAACTCATCAGATAGAAAGTGCTCATCAAAGTCTCGATAGTCACTCTACAATCTACAAACTCCTTTCACTGATCCCTGCCTGGTTCCTCATGACAAACCAGTTCTTCTAATCAATAAAACCAAAGCTTGGGCTGACAACTGGCGAGTAATGTTCACAACACACAAATGCCAGGCAATAACCATCACCAATGAACATTGTAACCACCACCTTTTGACACTCAATGATGTTACCATCACTGGATCCCCATTAGTCAATATCCTTGATGTTACCATTGACCAGAAACTCAACTAGACTCACCATATAAACATAGTGGCTGTAAACAGCTGGTCAGAAACTGGGAATACAGCAGCTAATAACTCACTTCCTGACTCCCCAAAGCTTATCCACCATCCAGAAGGCATAAGTCAGAAGTGTGATGAAATACTCTCCACTTGCCTGGATGGGTGCAACTGCAACAACACCAAGAAGCTCAACACCATCCAGGACAATGCAACCCACTTCATTTGCACCACATCCACAAACATCCACTCTTTCCAGCACCGACGCTCAGTAGCAGCAGTGTGTACGAGATGCACTGCAGCAATTCACCAAAGATTCTTAAACAGCACTTTCCAAGCCCATGGCCATGTGGGCAAAGGCAACAGGTACATGAGAACACCAGCATCTGCAAATTCCCCTCCAAGTCACTCACTGCCCTGACTTGGAAATATATCACCGTTCCTTCACAATCGTTGGATCGGAACCCTGCAGTTCTTTCCCTAATGGCATTGTGGGTCAATCCGCAGCAGGTAAACTGCAATGATTCAAAAAGGCAGCTTATCACCACTTTCTCAAGAGCAAGTAGGGATGGGTCATAAATGTTGGCCAGCCAGCAACGCCCATGTCCCATGAATGAATAAAAGGAAAATCAGTGTTTATCCTTCTTCAGGTATAGATCACTCTGTATACAAAATGCTCCCTGTTACCTAAAGAAATAAATACTCAACACATTGCAAACAAAGGGATGGGGTGAAGTTAGATCCACTAACACATGTGCGTGGGGTTTGGTGGCAGCAGAGGGACAATTTACAAGCATCTGCCCACCTAAGAGACAACTAGACATCATCACCCTGTTGGTTTGTCAAGAGCTGGTTGAGAGTTGGGGGCTTCAATGTTTACACTGCTCCAAAGTGGGAAGGAGACACATATAATTTGACCCAAATGGTGGGGAAGGGGTGTAAATGGGTGGTCTTGACCAGCTGGCCACATGCGTAACAATTCTAAAAAGCTGCCACGAACCCTTAACTTATTATTACCTAAAGCACATGCAAATTCTTCTCAGCTGCCATCAGATTTTTGAATGGACCTACTTTAGATTAAGTTGATCTTACTCTTCATCCTAGCTACACTACATTCCATATCCTCTCCTTTCCTACTCCACGGACAGTATGCTTTGTCTGTATAGCAGAAACAATATTTTTCAGAGTATACCAATACAAGCAACAATAATAAAATCAAATCAAAATTGGATAGGGTACATTAGAGAGATAATATAGAATTCCTACAGTACAGGAGCAGACCATTCAGTTCATCAAGTCTTCATAGACCAGAATCCCACCCAGGCCCTATTCCTGTAGCCCCACATATTCACTGTGCTAATCCCCTAACACTAAGGGTCAATTTAGCATGGCCAATCCAGCTAACCTGCATATCTTTGGACTGTGGAAGGAAACCGGAGGACTCAGAGAAAATCTATGCAAGCACAGGGAGAACATGCAAACTCCACAAACAGCGACCCGAGGCCAGAATTGAACCTCGGTCTCTGGCACTGTGAGGCAGCAGTACTAACCACTGTGCGACCTTGCCGTGGTTCAAAAGCCGGTGCAGGGTTTGGTCTGGGGGGTACTGGCATCAGCACTGGGGAAAGTGGGGTCTATAGCACTGGGATGGCTGACATCTAAAGCACGTCAAGACACATGTTCTTGAAAACTGCACAACCAGGGTAGTAGAGAGGGTTTTAAACGAAAAAAATTGGGGGGCAGAGGGGATGGTTCTGGAGAGAAAATACACAGGTTACAAAGCAAAAGGACAAGGCAGCTATTCAGATGATGATATCCAGTGTGATAGGAAGGGACAGAACATATAAGCAAAACAAACAGCAGGAAATAGGGTCAAAAGGAGGGGGGGAAGATCATAGAATGGCCAGAAAGCAAAATTAATGGCACTTTACTTAAATGTACATTGTAGTCAGCACAAAATAAATGAATTGACAGCACAAATTGAGGATAATGGGTATGATTGTATAGTCATTACAGAAACATGGTTTCAAGATCAAGTTTATAAGTTTTAAAAGCTCATTTATCAGCGTCACAAGCAAGGCTTACATTAACACTGCAATGAAGTTACTGTGAAAATTCTCCAATCACCACACTCCGATACCTATTTGGTACACTGAGGGAGAATTTAGCACGGCCAATGCACTGAACCAGCACATCTTTCAGACTTTAGGAGGAAACCAGAGCACCCGGCAGAAACCCACGCAGATTGTATGCTTTCTTGACTACCTTCTCCACCTGCATTGCAACTTTCAATAATCTGTGTACCTGTACACACAGATCCCTTTGCCTTTCAATGTTCTTAAGAGTTCTAGCTTTTATTGCAAATTTTCTATCTATATTAGATCTTCCAAAATGCATTATCTCATTTCTCTAGATTAAACTCCATCTGCCATTTCTCACCCAAGTCCCCAACTGATCTATATCCAGCTGTATCCTATGATCCTCATCACTATCTGCAAATTCACCAATCTTCGTGTCATCCACAAACTTACTAATCAAACCATTTTCCTCCAAATCATTTGTACGTATCTAAAAAAGCACTAAGCCCTGAAGAATACCGCATGTCACAGTTCTCCATTCAGAAATGCACCCTTTCACTACTACCATTTATCCTCTATGTATCCACCTTGCCAACTCACCTCTGATCCCATGCGACTTCACCTCCTGCACCAGTCTGCCATGAGGAGCCTTGTCAAAGCCTTACTCAATTCCACGTAGATAACATCTGCTGTCCTACCCTCAATCATCTTCGCCACTTCCTTGAAAAACTCAAACAAGTTAGTAAGACATGATCTTCCCTTCACAAAACCATTTGCCTCTCACTAATACATCCAGTAATTTCCAAGTGGGAGTAAATCCTATCTTGAAGAATCCTCTCCAATAATTTCCCTACCACTGATGTCAGACTCACCGGCATGTAATTACCTGGATTATTTTTGCTACCCTTCTTAAACGAGGGAACAACATTGGTTATTCTCCAATCCTTTGGGACCTCTCCTATAGCCAGTGAGGATATAAAGATTTCTTACAAGGCCCCAGCAGTTTCCTCCCTTGTCTCTCTCTCTCTTTCAGTATTCTGGGATGTATTTTATCAGGCCCTGGGGACTTGTCTATATTAGTGTTTCTTAAGAACCCCAATAGCTCCTCCTTTTTGATTTCAACACAACTCAAACTACACACCCTTTCTCAGACTCATCATCCACCAAGTCCTTCCCTTTGGTAAATACTGATGCAAAATATTCATTAAATACCTCGCCCATTTTCTCTGGCTCCTTGCATCGATTCCCTCCCCTGTCCTTGAGTGGGCCAATCCTCTCCCTAGCTACCCTTTTGCTCTTTATATGTATAAAAAGCCTTAGGATTTTCTTTAATCCTGCTGGCCAATGATTTTATGACTTTTAGGCATCCTTATTCCTTGCTTAAGTTTCTTTCTACTTTCCTCGTATTCCATGCTTGCTTTGACAAATGATTCCTTTTTCTTTTTGACTAGGCTTACAATATCCCTTGTTATCTCTTACCATACTTATCCTTCAGCCTTACAGGAATATGCTGGTCTTGAATCCCTATCAACTAAAAGGATAGTATTAAACTGAAAAAAATATAACGTGGCAAAGATTCATAGTAAGCCAGAGGATTAGAAAAGTTTTAAACCCAACAAAAGACTACTAAAGAAAAAAATAAAGCAGAGAAGATAAGCTATGAGGATAAATTAGCAAATAATATGAAGACAGACTATAAGAGCTTCTTTAAACATAAAAATGAATGTGGGCCCTTAGAGAATGAGACTGATGAAATAATAATGGTGAACCAGGAAATGACAGGAAAGTTAAACAAATACTTTATGTTAGTCTCCATGGTGGAAGACACTAATAGCATTCTAAAAGTACTCAATAATCAGTGGCAAAAGGCAGTGGGGTTGAAAGAGGAAATAAATGCAAAAACTATTACTACAGAACAAGTACCAGGGAAACTAATGGGGGCTAAAGGCCGATAAGTCCCCTGGACCTAATGAGTTGCATCCTAGGCTATTAAAGAATATAGCTATAGAGACATTAGATACACCAGTGATAATCTTTCAAGAATCCTTAAATTTTTGAAAAGTCCTAGAGGATTGGAAAACTGCTAATCCTTTTATTTAAAAAGGAAGGAGACAAAAAAAAGTAATTAAAGGCCAGTTAGCTTAACTTCTGTTATTGGAAAAACGTTAAAGGATGTAATAGCACAACATTTAGAAATACGTAATACAATCAAGCAATATGGACTCACAAAGGGGAACCCATGCTTGACAAATTATTAGAATTCTTTGAGGTGATAATGAGCAGAATAGATAAAGGGGAACAAGTGGATGTAATATATTTGGATTTCTAAAAAGCATTCAATAAGGTACCACACAAAAGACTACTTAATAGGACAAAAGCCCATGGTGTTGGGGTTAGTATATTTGCATGGACAGAGGGTCAGCTAACTGAGAGTTGGACTAAGAGGTGTACTTTCAGGATGGCAACCTGTAACTAATGTCACAAGGATCAGTGCTGGGGCCACAATTGTTTACAATATATGTTAATGACTTGGATAATGAAAGTACTATTGCCAACTTTGCAAATGGCACAAAAATAGATGGGTAGGCAAGGGGTGAGGATGATACAAAGAATCTACAGAGGGCACGGGTGGGGGGGAGTGGGGGGGGGGGGGGGGGGTGGGGGGAACCTGTGAAATTCTTTACCCTGGGAGGCAAATGAAGGCTGGGTTGTTAAAGGTACGATTGCAGACGAGAGGGCCTCTCGTCAAAACAACGAGAGGTTGTTTTGTTTTTCAACTGGCAGGGTAGGGAATTGTGCGACGGGTTGATTTGATTTAATGTCACATGTATTGGGATAGTGAAAGTATAATTTCTCACACTTTATACAGACAAAAAGCGGTGATGGAAAGGAGAGGGTGCAGAATATAGTATTAAAATCATAGCTAGGGTATAAAGAAACATCACTTGGTTAAAGGTTAATACTGGCAGGGTGGAGAGGAGAAGGTGGAGATAAAGTGGAAGTTGAGAATTATCATAAAAGAATCCGTACAGTGCAGAAGGAATCCATTCAGCCCATTGAACCTGCACCAACAACAATCCCACTCTGGTCCTAATCCTGTAACCCCGCTTATTTAACCTGCTATCCCCCCTGACACGAAGGAGCAATTTAGCACGGCCAATCCACCTTTAGTCATGGCACCAATCAGTTCCTGCCTGCATCCGCTACAGTTTTCTTACATGATCCACAGCAGGTGCCATCATTTCCCTGGCCCTGCATTCAACCAGCAACACCTAGATAACAAAGACATCTACATCAGACTCCTGTTTTTGACTTCAGCTCAACATCATCATTCCTACAAAACTCATTTCTAAACCTTGTGGTCTGGGGCTTGGCTCCTCCCTCTGCAACTGCATCGTGAACTTCCTAAACCACAGACCATAGTCAGTAAGGATAGGCAACAATATCTCCTCCATGATCATCCTCAAAACCGGTGTCCAATAAGGCTGTGTTCTCAGCCCCTCATTATATTCCTCAAACACTGATGACTCTGTGGAAATTCCTCTCCAACTTGATTTTCAAGCTTTTTAACGACACCACTGTTGTGGGTCAGATCTCAAACAATGATAAGACAAGAGTACAAGAATGAGATGGAGAATCTGGTGTGCCGGTGCGATGATATCAACAAAACGAAGGAGACAGTCATTGATTTTAGGAAGCGTAAAGGAGAACATGCCCGTCTACATCAACGGAGACGAAATAGAAATGGTCGAGAGCTTCAAGTTTTCAGCTGTCCAGATCACCAATGACCTGTCCCAATTGCCTCATGTCAACACTATATTAGGAAGGCCCAACAACGACTTTACTTTATGAGGACTCTAAGGAAATTTGCTACGTCAGCTAAACTCTCACCAACTTCTAAGATACTCCATAAAAAACATTATTTCACTGCATCACAGCTTGGTATGGCTCTGGCTCTGTCCATGACTGCAAGAAACTACAAAGGGTCATGAACGAAGCCCAGTCCATCAGTCAAACCAGCCTCCTGTCCAGTGATACTCTCTCACTTCCCCCTGCCTCAGAAAAACAGCCAGCATAGTTAAGGACCCCATGCATCCCAGCCATTCTCTCTTCCACCTCTTTCCATCAGTAAAAAGATTAAAAAGTCTTGAATCACGTACCAACTAACTCAAAAACAGCTTCTTCCCTGCTGCCAACAGGCTTTTGAATAGATTTACCTTGCACTAAGTTGATTCTTTTCTGCACACTAGCTATGACTATATTCCGCACTCTCTCCTACAGTATGATTTGACTGTTTAGTGCACAAGAAACAATACTTTTCACTGCATACTAATACATGTAACAATCATAAATCAATTTAAAGTCCAATAGGTTTATTTGGAATCATGAGTTTGCTGAATACTGCCCCTTAATCAGGTGATTCCAAATAAACCTGTTGGACTTTAACCTAGTGTTGTGAGACCTCCTACTGTTCGCAGCTAGTCCAATGTCAGCATTTCCACATCGATAGTAAATCAAATCAAAATTTTTTGGAGCTTGGGAGGAAACTGGGGCACCCACAGCAAACACATGCAGACACAGGGAGTGTGCAAACTCCACATAGACAGTGACCAGAGACCAGGAAATGAACCTAGATCCTTGTCGCTGTGAAACATTAGTGTTAACCACCGTGATCCTCTATTATCACATAGAACAGTACAGGCCCTTCAGCCCTCGCTGTTGTACCATGCTAAATCCAAACCCAAGATCAAGCTATCCCGCTCCCTATCATTCTGGTCACATCTGATCTCATTGAACGGCGGGGCAGAGCAGACTCCATGGGCTGAATGGCCTGCTTCTGCTCCTGCAGTCTCTTCCCTGCATCCATGAGGAATTACAGTAGGAAGTCTGACAACACCAGGTTTAAGTCCAACCGATTTATAATGCCACTGGAGGTCAGTAAACAATGTACATATGTGTGTGTTCACATATATAATACATATGTACATTTTGTGTACACATCCATATCACATATCTATTTTTGCACTGTGTAGGTGTGTGTGCAGATTGGCTCCATCTCCAGCTGGCCTCACCTGGATGCGGGGATCCAGCTCCTCTTCCTCCTCCCTCTCCTCCTTCTGCCTCAGCCTGGCCTCCTCCTCTTCCTCCTCCTCTTCTTCTTCTTCTGCCTCCTCCTCCTCTTGCTGCTGCTGCTGCTGCCCCAGGCCCACTCCCTCTCCCTGAGCGGCGGCCGCAGCGGCCCCCAGCTCCCCGGTACCGGCCGGACTCTCCCTCTGAGCCCTGGGCTCTGTCATTCCGCCATGCAAGCGCCGAGGCCGCGGCTTCTCACCGAGTGTGTGTTTGTCTCCGTCGCTGGGGTGAACGCTTAACGCTCCCGACGCCCGGCTCGCCGTACTGCGTCACCCGTACGGCACCGCCGTCCCTCCTCCACCGCTGCCGCCGCCATATTGTTGTACGGCACCGACCCGCTCTCGGCACGCGCCATCTCGTTGTACGGCATCGCGATAGTGGAGGGGGGGCTGGCGGGTGCGCGTCGCCATCTTGTAATACGGCACTTGGCTGATATGGGAACTGAGGCATGGTACATTGTGGAGACCATTGCAGACACTACGACAGCGGATGAATGAACATCGTTCAACAATCACCAGGCAAAAGAGTTCCCTTCCTGTGGGCGAACACTTCAGCAGTCATGGGCATTCGGCCTCCGACCTTCGGGTAAATGTTCTTCAAGTGGGCCTTCACAACACACGACAGCGCAGAGTCGCTGAGCAGAGACTGATAGCCAAGTTCCGCACGCGTGAGGACGGTCTTAATAGGGATCTTGGCTTCATGTCACACTATCTGTAACCCCCATGACTTGCCTGGGTTAGCAAAAAGAAACCCCACTTACTGTGCTGTCTGGAGACAATACACATCCCTCTAACCTCTGCTGTTAGCCACTTTAAGACTTGAATAGCAGGTTAGGTGTAAGGATTCACATTCTAATCAGCAATCTGTAAACTGTCTGTGCTGATATGTGTGCTTTTGGAGACTAGAACACCTCATTTGCCTGATGAAGGCCACAAAAGCCGAAAGCTCGCAGATTTACTATCAAATAAGTCGGTTGGATTTAAAGTTGCCAGACTTTACTGATATGGGAACTGTCAGATACAATGCGAGGGTGGGTGGGGGAAGGGAAGAGTGTTGCCAACTCTCCAGGATTGCCCTGGAGATTGAGACATAATCTCTGTATAATCTCCCAGGACACAACCCTATAGTGTACAACCCTGGAGGGGAAAAAAATGACATTGGGACATTGAAAAAAAAATTGTTTTTTTTTCTCTCTGTTATTTCTTCTGAACATTTCTCTGTACCAGAACCACACATTTATAAGAATATTGAAAGTGGGGGGAATGATAAAAGGCTGTTTGGCTGACTTTGATTTATTATTGTCACACGTATTAGCATACAGTGAAAGGTATTGTTCCTTGCGTGCTATAGAGACAAAGCATACCATTCATAGAGAGGGAAAGGAGAGAATGCAGAATGCAGAATCATAGGTAGGGTGTAGAGAAAGATCAACTTGGTGCGAGGTAGGTCTATTCAAAAGTCTCACAGCATCAGGGAAGAAGCTGTTCTTGAGTCAGTTGGTATATGACCTCAGACTTTTGTATCTTTTTCCCAACAGAAGAAAGTGAAAGAGACAATGTTCAGGGTTCCTGATTATGCTGGCTGCTTTCAATTTTTTTAAGTTTAAATTTATTTATTTATTTGTCACAAGTAGGTTTATGTTAACACTGCAATGAAGTTCCTGTGAAAATCCTCTAGTTGCCACACTCTGGTGCCTGTTTGGCTTCATGAAGGAGAATTTAGCATGGCCAATACATCTAATCAGCACATCATTCCAAGGCAACAGGAAGTGTAGACAGAGTCAATGGATGGGAGCTGGTTTGAATGATGGACTTCGTTCATGACCCTTTGTCGTTTTTGCAGTTTTGGTCAGGCAGGAACCATAGCAAGCTGTGATACATTCAGAAAGGATGCTTTCTATGATACATCTGTAAAAATTGGTGAGTGTTGTCGTGGACATGCTGAATTTTCTTAGCTGCCTGAGAAAATAGAGGTGTTGGTGGGCTTTCTTAATTTTAGTGTCAGCATGGAAGGCCCAGGATGGTTTCTTGGTGATCCAGACACCTGAAAACCTGAAGCTCTTGACCATTTCTACTTCTCCCACGGCACAACTCTGGAAAAAATTAGTCGTCGGAACATTGAAGAAAGATAGTTTTTCTTTCCTATCATTTCCTTTGAACATTTCTCTCTACCAGTACCTCATGTATAAAACAAATTGAAAATAGGGGGATGAAAAAAAGGCTGTTTGATTGACAGTTAAGCATCATTGAATAGGCTAATGAGCCTTTTGGTTTTCCAACTAATACCTAGAAGGTGGATATGCATCACAAGAACGTGTGTGTGTTGGCCAATCAATGCTGAGAATGTGGAGGGCAAGTCATCTGATGAAACTCGCTGGAATACATTTAATCACAGTTTAGACCATAGGCATAGGGGCAGATTTAGGCCATTCAACCCAGAATCTGCTGTGCCATTCAATCATGGCTGATAAGTTTTTCAATCCCATTCTCCTGTCTTTTCCCTGTAACCTTTGATCCCCTTACCAATCAAGGACTGATCTATCTCTGTCTTAAATACACTCAATGACTCAGCCTCCACAGCCTTCTGTGGCAATGAATTCCAGATATTCATCACGATCTGGCTGAAGAAATTCATCTTGATCTCAGTTCTAATGGAACATCTCTTTACTATGAGGCTGTACCCTCAGATCCTAGTCTCTCCTGTTAATGGAAATATCTTCCTCACATTCACTCTATCTGGACCTTTCAGTATTCTGTAAGTTTCAATGAGATTCCCTCCATCCTACTAAGCTCCATCGAGTACAAACCCAGAGTCCTCAAAGACTCCTCATATATCAAAATGCAGAATTTATTTATAGCTTCTAATGTGGCACAGGAATGTTAACAAAATGCATTCCACGCTACACAGATATATACAGGAATGTGTGCTGTTAGTCACATCATAGGCTTTCTGCATGACTGCACATTCTGGCCAACCCCAGCTTCGTATATGCTTGCTTGAGGAAGATTCATTCCCCCTCATTGAGTCTTATTGTGCTGCATGGTGTCACATTGCTTAGCAGCACCAATAACTCAAGTTCAATTCCCAGTTTGGGTCATTGTCTGTGTGAAGTCTGCACGTTCTCCCTGTGTTTGCATGGATTTCCTCTAGGTGCTCCTCCCACAATCTAAAAGATGTGCTGATTAGGTGTATTGGCCATGCTAAATTCTCCCTCAGCGTACCTAAACAGGTGCCGAAGTGTGGCAACTAGGGAATTTTCACAGTAACTTCATTACAGTATAAATGTAAGCCTACTTGTGACATTAATAAATAAACTTCAACATGACATAGTCCGGATTTCATATCCTCGGTTCTGAATGACAATACTTGTGACATTAATAAATAAACTTAAAAAAAAACTACTGTCATCATATTATAACTGTAAATGTAATTACTGCTATTCCAACCTGCCCTGACTCAACAAAGCTTCATTTCATTGTAACCACCTCGTTCATGAATGTCTTTCAAGTAAGGAAATCTGCTGGCCTAGGAGAGATATTGGAGTGCAATATTGAAATAAAGGATCAGCTAACAGGTTTATTTGGAGTCTTTTGAAGTGCTGCTCCTTCATCAGGTGCTGTTCCTCATCACCCACCTGATGAAGGAGCAGCGCTCTGAAAGCTTGTGACACCACATAAACCTGCAGGACTTTCAGCTGGTGTTGTGACCTTTTACTGTGTCCACTCCAGTCAGCATCTCTACATCATTATCATGATGAATGACAGAGCAGGATTGAAAGATTAAGTACCCTATTCCTCCTTTTTTCTCTGTCTCTATGAACCATAGGACTAATAAGGTGTAGAAGGAATTGTATTTTTCAGTATTCATGCACAGGATGTGGGCATCGCTGGTCAGCATTTATTGCCCATCCCTAATTGCCTGGGCATTTTAGAGTCAACCACATTGCTGAGACCCTGGAGTCACATGTAGGCCAGATTGGATAAGGACAGCAGGTAAATAGAAATGGTGTTACAGGAATAGGGCATTTTCTCCACGTCCACTATAATGCGGTGATTCTTAATAGCCCTCTAAGAAGGCTGAGCAAGCCTCTCAATTTCCAGTGCAATTGGAGAGGGGCAACAAATGCTGGTGTTGTCAACGATGCCCAATCCCCAGAAGGAATTTTTTAAAAATTCTAAGAATTCTATTCTACAGTAAGACAATTGAATTGAATTCAATCATCGGGATTTGAATAAGTGGCTAAATAAAGGCATTGATTAGGATCACTGTAGCTTTCTAAATATTGTTTTGTTACAATCAATATTTTGAATCATTAAAGTATATTTTTTACAATGATCACAACATCTTGTTCATACCATTCATTCATCCAGATTTGCAGTTTTAATTGCATAAATATTTCTTCAACAGCCTTTATAGAGTCATAGAATTCCTACAGTTAAGAAGGAGGCTATTTAGCCCATCAAGGCCACCGACAACAATTCAACCCAGGTCTTATCCACGTTCCCTGTTGTCCTTACCCAATCTGGCTTACATGGAACTGTAGAGCCAGCGATGTGGTTGACTCTTAAATGTCCTTAGGCAACTCAAGATAGGCAATAAATGCTGGTTAGCCCGCGATGCTCACATCCCATGAACCAATATTAAAGAAGACGATGTGTCAAATGGGCTTTTTCTACACTGTAACAATCCTGTGATTCACAGACACATAGAAAATAGCAACACCATTTGATTATGAGGTGAAGATTCCAGCATTGGATTGGGGTGGGCATAGTAAGAAGTCTTACAGCAACAAGTTCAAATCCAACAGTTTTATTTGGAATCACCAGCTTTCGGAATGCTGCTGTTTCATCCCATAGAATTAAGAATCTATTGATGACCATGAAAACCATTGTCAAATGTTAAAAAAATCGATCTGATTCACTAATATCTTTTAGGGAAGGAAATCTGCCGTCCTTACCTGGTCTGACCTACATGCGACTCCAGAGCCACAGCAATGCGGTTGACTCTGAACTGCTCTCTGAAAACGCCTAGCAAGCCACTCAGTTCAAGAGCAATGCGGGATAGGTAATAAATGCTGGCCCAGCGAGTGACGCCTATGTCCAACAAATGAAAAAAGAAACTCGGTTGTTCTGGTACCCTCTGTA
This sequence comes from Sphyrna mokarran, assembly GCA_024679065.1. Lineage (NCBI taxonomy): Eukaryota > Metazoa > Chordata > Chondrichthyes > Carcharhiniformes > Carcharhinidae > Sphyrna > Sphyrna mokarran. The sequence continues at coordinate 98,609,526 of JAGIQG010000009.1, forward strand.
GAGGGAAAAAGCAGAGTTGATTGTTGGAGTCAAATATTTGATTCTTCATCAGAGCTGAACCTTGCTCTTCTCACTGTCTCTATAGAGAGGCTTGTTGTGGAGATACCAGTGTTGGACGGGGGTAAACACAGTAAGAAGTCACACAACACCAGGTTAAAGTCCAACAGGTTTATTTGGTAGCAAGAGCCACTAGCTTTCAAAACGGTGCTCTTTCATCAGTTGAAGGAGCAGCGATCCAAAAGCTCATGGCTTGTGCTACCAAAGCAACCTGTTAGACTTTTAATCTGGTGTTGTGAGACTTCTTGCTGCATAGAGAAACTGCCAGGCAGGCTGTATTCTTCCAACACTTTCTCATTTTTATTCCAGACATCCCTCAGCATTTTGTTTTTCTTTCCATTACAATCCGGAGTAGGTGCGACAATAGTAAGAAGAATAACTAAATAATGTGTTTAAGGTTAAAAAAAATAAATAAATGAATAAATAATGTAGCTGAGTAAAGTCACAGAGCGGCAAGGAGGAGATCAACCTTAGAAGGTTGCGCCGGAAGTGACGCTGGGCAAATGACGTCGATGTGAAACCGGTCTATCGGGCACGCTGGTGGCGTCATCAGGAGGCGACAGGGCTGTCCGGGCCGCGCATGCGCCTGGTCCTCATGGAGCCCTCAGCTTTGGCAGTGTTTAATATCCCAGCAGTGGAAGGGCCTCTGTTCAGGTAAATCAGAGGATTGGAGGTGGCTTACACAAGTTTCCTCTTTATTTTAGTTGTTATTAATTAACTATTATTATTTATGAATCTTTTTATGGGGGGTAAATGTGATCTTTTCCTGGCATTGTCTGACAAGGAATGGAAGAAACACTTACATTTATATAGCACCTCTCTCGTCCTCAGCAGGTTCAGTTTCCTCTCCCCACCCCCCATCCCCAGTTGTAACGTCAGAGATGCGGTGCTCTGTTTGCGCGCAGCAAGCTCCTGCGTCAACAAGTGCGATGCTGAGCAGGTCTGCTGTCGATTGAAAGATGACCGTGTGTCCGACAAGCTGATGGGAAGTGTCTGAGAGTGCTTTCTGCCCTCCATGTGCCGGTTTGTTTCCCATTTCCAGCACGTGACATGGGAAAGACCATAAGGTATTGGTGCAGGATTAGGCCATTCAGCCCATTGAGTCTATTCCATCATTCAATCATGGCAGATGTGTTTCTCAGCCCAATTCTTCCACCTTTTCCCCATAATTTTTGATCCCGTTACCAATCATGAATTTATCTATCTCTATCACAAATGTACTGATGATGTGGAGATGTCAGTGTTGGAGTAGAGTAGACACAGTGAGAAGCCTCGCAATACCAGGGTAAAGTCCAACAGGCTTATCTGGAATCACAAGCTTTCGAAGCACAGCTTGGGTAACCTGATGAAGGAGCTGCACTCCGAAAGCTTGTGATTCCAAATAAACCTGTTGGATTTTAACCTGGTTTTGTGAGACTTCTCGCTGTTAAATACACTCAATGACTTGGCCTCCACGTGGGAGCCAATTTTGTGAATCTGTCTCAACTGACATGCGATGCCTATTGGCTAGGAAGTGCAGGGAAAACAGGCCCCCTTCATGTGGCTCCCAGGCTACAACTTCAGAGGAAGTTCAGCCCCCAAATGTAGAGCAGAGCAAGGCTTGTGGACTTGTCTTGCCACCCATGAAAGTGCAGAGCTCTGGGCTAATGGCACATTCACAGCTCAGGACTGTTGAAGGCGAAGGGACTCCACACATACAGCTATGTGGTTGACTCTTAATTGTCCTTCTGAAATGCTTGAGGGAATCACTCAACCAGCAGCACCCACATCCCATAAAAGCATAAAGAAAAAGAACCAATGCAATAAAATTCAGGATTTGACTAAAGCTGTTACAAGAAGCTAATGGATATTTATTATTTTGAATTTATTGTACATCAGTGGTTAGCACTGCTGCCTCACAGCGCCAGGGACCCAGGTTAAATTCCAACTTTGGATGACTGTGTGGAGTTTGCACATTCATAGAATCCTAGAATAGAATCATAGGATCCCAGGAGTGCAGAAGGAGGCCATTCGGCCCATCAAGCCTACACTGACCTCAATCCCACCCTGTCCCCATAATCCCACATATTTTCCGTGTCAGTTTCCCAAAACTACGGTCAATTTAGTATGGCCAATCGACCTAACGCATCCACCTTTTGGACTGTGGGAGGATCCTATGCACTTGGGGGGAACTCCACACAGATAGTGACCCAAGCCAGGAATCAAACCCAAGACCCATGCGCTATGAACAGCAATGCTAAACCACTGTGCCACCATGCTGTTCTCCCTGTGTCTGCGTGGGTTTAGCCCTGGGTGCTCTGGTTTCCTCCCACACTCCAGAGGTTTGCAGGTTAGGTGAATTGGCCGTACTAAATCGTCCCTTAGTGTCACTAGGAAAATTATGATGTTCTATCAGAGTATCGGTGCTGACTTGGGCCAAATGGCCTCCTCCTGCATTGTAGGGAATTTGTTGAAGCCCCAGTTATTGGTGTAAGGATAACAAATTCATATAAAAATGAAGCTTTCCAATCAGAAAGCTTGCTGAAGAGAGGTGGCCGGATGCTCAATCCAGTTCTAACACCATCACACCAGACACAGATTCTGTGCCCAGTTGAGGTGGCTGCAGGTTTTGGATTTAGAAGTTCTTATGTTTTTTAAATTCATTCACGGGATGTGAGTATCTCTGGCCAGACCAGTATTTGTTGCCCATCCCTCATTGCACCTTGAGAAGTTGGTGGTGAGCTGCCATCTTGAACCACTGCAGACCCTGAGGTGTAGGTACACCCACTGCGCTGTTAGGGAGTAAAAGCAAATTACTGCGGAGGCTGGAGTCTGAAACTGAAAGAGAAAATGCTGGAAAATCTCGGCAGGTCTGGCAGCATCTGTAAGGAGAGAAAAGAGCTTATGGGAGAGGGAGGAGGTTGGGGGGGGTACAGTAGATGGTGGGGTTCAGGGGGCTCGGGGGAGATGATACAAGGGTTTGAAGGATAGGGTGGGGATTTGACAGCTGAGGTGTTGGCAATGCGGAGAGCTGGTGGAGGTTGTTGAGCAGACAGCTGGTGAAGTGAGTGGTAGTGGGAGAGGACTGGCAGCTTTGTTGTGTATTGACAAACTGAGGAAGGCACGGTGTCACCGGGGAGAGAGAGAGAGAGCTGCGCGGCAGCGATTCATTACAGACCTTTATCATCTTCAAGCAGTTGCATCACTTTGAATGGGGGATTATTTCATTGAGCATTGCCAAGGATTGAAGTAGGGACAGGATTAAAGAGTCTTCCTCGTGGGGACCATTGAAAGTAGATGTAGTTTGACCCTGTGAGACCACAGCCCGTTTCACTAGCACCGATGTTAGCAGGCATGGGTTGCAAAAATTACAGTGTGCATGCATGTGTGTGTGACTTTCTGTGCGTGCACAACCTGTCAGATAACAAGCAGTAGAAGAATATATTCTGTCTATGCTGATTCACAGCAGACTATTCTATGTTTGGAGGTTATCGGGTAGTATAGCAATGGGTACAAGTTTGTCACTCTCTGCGGTACAGTGCTGGTGGGTCTGGGTCTGTCACTGTATAATACTGGGGTACAGTGCTGGTGGGTCTGGGTGTGTCACTATAATACTGGGGTACAGTGTTGGTGGGTCTGGGTCTGTCACTGTATAACACTGTGGTCCAGTGTGGTGAGTGCGGATCTGTCAGTGTATTACACTGGGGTACAGTGCTGGTGGGTATGGGTCTGTCACTGTATTACACTGGGGTACAGTGCTGGTGGGTATGGGTCTGTCACTGTATAACACTGGGGTACAGTGCTGGTGGGTATGGGTCTGTCACTGTATAACGCTGGGGTACAGTGCTGGTGGGTATGGGTCTGTCACTGTATAACACTGGGATACAGTGCTGGTGGGTATGGGTCTGTCACTGTATAACACTGGGATACAGTGTGATGGGTACAGGTCTGTCGCTGTATAACACTGTGGTCCACTGTGGTGAGTGCGGATCTGTCAGTGTATTACACTGGGGTACAATGCTGGTGGGTATGGGTCTGTCACTGTATAACAGTGGGGGACAGTTCCTTTCCAGTCTCATGGGGAGATGCTGATTGAAGTGAATGCTGCAGTTTAACCTGATGATTTGCGTATATCCAATGCAGCTTTCTGAGCCACGCAGCCAAGTGAGGTGTAGGGTGAGGTTTCCAGCCAGCCTCTCAGGAATGCAGGGGCAGGTGTTTGTTCAGTGAGGCAGCTACAGTCGCTGTGGGCTTGTCTGAGCTGTTCCAGCGCTGAGTCAGAGGGCGTGTGACTTTAACCTGTCCTGTAGGTTCCCGGGGCATTGCGTAGACTAGGTACATTACCCTGTATCTAGCGACACGGCAGAGCACTGCTAATTGCGGGATCTTGCTGTGCATACAGCACCACTGTCTTTGCACCATAACCTCAGCAATCCAAGCTGTTTCTCGAGGGCCATTCTCCTGGGGGAATGGCATGTCGGCGAAGGAAGAGGTCATTCATGTCCTTTGCATCCAGCTCCTCTGCCGTTCAATCAGATCACTGCTCATAGAATCATAGAAATCCTACAGTGCAGAAAATGGCTATTTGGCCCATCGAGTCTGCACCAACCACAATCCCACCAGGCCCTACCGCCCCATCTGTACATTTTTACCCACTAATCCCTCTAACCTATTGCCAGTCAGGACACTAAGGGGCAATTTAGCATGGTCATTCAACCCGACCTGCACATCTTTGGACTGTGGGAGGAATCTGGAGCGTCTGGAGGAAACCCACGTAGACACGAGGAGAACGTGCAACCTCCACGCAGACAGTGACCCAAGCCAGGAGTTGAACCCAGGTCCCTGGAGCTGTGAAGCAGTAGTGCTAATCACGGTGCTACCTTGCCATCCCATTGTGGGCAGCATGGCAACACAGTGGTTAGCATGGCTGCCTCACAGCGCCCGGGACCGGGGTTCAATTCTGGCCTCGGGTCACTGTCCGTGTAAAGTTTGCATGTTCTCTCTGTGTCTGCATGAGTTTTCTCCGGGTGCTCCAGTTTCCTCCCACAGTCCAAAGATGTGCAGGTTAGGTTGATTGACCGTGCTAAATTGCCCCCCAATGTCATGGGGATTAGCTAGGGTGTGGGGTCGTGGGATTGTGATTGGTGCAGACCTGATGGGTCAAATAGCCTTCTTCTGCACTGTCGGATTCCATGTATTCTATATTCGTCTGATTTTTAGGTCAGAGAAGTAGCCGTTCTGATCCCAACGAGACCCAGGAGGGTCCTGTAGTCCCTCCACCCCACATTCTTCAACACACTCCATCAACCTCTCCTCCCATTGCATCTCTCTTGTGTGTCTCTCTTGCAGTTTCCCCATCAAGGCACCCAGGTTATTCATCTGCAATGCACTCTTGTGGTAGCCACTTCCACATCCTCCTCATTCTTCCCAGTGAAGTCATTTCTCTGGAATTCTTCACGTGATTTTTAATGATGACTTCAATATTCTGCTCTTGCTCACAAGTGGAAGCATTATCCCTGTGTATAACCCCTTCATATCCCTTCACGGTGGGTTAGCATTGCTGCTTTACAGTGCCAGGGATCTGGGTTCAGTTCCCAGTTTGGATTTGTGCGGAGTCTGCACGTTTTCTCCACGCCTGCGTGGGTTTCCCCCAGATGCCCCGGTTTCCTCCCACAGTGTGAAACTTGTGCTGGTTAGGTGCGCTGACCGTGCTAAATTCTCCCTCAGTGTACCTGAATAGGTGCTGAAGTGTGGCAACGAGGGGATTTTCACAGTAACTTCATTGTAGTGCTAATCAAACATTTGCGACGTGAATAAATAAACTCTAAACTTTTGTTTTGAGGTCAGGTTAGGCCGCTACCCAGAACTCTGCATCGTCTTTCTTTCCTTTCCCCTGGGTCACCACTCCTTCCCCCTTCTCCACAGTCCCTTCCTCTTAAAAGAGAATTCATTTCTCAGCTCTTGCACGGATTTGCATCAAATTTGCATTTGGCCTTTTGATACTTTCTCCCCTTCATCTCTCCCTGTCAGAACTTCCTCCTCTTCCTTTCTTACCCAGCTTCCCCTTAAACACATCTGTAGGTCAGGTAGATTGGCTGTGTTAAATTGCCCTTTAATGTCAGGGTAAATTAACAGGGTAAATAGGTGTGGTTGCAGGAATAATGTGGTGGGGTGGGGGCTGGGTTGTAGTTGGCACTTGCAGGCAAGGCACGTGCCTGCCAGATGAACCATGCCCTCTTACTCCCTGCCTGTGCACTGCCACTCCTGTTGGTTTGTTAACCCGTTCTGTTTCCTTTCCTTCCACCAGTTTCCCTGAGAGTCAGTGCCCCGACAGCAGGCCATCCCAGACCAGATCGTCGCAGGCTAGACCATCCCAGATTAGACCAGGCTATTGCAGACTAAACCAAACCGACCCAGGAACAGACCATGCAGCGGGAGAAGCTGAAATGTAAGAATCTCCATGAATACATGAGAAGCCTGAGTCCCACCATCCTGGACAAGCTGTACAACCACCCAGCAACATGTCTGGCTGTCTTCAGGTAAGGTCTCGGTGATTCCCTGACCTCCAGCGTTGGGGAGGGTGAGCACTCTGTCCAGCTTAACAGCGTTTCCACCACTCAGCAGCGACGGGACAGGGGCGCAGCATGATTGGCACGGAGGAAACGCGGGTAAAATCACATCTTCTCCTCCCCTCCCAGATCCAGAGCGGCTGAGTCAAATGATAATTCCAGGCCGAAAGCAGAAGGAGTCAAACTGGGGAGCAGCGGCACAGTGGTTAGCACTGCTGCCTCCCAGTGCCAGGGACATGGGTTCAATTCCCGGCCTTGGGTCACTGTCTGTGAGCATGCACATTCTTCCTGTGTCTGCGTGGGTTTCCTCTGGCTACTCCAGTTCCTCCCACCCCTCCCCTCACAGTGTGAAAGATGTGCCATTTAGGTTAATTGGTCATGCTAAATTGCCCGGATTAGAGGGATTAGTGGGGTAAATATGTGAGGTTGTGGGAATGGGGTCTGGGTGGGAAAGTTGTCAGTGCAGACTCGATGGGCCGAATGGTCTCCTTCTGCACTCTTGGGTTGCTATGATTCTGTCTCCCTGTGTTGCACAGCTCGGTGTCATACCGTAGTGACGTGATGATGTATTTACCCATGGTGTGGATGGGGTTGTCCTCTTCAAGCCAAGACAACATGGCAGTGGTAAGAACTACTTGCTGGAGGACTTGAGTGTGGGAGGAAGGCAGCTGTGTAGAGGCCACGCTGGGAGTATTGTGTGCCATTTTGATCTCTGTATTTAAGAAAGGAAATACTTGCTACGGAGAGAGTGCAGTGAATTTTTGAATAGATTTATCATTGTCACATATATTAGCATACAGTGGAAGGTATTGTTTCTTGCGTGCTATACGGACAAAGCATATCATTCATACAGAAGGAAACGAGAGGGCAGAATTTTACAGTCAAAGCTAGGGTGTAGAGAAAGATCAACTTAACGCGAGGTAAGTCCATTCAGAAGTCTGATGGCAGCAGGGAAGAAGCTGTTCTTGGGTTGGTTGGTACATGATCTCAAACTTTTATATCTTTTTCCCAATGGAGAAAGAAGATGGAAGGGAGAATGTCCAGGGTGCGTGGCATCCTTAATTATGCTGGCTACTTTGCCGAGGCAGCGGAAAATGTAGACATTTGGATGGGAGGCTGGTTTGCGAGATGGATTGGGCTACGTTCACAACCTTTTGTAGTTTCTTGCATTCTTGGGCAGAGCAGGAGCCCATACCAAGCTGTGATACAACCAGAAAGACTGTTCACCAGACTGATATCTGGGATGGCAGGACTGTCGAATGAGGAGAGATTGGGTCGACTGGGCCTTTGTGTTCACTGGAATTTAGCTGAATTAGTGGGGATCTCATTGAAAAGTATAAAATTCTAAACACGGCTGGTGAGACTGGATGCAGGGAGGATGTTTTCCCTGGGTTGGGGAACCTAGAACCAGGCCTCTCAATCTCAGGATACGGGGGAGACTATATAGGACTGAGGAGAAATTTCTTCAGTCAGAGGGTGGTGAACCTGTGATATTCTGTACTGCAGAAGGCCGTGGAGGCCAAATTAGCGAATATATTTAAGGAGGAAATAGACAGTTTTCCAAACTTTAAAGGGGAGAATGTGGGAGTATGACATTAGGAAAGAGGGTCAGCCACGATTGTAGTGAGTGGTAGAACAGGTTTGATGGGCCGAATGGCCTACTCCTGTTTTCTATGTTTACTACTGCGCCTGGTGTGTTGGAAGGATTTACAGGTTGTTTCTCAATCTTTCCTTTCCCCCAGGGAGCTGCCAGCGCTGGCTCAGAACTATGTCATGAGACTGTTGTTCGTGGACCAACCCTTGCCCCAGGCGGCCGTGGCCTTCTGGGTGAAGAAAGATAACCAACGGTACAGTACTGCTGCGCCCATTCCACCCTCCTTCCTACTTGTTCAAACACTCTCTTGTTTTTAATGATGAAAAACTTTTACAGTATTCCTCCGATCAGATCCACAGTGACTTGCAATGAGGGGACATCCCGAGGTGATTGGCGTGGAGGCGGGGTTGGGGGGGGGGGGGGGGGGGGGAGGAATGGGTGATATTTTAACCTAATGCAGTCGGGGTGCCAATCCCTTGGCATCGAGATGGAGGTTGTGCCCGGGCTGCCTGCTTGCTGTGACCCTCGGCTGGCTGGGCGCGGCTTGGACAAAACCATCCTCCTTGCTTTTCCTTGTTGGAAAGAAGCAGCTGCATTTTCCCAGTGCCCCCACTCCCATGACTTCCAGGCACCCCCAAGGCCCACCCCCCCCTTCACAGCCAAGCACGGGTTTAGCGCTGCTGTACAGGGGAGGGTCAGATTTGAGCACAGCAAGATCCCACGAGCAGCAACATGACGGACAAGCCCACTTTCCTGCTGAGATTTTTCGCACGCGTGTCCACTCGCGTGGGAAATAACCCAGGGGCGGAATGCACGAGAATGTTAATCATCCCGGTCATCTGGGTTGTAGGGGGGTGCGGGGGGCGGTGCAATTAGAGGTTGGGCGCAACTGCCGGCCTAGCCCACCCTGCTCGCATCCCAAAAAACAAATAATTAAAAACCCCCATCCGGTTCACTAGTGTCCTTTAGGGAAGGAAGTCTGCCGTCCTTACTCGGTCTGGCCCACGAGCCATAGCAATGTGGTTGACATTTCATTGCCCTCTGAAATGAACAGGGAGTGGGATAGCTTGACCTTGGTTTCGGACGTAGCTCGGCACAACACCGAGGGTCGAAGGGCCCGTCCTGTGCTATGTTCTATGAAATGACCTAACAAGCCACACGACAGCTGAAGTGATTTCCCGTTACCGTAATAATCGGTTAGAAAACTTTGTGTGACACTGACCTGTGTGCATGTGAGCCGTGCTCCAAGTATTTTGGCCAGGGGCTGGTATGCAGCGAGTAACCTGAACTGCAAGGTGAGAAACAGCAGTGATGCTTCTGTAGCTGGGATTGGGTTACAGGTCACACTCCTGTGGAGCAGCAGACACGTAAACAAGATCCATAACAGGACATGGCAGGCACCTTTCTCCATCACACCTGCCAGAATCCAGATCCTGACTGTGATTCCTCATTTTCATTTCACAAAAGAACCCTCAACTCCTGTCACTTAACTCTTAAATCAATTTATAATAATTTTTTTTATTCACTCATGGGTGTTGCTGGCTGGTCAGCATTTATTGCCTATTCCTAGTTACCCTTGGTCAGGCTTGCACTTGTTTGTGTACACACACACACACACACACACACACACACACACACACACACACACACACACACCCCCCCCCCCCCCCCCCCCCAAGGGATACTGGAGCCTGTGTGTGGACCACAATGCACGACACACAGACATCAGCTCTTGCAATGGGTTTGGATTCTAGAAGAAGAGCACTAAGTGGGCAGAAGGGTCTCTTGTTTAATATTTGTGACAGTTCCATTTCTTGAGCAGTCTCTGTTTAGCTCTCTCTTCTGCTCTGTCTGTCTATGTCTCTCTCTCTCTCTCTCTAACTGTTATCTGTCTCTCTCTCTGCCTGACTCTCCTTCTCTCTCTCTGCCTGACCCTCCTTCTCTCTCTCTGCCTGACCCTCCTTCTCTCTCTCTGCCTGACTCTCCTTCTCTCTGCCTGACCCTCCTTCTCTCTCTCTGCCTGACTCTCCTTCTCTCTCTCTGCCTGACCCTCCTTCTCTCTCTCTGCCTGACCCTCCTTCTCTCTCTCTGCCTGACCCTCCTTCTCTCTCTCTGCCTGACCCTCCTTCTCTCTCTCTGCCTGACCCTCCTTCTCTCTCTCTGCCTGCCCCTCCTTCTCTCTCTCTGCCTGACCCTCCTTCTCTCTCTCTGCCTGACTCTTGTCGTGGTTCCCCAGGACGACAACTGATTTTAGCCGATTGGAACAGAGAGTCTGAGTCGTAATCCTCCAAGCAGTAGACTTTATTCTCCAGCACAAGACAATAAAGCCGGGATGTCCAGAACAATCCAATGAACCATCTGCTTGCAGTCTTTTTATACACGTTACAGCTCCATACCTCAAGATTCTTATCTTACTTTTAAGATTCGACCTCGTTTAGCCACCATTGTTTCTGGGTCGACCCTTTATCTACCTTGTTTGAGATTGGTCACTCATTGGTACATCTCTTTGCTTCTTGAAACCATGGTAGTTATGACCTTTGCCCTTATCTAGACAATTCTGCTTATACAATAATTGTGGCTTAGTTTAGCTGACTTAAGTCAAATAATAAAAAAGAGCATATTTACTTCATTCTTTTCTTTTAGTTGTAATCATATTGAGTTGAGTAACTGAACAACAACCATTGTTTCTCAAGGCTGTTACTGTTTACATTCATTGACTATAAGTGATTACTATACTAATTTCATCACATTGGTTAACATACATTGATTACATTGGCTATATTTGATTAACATGCTGATCTCATCACATTTCAACGTACAGGCTTTAATTACGAGTTTCAGAGCAAATTCTCTTACACTCTCTCTCTCTCTCTCTGCCTGACTCTCTCTCTCTCTCTCTCTCTGCCTGACTCTCTCTCTCTTTCCTCTCTCTCTGCTGACTCTCTCTCTCTGCCTGACTCTCTCTCTCTCTGACTCTCTCTCTCTGCCGACTCTCTCTCTCTGCCTGACTCCTCTCTCGCCTGACTCTCTCTCTCTGCCTGACTCTCTCTCTCTGCCTGCTCCTCTCTCTCTCTGCCTCACTCTCTCTCCTCTCTCTCTGCCTCACTCTCTCTCTCTCTCTCTCTCCTTCCTCTCTCTCTCTCTCTCTCTCTCTCTCTCTCTCTCTCTCTCTCTCTCTCTCTCTCTCTCTCTCTCTCTCTCTCTCTCTCTCTCTCTCTCTCTCTCTCTCTCTCTCTCTCTCTCTCTCTGCCTGACTCTCTCTCTCTCTCTCTCTGCCTGACTTCCTCTTCACTCTGCTCCTCTCTCCATCCACAGGGATCACGATGACTGCATGAACATCCTTATGGGGCTGAGACTGTGGCATTCCCAGCAGCTTCCTGGTGGGTTACAAGGCCTGATCCTCAATCCCATCTTCAAAGAGAATTTACGCATTGCACTCCTCGGAGGGTAAGTGATACTGAGTTTGTGTATGTGGGTGTGTGCTGGTTGTGCTTGTAGGTGCTTGGTGTGTGCATCATTCTACTGAGTCCTACTATAAGATGTAGTTTAATTTATTTATTAGTGCCACAAGTAGGCTCACATTAACATTGCAATGAAGTTACTGTGAAAATCCCCTAGCCACTACGCTCCAGCACACTGGTACACTTGGGTACACTGAAGGAGAATTTGCCAACTAACTAGCCATGTCCTTTGGAGTGTGTGGGAAAACCCACGCAGACATGGGGAGAACGTGCTACCTCTACACAGACAGTGACTCAGTCCAGGTCTCTGGCGTTGTGAGGCAGCAGTTGCCAACCACTGTGATTGGCAACTCTCCCACAAACATTCACTCCCTCTACCACTGACACTCAGAAGCGGCAGTGTGTACCATCTACAAGGTGCACTGCAGCAATTCACCAAAGATCCTGAGTACCTCCCCAACCCACCAGCACTCCCATCTAGAAGGACCATGGTAGCAGATACCCGGGAAGATCACCACCTGCAAGTTCCCCTCCAAGGCATTCGTTGTGTTGACTTGGAAGTCTATTGCCTTCTTTCACTATCGCTGGGTCCAAATCCTCGAACTCCCTCCCTGACAGTACAGTGGCTGCACCGGGGATTGCAGAGACTCAAGGCAACTCACCAGCACCTTCCCAAGGGACAGCTCAAGATGGGCAAGAAAGGCTGTCCCAACCAGCGACACCCCACATCCCCAGAAATAAATTTTTGAAAAGCTGTGGTCCAGCGAGTGCCTTTCTATATGTTCAACATGTGCTCTTGTTCTTAATGCCTCGGCTGATAAAAACGAGGACACTACCTGCCTTGTTAATTGTCCTCTCTACAGTCCCTGCACCTTCAGTGATTCGTGTATGTATACATCTCCTTATCATTTTCTCCATTTATTTTGTTCTGCCAAAATGAATCACCTCACACTTCTCTGCTTGGAACCTTATCTGCCACGTGTGTGTGTGTGTGGGGAGGGGGGGGGGAGCATGCATATGTGGAGGCTGTGCTTGTGGGAGGTGTGCAGGTGGTCAGACACAGACCTCTCTTACCTGAGACTTTAAATGGTCACCACAGCAAAAGCATCACCTGGACATTTGTGACACACAAGTTATGTTTAAGCTTATAGTTTATTGATTAGTGTCACAAGTAGGCTGACATTAACACTGAGATGAAGTTACTGTGAAAATCCCCTAGTCACCACACTCTGGCGTCTGTTCGGCTACACTGAGAGAGACTTTACAATGGCCAATGCACCTAACCAGCACATCTTTCAGACTGTGGGAGGAAACTGGAGCACCCGGAGGAAACCCATGCAGACACGGGGAGAAAAGGCAGATAGCGAAGGCGACAGTGTCTGAATATTCACACTACGAGTCCTTTTCCTCCTCGTTCTTCCATAAACCCATTGATCCTCTGATCAATCCATTGTAAAGCAGGCTGACCCCACGTTGCAATCTCGGTATTTTACTCCTGTGTGATTGGAGAGGCCAATCATCGCCATGGTAATAGCTCAGGAACTCCATGTGTGCTCTGGCACCACCCCCCCCCCCCCCCACCCCCGCCCTGAGGTTCGACCTTTGACCTGTCACAGTCAACATGGCAACCTTCCCGAAATACACCACCGTTTCCAGCAATTAAATCGCCAATGCTTTTAGTGACCATAGCAACTGCACCTTGCCTAAGTGCTAATTTCATTGTTACCATGCTTTTAGCAAAATCAGTTTCCAATCAAATGTGGTTTGATGGACATGGAGGACTTTGCCTTTAAGATACCAGATGTCAGAATGTGCAATACGGGGTTAGATCCAGAGTAAATCTCCCTCTACACTGTCCCCTTCAAACACTCCCAGGACAAGTACAGCATGGGGTTAGATACAGAGTAAATCTCCCTCTACACTGTCCCCATCAAACACTCCCAGGACAGGTACAGTACGGGGTTAGATACAGAGTAAAGCTCCCTCTACACTGTCCCCATCAAACACTCCCAGGACAGGTACAGCACGGGGTTAGATACAGAGTAAAACTCCCTCTACACAGTCCCCATCAAACACTCCCAGGACAGGTACAGCATGGGGTTAGATCCAGAGTAAAGTTCCCTCTACACTGTCCCTATCAAACACTCCCAGGACAGGTACAGCATGGGGTTAGATCCAGAGTAAAACTCCCTCTACACTGTCCCCATCAAACATTAGCAGGACAGGTACAGCATGGGGTTAGATACAGAATAAAGGTCGCTGCACGCTGTGATATGTATGTTTGTGTTTGTGTGTGTGTGTGTGTGTTATTGCTCAGTGTTGTAGTTATTAACGTGCCTTGTTATCTGCAGAGGCAAACCCTGGGCGGATGACACCAGCCAGCTGGGACCTGATAAACACGCTCGAGACATCCCCTCGCTGGACAAGTATGCCATGGAGCGGTGGGAGGTGGGTTGGGACCCTCTTTGCTTAGCGACACGTTAATGGTCTCTGCAATGCAACGTGAATCAAAGTACCCACGTTCTCCATTTTGATTTAAGGACAGCAGAGTGATTAACACACTCACAGTGCCAGGAACCCGAGTTCAATTCCGGCTTCGGGTCACTGTTGGTGCGGAGTTTGCACATTCTCCCCATGTCTGTGTGGGTTTCCTCCAAGTGCTCTGGTTTCTTCCCACACTCCAAAGATGTGCGGGTTAAGGGGATTGTCCATGCTCAATTGCCCCATAGTGTCGGGGACTAGCAGGGCAAATAGGTGGGGTTACGGGAGTAGAGGTTGAGTGGTATTATTGTCAGTGCAGGCTCGATGGGCCAAGTGGTCTCCTCCTGCATTGTAGGGATTCTGTGATTCTATGAATGCAAGATTATTGCTTTGGAGGATAAGAGAGTAATGATTCCATCAAAGCCCCGGCTCTCTGCACATAAACTCTTTCATCCTGGTATCCAGCTGTGCTTGCTGCGTCACTGAGGCCTGCCTGTCTTTCTGCCTGCTCTGTAGTTTCCTCTGACTTATTTCACCTTCTTCATCAAATACATTCTTCTCGTGTCTGATCTAAGTTTTTGTTTTATTTCCCCCTCTCCCAATGTTTATTTATAACCTTTCTCCGCATTACTTTGCAGGAATCGTGACATTTTACTCCTTCAGAGCCCTTAATAAACTTCCCAATTTATTTTCCTCGGTCAATTCTTGACTGCCCTCGGACTAGGCCCCAGATGATCCCACCTCCTGCCGACTGGTCTGAACCCCCGCTGCCACTTTTCCAGTGGCTAGGGAATAATTTAAAAAAGCAGAAAATGCTGGAAAATCTCAGCAGGTTTGGCAGTATCTGTAAGGAGAGAAAAAACTGACGGTTCGAGTCCAGGCGATCCTTTGACAAAGGTTTAACTCATCCTGCTTTCTCAAATTGAAGGACTAGCAATGGGTAACTGCATGTGTCCTAGCTACGCATACCTTTTTTCTGGGATGTGTGAAACATTCCTTGTTCCAAACCTACCCAGGTCCCCTCCCACAACTCCTTTATCAGTACATTGATGATTGTTTTGAATCATAGAACCCTACAGTGCAGAAAGAGGCCCTTCGGCCCGTCGAGTCTGCACCAAACTTTGGTGCCGCTTCCTGCTCTTGTCCAGACCTCGAAAAAATTCGTCAACTTTGCTTCCAGTTTCCACCCCTCCATCGCCTTCACCTGGTCCATCTCAGACACTTCCCTTCCCTTCCTTGACCTTTCTGTCTCCATTTCCGGCGATAAATTATCTACCGACATTCACCACAAGCCAGCTTTGATAAAAGGTCATCTCGATTCGAAACATCAGCTCTTTTCTCTCCTCACAGATGCTGCCAGATCTGCTGAGATTTTCCAGCATTTTCTGTTTCTACCAGCATCCGCAGTAATTTGCTTCGAGCTGGGGAATAATAGCTGGATTTGGCCAACGATGCTGCCGTTTGGAGAAAATCAATTGCCAAATAATTTGAATTGAAGTGATTGATTGTCCTTGTTTGCTGGAAGGTTTATAGCGCTGTTTTGCTTTCCCTACAGTACAGGACAGACTTCCTGTCCACCATTTAATTGAATGATTCTATTTTATGATAATGTCTGGAGTTCAGTTCACTTCTCCATGTTTGAACCAAGGCTGTGCTGAAGTCATAGAGTCGTAGAGGTTTACAGCTTGGAAACAAGCCCTTTTGCCAACTTGTTTTTTTAAAACCCGTAAGCTGATCCCAATTGCCCCCTTTTGTCCCATATCCCTCTATACCCACCTTACCCGTGTAACAATCTAAATGTTTTTTAAAAGACAAAATTGTACCCGCCTCTACTACTACCTCTGGCAGCTTGTTCCAGACACTCACCACCTACTATTGAAAAAAGAATGCCCCTTTGGATCCTTTTATATCTCTCCTTCTCACCTTAAACCTATGCCCTCTGGTTTTAGACTCCTCCACCTTTGGGAAAAGATATTGACTATCCAGCTGATCTGTGCCCCTCATTATTTTATAGATGTATTTTATATAAGATCGCCCCTCAGCCTCCTTTGCTCTAGAGGAAAAAGAGTTCCAGTCTATTCAGCCTACCCCTATGACTCAAACCATCAAGTCCCAGTAGCATCCTAGTAAATCTTTTCTGTACTCTTTCGAGAAAGAGTCTGAATGACCCTGGCGGAACCCAAACTGAGCGTCCGTGAGCCGGCCATTGCTGAATGAGTGCTACTTGTTAGAATTCCAATGGCTTTGAGCTTTTGGAGCCTATCACCTGCTGGTGAGGGTGGCACTCACTGAGACCCAGGATAGGAAGGGGTGATACTTCAATCAGCATCTCATTATAAGAATGGAGAGACACGCAGTCGCTTGTGTCCTTGGAGCAGTGTGACACTTGGGTGGAGCTATTAGTGGCGCGGGTCCATCACTGGCTGTGGGAGCAGTCCGAGATGATGATGAAGAGCATCGCTCAAAAGGCCATCTGACGCCTTTGAAGGAGAATCATTCACATTGTGACTTCCAAAACTCGGTGAGCGACAGCCTCGCACATTCAGTTGCTCAATTCTTTGAAGCAGAGAGGACAAATTGGCAGAGATCATAACAAGGAGGTATTTTGGCTGCTGTAACCGGGGAAGCGAGAGGACAAAGCGCGATGCTAAATCTATGCGAATTATTGAGGAAGTCGCAGTTTCAGTATTACATTCGAGCTTGACTCCTGATTTTGGCGGGGGTTTTTTAAAATTCATTTGTGGGACACAAGCCTCGCCGGCTGGCCAGCATTTATTGCCCATCCCTAGTTGCCCTTGGAGGGCAGTTGTGAGTCAACCACATGACTGTGGTTCTGGAGTCATATGTAGGCAACACCTTCCCCAAAGGACATTAGTGAACCACCGGGGTTTTTCTGACAATCGACGTGGTTTCATGGTCATCAGTAAATTCTGAATTCCAGGATTTTATTTAATTGAATTTAAATTCCACCATCTGTCCTGGCGGGATTCAAACCCAGGTCCCCAGAACAACTGAGTTTCTGGATTAATAGTCTAGTGATTATGCCACTAGGCCATCACCTCCCTGTGGGCAGTTGAAGTAAGGATTTTGACCCTG
This sequence comes from Sphyrna mokarran, assembly GCA_024679065.1. Taxonomy (NCBI): domain Eukaryota; kingdom Metazoa; phylum Chordata; class Chondrichthyes; order Carcharhiniformes; family Carcharhinidae; genus Sphyrna; species Sphyrna mokarran. The sequence continues at coordinate 98,626,763 of JAGIQG010000009.1, forward strand.
TATCAAGGAGGCTATTCAGCCCCTCAGGCCTGTGCTCAGTGGAAATGCTGTGTTGACCACACCTTTCCCATCCCATCCCGACATTTCTCACTCTGTTAATATAGCCATTCTCAAAATGACTGGTTTGTGAGTGCCTGGCAGTATTTGTATTTATGTAACAGTATAGCACTTCAAGACTATTCAAAGTACTCCAAACAGGCTGCACACAGCCACACTACACAACAAGCCATTGGCCTGTTTGTGCTGGGTAGTGCAGATCAAGTGGCACCAAATGCTAGGGTCTTAACAAAAAAAATTCTAAGTACTAATCAAGTGTGAAAACGGGGGACAATCACGCCGATTTCTTTTGGCAAGCTTCCAAATAAGTGCCAAGTCATATTTGGCACTTAGGCAAAATATGATTCTTGCCAGCAGGGGGACTGGGTGGAGCCTATTCATGCCGGAAAGCCGGCTGCTGAGCTGTAGGGGCGCTATTACACATGTGTCCCAATCTCCCAGTGCTCTGTGTACGAAGAGAACTGCCCAGCCCTGTTCCCAAAACTGTAGGGAGGCTTCAGTGGCCTCCGGTCCCACCGGCAAGACTATCAAGTCAAGTCTGTATCGGTGAGGATGATTCCTGATCTTCGCCAGTGAGGACCCCCATTGGCGAAGTCATTAAATCAAGAAAACCAGAAAATTGCATCTGGAACTCTCTAATTAGGTTACAGTGAGTTGATCTTGCCAGCAGAACAGGCTGGTGACATTGCGAGAAACAGGATGCTAAAGCGGTTTTCTGTATCCCGCCTGATCTTACCATCCAGTAAAATCATCCCTTTATACAGCTTTAATTTAAATTCCTTCTGAGAATTCCAGTTTAATGAGACAAATAAGGACTATAATTCAACTATTTCTTAATTTAACACTTGTTGTGCCAACTTAAATATAAATAGTTGCAACTCATTAACTCTTTATTGAACTTTAACTCTAATTGAACATCAACTTTCAACTGAACTTTAAACTCTGCATATTAACTTTAACTGAACATCAATTTTAACTATTTAATTGAATATAAGTACGATTGAGTTTAGGAAAATCTTGGCCAAGAAATATCCTAGATGTAGAATCTATCTTCTTCTGTGAAGCATCCTTCAGGGCACAAGTCTTCTTGCAATAGTTGGTTGCTTTATGTTATCACTGCCAAACAAAGAACTGCATGTTTCTTTACCCTCAATTCTCCACTCACTTTGGGAAGTTACTTTGTCATCCAGCCATTGAATTGATCCAAAACCCATTGTATCGTTTGATTAAGCCAAACAAATGCAGGCAAACTAGTGGCATTCTTCACCTCGGGCCTTATCGTATCTCGGCCTCTTAAGTACATATTGTTTAAATTCCATAAAATATAGGAGCAGAATTAGGCTATTTGGCCCATCATCTCTGTACCACCATTCGATCATGGCTGATATTTTTCTTATCCCCATTCTCCTGCCTTTTCCCCATTACCCCTAATCCCCTTATTAATTAAGAACTTATCTTAAAGACACTCACTGACTTGGCCTCCACAGCCTTCTGTGGCAAAGAGTTCCACAGGATCACCCTTTCTCGCTGAAGGAATTCCTCCTTATCTTTATTTTAAAGGATCACCCCTTTATCCTGAGGTTGAGTCCTCTGGTTCTAGTTTTTCCTATGAGTGGTAACATCCTCTCTACATCCAGTCTATCCAGGCTTTGCAGTATGCTGTAAGTTTCAACAAGATTCCTCCTCATCCTTCTAAATTCTGAGCACAGACCCAGAGTCCTCAACTGTTCCTCATATGATAAGCTCTTCATTCCAGGGATCATTCTTGTGAACCTTCTCTGGACCCTTTCCAAGGCCAGCACATCCTTTCTTTGAAATGGGACCCAAAACTGCTCACAGTACTCCAAATGGATCTGACCAGAGCCTTATACAGCCTCAGAAGTACATCTCTGCTCTTGTATTCTAGCCCTCTCGATATTGCATTTGCCTTCCTAACTGCTGACTGAACCTCATGTTAACCTTAAGAGATTCTTGAACAAGGTCTCCCAAGCCCCTTTGTGTTTCTGATTTCCTAAGTATTTTCCCATTTAGAAAATAGTCTATGTCTCCATTCCTCCTTCCAAAGTGCGTAACCTCACATTTTTCCACATGTTATTCCATCTGCCACTGCTTTGTCCACTTTCCTAACCTGACCAAGTCTCCCCTGCTTTCTTAAAAGTACCTGCCCCCTCTATACATATCTTTGTATCATCTGCAAACTTAGCCACAGTGCCTTCCTCCAACTCGCTAATGTATATTGTGAAAAGTTGGGGTCCCAGCACTGACCCCTGAGGCACACCACTAGACACCGGTTGCCCTCCTGAAAAAGACCCCTTTATCCCCCACTCTCTGCCTTCTGCCTGCCAGCCAGTGCCCAGTTAAGGAACACTGGCCCCAAGAGTCTGTACAGAACTCGCCCCTGCCGAGGACAAGCTGTTAAAATCTGACACCTTCTGTCCTTTGACAGATTCCAGGCCACTGGCCACAAGAAATCTCAGCACAGTGAAAAAGCAGCAACTTTAACCCCAAAAAAATCAGGTTTGCTTGATTGGAACTTTTTCAGCACATTAAAAGTTAAAACTGCAGACCATTTAGCCATAGCCCCCTAGGTGTGGGAGGAGAATTCGGGGAAGATTGTGGGCTCACCTTCATGCTGGGAGTTCTGTAACATCGGCTAAGACATTCCACACGGAGCCTTGGTTTTGTAGCTGAAAGGGTTAAGTCGGACTGTGTTGTGCAAGTGAAACCCAGTACACATCATCATGGGAGACGGTGGTGGGAACGTCACTGGGCTAATAATGGTCAGGGGTCAAGAGTTCAAATCCCAGCATGGCAGTCGCTGGCATTAGATTTCAATTAATAAATCTGGAATATAAACTGAGGCTCAATAATGGTGAATTGTTGAATCTTCTAAAACCCCATCTGGTTCACGCATGCACTTTTAAGGTGGGAAATCTGCATTCCTGACCCAGTCTAGCCCATGTGTGATTACAGGTGCTCAGCCATGTGGTTAACTTCTTACCTGCACCTTCTGGAATGACAGAGTGACACGCTGGAGGACAAGTAGGGATGGGCAGCAAATGTAGACCTCGCCAGCGATGGTGTGTTGGGGGGAGGTGGGGGGGTGGTGGGTTATTGTGACTCCAACCAGTTGGTGTCTCCTTTCAGCAGTTGTTGGCTGTTCTCTCGTTGCAGGTGGTTCTGCATTTCATGGTGGGCTCTCCCAGTGCAGCAGTCAGTCAGGATTTGGCTCAGCTCCTCATCCAGGCTGGACTGATGAAGAGGTAAGTTGATGTACACGACTGGCAGGCTAAGTTCGGTGACTGCTTCCAGTGTTGGGCGCTGGATGGCAGACAGGCACATTCCCATCCAGTCCCAGAGAGGGGAAAGGACAGTGTCTGACCCACTGTCCCATCCAGTCCCAGAGGGGGGAAAGGACAGTGTCTGACCCACTGTCCCACCCAGTCCCAGAGGGGGGAAAGGACAGTGTCTGACCCACTGTCCCATCCAGTCACAGAGAGGGGAAAGGACAATGTCTGACCCACTGTCCCACCCAGTCCCAGAGGGGGGAAAGGACAGTGTCTGACCCACTGTCCCACCCAGTCCCAGAGGGGGGAAAGGACAGTGTCTGACCCACTGTCCCACCCAGTCCCAGAGGGGGGAAAGGACAGTGTCTGACCTTCCACCCAGTCCAGAGGGGGAAATGTCTGACCCACTGTCCCACCGTCCCAGAGGGAAAAGGTGTCTGCCCACTGTCCCACCCAGTCCCAGAGGGGGAAAGGACAGTGTCTGACCCACTGTCCCACCCAGTCCCAGAGGGGGGAAAGGACAGTGTCTGACCCACTGTCCCACCCAGTCCCAGAGGGGGAAAGGACAGTGTCTGACCCACTGTCCCACCCAGTCCCAGAGGGGGAAAGGACAGTGTCTGACCCACTGTCCCACCCAGTCCCAGAGAGGGGAAAGGACAGTGTCTGACCCACTGTCCCACCCAGTCCCAGAGGGGGGAAAGGACAGTGTCTGACCCACTGTCCCACCCAGTCCCAGAGAGGGGAAAGGACAGTGTCTGACCCACTGTCCCACCCAGTCCCAGAGGGGGAAAGGACAGTGTCTGACCCACTGTCCCACCCAGTCCCAGAGGGGGAAAGGACAGTGTCTGACCCACTGTCCCACCCAGTCCCAGAGGGGGAAAGGACAGTGTCTGACCCACTGTCCCACCCAGTCCCAGAGGGGGAAAGGACAGTGTCTGACCCACTGTCCCACCCAGTCCCAGAGAGGGGAAAGGACAGTGTCTGACCCACTGTCCCACCCAGTCCCAGAGGGGGGAAAGGACAGTGTCTGACCCACTGTCCCACCCAGTCCCAGAGGGGGGAAAGGACAGTGTCTGACCCACTGTCCCACCCAGTCCCAGAGGGGGAAAGGACAGTGTCTTGCCCACTGTCCCACCCAGTCCCAGAGGGGGGAAAGGACAGTGTCTGACCCACTGTCCCACCCAGTCCCAGAGGGGGGAAAGGACAGTGTCTGACCCACTGTCCCATCCTGTCCCAGAGAGGGGAAAGGACAGTGTCTGATCTATTGACCTAAACCCTGATGTAAAGTGAAATGTGCAGTTATATCAGATCAGAGTAAAAATGTCCTTGAGGTTAACAGTTAATGAGATAAAAGACGGAATTTAAAATAAATGTGTGAAAAGATGCAGTGACAGTGCAGTCCTGTTCATAAGGGCACCAGATGGGAGCAGATACAAAAATGCTAGTGTGATCAGCAACCTTGGGAAGGCAGTTGGCAGCCTTGGCAGACGGAGAGAGCGTGAGGCTCAGGAGAGCAGGCGGATTAATTAGCAGGGCTGACAAGAGCAGCTGAACCCACCCGCACCACCTCCCCGCATCTTCCTGCGCAGGGCAAGTGTCCAGTGCGCACATCTGTCCAAGCAGGCTGGCCAGGCACGGGTCATGGCTGGTGGGAGCCACACTCTCGATTCAGCAGCCGATTCCACGTTTAATTCCATAGAATCCCAACCGTGCAGAAGGAGCCATTCAGCCCATTGAGTCTGCACCAACCACTATCCCATCAGACTCGAGCCCCACACCCCCATGAAATTTTCTGTGGCATTTCAATGCTTTTGAAAAAGGGAACTGGTTAATGAGAGGAGGGTTGATCTGTTATTTGCAACAATTTACAAATTAGATACAAAATAAATTTCATTCGGCGATCAAATACTGATGTGGAGATGCTGGCATTGGACTGGGGTAAACACAATAAAAAGTCTTACAACACCAGGTTAAAGTCCAACAGGTTTATGTGGTAGCAATAGCCACTAGCCACCATCAGACACTCCCAGGGCAGGTACAGCACAGGGTTAGAAACAGAGTAAAGCTCCCTCTACACTGTCCCCATCAAACACTCCCAGGACAGGTACATCACGGAGTTCGATACGGAGTAAAGGTCCCTCTACGCTGTCCCCATCAAACACTCCCAGGACAGGTACATCACGGAGTTCGATACGGAGTAAAGGTCCCTCTACGCTGTCCCCATCAAACACTCCCAGGACAGGTACATCACGGAGTTCGATACAGAGTAAAGGTCCCTCTACACTGTCCCCATCAAACACTCCCAGGACAGGTACAGCACAGGGTTAGATACAGAGTAAAGCTCCCTCTACACTGTTCCCCCATCAAACACTCCCAGGACAGGTACAGCACAGGGTTAGATACAGAGTAAAGCTCCCTCTACACTGTCCCCCATCAAACACTCCTAGGACAGGTACAACACGGGGTTAGATACAGAGTAAAGCTCCCTCTACACTGTCCCCCCATCAAACACTCCCAGGACAGGTACAGCACGGGGTTAGATACAGAGTAAAGCTCCCTCTACACTGTCCCCCATCAAACACTCCCAGGACAGGTACAACACGGGGTTAGATACAGAGTAAAGCTCCCTCTACACTGTCCCCATCAAACACTCCCAGGACAGGTACAGCACGGGGTTCGATACAGAGTAAAGCTCCCTCTACACTGTCCCCATGAAACACTCCCAGGACAGGTACAGCACGGGGTTAGATACAGAGTAAAGGTCCTTCTACACTGTCCTCATCAAACACTCCCAGGACAGGTACAGCACGGGGTTAGATACAGAGTAAAGTTCCCTCAACATTCAATTCTTTCTTCAGAGGTGCTTGGTACTGATTCAAGGTCAGAAGGTTGTTTTGCACTGAAATCCCACATTTCTGTGTGTTATTTGCATCATTGGATTCACTTTGGGGAATTATTGACAACGTATTTTGAAATGGATGGATGGAATTTGTGTCAATCTCTGTGGAGTTATCAGTCTATGCCTTCTGAACCCCCTCCCTCTCTCTTTCTCTGTCCCAGTGAAGGATCGGAAGCTCCGTGTATCACGTCGGCCGGATTTCAGTTCCTGCTACTGGACACTGCCTCCCAGCTCTGGTACTTCATGCTGCAGTACCTGCACACCGCCGAGGTGAGGCTGATCGCAGGAACGGGGCCTTTCATCAGTGTTAGCACATCAGCTGCAGCTCAGCTGGAGCCCCCTCAATACTGAATCACCAAGGGTCTGAGTTCAAATCCCACTCCAGGCTGACATTCCATGGCCGGGGGGTGGTGGGTGATACGCTCTCGGGGGTGCCATCTCTTGTATCGGGTGGCACAATAATTAGCATTGCTGCTTCACAGCACCAGGGACTCGGGTTCAATTCTGGCCTCAGGTCAGTGTGCGGAATTTGCACATCCTCCCCGTGTCTGCGTGCGTTTCTCCCCAGGGGCTGTGGTTTCCTCCCACAGTCCGAAAGACATGCTGGTTAGGTGCATTGGCTGTGCTAAATTCTCCCTCGGTGTACCCGAATAGGTGCTGGAGTGTGGCCACCAGAGAATTTTCACAGTAACTTCATTGCAGTGTTAATGTAAACCTACTTATGACACCAGTTAAAAATAAAATATACCCAGGGGTCCCGTCTGCCCACGTGGGTGGCTGTGAATGATTTCCTGGTCCTATCTGAAAGGCAAAGCAGTGGGGGGAGTTATTCCCTGGCCAAAATGTACCCCTCGGTCAACATCATAGGGAGCAAGCATTATCTACTCTGGAGACCTCTAGAAAGGTTCCAGTGCAGAAAGAGACCATTTTCCCAAGCCTCTTCCACAGCTTTGCAACTTACAGCGCTTCAGAATGGAAAACCATCTAAAGATTTATGGGAGTTGCTTTGCAGTTAGCAGCTCCTGTGTTTGCTACGCTTATTGAGGTACTTCCTTCTACCTAAAACACTTTTGAGACATTTGCTACTCATGGCACAGTGGTGGCACAGTGGTTAGCACTGCCGCCTCACAGCGCCAGTGTCCCAGGTTCGATTCTGGCCTTGGGTGACTGTCTGTGGGGAGTTTGCACATTCTCCCTGTATCCGCATGGGTTTTCCCCCGGGTGCTCCGGTTTCCTCCCACAGTCAGAGACAGTGACATAGTGGTATTGTCGCTGGACTAGTGATCCAGAGACTCAGCAATGCTTGTGGGACATGGCAAATGATGAAATTTCAATTCAGTAAAAATCTGGAATTAAGAATTGACTGATGACCCCTGAATCCGTTGTCAATTGTTGGAAAAACCGATCCGGCTCACAATGTGGAAGGAAATTTATTGTCCTTATCTGGTCAGTCCTACGTGTGTTTCCAATGGGACGATTCTCCCCTGGAGTGTTGAATCCCTGTAAAATTGGAGTAAGTTGCACTGGTTCATAAGGACACCAGTTTCAAAATGTATCTCCCAGACTCTGAGCACTACAGAGTGCCTCAGTGTGAATCGTGCTGAGAATCAGTGGGGACTGGAGGGGCCAGCAGTATAGCGGTGAATGACCCAATGGGGATATACCAATCTGTCAGCACTGAGATTGGCGCATGCGCAGTAGCCCCACGCTGTGGTGTCCTGATTGCAGGGGTCGCGGGCTGGCCAGCATCGCTGGCTATACAAACCACCCCTTCCCCCCCTTCCCATGGCCTGATCGCTGGCTGCACAGGCTGAAGGCCCCCCCCTCCCCCCAACCTTGCAGCCCTGATGCCCAGCCCCGATCATTGGCCTCCATTCCTCTGCAGAATAGCAGCAGGATGCCCCAATCCCTTGGCACTACCCTAAGCAATGCCACTTTGCTCCTTGAGCAGTGCCAGGAGCCAGGCTGGCTCTGCCACGCTAAACTCCCCCCCCCCCCCCCCCCCCCACTTTATACACTCAACTTCCTGGGAGGCCTTGATGTGTCTGTAAGCAGCTGTGAAGGTCAGCAACATTGGGGAGAGTCAGGTACCCAGCGCGTGAGGGAGTCGGGGACTGCGAGCTGATTACATTCTCACCCGTTAACCCTGCTGTTTCACCCTCTTTCCCCATGCAGTCCCGCAGTATGGACCTGGTTGAGATTCTCTCCTTTGTGTTCCAGCTGAGCTTCTCCACGCTGGGCAAGGTAAGAGAGCTGTCTCCTGGGGGGAGCACTGAGATATCGCGGAGATTGGAGCTTGTGAGACTCAACCGTGCCTCAGTCAGTGCACTGGGAGCTGAGACAAAGATCGTTTGGGGGGAAGAGCGGGAGAGAGGGGATGGAGTTGGAGCGGGGGAGAGAAGAGGTGGGGTCAGGAAGTGGGAGAGACAGGGTGGGGTCAGAGTGGGGAGAGAAAAGGTGGGGTTGGAAAGGGTGGGGTCAGAGTGGGGAGAGAAAGGTGGGGTCGGAGAGAGCGGGTGGAGTCGGAGTGGGGGAGAGAAGAGGTGGGGTCAGAGAGTGGGAGAGACAGTGGGGTTAGAGTGGGACAGAGAAGATAGGGTCAGAGAGCAGGAGAGAGAGAGGGTGGGATCAGAGAGTGGGGAGAGAGGGTGGCATCGGAAAGAGGGTGGGAGAGAGGGTGGGGTTAGAGGGTGGGGTGGGAGAAAGGGGGGGGTAGGAGAGGGGGAGCGAGACGGTGGGGTCAGAGAGTGGGGGAAAGAGAGAGGGTGGGATCAGAGAGTGGAGAGAGAGAGGGTGGGGTCAGAGAGTGTGAGAGAGAGAGGTTGGGTCAGAGAGGGGAGAGAGAGAGGGTGGGGTCAGAGAGTGTGAGAGAGAGAGGGTGGGGCAGAGAGTGTGAGAGAGAGAGGTGGGGTCAGAGAGTGGGGAGAGAGGTGGGGGTCAGAGAGTGAGAGAGAGAGAGAGGTGGGGTCAGAGAGTGGGGAGGAGGGTGGGGTCAGAGAATGTGAGAGAGAGAGGGTGGGGTCAGAGAGTGGGAGAGAGAGAGAGGGTGGGGTCAGAGAGTGTGAGAGAGAGAGGGGTGGGTCAGAGAGTGGGAGAGAGGGTGGCATCAAAGAGGGTGGGTAGGACGGTGGGAGAGAGAGGGGGGGTCAGAGAGTGGGAAGAGAGGGTGGGGTTGGACAGTGGGAGAGAGAGAGAGGGGTCGGAGAGTGGGAGAGGGTGGGTCGAGAGTGGGAGAGAGGGTGGGGTCGGAGAGTGGGAGAGAGGGGTGAGTTTGGAGTTGGAGGAGAGTGAGAGGGATGGGAATCAGAGTTGGGGGGGGTAGAGGGTGGAGTCAGGAGAGTCGGGTGTGAGGGGTTTTGGACAAGGTGGGTTTGGATTCCAAGTTGTGGGGATGTGGGGTTGGGGATTAGAGTCAAGGAGGGAATGGAGTTGGAAAGGTAGAGCAGACTGTGATCCTAGATGTTGGGAAGAGGGGGGTGGGTAGGGGCTTGATGAACCAAGAACAACAGTGATACCGCAGGGTGGTGGGGAAATTGGGAATAGATAGTGATATGGGTGGGGGGGATTGGGAACAGACAGTGATATGGGGGGGATTGGGAACAGACAACGGTACGGGGGAGGGAATTGAAAGCAGATAGTGCTATGGGGAAGGTAAGGAGAGGAGAGAGGGAGATGGGGATTGAGAGCAGATAGAGATACAGAGAGGTGGAGGTGGGGATTGAGGGCATTCAGTGATACGAGGGGGGGAGGGGGAGAAGACGGGGATTGAGAGCAGACAGTGATCTGCAGGGGAGACTGAGCTTGTGTGTGAATAGGGTTGATTTACATTAACACCAGTTGGCACTAACTCTGGCTGTAATTCCTCAGTAACTGAGGCTGATTAACATTGATACGAGAGCATTAATTAGAGCTGTGTTACATTGAAGTGCCCTTTGGAAGGGATCGAGCTGTCAGGGTCCTTGTTCTGTTGGAACCTGGAGTGCTGCTAATCTGATCACTGGAAGTAAATTTCCATACCACCTACAAGCTGCTGATAGATCTGTACACCACTTGCTGAGACTGCCAACAATCACTTGCGCAATGTCTCCATTCAGTGCATTTATATCCATTCACTCTCTGGCTCACGTTAACAACCTGTTCCCGCTTGGTAGATTGTGTTCCACGGACAGGGAAGGGGATAATTTTTCACCCAATTTTCTTGGCCAAACGCCTGTCTATTTTACCTCTACGGTTAAGAGCTGGATAATTCCTTGTAAGAGCAGACATGGCACAGTGGTTAGCACTGCTGTCTCTCAGTTCTAGGGACCCAGGTTTGATTCCCAGCGTGGGTCACTGTCTGTGTGGAGTTTGCACATTCTCCCCGTGTCTGCGTGGATTTCCTCCGGGTGCTCCGGTTTTCTCCCACAGTCCAAAGATGTGCAGGTTAGGTTGATTGGCCATGCAAGATTGCCCCTTGTTGTCCTGGGATATGTAGGTTAGAGGGATTAGTGGTGTAAATGTGTGAAGTTACACACTGATAGGGCCTGGGTGGGATTGTGGTCAGTGCAGATTTGATGGGCCAAGTGTCTGCCTTCTGCACTGTAAAGTTTCTGTGGCTTTATGGCTTCTACAAGCCTGATGGTTGAATGGCCTCCTTCTCTGCTGTACTTTTCTCTGATTTTAGGGGATATAAGTTGTGATGGGGTATAAGATGGGCATCCTACCCAAACTCTGACGCTGTGGGAAGGGGTTAGATTTGTCTCTGTGGTGCCCGCTCTTGACTCTTACTGCTGATTGGGGATCTCACTTGAACAGGTTAAGGTGGTGAACCCTGCCCCTAGCTGAAAGTCAGTGCTAACTCTGGCTACCAGAGCAGGGTGGAGGTTAGGAATACTGTGGCGAATAACTCACCTTCTGACTCCCCCCCCTGTCTACAAGGCACAAGTCAGGAGTGTGATGGAATATTCTCCACTTGCCTGGAACACTGCAGCTCCAACAACACTCGACACCATCCAGGACAAGGCAGCCCCGCTTGATTGTTAACCCTTCCACAACCACTCACTCCATCCAACACTGACGCTCAGTGGCAGCCGTGTGCACCATCTACAAGGTGCACTGCAGCAACTCAGCACGGTTCCTTAGGCAGCACCTTCCAAATCCACGGTCACTATCATCTAGAAGGATGAAGGCAGCAGATACCTGGGATCTCCACCAGCTGGAAGTTCCCCTCCAAGTCACTCATCATCCTGACCTAGGATGACCAATTCTTCATGGGTCAAAATCCTAGGACTCCCTCCTGGACAGCACCCTGAGTATGTTTGGATGGGGGTGTGTGCGTGTGCGCATGTGCGTGTGCACATGTGAGTGTGTGTGAGTGTGTGTAGGGATGGCGGGGAGGAGTCAAGGATTGGGCATCCCACTTCCTGGGTCAGAAGGCCCGGAGTCCTGAGTGTGTAATCCAGGCAGAGATTTCCAGTGTAGCGTCGAGGGGTTGCTACACTGTCTGGAGGCGCTCTCTCTTTTTCTCTCTCCTCTCTCTCGCTCTCTTTCTTTCTCTCTGGTGTACGTTAAACTGAAGCCCCCGTTATTGCCCCTTTCTGCCTGAGGCGATTGATCCTGTGCCTGCTATTTTGAAGAGGAGGAGTGCGACTCTCCTCCTCCTCCGAATTAATATTCATGTCCCTCAATCAAGAGGTCAAAATAAGGAAGATCTGCTGAGGTGACCATTTGTGGAATCTTGCTGTGCACCAGTTGGCTGTTGTCCTTCCTTGCGTCACCGTAGCGACTGCCCTTCAGAAATGATTTATTGGCTGCGCCGTGTTCACGGACATCCCGAGGTCGCAAGTCCTTCATGGAAAGGTTGTATATCTTTCCCCTTCAGTAAGAAGCGCTGGCCTTGTTTCAGCTATTGAGTTTCTGTACAGACGTGGCTGCCGGCCAAATCAAGCAAACACGCAAGGACAGTCAAAGGCAAGACCTCCTGTGCAGATTGCCATAGGGGAGCTGCAGGCTTGGCAAGGAGAGCCGGTGGAGGGTGGGGGGGAACACAGCAAGTTAACACTGACCAAACCTATCGCCTGTCAGTCAGTGAGAACAGGATCTATCTGCCTTTATTCATTTATCTGTCCACTCACACCATGTGGGTATCGCGATGAGACCAGCATTGGTTGACCCTGGCTAACTCCCCCCTCGAGAAGGTAATGGTGAACCACCTTCTCGGACCTCTTTCGGTCTGTGGGTGAGAGAGTTAATCCCCCTCCAATTGACAACGGGCTGCCCCATGTCTGGCTATGATTTGGTGGGGGGGGGAGGAAGCAGCTTAATCCCCTTTGTTTTCAAGAAGGTTAATGCTCAGTGTGCTGGGCCTGGCGTTGCAATGTTGCTGCTGTTTTGATTTCCAATTGCATTGCTGACTAGAGCCTGTAGCTGTGCTGAGGACAAGCTGGGGGAGTGGGCAGGGAGGGTGAGGGGGTGGAGTAGGGGCCATGGGTGGTTCAGGGGTAGCGGGGGGTGGGGGAGGGAGTGGGAAGTGAGGGTGGGGTGGCAACAGTTCCCTCATCTGTACGCTGCGTGCTCCAGATGTTTGAGAGACTCTCCATCTCTACGTTGTCGCATTAATTGTTGATCTTCAGGATTAGATGAGCGACATTCTTCTCCAACTGGGAAGACTGGTTCCCCCTACTCATCCCCCCAACGCTTTGGGAGATCCGGGTTCGAATCCCACCATGGCAGCTGGTGGAATTTGAATTCAATGAATGAAATCTGGAATTAAAAATCTGGTCTCAGCAACGATGACCATTGAACTATCATTGCTCATTGTAGAAACCCATCTGGTTCACTAATACTCCTGTAGGGAAGGAAATCTGCCATCCTTATCTGGTCTGGCCTACGTGTGATTCCGGACACTCAGCCAACGTGGTTGACTCTTAACTACCCGTTCTGAGACGCTCAGTTCAAGGGCAATTAGGGCTAGTCCAGCCAGCGAAGCACATCTCAAGGATTAAATAACAATATCCAACTCTTCAAATACACTCCTAGCTGGCCTCCCATCCTCTACCCTCTTTGTTATTACTATTGAACTGAAATACAACAGTGGCACAGTGGCTAGCACTGCTGCCTCACAGCGTCAGGAATCCGGGTTCAACTCCAGCCTCAGGTCACTGTGTGGAGTTTGCACGTTTGCCCTGTGTCTGCGTGGGTTTCCTCCCACCATCCAAAGATGTGTGGGTCAGGTGGATTGGCCATGCTAAATTGCCCCTTAGTGTCAGAGGTACTAGCTAGGGTAAATATGTGGAGTTACAGAATTAGGGCCCTGGGTGGGATTGTGGTCAGTGCAGGCTCGATGGGCTGAATGGCCTCCTTTTGCACTGTAGGGATTTTATGATTTTCCAGAGTCCCGTTGATATGTTACTTTTCCAGTCGTTTAGCTCAGTTGGCTGGACGGCTGGTTCGTGATGCAAAGCGACACCAGTAGCGTGGGTTCAATTCCCCTACCAGCTAAGGTCATTCATTCTTCTCAACCTTGCCCGTCGCCCGAGGTGTGGTGAGCGTGGGGTTAAATCACAGTCAGCTCTCTCCCTCTAAGGGTAGAGAACTCTGTGGTCATCTGGGACTATAATGACTTATTTACCTTACATTTCCCGTGTTGCTTTTGCTCATCAAGCGAACATGTGTTTGTTGAGAACTCTGAATTATGTCCTTTAAATTTCATCACCACTCATCTACCCTCAGACTGTCTAATCTCATTTCTCAATCTACCTGAGCAAATTTGCCCTTCACAGCTGGCTGCTCGGCTTTGTTTAAAAAAAGGCCCCGTTTAAATATGGTCCTGAGTTCAGTTATGTCACTCTCAAACTTGCAGTGAAACTTGATCAGTCCTTTACTGTAAATGTACCCAGTCCAATCTGTGACCGAGTCTGCCTCCCAGTTAGTTCCTGTGTTCTGATTGACAGTGCCAGGGGCAGGATCTTGCAGCCCCAGTGAGAAATCTCACAGCACCAAGTTAAAGTCCAACAGGTTTATTTGGAATCACAAACTTTTGGAGTATCGTCCCCTTCCTCAGGTGAGCCGTGCTCCGAAAGCTCGTGATTCCAAATAAACCTGTTGAACTTTAAGCTGGTGTTGTGAGACTTCTTACTGTGCCCACCCCGATCCAACGCCAGCATCTCCACATCATGGTCCTACCCCCACCCCTCCCTAGCAGCAAGGGAGAGGAGTAAGCCACGAAAGACTTTGGTGGGACAGTGAGTGGCGAGAAAACACGCCACTGGCTTCTCACCTTCAGCTGGAAGATCCCACCGGCGGAAAATCCAGGCCTCAGTCTAAAACAGCCCATTCCCAGTTAGTTAGTTAGTTGAGTATTCCACAAAACTGTTGAGGATGTGCTGCGTGAACTTGACCCATTGCGGGTCCCATTGAAAGCTCTCAGCTGATGCTGTGTCAGAGTAGGAAACCCGCTCTGTCTATATCCACTACTGCTTGTAAGTGCCTCCAGCCTACGCACCAAATTCCCCCCCCACCCCCCTGGAATACTCTCCACTTGCCTGGATGAGCACCACTCCAACAACACTCAAGAAGCTCGACACCATCCAGGACGAAGCAGCTGCGTTTCATTGGCATCCAGAGATGTATTTGTTGAAGTTTTTTGTCCTGCACTCAGCAGGACAAATGCAAGAATGCCAAGTTTCAAATGGTCACAATTTATACTGCAGGAGAATAGGGTGCTGATTGGTTGACATGTCGACTCTGGTTGGCTAGGACATTGTCCTGGGGAAAGCAATAGGGAACTATAGGCTTCTTAAACTCCCAAATAATTCACAAAATGTATAAAGCATTTCTTTGCTTGTCTGCAGAGAAGGAGACCCTGCAATGAATGTGTGTTGCAAGCACAACCCAACTATATTAGGAGCTCAATTAGCCATCGTGAAAGGCAGTGTATAAATGAGGGGAGGTGGCAGCATAGTGGCATTGTTACTGAGCTAGTAATACAGTGTAGGAAGAGGCTATTCGGTCCATCGGATCTGCACAGACTCTCTAAATGAGCATCCTCCCTGTATCCCCATAACCCCGAGCATTTGGCATGGCCAATCCACTTAATCCGCACATCTTTGGACTGTGGGAGGAAACCGGGGCACCTGGGGGAAGCCCACGCAGACACAGGGAGAATGTGGGCAGTATGGTGGTTAGCACTGCTGCCGCACAGCGCCGGGGACCTGTGCTGGATTCCCGGTTCGGGTCACTCTCTGTGTGGAGTTTGTATATTCTCCCCGTGTTTGCGTGGGTTTCCTCTGGGTGCTCCGGTTTCTTCCCACAGTCTGAAAGATGTGCTGGTTAGTGCATTGACCTATAGATGCCAGAATGTGATGGCTAGGAGAATTTCACAATTAATTCATTGTAGTGTTGATTGAAACCTTACTTGTGACACTAATAAATAAACTTTACTTTTACTTTAACCTGCAAACTCCACACTGATAGTGACCCGAGGCCGGAATCGAATCTGAGTCCCTGGCGTGCTGTGAGGCAGCAGCGTTAACCACTGTGTCACCATGCCGTAGTAGGTGAATTCAGCACTGGTAGTTTCACCTGCCTGTTTTGATTCGGAGTCAAACTGCAGGGCAGAGCTGAGAGGTGCGGAAGGAGCAGGAGATGTTTGTGGGGCTAAAGGGCCAGCTCAGGCACCATGGGCCTAATGGCCTGTGTTGGTGAATTTGTTTCCATGGTTCCTGTCACAGGGGATTGTTAGTCCTTCAGTGATAATGTGATTCAGACCCTTGTTGTTTCACAGCTTTGTGGTTTGGTATCGTTGACTCACTGCAGTGTTATAACAAGGGCAGTGTTAGATTGTATTAAATTGATGACATTTAATACAGCCGGACGGTGGAATCGGGTGTGACTCATCTGTGTACTTCCCACTGCCCTGAGAACTCTGAATAGCCACTGTCCAGCAGCCCTGCTTTATAGCCAATAAAGCAGGATCTAATGATGTACATACTGGTCTGCTCCCTTAACAGATAGATCTCCCCTGGTTAGCCATCTGTTCTCTGCAAGCATCTGGTCCTACCAGCAAATAAGCTCAGTTTGTTTCCCAAGTGGTTCAGGCTCAGCTGGTCTATGTAGTCTGTGTCTGTGCCAGCAGGAGAAGGCGGGGACTGGGGGAGAGTTGTTAAGATTTGCTGCACAGCCTGATGGGAAATAAATTGGTCAACTGACAGGGTTCTCTCGATCCTAAATCCAGGGGAATTGCAATTCTGGTTCCTGTAATCTGTTCTTGTAATGTACTCTGGGCATGAGTCCAGTGAATCATAGAATCCCTACAAGTGCAAAAGGAGGCCATTAGAACCATCGAGTCTGTACCGACTACAATTCCACCCAGGGCCCTATCGCCGTAACCCCACATATTTACCCTGCTAAACCCCCTGATAACAAAGAGATTTAACATGGTCAATCCACCTAACCTTTGGACTGTGGGAGGAAACCAGAGCATGTAGAGGAAACCCATGCAGACACAGGGAGAACGTGCAGACTATACACAGATAGTGACCCAAGGCTGGAATCAAAGCCGGGTCCCTGGTGCTGTGAGGCAGCAGTGCTAACTACTGCAGCCCAGTGAATGCTCGGTGTGGGTTCCCTCTCCTTGAGGACTGGCATTTCTCCAAACACATACGGAGCCAACTTCCCAGTTGGCATCTTCTCGTTAAAATATCAGTGTTTAAGCAAGTTGAAAAATTCCTGATGTTTTTGGTTTTGAGATGGTGTTGTTAAGGAGCTTGCTCCGGTCCTGTAATTTTCCCCTTCTCCCAGTCACTGGAGGCTGAGTACTTCAGACTGTGTTTCTGTGCTGCTTTCTCATCATCCCTACCTTCTGGCTCCCTCTGCAGGATTACTCTGTGGAAGGCATGAGTGACTCCCTGTTGACGTTCCTCCAGCACCTGAGAGAATTCGGACTCGTCTTCCAAAGAAAGGTAAGGATAACTGGGGCTCTGGATGGGTGACGTGCTGGCGGCCTTCACTGGTCAAGCAATCCTGATTTTAAAATTCTCATCCTTGTTTTCAAATCCCTCCGTGACCTCGCCCCGCTCCCCACCTTTGTCGTCTCCTCCAACCCTCTGAGATGCCGGCGTTCTGCTCGTTCTGTCCTGTACCAAAGGCGGCCGTGCTGTCTCCGTTATCTGGGTCCCAAACTCTGGAAGTCCTTCCTCTGCCTCGATTTCCTCCCTCAAGACCCTCCTTAAATTCCCTTCTTCAAATTAGCTTTTGGGGTCATTTGGCCCTCAGATTCTCCTTGTGTTGCTCAATGCCATACCTGGGAACATAGCAACAGGAGTAGACCATTCAGCCCCTCGCGCTTATTCTGTCATTCAGTGGGATCATGTGGTCTAACCCCATATTCCTGCCCAAGGTCCATTCCTTAAGACCTTTACTTAATAAACACTCATCTATCTCAGGTTTAAAATTATCAACAGGTCTTGTCGTTTATGGAAGAAAGTTCCAAACCTCGGCTCTACTTGATTTTATTATCCTCCAGTGGAGTGCTTTGAGACATTACATGATGTTAAATCACAGAATCCCTACAGTACAGGAGAACATTACCCTTAACCTACACATCTCTGAACACTGAGGAGCAATGTAGCGCAGCCAATCTGCCCACCTTTGAATGTGGGAGGAACTCTGAGAAAATCCCCCCAAGGCACAGGGAGAGCCATTCCAGCTTTGGGCGACAAGCCAAGTGCATGTTCTCCCAGTGTCTGCATGGGTTTCCTCCGGTTTCCTCCCACATTGCAGGTTAAGTGGCTAAATTGTCCCTCAGTGTCATAAAATCTCTTCAATGCAGAAAGAGGCCATTTGGCCCATCAACTCCGCAGTGTCCACAATCCCAGCTAGGCCCTGTCCCCATAACCCCGTGTATTTGCCCTAGCTAATCCCCCTGACAGTAAGGGGCAATTTGCCATGGCCAATCTACCTAACCCGCACATCTTTAGACTACGGGAGGAAACCAGAGCACCTGGAGGAAACCCATGCACATACTGAGAGAATGTGCAGACTTCACACGGACAATGAGACAAGCCAGGAATTGAACCTGAATACCTGGCACTGTGAGGCAGCAGTGCTAACCACTGTGCCACTCTGTGTCAGGGGATTTAGCAGGGAAAATATATGGGTTTATTGGGATAGAATCTGGTTGCAGGCCGGATGGGCCGAATGGCTTCTTTCTCCAACATACAAACTTCACACAGACAGTAATCCAAGGCCAAAATTGAACCTGGGTCCCTGGCGCTGTGAGATAACAGTGCTAATCACTGTGCCAACATGCTGCCTTACTTACATAGGTGTAATGACATTATCGGTTGAATTTGGGAAGATGTGGTGACGCTGGCATGCTCTGCGATTAATGAAACAGCACGAGACTGTGTGTGGCACGCTCTTCTCTGTCTCTCTCTGTCCACAGCGTAAGTCACGGAGGTTCTATCCAACACGGCTGGCCATTAACCTGGCCTCGGGAGTGACGGGCAGCTCGGTGGATGTGCACCGTCAGGGATTCATCATCGTGGAGACAAACTACAGGATCTACGCCTACACCGGTGAGAGTCAGGGAGCAGCCAACCCCAACAGAGCATGTTCAAACCCTCAGTGTGCACACAGTATCCCAGCTACTGACCTGGAGGGGCCCAGGCTCTGAGGACAGGGTTTCAAACCCCACCACAATAACCTGTGCAACTTAATTTCAATGAATGAAACCTGGAGTTATAAAGTTAGTCCAAAGATTAGGGCAGCACGGTGGCACAGTGGTTATCACTGCTGCCTCGCAGCACAAGGGACCCGGGTTCAATTCTGGGTTCAGGTCACTGTCTGTGTGGAGTCTGCATGTTCTCCCCGTGTCTGCATAGGTTTCGTCCCACACTCCAAAGATGTGCGGGTTAGATTGTCCATGTTACATTGCCCCTTAGTGTTCCAGGATGCATAAGTTAGAGGGATTAGTGGGATAAATATGCAAGGATAGGATCTGGGTGGGATTGTTGTTGCAGATTCGATGGGCTGAATGTCCTCATTCTGCACTGTAAGGATTCTGTCACGTGTAGGTTAAGTAGGTCAGCAATGCTAAGTTGCCCCGTAGTGTCAGGAGGACTAGCAGGGTAAATATGTCATGATCTTCTATACTGTAGGGATTCTATGATTCCAGTCTCAGTATTGGTGACTCCAAATGTATCATGGATTGTTGCAATCCTCTTATTCCCTTGAGGGAAGGAAATCTGCCATCCTCACCCAGCCTGGCTGAAATTTTTGAGTTGATTTATTATTGTTATATGTATTAGTATACAATGAAAAGGATTGTTTCTTGCATGCTGTAAAGACAAAGCATACCATTCGTAGACAAGGAAAGGAGCGAGTGCAGTATGTAGTGTTACAGTCATAGCTAGGGTGTAGAGAAAAATCAACTTAATGTGAGGTAAATCTATTCAAAAGTCTGATGGCAGCAGGGAAGAAGCTGTTCTTGAGTTGGTTGGTGTTGTTCACTCTGAAATTGCCAAGCAAGGCCCTTCAGTTAGAATCTCAACAGTACAGAAGGAGGCCATTTGGCCCATTGAGCCTGTACCAACCACAATCGCACCCGATTCCCGTAACCTTCATTTACCCTGCTAATCTCCCTGACACTAAGGGTCAATTTAGCATTGCCAATTCACATAACCCTCACACCTTCAGACTGTGGGAAGAAACCAGAGCACCCGAAGGAAACCCACGCAGACACGGGGAGAATGTGCAAACTCCACACCGACAGTGACCCGAGGCTGGAATTGAACTTGGATGCCTGGCGCTGTGACACAGCAGTGCTAATCACTGTGCCACAGTGCTGTCGAGTTCAAGGGCAACTGGGAGTGAGCGTTAAGTAACGGCTCCCACAGTGACGTCCCCATGTAAGAATATTTTTAAAAAGATACTGGTGTGGGGATGCCCAGCCTCACCCGGAGGAAACGCAATGGAATGTGCAAACTCCACACAGACAGGGACACAGCTTCGATTCCCGGCTTGGGTCCCTCTCGCAGGGAGGCAGCGGTGCTAACCACTGTGCCACTGTTGCAAGGGTGCCTGGCATCACGGTGCCAGAAAGGGTTAATGCAAGTACTTGTAACAGCAGCAGCCTGACAGGCCCCGGTGGCGGGGCAGCTGGAAGGGACTGCGCACTGAGACCCAGCATGTGGTTGAGTGTCCACTGGGAAGCAGCCTGGATCAGGTGGGGAGCGAATGCGAGCTCCCAACACTCTGGTAATTGCGTGTTTCATTTTGTGAAATGATGGAAAGGGGGCAGGGAGTGGGAGTGGAATGGGGATCTCAGCATCGTTTCATTCAGAGCTGCGATCACTCCTGAGGGCCGCGGTGAAGTGGCTGCGTGTTAGACGAAACGGGAGGAGTGCCGCTCGAGCACAGCGGCTTCATAACGTGACGGAGTGCAGACAGGAGGCAGTGTCCGCTGTAACCCTATCAGCACCGGACACCATTAACCCATTCCTCTCTCGTCTCCTCGTCTCTGCCCCAGCTGCTCGTTCCGGCTCAGCAGCAGGGTGGCACCGTAGCACGGTGGTTAGCACTGCCGCCTCACAGCGCCAGGGACCCGGGTTCAGTTCCAGCCTCGGGTCACTGTCTGTGTTGAGTTTGCACATTCTCCCCGTGTCTGCGTGGGTTTCCTCCCGCACTCCATGCTACATTATCCCTTAGTGTCAGGGAGATCAACTACGGTAAATACATGAGCTTTTGCGGGTGGGGCCTGGGTGGAATTGTGGTCGGTGCACACTTGTTGGGCCGAAAGGCCTCCTTCTGCACTGTAGCTTTCTTGATCTAGGATAAGTCACTCAATAAATACAGCAGCAAATCAGGGAAAGCTCAGTCATTGAGAATGCTTAACGCAGAGATTGATGGATTTCTGGTTAACAATAACGTAAACCGTTAGTGGGTGTAAATGCCACTGAAGTATCCAATCAGCCATGATCATATTAACAGCAGGGCAGGCTCAATGGGCTGAATGGCCTACTCTGGTTCCAATATTCTCCCCCTGATTCCCCTAAGCCTGTCCACCATCTTCAAGACACCAGTCAGGAGTGTGTTGGAATACTCCCTACTTGCCTGGATGAGTGCAGCTCCAACAACACTCAGGATACCGTCCAGATCCAAGCCCCGCTGGATTGGCACCACATCCACAAACGTTCACTCCCTCCACCATCAACACACAGTGGCAGCCGAGTGTACCATCTACAAGATGCACTGCAGCAACTCACCAAGACTCCTTAGACAGCAACTTCCCAACCCACGATCATTCCCACCTGGAAAGACAAGGGCAGCAGATACCGGGGAACACCACCACCTGGAGGTTCCCCTCCAAGTCACTCACTATCCTGACTTGGAAATCTATCAGCCATTCCTTCACTGTCGCTGCGTCAAAATCCTCGAACTTCCTCCCTAACAGCACTGTAGGTGTACCTATCCCTCAGAGACTGCAGCGGTTCAAGGCAGCTCACCATCACCTTCTCAAGGGGCAAATAAGGATGGCCAATAAATGCATCTCGCGTTTTTGTTCAAGCGTTGGCCTGAAGCATGAATGGTCTGAGGATCGAGTGTCTCAGTGGCCCTATTCTTGACCAGGATCTGTGCACAGCCTTTCTGCAGTAAAGCAGTGTCTCTGGATTAGGATCTGGAGGGAAGGGATGACTGACAGATTTCACCCTCTGTTCACCCTTCCCCATCGGGCATCAGGAATATAGCTGGGCCGATGAACCCAACACCATGTGGCTGCTGGACGGAGTCTGTGTGGGAGCAGAGATGAGGCAGCAGCTCACCCCTGCTAGTTATTGCAGTGCTGAATGGGACAGTGGGATGAGTAGAGTGTCTCAGTCGGTCTGTATGACATCTCTGTTCACAGTGTGTAACCCGGGGCATTGCAGTGTGGAGCAACCAGCAAATGGAGAGACTTCCTTTTCATCCACAGGAGACATCTTTCTCTCCATCTCATCCATTTACCACCCCCCCCACAACCGTACACTCCCACCTTGCTTCTCACTTGGTCTCCCCCACCGTTTCTCCGTCGGCTCCGCCCCCCCCCCTTTCACTGGTACCCCCCAGCATTTCTCACTCTGTGCCTCCTGATTCTCACTTGGTCCCCTCCCCCGCTTCTCACTCCATCCCCCACCTCTCACTCGGTGCCTCCTGATTCTCACTCGGTGCTCCCCCATTTCTCTGTTGGAGCCCCCCGCTTCTCAGTCGGCCCCTGCCCGGCTTCTCACTCCATTCTGTCTCCCTCCCTGCTTCGCATTGTCTTCCCCTCCTCCCTGCACCGTGTCTCATTCTCTTTCCCCTGCCTACTGTCACTCACTCTCTTCCCCTCCTCATTCTCATTCCCGCACCATTACTCACTCCCCCTACTATCTCTCACTTTGTCCCCCCGCCAATATCTCTCGCTCTCTTCCCCCAGCCCTCCCTCTGTTTGAGTGGATAGTCTCACTGAGCGTTCATGCTGGGTTATTTGTGAATGGTTTGGGTGCTGGGGGAATGTTTCACTGAGGCTCTTTCTCCTTGTCTCCCTCTGCAGACTCTGAGCTGCAGTTAGCCCTCATCGCTCTGTTCTCTGAGATGCTCTATCGCTTTCCCAACATGGTGGTGGCTCAGCTGAGCAGAGAGAGCGTGCAGCAGTCCATCGCTAACGGGATCACGGCTGAACAGGTAACGGCACCGGGGCAGCTGGCAGCTCCTATTGAAACCTTTTGCAGGGACTTGAAGAATCAAGGGTCTGCATTCCCCAGTCACGTATGTTTAATGTTTATTTATTAGCGTCGCAAGTTGGCTTACATTAACACTGCAATGAAGTTACTGTGAAAATCCCCTAATTTCCACCCTCCGGCGCCTGTTGGGGTACACTGAAGGAGAATTTATCACGGACAATACACCTAACCAGCATGTCTTTGGACTGTGGGAGGAAACCCACGCAGATATGGAGAGAACTTGCAGACTCTGCACAGACCCAAGCTGGGAATTGAACTTAGGTCACTGATGTTATGAGGCAGCAGTGCTATCCACTGTAATACCGCGCTGACATAGACAGGTACACACAGAATGAGTATGTTACCCAGACAGAAGGATGCAAGATAGGGATGGTACCCAGGCAGGTACACACATGACACTGGGGTTTGCATACCTGTAGTGTACACAGCCAGGTTTGGTACACATGGGAGCTGGATATGTGGTTGCTTAAGACTGGCATGCATACACACAAGAATATGAAGCACCCAGGAACCAGAGAGGTGTACGCTTGTACTTGGCACATATAGGATTAGACAGTGTACACCCAGCCCTTCCTATCCCCTGTCCCCCCCCCATACACACACACACCTCCCCTCTACCTGGCAGCATCTTTAAAGAGAGAAAAGAGCTAATATTTCGAATCCAGGTGACTCTGTTGTAGGACCACTTTGACTCAAAACGTCAGCTCTTTTCTCTCCTTATAGATACTGTCAGACCTGCTGAGATTTTCCAGCATTTCTGCTTGTAATTTCATTACACACCCCACACTTGTCCACAGACGGAAACCAGACAGTGTACACGCCAGACTGGCAGACAGAAACCAGACAGTGTACACCCCAGACTGACAGATAGAAACCAGACAGTGTACACCCCAGACTGACAGACAGAAACCAGACAGTGTACACCCCAGAATGATGCATAGACAGAAACTAGACAGTGTACACCATAGACTGACACACAGACAGAAATCAGACAGTGTACACCCCAGACTGACACACAGACAGAAACCAGACAGTGTACACCCCAGACTGACACACAGACAGAAATCAGACAGTGTACACCCCAGACTGACACACACAGACAGAAACCAGACAGTGTACACCCCAGACTGACACACACAGACAGAAACCAGACAGTGTACACCCCAGACTGACACACACAGACAGAAATCAGACAGTGTACACTGCAGACTGACACACACAGACAGAAATCAGACAGTATATGCCCCAGACTGATGCACAGAAACCACTGGAACATGTCAGGATTAGCACGTTGCTTTTGGTGGGAGCTTGCTGTGGGTAAATTGGTTTCCATGCTTCCTGCATTGGCATAGTGGATGCAGTTGGTAAAGTATGTGGTGGGCTGAGAAGAGCTCGGACATGTCTGAGAAAATGAAAGGTGCCAGTCCGCCTTTCTTTCTAGAGGGGCAGGAACACCCCCCCACCCCCACCCCCACCCCCAGGGGCTGCCATGTCAGATGACGTCTGTGTTTTGTCCTTTCTCCAGATTATCCACTTCCTGCGGACACGAGCCCACTCAGTCATGATGAAAGAGGTAAGTTGCTGATAGTAACGTCCGGGGGTCTGTCCCCTCAGCTCAGTGACCCCACTCAGCAGCGAATAGCCGAGCACAAATGGAAAGCCTGAGGGGCTGAGACAAAGCCGTCACTCCCCCCCCCCCAACCCCACAACCACATGTAGGGAGGCCGGGGGGAGAGGGGCTGGGGTCTGGTTCAGTTGTGACACTTCCAGCATCGAAGTAACCTCTCAAACATAAAGAACGATCGCTCCCAGCTAAATATTTCTCAGGCCTCCACATCCGTCCAGTGCTCGGGGTTGGATGAGAATCAGGGGCAGGAGTATGTTTGCCGCGTTGTTTAGATGCACTTGTGAAGGGTGCCATTTTGATTGAGTCCTCAGAGCACATATAAGGAGAGACCGTTGGGACCGGGGCGAGTGGCAGGACGCAGATGGGCGTGACGCTGCCATCTGAGAACAAACCCATCATTAGGAACAGTCATTCGTGTCTCACCCTCACACCTCACTTCAGTTTACAGTTTATTTATTATCACAAGTAGGCTTACATTAACACTGCAATGAAGTTACTGTGAAAATCCCCTAGTCGCCACACTGCGATGCCTGTTCGGGTACACTGAGGGAGAATTTAGCGCGGTCAGTGCACCTAACCAGCAGGTCTTTCGGACTGTGGGAGGAAACTGGAGCACCCAGAGGAAACCCACGCAGACACGGGGAGAATGTGCAAACCCCACACAGTCACCAGAGGCCAGGAATCGAATCCGGGTCTCTGGCGCTGGGAGGCAGCAATGCTAAATGACCATGCCACTGTGCTGTCCTATTGCAATTGATTTAACCCCCAAAGACTGCATGGCACCAACCTGGCACTGCCATGGGTGACCCTCCTGAACGGTGGGCACATGAAAGTCCAACTGATACCTTGCTGGTTTTCCAACGCTGGCTGACAGTCGACCCCCAGATCTACCTCATGATTGGGCACTGGGGTAAAGTGGGGGTGGGGGGGGGGGGGGTGGACAGAGAGAAGAGGCCCGTTGATCTTGCTTCACCATCTACTTGGTCAAGGCTGATTGTGGGCTCCATTTGCCTCCCCGGTCCCTGTACACGCTTCAATTCCCTGAGAGACCAGAAATCTGTCGATCTCAGCCTCCGATAAATTCAACAGTGAAGCAACCACGGTCCCCAATGATAGAGAATCCCAAACAGTCACCACCCTCTGAGTGAAATGAATGTCTCCTCACCTCAGTCCCAAACGATCATTCCCCTTATCCTCACACTGCGTGCGTCTCCCCCCTCCCCAATCCCCCTCCCCGCCCACACACACACACACCCCCCCAGGACAACTCGCTCCTCCCGGGAAGCAGACCAGTGAACCCAAACCGCCACCCATTTTCTAAACCAATGCAGAGAAAACACGTCAGAATTAATAAGAACTCATTAATAACAATTTCTAAATGAGAACTTATGTTGCTGCTATTTCACTGCTAAATTTAAATATAATATAATTGTATATTGTTATAATTATTATTTACTGATTGCCCTTGAACTGAATACCATTTCAGAGGGGCAGAGCTGTGACTCTGGAGTCACACGTAGGTCAGACTGGGGTAATGACGGCAGATTTCCTTCCCGAAAGGGACATTACTGAATGTGATGCGTTTTCCGACAATCGGCAATGGTTTCATGGTCATCGGTAAATTCTTAATTCCAGATTTTATTTTGTTGAATTCAAATTCCACTACCTGCCGTGGTGGGATTCGAATCCTGGTCCCCAGAAAGTTAGCTAGGTTGCTGGATGAATAGTCTAGTGATAATAATAGGTCATTGCCTCCCCCTCGCCTATCCCTCATTGCCTTTGAATGAGTGGCTTGCTGGGCCATTTCAGAGGACTGTTGAGGGTCAACCACATTGCTGTGGCTCTGGAGGCCAGACTGGGTAACGATGGCAGATTTCCTTCCCTAAAAAGCATTAGTGAACCAGATAGGTTTTCCAACAATCAACAATGGTTTCATGATTATCATTAGACTTATTTAAAATTCCAGTTTCACCATCTGCGTGGTGGGATTCGGACCCAGGTTACCAGCCCAGTGACAATATCATTACGTCACTGCCTCCCTCGTACACATTCTCAATTAATTCCAGAAACAATGTCTGATTTGATTTGTTAATGTCACATGTCTTAACCATACAGTGAAAAATATTGTTTCTTGTGTGCTTTACAGACAAAGCATACCGGTCATAGAGAAGGAAACGAGAGAGTGTAGAATGTAGTGTTACAGTCATAGCCAGGGTGCAAGGCAAGTCCACTCAAAAGTCTGAAGGCAGCAGGGAAGAAGCTGTTCTTGAGTTGGTTGGTATTGGTCCTCAGACTTTTGTATCTTTTACCCAAAGGAAGAAGATGGAAAAGAGAATGTCTAGGGTGTTTGCGGTCCTTGATTATGCTGAACTGCTTTGCTGAGGCAGCAGTAAGTGTGGACACTCTCAATGGATGGGAGGCTGGTTTGCGTATTTTCCCACTATAAACGTGAATGGTGTGAGAGAACATTCCTGGAACATTCCAGAATACTGTACAAACACATCAGCATCATCTCCTCCTGAGACGATTGTTCTGGGCCTGTGTTAAATAAAATCCAAGTGATATAACAGCAAAAGAACTAGGAGCAGAAATAGGCCATCTGGGTCCCTCGAGCCTGTTCTGCAATGAGATCAAGGCTGATCTTTTCATGCGCTCAGCTTCACTCACCCACCTGCTCACTGTAATCCTTAATCCCTTCACTGTTCAAAAGTTTAACTATCCTTGCCTTAAAAACATTCAATGAGGGAGCCTCAACTGCTTCAGTGGGCAGGGAATTCCACAGATTCACAACCTTTTGGGTGAAGTTCCTCCTCAACTCAGTCCGAAATCTGCCTCCTGTTATCTTAAGGCTCTGCCCCCTAGTTCAAGATTCACCTGCCAGTGGAAACAACTTCCCTGCTTCTGTCTTATCTATTTCCTTCACTATCTTATATGTTTCTATAAGATCTCCTCTCATTTTTCTGAATTCCAGTGAGTATAGCCCAGTCTACTCAGTTTGCATTCATTAGCCAATCTGCTCAACTCCGGAATCAACCTAGTGAATCCCCTCTGCCCCCCCTCCAGTGCCAGTATATCCTTTCTCAAGTAAGAAGACCAAAACTGTACACAAATACTCCAGATCTGGCCTCCCCAGCACCTTATAAAACTGCAACACTGTTCTTAAACTCCATCCCTCCAGCAATGAAGGACAAAATTCCATTTGCCGCCTTAATTACCTGCAGACCAACTTTTTGTGATTCCTGCACAAGGACACCCAGGTCCCTCTGCACAGCAGCATGCTGCAATTTTTTTTACCATTTAAATAATAGTCTATTTTGCTGTTATTCCTGTAGATGACTTCACATTTACCAACATTGTACTGCATCTACCAGATCTTTGCCCACTCACTTAGACTATCGATATCCCTTTGCAGACTGTCAATGTCTCCTGCATGTTTTGCTGTTTTCACACATCTTAGTATGATCTGTGAACTTTGACCACACTTGGTCCCCAATTCCAAATCATCTTTGTATATATTTGGTCTGTAAAATGTCACTGTTGTCACCTGTCCTTGTGATAATTAAACGCATATGACGGGCACTAAACTGCTGTTGTGCCCTGTAGCGAGTGATGTGGATGAGGCTTCTGGCTGCCCACCCCCCCTTCCCCCATGGCCTTGGCCAGTCTCACACCCGCTTTGGACCAGCAGCACGGGATGCAGCTGGATAACCTCACCGTCTTGGGCAGAGGGCACAATCTCTCCAGCCTCGACCTGCGGGCATCTAGATACGCCACCCTCTGCAGGTTCCCCCCACCCACTCAGTCACACACCTCCCTGTGTTAGTCCATTGTCCGTATCCTCATCCTCCCTGGATCAAAATCCTGGAACCTCCCCAATACCGGTCCTGTGGGTAAAAGCACCTTCAAATAGACTGCGGGGTTCAAGAAGGCAGCTCACCAACAGCTTTTCAAGGGCAAGGAACGCTGCTCTTTATCGCAATAGCATCATAGATTCAAACTAACTTAGAATAATTCTCAGAGGGACATTGAGTAAATCCTTGAAGGAGAAAGCTGGGGGAGAAAGGGGCCAAATCAGATAGCTCTTTCAAAGAACTGGCACCGGCTTGGTGGGCCAAATGGCCTCCTGTGGGGAGGAACCGTGAATTCAGTGTCGTGATTGGGGAGGCCTAACGCGCACACCCCCGGGTTAGTGGTCGCTCCCCACCGTTGCGACTGTGAAAGGGTAAGGCTGGCTCCACGTGTGATCAGCCGGGATACAGTGCGACAGCACCGCCCAGTGGTGGAGACGGGCAGTGCGATTGGAGGGTTCGGCCCATCCAGCAATGCATTGCTGCAAGGTGCACTGAGAATCCAGTGATTCCTACACTGGACAAGGAGGCCATTCAGCCCATTGAGTCTGCACTGATCACAACCCCAGCCAGGCTCTGTCCCGCTGTAACCCCATATATTTATTGCTAACTAATTCTCCTGCCACTAAGGGACAATTTAGCGTGGCCATTCCATTGCGTTGGAAAGGGTGCAGAGGAGGTTTACCAGGATGTTGCCTGGTATGGCAGGAAGGTCTTATTGAGGAAAGGCTGAGGGACTTGAGGTTATTTTCGTTAGAGAGAAGAAAGTTAAGAGGTGATCTAATTGAGGCATACAAGATGATCAGAGGGTTAGATAGGGTGGACAGTGAGAGCCTTTTTCCTCAGATGGTGATGGCTAACACAAAGGGACATAGTTTAAATTAAGGGGTGGTAGTTATAGGACAGATGTCAGAGTAGGTTCTTTACTCAGAGGGTAGTAAGAGTGTGGAATACCCTGCCTGCAACAGTTGTGAACTTGCCAACTTTAAGCACATTCACATGGTCAGTGGATAGGCATATGGATAATATTGGAATAGTTCAGGTTCGAGCATCATTAGATTGGTTCCACTGGCCAGCGCAACATCAAGGGCCGAAGGGCCTGTACTGCGCGGTAGAACATATTCTATGTTCTAATCCACCTAACTCGCACATCTGTGGAGTGTGGGAGGAAACTGGAGAAAACCTACATTGACACAGGGGGAACATACAGAGTCTACACAGACAGTGATCAGAGGCCAGTAATTGAACCTGTGTTCCTAGTGCAGCACTAACCACTGTGCCCCACAATCCCATACCCAATGTAAAGTATATCTGGGAGTTGATTGCCTGCCAGTGCTGGGAAGCAGCTTACAATTCGGGCAGCAAGCAGGACATCACTATTCAGGAGGGTCACCAGCGGCAGATCTGGGTTGGTGCTGTGCAGCTTGTCACGGTGCAGGGAGTTAAATCGATTGTAAGTCAGTCAGTGAAGGTGCAAGAGCGAGACACTAATTACTGTTCCTGACGATGGGTTTGTTCACAGAACGCAGCGTCGCGCATGTCAGCTTCCAAACCTGCTCGCCCCTCATCCTAGCGATCTCCGAGTACTGAATCAAAATCACACCTTTTACCCATGCAATGTTCACATGGGGGTCATTGGAATTCCTTTCCCTCTGTGCTGGGAGTTTCTACTCTATGTTACAGTTTGATTACTCCCTTCTGTAGCGGCCCTGACTGATTTCGTCCCCAGTTCCAGGGGGTGGATGAGACGGGGGCAGTTACAAGAAGAGGAGAGGGAGGGAGATCATAGAATTCCTACAGTGCAAAAGGAGGCCATTCGGCCCATCAAGTCTGCATCGACCACAATCTCACCCAGACTCTATCTGTATAACCCCATGTATTTACTTTTCTAATCCCCTGACACTAAGGGTCAATTTAGCATGGCCAATCCACCTAACCTATATGTCTTTGGGATGTGGGAGGAAACTGGACCATGCGGAGGAAACCCACACAACACAAGGAGAATGTTACAAATTGTGAACTGCACACAGATAGTGACCCAAGACCAGGAATTGAACCTGGGTCCCTGGCGTTATGAGGCAGCAGTGCTAACTACTGTCCCACAACTATGGGGGATGAAGGGCTGTCAGGATTGATCCCTTGAGAACAGGTCTCCTCACCCACTGTTTGCAGGGTGACCATTTGGGGGGATGGTGTGGTAGAGGGGTCAGGAGCCCTGCAGCAATTTCTCACCTTGTCACCTCCCCATTCAAAGAAGTATCTTCCGAGCTGCAGCATGCGGTGGACCTACAGCTCAAAGGGAATGGGTATAAAAGTAGGGAAGACTTGCTAAAACTACACAGGGCCCGAGTTAGCCCACACCTGCAATACTGTGAAAAGTTTTGGCCCTCTCATCTAAGGAAACACAAACTGACACTGGAGGCATTCCAGGTTGATCCTGGGTATGGAGGGACTTTCTTACGAGGAATGTTCGATTAGATTTGGCCCAACCTTCTTCAAAAGTGGGATTTGGAACAGGACCAGGCCACACAGCCCCCCTCCCTCCCTCCCACCCAGTTACCCTCACTCCCTCCCTCGCTCCCACTCAGTTACCCTCACTCCCTCCCTCGCTCCCACCCAGTTACCCTCACTCCCTCCCTCCTCGCTCCCACCCAGTTACCCTCACTCCCTCCCTCCCCCCACCCAGTTACCCCTCACTCCCTCCCTCGTCCCACTCAGTTACCCTCGCTCCCTTACCCTCACTCCCTCCCTCGCTCCCACCCATTACCCTCACTCCAGCTCTTTACCCTCACTCCCTCACTTACCCTCACTCCCCACTCGCTCCCACCAGTTACCCTCACTCCCTCCTCCCACCCAGTTACCCTCACTTCCCTCCCCCACCCAGTCCTCACTCCCCCTCGCTCCCACCAGTTACCCTCAACCCAGTTACCCTCACTCCCTCCCTCGCTCCCACTCAGTTACCCTCACTCCCTTCGCTCCCACCCCCTCCTCCCTCCCTCCCTCCCCCCCATTAACCCTCCCTCCCCCCGCCCTCCCACCCATTCCCTCGCCTCCCACCCAGTTACCCTCAATCCTCCCTCCCTCCCTCGCTCCCACTCAGTTACCCTCACCTCCCTCGCTCCCACCCAGTTACCCTCACTGCTCCCCCCCAGTCGCTCCCTCCCTCCCTCCCTCGCTCCCACCCCAATTACCCTCACTCCCTCCCTCCCTCCTCCCACCCAGTTACCCTCACTCCCTCCTCCCTCCCACGCCATTACCCTCCCTCACTCCATTTACCCTCCCACCCAGTTACCCTCACCCAGTTTACCCTCACTCCTCCTCGCTCCCACTTTACCCTCACTCCCTCCCACCCATTACCCTCACCCCTCTCACGTCCCTCCCTCTCCCCCCAGTTACCCTATCTCCCTCCCTCTCCCACCCATTACCCTCCCTCCCTCGCTCCCACCCAGCCTTTACCCTCCTCCCTCCCTCGCTCACCACCCAGTTTACCCCTCACTCCCTCCTCTCCCCACCCAGTTACCCTCACTCCCTCCTCCCACCCATTTACCCCCCACTCCCTCCCTCCCACCATTTACCCTCACTCCCTCCCACCCATTTTACCCTCCCTCTCCTCCCTCCCACCCATTTCCCTCACCTCCCTCCCTCACTCCCACCCAGTTACCCTACTCCCTACACTTTCACCCTCACTCCCACCCATTTACCCTCATCCCTCCCTCCACCCATTTCCCTCACTCCCTCCCTCCCACCCCGCTCCCCCCCTCCCTCCCACCATCCCTCCCTCCCATCCCACCCATTTACCCTCCCTCCCTCCTCCCACCCAGTTACCCTCACTCCCACCTAGTTACCCTCACTCCCTCCCACCCAGTTACCCTCATCCCTCCCACCCATTTACCCTCACTCCCTCCTCCCAACCATTTACCCTCACTCCCTCCCTCCACCTCCCTCACTCCAGTTACCCCTCACTCCCTCCCCCTCGCTCCCACCCACCCATTCCCTCGCTCCCACCCCCCTCACTCCCTCCCTCACTCCTCCCCACCCAGTTACCTCACTCCCTCCCGCGCTCCCACCCAGTTCCTCACTCCCTCCCTCCCACCACCAGTCCTCCCCTCCCACCCAGCCCTCACTCCCCTCACCCACCCAGTTACCCTCACTCCCCTCCTCGCTCCCACCCATTACCCTTCCCGTCCCTCGCTCCCACCCATTTTACCCTCACTCCCTCCCACCCATTTACCCTCACTTCCCTTCCCACCCTCCCTCTCCCCCCCCACCCTCCCTCGCCCCACCATTTACCCTCACTCCCTCCCTCGCTCCCACCCAGTTACCCTCCCTCCCATCCTCCCTCCCACTCCAGTTACCCTCCCCCTCCTCTCCCCCCACCCAGTTACCCTCACTCCCTCCCTCCCCTACCCATTTACCTCCCTCCCTCCCTCCCACCCATCCCACCCATTTACCCTCCCATCCCACCCACCCTTTACCGCTCCCTCCCTCCATCCCCCATTTACCCTCCCCTCCTCCTCCCACCCATTTACCCTCCTCCCAACCCATCCCACCCATACCCTCCCTCCCTCCCTCCCACCCACCCTGTACCTCCTCCCTCCCGCCCTCCAACCCATTTACCCTCACTCCCTCCCTCCCACCCATTTACCCTCCCTCCCTCCCCCATTACACCCACCCATTTACCCTCCCTCCCCTCCCACCCCTCCACCCCTAGTTACCCTCACCCTCCCACTCCCTCCCTCCCACCCAGTTACCCGCCCTCCCCACCAGTTACCCTGCTCCCCCCCACCCTTACCCTCGCTTTACCCTCACTTTCCCATCCCAGTTACCCTCGCTCCCACGCCGTTGACCCTCGCGTCATGAACCCAGTTACCCTCCACTCCCTCCCACCGCTCCCACCCAGTTACCCTCGCTTTACCCTACACCCAGTTACCCTCACCCAACCCACCCCAGTTACCCTCGCCCCGACCCGCTTACCCTCGCTCCCACCCAGTTACCCTCGAGTTACCCTCGCTCCCACCACACCCTTCCCTCCCCACCCATTACCCTCGCTCCCCCCACACCTCGCTCCCACCCAGTTACCCTCGGCTCCCACCCTTTACCCTACCCATTCCCTCGTCCCACCCAGTTTACCCTTGCTCCCCCTCAGTTACCCTCAGCTCCCACCCAGTTACCCTCGCTACCCAACCCATTACGCTCCCCCCCCTTTACCCTCGCTGTTTACCCTCGCTCCCACCCAGTTACCCTCGCTCCCACCCAGTTACCCTCGCTCCCACCCAGTTACCTCGCGTTTCCCTCGCTCCCACCCAGTTACCCCGCTCTAAGCCACACCCACCCTCGCTCCCACCCAGTTACCCTCGCTCCCACCCTACCCTCGCTCCACCCAGTTACCCTCGCGTCCACCAGTTACCCTCGTTAACCCCAGTTACCTCGCTCCCACCCAGTTACACCCAGTTACCCTCGCTCCCACCCAGTTACCCTTCCACCCATCCCGCTCCCACCCAGTTACCCTCGCTCCCACCACAGGGCAGGACCCAGTTACCCTCGGGCTCCCATTTACCCTCGCTGTTACCCTCGCTCCCACCTGTCCCACCCTGTTACCCTCGCTCCCCCACCCAGTTCACCCAGTTTCCCCTCCCTCCCTCCCTCTGAGTCCCACTTACCCTCCCTCCCTCCCTCCCACTTCTCCCACCCATTTACCCTCGCTCCCGCCTCCCTCCCCCCACTCAGTTACCCTCACTCCTTCCCTTGCTCCCACCCATTTACCCTCACTCCCTCCCTCTCTCTCTGTTACTCCCACCCAGTTACCCTCTGTCTCCCTCGCTCCCACCCAGTTACTCTCCCTCTCTCTTGCTTCCATCTATTTACCCTGTACTCCTTTCCTCATTCCCTGCTCTCTAATGGGACAGGGATGAAGGGTAACCGGGACCCACCTTCTGTGAATCGGAGCCGGTCCCGCTCCATTTACCCTCTCTCTCCCTCACTCCCGCTCAGTCAACCTCTCTCTCTCTCGCTCCACCCCATTTACCCTCTCTCCCTCCCACCTATTTACCCTCTCTTGCTCCCACCCTCTTACCCTCTCTCTCTCTTCCTCCCAACAGTAAATGTGGTTAGACCAGCCGTGGTCTAATTACTGATTGGTGAAGGTTTTATATCATGTGCTGTTTTTTTCCCAGAATCCAGTGTTGCCACCAACGATCACGGACCAGATCCGACTGTGGGAAATGGAGCGGGACCGGCTCCGATTCACAGAAGGTGGGTCCCGGTTACCCTTCATCCCCGTCCCATTAGAGAGCAGGGAATGAGGAAAGGGGTACAGCTCTGCACCAGCCAAGGGGGATTGAGGAGTTAAAGAATCGCGAGGTTTATTTTCCTGAGGCATACAGCGGACATCATGGGCCACACGAGGGTTATTGGGGATGCTGGGGTGTGTATGTGGCTCACTAAGTAAGGGTCAAGGGTCACATGATGAGGGGATACGCAGCAGGAATCGGGGCCACTTCAGGGATATACGGATATATGGATAGATGTACATGGATGGATCTGAAAAACTGTGTGGGTCGGGGAATACACAAGGAAGAGGGTTATATTAGACATTGAGTACACTATGCTGGGGACACAGACGGTATGCTGGGCATTGGGGTACATGCTGGTACATAGTGTGGATTGGAGTACGCAGAGGGGTACACACTGGGTCGGGCGTACACACTGGGTTGGACGTGTACGCTGGTTACACGCTGGGTCAGGTGAGCACTCTGGGTCAGGTGAGCACGCTGGATACACGCTGGGTCAGGTGAGCACGCTGGATACACGCTGGGTCAGGTGAGCACGCTGGATACACGCTGGGTACACGCTGGGTCAGGTGAGCACGCTGGGTCGGGCGTGCACGCTGGGTCCACGCTGGGTCGGGCGTGCACGCTGGGTCGGGCGTGCACGCTGGGTCCACGCTGGGTCGGGCGTGCACGCTGGGTCCACGCTGGGTCAGGCGTGTACGCTGGGTCGGGCGTGCACGCTGGGTCCACGCTGGGTCGGGCGTGCACGCTGGGTCCACGCTGGGTCGGGTGTGCACGCTGGGTCGGGCGTGCACGCTGGGTCCACACTGTGATTCGGGTAAGCAGAGGGTATATGTTGGGCCAGGGGTACACGCTGTGGATTAGGGGTACGCAGAATGAATATAAATGCAGCATTCATCATGGATGTCACATTCACAGTGAGGATCATGGGGACACAGCAGGTAATCGGACACTAGTGTTACCCAGATCAGCAGGAAACAGTCAGCGAGTTCTGAGAGCCACACAACTTGTGGGAACGGCACCACAGTTCAACTGTGGCCAACACCAAACACTTTTCAAAGCTGAGATTCTGATATATGTAGGCTGGGGATTTGGGATATGTACAGCCTCTTTAAGAGTGTGTGCCATGTTACTCTATTTGGTGGGGTGGGGGCGTGTTTAGCTCCTTGCAGGATGGTACCTGGTTAAGCAATTTTGGGTTTCACTGTGGGACAGAGCTCCATCTGCAGTAAAGAATTCCCTGGTGTCAAGGCCGACTTTGGGGTGCTTCTTGCACAATCTTTTGTTAACAGAGATGACGTAAGGTTTCCTGCTCTCACTTTCCCCTCCCTCCTTCCCTCTCTGCCCAGGTGTGCTGTACAACCAGTTCCTCTCCCAGGTGGATTTTGAGCTCCTTCGGAACTACGCCCGGGATCTGGGAGTACTCGTCTGGGAAAATCCCACCAAGAGGCTGATGGTCGTAACTCCCGGGGGGCATCCCGACGTCAAGCGTTTCTGGAAGAGACAGAAACATAGCTGACGGGCAGGAGGGGGGGCTGGGGTGAAGGGATAGCTGAGCGAGAAAGGAGCCAGACCACCACACCCCGAGCACTGCCGAGCAGAGACCGGGATTCCCAGCCGGATTATCCCAGGTTCAGTAACGGAATACTGCCGGGAACCGGGTGGCTCACCCAGCAACGAAAAGAGACTTGGTTGAATTGGAGCGTGTTTGTGTTTCTATTTACTGTTTTTTCAATAAAAGCGGAAGGAGAGAAAAGCTCTTTCCTGAAAAAAAAAAGGGAGAGAAATCCCGATTAACACCCCCTCGGTAGGTCAGAAGCTCGGTAAGTTAGACGGTGGCACAGTGATTAGTGCTGCTGCCTCACACCATGAGGTTCAATTCCCGGCTTGAGTCACACATTCTCCCTGTGTCTTCCTGGGTGCTCTGGTTGCCCCCCTCAGTCTGAAAGACGTGCTGGTTAAATTCTTTGGCCGTGCTAAATTCTCCCTCAGTGAAACCGAACATGTGGCGGAGTGTGGCGACTAAGGGATTTTCACAATAACTTCATTGCAGTGTTAACGTAAGCCTACTTGTGACATTTCTTGCTGGTGACCTTTCCTCAGAACCGGTTTGGGAGAGGGGTGGGGGATTGAGCGGTGGCGTTGAGGGGGGTGGGGGATTGAGCGGTGGTGTTGAGGGAGGTGGGGGATTGAGCGGTGGGTGTTGAGGGAGGTGGGGATTGAGCGGTGTGTTGAGGAGGAGGGGATTGAGCGGTGGTGTTGAGGGGGTGGGGGATTGAGCGGTGGTGTTGAGGGGGGTGGGGGATTGAGCGGTGGTGTTGAGGGAGGTGGAGATTAGCGGTGGTGTTGAGGGAGGGGGGGGATTGAGCGGTGGTGTTGAGGGAGGTGGGGGATTGAGCGTGGTGTTGAGGGAGGTGGGGGATTGAGCGGTGGTGTTGAGGGAGGAGGGGGATTGAGCGGTGGTGTTGAGGGAGGTGGGGATTGAGCGGTGGTGTTGAGGGAGAGGGGGATTGAGCGGTGGTGTTGAGAGGTGGGGATTGAGCGTGTGTTGGGGAGGAGGGGGATTGAGCGGTGGTGTTGAGGAGGTGGGGGATTGAGCGGTGGCGTTGAGGGGGGTGGGGGTTAAGCAGTGGGAGTGGGGAGACCAGGACCCAAAGCAGGATCTGGGAAAGAGCACAAGCCAGGGGATGTTTACTGATGGGAGAGTTTGTCTTTCCAGAGCGAAAAAGAACAGGAAAATAAATGGGAAAATATAACGGCTGTCAGAAATCTGAAGTTAAAATCAGAAAATGCTGGAAAAACTCAGCAGGCCTGACAGACTCTGCTTGGGGGGAGGAGAGAGAGAGAGAGAGAGAGAGAGGAAAAAACAGAGTTAACATGATTGTCTAGTGATTAGTAATCAATATTATATTCACAGCAACCTTGGTTCGAATCCAAGTCATAGCAACAATCACTTTTCCCCTTTTACTTGATGTAGAGATGTCGGTGTTGGACACAATAAAAAGTCTCATAATATCAAGTTAAAGTCCAACAGGTTTATTTGGTAGCACGAACTTTCGGAGCACTGCCCCTTCATCTGGTGAGTGGGAGTTGTGTTCACAAGCATATACAGACACAGACTCAGTTTACAAAATAATGGTTGAAATGCGAGAATTAACAGGTAATCAAGTCTTTACAGGTATAGACAATGTGAGTGGAGAGAGATTTAAGCACAGGTTATTGTGTCTCAAGCCAGGATAGTTAGTAAGATTTTGCAAACCCAGGCTAGTCATGGGAGTTACAGATAGTGTGACGTGAACCAAGATCCCGGTTGAGGCCGTCTTCATGTGCAGAACTTGGCCATCACTCTCTGCTCGATAATTCTGCGTTGTGTGTCTTGAAGGCTGCCTTGGAGAACGCTTACCCAAAGATCAGAGGCTGGATGCCCTTGACTGCTGAAGTGTTCCCCAACAGGAAGAGAACACTTCTGCCTGGCGATTGTCAATGATGTTCATTCATCCATTTTCTTAACGTCTGCATGATCTCTTCAATGGACCATGCCTCGGGACATGCTTTCCTGCAGCGTATCAGGTAGACAACATTGACTGAGTCACGAGATTATTTACTGTGTACCTGGGTGGTAGTCTCACGTGAGATGATGGCAAGTATGTTTATGATCCGGCATGTCTTGCAGAGGTTGCTGTGGCAGGATTGTGTGGTGTTGTGGTCACTGTTCTCCTGAAGGCTGGTTAATTTATTGTGGACAATTGTCTGTTTGAGATTGTGTGGTTGAAGGCAACAAATGGGGGTGTGGGGATGGCCTTGGCAAGATGTTCATCTTCATTGATGACATGTCGGATGTTGTAGAGAAATGTTGTAGTTTCTGTGCTCCGGGGAAGTATTGGACTCTGTCTACTGTGTCCAGTGTTTGTCTTCTGAGGGAAGTCTGTGTGGTTCTTCACTGTGGCGCATTGGAACTGTCGATCAATAAGTTGAGCACCATATTCTGTTCTTACGAGGGTGTCTTTCAGCATCTATAGTTATCTGTTGTGATCCTCCTCATCTGAGCAGATCCTGTGGAAGGCTTGTCCATAGGGGCTTCTTTAATGTGTTTAGGTGGAAGCTGCGGAAGTAGGGTATTGTGAGGTTATCCATGGACTTGCAGTACAGTGAAGTGCTGAAGTGACTGTCCTTATGTGCATCCAAGAATGGAACTGATTCTGGAGAGTAGTCTATGGTGAAGCTGATGATGGGATGTAACTTGTTGATGTCATCGTATAGTTGTTTCAGTGATTGTTCGCCATGAGTCCAAAGGAAGAAAATGTCATTGATGTATCTGGTGTATAGCATCAGTTGAAGGTCTCGTGCAGTGAAGAAATCTCGTTCAAACCTGTGCATGAAGATGTTGGCATATTGAGGTGCAAATTTGATCCTGATGTCTGTTCCATGTGTCTGGATGAAGAACTGGTTGTTGAAG
Source organism: Sphyrna mokarran (assembly GCA_024679065.1). Taxonomy (NCBI): domain Eukaryota; kingdom Metazoa; phylum Chordata; class Chondrichthyes; order Carcharhiniformes; family Carcharhinidae; genus Sphyrna; species Sphyrna mokarran. The sequence continues at coordinate 98,665,969 of JAGIQG010000009.1, forward strand.
GTGAAGATGTTGTGGTCCAGATGAAGCGAATGAGTTGTAGAATTGTGTCTGGAGATTGGCAGTTGTCGGCGCGGAGTACTGAGGCAGTTGCAGCAATACTGTCATTGTGAGGGATGGTGGTGTAGAAGGCCGAGACATCCGTTGTGATGAGGAGTGTTCCTGCTTCAACTGCTCCATGAGTGCTCCATGTGCCACAGTGCACAGACCTCCTCAGAAGACAAACACAGGACATGACGGACAGAATATCTTTAGTCATCCAGTATTTCCCCGGAGCGGAGAAGCTACATCTTCTCCAGAGCTTTCAACGGGTTATCGGTGAAGACAAACATCTTGCCATGGCCATTCCCACACTTCCATTACTTGCCTTCAAACAACTGCACAACCTCAAACTTTACATGGTCCACAGCAAACTACCCAGCCTTCAGGAGAACAGTGACCATGACACCTGCCTGCCACAGCAACCTCTGCAAGACATGCCAGATCATTGACACAGATGCCATCATCTCACGTGAGAACAACATCCACCAGGTACACAACGCATCCTCTTGTGATTTGGCCAACATTGTCTACCTGCAGAAAAGGATGTCCTAGGCATGGCACAAGGCGAGATCATGCAGACGCTATGACAATGGATAAATGGACATCGCTCAACAAATCACCAGGTAGGAGAGTTCCTGTCAGGGAACACTTCAGCAGTCGAGGGCATTCAGCCTCTAATCTTCAGGTAAGCATTCTCCAAGGCGGCCTTCACAACACACCAACGTAGAATTGCTGAACAGAAACTACACACAAGTTCCGCACACGTGAGGACAGCCTCAACTGGGATCTTGAATTAATGTCACACTATCTGTAACTCCCATGATTTGGCTGGGCTTGCAAAATCTCACTAACTATTCTGGCTTGCGACAATTCACATCTCTTTAACCTGTGCTTCACGCTCTCTCCACTCACATTGTCTGTACCTGTAAAGATTTGATTATCTGTTGAGACTTGCATTCCAACCATTATCTTGTAATTGAGTTTGTGTCTGTATATGCCGAGTTTGTGTCTGTATATGCCCTGTTTGTGAACCAAATCCTATACTCAACTGATGAAGGAGCAATGCTCCGAAAGCTTGTGCTACCAAATAAACCTGTTGGATTTCAACCTAGTTAGTAAGGCTACTTACTAACTAAAACCATATGCACTTATGGAGCCTGCATCCTTCCAGTTCCATCCTATTCATGTATTCTAGTTGCCTCTTAAATACCACAATCATATCTGTTCCCACTACCTCCTGACATTCACCATCCTCTGAGTAAAAAAAACTTGCCTCACACTTCTCTTTTAAACTTTTCCCCGTGCACCTTAAATCCGTGTCATTAGTACTTGACTTTCTACCCTAAGAAAATGCTTCTGACTACTCTGTCCATGCCACTCATAATCTTGTAAACCTCTATCATTGCCCCTCAACCTCTGTGAGAACAAACCGCACTTATCCAACCTCTCGTTCTAATATACTCCAGACAAGGCAACATCCTAGTAAATATCTTCTGTACCTTCTCCAGGACATCCACATACTTCTGGTAGTGTGGCTTCTTCCGTTTTTCCTTATCTTGAATCTATGCCCCTGATTATTGACCCCTCTACTAAAGGGAAAAGTTACTTCCTATCTATGTTCCTTGTAATCGTGTACATCTCAATCATGTTCCCCCTCAGACGACTTTGTTTTAAGGAGCACACAGCTCAAATATAACAAAAATTAGCATAACTTTTACCAACTACAGGCCTTGAACATGACACAGTACAATTTAACAGCCAGCTAGCTATCTCTATTTTTCCAATTTAAAAGCAAAGCCTAGACCCACACCTTTCTTCAGAAAATATGTTCATGTGATATTAGATTTACAGCTTTTAACACCGATGGACAGAAATCCAAACAGCAGTTTTCAGAGAAGGGTATATCCTCACATTACCAACCAGAAAAGAAAATCTAGCCTCCAGCACCATCCAGACTTCACAGACAGAAAAGGACACTTGTCTTTCTGCAGCCAGCTTCTAAAACAGCAATTCTCAGAGAGCTGAATCTCCAACTCCAGAGGTGGTGGTGGAGAGACACTACTCTCTCAAGTCCGAAGAGTATCTGAAGAAGCAGCTAAGCTGAGCTGTTTCCAGTCGACACATTTTATCGATACATTTTTGCAAACACTTTTGGGGAAAGTACAATTAGCATAAAAGTGAAAGTGCAAATGGTATAACATGGGTGGCAAAGTGGTTACAGCACCAGGGACCTGGGTTTGATTCCAGCATTGTGGAGTTTATACCTTGTGTTTCTCCCACAGTCCAAAGATGTGCTGGTCAGGTGAATTGGTCGTGATAAATTACTCCTTAGTGTCAGGGGTATTAGCAGGGCGAATATGTGGGGTTATGGGGATAGGTCCTGGATGGGATTATTGTCAATGCAGACTCGATGAGCCAAAGGGCCTCTTTCTGCACTGTAGGGATTCAATGGATATGCACAGAAGTTTACAAATTAACGTATATATTTACCTTATATATTAACTTCAATAGCCACAGAATGCGGAATCCACAGTCTGTGCGAGCACAGTGATAGCAAATGCTGACTACGGAACTGACTTTGGCAAACTTATCCTTCAGATGTGAACAATCAGGTTTAAAAAAGGATTGATTGTTTCGGAGGTGGTGGATGGAGTTGTGACCACCAACTAAACACCAGATTTGTAGCAAAGACCCAGTGCCCCAACGCACGATTAAAACTACTTCAGAAGTAATTAAGTGAACGTGAAGCCCATAGAAAGTTAGTTTTTTAGCACAAGTACAATATGCATATATTGTCTATGTTCTATCTATGTTTTTTTCTTAAGTGGATATTCGCACGCGTGTAGATTTTATATCAGATCTCCAGCATCCGCAATATTTTGTTTTTATTCTAGTGCAGATTTAATGTGTTCTTTGTACTGCATTTCACGTTCTTCTCTCAATCTGCACGTGTTCGTCCAGAACTCGTCTTGCCAATATTAAAAATGGCGGCACTCCAACTCCGCACAATGGTGCGTCCATGTTTGTGCGGGTAATTGCTTTCTTCACAGGAACGTGGGCGAGGAGCCGCAATCAGCGCGCATCCCTTTCGTGCGATTGGTTGACTGACAGCCAGGGTGAACCAATCATCTCGCTTCTCTCCCTTTGATTGGTTTGCTCTTGTCAGTCAATCAATCAGCTTGCGTTCCACCCCACGATTGTTGACTGACAATCGAACCAATCAGCATGCCTTATTTTCACCGAGTGATTGATTGACAGCAGACGGAACCAATCAATTGACAGACCCCCCTTTCCTCTTCACCCAAAGGAAAAAGGGAGCGGTGATTGACATAGAGGCTAGACCAATCGGCATCGAGCTGGTCTGAGGCAGTCGTCCAATGGGGAATCCTCGACAGGTCGGTCCCTCCTCCCCCACCTGCCCTCCTCCGGCTCCTTCTTCTCGCCGCCGCCATTTTGTGTCGCAGCCAAGAGTAGCGAGTGGCGGCCTTGTCCTCTCAGCCCGTCCCGACACGAGAGACACCGACTGGCAACTTTCCTCCTCTATTAAAATCGTTAGTTTCGCTTTTTACGCTTTGGGGAGGAAGAATTGCGGCGGGGCGGAGGGAGAAGAGAGAAATTAAACGACGAAAAGGGGGAAAAAAAAAAGATGGTCAAGATCTTCGTGGGTAACCTTCCGCGGCCGACCACCGCCGAGGAGATCCGGGCCCTCTTCGAGCAGTACGGCGAAGTCAGCGAGTGCGACCTGATCAAGGTGAGGCCACTGAGCACCGGGAAAGGGAATGGGAATAGTAAGCCCCCCGGCACACGGGGTTGTGTTGCCAGATAAACCTGTTGGACTTTAACCTGGTGTTGTGAGACTTTTCATTGTGCCTACCCCCAGTCCAACGCCGTCATATCCACACGCTGGCGGCCCCAGGCCGCTCAGCCCCTTCCCTTCTACTAGCCCTCCCACCATTGCCACCATTTACCCTCCACTCCTTTCTGGGGCCTGGCTTCCCATTCCAGCCTCTGGGGAGAGGGGCTGACTAAATTACACATTTCAGTTCATTATAAATCTGGCTGCTATCTCGTACAAGTATTAATTGGGCTCTTCTTCTTTTAATAAAAACACCTTGTAAATGTGCAATTGTCTTTACAAACCTATCATCACCAGGTTTGGTGATTCAACAAGTTTGTTTGATAGCATGAACTTCTGGAGCACTGCCCCTTCATTGGGTTCACAAACAGAACACATAAAGGCACAGACTTTATGACAAGATAACAGCTGAAATGTAAGTCTTAACAGGTAATCATATCTTTACAGGTACAGACAATATGAGTGGAGAGAAGGTTAAGTACAAGTTAGAGATGTGAATTGTCTCATGCCAGGATAGGTAGTGAGATTTTGCAAGCCTGAACCGGGATCTTGGGTTCATGTCACGCTATCTGTAATCCCTAACAATGTGCCTGAGCTTGCAAAATCTCATGTGCCGTTCTGGCTTAAGACAGTTCACACCTCTTTAACTTGTACTTAACCCTCTCTCTTTGCAATGTTTGTACCTGTAAAGACCTTCATTCCAACCATTATTTTGCAATTTGGTCTGTGTCTTTATACGCCCTGTTTATCAACCCAGTTCCCACTTAGTGATGGAGCAGTCCTCCGAAAGATTGTGTACCAAATAAACCTTTGGACTTTAACCTGGTGTTGTGAGACTTCTTACTGTGCCTACTCTAGTCTAACGCTGACATTTCCACATCAAATGCATTATCAGTTGACTTTTTGTGTTCAACCCAGCCAATAAATCTGCAGTTGTCTCAAATCTATCACTCGTCAACCTTCTTTGTTTTAAGCTCACCTAGTAATTCTGCAATAGTCTTATGAAACTACTTTTTTAAAAAAAAAGCCCTGCAAATCTGTAATTGTCTTAAGTCTACCATTCATCAAACGTTTTGTTTTAAACCTGCCTGGTAAATCTACAAGTCTCATGAAACTTATCATTTTTTTTAAACACCCAGTAAATCTGCAACTGTTTTTTACAAATCTACAATTAATTGACCTTTTGTGATTTAAGCCCAGCCAGTAAATCTGTAATTGTCTTACGTGTCTACCCTTGACTGTGGCACTACATTCTGCACCCTCGTTTCCTTCTCCCCTGTGTACTTTTTGAACTGTATGCTTTGTCTATATAGTGCAGAAGAAACAGTACTTTTCACTGTTTGCCAATATATGTGGCAGTAATAAGCCGAGTCTATCACTGACTTCACAAAATATATCCTCCCCTTCCTTAACCCTGCTCTGCCCTGTCCTTCCTTCCCATGTGACTCCAGGCTCCTCTTTTCTCCCCACCTACCCCCACCTCCTAGCCAACACGCACAACAATGTGTGGCTAGTTTTTCCTCTGCCTGGTGAAGCCACTAATAGCCCAACAGATGTTAGCCCTGCCAGAGGTTCTACTGAAAAGTATGACTGTGCAAAGAGCTGGCATTAGTCTGAGAGGCCACATGGCCCCATTACATTTTGTAATTCCATCCATTCCTGATAGTTGTGGCAGAGCTTCATATTGGAAGGAAACATTTTCTCATAGAGGGTTAAAATGGCAGTACAGCGCTTTCAACGATTGTTGTGCTCACTAAAACACCCGTCTATCCAGTTGAATGTTTTCTGAGATGTATGTCATCATTATGATGTAACAAACGTGGTAGCAGTTTTTCTGGAGAAGAGAATCCAAGACCAATAATGCTGAGAAGAAATTCCTCCTTATTTCTGTCTTAAATAGGAGATCTGATAAGGCCTATATTTTCCCATGAAAAGCCCTCCTAGGTTCTAACATGCGAAGCCTCACACAGAATCATATATCCTGATTTGGGAATACATTGCCATTCTGTCACTGAATCAAAATCCTGAGTTCCTTCCTTGACAGCGGTGGAAGAACCATTCTTACATAAATGGTAGTGTCTCACCATCACTGGCCTTACCAGTGATCAGTAAGAATTTAGCAACACCAATTTTAAATCCAACTGATTTATTTGATAGTAAATTTGCGAGCTTTTGACACTCTGTGTCTTTGTCAGGCAAATGCAATGTTACCAGTGATGTCCATATTTCATGAATATCTAAATGACAAGAAACGCAGGCACTGATCCTGAAATTTTTTAAGTACTGTTTTCATTTAATGGCTGATTGTTGATATAAATTAATGTGCGTGTTGTTTTATTGAAACAGAACTATGGATTTGTGCATATGGACAACAAGGAAGCAGCAAAGGAGGCAATTGAGAACCTGCATCACTACAAGCTGCACGGGGTTGCAATCAACGTAGAAGCCAGTAAGAGTCTGACCAAGTCCTCCACGAAACTCCACGTGAGTAAAGTCAGCCCCAACTGCACTAGCCAGGAGCTGCAGGCCAAGTTCGAGGAGTATGGGACCGTACTTGAGTGCGATATCATCAAAGATTACGCATTTGTTCACATGGAGAGAGGGGAGGATGCCATGGCAGCTATCAAGGGACTGGACGGCACAGAGTTCAAAGGTGAATTTAATGGATTAACAGCCACTGGAGTTGCTGATGGTGAGGACAGCCATCTTGGCGTTCCATGTTGTTGATGGGCTCCAAGATTGGCTTGCCTCATCTCTCTTTGGGCGTTTAATTATTACTAAATTATAAATTGTTTGCATGCTCCAGTGAAGAGTTACACTAGATGTTGGTTCCAGGTCTCCGAGTGAAAAATGGTCCCACTTTTAGTATTCTAACATTGAGTGGCATGAATTCTGGATGCTATAATTAATAAAGTCTTGGCTATTCTGATTGTTCCTCACCCTCTCTAGTATCTGAATCATATTTTTATTGTTTATGTTTCCTGGCCTTGTCCCACATTTAAATAGTATTTAGGATTTATCCTTTTTGTAAAACTATACGCTTCAGTTGCTTGTCTTAATATTCTCGAGGCTTTTAGAATCATTTGCTAATTGTAAGACTGCCATGTAAAATGAGTGACATGTCCCCTGCTCTTCACAAAATAGTATTACAGGACCTTTCACATCCACTTATGGAAGCAAACACAGGGAGGAGTTAAAATATTGACTCGATAACAACAGGAAAGATCTGAAAATTTTGGTGGGTGGATTGTTGATTGTAAATGGGAAAAAGCAGCTGTGACGCCCATAATGTTGATCTCTGGGTATGGTGTGTCTTAGGAAGTGTTGCTTATATTTGTCACTGAGCTGGCCGGGTTCATTTGTACAGCATATACAGAATTATTGGAAAAAGAGATGCAAGGATGCTGACTGCTGAGCTTAGAGAGTAAGACCTTTCATGAACTGGCTTACGGTGTCATTTCATAGGGTTAATGGTTTCGTGATCATCATTGGACTTCTAAATTCCAGATTTTTATTCCATTCAAATATCACCATCTGGCCTGATGGGATTTGAAACTGGATCTCTGGGTTAATAGTCCAGTGATAATACCGCTTTGCCATCACTAAAGAAATAAACTTCTTTCCTGTGGCCTTTTAAATTTAAACTGATATCATATCCGCTCCATATTTATAATGTCAAAGACTTCTATCATCCCACCATTCTTGACCAGGCTGTTCAATTGGCATTCTGCACAATGGGAAGGGAGACAGTAGCAGTGTGGTAATGTCGCTGGATTAATGACACACAGGTCGAGGTTAATGTTCTGTGGGCGAGGCTTCGTATCCCACCAGCTGCTCTGGTGGAATTCAGATTCAATAAAGAAATCTAGGACTGAAAAATTAGCCTAAGTAATGGTGACCATGAAATTGCCATCAATTATTGTAAAAATCCATCTGTTCCACTGTTGTTCTTTAGGGAACAGAATCTGCCACTCTTACCTGGTCTAGCCGAAGTGTGTTTGATTATTAACTGCATTCCGAAATGGCCCAGCAAGCGTCTCAATTCAAGGACAACTAGGGATAGACAACAGATAGCAGCTCAGCCAGCGCTGCCCACATCCCATGAATAAATGTCCTTCCTAACCTTGTCACAAAACAGAAATCATCAAAACATGTTCCATTAATCCGACTTTTAATTTCACTTCAGTTCAGAAGAGTCATAAGAGCTAGGAGTAGGCCATCTGGCCCCTCGAGCCTGCTGTGCCATTTAACAAGATCATGGCTGACCTTTTTGTGGACTCAGCTCCACTTATTCGCCTGCTCACCATAATCTTTAATTCCCTTACTATTCAAAAATTTTATTTGTCCTTTCCTTAAAAACATTCAGCCTCAACTGCTTCACTGGACAGGGAATTTCACAGATTCACAACCCTTTATGTGAAGGAGTTCCTCCTCAGCTCAGTCCTAAATCTGCTTCCTTATTTTGAGGTTATGCCCCCTAGTTCTAGTTTTACCCACCAGTGGAAACAACTTCCTTGTTTTTATCTTATTTATTCCCTTCATAATTTTATGTTTCTATAAGATCTCCCCTAGTCTTTTGAATTCCGATGATTATAGTACCAGTCTACTCAGTCTTTCTTCATGAGCCAAACCTCTCAACTCTGAAACCAACTAATTGAATCTTCTCTGCACTCCCTCCAGAGCCAATATATCCTTACTCAAGTAAGAAGACCAAAGCTGTACACAGTACTCAGTCGCGGCCTCACTAGTACCTTAAATAATTGCAACATAATTCACTGTTTTTAAACTCCATCCCTCTAGCAATGAAGGACAAAATTTCATTTGCCTTCTTAATTACCTGCTGCACCTGAAAACCAACTCCTTGAGATTCCTGTACAAGGACATTCAGTCATAGTGGACTTGCCATTAACCTTACTTTGCAATTCACAGATCTTGTCAGACCTGCTTAGTTTTTGCAGCACTTGTCCTCACTGACTCTAATAGACTAGGGTTTCTTTAAAAGAAAGGTAAACCAAGACAGCAACGCAGTCTGAATTTCAAATGGTTACTAATTGAAAGTGCAAGTACACGTGAACACTAACAGCTCCAATCCTGCATGTCAACTCCTGCTAAAACAATGTACATTCCCGTACGTTTGAAATGAGAGACTGAGATAATGGGGTTTATTTTCCAAAACTATATTTTTAACTATTAAGTAGTTCAAATATGACCTTGTGTTAAGGGCACTACAGATCAGTACAGTATATGAGACCCCTCACTGCATTTGCCTTTGCAGGTTAGGTTTACAGTGTATGCTCACATATCATGTCAAACATTCTCTGGTGTTTGTCTGTGTGATGAAGCCTTATACCTGTTGTGTGGGCGATGTTTCTGCTCCTTTAGGATGAGTAACACAAGGTTTAATAAAACAGACACAGGCAATCAGATTGTAGGCAGATAGTCGCCAGTGGAATTTGGAAGGGTGATTGAGGCTGAATAGGTTGGGCAGTCTCCTGGCTGTGCGGAAACACAGCCTTGTATTATGTGAAAATGCTTTGATCGTTATCACTGCTGTTTGTATTCATTTGATGTGCTAGAAAATGGCTAAATGGTTCACATCTATTTTGCTGTGTTTGCTCGGTTTCCCTGAGTTTAAGGAAATATTCAGATTGCGTTGTTACCTCCTAAATTGTACTGCTGCTATCTAGTTTGGTGTCAGACAATACAGATACATACCCCTTATTTGTTGCCCGTCTCTAGTTGCTGTTGAACTGAGTGACTTGTTCGGCCATTTCAGAGGGGGCACCTGAGAGTTGGTCACATTGCTGTGGCTCTGGAGTCCCATGTAGGCCAGGTAAGGACAGCAGATTTCCTTCCCTAAAGGGATATTAGTGAACCAGATGGGTTTTTATAGTTTTCAATTCGAGTTTTCAGGCAACGTGTTCCAGATCACAATAATTTGCTTGCTGAAGAAAAACAGTTTTTCTGTCCAGTACTATTACAGTGGCCTTAAACCTGTGTCCACTCATTAGCCACGAACATTCTCTTGAATCTCATTTATTTCCTTTATAAAGGTAAACGGATCCATGTTGAACTGTCCAAAAGCCGACTGCGGATACAACCCGGGATGGGTGAGAAGAATACCTGCTTCCGGTGTGGCAAAGACGGTCATTGGTCCAAAGAGTGCCCAACAGACCGTCAGGAGATAGCCATCGGATTTGCCCACGACTACCTTGACCCTTATGCCATGCACCATCGGTACGGGGAGCAGCCCTTTTACGACAGCCGGTATGTCGACTACTATGAGAAATACCGGGCTGGGGCCTATGGAGCGGTGGGCCAGCCGTATCCTGACCGATGGGGCACCCAGATAGCTGGCTATGGCTCTTCCATGAGGGAGCGCATGCCCAAAGCTTTGGAGGCGTACAGCCAGAGCTCTATAAGCCAACCTCCGACCTATTATGCCCGGGACCGGAGCCCCCTCCGGCGGCCGATGGCATCAACAATCACCGACTATGCCACCGCTGCCACTGAGTACGCTGCTGCTGCTGCTGCTGCAGCCACCACCAACTCTGACTACAGCACAGCTACCTCCACCACTGAATATTCTGCAAGTGATTACGCTGCTGCTGCTGCCAGGTACGCCGCCCAAGACTATGCCAGCGCCAACTACGCTACCAGCAACTATGCCACTGCCACCTCAACCGCTGACTACACCAGTGGCAACTACAGCACCGGTGACTATGCTGCCGCCTACGCGTATGACTACGGACATACCAATGCCACCTATTCCTCGGCAGGGACAGAGACTGAGGCCTATGCGGAACATGCACAGTACTCTGCTTATTAGCGAAAAGGTGAGTGAGAATTACCTGGGTCCTTCAAAAATTGATTGACGATGGGCTGCAGTTTAGCATTGGGGTTGTAATGGGGTGGCTTATAGATTCCCTGAATTGGCTCTGCCTTTTCTTCTCCATAAGGTTCTAGCAGCTCTGGGAGGTGGTGGAGCTGCAGTGTTTCTGAGCGGCTCCTTGGTTCGCCATTCCTGTTTGTGCGCGCGTGTTTTTTTTAAATTATTTTCCTTGTTTCTAAACTGCTTCTGTTTTTTTACGCTGTTGAGAATCGTAGCTCGCGCGGTGTTGGTGCCTGCTTTCTCGTCCTCAGGTCCTCTCCATGCACAAATGGGTCTTTTCCTTCCGCTGCCTACCTGACTAGGAGGGAGAGGAGAGGGCGAGCAGGTGGAGGGTGGAAGCTCCCCCTCCACACACATCTACACTGTTGGATCGTGCTCTTCCTTTGACAACGTGCCTGTACGCACGGCACCTCCCATCGGCCTGGCTTCGGTTCAGATTTCTGCCCTGGGGGTAAATTTGCGTCATGCTCGGTAGGTCGACGCCTTCCGTCTTAAGAAAAGACCGGCTTTTCTCGCTGTGTTTACGGTCCGTCGGTTACGCGGCCTGTGTTTGCGCCGTGGGGGAGGGCGAGTTCTCAGTCTGGTTGAGCAGCGGGCCGCCGCTCTGAACCTTTCTGACTCCTGCTGGGGTGGGAGAAAGATGTCCGTGTCTTCCCTGAAGCTGAAAATACTGGAAGTACACAGCAGCTCGACTGGCATCCTTTCTGAAAGAGGAGCTCAGGTTCCTGCCCCGTGTTCCAGATTTCACCACAAACAAACTCGTCTTTACCTCATTTCAGATGCTGGCCTGGCCTGCTGTGTACTTCCTTCATTCTTGTTGGTTTTATTTGCAGCTCCGGTGTACGAAGGTGGCTGTAGGATTTGGTTTTCTGCACGTCCTGACAAAGCTAGAATTTGGAGAGGGGGGATTTTTTTCTCTCCCCTTTGTCCAACTATCTGCTCTGGATGTTTGGTTACCTTATTACAGGTGCATCGCTTCGTTCTGCTGGTCCGGAGTCATTCTGCCACAGCGACCAACTCACTACTCTTACAGGGAATCATCCTCTGTTCCCATTGTGTGCTAGCTGCAGCAAAGGGAATTTCTCCAGGTGTGAAATAGGAGACTGTTCCTACCATTCAGCAAAGTCACAACAAATCTTGCAGCTCAACGTGACTTTCCTGCGCTATCCCCAGGTGCCTCGATTCCCAATCTTGAATATACTCGATGACTAGACAGCTCTCTGGGGTGGAGATTTCAAAGATTCACAACGCTCTGACTGAAGAAATGTCTCCTCCCCTCAGTCTTATAAGCCGACCATTTATTCAGAATCTATGCAACTGGTGTTTTCCGCTCCAGTCGATGTGGGAAGGGGACCAAACTCCTTCTGAGTCTACCTTATTCTTCTAAGTCTGTATAATCAAATAGGTTTAATTTCGTACAATCTAACTAGGTTTAATGAGAAGCATGAGGAATGTGGTTGGTGTGTCTTTAGAATGTCTCAGCAGAGAGCGAGGCTGTGCAGCTCTTTGTGTCTATGGCACTTTACAAGAACTGTCCCAATTTGTCACTTTGTCCTCCAGGTATATTGATCCAATTCCCTTGTGATAGTTACAGTTGAAAGTCACACTTTTAGACAATGTAATTAAAAGGCAATAATCTCTTCCCTCAGTTTCCTCCTTCCCTCCCCATGAGAATTGTATTAAATTGAGATTTTGAGCTGTTTTATCTTCATCGGTACCAACAGCCTCAGCTTTGCTGATACGGGGAGTTGAGAGAGTGCAGGTAAGGTGTAAAAAAAACAGCTGGGCAGCGACAGACTGTGTGAATGTGGTGCGGAATCAGCAGGGCCATTCCCTCTTTACCTGGAATCTCTCAGCTGTCCACCAGCTGTAGCTCTGAGTTGGTTGGTACGCTGCTGAAATTCAGGCTGAACTTTCCCATGCAGTGGTGCGACAGGGGTCAGCTAGCTGTAAATGGAACTCTCCCTTGGCGCTGATTCTACAGTTGTCTTGTGTGCCGGCAGCTTAACATTAACGATCATTTAGGCCAACCATTGTGCTGACTTTTCAAAACTTTGCCACCTCTCATAACCAAGCTGTATTCTGCTGGTTTGCAGACAGGTTTGTTTTGTTTCTTGTGTGATCCAGGATGAGTTAGCTATGTGTGTGTGCGCTGCTGAGGCAGGAAATTGCATCATTCTAAGTGTGTGTAGTTGGCACTGTTGTGTGATTTTTTTTTTTTGCCCCTAATGTTGTTCTTTCCTGAAGGTAGTCAGTCCTGTATGATTACGCATCTCCAGGCACCTTTCCAATACTTACCTGACCCATTTTACATAGTTAGCCTGGATGAGGAGTTTTTTGATTTGATCTTTGACCATGTTGGGGGTGGGGAAGGGGGAGGGAGGTGTGGAGGGATGGTGGATGTTGCTGACTAACTCACTTTCAGATCTGACCTGTACACTTTCCGCTGAACTGGGGTGGTGGTTACTAAATGGTGTTGTAGCGTCAGGAAAGGTGTTCCATCTGTTCTTTTCCCTCCAGTCCTGCAAACAATCTCTCCCGTTCTCAAAAGCAGCTAAAACTAACTGTTCCTGCACTCCTTAGTTAGAACCAGCAAACCTTGTCCATTCTGTAGGGCCGCATAGTACATTATATTTTCACATCAAACCAAGAATGGGCCTTTGAGTATTTTGTTCCTCAGCTTCTTTGGATAGCTGTTCTGTATACAATGCCAGAGCTGGTAAAACTAAGATGAGTGCTGCTATTTTGTACAAATAGCCCATTCCTTGTGTTGGGTCTTTCCTTTCTCAGCCCTTTTCATTTTGAAAGAGAACTGTTTGGTATTTTAACAACAATTTCAATTCCCTCTTCAATTGGTCAAATTTACCCACTTTCAACATCCATTTGCCTCAATGTATTTTCTATGTCCTGAATGCCCTTTATGCAAGAGGGGATCGAATACTTGTAAGCTTCCCTTCACCCCATCCTTTGTGCGCCTAGTACTAATTGTAAACTAATAAATATCTGCTGCTGATATTGAGGAACGCTGTCACAAAAAAACCTTTAGAAAGCGTCCAGAAGTCCTAATCCTTTCTCCCTGCTCAGTGATGCTGGAGGAGGGGAAAGTTATCGGTGGAAGCAGAGGCCAGGAGCAGCCGATCTGCGTGAGTGTTACCAAGGCCGGTTGCATCGCGTGCAGAGAACGCTTTTGCCAGTGGTAGCGACGGCGACTAACAAGCGTCGAGACATTCGATGTCTGACCGTTCTGTGTGTCTTTGAATCTCGCGGAGATTGTAGGTTTGTTGAATGAACTGAAATGCTGTGTCGTCTCCCCTCCTCTTTGACAGTTTTGTGCCTGTTGGAAACCCAGCTCCTGTTCCCACCATCGGAGCCAGTGGAAAGTAGCAACTCTCAGACTAGCTTCAGGTTGCATTTTGTGGTAACTGGCGCACCAACTGTTTCTCTTGTCCGTTTTTTTGTTTCTGTTGGAAGTGTTCCACTTTTCTTTTTGTATCCAATCCCTCCCCAACCCGCCTCCTCCCATTAAGATACTCCTTCCCACTCCACCCCTCCTCTTCCCCACCATCCCCCCTCCCATAACCTCATCCAATTCTCACTGGGATATGGTTCCAATAGGCGCCCTTCCCTAGTGAACCCCCCTCCTTTTTTTCCGTTCAGCGGGTGTCGGCAGCGCGGAGCGACGCGGCGCGGGTCAAGTGCGTGATCTCTCGACACACGCATACGTATGCGAGCGCGCGGGCACACGCACGGTCCGTTCCTCCTCCCACCCACTCCCCTCCCCAAACTCCACTGCCCCTACCTCCTCGGGGTCTCGGGCCTAATACGGTGGAGAGGTACCGAGCAAAGGGAGGATATCCCAGGGCGCGCTGACAACCCGGCCGCCGGTTTAACTTCCTGCTCTTGTCCCTTCCCAGTCGCCATTTTCGCCATCGGCTGAGGCTCGAGAGAAAGAGAGAGGGAGAGAGAGAGAGACGGAAGTGCAGAGTGTGCACGGAGCCAGAATGTTAGCCACTCCACCGAAAACAGAAATTAAACTGACTGCTGCGTGGCGACGTGTGTAAGAATCTGATCGCAATCTAAGGAGGAGTCCATTGGGAGGCTGCCGCCTTGTCAGCTCCGGGAGACAGGTGTTCCCGTTTGTGTGCAGTTCCACAAAATCTTGCATCCGCGTAGTTCCTTTTAATGCAGTAAAGCTTCCCGTGGCGTTCGGCGGTTGCGAGTGTTGATCTGAACCTAATGACGAGTCGCAGAGAGCAGAATTAGCACAACCGGCCCAAAGCTTGGTCAGAGAGCTGGGCGCTAAGGAGTGCAGGTGAAAGGGAATTGTCCAAGTTACAGATTCAAGGCTGCTGAAAACACAGCCTGCAATGGTGGGGTGATGGAGATCAGAAATGCGCACTATACCAGAGTTGGGAGAAGCACAGACATCTTGAGTATTGTAGGACTGGAAGAGGTTTATAAAAATGGGGAGGGGGCGCTGATGTGAATTTGAGCCTTAAGAACGAGAATTTTATAATTGAGACATTGCTGGGATTGGAGCAGTGTAGGTTATTCGCAAGCATGGGCAAAAATGGCTAGGACTCAGGTAGGTCAGATTCAGTTCCTGGAGGGTGGGGTGCCTGCCAGAGGAGTGTTGGTTACAAGTTGGTTTCTGGGGATAATAAAAAGCATCGTGAGTTCTGTATGAACCTGATCAGTGAATGTACTTGCTGTTTATTCAGTCGATTTCATTGTGGCTTCACCAAAAACGTCTCCCACTTGTGGTTGCTGGCTAAGCAATCAGGAGCAGAAACCCCAGCTTGGCTTTTCCGTTCTTCATTTTGATAAACCCCACCGAGACAGATTGCTACAAACTCGTCTCCCACTCCAAAATGTCCCCTTCCATCCCCAGCCCCATTTCTGCAAACCTATCGATGCTAATTGATCCTGGGTGACTACCTTATTCCAGAAATTGAGCAACCATAGGGAGGCAGGCAAGGAAGTAAAATATTAAAAATAAATACAGTTTTTCTATCATCTGTCTTTCCTCTCCTCCTTTCTTCCCATCCAAACCACCTCCCCTTCCCACCCTTCCAGGTCTTGTACTTTTTAGAAAGATGCTGGGCAGAGTGTTAAAACTGGCAATGAATGTAGTCTGAAAGCTGCTCGCGTTTGCGAGTTGTGTGCGTACTCCACCTTTGGCGAACAGCGTGTCTTTGAACAGTCTGTGATGTGCTTCCTTTTACAGGTTTGGTAATACCCGTTGATGAGAACCGCGGTTCCCCCTTGGTGTGTACACAAACTCGGGTCGTACATTGTGCGGATTACTCTCACCGTCGGGATATAGCGCGGAGGACACCGGGGGAAAATGCTATCTGTGTACCTAAATATTGATGGTTCATTTTTATAAAACGAAAACTAAAATTCAATTTTTTTCATTTCCCAAGATGATCTGTGACCGTTTTGCATTTTTTTTGAAGTTCTGTATGTTGCTCCTCTTCCCCCACCATCCCAAACCTCTCCTTCCCCCTCCTTTCCTCTCCACACTTACAAAGAGAATAAAATCTTTTTAGTTTTGTTTACTGGTAACTGTTTTGTGATGGTTGATCTGTCTGACTTGGAATTACCTTTAGATTAAAATCTGCGTGGCAATATAGCTACCTTTCCTTGTAGTACACTGCAATAAAGGATCAGTATTTGACCTGACACCGAGTCTGTGTAAAAATGGTTTTTCATGCCAGTTTTATTTTTGGAGGGAAACTTTTGGCAGTTTCCATTGGAGAAGATGATGGTCACTTGACCTGGAAGTAATCATTGAACCCAGCTAGCACACACACAAGTTCGATGTGCCAACAGTCTTGCATCTCTTGACCTCTGTTCATTCTGTTCCCTGTAAACTGTCATCTGACAAATTGAGCTCCCAATCTTGTTAGTTTGGGTGATAGTATTTCTACTCAGTTCATCAAAAGTTGTCTGTTCTAGCAATTGAAATGGAGTTGAGGTGGAGTTCCCACCCATAGTTCTCCCATGATTGAGGATGGCTTACTCGCTTGCGTACTGGTCTAATGGAACTTGCCACTGTGCATTCTGCATACTCTGCCACATAGTGCAGCTTCGGTTCAGGCAGATGAATTGTTTGGAGTGTTGTGCATTCCCTCTTTTGATCACAAGTCAGCAGCATTGTTTGACTTTTGGGATGCTTTGAGGACATCCCCAGATTTTACCATCTCTGTCCATTCCTGTGTTCTAAGCTGAGGACTTGGTTCAGTGGTTTGGAGAGCTGGTGCTGATATAATGGGCCAAATGGCTGCCTCCTCTGCGGTAGCAATACTGTGACATTGTGTTAGATCGTGGATGATCTGTATTTGTTGACTTACCTTGGTTTAACATCCTTTCCCAATGGAAATCCATTCATGTCAATTTTTAAATGGACCCCTAGGTTTTTGGAGGGGAGTTCCAGATTTCCATTGTCCTCTTATGGGAATAAGTCATCAGCACTGAATGGTTTGGCTCTAGTCTTAAGATTATGCCTCTTGTGGATTGACACCTCCCTGGAGCAAATAGTCATATCTGTCAAATGCTAACTTTGTACCTCAATTATGTTAGAAACATAGTAGGAGCAGTGGGTGCTTCAAGCTTGTTCCATTATTCATTATGATCATAGCTGATCCTTTATCTCAATGCCATGCTGACCCATACCTCTTAATGCCTTAGGAAATCTTTTTCCTCAATATATTGTGATTTGGTCTCTACAGCTTTCTGTGGCAGAGAATTTCAGAGGTTCACCACCCTTTTGAGTGAAGCAGTGTCACAGTGGTTAGCACTGCTGCCTCATAGTGCTTGGGTTCAATTCCTGGCTTGGGTCACTTGTGTGAAGTTTGCATGTTCTCCCTATGTTTGTGTGGTTTCCTCCCATGTTCTGAAAGATGTATTGGTTAGTTGCATTGACCTGAACAGGCGTCGGACTGTGGCAACTAGGGGAATTTCACAGTAACTTCATTGCAGCGTTAATGTAAGCTTTCTGACGAATAAAACTTTAAGCAGTTTCTCCTTATCGAAGTCTTAAATGCCTACCATATATCCTGAGACTGATTGGTCCCAGATGTGGGGAGCTTCATCCGGATCCTGTCAGGAATTTTATACTTCTTGAATAGATCCCCTCTCATTCTTCTCAAATTCCAGTGTATACAGGCCCTAATCAACCCAAAGTCCTTGCATTACAATTATGTCATTCCAAAAATCAATCTAGTAAATTGAAACTTCACTGTTCTGGTGAACTATCGTTGCATTCCCCTCTGGCAAGTATATCCTTTTTTAGACTAAAAACACACAATACTCCAGCTCTTTCTGGACCTTCTAGGATCCTCACAGAAGGTGGTCTGAGTGGAACTCACTTTGTGTAGTAAAATGCAGATTTGAGCTGCTTATTTCCACAGGAAGACTAGTGACTGGCTGCAATTTGATATACTAAGATATTTACTGAATTAGCAATAAGGAAGGCAATCCTTGCAATTACCAATGCAGCACTACTTCTATCACTGTGAGAAGATGGAAGAAATTTTTAATAAGAGGACTGATGCAACTTGATTTGAATGTGGAGGATCATGTGAGGAATGACTTGCTGTTGCTATAAGATTGTGTCTGAGAGCTATAGGTACATATATGACTAATATACATCAGTACGCACACACCTGCAGAAAGGGAGCAGCAACATTTGCCTTAGTAATGTATCAAATAATTGTATCCTTGCACAAATCAAATATGTGGAACAATCTGCAACAATGACTTTGTTTATAATGGTGCAGAGTTTCAGGGGGATGTTTGCGTCGTGTTGGCTAGCAATCAAGACATGCTCATAAAATGTTACTGCCTGTCCCATTAACACTGCACATAATGTGCTTTAAAGATTCATTTATGAATGGGCCAGGACTTATTACCCATTCCTGAGGGCATTTACGTGTCAACCACATTGCTGTGCATCTGGGGTCTTCTAATCCTGACCAGGTAAGGATGACACATTTCTTTCCCTGGAGGCCATTAATGAACCAGCTGTGTTGAAATGACGATGATCATGATTAGATTTAATTCCAGTTTTTTTTTTTACTGAATTCAAATTCACCATCTGCCTTAGTGGATTTGAACCCTGGTTCCCAGATCATTACCCAAAATCTCTGGATTACTAGTCCAGCAATGAAACTGTTACGCCACTGCCGCCTTATGTCAGTGTTTTGAGGTATGAAGTAAGTACATTGTACATAAGAACAAAATAAACAACTTTTGTTTGGCAAATATCAGCCATTGTCAATCATTTCAATGTTCTCTCAAACTGAGACTGCCAACACAAATCAGGAGCTAGTCATATCAATTAGGTTAAGAGATCCAGGGTATGCAATGGGGGACAAATTTGGCAGTAACATCTGTATCACATGAATAACAATAATACGGAAATGTGCACAAAATCTGCAGAATCACAGCAGTTAAGTGGTTTTAATGTGTTCTTAAATTGCTTAGACAAGCAGGGTGGATGTTACTTGTTCAACAGAGCTGCATACTGCAGTTTGGATGACTTAGTGTGATAGATATGATGCTAGATTAAAAGTTTCTTAGTGTTACAAGTAGACGTACATTAACATTGTAATGAAGTTACTGTGAAAATCTCCTAGTCATCACACTCTGGTGCCTGTTCAGGTGCACTGAGGAAGAATTTAGCATAGCTAATGCACCTAACCAGCATGTCTTTCAGTCTGGGAGGAAACTGGAGCACCCCGAGGAAATCCGTACAGATAGGGGAGAATGTACAAACTGTAACCCAGTCCAGGAATCAAACATGTGTCCCTGGTGCTGTGAGGTAGCAGCAGTGCTAATCACTGTGTCACCATGCCTAATTGACTCTAGGAAACAATAATAGTCTACAGCTGACTGCATTGGGTTTAAAAGAATTCCACATTATGGGATCGAAAGTGAGTCATGCCCAGAGAGCCTGGAATCCAGACAATGGAGACGGGCACAGCTTGATGGGTGACTAGTGAAGGAATATTAATTATTGAAACATAAGATGATTAGAGGTTTAGATAGGATGGACAGTCATAGCCTTTTTCCTAGGATGGAGAAAGCTAGCACGAGGGGACGTAGCTTTAAATTAAGGGGTGGTAGTTATAGGACGGATGTCAGAGGTAGGTTCTTTACCTAGAGGGTGGTAAGGGTATGGAATGCCCTGCCTGCGTCAGTTGTAGATGCGCCAAGTTTGGTGGCGTTTAAGAGGTTAGTAGATAAGTTTATGGACAAAAAGGGAATGGTTTAGGTTAGAGGGTCATTGCTTTTTCCTAATTGGTCGGCGCAACATCAAAGGCCAAAGGGCCTGTTCTGCGCTGTAATGTTCTATGAATATTGAGCTGTATCCAAAGTAAGGACAAATAATATTGATTATGCCAACTTTTGTAAACCAGCTCTTTGACAAATGAGCTAACTATATTGGTGTTAGTCTTGAACCATTAAATTTTCCTTCTGTGAATTAAAGTTATAGACACCTCAGTATTCCCTAGTTAGGGAATGGGAGCAGAAGTAGACCGTCTGGCCTCAAGCCTGTTCTTCCATTCATTAAGGTCATAGCTGATCTGTTTATGTTTCAAATTGTGCATTCATATCTACCCCCAATAACCTTTAATTGCCTGACACAAATTATCCACCTATGCCTTAGTTATTCAGTGAGCCTACCTGAGGCAGAGTTCCAAAGTTGCACAGCCTTCAGAGAAAATAACTACTACTCCTCTCTAAAAGGCCAACTCCTCATTTTAAAACATTTCTCCGTGGTTCTGATCTCAACCAAAACAGGGAACAACCTTTTCATTTCCACCCTATCAAAACCGCTTAGGATCTTGTATACTGCTGTTCTGCGCTGTAATGTTCTATGTTCTATGTTCTACTGCAGTCAAGTCACCCCTCACTCTTCTAAACTCCAGTGGAAACTAAACCAAGTCTATCCAGCCTTGTCTCTTATGGTAATCTGTTCATTCCAGATATTAAATCTAGTGAACCACCTCCAAGGCATCCTTCTTTAAATAAGGAGACGAAAACTGCACACATTATTAGAAATGTCTCTCCAGTGCTCTCTGGAACTGAAGCATAAAATCCCAAACTTATGTTCAATTTCCCTCCTAACGATAGGATTCCTTTAACCTTCTGAATTACTTATTGCACATCTTTAAAATGGGGAGAAAACTGGAGCGCTTGGAGGGACCACATAGTCACGGGGAGAATGTGCAAACTCCGCACAGACAGTGACCCAAGCCAGGAATTAAACCCAGGTGTCTGATGCTTTGAGGCAGCAGTGTTAACCACTGTGCTATCGTGGTGTCCCATTTCTGTGTGGGTTTCCTCTGGGTGTTCTGGTTTGCTCCTATACTGCAGAGATATGCATTTTAGGTGGATTGGCCATTCTAGATGACCCTTAGTATCCAAATGTGTGTATGTTGGATGGATTAACATGGGTAATGTGTGGGGATATAGTGATAGGATGGGGCAGAGCGCCTGGATAAGATACTCTGTCAGAGCCAGTGCAGACTCCAGTGTGCCGAGTTGCCTCCTGTTGCACTGCAAGGATTCTATATATTGGCCCATGAGAACAGATTTTTTTTTTAGATCCCTCTGGAGGCTAACCTCCTCTTTCCCCTTCAACTGCAGCTTCTCCCACCATTAGGCGGGTCAGTCGTCCGCGAAAGGAGTCCCACGTGTTCATTTTCCTGTGTGAAACATGGCGGCCTCATGGTGTGTTTTCCCCCTGTCGCACCGGCCTGATGTCGCGTACGTGACTTCGCCGCTAGGCCCGCATCAAAGATGGCGGCGCCCACGCCCTTGGCGGTGGAGGACTCCGGAAAAGTGAGCACCGGGCGGAACCGGAAATAGAGCTGGGGGAATGAGATGGGCAACGGCATTGGGGCCAGGCTGCAGGGAAAGGTCTGGAAGATGGAGGCGATGTGAGTGGGATACAGGTAATTAATGTAGAGACATTGTCAGCTATAAGCCAGTATAACACACTATAATATAATTTACTTTATATTAGATAGGGGCAGGTTAAGATATTAATTTATTTTATATCTGAGAGCATCAATAAAATATTGTCTTCTGCAAATTTAGGACTGTTATAATAAAACTCACAAGCAGTGTAATAGAGAGATAAATAATGCTGTCATATATACGTGACTAACAATTTATGCAATATAGATTCTCTTGTAATTTTATATAATTCTAGAATTAAGCTAATTCTATGTAAGTGCAGGCAATACATATTTAATATATTATTACTTGTGAACAAATGCAAAATTTAAAGTTTATTTGTTAGTGTTGCAAAGAAGGCAGCAGTGAGGTTAGTGTGAAATTCCCCTAATCGTCACACTCCGGTGTCTGTCCGGATCAGTGCACCTAACCAGCATGTCTTTCATACTGTGGGAGGAAACCGGAGCACCCAGATGTGGGGAGATCATGTAGAATCTGCACAGATGGCCGGGAACTGAATCTGGGTCCCTTGCACTGTGAGACAGCAGTGCTTGCCACTGTGCCACTCACGTTTAATTATATGATCCAGCTAATGTGCATTGTATGATGATGCAATTATATGATCAACTATGTGTCCAGTTATATGATCCAGCTAACTCATTATACAGTTGAGAGGATCAGCTGACAGTAATTTACAGGAGGGAGTATTTATTATTATACAAGAGGTACCTAATGATATTATTGCACATACCATATAATAGAAAGAGAGAATACCTTGTAAATGGATTAATGTGACTTGGTCTGTGTGCTGCTACCACCTGTTTGACAAACTTGATTTGTATTCTTGGAATTAGCGGAGGAGGTCAATGTGGATGATGTGATTGATGAGTATGTGGCCTCTGGGAAATGCGTTTTGTTAATGAGTTTGTCTGCAAAAGCAAAGCCCATGAGACGAAATGGGCAGTGGTGATGTGGGTACGAAGTTGGTGAAAGAATGGACAGAAGAGAGTAGTGGTGAATGGTTAATTCTGGGCCTGAAGCGAAATTTGCTCATGAGTCGGTATTGTGGCAATTGCTCTTTTTGATATATATTAATGGCCTGGGCTTGGGTATGAAGGGCACTGCCTCAAAAGTTGTAGATGGGTGGCACAGTGGTTAGCACTGCTGCTTCACAGTGCCAGGAGTTCAATTTTCGGCCTTGAGTGACTGTGCAAAATTTGCACGTTCTCTGTATGTTTGCATGGGTTTCCTTCGGGTACTCCGGTTTCCTCAAACATTCCAAAGGTGTGTAGATTAGGCATATTGGCCATGCTAAATTGCCCCTCAGTGTTCAAAGATATGTAGGTTGGGGGGTTAGCTGTGATAAATGTGGAAGATGGGCCTGAGTAAGATGCTCTGTTGGAAGAGTTAGTACAGAATTGATGGGCTGAATGGCTGCCTGCACTGTCAGGATTCTATGTAACATAGCTTTTAAATGTAATTGGAGAAAAGTGGGATATTCGAGAGGACCTGGACTTGTGAAGGGGGCAAGTGAAATAGATGCAGAGAAGTATGAACTGATACAATTGTACTGTTCAGCTTGTACTGTAATGTAAAAGAGAATTATGGGAGCAGTGAGGGAGGGTGTGCGTATGCAATTCTTTGAAGGCAGCAAAGCAAGTGGAAAAAACTGTTTGAAACAAGAACAGATGGAAGCTTTAGCTTTGTAGATGCAGGCACAGAGTACTGAAAAGTTATTTATGCCAAGCCTTTCTTTAAAATGAAGCAGAGGGTTTAAAGCCTAACTGGCTAATTCTTGGCACCACACTTTACAAAGGCTGTCAAGATGTTAAGTGAGAATGTCGAAGAGATTTACTGAGATGGTACCAGGGATAAAGGATTTTAGTTATTATGGGAGATATTGGAGAAGCTGGGGCTTTTCTCTTGGAGCTGAGGTGGTTAAGGGGGGAATTTGATGGCAGTCTTCAAAACCCGAGAAGGTTTTTATAGGGCAAGGAAGAATGAACAGTTTCTCATGGCAGAAAAGTCAGTAAGAAGAGAACACAGAGTTGAGGTGTGACATGAGGGAACAATTTCTTTATTTAACGCAGTGCGTTGTCATCTGGAGGCCTTTTCTGAAAAGACAGTGGAAGCAGGTTCAGTCATAACTTTCAGTACAGGATTGGATAAATCCTTAAAAGGGGAAAGAGAGGAGGAGTGGGACAGATTGGATCGTTCTTCCATAGAGCAAGAACAGTCGGGAAGGGCCGAGGAGGTCTTTTCTGCATTGTATCATTCTGCAATTGAATGAACCTGTATGATAGTGTGTGGCAGGTAATATCCTTTAGAACATTTCAAACAGCACGATCAGATACCAGATCTACCTCTATTGGACAGCATGTCTTAGGAAGAATCTTGGAACTTTGGATTGGAATAGGCCATTCAGCCCTTCATGTCATTTACATTAGATCTGGCTGTTCTCTCAAACTCAGCTGTTTGCATATCCCTTGACGCCTTTATCTATCAAAAGTCTCATCTAACCTTGAATATATTCAATGACACCAGCCTCTGTGGCTTTCTGTGGAAGAGAATTCCACGAACTAACCATTTTTGAGAGAAAAGGAAATCTCTTCATCTCCGTTTTAAACAGGTGTGCCCCCCTTATTGTTAAACTGTGGCCCCCAGTTCAAGCCTCTCCCACAAGTAGAAACATCCTCCTGCTATGTACCGTGTCGTATCCCTCCAGATCTTTAATATTTCAGTAATTAAGCTTGGATGGCTTACAGCAGAGATGCACCAGAATGATACCAGGAAGTTCCGTTCTGAAGAAGGCTTTCACAAAGATAGCTTGTGTTATTCTTGCTGTTTTAAAAATAGAGATTTTGAGACTTTTGCTGGGTAGATAGAGAGGGGCCGTTTCTCAAGTGGAAGGAAGTGGTGACAACAACAACTATCGATATCTGTGCAACATCTTTAATTTAGTAAAAAGCCCCAGTCACTTCATCAGAGTGCTGTCAAGCAATATTTGACATCAAACCACATATTGGGGCATATGAGAAGGAGATGGCCAAGTGGTATTATCACTAGGCTATTAATCCAGAAACTCAGCCAATGTCCTGTGGCCCCAGATTCGAATCCCTCCTCAGCAGATGGTGGAATTTGAATTCAGTAAAAAAAAAAATCTGGAATTAAGAATCTACTGCTGATCATGAAACCATTGTCGGAAAAACCCATCTGGTTCAGTAACGTCCTTTAGGGAAGGAAATCTGCCATCCTTAACTGGTCTGGTCTGCATGTGACTCCAGATCCACAGGTTGGCTCTCAACTGCCCTCCGAGGGCAACTAGTGATGGGCAATAAATAAGCCAGTGACACCCATGTCCTGTGAATGAATTAAAAAGATATGGTCGAGAGATAGGATTTAATCAGCGACTGAAAGAAAGTGAGGCAGAGGGGTTTAGGAAGGGAACTGCAAAGTTTGGGACCAAGGCAGCTTAAGGCATGGTCCTGAATGTTGGAATGATTAGAATCTGGGTGACAGACTAGAATTAGAAGAGTGCAGCTATCTCAAAGGCACAAACTTACAATCAGCCAAACTGTTTAGAGTAGAAATTAAGAGTTAGGGATTTGAGGCATAGTTTAGCCATGGTTCGACTATCTAATTCAATAGTGGGACAGACTCGAAGGGCTTCAGTTCCTACTGATTCTTTGTTCCCTTCCTGCTTCCCTGTCCCTCCTTTTTAGAAGCTGTGGTTGCAGCAGAAATCTAACTTCAGGGAATGATTAAGCCGTGCCCACCAACAGAGTAAAAAAAAGGCACAAACATTGAAAGAGGCACTGCAGCTGTCAAAGGCCAGTGCAAGCTCCACTCACCCTATTGCTGTGCTGGAGTTCATGACCCCGGAATCCTGTCCCGTGATCATCAGTCCCACACAGTTAGCAATGGAATATTCTTCCTGGTCTAGCTGCTTGCCTTTGATAACACCATCCACCGCACGAGAACACCTCCCACGCGTACACAAATGCTGTGTTCCCTGATGGTGTTCCAGGCTTAAAGCCATCTCTTTGTGGGAGAGGAAGCATACAGAAGGGGAAAGGATCCAGGAAGTGACTGTGGCCCACGTAATCATCAACAACGTCGGGAGAATCAGGAATAACGTTGTGCAGGAAGGAATGTGGAACAAGCAGTCGCTGCCAAAGCCAGTATTTGTTGCCCTCGGACTGAGTGGTTTGTTCAGAGGGCAGTTAAGAGTTGCTATGGGGCTGAAGTGACATATAGGATAAAGGCAGCAGATTTTCTTCCTTTGCCAGGGCATTTTATGGCAAATAGAGGAATTTTTAATTGAAATTTCACCATCTGCCGTGCCAAACAAGTCCAGTGATGATACCACTGCCACTGCCTCCACGTAGGTTCAGTTTAAAACACGGGCTCAAAGCTAATGATCCCTGGATTACCCTTCCAGTCACATGTAAAAGCGGAAAGAAGGTTTGAATGTGCAGCTAAACAGTGGTTTGAAGGAGAAGGGATTTCAATCCACAGGTCACTGGCACCATTAGTGGGGGAAGAGGGAACTGTTCCACCTCAACAGACCAGGAAGGGACCAGCATCCTGGTGAATGAGGCCTTATAAGGAGGAGAGTGGATTCTGATGAGAAAGAAAGGTGTGCATTTATATAGAACCACTCATGACCATCAGATATCTCAACATGCTTTGCAGCCAGTGAAATACTTTTTGAAATGTTGCCACTGTGAAAATGTAGGAAATACAGCATCAATTTGTGCACAGCAAGCTCCCACTAACAGCAATGATTGGATAATCTGTTTTTGAGCTGTTGATTGAGGGGTTAATATTGTCTAGGAATACCAGGGAGAACTCCCCTGCTCTTGTTTGAAATAGTGCCGCAAGAGCCTTCACGTCGACTTGGCCTCAGTTTAATACTTTATTCAAAAGACAGCTCCTCTGGCAGTGCAGCATTTCTACAGCACTGTAGGCATCGGTGAGACCACATCTGGAGCACTGTATATAGTGTTGGTCACCTTACTCCAGTGAAGGATCTAAATACGTTGGAAGAAGTTCAGAGAAGGTTTACTGGACTAATAGGCAGAATGGTTGGATTGTCTTCTGAGGGAAGGTTGAAGGAGGCCAGGCTTTTATCCATTGGAGCTCGGTAGAGTAAAAGGTGATTTGATTGAACCATGTAAGATTCTGAGGAGTATTGGCAGGGTGAATGTGAGAAGGATGTTTCCAGTTGTGGGAGAATCTAGAACTAAGAATCTCCGTTCAAAAAATAAGGGGGTCACCCATTTCAATCAGTGATGAAAAATTTTCTGAGAGCCGTGAGTCTCTGGAACTCTCTCCTTTGACACAGTGGAAGTAGAGTCTATGAATATTTTTAAGGCAGAGCGTGAAATATTCTTGAGTAACGAGGGAGTGAAAGGTTATCCGGAGGTCGGTAGCAATGTGGGGTTGAAGTTACAATCAGATCAGCTATGATTGTATAGCATGGCGGAGCAGGCTCAAAGGGTCAAGTGGCCTACTCCTGGTTTGTGTGTATTACTGAAAGATGGTTACAGGGTGACCAAGGTCAAGAGCTGAATATTCCAGGGTTGCCTGACTTTCGAAAAAGCCAGGTGAAGTGGGAGGTTGAAGGTGGGAGAGAGGTGATGACGATAAAGAGGTGAGTCACGTACACTTGAGAGAACGGGTCATAGCTCAGAAAATCAGAACATGGAGGGTGGAAGGTACAGGTGGGAGAAACCTACAGGACCCTGACAAGAAACTGGAGTGTTGGACAGGAAATTCGAGGAGCATTGTTAACAAGAGCAGTACGGTAATCCTGAGGTGGACTTTGAACTTCATAAACTGTCAGCAAAGCAGATTGGCAAAAAGAGCTTGGAGGACAGGTCTGCAAAATGCATTCAAAAAATTTTCATTGCATCAATTAAACAATTAAGGAATAGATTATTTTAGATTCAGTATTGTGCAATGCGATTGAGCTAATTATTAATTTCATGGTAGAGTATATGATTGGTAATAGCAAGCATTAATACCTCACAATTCTCAAATAACAGAGGAACGAAAACTTCACTGGGAAAGTGCTGATTCTGTGGCAGGCAAGAGAAATTAGGATAGTGTTTGTTTTTTGAGAAGGGGAAAGAAAGAGACTTAGCATTGCCAAATGAACTGTTGTTTGCCTGTGTTCTGTTCCCATGGGTTCTCACAGTGTGAAGTCATGACAGCATGCGTGCAGATTCGGCACATGCACAGTGCGTCATTTCCATATGGGAACAACTTGGGAAAGGCAGGAGTTTAATGTTTTAAGTTGTGGATAAGTGAAGTTTTGAGACTGTGAATCGTGATTACGTTGCAACTACGTTCGTGTGAGTAAGCACATGCCTGATAGAGACAGAAGCTGACCTTACGGTCGGCATCCAGATTGGGAGGGTTTTGTAACCAAGTTTGCTGCTGATGCAAAGATAAGCAGGTGAACAGGTTGTGTAGAGGGCACGCAGTCTGCAGAGGGATACGGATAGATCAAGTGAGTGGGCAAAAAATTTTGTAAATGGAATATAGCACTGGAAAGTGTAAGGTTGTCCATTGTGGCAGGAAGAATAGAAAACACAGGATATTATTTAAATTGAGAGAGACTGCAGACTGCAGTATAGATGTATCCTTGTACATGAATCTCAAAAATGCAGCTTTGAGGAAGGCAAGTAGAATGTTGCAAAAGGGGTGATGAATGAAAGTGGGCAATAGAATTGGATTAATAAGGACAGGTTTCTAATTCTGCAGTGCCTTCATATCCTTATCACATCCCAAAGTACCTGATGGTAAACTGTGCAATACTTCTAAAGCATGGCCTCTACTATAAAGTAGGTGAAGTGACAGTCAGTGTGCACACAGCAAGATCCCACTAACATGATATTGGCCAGAGAATGCACTTATTCTCTCCACCACCCAACCACCAGGGATGCTGTTTAAGGAAAAGCTGGCACAGACGTGATGGGCTGAACTGCCTCTCCCTGTAGCAAGGAATTCAGTGACTTTTTTTTGGCGATGAATCCAATTTCAGCTGCATTAATAAACTGCAGCCACTCAAATACATATTTTATTGCGGATAAAATAAATAAACAATGATGCTGCCTGTTTGAGCTGGTTCACAGAGGATTTTACACTTGGGCAAATCTGTTTGGAACGTAAACCTGCAGCACACCTCAGAAAGTCAGCCCCGTTTCCCCCAGTGTAGCAATTCTCACTGCAAAGGTTCACTGGTTGGGAGGGTGGCCCTGCGATGAGTTATAGACTAAATTGGATCGATACTGTCTGCAGTTGAGCTTCTTGAAATTCAGAAGATGCTGAAGGGGGCTTGCTAGGGTAGAGACTGGCCAAGCTGGAACTCCCAGGTCTCTGGGTAAGAGGCCAATCACGCAAGACTGAGAGGAAGACAAATATCTTCGACTGAAGGGTTGTCCATCTTTGGAATCCTCTAATCCTGACGGTTACGGGCGTTTGATCTTTAAGTATATTTCGTACTGAGACAGGCGGAGTTTTGGTCTTTAAAGAAAGCGAGGGAAAACAGGGGAGTGTGTGAGAAAGTGGAGTTGAGATGGAAAGTCAGCCACAAGTTAGACTGGGTAGATTCGGAAAGAATGTCCCAATAATGGGGGAATCCCGAATTCGAGGTTATTATTTCAGGTTAAACCTTTTACAGCTGAGGTGAGGAGAAATTACTTCACCTGGAGAGTGGTGAATGTGTGGAATTCACTACCACAGAATGTAGTTGAAGCCAAAATGTTGTGTGATTTCAAGAAGAAATTAGATCTACCTCTTGGGGCTCAAGGGATATGGGGAGAAGGGTAGGGCAATCAGGGTATTGAATTTGGTGATGAGCTGTGATCAAAATGAATGGCAGAGAAGGCTCGAAGGGCTGAATGGCCTACTCTCAGTTTTTGAGTTTCTGTGATTATGTTGAAAAGCAGAGTAGGCTCGATGGGCCGAGTGGTCGGCTCCCACTAATTCTTACGTGCTTGCGGTGTTCCAAGTAGGAACTCTGCCCTGGAGATAATAGTTGTTTCTAAACCAAACTGCTGCATATGATCCCCATAAAGAGATAATGGTGTTGTAAAGAGGGAGACAGGGGTTGTTAATAATTAATTAAAATGACGAGCTGAATGTCAAATTCAGGCACTGAGCTGAGGGGAGCAGAGCCTTTGTATTGAAGAACTCACCAATGTGCAATGAATTCAAGTGTGGACAATGACAAGATGCTTTATGGATTGACGATAGGGTACAGTGTATTAATAAGCTGGGCTGATTCCCGGAAATATAATCACTGCACACCACAAAACTGCTCATTCCAAGTGGTGACGTGGCTGAGTTTAATGGCTGTCTGCCTGATAATTGCATTGTGTCCTGTGCACGTGATGGATTTGCAGCCTGCGTTACGATCCAGGCTCCCATTTCCCGTCAGGGTTGGCTCAGTGTGTTGCCTTCTTTCCCTCTTGTCTCTTCAACAGGCTTCGCCAAAATCTCTTCAGCGTCGAATTCAGCACCCCATCCCTCAGCCTCGCACCCGGGCCCCTCCCTCCCTCCCTCCTCCCCCTGCCCCTCCACCTGCAGCAGCCAGAGGGAGCGCCGCAGAAACCTACAGTCCAGTCCAGTGACTGAATGGAACGAGAGATTGAGCGTGGCGCAATGGCGGAGGCAGCAAGTGCATCTTCTACCGTCACCGAGACCGTGGATGGGAACCAGCCGGCAGACCCGGTGAGTACTTTCTCCCACCCCAGGCACCCCCCTCACCATTGCCAAGAAATGTGGTTGCCGTAGCACGCGTAGGGAATGCGGCTAGTTTACACACAGCCCCCCCCAACCCCGAGCGATCGGCTACTTTCAGTGATTTTTAGCCAAGGCGCAGGGTACTGGATGTGTGGACCTCCAATCACTGACCAGTCACTGGTGGGAGCAGACCCCAGCAGTCATCGGACAGTCACTGCCCCTGACAGATACAGAACATAGAGCAGATGCAATTCAGAAAGGAATTTTGCGACTCTGGAATGCACCAGACTGCTCTCCAACTGTCTTAAGTCTGTCTTGCAATCTAGGAAAGGGAAGGGGAGGGGCTTACGCACAGGAAGATCCCAGGAACAGCAGCCCCGTAATGATGCAATAATCTGTATTTGAGGGATAAATGTTGGCCGGGGAGAAATCCCATTCTTATCCTTCGAAATAGTTAGGGCGGGGGAGCGGTGGGGAAGGCCTGTCTGAGAGGGAAGGAGGGTGGGATGGGATGGGCGGAAGGGTCAGTGCTTTGCTTTAACACATCTCAACCGGAAGGCGGCACCTCTGATAGTGCAGCACCCCCATTACATCCTGTTGTCCCCCCGCACTCCCTTTGATACTGCAGTGTGAGCACGAGCCAGGATTTTGTGTGAGTGTTACGGGAAGGTTGGGAAGGAGAGGTCTCTGAGCAGAATTAAAGCTGCAGCCTCCTGGCCCCGTGGTGGGAGCACATCGCCGCTGAATCACAGCCACTGTGATGTGTGAAGCACAGGAGGCGATTTTGTTTCAGCGGTTCTCTTCATTCACCGCAGACCGACACGGCAGTGATGAGTTCTGTTCCGTCCTTCCCTTTTACAGGAGAATCGGAGCATCACCATCCGACTGAGGAAGCGCAAAACTAACAAGAAGGTGGAGTGGACGAGTGACACTGTGGACAATGAGCACCTGGGGCGGCGCTCCTCCAAGTGTAAGTGTCACGCATGCCAGGCATCAAAAGATTCAGGCCCAGGGGCAGCAGTTTGGGCCTCTAGAAATACCACACTAATCTTACGCAATGATCTGGAATGTTTCACCCGAAACTGTGGGAGAAGCAAATTGAGTAATAACTTCCTGTAGGGAATTGTGTAAACAATAAACAGGGGTGATGATTGCAGGGGATTGGGACACCATTTTTCTGCACTTCCGCTATGGGATCTGGCATCGCTGGGAAGATCAGCATTCATTTCCTACCCATTATCCCCCAGAACCGAATGCTTACTATCCATCTGGAACGAATTGGGTGGCTCTTTCCAAGCAGCAGCATTGACGCAGTGAGCTGAATGGGTTCCTCCTGTTCCAAACAATCTGAGAGGTAGCACTCCCGAGCCAGGGCCCTTGTTCTTTGGGCAGCACGGTGACGTAATGGTTAGCACTCACTGTGCCAGGGACCCACGTTTGATTCCCGGCTTGGGTCACCATCTGTGTGGAGTCTGCACGTTTACCCCGTGTCTGCGTGTCCTCTAGATGCTCTGGTTTCCTTCCACGGTCCAAAGATGTGCAGGTTAGGTGGATTACCCATGCTAAATTGCCCCTTAGTGTCAGGGGGATTAACAGGGTAGATGCATGGCATTATTGGGATAGGACCTGGGTGGGATTGTGGTTAGTGCAGACTCAATGGGCTAAATGGACTCTTTTTAAGAGATTTTGATGGTTTAAGTTTTGTGCAGTATCAGGAATGGGGATTCCCAAAACAACCCAATACTTGTTGGAAGGGTGCTGCCCAAATAGGAAGAGCTTGTCTGAGAAAGTCAGGGCACTGGGGCACTTGTCAGGTGCCACAGGTACCAAGCTGTGTAGCGTACTGAGCTGCCAGCGATGTCTCGGCCCCTCACTTTATCCCTCTGTTGAGACACTGCTTGAAAATCTGTCTCTTGGTCCAAGCTTTGGCTCACCTGATCTTCTCGTGTAGCTTGGTGCTGGGTTTTTGTTTGTTAATGCTTCAGGGTAGAAGAAGCTCTGTCAGTGGGAATGCTGTTCCCCTCACTGCTTCCCTATCCATTAGCCCAGGTCGCAGCAGAGGAGCGAGTATCCTCTCTACACTACTCTCCAGGTGTGCATGGGGCTCTTGCTCTCTCTGGCCTCGTAATCGCCGGCGTCGCGACACCCTCTCACCTGACTTTGTTCCTCCAGGCCTTGCACCCCATCATCCTCGTGTCCCTGACTTTACTAAATTTCCCTCCCTGTTCGCAGGTTGCTGCATCTACGAGAAGCCAAGGGCCTTTGGCGAGAGCTCATCGGAGAGCGAGGACGAAGATGGCGGCTGCGGCAATGCACACTGCATCAGGGGCCACAAGAAACCGTTTTCGGGCGACGGCCCCCATCCCGCGGACCACAACCACGATGCCCAACACCCGAATCACGGACACAGTCAACCACCGGAAAACTGAGGGGGTGCGGAGGGGGAGTTGGAATGATTGAAGTTCATGGTTGGGCGGTGAGAGGGGGAGGGGAGGAAATCAGTGGGGGCGGGGGGTGCCATTTCCCTCCCCTGATGCGGTGTCCCCTACGCTCACCGTTTCCCCGTCCGCCCCCACCCCTCCTCCCTCCCCCACCCACACCCTGACTCCCTCTCCATAACTGGACCTGCCGACTGAAGGGTCTCCACACAATCCTGCTTTTCTTCTAGAGGAGAGGTGTGTTTTTTTTTTTAAAAACGGAGAATCTAGATCTGTACATTTTTATGGCGTTTGTAAATTTATTTAAACGGGAACCTTTTTTTTGCCATTAGCTGCGGATCCTGGGGAGGGTGCATGCGGCGCATGGGGCCAGGAGCTGGGACCCGCCAGTTGGGTTTGCACGGTAGATAATCTCAGATATGTTTGTAACTGGAGTGGACGAGGATCAGGCAGAAGCAAATCGCTCTGCCTCCAGAACACAATGAGAACCAGCTGAAGGTCAGCCACAGCACAGGCACACACACTGGCTCTAACACCATCGCTGAGAAAGTACAGATACTGGCAGTTGGGTATAACATGAGAGAGTGCGAATCACAGTCCTGGGAATTAAGGGATCTCCAGATTAGGGTGGGTTACGTCAGATCTGGGGGTGTGTGCGTGAGAGTATGTGTGACTGTGTCTGTGTCTCTGTCTCAGTGCGCGTATGCGTGGCGCTGTCTCTCTCTGGGTGCACGTATGCGTGGCGCTGTGTCTCTCTGGGTGCGCGTGTGCGTGGCACTGTCTCTGGGTGCATGGGCGTGATGCTGTGTCTCAGTGTGTGCGTTCCAGTTTGTGGAAGGAATGACATGTTCTCTCTTTCTCTGTCTCTCAGACAGGGAGATTTAATGCAGTCTGTGCCAGGTGGGGAGGGTTGCAGACACCCGTGTGTGTGTGTGTGTTTGTCTGTCTGTCTGTGTGTTTATGTGCGCATGCGTGCGTATCTATCCACTGTGGGAATGGGCTGTTGTCAGTTACTGTGGTCATGGAGGGACTGAGCTGGGTTAGGCTGAAGTTCCTTGTTCGGTGTCCGATGGGTGTTGATACTGTGTGAGTGGGGCTTAGTGCGATGCTGCTCTGCTTGTGATCATTGTTACTGATTGTTATTTAATGCTGGAATAGGAGGAGGTGATCCTTTGCTGATGAGATGTATTGAAATAAATGGTCTTGCTAACACAAAGCATGTGTAAACCTTGGCTGGTCTGCAAGGTCTTGGCCGCGGGGCCAGGGGAGTGAAGTTTGGAGCGGACAGCTGTGATCAGCAGATTGGTGTTGAAGATTTATAAACCAAAGCTGCAAACCTGGTTCCCAAACTGAGTGGAAATAGACCCAGTGTGTTCATTCATCTTCTCGCTCCTGATCAATCATAGCATAGAATCCCTACAGCGCAGAAAGGAGCTCACCAAGTCTGCACCAACAATTCCAGACCCTAACCCCGTTACCCCAGACACTTACCCTGCTAATCCCCCTGACACTAAGGGGCAATTCAGCATAGCCAATCCATCTAACCTGCACACCTTTGGACTGTGGAAGGAAACCAGAGCACCTGAAGGAAGCCCGCTCAGACATGGGGAGAATGTGCAGACTCCACACAGTGACCTGAGGCCAGAATTGGACCCAGGACTTGACACTGAGAGGCAGCAGTGCTAACCACTATGCCACTCAATTACAGATACCAGTACAGTGCTGGCAGATGTGGAGTAAAATACCTCCAAAACTGGCATGGGCACCATTCCTAGTCCATTCTCATTTCCCCGTCCCCCACTGCGTCTTTCCATTT
Organism: Sphyrna mokarran; assembly: GCA_024679065.1. NCBI lineage: Eukaryota > Metazoa > Chordata > Chondrichthyes > Carcharhiniformes > Carcharhinidae > Sphyrna > Sphyrna mokarran. The sequence continues at coordinate 98,700,735 of JAGIQG010000009.1, forward strand.
TCGACTGTACACCACACACAAAACGTATGGATCGTTCCCATCCTTTCAGCGCTGTTCGTGGGCTCTTGCTGCGCGGACATTGGCTGTTGCGTTCCCTGCATTACAAACCTCACTGCACCTTAATGGGCCGGTTTGAGGTGGTAAAACTGTTACTGTGCATCTGCTTCCCATCGCTCTCTGGGGTGGGTCGGGCAGGCGTTGCCACTGTGCATCATGGCTCAGCAGCAAGTTTGGTAAATGTTTGTGGAACCAGGGGGTCACTGTTTCTGTTTGATGCACCACAGAGAGACCCCAACACCCAGTGGATCCATCTGCAGGAGAAAGTGGAGGAATTTTCTTTTAACAAAACACAAGCTATAGACTGACTCAGCAAACTACAAACTGATATGCACCATCGCAAAGACAATAGCTACCGTTAAGGAAATTGGCAGTAAGGAGATGAGGACAAGATTTTTTTAACCAGTTAGGATTGTCTGAAAGGGCAGTGAACATAGTCGTCATTGACATCCAAAGAGAATTGCATTGATCCTTCAGGTTCCGTGTCCTAGGAGGGCAATGGTGACCATGGATTTATAGAATCATTGAATTTCTACAGTGCAGAAGGAGACCATTAGTTCTGTCGAGTCTGCATTATAACAATACCACCCAGGCCCTATTCCCATAACTCCTGTTCGTCCCCCAACAATTTAGGGGCAATTTAGCATAGCCAGTCACGTAACCCGCACGTGTTTCGGACTGAGGGGAACCGCGTGCAGATGGGGGAGAACGTGCAAACTCCAGACAGGTAGTGACCCGAGGCTGGAATCGAACCTGGATCCTTGGTGCTGTGAGGCAGCAGTGCTAACCAATGGTGGTTCTGTGGCCAGATGTTCACAGGAGCCAGAATAAGAGGAATGCAGCATACCTCAGAAGGTAATGGATCTGAAGAAGATTGCAGAGATAGGGTGGGGTGTGAAAACAGTGCTAAGAATTTTAACACTGCTTAGCTGGAAGACAGTTTGGGTCACTGAGACCCTCGTGTTGATATCGCAAGGGATTTGGAGCGAGTTTCGGATACTCAACGGAGATTTGGTTGCCCTCGGGTTTACTGAGAGCAGAATAGGGGAGACCAGCCAGGCACAGAGGGAGGAAATAAAGATAGTTGAGTCTGGAGGATAATGGAGGCAGGAGTGAGGGTTTCAGCAGCCGATCAGCTGAGGCAGGAGCAGAGATAGGCACATCTGCAGCTGCCGTTCACACACTTGATGTGGCTGCCTGTCCCTCATGGTCTTAGTCAAGAAATCCATTTGGAAAAGAGCAGCTCACAAATTAATCTACGACGGTGACGGATCGACAGCAATGTGACAGGAATGTCTGCAGATCAGGCATTTTAAAAGCAGAGTGTGTGGGTGCTAAACTCCCCCTCTCTCTGCACTTTCTTTGAAATCAGTCACACTTAAGGAGCATCTCACAATACACAATATGTCCCCCTCACTCTGCTCATTTTGGGAGAACACTCACGCTAAGGGATTGTGTTGCAATGCACAATATGTCCCGTTCGCTCTGCTGTCTCTTCAGGATCACATTCACACTTTGGGACCATCTCACAACCCTGTGCCACCTTCCATTGGAGTTGTCCGTGACAGAGAATTGACAAAGGGCCCCAGTGGTTTACTGTTGCTGTCTGCAGTGTGTTTGAGCTGGGAAGCACTCCCTGCTCTTTCACTCCTGCGATCAGAGACTTTGGAAGGATTTACAGGCTGACATTCGACCTGTTTGGTTAATGTTACAAATGCATCTCCTGTGGCTACCCTGTCCTGACTTTAATTCAGAGCTCCTGGTCCAAAGGGAGGGATAGTGCCTACTGTGCCACAAGATCTCAGTCACGTAGATACTTGGGCAGCAGGCTATACGGCCAGGGTAATGAGTAGAGGTGGTGGACTAATTGGATAACTCTTTGAAGGAGCTGTCAGGGGCCTAGTGGTATTATTGCTAGACTATTAACCCAGTAACTCAATGTTCTGGGGAATCCTGGTTTCGAATCTCGCCACGGCAGCTGGTGGAATTTGAATTCAATAAAAAATAACTGGAATTAAGAATTTATTGATGACTATGAAACCATTGTCAATTATCAAAAAAACCATCTGGTTCACTAATATCATTCAGAGAAGGAAATCTGCCGTCCTTATCCAGTCTGGCCTACGTGTGATTCCAGAGCCACAGCAATGTGGTTGATTCTCAACTACCCTCTAAGGGCAATAAGGGACGGGCAATTTTCATTAACTTCATTGCAGTGTTAATGTAAGCCTACTTGTGACATTAATAAAATAAATGAAAGCTAGCGAGGCAGCAACACCCATGTCCCATGAATGAATGAGCCTTCTGTGCTGTATAATTTTATTATGTAGCTGCAAATTTTTCTGTGCTCCTATTAATGTCCAAAATATCTGTCATTTCTGTTCTAACACCCAATGTGCCTTACAAACCAGCCCCTCGCACTGTACGTGGCTGTTTGCTGTTAGACCATGAGACACAGGAGCAGAATTAGACTGTTCAGCCCATCGAGTCTGCTCTGTCATTCAATCATGGCTGATTTTTTTTTTCTCATCCCCATTCTCTGCCTTTTTCCCATAACTCCTGATTCCCTTGTTAATCAAGAACCTAACTGTCTCTGTCTTAAAGACACTTAATGACCTAGGAAGTTTACCTCTGGTCTGCTGTTCAATATTGTGTAAAGATGTCCCCAGACGAAGTAGCTCTGGCTCTCCCAAAAACTGGCTATGTGCACTATTATAACGGCCATGAAAGACATGGAGGATTATCGGTAGATCTCCCTGTGGGCAGCACTGGATACAAGCACCCTCACTGAGTGCCCAGTGAAAAGTGGTCAGCGAAGTTTATAATAAATACTGAGGATGCTGAAATCTGAAAAAATCTGGATAATCTCAGCACAACTGAAGAAGGTGTATGGTGTACTGGCCTTCAACAATAGAGGATTGAGTTTAGGAGTCGGGAGATAATGCTGCAACTTTATAAGACCCTAGTCAGACCTCTCTTGGAATACTGTGCTCAGTTCTGGTTGCCTCATTACAGGAAGGATGTGGAAGCTATTGTAAAGGTGCAGAGGAGATTTACAAGGATGTTGTCTGGATTGTGTAGCATGTCTTATAAAGATAGGTTGACAGAGCTCCATCTTTTCTCCTTAGAGAGACGAAGGATGAGAGGTGACCTGATAGAGGTGTATAAGATGTTGAGAGGTATTGATCGAGTGGATTCTCAGAAGCTTTTTTCCAAGGGCTGGAATGGTTGCTAGGAGAGGACACAGGTTTAAGGTGCTGGGGAGTGGATACAGAGAAGATATTAGGGGTAAGTTTTTCGCTCAGAGGGTGGTGGGTGAGTGGAATCAACTGCCATCGGTGGAGGCAAATTTGATAGGGTCTTTCAAAAAACTTCTGGATAAGTATACGGGACTTAATATTATTGAGGGTTACAGGTAAGCCTAGCAGGAATTGATATCATCGGCGCAACTTGTGAGCTGAAGGGCCTATTTGTGCTGTAGTTTTTCTATGTTCTAAGTACTGTCATAGGATATGGGTGAAGTTTCATGAACAGGCAAAACACAAACTGCCCAGTGGAAAAAGCCAAAGCCAGTACCTGACCGTATCATGCAGGTATCCCTTCTCTCAGGGACAGATATACTACAACTGAATCATTATCATCACAACAAAAGTTACCCCAATGATGGTAGTCCCTGTGAATGGCCATCCCATGGAGGTGCACATAGGATGTTGTCGGAGAATACACATATAGATCTCCAATCTGGCATCCAACTCCTGAGGTTGGAAGATACAAAGGACAGACTAGCCACCTACACAGGGGATCATTTACAAATAAAACGGCAAACAGGATTAAGGATAATCCAAAGGGATTTTGTACGTATATAAGGAGCAAGAGTGTCGTGACGGAAGGGCAGATCCACTGGAGAACAAAGGAGGGAATCTCTGTGTGGAGCCAGAGGAAGTGGGTGAGGTCCTTAACGAATACTTTGCATCAGTGTTCACAAAGGAGAAGGTGTGCCTAGAGAGGGGTATTTTGATATTCTGGGGCATTAAGAGTTGGGCGTTTTGAAAAGCATTAAGGTACACAAGACCCCAGGACCTGATGGGATCGGAGGGAGGATATTGCTGGGGCCTTGCATAAAATCTTTGCATTCTCTTTAGTACAGGGGATGTCCTAGAGGACTGGAGAGTAGCCAACGTTGTTCCTTTAAGAAGAGCAACAGGGATAATCCAGGAAATTATAGACCAGTCGGCCGAACGTTATTGGAGAAGATCTCTAGGGACAGAATTTGCTCACGTTTGAAAAAATATGGATTTATTAGCAATAGGCAGCATAGGTCTGTATGGGGTCATTTGAAATTTCATTGCTTTTAGGAAACTGACAAGGATGCTTAATGAGGGCAAGGTGATGGATATTGTCTCCATGGACTTTAGCAAGATCTTTTACAAGGTCCCTCATAGCAGGCTGATACAGAAGGTGAAGTCACATGGGATCTATGGTGAGCTGGTAAAATGGATATAGAACTGGCTTGGTCATAGAAGACAGTGAGTAGCAGTGGAAGGATTGTGACCAGTGATGTTCCGCAGGAATCAGTGCTGGGACTCTGTTGTTTGTAATATATATATGTGTTGGAGGAGAAGGTAGGTGGTCTGATGAGTAAGTTTGTGGATGATATAAAGATTGGGGGAGCTGTGGATAGTGAGGAAGATTGCCAGAAAATACAGTGGGATATAGATAAGCTAGAGCCTTAGGTGACAAAGTGACAGATGGAATTTAACCTGGACAAATGTGAAGTGATGCATTTTGAAAGATCTATTGCTGGGGTGAAGTATACAGTAAATGGCAGAACCCTTAAAAGTATTAACATAGAGAGGAATCGAGGTCCATAGTTCCCTGAAAGTTGCAACTCAGTTGTACAAAATGATCAAGAAGGCATATGGCAGGCATGCCTTCATCAGTTAGTGCATAAAGTATAAAAATTGGCAAGTCATGTGGCAACTGTACAGAACTTTGCTCATGCCACATTTGGAATATTGCATACAGTTCTGGTCGCCACACAGAAGAATGTGGAGGCTTTGGAGAGGGTACAGAAAAGATTTACCAGGATGTTGCCTGGTTTGGAGGGCATTAACTATAAGGAGAGATTGGACAAATTTGGTTTGTTTTTCCTTGAATGTCAAGCTGAGAGGCGACCTGATAGAAATTGACAAAATTATGAGAGGCATGGAGAGAATAGAATCTTTTTTCGCAGGATAAAAATGTCAATTACGAGGTGGCATAGATTTAAGTTAAATGGGGGAAAATTTAAAGGAGATGTGAGGGACAAGATTTTCACACAGTAAGTGCCTGGAATGTGCTGCCAGAGGAGGTGGTAGAAACAGATGCAATAGCAATGTTTAAGAGGCATTTTGACAGAGACGTGAATAGACAGGGAATAGAGGGATACAGACTGCTCAGAGGCCAAAAGTGTTTCGTTTAGAAAGATGTCATTCTTGGTGGGGTGGAAGGGCTGTTCCTATGTTGTATTGTTCTTTGTTGTTCAGTAACTTACAGGCAGCAGTCAGCTTATCTGCACTCATTGTATGGGGGACATGGAACCAAGCCCTATCGGGAGAGATTGGCTCCCGCAGATCCGGTTAAATTGGTTGGAGATTTTCAGGCTAGGATTTACAGGCAGGGACTGTATTAAGTTATTAGAAGATATCCTGGAGTTTTATAGGTAGACTCAGGAAAAATAAAAGGAGCCAAGATTTATGTTGACTCCCTAGCTATTTCAGAGCAAGACCAGACATATACTCCATGCTGGAGAAGGTAGAAACTGAACTAAGGCACCTTGAAAGTTTAGATACAATAAGATCTGTGCAGAATGGGCTGCAAGTGTAGTCCTGGTTCTTAAAGCCCGATAAATCGATTTGCCTTTGTGTGGATTATAAACTAACAGCCAAATAGATCTCCAAACTTGATGCCCCAAATCAAAGATCTGCACACTAAAGTTAGCAGGTGGAAAGATGTTCTCCAATTTGGACATGAGCCATGTTTATCTTCTGCTTGAATTGGATAAGCCTTCCCAGAAATATGTGATGATCAACACGTAAGGGAGCCTGAGCATACTCAGCTGCCCTTTGAGGTCTCGCCAACATTTTCCAAAGAGATACTACCCAAGATAAGAGTATACTTAGATGATGGTCTGGTCAGAGGCTTCGGAACAGGAACACCTGGGCAACTTAAAAGTCTTCAGAGATTTTCTAGAGTGAGACTTCGCTTGAAGAGGGAGAAATGTGACTTACAAGTGAATGAAGTAGCCTAGTTACGCTGCTGAGTAGACGGCAAGGGATTACATAAAGTAATTTATTTATCAGTCACAAATAGATTTACATTAACACTGCAGTGAAGTTACTGTGAAAATCCCCTAGTTGCCACATTCCAGCACCTGCCGGGTACAGCGAGGGAGAATTTAACATGGCAATGGCACCTAACCAGCACGGCTTTGGAATGTGGAAGGAAACCAGAGCACCCGGAGGAAACCCATGCAGACATGGGGAGAACGTGTAAACTCCACACAGACAGTGACTCAAACCGGGAATCAAACCCAGGTCCCTGGCACTGTGAGGCAGCAGGGCTAGCCGCTGTGCCACCAATATATCCAGCAGAGAATAAGATGAATGCCAACAAGGAAGCAACAATTGCGAGTAACACCATGGAAATCCATCCTGCGTTGTATCCCAAGTTTAGCTTCCATGCTGGCTTGCCTAGGATACCCTGTTATGAAAATACCATGAGCTGGTTTTGGGAAGGTCTGCAGGCAGAAGCTTCTTCTAAGGTTAAACATCAGCTCCTACCATCAACTACTGGCCTACTCTAAGAAAGAACTTGTATTGAATTGTGACACCTCCCCTTATAGGATTGGGGCAGTGCTGTCACATTGCTGGAAAGACAGGATGGAAAAGTCCATTGTGTTTGCCTCCAGGATCCTTTCAGAAGCAGAGCAAAGGTATTCTCAGATTGAGGAAGGCGAACTGGCAGTTGTATTTGGTGTGACTAGGTTCTATCAATACATCTAAAGCCAGATTATTGTTCGATTCTAAGACCCACACCATACACAACAACAGGTCTTGCCCCACTGGAGCTGCTAATGGGATGATGGCTTCATACCAGATTGAGCCAAACGCAAAAACCAAGCAGGAAATCATGATTCTACAAAAACAGAAAGAAACTCCCACAATAGGTGATGTGGTCCATGTTCGTAACTCTGGGGATGGTCGCAGTTGGATCCTTGGGATTGTTGTGGAGAAGGCAGAGGGGCACCATCTTACAGGGTCAAAATCCAGGATGCAACCTTAAAGAAGAACTTGGACCATCTCAGACTTGCTGTGCCTTAGCAGGTCTCACTACCAGCCATGGATGTGGCCAGTGTCTGCCCTCAGCTAGAAGCTGACTCTGCATTAGCCCTTCTGGATAGTGAAGGTACGGACCTGGCGATGGAGACTGAAGAAGTCGGTCTCCAGGCTGAAACAGAACCCGCGTAACCCACATCGATAACCCTCCGGCACCCCCTTCAGAAACAATGGTCTTCTTTTTGATTTACGCTGCCTAACCCAGCCCTGATTTTGACTGACCCCAGACTGACTGATATTCTTAAAGACACCAGCCATACCTGATGGTTGAAAAAGCTCACTCTGTATCAGGCTAAGGACTATGGGAGCAACAAAGAACAGGACGTGAAACAACGGAACAAGCTCAGGAATTGATTGGATGACGGCTGTTCTTATTGCTTTGAACAGACAGTGACTGAGTGGAGATTCCTGTGTTGCTCCTGAGAGAATTACAACCCCCTGACATAGGCATGATCCTCATGATTTATGACCAAAAAGAAAAAGACAACGATTGATTAATGCCTGTCCTGTAAGTCCATGACTGGAAGCATGATCGGTTCTATATAAGAGGAAGAGATGCAAAGACACTTGGTAGTAACCCAGGATTAACCAGCATAGAAGCAAAATCCCAATTTGTGGATCTGAGTCATTGGAACAAAACACACTAGCAGGGAAACTCAACTGTTCATCTTGCCACAGATGGTATCTCTTAAGTCCAATTTGGGAGTTTGCATCTTTTAACAAGTTTCAAAACCTTTTGAATACTTGTGTGTGTAGTGGACTAGGCAGAGGTTAGTTATTTGGTGTATAATGAAGTAAGTCAGAAGTCAAATACCTTGTGTATGACAAAGTAAGCTGGAGGTAAGTTACTTTGTGTATAATGAAGTCTGATGCCTGGTTTAATTTTATGGAAATTTGGTACAGTATAATAAAGGAGATTTGTTGTACAATAATTTGAGAGTTTATGTGTCTGTCCATGGCGTCAGTAGACTTGTGTTCAAGGGCAACAGTGCTGAGCAGTGAAAGGACCTTCTCACAGTGAGGGTGCAGGGGGAGACATGGACTTAAGGAAGGAGGAATGTTCTGAAGGTCATAGAGGGACCATTGATAAATGTACCTGTAGGTTTTGTAGAGTACGAGCTTCCTTATTGAGTGAGTGGAGGTTTGCCCAACGAGAAGCAGTGAGTGCGGGCGTTTAAACCTACTGCTCAACTGGGGTTGTAGTCCTGAAATGCAGACTGCCTTAGCTATATGCTGCTGCTGTGGCCCTCCTGGGACACAATAAATGGTCTTTGGTGATGGGAAACTGGCATCTGTTTGAGTTACGACATTCACAAGTCATTGAAGGCGGCTGGACAGATTGAGGAAGTGATCAGAAAGGCACACAGGATCGTGAGCTCTATGAACAGAGGCACACAGTGCTAAAACAAGTTACAGTGAACTTTTACTCAGCTTCTGTCTCAACTTAGAGTATCTAGTCCGATTCTGGGCATCACACTTCAGGAAGGATTTCGAGAGGGCGCATAAAACATTCACAAGGAGGGTACAAAAATCAGAATCTTCAGTTATTTGGAGGGACTGGTGAACATTGGGGTTGCTTTCCTTACTGAAAATAAGACGGGGCAGAGATTTGATGCAAGTGTTCAAATTCCTGGATCCAGATGAAATATTTGTTTCTATTCGAGAACCAAGAAGAGGCAGATTTAAACTAATCAGCAGAGGAAGCGAGATGACATTAAGGAACAACGTACTGGCACAGCAGCTAATTGGGATCTGGAACACATTGCTTGAGAAGCTGAAGTGGTGATGACAGACTTTACTGCGGCTTCCGAAAAAGGATCCAGTAAATGTCTGAAGGGGAATGACTTGCAGGAGAACAGGGAAAGGGTGGTGGAGTTTTTTCACTGGCTAGATTGCTCTTGCAGTGAGTCAGTGTGGACCGTAGAGGGCAAACAGTCTCTTCTTATACTGAAACTATTCTTACAACTATACAGAATACAAAAGGAGATAGAAATCAGGGATTACTCCTTGGGCATTTTGCACAGATGACCAAGACTTTATCACAGCTTGCGGGGAGCGCCAACAAAAATTTAACATTTAAAGTGACTGCCATACCCCTGTACTTAGACACGGAAATATGGATAAAATTGGGAGTCCTTCACAGCACTCAAAGAGACTGTTCATCCCATCAAATCCATGTTGGCTCTCCACAGACCAATCTGGTCAGTTCCACTTTCTTGATCGTTCCCTGTGGTTCCAAGTCATTGCCACCTGCTGCATATTTTTATATAAGGAAAGAAATTCTGCCTTGTCCAAAAATCTGAAATCCATCAGTCCTTGTGGCATTGGCGAATGCAAAGAGTTTTTTCCGCATCCAGCTTATCTGAGCCCCTTGCAACCTTGCCCACCTCTAATCAAATCTCCCCTCAGTCTCCTTTGCACCAAGTGGAACATCCCCAGATTCTCCAACCTAACATTGCTACTTTTACTAATCTTACTCTACTCCTTATACACCTAAAACTAGAGAACATAGGTTTAAGGTGAGAGGGGAAGAACACAAAAGAATTCAGGGGACAATTTTTTCAGAGGATGGTGAGCGTTTGGAACAAGCTGTTAGAGGTAATAGAACATAGAACATAGAACATTACAGCACAGAACAGGCCCTTCGGCAGTAGTAGAGGCAGAAATAATTTTATCTTTTAAAAAGCATTTAGATAGTTACAGGCGTGTGATGAGTATAAAGGAATGTGGGCCAAATGCAATGCAATTGGGATTAGCTTAGGAGTTTTAAAAAAATTAAAGGCAGTGTGGACAAGTTGGGCTGAAGGGCCTGTTTCCAAGCTGTAAACCTCTATAACTATGCGGCCAAATTACCCTTATCTCTATTTTCAAGTTTGCTGATGACACCACCATAGTGGATCAGATCTCAAACAATGACGAGACAGAGTACAGGAATGAGATACAGAATCCGGTGAACTGGTGCGGCAACAATAATCTCTTCCTCAATGCCAACAAAGCGAAGAAGATTGTCATCAACTTCAGGGACCGTAGTGGAGAACGTGCTCCTGTCTACATCAACTAGGAAGTGGAAATAGTTAAGAGCTTCAAGTTTTTATGTGTCCAGATCACCAACAACCTGTCCTGGCCCTCACGATAGTTAGGAAAGCTGAACACTTCTACTTTCTCGGGAGGCTAAGGAACTTTGACATGTCAGCTATGACTCTTACCTACTTTTACAGATGCACCATAGGAAGCATTCTTTCTAGATATATCCCAGTTTGGTATGGTTCCTGCTCTGCCCAGGGCTGCAAGAAACTACAAAAGGTCGTGAATGTAGTCCAATCCATCACTCAGATCAGCCTCCCATCCACTGACTCTGTCTACATTCTCGCTGCCTCAGAAAAACAGCCTGTGTAATCGAGGACCCCACGCACCCCGGACATTCTCTCTTCCACCTTCTTCAATCAGGCAAAAGATACAAAAGTCTGAGGTCACATGCTAACCAATTTAAGAACAGCTTCTTCCCTGCTACCATTAGACCTTTGAAAGGACTTACCTTATATGAAGTTGATCTTTCCCTACAGTCCAGCTATGACAGTAACACTGCATTCTGCACCCTCTCCTTTTGTACTCCCCTCTGTACTCTAATGAATGGTATGCGTTGTCTGTATAGCATACAAGAAACAATATTTTTCACTATATGTTAGTACATGTGACAATAATAAATCAACTTTGAAGAACTTGTAACTAAACCCCCCGCAACCCCCCCCCAATCTCTGGAATGAATGATTCTGCCAAATCTCTGCCACAAGCTTCTGTGGACCATCACTTCTTTCTTAACGGGATGACCAGAACTGCTGCATTGTCTAGTGGAGGCCTAACACAACTTTTATATAAATCTACCAATAACCTGTCTGCTTCTGTACTCAATGCCTCTATTTATAAAACACAATACCCTACAGGTTTGCCAGCCATTCTCTCAATATGTCTCAGTATAGTGGCACAGTGGTTAGCACTACTAACCCACAGCACCAGGGACTTGGGTTCAATTCCAGACTCGGGTCACCGTCTGTATGGAGTTTGCACGTTCTCTCTGTGTCTGCATGGGTTTCCTCCGGGTGCCCCAGGTTCTTCCTACAGCCTAAAGATGTGCAGGTTAGATTGATTGGCCATGCTAAATTGTCCCTAGTGTCAGGAGGATTAACAGGATAAATATGTGGGGTTATGGGATAGGGCCTGGATGGAATTGTTGGCAGACTCCTTCTGCATTGTAGGGATTTTGTGATTCTATGCCTTACTACCTCCAAAAATGACTGAGTCTCCCCGGTCATTGCAGACAGAAGTCCATAGTGTCAGAGTGGAATTGGATAGGGAGAACATCAGATCAAAGAATCGGGTGTGTGATTGTGGGTGGGTGTTTCAGTCACAACACAATGCATCAGCGGACTCACTGCAATCAGAGGCATTGGCAGCCCAGGACAGTGTCCGAACATCAGGAAAAGGCATCTTGAAACTCAACAGAAGACAACGGTAAGGAGGACACAGAAGATTGGAGGACGGAAGATGGATTTGTGACAATGAAGAATTGGATGGACTGGGTCAAATCAAAGGCTTTGGCAGATTAGGATGTCCTCTTGCAGTTATTTGAGAACACAGGAAAGTGGAACATAGAGTCTGGAAAGTGTTATCAGATTGGATGTAAGTAGGCTGCAAGACAGAATGTCACAACAGAGTGGGATAGCAGTTACAGTGGAACAGGAGAGTGGGACATGAGTTATAGTGGAATGGGAGAATGGGATAGAAGTTAGGGTGTTTTGGAGAGTGGGATTGGAGTGATAGTAGATTGGGATAGCAGTTAAAGTGGAATAGGAGAATGGGATTGGAGTTACGGTGGGAGATTGGAATATGAATTATGGTGGAATGGGAGATGGGATACAAGTTACGATGGAATGGCAGAATGTGATGGGAGTGCGGGAGTTTTGGGAGAGTGGGATTTGTGTCAGGGTGGATTGGGAGAGTGGTTTGGGATTGTGGAGGATTGGGAGAATGGGATTGGAGTTAGTGTGGATTGGTAGATTAGGTTTGGGATTAGAGTGGATTGGGAGAGTGGGTTTGGGATTAGAGTGGATTCGGAGAGCGGGATTGGGATTAGAGTGGATTGGGAGAGTGGGATTGGGATTAGAGTGGATTAGGACAGTCGGATTGGGATTAGAGTGGATTGGGAGAGTGTGATCGGGATTAGAGTGAATTGGGAGAGTGGGATTGGGATTAGAGTGGATTGGGAGAGTGGGATTGGGATTAGAGTGGATTGGGAGAGTGGGATTGGGATTAGAGTGGATTGGGAGAGTGGGATTGGGATTAGAGTGGATTGGGAGAGTGGAATTGGGATTAAAGTGGATTGGGACAGTGGGATTGGGATTAGAGTGAATTGGGAGTGTGGGTTTGAGATTAGAGTGGATTGGGAGAGTGGGATCGGGATGAGAATGGATTGGGAGAGTGGGATCGGGATGAGAGTGGATTGGGAGAGTCTGATTGGAATGAGTGGATTGGGAGAGTGGAATTGGGATTAGAGTGGTTTTGGGATTAGAGTGGATTGGGAGAGTGGGATCGGGATTAGAGTGGATTCGGAGTGTGGGATTGGGATTAGAGTGGATTGGGAGAGTGGGATCGGGATTAGAGTGGGTTGGGAGAGTCCAATTGGGATTAGAGTGGATTGGGAGAGGGGGATTGGGATTAGAGTTGATTGGGAGAGTGGGTTTGGGATTGGAGTGGATTGGGAGAGTGGGTTTGGGATTGGAGTGGATTGGAAGCGTGGGATCGGGATTGGAGTGGATTGGGAGCGTGGGATCGGGATTAGAGTGGATTGGGAGAGTGGGATCGGGATTAGAGTGGATTGGGAGAGTGGGATCGGGATTAGAGTGGATTGGGAGAGTGGGATCGAGATTAGAGTGGATTGGGAGAGTGGGATCGAGATTAGAGTGGATTGGGAGAGTGGGATCGAGATTAGAGTGGATTGGGAGAGTGGGATCGAGATTAGAGTGGATTGGGACAGTGGGATCGAGATTAGAGTGGATTGGGACAGTGGGATCGAGATTAGAGTGGATTGGGACAGTGGGATCGAGATTAGAGTGGATTGGGACAGTGGGATTGAGATTAGAGTGGATTGGGAGAGTGGGATTGAGATTAGAGTGGATTGGGAGAGTGGGATTGAGATTAGAGTGGATTGGGAGAGTGGGATTGAGATTAGAGTGGATTGGGAGAGTGGGATTGAGATTAGAGTGGATTGGGAGAGTGGGATTGGGATTAGAGTGGATTGGGAGAGTGGGATCGGGATTAGAGTGGATTGGGAGAGTGGGATCGAGATTAGAGTGGATTGGGAGAGTGGGATCGGGATTAGAGTGGATTGGGAGAGTGGGATCGGGATTAGAGTGGATTGGGATTAGAGTGGATTGGGAGTGTGGGATTGGGATTAGAGTGGATTGGGAGAGTGGGATTGGGATTAGAGTGGATTGGGAGAGTGGGATTGAGATTAGAGTGGATTGGGAGAGTGGGATTGGGATTAGAGTGGATTGGGAGAGTGGGATTGAGATTAGAGTGGATTGGGAGAGTGGGATTGAGATTAGAGTGGATTGGGAGAGTGGGATTGAGATTAGAGTGGATTGGGAGAGTGGGATTGGGATTAGAGTGGATTGGGAGAGGGGAGGGATTAGAGTGGATTGGGACAGTGGGATCGAGATTAGAGTGGATTGGGAGAATGGGATCGGGATAGAGTGGATGGGAGAGTGGATCGGGATTAGAGGGATTGGGATTAGAGGGATTGGGGTGTGGGATGGGATTAGAGTGGTGGAGAGTGGGTGGGATTAGAGTGGTTGGGAGAGTGGGATTGAGATTAGAGTGGATTGGGAGAGTGGGATTGGATTAGAGTGGATTGGGAGAGTGGGATCGAGATTAGAGTGGATTGGGAGAGTGGGATCGAGATTAGAGTGGATTGGGAGAGTGGGATCGAGATTAGAGTGGATTGGGAGAGTGGGATCGAGATTAGAGTGGATTGGGAGAGTGGGATTGAGATTAGAGTGGATTGGGAGAGTGGGATTGAGATTAGAGTGGATTGGGAGAGTGGGATTGAGATTAGAGTGGATTGGGAGAGTGGGATTGAGATTAGAGTGGATTGGGAGAGTGGGATTGAGATTAGAGTGGATTGGGACAGTGGGATTGAGATTAGAGTGGATTGGGACAGTGGGATTGAGATTAGAGTGGATTGGGAGAGTGGGATTGAGATTAGAGTGGATTGGGAGAGTGGGATTGAGATTAGAGTGGATTGGGAGAGTGGGATTGAGATTAGAGTGGATTGGGAGAGTGGGATTGGGATTAGAGTGGATTGGGAGAGTGGGATCGGGATTAGAGTGGATTGGGAGAGTGGGATCGGGATTAGAGTGGATTGGGAGAGTGGGATCGAGATTAGAGTGGATTGGGAGAGTGGGATCGGGATTAGAGTGGATTGGGAGAGTGGGATCGGGATTAGAGTGGATGGGAGAGTGGATCGAGATTAGAGTGATTGGGAGAGTGGGATCGGGATAGAGGGATTGGGAGAGTGGGATCGGGATTAGAGTGGATTGGGAGAGTGGGATCGGGATTAGAGTGGATTGGGAGAGTGGGATCGAGATTAGAGTGGATTGGGAGAGTGGGATCGAGATTAGAGTGGATTGGGAGAGTGGGATCGAGATTAGAGTGGATTGGGACAGTGGGATCGAGATTAGAGTGGATTGGGACAGTGGGATCGAGATTAGAGTGGATTGGGACAGTGGGATCGAGATTAGAGTGGATTGGGACAGTGGGATCGAGATTAGAGTGGATTGGGACAGTGGGATCGAGATTAGATGGATTGGGACAGTGGTATTGAGATTAGAGTGGATTGGGACAGTGGGATTGAGATTAGAGTGGATTGGGACAGTGGGATTGAGATTAGAGTGGATTGGGACAGTGGGATTGAGATTAGAGTGGATTGGGAGAGTGGGATTGAGATTAGAGTGGATTGGGAGAGTGGGATTGAGATTAGAGTGGATTGGGAGAGTGGGATTGAGATTAGAGTGGATTGGGACAGTGGGATTGAGATTAGAGTGGATTGGGAGAGTGGGATCGGGATTAGAGTGGATTGGGAGAGTGGGATCGGGATTAGAGTGGATTGGGAGAGTGGGATCGGGATTAGAGTGGATTGGGACAGTGGGATTGAGATTAGAGTGAATTGGGATTAGAGTGGATTGGGAGAGTGGGATCGGGATTAGAGTGGATTGGGACAGTGGGATTGAGATTAGAGTGGATTGGGACAGTGGGATTGAGATTAGAGTGGATTGGGAGAGTGGGATTGAGATTAGAGTGGATTGGGACAGTGGGATTGAGATTAGAGTGGATTGGGAGCGTGGGATCGGGATTAGAGTGGATTGGGAGAGTGGGATCGGGATTTGAATGGGTTGGGAGAGTGGGATCGGGATTTGAATGGGTTGGGAGAGTGGGATCGGGATTAGAGTGGATTGGGAGTGTGGGATCAGGATTAGAGTGGATTGGGAGAGTGGGATCGGGATTAGAGTGGATTGGGACAGTGGGATCGAGATTAGAGTGGATTGGGAGAATGGGATCGGGATTAGAGTGGATTGGGAGAGTGGGATCGGGATTAGAGTGGGATTGGGATTAGAGTGGATTGGGAGTGTGGGATTGGGATTAGAGTGGATTGGGAGAGTGGGATTGGGATCAGAGTGGATTGGGAGAGTGGGATTGGGATTAGAGTGGATTGGGAGCGTGGGATTGGAATTAGAGTGGATTGGGAGCGTGGGATTGGATTAGAGTGGATTGGGAGAGTGGGATTGGGATTAGAGTGGATTGGGAGAGTGGATCGGGATTAGGTGGATTGGGACAGTGGGATCGAGATTAGAGTGGATTGGGAGAATGGGATCGGGATTAGAGTGGATTGGGAGAGTGGGATCGGGATTAGAGTGGATTGGGATTAGAGTGGATGGGAGTGTGGGATTGGGATTAGAGTGGATTGGGAGAGTGGGATGGGATTAGAGTGGATTGGGAGAGTGGAATTGAGATTAGAGTGGATTGGGAGAGTGGGATTGGGATTAGAGTGGATTGGGAGAGTGGGATTGGGATTAGAGTGGATGGGAGAGTGGGATCGAGATTAGAGTGGATTGGGAGCGTGGGATCGGGATTAGAGTGGATTGGGAGCGTGGGATCGGGATTAGAGTGGATTGGGAGAGTGGGATCGAGATTAGAGTGGATTGGGAGAGTGGGATCGAGATTAGAGTGGATTGGGAGAGTGGGATCGAGATTAGAGTGGATTGGGAGAGTGGGATCGAGATTAGAGTGGATTGGGAGAGTGGGATCGAGATTAGAGTGGATTGGGACAGTGGGATCGAGATTAGAGTGGATTGGGACAGTGGGATCGAGATTAGAGTGGATTGGGACAGTGGGATCGAGATTAGAGTGGATTGGGACAGTGGGATTGAGATTAGAGTGGATTGGGACAGTGGGATTGAGATTAGAGTGGATTGGGACAGTGGGATTGAGATTAGAGTGGATTGGGGGAGTGGGATTGAGATTAGAGTGGATTGGGAGAGTGGGATTGAGATTAGAGTGGATTGGGAGAGTGGGATTGAGATTAGAGTGGATTGGGAGAGTGGGATTGAGATTAGAGTGGATTGGGAGAGTGGGATTGAGATTAGAGTGGATTGGGAGAGTGGGATTGAGATTAGAGTGGATTGGGAGAGTGGGATTGAGATTAGAGTGGATTGGGAGAGTGGGATTGAGATTAGAGTGGATTGGGAGAGTGGGATCGGGATTAGAGTGGATTGGGAGAGTGGGATCAGGATTAGAGTGGATTGGGACAGTGGGATTGAGATTAAGTGAATTGGGATTAGAGTGGATTGGGAGAGTGGGATCGGGATTAGAGTGGATTGGGACAGTGGGATTGAGATTAGAGTGGATTGGGACAGTGGGATTGAGATTAGAGTGGATTGGGAGAGTGGGATTGAGATTAGAGTGGATTGGGACAGTGGGATTGAGATTAGAGTGGATTGGGAGAGTGGGATTGAGATTAGAGTGGATTGGGAGAGTGGGATTGAGATTAGAGTGGATTGGGAGAGTGGGATTGGGATTAGAGTGGATTGGGAGAGTGGGATTGAGATTAGAGTGGATTGGGAGAGTGGGTTTGGGATTAGAGTGGATTGGGAGAGTGGGATTGGGATTAGAGTGGATTGGGAGAGTGGGATTGAGATTAGAGTGGATTGGGACAGAGGGATTGAGATTAGAGTGGATTGGGACAGAGGGATTGAGATTAGAGTGGATTGGGACAGTGGGATTGAGATTAGAGTGGATTGGGACAGTGGGATTGAGATTAGAGTGGATTGGGACAGTGGGATCGGGATTAGAGTGGATTGGGACAGTGGGATTGAGATTAGAGTGGATTGGGACAGTGGGATTGAGATTAGAGTGGATTGGGACAGTGGGATTGAGATTAGAGTGGATTGGGAGAGTGGGATTGAGATTAGAGTGGATTGGGAGAGTGGGATTGAGATTAGAGTGGATTGGGAGAGTGGGATTGAGATTAGAGTGGATTGGGAGAGTGGGATTGAGATTAGAGTGGATTGGGAGAGTGGGATTGGGATTAGAGTGGATTGGGAGAGTGGGATCGAGATTAGAGTGGATTGGGAGAGTGGGATCGGGATTAGAGTGGATTGGGAGAGTGGGATCGAGATTAGAGTGGATTGGGACAGTGGGATTGAGATTAGAGTGGATTGGACAGTGGGATTGAGATTAGAGTGGATTGGGGACAGTGGGGATTGAGATAAAGTGGGATTGGGGACAGGGAATGAGATTAGAGGGATGGTAACAGTGGATGAGATTAGAGTGGATTGGGGGGAGTGGGATTGAGGACTGGGGAGTGGATTGGGGAGAGTGGGATTGGAGTTAGAGTGGGATTGGGAGATTGGGATTGAGATTAGAGTGGATTGGGAGAGTGGGATTGAGATTAGAGGGATCGGGAGAGGGGATTGAGATTAGAGTGGATTGGGAGAGTGGGATCGAGGATTAGAGGGGATTGGGAGAGTGGCGGAGATTAGAGTGGATTGGGAGAGTGGGACGGGAATTAGAGTGGATTGGGACAGTGGGATCAGGATTAGAGTGGATTGGGACAGTGGGATTGAGATTAGAGTGAATTGGGATTAGAGTGGATTGGGAGAGTGGGATCGGGATTAGAGTGGAGTGGGACAGTGGGATTGAGATTAGAGGTGATTGGGACAGGGGATTGAGATTAGATGGTGGATTGGAGAGTGGGATTGAGATTAGAGCGGATTTGGGACAGGGGGATGAGATAGAGTGGATGGGGAGAGGTGGGATTGAGATAGAATTGGATTGGGAGAAGTGGGATTGAGATTAGAGTGGATTGGGAGAGTGGGAGGGATTGGGATTAGAGTTTTTTTTTCTTTTTTATTGGGAAGTGGATGGAGATTAGAGGGATTGGCGAGAGTGGGTTTGGGATTAGAGTGGATTGGGGAGAGTGGGTTGGAATTTAGTAGTGGATGGGAGAGGGGATTGAGTTAGAGTGGATTGGGGACAGAGGGATTGAGATTAGAGTGGATTGGGAAAGAGGGATTGAGATTAGAGTGGATTTGGACAGTGGGATTGAGATAGAGTGGATTGGGACAGTGTGATTGGGTTAGGTGGATTGGGGACAGTGGGATTGGGATTAGAGTGGATTGGGGAGAGTGGGGATTGAGATTAGAGTGGATTGGAGAGAGTGGGATTTGAGATTAGAGTGGATTGGGAGAGTGGGATTGAGATTAGAGTGGATTGGGAGAGTGGGATCGAGATTAGAGTGGATTGGTAGAGTGGGATCGGGATTAGAGTGGATTGGGAGAGTGGGATCGAGATTAGAGTGGATTGGGAGAGTGGGATCGGGATTAGAGTGGATTGGGAGAGTGGGTTCGGGATTAGAGTGGATTGGGAGAGTGGGATCGGGATTAGAGTGGATTGGGAGAGTGGGATCGGGATTAGAATGGTTTGGGAGAGTGGGATCGGGATTAGAGTGGATTGGGACAGTGGGATCGGGATTAGAGTGGATTGGGACAGTGGGATCGGGATTAGAGTGGATTGGGACAGTGGGATTCAGATTAGAGTGGATTGGGACAGTGGGATTGAGATTAGAGTGGATTGGGAGAGTGGGATTGAGATTAGAGTGGATTGGGAGAGTGGGATTGAGATTAGAGTGGATTGGGAGAGTGGGTTTGGGATTAGAGTGGATTGGGAGAGTGGGATCGGGAATTAGAGTGGATTGGAGAGTGGGATCGAATTAGAGTGGATTGGAGAGTGGGATGGGATAGAGTGGATTGGGAGAGTGGGATCGAGATTAGAGTGGATTGGGACAGTGGGATTGAGATTAGAGTGGATTGGGACAGTGGGATGAGATTAGAGTGGATTGGGACAGTGGGATTGAGATTAAAGTGGATTGGGACAGTGGGATTGAGATTAGAGTGGATTGGGACAGTGGGATTGAGATTAGAGTGGATTGGGGGAGTGGGATTGAGAGTGGAGTGGATTGGGAGAGTGGGATTGAGATTAGAGTGGATTGGGAGAGTGGGATTGAGATTTGAGTGGATTGGGAGAGTGGGATTGAGATTAGAGTGGATTGGGAGAGTGGGATTGAGATTAGAGTGGATTGGGAGAGTGGGATCGAGATTAGAGTGGATTGGGAGAGTGGGATCGGGATTAGAGTGGATTGGGAGAGTGGGATCGAGATTAGAGTGGATTGGGAGAGTGGGATCGGGATTAGAGTGGATTGGGAGAGTGGGATCAGGATTAGAGTGGATTGGGACAGTGGGATTGAGATTATAGTGAATTGGGATTAGAGTGGATTGGGAGAGTGGGATCGGGATTAGAGTGGATTGGGACAGTGGGATTGAGATTAGAGTGGATTGGGAGAGTGGGATTGAGATTAGAGTGGATTGGAGAGTGGGAGGATTGAGATTAGAGTGGATTGGGAGAGTGGGATTGAGATTAGAGTGGATTGGGAGAGTGGGATTGAGATTAGATTGGATTGGGAGAGTGGGATTAGATTAGAGTGGATTGGGAGAGTGGGGATTGGAGATTAGAGGGTGGTTGGGAGAGTGGGGATTTTGAAATTTAGGTGGATTTGAGAGGAGTGGGTTTGGGATTAGAGTGGATTGGGAGAGTGGGTTTGGGCATAGGTGGATTGGGGAGTGGGATTGAGATTAGAGTGGATGGGACAGAGGGATTGAGATTTAGAGTGGATTGGGACAGAGGGATTGAGATAGATTGGATTTGGACAGTGGGATTGAGATTAGAGTGGATTGGGACAGTGGGATTGAGATTAGAGTGGATTGGGAGAGTGGGATTGAGATTAGAGTGGTTGGGACAGTGGGTGATGAGATTAGAGTGGATTGGGAGAGTGGGATTGAGATGTTAGAGTGGATTGGGAGAGTGGGATTGGGATTAGAGTGGATTGGGAGAGTGGGACGAGGATTAGAGTGGATTGGTAGAGTGGGATCGGGATTAGAGTTTTGGGGAATTGGGAGAGTGGGATCGAGATTAGAGTGGATTGGAGAGTGGGGATCTGGATAGAGTGGATTGGGGGAGAGTGGGATCGGGATTAGAGTGGATTGGGAGAGTGGGATCGGGATTAGAGTGATGGGAGAGTGGGATCGGGATTAGAATGGATTGGGAGAGTGGGATCGGATTAGAGTGGATTGGGACAGTGGGATCGGGATTAGAGTGGATTGGGACAGTGGGATCGGGATTAGAGTGGATTGGGAGAGTGGGATCGGGATTAGAGTGGATTGGGAGAGTGGGATCGGGATTAGAGTGGATTGGGAGAGTGGGATCGAGATTAGAGTGGATTGGGAGAGTGGGATCGAGATTAGAGTGGATTGGGAGAGTGGGATCGAGATTAGAGTGGATTGGGACAGTGGGATTGAGATTAGAGTGGATTGGGACAGTGGGATTGAGATTAGAGTGGATTGGGACAGTGGGATCGAGATTAGAGTGGATTGGGACAGTGGGATTGAGATTAGAGTGGATTGGGACAGTGGGATTGAGATTAGAGTGGATTGGGACAGTGGGATTGAGATTAGAGTGGATTGGGACAGTGGGATTGAGATTAGAGTGGATTGGGAGAGTGGGATTGAGATTAGAGTGGATTGGGGGAGTGGGATTGAGATTAGAGTGGATTGGGAGAGTGGGATTGAGATTAGAGTGGATTGGGAGAGTGGGATTGGGATTAGAGTGGATTGGGAGAGTGGGATTGAGATTAGAGTGGATTGGGAGAGTGGGATTGAGATTAGAGTGGATTGGGAGAGTGGGATTGGGATTAGAGTGGATTGGGAGAGTGGGATCGGGATTAGAGTGGATTGGGACAGTGGGATTGAGATTAGAGTGGATTGGGAGAGTGGAATTGGGATTAGAGTGGATTGGGAGAGTGGGATTGGGATTAGAGTGGATTGGGAGAGTGGGATTGAGATTAGAGTGGATTGGGAGAGTGGGATTGGGATTAGAGTGGATTGGGAGAGTGGGATCGGGATTAGAGTGGATTGGGAGAGTGGGATTGAGATTAGAGTGGATTGGAGAGTGGGATTGAGATTAGAGTGGATGGGAAGTAGGGATCGAGATTAGAGTGGATTGGGGACGAGTGGGATCGAGATTAGAGTGGATTGGACAGTGGGCGGGGATTAGAGTGGATTGGGAGAGGTGGGATTGAGATTAGAGTGGATTGGGAGATGGAATTGGGTATTAGAGTGGATTGGGAGAGTGGGATCGGGATTAGAGTGGATTGGGACAGTGGGATTGGGATTAGAGTGGATTGGGAGAGTGGGATCGGGATTAGAGTGGATTGGGAGAGTGGGATTGAGATTAGAGTGGATTGGGAGAGTGGGATTGAGATTAGAGTGGATTGGACAGTGGGATTGGGATTAGAGTGGATTGGGAGAGTGGGATTGGGATTAGAGTGGATTGGGAGAGTGGGATCGGGATTAGAGTGGATTGGGAGAGTGGGATTGGGATTAGAGTGGATGGGAGAGTGGGATGAGATTAGAGTGGATTGGGACAGAGGGATTAATTTGGGGTGTTTGGATTTCTCTCACAGAACGCCGGAAGCGGAAGGAACATCACCCGATTGTTTCTACTGAGTTCCGGAGGTCAGAGGTCGGCAATATGGCGGCGCCCATGCCCCGCCGCTGGGCCGCGCTCTCCCTGATGATTCTCCGGCTCTGGCGGCGGCAGCTCCGGCCTGGGTCCCGGCTTCACCCCGGGGCCTGGGGCCGAGCCTGGCTCAGCAGCCTCGTCCGGGACCGAGCCGGTAAGGAGAAGCGGCAGCGGCGGAGGGCGGAGGAGATTGAGGGCCGGAGTGTGAGGGAGGAGGTGAGAGGAGGAAGGATACGATTTACCATGACTCCAGGATACTTTCTGATAAAATTTTCATTTTCACATCCCTAATCATTAAACTTTGTACTCATCGACCATTGCTGTAGGATAAACTTTTTTAGTTCATTTATTATTCTAACAAGTAGGCTTACATTAACACTACAATGAAGTTACCGTGAAAATTCCCTAGTCGCCGCACTCCAGTGCCTGTTCGGGTACACTGAGGGACAATTTAGATTGGTTAATGCACTTAACCAGCACATCTTTCAGATTGTGGGAAGAAACTGAAGCACCTGGAGGAAACCCATGCAGACATGGGGAGAATGTACAGGTTCATGCAGATAATGACCTGACACTGGAATTGAACCTGGATCCCCGATGCTGTGAGGCAGCAGGGCTAACGAATGTCCAACATGCTGTGTGGGGGGAGGGGAGAGCACAGTAAGAGGTCTGACAACACCAATTTTAAATCCAACCAATTATTTGATAGTAAACTCGCAAGCTTTTGGCTTTGTAGCCTTCTTCAGGTGAGTGAGGTGTTCTGGAATGCAATAGCACACATATCAGCACAGACATTACAGATTGCTGGGGGGGACAGGACAGGGAGTTGTGTGGAAAGAAGGAACAGGACAGGAGATGATTGGGGAGAGGGAATGGAATAGGGTGAGTGGGAGTTGGGGCAGAGGAGAGGGCAACAGGATATGGGGGAGGGACATAGCCTACTGGGTGGGGGGTGGAGGGAAGGGGGATGGCAGGCTGTGTATGTGTGGAGGAGGGGTAGGAGTGTGTATTTGGGAAAGGTATTGGTGAGGTGGGGATGAAAGGGGAGGGCTTGAGAGCCTGCAAAGGGACTTGCTGTCAGACTAGCAGGGGTCCAAAGTAGTAATGGGGTCCCTGTAATGGTTTGGAAGTTTGTGGGGGGGCTTAATTTGAGAAGACTTAGGACTTTGGGAAGAGAGTTGGGATATATAGTCTTGGGACTGGAAGAGGGGGAGGTGCCTATAAAAGGGGGGATTGCAGATGGTAGATGGGTGCATCTTTATTCACCCACTTACTGGAGTTACGCTGATGCACCAGTTACGACCAGTCGAAATGATGGGAAAAGAGATTTACCAGTGGGAATTCTGCTCTAGATTGTATCTTATCTGTGGTAAGTGACCACTGCTGCATTACACAGGGTCAAATAACTGCGTTTCTGATGCTCACAGGCTCGGAGAGAGCAGTCCTGGTCAGAGCCCGAGGTGATTGCTTACTGCGTGCCAACACCACCTGGAGAGAAAAAAGGTAGGGCTGTAAACTGGGACTCCAGTGTGAATGCAGCTTGTAGTGTGCTGTGTCACTGAGCCGCTTTCAAACCCTGAGCACTGCAGTCAGTCACCAGTGGGCTTATCCTCTGATAGTGCGTTGCATAAATTAAATTATTGGACGGGGTAGAAGGGAAACCTGACTGCTTAATTTTTCTGGCTCTATGTCTGTAAGTAGAAGTGTTTTGATTTTTGAAATAGTCCCCAGCATCTTTCACATTGTCTGCGAGGTCAGTCTTGAAGTAACTAGCAGCAAACTATCTTCAGGGTTAAGGCCGAGCTATAGTTTATTCATACATTCAAACCCAAGGGAACGGTCATCGCGACTACATCGCACCCAAGAAGGAAATGGAAAAGTTTTACGGCGAGGAAGAAAGAAACAATGAGAGCCCCAAAGAAACATATTAATTCAGGTGAAGCTTAGAGTCTAGTGAAGGTTCCTTCACGGAGGGGTTAAGGTTTTACTGGGCTCAGCTAGCAGGCGGTGCAGATTTCCATTAACGTTAGTGATGGCGCAGCAAAATGACCAGAGACGTGACCTGTTCTGCAGGCAATGCAGGAATCTTGCAGACAAGCTGGCTTTGAGGAGATTTGTCATCAGGAGTCCTGTTTTAGCGATGACATGCTGGATGTTAACAGGAATGTTACATTAAAACTCTTCTGAGCTCACGTGTAGTGCGACCAATTGCTGATTCAGGGTACCAATCGGTTTCTATACTTGTGGTCAAGATCCATTGCTCACCTTGGGAGGTAGGTGGCGGTTAGCGAATAATGAATTCCACAGGCTCATCATTGTTTGGGTGAAGAAATGTCTCCTCTCCTCCGTCCTAAATGGTCTGCCCCGAATCCTCAGACTGTAACCCCTGGTTCTGGACTCCCTCACCATCGGGGCATCCTCCCTGCATCTACCCTGTCTAGTCCTGTTAGAATTTTATAAATCTCTATGACAGCAATCCTCCCCGCCCCATTCCCCCTCCACTCACGCTCGCCTCAGTCCTCCCACTTCCCTCACCCATTCATCTGAACTCCAGCAAAAACAATCCTAACCTAGTCAATCTCTCCTGTCACTCCTGGAATCAGTCTGGTAAACCTTCGCTGTACTCCTTTGAAAGCAAGAATATCCTTCCTCGGAAAAACTGCACACAATACTCTAGATGTGGTCCCATCAAGGCCCTGTGTAAGTGCAGAAAGGCATCCCTCCTCCTGTATCGCAACCCCTCGCAATAAAGGCCAACATGCCACTTCAACATCTCCACAGGTATAACGAGTTTCGATGGCTCCCTCTTTGTTGTAAATCCAGGTTGGGGAGACAGAGATCGTCTTCCATCCCTTTGTTTAATTGACCATAATGGATCTTTGCAACAATAGGGTGAGATTCCACGAGGATGAGGGTTGAACTTAGCCCAATAATTCCCGTCGACTGTTCCTGGAATTGTCTCACACCACGCGAGCTGCCGCAGCGATGAATTTGGTCCAGCAAAGTCGTCTTTAAATAAGCAGAAAATGAGATTTGATTTAAACCGTTTCCGATCTTGTTCGTGAGTTGTGGACAAGACGGTGTTTGCCATTCAGTCTGCCAGTCAGTCTGGGTTAAGATGGGCTGAATGGTCTTCCTTGTCCACAGAGGTTTTGCGATCTGGCTTTAGGTGCTGTTGGGGGGAAAGGCAGGGGGGGATATTGCTCAGGTACTTGCGTATTTTCAGAGTCTATTTCAAGCGGCTGTAATGCGAGCAGGGTTGGATGTTTCTTAATTTCATGTGTCTGTCGCAGATACCTCTGTGCCCCTGCCATCCTCGTACAGCCCACAGTATGTGGAGGCTGCCTGGTACCCCTGGTGGGAGCAGCAAGGCTTCTTCAAACCCGAATACCATGTGAGTGTGATTTGTGCGGAGGAGTCAGGGGCAGGAATAACCCCGGTGGTTTTGGATGTTTGGGATGGGAGAGTGGTGTAAATTATGGATAAAATGGTAACCCGTGTTTGAGCGCGGGAGACCATGGGGTCGGGGGAGGAGGAATCGGAGGGGAGAGTTTTGTTTAGCTTATTTGTTAGTGTCACCATTAGGCTTACATTAACACAGCAATGAAATTACTGTAAAAATCCCTTCAGAGGGAGCCGGATCATACAGAAGTGAGGAGACAGTCAGGAGGGGGAGTTGCAGGGAGGGGACCAGATAACTAAAAGTCCCAGCGAGAATCATTAGGTCCGGTGATACTGGGCTGTGGTGTAACCATCTTGCCTGCTCCTTCCTCCACAGGAACACTTGCCGCACCGTCAGGACACATCCTTCTCTCTGTGTATCCCACCACCCAATGTGACCGGCTCCCTCCACCTGGGGCATGCCCTGACTGTTGCAATCCAGGATGCTGTGGTTCGCTGGTAAATGTTTGATCCCTACAATGGTACAAATGTGGTACAATGCTGGGGTACAGTGTTGGTGCGTATGGGTCTGACACTGTGTAACACTGGGGTACAGTGCTGGTGGGTATCAGTCTGTCACTGTATAACACTGGGGTACAGTGCTGGTGGGTATCAGTCTGTCACTGTATAACACTGGGATACAGTGCTGGTGGGTCTGGGTCTGTCACTGTGTAACACTAGGGTACAGTGCTGGTGGGTACAGGTCTGTCACTGTAACACTGGGGTACAGTGCTGGTGGGTACGGATCTGTCACTGTGTAACAGTGGGGTGCAGTGCTGTTGGGTATCAGTCTGTCACTCTGTAACACTGCGGTGCAGTGCTAGTGGGTATGGGTCTGTCACTGCATAACACTGGGGTACAGTGCTGGTGGGTCTAGGTCTGTCACTGTATAACACTGGGGTACAGTGCTGGTTGGGGGGGGTCGTCACTATATAACACTGGAGTACAATGCTGGTGGGTATGGGTCTGTCACTGTATAACAATGGGATACAGTGCTGGTGGGTATGGGTCTGTCACTGTATAACACTGGGGTACAGTGCTGGTGGGTATGGGTCTGTCACTGTATAACACTGGGGTACAGTGCTGGTGGGTATGGGTCTGTCACTGTATAACACTGGGGTACAGTGCTGGTGGGGACTGGTCTTTCACTGTATAACACTGGGGTACAGTGCTGGTGGGTGTGGGTCTGTCACTGTATAACACTGGGGTACAGTGCTGGTGGGTATGGGTCTGTCACTGTATAACACTGGGGTACAGTGCTGGTGGGTATGGGTCTGTCACTGTATAACACTGGGGTACAGTGCTGGTGGGTATGGGTCTGTCACTGTATAACACTGGGGTACAGTGCTGGTGGGGACTGGTCTGTCACTGTATAACACTGGGGTACAGTGCTGGTGGGTATGGGTCTGTCACTGTATAACACTGGGGTACAGTGCTGGTGGGGACGGGTCTGTCACTGTATAACACTGGGGTACAGTGCTGGTGGGTCTGGGTCTGTCACTGTATAACACTGGGGTACAGTGCTGGTGGGGACTGGTCTTCACTGTATAACACTGGGGTATGCTGGTGGGTTGGGTCTGTCACTGTATAACACTGGGGTACAGTGCTGGTGGGTAGGGTCTGTCACTGTATAACACTGGGGTACAGTGCTGGTGGGTCTGGGTCTGTCACTGTATAACACTGGGGTACAGTGCTGGTGGGGACTGGTCTGTCACTGTATAACACTGGGGTACAGTGCTGGTGGGTCTAGGTCTGTCACTGTATAACACTGGGGTACAGTGCTGGTGGAGACTGGTCTGTCACTGTATAACACTGGGGTAAGTGCTGGTGGGTTAGGTCTGTCACTGTGTAACACTGGGGTACAGTGCTGTGGGTTCTGGGTCTGTCACTGTATAACACTGGGGTACAGTGCTGGTGGGGACTGGTCTGTCACTGTATAACACTGGGGTACAGTGCTGGTGGGTATGCGTTTGTCACTGTATAACACTGGGGACAGTGCTGGTGGATATGGGTCTGTCACTGTATAACACTGGGGTACAGTGCTCGTGGGTCTAGGTCTGTCACTGTATAACACTGGGGTACAATGCTGGTGGATATAGAACATAGAACATAGAACAATACAGCACAGAACAGGCCCTTCGGCCTTCGATGTTGTGCCGACCAAAATAAAAAGCAATGCCCCTCCAAACTAAACCATTCCCTTCTCTTCCATATACTTATCAATTAACCTCTTAAACGCCACCAAACTTGGCGCATCTACAACAGCTGCAGGCAGGGCATTCCACTCCCTAATCACTCTTTGAGTAAAGAACCTACCTCTGATATCCGTCCTATAACTCATACCCCTTAATTTAAAGCTGTGTAGGTCTGTATAGGTCTGTCACTGTATAACACTGGGGTACAGTGCTGCTGGGTATGGGTCTGTCACTGTAAAACACTGGGGACAGTGCTGGTGGGTATGGGTCTGTCACTATACAACACTGGGGTACAGTGCTGGTGGGTATGGGTCTGTCACTGTATAACACTGGGGTACAGTGCTGGTGGGTATGGGTCTGTCGCTGTATAACACTGGGGTACAGTGCTGGTGGGTCTGGGTCTGTCACTGTATAACACTGGGGTACAGTGCTGGTGGGTATGGGTCTGTCGCTGTATAACACTGGGGTACAGTGCTGGTGGGTTATGGGTCTGTCACTGTATAACACTGGGGTACAGTGCTGGTGGGGACTGGTCTGTCACTGTATAACACTGGGGTACAGTGCTGGTGGGTCTAGGTCTGTCACTGTATAACACTGGGGTACAGTGCTGGTGGGGACTGGTCTGTCACTGTAGAACACTGGGGTACAGTGCTGGTGGGTCTAGGTCTGTCACTGTATAACACTGGGGTACAGTGCTGGTGGGTATGGGTCTGTCACTATAACACTGGGGTACAGTGCTGGTGGGTATGGGTCTTTCACTGTATAACACTGGGGTACAGTGCTGGTGGGTATGGGTCTGTCACTAGATAACACTGGGGACAATGCTGGTGTGTATGGGTCTGTCACTGTATAACACTGGGGTACAGTGCTGGTGGGTATGGGTCTGTCGCTGTATAACACTGGGGTTCAGTGCTGGTGCGTTTGGGTCTGTCACTGTATAACACTGGGGTACAGTGCTGGTGGGTATGGGTCTGTCACTGTATAACACTGGGGACAGTGCTGGTGGGGACTGGTCTGTCACTGTATAACACTAGGGTACAATGCTGGTGGGTATGGGTCTGTCACTGTGTAACACTGGGGTACAGTGCTGGTGGGGACTGGTCTGTCACTGTATAACACTGGGGTACAGTGCTGGTGGGTATGGGTCTGTCACTATAACACTGGGGTACAGTGCTGGTGGGGATGGGTCTTTCACTGTATAACACTGGGGTACAGTGCTGGTGGGTATGGGTCTGTCACTGTATAACACTGGGGACAATGCTGGTGTGTATGGGTCTGTCACTGTATAACACTGGGGTACAGTGCTGGTGGGTATGGGTCTGTCGCTGTATAACACTGGGGTACAGTGCTGGTGGGTTTGGGTCTGTCACTGTATAACACTGGGGTACAGTGCTGGTGGGTATGGGTCTGTCACTGTATAACACTGGGGACAGTGCTGGTGGGGACTGGTCTGTCACTGTATAACACTGGGGTACAATGCTGGTGGGTATGGGTCTGTCACTGTGTAACACTGGGGTACAGTGCTGGTGGGGACTGGTCTGTCACTGTATAACACTGGGTACATGCTGGTGGGTGGGTCTGTTGTATAACACGGGGAGTGGTGGGGACGGTCTGTCACTGTTAACACTAGGGTACATCTGGTGGATGGGTCTGTCACTGTATAACACTGGGGACAGTGCTGGTGGGGACTGGTCTGTCACTGTATGGGTACATCTGGTGGGAGGGTCTGTCACTGTTAACACTGGGTACAGTCTGGTGGTGGTTAACACTGGGGTACAGTCTGGTGGGGACTGGTCTGTCACTGTTAACACTGGGGTACAGTCTGGTGGGGACTGGTCGTCACTGTATAACACTGGGGTACAGTGCTGGTGGGGGGTCTGTCACTGTAACATGGGGTACAGTGCTGGTGGGGACGGGTCTGTCACTGTATAACACTGGGGTACAGTGCTGGTGGGGATGGGTCTGTCACTGTATAACACTGGGGTACAGTACTGGTGGGGACGGGTCTGTCACTGTATAACACTGGGGTACAGTACTGGTGGGGACGGGTCTGTCACTGTATAACACTGGGGTACAGTGCTGGTGGGGACTGGTCTGTCACTGTATAACACTGGGGTACAGTGCTGGTGGGGACGGGTCTGTCACTGTATAACACTGGGGTACAGTGCTGGTGGGTATGGGTCTGTCACTGTATAACACTGGGGTACAGTGCTGGTGGGGATGGGTCTGTCACTGTATAACACTGGGGTACAGTGCTGGTGGGGACGGGTCTGTCACTGTATAACACTGGGGTACAGTGCTGGTGGGTTGGTCTGTCACTGTATAACACGGTACAGTGCTGGTGGGTATGGGTCTGTCACTGTATAACACGGGGTACAGTGCTGGTGGGTCTGGGTCTGTCACTGTATAACACTGGGGTACAGTGCTGGTGGGTACTGGTCTGTCACTGTATAACACTGGGGTACAGTGCTGGTGGGTATGGGTCTGTCACTGTATAACACTGGGGTACAGTGCTGGTGGGTCTGGGTCTGTCACTGTATAACACTGGGGTACAGTGCTGGTGGGGACTGGTCTTTCACTGTATAACACTGGGGTACAATGCTGGTGGGTGTGGGTCTGTCACTGTATAACACTGGGGTACAGTGCTGGTGGGGATGGGTCTGTCACTGTATAACACTGGGGTACAGTGCTGGTGGGTCTGGGTCTGTCACTGTATAACACTGGGGTACAGTGCTGGTGGGTATGGGTCTGTCACTGTATAACACTGGGGTACAGTGCTGGTGGGGACTGGTCTGTCACTGTATAACACTGGGGTACAGTGCTGGTGGGTATGGGTCTGTCACTGTATAACACTGGGGTACAGTGCTGGTGGGTCTGGGTCTGTCACTGTATAACACTGGGGTACAGTGCTGGTGGGGCTGGTCTGTCACTGTATAACACTGGGGTACAGTGCTGGGGGTTGGGTCTGTCACTGTATAACACTGGGGTACGTGCTGTGGGTCGGTCTGTCACTGTATAACACTGGGGTACAGTGCTGGTGGGTCTGGGTCTGTCACTGTATAACACTGGGGTACAGTGCTGGTGGGTCTGGGTCTGTCACTGTATAACACTGGGGTACAGTGCGGTGGGTCTGGGTCTGTCACTGTATAACACTGAGGTACAGTGCTGGTGGGGACTGGTCTGTCACTGTGTAACACTGAGGTACAGTGCTGGTGGGGACTGGTCTGTCACTGTATAACACTGGGGTACAGTGCTGGTGGGGACTGGTCTGTCACTGTATAACACTGAGGTACAGTGCTGGTGGGTATGGGTCTGTCACTGTATAACACTGGGGTACAGTGCTGGTGGGTCTGGGTCTGTCACTGTATAACACTGGGGTACAGTGCTGGTGGGGACTGGTCTTTCACTGTATAACACTGGGGTACAATGCTGGTGGGTGTGGGTCTGTCACTGTATAACACTGGGGTACAGTGCTGGTGGGTCTGGGTCTGTCACTGTATAACACTGGGGTACAGTGCTGGTGGGTCTGGGTCTGTCACTGTATAACACGGGGTACAGTGCTGGTGGGTGGGTCTGTCACTGTATACACTGGGGTACAGTGCTGGTGGGGACTGGGTCTGTCACTGTATAACACTGGGGTACAGTGCTGGTGGGTATGGGTCTGTCACTGTATAACACTGGGGACAGTGCGGTGGGGTCTGGGTCTGTCACTGTATAACACTGGGGTACAGTGCTGGTGGGTCTGGGTCTGTCACTGTATAACACTGGGGTACAGTGCTGGTGGGGACTGGTCTGTCACTGTATAACACTGGGGTACAGTGCGGTGGGTATGGGTCTGTCACTGTATAACACTGGGGTACAGTGCTGGTGGGGACTGGTCTGTCACTGTATAACACTGGGGTACAGTGCGGGTGGGTCTGGGTCTGTCACTGTGTAACACTGGGGTACAGTGCGGTGGGTCTGGGTCTGTCACTGTATAACACTGGGGTACAGTGCTGGTGGGTAGGTCTGTCACTGTATAACACTGGGGTACAGTGCTGGTGGGTCTGGGTCTGTCACTGTATAACACTGGGGTACAGTGCTGGTGGGTATGGGTCTGTCACTGTATAACACTGGGGTACAGTGCTGGTGGGTATGGGTCTGTCACTGTATAACACTGGGGTACAGTGCTGGTGGGTCTGGGTCTGTCACTGTATAACACTGGGGTACAGTGCTGGTGGGGACTGGTCTGTCACTGTATAACACTGGGGTACAGTGCTGGTGGGTGTGGGTCTGTCACTGTATAACACTGGGGTACAGTGCTGGTGGGTATGGGTCTGTCACTGTATAACACTGGGGTACAGTGCTGGTGGGTCTGGGTCTGTCACTGTATAACACTGGGGTACAGTGCTGGTGGGTCTGGGTCTGTCACTGTATAACACTGGGGTACAGTGCTAGTGGGGACTGGTCTGTCACTGTATAACACTGAGGTACAGTGCTGGTAGGTACTGGTGTGTCCCGTGTAACGCTGTGCTAATCCCTGTGAATCCAGTGTTAAGCTGAGCATGGTGTTGAGAGTTGAATCTTTACTTTCAGGAGACGGATGCAGGGCTGCAGGGTTCTCTGGGTTCCGGGCTGTGACCACGCGGGAATCGCTACCCAGGTAAGTGTTGTCCAGGTCTCTCAATGCCCCCTGTGCTTGCCCTGGCTTCTGACCTCTCCCATTGGCACATGTGCATCGACAACAACTTACATTTCCGTAGCACCTGTATCATCCCACGGCTTCACAGCATTAATTAGAAATTCAGAAGAATAAATAAGGTTCTTACAAAAACATATAACATCAAAGCAGGGAGGTTGTTCCACTGGCAGTAAAACCGGAATTAGGAGGTGTAGGTTTAGGATTGAGTTGAGGAGGAACTTCTTCACACAAAAGGTTGTGAATCTGTGGAATTCCCTGCCCAGTGAAGCAGTTGAGGCTACCTTATTGAATGTCTTTAAGGCAAGGATAGATAGATTTTTGAACAGTAAAGGAATTAAGGATTATGCTGAGCGGGCGGGTCAGTGGAGCTGAGTCCATGAGAAGATCAGATATGGTTTTATTGAATGGTGGAGCAGGCTCGAGGGGCCAGACGGTCTACTCCTGCCCCTTGTTCTTGTGTTGTTATGTTCTTAATGCTAAAGAGCAATCTGAAGCTCCATTTATATAGCTGTGTTCCCTGCTAACTTAGTATTTCACAGTCAATAAAGTACTTTTTGTGATGGAAGAGGGCTATTTGTGCGCAGTAACATCTCACTCATAGCAGTGTGATGATGTTTGTGTTGATTGAGGGATGAATGTTAGCCGAGACAATGTGATGGATGATTATTGGAAGGGGTGTGGCTATTTGCTGTGTGGGATAGAGTTTGCACTGTCACTCGGCCTATTCTCTATCTCTCTCCCTCTTCCCACTGGCAGGTGGTTGTGGAGAAGCAGCTGTGGAGGGAGCGAGGACTCTGCCGGCAGGACCTGTCTCGGGCAGAGTTTCTCAGCGAGGTGTGGCGCTGGAAGGAAGCGTAAGTACAGAGGACTCGCTAACCGAGCTCAGCGGGATTGCCTACTTCAGCTCGTGGGCATCTGTGCCAGTGTGGTTCAGTGGGCAGCACCCTCACCATCGAGCCAGGAGGGCAGGGCTTCAGGTTCCACTCTTCAGTACAACAAACCACACTGACTCTCCAGGGTCAGTGCTGAGGGAGTGCTGCACTGTCAGAGGGTCAGTACTGAGGGAGTGCTGCACTGTCAGAGGGTCAGTGCTGAGAGAGTGTCGCACTGTCAGAGGGTCAGTGCTGAGCGAGTGCCGCACTGTCAGAGGGTCAGTGCTGAGTGAGTGCCGCACTGTCAGAGGGTCAGTGCTGAGCGAGTGCTGCACTGTCAGAGGGTCAGTGCTGAGCGAGTGCTGCACTGTCAGAGGGTCAGTACTGAGGGAGTGCTGCATTGTCAGAGGGTCAGTACTGAGGGAGTGCTGCATTGTCAGAGGGTCAGTACTGAGGGAGTGCTGCATTGTCAGAGGGTCAGTACTGAGGGAGTGCTGCATTGTCAGAGGGTCAGTACTGAGGGAGTGCTGCACTGTCAGAGGGTCAGTACTGAGGGAGTGCTGCACTGTCAGAGGGTCAGTACTGAGGGATTGCTGCACTGTCAGAGGGTCAGTACTGAGGGAGTGCTGCACTGTCAGAGGGTCAGTGCTGAGGGAGTGCTGCACTGTCAGAGGGTCAGTGCTGAGGGAGTGCTGCACTGTCAGAGGGTCAGTACTGAGGGAGTGCTGCACTGTCAGAGGGTCAGTACTGAGGGAGTGCTGCACTGTCAGAGGGTCAGTACTGAGGGAGTGCTGCACTGTCAGAGGGTCAGTACTGAGGAGTGCTGCACTGTCAGAGGGTCAGTACTGAGGGAGTGCTGCACTGTCAGAGGGTCAGTACTGAGGGAGTGTGCACTGTCAGAGGGTCAGTACTGAGGGAGTGCTGCACTGTCAGAGGGTCAGTGCTGAGGGAGTGCTCGCACTGTCAGAGGGTCAGTACTGAGGGAGTGCCGCACTGTCAGAGGGTCAGTGCTGAGGGAGTGCTGCACTGTCAGAGGGTCAGTGCTGAGGGAGTGCTGCACTGTTTGCTGTGAGGATGTGAAGGGTTGTGTAGCGTTGCCATTCTGTCTCTGTGTTTCTCACATTGTGTCTGACAGGAAGGGGGACGAGATCTACCATCAGCTGCGCCGTTTGGCCTCCTCGCTGGACTGGGACCGGGCGTGTTTCACCATGGATGCGGTGAGTTGCCATGGAAACGGCTGCGCGCGCTCTTCCCGGTGACGCTGGGTATGGTGTCAGCTCGTGTAGATGGCTGAATGGCAACTTTCAAACACTCTGCTTCCACCCAGTACCACCCCCCACCCCCACCCCCACCACTCGCCCGAACTCCAGCCTTGAATACCGGGAAAGACTTCCTGAAGGCCCTGGAGAGGGCGGATTGATCCGAACAGTGCCCAGAATGAAGGATTCAGTTACCATGGAGACCAAAAGGAGCTGGACACATTCTCCAGGGAGCAGATCTGCTCTGTAAAAAAAAAAAATACTCACCAACAGTAAATAAGAAAGATGTATTTTCCGTGACAGTAAGGTGATTAAACACACCCAGCAAAGACTCCGGAGAGGGGAATTATGCTTTATTTACCTCTATTTGCAGTGACTGATTGTTCAGTGGGAACAGAACGGGAAAGAGTTGGAAATGAAACATAAAATGAAAGCAGGAATACAGGAGCTTGCTCCTGGCTGGTCCTCTCTCTCGGTGCCGTTTCCCTGAGCTCTTCCAAACCATTGGATGCCTTTACAGTCCAGAAATTTATTTAGTGATTTGAGCTCCTCAGACTTCTGTTGAATCAATAGAATCTCTCCAGTGCAGAAAGAGGCCATTCGGCCCATCGACTCTGACAGAGCATCCCACCCAGGCTCCACCCTATCCCCATAACCCTGCGCATTTAGCGCGGCCAATGCCTCTGACCCGTGTACCTTTCGGACTGTGGGAGGAAACCAGAGCATCTGGAGGAAACCCACACAGACACAGGGAGAATGTGCAGACTCCACACAGACAGTGACCCCAGGCCGGGAATCGAACCCAGGTCCCTGACGCTGTGAAGCAGCAGTGCTAACCACTGTGCCGCCATGTTATCCAAGATTTTTCACTTCACTCTCTGAGTGAAGAAATTTCTCCTCATATCCCAGTCCTTAATGGTTTCCTGTATCAAAGAACAAACAAAGTACAGCACAGGAACAGGCCCTTCGGCCTTCCAAGCCTGTGCCAATCACAATGCTTGCATAAACTAAAATCATATGTACTTTATATATATATATATCTTTCCATTCCCATCCTATTCATTATTCATCAACTTGCCTCTTAAAGACCACTATCGTACCTGTCCCCACCACCCCCCTGGGCAGTGTGTTCCAGACATTCGTCACCCTCTGTGTAAATAAACTTGCCTCGCACATCTCCTCTCAGCTTTTCCCCACGCACCTTAAACCTGTGTCCCCAGTACTTGATTTTTCTACCCTAAGAAAGAGCATATGACTATACACTCTGTCCATGCCGCTCGTAATCTTGTGAATCTCTATCAGATCATCCCTCAATCTTTATTGTTCCAGTGAGAAGAAACCGAGTTTACTCAATCTGTCCGCATAGCTAATACCCTCCAGACCAGGCAACATCCTAGTAAACCTCTCCCTGTACTCTCTCCAAAGCATCTGCGTCCTTCTGATAGTGTGGTGATCAGAACTGGACACTATATTCTAACTGAGGTCGAACTAAGTTCTGTTCTGTATAACTGCAGCATGACCAGCCGGTTTTTATAGGCAATGCCCTGACCGGTGACTGGAGTTTACCCGGCTGAACCACAGCGGGTCAGCAGCACAGGACGCCGCTGGTCTGATTAGTCAGTTTGCCGATGACTCAAAGATCACTGGAGTAGCAGATAATGATGAACATTGTCAGAGATACAGATAGGCTGGAAAATTGGGTGGAGAAATGGCAGGTGGAATTGAATCCAGGAAAATGCAAAGTGATGCATTTCGGTAGATTTAATGTAGGGGAGAGCTTTACAATAAATGGCAGAACCATCAGGAGTATAGACACACAGAGGGATCTGGGTGTGCAAATCCATAGGTCCTTAAAGGTGGCAGCACAGTGGAGAGGGTGGTGAAGAAGGCATATGGCATGGTTGCCTTTATTGGATGGGACATAGATTATAAAAGTTAGCATGTGATGTTGCAGTTATATAGAACATTGTTAGGCTACATCGGGAATACTGTGTCCGGTTCTGGTTGCCACACTACCAGAAAGACGTGGAGGTTTTGGAGAGAGTGCAGAAAACGTTTACCAGGATGTTGCCTGGTATGGAGAATATTGGCTATGAGGTAATATTGAGTAAACTAGGATTCTTTCTCCTTGGAAAGATGGAGGTTGAGGAGCCACCTAATAGAAGTTTATAAAATTATGAAGGGCATAGATAAGGTGAACAGTTGGAAGCTTTTTCCCAGGTCAGAAATGACAAAAACAAGCAGTCACAAGTTCAAGTGCAAGGTTCAATATGGAAACACAAGGGACGTATTTTACAAAGGGTGCTGGAGGCCTGGAATGTACTACCAAGTAAGGTGATTGAGGCAGACATGCTAGGATCATTTAAGACTTATTTAGATAGCCACATGAACAAACTAGGAATAGAGGGGTACAAACGGATGATCTAGTTGGGAACACATGATGAGTGCATACTTGGAGGGCTGAAG
The DNA here is from genome assembly GCA_024679065.1 of Sphyrna mokarran. Lineage (NCBI taxonomy): Eukaryota > Metazoa > Chordata > Chondrichthyes > Carcharhiniformes > Carcharhinidae > Sphyrna > Sphyrna mokarran. The sequence goes on from JAGIQG010000009.1 coordinate 98,738,268, forward strand.
GGCCTGTTCCTGTGTTATGTTGTTCTTTGATGCCAGCTGCGTCACTGGGTGTGGTGGGCAGGCCAAGTGCTGCATCCTCTCCCACTCCTCCAACACCGCAACAGTCTGTCAATCTGAGAGGGGTGGGGGGGCTTCATTTGAACTCGCTGCCCCTTCTTCGAGCTGGAATCTAACCTGCTCTTTTCCCTTGCTCCACAGGAATACTCGGAGGCTGTGACCGAGGCGTTTGTGCGGCTGTACGAAGCTGGCCTGGTGTACCGCAGCCGGAGGCTGGTGAACTGGTCGTGCGCCCTCAACTCCGCCATCTCCGACATCGAGGTGCGTCTGCCGGATCCGCCCTCGCGACAGCAGCAACGATCTGTCTCCCTGTCCTGAAGCTGGCGGCCTTTCCGGGCACAGTCTGGGTGGCGGGAGGTGTAGGGCAGGAGTCTCAGAATTGAGGGTCTCGGGCAGCTCCGGCCCAGGAGGAAGCCATTACAATCGGAGGACAGAAACGGTGGAGGGGTGTGGGGTGGGAGGAGATCACAGAGACATGGGGAGGCCACGGCGAGGTTTGGAAATGAGAGCGAGAAATTTAAAATAAGCATGTTTCTTTGGGGGAGGGTTGCGGAGGGCACAAGGGGTGGGGGGGGTTCGGCAGAGGGAACGTAAGTGTTAGGATGCGGAGATTGTTGGTTGTCTCCCTTTTGAGACATAAGGTTTTCCCCCCAAAGAGGAATACCTGACCTCTTAATCTATTAAGTGTTTAGAAATGTGTGAACTATTCAGTTTAGTGGTTAACTAACAGAAATATCTGACACTCATTTTAAAATGAACACTTAACAATTTTTAATTTAACTAACACGGAACATTAACAAACACCTAATGTACCAAATAAAATAAGATTCTACTGGAACGCTGTTCAAATAAATACAATATTCATTCATTAACCAAAAACATAGAATTCAGTCACTCTCAAATAATACAACCAGGTTTTGTGGCTTTTGGAAACTTTTGGAGTTCTTCTGTTGATTTCTCTGCCTGATTTTCTGATTTGGTACTTTTGCTAGTTAGATGATGCATTCTCTTAAGATATATTTGAAGCTGCCAAAGTTGAGAGATGCTCTATCCTTCTCGAGGCTTGAGAGGTGGCAGTTCTTTTGCTGCTCTGTTGAATTTTTCCCCTGTACTCTCTTTTATACCTGTGGTGACCTATCAATTTTTCGATAGTAGGATTGGCCTGATGTTGTCAACACCATCAAATTCAAATTTCATAGGTTCCTGGTTGCTGAGTGTCTGCTTTAAATTGATTAGAGGAAATTTTAAAAAATGGTTGTTGTGTAAAAGCTACTGCTTGACTTTTTGATAGAAATGTTTCGGCTTGGACTGTGTGTACTTTGCATTTTAAACTCCAAGCACTGAAACAAAACACCAGACTTTAAAAGGACACCACAATAATTTTTCTCCTCTTGCATTTTCAAAATATTTTTTACATCTTTACCAACTTCACAAACACAACAGTAAGTTGTCGAATTGGGAGGGAATGGGGCTTGATGTGCACAAAGACAGGTGGCAGCAGAGTTTTGAACAGCTTCAAGTTCAAGGATTTGAATTGAATTGATTTATTGTCACAAATATTGGGATACAGGGAGAAGTGTTGTTACACACGGGAGAGCAGGCAGGAGTGTACCAGAGTGGTGAAGTCCGGTTTGGGTGAAACGGCCGGGGCGGAGGGGAAATGATGTTGTGGAGATAGAGGTTGGGATTCTAGGTCCTGGTCACAACACAAGGTGGGGAGCTCACCCTGGGTCAGTTGTGACACCCAACTTGCCAGCCATTCGGGCTCAGTCTCTGGCATTGAATCCAGTTGGAGATTGGAGCAGGCTGGAGGGGCTGAATGGCCCCTTCCCACAATGATATCAATCCCAGGCTGAGCAGTGCCCTATTATTTGTGGTGGATGGTGTTAACAACCCCCCCCACCGCCATTTCCTCGTTCTCTCTTTCCCACTCCTCCTCTGTTGACTTACGGTGTCTGTCTTGCAGGTGGAGACCCGGGAGCTGAGTGGCCGGACCTATATCCCCGTCCCCGGTTACCAGGACAAGGTGTCTTTTGGTGAGCTGGTGCACTTTGCCTACCTGACAGAAGATTCCGGTGAGTTCCTGGATGGCATGTTCTAAGAAAGTGTTTGGTGGAGAGAGAGTGTCAGACACTTCCCCGTCCTCCCACCCTCTGGGACTGGGTAGGAAGTGGGTCAGACACTGTCCTTTCCCCCCTCCGGGACTGGGTGGGACAGTGGGTCAGACACTGCCCTTTCCCCCTCTGGGACTGGGTGGGACAGTGGGTCAGACAGTGTCCTTTCCCCCCTCTGGGACTGGGTGGGACAGTGGGTCAGACACTGTCCTTTCCCCCCTCTGGGACTGGTTGGGACAGTGGGTCAGACACTGTCCTTTCCCCCTCTGGGACTGGGTGGGACAGTGGGTCAGACACTGTCCTGCATTGCTGTGGCTCCTGGGATCACATGTAGGCCAGGCTAACTGAGGAAGGCAGATTTCCCTTATCAGCGATGAGGGTTTTAGGACATCAATTCCTGTTTTTGAGTATCATTCCAGAGCCGAGCTATGAATTTTTTGATTCCTTTAATTGGATTTTAATGGGATTTGAACCTGTGCCCTTAGGGATCTTGGGGTGACTTCTGGATTGTTAGCCCAGTGACACTACCAACTCCGCCAGTGTCTCCTCCCTTACTACCCCCTCAATTCAGGGCGAGAACCAAATGTTGGCCTTTCTTGCACACAATCCTATAACCACTCGACTACAAATCCCATTGGTCCGCAGGTACTGGGTCGGAGTGGGGAAGACCAATCCTGAGCCATGTTATTGCACGGTGCGGGGTTAAATATTTGCGCCCTGCCGCTGCTCACTGTTCTTTCTCTCTGCTCAGGTGAAGAGGTTGTTGTGGCAACGACGCGGCCTGAGACCATGCTGGGCGATGTGGCAGTGGTGGTCCACCCAGATGATGGGCGGTATACGGTGAGGGGGCAGGTCAGGGCATGGCAGGGTGGGGGGGGTGAGAGCAGGGGTGGGGGGGTGAGAGCAGGGGTGGGGGGTCAGGGCGGGAGGGGGGATGGTTGAGCGGGGGGGGCAGTGAGGAGATTTCAGTGGGTTGAGGACCAGTGGTGCTCTGAGTTGGTGTGAAATGGATGAATTATCAGCTTCAGATTAGAAGCTGGAAAATTAATAAACTGAAAATAAATGTTTTACTCAATGCATCCGCTCACTCGCTCACTCTCACTTGCCCACATCCCTGTGCCCTGCCTCCTGCCCTCTCCTCCCCACTGTCCCCCCATTGCACCCCTGCTCTGCCCACCCCGCCGCTCTGCCCCCCCGCCGCTCTGCCCCCCCCAAAAAACCACCACCTCACAAGCTGTCACTTTCCTGCTTGAATTCTTGCCTTGCTCACTCAGTCCTCTCTCGGGGTTGTCTCTCGTTGCCTTACAGTCGCTCTCCCTGCCGTCCCTGCTGCTCCCTGAATGTTTATATCAAACTCTCTGCTGCTGATGCCCAATCCTTCTCTGCCAGCTTTGATGCCAGTTCAGTCTGCCAGCTTTGTAGAGGTTTGGGTGCTGTGGGGATGGGCGGCGGGGTTGGGGGTGTAGTTGATTGTGACTGAACACTCAGCAATGAATGGCCACCCACTAAACTCACCCTCTTCCTCCTCCTCAGCACCTCGTGGGGAAGCAGCTCCGTCACCCCTTCACCGGCCGCCTGATGCCCGTTCTCACCGACACGCTGGTCGACCCTGAGTTTGGCACAGGTAAGGAACAGATCGTGTAATTCACGATGGGGGAACCTCGAAACAGGTGGTGAGGAGGGTTACCGTGGGGCTGGTTCTGGGATCCCGGGGGTGGGGGGGGTGGGGGGGAGCCAGTGGCAGCATCTCCATATGCAGCTGTGAGTTATGTTGTGGATTCTGTCCGTCCATGAGCAGCGGGAGCTGCAGGTTATTGGATAGATTCAAGGCCCTGTTAGATATTTGAATGTATTCAAGAGGTGGCTGGATATAGGTAAATGGGATCAGAGGTTATGGGGAGAAAGCAGGATTAGACTACTGAGTTGGATGATCAACCATGATTGTGATGAGCAGGATAAAAGGGCCGAATGGCCTCCTCCTGCCCCCATCTTCTATGTTTCTGTCTTCCTTGGGTAGGCGAGGGTTATCTGGGGGATCAACCATTGAATAGAGGAGAAGGCTTGATGGGCTGAATGGCCTGACTCCTGCACCTATTTCTTCTGAGCTAATGATTTTAAGATGCAGAAATTTGTGGGGACCCCGGGCCCGGCCCGCCCCGGATCCCACAGGACGGTCCTGTGGTGCTGGTCCACTACAGCAGCTCCTGTGCTGACTCTGTCCCCTTTCCTGACAGGTGCTGTGAAGGTGACCCCTGCTCACGACTACACGGACTACGAGTTCGGCCTGAAACACGGGCTCCCTCTTGTCACCATCCTGAACGAGGATGGCACCATGGCCAGCGAGAGCGGAGACTGGCTCCAGGTAAGAGAAACCGTCTAAGTGCTGTCCCCTCCGCCATCCATGGAGCTGAGCTCTGTCCGCTTACCATACATCCCCTCTGTTCACTCACCACACCCTCTCCGTCCTTCTCACCCCCCCGCCCATCCACTCACCACCCCCTCTGCCCGTCCACTCACCACCCCCCCAGCCGTCCACTCACCACCCCCCCGGCCGTCCACGTCCGCTCACTCACCCCTCCGTCCGTCCACTCACCCCTGTCCACGTCACCACACTCGCGTCCACTCCCACCCCCTCGTCCTCCCATCCACCACACCCCCCGCTCGTCCACTCACCACCCCCCGCCGTCCACTCACCACACCGTCCACTCACCACCCCCCCACCCGTCCCTCCACAAAACCCCGCTGTCCACTCACCACCCCCCCCCCGCCGTCCACTCACCACACCTCTGTGCGTCCACTCCCAAACCCCCGTCCGTCCACTCACACACACCCCCGCCATCCACGCACCCCCTCTGTCCATCCACTCACCACCCCCCCGCTCGTCCATCACTACCCCCCCGCCGTCCACTCACCACACCCTCTGTCCGTCACTCACTCACCCCCCCACCCGTCCACTCACCACAAACCCCGCTGTCCACTCACCACCCCCCCCAGCCGTCCCACTCATCACACCCTCTGTGTCCACTCACCAACCCCCACCCGTCCACTCACCACACCCCCCCCACCCGTCCACTCACCACACCCCCCCCGCCGTCCACTCACCACACCCCCCCTGGCCTGTCCACACCCCCCGCCGTCCACTCGCCACACCCTCTGTCCATCCACTCACCACATCCTCTGTCTGTCCACTCACCACCCCCCTGCCCGTCCACTCACCACAAACCCCCGCCGTCCCTCACCAATCCTCTGTCTGTCCACTCACCACCCCCCGCCCTCCACTCACCACAAACCCCGCTGTCCACTCACCACACCCCCCCTGCCCGTCCCCACCACCACTCACACCCCTCTGTCTGTCCACTCACCACACCTCTGTCCTGTCCACTCACCACACCCCTGTCCGTCCTCACCACCCCCCCCTGCCCTCCACTCACAAAAACCCCGCTGTCCATTCACCACCCCCCCGCCGTCCACTCACCACATCCGTCCACTCACCACACCCTCTGTCCGTCCACTCACCCACCTCTGTCCCACTCACCACACCCTCTGCCCGTCCACTCACCACAACCCGCTGTCCACTCACCACACCCCCCCTGCCCTCCACCACCACCGTCCACTCACCACACCACTCACCACCCTCTGTCCGTCCACTCACCACCCCCCTCTGCCCGTCCCCACCACAACCCGCTGTCCACTCACCAGCCCCCCGCCCGTCCACTCACCACAACCCCGCCGTCACCACCCCCCCGCCCGTCCACTCACCACAAACACCGCTGTCCACTTCACCACCCCCTCCGCCCGTCCACTCACCACACCCCCCCCACCTGGTCCACTCACCACAACCTCCGCCGTCCACTCACCACCCCCCTGCCATCCACTCACCCCCCGCCCGTCCACTCACCACACCCCCCCCCACCTGTCCACTCACCACAAACCCCGCCGTCCCTCACCACAAACCCCGCTGTCCACTCACCACAACCCCCCCCGCCGTCCACTCACCACAACCCCGCTGTCCACGTCACCACCCCCTCTGTCCGTCACTCATCACACCTCCCACCCTCCACCTGTCTACTCAATACACGAGCCCCCATCCTCACTCTCTGGTATCCCTTCACTGTCCCTCTCTCTCACTTTCACTCTCACTCTTCTGTTCTCAATCACGCTGCCACTTTCTCTCACTATCTGCGCGCCCATCTCTCCCTACCCCCTGCCTCTTGCCCCCCCCCCCCCGCCTCTCGCCCTGTCACCCCCCCCGCCTCTCGCCCTGGCCCCTCCCCCCCGCTCGCCCCCTCGTGCCCCGCTCCTCGCCCCCCCCGTCCCCGCTCCTCGCCCCCCCGTCCCCCGCTCCTCGCCACCCCCTCGCGTCTCCGCCCCTTGCCCCACTGCCTCCTCTTCTGTCCTGTCTTCCCACCACCTCCTCTGCCTCTCTGGCCCCCCCCATCTTTTCTCTCTCAATCTCACTCTCACTCCCTGTCTTTCTATGTCCTTCCGCCCCCCCCCCCCCCCCCCCCCCTCTCCCCCCCGTCTCCCCCTCACTCGCTCTCTCTCTCTTATTTCAGGGAGTGAAGCGATTTGTTGCCCGTGAGCTGGTGTTGGCGGCTCTGTCTGAGCGAGGTCTGTATCGTGGATTCCGGGAGCACCCCATGGTGCTGCGTTTGTGTAGGTAAGAAAATGCTGCGGGAATGTGAGAATGGGATCGCAGTGCGGGACTGGGAGACACACAGAGCTGGTTAACCTGTCTGGGTGCTGCTCAGTGCTCCACAGGGCTGAGATGTTGGTTAGGGCCCTTGTGGTAGCCCCCTTCCTAAAGGTACGAGCCCACCCTGGGGTGCTGCCGGTGCCTTGTTGATGGACCATGTCCGGGGTGCTGAAGCCCCCCTGCCCCACCCCCCCGGGTTCTCCGATTGACATGACCCTCATTCTCTTGCAGTCGAACTGGGGATGTGGTGGAACCTCTCCTGAAGAGCCAGTGGTACATCCAGTGTCAGCGACTTGCCAACGAAGCAATGGAGGTGAGTGACTTTGCTTCAAACACTCACCGGCTGAACACAGGGCACTGAGATAGTGCAGGAACCTTCTGACCCACCCAGTCCCAGAGAGGGAAAGGACAGTGTCTGACCCACTGTCCCACCCAGTCCCAGAGGGGGAGAGGACAGTGTCTGACCCACTGTCCCACCCAGTCCCAGAGGGGGAAAGGACAGTGTCTGACCCACTGTCCCACCCAGTCCCAGAGGGGGAGAGGACAGTGTCTGACCCACTGTTGGAGTGTGGAGGGTGTATTGATCCTGCACTAAGGGAAGGATTCAGTTCAGAGGGTGGGTGATAGGTGGCACGTTGTATAAACCAGTCGGGCCTGTGGCTGTGTGGACTCGCTGTGCAGCGGATTGTGTCTGAATGATTCACTGCCCGCTCTCTAACTCTGCTCTGTCCTATAGGCCGTAGACCAGGGGCATCTGAGCTTCATACCCCCCTCCCTACAGAAGACCTGGCACAACTGGCTGGCCAACATCAGGTCAGTGCTTAGGGGTTCGGGAGTTGGGAGGGTGATGGTGGAGTGTGTCGGGGAAGGATGCGATGATGGGGGATGGTGCAATGTAGTGGGGGTGATGATGGTGGAGTATTTTGTGGTGGGAGGCTGTGATGATGAGGATGGTGGAGTGTGCGGGGGTGGGGCTGGTTGGGAGGGGGCAGTGATGGTGGCGTGTGCGAGTGTTCCTTCCAAACCCAGGGCCACTTCCATCTAGAAGGACAAGGGCAGCAGGTACCTGGGAACACCTGCAACTTCCTCTCCCCGTCACTCACCATCCTGACTTGGAAATCTGTTCGTTGTTGGGTCAAAATCCAGGAATTCCTTCCCTAACAATATTGTGGGTCAACCCACAGTACAGGGACTGCAGCGATTCAAGAAGGCAGCTCACCAGCGCCTTCTCAAGGCAACTAGGGATGGGCAATAAATTCCCAGGTACCTGCTGCCCTTCTCCTTCGAGATGGGAAGTGGCTGTGGGTTTGGAAGGAACTTTGGTGAATTGCTGCATCTTGTATCTAGTACACACTGTTACTACTGAGCGTCGCTGGTGGAGGGAGTGGGCGTTTGTCAGTGAGATGTCAGTTAAGCGGGCTGCTTTGTCCTGGATGGTATCGAGCTTCTTGTGTCGTTGGAGCTGCGCCCATCCAGGCAGCTGTGCCAGGCATTTGCAGCATCATCTCCGCTTGACACCAGCCACCCGGATAGTTTCCCAATGAATCCATTAGACAATAAACTCTTCCAGGTCCCTCTGAACCAACCTCAGGGACGAGCAGCTCCTTGTCACTCTCTCTCTCTCTCTCACACACACACATCGGCTGGTGATTTGGACAGGGAAGGAACATCCCCCATTCTTGTTCCCGGCATCCACCCACCCATCTTGGAAACTCTCCTCCCAACTCCCTACATCTGCTAGGCTTCAAAAAGAACTGTGTTGGCTCTGAAACACTTGGACCTCCCGAGATAATATCCAGAGACCACGGAAATGCAGGCGTGGTGTTCCGATCCATCCAGCCCCACACAGCGTGGGAACATGGAAGTAGCTGAGAGCCATCGTTCTGATCCTCTGTCATCCCTGTTCCTTGTGTGAATTTAAAAAAATGTCATGGAAAATTGTTAACATCCAAATAATTAAAGCTTTGAACAATTGTGAACATTTAAGAATCAGTCAATGACAACACGTTGCAAAATACAGACCGCCTCAATCTGAAAATAAAACTAAAATCTACATTTTGGGCTGAATTCCACATATTCAATGCTGCCAGCGAAAGCTCACTGAATCCTCGATCGTTTACATACATTTCATTCACTTCCTCAAGCAGAGGATTGTGCTGCCTCATAGCCAAATGGTGCCTACCTATTCTGGGGTTCGATTCCCGGCTTGGCCCACTATCTCTGTGGCCTCTGCACATTCTCCCCATGTCTGCGTGGGTTTCCTTCAGGTGCTCCGGTTTCCTCCCACAGCCCAGAAAACACGTTAGGTCGATTGGCTGTGTTAAATTGCCCCTTAATGTCAGGGGGATTAGCAGGGTAAATATGTGGCATTACAGGGATAGGGCCTGGGTGAGATTGTGGTCAGTACAGACCCAGTGGGCCGAATGGCCTCCTTCTGCACTGTAGGATTCTGTGATTCTATTCCCTTTAATTTCTTGGCACGTTTACCTCCATGTGGGTCAGCAATAATGGGGAAGGAGGCTGTTATTCAGCAACTAGAGGCAGAGGACTGCAGGGGAAGGGGGAGCCAGGTTGGAGTTGGGGGATGCGGTGGTGGAAGTGGGATTGGGGATTTTGAGATCAGGGCAATATTAGAGGTGGGATTGAAGAGTTTCCTAGCAGTGTTTGGACACAGCTTGTTTATAGCGAAGGCGTGTGGATACGTTTACATCTCAGGTACAGACTGACCACTGCTTTCTCTCTCTCTCTCCTCTCCCTTCCATTCTTTTCCAGTGATTGGTGTATCTCTCGGCAGCTCTGGTGGGGCCACCGGATTCCAGCCTATCGCGTCTCCTTCCCCGGCTCACATCAACTGGAGGTGCGGGCGAAGCCGGAACTTTTACCCCCTCTCTGCCCCTCAGGGCAGACGGGCCTCTGCTCAAAGTGTAAAGACTGGCACCGGCTGGCCGAGGGTGACAGGGAAAACATGGAGTCGGGGGAGGGGTTCAAAAACTAGGGAGCACAGAGAAATGTGGAGGAGGGGAGGGGTGGTCATTAGCCAGGATGGCAGGGGAGCGAGGAGCCAGGATGGATTGGGGTTTCTGGTGGGGAGGGGGGTGGAATTGGGGATTTCAAAATCAGGGCAGTGCTGGAAGTGCGGGAACATTGAAACCTGAAGCAGGAGTCGGCCATTTGGCCCTTCGAACCTGCTCCACCATGCATTGTGATCATGGCTGACCATCAAATTCAATATCCTGATGGCGCAGTGATTAGCGCTGCTGCCTCACAGCTCCAGGGACCCGGGTTCATTCCCAGTTTGGGTCACTGTCTGAGTGGAGTTTGCACATTCTCCCCGTGTCTGCGTGGGTTCCCTCTGGGTGCTCCAGTTTCCACTCACAGTCCAAAGATGTGCGGGTTAGGTCGATTGGCCATGTGAAATTACCCTTTAGTGTCCCGGGATCTGTGTGTTAGAGGGATTAGTGGGGTAAATATGCGGGGTTATGGGAATCGGGGCTGGATGAGATTGTGGTCAGTGCAGATTCGATGGGTCACATGGCCTCCTTCTGCAATATAGGATTCTGTTTTTACGAATTCCCCACTTCCTCCCATATCCTTTGATCCCTCTGGCTCCAAGAGCTCTGTCTGATTTCAAGAAAAAAATTCGATAATGTTTTGGCTTCAACTTCTTTCTGTGTTAGTGAATTCCACACATTCACCGCTCTTTGGGTGAAGAACGGATTTGTTTGGGAAGAGTTTGGAATGTGTGTGGAGTGGGGGGGTGGGGGACGGGGATGTATCTGTGAACATGGTGGAGTGAGGGGAAGGGGGGGAGGGGGGCAGAGGTTGGCAGCGGGGGAGACAGAGCATGTAGTTTGGAGGAGGGAAACGGGTCAGGGCGGTGGGTTTGTGACCAGTGTTAAAAGTCCCGGTGCAGAGTGAGATGAGACAATCAGGGAGCCAGTAGATCTGTGTGGGTGGTGGGTGTGTGTGTGAGGGTGTGGATGCTGGGGGCAGATGTTTGGTATGGGTGGGAGTGGGTTTGTGTGGGAGGTGTGGGTGCGGGTGGTTTGTGTGGGAGGTGTGGGTGCAGGTGCGTTTTGTGTGGGAGGTGTGGGTGCTGGGGGAAATGTTTGGTGTGGGTGGGGGTGGGTTTGTGGGGGTGGGTTTGTGTGGGAGGTGTGCGATGCTGGGGGAGATGTTTGGTGTGGGTGGGGGTGGGTTTGTGGGGGTGGTTTGTGTGGGAGGTGTGCGATGCTGGGGAGATGTTTGGTGTGGGTGGGGTGGGTTTGTGTGGGAGGTGTGCGATGCTGGGGGAGGTGTTTGGTGTGGGTGGGGGTGGGTTTGTGGGGGTGGGTTTGTGTGGGAGGTGTGCGATGCTGGGGGAGATGTTGTGTGGGTGGGGGTGGGTTTGTGTGGGAGGTGTGCGATGCTGGGGGAGGTGTTTGTGTGGGTGGGGGTGGGTTTGTGTGGGAGGTGTGGGTGGGGTGGGTTTGTGTGGGAGGTGTGCGATGCTGGGGAGGTGTTTGGTGTGGGTGGGGGTGGGTTTGTGTGAGAGGTGCGATGCGGGGAGGTGTTTGGTGTGGGTGGGGGGGGTTTGTGTGGGAGGTGTGCGATGCTGGGGGAGGTGTTTGGTGTGGGTGGAGTGGGTTTGTGTGGGAGGTGTGCGATGCTGGGGGGGGTGTTTGGTGTGGGTGGGGGTGGGTTTGTGTGAGAGGTGCGATGCTGGGGGAGGTGTTTGGTGTGGGTGGGGGTGGGTTTGTGTGAGAGGTGCGATGCTGGGGGAGGTGTCGGTTGGTGTAACTGCTCTGATACGGTTCAGTATATGAGGTGCTGGCTGGGACACTGGGGTTTTTGACCTGAACAAGGCGCTCAGGGCAGAGTTTGAGAGTTGAACGCCCCCTCAGGACAGGAAGCTGCCTCCCAGTTAGCAGTAATGGCACTGACTGCCCTCTCCCACCACCATAGGACTATTCGAGTGAACTCTGGGCAATCGGCAGGACGGAGGAGGAGGCTCGAAGCAATGCAGCAAAGCAGCATGGGATAGCAGAGAGCGAGATTACACTAACACAGGGTAAGGACTGGGTATGCGTACACTAACCTGGGTCGGCATTGGGTATGCGTACACTAACCTGGGTCGGCATTGGGTATGCGTACACTAACCTGGGTCGGCACTGGGTATGCGTACACTAACCTGGGTCGGCATTGGGTATGCGTACACTAACCTGGGTCGGCATTGGGTATGCGTACACTAACCTGGGTCGGCATTGGTTATGCGTACCTAACCTGGGTCAGCATTGGGTATGCGTACACTAACCTGGGTCAGCACTGGGTATGCGTACACTAACCTGGGTCAGCATTGGGTATGTGTACACTAACCTGGGTCAGCATTGGGTATGCGTACACTAACCTGGGTCAGCATTGGGTATGTGTACACTAACCTGGGTCGGCATTGGGTATGCGTACACTAACCTGGGTCGGCACTGGGTATGCGTACACTAACCTGGGTCGGCACTGGGTATGCGTACACTAACCTGGGTCGGCATTGGGTATGCGTACACTAACCTGGGTCGGCATTGGGTATGCGTACACTAACCTGGGTCGCATTGGGTATGCGTACACTAACTTGGGTCAGCACTGGGTATGCGTACACTAACCTGGGTCAGCATTGGGTATGCGTACACTAACCTGGGTCGGCATTGGGTATGCGTACACTAACCTGGGTCAGCATTGGGTATGCGTACACTAACCTGGGTCGGCATTGGGTATGCGTACACTAACCTGGGTCAGCACTGGGTATGCGTACACTAACCTGGGTCAGCACTGGGTATGCGTACACTAACCTGGGTCAGCACTGGGTATGCGTACACTAACCTGGGTCAGCATTGGGTATGCGTACACTAACCTGGGTCAGCACTGGGTATGCGTACACTAACCTGGGTCAGCACTGGGTATGCGTACACTAACCTGGGTCAGCACTGGGTATGCGTACACTAACCTGGGTCAGCACTGGGTATGCGTACACTAACCTGGGTCAGCACTGGGTATGCGTACACTAACCTGGGTCAGCACTGGGTATGTGTACACTAACCTGGGTCAGCACTGGATGTGTATATACTAACCCGGGTCAGCACTGGGTGTGTATACACTAACCCGGGTCAGCACTGGGTGTGTATACACTAACCTGGTTCAGCACTGGATGTGTATACACTAACCCGGGTCAGCACTGGATGTGTATACACTAACCCGGGTCAGCACTGGATGTGTATACACTAACCTGGGTCAGCACTGAGTGTGTATACACTAACCCGGGTCAGCATTGGGTATGCGTACACTAACCTGGGTTAGCACTGGCTATGTGTACACTAACCTGGGTCAGCACTGGGTATGTGTATACTAACCAGAGTCAGCACTGGGCTTGTATACACTAATCCGGGTCAGCATGGGGCCTGTATACACCAATCTGGGTCAGGGCTGGGTATGTGTACACTAACCTGGGTCAGCACTGGGTGTGCGTACACTAACTTGGGTCAGCACTGGGTATGTGTACACGAACCTGGGTCAGCACTGGGCTTGTATACACTAATCCAGGTCAGCACGGGGCCTGTATACACCAATCTGGGTCAGCACTGGGTATGTGTACCCTAACCTGGGTCAACACTGGGTATGTGTATACTAACCCGGGTCAGCACTGGGTGTGTATACACTAACCCGGGTCAGCACTGGGTATGTGTACACTAACCCAGTCAGCACTGGGCTTGTATATACTAACCTGGGTCAACACTGGGCCTAAATACACTAACTTGGATCAGGGCTGGGTGTGTGTGGGCACTAACCTGTGCCAGCACTGGGTGTGTATATACTAACCTGGCTTAGGACTGGATATATGTGTGTACACTAACCCAGGTTAGCACTGGGCTTGTGTACACTAAGCCGGGTCAGCACTGGGCCTGTATACACTATCCTGGGTCAGGCCTGGGTGTGTGCGTACACTAACTTGTATCAGCACTGGGCCTGTATATACTAACCCGGCTCAGGACTCGGTGTGTGTACACTAACCTGGGTCAGCGCTGGGCTTGTATACTCTAACTTGGGTCAGGGCTGGGTGTGTATCCACTAACCCGGCTCAGGACTGGGTGCGTGTACAATAACCCATGCCAGCACTGGGTTTGTATACACTAACCTGGGTCAGGACTGGATATGTGTAAGCTAATCCAGATCAGCACTGGATGTATATGTACTAACCCCTGCTGGACTGGATGTGTGTGTACACCAACCCGGATCAGACCTCACTATGTGTGTTTTCACTAACTCGAATTAGGACTGGATGTGTGTGTACACTAACCTGGGTCAGGACTGGATGTGTGTGTACACTAACCCAGACTAGGACTGGATGTGTGTGTACACTGACCCGATTAGGACTGGATGTGTGTGTACACTAACCCGGATTAGGACTGGATGTGTGTGTGCACTAACCCGGACTAGGACTGGATGTGTGTGTGCACTAACCCGGATTAGGACTGGATGTGTGTGTGCACTAACCCGGACTAGGACTGGATGTGTGTGTGCACTAACCCGGATTAGGACTGGATGTGTGTGTACACCAACCCGGATCAGAACTCACTATGTGTGTTTTCACTAACTCGAATTAGGACTGGATGTGTGTGTACACTAACCTGGGTCAGGACTGGATGTGTGTGTACACTAACCCAGACTAGGACTGGATGTGTGTGTACACTGACCCGATTAGGACTGGATGTGTGTGTACACTAACCCGGATTAGGACTGGATGTGTGTGTGCACTAACCCGGACTAGGACTGGATGTGTGTGTGCACTAACCCGGATTAGGACTGGATGTGTGTGTGCACTAACCCGGACTAGGACTGGATGTGTGTGTGCACTAACCCGGATTAGGACTGGATGTGTGTGTGCACTAACCCGGATTAGGACTGGATGTGTGTGTGCACTGATCCGATTAGGACTGGATGTGTGTGTACACTAACCCGGATCAGAACTCACTATGTGTGTTTTCACTAACTCGAATTAGGACTGGATGTGTGTGTACACTAACCCGGATTAGGACTGGATGTGTGTGTGCACTAACCCGGACTAGGACTGGATGTGTGTGTGCACTAACCCGGATTAGGACTGGATGTGTGTGTGCACTGACCCGATTAGGACTGGATGTGTGTGTGCACTAACCCGGATTAGGACTGGATGTGTGTGTGCACTAACCCGGACTAGGACTGGATGTGTGTGTGCACTAACCCGGATTAGGACTGGATGTGTGTGTACACCAACCCGGATCAGAACTCACTATGTGTGTTTTCACTAACTCGAATTAGGACTGGATGTGTGTGTACACTAACCTGGGTCAGGACTGGATGTGTGTGTACACTAACCCGGATTAGGACTGGATGTGTGTATGCGCACTAACCCAGATTAGGACTGGATGTGTGTGTGTACACTAACCCAGGCTGGACTGGGTGTGTGTGTGCGCATTAATCCGGATCAGGGCTCACTGTGTGTGTGTGCGCGCGCACTAACCTAGTATGGACAGTCCTGATCCGGATTGTCCGTGTTTCTCGGTGTCTGGAGTCTGGTATTCTCATATCTTTTCCCTGTGTATTTTCTGTTACCCAGACGATGATATCCTGGATACCTGGTTCTCCTCTGCTCTCTTCCCATTTGCTGCTTTGGGGTGGCCTAAGGAGGTGAGTTGGAGTGATGGTCAAGTGAACTTTGACCCCTGAGCAATGTCCCCTGCTGGGTATCCATGGTAACTGGCTGACAGTGGGATAGGGTGGGGAGTGTGGTGGTGGAAGGACACTCCCTCAGGAGTCCGGGCTGTGGTTTCTCTGCCTCGTCGTGGGAGTGCTGCACTGTTGTTGATGCAGCGAAAGTCTTGGACGAGACACTGAAACTACGTAATGTCTCTGCCCTCTGGGGGTGACCCCGAGGAGGAGGAGCGTGTCACTACCCAACCCATCCCTTAAACAAATAGGGCTGCCCATTGATAGAATCACACAGCAGCAGGAGGCCATTCATCCCATCGTGTTTATACTGTCTCAGGTAGAGTTGACGCTTTGGCCCCCATCCTCTTTATTTACTCTGTCAAAATCCCAACCAGTCTCAACATCTCCATCAATTTCTTCCTTCCAATTCTCCTGCCCTACAGAGTCAGCGCTGCCTCCCCCGGTGGCCTGCCCCCCTCCCCCCCCCCCCCCCCCACCCCGGTTAACCCGCCCCTCTGCTTGCTGTGCGCGGTTTGGATGTCGCTGTTGATTCGGTTCCAGGCCCAGGTGACTGTCTGTCCACAAGGGGCCTGCGATATCCGGAGCTCCGGTTACTAACCTGGGCCTTTGCTTCTATCCGTAGACGGCTGATTTAAGGAATTTTTACCCAAGTTCGCTGCTGGAGACGGGCAGTGACCTCATCTTTTTCTGGGTGGCCAGGATGGTCATGCTGGGCCAAGAACTGACAGGGCAGCTGCCTTTCCGACAGGTGAGTGTGAGAGACCAACACTCCCCATCTCCGGCTCCGTCTCTATACCCCAATTCCCTTCCTGCGCAGTTCCCTCCATTCTCTCCCTGCCCCAAGTAGCCCTCCCCTTCCTCTCCCCTCCCGCCGGCTGCCCCTCTCCACTCTCCTGCTATCCCTCCTCCCAGACACCTGCCCCCTCCCTCCCTGGCTCCACTTCTCTCCCACTGCCTCACCCCTCGCCCTCCCACGCCTCTGCCCCATCTCCCTGGCTCCCCCCTCTCCCCCTGGCTCCGTCTCCCTTCCCTCTCTCCCCATAGCTCCCTCTTTCTGTCTCTCCCTGCGGCTCCCCCCCAACCCCCCCCCTTCTCTCTCCCCCCAGCTCCCCTTCTCCCCCCCCTTCCCGGCTCCCCCTTTTTCCTCGCTCCCCGGCTCCCCTCCTCCTCTCGCTCCCCCACCCCCCCCCTTCCCCCCAACTCCCCCCCACTCCCTTCCCCCCACTCCCCCCATCCCCTTCCCCCCAACTCCCCCCACCCTCTTCCCCCCAACTCCCCCCACTCTCCTTCCCCCGGCATCCCCTCCCCTTGACTTCCCTCTCTCTCTCTCTCTCCCTCTCTCCCTCTCGGTGAGTTCTCTCTCTCTCTCTCTCCGGCAGGTTCTGTTCCACTCTCTGGTGCGGGATTCCCACGGGCGAAAGATGAGCAAGTCTCTGGGCAATGTCATCGACCCCCTGGATGTGATTGCTGGGATCTCCTTAGAGGTGAGTGAGGCACTGCCCCCGGAGCATGTGGGGTAGCGGGGGGGTGGAATGCGAACCTCACCCGGGTGCCGTCTGTGCCAGGGGGCTCTGCTTGGCGAGTGTGTGTGTGCGCGAACCACGCTGCCCCTCGCCTGTCAGCACCATGTACCCTCTGTGCCCATCTCCACGCCGGTCTGTACGCCTGCTCTCTCACGCCTCCCCTACGCTTGGGCGTACTCCCTCTCTCCACCCTGCCGCTCTGTGCTCCGTGTCGTGCCGGGACGCTTGCTTGCTTCCCGGGGGCCGTACTGACAATCTCTCTCCCTCTCCCTCTTTTCCAGCGTCTTCACCACAAGTTGCAGGAGGGGAACCTGGATCCTCGGGAAAGCCGCATTGCCCAGGAGGGGCAGGTGAGTCTGCGTGCGCTGCTGTGACCCTCACTTGAGCAGCTGGCACTCGCACCCTCACCCCCCAGGAAGACAGACGGACGACCGAATCCTCCACACCGCCCACCCCTCGACCGTACCACCCCCCATTTGTCAGCCCTGGAACCTCCTCACCGGCCCACCACCCAGCATACTGACCAATCTCATACAGAACGCACACCAATGTTCCCCACCCCCAAATTCGCTCTTTGCAAGCCCCGAACTGGACCTGACGCTGCACAACAACAACTTGCATTTATATACCCCCTATAATGTGGCAGGAGCCCACCCCCCCAGCTGCAGGACTGGGGAAATGGAGCAGATCCTCCGGTAGCGCTGAGGTGTCAGTGAACGATGCCCGGCTCTAACGCCCAGTACCCGGAGTTCTGGGCCCACACCGCAGGCCAGGCCTGAGCCTGTTTATGGGCAGAGTGTGGGCCTTGGGGGGGGGGGGGTTAGTGGGGAGGGGAAGGGGGCTGACTCCAGAAGTGTTACCCCCTCTCCCCAGCCCAGTGACTGGCGTGACCAGCGGATGGCAGTCTGGCAGCTCTCAGACCAGCTGGTGGATGCAGGGCCCTGGATCTGTAAGAGAAATGATATGGAAAGTAGGCCATTCGGCCCATCTTCTCGCTCCTCACCAAGCTCCTCCTATCCCTCTTCCTCTCAGCCTATCTTTCTATTCCTCTGTGTCTCATTATCTCCTCTCCCCTTTCTCTCCTGTGGGTAACAGGTTCCCCGTTCTCAGTCACTTCGGCTGAGGACGTTTCTCTTACGATTCCCTGTCGAATTTATTTGATACTTATGGGATTTATCTGGTACTTCTCACCCTGGTTTTGGATATAATTATCAGAGTAAAATTAATCCTCCAGAGAGAAATTAAGAACATAATAAATAGATGCAGGCCATTCAGCCCTTCCAAACCTGGACTGCCACTCACTGAGAGGATGGCTGGTTTTCGTGACCCCATTTTCATCAAATCACAGAACCTCCAGTGTGCAGAGCGAGGCCATTTGGCCCATTAAGCTGCATCGATAACTAGCCCATCCAAGCCCTTTCCCCATAACCCCAATATTTACCTTCCTAATCCTTCTGAATCGAAGGGGCAATTTGTTGTGGCCAATCCACCTAACCCGTAGGAGGAAACAGGAGCACCCGGAGGAAACCGACGTAGACATGGGGAGAATGTGCAGACAGTGACCCCAGCCAGAGATTGAACTCGGTCCCTGGCACTGTGAGACAGCAGTGTTAACCACTGGACCACCGTGCAGTTTCCCTATATTCCTCGACATTTTTAACATGTAGAAATTGATTGATTTACGATCTTGGTCATTCTCAATGACTTGAGCTTCCACCGCTACCCGGGGCAGGGAAATCACCACCCTCCGAGTGAAGAAATTCCTCCTAACCTCAGTCCTAAATGGCCTCGCCCACTATTCTGAGACTGTGCTCCTTGGTTCTAGAAATCGTTCATTAATGGGCCAGTTAATAGACTTGATTAGAGGAAAAAAATGCCTTAAGTTTTAAAGTATGCAAGCATAGGGTGGATGAGGAAACATCCTTCCTGCCTGTACTCTGTGCGGCACAGTGGTTAGCACTGCTGTTTGACAGCTTCAGGGACTTGGGTTCAACTCCCAGCTTGGGATCTCTGTGTGGAGTCTGCACATTTCATACCGCAATTCAAAAATGTGTGGCTTAGATTGATTGGCCATGCTAAATTGTGCCTTAGTGTCAAGAAGAGTAAATGTATAGGGTTACGAGGATAGGGCCTGGGTAAGATTGTAGTTGGTGCAGGCTTGATGGGCTGAATGGCCTCCTTCTGCTCTGTTGGGATTCTACGGGCCCTGTACAGAAAAAAATCTTGTTCTGTTTGAATGAAATCACCTCTCGCCCTTCCCACGCTCCAGAAACTAAAGCCCAGATCCCTTTGACCTTTCCTTTCCCTCCATCCCGGGAATTAACTTGGCGAAACTTGGGATTGTTAACTGCAGTGTGTTGTCGGTGTTCGTGAGCAGAATAAGAAGTCTCTCAGTGCCAGGTTAGAATCCGACAGGTTTATTTGGTAGCACGTGCTTTCAGAGTGCTCTTCCTTCATCAGGGGATGAACTCAGCAGATCACACACCGGATAAAGGAGCATCGTCATTCCAAATAAATCTGTTGGACTTTAACCTGGTGTTGTGAGATTTCTTACAGTGTTTACCCCTGTCCAACACCAGCATCATGGTATTCATGGGCCAGAGCTTTCAGTGAAAAGTTCTGTGGGAATAGCTTGTGTTCCTTTAAAAGTTAAAGCACTCTTTCCTCTAATCGAGTCTATTAACTGGCTGATTAATAAATGATTTCAGAGCTAACGAGAGGATGAAATGCAGGTAGATTAACGCTTTTGTTCGATATATACACGGCTGCAAATTGGTGGCCCCTATCAGCCTCAAGATTTCTCTTGGCCATGAGCTCTTGTGAAATAGCAGTGCAGTGCCTCTGGCCTGGATGGACATGTGGCTCTGAACGGAAATGAGGAGTGTGAGGATAATTAATTACAGGCCCAGATTCCTGGGACTCTCAGAAGCCGCTTGAAGCAAGATCCTTAATTCTTTCCATGGAAAGTCTTGTCCAATAAAGGCTGGAAATTCACTCTGGTTAATGACCCCCCGGCAGTTTTGTCCAGCGAGCTATAAAGTTGCGGTCGGTGTCGTTGCAAATTGAACTTTCCTTTTTACATAATGAGCTCTTTGTTTAAACAAAAAAAAAATCATTCACAAAATGTGGCCCCGCACTTACTGTCCGTCCCTACTTAGACCATAAGACACAGGTGCAGAATTAGGCCATTCGCCCCGTTGACTCTGTTCTGCTATTCAATCACAGCTGAAAGGTTTCGCAGCCCCATTCTCCTGCCTCTTCCCCATAACCTCTGACCCTCTTGCCCATTAAGAACCTATCTATCTCTGCCTTCAATACACTCGCTGACCCGGCCTCCACAGCCTTCTGTAGCAATGAATTCCGTAGCAATGAACACCGCCCTCTGGCTGAAGAAGTTCCTCCTCATCTCGGTTCTAAAGGGTGCTTTACTCTGAGGCTGTGAACTCGGATCCTGGTTTCTCCGACTAATGGAAACATCTTCCCCATGTCCGCCCTATCCGGGCCTTTCCGTATTCTGTAAGTTTCAATGAGTTCCGCCCTCACCCCTCCATATCCTTGAGAAGATGGTGGTGAGCTGCCTCCTTGAATCTTGGGTGACTGTGTGGAGTTTGCATGTTGTCTGCATGTTTGTGTGGATTTCGTCCGGTTGCGTCCCACAATCTGGTTAGGTGGATTAGTCGTGCTAAATTACCCCTTAGTTTCCAAAGATGTGCTGGTTAGAGGAATTAGTGGGGTAAATGTGTGGGGTTAAGGGAATGGGGCGGGGGGAGTGGACCTGGGTAAGGTATTCTGTCGGAGAGTTGGGCAGAATAGCCTCCTGCCGCACGGAAGGGATTGTATGAGAGTCGGGATGGTGAGTAACTAGGAGGGGAACCTCTAGGTGGTGGTAGTGTTCCCAGGTATCTGCTGCCCTTGTCTTTCTAGATTGGAGTTTAAAGTTTATTAGTGTCACAAGTAGGCTTACATTAACACTGCAATGAAGTTACTATGAAAATCTCCTAGTCGCCACACTCCTGTTCGGGTACACTAAGGGAGAATTTAGTCAGGCCAGTGCACCTAACCAGCACGTCCTTCAGACTGTGGGAGGAAACCGGAACACCTCCACACAGACACAGGGAGAATGTGCACAGTGTCCCAAGCCGGGAATTGAACCCAGGCCCTTGGCGCTATGAGGCGGCAGCGCTAACCATTGTGCCACCATGTTTGTATGTTTGGAAGGTGTTGCTGCAGTGCATCTAGTCAATGGTTCACACGGCAGCCAGTGTGTCAGTGGTGGAGGAATGTGTGAAACGGTGAATGGAGGATACTGATCAAACAGACTGCTTTCTTCTGGATGGTGTCGAGTTTCTTAAGTGTTGTTGGAGCTGGACCCAGGCAAGTGGAGAATGTTCCATCACACTGCTAAACGGTGCAGTGGAGATGGAGGATGGGCTTTGGGGAACCAGTAGGTGAATTACTCCCAACTTCAGACCTGCAGTGGTAACCATGGTATTTACGTGGCTGGTTCATACGAGTTCCTGGCACTGAACCTGTCTCTGAACATTAATGAGGTAATGTCTTGCAATCTTTGATTTCTCCAGCTTGAAACGCATTTGCAAGTTGGGAACTGATTTTATATTTGTGGCGAGGTTCATTTCATAGGGTTGGGCTTTCTGCTGACACAGAGCAGAGGGCATTGGCCTCTTATTTGCACTCCAGCTTTCTCGCAGCTTCCCTGATCTAAATCTAGCCCTGTCACTCTCGCCTGCTTGTCTAACCTCCTCCTCAACACATCTGAACTGTTCATTCCAGCCACTCCCCGTGTTGCCAATTCCACATTCCCGGTACTCTCTGCTGAAGAGGTGTTGTCCTACTTCCTGGTGACTTTTCCACATTGATGGCTTTTAGTGATGCCCTTCCCTGCAAGTGAGGCTGCGTACCCGCTCAGACAAGGCCTGTTGTCAGGGGAGAGGCTATCACCGAATTAGTAATCCAGAGGCCCAGGTTAATGGTCTGGGATATGAAAGGAGGGTGAGGGAAATGGGTTCAAATCCCAACACGGTGGAATTTAAATTCGATTCATAAAATCTGGAATGGCGTCAATGTTGTTTAAAAACACCATCTGGTTCGCTAAAGTCCTCAAGGGCAGCACAGTGGTTAGCACTGCTGCCTCACAGCGCCAGGGACTCGGGTTCGAGTCTGGCCTCGGCTCACTGTCCTGTGTGCACTTCTCCCTGTGTCTGCGTGGATTTTCTCTGGGTGCTCCAGTTTCTTCCCACAATCTTGAAATGTGCGGGTTAAGTTGATTGGCCATGCTAAATTACCACTGAGTGTCAGAGGAATTAGCAGGGTAAATATGTTGCGTTACGGGCATAGGGCCTGAGTGGAACTGTGGTCAGTGCAGACTTGACGGGCCAAATGGCCTCCTGTAGAGATCCTATGAAGGAAATTTGCCTTCCCTAAAGGAACCCGATGGGTTTTTATGATGACAATTTCACCATTAATTCCAGATTTTTTATTGAATTCAGATTTCACCCTTTGTTGGGGTGGGATTCGAACCCGGGGTCCTCAGAACATCACCCCGGGTCTCTGGATTACCAGTCCAGTGACAATACCACTACGCCACTGACTCCCCTGGTCACTGCAAGACATAGCAGGAGCTCTTGAGGGACAGCACGTTGTGTAGCCGCCACTCTCACGATAATTTGTGAGTCATTTCCGATAATGCAGGACAACATGATGGGACTGTTCCTGAAAGATGTTTTCCCCTTGTGAAGACTCGCACCATCAGTATTTTGGAAGTGGGGTGCCGGGGGTGTGGAATTCCCCACCTCAGCTGCAGGGCCACAGAGTGAAGGAGGGCGAGCATGTTGGAGACTGAGATTGAGGGAACTGTCTGGGCACTGGGAGCAGGCAAGGATATGAAGAGGTTTCCGTGCTTAAAGGCTTAGGCTAGGGTCAGGAAGAACCCCCGTGCTCCGCAAACCACCAAGTGGATTGTTAACTGCCCCAAAGGCACTACGTAAATGCAGTCGCTGTATTTCCTCATTTTCCTGGTGCAGTTTGGAGGAGCGTTCCCTGAAGATTCTGAGGTTCCCCTCGGAATAGGCTGATCGCTGTCATTTCTCTCTCTCTCTTTGCAGAAACGGGATTTTCCGCACGGTATTCCGGAATGTGGTACAGATGCCCTCCGCTTCACCCTGTCTTCCTACAAGTGTCAGGGTAAGCAGCGGCAGGAACTGGGATACAGATGTGTGTTTTCAGTCCAATCTCGGGGCTAATTCTCTGACGTTTTTCCCTCCTTCCACACCCCCTTGTCTCTCACATTCTGTTACTCACATCACTCTCTCTCTCTCTCGTGCCCATTTGCACCCCCCCCACCACCCTCCTGGCCCTACCACCCACCTCCTCGCTCGCCCCCCCCGCCTCCTCGCTCGCCCCCCCCCGCCTCCTCGCTCGCCCCCCCGCCTCCTCGCTCGCCCCCCCCGCCTCCTCGCTCGCCCCCCCGCCTCCTCGCTCGCCCCCCCGCCTCCTCGCTCGCCCCCCCCCCGCCTCCTCGCTCGCCCCCCCGCCTCCTCGCTCGCCCCCCCGCCTCCTCCTCGCCCCCCCGCCTCCTCGCTCGCCCCCCCTCCTCCCCCCTCCCCCCCCCGCTCGCCCCCCGCCTCCTCGCTCGCCCCCCCGCCTCCTCGCTCCCCCCCCGCCTCCTCGCTCGCCCCCCCGCCTCCTCGCTCGCGCCCCCGCCTCCTCGCTCGACCCCCCCGCCTCCTCGCTCGACCCCCCCGCCTCCTCGCTCGCCCCCCGCCTCCTCGCTCGACCCCGCCTCCTCGCTCGCCCCCCCCCCCGCCTCCTCGCTCGACCCCCCCCACCTCCTCTTGCCTACCCCCCCAATTCCCCTCCTACCCACTTCCTCCTCCTCACTATCTCATTTCCTCCCTTCTCCCCTCCCCACTGCTTTTTATTTTCTCTCTTCACCCCCCTCCTCCCCTCGTCTCACCCTCCTGCTCTGTCTTCTGTTCCCCGCCCTCCCCCCGCCTCTGTCTTCAAACTCCAGGAGAGGATATTAATTTGGACGTAGCCACGTTCCTGAGCTCCCGGCGATTCTGTAACAAGATCTGGAACGCCGTGAGGTTTACGCTTTCCGCTCTGCCTGAGAATTTCCAGCCGTGGGCAACAGACGTGGTGAGAGTGAGACAGAGACTGGGACGGTACTGAGAGCGGTGTGGGGTGGGTGGGGGGATGTTTGGGACTCAGCCGGGTGGGGATAGCTAGAATTCATCATAACCCCAATCCGCCCTAACCCTCACATCAGATTGGAATTTCTTTCCATTTTTATTGATTTGTATACGCTGATAGAAAACTGTATTGAAATTCAGCCTGGATGGGCTTCGATTCACTGCTGTCCGGAGTATCCGGGGTGCAGTGAATGTCCTGTCCTGGGTGGGCTGAGTGTTGTGGTTGGGAGCCGGCGGGATGGAGGGACGGGGATCACGCGGTAAATCGAACGGTGTCTGACGGTGCTTCTCCCTCCCATTCCCAGCTCCAGCCGCCGGCTGCTGTAGATCGCTGGATCCTCAGCCGGCTCCTGCGCACCGTAGCAGCCTGTCACCGTGGATTCCAGGAATACAACCTCCAAGCCGTGACATCCGCCATCCACCGATTCTGGCTCCACGACCTGTGTGACGTCTACCTGGTGAGTGCAAAGTAGACACAGAGTCTCATCGCGAGCGGTGAGATTCACCTCTGCGCGTCACAGCCCCAAGCACCCACTGCATCGCGACCTGATGCTGCAGAGACACCGTCAGTCTCCCCGTGCGCCTGTGCGGGGCGCCGTCAGTCTCCCCGTGCGCCTGTGCGGGGCGCCGTCAGTCTCCCCGTGCGCCTGTGCGGGGCGCCGTCAGTCTCCCCGTGCGCCTGTGCGGGGCGCCGTCAGTCTCCCCGTATGTCTCTGTTAGAGTGTTTTGCACCGTGTTGTGCTCTCTCTGTACGGCTGTTCCTTTCATTCTGTCTCCTGCTTCCCACTGCCTTGGTACCCATCTTTCTATCCCCACGACCCCGAGATCTCCCGCCCTGCTGGGGATCCCAATTCTCTGTCCCTCTTTACTCATCCATACCCTCTGTCTCTCTCTTTCTCTGTGTTCCCCCCACTCCTTCCCCAGACACCCACATTGTCTCCTCCAGCACAGTTTCCTTGCTCCCTGACTCCCCCGTGTCTCCCTGCCTGCCGAGGTTTCTTGCTGATTTCCGCTCTGTTTTTCAGGAATGTGTGAAGCCCGTGCTGCGGGATGGGGAAGGTTCGCAGCGGGAGATGGCGCAGCAGGTTCTGTATGTGAGCAGCGAGCGGGCTCTGTGTCTGCTCTCGCCCTTTATGCCGTACCTGACCGAGGAACTCTGGCAGAGGTTACCCAGCCCTCACCAGCTGCGCCAGCCCAGTATCTGCGTCACCCAGTATCCAACCCTCAGTGAGCTGGTACGTTTGGGCTGAGGGTGGGGAGGGGTGTTAACTGAGGTGGAGTGAGAGTAGGGAGCTGCTGTGGTTGACGGGAGGGGAAGAGCCGGAGGGTTTGGGATTAACAGGAGGAAGCGGGGAATCTGAGGTTGACAGAGTGATGTGGGGATTGGTGCAGTTTGTGGGTGGGGGTTGAGGGGGGGGAGCGCGGAGGGATGTGGAGTCGAGTCGTGATGTGGTTGGGGGGGGGAGCCCGGTTGAGGGCGGGGAGGAATCGGGTCTGGGTAGGGCGGGGTAGGAAATTGGATGGAGGGTAGGGGTTAGTTGGGTCGGGGGTGAACAGTTGGTTGTGGGCATGGGGGGAGTCGAGTCAAGGGGTGGCCCAGTGGGGTCGGGGGGAGGTAGCCCGGGTTGGGGGAGTCGGGTCGGGGGGAAGGGGAGTCACACTGGGGGAGAGTCGGGTCGGAGGAGGGAATCGGATTGGTGAGGGAGATTGTCGTGGGAAGTTGGGTCAGGGGTGGAATTCAGGGAGTGAGGGGGGTTTGGTTGTAGGGGGAGGGAGTCGGATCGGTTGGGGGGGGTGGGGTCGTCGGAGGGAGTTGGGTCAAGGGTGGAATTCAGGGAGGGAGGGGAGTTGGGTCAGGGGTGGAATTCAGGGGGAGGGAATTGGGTTGTGGGGGGAGGGAGTCGGATCGGTGCAGGGGTTGGGGTCATCGGAGGGAGTTGGGTCAAGAGCGGAATTCAGGGAATGAGGTGGAGTTGGGTCGGCGGAGGGAGTTGGGTCGGGGGTGGAATTCAGGGGGGAGGGAGTTGGGTCGGGGGTGGAATTCAGGGGGGAGGGGAGTTGGGTCGGGGGTGGAATTCAGGGGGGAGGGAGTTGGGTCAGGGGAGGGAAGTTGGTTGAAGGGGGTTGAGTTTACAGGGTGGGGGGGTTTGGTTTAGGGGCAGCGGGGTTTATTGTGACACTGGGGGTGGTAGGGTTGGGGTGGGGGGGAGGGTGCCAGGTTGACTGGGATGCTGGGTGACTGTCAGCTGTCTTTGTACCTCTGTACCGAGCCAGGTACTGCCAGTTCTGAGCCAGCAGAGCCGGGGTGAGAGGGCAGGGATTTGCGGTTACACCGGTTTCTGATGGAATCCCTGTCCCTCGAGGCTGGGTGGGGGTTGGGGGGGGGGCCTCTGGGTGTGACGAGTAAATGGAGATTATTCTCTCTCTTACAGCCTGACTGGAATTATCCCCAGGAAGAATCGGATTTCCTGTTGGTGCAGGAAGTGGTCCGTGTGGTGCGAGCTGTCCGTGCCGATTACCAGCTGACCAAAGCGCGACCAGAGTGTGAGTACTCACTGGGGGAAACGCGGTCTGCCCGTGTTGTACACGTGACTGATAAACACTGGGTATAATGCTGGGGTAAACGCCCAAACATTAGGGGTACAGACTGCGTATAAACCACTGGGGGAATCGTATGGAGCTGGACAAAGCTGGGTGGATTGGCCGTGTTAAATTGCCCCTTAGTGTTGGGGGGGGATTAGCAGGGTAAATATGTGGGGTTATAGGGATAGGGGCTGAGTGGGTTTGTGATCAGTGCAGACTCGATGGGCTGAATGGCCTCCTCCTACATTACAATGATTAAAAGGCTCCAAAGCCCAGTGTCTCTAATCTGGATATGGTTCAGCCTCCCTCGCCGGGACCCACCACCAGCAGTGAGGATGAGTACGAGGAAAGGGAGGGTCCCGGGTAAATGGGTTTAGCATTGTGGTTCTGGATGGTGGGAAAGTTGGCCAGGATTTAGACCGGAGCTTGGAATTGGAGGCTTGTCTCGGGGAAGTCCTGGCAGCTGTCTGGCTGCGAGTCATCCCCCCCCAACAACTGGTCTCCAAACCCTTTCTCCCTCCCTTCCTAGTGGCATGCCAGCGCAGTGATTAGCACTGCTGCCTCACAGCATCAGGGGCCCGGGTTCAATTCCGGCCTCGAGTCACTGTCTGTACGGAGTCTGCACATTCTCCCCATATCTGCGTGGTTTTCCTCCGGCTGCTCTGGGTTCCTCCCACATTGCAAAGATGTGCGGGTTAGGTTGATTGGCCATTGCTAAATTAACCCTAGTGTCGGGGGGAATTAGGAGGGTAAAATGTCGGGGTTACAGAAGGTGCCGATTCGATGGGCCGAATGGCTGCCTCCTGCTCTGTAGGGATTTTGATGATTTTACGATTCTGTGAATCTTCGCTGACTGGCTTCCTCCGCGTTTATCCGCAGTGTATGTTTCCTGCCATGAGGATGTGGCGGACAGGCTGGGATCCTTCCTTGGCCCCCTCCAGACACTATCCCGCTCGGGCTCCGTTCGGCTGCTGAGGCCCGGGGAGAGGGCGCCCCTGGGTTGTGCCGTCGCCGTCGTTAACCAGCACTGCCGGGCTCACCTGATGCTGGAGGTGGGTTACATTCCGGGCATCGCTGCCACTTTACTCAGACTGAGACCCCCGGTAATCATGTACGGTTGGTGGGCATGAAGTGAAGATGCGCATGCAGCTTTATAAAACTCTGGTTAGGCCACACTTACTGCGCTCAATTCTGGTCATCACATTACAGGAAGGATTTAGAGAGGCTGCAGAAGAGGTTTACCAGGATGCTGCTTCGATGAGAGGGCAGGAGCTAGAAGGAGAGGCTGGACAAACTGGGGCTGTTTTGTCGGGAGCGACGGAGGATGAGGGGAGACCTGATAGAAGTCGACAAAATTATGAGAGGCATAGATAGGGCTGGCAGTCAGAATCTTTTCCCCAGAGTTGAAATGTCTAATACTAGGGAGCTTGCACTTCAAATGAGAGGGAGTAAGTTCAAAGGAGATGTGAGGGGCAAGGTTTTTACATAGAGAGTGGGAGGTGTATGAAATGTGCCGCCAGGGGTGTTGATGCAGGCAGATATAATAGGGGAGTTTAAAGGACCTTTTAAATAAGCACCTGAATATGCTCGGAATAGAGGGATATGGATCAAAGGCTGTCTAAAGGGATTAGTTTAATTTGTCATGTCCGGCACAGCATTGTGGGCCGAAGGGCCTGTTCCTGTGCTGCACTGTTCTATGGTCTATACAACAGGGTTATCCTAACAAAAAGGCTTATCCCTGTGAGGAGCACCCTGAGCTGGTCCCACTGCCCCACCCTGCCACTTGTTTCCGCCCCTGGTCACTGTTCAGATTGACCCAGCCCCCAGTGCGCTGTCCGCCAGCGCATTCCAGATCCGACCCACTCGCTGGGGGCAGGAGAGAGGATTTACTTCACGTTGGTTCCGCTTACTTTGTCAGTCTCCTTGGACCAATGCCCTCTCGTTGTCGACCCCTCCGCCAACGGGAACTGTTTCGACAAGCCCCTGACCCCCCCCAACTTCCCCACGTTGTGGTTTTAAAATCTCCTCTCTACTTTCTCCAACCAGAACAGCTCCAGCTTTGCCTTTTATTCATTTATGGGATGTAAACATTGCTGGCTAGGCCAGCATTTTTTGCCCATCCCTAATTGCCCCTTGAGAAGGAGGTGGTGAGCTGCAGTTCTTCTGTTTTCTCCAGTCTCGTGTGTAATGTAGATATTTTCCACTATTTGCTAATTCGCATCTCAACATTTCTCCCACTGCCTGCCTCTAATCAACTCCCCTGCTTTGACTTTGATCTTTTTGATCTGAATCTTCCCAAATTCTTAACAACGGCTATTCAGTTCAGTTTCTGGTCAATGTTAATCCCCAGGGTGTTGGTAATGAGGGAATTCTATGATTGTAATCCCATCAAAGACCAAGCAGTAATGGTTAGATTCTCTCCTACTGGAGATGGCACTTATGTGATGTGAATATTCCAAATGTTTGGAATTAAGAATCTACTGATGACTATGAAACCATTGTCAATTGTTGGAAAAACCCATCTGGTTCACTAATACTCTTTAGGGAAGGAAATCTGCAGTCCTTACCCGCTCTGGCCCTTGTGTGACTCCAGATCATGGCAATGTACTTGACTCTCAACTATTCTCCAAGGGCAATTAGGGATGAGCAATAAATGCTGGCCAGCCAACGATGCTCATGTCCCACGAATGAATTAAAACAAACAAGGTAGCCGATTGGGAGAATTGGATGGAATTGATGCCACAGGAACAGGCCATTCGGCCCATTGAGTCTGAGCTGGGGTTTTAATGTTTTACATGAACCTTCTCCCACTTTACTTCATTTCGCATCCTGTCAGTGTATCCTTCGAGATCTTTGTCCCCGTGTGTTTTTTTCCCCAGTATCCCCTTTAATGCAATTGGCCACAATGACTCCGTGCAGTAACAGGTCCCACGTTCTACCCAAGCTCTGGACATTGATGTGCTTTCAAAGTTGGTTTTCTTGTCTTTATCCTGAGCAGTACAAGGTGAAAAGCTTCGACACAGTGTCTCCCTTCAGTAATTCTTCACGGTTCCCTCACTGGATTTTTTAGGAACTCTCTTACCTTTACGTTACTGAGCCTTGCATTTCCCAAGCAAGAGGAAACACCTTGCATGAGATTGCGTCAGATATACAAGACCATTTCTTCCCTCGATTCCTCTGTTCCTCCTTCTTCATTCACTTGATCCTTCTGTTCCCTGACCCTCATTTCTTCAATCTCTCCATTCCCTTCTCTGTCTTTCCCTCAATCTCTCTGTTCCATCCTCATTCCCTCGATCCCTCCATTTCTCGCTTCCTCATTACTTCAAGCTCTCCAATCCCCCTCCCTCATTTTTTTGATCCCTCAGGTCTAATCCTTCCGTTCCTCTCTCCGTCATTCCTTCCTCCCCTCCCTTCCTCACTTCATCTCCTGCTTCCCCTCATTCCCTCCATTTCCCACCCCATTTCCCTCCCCCGTACTCGTTCCATTTCCCTCCCCCGTACTCGTTCCATTTCCCTCCCGTACTCATTCCATTTCCCTCCCGTACTCATTCCATTTCCCTCCCCCGTACTCGTTCCATTTCCCTCCCGTACTCGTTCCATTTCCCGTCGTTCCATTTCTCGTTCCATTTCTCTCCCCCGTACTCGTTCCGTACTCGTTCCATCGTTCCATTTCCCTCCCCCGTACTCGTTCCATTTCCCTCCCCGTACTCGTCCATTTCCCTCCCGTTCGTGTTCGTACTCGTTCCATTCCCTCCCCCGTACTCGTTCCATTTCCCCCCCGTACTCGTACTCGTTCCATTTCCCCCGTACTCGTTCCATTTCCTCCCCGTACTCGTTCCATTCCATTACTCGTTCCATTTCCCTCCGTACTCGTTCCATTTCCGTCTCCCGTACTCGTTCCATTTCCCTCCCCCTACTCGTTCCATTTCCGTCTCCCGTACTCGTTCCATTTCCCTCCCCCATACTCGTTCCATTTCCGTCTCCCGTACTCGTTCCATTTCCCTCCCCGTACTCGTTCCATTCCCGTACTCGTTCCATTTCCCTCCCGTACTCGTTCCATTTCCTCCCCGTACTCGTTCCATTTCCCTCCCCGTACTCGTTCCATTTCCCTCCCCCGTACTCGTTCCGTTCCATTTCCTCCCGTACTCGTTCCATTTCCCTCCCGTACTCGTTCCCTCCCCTCGTTCCATTTCCCTCCCCCGTACTCGTTCCATTTCCGTACTCGTTCCATTCCTCCCGTACTCCCATTTCCCTCCCCCGTCGTTCCACCCTCCCCCATACTCGTTCCATTTCCTCCCCCGTACTCGTTCCATTTCCTCCCCCTCCCCCTCGTACTCGTTCCATTTCCCTCCCGTACTCCGTTCCATTTCCCTCCCGTACTCGTTCCATTTCCCTCCCGTACTCGTTCCATTTCCCTCCCGTACTCGTTCCATTTCCCTCCCCCGTACTCGTTCCATTTCCCTCCCCCGTACTCGTTCCATTTCCCTCCCGCACTCCCTCCATTTCTCTTCCCCTTTCTTCTTCCATTTCCCTTCTGAGGGGAGGAAGTGAGTGTGTGGAGGCTGAACCAGTGGAGGGAGGGTTAAACGTCGGATAAGGTGTGAGCCAAGGGGAGGATCAGGCCGGGTTGGGAAGAGGAGGTTGTGTGGAGGAGGTGTGAATCCAGTGGAGGGGGCAAGCCCGTGATGGGAGTGGGATGGAGTTGAGGTGGGCTGATGTGTGGGGGGAGATGTTGGAATGGTGACAGGGTGGGTGGATGAGATGGGAAGAGGAGAGCAAGATGGTTGGAGGAAGGAGAGAGGACTGAGTTAGGAAAGCAGGTGGTGACTGAGTCGGGGTTAGGGGTAATGGGAGAGTTGAGAGGCTTAATGTGGGGGGGTGTGAGTAAGGTTAAGTTGCAGGGATGTGGGTGATTAAGGGTGATGGTGGGCCTTGGTGGGTGAGAACCTGCAGTTAGCTGGCTAACCTTGCCCCTTTCCCCGCCACGCCTTGCCCCTTTCCCCGCCTCGCCTTGCCCCTTTCCCTCGCCTCACCTTGTCCCTTTCCCTCGCCTCACCTTGCCCCTTTCCCTCGCCTCGCCTTGCCCCTTTCCCTCGCCTCACCTTGTCCCTTTCCCTCGCCTCGCCTTGCCCCTTTCCCTCGCCTCGCCTTGCCCCTTTCCCTCGCCTCGCCTTGCCCCTTTCCCTCGCCCGCCTTGCCCTCTTTCCTCGCCTCGCCTTGCCCCTTTCCTCGCCTTGCCCCTTTCCCTCGCCTCGCCCCTTTCCCCGCCTTGCCCCGCCCCTTTCCCCGCCTTGCCCCGCCCCTTTCCCCCTTTCCCGCCTTGCCCCGCCCCTTTTCCCCGCCCCTTTCCCCACCTTGCCCCGCCCCCTTTCCCAGCCTCTCCTTGCCCCGCCCCTTTTCCCTTGCCTTGCCGCGCCCCTTTTCCCTGCCTTGCCCGCCCCCTTTCCCCACCCTCGCCTCGCCCCTTTCCCTCGCCTCGCCCCTTTCCCTCGCCTCGCCCCTTTCCCTCGCCTCGCCTCGCCCTGCCCCGCCCTGCCCCGCCCCTTGCCCCCACCTTGTCCCGCGCCCCTTTACCCCCCCTCTCCTTGCCCTCCCTTTACCCGCCGCCTCTCCTTGCCTTTACCCCGCCTCTCCTTGCCCCTTTACCCCGCCTCTCCTTGCCCCTTTTCCCCGCCTCTCCTTGCCCCTTTTCCCCGCCTCTCCTTGCCCCTTTACCCCGCTTCGCCTTGTCCCTTTTCCCTGCCTCTCATTGCCCCTTTCCCCGCCTCTCCTTGCCCCTTTACCCACCTCTCCTTGCCCCTTTACCCCGCTTCACCTTGCCCCTTTCCCTGCCTCTCCTTGCCCCTTTACCCCGCTTCACCTTGCCCCTTTTCCCTGCCTCTCCTTGCCCCTTTCCCCGCCTCTCCTTGCCCCTTTACCTCTTTTTTCCCTTCCCACCTCTCCTTGCCCCTTTACCCGCTCTTCACCTTGCCCCTTCCCTGCCTCTCCTTGCCCCCTTTACCCCGCTTCGCCTTGTCCCTTTTCCCTGCCTCTCCTTGCCCCTTTCCCCGCCTCTCCTTGCCCCTTTACCCACCTCTCCTTGCCCCTTTACCCCGCTTCACCTTGCCCCTTTCGCCCTGCCTCTCCTTGCCCCTTTCCCTCGCTTCACCTTGCCCCTTTCGCCCTGCCTGACTTTGCCCCGGCAGGGCCTCATCGATCTGCAGAAGGAGTTGGAGAAACTCTCAGTGAGGCAGCAGCGGATTGGGGCGCAGCTGTCCGCAGCCATCAGCCGCACCCAGATACCCGGCTATGAAGAGAAGGTTCCGGAAAGGGTCCGACAGGAGAACGCCAAGAAGGTGAGACCTGGGGTGAGGTGGTGGTGGGGTGGGGGGAGATGCTGTTGGGATGTTACTGACAGGTTTACCCTAAACCCCTTACCGCCACACCCCACCCCGTGTGTGAGATGATCTGACTGAGCCGTGCCTACCAGAACCTGTTCCAACTCCAGGCCTGTCAGAATACCTCGGCCTGGCTTCAGGGGGACCCAATTTGTCACTAAGATGGGGTTTCGGGAGGAAGGTGATTAACGATAACGTACTGCCCGATTTCGATGCATAAGACCATAGGCATAGGAGCAGGAGCAGGCCATTCGGCCCATCGAGTCTGCTCTGCTATTCAATCATGACTGATGATGTGGTAATGTCCAAAGATCTGCGGGTTAGGTGGATTGGCCATGCTAAACTGCCCCTTAATGTCAGGGGTCTAGCTGGGTAAATGCATGGGGTTATGGCGATGGGGCCTGAATGGGATTGTGGTCTCGACTGATTATTTCCATGCAGCTACCCCCCCCCCCCCCCCCTTTCCAAAACACCCCCCAACACCGTCACACACTCACTCATCCCACTCTCCTGGGATGACTGCATGGACCCGTCTCTTTCCCAGACTGATTCCTGGGATGGAGGGACTGACAGATGAGGGGGTGACTGAGTCAGTTAGGATTATATTTGCTGGAGTTCAGAAGAATGAGGGGGGAATCCCATAGAAACCGATACCTAAATGGTGGCGCGGGTAGTTGGCACTGCTGCCTCTCAGTGCCAGAAACCCAGGTTCAATTCCGACCTCGGGTCACCGTCTGTGTGGAGTCTGGAAGTTCTCCCTGTGTCTGCGTGGATTTCCTCCAAGTGCTCCTACAGTCCAAAGATGTGTGGGTTAGGCAGATTGGCCGTGTTAAATTGACTCTGGTGACAGAGGATTAGCAGGTTAAATATGTGGGGTTACAGGAATAGGTACTGGATGGGATTGCAGTCGGTACAGACTTAATGGCCTGAATGGCCTCCTCCTGCATTGTAGGGGTTCTATGATAACAGGATAAAACAGGATTCAGGAAGGATATTCCCGATGCTGGGGATGCCCAGAACCAGGGGCCTGAGGATACGGGATAAATCTTTCAGGACCGAGATGAGGAGAAATTTCTTCACCCAGAGAGTGGTGAATGTATGGAATTCACGACTGCGGAAAACCAGCTGAAGCCAAAACATTGAACAATTGCGAGTTAGTGCGGTTGGGCGAAGGGGATGAAAGGATATGGAGGGAAGTCGGCATCAGGCTATTGAGTTAAATGAATAGCCATGATCATGATGAACAGAACAGGCTCAGTGGGCTGAATGGCCTCCTCCTGCTATGTTTCAATCCCAATTAGGATCAGGCTATTGAGTTGAATGATCAGCCATAATCAAAGTGAATGGGGAGTTGGGGGGCAGGGCTCAAAGGGCCGAACGGCTTTTCCCTGCTCCTAATTTCTATGATTCTATGACAGAATCTCACCCCAAGTGGCCCTTTTCCAAATGGGCCTAGGCCTTTGGTGCTGGGGGTATTGCAGAGGAGGGGGGGGTTGGTGGGATCATTGCCAAGACTGTGTTTGCGTTCCCAAATGCTCTCTACCCCCCCCCCCCACCCCGTCCAACCCCAGGCCTCCAGCAGCTGCCACTCTCCATTTTGAGACTGGGCAAGTGGAGGAAACCCCCCCCCCCCCCCCACCCCACCCCACCTCAACGATTTCTTTGCAACCCTAATTGGGGGGGAACCCGGAACAAGCTGCAAAAAGGGATGGAGTTCAGGATATCCTCCCCTGTGGCCCATTCCCGCACTTCTGGTGGGATTCCCTCCCCTCCCGGTGCAATCCAATGCCCTTCTGCAGTTGCCGTCCTGGAGTCCCCAGCCCGAAGGGCAAACAGATCGAGGATTGGAGTGCTGCCAACCCTCCAGGATCAGCCCTGAGCCTCCAGGAATCCGAGCAGTGTGTTCAGGGTGCTTGTGGTGAGTGGGACCTGGAGGACAATAATTGGGAGGTTGATAAAAGTGCATGACATCAACATTCGCCAATTGAATGCACACTTACCATTGCCGTTCTCTAACTAATAAATAGTTATCCAGTTGGGTCTGTCCGCTCTCTGCTAGGGTTAGCCATGATGGTCTTGTCAGATGGCCAACGATCGCAGTGCGGGTGATGTTCGATAGTCACCTGATGCCATCTCCAGGGTGTGTGTAACCAGAGTTGGGGACCTGATATGGTGGGGGAGAGTTTTTTGATCCGTACCTTTCTGTTCCTCCACTCCTCTCACCCCCACCCCAGGTCTACTCTCTGCAGACGGAGCTGGAGCAAGTGAAGCAGGCAATCCAGAGCTTGGAGCAGCTCCCAGACAAGTCGCGGTGACACAGGCCAAGAGAACGCGAGCTGGCAGCGGCTGAGAAGCAGAGGGCCAAGATCTCAATCTTCAGAGGTGGGAACAAATCCTACTCGTCTGCTGGCGAGACCAGTCGTCAAGGACAGTTGCTGTTGCTGACACCCTCCCGTTTACCCCAGAAATAAACTATGGGCCCAGGGAGAGAGTGACCTCAAAGCTAGGCTGTGGCCTACCTCTCGGGGCCCAGACCGTCCTACTAAAGACTGGCCAGCAATATAGGATTGGACATGTGCAGCCTGAGGTGCAAGGTACACCACAGTCCCAGGACTCGATGGAGCAATGCTCACCTTCAAAAGACTATTAGGAGAACTGGTCTGACTGTAAATAAAAACTCTTGGAGTACTGAGCCTGGACTAACATTCAATTTTGCTACTAAACGAATTATTTGCATCCTGAGCAACATTGAGTCATTCCCACAGGGGAGAGGAGGAAGCTGTTTACACTAAATTACTGTTAAGTGAATTTGGCTGTGTTAAATTCTCCCTCTGTGTACCCCAACAGGGCTGGAGTGTGGTGACTAGGGGATTTTCACAGTAAGTCCATCGCAGTAATTGATGTTAACCTACTTACTAATAAATAAACTTTAAAATAAATAACTTGTATTTCAGCCTCACTCAAGGGGGAGAGGACAGTGTTTGACCCACTGTCCCATCCAGACTCAGAGGGGGGAAAGGACAGTATCTGACCCACTGTCCTACCCAGTTCCAGATGGAGAAAGGACATTGCCTTAGACCAATTTATGTTGGTCTGTCTGGGTTGGATTTAGAGCCGGGACAAGTGGTTAGTGTTGTTTTAGTATTTCATGTGATCCACATAGGAACTAAAAGCAGGAGTAGCCCATTTGGCCCTTCGAATCATTTTGATTATGGCTGATTATCAAATTCAATATCCTGATCCTGTCTTTGCCCCATATCCCTCGAGCCCCATGAGCTAGATCTAATTTCCTCTTAAAATCAGATAATGTTTTCGTCAATGTTTTGGATTATCCACAAGATCCTTTCTGCTGCCCAGAATTTCTGGGTGTTTTGGGTCTTATTGTGCAATTTATTTACTGAGGGGCTGACCCTGTGTGATTTACGCGGCTGAGATTAACGTGTCAGTCTCACTTCCTTTCTGGATTGTGCTTGACTCCTCCGAGTCTGAAACTTTATCTCTACAGTGTCTGGGCTGTCGACAGCTTAATGCTGACTAATTCGAATAATTTCCTTTAGTTCTGCTCACTGCACAATGGGAAAGTTGTGATTGCATTTTGGAGTACCTGCATGTTACTTGTACTGAAGATTTTCAGTTTTGAAAGACTGGATAGGCTGGACTGATTATTTTGAAGAAACAGCGACACAGGAAGACCCCAGTAGTCAGGATTTTGGAGTAGATAGTAAAACCCTATTATCTTAGCTTGTGAATTAGGAGCAGGATTAATCCCACTAGTCAATAAAACCATGGCTGATCTGATTGTGTCTCCAACCCCACCTCCCCACCCCCCTTCTCCAACCCCCCACTCCCCCCCCTTCTTCCAACCCCCCACTCCCCCCCCCTTTCTTCCACCCCCCCACTTCTTCACTCCCCCCTTCTTCACTCCCCCCTTCCCCTTCTTCCCCCCCCCCCCACTTCTTCTCCCTCACTCCCCCCTTCCCCCCACTCTTTTTCCCCCCCCCAAACTCTTCCCCTCCCACTCTTCCTTCCCCCCCCATTTATTAGTCACAAGTTTACCTTAACACTGCAATGAAGTGACTGTGAAAATCCACTAATTGCCACACTCTGGTGCCTGTTCAGCTATACTGAAGGAGAAGTAAGCGTAGTCCATGCCCCTAACCATCACATTCTTTGGACTGTGAAAGGAAACTGGAGCATCTGGAGGAAACCCACCAAGCTGGGAATCGAACCTGGCTCCGTGGCACTGTAAGGCAGCAGTGTTAACCACTGTGCCACATATATGGTGGCTCAGTAGCGTAAGTATTGATTGACAAGCAGTGCTACCTTACTGTATTAAAGATGTTGCCTGTGTACATGTCCCAGTTTGTGTGTATGATTGTGCGTTTTGTTGTCTGTTTGAGAAGTTACGTGGCAATTGCTCATAACTTGTTCCAAAAACTCTGCAACCAGAACAAAGCAAAGAACAGTTTTTTATTTCATTTTCAAAAAAAAGTCACACCGGTAATAAAATAGAAGGGGGTGGGGAAATAATCAACAGCCAACCAACCTCTCCTGCAGAATTAATTCCCCATGTAAAATCAGGGACACACAAACTTTCCACCTCCTGTTGTTGGAGATCTCACTTCAAGTCATTTCTTTTTCACAGATTTGAAGGAACCTGCACAGGTCAGAATCTGATCCCCTCAGAACAAGGGTTAGTCGACTGCCTCCCCGAGTAAGAGGGAACTAACAGCCCCATTTTGGTTAATTCAGGAGTTGCCAGTCCCTGGGGCAGGCAGCCATCGACTGACACCCTCAGGGGAAAACAGTGTGGCACCCCTTCCCTCCCACCCATTCCAAAGCCCCATTATCACAGCAGGAATCCTGTGCCCTGCTCTGTTCAGTTCATCATTCATTAAAGGACCGCATTTTAAAAAATTCTCCTGTACAAAGGCAGTGTTTTCGTTTTAAATTTTAAAAAATTGAGAGTGAAGTTGGGGGCCAGGCAGCAACAGGAAAGAGGAAGAGGCAGCTTTGGCTATTCCCCTTCCCGTTCTGTCTACCACCCACAGCACCCCAAATTCCCTGTCACAAAATCTCCAACATAGGAATCAC
Organism: Sphyrna mokarran; assembly: GCA_024679065.1. Taxonomy (NCBI): domain Eukaryota; kingdom Metazoa; phylum Chordata; class Chondrichthyes; order Carcharhiniformes; family Carcharhinidae; genus Sphyrna; species Sphyrna mokarran. The sequence continues at coordinate 98,776,656 of JAGIQG010000009.1, forward strand.
CAAGGCTTCTTCATTTCCCCCTTACAATGATCTCCTGCAGGTATGGACTCCATATGTGCCAACTCCTCACTCCCAGCTCCTTCCCTGCATTATATCATCACTGGGTTAGCAGGCTATTAAGGTGGCCTCTCCTGAAACACTTTCCAGCAGTGACAATCAGGAGCTAAAGGTGGCGGAGAGATAAGGGAGGTGGGGGGAAGCTCAAGGACAAGTAGTGTGGAAGAGACCCCAGCTGACTTTTCTTTTAATCCTCCTCCCCCACTACCCGCAATTGTCAGATGGAGCTCCCTCCCACCTTCTTGACATCTCCCTGACAATCTGCCCCATCCCCAAGTGCCCATCTGCCAAATTACTCTCTGACCTAACAATCGTGCAAGCCAGAATCCCTCTGGGCACACTCAGTACCTAGTAATAGACTCATCTTAAAGTTTATTTATTAGTGTCACAAGTAGGCTTACATTAACACTGCACTGAAGTCACTGCGAAAATGCCCAGGTTGCCACACCAGCACCTGTTCAGGTACAGCGAAGGAGAATTTAGCATGGAACCTAACCAGCACACCTTTCAGACTGTGGGAGGAAAATGCAGCACCCAGAGGAAACCCACACAGACACAGGGAGAACGTGCAAACTCCACACAGAGAGTGACCCAAGCTGGGAATTGAACCCAGGTTCCTGGTGCTGTAAGACAGTAGTGCCAACTGCTTTGCTGCAATACTATGCCACCATAACCTTCCCCAGTCAATTCACTCTATCTGTTCCCACACAGCACTGCCCCAATTATGACTATTGGTATTAGAATCATAGAACCGTATAGTACAGAAGGAAGCTATTCGGCCCATTGGGTCTGCACTGACTCTCTAAGAGAGCATTGTACCCTGCCCCTTCCTATCCCTGTAACCCTGCCCATTTACCTGACAAATCCTCTTAACCTATACATCTTGGGGCACTAAGGAGGAATTTACCATGGCCAATCCACCTTCCCTACACATCGTCGGACTGTGAGGGGAAACCGGAGCAACTGAGGAAACCCATGCAGATATGGGGAGAACATGCAGACTCCACACAGACAGTGACCCGAGGCTAGAATCAAACCCAGCTACCTGGCTGTGAGGTAGCAATGATAACCACTGCCAATGTGCTGCCCATCAGGTGGACCCGCCACACACAGACACAAAGATTGATTGCTGGAGCCAGACGCTCAGCCAGCATTGCCCAGAAAGGCAAATTTTAAATATATATGGGAGGGAGGGGGAAATTGGTGATGTCTAGACGTCATTTGGCAGTCTGTTCAATTGTTTGTCAAATTGAGTCAGGAACTGTCTGGTTGATTTACAAGAAAATGCTGCAAGTGCTTAAGAAGCCAGGGCTCTGTGAGACAGGGGAGGATGTTGGGGGGAGAGCAAATTACCTGCAATTTATGGCCCCTCAGTGCCCCATTTCCATTGATCTTGCTGCCTGCTCTGATGGGCAGACATGTCCAGAGAGATGGGGACCCACCGTGGGAAAGCATGGAGGAAGTGGCAATACTCCACATCAGAGAAGGGGTGATGGTGGAGGAGGGGGATGGGATGGCACCCTGGGCTAGTGAGTTGGCACAGCTACATTGATGGAATTTGACTGTGACCCACCTCCTTCTATGGCTGATGGAACTCAACCACCAAGAAAATCTGGGATATAATCTAACCATCCCCTGCCGCCACCCACAAAATCAAAACTATCCCAGTGCCTTTTTTTTCTTATTAGTTGGCTCAATAATATCTGCGATTTGTAAATTCCTTCAAGGATTCTCTTAACTCCCTTCCTACCCATGCACTCATACAAACACTCAACTAAAGAAAAAGACACACACTCACACAGACAGAGCCTCTCCCCACCTGAGCTCCAATCACTTTTGATACTTTCTCAGGAATATCTAATGGAAAAAAATATATATAGATTGTGATTCTCCCCACCCATCCCTTATCTGATGCATGCTGCCTATCAGGAGAAGCTCCCAGAAAAATAGTTCCATTTAAATCTAGAGGGATCAATGTGTAAAATGTACAAACATCTTGTGTTTAATGGAATCAGAGCAGTCAATCACAGCTTAAACTAAGAGTCACATTACCAAACATCCCCCGTTTAGAAATAGATGCTGTATAAGATATAGATGTATATTTAAATTTATTTACAGCTACTGCCATTCCCCTCTGCCTCCCTGAACCCACAGGGAAATCTTTTTGCTCCTTTTTTAAAAAAAAAATTGTCAGGAAAACGCTGGGTAGTCGAGATGCGGAAAAGCGGTGCTCTCTGCTCATTTACCAAGTTAAAATATGGTGAGCAAGGAGCAGTTAATCGCTGATCACCCTGCCACCAGGGGGGTGGTGGGGTGAAAATTAGGATGGTTGGTTGAAAATTAGGATGGTTGGTTTTGATACCCAGGGGTGGTGCAGTGAACTCGTTCTCCTGGGAACTATAGATCCTTCACACATTAGGAAAGTTGGTGAAAAAAAATCCTGATTTCTGCATTTCATTCACATTTTACCAGGCATCACATTATAAATGGGTGCTCCCCCCTCTCCACCCCATAATGACGTTGCAATCAGGTGCCCACCATCTGAGACCACCCCCAACCCCGAGACCAACAACACATTGGTGTCTGCTTCTTTGATTGACTGTCACTGGAAGACCTTTTTGGATTTGGAGGAGTTGAGGGGATGGGGTACTGTGAAGGGGCTATACTCGGTAACTATACTCTCCTAAATGATACGGTCGCTGGGGGAGGGTGAGATGTTCCATTCCTGGCCTGGGATTTTAATTCTACGCTGGCAGATACTGCCGGTTAACTCAGGGTCATCAGGAGTGACGTTAGTCACAAGGACATCTTGCTATGATTAAACTGGGATTTGCGGGGGTGGGGGGGGGTTTGGGATGGTAGACTGGGGAAGGTGAAATAACTTTTGACCTCTCCCTGGTCGTTAAATAGTGTCTGGGGCTGAGTGCTGGAGGGGAAAATGCACAACGGGAAATGAACCGAAGGAAAATTGAGTGAATCTCCCAGAGTTTCCCCTCTCTCCAATAGGCAGGCGGAAAACTCCCCTTCTGTTCATCAACCATTTTCACAAAAATACTCCATTAACACTCCCCACCATCCCTCCCAATGTGCTAATCCAGGCCTGACTGTAGTTGGACACAGTCTGTCTGATTACGCCTTCGCTGGTACAGAGGGGTTTCAGCTCCCTCTTCGCTCCAGAGCTGATCAGAAATGTCACTGGGGAGGTCTGAGAGGCCAGTGACCATCTCCATCACCCACTCCCAGCATCGCTGCCCTCTGCCTACTTAATGTAATAGCAAGGAGCTCAATTGCACTTTGATGAGGTTATGCCCCCAGACTGACATGGTGCCGCAGGGACAGAGGTTAAAAAGGAGAGGAGAGGAAGGGGGCATAAGGAGTCAGTCAGCATGGAGGTTAACAAGAACATTTCAAATCCAAATTGGCCAAAGGGCGACTCCCATCATCATCTCCCTCCCACCATCTGGTCAACACTGGCCCCCCCCGTTCCCCTCCCCAATCTGGGCATTTTTGGACAAGTAAGGCTCTTGCTGTTGGTCTCCCCGCTCTCCTCCTCCTTGCAGCCCTGTGGCATTGGTCAGTCTGAAAGCTGCTGAAATCATGTTCCTTTCCCTGGGGCAGTGAGCAGCTGAAAGTCAAATTCGGATGGGTGGAGAGGAAGGGAGGGGGCAGAGCACACCGTCAGCCAGCAATCTATCTGCCAAGGATGCCTGCGCCCTCCCTCCCCATCCCTCTGTGCCTGTGCTCTGGCCGAGAGAGACAGAGATGGAGAGTTTGGGAGTGAATCTTGATGAGAAAAAGGTAAGTCTGAAAGGGCACAAGAGGCAGAAGGGAGGTTGGCGCGGGGCTAACTCCAGGAGGGATCGTAGCCAGTCCAGTCTTTGGGGGGTGCCAAGTAGACCCGTCGGCCACGGTACATGAAGGTGACGATGCCCCGGTAGCCGGCTCGGGGCACACCGGATTTGAGGTCGTCCATGACGCCCAGGGCTTTGGAGAAGGCTTTGAAAGTGTCCCGGGTGGAGTACTGGACCCGTACCTGGCGCAGCTCGGCACGCTCGCCGCGCTGCAACTCCTCCACCCGCAGGGCCGGCGCGCCGTACACCAGCTGGGGGAAGGCCAGGTCGTAGCGCTCCTTCTTGAGGTAGGACAGGTCCAGTTGGGTGAAAGGCACGAAGCGGTCGTTCAGCTTGATGAACTTGAGGTGCTGGTCAAAGAACTGCCCGTTGCTGACCCCCTTGCGGCCAAAGGTCATGGTGCGAGAGACCTCGGGCCTCACACAGGAGCGGCCGCGGCGCTGGGCGGGGCTGCGCATCCAGTCGTCCCAGAAGGCGCCGGGCCACTTGGGCTCCAACTCCTCCCAGGTGGCCTTCAGCAGCATCCAGCCCAGGCCCGGGAAGAAGTCCGTGCGATACAGGGCCTCGGGCTGCTTGGTGTCCACCATCTGCTCCTTGCCGTTGTCGTTCCAGGCCGAGGCACACCAGAGGCTGGGGTCCTCCAGCAGCAGCGGGTAGAGGGCCCGGAAATACTCAAAGAAGTCAGGCGCCACTTCCAGGTCGTCCTCCACGATGATGGCCGCCTGGTACTTGAAGGTGTGGAAGACCTGGTTGAGGGCCCAGCGGTAGTGCCGAGCGATCTTGTAGTAGCCCTGGAACTTGCGGTGCTCGGGCGGCACCCGCAGGTCAGACAGGTCCGGCTGCCGGATGTGCATCACCTGCTCACCGTACGAGGCGATGACCCTGGCCGTCTCCTCGTGGCCGCAGTCCTGGCTCACCAGGATGGGGTAGAGCTCCTTGGAGGGCCGGTAGTGCAGCAACTTGTCCAGGCACCGCCGGATGGTGGGGCGGTCGCAGCCGATCACCAGCACCGGCAGCACCACTTTGCTGTCCTGGGGGTCCCTGGCCGGCGGGCTACTCCCCCCCGCCCCCTTCCCCCGCTGCCACTTGTCCCGGTGCTTCTGGATCTGCTGAAGCAACTTCTTCTGGTTCTCCAGCTCCAGCTCCACCTCCTCGGCCACCCTGACCACCTCGCGGGTCAGCTGATCGGGGTCGGGGGTCCCTGCGGCCGGCGGGCGGCCCAGCAGGAAAAAGAGCAGAAGCAGGTTCCAGCCGATGAAGAGCAGCACCCCCCAGACTATCACGTTGGTCCGCCGCAGCATTCTCTCTCCCCGTCCACGTGCTGCTCACCTTCCCGCCCTGTCAGTCAACTCCATCAACCTGTGGGAAAGCGGGGTGTGGGGCAGAGCAGGGCAGGACGGGGCGGGGCGGGGGGGGTGCGGGAAACAAAAGAGGAGGGAAAAAAAACATGCAATCAGACAAGGCACATCAATGCCAGGAACTGATACGTCAATTAAACCAGGCTGCAAGCACACTCAGGATTGAGAGAGGGAATATCAGTTAGAGAGAGAGAGACACACACACACACACAATCTGGAGTTCGAGAGAGAGAAAGAGAGACCAACTGAGTGGAGTTTGACAGAGAGAGAGAGACACACACACAGACTGGAGTTTAACTGAGAGAAAGAGAGAGAGACTGAAGTTTGTGAGAGAGAGACATAAATAGAGAACAACAAACTGGAATTTGAGAGAGAGAAACTGACAGACTGGAGTGAGAGAGAGATAGAGAGACTCTGACAGACCGCAATGAGAGAGAGAGAAAATAACAGACTGAAGTTTGAAAGAGAGACAGAGAGATCGACAGAATGGAGTTTGATAAAGAAAGACAGAGACCAACAGACTGGGGTTTGAGAGAGGGACATAACGATATTTTGGGATTTGAGAGACACCAACAGTTTGTGGGGGGGGGGGGTCGTTGTGTGTAAGTTTAGTTTATTTATTAGTGTCACAACAGGGCTTACTGCAATAACATTACTGTGAAAATCCCTTAGATGCCACACTTCAGCGCCTGTTCAGGTACACAGAAAATTTAGCATGGTCAATACGTCTAACCAGGACCGTTGGAGGAAACCAGAGCACCCAGAGGAAATACATGCAGACATGGGGAGAACGTGCAGACTCCCCACAGTGACCCAAGCCTGGAATCAACTCAGGTCCCTGATGCTGTGAGGCAGTAGTGCTAACTACTGTGCTGTCTGCCACACTCCCTACATTACAACAATACTTACACTTAGCTGTTTCACAAGCTGTAACATGACTTGGGAATCCTTGAATTTGTGAAAGGCGCTACTCAAATGCAAGTTATTTCATTTGAAAAGGATAGAAGTGAGAACACAATTTACTGCATACATCTTATCTGGTCAAAGATCATGGCAGCAGACCCTCCGGCATAAGACAAGACTGTGGGTCCTCACAATGTCAGCAGAGCACATTGATAGGAGAAGACGGTTTTGTTTATAAAAAAGATACAGCATAGATGGAGGCCATTCAGCCCACTGTGCCTCTGATAGTTATTTGCAAGTGTTACCCAATGAGGACCACTTTCTTGCTCTTTCCTGATAACCCAGCAATTCATTTTATTCCCTTCAAGAATTCATCTAATTCACTATTGAATGTTATCAATAAAGCTGCTTTGCCATTTAGACAGTGCGTTCCAGATTACAACACCCTCTGTGCGTGGGGAGGCAATGGCCTACTGACTTTATCGCTAAACTATTAATCAAGAAACTCAGCTAATATTCTAGGGATCCAGGTTCAAATCCCACCAAAGCAAATGATGGAATTTGAATTTAATAAAAAATATCTGGAATTAAGAATCTATTGATGACCATGACACATTGTCAATTGTCAGAAAAACTTGTCTGGTTCACTAATGTCCTTTGGGAAGGAAATCTGCCATCCTTACCTGGTCTGGCCTACATATGACTCCAGAGCCACAGCAATGTGGTTGATTTTCAATTGCCCTCCAAGGGCAACTAGGGATGTCCAATTACTGCTGGCCAACCAGCGAGGCCCCTGTGTCCCACAAATGAATAAAGAAAAACTATTCCTCACCTTCTCTCTGGTCTCTGATGCTTTTGACAACTGTCTTAACTCTATGTCTCTGGTGATGGACCCTTCAACCACAATAACCACTTGCATTTCCACAAAGCCTTTAACACAATCACTGCACCCAACCGAAGCGTGATAAAACATGACGCCGAGACATGTAATCTGATATTAAGTCTGATGACCAAACGTTTGGTCAGAAAGGTAGCTTTAGAAGGGAGGGGAGGGAGACAGACTGATGTAGAGCTATTATCCCAGAGCTAGGGGCTGAAGTCTCCACCATTGGTTCAGTAATTCTAAATGGGTCTCGCAGGAGGGTCAGAGTTAGAGGAGGGGGCTGATATCTCAGAGATACCTGCTACTGGAAACAGAGTGGCTTATTCATCCTGGATTTGAACACTCTCCAAATTTCTCTCTCAGCCTCTACTCTAAAGGAAAGTCTTGCAAACCCCAAACATCAAATTGCTCCGTCCCAAACTCAAGTGGTAGCTGACCTGGGACATTCATGTTGGTTCAAAGTGGGAAGTGAGAGTGGCCACTAAGCTTTTGACATTTGGAAGACTTTTCTTTGTATCAAGGGGCCAAGGCATCACGGAGAGACAAAAGGAATTTGGGCATCTATGTACCCACAAGAGCAGCAATGGGCAGCACAGTGGTTAGCACTGCTGCCTCACAGTGCCAGAGAATTGGGTTCAATTCCGGCTTCGGGTGACTATGTGGAATCTGCATGTTCTTCCTAAATCTGCGTAGATTTCCTCCAGGTGCTACGGTTTCCTTCCATACTCCAAACATACGCAGATTAGGTGGACTGGCTGTGCTAAATTGTCCCTTAGTGCCGGGGGTAAACGTATGGGGTTAAGGGGATAGGCCTGGGTGGGATTGTTGTCAGTGGAGTCTTGATGGGTTAATTGGCTTCCTTCTGCACTGTATGATTCTAAGAGCAAATATACTAATAAAGCAGGTCCTGTGGCCCAGTGGGTAGTGCTAGAAGCTCTATGTACGAGTCCTGCCTCAGGACTTGACAACCACAGAAGGTGAGTCCGTAACGTGGCACATTGTCAATTATCAGCAAGTAAATCATTCCAACGCACCCGATGGCAGGCAGCAAAGAGCCAGGACAGCTTCCTGGTCAGACACACTGCAGAAAGTACTCTACTGTAGTACCTTGTTAATTCATGATTAAGGACTAGCGATGGTGACCAACACCCTCCCAGGATATGATACCAAAATGATAAGGAGGACATAAGGGACAAAATGAGCCAAAAATTGGTTTCCCTCTCAAGAGGGCCTGCAATACAAAGGGAAGGCGGTTTCTGCTTCAGTTGTATGCAATCTTGGCCAGAGCCCATCTGGAGTGCTGTGATGAGTTCTGGGCACCGCTTCTCCCAAGGAATGTACTGGCCTTAAGGGGGAGGGACAAAACTTACAGCAAAACCATTTCGAAGGGAAGTGAGGAAAACCTTGTTCCACACACACACACACACACACACACACACAGAGTTGTGAAAATCTGTAACACTTTCTCTCGCTTGCTCCCAAAAAGTTGTGGATGCTTGTTCACCGAAATCCTTCAAGACTGCGGCTGAAGGATTTTTACTGGGGGAGGATATCGGGGCATATGAAACAAAGACAGGGTGCAGACCAGCATGATCTAACTGAAAGCCAGGATAGGTTTGAGGAGCTGAATGACCTCCTATTCCCAAGACCCCAAGTTAATATCTGAGGTGGCACAGTGGTTAGCACTGCTGTCTCACAGCACCAGGGGCCCGGGTTCAATTCTGGCCCTCGGTGACTGTGCAGAGTTTGCACGTTCACCCCGTGTCTGCTCCGGTTTCTTCCCACAGTCCAAAGATATGAGGATTAGGTGGATTGGCTATGTTAAATTGCCCCCTTAGTGTTCCAAGATGTATAGTTTAGATGGATTAGTCATGGGAAATGTGAGAGTATACGAGGAATTTGGGGGATTGGAGGGTGGGGGGAGTGCTGGGTCAGGTCCTGTTTAGAGGAATCGGTGCAGACTCAATGGGCCAAACAGTCTCCTCCTGCAATTGCAAGGATTCTGTGGAGTTGGCTGTGTTTAATCTGGGAAGGTTTGATGGGACTATGTCACGGGTACGTTTACTCTGCATCTAACTTGGGAACGTCAATAAGGAACGCACACACTTGTTTGCAATTTAAACGCAAAAGCACCAACAGCTCATTCCTCTTCAACAGGAATCCTGCAACGGACTTGAAAAATGGGGGCAGAGGTAAGTCATCTTCAAACCAATTGCACCAGCTTGCAGTCAGTGAACATGGGAGATAGAGCACTAAGTTTCAGTAGGAGCATGCTACATGCAATTGGCAGTGACAGGGTTAACGTGGGTAAACTGAGCTCTGTGCTGGAGAAAGGCTGAAACAGGGGAACAAGCACACTGGGTAGCTATATAGATGGCATCTATGAAGAGGGAAACAATAGACTCAACGTACATGCAGTGATGGTGTTAATAGATCAGACAGCAGGGACTGCCCTAGGGTATACCAAGGCCAGACCCAGTCATTTCACAGCAAGTTTTCTCCTGTCTGTAATTCATTCAATAAGTTCCTTTCTTGAACCACAACAACCAGTTTGCAACTGATGTTTCTCCCTGATAGCTGTTTTCATAAGGCAGACACATGCATTTCAAACAAACAACCACACAATCCAGGCAACAGCCCGTACAGGGAGAGTAGGGAAATACAGGGAAGGAAGGAAGGAAGGGAGAAACTTGGAGCCTTCAGAGCTAGTAAACCCATGGGAATATCTTCAGCAAACTAACCCCACTTCCTCTGCCGCACTTTGGCAATTCTGCCTTCAGCCATCTATGCCTGAAGGCCAGGAGTTATTTTGCTAAACCTCTCCACCTCTCTCTTTCGCTCTCCCCTTATCTCTGGTAATGCACAACAGACTGACCAGACTGATGTGGAAGGAGGAATGTCCAAGCCACTTCCAGACTGATAGTTCGATGGATACAGGAACAGCAGCGGCAAGGTGACTGCAGGTCAGGCAGTTGGCTGAAGTCATCGCCAGGGCCTTGGGTAGCAACAGCCTCTAGGCCTCCACCACCCAACTTGCCTCTATCCATTCATTGGGAAAAATTGCAGTTTGAGCTGGGTGGTAGAAGAATCATGGAATCCGTACAGTGCAGAAAGAAGCCATTCAACCCATCTAGTCTATACCCATTATCCAAAACAGCATCTTACCCAGATCTTCTCCCTTCTCTATCCCCATAACCCTGCACATTTACCATGGCTTATCCACCCAACCCACACATTCTTGCACAACAAGAGCATGGCAAATCCACCTAATCTTCACATCTTTGGGCTGAGAGGGGTAACTGGGGCACCAGAAGAAAACCCACACAGACACAGGGAGAATGTCTTGTGTGGAGTGTGCACAATCAACCAAGGTTGGAATCGAACCTGGGTCCCTGGCGCTGAGGCAGCAGTGCTAACCAACGTGTACAAGTTCAGGTGATCAAATGTCCAAGGGGTACGATCACCTCGGATATGGAAACCAAATACCCATCTGAGCCTGTGTCAATACTCACATCTGTCCAAGTCCTCATCCACACTCAGGTCAGTCTAATCCTGCCCACTAATAAATCTCTCACTCTGCCCAACAATGCTCATGTCAGTCTGATCCTGCCCCCTATACTCACATCTCTTCCATTCTGCCCATCATTCAGGCCAGTCTGACTCTATTTCGCACTACTTACCCACCCATCCCAGAGCAGACTTGGGAGTTTTTACAGAAGGACTTGCCTGCCCAGAACATCGCCTGCACAGTCAGCAAGATGTTAGCAATCACACAACTTCTGCTGTGAGTTGTTGGGGGAGGAGAGGAGGGGTGGGGAGGGGCAGTGCAGTAGGGGACTCATCCACTCTTCTCTTTAGTGTCATCCCAGTGAATCTACTCAGGGAAATGCAGTTGAAGTGTGAGTGCTGCCCTCGAACAGGGCCTCCAAGGGTGACTGGCCTCTCTCGCTAATCACAGCTGTTCTGCATCATTTCCCATCCCTTTCCCACTTCACCCAGGGACTAGCCAGCTGCTTCCCTTGTTTAATTCCAAAAGTTCTGACTCACACAACTCTCAGTGTGGGCACAGTACACCGACCCGCAGCCTTACTTGCAGATGTAGAGCCTCACAACACAGGGGGAACTCTGTGTGACATCCACTTCTCAGACAGGTAAAGCACCCTAAAACAACAACCTGTATTTACAGTCATCCCTAACACACTCTCTCTTTTCTACTGCACATTTCCATGCCAGCACATGTGATATAGCATCCACTCTTTTACCTCCTCCTCACCATCCAAGGCCCCTATCCAATCGACACAGCAATATTTTTGCAGCTCTTTCACTCATTGCTCACGATGTGGTTTCCTCTACATTGGGGAGGCCGAATGATGTAAACTGGGCGATTGCTTTGCAGAACATTCAGTCTGCAAGCGTAGCCCTGGTTTCCAGTCACCTGTCAGTTTGATTCTCCACCATGCCAAATTGCCCCTTTGTGCCCGAATTTGTGCAGGTTTAAGTGAATTAGGCCTGGTAAATGCACAGGGTTAGAGAGCCTTCAAACCTGTTTAGCTATTCAATAGGATCATGACTCACCCTCTAACTCAATGTCATATTCCTGCTTTTGCTCCATACCCCTTGATATCCCTAAAATATTATCTGTCGCTTTGTCGAATACATTCAGTGACTTGGCCTTCTGCGGTAGAGAATTCCACAGATTCACCGCCCTCAGTGAAGAAACTTTTCCTCATCTCAGTCCTAAATGGTCTCCCCCATATCCTGAGACTGTGTTCCCTGGTTCTAGATTCCCCAACCAGGGAAAACATCCTCCCTGTGTCCAGTCTGCCCAGCCCTGTTGCAATTTCGCACGTTCAGATCAGATCTTCTCTCATCCTTCTGAACTCCAGGGAATTTAAGACCTTGTCAAACCAATCGCTCCTCACAGTTCCAACATCAACCCAGTGAATGTCTGCAGCACTCCCTCTATGGAAAGTAACCCTTTCTCAGGTAGGGACACCAAATCTGTACACAACACTCCTGGTGTAGTCTCACCAAGGCCCTCTATAATTGCAGCAAGACATCCCTACTTCCGAACTCATCCCCTTGCAATAAGGCCAATATAGCATTTGCCTTCCTAATTGCTTGCTGCACCCACCTCTCCACTAGCATTGACTGATGTACAAGCACAGCCAGATCCCTTTGTCATCCACACTTCCCAATATACCAGCCTCTAAATAACACTCTTCCTTTCTGTTTTTCACACTGAAATGTGTAACTTCATATTTAGTCACGTTGTACTGCATCTGCCACGTATTTGCCGACTTACTCAACTTGCCTAAATCACCTTGAAGCCTCCTTGCGTCCTCCTCACAATTCTGCTCATTTCTGTGTCATCAGCAAACTTGGAAATGTTACATTTGGTTCCCAAATATTAGATCAAATTGGTCACAGAGCCCATGTTTTAAGGTGTGTCTTAAATGAGGAGGTGAGGTTGCGAGGCAGAGGTACATGGAGGGAATGACAGAGTTTGGGGCCCAGGCAGCTGAAGGCACAATGGTAGAATGATTAAAATCGGGGACGCTCAAGAGGCTGGAATTAGAGGAGTGTGGAGATCTTGGAGACCTACTGGAGTTCTTTTTAATCCTTCCATGGGATGGGGGCAGGGGAGGGTGCACTGGCAAGAGTGATATTTGCTGTCCAGCCATGCTCTTGAATCACTGCAGAGCGCAACAAATACTCAATTCTGTCAGGGAGGGAGCTTCAAAATTTGGACCCAGTGACAGTGAAGGAATGGCAATATACTTCCAGGTCAGGATGGTAGGTGACAGGAAGGAGAAGCTCCAGGTGACATCCCCATGCGGACGCCGTCTTTTCCTTCTCATTGGTAGAGGTCATGGATTTGGAAGGGGCTGTAGCGAGTGAATGCTGAAGATGGTGAATTGGATGCTATCAAGTAGGCTGCTTTTTCCTGGGTGGTGTTCAGCTTCTTGTGTATTATTTGGGTAAGGAGAGTATCCCAACATACTCCTGACTGACTTACATATGAAAAAGGAGAAGGCCTCAAACCAGCTCTGCCATTTGACAAGATTGTGGCTGATTTTTTGAGTTTCCAATTCTACATTCCCATTCTTCGCTGACAAAATTTGATCTTCTTGCCTAACAAGATTCCATCTACTTCCATCTTAAAAATATTCAGTGACCCTACTTCCACTGCCATTTGAGGCAGAGAGTTCCAAAGTCACAGAATTCTACGAGAGAATAATTCTCTTCATCTCTGTCCTAATTTAAAACAGTTTCCCTGATTCTGGACTCACCCACAACAGGAAACATCCTTTCCACCGCCATCTCATCAAAATTGTTCAAGATCTTACGTTCCAATCAAATCACCTCCTCATTCTTCTAAGCTCCAGTGGAAACAAGCCTAGACTGTGCAACCTTTCCTCATAATACAATCCACTCATTCCAGGTATCAGTCTAGTAATTCTCCTCTGAACCCCCCTCCAACACATTTATATCTTTTCTTAAATAAGGAGACCAAAACTGTACACAGTATTCACAATGTGGTCTCAACAATGCCATGTATAACTGAAGCGTAACAAGTTTATTTTTATGTTCATTTTCACTCGTAACAAAGGATAGCATTTCATTAGTCTTCTTAATTACCTGCTGTACCTGCATTAACTTTTTGTGACTCATGCACAAGAACACCTAGATTCCTCTACTTTTTTCCCTGGAGCATAGAAAGTGGAGAGTTGATCCTAAAATAAAATAAAGGTCTATAAAATAATGAGGAGCACAGATCAACTAGAGAGTCAACATCTTTTCCCAAAGGTAGGGGAGTTGAAAACAAGGCAGCATAGATTCAAGATAAAATGGGAGAGCTACAAAAGGATCTATAGGGGCAATTTTCTTCACTCAGAGGTGGTGAATGTCTGGAACGAGCTACCAGAGGCAGTGGTAGAGGTGGGTACAATTTTGTCTTTTAAAAAGAATTTAAACAATTACATGGGTAAGATGGGTATCAAGGGATATGGGCAATTGGGATAAGCTTAATGGTAAAAACCGAACAGTATGGACAAGTTGGGCCAAAGGACCTGTTTCTATGCTGTAAACCACTATGACCTCAGCATTCTGCAGTTCTCCATTTAAGTAACACTCTGCTTTTTTATTATCCTACATTATACTCCATTTGCCCATTCACTCAACATAGCCTATATCCTTCCGCAAGCTCTTTACGTCCTCTTCACTTTTCTCCTTATCTTTGTGTCACTTGCAATGTTAGCTACAATACCTTCACTTTCCTCAACTAATTCATCAATAAATATTGTAAAACGTTGAGGCCCCAGCACCTAACCGTGCAGGACTCCACTCATTATATTCCAACAAGAAAAAAAAGACTGTTCATACTCTCAGTTTTCTACCAGTCAGTTAATCTACTTTTCATGCTAAAGTTAAAAAACTTTGAAGTTTATTTATCTGTCACATTACATTGACACTGCAATGAAGTTACTGTGAAAATTCCCTAGTCTCTGCACTCCGGCACCTGTTCAGGTCAACACACCTGAAATCCCTTCTGGAAATCCAAATACATCAGGTTTTACCCACAGTGCATGATCTCCTTCAAAGAACACCAATAAATTGGTTAAACATGGTTTCCCTTTTACAAAATCATGCTGCCTCTTTCTGATCACCTTATTTTTCTCTAAGTGCCCAACTATAACCTCCTTAATGACTGATTCTAACACACATTACCCATTAGAGATGTCAAGTTAATTAGCCTCTCGTTTCCTGCCTCCCTCCTTTCTTGAATACAGGGGTTATATTCTCTAGTTTTCAATCTGATAGAACCTCTCCAGGATCTAATGAATTTTGGAAAATTAACACCAATACATCTATCACCTCATTACCACCTCTTTTAAGACTCTACTATTTATCCAGCTCCTGATGGAGTCAGATAAACCCTCAGCTCCATCAGTTCGCTTAGTACCACAACCTGAATGGGGAGAAATAGAAATGGTCAGCAGCTTCAGGTTTTTAGACGTGCAGATTACCAACAACCTGTCCTGGTCCCCCATTGCTGACACTATAGTTAAGAAAGCCCAACAATGCCTCCACTTCTACTTTCTCAGAAGACTGAGGAAATTTGACACGTCCGCTACAACTCTCACTAACTTTTACAGATGCACCATAGAAAGCATTCTTTCTGATTAAATCACAGCTTGGTATGACTCCTGCTCTGCCCAACACCGCAAGAAACTATTAAAATTCATAAATGTAGCCCAAACCATCACACAAAACAACCTCTCATCCATTGACTCTGTCTATACTTCCCGCTGCCTCAAAAGCTGCCTGCATAATTAAGAATCCCACGTACCCTAAACGTTCTCTCTTCCATCTTCTTCCGTTGGGAAAAAGTTACAGAAGTCTGAAGTCATGTACCAACCGACTCAAGATAGCTTCTTCCTTGCTGCCATTGGACTTTTGAATGGACCTACCTTGTACTAAGTTAATCTTTCTCTGCACCCGAGCTATGACTGTAACACTACCTTTTGCACCATCTCCTCTCTATGAAGGTATGCTTTATCTGTATAACATTCAAGGAACAATACTTTGCACTGTATAATAATACATGACAATAATAAATGAAATCAAATCTTCCTTTCACCGCTTGATTCATAACTATTACTGGAATGTTTTTGTATCCTCTGCTGTGAAGAGATGCAAAATATTTGGTTATTATATCTGCCATTTCCTTATTACCTATTAACTCCCCATTGTTACTCTGTAAAGGACCAACACTCATTTTATTTATCTTTCACCTGTCTGAATATTTGTAGAAATGCTCGCTCTCCGTTTTTACATCTTGTGCTAGCTTCCACACATAAATCGAGAGAAGAAATGCGAGTAATCCTTTCATCATTCTCTGCCATGCTTCATCCATCATCTGATGTGCTACTTTTTGTGCATTTATATTATATTTCCTTACATCTGGTGCTTTCCTTAACTCCTTTAGTTAACCACGATGGTGGGTCCTCTCTTTATAGTCGGAATATACTTATTCTGAAATCCCTTAAATGTCTGCTACTGCTTGCCTACGGATTTATCCTCTAGCCCAGTATCCCAGTTCACTTCAGCAAGCTCAGCTTTCATGTCCACATGCCCACTTTTCTCCCTTTCAAATTGGGTACAAAATTCAATTATACTGTGGTCTCTGTTAGGGGTGCCTTTATCTGAGGTCATTAATTAATCTTGCCATGTTATACAATATCAAGTCTAATATAACCTGCTCTCTAGTTGGTTCCAGAACATACTGCTCTAAATAACTATCTTGAAAGCTTACTACAAACGCCTCATTGGGGTACTACAAAGTCAATTTTTTAAAGTTTATATGTAAATTAAAATCACCATGATAATTGCTGTCCCTTTTTTAACAAGTATTCAATATTTTTCTTGTATGCTTTCTCATAAATTGCCCCTTGGGGTCCAAGCTGTGTAGGTTATGTGGAATAGCCACAGTAAACGTGCAGGGTTACTGGGGTAGGATGGTGAGATGGTGCTGGGTAAGATGCTTTGTGAGAGGGTTGCTGCAGTGTTGATGGACCGAATGGACTCCTTCCACACTGTAGAGATTCTATTTACTTTGTTATGAAAGCTATGTGCATTTAGATACATAAGGTGTGATTTTCTGGACACATTTAATCTAAAACCATGGGTTTTGAGCACACTCTTTCCAATTTCATTGCAGTGTTAATGTAAGCCTACTTGTGACACTAACAAATAAACTTTAAAATTTCTTTCAAAACCCTTTGTTCAGCTAGTGTTCTTGCTGCAACCCTTTGGCACCAATTTATTCAGCTCATATCCTGTCTTATCCCATTGAAATTAGCTTTTCTCCAGTTAATTATTCTTGCTTGGGATTGTTCCTGGTCTTTCCCATGTCCAGCCTTAAACCTTGTGATACAATGATCACTTACTCCAACAAAATGCTCTCCCACTGACACCTGAACACAGCAATATCTTGAAGAGTGCTCCCCAGTTCAGTGTCCGATATCTATCCCTTAACCAACATCAGTAAGATAGATTAATGGTGGTTATTTAATGGTGGAGTTTGCTCTGCTTGCTGCCATATTTCTTATACAACATTACTGACTACATTTCAGAATCATAGATTCTCTTCAATGAAGAAAGAGGCCATTAAGCCCATTCAGCCTGCACTGACCACAATCCCACCCAGGCCCTATCCCCATAACCACATATATTTACCTTGTTAATCCCTCTAACTACGCATCCTGGGACACCAACGGACAATGCAGTATGGCCAACACATCTTTGGACAGTTGGAAGAAACTGGAGCACCTATGCAGACACAGGAAGAAATGTGCAGACTAAATGTAGATAGCAACCCAAACTGAGTCCCTGATGCTGCGAGTGCCAACTGCTGTGCAGCCCACTCCCTAACATCCGTAAAACTACTTAGTCGGCCATAAAACGCTTTGGAGGAAATGGAGGTCATGAAAGGTGCTTCAAGAATACAATTCAACACTTTCAACAAAGCTAAATTAAAGGAATATAACTGACACTAGATCTAAAACTCAAACAAAGCCCAGAGAAGGGTGGCCACTGTTTTGCTGCAGAGAAGCTCTGATCTCAATAGCCTATCCTCAATAGCAGTGTTCTGTGACAGACTCTGCCAAATGTTCTCAACTGTGGAGCATCACGAGGTGATTAGAAGCAGAATACAGACACAAGACCAAAAACATTCCCAGAGACAGGAATCAATGCATAGCAGTTAAAAACACACCTGGTGCCACATCCATCTGTACACACACAACACACACATGCGCCACACACACCCCAAAACATATCTAGGTCCACACATTGATAAATAAACTAAAAAAAAAAACACTCAACGACACCAGGCACATGGAACTAAAAATATACCTAGGTTCGTGCACTTATTCACAGACCAAAAAATACATCTAGCGACACACACCTGAACACACAGAATCAAAAACATGCCCAGTGAGCTTCACACACACAGCCACAAACAGCACGAGGAGAGAAAGAACTGAAATCGGTAAATCACACACACACCAAAACTATCTGAACTGGTTTCTAGGGAAATGCAACCAGTTTAAGATCTAATTACACTGAGGGGAGGGGAGAGGAGAGGAGAGATAAGCGAGAAAGGAGGAACTGAAACTGCTGCTGGAGTCTGCGAGAGATTATTTTACCATCTGGCAAATTACTAACCCACAGAGCCTGCTCCTGTTAAGTAAGCAGCTTCTGTTCACAGGTATTAGATTACCTCCAATGGCCTGATAAAAGGAGATTGGCAAGTGCCTCCTTCAACAGGACGACGATAATAAGCCAGACTGCAGAGGGAAAGCTTATGTGGCCTGAATCCAGTACCAGGATATAGCTAAGCAGCCAGCACTGAGCTGGGACAAATGTATTACTTCCCAGGTGCCTGGGGAAGAGCACAGGAGGAAAAACATTGCTTAACAAACAATTGCCGAGCATCATGAATGTGGAGACCTGAGATTTTGGCCTGCTCTCACTGTGAGCATTTCAACACCGACCTACGAGGCCCTTTGAGGAACCAAGGCTGGATTTGACAACACAGAGGAGGAATCCAAATGACGGACAAAATTGTCCTGAGCTTTCACTCCACGACGGGTGAACCAGCCAGGTTAAAGACCAAGCTTTCCCGCTGCTCAGTGAGGGGGAAGCACTCCCATCTCCGAACCGGCACAGGCTGCTAGGTTCAAACCCCCAACTCCAAAGTTGTGGGATCTTGCTGTGTGCACGCTGGCTGCCGTATTCCTCAATTAACACAGTTACCAAACTTCAAAAAGTATTCCATTGGCTGTAAAGCATTTTACATGCCTCCCCCCACCCTCTGAGTTTGTGTAAAGTTGCTACATCTACGCAAGTTTTTCTCTGAAAGGTGGCGCCCTTTGGTCAGGGATACTGCCAGACTGTTGTGAGAGTCCAGTTCATCGAGGGAACATATGCAGAGCGGGATCAGTGCAGAATCACTTGTGCAGTCTGCTTGGCAGAATCCTCTCTTGCACCGAAAGTGGGTGCCAGGATCAATACAAGCCATAGACAGACAATCTCCACCCTCCCCAGCTTGTTGCCCTCAACCTCCCCCAGCTTGTTGCCCCCACCCTCCCCTACACCCCACCACAATCTCTAGACTCAGCCCCACTGATGCTTCTGAAACGTCGGAAAGGACAACATCTACAAGTTGCCATTCCACACCCCTCCCCATTTCAGTGGCAGCTGCAGGCTCAGTGCTGGAGAGTAGAGCAGCTCATGCCCAGAGGCTATTGAAATGTGGGTGCCTTCACACAAGAGCGTAATCCCTGTTTGTGCCCCCTCTGTAATGGCTAACTTATAGCAGATCTCAGCGCACAGTGACCGGGAGGGAGAACCCTGACCTCATCTAGCGTAGCGGCACCGACACCCACTGCAGTGTGCACCTATGGCTACAGCATCCGGGGAGTCTCTGGTTCTTGTTCTCCTTGGCTCCACCTTGCTTTCTAAGTGATGTGCCAAAGGGCAGTAACCACTAGACAGCAAGCAGGAAAATAATTAAGTTTCAAAAGATCAACTCCAAAGGGCAGACTTTTACGTTAGCACCATAAATGAAATAAATTTGGAACACGTCTCACAGAGGAAGGAAACAGGAAGAGGACAGGGGGGTTGATTACCTGTTAAAAAAGCTGACTGATACACATTCATATATCTGTACCACCCTCTTCCTTTTAGAGGAAGTACAACTTTACATACTGGGCTGCCAGCTCATACACAATCCAGCGATCTCAGTTTCCTCCTCATTCCCTGTTCCAGCTGATCTGAAAGCTTGTCCAGCCAGCACAGGCGACTGAAACTTTTGGAAAGCAGGCAGGAGGTTCGGGGAGGGTGTGGGGGGAGGAGGGTGGTGGCTGTGGAGGCAGGAGCTCCGGACTCTGTGCTTTAACTTCTTTGACGTCAAACCTTGTGCTGTCAAGCAACTTTTGTGTGAGCACAAGTTGCCACTCCCTGTCTGGCTGGCGAGCAAAATATCCCGGTCATCCCGGCAAAGGTGCAAGGCATGTCAGCATTTCCAGCTCCCACCTGTTACCTCTGCGCATTCTCTCTTCTCCCTGCAAGCATTGCCCCAGTTTCTCACCCCCTCCCAAAACCCACTGCACAAATCATTCCTGACAACAACAAAACTTGCATTTACACAGCACCTTTCCCAACATATGAATTGTACAATTTAAAGTTTATACACGTGGAGGGGACTGATTGGATGAATATTTGAGCTCATATAAAAAGAGTTGCATTTGTCTCACCAGGGGCTCCCGCCTCCGCCCCATTTACATTAATTTACTGACTATTCTTTAAGTTGATTTATTCGTATTACAAGTAGGCTTACATTAACACTGCAATGAATTTAGTGAAAATCCCCCAGTTGCCACACTCTGGCATCCACTCAGGGTACACTGAGGGAGAATTTTATATGGCCAATGCACCTAACCAGCACATCTTTTGGGCTGCGGGTGAACATAAGAAATAGGAGCAGGAGTAGGCTATCTAGCCCCTCGAGCCTGCCCCGCCATTCAATAAGATCATGGCTGATCTGAAGTGGATCAGTTCCACTTACCCGCCTGCTCCCCATAACCCTCAATTCCCTTATCAATCAGAAATCTATGTACCCGTGACTTAAACATATCCAATCAGGTAGCCTTCACCACTTCAATGGGCAGAGAATTCCAGAGATTCACCAGCCTCTGAGAAGTTCCTCCTCAGCTCTGTTCTAAACTGACCCCCCCCCCCTTATTTTGAGGCTGAATCCTCTAGTTCTTACTTCCTTTCTAAGTGGAAAGAACCTCTCTTCCTCTACCCTATCTAGCCTCTTCATTATCTTGTATGTTTCCATAAGATCACCCTTCAGCCTTCTAAATTCCATCAGGTATAGGCCCAATCTACTCAATCTTTCCTCATAACCTAACACCCTCATTTCCAGTAACAACCTGGTGAACCTTCTCTATATTCCCTCCAAGACCAATGTACCCTTTCGCAATAAGGGGACCAAAATTGCACACAGTACTCTAGTTGCGGCCTCACCAGTGCCCTGTACAGTTGCAGCAAGATCTCTCTCCCTGCTTTTATATTCTATTCCCCTCGCGATAAAGGCCAACATTGCATTCGCCTTCTTGATCACTTGCTGCACCTGCTGACTGAGTTTTTGCGATTCATGGCAAGGACTCCCAGGTCCCTCTGCACAGTAGCACATTGAAACTGGAGCACCCGGAAGAAACCCATGCAGACACAGGGAGAGCAAACTCTGCACAGATAGTGACCCAAACCGGGAACAGCAGTGCTCACCACCATGCCACCCTGTTTTATTAAAAGAGTAAAGAGACACACTCGGAAGCAGTTCAGAGAAGGTTTACTCGATTAATATCTGGAATGGGTGGGCTGCCTTATCAGGACAGGCTGGGCTTGTATCCACTATAGCTTATAGTCTGAGGTGATTTGATCGAACCATGCAAGATCCTGAGAGGTCTGGACAGGGTGGATGTGGAGAGGATGTTACCTCTTGTCAGAGAATTTAGGAAGTCACTATTTAAAAATAAGGGGGTTGCCCATTTAAAACGGAGATAAGGAGAATTATTTTCCCTCAGACGTTGAGAGTCTCTGGAACTCTCTTAGAATCATAGAATCCCTGCAGTACAGAAGAACGCCATTCAGCCCATCAGGTCTGTACTGACCATAATCCCATCCAAGCGTTATTCCCGTAACTTTCATTTCCCTTGCTAATCCCCCAATTTAGCATGGCCAATCAACCTAACCTGTACATTTCCTCAAAAGGCAGTCTTTGACTATTTTTACAGCAGAATGAGATAGATTCTTAATGGGTTGATGAAAAGTTATGTGGGGGGTGGGGTGCGGTGCGGTCAGTGGGTTGAGGTTATGATC
Source organism: Sphyrna mokarran (assembly GCA_024679065.1). Taxonomy (NCBI): domain Eukaryota; kingdom Metazoa; phylum Chordata; class Chondrichthyes; order Carcharhiniformes; family Carcharhinidae; genus Sphyrna; species Sphyrna mokarran. The sequence continues at coordinate 98,798,663 of JAGIQG010000009.1, forward strand.
AGATCAGCTGCGATCTTATAGAATGGTGCAGCAGGTTCGAGGGGCCGGCTGGCCTACTCCTGCCACTAATTTGTATTTTCACGTACGTGTGTTTATGACACTTACTGCCACTGTTTCTTTGGTCGGAGTTCGGAGTTGTACACTAATGTTTGACTTGGGGATGGTGCAGTGGTTAGCATCGCTGCCTTGCAGTGCCAGGAACCCGGGTTCAATTCCTAGCTTGGGTCACTGTCTGTATGGAATCTGCACATTTTCCCTGTGCTTGTGTGGGTTTCCTCCAGATGCTCCGGTTTCCTCCCACAATCTCAAAGATATGCTGGTAGATGCAACGGCCATGCTAAATCCTCCCTCAGTGTTCCCGAACAGGCACCAGGGTATGGTGACTAGGGCACATTCATAGTAATTTTATTGCAGTGTTAGTGGGCTTGTGACTAAGAAATAAACTTTACTTCTATAAATCTATATCTGAGGTAAAGACTGACACCTACTCTCCTTGTTCACTGACTGGACCTCAGGGGTTTAACACAAGGTGTTTCACAGGAGGGGGGAAAATCACAGAGTAATATAGTGTGCCCATCGTTGCTCTATGTGGGATCTTGCTATGCGCAAATTGGCTGCCTTGTCTCCCACATTACAACACTTAGTACTTCCCTGGCTGTACAATGTTTTGGAATGCCCTGTGAAAGGCACTAAGGAAACACAAGACCCCCTCCCATCCCCAAGTCTTTGTGTGAGGAGGGCAGGTTACTGACAGCTTGGTCAGAGGGCAGGCAGCCTTAAAACTGAGTCCTAAAGCAGGAGAGGGAGGTGCAGAATTTCTTAGAAACGCTTCCAGAGCCCGAGCCCTAGACTGTTGAAGACATGGCAGTGAAGGAAGTAAGGGATGAGTGAAGAGGCCAGGACTGGAAGAGTGCAGTGCTCTCAGAGGGCGAAAAGGACTGCAGGTTAGTGTCAGAGATTGGAAGAGGGTGGGGGAGACGGAGGGATTTGAACATAAGGGTGAGGATCCCCTTCCCCCACAGTTTTAGATCACTTCCTCCACCACTTACTGCACAGTCGCAGAACAGACACTGTAAACCAGCCTTCCCAGGACAGGACTGCGAGAACACGAGGGACTGTGTGAAACTGTGGCCATCACGTCCAGTAGCTAAATCTGTAAATCCATAAAGGGTGTAATTCAAGAGACCCTAGGTTTATGCCTTTCTAAAAAGAAAATTCATTCATAGCTTGGCCAGCATTTATTGCCCATTGCCTCTTGAGAAGGTGGTGGTGAGCTGCCTTCTTGAACTGCTGCAGTCTCTGAGGTGTAGGTACACCCACAGTGCTGCTGGTGTGAGGTTTCCAGGATTTTGATCTAGCAACTGCAAAGGAACGGTTGATATATTTCCAAGGCAGGTTGGTGAGTGACTTGGATTGGAACTTGCAGGTGGTGGTGGTGTTCCCCTGTGTCTGCTACCCTTGTCCTCCTAGGCAGTGGCAGTCATGAGTTTGATAGGTGCGGTCTAAGGCCTGACCACAATCCAGTCGCTCCCCCCCCCACTCCCAGAAAGTGGGTGGCACAGGGTGAGTGAGAGCAGGATCAGGCTTGTACAATTGCCCCTATCCACAGCTTAAGGCCTACATGTTCTGGCTGGGCACAGTGGGTAAGGCAGTGGAGGCTGACTGGCATCTTTTCTTGCAATCAGCAACAAGACAGACAGAGGGGCAAGAAGGTAGGAGGAACTGAAATGGGTTAAATGGGCCTGGAATACATTACAAGCGACTGTCAAACTCAAAAGTCGCTCATTGCATTTGAGAAGAGGTTACTGAATTCCCTTTTAAATGCCACGATTGTCTTGGAGATAATAATTCTAGATGGGTCAAAGAAAAGAGCTATTGTGGACTCAATTGCTCTAGTGGATGAGCTGGTAACAGCTCAAGAGACCAAACGGCAACCATATGTTCTTAGCCGCTCTGATAGTGGTCATTGTATACATCCATTGTAATATATTGACTAGATGTTTCTGAGGAATTCCTAGGAGTGGCAGAAGGCCAGTCAGCCTATTCTGTCCATCATTTATGCCTAATCTATATCTTAAACTTCATTTTCATTACCATACATTGCAGAAAGAGGTCATTCAGCCCATCATGTTTGCACCGACTCCGTAATAGAACATCTTACCAGGCCGTATCCCCATAACCCCACATATTTACCCCACTAATTACCCAAACCTATCCATTTTGGGACACTTAGGGGTGATTTAACACAGTCAATTAACCTAACCTGCACATGTTTGGACTGCGGGAATAAATCAAAGCACCCAAATGAAACCCACGCAGACACGAGGTGAATGTGTAAGCTCCACACAGTCACCCAAGGCTGGAATTGAAGCAGGGTCCCTGGCGCTGTGAGGCAGCAGTGCTAACCACTTTGAATCATAAACGCTTAATATACCCTCACCCACCACAAAAAAAAATACAATCTATCAATCTCAGTCTGGACATTTCCAATTAACCACACAATCTCCACTGCATTTTATGCAGATATAAAGCTTCAGGTTTCACCTCTGTGTTAAAAGGTGCTATTTGACTTCAGCCTTGAACAGAATTACAGAATCACAGAATAGTTATAGCACTGAGGGAAGCTGTTCAGCCCACCGAGGCTATACTGGCTCTTCGAATGAGAGCAATTCGCTTACTGCCATTTCCCTGCCTTCTCCTTGCACATTTTTCTTTCCTTTTCAGATTCTCTTTTCAATGAGTCATTTGAACTCTCCTTCTCCGTACTATCGGGCAGTGTATTCCAGACCCTAACCACTCGCTGTGTGAAAAAATATATCCTCTGATCATTTTTGCTTCTTTTAACCAATTACTTTCAATCTGCTCTCTGATAGAGACATAGAAGATCAGAGAAGAAGGCGGCCATTCGGCCCTTCAAGCCTATTCTGCTATTCATCACGATCATGGCTGACCATCCAACTCAATAGCCTAATCCTGCTTTCTCCCCATAACCTTTGATCCTATTCACCCCAAGTGCTATATCCAGCCGCTTCTTGAATGCATTCAATGTTTTGGCATCAACTACTTCCTATGGCAATGAATTCCACAGACTCTCCACTCTGTGGGTGAACAAATGTCTCATCTCTGCCCTAAATGGTTTATCCTGAATCCTCAGGCTGTGACCTCTGGTTCTTGACTCCCTCACCACTGAGAACATCTTTCCTGCATCTATCCTGTCTAGCCCTGTGAAAAGTCTCTATGAAATCCCCCCCTCATTCTTCCGAGCTCCAGCGAAAACAATCCTAAACTAGTCAATCTCACATCATACATCAGTCCCGCCATGCCTGGAGTCAGCCTGGTAAATCTTTGCTGCAAATCCCTTAACAGTAAAAACATCCTTCTCTCTTGGTTCACAATCTCTTCATGTATGGGAACAAGGAACCATCTATGCTGTCCAAGTCTCTCATGATTTTGAATACTCGATCAATTCGCCTCTTAACTTTCTCTTCTCCGCTCCTCCCCTCTTGAAGGACCTAGACTCCTTCAAGAGTTTCTCTCTTTATCCTCCCTATCAAATCCTTCAATTATGTTAAGCACCTTAATTATACCACCCCATAATGTACTACGTTGCAGGGAACGGAATCACAGGCTGTGTAAGCTGTCCTTGCAATGTAACCCTTTAGGCCCTAGAAGCATTCCAGTGAGAAGTCTTAGGTTAAAAGTCTAACAAGTTTATTTGGTAGCAAATGCCACTAGATTTCGGAGCGCTTGCTGCTCCCGAAACATGCTTCACGTGAGCCGTTGACTGAGAACAGCCACAGCCAAATATGGTGGGATGCTCTGAATTTTAATCACCCTGTCACAGCAAGTGGTGTTTCTGCCTGTCCGCTTCCGTGGGAGAGGGCAAGGGAGGACAACAATCATCACGGACACCTGCGGTGCCCCTATGAACATGAACGTTCTCCTCACCGGCACGTGGCGCAGAGCAAGAGGCCAAAAGACAAGACCGGTCTCATGTTCACTTCAGACCACCACCATTTATGGTTTGACACACAGATGCACACAGCAATGCGGTGATGATCAGATCAACATACTCAGCAGAGCCTGCGCTACCCCACCCATGACACAGGCTGGAATTTTACCACCTCGCCCGCCCTAGACTCAGGGTGGGTGAGGCTCGCAGAACAGAAATCTCAGTTAGAGGATTTTACGATCCTCCAGCCAGGAAGACGTAGCGACGAAAGGCAGAGCCCAGATAACATGGGCTGGATAACTGGGGAGGGCTTTGTGGTGGGGGGGAGGAGGGGGATAGTTGGGGATGGTACAGTTAGTGGGAGGATGTGGGTGTGGGCTGCTGCCCACGGCTCAGAGACCAGGTTGGAGCTTTTTTGATACCGCAGTACAGCCTCAAGAGAACTGACCCAAACTGAACAGCCTGAGTGGCCTCCTTCCGTGTTGTACTATTCTCAGATTCTATTTCATCACCCCACTCTGAGTCCCACAATGTGCAGCCACCATCCCAACCCTGTCCAAATCGTTCTTCTTCCATACAGGTCCCGGGGCTTGCTCAGAGCGAGAGTGAAAGCGCGCGCGCGAGAGCGAGAATGAGAAAGAAAGAGAGAGAGAAGGGAAAGCAGTCACTCCTTCTTTAAGTTTGTTCCCACATAGCAGCTGGGGAGTAGACCCCCTTCTTACCAACCAACAGTACCAGGGTGCAGGAGGGCAAGAATTGGTCCTGATGAGCTGAATGATTTATTTCCTGCAAGCAAAAGCTGAAAGCAGCTAGTTACCCGGGTTTCCCGCTGCAGATTCCGATCGGCACCGTCTGAAGGGTGGTCAAAAGCCACAAGTGATACAATACACGGCCTTGGAGAGTTGCATCATGCCGCTTTCGACCAAGTCATCAGATTGTAAGCAACAACAACAAACTAAAAGGCAATGGCCCTGGAAATAGTGCGCAGACTCTATCTGCTACTGATCCAGTGCAGTACATTGCCCAGGTGCAGACTGATTCAGCCAAGCAAAGTCCATGCCAACCGATGACTGGAGTGTTTGCAATTGATTAACCTTCACGTCCTGGTCAGTGGATGCAGGGCTAAAAGTCCAACTCCTTTACACATTAACTTACAGAAGGGACAGAGCACAACAGTCTCTGGACCGTGACTGTTGTGGGAACAACACTTGAAGCTGGCTGCCATCACACACGGCACAGGAGGTGATTGCCCTCAGCACTTAAAATTTAAGACCTGCTATGTCTACAGGCAATGAAGTACTTTTGTCTTTTAAGTCACTGTTGTAAATTAGCAGTGGGGAGATGGTGGCGCAGTAGTAATGTCGCTGGACTAATAATCCAGGATAGGGGATCATGGGCTGGAATTTGAATCCAATGAATAAATCTGGAATTGAAAGCTGGTTTCAGGAATGACAACTGTCATACACTGTCATAAAAAAATCCATCTGGTTCATTTATATCCTTTTAGAGAAAGAAATCCGTTGCCCTTACCTGGTCTGGCCTACATGTAACTCCAGCCCCACTGCAATGGGCTGACTCTTAAATGATTGGGGATTGCTGTCCACACCCACAGACCCAATTAGACGACATTGTTAATATTTATCAAAAGTCTGCCTTTTAGGAACACTGGGAGTTAATAGACTGCTCCAACGGGGAAATGCGGAGAAGTGGTTAGCACTGCTGCCTCATAGTGCCAAAGACCTGGGTTTAATTCCTGGCCTCAGGTCGCTGTCTCTGTGGGGTTTGCACATTCTCCCCAGTCTGCATGTGTTTCCTCCGAGTGCTCCAGTTTCCTCCCATAATCTGAAAAATGCGCTGCTTAGGTGCATTGGTCATGCTAAATTCTCTCTCAGCGTACCTGAACAGGCACTGGAGTGTGACAACTAGGGGATTTTCACAGTAAATTAGTTACAATGTTAATGTAAGCCTACTTGCGACTAATAAATAAACTGTTAAAAGATAAATCACAGGGATATGTGGAAAGACTCCAGGAACTAGAACAGCGTTGAGAGAGCTGGCCCCCAACTCAATGGGCTGAATGGCCTCCCCATGTTGTATTGCTCTCAGATTCTATTTCACTATATCTGAGCAAGCCACTCATGGTTCAAGGGCAATTTGGGATGGTTCTGCCAATGATGCCCACATTCCATTAATGAATATTTTAATTAAGTGACATCAGTCTAAGGACAAATGTTGTCAAGAGAGACTACCACCACACTCCCCCACCAATCTTGAACCTTTTACATCCACCCCCGAGGGCAAAAGAGGCTTTAGTTCAATATCTCATCTGAAAGTGCCGCACTCCTTCATTACTGAACTGAAGTGTCAAGTAGGGTGTCCCCTTTTGGCTAATAACTCTTATAGGTACCTTTCAAACTGCTCTCACAGGGAGCAAGAGAGCTGGCTGTTTAATATCAATGTAAGAAATCCAATGGAATTCCTATTAAAGGGGAAAATACAATCATGAACAGTTGGCTTGAATTTCAAAAGGGAAATTCTTGCCAGAGGAAACACATTCAATCTTCTTTTGAAGCAATAACAGAGAGAGTAGATGTATTCTGAAAAACCTTCGATAAGATGAGACATCACAGTTCAAAGAATAAGATAAGTTGATGCGTGCGTAGTCAAGCCCCTAGTAGCAGAATGGACGACTAGTTGGTTTTGAGAGGAAAAAAAAGGAGAGTGTTGGAGTAAGAAGTTAGTTTTTCCAGAGTGGCAGGAGGGGTGTCCCACAATGATTTAGTGCTGATACCATCACTGTCCAGCATCTGTGTTAACAATTTTGCTTCAAGGCAACTTCAAACAAATGGATAGGAAGACAGTAATGGAAGCAAAGTACAAGACGACATTAAAAAAATTTGCAAGATGGGAACAGAATTGTCAAATGAATTTCAAAAGCAACTAACTGACAGGTTGTACATTTTGGTCAGGAAAATTAGAAGCTGCCACCTTATTTGCAAAATAAAAACCTAAATGCAGTAGAAGACCTTGCTAAAGGAGTACAAATGGGCAAGGCACTTGAAAGTAGCGACATTGGTTAATAAATCCATAGTAAAAGTTAATGGTGGTAGAGCACAATGGTTAGCCCTCTGCCTCACAGCATCAGGGACCCGGGTTCGATTCCCAGCTTGGGTCACTATCTGTGTGACGTCTGCATGGATTTCCTCCGGATGCTCTGGTTTCTTCGCACGATCCAAAGATATGCAGGCTAAATAAACTGGCCATGCTAAATTGATCCTTAGTGTCAGGGGGATTAGCAGGGCAAATGCATGGAGTTATTGGGATAGGGCCTGGGTGCGACTGTGGTCACTGCAGACTCGATGGGCTGAATGGCCAACTTCTGTAGGATTCTATGATTAAAACAAGTGACAGATTGGGTGCTTGAGAGAGGGAGACAGAGAGAATTGAAAAACCAGTTGAACAAAGGTTAGACCACACTTGGGACGCCATGTACAATTCTGGAAATCCCATTACAGAAGCATGTGAGGCATTGGATAGAGTGTAAAAGAATTGGAATCACAGAAAAGTTACAGAGCAGAGAGAGATCATTCAGCCCATCGGGTTCAGCCAAAAAAAAGTTAACTTTTGGTTCATTTTAATTGCACTTTCAGCATCTGGTCCATAGCCTTACAGGTTCCAGCACTTTAGATACAGAGCCAGGTACCTTTTTAAATGAGTTCAGCATTTCAGCCTCAACCACCAACTTAGGTAGCAAATTCCAGATACCAACTGGCTTCTGGGTGAAGATGTTTTTCCTCATATTCCCACTAATTCTTCTACCAGTCACCTTAAATCTACGTCTCCTGATAACCGACCCCCTTGGTAAACCATCCCTTCCTGCCTAGGCCCCTCACTATTTTTGTACATCTCAACCCCGCAGCCTCCTCTATTTGAAGGGAAACACCCTTGCCTGTCCAATCTGTCCTCATTGCTGCAATCTTCAGGCCCTTTTAACATTCTTGTAAACCTCTTCTGCACAAAGGATGGTATGAGAAATGCAACATCATACCCATCAAGAACGAATGAGCCCACTGGCTTTCATCTCCTGAAAAGGGAAAGGTTGAGGCGGAGGGTCACGTAATATAGGAGCCCTTAAAATTATGATGGGTTTTGACAGAGTACATTCCCCTCTTGTGAGGAAGATCGACACTAGAGGCATCAACTTAAGAAAATCAGTGAATTCAAATCTGGAATTCTAGAATTGTAGAATCCCTACAGTGTAGAAGGTGGCCACTCAGCCCATCGAGCCTGTACCGATCACAATCCTGCCCAGGTCCTATTCCCGTAACTCCATGTATTTACCCGGCTAATCCCCCTGACACTAGGGTTACTTTAGCACAACCAACCAATCAACCTAACCCGCACATCTTTGGACTTAGAAAAAAGCTCTTTGCCCAGATAGTGGCAAGAACGTGGATCTCGCAATCGCAGGGAGTTGTTGAAGCGAATATTATGGAGACTTCAAAGGGGAGCTGTAGGAGAAAGGACGTTAGTTTGATAAAAATAGATGAGGAAAGACAGGAGAAACCGGAGTGGAGCCTGAAGGCCGGTACGGACTGGGTCTGTACGTGTTTCTGTCCTATATATTTTAAATAATTCTATGTAATTTGTCCTACTCTATAGCCCTGGTCATCTCACTTTTACCACAGGCCTAAACCCAATCTACATGCTACATTTTTTTGATTTTATAAACTGTTGCCTCAATGTTACCACAGAAGCTTCCTGTTATGCTGCAAAGCAGCCTGCTGATCGTTCAACCCTGATTAGATAGGCAGCTGCTTTCATTTGCTCTCCAACTCTTCCACCACCACCATCCCCTCCCCCAACTAACTGTCAAATGCCAGCAAACACCAAAAACATGGAACAGAGAGTCACCCACATAGGCACTGAGCAGGAAAAAGGACAAGACTGCAGAACATGGTGCAACAAAATTATCAGGTGCCAGTTTGAACCTACTTTGGGGTTCATTTATTTGTGAACCCCTCGATTAGATTCCAGTCTGTAACTCACTCCCAGATATCTATTATTCTGCATTAATACATCCCACAACCCTATATTGAAGGGGAACTGGAGAGCTATCCCTGGGGTCCTGGCCTAATATTAGTCTTTCAAACGACATTGATGAAACAGATGAAGTGATCATTAATGTATTGCTGTTTCTGGGAGCTCTCTGTGCATAAATTGGCTGCTGCACTTCCTACATTACATTAGTGACTGCACTCCAAAGGGTAGTCTACAAAATGTTTTAGGGGTGTTTTGAGGTTATCAAAGCACAAAAGAAATGCACATCTTTTTTAAACACACAAATCATTCTAACTTTGATTCCAGCCTATTTGCATTTCCTGCCAGCCATGATTCCACCAAACGTTTTCTAATCTTGAACCCCACCCCCAACCCTCCATGTGGTGAATGTTTCTCAGAAGTCAATCCAAGCTTCAAGCCACTTGGCTGGAATGTAACAAATACCTTGTAGTGGGAGGCTCAAGATGCTGAATCACCATTATCAAGCCTCTGCAGTGGCCACGTGTCTGTTGTGCTGCAAGAGTACTGAGTTGTTGCACGGGTCTGCACCATCTGAAAAAGTGGTCCCCATGGGTAGAAGAACGGCAAAAGCACTCACACAGTCATATGTATACACACATTCACATGCGCATACACACACACAGACATATGTACACTTGTGCACATATATTCACACGCATGAGTACACACACTCATTCCTATACACCTCACCTAGAGATGCATACTTATGTGCACACTCACGCACATGCACTCATACTCACTCCTACACGCCACACACAGATGTATACACATTTGCATGCACACATTCACACGTGAGCACACATACTAATGCTCCTACACACATGTATGCACACTTACATGCATACACATTCACACACACACACTCCTACACACCACATTCACAGATGTGCATATGCACACACACACGCTCCTACACACCACATTCAGAGATGTACGCACACTTGCATGCGCACATTCAAATGTACGCACATACATGCGCTCCTACACATTATATTCACAAATGTATGCACACACATTCATGCAGACACACATACTTACACACAAAGTACAGCAATGAATTGGAGCAGTTCAGCAGAACAAATAGGACACCCTACAAGCTACCTGACGCAGGTAGGAAATTTTCCCCCAACCCTGCCAGTCCAGCTCCAGCTACAGACGGCCAAACAACCAACATGTTACCTTTTTAGGAAGTAGAGCTGCAACTTTTGACTGGGAACTCAAATTGGAAAAGGAAAGGGCCAGAAACTTGGAATAACAATACTTGGCTAGACGTCGCTTTCTTCCCCTCCCAGGGCTGGAGACTGTAATAAAGAGCAAATGGTACAAAATGGCACCTTTCCAAGATCATAGGGGAAAATAAAAACCCAGGAGGTTAAAAGATGTCCCACTGTGGCATATAAAGGTGTTTAATTTGCCACAGATACACAAATATTAAAAAAGTATAACTGAGGACATTGTAAATGGAGTTTAGAAGAAAACTTGCTGAAACTATAAAGTGAAAAAGGACATTTTGAGCAAAAAAGAAAATAAATGTTGGTAGATTAGTTTTGTTATGAATATTCCGCCCTAACACACACATTCTCTCACCCAAATTCAATGCGGACAACGTCTGTCTTTCACACTGTAACAAGTACGGTTTCGCACACCGGAAAACTTTCTAACCAGTATTATGTTGACAGAATAAAAGCACTGACTTACCAACAGCAGTGGGGCTTCGATCCTATCTGCCCATGTTGTCCTTGGAGGAGGGTGGTTGCCGGGGTGGTGTCTGGGAGGGTGGGAGCGAGGCGCAGGAGGTCAGGTCGAACCCTTGGGTCTGCTACCGTGTTACTCCAGCACTGAATTATCGGAAGTCCAGCCTGGATTCCCAATTCTTCCTTCTCCTGCGTCTCCTTTCGTGTATGTGTGTGTTCAGAAAGCTGACTGTGTTTCTGTACTTTGGCAGCCTTTGGGTGTTAGCCACTCAGCTTCGGCTGAGAGGAAATGTGTCACTCTCGGGTAGGCTCCCTGGTCAGGAAATCCCTTGTACTGATTGTTTGAAGCATGAGCCAGCCCTCCAGCCTGCTGCTTCGCTTCACTTTCCTTTCAGTTGCAAACCTATCTGCAGAGTCAGCCGCTCCAACCCCGAGGGCGCCCCAGTTTGCTGCGATTCAGTTTTGAACAGAGAGTCCGAGGCTCCGGTTCTGTGGCAGCGGACTTGCAGGGGACGGTGGGGAAAGTGTGCGGGAGGGCAGCGAGGGGTGAGGGGGAAGGGGGGGCTGTCGGATCCTTCAGCTCGCAACGTGGCCGGCATCAACGCTGATCCTCTCCAGGACGTGGTCCCTCTCGCGGGGTCTGGCTGTCACCTGAAGGGGTTTGTTCCTCCCTCGGCCTCCCCCGCCTGCGGCTGCTCTTTGTCGATCGCCGTGACTCGCAGGTGGGGGGAGGTGGGGGGCCTCAGTCTCAAGCAGTCAGGAGTTGATTAAGTTTTTGCTACGGCTGGTTCAGGGTGGGGTTACTCTGTTTGCAACAGGAGATCCAAGCAGTATCTACCGAATTGGATGGATTCTCCACCACACTGGTTCACACGCCCTAGGGGGGTGGGTAGGATGGGGACTCACTGTGGAATCAAAAATAAAACACAACAAATCAGGAATTAAACTCCATTCCCCACCAATCAAGGTCAGAAACTATTGAAGTCTGAGGGGTTATGACCCACACCCCCAGCCCCTACTTCCTCCCAGTGTGTTTACCAGCTGTGGGAACGATTCTCCATTGGCTGCCAGCGAGATCTTCCAGTCCCGATGAGTGTGTCAGATGGATCAGCAGTCTCACTGCCAGACAACCCATCATGGCAGGGGTGGGTATGGCCTTTGGCAGGATTGTAAGATCCCAAGCTCCTGCCAGCAGGAAAAGGGTTGGAAAATTCCACCTCGAGTTTACCATTCTCATCCTCCATGGCATCACTCGCTTCTAATTTCTCTTATCACCTCCACACCACCTCCCCTCACTTCCCTCTGCCATTTCTGCCCTTCCAGATTTCCTTCATCCACAAATCACCCCCCGACTTATGGCTAACCATTCGTCCAAGCTGCTTTGGAATTCACTCCATAAACCTTTCCATCTCTCTCTCTTTCCCCTCTCCTTTGGGATGCTCATTAAAGCCTTTGATCCCTTACAAAGAGACCAGAGGAATCACTGGCTTGCGAATCTTTCACCAACTCAGCCCACGTGCCTGGAGTGGAGGGAGGGGGCAGGACAAGAAGGACGAGAATATCTCTGAAACGAGCAGTTGGCTAAAGACGAGGGTTATAATCAGAGAGAAGGAACAGATTCGAGGCCCACCTTCCCCCCCCCCCCCCCCCCCCAGCCATTCCAACTTACCCAATTGCGTACAGCACAAGCTTTCAAGCACTGGGTCTGTAGGGCTGCTTGGAATGCTGTCTGGGATGAGGCAGACTGTGAAAACATTGACTTCATGATTCAATAATCCATAACTTGTGTGTATGCGTGTAATCATGGAAATGTCAATCCTGTTGCTATAAACAAAAGAAAACGTGTCTCCAGCAATTCAAGCATAGCACGGAATTCGGAAGGCAAATGGAACGTGGCCTTTATTGCAAGGGACGGAGTGAGTATAAAAAAAATAGGGAGGTCTTGCTGCAAGATATTGACATTGTTAAGTACAGGATACTGGTCAGAATGCACATGCAGCACTGTGTAAAGTACTCAAGGAGGGATATACTTGCATCGTAGGCGCTTCAGGGAAGGTTCACTGAGTTAATTCTTGAGATGACAGGGTTTTTCTTGTGAGGGAAGAAGGAACAGATTTATTGGTGTTTAGAAGAATGAGAGGTGATCTTATTGAAACACATGCAAGACTCTGAGGCTCAACAGGGTGGATGCTGACAGGGAGTGTGTCATCTCATGGGAAAATTCAGAACTTTCAAAATAACGGGTCTCCCGTTTCACATTGAAGTGAGGAATAATTTTTGCCCCTCAGAGGGCAGATCTTTGGAAGGGAGGTTCAGTAGCACTGCTGTCTCACGGTCAGGTTCAATTCCAGCCTTGTGTCAATGTCTATGTCTGCATAGGTTTCCTGCGGGTGCTCCAGTTTCCTGCCAACTCCAAAGACGTACGGGTTAGGTTGACTGGCCACGCAAAATTGCCGCTTTAGCGTCAGAGGATTACGTGAGGTTATGGGGATAGGGCCGGGATGGGATTGCTGTTGATGCAGGCTCGATAGGCCTAATTCCCCCTTCTTCATTGTAAGGATTCCACTAAAAGTATTTAAATAGTGGATGGAACAATCCGGCATGGTAGCACAGTGGTTCACACAGCTGCCTCACAGCACCAGAAACCTGGGTTCATTACTGTATGGGACAATACTATACAGCACAGTGAGCAGGGAAAAATACAAAACGGTCCAGAGGGGCAATTTTTTCATACAGAGGGTAGTGAATGTTTGGAACGAGTTGCCAGAGGCAATACTAGAGACAGATACAATTTTTCTTTTTAAAAGCATTTAGACAGACAGTGACATGGATAAGATTGGTATAGAGGGGTATGGGCTGAAAGTGGGCAATTGGGGCTAGCTTAATGGTAAAAACTGGGCAGCATGATCAAGTGGGGCCAAAGGGCCTGTTTCCATGCTGTAAATCTCTATGAGTATACAGGATAATGTGGCATGATTGTACAGTGGTTAGCATTGCTGTCTCACAGTGCCAGAGACTCGAGTTCAATTCCCAGCTTGGGTAATTTTCAGTGTCCGCATGTTTCCTCTGAGTGCTCTGGTTTCCTCCCACAGTCTGAAAGGTTAGGTGCATTGACCATGTTAAATTCTCCCTCAGTGTATCTGAACAGATGTTGGAGTGTGGTGATTAGGGGATTTTCAGTGACTTCACTGCAGTGTTGACGTAGGCTGACTTGTGACACAAAAGTTAAACTAAATTCAAAGTTGAACTTGGTAGATTTATGGGTTTGTGGGACTTATGGAAAACAGGCAGGAAAGAGCAGTTGAGGCTAATATCCAATCAGCCATCATCTTACAAAGGGCAAGGACAAAGCACACTCAACGAGTTTATTCTTGCTCCTACTTATTTCGATCTTATGAAATTACGTTATTCTCTAGGTAGCTGATAGATTTCGAAGTTAAGACAGGGTGACTGACAGATAGTAAGCTGTAAATCAAGACCAGATATAGTCACCAATGCCTTCCCTCATTACCTATGCAACTATTTTCCCTTCTTGTATGCACAATCCCACAAACCATGGCTGTTGCTGAATGTTCTGAATACTCCATTCCACTCTCTAGTACAATCACCAACATCTTCCCACAATCATCGTTTCCCTGGTCAACCAAGAGCCATCACTGAACTCTCTATTCCAACTGTAGACTTATCCATCAATCTATTATCACCAGCATCTTTAGACAGCAGCCTTCCTTCATCAGGTATTTATATACTGATTATACACCCCTCTCAGTCTCAATGGGACATTTATATAGCTTTGACAAAGGGTCATCTAGACTCGAAACATTAGCTCTTTTCTTTCCTTACAGACACTACCAGACCTGCTGAGATTTTCCAGTGCTTTTTCTTTCGGGAACACGTACATATTCTGCTTTTGCTCTCTCTCCATGGGATATTTATATATTGAATTTAAAGTTTATCACTTTTCAGTTGTACATTTGTTAAGTGATCTGGAGTTTATCACCTCCAATTGTATATTTGATTTGATTTATTGTCACATGTATTAGCATACAGTGAAAAGTTGTGTTTCTTGCACACCATACAGATAAAACATACTGTTCGTAGAGAAGAAAATGAGAGAGTGCAGAATGTGGTGTTACAGTCATAGCTAGGGTGTAAAGAAAGATCAACTTAATATGAGGTCAAATGTATGATGGCAACAGGGAAGAAGCTATTCTTGAGTCGATTGGTACAGATCCTCAGATTTTGTACCTTTTTCCCCAATGGAAGAAGGTGAAAGAGAACTGGTGTCTGGTGTGCATGGGGTCCTTGTTTATGCTGGCTGCTTTTCAGAAGCAGCAGGAAGTGTAGACAGAATCAGTGATTGGAAGGCTGGTTTGCATGATGGATTGGGCTACATTCACAATCCTTTGTAGTTTATTGTGGTCTTGGGCAAAGCAGGAGGCATACCAAGCTGTGATACAACAAGAAAAAAATGCTTTCTATAGTGAATCTACAAAAGTTGGTGACAGTTTTAAGCTGGCATGCCAAGTTTCCTTAATCTTCTGAGAAAGGCGAGGTGTGTGGACTTAACTATAACATTGTCATGGAGGGACCAGGACAAGTTGTTGGTGATGTGGACACCTAGAAACTTGAAACACTCGATCATTTCTACTTCATCCCCATTGATGCAGACAGGGACAGGTTCTCCGCCACATTCCTGAATTTGATAACTATCTCCTTCATTTTGATGACATTATGGGAGAGATTATTTTTGTACTAGTTTCTCTCTTTCCTACTGTGTCTCATCATTGTTTGAGATCCAAGCCACGAGAGTGGTACCATCAGCAAACTTGAAAAATCAAGGAGACTTTGGCCCATAGTTGAATAAGGATATAAGAGCTGAGAACACAGCCTTGTTGGGCACCAGTGTTGAGGATGATTATGAAGGTGGTTTTGTTGCCTATCCTTACTGATTGCAGTCTGTGGATTGGGAAGTCCAGGATCCAATTATCGAGGAGGAGCTGAGACCCAGGCCACGGAGTACGGAGATGATTTTTATAGGAATAATGGTGTTGAAGGCTGAGCTATGGTCAATGAATAGAAGTCTAGTATAGGAGTCTTTATTATCTAGGTGGTCCAGGATTTAGTGTAGGGCCAGGATGATGGCATCTGCTGTGGATATGTTGTGGCAATAGATGAAGTGTGGTTGATCTAGACAATCTGGGAGTCTGGAACTGATTCATGCCATGACTAATTTTTCAAAGCACTTTACGATGATGGATATCAGAGCCACCAGATAAATATCATTAAGGCACACTGCCTGGCTTTTCTTTGGTCCAGGGATGATAGTTGTCTTCTTAAAGTAGATAGAGAGATTAAATTGGCGTAAAGGGAGGTTAAAGATGTCTGCAAATACCCCCACCAGTTGGTCCACGCAGGATCTAAGTGCTCGTCCGGTTACCCATCTGGGCCAGTTGCTTTCTGTGGATTGGCTTTTGAGAAAGTTACTCTGAAATCTGCGATGGTGATCTCGGATACAGGTTCGTCTGAGGCTTCCAGGGCAGATGGTGTGCTCTCTCTGACTTTCTGCATAAAACAGGCATAGGACTGGAGCTGGCGATTTCATATGCCTTCATCTTGTGGCTTGTTATGTCTTGCAGATTTTGCCGTAGTCGGCAGGGGCGAGTGTGGCTAGCGTAGGACTTTAGCTTGATCCAGTACTGTCTTTTGACATCTCTGAAGGATCTCCATAGATCATATCTGGATTCCTTGTATAGATCAGTTTCTCGAATGTCTCAGACCTGGATGTTAACAGTGGAAGTCCCTGTTCATCCATGGTTTCTGGTTGGGAAACACACAGATTTGCTCCTTTGGCACACAGCCTTACACATGAAGTCAATTACTGTAGTGGCATATTCGTTCAGGCTGGTTGCTGGGTTTTTAAATACTAACCAGCCTACTGATTCAAATATTGATGATGTATTGATTATAAAGTTTATCACCTCTCAGATATACATTTATATATGGATCTGGAGTTTATCAGCTCTCAGTTGTATGTTTCTCGATTAATGTGGAGTTTTTTCCTCTCATATGTAATGTTTATATATTGATTATAGAGTTTATCACCTCTCAGTTGTATGTTTATAGATTGATCTGGAGTTTATTACCTCTCAGTTGTATGTTTATATATTGATCTGGAGTTTATCAGCTCTCGTATATATGTTTCCAGATTGATGTGGAGTTTATTACCTCTCATATGTATGTTTGTATATGGAGCTGGAGTTTATCACTTCTCAGTTGTACGTTTACCTATTGATGGGGAGTTTATCATCTCTCATATGCATATATATATATAGCGATGTGGAGTTTATCACCTCTCAGTTGTATATTTATAGATTGATGTGGAGTTTATTACTTCTCAGTTGGGTTATATTCTTTGTGGAAGCTGCTGCCTGGAACACTGTCTCTCTGCTGTCACCCGGGTGGCTGTAAGTCCCGGACCCGGCCTGGTCTCCAAGGTGACGAGTCCCTGGGGTCTCCATGGTGACGGGTCCGGCCTCCCCCGCGCGACCTGCTCGCCCTCATCCTGCTCCCCCAACGCGCGGTCTCCCTCCTCCCTCAGTCTCCATGGTTACTCACCCTCTGCCCCATAGTTGCAGCTCCCGAGCTTTCCGCTCTTCCTGCTCCAGCCCGGCTCGGTGCGCCGCCCGCGCGCACTAAATACACGTCAGCGCGTCGGCTGCGCGCGCGCCTTCAAATCGCCGCCTTGTTGTTTCCGAGGAGGGCGGGGCAGCGAGGAGCCCGCCTGTGATTGGCCGGCGTCAGTCACGTGACAAGTAGCTGACGTGGTCAACACTCCCTTCAATGTGATTGGCTGACGGTTGGCACGAGCTGCCCTCAGGATTCTATGAATGAACCATCGGCACTGAAATCGGCATTAGCGTGCCAGTTACCAACTCTCCCGGGTAATCCGGGAGCCTCCCGGAATTACAAATTTTGCTGTTAGCAGAAGGATTAATAAAAATCATAGCGGCGTTAGAAAAGCGATTTCCCCGTCCTGAAAATGTTTTTACTTACTGATAATAGGAAAGTGACGGGGAACCAAAGAAATTTTTTTAACTTGTTTTGAGTAATTTTTTAAAGGTAATTCGCCCTCGCCCAACAATGGACAATATAGACATTGGAGAGAGTCAATTGGTTACCTGTAGCTTAAGGGTACCTTAAATGGAGCACAGCCAGGAGACAGACATTAACTACCCACAATTTGTTTATTAGTGTCACAAGTAAGCTTATATTAACACTGCAATGAAGTTACTGTGAAAATCCTCTAGTTGCCACGCTCCGGCACCTGTTCGGGTACACTGAGGGAGAATTTAGCACGGCTCAATGCATCTAATGTGCACTCTTTTCGGTCTGCGGGAGGAAACTGGAGCACCTAGAGGAAACCTGTGCAGACACAGGGAGAACATGCAAACTCTGCAAGCTGGGGATCAAACCCATGTCCCTGGCACAGCGAGTTAGCAGTGCTAACCCACTGTGGCACCGTGCACAGGTATTGAAGTCATGCCATTGACAGGGTGACTCTCACTGAGGGGAGACATTTACAGATGTATTGGAATGGGGAACTGTATGAGTGAAGATAGGTGTGGAAGGGAAGGGGGTTGTATGTGTATGACCGGGGTATCTGTCCTAGGCAAAATCTGAATGCAATAAAATACACGGAATGCAGCGTCCAGACACGATGTAACCCAGGGTCACAAGTCAGTCTCCTGCACTACTGCATCAACTCGTTATATGACTGGGCACTGGGCTGACAATCAGCAGCCCACTAGAACATCTAAACAACCATTCCTGTTCAGCCAAATGCGTATCCACTCTCCTACTATCGTTCAATGGCCATCAACTTGTGGCAGTTTATCAAACACCTTTTAGAAGTCCTAATATACCTCAATCTTCACCATTACATCATCAAAAATCTTAATAAAGTTCAACACAATTCACCTGTTAACCAATCTGTGACGGCCTCCCTTAATCAATTGACATGCTTGCATGACTACGTGGGAAGAGTTTAACTCCATTCAGTTCCTTGAGTCTGCTCAGCTATTCAATAAAATTATAGCTAATATGATTGTGCCCTCAACTGCACTTTCTTCCTATACCCATGTTCTTTTTTTATACCTCAGCCTTACAAATATCCAATGACTGTCCTATCACTGCTCTCGGGAGAACAGAATTTCAAAATGTTATGAATGTAGCCTAATCCATCATGCAAACCAGCTTCCCATCCTTTGATTCTGTCTGTACTTCCTGCTGCCTCGGCAAAGCTGCCATCATCATTAAGGATCCCACACATCCTGGACATATTCGCTTCCACTTTCTTCCATTGGGAAAAAAACATAAAAGTCTGAGATCACACACCAACCGTCTGAAGAACAGCCTCTTCCCTGCTGCCATCAGACTTTTCAATGGAATACTTTGCATTAAGTTGATATTTTTCTACACTCTATCTATGACTGTAACACTGTATTCTCTCTTGTTTCTTTCCCTATGCTTGGTCTGCATAGAGTGCAAGAAACAACACTTTTCATTCTATACCAATACATGTGATGATAAAAAAGATCAAATCAAATTAATAACTCATGGTCCTCAGAGAAAAATATTCTCCTCACCTCCATCTGAAATGGGAGACCCCTCATTTATAAACTGTGACCCTGAGTTCTCAGCTCTCCCAAAAGGAAAAACATCCTCTTATCACCCACTCTATCAAATCTCCTCGGGAATTTTTTGAGGAGCTGACGAAAACGGTGGACGAAGGGCGAGCCGTTGATGTCGTCTATCTAGATTTTAGTAAGGCGTTTGACAAAGTCCATCATGGGAGGTTAGCTGAGAAGGTCAAGGCTCATGGGATACAAGGACAGGTAGCTAGATGGATAAGTAACTGGTTTAGTAATAGGAGAGAGTAATAGTGGAAGGGTGTTTTTCTAGCTGGAGGTCAGTCACTAGTGGTGTGCTGCAGGGCTCGGTACTGGGACCTCTTCTATTTGTAATATATATAAATGACTTGGAAGAGGGAGTAAGTGGAGTGATCAGCAAGTTTGCAGACGATACAAAGTTGCTGGACTTGCGGATAGTGAGGAGCATTGTCAGGCGATGCAGCAGGACATAGATAGGCTGGTAGCTTGGGCAGACAGATGGCAGATGGAATTCAATCCTGATAAATGTGAGGTGATGCATTTCGGGAGAAAAAATGTAGGGGGGAGATATATGATAAAGGGTAGACCTATTAAGAGTATAGAAACACAGAGGGACCTGGGGGTGCAGGTGAACAAGTCTCTGAAGGTGGCAGAGCAAGTGGAGAAGGTTGTGAAGAAAGCATATAGTATGTTAGCCTTTATAGGAAGGGGTATAGAGTACAAGAGCTGGCCTTTAATGTTGCAGTTGTATAAAACGTTGGTTAGATCTCATTTGGAATACTGCGTCCGGTTCTGGTTGCCTTACTTCCGGAAGGATGTGGAGACTCTGGAGAGAGTGCAGAGGAGGTTTACCAGGATGCTGCCTGGTATGGAACGTCAAGGAGGTTGAGTTACGAGGAGAAGTTAGGCAAATTGGGACTGTTTTCCTTAGAAAGACATAGATCTAATAGAGGTGTACAAGAATATGAGGGGTATAGATAGAGTAAACAGGGTTAAGCTTTTTCCTAGGATAGACTCAAATAGCACAAGGGGTCATGGGCTTAGGGTGAGGGGGGTTAGGTATAATTTGGATGCTAGAAGGAATTTTTTCACACAGAGGGTGGTGGAGGTATGGAATGCGCTGCCAAGTGGTGGAGGCAGCTACTCTGGAGTTATTTAAGAAACACTTAGGCACATGAACAGAATGGGAATGGAGGGGTATAGAAAACTGATTTAAAATAGGGATCATGAGCCTTGGGAGTCCCTGGGAAGTGTGTAAATAGATGATGATATTGATGTACTTGTTTTTATCCTACAGGTGGTTTGGTCCACCTTGTTGTCTAACAAGGGGCATACACAAGATGGGTCATGAGGGGGCTGCCCTTAGATTTTTTTTTTCCGAGAGTATCCTAGTGCTTCATGTCATTAGCGTATACTTGACCTGGACCATTTGATGGGCAACACGACAGCTCAGTGACTATCGCTGTGCTGTGCAGATACATGGATTGGACCTGTGTCTGTGGGAATTAGCGCATTCTCCCCGTGCTTGCATGGGTTTTCTCCGGGTGCTCCGGTTTCCTCCCACATCCCAAAGATGTGCTCTTAGGCTAATTGGCAAAACAAATTCTCCCTAAATTGTCTCAAATTTGGTTTTTAATCCTTAGATCTATATAGACAGGGATCACGGGTAGAGGTGGAAACATCGGAGTGGCGGCGCGGGCTCGTTGGGCCGAAGGGCTTGTTTCCCGTGCTGTTTTATTCTTTGATCTCAACATGGTCACCCTTTAACCTCCTAAACTGCAATGGATATAGGCCCAACCTGTCCAACCTTATAAGAAAACGTCCTCATTCTAGTAATCAGCTAAGTGCAGCTTCTCTGAGCTACTTTTAAAGCTATTAGATTCTTTCTTAAATGAGGAACAAAACTATACACAGCTGGGTCTCACCAACGCCCTTTACAACTGTAGCAAAACATCTCCACTTTTATGTTCCATTCCCCTGGTAATAAACGATAACATGCTTTCTTTGCTTTCCGAATCACATGGAGTTAATTTTATCCTGGATTGTTATCTCCGGTAGCTTTCTCACCGTCAAGGTTAAATTGATCAGATTGTCATTGTTGGTCTTACCTTTATACACCTTTTTTGAACGAGGGTGTAACATTTGCCCCTCTTCAATCCTATAGCATCATCTCTGTACCTAAAAATGGTTTGAGCCCAGATGACCCTTCTAATGCTCTCAGACCTGAGATTTTCCAGCAGTTTCTGTTTCTGTTTCAGTTTCAGATTCCAGCATCTGCAATATTTTGCCTTTACCTTGAAAATTGTTACCATACCTGCCGCAGTTTCCGCTCTCACTTCCCTCGGCATCTGCATCAGATCCTGGAGACTTACCAACTTTAAGTACAGCCAGACTTTCTAATACCCCGCCCAGTCTATCAATTCTTGAGCACAGCCAGTATCCCCACTATTCCCCTTCTCCCACTGTGACTTTAGCAGTGGTCAATTCATGGCTGTCCCAATTTTGGGGCAGATTTTTTCTGCTTGCTCAATCTCTGTTTCGCAACATCTTTGCATTTTGTTTTAGCAAAGTCAGCCCACGTTAAACAAACAAAGGCTTGTTTAAGGCCTTTGAAGAAGATCAAGGCCGTGGCAATGGAAGCAGGATCGCATTGTGCTGGGACGAGTTATAAAGGAACCACAGTGTACTGGATGCCACAACCAGTCACAAGCAATGTTGGAATCTAAGTTTGAACAATGGCACTCTATTTCATGCAAGCATGAAATGCAATTGAACCGCCACGCACTAACACCATTCAGCGCCCCCCCCCAGTCCAAACCTGACAGTGTTGCAAAACACTGGGCTGAGTCCTCTTGCATCAGATTGGACTTCCATAAGCACAAAGTTTCAAAGTCATTTCTCAGCAAAGTTAATTGTTGCAACTATGCAAAGCCTTACCGTAATATTCTTTAGCTGTAAATGCCAACATTCCATTCGCTTTCTTTATTATTACTGTGGGCGGCAAAGTGGTTAGCACTGCTGTCTCACGGCACAAGGGACCCAGGTTCAATTCTGGCCTTGGGTCACTGTCTGTCTGGAGTTTACACATTCACCCCGTGTCTGCGTGGGTTTCCTCCCACACTTCAAAGATGTGTGGATTAGGTTAATTGGTCATGATAAGTTGACCCTACTGTCAGAGGGATTAGCAGGGTAAATATGCGGGGTTATAGGTGGAATTGTAATCTTTGCAGTCTCAATGGGCTGAACGGCCTCCTTCTGCACTATAGGGATTCTATGATTCTATGTTCTATTCCTTTACTATAAATGTTAATATTCCATTTGCTTTCTTTATTGTCTACTGTACCTGCATGTTAGCTCTCTGAACAAGGATACCCAGATCCCTCTGCACCTGAACACCCCAAAGTCTCTTTCCATTGAGATAAGAAGTCGCCTTCCCATTTTTCCTACCAAAATGCGCACCCTCACACTTATCTACGTTAAACTCCATCTGCCACCTTTCCGCCCACTCTCCTAATCTGTCTATATCTATTTTGAGAGTTCTTATTTCTCATTGCAACTTGCTGGCTTGCCTGTTTTTGTGTCATCTGCAAATTTGGCTAAAGACCTTTCTATCCCTGTATCCAAGTCTGCCCTGCGACTGATCAGAAGGTGACAGGAGGTGAGGAAAAGTTGCAAGGTTCAATTCCTGTTGCCCCCTTTGAGTTTGGCTTGTTGGAGGGAGAGGGTTACTCTTTTGTGTGGATTTAAGAGGTGAGCCAGTAGGGAGCACTCTGCTTCTAGGAAAATCAGTCCTTAGCACAGTGGTTAGCACCAGGGATCCAGGTTCGATTCCAGTCTCGGGTGACTATGTGGATCTACATGTTTTCCCTGTGTGTGCATGGGTTTCCTCCAAGTTATTCAGCTTCCTCCCACACTCCTAAGATGTGATGAAGGAATTTTCCGTGGTAAATGCAGGGTGTGGAGTGAAATGTGCTTCTGGAGAGTTGATATAGACTCGATGGCCTCCCTCTGCCCATGTGGGAATCCTATACTTCCAGGAGACTCTCGGGGAGGGGGGGGAATCACATTCCCTCACGAGATTTTGAAACATATAAGATGTTTAGAGGTTTAGATAGGGTGGACAGTGATAGCCTTTTTCCTAGGATGGAGAAAGCTAGCACGAGGGGACATAGCTTTAAATTAAGGGGTGGTAGTTATAGGACGGATGTCAGAGGTAGGTTCTTTACCCAGAGGGTGGTAAGGGTATGGAATGCCCTGCCTGCTGCAGTTGTAGATGCGCCAAGTTTGGTGGCGTTTAAGAGGTTAGTAGATAAGTTTATGGATGAAAAAGGAATGGTTTAGGTTAGAGGGTCATTGCTTTTTCTTAATTGGGCGGCGCAACATCGAAGGCCGAAGGGCCTGTTCTGCGCTGTAATGTTCTATGTTCTATTTTCAAATCTGCTGCCTTTCACTGCAAACTTATAACATCCTCCATTTTACTAGTGAGTGAAACATGGAAGGAAGCACAGCCCTTCGTGATACAGCAAGAGTTGGCACAGGGACACAAACCCTTATAGATTTCACTCAGTGGATGTGGAGAATCGGGTCAAAGGTTGGATCCTCCAACAACTCATTTTTGGCAGAAAGCTATGAAGAGGGAAAAAGCCTGAAGGAAAAGTCAAGACTGCTGAACATTTAAGTGTAAACAAATCTCTCCCCAAATAACCTTGGCAAAGAGCGTTAATGATTAATGATCGTGTGCACTGTAATTCAGTGGATGGCACTGCCCCAAGTGGCAGAGGCGGATGAGAGTATTGGGAAGACATGGTTGAGTGACTGCAAAGACAGAGGCTGGTGGCTGAATCGCACGGGTCTTGTAGAAATCCTGCGGTTTGTAGTGTGAGCAGGGAATCCTGGGCGAGCAGTCAGACTGCACGGGAACCATCCTACAGAATGCCGTGACACCGTGATCCAGCAGGGGTTACATTCCTGGCTGTCTGTCATGGAAACGACCTGGGTGTCGCATGCTGGATGTCTGGTTACGGTTTGAGCACAGCTCTGCGAAATCTAGGCTGATACAGTCTCTGCTTTTGGGTCCCTCAAGTCCTGATTTAATCCCCCTCATGACGTAGAACATAGAACAATACAGCACAAACAGGCCCTTCGGCCCACGAGTTGCGCCGATCACATCTACCAATCCACAGACCTATCTATAACCCCCTATCCTATTCTTTTCCATATACTCATCCAGAAGTCTCTTAAAAGACCCCAGTGAGTTTGCCTCAACAACCTCCAACGGCAGTCGGTTCCATTCACTCACCACCCTCTGAGTGAAAAACCTACTCCTGACATCTCCTTTGTATTTGCTTCCCTGCACCTTAAATCTGTGTCCTCTCGTAGTGACCATTTCAGCTTGGGGAAATAGTCTCTGAGACTCCACCCTATCTATCCCTCTCACCATTTTATAAACCTCTATCAGGTCGCCTCTCAACCTACGTCTCTCCAGTGAGAAGAGTCCCAGCTCCCTCAACCTATCTTCATAAGGCCTGCCTCCCAATCCAGGCAGCATCCTTGTGACATACAATCTTAAAGTCACAGAGAGGTCCATCGAGTCTACACCAACAAAAACTATGCTAAATTTACACTAATCCGACTTCTAGCCCATAGCTTTGAATGTTTTGATATTTCAAATGCTTATCCATGTTAATTTCAAGGTTGAGAAGTTTTCCACCTCTGTTACCCTCCTCCCCCAGGCACAGCATTCCAGACTCCCACCACCACTCTCTGGGTGCAAAAGGTTTTCCTCAAAGCCTTTCTAAACTTGTTGCTTCTTTACCTTAAATCTATGCTACAAATACAGAAAATGCTGGAAATGCTAGACCTACGGAGATTTTCCAGCATTTGTTTCAGATTCTGGTATCTGCAGTAATTTGCTTTTATCTTAAACCTGTGCTATGGACTCCTTTACTGAGAATGAAAGATTCTTCCTATCCATGTCTCAGATACACCTCTGTACAACTTTAAATCATCACCATACGAGTGTTCCAAAAACTCTTAACATCTAAATTTAGATTGTTTATTTATACAATGTGAAATGGAATATCATACAGGGAGGGAGAGAGATGCAGAGAGAATAAGTGAGTGTGAGACAAAGGGAGTGAGAGAGAGAGTGAGTGAAAGCAAGGGAGACCTCACTCTGCAATCGGCCCATTAACTGCATGAAGTTACAGTTTCCGACAGCATTCACAGCCAGATGCTGCGACCGTGACCCATCTGACTGTTAATCCGGGAGGCTTCATGTTGGAGTGAGGCACCATTAAACCAGCTCCTGCCACACACTCTGAGCTTTCCTGCCATTAAGAGTCCTCCTTCTCTTGGAATCTGGAAGAATGAGATAGAATTCATCAAACATGCTCCAAAGCCTAAGGTTATCGTCACAAGTGATAGGTTGGTAAAGTCACAGTATGAGCAATCCAGCAGCTAATGCTCTGGGGACAGGCATTCAACTCCCACCATGAGTGGCACAGTGGTTAGCACTGCTACCTCACAGCCCCAGGAACCTGGGTTTGATTCCCAGCTCGGGTCACTGTCTGTGTGGAGTCTGCACATTCTCCCCATGTCTGCATAGTTTCCTTCCGCAGTCCAAAGGTGTGCTGGTTAGGTGTGTTGGCCATGTTAAATTGCCCTTTAGTGTCCTGGGACGTGTAGGTCAGAGGGTACAGCGGGATAAATATGTAGAGTTGTGGGGATAGGGCTAAGGTGGGACTGTTCTCAGTAAAACTTGATGGGCTGAGTGGCCTCTAAGCGCACTGTAGGGATTCAAAGATTCTAAAGTCAAACAAATGGCAGTAATGGTGACCATGATAAACACCATCAATTGTCATTAAATCCATTCAGTAATGTGCTTTAGGAAAGGAAATCTGCCATCCTTACTCGATCTGATCTACATGTGACTCCGGATCCACAGCAATGTGGTTGGCCCCTTTGAGGTGGTTTCAGCGAGACACTAAGTTCAAGGGCAATTAGGGACAGGCAATAAATGCTGTCCCTGGCAGGGACGACCACATCTCATGAACAAATGTTCTAAAAGGGCACCACTGTACCTTCCTGCCTCCCTCCTAACAGCCAGTAATCTCATCCCTGCCCCCTCCCCACAGGGCTGCACTTTTTATACCATTAACAACACCATGCTCCCCTATACCCCACCGACTCTCACTAAACGGGTCTGCGCCACCCTTCATGATGTCTCCCTCGCTCTGTACACCCACCTGCAATTCACACACGTGTAGAAGACAGTCTGCCCTTCATCTGCCGAGCGGGTCTGCCGCGTGTGATACGCCATCCCGTCGTGTCCGCAGCGCGAGCACTTCCGGTCCACCTGCAGGCAGAACGCACACTGGTTAACAGCAGGAGAAACACCCCCCCTCAACATCCAACACTCTGTCACCCGCAATGACAGAGACTGGGGAGCTGCCGCCATCGTATGCACTTTCAATGAGCTGGTGTCACTTTCCCATCCGCGGGTCTTAACCTGTTCACACCATTTCACCCCCAACCTGTCACAGCCCCGCACCCTCTCGATTCAGAGAAGCTTCCCACGTGGAACAAGAGGTGGACATGAGGAGAAATCTGATCACTCAAGGAGCCGTCGGTCTTTGGGACTCTCTTCCCCAGGGCAAGATGGGCAGGAATGGGGGAGAGGAGATTAAACATTTTTAGGCCGTGTTAGATAGATTCTTCACTAATGAGAGAAGCTAAGGTTATCGGGGGGTGGGGGGAGGGAGACAGGAAATCAGCGCTGAGACGGCTCACAGGTCAGCCTTGATCGCTTTGAGGGTGGGGTAGGCTGCAGGGGCCGAATGGCCGACTCAGCTCTGAATTTGTGCGTTTGTGTATGTGTCACTGAAGCTTCTTCCACCATTATTCATGCTTAACCTGCAACCCACCTTTGTCTGACAACCATTAATTACCCTCGGCTAAGGAAGGTTATTAATCACAAACTTAAAATTAGTAACTAACTTTGTGAATGAGAGAGAACGTGTGTGTGTATGAGAGAGAGTGCGACTGTGATTACGTGTGGAAGGGTGCCTGCAGGAGGGCGGAGGGGTGTGTACGGAAGCTGCGTGTGGAGGAGGGTGGGATGTGAAGAGGTGTGTCCTACCTTCCATTCTGAAATGTCTGTCTCTAAGACCTGGACTTTGTCCTGAAGCACGGTCCCCATTCCCTCACCCCTCCCCCATCACTCATCCACTCCTCCAGCAGCAGAAATGGTTTCTCTCTACCAGCTCTGTCTGTGTCCCTAAATATCATGGGAGCCTCAAACAAATAGCCATTAATCTTATAAATCTGTGAAATACCACCCATGCAAGTTCGTTCATCTCTCTCTCTCTCTCTCTCATCACAATTTAACTCTGGGGAACCCAATTTCATTCTGCTGAATCAATGTCACACTTCCTCTAAAGACCAATATATCCACGATTGACAGGTTATTGACCTTTCAGGGAAACTGGGGATATGCAGAACAGGAAGAATCCAAAATTGACGTCAGTGACCAGTTGCAACCACGCTGAATGGTGGAATAGGTTCGAGACGGGACGCATGGTCCCCTCCTGCCCCTATTTTTCTTTTGCTCCTGTGTTGTTGTCAGCGAGGCCGGATTTGTTGCTCATCTCTAATTGCCCCTTGAATGGACCATTTCGGAGGTTGAGGGCCACAATTAAGAGCCAACCGCATTGCTGTGGGAGTCTTGAGTCATGTGTAGGCAGAAGCGGATAAGGACTGCGGATGAGTTTTTTCAGGACAATCGATAATAGTTGTCATGGTAATCACCATTTGGACTAACTTTATAATCCAAACTGATTAACTGAGTTTAAATTCCACAGACCTCCCTGATAAGTTTCTGACAAGCGCAAAAACAACAGGCTGAGGGACTTCCAAAAAGCACCAGGATATAATAAATCCAACAGGAACACAGGATTCTTTACAAGTATTCAGCAGAATACTTTTTAAACCTGGATGTAGAAAACTAACAAGAGTAACAGGAAGATCTTGAGTTTTAAGGGACTGAAGTTGAGTAGGTGTAAGAGGTTATTGATGGGAACACACTATTCAAAATTCACTCCGATTTTAGGTCAATTTTTAAAAAATATTAATTTGTGGGACATGGGCGTCGCTGGCTGGCCAGCATTATTGCCTATCCCTAATCGCCTGAGAGCAGTTGAGAGTCAACCACATTGCTGTAGCTCTGGAGTCGCATTGAGGCCAGACCTGATAAGGATAGCAGATTTACTTCCCTAAAAGACATTAGTAACCCAGATGGGGTTTTTCCGGCAATCGACAATGGTTTCATGGTCATCAAAAGATTCTTAATTACAAGTTTTTAAATTCAAATTCCACCACCTGCTGTAGCGGGATTTGAACCTGGGTTCCCAGAATATTAGGTGAGTTCCTGGATTAATAGTCTAGCGAAAATAACACTAGGCTGGGGGCGGGGCGGGGTCGGGTGGTTAGAAGTGTGCAGAAGAGACAGATATTGTTAATTTAGCCCCTTAAGGATGTTAAATTTGGCCAGGGTTAATCTGCGTTTCAGTTATTACAATTGGTCGGCCGCTGGAAGAAAGTTCCAGACTCCTCTCGCCTTTGCTGTGCAGAAATGATTCCTCATTTCACTCCTGGGAGTAGGCGGGGGCTAATTTTTAAATGGCAACCTGTAAAGCCACCCGAAATAGCTTTCAATCAATCTAAATTAGTTCTTCTTAATATCCTGAAATCTTCCGTTGAAACAGCCCTTAACCCATTTAAATTCCATGAGATACAATCTCAAACTGTGCAATCTTGTCCCAGGGCAATTAACGCTCTGGAATTCAGATACCATCCTGGTCAATGTATCTGACTCTTCCTCCTCTTCTCCCCACCACAGCCCTCGACCCTCCCAAAGCCAGTCTGTGTGGTGCCTAGGCCTGATCTAGGATGTGGAGATGCTGGCGTTGGACTGGGGTAAACACAGTAAAGAAGTCTCACAACATCAGGTTAAAGTCCAATAGGTTTATCTGGTAGTAAAAGCCACCAGCTTGGACAGCACTGCTTCTTCATTAGGTGAGCGATCACTTTAACCTGATGTTGTGAGATTTCTTACAGTGCTCCAGGCACAGCCTGACCACAGCTCTGTACAAATGAAACACAGCCTCTGGATTCTAGATCTCCAGCAGCTATAAAGGTCAGCATTCTAATAACCTTTCTCATGATCTTCTGTACCTGTTCTGGACACTTTATTGATCCGTGTACATATACAATCAGCTATGTTTGGACATCCGCTACTTCTAGATTTGTGTTTGGAATGTATTCTGTTCTCTATTTTCAAAATACAGTGAACGGCCATTCTGTATTGGCACACTTCCCACTGCCTCGGAAAAACAGCCAGCATCATTAAGGACCCCACGCATCCCGGATGATCTCTCTTCCACCTTCTTCCATTGGGAAAAAGATACAGAAGTCCGAGGACACGTACCAATCGACTCAAGAACAGCTTCTTCCCTGTTGCTGTCAGACTTTTGAATAGTCTACCTTGCATTAAATTGATCTTTCTCCATACTCTGTGACTGTAACATTATATTTGATTTGATTTAATGTTGTCACAAGTATTAACATACAGTGAAAAGTATTGTTTCTTACATGCTATACAGACAAAACATACCATTCATAGAGAAGAAACAAGCGCAGAACGTAGAAGCATAGAATGATAGTAACAGATTGAATTAGGAGATATGCTGGGCACAGCTTGCAAGAAGTTGCCTCACTCTGGGGCCATTTGGATTTTGCCCTACGTACTCCATGAATCGTATGCTTTGTCTATATAGCACGAGAAACAATACTTTTCACTGTATCCCAATATATGTGACAATAAAATCAAATCATTGACCATATCCTGTCCATTCATTTAATCTATCGATATCTGCACAATTATACATTGCTGCACAATGGCTGCATAAACCCAAGCCCCCAATTCAAATTTCTAATGCGCACCTCTGTCACTGTCTGTCCTGCTAACATGCTCCAAGCACGTTGTTCCATCATAACCCCCTGAATAAAGGCCTCTCTCTTATTAAGTTATCCCATTTGAAGACTCTTCTCAAACAACTGTCCACCCCAACAGTGTTCCCTTCCCAATACCAACAACCTTTCCTGTATCTAACTACACCCTCTCCGTATTTGCATGATACGCCCCCCCCAGCACTCCCAAGCGAATTTAAACATCTTCTTTCTCGTTGCCTCCAATTCACTAAAGTATATGGCATCCCCTGCGACCCCCTCCCCTCACAGTCACTCACCACAGGCCCTTTCAGCTCTCCTTCCTCAGCCTTGGCTGTCATGTTTAGCTGCATCATCTCTGGATTGTTGAACACCACCTCTGAGCGGATCTCTGTTCCCTCAAACTCTGGAAAAGAACAGCGTTAGCCATGGAGAGCTCACGTTTCAGAGACACCGGCCAGCCCAAGCAGATGCCTCAAGCTACCTCCAGCCTTGACAAACTCTCAGCATAAAATTCTGAGACTGTGACTGTTTTTCAGAACCTGTAATGTCCAAAGATTTTACCCGGCCCTCAAACCAAACCCGACTTGTACCCAGGCCCCTCAAATTAAGCCTGACCTCTCCAAACCAAACCCGGCCTAAATCCTGGCCTCAAACCTTTACTATCAAATAAATTGGTTGGATTTAAAATTGGTGTTGTAAAACTTTACTGAGTTTACCCCAGTCCAACGCCGGCATCTCTACATCATGACTACTATCGACACCGCATACTGCCGGATCCAGGTGGAGAGGATCTCCAAGAGGATTGCACGTATCGACACAGACATCAAGTTTCTACAGAGATGCAAGAAAGCAGACAGGATACCAAAAGACAGATCACGAACCCACTCAGGTCAACCTATAACACAGACTACGCTGAGAGGCTTTGCCATCACACCTCTCTCACACTCCTCAATCACCTCATACACCAGCTCTATAGCAAACGCCGCACCCTGGAAAGTAAAATGGAATACATATTCTCAACTTGCGCTCAGGATGCAGATCAGATGCGAAACCTTGCCAAGCAGATGAGACAAAGAAACTACACCATTTACATGCACACCAAGAACAGGAAACTTGAAAAACTCGGCATCGCCACCGGCAACAACCAAGCCTTCCTTGGCACCACAGTAGAAAACAACACTACCGCAGGGAGGTCCATTGTTAACCTGTCAGACTACACACTTCAATCAGAGGAAATCGAAGTTCTCAGCCGAGGGCTCAATTTCTGTCCCACGACCAAAATGGACCCCATCAGTCTTGCAGCGGATACAGAGGAATTCACCAGGCGAATGAGGCTGCGTGAGTTCTTCCACAAACCCCAAGAGGCCAATAGCAGACTCAATGAGATAGCTAATGAACCAGACCAGCCGACAGAGGGATCCGCAGTGCAGCAACCGAAGAGGAATGAATCCAATTGGACTCCTCCGGAAGGCCGCTGCCCCCGACTGGACATGTATGCCCAAGCCATCAGGAGGTGAGTGAACACCAGATTTATCAACCGCACTTACAAGACAGTCCCGAACATCACCCAAGTACAACGCAAGGCCATCCGTGCTCTTAAGACCAACCACAACATTGTCATCAAACCAGCAGACAAAGGAGGCGCCACCGTCATACTGAACAGAACGGACTACTGTGAAGAAGTGTACCGACAATTAAACAATGTGAAACACTACAGACAGTTACCAGCAGATCCGACTAAAGAACACACTCGTCAACTCAACACTCTGATCAAAACCTTTGATCCGGACCTTCAGAACACCCTCCGGACTCTCATTCCACATACTCCCCGCATTGGAGATCTCTACTGCCTCCCAAAGATACACAAGGCAAACATACCCGGCCGTCCCATCGTATCGGGCAATGGGACCCTGTGTGAGAACCTCTCCGGCTATATCGAGGCATCCTGAAACCCATTGTACAAAGAACCCCCAGCTTTTGTCTTGACACTACGGACTTCCTACAGAAACTCAGCACACATGGAGCAGTAGAACCAGGGACACTCCTTGTCATAATGGATGTCTCGGCGCTCTACACCAACATCCCCCACGACAATGATATTGCTGCAACTGCCTCAGTACTCAATGCCAACAACTGCCAGTTTCCGGATGCAATTTTACAACTCATCCACTTCATCTTGGACCACAATGTCTTCACTTTCAACAATCAGCTTTTCATCCAGACACACGGAACAGCCATGGGGACCAAATTCGCACCTCAGTATGCCAACATTTTCATGCACAGGTTCGAACAAGACTTCTTCACTACACGAGATCTTCAACCAAGGTTACATACTAGATACATTGGTGACATCTTTTTCCTTTGGACTCATGGTGAACAATCATTGAAACAACTGTATGATGATATCAACAAGTTCCATCCCACCATCAGAGTCACCATGGACTATTCTCCAGAATCAGCTGCATTCTTGGACACACGCATCTCCATCAAGGACGGTCACCTCAGCACCTCACTGTACCGAAAACCGACAGATAACCTCACAATGCTCCACTTCTCCAGCTTCCACCCTAGACACGTTAAAGAAGCCATTCCCTATGGACAAGCCCTCCGTATACAGAGAATTTGCTCAGATGAGGAGGATCGTGACAGACACCTCCAGACGCTGAAGGATGCCCTCGTGAGAACAGGATATGGCGCTCGACTCATCAATCGACAGTTCCAACGTGCCACAGCGATAAACTGCACTGACCTCCTCAGAAGACGAACACGGGACAAGGTGGACAGAGTACCCTTTGTTGTCCAGTACTTCCCCGGAGCGGAGAAGCTACGACATCTTCTCCGGAGTCTTCAACATATCATTGATGACGATGAACCTCTCGCTAGGGCCATCCCCACCCCCCCACTTCTTGCTTTCAGACAACCGCACAACCTTAAACAGATCATTGTTCGCAGCAAACAACCCAACCTTCAGGAGAACAGTGACCACAATACCACACAACCCTGCCACAGCAACCTCTGCAAGACATGCCAGATCATAGACATGGACGACATCATCAAACGCGAGGATACCATTCACCAGGTATACGGTACATACTCTTGCAACTCGGCCAACGTTGTCTACCTAGTACGTTGCAAGAAAGGATGTCCCGAAGCATGGTACATTGGGGAGACCATGCAGACACTACGACAGCGGATGAATGAGCATCGCTCAACAATCACCAGGCAAAACAGTTTCCTTCCTGTGGGCGAACACTTCAGCAGTCATGGGCATTCGGCCTCCGACCTGCGGGTAAATGTTCTTCAAAGGGGCCTTCGTGACACACGACAGCGCAGAGTCGCTGAGCAGAGACTGATAGCCAAGTTCCGCACACATGAGGACGGTCTTAACAGGGATCTTGGCTTCATGACACACTATCTGTAACCCCCGTAACTTGCCTGGGTTAGCAAAAACCTCACTTACTGTGCTGTCTGGAGAAAATACACAATTCTCTAACCATTGCTCAGGATTCCCTTCACACACATTGTTAGCCACTTTAACACTTGAATAGCAGGTTAGATGTAAGGATTCGCATTCTAATCAGCAATCTGTAACTGTCTGTGTGGATATGAGTGCCTCTGCAGATCAGAACACTGCTTTACTCTGTATCTAACCCTGTGCTTTACCTGTCCTGGGAGTGTTTGATAGGGACAGTGTGGAAAGAGTTTTTTCTGTGCATTCAGCCTGAAACCCGGACACTCACTGTGAACACTGATTTCGAAATCACACTTGTGACATGTGACATAATTTGAAAGGCCAGGCAGTGGTAGAATCGTTCCACACTCCGGGCAGAAATCCGGATCCGTCTGGAAGCAAGAATCAGCCATTGCAGATCTGTGGGAGATAACAGAACTGAGTTTTAGCATACATGGGATGTGAATTTTCTCTCCTCTCACTTCCAGCAATGCACCCCGTCTTCAGCACCTAATAAATCTCATTATTCAAAATCATCACAAACTATCTTGTCCTTTTCCTTCCCCTTCGCTCAAGGATTTGAAATAAAGGGTTGCTTCAGGTTCCAGAGTTGAGGCTGCAATCCTTCAGTGTCAAAGCTCCGGGACTCTTAGTGAATCATACAATCCCTACACTGCAGAAGAGGTCATTTGATGCATCGGGTCTGCACCGACACCCTTGACAAGAGTACCTTCTCCTGTCCCCACCATATCTGCTTAATCTCACACATTTATCAAGGCTGATCCAACTGACCTAAACATGTTGGGACTATTTAGCATTGGCAATCCACCTAACCTGCACATCTATGGATCATGGAAGGAAATCACGGCACCCAGAGGAAACTTATGCAGACACAGCCAGCTGAGGCCAGAATTGAACCCCTGTTCCTGGTGCTGTGAGGCAGCAGTGCTAACCCACTGTGTCACTCTGCACAACTGATAAATAATCCATTTACTGGTCAAGGTAGAAGGAGAGGAGTTTTTCCCAATGTCCCAGATTGATCCCTTAAATAACATCACAGAAAATGGATTATCCTGTTATGATCACATTGCTCTCTCTGGGAGCTTGCCGTGTACAAACTGGTTCCAAAAAAACCCCCACACAGTTCTCACTTGTATTCTCATTACTTTTCTTAGTTTTTACTGTTTTCCTTCTGGGCTGTGGCATTTCTACAAGACTGCCCCAGGGAGGTGTTGTAGGGGCTGCACAGCACTCTGAGCTTGGGAAAGGCACTATAGAAATGCAGTATTTTCCTCTTCCCTGCCGTCCCTGTTCAAATCCTCCTCCAGCTGCTCCATTCTGTTCCGACGTGGAGATGCTGGCGTTCGACTGGGGTAAACACAGTAAGAAGTCTCACAACACCAGGTTAAAGTCCAACAGGTTTATTTGGTAGTAAAAGCCACTAGCTTTCGGAACACGCTGTTCCTTCAGCAGATGAGTGAGCCTGAAGAAGGAACACCGTTTCCGAAAGCTAGTGGGGCTTACTATCAAATAAACCTGTTGGTCTTTTCTTGCCGGTTCTGTTCCACCGGCCGTTCCCGTGTCCTCTTGCTCTGAACTAAGTGATAAATACCTACAGCCCCAACTCACCCACCTTCAGCCTGCGATGCAGGCCCCGGCACCAGAACTGAAGAACACCACTCACTCCTCCAAACGCTGCGCCACCAGGTGGGGGGGAGGTAGAATCGCCAGGCACAGCGCCACCCGGCGGAGGGGAGGTTAACCTGCCACACACAGCCCCACCGGGTGGAAGGAGGAGAGCCGCCAGACACAGCGCCACCTGGCGAAGGGGAGATGAAGTCGCCACACACAGCGCCACTAGGCGGAGGGGAGGACGATGAGGAACTGCCAGACCCAGCTGGTATAGTCAGCTTTCACTTTCTTCTTTATTGGGGGGGGGGGGCGGAATTACTGAACAAATTCACAGGAGTCTGCTATTAATTTTCAACACAATGTGTAAAACATTGATTGTAAGAGTTGCTGGAAAATCTCAATAACACAATAATTCAAATATTTCCGATTCCTTCACCCAGGCTGTCTCTTTATAGACACATACAAATTTAGAAAGATAAAACAATTTACCATATCTCATATTCAGGGTAAATATGCTATACACGTGAACCAACTGGCAAACTGCGGACAGATACGGCAAGTGACAGGTGTGACCAAAGTAGATTCCGAGGATTTCTCCGCAACCCAGCAGATGCTGGTCACCCTGTCAGCCACCGGGGTCTCACTGAAACGTCCTTCCTCATGAGGGCTTCCAAAGTTTACATTTGAAGAGCTCAGCTGGAAACGCTGTCAAATTGTTGTCCCCATTCAGATGGCTTTAGCAAACACGCACCTCCAGGCTTTTTCCAGCTCTCCTTCCAGGATTCCTTCACCCTGGATCTCAGATGAAACTCGAGCTTCAACTTCTCAGCATACTTTCAGATCTACGTCTGAGCTAAGCAGAACATCAGTGCTCCAAATGGGTACTTTTAGCCTTATCGTCCACAACATGGAGTGACAGGATCTTTATGGGCAGCCCGGTGGCAGTAGCTAGCACTGCTGCCTCACAGCACCAGGGATCGGGTTCAAATCCCACCATGGCAAATGGAGGAATCTGAATTCAACAAAATTCGGAATTAAAAATTCACCAATGACCGTGAAACCATTGCCGATTATCAGAAAAACCCGTTCAGTTCATGAATATTTCTTTAGGGAGGGAAATCTGCCATCCATACCTGGTCTGGCCTACATGTGATTCCAGAGCCACAGCAATGTTGTTGATGCTCAAAAAGGTCTAAAAGGTCTCTCTAAAAGGTCTGAGTGAGCCACTCAGTTCAAGGGTAACTAGGCATGGGTGATAAATGCTGGCGAACCGGCAGTGCCCATGTTGCATGAGTGAATAATAAAAAAGGATCCTGAGAGAATCCAGTAACCAGGCCTCTCAGCTCTGTCACTGAAACACACTGAATAAAGGCTCCAAAGGAAATCAGTGATTACAGCATTAGGAAAACTCTATTGCAAGTACAGAAGGTAGAGATATTAAAGAAAGATACAAGCTCCAAATGTTTACTTTTATATACAAATGCCAAACTTTATTTGAAACCCCAATAAGAGGCTGGTCAAGACAGCCACAGGCATCTCGCACTGTACAATGCCCTGAGAAAAAGTCAGGTTCTAATTGAACCAAATCCTGTGGCAACTGCTCCCAGCATAGGCTCTGTAAACAATCGACCTTTTTAAATCAGTTACTTTCCTCGCTCAGATGTTTTAATGGCACCTCTGATCTGTCGCAGTGATGGCGGCAGGAGCCCAAACAGGCCAGTGTGAGGCAGCAGTGATTATCGATACAGGATCTCTCCACTAAACCCCGAGCTATCACTGGCTGGAACGAGGGAGATTCCTCGCAGGGAAAGGAAAAGCTTCTTCCAGTGCAATTTGACAAGAGTGTCAAAATGCAATCCCGGGAACGCCGGAAAAACCCTACGATCCACACAATGTCCATCTGTGTGTAATGAACCAAATCAGGAAGCAGTGAGACGGAAGTCCAAGGGTGAAGTAGAACTGCCCTGGGATGGAGCTGAAGAACGGGGCAGCGTATACACACACTGCTCACATTCCTGACACAGCTGGTTCGATCCCAGTGGTCCACTCTCAACTGCCCTCAGCCCAGCTCCTCCCGGGCCTTCCCCACCTTCTTTGGCATTTTCTTGCTGGCCGCGTCCTGCAGCTCTTTGGACTTGTAGTAGTGGGGAGCGACCTCTAGCAGCCAGCCACTGTCGATCTCGATCACCTGGGACAGAAACGCAGATGTGAGATGGGCAGCACGGAATGTAAAGGTATGCAGCACTGTGCAGACAGATTGATACAAACATAGAAAACAGGAGCAGGTTATGGCCATTCAGCCCTTTGAGGCTACTCTATCCTTTATTATGATCTTGGATGATTATCCAACTCAGTAATCTCCTCCTGCTTTCTCCATCAAGTCTTTTGATGCCCTTCACCCCAGGAGCTACATCTAGTTCAGTCTTGAAAACATGCAATGTTTCGACCTCAACTATTTTCCGTGGTAATGAATTCCACAAGCTCACCATTCTCTGGGTAAAGGAATTTCTTCTCATCTCTGTCCTAAAAAGTTCACCTAGAATCCTCAGACTGTCACCCTCAGTTCCAAACATTTCCAGCAACGGGAACATCCTTCCTGCATCTATCTGTTGAGTCCTGTTAGAATTTATGTTTGAGATTCCACCCCCTCATTCTTCTAAACTTCAGTGAATTTAGTCTTACTGAACTCAATCTCTCCTCATTGCTCAGTCCCACCATCTCAGGTATCAATTTGGTAAATCTTCTCTGCACACTGTTCCTATACTCAAATCCTCTCGCTATGAAGGCCTGTAGACTACTGACCTTCTTTACACTTGCTACACATGCATGCTTACTTTCAATTGACTGTGTATGGTCTCCTTGCATATTTTCCCTCTTTCAATCTATAGCAAGGTACAGAGGGTAGTACGCTAAGTGGAGAAAGGGGAGTGTTGGGGGTGGGGTATTATTTCAATAAGATCACTTTCTACTCTCCCAGTGAGTGAAGGCCCAACCTGTTCCATTTTTTCTCATCAGACAAGCTCCTTTCATCCCTTTGTGTGTTTCTCTCTGGTTGCTCAGAACATGGAAACATAGAAACTAGAAGCAGGAGTCGGCCATTCAGCCCTTTGAGCTTGCTCCACCATTCATTATGATCATGGCTGATCATCAAATTCAATATCCTGATCCCCCCACCCCCATATCCCTTGAGCCACAAGAGCTATATCTAATCTCTTCTTGAAATCAGACAGTGTTTTGGCCTCAACTACATTCTGTGGTAGGGAATTCCACACATTCACTGTCTTCTGGGTGAAGAAATTTCTGCTCAGTTCAGTCCAAAAACTTAACCTCATTCTATGACCTCCTAGTTCTGGACTCCCCCATCATCAGGAACATTCTTTCTGGATCTAACCCTGTTAGAATCTTAAGTTTCTATCTGATCCCCTCTCACTCCTCTAAACTCCAATGAATACAATCTTCAGTCTCTCCTCATGTGACAGATCTGTTATCTCAGGAGTCAGCATGGTAAACCTTCGCTATACTCTCTCCATAGCAAGGACATCCTTCCTCAGATAAGGACACCAAGACTGTACATAATGCTCCAGGTATGGCCTCACCAATGCCCTATACAATTGCAGCAAAGCATCCCTATCCCTACACTCAAATCCTCTCGCTATGGAGATCAACGTAACACTTGCCATCTTTATTGCTGGGTGAGACACGAAAATCAGTCAGCACCTCGAAGGTTCCTGTGTAGAGCATGGGGACTGTTAAATACAGAGAGAGAGAGAGAGAGAGGGAAACTGTACCTGTCTCATGAACTCCTTTGTGGTGAAGACGAGCTCGTGGTAGATGAGCCACCGGGGCTGTTCCTCAAACAGGCTGCTGTTGGGGTGAATGTAAACTGCCTGCTGATGCTTCACCGTCTTGTAGCCGGTGCGGGTGAGCCTGGCCGTGTGGTAGAAGAAACCGGCGGTGATGGCCTTGAGGGGTGAAGAGTTGTACCTGAGAACACTGCTGGAATTTCCAACCACAATAAACATACACCCGTCTTCCCAGGTGGACATGCTTATTGAATCCAATTTCAAACCCATTGCCTTAGTAAGATTTCACAGAACCTTACAGCACAGGAAGAGGCCAGTCTGCCCTTCATATCTATGCTGCCTCTTTGGTAGATCTACCCAATTTGCTCCACTGGCCTCACCCCCACCCACCCAGCACTCCCCCTCCCCCCACCACCAGGCAAAACCTGTCTTTTCCATGTATTCATCCAACTTGTGACTGAAAGCTAGATTAAATCTATTTCCACAGCCCCCATCAGACAGCAAGTTTCAGATTACAACTCTGAAGCTGAACAATATGAGTACCACGCCCTCCGGTTCCTTGTCCATTTACCTTAACGCTGCGTCCTCTGCTAACCGACACAATACCACTCCCACTTCCCTTATTTATTTATTTAAAACCCCTCATGATTTTGAACACCTCGATCAAATCATTCCGGAAGCTTCTCTACTCTGAGGGGAATGATCACTTCTCCAACTCCTTCATCCACGGAGTGTCTCATCTCCAATACCATGCCAGACTGGCCGATAGGAATTCCCATCAAGTTGCTACTATAACCATGCATCCGCTAAGAAATCGAATTCCAACTGGACTGCTGTGGGATAGAATGTTAATGTTAAACTCCATGATTAGGGCAAATATTTCATCCCAGTCCTGTGTGGGGCTAGACAGATCTGCAATTGCAACCCGGCTAGAGATGGGTACAAAATGGTGGTACATTTAGCGCTCCTCAAACTCTGCACAAATTGGAGCAGTGCACTTTTGACCAGAATGTAATCCAGTTCAGCAGTTTATCACAGCCTGACATCGTCAGATCCACTTGAAGGGACAGGGTGCTCCCAAACAGCCTCTTTCACAAAAACTCTGTCTGTAGGTGCAGCAAGTGATCAAGAAGGTGAATGGAATGTTGGTCTTTATTGTGAGGGAGATAGAATATAAAAACAGGGAGATCTTGCTACAATTGTACAGGGCTCTGGTGAGGGCGCAACTGGAGAATTGTGTGTAGTTTTGGTCCCCTTATTTGCAAAAGGATATATTGGCCTTGGAGTGAGTACAGATAAAGTTCACCAGGCTGATACTGGAGATGAGTGTTGGATTATGAGGAGAGATTGAGTAGATTGGGCCTGGAAATTAGAAGGCTGAGGGGGATCTTTTAGAAACTTACAAAATAATGAAGGGGCTAGATAGGGTAGAGGTAAAGAGATTCTTTCCACTTAGAAAGGATAGCAGAACTAGAGGGCACAGCCTCAAAATAAGGGGGGGATGCAGTTTAGATTGGAATTGAGGAGGAACATCTTCATTGAAAGGGTGGTGAATCTATGGAATTCGGTGGCCATTGAAGTAGTGGAGGTACTTCGTTAAATATATTTAAGTCACGGGTAGACAGGTTTCTAATAGACAAGGGAATTAAGGGTTAATGGGGGAGCAGGCGGGTAAGTGGAACTGATCCACTTCAGATCAGCCATGATCTTACTGAATGGCGGGGCAGACTCGAAGGGCTAGGTGGCCTACTCCTGCTCCTATTTCTTATGTTCTTTCACACCCAAGTGGACAGGGACAGACCTCTGCATGAATCTTCATAATGGGAACACATTCTCTTGACTCTCCATACTCTGAATAACAGGACCACTCCTTCACCAGAACCTCAATAATAGGACCATTCCTCACCACACCCTCAATGACAGGACTTCCCTGAACCCTAAATGTCAGGACCACGTTCTCCTTACACCCTCAATAATAGGGACCAGCCCCCCATTCCCTAACGGGGATCAGCTCCCCATTCCCCAACACGGAAGACTCTCTCCTTCCACTAGGAACCAGATCTCCCTCCCAGCCACTTAATTAAGGGGGAATTGGGAGGGGAGGGGTAATACGTCCTCACGATAATGTCAGAACGGTTAGGATTATTAAAGATTGGGGCAAATTGGTATCTGGTGCAAAGATCCAGAATCAAGGGGAATGATCTTCAAATCAGGGCTTGGCTCTTCAGAGATGACATGAGGAAGAACCTCTTCACACAAAAGGCTTTACCGCTCTGATTCCAAACCGTGGAGGCTGGAGCTCCACTGCAACTTTCAGCACTGAGATTGAACGCTGGTTTTAATTATTACCGACACAAGTTGGTTGTTTTGAATCAGCCACAGTCTAATTGAATGTCTCCAAGAACTATCTGGTCTCTTCCATTCTTAGACTCCTGAGTATAGCTCCCACTCTGACCATGGGTGCAGTTGTTTCCAGTGAGTTACTGTTTCTAACACACACACTCACCTTGCGGATCAGGATGTTATCACCAGCAGAAGATTTCATTTCAACCTCAATCCTCTCCATCAGACCCTCCAGCTGCTCCCTCACATCCCGCGCTCGCCTCATGGAACGAAACTGAATGAAGTTCTCATAACACCACTGTGTTGAATAGGCACTTTCAACCCACTGCAGGCCGGGGGAATAGAGGGAGGAAAGAAAAGGAAAGGTTTACATAAACCTCGAATACAGGGGGAAAATCACACTGCCCCCGAGCACGGGGGAAAAAATCATACTGCCCCCGAACACGGAGGGGAAAATCACATCGCCTCCGAACACTGGGAGAAAATAATCACACTGGCCCCGAATACGGGGAAAAATCATACTGGCCCCGAACACAGGGGGAAAATATCACACTGGCCCCGAACAGGGGAAAATATGGCCCCGAACACAGGGGGAAAAAATCACACTGGCCCCGAACACGGGGAAAAAAATCACACTGGCCCCGAACACGGGGAAAAAAACACACTGGCCCTGAACACAGGGGGAAAAAAAATCACACTGGCCCCGAACACAGGGGGAAAAAATCACACTGGCCCCGAACACAGGGGGAAATATCACACTGGCCCCGAACACAGGGGGAAAAAATCACACTGGCCCCGAACACAGGGGGAAAATATCACACTGGCCCCGAACACAGGGGGAAAATATCACACTGGCCCCGAACACAGGGGGAAAATATCACACTGGCCCCGAACACAGGGGGAAAATATCACACTGGCCCCGAACACAGGGGGAAAATATCACACTGGCCCCGAACACAGGGGGAAAAAATCACACTGGCCCCGAACACAGGGGGAAAATATCACACTGGCCCCGAAACAGGAAATATCACACTGGCCCCGAACACAGGGGGAAAATATCACACTGGCCCCGAACACAGGGGGAAAAAATCACACGGCCCCGAACACAGGGGGAAATATCACACTGGCCCCGAACACAGGGGGAAAATATCACCTGGCCCCGAAACAAGGGGGAAAAAATCACACTGCCCCGAACACAGGGGGAAAAATATCACACTGCCCCGAACACAGGGGGAAAATCACACTGGCCCGAACACAGGGGGAAAAAATCACACTGCCCCGAACACAGGGGGAAAAAAATCACACTGGCCCCGAACACAGGGGGAAAATATCACACTGGCCCCGAACACAGGGGGAAAAAATCACACGGCCCCGAACACAGGGGAAAATATCACACTGGCCCCGAACACGGGGGAAAAAATCACACTGGCCCTGAACACAGGGGGAAAAAATCACACTGGCCCCCGAACACAGGGGAAAAAAATCACACTGGCTCCGAACACAGGGGGAAAAAAAATCACACTGGCCCCGAACACAGGGGAAAAAAATCACACTGGCCCGAACACAGGGGGAAAAAAATCACACTGGCCCCGAACACAGGGGAAAAAAATCACACTGGCCCGAACACAGGGGGAAAAAAAATCACACTGGCCCCGACACAGGGGGAAAAAAAATCACACTGGCCGAACACAGGGGGAAAAAAAAATCACACTGGCCCGAACACAGGGGGAAAAAAAATCACACTGGCCCCGAACACAGGGGAAAAAATCACACTGGCCCGAACACAGGGGGAAAAAAAATCACACTGCCCGAACACAGGGGGAAAAAAAATCACACTGGCCCCGAACACAGGGGGAAAAAAATCACACTGGCCCGAACACAGGGGGAAAAAAATCCACACTGGCCCCGACACAGGGTGAAAAATCACACTGGCCCCGAACCACAGGGGGAAAAATCACACTGGCCCCGAACACAGGGGGAAAAAATCACATGGCCCCGAACACAGGGGAAAAAAATCACACTGGCCCCGAACACAGGGGGAAAAAAATCACACTGGCCCCGAACACAGGGGGAAAAAAAATCACACTGCCCGAACACAGGAGGGAAAAAAATCACAACTGGCCCCGAACACAGGGGGAAAAAAAAAATCACACTGGCCCGAACACAGGGGAAAAAAATCACACTGGCCCGAACACAGGGGGAAAAAAAATCACCGGCCCCGAACAGGGGAAAAAAAATCACACTGGCCCCGAAACACAGGGGGGAAAAAATCACACTGGCCCCGAACACAGGGGGAAAAAAATCACACTGCCCCGAACACAGGGGAAAAAAATTC
Source organism: Sphyrna mokarran (assembly GCA_024679065.1). Lineage (NCBI taxonomy): Eukaryota > Metazoa > Chordata > Chondrichthyes > Carcharhiniformes > Carcharhinidae > Sphyrna > Sphyrna mokarran. Next base: position 98,842,637 of record JAGIQG010000009.1, read on the forward strand.
ACACTGGCCGAAGGGGGAAAAAATACACTGCCCCGAACACAGGGGGAAAAAAATCATGGCCGACAGGGGAAAAAAATCACACTGGCCCCGAACAGGGGGAAAATTCACACTGGCCCCGAACAGGGGAAAAAAAAAAATACCTGGCCCCGAACACAGGGGAAAAAATCACACTGGCCCGAACACAGGGGGAAAAAAATCACGGCCCCGAACACAGGGGGAAAAAAATCACACTGGCCCCGAACACAGGGAAAATATCACACTGGCCCCGAACACAGGGGGGAAAGAAAATCACACTGGCCCCGAACACAGGGGGAAAAAAAATCACACTGGCCCCGAACACAGGGGGAAAATATCACACTGGCCCCGAACACAGGGGGGAAAAAAAATCACACTGGGCCCGAACACAGGGGGAAAAAAATCACACTGGCCCCGAACACAGGGGGAAAAAAAATCACACTGGCCCCGAACACAGGGGGGTGGGGGGGGGAAGAAAAAATCACACTGGCCCCGAACACAGGGGGAAAAAAAACACTGCCCGAACACAGGGGAAAAAAATCACACTGGCCCGAACACGGGGAAAAAAATCACACTGGCCCCGAACACAGGGGGAAAAAAATCACACTGGCCCCGAACACAGGGGGAAAAAATCACACTGGCCCGAACACAGGGGGAAAAAAAAACACACTGGCCCCGAACAAGGGGGAAAAAAAAATCACACTGGCCCGAACACAGGGGGAAAAAAATCACACTGGCCCCGAACACAGGGGGAAAAAATCACACTGGCCCGAACACAGGGGGAAAAAATAACACGGCCGAACACAGGGGGAAAAAAATCACATGGCCCCAACACGGGGAAAAAATCACACTGGCCCGAACACAGGGGAAAAAAAATCACACTGGCCCCGAACACAGGGGAAAAAATCACACTGGCCCGAAACACAGGGGGAAAAAAATCACACTGGCCCCGAACACAGGGGGAAAAAAATCACACGGCCCCGAACACAGGGGGAAAAAACACACTGGCCCCGAACACAGGGAAAAAATCACACTGCCCCGAACACAGGGGGAAAAAAAATCACACTGGCCCCGAACACAGGGGAAAAAATACACTGGCCCCGAACACAGGGGGAAAAAAATCACACTGGCTCCGAACACAGGGGGAAAAAAATCACACTGGCCCCGAACACAGGGAAAATCACACTGGCCCCGAACACAGGGGGAAAAAAATTATACTAGCCCTGAACACGGAATGGGGGGGAAAAAAATCACACTACCTCCGAACACAGTCGAAAAAAAAAATCACACGGCCCCCGAGCACAGGGAGAAAATCACACAGTCCCTGAGCACAAGGGGAAAATCACACAGCTCGCGAGCACAGGGGGGAAATCACACAGGGGAGTTACATGGGCCATAAATGATGAGTGATTTATACCGATCTGACAGTTGGTGCTCCCTCACCTGTGTATACACATTCAGCAGCACCATGTGATCCCCACCAGGCAGGAAGAAGTTCATGCGTGCATTGTCCGCATGCACCACCTTGTCTTTCGGTCTGTAGAAAATGGCATTGTTGACAGACAACATGGCTGCGATGGTTAGGATTTCCTCTGAGCATTGATACCTGTGGGGACAGCGGAGTGGCAATAAGTGCGTGGGAGTCTGTGTCAATAGCCTTTTCACATTATTAGCTGCTGTATGACACCAATTTCAAGTCTGAGTGGGATGAGTTGTGATGGCTCGAGAAGCCTAATAATCATTCAGAACTGTGATAGTGGCCAGGGAGATGACGTTATTGAGGTATTTAAAAAAAAAGCAATACAGGTAAAGTTAAAAAAGATTATTCCAGGCCAATGATTAAAAACCAAACTGATTTTAATTAAGTAAAAGCAATATTAACAAGAGGGGTTGGTTTGTCACGAGGATTGCCGAGACAACATGAGGTGGTGCTGGGGATAGAGGGTCACTCAACTGACTCAGGCCGATAGAGAAACAAACCTCACTCAGACCTTTGGCCATTTCTCCCCCTTACCCATGGTGCTAACCAATATTGATCATTACTTACTTCTCAGAGGCCAGGATCATTTTGGACAGCATGGGGTCCACAGGGAGTTCTGCCATCCTGCGACCAAGCTGGAATGACAGAGACAGAGAACGTTATAGAGACAAGAAACATGAGGGAGAACAGCACGTGAGAGAATAGCGCTCAACATCAGGATCAAGAGCAGGGGCGGTGGTAGAGGCAAAGCAGGAATAGTAGAGGAGTGATACTGGGCTTGTAGAACCCCTACACTACAGAGGGAAGCAGTTTGGCCCATCGAGTCTGTATCAACCACTATCCCACCTAAACCCTATTCCTGTAACCCCACACATTTACTCTGCTAATCCCCCTGATACTGGGGATAATTCGGCATGGCCAATCCACCTAATCCACACATCTTTGAACTGTGGGAGAAAACCGGAGCAATTGAGGAAACCCATGCAGACATGGAGAAAATGTGCAAACTCCACACAGACAGTGGCCAAGGCTGGAATTGAACCTGTGCCCCGGCTATGTGAAGCAGCAGTGCTAACTACTGTACCATCATGCTGCCCCAACTATACACTGAGGAACCCGATAGGGGGATGCATGGAGCTAAGGAGATTTCCTTGACATATGCAAAACAATGCAATGACACAGATAGATTAAACTCTCAGCACAGTGTCAGGGCTGACACAGATTTGGAAGTTGCAGTGAGCTGATACCAAGCTTCAGTTTTAAAGCTTGTGGGTTGTAAGAGGAGGGCACAATTGAAGGAGGTTAATAGCTCTTAGAAAGAGCGAGTTAGCAGTAGAAAATAATGCAATTCAGGGGAAGGTGATGGCCTGGTGGTGAGGTCACTGGAATAGTAATCCAGAAGCCCAGGTTAATGCTGTGTAGAGATGGTTTCAAATCTCACCACAGCAGCTAGAAAAATTTAAATTCAATTGATAGAAAGCTGGAATATAACATTTGTCTCAGTAATGGAGACCTTGTAGTCTCAGTATCGGCCTTGAAAAAAGTCCATAGGAGGTTCACAAGAATGATCCCTGGAATGAAGAGCTTGTCGTATGAGGAACAGTTGAGGTCTCTGGGTCTGTACTTGTTGGAATTTAGAAAGACAAGGATGGAATCTTATTGAAACTTACAGGATACTGCGAAGCTGGATAGAGTGAACATGGAGTGGATGTTTTCACTAGTAGGAAAAACTAGAACCAGAGGGCACAACCTCAGGCTCATCTCTGTTTTAAAGGACGATCCTTTAAAGCGAAGATAAGGAGGAATTTCTTCAGCCACAGAGTGGTGAATCTGTGGAACTCTTTGCGCAGAAGGCTGAGGAGGCCAGGTCATTGAGTGTCTTTAAGACAGAGACAGATAGATTCTTGATTAATGAGGGGATCAGGGGTTATGGGGAAAAGGCAAGAAAATGGGGATGAGAAAAATATCGGCCATGATCGAATGGCGGAGCAGACACGATGGGCCGAGTGGCCTAATTCTTCTCCTACGTCTTATGTCAGAAACTCTCTATTATAATATGGTGAAGGAGAAGGAAGAATGGGTAGGGAAGGAGTATTTGTGGTGTAGGGGGAAGAGAGAAGAAAGGGACGTTTGGAAGAGCTGGGTAGGAAGAGTTTTCGCTAAGCATGCAATCCAGTGCATCCTTACCTTGGTGAGCTCTCCGAGATGGTTGAGAGCTCCCAGGGCATACAGCTGCTCCAAGGCCAGCACCAGGGTCTCGTGAGGAGGAGGGTCCATGAAATCAAAATGGATCAAGTCGTTGATTCCTGAAAGGAGTAGAGCGGGTGCGTATTAAACGGGCTGCTGGCATGATGAGATGGGCGACAAATGGAAAAGTGCTGAGCAACAGCCACGAGCAGGGCTTGGCAAATCCATTGCTGGGTGACACTCAATCTGCACTGGCTGCTCATTCATTAAACGGAATGCACAATGTGCACTGATGACATCCGGAAAGTCAAAATACAAATGCTTTCTGTTCAACCCTTGAGTTCACTCCATTTCTCTAACTACTGGACCAATAAAGGCACATTCATGGGGAGCTGGCTCATCCTAAGGAGTGGGTATCGAGCACCGAACCCAAAGTTGAAAACACAAAATATAATCAAATTGAGCAATACCAGGTGCAATTTCCCCCTGTCAGATCCCCTAAAGGTATTGTTATGGATCTGTATCCTTATCGCACTTCCCCAAATTCCTTCACCCTGCCTGGGTAGTACATTGCCCTCTGAGACAGAACATCGATTCCCGCCTCAGACACTGGAATAGAAAACCTGGGCTGACTTTCCGAGGGAAGCACTGAAAGAATGCCCACACTGTTTGGAAGTGCAGATAAGATGGTAAATTGAAGTTCTCCCTGTTTGCTCTCTCTTCCTGTCTGAAAGAAAAAGAGAGGGAGAAAGATACAGAAAAGCACCAATTTGAAAAACAGCCGGGAGGGTGTGGTTTGGAATCAGTGTTTGGCCTTCTATTTCTCCGCCAACTGTCATCACTAATGACAGAGCATGAAAATTGCTGAGAAGAGGAATGCATTGTCCAAGGCTCTCCTCTTACACGCTGTCAGCACAAATGCAAGAATTCCAGATTTCAGGCAATCACAACAACTCGCACCACAGGAGAAGGAGAGGCTGATTGTTTGGGAAGCTAACTCTGATTGCCATGTAGAAAGTAATGGGATAACAACAGGCTCTGCGAGCTTCCCCGTAATTCAAATTGGCCAAGTGATCTTTCGAAGTGGGCTGCTGGATTTCACAGCAGTGGCTCCACCTCAGAAAGGACCTCGCCCATTGCAAAACGCTTCGAGACATTTTGAGATTATGGAAGATGCTACACAGAAACAAGTCCCCTGCCCCATACCTCCTTACCCAGACTCTTCAGCAACAGCACCACGTTTCCCAAGTTTGTCCGCTGTATTTCTGGGACAGATGTTTCCTCCATCTCGTGTTTGAAGGCCCAGGCTGTGTAGAGACGGAAACACTTCCCCGCTGCCACACGGCCAGCCCTGCCAGCTCGCTGATTCGCCGAGGCCTGCAGACAGAACGGAGGTGAGGGCCAAAAGGGTGAGAGTGTCAATGACTCTTGTCTATCCCCTCCTGTCCCCCTTCTCCCCTCCCGGATGGCTAGGAAAAGATCAGAACTGCAGGGATGTGGAACATTAGATTTATCACTGCTCATTCTCCCTACCTCTCAAGGCCTGTACTGGTCGTGGATTATATCCACTCTTTAAACGTCAATTTGTCTTGCTTCAGATTTAACGTCTGTTGATGTTAGCTCTGGTTCCTTTGCCTTGCCTTGCTCCCCACAATCCTGCAGTTTCCCTGATCTTCCCGCTGCCTCCTCCTCCTCTGCCAGCCCCTCCTGTTTCTCCACCATCCCCTCCGTCAGCGTCTCCTTTTCCCTATCCCGCCCCCTGCCCAAACTCCTCGGCTGACACCTCCTCCTCCTCCACCACATTCTGCCGGCCTTTCCTATTTCGACCTCTCCCCACAAAGAAAGACTTATCTTTAAATAGCATCTATCACAATCTCTGATAACTTCACAGTTAATGAAGCACAGGGCACTGCTGGGGATGGAGGGGAAGTGGGGAGAGAATAATCCAGGCTGATCCTCCTATGCAATATATGACTATATTCACCACTAGGCATCCCTAAGAGGGAGCACACAAAGTCTACTGATACCATCGACGCCCTCCATTCTGGGTGGGCACCACAGGAACCGGGGTGCCTTACTGATTCGCTTAACCAGGCTTCAGTTTAATGTTTAAAATTTCATTTGTGATTTGCTTTTTGGTTCAGGCAGTACCTCTTTAAGGAGCTGCCCCTTTTAACTTTTTTTTGATTTATTTTAATTAGTTATTTGCTAGAATTAACCTCCAGTGTAGTACAGAGGGAGTGCTGCACTGCCAATTTGCTGATCAGACGTGAAACTGAGGGCCTGCCTGCTCTCTCTGGTGGAGGTCAAGTATTCTGCGACATTAAGATGGGCTAACTCTGGAGTCCTGTCCTATAGGACTAGATGATGCGGTCATTATCACGCTGCTATTAGGAGGGACTTGCTGTGTGCACTGCCAGGCCTAAAGAGCATTTCATCAGCTATGATGTGGAGCATTCTGGAGTTGTACAAGGTGCTGAGTGAACACAAGTCCTTTCTCACTCAGCTGTTCTTCAGCTCTGCTGTTTTCCACTGTCTCTACACACTGACCTTCCACTAAAGGAAGGAAGTCATCTGACAGTACTTACCTTGGAGCAGGGTGTGACGATGAGAGACTCCATGCCCGTGCGCGCATTGTAACTCTTCTGTTTGCAGAAGCCCGGGTCAATCACATAGATGATCCCGTCAATTGTTAGAGACGTCTCTGCAATGTTGGTAGCTACAACAACCTGAGAAGGGGAAGAGAGTGAGAGAAAAGTGATTGCAATAACAGAACAAAGTTGAGCTCAGTTGCAGTGGTGGTTCCAAATTCAAGGAAGCAAGGTGCAGAAGCAGATCCCGGGACAGCCTTAGTTAGGTCTGGAAGTCACAGATGTCCCACTCCCTGTTCTTGATATGGAAGTTTTTGAACGTTATATATATTCTGTATTCACTTCATATGTTAATGATTTAGAAGAGAGAACTGAATGTAATATCTCCAACTTTGCAGATGATACAAAATTTGGTGGGTGGGTGAGCTGTGAAGAGCATGCAGAGATGCTTCAGCATGATCTGGACCAGCTGAGGGTGTAGGCATCTGCATGGCAGATGCAATTTGGATAAATATGAGGTTATCCACTTTGGTAGCAATAATAGGAAGACATTATTTATTACTTGAATGTGTGTAAATTGAAAGAAATAGATACTCAGCAAAACCTTGGTGCCCTCATGCATCAGTCACTGAAAGCAAGAGCGCAGGTACAACAGGCAATAAAGAAGGCAAGTGGTATGTTGCCTACATAGCCTGACGATTTGAGTCTAGGGATAAGGAAGTTTTGTTGCAATTGTAAAGATTCCACAGTTGAAATATTGTGTGTAGTTTTGGTGATCTTATCTGAGGAAGGATATCCTTGCTACAGAGGGAGTACAGCGAAGGTTTACCAGGCTGATTCCTGGGATGGCAGGTCAGTCAATGAGGAGAGAGTAACTCCGTTAGGATTACATCATTGGAGTTTAGAATAAAGAGGCTATCTCATAGAAATTTACAAAATTCTAACAGGATTAGATAGGGCAGATTCAGAAAGAAGAGTGAGTTCAGCACAAGGATTGAAGAGAAGGGGTAAACCTTTTAGAAATGAGGTGAGGTTAAATTTCTTCACCCAGAGGGTGTCAATGTGTGGAATTCACTACCAAAGAAAGTAGTTGAAGCCAAAACACTATTTAACTTCAAGAAGAAATTAGATACAATTCTTGTGGCTAAACGGATCAATGGATATGGGAGGAAGGGGGGAATCAGGATATCAATCTGATGGTGAGTCATAATCAGAACGAATGGCAGAGCAGGCTCGAAGAGCCAAATGGCTTCTCCTGCTTCTAATTTCCATGTAACACAAAAAACCTATTGATAAGGGAAATCACCACTCAACCCTTCATTAGTTTCTTTGAAAATGTATTCCTCTGGTGATGTGGGTGCTGCTGGAAAAGCCAACATCTGTTGGCTATCCCTAACTCCCCATCAATCTGATGGCTTGCTTCGCCACATGCTGGGTCCTCTGCTATTTGTGATTTTTATCAATGACTTGGAAGAAGAGCCTGAAGGATGAGTTAGTAAATTTGCTGATGACACCACGATTGGTGGAGTAGTGGATGAGATGGAGGGCTCTTATAGGCTGCAAAGAAACATTGATAGGATGCAAAGTTGGGCAGAAAAGTGGCAAATGGAGTTTAATCTTGATAAGTGTCATGCGATTTATTTTGGTAGGACAAACTTGAATGAGGATTACATGGTCAAAGGCAGGGTTCTGAGGAATGTGGAGGAACAGAGAGATCTTGGGGTTCATATCCACAGATCTCTGAAGGTTGCCACTCAAATGGATAGAGGCATGGAAAAAGCTTATCGTGTGTTAGCGCTTATTAACAAGGGGTTTGAGTTTAAGTGCCGTGGGGTTATTGCTGCAACTATATCGGACCTTGGTGAGATCACATTTGGAATATTGTGTGCAGTTCTGGTCACCTCACTGTAAGAAGGATGTGGAAGCATTGGAGAGAGAGTGCAGAGATGATTTACCAGGATGCTGCCTGGTTTGCAGGGTAGGTCTTATGAGGAAAGGTTGAGGGAGCTGGGCCTTTTCCCTTTTAAGTAGAGGAGAATAAGAGGCAACTTAATAGAGATTTATAAGATGATGAGGGGAATAGATAGAGTGGACGTGTAGCTACTATTTCTTTGGGTGGATGTAGCTGTTACTAGGGGGTATAACTTTAAGGTTCATGGTGGGAGATATAGGAGGGATGTCCGAGGTAGATTCTTTACTCAGAGAGTGATTGGGGTGTGGAATGTACTGCCTGGTGTGATAGTAGAGTGGGACACTTTAGGAACTTTCAAGCATTATTGGATAAGCACATGGAGCACACCAGAATTATAGGGAGTGGGATAGCTTGATCTTGGATTTGGACATAGCTCGGCACAACATCGAGGACCGAAGGGCCTGTACCCCATGCTGTACTGTTCAACATTTCTATCTATTTTTCTACGTAAGTATGAGTCAACTACATTGTTCTCAGTGTCTGGAGTCACATAGGTCAAGCTGGGTGTGGACGGCAGATTTCCCTTCCCTAAAAGGACATGAGTGAATGGATGGGATTTTCTGACAATTGATACTGATTGGTCACTGTGACTGAACTTAGCTTTTCAATTCCAAGTTTGTTTAATTGAATTTAAATTGCACCAGCCTCAGTGCTGGGTTTGAACCCCTGTCCACTAGACGTTAGCCTGAATGGCACCATGTGACTGCTAACTTGCTCTTCCCAGTTGTGCCCTCTTAGTAGTTTTTTTATTGACATTATCACAACATCATCATCTTTCCAGACCTGGTGCTGAGAGGCCACAGTGCTAACCCACTGTGTTACTGTGCTGCTTCATCAACTGAATCTTTACTACCCACCTGTCTATTTCGTGATCACCATCCGTACTGGTTTGGTGGGTAATACTTACACACCAGCCTGAAAATTAAGGAGTTCATATCCCATGCCAAAGAAACTACAGGCCAATGTCAGGGCTGACGCTGAGGTGTTGAACTGAAGCTCTGGTCTGTCCTCTATGATGGATGCAGGATAGCAGGGGAGCTATCCTTGCAATGGCAGTGGTTAGCACTGCTGTCTCACAGTGTCAGGAACTCTGGTTCTATTCATGGCCTGAGTCACTATCTATGTGGAATCTGCATGTTGTCTGCGTGGGTTTTCTCCGGGTCTCCGGTTGCCTCCCACAATCCACAGGTGTGCAGGTTAGGTGCATTGAGCTGAACAGGCGCTGTAGCGACTAGGGGAATTTCACAGTAAGTTCACTGCAGTATTCACATAAGTCTACTAGTGACTAATAAATAAACTTTTTAACTGTAAACTTTCAGTGCCCAGCCCAATGCTTATCCTTCAATTAACATCAACATTATTCAGTCATTGTCACAATGCTGCCTACAGGAGCTTGTTGTGCACTAACTGGCTGCTGTGCTCCTCAATCTTAAAGAATAAATATACTCCAGTGAAATCTTTATCTCCTGTTAAGTGCTGTGGGATCTGTGGTCATGACTGACGGTACTTAAAAAAAAAATATTTTTCATTTAAGACCTTCACACAAGTTAGGCCACAAGATCAAAGAAGGAATAGGCCATTCGGCCCATCAAACCTCTTCCGCCATCCAATGAACTCATGATTGATCTGATGTGATAATCCTCAACTCCACTTTCCCACCTTATCTCCATACTGGGGGAATTTCACAGTAACTTCATTGCAGAGTTAATGTAAGCCTTACTTACAGCTAATAAATAAACTTTAAACAAGTCTCAACATATTGCCTGTCAAACCCAATGCCACATTCCCATGTTTTAACATCTGTGAAACTCTGTAAACAGTGCCTATAATTTTTGTTATTTGTACCGTAAAGCCCAGAAGATATTAATGTTGCTATCAATGACATGGGCACAAGACAGAAAGTTCCTAGAATTCTGTATGCAGCAAAAGGAGGTCTCTTTCCTTAAAGAAGCATTACTTCAAAATAGTCTTTTTGGAGATAGGATTGGTCCTCACCTTCCTGGCACCAGCCGGAGTCGGCTCAAAGATTTTGGCCTGCATGTCCGAGGGGAGGTTGGCATAAATGGGTAGGACCAGCAGCTCGGCAATCTTGGAGCCCAGTCGACGGCATCGCTCCTGCAACATCTCACAAGTGGTCTCAATCTCTTCCTGCAGAGGGAGCAAAGCTGTCAACACAACTGAACACTGAGTAACACAAAACAAGACCAGGAAATGTGGGGTGAGTAACTTGCATCCTGACTCCCCAAAGCCTGTCCACAGGAGTCAGAAGTGTAATGGGATACTCCACACTTGCTGGATGAGTGCAGCTTCAAAAACACTCGAGAAGCTCTACATCATCCAGGACAAAGCAGCCCCGATTGATTTGTACCCCATCCACAAATATTCATTCCCTCTACCACCAATGCACAGTGTGTACTAACTGTGCACTGCAGCAACTCAACAACGCTCCTTATGCAGCACTTTCCAAACTCATAAACACTTCATGTAGGATGAGGGCAGCAGATACCTGGGAACACCACCAGTTGCAAGTTTTCCTCCAAAGCACTCACTATCCTGACTTGCAAATATGTAGACTATTCCTTCACTGTCACTGGGTCAAAGTCCTGGAATCCCTTCCCTAACTGCACAGTGGGTGCGCCTACATCACAGGGACTGCAGCAGTTCAAGGCGGTGGCTCACTACCATCTTCTCAAGGGCGACTAGGAAAGGGCAATAAATACTGGCCTAGCCAGCAATGCCCATGTTCCATGACAGAATAGATAAAGAAAGCAAACACAGACAGTCAATGACTCCCAGGGTTGATTCAACACAAATAATGTTGGCACTAGAGTTTACACAGCACAATATTGGCTTGTCCAGGATGACCAGGTCTGGCTCAGTATTGCCATTGCCGGGAGCTGGCAGGAACAGATCCAGTCAGCCTGCCGGTTTCCTGAGTCTGTGACCTTCCTTACCTGTCCAGTGAGGAACACCAGAATGTCGCCAGGGGCTTGAGTGACGTGAATCTGCAGCACAGAAACCACACAGGCTTCCAGATAGTCAGCTTCGGGGGCCTAATGGAAGAACAACAGACTCTGTCAGACAACAAAACAATTTGAACAGTTGAGCTTTCAGACAATCAGCAGGATTGGGTGGGAAGAGGTTTGCAATGGCCAGGTTCTTGTCTGCTACCTCAGTGAGCATGCTTTAGGGCAGGGAAACAAACACAATCGTTTTTTTTTTGTATCCTTCTCAGCCCCATGTTGTTTCTTGAAGCCATTTCTGGCAAACTAGAATCATAGAATCCCTACAGTGCAGAAGGAGGCCATTTAGCCCATCGAATCTGTACTTACGACAATCCCACTCAGGCCCTATCCCCATAACCCCATGCATTTACCCTGCTTGTTCCCTGACACTAAAGGGCAATTCAGCATGGCCAATCCACCTAACTTGCATATTTTTGGATTGTGGGAGAAAACTAGACCATCGGGAGGGAACCCACACAGATCCAGGGAGAACGTGCAAATTCTACACAGTGACCTGAGGCCGGGAATTGGACCCACGTTCCTGTAGGAGCAGCAGCTGGAAGGCCGGGGGGGGGGTGTGTGTGTGTGTGTGTGTGTGTGTGTGTGGCGGCGGCACTGCCCGGGTCCCTGGCACTGTGAGGCAGCACTAACTACTCGGCCACATTCGCCCCACTATTCCTCCCCACCCCGCCGACCTCCCAATCTCCCCAGCTGCTGCTCCTACTGGGGACGAGCCCATGCAAGGGCACAGAGAAAGAATAGAAGGGATTTGCCCTGGAATCCTATTCCATTGAAACTGAGACAAGTAAGCCATTTGGCCCTTTAGATGCATCTGCCGTTCAACATTAGCAAGGATGATCCTCTATCTCAACACTCCTGCTCTCTCTCCACACCACCTGACATCTCTGGAATTTCGAAATCTATTTTCTTTTTAAATACATTGAATGATTTGGCCTCCACAGCCTTCTCTGAAAGAGAATTCCACAAGTTCATCATCCTCTCAGTGAAGAGGCTTCTCCTTACCTCAGTCCTAAATGCCTACCCTGTAAACTGAGACTGTAGCTCCTAGTTCTAGACCCTCCCAGCCAGAGAAAACAACATCCCTGCATCCAGTCTGTCAGAACTTTATGTTTCAGTGAGATCCCGTCTTATTCTTCTAAATTCCAGTGAATACAGACCCAATCTTTCCTCGTGTAAGGAAACCAAAACTGTACACAATATTCCAGCTGTGGCCTCATCAAGGCCCTGTACAGCTGCAGTAAGACATCCTGGACTCCAGTCCTCTCACTATGAAAACCAACATATTATTTGCCTTTTTTCCTGCATGCTTGGTTCAGTTATCGCAGCAGCCCAGTTTGAATAGTACACCGCAAGAAAAGGTAGCTGGAGGTGTTAGTTCCTCCTGCACCTCAGGGTGGGAGATGGAGCCTAAGCTGGAGGCAATAGCCTCAGATCCACCTGTTCTGAAACACTGTGTCTTTACCTTTGTGTAGTAAATGTCGACAGGGAACCGCCGTCCTGGGATCCGGAAAATTGGAGCATCATCGAAGAATGTTGAGAATTTCTCTGTGTCCAGCGTTGCACTTGCAATCAGGACTTTCAGGTCAGGGCGGAAGCGGGAGATGTCTTTAATCAGCCCAAAGAGAATGTCAGTGTGAAGGGTGCGTTCGTGGGCTTCATCAATGATCACAACACTGTAACAACACAGACACCCACATAAGTCCCCACTGCATGGACATGGACACCTTACCTGGCACAGTGAACACGGATATCTTAACCCCCATTGCGTGAACATGGACACCTTAAACCCCACTGCGTGAACACAGATACCTTACTTGGCACTGCATGAACATAGACACATTAACCCCACTACTCGAACACGGACACCTTACGCGGCACTGCGAGAACATGGACACATTAACCCCACTACTCGAACACGGACACATTACCTGGCGCTGTGCAGACAGACATGCGTTACCTAGCATCGTGCAGACATGTCACCCAGCACTGCATTATCATTCATCTTCACAATTTGTCGCACTGAACATACCTTCTCCTGAGGTGCTGCGATGGTTGATATCTTTTGTGGGAAACATTCTCACCTATAACCGGCCAAGTCTGGCTCTGTGAGGAATTCTCGCAGCAACATCCCGTCTGTCATGTATTTTAGCACCGTCCGTTCAGATGTGCAGTCTTCAAACCGGATACTGTACCCGACCTGGGGAGGTAAACAAGCAGGATTCACATAATTTACTACATTAACACTCACCACATGTCAACTCTTTAAACAGCAGCTGTGCTTTCACTCTGCCCAACCAATCCTTCCTGTGTTATTTTAAACAGTGCTATCCCACTCCAAGTGCTAGTATTCCTGTTAATATCCATCCACCATTACCTGGACGGGAATAACGCAGTAGGCTCTTGAGCTTGACCTGTCCTTCAGTAAGATCCAGCCTTTCTTTCTCATAATTACAAAAGCCCTCTTCAGCTCCTTGATATCTATGGCTCACAAAAACTCAATTTCAAATTCAAATAATTCATTGAGCTTGCGATAACTGTTTTTTTTGGAGAGGATGTTTCACATTTTCACTATCTTTAAGTCATCCGGTGTCTCCATTCCTCAGCTTCGATTGGCACTCCCTCCGCCATCATCACCACCACTCTCCCCCGCCATCATCACCACCACTCCCCAGCCTCCGACCGGCAATCCCCCCAAGCACCACCCCCCCCCTCACTGTCCCCAACTTCCCCGTTCCCCCTCACCGTACCCAGTCTCCCCGCTGCCTCCTCACTGTCCCCAGTCTCCCCCGGTCCTCTCACCGTCTCAGTCTCCCGTCTTCCCATGGCCCCTCGCCGTCCCCAGTCTCCCCGCCATCCCAGTCTCCCCACCATCCCAGTCTCTCCCTACTGTCCCCTCACCGTCCTCTCACTATCCCCAGTCTCCCCCCAGTCCCCTCGCCGTCCCCAATCTCCCCCGATCCCTTCGCTGTCCCCAGTCTCCCTCCTGTTCCCCTCACTGTTCCCAGTCTTCCCTCCGTCCCCAGGCTCTCCTTGGCACCTCACTGCCCCCAGTCTCTCCCCACCCCACCCCACCACTGCCCCCATAGCCTCACTGTTCCCAGTCTCTCCCTGGCCCCTCACCATTCCTAGTCTCCCTGCCCCTTACTGTTCCAAGTTGGGACACACCATTATTCTCAATTGATCTCCATCCCCAATACTCCCAGTTATTCTCCTTATCGTTTCTCCTTCCAATTTACTGTCTTCATTCTCAGTCATTGCTTCCATTATTCCCAGTCACTCTCCCCTCACATTGTCTTTAATGTCAGTCACTACTTCCAGCCACGTAGCTCTCATTCCAATTGACATCCCTGTCCCTGCCCTATTATCATTCCTGCTCACTCTCCCTTGCACTAAGTTCAGTCAATAATTCTTCAGGTCACTCCCACTACTGAGTTACTTCCATCTTAGCTCTTTGCATTGCTCCCAATTCCACATCAACATGGCCTGGCAACTCACCTCATTTCCCAGTTTCACCCCGATCTCCTGCGCCACTCGCGATGCGACACTCATGGCTGCCACTCTTCGAGGCTGTGTGCACCCGATCTTCATCCCCCCGGCAGTGTAGCCCTGTGGAGAGAGCAGTGATACTCAGCATCAGGTGGTCAGGGAATGAATGTAAGGCAAAGCTCCAATTCAGAGTGCGACAGAACCACAGTTCAGCACTGCTGCTCAACTAAACCAACGGAAAACACAGGCCACGCGTTAAACCTGAGCTAATCTGTCCACAGAGACACTGAGTGCATAGAGTGAGTCCGATTTATAACCCAATTTCATTCCCCACTGGGATTAACAGGAATCAGAATTTGGCAGGATGTAAATCCACAGAATCCCACGGGATTTCCACAATGAGATTTATAGTTTAGTCAGATCAGCGTGTGAGAAGCCAACTTAGAGAATGAGTGCTGGTGAGACATGGGGGTGAGCAGTCAGTATTGAATGAATGTTTGTTGGGTTTTTTTTAGAAAATGATATTTTGAAGTACAATACATGAGTAATTTGAGAGGGCATGTGGTAAGAACAGCAATCCTGGGAAAAACTATCGACTGTCTCCTTAAACTCTTGACCATAGGGGTTTTACTCTGGGTGGTGTCCGAGAGTGATCTGCATTAACCGACAGAGAGTGATCACTGTAATCAGAGGACAACTCCGTTATTAAGTGAGCCTCCTGCAGGTCCGGCAAAGGCAAAGTAGCTGAAATTTGGCATCTCCTCATTGACTCCTGTGTCTCACAGTGCTGCACCCTCCCTCCTCCTGTCTGACAGGTTAAACACACTGCTGTGTTGTCCCACTGTCTCACAGGGTGAACACACTGCTGTGTTGTCCCACTGTCTCACAGGGTGAACACACTGCTGTATCCTCCCACTGTCTCACAGGATGAACACACTGCTGTATCCTCCCACTGTCTCACAGGATGAACACACTGCTGTGTTGTCCCACTGTCTCGCAGGGTGAACACACTGCTGTGTTGTCCCACTATCTCACAGGGTGAACACACTGCTGTGTTGTCCCACTGTCTCACAGGGTGAACACACTGCTGTATCCTCCCACTGTCTCACAGGATGAACACACTGCTGTATCGTCCCACTGTCTCACAGGATGAACACACTGCTGTATCCTCCCACTGTCTCACAGGATGAACACACTGCTGTACTCTCCCACTGTCTCACAGGATGAACACACTGCTGCACTCTCCCACTGTCTCGCAGGGTGAACACACTGCTGTATCCTCCCACTGTCTCACAGGGTGAACACACTGCTGTATCCTCCCACTGTCTCACAGGGTGAACACACTGCTGTGTGCTCTCACTGTCTCACAGGGTGAACACACTGCTGTATCCTCCCACTGTCTCACAGGATGAACACACTGCTGTGTGCTCTCACTGTCTCACAGGATGAACACACTGCTGTACTCTCCCACTGTTTCATAGGATGAACACACTGCTGTATCCTCCCACTGTCTCACAGGGTGAACACACTGCTGTATCCTCCCTCTGTCTCACAGGATGAACGCACTGCTGTATCCTCCCACTGTCTCACAGGGTGAACACACTGCTGTACTCTCCCACTGTCTCACAGGATGAACACACTGCTGCACTCTCCCACTGTCTCGCAGGGTGAACACACTGCTGCACTCTCCCACTGTCTCGCAGGGAGAACACACTGCTGTACTCTCCCACTGTATCACAGGGTGAACGCAATATTATCTCTTCTACCCAGCTCCTCTCCACTGTGCACTGAATGGCTCTGATGTTTGCTCACCTCTTCGTACAGGTACTGGGGGATCTGCGTTGTTTTGCCGGATCCCGTCTCGCCCTCAATGATGAGAATCTGGTGCTCGGCGATGGCTGACAGCAGGTCCTGACGGTACGGAAAGACAGGCAGGCTTTTTCTCACCTCCAGGAGGGACAACTTCTGCTTCTGTGCCTCTGACAACTCAGCTTTCTCATCCTGACAAAGAAAAGCAGGCAAGGGAAGTGTCGCTTGGGAATAGGGCTGAAAGTATTTCTTGAACCCCCAGCATCACACTGGAACATCAGTCCAGCTTGTAATACAACCCCTCTGTTCTGCAATCTGCAGTCCCACAATGTTAATCATTTCATTTTCTTTTTTCCTGGGTGTTTACCTGTGACATTGTTCTTCCATGCACATTAAAATTAAAGTAAAAAGTTCATTTACTAATCACAAGGCTTACATTTAACTCTGTAATGAAGTTACTGTGAAATTCTCCCAGTTGCCACAGTCTGGCGCCTGTTTGGGTCAATGCACTTAACCAGTACGTCTTTCAGACTGTGGGAGGAAACCACACATACAGGGAGGCTGTGCTGATTCCACACAGACAGTGACTCAAGCTGGGAACTGAACCTGGGTCCCTGGCACTGTGAGACAGCAGTGTTAACCACTGTGCTGCCCAATAATTTGGCCTCTGGTCACATTAGCTGGAACTTGACTGCCCCGCCTGCCACAGCAATCGGAGGGGGCGAAGGGCAGATAATAGGAAGGTCCATTGACTTCAGTCAGGATTTTAGGGTTTCAGCATGAATGAGGTTATAAAATCCCACTCCAAATGTCTGAACATTAAAATTCTCACTCTTGTGCTCACATCTTTCCATTTCTTCTCATTACTCCACTACCAACAGCCCCCACTATCCCCAGCCCCTACAATCGCCCTAAGTCTCCTGACTCCTGCTTCACACTAAAAGGGAAGTCAGATAAACGTGAAAGGGAGAAGGGAATAAGTTTTAAATTTTTATAAGTTTATTTATTAGTATCACAAGTAGGCTTACATTAACACTGCAATGAAGTTACTGTAAAAATCCCCTAGTTGCTACATTCCAGCGCCTATTTGGGTACATTGAGGGTAAATTTACCATGGCCGATTCACCTAACCAGCACATCTTTTGGACTATGGGAGGAAACAGGAGCACCCAAAGGAAACCCATGCAGACACAGGGAGGACGTGCAAACTCCACACAGACAGCAACCTAAGCAGGGAACAGAACCATGGTCCCTAGCGCTGTAACGCAGCAGTGCTAACCACTGTGCCACCCTCATTAAGGGTATGTTGACTGAAATGATGCAAGGTGGGTGGGAGGAGATCTATGTGAGCGTAAACAGTAGCAGGCAATTTGGGTGCAATGTTTCAATGCTGTTAAATCCTGTGCGTTTGACAAGCTGACAAATGAAGGTGGATGATGGACTTTTAAAAAAAAATTTGCCCTGGGGATCCGAGCAACGCTGACAAAGCCAGTGTTTGTTGCCCATCCTTAATTCCCCGTGGTCAGCTGCCTCTGAACAAGTAACTGGTTATAAGTTTGATGCTGAGTCACTGAGGAGAGGAGGAATCTGGATTCAGACTTTTCTCACCTAAGTTCATCCACAAAACCTAGAGAACATATGCACAGACTCCCGATTTCCTCCCTCACACTACACAGTAAACCAGTTCTCATCTGTATTTTAGAATAATGCCCTTTTTCTTTTTCCAGTTGCTCTCACTTACAGTGAGATCTTGCACCTCATCGCGACAGGATTGCAGCATTAACATGGTTTTGCTAGGCCACCTTTCACAGAGGTGTTAAGCATTGACCGCACTGCTGAGAGTCTGGCATAACTTGTACCCTCCAGCTGGGTAAGGTTAGCAGAGTTCCCTTCCCTGAAGGGCTTTGTGGAGCCGATGGGTTTTCATGGCAATCAGTAGTTTTGTGATAAGAAGAGAATTTTATTCCAGATTTATTAATTGAATTTACATTTCCCCAGTCGCCGTGGTGGGATCTGAAGTCATGTTCAAGCCTCAGGATCATCAGTCCAGTGGCATGACTATGAGGGTAACTCACTGAGGGCTCCTCCGACAGCGGCTGCCAAACCTGTGACTTCTACCATCGAAACAGGCCATTGATCCCAAATGGTCTGTGCAACAGATTATGCTCCACACAGGCTTCGTCCCACCTACCCTGTATTGAGGAGGATGAGGGGTGACCTTAAACAGGTCTCTAAATCATGAAGGATACAGGTGAATAGCCCAGGGTAGGGCTTCCAAAACTACAGGGCATAGATTTCAAAGTGAGAGGGGAAAGATTTAAAAGGAACCCATACACACAGAGGGTGGTCCGTGTTTGGAATGAGTTGCGAGGAGAAGTGGTAAAGGCGGGTATAATTACAACATTTGGACAGGTACATGGATGGGAAAGGTTTAGAGGAATATAGACCAAATGCAGACAAATGGGACTTGTTCCTTTAGGAAGCTCGATTGGCCAAGTTGGGCCAAAGGGCTTGTTTCCATGCTGCCAATCTCTTTGGCTCTAAGCCACTCACCGTCCTAATTTGGAAATATATTGGCTGTTCCTTCAGTATTGTTGGGTCAAAATGCTGGAAGTCCCTCCCTAACAGCACTGTGAGTGTATCTACACCTTAGGGACTGCAGCAGCTCAAGGCAGCTCACCACCATCTTCTGAATGGGCAATTAGGGCCCAGCAGCAATGCCCGTATCTTGTGAAAGAATTATTTTTAAATGCTATCGTTGTGGGCACCAGCACTTGCTGCCCTACCTTGGTCACGGTCCCATGCATAGTCACAGTGGTGACGAAGTCAATCATCTCATCCTCCTCCAGCACAAACTCGTACTCCTTCTGCTTGTTACGCTCCCTGGCGTCCCGGGCTCCGAACTTCAGCAGTGCCGCGTCCATGTGCTCCTCCTCCCAGCGTTTCTGCTCATCCCGCGGGGCATGCTTGTCATCCGCCTTGGGCTCCTCGTAGCGATCCGGAACTTTCTTTTAAAAGAAAAGAAACGTCATTGAATAAGCCAAGCTGTAATAGGGAACAGACAGTTGGAGCAGAGAGGCAACAAGAGAGTGAAAAACGAATGACTGTCAAACATGATAGAGAGGAAGTGAAGAGAGAATAAATCCGAGGACAATTGACAACAAGCAGCAAATTCAGAGCTGGAAAACCAAAATTCAGCTTTCGCCCCAAGATTTAAAACATAATCCAGGTCACCAATCCCGCAACTCTCACAGATGTATTGTGGCACCTTGTACACTCCCTGGAGGATGGGACACTACGCACGCTCCGAGAAGGGGACGGACAAATGCAACACTATGCACACTCCCTGACGTCAAACACACTGCCCAGAACATTTTACCATACATTGCCACCAATAGTTTCACTGTATGTCAGTCCTCCCACCCTCTGCTGACCTGTACCTACCTTATTGCGGGACTCCTCCGGCATGTAGTAGCGGTTGCTCTGTTCCTGCTTCTCCTGTTCTCCTGCTGCCTTGTACTCCCGAGCCAGGTCGCGCACTTTCTTTTTGTAGTCCAGCTGCTGCTTCTCCCGGGCTGTGAGGTCACTTGGGGAGAATAAATATTCTTCGTCCACGATTTCTGCCTCCAAGTCCTCCAGTTTCTCTTGTTCCCGTTTGCCTAAGTATTCCCAGCGGGACTTCTTGCGCAACTCTGGGATCTAGGGGGAAACAGTGACCAGAGACTTGATTTGCTGAACAGCACATAGCTTTACAGCCATCCAGCAGCACGCACAAGCACCCTCAGCACCAGCATGCGCAGGCACTCACATACACTCACACACTGACACATACAGGCACACCATGGCAGTCCAAGGAGGACCTATTTAACTAGCTTTTCCCACAGTTTGGGTTACCATTTTCCTGTTGTTCTGGGCATCTTGTGCCTACCAGTGAAGCTGAAACTGGAGCATGGAACGTTACTCCATTTCAAGTGTCAAATAACAGTATCAAGGGCTCTGAATAAATTAGGTATAAAGTCCAATTAAATACATGCAGGACAATTACAGTAGACAGCTCTCTATACAGGAAATCTATTGCATTCTATTGGGTCATTTGAAGTTTGGGTTAGAGGTAGATCTCCTTCTACACTGCCTCCATCAAACACTCCCGGGACAGGTACAGCACGGGGTTAGATACAGAGTAAAGCTCCCTCTACACTGTCCCCATCAAACACTCCCAGGACAGGTACAGCACGAGTTTAGATACAGAGTAAAGCTCCCTTTATACTGTCTCCATCAAACACTCCCAGGACAGGTACAGCACGAGTTTAGATACAAAGTAAAGCTCCCTCTACACTGTCCCCATCAAACACTCCCAGGACAGGTACAGCACGGGGTTAGATACAGAGTAAAGCTCCCTCTACACTGTCCCCATCAAACATTCCCAGGACAGGTACAGCACGGGGTTAGATACAGAGTAAAGCTCCCTCTACACTGTCCCCATCAAACACTCCCAGGACAGGTACAGCACGGGGTTAGATATAGAGTAAAGCTCCCTCTATACTGTCCCCAAACACTCCCAGGACAAGTACAGCATGAGGTTAGGTTCAGAATGAAACTGTTTCCTTGTGCGCACACCCCATACAGTCATCTCTCAATGTGAATTGATAGCAGCTTTGTATCTCGTGCAGTGGTTCTTAATGTTTATTTCATTACTGAACACCCTGCAGGTATCAGACAGGGCAGATCTCCGGGTGCAGCTTGTCTTCTGGGAGATGAACCCAGGGTGCAGAAATGATCAGTGACTAACCAGCCAAGACAGCCCGTTCCCATTCCCTTACTTGGCACATAACCGAGGACCTATCTCCCCACTGACAGTGGAGAGCTGCCACAGAACTTTGCTCAACATCTGAATTATAGTGGGAATGGGCGACAGATGTCATGTATTCTTTCCGACACTGTTACACAATGACAGCATGCAACAAGTGCACTAAACTAGGTGGAGAGACAATGCTCTCCAGCTCTCTGACTGAGAGGCAACTCCACTATTTGTCGTACCATTGCCCTTCGATCCTCCTCTCCCATCTTCAGCCGTTTCTGAGCTTCTTCGTAGGCCTGCGAAAACAGTAAAAAAAACAGTAAAACCCATTAGTACCAAAGGAAATCATTCTTCCCCTATTCATACAGGCACTCCATCCCACAAGTGTCAAATACCCCACATAGATATATAAACGATGCGAACCTATTCATTACATTACATTCCTTCACTCAACACCAGTTATTAATTGACTGCACTGCTGAGTTTAAAAAACTCAGAGAATAATGGATATCTGGGAGTGAGTTACAGACTGGAATCTAATCGAGGGGTTCAGATGGTTTATATACAGAATAATGGATATCTGGGAGTGAGATACATACTGGAATCTAATTGAGAGGTTCAGATGGTTTATATATAGAATAGTGGATATCTGGGAGTGAGTTACAGACTGGAATCTAATCGAGGGGTTCAGATGCTTTATATACAGAATAATGGATACCTGGGAGTGAGTTACAGACTGGAATCTAATCAAGGGGTTCAGACGGTTTATATACAGAATAATGGATACCTGGGACAGTTCAGACTGGAATCTAATCAAGGCCAATAACGGATTGAAGACAATGCGTGGCAAGACAATTTTAGAATCAAATCTTATTGTGCAGTATCTCTCACCTTCACCATCACTGGGTTTATTCCCCAGCACGGGCCAGTAGGTAAAAAATAACCATCTGCTGTGGTTTAAGGTAGGAATAGGGTGGTGAGGCCAAATGGCCTACCTCTGTTCCTACATTTCTGTGTTTCTCGGAACGCGTTCCTACCTTTTTGTCAGAACGTTCCAGGATGTTCCGGGTCTTGTCCTTGTCACGTTGTTTGATGCGTTCAGCGAAAGCATCTCGCTCTTCCAGATCTTTCAAGCGATCCTTCTCCTCTTTCTCCCATTCTTCTTCTTCAGATCCAGATGGTTTCTGTGGCGATAGGGGCGTTTTCCTGATCGAGACAATAGGATAATCATTGGGTTTTGTGCCCCACATACACCATTCACTCCAATGTATTAGGCTAGATTCAGATTGGAAGGGGACAGACAGCCACTCACTCTGCTACCACAACATATGACACCGTCCCCTGACTCTGCCCGCCCCGATAGGCTGCCGCCTGACCTCGCACACATCAGGCTGTCCCCTGATCACACGTGCAACAGCAGGCTGTCTCTTGACCTCTCAGACTGTCCTTTAACTCCACACATTGTGACACCATTTCTTGCATCCCCAACTGTTTTTTAAAAAAAATCATTTATGGGATGTGCGCATTACAGGCTGGTCAGCATTTATTGCCCTTGAGAAGGTGGTGCTGAGCCGCCTTCTTAAACTGCTGCAGTACCTGTGGTGTAGGTCCACCCACTGTGCTCTTAGGGAGAAAGTGCCAGGAATTTGACCCAGCGACAGTAAAGGAATGGCCGATATATTTCCAAGTCAGTTGTTGAGTGGCTTGGAGGGGAACTTCCAGGTGGTGGTGTTCCCAGGTCCTGCTACCCTTGTCCTTCTGGATGGTTGTGGTCATGGTTTGGAAGGTGCTGCCTAAGGAGCCCTGGTGAATTCTTGCAGTGCATCTTGTAGATGGTATATACTGTTCACTAGACTGTTTTCTGCCTGTGCCCTAGTGACAGGGCACTGTGTCAGACTATCTCCTCCCCATTCCCACAAGAAAGATTTCCTCCATGTGCACACTCACACCCACATCCTTCTCTCACTGCAAAAACGTACTTTTTGTCGTCAGAGTCACTCTCTGATGATGCTGCCCTCTTCTTCCGGATGTGTTTCCGTTTCTTTTTACCCTTGCGCTGACTCTGCTGCTCCTCAGGTTCACTCTCGTCACTATCCTCCAGCAGCAGGTAAGTCCGATTCTTCTGCTGGATGGCGAGGGCCTCTCGCTCGACAGCACGTGATGCTTTCTCAACTGGCTGCGCCCGAGGGATCTTGTCAAGGGAAGACACAGGAAAGATCACTGTCAGCACACAGGGTCATCAATAAACCAATGGAACACAACATGGTAGCATTGTGGTAGCACAGCTGCCTTACACTGGGTTCAATTCTGGCCACAGCTCACTGTCTATGTGGATTTTGCATGTTCTCCTCATGTCAGCATGGGTTTCCCCCAAGTCCAAAGATTGCACGGCAAATGGACTGGCCATGTTAAGTTGCCCCTTAGCTTTCAAAGGTTTATAGATTAGGGGGATTAGCTGTGGTACATGCGCATAATTACAAGGATAGAACAAAAAAGAGCCAGGGTAAAATGTTCTTTTGGAGAATTGGTACAGATTTGATGGGCTAAATGGCTTCCTTCTGTACTACTGGATAGGAAACGACTCGATGGGGAAACTCAATACTTCACATCTTTCATTGCCCACAGTACCCCTGGCAGTGCCCAGCCATGAATCCCTGGCCAAATATGCCACCGGGTTTCTTTACCAAACCCCACACCTCAGCATCACTCACCTTCATCCACAGCTCGCTGGCAAACTGCCGCACCTCCTGTGTGATGTCGATGGTTCCTGTCTCCACCAAGCGGCGGATGAAATCGGGTGCGCTGCTGCTGCGCCGGGCAGTGCCAATTAGGAACTGCGCCACATACTTGTCACTCAGCCCCAGCAGCTGGTGAAGCTGGTCATTCACCCACTTCTCCAAAGAACCCATAGTGATACTGCAGAGAGAAAAGGATCAATACTCAAATACACACACACACAAGGGTGGCACAGTGGTTAGCACTGCTGCCTTGCAGTATTGTCATCAACTTCAAGCCCCTGTCTACATCAACAGAAACAAATAAGAAATAGTCGAAAGCTTCAAGTTTTCAGGTGCCCAGATTACTAATAGTAATCTGTTACTATTAGTAACAGATTCATTACTAATACTAATGCTGACACCAGAGTTAAGAAAGCTCACCAAATGCCTTTACTTTCTCAGGAGATGATGGAAATTTGGCACGTCAGCTATAGCTTTAATCAACTTTTACAGATGCAACACAGAAAACATTCTTTCTGGTTGTATCACAGCTTGGTATGGGCTTCTGCTCTGCCCAAGACCACACGCAACTACAAAAGATTGTGAATGTAACCCAATCCATCACTCAAACCAGCCTCCTATCCATTGATTCTGTCTATACTTCCCACTGCCTTGGCAAAGCAGCCAGCATAATTAAGGACCCTGGACACTCTCTCTGCCATCTTCTTCCGTCGGGAAAAAGATACAAAAGTCTGAGATCACGTACCAACTGAATCAAGAACAGCTTCTTCCTTGATGCTGTCAGACTTTTGAATGGACGTACCTCGTATTAAGTTGATCTTTCTCTGCATCCCAACCATGACTGTAACACTACATTCTGCACTCTCTCCTTTCCTTCTCTATGAACAGTAATATTTTGTCTGTGTAGCTTGCAAGAAATAATACTTTATGCCGTATGTTAATACATGCGACAATAATAAAATCAAAATTAAATCAGTGCCCGGGACCTGGATTTGATTCCTGGCATTGGGTCACTGTCTGTGTGGAGTTTGCACGTTCTCCCCGTGTCTGCGTGGGTTTCCTCCCACAGTCTGAAAGTTGTGCTGAATAGGGTGCATTGACCCGAACGGGTGCCAGAGTGTGGCGACTAGGGGAATTTCACTGTAACTTCATTGCAGTGTAAACCTACTCACGACACCAATAAATAAACTTTGAGCTCTGCCAATAAATAAACTCTGAAATCGCACTCACACAGACAGAAGATCAGATCAGAAGGCAGGGAGGGGGGGGGTGATAACCTGTGGACAGGGCTGGGTACCAGAGGGGTCAGTGCTGGTCACTGGGACAGACTCCAGGGGGAAGAACCAACCTCTGGAGGTGGCACAGAGGGGCTGGTGGAAGGACCGCTCTGACCACCACCAGGCTCCACAGGGGCCGCTAGGCCGCTGGCGTTACCCCCGGCAACTGCACCCGTGACCCCACAGCCCTGACCCCGGAAGTACAACCTCAACCCCCGGCACTCGCGCTCCGGTCAAAGAGAGCGCGTGAGTCTGCTCACAGCGCCCCTTCCGTCCGAAAGGGGTGAGCGCAGCCTCCGAACCACAGCGCCCCCTCTGCCTGGGAGGAATGTGCGCAAACGCCGACAGCAGCGCCCCCTCCCTCCGGGGCTCGTGTGCACAACCTCCGAACCACAGCGCCCCCTTTGTCCGAGACGAATTTTGTGCGCAGACTTCGGCCACAGTGCCCTCTCTGCCGGGGAGGAGTGTGCAGCAGCCTCTGAATCACAGCGCCCTCTCTGTTAGGGAGGAATGCGGAGATGCCGGCGTTGGACTCGGGTAAACGCAGTAAGAAGTCTGACAACTCCAGGTTAAAGTCCAACAAGTTTATTTGGTAGTAAAAGCCACTAGCTTTCGGAGCGCTGCTCCTTCATCAGGTGAGTGGGAGTTGAGTTCACAAACAGGGCATATAAAGACACAAACTCAATTTACAAAATGGTTGAAATGTGAGTCTTTACAAATAATCAAGTCTTAAAGGTACTCACAATGTGAGTGGAGAGAGCATTAAGCCCAGATTAAAGAGATGTATATTGTCTCCAGACAGACAGTACGATTTTGCAAGCCTAGGCAAGTCGTGGGTGTTACAAATAGTATGATGTGAACCCAAGATCCTGGTTCTCCAAGCGGGCCTTCACCACACACGACAGCGTAGAGTTGCTGAGCAGAGGCTGATAGCCTCTTTGTCATGGAAACTGCAATTTTTTCCCTAATATCCCACAATGTCCCGGGATACACTTCATCAGGTCTTTGTGATTTATCTATCTTGATGCGCTTTAAGACTTCTAGCACCTCCTTTGCTGTCATATGCACCTTCTCATGACATCATTATTTATTTCCCAGGTTGAGGCCGTCCTTGTGTGTGCAGAACTTGGCTATCAGCCTCTGCTCAGCAACTCTACGCTGTCGTGTGTGGTGAAGGCCCGCTTGGAGAACGCTTACCTGAAGATCAGAGTTCGAATGCCTGTGACCACTGAAATGATCGCCGGCAGAAAGAGAACAGTCTTACCTGGTGATTGTTGAGCGGTATTCATTCATCTGTTGTCTTACCGTCTGCATGGTCTCCCCAATGTACCATGCCTCGGGACATCCTTTCCAGCTGTGTATCAGGTAGGCAACGTTGGCCAAGTTGCAAGAGTATGTACCTCGTAGATGGTACTCATACTCATCATATCTCATGTGATATGATGGCAACTTGTCGATGATCTGGCACGTCTCGCAGAGATTGTGACATTGTTCTATAGTGTCATGGTCGCTGTTCTCCTGAAGGCTGGGTAGTTTGCTGTGGACAATAGTCTGTCTGAGATTGTACAGTTGTTTGAAGGCAAGAAGTGGGGGTTTGGGGATGGCCTTGGTGAGAAGTTTATGAGGAATGTGTGCAGCCTCCCACCATAGTGCCCCACCACATCTTTAGGCAATGACCACACAAATGGCAGGCAGTGACCATCTCTAACCCAGACACAAGAGCGATCCCACTAGTTCCAAAATGATGCCTCCACTAAATAAATCCTCTTCTCTTGATGCTGTCATCGGCATGTTGCAGGAACTGCTCCTTTCATGACAATCTGCTCATCACCCCCAACTCCACATCCCCTCCCCACCGCACCTTCTCCAGCAATCGCAGAAGGTGCAATTCCTGTCCTTTTATTTCCTCACTGCTCAACGCCCCAAACACTCCTTTCAGGTTCAGCAGATTTCATCTGCCCTTTCATCTGTTTGGTCCATGTTATTCGCTGCTCCAATACCATCTCCTCTACACTGGGGAGACTAAGTGCACACTGAGACACCACTTTGAGGAAAACCTTCACTCCAACTCCAAGTATGACCCCAACCTGTGTGCATTTTAATTCAGCATTTTGCTCTCAGGCCCCCATATCCATTCTTGGCCTGCTACAATGCTCCAGTGAAGCCAAAGAAAGCTAGGGGAACAGCATCTCATCTTCCGAGTGGGCATCTTGCAGTTCTGGGGACTCAATGTTGAGTTTGACAACTTCAGACTGTGCTGTTTCCCCTCTATCTTAAACTGTCTTTTTTCAAATATTCCTAACATGTATTGCCTTAATGCAGAACATCCTCCTCACACCAGGCCATCTGTCATTTCGCCTTAAAGTTGCTCCTTTTTGTGATAGTTTCTTTTTCTCCAACACATTCTCCCTTCCACAAAGGATCTATGGAGTCAAAAAATTAAATCTGTTTCTCTCTTGCTAGATGCTAAAGTTTATTTATTAGTAGGCTTACATTGACACTGCAATGTAGTTATTGTAAAAATCCTGTAGTTGCCACACTCTGGCGCCTGTTTGGGTACACTGAGGGAGAATTTAGCATGGCCAATGCACCGAACCAGCAAGGCTTTCGACGGTGGGAGGAAACCGGAGCATCCAAATAAAATCCATGCAGCCATGGGGAGGACACGCAAAATCCACAGACAGTGACCCAAGCCAGGAGTTAACCCAGGCTTCTGACACTGCAAGGCAGCAGTGCTAACCTATGTGCCACTGTGGCACCTACAAGGATGAGGAGGATAGTTACGTGGATAGCTTAGAGAAATAGGGCCTGTTCTCCTGGGAGAAGAAAAGATTGAAGGGAATTTTGATGAAAGTGTTTAATCTCACTGCGTGGCGGCACTGCTGCCTCACAGTGTCAGGCACCTGAGTTCAATTCTGGCCTCAGGTAACTGTCTGTGTAGAGATTGCACATTCTCCCTGTGTCAGTGTGGGTTTCCTCTGGGTGCTCCAGTTTCCTCCCACCGTCTGAAATGTGCAGGTTTGGTGGATTGGCTGTGCTAAATTGACCCTTGGTGTCCTAAGATGAGTAAGTTTAGTGAATTAGCCTTGGTAGATGTGTGAGTTTACAGGATACAATGCTGGGGGATGGTTGGTCCTGGGTAAGATGTCAGAGAGTCAGTGCAGACTTGATGAGCCAAAAGGCCTCCTTCAGCACCACAGGGATTCTACGATTCAAAATCATGAGTGATCAGGACAGAGTAGATCCAGAGAAACCATTCCCATTGGTGGAGGAATCGAGATTTGGAAGGTGGTAATTAACAAAAGACTTGTTAGCTAATTAGCTAATGAGTGAAAGAAGAAGAAAAACTGTGGTTAAAAATCTGGAATGTGCTTTCTGACAGAGCGTGGTGGAGGTAGATTTAATAGAGTCAATTAAAAGGGGAATTGAATTACTATCTGAAAAGGAAGAACGTGCGGGGCCGCAGGGAAATGGCAGGGGAGTGGCAGTAGGTGAGTGGCTCCTTCAGAGGGTCAGCATGGACACAACGGGCTGAATTGCCTCCTCCTGTGCTGTGGCCCTTCGATAATTCGATTGTAAGCTTGCAGTCCCTGCCTCTCACCAGTGATGGCGATGCAGGTCTTATACGAGCAGAGGATGCCACTGCAGTGTGACAAGTTTTATACATTTCCCTTTGCGCAGGGGACTTAAGTTCGTTGATGGAAAATCTGGACAAGGGCACGGCACATGTGAGATTTTAACATAGTGAATTCTCTTCACATTTGGGAATAGTGCGAGCTGGATACTGAGTGAAACTCTCCACATTGTCCCATTCAAGCACTTGTTATGTTGAAAACCGTGACTGATCAGGACAATAGACTTGGTTGTTCCTTGCGCCAGGGTTCAGACACTGGTCAGGAACATTGCTGAGGGAATGTGATTCTTTTATACATTTGTTCATGGGATGTGGGCATCACTGGCCAGACCAGCATTTATTGTCCACCCCTAATTACCCCTTGTTGAGGTGGTAGTGAGCAATTTTCTTGAACCGCTCCTGTCCCTGTGATGTGGTACTTCCCCCCAGCACTATTAGGGAGGGAGTTCCAGGATTTTTCACCCAGCGACAGTGAAGGAACTATCGGAGTGACAAAAGTTTAGGAGCGAAGCCATGAAGACAACAACTCTCTCCCCATTTCTCCTTTGAATTTTTATAGCTTGGGGATGTAGGGTTTCCAATACAAAGTAAAGCTCCCTCTTTGTTATGCCATCAAACACTCCCAGAACATGTTCAATACAGGCTACCTATTAAGTTAAGTGCCAAGTATCCAAGCTGTTTGTCAGTCAGGTTGCTTTGGTACACACAATAATCCCTTCCTTAATGTCAACAAAATGAAGGAGATTGTCATCAACTTCAGGGAGCTTACAGGAGAACATGCCTTGTCTACATTAATGGTGACGAAGTCGAGATCTTCAAGTTTTTAGGTATCGAGATCACCAACAACTTACTCTGGTCTCTCCCCATGCCAATACTATAAATAAGAAAGTCCACCAACGCCTCTAGTTTCTCAGGAGGCTGAGGAAATTTGGCATGTCAGCTACAACTCTCACCAATCTTTACAGATGCACCATAAAAAGCATTCTTTCTGGTTGTATTACAGCTTGGTATGGCTCCTGCACTGCCCATGACCACAAGAAACTACAAAAGGTTGTGAATGTAGCCCGATCCATCATGCAAACCAGTCTCCCATCCGTTGACACTGTCTACACTTCCCACTGCTTCAGAAAAGTGGCCAGCATAATTAAGGACCACATGCACACCAGACATTCTCTCTTCCAACTTCTTCCGTCAGGAAAAAGATACAAAAATCTGAGGTCGTGTACCAACCGACTCAAGAACAGTTTCTTCCCTGCTGCCATCAGACCTTTGAATGGACCTACCTCACATTAATGATTTTTCTCTACACCTTAGCTATGACTATAGCACTACATTCTGCACTTTCATTTCCTTCTCTATGAACAGTATGCTTTCTCTGTATAGTACGCAAGAAACAATACTTTCCGCTTTATAGTAATACATTTGACAATAATAAATCAAAGCAAATCAACATGACAGAGTCTAATATATCGTTGGAAGCTATTGATGTCAACAGGTCTTTGTGTTGTGATTTAGGATTTACCAACTTCAGCAAGAACTATAATCCTTTCCAAACCTCAGTATTGTGCAGTATTTAGAAAGGCTTGTAACATCATCAAAGAAGGTGTGGAAAACGTTCATCAGGATGGTTTCTGGGTAAGGAACTTCAGTGACATGGTTGGATTGGTGAAACAGGGACTGTTGTCCTTGTGGAAGGTGGAAAGGAGATTCGACAGATGTGTTCAAAATCATGCTGAATTTTCAAGGGCGCAGATAAAGAGTTTGACTTGGCCGGTGTATCTAATGTGCATCTTTCAGACTGTGGGAGGAAGCTGGAGTGCCTAGAGGCAGCCATGCAGACACGGGGAAAGAGCATGAACTCTGCGCGAACAGTGGCACATCTGGGTTCCTGGCATTGTGGGGCAACAGTGTTGACTGCAGTGCCACTGTGCCACCCCCATCTTATACCCTAGCTAGAACTGTCCCGCTATATTCTGCACCCTCTCCTTTCATTCTCCCCTATGTCATCTATGAACAGTATGTTTTGTATAGTGTGCAGGAAACAATACTTTTCACTGTATCCCAATACATGACAATAATAAATTGTCACATGCGTTTGTATCGCGAGGGATAAATATTTGATCAAATGTTGGATAAAGGGCTATGGGCAAAAGGCAGGGAAGTGGAGTTAGGATGAGATGGAGATCAGCAATGATCATACAGAATGGCGGAGCGAGCTGGAGGGCAGAATTACCTATTCTCATCCCTAATTCCTATGTTCCTAAAAGCTATTCCCAGAAGTGGAAGGATATGGAACCGGATTTCAGGTAACTGACAAAAAGGTTTGTGAAATTCAAGTGGAACAAAGTAGCTTAGTAAAAAAATCATGTACAACTGAGTTTTAGAATCATAGAATCCCTACAGTGCAGAAGGAGGCCATTGGGCCCATCGAGTCTGCATCCACCAGAATCCCACCCAGGCCCTATGCACATAACCTCACATAGTTATCCTGCTAATCTCTAGGAATAATTTGCACGGCTAATCAACCTAACCTGCATATATTTGGACTGTGGGAGGAAGCCGGAGCATCCGGAGGAAACCCACGCAGACACTGAAGGAAGCCTCATTGCGGGGCATGGGCTGGACACCACCACGAGCAGCTCAAGGCTTCCCACCGCACAATGGGAGAGCGGCGAGGGTGGAAAATCCCCACACCTGTACAGGATTGGCTGACCATTCAAGTTAATGGGTGGACACATCACACTTTGGGTTGGGAATTTACTAGTAAACATTCAGTGAAAAAGCCTGCTGCTGTGCCGGTTCAAGCTAGCCATCAATAGGTCCACTCAGAGGTGACCGAGATAGTTGCCCACTGTTTGTACCTCTTGCATGGTTATATCCACCGTAGGGTGTCCCTGGTGGTGTCTGCTGGCATCATTGAGGT
The DNA here is from genome assembly GCA_024679065.1 of Sphyrna mokarran. Lineage (NCBI taxonomy): Eukaryota > Metazoa > Chordata > Chondrichthyes > Carcharhiniformes > Carcharhinidae > Sphyrna > Sphyrna mokarran. The sequence goes on from JAGIQG010000009.1 coordinate 98,874,573, forward strand.
CTTCCATACCCGACAGACAGCCTGGAGCCTGGGGTGACCTCATTAATCACATTCTATTTTAAATTTTTAGACTTTCTTAAAGGTTCTGCTTACCTTGATGCAGTTTTCTTCACAGGGCTGCAGTTTAATTTATCCCTCAATTTGTTGACTTCGGCTAGCTTTTTTTAAATTTCATTCATGGATACAGTCATTGTTGGCTCGGCAAGCATTTATTGCTCCATCCCTAATTGCCTTTGAGGGTATTTAAGAATCAACTACATTGCTGTAGCTCTGGAGTTACAGAACAGCAGATTTCCTTCCCTGAAGGACATTAGTGAGCCAGAAAGGTTTTTATGACAATTGACAATTGTTTCATTGTCTTCATTTGATTTTTAATTCCAGATTTTTATCAAATTCAAATTTCACCATTTGCTCTGGTGGGATTTGAATTTGGTCCCCAGAGCATTAACCTGAGTATCCAGATTACAAGTCCAGTGACAATACGGGCAACCAGGGGGACATGGTGGCACAGTGGTAAGCACTGATGCCTCACAGCACCAGTGACCTGGGTTCGATTCCCGGCCTGGGTCACTGCCTGTGCGGAGGTTACATGTTCTCCCTTTGTTTGCATGGGTTTTTTTCCGGGTGCTTAGTTTCCTCCCACAGTCCGAAAAATATGCTGGTTAGGTGTGTTGGCCATGCTAAATTCTCCCTCAGTGTACCCAAACAAAGTGTGGATTTTCACAGCAACTTCATTGCAGTATTCATGTAAGCCTACTTGTGACACTAATAAATAAAATCTGATTCCTTAATGTCCTTCAGGGAAGGAAATCTGCCATCTTTACCTGTCTGGCTTAGAACATAGAACATAGAACATTACAGCACAGAACAGGCCCTTCGGCCTTCGATGTTGTGTCGACCAAAATAAAAAGCAATGCCCCTCCAAACTAAACCATTCCCTTCTCTTCCATATACTTATCAATTAACCTCTTAAACGCCACCAAACTTGGCGCATCTACGACAGCTGCAGGCAGGGCATTCCATTCCCTAATCACTCTTTGAGTAAAGAACCTACCTCTGATATCCGTCCTATAACTCATACCCCTTAAGTGACTCCAGAGCCACAGCAATGTGGCTGATTCTCAACTGCCCTCCAAAGGCAACTAGGGATGGGCAGTAAATACTGGCCAGCCAGCAATGCCTATATCCCACAAAATAATACAAAAAAAAAACTTAAATTTATCACTATGCCACTGCCTCCCTGAGGCAGAATAAAGAAGTACACTCACTGGAAAAGACAATCCCAGCCTATAGGTTCCACTGTGGCCCAGTGATATGCCTTAGTATCGACCTCACATCAGTAATCCATAGAGTACGAACTGGAGACATGAAACTAAATTCTGGAGCTTCGTCCCTAACAGCACTGCGGGTGTACCTGCACCACATGGACTGCAGCGATTAAGAAGGTGGCTCACCACCACTTTCTCAAGGGGCAATTAGGGATGGGCAATAAAAACTGGGCCTAGCCGGTCTCGCTGGAATTCCAAGACAGAGCTTAAAAAAAACCCAGCAAAGGCATTGAATAAAATTCTTTCACACAATGAGGCTATGTATTGACGATTGAAGCTAAGATCGTGCCAACATGTAAGAATAGAATAAAAAGAACATGGGAACAGGGGGTGGTTCGGGGGATTAAGACGGCTGCTAGTGTGAAGGAGAGACATGCCTTGGACTGACTGGTCGAGCCTGTTTTGGTGTTTCAGTTTCCGTGTGATACTTTACCTCCTGAGTGGAGCCTATAGCTTTTAGCAACGTTTAGACCTTATTCAACATGTCTGAGCACCTCACTGCAAGGCAACAATATTCACCAGTGTTAGGGAGTGAGCAAGTAGCCAAGAGCAGATAACCAGCATTTAACACTGCAAACCCGGTACCAACACAAACAAGGTTGAACACAATTGGACAAGAGAAAATGGCTGTAGTAACAAGGCCAAGCTTAGGTTTGTATCTCAGAGGAAGGAAAGACTTACATGGAGATAAAACATCGTCTAAAATGCTCGTTAGACCACTGCTAGAATCCTCCGTGCTGTTCTGGTCATTGCACAATAGGAAGGATGTGATTACACTAGAGGGGGTGCAGAGGAGATTCACTAGGATGTTGCCTGGGCTGGAGTTTTTCAGCTATGAAGAGAGGCTGGTTAGGCTGGTGTTGGTCTCTCAGTAAGAAGTCCGACAACACCAGGTTTAAATCCAATTGATTTATTTGATAGTAAACTCACAAGTTTTTTGAGGCTCTGCTCTTCGTCAGGTGAAAGACCAACTCATTAACCTGCTCCTGGGCCTGGCCAAATGTGCTATTAACAGGTCCAGGCAGCAGGCCACAGAGAGCTTCATCTGACCCAACTGCCTGCCCCCTACAATGGCTATGTTCGTCATTGGGGTGTCTCTGCAGGGAGAGTGTGCGAAGCCCAGCGTTCTTGTGTGCCCATTGGGCATCGCAGGGATTGGGTGTATTATTGACCCCTTCAACCATGTTTTGATTTGTCATTTTAAGTTCCCTTTCTGCTTTTTTTTGTTTATGACGGTTCCCTTCTCTTTGGAGGCTGCACTTCTGGCTTTGTCCCTGAGTTTGTTTGATTTAGTTCAATTGATTTACCAAAAAGAAGGCAGAGAGAAGCTATTTCCCCTGGTCATGCAGGCAACTGGGGTGGTGGGAGGGAGTCCTGGAGAAGGGAAGGGCAACTTTAGAACGAGCACTAGGTTGTTCAGAGGTGATGTCAGAAAAACACTCTTTCCTCCCCTCCCAAAAATGCTGCTTGTCTGAGGACGAACTGAGCAATTCGAAATGGAGATCGATAAGATTTTCCTCTGGGTGAGAGTGTTGAGGGATACAGAACTCAGGGCGGAATGAAAGGCAAATAGAATTAAAATACTGATCAGAGCTGATCTAATAGGATGGCAGAAGAGGCTGGGGAGCAGCTGACTGGCCCCCTCTCACTTTAATGTTCCGAAGGGGAAAGGACCTGAGGAACAGGAAGGAATTTTGAGTCAAATATAAAGGAGCTCCTCCTCATGCAGGGACATCCAGCCCTGCCCTTTGGCAGGGCCAGATTACCCTTAACACGGGTCAATGGACCAGGGCCAGAAAGTTCCCATCCTTTACCCTTTCATGGCATGTAGGCCAGCATTTGACATCCATTGAGCTGGCACAGTGGCTGGCACTGCTGCCTCTCAGAGCCAGAGATCCCGGTTTGATTCCTGGCTTGTCTGTGTAGAGTTTGCACGTTATCCCCAGGTCTGTATGTTTCCTCCCGAGTGCTCCGCTTTCCTCCCACAACCCGCAGATGTGCTACTTAGATGGATTGACTATGCTAAGTTGCCCTTTAGTGTCAGGGGGACTCAGCAAGGATAATTGCATGGTGTCATGAGGATAGGACCTGTGTGGGATTGTGGTTGGTGTAGATTTGATAGGCTGAATGGCCTCCTCCTGCACTGTAGGATTTTATGATCCCTAATTGCTACTTGAATTGAGTGGCTTGCCAGGGCATTTCGGAGGGGCAAATAAGAGTCAGTCACATTTCTGTGGGAGTCTGGATCAGGCCTCGTAATGATGGCAGATTTCCTTCCCTAAAGGAACATCAGTGAACCAGATGGTTTTTTTAAAACAACATTTGATGGTCACCATCACAGAGACAAGTTTTAAAATTCCAGATGAATTAATTGAATTTAAATTCTAGGCCATGGTGGGATTTGAACCCATGTTCCTCCACAGTTTTAGCCTGGACCTTGGGATTACCAGTCTAGTGATATTATCACCACAATACCATCATGTCTCCCTTACAGCACTAACAAACCACCAGGACATTACCCCTCCATTCTGTTCAGGTGTAGACTGCATAGGCCCCATCACCCTGTGAAGCAGTGTCAACATACCAACAGAAGGGCAGCACGGTAGCACAGTGGTTAGCATGGCTGCTTCACAGTCCTGGGTTTGAATCCTGGCTTGGGTCACTGTCTGTGTGGAGTTTGCACATTCTCCTCAAATCTGTGTGGGTTTCCTCCGGGTGCTCCGGTTTTCTCCCACAGTCTAAAGATGTGCAGGTTAGGTTGATTGGCCATGCTAAGAAATTGCCCCTTAGTATCTAGGGATGTGCACGTTAGAGGGATTGGTGGGTGTAATATGTAGGGATATGGGGATAGGGCCTGGAGGGGATTGTGTTCAGTGCAGACTTGATGGGCCGAAGGGCCTCTTTCTGCACTGTAGAGTTCTATGTTCAATCAGCCTCCTTTCTGCACTCTCTCTCCAATCACTCTCTGTCCTCCTATTTCTATCCTTATCGACATATGCTACCAGGACTAATCCAGAGATTCTCAAAGATCTCTTTCCCAGTTCCCCAAATTCTGCCTGAGGGACCTCATCACCTACCTTCTCAGAAGGCTGAAGAAATTGCCATGTCCACTATGACTAACTTTTACACATGCACCATGGAAAGCATTCTTTCTGGTTGTATCACAGCTTGGCATGGCTCCTGTTCTGCCCAAGACCACAAGAAACTACAAAGAGTCATGAACAAAGTCCAGTCAATCATGCAAACCAGCCTTCCATCCATTGACACTGTCTACACTTACCGCTGCTTCAGCAAAGCAGTCGCCATAATCAAGGACCCCACGTACCCTGGACATTCTCTCTTCCACCTTCTTCCATTGGGAAAAAGATACAAAAGCGTGAGATCACATAAAAACCAACTCAAGAACAGCTTCCTCCCTGGTGCCATTAGACTTTTGAATGGATTTACCTTATATTAAATTGATCTTTCTCTACACCTCAGTTATGACTGTAACACAACATTCTGCACCCTCTCCTTTCTTTCTCCCCATGTACTCTATGAACATATGTTTTACCTGTATAGCATGCAAGAAGCAATACTTTTCATTGTGTGCCGGGATTGTGACAATAATAAATCAAGTCAAATCAAATCTGAAATTCTCAATTTCTTTCCTAGCTCCCAAAATTCTGTTTGCGGAACCTCATCCACCTTTGCCTATGAATAATAGAAACCCTACACTGCAAAGGGTGGCCATTCAGCTGCTCAAATCTACACTGACAAAATCCCACCTAGGTCCTATCCCCATAACCCCACATATTTACCCTGCTAATTCCTCTAACCTACACATCACAGCACATTAAGGAGCAATTTAGCATGGCCAATGCACCTAATCCGCACAACTTTGGACTGTGGGAGGAAACCAGAGCACTTGGAGGGAACCCATGCAGACACAGGGAGAATGTGACCTAAGCCGGGAATCGAACTTGGATCTCTGACGCTGTGAGACAGCAGTGCTAACCACACTGTGCTACCATGCTGGTAATGGTGTTGCTACCAAGACTGAGCGACACCCCAGGTGTGAGGGTGAGAGCCAAAAATAGCCAACTTCACAAACCTGCGGCCTGGGTGCCAGTTACAAAACTTTATTGGGGTTGAGGCATGCGTACAGTTCGGAAGATGCAGAATTTGTGAGATCCGAAGTGCTGGTGTGCAATTGTTAAACCGTTTACATAGAATTGATACAAAAATCATACGTATACATTAAAAAAAACTGAACAAACAACATAGATTGTACAAAACTGCTTATGCAAGGGCAGCCAGTAATTAAAGATTAAAAAAAACACACACACACAAAACAGCCTGTATGGCTTTAATACAAAAATAACATCATCCAGTGATGCTGTTCAGGGTCAGTTGCAGAGAATCCGCATCTGGACCAGGCGATGCGGAACCTGTGGCTGCTGCTGGAATATTGGAAAGTAATCCATATCAAATAACTCAGCCGGACTTTTACTGCCCCGCCCGTCACGGGAATTGGAGCGGGTGAGGGGGGCGGATCATGGGAATGTCTGTTGGCCTTGGGCAGGATTCTGCGGTTTTGGGATGAGTGAGCCTGTAAATCACATCCAATGACTTCCAACCGCAAATGGATACCGATTATCCACCGCTCTTCCCAACCTGAATCCGAGGATAACTGGGGAGGATGTGGGCATCGCTAGCTAGGCCTGCATTTATTGCCAGTCCACAATTGCACTTGTTCAGAAGGGCATTGCTGTCAGTCTGGAATCACACGTAGGCCAGACCAGATAAGGACAGCAGATTTCCTTCCCTAAATGGAGATTAGTGAACCAGATGGAGTTTTTAATGACAACTGACAATGGTTTCATGTTCATCGTTAGATGGATAATTTCAAATTTTTTTATTGAGTTCAAATTTCACCATCTGCTGTGGCGGGATTCGAATCCGGGTCCCCAGAAATAACCCTGGGTCTCTAAGATTACCAGTCCAGCAATATTACCATCATGCCACCATTCTCCCCCCACATCCGAAATATTTTTGGATGCTTCTCAGCAAATATCTTGTCACGTCTTGACAGGCATCCTGAAAAAAAAAACCCTCTCGTGTTACTGTGCTAGCTTCCACTTCGACACGTGGATTGGAAGGGGAATTAATATTCTTGGAACAGAGACCCTCTCACCCACCCGTCCCCCCACACCCACCCCCCCCCCCCCCCCACCCCCACCCCCACAACTCACCGACACATAGACACACACATGCACACTGCACACAAACACAGCATTACCGTGGCAACAGACCTCCTCTGGAGGCCCGTGGTCTTGCAGAATTCACAAAATTCCAGCACGTAAAGCTATAAAAAAGATAACGATATGGGAAATTCTTTACAGCGCACATTTTGTCCTTTTTTTTAAGAAAAAACACGCAAAAATTCCTTCCTGGGGCTTGGGTACAAACATGCTCAAAGTCTGTCTGGCTCCTTCTGGTAAGGTAACTTGAGGCCTAAACGGCCTCTAGAGTTTTGTTTAATCCTGAGAGAGGAATGTCTGGCGGCGAAGACGGGCCACGTTTGGGTCCAGTCAGTGATTTGTTCGAGAAGAGTCATTTGCTAAGGTTCCACCGAATGAAACACAGGAGGAACAGGTAGGGCTGTTGGTTTCTTCTTTCCCCCTTTGTCGGAGGGTCCTTGGCAGCTTATACAAGAGCGAAAAGCAGAGCTTGGCAGCAGTTCCAAAGATGAAAGTTGTGTCGACGGGCTGGTAGGTCGTGTTCATCACCTACAGTTTTCGTCTGCAGCGAAATAAGAGAACAAAAAGGCACAACTGTTATTGGGCCGCAGGACTGTGCAGTCAGATAATGTCTTTGAAGGAGAGTGGGAAGGAGGCTCATTGGAGAACCGGAATGGGCAGAAGGATGAAGATTGCCTTCAGCAATCCCATCTCAGTACTCCCGGTCCAGGATGCAATTGGAATGTTTCAAGTGTTTTCCAATTTTTACTCCCATTTCTTACCCCCTCTTACACTCTTCAAGGCTGCTGGGCTAGCACCACAGGAATTTGATTCTGGATCAAATGTTTCCTTCCGGGTTTCTGCTGACTCCTCAGAGTGGGGCCAGGAAAATAGAACATAGAACATTACAGCACAGAACAGGCCCTTCGGCCTTCGATGTTGCGCTGACCAATATAAAAAGCAATACCCCTCCAAACTAAGTAAAGTTTTGCAACACCAATTTAAAATCCAACCAATTTATTTGATAGTAAATCCACAAGCTTTCGACACTATGTTGTGCCTTCGTCAGGCAAATGCAGTGTTCTGATCTGCAGAGGCACTCATATCCACACAGACAGTTCCCTTCTCTTCCATATACTTATCAACTAACCTCTTAAACGCCACCAAACTTGGCGCATCTACAACTGCTGCAGGCAGGGCATTCCACTCCCGAACCACCCTTGGGTAAAGAACCTACCTCTGATATCCGTCCTATAACTATCACCCCTTAATTTAAAGCTGTGTCCCCTCGTGCTAGCTTTCTCCATCCTAGGAAAAAGGCTATCACTGTCCACCCTATCTAAACCTCTAATCATCTTATATGTTTTGATTAGGTCCCCTCTTAGCCGCCTCCTTTCTAACGAAAACAACCTCAAATCCCTCAGCCTCTCTTCATAAGACCTGCCCTCCATACCAGGCAACATCCTGGTAAACCTCCTCTGTACCCTCTCCAATGCCTCCACATCTTTCTTATAATGTGGGGACCAGAACTGCACACAATACTCCAAGTGCGGCCGCACTAGAGTTTTGTACAGTTGCAACATGACGTTGCGGCTCCGAAATTCAATCCCCCTACCAATAAAAGCTAAGACTCCATATGCCTTCTTAACAACCTTCTCGACTTGACTGCCTACTTTCAGGGATCTATGCACATACACACCAAGATCCCTCTGTTCATCAAGACTACTAAGAATCGTACCATTAGCCCTATACTCTACACATTTATTATTTCTGCCATAGTGCATTACCTCACACTTTTCCACATTAAACTCCATTTGCCACCTCTCGGCCCAGCTCTGCAACTTGTCCAAGTCCCTCTGCAAACTATAACACCCCTCTTCACTATCTACCACTCCACCGACTTTAGTGTCGTCTGCAAATTTACTAATCCATCCTTCAATACCCTCATCCAGATCATTTATAAAAATTACAAACAGCAGGGGCCCCAAAATAGACCCCTGAGGTACACCACTTGTCACCGAACTCCACGATGAATATCTCCCATCAACCACCACCCTCTGTCTTCTATCTGCAAATAGGAAACAATTTAGCTCAGCATAGGCAACGTCAGAGACGAGCCTCGAACCCTCAGCCTTCCACTGACAGGAATCTTCCCTATATCTTTATGGATGATCTGCAGTATAAAGCTACCTCTGCACTGTTCCCAGCAAACACCCCCACACAGTTACAGCACGGAGTTATATACAGAGTAAATCTCCCTCTTCACTGTCCCCAGCAAACACCCCCACATAGGTACAGCACGGGGTTAGATACAGAGTAGAGCTCCCTCTACACTGTCTCCATCAAATACTCCCAGGACAGGAAAGCACGGGGTTAGATATAGATCCCTCTACCCTCTTTCTCCCTTTACTGGGGAGTTCTGTCTGATGTTAAAAGGAGGCTGCAGATTGAGGTCCCCCTTCCCGCCCCAAGTGCGGGACACAGTTTATTTTTGCCCCTCCGCCTCTCCCTCTGAAGAATTCTTGCACCAGCCTGGAAATTGAAGCTGGGTGGGCAATGGGGAAAGGGGCAAGGTATCTGGCCAAGGCCTCGTCTGTCCTTGCGTAAAACTGCAGACAGGTTCTGGTGGGCAGGAACGCAGTGGAAGACCCGTGTGAGAGACTTTACTCTCACCATCCTGCCTCCCCCCACAATCTTCAAATCTGATGGCGGGGTGTGAGTCAGACTGGGAATGACCCGGGACACATCGGGACCGGTCGCTGCTGCTTTCTACAGGCTGGCATGAGTCTGGGCCGCTCTGTCCTCCTCAGTATGGGGTTGACCCTCATAACCTCCTACTCGCATCCCTCACATCCTCACACCAGCCCTCCACCACAATTCCATGCCACCCAGACACACTCCCTTCATTCCCTCACATCCCTACAACACCTGCCCCCCAACAACTTCCCACTCGCCCCCATACACTCTCCTCACTGCATCTCTCACATCCCCACCACAACTCCCCACCCCCAAACACATGCCCCTCCCAGACCCTCATATTAGGCTTGATGCACACATTCCCCTAGCATGATTCTGTGCTCTCCTCCATCCTCCATACAGCAACTCCCCATGCCCACTCCCTGCCCCTCATCCCAGACCTCTGCATGCATCCACTCCCCACCCCATTCCTTGCACCTTACCCTAGAGCCCTGCATGCACCCAATCCACGCCCTCACTCTCATCCCCCCCAATACCAAACTCCCACTCTTCCCCCTCGCTGACTCCCACTCTTCCCCTCTATAACTCCCACTCCAGGCCATGTTCAGGGCCTCCTGACTGAATTGGACCTGGAGACTTACCTACGAAACGTGGTTTCCTGCGGATTGCCGCACCCACTGTGGATGTTTTGTCCACACCGAGGCGGCGGGCCAGGGCTTGCTCCTCCACCTCTTCCTCCTCCTCAGCCTCTCGGGCCTGGGGTGGCTCCTCTTCTTGGTCTGGGCCCAGCTCGGCCAGTAAGGTTAACTCAGAGGGATACTCAAACGTAGACTCCAGCTCACAGTCGTTAAAAGAGATGGTCAGCTGAAATGCAGGGAAAAAAACACAAGCAGGTAAGGAACGTGCCGTGACCAGACAACGCCAGACTGTCCCCAGACCAAACTATCTCCAGACCAGACTGTCCCCAGACCGTCTCCAGATCAGAGTGTTCCCAGACCAGACTGCGTCAGGCTGTCTCCAGACCAGACTGCCCCCAGACCAAACTATCTCCAGACCAAACTGTCCCCAGACCGTCTCCGGATCAGAGTGTTCCCAGACCAGACTGCGGCAGGCTGTCCCCAGACCAGACTGTCCCCAGACTAGATGCTCCAGACTGCTCTCCTCGATCAGACTGGCCCCAGACTGTCCTTGGACCAGACTGCTCTCCCCAATCAAACTGGCCCCAGATTGTCCTCGGACCAGGCTGGTGTGGATTTACGCCGCGCTGTCCTCAGCATGGGATTCACCCCTACTATCCCCTCCCCCACATTCCCCCATATCCATCACTGTCCTGAGACCAGACTGACCAGGAATGACCCAGATTAGACTGCTTGCAAACTGTCCCCAAACAGTCCTCAGACCGTTCCCAGACCTTCCTAATACAGCCCTCACACTGAACCCAGACTGCCCCCAGACTATATCCAGACTGTTCCCAGATGATTCTCAGACTGTCCCCAGACCATCTCCAAACCATATACAGTCTGTCTCCTGACTGCCCTTAGACAGTCCCCAGACTGCCCGAGACCAACCCCAGATTGTCCCGCCCCCAGTCTGCTACCAGACTGTTCCAGCCCAGACAACACCCAGACTGATCCAGCGCAGAACTGAATGTTTCTGAACTGTCCCCAGCAACAACAACTGGTGCTTAAGTAATGCCTGTACCACAAAGCGCTTCACAGAAGCAATATTTAAATGAGTCACATAGGGAAATATTGGGGCAGATGATCACAATACAGGCCCTTCGGCCCAACATATTCATGTTGGCATTGACACAGTATTCAAACTTCCTTTTTTTATCTGAATTTACCAATGTGATTCTCTGTTTCTCTCTTATGCAACTCGAACTCATTCTGAAACATACTTATTTTATTCACCTCCATCACTCTCTGTGATGGCAAATTCCACATTCTCATCACACTTATTACAGAAGTTTCCCGTGAATTCCCTATAAGATTTCCTGGTGACTTGATGTCTCAAGTTACACTCTCCCCTGACAAAAGGAAACATTCTCTCTATACTCATTCTATTAAAACATGCCACAGATTTCTATTAGGTCATTTCTCAGCCTCCTATTTTCGAGAAAATAGAGAGTCAGCCTGCAAATCCTTTTATAGAATTTGAAAGAATCTCTACAGTGCAGAAGGCGGCCATTCGGCCCATCAAGTCTGCATTGGCCACAATCCACCCATACCCTATTCCAATAACCCCACTTATTTACCCTGCTAATCCCCCTGACGCTAAGGGTCAATTTACCAAGGCCAATCTACCTAACCAGCACATCTTTGCACTGCGGGAGGAAACCCAAGCAGACATGGGGAGAATGTGAAAACCTCACACAGGCCAATTCGAACTGTGAGGCAGCAGTGATAACCACTGTGCCATCCCTCATATATATACCCACTCATTTCAAGTAGCATTTTTGTGAACCTTCTCTGCGTTCTCTCCAGTGTCTGTTCATCATTAATGAGGCACCAGGACTCCTCTGGACTGGTCAGGTGGGTAGAGCAGAGGCAAATGGCATCTAACCCAAAAATGTGTGAGGTAATGCACTTGGGGAAGGCTAGCAAGGCAAAGGATTCTGCTACGAATGGTAGGACTCCGGAAAGTACTGAAGATCAGAGGGACCTTTGAGTTGCATGTCACAAATCCTTGAAGGTTGCAGGGTAGGTAGATAAGGTGGTTAGGATGGCAAATGGAATATTTGCCTTTATTAGCTGTGGCAAAGAATACAAGAGCAGGGAGTTCATGCTAGAACTGTGTGAAATGCTGGTTGGGCCACAACTGGAGAACTACATGCAATTCAGGTCATCACATGTTAGAAAGGATGTGATTTCACTGGAGAAGGTGCAGAGGAGATTCACCAGGATGCTGCATGGGCTGGAGGGTCTGAGCTATCAGGAAACATTGGCTAGGCTGGACAAGTTGGGCTAAAGGGCCTGTTTCCATGCTGTAAATCTCTATGATTATGATCCTATGGCCAGGATTGTTTTCTTTAGTACATCAACGCTTGAAAGGGGAATAGATAGAGATGTATAAAATGATGAGGGCGTAGATAGGGTGAATAGGAAGATACCTTTGCCATTAGTAGATGGGTCAATAACCAAGGGCACGGATTTGAAATAAGAGGTAGATGGCTGAGGGGAGTTGAGGAGAAATGTTTTCACCCAGACAGTGATAGGACTCTGGAACTCACTGTCTGAAAGGGTGGATGAGTCAGAAACTCTAGTAATATTTCGATATTCACTTGTGCTGCCGCAACCTCCAGGGTTCTGGGCCAAGTGCTGAAAAATAGGATTAGCAAATCAGATCTTTGTTGACCGTCCTGTACATGATGAGCTGAGTGTCTTCCTTCTTTACTGTAAACAGTATGAGTCTATCCACACGGTACTTGAAAGTGTGGTCTAAACAGGTTCGATACAGGTTTAGTCTAACTTCCCTACGCTTAAATTCATCCCTCTGGAAACAAAATCAAGGGTTTGCTGGTCCATGGGTGGCCGGGTTGCACAGTGGTCAGCACTGCTGTCTCACGGTGCCAGGGTTCGATTCCAGACTCAGGTGGCCAGTCATTAGGAGATGCACGTTCTCTCTGTACCTTGCATGGGTCCCCTCCGGATGCTCCGGTTTCCTCCCACACTCCAAAGATATGCGGGTTAGGCGGATTGGCCATCGTAAATTGCCCTTTAGTGACCAAAAATATATAGGTTACATGGATTGGGCATGGTAAATTGCCCCTTATTAGTGACTGAAGATGTGTAAGTTAGGGAGATTAGTTGTGTAAATACGCAGTGTTGCCCAAGGAGGAAGATGTTTAAAACAAACATCTGCACACAGCGAAGTCCCTGCAGTAAATGAAGCAATCTTCTGCACATCAGGAAAAACCTGCCATGATCTTGTTGAGCAGGTATACAACTAGGAATGAGACATGCATTAATGGGAGATCTTTTTTACACAGAAATCTGTAGCACAGAACAGACATTCAGCCCAGCTGAACAATATTGTTTATATTCCCCCATCCAATCCTCCCATCTCAATCAATCAACGTATCCTACTTTCTCTTTGGTGTGTGTAACTAACTCACCCTTATTCATAAACACAGCATTCGGTTCTCCCACTCCTTGAGATAGCAAGCTGCCCACGCTTATAAAATCCCAAAGAATCCCTGCAATGCAGAGGGAGGCCATTCAGCCCACCAAGTCTGCAGTGATCACAATCCCATCTGTGTGTAGGGTTATTCCTGTATCCTCACACATTTACCCTGATAATGTCCCTGACACTAAGGATCAATTTAGCATTGCCAATCAGCCTAACCCGCACGTCTTTGCATTGTGGGAGGAAACCAGAGCATCCAGAGGAAATCCAGGCAGACATGGGGAGAACATGCAAACTCGACACAGGCAATCACCCGAGGCTGGTATTGAACCTGGGTCCCTGGCACCGTGAGGCAGCAGTGCTAACCACTGTGCCACCCCATCTCAATGTTCTTTCTTCCAAAGTGCTGCTAGATTTATCAGCTTATGTTGCTGCCCCTTAGTCTTGGACTCACACGTCATATTTTATGTATGTGTTTTTTTCATGGGATATGGGAGTCACTGGCAAGACCAGTGTTGTTGCCCTAGTTGTGTTGTGGCACAGTGGTTAGCACTGCTACCTTGCAGTGCCAGCGACCTGGGTTCAATTCTGTCCTCGGGTGACTCTCTGAGTGGAGTTTGCACATTCTCTGTGTTTGCATGGGTTTCCTCCAGTTGCTCCGGTTTCCTCCCACACTCCAAAGATGTGCAGGTTAGGTTGATTGGCCACGCTAAATTGACCATTAGTGTCAAGAGAACTAGCAGGGTGAATACATGAGGTTAAGAGGATAGGGCCTGGATGGGATTGTTTTCAGTGCAGCTTGATGGGCTGAATGGTCTTCTTCAGCACTGTAAGTTTTCCAGGATTCTAAATGGATTGCTAGAATCATTTCAGAGAGGCAGTTAACAGCCAACCACATTGTTGTACATCTGGAGTCACACATTGGTCTTACCAGGATGTTGCCTGGGCTGGAGTGTTTCAATTATGAAGAGAGACTGGTTAGACTGGGGTACATCTTACATCTGAGGTAAGATGTAACCTCATCTTACAGCAGATGAGGCTGAGGGGGACCCTGAATGAGGTGTACAGAATTATGAGGGACATAGATAGAGTGGACAGAAAGAAACTTTTCCCCTTTTTGAGGGGTCAATAACTAAGGGGCATAGATTTAAGGTCAGGGACAGAAAATTTTGCAAGGATTTGACGAAAATCTTTTTTCACCCAATGTGGTGGGAATCTGGAATTCACTGCCTGAAAGGATGGTAGAGGCTGGAATCCTCACAACATTTAAGAAGCATTTAGATGAGCACTTGAAACGCCATAGCATACAAGGCTATGGAGAAAGTGCTGGAAAATTGGACTGGAATAGATAGTATTGAGAGGCAGTACAAATGTGATGGGCCGAAGGGCCTCTTTCTGTGTTGTGAAACTCAATGATCAGTCAAGGATGGCAAATTTCCTTCCCTAAAAGGAACATTAGTGAAGCAGATGGCTTTTTTTTGAAATGACAATTGATAGTTTTATCTGGTGGGATTTGAACCCATATCCCCAGAACATTAGCCTGGATTGGTACTGGATTATCATAGCAACACCAGTACACCACCACCTGCCCCCAGGATAAGAGATGGCCTGTGTCTTATCGCGGACAAAGGTGGTCGTATCTCCGTCAAGGTGCACATCAAGGCTAGACTACTAATGAGTGCGTTGTGTCAGTGTTCATTAAGGAAGGGGATGCTGAGAAGTGGAGATGGCTGAGGTACTGGATACAGCAAAAATTAAATAGGAAGGATGTCAAATTTGAATCAATGGGACCCATATCCCAGAGCATTAGTGTGATCTGCTGGCTTACTCATCCAGTGACGTTATCACAATGCCACTGTGTCCCTCAATGAATGGTAACTTCGCTACATCCACTCTGTCAAAACCTTTCATAATCTTGAAGACATCTGTGAATTCATCCCTCAATCTTCCCTTTCCTAACCAAAGGAGTCTTTTCTGACAATTATGCTCTCTCAGATCTGGCACCATCCTTTTACAGAGGGAGCAGAAGGAATAGGAGCAGGAGTAGGCCATTCAGTCCATCAAGCCTGCTCCGCCATTCAGTAAGACCATGGCCTTAACTCCATTTTCCTGTCCATAACCCACGATTCCCTTGTAGGTGAAAAATTTGTCCCATTCGGCATTGAATGCATCCAATGGCACAGCTTCTGTTAATCATAGTTAATCGTACTAGAATAAGTGCAGAAGGATGCCATTGGACTATCACATTTGCACCAATCACAGTCCCACCCAGGCCCCATCCCCTTAATCCCATGTATTTACCCTAGCTAGTCCCGCTGACACTATGGGGCAATTTAACATGGCCAATCTACCTAACCCGCACATCTTTGGATTGTGAGAGGAAACCAGAGCACCTGGAGCTGTGAGGGAGCAGTGCTAAACACTATGCCACCACGCAATGTTTGGCTAAAGAATTCTAAAAATTCATAATACTCTGTTAGACAAAATTCTTGGACATTCTCTCTTCTAACTTCTTTTGTTGGGAAAAAGATACAAAAGTCTGAGGTTACAAACCAACCGACTCAAGAACAGCTTCTTCTCTGCTGCCAGCAGACTTTTGAATGGAGTTACCTTGCATTAAGTTGATCTTTCTCTACATCCTAGCTATGACTGTAACACTACATTCTGCACTCTCTCCTTCTCTGTGAACAGTATGCTTTGTCTGTATCACGCACAAGAAAGAATACTTTTCATTGTATGTCAATACATGTGACAACAATAAATCGAATCAAATCAAAATCTCAGCATCTGCCCTCAAGATTTATATTTCTATTATATCTGTAGCTATACTTCTTCAACAGTGTAGTGAATACAGGCCCAGTTGCCTCAATCTCTCCTCGTAACATGGGCAGCACGGTGGCAGAGTGGTTAACACTCTGTCTCGCAGCACCAGGGATTCAGGTTTGATTCCAGCCCTGGGTCTCTGTCTATGTAGAGTTTGCACATTTTACCCGTGCTCCGGTTCCTCTCTCATTTCAAAAATGCATAGATTAGGTGGATTGGCCATGCTAAATTGACCCCTTTATGTCCCAAGATGTGTAGTTTAGATGGGTTAGCCATGGTAAATGTGTGGGGGAAAGGGTCTGGGTGTGTTTCTGTCAGAGAGTCTGTATGGGGTTTGCACATTCTCCTACATCTGCATGTGTTTCCTCTGGGTGCTGTGGCAGGAAAGTTGGTTACCAGAGGACGCAGGTTTAAGATGACTGGTTAAAGATTCACGGAGTCAGGGGGAGGGGTGGAAATTACCTGAAGCAATGAGTGGCAATGATCAGGATGGCGCTGCCTGGAAGGGTGCTGGAAGCACACTCATTAAGGACTTTTGAACAGACTCAGCAGCCATTTCCACCATTGGGGAGAGTTAAGTCTGCAAACTGTCTGCTGACGTGACTATCTGCAACCCACAGAGTATCACTTCCTCGCCACAGCTCGCTGGATGATTCACTGTGATGAAAGGCAGTGAATGCGATGGTTACACTGGCAGCAAAAATTGGGTCCATTCTCTCCACTCAGCACACAGCAGCAAATAAAATGTCCCAAGGCCCATCACAGGAACGGTTGTCAAAACAGAATTTCATAGCACGCCACAGGACGAGCTATTGAAAGATTGGACAACAATAGAATGGGATCATAAGGGGTGGAACGGTGGCGTAATAGTTAGCACTGCTGGCTCACAGTGCCAGGGAACTGAGTTCAATTCCCAGCTTGGGTCACTGTCTGGGTGAAGTCTGCACATTCTCCTTGTGTCTGCCCAGAAGCTTTCCTGGTGTTCCAGTTTCCTTCCAAAGTTCAAAAGACGTTTAGTGCATTGGCCATGCTAAATTCTCCCTCAGTGTACTCGAACACCCGGAGTCTGGTGACTAGGGGATTTTCACAGTAACTTCATCGCACAGTACTGCCTACTTATGACACTAATAAAATAAAACTTAAACTTGAAAAATGTTAAACTTTAGGATCCTTCCAGTGCAGAAGGAAGCCATACGGCCCATTGAGTCTGCACCGACTCTCTGAAAGACCATCTTATACAGACCCACACACCCCAAACTGTGGCCTTAACCCCATAATCCTGTGCATTTACCATGGCCAATCCACCCAACATGTTTGGACTTGGTTGAGGAGGGAGGTTTTAAGGACTGTCTTCCAGGAGGAAAGTGAGGTCAAGAGAGAAGTGGCGAGCTTCAGAAAAGATTTCCAGAGCTTTGAGTCGGAGGCAATGGCCATTATTGGCGCAGCGATTCTAATCGAGAGTGTTGAAGAGGCCGGGACTGGACGAGTGTATATGTCTGGGAGGGTGGTGGGGCTGGAGTGGAGGTGATTACAGAGCTGGGGTAATGGAAGAGACTGTAGAAATGAATTGAAAGCAAGCCTATGGGATAGGCTCCACTCCCTCTTGACCCTACCGTCCTTCAATCTGGGCTGCACCAGAGTGATGGCGCCTCAAGTCATGAGCTTCTGAGTATGGGTATGGTGCAATCAAGGGCAAATTGGGCCTATTTAAAATGTCTGGGACTTGTTAAGACAACTGAGGGGAGATGAGGTTGAAAGCTTGGAGGCTCTTGGCCTGAAGGAGATTGAGTATAAGCCCGGGCATCATCCTTCTTCATTGTCAATGCAGTGAGGTCATCGTACGAATGTGTCAACAGGCAAAGTTCTCCCCCACAAGCCAGGAAGGGCAATGAAAAAATTGAAAAGCCGCATTCCTATCCTCCAGCTCATTACCAAATGGAGAAATGCTGAACAACACTGTTCCAGACTGATGAATCATCTCCTCTGTTTTTTTACAACGTTCACTCAAACTTACAGAGTCACAAAAGAGTAACAGGGTTGGAGATGGGTTGGGCAGGAGTGGGGTGAGGTGAGGGGGTGGGAGGCAGAAGGAGGCCATTCAGAACATCTTGTCTGGACTGGCTGTGTAACAGAGCAATCCATTAAGTCCCACTGCCTCTCACTGCTCTTTCCCCCACAGCCCTATCTCCTCTTTTTAAACTTTCGCTTCAAGTATCTATCCCAATTTGGAAAGTGCTTATCAAATCAGCTTTCAGCTCCTTTTGGGACAGCTGAACAGCTCGCCACAGGAAAGCAATTGTCCTCGTCTTTCCTCCTAGTTTATTTATTTTTGATCAATCTCTGTGGGTGGTACAGTGGTTAGCACTGCTGCCTCACAGCACCAGAAACCCCGGTTCAATTCCCAGCTTGGGTCACTGACTGTCTGGAGTTTGCACATTCTCCCATGACTGCGTGGGTTTCCTCCGGGCGCTCTGGTTTCCTCCCACACTCCAAAGATTTGCAGGTTAGTGGACTGGCCGTGCTAAATTGCCCCTTAGTGTCAGAGACACTAGCTGGGATAAATGGATGGGACTATTGGGTTAGCACCTGGGTGGCATTATGGTCAGTGCAAACTGAATGGGCTGAATGGCCTCTTTCTGCACTGTAGGGATTCTATGATTAAATTCTCCCTTCATTCTATAAACAACACAGGCTTTTCCATCGTTGATATCTGATCCCATTCCTAACTGGCCTCTAAACTGCATTGCCAAACGACACTGAGGATTGTTTTAGAGTGCTCATCTCTAAGGGGGAAGGGGAGTCAACTCTGTTTGGGCAATCAGTGAACATTTTTTGATTTGTGTTTCTCAGTCAGTCTCAGGGCTTGTGATTGCTCGCACGCAACAATGAAATGGCTGCTGTTTCCAAAGGAAATCCCCTCCCTGCGAGCA
Source organism: Sphyrna mokarran (assembly GCA_024679065.1). Taxonomy (NCBI): domain Eukaryota; kingdom Metazoa; phylum Chordata; class Chondrichthyes; order Carcharhiniformes; family Carcharhinidae; genus Sphyrna; species Sphyrna mokarran. Next base: position 98,893,701 of record JAGIQG010000009.1, read on the forward strand.
GCCACTTCCCCACTCCACCACCACCACCCTGGTGCAGTTAGCCTCTTCGTTACAATGGAGAATAACCAGGGACAGTTTAAAAAACACCCCGCTCCCTGTACCCCGCAGCTTGCCACCACTTGAAGACTGAGAGACGCTTTGCATCCATCCAAACTACGATTGTGTAGGGAAAGGCGGCTGGTCACTTGCTGTCTGGGATGAGCCACTGAGGACTGTCAATTGGGTGGCACAATGGTTAGCACTGCTGCCTCGCAGTGCCAGGGTCCTGGGTTCAATTCCGGCCTCAGGTCACTAACTGTGTGAAGTCCGCGCATTCTCCCTGTGTCTGTGTGGGTTTCCTCTGGGTGCTGCAGTTTGCTCCTACAGTCCAAAGATATGCAGGTTAGGCAGATTGGCCTTGCTAAATTGCCACCTTGTGTCAGGAGATTAGCAGGGTAAATATGTGGGGTTGCAGAAGTGAGGCCTGGGAGGGATTGTGGTCGGTGTAGATTGATGGGCTGAATAGCCTCCTCTTGTACTGTAGGGATTCTATGAATGATGTGGGGAGGCGTTACAGAAGTGGGAGAGGGAACAAATACAAGGAGTGATTTCCAATGGTCATGTGAGAAGCATTTGCTCAAGTGGTCAACCCATGGCTCTTTGGATACCAAGCCCGCCTCCTGAGTCAAAAGGTTGGACATTCGAGTCCAGTCCAGAGACTTGGGGTGGGATTCTTCCAGTCCTTCCTGTTGGTGGGATCTGCTGGTCCTGCTAAGACTAGCCAGCATTTATTAACCTCCCTTGGAGGGTAGTTGAGAGTCAACCACATTGCCTTGATTCTGGAGTTACATGCCAGACTAAGTAAGGACAGCAGATTTCCTTCTCTAAAGGGCATTAGAACATCTTTGGAGTGTGGGAGGAAACTGGAGTACCCAGAGGAAACTCATGCAGACACAGGGAGAACATGCAAATTCCACACAGACAGTGACCCGAGGCTGGAATCGAACCCAAGTCCCTGGCACTGTTTGGCAGCAGTGCTTAACCATTGTGCTACTATTGAAAAAAGAGACTGATCTGTATTGTACTTTACAGAAAGTCAAATTTGAATTGCTAGGTAATGTTCCTTTAAAAAGCTTATGAATATTGTAAAATTTTGGAAAAGAAATAAAATAAAGAATGCCATTTTTAAAATGGGCACAGAGTTCTCTGCTATATTCCTGGCTCTGCCTCAAATGGCCTGCTCCTGTTTCTATTTTCTATATTTCCAATATTTATCCCCCAAACAATGTCCCGAGAGCAAGTTATCAGGTTGTTGCTGTTTTCTGGCACCTTGATATGTGAAAATTGTCCACGACATTCCCTCCAAGTCAAAAGGACCCCCCCCCCCCCCCCCCCCGCCCCCGCTGTGCAGCACTTTTGTCAGGAAAGGGGTTACAGAAATGCAAATCCTCTCTTTAGTTTACATTTTTACCATCTTCTGCAAAATGCAAACCAAAATTTGCTTTCTCACCCACTTTTACAGAAGTGTCACAGAAAGCATCCCCAGCTCGGTATGGCTTTGCACTGACCAAGACCACAAAAGAACTACAAAGGATTGTGAACAAAGCCAATCCATCACGCAAACCAGTCTCCCATCCAGTGACTCTGTCTACACTTCCCACTGCTTCAGAAAAGCAGCCAGAATAATCAAGGACCCCATGCACCCTGGACATTCTCTCTTCCACTTTCTCCCATTGGCAAAAAGATAACAAAAGTCTGAGGACACAGGCCAACCAACTCAAGAGCAGCTTCTTCCCTGCTGCCAAGAATGGACCTATTAAGTTGATCTTTCTTTGCACCCTAGCTGTGACTGTAACACTACATTCTGCACTCTCCCTTTCCTTCTCTCAATGTACTTCAGTGTGGGAGAGTGCAGAAGTGGGCGAGGGAACAAATTCTCCGAGCCTCGCTCGCCCCCCCAATATTGTGCTGAGTGTGCCAGTAAAATTCTGCCCTATGTCTCTACAACTTCCTCAAGCCATTTACTTGGATCACAGTTGATTCGCATCATAACTTTGTTGACCCATTTTAACCCCATACCCTGTGCAGAAACAAAAATACCTATCGATCTCAGTGGTCAAAGCTCCAGTTGGCCCTCACAACATTTTGGAGAGGATAGAGTTCCAGATTCTCATGGAAAACTGTGTCCTGATTTTCTGCCCGCATAACCTGACCCTCCCTCAAAGATTATGTCACTGTCGCTTTTAAATTTCTCTCAGTGAGTGGAAATAGTTTCTCCATATCTAAGTGATGACACAGTGGTTCGTACTGCTGCCTCACAGTGCCAGGGACCTGGTTTTGATTCCCGGCTTGGGTCACTTTCTGTGTGGAGTTTGCAGGTTCTCTCCATGTCTGCATGGGTTTCGTCTGGGTGCTCCGGTTTCCTCCCACAGTCCAAAGATGCGCAGGTTAGGTGGATTGGCCATGCGAAATTGCCCCTTAGTGTCAGGAAGATTAGCAGGATAAATAAGGGGACAGGGCCAGGGGGGTTGGGGGATTCATATCGGTGCAGTCTCAATGGGCTGAATGGCCTCCTTCTGCACTGTAGGGATTCTATGATTCAACATGCCCCAGAATGCAGTGGATTCCCAATGGGGGAATTCAGTAACAATAATACAATTGGACAGGAAGGAGGTGATAGTTAGATTCTTTCTTGTTGAAGATGGTCATTGTCTGGCACTTGTGTGGCATGAATGTTACATGTACTTGTCAGCCCAGAGCCCGGATATTGTCCAAGTCTTGCTGTATTTGGACATGGACTGCTTCAATACATGAGGATACTGCTGAACATTGCGCAAATGTCCCCACTTCTCAGTTTATGATGGAAGGAGGGTCATTAATAAAGAAAGATGTTGTGGTGATTGGAGCTCAATTATCTCAGCTCCAGGACGTGACTGTAGGATGTTTCTCAGGATAGTGTCCTAGGCCCAAACATCTTCAGCTGCTTCATCAATGACCTTCCTTCCATCAAATTGAATTTAAATTGGAAGCCAGAACTGACGTCCAATTCATGGTCTAACCATTCTCCAATCCTGGACACCCATTAGTTGGATTTGAAGGTCCCTGTCTCCAGTCCTTGACAATGCTAACTGACCGACACTCCTGCTGGCCGGATTGGCTGGCCAAGGCTTGATTCTTCATGCTGAAACAGCAGGAGGCGGTAGTGAGGGAGATTGTGCACTTCCTGTTCCATTACCCCTTATCCTGCGGAACCCATACTATCCAGGTCTGAGTCACTGCTCCTTCACTGTGGCTGAGTCCAAATCCTGGAACTCCCTCCCTAACAGCATCATGGGTGCACGTACACCACATGGACTGCAGCAGTTTGAGAAGACAGCTCACCACCACCTCCTCAGGGGGCAATGGGGCGGGGGGAGGCGGTAGTATAGTGGTATTGTCGCTGGACTAGTAATTCAGAATCCAGAGAATGCTCTGGCGACCCGGATTCGAATCCCAACTCAGCAAATGGTGAAATTTGAATCTGATAAAAATCTGGAATTAAAAGTCCAAAGATGACTCTGAATCGATTCTTACTGGGGGAGGAGATGGCCTTGTAGTAATGGCACTAGATTGTTAATTCAGAAACTCAGCTAATGTTCTGGGGACACGAGATTGATTCCCGCTACAGCTGATGGTGGAATATGAATTCAATAAAAAAAATCTGCAATTAAGAATCTACTGACGACCATGAAACCATTGTCGATTGTGAGAAAAACCCATCTGGTTCACTAATGTCCTTTCGGGAAGGAAATCTGCCGTCCTTACCTGGTCTGGCCAACGGCAGACCGGGTAAGACGTGGCTGACTCTCAACTGCCCTCAGGCAACTAGGCATGGGCAATAAATATTGGCCAGCCAGCGATGCCCATATCCCACAAATGAATAAAAGAAAAACTCCATCTAGTTCACTAGCTTTCCTTTAGGGAATGAAATCTTACCCAATCTGGCCTATGTGTGACTCGAGACCCACAGCAAGGTGGTTGATTCTTAAGTGTCCCCCTGAAAATAGCCAAGCGAGACACTCAGTTCAAGGGGCAATTAGGGATGGGCAATAAATGTTGACCTAGTATGTATCATTTTAAAGTTTATAAAGTTTATTTATCAGTGTCATAATTAGGTTTACATTAACACTGTAATGAAATTACTTTGAAAATCGCTAGTCGCCACACTCTGGAGCCTGCTTGAGTACACTGAGGGAAAATTTAGCATGGCCAAAGTGCCTAACCAACAGTCTTTCAGACTGTGGGAGGAAAATGGAACACCCAGAGGAAACCCACACAGACATTTGGAGAATGTGCAAATTCCATATAATTACCTGAGGCTGGAATTGAATCCTGGCTTTGTGAGGCAGCAGTGCTAACCACTGTGCTTCACATCATCCTATTAAAGCAAAAACACTTTGCCTTCTCACTGCTACTCTCTGTGCTGTTAAAAGTTCCCTTGACTGTAACACTTTTGTTCCGATTACTTTTCCAAACTTGCTCTGCCAGCTCTGTGTGTTTCAGCTCCTGTCATGCTAGTCATCCACAATGCTCTGTAAATACAGGTAGCTGTTGACTATAATGATAATACCAGTCTGGGACTGTGAGATGCTATATAAACCCCCATTTGCCCATCCCCAATCTCATTTATAGACGATAGTATAAACAATAATCTGTCAGCCACACAGCAAGGTCACAGGAAGTGTGGTGGTATAACTTGCAGCAGGAAAGTAGACGACCGTCTCTGTCTGTCTGTCTGTCTCTCTCTCAGTCTTACTCTGGGTCGATTGTACTTCACAGTTACAAAACAGCACAAAGAGGCAGTGTCCCACCAAGTGTCTTCACATGAAGCAGACTGGATCTATAATACATGGAGCCCTCCCAAGGAATGTAACAGCACATAACTATCTGATTACAACAGACACTTGAACAGCGGCAGAGACTAGCCAGCTGTTAACAGAAAAAGGAGAATATGGCAGAGCCACATTCATTCACTGATATCCGGCCAGAGACGGGGGTGGGGAGGAGGGGGAGAGAGAGAGAGAGAAGGGTGAGCAGACAAAGAGATGTTGTAAAGGGACTACAGGGAGTTAAGACAAAATAGAATAAATTTGCATTGATATAGCATCTTCACAGCGTCAGAGTATCCCCAAGTAAATCATAACTGATTAATGTAATCTCTTCTGAAGCTCAGCTACTGCTGTTCGGCACGGCAGTCACTATGTATATAGACAAGCCCAGAGAGGCTGAGAAGGAATGGAGTCAGAGACTGGTAGAGAGAGAGGGGAGATGGACACACACAGAAGGGAATGAAAGAAGGACAGAGAGATGGAGGGCGGTGTGTACACAGACAGGCACACACATACACACAAACACTCAGACTCACACGACACACTGACATACAGACACACATTGACAAGGGGACTCACATTGACACTGACAAATACACACTAGCACACACTGATGCATGAACACACAGACTCGCACGAACACACACTAGCACACATATACATGCTAACACTCACTGAGACATACACACACTAACAGACAAACATACACTGACACAGATACCATCTAACAGTCTTACGTGTAGACAGACACTCACTAACACACACAAATGTTAGTACACATGGACACACTCTAACACTCACTAACATACAGGGATATATATAAATAACATACATACGTGCACACCGGGAGCATATAAATACACACACACACACTGATGTATGCACAAATATACACACATATGTTTGCACACATATGCATGCAGACACACACAAGCATGTGCACCCAAAAACATATATGGATACACAGAAACACACATAAATATGTATATACATATACACAAGCAGACATATGAATGTGCACGTACATAGACAGGAAAAGGAAGGAGAGAAAGACAAGCTTTCAATCTTTGGGACAGTGATATTTAACAATGTCGCTCTAAATGATGCCATCTCGAGCTGGAGGGCATTCAATGGGTCAACACTTTCAGCATCTTCAAGGCCAGGAACCCCCACCATGCTCGTAGGCACTATTGCCAGGTGTCCTGGTGTGTCTCTTACCTTGCCCCGACTGCCACCTGTCTTTACCAGGCACGACCTCCGCAGCGTCAGGTAGCCACCGATCACCTGGATCTCCTCAACCGTTGGGTACCGTTTCTTTGTGGGAGCGCTGGGCATGGCGGTGGGCTGCGTTTCTGGCAACGGGACCACGCCATTCTCTGCTGTCACCCCACTGGCGGGTGGGCTCTTGTTGGCTGCCATCTTGCGGGGGTTGATGGTTATCGTCTTGCCCGATTTCCTTTGGGGTCCCCTGGCACCGGACCCCGGTGGGCTCTCGCTCCCTGCTGGCGTGGCATCCCTGGATCGCAGCTGGGCCCAGATCGCTTTCCGTCCCTGGTCATCAGCGTTGACCTCTGTCGGGGGACCGCTGCGCTGAGCTGGCGGCTCGCTGCTGGCGGGGGTAGGGGAGGAGGCCAGTCGGTTGAAGGGACTGCCACCGGTTCTGACACCGAAAGCCGGAAGCCTCACTTCCTCTGAGCTGGCTGCCGGGGAGCGGGCCGGGCCCACCGAGGAAGGCTTGATGCCGTACAGTCTGCTCATGCCGGGCTCCCCTGGGGCTTCCTCCCCGGCGTCGTGGACTCGCTCCTGGCGTAGCTCGGGAAGCTGGGGGCTGTCCGGGCCTAGTTCGTCCTGCCAGTCTCGGGAGCCATTGTCTGAGTCCGTCTGGTCGGCTGCAACAGAAAGGCAGGAAGCAGCAGTAGCAGCAGAGACTGAGGCCTGTTCGCCACAGGAAGAGGAAACCGTGCTGACAGGCTGCGGTTTGAGATGGTGGGGGCTGGCTGTTGTTGTGTCGTTAGGCCGGAAGGAGGCCAAGGCCTCGGCCTCCTGCTCCTGGGAAGCCTCCTGTCCGCAGAGTGGGAAGGATTTCTTGGAGCGCGCCCTAGGTTCGGCCCGGGCTTGGGCCTCGGCAGACGGAACTGGCTTTGGTTCCACCGTGCCCTCTGAGCCGCTCGGAGCCGCCGGTCTCTGATCCTGCCCTGGGTCCGTCCTCAGCTGCGGTTCGCCGGCCCAGGAATCCTCACCATTTGACACAGGCCTCTCCTGGGATCTGGTCGACGTGGCGGCTGGATGGTCAGCTGTGCGGCCCGTCTCGCGCTCGATCAGGCACGGCGTGGCTTGTTTGCCGGCTGGCAATCCCAGGCCGAGCTCGGTCGTATCTGGTGCAGGGAGAGCCGAGTGATGCCCTGCCTCGGGGAGCCAGCGAGGGGCATCGGTCCGCTTGGGTCCTCGTCTCCGGGCTCCCTCCGAGCGGGCCTCGAAGCGGTCGCGGAAAGCCGCCACTGTCTGCAGCGGGCGGGCACTTGTTTCCGTCCCGCTGCTGCTGCGGCGGGTGGCCTGCAGGGGCGGGGAGGGTGAGCGGGCAGAGGGCCTGTACGCCAGGCGGGTCGCCCAATCCTTGCTGCTCTGGGCGCCAGCATGGGAAGAACGCTCGATGATGTTCTCGGTGCTGCGGGAGCGGGTGGGCCGTGGGTGCCCTCCGGCGCCCCCTCGCTGGCCGAACTTGAACAGCAGTCGGCTGACCCTTCCCCGGCCGGGGACCTTCTCTTCCTCCTCCTCCTCTTCTTCTTCCTCCTCCTCCTCCTCCTCCTCCCGACCTCGCCCTCTCTCAAAAGTGTTCAAGTCCTCCACACTCCTGCTTAAGGAGGACTGGATGTGAAGTCGGCCTTCACTGGGCTCAGCGGACAGTCCGTTCGGGGTCTCCTGTTCATCGCCCTGCTGCCGGCACACAGGGACAGACTCGATGATGGTGACGTTGTCTGACTGGGCCATCCTCACCCCGGCGACCTGGCTGAGCAGCTCGCTGGTTTGCCGACCGCGGGGAGGCTGCTCGGGCTCCTGGGGGCCCTCCTTCCTCTGTTTCTCCTGCTGGATGAAGTGGTTCTGGTGCAGAGGGCCGATGTTCTCCCGCAGCACCGCCCCCTCCCTGGCCTTGGCGTCACAGGCCTCAGGCTGTGGGTCGGAGGGCCGCTGCGCCCCTTCGGCCTCCCCACTACCGCCTGGGCCTGCCCCCGCCGGCCCGTCAGTCAGGCTTTCTGACAGTGAGGAGCCTGAGCACAGCCTGGCCCTCCTCCTCTCGATGATCTCCCGCTTCCAGGCTGGCATCCTCGCCAGTCTTTCCAGCTCTTCCTGTTCCCGGCGCCTGCCCTCCTCCTCATCCCTCCGCTTCCTCTCCAGGAGCTGCACCTTCCACTGGGGCAGAGTTGACATTCTGACACTAACTGTCCGCCCCTCCTGGTCCACCAGGCAGGGGGATTTATCCACTACTCGTTACTCACCCACTACCCACCCACTATCCACCCACTCACTATCTGCTATCCCACACCTGGCCCACCCTATCAACCCACTCCCTGGCCATGCCACTATACAGGCCGCTACTACCAACTACCTACTCCCCACTCCCAGCCCCTACCATGCCGCTATCACCCACGCACCCCCGCCTTACCCACCACTCACTATCCACCTTAACTTACCACCCACTACCCTCACCCTACCGCACCACTTCACATTCACGCCTACCTATCCACTACCCTCCACCCAACCCGCCACTCCACTATCCACCCTAGAGAGAGAAAGGGGGAATGGAGAGAGAGAGAGAGAGAAAGGGGGAATGGAGAGAGAGAGAGAGAAAGAGGGAATAGAAGAGAGGAATAGAGTTAAATGGGGGCATGGAATGGAGAGAGCGAGGGGAGAGAGAAAGAGAAAGGAACAGAGGGAGTAGAGAGAGTGAAGAGAGAGAGAAAATAGAGAGATGGAGAGTGGAGTAGCGTGGGACAAATACTCATATAGAAAAAGAATAGAATAGAGAGATGGGGAGAAAGAGAGCAATAGAGAGTGGAGTTAAAAAGAGAAAGGAATATGTACAGAGAGAGTGAGACAGAGAGGAATAAGGAGAAATGGAAGAATGAAGATAGAATGAGGAATACCAAGAGAAAGAGATGGAAAAAGAGAGGGAGAGGAGGAGGGAAAGAGAGAGTGGAAGGGAAAAAGAGAGTAGTAGGTGAGAGAGGGAGGGAGGAGGGAAGGCAGAGAGCGAGAGAGAAGGGGAGGGGAGAGAGGAGGGGAGAAAGTGGAAGGGGATAAAAGGGATAGGGGAAAGGAAGAGATATGCGGGAGGATTAGAAATGGAGAGGGAGATAGGGAAAAGGGAAGGGGAGATTTAAATTGGAGGAAAGAGAAAGAGGAGAGGGGAAAGGGATATAAAGAGAGAGAGGGATTAGTCAGACAGAGGCATATAGAGAGAAGGAACAGAGAAAAGGGGAAAGAGAAAGGAAGCAATAGAGAGAGAGAAGGCGGGGAATAGAGGGAGAAAGGAGGACACTCTTCCCTTTCTCTCCATATTTTTCTCTTTCTCCATACAGAGAGAAATATAGAGCAAGGCGGAGAGAGTGAAAATGAATGGTCTTGAGAGTGGGGAATGAATGGGTGGGAGAGGTGGCACAATAGCGAAAGGAGAGTGATACCAGGAGTAGAGAGGGAGATAGAGGAGGGGTATAGCGGTGGGGGGCATAGAGGGGGAGATAAAAGAGGGGTACCTAGAAGAGGGAGAAAAGAGAGAAGAATTGTAGAGAAAGAGAGAAGAATATAGAGAGAGGGAATAGAGAACAATAGAGAAATAGAAATAGAGAGGAAGAACAAATGTGTCTCGAGAAAGAAAAACTAGAGAGAGGGAGGGGACAGAGGGGATGAATAGAGAGAAAGAGAGGCAGAGGGGGTAAGAAACAGAGGGAAAGGAGGAATTAGAAAAAAGTGGAATAGGGAATGTGTCTGGAGAGAGAGTATGGAAATATAGGGAGAAGGAGGGATCAAAAGATGACATACAGGGAGAGAGAGAGAGAGGGAATAGAGTAGGAGAGAGAGGAGGAATAGAACAGGGGAATACAGAAAGGGAATATAGTGGTCAGAAATAGAAAAAGAACGGAGAGGGAAGTCAGAAATCAAGAAACAGAAAGAGGGGACAGAGGCAGAAAGAATGGCTAAAGGGATGGAGAGAGGACAGAGAGAGAGGGAGGAAAGGAATGAGACAGAAAGGGAGAACGTTGTGTGTATATTGGAATGTTGAGGAATATATAAAATGGCAGATAAAATAGATGCAAGTTTTCGGTCTTGCCCTCCCTGGGGTCTCTGATTGACCCTGTCTCAAGCAATGCTTTCCCCCAGGTTGCTGATGGTGGGCGATTAGTGATGGCAATGACACTGGATGTTAAGGGAAATTCTCCCTTGTTGGAAATGGTTATTGCTTGGCACTTGTGCAGTGCAAATGTTGCTTGACATTTATCAACTCAAGCTTGGATATTGTCCATGTCTTGTTGCATTTGGAAATGGACTGTTTCAGTATCTGAGGAATCGTGAATGATACTGAACACTGTGTAGTCATCTGACCCTTACTGTAGAAGAATGATCATTGACAAGGCAGCTAAAGATGGATACGTGTGTCACAGGGCTTCCCAAATTTTCACTGCCACAGGAGCTATTTAACCTCCCGAGAGTACTGACAGGAACCTTGAGATAAAAATATTATGTTGAAGAGTTAAAGCATAAAAAAAGATTGTTTTTGAGCAGTAGGTACAAACATACTAATACAAATGTAAAAAAAAAATATTTATTTGCATTGAATAAGTTCTCACTAAGGAAATATTGATCTTTCTGTCATTTTAAAGTCACACATTCATGTAACATTAGGAGTACTGCAGAAGAGCTGCATTCTCATATCAGTCTCACACACACGCCCACATAGCCACACCTCTCTCTGACACATGCACACAAACTTACACACCTCACACTCACCCACATCTCTCTCTCACAGACACACTCTTTCCCTCTCTTTCTCTCTCTCTCTCTCACACACACACACACTCCAATCTCTCTTTCACACACATGCAGAGAATTTGCGTTATAAGGAGAGGCTGAATAGACTGAGACTTTTTCTCCTGGAGCGCAAGAAACTAAGGGTGATCTTATAGAGGTCTATAAAATAGATAAGGTAAATAGTCAACAGCTTTTCCCAAAGATAGGGGAGTCTAAAACTAGAGCCATAGGTTTAAGGTGAGATGGGAGAGATATGAAGGGGTCCAGAGGGGCAATTCTAAGTGATTTGAATGAGGTGCCAGTAGTAGAAGCGGGTACAATTTTGTCTTTTAAAAATCATTTAGACAGTTATAAAGTAGATAGGTATAAAGGGATTTGAGCCAAATGCAGGCAATTGTAACAAGCTTAGTGGTAAAAATTGGGTGGCATGAACAAGTTGGGCCAAAGGGCCTGTTTCCATGCTGTTTCTATGATTCTGTGTTATACACACAAATAACTCTCAAACTTATATACTCCCGTCTCTCTCACATACACACAAACACTCCCAACTCTCATACACACAAACACACTCATATCTCTCTCTGTGGCATCGTGGTTAGTACTGCCGCTTCACAGCACAAGGGATCCGGGTTTGATCCTGGTTTGGGTCATTGTCTCAATGTGTGGAGATTGCATGTTCCTCACATGTCTACCATGGGTTTCCTCCTGGCGCTCCGGTTTCCTCCCACATTCTGAAAAATGTGCTGGCTAGATGAATTGACTCAAACAGCACCGGACTGCGGTGACGAAGGGAATTTCACAGTAACATCATTGCAGCGTTAATGTAAGCCTTACTTGTGACTAATAAATCAACTTTAACTTCACGCACAATTACTTGCGAAACTGACCGTGTGGCTATTTACAGCACATCCATTCAGAGCTGGCTTCTCAGTGCATTGACTATTGACAGTGCACCTGTCAGTAGCTAAGTCAGAGTGTAAACCACATTGAACAAGCTGGAATAACAACCTTTTTCAAATTTAAAATGGCCAGAGCTACCGCGGAATGGCTGGATGAGTCCTCCGGAACCTGAGTGTATCGCAGAACCGAGCTTGGGAAATACTGACTGAGCTAATTATCCTAAGCCACTCCTGCAGTGGCATCTCGGGACTGAGATAACTGACGTACAACACACAACTGTCTTCCTTTGAGGCAGATATGACTCTGAAGTTTTCCCTGCCCTGATTCATATTGACTTGAACCTTGCTAGGGCTCCTTGAGACCACACTTGGCTGGTGACAGGATCATGGGAGAAAGGGGGCAAGGAGGACTGTCTTGAGATACGGGGAGTCACTCTCACCTCAACTTGGGATTCTGCTTGCGTGCATGGCTAGATCACTGCTGGAATGAGGCCCAGAGCTTGTGACTCTAGTAGTTTACTTTGCTTGAACTCACGTACTATAAGACTAGGAGGTAACTTTTGATAGGGGTGGGAATATGGAGGGATTCTAACCTGGTGTCCTGGAAAGATGGTCACAAGTGTGGGGGACAATAACACTTTCATAGCAACTTTGGAAAGGGAGGTTGGAGCTAAGAAGGAAATTTGCCAGGAAGAAAGGAATGGTACAAGGGTTAGTTGTGCCTGCTGCACAGTACGTACTAACCCTTAGACATTGAAGAAGGAACTGCCAGTTGACTTCTTGTTAGTACAGTAATATTTATTCACACACACAATTAATATTAATCAACTACACAATCAGTGTAAGTTATTTACAGAATTCTAAAGTTCAATGCGAGACCTTGACTTAACTTTCACATGACTGCTAGTACCCAGGCAGATGTTGGCTTTTATCCATTGGTCTCTGTAATCCTCAGCGTGGCCTAGTCCTTTGGCTGGTCTGATATTCTAGCTCTGATCTTCCTCTGTCATTAGTGTGGTCCATCTCTGCGTGGCAACAGTTGCTGATGGTGGTCACCGTAGTTCTGTTCTTGTCTCTTTTTTAAAATTAAATTCAATTAAATCCAATCAAACTCCCACTCAAAGTCTCAAACAGCCAGCAGGCATTGCGCCTTCTCCAAGGCTTGATCTCATTTGCAAAAAGCCTAGATGCTGCTTTAAAGAAATGCTTCAAATGAAGCCTCAGTGTAACCTCATTGACTTCTACCAAGTGGTGGAACAGTAAAACTATACTTGATCTTAGTCAAAAGGCCGAGAAGCTTTCTGTTCTGTTTCTGTCTCTTCCTTGTCCCCGTGTTGTCCGTGAGAGACAGAGTTCCTTCTGTTGTGCATCACCTTTTATCCATGATTGGTTTTACGCCTTTTTGGATGGTCTCTTGGTTATTACTAATCAATTGATCAGGATTTGATCATCTGATTAATTAGAGTACAATTAGGTGCTGCCACACTAATCCCTGGTGTGTACTGAACAGTCAAGTCTATAGATGCTGGAGCCACGTAGTCACATACCTCCCTCCCAAATAAAGGGTTAAGCACCTCTTTGTCTGTTAAACAAAAGTATGATTGACCAGAGAATGTTCATTTTCTTCAGAAACGCCTATATCCTGTGCATTATGTAGTCTGGAGCCGCAGCCTGTTTCTCTCTGTCCAATATTCATTTAAGACAGTAGTCTGTCTGTTTCTGTACTTAGCCAATTACCTCAGCATGCTTTGTAAATCACCATCTTAGATGGCCTGTCTGGTCACAGATTAGCCTTTTGGGAGAGCTGTGGGTTGCACATTTGAAGGAGAGACAGTTAGAACCTTATGGGAGGAACAGTATCAGTCGGCAGGCTAAGTGTGTGGATATATACACACGGCACATGCAGTATAATGTGGATAAATGTAAGGTTATCCACTTTGATAGCAATAATAGGAAGACATTATTATTTGAATGGGATAAATTGAGAGAGATCGATACTCAGCAGGACTTCCGTGTTCTTGGCTTCAGTTGCTAACAGTAAGCGCGCAGATATAGCAGTGAAGAAGGCAAATGGTATGCTGACCCTCATAGCGAGAGCATTTGAGTATCAGGAAAGAGATATTTTGCTGCAATTGTATAGAGAATTGGTGAGACCATACCTGTGAACAGTCTTGGTGTCCTTATCCGAGGAAAGATGTGTTTGCTATGGAGGGAGTACCAAGCTGATTCCTGGGGATGGCAGGTCTGTCATATAAGTAGAAACTAAGTCGGTTCACTGGAGTTCACTCTACACCCTATATTACTGGAGTTTAGAAGAGTGAGAGAGGATCTCTTAGAAATGTATGAAAGTTCTAACAGGGTTAGATAGGACAGATTCAGAAAGATGGTGGACTTCAAACACAAACTCTGCTTCTGTCTCTCCACAGATGCTTCCAGACCTGCTGAGTTTATCCAGCATCTTCTGTTCCTATTTCAAATACGCAGCACCTGCCGTATTTTGCTTTTGCTACCAGGAAGTGAAGTTGGGCAGACTGTAGTTTTGCAGGAGTAGAGTTGAGAGTTCAGGAGTTAGGAACCATAGAATCAGTCCGGTGCAGAGGAGTCCATTTGTCCCATTGAGTGTGCACTGACTCTCCAACACAGCATCCCACTCAGGCTCTAAACCCGTAACCACACATATTTCCCCCACTAATTCCCCCTAACTTACACATCTTGGGAACTAAGGGGCAATTCACCATGGCTAATCTCCCTAACCTACACATCTTGGGAAACTAAAGAACAATTTAGCATGGGCAATCCACCTAATTGCACACTTTTGGACGGTGAGAGATAAAATGGTGCGCCCAGAGGAAACCCACACAGACACAGGGAGAATGTGCAAACTCCGTGCACGCGGTCATCCAAGGCCGGAATTGAATAGGGGTCCCTGGCGCTGTGAGGCAGCTGTGCGACCGTGCTGCCCCATGTCTGAGAAGGTGGGCTTGAAGAGGGCACAGGGAAGATATCATAGATCTACAGCACCGATACAGGCCATTCAGGACATCGAGCCTTTGCTGACAATATTCCCACTCAGATCCTATCCTCCAACCCCACATATTCACCTTCCTAATCCCCCTGACACTAAGGGGCAATTTGTCATGGCTAAGCAATCTAACCTGCTCATCTTTGGAGTGTGGGAGGAAAACGGAGCACCTGAAGGAAACCCACACAAACATGGGGAGAACATGCAAACTCCAGACAGTCACCCAAGGCTGGAATTGAATCCAGATCCCTGGCGCTTTGAGACTATAGTGCTAACCACTGTGGCACCATGTCACCCCAAGAATGTCAGCTCCAACAGTGCAGCAGCCCCTCAGTCCTGTACTGGGTGTGTTCGCTGAGAGAGATGGTCGGCCTGGATAATGAGGACAATTCTCCGAAATGCCGACTTGATGGCAAGAATGTGACCCACTGAGTCACAGGCAATGCCTTACGCCACTGAAATAAAAGTCCCAGAGCTGAAGCTTTGGTGTGTGCATCACCTTTATTTAATATTCCGGTTGTACCATTATACAATCATCATTTATGAGGTAAATTTGTATCAAAATCATTCAGTGTTGTGTGTTAATTGTGTGGTGTACAAAATTTCATGATCAAAGACCATTAAATCTAAAAGAACTGTTACACTTTCAAATTCACAAGGCAAAGATTATGCAGAGTATTCCAGTGATGCCGCAATATTTCAGGAGATAATTTGGCTGACAGGTAAGGGAAAGGGAGTAGGAGATAGGGAGAGAGACAGGAAAGTAGGAGAAAGGGAGAGAGCGGGAGGGGGGAGAGAGAGAACAAGAGGAAGGGGACATAGGAGGACATAAGCAGGGGAAATGCATAACTAATATAGGGAAGTGCAGAGAAGGGTGAGTATTTTTTTCTTCCATGGGATATGGGCATTTGATGCCCATCCCTAATTGCCCTTGAACTGAGTGCCTTGTCAGAGCCATTTCAGAGGGGCAGTTAAAAATCAGCCACATTTTTTATGGGTCTGCAGTCAGACCAGATCTGGATGGCAGATCTGTCAAATGGTGAGGGATTGCAGAGAGCTCTGAGGTGCAGAGGATGTGGGTGTCCAAGTGTATGACTTGCAAAAGGTTAGTATGCAGCTACAGCAAATAATTAGGAAAGCTAATAGCATTTGTTGCAAGGGGAATTGAATACAAAGAAAGGGAGGTGACGCTTCAGTTATTGAAGGACATTGGTGAGACCATACTTGCAGTAATGTGTACAGTCTTAGTCTCCTTATCTAAGGAACGATATAAATGCATTGAAGCAGTTCAGAGCAGGTTTATCATACATACATTACAATGCCTGCAGTGCAGAAAGAAGCCACTCGACCCATTGAAACTTCAACAAACAAACAATCCCACCCAGGTCCTAATCCCATAATTCCACACATTTATCCTGCTAATCCTCGTGACTCTAAGGGACAACTTTGCAATGGCCAACCAACCTAACCTTTGGAGTATGGGAGGAAACCAAAGCATCCAGAGGAAACCCACACAGACTCGGGGAGAATGTGCAGACTCCACACAAACAGTGACCCGAGGCCAGAATTGAACCTGGATCCTTGTGAGGCAGCAGTGTTAACTATTGTGCCACTGTGCCGACAAGACGAGATTAAATCCAGGAATAGGTGGATTGTCTTACCAGGAAAGACTGACGCGGTCAGGAGAATTTGTTTCTCTGAGACTGGTGTGGTTTCTGGAATTCTCGTCCTCAATTGGCAGTGGAAGCAAAGTCTTTGACAATTTTTAAGGCAGAACGAGATAGATCCTCGATGAATGAGGGAGTGAAAGGTTATCGGGGGGTCAGTGGGAGTGTGGGGTGGAGTTGACAATTAGATCGGTCATGAGGGTATAGAATGGTGGAGCAGATTCGAGGGGCCGAGTGGCCTATTCCTGCTCCTAATTTGTACATTTGTACATACGTTCTTCCCTAAAGGAACCAAACAGATTGTTACAAACATTAATGACAGTTTTGTGATCACCATTACCGAGATTATTTTTCACTTCCAGATTTTTAATTCAAGTTTAAATTCCATTTACTCTGAGATGGAATTTGAACCCATGTCACCTGCACCTCACAGTTGCCCATCCAGTGATATCATTGTAAGGCACCATCCCTCCGCAGAGAGGGATTGGCGGGGATTGGGAGGGCGTGGGGGGTGGAGAGAGAGGGGCAAATTAAAGATGCCATAGTGAAAAGGGAGTAAAGATTAGAGGGAGAGAGAGGGGAAAAAGTGGGACCAAGGGAGGGAGAGGTGAAGGAGTGGGAGGAATAGAGAGAGAGAAATAGAAACGGAGGAGGAGAGAGAGAGGTGGAGGGACGGGAGGAGAGAGAGAGAGGATGAAGGGGAGGGGTACAGGCAGTGTGAGAGATGGGTGGAGGGAGGGGGAGAGAGGGAGGTGGAGGGGAAAAGAGAGAAAGAAAGAGAAAGAGAGGGGGGGGAGAGAGAGGGGAGGTAAAGAAGGGGGAAGGGAGACAAAGATGGAGAGAGAGAGAGAGACAGGGGTAGAGAGAGAGGTTGAAGGAGAGTGTTGGAGGGAAGGAGGTGGGATAGGGAAAGGTGGAGGAAGAGAGGGGGGAGAAAGAGAGGAGGAGGGAGAGGTGGGGGGGGAAAGCAATATGGATGGGAGGTATTTGGGGGTATTGGGAGAAAGTCAAACTGATTCAGTTTCCTGACAATGGCAATATTTTTTCTGCACACTGACAGGATGTGTGACACAGTCTGCCCAAGATATCAGCAGAAAAATCAAAGCGGAAGGTGAAAAAAAGAACAATATGTCACAGGAAGTGAGTAATGCTGCATGTTGTGAGCAAGACCTTTAACATATTAAGTTCCTGACTGAGATCGAAAGATAAAATTAGACAAATGAATACTAATAAAAAGATTGACAAATGGATGGAGAGATCGATAGAGTGACAGAGAAACAGATGCATAGAGGAGTGCAGAATAATGTCCGGTTACAGATATGGAAACACAGATTCCAATAAACTCCGTTAAATAAATAACTAGTCAGTTCCAAATAGCATCGAATGAGGGATGAATATTTTGAACTGTATTGTCAGATAAATATATAAATAAATATACAGGTAAATACAGGAGAGGAAGCTAGAGAGAAAGGGAGACAGATTAAAACAGAGTGACACATACACACTGAGACAGACAGTGTCAGTGAGTTAAAGAGAGATTTAGAGAAAGGGAGAGACAAAGAGGGAGAGACAAAGATTCAATCAAAGGGGGAGAGGAAGAGACAAAGAGAGAGAGAGAGACGCACACGTTCACACACACACACAGAGTCAGAGAGAGACAAAGCAAATCAAAGAGAGACAAACGAGAGAGACAGAGGCAGAGTCAGAGAGAGACACAGAGATAGTGAGAGAGACAAAGAGAATCAGAGAGAGAGGGAGAGACAGAGAAAAAAGTCAGAGAGATAAGAGAGAGATAAAGAGAGAGAGAAAGAGAGTCAGAGAGAGACACACACACAGCGAGAGACAAAGAGAGAGTCCGAGAGAGACACACACGGACAGCAAGAGAGACAAAGAAAGTCAGAGAGAGAGAGACACACACAGACAGTGAGAGAGACAAAAAGAAAGTCAAAGAGAGCGAGTCAAAGTGAGACCTAGAAAGAGATTTTTCTAAGTGTCTAGTGTACCTCAGGCGGAGGAAACGGGTCACGGCACTTCAGTGTTAGGAGTGAGACAGCTGGCCTTTGTGAAGCTTGCTGTCACTAACAGTGAATGACCTGTAGCTGACCTTGGGCTATTTAGCCCCGAGCTACAGACTGAAGGGATCACTGAGCTCCCGCCCCACTGAACCAGTAGTCTGTGCTGTTCTGTGTCTCTGACCTCCCCGTGTCGGGGGCAGGAGGGTCTGAGTTCAGTGAACCAGGAGGCAGCACTGCCCTGTCTCTGTAATCTCTCCAGGCTGGGGGCAGGAGGGTCTGGGCTCAGTGAACCAGGAGCCAGTGCTGTCCTGCCTGACCACCCTGCCCAGGCTGGGGGCAGAAGGGTCCGGGCTCACTGCGACTCCCAGCTCTCGGAGCGAGCAATGGACATGGCTTCACCAGATGAGGGGGGCACAAAGCAAGGGTAGAGTGGCTCGGAGCCTTTACTAGGCACTGTGAAAATGTGCGCCATGTCCACCGCATCGTAGAAGGACAGGTAGCCACGCTCCAAGTTGAGGAAGACGCCAATGCGACTGGGTTTGCTGGAGGCCGGTTGCGTGTGCAGCGGGTAGAAGCACTCGTACTCCCCGTTGCGAAAGGAGAGCGGCCAGTTCCCACTGTGCGGCGCGAGGGTCAGGCGTCCACGGCTCAGTGCCGAGCGGCTGCCGACTCCCAGTGCCCAGCCCTCGCCTGACACCTCCACCTCCCAGTAATGGCAGCCGTTGGAGTAACCCTCAGAGGCCAGGACGCAGGGCTCCAGGCTGACTTTGCTGCACGTTCCGCTGATCGCCTGGGACTCTCCTAGCCGCAATGTGCACCCCTCCGGCGAGATGACTAAGTTCGGGTGGGCAGTGTCTGGATCCAAGGTCACGCTGGCTGGTACTGCGGGGAAAGATAGAGAGAGACACGGAAAGCCTGTTAAAGAAAGCTCCTCCTTAATCTGCTCAATCCCTTTCCTAACGCAGGAAGTTTGTTTTAACAACAACAGTGACCTGAATTGACCTCGTGCCTGTAAACAAAAAGGCCAACATTCATCATGAGCTGATCAGATAAACCTTGACCACAGTGCTCTCTCTCTCTCTCTGTCTCTTTCTTTCTACCTTGCATTAAGTTGATCTTTCTCTACACCCTAGCTATGATTGGAACACTACATTCTGCACTCTCTCATTTCCTTCTCTATGAATGGTATGCTTTGTCTGTGCAGTGCACAAAAACAATACTTTACACTTCATCCCAGACGTAACAAAAAAACAAACATACCAAAATCAATCCTTCATCCCATTCTAATTTTGGTATGGGGCTGGGGGAGGTTACAGAGAGAGTAGTAGTTTCGTGATTTGAGGAGGGTATAGAGAGCGGGAGGAGTGGGGACCCCTCCCACAGGCACCTCAGTGTGAGAATGACAGCCCCTCTCCCACTCCCCCACACAAATGACAGCCCCTTCCCACCCCCCCACAAAACACCCCTCCCCCACCCCCTCACACTGAGAATGACAGCCCCTTCCCATCCCCCCGCACTGAGAATGACAGCCCCTCCCCCACCCCCTCACACTGAGAATGACAGCCCCTCCCTATCCCCCTCGCATGAGAATGACAGCCCCTCCCCCACCCCCTCACACTGACAATGACATCCCCTCCCCCACCCCCTCACACTGAGAATGACAGCCCCTCCCCCACCCTCTGACATGACAATGACATCCCCCACTCCCCTCGCACGAGAGTGAGAGCCCCTCACCCACATCTCGTATGAGAAGACAGCCCCTCCCACCCCCCTCACATGACAATGACAACCCTCCCCCACCCCCTCACACTGAGAATGACAGCCCCTCTCCACCCCCCTTACACTGAGAATGACAGCACTCCCCCCCCTCACACTGAGAATGACAGCCCTTCCCTATCCCCCCACTGAGAATGACAGCCCCTCCCCACTCCCCTCGCACTGAGAATGACAGCCCCTTCCTTATTCCCTTTACATCTGAAGGAGGCAGCCACTCACTGAGAATGACCCACTCCCCCCTCCCCTCACACTGAGAATGACAGCCCCTCCCTATCCCCCTCACTGAGATGACGACTGGAATGACAGCTCCCCCATAGCCCATTCCTGAGAATGACAGCCCTCCCCCACCCCCTCACACTGAGAATGACAGCCCCTACCCCACTCCCTCACTGAGAATACAGCCCCCCACCCCTCACACTGAGAATGAAGCCCCCCTCACACTGGAGAAGACAGCCCTCCCACCCCCTCACACTGAGAAACACCCCTCCCACCCCCACAAACAGCCCCTCCCCCCCCACACATGAGAATACAGCCCCTCCCCACCCCCTCACACTGAGAATGACAGCCCTCCCCCACTCCCCTCACACTGAGAATGACAGCCCCCTCCTACCCCCTCATACTGAGAATGACAGCCCCTTCCCTACCCCCCTCATACTGAGAATGACAGCCCCTCCCCACCCCTCACACTGTGAATGACAGCCCCTTCCTACCCCCCTCACACTGAGAATGACAGCCCCTCCCCACCCCCCTCACACTGAGAATGACAGCCCCTCTAACCATAGAATCCCTGCAGTGCAGAGAGAAACCATTAGGTCCATTGAGTTTGTATTGACTCTCCGAAAGTGCATCTTACCCAGGCTTCACTACCACCCCCCCCCACCCTATTCTCGTAACCTTGCACATTTACCATGGCTAATCCCCCTAGTCTACAAATCGCCAGACACCAAGAGGCAATTTAGCACTGCAAATTCATCTAACCCGCTCATCTTTGGACTGTGGGAGGAAACCAGAGCTCCCGGAGGAAACTTACACAGAGTCGAGGAGAATGTGCAAACACCAACTGCCAAGTCACTTGAGGCTGGAATTGAACCTAGGTCCCTTGCTCTGTGGGGCAGCATGCTAACCACTGTGCCACTGTGTTGTTTGAGAGATAAATATTCACTAAGGCAATGGGATATTATCATGGGATCTTTTATATGAGATCCCTGAAGGGACTTGATAAGGTGGATGCTGAGCGGATGTTTCTCCTTATAGGAGAGATTAGTATGAGGGGACAAGATTTAAAAATGAGGAGTTTCCATTGAAGTCAGAGATGGGGAATTTTTTTTCCTCACAAAGGGTCATGACTTTTTGGGAACTCACATCCCACTGAGGTATATATATTCTTGATTAACAGGAGAGTCAAAGCTTATCGGAAGTGGGTAAGTGTGTGAGCGGAGTAGGGAGACCACAGTCAGATGAGTCATGGTCTTATTGAGTGGTGGAGTTGATTGAGGGGCTGAGTGGCCATTCCGAATTTATGTTCATTAACAAATGAACTTTCTGATTGTATCACAGCTTAGTATGGCTCCTGCTCAGTCCAATGACGCAAGGGTCGTGAGCAAAGCCCAGTCTATCACACAAACCAGCCTCCCATCATTGACTGTGTCTACGCTTCCCACTGCCTCAGAAAAGCAGCCAAGCAAAATCAATGACCCTATGCACTCCAGACATACTCTCTTCCACCTTCTCTCGTCAGAAAAAAGATACAAAATCTGAGTTTATGTACCAACTAATTTCCCTGCTGCCATCAGACTTTTGAATGGACCTACCTCACATTTCTCTACACCCTAGCTATGACTGTAACAGTATGTTCTGCACTCTCTCCTTTCCTTCTCTATGAACGACATGCTTTGTCATATTGCGCACAAGAAGCAATACTTTTCACTGTATACTAATACATGTGACAATAATAAATCGAATCAAATCTGACCAGTCTGTCTCGGGAAAAGTAGCACAAGCGCAATTGCAAGGTTTCTGCCAGTTGCCATTCCTGTGATGCCTACCTGTATCCAGGAGCTTCCTCAGCTTTTTCCACACCCTGTATTCCATGGGTCCCGAGAACTTCCCAAAGGGCACCTTGTGCATTATCAACACTGGCGTGGGTAGAGTGCTGGCCATTCTGCAAGACAAACCAACAGCGGGTTACGCAGAGAGCAAAGCAGGCAATTCAGCCCTCTTCAATTAGATTGCTGAAGGAGGCCATTCTTCCCATTCAGCCCATGCTTGCAGAGCAATCCTGTCAACTTCACGCTTGACCTGGACCATTTGATGGGCAACACAACAGCTCAGTGACTATCGCTGTGCTGTGCAGATACATGGATTTGGGCCTGTGTCTGTGGGAGTTTGCGCATTCTCCCCGTGCTTGCGTGGGTTTTCTCCAGGTGCTCCGGTTTCCTCCCACATCCCAAAGATGTGCTCTTAGGCTAATTGGCAAAACAAATTCTCCCTAAATTGTCTCAAATTTGGTTTTTTAATCCATAGATCTATAAACATGGACAGGGATCACGGGTAGAGGTGGGAACATCGGGGTGGCGGCGCGGGCTCGTTGGGCCGAAGGGCCTGTTTCCCGTGCTGTTTTGTTCTATGTTCTTTGTAACTCCCACCATTCGCATGCCCTCCAAACTGCAACTGTGGGCCCCCTTTATCCACTTTCCTTCAACTTGTCCTTCTAAACCTGTCGAGTGTCACATTTTTGCCTCTGTAACTCACATGTCTGTCCTCATATTACTCTCGGGTGCCCTCTTGCCCCGTCATCTGACAAGTGACTCCAATAACCTCTGACCTGTCTCTCACCGCTCTTCTGCCCTTTATTTTTGTTCATTGGATGTGTGTGATCGCTGAGTAGGCCAGCATTTATTGCCCAACGCTATTTGCCCCTGAACTGAGTGGCTTTCCAGGGCCATTTCTGAAGGCATTTAAGCACCAACTAGTTTGCTGTGGACCTTGCATCATAGAACCCCCACAGTGCAGGGCACCATTCGGCCCATCGAGTCTGCATCGACCTCAATCCCACCCAGGCCCTATTCCCTGTTTATTTACCCTCCTAGTTCCCCTGACATTAGGGGCAATTTAGCATGGCCAATTCATCCAACCTGCACGTCTTTGGACTGTGGGAGGAAACCAGAGCACCTGGAGGAAGCCCACACAGGCATGGGGAGAATGTGCAAACTTTATACAGATAGTGGCCTGAGGCCAGAATTGAACCCAAGTCTCTGGTGCTGTTAGGCAGCAGTGTCACCACTGTGCCACCGTGCCACCCTGATGTTTCCTTTCCTACAGGGGCATTAGTGAACCTGATGGGTTTTTGCAATAATGGTCCCATGGTCATCATGGTCCCAGATTTTTATTTGAATTTGAATTTCAACATCTGGTGCAGTAGGATTCAAACTCAGGTCCCCAGACAATTACCCTGAGTGTAGATGACAATACCACTACACCACCACCCCACCCGTGTAGACTTCTTTAAGACGTATCATTCTGGAACCAACACTGTCCCAGCAATTACCAACTCCTCTGTCAATGTTAACAACCTCTCATTGTGCAATCCTATGTACAGAACCCTTCATGATAGTGAGCACGTCCATTGATTGCTTACAAGGGAGGCCATGGTGCAGTGGTATTGTCACTGGACTAAAGACCCAGGGAAATTCTCTGGGACCCGGATTCAAATCCCACCCCAGCAGTTGGCAAAATTTGAATTCAATAAAATCTGGAATTAAAAAGTCTAATGATGATCATGAAACCATTGTTGATTGTTACTAATGAGGAGAGTAAATCTGCCATCCTTACCTGATCTGGCTTACATGTGATTCCAGACATACAGTAATATGGTTCACTGAAATGGCTGAACAAGGGGTAATTAGGGATAAGCAATGAATGCTGGTCCAGTCAGCAATGCCCTCATCCAATAATAAATAACCTTCTCTGTCCCAATGAGAACTGCCTCAGTTTCTGCATTGTCCACGAAAGTGAGGTCCCTCAACCCCTAGTTCCAGATATTAAATCTCCTCCACACCCTTTCCAAGGTCTTGACATCCTTCCTAAAGTGTGGTGCCCAGAAGTGGTCACAATAGTGCAGAAGGAGCCAAAATGGTCCTTGTTGGAAGCTAAAAGAGAAAATGCTGGAAAATCTCAGCAGGTCCAACAGCATCTGTGAGGAGAGAAAGGAAGCTGATTTTTCAAGTCCAGGTGACTCTTTATCAAAGTTAAAAGGCATAGAAAGGGGAGATATTTACTGTGTAGGTTGCAGGAAATTAAAGATGAAATTTAGATACAGAAACACGGGGAAAAGCTGCTAATGGCAGTCCATAAAGGGAATAAAGGATGTGAATGGCCAAACAGCAGAGAAGCTACAATCAGAGGGTAAACTGAGACAGATGAGGATATGAGGGGGATGGGTGGGAGAGAGATAAAATTGGGAAAAGGGGGGAAGGAGAAGCAAAGGAGGAGTAAAGATAAGAAACATGGGGATAAAATAGGGGGAAGGAGTGGGGAAGGGTGGTGAAAGTTAGTTACAAGCTTTTACATTGTCTCCGTGCAGCTAATTCTCTATTGTTAAGGTCAAAGGATCCAATATGAACATCTGAACAGCCCAACTTGTCTGATCTCTGTACCCCATGACCCCCCACCCCAATTGTACCCCCTCCCCCTCTCTGTCCCTGAACATCTTTAAAATTCCGGTCACATTGCCTTTCCACATTCTTCCAACCAGGATGCTTCTCTATATTAACTTTTGGTTGGCTGTGGCTTGCTTACCTTGCCTGTACGTCCTTTAGACCCTGAAAAACAGAACCAAAAGTCCTCGGTTAGTGCTGTATAGGGAAGGATAGCTGAGCCTAAATCCATTTTTATTTAACAAAGGGGGCAAATTTTAAAGTTGTACAAGATTGATAATAATTTTGAAAAAAGGACGTCTGCTTTGATGCAGTTATGAAACCCAAAGATGCTGGAAATCTGAACCAAAAAGTGTTCAGTTGGTCCGGCAGTACCTGTGCCGAGAAACACAGTTAACACTCGTCAGAGCTGAAAGGTCACTGTGACCCGAAATGCAGGGCGGAATTTTCCAGCCCTTTCTCCCGCGGGATCTCCCCCAACGGCGCAGAGGGTGAGACACACAAACAGCCAATCAACTCAGTTGGGACAGGAAGATTCCACCGGCAGCCAATGGCAAGCGGTCCAAAATTCAGGCCGCCTGTTGAGCTACGGAGAATTTCCAGCAGTTTTTATTTTTGTGCCTTTATTTGAAACAATACTAAAATTTCATAGTCCCTGGATAGGATATTCAGAATTAGAAGCATAGGTAGTTAAATACAGCCCTTCGAGGCCACTCCTCCATTTAATCAGATCATGGCTGATCTCTCCCTGGTCTCAAATCCACCACCCTTCCTGTTCCCCACATCACTTTCACTTCCTCATATATCAAAAGTATATCTATCTCCATTTAATGATTCAGACTCCACCACTCTATGGGGCAGCAAGTTCCTGGGGTACGACTCATAGAAACATAGAGACTAGAAGCAGAGGTAGGCCATTCAGCCCTTTGAGCCTACTCTGGCATTCATTTTGATAATGGCTGATCATCAAATTCAGAGAGCCAGCGTGGTTAGCACTGCTGTCTCACAGTGTCAGGGACCCAGATTCAATTCGGCTTTGGGTCACTGTCTGTATGGAGTTTGCACGTTCTCCCAGTGGCTGCGTGGTTTCCTCTGGGTGCTCCAGTTTCCTCCCATACTCCAAAGATGTGCAGATTAGGTGGATTTGTTACGCTAATTTGATCCTAGTGTCAGGGGGACTAGTAGGATAAATATGTGGGGTACAGGTGTGGGGCCTGGATGGAATTGTAGTAGTGCAGACTCGATGGGCTGAATGGCATCCTTCTATACAGTAGGGATTCTATGATTCTATCAATATCCTGATTCCTTCTTTCCTCTTGATTCCTTAAGCTCCCAAGATCTGTTGCAAATTTCTTCTTGAAATCACACAACAGTTTGGTCTTAACTATTTTCTGTGGTAGTAAATTCCACACATTCACCACCTTCTGGTGAAGAAATTTTTCCTCACCTCAGTTTTAAAAATTTACCCCTTATCCTCAAACTCCGATCCCTAGTTCTGGACTCCCCCACCATTGGGAACATTCCTTCTGAATCTACTCTGTCTAACTATTAGAATTTTATAAGCTCCTATGAGATCCCCTGTCACTCGCCAATTTCCTCTCACAGTCCAAAAAGACGTGCTGGTTAGATGTGCAGTGATGTAGCAGTGCCAGTGTTGGAGTTGGATAAGCACAGTAAGAAGTCTCACAGTAAGAACACCACTTTAAAGTCCAACAGGTTAATTTGGCAGCATAAGCTTTCAGAGTGCTGCTCCTTCATCAGGTGAGTGAGGACTTGACACAAATCCTCACTCACCTGATGTAGTTGCATAGACCATTCTAAATTTTCCCTCAGTGTATCCAAATAGGCGGCAGAGTATGACAACTAGGGAATTTTCACAGTACCTTCATTGCAGTATTAATGTAAGCCTACTTGTCACACTAATAAATACACTTGAAAATGTTTTGGCTGATGTCGAGCAATCTGGCAGAATCTGATATTTTTCTCCCCACTGACTCTTTTTGTAACTCTCAGATTCATTCCCAAACACGGCAGCAAAGGAAATCATTAAGGATATCTGCAATTCCTTGGCCGTTTTTTGAAGTGTCTCTGCAGGCCCGTCTGTTTCCCTCCCACCACTCCCTGCTATTCTTCTGAGAAACCTTTCACCTTCTCTGAAGTAAATATTTGTTCCTGTCCTACTTGTGGAATTTTTGGGAGTGTAGGGATTGGGGAGGGCTGGGGCGAATATCCCAATCCAATGCCGAAACTTTCATAGAGTCATGTCACGGAGTTTTACACCACAGAGAAAAGGCCCTTCTGCCCATCATGTTTCTGCAAGCCACCTATTCTATCTATTCTAATCCCATTTTCCAGCACTTACTCTGTAGCCTTGTATGTTCACCTAAATGCTACTTAAATGTTGGTGAGGGTTCCTGCCTCTACCACCCTTTCAGACAGTGAGTTCCAGATTCCCACCACCCTCTGGGTGAAATATTTTTCCTCAAATCCCCTCAAAATCTCCTGCCCCTTACCTTAAATCCATGCCGCCTGGTTATTGACACGTCTACTAAGGGGAAAAATATCTTCCTCTTTACCCTATCTCCCTTCTAATTATGCTCACCTCAGTTACTGTGGCAGCACAGTGGCACAGTGGTTAGCACCGCTGCCTCATTGCACCAGGGACCTGGTTCAATTCCAGCCTTGGATCACTGTCTGTGTGGAGTTTGCACTTTTTTCCTGTGTCTGCATGGATTTCCTCTGGGTGCTCCGGTTTCTTCCCACAGTCCAAAGATGTGTGGGTTAGGTTGATTAGGTCATGCTAAATTGACCCTAGTGTTGGAGGATTAGCAGGGTAAATATGTGGGGTTAAGGGAATGGGGCCTGGGTGAGATTATGGATGGGGCAACTGGCCTCCTTCTACACTGCTGGGATTCTATGATTAAGTTTCCCCTTCTCTGCTCTGAGGAGACCAACCCCAGCCTAGCCAGCCTCTCCTCATAGCTGAAATGCTCCAGCCCAGGCAACATCCTAGCGAATCTCCTCTGCACTCCCTCTGGTGCAATCACATCCTTTCTATAGTGAGGCGACCAGACCCACAGATTTCCGTCATGCATTGCGGACGGACCTTACCTTCAGGTTGAGGACACCGTCTTTCATCTGCCTCTCAATTTCGTGGATGTTGTTCCGCAGGGACCTGAGCTCCTGGAACACCTCCTCGGTCATGTTCTGCAGCTTTGAGCTGGAGTCTCGCTCCTCCTGCCTCACCTGCTGTATCAGATGGCTCTCCTCATCGTTCAGGTAAACGTGGAGTTTCCGGAAGGTGTTCTTGATCTGACACTCTGTCTGCCGGGCCCAGTCCTGCCGGAGACGCCACACGAAATGGAACAGCAAATTAATTTGCTATTGACACAGCAACTGAACAATTGTGTACGCAAAACCGCTCTCCACCCTGCATCCCCACACTCATTCATTGTGTGACTCCCTACCACGTTGTTCCTTGCAGCCCCTCGGGAGTCTTGGGATTTGAAACTTTGGGTAAGGTAGTATGACAGGCGATGCTGAATTAACTTCCTCCTGTGAGGTTACATTTTCTGAAATCAATTTAATATGTAGGTCAATTTCCCATTATAGATTCTCTATCCAAAATTAGAATGAGACCTTTGGTGTTAGTCTGTCAACAATGTGAGCACCGTTGCCTCACAACACCAGGGATCCCAGTTCAATTCCGGCCTTGGGTCACTGTATACGTGGAGTTTGTACATTCACCCTGTGTCAGTGTGTGTTTCCTTCATCTGCTCCGCTTTCCTCCCACACTCCAAAAGATGTGCTGATTAGGAGGATTTACCCATGCTGGATTATCCCTTAATGTCCCAAGATCTGTAGTTCAGCTGGATTTGCCATAATGGGGTTACAGCAATAGAGCAAGGGGATAGGCCTAGGTAAGATACTTATTCATAGTTAGTGCAGACTCAATGGGACAAAAGGCCTCTTTCTGCCCTGTAGGGATGCTATGGTACTGTGTGCCCCATATTAATTACCAGTTCCTTGCGTACCCTCAGTACTCCCACAGTACCAGCCCTCTGATAATGCAGCACTCCTTCAGTACTGACCCTCTGACTGTGCTGCACTCCCTCAGCACTGACCCTCTGACAGTGCTGCACTCCCTCAGTACTGACTCTCTGACCGTGCAGCACTCCCTCAGTACTGACTCTCTGACCGTGCAGCACTCCCTCAGTACTAACCCTCTGACAGTGCAGCACTCCCTCAGCACTGACCCTCTGACAGTGCAGCACTCCCTCAGCACTGACCCTCTGACAGTGCAACACTCCCTCAGCACTGACCCTCTGACAGTGCAGCACTCCCTCAGCACTGACCCTCTGACAGTGCAGTGCACACGTAACCTAATATCCTTCAAGATACATAAAAATAAGAGCTGAAAGAGTAATATGGCAGAAGGGGAATGACATTAATGGAACTGGGGTCCAGTGAAAGTCAGCGCCTTCAATGTGCTCAGAGAGTATAAATCAGTTAATAAAGCTAATTATGAGTGATTATAGCAAGATTATGAGATGGGAGAAATTTTTTAAACAGCAGTGAGGATACATTTGTGAAGAACGATTTAATTAAATGAAAGGCATGCAATTAAGCTCACAGCATTCATAATTAAATAGATGCAGACTCACAACTGAGGTCTGCTGTGTTCACTCATCTGATGAAGGAGCAGCAAGCACCCCGAAAGCTAGTGGCCTTTGCTACCAAATAAACTTGTTGGACTTTAACCTGGTGTTGTGAGACTTCTTATTGTGTTTACCCCAGTCCAACGCCGGCATCTCCACATCATGTGTTCCTGCAATTGCAGCTTGCCCAGTATGAGGCTCCCTCTGCTGATTCCTCACTACAGCACACATTCTCTTACCTGTAACCTTGCCATGTACTTCTCCGATTTTGTTTTCAGTGCTTCGCATTTGGTTCTTCTTTCCTGGAGTGACTTCAGCGTACTTTCAATTTCCTCCTTAAAGAAACACAGAAGAAGCTTGTTTTATCTCCTGGCATCTTTCTACTGTGATGGCTCCAAATAATTCTCAACAAGGATTGGGTCACTGTTCTTTAACACCTCTGGGACTGGGTGAGACAGTGATTCAGACACTGTCCTTTCCCCCTCTGGGACTGGGTGGGACAGTGGGTCAGACACTGTCCTTTCCCCCCTCTGGGACTGGGTGGGACAGTGGGTCAGACACTGTCCTTTCCCCCTCTGGGACTGGGTGGGACAGTGGGTCAGACACTGTCCTTTCCCCCTCTGGGACTGGGTGGGACAGTGGGTCAGACACTGTCCTTTCCCCCCTCTGGGACTGGGTGGGACAGTGGGTCAGACACTGTCCTTTCCCCCTCTGGACTGGGTGGGACAGTGGTCAGACACTGTCCTTTCCCCCTCTGGGACTGGGTGGGACAGTGGGTCAGACACTGTCCTTTCCCCTCTCTGGGACTGGGTGGGACAGTGGGTCAGACACTGTCCTTCCCCCCTCTGGGACTAGTGGGACAGTGGGTCAGACACTGTCTTTCCCCCTCTGGGACTGGGTGGGACAGTGGGTCAGACACTGTCCTTTCCCCCTCTGGGACTGGGTGGGACAGTGGGTCAGACACTGTCCTTTCCCCCTCTGGGACTGGGTGGGACAGTGGGTCAGACACTGTCCTTTCCCCCTCTGGGACTGGGTGGAACAGTGGGTCAGACACTGTCCTTTCCCCCGTCTGGGACTGGGTGGGACAGTGGGTCAGACACTGTCCTTTCCCCCGTCTGGGACTGGGTGGGACAGTGGGTCAGACACTGTCCTTTCCCCCCTCTGGGAATGGGTGGAACAGTGGGTCAGACACTGTCCTGCTTTTTGTCATCTGACAGCCCATATATATATAGAGGATATTTCTTATGCTGTCAGTCAGAGTCAGGACCCCTTCCCCCCCGCCTATTTTCAATGGTGTCTACACTTACACATCCCCAGGATACTAAGGGGCAATTTAGCAAGACCAACTGCAGCAACCCAAACATCTTTGGATTTTGGGAGGAAACTGGAGCACCCGGAGGAAACCCATGCAGATAAGTGGAGAATGTGCAAACTCCACACCGAAGTGACCCGAACCGGGAATTGAACCTGATGCTGTGAGGCAGCAGTGCTAACTACTGTGCCACCGTGCTGCCGCATCGCCCCTTGACACCATGCACAGAAGCAAGTAGCCAGTAGGGTGAAACTATGAAATCATGTCACCATTTTGAACGCAATCAGATCACCCTTGAATTCCCGGCAAGCAGAAGAGAAGCATTCCGTACACAGCCTGACCAGCAGTATTGAGGTGAGTAACAAAGGAAGAGGAACTATGTGGAAACATTAGTGTATGAAGAGTTCAGCTTCAAGGGGAATGTTAATGCACCAGAGTGAACACAATGGGAGGGTTTATCTGGTCCCATTTGGGAAAGAGGATCGGATATCGGAATACCAAGGGACACAGATCATCCTGCCCTATCCATATCTCACGTCCGAGCATCCTGCAGTGATTCACAGAATCGTCTAATCCCTAAAGTGCAGAAAGAGGCCATTTGGCCCATCCAGTCTGCACCAGCTCTCCAACAGAGCATCCCATCCAGGTCAAATCCCAGTAGCCCCACATATTTACCCCATTAATTCCTCCATCTACACATTTCTGGACACTAAGGGACAACATTTTTACAATAGTTCTGGTGAGCAAATACTCCAGAATGCTGACCTCTGATTTAGTTTTATATATTGGTGGTACAGTGATTAGCACTGCTACCTCCCAGTGCCAGGGACACGGGTTCGATTCCGGCCTTGAGTCACTGTATGTGTGGAGTTTGCATGTTCTCCCCGTGTCTGCATGGGTTTCCTCCAGGTGCTCCAATTTCCTCCCACACTCCAAAAAATGTGCAGGTTAGGTTGATTGGCCATGGTAAATTGCTTCTTAGTGTCCAAAGATGTGCTAGTTAGGTGATTGGCCATGGTAAATTGGGTAAGAAATCTCACAACACCAGGTTAAAATCCAACAGGTTTATTTGGTAGCACAAACCACTAGCTTTTGGAGCACTGCCCCTTCATCAGATAAGGGGCAGAGCTCTGAAAGCTAGTGGCTCGTGCTACCAAATAAACCTGTTGGATTTTAACCTGGTGTCGTGAGAGTTCTTACTGTGTTTGCTCTAGTCCAGCGCCAGCATCTCCACATCATGGTAAATTGATCCAATATGTGTAGTTTAAAGTGACTAGTGTGGTAAATGCATGGGTTTACGAGCATAGGGTGGGGTCCTGGATCAGATACTCTGTCAGAGAGTTAGTGCAGACTCGATGGGTTGAATAGCCTCCTTCTGCACTGTTGGGATTCTATAACTGCACTCCTTCAGTGCTGAACTGGAGCATTAATCTTAATTTTGAGCTCTTTGGGAACTTAATCCGGAACCTCTGGCACAGACAAGAGCCCAAAAGTCACTGTATTTATTCAACAACGGACAACGTTGCGATCATTCCCATACTTACATATTAGTGACAGAAATTAAAGATATTAATATAATTACCATTCTATTTATTTTAGTCTTTCTTTTGCATCTGTTCCCTTTAGAAATTTAAATTCGCTTTGTCACCTAGATTATATAATCTGTAAAGTTTATGCCATTCTTGCATGCTTTTCAGAATAATAACTCCACAAAAGCCTTTCAGTGTTCTTTCTATTTATATGTAGAATACTCTTTCAATTTTATTCTGCCGTTCTTTCCAATGCAACAATAACTTGTCTTAACATAGCGCCGTCAGCATAATTAAACATCCCCAAGGCAGTTTGCATCAGCAGTTTGGCCCCAGATCTGACACTGAGCCGCTTGCGGAAATATTCCCACAGTTTGGTCAAAGGAATGAGTGGATTTTAAGGGGTATCTTGGATTTAAAAAGTTCGAGAAGTTAGGAGATAATTCCAAAGCTCAGGACACGTCAGCAGGGAGACCTACAAGGGAGCGGCTGGTACATAGAGAGAGCAAGAGCTGCAAAAAGTATTGTCCGGTGGGGAGGCGGCAGAGACGTTGAATGAATTCTCTGCCAGAAGTGACAGAGAGGAGGATCATAGAGAGAGAGGCGGGAAGGGGGGAAGGAGCATTGAGGGAGCAAGGAGAGAGAGAGAGAGAGTCATGCACGTAGATACACACACTTAGAAAAAAGTTCTGTAAAATTCTGCCCGTAATGTCGGGGATTAGCAGGGTAATTATTTGGGATTACAGGAACAGGGCCTGGGTGGGACTGTTGTCAGTGTAGGCTTGGTGGGTGGAATAGCCTCTTTCTGCATTCCATGACTTCTATGACACACAGGAAAGATACACACACACATATATACACAGAAACAAGGAAAGGAGAGAAATCATAGAAAGAGACACAAACACACAAAGGATACAGAGAGTGAGAAAAAACAGAGAGCTACAGAGAGCAAGAGACACACACATGCGCAGAAACAAGAAGAGACAAAGAAACAGACACAGAGAGAAAAAGACAGTCATAGACAGAAAGAGACATACACACAAGAGATGGAGAGAGGGGCAGACGTACACAGGAGAGATATGTACAGAAAGCAAGACACACACAGCAAAGAGATACACGCACGCACACACAAACATGCACAGAAACAAAGAGAGACGGAGAAAGAAAGTGACATGCAGACAGAAAGACAGTCGCAGAGAGAGAGACACACACACGAGAGGTACAAGAGAGAGAGAGACAGAGGCAGACATACAGAGGAGAGGTACAGAGGGAGATACACACGCATATACAGAAGAGATACACAGAGAAAGAGACACAAGAAAGATATAGAGCGAGAGAGAGACATACACACACACACACACACACACACAAATTAGCAGAAAGACACCGAAGAAGACACCGAGGGAGAGAGGTGCAGAGAAAGCGATGCAGTGCGTGGCGAACACAGAAAAGAGTTCAAACAAGAGTTGG
This sequence comes from Sphyrna mokarran, assembly GCA_024679065.1. Classification (NCBI taxonomy): domain Eukaryota; kingdom Metazoa; phylum Chordata; class Chondrichthyes; order Carcharhiniformes; family Carcharhinidae; genus Sphyrna; species Sphyrna mokarran. Next base: position 98,927,575 of record JAGIQG010000009.1, read on the forward strand.
AAGTGTGGTGTACAAACCCCACCTGAATGGCTCTGTTCAGTGTAAATATCAAACACTGGCCTCTTTGTCTGACCCACGCGATCTCTATATATTTTCGCACTGTCCAACTTTCCAACAGCGACTACACTTCTATTAAAAAAAAGTGCTGGATCGGCCGTAAAGTTCTTCAAGATGTCGAGAATTGGCAGTATGAATGCAAACGTTTCTTTCTTACTGGGAGGAATTCATGGCACCGAGTCAAGAGTCTGAGCTCGGTACAGGATGAGAAAATAAGTGCGCTGAGGATGGAAGCAGAGAACAGACAACCCCGGAGGCAAACCGAGTCACACCGACTCAGAAAGACGGGATTGGCGGACAGTTAAGGTAAGCCGCTGAAGGAATAGTTCAATTTAATAGAGGTTTGAAGATTCGGCTAGATGGACAGTGGGTTCAAAGGAATCAACCAGGTTAAATCTCACTCTAATAATAAAATGCTACAATCACTTCGATCCCAGACTGATTCGGTGTATCCATGGGGATAGTCACGGGATATATTCCAGTGATTTCTGGGTAGCTATATCTATGAATTAGGGTAAGGGCTGGATCATAGACTAGGTTTAATTCACAGAATTCAAATGGACTGTCAAGACGCATTGTGTAAGGTCTTACATGGAAAATGATCACTAGCAAGTGGCTGTCATGTCCCAAGAAAGTAAGATCCCTGGATTGTCCGGGAGGATTAATTTTATTATTTGGCACATTTGTTGTTTCTGTACGTGGGAGTGGGGTTGGGGAATTAGATCTTGGTGTCCCACCCCAACACTGATTGTAGCCAAGGGTGAGAACGTATTTTCCACTTTGTCAATACCTTTGATCATCTTGTATACATACCTCAATTAGATCTTTAATTTTTCTAGACTCCAGAGAATATAGCCCTAAACTGCTCAAATTCAATCAGGAGTTTTTTAAATTAAAAGCCATGGAACTTGATGTAATTCGACGAGGGCAGATGTTGCGGCTGAGTGGAGGACGGTATGAGCAATAGGGTTTTTGATAATTCAAAGATGTGCAGGTTAGATGGAATAACCGTGCTAAATTGTCTCTTACTGTCAGGGGTCTAGCTAGGGTTGTGGGGATAGGGTTAGGGTGGAATGGTGGTCGGTGCAGACTCGATGGGCCGAATGGACTCCTTTCTGCACTGTACTATTCTATGACTCTCTCAAACCTGTTTAAATCGTGTTTAAATTAAACGATTTAAACACCGTTTAATCGTTGTTAACTTGTATCTCAGAGCCATTTACCCACATTCATTTATAATTTATCCCTATCTCGGTACCCTTAACTAACGGTAGTCCCGCCTGGGTCAGTTTCGAGCCCCAGCCCCAGAGTTCCTGTTTCCCCACTTGCTTCCTTTTTGTTTGACAGACAGCTCCGAACGTCCTGAAGATGGAAATGAAATTGCGGTGCATTCACTGAGATTAAATAAAGCCGGGTACCGTTTACAGAATTGCTCTGCGCCAGCACTTCCCGCTCCGTGTGATCCCCTCCTCCCATCCCCATCTCGTTTTACTCATCCGGATGTAAATCTTTCAGTTCCTTCCCTCCCCCTGCATCCCCCTTCCCCTCATCCCCCTTCCCCTTCCCCTCATCCCCCTTCCCTTTCCCCTCATCCCCCTTCACCTCATCCCCCTTCCCCTTCCCCTCATCCCCCTTCCCCTTTCCCTCATCCCCTTCCCCTTCCCTCATCCCCCTTCCCTTCCCCTCATCCCCCTCCCCTTCACCTCATCCCCCTTCACCTCATCCCCCTCCACCTCTCGCCTACTTCCATTCACCAGAACGATAGGCGGGACGAACAAATGACAATTACATAACGCTTATGTACATTTTCTACGAAAGATACACGGTCAGGTTGCGTAGACTCCCTTTGAATTTGGAAGATGATTAAAGTCATCATCTAATTGAGGTGTTTATGACAATGTATTGGGGGATGGCCAAGGATGAACAAAGTGAAACGGTGAGTCCTCTGACGGAGGAGTGCAGAGGAAAAGGTGAATAGCCTTCAGCTCACAGATGGGCCACTCAGATGTGAGGCTTGTCAGTACTCTCTTTACACAGCCAGTGGCTGGACTGCGCTGACTCAATCGAGACATTTTGAGAGGGCATTAGGTAATAATTTGAATACAAACAACCCACACTATGGCACTAAGTCATAATGCTCATTGGGATAGGCGGTACAGACATAATGGGCCGAATGGGCCACCTTCTTCCTCACAACAGTTCTGCGGTTCTGTGAGCAGGGGAATCTGAAACTCCCCACCCCCGTATTACAATAAAAAAGCTCCATTAAGGGCTGAGACTCGATTGCTAGTGTCAAAGCTGCGGTGGATAAGATGTTCCATCGGGTAAGGGACACAGGAGCCGCAGAAAGACCATGCTGCAGAGAGAAAGGTCACTCGGTCCATCGTGTCAGCACCAGTACCGAGAAAAAGAAACAAGCCCTTCGTTTAAATTCCAATTTTACCAGCACCTGGTCTATGGTCTTGCAAAGCCAACCAGGCGGATGGGGGGGAGGGGTGATAGTGGAATTGAGGTATTTAAAAGGATCATGTGTCCCCAAAATTGTCTCTGTGTCTTAAACTTTTCCCCCTGAATGCATCAAGGACTGTACTAACCGCGTGGTCAAATTCCCCACCCACTACCCCCTACCAAATTCCCCACCCACTACCCCTACCAGATTCCCCACCCACTACCCCCTACCTAATTCTCACCAGTACCTGGGTGAATATTCCCCAAATTCTCCCCACTTTCTGGGCAAAGATTTTCCCAATTCATCTCACTTTCTGGGCAAAGATTTTCCCAAATTCTCCCCACTTTCTGGGTAAAGATCCCCCCAAATTCTCCGCACTTTCTGGGTAAAGATTTTCCCAAGTTCTCCCCACTTTCTGGATAAAGATCCCCCCCAAAATTCTCCTCACTTTCTGGGCAAAAAATCCCCCCAAATTCTCCCCACTTTCTGAGTAAAGATTCCCCAAATTCTCCCCACTTTCTGGGCAAAGATTACCCCCACATTCTCCCCACTTTCTGGGTAAAGATTCCCCAAATTCTCCTCACTTTCTGAGTAAAGGTTTTCCCAAATTCTCCCCATTTTCTGGGTAAAGATTACCCCAAATTCTCCCCACTTTCTGAGTAAAGATTTTCCCAAATTCTCCCCATTTTCTGGACAAAGACTACCCCCAAATTCTCCCCACTTTGAGTAAAGGTTTTCCCAAATTTCCCTCACTTTCTGGGCAAAGATTACCCCCAGATTCTCCCCACTTTCTGGGTAAAGATTCCCCAAATTCTCCTCACTTTCTGAGTAAAGATTTTCCCAAATTCTTCCCATTTTCTGGGCAAAGATTTTCCCAAATTCTCCCCATTTTCTGGGCAAAGAGTACCCCCAAATTCTCCCCACTTTGTGGGTAAAGATTTTCCCAAATTCTCCCCACTTTCTGGGTAAAGATTACCCCACAAATTCTCCCCACTTTCTGAGTAAAGGTTTTCCCAAATTCTTCCCATTTTCTGGGCAAAGATTTTCCCAAATTCTCCCCATTTTCTGGGCAAAGAGTACCCCCAAATTCTCCCCACTTTCTGGGTAAAGATTTTCCCAAATTCTCCCCACTTTCTGGGCAAAGATTACCCCCAAATTCTCCCCACTTTCTGAGTAAAGGTTTTCCCAAATTCTCCCCAATTTCTGGGCAAAGATTTTCCCAAATTTCCCTCACTTTCTGAGCAAAGATCCTCCAAATTCTTCTCACTTTCTGGACAAAGATTTTCCCAAATTCTCACCACTTTCTGGGCAAAAATTACCCCCAAATTCTCCCCATTCTCTGGCTGATGGAAGTTTCTCCTGCATCCCCCATTGATGACTTTTCCTAGTGATTTTTTTTTTGCCGGGGGAGGGGGGAATAAGCACACACACACACACACACTCTCTGCCCACCTTGTACTGAGCCATGGCTTCCTCGATGGCTACCACCTGGTGGCTCCGGTGCGGTGGGCTCTCCCGGCACTGCCAGCAGATGAGCTCCTGGTCTTGGTGGCAGTACAGGCTGCGGTCTTGGCGGTGCAACGGGCAGAGCTGCGGATTCTCCCTCCGGCGCAGCGAGTCCAGGACGCCGGCCAGCGCCCGGTTCCTCAGCAGCTGCCCGGTGGGGCACACCTTGCGGCAGACCGGGCACAGGTTGCGCCGCTGCTGGCCCCAGAACTCCAGCAGGCAGCGGCGGCAGAAGGTGTGCTCGCAGCGAGTCAGCACCGGGTCCTGGAAATAATCCAGGCACACCGAGCAGGTCAGGTCAGCCTGCAGGCTGGAGGAGGAGAGGGATGGGGAGCAGGAGGAGGAGAGGGATGGGGAGCAGGAGGAGGATGCCATGCTACTGAAAGGAGAGACAGTTCCCCTGTAACTTCAATGCTGTTTCCTTGCCTGGACCGAGCTCGCTGGTGCTGAGTGTGGCAGTGACCACTCAGTGTGTGTGTGTGTGTACTGTGTGAGTCGGCGGCAGTCACGCTTGTCAATCGCAGCTCAGACCCAGGATAAGTTTCAGTTTCACTTTCTATTCTGCCCGAGCGCTAAAGTTTTAAAGGAAAGTCAGAACTGAAACTCAACCAACTTCTAACACTGCCAGGTAAATATGTAGCACTAACATTGGCACATATTTATAGTGGTAACAATTATATATCACTAATATAAATGTCACCAATAATGTCACAGTCTATGTAGCAAAAACACTGACATATACATGTAGCACCAACTCTCGTATATACACGTCATATATAGCACGAACACTGTCACAAAAAATATGTAGCACTAACACTGGTATATATATGAAGTACCAACTTTGTCATATGTATGTAGCACTAATGTTGGTACATATATATGTAGCACTAACATTATATATAGCACTAACACTGTCATATATATGGAACACTGTCACACATATGTCACACTAACACTATCACAAAAAATATATAACACTAAGTCTGTTAGATATATATGTACCACTAACTGTCATATATATGCAGCACTAACACTGTGTGAATGTATGTGAGTGTGAATGACTGAGTGAATGTATGAGTGTGAGTGTGTGCATGTGTGTATATATTATGTGTGAGTATGTGAGTGAGTGAGTGTGCAGAAGTATGAGTGACAGTGTGTGTGAGTATGTGTGTGATTTTCTGAGCGTGTGTTTGTCAGTGTGTGTCTGTGAGTGAGTGTGTGAGAATATGTGAGTGTGGGTATGAGTGAATGTGTGAGTGTGTGAATGAATGAGGGTGTGTGTGTGAGTGTGTGTGAGTGTGTGTGTGTGAGTGTGAGTGTGAGTGTGAGTGTGTGTGTGTGTGAGTGTGTGAGTGTGTGTGTGTGTGTGTGTGAGTGTGTGTGGTGAGGTGTGTGTGAGTGTGTGTGAGTGTGTGAGTGTGTGAGTGGTGGTGTGAGTGTGTGAGTGAGTGTGAGTGTGTGTGTGTGTGGTGAGTGTGAGTGTGTGTGTGTGTGTGTGTGTGAGTGTGTGTGAGTGTGTGTGTGAGTGTGAGTGTGTGAGTGTGTGTGTGAGTGTGTGTGAGTGTGTGTGAGTGTGTGTGAGTGTGTGAGTGTGTGTGAGTGTGAGTGTGTGAGTGTGTGAGTGTGTGTGTGTGTGTGTGTGATGTGTGAGTGTGTGAGTGTGTGTGTGTGTGATGGTGTGTGTGCGCGTGTGGAGTGTGTGTGTGCGCATGCGCGCGTTGTGTGTGTGCGCGTGAGTGTGTGTGCGGTGAGTGTGTGTGCGTGCGGTGAGTGTGTGGATGCGTGCGCGTGAGTGTGAGTGTGCGTGCGCGTGAGTGTGCGCGTGCGCGTGAGTGAGTGCGCGTGAGTCGAGTGAGTACGAGTGCGGTGAGTACGTGCGGAGTACGAGTGCGCGTGAGTACGAGTGCGTGAGTACGAGTGCGCGTGAGTAGTGCGCGTGAGTGTGCGTGCGTGAGTGCGCGTGCGTGCGCGTGTGCGCGTGAGTGTGCGTGCGTGAGTGTGCGTGCGCGTGGGTGCGCGTGGCCGTGAGTGCGAGTGCGCGTGAGTGCGGAGTGAGCGTGAGCGCGTGCGCGTGAGCGTGCGCGTGAGTGCGCGTGATGAGTGCGTTTCGTGCGCGTGAGTATGAGTGCGCGTGTGTACGAGTGCGCGTGAGTACGAGTGCGTGAGTGAGTGCGCGTGAGTGCGCATGCGTGAGTGCATGTGCGTGCGCGTGAGTGCACGTGCACGTGAGTGCGCGTGCACGTGAGTGTGCGTGCGTGTGCGCATAAGTGCGGAGTGCGTGTGCGCGTGAGTGCGTGTGAGTGCGCGTGCGTGTGAGTGCGCGTGTGTGTGAGTGCGCGTGTGCGTGTGAGTGTCTGTGTGTGACTGAAGCACAGCCATGCTCTGGTATTTAGATCCCTCCCTTCTTTAAGGACACTTAAATAACCGCTTTCAGGGTGGAAGTTAGACCTACATATAGAAACATAGGCAATGAAAGGAGTTGTGGGCTATTCAGCCCTTCAGCCTGCTGCACAATTCTTACAGTGTAAAAGTGCCCATCAAATCTCCATCTTCAACAGAGTATCATATCCAGGCCCTCTCCCCCACCCTATCTCTGTAACCCCATATATTTCCCATGGCTAATCCATCTAACTGACATATCTTGGGACACTAAGGGGCAATTTAGCTTGGCCAACATACCTAACCTGCACATCCTTGTGACTGTGGGAAGAAACCGGAGCATCTGGAAAATACCCATACAGATATGTGGAGATTGTGAAAACTCCACACAGACAGTGACCCAAGCTGGGAATCAAACCTGGTTCCCTGGAGCTGTGAGGCAGCCGTGTTAACCACTGTGCCACTGTACTGCCCTTAATCATAATGATCATAGCTGATCATTCAAATCAATGGCCTGATTCTGTCTCCTCTCCTACCTCATATCTTTTGGTCCCTTTCAACTTCAAGAAATGTTTTGACATTGACTATAGTAATGAATTTCTCTGACAGAAAAAAATTGTCATCCTCACCTTAAATATGTAGGGGGTGTGGTGGTGGGCCGGGGCAAGGCTTATTCTGAAACTGTGCCCCCAATGTTAATTCTGTATCCACCTTGTCAAGCCTCCTCAGAATCTTATATATTTCCAGAACATCATCACTCATTCTAAATCTGCACAACATTTCCTTTTTGGACAACCCCCTTCATCCCAGGGACCAGCTGAATGAATCTTCTCTGAACTGCCCCTAAGGTGAGGAAATCCCTCCTTAAAAATAGGAAGACAGTGTCCCAGTGGTATTATCACTGGACTGTTAATCCAGAAACTTGGCTAATGTTCTGAGGACCCTGGTTCGAATCCTGCCATGACAGATGATGGAATTTGAATTCAATAATAAAAAAATTGGAATTAAGAATCTACTGATGACCATGAAACCATTGTCAATTGTTGGAAAAACCCATCTGGTTCACCAATGCCCTTCAAAAAAGGAAATTTGCAGTTTTTACCTGGTCTGGCCTACATGTGACTACAGAGCCACAGCAGTGTGGTTGACTTTCAACTGTCCTTGGGCAACTCGGGATGGGCAATACATGCTGGCCAGCCAGCGATGTCCATGTCCCACAAGTGAATAAAAATGTGATCAATACTATGCACGTTACTCCAGGTGAAGTTTCATCAATATCCTGTACTAAGTTGTAAAAAGACTTCCCTAGTTTTATATTCCATCCTCCTTTGCAATAAATGGCAACATTTTATTTTGATTTGATTCGATTTATTGTTGTCACATGCATTGGGAGACAGTAAAACGTATTGTTTCTTGCATGTTAAACAGACAAAGCATACCATTCATAAAGTACATAGGGAGAAAGCAAGGAGAGAGTGTAGCGTGTAGTGTTACAGTCATAGCTAGGGTGTAGAGAAAGATCAACTTAATATAAGGTAGGTCCATTCAGGAGTCTGATGGCAGCAGGAAAGAAGTCGTTCTTGAGTTGGATGGTATGTGCCCTAAGACTTCTGTATCTTTTTCCCTTTGGAATAAGGTGGAAGAGAGTGGCTGGAATTTTACTGTGTTGCCCGCCTCAAAATTGGGGTGAGTGAGGCTCCAGAATGACGTTCTTCGTCGGCCTCTGGCAAGATCTGACAAGTCACTGTTGGGCAAGGTGGTAAAATTCTGGCTCATATGTCCGGGTGCGTGAGATCCTTGATTACGCTGGCTGTTTTTCCAAGGCAATGGGAAGTAGAGACGGAGTCTATGGATGGCTGGTTTGAGTGGTGGATTGGACTACGTTCCCTGATCCTTTGTAGTTGCTTGCGGTCTTGGACAGAGCAGAGTCTTACTGATTTGTAACAGATTCAGAAAGGATGTTTTGCCTTCTTTAATGACTTATTGTACCTGCAATGCTAACATTTTTTGTGAATCATGTCTTAGGATACCCAGACCCCAATGTACTGAGTGTTCTGCAGTCTCGCTCCGTGGAAATAACAATCTGAATTTTTATTTTTCACAGCAAAATGGGAAACCTCACATTTTTTCACATTATATTCTGTCTGTCAATGTTTTGCCCACTCATCTATTTGTATCCATTTGCAGACTCTTTGTATCCTCCTTATAAGTTGCTTCACTACCTATCTATATATCATCAGCAACTTTACCTACAATCCACTCGGCCCTTTCATCTGAGTCATTAATATTAATTGTAAATAGATGGAGGCAGCGCTAATCACTGTGATTTCCATTACTTATAATTTCCCAACTTGAAAACCTATTTATTCCAACTCTCTGTTTCCTGTTATTTAGCCAATCATGTATCTTATTATATTGCCCCAATAGCATCAGCTGTGACCTTGTGTAGTAAGCTTTTATGGGGCATCTTTGGAAATCCAAGTATAGTACATCTACTTGTCCTCCTTCGTCTACCCCATCTGTCACATTCTAAAGAACTCTGAAGTTGTAGAACACAATATATCTTCCATAAAACCAGACTGTCTCTGTTTGATTGCATTATAATTTTTGAAATGCTCTGCTACTACTTCTTGAGTAATGAATTCCAATAGTTTCCCAGTGACGGATGTTAAGCTAACTAGCTTGAACTTTCTTGCTTCCTATCTCCCTCCTTTCTTGAATTATCTCTGTTAACATTTGCAGTTTTCCAATCTGCTTGTATCTTTTCCAAATTTGCAGTCTAGAGTGCAGGCATCATGGCTATGGGCCTTATCAGTCCTTGGTCCCATGAGTTTATGCAGTACATTCTCTCTTGTGATAACTCTTGTTTGAATATTCTCCCCTCTTTTTTGCCCCTTGATTTTCTTTTATAACAACTTTTGTTCCTTTATCTGTTCAAACTCAATGTCATTTTCCTTTTTTTAAATTATGAATTCGCCAGTTTAATCTCAAAAGGATCAATGTTTACTTTAACCACCCTGTTCCTTTTTAACATTTGTAGGAGCTCCTGCTGTCTGTTTGATATTTCTTGCTAGTTTACTCTCATGTTCTATTTTCTCCCTCTCTTTTTATAACTTCTCTTTTGCTGGTTTCTAATGTTTTCTTTCTCCCAATCTTCTGGCCTGTCACTAAAGCTTGCATGTGTTTTCTTTAAGTTTGACACCATCTTTATCATCCTCAGGTTCATCATGGATTGTACATCCGTCTCACAGAGTCTTTCATTTGCAATAGAGTTAACAAAATATCTCCTCAAATGGCTGCTAATTCTGAGCCACTGACTTACCGTTTAATCTGTTTTCTCAGTCCAGTGTAGCGAACTGTGCCTCCAGATACTTATCCAAGTTTAAGACACCAGGTTCAGACCCTGACTGTGCAGTCGGCACTGACCCTGACAGTGCAGCACTCCCTCGGCACTGACCCGCTGGCAGTGCTGCACTCCCTCGGCACTGACCCGCTGGCAGTGCTGCACTCCCTCGGCACTGACCCGCTGGCAGTGCTGCACTCCCTCGGCACTGACCCGCTGGCAGTGCTGCACTCCCTCGGCACTGACCCGCTGGCAGTGCTGCACTCCCTCGGCACTGACCCGCTGGCAGTGCTGCACTCCCTCGGCACTGACCCGCTGGCAGTGCTGCACTCCCTCGGCACTGACCCGCTGGCAGTGCTGCACTCCCTCGGCACTGACCCGCTGGCAGTGCTGCACTCCCTCGGCACTGACCCGCTGGCAGTGCTGCACTCCCTCGGCACTGACCCGCTGGCAGTGCTGCACTCCCTCGGCACTGACCCGCTGGCAGTGCTGCACTCCCTCGGCACTGACCCGCTGGCAGTGCTGCACTCCCTCGGCACTGACCCGCTGACAGTGCTGCACTCCCTCGGCACTGACCCGCTGACAGTGCTGCACTCCCTCGGCACTGACCCGCTGACACATATTGTCCCTCTAACAGCTCCCTTGGTGCTGCACTGAAGCTTCAGCCTCAACTCAAATTGCTGGAGCACGACTTGAACACTCGAGCTTCTGACTGGTTGGCTGGATGCACTGCTGACACCATTATTTCGGCTGTGGTGCTCGGCCAGCCACAGACTGGTTATACATCTGAGAATGGCCACGGTGAGTTCTGTTATTGAAACAAATCAGTTTGAATATCGACATGTAAGATAAAATCTTGGATCTTTTACAAATGTCCGCATTGCTTCACAATTGCCCTTCAATGAAGAACTTACTCATTGCTATTGGCTTCCTCAAATGCTGTTGCCAATCTGCACATAGGAAGATCCCGCAGTCAGCACTGATGTCCCTGAATAGGCGTCTCTTTTATGACACCGTTGACTGTAAGAGGAGCCTTTGGTCAGGGCACCCGGAGATGTCCTCCCCTGCCCCTGCTGTGCTTTACCCAATTCTCTGCATGGCACAGTGGTTAGCACTGCTGCATCACAGTGCTAGGGTTCCAGGTTCGATTCCGGCCTCAGGTCAACGTCTGTGCGCAGTCTGCACATTCTCCCCATGTCTGTATGGGTTTCCTCCTGGTGCTTTGGTTTCCCCCTACAGTCCATAGATTCATGGGTTAGGTAGGATTGGCCACGCTCAATTGTTCCTTAGTGTTGGTGGGGGGGTGGGGGTGGGGTGGGGTGGGAGGTGGGGTGTGGGGGGGGTGCGAGGAGGGTAAGTATGTGGTGTTACGGGGATCGGGCCTGGATGGGTTTGTTGTCGGTACAGACTCAATGGGCCAAATGGTCTCCTTCTGCACTGAAGGTTCTGTGATCTTTCACGCATCCTGATCCTGATCCTGAAGGATGCCAGACCCCAGTGTCATTGCCAGTGAGGCACCGAGACATACCAGTGTTGACAAACGTGCGCAGGCTTCTCACGCACCACTGAGTTTGGCTTCTGATCAGTGAAGGCATTGAAAGTCTCGGTCCCACTTCAGATCTACCTCTTCCCCACCCCTGGCAGTCCGGGCCAGTTTGAAGAGAGGTGATGTTCTGGGTTTTGTGCTTAGAAGCTGGGACAGGAATAAATGAAACCTATTGACAGTGCAGCAGTTCCTCTGTACTCACCCCCTGACCTTGTGACAGATTCCAACAGAACCTCACAGTGGGAGTATAGTCAGGGGAGCTATGTACGACATCATCAGTCCCAGAAGGGATTTTGAAATAGTACTGATGCCAGATTTGCTATGCTCGCCTGTTCTGAACAAGGGCAAAACGTTGGCAACTCTTTTGACAAGGACAGCGAAAGTATGAGGGGATGAAATGGTGTGACAGAGCAGCACCTTTTCAGGGAGCAGGAAATCTTTTTAACAAAGGCGTGTGGAAATATAAGATTAAGTTCAAGAGGTTTAGGACAAATTGGAACCTGAGAGTAGAAACTGGCAGCACATCAAGCCACTTGGAACAACACCCTGGCTGGGCCACATTCCTACTTACATCCACTTCGTCCAAAAACTTACCCCGCGGTTGGCATTATCAACAACTCATGTTTCTGATCACTACAATAGTCCGAGTCTGTAATAACTCCGAGGAGATGAAAGTCCAGTCACCAAGTTACTTTATTTACACCATCCCTCTGCACTGAGCCAGCTCTCCGCTTGCTCCCTGCTGAGTGCAGGCTGGGAGATTGACACATCTGCTTTAAACAGGGAGCATGAGACTCCCAGATTTAACCATCAATTAAGATTCATCAGGTATCTCTTTTTGCGAAAGGATTATTGGAGGATGTGGGAATCGATCCCATTACCTCTCGCAAGCCCTCTGCCATTTGAACAATTCCCTACCACAAGATTCATCAGGTAGTCCATACTCTAGGAAGCCAACCTCATTAGCCTGGCTGAAGTCATCACATAGTCCCTTATCTACTAACTCCCTGAGATACCAGCCCACTCCCCTGGTTATCCAAACATTCTCCTCAGTACCCAATCCCTCTCCCACTCTCCCCTAGATACTGCATCCTCCACTAGACAGGCAGCTCTGTTACTGGTCACGTCTCCCGTGTTATAACCAGCCCATCCCCCCTGTCTACCCAGCTGACCATAACCTCCTCTATTTTGCCAGCTTCATCCCTACGGTAACACCACTCCTTGGGTACCCAGCCAACCACACCCACCCCCTGTTTTACCAGCTCCTTCCCCAGGGAAACACCACTCTTTGGGTATCCAGCCTACTACATCCTCTCCTGTTTTACTAGTTTCTTTCCCAGGGTAACACCATTCTCCAGTTACCCAATCTCTTCCCCGGATACCATAGCCTTCCCATCTGGACACCCAGCTCCTGTCCTGGTCAGGTCTCCCATGGTTATAACCAGCCCATTCCCTGCCTACCCAGTTGACCACATCCTCCCTCCAGTTTTACCAGCTCCTTCCTAAGGATAACGTCACTCTCAGGTTAGCCAGCATCTTCCCTAGATTCCACATCCTTCTCATCTGGACACTCAGCTCCCTCTCTTACTCACAGTGACACTCACTATGTTAACTACCCAACTCCTAGTTACCATTGAGCCCGCCCCCCTCTCCTTGGATTACCAACCACTTTCCTGGTTACTCTTCTACTCTCTCTGACCAGAGGCCCCTCATTCTATCCCAGTATCATTGATGAGCTTCAGTATCCATGGAAACATACTACCTCAGAAAAGTGCCCCCCACCTTGATTTTATTGTGATGCAGGTCAATTCCGCCATCAATCACAGCAACAAGACACTTTGGACCATGATTTGTAACTTTTCATGGTCTGATATACAGCTAGACTGGTACAGAGACTGAGAAAGTACTAGGATCTGAGAGAGAGAGAGAGTGAATATCAGGATCAGGGAGAGGGTGAGTGAGTATCATGACCAGGGAGAGAGAAAGTACCAGGAACTGGGACGGAGAGAGTGAGTGAGTACCAGGATCAGGGAGAGGGTGAGTGAGTACCAGGATCAGAGAGAGAGAGTGAGTGAGTACGAGGAACTGGGACAGAGAGAGAGTGAGTACCAGGATCAGGGAGAGAGTGAGTGAGTATCAGGATCAGAGAGAGAGTGAGTGAGTACGAGGAACTGGGAGAGAGAGAGAGAGAGAGAGTGAGTACCAAGAACTGGGAGAGTGAGAGAGTGAGTACCAGGGTCAGGGAGAGAGTGAGTGAGTATCAGGATCAGGGAGAGAGTGAGTGAGTATCAGGATCAGGGAGAGAGTGAGTGAGTATCAGGATCAGGGAGAGAGTGAGTGAGTATCAGGATCAGTGAAAGCGTGAGTGAGTATCAGGATCAGGGAGAGAGTGAGTGAGTATCAGGATCAGTGAAAGAGTGAGTGAGTATCAGGATCAGGGAGAGAGTGAGTGAGTATCAGGATCAGTGAAAGCGTGAGTGAGTATCAGGATCAGGGAGAGAGTGAGTGAGTATCAGGATCAGTGAGAGCGTGAGTGAGTATCAGGATCAGGGAGAGAGTGAGTGAGTATCAGGATCAGTGAAAGCGTGAGTGAGTATCAGGATCGGGGAGAGAGTGAGTGAGTATCAGGATCAGGGAGAGAGTGAGTGAGTATCAGGATCAGGGAGAGAGTACCAGGATCAGGAAGAGGGTGAGTGAATACCGGGAACTGGGGGAGAGAGAGAGAGTGAGTACCAAGAACTGGGGGAGAGAGTGATCATTAGTAACTGGGAGAGAGAGAATGAGTACCAGCAAGTAGGAGAGGGAGAGTGAGGATCAGGAACTGGGAGAGTGAGGATCAGTAAATGGAAGAGAGAGAGTGAGTATCAGTAACTGGGAGAGAGAGAGTGAGTATCAGGAACTGTGGGACCAGTATAGAGAATTGGATGGGGATAAATAAAGGGAGTCGGGGCAGTTGTTGGTGATTGATAGGACCTGGGAGAGTGAGGGGCAAGCCATTTGCTGTTGATGGGTTCTCTTATGGGGAGGGGGTGTTGTATGGGAAGGGGTCTTGTATGGGAAGAGGGAGTGTTGTATAGTGAGGGGGTGTTGTACAGGGAGAGAGTGTTGTATGGGGAGGGGGGTGTTGTACAGGGGGGGACATTGTCGGGGAGGGGATGTTGTATGGGGAGGGGGGTGTTGTACGGGGTGGGGGACATTGTACGGGGAGGGGATGTTGTATGGGGAGGGGGGGTTGTATGGGGTGGGGACATTGTACGGGGAGACGATGTTGTATGGGGAGGGGGGTTTGTATGGGGTGGGGACATTGTACGGAGGGGATGTTGTATGGAGGGGGCTGTTGTATGGGGTGGGGACATTGTACGGGGAGGCGATGTTGTAAGGGGAGGGGGTTGTATGGGGTGGGGACATTGTACGGGGAGGCGATGTTGTATGGGGAGGGGTGTTGTATGGGGTGGGGACATTGTACAGGGAGAGAGTGTTGTATGGGGAGGGGGGTGTTGTACGGGGTGGGGACATTGTACAGGGAGAGAGTGTTGTATGGGGAGGGGGGTGTTGTACGGGGTGGGGCATTGTACGGGGAGGGATGTTGTTATGGGGAGGGGTGTTGTATGGGGTGGGACATTGTACGGGGAGGCGATGTTGTATGGGGAGGGGTGTTGTATGGGGTGGGGACATTGTACGGGGAGGGGATGTTGAAGGGGAGGGGTGTTGTATGGGGTGGGGACATTGTAGGGAGATGATGGTATGGGGAGGGGTGTTGTATGGGGTGGGGACATTGTACGGGGAGATGATGTTGTATGGGGAGGGGTGTTGTATGGGTGGGGACATTGTACGGGGAGATGATGTTGTAAGGGGAGGGGTGTTGTATGGGTGGGGACATTGTACGGGGAGATGATGTTGTAAGGGGAGGGGTGTTGTATGGGGTGGGGACATTGTATGGGGAGATGATGTTGTATGGGGAGGGGTGTTGTATGGGGTGGGAGAGTCTTTGAAGAGGGGAGCATTTATACAATTGCAGGTGAGTGGTTATGAATCAGTGTCTGGATCATCAGTAGTTACTCCTGGGATTCTGGGCTGGGGAGAATGGGAGTGGGAGACAGTGGGTTGGCATATTGGGGAGAGCGGTGGTAGTTTTTATTTTACTCGTTTATAGTATGTGGGTATCATTGGCAGGGCAGGTCTCTGTTGCCAATCCCTAATTGCCATGAAACTGGTGGCTGGCTGGACATCGAAGACTCAATCATCGGCCAGACCAGATTTCCTTCCTGGGAGAACATTAGTGAACTAGATGGGTTTTACAACCATCGACAATAGTTTCATGGTCATTTCACCTTCTGCTGTGGTGGGATTTGAACCTGGGTCCCCAGGAACATTACCCTGAGCTCTCTGGATTAGTAGTCCAGTGACAATATGCCACTGCCTTCTCACCTGTGGGGCAAGAGGTGTCACATGGGGAAGGTTGTTGTACAGGGAGGGATGTCGTACGGAGTGGAATGTCATACTGAGTGGGGTTCGTATGAGGCAAAGTGTTATATGGGAGGAGGTGTTGTACGGGGTGGGGAATTGTAAACGAAGGGATGTCATACAGGGAGGATGTTGTATGGGGTGGGGAATTGTAAACGAAGGGATGTCATACAGGGAGGATGTTGTATGGGGTGGGGAATTGTAAGTGAGGGGGTGTCGTACGGGGAGGGGTGTTGTACGGGGTAGGGAATTGTAAGTGAGGGGGTGTCGTACGGGGAGGATGTTGTACGGGGTGGGGAATTGTAAGCGAGGGTGTCATATGGGGAGGGGTGTTGTATGGGGGGGAATTGTAAGCGAGGGGGTGTCGTACGGGGAGGGGTGTTGTATGGGGTGGGGAATTGTAAACGAAGGGATATTTTTCAGGGAGGGGTGTTGCATGGGGTGGGGAATCGTAAGTGAGGGGATGTCGTACAGGGAGGAGTGTTGTATAGGAAAAGGCTCTCAGATATTGGATGCTGGGGAGGGCCTGAGGTTTGTGTATCGTTCCTTCCCCTCTCCCCGCAACCGCCCCCAGCCTCCTCTCGCTGCAACCCCTCCCCCGCGACTCTGCTATGAGTAAAACAATCTCTGCCGTCCTTCCTCGCCTCCCCTAGGACTAGGCAGGGCCGAAGATGGAGTGGAAAAGCGTGAAGGTGCCGGCGGCCTCCATCGGCCCCAAGGCTTGGCGGGACCGGGCCATCAAGACAGTGGGGCTGGCCGAGGCAGCCATCGAGATCACGGCCCACCATTACCACGACACCCCGTTCCGCTCGGCCACGCTGTACAAGAACCAAGCCCGCCGCCTGGCCCGGCTCAAAGGCTGCAAGTACCTGCCGGGGGACCTGTCGGAGAATCCGGAGCCCCTCATCAAGTACAAGGACCGGCAGCAGGCGATCCAGAAGAAGAAGGAGGAGCTGCAGGAGGCCAAGAATCACGTGTGCAAGGTGACGAGCGATGAGGATTTCAGCGGCGACATCCTCTACAAGGTGCCCGAGGGCCAGCACACCGGCTGGGGCTTCAAAATGGAGATGGAGCTGCTGCCTTTCCTGCGTGACCTCTGCGCCTTGCAGAGCAACGAGCAGGTGGGCAGCTACACGCTGCAGGTCCGCTCCGTCATCGGCCACCTCTGTGACCAGATCAACCGGCTCAACACTGAGATCTTCCGCCTCAAGGAGACCCGTGACAAGCTACGGCTGGCCCTGGCCGACATCCGCAAGGGGCTGGTGCTCAACCGGATGACCAACGACATGCGCAAGAAGAGGCCTCCCTTAGAACGGGTGAGTGGATCCCCACCCATCCCCCAGTGTGGCCGTGCGCCCTCAGCGTCACCCGATGGTTTGGTCGCACAGGCTGGGGCCCTTTTAAAGGCAGCAATGGATGAAGCGTTGGGATGGGAGGAGCGATGGTGGGGTGGTGCGGTGGGAGGAGCAGTGGGGGGTGGGGGGTGGGGGGGGATGAGGGACGAGGGACGAGGGACGCTTAATCTCACAGCGAGTGGTTAGAGTCTGAAAGACTGAGGGAATGAGGGTGTGGCGGATGCAAAATTCAATTGGAGCGTTCGCCAGGGGAACTAGACTGGGAAGAGAGAGTGTGCAAGTTTACACGTGGAGGGGGGAGTGTGCAAAGTTTACACGTGGAGGGGGAGTGTGCAAGTTTACACGTGGAGGGGGACAGTCAGTGGCAAGTTTACACGTGGAGGGGAGAGTTGCAGTTTACACGGGATTGGACGGTGAGTTTACACGTGGAGGGGAGTTTGCAAGTTTACACGTGGAGGGGGGTGTGCAAGTTTACACGTGGAGGGGGGAGTGTGCAAGTTTACACGTGGAGGGGGGAGTTGCAAGTACAGTGTGCAAGTTTACACGTGGAGTTAGACGTGGAGTGTGCAAGTTTACACGTGGAGGGGGAGTGTGCAAGTTTACACGTGGAGGGGGGAGTGTGCAAGTTTACACTTGAGGGGAGAGTGTGCAAGTACGTGAAGGGGGAGTGTGCAAGTTTACACGTGGAGGGGGAGTGCAAGTTTACACGTGGAGGGGGGGAGTGTGTTTACCGTGGAGGGGGGAGTGTGCAAGTTACACGGGAGGGGGGAGCTTGCAAGTTTACACGTGGAGGGGAGTGTGCAAGTTTACATGTGAGTTTGCATGGGGGGAGTGTGCAAGTTTACACGTGGAGGGGGGAGTGTGTAAGTTTACACGTGGAGGGGGGAGTGTGCAAGTTTACAAGTGGGGGTGGAGTGTGCAAGTTTACAAGTGAGGGGAGTGTGCAAGTTTACAAGTGGAGGGGAGTGAGTTTACACGCAAGTTTACACGTGAAGGGGGAGTGTGCAAGTTTACACGTGGTAGGGGGAGAGTGTGCAAGTTTACACGTGGAGGGGAGAGTGTGCAAGTTTACAGTTGAGGTGGAGGGATGGTGGAGGGGAGAGTGTGAAGTTACAGTTTACACGTGGAGGGAGTGTGTGTGCAGTTTACACTTTGGAGGGGGGTGTGTGTGCAAGTTTACACGTGGAGGGGAGAGTGTGCAAGTTTACACGTGGAGGGGGAGTGTGCAAGTTTACACGTGGAGGGGGAGTGTGCAAGTTACACGTGGAGGGGAGAGTGTGCAAGTTTACACGTGGAGGGGGAGTAGTTTGCAAGTTTACACGTGTGTTACACGTGGAGTGTGCAAGTTTACAGAGGGGGAGTGTGCAAGTTTACACGTGGTGTGGAGGGGGGAGTGTGCAAGTTTACACACGTGGAGGGGAGAGTGTGCAAGTTTACACGTGGAGGGGGGAGTGTGCAAGTTTCAAAAACGTGGAGAGGGGGAGTGTGCAAGTTTACACGTGGAAGGGAGAGTGTGCAAGTTTAATCGTGGAGGGGGGAGTGTGCAAATTTACAGTGGAGGGGAGAGTGTGCAGTTTACACGTGGAGGGGGAGTGTGCAAGTTACACGTGGAGGGGGGAGTGTGCACGTTTACACGTGGAGGGGGGAGTTTGCAAGTTTACACGTGGAGGGAGGTAATGTGCAGGTTTACAGGGGAGGGGGAGAGTGTGCAGGTTTACAGGGGGAGGGGGAGTGTGCAGTTTACAGGGGGAGGGGGGAGTGTGCCAGGTTTACGGGGGTGGGAGTGTGCAGGTTTATAGGGGAGGGGGGTAGTGTGCAGGTTAACAGGGGGAGGGGGAGTGTGCAACTTTACAGGAGGGGGGGATGTGCAAGTTTACGGGGGAGGGGGGGAGTGTGCAGATTTAGAGGGGGAGGAGGAGTGTGCAGGTTAAAAGGGGGAGGGGGGAGTGTGCAGGTTTACAGGGGGAGGGGGGAGTGTGCGGGTTACAGGGGAGGGGGGGAGAACCAAAATGTGCAGGTTTACAGGGGGAGAGGGGATGTGAGGTTTACAGGGGGTGAGGGGAGTGTGCAGGTTTACTGGGGAGAGGGGAGTGTGCAGGTTACAGGGGAGGGAGTTGCAGGTTACAGGGGAGGGGGAAGGCAGGTTTTATGAGGGGAGTGTGCAGTTTACAGGGGAGAGGGGAGTGCAGGTTACAGGGGGGAGGGGAGTGGCAGGCAGGTTTACAGGGGGAGGGGGGAATGTGCAGGTTTATAGGGGAGGGGGGAGTGTGCAGGTTTGGGAGCGGGGAGTGTGCAGGTTTACAGGGGGAGGGGGAAGTGTGCAGGTTAACAGGGGAGGTGAGGAATGTGCAGGTTTACAGGGGGAGGGGGAGAGTGTGCAGGTTTACAGGGGGAGGGGTAAGTGTGTAGGTTTACAGGGGAGGGGGGAGTGTCAACAAAAGCAGGTTACAGGGGGAGGGAAGTGTGCAGGTTTACAGGGGGAAACAGACAGGGGGGGGAAGAGGGCAGTTGCAGCGGGGGAGTTGCAGGCTAACATGGGGAGGGGAGTGTGCAGGTTTACAGGGGGAAGTTGCAGGTTTACAGGGGAGGGGGGTGTGTGCAGACAGTTACAGGGGGAGAGGGAGTGTCAGGTTTACAGGGGAGGAGGGGAGATGTGCAGGTTTACAGGGGGGGGGAATGTGCAGGTTTACAGGGGACAGTGGTGAGCAGGACAGGGGACAGTTTACGTGCAGGTTTACAAACTTACAGGGGGAGAGGGGAGTGTGCAGGTTTACAGGGAGGTGGGGAGTGTGCAGGTTTACAGGGGGAGGGGGAATGTGCAGGTTTATAGGGGGAGGGGGGAGTGTGCAGGTTTACAGGGGAGCGGGGAGTGTGCAGTTACAGGGGGAGGGGGAAGTGTGCAGGTTAACAGGGGGAGGTGAGGAATGTGCAGGTTTACAGGGGGAGGGGGTGTGTACAGTTACTGGGGAGGGGGGAGTGTGCAGGTTTACAGAGAGAAGGGGCAATGTGCGGGTTTACAGGGGCAGGGAGGAGTGTACAGTTTACTGGGGAGGGGGAGTATGCAGGTTTACAGAATGTGCAGTTAGAAAATGAGTTACTTTATCTATTATGGTGGGATTGAGGGAGAGAGGCAGAAACTGATATCTTTAACATGAGAGGAGATGGGCTGATCCCTTTAACGTGAGAAGGGCTGATCCCTTTAAAATGGAGACATGAGAGGGCCTTTAACATGGGGGCAGAGGGGTGGTTCCTTTAATGTGGGGGAGAGGTGCAGTCCCTTTAACGTGAGGGCGGAGAGAGGAACGAGTCCCTTTAACATTGGAGCAGGAAAGGGGCTTATGCCTTTAACATGGGAGGGGAGGGACTGGTGCCTTTAACATTGGGGGGGCAGCTGATCCTCTAACATGGGGGATGGGGGAGAATAGGTGATCCCTTTAACATTGTTGGGGTCAGGGGGAGAGAGGTGTTGGCATGTTAGCACAGTGGTTAGCACTGCTGCCTCACAGCATCAGGGACGAGGATTTGATTCCAGTCTCCAGTCACTGTCTGAGTGGAGTCTGCACATTCTCCCCATGTCTGCATGGGTTTTCTCGGGGTGCTGCTGTTCTTTTCCACAGTCCAAAGATGTGGGGGTTAGGTGGATTGGCTATGATAAATTGACCCTTTGCATCAGGGAGACTAGCAGAGTGAATACGTGGGGCAATACGGCCTGGATAGGGGTTATTGTTGGTGCAGACTTGATGGGCCGAATGGTCTCTTCCTGCACTATAGTGATTCTATGATCTCTTTATCAGGCTGGAGGAATGTTGCAGGGGCGAGAGGTAGCAGCTGATGTCTCGAGTGAGGGAGGTACGTAGGGCGGAGGGAGATTCCCTGCAGTTTTGTGTAAACTATCAGTTGCATTTGCCCATTGCATTCACCTGGCCCCGTGCTGGTTTCTACAGGAACCCGATGGAGCAGATTTGTTGATTGGCTTGGAGAAGAAACATCTGCAGGATATCAAACCCAAAATGGAAGCACTACTGCACACGATAAATGACATACTCCAGGTTAGCTGGTGAACGGGGTGGGGTGTTGCGGATGAGGAGGGAGTGGGGGGGAGGCTTTCTGTGGGCTCCTCGATGTCATTCCTGGAGTCATCCACACAAAAATGTCTTCCTCTTCCAAACGCCCTCCTCGTTTTGCTTCTCTATCCAAACAACACTGGCGACAATGATCTTGAGTGAAGGGAATTTCCCGTCCTTATCTGCCCTGTCTGCCAATCTCAATGACTTTGTTATCAAACAAGTTTGATTGCCACTGGGTTACAACCAGGCCTAGATTCTCATGTTGCATAAAACCATCACAATAGAGCAATTAAACTTTAGTGGAAACAGTGGAACAATTAAACAAGATAAGGACATGAGAACCAGGAGCAGCAGTAGGCCATCTGGCCCCTCGAGCCATTCAACAAAACCTTGGCTGGTCTTTTCATGACCCAGCTCCACTCACCCGCCCGCTCACTGTTAACCTTAATTCCTTTACTGTCGAAAAATTTACCTATCCTTGCCTTAAAAACATTCAATGAGGTAGCTTCAACTGCTTCACTGGGCAGGGAATTCCACAGATTCAAACCCTTTGTGTGAAGAAGTTCCTCCTCAACTCAGCCCTAAATCTGCTGTCCCTTATTTTGAGGCCATGCCTCCTGGTCCTAGTTTCACTTGCCAGTGGAAACAACTTCCCTGCTTCTATCTTGTCTATTCCCTTCATAATCTTATATGCTGCTACAAGATTTCCCCTCCTCTGAATTCCAATGAATATAGTCCCAGTCTACTCAGAATGTCCTCATAAGCCAACCCTCTCAACTCCCCAATCACCCGAGTGAATCCCCTCTGCACCCCCTCCAGTGCCAGTATATCCTTTCTCAAGCAAGGAGAGCAAAACTGTACACAGTACACCAGATGTGACTTCACCAGTGCCTTATATAACTGCAACATAACCTTGCTGTTTTTAAACTCCATCCCTCTAACAATGAAGAACAAAATTCCATTTGCCGCCTTAAACTATTCCTTTCGTTCTGTCTTCATGGGAAAAACACAAATAACTTGCCAGAAATTCTAGGGAACCAAGGGTGCTCTGAGAAGGAGGAATTGAAGGAAATTAGTATCAGTAAAAAAAATGCTGGAGAAGTTAATAGGACTGAAAGCCGATAAATCCTTAGGGCATAATGATCTATATCCCAGGGAGGTGGCCATGGAAATAGTGGGTATGTTGGTTGTTACATTCCAAAAGTCTGTAGATTCTGGAACAATACTAGCAGATTGGAGGGTGGCAAATGTAACCCCACTATTTAAGGAGGGCGGGGAAACAGGGAATTACAGATTGCAGTGGCACAGTAGCACAGTGGTTAGCATTGCTGCCTCACAGCGCCAGGGACTCGGGTTTGAATCCTGGCTTGGGCCACTATCTGTGTGGAGTTTGCACGTTCTCCTCATGTCTGCATGGGTTTCCTCCAAGCGCTTTGGTTTCCTCCCACAGTCTGAAAGATGTGCGGGTGAGGTAGATTGGCCATGCCAAATTGCCCCTTTGGGATTTGGGGACTTGTTGGGGTAAATGAATGAGATAAGGTGGATAGGGCCAGGTGGTTGGTGCAGACTCGGGGGGCCAAATGGCTTCATTCTGTACTGTAGGATTTTGTGGTTAGCCTGACATCAGTAGCAGGGGAATTGCTCAAGTCTATATTATTATGGATGGAATAACAGGACACTTAGAAAATATCAGTGGGATTAGACAAAGTTAGCATGGGTTTCTGAAAGGGAAATCAGGTTTGATAAATCGACTGAATGTAGCTAGCAGAAAGATGGGGGAGAACCAGTGAATGTGGTATAGTTGGATTTTCAGAAAGCCTTTGACAAAGTCCCACAAAAGAGTTAGTGTGTAAAATTAAAGCACATAAGATTGGGAGTAATATATTGGCATGGATTGAGAATTGGTTGGCAGACCAGAAACAGAGAGTAGGAATACATTCATTTTTTTTTGGATTAGCAAGCGGTGACTAGTATAGTCCCACAGGGATCAGTATTTGGGCCCCAGCTACTCACAATGTTTATCAATGATTTAGAGGCAGGAACCCAATTAAATATTTCCAAGTTCGCTGATGACACAAAACTCGATGGGGAAAGTGACTGTTGAGGTTTCAAGGTGGTTTGAAGTTGAGTGAGCGGGCAAACACATGGCAGATGGAGTACGATGCGGCCAAATGTGAAGTTATCCATTTCAGTAGGGAAAACAGAAAGGCAGAGTATTATTTAAATTGTGGTAGATTGGGAAATGTTGATGTATAAAGGGACCTGGATATCCTTGTACACCAGCCACTGAAAGCCAGCACGCAGGTCAGCAAGCAGTGAGGAAGGCAAATGATACTTCAGCCTTAGTTGCAAGAGGATTTCAGTACAGGAGCAGTGATGAGTTACTGCAGCTGTACAGGGTCTTGTTGAGACCACATCTGGAGTATTGTGTGCTGTTTTGGTCTCCTTATCTAAGAAACAGTAGATTTCATAGAGGGAGTGCAATGAAGGTTCACCAGACTGATTCGTGGGATGGCAGGATTGTCACTTGAGGATAGATTGGGTTGATTGGTCCTGAATTAATTGAAAATGAGAAGAATGAGTGGGGATCTCACTGAAACATAAAATTCTAACAGGGCTGGATAGACTGAATGCAGAGATATTGATTTCTCTGGCTGGTGAGTCTAGAACAAGCGGTCACAGTCTCAGGATTCAGCATAGGCCATTTAAAATGGAGATATGTGGAGACATTTCTTCACTCAGAGGGTGGTGAACCCATAGAATTTTCTACTACCATAGTAGCCCATGGAGATCAAGTCACTCAATATATTTAAAAAGGAAATAGGTAGACTTCTAGACAGATCTCAAGAACTCTGAAGAGAGAGTGGAATGTGGCATTGAGATAAAGGATTAGTCTTGAACATATTAAATGGCAGAGCTGATTTGATGGGCCAAATGGCACTACTCCTGCTCCTATTCTCTGTGCCCCTACAGGAAGGAGGCCCCTTACACCTTCTCAGGGTAATTACCGGGACGGTGATGAAACATCAGAAATGTCAGTGATGTCCACGTTCCGAAAATGATTCTTTTAAAAGAAACATCAGATAGAGAACGGGGTTAGATACAGAGTAAAGCTCCCCCTACACTGTCCCCATCAAACACTCCCAGGACAGGTACAGCACGGGGTTAGATACAGAGTAAAGCTCCCTCTACACTGTCCCCCATCAAACACTCCCAGGACAGGTACAGCACGGGGTTAGATACAGAGTAAAGCTCCCTCTACACTGTCCCCCATCAAACACTCCCAGGACAGGTACAGCACAGGGTTAGATACAGAGTAAAGCTCCCTCTACACTGTCCCCATCAAACACTCCCAGGACAGGTACAGCATGGGGTTACATAGAACATAGAACATAGAACACTACAGCACAAACAGGCCCTTCGGCCCACAAGTTGTGCCAAACACATCAAAACCTACCCAGCCATAGACCTATCTATAACCCCTAATCCCATTGGATCCCATATACTCATCCAGAAGTCTTTTAAAAGACCCCAGCGAGTTTGCCTCGACCACCACCGACGGCAGCCGATTCCATTCACTCACCACCCTCTGAGTGAAAAACTTTCCCCTAGCATCCCCTCTGTACTTGCTTCCCTGCACCTTAAATCTGTGCCCTCTCGTCACGACCATTTCAGCCCTGGGAAATAGTCTCTGAGAGTCCACCCTATCTATTCCTCTCAACATCTTGTAAACCTCTATCAGGTCGCCTCTCAACCTTCGTCTCTCCAGGGAGAACAGTCCCAGCTCCCTCAACCTGTCTTCATAAGGCATGCCTCCCAATCCAGGC
Source organism: Sphyrna mokarran (assembly GCA_024679065.1). Taxonomy (NCBI): domain Eukaryota; kingdom Metazoa; phylum Chordata; class Chondrichthyes; order Carcharhiniformes; family Carcharhinidae; genus Sphyrna; species Sphyrna mokarran. The sequence goes on from JAGIQG010000009.1 coordinate 98,952,568, forward strand.
AACATCCTTGTAAATCTCCTCTGCACCCTTTCAATAGCTTCCACGTCCTTCCTATAGTGAGGCGACCAGAACTGCGCACAGTACTCCAAGTGTGGTCTGACAAGGGTCCTATAAAGCTGCAGCATTACCTCCTGACTCCTGAACTCAATCCCTCGATGAATGAAGGCCAGTACACCGTAAGCTTTCTTAACCACATCCTCCACCTGGGAGGCCGATTTGAGAGTCTTATGGACCCGGACCCCAAGATCCCTCTGCTCTTCCACACAGCTAAGACTCCTACCTTTGATAGTGTACTCATTCATCCCGTTGGATCTGCCAAAATGGACCACAACACATTTATCCGCGTTGAAGTCCATCTGCCACTTCTCCGCCCAGTCTTGCATCCTGTCGATGTCATGCTGCAACTTCTGACATCCCTCCAGACCATCCACAACACCACCGACCTTCGTGTCATCGGCGAACTTACTCACCCATCCCTCCACTTCCTCATCCAGGTCATTTATGAAAATGACAAACAGCAAGGGTCCTAGAACAGATCCCTGGGGCACTCCACTGGTGACCGACCTCCATGCAGAAAAAGAGCCATCCACAACCACCCTCTGCCTTCTGCAGGCAAGCCAGTTCTGGATCCACAAGACCAAAGCCCCTTGGATCCCATGGCCTCTCACCTTCTCAAGAAGTCTTGCATGGGGGACCTTGTCAAATGCCTTGCTGAAGTCCATGTACACCACGTCCACTGCTCTTCCTTCGTCAATGTGTTCAGTCACATTTTCGAAGAACTCAATTAAGCTCGTAAGGCACGACCTGCCTTTTACAAAACCATGCTGACTATTTCTAATCAACCTAAACTTCTCCAAATGCTCATAAATCTTGTCCCTCAGAAGCCTCTCCATCAGCTTACCAACCATTGAGGTCAGACTTTCTGGTCGGTAATTTCCAGGACTATCCCTGTTCCCTTTCTTGAAAATAGGGACCACATCCGCAATCCTCCAATCCTCTGGAACCCCTCCCGTCTCCATCGAAAGATAGATACAGAGGGGTTAGATACAGAGTAAAGCTCCCTCTACACTGTCCCCATCAAACACTCCCAGGACAGGTACAGCACGGGGTTAGATACAGAGTAAATCTCCCTCTACACTGTCCCCATCAAACACTCCCAGGACAGGTACAGCATGGGGTTAGATACAGAGTAAATCTCCCTCTACACTGTCCCCATCTAACACTCTCAGGACAGGTACAGCACGGGATAAGATACAGGGTAAATCTCTGTCTGCACTGTCCCCATCAAACACTCCCAGGACAGGTACAGCATGGGGTTAGATACAGAGTAAAACTCCCTCTGCACTGTACCATAAATGCACCTTCACTGTGTCACTGGGAGCTGTGCTTCACTATTTGATCAAATGTAGGGTAATAACAGCTCTTGTAATGTTGTATGAAGAACCTCAATATTCACTGACATTTTTCCTTTAACTTTCACCTCAGAGCATTCAGATTATAATCTGATGAGTTAGGAACCCCTGCTTCTGGATAGGATGGGCAGCTAAATAAAACCACAGTGAGATGGCAGTAACTCTGCGCTGCATTATAAGATTGGTCGGATGTGTCATCACTCAGGTCACTCTCTGATTCCAGATAAAAATTACTGAGGGAGATAGGGAATAGGTGACAGAGGAAGAGGAAGAAGGCAGTGCAGGCATCCCCTGCAGTCATCTCTCTGTGAATCAGATATACTGTTTTGATTACTGTTGGTGGAGATGTAGACCAGGGGAAAGTGACAGCAGCCAAGTTCATGGCATTGTGACTGACTCTACTGCACGGGAGGGGAGGAAAAAAGACTGGCAGAGCTTTGGTGATGGGGAATAGAGAGGCGTTTCTGCAGACGCAAATGAGACTCCTGGATGGTATGTTGCCTTCTTCGTGCAAGAGTCAAGTATGTCTCGGAACAGCTGGAGGGCATTCTGGAGGGGGAGGATGAACAGCCAACTGTTGTGGTGCATATGGACACCAACGATATAGGCAAAAAACAGGATGAGGTCCTAATTTTGGGAGTTTGGAATTAAACGACAAAGTAGGATCTCAAAGGTGGTAATCTCAGAATTGCTACCACATGATAGCCAGAGTAGGAATATTAGGATAGTTAAGATGAATTGTGGCTTGAGAGATGGTGCAAGAAGGAGGGATTCAAGTTTCTGGGATATTGGAATCGATTCTGAGGGAGGTGGGACCAGTACAAATCGGAAAGCGTGTACACGGGTTGGAATGGAAGTAATGTCCTAGGTGGAGTGTTTGCTGCTGCTGTTGAGGAGGGTTTAAGCTAATGTGGCAGGGGGGATGGGAATCGATGCAGGAAGTCAGAGGGAAGTAAAGTGGGGACAGAAACAAAAGCAGAACAGGGAAAAGTGGAAGGTAAAGAAACCAAAGACAAATATCAAAAAGGGCCACAGTACAGCGACTGTGGAGAATGGGTCCGTAAGGCTCAGAGAAATAAAACACAGGGAGCATGTTTAAAACATGACAGGGCTGATGGTCTGAGAAAGCAGGGCAGACAGCAAGGAAGTCTCGATTAAATTGTATTTATTTCAATGCAAGAGGCCTGACAGGCCTCTTGAATTCAGGGCTTGCTTGGGTACATGGGACTTGTATATTATAGCTATTATTGAAATGTGGCTAAGGGAGGGGCAGGACTGCCAGCTCAGTGGTGCAGAGTACGGATGCTATAGGAAAGATGAAACAGGAAGTAAGAGAGAAGGAGGGAGTTGCATTTTTGATTAGGGAGAACATCACGGCAGTACTGAGAGGGGATATATCCAAAGGCTTGCTCACTGACTCTATATGGTTAGAACTGAGAAATAAGAAGGAAGAGATCACTTTGACGAGATTGTACTTTAGGCCCTTAAATAGTCAATGGGAAATTGAGGAGCAAATATGTAAGGTGATTACAGATAGCTCCAAGAAAAATAGGGTGGTAATAGTCGGTGACTTTAACTTTCCTAACATTGATTGGGGCAGCCATAGTATTAGAGGTTTGGGGGGAGAGAAATTTGTTGAATGTATTCAGGAGAAATTTCTCATTATGTAGATGGCCTGATTAGAGAGGGGGGCAAAACTGAACCTCCTCTTGGGAAATAAGGAAGGGCAGGGGACAGAAGAGTTAATGAGGGATCACTTTTGAACCAATGAACATAATTCCATTACTTTTAAGATAGCTATGGAGAATGATAAAAAGTTAAAATTTTAAATTGGGGCAAGGCCAATTTGGATAGTATTAGACAGGAACTTTCAAAAGTTGTTTGGGGAGTCTGTTAGCAGGCAAATGGACGTTTGGTAAGTGGGAGGCTTTCAAAAGTGTGTTAACCTTTTCAGAGTAAGGAGTACACATGTTTCTTTTAGAGTAAAGGGCAAAGCTGGTAGAAGTAGGTAACCCTGGGTGACTTGGCATATTAAGGCCCTGGTCAAAAAAGAAGGCAAATGAGATGCATGGGAAGCTGGGATCAAGTGAATTCCTTGGAGAAGATAGAGGTTGTCTGAGTAGCGTTAAGAGAGAAATCAAGAGAAATCAAAGGTGGGTTTGCTTTGGCCGACAAGGCAAAGGACTACATAAAGAATTTCTACAAATGCAAAAAGGCAAATGAGTGACGAGGGAGAGAATAGGGCCTCTTAAGGATCAATAAGGTCATCTATGTTCAGATCCACAAGAGATGGGTGAGATCCTAAATGAATATTTCTCATTGGTATTTACTGTTAGGAAAGGCATGGATGTTAGGGAACTTGGGGGAATAAATAGTGATGTCTTGAGGAGTGTGCATATTACAGAGAAGGAGGTGCTGGAAGTCTTAAAGCACATCAAGGTAGATAAATCCCTGGAACCTGATGAAACCCGGGATGTTGTAGGAGACTGAGGAGGAAATTGCAGGTCTTCCCACAGAGATGTTTGAATCATCGACAGTCACAGCTAGGGTGCCCGAAGTGTGGCAAATGTTGCACCTTTGTTAAGAAGAAGAAGGGCTGCAGGAAAAAGAACATAAGAAATAGGAGCAGGAGTAGGCCATCCAGCCCTTCGAGCCTGCCCTGCCATTCAACAAGATCATGGCTGATCTGAAGTGGATCAGTTCCACTTTCCCTCTTTCTCCCCATAACCCTTAATTCCTTTGTCTATCAGAAAGCCTGGGAACTATAGGTGGTGACCCTCACATCTGTGGTGGGTAAGTTGTTAAAAGGTATTTTGAGAGACAGGAACAAGAGGTGACTATTGGTTAGAGACAGTCAGCATGGCTTTGTGAGTGGAAAATCATGTCTCACAAATTTGAGTTTTTGAAGTGGTAACCAAGGGACATGAGTGCACTGAGGTCAACAGTGTCTTCATGGACTTGAGCGAGGCCTTTGTCAAGGTACTGCATGGTAAGTTGTTGCATGAGATTAAATCTCATGGAATCCAGGTGGTAACCAAATGGATAGAAAATTAGCTCGACAACAGAAAACAGAGACTGGTTGTTGATGGTTGTTTTTCAAACTGGAAGCCTGTGGCCAGCAGTGTGCCTGAGGGATCGGTGCTGGGTCCACTGTTACTTGTTATTTATGTTAATGATTTAGATGAGAATTTATGGGGCACGGTTAGTAAATTTGCAGATTAACCAAGATTGGTGGCATAGTGGACAGTGAAGGAGATTATCTAGGATTGCAACATGATCTTGATCAATTGGACGAAGATGGAGTTTAATTTAGATAAATGTGAGATGATGCATTTTGGTAGAGTGAATTGGGGCAGGACTTATTCAGTTAATGGGAGAGTATCGGTTGAGAGTTATAGAACAAAGAGATCTAGGAATACAGGTTCATAGCTCCTTGAAAATAGAGGCACAGGTGGATAGGGTGCTGAAGAAGGCATTCAGCATGCTTAGTTTCATTGATCAGAACATTGAGTACAGGAGTTGGGACATCCTGTTCAGGTTATATATTAGTAAGGCCACACTTGGAATACTGTGGACAATCTGGTCACCCTATTATAGAAAGGATATTATTTAACTAGAAAAAGTGCAAAAATGATTTATTAGGATAGTATTGGGAGTTCTTGGTTTGAGTTATCAGGAAAGGTTGGATAGACTGGGACGTTTTTCTCTGGTGTGTAGGAGGCTTAGGTGTGATCTTATAGAGGTCTATAACATAATGAGGACCATAGATAGTCAACATTTTTTCCCAGAAGTATAAGAATCTAAAACTGGAACACAATGGTTTTAGATGAGAGAGGATAAGTGTCCAGAGGGGCAATTTTTTCACTTAGAAGATTGTGAATGTCTGGAACAAGTTGCTAGAGGAGTTGTAGTAGCAGGTACAATTTTGTATTTTAAAAAGCATTTTTAGACAGCTACATGGTAAGGTGGGTATAGAAGGATATGGGCCAAATGTGGGCAATTGGGACTAGCTTAGTGTTGAAAACTAGGTGGCATGGACAAATTGGGCCAAAAGGCCTGTTTCCATGCTGTAAACATTGATGACTCTATGATTCTATATTGTATGCTTGTGTTCCCCTTCCAGAAACTGGACGCTGCTCGGAAGAAATTGCAGGAATGCTACAGGGAAAGAATGCTGGTTCTTGATCTGATCCCTCAGTTAATGAGCCAGACCACCAAAGATGCCAGAACCGATTGTCTGACCCCCAGAATAACAAAAGCATTGTCAGAAGTCAGGGACGTCAACTTGATGCCTGCACCGACACCGGTTGGCCCGTACACTTACGGTGAGACACAAAGGTGTCAAGAAATTTGGCAGGTTCCATTTCAGGGTTAGAGCCTGTGTCAGAGGCACCAGTCTGTGGGGTCAACTGCATCAAAGTGTCAGGGACAGCAGTGCATGGGGACGTCTGTATCACATTGTCAGTGACAACAGACTATGGGGATACCTGTATCAGAGTGCCAGGGTCACTAGTCCTTGGGGATGCCTGTGTTGCAGTGTCAGAGACACTGCATGGTGCTATTTGTATCAGAGTGTCAGGGACACCAGTCCATGGGGACCCCTGTACCAGAGTGTCGGGGACACCGGCCCACGGGGACCCCTGTACCAGTATGTCGGGGACACCGGCCCACGGGGACCCCTGTACCAGCGTGTCGGGGACACCAGCCCACGGGGACCCCTGTACCAGCGTGTCAGGGACACCGGCCCACGGGGACCCCTGTACCAGCGTGTCGGGGACGCCGGCCCACGGGGACGCCTGTACCAGCATGTCGGGGACACCGGCCCACGGGGACGCCTGTACCAGCATGTCGGGGACACCGGCCCACGGGGATGCCTGTACCAGCGATTCGGGGACACCGGCCCACGGGGACCCCTGTACCAGCATGTCGGGGACACCGGCCCACGGGGACCCCTGTACCAGCGGGTCGGGGACGCCGGCCCACGGGGACCCCTGTACCAGCGTGTCAGGGACACCGGCCCACGGGGACCCCTGTACCAGCGTGTCGGGGACACCGGCCCACGGGGACCCCTGTACCAGCGTGTCAGGGACACCGGCCCACGGGGACGCCTTTACTAGCGTGTCAATGATACCATTCCATGGGGCTGTCTGTATCAGAGTGTCAGGGACCATTCCACAGGGCTGTCTGTATCAGAATGTCAGGGACACCAGTCCATGGAGACTCTTGTATTACAGTGTCAGGGACACCAGTCCAGGGGGTCACCTGTATCAGATTGTCAGGGACACCAGTGTATAGGGACGCTTGTATGACAGTGTCAGAGACACCAGTCCATGGCGACATTTGCATCAGAGTATCAGGGACAGCAATTGATGGGGATACCTATCTCAGAGTGTCGCCGTCACTAGTTTATGGGGGCACCTGTATCAGAGTGTCAAAGACACCAGTCTATGGAGATATCTACATCAGAGTGTAAGAGATAGCAGACCACAGAGATGTCTGTATCAGAGTGTCAGGGACACCAGTTGAAGGGGCTACTTGTATCAGAGTGTTAGGATCACTAGTCCATGGGGATACCTATATCAGAGTGACAGGGACACCACTCCATGTATCAAAGTGTCAGGGGAGCAGACCATGGGGATGTCTGTATCACACTATCAGGGACACCAGTCCATGAGGACACCTATTATCACATATCATGGGGATGCCCGTCTCAGAGTGTCAGGAGCAACAGTCTAGAGGGGCACCTGTTTTACAGTGTCAGTGACACTAGTCCATTAAAATGCCTGTATCACAGTTTCAGAGGGACATCAGACCCCAGAGAGACTTGGGAGTTAAGTTCTATGGTGACCATTGCCTATTTTGCTGTGTTGTGATGTTAGACCAAACCTGTGGGAAAATCAAAACATAAAGGCTGCCAAAATGACTAGCTGAGTAGTTCCAAAATTTTATAGCAATGGACAGAGTTAATTGTTTCAGGTCATGATGATCTCTCATCAGAATATTCAGCATGTTCATGCCAGAGACTCAATCGTAGAGGCATTGGTGGAAAGGACAAAACGCTTTCCTCGATATTGATCTTTTTATGACCTTGTGACATTTCAAAGCAGTTTGCAATGAAACCTTTGAAGTGCAGTTACTGGTAATGCATCAATCACGACTGCCAATGTACACAAGGATGTGGAAACACCAGCGTTGGATTGGGGCGGACACAGTAAAAAAATCTCATAAAACCACTTTAAAATCCAACAGGTTTTTGTGGAATCATGAGCTTTCGGAGTGCTGTTCCTTCTTCAGGTGAATGTACGCAAGCTGCTACACGATAGCGATGTGACAGTGCTTGTTTCTTTTGTTATGTTGGTTGAAGGATAAATATTGGTCAGAACCAGGCAGGACTCCCCGCTCCCCTTCAAAGTCCTGCACTGTCGTTGGAATCTCTCAATTTACATCAGTCTCCCTCAGCACTGCAATAGGAACATCAACCCCTGGACTCTGGTGCTCAGGTCTTGGAATGGCTCTTGAACCCACAACCTTCTGCTTCAGGGGCTGTAACACCATTTACTGAATTGAGGCTAACACAAAATGGAACTTTTGGAATGAGGGGCAGAGTATAGCGTGCGGGTGAACCCAGCACACACGCGCCTGGCACATTGGAAGCCCAGTCTGTAAGCTGTGAATATGGAACCTTTTTAAGGGGGCTGAGAATGCTCTCAGTTACACATCACTTTTGTTTCTGTTTTAAAACATGGATGAATCAGGAAATGAAACTTTCTCTGTCAAAACAGACTCCAATTGCCTTCCTAGAGTGAGTAATGCACTAAGGCAGACTTTCACCAGAGCTAGTAATTCCCAGAACAGATCACTTGTCTGATGCCAAGGGGCTTATAGATTGAAGGGGTGCCACTCCATACCAAGCATGGCAGACCAGGAGTCTCTCCTGCTCTTACTGCCAACAATTGCAGATAGTAGAGAAAGCAAATGGAATGTTGGCGTTTTTAGCTGAAGGAATAGAATATAAAGATGAGGGAGTACTGCTGTAATTATACAAGGCACTCCTGAGACTGCATCTATAATATTGCGCAGTTTTGGTCCCTTTTTTGCAGAAAGATGTAGTGGCGTTAGACACAGTTCAGAGGAGGTTCACTAGATTGATTCCAGAGATTAGGGGTTTGTTGTATGAAAAGAGATTGAACAGTTTAGAACTATACTGGCTGGAATTTCAAAGAATGAGGGGAGATCATATTGAGGTAGACAAAATGATTAAAAGGTATGGGTAAAGTAGACATTGGAGCAGATGCTTCCTCTTCTGGGGCATTCTAGGATGAAGAGCCTCAGGATAACGGGTAGCAAATTTAAAACAGAGTTGAGGAGAAACTACTTCTGCCAAAGGGTTGTGAATCTGTGGAATTCGCTATTCCGAAGTGCGGTGAGTGCTGGGACAGTGAGTAAATTTAAGGAGGAGTTAGACAGATTTTTAATTGGTAATGGGTTGAAGGGTTATGGGGACAAGGCAGGAAACAGGGATGAGGAGCATATCATCCAAGATTGAATGGTGGAGTGAACTCAGTTGGCTGAATGCCCTAATTCTGCTTCTATATCTTAAGAACTTAAAAAACTTTTGAACATTGGCACCTTTGGTGGGACTTACAGATTGAGATTCAACCTGTTTGACCGTATTGGGAATGCACCTTTCTTGGTTGTCAAGTCCTGGGGTGGCACTCAAACTCAGAGCTTCGGGTTCACAGACAGGGACAGTAAACATGGGCACTCAGTACCTCCTGTCTTCCTGAATTCATAGAGGCTTGTAAGGATGGGCATGTAGAGATCTGTAAGCATCAGTGAATCATACAGCACAGAAGGGGGCAATTCAGCCCATTTATGTCCATGCACACCCTCTGAAGAAGCAATTGTCCTAGTGCCACTCCCCTGCCTTTTCCTCATAGCTCTGCTATCTTTTCAGATAATAATTCAGTCACTTTAAATGCCTTCATTGAACCTATGCCTCCAGCATACTCTCAGTAACACATATTGGATTCTAATCATTCTGTTTGTGAAAAGATTCCCCCTCCACCCCGCCCCCCCACCCCCACTATGATGCTATTGCTTCTTTTGCCACTCACCCTAAATCTGCACCCTCTGCTTCTTGATCCCTCCACCAATGGGAACAGTTTCTCCCTATCCACTCTGTCCGGACCTGCTCGTGATTTTAAACACCTCGGTCAAAACTCCTTTCAACCTTCTCTTCTCCCACAAATTTAAAGGTTATTTATTAGTGTCACAAGTAGGCTTATGTTAATGCTGCAATGAAATTACTGTGAAAATCCCTAGTTGCCAAACTCCAGTGCCTGTTCGGGTACACTAAGGGAGAATTTAGTACGGCTCAATGCACCTAACCAACACATCTTTTGGACTGTGGGAGGAAGCCGGAGCACCCAAAGTAAATCCAGTCAGACATGGGGAGAATGTACAAACTCTGCACAGATAACAGCCCAAGCTGGGAATCAAACCTGCGTCCCTGGCACTGAGGCAGTAGTGCTAACCACAGTGTCACTGTGCTGCCCATAGAGGATCTGTTTCTCCAATCTATCCACGTTACTAATAATCCTGATCCTTGGGACCGTACTGCACCGTCACTGAGGCCTTCACATTCTTCCTAATGTGCAGCTCCTCAAGATAGTCTCAGTGCTGCAGCTGAGGTCAGCCAAGTGTTTTGATGGTAACATGTTTAATAAGAATAAGCCGATTTGCAGTTTGTGCGATTATGGATTATTTCAGATGGAGGCTAGCGAAGGTAGTGGCGAGTTGCCTTTTTGGAACCCCTACAATCCTTGAGGTGTAGGTGCACCCATAGTGCTGTTAGAGAGGGAGTTCCGGGATTTTGACCCAGAGACAGTGAAGGAACAGCCGATATATTTCCAAATCAGGATGGTGAATGAGGAACGTTCAGATGGTTCCCATGTGTTTGCTGCTCTTGTCTTTCTAGATGGCAGTGGTGTGGTTTGGAAGGCCTTTTTTGCAATAATAATCAGAATGAAACAGTACATGAGTGTTGCAATCCTTGGAGTCCTGGTGCTCTTCAATTAGACCCACTTCCTTGCTCTTTCCCCATAGCCCTGCTTGTTTTCTACGAATAAGTACATCTCCAGTTCCCTGTGGAAAGTCACTGCTGATTCTATTTTCACTTTCTATTCAGGCATTATGTTTCAGAGCACAACTAATTACTTCAAAAACGAAAATTCCCCTCGGCTCTCTTTTGGTATGTTTGTCAAATACTTTAAATCTCCGTCACTCCTCTGTTTATTGACTCTCCAGCTGCAGCTTTGATTTTCTTTACTTTGTCAAAACTTTTCACAATTACACATGTTTTTTTTTAATAGAAATCATTGAAAGGATGTGAGTTTCGCTAGCTGGGACAACATCTATTACCCATCCGTAATTGACCCTTGAGAAGGTGGTGGTGAGCCCCCCTTCTTGAACCGCTGTGGTCAGTCCCTGAGATATAGGTAGACTCACTGTGCTTTAGGGAAGGAGTTCCAGGATTTTGACCCAGTGCTGTTAAAAAAGGAGCAAAGGAATGGCCGAAATATTTCCAAGTCAGGATGGTGAGTGGCTTGGAGGGGAACCTCCAGCTGGTGGTGTTCCTCGGTGTCTGCTGCTCTTGTCCTTCTAGATGGTAGTGGTGTGGGTTTGGAAGGTGCTCCTAAAGAGTCTTCTATAGTGCATTTTATAGATGGTACACAAGGCTGCCTCTATGTGTTGGAGGGAGTGAATGATTGTGGATATGTGCCAATCAAGTGGACTGGTTTTGTCCTAGATGATGTTGAGCTTCTTGAGTATTGTTGGAACTGCTCTCATCCAAGCAAGTGGAGAGTATTCCATCACACTCCTGACTTACGCCTGGTAAAGAAGGCATTGGGGGACAGGCTGTGGTGAGTCAGGAGGTGAGTTATTTGTTGCAAGATTCCAAACTATGACCTACTGTTTCAGCTGACGTATTTATATGGCGAATCCAGTTCAGTTTCTGATCAATGGTAACCACCAGGATATTGACAGTGGGTATAATGACTTCAGTCAAGGTTGGCCTATTGTAATATGATCTCCCTGATTAAGGAATCAAACGATCGGCCAATCAGTGAGTCTCTTCCTTGTATTTAACCAAGAACTCAGTAAGAATTTAGCAACACCAATTTATAATCCAACCGATTTATTTGATAGTAAAAAAGCGAGCTTTCGACTCCTGTGTCTTCCTCAGGCAAATGCAGTGTTCTGGTCTGCAATAGCACACATCAGCACAGACAGTCAGAGATTGTTGATTAGAATGCGAATCCTTACATCTAACCTGCTATTGAAGTGTTAAAGTGGCGAACAATGTGTGTGAAGGGAATCCTGAGCAGTGTTGGAGAATTGTGTGTTTTCTCCAGACAGCACAGTAAGTGAGGTTTTTTGCTAACCCAGGCAAGTTACGGGGGTTACAGATAGTGTGTCATGAAGCCAAGATCCCTGTTAAGACCGTCCTCATGTGTGCGGAGCTTGGCTATCAGTCTCTGTTCAGCGACTCTGCGCTGTCGTGTATCCCGAAAGCCCCCTTGAAGAACATTTACCCGCAGGTCGGAGGCCGAATGCCCATGACTGCTGAAGTGTTCGCCCACAGGAAGGGAACTGTTTTGCCTGGTGATTGCTGAGTGATGCTCATTCATCCGCTGTCGTAGTGTCTGCATGGTCTCCCCAATATACCATGCTTCGGGACATCCTTTCTTGCAACGTATTAGGTAGACCTAATTTAACCAAGAACGCCAGTTCCTCTGAGACTCCAGGAAGCAGCCTGCTGACTGATAACAGTCTATGTACTGCTGATGGAATTGTAAATACAGGGATTTTGGTGAAGGGGTTATACTGGGGGATTCAGTGAAGGTAATGCCATTGAATGCCAAGGGACAGTGATTAGATCCTGCGTTGTTGGAGATGGTCGTTGCCTGGCAGTTGTGTAGTGTGAATATTATTTGCCACTTGTCAAGGCCTTGCTGCATTTGTACAAATATTGCTTCAGTAACAGGGCCCTTTGGATCGTCTAATGTTTGTGCTGTTAACCCAAAATAGATGAACTGTCAAAAGGGACTGAATAATGACAGTTCTCTTGGGAAAGAGGGAAGCAACTTCCATGGGCTCACGTCCCAAAGCACTTACAGACAGCTCATTAAAGATAGCACTTACTGAAATGTAATCAGCTAATGTAGACACAGCAAGCCCCCAGAGATGGCAATAAGATGTTGACCGAGCAGCTGTGTTGACAATGTTGGTTGAGGGATAAATATTACTCGGGTGAACACCCATGCCAGGTTATCTCTTGCATATCCTGGGGATATGGAGGCAGGGTGGGGGGCGACGATGGTGAGGTGCAGATAGTTTGACTTCTCATCCAACAGACAAGATCTAGCCGTCTGTTGAGTCACACTGTATAGGAAAATGGGAACATTGGAGCAGAGGCAGCACAGTGGTTAGCATGCTGCCTCACAGCGCCAGGGACCCGGGTTCAATTCTTGCCTTGGGTCACTGTTTATGTGGAGTTTGCACATTCTCCCCACGTCTGCATGGATTTCCTTTGGGTGCTCTGGTTTCCTCCCACAGTCCAAAGGTTGATTGGCCGTGCTAAATTGATCCTAATGTCAGGGGGATTATCAGGGTAAAGGTTACAGGAATAGGGGCTGGGTGGGATTGTGATCGGTGCAGACTCAATGGTTCGAATGGCCTCCTTCTGCACTATAGGAATTCTAGGATTCTATGAGGAGTATGCCATTTGGTCCCTCAAGCCTCTACTCCTCCATTTAACAAGTTTATGGAAAATCTACCTCAGCACCATCTTCCTGCATTATTCCTTGCCCCTTAATGTCATTGATGTCGAGAAATATATCATAGAATCATAAATACTTACAGTGCAAAAGTAGGCTATTCAGCCCATCGAGTCTGCACCAGTTCTCTGGCAGAGCATCTTACCCAGCCATTTCCCCCAAACTGTCCCCATATCTCTATACATTTCCCATGGCTAATCCATCCAACCTGCACATTGTGGGACAGGAAGAGGCAATTCAGCTTGACCAATCCACCTAACCTGCACATCTTTGGAGTGTGGGAGAAAACCAGAGCATCTGGCGAAAACCCATGCAGACACAGGCAGAATGTGTAGACTTCACACAGACAGTGACCCAAGCCGGGAACTGAACCTGTGTCGCTGGCAGTGCGAGGCAACAGTGCTTACCACTGTGCCACCTGATGTCTGCTTTGAATATACTCAGACTGAGCCTCCATAGCCACCTCTGGAGTAGAGAATTTCAAAAATTCACCTCCCCTCTGCCTGAAGAGATTCCTCCTCACCTCCATTCTAAATGGCCTACCTCTTAATCTGAGACTGTGTGGCCTGGTTCTGGAATCCTTTAATCTCGGTAACCATCCTTTGTGCATCTGCCGTGTTGAGCCTGCGTGATTTGTAATTACAGGCAATACTCAGGCTTGCAACATGTGGGATCTTGAAAACCATGCCTTAATTCAAACAGGCACAAGTCAGAACCAGTTTTCCCATCAAAACAGTGTTGTAAATGGGGGATTGGTTCTAAAAGCAAGACCCAATACTTTACTTTCACCAAGGGTTTTGTACTCAATTAATTATATACAATATGGCAACATTGATGTACTTACGTCGCAAATGGCAATCATGTTGAGATTGAAAAACCACATGAAAAATACATGTCGAAATCTGGCACTGTATTTTACACTCATGGAGTCATGGAACTAGGCAGCTCAAAATGTTGGTGCACACTTTGAACTTTTGAGCTTGTTCATTGGCCTGGTGTTGGAACGAACATTATACAATCAAAACTTACATCAGAAAGTGTGGGCAGCACGGTGCACTGCTACCTCACAGTGTCAGAGACTTGGGTTTAATTCCAGATGTGGGTGACTGTCTGTGTGGAGTCTGTATATCCTCCCAGTGTCTGCATGGATTTCTTCCAGGTGCTCTGGTTTCCTCCCACACTCCAAAGATATGCAGGTTGGGTAGATTGACCATGGTAAATTGCTCCTTAGGATCCTAGGATTTGTAGGTTAGGGGGGTTAGCAGAGCAAATCTGTAGGGTGACAGAGATAGGGCAGGGCGAGGGCTTGGATAAAATGCTTTGTCGGAGAGTCAGTGCAGTCTTGATGGGCAGAATGGCCTCCTTCTGCACTGTAGGGGTTCTGAGAAAGTCAAAACACTGTATAAGTTTATAAATGACGTAAAGTGCCATTTGTCGTAACTCGAATGTTGTAAAGTTGAGCATTGCTTGTTGGTGGTTAAGCACTGTGTCCAATAACCTATTACCTACTGTATGCGCGCTTTTGATACATCAGCCCATTTATTGGAGTCAGCTGTGGGGTCAAACCTGACTCTGGAGACTTGAGACAAAATCTAGGCTGACGCTGCAATGAAGGGAGGGCTGCACTGCCTAGGACAATAAACCTGATGATGGAACAGTGCTCCGAAAGATTGTGATTCCAAAAAACCTATTGGACTTTAACCTGGTGTTGTCAGACTTCTTACGAGGTAATGAGAAGAAACCAGGCTCTGAAGGTTTCTTTGCTTGTGAGTAGACTGATGGGGTGTTGCAGTGGCCATATCGGCACACTCAATGAAGGGAAATCATGGCAAATCCTGGCCTTTGAACCTGCATTGAGGGTGAAAGATTGTGAGCAATCTGAGAAAAAGGTCCGAACTCTGCTTGCCCCCAAGTCCAAGCACTGTTAGCACTGCCTGTGAGCTGGAGTAATGACCAAATCTCATTCTGTCAACAGCCTGCGACTCGGCAATGAATAATGCCAAAAGGATCATCAGCAAGTCGAAGGTTCTGCGGGAGAAGAGCAACAAACTCATTGAGGAAGCAATTGCCATCGTTAAAGGCGCGCAGAAATCGGTCAATGATGGGCTGATGCAGAAAATGGCAGAGAACGTGGCCATGACGGTAGGAACCAGTTTACCAGACAATATCTCGGGGTTTTTTTTCTGTAACCTGTGTGTGCTTTTCTTTCCCTCTGGCAGGAGTTTCTGGCTGCATTTGCCCCAAGGACAGAAATTCACACCCAAGATCAACAGACCTCAGCACGGTTCCCACCCCTCTCCTCCCACTACAATTCCCTATGGTGGAAGGGATGGGAAAATTCTGCTCTCTATCTCTCTCTCTCTCTTGCTCTTCTTTTCCTGTATAGCAGTCTGGATCTCAGGATGTCTCAAAAGTGCTGAAGTACTTTTTGATGGGTGCGGTCACTGCTCTGCTCAATGTTCTCTGCAAACTTTAACCCTTGTAAAATAAAATAAGGGGCATTTAATTTGCTGGTTATTTTCCTGGTGGCTGTGTGTGGGTCAGTGACATAACCATGTAAAAGAAAACAAAGGGACAATAGTGAGGAGAGACCCACCCCCCCCAACAAAGCTCAGGCTCCCACAGGCTGTCGACGCAATAAAAATGAAAAGCATCCCATACGAGACCTGGGACTAATATCAAAATCTGGGATGATCCCTTAAAATACTGGACAGTTGGTTCCCCGTGCAGGATACACACAAATCGGCCCCTTTAAATTACCTCGCGTGTGTGCAACCCTGTGTCACGAATTTAAAGGGTCCACGCACTTAAATAAATAAGCAGCACATTGCAAGAAAGAACTCAGTTGCCAATATGTGTGCAGCAAGATCCCATAAAGAACAATGCAATAATGGCCAGTACCAAACTTTGGCAGATGGGAACTGAGCACAGACAGAGCTGATATGAACTAGTGAAAAGTAAATCACATCACATCCAATAACCAGATTGAATCCCTAGTGGAATTAATTCAGTCTGGTAGACATGGGATGTTATATATGGTGACTTTACAGGAGGCATCCGCTAAGCTTTCACTTAGTGTACGAATACCAGTTTTGTGATGATTGAGGGGTGAATCTTGGCCCAGGACGTTGAGGAGATCATCCTCACTTCTCATCGAAATAGTGCCAAGGGATCTTTTGGCATCACACCTGAGAGAGCAAATGGGACTGGAATTTAACATTTCAAGCAAAAGAGGGCACCAGCAGCATTGTAGTAATCCTTCAGTACAGCACTGGTAGAGGCTGGCCATTATTAAGTATCAAATGAATGGGGATTTGTATTGATGGTCTTCCGACTTGGTGGTGAGAGACTGGGCTCTGATGGTGCGTAACGTGGACAGAGCAGTTGACACCTCGTGATGCATATTAAAGCAAAATACTGCGGATGCTGGAATCTGAAACCAAAACAGAGAATTCTGGAAAATCTCAGCAGGTCTGACAGCATCTGTGGAGAGAGAGAATAGAGCTTATGTGTAGAGTAAGAGCTGAAGGTAAGGAAAATGGGACAAGATTTATACTGTGAGGATAGGGTGGGAGCTGTAATTGATAAGAATTTCATGGACTAAAGGACAATGGGAATGTAAATGATGAAGGCGAGGAATGATGCTAATAGTGTCCATTAAGAGATCGGAATAGGTAAATGACAGAGCAAAAGTTCAGAGTGTGGCAGTGTGGCAAATGGCCCGAGTGGGATGGGGGAGAAGCGGGGAGGAAACAAGATGGAAAATGAGATTTTAGAAGTGGAAAAATAAAAATAAGAATACAGAGTAATAAAAAATGGATAAATGAGATAAAAAGGAGAAATAAAATATATTAAATGATAATAGACTAGATGTGGAGGGCAGAGTTCATACTCTGAAGTTGTTGAACTCGATGTTCAGTCCGGATTGCTGTAAAGTGCCTAATGGGAAGATGAGGTGTTGTTCCTCCAGATATATTCTATGCACATTATTGTACAATGAATCTGTCAGTCTGAAACAGCCCATCTTTAACCTAGAATCAGTAACATATCTGTAAGTAAACCTGAGCTGAGGGTGAAACTAACATTACAATGGTTTCTCGGCTGGGCCGTACTGGCTAAAAGCTGTTCATTTTGCGTCATTCTCTCTCTTTCAGCAACACATGGAAGTCAGCGCCGGAGAGACAAGGGCCGCCATTAACCGAACACAACGCTGGTTCGATGAGATGGAATTGGCAAATGGCATAGTTCTGGTAGGTTGGAAGCAGTGCCAGCTATTGGGAATCCTGCGAAGGCTGGTGGGTTCAGAGGATAGTGAAATCTGACCCAGGAAAGACACCGTGGCCAGGAGATCCACAAGGAGCATATTGAGCCTGTGTGTCACTGCCTTCATCCCCCACCCAAGATGATTTATGACCACTGATCAAATTGCTGCATTCTTTACAGGTACATATTCTTCAACCTTAATTACTCCCCACCATTTGTCACTCATCCACTTAGGGACCGTGACCCAATTTAATTGGACCTGTCAGTTTGACTACAAACTGAACAACCAGGCTTCCTGTCATTCATGTGAACTCCAGCTGAGAGGATTGGTTGGTTTCTTTGCAGATGTCATTAAAAGAAGTGGCCTCTTTGAGAGAGTGTTAGTGAATTAATTCTGTCTTGTTCTTGCCCCCCTTTGATATTCGGAAAAGCAAATACTTTCCAGTAGATGGGACTGGATTTTAATCAGTTATTAAAATTGTGGGATATGTGTGTCACTGGTAAAGTTGCCCAAGCCTCATTGCACCTCGGGAAGGTGGAGGTGAGCCACCCTCTTAAACTGCTGCAGTCCCTCCGGTGCATATGTTATGATCCCAGGTGATGGACAAGTCAGATCCCAGACTGGAACCTGGCTGGATAGATCCGAACTTTCATTTTGTTTAGACCTGTAGATGAATATTCACTGGACTGCCAATTAACTTTTAACCAACAAATAAAATATTAATTGAACAAGAAAAAGACGATATATTACATTTTCACCTCAACTATGCCTTTGCAGATACACGTAGATTTATAGGGATAATGCAAGTTTTTACATGCTAATATTTGCAATAAGTACATAGCTCGCGTAAACCAATAGGCAAAATGTGGTCAGATACACCACACACCGAAATCAAACAATAGATACCAGCTACTACAACTTCTATCTCACTGGACTCACTAGATCTCTGGCTTTCAAATAGGAATCTCCAAACTTCACTCTTGCAGAGAACAGTTTGGAATCTTTTCCAAAACAAAGGTTTCTCTCAATTGCCTTCACCAAGGATCCACGTCCAGGATTTTGACCTCTCCTTTCCGTATTCTTCTGCCTTGGATTGCCAAGTGCACTGAAGCTTTCACACAATCTCTAAAATACTGAACTGAAAGCCATTGCTTTACAAGTTGTATTAAAGTTTCACTAATGTTAGGATCATCTGGCTTCTTATGAGTCAAATTTAAATCTGCTTTGTGTTGTTGTCTCTTTAATTCAGAGTCCTTTCTCTGCTCTTTGCTTGAACTGCATGGAACAGTCCTCTTGGAACCTTCCAGTCTTCCATTCCTTAATTTCTGGGACTTTCTGTTCTTTGGCTTCTGGGACTTGCTTTCTGCTCCTCTGAATTACATGTCTGTTCTGGCAGATTCTGTGGAATCCTTCTTGCCTCTAGATAACCTGGTTCCAAATTGGAAACTCATACTTATACTTTTCAGTGTGAGCCTGTGGTTGCTCAGCAACAGTTTAGTTTCTTTTTAAACTAGACATTTGATTTTAGTTGTAAAACCCCCATTACAATGCAGGCAAAGATTAAAGTGAAACTAAATCTATAGACCTGTTGGCATCTTTGTTTAACATGCAGCTAAATGTGAAATTTTAACCTTTTCTTAGCATATAAGTGTCTAATACACTTAAGGTATGCACTTACAGTGAGTGGGGGAAAGTTCAGAGGAGATCTGAGGGGAGGTTTTTGCACAGGCATTCTGAAACCTAAAGGCTGGATGGTCTCCTTTGTTCTTTGTGGAAGGTTGGAATTAAATATGAGTTTTCTTTTCCCATTTTCCACCAGGGCCCGGAGAGCAGCAAGTACCTAATGACACGGGAACGCCTGGACAGGCCCCTGGTGAAGGTTTACCAGCGTCACCCAGCAACCCAACTGCCTGAGGCAGCGACGCTAGTCAAGGTCGGTAAGCAGTGAGGTGAACAAATTAGAACACTACCCAGCAAGGGTTAGGAAGGGTCAGCTGAGAACTCCCAAAACCTTAAGACATGTTGCATTTTCGTTAGACTAAGCTATTGAGGGAACTCGGGAAGGAAAGATAGTGATTTAATTAGATGAAATTGAATAGTGGACCAGTCACGAACGGCTGAACAGTTCTCCCATTCCTACTCGTGGGCCATAAAAATGAAAATCCAGTTTAGGTTGTGCAGTGAAGGTACCTCAGACTGATTCCTGAGGCAGCAGTATTGCTGTGAGAGAAGGGATTGGGTCGACTTGGCCTGAATTCACTGAAATTTAGGAAAATGAAGGGGGAATCTGATTGAAACGTATCGAATTCTGGTAAGGTCTGGACAGACTAGATGCAAGGATATTGTTTCTTCTGGCCTGGTGGGGTGGGGTGGAGGGAGTCTAGGACAAGGGGTCACAGTCTCAGGATACAGGGTAAGCCATCCAGGACCGAGATGTGGAGAAACATCTTCACTCAGAGGGCGGTGAACTGTGCAATTCTATTCCACAGAAAATTATAGGGGCCATTTTTTTAGATAGTTTCTATTTCTAGACTAGAGGTGTCCAGGGGCATGAGGAGAGCCCGGGAGAAGTGTAATGTTGAATAGAGGATCAGCCATGATTGTAATGGCAGGGCAGGGCCAATGACCTCCTCTTGCTCCTGTTTTCTATCATAGAATGTTCTAAAAACAACGACAGAAACAGAACCTTTAATAGTTTTTGGGGAATATGGATGAAATTGAGGAAGCAGCGAAATAGAAGAATGGTGGGGGTGGAGCGGGGGGATTGGAAAGACAAAGGACGAGGCCACAGTCTTTCGGAAAGACAGTCTAACTACTAAGAAAGACCTAGTTTCCTTATGTGCTTTACAGCTTCTCGATTTTGCGTTTTGTTAATGGTGAGGCCCTTGGCTCATCTCTGAGATTCTGGACTGTCAGGAGGGTGGCAACAGGTTGTCAGTTCTGGACGCGCGTTGGACATTTCCCTTCATAGCGAGAGGATTTGAGTATAGGGATAGGGATACTTTGCTGCAATTTTATAGGGGGTTGGTGAGGCCACACCTGGAGTATTGTGCGCAGTTTTGGGGTCCTTATCTGAGGAAGGATGCCCTTGTTGTAGGGGGAGTACCGTGAAGGTTTACGAGGCTGATCCCTGGGATGGAAGGTCTGTCATTTGAGGAGAGACTAAGTTGGTTAGGATTCTGTTCATTGGAGTTTAGAAAAGTGAAAGAGGATCTCATAGAAACTCATAAAATTTGAACAGGTTAGACAGGTAGATTCAGAAAGAATGTTCCCAATGGTGGGGGAATTCAGAGCTTGGGGTCGCAGTTTAAAGATAAGGGGTACACCTTTTAGGACTGAGATGGGAAGAAATTTCTTCACGCAAACAGTGTTGAATGTGTGGCATTCACTACCACAGAATGTGGTTGAGACCAAAACATTGTCTGATTTCAAGAAGAAATTAGATATTGCTCTTGGGGGCTAAAGGGATCAAAGGATATGGGAGAAAGGGAGAATCAGGACATTGAATTTGATGATCAGTTATGATCAAAATGAATAGCGGAACAAGCTCCAAGGGCCGAATAGCTTCCTCCTGCTCCTAGTTTCTGTGTTTCTATGTTTCTATTTCCACTCGGTGGTGCAGTGATGGTTTGCACTGAGGTAACTCCTCAATCAGTTTTATTGCTGGGCATGAGGTGAGGAGAATGGGCCTGTTAGTGGGTGGGGGTGTGGTGTCGTGGCTTATGTTGGTTTGAAAATGTGCCTCCACAATAAATCTGGGAAGCCCCCTGATATTTTGGGAAGTAACTAATCCAAACAGGACATCATGCCTTGCTAAGAAGAATAAAGGAGTCTAATAATGCTTAGATATGGACGGCACAGTAGTTAGCACTGCTGCCTCACAGCACCAGGAACCTGGGTTCAATTCCAGCCTCAGGTCACTGCCCATGTGGAGTTTGCACATTCTCCCAGTGTCTGCGTGGGTTTTCTCGGGGTGCTCCGGTTTCTCCATCCATTCCAAAGATGCGTGGGTCAGGTGATTGGCCATGCTAAATTCTCCCTCAGTGTCAGTGGGATTAGCAGGGTAAATATGTGGAGTTGCGGAGATAGAGCTTGAGTGGGATTGCTGTCAGTGCAGTCTTGATGGGCCGAATGGCCTCCTTCTGCATTGCAGGGATTCTGTATTAACAATTCCAGATTGAAGAGAGGATTTAGTATAAATCACTCACTGTATTGAAGCCAGTTAATCATTTCATTTAATCATTTCACTCCTCGAGCTCCAAATTGAAAGGCAAATAATCTACATTAAACTTTGATGGAACCTTTGTAAGTCGAAAAGCTGAATATTGTGGATGCTGAAGTTGAAGAAATGCTGGAAACCTCAGCGGCAGGATCTGTGGAGACAGAGCTCAGACTTTTGTATCTTTTTCCTGACGGAAGAAGGTGGGAGAGAATGGCTGGAGTTTTACTGCCTCGCCTGCCCCGATTCTGGAGAGGGAGAGGCTCGCAAGATGGCATTGTCCATTGGCATTGGGTGGGATCCCAATTGCCACGGATGAGTGAGATGGTAAAATTCCAGAAGTACATCCAGGTACCTCCATGAAAATTGGGCTGTGACCATTCATCAGAACTAAGTTACAAATGTATGAAAAGTCTTGAATAGGGAACAGAGGGGGGATTGGGGGGATGCGGGGATGGGACAAGGACAAAAAAATGCTCTATGACAGGGTGAAATATAGAAAGTAGGAGCAGGAGTAGACCATTTGGCCCTTTGAGTCTGCTTCATCTGTCAACATGATCATGGCGGAACATCTGCCTCAGAGCCGCACCCCTGCTGTCTCCCCCTTGACACGTTCACAGCCCTGAAATCTATCGATTTCCTCCTTAAATATATTCAAGAGAGATCAAGTGCAGAAGAGTGAGTCTTTCAAAGCCAATGGAAATGGGATGAGAGAAGAAGCAAAGGAAACAAATAATGCACCGACTGAAAAAGAAATAAAACAAATCAAAACCACACTTGTCCACATTATTATTTTCCTTTTATTCTTTCAGGAGATGTGGGCATTGCTGGTTAGACCCAGCGTTTATTGCCCATCCCTAATTGCCCTTGAGCAGTTGTTGGTGACGGTAGACCGGTGGTACAATGGTTAGCACGGCTGCCTCACAGCGTCAGGGATTCGGGTTTGATTCCCGGCTTAGGTCACTCTGCGGGGTCTGCACATTCTCCCCATGTCTGTGTGGGTACTGCAGTTTTCTCCCACAGTCCAAAGATGTGCTGGTTAGGTTAATTGGCCATGCTAAATTTTCCCTCCGTGTACCCGAACAGGCGCCGGAGTGGGGCGACTAGGGGATTTTCACAGTAACTTAATTGCGGTGTGAATGTAAGCCTACTTGTGACGAATAAATAAAATTCTTTAAACTTTAAGTCTTGAACTGCTGCAGTCCATGTGGTGTAGGTACACTCACAGTGCTATTTGGGAGATAACAATGATCTTTAGAAGACATCCAAAAGGTGCAGGATCAGACTGATAAGGACGATTCCAAAGCTGAAACAATCTCAATCTTAAAAGCCTTAACCGTGTCAGCTTGGATCCTGTCTGTCTCTCTTGTGGGGACCATGAATTGGAATCAATTGGAATTTGGTTTTTGGAGCAAGCAAGATTCATGTTTGCCTGATCCACTCCGAGCATTGGCTTTGTAATTTTAAGGATGGAGTAAAAATTAGAGGTATATATTTATCAGGCAGGTTTGAAGAGGGAGGGATTCTTTTCTTTTGCAGAGATGGCTAAGGATTGAACTGAGGGAGCACTTTAGAATGATGAAGAGATAAGGTGGTTGGTGTAGATGAAGAGAAAACTTTCCCACTTGTGATAGGATGCGTTTGAAAAGTTCACATGTGGATATTGAGTGAGGGCAGCTTTCAGTTAAACCCAATCTATTTGTTTTATCTCATTGCTGCCCCCCTCCCTCTCCCACACATCACCCTGCCAATTGCCCCCCACTAGGGTATCGGAGTACTGAATGACGCAATGGCAGAAACCAGTCACAACATCGAAATGCTGAAGATAGCAAGAAACCGACTGAATGACAATATTTGTGACAAGAAATCCAGTTTTCGTGTGGATGCGGAGATTGTTCGGTTCCGCAAGCTGAAAGCACCTCCTGGGATACTCATTGATGAGACAAAGCCACTGGGTGAAAAGTAAATGGGGAGGACTTGAGAGATATTGACATCTGTTTTAAGTGTTTGGCGTCTCTTTTTATGAGCAATAATTAAAATGTTTTAATCATTGGGTTCTGTAAATTCTTTGCAATTCGCTTCTGTTCTATCAACTAGGTTGGATTTTGCTCATAGACAACCTTTGGGAGCTAAAGATGGCCACCAGCCTTCCACTCTACTCGTTTCCCCTCCTTCTCCTCACTCTGCCCCCTCTCCCCCACCCACCCACCCACCACACCACCATCTGGGATGGAGGGCAGTTTGGGATGGGCAATAAATGTGGCCCAGCCGGCGATGTTGTAAAATGAATTATAAGAAAGATCTGACAGCATCTATGGAGGAGATGCCGTTGTTGGATTGGGGTAAGTACAGTAAAAAGTCTTACAAGAAGTTTGTGATCAGAGCTCTCCGCTCACCTGACAACGGGTCAGGGGCCCAAAAGCTAGTGGCTTTTGCTACCAAACTTTAACCTGGTGTTGTGAGACTTCTTACAGCATCAGAGAGTTGACGTTTCAGGAAAGGTGAAAGGTCATTCGTTCAAAATGTTGGGCTCAGAATGTGGGGTTCAGAATCTCTTGATGTAATTTTCCTATTTTTTTGGATAATCAAATAAATCAAATCAACTGAGGGACAAATGAAAGGGGCAGCACCTCAAAAGGGCAAATGGCTGAAACCAAAAGCAAATCTCAAACAAAACTTAAAACAGTAAACCAAATTGTGATTAACAGCGGTTGATAAGGCACCGTGCAATGCTCACTGGGTACAGAAGTTCTTGGTTTTGTGGTAGATACCACATGGTCCCTCTCTAGGAACACCAGGTCATGAACATAATAGAGGGGCAGATAGTCAAAAGATTGCCTACCTATCTATCGATTGTGTGATGTGAGCGGCCTCTGCTGGCAGTAGAACCTTACTGCACCTGCTATTCCCCCATCTGGACACCAACCAGATTTGAGTTTGCTTAACTTCTAAGGTCAGGCACTTGCAGACTAGTACAGCAAGAGATTCAAAAAGATTGTCCTCTGGAGTGGCCAATTAATGATTAGAAAGTGGGCTCACGGTAGCACAGTGGTTGGCATTGCTGCCTCACAGCACCAGGGATCAGGGTTCAATTCCAGGCCATTATTCTTTCATGTCTGTGTGGGTTTCCTCCGAGTGCTCCGGTTTCCTTTCACAGTCTAAAGATGTGCAGATTATGTGGATTGGCCATATTAAATTGTTCCTTAGTGTCAGGGGCATAAGCTTCGGTAAATCTATGCGATTATGGGGATAGGGTCAGGGTTGATGCTGACTCAATTGGGCCGAATGGCCTCCTGCACTGTATAATTTTATGAACCTTCTTTAATTCTATTAAAGATGGCAAGACTCTCAAATCTGGGTGGCTAATCAGAGGCTTTCCTGTTTGAAAGCAGAAGCAGGCCCCGATGGAAGTAAAAGCAAAATACCACGGATACTGGAAATCTGAAATATAAACAGAAAATTTTGGAATATACACAGCAAATCGAGAGAAACACACTTAATGTTTCAAGTCCAAACAACCCTTACACAGACCTGAGAAAAGATGCAAATATGACGAATTATTAAGTAAGTGAGATGGGTGAAGAGATTGGGCAGAAGAGATGAACAGTGTTGGGTTAGAGCAAAAGAGGTATGGACAACTTTGTATTGGGTGTAAGTTAAAGGGGAGTGTTAATGGTGGGAGTGTTCAGGGAGGAAGAATGCTAATAGTGGAGTCGATGGCTGACTGGTATTATTGCTCGATTATTAATCCAGAAAATGTGAGCTAATATTCTGGGGGCAGGTTCGAATCCCACCACAGCAGATATTTGAATTTGAATTCAATAAAAAATACCTGGAATCAAGAATCTATTGATGACCACAAAACCATTGTTGATTCTTGGTTCACTGATGTCCCTTAGGGAAGGAAATCTGCCATCCTTACCCGATCTGGCCTATATGTGGCTCCAGAATCACAGCAATGTGGTTGACTCTCAACTGCCATTGAGCAACTAGGGATGGGCAAATAATGCTGGCCAGCCAGTGACACCCATGTCCCACAAATGATTTATGAAAAAAAGTGAGATAGCAAAATGTGTAAATGGCAGCAACTGGACAACACAGGGAGATTGCCATGTGAGGAAAGATGGAGTTATATTGGGGCAGGCCAAAGCAACTGAAAATCTATAAATTACAAAAGGGGAGATCAAAATGGAGGGACAAGGTCACAGTTTGAAATTGTTGAACTCAATGTTGAGTCCAGAAGACTGTGCCTAATTGGAAGATATGTCCTTCCAGTTTGCATTGGGCATCACTGGAACATTGGAGCAGGCTGAGGACTGATATGTGGATATCACAGCAAGAGGTAAATAAGGTAGGAGGTGTGTTAAAATGGGGTAGCCGTCGCTCTAACTTCTGAAACTTAAAATCAAAATGCCCTTTCCCCAAGCTGGGCAATTACTATGGGTGAGTGGGTGGGGTGACTGGGTTGATGATCCTCATCATTGGGTGAACTGGGATGACTGTTATGACAATCCATCATGCAAAACAGCTTGATTCTGACTACATTTCCCAAGGAAGATGCTAATAATGGCAAAAGATGAGATAGAATCATAAAATTCCAACAGTGCAAAAAGAGGCCATTCAGCCCATTGAACTTGCACTAACCACAGTCCCAACCTATCCTGTAACTTCATATATTTACTCTGCTAATCTGCCAGACTCTAAGGGGCAAATTAATATGGTCAATCCCAACTAATCCGCACATCACTGGATTGTAGAATGGGAGCAACAAGAGAAATGTGGGGCTAAGGAAACCAACCCCAGCCTCCCTTCATTGCTGAAACACTCCAGCAGTCAATATTCTGGTGAATTTGGGTGGCACAGTGGTTAGCATTGCTACCTCACAACTCCTGGGACCCAGCTTCAATTCTGTCTTTGAGTCACTGCCTGTGTAGAGTTTGCATCTTCTCCCTGTGTCTGCATGGGTGTCCTCTGGGTGCGCCAGTTTCCTTCCATTATCCAAAGATGTGCAGGAAGGGCCACTGCTGCTGAGAGATTCTCCTTCCCCCAAGGCAGTTAATAAACTGTCACCTTCTGTAAGAAGTTTTAAACACTGGCTTAAAATCCAACAGGTTTACTTGGTAGCAAACGCCACTTTCTGGAACCTGCAGAGCAAGTGGAATTGCATGTATATAGGCCTTTAGCATGGTGGCAGTAGGCAAGCTGGGTGGTCTTCCTATCCCATCTCTGGGAAAATGGCCAGGGTGGGCTGCACAAGCTCATGGTGAAGTATTCTGCCACTACCTTCCTTTGTTCCTGGGAATTATAAAACCAAGCCCACATGTGCCTGTCCTCTCCACAGGTTGACCTGCTCAGTATTTCCAGCATTTTCTGTTCTTAATCCCACATTATAAAGATTGTGGCTACATTTCAAAAGTACTTTTATATTTGCAACATTCCTGAGCATTCTCTTTATTCACAAGAATTCTGCAAAAACATTACAATCTTTCGGGAATGGCCATCTCACTAAAAGTAATAATATTCAAGTTCTTTACATGCGTCAAGTAACATTGTGAGAAACGTTTCAGACATTTAACAATGTCTTACAAATGTTATTGTTTCAAATGTTATTTCAGAGGTTGTGTACATTGAACAAGTTGCACTCCATACTGCTTTGAATCGTCCCGAGATATGCAAGTGTGCGCGATTAGAAGGGAAACTGGAGTCTTTTGTACGAGAAAGAAAGTGGATCTTGACACACGCGTGTTCGTGATCTGCCTGGATTAAAGATGGCGCTGCGCTGTTTGCCCTCTCCTTCAAAGCGCATGCGTCATTTCCCATTCGGCCTGGAAGAAAGATGGTTTCCCGGGAACGTACAGCAACTGAACATGCGTATTTCCGTCAGCGGCTTCAATCTCCGCCAGCGCTGGATGGTGTTGGCCCCGCCCCTCCAGATATCCCGTCTGAAAGATGGCGGTGGTTGAAACATCTGACGGAAATGCGCGTGCTCAGTGGCCGTACGTGCCAGGATGCGTGCTCCGCGGAGAGGGCCCCTGCTTTTTGACGCCGTGCAACCCGCAGGCTGTTCTTTTGGGTGGCGGATCCTGAGCTGAGCAGGTGGGGAAAGTCGGCGGCGGCAATGGTTCACTGTCCGCGGACTGGTGGGGGAAGGAGCAGAGCCCGGCACCGGGGGACAGGAGTAACCCGGGAGGAAGGGAGATACTCTGCAGCGGAGTGCAGAATGTGGCCCGGAGCCTCTAAGCTAGGCCGCGGCCTCGGTATCTCGTGTGGGCCGAGGCCGGGGCAACGTGGACGGGAAGCGGGGAGAGACGGAGCTGGGGAAGGTTGACAGGAGCAAATACACAGAGAAAGAGAGAGTGGAGAGGGATCTGGGTGACCTGGTGCATGGATTGTATTAAGTTAATGTGTGATTGGAAAGGGAATTAAAATATGAAGACACATCATTGTCTGAAGTGTAATGTAAAAGATGAAGGTTACTGAAACTGTACGGAAAATACTGGGAAATCTCTCCGATCTGTACAGAAAAAAAGCGAACAGAAAATAGAACAGGAGGAGACCATTCGGTCCTTTGAGCTTGCTCTCCCATTCATTCTAATAAACCCCCATATTTATTCTAAATGACCCGGAGAGCCCCCGTGTTTGTTGTGGCATGTAAGGGGTGGCAGAGACACTGAAGGGGTTTTAGAGACACTGAAGAGGGATCATCTTCACATCTCAGGGTGATCCTGAGAGGGATCCATTTGTAAATGGAAAAAAGCAGAACCCAATGGCAATTTATGTAGGAACACAGAACTTATGAGCAGATATCAAGGCCATTCAGCCCTTCAATGCTGAATGCTCCACCATTCAATTGAGTGGCGCAGTGGTTAGCACTGCTGCCTCAACATCAGGGACACAGTTTGGATTGCTGTCTGTGCGGAGCTGCATGTTCTCCCCCTGTTTGTATGGGCTTTCTCCAGGTGCTCTGGTGTTCTCCAAAGAACAAACGACATGCTGGTTAGATGCTTTGGCCATGCTAAATTCTCTCTGTGTATCTGAAAAGGCACTGGAGGCTGGCAATCTCAGGAGTTTCACAGTACTTTCATTGTAGTCTTTGTGCAAGTCAACTAATAAGTAATAAAAAAAAGTCATGGCTGATGATCCCAACTCCTGTTTGCCATCTGCCCTACCCCAATAGCATTCACTCCTTCTTCCATCAATAACACATGTACTCTGTCTTGAATCAATTCAATAACAACAGCTGGCACTGTTCGTGGGGACAGATAATTCAGCAGACAAACAATCCCTTGGGAGAGAAAAATATCCCAGCTCCAGGAATCTAATCCCACTGACCCCCCCCCCCCCCCCCCCCCCCCCCCCAAAGAGTATCCTCTCATCTCCTTCATCCCAGTAGCTGTATCCAGCTTATTGAAAACATGCAATGTTTTGGCCTGAACTGTTTTCTGTGGTAGTGAATTCAATGCATTCACCACTGTCTAGGTGAAGAAAATTTCCCCTCATCTCAGTCCCACAAAGTTTACCTCATCCTAAGGCTGTGACTACTGGTTTTGTCTCTGAATAACTCTTCAGAGAAATGTGATGTTCAGCCTCTATCCCATAAATGGCTTCCTCCTGCTTCTACGTTTCGTGGCCTTGTTATAAGGGGAATGGATTGTAAAAGCTGGATTTTTTTTCACTGCAGCTGTAAGGGAACTGGGTCTCCATGTTTTGAATAATAATAGATATAATTCTGTTAGAAGTTGTCATTCAGAGGATTTGGTATAATTTATTTTTATTGTTGCATAAATTGCTGTTGGTTCCAGTTTTGCTCCATTTATTAAACAATCTCCTCAGGATCATCCTGAGCTGCGAAGATAATCTCCAGTCCCTGCAATCAGCTTCTTAAAAACCTTTTCATTGTATCTGCATCACCGCCTCCCCCACCCCAAAAAAAACAAGTAGCACCAGGGCTCTCGTGGTCATCTTCTATAGTGCGATCGGGACTGTCTTGATTGGCTATCTTAGCTGTGTCATTCACTTCATTTGGTTGCCTTGCCCTGAGCCCTGAACCCCCATCATCTGCTGGTTTCTCTCTGCCTCTTGCCCTCACTAAACTGCTCTGATCACCCAATCTTTCCTCCAGACACACTTGCAATATTGTCCCTTTCCACTCTCACACTGTTGCCTATGATATCCCTTGAGGACACCCCTCTGCACCACTCCCAGTTTCGGGATATCATTGGAAATTATAGTATTAGTTTTCATGTGTGTGCTGATGATACTCAGCTCTACCTCATCACCACCTCCCTTAATTCCTCCGTGTTGCTTAGTTGTCAAATAATTTATCAAACATCCAGCATTGAATAAACAGGTTTATCCCTCAAATATGAGACTGAGCCATTGTTTTTGGTCCCCGCTCCAAATTTTGTTTCCTGGCACTGTCTGAGACTGAACTGGCCTGTTTACGATCATGGTGACATGTTACATTAATGATGTTATGAGAATCTTGGTCTTCGACTTCCTTTCTCTGCCAGCTGCCTGTTGTCTGAGAGACCAATAGTCTAATTATCCCACTGGCCTTAATATACTGAATGATGGAGTGTCCACAGGGCTCTGGGATAGAGAATTCCAAATATTCAAAACTGTTTCTATGAAGTAATTTCTCCTCATTCCTAATGATTGGCCTCTTGGCACTATGCTATGTCTCAGATTCTCCAACCATAATGCAAATAATCTCTTGGCACCCACTCCATCAAGTCCTTTCAGATTTTTGTGGCTTGCAATTAGATTGTGTCTCAATCTTTAAACTCTAGAGAATAGAAGCCCAGTCTACTCAGCTTCTCATCATAGGACAGCCCTCTTATCCCTGGGACCATCAAGTGAATCTTTGCCTCCAATGCAAATACATACTTTCTTAAACTTGGTGATCGAATCTACATACGGTTCTGCAAACATGATGCACAACAGAGGGTCTTCTGTGTTGGGGTTTGAAGTTTTGTTTGCATCTTGATTTTAAATTGGAAGTAAACTGATGTCTTCTGTCTGTCTGTCTCTCTCTCTGAAGAATGACTGAGTGGGAGGGCGTGCCTGCAGTTGCAGAGACCCCCGAGATTAAGCTGTTTGGCAAATGGAGCACGGACGATGTTCAGATCAATGATATTTCGCTACAGGTGCGTGAGGCTATTCCTTTTCATCTTTCTGGGTTGATCGAGCTCTGCTTGTGTGCAAGATGCCAGGTGGAATTCAGAACGAAGCTTATCTCTTCTAAGCCTTTCTACCATTGTTGCTGTTGGGTGCAAAGCTCCCCATGGACGCGTGGTGCTTATCATGCCTGCCTTCCGGAGAGGCTGATGGTGTCCTGGAGAAAGCATCAAAAGTTGCTGGTTCAATTCTCGCTGAATACAGCAATCTCGGCTGACACTGTCGGTCCACTGGTGCCAGTCCCTCAGCCGAGTGATGATTTCTCATGAGTGCTGCCAAGCACCAGTCAAAGGTGGGCATGAGATCTCTCCCAGTGTTGTGACCGTGAATGCTTCCTCTCAACCAAGGTTGTCAATTGTAGATTCGGTGCTATTTTGCCTCTCGTGGGTCCTTGTTGTGCACAATATAAGCTGCTGTGTTTACTTGTGAACTAATAGTCCTTTAAATGTAAGGATGCTCCACATCTTGGTACTTGACTGGCTGTCCATCGTGTCAGTGCCAGCCAGCAAACACAACTATTCTAACTCCATTTTCCAGCACTTGGTCAGTAGCCTTGTACGCCATGCTGTTTCATGGACTCATCTAAATGCTATCCCCAGATATCCCAGTGGTGGTAAATGCTGATCTCTAATGGCTTCATTTGGAAGTCTGGTCATCAGGCCAGGAAAACACAGCTCAGCCACTGGAGCTACTAGATCATAGAATCCTACAGTGCAGGAGAATGCCATTCAGTCCACCGAGTCTGCACTGATCACAGTCCCACCCAGTACCTATTCCCATTACTCCATGCATTTACTCCAGCTAGTTCCCTTAACACTAAGGATTAGTTTTGCATGGCCAATCCACCTAACCAGGAACACATGGCAGGGGTCACAGCTTGAACCCATTAAACCATCTGTAAGCCAGTTGGCTTTTTGCATTGATGTGCTTATTAGTTTGTCAATGCTCAGTTTCATTTCCTAATGTTAAACACGGCAACTACAGGCCAGTCAATTGAGCTTTGGCGTTGGGAAAGCTTCTAGAAACAATCACTTTGGACAAAATTAAAAATTGCTTGAATAATTTGCAGTTATTTTTGACCAGAAACTGTACCAGACTAGCCACATGAATATTATGTCTGCAAGAACAGGTCAGAGGCTGGCAATTCTGTAGCGAGGAATTTGCCTCCCAGCTCCACAAAGTCTGCCCACCATCTATAAGGCACAAGTCCACTTGCCTGAATGGGTGCACTGCAACAACACTTAAGAAACTGGACACCATCCAAGACAAATCAGCTGCACTTTATCAGGACCCCACAGCACTCACCGTCCTGACTTGGAAATATATTGGCCGTTCCTTCACTGTCACTGAGTCAAAAATCTGGAACTCCCTTCCTAACAGCACACTGGGTGTACCTACAAGACACGCATTGCAGCGGTTCAAGGTGGCAGCTTACCATCACCTGAAGGGTAACTGGAATGGGATGGGCAATAAATGCTGGTCTAGCAAGCAATGTCCACATCCCATAAGTAAATCAATAATAAAAATAGGTTAACTTAGCAAGCATTTTTAAGGAAAAATTGTGTTTAACTTAGTGGGTTTTTAAAGAGGGTAACACAGAGCTTCAAGCAAGGTGGTATGATGGCACAACGCTTAGCTCTGCTGCCTCACACTGTCAGGAACCCAGGTTCACTTCCCAGCTTGGGTCACTGTCTGTGTGGACCCCCCCCATATTTAATCTAAATGTTTCCTCTGTGCGCTCCGGCTTCCTTCCACAGTCTAAGGATGTGCCAGTTAGTGGGATTAGTTGTGCTGAATTGCCACTTAATGTCAGGGGACTAGCTAGTGTAAATGCATGGGGTTATGGGGATAGGCCTGGATGAAATTGTGGTCAGAGCAAACTTGATGGACCACCTTCTGCACTGTAAGATTCTGTGCGGATAATGCTGTTAATGTGATGTACGTAGGAATCCCAAAAACGTTCTATGTTGTGCCATATAACAGATTTGTGAGTGAAGTTATAGCTCATGGAATAAAATGGACAGTAATAACATGGATACAAAATTAGCTGAGGGACAGGAAATAGGCATATGTTGGTTTGGAGGAAGGTTGTACTGGAGTTTCCCAGGAGCCTTTGCTCTCCCTGATGTGTATTAAGGGCCTTGGTGTATCTGGCAAAATTTGCATTAAAATGATACCAAACTAATCTTTTGAGGAAGATGGTATAAAACTTCTGAAGGAGGTTGGGTGGCATTATGGAGGAATGTGAAGTGATTCAAGTTGAGTGTGGTGCCTTGTTGAACTCCCTTTCTTTTCTTCCCTCCTCATAAGGATTACATTGCTGTCAAGGAGAAATATGCCAAGTACCTCCCGCACAGTTCTGGGCGCTATGCTGCCAAGCGTTTCCGCAAGGCCCAGTGCCCCATTGTCGAGCGTCTGACCAACTCCATGATGATGCATGGCCGCAACAATGGCAAGAAGCTGATGACTGTACGGATTGTGAAACACGCCTTTGAGATCATCCACCTACTGACTGGTGAGGTGAGTGGGCTCTGGCACAGGGGCTAGTAAGGAAATGCCACTTCCCTTATCTTCCAGGAAGAAAATAAGGTGCAATACTGACTTGATGTATTCAGAGTTAGATCTGTGAGGTGGTTGGTGCTTTGTTTATTCTCCTGAGTGTGCACGGGTATCGGTGTGTAAATGCCAGTCAGATTTTCTTATGGGACAGCAGAGCAAACTGAAGTTTCACTGCCCCAACCGTGTTAGTTGCCAGAAAAGCTGGTCAGAGCAGCCCCTCCTCCCCCATTTCTTGGGGCTAAAGTTATCAAGGAATTAGGATAGAGGGGGGGCCCTTTCCCGTCCCTCCCAGAACGACGCCAGGGTCCCCGTTGTTCACCTGCCAAACTCAGTCGATCATTTTCCATCAGCTCCAGTATGATTCATATCCTCCATCAGCACTCCCTTTGTCCCGGGAAGATTTGTGTTTTGGTCATTCCACCCTGTAACAGATTCGTATCCCCTCTTTTTCTTTCTCTTTGTCCTCGTCCCACTCTCCCCTTTGCTCAGACATGACTATATTTTTCCTGCTCTAATGAAAGCTCAGGCATAGCTAACACATTGACTCTTGTTTCTCTCGCTACAAATTAGCTGCTGAGTATTTCCAGCATTTGATATTTTTATTCCATCTTCACCGTGCTGCTTTTTAATTTGCCCCAGCTGTATGTTGTCTGCCTGCTTCTGCAGCCTGGCCAGTAGATGGCAACCAGCCTCAGCTTTTTATACAGAGTACAGAACGTAAACGGACCATTTGGCTCCTTGGTCCTGTGCCTGTTGGCAGCACTCTGACCTGTGGATCTGGTTGTGAGCCATCCTATCAAGGCTGCTGCCTTGGATCAGCACTCAAAACATTGTGATTTATCATGCCACTGTTTGTGGGAGTTAAAGTGTGCTGACAACAGTTTCAAAGTGCTTTGGGATACCCTGAGGAGAGTCATTCTTTCCGGCTCTTGCCCCATGTGATCTTCCTGCCTCACTTCATTTCCCAGACCAGTATGATCTTCCTATTCTTTTCTCAGCTTCCTGCAAAACGTGCATACACTGTTCACCTCAAACACTCTTCATTGCCAGTCTATATTCTCACTTCTTTCTCTGTCTGTATCTGTCTCTCTCTCTCTCTCCCCCTCTCTCTCTGAATCTCCCCTGCCAACTTTCTCCCCCCTCTCTCTCTCTCTCTCTCTCGCTGTTTTTCTCTCTCACTTTGTCTGTCTCTCCCTCTGAATCCCACCACCACCACCCAAACACCATCCCCCCACCCCTGGTCTGGCTTTCTTCCTCCCCCTCTCTCTCTCTCTCTCTGTCTGGTTTTCTTGTTGCTAACTAGTTAGTATTTATGGACACCTGCCTCATGCATTAATTGCCCCTCAAAATGAGAAGCATCTTTTCTGTATTTACCCTATTGAAGCCTGATTGCTGGACATGAGGACTGTGAAGTAGGACCAGGGTTTGGGGGAATGGGCCTGTTGTTGCCTCTCAGTTGTCTGTCACTACTTCTGTTCAGAGATCCTGAGCAGTGGCAGTGAGTAGCTGCAGCTTGCATTATGAGGGTTAATCAAGTAATTCACCTCGCTCCCTGACATTCTCAATGCAGGAATGTAGTCGATTCTGAGTAGTCAGTCACAGCTGGGGTGTTAGTGTGCTGTTTGTAAACCCCGTGAGCTATGTATGTTAACCACAGTCTTGTGTTGTTCAGAACCCACTGCAGGTACTGGTGAATGCCATCATCAACAGCGGTCCCCGTGAAGACTCCACCCGTATTGGCCGCGCTGGTACAGTCAGGCGGCAGGCTGTCGACGTGTCCCCACTGCGGCGAGTTAACCAGGTACTTCTGCAGCAAGCTAGTGCAGAGAAAGTCGTGCCAGGGTGAAATGCTGAGTGGTTTTTTTTAATGCCACAAATAGGCTCACAAGCTTCAGAACCACTGAAGGATTGGGACCTGACCGATGTGCCCAGTGCTCCCTCTATTGGTGTGTAACCAGATTTTTTGTATCTTTTTCCCGAGAGAAGAAGGTGGAAGAGAGAATGACTGGGGTGCATGGGGTCTTAAATTAAGGCAACAAGAAGTGTAGATACAGAGTCAATGGAGGGAGGTTGGTTTACGTGATGGATTGGGCTACATTCTCGACTTTTTACACTTCTTTGCGGTCTTGGGCAGTGCAGGAATCGTACCAAGCTGTTATACAGCCAGAAAGAATGGTTTCTATCTGTAAAAGTTGGTGAGAGTTGAAGTCACTGGAACAAGGATAAAGCCATTTATCCTTATCGTTTGAATCTATTCTGGCATACGATTGGGTCGTAGCTTATTCAATATTTTAAAACCCGTTTACTTACCTTGTGTCTGTAACCTTTAAATACACTAGCCCGTTAAATGGTAGTCAATTGCTTGGTGTAGATTTGACCTGCAGTCTCTCAACTCGGTATTGCGTTGAGGGGGTGCTGCATTGTAGTCGGTGCTGTCTTTTGATTTAGACTGAAGCCTCCAGACGTTTGGGTGAGAGATGGAAGATCACGTGGTGCTGTTGCAAGTGGCAGTTCTCACTGTTGTTTTAGTCAAGTCACCGAATAAACTAGTTAACCAGTAATTGATCTTTGTGAGGAATTGTTTTGTGAGAAGTGCAGAGTGCTTTTTGAGGAGGAGTCTGGGGACTGTGAAAGGGGCTTCATAAACATGAGTCATCCTCCTTTCCTGGAGTATCCTGGGAATGCGAAAGATATAATGTAAATACAAGTTTGTTCATTGACGCAGCATCATAGATGTAGGCTCCTGATTATAGTACAAGCTAGTTACTTGTTAGGATTGTACCCCTGAAGTGAAGCGATGGCCTAGTGGTATTATCCGTAGACTATTAATCCAAAAACTGGGCTAATATTCAGGGGTCCAAGGTTTGAATCCCACCATGGCATATGGTGAAATTTGAATTGAATAAAAAATATTTGAAATTAAGAACCTGCTGATGAAACCATTGTCAGAAAAGCCCATCTATTTCACTAATGTCCTTTAGGATAAGAAATCTGCTGCTCTATCTGGCTTACATGTGACTTCAGAGCCGCAACAATGTGGTTGACTCTGGGCAACTAGGGATGGGTAATAAATGCTGGCTAGCCAGCAATGCTCCTATAAATGAATTGTTAAAACATGGCCTGGGCTCTTGAAACAGCTCACTCATTCACCACCACCATAACCGCCACTGCCTCTGTCATCTATTTATGATCTGAATTCTCTATTTTTGTTCCTGTGTTTCAGGCTATCTGGTTGCTGTGTACTGGGGCCAGGGAGGCTGCATTCAGGAATATTAAAACCATTGCAGAATGCTTGGCTGATGAGCTCATCAATGCTGCTAAGGTAAGCCGCTATCGCAGCAAGGGACTTTTATTTTAAAACAGAAAAGGTCAGTTTTCATTGGGAGTACTTGAGGCTTGGGCTGGGTTACCTACTGTAGTGGCTGGAGGGGGTGAACTTGATGTAAACAAGGGAGTGTCACCGTCTGAAAGAGAGAGGGCTCGTCAGTGCTGTAAAGAGTCATGTCTCAATCACTGACTTTCCTTTGCTGTCCCTCTGAGTACTTGCTGTGTCATTCTGAGTTTCTGTTTGTTTAAAACATTCTTTTGTGCTTGAGGGTTATGAGCATAGCAAATCACTGGATCAATGTGCCTGTTGCACTACAGGTAATTTACTTACAATTGGCAAAAAGTCAGTTTTTAACCCATGGTTTGGAGATGCTAACGTTGGACTGCAGTGGCAGAGTAAGAAGTCTCACAACACCGTGTTAAAGTCCAACAGATTTATTTGGAATCATGAGCTTGCTGAGCGCTGCCCCTTCTTCAGGTCAGTGGGCCAGTGGATGAAGTGGAGCGGAGAAACTGCAACATTTTCTCTGGAGCCTTCAACATGTCATCGATGAAGGCCATCCCCACATCTCCACTCCTTGCCTTCAAACAACTGCACAACCTCAGACAGATCATTGTTTGCAGCAAACTACCCAGCCTTCAGGAGAACAGTGACCACGACACCACACAATCCTGCCATAGCAATTTCTGCAAGCATCATTAACATGGATGCCATCATCTCACATGAAAACACCATCCACCAGATACATGGTACATTCTCTCACAACTCGGCTACCGTTATTTATCTGATACACTGATAAATCATCAGTGTATGATGTCCCGAGGATGGTACGTTGGGGAGACCGTGCAGACATTAGGACAATGGATCAATGGATACTGCTCAATAATCACTTGACAGGAGTGTTCTCCAAGGAGGCCTTCAAGACGCAAGAATTGCCAAGCAAAAACTGATGGCCAAGTTCTGCACACATAA
This sequence comes from Sphyrna mokarran, assembly GCA_024679065.1. Lineage (NCBI taxonomy): Eukaryota > Metazoa > Chordata > Chondrichthyes > Carcharhiniformes > Carcharhinidae > Sphyrna > Sphyrna mokarran. The sequence goes on from JAGIQG010000009.1 coordinate 98,990,345, forward strand.
GGATGGCCTCAACTGGGATTTTTTGTTCATGTCAACTATTTGTAACTGTCGCAACTTGCCTGGCTTTGCAAAATCTCACTAACTGTCTTTGGGAACTGTGTTTCACTTGCACATCTCTTGGTGTATTGCATTCGCTGCTCCCAATGTGATCTCCTCTGTATCGGGCAGAATGGATGATTGTTTTGCTGAGCACCTTCATCTGTGCGCAATCAGGACCCTGACCTTCTGGTTCCTTGCCATTTTAACATGATCCTGCTCCATGCCCACACGTCTGTCCTTGGCCTGTTAAAATGTTCCAGTGAAGCTCAATGCAAACTGGAGGAACAGCATCTCATCGTATGGCTAGGCACTTTATAGTTCAACATTGAATTGAACAACTGATGACCTCCTCCGTCCGCCACCACCACCTTTGGATTCTGTAATTGAATTTGTATCTGTTACCGAGTAAACCTAAGCCCTCCTGAACAAGCCGTGTTCGTCTACCTTGTTTCACATGGCATTTCTCGTTGCCTTAATGTATAGGTCTTTAAAGTTTATTTATTAGTGTTACAAGTAGGTTTATATTAACACTGCAATGATGTTATTGTGACGATCCTTTAGTTGCCACAGGTTCAGGTACATTGAGGTAGAATTTAGCATGGACAATGCAGCTAACCAACATATCTTTTGGACTGTGGGAGGAAACCAGAGCACCCGGAGGAATCCCACAGACATTGGGACAACAAGACAAACTCTGCACAGTAACCCAAGCTGGGAATTGAGCTTCCCTGGTGCTGTGAGGCAGCAGTGCTAACCACTGTGCCACTGATCGCATTATCTCAGCTGTCACTCACCCACTATTTCCATGGCACTCTGACCACTCAGAATGCTGCATTATAGGTGGTGCCATTCTGAGAATGTCTGGGTAGGTTGTGGTGAGAGATCTCATGACATTCATTGATAGGAGCAGTACAGTTTACCTGGCCAACATTCCTCCCTTGCCAAACACCATTTTGTAAAGAGCAGCTTGAATGCTTGTGTATTTATACTAAGCTTGACTCACTTTGCAATCTCTGAGCTGCACTTCTCATTCATCACTGCTCCTCTTGATTTATCACCCATGCTAGGTTTCTGAGCCTGTTGCTTATATAAATGAGAAGGTGTCCTGCTCCACATTTGGCTGCTCTGGACTTGCCTGCCCTGAAGCTGCTCCCAGGTTGAGCACTTGTCTCATTTGATCCTCAGACTATTCTGTTGCTTGTTGGGGGAAAGCTTGTATAAAAGTTAAAAGCAGCAGATTGGGGGGTCCTTTCTGTTAGAACCAGATACACGACCTGAACTGCCAACAAAGGTGACCCAAGATAGAAAGCTGCTGCCATCTTTTGAGTATTTGGTACCTCCTCTTTGGCAACATGGCGCAATGTTTAGCACACAGCTGTTTTATAGTACTAGGGACCTGGGTTCAATTTTGGCCTTGAGTGATTTCACAGAGTCACCATGTTCTCCTAGTGTCTGCGTGGGTTTTTTCTGAGTGCTCCACATTCCTCCCACAGTCCCATGATGTGCAGATTAAGTGGATTGACTGTGCTAAATTGTTCCTTAGTGTCCCAAGATGTATAGGTTAGAGGGATTTTTGGGGTAAAAGAAAATGGGTAATGGGGATAGGGTCAAGGTGAGTCTTGATAGGATGCTCTGTCAGAGAGTCAGTGTGGATTCAATAGTCTGAATGGCCGCCTTCTCTCGGGATTCTGTAATTTTGTTTGAGCGTGTAGGTTCTCCACTGGACCACATGGGTCAGCTTGGCCTTGACTAGGTTGGATGAACATTTGGGGTGGGATTTGTAACTGAAAAAATGGTGGTGGCAGCAGGGTTTCTGGACTGCCCTAGCGGTCCCCAGGTTAGTAATGATTCATTCTTGTTGTCATTCACAGGGTTCCTCCAACTCTTATGCCATTAAGAAGAAGGATGAGCTGGAACGTGTAGCCAAGTCTAATCGTTAATTTTGTAACATCTGGCCATCTACATTCTCTAATAAAAGTGTTCAAAAGATACCTTGTCGTCTCTGATCTTTGTAAAGAACTGTTTGGGGCAAATGGGGATGTGGAGGGTTGCTGAACGTATCTGTGCTTTCACATTATACATTCACTGTATTGAGTGTCAATTATGGCTCAGTTGGTACCATTCTTGCCTTGCGAGTCGCAAGATTCCAACTTCCAAGTCCCGAACCAGGATTTGAGGCAAAGATTTAGGATTGCACTCCAGTGCAGTGTTAGCAGTATTGGGCAAGTCGTTAAACTGAGACCTTGTCTGTCGCTCCAGAAGATCCTATGGCAACATACTTCAAAAGAGCAGAGACCCTCAGTGTCCTGGCCAATTTTTATCCTGCCATTCGGATCGCAAAAGCATAGTATCTGATGATTACTGGTGATTGGAGAGGTGGGGAGAGGTGTAGTGGCGATGGCGGGATGGAAGAGGTGGGTTGGCACTGCACAAATTGCTGAGTTTCCTACAGGACATTGGTAATAGTGGCCACGTGAGGAAAAGCATTTTTGTGCATTGGTTTGAATCTGGCACACATTGGCCCAGTGTGTGGTGGGGGAGGGGGCGGTTTGCTTTCAAAGAAAAATTTGATCACTAAGAAGAGAGAATTTGCAGAGCTAGGGGACTGGGGTGAGATGAGTTGTTCTGGCAGAGAAGGCAAAAGGTGGTCAAGTGGCTTCCTTCCATACTATGATAATTCGAAAGCTCTTCAGTACAACGCTGAGCATGCTTCAAAGTAACCTGTCAGCTGTAAAGCACAGAAACATCTGGTAGTCCTGAAAAGCTCTGTATAATTAAGATTTTTTTTTTTGTTAAAGCTTATCCTTCTCTGAAACGTAATCTGTTTTTGGGAGCTTGTAACTTATGTGGAAATTGGTTGCTATGTTTCCTGCAATATATTGGCAAAAGCGACATGAAGGAAAAAATATTTATGATGTAGAATTCCCTACCTGTGAGTTGTGTGGAGGCAGATTAGCTTCTGTGCTTCCTTTGTTGCAAAAGTGAGGGCACTTTATGAAGTGTTTCCTCCTTAAATACATTGTGGATGTTTATCTTTTGACCTAGTGCATGTGATCTCTGCAATCTGTGAAGAAAATATGCAAAGCAGGCTGCTATCTAAATTTATAGTTCTCTTTTATTTCGTGGGATGTGGGTGTTGCCAGCAAGGTTAGCATTTGTAGCCCATCCCTAACAGAACTGAGTATTTCTCTCAGACATTTTAGAGAGGCATTTAAGAGACAAAACACATTGTTATGGGTCTGCAGTCACATGAAGGCCAGACTGTGTAAGGATGGCAGGTCTCCTTCCCTAAAGGATATTAGTGAACTGGCTAGTTTAAGGCAATCTACAGTTTTGTGGTCGCTGTCATTGAAGCTTTCAATTCAAAATTTTTAATCTATTAATTTAAATTCTACTAGCCGTCGAGGTAGGATTTGAACCAGTGTTATTTTCCCCAGGACATAAGCTAGCCTACAATTGCCATTATCCTACTTTTCGGTGGCACAGTGGTTAGCATTGCTGCCTCACAGCACCAGGGACCCAGGTTTGATTCCCAGCTTGGGTCACTGCAGAATCTGCATATTCTCCCAATGACTGTGTGGTTTTCTTCTGGGTGTTCTGGTTTTCCTCCAGCTGCCGGAAAGACAGTTAGGTGCTTTGGCCGTGCTAAATTCTCCCTCAGTGTACCTGAACAGGTGTCACAGAGTATGGTGACTAAGGGATTTTTACAGTAATTTCATCGGTGTTAATCTAAGACCACTTGGCACAGTAATTTTAAAAAAAAATCCCCCTTCCAAAACAACAGATGTGTTTGGCTGCTCATCTCAATCTGATTTCATCAGGATGTTCTTGATTCCGAGGTTAGTTCTCATTTGGGTTTTTTGTTGTGCAGATTGGAGTTGTGTGAGTGGTGTGTGAGTAATGGGTGGCCAGTTGGTGTCGTGATGTAGTCCTCTTTGATAGCTGATTGTTGTATTGCTGTTTCCCCTCCCACCTACTGCACCATATCGAAGTTGCTAGATTTATTGATTTGTCTCACTCCCTTTTTGGATGGTACATTAGCGATGTCACTCAGGATAGTGGGGGAAGAGGTGCTGTTTGTCCAATTGGTCTCCGCAGTGGCTGTCTGACCCGCAAAAAGCGATTGTACCCGCAAAATACCTTTTCTCGCTAAAATGCCCAAGTGAGCGCTGTTAGTGCATCACTTCTGTTATTAAGAGGTCAGAAAGTGGGAAGAAAGCAGGTGAGTGGAACTAAGTGAAGAGACTTTTCAGAAATGCTGGCAGCAGCATGATGAGCTGAATAAGATGGGACCCACTGTGACGTGTGGTTTTGAATGTCACTGGCATTTGTTGCCCATCCCTAATTTCTCTTTGAATTGGCTGACTGGTTTGGCTAGGCCATTTCAGAAGCTAATTAAAGGTCAACCACATTGTTGTGGGTGGGTAGGGAGGGGTGAACGAAAGGGTATTGAGTGTTGCCAATCCATGATGGTTGTAAATTCCACTATGGTGGGATTTGAACCCACGTTCTCCAGGTTTGGATTAATAGCCCAGTGACATTGTAACTACACCACCTTGTGCTTAGTCTGTAGATAAAATGAACCTTCACATATTACTTGTTTGCATTGTGAAAGTCCCGATAACCATACTCCACTGCTACGTGGAGTCCTGACCTGGAAGTATGGAAGAATATCTCAAGCTTTTCAGCATAGGAGTTGCTATGTAAGATCAATATCTATTTGAAGTTTTCTTTTGCTGTTGTGTGCTCTCTATTGCACTGTGCTGGCCCCTTAAACTTGCTGGTCAGCCACAAATTTAGCTCTCTGACAATGATCCTTGATATTGTAGGTAGCACGTTTCTGCTGGGTGGGGTGCTAATATACCAAAGATTTACATCAGTTGAGCAGAACAAGATCTAATGCAGTCGAAACCTGCCAGTTTTGCATCCATCTGTGGCAAAAACAGTACGTCAGCATGGTGACGTATTTATTTATGACACTGTTATGATCCGCTTATGGAAGCAGATTCAACTATACCATTCAAATGGGGAATTAAATGAACTTGCAGGACTCTCGGAAAAGAGCAGGGAGCATTGGGATCAGTTGGGTAATTGTAAGTTCAGGCACAATTGCCTTTCTGCAGTATGATTCAATGATGGATAAGGCACATGTGCTATTGTAATAAGAACCTTATTTCTAGCAGCAATGGGGAACATTACTGCCATGAATTAGGAGAAGAAAGCCTGCTTCTCCATTCTATAAGATTATGGCTGATGTGATTGGAACTTAAACCCTTTTACATTCCCACCTAGCCCTTGCTAACCTCTCATAGAATCCAAATAGTGCAGAAGCATGCCATTCAGCCCATTAAAGTTATACTGACCACAATTCCACCCAGACCTATTTCTGTAACCTCACATATTTACCTTGCTAATCCCTGACACTTAAGAAGCAATTTACTGTGGCCAATCAACCTAACCTGCACATTTCTGGACTGTAAGCTGAAACTTTAGCATCTGGAGGAAACCCATGCAGATATGGGGCGAACATGCAGGTTCCACACACTGTGACACTGAGGCTGAAATTGAATCCGGGTTCCTAGTGCTGTGAGACAGCTATGCCAACACCGTGCTGCCTAAAAGTGGAGATGCTGGGGATTGAAATCGGGGCCTCACATTCTACCACTGAGCTGCGTCCCCATGCTCATCACCCCCTTGCTTTTATCTATCTCTGCTTTAAAAATTTTCAAAGACTTCACTGACCTTTGAGGAAGAATTCCAGAGTCTCGTCACTAAAAGCTTTTAAAAACTTTGAGACAGTTACATGGGTAAAATGGGTATAGAGGGATGTAGGTCAAACATAGAACACTACAGCACAAACAGGCCCTTCAGCCCACAAGTTGTGCCGAACACATCAAAAACTACCCAGCCGTAGACCTATCTATAACCCCCAATCCCATTGGATCCCATATACTCATCCAGAAGTCTTTTAAAAGATCCCAGCAAGTTCGCCTCGACCACCACCGACGGCAGCCGATTCCATTCACTCACCACCCTCTGAGTGAAAAAACTTACCCCTAGCATCCCCTCTGTACTTGCTTCCCTGCACCTTAAATCTGTGCCCTCTCGTCGCGACCATTTCAGCCCTGGGAAATAGTCTCTGAGAGTCCACCCTATCTATTTCTCTCAACATCTTGTAAACCTCTATCAGGTCGCCTCTCAACCTTCGTCTCTCCAGGGAGAACAGTCCCAGCTCCCTCAACCTGTCTTCATAGGGCATGCCTCCCAATCCAGGCAACATCCTTGTAAATCTCCTCTGCACCCTTTCAATAGCTTCCACGTCCTTCCTATAGTGAGGCGACCAGAACTGCGCACAGTACTCCAAGTGTGGTCTGACAAGGTCCTATAAAGCTGCAGCATTACCTCCTGACTCCTGAACTCAATCCCTCGATGAATGAAGGCCAGTACACCGTAAGCTTTCTTAACCACATCCTCCACCTGGGAGGCCGATTTGAAAGTCTTATGGATCCGGACCCCAAGATCCCTCTGCTCTTCCACACAGCTAAGACTCCTACCTTTGATAGTGTACTCATTCATCCCGTTGGATCTGCCAAATGGACCACAACACATTTATCCGCGTTGAAGTCCATCTGCCACTTCTCCGCCCAGTCTTGCATCCTGTCGATGTCATGCTGCAACTTCTGACATCCCTCCAGACCATCCACAACACCACCGACCTTCGTGTCATCAGTGAACTTACTCATCCATCCCTCCACTTCCTCATCCAGGTCATTTATGAAAATGACAAACAGCAAGGGTCCTAGAACAGATCCCTGGGCCACTCCACTGGTGACCGACCTCCATGCAGAAAAAGAGCCATCCACAACCACCCTCTGCCTTCTGCAGGCAAGCCAGTTCTGGATCCACAAGGCCAAAGCCCCTTGGATCCCATGGCCTCTCACCTTCTCAAGAAGTCTTGCATGTGGGACCTTGTCAAATGCCTTGCTGAAGTCCATGTACACCACGTCCACTGCTCTTCCTTCGTCAATGTGTTCAGTCACATTTTCGAAGAACTCAATTAAGCTCGTAAGGCATGACGTGCCTTTTACAAAACCATGCTGACTATTTCTAATCAACCTAAACTTCTCCAAATGCTCGTAAATCTTGTCCCTCAGAAGCCTCTCCATCAGCTTACCAACCACTGAGGTCAGACTCACCGGTCGGTAATTTCCAGGACTATCCCTGTTCCCTTTCTTGAAAATAGGGACCACATCCGCAATCCTCCAATCCTCCGGAACCTCTCCCGTCTCCATCAACGATGCAAAGATCATTGCCAGGGGCTCTGCAATGACATCCCTCACTTCCCACAATAACCTGGGGTACATCCCATCTGGTCCTGGAGACTTGTCTATCTTGATAGCATTTAAAAGTTCTAACACATCCGCTTCCTTAATATCTACATACTCAATCTTTTCAGTCTGCCGCAAACTTGTAGTGCATCCTCCCAGATGCACTACATCAACACAGGCAATTGATTCTAGCTTACTTGGAAAACAAAAGAGTGACATGGACAAGTTGGGCTAAACGGCTTATTTCCATGCTGTAAACCTCTTTTTACTCTTACGACGCTCTGAAAGAAAAGATTTCCATTCTCTCTTTAAATGAGTGGCTACTTATTTTTAAACAGTGGTGCCTGAGTGCTAGGTTCTTCCATAAGAGGAAATAACATATCTACATTCACCCTGTCAAGACCCCTCATAAGTTTTAGTCAGGTCTAAACACCTTACTTCAAACACCTAGCCTGTTCAATGTTTTCTTCATAAATGGGTTTCCTCCAGGTGCTAAAGTTTCAGCTTACAAAGATGTGCAGGTTAGATTGATTGGCCACACTAAATTGCAACCACCCTTTCCCTGAACTGTTTACAACACACTTGAATCTTTTCTTAAATAAGCACACAAATAATGTACACATTCATCCAGCCATGGTCTCCAAATGTCCTGTACAACTGAAATGTAACGGCCCCACTTCTGTTTTCAATTCATTCTCTTGCTAGCAAACTATATCATTCTATTAGCTTTCCCAATTATTTGCTTTACCTGCATTCTAGTCTTTTGTGATTTGTACACTAAGACGTCCAGATCCCTCTGCATCTCAGAAAACTGCAATATGTTTAAAAACAAGGGCTAAATTTATTAGGACAGATTGCATAGATACATCTTTTCTTGTATACTGATTAAGCAGAGATCTGCTATGAGGTGTTTTAGAAAGAATAAGAGATTTGGGCAGCATGCTGGCCAGTGGTTAGCACTGCCGCCTCACAGCACCAGGGATCCGGGTCTGTATGGAGTTGCATGTCCTCCCTGTGGCTGTGTGGATTTCCTCTGGGTGCTCCAGTTTCCTCCCATTGCTCAAATATATATGGGTTGGATAGATTAGCCGTAGTAAATTGCCCCTTGGTGTCTCAAGATGTGTAGATTAAATGCATGGGGTTAAGATGATAGGGCTGGCAAGAGAGTAAGACATTATTAGAGTGTTGGTGTAGTAGTCTTGATAGCGTGAATGGACTCCTTCTGCATTTTAAGTGTTCCATGATTCATTGAAATAATTTCCTCCTGTGTACAGGAATCCACAACAAGAGGGAATAACCTTTAAAAATTCCATCCTGCTCCCTTCACATCCCACCTCACCCTACATTGCCCCTACATTGTGAAGGAGCAGATATATTGCGGACATATACATTCTCTGAAGATTTTTCTTCTGCACTGTGATCATTTTCCTGCCAACTTTCAACTGTGATCCCTGGTCCTGTTAAGCTGCTGTGCTGGAATGCAGCTTGTTTGGTTCTGTCATTTCTGAAGGAGGGTGGAGTGCACCAGAATGGAGATTTGTTTTCTTTTTAAGCAGATCTCTTTACATACCTGTGAAACCGGAGCCCAGCGCAACTCCTATTGTTTCCTTGTTGGTGCTGTTCTTGTGCAAATCTCTCTTTATATCGCCATAGATCTAACTCATACATATTTCCACTCATTGAGTGGAAATGTACTGGATACAGTACATGTGACTTGATGTGAGACTGCTACCTTTGAGAAGCAGTCAAGCTGATCTTGTCTTTATAGTTTTCCAGAGGGCATCCCGTGCACCAGTTCAAACCCTGCCAGTGATTCATTGTGGCTGTGTCTCTGTCCTGTTCAAGGAAGGTTTTTTCATTTGTGCTCACAGCAATCAATTGGCCGCACCACAATGAAGTCTACTCGGAGCTTACCGAATCTCACCAACTTCTAGAGATGCAACATAGAAAGCATTCTTTCTGGTTGTATCATGGCTTGGTATGGCTCCTGCTCTGTTGAACAACACAATAAACTACCAGGGTCATAAATAAAGCCCAGCCATCACTCAAGCCAGTCTCCCATCCATTGACACTGTATACACTTCCCGCTGCCTCGACAAAGTAGCCAGCATAATCAAGGACCCCGTGTACCCGGACATTCTCTCTTCCACCTTCTTCCGTTGGGAAAAGGATACGAAAGTCTGAGGTCACATACCAACCGACTCAACAGCTTTTTCCCTACTGCCATCAGACTGTTGAATAGACTCATCTCGTATCATGCTGATCTTCCTCTATGCTCTAACCATGACTGTAACACTACGTTCTGCACTCTCTCCTTTTCTATGAATGGTATGCTTTGTTTGTGTAGTGCACAAGTAATAATACGTCTCACTGTATTCTAACACATGTGACAATAATAAATCAAATCAAACCAAAAAGATATGAACAAGTGAACCCCCAGCAGGGAAGAGGAAACACCTTCAAGGACACCATAGAAGCCTCTATGAATCATTGCAACATTCCCATCACTGATATACGGATAATCCCTCAGCCCCATGCTGCCGGAAGTGGAGGAAAAACATTCGGGAAGGAGCTGAACACTTCGAGTTTCGTCACTGAGAACAAGCCAAATCGTAGAATTTAGAATCCCCACATTGCGGAAGGATGGCATTTGGCCCATTGAGTCTGTACTGACCACAATCCCATCTGGACTGTGTTCCTGTAGCCCCAAGCGTTTACCCTAGTTATTCTTCCCAAAACCAAATAGTTAGCAGTGACAGGAGCACATGGTGATCCAGGCACCCCAACTGCCCAGCTGTTCCTCCAACCACCTTCTGCCTATCTGCGATAGAGATTGCAGGTCATGCATTGGATCTGTTGGTCATCCGAGAACTCATTTCTTAAACGTGGCAGAAAGCTATTCTTGATACTGAGGAACTGCCTAAGAGAGAAGAGAGCTAACCTCAATGAATTGGCTATAGGATGGGAGGTGGGATGTTCTTTGCCTATGGCCTGGCGTTACGCTGGACAAGCTTATTCTTCCCCCTCCTCTGCTCCCACAAACATAGCTGATGATGGACCAAATGGCCTCCTCCTGCATTGTAGAGATACTATGATCTATTCTACGGCCTATACTTGTTGAATCCTGGTAAATCGACAAGTTTACGTTTTGAAATCCAGGTCGTTCTGTAGTTCTCAGTTGGTGTCTGATTCATTTACCAATTTCCTTAAGTCTTTGGCCTCTGGTTTCTGTGCCTTTTCCTTATCCATCCCCTTATACTTGCCCCTTTTAAGAATGGGAACCTCATCTTCTCATGTAGACCTCCCAATAAGTATATCAATGGGAAGAGGATAACCAGGGAAAGAGTAGGGCCCATGAGGGACCAAGGGTGCAATCTCTGGATGGAGTCATTGAGGACAGAGGACATTGGTGGAGTGCTGAATGAATGCTTCACATCTGTCTTCACCCAAGAGAATGAAGACAATGATATAGAATTCAGGGAGAAAGATTGTGGGGTTCTTGAGCAAATTGACGTAAGGAAGAACAAGATATTGGAGGTTTAGGCAGCCTTAAAATTTGGTAAGTCTCCAGGTCCAGATGAATTGTGCCCTAGGCTGCTGTAGGAGGCAAGGGAGGAGACTACGGGGCGCCGACCCAAATTTTCAATTCCTGTCTGTCTATAGGAGAGGTGCCAGGTGACTGGAGAACAGCTAATGTGGTTCTGCTAATTAAGAAGGGTTGTAAAAATAAACCAGGAAACTATAGCCCAGTGAGTCCCAGTATAGTGGTAGGGAAAGTATTAGAGAAATTTCTGAAGGAGAGCGTCTATCTCCACTTGGAGAGGCAAAGCTTGATTAGAGACACAGTCAGCATGGCTTCATCAGAGGGAGGTCACGCCGAACAAATTTGATTGAATTTTTTGAGAAGGTGACCAGGCGTGTAGATGAGGATAGTGCAGTTGATGTAGTTCATACGGATTTCAGCAAAGCCTTTGACATAGGAAACTTGTAAACAAAGTAAATTCAAATGGGATACAGGGTAATTTGATAAAGTGGATTCAAAATTGGCTCAGTTGTAGGAGATAGAGGGTGATGACAGAAGGCTGCTTTAGTGACTGGAAGCCTGTTGAGTTTCCTATTATTTGTCATTTATTATAAACATTGATGACCATGTGGAGGGTAGGATTAGTAAGTTTGCGGATGATACAAAGATTGGATTGATGGTTGATAGTGAAGAGGAGTATCTTGGGCTACAAGAAGATATAGACAGAATGGTCAAATGGGCGGATAAGTGACAGATGGAATATAACCCTGAAAAGTGTGAGGTTATACCCTTTGGAAGGAGTAATTTGACAATGAATGGTAAGACACTAGGAGGTTCTGTGGAAAAAGGGACTTTGGTGTGTTTGTCCACTAATCTCTGAAAGTGGAAGGTTAGTAGGGTGATGAAAAGGGCATATGGGACACTTGTCTTTATCAATCGAGCCATAAATTACAAAAGCAGGGAAGTCATGTTGGGGTTATATAGAATTTGGTGAGGCTACAGCCAGACTACTGCGTGCAGCACCCTTGCCTCTCACTTTGGAAAGTTTTGGGTTCAAGCAATCCCTGCCCCCATCCCCCACCCCATCCCCCCAGTTCAAATACCTGAGCACAAACCCCTGGCCGGCACTGCAGTACTGAGGGAGTGTCACACTGCCGGAAGTGTCATCTTTTGGAGGAGTGAATGCGAAGCAAGCTGTGGTACTCCAAGAAGGTCTGGTGTCCCTATTTGACAGGTGACATTCAAACAATGGTCAGATTAGCTAACCCTGGTGGAGGCTCGCTGTGCACACATTGTCCGCTCAGTTCCTCAATCACAGCCCTTGACTACACTTCGAAAGCATCTTTTTCCAGGAAGCACTTGGGGGCATATTGAGAAAGGTGCTGTAGCAATGATAATCTTTGTTCACCGCCCCTGCTAACGCAGGGTGGGACTCCTGTCCCAGTACAAAACTGGGCCTGGCTGTTTAGCTCCTGGGTCCTAAGCAGGAGGAAATTAGTCAGGCTTCCCTTTCTTAGAAGTTCCCTTTCTTAGAAAGTGGGGCCTTGGATTTGCTGCCTTCTGCAGTGGAACAGCCTGTTCTTGTTACTGAGCACTGAAATGAGTTTCAATCCAATTCAGAGTAAGTACGTGAAAGCAGTACTAGGAGGTGATGGTGGTGTATTGGTGATGCCACTGGACTAGTTATGCAAGGGGAACAGAGGGTTCAAATCCCACCATGGCAGCTGGTGGAATTTAAATTCAACTAACAAAAAAAAAATGATTGAAAACAAATCTCAGTAATTTTTTAGAAATTCCTTTATGGGATGTGGGCGTCGCTGGCTATACCAGCACTCCCTGCCCATCCCTAATTGCCCCGTGAGAAGATGGTTGGTGAGCTGCCTTCTTGAACCACAGCAGCTCAGGTGTAGGTACACCCACAGTGCTGTTAGGTAGAGAGTGACCCAGCCACAGCAAAGGAACTGTGACAGATTTCCAAGTCAGGATGGGGAGTGACTTGGAAGGGATGTGGTGCCCATAAAAACTATCATTGATTGTTGTAGAGTCCCATTTTTGTTCACTAATGTCCTCTTTAGGGAAGGAGATCTGCTGTCCTTACCCGGTCTGGCCTATATGTGACGCCAGACTTTGGCAGAAATGTGGATAACTCTTTACTGCCCTTCCGAAATGGCCCAGCAAATGGCTACTCAGGCAAAGGGTAATTGGGGAAGGGAAACAGACACAGGCTTTATCAGCGATGCCCACATCCCATAAACGAATAAAAAATAAATAAATGACCTGTGCCATTCATAGAAACCCTACAGTGCAGAAGGAGGTCACTCAGCCCATCGAACCTGTAGCGATAACAATCCCACCTGGGCCCTATGCCCCTAACCAATGCCCCTAACCTGCTAATCACTGTGACACTAAGTGGCAATTTAGCAAGGCCAATCCACTCAACGTGAACACCTTTAGCACTGTGGGAGGAAGCTGGAACACCCAGAGGAAACTCACGCAAACATGGGGAGAATGTGCCATACAGTGACCCAAGGGCTGGAGTTGAACCTGGGTCCCTGAAGTTGTGAGAGAGCAGTGCTAACCACTGTGCCGCCGCGAGTTGCTTTCTGGAAAGTGACAGGGATAACCAGGTTTGGATTATTTTTCAGGTGAGAGAGAGAGAGAGAGAGCAAATAGCATTGAATCATAGCTCCAGACAGGAGGGCATGGTGGCACAGTGGGTAGCACTGCTGCCTCACTGTGCCAGGAACCTGTGTTCGATTCCTGGCTTGGGTCACTGTGTGGAATTTGCATGTTCTTCCTGTGTCTGCCTGGGTTTCCTCTGGGTGCTCTGGTTTCCTCCCACCATCCGAAAGACGTGCTGTTAGATGCATTGGGCTATCTAAGTTCTCCCTTAGTGTACCTGAACAGGCACCGGAGTTTGGTGATTTTCACAGTAATTTCATTGCAGTGTTAACATAAGCCTATTTGTAACACTTGTATTAAAACTTTTCCACATGTACAGGAAATGGGAACTTGGATTCGCCCCTTCTGTCCTTGGGGGCTTTTCCCAGTTGGGAACAGGGAAGTGGAGAATTCCAACCTGCATGATGAAAGGGGTCCATACAAGTGATTAGGAAAGGAGGTCCTCATATGGATCCTGGCTTTTCCCTCCTAAGCCTTTCCAGCGACAGTGCGGGGATAAAATAACATGTTCAAACATCTGTCCTCCCGCCCACTCCCCCTCCCCAGACTGTTTCCAGGCAGAAAAGAAGCATTTGTGTAGGTCTCAAGGAATTCTGGGGGGTGGTGAAGGGAAGGGGCAGTTTAGTAAAACTGTAGGCATCGGGAATTGCAAATTGAGACCGGGAGCAATTTTCTGGAAAAATAGCTTAGAGGCACTTGCTGTTATTAAAACAGAAAATGCTGGAAAAACTCAGCTCCAACTGTGGAGAGGGTAAGGTCATACTAACTTGAAACGTCAACTCTGTTTCTGTCTCTACAGATGCTGCCAGACCTGTTGAGTTTTTCCAGCATTCTTTTATTATTCCAAATACATCCCCCCCCACGACTTGAAAGTAAGAGATACCCTCTGGATTACAATCAGCGGCAAATGGTTGGATTATTGTGCCATTGACCCCACAATTTAGCCTCACAAATAAGGGCACGGTGGCATAGTGGTTAGCACTGCGTCCTCACAGCGCCAGGGACTAGGGTTCAATTCCAACCGTGGGTGACTATCTGTGTGGAGTTTGCACATTCTCCCTGTGTCTCCACGTGGTAGGGTAGAAGTGATGGGAAGAGAAGGGTTTTCATCTCGGGGATGTTTGAATTCTGGAATGAACTTCTTGACAGAGTGGTGGAGGCAGGTTTGAGCAAGGTATTCAAAAGAGAATTGGATTGCTAACTGAAAAGAAAGAATCACGCAGTTACGGGGACAAGACAGGGGAATAAGTAACTCTTTTGGCGAGTCAATGTAGACTCAATGGGCGAAATGGCCTCCTCTGCGCCCTTCAAGATTTTGTGATTCTGTTATCAGTTACACACTCCCAGCGAAAGGCAAATACAAGACAATCCAACTGAGGGGGTTCCCGCTGCAAATATTCTGGGTGAATGTTTTTGAGGGGGACACAGGTGAATGCAAGGAAAGATCACATTGATTCAAATTCACTCTCTACCTTTCTCCATTATCTTTTGCAATCATTGAATCCCTACAGGGCAGAAGGAGGCCATTTGGTCCATCAGGTTTGCACCGACCACCACGCGCCCCGTCTCTATCCCTTAAGAACATAAGAACTAGGAGCAGGAGTAGGTCATCTCGTCCCTTGGGCCTGCTCCACCATTCAATAAGATCATGGCTGATCTTTTTGTGGACTTAGCTCCACTTATCTGCCCACTCACCATAACCTTTAATTCCTTTATGTTCAAACGTTTATCTGTCCTTGCCTTAAAAATATTCAGTGAGGTAGCCTCAACTGCTTCACTGGACAGGGAATTCCACAGATTTTCAACGCTTTGAAGAAGTCCCTCCTCAACTCAGTCCTAAATCTGCTTCCCCTTATTTTGAGGCAATGCCCCCTAGTTCTAGTTTCACCCGCCAGTGGAAACAACTTCCCCGTTTCTACCTTATTTATCCCCTTTATATGTTTATCTTATATGTTTCTATAAGATCTCCCCTCATTCTTCTGAATTCCAATGAGTTTAGCCCCAGTTTACTCAGTATCTCCTCATAAACCAATCCTCTCAACTCCGGAATCAACCTAGTGAATCTCCTCTGCACCCCCTCCAGTGCCAGTACATCCTTTCTCAAGTAAGAAGACCAAAACTGTACACAGTATCCCAGGTGTGGCCTCACTAGCACCTTATACAGCCGCAACATAATCTTGCTGTTCTTAAACTCCATTCCTCCAGCAATGAAGGACAAAATTCCATTGTACTTGCTGCATCTGCAAACCAATTCCTTGGGATTTCTGCATAAGGATACCCAGGTCCCTCTGCATGTTGCAATTTTTCACCATTTAAATAATGGTCCAGTTTTTCCAACCAAAATGGATGACCTCACATTTACCAACATTGTATTCTGTCTGCCAGACCCTCGCCCACTCATTTAGATGATCTATATCCCTTTGCAGACTTTCAGAGTCCTCTGCACATTTTGCTCTCCCACCCATCTTAGTGTCATCTGCGAATTTTGACATACTACACTTGATCCCCAACTCCAAATCATCTATATAAATCTAAACAATGCGGTACCAACACTGATCCCTGAGGCATACCACTAGTCACTGATCGCCAATCAGAAAAATACCCATTTATCCCCACTCTTTGCCTTCTGTTAGTTAACCAATCCTCATTCTATGCCAATACATTATCCGTAATACTGTGCATCTTTATCTTACGTAGCACTCTTTGGTGTGGCACCTTGTCAAATGCCTTCTGGAAATCCAGATACACTACTTCCACGGGTTCCCCGTTGTCCATTGTATATGTAATGTTCTCAAAGAATTCCATCAAATTAGTCAAACATGACCTTCCCTTCATGAACGCATGCTGCGTCTTACCAATGAGGCAATTTATGTCCAGATATCTCGCTATTTCTTCCTTGATGATAGATTCAAATATTTTCCCTACTACGGAAGTTAAGCTAACCGGCCTATAGTTACCTCCTATTGAGTACCTCCTTTTTTAAATAGTGGCGTCACATTTGCTGTTTTCCAATCTGGAGGAATTCCATGCAGACACAGGGAGAATGTGCAAACCCCTAATATGTTACCCTGCTTGATCCCCTGACAATAAGGGACGATTTACCATGACGATGGGTTGCACTGCTGTCTCAGTGGATTGGCCATGCTAAATTACCTCTTAGTATCAGGGAGACTAGCAGGGTAAATGCATGGGATTCTTCTGTGCTGTAGGGATTCTATGTTCTATGAATCCACCTAACCCACACATCTCTGGACAGTGCGAGGAAACCGGAGCACCCAGAGGAAACCCACTCAGACATGAGGAGAACGTGCGGACTCCACATAGACAGTGACCCCAGCCAGGAATCGACACGGGTCCCTGGCACTGTGAGGCACCACTTGCCATCATGACAATTCTTCAATGTAATTGATTAAGGAGATTGACTAGTTGTCCTGACATTCACCAATATTCCATCATCATCCTCACTGCTCTGAAGGATGTGAAGGTATTGGAGCACAAAGGAGATTCACAACAGTGATTCCAGGGACAAAGAACGGGAACGATAAGGATAGATTGTAGAGGTTGAGACTCTTTCTTGGGATAGAGAAGGCTGGGAGGCTGTCATTGATGTCGGCTCAGTGACTCAGCCTGTGGCTCCAGTGGAATGAGTAACATCCTGCAGAACAGCTTCGTACTTGCTACCTTTCCAGTAAATGATCAGTTCCCACTTGGCTGATCTGGTTGTTTTGTGGCTGCAGGCAGGGTTTAGTAAACATGTTTTAGCTTAGGGACTTAGTGGTGCAAGGAGTTAGTCATGTTATCATCACAACAATTCAGAGAATGCAATGCGGAAAGGCAATCACTTTGATTTGTTTTTAAGTAAAAGTAAAGTTTATTTGTTTATTATCGTCGCAAGTAGGCTTACGTTAACACTGCAATGAAGTTACTATGAAAATCCCCTAATCGCCACACTCCGGTGCCTGTTCGGATACACTGAGGGAGAATTTACCGCCTAACCAGCACGTCTTTCAGACTGTGGGAGGAAACCAGAGCACCTGGAAGAAACCTATGCAGACACGAGGAGAATGTGCCAACTCCACACAGATGGTGACCCGAGGCTGGAATCGAAGCCAGGTCTCTGATGCTATGAGGCAGCAGTGCTAACCCCACTGTGCGCCATGCTACCCACAAACAAGGTAATGCATGGAGATAAAACAAAAGTTAAACACCGGTATGATTAAAAGTGAACAGAGCACAACTGGCAGCCAATTGCCCCACAGTCCTGCAAGATGTTTAATTTCTGAGTCACTTCTTTTGGTGTTAGGACCGTCTTAAACTGCTAATTGGTTCACTGATATCTGAGTCTGACCTACGGGTGACCCTACCTCACAGCAGTGTGCCGGATTCTTCACTGCTGCATGGCCTAGCGAGTTACAATTACAAGTATCTCATATTTAAAGTTTACTTATGCATTAGTGTCACAAGTAGGCTCACATTAATGCTGCAATGAAGTTATTGTGAAAATCCCCTAGTCACCACACTCCGGTACCTGCTCATATATGCTGCTCGCTGTGGGGAGGGGGTGTCAGTGAGGAGATGGGCAAGAAACACAAGCTATGCTGTTAGTGGCTTCTTCCTGAGAAAGGATGAATGAATCATAGAATCCCTACAGTGCAGAAGGAAGTCATTCGGCCCATTGAGCCTGCATCGAGAACAATTCCACCCAGGTCCTATCTCCGTAACCCTACTGTTTACTTGCTAATCCTGTGTCACTAAAGGATAATTTTTATGGCCAATGCACCTATCCCGCATATCTTTGGACTGTGAGAGGAAACCGGAAGAAATCCACATAGTCATGGGGAGAACATGCAAACTCCACACAGAGTCACCTGAGATCAGAATTGAACCCGAATCCCTGGTGCTGCGAGGCAGCCATGCTAACTGATGTATGAGGAGAGATTGATTAAGTTATGATTGTTTTCGCTGGAGTTCAGATGAATGAGGGGGGAATCCCATAGAGATTTATAATGTTCTAAAAGGATTAGACAGGGTAGATTGCAAGGAGGATGTTCCCAATGGTGGGGGTTCCAGAAACAGGGGCCAAAGCCTGAGGATTCGGGGTAGGCCATTTAGGATGGAGATGAGGAGACATTTCTTCACCTAAAGAGTGGTGAACCTGTGGAATTCTTTACCACAGAAATAATTGATGCCAAAACATTGAATGCATTCAAGAGGTAGCTGGATATAGTACTTGGGGTGAATGGGATCAGAGGTTTTGGGGAGAAAGCAAGATTAGGCTATTGAGTTGGACAATCAGCCAAGACCGTAATGAGTGGCAGAGCAGGATCGAAGGGCCAAATGACTTCCTCCCACTCCCATATTCTATGTTTCTATGTCTATGTTTCTAACCACTGTGTCATCCCCCAACCATCAAACTCCTCATCAGTTTCTCTCTCAAGGGGAGAGGAGCAGCTGCTTCCTATGTGGTCTCCTGTGCACTGGAGGGACTAAACTCCCGGGGATGATGGGGAGATATTGGTGCAGTGGTATTGTCACTGGACTTGTAATCCAGGGACCCCAGGAGACTCGGTTCGAATTGTGCCCTGGCAGTTGCTGAATTCTGAGCAGTATCTGGGGGAAGAGTGTGAGAGGAGATTGGAAGCAGGTCCTCATAGCCATAGGAGACTGTTAACTGACTGACTCAGTAAGAGATCTGACAACACCAGGTTTAAATCCAACCGATTTATTTGATAGTAAACTCACAAGTTTTTGACCCTATAGTCTTCGTCAGGTGAATGAGGTGTTCTGGTCTCCAACAGCACACATACCAGCACAGACTGTTTAAGATTATTGATTAGAATGCAAATCTTTACACATAACCTGTGGTG
The DNA here is from genome assembly GCA_024679065.1 of Sphyrna mokarran. NCBI lineage: Eukaryota > Metazoa > Chordata > Chondrichthyes > Carcharhiniformes > Carcharhinidae > Sphyrna > Sphyrna mokarran. Next base: position 99,009,784 of record JAGIQG010000009.1, read on the forward strand.
GACAGAGTACCCTTTATTGCCCAGTACTTCCCCGGAGCAGAGAAGCTACGACATCTTCTCGGGAGTCTTCAACATTATCATTGATGAAGATGAACATCTCACCAGGGCCATTCCTACACCCCCACTTCTTGCCTTCAGACAACCACGCAACCTCAAACAGACCATTGTTCGCAGCAAACTATCCAGCTGTTAGGAGAACAGTGACCACAATACCACACAACCCTGTCACAGCAACCTCTGCAAGACATGCCGGATCATCGACATGGATGACATCATCACATGTGAGAATACCATTCACCAGGTACACGGTACATACTCTTGCAACTCAGCCAACGTTGTCTACCTAATACGTTGCAAGGAAGGATGTCCCGAAGCATGATACATTGGGGAGACCATGCAGACACAACGACAGCGGATGAATGAACATCACTCGACAATCACCAGGCAAAACAGTTCCCTTCCTGTGGGCGAAGACTTCAGCAGTCATGGGCATTCGGCCTCCGACCTTTGGGTAAACATTCTTCAAGGGGGCCTTCACGACACATGACAGTGCAGAGTTGCTGAGCAGAGACTGATAGCCAAGTTCCGCATACATGAGGACGGTCTTGACAGGGATCTTGGCTTCATGTCACACTATCTGTAACCCCCATGACTTGCCTGGGTTAGCAAAAAACCTCACTTACTGTACTGTCTGAAGACAATACACATCTCTTTAACCTGTGCTCAGTGCTCCTTCCACTCACATTGTTAGCCACTTTAAGCCTTGAATAGCAGCTTCTGTGTAAAGTCATTCTAGTCAGTAATCTGTAAACAGTCTGTGCTGGTATATGTGCTGTTGGAGACTCGAACACCTCATTCACTTGACGAAGACCATAGGGTCGAAAGATTGTGAGTTTACTATCAAATAAATCGGTTGGATTTAAACCTGATGTTGTCAGACTTCTTACTGTGTTTACCCCAGTCCAACGCCGGCATCTCTACATCATAACTGACTGACTCATCATGACTGTCAGTCAAACAGCCTCCAACCGGTGCCAATATTTACATAACCATTAAAGAGAAGGGATGAAAAAATGTAAAACAAACACATACCTGGATTTTTGAAGGCCTCCTTTTTCCAGGGTACTTCCTTACCGCAGTGTGCTGGAGGTTACTCCTCAATAACTGGAAACTCCAAGGCCAAGGGTGTAAGGATTAGGCAGAAAATGCTGGACTTCCTTTTTTTTAAGTAGAATATGGACATTGCTGGCTGGCCATCGTTTCTAATGATGCTCACATCTCACGGAACAGGTCTTGTGGTTAAGTGGGTTAGTGTCCTGGTCTGTAAGCCAGGAAGCTCTGGGTTCGAATTCCTCTCCCTGCCCCCCCCCACGTTCACTGGCACAGGAAGGTATGCTGAATGCTTTGTGAACTGTGAGGAAGTAGTGATGTAGGATGGTTAGTTAGGCTAACTAACACATAACCATAGGTTTAGGAACACTAATTTTAGAATGAATGACCTTGGACTATGGGAACATAAGCCATCAGGGCTATTGCCACAGAAAACAGCCCTGCATAATTAACAAATATTTCTCATTTAAAACATGTATTTTGAATTTACGAGATTTTGCTTTTGGCTACATTTTGTGAAAGTTCAGTCAGTGACACAGCACTGGGAGAGGGAAGGAACAATAGTTCCATTGAAAGCATTAATGCTAACAGCAGTGGTCAGAAACAAGATGGCTACCAAGGCTAGCCTTATGAATAGGGTCATACAACTCTGAGAGATAACACTGGTGGCGATCAGACATAAAGAATTTCTCAGGGCCAGACGAGAGTCACGTGGGTTCAATTTTGTGGGAACTGTTCTCCTATTTGATGTCCAGTGTCTCATGTCATGAGACAACAGGAGGTACGTATTGTCTGTAATTAATAACAAATGAAATCCCATTAGGTCATGATATGTATTGTTGTTGGCTGTAGTTAATGACAGGACGATTATTGACAAATCACACAAATCAATTTGTGTTAATGATTGAATTATGTCTACCAGCAAGCCGGGCCATTGATAAATGTACAATTGCCTTCACCGGGTTTTTCAGACTGATAAGGGCCTGTACTGCGCTGTAATGTTCTATGATCTATGTTCTATATACAGACTGCCCACATTCTATACCTTGAGTGCAGGACTTCCTTATATCATTCTCCCATTCGATCGTTTGGTTAAATAAAGTCACGTCTTAAAAATCAGTGCACTGCATTTTGAGCCTTTGTATTATCTTAAGTTTGAGAAAATGCATAGCCTTGAGAGGAAACCCCTGTCGACAATAAGAGTGTAAAAAATTTTAGGGGCACAGTGGTTAGCACTGTGTCAGGGTCAGGGACTCAGGTTTGACTCCATTCTTGGGTGAACAAGACAAGAGGTCACACAACACGACTCCTGCGTCAGTCGAAGTGCTCCGAAAACTTGTGATTTAAATTAAAACTGTTGGACTACAACCCGGTGTCGAATGACTTCTCATCTTGTCTACCCCAGTCCAACACCAGCATCTCCATGTCATAACCTGTTTGTGTGGAGTTTGCACATTCTCTCTGCATCTGTGTGGGTGTCCTCCAGATGCTCCGTTTCCTCCCACACTCCAAAGACGTGCTGGTTAGGTGGATGGGCTATGCTAAATTAACATCTCCAGTCAGGGGGATTAGCAGGGTAAATACGTGGGGTTATGGGGATAGAAGCTGGGCTGGATTTTTACCAATGGGCCGAATAGCCTCTTTCTGCACTATATGGAATCTTCGCCACTGATTAAAAAACAGAATCATGGGACCATAAATGGTTCATCTGCTAGCTCAGTGCAGAGCTGGGTCCATACCGAGCAATTGTGTCGTTCAGCCACATTTTTTAAAAAAGAGCATTCTCAGGGTGTGTACATTGCAGGCATGACAAAGATTGTCTGCACATCTCTCTTCACTTATTGAATAGGAGGTATTGGGCCATCTGCTCAAGCTCAGAGGGTGGAGAGTCTCTCGAATTCTCTTCCTGAAAAGACGGTGCAAGCAGTCTTTGAATAATTTCCCTGATTGGACAATCGAAACCCTAAGCCAGAATGACACTGCAAGGTTCACGGCTGTCCCATTCATAAAAAGAAATTCCCCACCTATGGCTCGGGGCTGTGGGTTTGGTCGCTGGGATGGGGTGAACCCCTGGTCATGGCATTTGATTTTTGAAAGCAAAGGTTTACCAGGTTGATTCCTGGGACGGCAGGTCTGTCGTATGAGGAGAGACTAAGTTAGGATTATATTCACTGGAGTTTGGAAGAATGAGAGGGGATCTCATAGAAACTTATAAAATTCTGACAGGGTATTTTCAGAAAGAATATTCCCAGTGGTGGGGGGAGTTCAGAACTAGAGGTCAGAGTTTGAGAATAAGGGGTAATTCTTTTACAATGGAGGTGAGGAGAAATTTCTTCACTTAGGGGGTGCTGAATGTGTGGAATTCACTACCACAGAAATTAGTTGAGACCAAAAAATTGTCTGATTTCAAGAAGAAATTAGATGTGGCTCTTGGGGCTAAAGGAATCAAGGGATATGACAGGAAGGGGAGGAATCAGGATATTGAATTCAATGATCAGTCATGATGAAGATGAATGGCAGAGCAGGCTTGAAGGGCCGAATGGCCTATTCCTGCCTTTAATTTTTATGTAAAGGCAGAAGTGGATAGGTTCTTGATGAGAATGTGGATAAAAGGTGATCAGAGTAGGTGGGTGCGGATTACTAACAGATTGGCTGTCACCTTATTTAATGTTGGAGCAAGCTGAAGGGAATGAACTACTTCCTGTTCCTTGTACAGATGTTTGTAACCGCTGTAATACTTGTGGTGAAGGGTTTCTAATGGGCTGATTAGGTTGTGTGGGAGTTGAGGGGGCGGTTGAGGGGTGGTAGAGATAGGGGTGGGGGAGAGCCCAGGGTTTTGAAACAGTGCGGATGAGGAAATGACCGATGTGCGCCCAATTCAGGTTGATGTTTGTGACGTGGAAGGTATACTATATACTTGGGTCTTCTGACCTAAAGAAGGAGCGATTTATCATAGAGTGAGTGCAATGGAGGGTCACCAATTTTATGAGGGGATTCAGATAACCTACTTGTATTATGTCAAGTCTTTAATCCAGAAACTCAAGTAATGTTCTGGGGTCCCAGGTTCAAATCCCGCCACATCAGATGGTGGAATTTGAATTCAATGAAACTCCCTGGAGTTACTGATGACCATGAAATCATTGTCAATTGTTGGAAAATCCCATCTGGTTCACTGATGTCCTTTAGGGATGGAAATTTCTGTCTTTACATGTGGCCCATGAGTCACAGAAATGTGGTTGTCTCTCAAATGCCCTCTAAAATGCTCTAGCAAGAAACTGTTTCAAGGGCAACTAGGGATGGACAATAAATGCTGGCCAGCCAACAGTGCCTATGTCCCACAAATGAACAAAGGGAAAGACTAATTCCTTAGTTGGCGTTATTGACTTGTGAGGAGATTAAGGAGGCGAGGTGAGTTTCAAATAGGTGATCTCATTGGAACGTCCAGGATTCTTAAAGAGCGTGGAAAGGGTGGATGTGGACATTCCTCCTGAGTGGTGAATTTAGAACAAGGGAATTATCCACATCTATCCTGTTCACAGTCTGTAAGTTCCAATGAAATGACCTGTTTGAAACTTACTCAGTTTCAGAGTGAGGGGCAGGCTATTTAGAACTGAAATGTGGAGGAATGTCTTCACTCAGAGCATGGGGAATCTTTGGAATTCTCCAGCCCAGAGGGCCGTGGAAGCTCAGTTATTTACCCCATTCCAGACAGAAACTGATAGATTTCTTGATACTGATAACGTCAAAGGATATGGCAACAATAACAGTGAGGTGGATGATCAACTGCGGTCCAATTGAATGATGGAGCAGGCTCGATGGGCTGAATGGCCTGTCGCCACTCCTTTCCCCATGTACGTTAATCTTCTGAAGATGCCTGTGTTGACTCACAGTGTGTATAATGCAGAAGAATCATTCCAGGCTTTGGTGAATCACATATCTTGTTTAATGTTTAGAATATCAGTGGTTCATTTTAAGATGAAATTAGTTCCTCGATGAGGCTGACAGTGAATATTGAAGTACCTTCACCATTAAACAGCTCAGATTAAAAATGAATCAGCAAAATAAAACATCATCGATATATATATACAATATATATAAGTATATCTGTCAGAAAGTTGTGTATTAAGTATAACATATAATATGCACATTTTGGCTGAACATTAGAATGAGTGTACCTTGTCCAGAGCAGGCTATAATTTGCTATGGGGATCCTGTGTAGTTTGCCTGGGGCTTGAAGGACTTCATCAAGGGCTGAGTGTACCTTGCCATGGCACTGTGATTCTTGTGTGAGCGCCAGATGGACAGGACCCAGTGTCAGGTGGCGCTTGGCTAAGGCTGGGTGTGCTCCTGCTATTCTCTGTCTTTCCAGCACGTGCCCATGTTCTCAATCTGAGTAAGGGGCCAGCAGACAGTCCGTTAATGTCAGCCCGCCTGTCTTCTCAGCCTTAGGCCTCCTGCCACTTATTTCTTCCTCTTGACTAAGTCCTCACTCTCCGCTGGCTCCCAAGATTCTGTCGGTAGCTCCCTTCTTCCCTCCAAATGAGTATGGGTAAGCCGGTTAATAACAGGTTGCAGTGGGGTGGGTTCGCGGAGGGGGTGGTTTGGTGATAGTGGGAATTCCAAGGGGTAGGAATATCGCAGCTGAGTTTGATGCTGCGTCCCTGACACATAGGCTCTGGCCTGCACGGGAACTCTTTTCGACCCTTGTGCAGTCTAAGGGTTGTTAAGGCTCTGCATCAGGCTACTAGGCTGACAAACAGGCCACAGGCCTATTTGAATGGCTCAGTTACCTCTCCATTCCATTGCTCCCCCTGCTGCCAACCGCAGTTATTTTAATTGGCATAGCAATGGCAAACGTAGAAAGAACAAATCTAATTTAGCTACTGAATGGGCTTTAATTGATAAAATCCTTTGGTTTTTACACTGATAAAACGTTAACCCAATCCTCAGCAACTGATCTTAGCTGGGTCAAAAGTCTGTGTCAAAACCTGTGCCAGCAGGTCTCTCGAACATGAGGAAATAATCCTGTTCAAAACAGGTGATTAACACACAACTTTCCTGGACAGAGAGTCCCACAAGAGTCAATGTGCGGCAGTGGGAGGATGCCTGATAACATTCAAAAATATGTAAACATCTCCCTAGCCCCAAGGCCCTTTGGGAGCTGATGGCGTGATCCAAAAACTGACCAGAGTGTGAAGTTCTGTCAGCGCTGAATCTTGAATCCTGGCTCTGGTTTTTCCAATTGAGTGAGTGGTTAATACGGTGAGAAGGTTACCCTGGCGCCCACTCGGGTTCTGCATTCACTGGGTGGTTAAAATGTTGCAGGTTCACCTTCCACCATGGTTGCCCACTTCCACTTTCGTGTCATCGTCCGCCTCCACTCTAGCCTCAGCTCATCCAGATGCCCTCCTGCCCAGTGTCCCAGCTTCCACCATCCATGACCCTGAGCTCCCCTTACCCGCCATTGCCCTCACCGGCCCGTGCCTATGTTGGTTCCCTGTATGGGCAAGGCAAAAAAAAAGTCCTCGTCCTTCCTTGTTAATTTAACCCCCTTTACATCCTCATCTCCCTCCGTCCTTGTAACCTCCTCTGGTTTGTTGGGACCATTCCACATCTCCCTGTCTGGCTCACCACCCCCCCGCTCATGTCTCTCCACTCTGAGAAAGGACTTGTTTGCCTATGTCTTTATATGAGTCGCTGTCAGAGGTTGTCCGACCATCGCAACTGCGGACCGCGCAACTGGGATATTTTGCTCAGACGAGGAAGGGCTTGATATAAATACAAAGAGTGAAGAACAGTCCAGATTTGTCCTCAGTGCTGTTGGCTTAGAGCTGCAGAGTCTCCAAACAGGATCCTGGGCATCTCGGCAACTCTGTCTGAGCTGTGCTTGACATTGAGTTTGTACAAAGTCACTGGTGCCCAGGAATGTTGGAACATGATGAAGCTGGAATGGGAACGAGGGTTGGGAAACCAGAAAACAGCCAGGGGTCGATGGGCCTCGAGTTCTATGAGGGTGACTGGCACTGAGTTCAGGAGGCAGAGGCGACAAGTTACCGCGGCCTAAGGGTTGGCCTCCGAATGCATATCCGTCGAGTTCCCCCCGCCGAAATTGCCACCGGTGGTGCGGGTGGGCATGATGACGAAGAGAAAGATCCCTGACAGGACCAGGGCCAAGGTGAACAGCAGTACAAAGCCGATGGCTACATAGTAGCACCAGCTGGAGCGGATGGGTAGCCACTCGGGGTGCCGGGGCACCGAGTCGGCGCTGCGCGGTGCCGGCTGGCCCACGTCCAGGCTCATGCTGACGCTGCTAAGGTGGACGGGCTTGAGGAAGGAGCCGGGCTCCGGGCTCTTGGTGTAGAGCTTGCCCTTGTCGCGGCTGAAGCGGATGGACGGGACGCTCTGCATGCCGGAGGGCAGGCGCTTCAGGATGTCCTGGTTGTTGCTCAGGGCCGGCAGCCCCTTGCCCGACGGCAGCGGGGTGGCATGCCGGCACACGGGGCACGCCACCGAGTTGACGTTCTCCGAGGAGACATTGATCCGGGCCAGGCACTCCAGGCAGAAGGTGTGGCCGCAGCCCAGCAGTTTGGGGAGCTTGAAGATGTTGTCGTAGGAGCTGAAGCAGATGATGCACTCGAGGTCGGAGTGGGTGGAAGGTGTGGCCGGAGGCGGGTCAGCAGCGGCGATCTCCGGGCTTTCCGCCATGTTTGGGATATCTGTGTGGAAAAGTGATCAGTCAAATGCTCGGTCTTTATTCATTCAAGGAATGTGGCTTCACTGGCTAGACAAAGCTTTATCCCCGAATCGCCCGCCTCCACTCCAGCCTCGGCACATCTGCTCACCCAGGGCTTTGTTAACCTCCAGATCTGACCATTGCCATGCCCTCCTGTCTGGTGCCCGTCCGCGGACCCTGACCCACCGCTGCCTAATGATGATCGTTGCCCCTTGAGAAGGTGGTGGTGAGCCGATTTCCTGAACCACTGCAGTCCATGTGGTGTAGGTACACCCACATTGCTGTTAGAGAGGGAGTTACAGGATTCTGACCCCGTGACAGCGAAGGAACTTTGCCGATATATTTCCAAGTCGGGATGGTGAGCTATTTGGAGGGCAATCTCCAGGTGTTTCCATGTGCCTTTTTAAAATTAATTTATGGGATATGATTGTCGGTGGCTGACCCAGCATTCATTGTCCGTCACTAACTGCCCTCCATTTCAGAGGGCAGTTAAGAGTCAGTCTGTGGATCTGAAATCACCTAGAGACTAGACCAGGTAACAAAGACAGATTCCCTGTCTTAAAGGACATTAGTGAACCAAGGGGGCTTTTTCGACAATTGACAACGGCTTCATGGTAATAATAGAGATTTTGTTTCCAGATTTTTTTTTATAGTGAATTCAAATTCCATCATCTACCATGACTGGGTTCGAACCCAGGTCCCTAGAAGATTAGCTGAGTTTCTGGATTAATAATCTAACAATAATACCAATAGGCTGTCACCTACTTTAGCTGCCATACTGTATTTGGAAGCTCTCCTGTGATGTGGGATGTCCCAGTACACAAAACGAGCTGCAAAAATGTATATTGTTGTTGTCGTCGTAGGTAAGGTAGACAAAGAGCTCACAGTAGACAAATAAGTGGACACCAATTTACGGTTTTGGGCAAAAGATTCAAACCGCTGGTTTTAAAGCAGTAAAGAGTGGTGACCTAGAACCCGCTGCCTAGAATGCTCATGGAGGTGGAGGTGATGATTTTAAAAAGATGTTGGATGGCCAGTTGAGGGGCAGAGACTTGCGGGCGGCAGGGATATGGGAGGGTGGGGAATGTAACCAACTGGATCCCCCAACAGAGGATGGGCCATCATGATGCCACCATGAGATGACCATTCAGCCCATCAGGCCTCTGCCAGCTCTTTGAAAGTCCCAGTTTGTCACATTGCCCCAGCCCTTAGGCCCAGCTATTTTGGCCGTTCTTCCAATTCCATTTTGAATGTGATTATTGAATCTGTTTCCACCAGCCCCTCCCATATCAGACATCAAGGACAATCTCTTCTCATTTCCCCATAGATTCTATTTTTCCCAATCGCCCCAATGTTCTCTCATCACACAGGCTGCCAGACTTGCTGAGATTTTCCAGCATTTTCTCTTTTGGTTTCAGATTCCAGCATCCACAGTAATTTGCTTTTACCCCCTCGTTACTGAACCTGCTCACAGAGAAAATCATTTGTCTCTATCCAACCCTTCAAAACCCTGCCTGATTTTGGAAGGCCCCATTGGATTTCCTCCGAACCTTCTTGCCTCTGAGTAGAGTGATCCCAGTCTCTTCACCATGCTAGTAAATGTCTTCTGCACTCTCTCTTATTGCCTTTCTAAAACATGGTAGACAGGCTGAGGAGAGGCCAGAATTGAAACATAACCTTATAGCTAAAGCAAGGGGTCACACTAGGGAGCACTTATTTGTGCAAATGGGTGAAAATCTGGAATTCTCCCCTCTATAAGGCTGTTGAGGTTGGGGTACAGTTTGAAGTGAGGAGTAGGGTAGTCGCTTTAAGATTGGCACTGGTAGAATTTTTTTATATGAAGGTATTAAAGGTCATGGAAACAAGTAGAGTTGAGCTACAGATCAGCCATGATCTAATTGAATAACAGAGCTGCTTAGCAGGGCTGAATGGCCTTCTCCTCTTCTAAAATGTTCCTTATCAACTTCCTGGGGATTACCATTGACCAGAAATTGAACCAGACCAGCCATATAAATGTTGTGGCTACCAGAGCATGTCCGAGGTTGGGAATCCTGCAGTGAGTAACTCATCTCCTGACTCCCCAGAGCGTGTCCACCATTTACAAACACAAATCAGGAGTGTAATGGAAAACTCTGGATGTTTGCAGCTCCAATAACACGCAAGAAGCTCAACACCATCCAGGACAAAGCAGCCCCACTTGATTAGAGGTGGCACGGTGGCACAATGGTTAGTACTGCTACCCCACAGCGCCAGGGACCCAGGTTCAATTCCGGCCTGTCTGGGTAGAGTTTGCACTTTCTCCCTGCATCTGTGTGGGTTTGCTCCGGGTGCTCCAGTTTCCTCCAACAATTCAAAAGATGTATGGGTTGGGTTGATTCGCCATTTAAATTGATGCTAGTGTCAGGAGGTTGAACAGAGTAAATATGTGTGGTTAAGGAATAGGGCCTGGGTGGGATATGGTTGGTATAGACTCAGTGGGCCAAATGGTCTCCTTCTGAACTGTAGGGATTCTACGATTGATACCCCTTCATCAAACATTTACTCTCCCCGCCACAGACATACACTGCGGGAGGATGAAGACGAGTGATGTTACTGAAGTGGAAATAGGTGGTCTTAGATAGAGCATGAAGATGAAATTGGACACTCATCTCCGGATCAAATGCGATGCCAAGATTGTGAACAGACTGGTATAACCTCAGACTGTTGCCAGGGAGATGGACGGAGTTGGTTATTAGGGAATGAAGCTTGAAATTAAACTATCATATTCGTCTACGCCTCTATCAACTCTACACTCAATCTCCTTTGATCCAAGGAAAACAATCCCAGCCTCTCCAGCCTAACTGTGCAGCTAAAATCCTTCATTCCTGTAGACCATCTTGGTGAATTTCCTCTCAGGGGGACGTCTCTCCGTTCTAAAGTGTGGTGACCAGAACTGGATGCATTACTCTAATTGTGGCCTAACTGGAATTCTATCAAGATTTATCATTAACTTCCCTGCTTGTACTCAATATCATATGTATAAAGCTTTAAGTCCCTTATCTGTCATTGTTGCTGTTTCAAAAACAATCCCTTCCAAACAGCACTGTGGCTGTTCCTACACCAGATGGACCACAGCGATTCAGGAAGGCTGTCACCGCCACCTTCACAGGGGCAATTAGGGATCGGGAATAAATGCTGGGGAGATCTTGTGGCACATCGGGTAGCGTCCCTGCCTCTGAGCCAGAAGATCCCAGTTTGAGTTCCATCCCAGTTCTTGACAGCCAAGGAAGGTGCGCTCATAACGCGGTCAAAACAGGTCAAATGTGCCACCCTGCAAAATCCTTTCAAACACACTGATGGATCATGGGAAGAGTGGGAGAGACATGATGTGGAGTGGCCTCCCTCAAGCCTCTGGAGATAAACTAGCAACCTGCTCCAAGAACTACTAGTGACGGAAACAATCGTAAGCCTGCCTTGGTGTACCACTTGGTGTGGGAAAAGGATTGGAACGGAATAAGTATTGGCCTAGCTAGGGATGCCCACCTCCTTGATCAAATAAAGAAAGGTTACATTTGGCTGACTGCTCTCTGAATGTATCCCACCATCCTTGAGAACTGTGCCATTAACTCTGCGTTGCTTTTCTTATTCCTTCTGCCATCAATCTTCCCTTTGTTAATTGGATATGTTCAAGAGGCAGCTGGATATAGCACTTGGGGTGAATAGAGACAAAGGTTATGGGGAAAAAGCAGGATTAGGGTCATGAATTGGATGATCAACTATGATCATAATGAATAGTGGAGCAGGCTCAAAGGGCCAAATGGCCTCCTGCTGCTCTACTTTCAATATTTCTATGTTTCTATGTCAGATCCCTCTGCTATAATTTCTGCACATCTAAAAGCGGTGCCCCCAGCATTGAACCCTGGGGAATGTTGCCCTGAAAGACAATCATTTACCATCACTCGCTGTTTTTCTTTCTTCAGTCCATGTTTTATTCAAACATGACAGTGAACTTCCTATCCCCTGAGCTTCAATTCTTTTTCATTAGCCCTATATGTGACATTTTGTTCTTATAGACATCCATCCCATTCTCTTCATCAATCTTCATAGAATCATAGAATCCCTACATTGCAGAAGGAGGCCATTCAGCTTAGCGAGTCTGCACCAACACAAATCCCACCCAGACCCTATGTCGTAACATCACACACGTACCCTACAAATGCCCCTGACACTAAGGGGCAAATGAGCATCTTTGGAGTGTGGGAGGAAGCTGGAGTACCCTTAATCAAAGGTTTTCTGCCTTTTACAATTCTGTGCTGGGTCTTCTTAATGAACTCAAATGTGCTTTGACTTTTTTCTCTCTGATTACTGCTTCTAAACCTTGCCCAGTGATGTTAAACTGACCAACCTGTTGTTACTAGTACTACCTTTCTCCTCTTTCTTGAATTAAGATATCATATTTACTATTCTCCAATCTTCTGACACTTTGTCCGTACTGAGGCGAGGTTGGAAGATGATGGTGGGCTCTTCTTGTGCATCACTCTCAATTTCTTTGACAACCTTATCCACTCTAAGCAAAACCAGCCTTTCCGATACATCCTTCCCATTTAATTTTCACTACGTCCATTATCTGAGCCATCTCTACTTCCACAGAATCCCCTTTCTGGGGTGGCACGGTGGCACAGTGGTTAGCACTGCTGCCTCAGCACCAGGGATTCTGGCTTGAGTCACTGTCTGTGTGGAGTTTGCACATTCTCCCCTGATCTGCGTGGGTTTCCTCCGGGTGCTCTGGTTTCCTCCCACAGTGCAGAGATGAGGGTTGGATGGATTAGCCATGTTAAATTGCCCTTAGTGTCAGGGGGACTAGCAAGGGGTAAGTGCATGGGGCCTGGGTGTGATTGTGGTTGGTGCATGGGCCGAATGGTCTTCATCTGCACTGTAGGATTCTATGATTCTATGATCTTTGTAAACACTGACACATAATGCACCTTAGTATTCTAGCATTGTCCTGCACCTTGAAGCAGATACCACCCTCTTTATTGGCCTTTATAGCAAAGGGGATAGAATGTAAAAGTAGGGAGGTACATAGGGTACTGGTGAGGCCACAGCTGGAGTACTGTATGCAGTTTTGGTCGCCACATTTGAGGAAGGATATATTGACCTTGGAGGAGGTGCAGAGAAGGTTCACTAGGCTGATACCGGAGATGAGGGCGTTGGATTATGAGGAGAGACTAAATAGGCTAGGTTTGTACTCGTTGGAGTTTAGAAGGCTGAAAAGGGATCTTATAGAGATGTATAAGATAGTGAAGGGGATGGATAGAGTAGAGGTTGAGATACTCTTCCCGTTTAACAATGATAGCAGGACTAGAGGGCACAGCCTCAAGATTAGGGGGGGTGGCAGTTCAGATCAGAGTTGAGGAGGAATTTCTTCATGCAAAGGGTGGTGAATGTTTGGAATTCTCTGCCTGTTGAAGTGGTGGAGATTCCTCGCGGAATATATTTAAGTCAAGAGTGGATAGGTTTTTGATTGACAAGGGAATTAAGGGTTACGGGGAGAAAGTGGGAAAGTGGTACTGAACCACTGCAGATCAGCCATGATCTTATTGAATGATGGGGCAGGCTTGAGGGGCTGGATGACCTGCTCCTGCTCCTATTTCTTATGTTCTTTGTCCATGTTAAGATACAGACCACATCTTAGTATGGGGAAAGGTGGTGGTGTTGTGGTATTTGTAGTCCAGCAGTGACCCAGGCTATCGCTCTAGGGACATAACTTCAAATTCCACCACGATAGAAATTGAATCAGTTAATAACTCTGGAATGATAAGCTAGTCTCAGTAATAGTGACCATTAAACTACCATCAACCATCATAAAAACACATCTAGCTCACTAATGTCCTTTAGGGAAGGAAATCTGCCGTCCTTACCTCATCCGGCCTACTTGTGATGCTGGTGCCACAGCAATGTGGTTGACTCTTAACTGCCCTTCTGAAATGGCCTGGCAAACCATGCAGTACATGGGAAATTAGGGATGGGCAACAAATGCTGGCATTGCCAGTAATGCCTATATCCCATGAAAAGGGAGAAAAAAAAATTACTACCCGCTTACTATTTACAGGACAGGAGAAGGTTTTGTGGTTCATTTTTATGTTTCTGTTGTGCTTTAAGATTTGTTGAATCTTGATCTTATGTTGGTGGGTGAAAGTAAATATGTAACAATGATTCTAAAAAGGATTATGCAAATACAAAATACTTTTAAGATGACCTAAGCTGTCTCCAGACCTTGCCCGACCAGAAATCATTGAAATGTTTGAGTTTTCCTGAAAGGATGGTAGAACTTTCTAACAAGTTATTGTTTGTGCAACTGGGTGGAGTTCCAGACATTTGATAGTCAACCACACCATGTTTGCCCAAGGCATTCTGAGGCATTCTTGACATAGGTGCTAAGAGTTAACTGCGTTAGAATCATGCTTGGAATGGAGATGTCCAAGTTACCTTTTGCCAACCCATAGGTTTTTGTATTAAATTTATCCTTTCAAAGGATTTGGGAGTTGCACACTGGGCCTGCATTTATTACTCATTCCTAATTGCTCCTTGAAGTGGGCTTGCTTGGCTACTTACTGTAGAAAAACCATAGAATCCCTACAGTACAGAAGGATGCCATTCAGTCCATTAGGACTGTCTGAGAAAGAATCTTAACCAGCTCTCCCAAGAATCCCAGAGAGTTTACATTGTAAGTGATACAAAAGGCACCCCGAGAACCACATACTATTGCAAAATTTACATGCTACAGACACGCTCTGAGCATCATCTGATCGTCCCACTGTGGCTGCTCCTGATAGTGGCAGGGTCTGACTAACAGCCTGTCCCAATCATCGCTGTTTCTGCTAGTATCAGGCTCTGAGTCACAGTTGTATGATTTTACAGCACAGAGAGAAGCCCTTTGGCCCATCTTGTCTGTGCCAGCCATCTCTTCTATCTATTCTATTCTTATTTGCCAGCAGTTGGTCTGCAGCCTTCCATGCTATGGTATTTCAAGTGCTCATGGAAACATAGAAAATAGAAGCAGGAAAAGAGGATTTGGTCCTTCAAGTCCGCTCCGCAATTCCTTTTGATCATGGCTAATCATCAAATTCAATATCCTGATCCCCCCTCCCCTCCATATCCCTTTAGCCCAAAGAAGTATACCTAATTTCTTCTTGAAATCACACAATATTTTGGCATCAACTATATTCTGTGGTAATGAATTCTACACATTCACCATACTCTGAGTGAAAATATTTCTCCTCACCTCTGTCTTAAAAGGATTACCCCTTACAGAGAGAGATTGAATAGGTTAGGACTTTATTCCCTGGAGTGTAGAAGAATGAGGGGAGATTTGATAGAGGTGTATAAAATTATGATGGGTATAGATAGAGTGAATGCAAGCAGGCTTTTTCCACTGAGGCTAGGGGAGAAAAAAAGCCAGAGGGCATGGGTTAAGGGTGAAAGGAGAAAAGTTTAAAGGGAATATTAGGGGGGCTTCTTCACGCAGAGAGTGGTGGGAGTGTGGAATGAGCTGCCGGATAAAGTGGTAAATGCGGGGTTACTTTTAACATTTAAGGAAAACTTGGACAGGTTAATGGATGGGAGGGGTGTGGAGGGATATGGTTCAAATGCAGGTCAGTGGGACTAGGCAGAAAATGGTTTGGCACAGACAAGAGGGGCTGGGTGGCCTGTTTCTGGGCTGTGGTTTTCTATGGTTCTATGGTTATCCTCAATCTATGGCTCCTAGTCCTGGATTCCCCTGGCATCAGGAATATTCTTTCTGAATCTACCCTGTCTAACTCCTGTTAGAATTTTATAAGTTTCTATGAGATCCCCTCTCACTCTTCTAAACTCCAGTGAATATAGAACAAAGAACAAAACAGCACGGGAAACAGGCCCTTCGGCCCAACGAGCCCATGCCGATAATCCTAACTGATTTAGTCTCTCCTCATATGACAGTGCTGCTATCCCAGGAATTAGCCTGGTAAATCTTTACTGCACACCTTCTATAGCAAGGACATCCTTCCTCAGATAAGGACACCAAAATTGCACACGATGTTCCAGATGTGGTCTCACCAACACCTTCTACAATTGCAGTAAAACATCTCTATTCCTGTAATCAAATCCTTTCTCTATGAAGTTCAACATACCATTTGCCTTCTTTGCTGCCTGCTATAACTGCATGCCTACTTTTAGTGACTGACGCACGAGGACACTGTCTTGAGTATTTGCCTCTCTCAATTTACACCCATTCAAGTAATAATCTAAATGCCTCGTAAATGTTGTGAGGGTTCCCACCTTTTCAGGCAGTGAATCATCGCTGTTTCTGCTGGTTGTCAGGGTGTGAGTGCCCTCACTGTCACTCTCCCTGCTGTTATCAGGATCCAAATGACCCTCCATCCACTGCCTACTGGGATTGGGATTTCTGTATGTGCAAGTTCGCTGTCCCTGTTGGCAGCAGGGTTTGAATGAGACTTCCCGAGTAATCTGTACAGACAATGGATATTTTGGAACAAGAATTTATGAGCTGTTGGTAATTTACAGAGTGCACGGTCTCTGTCTTTTTTCCAGTTTCCTGCACGTCAGTGGAAAAGAAGCACTGACTTTTATGATGGTTTCTGCATGTTCCAGTAAACATCAAAATGTCGGAACGCATGAAGTAAAAGGAGAGGGGAGGGTTTCATTTCACACTGCTTTTCTCCTGGCCACGTGCCACTGATTTACAGGTAGCTCTTAGAGCCTCGGCAACTGAAAATCCACTGATCCCAATGGGGTGCTTAGTTACAGCGCACAGACCTGTGACCTGAAAGGGATAGTTCAATTAAACAGACCTTAACAAAAGAGTAATGAACAGAGTCTTGTTGTTTAACAGTCCCTTATTTGTTGCAATGCTCTGGCATTATTTAACACGCTTTCAACTGTAAAATTAAGGACCACATATTTGATGAGAGGTAAACTTGAGAGGTGCTGCAAGCCTGAAGCAAATTAGAAATGTGAGATGGGTTTCAAAGTTAAATTAACACATTCTCGTGAAAGCGGACAGTGGCAATTCACATCCTGATCTACAACTCCTGGCCCAGCACAGTCCTGTTAGTATGACAACACTGTACAGTACAGTAGTGTCAGTGCCATACACTGATACTGTGATGTGATACACTGCTTCAGTACAGTCAGTACCAAACCCTGATACTTTATAGTATAGTCAGTGTGATACAGTGCACTACAGTCTGTGATATACTGAACACAACATTTAATATACTGATAAATAGTCACTGTGATACAGTACAGTCAGTGTAATACACTGATACAGTAGTCAGTGTGATAAACAGTACAGTCAATGATACACTAACACAGTACAATCAGTGTGATACAGCACACACCAGTCAGTGTACTACATTGATACAGTAGTCAGTGTGATACAGTACAATCAATGTAATACACTGATACAGTAGTCAGTGTGATAACCTGACAGTACAGTCAGTGGTACACTAACACACTACAACCAGTGTGATACAGTACACGACAGTCAAGTGTGATACACTGATACAGTAGTCAGTGTGATACAGTATAGCACATTGTAATATGTGTGGAATGGTGATATAATGGTTAGCATTGCTATCTCACAGATCCAGGGACCTGGTTCAATTCCTGGCTGGGTCACTGCCTTTGTGGAATTTGCACGCTCTCCCCATGTCTGCGTGGGTTTCTCACAATCCAAAAATGTGTGTGTTTGGTTGATTGGCCATACTAAATTGCCCCTTAGTGTACCAGGATGCATAGGTTAGAGGGATTAGCAGGGTAAATAGGTGAGGTTCTGGGGATAGGGCCTGGGTAGGATTGTTGTTGGTACAGACTTGATGGGCTGAATGGCCTCCTGCATTGTAGGGATTCTTTGATTCTATGATAATGTACTAGTACAGTACAGTCAGTGTGATACCACAACACAGTGCAATACAGTCAGTGTGATATGCTGATTTTGCTCAGTACTGTATGGGTAGTGGACAGTACTGTCACAAGAACACAACACTTAAGAATAGGAGCAGGATTACAACCCTGAATCTACTCTGCCACACCATAAGATCATTGCTGATCTGATTGTGGCCTGAACTCCATTTTTCTGTTTGCCCCCAATAACTCTCAACCCCCTTGTCAATGAAAAATCTATCCAGCTCAACCATGACCATATGGTATGAGTCACTGCCTCCACTGCTCTCTGTGGAGAAGAACTCCACACATTAATCACTCTCTAGAAGTAATTTACGCTCATCACAGCTTTAAATGACAGATGACTGATTTTTAAATGATGAACATTCTCCGAGCTGCTTCCAATGGAAGTCAGTCCCTCCTTAAGTAACAAGACCAAACTGTACAGGATGTGGTCTCACCGTGCTCTGTACAATAACAGCCACAACTTCCTTACTTTTAGTCCCTATCCTTCTTGCAATTAAGGTCAACATTCCATTTGCCTTCCTATTCACTTGTTGTACCTGCATATGAACTTGTGATTCATACACCAGAACACCCAGATTCCTTGTAAGTTCACAATAATGCAGTTTCTCTACTTAAATAATATGCTGCTTTATTTTATTCTTTCTGCCAAAATGGACAAGTTTATAATTTCATGCATTATATCTCTATCTGCTGTACTTTTGCCACTTACTTAACCTGTCTAAATCCCTTTGCGAGCGCTTTATCTACCTTTGTGTCATCAGCAAATTTAGCAAACATACACCCATTCAATCCCAAGTTATTGATGCAAAAAGGTAAATATTTGAGCTCCAAACACTGACCCCTGTGCTATTCCACTGGTTACAGCTTGTCAACCAAGAATGACTATTTATCAGTGCTCTCTGCTTCCTGTTAGCTAACCAATCTTCTATCTGTCTGATTTATTATTGTCAAAAGCATTAACATACACCGGGAAGTGTTTTTCTTGTGCGCTTTACAGACAAAGCATACTGTTCATAGAAGGAAAAGGGGAGGCTGAAGAATGTAGTGAGTCAGAGTTAGGATCCATGCCTGTACCATGAACTCTTCGTTTGCAGAGTAACTGTCAAATGCCCCTTGGGAATCCAATCTACATCACAGGCTGCCCTTTATCCACCTTATTTGTTACTTCTTCAAAGAGACAATCAAACATGATTTCTTTTTCACAAAACCACATTGACTGTCTCCTCTTATAAGTTTCTAAATGTCCTGCTATTTTCTTCCTAATAATGGATTCTTCCATTTTCTCTATGACAGATGTTAGGCTAACTGGCCTATAGTTGTCTACTTTCTGTCTCCCAACTTCCCTGAATAGAGACGTTACAGTTGTGATTTTTAAATCCTCAAGGGCCTTTCCAGAATCTCGGGATTTTACTATACTGAATTTTAGTTCTGATCATTTTCCCAGTAACCTTTCCTTAATGATAATGATTGATTTAAGTTTCTCCCTCCTCATTGTCTCTTGATAATCAAATATTCTTAAGATTTCTTTAATGTCTTCTACAGATGCAAAATACTTCTGCCACTTCCCATTATCAAATCCTCAGTCTCACCCTTTCTTAATTCTCACTTTGCTTACAGTTCTATTTTTTAAATGCTTTTAAGAAATCTTGCAATTATTTCCTTTATATGTCGAGCTTGCTTTCTCTCATGCTAAGCGAAGGTGATAACCTAGTGATATTATTGCAGAATTTTAATAATCCAAAAACTCAACTTGGGTTCTAGGGACCCAAGTTTGAATCCTGCAATGGCAGACAGAAGGTGAACTGAATAAAAAATATCTGGGATTAAGAATTTACTAATAATCATGAAACCACTGTTGATTGTCTGTTCTGGTTCACTATTGTCCTTTAGGGAAGGAAATATGCTGTCTTTACCTGGTCTGGCCAACATGAAACTCCAGAACACAGCAATATTGTTGATTTTCAACTATCCTCTGAAGTGGCCTAGTAAGCCACTCAGTTTCAAGGGCAACTAGGGATGGACAATAAATGCTGGCCAGCCTGCGTTAACCCATGTTCCACAAATGAATACATAAGAAATCATTTCTCCTTCCTTCTTTCTTTCTTTTAGTCATTATTTGTTGATTTCTAAAATCTGTCTTATCTTCTGACTTACCATAAATCTCCAGAGAATTCAATGTTTTTCTTTCAATTCAATAGTATCTTTAGCATCCTTAGTTAGCCATGCATGATGCACCCTTCTCATTCTTTCTAAATGGAATGTATATTTACTGAGTGGCAAAATATCTTGTTAACTGCCTGCCGCAGCTTCTTTACTATCCTACCTTTAATTTAGTTTTCCCAGTTCACTCCAGCCAATCTGTCCCCATACCTTTCTAATTTTCCTTATTAACATTTAAGGCACAAGTCTTAAATCCACATTTCTTAGTCTCAAACTGAATGTGAAATTATATCATGTTATGATCATTGTTGCCTAGAAGTTCTGTTACTATAAGATCAAAATCCTGCTTCATTGCACATTACCAGATCTAAAATAGCTTGCTCACTGATTGGGATATGGGCTTTGCTCACCATCTATTCATTATCCATCTGTCATTGTTCTTGAGAAAGGGATGGTGAGCTGCAATCCATGTAGTGTAGGTACACCCATAGTGCTGTCAGACAGACTTCCAGGATTTTGACCGGTGACAGTGAAGGAATGGCTGATATATTTCTAAATCACGAGTGAGTGACTTGGAGGGAAACTTCAAGGTGATTGTCTTCCCATGTATATGCTGCCCTGTCTTTCTAGATGGTATTGATCATGGGTTTGGAAAGTGCTGCTGAAGGAACATTGGTGAGTTCCTGTAGTGCATCTTGTTTATGGTGTACACGGTTGCCAATGTGAGTCAGTGATGAAGGGGTTCAGTGTTGTGGATTGGGTGCCAAACAAGTGGGCTGTTTTGTCCTGGATGGCAACAAGTTTTTTGAGTGTTGTTGGAGCAGCACACATCAAGGCAGATGGGGAGTATTCCATCACACTCCTGACTTGCCCCTTGTGGACAGGCTTTGGGGAGTCAGGAGGTGAGTTAGTTGCAGCAGAATTCCTGGTCTCTGACCTGCTCTTGTAGCCTCAATATTTATAAGGATAGTCCAGTTCAGTTTCTGGTCAATAGTAAGCTACAGGATCTTGATAGTGGGGAATTCAGCGATAGTAACTCCATTGAAAGTCAAGGGGAATAGCCATATAAATATGTAGGCTACAAGAGCAGATTAGGGAGTAGTTTTCCTGCTATGAGTAACTCACTTCCTGACTCCTGAAAGCTAACCACTGTGCCACCGTGCTGCCCTTAATGAAGCAGCTAAAGATGGTTGAGTTGAGGGCACTATCCTCAGGAACTCCTGCAGTGACGTCCTGGATCTAAAATGACTGACCTCCAACCGCCTTCCTTTCTGCCTGGTATGACTCCAAGCAGTGGAGACTTTTCTCCTGATTCTCACCGAGCTCAGTTTTGCTCGGGCCCCTTGATGCCTCACTCACACCTCTGGAGCTCAGATCTTCTGTCTGTGTTTGAACTAAGGCTTTAACTCTAACAAACTGCTCTAAGAAATTGACTTGAGTGCACTGTGTGAACTCAGCTTCCAATCTGGTTTTGCTGATCTGATTCACAGCTGATGCAGTACAGGACTAGTAATACGACTGGTGGAAGCTTGTATGACTGCTGGTGTGATCCAGCCGATAAAATAAAGCACGTGTATGTCTGGCACAATAATGCAGTACAACAATATTAGTGTGACAATGCTAATATGTTACACTGTGGTCAGCATGATACAGCAAATACAGTACAACAGTGTCGGTATAATACAACTAATTCAGTCTAGTACCTTGTACTAGTGAGGCCACATTCAGAATACGTGTGCAGTTTTGGCCTCCTTATTTAAGGAAAGATATAGGCAGTGCAGAAGGGGTTTATGAGGATGATCCCAGGAATGGAGGGACTGGCATATGAAGAAAGATTCGATAGGTTGGGATTGTATCCTTGGAGTTTAGAAGAATAAGAAACATATCAAATTCTTAGACGGGGTAAATATTGGAGAACGTTTCCACTCATGGGAGAGTGTAGTACTAGGAGGCATAGTGGCAGAATAAGGGGCTGCTGATTTAAGACAGATTTGGAAAGATTTCTTCTCTCAGAGCGTGGTGAATCTTTAGAATTCTTTATCCCAGGAAGCTGTGGAGTTTGAGTCTTTGAGATAATCCTAACTGCAGTCTACTGTGGCTGTTAGTAGAAATTGGATCACACACACAAAAAAATATGAATGGTTGGGAAACGTGCCACCACTGGTTCTTAAAAAACAAACAAGCAATTCAGAACAGCTTTTTATGACAAGTGTTAGGAGAAAAATCCGTGTGGTTTGAACTGACCCCCACCTCCTGAACGTATCACTTCACATCCTTCCTTAGATGAAATACACAAAAATTTACGCAATACTCCAGTTGTGGCTGAAGCTGAATGTTGTAAAAGGTTTGTTATATCCCTTTTCTTTATAGTACTTTATTTATAAATGCCAGGATCCTGCATGTCTTTTTAACCACTTTCTCAATCTGCATTTACCACAGCTCCTTCATCCCAAATCCTCTGCTCCTACACCCCCTTTAGACTTGTGCCTATTATAGGATCATAGAACAGAATCCCTACAGCACAGAAAGAGGCCATTTGGCCCATTGAGTCTGCACCGATCACAGTCCCACCCAGGCACTATCTCTAAACCTCTACATCTTTACCTATTAATTCCTCTAACGTATGCATCTCAGGACACTATGGGCAATTTTAGCATGGCCAATCAACCTAACCTGCACATCTTTGGACTATGGGAGGAAACTGGAGCACCCAGCGGAAACCCATGCAGACACAGGGAGAATGTGCAAACTCCACACAGACAGTGACCTAAGCTGGGAATCGAACCCAGGTCCCTGGAGCTGTCAAGCAGCAGTGCTAACCACTGTGCTACCCTGCCGCCCCATAAGATAAGACATTATCTTATATCAATTCTCCTTGATCTTTCTACCAAAGAGTATCAATTCACTTCTCCAGGTAATCATTTTTATCTTCACATATCTGTCCATTGGCGTGGCACGGTGGCAGAGTGGTGAGCACGGCTGCCTCGCAGTGCAAGGGATCTGGGTTTGATTCTGGCTTGGTCACTGTCTGTGTAGAATCTGCATGTTCTCCCCCTGTCTCATGGATTTCCTCCAGGTGCTCTGGTTTTCTTCCACCGTCCGAACCATGTGTTGGTTAGGTGCCAAGCTAAACTCTCTCTGTACTCAAACAGGTGCCCAAAAGTGGCAACTAGGGGATTTTCACAACAACTGCATTGCAGAGTTAATGTAAGCCTACTTGTGACACAAATAAATAAACTTTAAAACATTCCAGCGGCCCACTCTATGCTCTCTTAAAGCTTCATCTTCTTCAGATCTCACAATACATTCAAGTTTTGTGCCATCTGCAAATTTTGAGATTGTCCCCTACTAGTGTTGTCATCCAACCAGGACTGGCCTGAAGTCTCCAAGAATTGAGGATCTATCTCCAGGACACTGCTGTGTGCAGCCTCAGAGAGAAAAGAAAACCTCAGGGAAAGTTTTAAAAATGCTTTTCTTTGTCATTTTCTTTGAGGATTTCTTTTTACCAGGAAGGAAAATATTTAAAATGGGATTGGGGCAGGAGCAGGGATGGGGTGGTGCAGGTAGATGGGCACGAAAGACCCTCTGGCTGATAGTCAGGCATCATCCAATTGGGTAATGGGTATTTTTACTTTCCAAGGATGGGTGTTTTGGCCAAATAATGGCTGGAACATAGGGGCAAGTCAGGGGATGAAACCACCAAAGAACTCGCCAAGCACCTTCCATATCCATGATACTACTGTCTAGAAGGACAAAGGCATTGGATGCATGGCCACACAAACATCTCCAGATTCTCCTTCAGGTCTCTCACCATTCTGACTTCAAAATGTATCCGTCATTCCTTCATTGTTGCTGGGGAAAATCCTGGTCTAGTACATTATCATTTCATTATTAATCCAGGAACTCTCCGAACTTTCTCCACCCCATAGGAAAACAACAAGTTAGGATGAATCAATAGATTCTGCTTCATGCAGGAAGTGTAGAAATTCCTGGAATTTTTCCATTCCAACCAAATCACTTCCTCAAATTAATCTGCATTTCCTTTATTGCAACATTATAAAAACAATACTGTGTTGAACTGCCAAACATTGGAATGTCCCTGGATTCTGTGAGCCCCTACACAAATGCAAGTCTTCTTTGAAATGTATTCAATTCACAGAATCCGTACAATGCACAACGAGGCCATTCAGTCCATCGAGTCTGCACCAACGACAATCCCACCAGACCCTATCCCCATAACCCCATGTATTTACCCTAGCAGGTCCCCCCCGACGCTAAGGGGCAATGTACCATATTCAATGCACCTAACCTTCACATCTTTGGACTGTGGCAGGAAGTTGGAGCACCCAGAGGAAACTCATGCAGACACAGGGAGAATGTTCCAACTCCACACAGCCACCTGAGGCCAGATTTGAACCTGGGTCCTTTGCGCTGTGAGGCAGCAGTGCAAACCACTGTGCCATTGTACTGCCAGACTTAACAGGGCTGGACAGATTGGATGCAGGGAGGATGTTTTCCCTGGCTATGGGAATCTAGAACCAAGGGACCCAGTCTCTGGATAGAGATAGACCATTTAGGACTGAGATGGGAGATATTCGATTTCACTCAAAGAATGGAATTCTGTGGAATTCTCTGCCACAAAAGATTGTGGAGGCCAAATTACTGAATATATTGAAGAAAAAGAAAGTTTATTTTAGATTTCAATGGCATGAGGGGCATAGGTAAAAAGGAGGAATTTGACATTAAAACAGAGGATCAGTCATGATCATATTCATCAGCAGAGAAGGCTCAGAGGGTTGTATGGCCTACTCCTGCTCCCAGGTTCTATGGTTTCCCCTAGAACTGATCTTTAGAGGAAGGAAATCAGCAGCAAGAGATCACTCTCACAGAAAGATAAGGAACACCATGAAACTTGGAAAATGACTGGGCCTGTTCTGAACTGATTTTGTACGCCCAAAAGTTGAATCCACATAAAACTGTTCAGGAAGTATGTTTGACATGTGATGTTAGTGTACCTTTAAGAAAGTTTTTTTTAAAAAAACATGATTTCTGCAGATCTCACAGCTTCAGTGATGTCATTGTTGCCAGCTTGACTGGAAATGTTCTTTTATTGTAACTTAAGTGGCTTAAGTGGGTTATTTGTTTTTACTCTGGGATTATGTTTACAATCCTCCTTTGTTAGGAGGACGGTCATCTGTTTTTGGACAGTTTCTTTTCAGTTTGGAGCTGCAAGGTTGGGTTTTAGAGGGGCTAGCAAGCTAAAAAGAAGTGCTTTCCCTCTATGTTATTTTGAAAATTCTGTTGGTTAGCAGAAAACAAGGATCTTGATTTCCTGAAAGGTGAAATTTTGTTGTTGCTGGGGGCTGCATCAGAGTCTCTCTGGCATTTTGGGAAGTGGTCTTGTCGTCATACTGTTCTGAGTCTCAAGAGCATTTGACTGCAGAATTCAACTAACAGCCTCAATTCCAGTATCACGTGAGTCTTGGTGGTATTGAACCTGTTTCAAGCGTTGTTTGTAGAGGTTGATTTGATTAGGGCAGCTTATATTAAGAGTTTTACACTGTTGAGTTTGTTTCATTTTTGTCATAATTGATAAAAGATCTTGGTAAATTTCTTACTATACATGTTGACTATATTCTTAAAATAAATTTTGTTTGATAAAAGCTCCCTAGTGGGTCATCTGAATCAAACCTGAAGTGAACCTACCATGCTTATCCTAGCCAAATTCAAGATACAAAACTTATGACTCAGGCAGTCTCCATAAAACACTTTGGAGTTTCTGACCTGAACTATAACAGACGTGAATATGTTGCAAATATAATCTATAATTGCAGTAAGGCACTTCATATTGTATTGCAAGACATCCAATTATATTGCAATTAAATATATTTTTGTATTTTATGGGATGTGGGCATCGCTGGCTAGACCCAATATTTATTGTCCATCCTAACTGCGGCTTGAGAAAGTAGTGGTAAGCTGCCTTCTTTAACTGCTGCAGTTCATGTGGTGTAGATACACACACAGTCCTGTTAGGGATGGACGTCCAGGATTTTGACCCAGTGAAGGAATAATTGAAGGAGCAACAATATTTTTCCCAGGTCAGGATGGTGAGCAACTTGGAGGGGAACCTCCAGGTGGTGGTGTTCTCATGTATCTGCTGCCCTTGAATTCCTAGACGGTTGTAGTTTTGGAAGGTGCTGTATAAGAATGCTTTGTGAGTTCCTGCAGCGCATCTTGTAGATAGTGCACATTGCTACCACTGTTCCTCGGTGGGTGTTAGGGGGATTGAATGTTGTAGAAGAGACGCTATTGCAGTGGGGCTACTTTATTTTCGGGTGTTGGGTTTCTGCAGTGTTGTTGGAGCTGCATTCATCCAGCAAGTGGAGAATATCCCATCACACTCCTGACCTGTGCATTATAGACAGGGGGCAGGGTGTAGGGAATCAGGAGGTGAGATACTCCTTACAGGATCCCTGGCCTCTGACCTGTTCTTGTAGCCACAGCATTTATATGGCTAGTCCAGTTCAGTTTTCGGTCAATAGTAACCGCTAGAATGTTGATAGTGCGGGATTCAGCGATGGTGATGCCATTGAATGTCAATTCTCCTTGAGTCGGCAATGGGGATGGTCAGGCACCTTCTTGAACTATTGTAGTCCATGTGGTGTAGGTACTCCCACAGTATTCTTAAGACATTGACACATTTGAACTGGTCAGAAATGCACTGTTTACGAATTTACAGCAAAAATTTAAAAACCGCTTTCTTTCCCAACTGGGTGTTATCCCAAACAAGAGATCCTTTCCCCACGTCCCGAAATCGTAACACACACACACTCTGCGCCCACGAAACAAATGGGACAAAGTAATTATTAAACAGGTAACACTTGGGACTTGCTCTCTATATCCTGGCCTCTGATTAACTGCCTTCCTTTTGAACCCAGTTCCTCTTTCTGTTTCAGCTGTAACGGCAAGAAGTAATTTATATCTGGGGCTTTCAGTGACATTTCCCGCGCTGAGTGCCTGCAGCTAACCCTGAAAACGCTCATTTTGCAAGCCAGCAAATTATTTCTTTGTATTCTGACTGACTCTCTTTGGGATTGTCCTCCGGCAGTTCCTATACTAATTGAAAACTATTTCTGTCTATTGCTGTTACTGTGCGTTGCACCCAGATGTCTCGCTCACCTGCTGCTGTCTCTGAACTAGTGGCTGTGCAATTATTTTCCATCTCCTCGCCCGTACTCGCTTCCAGTTTCTCTTGACCGCCTGTCTCTGCGATGCGGGGGGCACATTCGGAACTGGCCCGCCGGTATTCCAGAGGCTGCTGCCTTGCTTCCTCGCTCTCTCTCCGTAACTCCGTGTTGTAGCCGCTGTTTCTTAGTAACCCAGTGCTGGAGCTCTTCTTCTACCTCTGTAACCCAGTGTTGAGGCTCTGACCCGTTTGTCTCTGCCAGCCGGTGTTGGAGCTGTCTGCTGTGTTCCGTAACCCAGAGTTAGAGCTCTGTCCTGCTGTGTCTCTGTAACCCAGTATTAGCAGCCTGTCCTGCTGTGTCTCTGTAATCCAGTGTTAAGGCTCTGTCCTGTGTCTTCGTAACTCGGTGTGGGAGCTGTCCTGCTTTGTCTCAGTAATCCAAAGTTGGAGCTCTGTCCTGTTTGTCTCTGTAATCCAAAATTAGAGCTCTGTCCTGCTGTGTCTCAGTAACCCAGAGTTGGAGCTCTGTCCTGTTTGTCTCTGTAATCCAAAATTGGAGCTCTGTCCTGCTGTGTCTCAGTAACTCAGAGTTGGAGCTCTGTCCTGTTTGTCTCTGTAATTCAAAATTGGAGCTCTGTCCTGCTGTGTCTCAGTAACCCAGTGTTGGAGCTCTGTCCTGTGTCTCAGTAACCCAGAGTTGGAGCTCTGTCCTGTGTCTCTAACTCAGAGTTGGAGCTCTGTCCTGTTTGTCTCTGTAATTCAAAATTGGAGCTCTGTCCTGCTGTGTCTCAGTAACCCAGAATTGGAGAGCTCTGTCCTGCTGTGTCTCAGTGTCGGGGACCTGTGTCCGTTGTTTCTCAGTAACCCCGCGCTGGAACTGTGTCTCGGTGTCGGGGCAGACGATTTGACAGACTTGTTTCCCAGATACAATTTCTTGGATTAAAGCTGGAAAAGCGGCTCTATTCCTTATTCCTCCCAGGATCAGGTAAGAAGGATGTGTTGACGGGGCGCTCCGCACCGCTTGGGAAGCCGTTCTGATGAACCCTGTGAGAAGCCGGTTGAACTGAAGGCATGTGGTTTAGCTCCTCACACCCAGAAAGCCAGTGAGCTGGTCCAGCCTGTTCCACCTGTTGGCCTCTGGCGCACAGAATGCACGCTGGCTTACTGCCAGGAAGCTACAAGCCCAGCTCAGGTACTATCGGATGGGACAGGGGGATGGGCACCTGGAGAGGGAACTCACACACTGGAGAGACATACCTGACAGTATTGGGCAGGGGGAGAGCAGAGAGTCGGAGCTGCTATTCTCCCTTAACAGCACAGAAACTGCACATCAGGGAAATTGTGTATAACCATCCTCTTCCCTGGTTAGGGCACAATAAAACAAAGATTTTGCCCAGTGTTTCTCCACAACCTGACATCTCGAAGTGTTTTAGCAGACAACGAAATACTTTTTTGAAATGCGGTCACTGTTGTAATGTAGCAGCAACCAATTTATACACTCTCGGAAAACTGCATCCTGATAATGACCAGATAATCTGGGTGCTACAGTGGTTTAGCACTGCTGCGAAACACAGACCTGGGTTTGAATCCAGCCTGGGGTTACTGAGTGAAATCGGCACATTCTCCCTGTGTCTGCGTGGGTTTCTTCTGGGTGCTCTGGCTTCCTCCCATGGTCTGAAAGACATGCTAATTAAAGTTTTTTTAAATTTTATTTATTAGCCACAAGAAAGCCTTACTGTGAAATTCCCTTAGTTGGAATTTGCCACACTTCAATACTTGTCTGGGTCAATGGCTGATATTTACATAATGTTGGGTGAATCAGCCATGCTAAATTCTCCCTCTAGCTAAACAGGTACCAGAGTGTGGCAACCAGGGGATGTTCACAGTAACTTCATTGCAGTGTTAATGTAAGCCTACTTGTGACATTAATAAATAAACTTAAAGACTGCCTGAGTGGAGTTTGCACATTGTCTCCATGCATTTCCTCCAGATGCTCTGCTTTCTTCTCATACTCTAATGATAGGTGGGTTAGGTGGATTGGCCATGCTAAGTTGCCCCTTAGTGTCAGAGGGATTAGCAGCACAAATATGTGGGGGTGCAGAGATAGGGCCAGAGTGGGATTATGGTGGCTACAGACACAATGGCCCAAATGGCCTCCTTCTGTACTGTAGGGATTCTATTGTTCTATTCTATTATTTTGAGGGATAAATATTTTCCAAGATGCCTCTCTGCAGCCCTTCTTCAATATCAAACCATAGTGGTTGGATTGTCTTGTGAGGAAAGGCTGGACAGACTAGGCTTGTATCTGCCAGAGTTTAGAAGAGTATGAGGTCACTTGATCGAAACATAAAAGATCCTGAGGCATTTGATGAAGTGTTATCCGCACTCGAAGCATTGCCTCTGTTCTGTCTCCACAGAGGCTGTCAGACCTGCCGAGATTTACAAGCATTTTCTGTTTTTGTTTCAGATTCCAGCATCCGCAGTGATTTGCTTCTATCAAAGATCCCGAGGGATGTTGATGGGTAGAAGTGGACAGGATGTTTCCTCTTGTGGGGGAAGTTAGAAGTAGAGGTGACCACAGATGTAGTGGTGTAATGGTGCTGTCATGGAACCATTGAGTCATGGAGTGCAGAAAAGGCCCTTTGACCGATCAAGTCTGTACCGACAATATCTACCACAAAAGGCGTGTCCTGTTTTCCTGCACCTGAACCATATCCTTGAATATTATGCTGTTTCAAGTGCTTATCCAAATATTTTGTAAAGGTTGTAAGATTTCTACCTTGATGGCTTCCCCAGGCATTCCTGATTCCCACCACCCTCTGAGTGAAAAAGCTTTTTCTCAATTCCCTCTGAATCCCCTGTTCCTTACCCTAAGATAATGTTTTCCTCATGATTGACCGCTCAGCTGCTCCCCCTTTCCATAACCCTTCTGTCGCTGGACTAATAATCCAGAGATCCAGGGCAAGATCCGGGGACCTGGATTCAAATCCCACCAGAGCTGATGGTGCTCCTGAGGGTGTGGGGAGCATTGCCTTAAAGATTGACAGAAGGAGAAATCCTCACCTTAAAAAGTACTTGCATATCCACTTGGATTACTTCAACCTACAAGGTTACAGACCAAAGTCGGGTTCAACTGGATACTTCATTTTTAGCTGGCAGGGGCACAATGGGCTGAATGGCCTCCTCCTGTGCCATGAATATCTATGATTTTGATAGTATTGGACAGGATGGAGAGGGTAGTGGAACCTGCGTTACACGGCTTGGACACTGGACTGGGTAAATAGCCGTGGCACGGTAGCACAGTGGTTAGCAATGCTGCCTCACGGTGCCAGCATTCCAGCCTCGGACCACTGCCTGTGTGGAGTTTGCATATTCTCCCCTGTGGGTTTCCTCCTGGAGCTTTGGTTTCCTCCCGTGCTCCAAAGATGTGCGGGTTAGGCTGATTCACCATGCTAAATTGACCCTACTGTCAGTGGGATTAGCAGAGTAAATGTGTGGAGTTATGTGGATATGGTCCGGGTGGGATTGTGGATGGTATAGACTTGATGGGCTGAATGGCCTCCTTCTGTACTGCAGGGATTCGAAGCTGGATTGAGGTGGGGGTGTATATTGCAGAGAGATGGGAAATCTGCACGAGGGATTTGAGGGGTGGTAACAAAGCAGAGCTGGGAATGGGGAGGGGGTGAGGAGGGGGGAGAAGTGTTATCTTGCAAAGAAGACGAACTGAAAACACTGGCAGTGGTGTCAGGCAGGTGAGAGTACATGGGAGAGAGGGAGACAGAGAGACCTCAGATACGTTAAATGTATCAAGAAACTACTACTTAAAAATCAAGAGACTTTTCCATACTTCACAAGTTTCCATATTTTTCTTACATACACCAACATAGATTGACTGTTGGTTTATAAGCCAAAAAAATGAGGAAAATTATTTTCTCTGAGATGAGTCTCTGGAAATCTCTTCCTCAAAAGTAAGTGGTAAGCAGACCCTTTGAATTTTTTTAAGGTAGAGTTAGATAGATTCTTGATTGACAAGGGCTGAAAGGTTATGGGGGGGTCGGCAGGAACATGGCATTGAAGTTACATTCAGATAAACAATGACTTTATTGACGGGCAGAGAAGGGGTGAGGGGCTGAGGACTTACTCCTGCTCCTAACTCGTATATGTTCATATTGTTTTGCTCAAGGTAGATGCAACATAGAAATCAGAGAAATCAGAGAGAAATGCTCCAGTGCAGAAAGAGGCCATTTGGCCCATCGAATCTGCACCAACACAATCCCACCCAGGCCCTACCCACATATCCCTACATATTTTACCTGCTAATCCCTCTAACCTATGCATCCCAGGACACTAAAGGGTATTTTTGTAGCACAGCCAATCAACCTAACCCGCACATCTTTGGACTTTGATCACAGTATGCATATGTTATGCAAAAGTTAGGCATAGGAAAATGTATAAATTGTTTTTTATTATAATACTGCATTATTAAGGTGGCATGGTGGCACAGTGGTTAGCACTGCTGCCTCACAGTGCCAGGGACCTGGATTCCACTCCAGTCTCGGCTGACTGCCCGTGTAGAGTTTATACGTTCTCCCCATGTCTGCGTGGGTTTCCTTCGGTTTCCTCCCACACTCTAAAAACAGGTTAAATTGATTGACTATGCTGAATTGCCCCTTTGTGTTGGATGATTAGCAGGATAAATGCGGGAAGTTGTGGGGATAGGGCCTGGGTGGGATTGTTGCTGGTGCAGGCCAGATGGGCTGAATTACCTCCTTCTGCACTGTAGGGGTTCTACGATTCTATTCATATGAATAGTCTTTCTACAAAAGAAGGAAATCTTTTTTCCTATCACTCCTGTTATGTGACTTGGATGTTGGTTTGCCCGCAGAACTGTAATGGTTACACTTTGTAAAGTTGTCAACAGTTTGAACCATCCCAAGAGCAAACAAAGCACTATATTCTTTCTGCATTTGTTTTGCATAATGATATGAATCCTATTTGTAAAGTACAAGGAAGGTATTTTGGCCAAACGGTGAAACAGGGTGATCAGGATTGAACAAAGGAATATAGGAAGGTAGAATTTAGGAGCAGGAGTAGCCCCTCGAGCCTGCTCAGCCATTCAATGAGACCATAGCAGATCTGGTTGTGGTCACAAATTCATGTTATCGTCTGCCTCCCCCATAAACTTTGATTCCCTTATCATTGAAAAAAATTCTGTTTGATTAAATACAATGACTCAGTCTCCATTGCTTTTTGTGGAAAGGAATTCCACAGATTAATGACCTTTTGAGAGAAAAACAATCTCCTACTCGCCGTCTTAAATGATACACCTCTTAATCGCAAGTGGAAACACCCTTCTGGTATCTAGCCTTGCAAATACCTTTGGAATCTTATATGTTTAACATGATTACCTCCGCATCTAAACTCCAATGGGTATAGGCCAAACCTGCCTGACCTTCCTCCTCAAGATAAGCCCTTCCTCTCAGCAAGCAGTGGAGTGTACCTTCGCTGTACTGCTTATATGGCTTATATTAACACTGCAATGAAGTTACTGCACAAATCCCCTAGTCGCCACAGTCTAGTGCCTGCTCAGGTACACTGAGGGTGAATTTAGCATGTCCAATGCACCTAACCAGCATGTCTTCCAGACTGTGGGAGGAAACCAGAACACCCAGAGAGACCCAAGCAGACACAGGGAAAATGTGTGAATTCCACACAAACAGTGACCCAGGCCGGGAATCAAACCTGGATCCTGGAGTTGTAAGGGAGCAGTGCTAACCCTGTGCCACCATGCTGCATTGCTTCTAATGCAATTAAATATTTTTCAAAGTAGAAGACCAAAGCTGGCCACCGTATTCCAAATGTAGTCTCACCAAGTTCCTGTACAGTTGTAGTAAAACATTTTTAGTTTTATATTCCATGTTCCTTACAATAAAGCCCAATGTTTCATTTGCTTTCCTGTTACTTATTGTATGGCATACTAACTTTTTGCAGTTTATGTACCAGGACACCCAGATCCCTCTGTACCTGGAGTTCTGCAATCCCTCTGTGTCTACATATGAACATAGGCAGGAGTTGGCACACAACCCCATGAATCTGGTCTGCCATTCAATAAAATCTAAACTACAGGACCTAATTCCTGCCTATCCCTGACAATCAATCAGCGTCTTGTTAATGAAGAATCTATCTATTTAAACTACTGGCCTTAAAAAATATTTAAAGACTCTGCTTCCACTGCCTTTTGAGGAAGAGAGCTCCAGTGTTCCACCACCTTCTGAGAGAAAATAATTTCTTCTGGTTTAAATGTGGTCTTGGGCAGATTAGGAGCCATACTAAGCTGTGATACAACCAAAAAAATAGCTTTCTATGGTGCATCTATAAAAGTTGGTGACAGTCATAGCTGACATGCCAAATTTTCTTAGTCTTTTGAGAAAGTAGAGGCATTCGTGGGCTTTCTTAATTATAATGCTGTCATGGGGAGACCAGGACGAGTTGTTGAAGATCTGGATACCTAAAAAGTTGAAGCTCTCGAGCTTTTCTATTTTGTTAAAGTAGAAGAGGCATGTTCTCCTTTACGCTTCCTGAAGTCGATGACAATCTCCTTCATTTTGTTGACATTGTGGGAGAGATTATTGCTGCCATTCCAGTTCACAGATTTTCTATCTATTTCCTGTACTCTGTCTCATCATTGTTTGAGATCTGATCAACTATGATGGTGTCATCAGCAAACTTGAAAATTGACTTTGAGAGGAATTTGGCTGCACGATCACAGGTGTATAAGGAATAGAGTAGGGGGCTGAGAACACTGGTACCCCACATCAACATCTGCTCCATAATCATCCTTAATTCCGGTACCCCACAATTAATAGCATTGAGGGGCAGTGGTGTTGAGGATGATCGTGGAAGAGGTGTTGATGCCTATCCTTACTGACTTGTGGTTTGTGGGTTAAGAAGTTCAGCATCTTGTCACAGAGGGAGGGGTTGAGGCCCAGGCCACAGAGTTTCATATAAGTCTCATAGGAACAATGTTATTGAAGGCTGACAATAGGAGTCTGACGTAGGTATTCTTGTTATCTAGATGTTGAGTGCAGGGCATAGAGATGGCATCTTTAATGGTAACCTCAGATACAGGTTCATCCAAGACTTCCAGGGTGGAGGGCATGCACTCACTGACCTCTTGCTCAAAATGGGCATAAAGTGCATTGAGCTCATTAGGGAGGAATGCATTGGAGCCACCAATTTTATATACCTTCATCTTATAGACTGTTATGTCCCGCAGACCTCGGCAGGCAAACCATCACGCAAACCAGCCTCCCATCCATTGACTCTGTCTACACTTGCTGCTGCCTCGACAAAGTAGCCAGCATAATCAAGGACCCCATGCATGCCGGACATTCTCTCTTCCACCTTCTTCTCTCGGGAAAAAAAATACGAAAGTCTGAGGTCACGTACCAATCAACTCAAGAACGGCTTCTTCCCTGCTGCCATCAGAGTTTTGAATCGACCTAATTTGTATTACGTTAATCTTTACTCCCTAGCTATGACTGTAACACTACACTCTGCACTCTCTCATTTTCTTCTCTATGAATGATATGCTTTGTACAGCACACAAAAAGCAACACTTTTCATTGTATGTTAATACATGTGGCAATAATAAATCAAATCAAATCAGGATGGCCCCTTATTTTTTTTTAAAAAATGACCCTTAGTTCTTGATTCTCTCATAACAAGAAATATCCTCTGCCCATCCAACCTGTCAGTAGCCCGCAGGGCTCTAGTTAAATATGTACAGTTTTGCTTTTCTTCCTGCAAGTTTGAAAGTCTGGATTTAGTCTACAGTGTTTGAGCTAATTGATGGTTACCAGGATTTGAGTACATGTTTCGCATTCATGTGTAGATTGCAAAGACACTATTATCATGGAGCAGTACCTGTGGGCTTCTTACAGCCACTTCCAGTGATTGTGGCATCATATTCAGTGATGCCTGGGTTAGGGAGTCAAAGAGAGGACGCATAGGTTCTCAGATGTGATGCCAGAGGTCCTTGTGGAGGAGGTCCAGAGTGGGAGGTATTTCCAGTGCTTATGGCCATTATCTTCTCCACTTATTCCCTCTCCTGGAGCAACTGGTGCTACTTTGCTGCTTAGTCCCACATCCTTTTTCCATCTTTCTCCTCGCATATTCATAAAATACCTGAAAGAACATTATAAAATTTTTCAAAATGGCCATCACACACAAAGTGTGATGATACTTAAGTTTTGCACAGACATCATGTTGCACTCTGTGGTACTTCAGTGCAATCAGAGGAACAATACTGACAAAATGGATATTATAAATCATAGAATCCCTGCAGTGCAGAAGGAGGCCATTTGGCTCATTGAGCTTGCTCCAACAACAATCCCATCCAGAGTTAATCCACTTAACCCCAGGTATTTACTCTACTAATCCCCCAAACCTACACATCCGGGGACACTAAGGGGCAATTTAGCCTGGCCAATCAACCTAACCTGTCCACCTTGGCCCTGTGGAGGAGGAAATTGGAGCATCCAGAGAAAACCCACGTAGATATGGGAAGAATGTGCAAACTCCACACAGTCACCCAAGGCTGGAATTGAACCAGGGTCCCTGGTGTTGAGAAGCAGCAGCAGTGCCAGCCATGGCCTGTACAAAATTAGTTGTCTACATAGATCAAGTTGCATTCTGACGTGCTTCAATACAATTGTGGTACATGTGGCATTCATTGAATACATTCAATGTGAGTCATACAGCCCGATTCATTGTGGTTGGAAGGTCTTAGACAGCGATCTTCCCCACTGCATCTCTGTGGCAGCTGCCCAAGCTTTAGTGCCTCCCTCAACATCTATTCCTCGAATGTGCCAGTCTACAACACCGAACTGGGGACAATTCCTTGCATTGGAAAAACCAACAAGCTTCAGGCAAAGCGAAAAGCGTCTTTCACCGAGTTGATGATCATCTAGCAGCAGCTGATATTTGTCTTTGTGTATGTGTCCACTTCCCATTCCTGATAACACAAAAGGAATCCCTGGGCAAGATACACCATGACCAATCGCGTTCTGCTTTCTCCAGAAGGTATCCAGTGAGGTAGGGTAAAGTTAAAATTTATTTATTAGTGTCACAAGTAGGCTTATATTAACACTGCAATGAGGTTTCTGCGAAATCCCTTAGTCACCACACTCTGGCATCTGTTTGGGAACACTAAGGGAGAATTTAGCTTGGCCAATGCACCTAACCAGCACAGCTTTCAGACTTTGGGAGAAAACCAAGCACACAAAGGAAACCCATTCAGACATGGGGAGAATGTGCAGACTTGGCACTGACAGTGACCCAAGTCAGGAATCAAACCCAGGCCCCTGGCATTGTGAGGAAGCATAGAATTGTACAATGCAGAAGGAGGCCATTCAGCCCATTGAGCCTGCACTGACCACAATCCCACCCAGGCCCTGTCCCCATAACCCCAAGCATTTATCCTAGCTAGTCCTCCTGACACTAAGGGACAATTTAGCACGGGCCATCCACCTAACCTGCACATCTTTGGATGGAGGGAGGGAACTGGAGCACCCAGAGGAAACCCAGCAGACATGGGGAGAACATTCAAACTTCACAAAGACAGTGACCCAAGCTGGGAATCAAACTCACTCCCTGGCATTGTGAGAGGCAGTGCTAACCACTGTGCCACCGTGCTGTTTAAGCATAGGCCTCACTCATTTTTTATGAAGTGTGAGTTTCTTAGAAATTCTTATGATGTGCTTCTGAAGCCCGCAATGTTAATAATAAAATGGTGAGTATCTCTTTAATTTGGTGAGTGTCATTTTGAGTGTTGCTTGAAATCACCTTCAAGGTTGTGTTTACTCACAAACAGCCAGCTCCTGTTAAAGGGACGAGGCTTAGCTGAAGTGTAACCACCACTAAAATGCCGTACAACCCCTTTAATTAAAAAAGAATATTTTCCTCTATCTTTAAAGACATACTCACGCACTCACACATATACACTCACACACATTCTCACACTCTCACACTCACACATATACATTCACACACATTCTCACACTCTCACACTCACACATATACATTCACACACATTCCCATACACTCATACTCACGCACTCACACTCACACACTCACTCACACACACATTCTCACACACACACTCACACACACTCACATACACACACACACTCACACACATACACACATTCACACACACACACACACACACACACACACACACACACACACACACCTGAGTTTAGCAAGCATCGCTGTCCACCTCTGTCCAACTTTACTGCTTAAAGTATTCGACAGGAAATCGCACTGTCTGGTCCGACAGTCTATCCTAGGAACAGAATATTAGGAAAGTGTGACTCACAGATAAGCAGATAGATTTGTGCCTGGCAAACACAGGCCACATCAAACTTCACAGTGGGAATTGGGTTGCCAGCTCTGGTTAGATGTATTCATGATAGTATCATAACGTGACCCTCTCGTTTATAACCATTCCACGCCACCACCCAATTATTGGTGTCCTGACACACCATCTTCACGAGCTTCCATCCTTCCATGGCCATTTGGAAAATGACCGTATTCTACTTTACCTGACTGGCTGGTTCTTCACTGCCCATGAAGCAACTATTTTCCATGTCTTTAATTTCTTTAATAACAAAAACTTGTTTGTGGATGCCGCCATCCATTTCTTTTGCTGGAAGCAGTATCCTGGAGACAATATCTTGTGGCGTAGTGAAGTTGTTGTCACTGGACCTGTAATCCTGAACCCAGAGTAATGGTCTAGGGATCCCAGTTCAAATCTCACCACGACAGACGGTGGAATTTGAATTCAATAAAATATATCTGCAATTAAAAATTTAATGATGACAATGGAACCATTGCTGATTGTTGTAAAAACCCCATTTGGTTCACTAATGCTCCTTTGAGGAAAGAAATCTGCCATCTTTACCTAGTCTAGATGGCACAGTGGTTAACACTGCAGCCTTACACTGCCTCGGACCCAGATTCAATTCCAGCCTCTGCTCACTCTGTGTGTGGAGTTTGCACATTCTCTCAGTGTCTGTGTGAGTTTCCTCCGGGTGCTCTGGAGGAAACTCCCACAGTCCAAAGGTGCTTGGGTTAGGCTGTTTGGCCATGCTAAATTGACCCTAGTATCAGAGGGGCTAGCAGGGTAAATATGTGGGATTTTGGGAAGAGGGGCTGGTGGGATTGTGGTCGATGGATCGAATGGCTGCCATCTGCACTGATCAGATTCTGTGCATGTGATTCCAGTCCCACAATAATGTGGTTGACTCTTAACTGCCACTCAGTTCAAGGGCAACTAGGGAAAAGTAACAAATGCCATTCTTTCCAATACCCCTATCTCATGATAAAACAAAGAGAAAAAACTCAAGTGGGTGCAAGATAAACAAGGTGTAATGGGAGACAGTGACATGAAGACATTGTGAAAATCTTGTAAGAGGCTTTGTTTGTTGGGGGGGGCAGTTGTTAACAGGAAGCCTGGTCAAGACTTGGAAAGGCTCAGTTAATAACACTGCCGTATCTTTTGATTTGATTTATTTATTATTGTCATGTGTATTGAATGTAGTGAAAAGTTTTGTTCCTTGCATGATATACAGAGATGAAACATACTGTTCTTAGAATACATAGAGGAAAAGGAGAGGATGCTTCATGTAGCGTCACGGTCATAGCTAGGGTGTAGAGAACCCTACCTGAATATAAGGGAGGTCCACTCATTTGCAGTAGTGAGGGAGTGCCGGTTTGTCAAGAGATAATGAAAAAAGATTCCCATCTGCCCTCTCGGATGGATGCAAAACATCCCAGGCCCCATTTGGATCAAAAGTGGGGATATCTCTGAGCGTCCTATCTAATAAAAGAGGTAGGATTGTCATAGTCCCAGATGGCAATAGGCTACTCTCCCCTTTGAGGTGAGTTAACGTGACCAGCACACACCTCAGGTGGGGGGCAAGTTTGAGAAAGCCGGGCTTCGTGAATAACATGTTGGACTGTCTTGTGCCTCAGTCAGCTGCTGCACTGACAACAACAAGTATGCTTCAGAAGATGAATTTGTTGGATGAAAAGTTTCGCAGGATATCCTGGAGTTGTAAAAGGTGCCATGGGAATGCTACTTACAGCTCTGCTGAGAAATAGAAAAAGGCAAAGTTTCCTAATTTTTAATTGCTGCTTTTACATCATAACTCTGCAGTAATACAGGAATGATAATACGGATAGATTATTTCCCTTGCGGGGAATTCATTTTCGTGAGCATGCATCATCCTTTTCATACCACAGACTTTGATCTCGATAAGAAAAAATGGCTCAGATTTTACTATAGCTATAGCAGCAAGACCATTAACTTTCACCATTATTAAGGAATAGGTAGATACTTCTCGAATCCGGGTGCACGTGGCTGAATAAAAGGAAAGGCTTGCACTTACATAGCAGCCATGTGATCTCAGGTTGGCGCAAAGCTATTTGCAGTCAACAAGTACTTCAGAAATGTACTCACCGTTGCAATTTAGGAAGTGCAGCAGCCAATTGATGCAAAGCAAGCCCTCACAAAATAAATGCAATAACCATACGATAACTTGTTTTTAATTAAATTTATTATGGGATTGATATCGGTCAGGACTCCATGGATTCTACAGGCACACAATGCAGAGGTGGGTGGGGGGGGGGGGGGGGGGGGGGGTGCAGGAAAGGTGAAAGACCTCCTTGTGACACTGCTCCGGGCATGGCAAACTCGCCATAAACAGCGGGCGGCCGAGGGGAGGGAGTCATCCAATCTGATCGTCTGCCCCTCTACGCGGCTACATTTGCCGTCGGATTTCCCTGGAGAGGGAGTATGTGGTGTCCAAGGGCACTATGGATATCCTCTGTACCAGTTGGCCACTGCAGGGCTGGGGGGTATATTATTGACTGTTTTAATCACCTTTTAGTTTGATGTTTTAAACTTCCTTTCTACTTTGATTTTGTTTTGGGCCAATCTTTCTCTTTGGGGGCTACCCCTTTTAATTTGTCCCTCAGTTAATTTGATTTCATTGACTTGTTTAGTCAAGAAGATTGATTCCAGGGATAATTTACTTTTTGTTAGCCCTTCTCGGGATGTGGGCGTCACTGGCGAAGCCTGCATTTGTTGCCTATCGCTAATTGCCTTTGAGAGGAATATTTCTGCTCGCATTTAAGAGTCAGCCAGGTTGCTGTGGGTCTGGAGTCCTGAAATCAGGAAGCAGTTCTCTCCAACTTGCCCCATTCCTCCACCAGCTTCAATGAGCTGAGTGACTCAGCATGGAGATGCATGAAGTGGCAGTGGTTACTGATCGAACTCCCACTAAAAAGAGAAAAAAGATTAGGGCTAGTCCTTCTAGTGCACGTTTTCGCACTGTGATAAGGCTAACACTGAAAATTAAATTTTACAAGTGTGCAGCAGCATTTCTTCAGCTTTTATATGTTGTTGATGATTTAAAAAAAAACTTTAATATTTCTTTCAGTCTCGTTTAACTCCCCCTCGTTATCCCACTTTTCATTCTTGTTCCTTATTTGCCTTTTGTGTGAGATCTAATACTGAGATAATTATTTCAAATTACACTTCCTGGTTCCAGGTACTTATATGTCAGTGAGAGTTTTTCGATCTCACTAGTGGAGGAGTAATGCTGTTTCTTGCCCTGCTCTCTTCCCCATGTATAGACACACAGACACATACATACACACACACACACACACACACACACCCACATTCACATCCCACACACATGGACACACTCACAAACACTCATTCACACATGTGACAGATGTCATGGTGGCACACTGGTTAGCACCACTGCCTCGCAGCATCAGGGACCCAGGTTTGATTCTGACCTTGGGTGACAGTGTGGAGTCTGCATGTTCTCCTCATGTCAGTGTGGGTTTCCTCTGGATGCTCCAGTTTCCTCCCACAGTCCGAAAGGCCTAGCAATTAGATGCATTGACCATGCTAAATTCTCCCTCAGTGTACCTGACTAGATGCTGGAGTGTGGCAACTAGGGTATTTTCACAGTTAATGTAACTTACTTGTGACTCTAATACATAAAATATTAAAAAAACATAGAACATAGAACATTACAGCGCAGTACAGGCCCTTCGGCCCTCGATGTTGCGCCAGTCAGTGGACCCTCTAACCTAAGCTATTTCAATGTCATCCATATGCCTATCCACCGACCATTTGAATGCCCCCAAAGTAGGCGAATCCACAACTGCTGCAGGCAGGGCATTCCAGGCCCTCACCACCCTCTGTGTGAAGAACCTGCCTCTGACATCCGTCCTATAACTACCACCTCTTAATTTAAAGTTATGTCCCCTCATGTTGGCCATCACCATCCAAGGAAAAAGGCTCTCACTATCCACCCTATCCAATCCCTTGATCATCTTATACGCCTCAATTAGGTCACCGCGTAACCTTCTTCTCTCTAATGAAAATAACCTCAGGTCCTCAGCCTTTCCTCATAAGGCCTTCCCACCATACCAGGCAACATCCTGGTTAACCTCCTCTGCACCCTTTCCAATGCTTCCACATCTTTCTTATAATGCGGCGACCAGAACTGTACGCAATACTCCAAGTGCGGCTGCACCAGAGTTTTGTACAGTTGTAACATAACCTCACGGCTCCTAAATTCAATCCCTCTACCATAGTTCAAAGATATGCAGGTAGGTGCTAAACTGTTCCTTACTGTCTCAAAATGTACAGATTAAGGGGATTAGCAGGTAAATACATGTGATTACAGGGATAGAGCCTGAGTGGGATGCTCTGTCAGAGAGTCAGTGCAGACCCGTTGAGCTGAATGGCCTCCTCCTGCACTGTAGGACATTTTCACACATGCAGACACGCATACACATTCACATACACATTCACATCCACACACAGATGCATCAACTCATAAACACACATTCACACATCCAGCAGGCAGCATGGTGACAAGGTGGTTAGCGCTGCTGCCTCACAGCGCTAGGGACATGGGTTTGTTTCTCAGCTTGGGTCGCTGTCTGTGCCGAGTCTGCACATTCTCCTCATGCCTGCATGGGTTTCGTCCAGGTATTCCAGTTTCCTCCCACAGTTCAAAAAAGATGCTGATTAGCTTCTCTGGCCATGCTAAATTCTTCCTCGGTGTACTCAAATAAGTGCCGGAATGTGATGACTAGGAGATTTTCACAGGTAACTTCATTGCAGTGTTAAGGTAAGCCTACTTGTGACAGTAATAAAAAGAAATTAAAAATACGTACATATACACCAACACATTGTAGAGGACACAGCACCGTTTCAAACTCCTGATGACTGTAAGTTGCTGCACAAAGCTGATAAGTGTGTGGGCAGTTTTAAACATGGTGAGTGGTGAGTGTCCTTACTTTGGCACTAGCAGCAAAACTTTGGTCAATGTCTTTCTTAACACGTATTTCTAAAATGTCATAACATTAGAAATGCGCCTTTTGAAGTAGCTCAGATTTCAAACCCTGGGCCTTGACTCCTGGTGTACAACCCGCACCATATTCAGGTTTGTTGACATCAATAGCAGCGTGTATCAGGCATGTGGAATAACAGGCACAAGAGCCGGACAATGTTCAGACTTGGGTTGGTAAGCGGCAACTAACATTTGTACCATAGAAGTGCTAGGGCGTGACCAACTCCAACGAGGGAGAATCTTAACCGTATCCCGTGATTTAATGAATAAAATAAGGGAAAGCCTACTGTGCAGAAAGAGGCCATTCAGGCCATGTTCTCTGACAGAACATCACATGCAGGCCCACACCTCGTCCTATCTCCATTACTCCATGCATTTACTATGGCCAATCCCACTAACCGGCGCATCTTTTGGACTGAATGAAAATGAAAAGAAATGCTGATTTTTAAGGTTGGGGGATAAAATTTGGTCCTGGTTCTTATTCGGTAGAATGCCATGAGGATCTTTTACATTCACCCAAGTGGGCAAATAGGGACTCAGTTTAGCATCTCATCCAAAAAGTCTGCAATGCTGACAGTGCAGTACTCCTTCCATATTGCCCCTGTATGCCTGCATTGATTTTTATCCTTAAACCCTGGAATGAGACCTGAATCTTGTCACCGAGTGGCACAGTGGCAGAGTGGTTATTCTATTAGAACATAGAACATAGAACATTACAGCACAGAACAGGCCCTTCGGCCTTCGATGTTGCGCCGACCAATATAAAAAGCAATGCCCTCCAAACTAAACCATTCCCTTCTCTTCCATATACTTATCAACTAACCTCTTAAACGCCACCAACTTGGCGCATCTACAACTGCTGCAGGCAGGGCATTCCACTCCCGAACCACCCTTTGGGTAAAGAACCCACCTCTGATATCCGTCCTATAACTATCACCCCTTAATTTAAAGCTGTGTCCCCTCGTGCTAGCTTTCTCCATCCTAGGAAAAAGGCTATCACTGTCCACCCTATCTAAGCCTCTAATCATCTTATATGTTTCGCTTAGGTCCCCTCTTAGCCGCCTCCTTTCTAACGGAAACAACCTCAAATCCCTCAGCCTCTCCTCATAAGACCTGCCCTCCATACCAGGCAACATCCTGGTAAACCTCCTCTGTACCCTCTCCAATGCCTCCACATCTTTCTTATAATGTGGGGACCAGAACTGCACACAATACTTCAAGTGCGGCCGCACCAGAGCCCTGCACAGCTGCAACACGACGCCGCGGCCCCGAAACTCAATCCCCCCACCAACAAAAGCCAAAACTCCACATACCCTCCCAACAACCTCCTCGACCCGACCGCCCACCCCCAGGGATCCACGCACACACACACCAAGATCCCTCCGTTCATCAACACCACCAAGAATCCCACCACTAGCCCCACACTCCACACACCTACCATTCCCACCAC
Organism: Sphyrna mokarran; assembly: GCA_024679065.1. Lineage (NCBI taxonomy): Eukaryota > Metazoa > Chordata > Chondrichthyes > Carcharhiniformes > Carcharhinidae > Sphyrna > Sphyrna mokarran. The sequence continues at coordinate 99,053,823 of JAGIQG010000009.1, forward strand.
AGTGCATCACCTCATACCCCCCCACACCAAACTCCACCTGCCACCCCCCGGCCCAGCCCCGCAACCCGTCCAAGCCTCTCCACAAACCAAAACACGCCTCCCCACCATCCACCACCCCACCGACCCTACTGCCATCCGCAAATTTACCAATCCATCCCTCAATACCCTCATCCAGATCATCCACAAAAATTGCAAACAGCAGGGGCCCCAAAACAGACCCCCGAGGCACACCACCCGCCACCGAACTCCACGATGAACATCCCCCATCAACCACCACCCTCTGCCCTCCATCCGCCAGCCAACTCCCAACCCAACCAGCCAAATCACCCTCCATCCCACACATCTGCACCCTCCGCAGAAATCCTCCACAGGCCACCCCATCAAACGCCTTACTAAAGTCCACATACACCACATCAACCACCCCACCCCCATCCACCTCCCTGGTCTCTTCCCCAAAAAACTCAATGAGGTTAGTAAGGCACAACCTACCCTTCACAAAACCATGCCGACCATCCCCAATCAATTCATTTCTCTCTAAATAACCACAAATCCTATCCCCAATAATTCTCCCCAACACCTTGCCCACAACAGAAGCAAGACCCACCGGCCTACAACTCCCCGGAAGGTCTCCCCTCCCCTGAACAACGGGACCACACCCGCCATCCTCCAGTCCTCCGGAACCACACCCGCAACCATCGACGACCCGAAGATCAGAGCCAGAGGCCCTGCAATCGCCTCTCCCGCCTCCCAGAGAATCCCAGGACAAATCCCATCCGGCCCAGGGGACCCATCCAACTTCAAACCCTTGATAATATCTAGCACATCCTCCCTATCTACTTCAATACTTTCCAGTTTGCTACCCTGTACCCCAGTGTTCTCCATAACCACATCTACATCACCCTGAGTGAATACCGAAGAGAAACACCTATTCAGTGCCTCTCCAATCTCCCCAGGCTCCATGCACTATTGCCTCAACAACTCCAAGGATCCGAGTTCAGTTCCAGCCTTAGGTCACTCTCTGTTTGGAGTTTCTCCCTATGTCTGCATGGGTTTCTTCCAGGTGCTCTGGTTTCCTCCCACAGTCTGAAAGACATGCTGGTTAGGTGCATTGGCCATGCTAAATTCTCCCTCAGTGTACCTGAACAGGCATCGCAGTGTGGCAACCAGGGGATTTTCACAGTAACTTCATTGCAGTGTTAATGTAAGCCTATTTGTGACACTAATAAATAAACTTTAAAACTAAACTCAGCCATGTGAATGTGACCAACTGAGCCATAGCCAACAATGGTCTGGCCAGTCATTTGGAATGGCTGAATGTCTGATGTTTCCGTGGGTAAACAGTTGACGGTTCATCTTCCACTCCTTTTTTTTGACAAGCCATGTGTGAAATAATACTCCCAGGTACACACAATTGATTATTTTATTCGCACGCAGGAGTATTGTTTGTATGTGTTAGAGAATGACAAAGGAGGTGTTTATTGACTGATAAAATTGAACATAAGTAAATGCATGTTGACTAATAACAAACAGTTAGATTGGTGTGGTCATTAGACTTAAGTTGCAAATCAGCAAATTCCAATGTTCAACATTTACTCAAACAAACCTTATATTTTGCCCTGCCCATTCCTACTTCACAATAAGTTAGGCGAGCCATGAATTAGAAAGCATAGACATTGAGAGTACCATGTGCAGTTTTGGTGTCCTCATTTAAGTGATGCAGATTACATTAGATCTAGTTCAAAGAACATTCACTAAGCTGATTCCTGGGATGGTGGAATGTTGAGCAGGTTAAAGTCTGTATCCATTAAATTCAAAGAAAGAAAGGTGATCATACTGAAACATAAAAAAGCTTCTGAGAGGGCTTGGCAGGGCAGATGCTGAGAGACAATGTTTCTCCTCCTTGGGTATCTAGAACTATGGGATGCAGCTTCAAAATGATGGCTTCTCGTTTATGATGGAGATGAGGAGAAATTTCTTCTGTCAAATGGTCATTAATCTTTAGAATTTTCTAACCCAGAAAGCAATGGAGATTGGATCATTGAATATATTTACGGTAAAATAATGTACTTTTGGTTCACAAAGGATTCAAGAGTTAACAGTGTGTGTGTGTGTGTATGTGTGTGTAGGGAGGGGATGGAGATGAGGGATTTGAAGAGGGTATATACGTTCAAGGTGAGAGGACAGGATTTAAAGAAGATATACAATTACACAAAGGGTGGTGGGTGCTTGAATGCGCTGCCAGGGGAAATAGAGGAAGCAGATATGATAGTGACTTTTAAGGGATGTTTTGACAAATACATGAATAGGATAGAAATAGAGGGATATGGTCCCCGGAAGTGTAGGGGGTTTTAATTCAGCCTGTTCCTGTGCTGTAATTTTCTTTTATGATAGGCAGAATGGAGGCCACAGTCAGATCAGTCAAGAGAAGGAGAAGGTGTAAAGACCAAATAGCCTACTTCTGCTCCCATTTCTTAGGAAATTATAGAACGTTAAGTGAGACCTATGCAGACTATGGTAGTAAAAGAAACAATCACAAATGCACAAATTGTCTATCTAATCGAAGTTCCTCCTGCAATAGCCATGCTAAGTAGGGATTTTCTGATTGAGAGATATGGACTTCAGTTAATTCTGACTTTATGAAATGGTCAAAATGCTGTTTAAGATGGCTGTTGAGGATCGGATGACCTTTTCTGAATTTCATCTAGATAAAGGATAAACTCATGTCTGAACATGTCTCCGTAAATGATGATGGGTCTCTTTTGAATGGATATGCTTTGCCTTTCATCCAACCTCACTTCGAGGTTTGGCCGCACGGTGAACAATCTTCTTCCGCTAATCTCTAATCTCACCTGCCCTCACTGTGAATCCCATTGAGAGTCCAGTCCGTGTTTTAATGTCATCCATCTGTACATCTTGGGTCTTGCTCAATGTTCAGCACCATTCACGATATCTCAGATACTGAAGGAGTCCACATCCAAACGTAGCAAGTTTTGGTCAATATCTAGGCTTGGGCTGACAAGCGACAAGTAACATTTGTGCTACACAAATACTAGGCATTGACCATCTCCAACAAGCGAGAATCTAACCATCTCCCGTAACATTCAATGGCATTGCCATTGCTCAATCCCTCAATGTCATCATCCTCGGGGTACCACTGACTAGGAAGTGAAATTGAATAGTGATATAAGTGCTGTGGTGGGAAAGGTAGCTCAGAAGCTGGGAATTCTGTGGTAAATCCATCTCCTGACTCCTCAAAGCTTGTCCACCATCTATAGGCAAACATGTTGGAATATTCTCCACTTGCCTAGATAACTGTAGCTCTAAGAACACTCAAACAGCTTGACACAATCCAGGTCAAAGTAACCCATTGGGGTGGCACCCATCCAAAAAACATTCACTTCTTTCACACTGATGCACAGTGGCAGCCCTGCGTACAATTTACAAATTACACTGCAGGAACTCACCAAGGCTCATTCAACACCACCTTCCAAACCCACCCAGGAGAATAATGGCAGCAGATATATGGGAATATCACCACCTAGAAGATCTTCTCCAAGCAACACACCACCCTGACTTGGAACTATATCACTTCTCTGCATTTTGTCTATTCATTCGTGGGATGTTACCACCATTGGCCAAATCAGCATTCATTTCCCATCACCAACTGTCCTCGAGAAGATGGTGGTGAGCTGCCTTTTTGAACTGCTAAAATTCATGTGATGTAGGTGTACCAGTGTGCTGTTAGGGAAGGAGGGAATTTCAGGATTTTAACCCAGCGACAGTGAAGGAATGGCTGATATATTTCCAAATACAGGTGAATATTGGGAAGGCAGCTTCCAGGTGATGGTGTTCTCGTGTGTCTGCTGCCCTTAATTCTAGATGATGGCAGTTGGGGGTTTGTAGGGTGCTGAGGAGACTGTGGTGAGTTCCTACATGCATCTACATACACAAAATCATTGGATGAAGGACGAGTCGTTGATGTTGTCTATTTGGATTTTAGTAAGGAGTTTGACAAAATCCCTCATGGGAGGTTAGTCGAGAAGGTCAAGGCAAATGGGATACAAGGACAGGTAGCTAGATGGATAAGTAACTGACTTGGTAATAGGAGACAGAGAGTAATAGTGGAAGGGTGTTTCTCTAGCTGGAGGTCGATCAGTAGTGGTGTGCCGCAGGGCTCGGTACTGGGACCTCTTCTATTTGTAATATATATAAATGACTTGGAAGAGGGAGTAAGTGGAGTGATCAGCAAGTTTGCAGACGATACAAAGATGGCTGGACTTGCGGATAGTGAGGAGCATTGTCAGGCGATGCAGCAGGACATAGATAGGCTGGTAGCTTGGGCAGACAGATGGCAGATGGAATTCAATCCTGATAAATGTGAGGTGATGCATTTTGGGAGAAAGAATGTAGGGGGAGGTATATGATAAAGGGTAGACCTATTAAGAGTATAGAAACGCAGAGGGACCTGGGGGTGCAGGTGAACAAGTCTCTGAAGGTGGCAGAGCAAGTGGAGAAGGTTGTGAAGAAAGCATATAGTATGTTAGCCTTTATAGGAAGGGGTATAGAGTACAAGAGCTGGCCTTTAATGTTGCAGTTGTATAAAACGCTGGTTAGACCTCATTTGGAATACTGCGTCCAGTTCTGGTCGCCTTACTACCGGAAGGACGTGGAGACTCTGGAGAGAGTGCAGAGGAGGTTTACCAGGATGCTGCCTGGTATGGAAGGTCTGAGTTATGAGGAGAGATTAGGCAAATTGGGACTGTTTTCCTTAGAAAGACGTAGACTTAGAGGAGATCTGATAGAGGTGTACAAGATTTTGAAGGATAGATAGAGTAAACAGGGTTAAGCTTTTTCCTAGGATGGACTCAAATAGCACGAGGGGTCACGGGCTTAGGGTGAGGGGGTAAGGTATAATTTGGATGCTAGAGGGAGTTTTTTCACACAGAGGGTGGTGGGGGTATGGAATGCGCTGCCAAGTAAAGTGGTGGAGGCAGGTACTCTGGAGTTATTTAAGAAATACTTAGATGGGCACATGAACAGAATGGGAATGGAGGGGTATAGAAAACTGATTTAAAATAGGGATCATGAGCCTTGGGAGTCCCTGGGAAGTGTGTAAATAGATGATGATATTGATGTATTGTTTTTATCCTACAGGTGCTTTGGTCCACCTTGTTGTCTAACGAGGGGCATACACGCGATGGGTCGTGAGAGGGCTGCTCTTGGATCTTTTTCGAGAGTATCCTAGTGCTTCACGTCGTTAGTGTACGCTTGACCTGGACCATCTGATGGGCAACACGACAGCTCAGTGACTATCGCTGTGCTGTGCAGATACATGGATTGGGCCTGTGTCTGTGGGAGTTTGCGCATTCTCCCCGTGCTTGCGTGGGTTTTCTCCGGGTGCTCCGGTTTCCTCCCACATCCCAAAGATGTGCTCTTAGGCTAATTGGCAAAACAAATTCTCCCTAAATTGTCTCAAATTTGGTTTTTAATCCATAGATCTATAAACATGGACAGGGATCGCGGGTAGAGGTGGGAACATCGGGGTGGCGGCGCGGGCTCGTTGGGCCGAAGGGCCTGTTTCCCGTGCTGTTTTGTTCTTTGATCTTTGTTCTTTGTTCAGAGCATCTTGTAGATAGTACATGCTGCTGTCACTGTGCATCAGTGGTGGAGGGAATGAATACAAACAAAGAACAAAGAACAATACAGCACGGGAAACAGGCCCTTCAGCCCAATGAGCCCGCACCAACACCTCGATGTTCCCACTTCTACCCATGATCCCTGTCCATGTTTATAGATCTATGCATTGGAACCAAATTTGCAAGACAATTTAGGGAGAATTTGTTTTGCCAATCAGCTTAAGAGCACATCTTTGGGGTGTGGGAGGAAACTGGAGCACCCGGAGAAAACCCATGCAAGCACAGGGAGAATGTACAAATTCCCACAGACGCAGACCCAAATCCATGCATTTGCACAGCACAGCGCTAGTCACTGAGCTGTCGTGTTGCCTATCAACTGGTCCAGTTCAAGCGTACACTAACGACGTGAGGTACTAGGCTACTCTCGAAAAATCCACGAGCAGCCCTCTCATGACCCATCGCGTGTATGCCCCTCATCAAACAACAAAGTGGACTGAAGTACCTGTAGGATAAAAGAGAAATGCATCAATATCATTGTCAATTTACACACTTCCCAGGGAAGTCCCAAGGCTCATGATTCCTATTTTAAATCAGTTTTCTATATCCCTCCATTCCCATTCTGTTCATGTGCTCATCTAGGTATCTTTTAAATAACTCCAGAGTACCTGCCTCCACCACTTTACTTGACAGTGTGTTCCATACCCCCACCACCCTCTGTATGAAAAAACTCCCTCTAGCATCCAAATTATACCTTAATCCCCTCACCCTAAGCCCGTGACCCCTTGTGATATTTGAGTCCATCCTAGGAAAAAGCTTAACCCTGTTTACTCTATCTATACCTCTCATAATCTTGTACACCTCTATTAGATCTCCTCTAAGTCTACGTCTTTCGAAGGAAAACAGCCCCAATTTGCCTAACCTCTCCTCGTAACTCAGACTTTCCATACCAGGCAGCATCCTGGTAAACCTCCTCTGCACTCTCTCCAGAGTCTCTATGTCCTTCCGATAGTAAGGCGACCAGAACTGGACGCAGTATTCCAAATGAGGTCTAACCAACGTTCTATACAACTGCAACATTAAAGGCCAGCTCTTGTACTCTATATCCCTTCCTACAAAGGCTAGCATACCATATGCTTTCTTCACAACCTTCTCCACCTGCTCTGCCACCTTCAGAGACTTGTGCACCTGCACCCCCAGGTCACTCTGCATTTCTATACTCTTAATAGGTCTACCCTTTATCATATACCTCCCCGCTACATTCTTTCTCCCGAAATGCATCACTTCGCATTTAGAACATAGAACATAGAACATTACAGCGCAGAACAGGCCCTTCGGCCTTCGATGTTGCGCCGACCATTATAAAAAGCAATGACCCTCCAAACTAAACCATTCCCTTCTCTTCCATAAACTTATCAACTAACCTCTTAAATGCCACCAAACTTGGCGCATCTACAACTGCCGCAGGCAGGGCATTCCACTCCCAACCACCCTCTGGTAAAGAACCTACCTCTGATATCCATCCTATAACTATCACCCCTTAATTTAAAGCTGTGTCCCCTCGTGCTAGCTTTCTCCATCCTAGGAAAAAGGCTATCACTGTCCACCCTACCTAATCCTCTAATCATCTTATATGCTTCAATAAGATCCCCTCTTAGCCGCCTCCTTTCTAACGAAAACAACCTCAAATCCTTCAACCTCTCTTCATAGACCTGCCCTCCATACCAGGCAACATCCTGGTAAACCTCCTCTGTACCCTCTGCAATGCCTCCACATCTTTCTTATAATGTGGGGACCAGAACTGCACACAATACTCCAAGTGCGGCCGCACTAGAGTTTTGTACAATTGCAACATGACATTGCGGTTCCGAAATTCAATTCCCCTACCAATAAAAGCTAAGAGTCTGTATGCCTTCTTACCAACCTTATCGACTTGACTGCTTACTTTCAGGGATCTATGCACAAATACACCAAGATCCCTCTGTTCATCAACACTATTAAGAATCCTACCATTAGCCCTATACTCTACACATTTATTATTCCTGCCAAAGTGCATTACCTCACACTTTCCACATTAAACTCCATTTGCCACCTCTCGGCCCAGCTCTGCAACTTGTCCAAGTCTCTCTGCAAACTAGGACACCCCTCTTCACTATCTACCACTCCTCCAACTTTGGTGTCATCCGCAAATTTACTAATCCATCCTTCAATACCCTCATCCAGATCATTTATAAAAATTACAAACAGCAGGGCCCCAAAACAGACCCCTGATGTACACCACTTGTCACCGAACTCCACGATGAATATCTCCCATCAACCACCACCCTCTGTCTTCTATCTGCTAGCCAATTCCTAACCCAATTAGCTAAATCACCATCTATCCCATACATCTGCATTTTCTGCAGAAGTCTTCCATGGGCCACCTTATCAAACGCCTTACTAAAGTCCATATATACCACATCAACCTCCTTACCCCCATCCACCTCTTTAGTCACTTTTTCAAAAAACTCAATGAGGTTAGTAAGGCACGATCTACCCTTCACAAAACCATGCTGACTATCCCCAATCAATTCATTTCTCTCTAAATAACTATAAATCCTATCCCTAATAATTCTCTCCAATACTTTGCCCACAACAGAAGTAAGACTCACTGGCCTATAATTCCCTGGAAGGTCTCTCTTCCCCTTCTTGAACAATGGGACCACATTCGCTATCCTCCAGTCCTCCGGAACCACACCCGTAACCAACAACGACCTGAAGATCAGAGCCAGAGGCTCTGCAATCGCCTCTCTTGCCTCCCAGAGAATCCTAGGGTAAATCCCGTCCGGCCCAGGGGACTTATCAACTTCAAACCCTCCAGAATATCTAGCACATCCTCCCTATCTACTTCAATACTTTCCAGTTTGCAACCCTGTACCTCAGTGTTCCCCATAACTACATTTACATCTCCCTGCGTGAATACCGAAGAGAAATATTTATTCAGTGCCTCTCCAATCTCTTCAGGCTCCACGCACAACTTCCCACTGCTGTCTATGACTGGCCCTAATCTTGCCCTAACCAATCTTCTATTCTTAACATATCTAAAGAAAGCTTTAGGATTCTCCTTAATCCTATCAGCCAAAGTCTTCTCGTGTCCCCTCTTAGCTCTCCTCAACTCACTCTTTAGCTCCCTCCTGGCTAATCTATAGCTATCCATTGCACTAACCGAGCCTTCAAGCCTCATCCTGACATAAGCCTCCTTTTTCCTTTTAACCAGCGAATCAACTTTTTTCGTACACCAAGGTTCCCTTACTCGACCATTTCCTCCTTGCCTGACAGGGACATACTTATCAAGGACTCGCAGCAGCTGCTCCTTGAATAAGCTCCACATTTCAGATGTTCCCAGTCCCTGTAGTTTCCTAGTCCAATCTACACACCCTAATTCTCTCCTTATGGTCTCATAATTACCCTTCCCCCAGCTATAACTACTGCCCCCAGCTTCATGCCTATCTCTATCCATCACTAAGGTGAACGTAACCGAATTGTGGTCACTATCACCAAAATGTTCACCAACTTCCAAGCCTAACACCTGGTCTGGCTCATTGCCCAGCAGCAAATCCAATGTAGCCTCGCCTCTAGTTGGCCTATCTACATACTGAGTCAAAAAACCTTCCTGCATACTTTGTATGAAAACTGACCCCTCTAATGAGCTAGAACTATAGCTATTCCAATCAATATTAGTAAAGTTAAAGTCTCCCATAACAATTACTCTATTACTTTCACTCCTGTCCAGGATTGACTTTGCAATCCTTTCCTCTACCTCTCTAGAACTTTTAGGAGGTCTATAACAGACTCCCAACAGGGTGACCTCTCCTCTCCTGTTTCTAATCTCAGCCCATACTACCTCAACAGACAAGTCCTCATCAGACTTCTTTTCTGTCACTGTGATACAGTCAGGATTTATTGTGATTTATCAGGATTAATTCCATCTGCCATCTATCTGCCCAAGAATGTTTGTAGATACAATGCCAATCAAGTGGGCTGCATTGTTCTGGATGGTGTTGAAGTTCTTGAGCATTGTTGGAGGTGTACTCATCAAGATCATTGGAGGGGATTCCATTACACTCTTGACTTATGCCTTGTGGCCAGACCCTGGGGAGTCATAGATGAGTTACTCACCACAGGAGCCTAGCCACTATCTATTCTTGTAGGACAGTATTTAGATTGGTAGTTTAGTTTAATTTCTGGTCAATGGTAATATCCAGAATGCTGTGAGTGAGGGATTCAGCAATGGTAATGCCATTGAATATTGAGTGGTGACAGTTAGTCAGTACTGGGAACTCAGGTTCAATACACAGCTTAGGTCAAAGAACAAAGAGCAAAGAAAATCACAGGCCCTTCAGCCCTCGAAGCCTGTACCAGCCATGCTGCCCAACCTAACTAAAACACCCTACCCTTCTGGGGACCATATCCCTTTATTACCATCCTAATCATGCATTTGTTAAGATGCCCCTTAAAAGTCACTACCGTATCCACTTCCACAACCTCCGCCCAGCAATGAGTTCCACGCACTCATACTCTCTACATAAAAAAATTTGCCTCATATATTTCCTTTAAATCTTATCCCTCACACCTTAAACTTATGTCCCCTAGTAATTGACACTTCCACCCTGGGGAAAAGCTTTTGAATGTACACTCTGTTCATGCCTCTCATAATCTTGTACACTTCTATCAGGTTGCCCCTCAACCTCTCTTGTTCCAATGAGAACAAACCAAGTTCCTCCAACCTCTCCTCATAGCTAAAGCCCTATATACCAGGCAACAGCCTGGTAAATCTTTTCTGTACCCTCTCCAAAGCCTCCATATTCTTCTGGTAGTGTGGCAACCAGGATTGAACACTATATTTCAAGTGCGGCCTAACTAAGGTTCTATAAAGTTGCAACATGATTTGCTAATTTTTAAACTCAATGCCCGGTCAATGAAGATGCCTTCCTGACTACTTCTCCACCTGCATTGCCACAGTGACCTGTGTACTTATATATACAGATCCTTTTGCCTATCAATACTCTTAAAGGTTCTGCCATTTACTGTATATTTCCTAGACTTTTGAAAATGCATTACCTCACATTTGCTCAGATTAAACTCCATCTGCCATCTCTCTGCCCAAGCCTCCAACTGATCTATATCCTGCTGCATGCTCAGATGGTCCTCATCACTATCCACAAATCCACCAATCTTTGTGTCATTTGCAAACTTATTAATCAAACCAGTTACATTTTCCTTCAAATCATTTACATATATTACAAATAGCAAAGGTCTCAGCACTGATCCCTGAAGAATGCCACTTGTCACAGCCCTTCATTGAGTAACACACCCTTCCATTGCTGCCCTCTGTTTTCTTTGACCAAGCCAGTTTTGTATCCATCTTGCCAGTTCACCTCTGAACCCATGCGACTTCACTTCTGCATCTGTCTGCCATAAGGGACCTTGCCTTACTGAAGGCCATGTAGACAACATCCATGGACCTACCTTCATCAATCTTCTTTGTCATTTCCTTGAAAAACTCTTCACAAAACCATGTTGCCTCTGACTAATACATCCACTTATTTCCAAGTGGGAATAAATCCTGTCTCAAAGAATCCTCGCCAATAATTTCCCTACCATTGATGTAAGGCTCGCCAGCCTGTAATTATCTGGATTATTCTTGCTACCTTTCTTTAACAAAAGAACAACATTGGCTATTGTTCTCTGTTGCTGCCTGTGTGGAGTCTACACATTTTTCCTTGTCTACATGTATTTCCTCTGGATGTTCCTGTTTCCTTCCAGAGTCTGAAAGATGTGCTGGATAGGTGTATTGGCCATGCTAAATTCTCTGTGTGCCTGAACTGGCATTGGATTGTGGTGACTAGGGGATTTTTCACAGTAACTTTGTTGCCTACTTGTGAAACTAATAAATAAGTTTTAAACTGAGACCTTGTTTCAGTCGAGATTGCAGTTTTTCGGATGAAATGTTAAACTACGACCCCATTTTGTCTCTCAGGCACACATAAATGTTCCTATGGTAGTACTTTCAGTAAGAGCGTCCAAGGACCCAGCTAATACTGTTGTCTCAAAACATCAGATTATTTGGTCCGTATCAATTTGTAGTCTGTGGGACATTGCCAAATGCATATTGACCACTGTTTTCCGGGCATTACAACATCAACTGTATTGTGAAAAAAGAATTCTTCAGATTCTTCTTTAGGAAGTCCAGAACCTATGAAAGGTACTACAGAAATGCAACTACTTCCTTTCCTTAAGGAAGTAGGTATTCACTGTCCCCAGTTTTCACAAAAAGATGGATTCTCAATTCTTACCATTTGTCAATAAATTGGGTTTCAGTTGAATTGATTAAACCACGTTTGGATGTGACAGAAGTCACTGAATAGTCACTCAAAGCAACAAGCTATTTGGAAATGAGATAAGGGATAGAATCTAATAGTGGTGCAGTGAAAACACTTGGAAACTATGTGGGGGAAGATGACATAGTTCAGAAAGGGAAGACTGTCAGGTATAACTTAAATTGAAGTAAAGTCCTTAATATGATACTTACTCCATTTGTGAACTTCTGGACTGGTTTCCATGGCCCAGGTATTGGAAAGAGATTTTGCTGTTTATATTTTGGGTTTGCTTCTATGCCTCTTTCCAGAGATGATACGTCTGCAAGAGAGTTGTTTGATAACACTAATGTGAAGTACCTTGGACCACTTTTGCTATCTTACATCCTATATCTAAATACAAGTAGCTGTTATTGTGTGAGGGTTGTGTTGGTGGTGGGTGGATAGGTGCGGAGGAGGCTTGATAAAGGGATCAGTTGTGATCATTTAGCTATCATGACGTGAGGCAGCCTTGATGGACTGACTGATTTTTTCATCCTTTCCCTAATCTTGCAACATCTGTACTGAGTAGATACTGCAAACTTGCAGTTTCCCAATGCAGAAGGAACATCAAGAGTGATTCGAATTATAGCAGAGCATTTCATCAGAAAAAACAGCACCATCTCGCAGAAAGATTCAGGTCTAAGCATAGTCTAAAGATGGGGGTAAACCTTTTGGAACTAAGATGGGGAGAAATTTCCTCACCCAGAGCATGGTGAGCCCGTGGCATTCACTACAGAAAGCAGTTAAGGGCAAAATATTTTATTAAGTAGGACATTGCCTTAATGTCCTAACAAAGGACATTTGACAACGAGAGTCACGTGTGAGGGGAAGTACATGTCTGAGAGACAGTACGTATGTAAGAGAGAGAGAGTGTCAATGAGAGTGTGTGTTAGTGTGCATGTGTGAGAGAGTGTGAGGAGTGCATGTGTGAGAGAGAGAATGTACGTGTGTAAGAGAGAGAATGTACATGTATGAGTGCATGTGTGAGAGTGTATGCGTATGAGAGAATGTGTGTGTGTGTGTGCATGTGTGAGAGTGTACATGTATGAGAGTGTGTGTGTGTGAGAGTAAAGGTGTATGAGAGTGTTCATGTGAGAGAGAGAGAGTGGGTGTGTGTGTGTCTGAAAGAGAGACTGCTATGTTAGAAAAGAACACACCCTTACCCAGAGTACAGCCACAACCCTGAACCCTGACCCCGAGTATAGGCCCCAACATTGAACCCTGACCCCGAGTACAGGCCCCAATCTTGAACCCTGACCCTAAGTACAGGCCCCAATTTTGAACCCTGACCTTGAGTACAGGGCCCAACCTTGAACCCTGACCCCGAGGACAGGCCCCAACCATGAATCCTGACCCCGAGTGTGTGTGTGTGTGTGAAAGTGCTAACAAAAGATATAAGAGGGGAAAGTGGGGTCAGGCCATGAGTTGGATGATCAGTCATAATCATAATGAATGGTGGAGCAGGCTTGGAGGGCCAAATAATTCTACTCTTGTTCTGAATTTCTATGTTTCGATGTCTCTCTGTGGGCTGTGTTCACACAGGAGTGTGACTGAAGTTGGGAGTAATTGGTCAATCAGGTAGCGTCTGGTGTGAATCGAATGATAATCTTACAAGATATTCAGGGGAAATGATAAATTAGATACAAAGTAACTACTTCTGTTGTGTCGTGTACAGAAGTATAGAACATGGACATAAGTCAGAGCCAAGATTGCCAGGAGTTAGTATGAGAATTTGTATATACAAAAGGTGGTAGAATTTTTTCAATTCTCTCCTGGACAGGATGTTTCCTCTTGTAGGCAACCTAGAACAAGATGTCATGGTTTTAAGATAAAAGGTGGCAGATTTTATCTGGGAGGGGGAGGAATTACTTCTCTCAAAGGGTGATGAGTCTGGAATTCACTACCCCAGAGAATGACGGATTGAGTAAATTTAAGGATTTTTAATTAGTAATGGATTTGAAGGGCTATGGTGAACAGGAAGATAAGTGGAGTTGAGTTCAGCCGTAATTATATAATGAGGCAGGCTTGAGGGGTCTATTCCTGCTCCTAGTTCTTATGATGAACTTTGGACTGTAAGAGGAAACACACAGGGAAAACATGCAAACTCCACACAGTCACCCAAGACTGGGAATTGAATCCGGGTCCCTGGCGCTATGAGGCAGTAGTGCTAACCACTGTACTGCCTTTATATTTGCGAAACCTGTTTAATCAGTAAGCTGTAACAAAACAAAGTCTTCTCCATTTTATTTCTTTGTCCTCAAATGACGTTCTTGGTAAAGGTTTTCTGAAACCCCTATTTCAAAGAATTCTCTGAAATTACACAGTATGCTATTGAAGCAACATTGTGAGCAACAAAGAACACTCCTTCACACATTTAGCATCAGCACCTTTTCACTCCAGTAGTTAATTCACTAACTGAAGCAATTTCAGGTACTGTAACATGAAATACTCTCTCAAAGCAGTCATTTATTTTCCAAAACATAAGTATTTTTCTTATAAAAGAATTAAAAAGAATTATGTCAATTTCAAACACACAATTTTATAACACTGAGTGGAACTGAATTGTCCGTATACTGTTCCCTTCCTAGGGAAGGATTTGTCAAACTTAATTTGATGTGTGGTCATCACAGTTGTCACTTGGGCAATCTTCACTGACAGCTCCAGTCAAAGACAGGCAAACCCATCTGGGCAAACTTGGGAAACAGCTACCCCTGCCTTGTTACATTTGTCCTAGCTCACTGGAATCTCTGACTGAGTCACACTTCATTCAGACACTAGCGATGTTTATTCTGTGAAAACTTTCTAATTTGAGGACGCTTCATCTTTTTCTCTTGGAATCCTGCATATAATTTGTTCTGGACATTTAAATGTGGTCCCTAGGTGGCATGGGATTTTACAACTGAAGTTGCTCCAAATCTGGCACTTTAATGTTTGTGAAACACCATGGGATAGCTAGCAATGGAGTGTGACATTTTGGATACCGAATGGGGATGGAATATTTTGAAATGGAATACGTTATATCAGGAATGGAAAGTCAAGGCATTGGTATAGTAGGAAGCTACCCATAAAATGTTGGTTGGAATACATTTGGTAATTTCACTCAAGCCAATCCATAGGGTGGCATAGCAAAGTGATACACTGGTGGTGGCCATAGAATCATAGAATATCTATAGTGCAGAAGGAAGCTTTTCAGCCCATTGAGCCAACATCGACAACAATCCCACCCAGGTCCTGTACCCGTCAGCCAACGCCTGCTAATCTCCCTGACACTAAGGGGCAATTTAATGTGGCAAATCCACCTAACCCACCTGAGAGGAAACCAGAGCACCTGAAGGAAATCCATGCAGACATAAGAAGAATGCGCAAACTCCAGTCACCCGAGGCCAGAATTGAACCTGGGTCCTAATGCTGTGAAGCAACAGTGCTAACCACTGTGCCACCGTGACATGATGTAGGTGGGCAGTTTGGAAGGTTGTTGAAGGGAGGTGGGGGGGCAGGTGAGTGAGCAGTTGGGGCAAAGGCACTTTGTTGGGGTAGAATAAATGTCACTTCGCCCCATATCTGATCTTCGTTGATCTGAGTTTCAGCAGAGAAGGAAGGTGGGTACGTCTCCCACGTTAACTATTTTAGCAAATGTGAAATATATTTCAAGTTCTTTCAAAATAACCCAAACTGATCTGTGGGCAGGGTTAAAGTTCACCACAGCACCCATGCAATTACAAGCTTTGGTGCAATTAGTAAAGCAATGATCGATCCGACAGGTTCTTGGCTGGGCAGCAGCCTTGGTGGCTACTTCTGGTGCTCTGTGGGCTCTCGGACACCGTTGTGAGCTGAGAGGTGGCTGTAGGTACTCTCCTCCCGGGAGAAGATCTCAAACTTCTTGTTGAGCTGCGAGCGCAGGTAGCGATAGTCCTGCTGATCCAGGCTGTGGCCACAGATCATGTAGAGGGTGAGGGTGGTGGAGAGCAGCAGGCGGTCGAGGGACAGACTGGGCAGCACCCACAGGATGACCAGGAACTCCAGGAAGACCGGGTGGCGCAGGTGACAGTATAAACGCTGGGCTTTCTGTGATTTCAGTACCATAGGGTCCCCAAGAGCGAGACAGCAGTAATACACCTGCAGGACAGAAGGGAGAGGATCAACAAAGTCAGGCAGTGGCATAATAACCTAACATTTCAAAGTCGATGCAGAATAATGTATAATAGGGTGCAAGCCCCATCTACAAATGATCTTCATTAGTTTTTAGTTCAATTAATGTCAGCGCACCATCTCCACGGTGTTTTTGGACCTTCTACGACCCATCTTGTCTCAACTTGCAATTAATTACAACACTCTTACTAATCAAGAAATTATTCAGGAGGAATTTGTGCAATCAGGATTCTTTTCATAGAACATTGAATACTACAGCCCAAACAGGCCCTTCGGCCCACAAGTTGTGCCTATCATATCCGTACCTACCAGGCCTATGCATAACCCTCAATCCCATTGAATCCCATGTAATCATCCAGAAGTCTCTGAAAAAAGACCTCAATGAGTTCGCTTCCACCACCACCAACGGCAGCCAATTCCACTCACTCACCACCTTTTGAGTGAAAAACTTATCTCTGCTATCTCCCCTGTACCTGCTTCCCAGCGTCTTAAACTTATGTCCTCTCATAGCGACCACTTCAGCCTGGGAAATAGCCTCAGAGAATCCACCCTATCTATACCTCTTAAACTTTATCAGATCGCCTCTCAACCTTCGTCTCTCCAGGGAGAAAAGACCTAGCTCCCTCAACCTGTCTGTGTAAGACATGCCTCCCAATCCAGGCAACGTCCTTGTAAATCTTCTCTGTACCCTTTCAATAGCTTCCATATCCTTCTTGAAGTGAGGTGACATTTCATTAGAACTAAGCAAGAGGACGAGATGATAATGGGATATAGAGGGATATGGGCCAAACGCAGGCAATTGAGTCTAGCTTAGGATTTAAGAAAAAGGATGGTGTGGACAAGTTGGGCCGAAAGACCTGCTTCCATGCTGTAAACCTCTATGACCCTACGTGACAGAAGATCTCAAACCTCAGGAGTGGCCTTGATGTACTGGGCCAGGAAAAGCTATTTCCACTGGGCGGTGACTTGGAATGACTTGAGGTGAAATTCTGACCAGCAGCAAATGAACAAAGTTTGAAATTATTGTTTTTTATTATGTACAGAGTTGTTCGGTTGCTCAACGATACCAGAAACAATGCTGGAAACAAAATACCATGTAGCTGTTTACAAGGAAACAGATAAATGATTGACAAAGTAAAATTTATTGATGAAAGGGGAGGGGAATGAGACTAATGAATAGCTTATTCTTAGAAAGGAGCCAAGTTGCCACCCTCAGTATTGTAAAAGTCTAAGATTCCATCTTCATTAGAAAGTCATTCTGCCCATTAAGCTACTCTGCTATAAGACCATGGTTGAGCTGATTGTATCCTTAATTCCACTTTCCTGCTGTCCCCAAAACACAGAATCCACTCTACAGAGTCTTGGACACGGAATCCACCCTGACTGTGTCTCAGAGGCTGGTGTTTCAAAGGCTGATTTCCCCATGGTCAAAAGTAATAAGAGATGGCTGATAAAGTCTGGATTTTATGGGTGACACTCACATCCCAGTAAACAAAACTTTAAAAAAAATTGGCAGTGCCCACATTAAAGGGTTAACTGTGTTTCTTTCCGGCACTAACTGGCCCTATGAAAGGGCAATTTGTTAAGCAGCCTTAGCATCTGCACAGTTGCTGTGTGCTGTTCTGAACCACAATCTGGCCTCTCAATCTGCTGGTTTCTTGTTACTACTTTGAATAAGGCCCTGAGAAGATTGAACAATAATGTAGGAATGGAATTGTTTACCACATTTCTGAATGTCACGGCAGTCGCACGGGAGCCTTAACAGAAATAGAAAATATAGACAAGAGGAGCAGGACAAGGCCATTCAACTCTGAGCTTGCTCTGTCATTTAATATGATCATGGCTGATTCTTTCTATTGCAACGTCATATTCTCTTCCCTCTCCCCATATCCCTTGATATCAGTAGACTCTGAAAATTTATCTATTCCCTTCTTAATTATATTCAGTGACTTGACCTCCATAGTCTTAGAATCATACAATGCAGAAGAAGCCCTTCGGCTCATCGAGTCTGCACTGACACATTAGGAACACCTGAACTTCCACCTAATCCCATCCAGCAGCACTTGGCATGACGTGCATGCAATAGGGAATTCCACAGGTTCACCATCCTGTGAATGAAGATGTTTCTCCACATTTCAGGTCTTAAGATGTGCTGGTTAGGTGCATTGGTCATGCTAAATTCTCTCTCAGTCCACTCGAACAGGAACGTGGCAACTAGAGGATTTTCACAGTAAGTTCATTGCTGTGTTAATGTAAGCCCATTTGTGACACTAATAAATAAACTTTAAAATTAAATGGCCTACCCTATATCCTAAGACTATAACCCCTTGTTCCAGGCCCAGCAGCCAGAGGAAACAACATCCCTGCATTCAGTCTGTCCACCCCCGTCAGAAACACCATAGTGGGTCAGATTGCAAACAATGACGAGACAGAGTACAGGCATGAGATAGAGAATCAGATGCTGCAACAATAACCTTTTCCCTCAATGTCGACAAAACGAGGGAGATTGTCATTGACTTCAGGAATCACAATGGCGAACATGCTCTTGTCTACTTCAATGAGGACAAAGTAGAAGAGGTCGAGAACTTCAGGTTTTTAGGTGTCTATATCACTAACAACCTGTCCTGGTCCCCCCATGTCAACACTATAGTTAAGAAAGTCCATCTACTTTCTCAGAAGACTCAGGAAATTTGGCATGTCAGCTACAACTCTACCAACTTTAACTGATGCGCCATAGAAAGTATTATTTCTGGTTGTATCGTAGCTTGGTATGGCTTCTGCTCGGCCCAAAACTGCAAGGAATTACAAAATGTCATGAATGCAGCCGAATCCATCATGCAAACCAGCCTACTATCCGTTGACTCGGTTTACACTTCCTGCTGCCTCGGCAAAGCAGCCAGCATAATTAAGGACACCACGCACCCGGACATTCTCTCTTCCACCTTCTTCCGTCGGGAAAAAGATGCAATAGTCTGAGGTTACGCACTAACCGACTCAAGAACAGCTTCCTCCCTGCTGCTCTCAGACTTTTGATGGACTTACCTTGCATTAAATTGACCTTTTTCTACATCTAGCTATAACTGTAACACTACATTCTGCACTCTCTTGTTTCCTTCTCCATGAATGGTATGCCTTATCTGTAATGCGCAAGAAACAATACTTTTCATAGTATCCTAATACATATGACAATAATAAATCAAATCAAATTTTATGTTTCAATGAGATCCTCACTCATTCTTCTAAATTCCAGTGAATTTGGACCCAATCTCTCCTCACACAACAATCCTGCCATCCTAGGAATCAGTCTGATGAACCTTTGTTGCATTTCCACTATGGTCAGTATATCTTTTCTTAAATAAGGAGACCAAAACTGCACACAATACCCCAGATGTGATTGCAACAAGGCTTTGTACAGCTGGAGCAAGATATCATTGCTCCTATATGGCAGTGCTCTTATAGTAAGGGTCAACATACCATTTGCCTTCCTAACTGCTTGCTGTACCTGGCATGCTAGCTTTCAGTGACTGGTGTATAAGGACAACCCAGATCCCTTTATATGCTGACAATCCAATCGATCACTATTCTCAGCCCAAAGTGGATAACTTCACATTTATCCATGTTATATTGCATCCGCATAGTTTGCTCACTCACTCAACTTGTCTAAATCACCTTGAAGCCTCTTAATATCATCCTCACCAGTCACATTCCCACCAAGTTTTGTGCTGTCAACAAATCTGGAAATATTACATTTGCTCGCCTCATACAAATTTTTGATGCATGTTGCGAAGACCGGAGAGATCAAGCACTGAACCCTGCAGGATCCCCACTAATCACTGCCTGTTACTTTGAGTAAACTCATGTCTCATACCTTCCTTGTTCCTTTGTTTATTTAAGTTTACTTATTTTATTTATTAGTCATAAGTAGTCTTACATTAACATTGCAATGAAGTTACTGTGAAAATCTTTTAGTCTCCACACTCCGGTGCCTGTTTGGGATTGAAGGATTTAGATTTAGGGCCCAAGTTTTAGGTTGGACTTTTTCAATTTACATTCTGATGAACAATTCTACCATATTATGATCATTGTTCCCTAAAGGACCACTATTTATTAACCCACTCTCATTGCATAATACCAAATCTAAGATAGCGTGTTCCTTTTTTGGCTGCTTGACCTACTGGTCTAAATAAAAACCCTCTCGTACACATGCCAGAAATTCATCTGCCACAGTACTGTTGCTAATTTGGTTTGTCCAATCTACATGTTAGAATCTCCATTATGATAGCACACTTATCACATGCTTCTCTAATTCCTGTCTAATGCCATTTCCTACCTTACACTACTGTTAGAGGCTGGAAGACAACCCCACTAATCTTTTCCACCACTCGTTGCTTGTTAGTTCCAGCAAGATTGATTCTACACCTGGATTTCTCAGCCAATACCCTCTCTCACTACTGCACTGGTCTTATGGTTAACTATGTTACCATACCTCATTTCTCTTTTTGCCTGTCCTCCCTAAATATCGAGTACTCTTGGATATTCAGGTCCCAGCTTTGGTCACCCTGCAGCCATGTCTCCGTAATGACAATTGTATCATATCGATTTATATCAATTTGTGCTGTCAATTTGTCTACTTCATTGCAGATGCTCCATGCATTCAAATACTGTGCCTTTAGACTTGCCATTTTAACATTTTTACACATGGTGTTTTGTACTATGGCCCTATTTGCTGCTAGCCATCATCTTTCACTTCCATTTTTGCTTTACAGTTTTTTGTCTGCCATTTCCATTTGTTTTCCTTTTTTGTGTCTCTCAGCTTAGTCTGACTGCGCTCCTGTTCCTCGCTGGCTGTCTGGCTCCCTCTCTCCCTGCACCATCTCCAGGATGAATGGTTCTGCTGAACTGAGGTCCAATAACTGGATAAAGTTGACAACCTCCCACTTGGTAAGGAGGTTGAGACTCACCTGCTTGAGACCCATGAGCTCAGCATAGTCGAAGATGAGGATAATACTGAAGATAATGAGCCAGGCGATGACGTGAATGATGAAACAGACCAATGGAAAGCAGGAAATCCAAGGCTCCCTGGACACGCTCCACAAGAAGGGGGCAGCATGGATAGGTTGCCAGTAGCGCATCAACAGCTGGGAAAAGAGGAGAACATTTAGACCAGGGTGGTGCCAAAGTGGGAAGACAAGAGATTGATAGAGAGAGAGTGGGCACAGTCTCTTGAACAAAAAGCAGAAGAGAAACATTCAGTTTGGAGAGGGTACAAGGGATAAAAGACGGGGGAGAAAGAGAGAGAGAGAGAGAAAGAGAAAGAGACAGACAGACAGAGACAATAAGAAACAACATTCCCAACTGTGGGAGGAATGAATTATTTATGCAAAGAGACAAAATGACAAGTGAGGAGTGCGTAGAATGAACAGAATCAGCACCCAGAGTAAGATGACAATTACTCAGACTATGGAATACAGCAGAAAGGAAAGAGAGAAGAACAAGTCAGAGGGGTAGAAGCAGAATAGAAAGCGAGGTACATAGAAACATACAAAGAAAATAGAAGCAAGAGTGGATCATTTGGCATTTTGGGGCTGCTCTGCCATTCATTTCAGTTTCAATACCCTGATCCATTTGAAGATACTACCTGCAATCCCATGACCTTTAGTTTTATAAATTAATCTGCTTTGAGAGACCTTGTCAAAATGTTCTGAAAGTTTAAATAAACCATATTCACAAGGTAAAGGGAGATGAGAAAGAGATATAGAAGAGAACCATGGCCCAGGGAGAGGGGGCAGGGAGATCGAGGCACAGGGAGAGGGGAGAGAGGTCCAGGGATTGAGATACAGGCAGAGGGTTAATATACAGTGAGAGGGGCGAGATATAGGGAGATAGGTACAGGGAGAGCGATAGAGATAGAGGAAGAGTGGAACAAAACACTAGAGCAATAAAGGGAACAATAGAAGGAAATTGAAGGAGAATGGGGAGATTATAGAGAAGGGAGGACAGATACAGAGAAAATGGGCAGATACAGGGAGAGTGGGGGAAGAGATACATGGAGAAGGGAGAGGCACAGAAATATATATAGGACAGGGGAAGCAGACACAACAAGATGAGAGAAAGCAATGAGCAGACGTAATAATTTATCAATCCTTATTTAACAACCTGTAATATTGGAGAGATCAATTTTTCATGTCTACGTAACAGTTGGAAATGAGATTGTGTAATGTTCCAGTCGTCTAACACGTTGATATGTGACAGTGCAATATTCCAGTGTCTCACACTCTGATGTGGAACAGTATGATGTTCCAATGTGTAACACTTTGACATGGACAGTGTGACATTCCAGTGACTAACAATCTGATGTGGAACAGTGTGATATTCCAGTGACTAACAATCTGATGTGGGACAGTGTGATATTCCAAAGTGTAACACTCTCATATGTGACTGTGTGACACTCCAGTGTCTAACGATCTGTTATGGGACAGCGTGATATTCCAGTGTCTGATAATGATATCCAGACTCTTTCGAGCATGACATACTCTGTGTTAGAAGTTTTGATTCTTATTATCACAAGAATTGATTTTTGTGTTTCTTTCCTTACCTGGAGAAGGGCGGATGTGCAGAACACGTAGACAGATCTCTGAAGGACCCCAAAGCAGGCTTGGGTCCATCCTCTCACTGTCTCCGTTGCCATGAGGCTGTGTTGCAGAATGAAGAGTGCGAGTAGTGTTAGGTTGGAGAGGAGAGCCTGTTGTATCTTCGTGTCTCTGAAGGCTGACTGCCATTCTGTGTGCACGTGAACATCTATTAAAATAGTGAGCTCAGTCAGGCAAGCAGCAAGATATTCAACAGGAGACAATTTAGAAAAGGAATGTAAGATTACACTAATAGTATGGCTAACAAAAGCAAACCCATGGCACCTGGTTTAATAATGCCTACAAGGGAAGGAATCTGCTGTCCTCCTCCAGACTGGTCTGGTGTGACTCTAGATTCACAGAAATGTGATTGATTCCCAAGTGTCATTCCAAGTTGCTTAGAAAGCCACCCTGTTGTATCAAATAATTATTAAAAATTGGAAGAATAAAATTGGATGGGCCAGTCTGTTGGGAATTGCTCTGACTGTCCATCATTGATGGCAAATTCCCTCAAGTCTCATGGCAATGGGTCAAAAATGAACAAGGAAACCTCCTGCTGATTATCACTTAGCACCCTGTTTCAGCTCTCTGCAAAGCTTGTCCACCATCGACAAGGCACAAGTCAGAAGCGTGATGGAATAGTCTTCACTTGCTTGGGTCAATGCAGTTTCAACAAACTCAAGAATCTTGATACCATACGGGACAAATGGAGTCAAAGCTTGATTGCTCCTCATCCAAAACATTCACCATCTCTACCACCAAAGCACAATGGAAACAGCATGTGCCAAATACAGATTGCACTGCAGTAAGCCAAGGCTCCTTCAACAATGCCTTCAACACTTGAGACTGCTGTCACCTCAAAAGGACCAGGGCCATAGGAACAGCAACACGTGCAACCATTGTTAATTGTCATAAAACCCTATCTGGTTCATGAATATCCTTTCCTGCCATCCTGCGGTCTGGCCTACATGTGACTCCAGATCCACAGCAGTGTTGTTGATTCTGAAACGTCTCCTGAAATGGAGGGCATTTAGGGATGGGCAATAAATGTCCCAGCTGGCGATGCCCACATCCCGTAACAGAAATAACAAAAAGGCTCCCCTCCAATATCTGGGAATGATATTGCCGTTCCTTCACCGTTGCTGGTTTAAAATCCTGCAACTCCCAGACTTTATGGTGGATGTAGTTGCGGTCCAAGAATGGCAATCAGGGATGGGCAACAAATGCTGAACTATAATCATCATATGAAAGAAAGATTAAAAAAATACAATGAACCAATAATAATCTATGATGAACACCATTTGGAAGAACACTAAGGTTAGCTATGGAACCGAATGTTGGCTGGATGGTGACTTCAATTTCCATCACAAAGAGTGGCTTAATAGCACCACTTCTATCTGAACTGTCCAGACCAGGCTGGAGCCAGCTGGTTAGAGAATAAACAAGACAGAAAAACCTAGACCCTGTCCTGAATTGACAAGTTGCAAACACATTGTCCATGACAGTACTGGTAGCAGTTACCACCACACAGTCCTGTGGAGACAAAGTCCCATCCTCATATTGAGCACTCCCTCTAGTGCGCTGTGTGGAACTCCCAAAGTGCAAAATGTTCACTCCCTTTACCACTGATGCCAGTGGCAGTAATGTATACCATCTACAAGATGCATTGCAACAACTCACCAACGGTCCTTTGACAGCACTTTCCAAACCCACGATCACCACCATTTGGAAGGATAAGGGCAGCAGATACATGGGAACACCACCTAATGGCGGTTCCCCTCCAAGTTACTCACCATCCTGATTTAGAAATATATCAGCCATTTCTTCACTGTCACTGGTGAAAATTTTGGAACTGTCTCCTGAATAGCACTGTGGGTGCACCTACACGTGGACTGTGGTTCAAGAAATCGGCTCACCACCACATTCTCAAAGACAATTAGGCTTGTGCAATAAATGCTGGCCTATCCAGTGACACCCACATCCCATAAATTCATTTAAAAAAAAGTACTAGTTCACACTCTGTACCACCAGACAAAAAGAGCCTACAATAATAGTAACAGTCTGCACTCTGTACTCCTAGGGTGTAATAATCTATACCCAGTGCCATCCACGGGTAATAATCTACACACCGTGCCACCTGCGGGTAATAATCTAGGCTCTATACCACCTGTTAGTAATAATCTACATTGTGTGCCATCTGGGGTTAATAATTAACACTGTAACGACTGGCAGAAATAATCTACATTTTGTACCATCTGGGAGTAATAATCGACATTGTATCAACTAGCAGTAATAATGTACATTCTCCACTTTGTATTACCTCAGTGTAATAATTAAAACCTTGTAATATCCGAAAGTAACAGTGCATGCTCTGTATCACAAGACAGTAATGGTCCTCGTGCAATGTGATTCCTGAATGTCTCATTCCCTGCAGTATATCTGAACTGTAAGAATGTACATTCAGCATCATTAGCCAGACATCTCCAAGGCTATCCTCTTCCTTTCCTATTTTCTCACTGAAACATCAAAGCCAAGAATTAGAATTCCGGCGGGGGGGGCGGGGGTGAGGGGAGAGAGGAGTTAAATGTCATTAATAAAAGACGATTTGGCAACCTAGATATGTCCCTGCATTGGCCACCTGGAAGCTGTCAGCTACAGTTCCATTTTAGGATAAAGAGAAACAAAAAAGTGAATAAATCATTCACTTTATGAGCTGGCCCCAGATAGAATGACTACGAACAGCAACTTTTGTTGTGCCTTTGACAGAGGGATACGTGGGCCATATGGATGTAGTCGGTCAGGTGCTCTAAAAGCTTAGTCAAAAGGTAAGTTTAAAGAAACATCATAAAGGAGAAAGGAGGAGTAGAGGGGCAAACAGGATTAAAGAGGGAACTCTACTGCTTAGAGCCTTGGCAGATGAAGGTATAGCCATCCACAAAAGAACAGAGAGGCCTTGGTGGGTCGAGGCGATTATCAAGATAAGGTGCCGCAAACTCCCAGGGAAGCCTTTAGACCAGAGATGGCCATGTGAGTGGGCCTCTTTCAGCTCAGTGGGCCAGATTAAAATTGGTCTTGCTCACTAACCATCTACCCAATGAATAAGATTAAATATGTTTAATACATGCCAAATATTTCATAACAAGCTATAAAAATGCTTAATCATTTATATATTAATAGAACTATCAATTGCAAATGGTAAAAGCAAAATAAATATTTATTTTGAACACAGAAGGAGTGCATGGCTCTCACAGTCAATGTTGTGTGCAATCAGCATACACCTCACTTCATTTGCCCTTGGTTTACACGTGTACCACATCAGTCCTTATAGTCAGAAAAACACTACATGGTCTGAACCCAGTAGAAGGTTGCAGCCCTGCACGTGGGCAATGGCATAAAATGTCTTGTCGGCTACACTTAGAACACAGCAATGGCCCCCGGGTGCAGGTTGCCCACCACTGGTTTGGACACCAGACTCAGAATTTTAAATTCAAGGCAAATGATAAAATCTGCTCTAAATAAATGACTCGGATGTAGGAATAGAGTGAAACTGTAAACTTTTGAAAGCAAGGTTGGAGGAAAGACTGAGAACAGTACTGAATGATTGCAGCAAGATACAGACAAGCTGGCAGATGGAATTTCAGACAGAGAAGCCTGATAAATAGGAGTTTAATACCTGTGTTCTATTTATTTACTACATCTCAGCCTTCAACATTATTATTCCCAAAAAACACATTTCCAAACTCCATGGCCTGGCATCTCCCTCTGTGACTTGATCCTGAACTTTCTAACTCACAGACAACAATCTGTAAGGATAGGCAACACATCTCCTCCACGATCATCCTCAACACTGGTGCCACACAAGGCTGTGTTCTCAGCCCCCTGCTATAGTCCTTACACACCTATGACTATGTGGCAAAATTCCCTTTCAATTCGATTTTCAAGTTTGCTGACAACATCATCGTAGTGGGTCAGATCTCAAATAATGATGAGACAGCACAGGAATGAGATAGAGAATCTGATAAACTGGTGCGACAAAAATAATCTTTTTCTCAATGTCAACTAAATAAAGGAGATTGTCATTGACTTCTGGAAGTGTAAAAGAGAACATGCCTCCACCTACATCAATGGAGACAAAGTAGAAAAGATCGAGAGCTTTTAAGTTTCTAGGTGTCCAGAGCACCAACAACCTGTCCTAGTCCACCCATGATGGCACTGTACTTAACGCCTACCAATGCCTCTACTTTCTCACAAAACTAATGAAATTTGGCATGTTAGTATCAACTCTCGACTTTTATAGATGCACCATAGAAAGCATTCTTCCTGATTGTATCACAGCTTGGTATGGCTCCTGCGCAGTCCAAAACCGCAAGGAACTATAAAAGGATGTGAATGTAGCTGAATTCATCATGCAAATCAGCCTCCTATTCATTGACTCTGTCTACACTTGCTGCTGTCTCGGCAGAGCAGCCAGCATAATTAAAGACCCCATGCATTTCAGACATTGTTTCTCCCACCTTCTTCCTTTGGGAAAATGATACAAGTCTGAGGTCATGTACCAACCTACTCAAGAACAGCTCCTTTCCTACTGCTGTCAGGTTTTTGAATGGACTTACCCTGCATTAAGTTGATCTTTCTCTATACCTTAGCTATGACTGTAACACTACATCTTGCACTCATGGGGAGTGCCAGATATCCCAGCGACTGATTAAAAAAGGGAAGTAATGCTGAACCTTCAGGATCTTTGAGAGGGTGCAGAGGAGATTCACCAGAATGGTTCAAGGGCTGAGGGATGTTTGCTATGACCTTTGGCTGGGGAAGCTGTGTGGAGAGAGGTGGAGCTGGGAGAATGTTCTCTTTGAAGCAAAGGAAATCACGGACAGATTCGATATAGCAAATGAGGCATCACATGTAGACCAGAGCGGGTAAGGATGGCAGATTTCCTTCCCTAAAGGACATTAGTGAACTAGATAGGATTTTACGACAATGGTTTCATGGTCACCATTACTAAAGCTGGCTTTACGAATTGAATTCAAACCCCACCACTACTTTGATGGGATTTGAGCCCGGGTCCCCAAACCATTAGCCATCGGTCATCTGGATTACTACCTCAGTAACAATATCACTAAGTCATCATCTTTCCTCTAGGTAGAAAAAGAAAAACTGCTTCCATGAGGTATTGTACAAGGACTAGTGATACAGATTGAACATTCTGCTTAAGAGATACGGATGGATGCAAGGAAGAATATTTTTACACAGTGAGTGGTAATGACTTGGAACTTGTTGCCCATGAGACACGGAACTTGCGGCCCACTAGAATGATGGAAACTGAGCTGATCAATAATTTCAAAAGGAGACTTTATTTCTGAAGGAAATCAATTTCAGGGCTAGGGAAATAGAATGGGGCAATGGGACAAACTGGGTTGTTGGGGGGGGGTGTGTGTGTGTGTGTGTCTGAGGGCTAGCATTAACTTGATGGGCTGAACAGCCTTTTTGTGTCAGACAGGCACTTTGACAACACAGAGGTAGTAGATGGGTTAAGTTAGAGAGTGGTAATTTCGATCTGGCGGAATGTTGGTATCCCATTCTCTGAGCTTAATGTTCCAGGTTTGAGTCCCAACCCATGACTTTTCCTAAGAATCTAGAGTTTAGAAGGAGACCACCTTGCTAGCGAGCCTGCATTGACAACAATCCCACCCAGGTCCTGTCTTAGCCCTGTAACCCCACATATTTACCCTCCTAATCCCCCTGACATTAAGGGACAATTTATTGTGGCCAATCAATCTAATCTGCACATATTTGGAGTGTGGGAAGAAACCAAAGCACCCGGAGGGAACCCTTGCAGTTTCCAGATAAAGTGACCCGAGGCCAGGGCTGAACCTGGACCCCTGGCGCTGAGAGGCAGCAGTGCTAACCACTGTGCCGCCTCTGATGGCCAAGAAAGGTGCATTCACAATGTGATCAAATAGGTTAAGGGCCAACCTGCAAAATCATCCCAAATATGTCAATGTCTGGTGGCAAGACTGGCAGAGTCTCTTGGTCTGTCATTGATGTGGAGTGGCACCCCTCAAGCTACAAGTCCCTAATGACAGATTAGTGACATATCCTAGAAATTACAAGCTATGGAAATGGAAGCTCTGTTTTATGCACCACAGGTGCAAGAAGAGAATTGGAATTGGAATGTCGACAGCATACATCTGGAGGTTGACATGTTTTTGGACAATTTCCTGAGTGTCAGGATGTGGCTGAGAAATTGGGATGGGGGGGCGGGTGTGGTGTAATCAAAAACAGATCATCGAGGGATTCCAGAGGCAACCTTGTGGGAGGAAGAGAGACCATTGCATGTGCTCTCTGGGTTACAACTGAATCATTAAGATGTAGGTGAGGGGGTGCAACTTGGCTGGACAACAAACAATAGGGGGTTGGAGAGGGATGGTGTAGTGAACTGTCGAGATTGGCTGAGGAAGAACAGGGAATCAGGGTCATGGCCGAGAAGAGTGTCACTTATGCCTTCGACTGGTTTATTTAGGTATCTTGGCAGTGATGGGAAACCTGATTAGATAGGGTTAAACATGGATTTGGGAGCTGAATAGATTGTCACAAAATCCCAGCTGGCTCACTAATGCCTCAAGGGAAAAGGATGCTGCCACACTTGCACAGGACTCCATTTCTACACTAATATGGACTGATGCTTAAAGCGTGAGGGCAATCTAACAAGCAATAAATATTGCTTGCAGTGTCACTGACATCCTAGGAATGAATTACAAATGAAGGCTTTCGAAATCATGCACATTTGTGAGATGAGATGAGGTTTGTTAGATTTCGCCATACATCACACAAATTGCTTCGATCCTATCAGGCGCCTGGATACAAATGAAGGGTAAACCTATGGGCGTGGGCCCTTACATAGTTAAGAGCTGAATATGTATGGACAATGGAGGGTCGAACAGCAGAGAGAGAGCGGGGAGTGAGATGTGGAAACAGGAAGAAGAGGGATCTAATTGTCTACAAACTTTCCAAATCCTTCATGCATCTTTGTCTATCAAATTACATAGACAGAGCCTTAAAAATGAAGAGGTAGATTTTTTGGTTTTATAAATGGAGGAAGAGAGTTTTAAAACAAAGCCGACAAGTTATGCTAAACCTTTATAAAACAGCAGTTACGTCTCTGCTGGAAAATTGTGTCTAATTCTCGGCATCACACTCCAAGCACATAAAGGCACTGGAGAGACTATGGAGGAGATTTGGTGAAACAGTTGCAGGGATGAAGGATTACATTTAGGAGGGAGAAGTTAAGGTTGTTTTTTTTGATCAGGGAGGGTGAAGTGGGGATCTGATGGAGATCTTTTCAACAGGGTTTAGACAGAATAATGAAGAATAAAATGGGGGAAGGATTCAAAACCAAAGGTTTGAAGTGAACCTGAGATGACATGAGGTTAAAGAATTTTCATGTGAACGCACTGCCTGGTTCGGCGGTGGGTACAGGTTCAATAGTCACCTTCAAAAGAGAACTGGATAAGCAACTGAAGTAGAAGAAAACAAATGTCAGAGATATGAGCAAAGTGCAGGTGGGGAATGAATTGGGCTGAATGGTCTTCTTCTGGGCAGTTCTAGTCTCTGATTCTAGGAGCATCAGTTAAAGCCCCTTTGGAAACGTAGAAGAGTTTTGAAAAGTGGACAAATAAGTGGAGTTTTTTTTGAGGGGGGGGAGGGTGCGGTGGAGGAGGTCAAGATGCTACCACCAATGATGGGATGATGCAGTGTGTGAAATATATAGAAGGCTGGAGTCCTATGTGGGTTGGGGGTGGGAGAACATGAAGGATTCTTTTTTTTTAATCATTTGAGGTATGTGGGCTTTGCTGGCCAGGTAGGTATTTACTGCTCATCCCTGATTGACCCTTCAGAAGGTGATGGTGAGCTTTCTTCATGAACTGCTATGGATCACATGGTCGTAGCGCTAGTGCCATTAGGACCACAGTTCCAGATTTTGATCCAACGACAGTGAAGGAACAGCCAATATGTTTCCAAGTCAGGATGGTGAGTAACTTGGAGATAAACGTCCAAGTATGATGTTCCCATGTGTTTGCTGCTCTTGTCTTTCTACACAATAATGTTTGTGGTTTAGAAAGGACTGCCTAAGGAGCCTCGGTGAGTTCCTGCAGTGCATGTTATAGATGGTATACACTGTGTGTCAGTGGTGGAGAGAGTGAATGTTTGTTGGTGAGGCGATAATCAAGTAGGCTGCTTTCTTCTGGGATGTTATTGAGCTTCTTGTGTATTGTTGGAGCTGCACCCAACCAAGCAAGTGGAGAACATTCAGTCACACTCCTAACTTATCTTGTAGATTGTGAATAGGCTTTAGGCAGTCAGGAGATGAGTTCCTCACAGCAGGATTCTGAGCCTCTGACCTACTACAGTCACAATATTTACATGGTTAGTCCAGTTCAGTTTCTGGTCAATGGTAACCCCTATGATGTCAATAGTGGATATTCATCTACGGTAATGCCACTGAATGTCATGGTACAACGGTTAGATGCTTTCTTGGCAGAGATGGTCATGTGGAATGAATGTTACTTGCCACTTGTCAGACCAAGCCTGGATATCGTTCAGGTCATATTGCATTTGGACATATCGACTTCTTCAGTTTCTGAGGAGTCATGAATAGTATTGAACATGGTGCAATCATCAGCAAACATCTGCACTTTCTGACCTTATGATGGAAGGAAGGTTAGTGATGAAGCACCGACGTTGGTTGGGCCTAGGACACTCAGAAACTAGGAGGAGGAGTAGGCCATTTAGCCCTTCAAGCCTACTCACCATTCATGTTGATCATGGTTAATCAAATTCAATGTCCTGATCCTGTCTTCCCCACCCATATCCCTTGATCTGTTTAAAATCCCTTGATTCCCTGAGGAATTGCTGCAGCAATGTTCTGGAGCTAAGATGATTGACCTGAAGTGATTGTCAACCATTTTCCTTTATGCCAAGTATCAGTCCAACAGGGTAGGCAATTTTCCCCAATTCCCACTGACTTCAATCTGGCTCAGGCTCTTTGATGTGGTCAAATGATGCGTTAATGTCAAGGGCACTCCCTCTCACCTCATTCCTCTGGAGTTCAACTCTTCTGTTCATGTTTGAATCAAGACTGTAATGATGTCAGGAGCGGAGTAGCTCTAGTGGAACCCAAACCAAGCACCCATGAGCAGGAAGTCAAAATACATAAGGGATGGGCTAGGTTGTGGAGAAATTTGAATGGGAATTTTAAACTCAAGCATGCTTGCAGAATTTGGTGGGTATAGTAGGGGGATTTGGTGAGTGGGCTGATGGGATTTGGTGACTGTTGATGGGCAAGGTGTAAATTCAGTTCAGAGGGGAGAGGAAAATTCGATCTGGGCGGTCCTGGGAATAAGTTGCAAGCTCAGTTCAGGAATGTATTTCGAGCCTGCTGTTTGCCTCCAAGCTATGGTTAGCAAGAGGAACTGGGTTTCAGTTTAATTGCTTGCTGTCAATAATGTGTCGTTGGAAAGTACCTTCGACACTGAAGGAAATAAAGCTTTCCACATATTAACTGGAGTGAAATTCCTAAAATCCTACAGTACAGGAGGAGATTATTCGGCCCACTGCACTTGTGTTTGAAAGACCTATTGGTTAGTCTCACTACCCCCTATCCTTCTCCCACATCTCTGCACCTTTTTATTTTCAGTGCATTCTGAAAATCAGACAGAATCCCCACAAATCCAGTGTCAGACCCCATGTCTGTAGGTCTTTCGGACAGTCTGGGTTTCTTGCTCAGTTCCTTGTGTTTACATGGCATTAGGTAGAAAATTGCAGCTGAGAGAGGCCATATGGGACAAATGATCTCATGTTGATGAATTACGTGGGCTTCCTCCTCACCCTATCAGAAATATCCTTTCAATTCTTTCTCCCTTGCACTTCTCCAGCCTCCATCCTCAAATACATGAATATTCCTTGTGTCATTAGGCCAACAGAATGAACTTTATTATTGGGGCACTCATTTAAAGGTTTTGGACAGGATGGGGACAAGGATGGTGGTGGTTGGGGAGGGAAGTGATGGCGAGGAGGGGAAAGAAGAAGGGACATGGGGAGGGAAGAGGGGACATTGGGGCTGGAGGCGATGTGAAGCAGATTTTTTTAACACAGCAAATGGTCACGCAATGGAATTTGCTGTCCACAAAGCTGGTGGGAACGGAATCGATCAAGGACCTCAAAAGGAAATTGGATGGGCATTTCAGCGCTACAGGGAGAGAGTGGGTAAATTTGACTGGCTGTCAACAGAGAGGGTGACAACAGAGAGCCAGCATAGACCTGATTGGCCTCTATGCCACTCGTCTGTACAGCAGCAAGTTGCCCACTCTCTGGCTGAATAAGTTTCTGCTGATTTATTACTGACTCCTGGGTATTTCTGGCCTTCGGTTTTTGACTCCCCACCACCTCTTCTCCACAGTTAGAAACATCTTCTCTATGCCCGCTGTAGCCAAACCCTTTCAGATTTCAAAAGAGCATTACAAGAATGTTACCAAGGTAAGAAAATTGTAGCTACGAGGAGAGATTGGATTGGATGGGGTTATTTTCCTTGGAACAAAGAAGGCTGAGGCGTGACCTGTTCGAGGTGTACAAAATGATAAGGAGACGAGATAGATTGGACAGGATAAGATTGTCCCTCTCAGTGCAGAATTCTAGAACCAGGGTACATAAGTTCAAGATAAGTGGCAGTAGGTAGATTGGGAGGGGGAGAACATGAAAAACTATTTCCTATACAGGGGGGCTCAGTGTCTGGAATTCGCTGTCCAAATTAGTGATGGAGGCAGAGACCCTAAACTCTTGTTAAAAAATACCTACAACTGCACCTTAAATGCTGTAAGCTAAAAGGATATGGGATGGATGTCGAAAGATGGAATTTGAAGGGCATCTGGGTTTCCTTGCGCTGGCATGGACAAGATGGGCCGAATTGCCTTATTCTGTGCTATGGTTTTTCTGTAGTTTTATACGTTTAAAAACTTCCAGCCTTCACTTTCTTGGAGAAATGAGCTCCAGATGAGAAATGTTCTGTCTTTTCAGATGGTGACAAGACCACAGTTCTGCTGTGACCCCTTGCAGTTTATTTTGTGCCTGTGTGCAATCATCATTTTTATGTTTTAGATTTATTGAAATGAATACGGTTTGACTGTGCCATAGTTGATGTTTGATAATAATGAGAGCTTTGATTGCTGACATCATTTACCTCCCTTCCCTTGCCTGTGGCCAGTTTTGGGTCTTATGGTCAGTGATTTTGTATGCATCTGCTTGGTGCTGCCATGTGGACTGGGGGAGTGGGCAGCATGTGGCACAGTTGCACAATGCACTGCTGTCTCACAGCACCAGGGACCCAGGTTCAATTCTGGCATGAGAGTCATTGTATGTGTGGAGTTTACACATTCTCCTTGTGCCTGCATGGGTTTCCTCCCAGAGTCCAAAGATGAGAGGGTTAGGTTGATTGGCCATGCTAAACTGCCCTGTAGTGTCAAAGGGATTAGCAGGGCACATATTTGGGAATATGGCCTGGGTGAGATTGAGAACAATGCAGACTCGATGGGCCATAGCCTACTCCTGTAGGATAGGGATTCTATGACTGCTGGCAGGCAACACCGTGCTAGATTTGTAAATTCACTGTGCTGCCTGCTCCTCCCACACCCAGAAGAACAAGATTTTAAATCCATTTGTAGTCTCACATCTCAGTTCTGAGGTGCTGTCCCTTTCTAAATGCCTTGATACCCTCTTCTTAAAATTCATCTCTTTGCTCCAACTTCTTGATCCAGCTACTCCCTTCCACAACACCTCCACCCTTGTTCTTTTTGTGTGATGTGCATATCTTAGTCAACGCCAGCAACTGTTGTCCACTCCACCCCTTCGCACTTCCCAACTGTCCCTTCAGAACGTGGTGGTGGGCTGCCTCCTTAAACCACTACAATCTAGGTGGTGTCAGTACACCATTTGGAAGGGAATACTTGGACTTTAACCCAGTGACAGCAAAGGTACGCCGATATATTTTGCAGTTAAGATTGCATGCGACCAGAAGGGGAACCTCCAGGTGGTGGTGCTCCCACGTCCCTACACTCCTTGCCTTTCTAGATGGGATAGGTCATGGGCTTGGAAGTTGCTGTCAAAGGAGCCTGTGTGAGGTGCTGCAGTGCATCTAAATAGTACACAGCTGTCACTGTGCGTTGGTGCTAGAGGGAGTGAATGTTTAATTGGAGAGCAATCAAGCCAGTTGCTTTGTCCAAAATAATGAACTTCTCGAATGCCTCTGAAACCCACTTCTTCGCCTGGTGTCTTTTTGTTTTGGGTTACAGTGAGGTTGATTGTGTCGTTCTTCTCTGTTAAAGATGTAATATAAACACCCATAATTGTTGTTGGAAACAACAGTTTAGAATGTGTTCTAGTGTTCCTTTGCAACAGCAGCGTAGGCTCAATATCAGACTAATACTGCCCCTTATAGTATTTCCAGCTTATTGCCTGGTATCTACAGCATACTGTACCCTGCTTGGTGGGGAGAGGGGGGGAACAAAAATTTGATATTTGCCCATGCAGTGAGAGAGAGACAATATGGGGTTGGTGTCTGCCTATTGCTGCCCCATGATACTAAGAGACTGAGTCTGGCACCTGCTCAGTGCTGCCCTCTGTAATGTTGGAATATAACTGTTTGGGAATGCTCAGTTTCTCCTTCTTCAGTGCTGAAGGATGAATGAATGGTATCTGCTCATCGTTTCCCTTGCAGTGCTGCAGGATGTGTCTAGTACATGCTCAATGTCCTCCTCTGCAGTGCTAGAGGGAGAGTGTCCGATATCTGCTCAGTGTCTCCCCCTGCAGTACTGGAAGTCAGTTACCAGTTTGTTCTTGGTGTCTCCCTCTGCAGTGCTAGAGGGTCAGTGTCTGATATCTGCTCAGTTCTCCTCCTGAAGCACTGAAGTGTTGGTCTCTGGTATCGGCTTGGTTTCTTTCTATGCAGTACTGGAGGGTTGGTGTCTGGTATCTGCCCGGTGACTCCCCTTGCACCGTTAGAGGGTCAGTGACTAATATCTGCTCAGTGTCCTCCCTCACTTCCCCACAGTGCTGGAGGACGAGTGTCAGGTATCTGCTCAGTTTCTCCCCCTGCAGTGCTGGAGTGTTGGTGTCTGCTACCTGCTCAGTTTCTTCCCTTGAAGCGCTAAAGGGTCAGTGTCTAGTGTCAGCTCAGTGTCTCGTATCTGCTCAGTTTCTCCCCCTGCAATGCTGGAGGGTGAGTGTCAGGTAT
The DNA here is from genome assembly GCA_024679065.1 of Sphyrna mokarran. Lineage (NCBI taxonomy): Eukaryota > Metazoa > Chordata > Chondrichthyes > Carcharhiniformes > Carcharhinidae > Sphyrna > Sphyrna mokarran. The sequence continues at coordinate 99,089,920 of JAGIQG010000009.1, forward strand.
CTGCTCAGTGTTGCCCCCTGCTGTGCTAGAGGATCAGTGTCCGGTGTCAGCTCAGTGTCTGGTGTCAGCTCAGTGTCTCACCTTGCCGTACTGGAGGATCACTGTCTGGGAGCTGTTCAGTATCTCCTCCTGCAGTACTGGAGAGTCAGTGTCGGGAACCTGCTTAGTGATGCCCCCTGCAGTACTGGAAGGTTAGTATCTGGTCAGTGTTTCCCCCTACAGTGCTGGAGGCTCAGTGAGGGGTATCTACTCTGTCTCACATAACAAACTACTATGTACATCAAAGCACATGGGATTGCAGGTAATGTCTTGAGATGGATAGAAAGCTGGTTAGCACATAGAAAGCAAGGAATTGACATAAATGGGTCTTTTTCTGATTAGTCACTGACTGCTAGTGGGGTTCTGCAGGGACTTGTGCTAGGAACCCAACTGTTAAGAAGGCTTATGGAGTCTTAGCTTTTATTGGTAGGGGGATTGAATTTAGGAGCCGCAGCATCATGTTGCAGCTGTACAAAACTCTAGTGCGGCCGCACTTGGAGTATTGTGTGCAGTTCTGGTCGCCACATATAAGAAAGATGTGGAGGCATTGGAGAGGGTACAGAGGAGGTTTACTAGGATGTTGCCTGGTATGGAGGGCAGGTCCTATGAAGAGAGGTTGAAGGATTTGAGGTTGTTTTCGTTAGAAAGGAGGCGGCTAAGAGGGGATCTTATTGAAGCATATAAGATGATTAGAGGTTTAGATAGGGTGGACAGTGATAGCCTTTTTCCTAGGATGGAGAAAGCTAGCACGAGGGGACACAGCTTTAAATTAAGGGTATGAGTTATAGGACGGATATCAGAGGTAGGTTCTTTACTCAAAGAGTGATTAGGGAGTGGAATGCCCTGCCTGCAGCTGTTGTAGATGCGCCAAGTTTGGTGGCGTTTAAGAGGTTAGTTGATAAGTATATGGATGAGAAGGGAATGGTTTAGTTAGGAGGGGCATTGCTTTTTATTTTGGTCGGCACAACATCGAAGGCCGAAGGGCCTGTTCTGTGCTGTATTGTTCTATGTTCTATGTTCACATTATACATTAATGATTTGGAAGAGGGAACTGAATGTATTATCCCTAAATTTGCAGATGATACAAAGTTGGTTGGGAGGGTGATAAAGATCCAGAGATGCTTCAGCACAATTTGGACAGGCTGAGTGTGCGGACATCTGCATGGCAGAGGCAGTATAATGTGGATAAATGTGAGGTTATTCACTTTGATAGCAATAATAGGATGACAGATTATTACTTGAATGGGTATAAATTGAGAGGTGAATATTCAACGAGATCTTAGGGTCTTTGTGCATCAGTCGCTGAAAGTAAGCATATAGATATAGCAGGCAGTAAAGAAAGTATGTTGGCCTTCATAGCGAAAGGATGAGAATAGGGATAGGGATGTTTTGCTGCAATTGTACAGGGCATTGGTGAGGCCACACCTGGAATAGTGTATGCAGTTTTGGTGTCCTTATCTGAGGAAAGATATACTTACTATAGAGGGAGTACAGTGAAGATTTATTAGGCTGATTCCTGGGATGGCTGATTTATTGTATGAGGAGAGATGAAGTCGGTTAGGATTATAGTCACTGAAGTTAAGAAGAGTGAAAAGGAATCTCAGAAAATTTGAACAGTATTAGACAGGTTAATTTTGGAAATAATGTTTCCAATCACAGGGGCATTGAGAATTAGAGATCATAGTTTGAGGACAAGGGGTAAATCTTCTGGAACCGAGATGAGGAGAAATTTGTGGAATTCACTAGTACCGAATATACTTGAGGCCAAAACATTGTCTGATTTCAAGAATAAATTAGATACAGCTCTTCGGGCTAAAGGAATCAAGGAACATAGGGGGCGGGAAGAGGGAATCAGGATATTGAATTTGATGATTAGCCATGGTCAAAGTGAATAATTGAGCAGGCTCAAAAGGCCAAATGGCATACTTATACTTCTAGTTTCTATGTCTCCCCTTGCAGTATTGGAAGTTCAGTATCTAGATTCAGCTCAGTGTCTCTCCCCCTGCAGTACTGGAGGGTCACTTAAAAGCAAAATATTACAGATGCTGGATTCTGAAACAAAAACAGAAAATGCTGGAAAATCTCAGAAGATCTGGCAGTGTATTTGTGTTGAGAATACAGCCAAATTTTCCAGTCTAGATGACCCATCAGATATTGGAGAGAGTGTGTCTGGTAGTTATTCAGTGTCTGGTGTTCATTGAGTATCTCCAGTTGCAGTATTGGAGGGTCAGTATCTGATGTTCACTGAGTGTCTCCCTTTGCAGTATTGGAGGATCAGTGTCTGTATCCACTCAGTGTCACCCCCTGCAGTATTGGAGGGTCAGTGTCTGTATCCACTCAGTGTCTCCCCCTGCAGTACTGGAGGGTCAGTGTCTGTATCCATTCAGTGTCACCCCCCTGCAGTACTGGAGGGTCAGTGTCTGTATCCACTCAGTGTCACCCCCCCTGCAGTACTGGAGGGTCAGTGTCTGTATCCACTCAGTGTCACCCCCCCTGCAGTACTGGAGGGTCAGTGTCTGTATCCACTCAGTGTCTCCCCCTGCAGTACTGGAGGGTCAGTGTCTGTATCCACTCAGTGTCCCCCCCTGCAGTACTGGAGGGTCAGTGTCTGTATCCACTCAGTGTCTCCCCCTGCAGTACTGGAGGGTCAGTGTCTGTATCCACTCAGTGTCTCCCCCTGCAGTACTGGAGGGTCAGTGTCTGTATCCACTCAGTGTCTCCCCCTGCAGTACTGGAGGGTCAGTGTCTGTATCCACTCAGTGTCACCCCCCTGCAGTACTGGAGGGTCAGTGTCTGTATCCACTCAGTGTCACCCCGCAGTACTGGAGGGTCAGTGTCTGATCCACTCAGTGTCACCCCCCCTGCGTACTGAGGGTCAGTGTCTGTATCCATCAGTGTCCCCCCCTGCAGTACTGGAGGGTCAGTGTCTGTATCCACTCAGTGTCTCCCCCTGCAGTACTGGAGGGTCAGTGTCTGTATCCACTCAGTGTCCCCCCCTGCTGTACTGGAGGTTCAGTGTCTGTATCCACTCAGTGTCTCCCCCTGCAGTACTGGAGGGTCAGTGTCTGTATCCACTCAGTGTCTCCCCCTGCAGTACTGGAGGGTCAGTGTCTGTATCCACTCAGTGTCTCCCCCTGCTGTACTGGAGGGTCAGTGTCTGTATCCACTCAGTGTCTCCCCCTGCTGTACTGGAGGTTCAGTGTCTGTATCCACTCAGTGTCTCCCCCTGCTGTACTGGAGGTTCAGTGTCTGTGTGCCTGAAGAAGACACAGGAGTCGAAAGCTCGCTTTTTTACTATCAAATAAATCGGTTGGATTATAAATTGGTGTTGCTAAATTCTTACTGAGTTCTTACCACCCCAATCCAACGCCGGCATCTGTACATCATGACTCCCACCCACCGCAGTGTGTGATAGTGCCGGGCCGTGCTCGCGTCTCCAGTGCCCACTCCGCCTTCCCAGCCCAGCCTTACCTGCTGGCTCCGGCCTGCGGCTCTCCCGGTAAATCTGCCGAAGGGAAACAAACGCCACGAACTCGGCCGCGCTCCACGAGACGAAGACGAAGTTGACCAGCGACACCACCACCAGCGCGGCGGAACGGACAACCGCCATGGCAACGGCCCAGCAGCACTTCCGGGTTACCAGGTCGCCCACAGTGCGCAGGCGCCACGACGGTGAATCCGGCCGGCAATGCGCAGGCGCCACGGTAGCGGATGGTTCTCGCAATGCGCAGGCGCAGTACTGCCAGATAGGGCACTTTAATCCTCGCCTTGCATTCTGGGAGCTGGCCCTCTGGAATACTGCTGCTGCTTGATTTACCAGTGTGTCCACCTAGCTATGTAATTATGCATTTAGTCTTTTTTTGCTTGCCTTCTTCGGTGGGGACATTGAGTTTAAAAATTGGCAAGTCATGTTACAGCTTTATAGTATCTTAGGCGGCATTTGGAATGTAGTGTTCAATTCAGATGGATATGGTGGCTTTACAGAAAAGATTTACCAAGTTGTTGCCTGGTAATAAGGGCATTAACTGTGAGGAGAGGTTGGAGAAACTTGATTTGTTCTCACTGGAACACTGGAGGTTAAGGGTGACCTGATAGAAGTCTACAAGAGTGGATAGTCAGAATTTTTTTCCCTCAGTGGAAGAGTTAATTACTAGGGAGGAATACATTTTAAGGTGTGAGGGACAAGATTTAAAGGAGATGTATGAAGAAAGTTTTTTACACAGAGTGGTGCGGGTGCTTGGAACTCACTGCTGGGGGAGGTAGTGGAAACTGATACAATAGTAGCTTTTAAGGGGCATCTGGACAAATACATCAATAGGATGGGAACGGAGGGATGTGGTCCCAGGAAGAGTAGAGATTTTATTCATTCGGCTGCATGGTCAACGCAAATTTGGAGCACTGAAGGGCCTGCTCCTGTGCTGTAATTTTCTTTTTCTTTTACATGCCAGCTGTTACTGCTCTCTTACTGCTGTTAGCCTGAGGCACTTTTAAAAAAAATAGTAAACCCATTAAAATTGCACTCTCGTATCAGTATGTGTTTATGTACTCTCACATCTGAATGTCAAGGCGTTATTCAGTGGATGGAAATTTCAGCTTTAATATTTAAATTTTATTTAGAAAATGCTGGAAAATCTCATCAGGTCTGGTAGCATCTGTAAGGAGAGATGTTTCTAGTCCAGGTGACCCTCTGTCAAAACTTTGACAAAGGGTCTTCTGGACTCAAAATGTGAGCTCTTTCCTTACAGATGTTGCCAGACCTGATTTTCCAGCATTTTCTCTTTTGGTTTCAGATTTCATCATCCATAATAAATTGCTTTTGTTACAGTTTATTTATTTTTGTCACAACTTTTGTTTACATTAACACTGCAATGAAATTATAGTGAAAATCCCCAAGTTGCTACACTCCAGCCCCTGTTCCCTGTACATTGAGGGAGAATTGTAGAATGGCCACTGCACCTAACCAGCACGTCCTTTGGACTGTGAGAGGAAATTGATGCACCTGGAGGAAACTCATGCAGATATGGGAAGAACATGCAGCCTCCGCACAGAGAGTGACCCACATGGGAATGGAACCTGGATCTGTGCTTTGAGGCAGCGAGGTTGGGAGGGAGGATTTTATTATTATGCTTTAACGGGAAGTGGGTCTCCCTTTGCCAATTCCTCATTGCCTTTGAGCTGAATTGCTTGCTGGGCTATTTCAGAGGGCAGTTAAGTGTCAAACCCATTTCTGTGGAGTTCAACTCTCATGTAAATCAGATCGGGTAAGGAGTGCATTTCCTTTGCTGGGAAGTTTCGGTTGTGGCAAAAGTGAGCTTTTTTCATGGAAAGAAGTAAGTGATGAAAAAAAGGGAAGAAAAGCTGAAGACTTACTAAAAACAGGAAGAAGTTAAACACCAGGTTCAAGTACAACAGGTTTATTTGGTAGCACAAACCAAAAGTTTTTGGAGTGCTGCCCCTTCATCAGGTGAGTGGGAGTTGTGTTCACAAACAGGGCATATATAAACACAAACTCAATTTGCCAGATAATGGTTGGAGTGTGAGGTAATCAAGTATTAAGGGTACAGACAATGTGAGTGGAGAGAGGGTTAAGGACAGGTTAAAGAGATGTGTATTGATTCCAGCCAGAACATTTAGTGAGATTTTACAAACCCAGGCCAGTTGCGGGGGATTACAGATAGCGTGACATGAATGCAAGATCGTGGTTGAGGACATCCTTACGTGTGTGGAACTTGGCTATCAGTTTTTTTTTTAGAGCAACACAGCACAGGAAACAGGGCCTTCGGCCCAACGAGCCCGCGCTGCCGTCATAACTTTAAAGTAACAATTCCATTTTCCTATTCTAATTTTAGGTTATTCCTAATATGGAAGAATCTCAATATAGGGACAATTTGTTTCCCAATCAGCCTAAGAGTGAATTTTTGGGAAGTGGGAGGAAACCAGAGCGCCCGGAGAAAACCCACGCAACCACGGGGAGAACGCGCAAACTCCCGCAGACACCGGCCCAATTCCAAGTGTCTGCACAGCTACAGCGATAGTCACTGAGCTGTCATGGTACCCTTCAGATGGTCCAGATAAAGCACTCATTTACGACATGAAGCACCAGGCAACCCATGAATCAATATCCAAGAGCTGTCCTCGCACCATCTGCCGAATGCATGCTCCTTGTTGGTCAAGTTGGACCAAATTACCTGTGGAAAAAAAAGTCATAGTTAAACAGTCCTACTGTATCCCTCTATCTGCATACCGCTCTTGTGGCTGTCCAAGAGACCCTTAAACAGCCCTAGCGTGCCTGCTCCCACCACCTTACTCGGCAGTGCATTCCACACCCCCACTACCCTTTGTGTGAACAACTGCCCTCTAATATTCGTCCTATACATAGCCCCCCTCACCCTATGGCCATGACCTCTCGTCCTATCCATTTCTAAAGGTGGAAAAGTTTACCTCCATTTACTCTATCTATACCCCTTATAATCTTATACACCTCTATTAGATCCCCTCTAAGCTGACGTCTTTCAAGGGAAAACAACCCCAGTCTATTCAATCGTTCCTCATAAGACAGTCCTTCCATACCAGGCAGCATCCTGGTAAACCTCCTCTGCGCTCTCTCCAAGGACTCCACATCCTTCCGATAGTACGGTGACCAGAACTGGACGCAGTATTCCAAGTGAGGCCTAACCAACGTTCTATACAATTGCAACATCAAACTCCTACTCTTGTATTCTATACCCTTTTCAATGAAAGCTAACATACTATACGCTTTCTTTATCACCTTCTCCACCTGTAAAGACACCTTCAGAGACTTGTGAACCTGCACCCCCAGGTCTCTCTGCGTCTCTATACTCCAAATAGTTTTACCTTTTATCCTATAACTCTCTTCTACATTTTTCCGGCCAAAATGCATCCCCTCGCATTTATCCGGATTAAATTCCATTTGCCATCTCTCTGCCCAGTCTACCAACCTGTCTATGTCCTGTTGTATTGCCTGACACTGCTCCTCTGTACCCGCCAATCCAAGCATCTTGGTGTCATCAGCAAATTTGCTGATCTCACCACCTACCCCAACTTCCAAGTCGTTTATGTAAACCACAAATAGAAGAGGACCTAGTACTGAGCCTTGTGGCACTCCACTAGTGACAGGCCTCCAGTCGGAAAAAGAGCCTTCCACTACTACCCTCTGTCTCCTCCTCCCGAGCCAGTTCTCGACCCATGTACATACCAGGCCCTGTATCCCATGCGCCTTCACCTTCTCTGTCAGTCTACCATGAGGAACCTTGTCAAACGCCTTACTGAAATCCATGTAGACGACATCAACAGCATGTCCTTCATCAACTGTTTTTGTCACTTCTTCAAAAAATTCCACTAGATTTGTAAGACAAGACTTCCCCTTGACGAAGCCATGCTGCGTATCCCTGATCAGATCGCAGAGCTCCAGATGCTCATACATCCTGTCCCTAAGGATCCTCTCCATTAGCTTACCTATAACTGAAGTCAAGCTCACCGGCCTATAGTTCCCTGGGTGATCCCTCTGACCTTTTTTAAACAACGGTACTACATTTGCTATCCTCCAGTCCTCTGGGACCTCACCTGTGTCCAAGGAATAGACAAGGATTTGCGTCAGAGGCCCAGCTAGGTCTTCCCTCAACTCCCTTAGTTTTTTTTTCCAGAAATTTACAAGTATTTGGCAGTTTGTATGCTTCTCTGCACAAAAATCGATTAAACTCTGATTGTGTTCAGGTCTTGCCCCGCAGCAAGTACCTGAGTAGCAGCCTTAAGATGACAGGCTAGTTTAAAAAGTAATAACATCCTTTTTCAGAGTTAGATTACTCAGAACAATGCCAAGAGAGATCTCAAGAGAGTTTCTACTCAGCGACTCTGCGCTGTTGTGTATTGTAAGGCCACCTTGGAGAACATTTACCTGAAGATCAGAGGTTGAATGCCCTTAACTGCAGAAGTGTTCCGCAACGGGAAGAGAACACTCCTGCCTGGTGATTGTCAAGCGATGTTCATTCATTAGTTATCAGAGTGTCTGCATGGTCTCTCTAATGTACCATGCTTAGGGACGTACTTTCCTGCACTGTATCAGGTAGACAATGTTGGCCAAGTTGCACGAGTAGATACTGTGTACCTGGTAGATGCCGTTCTCATGTGAGATGATGGCATCTGTGTTGATGATCCGGCATGTCTTGCAGAGATTGCTATTGGCAGGGTTGTGTGGTGTTGTGTTCACTGTTCTCCTGAAGTCTGGATAATTTGCTGTGGGTAATGGTTTGTTTGAGGTTGTGCAGTTGTTTAAAGACAAAAAGTGGGGATGGCCTTGAAGAGATGTTTGTCTTCACCGATGACCGAAGCTCTGGAGAAGATGTTATAGCTTCTCCACTCTGGAGAAGTACTGGACAATGAAGAGTACTTTGTCCGCCATGTCCCGTGTTTATCTGGTGGGGTTTGCTGCTGTGACACGTTGGAACAGTCAATTGATGTGTCGAGCGCCATATCCTGTTCTTACGAGGGCTTCTTTCAGCATCTGGAGGTGTCTGTTGCAATCCTCCTCATCTGAGCAGGTCCTGTCTATACAGAAGGCTTGTCCATAGTGGATGGCTTCTTTAGCATGTTTAGGATGGAAGCTGGAGAAGTGGAGCATTGTGAGGTTATCTGTGGGCTTACAGTGTAATGAAGTGCTGAGGTCATTGTCCTTGATGAAGATGTGTGTGTCCAAGAATTTGGGTGATGAATTTGATGATGGGATGGAATTTGTTGATGTCATCATATAGTTGTTTCAGTTGTTCGCCATGAGTCTAAAGGAAGAAAATGTCATCAATGTATCTGGTGTATAGTATCAGTTGAAGGTCCTGTGTGGTGAAGAGATCTTGTTCAAAACTGTGCATGAAGATGTTGACATACTAAGGTGCGAATTTGGTCCCCATGGCTATTCCGTGTGTTTGGATGAAGAACTGGTTATTGAAGGTGAAGATGTTGTGGTCCAGGATGAAGGGGATGAGTTGTAAAATTGTATCTGGAGATTGGCAGTTGTCAGCACTGAGTACTGAGACAGTTGCACACAACCCTGCTACAGCAACCTCTATAAGACATGCTCGATCATCGACATGGATGCCATCATCTCACGTGAGAACACTATCCACCAGGTACATGGTACATACTCTTGCAACTCGGCCAACGTTGTCTACCTGATATGCTGCAGAAAAGGGTGTCTCAAGGCATGATACATTGGGGAGGTCATGCAGACGTACGAGAATAGATGAATGATAATCTCTCTACAATCACCAAGCATGAGTGTTCTCTTCCTGTTGGGGAAGATTTCAGTAGTCACAGGCATTCAACCTCTGATCTTTGGGTAAGTATTCTCCAAGGTGGCCTTCACGACACAGGACAATGCAGAATTGCTGAGCAAATATTGATTGCTAAGTTCCACACACATGAGGACTGCCTCATCTGGGATCTTGGGTTTGTGTCACATCATTTGTAACTCCCAGGGTTTGCAAATCTCACTAACTGGAGATTATATATATCTCTTTAACCTGTGTTTAATCCTCTTTTCACTCACATTGTCTGTACCTTGATTACTTGTAAAGAATCGCATTCCAAAAATTATCTTGTAAATTGAGGTTGTGTCTATATGTGCCCTATTTGTGAACACAACTCCCACTCACCTGATGAAGGGGCAGTGCTCTGGCTTGTACTACCAAATAAACCTGGTGGACTTTAACCTGGCGTTGTGCTTACCCCAGTCTAAGGTCAGCATCTCCACATTGTAACTTAGTAAGAAAAGGGGAACAGGAAGTGCAGTGGGCATTTTGGGTATTAAAACTTGCTCCACCGTTCATTACATTAGCAAATTGACCTCCTACCTCAACTCCAACTTTACTTGCCAACTCCATATGTCTGATCTTCCTTAGTGACCTCAAAATCAATGGAAATCCATCCGGAATATGCTGAATACCCACAACTCTCTGGGGTCGAGAATTCCAGAAATGCACAACCCCATTGAAGGAGAAACTTCTCTTCATGAATGTCCGAATGGATAATCCTACGTATGTATTATGTTCTAACACTGAAAAACTATTATCTTCAGTAGGAATGCCCAAAACAAGGAATCATGATGAAATTAGAGTGAAGTTGTTCAGCTGTGATATTAAGACATGTCTCAGTTCAAGGGCAAATAAGAATGTCAACAACAGCTGATCTTGCAGGCAATGCTCACATTCAATGAAAGATTTTTTAAAAAATCATTGTACTGAGAGTAGGGCCTCCATCACTTCACTTTCAGGGTCATTTCTGACTACTAGTCTTGTATAGAACACAGAATGCATTTGGAGGTGTAATCAAGCAGTTTTTATTAAGACAAGCACAGAGCAATTTGATCGACTACGTACACTCACTTCATGCAGAGTACACCACCTCGTACTATGCAGGCACGTTGCTTTGTTACATGTGCTAGTCAGTACAATATCCTCAGCAAGACTTAGGTTTGCATCAGAGCATTGGGTCGACCCAATCACACTCACTGAGCAGTTGATAGCTACAAAGTCAGAGTGAAGGAACTAAACAACATTTTAACAAGTCCACAGGCAGGAAAGATCTTTTTATTTATGTTCCCAGATGGTACATTTTGTCTACTCGAGTCGTGGATTGAACAGCCTTTCTTTCCCCAAGCAGAGGCTGAATGTTACAGATGTGAGTGCAAACAGCCATCTTAAATTTTCTGCTTCCTTTGAGGACCTAAGTCACAGACAGCAAGGGCTGGAGATAAGGAGGTGGTGTGGAATTGGTGTTGGTGGTGAGGGGTGCACGACGGTGGTGAGGGGTGCACGACAGTGGTGTGCATTTAAATTCAGCTGATAATTGCAAAATACGCTTGATTGTTGGGAATGCCAGATTACGGCATCACCTGATTACGTTCTAAGTGCGTACCCAACATTGAATCAAATTTTGTTAGTTTCCCAGTGGGATGGTTGTGTTATCTTCACCCAAGGTAGGCTACAACATTGTTATTCTGGCGGTGGGGGGGGGGGGGGGGGGGAGGGGGTGTTTGGTGCGGGGGAGATGGCCCAAAGCTATTGCTACCGGAATAGTAGTCTGGGGACTCAGGTTCACATACTATCATGCTGGAATTTGTGTTAATTTAAAATTGTGGAATTTAGAAGCTAATGATGACCATGAAACAATTGTCCTAAAATACCATTTGGTTGACTAATGTCCTTCTGGGAAGGTAATCTGCTGCCCTTACTTGGTCTGCCCTGCATGTGAGTCCATCTCCAGAGCAATGCTGTCTGAAGTGTCCTAACAACCCATTCAGATGTATCAAAGCATATTTTCATAGGAATTAGAGATGGACAATGAATGCCTCATTATTCATTGAATGAATTTTAAAAATGAGCTGTTTAAAGTTTATTTATTAGTGTCACAAGTAGTCTTTTGTTACCACTGCAATGAATTTACTGTGAAAATCCCTTGATTGCAACACTCCATGTTCGCGTATACTGAGGGGGAATTTAGCATGGCCAATGCACCTAACCAGCACGTCTTTCACACTGTGGGAGGAAACCTGGAGGAAAGCCATGGAGAATGTGCAAACACCGCACATTTGCTGGGAGGCTGGCTGGAATGCTTTATTTATAGTCCATTCAGTATTTATTTATTACTAACTTCAATGAAGAGTTAAAACAAGTGTGCCGAAACCCAACATTAAGCCTGATCCCTTCAGTTTGTTGACTGATGTGTTGGACTAATTCATTGGTTTGACAATGTGTCTACCTTCTATGATTATCTAGTTAGCCTTTATTACATCCCTGTAGGAATCCTTCGACTGCTTTAACCCGTGACGCTCCAGAGGAATAGGTAAACCCGTTAACTTAGTACTCCCATTCTAGTCTGTGTGTATGTGTTGTCACACCTTTTAATATTAATACATTATTGAGCCAAATGGGAATTTCCCTTTAAGTGGAAGAAGGATTCTAACTTTGTTATTTCATGGGAGGCAGATCTCCGGTCAGGCCAACAGTTGTTGCCCTGTCCTTATTGATTTTGAACTGAGCTACTTGCTGGGCCATTTCAGAGGATCATTAAGAGTCAACCACATTTCTGTGGGTTTAACCTCTCATGTAGGACAGACGAGGTAAGGCTTATCTGTGTTTTTTAAAAAATATTGATGATAGCTGCCATGGTCACCATAGTTTATTCCAGATTTATTAATTATTCAAACTCAGGTACCTGGAGCACTAACCCAAGTCTCTGGATTGCTAATTTTGTGATCCTACCACCAGACAGCTAACTCTCCCAATTGTGAGCCCATGTTGAGGGCCCATGTTGTGATTATTAGAAAGGCAGATATCCACTGGCCATAATATGGGTCAAAAAAGAGTAGTCAAAACAATCGATCATCAGGCCTCAAGAAATCCTGTATTTTAACAGCACTGTGATAACTACAATGGTCGTACAAATGAGTGACATGTAACACATTGACACAATGAATCACTTCCTGCTTTAAAGAATACAAATGGGCCAAGACATGTGTTAAAATAGAAGGCACAGAAATGCTGCACAACATACAAAGGTTTCAGCTTTCAGCTAACTGTACCCTGTTAACCAATATACATAGTCTTTCTGGACTTTGTTCATTGTTGTCAGTGTTCTTTGCTCAATAGATATCTCAACATTTGAACATCTTGCTGGTCAATGATATTAGATTATAGAAAGCAGAATTGGAACATATGTTAGAGTAGCGTTAATCATTATTCAAACTAAATGCCCATGCAGCATTGGTAAGTCACGCCGGTTTCCTTGAGGGACCGCATTCATTGTGGAGAATTGTGCGGAGCACATCTGGATAGGCAAAGAGGAAGTGCCTCACTAGCAGGATTTATGGGAGGGAGAAATGGGGCTGGTGCATGCGGGTTTTGGGAGGGGCTGCAGGGTTCTGAGGAATGAACTGTTTTTGCACAAAGTTTAATATTATCAGTTCCACCAACCTGCAAGAGAAAGAAGAAGTAAATAGAGGAGAGGGTTTCATGAGAAGAAATAAACAGTAAGTAGCAAACCATCTATTGTGATTTGCATCATGGTTTGGATACACATATTTGCTTTGCCAAGGGTGGAAACAGACTCTCCCACCCACACACCCACCAACACTCATACCCACCCACACACATACAAAGCTCAGGAATCTAGAACAGGATATCAGGTCTGAAAGTAACATGGCGCCAAATGTGACATGTGGCATTTCCGAGCTGCTGCAGCCATCCGGCTAAGGGTGGCCCACTCGATGTGAATTAAACCAGGTATCTGGTGAATTCTTTCGTCTGTATGGTTCAGTGGTTCCCACTCATTGAATCGACCTTAGATGATCTTGATATTTGACCTCTTCTCTTCAGACAGGCAGTATCTGAAGAAAGGATAGAGTCACTCGGTGAAGTTCCCACGTAAGGACTGCACGACAGTATCAGTGTCCAGGTTGATAAATATCAACTTCCCATTGTCAAAATCCAGGAAGACTCCAATCTTCAGCAAGTGAGCAAGTTTGATGTTTCTATCAAAGTTCCTTATGTAGCTGGGTTTACTTTTGCCGACATTCCATAACAACACAGTCCACGATCCGAGGCTTGGCAATGATGTCAGCCATAACCTCTTCCTGAATGTGCCTACAGATACACCCACAAACCAGGCAGAGCCTGTCTCCGTCTCCACCTCCACCTCCCAGTAACCAGTCCTGGAGGTGAACCCCAATTTACCCCACAGACGCCTGGTTCCGAGGTACAATTTATGCTGGTTGGTGAGGATCAGGGGGGCTTCACCCCATGTTGCACTGTTTGTTGTCTCAATCTTGAATTGCGGATCCAATTTGCTGCTGTCGAATCTGATAGGAGCTGGAGGAATGAAAATGGCAGTGGTTAATGTTAACTGGTACCAACAATTTACAAGATCAGCTTAAATTTCTGCCCTCTCCCCCCCAAGTCTCTTTGATCCCCTTCTCTCTCTTTCATTCATACCACCCCCTCCACCCCTGCGCCAGCAGCTATCTATAATTTTCTCTGTTATCTTTGTTTCTGCCGCCTTCTTCAGGGACAGTTTTTAACTTTGGACTGCAAAGTTTGAGTTTAGTAATTAGCGTTTCAAGTAGGTTTACATTGCAATAAATTTACTGTGAAAATCCCCTAGTTGTCACACTCTAGTGCCTATTTGACTATACTGAGAGAGAATTTAGTGCAGCCAGTAAACTTAATCAGTACGTCTTTTGGACTGTAGAAGGAAACCGGAGCACCTGGAGGAAACAAAAGCAGATACAGGGAGGGTGTGCAGACTGCACACAGACAGTGATCCCAGCTGGGTATCGAACCTGGAAGCTAACCATTGTGCCACTGCTCTTTGCATTTAAAATGAAAGATATCAAACTGACCACACAATGGCCACATCTGTTAGGAATAGTATAGATTGTATGGTGGGCTATTTGGCTATCATCTCTATTTGCTTGTGTGGCATCATGTTGACCTCTTACTTTACCATGGCACTGATTGTTTTCTTTCCATTTGATGGTAATGAATGGCTCAAGTGGTTGAACAGACCACTCCTGCTTTGAGTTCTTATGATTTTTATGATTTTGGAAATTGAATCAGTCATGGTATGATTGAATTGTGGAGCACGCATGAATGGCTGACTGCTGCTTCTACTTCATATGAGTGCTGCGGAGGGGCAACATGACTTCAAGTAGTTTCACAACACAAGTTGTCTTATCTGATGAAAGAGCAGTGCTCTGGAAACCCCGTGGTTCCAAATATGCCTAATGGACTTTAACCTGGTGTTGTGAGACTTCTTAGTATGCCCACTCCAGTCCAAAGCCGGCATCTCCACATCATGACTTCAAGTGACATCCCACTGACTCTCTTATCTGTCTCTTTCTCTGTCACTCGGTGGCTCAGAGTTTGAGCATTGATGGAAACAAAAGATACATTTGGTCGAACTTGCTCTCATCGGGCCAATCCACAGGAAATATCAAATAAAGGGAAGCCAGCAACTATTTACGTTGTATGAGAAGACAGTGCTGATTGCTTGGCAGGAGTGCAGGGTGAAACGCTTTGATAAAATCTGTCCCTGTTTTTAACCATTCTAAAATTTTCATAGTTAAAAAAGGGAGTGAATATGGTCACGAGCACTGATGGAAAATGGCCAGTGTTGCATTCATGCACCCAGATTGATACTGAGATTCCCTTTGTCAGCAGCAATGATTATATCTTGGCCTCATCTTTTCTGTTAATGGCTCAGGACCTTCCACTCCTGTCTGAGGGTTCAACCATGGTCAAACGTTTTTCTATCAATCTACAACGCTACAAATGAATGAGATAGTGTTTTGATCGCCTACTTGCAAAGGGATGTGTTTGCATTGGAAGCAATTCAGAAGTGGTTCAATAGACTGTTTGAGGGGTTTGACTTAAGAAGTGAGATTGGGCAGTTTAGGTCTGTATTCTCTGGAGTTTAGAAGAATGAGAGGAGATCTAATTAAGGTGTACAAGATGATAAAGGGGCTTGAGAAAGCGGACGTGGAGAGGATGTTTCTTCTTGCAGGGTAATCTAAGACAAGAGGTCAGCATTTTAGGATAAGGAGTAGTAGATCTAAACTAGAGATTAGGAAGAATAACTTCTCTCAAATGGCTGTGAGCCGTGGAATTTATTACCCCAGCGTGTGGTGAATACTGGGATTTTGAATAACTTTAAATTGGGCAGATTTTTATTCAGTAATGGGTTTGATGGGCTGTGGTGAATGGGCAGTAAGCAGAGTTGAAGGTGGGATGAGGACAGCCATGACCATATTGAATGGTGGAGCAGGCTTGAGGGTGGAACTGTCAAATTCTGTTCCCAGTTCTTATGATTCTGATGATTATGAAAATTGGATCAGCATGATTGTATCGAATGTTGGAGCAGCCTTGAGAGACCAAGTGGCCTACATGTACTGTGAATTCATATCTCATATGAGAGCTGCTGAGGGACAGCATAACTTTGAGAAATGGCAGACAGAACCTTTGGAGCCACATCTCCCTCAAACTTACCACTGCCAAGCAGCCTTTCAGTCTTAATCATTAATATATTACAAAAATATTTTAGAGACTTGTTAATTGTTTTTCTTACTTTCCTTTAATGTACATAAATGCCAAGTTTCTTTTGAATTGCATTTTTTCAAAAAATACTTGGAATAAATTAAATGGTGAAACTCTTTATTTTGCGTTCAAAGTATTTACCTAATAGATTGTAATTGGACATAGGTGCTCTCAATACATTCGGACTCTGAGTGAATTAATTTGGGACAGTGGGTTGGGGAGGATGGGGGTCTGGATGGCAGTATGACTGGCTGATTGGGGAACCATTTGTTTTGTTTCCCAATGCAACAACCTTCCCCACATTATCAGTATCAGAGTCATCCATGCAAACGTTCTTGTAGGGTACCTCTCATCTTGGGAGATGAGTCGCTAAGGAGTAAAAATTCACATGCAAACATTCTTTTGATCTCCAGATGCAACAGCAGTGATATCTCAGTCACTAATCCAATCAGACCACCAGGACTAATTGACTTTAAATACAGCCCTAAAGAATGGAACATTGGATATGTTGTATATTGGTTGGACAACTTCCATGTCCTGTGGGCACCATGATAAACTCAGTAAAGTTTTACAACACCAATTTTAAATCCAACCAATTTATTTGATAGTAAATCTGCGAGCTTTCGACTTTACAGCCTTCGTCAGGCAAATGCAGTGTTCTGATCTGCATTTGCCTGACGAAGGCTGTAAAGTCGAAAGCTCGCGGATTTACTATCAAATAAATTGGTTGGATTTAAAATTGGTGTTGTAAAACTTTACTGAGTTTACCCCAGTCCAATGCCGGCATCTCTACATCAGCACCATGATGGGCAGGTGGCATGGTGACACAGTGGTTAGCATTGCTACCTCACATCGCCAGGGGCCAAGGTTCAATTCCGACCTCAGGTTACTGACTGTATGGAATTTTCAGTCTCGCTATGTTGGCGTGGGTTTCCTCTGGGTGCTCCAGTTTCCTCCCACAGTGCAAAGATATGCAGGTTAGGTTGATTGGCCATACTAAATTCACCCGAGTAACAGGGGGTTAGCAGGGTAAATGTGTTTGGTTGTGGGAGTAGGTCCAGGATAGAATTGTTGTCGGTACAGACTCATTGGACTGAATGGCCTTTTTCTGTACTGTTGGGATTCTATGATAAAGGATTCTATGAGAAAAGTACGTTGTCAGCCCCCACAGTGACATCTTAATTTAAACTTTGTAAGCTTCCTTTGGAATGTGGCTTTTGTTGCAGTACCCCAGTGAAGGTCATCCCCTTAATTTGTTAATTTGACTTTTTTATTAGTTCGCTAATTTTGACCTAATTGGTCATTTGTTCATACTCAAAAGCGAGTAATGGTTGGAATATGCCAATCTGCCTTGTTGTGCGGCAGCCAGTGCCCAGTTTACTCCCAGTGACCCTATATCTTGTGATCTTATATTTTTTAAGGTGATTTGACTTCAATTGTAGAAGTGACCTCGGGCAAAAGTAGCTCAGGTCTGATTTTGTGGTCAGGAGACTGTCAAGTTATTTCGAGCTGTGCGATTTTCCATGTTCATTATCAGACAGAGAAATGAGCAGCATGGTAGCACAGTGGTTAGTACTGCTGCTTCACAGCTCCAGGGACCTGGGTTCGATTCCCAGCTTGGATCATTGTCTGTGTGGATTTTGCACATTCTTCCGTGTCTGTGTGGGTTTCCACCCACAGTCCAAAGATGTGCGGGTCAGGTTGATTGGCCATGCTAAAATTGTCCTTAGTGTCCTGAGATGTGTAGGTTAGAGAAATTAGTGGGTAAATATGTAGGGATATTGGGGTAGGGCCTGGGTAAGATTGTGGTTGGTGCAGACTCGATGAGCCAAATGGCCTCCTTCTGCCCTGTAGGGATTCTGTGAGTGGTAGTGGATAGTGGCTGCTATAACATTTCCATTTTGTTTCACCAAAGACAAAGCAAAAAAAAGTGTTTTACAATGGATCTGAGTTGGGGTATGTGAAAGGGTTAAGTGAGTCTTATCATATTGACCGTACAGTTTTCCCCATTTTAAATGTATTTATACCAATGGACCACAAACAAGAACAAGGGATGTGCTAAGGTGTACGTCACCAGTTTTTGCACTATTATACAATCGAAGTTTTACAGCACGTAAGGAGGCCCTTTGGCCCATCATGTCTGCACTGGCAATCTCTTCTAACTCTATTTTCCAGTACTTGCTTCAGTATGCTATGGTGTTTCAAGTGCTTGCCTGAATCTTCTTAAATGTTATGTGGCTTTCTGTCTCTATCAGCCTTTCAGATTCCATCTGGGTGAATAGGTGTTTCCTCAAATCTCCTCTAACTCTCCTATTCCAAACTTAAATTTATGCCCCCTGGTTATTGACTCCTCTGCTAAGGGGAACAGTTTCTGTCTACCCTATCTCTGTCCCTTATAATTTTGTTCACCTCGATCAAGTTTCCCGCTTCCTGCTCTAAGGAAAACAATCCCAGCCTAACTAATGTCTCTTCATAGCTGAAACACTCTACAGAGGCAAATACTGGTGAATCTCCTTTTGCACCTTCTCTAGTGCAATCCATCCTATGGTCTGGCGACCAGAACAGTACACAGTACTCTAGCTGTGGCTTAACGCACAATTATTCTCCTCATAATCTGGTATACAAAATTCCCAAAAGTCACAAGTGCCCCCCCGGGAGTAAGATGAAATTTTAGTGCAATCAATGGTGTTCTATATCCTACTCGACCCTCCTTTCCATTGACAGAATTGGAAGATAAAACAACAGTGTGATTTGCTGTCACTGAAACTTCTCCTGACCATGGAAGTTAAAAATACCCCAATAAACGGAGGTGTGAGTGATCAAAACACGGTATCCGAACAGTCCACTGTATATGCGGCATCTAATAACTGGGTCCACTGGGATTGAATATTAGATGCTTTGTTGAACCAGACCGCTGGTTTGTGCCACTGTAAGAAGTCTGACAACACCAGGTTTAAGTCCAACCGATTTATTCGAATCAGTTGGACTTAAACCCGGTGTTGTCAGACTTCTTACCGTATTTACCCCAGTCCAATGCTGGCATCTCTACATTGTGCCACTGTCCCAGACTGAATTTTTACTCCCTCTTTGTCCTCAAGATACATTTAAACACTAGCTCGCACCCAAAATTCTTACTTTTTCTCTTCGGGGACGTCTTATTTTCTGGAATAAACAATAAAGAATAGAATTAGATCATTTTGATGTCTGCAATGATTTCAATGAATGACATCCAACTCAATGCTTGTGACACACATCTTTCCTAAATTCCTGCAATTGTTTTTATGGGTAAGGAAGAATTGGAGTGATGAATAGGGATTCCCAGCATCTCATTTTGATTTACAATTTGATAACTTTCCTTTGGGGGTAGGCGGTGTGTGTGTGTATGTGTTGTATGTGTGGCATGGCGCGGTATTCTGAGGGATAATCCCCTCCTCCCCCATTTATTTTCATGTTTGATTTGTTCAAATTGCTAATATGACCCATTGCCTTTTACTCAGAAAGAGAGTTGCCTTATTGGTTGTGGTTGTCAAATAAAGCTGTTGGGACTTTAACCTAGTGTTGTGAGACTGCTTACTGTGCCTATCCCAATCCAACATCGGCAACTCCACATCCAGAACTATAATTATGGTTGTCACTGCAATTGATTGTAATTAAGTTGAATTGACATTTGGCAGTTCGGCATATTTCTATCCCCATGCAGCCCAAATGTGGCCTATAGTGGGACCAGGATATATTCCAATTCAGATATGTGTACTTTTAAAAAATCCTTTGAATGCTTCTAAGGAAATTAGTGACACTTGCTCAGGTATCAGAATAAACTTCACTATTGATTGTTTTCGACTTGCAATTCTGGTAATGGCTCCTGGCAAGGTTAGATATAGTTAAATGTCATCAATCTCTGTTGCTTGGGGGAGAACTGACTTAATCTCCACCTTTATGTTCCACTGTATCTAAACTGAAGTGAACCACCTCAGAGAATGAGTAGAAGAACTTTTGTAGTCAGCTTCTGTGTGGTATCACAGTTCCTTTACAGCACCTTGCAAATTCACACCCTCTACCATCTAGAAGGATAAGGGTAACAGATAGCTGGGAACACCAGCATCTGGAGGGACCCCTCCAAGCCACACATCTATCCTGACCAGCTTTTCTTCACTGTGGCTAGGTCAAAATTCTGGGACTCCCTCTCTAACTGCACTGTGGGTGCACCTATGCCATCACAGTCACTGCAGCCGTTTGAGAAAATGATTATCGCCTTCACAATGGGCAATTCGGGGTGGGCAAAAAATGTTGGCATGTGGTACCCACACTCTGTGAACAAATAAAAAAGCACCATCTATGCTCAATGGGCACTATCCTTAGAAAAGAACTGTTTTGAAGGAAAACAAAACGCAGCAAATTACAGCAATGTAATGTTACTCTAATAGATTCTCTGAAGTTGAAATCTATGCAACAGTTTGCTGTCACTGTACAGCTTGATGGACTATTTCAGATGGCAGACCTCAAACAGACCACTGTATGGCTGAAATCACATTGTAGACTGGACCAACTAATTTGGCAGACTTCATTTTCTGAAATTTGTGGACCTGAAGTATTGTTACTGACAGTATTGGTGGTGACCTTTTTAATTGTTTATTTATTCATTATTCATTAACTTCAATCTAACTGCTGTAGTATTTGAACCCAAATTGCCAGAATATTAGTCTGGACTGGTGGATTACTCATGCACTACATGATCACTCTGTTACTGCTCTTCAGCGTACTTTGGGGTGAGCAATAATTGCTGACAATGCCTGTTATTGTCACATTCTATGAAGGAACAATAATAACTGATATTTAACCTCATCTATTTTCTTCCAGAGCTCATCAAGTTCTGAAAGTGAGGAAAATAATTAAAATATCTTAAGAAAAGAGTGGGAACAATTATAATAAATGGCTGAACCATTGAGCACAAGATTCAGGATGTCATGTTGCAGCTTTATAAAACTTTGATTAGGCTGGACTTAGAGTATTGCGTTCACCTTTGGTCGCCACATTACAAGAAGGATGTGGAGGTTTTGGAAAGGGTGCAAAAGAGATTTACCAGTTTGCCCCCTGGATTAGAGGCTATGAGCTATAAGGAGAAGCTGGACAAACTAGGGTTGTTTGCTCTGGAGCAGCAGAGGCTGAGGGGAGATGTGATAGAAGTCCATAAGATTATAATAGATATGGTTGACAATCAGAATTTTTTCCAAAGTTGAAGTGTCTAATATTAGGGAACATACACTAAAGAGAAGAGGGGGAAAGTTCAAGGGAGCTGTACGGGACAAGTTTTTACATAGTGAGTAATAGGTGCTTGGAACATACTGTCAGGGGTGGTGATGCAGGCAGATACAATAGGGGCTTTTAGATAAGCATATGAATCTCCAAAGATTAGAAGGATATGGGCTATGGGCAGGCAGAAGGGATTATCTGACTTGGTGTAATGTTTGGCACAACATTGTGGGCTGAAGGACCTGTTCCTGTGCTGTACTATGTTCTAGATGTTAGTCGCTGAGTTACTCAGCATCTGTCTGCAAAGCATCTAAGCTGGACTGCACTGTCTTAATATAGTCAGGGCAACAACATTGATCACCATTTTTCTGTATAAATACTTTAATGTTTATTTATTAGTGTCACATGTAGGATTACATGAACACTGCAATGAAGTTACTATGAAAATTCTCTAGTCACCAGACTCCAGCGGCTATTTGGGTACACTGAGGGAGAATTTAATATGGCCAATGCATGTAACAAGCATATCTTTTGGATTGAGGGCTGAAACTGGAGGAAACCCATGCAGATACAGGAAGACTGTGCAGACTCCAAACAGACAGTTACCCAGCGAGGCAGCAGTGCTAATCATGGTGCCACCTTGCTGTCCCATTGTTGAGGAGGATGGTTGGGGGGGAGGGGGGAGGGGGGGTGGTAAATGCTGTGTTGAAAAGAAGCAACTGGATTGAGTGAGTCCAGCAAATGCAGGAAAATATTGCAAGAATATGCTCTTTAGATGCATGGTTGGAAAATTGGGTGTGCTATGCCAGAAGTGGAAAAAGCGCATTGATCAATGAAGAAATTGAGCAAGGAAGTCTGAGTACAATGTGGGAAATTATTCAATTAGTTAACAAAATCAAAAAGCAAAATAGTTTTCAAAAGCAAGTGTTGTTAGTGCAAGGCATTTTCTTTTATCTGGCTCCATCAGGCGCAGAACATCAGCAACGAGCAATTTAGGAAGGAAATGTATGTTAGCTTTTATTGTGGGTGGGGTGGGTGGGGTGGTGCTGGTTGATGTTTAAGAACAAGCGTTGTGACAATTACATGGAGCCTTTTAATTATCAAACAAAGAACAAAGCACAATACAGCACAAGAACAGGCCCTTCTGCCCTCCAAGCCTGCACTGCTCATGCACTCAACTAGAACATTTGTTTGCATCCCTTTATTCACCGGAGTATCACATGGAGTACTGGGCACAGTTTTAAAAATAGAAAATGCTGAAAAACCTGAGTAGGCCTGACAACTTTGGAGGAAAGAGAAACAGAGTTAATTCTTTGAATGTCTTGACTCTTCTTCAGAGTTGAAGAGATGGAGAAATATGATGGATTTTATACTGTTTAAGGGCAGGTTCAGTCGTTAGCAAAATAGGTAGGAGCTCGGGGAGATTTGGCAAAGATGTTATGGATGCAAGACAAAGGGAATCGTAAATGTTGTGTTAGAGACTAAATAAGGTGCAGATAATGGGGTAAAGATCAAACACCAGGAAGGAAATGGAAAGGAACCAAGATGAGCATGCTGAAGGAGGTAGAGAAATCCTGTCAGAGATAAGAGCAGTTCTTTTTCAAGGTTTTGGTCTCTTCAGTTAAGGAGGAAAATACTTTTCTTGCAGATGGTTGTATAAGGGTCTCTGTATCACTGCTATAATGAGATGACTGCCCTATGAGCAGAGACTGAGTAGTGTGAATTGGGATTCTATGAGACTTAGAGGAATAAGCAGGTAATCTTATTGAAAAGTCTACAAATCTTGGAGTGGTTGATGGGGGTGGAGTGGGGGGTGGGGTAGACAGTGACAGTTTAGTTGGAAAGCCTTGACCTAAAGATGACACTATCAGGATGAGAGGCCAGCTCTTTGTGATAGAGGTTTGGAAATATTTGTTCACTTAGAGGCTTGTGAAAACTTGGAATTATTTATTTCAGAAGGTGGAGGATGCTCAGTACATGATTACATTCAATACTGAGCTCAATGGATATTGGAGATTAAGGGAAAGTATGGCAGGCATGTGATTGTGATGTAAAAACTCAGCTATGGCTGATTGAATGGTAGACTGGGCTAGAAGGGGCATATGGCTGATTTGTGCTCCTATTTCATACAATTGTATGACCAAGAGCAAGGTGGAAATCAATTGCAAATTGTCATAAAGTGTCCACTAGATGATTGGCCACCACTTAGACGTGGATTCATTTTATCTTTCTATTAGTCATTTTTGTGTCTCACCTGAAGCTGAATACCACTTGTATTGGAGCATACTTTCAACTCCACCTCAGATTTACAATGGATCTGACCCTCATATACAACCTGCTTTTAAGGATCTCTGCCATTGAGATTGGGCCGAGGTAATCTTGTCATTCTTGTCTGTCAGAAACAGTCCATCTCAAAAACAAATGAGCAGATTTCAACAAAACACAGTATGTAGATGGGACATGCCTCATGGAGCAACTGGTTAGTTTTTGGTGTGCACGCAAGTTTGGATCTTGGAATTTCTTTATGGATCTATTAAATTGGGAGTTAAGGCAAATTAACATTTTCATTTGAATGTTGTGATTTAGTTTATTTACAATGTTGTTGATTGATTTAAAATCTTGTGGATTTCTCAGCTGCTATAATGGAATTTGTTACAGTTGCCAGATGTGAGCAGAGTTTTCGGAACAGATTGTTGGACTCAGCCTGAAGTTTTCTCAATGAGAAGGAAGTTTTTAATATAAATAGTTCCTTTCTCAGCTTTGATGTTACAGAGCACAAAATAAGGAGTCTCATGGAAGAGATGTGTAATTGTAATACTGAATCAACGTAGGATGCTAAGATATTTGGTTTACTGAATGCTACCTTTACATGTATTTGTATATGCTGGCATTATTCTGCTCAGTGTGAGAGCTCTTTTCACTGCTTGCCCGAAATTTATACAGAGGGGCACGCGTCGTGTATGCTGCTCCAAATATAAATTGAAATGACATTTAGTATCACATGTTTGCCAAAGGATCCCTCATCACATGTTAAATGACTAACTGTCTGACTCAAGCTAAGTTCCCATTGCATAGTAACTGGAGCTGGGAAAGTTTGCAGTGATTCCATTGTTTCTGGGTGTGAAGAAAGATGCTTATTAAATAATAAAAAAAATCTGAGTGGATCTGGTTTACAGCTGCAAGAATGTTCCCAAGTCTAGGGGAATGAAAGATGAATGAGTCGAATGTATAACAGCAATTGTAACGTGCGAAACACCGAGTAAATGGTCATAACTGAAGAAGAAACCTTCCATGACTCTCGCAGATGCCAAAGTATTTTAAAACCAGTTAAGCATTTTTGAAGTGTAATTGAGGTAAGAAATGTGTCACCAATGTAAGCAATATCTTAAATTATTGCAGTTAAAGTAAGAAATATCTTAAACCATTGTAGTCAAGATACATAATACGTTAGCCTATTACAATCAAGGTTAGAAATACCTAACACCGATTATAGTGAAGCTAACAAATATCTTAGTCTATTTGTGCATTGTCCCATAAACAAGAGTGAAATAATATTAATTTAAAAGACTTCAATTTCCATCTTGTTTTTTTATGGCCATCAAATATCTCAAATCACTCTACAGTCATTGTACTGTTTGTTAGTCATTGTACTAATATAGAAAACACAACAGGCAATTTTCACACGGAATTCTCCAACAAACATCATTCCGGTAAGGAGCAAATCACTTACTTTTGTAACGTTCATTCAGAAACATTGATCGGGATAATGTGCAGATTTCCCCTCCTCTTATTAGAACTATTTCCCTGAGATTTTTTTGTGTCCACCTGGGGCGGGGGTGGGGGGGGCGGCGGTGCAGACAGGGTCACAATTTACCACCTCATCTGAAAGGCAGCACCTCTGAGAGGAGCGCACCGGATTGTGAGGCTGAATTTATTTTCCAGGTCCTGGAGTAAGAATTCAATCTACGGCCTTTTGACTGAGGGGAAAGAATGGAACCAGTTGATATTCTGTGCGTTATAGCTAAATGTTGGCCAGGACACCGAACACTAGAGCACAGTAGCTACACCAACTGCCCCATGTTGTATTCCATGTTCCTTTTGTTTTTTTCCTTAGTTGGTACTCTATTTCCGGTTCCATCCGGATTGTAGAGTGTCAGCCAATATTATCTGTAGTTAGGTCTCTGGAATTGAACTTGAATCTGGAAAGTTCGAGGTTGGAGCGGTGCTGTACAAGGTATAGAGCAGACGAAATGCACGGGCATCACTTAAGTCACAATGTCAAGATACCTCTGAATTACAGCAAACGTAAACTGTCAGTCATTTTACACAGATCTGCTAAGTATTTGTACACCAGTCACACACTCGCATCTTAGGCTGTAGCGTTCAAATGCTTTACCGATTTGAATGAAACTACTCCTGCTATTTTAATACAGTTCTGTATCAGAAGGCGTGTCGGACCCACAGCATCCGGCCTCCATCATTGTAGGGCGAGAAGACAGGAGTGAAATATCAATGCTGTTGGCATCAATCAACAGACAAAATCACACCCAGACCTTATCCCTGTAACCCCACGCATTGACCCTGCAAATCCTCCTGACACTGAAGTGCAATTTGGCATGGCTAGCCTGCCTAACCTGCACCTCTTTGGCCTGTGAGAGGAAACCGGAAGAAATCCATGAAGACATGGGGAGAACATGCAAACTCCACGCAGACAGTGACCCAAGACCGGAATTGCATCCGGGTCCCTGATTCCCTGAGAAGATGATGAAAAACAAATAACGTCACTAAAAAGTAGAAAAGTGCTAGGAAGTACTCAGGTAGTGTGACAGGATCTGTGGAAGGCCATACCTCATTCACGTTTCGGGTCTGTGAACTTCCACCGTGGAAGTTTAACTTTATTTCTCCCTCTTTAGATCCCATGGGAGCTGTTGAGTATTCCATCCTAGTCTCTTTTTAGTTTCAGCATTGACAGTATTTCTTGTCTGCATGAGAAATACTTTTTCTCGTACCTGCCGTTTTGTCTTTGAGCTTCTTTTCTGTAAATATTGACATGAACAGTGAAATTGGAAATGCAGAATGGAGGCAGGAAGGGGAGAGGGGTTTTCACTTTGAGACGTCAATAGGAAACTTACACTCATATGAAACCTCTCATGAGAATTATCAGAGAGCCGCTAACAACGCGGCCGACTTTGGGAATTTCTTTCTGCTTCTCATTTCTGAGAATGAGCTGGCATTGGAGTAGTAACTCAGCAGATTCAAATCCTAGCATGGCAGCTTGTGGAGTTTCAATTCAGTCCACAAATTTAGACTGATAAGCTAGCCTTACTAATGGCGAGCATGAAGCACTGAATTGTAGACTCCCTACAGGAGCCCATTTGGCTTATCGAGTTTGCAGCAACAACAATCCCATCAAAACCCTATCCCCATAACCCCACATATTTGCCCTGCTACTTTCCTGATACTAAGAGGCAATTTATCATGGCTAATCAATCTAACGCGCACATTTTTAAAATGTGGGAGGAAACCTGGTGGAAACCCACGTAGAGACGGGAAAAACTTATCCAAAGTAGTTTGAACAAGATCTTACCAAACATTACTCGAAGCATTCGTCAACTTTCGCTGGAAACAGAAAGAGTAAGGGGTTGAAATTGTTCTTTTTTTTAACTTGACAAACATCCAAAATAAATGCATCGCATTGAGTGTTGCACTTATTAGCCACCACCCTGCCCCCTCATCTGCAACCTTGAGTGAAATAAGATGCCAATCGTTAAAATGAGATGGCGATTCCACGATGCAGGTAGCATTGGGTAATATTGGCTTCGGAGGGCAGAATAAATAATCAGTAGTGGTTCACATTACTCTACCTAATATTGAGTTCCACTGGCTTTATGCTGATGTAAACTGAACACGGTCTCTGAAGCGGCTATGCAAACATGCCCCATTACTGTTACCGCCAGAAAAATGTAATTTGTACTTGGTAGCTGAGGGTGGGAACTGGGAAAGTTCATAGAACCATAGAAGTCCTGCAGCGCAGAAGGAGGCCATTTGGCCCATTGAGTCTGCACCGACTGCAATTCCACCCAGGTCCTATTCCCACAACCTCATTAAACTAAATAATCCGCCGACACCAGTGTCAATTCAGCATGGCCAATCCACCTAACCTGCACATTTTTGGATTGTGAGAGTAAACTGGAGGGCTCAAAGGGAACCTGCGCAGACATACGGAGAATGGGTAGATTCCACACAGACAGTGACCCCAAGCAGGGAATCGAGCGCGGGTCCTCTGATGCTGTGAGGCAGCAGTGCTATCCACTGTATCACCATGCCACCCACAAGCCCACTCTCAAGAGCTGATAGTCAGTTCCAGTGATTTCAATGGAAGTAAAAGCCAGCCGACCACATTGACCTATTGGTCAATGCTCCTAAGCATGTCTCCATTTGGATTCTGTATTCATGAGGATGAGGTTATTTGTTATAATGAAGCTATGCTCTGAACATACTTAGGCAGCAGGAGGACACTATTTCTGTTAATTTTTTTCCCCACGGTGCTTTTCGCCAGTTGCTCCCTTCCCGTCAATGGCACCGAGTTCTCACCGAAAGATAATATTTTTTGCTTCTGTATTGGCAGCGAGGACTTCATCATGCTCAGAATTGGAGTCAACAATAGGCGCACCAGCGCTAATAATGGTGACATTTTGATTATGGCTGATGCCATAGGTGCTATGCGTTGGGCCTTTCACTTGTACAATTGGACAGTTCCGACAATGCACTCAAGATCTACCCTGGATGCGAAAACCAATTCTGTGCACATGACCTCACTAGAGCCACCTAAAGACCAATGTGAAATGGACAACGCCCCCACCACCCCCACTTCACTCATCCAATGATATTTCTGTTCTTAAGATTGGCCATGCTGCCATATTCAATATTCAATACGTCCTGAATTGTGAAGCCACAGTGGCAGCTCACACTAATCCCAATACATTCTTGTAGCCTCCATGGGGAAACCACCATTGATGGTAGACCTGCAAGAAATATTCAAATGAGTGACAAACAACAATGGCTTTAGTCCTGATGATATTCTTTCTGAGATTTTCAAACCTCAAAGAGTTCTTGATGTCGTCAAAATGCTGGACACTTTCAATTGTTTGTTTTTGGAGGGTGTGGGAAGTCACTTCAACTTCAGGAAAGTGATAATTATCATTATTTTCAAGAAGTGGGATAAATCATGCAGTGGAAGCTATCAGGATATTTCCATCTCCCCCTTGCAACGACGTCCTTGCAACACTATTTCCTGTGGCTTGGCAGTCTCTCCCAGAGACACAATGCAGCTTGGACTTTCCATAGGAATCTCCAGCATGGTCTTTGGTGTCAAACAAATCCAATAAAAGTGTCGAGAACCAGGCTCGGAACCCATCATTGTCTTCATCAACCTTGTTGAAGCATTTTGACATTGTAAATCGCGAGTCTGTGCATTGTGCTCTAAGTAACTGGATGTCCAAGAAATCTGACCCGCAATTGCTTTCTGATAACATGCTTGAAAATGTCTTGAATGAAAGATCTGAAATAGAAGTCTTCAAAATCTGAATTGGTGTCAAACAAGGCTGCGTGATGGCCCCAACACTATTTACAAATGTTTGGCATTGGAAGACAAGAGTCTCTCAACATCAATTCTGACAAGCCCAGTCCCCAGCATCTCTTATTGTGGATGCTTTGGTTGTAATTAGGCATATACTCTTTGGGAAAAATTTAATTGGAATATGATTGCTGTATTCAAAATTCGTAGGAACCAAGTGTAAAACTTGATGTAAACACTGATAAGTCCTTACACATTACCTGGTACAAGAGAAGCAGTTGACACACTTCGTTCAATGGGGAGAAATTCAAAACTAAGTTTCAGATATATTATTTCAGTGAATTTAATCACAACCTTCCTAACCAGTTATTAGAATTACGTAATATTGCTTCATTTGAATGCAAATTAAATTTATTTTGGAAGAAATTCTGTGGCACACTGAGCAATCTGTGACATTGTATGGTTTCTCAAATTCCAACGATTTTTTTTGCCTCATGCCTGGGACTAGCTAATCTAAACAATAGTGGCTCTGAGAACGAAACTAGGGAATTAATAATGGGAAAAAAAGAAAATGGCAGAGACGTGGAGCATGTATTTTGCATCCAGCTTCATGGTAAAAGGCATGAAAAATATCAGAACATCAAGGAAGAAAAGGAGAAAGATCTTAACCATCTTCAGTTACTTTAACTGTACTCCCTCTCAATTCATGGGAACCGTTCTGGAAACAATGGAATTCTGGAAGAGTCAATGCATCCATTTTTCCGTTATCTTCCTTTCTTAGAGTTCTCGTATGCACCTATCAGGTGAAGAGGATGTGTCGACTTGCAGTTTAATTAATTTCTCTGCTAGTATTCTTTGCTAATACAAATATATTTAAACCACCAATACTCGCTAGGCCTTGATTCCTTTCTATCTCTATGACGTTTCCTCTTTTCTTCATGAGGTCAGATACAAAGTGTATGGCATTTCCTTCCTGCACTCCCCGTTAGAGTTTCTCCTATTTCTGTCGCTAATGGACCACATTTGCTTTCACCAATATCTTTCCTTTTACACTTACCGTCATAGGCTTTTCAAATCCTTTTTTTACAATTCTGTTGATAATTGACTCTCACATTCTCTTTACTCTTCCTTCAGTTTCTACAATATCCTTTGCTGAATTCAAAGTTTTTTTTAAAAAGAGGCACACAAACTGGTGAGAAATGTACCCACCTCATCCATTTTATTAATTGAAAGAACAAGGATGTTGGCTGAAAAGAATATTTTTGCTTTTGACACATTTTTGTTTAGCATGCAAACACAATTTCAAATTAGACTTGGTGTAATACCTAGTTTTATGAGAACATTGGAAATGTTAGGTTCTGTAGATTTCTGATATTTAATCAAACTGTATCCAACTAATGTTCTTGTTAGCTACTCATTGTGTGATTCACCTTTCTCACAAATGCCGTAAATGTCATAACATATAATTTGAATCACTTCTTCAGAGTTCAGGAGTCATGGATAACACCTCAGTTCACATGGGGTAAGTTCAGCATTCCTTTACCACTCTCACCTCTCTTTTTCTCACACTGTTACATGCAACAAATTGAAAAAGATACCACGATAATATATCAGGAGTGAGTGGAAAAACCCTATTTCTTTTCAGGTGACATCAACGTGTTTCAGGTGACACATTAGCATGTTAGAGAAACCATGAATTCGAAGAACCTTTTGACTTAAAAATGCAATCATCAATTAGTTACTGCAGAAGTTCAGTTAATTCAAGTCACTTCAGCCAGAAATAGACCTAACAGTAGGATATAAGGGAATCAAAATGTATCCGAATAGAAGCGTGGCTGTGAGTATGGCAAGGTACATTTAACCACACGGTCATGACTTCAAGCCAGCGTTGCATCCAACTTTGCCATCTGGTCAACAGCAGAGTGTAACTTCCACATTTATGGATGAGATTCAGACCAGATCATTTCATTATACATGACCACTTGCAGAGATAACCACTTCGTGCGAATACTGAGATTCCAACACAAAAATGGGTTATATATAAAAATGCTCACTTTTCAATTTTTGTTACTTACTGCATTTCTGACGAAGAACATCAAGCTCTGAAGAAAAACAGGGAGATGCTTTAACAGTAGTCACCTCAGTTATGCATTATGCTTTTGTTCCAGGTCCAGTTTAAAATAGAGAAGATGGATGTTGGATCATCTAAATGTTGGATCATCTGAGCCAACATTTTGATGACTTATTATTTTAGCGTGACCAGGGAAATGTATTTGCGAGATTGATTCGGTGTTGACTGTGTTTTATATTGTGAACACATCATGTACAAGAACGCCGCACATTAAATCGAAATTCTACCTGTTGACATAGCATCAATTCTTGACCGTCCCACGCCCAAATCCATACCTCACACCCACCAAATGCTATAATAAGTTTGAGTTAAGTAGTGAATCAGCAAAGTAATTTCAAACCATTGATATCTTTCAAAAGAAAAGTTAGTGCTGTTTTCTGTCTCAACCTGCAGTCAGACATCTGATGACCAGAGGAAATTCTAACTGAACGTACCTAGTGAGAGAGTGATATGGTGGTGGCGGGGGATTGGGGGGGGGTGTGTGTGTGCAGCAGAGCTTACAATGTTACTCCTCAACGTTACTCCCCATTGATTTCATTGGATTGAAACTGCATCTTCAATTTACAACTCCATTCTCAATGGTTCTACACAAACTTTAATTCAGAAGTAAAAAAACTTCTGAAAAATTTTGATTTTCAATGCTATGTGACAATGTAAGTTTTTTTCACGATAAAGGTAAATAATATTTCTTCCTGTAGGAGCCAGAGATAAGGCTAAAATCTAATTAATGAGTTATTTTACCTAAGTCTTTTTTGCGCAGCTTTTTCTCTGACAAAAATATAGGACGGCGATGTTAAAACTAATGTTCCTTCATCACATGCAAATGTATTGAATGAAAATGATCATTTTGCACGTCAACTTTCTATCATATTTTGTTAATGATATATGAATCTTATGACAACCTTAATTTTGAAAAGAGACTGGTAAAGCTACTTTGATGTTTGTGTTCTTATATAACTCTGAAATTCTAATGGTATAAATTTAGTATTTAGTATTTAATTCATTGCTAGCTTTAAAAGATGTGAAAATCTGCTTGCAGATAGAATAGCATGGAAGAAAGTGTAGTTTGACCATCTTCAAGGCATTTTAATGTCACAACTAGGTATTGTTGGAAAAAAATCTAGATACCATGTATTTATTAAAGGGAATTTCTAGAATTGATTTATGGCGAACTGGTACAGATAGTTTGACACATTTCTTCAACAAAATGTATTTTACTTCCGCAACCCAAGTGTTAAACAACTTCAAGCCAAATCAGAAAGGCCAACATTTGCAGAGGTAATGTTAATGTTTTGCCTTGCTAGATGTAATTTCTATGGTTGATTAGAGATAATAAGTAGGGGGTAGACTTAATGGTATGATATATGGACCATTTATGTAGAAACTCTGGGGACGCAAGTTCGAATTCCGCCATAGCAAATGGTGGAAGTGACCACATTGTCCATGATAATTAAGGGAGTATTATTGTTAGACTATTAATCTGGAAACTCAGCTAATGTTCTGGGGTTTGGGGTTCGAATTCTGCCATGGCAGATGGTGAAATTTGAATTGAATTTAAAAAATCTGGAATTAAGAAACTACAATTATTGTTGATTGTCAGAAAAATCCATCTGGTTCATTAATGTCCTTCAAGGAAGGAAACCTACCGTTTGTACTTGGTCTGGCTCCATGTGACTCCAGTGCAATGTGGTTAACTCTCAACAAGAGATGGGCTATAAAAACAATGCCCATAAGCAGTAAATAATAATAATTAGCAGAAGTAATGCCTTCAGCCGCCAGCTGGCAAGTTCCGATCCGAAGTTCTTATTTCGCCCCATCAGAATTTAGATTCCATGTCAGTCCGATTACAATTCGAAGTGGGCAGATGAGAACCACCGACTAAATGCAATTAAAAAGAATTTAATTCATTGCACTTCAATGTCTCCTTTTCGGGGCAAATAATAGAATTTGACTGAAGAGAGTACTTTTATTTACGTAGCACAGTTACATATTTGCAGGATGTCCCAAAATCATCCCGACCACTGGTTTTGAAAGACAATGGATTTAGCTATTAATCTTTTGTAGACATGCAGTGAAGACAAGTTACACAATGTTTTCCAAATTGCACTGAGACAAATAAAAGAATAAACTATTATTTTTCTGTTTCAGTGACATATTTTGACTATTTTGAAACTACTTGTATTTGGAGAGTGCTCTGGGCTCCTTTTGTTGCTGCTGGAATGTATAATTTTTCCTCACCTCAGGAATTGTATATCCACACAGTGCAGAAATGCCGCAATAAAGCACTGAAATCTGAGTCCTGATTATGTGCTTCTGCAAAAGCACATTGGGGCCTTTGATACCCGATTTAATATGAATATCCATTTTAATGTCTAGCGTTAGTACTCTAAGCTCATTTATCCACTCCATGTATACAGTGCCGAAACACCTCGAACCAAAAACGTGCTTATGTAATACTAAGAAAAGTACATTGTGGCATTGATTAAAACTCTACTCTTAACCTAACTTACCTGGGGCGGGTGGGTGGTGACTGAACAGATTGGGTGTAATACTTGGTTTATATATCGTCTATTATTGTTCTTCATTGGATTGAACAGAGAATACATTCAGGTGGAGTGCAAAATCTGTCACCAAGCTCAATCCTATCTTAGAAACTAGTGAGGTTAAGCTTGCCCCCACTTAAGGGGTATCTCTGCTGTTTGCATTACAATCAGTTCCCCATACAGTTAATTTTATATTCAAACCAATTGCATCATGTACTCCAATAAAGCAATAAGCATTTCTAAAAAGACTGAAAGTGAAAATCGGACAATCTTACCTCGATCCCGATTGGCGTCTCGGAGTTTCTCGAGCTCTTTAAACATTTCCAGTTTATCGCACATAAACATAATAGTACAAATCAAGTTATCCAATTACAGTCACAATGCTTGTGCAGTATGTGCTTTTGTTAACTTCATCATTCCGGTGCGCCGCTGTTAGGTTTACATTTAAAGATCAAAGCACAAAAAGCAAAGAGAAGTACAACACAGAACAGGCCCTTCGGCCATCCAAGCCTGCACCAACCATGCTGCCTAATTGAACTGAAACCCATCCGGGGACGATATCCCTCCATTCCCATTCTATTGAAGTAATTAGCAAAACTCCTTTTAAAACTCACTATCGTATTTGCTTGCACTACACCCCCTCTCGCCCCCCCAGCAGAGACTTCCAGACACCCACCATGCGCTGGTAAAAAGCTTGTCTTGTACATTTCCCTTCAACCTTGCCCCGGCATGTTAAACCTATGTCCCCCAGTAATTGACTTTTCCATCCTGGGAAAAAAGGTTCTGACAGTCTAATCTGCCCATGCCTCTCTCAATCTTGTAGAATTCTATCAGGTCGCCCTTCAACTTCTGTCATTCCAGTGAGTTCCAGCCCTTCATGGCGGAAGACACAATTCTTAAAAACACTCAGTGAGTTTTCTCGCCATCATCTCAGTGTTTCCTGAGACGTGGGCATATATCTTTCTCACTTAACGACCCTGTTGAGGGAAACCATGTGCAGGGAGCAGTGAAGACACATGAGCTTGACTAGAGATTTTCCTAGCTGCTCTCCCCCCCGCCATTTCTTTGGTAAAGGGTAAGGGTGACCCGATGGCACAGTGGTTAGCACTTCTCTCTCACAGTTCCAGGGACCTGGGTTCGATTTCCAGATTGGGTCACTGATTGAGTGGAGTTCGCACATTCTCCCTGGGTCTGCGTAGGTTTTTTCCGGGTGCTCCTATTTCCTCCCACAGTCCAAAGATATGCGGATTAGATGCAATGGTCATACTCCATTGCTCCTTAGCATCCATGGGATGCATAAGTTAGAGGGATTAGCAGGGTAAATACGTGGGGTTATGCGTAGGGCTCAAATGGGTTTGTAGTCGGTGCAGACTTGGTGGGCTGAATGGTCTCCTTCTGCATTGTAGGGTTCCTAAAGACCGGCCTTCCTGTACACAACATCCCGTCCCCAAAAATTTCCCAATATAAACTATTGGCCTATTTATTCAACTTGATATCTGGCAGGCAGTAAAATTACCACATTTGCGTTCTTTTCACTTGTAATGTTTCACTCTAAGTTAGTGGCATGGGAGGGAATGCCCAGAGAACAAAAAAAGGCCTGATCACTCTCACTGCAGTTTGGGGAAAATAAAAGAGTCATATATTACACCAGGAGAAATAGCCAGAAGCAACTGACTGTTAGTGGAATATGTAAAAAATGCTTTAGAAATATGTAAAATTTAGATAATTCAGACCTTTGGCATTTCACTCCCATCCTGTAAGTTGCCTCCAACTAGTATACTTCAATCACATTTACCCAATCGATGTAGATAGGCAAACGGGAGTAATAGTTAAGCATCAGAAGGCGCAGAAACCTTTTGAGGCAGTAGTAAATAAAAACTCGTACAACCACTAGAAGGCAATCTTGAACCAACTCACTCAACTCTGAATCGGTAATAGAAAAACTGTCCTCCATTCATCAGGGTACAGTTTCGTATGTTTGAATAAAATAGTTTTTCACAAAAAAGGATGGAGTAGGACCTGTTATTTAATGACAGGAAAGGGAGAGAACCACATGGGGCATTGGATTGAAAAATGACCTCAGGCAGTGGCCTTCTATTAAATTTATTTGCAGTTAACACTGTGCAGTAGGTAAATTAGTCCAACAATGCCTGCTTTGCGCCGCTGCACAAGAAGGCTTTCGACTCTCTCGAGTTCGAGCAGTAGTGGTTCAATAGGTCCCAGTGGATGGAGGATCTGTTTTGCACCTCCCTGATTTTTACCTCCAATTGCGTTCATAAATGGTGGGGGTGGGGTGGGATGGGGGGGGGGGGGTAAACATTTATTTTTCAGCTGACTCGGAATGAATGGCATTATTTTTTCCTGTAGTTATACACTAATACACATTTTCTCATCCTTGCTCTCAATGACTGTACAATCGGGCAGAGTGTATAATGATCGATAAAATAATACTTGCCTTCTTGCTCTCAATCGTGCTCCACTGAAATTAAATTTCACTTCGAAACATCCACAAACACACCGATTGGAAAATATTTTAGTCATCGATAAGTTGTTGCTGCATCAGGAGTGCCCATTTATTCAATATTGCTATTCATCTCAAATAAGCAAGTAAGTCGGGAGCGTGGAATACTCTCTATTTGCTTGGGTGGGTGCAGCTCCAACAACACTCAAGAAGCTCGGCACCATCAAGGACAAAGCTTGATTGCTCCCCCATCAACGAACATCTAATCCCTCTACCACCGACGCACAGTGACAACCATGTGCACTATCTGTAAGATTCACTGCAGGAATTCACCTCTGCTCCTTAGGCAGAACCTTCTAAACTGACAATCGTTATCATCGAAGAGGACAAGAGCAGCAGATACATGGAAACACCATTACCTGAAGGTTTTCCTTCAAGCCATTCCCTATTCTGATTTGGAACAATATTGCCGATCCTCATTGTCACTGGGCCAAAATCGTGGAGCTCCCCCCCTCCCCCCCCACCAACAGCACTATAGGTCTTTATATAACAATGGACTGCAGCGGTTCATGGAGGCAGCTCACCATAATCTTCTTGAGGAATTCGGGATGGGTACTAAAGGCTGGTAAAAGTCAGAGACGCCAACAATAGCTGCATTTCGATTTCAAGTATTTCATTCATGTTTTCAAATTCTAGCGGCCTGGTCCATCTCTCAGCTTTTCAGTCTCTCTGCCAGTAACTTCTCCCACAAGCCTCTCAGATATCCACTCATTGTGAACTCATGAGGTCACCCCGGTTCTGATTAGTCCACTATTGGTGGCCACGTCTTCAACTGCCTGAGTTCCAGAAATCTTCTCTTAAAGTTCCCCCCTTCTTTATCTTGCTTTCCTCCTTTAAGACACAACTCAAAATCCAATGCTCCGATTATGCATTTGGTAAAATGCCCTAATATCTCCTTAAAAGTCTTAGTATCCTTTTGATGTCGTCTCTGTGAAGTATCTTTGACGTTTGATCACATTAATGGAGTTATATCAACAAGTTGTTGCACGAAAAATAGAAGGAAATATTTGGACAAGTGAGTTAAGATATATGACACAATTTCAACAAAGGTCCAGTAAGGGTCCAATGGTATAAATGGAGAACCATAGCATCACTCACCATCTCGAATATTAGTTCCTTTTGTATTTAAGCAAAATAACGAGTTCATTAGAACAAGGAACATTGCTGCATTAGAATTGCAAGAACAGTGGAGAAAGTTGACAATACATTAATTGTAACTAGCTAAAAGGAAGTGCAATAATGTGATCTTCTCCATTTGCTTTTAGTGTCGTAGAGCCATCATACTTCAAAACATGGTCACATCAGTTTTTGGCCAAAATGCTTCCACTCATATTACAACTTATCACAAATGCACTTTTTAAACAGAAGAATGGTTCTTATTGTATGTTGCGCTGAGGACTGTATAAATTACAGAATCATAAAATAGTGCATCACAATAGGGGGCATTTAACCTCCTGAGTCTTTGCCAACACTTTCCAACAAGAATTCGGTTGGTCCTATTGCCCCGTTCTCCATAGATGCTGCATCTTTCCTGTTTCAAAAATTTATTGAATGTTTTTCTTAAACGACACAGTGATACGATAGAACATAGAACATTACAGCACAGAACAGGCCCTTCGGCCTTCGATGTTGCGCCGACCAATATAAAAAGCAATGCCCCTCCAAACTAAACCATTTCCTTCTCTTCCATATACTTATCAACTAACCTCTTAAACGCCACCAAACTTGGCGCATCTACAACCGCTGCAGGCAGGGCATTCCACTCCCGAACCACCCTTTGGGTAAAGGGTGGGTAAAGGCATCAAAAGGCACGATGGTTAGCACTGCTGCCTCACAGTGCCAAGGACCGGGGTTCAATTTCCACGGGTCACTGTCTATACAGAGTCTGTACATTTTCCCCTGGTCTACATGGGTTTCCTTCAGTTTCCTCCCACAGTCTGAAAGACATACTGCTTAGGGGCATTGACCATGCTAAATTCTCCCTAGTGTACCCAAACAGGCGCCAGAGTGTGGCAACTTGGGGATTTTCACAGTAACCTCATTGCAGTGTTAATGGAAGCCTACTTCTCACTAATAAATACAGTTCAAAGTATACTATTGAGTCTGTGGCCATCAATCTAGATGTAGTACGTTATAAATTCTAACATTTCCAAATGCTTCTTTTGAATCCTTATTTATTCGTTGTGTGGAATTAAGTCCAAAGTGTGAAGGTTGGGGAAAATTTCCTACGTCACACAAGCTATAAACATCTACTACAGATAGACTCACATCTGGGAATCAAAGAGCTGTCTAACATTCAATCTATTGCTTTACTCATGTGATGTAATCTTTTTGGCCGATTTAATTGAAATATATCTCGTGGGCCTCCACCAAAAATTTTCATAAAGCCCTTTGGTTTCCCAGCATTTAAAGAGCAGCAAACTGAGAGAAACGTCCTCTAATAAATGTTCTGTTTTCCAAGATAAATAACACTGCCATCATTACTTGGAGGATATAATGATTAATTTATTTAAACAGTGTGGCTACAAGAACTGCACGCCAAAGGGATAACTGAAGTAGCCAGGCCTTGTGTTTTCTGTTGGCTTAGAAACTAATTCTGGGTCAAAACTAATTGTGAACGCTATTTTCTCAATTAATTTTAAAAATAACAGAACATAAACAGAGAATTCTTTCAGTGCGGAAGACGGCCATTCGGCCGTGGAGTCTGCACTGCTTCTCTGCCAGAGCATTCCATCCAGACCCTACTCCAGTAACTCCACGTATTTACTTCGCAAATGCCACTGACCCGCATCTCTTGAGCCACTAAGTGGTAATTTAGCATGGCCAATCCATCTAAACTGCATAACTTTGGAGTGTGGGAGGAAATCAGAGAACCTGGTGGAAACCCACAAAGAAATGGAGAGAGCACACAAACTCCACGTAGACAGGGACCCAAACTGAGAGTTGAACCCTGGTCCTTTGTGTTGTGAGGCAGCAGTGCTAACCACTCTGCCACCGTGCAACTGCAAATAATTCTATTTGATGTATATTTTTGCAGTGCACCGAATTTCTGAACTAATAATCACAAGCTATCTAAGCTACTCATCGCTGCTGGAGCAATGTAAATATGAACTTCCCTGACAAAAGTGGATGGCATATTGCATTTCAACGAAATATCAATCCAATCACAAGATCAGAAGAAATAAGAACAGACGTAAGTCATTGAGCCCATCCAGCCATCTCTACCTTCCAAAAAATTAGTGGTTGATTTATTAATGGGCTCAATTCTGTTTTTATATCTGCCGTCCCACCTCTTCCTGCTCCAATATTCCTTGAATCCGTTGTAAACCAACAAATCTAACTCAACCTTGAGTATGTTCAATCGCTCGCCCATGTTGGTCTCTGAGCAAGAGAATTCAAAAGGCTTATGATCCAATGAGGGAATAAACTCTTTCTGACCATAATATTAAATTTAAGACACCTTTTTTTAAAAGTTGACTGAACTTGTTCCATTATGATTACCTTTCATTCTTCTGAACTCCAATGAGTAAATGTCCACCCTTTTCAACATTTGCTCAAAAGTCAACATTTTCATCCCAGGAATTAATGTAATGAAACATCCCTAAACTGCTTCCATTAGAAGTATGTAGGAGACCAAAACTGTGCACAGTTCTCTATGTCCGATCTGTACAGTTGAAAGAAGACGTCACTTTTTAATACAGATATATGAACAAGCATATACACTGGGTCCATTGAATTCTCCATAATTCAACAGGCTATGGCTGATCAGATTGTGACATTAACTCTACTATCCTGTCCACAGCTCTACATTTGGAGCCTCTTATCAATAAGGAATATATCTAACTCAGCCTTAACATATTCAAGACATATTCAATTTCCCTTGCAATAATCCTAATTACTTGCTATACATGAATGCAAACTCTTTTTTTTTGTGAATCATGCACAAGGACACCCAGATCCCTCAACATTGCAGTCTCTCTCCATTTAAAAAAATATCTTTTTCTATTTGTCCCATCAACATTGACAAACTCAAATGACCCCACATTAGTCCCATTTTCTCCAGCTCACATAACACATCTTGCAGGCACTTTGTGATCTTCTTACAATTTCCTTGCCAATTTATCGTAGAATCATCAGGAAATTTGCCTTTAATATCTTTAATCATTAATATGGATTGTAAATATTTGAGGCCATAGCACCAATCTCGGTAGCATCGCACTAATATCAGTTTGTCAACTTGAACGTGATTCATTAATTCCAATGTTCTGTTTGCCGTTAGTCAGCCAATCCCCCATCCATGTTCATATACCACAACGAATATCGTCAGCTCTTATCTTATGCAGAAACCCAGAATTCCTCCACATTATGAAAATGTGCATTCAACCAAGTGACTTCCTCCTCCACTCTCAGGCTGGAATTATTCACAGATACTGAAAACAGACAAACTGACTCAGTAGCCTGATGGTTTATATCTGCAGTAAAAACACAGCCAAAGGCACAAACCTGAACCAACCCATCTGTAATGGTGTATATATAGATAACATGAGTATATTCTGTATGCAAAGAAGAAGATGCATTCTCACCTGTTATTGTTGCTTGACGACCTGCGAATCAAAATGAAAATGTAAGAAATGATCCCGTCCTTTTATTCGAGTTACAAACAGCAGCAGCAGATTCCATGGGGCAGAATCGGACATATTTGTGGGTTTTCCACGAAAAATTTATTGGTCTTCCATTCTTAGCATTACCTTCATGATGTAAGTCCTTCAATCATAAAGCCTGTAATCGCTTTAACAGGACAACTATTGCAATTAAAATAAAAGCAAAATTCTGCGAATGCTGAAATCGCAAATTAAAACAGGAAGCTTTCGAAAAACTCAGTGGCCTGGCAGAATCTGTGGAGAAACAGAGTTAACGCTAAGAATCACTCTTTTCATGCCAGAAATTACATTGTCTTGTCTTCTACTTTCAAGAATGAATAATAAAACACATTCACGGCTCGCCCCCATTTTCCATATAAATGGAATCAACTACCCGCTGGGAAAGAAGTGTCTAACCCGACAGGCAGTGGACGATTTGGTTAAAAAAATAAAACGACCATTTATCTCATGATCTTTCCCAAAGTTAAGATCTGGAAATCCACTTGAAATTCAGAATTCCTTTCTTTGACTTGGGTTCTGCAGCTTTGTGAACTTGCCTCTTAGGCTTTGGTTAACCCTCACCAGTTTATAAGTATGGTTTAATTCTACATTTTCATTCTATTTGTTGACCTATATTTGCTAAAAGTGTTGCTGTGTATGCAGGCCCGTTTCAGAGTCACAGAATCACAATATTGTTCCGGCGTGGAAGGAGGCCCAGTTGGCCCATCGTGTCAGTACCGGCTTCCCAACCGAGCACCATGAGTTAGTTCCATACTCCTGCCTTTCACCTGTACCCCTGCATCTTGCTCCTATTCAAGTAATCGTCCAATGCCCTCTTGAATGCATTGATTGAACCTATTGCCACAATAATTCGAGACAATGCATTCTAGACCCCAATCACTCCCGGTGTGGAAAATTTTTTTTTAATCACGTTATATTGTTTTTTTTTAATCCGTGTTCTCTCGTTCTTGATCTTTTTACTAGCGGGAACAATCTTTTCACTACCTACTCTATCCAGTCCACTCCTGATTTTGAGCATCCCTATCAAATATCTTTCTAGCCTTCTGTCCGACAGAAGCAGCCCGAATCTCTCCAATCTCAAGTTTTTCATTCCTGGAACCATTCTTGCAACCTCTTCTCTCTAATGGGTTCACATCCTTCCAACTGCCTGGCATTCAGAACCGCATACTATACATCAACTGAGTTCTAACGAACGTGGTATGTAAATTCAGCATGAGCTTCTTGCAGTCGCACTCACTAGCCCCGTTAAGACAGCTCGGGATATGGCTTGATTAATTGATTGTTCTCTCCACTTGTCCTGCTACCTTCAAGCCCTGTATCTTACAGCTGTCCTTTACTGTGGCTCCTTTTTGTCTTCAAGAAGCTATATCAGAGGAATGAAAAGTGAAATATACTCTGGGACAGTTTCCAGGGATTAGAACATAGCTAATGTAACCCCACTATTTAAAAAGGGTGGTAGAGAGAAAGTAGGAAAGTAATGACTAAGTAGCCTGATGTTGGTAGTGGGGCAAAAGCTAGAATCCATTATAAATGATTGAATATCAGATCATTTGGAAAACAATGGCAGGATATGACAGAGTAAGCATGAATTGCGAATGGGAAACCATTTTTGACGTATCCACTGGAAATCCTCGAGCATGTAGCGAGTAGAGTTGATGAGAAGGAGTTAGTGGATGTGGTATGTTTAAACTTTTAGAAGACTTAACGGCAAGATCCCACATAAGGGATTAGCATGTAAAATTAATGCACATGCGATTGGGGGCATGATAGAAAACTGGTTGGCTAACATGAAGCAACGAGTAGGGATAAAGGAATACTTATACAAGTGAGGATCAGTGCTAGGAACCCAGCGACTGACAATCTGTATTAATTATTTAAATGACGTAATATATTTAAGTTTGCAGCTGATCCAAAGCTGGATGGGAGGAGGATGCAGAGATTCTTCTGCCTGATTTGGACATGTTGAGTGAGTAGGTGATGTAGCATAATGTGGAAAAATGTGATCTTATTTACTCAGCATAAAAGCAGGAAGGCGGATTATCATCTGAATTGCTCTATATTAATAGTCAGGAATGTGAAACGAGACCTGGGTGTAATCGTACACCGGTCGCTGCAAGTAAACATGGAAGTGCAGCAGGCGGTAAAGAGGCAAATGGTATGCTGGGCTTCTTAGCAAGAGGATACGAGTACAGGGACAGGGTCTTGCTGCGGTTGTACAGAGCCTTGGTGTGACCGCCCATGAAATATTGTGTGCTGTTTTGTTCACCTTCTCTGAGGAAGAATGTTCTTGTTATAGAGGAGTGCATTGAAGGTTTACCAGGCTGATTCCAGGGATGGTGGGACTGATCTATGAGAAGAGATTGGATCGGTTACGATTATATTCGCTGCAGAATAGAAGAGTGGGGAGGATATCATAGAAGCCTACACGATTTTAAAAGGACGAGGCAAGGCAGATGCAGGAAGGACATTTGAGTTGGTGGCGGAGTCTGGAATCACGAAAGAAATTTCCGAGAACGGTAAGCCTATAGGATTTACTACCACACAAAGGAGTTGAGGCCAAAACATTGTATGTTTTCAAGAAAGAGTTAGATATAGCGCTTAAAGCTAACGAGGATCAAAGTTTATGGGCGAAGTGGTGCATGTTACTGAGTTAGATGATCAGTCGTGATCATAGTGAATGGTGGAGTAGCCTTAAAGGGCTGAATAGCCTAATCCTTCTTTTATTTTTTATGTTTCGATGTTCCATAGGCACTCTGTAGGCAACACCAAAGCAACAAAAATCAAATGTATTACAGGGCCTCTAAAGAATAATTTATTCCACGGTATATTCCAGTGTGTAACCATGAGGTGGTGAAATACAACTTTGAGGTACCCCAGAAGCCATAGGGGGCCGACCACCTAGTGTTTCGTGGCCCTATTCTTCTTACCCTAGTTTTCAATAAAACGAAAAATCAGGCAAGTTATGGACTAGGCAAACTTATGGCGAGTACTGATTTCCGCCCTCTTTCCACATAGGAAATTATTAGCAGCATTTTTTTTAACAGTGATTGTGAAAAAATGTTGTTGGAGCAAGATTGTATTACTTACTGCATTTGTCACGAAGTATTCTCAG
Organism: Sphyrna mokarran; assembly: GCA_024679065.1. Lineage (NCBI taxonomy): Eukaryota > Metazoa > Chordata > Chondrichthyes > Carcharhiniformes > Carcharhinidae > Sphyrna > Sphyrna mokarran. The sequence goes on from JAGIQG010000009.1 coordinate 99,133,853, forward strand.
TTCTAAAGGGGTAGAATGTAATTCCACACAGTAAGGGCATTTATTAATGAGTGTTTTGATAAATAAGCATAGTGTTTTAACAACTTGGTTTCAGACTGTGTCACCGATGAAGTCTTCTCAGTTTTACAGCTAGTAGCAGTTGTTCCACACATTAATAACATTTATACACGTGTTCTGTGATAAATAAGGAAAGACTGATGTCTGGCGGGGTGCCGTTTGAGGTGCGTGGATTCAGACTGCTTTACACTGACCAGATCTGAATGTGAAAAGTGAAATGAGACTTTGAAAATAGCTGGAAATCGGAATGAAAAGCAGGAATTTCTGTAAGTACATTGTGGTTCTATCGACAATTGCCGAGTTTAAAGATATGTGATGGAATTTCGTATTCGCAGCTTGGATTGAAGCCGAGATCTTAACCTTGGCGAAGGGCATGCACTGAACCATAATTTCATTAATTCTCAGGTTTCGACTAAATTAAACAACATTTGAAACAATTTTGGCTTTAATTTCGGATTTCAAAATGGAGCTCTGGGATTATCCCCGATGCCTAAATTCTGGAAGAAACAGCTTCTAACATCTGCAATGTGACATTTGAATTGGCTAATTTGAACACAACTTGCCAGGTGGAATCTTCACAGAATGGAGTGGAATTCTTGCTTTATGCCCCACCCAATGTTAGCCTCAATAATTACGGGTTATAACCTTAATCTCATCTGATTCCAGTAGTGTCTCAAAGAGAGATATGGTTGCAGTGGTCCCCAGAGTCCGAGCCGTTTTTGAAACTTTCAGTTGAAGATCATAGTTACATATTAACCAGATTTAAACAGGGAATGCTGTGGTCAAAAAAATATCGAAAATTCTGAAAATAATTACGTGTCATGATTTCTTATACAGTTTGAATTTTTGAAGGAAAGGCGCACATTCTTGAGTATGCAATTACTTGGCATCTTATGTCTCAGAAAGGCCTCAACAAGCACTGCCAAGATGACATGTCCCACAAGTGCAGTTGTTATTGTAAGGTGAACCAAGATGACTACCAATTTGTACATAATACTCACGACAAGTTCCAGGTCATTGGTGAATGACCAGGATCGTAATGCTGTTGCTAGGGTAATAAATTATGGCTAATTGAATAAGTCTTTAACTGCTCGTGAAATTCTATCCGTGATCTTTAGCACTCATTTCAAGGAGATTCCATTGCACAGGTAGGCATAGTAATATATACATAGAAATTCGAGGGTGGAGTGCGTTAAAATTAGGGTTTAAAACAGCACCCTGTAAGCCTGGAAGTGAATTTCACAGCTTCTGATTGCTGTGAGATAGTTTTATCTAGATTGCAAACGGTCTTCATCGGATCAGGCGCCTATTTTATACCTGTCTTGATGTTTGTTGAAAGAGAAATCGAGCGAGGTGTGTTTTGGAAAATCAGTTTGGCACTGTTCGTATTGTTCTATTGTCAAAGGTAAAAAATATGCTGAAAAGTCTTGAAACTTCTATATGAATGTATAATTCATGTGCAGAGCTAATGTTAATATTCCATCACATCTTTGTGCATGTACTATCATACAGCAACCTGCTGTGTGCCGGACAGTCTCCTCACAAGTTGCTTCTTTTAAAGTAACGGATATGGAAAACAGAAGGGGTACCGTGTGATTGAAACACACACACACACACACACACACACACACACACACACACACACACACACACACACACACAGACACCCCACCCACCCACCCACAGACTCGGAACAGGCACACACAACGAGATGCACACACTCTGTAACATGCACAAACACACATGCTTGTGGTGACATGTTTATCAATCGGAGAATAATTAAGAATAATGTTTCACACTAGCAGTAGACAATCTAGAGACAACCTCGATTTGAGAGATGTTAGATGCTTAAGCGAGCCAAAATGGTCATGTAAAGTACACAAGATGGTTAATACTGGCATCCCGTGTTATATCTGGTCTAATTCTGAGCCGCCCATGTAGTCTTGCTCTTTTTCACACGTTCGCACAAAACCAATTTCAGCCTTTTCGGCATGCATAGTTCAGAGAGATTATTTACCTTCATTCTTCATAACCAGGAGCGCCTCTGTGGTAAAAGAAACCCAGGTCAGAGGCATTACAGCTTCAGTTGAAGGGATGATCTTAGAGTAAAGGACACGTGATAGTCAAATGCTTAAACCCACAAGTAAGGTTACACACCCCAAATACCTAAGATCAGCAAGAACCCACCAGCAAGATACTTATATCAGAAGATATAATATCGTCATTAGCAAGGAGAGGATAACAACCACGTTTCAGGTGAAGATTTAACAATAAGCAGACATAGATAAGATCAGAATTTAAAAAGATGTTCTGTGTGTTGACTGCATGTACAAGCAGCGTGTATCTGTAACTTAGAGCAGAAAGTAGCATTAGAATGCATTCCATGTAAGGAATTGAATGTTGAAGGTTTCTCCGCAGTGATCTTTAATCTATGGATAAACGCTTGTGACCTGTCCCTGGGCCTATTGTGATCAGTTAGAAGAGGTCTGCTACTACATATATTTGAAAGCGTTGCTGTAAATCCCTCTAATAAATAGCAAATGCTGAAAAATTCTCTTCTCACCAATGTCTTTCTGAATTTCTTTCAATTTTTCTAGCTCTGAAACAAACACATTAATTTCTCTGTAAGTGTTATCCAAAAGCTTCATTTCCCATTGCAGTTTGTCATGATCCACAGAGACAACTGTTATAATCTTGACGCGACAAGAGAGCACATTTAAGAAGGAGCGCCACTATTATTAGTTTGTAAACCATATTGCGGGAGGAAAGAGGTCCACCATTTCAGCATCCGATTTTCTCTTATAATGCGGATTTCACATCAGATAGAATATTTACCAGTCTGAGCTTCACGTATTTTTTCCTCTGCGTGATTGAAGAATAGAAAATTAATGTTAAAATAATCTATGACGCCGTTACCTTTGCCTTATGGTCAACAATCTTTTAGATTGTCTTGTGATATGGAAGTGAGTTATGACTTGATGCTGAACTGAATTCACCAGGTAAGCTGGAAGTGTTGTTTATTAAGTCATCTTTCATCAATAACTGTTGTACTTCCTTCATCCCACTCATCTCCACACCCACCTTCCTTTACAGTCGTACCAACCAGTACACATTTGGTGGAAAGATTAATACAGAAAAAAACAGTTTAAAGATTGTTCGTTATTTTCCTTCATTGCAATGCTGGCTATTGTCACCTTGTTAACCCTCTTTTCTCATTTCATTCTATCAATCAATCAAGCAAACCATCCGCCCTTATCTAAAGATAGCAAAAATATTAATACAGTTGAAATTGTTCCAGACAGGAGCACACTTGTTTGATGAATAAGAATATCTTCATTCCCCTATATTACGTTCCACCTGCCCACTGGTTTATCTATATCGCTTTGCAGACTCGTTGCACACTGCTCACAATCCCCCATGCTACCTATTGCGGGATAGTAGATTTAAAACTGAAATGAGAACAAACTATTTCTCACAAAGTGTGGTGGATTTGTCGAACTCGTTGCCCCTTGGCACGGGGGAGTCTGAATCATTGAATTGTTTCGAGAAGAAGATAGACTTATTTCTAATAAATACAAAAGGGGGAAGGAAGGATATGAGGGGCGGGGGGTGGGGGCGGTGTAGTGGACATGAGTCCACAGAGAGATCAGTTGCGATCTGATTGAATGGCGGAGCAGGCTTGAAGGGTTGAATTTGCCAGTTCTGCTCCTAATTCCTATGTTCCTATTTATGCAGGGACTTTAAACTTGGCTACAATAAACATGAATTTCTCCATCAAGGTTTTTGGCATAAGTCCTAACGAGTTGAAGCTCTCTTACTAATCCCTGCGTCACTAGACTAGGTTCAGTTTGTCAACCAGAGAACAATCCGTTCTTTGTGACTCCGTTTCCTGCTATTTAGCCAGTACTCTCGATAAGCTAATGTATTACCCAACCCAACACCACGAGCTTTTGAATGCTGCACTTTACCGAGTTCCTTTTGGAAATCCAAGTATAATACATCGATTTGTTCCCTTAATCCCTTACATTTCACATTCTCAAAGAATAAATTATTTGAAACGCTATTTCTTTTTCAGAAAATCTTGTTTATTCTGCTTGTCATATTATAGTTTTGGAAATTTCCTGCCACTCCCTTAATTATGGATTAGACATATTTCCTGATGGCGGATGTTAATCTAACAGACCCATAGTTTCCTACATTTTGTCTCCCTCAGTTCTAGAATATACATGTTATATCTGCAGATTTTTCAATGTTACATTTCCAGAAACTCGGAAAATTTCGACGATAATAACCAATGTGTCCACTATCTCTGCAGTCACTTTGTTTTAAAACCCGAGGTTATAGGCATTCAGCTCCAGGGACCCAATAAGAATTTTGGTTCCATTACATTTCCGAATAATTTTTATTTTTTGGTAATGATTGTCTTAAACTCCTTTCTTCCTTTGGTCTTCTTATTTTCTAGGGATCCTTTTTTGTTTCTTTACTGTGAAAACAGATGCAAAGTATTGGTTTGAAAGCTCTGCCGTTTCCTCATTTTTCATCACTAATTCCACAGTTTCATTTCATAGAACCCTACAGTGCAGAAAGAGGCCCTTCGGCCCATCGAGTCTGCACCAAACACAATTCCACCTAGGCCTATACCTATATCCCTACATATTTTACCCACTAATCCCTCTAACGTACGCATCCCAGGACACTAAGAGACAATTTTAACATGACCAATCAACCTAACCCGCACATCTTTAGACTGTGAGAGGAAACCGGGGCACTCAGAGGAAATCCACGCAGATACGAGGAGAATATACAAACTCCACACAAACAATGATCCGAGCTAGGAATCGAACCTAGGTTCCTGGAGCTGTGAAGCAGCAGTGCTAACCACTGTGCTACTGTGCGGCCCAAGAGGCATACTCTTAGTTTAGCTATACATTTCCTTTTTAGAAATACGTAGAATATTCTGCCCGTTTTGTATTTCTTGTGAAATTTACCTGATACTCTAATTTTACCTGCTTGTTTTTTAGTCATCATTTCCTAGTTTCTAAAATATTTTTTCAGTCTTCTTATCTATTGTTTATTTTGTCAGTATTCTAACCGTTTCTTTCCACATGATGCCATCCATAATTTTCTTCTCTAGCCATGCAGCTGATTTTTTTCCCACAAATCCTTATTTCTCAATATAATAATGTTTTTCGCGAGTTATGAAGTAACTCCTTACATATTACTGTTGCTTCTCTATCCCTTACCATTTCAGCTTTCTCTGAATCCAACCTAGCCAACTTTCTTCATGCCTTTCTAATAATATTCAATAATTATTAAGTCACCGGTTTCTGACACATATTTCTCACTCTGCAGGTCAATTTCTATCACATTTATAATTGCTCTTGCTTACAAGATCCTTTATTATAACGTTAATTAATTGATCCTGTTTTATTGCATATTACCCGGCCATTTACAGAACATATTATTCCTAAAAACCGTTCTAAATATATCCTATGAGCTCATGTTCCAGTTGCCTTTGACAGCTTGATTTTTTTTAGGTTTCACGAAGATTTACATTTCCTACAGGCTTTGCAGCATATTTCTTACTGATCCTACATCATTTCTTGATTTATACTCTGTCCCCAGGTCTGAGCTGTTCAAGTTAGGCCACACTGACCTATACAAAAAAACCAGTTACGATCTAAGGAGATCCATCAAAGATGCCAGACCAAGCTAGTGTCCCAGGCTAGTCACGCTGACCCCCACCAACTACAGCAAGCTCTGCAAGACATAACAGGCTACAAGATGAAGGCATGTAAATGCTGTGTTCTCAACCAGCTACTATACTTCTTATATACTATGATTGTGCGGCCAAATTCCCCTCCAATTCAGTTTGCTGATGACATCACTGTTATGGGTTGGACCCAAACAATGTCGACACAGACTACAGGAATGAGATAGATAATCTGGTGAACTGGTGCAGCACTAATAATCTCTCCCTCAATGTCAACAAAATAAAGGAGATTGCCATCGACTTCAGGAAGCGTGAAGGAGAATTTGACCCTATCAGCATCAATGGGGACAAAGTAGAAAGAGTTGAAAGCTTCAGGTTTTTAGGTGTCCAGATCACCAACAACCTGTCCTGCCGCCCCCCTCATGACAACACTATAGTTAAGAAAGCCCACCAATGTCTCTATTTTCTCAGAAGATGAAGAAAATTTGGCATGTCACCTGTGACTCACCAAATTTTACAGATGCATCTTAGAAAGCATTCTTTCTGGTTTCATCACAGCTTGGTATAGCTCCTGCTCTGCCCAAGACCGCAAGAAACTATAAAAAAGTCGTGAATATGGTCCAATCCATCATGCAAACCAGTTTCCCATCCATTGACTCTGCCTATACTTCCTGCTGCCTCGGCAAGGTTGCCAGCATAATTAAGGGCGTCATGCACCCCTGTCATTCTCTTTTCATCTTTTTCCTTTGGGAAAATGTACAAAAGTCTGAGGTCAGGTAACAACTGACTCAATAACAGTTTCTTCCTTGCTGTTATCAGACTTTCTATAGATTTACCTTGCATTAAGTTGATCTTTCTCTACACTCTAGCTCTGACTGTAATACTACATTCTGCACTCTCTTGTTTCCTTCTCTATGAATGGTATGTTTTGTTTGTATAGTGTACAAGAAACAATACTTTTTACTATGTGTTCACACATGTGACAAAATTAAATTAAATTAAATCAAGTCACATAATTTCTTTTTGCACAGTAGTAGGGTCCCTCCTTCTGATGCAAAAGTTTTGCACTCGATTCTCTCTTCAGGCCTTGATGACAAAAGAAGGTGCTTTTGTAATGCGGCCAAGCAATTTGGGTGTCAATCTATAAATCATTCCAAACATGTCAGTGATAAGAGCAGGAGAGGCTCCTGGTCAGCCATGCTGGTTATGGAATTACATCGCTCAAGCTATGATCCGTGGGATAGGTTGATAAAACATGCTAAGTTGACTGGGCCGGAATTCCGCCAGCATGCTCTCTCTGATTCCGGGAATGGGCGAGGCTCGGAGAATGGCATTCTCTAATGGCCTCGGGTGGCGTCGTATGAACTTTGGGCGAATGTGCCGGTAAAATTCTGCACTGCGAAGAGGTGACTATGGAGGTTCCAGGGATAGGGATTGTTGTTTCACCTCGATGGGCTGTGTAGTCTCCTTGTAGATATTCTATGATTCTATAAGACACTAGTGACAGACGGGCAAACTGTTCTGCAATTACTAGCTATTAAAATGGATGAAACTCTGCCTTAGTTTATTATTAAGGTGCGAGAAGAGAATTGGAATAATCCAATGACAGTTCGGGATCCTGTAATGTAGTACAATTAGCGACTTCTTTCCTCTGTTACTTCATATGATCATTCAATTGACTCTGCATCTTGTTTCACACAACTTGTGCCAATTTAAAAAAAAATCCGCCTGCTTCTTCTTGATCTGAAAGTACACTCGAATTTTCAGGACCCAGCCTTTGATACCTTGCGAGACAGCCTTTCGATTGGTGTCCGTTTGTCGCTAATTGTGCAAGTCATCCTGCCATCTTGTTTTGAGTGTTCTGTATATTCAGACCAAAATACTTTAAAGCTGCATTCTTGACTTTGTCCTATTCTGACTTTATTTGCTGGTGTATATTTATACTTTATGTCCATTCCTTCAGACTCTGGTAAGCAATGGCTTTCCTGCGATATTGCCTTGGCCTTTCTCTTTAACTTTCCAAATTTCCCCTCAGATGACCTCCCCCCATCCCTGCAGCTGCCTACCCCACTCTGTGGCCCTGCTAGTTAACTGTCTATTATGTGAGAGACTGGATTAAGAAATATAAAACTTTGCAGTCCAATTAGATCAGGGTTTAAATTCAATTGTTTCTTCCCTGTTAGATAAATCAATTTGGGTGAACATCAATATTTCTGATTGATCAATTTTCCATTGTAACTCACCATCCTGTGCAAGATGGTCATCAAAATCTAAAGATGGGAATAAGAATTGCAATGCCAGTAATAAAATATTTTTGCAATATTCCATACTGGAAAGAAATTTATGAAAATCTGTGTAGCTGTTTGACAATTTATATAAAAATGCAAGTAGCAGGAAGCATTACCTTTATCTTTCGCCTTTAGCCTTCGCTCTGTTGAAAGAGGAACAGTATTAGCGATATTTGCAGCATAAGGGGAACAACAGTACCTTTGTAAATTCAATTTGACGCTTCAATTTTGCTTAGAACATTGCAGTAAACTCGAGGTGCGTAGGCATTTGGAGTAATAGATACTGTATTTTAAGATTAAAATACTTATGTTTGAAGTTAGCATTTATTTATTAGTGACAGAAGTAGGTTTACACTAATATTGCAATGAGGTTACCGTGAAAATCCACCAGTCGCCACACTCTGCGTACACTGAGAGAAATTTTAGCTTGGTCAATGCACCCAACTAGTACGTCTTTTAGACTGTTAGAGGAAACCGGAGCACCCGGGGAAACCCATGCAGACATGGGGAGAAAGTGCAGACTCCACACAGACAGTGACCCAAGCTAGGAATCTGTACCCTGGTCCCTGGCACAATGAGGCAGCTGTGCTAACCACAGTGCTGTCCTAATATCTTTCTTCTAATGTCGCCCCAATTTCCGTCGGCTTTAGCTCACGAGTAGTACTTTTAGTCTTGAATGGAAAGATAGTAGAGTCAAGACTCACGCCAGATGCTTTGAGCAGATCATCGAGCGTCGAACTTCACTGTAGTCATCTTTCGGAAGAGGTGCTAAAAGGGAGGCTTGCTCTGCCCTGCGAGGGACTGGTGAGGTGTGGGCGGATGGAGGGGGGCAGAGGCAAAACGACCCGATGCCATTGCTCTGTTTAAGCCCACTAGAATTCTGCCTCGTCAGCATTTATCATTTGGTCAATGCTGAATAAAAGCATCAAATCTGATTAGAGAGAAAGAGGGTTCCCATTCATAACGATTTCTTCACAGCTGATAAACCTGAGGTCACTCATTTATGTAGGAAGAACATGGAGATTCAATGTAAAATGAACAAAGTTATTAAGGGGTTGTAGGAGCAGAGAGAACTGGGCGTATAAGTGCATAGATTATTATTGATGATAGGAGTAGTTAATATAACATATAGTATCCTGTGTTTTATTAATGAGGACATAGAGTACAAGAACAAGGAGGTATGCTAAACTTGTAAAGGAGACTAGTTAGGCCTCAGTCAGAGTGTTTGTACAATTTCGGACGCCACAATGTAACAATGATGTAATGCATTAGAGAGAGCATGGAAGAAGTGTACAAGAATGGTTCCAGGATGGGAAACTTCAGTTATGAGGATTGACTGGAGAGGTTGGGACTGCTCTCCTTTGAGAGAAGATGTTAAGAGGAGATTTGGGAGTAGTGATCAAAATCATGAGGGGCTTGAATAAGCAGATCGGGAGAAACTGTTCCTGCTCATAAAAAGATCAAGAAAGAGATGACACAGATTTAAACTGATTTGCAAAAGAAGTAAATGTGATGTGAGAGACAACTTTTTGCATAGGGCGTGGTTGGGGTCTGGAATGCACTGTCTGGAAGTGTGGTGGAGGCAGCTGCAATCCAAGCATTTGAAAGGCAGTTAGATGATTATTTTCATAGAGAGCTAGTGCTTGGCTTTAAATGTGAATGACTTATCTGCTAGTTTCGAACAACTGGGGACCTTCACCAGGAAAGGAAAATGGCTTGAATGGAACCTACGCATTTTCCTCATAAATAGCAAGTGTTTCGGGAAATATTCAAAACAAGACTCTTTGTCTCTCCAAAATAGCGAAATGCAAGGAAGTCATGAGGCGGGAAGGGCTCCAGTCAAGAGTAGCTGCAAGGTTTGCTGATGATTTCCTTTGCATTCTCCTTCAGGCTGCAAATATGTGAAAGATTTTAATGACAGATAGATTAGATCTCCCAACATCAAAAGCATCTGTTTATTCACCAGCCTTGGGATGATCCATAGAATTTGGCTGAAGTGCTGGAAAAGCACTTAATGAGCTGCAAGGGTGAGTGGGTCACTTCTGCATTTGGAAGTACACGGGAGAATGTATTTTTGCGTGCGATTATCTTGTGCGTTGCCAAGTGTTTAAGGCAGCATGATGAAGTCATGCAATTCTGTCTAGTAACAGAGACTATGGAGGGCGGCAGGAATTGAAGTTGCAATACCTTTCAGTTGGCAACGAACAGTGAGAAATGTGTGCTGGTGACAAAGGGCATATTGGACACACATTTGAAGATCTGATGGTAGCACAGCCGCATGATTACAATTTCTCTCTTTGGTTGCCGAAGAAGAGGATGCACAAAGCCAGAGAGAGGAAGAGGACAGAAGGTGGTGGAACAAGTCAAGCCACCTTCATGGACATTTAGAAAGCCAATCATTGGAGCTGGGCTACGGGCCAAATTGACGTTGGAGGAATTGCCTGGAGCCGTGAGAATCCAAGGACGCATATCTATAATTGCTGCAAATGGTGCTGAAGGGTCTGGAGTGGGGAAGGAATTCGAAACTGGGAAAGCTGGCAGGGAGATAGCGTTGATGCTTTATGGTGGCACTGTTTGCAGCAAGGAAGCATATCTCTGAAAACCCATGCCAAAGAATGAAAATGACATTAAATCTTCATTTGGTATCACCACAGATGCAGCATTAGTGGAGACATCTATACCTCGAAGGAACCGGCTGCAAGTCCAAGGAGCAAGATGAATGCCTGGAGGACACGGGTTAACATCTTACTCCACACCTCACAACAACGGCATGTGCGCAGTTCAGCTGCAATGTACAGACATACTGGTGAGAACACATCACAACCTCAGGAAAAAACAGGATGTGTCCGCACATCTTTCCGACTGTGTGAGGAAACCGGATTGGCCATGCTAAATTCTCTCCCAGTGTACCTGAACAGGCACCGGAGTGTGGTGACTAGGGAATTTTCAGTAACTTCATTGCAGTGTTAATGGAAGCCTACTTGTCACACGGATAAATATACTTAAAAAATGTTATAAGTAGCGGCAGGGCTGCGAATTTCAGGGCCCAGCCGATCAAAATTGCGAATTGGATTGTGATGACTTCCGCTTTGTTTTTCTGGGGAAATTTTCTGCTTTGATTACCCTTTCGGCTCCCCAGCCAGCAAATGGAAGAACTGTTGATCAGTACAATTTGCTCTTCAGTGGCAGCTTAATGATCAGCGAATCTTGAAAAGTGCCTTTTATAATGGAGGCTTCATCGCATGGTTAGTCTCCATCGTAACCACTGTTTGGTTGCTGTATAATGTTAACATACAAGTGATGTTGCACTTTTAAGATCAGTGCACCGTTACTTTTGGCAGGTCAACAAAAGAAGTAAGCAGACCGTGAGCTGAACTGAAAGCTGATTGGTCGACGTTATCAATAGTATGTTTTGGGGAAGCCTGATATTTGTGCGATATATCCTTGTTAGTTCAGTGCGGGGGATAATGCTGGATTGGGCGCAATACAGAATTGGAATGGTCACATTTTTATCTGCGTTACTCGAAGCATATTCAGTTCTGTTTGGATCTATGAAACCCAGTACGTGTCGAGGAATGCAACAGGTGCCCAAGACAATCCGGTTTATCTTGCATGTCCGCATATGTCCAGTTCCAAGTTCCAGCCAATATAAATCAGAATGAAATGTTTCGCTTTAGAAATTAAGTTTGTAGCCTGGAATGTTGTATCAGGTGAGGTGGTGGCATCGTGCTATTGTCACTGGATTAGTAATCCAGAGACTCTAAACAAGATCTGGGGACATGGGTTCACATCCCACCAAGGCAGATGATGAAATTTGAATTAAATAAAAATCTGGAGCTAAAAGTCTAATGATGACCAAAAAAACCGTTGATTGTTGTAGGAAAAAAATCTGATTCACTAATGTCCTTTAGGAAAGGAAATCTGCCATCCTTATTTGGGTTTAGCTTACACCTGACTCCAGATCCACAGCAATGCGGTTGACTCTGAAATGGAGGGCTGATATAGGAAAGGGTAATAAACCCACGTCCTGTAAATGAATGCAAGAAGTTCAGCAGCCAAATAGTATGCAAAAGTTAGTGCATACTTATTAGATTTAGAAGTTGTAATTAGAATTAGAAACAGTTCCCAACGGGTTGCCTCCAAATCATAGCTCGAAGGAAATTATGTCCCAAGATGAGTTTTACAACATGTTGATATTCTGACATTAGCCGAGCCGTTGTATGGGAATGTGACATTTCCTTCCATTATGTAACTTTAGACTTACCTCCAAAAGGAACAACTTATTACAACACACAGTTATGAAGCAAGGGGAAAGATATCTGTAATAGCGAAGACCTGTCCATTTTCTTACCGCACTCTCGTAGATCAGCAGCCAGATTTTCAACCTCTAATAATAGAAATTGATGAAACAAATGACTTATATGGACAGATACTAAACATTTTACTGAGTGGACCTTTTGTAAATTGAAGCAGAAAACGAAGTGTACTTGATTATGTTTGTTCAAAAGTTTAGAATGGATGTGCAGGTGGGATTGGAGGTCAAATGGGACGGGTGCTGGACAGTTGGGTTTTCCAACAGGGCGCTGCGGCAAAAAAATACATATATTGAAACAAAATGGAAATGTGATACATGTCCTTGCTGCTTTTATTGGATCATGCATTGGAGATACACTTTACATTCCCTGGTCCTCCATCTTGTGGATTCGAATTTTTGAAAATGCTTTCATCACCTAGCTGATTAAATTTAAATTAAATGAATTAAACTAAGTTAAATTTAAATTAGATCCTGTGGTATCACAAAAGTGGAAGAAAAGTTCAGGAATTATTCAATTATTCTATGGGTGGATGTACGCCCAAACTATGCAGGGAACGTTGCCATGTTATGGTATATTAGGTAAAAATGGCATATTTTGAATAACAACAGAAATTGATGTAATCGGACTCCTTGTCAAACTGCAAGATGAGTGTTCAGTGTAACAGTTAGCAGAAAACAGCGATTTGAGTCAAACGCCAGTTTTACACCGCTCGCGACTTTTGCTTTCTCTTCACTTATGCTGCATTTTATCGCATCAAGGACAACTATTTTGTATTTCCCCAACATGCCGTGATAGAAAGTGTCTCTGCAAATTCAATGGCACTTACCTAAGGTCTTGGCTTTCAGGTCCCTCGCTATAATAGAAAAATGTTGTCGTAACATGGTTATCGTATCACTTTCAAACGTGTTGCATGTTGCGAAGAACAAGCGAATGAAGTTGGTTTGAATGAGTTCATCAGTAAAGTGAGTTGAAAGCATGGCGCCCAAATCCAGCATTCCGAGATATGCAAAAGTGATAGAATATAAGGTGACTCTCATGGAGTTAACGGTGCCCAGTGGCGTCTCCAGAGCCCCGAAGGCAGAGATGTAAAAATAGAAACCGTTCAAGTCTCAGAAGAAGGCGCCACATAGAATGTCACTACCCAAATGATAAGTTGAAGATTTACTGCAATTCCAGATAGTTATCTGTCAATGTGAATTTGTAGAGGGATTCAAAGATTGAGATTAGTTAAGTTCAATATACTTCCATTACTTACCGCATTCCCGATAGTTGGCAGAATCTGAAACGGAGGTGATTTTGCAATTGAATAAGAAAGTTTATTTAGTTCAATGAAATTAAAATATTGACATGTTAGATTCAAAAACATTACCAATTAACGATATTCAGTCAAACATACAATTAAGACAAAATGGGAGATTAATGAATTCACCTACACAACTAATGCGCTAGCAGGCTTTCACAAAAGATCTCAGATTTCAAGCTAAATAGCAGAATTGGTTATAGTTTTCGTTATTACATTAATCAGCCCAGAGCTTAATAAAAGCACTTTCATTCATTCACTATTCTGTCAATCTAACAATGGCATGTCCTTCAATTAATCATATTTTTGGCACCTTCAAGTGTTAATCTGTCATTGTCCATTTTACACAAGGTCTCTCCCAAAAACGGCTTCTTATGAATCAGCATTTCTCTAATAAGTTTAACTAGCCTGAATACCCAAAGACACCTTTATCTTTTGGTATTATTATCAGGCCTGGATAATTTACTTTGTTGCATAACTTGTGCCTGACTTGTGCTGATATCTTTTATGAATACATCCTTCATTTTACCGGCATGTTACAAATTCATTTCTTAGAGACGTCATTACAATATTACTTAAATATTTTGTATCAGTCTCAAACCGCATATTAACATGCGTTGTTAATTATCCTCACGTGGGTATTTAGAATTAATCAGAATTCATAACTACAATCACATTGCAGGTTACAATATTTTTGACAGCTCTGTACAAAAGTTAGCAAATCACCATGCAAGATGCTCTCGGTAGGCGAAAGGATAAAATATTTCTGAAGTTTTACCTGACTCCTTCTCACGAAGTTTATTTTCTAGATACACGAAGGACAAAAACACAGGTTTCCATGTGAGATACGCATCACTGAGAGATTTTCATTTTCATCTCCTGGTGACAATTTCTCTTGGAGTTCATATTAGTTACATCTTTTATAAAATCCTTGAGGAGGGAAACAGATTGGTGGAGGAAAACATCTTTAGAAGTGAAGCTGGCTATTTATCATCACTCGAAGAAATGAATATCTAGTGGATTCTCTTTAAAGCTCGAAAACAGGAAAGAATTACACTGAGAAATGACCACAGATGTCGCACAATTGACAGCTTTGACCATCGCTGCTCTGACATAGGAACAGCAATAGGCCATTCAGCCACTCGAACCTGCTCGCCATTCAGTACAATCATTGCTAATCGAACATATCAATGCCTTTTACACTCATTATCCCTTTACGTTATTGTAATCACAAATCTTTCAATCCCTATTTTAAACAGTCAGAATGATTCAGCTTCGATAACCCTCTGGAGTAGCGAATTCTAGAAATTCACCGGCTGCATAAAGAAATTTGTCCTCACCTCTGTTGTAAGTGACTTCCCTCTTGTTTTGAAATTGTGCCCACCTGGTTTTAGACTCTACAAGCAATTCCACAGCTTACCTATATCCACCCTGTCTTTCCTTTTAAGCATTTTGTGCAGGTACTCCAGGCATGATCTAACCAAGCTAGTATACAATGGAAAGAAGACCTCCTACTCTTGCATTCCAATCCTCTTGCCGTAAAGGCTAACCTTTTCAATTGACCTTTCTAATACCTTTCTGCACCTGCATCCTAGTCTTCAGAAATAAGAGAATGGGCGAGCATTTGGCATTGGCACTGGCCTAACAGTATTACATTTTTGTTCATAGATAGAGGAGGAAGGCATTTGGCCACTCAAACGTCTTCTATTATTCACCGGGATGGCTGGCCTAAATCCTAATGTCCATGGCTAGCAAAAAAAATCAACGGCAATTATGTAGGCTTCTGCCTACTATGCCCATTCCTAGTCATTTAGTGCTACCAAGGTTAATAGAGCTGAATATCGCGCTTGGAGCATGACACACATCCAATGAGACACTACATATACTGCATATCCATCCAAAATAGATCTGACATTCTGTTATATCTAACACCTGGGGAAGCCGTCAACACAGCTTGTTTTTAGTTAATCCATATGCAACAAATCAAATAGTTTGATATATTCATATATGCATTTCTAAAATAAGGTCGATTATCTTTTCAAGATTTATTAAATATTAAAACATACCAATCCATTTCAAATTTGGTTCTCCCTTTTACAACTGAGTTTGTTGGATGAATCGAATGTGGCTATTTAGATATTATCATTCACTGGCGTGCAAGCCCATCTTTTTTATTTGATTTGATTTGATTTATTATTGTCACAAAAGTTAATATAGAATGAAAAGTATTGTTTGATGCGCACTATACAGACACAGCATACCGTTCAAAGAGAAGGAAATGAGTGAGTACAGAATGTCATGTTACGGTCAAAGCTAGGGTGCAGAGAAAGATCAACTTAATGTGAGGTAGGTCCATTCAAAAATCTTATGACAGCAGGGAAAAAGCTGTTCTTGAGTCGATTGGTACGTATCCTCAGACTTTTGTATCTTTTTCCTGTCTGAAGAAAGTGAAAAGAGTATGTTCGGGGTGCGTGGGGCCCATAATCATGCTGGTTGCTTTGCTGTAGCAGCGGGAAGCATAGGCAAAGTCAATGGATGGGAGGCTGGCTTACGTGTTGGACACATTCATGACCTTTTTAAGTTCTTGGGCAAAGCAGGAGCCATATCAAACTGTGATTCAACCACAAAGAATGCTTTCTATGGCCTATCTGCAATCGTTGGTGAAAGTCGTAGCTGACATGCCAAATTTCCTCAGTCTTCTAAATAAGTAGAGGAGTTAGTTGGCTTTCTGAACTACAGTGTCGGCATGGAGGGACCAGGAGAGGTTGTCAATGATCTGGAACTGGTAGATTTATCAGTAGATGGCGCTCCTATGGTCTTGTGCTAACTGAACACATTCTTCCGCTCAGCGGCAGTACTGAGGCGACTGCTAACATCACTGCATTTCTCCGCCTTCCTGACTGGACACCGCCAACCATACTTCAGCGCAACCAGGCAGAGTGGAATGGTGAGAAAGAGGGGCAGAGAACACACCCTCCAATTTAGGACACTGGTTGCCACGTTGAGGTCAGTTTTTAAGGAACTATAAGGTTTTCAGTGAGTCAGTTGGTGAGCAAGCAAGCGAGCGACTGAATGAATAGGCCAGCTAATGGATCAGCGAATGACTAGGTGAGTAAGTGATTGGGTGTCAGTCAGAGCTATGAGCAATGATGATGTCGGAAGGATCTTGGGTTTGGCAGTCCGTCGATTGAAGTGGTGGAGGAGTCGCGGATCAGCACGTCAGCCGAGGAGGAGGTGAGGTGGGGTGTTGGGAATGAGAGATGGGCGTTGAAGTTATCCCTGCTAATTATTGAGAAATTATTGGGTAGAATCATCAGTGGATTGGGAGTCACTGTTGGATTGCCACTCCACTCATATTTCCCTATCCTAATTTGAAGCTATACATTCTAAGGAATGTGCAAGGTAGCTTCCCCTGGACTCCTTTAGTGCTATATCTGGACGATGGAGGAGCGCTATCGCATCTACTTTTGCGGCACCATCTGCCACATTCCGGTAGGTTTCCAAGTCCAAAATTCACTTTGGCAAGCTAGGGAGAAAAAGCGTGAGTGCGAGTAGTAAATGATGATTGGTTGGGAGGATATTTGGATGGCTGAGGAAGGTGGTGCAGGTGTAGGGTTAGCCATCGGGATTGGATGTTAGATGACCTGTGAGTTGCGAGGGTGGATCTGACTCAGTGGACAGTCGTAGGACAGGTGTAGTCAAAGTATGAAGGTGTCATCTGATGGTTCGGCCGGATAGTCAGTGGTTTGAAAATATAAGGGGCGAGGAGGAGGTGGGAATTCAGCTCAGTTAAGCTGAGGCAGAAATTGGAGTGGGGACATCTAGGGTTTAATCAGGAGATAGGGGCGGGTTGGGGAAGTACTCGGTAGGTGAAGATCTAGCTCAGTGATCAGGTTCGGCAGCGAGTGTTTAGTCGGGTGGTCAAAGGGGTGTAATTAGCGATCACTAATATTCAGGATTCAGAAATGATTTTTATCCCTCTAACCCTACCTGCACAATTGTACTAAGTAAATCAGAACCTTCTGAAGTCTATGACTTGGAATTTTAGAGGATTCAGAGCAATTGTCTCACAGAAATTGGAAGTTCCCGGTCAATTGCCAAGCAGTCATTGTATGGGGGCTTCCATGTGCTGCCTTCATGCATTTTCTGGAATACCTTCAGGGCACAATCCTCCGAAAAACGGAAGACCTGGGCATTATGTATTTTTAGCGCAAATATCCGAGCAAGTAGGAAATATCAAGCCGGGTCCTGCCATTAGTCACAGTGCACATGCGATATGCTGAGCATATCACCTATATAAACAATTGAGATTCATGTATATTGGAATCTTCAAATGTATAGGAATAATTCAATTAATTTTTCTCACCTAAATCTTGCAGTGCTTTCTTCAATTTTCTGATTTCTGAAAAACAAAAATAAAATTCTTGAATTGTTACATGTAAAGTTAGTACAACATTTTGAGAAGCACCTCTCCGTTTGTGATCAGGTTTTTCATTTAGTTGCATTAGAAAATATTGCATTCGGCAATATTTACGGAATTGGACAAAACGTTTAACCAGCCCCGTGAATCTCAATCAAAACTTCAAGTAGTGGCGCTTCCAATTCCACAATTCTTAATAAATGGAGGACAGAAAAGAATGGCCTCCAATGTATAACAACGCAGAAGTTAATCTAAACTGCTAACAGCGGTGTTGCCTTTCAGATGCGGCAGGTAACAACGAATCGATCCTGCTTTTGCTCACATCAACCACGTTCCGGACAGAACAGCAATCATGTCCAAGGAAATACTGCAATGAGTACTGTACAATAGTGCCTAATATAGAATTTTGCAGAATTGAGTCTTTTGAACAGTAATCGAACAGTTACTTCTTGTTACTTTTTTTTACCTCTGCTGTTCCCTTCGCTTGGCTGCTGATATATCCCGACTCATCAAATTATGAGGCAGTGCACCCCAGATCCTTACCTTTCAGATTATTTTTCCCATCATCTTAAATCTGTCCCTCTCGTTATTGGTCTTTCAATGGAAACGGTTTGTCTTCTCAACTCGTTGCAGTTTGAAATCCCTCGATTAAATCTGCCCAGTCCAAAAGGACAACTCCGGCATCTCCAGTCTACCGTTTGAATGCATTCCCTCACACTTTGAATCATTAATTCCACTAAACCTTGTTTGTCCTCGCTCCAAAGCTTTCACACCATTTCTCAAATATCGCATGCATAATTGCATCTAAAGGCAATCCAATTTTTAAAACATATGTATTGTAGATTTCCTTGAGAACAAAATAGTCCTTACCAATTTCACAAACAACGTTATATGTGACTATGAAAAGGCAATCTATCCCTCAGTAGCTGAAACGAAACCGGTCTATTCATAATTCTTGATATACATTTTGGCGCCTCATGAGCATATAATTAAGTCATCACTAAGACGTCCTCTTCTCATCTCTGGAACATCAACAAATCTCTCTAATCTTAGCCCATCAGCTGTTGAA
Source organism: Sphyrna mokarran (assembly GCA_024679065.1). Taxonomy (NCBI): domain Eukaryota; kingdom Metazoa; phylum Chordata; class Chondrichthyes; order Carcharhiniformes; family Carcharhinidae; genus Sphyrna; species Sphyrna mokarran. Next base: position 99,153,016 of record JAGIQG010000009.1, read on the forward strand.
ACCCTCATTCATGGAACCTTCATTCGCACCTCTGTTACTTCTAGACTTAAATAATTCGAAGGGTTACTGGCTTGTCTTCCATCATAAGTAAACCTGAGGTCAGCCGAAATTCTGCTGTTCATATTTTAATTGTTGCTGAAGTCCCATTCCCTGCCCTGAACTTAGCTGTGTCGTTCCCTTGATCTGAGAGTTCTTGTCGTTATTTTCAGATCCATTCTGTCTTCTATCCGGCACATCTCCAATCTCCTCCAATCTGAAGCATACTGGGATATCTGTATTCCTCTAATTCCGGCCTCTTGAACATTGCAATCTCTTCAGCTACCTGGTACACCAGCTTTGGAATTTCTCCCCTGAACCTCGCTACCTCCATATCTCTCTGTACTTTGCGATGATCGTCAAAACTATCTGCTTGTCCAAGCCTTTAATCATCTGACCTATTATCTCCTTATGTGGTTCGATGTCACTTGTTGTTCTATAATGTGTCTGATACAGCGACTATGGATGTTTTAAGTCAAAGCTGCTTTGTAAAGCAAATTGTTGTTGCAGTAAAACATCTGGTTCTTGTGTTCTCTGGCAATGAAAGGCAGGATCTAATTGTTAAGCCTGTTAAACCATCTTCAAACGTTCGTGTATTGGCATCCGGATGAGCTTCCTTTAGACCCCTTTCAGACCCCTTAATGTTTAGCATTAAGCACAAAACAGCAGTTCATTACTGAGTGCAGCCAGTTACAGAGTTTGAAGTTGAGAATATCGTAAGTAAAGAAATTCTATGCACTCGGGGCGAGGGGAGGAGGGAAGCAATGGGAAGAATTTTACTCATTTATATTTACAGAATCGCATTAATATATTGGTAATTGTAAAGTTTAATTCATATTAATCGCATTTACTGAAAGTTGTAATTCTCATTCAGAGCGGAACACTTTGAACAAAATAACACACTACTTAAAGTATCATGAAAATGGCAAAGCAGGTGATGTGTTGTGAATACCAAATGTGGAGAGTCCTGCACCACAATGATATACAGGCAAATACGTCTGTAGTGAACGTAAGCACCTTGGGAGCTTTGGTTCAGAGTGCTTCTGCTGGAGACTGAGCTGTAGGTACTGCAATGCACGAGGGGTGAGGAAAGGTATCTGGACATTTTGTTCCAGGAGGTATTCACACTCCTTAGGTTAGGGCCTGCTGATCTGATCAGTTTGTAGAGATGCCGGCATTGGACTGGGATAAATACAGTAAGAAGAATCACAATACCAAGTTAGAGTCCAACCAATTTATTTGATAGTAATCTCACAAGCTTTCGGAAATGGTGTTCCTTCGTCAGGTGTGTGACGAAGGTGTGTGACACTTGATGAAGGAAAACCATTTCCAAAAACTTGTGAAATTACTATCAGATAAACTGATTGGACTTTAACCTGGTGTTGTGAGGCTTCTTATGGTCTGATCAGTGCTTAGGGACAGGAATAGTGTGACTGCGAATGAGGCAGGTAAGGGGAACGAGAAGTCAAAAGTCGTAGAACTTCAGGCCTTGCAATCGTCCAATAAATTCTAGATTCCTGCAGTTTGTGGGGATTAAAGCAGAGGATGCAGAGTGATGAACGAATTAACTCCATCACCAATAAGAAAGGTAACTTAAATGGGCGGAGTTTTAGTGAAAGAACGGCTAGTATGGGACAATATAGTGTGGGGTACGGGAGTTAATACTTACCAATGCAATCGAAAGCATGATTCCAAATGGCTGTGATTCCTGCTAGGTGTTGCAGTTTTGGACATCTACCAGGGACTAGAGAGGAAATTACTGAGAAGCCTGTTGTGCTTTATTAAGCAACCCTAGGAGTCCAGTAACTTCTCGCACTGTGTGTTTGTTTCCCACATTTCTCGTTTTCGCTTGTCCTCTCTATTTTTAATTTTAAGGCTATTTTACCCTGATATTCTGGCTTCATAATGCACCAGCCTCCATTTTGCTACGACAAACTGTTTCTAATGCCATTAAAACCAAGAACGTTGGTTTTGTTTAATCTTCTTCATTCTCTTTGGAATTGTACCCAAAACCAGCTCGAACCATAACTGCTTGAATTAGCGCCCAATTTTCCATTACATTTCTGACTACCTGTCCTGGACTCCAGTTGACCAGACCACTCCCTGCTTTATGATCTGAAATTAGCCGTCTTTTAGATAAACATCTTTGTTCGAGGTTTCTCCTCATCCATCCCCCTCATTCCAATGATTAGTTCTCTCCCATCAGGAAACCCAAAAAGTAATAAAGAACATCAAAGTTCTATAAAATGTTACCGTCTTCCTTTGCTGCGAGGTCCCATTTATCTATGAAAAATATAACGAGTTCAGTCAGCAATTATAATTTAAAAAGCAGGCTCAGTTTTTTAAAATTTAATTGCTCCTGTCCTATCAAAATGATTTATGGCGCAAATGCTCCCAACATAAGATGAGTGACGTATCAGCAACCGTAACTCATTCTTTTTTCTTTCATACACCTAACAATTTGATTTGCGTTATTATTGTCAAATGCACTGAGATACAGTGATAAGTATTATTTTGCGTGCTATCCATACAAATCATACCATACATAGCTCGCGAGGAGTTGCCACGCTCTATGGCGTCTTGAAACACGAATCTGGTGAACCTACAGTGAGATCAGTAATGTATCCGCATTCTCTCTCCACTCTTTGTGTTGCGGTGACTGGCTGCTAGTATTTTGACGGCTTGACTGGACATCAGGTTTTGACACAACCAATAGCGGAAATAAATAAAGTTTTAAAATAAACTAAAATGTAAAGACAGCGGCTTGCACAATTGATTGCTTTCTGCATAAATCTATGAATAGAGAGACAGAGCATGTCAGAGATTCAGAGACTGGAGTGTCCATTCAGTTTGCTCAGAATCATCTGGAGCTTCAAAAACTTCATTTCCAATCTTTCCAGAGTTGATTAAAAAAAACATAAAATTGAGGATGGCAGAGGGAGTGGCGTACAATCCACCAAACCTTATGTTCCCTCATTGTTAAAACCGAGATTACTGTCTCTTTTACTGTTGTGGAATCAGTGTCTACTCTTGCCAAGGAAAGGATGACAGATTGCAAGATATATTCAAATACAGTGATTTAAATGATTTGTATAGCACTAGTGGAACACTTTTGTGTTTGCAGTTCTCTGTATTTATCAGAAAGATTTATGTATGATCTGCATGGCAACTTCACAGGTAAAATTAGGCCAAAGTTTTGTAATCCTTGATATTTCCTTATGAAGTGCCACGGTTCTTAAAATACGGAAAAATGTCCTCTTCTTAACGACTTCTGCCAGAAATGCTGTGCAATTTCTTCACAAGGAAAGACCTCTCTTGAACACTTATGCCTCTCGATTATCAGACTCCTTAATGGGCGTAGAGTGGCAGGAATTTCCTCGTGCATTTAATATTGGGAAGATTGCTTTCGTTCCTCCCGGTTCCTGCACCAATTTCTGATCCTTTACCAACTCCATCTCTCTTTCCAGCATTTGACTGAAGCTGAAGCAGATTATCCACAAAGCTCAGAGTCAAATGTGGTCCTGAGGTGATTTTGAAACCAGTACCTGAGCCGTCACCTCCCAGATCATTTATTTCCACTGAGTCACTGCCCCTGCCTCAGCTCTTCCACTGTTGGAACTCCCACCTATGCTTTTGCAACCTTCAGAATTAATTATTTTTTAACATATACTCTGATCAACATCCTCCAGGTGCTACCGAGTCAAAATTTGAGTTCACCCAAAACTCGGGTTGTCTTCTCCTAACTTTCAGCAAATGTCATTTGTCAACATCCTTGTACTTGTGGACTTCTAGAGGTTTACGGTCAAACCACTCTGCAGGAAATGTTAATACTTGCTTTTACTCTCTCCAAAGTCTTTCTTAGAAATTTCAGACAAATCTCCTCCTGTTCTAATATTATACAAGTATCGGCGCAACTGATATTTCTGCCTCATTTGTGGGGCATAGGAGGATATTGGTAATTGAGTAGTAATCCAGAGCCTAATATTCTGGTGCATGGGATCAAATTCCATCATGCTAGCTGGTGAAGTCTAAAATAAGTTGACAAACCTGGAATTGAAAGCTAACCAGGCAACTACCAGCTATTGTCACTCAAATACCCTTGAATTAAATGAGCCATCATTAAATCGCCTCGCCTAATGTGATTTCAATCTCACAGCAGTGTGGTGATGCTTACATAGCTTCAAAACTGGTCTAACCAGCAAGTTAGTTGTGCCAACTCACTAGAGAAATGGCAGAAAGGAATAAAACCCGACGAACCACCAATATCAATCTTGGCACCTGAAACAACAATGGCATATTGTCGACATTGCAAAGTTTTCGATAATTAAGAATGGAGGCATATATCAAAATTGGATGAAATGTCCCAGAGACTATGCCAGCATCATCCTGACATTACCATGCCCAGTGAATCATTCTGTAGAATGCCCTGACACAACTACGAACATCTCCAGAACTGTGTCACGTAGTAAAGGAACCAACAAGTGGAATCAACAGATTTGACATTATTCTCATCAATCTACCATCGCAGATGCGTCTGATAATGATGGTGTTGAAAGGACAAACCACCTAACCATCCTTGTGAAGATGAATTCCCCCCATCAAATTGAGGATACCCCTCCTGGTCATGTTTGCACCCTCCATCTCCATCCACTTCACCATGTTAAGATATCGAACAGATCTAGCAGCTTAAGACTTGGGCAATCATGGATTGCTATTGGCCATTACCATCAGCAAAACTGTACTCAATCGCCACATGTAATCTCAGGATGTCTGGCAGCATTTGTAAGGAGAGAAAAGAGTTGATGTTTTGATTCCAAACGACCCTTTGTCAAAGCTTTGACAAAGGGTCATCTGGACTTGAAATCTCAGCTATTTTCTCACCTTACAGATTCTGTCAGACCTGGTCAGATTTTCAAGCATTTTCTCTTTTGGTTTCAGATTCCAGCATCCGCTGTACTTTGTTTTTGCATATGTAATCTCATGGCCCGCCATATCTGTCTTCTATCATTATCGTCAAGTTGAGAAGCAACTCTGATTCAAGAAGAGTGGAAGAGAGCCAGAACCTGTAAACGACATATCCAAAATGTGGCAACTTTGTAAAGTGACAACAGAGGACTATTTGCCTTTCAAACAATGGAAAACACTATGCGATAGACAGAGCTATGTCATCCTACAACAAACGAATGAAGTCAAAGATTTGCACTCATGCCACATCCAGTGAGAATGTTGATTGGCGATTCGTGACATAGTGGGCAGCACTGTCAGTGGGCCCTGACAATATTCTGGCAATAGTACTGAAGATCTGTGTACCAGGACTTGCGCATCCCCTGTCCCAAGACACTTACAACACTGGCATCTGCCCAGAATTGTGGAAAATTGCCCAAGTATCTCCTGTGCAGAAAAAAAGGAGAAATCTAAACCGGCCAACGTCTGATCCATTAACTTATTCCCAACAATTAGCAAAGTGATTAAAACTGTTGTCTACAGTGATACCCAGTATGACTCACTGGTTGACTCACAGTATGACTCACGCATTGATACTGAATGTTTGATTTTCACCAGGGCCACTCGGCTCCTCGTCTTATCACAGCTTTTTGATCAAAAGTGGACAAACGACCTGAATCCAAAGAGTGAGGTTAAAGTGACTTCCCTTGACATCAGGACAACAGTTGACTGAACGTAGCAGCAGGTAGCCCTAGAAACAATGAAGTCATAGGGGAAAAAAACTTTACTGTGTGGTGTCATGCCTAGCACAAAGAGAGCTGTTTCAGTTGTTAGAGGTCAATCCATGTACCACTTAAGTAACTACATAGCCTCTAGTCTCATCACTGGAAATGTGACATTTCTATCAGCTAAACCGTGCCTCAGTTGTTCAATTCTGCAGCTTTCTTGACGCACACAAAGAAAAGCTTGAGGTCAGCCCATCTTCCCAAAACACCAGGGCGAGAGAGAGAGAGAGACACAAAACACTGTATCCAGCCTGATATCCAAGCACCTTCTAACTAACCAGCAACCAAAATTGAAAGTAAAACAAACTCATGGGGGAAGAAAAGATGGTCCCACCTGACTGGTCAATCATTCTTGCCACAATAATTCAAAAACTTGTAAACTCGCAGAAAGTGCATTCGCCCCAGAGTGAAAATAAACAAAATTCACAGGAACCAGTTAAGTAGCAATAAAAGGTCATTCAATCAGACAGCTTGGTGACTGCTTATAGCTCCAGCGAACATGATCATAAAACATATGTTCTTAAAGGCGCGGTAGTGTCACATGCTTGTAACGTAACTGAGCAACATATGTCCGAATGTGTTTCCTTTTCTCTTTTTGGTCCCTGTTCATGCCCCACCTCATATTTATTATACCTGCATCCTGCCCTTTCAGTATATCCTCTGCAAAAAGAAAAAACGTAAGTTAGAGCAGTGGATTCAGAAACATCACGGCGCTACATTATGCCATTTTGCGGAGCCAATGATAAGCACAGCGGGGTAAGCAAGGTGTAGGTTGAAATGCTGTGGGAACTGCAAAAATGAAAGTAGCACATGCACAGGATGTTTTTTTTAATGGTCTGGTCTGAGGAAACGCTGTCCCTGTTTGCATTTGTGAAACTGAAATCATGCTCACTCTCGCAGCCCTGAAGATTCAGTTTCCAAAATCTATCATTGAACTGCTAACTGTGGAATATGACTAGAATGTTGATGTTGGATCAGAGAATTCGCAGTCTTACACTTTTCAGTGAGATATAGATTGCCTTTTGGGACCAGTGTAAATCTTCTTTCGTTAGACAGCTCTCTTGAGTGATTTAATACCTATTAGGATTTTGGGCATGGAATTTCGCTATGGGTCTTCTTATCTTTCCCGTTAATGCTACAGCAGATTGGCAAAAATCTGGGAGGAGCAGAGAAAAGAGCTGTTTATATGCCTTTCTCTGAATTGATAAGGGTGTTGGTAGGTGGAGGATGGGATAGGGAGGAAACGGGGTTGGTGAGACGGTGGGGAGACTGACAATACTCCATGATTCCTTTGGGTCCCAGATTTGGAAATGCTGCACACACATAGGTGAAGTTGAGTGATCTTACCGACATTCTTACGAATGGCTTCTATTTTCTGATGTTCTAGCAAAATGATATTTGCAAAATAAGTTTCTGCAAGAGTGATGACGTTTCCTTAAACAGCACAAATGCCTCTATAATCGATAATTCTAATTACTTGTGTAAGAGAATCAGTTGCTTAAGAATTACTATTGTTCTGAAACCTAATTTCGACGACCCCGCCCCCTCCTCCCCGTGAATAAAACCCCACCAAATTATCAGAGGATTAAGGGGGACCGCCGAGCTGCAATAGCACTTGTACACCCTGAGTGCAAATTGGACAAATCCATTGAATTCTCAATCATGCAATATAATTGCCTTTCACAATGCCGCTGTGTCCCTCTGGTAGGATTGCTTTCAGATATTTTCATTCCGAGTAAATACATTTTTCATGTCACCTCTCGTAAAATTGCTTTTCCGCACCTTGCATCTGAACGATTTAGCTCCAATTGTAAAGGAATTACTTTGAAGCAAATCTGCATTGTTATTATCCACTAACCTGAAATAGATCCACCCATTCTGCTCGATCATCCTAACTTCAACGGAAAGCCCATGAAACCATAGGACTATTTTTAAATATTTATATTAATGTCCCCGGGTTCAGTATCACAAGGGGGGCAGAACTTACAGACATTGTTTTGTAATTGGGCAAAATTCCTCCTTGACTCTCTTAAGAAATTTAATATATATATATAAATGGAGCTTGAGCGTTTCTGATCAAGCCAGCATATATTGGCCATTCCTAATTTCATTCGAGGAAGTAAATGTTGGTTATCGGGGGACCCAGCGACAACAAAGGAATGCTTATATATTTCTCCGCCGGGATGGCGTGTAAGTTGGAGGGCAATTGGAGGTGGTGACATTCCAATGTTCGTTTGCCTTTTAGATGGTGGAGGTTGCAACTTTGGAAGCACTGTGGAAATATTGCCTGCTGACTTGATATACTATATGTTGTAGATGGTACACATGCTATGTTTGTAACAATTCAATCTTAAAATATGGCTTCAGGAAAGCAACTCTTCTCTCCAATCATGCTTCACATGTTCCAATATATCTTTCTTTTCTTATGATTTTCTATTATTGTTCATCATGTTAATCTTATTTACTCCAGATTTCTACTGTTTTCGAATCATAATAATAATTGTAAAAATGTCACAGCACCCTCAAATTGACTGAAGGGACAGGCGATGGCCTCGGTTGCCCTCAGCCCATGGATAAGACTTATATGGAGGGATATGGGCCAATGGCGGGCAATTGGGATTAGCTTAGCTTAAAAAAGGGATGGCATGGACAAGTTAGGCCGAAGGTCCCGTTTCCATGCTGTAAACCTCTATGACTCTGTGACTCCATGATTTGAATGAAATCAAATAGGTTCAAGCTGACACTGGTCATCAACATTTATAATGAAGAAAATAGAACTTAAATCAATATCCTTTTTTGTACCTTTATTTGATCACGCAAGATTCAAATATGCAAAATATTTCGGTATATCAATACGGAAATGTTTTCATAACCGGGCTACATTTTGCAGTCTGAAGCGTTAGACTCTAATTTAAAGACAATTCTCCTGTGCACAAATTATTTTGTCGGATTTACTGAACGTCATCGCATGCAAAAAGATTAATTTTAAAATTCCTCCTAACTGACCGGAGGAAGGTTAAATTTAAAACAGTGAGTAAGCTGAAGTTCAACATGTCGGCAGAGTGCAGCACAAAACTATCGTTAGCACCTAAAAAACTTACCTAATTGAGTCTCACGTATTTGATCCTCTGTAAAATTGATAATGTGAAACAAAGTGCATTAAAGTCAATGATTGGATGGAACAAACGTAGAGCGGTCCAAATTAACGTCAATTCCAGACAAAAATGCTCTTCACTACTTAGAAATTTAATATGGATTGCATTCAAAAGCCGAGCATTATATCTGATTATCCTCTCAATTTATGACATTATGGAATACAGAAAAGCAAAGTTAATCACAAAATAATCGAATCCGAATATATATATTATATATATATATATATACAGCGCTCGGATGCTGCGACAACAATTCACTAATTGCCTTTTGCCTATTGACCTGAACACTGTCCATTTTGAAACAAATATTCAAATTAATTTCAAAAGCCACGATTGAAACGACCTCCACCGCATTTTCAGACAATGCTTTCCACAACGTAGTCGCTCCCTGCATGAAAGATCCAAATGTCACTGTATTGCCAAAACGTTAAATCTTCACAACTTAGTGCTATATCCTTCTACTCATGGGAATACGTTCATATCTACCCAGAACCCTCAGCAATTTTGGTATTTCTATTGAATCTCCATTTGTTCTTCTCTTATACAAGGAAAACAACCACGATTTCTTTTACAATATTTCTATATAACTGGAGTTCCTTATTCCTGGAACTATTTGCAGAATTTTGTCTACACACTCTCTAATGCCTTTGCATCTTTCCCTGATCTGCGGTTCCCATAACTGGATGCAAAATTCGAGTGTTTAATGCAGATTTTCATAATTTCCTTGCTTGGTACTGCACACTCCTCGAACAGCTGGTATCTTGGATGCTTTAATAACCATCTGCATAACTTTGCCTCCCAGCTTCAATGAGTTGTGCACATATAACTTAATCTCTCTGCTCCTGATGCCTCTTGAGCGTCACTTCACAATTGTCTACCAGAAATTTCACCTGCCATTCTGTGTCCATTCCACTAATAAATCCATTCAGTTTGAAGCTTAAAACTATCCTCAGAGCAGTTCGTACTACTTCTAAGTTTAATGTCTTCCGCAAAATTTGAAATCTTCTCATGTACATCGAAGTGTACAGCTCATATAAATCAAAAGACAACTCATATAAATCAAAAATAACAGGGTCCCAACACCGAACCCCATTATTAGCTTTCACTCGGTGTGGAAAACGATGTGCTATTATTACTCTCTGTTTTCTATCTCTCCTTTGATTTCATACTCATGTCCTGCTATCGGTTTTCTTCCATGAGATTTAAAGTTGCTCATAAGTCTGTTTGCGGTACTGAATAAAAATAGCACTCAAAATCCATGTCCACTACATCGACCGCCTTACTCTAATTTACCCTGCCCTTCACCTCACCAAAAGCTGAAGCAAGTTAATTTGCATTTAACAAACTCGTGTTGTCTTTGCTTAATTAATCCGCATTTTCCCTATTTAACTGTTAACTCCGCTCCAAGTTCCCTTTTCCACCAACTTCCCCACCACTGAAGTTAAACTCACTGGTTTGCATTTGCTGATTTCATTCATATACCCTTTTTGAACGAGGCAAGCCTATACAAATTGCCGTTTTCGGATTCTCTGGCATCATTCCCTACTCTGTCAGAGCCTGAAGGGAGAGAGATGAAGAAGTTGCAGGACGAATTAGATCAGAATTTGAATGCACAACTTGAACATTACCCGTTGGGCAGGAAGCACAGGTTTTGATTTTAGCGGAGTTTAGACTTGCATGGAACATTAACCCAGAGTTGCCCTTTACATGGGCATTGTCCCCACAAGCACGTACTTTTGGAATTCTGCTTCATGCGCGTGTAATTTGAAGAATACACACCCAACATCAATGAAAGTTTCACCGCCTCTATTGTGTCATTTTTGGTTTTGATACTTACCATCTTCTTTGAGATGTTTTTCCCTTTCTAAAGCAATATGAACAATATTTATTTACAACGATTCAGCGAATAAACAGCACATGTCAATTTTTAAATTCATTCAAGAATTCACTGAGAATTTATGCGTGATTATTAATGCAAAACATAGCATTTTGAAAGGGATTACCTTCGGCCTTGGCTTTTAATTCATTCCCTTTTGGGGGGAAAAAAGCAAGTGTTACAGTATTTTACCTCCCTTTTGCGGCTAAGTGATGTTTGAGTCACAAAGATCAAGAACAAATTCCGCTCTCGTACCTGTTAGTTTAGTGGCTTAATGCCATCCATGAAGCTTTCCATTCATACAGGGTTATCAAGTAATTTGCAGTAGCCCTGAATTTGTCATCCACTGAGAGGTTCGAAGTTTAAGCCAATGAGTTTAAGCCTAGGACCACAATCCTAGGTGAGGCAGTGCTAAGCAAACGCCAAGATCAACGGTTGTTTTTTTTTTAAAGTCATCGGCATTAATAGCTGTTGTGCATGCGGGGTACATCGCCAGCAGAATGTTCGGATGCTCAATATTCATTGCCGATTATGAAGCATCAATAAATGTATATTTATAAATATATGTTTGCATTCCGCTCGACTTTGGATTATTTTCACACTCGCTGAAGGAGAAAATGCACATTGTAAATTCACGGGAAATAATTCCCAGATTACGATTTTTCCACGGTTTTACTCGAAGCTTTATTGGATGGAGGACATTGTGCTGCTAACGCTCTTTCTGCATATGCTCCTATTTGGATTGAGATTCAGAGCAATGTTTTTTTTAGGGAGAACGGAAATTGGAGGCTGAAATCTTTTCGCATTCCCAATCATCGATAACGTTGTCATGTGGGTGTAACATGACGCTACATGGAAGTCTTCAATTATGTGAGAAGATCACAATTGTCATGGCGAAAACAGAAGGAAGGGATAATTTATAGAAGGCAGAAGCGTTTCCATTTCATCCCTCTCAATCAGTTTTTTTTTTAAAAAAACATGCGACTCAATTTGTCTCTCCTTACTTGCAAACTTTAGCTCTCGCTTCAGAGATTCGGCTTCTATAAAAACAATGTAATCAATGGTAATCGATTTCATTTCAGATCCAATTAATCGTCATCCATGTTCATCACCGATCTTCAACAATGTACATTTTTAATTCAAAACTTACATTATCTCAGATTGAGATGTGGCACAGTTGATTAGGCATCTGATCCAACAGCTTAAACGCACAAGAGCTCTGGGTGATGTTCTGACCCCCTGGCCCAGCATTAGGATGAAATGATGTTGGTGCAGAAATAGATCATTTGTCATATCCCGTCTGCTCTGCCATTCAATAGGATCATTACCGACCTGATTTGAAAATCCTCAAATTCTCTTCTCCGCCTTACCCCCAGAAGGCTAAGGGAAAGGATAGAAGAATCCCCTAATCTCATCAACCTTGTTGTCAACCTTGAGCCCACTTCATATCATAGCAGAAGGAGACCATTTACGTCAGCTAGTCCTCCTAACACTAAGGACAATTAAACATGGCCAATCCACATAATCCGAGGCACCCGGAGGAAACACATGGGAAGAACATGCAAACTCTACACGGACAGTGACCCAATCCAGGAATCGAACTCGGGTCCCTGGCGCTTTGAGGCAACAGTGCTATACACTGTGCCACCGTGCCACCTACGGAGCTCAGATCAACGTGAAGCAACGGAACTCAGAACAATTGTGCAAGGAAGTTTAATAGCTGCCGGTCCCCTTCCAAATCGAAGTTGATCACCTGTTGTGTGAGTGGAGTTACTTATTGTGGTTTTCACATGCTGGTGGAACTTAATTGCAGAGCTGCATGAAATCCACAGTGCAGATAAGTATAGAATGTCTGATTTCGTTGGCACTGCACGATTTTTCTACCTGACTCTTTTCCCTAAACTTCCTGCGTATTTTTGCACTTGAAGGAACTATGTCGAGGAGGAACTTCTTTATACAAAGGGTTCTGAACTTGTGGAATTCTCTGCCCAGTGAAGCAGTTGAGACGACCTCATTGAGTGTTTTTTTTAGGCAAGGGTAAATAAATGCTTGAACAGTAAAGGAAGTAAGGGTTATGGTGAGTAGGCGGCTAAGTGGAGCTGAATCCACGAAAAGATCAGCCATGAACTTATTGAATGGCGGAGCAGGCTTGAAGGGCTAGAGGGATCCTGCTTCTCGTTCTTACATTCTTAAAAGGAAGCAACATCACTCCTTGGAGTTGCTCCTCAGGTACATCTTTCTGGTGCATTTTTCTCCTATTCTGAGGTGGCAATGTCTATTAAGAAGGCTTTGAATATCAATTTCTCCTTATCGCGCAGGTCATGTTTGAATTATAAATACCTACTTGACTTAGGAATTTCATTATCAGTCATATATACTAAACAGTCACTCAATGTGAGATGAGCTCTGATGAGTGTTTCCATTGCAGACTCTTGCAGTGCTATTTTTGCTGGGCTGTGTCCTCATATAATGCATATAATGTGCAATCTGTCTAAGTAAGACATCTGAGTAAGATGTCCGGGACAGATAATTCATGTCACATGGGAATATAGAGGGTAACTCAATTGTGTTAAAATGTTTTTTAGGCAATACATTTTTTGCTGGGCTGTGTCCTCATATAATGCATATAATGTGCAATCTGTCTAAGTAAGACATCCAAGTAAGATGTCCGGGACAGATAATTCATGTCACATGGGAATATAGAGGGTAACTCAATTGTGTTAGAATGTTTTTTAGGCAATACGTTTTTTGCATGTTAGACACTTTATTTTTTACACGTTCATTTGCGTAAAATAGAAAATGCTGAGATTGTCCTGCTAATTCTGATGGCCACATCATTGTTAATGATATGATTTCTGGAGCTTGTGCTCTGGAGATTGGTGAAGTTATCTACAGTTTCGGGTGTTCTACATTAGTAATTTAGAAAGCGATGTACGGTCGCAATATGGTGGCGGTTGGCAGGAAGATCTTACTTAAATTGATGGTTAGTCGCCATTCTTGGGCGAATTTTGGAAGAAACAAACAATCCATGATCCGCTGAATGCCGCCCTCAGGGTACCCCACAAGGGCACAATCATCAACGAACCAGAATTTTAGAGGTCTCCAGTTGAAAGGTTTACCATCTGTTTGGAAATCGATCCAATTCCACCAATAGTTCTATCAAATTCTCCAGAAGGCGTCGACACAACAAATACCCTGAAGCACAGGGAGAAAAGAAAATACTTATGTTGCACACCTATTATTAGGTGAAATGGATCTGTCTGTGAATTCAACACATTTGGCGACTGTGGCATCTATCAGTTTTATCACGACATGTGGGTTAAGCTAACGCTGTCGTCGAGGCCTCGCTGTTTACTGCGTCAAAGGCCTTCGTCTGATTGAAATATTCCTTTTCCTTTTCCAAAAGGGTGAAGATCATGTTGCAAGCGCCTCTGATTTGATTGGACCCAGTTTGTGCTTCAGGCTGCACAGGTTTTACTACGTGGCTGGCCGGTGTTGCGTGGAACTTTTCCCTAGAAAGACATCACTTATCATAAGCAGCCAGGTTTACCTATAGTTGCTGCCCCCAGTTATGTTTCACTTTACTTTGAATATATGAGCAATATTGGTGTCCCACTGAATGTTTGATTTATTCCCCTTTCTGTGATATAATTGTATAAGATTGAAAATTAACTAATTCCTCACCAAACAGACTTTTATAATTCTCCTGGGGTCCCGTCTGAGCCTGTTGCTTTCCTTAAGGTTAAGGATCCAATGGCTTTGTCAATATCCATAGTAGATAATTCTCTGCCCAAGTTTTCACACTTTGCCCGGCCAGGACATTTGTGCGTAGTTATCGCATTGAAGCCAATTGTGGCATTAAATGTATCCAATGTGCAGAACGCAGCGCTATTTGAAAACGATCGTGAGACGCGATCCTTGTCATTGCTACGTAGAGGTAGTAACTCACTGAGTGAGGATCTTACATATTTTTCAGGACTTTATAGAAATTCCTCATTTCGTGAGCATTTCATGAGAGAAAATAAGTTGAGGAACACCCAAAAGCTATTTCTTAATTGTAACGAATTGCATCGGTATTATTTCTTTAGGCATATCTACAAATGCACAGGCTTGGATATGCAGCGGACAATCAAGTCAACAATGCAACAAAGAATGCAGAATATTATGGTATTTCTAGGCATAATGAGCGAGATACCTCTACTGCTCACAAAGTGGCACTGCGGTGAAATGAAGAGTCTCACCTCGGTACCAGAAAAGATATTTTTGATTTGATTTGTTATTGTCACATATATTAACATACACTGAAAAATATAGTTTCTTGCGCGCTATACAGACGAAGCATAGAGAAGGAAAGGAGAGAGTGCAGAATGTATTGTTGCAACCATAGCTTGGGTATCGAGAAAGATCAATTTAATGCAAGGAGAGTCAATTCAAAGTTAGACAGCAGCAGGGAAGAAGCTGTTCATGAGTTGGTTGGCGCATGTCCTCAGACTTGTATCTTTTTCCCATGGAAGAAGGTGGAAGAGCGAATGTCCTGCCTGCAAGGGGTCCTTAATTATGCTGGCTGCTTTTCCCAGCGGGAAGTGTAGATGAGTCAATGGATGGAAGGCAGGTTTGCGTGATTTATTGGGCTGCAGTCACATCCTTTTGTAGATCTGTGCGATCTTGAGCAGAATAAGAGCCATACCAAGCTGTGATACTACCAGAAAGAATGCTTTTTATGATGCATCTGTAAAAGGTGGTGGAATGATGGCTGACAGGCCAAATTTCTTTAGTCTTCTGAGAAAGTTGATAGAATTTCTTAACTGTAGTGTCAACATGGAGGGACCATGGCAGGTTGATGGTGATCTCGACTTCCAAAAGTTTGAAGCTCTTGCCCGTTTCTACGGGACACTGTTGATGTCGAGAGGGGCAAGTTCTTCGTTACTCTTCCTGAAGTCGATGACAATCTCCTTCGTTTTGTTGACATTGAGGGAGAGATTACTGTTTCTGCAACAGTTCACCTGTTTCCCTATCTCATTCTGTAGTCTGTCTCATCATGTTTGAAGTTCGACCCAATACGGCAGTGCTGTCAGCAAAATTGAAAATCGATTCGGGGGGAATTCGGCCGTACAATCATAGGCATATCATGAATATAATAGGGGGCTGAGAACACAGCCTTGTGGGGCACTGGTGTTGAGGAAGATCGTGGAGGAGTTGTTGTTGTCTATCCTTACTGATTATGGTCTGTGAGTTAAGAAGTTAAGGATCCAGTCGCAGAGGGAGGTACCAAGGCCCAGGCCCTGGTGTTTGGAGATAAGTTTCGTGGGAATAATAGTGTTGAAGGTTGAGCTATAGTCAATAAATAGGAGTCCAATATGGGTGTCTTTGTTATCTAGATGTTCCAGTGTGCATGAGGTTATCAAGGATTAACTGGCTAATAATTGTGTACTTATCGTCAACAGGCTCTAATAAACAGAAGAAATAGTTTTAGAAATTGAATAACCGGAATATTTTAAAAGTGCATCTCTAAATTCATCTCTCAAAGCTCATCAACGAAGTGAATGCTTATGATTATCGAATGCCTACAATTTTTAATCATATCAGAAGTTGTCGTTGTATGTTCAAGACGTGCTTGTTAGGTGCATTGGCCATGCTAAATTCTCCCACAGTGTATCTGACGCTGGTATTTGGCGACTAGGGGATTTTCACAGTAACTTCATTGCAGTGTTAATGCAAGCCAGTTGTGACACAAATACGCTTTAAACTTTTGTAATGGCTCCTGCTCCGACCATGACCGCAAGAAACTACAAAGGACTGTGAACAAAGGCCAGTCCATCACACAAATCCGCCTCCCATCCATTGATTCCATGGACAAGTCCTGTTGCCTCGGAAAAGCAGCCAGCATAATCAGGGACCCCACACATCTTGGATATACTGCCTTCATCCTTTTTCCATTGGGAAAAAGATACAAAAGTCTGAGATCAGGTACCAACGCACGCAAGAGCAACTTCCTCCCTGCTGCTGTCAGACACTTGAATGGAGAAGTTGATCTTTTTCTATACCCTAACTATGACTGTAACAGTACATTATGCATCCCCTTCTTTTCTTCTCCCTTACGTACCCTATGAACTGTATGCTTTGGCTGTATAGTGCACAAGAATCAAAACATTGTGTACCAACACATGTGATGATAATAAATCAAATCAAATCAAATTCCCTTATAATTGTCAGCAACGCTTCAGAATCACCCTGGGACGAACGTCATATTGCTGCTTTTCTACATATTAGTGAAATGTGTTTGTGATTTTAGCTGAATCACTGTAGAATTACTTGCCTGATTTACATTCCCTAAGTTCTTTTTCTGAAAGAATAAAAATGCAATGCAAGTATTTGTCTCGGTCAAACAGCAGGGAATGCGACAATGTTGACATTCGAATTTTTAACAAATACAATCTAAATTAAATTTTCTTACCGCATTCTTCTGTCGGTCTGCCTGAATACAAATATCAAAAAGTGTTAGATTAATGCATTGAATCATCTTAGTTTGTTCAATAATGCTCACCCATCAGCTCAGCGAAGGATTTTCATTGCTGGTCAAATGGCAAGTAATTGAGGGAATCATTTATTATCATTTAATCCAGTGTCATTGAGGTCAAACCGAAGCATATTTAGCCGCAGCACAGTATGTTCTATAATTTTACATTTCTAAGCTTGACTTGAATGGGAAAAAGCGCTTATAATGAAAAAAGATTATCAGTGATATTGAAAATATGATAAACAAAGAATCTCGTCGTTGCTGTGTTACCCTTATGCTACGACCCGAATTGAACGCTAAAATTGCAGTATTTTTTATTCTGAGAGTTTCGATGCTTTGATAGTTATACTTACTGCCTTGTTTTCGAAGTTCTTCGAGTTCTAAACAAAATAATTCAAAACACTATTACGTTCACATTGTTACATACATGTTCACGCATAGATAATGCAAGAATAGGTCCCTGTGAATGGGGTTTCAACTGGGACAAATACATGCATGGTTAATTAATAATTTAGTCATTAATTCACACTGCTTTCTGCAATATATTATATTGTGGAGGATAATTTGGACGTTTTCAACTCATTTTTGATTATCTATAATAGCACGAGTTATTACACGCCGTACCAATCAGTAAACACAAGGTAATTTGGAATCCAGTTATAAACTGCAACACACACTTAAGATCTTCATGTCCATCGCACCTACTATTCATTCTGATCTCTCCACTTTATTCTCTTGATCGGGGAGAATACGAAAATTTTGGGCCCGATTTTTCTTTACATTCGAGAACTTCCATTAGAGTTGCAAGTGTGGATACGTTTCCGAAAGTCCTTTGTACTGTTTCTCTCAGCCAACCATTTGTGAAGTGGAACACCTTGCGTGAACAGAGCAAGTAACCGAGTAAACCTGAACCAATGCAAATGAAGAATCATTCAGCAGAAATCACTGGAAACAAAAAATGTGAATTGTAACAGCGACTTCCGTGGCACATCAATTAACGGAAATGAACCAAAGAGATAATCAGGAAGTGAGAGAATAACAAATACTTCAGTAAAAGTAAAATAAAATATGTTATTTCTCTTATAAGTGGACAAGAATTATGAAAAACTGAGTTCCAGCTTGGAACAATCTCGCCTTTCACTACCTGTGCACTCACGAAACATGATTAACGAATGTCTGAAATTTGTGACACACATCAGCAATTGCAGTTGCATATTGAAGACCCACTGGTTCGGTGTATTCTTCCTCTGTATGCCAGTGAGCTCCTTAGATTTTGTTTTCCGATTACAATAAAAAACATGAACGGTGTTAAGTTTGCCATGTGAAGTTATCCAATTTGTTGGGAGGAAAGTAGAAAGACGATATAACATAAAAATCAAAGTTGTAAGGGAGGGGGGAGGTTTCTAAGGGGGCACGCGGGGTGAAAGAACAAAGGGGTTTCGAGGTACATGTGCACAGTTCATTGAAGGGAGGTCAGTTTCAGGCACTGTAATAAGCTATTGGGCACCATAAACATAATCGGAACATAGCGTACACAGGTAAGGATGTTATAGTAAATACTCATGAATATAGTTTCGACCTCAGCTGGCACATTTGCTCCCAGTTCTGGATACCTGGAGTATGGAAGAATGCGAAGGCAGTAGAGATGCTACAGGCAAGCATCAACATAATACGCACATGTAAGAGAGAGAAAATAATATTGATTTAAGCATAAGAGCAAGAAATGAAAAATAGCAGGCACTGAGTAAAGAAAAAGTTAACTCCAATCATAAGTGAAAGAACAGGACGCTATAGTTCAACAATTTAACTGTTACTACCGCTAAAATGGCATCCGCTCTACTAAGGCTACCCAGGACGTTAAAAGAGTGGTTAGATTAGAACAGAGCTCTAAGACATCCTGGTGAGTTATGTCATTGCCTATGCGGCCAGTACAAGATATTCTCGCCATTCCGGCAGTTAATCGGCGAGTTATATGACGAAATGACACTTCGGACAAACCTTGGAGGGCAGCTCCGAAAGTCCCACCCGATTCCCCGTTTGAACTGTGCATGCGCGCAATGTATTTATTGGATCTCCTCATAAATAAGGGTAACATGTATTAGCAACTTCATTATTCAATAGTTTGAAAAGAGCTGTCTTGGTTTCAGTCCTGATAATAACTGTTAAGAAAACGATCATTTTTGATCATTTTTCTGTCTATCACCATTGACTTTGTCGCCTTCCCCGCCGTCAAGCAAATTCCTGTATATCGCCGTCTTGCAGTTTCCGCGAAGTTGATAGAATCGGGGAGATATTCTGATCGGACTCGATTTCACCCATTAGCTCTGTTTACTTGCCTTTGTCTTTCAGGCGTAACAGTTCCACTGTGGAAACAATTAACGTTTTTTTTTAGCAGGCTTGCAAGAAATATTGGCGATAATTCTATTATTCAGCTTGGCAGTATGGAATTCAAGTTAACATGAAAAGTTTAGCTGGAAGATGCATTGCAACACGAAAGCATGAAAACAAAATGTTGATTTTTTTTTCAATAAAATTCTGTAATCTCACCGAGATCCCTTTGAATAGCTTCTAATTTTTCTCGATCTGTAAGGAAAATACAGCCAAGTTGCTCATCAAATTGCAGAGTCAAATCAGTGGAAAGAACTCATCGAAGGGACTGACTAAATTTATGACTTGCTAATCTAGCCACTGTGCAGACTAACGTATTCGCTTCTGCTTATCAAGGATAAGGCAGGGCAAGGTCTGAGGATGGAGGTTATATCCGGGACCTAATTATAACGGAAATTTAGATAAGTGGAATGCAGAGTCTGGAAGTTTGGGTACAGTTGAAGATTCAAGAAGGCTGCAGATCATTATCCCAAGAGGAACAATTTGCAGAGCTACAAGAAAAAGACAGGGAAATGACATGAAGGCATGTAGCTCGTTTGGAGAAACAGGATGGGCCAAATAGCCTCATTTTACAGCGCAGCAGTTCTGTGATTCTGTGAAATTACATCCCTCAGTGTGGTAAGTTGTGCTACATAGTTTGATAGAGACATCTAATGTCTCTTAGCAGGTGAAAAAAATCAAACTACGGATCTCTTATTACATTCCTTGCTTTAATCAAGATTTATATGAATCTCCTACAAATCTGGAATTGAATCTGGGCCAGTGGCGCTTTGAGGCAGCAGTGTAACCACTGTGCCACAGTGACAGCTAAATGCTAAGTCTCTTGGGATAATTTAGGATTTATAGGAGACTCATATATCTCTTGATTAAAGCATGGAATGTAATGGAAGATCCGTGGTTTGATTTTCTTTCGCCTGTTTGGGAGACTGTCTTAGTAGAGTTTGCACGTTTTCCCCAAGCCTGTATGGGTTTTCTCCAGGTGCTCTGGTTTCCTCCCACGTTTCAATGATGGCTAGATTATTAGCTATGCTAAATTGACCCTAGTGATAGAGGGATTAACAAGATAAACATGTGGGATTACGGGAGTAGGGCCTTGGTGGAATATGGCCTGTACGGACTCGATGGGTTGTATGGTATCCTTCTGTACTGTAGGGATTCTATGATTATTCTGTCCCAACAGTCTTACCTTGATTGCGGCATATTCTGAGTGAGATGGTTGATAGTCCAAGCTTCAATGCATTGCTCGGGCAGATTAATCACAATAACACTCGAACAAGATGTCAATAATATACAATTTTGTCAAATCTATCAATCTTTAACTTGATGTCCACATTATATAACTCTGGCAGTGTTCTGAAGCAATTCTTGATTTTGTCTGTTATATGGACAAGTATGACTACTTCAATGACGCCAAATAATTTATTCTCGTTGTCGAAAGCTGATGCATAACTGATACGCAGTTTACCTATAAGGCAATGATTATTAGTCTTCAAAGTCACGTAAACTATTTTTGATTGATAAAGATTGCATACATATCTGCGACTTCCTTCAACAGGATGATGATGGAGTGGCATTTATATATGGGAGAACATGGAAAACATAGTTATAAGGCAACTCAATGATATAATATACAGAATGGGAGCAGTTTGCGCTGTAGACTCGAATAAAGAAATTTGTCCTCAAATAATAGAGTTAGAATCCGTTTCTGAAGAAGGTCGCTGAGATAGGTGTAGAGTTCACTCATGTTACATGTTATCATAAGATTTGGCGATTTTTGTGATTAACAGAATAGGAGATTCAGTAACTAACGTAAGGTTTTCTAAGTACTGCTGGGATCTCGCGCAGAATGTTTTGACGGGAACAAATTACTTCAATGTATGGAGATAGATGCAACAGCATAGACTTCGTAGCATAAACAAGAGATTTTTATTTTCACAATGTTTACCTGGGCTTTCTGACACGTTGGACATGTGACATTATTGGTGACAATGTGCTCCCAACTGAGTCATTTTAACAATCATATTTCGGTGAAGAGGTATTTTATTCCCATAGCGGTACGGTAGCATTGTGGTTTGCACTGCTGCTTCACAGCTCCAGGGACCTGGGTTTGATTCCCAGCTCGGATCAGTGTGTATGTAGAGTTTGCATGTTCTTCTCGTGTCTGCTTGGATTTCCTCCGGGTGCTCCGGCTTCCTTCCACAGTCCAAAGATATGTGGGTTAGTTTGCTTGGCCATGCTAAAATTGCCCCTTAGTGTCCTAAGATGCTTAAGTTAGAGGGATTAGCGGGCAATAATATGTAGGGATATTGGGGTAGAGTCTGTAAGGAATTGTGGTCAATGCAGACTCGATGGGCCAAAGGGCCTCTTTCTGCACTGTAGGGTTCTATGATTCTATGATCCATCTGCATTTGCACACCCAGTGTTGAAGCCATAACGTACTTGGCTGTAGCCTGATGGATGTTCATAAAGACACCAGCAAAGTGAAGGCACAGCAAAGCTTGATGTTTATGAGTGCTAAGGACTGTGGGAACGGCAAAGAGCAGAACGTGCAGCTATGGAACAAACATGGGAGTTACCAGTGACTGTTGCTGTGCCTTGAACAGGTATTGATTGAACACAGATCCCTGAGTGCCTTGTTCATGAAGGAATTACGACCCTCTGGCAGAGACATGATTTTCACTATTCGTGACAGAAGAGACAATGACTTATTGTGCGTGGACGGTGAGTCCGTAACTGGAAGCATGAACAGTTTTGTATAAGAACAAGACAAAATAGCACTGGCAGCGGTAACCACACTTAAATCAGTGGATAAGCAAGATCAAAAGTACGGGTATTGGAAACATTGGAACAAGGCGCAAGAGCAGGAAATGTCATCAGATCGCCTCGTTACGTACAATATCTCTATGTCTAATTCGTGTGTTTGGATATTTTGTGAAGTTTTGATACTTTTTGAATACTTGTGTGTGTACTGGGGTAGGTAAAAAGTTAGTTTGTGTGTAACAAAGTAAATATAATGAAGCTTAATGCTTGCGTGACATTGTGATAACTTGGTACAATGCACAAAGGGAATTGTGCAATAATTCGAGAGTTTGAATGTCTTTATCTATTGCATCAATTGACCCGAGTTCGAGGGCAACATGGTTTAGAGTACAATGTAAGGAAAATATCATATTCTCAAAATAATTCAGGACATTAAAGCTAATATCACTATTAAAATATGCGAACACCTGGCCAATAATAATTTTTATACGGTGTGGCAGCAGTTGATTTTCAGCAGTACTTCGTCATCCGGGATGTCAATAATGGTCACATCCCTCTGATCTGCACCTATCAAGTTGCGAAGGAAACACACCGTTCCAAGCGCCTCAAATGACAAACAGAATGAACTTCCCAGTCATTAAAAAATCAGATTTGCAGCCTGCTGCAAGAAGACTGGTATTATATTTTAGGTTAGCTGATTCGCATACGCAGGGAGTTCATTCGACCGCCTTGCAGATTTCTTGTAAATTTGACCTGTGGGCATGATAAGTTACAATAGCAGAGAGGACAACAGTACTTGCAATGCCGCGTGATGTAGTGTCTCATACCTCGGGCCTGAGCGAGTTTCTGGGATGCATTTTAACCTGCTTTGTGGCTTTTAGCACAAATAATGTGACATGACCCTAAGATCCCGGTTGAGGCTGTCCTCATATATGCAGAAGTTGGCTATCATGAGTTCATGTCACACTACCTATAACCCCCACAACATATCTGGACTTGCAAAATCTCACTAACTTTCCTGTCTGGAAACAATTCTCATCCTTTTAACCTGTGCTTAAAGCTCTCTCCACTCACACTGTCTGTACCTGTAAGAAGTGATTAGCTGTAAAGACTCACATTCCAACCATTATGCATCTAAATTGAGTTTGTGTCTTTGTGCCCTCTTTGTGATCAGAACTCCCACCCACCTAACGAAGGAATAGCATGTTCTGAAAGCTTGTGGTATTTGCTACAAATAAACCTGTTGGACTTTAAGCTGGTGTTGTGAGAATTCTTTTTATTAACGTATTAACCATTGATTTTGTACGCTGAGCAGAACACATAATTGGAAACGCAATTTCCCACTTCATCACAGGTTGGGAAGTGACTCTTCGTCAACGAATCAGCATCTTTCTAGGTTTAAAAAAAACATCCATAGTACGGATTACTTTGATTTTCCATTAAAAGACGTTTTAATACTTACCATCGTACTTGGGCGGTTTCTTTTCTGTGATAATAGGGATAGTCAACAGCATTAGCTGAATATGATGTAGATCATATTCATAAGTATTACCTTTCCAATCTTACGGAGAACCGTCAGTATCCTTCCTGCTCTCCACTTGAGATCGATCGTTTAAAATTGTCACCAATCACATGATAGATGGACTAATAGTGCACCGAGTGGGTTAAGGTGAGTTCGCATATATTTCCGTGCTGCGGTGAAATGCTCCTTAACCAATAATGTAAGGGAGGCATTTTGAGTCTTAAGTCGGCAGATTCAGTCTGCATTGCAACGTTACCCAGGGCCTTAATTTTGCACTTTTCACTTCGGGTTCGTAGCCGGTGGAATCAATGAACCAACGGCAAAAAGGACAGGAATCAGCCGACTCAACCCTGAGGAGTGGCTGGCACAGGGAAGCCGATTGTATAAGATTCCAGGCAGTTGGTTGGAAGTGTGAAAAGTTAACAGTAGAACAAAGGGCCGACGATGGTCGACACTATTGAAATCTGAATTATAGGCTACTTTCGTCTGACTCTCTTAGCTGGAAACTGACACTTCGATTCCAAGTCTGGTTTTGCATCGCGTCGCCCTTTCAAAGTGTTCATTCAGTTCAGTTCAAACAATATTGCCGAGGATGTAAAGGTGCGTCCAACTCTGCCCCCCACGCCACGCCACGCCACCCCACCCCACGCCACGCCACCCCACGCCACGCCACGCCACCCCACCCCACGCCACCACCACCCACCCCCGCCTCCCCCACCGCCACCCCACCCCACCCACGCCACGCCACCCCACCCCACCCCCCCGCCACCCCACCCCACCCCACGCCACCCCACCCCACGCCAACCCCACCCACGCCCCCCCACCCCACGCCACCCCACCCCACCCCACGCCTCCCCACCCCACGCCACGCCCCCCACCCCCACGCCACCCCACCCCACGCCACGCCCGCCACCCCACCCCACCCCACCCCACCCCACGCCTGGACAAGGCAGGTGACATTATAATTACATAAACCACTACACTCTGAACACGTGACGCTCTCATTTACATACGCGAACATAATTGTTGTGCCATTTAACAGCCATTGCCTTCTCTATATTCAAGTACTTCTAAGCGCTAATACATAGAAACATAGAGAAGAAATAAAAGCAGGAGTAGACCATTCCGCCCTTCGAACCTGCTCCGCCATTCATTATGAGCATGGCTGATCATGGAATTCAATATCCTGAACCCATCTTCCCCCCATATCCCTTGATCTCTTAAGCCCTAACACATTTCAGTCTCAACTACTTTCTCTGGTGGTGACTTCCACAGATTCACCAGCTTTGGCTGAAGAGGTTTCTCCACACCTCAAACTATGACACTCTTTACCATCGAGAACTTTCTTTCTGCATCTACCCTGTCTAATCCTGCTAGGATTTTATAAGCTTCGATGAGATCCACCTCACTCTTCGAAATCCCAATTGATATAATCCTAAAAGACTTAGTTTCTTCTCATATGTCACCTTAGGAATGTGCCTGATAAACCCTAGCCTCAGTATCTCTATAGCAAGAACATCCTTCCTCAGATAAGGACAATAAAACTGCACACAGTGTTTCAGGTATGACCTCAACAGCGCCTTGTAAAATTGCAGTAAAATAATCCTATTCATGTACTCAAATCCGCTTGCTATGAAAGCCAACATAACCTTTGCCCTATTTACAACGTCCTGTATCTGCATTACCAAGGTGTTGTGGAGTAGCCACCTGTCTCAATTTACAGCCATTAAAATAATAATCTGCCTTGTTATTTTTGTACCCAAATAGGTAACCTGATATTTATACATGTATTCTGATTCTACATACATATTCACTTTGCTTGTTCATATCACGCTGAAGCATCGCTGCATCTATGACTTTATTGACGCCATCACTTCCAATATATGTGACAGGCATTTCCCCTTTGCGTTAGGAATTCTCGTAATCTGCTTCATTCTATAGATTGCAGTCGGCATTTTGGGCTGCAAATACGTCTACAGAAATATTTCAGCGTGCGTCCTTACCGGCGTCCCAGAGGCGATCCTTGAGTGCTTTTATTTCTAATAATGATAAACAGTAAAGGAATGATATCAATGCAACGTGGAAACCATTCTCTCTAAATCTTTGCATTAGTAAGATGCCACTGTTATAGCATAATTCATCAATCACAGCAAAACCTTACGCCCTAAGACATAACACGTAGGAGCAGAAGTAAACCAGTCGGATCTTCTCTGCCATTCAGTTGTTTTTATTCGTTCAGGGGATCGGGGCATCGCTGGCTGGTCGAACAGTTTTTGCCCATCCCTTTTTGCACGTAATGGAGTGGTTTGCTGAGTCATTTCACGGAGCAGTTCAGAATTAATCACATTGCTGTGGGCATGCACTCACCTGGCAGCAGATTTCCTTCTCTAAAGGACGTTAGTGAACCAGATGAGTTTCTAACAATCGGCAATGGTTTCATGACCATTACCACATTTTTAATTACAGATTTAAAGTGTAATTTAAATTTCAACATCTGTCGTGATGGAATACGAACTCCAGTTGACTCATCGAACTCAGGTCAACTAACGGAGTGGACAAAGGACATTACCCTTGGTCTCTGGATTACTGGTCCTGTTTTCTGCATTTAAATAGTATTCAGCACCTTCGCTTCACACCAGATTACGTCATATGGCTCCATTAAACATGGTGTTTTGGGCTAAGGTGGCAGTGATTGAGGTGTAATTAGCAGTGTTTAAGGTTTTGGGCCCATCAGAAACAAACTAATACTGTTGACATTTAATTAGCGCTTTCAAAGCGATGCAGACTTGTTTGAAAAAATTCCGATATTACCAAATGTGGAAAATTAAGAGAAGAGAAGCAGCAATTTATTCTCCAAACAGTAGGTACTAGGAGCGTTTCATTACAAATTACACCAATCAACCAGTATATCGGATCCATATCGGAATTATTCGCTCACCTGAATCACCAGTGCAAACATCATATTAAAGCCAAGAGCAGATAAGATGCTCGAAATGATAACAAGGAAAAGTCTTGCACTCATCATTATAAAACAACGACCATCATACTGTCTGAGGCAATGAGGAAAAATTGAATGCCATAAACAGGGAACAAAGAAGATTCTATTTTCTACCTTCATCTTTCCTTCTCAGTTCCCAATCTGTCAGACAGATGCACAAGGCAAAAAAAGATAGTCGATTTACGAATCGATTCCATTCGAGAAACAAGTCTGTATACGCAGAAGCAGATTTTACAATAGATCTTTGCAATTAGCCGGAAGCAGGTACACTTCATGAATAATATCGTTATAGCTACATTGAATTGCTGCGCTAAGGAAGGCTCTACTAAGCTATTATGTTATTTACAAAGTATATAAGTGATTTACAAAATTCAAATTTGCTTAGAAATTGCACCTGCAGCTTAAGTGAAGGAATAATTAGTAAGGCCGATTTAATTCATCTGCCGGCCTAACAGGTCTGCTCCGACTCTCTGACAGGCGCATCCACACTACTGCAGAAACCCGCCACTTACTCCATCTATTCCGACTTTCTATGAATTGGACACCACGATTTTAAACTTCTTGCAAACTTGCACCTGTGTAATCTAATACATTTACATAATCTAATGCATATACCTTCCCTAAGAAACCTGACATCTTTTTTCGATCAGGGTTTCTACCCCGTAATGAAGTTATAACTACATCTTATCGGTCTCTGTTTGCTCATTGGCTCACTTCCCTCAAGATCCTCTGTCGTCCTCCACCGATTTAAAACGGCAAACATGACAAACTCATAAACCCCTGTTTAGGTCCCAAGTCGATCTTCGTTAATGGTCACCGGTTACGTCAGCGGTTTCTTAGGGGGCCGACCTAATGCACCATGCTTATTTTAGTTACTTTTGTATTTCCTTCGCTCGTCCATTCTTCTGATTTTTGTGGCGGGAGTAGCAGGGAGGAGGGAGGGGAAGTTGTATCTCATATTACTGTCCTTGAAGAACCCTATCTCTGTGCACCTCTAAGAGTAATTTGACTAAGTAGGTAAAGGTTAAGTTACGCGAACAGAAAAAGTCAGAACCTTATTTTTGGGTTTAGTATGGGATTCTTCTATCAATTGGTTACAAAGATATGATGGCAAAACAACCCCTTTTTCTATTGTCAACTCCAGTAGATGTGTCATTCAAACTGCAACATACCGCAATTGTATCATACTTACATTCCCTGAATTTGTACTTGTATCCTAAGTTCTGGAGCGCTGCAGGCACTGGGATGTGACTGAGTGTGATTATGTGGCTTGTTGGATATGTGGTGGAATGTTGAATGTACATTCGGGAATATCCCATTGGACCCATTTTGCTTAGTCCCATTCCATAAGAAAACTTCACAGCAGCAATGTGTTTTCAGCTAGTAGCAGGCCGCCAGGGCCTTGGAGCTTGAGTCGGCACCACCCCAGATCAAGCGTGCCTGACCAATACTCTCTATCCCCCTTACCGAAAGCAATTGGCAGGATTTTGCACTCAATCTATTGGGCCGCGTTGTGAACATATTATCTTTGACCATGAAGTCCTAGGGTGAGGCGCAAACCCGGAGCTACCGGTTCAGAGGGAAGGAGGTTCCCTCAGCGTCTCGAAAGCACGTTCAATTTAATGCGAGAACGTTAAAGTCTTGAATTGAAATGCTGGCGGAGGAACATTACATATGCTCTGATCTAATCTTCCAAGTAAAATAATTAGCCGATTTTAAACAAATGGCTAAATGTTCTCATTGAAATGGCAAGGACAATGTTTCCGGGAATATGGTTAAGAATATGTACAGAAGGCGCACAAAATGTTAAAGCTGGAATGTCTCTATATGAACTTCATGTTCTGGACGGAATATTTTGTCACATTGCGCTTTGGAACATTTTTCAACGCCACAGTGTCGAATCTTCCTTCGTTTCAATTATTATTCAATGCATTCATTAAAAATAACTAAAGGGTTTCGCCTCAACCAGCCCCTGTGGAAAAGGGTTCCATGCTGAATGAAGTATTTGAGTAAATTGCGCGTTATACATTCGTTCTATAATTAAATGCAAGTCATTCTGTTGTACGGGCTGCTGACCTGGTTCGGTCCGTCTCAAGTTAATGCCTAAGGCATATATCTATTATTTTTGAAGGTATGAACTTTTCATATAACTGAATTCAGAGGTTAATTGGCGTTGTAAGATGTATGCTCTTTTCGGATATCTCACACTTCAATGTATATTAAGTAGCAATTTTGTGAGAAATGTGGTCCAAACGCAAGAACAAATCGACTAGAATCGAAATCAACAGGAAAGATGGTGTGATTAACCTTACTGACCTTTATCTGCCAGTTCTCGTTTCAGTTTTTCAAACTCTGCCAACCAGATTCAAATCGTTTAG
Organism: Sphyrna mokarran; assembly: GCA_024679065.1. Lineage (NCBI taxonomy): Eukaryota > Metazoa > Chordata > Chondrichthyes > Carcharhiniformes > Carcharhinidae > Sphyrna > Sphyrna mokarran. The sequence goes on from JAGIQG010000009.1 coordinate 99,182,375, forward strand.
TCGCTAACTTTCAGAATGATACTGTCTGCAAGTTTGCATAACCTCAGAATTTAAAGTTAAACCTCATACATGTACAGTTCACACAGATTGGTAACTGGATTGATTAATTCGAATCATTAGACAATCCACAGATATTGCAAAAAAAGTTAGCTCGGCACATTAGCAAAATATTTTGCTCCATTGATATGGCAGTAAAAAAAAAGCATAATCTGAGTTTACGGAGTTGATTTGAAATAGATGATAATCCAAAGAGTTGTCACCGACTTGTGTTCCCTCCAGTCAAAGGTTAACCATAAAGCGGTGAAGATCCAAATTGAACCCACTCTTCCCTAAAGCAGTACAGAAAAGGGTCCTTATTTCCTCCTATTCACTCATTCTGCTTTAATGTGCCCGATTGAAAGATAAGGAAATGCTTCCAGCGCTTACGTTCCATTTCATAGTTTTACAGTCCTGTTGAGTTCAACAAATTCACACGATATCCTTTGCACCCATTTTTTGTTTCAGAAACCAACTGACATGTTTGAATTGGTTATTTACACTAACAGCTCCCCTGCATCCATGTTTTGGTCCTGTACTTATCTCTTTACCATCTTCTTTATCGTTTTTGTTATTTAATATCTCCTACTTTGGCTACTGTTATGAGAATAAATTGGATTTAAAAAAAATTCATTCATGGGACATGGGCGTCACTGACTGGTCAGCATTTATTGTCAATTCCTAGTTGTCCTTAGGAAGGTGGTGGTGAGCTGCTTTCTTGAAACACTGCACTCCATTGGCTGTGGGTTGACTCACAATGCCATTAGGGAGGGAATTCCACGATTTTGATCCAGTGATTGTGAACGAATGGCGACATATTTCCAAATCAGGATGAGTGGTTTGAAGAGAAATACGCAGGTGGTAGTGTTTCTATGTATCTGCTCCCTTGTCCTCCCAGATGGTCGTGGGTTTGGAAGGTGCTGTCTAAGGACTTCTGGCGAATTGCTGCAGTGCATTTTGTAGATAAGACACACTGCTGCAACTGAAATCTGTGGTGGAGGGAGTCGGTTTTTGTCAATCAAACAGGCTGATTTGTCTTGGATGGTATCCTCGCAAATATTTTTAATTATTTTTTTTAATGAGCTTGACACCTCATTTTTAAGTATGCTGCTCCTGGCATGCCCTCCTGCACTCGCCATTGGACTAGGGCTAATCCCCTCGCTTGATGGTTATGTTTAAGTGGGGAATATGCCAGTCTATGAGGTTGCAGATTGTGCTGAAGTACAGTTCCACCGCTGATGATGGCTCACAGTGCCTCAGTTGCTAGATTTGCTTGAACTCTGTTCTATTTGATGCGGTAATAGTGCCACACAACACGATGGAGGTTATTCTCGATGCGAAGGCAGGACTTCGTTTCCACAAGGACTGTGTGGTGGTCATGCTTACCGTTACTGCCGTGGATAGATGCATCTACAATCTGCAGATTGGTAACGATAAAGTCAAGTATGCTTTTTCCTCTTGTTGGTTTCTTCACTGCCTTAAGGGGAGGGTGTTAAACTGGGGGAGGGCTAGATACAGCCAGATTAGGCAGGATCTTAAGGATACCGACTGGGATAAGCTGTTCGAGGGTAGGTCGACGCTGTACATGTGGGCGTCTTTCAAGGGAAAACTAAAATCTTTGCAGGAAAGACACGTGCCAGTAAGGAGGAAGGATGGGAAAGGTAGGATTAGAGAACCGTGGGTTACTAGGGATATTGAGGACTTGGTCAGGAAGAAGCGGGAGGCGTACGTTAGATCTAGGCAACTGGGGACAGAGACAGTGCTGGAAGAATATAGAGAGTGTAGACGGGATCTTAAAAGGGGTGTCAGAAAGGCAAAAAGGGGCCACGAAATGGCTTTGGCAGGTAGGATTAAGGAAAATCCTAAGGCATTTTACTCCTATGTAAGGAGCAAAAGGATGGTTAGAGGGAAGATTGGACCTCTCAGGGACAGAGGAGGAGAACTATGCTTAGAGCCTGAGGGAATGGGGGAGATCCTGAATGAATACTTTGCGTCGGTATTCACGTGGGAGAGGGGCCTGATGTTTGGTGCCGACTTTGAGAAATTTGAGGACCCGTTAAAGGAAATAATCATTACGAGGGAAGAGGTGTTGGGGCTTTTAGGCAGCATAAAGACTTATAAAGCTCCGGGGGCCTGATGGCATTTACCCCAGGCTGCTAAGGGAGGTGAGAGATGACCTTGCTGGGCCTCTGACGCAAATCTTTGTCTCTTCTTTGGACACAGGTGAGGTCCCAGAGGACTGGAGGATAGCAAATGTAGTACCGTTGTTTAAAAAGGGTCAGAGGGATAACCCAGGGAACTATAGGCTGGTGAGCTTGACTTCAGTTATAGATAAGCTAATGGAGTGGATCCTCAGGGACAGGATGTATGAGCATCTGGAGCACTGCGATCTGATCAGGGATACGCAGCATGGCTTCGTTAAGGGGAGGTCGTGCCTTACGAATCTAGTGGAATTTTTTGAAAAGGTGACAAAAACAGTTGATAAAGGACAAGCCGTTGATGTCGTCTACATGGATTTCAGTAAGGCATTTGACAAGGTTCCTCATGGTAGGCTGATAGAAAAGGTGAAGGCGCATGGGATACAGGGCCAGGTATGTAGATGGGTTGAGAACTGGCTTGGGAGGAGGAGACAGCGGGTAGTAGTGGAAGGCTCTTTTTCCAACTGGAGGTCTGTCACTAGTGGTGTGCCACAGGGCTCAGTACTAGGACCTCTTCTATTTGTGGTTTATATAAATGACTTGGAAGAGGGGGTAGGTGGTGTGATCAGCAAATTTGCTGATGACACTAAGATGCTTGGATTGGCGGGTACTGAGGAGCAGTGCCAGGCAATACAACAGGACATAGATAGTCTGGTAGATTGGGCAGATAGATGGCAAATGGAATTTAATCCGGATAAATGCGAGGTGATGCATTTTGGCCGGAATAATGTAGAGGGGAGTTATAAGATAAAAGGTAAAACTATCCGGAGTATAGAGACACAGAGAGACCTGTGGGTGCAGGTTCACAGTCTCTGAAGGTGTCAGTACAGGTGGAGAATGTGATAAAGAAAGCGCATGGTATGTTAGCCTTCATAGGAAGGGGTATAGAATACAAGAGTAGGAGTCTGATGTTGCAAGTGTATAGAACGTTGGTTAGGCCTCACTTGGACAACTGCGTCCAGTTCTGGTCGCCTTACTACCGGAAGGATGTGGAGGCCTTGGAGAGAGTGCAGAGGAGATTTACCAGGATGCTGCCTGGTGTGGAAGGGCTGTCTTATGAGGAAAGATTGAACACACTGGTGTTGTTTTCCCTTGAAAGACGTCGGCTGAGAGGGGATCTATTAGAGGTATATAAGATTATAAGGGGTATAGATAGAGTAAATGGTGGTAAGCTTTTTCCACCATTAGAAATGGATAGAACGAGGGGTCATGGCCTTAGGGTGAGGGGGGCTATGTATAAGATGAATATTAGAGGGCAGTTTTTCACACAAAGGGTAGTGGGGGTGTGGAATGCACTGCCGAGTAAGGTGGTGGGAGCAGGCACGCTAGGGTTGTTTAAGGGTCTCTTGGACAGTCACATGAGCGGTCTGCAGATAGAGGGATATAGCAGGACTGTCTAAATATCTTATTTGTTTCCACAGGCAATTCGGTCCACCTTGTTGACCAACAAGGTGCATGCATTCGGCAGGTCGTGCGAGGGCTGCTCTTGGATGTTACTTCAGGAGTGGCCTAGTGCTTCATGTCGTTAGTGTATGCTTAAACTGGACCATCAGATGGGCAACATGACAGCTCAGAGACTATCGCTGTTGCTGTGCAGACACATGGATTTGGGCCTGTGTCTGCGGGAGTTTGCGCGTTCTCCCCGTGGTTGCGTGGGTTTTCTCCGGGTGCTCCGGTTTCCTCCCACATCCCAAAAATGTGCTCTTAGGCTGATTGGGTAACAAATTGTCCCTATATTGGTCCCTATATGGGAATCTTCCACAATAGGCATAACCTAAAGTCATGGATATGTCATTAAGACGTTAGGATGGCGGCGCGGGCTCGTTGGGCCGAAGGGCCTGTTTCCCGTGCTGTGTTGCTCTTTGTTCTTTGTTCTTTGTTCACCACTGAGCTATGGACTCAGTTTAGCAGTTATATCCTTTAGGACTCAATAATCTTGATGAGTAATGCTACCACCGAGCCACTCGTAGTGGTCGACATTAAAATCCCCCACCCAGAGTACATTTTGTGCCCTTGTCACATCAGTGTTTCTTCCAAGTGCCGATCAACATAGAGGAATATTGACTGATCGGCGAAAGGAGGCTGGTATGTAATAACCAGTTAGAAGTTTGTTTGACTATGTTTAACCTGAAGCCATGAGACATTAGGGTCCAGTGTTGATGTTAAGGATTCCCAGATGAACTCCCCAACAACACCCCCCCTGCCTCCCACCCCCCGACGATGTCCCACTGTGCCACCACTCAGCTGGGTATGTCCTGTTGTTGGGACAGGGCATATCCAGGAGTGATAATGATGTTGCTTGGGATGTTATATTTAGGGTATGCTTCTGTGAGAATGACTATGTCAGGTGTTACTTGGCGAGACTGTGAGACTGATCTCCCAGTTTTGATACTAGCCCCTAGATGTTATTAAGGAGGGCTTTGCAGAGTCGACAGGGCAGTTTATTTTGCCATTGTCTTTTCCGGTGCCTCAGTCGATGCCAGATGGTCTCTCAGGTTTAATTTCTTTGTGTGATTTTGTAGCTATTGACACAACTGAGTGGCTTGCTGGGCTATTTCAGAGGGTAATTGAAAGTAAATCACATTGCTGGGGTTGTGGAGTGACTTGTAGGCCAGACTAGGTAGGGACAGCAGACTTCCTTCCCGACAGAACACTAGTGAACCAGATGGGTTTTTCCAACAATTGAAATCAGCAGACTGGTAATTCCAGATATTTTTTATTGAATTAAAATTCCACTCTCTGCCATGGGATTCGAACTGAAGTCCCCAGAATAAGGGTATAAATTGGAAGTGATTTATAAAAGAACGAAATATGATGTGACAAAAAACTTTTTCTCACAGCCAGTGGTTCGGTCTGGAATGCATAGCCTTAAAGTGTGGTGGTAGAAGTTCAATTGAGGTATTGGAGAGGGCATTAGATGATTATTAGAAAAGAAACAATATACGGGGGTCACTGAAAAAGGGCAAGGGACTGGACTAATTTATGATGATCATTGGGAGAGCAGGTGCGGATGTGATAGAGCGAATAAGCTTCCTTCCGCACAGCAACAATTCTGTGAGCCAGTGTCTTCAATTCAACTTCAATTTAATTATCTTCCCCCTTTTCCTTGCCTCCATACTTGCTTAACATCCCTTTTACCGCTAACCTTTCTTAATTTTGATGACAGATCATCGACTTGAAACCTCTCCGTAGATGCTGCCAGTATTCTGTTTGTGAATTAATCATTTCACCTGAACTTGGAACGGCTGAAGCTGCAAGAAAAGCAAATATATTAAACTGAAGAGTTGTCGAACAGAACAAAGAAACAAACGGCTTGCACAGAAGGAAACTTGATCTCCGGAAATATTTCTTTTCAGTCATTTGATTTTGCGCAGTGAAAAGGGGAAACACAAAAGTAATGATTTGAATGCGTTTCGTTATGAGAATGACCGACAGAAAGAAATATCGGATTTAGTTATTAACAAAGTGTAACAAATTACCGTATGGGGTTGAAATTGATCTTTGACCAGGAGAAGCAAATGGACAAGAGCTGATTGTCACCTTATTACACACACTGCCAGATTTTAAATCCTACAGACCGCATGGGAACATTGACCGAATCTCGGCAAAATGTTAATTGCAAGCATACTCTGGTGATAAACTTTCAGTTTTACCTTCAACAATTGGTGGACAGAAACGGAAATGGAAAGGGCAATCAGCTGACCTGGAGAAGAATTTGTCCATTCACTATTATTCTATTTTTGCTGCATTTTAGGATTTTGAATTGCCTAGACGAATTGAATTGCCTGTGTCATATTTGTCTCTCCCCAATGTATCCCTTCTCAGAATTTAATGCCACTGGCCACTATAAGCCTTGCTGATCACCCCTTGATAATTACCCGCAGTTTGTATCTGTCTTTCTCATTAATAACTAGAAGAAGAATTTTCAACTGCAAATTTCTTTGTCATGACCCAGACATTTAAGTCCAAATCAATGATGTCCGCTGCGAATAACAAGGGATCCAGCACTAAGACTCGTGAACTTCACGACAATCAGATTTCCAATCTTGAAACATTCATTATTATCCATTTCCTCCTGCCGTTGAGACTTTTGGATTCAGCTTCCCTGTTGCCTCATTTCCCCAGGAGTTTTTAAGTTGCTGATCCGTTTCCCACAACCTATGAAAACAAACTTGCCACAATACACGTAGGTGATATGAAATTCTTCAACTTCAGGGATATTCAATTTTGTCCCGTCAAAACATTCACTTACGTTTGGTCTACTTTTATGCTTCATTTGAAGTGATTTTGGCGAGTTATTGTCCCATATTATTGTGCATGACTCATCAATATAATATGCGCCCTTCTTCGCCATCAGTCAGGGGAACGTCGTGAAATTCGACTGGGTGATAGAAAAGGATAGGTACAGCTGGCTCAGCATTTCACCATAAATGCCTTTCCTCTCTCAGAAGCCTGAAATTCCCACTTTCTTCTGCTTTTGACAAAAGAGTTTATCTGTCATTTTTACGTGAAAATGTGCAGAGGGCGAGAATAACTTTGCCGAGTTTTGTCCCTGACCTCTCAAAGCCTGTCAATTTTCAAGACAGAAATCAAGATGGTGATTGTACATTCGCTACCTATACTTATTGTATTCGTGCAGCTCCACAAGCAAAATGGGAGGAATCATCAAATCATCTAAAGCCATGCTTAACATTTTAATGATTTCCCATGTACCGCCTAAAAGGTTCATTCGCTCATCCACTTTCATAGCTTAGCCGAAACATATGTATTCTAAAACACGTAGAGGATCAACATGTCAGGGCTGTTTCAAACGCTCGTTCGATATCATTTTCCTGCATTGATCTGATTAATTTGACATGCTCAGAATAAGAACACTAACTTTAGGTAAATTAGTGGAATCCAGGACTGGAGATCTGCGCCTCCCGCCATATTGATCATTCTTGAAGAAAGAATTGCGACGGTAGAGATGGACTCCCTTCATATTTTTGAAGGAAATTGCAACCACAAATCGAGAATGCGCCAGAAATTATTCAAGTTGCCTGTTTATTTCACGGCATTGACTTAATACTTAGCTTTTAATATTCCTATTACGAAGGATTTACCTGAAATCCTAGCTACTTAGAATAAAGATAGCAGGCTTTCATTCAGATTTTTAGAAATATGGCTTTGAACTAATCTAACCCTTTTAATTTCAATTTCTTTTATGTAGACATGTTGACCTCACTCGGATTAATAGCATTTTTGCTTTCTTGCATGTTTATCAGTGGGAATAAAGTTTCACTAAAATTAGCAACACCCATCTTTAATTTAGTCCATCATAGCATCCTTTAAGGATCTAACTTCCATTCTCACTATTCTTGATTGTAGTGGTTCTTCATTTATGCCATTGTACATGGGCCTATATTCATTTGACGTTTCATCAAATATCGCTCTAAACAATTTCACTATTTCAGCATGTTTGTAATGGTAAAAGCCTGAGATAATTTCTCTTGCCACCCTTACCTTGTTGTCGCAGTAACCTTAGTTCTGCACAGAAAAATTGCAAATAATGAAAAAACCATGCAGAAGATGAAGCATTGAAACTCCTTTCTTAGAACATTTCTCAAACTATGCGCACTCTTAAAATAAACAGCTTACCAATTTCTGCACGTGAACAGCAGCCTTCATCGATTGTTCACAAAGGGTTCAAAGCAAATTTTCAGCCTTTCAAACCGCAGCGTATTTGTTAAGGCAAACGAAGGCAGATGCATCGCAGCACTATCGATCTCCAAGAACCAGTGTCATGGCACTGACAGACATCAATGTTATTCCTGCAATTTTCAGTGTCACTTCATTTGTACTACTGTTTTATTGAAGTTGTTACGAATTCTTTGAGTATTTGGGGGAAGACCTCCAATCACCACTTGTCACTCACCTCTCTCCACTTACTGTTTTCCAGACTCTGATCCTTTATGCTGGTGCAGTTTAGTGTTACTCAAACTCCGACGTTTTACATCACAATCTGGTTATCATTCTCCGTATCACTACTATGCAATGTCCTCTTGCCTTTTCTCATTAAATTTCTGAACAATCTTCAGCTAGTTTTGATGAAAGGCCGTGACATGAAACTTTAACCAAGTTTCCGTGTTAACAGACACTGCCAGACATGCTGAGTATTTCTAATTTTCCCTGTTCTTTTTCAGTAGATATAAACATCGGGAGAGAAGTGAAATATGTTGATTTTTCTTACGCATCTGCATAAAACCAAAATTAAAACCACCTTGGTTTCACCGTTTTGGAATGCCATGGACGGAATGAACAAAATGGAGAAAACAGTTTTACCTTCATCTTTCAAACGCAGTAATTGCTCTGGGGGAGGAGACACAGAATGTAGAAAAGGAACGAGAGCATTCAGTGACACATCCTTAAACTGCTACACAAAATTGCTTTCTTTCTCATCTAATACGGGCCACTTAATTGACGCTTCTATTTCGGACTTCATTACATCAGAGAATCATTGATATACAGAATACAGAGGAGGCTATTCCACCCATGCAATTTATAATATCCCCTGCATCTTTTGCTAATTAACTTAAAGCTGTGCCCCATGGTAATTGACAATTCAGCCATTGCAACCTGTTTTTGCATGCAAAATCTTTACAATTTTATACAAATCTAGTTGACCTCCCTTAGCCTTCTGCGCTGTGGGAATAACGCTTCAACATGGTCAATCTATCCACCCGACTGCAGCCCATTACCACTGCAGAAATACTAGTATGTTTTATTTTCAAAACTTTTATGCTCTTCCAAAACCGTCTTGATCGAAGGTGGAAACAATGCTCCAGTCGGAGCTGAATTCATGCTTAATTTAAAATAAGTTATAATAAACATATTTGCTGGCTTTTGTTCTATATAATTATTTCCAGAATTTGTTAGACTGCTGCTTTCACCTTCAAAGATCTTGTCAAAATCACATGAGATCTTTCTTCTCCTGCATCCTCTTTTACATTTACTTTTACTATTTTTTCTTATTACTTGTACACGAATATACAGCATTTTTCTGCATTGAAGTTGTTTTTGAACTTAATCTCCATCCAGTTCACCAGTCTATGTCCACTTGAATGTTTATTACATTTTCCTTGACCATATTCCAAGCTGTTTCATCAAATGAAGTTTTTTAAATTGAGCTGTTGACATCAAGTACAAGTCATTGATAGTTATCACGAACAGCACGAGCAAGAACACGTGAAGCATAGTTTCAAAAATTGATTGTACAGAATAACACTTCATTTTTCATATGTCAACCGATTTTGAATCCACGCTATCAAGCTGCTTTTTGTCCCATAAGTTTAATTTTGGCTAACTGGGTATATTATATCGGAGGTTATTGAAATATTTTGTAAGCCTATATATGCTCTATCAATGGCACTGTCTTCGATCAGCTTCTGTGTTAACTCATGAAATACATAATCATGATATTCATGGAAGATTTTTCCTTAATCAATCTGTCTTTACTCGTCTTTATACAATGCCCTTTGAAAAACGTATTCTTTTTCTGCCGCATTATTGCTTCTAAACAATTATTCATCACAAATGTCAACTGAATGATCTAGGTCCATCCTGCCACTCGCTTTTACACAAAGATAAAACATTTGTAATTCTCAGATGTTTGGTTGCACCTTTTGTCTAAGGAGGATTGGAAGAATGTGGCGAGATTCAAAATCTTTCCCTCCCACCCTTTCCAAACAATCTATGATTCTTCCCATCCGAAATGGGCGACTTTTTCTTTATTTCGAATCATGTATTTTTTTTCTCAGTGCTCCCTCCTTTCAACTTTTATCACATACAGCATCCTGATAACATCGTCGTTTATACTGTAATGTTTAAAAAAGGATTCTTCATTATTAGGCAATGAAACAACTATTTAATACCTGAACTAATTCTTCTGCCTACTGCAACTAACTTTGATTTTGTTTCGCATCGGCCCACCAATAACCCCTTTATCTTTATTTTCGTTTTACCTTATTCTGTGTCGACAATAACCCCGGATTCCTGGCCCTGATAGTTGCTAGTCAACTGCTAGTGAATCGCTGGATTTGTACTTTATATGGTTAGCATTGTCAAATTGCCATCTCGTATACTTCCTATTTATTTCTTCATTCTTTCCTCTAAGCTATTCGGCATTAAGAAGGTGTGGCTTTAGTTGCCCTCGCTTTACAATTGAGAAAATATACATAGACTTCACCGGAACCATACAATATTGTTTTATTTTGTGCTTGACAGCCTCGTTCCAATTTACCAGGCTAAAATCTTTCCCTATTCATTGAATGCAGCTGTCTTCTAGTCAATCTTGTTATTTTTCGAGATTGGTTCTTGTTTTACTTCGAAGCAACCGAAGCCTTATCAATAGCATTTCATAGTCCCCACTATGAAGTTTTCCACTAGATCTTTCAGGATGAGATCCAGCCTTGTTCAGCAGCAATCAGGTTGAGAATGCTGTCCTGAATATACATTCAATGGTTCACCCCCGCGTAATCGTCGGAAGAAATAATGCCCAAGTCAGTATTGGAGTTGTCACAATGGTACTCTATTCCATATACACTTCCCAGTAATGTTCCTGCAAATCTGCTCATCTATCTCTTTCCCATTCCATGTATTGTAAAATATTGCACAAAAGGCACTTCGTTTCATTGTCAATGTCTTCACCGTGAAAGAACTCTACTTAACTACAAACAGTTTGTGTTGGGAGCAGCAGCCCTTTCTCTATGTCTATAGAATGTTGAAATGTTTTCAATCATGTTGTATTATAGAAATTAATATCATATTGTTGTGATCATTATTTTACTGGATCTGAAGAAAACTTCATAAGGGAAATTACAGTCGAGTCAAACGTGATATGCTTGAAGCAGAGACATGATATAACGAGAAGACAGAAAATAGCCAAAGAATAGTAAGCTGCTGAGTCCATAGGCCAGTACTAGCAAACGTATCGTCAATTCTTGACTTTTGAACCACGGTTCAGCAGACTGGCAATTCAATTGGCAACGATATATAAAGGACTGCAAATAACTTATTATCGAGGGATATTCAATACCTTTTATTTAACAACGCAGTTTCGTGAAAGCGGACGAGGGCGTTTAATATAATATTTTCCTGACCATTTAAATTGCACCAGTTCTTACCGACATCCTCAAGAATTTGCTGTAATTTGCGGAGTTCTGTAAACAAGCGAATGTTGCTATTTTTATTGCAGGCATAAGCATCATGAAATATTTTAGATTTTTGGAGACTAAAGAGAAGAAACATCCGCGGGTTTTAACCAACAAACTTTATTGATCAGATTATAATTAATCCAGAAAATGAAGTGCATTAACTACGATGTCATCCCAATGCACGATCGAGCGAGAGCCGCAGATTCAGGAATGCTGTTATTGAAAATGAACCTCCAAAGGAGAACTTATTTCGGAAAAACATAAATTATCACCTGGTACCATGTGCAGAAAAAACTGGAAACTGTTACCAACGTCTATTCAACACTTCGCTGTTTATGGGAGCATGCTATTTGAATTCGTCACCACTTATGAATTTACAGCGGTGTTATTTCAAAATTAATTAAATGATCCTAAAGCACTAGTAGTGCGTTTGTCAGTATTGTCTTATTTATGCAACTTGATTCTTCCTTTCATTTCAGAAGATTTAGTCATCTATTCACTTAATTAGTGCCCCAAGCAGAAAATCTGAGGTGCTGGACTGTTTTTTTTGGATGAATGGCTACTACTAAGCAAGTGGTGTCGTCAGCAACACTCTAGCTGTTCTTCATAATTATTTATGGTGGCATAACTGCGGAGTTCAATTTCCGGCCTAGGTCACTTTCTGCTTGGATTCTGCACGTTCTTCCCGTATCTTCATGGGTTACCTCCGAGTGCTCCATTTTCCTCCCACAGTCCAAAAGACGTGTTGGTTGGTGCATTGGCCATGCTAAATTCTCTCTCAGTGTACCCCAGCAGGTGCCGCAGTGTGGCGACCAGGGAATTTTCATAGTAAATTTATTGCAGTGTTAATGGAGGCCTAATTGTGATATTAATAAAAACACTTTTAAAACATTTTCTTCCCCTGTGGGAGTGTTCTTACTTAATACTAAAGGCGACTTTGTAAGGGTGATAAAGAAGTTGCATTATATTCTTCTCCAAGCGCACATAAGCCGAATTGCATGAATGTTAAAGAAAATAGCTGAAAAAATATCACACCGCAAATGCAATTTGACGTGCATCTTACAGTGGTTTCGGCAGCGGAGCGGTAATGCCATTGTGCTGGTAATACGAAAGTTCAAGCTAATACTCTGTGGACACGCATTCATTTTTAAAAATGTTTTACGCGTAATGGGCTGTGTCAGAATATATTCCCCATTCCAAAATGCCCTACATGTTAGCCATGTTGCTATGATTCTGGAGCCAAGTGTAAGCCACACCAATAAGGATAGGAGGTTTCCTTAATAGTTTCATGGTCATCATTAGATTTTTATCTGCAAATTTCACCACTTGCCATGGTTGGATTTGAACCCGGGTCCTCAGGTCTCGCGATGGGTCTCTGGATCATTAGTGTAATGACAATACTACAACACCGCTTGCCCATGGCAGTTGACGTGAGTTGAAATTTAATTAATACGTGTAATTAAACATCATTGTTGGTAAGTGTAAAAAAAAGCCCATCAAAAGTACCCTAGACATACAACATTGTGGTGACGCTTCAGTAGACTTTAACCGAGGAAGCTACTCAACTGAGACCCAATTAGAGATTGACATCAAATGAGGACTTTCCTAGGGACTCTCATGTTCCATAAAAATAAAGAAAACGATAAATAGACCGCCAAATGAAGCAAAAATGAAGGAATATTCACCCATTTGAGCTTCCTTTATTTTGTTGTCTGTAAAATGAAGGAGAAACAAAGCATAATGCTAGCAATGCACATGGAGAACAAATGTCACTTTTGATGAAGATGCGTTGGATTGGGTTGGGCATAGTCTCACAACACCAGGGTAAAGCCCAACAGATTTATCCATTATCACGAGCTTTCGGACCGCTCCTGCTTCATCTATTGAGCGGGTAAGGTACTCACCTGATGAATAACAGTTCTCCAAAAGCTTGTGATACCAGATAAACTTTTTGTATTTTAACCTGGTGTTGTAAGAGTTCTTACTATAAATTAAGCTTTTGATTAAAATAGGAAATAAAACCATGTAACAGATATAGCAACATTTTTAGTACTAATATATGATTGGACATTTAGCGGCTTCAATTTAGACAAATCGTTTAAAGAAGTAACGGCTGCACCTGGAAGATGTGGTAAAAATAAGACCAGATGTCGAAGAGCATTCGATGTTCTGGGACTACTGGTACACATTCTTGTCTAAAAAAAATGCGCTTTTGCAACAAGTGCTCAATTCTATCCAATTATCCCTCATTATAGAATTACTCACCATCAATTTTCTTATGATCTTCCATCTCTACAAGAGTAACAGATCATCATAATTATCAGATTACTCGTCATTAGCATGAATTAGGCAACCCTTCCATATCATTGTCGTGGGTAAATGGAAAAACGGAAAAAAAATCATATGCATAGTTTTGTAACTCGTATTGCTTTAATGTGTTCTCACCTTATTCTTTGTAAAGCTCGAAAACACTTCTCTTCATTCTCCTCTCCTGTGTCAATCAACCTACTACTGTTGCATCGCCTCTCTGCCTCCATATAGTGAGGAGGTTTCTTTTATCTCTTTTCGTTATCCTTTTATATGTGACAACGTTTGAGATCACGTCTGTCTACCTCCGCTCTTGACTGCATGTTTTACTACTTGAGTTCTTTTCATCTTCCTTTTTGCAACCTTCTTTAGAACGCAGACAAATATTCCTTGTGCTCTTACGAAAGCGCCACAATAACGAAGATACCCCGTTCTGAAGAGGAGTCAAATTGGACTTGAAAAGTTAATAGCGTTTCTTGAACCTGCCATATGCTATCTTTTCATCATGTTTTCCATCGTTTTCCCGATGTTTCCATGAGTAAAACATCTTATCGATTCTTTATTTACAGGTGGATCATACAGGGAGCTCGATCAGTCTAATGGACCCAAAACTGTTACTTGGTCCTTGGGATTTGAGTCCTGCTGGCAAGCAACTAGAAGTGCTCGCCCTAGATTGCCTTTGAGAAGGGTTGTGTTGAGCAGCCTCCTTGAATCGCTGTAGGTCAGGTTCTATAGACACCCCCATGGTGATCTCAGGGTGGGGGATCCAATACTTTGGTACAGCGAAAGAACAAAGAAATTACTTAAGACAGTGCAAGAGCAACGGCATATTGACCAATCGATATAAAGCGTGGCAGGAGGCGATTTGCCCAGATGCTTATTACATTGTTCTTCCAGGTAGCGGTTTTAAGCCATGTTGGGAAGAGTTTGGAGTGAAGTGAACTCGTGCATTCGACAGATGGAACCATGTGTCCAAAACTGAATGCGTGCGAAGATCAAATGGCCCACTTGCTTGTTGAGTTTCTGGAAGACCATATGCAACATGGGAATTTGCTAAACTCTGCAATGACCTTCAACCCCCTTTAACTGGGCCATGCATTTTTTTTGTGCAAGGTCGTTTACCTCAATCCACTGCTATAAGTACCTTCTTCCATAATGTACCAACCCAAGTAGTACAATAATTTATTGTTCGGAGCTTTCGAATACAAATGAAGTTTTTTTTACGAGTTATTTCTCAGTAACTTAGTCTTTTTCCGTGACTCGTTGTGATTAATTCTATTGTATTTCATGCTCGGCTTAAATATTTGAGTTTTGGGAAGTGCATTTTTTAACCCCATTGGGATTGGGAGCATTAACAAGTGGTGGATGAAAATAGCATAGTCGGCGGGTAAACTGGATTTCTGACGCCACTCCACATTCTGGTGGATTTCAGCAAGGCAGGTGGTAGTGAGATTCCACTTGACCCATTAAGCCCGCTAACTGAATGGCATACTTTTTTGAACAGATATCCACTGGTCTCCATCTATGCGAACTTCAGACAGAGGTACAGATGTCACACAACGGAAGCCATCTGCTCACTCAGACAAACCTTGAGCAGATCTTCGGGTCTCTGATGATGTGATTCTGGTGCTTGGGCCAGGCGGATGGAATACTTTCTTTCAAGGACCTTGCTTATAATGGTGGTCTGCCACATAATCAAAAACTTGATCCACCGGAGAGTTATCTGGACCTCAGGGTGCTGAGGCTTTAGGATAGAGCACACAGTAGAAGAGTAGGATGAAGTACAGGAAGAGGAGGAGGAAAAGAGTGTCATCTGCATAATATGTACGTCAAGGTGTAGCTCGTTCATGAATTTCAAATGCTGTTGCAAATTGCCCTCTATGAGGTTAGCCACTCTCTCGATGGAGGAGCGCATGCGCTCTCAGCTCTGAGTCATTGTGGTACAGTTGAGTTGGAATGCCTCCTCCATCCTCTTCCCGAAAGGTGACATTTTCTCAGGCAGCTCTGATATCTGGGAACAGATCGTTTTGTGCTGGTTTGTGAAGAGATTCTTTTCCCGTGAATCTTGAGGAGTTGTGTTTCTGTCCAGCTCAACAGCTTTGTGCCCATCCTTCTCCTGTTCCTATTAGGAGGACTTCACACAGCTGACTCTGGTATGGAAACCACTCCCCAAATACTCTTGAACACCCACTACCATTCCCATCTAACCATGCGCGAGCACCCAGCGACGTAATTGAACTGCTGGAGTTGTGCTTGTGTGGTGCGATCGTGCCTCTTCGGATCTCTTCTGCTGTTGTGCTTGGGTCAATAATGGTGATGGGGTTAGGCTCCTTCCCTCAAGTTCTATACCTGCGGGTGAAAGAGGAAAATATCATGAGACATTGGCATGGCGAGCAGATGTCCTTGAATGGGCCGAATTTGCCAGCATACGAACATACGACCTAACAGCAAGAGTAGGCCGTTTGGTTCCTTGAGCCTACTCCTGAATTTGATTATTTCATGGCTGGTCCGACTGAATCCTCAACTCTCTCTCTCGCCCATTGAAAGTAAACAGAGACAGAAGTACAATAATTGACAAATGCTATACCACGATCCTGAAATTGATTCGGGTTGCTAATTTAAAATTGGATTTAACATTCCAGCCATGCTCATATTCCAATAATTTCAATTAGAATACAATCGATTTTTGTGTTAATTTGGTATCGCCTGTTCTGCGCCGGTTCCAAGTCAATTTATATCTACTCAGCTTCACTCTCTTCCAGAATTGCAGGAAACGGTCTAAAATTAGCTTTAATCTATAATGGACCGTTAACCTGTTTGCTATTCTATTTGTTTACCATCCACCTAACAACATATATCATCATCCTGTTCACCGAATGGGTTCAGGCAAATATCGGCCTGTCATAGAGTCTGCATGACCGGAGTTCCATCGTGTTAAACACCTTTGCTTCTGTTTACCTGGCTCAATGATTGTAACGTCCTCCATTGATCAAATCTTTTCTCATGTTGTCCCCTTATGAGATTTCCTTCTCTTTCATCTAACTACGGTGACAATGCCTGGAATTGCTTTGATTTTATGCTGTTGGCATCTCTCTCTGAAACTTTCTATCCGCTACGCTTCTTTTGTCACCTTTTGGCGCCTTTGTTGGCCATGGTTGGACTGTAACCCTTTGACCACGGTTCACCGTGGACATTACAGTTCAAAGTTCTGTTAGATGAATCATGCTATCGTAATGCTCATGTCAATATTGTGAAAGAAAAAGCTGATCGTATGTACCGCTTTGTTTCTACTTGTAACAAGGCATCACAGGCATGGCTTGCACTAGCACATCTAAGGACATTGAGGCCATCTTTGCCAATGTTGGTGAAATATCCCTTTATTGATGGTTGAACATTAGCGTGTCCGCCAGGCTTTAAGAACTGACCAGTATCATTGTACCAGAAATAACTTCTGCAGTTTCCCGGATCTCTGGGAATGCGGTTGACGCCAGCCGTTCGCCAGAATTACGACAGCTATAAAGAATACCCTGAGAAATATTCCCCGCGGATAATAAACTTACAGTGTTCTTTTAAAGTGCCAAATACCGCTCTTGGCTTAATGTAACACTCTGCCAGATTACTGTTCATTGTTGATCTCATTATTGGAAACAAGTTTTAATTACCTTTGTCCAGATGATTAATAGTCAGTCCTACAAATAAATTTAAACAGGGATATCAATAACATGGGAACATATCAACGACAATGTCAATCAAGACAACAAAACTGGAAATGTTATACTTTAAACCTAATGATATGCAATCTAGATTAGCAGCGGCCTAAGTGCCCTGCTCCATGTCAGTGGGTTGCTTGACTGAACTCCGACATATTCATGAATAATGTCCCAATGAGTTAGATTGACTACATTTATCACACGCTAAACATTTTGTAACAAGTGTAGAGAATACTTATCCATTCATATATTAATGGAGTTATTAACTTCAAATTTTATAAATAAATATTAGCGCTTTGATTGGACGGAGGGTGAGCAATCAAATCACACGTCATTTCACGTTTACTTCCTTTACGTACACTTTCTTTACCTGCTGATCACGTTGGTCATATCGGTAGGGAACTACATGGCCGGAAACCAGAGGAATCTGGCAACCCTGGTTGCTCCATCTGGCGTGGAGAACGGTGAATAAAATATTTCTTAACCTGCACAGAGGTCCCTAATGGAGAGCATGTGGCCCCCGGGCATGGCTGAGCTAGATGGCATCAATTATACACAATTCTCTCACTTCATAGATATAGCCCCGTGACCGCAAATTGAGAGCATTTATAGATTTGTTTTTCTACTGGAGTTAGTGCTTTTGCTCTTCCACCTTCAGACAGGACGAAAGAGGAACCTGACGCCCCCTCCGACGGAGAAGTTAGGATGACATACAAGTCAGATTGTAATGTAATAATGGTATGCGTGTTGTTTTTTTTTGCCCAATTAGTGTGCAGAAAGAATGAGTGTTGAAGAAGAATATTATCTGTTTATGGGTAATTAGAATAAAAGCGAAAATCCTTTTGCGTAACATTTGATTTGCCTACTAAGCAAATGTGTAGCCGGTAACCCACTGTTATATAAACAATGGAAGAATGTGTTCAAAGTGATTGAAGTGCTGGTAGTTACTAGTAGTCAAGTGCTATAAGGGATGGGAGTTCAGCGGCACTTATATCAAGTAGCTTTCAACTGATCCAAGAAACACGATGCACAAGAAATTTTACTGTTGAGGACACGAAACGATTGAGTTAAAGGGACTGAACCATTGGGGAGCTTGCTTAAAAATAGAAAACAGATAATGGAACAGTATCTATGCTGATATATTTCATATAATTAAGTAATTAAAGCAGAATGCATTTCAAGAGAAATGGACTTACCAGCATCCTCAAGGTATTTTGTCAACTTCTCTATTTCTGGAATTGGACATTGATGGAACACAATTTTATCTCTGCAAGAATAGAATTTTAGGTTTTTAAATCATTTGTTTAATGTTTGGTGCTTAATGGTTTGATATTCCGTTCTATGTTTCTTTGCGGGAAGTATGACGCCATTCAGCAGTGGGAACGTGAAAGGGAAATCCCGAATGCAGAATGGACGTCTGAAGCTACGACAGTAATTACGTTATTAGGATCCTTTGCATCCAACTCCTAAAGTTTGCTATAGTTTAACCACTAGAACATGATGGGCAGAGCGATAGTTCCCATTAATACTCGCTATATGACAGATGCAGTGAAAAGCTCAAAAGTGCCAAGGAGTCTCACCGCGTTTCACACCAATATCAAGGTTGCCTTGGCTCTTGATTTATGCTGAATTTACAATACGACTTTAGTTTGAGTTCAAAGGACATTGTTTGGCAATGCACCACCTTCTACGAAGAAAAATAGTCAAAAGGAACTTGGGTAGACCATTCGGGACTTTGAACTCGCTCCATCATTTAACATGATGATAGTGATCCTTCATCTGAATGCAACACATCAGCGTTCTTCTCATACCCCTTGACATCTTTGAAGTATAGAAATCGAGCTATTTCCTTCTTAACTATATTCCCTATGATCAACAACATCGAGCAAGATTCAAAAATTTCTCCAATTATTTTAATTATTTTCTATAACTGTAATATTTAGGTATTGGTAGTGACAGAATGATAGTTTCCACACTTTCTGCAGTGCTTCTAAATTCTTTTCAATAATATGGAGGCCAGATCTGTGCACTGATCTGTAAGCATAGCCTGATCTAGATCCCACACATCCCACAATCTGGAACAATTCCTGAAATTTATGCTCTAGAAATCAATTCCATTTTATTGTTAGCATTTGTAATTGATTTTTTCTGGCTTGCGATTCTAAGTTTAATGATATTTCATTTCGTACGTATCCTTGTTGTTCTATCTCCTTTTATCTTGTTTTTGATTATGTAAGCGATGTTTCTGTTTTTCTGACCGAATTGCATCAGATCACCATCATTTTTGTTAGAATTCATGAACCATTTAGCTGCCAAGGCTGCAAGTTTTCTAATCCGTTGCATTATTTTCCAGTGCTTTTCAGTATTAACCTTAAACACCAATTTGATACTAGCTGCAAATTTTGTTATCACGTTACTTATTCCGAAGTTCGATTGCTTCATTTAAGATATGAATAATAGCATTTAAAGAACTAATCGATGTGGAACGCTGGTTTCCATAACCCTCCAGTATGAATCGCTTAGCACTAATTAAATAAGTGCTTTCCATTCAGATCTTTAATCACGGAGCCAACATTCCCTAATCTTCGCCACAAGTCTATACTATAGGTTTATTCTAATCACATGTCAAATGAAACATTGCTAAAAGTGCAAAGTGTAGATCCATTAAAAACATGATACCTCAAATCCCCTTGTGGTCTCAACCACAAAACTAAGAAGAAAAATGAAAATCACTATTTGAACAATTGGAAGACTAGGGTCGTATATTTCAGTTGACGTACCTGCATCTTTTATTAGTAATTCTTGTACTGTGAATGAAATTCATGATTCAGTTATTTAGTGATAATTGTTGTTACATGTTAATGCATGCAGAACATGAGCTGCTCTAGAATATTGATGGAAAGTTGTAAGTTAGCTGACATCTAAATACTTTAACAAAGGCAGGGTTCATGAATAATTCAAATACTTTGACAAAACTGATAAAAGCTTGGAACTGATTTGTTCACCATTCAAATAACTTTAGTCCAATCCACCAAATAGGGAAATTAGCGATTTTGACGACAACGTTGATTTCTCCAACTGACTAATTTTACCTTCAATTTCATAGAATGACAAGGAATCTGAGATGTGGTGTAAAGCTTGCAAGCTACCCAGTCATTTCGATGCCTTGTCTGAAAACGTAGGTTAAAATTACCCCAAAGCAGCTCCCATGTTTCTTTTCCTATTTCTTTGTCTCCCTGAGTGAGTGATGTTTTGTCCCAGCTTCTACAAATCTGTGAAAGAGGGTCAAGGACACTGCGGCAATTGAGAGCGGCAATTAATTTCAAACAAATAAGGTACATAAGATTCAATATGCGCAGGTCCTTTCTTAGCTGTGGCTAACTGGGCTGGTTCAGTCCTATTTGACATTGCACGTTGCAGATTTTGGAGGTTTCTCTTATCTTTTGGATATTCTCTCAGGGCAGTCAGTGGCAATTCAAATATGTGCACCGACACTCTCTGATATTTACTCGACGAGGTCAGAATTGTGTTCGAGTATGCTGCTGCATACGTGTTGCCAAGATGACAAGCAGCAGCAACTGCTGAGCCCAGTGCTGTAGCTGAAAAGGAGATAATAGGTCGGGCAACGTGGGAACAGTGGAAGAGAGGAGACATTTTCATCAAAAACATCAGCTTCCCTTAATGCTTTAGGAGTACCAAGTAATTGCATTAGGCCCAGGTCACATTGGACACTCATTCATCGCTGCTTGGGCCAGCATTTATAGCTGTAAATGCTGGATATAGCACTTGGGATACGTGGTATCAAAAGTTATGGGGAGAAAAGCAGGATTAGTCTCTTGAGTTGGACAATCAGCTATGATCGTAATGAATGGTGCTGCAGATTCGAATGGACAAATGGCTTCCTCCTGCTCCTATCTTTTATGTTTCTATGTTTTTAATTACTTGCTATGGCATTTAAGAGTTAGCTACATTGTTAATACCTGGAGCCACATGTAGACTGGGTTTCCTTCAATAAGGGTCCATGTGATTCCTACAGTGCAGAAGGAAGCCCATAATGTCTGCACTGTCTCTCCGAAAGATCTCATCAAGGTCAATACCTCCGCCCTCCCCTCCACGCATTTGTCATGGCCAATCCACCAAGCATTCACAGCTTTGGATTGTTGGAGGAAACCAGACTCCTTGAGGAAACCCATGCAGACTCGAGAAGAATGTGTAAACTCCACACAGACAATTCACCCAAGGTCGAAATTGAACCCGGGTCCCTGACGCTGTGAGGCAGCGTGCTAACCACCATGTCGTCAGATAATTTCATGTTCGTACTTCAAATACCACCACATGCCATGGTGTGATATGAGTCCTGGTCCCTGGAACATACCCTGAGTCTCTTGAGTATTACTTTGGTGGCAATATTCGCCAATGTCCCCTTTCCAGCCTCCTCAATCTCATTGCCAAACAGGCAACAATGACTTCAAACTCGTTACTGCTAGTAATGCTGCCACTACATCAAAAGAACAAAGAACAGTGCAGCATAGGAATAAACCCTTCTGCCCTCTAAGACTGCGCTGATTTTGATGCCTGACCAAAATAAAACCATATGCATTTATGGAATCCATATCCTTTCATTCCCATTCTACTCATGTATTCGTCCAGATGTCCCCTAAATCCTGCTATTATGCCTGTCTCCCCGAGCAGGGTGTTCCAGACACCCACCACCCTCTGTGCAAAAAAACTTCCCTTGCACATTTCCTCTAAACTCTTCCCCATGCATCTTAAAGCTATGTCTCCTAGTACTTGAATTTTCTACCCAAAGAAAGAGTATCTAACTATCCATTTGTCTATGCCACTCATAATCTTGTGAACCTCTATCAGGTCACTGCTCAACCTCGGTCATTCCAGTAAAGCATAGCCGAGTTTATGCAACCTCTCCTCATAACTAATACCCCCCAGATCAGGCAACATCCTGATAAACTTCTTCAGTGCCCTCGCCAAAGCATCTACAACATTCTGGTAGTGTGGCAATCAGAACTGTACACAATATTCTGAATGAGGCATAACTAAGATTCTGTACAGCTGTAGCATGATGTGCCAATTTTTAAATTCAATGCCTCAATCAATGAAGGCAAGTACACCTATGCTTCTTGATTACCTCATCCACCAACGTTGCCATTTTCAGAGATCGGTGGACATGTGCACACACATCTCTCTGCCTGTCAATGCGCCTCAGGGTTCTACCATTTACTGTATAATTCTTACATGCATTGGACCTTCCAAAATGCATTATCTCACAATTATCCACATTAAATTCCATCTATCATTTCTCCATCCAATTCTCCAACAGGTCTAAATTTTGCTTCATCCTCTGGAACTTCACCTGCAGCAAATGAGGATACAAAAAATTCTGTTAAGCCCCCAGCAATTTCTGCCCTTGTTTCCCTCAGTAGTCAGGGGTAGATCCCATTAGGCCTTCTCTATTTTAAGAAGCCCGGTACCTCCTCCTTTTTGATATCGACATGACCAGAATATCTACACACCTTCCCATATGTTCTTCATCCATCAAGTCCTTCACTTTGTTAAATACTGAGCAAACGGATTTATTGAGTATCTCACCCATTTCCACTAGTTCCATGCATAGATTCCTTCCACTATTCTGGAGAGTACCAACTCTTTCGCTGGCTACCTATTTTTATTTACATACGTATGCATTGCCTTCGGATTTTCCTGAATCCTGTTTACCAAGGAATTTTCATGACCCCCTTTTGCCTTCCTAACTCCATCCTTAAGTTCCTTCCTACGTTCTTAATGTTCTTCAGGGGCTTCATCTCTCCTAAGCCTTTTCGGAATTATGAATGCTTCATTTTTCTTTTTGACAAGGCTCATAATATCTCTTGTTATCCAGGGTTCTTCATACTTGCCACTAATCCTTCATCCTCACTGGTATATGCCGCTCCTGAGTTCCAATCAATTGATATTTGAAAGACTCCCACAAATCGGATGCTGACTTACCCTCAAACAGCTTCTCCCAATCTACACTTTCCAGATCCTGCCGAATGTTGTTCTAATTCATCTTCCCTCAATTTAACATCTTTGTCCGAGGACCATTCTTGTCCTTATCCACAAGCACCTTAAATCTTATGGAATTATGATCTCTGTTTCTGAATTGCTCTCCTACTGAAACCTCGACAAGTCCCCAATTACAGGTCTAATTTCGCTCCTTCTTGAGTTGGGCTATTTACATACTGTTTTCAGAAATCCTTCTATCTCTCCTTCCAAGTTTTTCCCCATACAAGCCCATAGCATTACGTAAACAACAGTCAATGTAGGGAAAGTTAAAATCACCCACTGCAACAGCCCTGTCGTTTTTGCATGTTTCCAAAATCTGTCTGCACATCTGGCTCTTTATATCCCGCTGGCTGTTTGGAAGCCTGTAATAAGCTCCCAACAGTTTGACTGCACATTTCTATTCCTGAACTCAACCCATATTATCTCGCTGCCTGAAGCTTCCGGGGTGGCTCCCTCAGTACAGCCGTGATATTCTCTTTAACCAGTAATGCAACTACTCACCCTTTTTGCACACCCTCTATCCTGCTTGAAGCATCTAAATCTTGGAATGTTTAGGAGTCAATCCTGTCCCTCTTTCAAGCAAGTCCACAATTAAATTTCCGCAATTCTTCTATACACGATGACCATTATCTCCAGTAATTTATTTCCTACTAGGCCTTATTAGATCCTATAAATTGTCATATTACCTTGCTAGGCATCATCCCGTTTCCTCCCATTATGTGCTCACAGTTTCTCGTTAAATTACTCAATTTCTCAATTGTGGCTTATTGGGATCTGTGTACAAAGAAAATTACAGCTCTCCAAGAAAATTCGGCTCTCCAAGCCTGCACCGACCATGCTGCCTGACTGAACTAAAGCCCAAAACCTTCTGGGGACTGTATTGATCTATTCCACCTTATTCATGTATTTACCCATACGGCCCTTAAAATTCACTCTACTATATGCTTCCACTATCCCCCGCACCTACACCCCTCTTCCCCAACAGCGAGTTCCAAAAACCCACCACCCTGTGTAAACAACTTGCCTCGTACTTCTCCTTTAAAACTTGCCCCTTGCACCTTAAACTTAGGCCTCTAGTAATTGACTCTTCCAGCCGGGGAAAAAGCTTCTGACTATTACTCTGTCATAATCTTGTAGAATTCTTTCAGGTCGCCCCTCAACCTCCATCGTTCCAATGAGAACAAATCAAGTTCCTCCAAACTCTCCACATAGCTAATGTTCCCTATAGCAGGCAACATCCTGGTAAATCTTTTCTCTACCCTCTCCAAAACCTTCACTTCTTTCTAGTCGGCTGGCAATCAGAATTAAACATTGTATTCCAAGTGCAGTCTAGCTAAGGTCCCATAAAGCTGCAACACGACTTGGCAACTTTTAAACTCAGTGTTCCAGCCAATGAAGGCAAGCATCCTGTGTATGTCTTCTTGACTACTTCTCCACTTGCGTAATGTTTAGGAGTCAATCCTGTCCCTCTTTCAAGCAAGTCCAGAATTAAATTTCCACAATTCTTCTATACACGATGACCATTATCTCCAGTAATTTATTTCCTACTAGGCCTTATTAGATCCTATAAATTGTCATATTACCTTGCTAGGTATCATCCCGTTTCCTCCCATTATGTGACATTTTCAGTGACCTGTGTACTTGTACACCCAGATCCCTCTGTCATTCAATATTCTCAAAGTTCAACCATTTACTGAATATTTCCTATCTATACTAGACCTTCGAAAATGCATTACCTCACAATTGTCCGGATTAAACTTCATCTGCCATCTCTCCACCCAAGTCTCCAATCGATCTGTAGCATGCTGTATCTTCTGATGGTCCTCATCATTATCTGCAAATCCATCAACCTTTGTGTCATCCATAACTTACTAATCAAACCAGTTACATTTTCCTCCGCATCATTTATACATATATTATAAACAACAAAGTTCCTAACACTGACTCCCGGGGAACGTCACTCATCACGGCTCTCCATTCAGAAACTTACCCTTCCATTGTTACCCTCTGTCTTCTATCCATCTGTACCCAACTTGTGTGGTTAAGCTACGGGGTAAGAAGTAGTAATGCTTTGTCTGGCGGCCCCAATTCTGTGGCCCTTTCACTGACTGCACTTCAGTGTTACCAACGTGTTGAAGAGACTTATGTCAGAGCTGAGATATATGAATATCCATTTAAGATGACATCCTAAGTCTGCAAGCTGCTGCTAAATGCTTGCACGTTTTCTTCTGATTAGTGCTCTTGATGTCCCACAC
This sequence comes from Sphyrna mokarran, assembly GCA_024679065.1. Classification (NCBI taxonomy): domain Eukaryota; kingdom Metazoa; phylum Chordata; class Chondrichthyes; order Carcharhiniformes; family Carcharhinidae; genus Sphyrna; species Sphyrna mokarran. Next base: position 99,208,132 of record JAGIQG010000009.1, read on the forward strand.
TGGCCCATCTTACGTGCAAAACGACATGCTGTCAGTATCATCGTGATATCAATGCGCTCATGATTGAGGCAGGCTCTGCCGACCACTTTCCAAATTTGGACTGTGCTTGAAAGGCTTGATGGTGGTTAATCCTTTATTGTTTTTTCTGCTCAAAGTTAAGCTGGATGCAGATGTTATATGCCCGATGCTGACGGTTGATAACCAGAGTTTGGAATGGTGAGCAACCTCCGGCTCGGACTTCTCACAGTCACTGCCCTTGCTTATTTGTAAAATGTAAGGTAGCAGGTGAAAATCCCATAGAAACGCTAGTAACACAGTTGGTGCATGAATTGTGTGATGCGATATATATACATGACAGGAGCAACTTGTTTTAAGCATGAACAAACATTGTTAACATCAAATTAACAATATTTAGTGGGTAATGTGTTTGTTTGATATGTAACTCTGACACGAGTAGATGGGAATTGTCCATTTCCGACAATTATTGATTCCAAGATTCATCTGATGCTCAATACCACCACATCTGTCCTTGTACGTTATCATGGAAATCCCTGACTCATTGTCCTCCCATGTTGTTCTCCTCATCCAATATTGAAAGAATGTAATGGCATTTCCCATGCAGTGCATGGAAGCAACTTAGTGATAAGGATCACAGGGACTGGGACTGCAGTACAGAAGGGTGGGCTTGGATGAAGTACTGAATGGATAGTTGGGAATGTAATGTGAGGAACTGCAAAACAGAATGGATGCACGATGATGGTGCATAAGTCGTATGTAAAAAGCCATTGTCATATGTGTTTAACATACTCTGGACTTTCCACGCAGTATTGGCACCTGTCAACATCCTTCCTGTCAGAATGTCTTTCAAATAATATCACAATCTTTGCGATTGCAACCTTGGTGCTTTCTTTTTCTATCTCTTCCAATCGTCCTGCGTACTTTGATACAACACTATTGCAAGAATTGAGTCAAGTAGGAGTTGTGTGTGAGTGATTCATCCTTTCTTTATGCCATGGTTGGATTTACACCGTTTACATATCACCGACTGTCTGTGCTCATGTCTGAAAATCTGTTTGTCCTTTCCATTGTAAGGGAAAATTGTTTTCTAACCTCCTTTCTCACATTTACCTCCTAACCTTTCAGCAAAATAGTTCTTTGCTTGCTGAAATGGGAGTCAAATAGCTTTTCATCGCCCTTTGGTTCTTTGAAGGTCTTTACATTATTTCTTTATTATTGTGCCTTTTAGAAATGGATTTTAATCATATTTCTCTGCGGGATATTCCTAGCAATCCCTGACGTTTTATCTGTGCAATTTTGTCTACAACCAGTGGCCTCTAATGTTACTGATGCCGTATAATTGATACCACACTTGTTTTAATCTAAACTAATGTTGTAAATAATAACTAATATTATAAACTAATAGCTGTTGTTTTACTAGCCTCCTGGTATTGTAGTGTAGAACTTGATTGGGATAATTATTAGGTAAGGTCACATGACTGAGGATATCGACACTAACTCTTTTTGTTGTATTCTAACTGTGTTCTTAAATAAACTTGATGCAAGCTTCCTAGTGTTTCACTTGAATCATACCTGGAGCGAAATACCTTATGCTTAACAGTGCCAAAATCAAATGTAAAACTTAGGCGCTAGCTTCATAAAACACCTTGACGAAGTCCGTAACAATTTGCACAGGACGTGGATAATGAGTGCATCAGAGCCATGTCAAATTTTTCCATCGCCCTGTGTCCATGCCCTTAAAATTGTGGCAGATTCCTTGCAAGTGCAAATGCAGACAACGGCTAATTAACTCTACAAACAGGACCAAAACATTTTGTTTTTATGTTTACTGGGGCAATGAGAAACACGCCAAAAAGGATTTTTTAAACACGCAGAAATAAATAGGGTAATGTTCATAATAATAAACTTGATTAAAAAGATCTTCGTTATTGACTTACTGGCAGATTGAAGAAGTTTTTTCAATTCTTAATCGAATTACGAAAACGATCATATGTGAATATATCATAAAGAGACTGAACATTATTGAAGCAAAAACAAACAAATAAATAAAAAAAAATCAGGATATGCTTAGCTGCTCTTGCAGCGTCTCTGGAGAAAGGTTTCAGATTTCAAGCCGAGTATTAACCTCTTAAGAAGAGTCATATTCCACTCAAAACTTCAGCCCGTTATCACTCTCCGTGGACGCTCTTTGACTTGCTGAACATTTCCTATAATTTGTATTTTATTTCATATTTGCAACAGTTATAATATTTTGCTTTTACATTATTAAAGACACTTAGCAAAACAACACCATCATCGCTTTTGATCGTAGGAACATATAATCTGTTCGCTTGTGCGCAATAACAAGAACTTGTAAACACGGTCTAAGATAAAAGTAAATTACTACGAATGATGGAATATGCATTATATAAACAGGAATTGCTGAAAAATCTCGGCAGATCTGGCAGCATCTGTGGAGAGAGAATGAAGCCAGCGTATCGAGTCTGGATCACCCATGGGGCGGTACGATGGTATGTGGCGGCACGGTGGCACAGTGCTTAGCACTGCTGCCTCACAGAACCAGGACGTAAGTGCGATTTCGGGTTGGCTGACTGTCTATGTGGAGTTGCACGTACTCCCCATGTCTATGTGGTTTTCCTCCGGGTGCACCAGTTTCCTTCTGCAGTCCAAAAGTGTGCGGGTTAGGTGGATTGGACACGCTAAGTTATGCCTTAGTGTCAGGGGACTAGCTAGGATAAATGCGTGGAGTTGTGGGAATACGGACTAGGTAGGTTTATGGTTAGTGCAGACTCGATGGGGAGTTGGCTTTCTTCTGTACTTCAGGAATCTATGATTCTGTGATTGTCAAATGCTGTCAGACATGATGCGATTTTGCAGCATTTCTTGTTTTTATATTGATGCAAGTTGAACATGAAGACAGCTCATGTGCGCTTCATAGGAGTTTATAAATAAATATTTCAGTCTGAGCTTCTTTAGGCGACTCCAAGCAGATAACAAAGAGCTTGATCAAGTCATTTTTAAATGACGAAATGTTTGAAGAAGCTGTACAGTACAAAAAGCTTACTGATCTTGCATCCTTTCTTTGGATCAACACTCTGTTGAACGCACTCCCACGCCACTTACACATACCCTGAAATATTTTTTGCTTCAAGTTTATTTTCCAATTTAGTCTGAAGAGTGCTATTGAATATGCAATCAACTGAAACGTCCCAGCTTCGCTTCGTTATAATTCGTAAAATCGTCCTTCAACGTCGAGCAATTTTTCGGAAATTACATTGTATCTTCTTCGAAAGCTGGATGCCATCCCAGAAGTATGCTACAGCACTATATAAAGTTATTAAGAGGGGGTTTAGTCAATCATTTGTACAGGCATGGGATACCGTCTTGATTTTTATATTCAATGCTCTGTTTACAAAACCAAACATCCCATGCGCTTTCTTAACTGCTTTATTAACATGCCTTTCAAAGTCTCTCTCTTCCTATGAAGCCGCAAAAATACACAATGTAGCTTTTCGTTTTTTCTTCTCAACTTCTTATCTGAACGTATATTCTTACACTTGATGTTGTTGAGTTTAATCTGTTATGTGTTTGTTCATTTAACCCGTCTGTCTACGTACTGTTGAAGGTTATGACGCACTTTATTATGAGCTACATTTCCAAGCTTTAGGCGGTCTGTCAATTTCACAGGGATGGTCCCTAACTATAATCTCAGCTGACGAAGATATATTAAAAACAGGGGTGATCCTGTTACTGAAACTTAGTCTGTATCACCATTCATAATCACTTTGTCATTATCTCTCTCGCTCTCCAGCTTTTTCACATTGCAACTATATTTTCAAAGTTCACGCGGATTCTGCTTTTCATTTACAAAATGAAATGTATCGTCTTTTCTCTTTCTCCACGTAATCATAATGTATACAAATCTCGTCGTGCAGAGAATTTCCCTTTCCCTTTACGGGAAGCTGCGCTTAATACGTCCCCTCCTTAAAGAAAAGCTCAATAACATTACTCTCTGTCAGTACGTAATTCCAATTTAACCTGGCGACACACATCCCCAATTCACTAATACTATTTCTCTCAAGTACTTCTATTTGAGAATTGTCCTCGCTCTTCGCCAGAGCTGATCTCTGGTCATTCTGCACGAGATGCTCTCCAAACTGTGACATTCTCAGTTTAACGTACTCCCCCGTCCCGCCTTCAACATCTCCCCGCCTATCACCACTCCTCCTCCAGGATGCGATTCATTAATGTCGCAGGAACTGTTGGCTATGAAGCATGCATCATAACACAATTCTTGGCCCTTTTAGTTTTCGGCTGGCGAGTGCCCTTTTATGCTTTCTTTAAATGTGATGTGCCGCGGAACAATTGCCCTGCAAATCTGCTGCTTTACCCAATTCCAACTCTTTGGTGATCTGCAAGATACATCGTTTAGAGTAATAGCTTTTGCATTGTGTTTCAATTGTATCCAAACAGTTTCAATCTTTAATGTAACGAGCAAAATCTGCTTATTAATTAATTATTTCTCTCCTTCAAATTTCTAGAAAGTTGCATCAATCAATAAAACAACAACAGGAAAATGGAACACTCCTTTACCTGCAATTTTGTCTAGGGTGACTTCTGAGGCAAAGGAAAAGATACAATACAAATCAAGAACTGATAACGTGTGCCATTTTCACAAAATATAAGCTCTTTCTTTGTTGGTATAAAATTCCGTTCTGGTTGTCTATTTAATCAAACATAATAATTAAATAAGTCGAAAATTAATGACATCAATAGAATAATCTGTTAGATTTAAAATTTCTCCTCATTTTTTTACAGCTGCAAGTCAGGAAAATATAAGTTGTTAAGTGATGTATAGAAACGGTGACACAATTCAGTAACAACAACGTGCGGGAAAGGTATCACTGATGCAACATGGATTTGCATTTTGCATTGACATCGCTTAGTACGATGCCAATGATAAATGCGTGCTTTGACAAAGGACTCGAAACATCAACTATTTTCTCTCTTTACGGATGTTGTCAGACTGGCTGAGATTTTCCAGCATGTTCTCTTGTGATTAATGCATGCGTAGTTTGGCGGTAAATTCGAGTGAATATCGACCAGCACTGAAAAAAGTCATCCCATTCCTTTCTGTCATTTTCGTGTTGTCGATCTCTGAATGGAGACTCCAGTAATCAGCATAATTGTCTGTTCATACCAAAGCGTTCGTTGCACGACCACGAGAGAAAGAATAGCAATAATAAGCAAGGTAGTTACAGGCTGGTGAGCCTTACATCAATGGTAGGGAAATTATTGGAGAGAGTTCTTCGAGACAGAATTTATTCCCACGTGGAAATAAGTGGACGTATTAGTAAGAGGCAACATGGTTTTGTGAAAGGGATATCGTAACTCACTAAATTGATCAGTCTTTCGAGAAACTGATAAAGATGATTGATGAGGTTCGGGCAGTGGATGTTGTACATGGACTTCAGTAAGGCATTTGACAAGGTCTTTACAGATTCATGCAAAAGGTGAAGTTGCATAGAATCAAAGGTGAGCTGGCAAGATGGATACAAAACTGGCTCGGTCAAAGAAGACAGAAAGTAGCAGTGGAAGGCTGCATTGGAGAGCTGTGACAAGTGGCATTCCTCAGGGATCAGTGCTGGAATCTTTGCTGTTTGTAATATATATAAATGATTTGGAGGAAAATGTAGCTGGTTTGATTAGTAAATTTGCGGATGACACAAAGTTGGCGGATTTGCAGATAACCATGAGGATCATCAGAAGATACAGCAGGATATATGTCAATCGAAGACTTGGGCAGAGAGATGACAGATGGAGTTTAATCCGAACAAATGTGAGGCAATGTATTTTGGAAGGCCTAATACAGACAGGAAATACACAGGAAATGAAGAATCGTTAAGCGTATTGATAGGCAAAGGGACACTGGTCACTGAAAGTGGCAACGCAGGTGGAGAAGGTAATCAAGGAGGCATACAAAATGCTTGCCTTCATTGGCTGGGGCATTGAGTTTAAAAATTGCCAAGTCATGTTACAGTTTTATAGAACCTTAGTTGGGCTGCATTTGGAATATGGTGTTCAATACTGATTGCCACACTACCAGAAGGATGTGAAGGATTTGGAGAGGGTACAGAAAAGATTTACCAGGATGTTGCCTGGCATGGAGGGCATTAGCTATGAGGAGGGGTTGGAATAATAAGGTTGTTCTCACTGGAACGACGGAATTTGAGGGGTGACCTGATAGAAGCCTACAAGATTATGAGAGGCATGGATAGAGTGGATAGTCAGAAGCTTTTTCCCAGGATGGAAGAGTCAATTACTTGGTGGCACAGGTTTAAAATGTGAGGGGCAAGGTTTTAAAGAGATGTATGAGGAAATTTGTTTTACACAGAAGGTGGTGGGTGCCTGGAACTCGTTGTTGGAGGAAATAGTGGAAGCAGATGAGAAAGTACTTTTAATATGCATCTTGACAAATACATGAAAAGGATGTTAATAGAGGGATATGGTCCCTGGAAGTGTAGTGGATTTTAGTTAAGTCGGAAAACATGGTTGGTGAAGGCTTGGAGGGCCGAAGGGCCTGCTCTTGTGCTGTAATTCTGTTTGGTCTTTTGTTGTTTGATCACAACCCCATCCAGGCCTGATTCCCGTATTTACGCATTTACCCCCGCTAACTCCCCCGGACACTAAGGGACAGTTTAGCATGGCCAATCCACCTAACCCACATATCTTTGGAGTGTGGGAGGAAACCGGAGCACCCGGAGGAAACCCACGCAGACACGATAGGGGGAAGGGGGAAGGAGGAGGAGCGAGAAACTCCGCACAGAAAAATGCCCCAAGGCCAGAATTGAACTGACGTTCTGAGGAGCAGTGCCAACCATTGTGCCACCATCCGTCCCAGTTGGTTAAAAACACCCACATCATAGCACGTAAAATAGACATTTTTCACTATACTTACTGTCCTCCGCTTTTTATGTAAGAAAAGAAAGACATCGAGTCATTCAAAAGCTACTTCCACCACATTTGAACATTTCAAGCATTACATTTGATATGCGGCATATAAAAACAAGTACTAAAAATTTGTATATTTCTATGTGGTAGTCTCTGTAAATGATTCTGAGTAGGGCTTGAGGCCATTGCACTGTATGACATTTATTTTAAATTCTTGGAGGGAATTTTCCTCAGGCTCCGCGGCGTTTACGTAGACAGTGAGTCATTGACTGGTACAGTCAGTGCGAAATTCATCGGGGCTGGTAGATTGCTTAATATTTCACACTTATTGATATTAGTTTGTCAGAACTATACATTTGCTTGCTGCTCCAACGTAATGCGATTTCCACAGTTAATCCCGGATGGGGCAAACAAAACAAGGTCTTGCCAAAGTGATGGGATCACTGTTTTGCACTCGCAACAATTTAATTATGAGCGAAAGTTAATGAAAATGAGAATGTCATGGAATGTTAGCAGGCTGTAGGTTCGATGTTCATCGTTTTGCACTATGGAGGAAAGCGGACGTTTGCTCCTCTTTCCTAATTTCTGACGTGGCAGCAAAACTTGACTATTTTTTGCCCCTGACTACATTATGGATACCCTCTTCTCAGACAGGAGTATCGAATAAAATTATAAATTTCATTGTCAAAAGCACTATGAGAATACGCAAATACAAGATGTAATTCGCTTAGGAAAACATATTGTCTCAGCATTCAGCATAATTGAAACTGTAGCTAATGTATTTTGACCTCTTGCAGCCGAAAAATAAGAACCAATTAGTTTTTGAACTTATTTTCCATAACTTAACAATTCGAAACTAACGATGTTTATTTAAAACGCGGGACAGGGATCCATTCATTTTGTTTCACCGGAAATCTATCAACTCCGATGAATTTCGCCAGTCAGTGACTCACTGTCAATGTCAACGCCGCGGAGCCTGAGGAAAATTCAGCAGGCAAAACTGAATCAATTAAATAAAAGAGCCAGCATTACGATTGACTCGAAATGAATATTCCAAATATGATGCGATGCAAGAATATAAGGGCATTATATAAGGGCAAATTCAAGGGATTTGGAGCAGTTGACCACATGGGGCTTGAAATGTACTCAGCGCCTCAATAGAAATCAATAGAATTATAAGTTCTATAATAAAAAGAACTTATTAATCAACTCAATTTTCTGGTCTGTGTCCATGCATCTTGAACTCCTTAGGGTTAATTTGCTATTTATTTCAATAATTATGTTGCTGGAAGTCTGTGGTGGAGGCACTTTTGCGGAATGAAACGTCCTCTCGTCTCTGTTCTGAATATTTCGGTGCTAAAAATTCGCTATAACATTTGCAGTATCATTATGCTAAATGGAACCTTGGGAGTAGTCGTGCGATGGAAAGGTTGAATAAAATGTGCAATATATTGGCGTCGCGTTATACGCAATGACAGATATTAGATCTATGAAGGATAACGCGTTTTTTTCTTAATTCGGGTTCCTGCACTGCGCAGTAGCATCGTAGTAATATATCTTAGCAATAAGATATTAAAACTTGCAGGCTTCTTTTGTCTTGCACTCCACCTGTGGCACAGTTGTAAAGCGAACCAAGGTGGGGCACTTTTCTGGATTGACTGCCCACAGCGCGCCTTTCAGCGAATAAAGAAGGGGTCGTTTTGAACAAAATAGTGTGGCAAAAACATTTTTAATAAATTTATTTGCTGATTACGCTTCGCGACACTGTCAGTATTTAGAAGTGACACATGATTTAAACAAAACAGAATATCAGCTTACCAAGCGATGGTCACAAAATTATTTCAAAGAGGGCGGCATGGGATCATATCGGCATCTGTTCGATGCCTCGCCTAATGTTTCTTTATAGTGATTTCAGTGCAACTGAATATTAAACACTGAGTATAACAGGCTGCCAACCCAAAGCTCACGTTATGCGGCACATCTCTAGAGGATTTCTGATCCACAAATGCCGCAATTTGGATAATATGTCACCTACAAACTGTTCGTTGCCGTTCTCCGATTCAAATGGGATGACATTGTTGTTGCATCAAACTGTTCACCAGCCAAAAGGAACTCCCGGCCGAGGTTACCGGTTATTCGGAGAGTGGAAAAATGATATTTTTGTATTCATTCAAGGGATATGGGGTTCTTGACAAAGGCAACGTTTATTGCCTATCTCCCATTAACCTTAAACAGCGTGTCTTGCTCGGCTACTTCCTAGGGCTTTTAAGAGACGGCCACGTTGTATAAAGTTTTCCATGTTGCATAAAGTTTTGGCAACTTTTTTCCCCCTAGTGAGAAATGTTTTCAGCTCCTTGACTAACGAATTCTTTGCAACTGAAATTTGTGAGATTTCTGTGCCGGTGAATAGGTAATGCTTACCTTTAACAGGCTGTTCGAATTCTGAGAATAAAAGAAAGAATAAAATGAAGACTGCTGCAATGCACTTCCGGTATAAGCGGATAGCTATTGGATTTCTTTTGCGATGTCTATCAGTTAGACGCTATTTTACACATATTCGTGCAACTCATCGCGTCCAAAGATGAGTGGTGAAAGCTTCCATATTTCCTGTCGACATTAAAATTCAGTCTCATGCGTTTCTTAGCAACAAGCAAGCTACCGATAGCTGCAATTTTACATAGCTCCATATACTATAGAACATATTTTATAACCTGATGCAAACATGAAATCCAGGCACATTAACCCACAGCTATTAACACTCTGCAAACTGATTTACAGAAGCTATGCTTTTTCATGCCCAGAGAAGGCAGATTATTACTGATGTTTGTTGTTGTTAAAATGCACACTTCTGTAATATTCCAGTCCAGAATCTTTCGACTATTCTGCCAGAGAAAAAGAATATTTACATTAATAGAACGTCAGAAGTTATCGTCTAAAGAAAGGCCTCTGCATCACAGGCAAAATACTATCAGGACATCCCTCCCTATTTTCTTAAATAATAGGGTTACATCAAATTCCGATCTGCAGGGACAACTCTAGAATCAATAGAATTTCGAAAGATGACGACTAATGTATCTACCGTTTCTACAACCACCACTGTATATTCTCTGTGCTGCAGATAATCAGGTACAGGGTAGTTACCTACTTTATATACTTTAATTTCTCTCATGCCTGTCTTTGGGATTTGAATACCCACACACCTCAGTCTGAAAACACGGACATGTTTATACATTAATTAGTACGGAATTAATGGAATCTTGGCTTTTATTGCGACTGAGATAGAATATGTAAGTAGGTAAGTAGGTATTCCAACTCTACAGGATATGATCGTGATTGCGTCTAGAATACGGTTTTGTTCTCTTTAATTAAGGAAGAAACTACTTGCTGTTCCACAGTTCAGATAACTGTCACCGGGATTATTTCTGGGATTAAGCTCTTGTTTTATGGGGATTGTTTGAACATTTTTTTTGGCATGCTGATTGAATTTGAGAAAAATGCGATGCCCTCATTGAAAATAATATAAGGCTCTGAGGGTTTCTGAAGAATAGATGCTGAGAGGATATTTCCTCCTGTGGGGAACTCTAGGTCTATGGGGTGCAGTTTCAAAAGAAGCGTCCTCACATGTAAGACAACGAGGAGGAGGTTTTCTTTTATTGTTTGAATTATCGTTGTTTTCTTTTTCTGAAAACATGGAATGCGAACGGAACTCGAGGCCTAATGATTCAAAATACAGAGTGATGCAAATTGACATACCATCTGTTGGAGTTAGACCTGCAAAAGAAATAAGAGTCTGCAAAGTAATTGTAATAAATCTACATTCTTTTTGCTCGTATATTTGTCTGAGTACACCAAGTGTTACAAAATTATCCATGCAACATGGGCTTAATGCGTAACGTCAATGATTTGGATTATTTCAGCATCAGCATCAATAAAAAAAATAAACAAATTTATGCAAATACCTGATCTTCACTTGGCTTAATGAATGCAATATTAGCCACGTGCAAGTTTTAGTTTATAATGCATTTTACCTTCACTCAAGCTCCAAGAAGAGGCGATGACATTTGCGTATACCTGCAGATTCTTTTTGCGATTATGACTAAAGTCTTGTCCTATTCATTGACTTGTAAGGATTGCAAGACATTTTCTTAAGTACATGGCGAAAAGTCGAATATTGTCACCCATCATTCTATAAGTAGTGCGCTCTGTAGAACTTTCTGCCGAGGCGCACCCTGTTTGCTAGTTGGTTTCTTACTGGTTTCCAGCTGAATGTGATCTCAGCAGCAGACAGGCGCTTTCATCTGCAATTCTTCCTAGATAGCCGGTGGTGAGATATTTGTTGTGGCGCTCATGTCGTCGAATACAATTAAGGAAGTGTTTGTTCTGAATTTGTCACATTATCTTGCCAAATTCAGTTACTTTTGTCTCGCATTTCAACTCCGACATCACATATGGGAATGGACGCATTAGAATGGACTAATAAATAAAAAACTAATTTATTTATTTATTTAATTTAATTTAATTTATTTATTAGTAAATAGTCTATTTACTAATAGTCAATAGTAAATAGACTATTGTTGAGAACAGTTACATTTCTTTTTAATTCTGTTTAAAAGCAAAGGAAAACAGAGGCAAACACATTGTTTGGTGCACGGCTGTTTCACTTTTTGGAATAAGGTAAAATAAAGGTAAATCGCAAAACAAATTTATCAATCTAACTACAAGTGCGATTTAAATTTTAAATGTATGATTTAGTCACACCAGGGAGGGAAATAAAAACTTCAATCAGTGCAATGCGGAAATAACTTGAGGTGTTACAAAAAAAGAAATCTGAATGACAAATGTTACGAATATTTCATTAATAACATTGGGGATAATCATAATCTATTTAAATACAATCAATTCGCTGGGAAGGCAAGGCTAGTTTCAGCAACGTTTCGGTGAGGAAGGGATAATAGCTGATTTACCTTGTCACAGATTATGGAAATGAGAAATGTAGCAAGCAGATTAAAGATGGGGGTTGATTGCTGAGGATAGGAGAGAAAGTGCACTCCATATGCGGGTCTGAATGATTTCAATTCCGCCTTTATAGTACAGAGCGAAATAGCGCTAATTTTTAAGTAGGATAACATCGCATTGTACGAATGATAAGGGCAGGTCTGATATTTTTTGATTTATTATTGTCACATGTATTAGCATACAGCGAAGAATATTGTTTCTTGCGCGTTGTAAGAAACAAATTCTTGCGCGTTGTACAAACAAAACATACCATTCATAGAGAAGGAAACGAGAGGATGCAGAATGTCATGTTACAGTCAGAGTTAGGGTGTAGGGAAAGATTAACTTTTTGTGAATAGGTCCATTCAAAAGCCTGATGGCAGCAGGGATGAAGCCGTTCTTGAGTCGATTGGTCAGTTGATCCGTGATTCAGACTTTTGTATCTTTTTCTGGACGGAAAAAGGCGGCAGAAAGGATATCCGGGATGCCCTCTGTGGTCTTTAACTATGCTGGCTATGGATGAGATAGGTGATGGATCGGGTTACATTCACGATCTGGGCAGAACAGGAGCCGTACCAACTATGATACAACCAGAAAGGATGCAAATAGAGAAAGAAAAAGAGAGGTATTTGACCAAACTCGTATTAAATTAGAAAGTGGACAACGGAAGAGCAATCAGCGGATTATTCCCTCCAGGAAACACAAGTGAGTATAAAACTAGAAGGACTAGATAGCTGAATGAGTCGCTGGGAAGTTGGGGGAAGAGGGAGACATTTTGATTGTTGGAACATTGCGATTGGCTTTGGGATGCAATGTGTTCAGGAAATATTTGAAAGAAAGACAACAGTGAAATAGTGGTAATGATTAAGGAGAGAATCATAGTGATTGAGAGAGAGGAAGAGAATGTTCCAGAGTCATCAAATAAGGACTACATTTGGCTGGAGCTAGGCAAGAAGAAATGTGCAATTTTAAGGCTCCATGTAGGAGCAGCAACAAATGGAAAGGATTTAGTGAAATTAAAGTGCAAGGAAATGGCAAGAAATGTACAAGATTTTGCTAGTGCTTATTGTGAAGGACTTCAAATATAGATTGGATAAGGCTACACTCCTGATCCCGGTTTACAATAAAAAGGAAACGAAATCGGGAAAACGTTGTTTTGAGTCAGTGGCCTGGTCAATATTTAAGAACTCAGCGAACAACTGGAAAACGTACACCATTACATATCTGAGTTCGTTAGTAATTGTGTAGAAGACTTCATGTGTTCCCCAACCGGAAACCATGGGTGAACGGAGATATGCACTGTCTACTGACGTCCAGGTCTGAGGAGTTCAAGGCAGGCGACCCTAAATATACAAGAAAGCCAGATATGACCTACGGAGATGCATTAAAAATGCTGGAGGACAGAACCGGAACAAGCTAGAGTCCCAGGCTAGCCACATGGACTGACACCGACTATGGCACCGACTAAGACATAACAGACTACAAGCTGATGAACGTAGAATCGCTATCATCAATGTGCCCCTCCACGATGAGCATAACGCATTCTATCCCGTTTTGAGCAAGACATCAACGAGAGTGCACCTTCCACTCCCGAAATGTCGGTCGAACTCGTATCCGAGGTCAACATTGCAAATATTAGGTTAGCCTTCTCCGAAGTCAACCAACTGAAAGCGATTGGCCTGGATGGGATACCTGGAGAAGCACTCAGATCCTTCAACCGACGGGGGCATTCACAGACGTCTTTACCCTCTCCTTACATCAATCTCAGGTCTCTATCTCCTTCTCGAAGACGACCATCACCTCTGTAACAAGTAAAACCCAGAGACCGTGCCTGAATAACTAGTCCGGTGGCTCTGCCGTTCACCACCCTAAAGTTCTTCGAAAGGTTGGTCATGGTGCAAATTAATTCGGCCTCGCAGATGGCCTGGATCCACTACAATTCACCTGTGGCCGCCACAGGTCCACAGCAAACGTCATCTCTCTGACCTTACACACAACCCTGGACCACCTAGAAAATGAAGTCACTTATGTCAGACTCCAATTGACTAAAGCGTAGCAGTCAACACCATTATTTCCACAAAAGGCATGTCGAAACTCCACGGCCAAGGCTCAACTCACCCTTTTGGGACTGGATTCTCGACTTCCTAACCCCCACACAATCCAATCAGTAAGGATAGGCAACAACAACTTCTCCTGGATCATTGCTAACACATTTCGCCGAAAAGTCTGTGTACTATACTATATTCCTTCATCTATGACTGTGTGGTCACATTCCCTCCAACTCGATTTTCAAGTTTTCTGATGACACCACCATCAAGCAATGATGAGCTTGAGTACAGGAAAGAGAGCGAATGTGATGAATTAGTGCGAGGACAATAATCTCTCCCATAATGTCGACAAACGAAGGAGATAATCATCGACTTCAGGAAGAGTAGTCATCAGGAAGACATACCCCTCTGAATATCAAAGTGTACATGGTCAAGTGTTTCAAGTTTCTAGTGTCCCGATGACCAACAACCTGTCCTGGTTTACCACATACCGACGCTATTGTTAAGAAAGCCCACCAATCCCTCTACTTTCTTGGGAGGCTAAGGAAATCTGGCATGTCTTCTGTGACTCTCACCGACGTTTCCAGGTGCACCGTAGAAAGCATTATTGCTTGCTGGATCACACAGCCTGATATGGCTCCTTGCTCTGTCTAAGGTTGCAAGAGCTGCAAAGAGTCGTGAATGAAGCCGAGTCCATCACTCAAACCACCTCCAATCCACTGACTCTGTCTACACTTCCCGCTGTCCCGGAAAAAAACAGTCAGCAAAATTAAGGACCCCACACACCGCAGACATAGTCTCTTCCACCTTCTTCCATCCGGAAAAAAAGATAGAAAGTCGGAGGTCACGTACCAACTGACTCGAGACTAATTTCTGCCTTGTTGCCATCAGACTTTTGAATGCATCTGCCTTCTATTAAGTTGGTCTTTCTTAACTCCCCAGCTATGACAATGACACGACTTTCTGCATACTTTCCCTTCCTTCTACATGTACCGTATGTTTCGGCTATTGCGGACAAGAAAAAACTTTTCATCGCACATTGATACACGTGACGGTAATACATTAAATCAAATCAACGCATAGTAGAAGTACAAACGTCTCAGAGTGGAAAGTATTCCTAGAATGTTCAGTTTTTTTTCATAACTGTATCTCTGCTGTCCAACGTGGAAGGCGGTACTTCTCCACTCAGTTATTGAGAATGAGTTGGGCAAGTTGAGTGAAATATCAGGAGCAGTGCCTTTCGGGGATTGGAATAATTGTATCATAGTGATCTGCATATATTTTTAGCAAAAAGATAAGATTATACATTTCATGGTGGAAGGCGAGGTAATTGATTGACTATTGGGGAAATATTAAGTAAGCTGTCTATAATTAAAGTTCGTACGATACCGGAACTAGATGAAACTGAAAGCTGGCAGTATAAATTGCGAGGCATTTTACAGTCGATTTAGACTCAAATAATGCTAGAGGACCGGAGAATTGCAAATGTTCCACCCTTGTTCAAAAAGCTGGTAAACTTAAGTTCAGAAATTAGATGTCAGTTAGTTTAACTTATTGACTGCTATTGATATGACAAGAACAGTCTCCAGGAGACAGTTGAGCGACTGCTGCACGGCAGACTTGTGAGCAAGGTTATACTTCATGGAATAAAAACGCGAAGAAGCAACGGCAACATGAAAATTTGGCTCAGAACTGTTTGGGAAGTTTTGCAATTGATTTCCTGAGGGTAAATTTTGGAACCCTGTCTCTTTCTGCCAAATATCAATTGCCTAATAGCTCGTGTAAAGAGCAAGTGCAGGGCATCACATTTGCTAATAATACAAAAACGTGAGTTCATTTTGAACTGTGAGAAGGATCGAGTAGATTCAAATTGCAAAAGGGCAGTTGGACCTTCTGGATGGCAGTCACAATGCGGAGAAATGTAAAGAGCTTAGCTTTATATGGAAGAACCTGAAAGGGGGTGCAAGAGTAGCCGGCTTGTGCGTATACGTACAAAAATTAATAAAAGTGTCATACATGTTAATAAAGTCCTTAATAAAGCATAGATCATTCCATAATTCATTATTAGTTCTGCTACAGCCTCAGCTACAGTATTGTATCCAGTTAAATGGGGCAGCACTTTCGGGAAGATTTGAAGACACCGACGCAGGAAAGAGTCACGACAATGCCCTGGGGTTGAGCAACTTCAGCTACGAAGAGAAGTTGCAGAAGGCGGAAGCTGCCATTTTATAGAACAGAATGCTAAGTGGTGATTTGATAGAGGTTGTGAAAATTATGAGCCGACCAGGCAGAGTTGACGGGGATTAACTGCTTTCACTCGTGAAAATGTGGAGAATAAGGGGGCAGAGCTTTCGAGTCATTGATAAAAGAGGAAGAAAAAGCGACGGAAGGGTAATATTCTTTCACGCAGCGAATGGCCTATAATATGATGCCTAAGAGGAAGCATTCAAAAGGGAATTCAACTGATACCTGAAAAGAATGCAGGATTCCGGGGAGAACAAAGTGCGGGGGTGGAAGGACGGGGGCAGTGCTGGGAAGGGCAGGGGTGGGAGCGGGAGAACGGCATGAAGTGAATTGGTTATTCGAAAATCAGTGCAGACAGTGAGCGGAATACATTCCTCTGAGCTGCAATAATTACGTGATGATGCCACTCATCCAACCTGTAGTTCATCAGCGCTTGTTCTAGATCAAGAAAATAGCCATTACGTCAAACGTCTTTAAGGTTGTGCAGGATATTTTGATTGTCTTGATTTTTTTATCTTGAAAGCAAATGCATTAAATGCCACATTGAATAATTATCACAACGTTTAGATCTAAATCAAACAGCACGCATTTTGAACAAGTTCCCATAAGTTTCCTCACCCACAGCTTTGAGTTGGTCGATCAGTTTTCCAATTTCTGAAATCAGAATAAGAACGGACATAAGTTTGCTTCACTATAGGGGCCGTCGACAGCACGACCTGAAAGTAATTCATTCCACGGGAATACGTTGAATAATGATTCATTTGAAGCAGTTCCTAATCTGGAGTTTGGCTGTTTCTTGCATGTTCAAAGGCAATAATGTCGAGCGAAGAAATGGCTCCTTATTTTCCTCTGGCAGTCACTGCAACGACTAAAGAGAGATCCATCTCCGATTCTGTCGAATACCTGCAGTGTCGATATACAAATATTTGACGTCGCAAAGTGGTATTGCAGAATCGCGGAAGTCAGTGACAATAAATTTGCACTGATTTCATTTTACGTCATTAAATATTAAGTTAGATAATTTTTGCAATTGGCCACACAAATTGCAAATGTGGGGACATTGATTTAAGTTTTGGTCGCTGGTGGATATGAACGATACACCTATTAATTGCAACGGATTTTCCTAGCAATTATCTAATTTATGTGGAAACCAAACGTGACGTTTAACACAATAACTTATTCGATATCATACGTTCTACTCTGTCTGCCATCCAAAAAATATGGTTCTATCTACTTCATGCCTAATGTTGGAACATCAAATTTATGTTTTCCTTAGCGAAAGACCTATTACCTCTCAACTTACATATTGAATGTAAATGCGCTATAAATGCTTGAACGCCACGAAATAAATCAATGAACACTTCGAAATTTGAACTGAAATTGTGAAAACATCTCTGTTATTCAGGACCCATGCAAAAATAGGAATATTATATATCAGAATAGCAGCTGGTTCCCATCGCATTTGCACTGCTGCTCCAAAAATATCCAGCATTGACATACGTCAAATGGCATTACTTGGCAATTGCACAATAAATTATCAAATACAAAAGTAGGATTAATCCATCTAAGTGCAAGTAAAATTTACAGAAGTGTGCTCCATCTTCATTGCTGCATCTGCATTGGAGACTTGTTATTATAAATGTGACCTTTCATTCCTTCCACTTTTCTTTTTATGAGAGAGGTTAAAATAAATAACATCAGTATTTTTGAAGTTTGCTTTCATCTGTCCCCTTTTCCCTTCTAAAAAGGATTTGAATATCATAAATTGTTAGTTCAGAATTTTTCTCCGTTTACTAATTAGTATTCAGTATGATGGCTTCCCGAGATTCTGAGATGCTTCCATTGCTCACATAAGCCTTGGGCTAACTGTAGAGTTGTGCTATCCCAAAATGGCATTCCACTCACAAAGAAATCTTTTAGCATTCGCATCCGGGGAACATGTGTGTCTATGCAACTGCATAGTAGCTACCGATATTCATAAAAACATAGAAACGTAGAACATTATGGCACAATACAGGCCTTTCGGCCCTCAATTTTGTGTCTAACTATATCCAACCCAAGATCAAGCTATCCCATTGCCTATAATTCTGTATGCCCCATGTGCCTATTCAATAACCCCTTGAAAGTTCCTGAAGTGTCCGACTCCACGATCACAGCAAGCAGTCTATTCTACACCCCAACCACTCTCTGAGTGGAGAATCTACCTAATCTACCTCGGACATGCCTCCTCATCTCCCACCGTGAACTTTATAGTTATGCCCCCTGGTAACAACTACATCAGTCCGTGGAAATAATCTCTGCCCATCTAATCTATCAATCCCTCTCATCATCTTGTAAATCTTTGTTAAGTCGCCTCTCCTCCTCCTCCACTCAAAGAAAAAAAGCCCCAGTTCCCTCAACCTTTCCTCATAAAACCTACCCTCCAAACCAGGCAGCATCCTGGTAAATCTCCTCCGCACTCTCTCCAATGCTTCCCCACATCATTCTTGAAGTTAGGTGATCAGACTGAAGACAATATTCCAGATGTAGACTCACCAACGCTCGGTATAGTAGCAGTATAACTCAATGGCTCTTAAACTCGAACCACTTGTTAATAAACGCTAACAACTATAAGACTTCTTCATGGCCCTACCCACTTGAATGGCAACGTTCAGAGATCTGTGGATATGAATCCCAAGATCTCTCTGTTCCTCCACGTTCCTCAGAGCCCTGCTGTTGACGCTGTAATCTGCCTTCAAGTTTGTCCTACCAAAATGAATCACCTCACACTTATCAGGGTTAAACTCCATCTGCCACTTTTCGGCCCAGCTCTGCACCTATCAATGTCTTTTTGCAGCCTGCAAGAGTCCTCCTACTCATCCACTACTCCATCAATCTTGGTGTCACCAGCAAATTTACTAACCCACCCTTCAGCCTCGTCTTCCAAGTCATTGATAAAAATCACAAATAGCAGAGGATCCAGCACTGATCCCTATGGTACACCGCTGGTAACTGTTCCCTCACGGTTGGTCGCAAGGTTTAGCTCGTTAGCGATTATGGTCTTGTTTCAATTTTGCAACATTTAAATAACCTGAAATTAGAAAAATGCCACAGCGGAAACATGTGGATAATTGAAGTGTATATAAATTATATAGGAAGATTAAAGATTGCCCCATGGTTATGTATTTATAATTCCATTATATTGCAATAAATATATTACGTAGGTTGAATAGGTATAGGATTCCCGCTGGCTATGATTTCCAGCTTCTTCATGTTGTAACCTGCGTGATGATTACGACCTGTATTATTCGTCGCCGTATAAAGTAATGATGTGCTTTACTTTGACACTAAGGCCCGTGACAAAATGTAATGGATAAGTACCTTATCGATATGACAGTAAAAACTACCAGGATCAAATCGTTAGATGAATTTCTTTAATCAATGACTAGTAACGATATGGTTAGATATGGAGTATGTGAATGACTAGAACAAGAGACTGATGATATGCGTGATTTACCTATATCTTTTACAAGCAGTTGTCTCACTGTAATAAAAGTCATGAAGTTATTGTGCTGGCCATTGTTTGAGTTTTACAAAAACACACTGTATAAATATATAAAATGAATGATTCTAGAGCATAGGATCCATAATATTATTTTGGAAAATTGAAATTCAAAGCACATTTTATCCCTTGATTTCCGTCGATATTATTTAGGAAAGAAAAACTCGGAGATTACTGCGCTGGCAATATATATTGTGAGGGCTAACTGCCAAGGTATTACGAAATGCTCCATCAATTTCACCATAGGTTACCCTGTAACATTATAGGACAGAATTTCCCATTCCGTGATCTGGCGCAAGAATATGTCAGAGAAGAAGTCCAAATTGCGAAGGTAGTTTTTTTTTTCCTCCTGAAAGTCTCATGGGGCTTGATTTAGTAAAGACGGAAGAAAATTGCAGGAATTGCCAATAGGCCGAGGCGAAATGTCTGCCTCATATTTGGTGGAGCAACAAATATTTCTGCTTTTAGACTTAACTTCTCGGTGTACCTTTTGTGTTAACGCGGATTGCATAATCTGATCTTATTTAGATTTAGATTATTTCCTGAAGCTGTTGCTTGTTTGAAGAGCAAGAACGAGTAAAACAAAATAAATTCATATGCTTGAGTTTGAATAACAATGAATCTGTAATTCCAATAAACCGAATTAAACTTGCAGAGTCATTTATGATCTTTATCGCGTAGAAATGAAAGTAACATCCATAAACCTGTAATGCGTTCATGGATTCTTCAGGCTCTGCAGTATCAGCGCTGCATTAATGCGTAGGGTGATTGATCACAAAGAGTGGCACTTCCTCCAAGTACTCAAATCCATTGATGCCTGTATTCTGAATACTATTGAGAAAATACCTGGTTTCGTATTATTCTCGTCTTTTCGTTACGACCTCGGAATATCTCACCAACTGACGTTCCAAACTTAAGTCATTTTAGCTGAGGTTGATATGATTATTCTAAGCATATTATTTTCATTTCTCAAAATGAAGAAACTCATATTTTGGATATTTATTAAAATTTCACATTTAAAATGAGTTCTTACTGCTCGCTTGAAGAAGTTTTTTGCATTCTGGTAAGGGAGAATATGTGAAAAAGGGCAGTAAGTAAACAGTATTAATAATCATTTGATAGAGCCCCTATAGTGCACAAGGAGGCTATTCAACCCATTGAGCCTGCACTATGACAATCTCACCCAGGCCTATGCTTGGAACCGAACACATTTACCCTGCCAATCTAGCTGACAGTGAGGGGCAATTTATCATGATCAGTCCAACTAAAATTCACATCATTGAACTTCATTTCGCAATATATCATATGGGTGAATACGAAATATTTAATCTCGTCAAGGTGCTTGGTAAATTCGAAGAAAATGTCGCCTGAAATCACTGATTTGAGAATGGCACGTGTATAATTTGCTTAATTTATAACACATTGCTAAAATATCAATAATTTGTCATCAAGATCAATAAAGGTGCACAGTGATTGTGGCAGAATTTTGATATGGCTACTTGCGTTGAAATATAATTAAAATTCGTTTGGCCGCATGTCTTCAGAAATTGTTCTTTGGGCAATGTGTATCGGTTTCACTGTTTTAACTCTCCGTGCAGTAGAGCTCTGAAGGAATATGACAGATCCCGTGAGGTGCACAGTGGCACAGCAGTCTCAGAGCGCCAGGGACCTGAGTTCAATTCCCAGCTTGGACGACGGTCCATGTGGCGCTTGCACATTCTCCTCGTTTCTGCGTGGGTATACTGTTTCCTCCGGGAAAATGTGCGGGATAAGTAGATTGGCCATGCTCAATTGCTCCTTACTGTCCCAGGATGCGTAGGTCAGAGAGATTAGCGGAATAGGTATATGGGGTTACTAGGATAGGGTTTAAGTGGGATCGTTGTCTCTGCAGAATTCATAAGCCAAAATACCTCCTTCTGCACTGTACAGTTCCTGTAATTCGACCTTCCACCCATCAGCAACCTCGGCAGAGATAAAAATTGTGATGCACTAACTCCCAGTAGTTTGGCTAGCTTGCTCTTTCAATTAAAATTAACTTCACTTAAGCTAATTTGCCCTTTGAGGCAGTAGAGACCAACACAATACCGTTAAAGGAAGACACGATTTTTAGGATAAATGGTACGGCCAGGTAAGCTGAACAGGCATTAACAGAAAAGTTCAATTAGCGCAGTTCCATGTTTTGTACAATACACTTACATTGCTTAGATAAGATTTAAACCGAAGAAAGTTTCCACAAGTCGAATAAAAGCAAAAATATAAAACTGTACAAAAAAAATTAATTGTCGAACAACAATTCCACCCAGGCCTATGGGTGCAACCCCAAATATTTAGCTTGTAATCCCCTGACACTGCTAGGGTCAATTTAACATAGCCAATCAACCTAACCTGCACATCTTTGGACAGTGAGAGCACCTGGAGAAAACCTACGCACACACTGGGAGAATGTACAAACATCACACAGACAGTGACCCGAGGCTGGAATTGAACCCGAGTGTTGTAAGGCAACAGTGCTAATCACTATGCCACCGTACCGCCTCATTCACATCTGCTGTCATATTCAACAATATCACAACAAAGATGCTCATTTTGCTTCAACCCTCTCTAAAAAAATGACATATCACCAGTCTGGAAAAAGAAGAAACAATGAATTAACATAGAACATAGAACATAGAACATTACAGCACAGAACAGGCCCTTCAGCCTTCGATGTTGTGCCGACCAAAATAAAAAGCAATGCCCCTCCAAACTAAACCATTCCCTTCTCTTCCATATACTTATCAATTAACCTCTTAAACGCCACCAAACTTGGCGCATCTACAACAGCTGCAGGCAGGGCATTCCACTCCCTAATCACTCTTTGAGTAAAGAACCTACCTCTGATATCCGTCCTATAACTCATACCCCTTAATTTAAAGCTGTGTCCCCTCGTGCTAGCTTTCTCCATCCTAGGAAAAAGGCTATCACTGTCCAAATCTGAAGATTCTGAAGATTAATCTGAATTTAATCTGAAGATTAAAATCTGAAGATTCTGTTAAACCAGGCAGAATATTCCCATCTCTTTAAATATCCAATTTAAATGCAAAAATACTATGGTATTTATGAAAATTTGCATTTCTTTAAGGATGTGTAGTCATAAGTCTACATCGTAGGATCCATAGAAATATGGAGGTATTTATTTCACAAAGTCATAAAATCTGTGAATACCTACAATGCAGAAAGTAGCCTTTCAGCCCATCAGGTCTGCACCGACAACAATCCCACCCATGCCTTATGCATTTGCCTTGCTAATCTCCCTGATGTTAAAGGACAATTGAGCAAGGGAAATCCACCTATTCTGCTCATCTTTCGGACTGTGAGAGGAAACCGGAGTACCTGGTACCCTAGCAGTGCGAGGCAGCAGATCTCACCACTGTTACCTCATCCTGTCCTGATATCACCAGAAAACCATTAGATCCATTAAAAGGAGACGTGATTCCAAAAGTGAAGTTCAAGACACAATATGGCACATTCTTCTGTCGGAGATTGAAATATGCAAAGCCAACATTATCATTCCCCTTCCTCCGAGAGTGACGGAATGAAGGGACGGGCTGTGCAGGTCACGTGACCCACGATACAATCGATCCAATTGAACCGGACGCTGTTTCTCCCAAGCGACAGCCTTCTTTTCTAATCCCAGGATTCTGTTGAGAATTTTCACTTAACAGTTAATAACGTATTCTCGACTTATGAACAAATAAACAATGGAAGGACAGATTGTTTACCCATGAATTCTTCTGGTATATGTGCTGCAATAACGCAGAAAGGAAGAACAATTAATTTTATTGAACTTTATCACGAGTTTCTGTTCCCGAACGGTTAATGACGAGGCTCTCTCCACATGTGTTTAATTCCGACATTTTCTAACCTTATTGCTCCCAGAAGAAAGTCAAAACACGTTGCGCCATGTTTCAAAGAAATTTTATCCTCCACGGCGATTGTAAACATATAATGAGATCGAAGTCATCACAAGTGCGCAATAATCATGGTAATTACGGAGACATCCATCCGTGTATGAGCAACAAGTCCAGTTGACATCAATTTCTAAATAGAACAAGTTAAGGCCGAAACTTACTTGCAACACATCCATTAATTTAGAGAATGCCACTCGTATAATGAATGATTCCAGCATCTAATAGATTAGAAAATTATCTCTTAAATAACAAGAAAATTACGCAAGCTGTGCCATACCTGGTCCCGATTCTATTGATCGTGGAATGTACATGTAAGAATACATAAGAATTGTGTTATGAACAACGAAGTAATATGACAGGCATCATTGCTAGATACATTTCTGAAAATATAGTGCCTATGTACTGATGCGCCTTCCAAAGAACAAAGAACAATACAGCATGGGAAACAGGGCCTTCGGCCCAACGAGCCCGCGCCGCCATTTTAACATTATGAATGCCCTCTTCTACCTATGACCTTTGTCTACACCTATTGGGGAAGATTGAGGGAAGTCTAATTTAGGGACAATTTGTTATACCAATCAGCTTAAGAGTACGTTTTTGGGATGTGGGAGAAAATCAGAGCACCCGGAGAAAACCCACGCAATCACGGGTTGTGCAAACTCCCGCAGACACCAGCCCAAATCCATGTATCTGCATAGCAAACAGTGATAGTCACTGAGCTGTCATGTTGCCCGTCAGATTTAAGCGCACACTAACGATGTGAAGCACTGGGCAACTCTCGAAGCAACACCCAAGAGCAGCCCTCGCACAACCCACCGCGTGTATACCCCTGTTGGTCAACAAGACGGACCGAATCACCTGCGAAGTAAAAGAAAAGACATCAATAGATATGCAAAAACTTAGACATTTACGGAATCCCCAAAGCGCAGAAATAAAGCAAGTTAGCCATGAAATATGTTGAAAGGTCTAGAGGAATCAATTGATTCCTAGGTACGTCACAAGGCTCGTAATCTTTATTTAGAAAAGTCTCCTGTATCCCTTCATCTCTAGTCCGCTCATGTGCCTGTTTAAGTAAGCCTTAAACAATCCTAGCGTGCCTGCCTCCACCACCTTACTAGGCAGTGCATTTCAGGCCCCACCACCCTCTGTTGTGAAAAAACATCCCTCTAATATCCGAGTTATACCTCGCCCCCTTCATCCTAAAACCGTGCCCCTGGTAATTATTGTTTCCCACCTAGGAAAAAGCTTACCACTGTTCACTTTATCTATACCCTTCATAATCTTATACACTTCTATTAGATCTCCCCTCATTCTCCGCCTTTCTACGGACAGCAACCCCAATTTGCCCAATCTTTCTCCGGAGATCAGTCCTTCCAAGCCAAGCAACATCCTGGTAAACCTCCTCTGCACTGTCTCCAGAGTCTCTTTGTCCTTCCGGTAGTAAGGCGACCATTACTGGACGCAGTACTCTAGCAAGGTGCCTTCCAGACATGAGCCTCCTGATTATCAGGCCACGGGAGAGATTTATTGCATACATCCTCTTCTAAACGACATAAAGAGATCAAATCTCATAACTTATGTATGCACAAATGTAAGAATGTACGAATTAGGTGCAGGAGTGCGACAAGTCTGCGCTGCTATACATGGATAATTCAATTAATACCTCAATTTTACGTTTCGCCGATTGATTCCATTGTTAGCCATCTGTGCTCACCTGCCTTTAAAACATATGGGGTACTTGCATCTCCCTCTCTCTGGGGAAAGTAATTCTACGGAGAAAAAATACCTAGCTCCGTCTCAAATGGGTGATAACTTATGCATTTGCTGCTTCCCCGAGTCCCCGTTTTTCTTCAGAACATTATCTCAGCATTCACTTTGTCAATTCCATTCAGGATCATGTACGTTTCAAAAGGATCATTTCTCATTATTTTAAACAAAGATGGATAGAAGCCCAATTTGTAAAATATGATACTTTTAAGCAGGAAATAGTCGAGTGAAATCTCTCAGAAGTGTTTCTAGTACAATCATGCCTTTTCTTAATTAAGGAAATCAAAACTGTCCAGAATACAATAGATGTGATTTTCCAAATACATTGCTGCAAAGCAAGCTTACTTTTATATTCAATTCCGATTGCATAACCGTTATCATTCGATTTACCTTGTTCACCCTTTTTTGCCCTGCATATTAATTATTGGTCTCCTGCAGCAGAACAATATATCTTTTTACTTCAGAGTGGTATAATCTCTACGCATCTGGTATCTCAACAGCCAGCGTTTTTGTGGTACCAAGATTAACTCCATCCGGTTTGACAGATTTTACTTAACTTTCTCAGTACAGTTTTCCTTGCAGCTATAACTATGCGAATCTCTTCCGTCGCTTTCACATCCCTATTCACAATTATTTCTGATATGTTATTTTAATCCTCCAAATGAAGACAGATGCATAATGTGTTACCAATTCCTCCTCAGTTTTTTTATTCTTTATTATTAATTTCCGTAAGTCATGCGTTGGAGGACACACGCTTATTTGAATTATTCTGTCCGTCTTTTGATTCCCGTAGGAACCTTTGCCACCTGTTTTTGTATTCCCAGGCAGATTAGGTGTGTAAATTCTCCTTCGTCATTTTGATTTTATTCATTTTTTGCTAGTTTCGAATTCAGTTCCACCTTCTGACCTGCCCCTATGTTTGAAGCGCATGTCTTTCTTTCAGTCTAATTACCTGTAGATTCCTTTGTTAGCGACAACTGGATTACACTTGTAGAACATTTAGTTCTCACTGTGATGTATATCTGCTGAGCGTTATGGAATATGTTCCGAAACATTTGCTACAACGTCTGGACTGATCTATGCCTTCCATTAATTTTGCAATTCATTGTCATTTGCTCTTTTTGACTTGATAATTTTCTGTCTTCAACTTTAAGACGCCAGTCTTAGACACTCGTTTCTCTTTCTCAAGCAAAAGCGAAATTCAATCACATTATGATTACTGTTGCGAGTTGGCGCCTTTATTATATGGTTATTTAACATCTCTTTGGCTGTCTGCCAAGGAACAGTCAAGGAGACACGAGCAACTCATCTTGCAGCCTTCTCCTACCAATATGGTTTGTCTATAAAAAATGAATCATGTTTATCTCTGCATGCGTTTGAAACACACCTACCTCAGTATTTATTTCTTTATGCCTCATCCCACTTTTCTGGGGTTTATAAGCTGCTCCCACAAGTGACTTTCTGCATTTAAAATATCTTATGGTTAACTAAACTGCTTTTACATCATTATCTTTTGAACTAATGTTATCATTCTCTAATAGAAACATAGAAATACAGAGCAGGAAGAGGCCATTTGGTCCTTCGAACCTGCTCCTCCATTTATTATGATCATGGCTGATCATCCAATTCAATATCTAATCCTTCTTTTTTCCCATAATCTTTAATCCCATTCGCGTCATGTGCTGTATCCAGTCGCCTCTTGAATATATTCGATACTTTGGCATCAACTAATTTCTGTGGTAATGAATTCCATAGGCTCACCACAATTTGGGTAAAGGAATGTCCCCGCATCTCTGTCGTAAATAGTCTACTCTGAATCCTTAGGCTGTGACACCTGATTCTGGACTCCCTCACCATTAGAACTAACCTCCCTGCATCTAGCTTGTTTAGTCCTGTTAGAATTTTATAACTCTTTGTGAGATCATAGAATCCTTCAGTGAGAATGAGGCCTTTTGGCCCATCGAGTCTGCAGCGATTGTAATTCCATTCATGTCCCTATCCTTGTAACCGCACATATTTACCCTGCTTGTCCACATCATGAGATCCCCCTCATTCGTCTGAACTCCAGCGAAAACAATCTTAACCTAATAAATCTTCTTCCTACATCAGTTTCACCATCATGGAATCACCTTGGTAAAACTTTCCTGCACTCCCTTGAGAGCAAGAACACCCTTCTTCAGAAAATAAGACCAAAACTGCATGCAATCGTTTAGGTGTAGCCTCATCAAGGTCCTATATAGTGGATTAATGCCGCACTTAATTAGTGTAGGAGGAATAATTGAACTATCCGAAATTTGCTGTTAAAATCGCATTTTCGGATATTTCCCGGTGCAGAATTCCAAAAGGAAACTTTAAATATCCTGGAAATTGTGGTGTGTATTACTTTAAGTGCTATGAGTTGGACCTCGGAAGTTACAGGCTTATTGTGTTGTGACCTCAGAAGCGTCCCGTAGCGTATCTTGAAGCCGCATCGTTTTGAAATGCATTGAGAGCAGTACAGCGAAGGTTAACTCCGCTGATTTCAGGGATAAGGATGTTACCTTATGAACAATGTTCGGAGAAATAGCGCTGTGAGCTTAGAAGAAAAGAAATGTTCCTGTTGAAAAAGTTCTGGGGCAATCTATAAGGGTTATCTGGTTAAAACAGGAAAATGGCATTGTAATCACCATAATACTTTTAAGGGTCGTAGTGGAGCGGTTAAATAGTCCTCATTTGCCCCTATTTCACATCTTGCAGGTTAGCAGCTAGTTGTTTATTCCAGAAATATCGATTGCAGTCCAGTAAAAAGGCCTTGGAACTACAAAGCCTTCCATGAGTTGAGAAGGACTTGACAGATAAATGATCGAAATAAATAGGCAAAGCCATGGCGTTGGTACAGAAACAAGCTAACCTCCAGCATTTAATGCCAGCAGCACATATTCTCAGATACATGCTCTCACCGTCTCCGAAACAGTGACTTTTTAAGGCTTCATATTCTGTTAAAAAAGAAGCAGGAGTATTAAAGCAAAAAGTTACATTTCTGTTTCTTGCTGGATGTACAAAACACAAAAATCGTCAACTGGAATTAACAATGTATGCAAATAAAGTGACGACTTCCTGCCGAAGAGTCCATTATTCTGAAGTACCGGTGCCTTTTTTAACGTGTAATGCATTTTATCTTGATGCAGTGAGTTTCAAAAAGGCGTCATCAGCCAGTGTATTACGAAATATCGGTCAATATCTTTAGAGATTGGACGTAAGCACACTATTATCCGTGAAGTTAGTGTTTGTAAAATTACGTAAAAAACTTATAGAATGTTGTTATAAAATTGTACGGTCTGTTAAAGAAGGTAGTGTTTTGCTATGCTTCTAGAGTTAAAAGAAATGCAGGTGCATGCTGTACACAGATTGAAACATTATAACGTGAACATAGGCAGCGGTGCTGCCAAGACAACAGGTTGTTTTTGAAGTTTGTCCAATTAGTTTAAACTAGGAATTTGATTAGCAGCAGCCTATGAGATTCGAATTTGATGTTTTGCAAAGCGCATGCTTTGCAAAGGCCTTTGCTATTCTGACCTTGAGACAGTCCTGACTCTCAAGCGAAAAAGGAATTAAAGATCGACATTGCAAACCATACTGGGAGTTCACACATCCCTTTGTTAAAAAATGGATCATGAATAAAAAGAAACTATAGAATTTCAGCTAGCCTGTCTTTCTGTTCCCCCGAACAAAAAGGAAAAGCAAAACTGAACTTATGCAAGACAGACATGAATCAATCCCACAAACCTCCCTTTGTATCAAGATTGTTTCCATCATCAAAACAGAGCAGAATGAACCTGAAGCGTGGACTAACAACGCAGGATGCAAAATCAACAGCTTCCGTTGTTTGAAATAAAATGTCTTTGATCTTTTGGAGGTAAGGTGAAGAGGAAACCAGTTTTCAAAGTTTTTAAAGTTCAAGAAGAACCTGCTTGTTAACCTAGAAATTTCACAGCAAGCTACCAAACTTGCTGTAATCAATAGAACAGCCAAAAAATGTATACAATAGTAGTCACAAAGTAGAAGATCCTGAAAGAGAGAAGGTCTCCTCCCAGTATTTTCCAACTTCGAGTTCAATTGAGAAACAAACTACTGGAAAATTGACAAAAAGAAAGCTCACAGCCTCATGAAAAGTATTCAGTTTACAAAACTTTGCGGGAACTAAAGCTTCACCTTCCCCCAATAAGCGACAGTCCTAACATGAGACACACAGACGCAATCATAAGCTGAAGCAATATTTACCATTATATGTATGTAATTGTTGTGCATCGAAATGTCAAGTTATTCTTAAGTAATGGATGGAAATAAAAGTTCTTTACATTTAAACTCACGACAAGCTTGCTTATTGAACTCCTTAATTAGGACACTCACTCCGAGAGGCGATAAATCACGTCCCCTGCATAGCAAAATGCTAATCACTAATGTTTAAAAAGTTCTGCGTATGTGCAAGTTTTTTGCACTGTACACACACACGCACATGCGGACACACGCACGCACGCACACACACACATATTTATATAAAGATACATTTATTTCACAGCTTTAAAAATCGACACACAATAATTTCAAAAATCCCTCACATATTCTTAGAAACTGAAGATTTAACATTACGTTTCGCTTTCTGATCACTTTGGATACTTAGTTATGCTAGATTGATTTTGAAATTCCTGTCCAGAAAATAATTCAAATGGATAACCTTCATCCGGATGTAGAGTTCACAGAATATTTTGGGTTTGTTTCTTGGAATAGCAGGTGCTGAGCCATTGAGAGAACAGTCTATCTTTTACTCGGCGGATTAATTAATTATTTCGCGGAGAAGGAACACCTTGGTAGCAGCGATCGTAATATGATTGCATTTTACAGTTGGTTTGAGGAAATGAATGATTGCCCCTTGACTAGTATTTGCCACTTCTGGAGGGACTTTAAAGAAGACAACACTTAAGTGAATAGGCAAATGAGGCTATGGAATCGGTCAGTAGACATGCAGTGACCACAGTTTCAATGGTTGCTGGAGAATACACAATATAAGATGCAAGGCGAGAATGAGCCATTCGTGGTTAAGTTAAAATGCTCTCTATAAAGTAAAACTTAAAGGAAACTTTTTTACTTATAAAAAGCTGCTTGCAGGTCGGAACCATAGAACCACGGCACCATAGAATCCCTACAGTGCAGAGAGAGACTTTTGGCCCATCGAAATCACACCAAATCTCTGAAACAGCATCGCACCAAATCCCTCCCTTCCGTCCTATGCCTGCAGCTCTGCACTTTGTACCATAGCCAACCCATCTTTGTACCATAGCCAACCCATCTTTGTACCATAGCCAACCCTACAAAGTTGGACATCAATGGGCAATTTGCACATTCAATCCACCTAAACTACACATCTTTGAAATTTGGGAGGAAACGGGAGCGCCCAGGGAAAACCCACCCAGACACTGGTATAATGTGAAATCTTAACTCCGTGAGTCAGTGAAGTACAGAATTGAACTCTCCACAATGCCGCCGGAACATAGGGTGGAATATAAAGAGCAGCAAAAAATGGCTAACGGAGATAGAGGAATGTAATCGTACGAGAGGAAGCGAGATGAAAATATAAACTTCCAAGGATATTTATACAAACATGACGAGCATCGCTTCTACATAAATTTAGCCTGGGGAATTAATAGAAAAAAGGAAGATGACAGAAGAATTGATCGAGTGTTTTACACTAGCCTTCACTGTATAAGGTAAAAAAAAGCAGAAATAACCGCAACCAAGAAATGGAAGGGAAGAACTCAAGAAAACAGGAAAGTTTTACCTAGCATTTTTTTTTGGATCAACGGGCTTATAAGTCATTTGGTTCCAATTAACTTTGTTCTAGTGTCGTATGGTGAATGGTTACTGCGATATTTGGTGCATTGGCTTTATGTGCCCACAGTGCTCTAGGCTCGGGGAAGGCTTCATTAGTTTCGAAAATACTTAATGCAACTCCTTTACTCAAAACGGGAAGGAAACAGAAACAGGAAGTTTCAGCCCAGTTAGTCTAATATTCGTCATTTGTAAAGTTTCAGATGTATTATTAAATTGCAGGACAAATCGATAAATTCAAGGCAGTCAGGGAGTGGATTTCTTTGACTTATACGGTGATAAACAATGTACTGTACTTGGAAGCGATTTTGTTTCATTGAAGCAAACTATTAAAGTGATGGATATGATTTTTAATATTTTGTAATATTCTATTAATGTAACTACTCGGCTTCACAAAATGTAAGGCATGTGTTTTTCATGTGTTGTTATGTCTCACATTATATATTGATAAACTTAAGTTAATAGGGAAAGTTTAATCTTTAGAGTTTATGTAAACAGGAGAATGTTTGATCACCTGCTCATTATCTTCATTTCCGATTTACATTTCCATTAAATTCAGTGCAAACAAAAGTCAAAAGAATGGTATAAGTGACGATTAAGTTCTGGTTCGCGATTTGCCTTCTCGACAGGAGCAGGTCAATATTAAACTATACATGCATGGCGGCCTCTGCGGCAAATGGGAGCTATGGATTTTTGCCAGGTACATCTACTGTTGGTGGCATGAAACCATTTAGTTACTTGTCTTGAAGTATGTTTCCAATGAATGCCTTTGAATTACTTGGGGAATTAACTTGTGCTCGGAAGTACAGAAATAGTTCGAATTTTAACTCGGAACTCTTATTATGCCATTAGATTATGCGAAGATTTGACCTGCGTAGCTATACTGGAACAGGTCTGGCCTCTCTTTATAGAGAAAGGTGTCACTTTCTAAATAATGAAAACATACCTGGTAATACAATTCATAGGAATTTGCTTGCATCAATCAAGACGCTCATCCTGTTCACAGAACCAACTGAAAATTGTAGAAGTTGAGATAATAAGTAAATTTTTACCTTTTTCTTTTTCAAGCACGACACTCGCTGCAAGAAAGTAAACATGTTAGCGTGATTAATGGGGAAAAGATATATAGAAGCTCTCATTTTCACAGAAAGTTTTCCTGCATGACATATTCAAAGAATTGTCTCAGAGGAAACAGCCTGCATTCCTCGTCTCAGTTGTACGAATTCAGTCTGGTGTTTTAACTCTCTCTTTGAGCATCAGAAGTGATGTAATTTGTAAGATAAATTAACTAATATAGATTTTAGGTACGGATTACTGGCCAGATAACATGGCGTAATGGGTAAAAAAAAGCAAGTGTTGTCTTCTTTGAAGTTTAGTCCTGGGAATAAGGGAAAAATCAAATCCTAAATGTATTATTAGAAGTGAAAATGTTTTTTCGAATCCTCATGTAAGAAGTAGCTACAAAGTTGGAAAAATGGAAGCTGCAATCACGCAGCATGATTGCAGGATTATCCAAGATTTTGACATAACATTGCTTTGCCAACAACTTGGAAGGGTGGAAGCATCAAATCATTTCTAAATTGCATTGCAAAAGCTAACCTCTGATTCAAAAGCCTTTATCTTGTCTCATTTTTTGTAAATAAAACTGATGGCTATGGGTATCCTCGTCGGCTCCAGTGATGCCTGACGTTTTGTGGGAACACCCTTCTGATGCATATGTTCCGATGACAGTCGTTCCAAAACAACATTTCTGACATGCTGGAGATTTTCTTGAACCAAGCCCCACCCAACTATTGTTGACAGGGCTCAATATATCTAACTCATTCTTTGAGTTCCCTTCTCAGTTCCCTTCTAAACACATGATATGGCTCCATAGTCCTCACCTCACCGTTTATCATACCGACCTGTGAATTGGAAGGATCGTCCTCCGCCATTCTCATCAACCGCAATTTTTTTCCACTGCCATTCTCACCAACTTCAATTTTCTTTCACCGCCAAACAAATTTTGCCATCACTCCCAGTCAGCATTGCACCAGAACCATTCTCTCCATCAACAGAATTTTTCCCATGCCGTCTTCCTATGTAATTGAAGAAAGAGAAACAACTGCCTCTTATCTTCTCTCTCCTCGGTGTCCATGGGCGCAACTACTCCTTAAAGATAAAGCAACTTTTCACTTGTAGTGTCTTAAATCTAGCCTACTGCATTCGCTGCCTTCAATGCACCCTCCTCTACATTACTAAATGCTTTATGGAATATTAAAACTCGGCCCGTTTGCACGACCACAAACTTCTTGTTGCTTGCCATTTAAACGCGCCGTCTTGTTTCCTTTCCAACATATCCTTGCTTGACGTAGTGCAATGTTCAAATGAACATAAATAGAGGAACGCTTAAACACCTTACTCGGCACTTTACAGCCTTCTGGACTCCCCATTGAGTTATGCGGCTTCAATCATGAGTTCTGTATTCTATTTTAGCCTGCTTTGGGCATCTAATACTTGATTTGAAGTTTTGCTTAATCCAGTCAGGTATCTTACTTTTATGCCCGATTCAGCACCTTCTTTAATCTTCAACACTTTCAGGAATTCACCGTTTGCATTTCGTCCGTAATATCTTTGTCCAATTTCGTGGAGTCAGAGAATTGTAAATTGTGTTTGGTCCATTGTGGCTGGGCTGACCATCCGCACCTATCTATTGGAATCCTATTTTCCAGTACCTACTTCGTAGGTTTGAATACCATGGTGTTGGAAGTGCTCGTCTAAGTTCTTCTTAAAGATTGTGGGGTTCCAAATTTCATTGCCGTTTCTTTCAGTGCGTTCCAGATTCTCAACCAGCTCTAAATGAAAAATACTTTCCTCAAATTCCCTCTAAATCTCCTGATAATTATTTTAAATAAATGCTCTTTGTTAATAACTCCTCTATTAAGGAGAAAAGTTCCTTCCTATCTTCCCTACCGATATCCCTCATAATCTTGTACACCTCGAGCACCTCCCCTTTTGTCTTCATTGCTCTCAAGAAAACAACTACAGCCTAGCCACCCCCGTTCTTTAAAGCTCAAACACTCCAGCTCAGAATTTCCTCTGCGTCCTCTTTAGTGAAATCAGATCTTTCCTATGGTATGGCGTCCAGAACCACAGATAATAATCTAGCTGTGGCCTCAGAAACGTTTTCTACAATTCCATCATAGTTTCCCTGCTCTTGTAGTATATTATTCGATTAATAAAGGCAAGTATCCCGCAATCTCGTCCATTGTCTCATACAGCAGTATAGGATATAACTTACCAGGGTCTGGGGATTTATCGACTTTTGCATCCACTAAACCCATTTAAACCTCCTTCTTCTGAGTGCAACCCGATTCGATTATATCGCAGTCCACTCCTTATTGTCTATGCCTACATGGCCCTTTACATCCCACGTATGCCCGATCTTCTACACACAATTAAGAAAAATACGGCACAGGAGCAGGTCCTTCGGTCATCAAAGACGTGCCGAACATGATGCCTTAACTAAATTAAAAAAATGTGCCCTTATTTTATCACATTTCTTTACTTACTTCCTATTCATGTACTCATCCAGATGCCTCTTGAACTTTGCCAATGAGCCTGCTTCTGCTACCTCTCCTGGCAGCGCGTTCCAGGAACCCATCACTGTCTGCGTGAAAAACTTTCCCTGCACACCTCGCATAAGCTTTTTCTCTCACCTTGAACCTATGCTCCTTG
This sequence comes from Sphyrna mokarran, assembly GCA_024679065.1. NCBI lineage: Eukaryota > Metazoa > Chordata > Chondrichthyes > Carcharhiniformes > Carcharhinidae > Sphyrna > Sphyrna mokarran. The sequence continues at coordinate 99,243,228 of JAGIQG010000009.1, forward strand.
TAATTGACACTTGCATTCTGGGATGAAGCCTCTGACTATCCACCCTGTCTATGCCTCTCCTAAGTTTGTAGATCCGTAACAGGTCTCCCCTCATCTCCCGTCTTTGCTGAAAACCATTCTCAATGATTCTACTTCTCCTCATGGCCAGGTAACATCCTGGTGAACCTTCTTTGCAATCCCGCCAAAGCACCCACGTCTTTCTGGGTTTGCATGCAATAACCCAAATGCCGCCGAACCAAAGTTTTATAAGCTGCAATATGAGTTGCCAACCCTTGTACGAAGGGAAACATGCCATATGCCTCCTTGGCCAACTGTGCTGCCACTTCTAGGTAACTCTAGGTCTGCAGTCTAGATGCCTCTATATACTGAAGCCTTGAAGGAATCAGCCGTTTTCAGTCTAATTCACACCCAAATCGGATCCTCCAAAATTCATCACATCATCTTTGACGCCATGTTTGTGCCTAAGTCTCCAATCTATATACATACTTTAGTATCCTTTTACAATCCCCGGTACCATCACCTGCTCTGATATTCTACTCTTCTCTAGCTGTCCTTGCGTTGTATAAAATCCTTCATTTTCTCCGCGTCCTTAACAACAGTCAAACGGACTTGAAACCTTAACTATTTCTCTCTCTATAGATATTGCCCGAAATGCAGATTTTGCCGAGCATTTATTTTTGTTTTGATAACGGATAAAAGCAAGTTTTTTGATAAATTGAAAATGATATTTGAACCGCAACGTTAACCTGGAGATACATATGCTCAGACGATGCATATTTGCGAAACTATTTGTAGAGACATAATTAACTTGTGCCTTGGGATATCAAAGCAGTTTAAAATGCCAGCAGACGGCAATTGTGAAACGGTTGCGAAACGTAGCCTGAGTTGTCAGCAGAATGAATGTTCAAATCCAATTGACTGAATTTGGCGGCAAATATATTTTCATGGGGTGCCCTATCAGAAAGATTGAATGTATATTGACATATAATAAACATGTTCAGATACTACTGGAATGAATGAAAGCGAGATAACATTATAATGGCAGGACTAGGTATAAAAAGAACGGATATGGTGTGGTGGAATGGTATTTGAATTATTTCCGCTTTTTCTTGGAAATCAGGTATGGAGAATTTTGAATTCGAAATTGGATTATTCATCAAACGAAGTCGAGAGCTCGCTCGGGATAGAATCCCAGAAAACTTTCGCATAGCGCAACCGGACAACTTGATCTTTGTTCAGAATGAGCATTCATTCAGATGGGATTCAACTCAGATTTCTTCGGGGAAATAACGTGCTGTTTAATTCTAAGTCAAACAAAAAGGTATTCCAAATGAATTGCCTCACCAGCATGATGTAGTTGTTCGAGCAGCTTTTCTATTTCTAGCAGCAGAGAGTGACAAGAAGTCAGTTTGTTTTAGTCAGGAACTGAACACATTATGGCATCGCAATTGAAAGTTACCGATAGAATGAGATACATTGGTTATTAATTGATTATCGGCAGATGTGCCAAGTGAGCGTTGTCAATTTTTTGCAATCGCGAATGAAATCCGACGGACGGGAACGTTGTGGTCAACTTGCTCTTGAGGGTTTGTGTGACCACTGACGCGAAATTGATGCTCAATCATGTTGGCTGTTTGGAGTATCGATATACTGCGGGGTCATTCAAGATTAAAACGTCTTGCTGAAGCACCGTCTTCAGAGATACCGATTGATATTCATTCCCAGACATTTCACAGAAATGAAATTTAAACGTTTCATTTAAATTAAAGTTTAATTTTATGGTCACTGCAACTGGACTGAAGATAATCCTGAATGTGGTAACATTAGATTAAGATTGGGGGTTCTGATGAAAACATATGTCTCAACATGAAAATTCCGGTAACGCCTAATTTCTGGTTACGTTGGTCATTATCGATTTTACGTCCAATTGATGTTAGTAGTGGGAAGGTCTGACGTGGCATTCAGCGGTCAACTCGATCACAAACATCAAATTTTGTTCTACTGGTACTTTGTTTGATTGGCCAGTTTAACGCCTTGACTTTCATTTAGCCACTTATTTCAATTCGTAATTGGGAGAAGTCGGAGCCGACTCCGACGGGCATTAGGCAACCGGAAAGGTAAACCCAGGACCGTCGGCCAGTCAATCACAGGGCGCGCGCGCGCGCACACACACACACACACACACACCCTCTCTCTCTTTCTCACACACATCTCAAACATCTTTGGACTCAAAGGGACAATATAGCGTGGTCAATCCACCTAACATTTATATCTTTGACCTGTAGGAAGAAACCAAAGGAACCAGCGAAAATCATATATGGGAAGAACGTCCGAACTCCACACGAACAAAATTAATGTGGCTCATATTTCATCTGTCAAATTCGCCACGTTTCAATATGCAGAAAAATTAGTAATAAATTATCAACGACAAAGTATCCGAAAATCCTAAGGATCAGATGGAATTTGAAAAAAAAACAAGCTAACGAAGGCCTCGATCTTTCTGACGCCGAACTGTTCGTAAACTTTGCTCGCAATATTGAAGAGCGCTCATGGTACCAAATAAACTTGTTGGACTTTAATCTGCTGCTGTGAGACTTCTTAGTTGCCCACCATAGTCCAACGCCCGCATCCCAACATCATCGCAGTATGGATCACAGTAACGGCCAATTGTACCTGCGCAACCAGAAATCAGGCATTACCGGAATTTTCATGTTGAGACATGCTAACCTGCAGACACCCAACACGTTTACTAGAAGAAGTGAAGACTGATCCAGTTCAGTAAAAGTAAATTTAGAATGCTAAGGCAGAATTGCTGTCAAGCCCTCTTTCTAACATTGAAAATAACATCATCAGAGTTGAATTTCCTTCCTTCAGATTTTAATAGATGTAGAAAATGAATAAAATGTGCGAAGTGTTTCATGTTTTTGACTTTTGCTTTCTTCTTTCGTCATGTCTCTCTCTTGTTTCCTTCTCGATATTATTCGTTCTGTACATAACTTGCTATTTGATTGAGTTTAAATTAAACTCAATAACAATTGTTCAATCTGATTAATTCAGGAGATTTAAGCCAGGATATTTCTAATGGTGGATTTCACTTCTCGCCTTTTGAAGAGACGGGGGGAACACATCCCACCCATTCTGCCTGCCTGCAAGTCATTTTAGCCTCGAACGGACATCGTCAAGCTTCAGAAGGTACTTCTGCCCTTCGCTCAGGGGCTAGTCGCCGTCTTGGCCAACAGCTCTCCAATCCTAGTACAATCCTGGAACTGAACAGAAAGGTGAAGAATGGTGACGGTGGATATGGGCAATTGGAGGAGAGGATTGGGTTGGATAGAGGGAGGCTGAGCTGACACGGACCTCAAGGTAGATGGGGATGAAAGAGAAAGGGTGCCCGAAATTATAGAGCGTCTTATCATGGAGGCGCCGACTTCACCCCCTTCACGCCAGAGGCCAACGCCCGATCATTTTCCATGCTGACACTTGAGCAACCCTCCCGCTAGCCGCGAAACTGCCTTTGGACGGGAAAGGGGCTTTAAGTGGTCAATAATTAACTGCATAAGGCCTGCATTTTGGCAAATGGAAAGGTGTGCCTGTGCAACCGCATAATCGTTGCCGGATGTGCACGAGCTGGAACCCGTTTCCCAAGGGAAGTCCGTTTATTCTATTTCAAACTCCTTTCGTCTCTGTTCGCCTAAAAATGCACCTGCGGGCGAGAGTGAGCTCCTTGCCTATTTTACACTGGCTCACCTACCTGCAAATGGCGCTGTACTGAATCCATTATTTAGTCAATGGAAATCCAACTGCAAATGTAGTGATTAAATTTGCGCGATAGTGTTATTTTATTCCCTGACCTGTTTTGATCATTCACCATTGATGAAGATGCTAGTCCTAACAAGTAAATAAAGCCTTGCTTCCATAGAATATGACGTCTAATTCAAGTCGTGCAACAGCGGAAACCTGTATTGCTCAATTATCGCGTAATATAATTTATTAGATAGAGGACAAAATGGAAGGACAGAATGGAAGTTAGATTGCGACAAAAGTTAAAATTATGCTAAAAGATGTTGGTTATAATGCTCATGTTGTTTTTTATTTGGACTTACCATGCTACAACTTGTATTATCTGATTCCATATCCCAGTTGCAAGTTACCCTGACTCAAACTCAAATATGCCATCTGAACAATGAACGGTTGAGTTACCTGTATTAGAGTTGTTGACAACACTTGCAAGAAATGGCCACGTTCAACGCATGTAATGCGTAAAGGATGCGTTGGTGTTTGATAAATTAGTCAAAAAGAAATTGATATGCAAAATATAAGGAATTACAATGTAATACTCACTTGTATCTCTCTCACTTACCAATATCTTTTAAAAGTAGTTGTCTCACTGAAATACAAGTCGTCAAACCAATGTTAGAATTCGACAAATAAAGCAGAATATAAATATATAATCGAATATTTATAGAGTGGACATCCAGGTTGCAATTATAATTATAAAACACGTTATATCCTTAATTCTGATTCAATTTGGAAAATAGTTTTCAATTAAATTGAAGCCCGTTAATTGCCCAGTTGGATACTAGTTACAAGAACATCTTGTCATGATATCACCAAGGAATGCTTTATTACAATTCATTAAATGTCAATATGTAAACTCTCATTCTCATGGAGCATGTTTTCCTCTTTAGTGATCTGGTGGAAAACAGGTGGAGAGTGGGCAGGCTGTGGTGGTGTGGGTATGGAGGGTGAACTGGTTGAGGAAAGAGGTATAATTTCAATTTGAGAGTGCAAATGTTCGGAATTTTGTGTCCGCAGTTATAATGAAGGAAGAAACATGATTCCCAAGCAAGGATGGGAGGAAACTCCCCTTAGATTTGGTGGAGGAATGAAGGATGTGGGAAGAGTATTTAATTTGATGCGTTACTTTTGATCTGAGTTGTGCAGTGTTATCAAGTTCTAATAATCCTGAAGATTGAACTGTGTCCCCAATCGAGTTACGTATCACAGACAAGGAATGATTTGGCCTATCGAAGTTATATGTTTGCATCTGAATGCCATTTATGACTGTAATTAGCAAAACAAACTTGCAACTACATGTGGACACTACTGATCTGCATACAGCAGGCGGCCAGGGAATGAATCTCTCGATATTCCTTTCTTCAAACATGTGGAGAAGCACCGCTCAAGCTCTTCACCTCCATTGTATCTGCAGTCGCACTGGAAGGTTTCTCGTAACTCTGAGGACACCAGCCTTCTAATCCTGGCGATTAATACTTGCAATCTAACTACTTTAAGATAAGTAATAAGTAATAAGTCCTTAATGAATTAAAGTGCTGTAGTCTCCTCTGTGGCCAAAGTATTCAACTCTACCCAGCCTCATCCAAAAAGCAGAAGCAGATGTTCTATGTGCTCGTTAAAATTTGACACTGCATGTCATTACGTACTGCAAGCTTGAAGAAGTTTCTTGCATTCTGGGAATTGAACAAACAGGACAGTAAATATTTACTAATCAACACTTCAATAACAGCGGGTGAAGCAGACGACTGTATAAAATATGCAGTATTTGTGATTGGCTAGAATACTTAACAAATCTGAAAAGCATAAGGTAAAAATTAAACATGCTGAACATGCTCAATTAACCAGAAAGTACTGTGGAGAGAAAAACAGATCTGTAGTTTCAGATCCGTAGTCTGACCTGAAAATTGAACATAATTTAATGATCGTTCTGGAGCCCGGGAAGAAAGGCTAGGTGGGGCATATATTGGATCAGGAAATTGTGGCATGGGCACCCCAGTCGCGGTCTCAATTCCTACCAGTGAATTTGAGGCAGGAAGAGAACGGTTTTCTTGCCGGGATGTCAATGCAAACCCTTAATTGGATATTCAATCAGGAGAGACTAGGCTTCATTTTCTATTGAAGCAACTCACTACCTAGTGTGAATGTGGTGCGATACTGTAGGAAGGTAGGGCAACATATGTTCAACTGACTGACCACTGTTGGCAAACATTGGACCCTTCGGGAAGCCATCCACTTAAATTTTACAAGAACATTTTTGTGCTCCTTGTCAGGACGTCCCTGATAGGCAGCGTACATATAGCTGCATTAACCTTTGTCATGCGCGTCCAATACCGATCTTCAGCTTCAGGCTTTCTTGATATAGGCAATGGCTAATACTTCTAGTGGCAGTGCCGTTATCTGAGAGCTACTGACCTACACCAGCCGAGAAGCTCATGGTGACAGGACATTGTCCCACATCAAAAAGCAGTGAAGAGACGCACCACTTGTGGAGACGTGCACTAGTTCGGAAGTCGGGCGCTTCGGACTTAATCCCAATACCGTCCCAGAAATAGACCGACTTCATAGCCAGTGGTCGGATACATTGCCGTGACCACTATACTAGAATCACAGCGTCAGAGTTCTAAAGCATAGGCATTTGGCCCTTTGGGGTTGCGCTGGCCATCAAAAAACTATGTATTTTATTCCCATTTTACAACACTTGGTCAGCAGTCTTCCGCGCTATGTTGCAGGTGCTTATCTAAGTTCTTCTCAAGTGTTGGAAACTCCTGTCTCCCCCATCCTTTCAGCAATGAGTTTCAGATTCCCACCACCCTTTGGGCGAAAGTGTTTTTCCTCAAATTCCCATTACATCCGAACCAGTGCCCCTCACCTTAAACCTATGTCCCATTCTTAGTGACCCTTTCTTCCTGTCTCCCAAATTTATGTTCCTTATAGTTTTGCATACTTCAGTCAGGTCCTCTCTCAGCTGCTCTGTTCTAACGAAAACAAAATTAGAAGTCTCACAATACCAAGTTAAAGTCGAACAGGTTTATTTGGTAGCAAAAGGAACTAACTTTCGGAGCGCTCGCTGCTCCTTCATCAGGTGAGTGAGAGTCTTGTTCATAGAACAGTATATAAAGACACAAACTCAATTTACAAAATAATGGTTGGAATGCGAGTCTTTACAGTAATCAAGTCTTAAAATAGGCAATGCGAGTGGAGAAAGAGTTAAGCATAGGTTAAAAAGATGTGTACTGTCTTCAGCCAGGACAGTTAGTGAGATTTTGCAAGCCCAGGCAAGTTCTGTGAGTTACAGATAGTATAATATGAACCCAGGATCACGGTTGAATCCATCTTCATGTGTGCGGAACCATCACAGCCAACCCACCTAGCGCTCTAGCCTAGGTAACATCGTAGTGAATCTCCTCTGCACCCTTCTGGTGCAGTCACACGTTGCTTATATCGAGGCCTGTGTTATAATTTTCTAATTCAATGCAATAGACTCAATAAAGGAAAGATGAGACTTTGCACATGCAGGAAATCTGCAGTAAAAACAGACAATGCTGGATCAACTCATCAGACCTCGCAGCCTCTGTGGAGGGAAAGCAGAGTTACCGTGTAAAGTCCATTACAAACTTTATAAGAATAGAGGGTGATATGGATTGCAAATATTAACTGTGTTTCACCCTCCACAGCTGCCGCTGGATCTGCTGTGTTTACTCAGTTTACTGTAGCTCTGTTGAGTCAGCTTGGTAACCTGATAGTGCCACTGTCTCCTGCAATAGACTTGTTTGGTGTCCGCCTGAAATTTGACAATCCAGCGTTTTCTCAGAAGAATGAAAGATGAAAACCTTTGGCAAAACCACTCTCCTTTCAGCAACAACAAACTTGCAATAATCGGTGCAGTGGACAACAGGTAAACCAAGGAATGTATTTTAATGAGAAGATATCTGCAATATTTTCAGCAAGAAAATAGTTAAAGTTTGCTGTGGATTGGTTGGTAAAATACATCCTCTCAAGTGCTCAGTGCATAAATAGCTAACAGAAACAAGTCAACAACCTCTGCTTTCAAATCCCGGAAATATATTAACTAAACTGTTTTCAGATGGGTAGCAAAAGATCTTACATTTGTTGTTAGCTGGCAAGCAGTTGCGTTTCTACTCCATTCAGCAAAGGATAGATTTAGTTATGACTAGACATGGCAGAATTTAATCTTGTGCGTAAATAAAAAGCACGATGAATGGGAATATGATTATAATATTTGCTTACTTTATGACCATTGTTATTCGTTACCCACAAGTGGCTTGTTATTGAGTAAGCTTGCATATGCGATGCCACCTTGCATAAGCATCTCACCTATGACTATGTTCTACCCCACTGAGCACACTATACATTAGTTTTTCAATATAGCCACATGCATCTTCAGCAGTTTCGAGGGGCTGAATTTCCTGCTTTTGCTTCTAGTTCGTATGTAACATTCAGAATTGAATGTCAAACGTCTATAGAACATAGAACATAGGACATTACAGCGCAGTACAACATCGGCCTTCGATGTTGCACCGACCAATTAGGAAAAAGCAATGACCCTCCAAACTAAACCATTCCCTTTTCGTCCATAAACTTATCTACTAACCTCTTAAACGCCACCAAACTTGGCGCATCTACAACTGCAGCAGGCAGGGCATTCCATACCCTTACCACCCTCTGGGTAAGGAACCTACCTCTGACATCCGTCCTATAACTACCACCCCTTAATTTAAAGCTATGTCCCCTCGTGCTAGCTTTCTCCATCCTAGGAAAAAGGCTATCACTGTCCACCCTATCTAAACCTCTAATCATCGTATATGTTTCAATAAGGTCTCCTCTTAGCCGCCTTCTTTCTAACGAAAACAACCTCAAATCCCTCAGCCTCTCTTCATAAGACCTGCCCTCCATACCAGGCAACATCCTGGTAAACCTCCTTTGCACCCTCTCCAATGCCTCCACATCTTTCTTATAAGGCGGGGACCAGAACTGCACACAATACTCCAAGTGCGGCCGCACTAGAGTTTTGTACAGTTGCAACATGACGTTGCGGCTCCGAAATTCAATCCCCCTACAATAAAAGCTAAGACTCCGTATGCCTTCTTAACAACCTTATCGACTTGATTGCCAACTTTCAGGGATCTATGCACATATACACCAAGATCCCTCTGTTCATCAACACTATTAAGAATCCTACCATTAGCCTTATACTCTACACATTTATTATTCCTGCCAAAGTGCATTACCTCACACTTTTCCACATTAAACTCCATTTGCCACCTCTCGGCCAAGCTCTGCAACTTGTCCAAGTCTCTCTGCAAACTATAACACCCCTCTTCACTATCTACCACTCCTCCGACTTTGGTGTTATCTGCAAATTTACTAATCCATCCTTCAATACCCTCATCCAGATCATTTATAAAAATTACAAACAGCAGGGGCCCCAAAACAGATCCCTGAGGTACACCACTTGTAACCGAACTCCATGATGAATATCTCCCATCAACACCACCCTCTGTCTTCTATCTGCTAGCCAATTCCTAATCCAATTAGCTAAATCACCCTCTATCCCATACATCTGCATTTTCTGCAGAAGCCTTTCATGGGCCACCTTATCGAACGCCTTACTAAAGTCCATATATACCACATCAACTGCATTACCCCTATCCACCTCTTTGGTCACTTTTTCAAAAAACTCAGTAAGGTTAGTAAGGCACGACCTACCCTCTACTTTTAAAGTTACCCATTTAATCTTCTGCAGGCACCATTCGTTGATTTTGAGAAACTTTGACAAATTATTTCAGTAAACATCCCGAAATGGGTAGATGTAATTGTTAAAAAAACATAAATGTTTACTGGTACATATATATAACCATCAAAGATTTAAGGAAAGATTTAAGCTGGCAACAAATGTAAGATCTTTTGCTACCCATCTGAAGGCAGCTTAGTTAATTCTGTGCGTAGAATAACGTGCCACCCCAGCCGGAGACGCACTTAGTCCTATTCTGCAGGAAAACAATGGAATACCCCTAGGGTCGGAAGGCAATGAAAGGTATTCGGAATAGATAAAAAAACAGTAAAGGTTAAGTTAAACCAGGTTTTGCTTCAAAAAAGTAAAATTACTGTTTTGTTCGAAAAAAGCTTCATTTAAACTTTTATGAAAATAATGTAAAACATTTCCTGTAGCATCATTAAATTGTATGAGTGTTAATGGTAAAGAGAAAATTTTCTCCATAAACATCCACAATAACATTGAAATTGTTGTCGCCAAAACACCACTGACATCACTCTGAGAAGACCATCATACTTCTTAACAACAATGGCAAAATATAGAAGTTTCTGATCAATAATGGCATAAAGTGTGGCAGCAGATTCGAAATAAGTTTTAATTTTCATACACCGAGTTAGCTTTTCCTATTGAGGCTTACATTCGACGAAGGCAAGTATGCCAACACGATGAGCAATTCGACCAATCCTTTCCCTTAAAACATACTCCCAGTCCACTTTCGCCATAGATCGCATTTTCTTATTTTCTATTGGCTCCCTCTATCACTCAATATCAACAGGGTCTTTCCAACAGTTGCAAGGATAGACAGTAGGTCACGATAGATTTTATTTTACCTGTGTACATTTCCTCTGTGGTGGCTGTGAAAAGATAGAGAACACAAAATGAAGCTTCATAATACGTCGCTAATGTATACAGGGCCTTTGTTCACTAATATAGAAATATCTCCGTGAATTCCTTGCAAACTAATGTAAGCTCCTAATACATTACAAACATTTGAGACAAGACAACCCGGTCAATGGAGAAAAATTTGATTTTATTGTAAGGTTAAATAACAAGCTATTGATGCAAATTGGATATGCATATTGATAATGAGAATTTATTACAATGACGATGTTGCATTTTAAAAAAAAACTTCTGTTCATCAGTGCAGTGCAACGTGTGTGCCAGACGATATATGAACTGCTCAAGCGTCTTGTTCCTGTTTAAATTGGAAGAATCGTCTGTGTAAGCAAGACATTAATCCAGCCAATACAAATTGCAAATAATGATACACCGAATGAAAAGTTGAGTTAATAAATTAGAAAAATTGGATTGTCATTCGAATTAATAGACACCGTCTCGTAAGTCCCAGGTAAGTAAGATATTGTTTTGGTGTCAATGAGTCGTCAGATTGGCTGCTTAGTATATTGACCTACTAAGCAATAGGGATCAAAATAATGCTTGAGGTTTTTTTTCTGTCACGCTTGAACAGTGAGTCCATGTGACAATCAGTACTGGAAGTTAGATTGGTGAAATAAACATTAGGGCAGCAGAATCCCAGAGATTTCACTGTATCTATGGCCTTGAGACGGTGTGAAAATTTGGAACGAATTAATTCGTGTCCACGAATCAGCATATCTGGTCGAACACCAATATGCCAGTGTGACCTTTTTTATCGAGCCTCTCAAATTATCTGGTTTAACACTCATTCAAAATGAATTCTGGAATTTTAGTGTGTCGATCAAATACGATTAAGACGCACAATAGTTTGCCAAAGAGTCTTTCCGTTAAATATAGAACAGTGCAATCTCTGTATTACCTTGCAATTTCCCTTCTGGTCCTGGAATATAGAATAAATGTAAAAATGTAAAATGTAAAAATGAGAACGCATCTCGATACACATTATCGTCATGTTCTTGAATGAAAAGAGGAAAACAAAATACAAAAAGGAAGAAAAGAAGGAAAGAAAGATAAAAAGACAAAAAAAAAGAAACAGAAAGGAAGGAAGGAAGAAGGGAGAGATGAAAGGGGAAGGGGTGAGGGAGGACGGGAGAAGGAAAGAAAGACAGAAAGAATGACAGAAATGAAGAAAAACAGAAAGAAAGGCAGACAGAAAGGAAGAATGACAAGGAGAAAGAAAAAAGAAAGAAAGAGAGGAACAAAGTACGAAAGAAAGAAAGAAAGAAAGACAGAAAGAAAGAAAGAAAGAAGTACAGACAGGCAGAAAGAAAGAAAAAGAAAGAAAGAAAGAGAGAAAGAAAGACAGAAAGAAAGAAAAACATAAAGAAAAAAAGAAAGAAAGACACAAGCAGAAAGAAAGAAGGAGAAAAAAGAAAGAAAGAAAGAAAGGCAGAAAGAAAGAGACAGACAGAAAGAAAGAAAGGCTGGCAGAAACAAAGAAAGAAAGAAAGAGAAAGAAAGAAAGAAAGAAAGGAGGAAGGCAGAAAGAAAGAAAGAGAAAGAAAGACATACAGACAGGCAGAAAGAAAGAAAGACATAAAGAAAGAAAGAAGGAAAGAAAAACATAAGGAAAGGAACAAAGAAAAAAGAAAGAAAGAAAGTGAGTGAGGACAGGAGAAAGAAAAAAACAAAAACAGAAAGAAAGACAGAAAAGAAAAAGAAAGAAAGAGAGAAGAAAAAATAAAGACAAAAAGGAAGAAAGAAAGAAAGAGATAGACAGGCAGAAAGAAAAAAAGAGAGAAAGAAAGAAAGACATTAAGGAAGAAAGAAAAAAGAAAGAAAGATGGATAGACAGACGGAAAGAAAGAGAAGGAAAGAAAGAAAGGAAGGAAGATAGAAAGAAAGAATAAAGAAAGAAAAGAGAAAAAAAAACAAAGAAAGAAAGGAAGAAAGACAGACAGGCAGAAAGAAAGAAAGAGAAAGAATAAAGAACAGAAAGAGAAAGAAAGAAACAAGAAAGAAAGAAAGGCGGAAAAAAGAGAGAGAGAAAGAAAGAAAAACATAAAGAAAAAAAGAAAGACACAAGCAGAAAGAAAGAAGGAGAAAAAAGAAAGAAAGAAAGGCAGAAAGAAAGAGAGAAGAAAGACAGAAAGGAAGAAAGACGTAAAGAAAAAAGAAAGAAAGGCAGACAAGCAGAAAGAAAGAAAGAGAAAAAAGACAGAAAGAAAGAAAGACTGACTTAAAGAAAGGAAAAAGAAAGAAAGACAGACAGGCAGAAAGAAAGAGAAAAAAGAAAGAGAAGAAGAAAGAAATGAAAAAAGACAGAAAGAAAGAAGGAACGAAATAAAGAAGGAAAAGAACAAAGAAAGAAAGGAGGGAATGAGTGAGTGGAGTGGGTGAGTGAGGATGGGGAAAAGAAAGGAAGAAAGGCAGACATAAAGAAAAACAGAAAGAAAGAGAAGAAGGAAGAAATGAAGAAAAAAAGAAAGAAAGGAACGAAGGAAGAATGAAAGAAAGAAAGAAAGTTGAAATTAGGAGGAAAGTGACTTGTATTCATTTTGCTTTGTGCATATTTGCATTGACTTCTCATTCGCGATATATTGTTGCACCACTTCAATTGTTCCATGTTAACACGTAATTCCTCATTTTGGTAGCCATACTTGTGATCGGGCAAAGAGAGACCTCAACATGCAATAAGGGAAGATCGTTAGATCTCTCACTCTAAGAAAGAATGTGCACTTTTGAGAGATTAAGAATATCTTTGGCATCAATGATATTTAGCACAGCAGTTACAACATAATTTCCTCGATACAGATACCAACTACACGAGGAAATATTTTCACCTGGAGTTTGACTCTTGAAATCATTACATAATACATGAGCAAAAATATGAAGAATTGCACACAAATAAACGATCAATGCAAGCAACACGTATATTGGAATGAAAAGCAAAAGCAATCTTTTATCAACCTTTGATAGAATCTTTTTCTCGTAGTGCATGGATTTCTGTATTAAAAAAAAACAGAATCAGAAAGTCAACACTTCATTTTGAGTTGTTCCGTTTTGAAATTTGTGTCAGTGATTTGTCGTTGCCCAAACTATGTAAATCGCCCCCTCTGATTGGGAAATATGCTATAAGACTTGCATCCTGAAATCTACCTTAATAATGAACAAGCGCTGTAATACAAAGAGCAGTTGCAGATTGAGCAATTGTGTTTGAGAATCATTTTAAAGTATTCATTTGTAATGAATTACACATTGACTGAAACAGAAATGTAGAGTTAAGCTTATACAACGTAACCAATGCAATGTTACTTCTTTTGCTTGACAAATCACCACTTCACTTCCCGCCATTCCATTCACCATCAGTTCTCATTCCCTCATGCGGTTTCTAATATGCATTAGTCATTTGTATTAAATTTGTATTTGTATTCAAATACATGAATTAAATTTGTCAATTTTCTGAAGATATAAATTTGGAAGAATCACAAAATCGAACTGTGCAGTGTACCATTTTCCGATGGATGGACGTTAACAGGTTCAGAAAATGTTGGATAAAGCGCAGTATATAAAAGTAATTTGTGAGAGAAAGCATTTTAAATTCATTTAACTACGACACTGGTGATACTGCGATTATAACAACATGTTATAATCGCAGTATCCAATTAGCCAGGAAGGAGGTAAAAAGTGAATTGAGGAGAGCTAAGAGGGGACACGAGAAGATGTTGGCTGATAGGATTAAGGAGAAGCCTAAAGCTTTCTTTCGATATGTTAAGAATAGAAGATTGGTTAGGGCAAGATTAGGGCCAGTCATAGACAGCAGTGGGAAGTTGTGCGTGGAGCCTGAAGAGATTGGAGAGGCAATGAATAAATATTTCTCTTCGGTATTCACGCAGGGTGATGTAAATGTAGTTATGGAGAACACTGAGGTACAGGGTTGCAAACTGGAAAGTATTGAAGTAGATAGGGAGGATGTGCTAGATATTCTCGAGGGTTTGAAGTTGGATAAGTCCCCTGGGCCGGACGGGATTTTACCCTAGGATTCTCTGGGAGGCAAGAGAGGCGATTGCAGAGCCTCTGGCTCTGATCTTCAGGTCGTCGTTGGTTACGGGTATGGTTCCGGAAGACTGGAGGATAGCGAATGTGGTCCCATTGTTCAAGAAGGGGAAGAGAGACTTCCAGGGAATTATAGGCCAGTGAGTCTTACTTCTGTTGTGGGCAAAGTATTGGAGAGAATTATTAAGGATAGGATTTATAGTTATTTAGAGAGAAATGAATTGATTGGGGATAGTCAGCATTGTTTCGTGAAGGGTAGGTCATGCCTTACTAACCTCATTGAGTTTTTTGAGAAAGTGACCAGAGAGGTGGATGGGGGTAAGGCGGTTGATGTAGTATATATGGACTTTAGTAAGGAGTTTGATAAGGTGGCCCATGGAAGACTTCTACAGAAAATGCAGATGTGTGGAATAGAGGGTTATTTAGCTAATTGGATTAGAAATTGGCTGGCAGATAGAAGACAGAGGGTGGTGGTTGATGGGAGATATTCATCGTGGAGTTCGGTGACGAGTGGTGTGCCTCAGGGGTCTGTTTTGGGGCCCCTGGTGTTTGTAATTTTTATAAATGATCTGGATGCGGGTATTGAGGGATGGATCAGTAAATTTGCAGATGACACTAAAGTTGGTGGAGTGGTTGATAGTGAAGAGGGGTGTTATAGTTTACAGAGTGACTTGGACAAGTTGCAGAGCTGGGCCGAGAGGTGGCAAATGGAGTTTAATGTGGAAAAGTGTGAGGTAATGCACTTTTGCAGGAACAATAAATGTGTAGAGTATAGGGCTAATGGTAGGGCTCTTAATAGTGTTGAGGAACAGAAGGATCTTGGTGTATGTGTCAATAGATCCCTGAAAGTAGGCAGTCAAGTGGATAAAGTTGTTAAGAAGGCATATGGAGTCTTAGCTTTTATTGGTAGGGGGATTGAATTTAGGAGCCGCAGCAGCATGTTGCAACTGTACAAAACTCTAGTGCGGCCGCACTTGGAGTATTGTGTGCAGTTCTGGGCCCCACATTATAAGAAAGATGTGGAGGCATTGGAGAGGGTACAGAGGAGGTTTACCAGGATGTTGCCTGGTATGGAGGGCAGGTCCTATGAAGAGAGGTTGAAGGATTTGAGGTTGTTTTCGTTAGAAAGGAGGCGGCTAAGGGGGGATCTTATTGAAGCATATAAGGTGATTAGAGGTTTGGATAGGGTGGACAGTGATAGCCTTTTTCCTAGGATGGAGAAAGCTAGCACGAGGGGACACAACTTTAAATTAAGGGGTATGAGTTATAGGACGGATATCAGAGGTAGGTTCTTTACTCAAAGAGTGATTAGGGAGTGGAATGCCTGCCTGCAGCTGTTGTAGATGCGCCAAGTTTGGTGGCGTTTAAGAGGTTAACTGATAAGTATATGGAAGAGAAGGGAATGGTTTAGTTTGGAGGGGCATTGCTTTTTATTTTGGTCGGCACAACATCGAAGGCCGAAGGGCCTGTTCTGTGCTGTAATGTTCTATATTCTATGTTGAGATGTTTGGAATTGTCAGACGATTAATTGAATGTTAAATTTCTCCACCCATCTCCAAAGCACAAATCAGGATTATAACCGTATACTATGCATCTATTTGAGAATGTTCCACATCAACAGCATTCAAAATGTCGAGCTCAGCAGAAAAAGCAGACTGCATGGTCAGCTAAGCAACCCTCTCTGCCGTCAGCGCATTGATGTAACAGCGTGCATCATGTATAAGATACGCTGCCCCAGTCTCCCACGACAGGGCAATGCAATCCATCCACTTCCTTTGCATTATCTCCGGCACGAGAAGAATGGGAACTTGACTAGTTCCCCTCTAAATCACATCTTATCCTGGCTTGGAAATATATCAACTTCTCTTCATCGTTGCTGATCAACAGACTGGAATTCCTTTCCTCACTGCGCTGACCCATCAGTTGCACTACATAAACTGCAACTTCTCAGGAAAGAGGTCCATTTCACATTCCTAATATCAGTGAATGGATGATAAATATTGAGCTTTGAGCAATGCTTACAATCCAGGTCTGAATGAAAAAAAATACGTTTTGATTCGGTGAGTTTGGGAAGAACTTGCAAAGTGGAAAACGTCGATGCAAAATTAATTAGAGGAGAAATGTTTGTCTTAAAAAAAAAGCACGTAAGGGGTATGCCGTTTTTAACTCAGAAAATTATGACATTGGACGGTATGGTAGCACAGTGGTTAGCACTGCTGTCCCACAGCTCCAAAGACGTGAATTCGCTTCAGATCCCTGGTGACTATGTGGAATTCGCATGATCTCCCCATTTCAGTATGGATTTTCTCCGGATGCTCCGGTTTCCTCCTGCAGTCTAAAGATACAGGATTAAGTTGATTAGGTTAATTTGCCCCTTAATGTCAGGCGAATTAGCAAGGTAAATCACAAGAGTCGGATTTACGGGGGTAGGGCCTGACTGAGGTTGCTGTTGGCGCAGGCTCTATGGGCTGAATGGCCTCTTTCTGATCAGTATGGTTTCTGTTCTACTGAGGCTAGTATTCGAGGAAATAGCTGCAATTAGATATTTTCCAACCAGCCAATGTGTACTCTTTATTTAAAATGGTCGGACGCAAAGATCATTTACCTGCTGTTTTTTCCAAGAGTTGTCTGGCTGAAAAGTAAATGGCATTTGTACGATTAATATTTCTGTTCGTTAAACCCCCATGTTTTAGGAACTGATCTTAAGCAATCTTAATCAGTAAATGTGATCCATACTTTTAACATCACCAAAGCAGATTGATTAACTGTGCATTCTTCCTTGTCTCCATATCAATGACTTATTTGAACACTGGTGATAATCGTTTTAATTTTAATCCGGGTAGACTACGAAAATGCTAAAAAATCGGGCATAGTTTAATTACTCGGCAGGCTGTCAGCATAATCATCGCGATTCCAAGAGGAAGTAATATGGAACTCTTATATCGGATGTCAGACCGCAGACCATAAGACAAGGCGCAGAAGTAAGAGAATCCGATCCATCGAGTTTGCTCTGTTACTCCATGAGAGTGATTGATACGATAATCCTCAAATTCACTTTTCCATCTGTCACTTTACAACGTTGATTATCTTACTAAAAATCTTTCCATCTCAGCCTTGAACACACTTGATGATTCTACCTCTAACCCTCTCTGCAAAAAAGATTCAATTGATTCACCACACACACTGTGAGAAGAAAATACACCTCATCTCTGTCTTATGCTGAGGTTATGCTCCCTTTGAAGCTCTCATCTCAATTGAGAATACTTAACCCAAAGCAACTAATTTCACCATCCTTTCCTCCATCCCTGAAGAAATTCTGCTATGCTAGAATAGTGTCAGCTGAGTTTTATTTGGGACACCATTCTTTTTCGTCCTTTCATTCTCCTCTGATTTTCGTCCAGTGGACTCTCAGTTCCTAAATCATGGCGGTTTTCACTTCTCTTCATGTGATCACATTTGATGAGAGATCATTTGTCATACATAACGAAATCAGCCACTTCTGTATGCTTATATTGTTGAATGTGCGCCTGCGACCAAGGCTTATGTTTCAGACCTGCAATTTTAATCTAGCATACCTGTCGGACAACTAAGAGTGTGCTACAGGAATTATGCCTATTGGAGGAGCTAATGAAAATCGTTGTTCTACCTCTATTCTTTTCCATCCTAAGGAGTTCCCGACTCGCACGTTAGGCCTAGTTTAAATATTTTTTATCAGATGGAGAAGAAGTGACGTAGTAGTATTGTCACTCGACTGGTAACTCAGAAACCAGGGGGAAGACCTGGGGATTCGGGTTCAAATCCCACAGATGATGAAATTTGGATTAAATTTAAAAACCTGGAATTTAGAATTTAAATCCATCAAGCTACTGCTGTCAAAACCCATTTGGTTCACGACTGTCCTTCAGCAAGAAGAATCTGCAATCTTACCTGGACTGGTCTCCAGATCCAGAGTAATGATGCTGACTCTCAAGCCCTCTGAAATTGAGGGCAGTTAGGGGTGCGCAATAAATGCGAGGCCAAGCCAGTGAACCTGCGTACACACCTTACCTTAGTTAATTTGTCAAGACTCCTGTGTGTCGAATCCGGAGTGACGTTATGAACCAGGCCAATCACGTCTGCAAAAGTACTTGAGGAGATGTGGCTCAGAGTCATGTAAGGCACAGTTCATGACACTATGACACATCGGCGAGGGAGAGAATTAACTGGGCACTTAGTTTCAGCGGTTGATCATACGATTGAATATGCCTTGCGCATGTGAAGTGGGAGAGAGCCTGAGTGAGGCATCAGAGTGGGATTGGCATTTGGTAATTTGGAGCAGCATGGTAATGAAAGTGTTAGGTAATAAACCTAATTTTCCTGCTTTTTCAGCAGTAAGTGTAGTGGTAGAGTTAGTTGGTAAAAAATGAACTACCCTACCCAAATAGCCGAGTGGCAGTAATTTGCAAAACACTTAAAGAATGATTAGAGGCAAAAGATGTAAATTGTATTCTTCAGTCTGAAGCCTATTTGGTTTGTGAGTCATTTTTGCCCAGCTGAACATGAAATAAGAGAGAGTGATAAGAATACTCTCAGCAAGCTTTATGCACGTGAAGGGGGAGACAGCCTGAGCGAAGAGACAGAGTGGAATTGAAATTTGGTAATTTGGAGCTTTATGGTAATTAAAGAGGAAAGCGGTAAATGTAATTTTCCTGTTTTTTTAGTTATGAGTTTAGTTGTCTGTCAGTTGATAAAAATGAGCTGCTCCCCACAAATAGCTGACCGGTAGTTATCTATCAATCACCTGAAGATGATAAGAAGCAAAAGGTATAAAATGAACTCTTCTGTTTGAAGTGAGTCATTTCAGTCCAACTGATCTCGAGATGCATAAGCACACTCTCATTATGCTTGTGCACATGAAGTGGGAGAAAGCCTGAGTGAGAAATCCAGAGTGGAACTGAAACTTGGTCATTTGGAGTAGTGTGGTAATTCGATGCAGGTGGGAGGAACTGCTTCTTCTGTTTTTCTTTTGTTTACTTTCTTTTTGCTTTGTGACTGTTAGCTGTATGGACAGACCCAGAAAGCATCCTGAGAAGGTAAATGATATAAAGACGTATCTCGGATATTAGCAGCGTTAAGTGAAGGTAAGAATTTAATTAATTTTCTTACATGATTTAGTGGCTGACAGAAATGTTCGCCAGTGGGGCTAAGTGCTGCATTTGTGAGATGTGGGAGACCATGATAATTCTAAAGCCTTGGGCGACTACATCTGCAGGAAGTGGATCCAGTAGGCCACATGGATAGGTTTGAGCAGCTGTTGGATGCACTTCAGAGTATGAAGTAGCGGAAAGCGTCATAGACAGAAGTTTTAGTGATGTGATGACACCAAAGATGCAGCCAGATAGGCTGGTTGACTGTTGGATGGGGTAGGCAGTCAATTCAGGATTCTCCTGTAGCCTACTTAACAAATACATTGTATTGGGAATGTCTTATCAGGAGATAGCAGCAGCAGCATCAACCAGTGTACTGGAAGCACAGTTGGCTCTGTTGTTAAACAGAGGCACAAAATGCACCAGAGCAATATTTAGAGTGCGCTCAATAGTTAGGGATAAAGATATGCGCTTCTTTGGACATGAAAGAGGCTCCAGGATGGTATATTGCTCTGTCGTGCTAGGATCTAGGATTCCCTGAACGGGCAGAAAACATTCTGAAGGAAGAAGGTGAATAGCAAGGGATCGCGGTACCTATTGATAACAACATAAGTCAGAGCAATGACGAGATCCTGCAACAGCAGTTTAGGTAGATAGTTAAAAAAGGACCACTATGGTTGTAATCTCAGGATTACTATGTGCCACGTACCAGTGAGACTAGAAATATAAATATAGTCCAGCGCAACACATGGCTACACAGCAGATGTAGGATGGAGTGTTTCACATACCTGGACCATTGGGATCCCTTCCAGGGCAGATGGATCATCTACAAGAAGGACAGGTTATTTCTAAACTGGGAGGGCATACATAATTTGGCCGGAAAATTTGCTAGTGTCATGCTGGAGGATTTAAATTAGTTTGGTGAAGGGGTACAAAACAAAGCAAATGTTAATTTTGTTGTCGGGCCAGTAAGCCCACATGAAGAGCATGCATGATTTCGTTGCTGCTCAAATACGGTTTTGCGCATTGAGGAATATTTGTTTCAATGAGAGAAATGTAGCAGGTAAAGCAGATTAAATTAGAGCTTGAATTAGTGTTTGGAATTATGATGTTGCCATGAAAGAGAATTGGTTGAAGGAAATACAGGATTGGCAGCTTAGCGTTCCAGGATACAAATATTTCAAGTGGGATTGAGGGATTGTAAAAGGTATAGGGGAATTGTACGATTGGTTAAGGAAAATGTCACAGCTGTGCTGCGGGAGGACACCTTGGAAGGCTTATACAGCGAATAAAGATAGATAGAGTTCGGGTAGAGGAAGGGTGTAGTCAAAATGTTGAGGGCCACCCAACAGCCAGCGGGAGATAGAGGAACAGATATGTAGGTAGATTTTGGCAAGGTGTAAAAGTTGCAGGGTTGCTATGGTGGATAATTTTAACTTCCCCTATATTGACTAGGACTCAATAAGTATAAGGTGCCTGCATGTAGCAGAGTTTGTAAGGAGCATCCAGAAGGCCTTCATGAATCAGTATGTAGATAGTCCAACTCGTGAAGGGGCCGTACTGGGCCAGGTACTGTGGAATGAGTCTGGACACGTGGTCAATTTTTCAGTAGGGTAACAGTTTCGGGAAAAATGAATTCAATTCAGTAAGCTTTAACCTGCGGAATAGATAGTTTGAACAATTAGATAATAAATAACGGAACCACTGAAGTTTAAATCTCCTGATTGGGACCTGAGTCGCGTACATATTGGCATTACGTATGCAAAATTGGGAGCTAAATGCGTCATTGAAAGACTGTTGTGGGAGAAGTGGGTTCTGTATGTGCGCCATTGGCAACAGCACTGGGAAAGTGGGTGCTATATCTCTGGGATGGTCTACATCGAACCGTGCTGAAACAGTGTAACTGGTAAGTAGAGAAGACCTTAAAGTAAATAGGAGGGGAATAGTTCTGAAGGAGAGCAGATGTGCTTTCAATGTGAAAGGATATGCCACAGTAAGATGCTTCACAACAACAGGTTAAATTCCAACAAGGTTATTTGGACTCACTTCTTTCGAAGAGCTGCTCCTTCATCAGTTGAGTGTGTAGGTAGATTTCACAAACACGCCAACACGCCATATACAGCCAAAGGCTCAATTGCAAGGTGATGGTTGGAATGCAAGTTGTTTAAGCTAATCAAGTCCTCACAGGAAGAGACAATGTGAGTGACGAGAGGGATAATCAAGGTTAAAGAAGTCTGAATAGTCTCAAGTCGGGAGAATTAGCGGATTTTGAAAGCCCAGACCAAATATAGTATGACATGAAGTCAAGAACCCAGGTAAGGCCATCCTCATGCGTGCGGAACTTTACTATTAATTTCTGCTCGGCGATTCTGCTTTGTTGTGTGTCTTGAAGGCCACCTTGGAGAATGATTACATGAAAATCGGAGGCTGAATGTCCTTGACTGCTGAAGCCCTCCCCAACTGGAAGGCAACACTCCTGCCTGGCGATTTCTCGCACGGTGCCCATTCATCCAACTTACTCCCCGCGTGGAGATCTCTACTACTTTCTAAAGAACACAAAGAACAGACCGAGGGGTCTCTTCATTTCAGTCAATGGAACCCCATGTGAGAATCTCTCTGGCTATGTCGAGTGCATCTGGAACCCATTGTACAAAGGAACCTTCAGCTTCTGCCTTGACACTTCGGACATTTGCAGAATCTCAGCACCCAGGGACCAGTTGAACCAGGAACACTCCTCGCCACAATGGACCCTTGGCACTCTACACCAGCATCTCCCAAAACAATGGCATTGCTGCAGCAGCTTTTTTCCCTCAACACCGACAACTGCCAACCTCCAGACACAGTTCTACAATTCATCTGGTTCATCCTGGTTTTACAACGTCTTTTCATTCGACAACCAGTTCTCCATCCAGACAAATAGAACAGCCATGAGGACCACACTCGCACCTCAGTCTGCCAACACCTTCATGAACATGTTCGAACAAAACCTCGTCATCACACAGGACCTTCAACCAGCACTATACATCAGAGATATCAATGACATTTTCTTCTTTTGGACTCACAGCAAAGAATCACTGAAAAGACTATGCGATGACATCAAGTTCCATCCCATCAACAGACGCTATGGATTACTCTCCAGAATCGGTTGCAATTCTTAGACACATGCATCTCCATCAAGGACAGTCACCTCAGCACTTCCCTCTACCAGTCGCCCATGGATAATCTCACAATTCTCACCTCTCCAGTTTCCACCCTCAAAACCATCCCCTACGGACAAGCCTTTCATAAACACAGGGTCTGTTCAGACGAAGAAGAACGCAAAACAGATATTTACAGACACTAAAAGATGCCCTAGTAACAACGGGATATGACGCTCGACTCATCGATCAGCAGTTCTGTCGCACTGCAGCAAAGAACTGCAATATCTCCTCAGAAGACAAACATAGAACATGACGGACAGATTACCCTTCATCGCCCAGTAGTTCCTCGGAGCAGAGAAACTACGACATCTACTTCAAAGCCTTCAACATGTCATTGCTGAAAATGAATTTCCCACCAAGGCTATTCCTCTCCTTTCCTTGCCTTCAAACCATCGCACAACTCAAAAAGAACATTGTTCGCAGTCTTCAGGAGAAAAGCGACCACAGCATCACACAACCCTGCCACGACAACCTCTTCAAGGCATGCCAGATCTTCGACATTGTGCCATGATCATATGTAAGAACACAATCCACTATAATCATGGTGCTTACTCATGCGACTCAGTCAACATTGTCTATCACATACGCTGCAAGAAATGATGTCCAAGACATGGTATATTGGCAAAACCATGCAGATGCTACTTCAATGGATAAACAGACACTGCTCAAAAATCGCCAGGTAAAAGTGTTCCCTTCCAGTTGGGGAGCACTTCAGCAATCAAGGGCGTTCAGCCTCTGAGCTTTGGGTAAGCGGTCTCTAAGGTGAGTTTCAAGACACACAAAAATGCAGAAATGCTATGCAGATACTGATGGCCAAGTTCTGCATGCATGAGGACGGCCTCAGCTTGGTTCTTCGGTTCATATCATACTATGTTTAAACCCCACTCGTTGGCCTGCACTTGCAATATCCTAGTAACCGTCCTGACTTGTGACAATTCATACCTCTTTAACCTGTGATTATCCTTCTCACCATTTGCATTGTCTGTGCCTGTAAGGACTTGATTATCTGAAAAGACTTGCATTCCAAACATTATCTTGCAATTGAGTCTTTGCCTATACATGCTATGTTTGTGAAAGCTACCTCTTCACTTCCTGTTGAAGGAGCAGTGCTCTGAAAACTCGGCATTTCAAATGAACCTGTTGGATTTGGACATGGTACTGTGAATCTTCGAACCATGACCACTCCTGTCCAACGATGGCATCTCCACATCAAAGGTTATGGCAGCATTGGAAGTTCACATAATGATTTCCAGAGTGTCAAGTGAAGGGACAGAGTGTACAAAACAATAAACCACAGCAATAACTAGAACTAAAGTAGAAAATGACGATAAAGAAAGACCATAGAAAAATCGTGTTCTTCTTAAACGCACATAATATTTGGCACAAATTAAATTAATTAACGGCACAGGTTCAAGTTAATGACTATGCTTTTATCTTGATGTATGTACAAATTGATCAAAGTTTGAACTAAATAATCAGGGCAATGTGACTTTTTGTAGAACAGGCTGGAAGAATGCATGGCACGTGTTAGTGCCACGCATTCTTGTTGATAGAAGATGTAATAAGTATAATACCAACAAATGACCATGGATTGGAAGAATTCATCTGACTGCTGCTCAGAAATAACCAGGAAGGACCCACATGATGGGTGTAGTCTATAGCTATAGCTACATCATAGGATGGAGAATAAATTGGGAGATACCGGTGGCATGTAAAAAGTTGGTGCATTACTCATGGGTGAATTTATTCTTCATGTGCATTGCGAAGATCATGTTGGCAGAGGTAGCCATGCTGACGATTCAATACCATGTAATGGGAACAGAATCCTAGAATAGGATGCCGTGACCCAGACAGGAAACAGATTTTTTTGGGTCATGAGTGTGTAATGAGGCAACTTTAATCAAATAAGTCAGAGTAATAGATTTCCTGGGTAACAGTGACCATAACAAATCGAATTTAGCATTCACTTTGATGGTGATGAACCTGGGTGAAAACTAAGTATGCACAAATTAAAGAAGGGTGATTAGAAATGAACGAGAATAGAGGTGGTTGGTGTAGACTGGGAAAAGATACTTTAGTAGATAAGATGTGGATCAGCAATGGCAGACTTTATGAAAATATTTAATGACTCACAAACAGGACATACTGCAGTGAGGAAGGGAATTCTTGGAAAGGCATGAATCAACTGTCCCAGGAAATTAGGATAACCTGCTAGTGGAATACAAATAAATGGGTGTAGACGAATTTAGAAATAATTACTGTACAGAAAAAGTGTGAAGTGCCTGAAAATATAGAGGTACAGTTGCATAGAAACACATAAAACTATTGCTAGAAAATTTAAATATGTATTTTTGAAGTATTCTGCACACCTTTGTAAAAAGAGACTTTGCCACAAGCATAATGGAATGAAAGCTAAGTGAGAGGAACCACATTTTTAAAGAACAATACAGCCACTGAGAATAGCTTTCATTAGTATAGGTTACAATTTCCAAGATGCTAACATGAATGGTACAATTCAATTTCAACTGACAAGAAATACTGGGCAGACAGTGGGAATGATAGTGCTTGAATGATGCAACCTAAGTAATTGAGAGACATCATAAGTGTCAAATAGGTGCGAGTTTCCAGAATCTATGAACAAATTAATTTGCATGCTGTCAGAAGGAAGGATGTAATAGGTCAAGATAAATAATCGATTTTAGCATGATTGACCTGTCCTATTAAGATGGACAGCATAGGCAAGCAGATGATTTCTGAAAATGTATAAGTGCAGAACATGTTGATAATGTAATTAGAGTAATTTAAGCTT
Source organism: Sphyrna mokarran (assembly GCA_024679065.1). Classification (NCBI taxonomy): domain Eukaryota; kingdom Metazoa; phylum Chordata; class Chondrichthyes; order Carcharhiniformes; family Carcharhinidae; genus Sphyrna; species Sphyrna mokarran. The sequence continues at coordinate 99,268,887 of JAGIQG010000009.1, forward strand.
TCTCAAAATGCTCTTCCTCCATGGTGGAACAAATCCAGAGCAATAAATTGCGTCTTCAAATCAGAATTACTGTGTTCTTTGTTATTGCTGAGCTGTATTAATAAGGAAAATCTCCTGCATGAAATCGGCAAAATACATAGGTCTTTGAAAAACTCCTACTAAGGGTGTGAGTAAAGTAATCTATACAATATAGCAATGATTAGTAACAAGCCAGAGGACGTGAGCAGTTTTGAAAAAAAAACAAAAATAATATAAAGAAGGAGAGAGGGATGTTAAAACCAGAAATACTGAAATGAAGAGCAAGTGGTTCTTGAAATATAGAATACAAAAAGGGGCCAAAGTAAACATCAGTCTTTTGGTGAATTGAGATTGCACAGCATGAGAGGCATGGGTTCGATTCCCAGCTTGTGTCACTGTCTGTGTGGAGTTTGCACCGAAGCATGGAATGCCCTGATCTGCCCACCTAACCTCACTTGCCAACACTAGCCCATAGCTTTGAATGTAATGGAGCGCCAGGTTCTCTTTAAGGATGTGAGGCATCACTGTTCTACTATCCTCCCAGGCAGTGCATTCCAGATTGTCACCACGTTCTGAGAAGAAAGGATTTTTCTCAGATCTTCTCTAAACATCTCATCCCTCACTTTTAACTTGTGTCCCCTCTTAACAGATCCATCAACCACGGGGAACAACTGCTCCCTATCCATCATGTCCATGCCTCTCAAAATCATGAACATCTCAATAAGGTCGCCCCTCAGTCTTCTCCACTCCAGCAAAAACAACCCAAGCCTTTCCAACGTCTCTTTTCAACTTAAGTATTCCATCCCAGGCAACATCCTGGTAATTCTCCTCTGCACACCTCCAGTGCGTTCACGTCCTGTGGGAAAAGTAAAATTGGCAAATCTTACTGGTTCTTTGCAGAAGTTCTTTACATTCTGAAAAAATAGATGCATGATGTTAGAAAGGTATTTGAAAACAACACAAAGACATTTCTTAAACATTGTCACAGCCAAATTGTAATAATAGTAAACCTATGGCGCAGAAAGTAGTCAATAAGTATCTGCACCAGCCAAAAAAAAATTGGTCACTCATTTTAATCTAATTTTCCAGCACCTAGCCCATAGCTTTGCATTTTTCATTACTTTATATGCAGATCCAGGTACAGCTCTTAATGTCAATGCCCACAACTTCATTTTTTCCACTTAAATCCCTGCCTGTCAATTTTATGCTCTTTTATTCTACTCATTTTACTTATGATACTCATTTTATCATCCTCACAGCTTACTTTCTGACCTATAAATGTATCATCGGCAAAACTGGCTATGATATAATCGAGACCTTTATCAAATTCATCAATGTAAGTCATAAATGCGTATGGTCCCAGCATATATCCTGACAATTGATTTTCGTTATAGCCCTCCTGCCTGCAAATCAACTATTTATTATGACTCACTGTTTGCAGTTAATTAGCCAATGTTCCATTCTTTTAATTATTTCACTCATTACAGAATGAACCTGTGCATTAATATTCAAATTAGTATCTTATTTCATATCTTTTGGAAATAGGAATAATTCTACATCAATTGGTTCTTCTTGATTCAACTTTCAGTCAAGCTTAGCCACTTTTTCCTTCAATCTATGCAAATATTTTAACCATCCATGATTACGGCAATAGTTTATTTCCATGGTCGAATTATATCTCCATATTACTGACACACTGATCTCTCTGTAATTAGTTTACTAGAGTTTTGTTGAAAATCGAAGGAACTTCGAGAAACAGCACTTCATCTTGCAAGTGACATTTTACAACGTTTTTGATGAAGTATTGAGTTCAATAATATTAGATGGTAACCTTTATGTCATTCTGTTATCTTTATTCGTTTTTTTCTCTCGCTGTTTTATCAGTTACATTGTGTTCAGAAGACAAATCTTTACTCATTCTCAGCTTCTCTAAGTATATTTTGCTTTGGCTCTTCATACATCCTCCTGGTCTTACTCCAATCAATATTTGTCCTTTATTCTGTCCTTCCCATCGGTTAATCATAAATCTCATTTTTAGTTCCTTTCCCATTCTCTTTCTTCATTTTCTCAATACCTATTGCTAACTGATTCCGCGTTGTAATTTACCGGTACGGACGTTAACTTTTTCTCTGGGCACCAGTACGGCCGAGGTACTGTCTATTTCCAAAGTTTTCTATTCATATTCCACATTATTTTTTTGTTGTAAAGCATTCCAAACACTTCAGAAAATTGTGTTATCACAGGATATAAACGTCTGCAATAAATTACGAATCATCCATTCAAGAGAGACCTGATCTTAAGTCGCTTAAAACGACTCATTATCTGTATGATATTATTCAGTTTATTTATTTATTAGTCACAAGTAAGGCTTAGTGCAATGAAGTTACTGTGGGAGGAAGCACCGGCGACCCAGTTCCATTCCTGGCTTCTTCTCGCACAAATTCCTCTAATCGCCACAATCCTGTACCTGTTCACGTCAATGAACCTAACCAGTAGATCTTTCAGATTATGGAAGGAAACCGGAGCACCCGGAGGAAAAACAAGCAGAGACGGGGAGAACGTGCAAACTCTACATAGATAGTGAACCAAGCCAGGAAGCGACCCCTGGTCCCTGGCGCTCTGAGGCAGCAATATTAACTTTGTGCCACCATGCTGCCCTATTTACTGTCCCTAATGATGCATCGTTATGAAGTTTTCCTGGGCAAGTATGTTTGGAGAATTTAAACAGCTTAGAGAACGTCCCTTCTACCTGCCAGTCAACTAATCAAATGAAATTTGTGAGTCTTTCGCTAAGCTCCGTAGAATGTGACAGTCTCAAACTTGAGAAGTGGTGGGCTTTTTGAACTGACCTTGATCCAACTCATGCAATCTTAAACTCATTGCTGGTATTATTAAGAGGCAATTCTAGATATCAATTAATATATGATTCAGAATCATGCATTATGTTGCATAATTTACCTTTACACTTCGGGTCAATTCCTAATAAAACAGGCAAAAAAAAAAGCAGATCAAACACTTTCTGTGAAATTTACTGCACATAAGTTATATGAAGTGATCGAATCGTCAGTCCAGACTGAAAAGTAGAAAGGGAAAGCAAAAAAGCGGGTACCTGGAGCGGCATACAGACAATCTCAACTGCAATGGATGCTTCCAGACTGAAATTACCCACTTCATGGGAAAGGTGCTTGTGTGTATCGTTGATGTAAGGGGGTGGGGTCGCTGGAGGGGAGAGGGTATTTTACCTATTGTATTGCAGAAAAAATGTCAAAATACATAGATAAAAGCAGAGGCTCTAATCTTATATATTTTGTTTGAATTCAGGGATTTTTTTTTCGGAACAGCTTTTCTCAGGGTCGGCTAGGATCTGGAACAGCATATGAATTGCACATTCCGAAGTATATTTCAAGGACATTTTTAACATTGGGCAATGGTTGAATTACTTTTTCGATGTCAAAAAGCAACAAGGCACTAAAGTCTGATCCCGAGGTTGTTATGGCAGTGTTGTGTGGTGTCATGGTCGCTGTTCCTTAAAGACTGGCTAGTTCCATGTCAACAATTGTCTGTTTGAAGTTGTGTGGTTATTTGAAGGCAAGAAGTAGAGCTGTGGGGATGACCTTGGCGAGATGTTCGTCTTCATCAATGACACGTTGAAGGCTCCAGAGAAAATGTCGTAGCTCCTCTGCTCCGGGGAATTACTGGACAATGGAGGGTATACTCTGTCTGCCATTTCCCATGTTGTCTTCTGAGGAGGTCGGTGTGGTTTTTCACTGTGGTGCATTGGAACTGTGGACCGATCAGTCGACTACCATATCCTGTTCTTACGAGGGCATGTTTCAGCATCTGGAAGTGTCTGTTGCAATCCTCCTATCTGAGCATTGTGAACACGACTTGCACTCACCTGATGTAGGAGCAGCACTCCGAAAGCTTGTAGCTTGTGCTACTAAATAAACGTGTTGGACTTTAACCTGGTGTTGTGAGACTTCTTACTGTGCTTACCCCAGTCCAGCGCCGCATCTCCACATCATGCCAATTATTACTGACAAGGAACTCAAGTGGAAATTCATGGAAATTCCATTCTAGTCCCTAGGTCGAGTTGGCATTTATTCAGGACCTCCTTTTCTATCTGTAGGGTAACGAATAATGCATACAGAATATAAAGTTGCATTAACACTTCCACATCACTTAAGGCAGCGGCAAGTGCAAACTTAAAGTCTTAAGAATATATTTGAGAAAATAATTTCGTCGTACCTGCCTTAACTTTCTTCTTCAGGTCTGCAAATAAACGTATTACATTAGACTAATAACGTCCTTTATTAGAGTTTCAATGAAATAATGGTACGTGACTAAGCACAATGTTCTAAGGCAAATTGTTGCGATTCAACACTGTCTTTTTCCCTACGGAATCATTTTTTTCTATTAGCTGCAACAGAAAACCGGGACAAAAATCTACCACAGGTTGTAGATTCCGTATATTAAATCACTGTATGTTATTAATATATCTATCTAATCTGCAGTAAATCGCAACCGTTTGTTAGGGACGAGAGATATCAGTGAGAGAGAGAGAGAGAATGAGAGAGAAGGAGATGGGTAAATCCCGAGGCAACCACTCCTTATCAAGCATTGACAGAAGGCAAGCAAAAAGCTCACAAGCTTGAATCATCGTGGGTGGCATTTATTTTCACCAGTCTAGCCAACTGAGGTGATTGTTAACAAATAGTAGCACACTAACTACCTTGACAACAAAACCCTATATCACATTTTGGAGCGTTGCATCCGTTAAATTAAGAATATTGGTAACGATGAGAAGACAGTTACGATAAGGAAAAATCATAAAATGTACTGACGTTAACATCTAACCATATATCGATATATCAGACATAGACTATTGTTCATTGTAATGGCAGACAATGTTAACTCGTCTCTTGATATTGTTCTGAATCACTACACTATACCTCTCTGGGAGGACGTTGCTTATATTGCTTAACAGATGCCTCTATCACAGGTAGTCATATGTTGGGAGATCCCATATGCAATTATTTTTCACATTGAAATGCAGTGGCTTCGTCGTTTTAAACCATTGAAGGGTTTAATTTGTCACATCTCAGTGATAACAAGTTTCTTCTTCTTTAGTATATTCATGGTTTCCTGTTGCAGTTAATAGAGACAAAAACGTCGGCATAAACACAGAACGTTGACTTTCAATCTTTGGTGTTCCAATATTGCCACGTTAGGAACACTGAACCCATACTACATAGACATCAACGGACAGAAGTTGAATATTTCTTATCTTGTGTCACAAGAGACATAGGCAGCGTGGCTTAAAAGTCAGTGAACGCACTTCTGGCAATATCTACTCCAGCTCCAACGACTACACAGAATGACTAGCGTGAAATCATTAGTTGGAGAATCCTTATATTTAACTTTTTAAGAATCAATGATCTAACTCTGCCTTACAAGCAATGCAACTATGATAAAATTAAATTGTCCGTACCTTGCTCACACAAAGTCGCAATGTTTACCGCTTTGCCCTTCTAACCTCTACAGTCACTCGGGTCAATAAGTTTAAGAAACTCATCTCAGACAACAAAAATCGACATTACTGTACATTTGGCGCTACTCTGATGCCCCAATTCCATTCATAAAATAAAATACCAATATCTGAATTGGCAGACACAGAGCAGGAGCATCTTCATCTTCATCTTCGAAATTTAATATTCCTCAAATCTCTAGAAAGTGATATTCAGTCTGCACGTTTATGTTCGCGAAAAGCTTAAGCAGCAGAAGGTTGTACAAACAAATTTGCTGATGCATTAAAGTTTGTCATGCAGAATGTTCCATAGAAACTAAATAAACTATTGCTTTGATTGAGATTTTGCCTTGGCGTTATATGATTTGAACGCAGCCTCATAAGATTACAATGTTTACGCTGCCTAATTCCAACTGACCGTTCAGTGTTTTGAGTGTTTCAGCTGTGAGACAGAAGACATAGATCATCAACAAATACGAAAAATATTTTTGCAACTGAAAATAAAGGAATTAGTTTAATTATGATTACATTCAATTAGTTACTTATCGTCCTTTAATTATAAATATTCAAATTCTTGAATGATGATGCTGCAATTTGCCTACTGTTCATATTGAACCTAATATAACATATTAACAGTTGTTGTTTCCATGTTTTGCATAATAAACCCATATCATTGTTTTCAACATTATTTCAGATCTAACTTTACATTAAATCATAGCCAATATCCAGTTTGTATGCTTTTGTGACAGCCATAATCTATGCGAGAAAAACTCCTTTTTCACGGTTGGAAGCTTTGCTGACAGGGTCAGCATTATTATCTTTCCCTAATTGCCGTTGAGACAGTCCTGACGATCTGCTTTAAAAAGAATTAGTTAATTATTAAGGAATCATTATAATATGGTAAGCCATGAAGTATTAATAACGGATAAAAAATATAAAGGATTATCTTTATTCGTTAAGTGAAGGTGTGTGATTTGACGTATAACCATTTGAACGCCAAAGCATTTCCTGCATTTCTGTTTTTAGTTTATTTCCACATTGACTTCCATTCCTTGCGTCGCAATAAATATAACTTCCACATATCAAGAAACTGCTTATAACTATGAACATATATTCCTCAATTACCAAGCTTTACTTGCAGTGCGTCTCTCTCTGAAAGGAAATAAAGCGTACATAACACTCATTACGGGAAGCTTTAATTACGAATGCATCACTGAGTTATTGGAGAATTCTGAGCTCAAAAAGTCAAGGCGGATTTGTAAAGAGCGGAACGTACCTAACAGCACTATTTGATTTTGTAATGTAATGTCGAGGGATTTAGACATAGCGCCAATAAAGAGGGCAACAGGAAAATGAACATTTACGTAACTGTAGGCAGATTTTTCGCATGAAATCTCATTACAGTCAAATTATTACTGATGATCAATAACCATACAGTGTAATGATAGGGAAAAATTTTTCGGAATATAGATCGAGATAGTAATAATGTAAATAACAAGCAAGAGAAGAATTTAAATAGCATGATCAGGTCAACGGGGAGAACGTGCACACTCCACACAGACAGCAAACCAAGGCTGGAATCAAATCCATTTCCTTGGGGCTGTGAGACAATATTGCTCCTCACAGTGCGATCTTGTCACTACTATGGGTAAGAATTGGTCAAATAGATCAAAGTGTCAGGTAGAAATTTATTACGACATTGCAAACCTCCTGGCGCAGAGTTAAAAGTAAATATGGAAACGACGAGAAATATCAACATTTACTTTGTTGGAAGGCCAGGTTCAATGGTTTGAGAACAGATCTCTGCTGGATGTGCTGGAATCAAAAACTGACAGGCAAAAATGTAATCCAGTAATATATTGTCTTTAGAATCAAATGGTTATGGAATGGTTATAGTGCAGAAGGCGCAAATATAGGCCAGCCTGTACCTTTTGTTCCTGGGATATAATTTTTTCGATAGGATAATATGGACCAAATCTCAGTAACTAAGAGAAGTGTGATTTGGTTAATTACGTCAGAATGGATTTATTAAAAGAAAATCGTATCATGCTAACTTGATTGCATTGTCTAGAAAAATTGCACCTCAAATAATAAAGCGGAGAATGGGGTATGCCTCTGCTATTCGACAGTGAGAGGAAACAGAATGGTGGATCACTATCCATTTTCATATTGGAGGAAGCAATGTAGAGGCGTTCTTCAGGAGTTGCTTCCAGGACCACTGCCTGTTTTTTAGTTTTCTCATAAACTTGAGCATGTAGCAAAAAATGTAAGCACTGCAGGTGATAGAACAGTTGTTTATCTCATGAACTACGGTGTAGGGGGTGATGGTCTTCTACAGGATGCAGGCTTGAAGAAACGTAGAACACCAATGCAAAGTCGTTAACTATGTAATCAAAATAGATAGGAGGAAAATCCTTTCTTTATTTTGGATTTTTTAAAAATACGGAATATCTGAAAATATAGCAGAGAAGGTCTCAATCATCTCCTTCAAAAGTATTTTATCATCACCGAAAGGAGTAAAGTAAAACCCGCAGGACTACATGATAGGGGCTGGGGAGACGGAATTGCTAAATTGCTCTGGGAGAGAAAGAGCACTAAAATGACAGTTTAAATCATCCACATCTGCATTATAATCACTGTTGATGAATCTGTGATTCGATATTTATTAATAACGACATAATGCAAGGAATATTTCTATTCCCGAGTCTGCAAAAGACACAAAGCTTCGAGGTATATATTGAGTTAAAGGTTACTTTAAAATGTTTGATTCTAGTCAGTTTTTTAGGGATTAGAATCACACATTTTGAAATGTTGGTCGCAGATCTTTACTTTCTGTACAAACTTCAGATTTCAAGCGAAGTCGCGTGGTACAAACCACAAAACGTTTTCGCTGTTCTAGTGTGACAGAGATTCACACCACGTTAGTGCTCCATTTAATTTCAAAAGAGGAGCATTTGAATAAATGAAGAGGTAAAAATTGCTCCGTTTTAACCAGTGTCTACGCCTTCTTCATTGGAGCCTAACATATAATAATAACGATATTGATACTTAGCGGGTAACTATGGTTCCTCTTATTCCCAAAAGATAACGCAATTATTCACGCTACTTATGTAACAAGAGCAAACGGTCCATTAAGCATATCAGATATTCTATTGTTCTATAATAAAAAAATCAACTGATTTCTGCTAAACAATGCACATTTAGTTAGATTGCCGATTGCTGTTTCCACAGAAGACAATGCAAAATAACATTTAGTTCACTTTAGGAACGGCGGCAGGTACGACAATTCAACTGATAAATACTGAAAAACACTTGACTTAATAGTCCCATTTAAAGTGACAGGCCATGGAAAAGTTAAATGCCTAAAGTAAGTGGATTTGATTTGCGAGTTGGGGGTATTGGACATCATAGGGTTGGGTGTCGGACATTAGGGGGATTGTTGTGGTGGAAGTTGGTGCTTGGACATCAGGCAGAGAGACGGACAGCGTCAGCTTCAGCAGACGCTCCCCGTACTTTCCATTTCTTTACTGTACAAAAAAAAGTATTTCCTTGGCTCTGTGAAACAGTCGTGCTCATCACAGTGCGATCTTGTTGGCCCACCAAACTGGGTATGGAGTCAAAGACTGGTGCATCGGAAATGGGGAATGGATTCGTGTGTACAAATATCAGGGCGATTGTGTGTTTTACCTCGCGTGTTCAGGCACCGGGACACATCGGATATTAAGGGTTCGGACATCAAACAAGTGAATGGAGGGGTGGCAGATATCTCGAACTATGTTGTGTTGGACATTGGGAGTGAATGAGGTGTCGAAAATCCTGGGCAGTGGGTTTGTGATAGTGTCTTGCGTCGAGGGCGTAGGGTTTTGGTCAGTTGGGTGATTGATTGGATTCGTCAAAGGCAATGGAGGCAGTCAGTCGGGACAGAATGTTGAAACGGAGTCCTTCCATGTGTAATTGGGCCAGGTTGGTTTGGAGATATGCAGTCAGTACAGTTGGGGGTGCGGCGGTGTGATGCGTTCCAGTAGGCACGTGTCCAGTCTCGAGTCAGATCGAGGATGTTTTGGATACATTCATTCCGTTGGCGTTCAGGGATGGGGAACACGCTGGGGATGGAAGTTTGGTGTAGGTATGATTCAGAAGCGGCGAGGATGTCAGCTTTGGGATCGAAAGAGTTGGCTGGCGCTGGTTGTTGTGTTAAAAATATTGACACTGAAGTCAGAAGTCGTTTTACATGTTCTAGTTTTTTTTTCAGCTTACATGTTAGCATAGCAGTGGTAGAACCATGTGAAGCTAGTCGTTTTAATGGCTTTGTTTGACGGTTCCCAGCGCACAACAGTCGTCCAAGTGATGTTGGATTACCTTCGCGTATACTCCTAGTTGTGAATTACCAAAAAAGTTCACTTAGTACATCTTTGGTGTGCCACCCAAAAAATGACACGGGGTGGGGGGTGGGGCGGGTATGGGGGGGAGGTGGATGTGGATTGGGGGCGGACAGGGAATTACATCATTACATCGTTTCGGCAAGTTTGGAATATGGTCATATTTTGCATTAGAATATCCATTTAGCATATTAGGAACTGACTAACCTTGTGTCACGTCTTCAAGTGAGGTTCCTGTTGAGAGAAATATAACGTTGAAAACAAAAATCATGAATTAGTATATTTAACATAATGATTGTATTTGCAGGCACAAAATGAGGCACAAATCATTGATTGCAATGAAAGGTTATGGAAAAATGTATGGATAAGTGGTTCGCTGTCTTGCCTGGTTAACTTGAAGAATTGACATTGACTCAATTTCAGAAATATTTAAACAAGAATAAGAAGTGTTGAATATTCATCACATCAACAGTTTCCGTTAAGAAACTGAAAACAGTTTCAGCAATTGTTTGCTTTAAATACTAAAATACAACATATTTGTGAGCAACGTAGGAAAAGCGGCGAGCAAATGGGAATACATGCAACTATAAAGAGAAGTACCGAATCAAAGAGAGTGAATGAATGAGAATTCTCCGTAATACATAGCTGCTAAAATATTTTAAGTTTATTGAAAAAATTGATTATCATCAACGCAAAAGACTATTAAAATTGATTGCTTGTGAAAGGAATTGGGGGAAAACACATGCGAGTAATCAAGTGAGAAAATGGGACACATTTGAGAAGAAACACTTGGAAAAGAGCGGAGAATTACATCTTGGCCGTGATGTGGGTAATGTGTAATACCAGCTGACGAAGCCTGAGTTTTATTGACTTAAACTAAAGGACCCTTGCGACAGGTGAGACTGCATTTGAATTCTGCTCTCTTTATTTAAGGAGGGATGTGATTAACTTCGGAGAATATTCTATTGATCACTGAAATGGAATTATTTCATTCCTAAGAAATAATCCATCCTAGGTGGGATTATTTCATAGAATCACAAAGTCTATAGCGTAGAAGGAGGCTACTTCGCACATCGAGCCTGCACCATCAATAATTTCACCTAGGTCCCATCTCTGCACCCCCATATATATTTACCCTTCTAACCCCGTGATACTAAGGGGCAATTTAGCATGGCCAATCGACTGAACCCGCACATTTTTGGACTGAGGAAGGAAACAGGAACACCTGGAGGAACCCTACTCAGTAAGAGGTCTGACAGCACCAATTTTAAATCCAACCGATTTATTTGTTAGTAAACTCGCTAGCTTTCGGCGTTTGTGCCTTCGTCACGCGAATGAGGTGTTCATTCACCTGATGAAGGCACAAACGCCGAAAGCTAGCGAGTTTACTATCAAATAAATCGGTTGTATTTAAAATTGGTATTTTCAGACCTCTTACTGAGTTTACCCCAGTCCAACGCCGGCATCTCTACATCGGAATCCTACTCAGACAGGGAAGGCTGTTCAAATCCCCACAGTTCACCTGAGGCCGGAACAGAGGTTAGCAACAGTGCCGCCCATGAGGGAACGCTGGGAAAGTTGTGCAAATATCCATTCGTGCTCAGAAATGTTAATGGTGACCTTACTGAAAAGATTCATATTCTGAGAGGAACTGACTGACTCAATGCTGAAAGAAGATTCCCTCTTATGGGAGAAGCCAAAACTAAGACTCATTGTTCAAAAATAGGAGGTTTTGCATTTAAGGTGAGGATGAGGAAAATTCTCTGTACCTTTCTCTGAGTGTGGAATTGGCTTCCCTGGACACCATGTAGCCAGCCATTTTGGACGACGGTGGATTAATCCACAATTGTAGATTAACTTCCTGAGCCACATTAAACTCAGTTGGGTGAAAAATATAACACAGGAGACTTGTATACAGGATTTTATTTGGGCGTCGCTGGTTAGACCAGCGTTTGTTGCCCATCACAAATTTTCTTTGAGAAGGCAGCGTTGAAATACTTTCTTAAAACTGCAGGCCATATCGTACAGGGCACCCACAATGTAGACAGTAAGGCAATTCTGGGATTTGTACGTAGAGACAGTGAAGGAAAGGCGATAATATTCCAAGTGAATTCATGTGTACGTTGGGCATATGTTGATGCCAAGTCGTCCGTCCATGTTCTGTTGTAGTAATTTGATGTGTTCAGTTGATTGGGGTAACAGTCAAACTCATTGCTCTGCTCCTGGGAGTCACAAATAGGGCACATCGGACCTAGTTGGATGGCATATTTCCTTCCTTGAATTTTGTTACTGGGACTTTAGAGCAACCGATAATTGTTTCTAAAGTTTTTCAAGCTAATTTATTCGTATAGAAAGTAAGCTTATAGTAACGTTGCAATGAAGATACTTTGAAAATCCCCTAGCTGTCGTGCTCTTTTGGGTACACTAAAAGAGAATGTAGCCCGGCCAATGCATTTATCCAGCACGTTTTTCGAGCTGTGGAAGGAAACTGGAGCACTTGAAGAATCCTACACAGACATGGGAAGAACTTGCAGGCTCCATGACTTAAACGAGGAATTGTACCCGGGCCTCTCGTTCTGTGAGGCAGCAGTGCTAACCAATGAGCCACCATGCCATCAAAGTAATGCCGCCAGTTCCACTAGGATTATTAATTCAATTCAAATTCCACTGTACAATTTGCACGTGTTTTCCTCAATATTATTTCCAATATTACTATTCCGGTGACATTATCATACGCCCCCGCCTCCCCTTATTCTCTGAGCCCGGAATTGTGATTTTAACGCAATTAAAATGGTTAAATAGAATATTGCAAGTATATTGCATAATACTCCAATCATATACCGCTACTTTCAGCCAAATGCCAGAATTTGAATACATGAGCCAAGGAACATGTTTTCATCTTCTTACCAGGAGCCTTTTCTCCTGTTGGTGCTGCAGAGAAATACAGGTAAAATTTTTAAAGTTACATTTTTAGGAGACCCGGAACTAACTGAATAGCACAAATTCCACCCACTGGCATTGATTTGTATATAAAAAAGACTGATGGCGTTTGGTAGTCTTTCATTTATGCGACGTAATGACAGTGGATGAATTTATTACAGCGTATTTCATCATGGCAGATTAATTTTAAAGTTACCTATCAGTCACTAATCGGCTTATATCCATACTGCAATGAAATTACTGTGAAAGTTCTCTAGTCGCTCCACTTCGGCGCCCGTTCGCGTATACTGAAGCAGAATTTCGCATGGCCTAACCAGTACATGTTTGAACTGTGGAAAGAAACCAGAGCACACGGAGGAAACTCACGCAGAAAAGGGGAGAATGCACAAATTCCACACAGACAGTGATCCAAGCCGGGAATTGAAGCAGTGGCTTTGGCGCAGTGAGGCAGCAGTGCTAACCATTGTGCCACTGTGCCGGCTTTGCAAATTGGCTGTCTATATTCGAAAATGTTGCCTATTTAGTTATGTTTGCTGATTACCGAATTCAGAATGATATATCGGTCAGTTGAGACGACTGTAAAATAACCGCATTTGGCATTCATCGAGCATTAGCGGGAATAACCGGATGAGCAACAGCAAAGAAACCAGTGAGTTAACACGGAGCCCAAACCAAATTCAAGGCAATACAATTGCTACAACGCCACCGCCTTCCCTTAGTACCTGAACCTCGAGCTGTGATTTTAATGCAACTAAACTGATTACACAGAACATCACGAGCGTGCCTCGTAATTCCCAGTCATATGCCGCCAGTTTTGATCAAATACAAAAATTTCAATACGTCAGCCAATACCAGAAATATTTTTTCTTCCACATACTATCAGCTCTGTTGTGGCTGCAAAGAAAAGGGCGCACTATTTTCAGTTGTACTTTTGAGATGCGTGGCAATAAATCATCACCACAAATTCCACCCACCGAGCTTGACAGGTATGAAAAACTGGATCTTTTATTCGCGCGACGTAATGGTAGCGGATGAATCTATTGCAGAGCATTTCAGTTTAATCACTGCATATTAACTTCATAGCTCGGTTGCCTATATTCGACAATGTTGACCGTTCGATTGTGAGCTGCTCATTACTGAATTTCGAACGATATACTGGCCAGCCGGAATTAATGTAGCATTTGGCATTTCCTCATCCATTAGGGGAACAGCGAGTGGAGAAATAGCAAGGAGACAATTGAGCTAACACAGCGCCCAAATAGAACTGAAATGAATAAAATCGGAAGAGGCATATGACAGACGGCCGGCCCAGAATCTTTTACATTTTGACATGCAATGGAAATATGACATAAAGTATGAAGGTTGACGGAATTCTATGTTTCGTGAGGTTCAATCGCAATAGAAAGCGTAATTGCCAATTGTCCATTCAATGGCTCGATAACTCGATAATCCCATTAACCCTCTCAAGGTGAATAACAGGAAACATTTTGAGTTTTATTTGAATAAAGAAACAAGAAAAAAAACGCATGCTTGAACGCTAAATGTAAAATGGGCATTAATAAATGTAGGAAATTCTACATGGCCTCTAGGTCATTGAGCGTCTTTAAGACGGAGATAGATAGGTTCTTGATTAATAAGGGGATCAGTGGTTATGGGGAAAAAGCAGGAGAATGGGGTTGAGAAAAAAATCAGCTGTGATTGAATGGTCAAGTGGCATAATCCTCCTCCTATGTCTCATGGTTTTGTGCCCTCTTCGTAGGGGAAATTGCAAATTTAAATCCATGCTATTGTTCAGCAGTGACAGGCAATTGTTTTTTGTTTTCACACTCCACATTCGAAGACTGGCATGAATTTGGATTAGTTTGCAATGATTTAATTGTTGACCTACGTCTGTGGATATAGGCCTCGCCATTTCACAGGGGGCAACTGATGTAATTTGTAGGCAAATAATTATATTTCATGAATCAACGATGCCTGCCACATCTAAACGGAGAACCATCATCCTTATTAGTTCTCATTGAGGCTCGGATTTTTGCCTAAACGAATTCGCAAGAAGAATCAGTACGATTGCAGCTTTAATAATGATGAACTCAATATTGTCCTCTGTGAGGAAACAGAAATGTAGGCGATTCATTGGCAAAACGTGGATGCATTACAAATCGTTTCCCATTACAAGTTGCAGTATTGCAACTCAAATGCTGACCAGCGGTATGTCTAAACGTTCACCCGCTGCCAAGATCAGCTGCTGCACAAGGTCAGCAAGGAAACTATGTTAAGTATAACCACCAATTTAATCAACGCATCGCCGAAATTTCTTTAATGTCACTCAGTGCAAATCTTAGAAATCTCCATGAAACAGCAACGCGGCTGGTTTCATTGCCACCTGCAGCAGTTCACTGTAAAGCCTCACAAACTTTCTCAAAATAGACTAGGAACTTCTGCCTGTATATACATTACATATATATAAAATGTTAAAAAAATGCAAAATCAATCATTCCTACTTGTAGTTTCTGTGTCAGGACTTAGTTTTTTCCGTAAATCTGAAAACAAAGATATTTCGACAAATGAACAACATGAGGCAAATTGCGTCAGCCTATCTGTTTAGAATATTCTTTCACATTGATTAGACTGAATTAAAGGGCACGTATCAGTTAAATATGTTCAATTATGCGGAAAGTTGAACTAATTAGCGTTTCTTTCATTTCAGGAAGTATGTTTCCGGAGAGATGATCATCATTCATATCTAAATATATATGGATTTACGAATATTGAATATTATAATATTAGCTTCTATATGGTCAATGTTTTTGAGCAATTACCGAGGCCAGTATCTGATTATGGTCGTATAGAGTGCCTTTACCACCTTTGGTAATGGAATGTGATATCAGATAATAATGTAACAAGTGTCATATTCGGCGCCGTCGATTTTGCACCAGCACTAACGGCAAACATCGGTGACAATAATCAATGAAATCAAATCTGAATCAGTTAGGAGATTGTAATTCAAATTTGATTTCATTGATTATTGCCACATGTATCTCATAGAGTGGAAAGTGTTTTTGCTTACGATATGGAAAAAGCATACCGTTCATAAAGAAAGAAGGGAGACAGTGCAGAAAATAGCGTTACAGTCATAACTAGAGTTTAGAGAAAGATCAACTTAATGCAAGGTAGGTCCATTCAAAGCTTTGATGGCAGCAAGTAAGAAGCTGTTCTCCAGTCGATTGGTCCGTGACCTCAGACTTTTGTATCTTTCTCCCAACCAAAGAGGGTAGAAGCGAGAATGTCCGGGGTGCGTGGTGTCCTTAATTATGCTGCTGCTTTTCCAAGGCAGCACGAAGCATAGATGGAGTCGATGTGTGGGAGCTGGTTTTCATGATAGACTGGACTACATCAAGACCCTTTGTAGTTACTAACGGTCTTGGGCAGAGCAGGTGCTTTACCAAGCTGTGATATAACCACATAGAATGCTTTCTATGGTGCATCTATAGAAGTTAGCGAGCGTTGTAGCTGACATGCCAAATTTCCTTAGTGTTCTGTACTAAAAGAGAAACACTAGAAATTGGTAGGTAGTTGGTTGAAAGTAGAGGCCGAGAGTGATTATGGCACATATTTCCGGCCCATCGAAATCTTGTCGTTTCTTGGCAGGCAATCCAATGAGCACCATTTCTCCGCCCCAGCCCTCGAGAAATGCAAACGTATTTTCCTCTACTGGACCTCAATTTCATTTTGAAATCTTTGACATTTTCTGAGCTCTTCTCTCTCATAGGCAGCGAATTCCAGGTTGCACCGAAGATTTTCTGCGAGCCTGTTGCCCAGAACCACATCTTTCGCTTCTCTCTTGTACGACAGGGTAAAGAAACTGTTTGATTTGTATGCCGAATTGAAACATGGCATAACACGTGCTCCCTCACGAACATCCACCTTCCCAATCTCATGTTATACTAATAGAACCGTACTAGCTTTTCCAATTGAAATCATGTACCAAAAATCGCGGGTTCCAATTTTATCTGCTTTGAATCTTCTCATCATTCCCAAAGTGTGGTACCTAGGACTGTTCACGCTACTTTAGTTGTGGTTTAATCAGAGCTTTATGCATATTCAGCATCGTTTTATAAAGTCGGAATCCTATTTCTTTTCCTAATTGCTTCATGTTCAAAAACATATGCACACTATCCCTCATTTTCTCTTGATAAGTACCAGCGTATATCATTCTCCAGTCTGAAAAAATAGCCATATACTTTGACTCAATGTTTTCTCTCTTTAAGCCTTTGTTAAAATCGGATCTACATATAGTTTCCTCTTCACAGGTTTCCTGTTTTCTGACAATAATTACACATGGACTTTAAATTAAAACAATTCACACAACATTCATGGCATCTCCTTAATCCACTGCCTCCATCATTTCATTAAGATTATTCAATTAAATATTTAATTGATCTGCCTTTACATATCAGCTATCCTTAGCTGAATACTCTCCGAGACTCTGCTAAATCGTTCTGTGTTTATTGCTCATGAAGGATTACCCATCATAATGTTAAACTTATTGGTCTGTCGCTACCAGGGACCTCCGGCCACTCTTTCGAGATTATTCCTATCACATTTACCGTCCTTCTGTTCTCTTGCAACCCACTCCCATCATGCGAGGTTTGCAATAACATAACAATTCTGTCCCCCTCCATCGCAGCACCCCCCCCCCACCTTACGCCCAACATTCCACCACACACAAATCTTCTGGAGCCATGTGCGTTCATCGGTCAGATGACTTATTCTTTCTCAGCATAGTCAGAATTTCTCGTAAAAACTGCATCATACCGTCCACTACCTCACCATTTTGTGACCTTTCAACATGCATTCCCACAATTAACGCTGATACAAAGCCTTTAAATGTTCTAGCCCTGGCCTGCATTTCTGAATATTTAGCATAATGGCCCTAATTTATCCATCCCTCTCCTTCCAACCTGCTGAGATTTACATGCCTGTTTAAAAGCTTCGGATTGCTTTTATGCTGGATGTCTACCTGAATATGGCTGAACGAATCCACGTGATAGATCATCATGCGTCTCTTCCTCATTCATCAGTTTTTAAAATGCTCTCCGTAATCCAAAGACCGTTGATACTGTTATCTATTGCCCTTGCGTTACTGTACATCGTCAGTCCATGAAACATCTCTTACTCAAATATCTCTCACTATTGCCAAATCTGATTGTGTTCGATTCCATTTCACTCCGGCTGAATCCGCATTCACACCATCGCGGTTTCCGCTCCTCCTGATCGAGTTTGGCTTCAGATTGTTACTTATTCTACTTCAATTTAAAAAATATTTTATGGAGCTCTGATCACACGTTCCCATGTATTGTCCCATGGCCAATAGATCCAATCGCCCATTTAATTCCGTAGCATCAGATCCAGCAAAACATTCAACTAGTTTGACCGAGCGCATACTGGTGAAGGAAGTTCTCTAGAACATATTTCTGTAATACTCCCTTTCCTTATGCGCTCATCTAATACATTTTCCTCCTATATTTGTGTCCCTTTAGAACCCATAGGATCAGTACATTTGTTGCTCTTCAACAGCTCTCTGATGCCCATGTGTGTCTGTCGGCAGGGCGATTGGACAAACTGTCACTGGTCGATTTATTGTCTTATTTGGCATGGTTTTGATCTTATTGGAGGCATAAGCCTTCCCAGCTTCACCGCCACGTAATGAAACTATTCACATTTCTTTCAGTGGCTTGCATGCTACTGCGATGTTGAAGTACTTACATTCGTCACACTACTGGAGACAGGGGTAGCGGCAGATCGCTGTCATTGGCCTCCGGCCACCTCTTGAGGTGTTTTCCTTCCCCGCGAAGGTGGGCTTACAGCTCCAGAGAGAGATTATTTCATAGATCCAGATGTGCTCCTTTTCAAAATGGAGACGAACGCGTATTGTCTCATCCAACAGTAGAAAACATCCAATTCTGCCTGTTGATTTGTCAGCCAGCAACATAAAGGGATATTCAAGAAATCCTCGAGGAAACACAGAAACAATTCTTGAACCAAATCATTATGAGAATCTGGAAATTAGTCACACAGGGAAAAAATCACCCAAGCTGAGGTGATCTGTCAGGCTCAGAAACCACCATCAGACTAAAATGAATTTTAAAAAGTCCAACTTTTTATGAACGCAGTTGGCGCTAATGACACGTTGCTCACCGCCTAACACATATGGCTTGTTTCCTACCCCTCTTGCTTCCAGCCCAGAAAGAATTCCATATTATTTCGCCTCAGATGTCAGAAACTAACCTAACACAATCCAAGAAAAGACATGTTTGCCTGCTTATGTGACTAGATTTATGAATATTTTACCTGCCACTTCCTTTATCTTTTGAACTGTTGATGCAAGAAAACATTGAAATTGGAAAGCAGCAGATCATTCCTGTGCTTCCGTTAATTCGTTTTCCGTGCGGCATGTACAAGGTCGTTTCATCCAGTGTGGAATACCATATGACTATTACCCCTTCAGCTGTGCGAAATGATGAGTTAAGCGATATACGTTTACTTGGGCGAACGAGAGAGTAAAGTCGTATCCAATTAGCCGTTGTGTTTTCAAGCAGACTTCGATCGAATATGGCTTTGAATAAGGATGGGAGAGATGCCTGCCACTCTGCCTATCAAATTAAGAATTACAGAGCTCATAGAGCCATAGAGGTCTACAGCAGGGAAACAGGCCTTTCGGCCCAACTTGTCCATGCCACCCTTTTTTATTTTAAAGCCGTAAACTAATCCTAATTACCCATATGTCGATATACCTCCATACCCATCTTACCCATGCAACTGTCTAAATGCTTTTTAAAAGACAAAATTGCACCAGCCTCTACTACTACTTATGACAGCGTGTGCAAGACACTATCCTCTGTGAAAAAAAAATTACACCTCTGGAAACTTTTGTATCTCTCTCCTCTCACCTTAAACCTATGCCCTCTAGTTTTAGATTCCCCTACCTTTGGGAAAACATATTGACTATCAAGTTGATCTGTGCCCCTTATTATTTTATCGACCTTGAAAAGATCGCCCTCAGCCTTCTAAGCTCCAGAAAAATAATCTACCCAGTCTCTGCTTAGAACTCAAACTATCAAATCTGGATAGCATTTTAATAAATCTTTTCTGCACTCTTTCTAGTTTAATAATGTCTTTTCTATAATAGTTCTGAAATCTTAACTGGCCATTTAATAAGACAAACTGGCTATTTATCACTTTTCTTCTCTTACTGAGGCAGAAACATGCCAAATCAAAAGGAATAAAGGAATTTCACTACTTCCGCCGTCCACTAGGCATCAGCTAAGCAGCCAGGGGAAACGCATCATTAAGATGAAAATTAAAATGTCAAGAAAATGGATTTTGATGAACCAGGAGAAGATACTGAGTTAGGGCCATGCCTTCGGTCTGAACGCACATGACATGATTCTGTCCGGGTGCGATTGCATTCTTCTTCAATTGTGGTGACTACGTATTTTGGAGGAGTTATTGCCGCTAGTATGCCAGGCTTTTGATGCGATTTAGTTCAATTCATTATTGTCACATGCATTGATACACATCGAAGTGTTGTTTCTTGTCCGCGATATGAATGCCCTTCGTGCAAAATAATTTTCAGGTCTCAGACAGGGGCCCACCGCTAAGTAACAAAGGACGTGTGAATCGGCGGACAGTTGAGCGGAAGGACTGGTGTTGGGCTGCAATCCTTGGGACTCTGGGGTCCGCAGCTGGGTTAACTCCACACCAGTTGTTACTGCGGTATGTGCGACTTTAATCAATTGGCATTTATGTTTCATTTCCCAGATTTGGGCTTCTGAAAACTCAGGTCAGACAGCATGAAATACATGGTGTCAAATTGGTCAAATTGATCAATCTTTTTTTCCTTTGTTAATTACATATTCAAACATGTTTTCGACGTTTACATTGAAACATGAAAAATGTCCCCACGAAGTTCGCAGAAGAAACAGCATCCAAGCTGATTGATTGCACGAAGTGACACTACTAAATTGGGATCTGGTGCTATAGATGAACAAAATAAAATCTAATGTGACATAGCAATCTATGTCTTGCTAATTGTTACAATGCAGGAGTAGATCCTTCGGCCCATTGGGTTTGCAATATCTCTGAAAGAGCATCTTATCCAATTCCACTCGCCTACCTTGTACATTTCTTTTTGTTTTTAGATAGGTTCCCTTTCTAATACCTTCATCGAACATCTCATTGTACATTGTACACTCCATCCATTCACTACGTGAAAACAAACATGCTCACGTCACTTCAGATTCTTTTGCCTAATATTTCGAATCTGTGCTCTTTAGGGCTTGACACTTTCTCTGGAGGGAACAGTTATTCACTATTTTGACGCGCCCGTTGCCTTTAGGATGCTGAATCCACCTATCAAGCCTTCTCTTAATCTATTTTTCCTTTAAGGAAAACAGACGCAATATCTCTGAACTATCCTTATGGATACAACTTTTCCTCTTAGAATCATTACCGGGAATCTCTTCTGCGCTCTATCCAATGCCTACATATCGTTCCTTCATTGGGTATTCTATCGATGTTAAAGAGGCTAGAGAACGAGTACTGCTGCGAAGTTAGAATGTTTAAGACGTTATCAAAATATCCAACTACTGGTTTTGCAATTAATTCTGACTACAGAATCCAATGACGTGTGGAAAAAAATGATGTATGCACGATTAATCACCATGTAGCAAATTAGTTTTGGCATTGGGTGCTAATCCTTTCCAATAAGTTGTGATTCATGTACTCTGAATTGACTTGTGTAAGAATGTTGTTTGTATAGCTCACGTTTCCTTTGATGGAGGGGTGGTGGGCGGGGAGAGGGTGGGGGGGGGGGTGCGGGGAGGGTGGTCGAGTTGGGTGGGAGTTGAGAAGAGGGGCGTATATCAGTACATATTAATCCAAGCCGCCAATAAACTTATCAGATATAAACAAGCAAATTACTATGGACGCTGTGATTTGAAGGAAAAGGTAGAAACCAGGAGCATCTCAGCGGGTCGGACAGCATTTGTGGAGAGAGAATAGTGCTACCATTGGATCTAACGTAGGAACTATGTTGATGGATGGAATTGTTCAGGTCCTCGTTGACGGTGGCGAGTGTTAGAGTGATCGTTGCAGATCCTTAATTAGCGGAAAGTTTCAAACAAACACCAAGAAATTCTTTAACCACTCTCTGTGGCTAAGGTTGCCGACGGAGGCATGAATATCTGTTACATCCCAGATGTAATATTCATCAACGCAATTACTTATAACTGTTTGAATATGATTTGATTCTATGACAATCAAAAATGAAAGG
Organism: Sphyrna mokarran; assembly: GCA_024679065.1. Classification (NCBI taxonomy): domain Eukaryota; kingdom Metazoa; phylum Chordata; class Chondrichthyes; order Carcharhiniformes; family Carcharhinidae; genus Sphyrna; species Sphyrna mokarran. The sequence goes on from JAGIQG010000009.1 coordinate 99,291,085, forward strand.
AAATTTGAGTGATATTTTAAAGAATAACCTTATACAATTTAATACTTTACCAAGCTGTAGACGCAATCTCTCGTTTTCTGAAAAAGAAAGTTGAAAGAGTGACGAAAACTTCAACGTTACTCAGTTCAAATAATTCTCTCGCACTCACCAAGGTTAATCTTCCATGAGAAATGGAGTGTTTGGACCCTGTTCACAGGGTCCTCTTTTAATCTAGGCCTCTGCAAGGAATGTATCAAGAAACAAATAAAACGGAGAGATGGAATTTTACTGTTAGTAACTATTCATCTTACCTTTTTTAAGTGGTTCCTCTGGGAGAAGAAACAGAGGTGTTATGTTATGACTGCATAGTGAAGTCATGGGGTGAAGATCTGTTTGGCATTCGTTCAAGAAAAGTGCTTCAGCTTGGCAATGTTACAGTTCTCAAACATGTTGGCGCTTGGCAACAACGTAAATCTCACCACATTCCTTTTCAAAGAGAGTTATTTTTGTTTATAAAATCTATAACATCACAATGATACGCATTGACAAGAAAGGTTTACCAGGCTGATTCCTGGGATGGCAGATGTGTCAAATGAGAAGACATTAATTCGACTAGCATTATATTCACTACAGTTAGAAACATAGAAGGGATATCACAGAAACTTATAAAATTCTAACAGGGTTAGACAAGGGAAATTCAGAAAGTATATTTAAAATGGTGGGGGAGTCCAGAACCAGAGATCATAGTTTGAGAATAAGAGGTAAACCTTTTAGAATCGAGATAAGGAAAAATTTCTTCATCTGATGTTGAATCCGTGGAATTCATTACCACAAAACGTAGTTGAGGCCGAAGCTTTGTCTGATTTCAAGAAAAAAAAATAGATATAGCTCTAGGAGCTAAAATGATCAAGAGATATGGGAGGGAGGTAGGATCAGGGCTTTGAATTAGATGATTAACCATGATCAAAATGAATGGCAGAGCAGGCTCGAAGGGCCGAATGGGCACCTCATTTTTCTTGTTTTTGTTTTCCTATGTTTTTTCTCTGAATATGTGGTAAAAATTACACACTTGGACACCAGACATTGCAATGGTTTCACTGATTAACGACCGCAACTTACAGTTTCACATCATTACAATCGCAACATATAGATCAATGGTGATGTAATGCAGAATTTCATTTGAGTGTCAATCTTGGAAGGAGCTAACTTGATTTTCTGCCCAATAGATACAATTCATAATTCTGAGGTGTGCCAGACCAGTTAGGATAATTGGTAAGTGCAATCTCTGCAACATCTGCCTGAAGCATCCAATCAGTCTGGAGTGGATGCTTCAGCAAATTAGCACGGAGAAAGTTATTAATTTACCTAGTAGTTCGTGCATAGATTTAACGCTGCAATACCCAAGAACAAGGCAAGGCCGGACTATCCTGACAATTCTGCATGATCAAGTGAATGATGCAAGTACATACAATGAAGAGTGGAATATCGGTTGGAATAATCTGCATCATTATGCTCATTGCTCGCAATTTCAAATTGTGTGATTCGTGGCATTGGGTGAGCCGCCTGGCTGAACATGTCTGCACAGATCCCGTATAATCTAACTTGGTGTTGATGGTATCTGTATTGATAGGCCTTATAAGTTATTGCATCCTTGTAAGGATTGTTATGCTTTAAATTCAGCCATGCGTGTCGCTGGCTGGCCAACATTTGTCGCCCATTCCTACGTGCATTTGAGAAAGTGGTGGTGAACTACCTTCTTGAAACGCTGCAGTCCACGTGCTATGGGTTGATCCAGAATATCATTAGGAAGGGAATTCAAGGATTTTGATCCAGTGACTGTCAGTATAGTGATTGGCTTGGAGGAAATTTGTTTGTGCCTGCACTCGTTCTTCTGGCTGGAATTTGTCATGGGGTTGGATGGTATTGTCTAAGGAGCTTTGATGAATTTTTGCAGTACCTCTTGTAGATTATATTCAAATAGAAATTGTTCATATCATTTGATGCTCTAACATCGTAGGAATTATATCAATTAATTGGAAAATATAAAAAGGAAGATGACTACTGCAAGGGATGGATTTGATTTGATATCGATTTGCTTGAAACATAACCAACGAGCATTATCTGCGGACTGAAAAATAGACAGTGTCCTTTGTGTCGAAGATATCATAAAGGGCATAAATCAATTTTATTTGCACAATTCGCAAATTTTTTTTTTCCTTTTGGAAACGGAATTTGTCCCAGAGCGGTTTATCGAAGGAAAACTGATGCCAACCTCTTGAAAGGAGGCTACTATCTATTACATAACACAGAAAAATGAGCAAATAAACTGATAGATTGGGATTATTTAAAAATAGATCAGCTCTTAACAGGCGATGTACACCTTGGCGGCACTTTGCTGCAGAAATATTTATTGATCCTATTCAATGCCTGCTTGAGATATTTTTAGCCATGGCTTATGTGGTAGAACACGGGTAATTGATCCAGACGTTAAGGGTAAAATCTTTACTCTCTTTGTTCGAAGCTACAATTTAGGTCAATGTATCACTGAGGGAAAGCTACACAGTTGGTTGCGCCATATCTTGGATACGTCATTAAAATTAGTTCTCATTTTTACTTTGCGGTGAATGAAAGCTCGGAAGTTGCTCGTTAGATCAAGAGCGTGACTATTCTTCTGGTGAGACCCACTTTGTATTTACCTCGGAACAAACCAGACCAAAAAGATTCACATATCCGTTGCATAATTCCTGCTTGTTGGAGGTTGATGTTCATGAAATGATTATCACCCTTTCCACAAGAGCAAGTTTGATTTCGTTCCAAAGTTATTTTGTTATGCACATTACATTCTCTGAAGTCGTGGTTTGTGAAAACTGTTATACCAGCAGTAAACTTCCTTTAATGCAATTCGTTGCCATTAGGGCAACACTGTGGCACAAATAGATAACTGACTCATCGCGCTAGGGCAGAGTTTAATTCCACTCTTGTGTGCCCTTCTGCATGGACTTAGAATTGACTATGTTAAAGCTCTCCTTAGCTTCCAAAGATGTGTAGTTTAGGTGGATTAACCATTATCCAGTCGCTTGTGGCTGAAGGAGATAAAAATTTCGACGATTATGTCTGCTGATTTTGAGGCACTTGAGGCAATTGTTGGACTTACTCCACATGGGAAGAATGTTCCCTTCCCGGAATACAATATTAAGCATATGTTCTGACTTCTGGCACAAATCAACTATGTTCCAAACTATTCCAAAATCAATACTTTGTTGGTTCAACTTCTTAGTTATTCTGCCACCCACTGAATCTAATGGGAATGGTTGACAATGTCAATATCGCAAATGTATTATTCGCAACAAAAAAGTAGAGGGATTGTAAATTACGGGTTGGTTTAATATAAAGAGGTAAGTAGACTAATTGTTCTGTACACTCACATTACAAATTGCACATAAACATGAATACTGAACTTAGATTTTACGATTACCGAATGAGGAATAATAAATTACTTATGCATTTCTGTAGAATTCCTAAAGTTAATTTGTGTTGTTCACATCATTCTAATCAATGCAGAACATTCCCCTTTCTCAGAAATGCAGTTATCCACGGAAGAAAAGGTAGATAGATAGTTAGATAGATACATAGACAAATACCGATGTTGCGGGATATGTAAAATCTTCCTTGTTTCAGTTCTATTCAGCCTTCTCCCACAATGCTTTTTTCCGTTGGGTGATGATTATTTCCGTACTCATTTGTTCGCTTACTTATAGCTAGAAAATACATCAAATTTGCTTCAATTTCTACCCTCCCTGTTCTCTCGACAGCACTCGGCGCATTTCTGAATCTTCCCGTTCCTTTCTCGACTTCTCTGTCTCACCTGTGGGGATGGTTAGCCTACCAAAATTCCTTATCCCTCGGTCGCATCGACAATCACTTCAAATACAATCCCCCGCACACATTTGTTTTATGAGCTCCAATCCTTTGTTTCAGTTTCCTTGTCTGCATTGCAGCTTTTCTGGTTTTTACTGACTTCTGCAGCGGCATTTCCGGCATGTTTTACTTTCCATGAACCGAGTATCCGCTTAAAAAATATTTGACAAGCGGCAATTTGTCTGTGCTTCTCTAAGTTTAGTAATTTGTATTCATAGTTTACAATTCGGCCTTCACTATACGGAGGAAATTAAACGCAAGTTGGCTGAAAGGTTGTGGAACAGCTTCGCTCAATGGGTAAGTATGCAATATTTCTCTTGTTGCCACGTTTATCGAATCACCCCTTGCGCTTATATTTGCATTTTTATGTAAGACCGGCTGTAGGGCTCCAGTCAGTCTCTAAGGAAGTTTAATGACACCATTTTCAAATTACACACTTCTGCAGTCTTGTGCACTTGTCAAAAGCTTCAGACCATGAAATATCTTTTTTTGTTTGTTTGCTCTCTGCCTTGAAGGCGGATTTTTTCTTCAGACGGAATATATCTTTTGGCTAACGTCATCAACTATTCTAGGCAAGGATTGTTTCCTTCCTAAAACTAGTACCAATCCTTCGTTTTTTGTTCCATGCCATTGTTGTTTTTAAACTCGATTTCCAGTTACTCTATCACAGAATTTTCATTTTGTCCTACTCTCAGTTTCCCGTTTCAATATGATTAGCGCCAAGCCATTTCTACCTTTCTTCAATACTGAAGGAGATTCATTCGATTAGGTAGATGACCTGTTTTTCCCCTCTCCACAGGTGCAACCGGATCTGCTGGAGATTTCGCATTATTTTCTGCTTACACTCAAAGTAGAGAGATAATAGGTAGGGAGACATAAATGTAGATTATTTGAGACAGAAGGAAAAGCAGGCCAAGGATTGAACCATGCATAAGGGAGAAGGCGAGAAACGGGGTGTGGGAGTGGGGGTGAGAGGAGGGAGAGAGCGACAGAGAGAAAAAAGCGTGGCCAAATATATCATATCATTATAAGCGAGTAATATGGATAAAACTGACCTTCAAAATGCCTCTTTAAATTGGCAACCTATCTCAAGAACTGAATGATTTTGTGCCAAGCAAACACTGCAAGGTTTTTCCACATTTATCACAATCATTTTGCATACTCACGATTTGTTAAAACACCTGCAACGGTAATCATTATCAGAGGTATTAACATTGCCTTGCTTGTCATTGTCAGTGTCCATGAGTCCATTTTGAAATGATTAATTGTATACAATTTTGATAAACTATTTCACCGACATTTCACAACGCTAATTTATGTTGAGACATGCGGCATTATGTGTATTTTTGCTCGACTGTTGCTTGGCCTAATTTTAAAGGAGACAAATAGAAATGAAGGCAAGTGACGTAGTTGAGTATACAGATATATGGATGACAAATACTTAAATTATAAACCACTGTCGATTAATAATTGTCTAATAATTACTGCTAATTCATTTAACATGTAGCCATTCTCATGATATCGCATTGTTCACAAAAAATTACTTACTGTCCATCCCTAATTAAGCACCCAAACTTGAACGCAATTTAATTGCTCATTAGGCGAATTTTGAAGGAGGTTTAGGGTCAATACGTTGGAATTGAGATCAGGATGAGGTATACGACACATTAGCTCAGAACGCCAAAGTTTCTGTTCAGTCGTACACGATCGACTTGACTGATATTGAATCCTTTGCCGATGTCTTATTGTTCATTGGCACGAGATGCGTTTTCATTTCATAGGACACCAACTATCTGAAGCACGGTTGGTTAGGAGTTAAATAATATAACTAATGAACATAAATATACTTCTTAGAATAACAAAAGCAATCTTCTACAATGAAAATTAATTCACTGAAATAGTTTGCTGGAAATGCAATGGCAAATGATTAAGTCATAATTTTGTAAGTATAAATGTCTTTCTAAAACACATTTTTCTCTTGACAAACTAGAATCCTTCCCCCAGAGGGGAATGATAACAAAAACGTTGAAATTAAGTATTATAGTTCTTTTACCATCTCATTGATAATGATGTATAAGAATTCATTTACTGGGAAAGACAACGTGAACATGTCCGATGGTTAGAATATAGTCTCGGCACAATTAGGGTTAGATTTTGCCCTGTGCATGCTCGCTGGTTTATCTAATACCTGGTTCAGAAACTTGAGCATATGACATATTCATTTCAGCATAATGTACAACAACATTTTTTGGACTCCTATTTTCATTTTCGCAATATGAATTGTAACAACTGTCCATATAGCATATGAACTGATAAACATTGCCTCATTTCTCAATAATCACTTCATTTAAAGTATCCATCTGCATGATGATATTCTTCATATGAAACTAATCAGAATCGTCAGTTCTATTTCAACTTTTTGTTCCTGGAATGAGGTTTCTGACCATATTTCTGAAATTGTTTCGCTGCTGAATGTAGGTGCAATAATTTCATCGTTGCTTCTCACTTGTCATAATGCCGTGGACACCCAAATTCAAACTGTCGATCGGATAGAAAGACTACTTCCTTGGAACAATATGTTTCATCCAATCTTTCTTAAATGCCGCATCATTTTCATCCAGATAGCTTTGCTGAAAAGAAAATTGTCCTTAACTTCGCAAAATTTCACTGGCACACTCCACTTTCCTCGACTACCATCACCAGACCTGAATTTACCACCTTCCTATATTGTTAGGCGCTCTTCAGAATGTTACATGAAAGTGATATTTTACTACATTCACAAATTTACCAATGTTGTCAAGTATAAATGGATATAAATGGTTATACTACTCCAACGGCAAAACAAAGGCTGCAACGGAGATAAGATTCATGACGGGCAGCTGACCATTCTGTCCAAGATTCTGCTCCACCATTCAACCGGACCATGGCGAGCTGGATATAATCTTCAAATCCACATTTCAGCCTTTTGCACATGATTGAAACCTTATCGATATCAAAACAACCTGTCAATTCCAGCCTAGAACATACTTAGCGAGCCTTGTCTTTGTGGTAAATAATTAGGCAATTTCACCACTTCTGAGGAAAGAAATTCCTCCTCATCTGTGTTAAACGGGCGACTCCTTATTTTGAGATTATGCGCTCTGGTGCTCGACTCGCAACTGTCCCCTCAGTTTGTACCTTATCGGACCCCCTGAGGATCCGAGAGCTCCCAATAAAGTCACCACTCGTTTTTTTGACCTCCAATGAATAAAGGCACAACCTTCTTAACCTCTTCGAGTAAAATTTCTTCCACACCGGATCAATCTGGTTAAACTTCTCTGGACTGCTTCCAATGCTAGGACATCTTTCCCTATATAACGGGATCAAAACTGTTCACAGTATTCCAGATATCAGCTGACAAGCGACTTGTATAGATTTAGCAAGTGTTGCCTACGTTCACACTTCACTTCTATTGCAATAATGGCCAATATTGGATTTCCTCCCCAATTTTCTGCTAAAAGTTTATACTTTTTGAGCACTATGCAGACCCTACGCAGCTTCCCAGATCCTGCTCTGCAATCTTTCTGCATAGAAAATAACAGTTCCTTTATATTCCTACTAAGGTGCATAAATTTTACATTATCCGACTATATTTTCGACTTTCACCTGTTGCCTATATCCCTCCCTAGACCCTTTGTGTCTTCACCACTTGCCTTCCCATCTTTATTTTGTGTCATCCACATACTTGGCAACAGTACATTCACTTCCCTCGTTCAAGTTTTTAATATGTATTTTACATAATTTTGGCCCAGCATGGATGTCTATGCACTCCAGTTGTTACTACTGTCATCATGAAAATGCACGACTTATTCTTAATCTGTCCTGCATCAGGTAGATAATGCTCCATCCATGATAAAATACTACTTCTAACATCATGGGCTCTTATCTCATTAGTTAGTTTTTGTGCAGTATCTTGTCAAATGCTCTTAGGAAAGCTAACTATATTAAATCTACTGGTTTCCCTTTATCCTTCCTGCTCATTGTCACCTCAAAGAACTCTAATACATTTGCCAGGCATGATTTCCCCCTTCATAATGTTAAACTGACTCTGCTTGACTATAATGCATTTCTAATGAATGTGCTGTTACATCCTATATAATGGGCTCTAGCAACTGGCCTATAGTTGCTAGAGCAACTGGCTTACTTACAAGCTAGAAACTTGTCTGATTATGTACCTAGCCCAGAACATTAAAGATACATAGAAGAAACTTTCCGAGTCGGAAACAGGAGGAGAAATTATTCCTGAAAAACGATATTTCGGCCCGACTTCAAGGCTGCGCACAATGTAGCTCTAAACATAGTTACTTTGGTTAGAGTAATTACTGTTGCGGACATTTGCGTGACGAACAGCTGTAGAAAAAAAAACTTGATCAGATATTCTCAGAAAACCGTCAGAGAAAAGCATGTGTTAATGTTTCATTCATAAGGGGGAAAGCGATGTAAACACTTACGTGTTGTTTTGTCTGCCATATCAGTTTCTAATTAAAAAAATAGAGAGAATTGCACACTAGTTTTCAAAATACAATCACGGTCCAATTTCAGGCACCTAGCATAGGAAGCTGCTAACTGCCATGATGTTACAACAAAATAAATTAATAGCAAAACTAACAGCCAAAATGTTTTATAAAAAGAATATAAACTGATTTCATAAAATGCAGCAAAAACTAACAGATACATAGCGCCTTTAAGTTAGCACTACGTCTCAAGGCTCTTCGCCCGAACATTATCAATCAAACCTTCAAAAAACGTAACACGTAAAATCACCAAATCTTTACTCAAAGTGGCCATATTTGTAGAAAAGTAATATTCAAAACAGTTTTGACAGTACATTCCGGAGGTTGGGGATTTAATAACTGACGAAGTTTCTGCTAATGATAGAGCAATGAAAATCGAAAATACTCAGATAAGCAAAACTAACAAGACGCAGCAGATATCTCAGAGGATTGTCAGATATGCATAATTAGAGGCTTAGGCAGGGACAACGAAATTGATGGATTAAAAAATAAGACGATAATTTTAAAATCGAGACGTTGCTTGTCAAGGAACCAATGTAAATCAGCGATATCAAGATGGAAAGATGAATGTTATGAGATGGACAGCTGAGATTTGACCAAACTTAGGTTTAGGGACAGTAAAACCTAGGGTTACGAACAGGAGTATTTTTGAAAATTCGATCCTGAAGACATGCATAATTCAGCAGTTGATGAACTATTGCAGGGTGAAGTTGTCTATCTGATGGAGGTGAAAATAAGCACCTGAGTGGCACATATATATGTTTGGAAGCTTATGCAGGGGTCGAATAATGCACAGTGTTTGCTACAAGCACGATTCAACTTCAGACAGTACCAATTGAATGGGGTGGGTTTGGCAAAAATGTATAGAGTATGTGCAGGTCTCTCAAGTATTTTGTTGTATAACCCATGTTTCCAGTATCGGCTAGTAAACAGATAGTCGCACAATTCAGAGGCATATGCTGGAATAAGTGACTACGTTCATGTGTATTTACATGTCAGTATCACGTAGGAAAGTGGTATTGAGTTTTCAGATGGTGCCACTGAAGGACGGATGTAAATGAAAAATAGAAGATAGCCAAGCCTAAATCCCTGAAGTATACCAGATATGATGATCAGGAACTGGGGGAAACAGCAATACAATATTTCATTGATCACAATAATGCAGTTAAGTGGAATGTGATGAGAGCAGTTTCAATCAGCTGAGCTGTTGTGCAGAAGATGAGACAGGCGCAAGTAAAGATAATAATATGCATGTTTTTAGGTATGTCGAAAAGTACGAACAAGAATAGATTGACATTTCTGTACTCACATAAGATATCATCAGTCAACGAGAACGAGCACTGTATCGTAAGTCGATGGAAACATAGTTAACGAGCTTTTCTAATTTGTAGAGCTTTTCAGCCGAAAGTGAAATAGAAGATGGGGGAGTAAGTTTCAAGGATGTTGGAATCTATTTTTCATCCTGCGGAGATTCATGATGACGGCATGTTACAAGGGGACTGGCACAACTTTGAATAGGAAGATAGGATCCCTAGTACAGAAGGAGGTCATGAGCTTGCACCGACAATAATCCCACCCCATCCCATAACCCCACGTATTATACCATCCTAGTCCCCTTGACACTAAGCAGTAATGAAGTGTGGCCAATCAAACTAACTTGTGTATCTTTGGATTGTGGGTGAAAACCGGAGTATCGGGAGGAAAACCACACAGTCACCCATGACAGAATTGAAGGCAGCAGTGCTAAGCAATGTAGAGAACTGTGTGGTGCTTCCCAGGATTGTGTATGGTGATGATGCAAGCTCTGGTTATCTATGACTTTCAGGGCGACCAGGGAACAATGAACCGTCGTGGCACGGGAGATCAAGGCCCAATAGAGCTTTATTTTGTTTAACCAGTCTTGATCGTCAGTGTCCAATCCTGTTGTTCACAGCTGCAATTTTGACTGTAGTTGTGAATTGTAAACGATTTTGTAAACAGCATTCTTTTGACAGACGCAAGGTCAGAATATTGGAATAGAGAACAGGGATACGGTTGTGGAGTGACAAGGAGTGGTTTCATCTCTGATGGGATAGATATCGAGTCTTCATGAAATGATAAGGCATATAAATGGACATGATTATGTATTGCGGAATTTACATTGAGGAGATCGAGCAATGATTGGAGATCAATAAACTCAGCGGAGGGGGAATGACACGATGAATTAATTTACTTTTATGTGATCGAAGATGATAAATTATTCGATGTAGAGGCTAAATGAATACATCAATGTAGTTATTGATTGAAACATTGCAGGATAGCTTTGGCAGGCTGTAAAGGGTGAGTGAGGACATAGAATGGGAAGTGAGTGAAGTGAAACAAGGTGAAATGCCGAGATGAAGTGTAGCTCCTAGGGACTGGCCCCAAAGGAATTCGGTATAAAAATCAGTTTGTTTACACGACAACCTGCGAGAAAATGGAGTAAGTCACAAGCACACAGTGAGGCATCGTTTGGGCAAAACATGGTAGTGCTTAGAAGCCGAATTTCTATTCCAACGATGCCAACAACGCAAGCATTCGTTGAAACTTCATTAATAACACCAAAGATCTGGTTATCTGGAAGAAAAAAATGGCAAACAGTGTCAATGTCCAATGTTCGGCAGGCAGAGTCCATAAACTTAACACGCAATGGACAGTTCAATGGGAATGAAATTGGCAGAACTATAACTGCGAATTCATTGGGTATGAAGCTCGATGACCGGAAAGGATTAGGCGGTCGAGGCCGTTGCTCATGTGGAAGCAGCAACAAGTCCTATGCTCCGTAATTGTGAGTATTGTTATAGACGCAGGAGGAAAAATAGTAGGTTCAACAAATACGAAATACAGCCGTACAGTCAGAGAGGTTTACAACATGGAAACAAGTCCTTTAGCCCAATTCGTCCATGCTGCCTTTTTTTAAACCTTTAAACAAATCCTAATTGCCCGCATGTGGCCCATATCCCTCCATACACATTGCACCCATGTGACTATCTAAATGCTTTTCAAAAGATAAAATTTTGCCCTCTACTACTATCTCAGACAGCTTGATCCAGACGCTCAGCACCCTCTGTGTGAAAAAAATGCTCTTCTGGACATTTTTGTACCTCTCCCCTCTCACATTAAATCCATGCCCTCTAGTTTTAGACTCCTCTAAATTTGGGAAAACATATTGACTATCTATCTTGTCTATGCCCCTCATTATTTTATAGACCTCATTTAGGTCACCCCTGAGCTTCCTACGCTCCAGAGAAAAACGTCCCAGTGTATTCGGCCTCTCCTTATAACTTAATCCATCAAGTGCCGGTAGCATCCTGGTAAACCCTATCTGCACTCTTTCTATTTTAATAATATCCTTTCTATTAGAGGGTGACTAGAATTGCACGCAGTATTCCAAGTGTGGCCTTAACAATATCTTGTACAACTTCAACAAGACGTCTAAACTCCTGTATTCAATGTTCTGACTGATGAAACCAAGCATACCGAATGCCTTCTTCACCACTCTATCCACCTGTGATTCCACTTTCAAGGAGTTATGGATATGTACCCCTAGATCTCTTTGTTCCATAACTCTCCTCAACGCCGTATCATTAACTGAGTAAGCCTTGCCCTTCTTCAATGTACCAAAATGCATCACCTCGCATTTAGCTAAATCAAACTCCATCTGTCATTCATCAGCCCCTTGGTGCAATTGATCAAGATCCCGCAATTGGAGATAACATTCTTCACTGTCCACAGTGCCACCAATCTCGGTGTCATCTGCAAACTTACCAACTATGGCCCCTATATTCTCATCCAAATCATTTATATAAATGACAAATAACAGTGGGTCCAGCACTCATCCCTGAGGCACACTGCTCCTCAGTCACAGGTCTCCAGTTTGAAAAACAACTCTCTACAACCATCATTTAGATGCCTCACTCTGGATCCCGTGAGATTTAACTTTATGCAACAATCTACCATGCGGTACCTTGTCAAAGGCCATGCTAATATTCATGTAGACAAATGAAGCCTGTGACAGTAGTAAAGGAAAATAATGAGAAGCACTGAAAATCGGGGTAAACATTTGGCAGTACAGACTATGCCAGATTGGAGACAACATAGGTCGCGAAAGTCAGGAGAGAGGTGCATAGGTGTTTGAAGAGACCATACGACGGAGGACATTTAGCTCATCGAACCTGGAGAAATAAAGAAATTTTGAAATGAAAGTAATGGGCACGGTTCCGGAGTGACAGTTGGAGTGTGAGCATGAATGTACATATGGAGATCCCAAATAATCCGGCTACGTGGCAAAATATTTTGGAAATGAATGCTGAATAGAGAATGGACATGGGGAATAATTCCGTTGGGAGATGCAGGAAATCCAATCGCGGATGAAGCTGAAGTGGGCAGTGTGGTGTCAAAATGATGTATCAGCGAATTTCTGCCCAAGTTTTGAGTTGGATGCAGCAGATCAACAAAGTTCCGACGCGACTTGAAGTGTTGAGTATTGGAATGTGCACTCATAGAGGCAGCTCAATGGAATTAATATCTAGAAGATGTACATATTCTGTTGCAGAACAGAAAAATAAGTTATAAATCATCTTACAATCCAAAGGCAGTAGATAAGTAATATTGATATACATATACGACAGTGACCCTTGTGAGGGTCTCCTCTCGCCACTGTCATCACATGAGCCGTCTTGAAAATTCTTGCCTAAAGCTCACGTTTGATGATAGCCATCACAGATGAAGGCAAATCTGAGGCCCAGTGAAGAACAAGTCAATTGAAATTAAATCTAATCACATTCAAAATCTTTTGCAAATTTATGATTGCTGGTTGCGCGTCTCCGCTCAAGACTAATTCTACTTCGTCGTAGACAGGACAGCGAATTCGCCACACCAAAATGTTAGCGACACAAAATATACTGACGTCGAAGTATTTTACCAGGTTTTAGCAATATTTATATGCCACCATATTCAATGTCAAACAACACAATGTTCTGGTTGTTGATATTCCGAATGTAACCCGTTTTGTTGCTTGCTACAGTCATTGAGAGATTTGGCCATTGTGCCTAAATCTGGAAGAAAAGGACCAGAAAATTGTCCTGTTGCAGGATGGAAATTACTGTGCAGCCATTGCAAAGCAACACATTGATGCGTTCTGTGTACCAATTCAGTGGTGTGTGTTAAGACACTTACAATCTTGTAAATAATAACAGAATAAAACCACGCCATTAATTGTGGTCAGTTGCATTTTAATGCATAACTTTCATGCATTCAGTGGTTGTCGGCACCATGCTATTGCACAGTTCCTCTTGTCTATTGCCTTCTTGCTTTCTGGAAAATTTTCTTTCGGGATAGCATAATTCAACAGTACAGGAATTTATATTGGCAATGTTATCGGAGGAATATGTCTTCATTTGGAAATAAGAAATGATTTTCGTAGAGCTAGTGGGTATAATATCGTGCAAAACTATTTGTTTAGACTCATCATCTAGATATATTCATACCATATAGTTCGCCGGCAGGGACAATATTTTCCAATGGAAGCAAAGCAAATTGCGTTTCAATTCAATTATTTAGACTTCTGTCAAATGACTGATAATACTGAGGAACTGTGCATTCACTGTAATTAAATATTCAGATGAAGGCAGTAAATTTGCAGTGGTTTCAAGATCTGTTCCCAGTTACTTTCAAACTTAATTTCTGCTGTTCGCGAGGGTAGTAATCTAACGTCGTTGAAAAAATGCATTAATTGTTGCAGTACAAAATAAAAATACACCCGATGTGGAAATTGTTGGAATGGTCACTATTTCTGTCACTTGAAATATAAAGGGGAGCAATTAGATCGCCGTGATTTACATTGACTAAATTTTTCAATTTCTATCCTTTCATTTGAATGGCATTGGATTTATTTTTAAACTGCAACCCTATCTTTGGTCATGGAAGATTGCTACATTCCTTCTTTCCGTTCCACTTTTCCGGAAGTGCTTATATGCTGAACATGAGGCCTCTGGCCTGTAGCTGGCGATATGGAGCGCGAAACTGCGTTTTGCTGCCATGTGCGCAAATAGATGAGCTTTGTTTTTTAATTTTCCAAGGCAGCACCATAGTTTCAGATGGGAAAAAATACGTTCCGTAAGATTACCTGCACGAGTTATGATATACTTACCTTGCTCCTTTGAAGAAATGCCAGCGACTGAAATCAATAGAGAATCAAGTGAGGGAGAAAATTGATGCTCCATTTGAATACACATTTTCAGGAATTAGAATTCGCAGCTTGTTGTGAAATGTAATATTAAAATAAGAATTGACGATGCAAATTGAAATAAGTTTCAGACTTCAACTTAGCTTCTTTTATATGTTAGCCAATGTTATTTCATATATTATTGTCACTTATATAAACGTGAACATGTATGGTAGTCGCATTTTTTAAAAGAACAAACTAAAATAAATTGATTTCTCCAAACACTGTGTTTGGAAAATATTGATGAAAATAGTTGAGATGTCTGTAAGGACGTTGAAGACTACAATTTCTTTTCAACTATTATATGGAATCTATACACAGAAGGGCATTGAAGTCCTCAGCCAGAATTCATCATGCATACTTGTTTTCCTCAACGTTTCTTATAAGTGGTGTCTAACATTTTGGAGTACATCGGCGAAGGTAGGATGATAAGTAGCAAATGATGGATTTTCTTTTTTTACTTGAAAACATAAACTCTCCAAATATTTTAATTGTTAAATGTATGTTACCTGCATGAAGTTTAGTTAGCAAATATATAGTATTGGAGAGAAAGTCTTGTCTTTCTTTTTTCTTCTTGAGGCATCTGTTTCACTGGCCAGGGCATAATTAATTGTCTATTCCCAATTGGCGTTGATAAGGTGATGATGTGCTGCCTTCTTGATCATCTGTCAATGTTTTGAAAGTACAGCCACAGTGTTGATAGGGAGAGAGTTGAAGGATCTTGATCAACAGGGGGATCTTTCTAAGTCAGGTTGGTGAGTGACTTGGAGAGGAGCATCCAGTGGGCGTGTTTGTATGAATAATTTGTCCTCATCTTTCTAGATAGTAGTCGTCTTGGATGTGCAAATCTCGGTGATTTCCAGCTGTGCATCTTCTAAAATGGACACAGTGCTGCTGCTGTTCGTCGTTGATGCTGGGAGTGAACGTTTGTAGATTGTGCACCAGAATAAGCGCACTACTTTGTCCCAGAAAGTGTTAAACTCCTTGTTTGTTTTTGTGCTCCGATAGTTTTCCTTTAAACATCTGAATTGTGTCATGTAAATGGTGGAGAGGCTTTGGCAAGTCATGCAGTAAAATACTCGCCGCCGGGTTCTTAGCCTTTGACCTGCTTTTGGAGCAAGGGTATGCGTGTTGAGACAGCCCTGCTTCGTTCCTGGCCATTGATCATACTCATACGTTGGTATAGCAATAGTGTCAGACTTTCTCTCTACTTCTTCAGAGTCTTCAAACTGGAATGGTCATAATGATATAGTAGATGACGTGCCAAAGTACCAAAAATATTCGGAAATCAAATGTTGTAGCATTCTTGATTCTTTATTCGTGTTTCCTTTCATTATGGCTGAACAGAAATGCACCCGTCCATCAGTTGTAACTAGCAAACTCGACTATGATTTATTTCATTCCCAAAATTAAAGTTAAAGTTTACTCATCATAAGTAGGCTGACATTATCACTACAATGAAGTTACTGTGAAAACGCCCCAGCTGTGCACCTATTTGGATACAATGAGAGATAATTTAGCATGGCCAATGTACTAAACCAGCACGTATTTTGGATTGTGGGAGAAAACCACAGAAGAAATATACGCAGGCACTGGGATTACGAGCAAACTCCACAAAGACACGATCACCACAAGCCGTGAATCGAACCCGGGTCCTTAGTGCTGTGAGGCAGCAATGCTAATAGCTGTGCCGCCAATGACGATGATTGCATGGCAGGTATTGCAATTTTGGAGGCCTCTTGATCATACTTTTTGCATGACTACACACAGCAGAATATCTATCGTGTGTTCCCTGACAGCATTATCTACGATCTACAATGTCCAAGGTCTTAACAACTACCTGAATAGCAACCAGCAGCAATACTTCGTGATTATATTTGACCTGATAGATCTTACGGCCTCTGTAATCAATTTTGAAGATTCCCGATATATTTCCCTTAGTACAATGCACGAGTTTCACCCAAAATGCCGGTTTCTCCCCTTACTGTTAAAATTATCTCAAAATTAATGCGTGCGCTTTAGTGGTAAGCCTAATATTCACCTGTTCATTTGCTCATATTTTATTAGGAGAGATGATTGTTCAAATAAGTTTGACCGAGAGATACTATAATTGCTATTTACGAATGATACAGAACTCTTTTTTCCATTTTAGAATGTGGCATGGTATCCAAACCTACTAACTGATGTGGTTAAACAGACTTCTCATTACTATTCTTCCACACTTCTACTCTTGGTATGTACACTTCCTTTAAAACAAATCCGTTGATTTCTTCCGGATTGGGGACCTAATGACAGTATTTCTTTCGAAAAATTACGAATGCAAAGACGTAGACGAGCTCAACAAGCTTAGCAGAGAATAATGAAATCAGAACTGAAGACAGCAGAGAGTAGTTATTTGTTTCAGAATAGTCTCTGGCAGCTGTTGATTCTGGCAGCAAAAAGGGCGGTCGTATTTGGAGGCTAGTGTCGCATTCAACTGGAGAATCCGAATCAATTTTCAGAAATTAGAGTTTAAATCAGCGGCTTATGTGTCATTCTCACTGAGGAGAGCAGGATGGAGTGCAATTTCTATGGAGACGCGATCTTGGAAAATATGCTGTGAGAGAAATCGGTCCAATGAACTTAAGGATAGTGCTCTGGTATTCATTTTTTTTCAAGAAAAGGTAAACGCCAATGATGAAGCGAGAGACATATCAGGCCCGAAATCACAGGATCAGAGTTGGAACGTAATTCTTTAGGTAATCAGGTATCAAATTGGTTTTCAGTTTCACGCATTTGTTTTCCTTGAAATGGGACAGTAGTTTAACCATGCTAATTTTAAGGCCCAATTCGTTTAACTAATATGCTTTGCTACAAATAACAGTTGCGTGAGTATTCAAAGCTTTAAACAGTAATTAGTTAAATGAAAAAATACAATTATACACAGCAGGCAGATGACAGATTGCAAATGTGACACTTGCGTGTTGGTGGATGCCAATATGATCCATAGCAATCACATTTGCAGCAATTTGTCATCAGCTTGAGGAACGTCAATTCAGGCTTGATGAACTGTAGTCTGAACTTCAGACACTGCAGAGGAAGCAAGTATTTAGGAAGGCAAGTTAGAACGTGGGATTTGTCGCAAGGAGCTAGAGTATACTAGTAGCAAAGTATTGCGACAGTTTTACAGAAGATGATCCTGAATAGTAGGAGAATGTGCTGAATTGATGAGAACATCGTCACACAGCCCAAGAATCAATAATTTGCTATGATAAATTCAGTGTTCTTCAACGATTTCCGAAGCAAATTTGAAGAGTGAACTCCACGTCCTCTAATCAATTCTTCCTGAACTTTTAATCAGGCGCTTTCATGCCATTATACTGAGATTTATTGCTAGAAGGACATTTATGCATGAATGGAATATTCTTCAGGTAAGTGTTCCGAAGGTGACAATGGTTCAAATATTGATATTATCAAGTTTGGATAATAAAATGTTATCCATTGCAGAATTCCTCCGTACGAATGAAACTCACAGGGACGCAGTTAGAGCTACAATGAGTGGCATTGTTATATAGTGGTTTGAAGAGGTGGAAACATTAACTGTTGGTTGATGCAATTTTTAACAATTGATTTATGGGACTGGCTGGCAAGGATTTATTGCCCGTCCTTAGTTGTCCTTGAGAAAATAGCGGTGAGCTGCCTTCTTGAATCGTTGCAGCACACATGTGTGGGTTGACTCACAATACCAATAGAGAGGGGATTCCAGAATTTTGAACAGTGTTCCACTGAACACTGTTTGATGGAACTGTGTTACACTTCCAAGTCAGGAAGGTGAGTGGCTTGGAGGGGAACTTGCAGGTATTGGTGTTCCCATGTATCTGCTACCTTTGCCTTTCTAGATCGACATGGTTGTGAGTTTAGAAGGTGTTGTGTAAGGATTTTTGGTAAATTGCTGCAATGCATCTTCTAGTTAGTATACTCTGTTGCTAATGAGCGTCGGTAGAGGAGAGATTGAACGTTTGTAGATATGGTGCCAATCAAACGGGCTGCTTGTCCTGTATGCTGTTAAGTGTTGTTCATATGCTAAAGTAAAATGGTTAGACGTACGAATGGGTCAGACTATTTGGTGACTAGCTGGCAAATGGAGGGAAGTGCACTGTTTTCCTGCCCATCTGATTATATTTGCAGCTGTCAATAAATAGAAAAATCTCTTGCTGTGGAAGAATGGGCACCAGTTGCACTGCAACCCAATTTCCACAGCGATACGAACGAGAAACAAAATGAAAAATGTGAATTAGGTCAGGGCATGACATAATGTACCCAATGTCAATATTACAGGCATAACCGAAATGTAGCAAAATTCTCTTGAAACCATTTTAGTATTATTTGATGTCCATAAGCTCCTCGATAACACTGTACTTTTCATTTCTAAGCAAAACGAATCATGTATGACAACGACATAAACAAATGCCATAAATATAAATAATGAAAACAAACTTGTGGATGTACGTAGTTCATTATTTTCTGTGGATTAAAATAAACATTAATTAGATGCATGATATCAAACCGAAATCTAAATCAGGAATCAAACACAAAGATTTGCAATAGATTTGAAATTTTTGAACTCCTCACCAGCTTTCAGTTCGGCAATTATCTCATCTGACACAGAAATAAAACCATTGGCAATGAGTAGCAATCCTTCACATCTCAGAATAACAATTGAACGAAAATCACAAATTAATATTTTTTTTGCACTGGGCCTTTTCAAGTAAAAAATCTTGGACGACAGCGATTCTTCATTTCATTCCCCAGAGCAATTATTTGAAAAATCATAGTCAACTCTTGGTTTGAATTTTACCCGAAACTGCGTCTTAAGTATTCCCTTGGACAATCCCCATGGCAAAGCCTCGACCAATCAGAGTTAGCTGGCTAATCAACTCATATCATACATTATAATTATCTCAGAGATACTGGCAATTTTATCCTGATGAGTACAATTTGAAAAGCTTTATCAGCTTGTCTTCCTTTCAGCAATTCTCAATATCAATGTTTTAAGCAGGATATTCATTGACAAGTTGTTAACTTGCAACTACTTGGGGCACCAGTAGCTGAAACAAGAAAATCAGACATCATTGGACCTTTGGAGGTTGAAATCAAGCAGATGTATGATTCTTTTGACGTGTACAATGGAAACCGTGACCTAGCAGCTGAGAACTGCGTCCATGAAGGTCATACTATCGCTCGAAATTCCTGAAACAAGCGGACTTTGAGTAGTGGTAAATACCTTTTTCCACTACATCACAAAGCTTCATAGTGTTATGATTAAAAATATGTTTGGCGAAATGTATTTTCCACATCAAACTAAAAACGTGGAAGTGGATGTAAAATGTATGGGTGGAAGAAAATGTGGAACAGTTTTCCTTATGAGTGTCTCTGTAGTTTTAGACATGCATGAGCAATAGTGAATGTTTCAGGATCAGTTGCTGCAAGGACCATTCTCTCAACCTGCCCTATATTTTCCACCCTTTTATCAATTTGTCATATTGTCAATCGGCATTGAACTGATGGGATGTCGGCTCCTACAATACAATCTCTGCAGCTCCTGTACATTTTCCAGCATCATCAAGCACAAAATGGCATCAAGCAAGCATCCATTGTAATAGATGGAAGAAAAGATGGCCCCATTGAAACAATCACTTTGCACCAAAATCAAATGTTTCATACTTTATATTGGTCTGTGAATCCACATGCCGAACGAATCGATTTTTTCTTAAAGGCTCCAACCATGGATTTCATTTGGTTGTTTATTTCTACTATATTGCTTCTAAATTGGTGCAAAATTAATCTAACACGTGGACAGAAACAATTTCCTTGCAGTGTTTTGTCAATGTAAGCATCTTCGAAATATTCCCTCAGCGAGGAAAACTCATCGAGTTTCACTTTCTTAAAACGTATTTCTATAGCGCCAGCATAATTCACTTCAGAATTCGAAAACATTCATTGTTGCTCGTTATTAAAATTGCTGGATGGAATTTTAATTTATACACGATGTTACACAGAAAATCATGGACTGCATAAGGGATGCACTCTCAACGAAATAAATTCAGTTTTCAAATCCGTTATACATAACATGCAAGAACCTTGGATGGCTTGAATATTGAATTTTCCTGTTGTTATAAAAAAATCTGGTTTGGAACATTTATTTTGCTCCATATTCTGATGCCATTTTCCACTTACTAATGTCCAATTAACGGATTTATCTTACTGCATTCAGGTTATTGGGAAAATTGTATGAATATTTAGAATGGAAAATTAGTTTACGAATGAGCACAATTTTATAAGCAATTTCACTGTTCTGTTTATTTGTTCTGCTAAGTTCACTTATAGATGTTTCTACGTTTTTAATCAATTCTGGTATTACGTGTTAACCAAACGAATTGATTGTTTATGTAAACTTACTGCTACTTCGTAGTAGGCAATACTCACTGTCGGATTTGCACTTCGCATCCAGCTCTAAAGTTAAAGATGCAAAAATTTGAATTGGAATATTGTTCATGTAAAACCATTCAATCACGTACTGAACGTTTCGAAAGGAACAGCATCTATGTAATGGAAGAATATTTTGACAGCACATGTACCTTTCTCCTTTCGACTCAGAAGTGTTTCTGTAATAAACGCAGACACATTTCTATTTAAGACATATGATAAAATGTGTTTACTTCCACATCGTCCAGATGATGTGGAGTTCAGATGCAAAGCCGCATTATGACGAATCATATTTAATAGAAAAATAAATTGTTTATAATGACTGAGTTGATATTGTTCCACAATATGCAAAGTGCGGCACAATAGTTCTACTCCTGCCTGTGTGGAGTTTGCACGTTCTCCTCTCGTCTGTGTGGGTTTCCTCCGGGTGCTCCGGTTTCCTCCAACAGTCCAAAGATGTACTGGTTAAATGCATTAGCCATGCTAAATTCTCCCTCAGTGTGCCCGAACAGCCGCTGGTGTTTGGCAACTAGCTGATTTTCACAGTAATTTCATCGCAAAATGATGTAAGTCTACTTGTGACAATAACAAAATAAACTTTAACTGGCTAATAGACGGAAGTTAAACTCATTGCTTCGAAACACCATGTTCTGATTTTTTTTGAGGCCCCTTTGCGTATAACGTGGCAGAAAGTACGTCAGTTTCGAAAATTAAGTTCTGCATTTGGACTTTCAATAGTCACTAACCAAAATAATCTCCGAGTGTTGAGAATAATCTCAACAGTGTGAAAGTCATGCGATCTTCGTGGAGCTCTTCATATTTTATGAGGCAGAATCAACTATTAGACCATTGGACGCCATGAAAATATTGTCAAAATTTCATCTTTGCACGTACTGCGTAAGTAAACTCAGACATTACTGAAAATGAAGCATGTCGCCGAATGTTACCACCTTTCATTAAGGCCTATCTAAGGAAGCCAAATGTGATACGATGAAAGAAGTTCATCTCATACGAGAAAAAGCATTGATTGTCAAGTGGGCTCTGCTTTGCCGGCCGTCAAATCTGAGCTGAAAATATTTGGTTTGCCGCTGATATCTTTGGATGGCGGTGTGTGTTGTGGGGAGACGGGAAGGAGGGGGGCAGTGATAAGGGGGGACGTCGGAAGGAAATAGAACAATCATTTAGACAAGCTGTTTCACATTTCTACCACGCATTTTTTTACTCAGTGATATTGCCCATTAGCAGGATGCGCCCATCAGTCCAAAACGATATTTTTGAGCAGTATGCTGCACAACCTACAGTTCCAATGTGGATCCGGGTAACTAGGCATAGGCTACACAAAATGCTGAGTGCAAGGTGCAGAGTGCAGGCTCCACTCATCCAACACGTCCTTGCATACGCAAAATACAGTATCTATTCTTGCATATTCTTGCAATTCACCAGCACTTGCGGAAAAAAAATATTCTATGTACACTCATTGTTTCACTAACAACCTGAACAGATTCATTTGTTACCCCGGGCATTTTTTTGTTAAGAATACATTATTCTTAATGTTTTGCAGTCACCTGTTTTTTGAAGAATTCTGCTTAACTCCTTTAGTTCTGGAATGGACATTGATATGGTTTGAGTTGACAAACATGATCAATTTCTATCTGTTGAAAAGATGTATTACCAGTCTTGTCACTCACATGGAATTTCTGAAGTTAATGTTTTTGTTTGGCCAGCATTTATTTTGCCATTCTTACCTTGAGAATCCAGAAAAGAAATGTGTCCAAGTCGCTTGGTCATAAAGGCGTAGGTAAGAAGTTTGTTAACAATAGAGAGATGGGTTATTGAGCATGTATTCCATTGTGTAGAAATATAGTTGGTGATCGTTCGTCCTATCAGGCCTCTTGGCCGTCGGTGGGTGGAGAAGGCGGGTGAGAGGAAGGCAGTTTGCCAGAAGTTTGTTGCTAGGAGGGAGGCGCTGTAGAGAATCGGGGTGGAGAAAACCAGGCGGAATGGGGTGTGTTGGTGAGGGACGGCGGTGGATATTATTTTTCGCTGGTTTGGTCTGTCCTATTGTGCATGTGGAGGGCTGGAGGGATTGGTCAAAGGGAGAGTTGCCAAGGCCCCTGCTCGAGTAAATTCGGAAATTGGAGTTCAGTTGAGGTACCTTGGATAATTGCCGAGTTACAGCTGGTGTCATTCAATGTGCCACCACCTGTGTAAAAATCTGTCACGTCTCGTAATTTTGTCAACGCCGTGTGTTCTTCAGTCTCTCCAGGGAGTCCTGGAAGGATTTCTAGCAATCCGTTTACTGTAAGGATTGGGACAATTACTCACATTATACCCGGTTTATAAAAGAATAATTGCATCAGTATCTGTTTGCCCAGATATCCTGTGTCATACACTAATACAATTATTTTAAATTGGAACAATGTTAGAGCTGATGCACCACGGTGGGGAAAGGGAGGCGCTCGTCTGAGCTTCAACCCACACATTTCGTATTCACTTTTGCTCTGCGAACTTTGAAAAGGGTCTACGACCTGGACGAGCCGGAGAAGCATTAGGATGTGTTTTTAACAAATCGCTCAGAATAACCCTTACAGAGCAAGAAAGATTTAATGCCCAAACGTGTTAGAATATTTAAGATAAAGGTTTAACTACATACCGATGACAGAATCGGACGGCAAACAAGGATTGAATTAAAAGATAGGTCTTTTTTTAAAAATCCAGCGATAGAAACTCAGCATTTTTGGCAAGGCCAAAATTTGTTGCTGATTCGTATCTGTCACTGAATTTATTAACTACTAGGCCATTTTAGAGGGCAGTCAGAAGTACTGTGAGTCTGGAATCACATACAGGACAGAGAAGGACGACAAATTTTCTTCCCCAAGAGGCATCAATGGAATAGACAAGTCTGTACAACAATAGATTATAATTTCGTGGCCATGATTACTCAGCCTAGATTTCAATTCCAGATTTTAATTATTTGGTAATTGCAGTGGTGGGGCTTGAAGTCATGCCCCCTGGGCATTAAGTTGTCTGTCTGGGTGATTAACACAGCGACATCGCCACTACACCATTACCTTCCCAAAATCAGAACAAAGTAAAAGTTCAACTTATCTTTAATATCTGCTGAATAGGCGTCCAGTCACATGAACATGAATTACTAGTGCCAGAACAGGTCAGATATTTTTCCTATGTACTGTGGTTTTTCAGGACGTTAGTGTGATAGCTATAGTTGATGGATACATGCTAATTTATACTGCACTTTTTTGTGTCCATCTTGTTTGTAAGAGGTATAACTTATATTTAAGCCTGTTGAAGATGGAACAAATAACGTTAGCTTCTTGGTTTCCATACTCAAAGGCACCTTTCGTGATTCAGGTTTCTGTGTCAAAGCAACCCAAAAAGCCATACCCTCACTACAGCCTTGCAACATAAACTGTTCCGAATTCAGTATTTTGTACTGTAGCAAAAAAAAAACAACAGCAGTAATTGTCTCAGGTTGTTGGTACTACAGGAAATAGAGACGTTTGATTTTTGCAATAAAAGCGCACCATAGCTAAACAGAAGGTAAATATTTCCTTAAGTTAACAAAAGCATTTGGTGAGATACATTTACTTTCCAAACGGATACTTCATGAATACCTAAAGCTACACGAATGGATCTAGGCCAGCAGTTTTATAGTCGTTAATCGAAAAACTATGAGCAAACGATCCCTGTTTAAAGATTGCTCTGCAATAACCTAGTGCCTCTGCTATGGCCATAACATTAAATTAGTACGTAGTAGAATATTTTTCACACAGCAGCCATATTTACCACACTATGGGTTTTCACATACAGACAGTGATTCTAAATTTGACTACTTTTTTCATCCAAACTTATCTTAGTACTTAATATCTGCTCCTCTAGTATGTTTTCTCTCCCTCCACAAATTCTGTGCGCCACTATATTCCTCTATGATATTGACTCCTGGCTCTCATAATCTTGTAAGAAGTCTCACAACACGAGGTTAAAGTCCAACAGGTTTATTTGGTAGCAAAAACCACCGAAACCTAATGTGAGACTTTTAACTGTGTTTACCCCAGGCATCTGCACATCATCTCAGAATGCTGCCCAGTTAGTTGAAAATCTCGCAAAGAATTTTAACAAATCTACCCAGAAATTAACCAATCCTGACTCCGGATAGTTTCAACCCATGACGTGATCCAGGTTCTCGCTGCCGTTGGCCTTTGCTGCACTACAATAATTAATTTGGAATGATTTTCGTGCAAGACTGGTTGTCTGGATATCGCTTCTCTGTGGGTTACTTTGATGTAGATATCTTTATTATAACGCTACCTTTGCATATGGAAACCAAAAGGCTAATATGGTTTGCTCCATTCTTCAATGGGCTTAAATGCAACTTATGTCATCGTCATTCTATAGTCAAAAGCAATCAACTAAACATGATTTCATTTTCTATGAATAACAATGATTCCGATGGAGTCACAATTATGAAATCCGTTTGTTTAGGATCGAGAGAACCATTTGTCAAAACCGTCACAAATAATAGCGTGATTAAGCACCCGTTTAATCTTAAATGCACATGTTATGAAGGAAGCCATTCAGTCGTCCAACTTTAAACTTTTTGATTTCGGTGCCTGTTTATTGGAAAGGATGCAGCGGAGGATCGTGTGGAGAAACAAGCTATGTCTGACCACAACTGATTCTTTTGTGGATGGCAGCAATTGTTGAAGAAGTCATATTGAACTCGAAATTTCAGCATTGTTTTTCTCATCGCAGCTGCTGTCATGTCTGCGGAATATCTCCAGTACTTTTACATCCAGAATTTGCTGTTATATTTGCTCTGTAATAATTTCAATTCTGAGAGGTTCACAGCTTTGTTTTAAATAAAAAAAAACGAAGAAGATTCCTACCAAATTCTTTCGATTGCAATTCTAATTCTGAAATAAAAGCCGGCAAGAATATTCATTAGTTATTTTTAAATCTGATGAATCATCATTTGCACCCCGCATTCTAATTGATGTATTTATTTATTTCCTCTGCATTGCATCGAATTTCTACTTTCTTAGTGTTAATGCAAAAGAATGTCAATTCAATTTGTATCTTCTATGTTGCCAAAAGCATTGTGCTACTCGTAAAGGAATTCCGTCATTACATGTTTTATTTTTTCCTCGAGTTGTTGCATTAATTTCTCTCTATTCCATTGAGATTAATCTAACGAACAGCCAATGGAAGTCAACGCCGATTTGTTTTGAAGAAACGTTTCCATTTCTAGATCAAAATATAAGCAATACATAATAGGTAACGGTCGTTCAGTCATCTACTGAGATTAACACTTGAATGCCTTACAGATATATTAAGTGAAAAATGGTTAATTTTTAAACTGAAACACTGGAGAGTTATTTGTCTCTCTGCTTTTCAGAAGCTGAAACGTTAGATAAGTTTTGCATCTTCAATTAGGAAACAGTCTTTTAAAATCTCAAACGAAGCTAAAATGCTAACAGAACATGTCTTTGAAAATAGGAATACTTATATTGGACCACTAAAAATGGGAGAAACGTATCCTGCCGGAACTAAGTTTCTAAGATGATCTTTAATGTTCTGATGTGATTTGCTTGCTCCCTGTGCAGATTGCAAAACGTATGTTCGCCTTCAACATTGTACTTAGTAAAACACATGCATCGTTTCAACACAAAAATAATTCTGTCCAGAGTGATGAGGTTAAATAAATATCAGACAATCAGTGGAGAATTGCTGAAGTTGCGAAACTCGACTGATGCTTTCTCCGTTTGGAGAAAATGTCATGAAAACCAGACACAGTCCTGGACTATTTGCATTAAACCTACTCCAAGATAATTGAAGCTTCCAATATCGCAGTACAGGTTTCACAAACATCCCACCAAATGTGTTAACAGATGTCTTCGTTATAAATCCATCACAGTTTATGCAGTGCCAAACGGTTTGTAAAGATAAACCAGCGATATGATCGTCTGGAGATATATATATATATATATATATTTATATATAATATATATATATTCCTGTCATGTGTTTACATATATATAATATATATACATATATATTTTATATGTATATATATATATAAAACACATGACAAGGAAATGCGTGCTTCGCATAAAACTTAAAATAGTAGAGAGAAAAAAAAACAAAAAAAAAACATAGAACATAGCGGAGAGGAAAAGTTACTTTTTCTACCATTGGGAACCATGTTAACATTGCAGACATATACTGATTCATTGTATAAACCAATTACTTGAACAGCTAATAAGGAAAATAATTTAAAAATAATTTTTTAAAAAAGATATTATGGTCAATGAACTAAAGAAATATCGCATTAATATGAAGACGAGGAACAACAATATTCGATGCAAAGGGAACAAAATGAAATGGGAGGATGGACGCAGCATGAAACCTTAACAATAAAGATGGAAGGAATTGCATACAAAAGCTAAAAAGCTGTATCAAATTTTGATATATTCTATGGAATCCAATGGTTTCATAAAAAGAAATTGGTGTTACTTGAAACGAAACGATTTGAAGACACACAACGTATTTGCACTTTTACATACTTGCATCTCTCATGGCTTTCTGGTATTCTGAAATAAATTAAATGTATTTGAATCATCAATAGCCACAGATGAAATGCCTGAAAATTGGAGAGTGGCAAATATTGTACCTTTGTTTAAAAAGGGCTTTAGGGAAAAGCCTGAGAACTACAGGCCAGTGGGCATCACATCTGTGGTGGGCAAGTTGTTGGAAAGTATTTTGAGAGACAAGATCTACAGGCATTTAGAGATGCAAGGGCTGATTAGGGTCAGAAACAGTGGCTTTGATGGTGGAAAATCATGTCTCATAAATTTGATTGAGCTTTCTGAAGGGGAATCCAAAAATGTAGATGAGGGTAGTGCAGTTGACAGTGCAGGTGATATTGTCTACATGACTTTGACAAGGTATCGCATGGTAAGTGATTGGATAATGGATCCAGGGTGATTTATCGAAATAGATACAAAATTGGCTTCTTGGGTGTTTGTAGCAGTTTGTTTTTCAAACTGGAGGATTGTGACAAGTGGTGTGCCTCAAAGATCAGTGCTGGGTCCACGTTTTTGTCATTTGTATTAACGATTTGGATGAGAATATAAGGGGCATGATTATTAAGTTTGCTTACTAGTCGTGGATTGCTTACTAACCATGGATAATAGATAGTGAAGGAAATTATCTCCGATTCCAATGAGATCTTGATCAATTGGGCCAGTGGGCTGACGAATGGCAGATGGAGTTAAGTTTAGATAAATGCCAGGTGATGCATTTTGGTAAATTGAAGCAGGACATGACTTACTCAGTTAATGGTAGGGTGTTGGGGAGTGTTATAGAACAAAGACATCGAGGGGTATAAGTTCATAGCTCATGAAAGTGGAGTCACGGGTGGATAGAATGGTGAAGAAATCATTCATCATGCTTAGTTTCATCGCTTTGAGCATTGAATACAGAATTTGCGACCACTTGTTGAAGTTGTACAAGACATTGGTCACCCAATTAGAGAAAAGATACTATTAAACTAGAAAGAGTGCAGAAAAGATTTACTAGGATGCTATTGGGACTTGATAGCCAGAGTTATGAGGAGAGGCTGAATAGATGGGACTTTTTTCTCTGGAGCCTAGAAGGCTGGGGGCTGATTTATAGACGTCTATAAAATAACGTCGGGCATAGATCAGCTAGATAATCAATATATTTTCTCAAAAGAGTCTATAACTAGAGGGCAGGTTTAAAGTGAGAAGGTAGAGATACAAAATTGTCTAGAGGGGCGCAAGTTTTTCATGCAGAGAATGATGAGTGTCTGGAAGAAGCTGCCAGAGATAACAATAGATGCGTTTACAATTTTGCCTTTTAAAAAAACATTTAGACAGTTACATAGGTAAAATGGCTATACAGGGATATAAACTAAATGCGGACGATGGGGATAAGCTTAGCAGTTTAAGAAGGAGCTAAACGGCGGCCGGACAAGTTGGTCGAAGGACCTTGTTGGAAACCTCTATGACTCTACAACTCCGATACGTTACAACCAAGAAGCAGCAATCGTGTGTGAAGAAATTGCTATCAATGCTCTGTTGAATTAAAATCGGTGTTGGAGAAAGGCCTTTGAAAATATTTCTATCTTAACGTATTGTCGAAATGTTGATAACTGCAATAGTTCTATAAAATTTCTGAATGTTTGATTCACTGCATTATCATTTGAATTCAAAGCGGACTCAGAGGTTTCACTCAACAGCGATGAATAATGCCTGTAGAAAAAGGTAAAATGTTGAACATGGTGTAGATGAACAAAAAACCCCCAAAATATTGGTTAAAATGGACAGTCAGTCAACGTTTGTGGATTAAACAGGTACGTTCATATCTGTTCTGTAGAAATCTTTGTAAAATGCGAATTTACGAGAAATACGAAAGATGTGAATTTTAATTCTTTTAGGTTAAAGCAACGAACCGTAAATTGCAAGATGAACAGATGCCTTCAGCAATTGATAATTTATAAAGTAGAAGTGATTGCGTTCTCAGATATGATGTGCAACACCCGCAGGTTCATAGTTCATGGACTCAAATAGAGTACCGACCCATAGTGATTGCCTTCTCGGACAGAATTATTCCTTGCCCTGGCTGATTGTAATGGGCGAATTGCATTAGGTTTATTTTAATCTAGACTAATATCTACAATGGTAATGACTGTCTTTTTCAAATTCTCCTAATCTAACTATCTTATGGGTGGAACACATTGTGTTCGTATGTATTCGAAAGAAATTTCATAATTTCAAAGACCTCTAATGAGTTTGCGTATTGGCATTAGCATCTATTCATCTATTTTAATAGTTATAGTCACTCAAAGATTGCCCAACCTCATGGCGAGAGGAAATGTCCAAGTGGACCTTAAGGAACGGTAAAGATAGAAATCACCGTCCCTCAGTTCAGCGAAGTGAAAAAATGAAACTGCAATGTTTACATTACGATTAGTCAGACTACTCATTGCAGCACATATATCTCATCACCCTTGCACTCTTTTCTGTTGACCAAGTATGTTGGTGCATGAGAGAAATTTCCAGAAATAAGTGCATAGTCCGGGATTGACAGCATGCGTAACAAAATGGCTGCAGAGCATACTCGTGGTAGACGACGGCCCGCTGGCTTTATCGCTAGATTAATAATCCAGAAACTGAGCGAATGTTCTGAGGACCCGGGACATGGTAGAATTTGAATTCGTAAAAATACCTTGATGTACTTGTTTTTATCCTACAGGTGCTTTGGTTCACCTTGTTGTCTAACAAGAGGCATACACGCGATGAGTCGTGAGAGGGCTGCTCTTGGATTTTTTTCGAGAGTATCCTAGTGCTTCACGTCGTTAGTGCACGCTTGACCTGGACCATTTGATGGGGAATACGACAGCTCAGTGACTATCGCTGTGCTGTGCAGATACATGGATTTGGGCCTGTGTCTGTGGGAGTTTGCGCATTCTCCCCGTGCTTGCGTGGGTTTTCTCCGGGTGCTCCGGTTTCCTCCCACATCCCAAAGATGTGCTCTTAGGCTAATTGGCAAAACAAATTCTCCCTAAATTGTCTCAAATTTGGTTTTTAATCCATAGATCTATAAACATAGACAGGGATCACGGGTAGAGGTGGGAACATCGGGTGGCGGCGCGGGCTCATTGGGCCGAAAGGTCTGTTCCCCATGCTGTTTTGTTCTTTGTTCTTCGTACTGTTTAAATTATTGTCGATTGTTGGAAAACTTATTTGGTTTACTAATGTCATTTAAGTAAGGGAAATGTGGTTGGCTCTCAACCGCCCTCCAAAGACAACTAGGGATAAAAAAAAATGCTGGCTAGCCAACGACACCCAAATCCCACAAATGAATAAAAAATTGGGTAGCGTATGGAGAGTGCCTTCCTTCTGAGGAACAGTTTATATTTTAGCAAAATGTGAAATCATCGTTTCTGATGAATTCTTGAAACAGAGTGAATTTATTTTCAGTTTTTTTCCGGAATGGAGATCGGATTCGGATATTAAGTTGGATACAGAGGGAGCAAACTAAAGGTACATGTATTAAAATCCATCATTAGAACCGGAAGCCATCGAACCTACATTGTCTTTTGACTAAATTGGTAACTGCCTCGGGGAGGGTTTTGCGTGCGTCGCTTTTTTCTGTCGCATTCTTTTCAGCTCCTCTCAGCAATCGAATACTTGCAAATCGACTAGATATTCACCGCGATATAAAAACACATGCCAATACTATTTGGGCTGGTGAATGGTTACCGGCTTGAAAGAGAACTCGATGTTTGATTTGATTTGATTTGATTTGATTTATTATTGTCATGTGTATTAACATATAGCGAAAAGTATTGTTTATTGCGCGCTATATAAACAAGGCATACTGTTCATAGAGAGTGCAGAATGTAATGTTACAGTCATCGACAAAGATCAACTTAATACAAGGTAAATCCATTCAAAAGTCTGACAGCAGCGAAGAAGAAGGTGTTCTTGAGTCGGCTGGTATGTGACCTCAGGTTTTTATATCTTTTTTCCGAAAGAAGAAGTTGGAAGAGAGAATGTTCGGAATGCGTGAGGTCCCTAATTATGCTGGCTGCTTTGCCGAGGCAACAGGTAGTGTAGACAAAATGTAGACGTTGACTGAGGGCGAAATATGGATTGAAATGGGGCCCATTAGGCTTGATAGTAAAATATGCCTGTAAATTTGGCTGGCAACATCAGGAGAAAAGATATTGCGGATGGAGATTCAGAAGAACAGTTGGTGAGAGTATTTTTTTTCGCACACTTCGCACTTGGAACATCGTTGGATACAAGTTCAACATAAAATAAGTTGAGTTTATAACTTATGTCCTACATAAATTGGCATGGCTAATAAGCTTTAGAATGCCACGGTTTTCGTGTGTAAAAATGTGTCGGGTTTAGGGGATGTTGAATTTAAATCCACGTGAATTAAACTAAAAGATTCCTTCCTTAAAATCAAGTCGCGTACCATATTATGCTCTAAATTGTTATCAGATGGAAAAAGGAACATTGCAACCAGGAACGCCCACTATTCCATTTAGGCTAAATGTCCGTTGAGGGAGAAGGAGCAGGTCAGAAATAAACATTAGAGTAACACCCATATATCACATCATAGTCTGAATTTAATCAACTAGATGACTATTTATTTATAATGTGCGGATGGATGCAATGCAAAATATTACTGGACAATGATCGTTCGCTGCTGGCCTTGAAGCAAAATGCATTGCTGTGAGTGTAAATAAATTCTAGCAGATCACAATCTCCATTGGTACGATGGGAGGTGCGAACTCTGCGACTGGTTGTTCGATTATGTTAACAGAATCTCACTTTTCTGGTTTGCTTGAAGTTCGAATGCTGTAACGAGAAGTGCAATTCTATGAACGATATTATGCGCTAAAATTAATTTCGCATCAAATTTGACTTTGCATTAATAGGGTAAAAGTTGAAACGCAGATATTCAAAACATCGTTATCTCAGCCATGCCTCGCTTGGGCATTGAGTCAACGAGATTAGAAAATTGGATGCATGGCTCAATGAATGGTGTGCGGAGAAGGATGTGTCACACACTGCACGTGAGCATCTCATTCTCAGGAAAGCAGGCGCCTTTCTGTTGAGGCCAGTGTCGCTGAAAATCGTAGAAATTGAGCCGTATATCTCGAAGGACGTGAGGGACAGAGTGAAGTGATATTCAGAAATCCAAAGCGAAGAGTCGGGCAGTAGAATTTTGTAACGACCCGTATAAAGGCAAGCACAGGGATGCGCTAAGAGTGGAATTAAAAACAAAGAACAAAGAAAATTACAGCGCAGGAACAGTCTTTCAGACCTCCAAGCCTGCACCTACCATGCTGCCCGACTTAACTAAAACCTTCCGCATTTCCGGGCACCAAATCCCACTATTCTCATCCTATTCATATATTTGTCAAGACGCCCCTTGCAAGTTACCACCGTATCTGCTTCCACTATCTCTCCCGGCAAAGAGTTCCAGGCACCTATCACCCTCTGTGTAAAAAAAACCCCCTGCCTTTCTCATGTCTTTAAACCTTTCCTCTCACACCTTAAATTTGCGCGCCTTAGTAACTGATTCTTCTAACCTGGGAAAAAGCTTCTGACTATCCTCTTTGTCCATGCCTCTCATAATCTTGCAGACTCCTATCAGGTTGCCCTTCAATCTCCGAAATTCTAGTGAGAACAAACCAAGTTTCTCCAAACCCTCCTTGTAGATAATGCCCCGCATACCAGCCAACATCCTGGTAAATCTTTTCTGTACCGTCTCGAAAGCGTCCACGTCCTTTCGGCAGTGTGATGACTAGAATTGACCACTATATTCCAAATGTGGCCTAACAAAGATTCTGTCAAGCCGCAAATTCATCCAATTCTGGAAACTGTTTAAAAATGCCATCATGCCGTGTGAGAGACAGAGAGAGCAAATACAGTTCACCAGAATGGTTGCAGGAACATGTCTCTTTTGTTAGATTAATAGGTTGCAAAGTAGGACTACTGTCCTTCGCAAAATGAAAGAACACTTCAGGGGAGGATTCAACATCATTATGTATTTTGATAAAATCGGTAGGGGAACATTTTCCATTGTTGAACAGGCTGGGATAGGGAGGCTATGGCCAGTTGGCAGAAAGAGCCAGAGCTTACTGACTTAAGTTAATGAATCAATGATGACACGTGAGAAAGATAAATAAATAGGTGGTGTTTGCATCTGCAATTTTCTGCTGGAGACTGTAATGAAGGCAAATTTCTTAGATAAATACAAAAACGAATTGGGTCAAGATCTGAAAGAAAAAAACAAAGTCGTGAAAGGTTAGGCAGGATGCGGCAGGAAGTTGGGGTGGTGCTTCGTTGGAGGGCACCACGTCAAATTCCTTTCGCCGTGGGCTAGCACGAGTAGAACTCTCCTAATTGCTTCACTCTGCTTTAAAAATATTTTGATTCTGTGTTGAAAATTTTACATTTGGCATGTAATATTAATTGATCAGAAATTGTTGACTGATGACATTTGAAAGTTTGATCATGTTTATTTCTTTAACTGGAAAACTGCTCTTAGACGGTTGCGATATCCAGATGAATCTAAATTTGCTCAACTAGGTCAATATATTTTCCTTGTATCACTATATTAATCAGTATAGACAAAAGGCAGATAATTAGAGTTGTGGAGAATATAAGTTGTTGTTGGATTCTATGGCTAAACAGCGTATAACACCCCAGTGATCTATTCCTACTCCGATCTCCCTTTCGGTATTTCATTGTTCCTTGCAGTTTTTTGACGAAAATTCGTGTGTTCCATTCCAGGCAACTACTGAGTCCACTTTCTGGTGATCAATGTGTCTACGTTAGTCAGATTTGCAAAAGGCCTCCGAGACTGATTGACTCATTGACCAGTTGAAAATCATTTACATATTCTGCATGCAATTACTGCAACAAACAGCTACTCCTGGGTAAGATACTCTTTCTGTGAGTTGGTGCAGACGTGATGGACCGAATTGCAGCCTTCTGCACTGTCGGGCTTCTATGGCTATATGATTCTACAATGTGATACTATTGAACTTCTGAAACAGTTTTACTCAGCGGAACTCTTAGCTAAAGCAACAAATTCTTGCTCCACAAATTTCAATTCTATCCTGAAGAATTTTTTGTCTTTCTAAATATGAAAATCCACATAACATCTGCGCTTGTTCATATTACATTCCATCCTGGAACTAATGCTTACCACAAAGCAACCTACTCTTTGTTGACAGCAACTTATTCATCCTGCTTGTTATTCTCACTTCAGAGCAGTACATATTGTCGTGACATTCCTCAAATCCAGGATATCAAGCTCGGATGGTCGATATTAATTTTTTGAGAATCAGAGCATTACGATCATTGCGCAGAACACATCTCTCTAGTTATGCTCTGCTGCAATAAAAACATAACTTAGTTGCTTCTAACTTTGATTATTAAATTAATGGCGAAGTCCAATAAAAAAAGGAAGTTGTTGTGCATCTGCTCGTGCATTTACTTAAGCTGTTCCAGAACAACAAAACATATACGAATGTAAACTCGATATGTTACCTGATTCACGAACTTTGATTAGTTCTGAAAAGAGAAATTAATTTTATTTTGAGTTTTCCGTTTACATTTTTAAAATTAACGTTTCAAGCTGAAACGGCTTTTTAAAAACTGCTTTGGTAAAAAAAACCGTTTCAACTGCATATCGATTTTCTATGATTGTTCAACGGCAGAATGAATCTTTTAAGGAGTGAATTGGAATAACTTCATTTGTGCGATTTTCACGCCGTTGATAAAGGCAGCATTTGTTACTCATCTCCAACTGCACTTGAGAAATGGTGATGGGGGCTCAGATAGAAGGATTGCTCTCTATCTCGGTTAGCATATTTTCCGTGCTTGTGGAAAGGAAATCCCCAAATTTTGATCCAGCCACAGTAATAGAATAATGGCATGTAAAGATAACAGAAATGTAGGCTACTAAATGTATCTGGCAAATGCCTTTCCTATTATACTCATCGCAGACTAGCAGCCAAAATTGATTTTTGTTGGGGACACAAATTGGGCATTAGAAGTTGCGTTTCTATCACAGGTTTCATCATGCTAGGGTTATTAAATGGACAAAAACAGTGCAAAGGCAGATGGACATCAAGGGAAACAAAGAACATAAATGTCCTTATTCAATTTTTTACCTGCGTCCTTTTCGCTCAATAGTTTCTCTGCCAAATAAAAAAAGATAAAAGAAATCATCACGGAGTGGGAACACAGCAGATAACTTCGTGAGCAATTGATTGCTACAAAAAATAAGGATAACTCTATGAACCTGTTTCAAAATTCAAGAGTTGTGCGCCTACGTTCATATTTAAATTAACGTACATTTTATATCCAGGGACATTTTTAATCACAGAACATGTAATCGTTCTTAGTTTGTATAATTCACATGGAGTTTCCATCTCGGAGTTTTACACCGGCAATGAATTTTGTATAATTTCTTACTTAGTATACGCATGATAGTTTATGTAGTTCAAATAAAATCATATAAGAATAGTTGTGCGGTCAAATGTAACGTGTAATGGCAGATTAAATTCTTCCACGCAGCTAAAAACAATTTGAAATCATGGGATCGTTTTCAAATTCCAATCGCATGTAACCAGCGTTCACCACAAACCACAAGGTCTTATTTCCAAGTGACAAGAAGACGAATGGTGGCCTCATGCTAATTCCCGGAAGTCCTGATGATTGTTTTGAAAACATTCACCTATTTGAGATTCTCACTGCGCCATTACGTATTCAACATAATTCGATTTTGGTCAAAACATGTTCATTGTCATGGGCAGTGTAATAATGACATTAAATAGGTAATACTCAATTTAGCCATACCCAGTTTTTGAAGTTTGCTCTGTAGGTCTAAAAGAAAAAAAATGGACTGCATGTTCATTATAAGAGCTATAAGAAGTAAAATGAAGAGTCGCAGATGATTGATCCACCAATAGGAAAATTATATCAATGATAAAACAGTAATGATCACTCAATAAAAGACAAAATGTATGTTAATTGCAATGAATGTCTTTGAAGATCGCAGTTATATTAAAGGCGGTCGTCTGTATTTTATGGACTCCCTGTGAAATCACATGCACCAGAATGCTATTTGCAGGTTACAAGGTTCCTACATTTCTATGTAAGTATTTTCAGTACCAACTTTGCGGTGTTTTTTTCATGGAACCATGTCAGAAAAAATTAGTTTCTATACACTTCAATCAAGTTAAAGTACCTGTCAATGGTGTTTTGTGTGCAGCAACAATGAATTCCCAAAACCTAGCATTTTCATTGTGCATCTTTTACCTTAATATTTGCACTGAACAAATATTGTTCGATGGACGATAGGGAAAATCATCATCATAATTATTCACACGGCAAATTCTACGTGCTTATTCGTTTATTCCAATAATAGCGATATTTGCCCTTAGTTCATAATGTTACTCTTTCTTATCTTAGATGAGTGTAATATGTGAATGGCATCCTTTCAACTCACACATAAAAACAACACATACCACAGAAATAAAGTTTCTGGTCAATGGAATAGATTTCTCATATATTGCAAAATGAATAACATTGTATTGTACATTTTTCAATATTTAGAGTTTTCAATGAAACATAAGAACATAAGAACTAGGAGTAGCAGAATGCCATCTGGCCCCTCGAACGTGCACAGTATGTGTCAAGAGAATTCAAGTAGATCACACCAGGTCCATGATTCTCGAATGCATATTTTTCATCCATGAATACATAGCACCAAAACTGCCCTTATTTGTGTAAGTTCTCAGGCCACAACAACACTAACTTTGTTTTCGTCACAATGCACATTGACGTGAGTGCACGATTTCGAATTTTTCATTCCTTCCTAACATGTGTACTTTGCAACCTTTCTTCACCCCACCAATTCGTCTATTTATTCTCTCACCAGATTTTGTATCTAGCTACACTTTAAATATAATACAAAATAAATTATTCAGCTACTCGTTACATAGTTTGCTCGTTGGCATTTAGCCTGCAAGGAACTAGCTATCTAGGCGATGAGTTATTGTCATCCATGAACGTTGCTCAGTTAGACTAGTTTGGCTGAATGCCCTCCTTTAACATTGAAAATTCTGTTAATTTCTACAAACAGGAATTACTGCAGAGTTCATTCTTCAGATTATCAATCCGATTACAGGAGCTTCAAGAGATTCAGAGACTCCTTAGAACAGAGATAGAGCGATGTTCCCCGAGAGAGGGTGTATCATTTCGGGAATATTGGAGTCATTCCTGGAGAAATTGGCCCCTCTACAGGTTGGGATAGTAAAATCTAAACAGAGCTCTGACTGTATGTCTGGCAAGGAGCTAGACTAGTGCTCCTATAGAAAAAAACTTGGCGAAGATTTAACAATATGAAATGGTGCTAGAGTAGAAAACCCAGATGTGGAGAAAACTGGGAGAGACTGGAAGAAGTATAGTGTCAAACAGTAAAGTTTTGATAGAACACATTCGGAAGAAATACAATAAATTCGAAATTTAAGTTATCATGCACTCAATCACTGTGCATAGTGTTGAATACAAAAATTCGTATCGTTATGGCCTGGAAAATTGTCTCAAGCAAGGGCCGTTTTCGTGCTAAATATCCATGGATGCAAAACATGCAAACGAAGATAATGGAGCTGGTTTGAATTACGTGAATGTTGAAAGAAAAGAATAATAAAATTTATAAAATAGCCTTGTGACTAGTGTGAGAATTATCCGAATAAAAATGGATTGTAGGAATATAGATGGATGCGACGTTCATCAATTGTAAGGAGAAAAAGAGGAATGCTGAACAGTTGTTCATTGGGCTATTATTAAACTTTTCGTTGCGTCTTAGAGTTCGAAATTAAACCCCTGTTATTGTTACATATTACTGTCGAACGCCTTGGCATGCAGGCCACACTGAATGTTCGAAGATGTCACGAGTAGTGGACGAAATCATAGAACTATAGAGTCTTAGATTCAGACAGTGCAGTAAAGATCCTTCGTCCCATCGAGATCCAAGCGAGAAATATTTGAAATTCTGCCTATTCCCACTTAGCTGCACTTGGCTAATTGACTTGAATGTTACGACGTGCGAAGTGATCATCCAGATATTTCTTAAAGGATAGGAGGCAACCTTCCCAGGTAACGCATGTCAGTCTGTCACAAGCCGCTTCCTCATAAATGTTCTGTCCTCATCTTGAGCATGTGTCCCTTTGTGACAGACCCTTCAACAGTTGCTGCTTCCCACACTTTATATGTTTCTCATAATCTTGCACATCTCAATCAGATCGCCCCTCAGCCTTCTGTGCTCCAACGAAAACAAACCAAGCCTATGCAAACACTCTTCAGAAATCAAATGTTCCTTCCAAGGCAGCAACCTGACGAATATCGTCTGCAACCCCTTCAGTGCAATCACATCTTTCCTGTAATGTGGCGACCAGAAATGCACACAGTACTCTAGCTGTAGCCCAACCAAAGTTCTCTACAACTCCAAGATGACTTCGGTGCTTTTGTAATATATTCCTCGATCGACAAAGGCACATATTCCTTATGCGTTGGAAGGAGAGCGAATTGTGAGAACGACTGCATTACCATTCTGAAGGATTACTGATCGATAAAATGGGTACATAAGCGGCGGGTAAAATAATTAAGAGGCGTGCAAGAACAACAGTACGAGGAATTATATAATTAAGAGTACAATACAAAAGAAGGAACATGAGCTGAGATCGTAGGATCATATCTGCATGAATTATGCAAATAGGGAAGTAGGTTGAGAGAGAGAGAGAAATCAAAAAGCATCCCGAATCCTGTTACGCTTTTTTAAAGAGGCATACAGTGCAAACACAAGGATGTTACAAGAAATCCGTGTAAAATACAATGCACTAAAAGGAGGATTGTTTCTAGTTTTTAGAAATCATGTGAAGTCATTTAAGTGGGCGCAAAAAATGTTTATAACAATGGTTGCAGGGCTGGCGATCATCAGTCACGTGCATAGATTGAAGCGGAAGTGGAGCTATTCGCTATCGAGAAGAGAAGAATGGGAGGATATTTGATAGAGGCATACAAATTCCTGAAAGGGCTAGGTAGTATATCGTTAAGGTATCAATGATCAAAGGCAAATGATTAAAGTGACTTGTAATAGAAGCAATGGTATCACGAGAAACGTTTGTACACTGAATGGAGGTGATATAAAATGCTTTGTCTGGGAGATTTGCGGAAGCAAATTTGAACCTTTGCTTTCAAGCGCAAGTTAGATCACAATCAGATTGCTGAAATCAATGAAATACGTGGAAAGAACGTTGGCAATCAAACTGGAGAATTTTTCTTGCAGAATGCTGTCGCAGCTTTGACCTGTCAAATGCCCCATTCAATGCAATGAGTATTTGATTCGATTTGAGGCTTGCTTCGAAATAACGTTTGATTCAGGACCTCCTTCGAAGGCAAAATATTAGATGATGTCAGGCTAGGACTGACGTCGTAAACTCTGCTTAAATGTTAGGCTGGATTATGCAATTTGCCATAAGGTTAATCCTGTTGAAATAGACTCGTAGTGCTTACAAGATTTTCCAGGCCTAATTTCGGTAGAAGTGTTACAGTTGCTGTTAGTACAATCTGCAACTCCGCATTAGTTACAGCATTAGCTGTTTTATTTGCCTGTCACGTGGCAATTTTATTTTATAGCATCCCTGGCTCTTTTTGGTAGGCATTAAGACAACTGTACTTTGAAAGCGTTTCACTTTGCTCAACATTTCCGCACATAAATACCGTGAAATATGGTCACACACGGATGTTACAGAGGTGGAATGCAACATACTTTCTGCAGCAAAGAATTCCTTTCATGTAATTAATTTCAAGAGATTGTCAGAATTCTCTTCGTGTCTTTTACCTCAATCACCTATAACATTAAATAAGAAGGTTTCACGTAAAATGATTATCACTCAAGATACTTTACCTTTCGCTTGTTTCACCTTCTCCACTGATAAGTTGAAAACAAATATGGACTAGAACATGCGAATATGGAGTCCTCGAGAGTCATGAGAATCTTGCACATTATTTCGTAAGTTTAGCTCTGTACAAATGTGCACAACTGGGAATATCTAATTTCGTGAATTCAGTACTGTGGCACTATGGTGTGCACTGATGCCTCATAGTGCCAGAGGCTCAAGTTCAATTGCGGCCTCAGGTGTCGTTTGTGTAGAGTTTGCACATTCTTCCTATGCCTACAAAGGTTTCCTCTGAGTGTGCTAGTTTCTTCTTGCAGTCCAAACATCTGGAGGTTAGTTGGATTGGTCATGCTAAATTGCCCTTTAGTTCTATGGAGATTAGCAGGCTGAATTATGGAGATAGGGGCTGGGTCGAATGTTGTGGTGCAGGTTTGATGTGCCCAATGGCCTATTTCTGCTCTGTAGGATTCTGTGATTCTACAACCTCCACCTACCCCCCACCCCCCGCCTCCCCACAACGATTTTCAGAACCCAAGAAAGATGAGGTGCTGCATTGCAAGCGTCCTCGGCAGACGCAGCAATATTGTGAACGGCGCCACCTGCATGAAACACTGCAGCTTTCGAAGTCATCTTTTTAGAGTCTACAAACTCAATCTTCACGATGTAAGCTCAACTAAATAACACGCCATGTCACCATAAAACAAAATACTACATGGTCATTGAGTACTTTACCGAGTTGTTTTCGATATCTTTCGGTTTCTAAAATAAAGGGACGTAACAGAGAAGTTATAACGCGCTAAGGAAAGTTACGGAATCATGACTCATAACAGAATTGCGGAATAAAGTTATCATCTGTGGAGAGAGAAACATAATTAACTCTTCAATTCCAAGTGACTTTTTCAAAACTGAGGAGTGATATATACTTCTCGTCCTTGCGTCATCAGCTAATGGGAGTATGTTTTCCTTGTCTGCCTACAAAATATGTCATAATTTGTACATCACTCTCTCTCTATATATATAATCATATATATACATATATTATATGGACCCCAAGCATATTTTGTAGGTAAACCTACCCACTCATGGATCCATTCATTGTAGACCATAAATCCTTACTTAAGTATACTGTTCAATCTAGATATTATGCTCTCATGGTAGCACATAAAGCTGTTACTTCTGTCCTTTGTATCCAATGCTTCCTAAATGTTGGCACAAGGAAGCCTGACAACGGGAAACGAAACTGTCAGACTTGTCCTTTGAGCTCAATCATTTCATTCGGCCCATCAAGTCTGGACAAACTCTCTGACATCATATTACCTAGGTCCTATCCACACTTATTTACCCAACTAATCCCCCTACACTATACTCAGAGTTAATTTATAATGAGGCAAAAAGGCACACACATGCATATTGTTGGACCATAGGAGGAAATCAGAGCAGCTGGAAGAAATCCACGCAGACAGGGGCATAATGTCCAAACTACCCACAGACGGTTAGCGTAGATCACTGGCGCTGTTACGCTACCCACAGTGAAACCGTGCCAGCCTTTGAAAGGTGAAAGTGAGCTGTCGGCTTTTGATTAGTCATAAGCCCTTGGCTAAGGAATATTGTACAACCAAGAAATCGAAGACGTAATTGCCGAAGTTTGAGCAGGAACTCCAATATTTGGGTGCGGACTCTCTAAGTGGGACTTCATCTCAATGGGTCTAGTTCCCCTACAATGAACGTTAAATTCCATCCATTGCGTGAAACCCAAGATTCCATTTGGTTTGTTTGCCACTCGATCAATATATCTTCCGACTTTCAAAGGTCAAAGAACATTATATTCCAGACCCCTGTCTGCGCTCACTATTTTAAACAATGCCATTAAAGCTTGTTTATTCTTTGCATTTCTACTACTAAAGTGCATAATCTCACACATGTTAAACTCAATCTATCACTTCGCTATTGTAGTCTGTTGGTATCACACTTGTTTG
This sequence comes from Sphyrna mokarran, assembly GCA_024679065.1. NCBI lineage: Eukaryota > Metazoa > Chordata > Chondrichthyes > Carcharhiniformes > Carcharhinidae > Sphyrna > Sphyrna mokarran. Next base: position 99,333,763 of record JAGIQG010000009.1, read on the forward strand.
TCACCTTTCCAAGTTGGGTATCATCGTTAAATGGTGAAGATTTTCTCTGCATTCCAAAACATTTGCCATGGACCAGTGTTTGCTGCCCTCAATTCAAGTATTTTATCCAATTGGACACCAATCTTATGTTCTCAAGAAGAAATTTTGTTAATCTTTTATGCAGCACTTTGCTGAAGAATTCCATAAATTCATATAAGATGGTAATGATTACAGTACTTTTATCAACACTGTCTGTTACGTCACAAAATATTAAATAGATAAGGCGAGAATTATCTGTCTTTTACATATCCATCCTCGTTACACTTCCTCGAGTTTAAACTCTTCATCAAATATTATTTCGTAAACCTTAACTAAGGCAGGTATTAAACTAATAGACCTGCGTTTGCTACAACTGACCTGACATTCTTTCGTAATAACACTGTCACGTTTTCCCCTTTCCGATTCCCTTTCTGCCAGTATGTCATCAGATTCAACGTCAATATACACATTTCAAATGTATGCTAGACTTTCCATATACTTAGCAGCCCAACATATACTCTTTGTAGGAGGAGGATCTACCCTACCTCTTATTGCATTTTTCGACATTAGGTGTCGTCTGAGTTGAGGTTGTCTTGCCTCCACACTAAAATCGAATTCTGAAGTGACTGGGGGATCTAATATGCGGGCATGAAGTCCCTGTTATATGTGGGCCAGACAACGTTTGGAGGTGTGAAGCTATGGATGTGTGTAGTGACTGGATTTTCATGTGCTCATTATATACGTTTTACTTCACACCACATACTGTTATATTTGGCATGACAGCTGCTTGTAATTGTTTTGTGCCTATTTTTCAGTTTTCATTATATTCTTTATCTCAGTCATTGCCCATGCAACAGTGGTCTTGCTTCTATTATCTTTCTCCTTTTTTAAGATATGTCCAGAATATACTTCAATCTTTTTCTTAAAGTTCACCCATTGCCCATTACTTTTTCTAACTCCACATTTCCATTTTGCCCTGGTTAGATCCCTTCTCATCTAATAGAAATTAACACTCTTCCATCATTAAATTATTCCTTGCTCTCCTGCATTATTCGCTTCACCCGCATGAATTGACAATGATTGTTGCCATTTCCCCCGTCAGGATCTTGACCTGTAGAGTTCTCCATAATTGGAAACTGCAAGCCTCTTTTTACATTTAGAACATACAGTTCTAGGAAGTTAGAAAATCCACCGTTTGGTTGGGTGAATTCAGGACCTGCTTAATGGTGGTGTACATCGTGACTCTTATAATTCACTAAATTCATTCGTGGAATGTTTTCCGTAATCCGCTTTTTGCACTCCTATATGTCCTTTCCAGGCCACTCTTGAAATGAAACAACCTTATTCCGATAATCTTATTTCATGGTACTTATTCTTGTTTTCCACCTTTTTCTGCTTGTGCATTTTTCTGTGTCGATTAGTTGAACCCTCACAGTGGTCACATGCTTTGCGTAGTCATTAATTACTGTCCTGTCGAGGAAGAAAACATTTCTTTCCGAAGAGTTGTCCCCTTTATCAGAACAGGCACCTCTGCCTCAAGGATTTAAACCTCTGCCTCCTCCAGTGTCATTCAACGATCCTCCCTAATTTCCCACTTCTATACAGCAATAAGTACCCCAACATTTACTACCTTTTTGGTCTAACATTTGAAATGTTTTCAATTCAAAAAAGAAGATACAATCATTAGTGGAGTGAAGAATAACACTTGAAATTGGTAGGGTAGCTTGAAATGGCCAACTATCACAAGGTATTATGGGCATTGAATGAAGAAATAAAGCATAAAATAGGAAGTTTGCCATGAATTATTATAATTTTTCTTCATTTTTTCAGCTGGGTCATTATATCCAGCCCTGATAACTAAACATAGGCAGGATACGAGCATAAGGTAGAGGACACCGAAAAGATTTCTGAATCTTTTTCCTGAAATAAGACATACGGATTGAATGGAAATGTTGGCATACTTTTAAAGAGGATAAAAAAGACATGTGTTGATATATGGTACGGATAGAGCAAATAGTGAAACATTCTCCCCAGTGGCTGTTGGTCCAAGATCCAGTCGACGCCAATGTTAAAAAAGACAAACAGTAACAGGAAAATTATACACCGATTTGAAAATACACTAACAGAGAACGCGGCAGATAATTGTATCATCCATCGCTTGAAAAGCATTGTTTGAAAAGGAAATTGGATAAGCAACTGACAAGAAAGAAATTTCTGGCCGCCGGGGGAAGGGGAAGTGTTGCAAATCACTTGGAAGGAGGCGAAAGGGACAAAGTGGCAGTGTGAACTATTGTAGTGTTGCAACTTCTCTTTAATTCTATGGTTCTAACAGGCTCACATAAATGCTGCAGCCATCCTAGATTAATAGGAATGAACATTCACAACTTCCCACTTTTATTCGCTGTTATGAGATAGATGTGGTGCACGATGGAAGAACACTTAAACACACTATCTGAAAAATTAGAGATTGACCAATGCACATTAATTCATTCTACTTTTCATTCTGTCTTTTCCAATGCAGTTCTATGGACTGGTTGGTCACTTTGTGGTGACCAGAAAACGGCTTAGTGAGGCATCGTACATATAACCCAAATCAATCGGCATGATTGTATGCCACATATCAAACACAGCCTTCGAATTTGTCAGAGTGCCGAACAGATGTTAAAACGTAAGTAAAAAAGAAATCCACTCCTCACCACTGTTAGCTGATTCTCTCTTGACTCTTACTTTTTCTAAAATAAATAACAGATATTTGTTCGTCTATTGCATCTGACAACATGGAGTAAATTTTCTCTGATATCCTGCACCGGATTTTTCAAGCACGGCAAAAACAATCGTCAACACTGTTTGTTAACGATTTCAACATCACTTCCAACTTGAATTATACTTGGTAGTTCAACAGAATGTCAACGGCCTTGATGATTTATAACTTCAGCGTTTCGAAATTGAAATGAAATTATTATTTTTTATTTATTGAGGAGTGGATTGACTTTCGATGTTAGTATGCACGAAGTTGACAAGTTGAAATACCAACACTTTTTATTATGTCCCGCCAATAAATTAGGCACAACTTCCGAAATTCAAACTAGCAGCCGCATCTTTTGCACAAGCTCAAAAGTGAGCTACGACTTTTGCAGGAGCACGTTCCTTTCATGTGGTCTAAGCAGAGGTACTTTTAACTTTTGTTTGTAGTGTTAAGCTATTGGCATCAGATTTCCCTGTCGTGAGAAACAATTTCTAGTTTCCTTGTCCATTGACCTTAGCTGTTCCTTGCTTTTTCGCACATTAGAGACCCCAGGAAAATAAAGTTGAATGGGGTGTAACAAGAGAGTGTATGTACATATGTGGTAAAACAATGATAGCCACTGAAGCTTCTTTCACGTTCTATGTTAGCTTGTCTAAGCGTCCATACAATAATCAAAATAATAAAATGCATCGCTAAATATTTAGAATGTCCCATTCGATTACAAGGAAAAACTAGCTACAAGGACCAGATATGTATAGGCTTGGAATACCTGCTCGATGACAACGAGCTTAGTAGTCCAACAGGTTAAATCAATGCGTGGAAAATAACACCAGCAGGCTTAATCTATGTATGGAATATAATGCAGTTAATGATTTATATTCCGGCAGCGTCTGAGTGAAATCTGGTCAGAAGAAACAGGAAACCACATGCCGCTAATGTTGCCAATTCTCAGATATGTCAAAACGTTTAAAATCGAAATCATGATTGTAATATTTCCTTTTTTCTAAATAAAACATCTGCGCCGTTTATGCTTTCAGAAAGGCCACGTCTTCTACCAGGCCTCCTGATTAACTCCCACAGTGAGGCTTAATCACACACCGTTTGTAAAAAGAGCAGAAAAAATCATTCTACATGCATAGCTCATTAAAAGACCACATATTGGAGATGATCAAATGGGCTCTATTGTGCTCTGCAACACTATGATTCTGTTCGCTTTGTAAACGTGTTACCGCTCATCTGCAAACATCTCTGATTTTACTTCCACATCATTTTTCTGTCACCTTCAGTTGTGGATCGCTTTAATCTGTTCAAATCTGTGAAGGAAAATCAGTTAGATTTCACAAAGCACAACAAGGACATTTTGAAAACAAAATGTATATATTTTCTTCCCTTTTTTATGATGGAATGCAAACTTTCACTGTCGTTTATAACTAATTCAAAATTACACATGGATTGATTTTCAGTATTTTCAATTGGGATCGAAGTTGTAGTCCCATTGGAGAAGCTAGAAGATAACAAACGTTTCCTTCAGTCATTTTACACTGAAAATAGCAATAACTCACAGCGATGACAAATTTAAGTTAACAGAGAAAAAGGAAAACTAGATCTGGTGAATAGATTTTGGCTTTAACTTCGTCCGCACCACCTGACGCATGCATTTTTGCGAACTTAAGCTTCAGACAATGCTGCACCCCATAAAATTAATGATGCACGAAACTGACTTTGATCCTATCGAAAATGTTTCGAATATATATACACCTGAAGGGAGAATGAGATTAGCACCTTCGTCAAAATTATAATGTTATACAGGAATTGTGTTTAGCTGTAACTTGCCTGTCTAAGTTTTGTTTTTTAATACAGTATTTGTAGCCACGTTCAGAAATCTGCAGCTGAATACTTTGCAACAGGTTGTGCATCCTTTCATTGCTGAAATTTTCAAATCGTACAGCCAATGTGTTTTTATCGAATTATGTAATGCAAGCCCGGGATTTCTTTTCGTTAATTGCAACGTTGCGGAATATATATGGCATTGAGAACAGCGAGGTAGATTTTCAGCGCAGCTTTTGGCATCAAAGAGGCCATTTGTACTCAGTAGGTTCTGAACATCGCTTGTTGTAGCCGTTCTTTCTCCGTCCACACCTCGGAGAGAATAAAGTATTGCTCACCTCAGTCTCACATTGGCACCTTTCATTCTAAACAATTTAATACATTATGCAACAACACACGAAGTATTGAAAATAAGAAGAACTCAAGCCTTTGCAATATATACGGGGGTAAGTATATCTATACTAAATATTGTCATCTGTTGTACAACATGTTTAAAACAATTGAAACATAATCCACAATTAAATGAGTAAGTAAGATTCTGAACTAAAGTAAAAACTACAGAGACATATTAGCTTACTGCGCGTTATAACATTTACCAGCTTCTTTCTCATTAAGTTTCAGTTCTGTTAAAGAAAATGATTCCAGAAAAATGTATAAATAACGCATCCGCGCTCATTATCGTAATGAAAACAAAACGAAATAACAAATAAATTGAATCTTGATTAATTGATATCCGGTAAATAAAAATAGTAACCGTATTTTAAGGAAGGCAAATGACAACAGAAATATTTCCTCTAGAGCATTATTTCAAATACTGTTATCTCTATACCTGCAACTGAGAGGTTTCTTTCGGAAATACGGAGTTCTGAGAAAAAAAACCGTGGTCATTGAAATGCTTTCCATTTCCAAACAAAATTGCGCATGCTCAAAATGATAAATATTTGTTTTCTGTTGCAGCACAAGTAATTTATTGGAAGACTATTCAGTATCAATATCAAACTAAGCACTACGGGCTAATCATAAACAATTTTGCTCAAGCATAATGCCTCAGTTCCACTGTAATTATTAAATGATTACATAACGTATTGAACCAATTTGAGGTGTTTGAAAAAACCCCCATAAATATATGTTTCTTTTTCTTCTCAGGAAAGGGTCATCGCTACGCCTGCAGCAATCGATATCCCATAGTTAGGTCTTCATTCTGTATCACCTGCAAATTTTCGTCATAACATGTTGATAGAAGAGAGCGAATCCAGAGTTCAATGGTAGGGAATCCAATCAGCCAATATTTGCATAAAGAACGCGATCGAAGTTCCTAAATGATTTTCGCTGATGCCTGCTGAAGTGAAAAGTTAATATTGCATCACACTCTTTAAATCAACATTATTATGAAGTTTTCAGTTGCTTGGAGAATAGACAGTCAAAATATATGGATCTGAATAAATACAATGTGGTTTCCCTTCTTGAAGGAGCAGCAATAAATCAGCTAGGGCTTCAACCTAATCGCGAAACATTTAAATACATTCTCAGGCATTAGTCGACTATTACAAGTTTTGTTTATGTAAAGTAGTGTATTTTCTCATACAAAAGCAGACAATATTGGATAAGCTCAAGCGGTCTGACGGTATCCATGGAGAGAAACAGAGTTAGTATTTCGAATTTAAATGATCATTCTAAAGAACTGAAGAAACTCACTAACATACAGGAGTATGTAATTGTAAATGGGGCAAAAGAAGTGGGGCAGAATAGAAGACCAGGTATAGGTCAGGGTAGAGGAGATGTCATCAAATTTGTCATTGACGTCAAACAAAAGTGGAGTTTCATTGGGGATATTAGGAGATTTTTAGTGGGGTACACGAGGTGACTGATACTGCCTAAAGATTACCTGATACAATATTACTTGATACGAGGCAGGCATCGCGCTATAAAAATGTATCTTTATTTAAAGCAGCGGCTACCAAGAGTTCATCAAACGCTTAATAGCTCTGACATAGAGCAGCAAAAGTCCTCCGATGAATCTAACATTTAGTATCTAAAACAGATCAATTACAGCTTTTTCTTATCAACCAGTCCTGCCATTCAATAAGTTTAAATTAGTCATTGTCAAGATACACAAATCAAGAATAATACCGGACGAAAACTCTGGCCAGTCGCATTCTAATCCTCAGCATAACGGTATTTTACTAAAATCCAGAAGCTGGCTCCTGTCTTGGCTGACCCCACAACCTGCTTGCTTAATAGCTGCAGACGCTCAGCCCAGACTTCAATAAACATTGTCACACGTTCCCTCTAAGGTCACCATCTAGTCAGACTAATGTCACGATACCATGTTTGAGCGTCCGGACAGTGAATAAATCCTACCCATGAAGTATGATTAAATATTCTCAGTGTTCTTTCCAGCTGAAACTCTACCAGATAAAAAATTCATATTTCCAAGTCCTACATATTCTGTTCAAATATGGCTTTGCCACAATGCCATTTACCATGATGACTTGCAGTGAATTGCGTTTGGCCAAAGCGAATCAATAATAAAACATCGAAAATATCAGCACATGTGTTTTGCAAACATAATCATTCATTTAAATTAATCACTATATCGCATATGAGCACATTGCTCTTGTTAACTTATTTATCAAGTAACTTAATTTAATGTTGTCAGTGCCTTAATATTTACTAGATTAAAAATCATACCACCCATTCGAAGCTCGATTTGCAGGACTGAAGAGTGTCAATTGTTGCAAAAGATGAGGCAGCAGAATTTGATATTGGGAGGAAATGAACGATACGGGAAGGCAGCTAAGTGGAGGAGGGTAGGGTTATACTGGGGTAAGTCAGGGAACTGAAAACAAACTGAAAACCAATCACAAAAGAGGAAAGTTGTCTTTATGAAGGGGCAGTTGATTGCCTAAAGATTTTCAACTCAATGTTAAGTCCAGAAGGCTGTAATGTGCCTAATTGGAAGGTGACATGCTGTTCTTCCAGCTTGTGTTGAGCATCACTAGAGAATTGCAGCATGCCTCCGAAAGACTGAGGGCACCACGGGAGCACGGGATAGCACAGCCGCCTCACGTATCTGGTACCCGGGTTCGAATTTTGGTTTGAGTTATTTACATGTGTCTCATTGCTTTCCTCTGGGTGATCTGGTTTCCTCCTTCAGACATGCTGGCTGAATGTGTTGGCTGCTTTAAATTGTCTCTCAATGTAACCAAGCCGGCACTGGATTGTGGCAACCAGCGGATTTTTACAGTACGTTCTTTGAACTCTAATGTAAGCCTACTTGTGCTACTAATCAATAAATAAGCGTTAATTGTACATGTCGGCTTGATAGCAAGGTTGTTTTTGTTCGTCCACCGTCTTTGATGAGGACATTGACACCATTAGTTATTTTGAGGCTGGATGCCGGTGTGTCTAAGGATGATTGGTCAGGCCAATTCGGGCACGGAATGTCCTGGCACATATTGGAAGACTTGTGTAGGCACTGTAGTTGATGCGCTGTTGGTTTTGGACTTGCATAGCTCACACTTAAGTTGTACTTCAACAGTGCACCTTGCTTCGGAAGCTTGACAGCCTTTGTGAATGAGACAGCGGGGTTTTGTACTAGCGTTTCCCAGGTGGTCGTGTCTATGTTCAGGTGTCCTTGAGTGAGTCTTTGAAACGTTTCTTCTACTCTTCATGCGAGCTTCCAACAAGGTACAGACTCGAAGTACAGCGACTGGAGGTTTGAGATCTTCTTGAGGGTGGAGCAAAACCAACACTCAGATTAGATTTAGTCCCGCCAATGGAGGAGAGACGATAATGAATGCGGTAAGTACGGAAGACCAATTTGAAGGATGTGCAAATGAAATGCTGCTTCACCTGGAAGGAGGGAGAAGGTAAATATATAGGTATTGCGCTTATTGCAATTACAGGGGAAGGTGCTGTGTTAAGGGAGTGAAGGATTCCCAATGATGGAGTGGACCAGGTTGTCATGGAGGGAATGATTCCTTTAGAGTATTGACTGGAAGGTAGTGATGGTGGCAGGGAGGAGGGCAGAGGAAGGAGGGGGGACATGGTAGTGGTTGGGGGAGGCAGGAGACGAGGGAGGGAGATGTGAGTGAGGGTTGCCGACTGGGATAAGTGCAAAATATGATTTTTTTTTGGTGGCAACATAGTGGTTTTGACAAAAATGGCGGAGGAGTTCATCTGCTGTGTTACACCGGCTTTTTTTAAATTTTAGATTTCCAGTACACACAGTATTTTGCTTTTATACTTTTGCTGTAAAATGTTGTCCGCCATTTGTGCTAGATTCTTCCCACAACGGCGAGACATTGCACACGTCTTCCCCAGATGTTTGCTTTATATTAAATGTTACATAAACAAGATTCAAGCTCCGATTTGCGGAAATCAGTTTTCAACAGTAATAGAAACGGTTTTGTAAAGTGGCATATTTTCAAACGTTTACCCTTTTCTTTGTCTCTCAGAAGTTTTTCTGTTGAGAAAGATGTAAACGGTGGAAGTCCCCAACAGTGTCATTGCTTCATGAACATGCATAAGATTAATGAAATGATGCTGCTTTTGATGGAACATTTTGGATTAGTTGCAATGCAGTACCATTGCGTTGCATCCGGCCTTCTTTCTTAGAGTATATGTATGAATTTGTCTGGATTGGACAACATCGAAATTAACCAATGCATTAATTCAGGACTATATCATTCTGGCCTTCGAGTGAAACGAAGCTACGGTAGAAAATTGCATTGAACATTTTAAATGCTTCTACGAGAACAACAATGGTGATGAAAGTGTGCTTCGCTGAAAATGCCTGCATTTGTTTTATTCATCCCCATTTACCATAGAAAAATTCGTGGAATGGTACATTCTTGAATAAAAGAGAATAACTAGCAAGACTACTTCAGAAGGGCAGTTAATGATTAACCACTTTTCTAGTCACCCCGTGATACTTATAAAAGGGAGAATTTCTAAACTAAATGTTGTTTTTACAAACTCTTGCAGTTTCATCGTCCTCGTTGCTCAATTGAATTTAATTTGCTCCAGCTGCCATGGTGACATTTAAAACTCTAGACCAGAGTCATTAATCAAAGCCTTTAGATTTCAGATAAGTAACTTAACCATTCTGATAAAGCGGTGCTAATGTACTACAAAATGGGTTTACCCCATATGCACTTACCACTGTCCTCAAGACTTCGCTTTGCATTTTCATATTCTGAATTGAATCGAAACAGAACATAAGACCAAAAAAACTAAGAACAGGATTAGGCCATGTGCCCGTCAAGCCTGTTCCGCCATTCAATAAGTTCATGGCTGATTTTTTCGTGGGCTTACTTACTCGTCTGCTCACAATATCGCTTAGTTCCATCACTCTTCAAAAATCTATCTATATTTGCCTTAAAATCTTTCAACTAAGTAGCTTTAATTGCTTCACTGAGATGAGATTATACTTAATCATGTGTGGCGAATTTATACGGCGAAGTTCCTCCTCAAACCCGTCCTAAGTCTGCTCCCCCGTAATTTGAGTTTAAGCTCGCCCCCTGCCCCTCACCATCACTGATCTGATTCAGAAAGCCATTGGAAGGTCTGAACGTACCTCTTTAGAAGCTGCAGCGGCCAAAACAGCCCTTTGCCGAGCATGTCTGCTTCGCGCCGAATCTGATGCACGAACGCGACAGTAAAGGGGGAAATGTTGGTAATGTTAGACCAGTAGCCCATTAATCCAATTTAAATGCATGCATTTCGGGTGCGGCTCCTTTCGCGGCCGTTTTCGGACCTTGGTAAAGTGGCCATTTGCACGGATGTGGGCGCGCATCGCGCTAATGGCCTCACGCCTGAAGTTTTCGCGCCCGAAAACGGGAGTGACGCAATGGTACAACCGGACCTTAAAAGTACTGTTTCAGCAGCAGTTGCGCCGAGGAAAGGGCGGAGTCAGGCGTTGTCATGGAAATGAAAATAAACAATATTTATATTGGCTTGGATCCTTGGTTCAAGCTGATCTTTAGGCCGAAAGTATCATCACATTTCTGAAATGTCTGTCTCAGAATGACAATTGGAGGCAGGGTGATGAAGCTAGGGAGTTATCTGGTTAACAGACACAAGTGAGATAGGAGCCAGCCAACTCAGAAGTATTGGAGGAAAATGGCACAGTAATCAAATAAACCACCACTTCAAATTTCTCTCGTCATAATTATTGAAATGACTCTTTAATCTAGAAACGAAATTGCTGAAATGTCAATGAAATGCTCAAAAACGCTATCTTTCCATTTATTTAGCGACTGAGTAAGAATAGATATTGTTCAAATGCTCATTTGGGGTCCGTTTAGAACATGTAGAATTATTTCAGCTGACATTGATATTATACCGCGTCATTTTTGTACATAACGTAAAACAAATGATCAAGCAATCGATTATACTTTGGACAGCTTTGTTAATTAGTAATTCACCGGTTTTCTGTTGTTGAATATTTCTCCTTTAATTAACAACTTTCTCCTGAAGGTTGTTAACGGTGGCATATGATTAAATTAGCAACTTGATAAACCACAAGTAGAAAATGTTTTCCTGAAGGATGGAGATTGGAAAGTCAGTAACAATGTAAGATAATAGAATAATACGTCCATTCACAAAGAAAGGGAGTCAACAACTCTTATTAAATGATCGAGGTGAAATTTCACATTGGTTTGGAGGTAAATGTAAATGACCCGATCGTAAATTTAATGCTGATTAGTTCATATAATTGGGCATTGATCATACTGATAAAGATCTACAAGTGAAATTCATACTGTTTCGTGCCTCTGCGTATATTGTTTTTCACTTCTCCATACTACTGATGACGAAAACTCTTTAGTCTTTTTTCTCTGCTTTTGAATCAAATGGTTGCCCATCTATGCTGACTTATGTCTATATGAGCGCGCATGTGCTCGAACATGCATCTCATCCCGTTAACAAGAACCTCAGCCGTTTCAACACTTGCAATGTGGAAAACACCACGTCGCAGAGAAAGGATGACAAGATATCTGAAGAAAGGCTGCGCCTTTACGCCTTCTTACCCTTCTCTTTTTCTCTGAGCTGTATTTCTGCGATCAGTAATTAAAACAGCAAAATATTACCTCAGAATACATGTTTTATACAAACTTAGAGCCCTATAATTAGTCAACCAGCCAGAACACACTCAATTAGATTAAAAAAAAATTCCTGGCTGTACGTTTCAGGTCAACGAGTTGCAATCATAGCCACCAGTTGGCCCTGTATATAATCAATAATGTTTGTTTTAAGTTGAGTTATTTTGCAACTGCAATTTTTAACTTATATATTACAAGTGTGAATGTAGGATATAAAGGCTCATAAAACCGCCCAAAGTCGGAAAATTGATTTAATTTCTTTATTGTGTAAGACTGGTAACCCGAAATTGCAGCTCTTGCTCATTCGTTATATTATTTTTAGAATGCATCCTCTATTTGTTGATGTTGTAGCTGAAGCTGCCAATAATATAGAAAAATACTTTTTTTCTCCTTGTTGCGACTGATTTTGCCTTTGCAAAACACCCCGAAGCCCTTCGCTTGTGGGAAACAATATTTGGTAACAATTCTAATGTTCCTGTTTGTTATAAAAATACTCTTTTATTTCGGAACAACCTCCCCACAAACAGCAACAAAAAGAATAGTCATTTGATACTGCGATCCAGTAATCTGGCTTTAGTTGATAATATTCAACTGTCAATTACATAACGCGATAACTGCATTAAAAATCAACGATTTATAAATAACTGTGATGATGCATTGGGCTAAGAGTTTCCAAAATGGTTCCTAAAAGAGCCAACAAGCGTTGAGTAGTTCGCAAACCGCCTTCGTAGTTTCTAATGATAGTAGCGAACGTAGACTCAGAAATCATTCTCTATGGTCCTAGACATTCCCACAAGGAGAAACACATCTCAGCCTCTGCTCAGTAAAGTATACAGAGAATCCTAAATGCTTCAATATGGTCGCCCTCATTCTTTTGAACTACTGTGAGTCGAGGCACAACCACACCAACCTCTTCTCATAAGAAAATCCATCCATTTCCGAGATCAACCTGGTGAACCTTCTCTGAACTGTTTCCAATGCATCTTTCCTAAGATAAGGGGTGGCTTATTTGAAAGAAATAATGGTTTAATGGGAATGGTTTAGTTTGGAGGGGCATTGCTTTTTATTTTGGTCGGCACAACATCGAAGGCCGAAGGGCCTGTTCTGTGCTGTATTGTTCTATGTTCTATGTTCTATAAAGTTGACGGGAATGTTTGTTTTTTTAGAGTTTCCTGAGTGCTTGGAACTTTTTTCCTCAAAAGATAGAGTTCATGAATATTTTTAAGGTAGAGCTAGATAGATTATTGATTGACGGGGTGAGGTGGTGGGTGGTGGGGTGGTGAATAAAAGGTTATCGGGACTTTGCAGGATTAGTAACGATTTACCTGAGTGGCAGAGCAGGCTCGAGGAACGAAGTGGCCTACTCTTGCTCCTAATTCGTATGTAAGGGTAGTTGTAGATACAATATCGCTAATGTCATCTAGGGAACACATGTCAAACTTTTTTCGTTCAACCATTGTCTGATGCAAGAATTTTGTATACAAAGAAACTTGATACTGTATGATATGTTACATGCAATATTTAGCCACAAGCATATTCCATTTTATAATGTTAGGTCTTTTTCATTGCTTTCTGATTCGTTGCAATCTTGCCATAGTGTAATTGATCGAAGGTACTTGAGCTCATTGTTACTACCGAATAATGTAGGGGGGAGAAAAACAAACCTCCCAGTTCTGGTTTACTGGATGGTATTCAGCAACTATAAATCGGTTGCCGTCTATATGAATCTCAATGTTATATTTATGTATATAAAGGATGCTTGGCTCATTAAGGTCAGGTGCATTTTTTTCAAATCGACTGCCTGTTTTAATACTTGGGCTAATTGATTTAAATGAAGTGCAGATAGCCTTAACCGAGGCATTATACATTGGTCACAATAGCCATTCGTGCTACCATTGTGTAATAGTAACCGGGTAATGTAACAGCAGAACACATATTGAATCATGGAGCAGTCAAAAACAGTGAACGGATTCTGGTCAATTCAGAGACACTTATTTTCCAATATTTGACAGCAGAAAACATTTCAAAATATTGATTACATGCGTATAAATGAAATACGAGGAATCCATTACTCCTACCTAAATTCTCTATTGTTCTCTTTTGTTCTAAAGAAAGAGATAAAATAATTCAACAGAACTACCGATTGCTTACATTAACAGTGGAAATCTTCTCCTGAACCCATTCTCCAATCGTGCTGAAAACATGTTTACTTCGGAAAGGATGTTCGGAACAGAGTGCATCCTACGTTTTACAGAAGCCTCTTTATTACCTTTCAAACCTGGATCAGACGATAAGTGATGTAGAGATGCCGGCATTGGACTGTGGTAAACTCTGTAAGAGTCTGACAACACCAATTTTAAATTCAACCGATTTATTTGACAGTAAATCTGCAAGCTTTCGGCCTTTGTAACCTTCACAACACACAACAGCGCAGAGTCGCTGAGCAGAGACTGATAGCCAAGTTCCGCACACATGAGGACAGTCTTAACAGGGATCTTGGCTTTCTATCTGTAACACCTATGACTTGCCTGGGTTAGCAAAAAAACCTCACTTACTGTGCTGTCTGGAGACAATACACATCCCTCTAACCTGTGCTCAATATTCCTCCCACCCACATTGTTAACCACTTTAAGACTTGAATAGCAGGTTAGGTGTGAGGATTCACATTCTAATCAGCAATCTGTAAACTGTCTGTGCTGATATGTGTGCTTTTAGAGACCAGAACATCTCATTCGCCTGACGAAGGCTACAAAGGCCGAAAGCTTGCAGATTTACTATCAAATAAATCGGTTGGATTTAAAATTGGTGTTGTCAGACTCTTACTAAGTTCAGACCATAAATGGCAGAATGTACTCTCCAAGTTTGTACATTATGAGTAATTCCAAAGGTTGGACCTGTAGTGAACTAACTGCCTCAGCTTGAAGAAAAAGAACACAGGGTTAGTTCAATGTAAAATAACTAGGCTTGTTTAAAATTTCAGAGCTCATTGAAGTCACACTTGGTTTTAATTTCTATATTTGTCTATGTCCGCATCACATTTCTTTGTGGAAATGTATGCACATCCTTTAATCAGTAATACAGCCCTTGCCTTGCCGTCCCGGTGAGCTATCTCCGTTAATGCTTCTACTCAATAAGAAGTCTGACAACACCAGGTTTCAGTCTAACCAAATTATTTGAGAATAAACTCACAAGCTTTCGGGGTTTGCCCTTCGTCAGGTGAATGGAGAGTTCTGGCCTACTTTCCATTCACCTAGCGAAGGACAAACCCCGAAAGCTTGTGAGTTTACTATCAAATAAATTGGTTGGACTGAAACCTGATGTTGTCAAACTTCTTACTGTGTTTACCCCAATCCAATGCCGGTATCTCCGCATAATGGTTCTATTACCACATAATGGTGGAGCCATAATACTTGCAACCATCGATTGGCCACGATTTTCTTTTAACGTTGCAGTAAGAGTGATTGTTTAATTTCGTGACTATCTGAAAAACTAGATCAGCTGATTCTTCCATTGTTTGCTGTCAATTTATACCCAACATTATGGTTTCTGGAGCCCGTTCCACAAGCAGTGGTTTCTCTGAATTATTGTTGTAATCCGCTCAAAAGGAATTATTCAAAGACTTCTAAAATAGTTTTCTTATTTCTTTGCAAACAATATTTTTATCCACGTGTCATCATTGTTTTGGAAATGCAACGTGCTGGGTTTAATATAATCCTGAAATCGGTTTCAAAACATTTAGCAACATATCGTAGAACGGTTGCTTTACAATAGGGTCCTTATCATCGCTTGCTTTGTCTCATGTGTTACGTTTCTCTGCAATTTGTATGAAGATGAGTTAGAGAGACAGTCAACACTATGACTGCTACAACAATAGAAGGATGACAAAAATTGCAAAGAGTTGGGCAATTTAGTTGTACAGATATATTTAGGATAGTGCATTTTTGTAATGAGAATAGACAGGCCAGTTGTTATTGTCAATGCATAAGCCTACGCCTGTTAATGGAATCAAAGGATTTTGGTACACAAATATCATAATCATTAACATGCCATAGTTATCAAGGAAGCAGTCAGGCACTTGGACATATTTCCAAGGGGTCAATTTGAACATGAGGGAGGTTATGATCAATCAGCATCGAATTTGGGTTAGATGGTACTTTGAGTATGTGTTCTTCCTGACCGATTTTTGAACGAGGCTGTAAGAGATTAGAAAAGGTGCAGCAAGGTTTGTGACGAAGATACTGTGAATGAGTGGAGTGCATGTTAAAGCAGGATGGGCGGTACAATGGTACCATGGTTAACGCTGCTGCCTCATAGATCCAGGAACCTGGTTTCTACTTCCAGCTTGGGAACTCTGTGCAGAGTTTTCACGTTCTCCCCGTGTCTGCATGGGTTCCTCTAAGTGCGCCGTTTTCCGCCCAAAGTCTAAAGATGTGCGGGTTTGGTGCATTGACCATACTAAATTGCCAATTAGTGTCCTGGTATGTGTAGATTAGAGGGATTAGCGGGCGAAATACGTGAGGCTACGGGGATAGGCGCTCGGTAGGATTGTTGTCGATGTATACTCGATGGGCCGAATGACCGCCTTCCTCACTGAAGGGATTCTATGAAAAATATTTCTCCTTTCCTTAAAAGATGATGAAAATTGTAAAATTATACCTATCTAAAATTATATATATTGCTGACTGTTTGGACACTGGTAGATTTATTCCTTTTGCAGGGACTAGCATAACTACAGCATATCAATAAAATGTGGCCGTTTTAAGTCAACAGCGTAATTGCGACTTATTGATTCAAGACTGGATGTTGCCCTGGTTCTGTAACATTTGTACAAGGACCATTTCCGTATTTGAGAAGTTGTGCAGAAGCAACGTGATTATACAAAGGGAAGCGGAAAAGTGGATGTTCGTACGAAAATCCACGATTGAAGTGAATATCTTTCAAGAAGAAACCTGGCATATATATGGGCACATACATATTTAGACTTCCAAAGATATATTTAGATGACAACAAAAAGTAATTTGCATGAACGTTAATGATAAAATTTTGCCTGCCCACATTCCATGAATCAGTGGAAAAGCAAACAAACTTCCGTCGTGCGCAGAAGGCTAATATTACAAAACGATTCTGCTAAGTATTCCTTTTGCACCAAGGAATCTCGAAAATGCGGAGTGTACTGTGGACTCAAAAATGTTCTATATGGCTTTCCATACATCATCGATTGCCCGAACTTTAGAAGCAAATAGGCTTTCAGAATATCTTTGAATGCAATTAGCTTGACTTGTTTTTAATGGAGTTATAACCATAGAATCACAACAGAGCAGAAGAGGTCCTTCGGCCAATCGGTGCTAGGCCTACAATTTGGAGTGTGTCACCCAGGCCCGATCTCCCGCCCAATCATATAGCATGATACATTTCCTATGGCCAATCCACCTAAGCTACACATCCTGAGGCAATAAGAGGCTATTTGACACGGCCAATCTACTGAACCTGCACATCATTGGATTATAGGAAGGAACTGGAGCGCCTAGAGGAAATCCAGATAGACACAGAAGAATGTCCACACAACCAGCCAATGCTGGAGTTGAGCCTTTTGGAGCTGTTAGGCAGCAAAGCTATCCACTGTGCCACCCGTGAACGACAATCATACAACAGAATACTAGAATTAAGGAGATATATCAGACGATGTTGTGTTGCGAATTATTGACTAATTCTTGTAAAATGAATCCTTCTAATGTTGCTGAAAACGACCACCTATTTAATAAATTCACTTGCAGTGTGTTTAAAGCAACTATACGATTGACACATACGGCCTGATTTCTCTTGAATCATTTGCACACAAAAGAATTTGCAAATTTAATGCTTTAATTGCACATGAGTGCACGGCTGACGAGAGCTAAAATTTTGCGTACAGTTCTTAAAATAATGAATTACCTTGAATCAATTTACTTCTACCAAAATATACCACTGATTTTTGCATATTGTCGTGAAAATTACCTTTATTTTCTTTGAATGTTGTCACTAATGGAGCAGAATATATTCTCAATTAACGCGCAACGTGTGCCAACTTCAGGCGGAGTTTACAAATTAGCATAAGCTAGACTGCAGATTCACTCATCATTTTGTTTTTCTCAATATTTTATTATCCCAGTAATGACTGGTATAAAATTCATATCGATAGTACTATTTCTTCAGCCATGTCTTAATGCACATTATTTCACCGTTTTTAAAGTTCATTTATTAGTTTCACACGTAGATTTACTAGTGTCATACGTATACTTAGCCATGTGAAATTACTGTGAAAGTCCCCTAGTCGCCACACTCCGGCGCCTGTTCGCGGTACGCTGAGAGAGAATTTAGCATGGCCAATGCATCTAATCAGCAAATCTTACGGACTGTATGAGGGAACCCGAGCACTCGGAATAACCCCATGCAGACACGGGGAGACCGGGCAGACTCAGCACAGACAAGCTTGGATAGTGAGAGCCTTTTTCCTCGGATGGTGATGACCAACACGAGGGGACATAACTTCAAATTAAGAGGTGGTAGTTATAGGACGGATGTCGGAGGCAGGTTCTTTACACAGAGGGTGGTGAGGGCATGGAATGCCCTGCCTGCAGCAGTTGTGGACTCGCCTACTTTGGGGGCATTCAAATGGTCGGTGGATAGGCATATGGATGACATTGGAATAGTTTAGGTTAGAGGGTCCACTGGCCGGCGCAACATCGAGGGCCGAAGGGCCTGTACTGCGCTATAATGTTCTAAGCTGGGAATCGAATTCAGGTACCTGGTGGTGTGATGCAGTAGTGCATACCACTGTGCCACCATGTCGCATTTATTTTACAGTGGCAGTTAACTGAAGATAAGCACGTTTAAGGTTCTACTTTTGAATTTAATTCTGAGTTTCCAATTGCATGAACGCATTCCTCTGTTTATCCCTCCCATTTCTGGTGATTTGAAGCCCGCGTTTTAAGCATTCACCCTCTCAACACAGATCGCTTTTGAACAAATTTTTGATATTCTAAACCTGACAACTATTTCACTCACTAAATATCTCGCTTATGAGTGTGCCCAGGATTTCCGAATGAACCATTGACTGTTGGCTCGTTCTCAGGGATCCTCTAGTGTATGATGTTTGTTCTGCTGTTTTGAAGTTCCAAATCAAATATGATGTAGGGAATAGAGTTTTTTTTACATAGTATACCTGCCATTTGTAGCTAATCGTCCGCTATGGAGATTTACAGAGTGCCTGATATTGAATTAAATTGATAGCCATATAACTGAGTACTGGGCAGTGGGACTATTAACCTTCATGATGTAGTTAAACTCGTTTCAATGAAGAATACATTTTTCTTCTGTGAAAATATATTACCAATATCAACAATTATTTATGCTGTAAATCACTTCGATACTTAACCGAGTTGCAAACGAAGTACATCAGCTCCTGAAATAGAACAGATTAATTAACATAAAATCATCATAGTCTCAGATGGCCATTGTCAGTAACTGGTGTTGATTTAACCGGAGAGTCATCACATCTCAGACGAAGGATAAGCGTGAAAAGACGGGCCGTCATGAATAATTGCAACCGGTATGAGAATGTGAATCCGAACTGTTGGCGACGCTCTGAAAAACTAACCAGTTCTCTCGTCGAGAGTCAAACTGAGCAGACCTAAACCGAGCAGAGTAGGACGCAAGACGACTGAAATAATGTGACAATTTTTCGCTGAAACATTACCAGAAGTGTTTTTGCATCAATCATGTTAGCTTAAATATTCTCATACATGACGTCAGTTTTATCATATCGGACGTTTCTCTTGTTGCATGAAAAACAATGCAAAATACTCAACTTCAACAGCAAGTAGTTGAATAAAAAGGGTAGATAAACGGTGATAAGCGACTTCCTTCTTGATAGATGTAACTTTCTTACCATACGAAGATTGCTTCACTGAAAACCAAAAAGGGGAAAATTCGATCAATAAAGCCATATCCTAACAAAATTCAGCACCGAGGATTATTTTTCAAAACACTTCTTGCAAGTTATTGAGTGTATCCTAGTTCTCCGTCCAACAATGAAACATTAGTACGATCTTCGAAAAATATTTGTTGCAAGCGGTAGAAGATTTTTTCCCCTTGCAACAAACCTTTTGTTTTTACGGACGTAGATTGATTCAGGCTTCCAGCAAGATACTTGCATAACACCTGTACCAATTGAATTTTCATGATTTGCAGTCCGAAGGCATCGAATTCATATTACTCGAAATAATGTTTCACTCCAATTATCGCAATCGCCCCTTTTGAGGATTGGTATCACTCTAATTTTGGAAACACAATGAGCTCCTCTTATTGCTAAGCACTTAATATCAAACGTTTATCCTGAAAATCGACCAGGCATATTAGTGTTGAAGAGCTGCCTTACGTTGTTTCTGGATTCTAATTTTTTGATCAGATTATATTTACTAAGCATAATTTACATTTTAAAATATGATTATTATGAGTATTTTAAATTGTAACGATGTTAGGTATTTGATGAATGTTATACAGTTGAGCAGCGAATTACTGATGTGGTCTTCGGAGCATTTGATAGACCAAAGGCCGTTCTCACAGGATTCTCCTCATTCGTCTGGCAATCCTTTGATATATATATGAAACAATTTCGAATTCCCTAAGCTGTGAGTCGCTTTGGTCCCCATTCAAGCAATTGTTAAATAAAGAATTAAAAATTATTACAGAATTTCTGTTTCTCATTTCATGCTCTGATGAAGGTTCAGCTGGATTGGAATATTAACTCTATATGTTCTCCACAGCTGTTGTCGTACCTGATGCCAACATCCGCAGTATTTTTCTTCGACCTTTGGAATTTTCATTACCTTACTTGTTGCAGAACTGATTTTTTTACAGAGGAGACCTCTTGACGCATCTTTTCGTCTTGAAATCACCAGAATAGTTGCCAGATGGCCAAATTTCGATGGCAGAATAATTCTTCATGAAAAATTATGTTTGATAATTGTCAAATTGGCAGTGCTTGATCAAAGAATTACCTAGGGGGAAGCATCAGGGAGATGTGTACCTATTATTGTGTCTGGATCAAAATGGACTCAAGTCCTGCTGAGATCAGTTCCCTGCATAGGATGACATTTAGTTTCTAGCATTTGTAAATGTGCCTCAGAACAAGCTCAAATGTATATCGTAAATTGGACCCTAGTGCAGTTCTTGGCGCAGTCATTGATAGTTGACTATGTAGTGCCAAAACGCTTATTCACAGTCAATATATCGTTTGGTTTTCTAAGTACTGCCTTGTTGATTATGGTCAGTTTCCAGCCGATTGCAAACAACCAAAGGGAGATGCTATTTGAGATTATCAACCAATGGTTGGGCCAAGTGATCCAACTGCCTGGTATCGCGCCAGCACTGAAGTTCACGTACCACATTATTACATTTTCATACATCAATCTATT
Organism: Sphyrna mokarran; assembly: GCA_024679065.1. Classification (NCBI taxonomy): domain Eukaryota; kingdom Metazoa; phylum Chordata; class Chondrichthyes; order Carcharhiniformes; family Carcharhinidae; genus Sphyrna; species Sphyrna mokarran. The sequence continues at coordinate 99,354,915 of JAGIQG010000009.1, forward strand.
AGAAAAAGAATTTTATGTCTCAACAGCACATTTGCAACTGTTTTCCATCATCTCATCCTGGCGTTTAACTTAAATGTGCTTCGTCTAGAAAGGAATGATAGTTAACGCCGTGGCATAGTTTAAGAGTTTGCCTGGTAAACAGAAGATTCTTAATTCAAATCTCAACGGTGCGTCGGTAAACTTGGCCAATGTATGAACTTTAACTCAAGACCACCTAAAAAGAGTTGGCAACAATGTAATCTTAAGACAACGTGTGGCACAGTTTTGAGCGCTGCTGCTGCTTCTGAGCGCCACGGACCCATGTTTGATTCCGACTTAGGTCATTATCTGTGCGGAGTCTGCACCTTTTCCCAATGTCTTCGTGGTTTTCCTTTGGGTGCTGCAGTTTCCTCCCAAAATTCGAAAGGTGTGCTGGTTAGGTGGAATGGCCATGCAAAATTCTCCCTCAGCGCCCGAACAGGCGCCGATGTGAGGCGACCAAGGGATTTTAACAGTAACTTCATTCGAATGTTAATGGAAGCCTACTTATAACATCACTGAATAAACTGAATAGTGTTTTATTTTTAGACTCCACCAAAATTTTACAATGTATATACGTTTATATTCAGTCCTTGAACATCCCTGCATAATGAAGAACTGAAAATTATTTAGGGTACTTCCACTTAACCGAACTCCAAAACTCTGGACAATTCATATGAAGCTTTTTTCTACCACGTTTGAGGCATTAAGAATCTTCTTAAACAAAGGTCAATACAGGACAGATATAGTTGTTGGCTGGTCCAAGGGTGTGAGGATGACATTTATTCGTGCTCGTCAGTTTCTGCCACTGACTTTCCTGTGGCTGAAAATGTCGATTCTGGAGTTGCAAATGCTTGGGCATATGGCATTTTGCGATAGTGGGATCCAGAATGCAACACTTCTGTCCGTGTATGGCATTCCCTGCTATTGCCGTCTAATCCGTTCAGACATTTAGACTAAAATTATGATCCATCATGATTTACAAGTTGTCATCTTTCTGAACAATTGGCATCAGCCTCCTCCCCAGCATTGATGTGAATACTGCTGTGATTCAAGTGGAACTTTACGGTGGTTTTGAAATAGTTTCTTTCCCTTCCTTGGGCTGCACGGAACTGACGACGAGTACACATTTTCGCAATGCCAGGAAATTGTCCAGTCGATTGCAACTGATGTTGCCGTCGTCTAATCTGAATGTTTGTGGAGCTGGTTTCAGGATTGATAGGGTCAGCAGCATTTATTCAACATTCCTCTGATTGGATCTAGATATGATGTAGAGGTACTGGCGTTGGATTGGGTTCCACACACCTGATGAAAGAACACCATTTCCGAAAGCTTGTGGGATCGCTATCAAATAAATTGGTTGGACTTAAACCTTGTGTTGTGAGACTTCTTACTGGATCTCGATATGACAGTGGCGTTGCTGTTGCAATTTCTTTGGAATCTTGTATACATTTCAGACACATTGAACAGGTCTCCCTGAAGTACAGTAATAATGGTGACGAAAAGTGTTTTTTACACTATGGTTTCTGGTTTCTGGAGATCTTCGATGTCACATACTTGCTTCAATGTAGAAACTCCCATAGTTTCCAAGTACCAGATCAATATTATTTACCAAATCACAAGAATAGCAATGTTGGTCTCTAGGTTACCCTCCAATTCATGTTTAAATGCTTTGTAATTTGATTTTTCCAATCATTAAGCTTTTACTTCATCGTTTTTCTTTCTTGCAAATGTTCCTCTTTTTCATAGAAGTCAAAATTTTTCCAGTTCTTTCGAATTCATGTAATAACCACCTCTGTAATTCTCTTCTGATAGCATCTTTCCTTCAATCTGAATTCCACAGACATGGTCTTACCCAAAATGTCGCACTTCTCCAAAAGATCCTTATCTCTCCTGACGATAGTCTTGATAATGGGCATTCACCAGCATTACCCATTAACAAACGTTCAATGCCAATTCTGTGCTTGAATGGCCGAATATGGACAATCAGTTACGTTGAGCATCAGAAAAGCTGCAGCAAACCTGGTCTCCTATTTTTATACTCAGAGCTTTACTTTAGTACGAGGGTAACGTTTGTAGCTTTCCATTTGCCTCGGAATATTGTTAGTTATAACAAGATTATGTTTGAACCGTGATTTTCTTTAGCCGCACCATTGAGTGTATTGCACTTGGATTATTTTTTATATTTATTTTGGTTAACCTTGAAATCTGGAGGGTTAGTTTCACTGCCCTGTCCTCATCTCGAAAAGAAGAATGCAAAATGCAAGCTTTGAACTGGTGCAATACTGTCATTTTGCGCCAACAACCCAGGAAAGTTTATATTCAATGACGAATGAAGAATCTGTTAGGTATACGATGACGTTCAATTATATACAAGATATTACTTTTTCTTGCAAAGATTGAATTATAAAATTACCCAGGCCAGGTCTGCTCTCACTGTGCTTAAACTGGCCGCCCACTGATTAAGCACTATAAGTTATGGCCGTGCTTCTTGACTGCAGGTAAATCAGCTGACTGCAACTAAACCAAATCTTACTTTACTGTGAGTATTTTTCCCTAATATGAGACTATATACAATTGACTACCTAACGACCTAATCGACGGGAACGACATCAAACAATTTCCCCTTGCATGTTGAATATCTGAGCACACGATCAAGTGAATACTATGTAATACACGTTGAAACTTCTAAAAACTCTCCACTCATTACAGCACTGTAATAACTCATTTTGAATACACTTTACGTAACGTACTCACAAAGTCCTCAATATTGTGGAATTATTAAAACTCTAATAAGCTCTCCCTTTCGCCAATTTCCTTCTATACTTACCGTTGGATGAAGAACCTTCCGATGAATCTTCAATAAAATAGTAATTGATTATAATCGATGAAATATCAAAGTCTTAGTTATAGTAAAATATTATCAATTAATGGGGTATATCAATGGCGTGACATATTTCTCTTTGATTGCACAACGATTAGTCCGTCTTCATAATAGGTGAATGCTAAGTCAAACAGGGATAAAGCATGACAGAGGGGTACAGTGATGCTTAGACGTTGTATTCCCCTTTTTAAAAAATGTGGTGATGTGCTCGATCCAAGATAATTAACATATGGCTGAATTTGCTCACTCCAGCATTTTAAAGTCGATTCTATTGCAGAATGTTTAACTCCCGTTCCCTTGGAAGCAATGACCTGGGCTGGCATTCTCTGGCAGGTAGGAAGTGCACATATAATGTTGCCCATCATGATTACTCGAAAGACGTTTGCTTAAACTTGCACCTGCATTCAAACGTGCTGACATTTTTCTTGTTTCGTGGTCGTCTTTCATTATTCATTGATATTTTCTGCTAACAACGTTAAAATTTCCTCGTTAATCTCACGTGACCGTGCGTTTTCTGAAATTCTGCAGTCAATTTGGGTGGTATTATATAAGTGGATTCTCCCGGCTCACAGTGCATTTTACTTGTATTTGAGTAGAGAGTTGCTTTTCTTGCCTACAGTGAATGTATTCATAAACCAATTGACTCTTTGAATGATACGGATGCTTAAGAAAGTTGTTTTACTCCAAATACCTCCAATGCTAATAATGCTGGGTTATCCGTTTCTGGATAGGATTTGGGAACAAATCTGCCTCCAAACTCAAGTTATGAATTGCAATCGCCTCAAACTTTTTAGTTTGTGAAGTTATGAATTGCAATCGCCTCAAACTTTTTAGTTTGTGTGGCGCATTGGTGTTTTGTTAGGCTAGGGTGGTGTGCCATTAAGAACATTGCTTGTCCGCTTTCTCATAGAGCGTTTGCAGTCAACGGCTGAACCCCAATGTGTGAATCTGAAACTTCAAACAAGATCCAGAATATTTTTGACAAATGGAGTAACTCCATCGCTTTATAAATATGAGTCTCACCCGTGCAATTACTTCATCAGCTCCGGCGTAATTTTATGATGTGATGGGAAGTAATTCAACAAAGTCACTTATTTTTACCCCTGCATTCGTATTTTTAATCACTTAGGCGTTCCTTTCCTCACCTGTTCATTTGTACTTTCTCTGGTCTGGCAAAAACCACTGCGAATATCAGCGTTTTGCACTGTTTCAACACCATTTATTGATTTGGCTGTTGAGTTTTATCTTGCTTTGAGCATGCTGCTTATGAATTATCGCCTCCTTTCCTCATTTCTGTTACTGTCACTTCTCATGCTCTCATGTTGTTTATGTTGTTCAAAGACCTTTGTTTCCAAACACAAGTCCTAACTATTCCGGAAATCTCTCTGAAAGCCAATGCCTTTTAAACTTATTGATTTGGACATTGTATGAATATATCGAAATGGTTCTAATTTAATGATAACTACGTAGGGAATATGGCAGTCTAATGAAATTTAATAATTCATATAAACCAATCTATGTAATGTAGTTTCCGAATACTGAAACATTCATGAGGGACTGAAATGTTGAATCAGCGTTCGTGAAAATAAAAAGCAAGGATCAAAACCTTTTCAAGACTTCTGAAGTAGGGCATAACATAAATAAATAATAACGGTTCGTAAGAAGGATGCGACAGTAACTGGGTGATTTTAGCAAACATATCGACAAGATCAGTCAACTTGGCAAGGATAACCTTAAGGAAGGTTCGTAGAATTTATAGCGGATTATTTCTTAGAGCAACATGCGATGGAGCCAACCAGAAAACTGGTTACTTCAGATTTGTTATTACGTGACGCTGAAGGATTTATAAACAGTCTTGTCGCTAAGCATCCTCTTGAAGGAGTGAGCGCAGTATGTTAGAGTTTCACATTTGGATTGCAGGAGTGAAGACAGAATCAGATAAAAGGGCTTTCGTGTTTGGGCAAAGACAAATAGGCCTGAGGAAGGAGTTGGCCCTCGTGGATTGGGTAAACGTATTAAAGCCCTTGGAAGTTCAAGAGCAGTAGAAAATGTTTGTGGGAGATACTAACTATCTCTCAGTTTAAGTATATTCCTGAGAGGGAAAGGACATGAATGAAGGTGAAAAACATCCAGGGCTTAACAAGGAAGTCAAGGATAAAGTAAAGTTCCAAATTCGGTCCTAATATACAACAAAAATTGGTGGGATTTTGGACGATTGGGACAATATGCAACATCAGCAAATAATTACTAAAAACAAAACATAAAGATCCAGGATGAACTACGAAAGGAAACTATCAGAAAATATAAGCATCGATTCCAGAAAATTCTATAAGCATATAAAAAGAGAACAGTGAAAGTATATGTTACCATTTAGAGGACGATACTGGCGAGATAATAACTGGAAACTCAGAAATAGTAGAGATACTAAACTTTTTATCTGTATTCACTCTATATTCTGGCGCAGCGACAATGCCATTGCACTGGTGATTCAGACAGGTTGCTCAGAGGAACGGGAGTTCAAAACCCGCCAAAACAGTGGGTGGAGTTTATATTCAATTAATTATTTTAGAGTGGTACGGTGGCACAATTGGTTAGCACTCCTACCTCACCAGTCTCTATTCACTGTGGGAACTTCGACCGATTTCTCGTTGTCTGCGTCTGTTTCCTCCGAGAGTTCCAATTTTCTCTCACAGTCGAAAGATGTGAAGGTTGGGTTGATTGACCATGCTGAATCGTCCATTATTTTCAGGAGGATTCAGTGCAGTAAATATATGGGGTTATGAGGATAGGGTTGGGTAGAATTGTTGTTGGTGCAGGCTCAAAGGGTTAAGAGGCCTCCTTCTAAACTACAGTAATACTGCGAAGAAACAAGAGAGACGAAAAGTTGGAAAATATAAGCTAAGTGGTTCGACCTCTATGGTGGGGAAATTGCTACTGTTTAACATTAAAGATGAGATAACTGAACAGCTAGAAAAAACAATTCATCAGTGTCAGCAAGACTTACTGAAGTTTAAGCAGTACTTGACAAACTTGCATAAGATCTTTGAAGGTGGAATAAGAAATGTGGATTACGGGCATCCTGTGATTGTGGTATAACTACGCTTTCATAAGTCATTTAACACACAAAAAAAACTGATCCAGGAGATTAGATACCATGGAGTTTGAGGTAGAATGTCGGTTTGGATATTGGATTGGCGAACTGTAACCAAAGGGATGCTGCAGGATTGAGTTCTCTCGCTTGAACAGTTTGCAAACTATATAAATGAGCTGCAAGTGGTGACAGAGTGTAACTTGGTAAAAGTCGGGAGTGGTACTAAAATAGGTAGGACAGAAGACTGTGATGAGGACGAAAGGAGTTTACAGATGGATGATAGCCTAGAAGAATGGGCCTGAATCTGGCAGATGAACTGTAATGTTGATAAGTGCGTGTTTATCCATTTTGGCAGGAAAGAAAATGAAAAGACAAATTATTATTTAAATGAGAAGCATATTGAAAGTGTAACAGGGCCCAGGGATACATGTGTCCTTGTGTTTGATTCGCAGAATTTGGGTATGCAGTTGCAGCATATAACAAGAAAGGCGAATGGGATCTTGATATTTATTGCGAATATTAAAGGTAAAGAAGTGCTGTTACAAACTTATAAAGTGTTGCGGAGGCAGGATGTGGAGTATTGTGTCCAATTTTGATCTCCTTTATTGAGGACGGATGTGGTGGCGCAGTTTAAGGAAGGTTCAGCATATTGATACCAGGGATGGAAGTGTTATAGTACGAAAAGTGATTGAATAGGTTGGGCTAGTACTCGCTAGAGTTCAGAAGCCGAGGTGGGGGGAGGGGTTGCTATCACATTGAGGTATATAAAATGCTAAAAGGGATTGAAAGGCGGATGTTCAACAGATGTTCCCCCTTGTGGGATAATTTAGAACAAGAAGCGTAGAGGAAAACACGCCTCTGTCAACATCAAAGGCGACAGTACAGTTAAGAAAGCTCACCACTTTCTCAGAAGACGAAGGAAATTTGGCATGTCAGCTTCGATTCTCACCAATCATTGAAGATGCACCATCGAAAATATTCTTTCTGGTTGCATCATAGCTTGGTATGGATCCTGCTGTGGAATTTTCTGGACACCAGGAAACTACTAAGGTTCCTGAATGTAGCCCAACTCATCATGCAAACCAGCCTCGTATCCATTAACTATGTTTACCCTTACCCCTGCTTTAGAAAAGCAGTCAATTAATTAAGAACCCTACGCACGAGGGATATACTCTTAAAAGTTAACTTGCTCGTCACAAGTAAGGCTGGCATTAACATTCCAATGAAGTTACTGTGAAATTCTCCCAGCTGCTCCAATCCGGCGCCTGTTTGTGTCGATGCACCTAACTAGCATGCTTTTTGGACGTGGGAGGAAACCGACACAGACACAGGAGAATATGCAAACTCCACATGGACAGCAACCCAAGCCAGGAACAGAACCTGGGTCTGTAGCGTTATGAAGCAGCGGAGCTAACCACTGAGCTATCATGCCGTCCGTTCTACCTTTTTCCGTCAGGAAAAAAGAGACAATGTTCATGTACTAACCCTCGAGCAGAATTTCTTCCCCGCTGCTATCAGACTTTTGAATGAACCTACCTCGCACTAAGTTGATCTTTCTCTACACCCAGCTATAACTGTAACACTACATTTGCACTCCGTTCCTTCTCTACGAATGGTATGGTTTGTGTATTGTGCAAGAAACAATACTTTTCGCCGTATGCAAATGCATGTGACAACAACAAATCAAATCAAATTAAAATCAAAGTGGTCATAAATATCAGGCGAGACGAGGTAAGTTCAAAACTCAGATGAGGATTCCCGAATCCTCTCATCTATGGAACTCAGTATCCCGAAGTGCAGTGGAGGCAGAAGCATCAAGAACTTCAAGAAAAATTCAGATGACAAAACGGATTAAAAGACTGTGGTCAGCAGTAGGAAAGTGGAGTTTCGACCAGAATTCAATCAGCCCTGATCATACTAAATGGCAGAGCAGACTCGAAAGGCTGAATTGCTTGCTACTGCCTCAAATTCATTTTTTACTCCATTCCTATAATCCTGGAATAAGAAATAGACGAGGTTCCTTTTCTTCAATTAATGCAATCTGTTTCAAACACGTTTGAAATAACGTACACAACTCTGTGAAACGCACACTAGAATTCAGCTATTTGACGTAGAAGAAGTGCACGTTCTCCAAAGTTTTTTTATGAATCGAAAGATTCGGCAATGAGGAGTGACTGCATTAAGTACTCTTGCAGACCTTAGAATATTAAATTTCGTTAAGAATTTTAGGATAATTATTAAAAGTAGATCGGCTATATGGAGAGAAGTTTTGCTGCTGCTGACGAAATCTAATGCGAAAGGCATATGTTTTTTGAGTCAGATTTCCCTCCATGCCATTATTGGATGAGTTTAGAAATTAAAGTGCCAGTTTCCTTCTGTGCTCAGGCTCTACCTAAATGACATTGATGATAGCTTTGCTGGAATATATTATCTGACATTACGTTTTCTAAGGAAAATTACTTTCTCTTAAGTTACACATTGAAGACATTTTGATGGCGTTTCTTACCGCTCAGCTGTTTAAGTTTCTCGCATTTTTCGAGCTCTGAGAAGTTTAAAAGCAGTCTTAAGTGTACGGTTCCAGAAATCAGCAATGGCCTTTCCATTTAGGCATAGCTTACTTTGTGCAGTTCTTGGGAGAGATTAGAAATGAATTCTGGTGATACATTTGCAGCCCTAATTTTTTCTTGCATTTGTGCCAAGTTATATAAAAAAGACATTTTTCCTGTTTATGCCATCAGGAAAGACACGTGGAAAAGTCTACATTATCATCTTTTGATGCATTTTATGTGATTGTTGCAACCCATGTTCAAACATCCATACTGTTCAGGCGGAGCTTTAGATACTAAAACGGTTCAACATTACACGAAGTAACTAGAATTTTCTAATTCCAGACTTTTACCATTACTTGCATCCTGCAGTTGTGACTCTGTGAAATAATAATGAAAGTAAAATAAATAAAGAGATAAACGTAAACAGGTTGAAGTTATATAACGACTTCATTCTAATAAATCGTTCAATGTCACTTTTAAAACAATTATAAAACAAGATAGTACAGGCAGATGATGCTGTTGCTTTTAAAAAATCCTTCCTGAAGGAATGGAAAAAGCGAAGGACAGGAGGGAAGGGACACGAGAATGGCAGACGAGTGTATTTCAGAAATCAATGCCTTGACAGGTGGACCATCGCCTGTGGTTTGCTTAAAATTCGGAAGGGTATAGGGACTGGAAATAGCCGAGTACAGTTATGGCTGCAGACTGGCGCAATTCACACAGATAAAGCTAGAAACGCTTTGGAGGCATTTAAATACAGCGACGATCAATTAAAATTCTGAGCTTTGCTTCAATCGAACGTGTTAAGTATGGGTAAGAGTCTTTGAATGACTTCAAGTTTACACAAGGCAGAATTTCTTCTGGGGAGGCAATGGCCAAGTAGTATTGTCCTAGACTACTGACCAAGAAACTCTGCTAATATTCTGTATTCAAATCCTAACACGCCAACCTGCTGGAGCCTGAATTCAGTGAAAACTGGCTTGAAATTAGTAATCTACAGGTAAGCATGAAAGTATAATTGACTGTCGGAAAAATCCATCTGATTCACGAAGGTCCTTTACGGATGGAAATTGGCTGTTCTAGCTGGTCTGGCCTACTCTGGATCTCGAGAGGACTACTCTGCAGCCACGGCAGCCTTGGGCAACTCAGGATGCAATAAATGCTGGCCCAGCCAGCGACACCCATGTCCCAGAAATGAATTTAATAAAACAAGGGGCTGATTTGCTTAATGACGAGAACGTCCCGTTTGAAAATAGGAAGATCTCTTCCCAATGTTACCTCTTTTCTTTGCAAAATTTTGACATGATGACAATTACAGATATGTGGAGCAAACGAGCAAGCGAGAGATAAATGGACCAGCGTAAGCATATACCAATCTTGAGTTAATTAAATTATAATTGAAGTTTTAGCACCAGATAATCTAAGAAAGTAACGAAGCTGGGCGATATTACGAAGGTGGACATAATGTATTCATAATATACAACGAAACATCATTGGCGAAACAAGTTATTTTATTGCCCATTCCTAAGTGCTCATGAGAATGCACCTTCCCATGGGCACTTAGGTCTACATTCTTGGCTTGGAGGAGCACATGTGGCATAAGGCCAACCACAATGCTGGTGAGAGTACTGTGATTTTAATCCGCGACACTAAGACACAGAGTTATAGTTCCAAATCAGAACGGTGTGTGTATTGGTAGTCAACGCGAAAGTGCTGATTTTTCCAAGTATCTTCTAACCTGGCTCTTCTCCATGATAGAATTTGCGAGCTTGTAAAGTGTTGACGGATGAGACTTAGTGAGTTGCTGCAGTACATCTTGTACTTGGTATACACAGTTACAACTTTGTGGCTGTGATGTAGGGAATGGGTATATGAACTGTTCATTGGGTTAGTAGTGAAGCAGGTTGCCTTGTTCTGGATGGCATCGAGCTTATTGAATGTATTGAAGCTGCAATCATCCGAGAAAATACAGGGTTCTCTATCACAATCATAACTTGTATCTTGGAGATGGTAGACAGTCTTTAGAATATCAGAAAATTAGTTAATCTCCACAGAATGCTTAGCATTTGACGTGCTCCTGTAGTCACAGTATTTATGTTGCTGATCCAGTTCAGTTTCTGGTCAATGATAACACCCAGATATTAAACAATGGTCATGGCATTGAACGTGCAAGAGAGAAGGATTTTTTTAATGGAATGGTCATTTCTCGCATTACTGTGGGGCATATGTTACATGCCAATTACCAGCTGAAGACTGAATATTGCCCTTGTCTTGCTGCTTCAGTGTGAATGGAGTCACGAGAAATTCTGATACTTGTGCAATCGTAAGCTAATATCCCTATCGTTTTCTAATGATGGAGGGAGAGTCATTGATGGAGCAGATGAATATTTTTCGCTCAGGAAAATACCCCGAAGAAATCCTGCAAAATGCTTCGCGATTGAAGTAATTCACTGCTAATGGCAACAGCTACCCTGCTCTGTGGTGGGTGTGTGACTCCAACCACTAGTTAGTTTCTCTCATTAATTTTCATTGAGTCCTGTTTGTGTAGTAATTGTCGTCGAATCAGTAAAATGCCACCTCAATATCTAAAGCAGTCATTATCACGTCAATATTTGATTTCAGTTCAGTTGGCTTACGTTTGGACCATTGTAATATTATCAAGAACTGCATAGCCCTGCCGGATTGCAAAATGAGCCTCAGGAGCGTGTCATTGCTGAATCAAAGCTACTTGATATATTGCATACGACCTCTTCGATGACATTTCTTATGATTGAGCGTGCACTGACAGTGCGGATCATAATTCTATTGAGTCGTCCTGTTTCTTCTGCATAGGATATACTGGGCAGTTTTCCATATTTCCGGGCAGATGACTGTTGTAAATGCACTGGAAGATCTTGGCTCAGAGTATTATTGTTAGAATATTCAGAGATCAATACCTTTGCTGTAACCAGTGCCTTTTTACGCACAGGGTGAGCAAAATTGACTGAACACTGGCACCTGTGATACTGGACAGATCTGAAGGATGCAGAGATTGACCATTGGCTTCACACTTCAGGCTGAAGATTGTTGAAAATCCTGCACCCTTGATTTTTATATTAATTTTCTGAGTTCCCATTTTTTGAAATTGGTCGTATTGATCGACCCTCTCCCCCACAGAAAGATGTTTCACTGATCAAATCATCCAAGTGTCACTGGGCTTTGAATAGCCTAGTTTACCGTTCAATAATTTCCAGGAAGAGGGATGGTGTCTGTAGCTAAGGAATAGAATTTGGACCAAGAATAAAAACTAACGTTTCAGTCCTTGCAGTGTTTAATTGAATGAACGCTATGTCCATGCAGTTCTAGGTATTGGATGAACAGGAAATCCAGCAAATATAAAGCCATTGGTAGAGGGGCTCTGGAAATAAGTTGTGCATCCTTCAAAACATCGGTTGATCCTTGTAAGCAGAACAATGTTCAGTTCTGTTTGCGACCATTGGGACGTGGGCAGTCACTGTCGATTATGATTATTATGGCAGCCGTGGCATTTTGGAATGAAACATTTGAAAATTCCTGTCCCTCTTGAGTTCAAAGTACTGTGCAGCTTGAAGCTGAGCTTTTAAAGAAGTGTGGCATTTTAAACTAGTTTTTAAGAATTCAAGTCTATTTGAAATGATTGTCATTCATATCTTAATAATATTACTTTTCACAAAACATATTAGAAAAAGTGGCACTAACGCCAAGATACAACAAAATGGCCATTTTGTTTTATTGTGTTACACAAGGTATAATCTGCCGAAAATCAATTAGATTTCTGCAGGCGTTGGCGTTTTATTATAGTTTGCAGGTTGCTCTAAAACTTTGTCGAAGTATTGACAGAGGTGGTGCAGGAAGAGACAAAGCGTTTTTTGGTGCCTCATAGGTTTGGAGACACACAGCTCCAGAAGAGGGCACTCTGTCCATCGTGCCAAGTCCTGATCTATTCTAATCTCATTTTCCAGTACTTAGTCAGTGGCCTTAATGCTACGCCGATTCAAGTGCTTATATCATTTCCTCTTAACTTTTCTGAGGGCTCCTACCGCTAACACTCTTTACGGTAATGAATTCCAGATTCCCACCATCCATTGAGTTGAAACGACTTTTTCCCTGAATCCTCTTTAATTCTCCTGCCTATTAACTGAAAAATATGGCGCCTTGTTATTGAAAGCTCCAGTAAGTGGAGAGATGTTTTCCTATCTACCCTATCAATGTCTTTTATAATTTTGTACTTTTCAATTAGGTCTGTCTTCTCCACCCCCATTTCTCCTCACCCTCCCGTCAGCCATCCCTGTTCTAAGGAGAAAAGCTCTAGCATTACCAGCCTCTCTTCATAATGAAAACGCTGCAGCATAGGCAACATCCTGCTAAATCTCCACTGTGATTAAATTCTCCCTGTAGTATGACATCCAGAAATGCAAACAATACTCGAGCTGTGGACTGACTGACGCGTATTTTATAAAATTTCATTATAACTTCCCTGCTCCTCTATCCTATGTCTTGGCTAATGAAGATAAATATCTCTTATGCTTTTTTATGCGCATTTTCTTCCTGTCCTTCTGCCTTCAGGGATCTATGTATATAAGTTCCTCTGATCCTATGTATTTCTGTTCCTTGCGTTTATATCCTCTCAAAATGCATCATATCACACTTTTCAGGTTTAGTGACATTTCATTAACTGAATTATTCTCTCCAGGGATACTACCAAACATTATGACTTTTCTTTTTACTTTATGACTTACATACCTGCTACAAAACTATTAAATTCTGTATCCATGAATGACCTCATTCTGCACTGCAGGCGTTCTATGATTCTATTCAAAGAATGCTTTATTGAGCTGTCCCAAAACTATTACATTTATTATGCCTTGATATTTTTATGCGTAACACAAGAAATGCATTAGTAATTGACGCAGCTCTTCTAATGCTGTTGGAATTCTGTTGGATTGGCAATTACGATTGTTGTTTGCACAGCTGATCTGATGGTGCATGACTTGCGAATGTGTTTACAATTTGTATTGTTTGTTATATATTGCTCTAAAGACATTGAACTTCTGAAGACATTGCAAGTATTTTTCCGACTAATAAATGTCATAGAAATAGTCGCAACTGCTTGATATTCTCTGAAGCATAGGACGGATTATCAATGGACTAATGATGCTCGCTGGTGTGGTATAATGAATGGGATGAGTAGACAAAGAAAATGAATGATGGATGAAATTTTGGTGTAAAAAATGATGCTAAATTAAGTTAAATGAGACAGGGAGCATCGTGCTAGGTGGACTCAAGAACAACTTGATCCACGAAGCCATCTGACTTTTGAATGGACCTACCTTGTATTAAGTTGTTCTTTCTCTACATCCCAGTTATGACTGTAAAACTATATTCGGCAACTACTACTTTCTCTCGCTCTTTACAGTATATATTGTTTGCACAGCATGCAAGAAACTATGTTTTTACTGCAAACTAATACATGTGACAATAATACAAACCAAATCAGAGTATGAGTTGAAGTTGGATCTCAGGGAATCAGATTCATGTTGGAGTTAATTTCCATTACTTAAGAAAGGAAGTAGGAATAATTGTATGAATTACATGGTGGTCAACCTGATGCCCGTGGTGGGAAAGTTTTGAAAAAGATACTGATGGACAAGATATATGTACGTTTGAAAGAAATGGAATAGGTAGTGATGGGTAGCATGGTTTTGTACGGGAAGATCATGTCTCATCAACTTGATGGAGTTCTTGGAAGAGGTGTCAAAGATTATTGATGAGGGAAAGGCTGTGGATGTAGGTTATATGGATTTAGTAAGGCGTTTGACAAGGTCCCACATGAGGGACTGGCACGAAACTGAAATCACATGGGATACGGGGTGGGCTGACTAGATGAATACAGAGCAGGTTTGGTCCTTGGTGACAGAGAGTAATGGAGATCTGTCACTAGTAGTATTCTGCGGGGATTATTTCTAGAACCTCTGTTGTTTGTAGTATATACAAGTATCTGGAGGAAAATGTGGGTGGCCTGATAAGGAAGTTTGTGGATGACATGAAAAGATTGATGGAGTTGCTGATAGAGCTGAGGATTGCCACAGGATGCAACAAGATATCGATAGACTGGAGACTTGGGCTTAGATGAATTTTGGAGGATCAAATTTCGGTATGAAAATGTGAAGATATCGTGGAATCTGGGCTGCAGGTTCACATTTTCCTAAAAGGTGCAACACAAGTGTTCAAGGTGATTGAGAATGTGTATACCATGCTTGCCTTCATTGGCCAGGACATTGAGGACATGAGTTGGCAAATCTTGCTGCTGCTATGTAAAATCTTGGTTATGTCCCATTTCAATTATTGCTAGCTGTCCTAGTCGCCACAGTACCAGAAAGATGTATAAGCTTTGAAAAGAATGCAACGAATGTTCACCAGATGTTGTCTGTTTTTGAGAGCATTGACTATGAGGAGAGGTTGAAGAAATTAGAATTGTTGCCAATGGAAAGACAAATGTTAAGGGAAGGCCTGATGGAGCTCTACAAAATTATGAGACAGATTGATACGATGGATCGACAGAAGCACTTTCCCAGAATGAAAGTGCCGATTACAAGAGCATCTCCACTTCGTAATTACAAGAGAACAAAGGTTCAAAATGAGTGGGAGAATTTTTAAGAACGATGTGTGGGAAAGATTTTCAAGCAGAGTGATGGGTGCCTGGAATGTGCTACCTGAAGAGATAGAACATTAACATCATCTGAGAGGAACCTGGTTGTGTGTACGCTGAGGGAGGGAACAGAGAGATGCAGACTGAGCAAGGGCAGAATTTTTATTTAGTTTAATTAGAGCATCATGATCAGCGCGGGACGGAGGACCAAAAGTCGTTTACTTTGTTCTTTGTTCAGCTTTGAAGTTGTGAAAGCGCACTTTGGATAATAATTGCAGGAGACATAGTACGACATATTTCATTTGGCAATATTGCGCTCATTTAGCATTTCCACGTGTTTGTTTGGCACTCAATTTGTAGAGATATTATGCTTATCGGAATGACAATTCAATAAAATACACATATATGTGTGATCGAACCATTATACATATATATTTTCACCTAAAGTTTGTATGGTTTGTTTCAGTTTATTCAGTTCTGAAAGATAAAGAAGAAACATTTAAGATTTTATACTGTCTCGCACATTTACCGATTGTCTTGAATTACAGTAAATTTAAGTGAAACAATTAACAGGAAAACTATACGCATCATATTTTCATAGACTTTGCAATGATCAGCAGGGACTTTTTTCCAGGAACTGATAATATGGATAAAAGGCACCACGTTCGTATTCTATTAACTTCAAGTCACGTACAATCATGTAACTTCCATTCTATGCCCGCAGCGAGCATTCACTTGACTTGAACCTTCAACAATGTTGAACAAGGCAATAATATCTGGCCAAAGTAGTTTGCTTGTATAGGACTGCACACATAAAGATTTACGTCCTTAAATATGAGTTATGGAAGATACAGTTTCCGTGGACAGAAACGACACAACAGGATAGTACGATACTTACCTTGTGCTAGGATGAAGGATGTCTCAGAGCTGTTACAGGGCATTTCTAAGGCAGGGGGCATGGTAAACAGCCTGTGGCTGTTGTACACATCGGAACCAATGACAAAACTAAACAGATGGGTGAAGTCTGAAAGTTCACAATAAAATCAAGAAGGATGTGATCTCAGTATCATTCCTTGTGCCATTTACTAGTCAGTTTAAAAATATCAAAATGTATTGGATTGATATGTGGCTCAGGACATTTGGAGAGGATTTTCGATTCTGCGGAAGGTGTGAACTGTATAAACTAAGTCAGTTACACCTGGGAAGGGCCAGTGCCGATGTCTGAACGCTTGCTAAAATGGTTGGAAAGTGCTTAGATCAAAATACCCGGGGAATGATAACCTATGCAAGGAATCAGAAGAAGAGGAATCAAGGAAAAATGAAGAAAGACAGAGAGGAGATTAGGAAAAGTGATAAGAAGAGAAAATAAGGGCGAGATTCAAAAGTCCCTCACTGAAAAATACTCAGAACATGGCAAGTAATGTTGACAAGACGAACTGAAAGGCTTAGCGCCATAATGCGTGGAGCATTGGCAATAAAGTGGATGATTTAATCATGCGAATAAATACAAATGGATATGATATTGGAAGTGGCATGGTGGCACGGTGGATAGCACTGCTGCCTCACAAGTCAGAAACCGGGTTAAATTCTCACCTTGGGTTATTATCTGTGTGGATTTTCCATATTCTCCCGATGTCTGCATTGTTTTCCTCCGAGGGCTGTGGTTTCCTCCCATGGTTCGAAGATGGCTGTGCTAAAAAAATGACCGCCTTGTCAGGGGAATTAGTGGGTAAATATCTGGGGTTACGGGAACAAGTCCTGGATGGGATTGTGGTCGGTACAGACTCGATGGGCCGAATGGTCTCCTTTTGCACTGTTCGGGTTTCTATGATTCCATAATTTGGTCAAGATTAAAAAGACAAAGCTATAGGCTGACCACGAATGGAAACTGGACATCCAGGAGTATTCAGTTTTAGGAAAAAATTTAAAGAAATAGAATGGCTAGATAAAGAGGAACTTAATACATAATGTTAAAGGATGTTAGCTACGGCAATGTGAAATCAATATAGCTAGAGCTAAGAAACACCAAGAAGAACAAAATGCTTGCAGCGGTTGTATATAGATCCTGGATTGTTGTGATGTTACAAATTACATTAAACAGGAAATTTGAAATGTATGTGATGAAGAAACATCTTTAATAATGGGTGAATTTAATCTGCATATAGATATGGGGGCACTCATCCGACGAAGAGGCAGAGCCCTGAAATCTAGTGGCGTTTGCTACCAAATAAACCTGTTGGACTTTAACCTGGT
The DNA here is from genome assembly GCA_024679065.1 of Sphyrna mokarran. NCBI lineage: Eukaryota > Metazoa > Chordata > Chondrichthyes > Carcharhiniformes > Carcharhinidae > Sphyrna > Sphyrna mokarran. Next base: position 99,372,377 of record JAGIQG010000009.1, read on the forward strand.
GTTGTGGGACTTCTTATTGCGAACAACTGACTACATACCTTTGTTCTGTCCTGACAAAGGAGGATACAAATAAATTACTAGAAATGTTGGGGAACATAGGGTGTGAATGGGGTTGAAGGACAATAAATCCCCAGGGCCCGATAACCTACGTATCATTGTAATTATAGAAGCCAACCAAGAAATAGTCGATGAATGGCTCGTCATTTTCTAAGATTGTATATACTCTGTAACAGTTCCTATAGATTAAAATGTAGCTTGTGGAAACTCAATATTTTTTTAAAAAGGAGCTAAATAGAAATTAATGGATTATAGACCAGAAGCCTGACGTCGGCATTGGGGAAAATTCTAGAAGCTATTATTAAAGATTTTGTCGAAAAACACTCAGAAAGCAGTGACAGTTTCAGACAGAATTTAAGAAAAGTAAACATTGCTTGGCAAAGCTGTTGAATTCCTTGGAGATGTAGCTGGTAGAGTTGATAAGTGGGAGATAGCGAATGTGATTTATTTCGACCTTCTAAAGGCTTCGGATAAAATTCCACGTAAGAGATTTAATTTTAAACTTCATTGGATTGAGGTTAATGCTTCGAGGTGGATAGAAAATTGGTTGGCAGGTAGGAACCACAGAATAGGAACACACACAGAACACAGAACACAGAACATTACAGCACAGAACAGGCCCTTCGGCCTTCGATGTTGTGCCGACCAAAATAAAAAGCAATGCCCCTCCAAACTAAACCATTCCCTTCTCTTCCATATACTTATCAATTACCTCTTAAACGCCACCAAACTTGGCGCATCTACAACAGCTGCAGGCAGGGCATTCCACTCCCTAATCACTCTTTGAGTAAAGAACCTACCTCTGATATCCGTCCTATAACTCATACCCCTTAATTTAAATCTGTGTCCCTTCGTGCTAGCTTTCTCCATCCTAGGAAAAAGGCTATCACTGTCCACCCTATCTCAACCTCTAATCATCCTATATGCTTCAATAAGATCCCCTCTTAGCCGCCTCCTTTCTAACGAAAACAACCTCAAATCCTTCAACCTCTCTTCATAGGACCTGCCTCCATACCAGGCAACATCCTGGTAAACCTCCTCTGTACCCTCTCCAATGCCTCCACATCTTTCTTATAATGTGGCGACCAGAACTGCACACAATACTCCAAGTGCGTCCGCACTAGAGTTTTGTACAGTTGCAACATGATGCTGCGGCTCCTAAATTCAATCCCCCTACCAATAAAAGCTAAGACTCCATAAGCCTTCTTAACAACTTTATCCACTTGACTGCCTACTTCCAGGGATCTATTGACACATACACCAAGATCCTTCTGTTCCTCAACAATATTAAGAGCCCTACCATTAGCCCTATACTCTACACATTTATTGTTCCTGCCAAAGTGCATTACCTCACACTTTTCCACATTAAACTCCATTTGCCACCTCTCGGCCCAGCTTTGCAACTTGTCCAAGTCACTCTGTAAACTAAAACACCCCTCTTCACTATCTACCACACCACCAACTTTAGTATCATCTGCAAATTTACTGATCCATCCCTCAATACCCTCATCCAGATCATTTATAAAAATTACAAACATCAGGGGCCCCAAAACAGACCCCTGAGGCACACCACTCGTCACCGAACTCCACGATGAATATCTCCCATCACCCACCACCCTCTGTCTTCTATCTGCCAGCCAATTCCTAATCCAATTAGCTAAATCACCCTCTATTCCACACATCTGCATTTTCTGTAGAAGTCTTCCATTGGCCACCTTATCAAACGCCTTACTAAAGTCCATATATACCACATCAACCGCCTTACCCCCATCCACCTCTTTGGTCACTTTTTCAAAAAACTCAATGAGTTAGTAAGGCACGACCTACCCTTCACAAAACCATGCTGACTATCCCCTATCAATTCATTTCTCTCTAAATAACTATAAATCCTATCCCTAATAATTCTCTCCAATACTTTGCCCACAACAGAAGTAAGACTCACTGGCCTATAATTCCCTGGAAGTTCTCTCTTCCCCTTCTTGAACAATGGGACCACATTCGCTATCCTCCAGTCCTCCGGAACCTCACCTGTAACCAACGACGACCTGAAGATCAGAGCCAGAGGCTCTGCAATCTCCTCTCTTGCCTCCCAGAGAATCCTAGGGTAAATCCCGTCCGGCCCAGGGGACTTATCAACTTCAAACCCTCGAGAATTTCTAACACATCCTCCCTATCTACTACCATACTTCCCAATTTGCAACCCTGTACCTCAGTGTTCTCCATAGCTACATTTCCAGCACTCTGCGTGAATACCGAAGAGAAATATTTATTCAGTGCCTCACCAATCTCTTCAGGCTCCACGCACAACTTCCCACGGCTGTCTATGACTGGCCCTAATCTTGCCCTAACCAATCTTCTATTCTTAACATATCGAAAGAAAGCTTTAGGATTCTCCTTAATCCTATCAGCCAACATCTTCTCGTGTCCCTTCTTAGCTCTCCTCAATTCACTTTTTAGCTCCTTCCTGGCTAATCTATAGCTATCCATTGCACTAACTGAGCCTTCAAGCCTCATCCTGACATACGCCTCCTTTTTCTTCTTAACCAGCAAATCAACTTTTTTCGTACACCAAGGCTCTCTTACTCGACCATTTCCTCCCTTCCTGACAGGGACATACTTATCAAGGACTCGCAGCAGCTGCTCCTTGAATAAGCACCACATTCCAGATGTTCCCAGTCCCTGTAGTTCCCTAGTCCGATCTATGCACCCTAATTCTCTCCTGATGGCCTCATAATTACCCTTCCCCCAGCTATAACTACTGCCCCCAGCTTCATGCTATCCCTGTCCATCACTAAGGTGAACATAACCGAATTGTGGTCACTATCACCAAAATGTTCACTAACTTCCAAGCCTAACACCTGGTCTGGCTCATTGCCCAGCACCAAATCCAATGTAGAAGAAATGGGTATTTTCCAAAATGGCAGGCAGTACCTACTGGTGTGCTACATAGATCAATGCTGGGACCCCAACTATACATGATATATATTAATGATTTAGATGAGGGAACTAAATGTAGTATCTTCAAGTTTGCAGATGACACAAACTGAGTTGTGAGGAGAGTTCACAGATCGTTTAGCCTGATTTGGGCAAGTACAATGATTAGCCAATACAGTATAACTTGAATATATGTAAGGTTATCAATTTGGGAACAATAAAGACAAGGAAGATAACCATCTGAAGGGCCATAACCTAGAAGAGAGGAATGTGTAACAAGACCTACTACCCTCATGCGTCATCCACTGAAGTTAAACATGTAGATGCAGCAGACAGTAAAAAAGCATGTTAATTTGGCCTTCATAGCGCGCAGGTTCAAATACAGGAAAGGATTTCTTGATGCAATTACTCAGCGGCTTGGTGAGGTCACACCAGGAATATTGCGTGAAGTTTTGGTCTCTTTAGCTGAGGAAGGATATTCGTGCTTTAAAGAGAATGTAAGACGGTTTACGAGACTCATTCCTGGGACGGCAAGACTGACAATATTGGGATATTGAGTTAGAAAGGATTGCATTCACTAGAGTTCAAATAATGAGGCCGGGGGGGGGGGGGGGGGGGGGGGGGGGGGGGTGGGGGGGGGTGCGGAATTGGAGTGGGATGGGGGAGGAGAGGAGAGGAGGGGATGAGGCTGATGCCGGAGGGACCTCACTGAAACTTATGAAATTTTATGAGATAGATGAAAACAACGACATTCCCACTGATGGGAATACCCAGTCTGCTGAGATAAGCGTAAACTATGTAGGACCGAGATAAGGATACATTTCTTTACCACAGTTTGAGTTCACTTACTAGTGTCATAAGTAGGCTTACATTAACACTGGTACGCTACAAATTTATTGTGAAATCCCTGAGTCGCTGCACTCCAGATCTTGTTTGCATACACTGAGGGAGAATTTTAGCGTGGCGAAAACGCCTAACCAGTACGTCTTTAGGACATTCGGAGGAAGCCAGAACAGTCAGAGGAAACCCATGCATAGAGAGGGAGAACGTACAGGCACCCCAAATACCGTCACTTAAGCTAAGAATCGAGCGTGTGTCCCGAGCGCTGGGCAGCAGCAATGCCGTGTGACTGCAGTGACCATTGTATCGCTGCGCCGTCGGTTGTCAGAATTCGCTACCATAAACTGTAACGAAGCTACGCAATTGTACGTTTTCAGGAAGAATTCCGCTATAAGCACTTAAGGTGAAGGGATTAAAGGATCTGTGGTGAAGATGGGGGTCAGGGATGATCATAATGAATGGCGAACAGTCTCGAAGGGCCGAATTGCCTCCTTTTTCTCCTATAAACTATGTTTCTATTATCTCCGGAGTCCTGGCAATGATAATGTTTTTCTGAAATGCAGACCTCTTAAATGCATATTAACAGGTCATTATGATGTTGTTTTTTCGGTGAACCTATGTGCAGATATGATTTTTGTGTTTCCTGCTTACAACACTGATTATGCTTTAAAAACATTTTATCAGATCTGATTGACTTTAGCGAATACTATGGCCTTGAAGAATGAAGTAAAAATACAAATGTTCCCTTTTCCGATTCCTAAGATACGATATTTGAAACTATGTTGCATTGTTTACAGTCTCAACGTTGTATTGGACTGTAATTGACGTATACTAACAGGGCGCAACTTCAGATGAAATGCAAAATCTTACTGAGTTTTTTTTGTCTCCTTCCAATGGGTTCAATCCTTCATTATTTTCATTGAAACGGCATAGTTTTCGTGAGTTACTAATTGCAAATTGGAAATGGCATCATTTTGCACTGATTTACATATTTGGATGATAAAGGCAACCAATAGCCTTCATGGCAAATGCATTGAAAATACTGTCGATTTTTCATACGAACCGTGCTGCAAACAGTTTGGACGGCAAATAACCGTTTGGACGGCAAGTAACTTATATAAATTACGCTGCCATATAAATTATAAATTGCAGATACATTTACCCATGGCGTAACACAAAGGCACGAGATTATAACAATTAATTGTGATATTCTATCAATATGTACCTGCAGTTTTGTTCGAAAGTCGATTTTCTAAAACAAAATGCAAAATAACAACATCTTAAATATGATAATCATTCTTGTTGTCATAAGAATTCGGCATCACTGGCAGGATCAACATTGATTCAAAGTCTCCAATTGGCCCCTGATAGGTCAAGTCATTTGCTTGTATAGTTGCAATTAATGGCGCGTGCTTAGACTCACTGTTCCTTTATTGGAAGGACTGGGGAAGGGGCGGGAATTTCATCCCAGTGACGTGTCCAATTGACTGTACATTCCACGGTACACGAATAGAACGAAATGCAACACGTAAAGATAATGCTTATTTATTATCGCTTATTTTGATCACTGCACAATTGAAATGGATCATTTGTCAATAGTAAACTATTGCTTTACAGAAGGCAAGTTCAGCAAAGAACGTCAAGCTTTAGAGGTATATAAATTAACTTTTGATGATTTTGCTCACCTTTATCTTGCTGACTGAGAAGTGCAGCGTTCAATTCTATTACCAAAACAAAAAGAAGAAATTTAAGAGTAAAAAAAGGATCAGTTAATGATATCTTACTGCAAAGCGTCCAGGAACATATAAACAATATTTTGGATACATGTCGGGTCTATTGCACAGTAAAACTGTGCAAAATTAATTTGATTTTACAAGAATATTATATTATTTATGAATTTAATGCTATTGCATTTTTAGAAGGAAGTCAAAACATTTGTTAAATGTCGAAACATCGTATTTCGTTTAAACAATTGATATGAACGGTCTAGATTTTATTTGGTGCGCAGGTTTCTGGAAAATGAATTAATCAAGATAAAAATATATGCAACAATCTGCACGGAGTAATGACATTTCTACGCAATCAGTTGCATAATCAGTAATTTTGTATGATATTAATAAGTTAAAACGGCAGGCAAATGCATTTAACATTAATCAAAATCAATGAGGTACCATTGTCTTTGGCAAGCAGTTGCTGCTCTGAAAAAGAATTTCAGAGATCAGAACACATGTTAACCATAACAGCATGCAGTAAAATTTGCTACCAATTTACAACACTTTTCATGACGTGGCAACCCTAAAAGCGATGGTGAATGGGGGGGAAGGGCGGGGGGGGTGGTGGTGGTGGTGGTGGTGGTGGTGGTGGGCTGGCTGGCTGGTGTGAGTGATAGCAATCCCAAAAGAACATTGTTAGTTTCTTTTTTCTTGGAGTCGCCATTTCTGGCTCTTGCATGGTATGAGTGATACTTGAAACTAACCAGAGCAAATTAAACTTTTCCTGAGTATTTTTGCCTACTTCAGTATTTGAACATTTGAGACTGATACTGAAAAAGTGCTATTATCACTATACCCTACTTTTTAAGTTTAATATTGAAGAAGTGTTATCATCATTATGTAAATGTTTGCTTATATTACACTGCTCTTTAAACCTTCGACAGTGATATCCTAATGCTGAAATTATTGAGTCCTAAGGACCGCACCTAATTATCTTTGTGATGAGTATTAGTTTAAGCAATGACAATTTTCTCCAGCGTTTCGGCCTTATTTCCTTATTGCTACACCAGGTAGAATACAGTCTTAATGCTGATGAAAGACTCATCTCTGCAATTCAGTTGATGCATGTGTTTGGATGTAATGTGCTCTGGAAATGGATGGCCCTGATTCAAGCCAAGTTTACGGGTTGTGATCAATTTTTTGTTGAAGAAGTGAAGCTACACCCCAGATTTATTTGCTTGTTACGTGGTGAAAGCAGCGTACATAACAGTGCTAATCGATCCCACAACCAACGGTTCACATCTCATTTTTGCAGTTCTGTTACACCCAGTTGCGAATGGTGATGGACAATTACAGAATTAACTGAAGCAGTAGTGTCCACAAATATCTCGATCGTCAATCAAGGTGAACTTGTCACATCAGTGCAAAAGACAAGGCTGAATAAGGTGCAACGATCTTCCGCCCGTCCTGCCGGATGCATGATCAATCACTGACTTTTCCGAGATTATCAGCATCACAGATGAACTTCGTATCTAAATTGACTCAAGAATTTTCAAGAAACTTCATAAGGCAATGGATTTACAAAGGCTGTGGAATCTGACAACATTTCAACAATAGCACTGACGAATACTGACATCTATCTGAGAAAGTGCAAAGTTATCCAGATACGACTTGACATCAAAACGCCAGACAACATAAACTGGCTAATTAACTCTCCATCAGACTATATCCATATTCATCAGTGATAAAACTTATATTCGGCAGTTTTATGGTGCATGACAACTAAGCAGTCACTTATTTGCCGAAGCTCCCACAGCTCTTGACTTCAATGCATTCTAGTTAAATGCGTGCACTCAACAGGTGAGGTGACTTCAAAGCTACACTTGACAGATTGTATGACCAAGGAACCCTAACAGAACTGGAATTCACTGGAATTATGGGAAACGTTTTCCACTACGTTGGGTCATACCTAGAAAAGTCGTGGCTGGTTGTTAATGCTGGAGATCATCCTCTCAGTCCCAGGACTGCAGATCATGTGATCCACAGGACAATGTTCGAGTTCCGCCAATCTTTAGTAGCTTCCTCAATCATTTTTACTCCATTATCAAGTCGGAATTGTAGATAGTTGCTGATGTTTGAGGAATGCTCAGCAATATTCTTATCTGTACAGATACTAAAGCAATCGTGTCCACGTGCAGCAAGAATTGAAAAACATTCAAACTCGGACTTCATGGCGAGTAAAATGCATGTGACATAAATTGCAGGCAATTGCCATATCCACGCCTTGGAAATTAAACAATCCCATCTTCATATTCAACTGCATTACAATCACCGGCTTGGTTTGCACTCGATTAGCAACTCCCACCATTCACTTCCTCCACCACAGTGGCACAGTGGAAATAGCACATGTCATCTATATGATACGTTGCAGCAATTTAGTAAGGCTGACTCGATAACACCTGCCAACTTACAAACTCGACCACCTAGAAGGGCAAACATAGAAAATGAGTGGAACATGACCACGTGCAATTTTCCTTCCAAGTACATAACATCGGTCCTTGGAAGCATATTGCTCTTCCTTGAACACCGCTGGGCAACATCACAGAAACTCCTTCTCAACAGCACTGTGGGTGCACCTACACCACATGGTTCAAGAGGGCAGCTCTCCTCCACCTTTTTAAGTGCCATTATAGATACAAAACAAATGTTGGCGGCTGCAATGATACTCCCTGGTCCATTTTACACTCTGCATCCCAAGAAATGAAAATAATATTTATTATAATTTGCTTAATAGCTTGATTGTAGAGGACACTTTTAATAACGTTGCTCACTTTGAGATTAGACTCATCAGATATCATTGAGAATGAGGATGTATTTGATTATTACTCTTCCTGTTCTCTACATAATTATTCGTCATCATTCTCAACAGGATGTCACTGCCATGTAGTGTTTTTATTTGATCAGATGCATGGGATCGAATTTTGCATGGAACTGTTACTTCTACTGTGAATTATGCATACAACCCTAATGCTGATGTTTGAGGTTTGCAGCACATTTTATGTATGCAATCTGACGAATTTTTCCTGCTCTGTTACACACCTCAGTGAACCAGGGTTGAGTCTCTGACTTGATGATTACGGCAGTGTACCATAATGGATCATGACGTTGCAAGATTGTGACTGAATGCAATTCTGTTCATTTCAATGACTCCAAATTAGTTACGAATGACCGGAGATACCACATTTCTTCTGCTACCACCCCATTTATCAGAATAATATAACATAGTGAATTTTATCTTTTCTGAGAATATTTTCTATTAATAGAACTGTTCAGTTCTGTTAATAGAATCTTAAGCTGATGTATCGGTCACACGTACACAGCTCAAAAAAGATGAGGAATAACCAACTTTTGTTCTCTCTCACCTGTTGCATACGTTAGCAGCATGCTATTATAATATAAAGATGTTTGACAGAGTAAGGGTTAACGTGAGTTTGGGGAATGGTTCCATTCCTGGTACGATGTATAGAATTACAAGTAAAAGGCTTTGGGATTATATTCTAAAGAAATCCAACATGCAGCAGCACAAATGCATGATTGTACCTGGAAAACATACATACATATGGACGAGTTAAGAACAAATGGTTAATGTTTAAACAGACCAAACAAACTTTTTCAATATCACCAATTTGCTTTCAGGGATACATCTATCCAGTCCACTATTGACAATAACGTCAATCACATAATGACACCATTATGAATTTATTGTGATACACTAAGAATTGATGAGCATGATGAATTCCGAACAGATCCAGCAGATTTGTACATGACCTCCAAGGGGAGCTGAGGGCGAGCAGAACGAACAGAATTACATGTGGCTGCAGTCACTAAACGTATTGAATACTAACCGTATTCAATTCACTAATATTTTCATGTATCTTGCGATGCAGTCATTTCAATAGGGAGAGAAATGCAGTATGCCACCAGCAAAATATGCGTAATTAAAGAATACAATGTCAACCTGGCGAAGAAATGCTGCTTCCAAGGCTATTGATCCCTGCTAAGCAGTGGAAGCTGCTACTTTACGAACCACTTTCCATTCATCATAACATTAGGGATGTTCACTGGTAATGTTTAATCTCTAACACTTTACGCACTGAAGCATTGCAAGCCAGTCTGCAGAAAGACTTGCAAACAATTGAGGCTTCTTCTGATGAGCATTATGGCATCAAAGGAGTTTCAGCTGTTGTGAACTGCGAAAAAGAGAGGCTAAAGAACTTCGAGCGCCATTTAATAGCATTAGCATAATCTAACCTCCTAAGATTAGCATATTGAGCATGCTCCTTAAACAGAGGCTGGTGTGACAATTGAGCAGGTGCCCTGGAGCTTTGACGCCTAATTGTCCACAACTTTTTGCCCTGTACATTTCCAATGCTTAATTCAGCTTTGAAATTGATACTTTCTCAAGTGGATGGGCGACGTTGCAAAAACGCTCAAAAACCTGGATAAGGCAAACAAAAGCTTTCTTTGTATTTTCAAGCTCTCACCCCGATAGCCAGCATAACTATTCGCTCCTTCCATCACAAGCGTACAGTGAGTGTAAATATTCATCACTTACGAAATTCATTCATTGAGATTTCTGCGAAGATATTTCTCAAGTTCACTCCTTCGACCAACTAGGACAAATGTTGTAGGCTTTCCGGAACGCTACCACATCATACTTCCCCTCAGCATACCAAACTGACTTGTAAATATATCGTACCTTATTATTGCTGAATCAAAGTGCTGGAAAACGATCCTTTGTAAAAACGTGGAGTATTTTAAGAACAATTATTGCGGCGGTTCAAGAGAGTTGTCAGACGAAATGCTTCAAAAGCAATTGAGGAGAGGAAATAAATATTGAGCACTCAAGTGATACTTATTTCCAAAGAGTCAGCGAATCCCTTTTCAGCAGCATTGCCTGTACACTGCCTTGATCCAATTACACTCAGATCCTTGTCAATGCTTCAGATGAAATCTAAGTTTCTGATTGCAGGTGTCATTACCACAAGCGATCAACAGAAATATACGTTCAATTGAAGTATCAGTTATCTAACATGCATTTTGACTTGGATGCTGCTTGGATACTAACTTGTGACTTCACGAAGTTTTTGAAGTTCTGATGAAGAAGATAATTTTAATTAGGTTGCATGATCCACTCTCTTAATGCAGAGATAAAGAGCATCAAATATTTCGCCCAATATTTAAAAGATAGTACATGAACAACAAGTCCATCGATTGGAAAGAGATTAAAGGAATTACCTGCCCTTAGTTGGATCAACCTCTCATCTGCAAAATGGAATGTTTTATTGGAATGTGATTGCTAATTTAGATAAATTTTCGGAAAGAAAGGAAAACAGTCACCCAATAATGTTCGCTTTTCAGTTCAATCATTCGTCTCAACTCATGTTCCGTAGCACTGAAGGCCATACAATTGAAAGCAAATTATATTTAATATTTTGAGTAATTTTTTGTCTACTGTTGTTTCGAACAGTCAGTCCCTGAGTTCCACCGATCTCCGGGAGAAGAAACACCTCTCTTCCGGTTGCAACTTGTGTGTCGTATATCGTGAATCGACTTTCCTTGCTATGTATCCCTCAAGAGGAACGAATGAGTAGGCTTTACGAGGCATTCTATCCAGATAATTCATGATTATACTAGTTTATTTAGACCTGTTCTCTATCCATAGTGTTGCCAATCCTATGCAAGATTTCTTCATACTTAAAACATTCCAGTAAAGCAAAAACCTTCGTAATATCATTTTTATTCTCTCTATTGCCAATATTTTATGATGTTTCACTATAACTTAGCAGCTCTGACATTCTTTCTAAGACTCCTAAACAGAAGGCAGGCTGCCTCATACCTTCTATGTTTTCCAGGCATCAGAAATGTGTGTACAATCATCATGCTATCTTTTTGATTTAATCTTCTTATTATTATACCATTTATAGTGGACTAAGTTGCTTGTCAATCTTCTTCAAATGTATTCCTTCAGATTTCTTTAATATGAATTATCTTTATCTCCATCCACCCACATGTTTTGTTCAATGATATTGTCCCTCAATTTTCAGAACTTTGCTTCATAATCAAACACACTTTCAATTTGTACATTATTTGAAGTTTTCTTGATCATGCTCCATCCATTTAAGACCAGATGTTTGGTACATCCCAACAAAAGGACATAACCTTGAGGAACCACATTGCAAACAAGCTCCAGTCAAGAAACAACACTTTTTTAAAAATCCGCCTCTGAAAGAAATTTGTCGTCATATTGTAACTTTTTCTTCGATGCTATAGACTTATTCTTCCGTTGCAGATCGGCCTTGATGAAATCTAAATCAATTCATTTCAATTGCACAATGACATCATAAAACCTTGTCGTCATTTGGAGCATGTGACCATATTTGTTCCATTCTCTTTGAGGAAAAAAAGGCTTTCTGTCTCTCTCACCTTCTCAAGCTCTTTGGCTGTGAAGGCATATTTCCTTCATCTGCCCATCTAATTTCCCGTTTTAACAATTGTTTGAGACTATCTTCTTGTTTATTTATCAGTCACAAGTAAGGTTTAATTAACACTGCAACGAAGTTGCTGTGAAAATCCCCTAGCTGCCACACTCTGGCATCTGTTCGGATACACTGAGGAAAAGTTTTGCATGGCCAATGCACCTTACCAGCACGTCTTCCAGACAGTGGGAGGAAACCGGATCACCCAGTGGCAACCTATCCATAACACATGGAGAACATGGAAACTGCACACAGACAGTGATGCAAACTAAGGAATCAAACCCAGGTCCCTGGCACTCTGAGATATGAATGCTAATCAGTGTTACATCGTGCCGTCCCTTTGTGGGCGCTGAGCTCCATCTCATTGCCATTTGTTGTATGAAGATTTTTCTCACGAAATTCTCTTTGCCTAGACCACGGAACCTTTCTCTTTGCTCAAAACCCAGAATCTGTATAGCTCTTGTACAGTTAATTAATGGAAACATTTTTTTCTTGCCTATCTGGTCAAAGTTTGCCAGAATCCTGGAGACCTCTACAAAATCTCCTACTAGTTTCATTTTCATAAGGGGGACCAACCTACAGTTTTTCAATCCATCCTTGCAATTGAATTCCCACATTCCTCGATTTTTTTTTGGTAAACCTCTTGTGCTAAAATCCTTCTTCCAAAGGTGTAGTGACCAGAACTGGACACCATTCTCTAACTGAAGCCTAGCTCTGCTTTAGAATTGTGTAATATGTTTTCTTTGCTCTGACATTCAATGCCCCCATTAGCGAAGTTCATAATAACTTGCGAATCACTTTCTCAATATACCTTGCCACCTTGAAAATTCGATCTAAATATAACCAGACCCCTGAGCTCCAGCAGACTATTTGACGCTGTACCATCAGCAACTGGTTGCTTTTCGAAATCCCCTTTTCAACTAGGCATCACCTTCTACTTCTCTGTATTAAATTCCAGCTTTCACTTGCTTGCTTCTTCTTCGAATCTATTAATCTGACATTATGAAGTTAGTTTTTTTGTTAAACTTTTGTATATTTTGATAGAATTTCATTCCGGGCTATTTTTCAAGTAGTTTGAATTGTTGGCAATGCCAAGATTATTGAAAATGACTATCTGAGGGATGTTGCGCTACCGCCAGGTGAGGAACGTTATCTTTTTTTCTCGGGTGATCTAACAAAACCCTTTATTTGCATGCTAGATAATATTTTCACTGGACCATTGATCTAGTGGCCAAGGCTATTACTCAACTTCCATCACAGCAACTTTCTGTTAATAATTTGGAATTGAATGTGAGTCTCAGCAATGGTGGCCATGAACTTGTTATCAATTGTCATAATTAGGTTCACAAACATCCTGTTCGGAAGCAAATCAGGTTTATCGGCAAAATACTTAAAATAAAAATGAATAATGCACTGATCCAAGACAAGTGGGTCTTATTCTTCAAAAACTAACAATGCGAGTATTTGGACAAGGTAACAAGTATGTACACAAAGAAGTTCCAAAATCAAAGCTGCCAAATACGCAATTGATATATCAGAGTTAATTGCTTTTTTTTGCTGAGTTAATTAAAAGTTGACATCAATTTAGTGGAATCACAATGTCGATAAGGCTGTTTAACAGCGGAAATGAAGTGCAATCAAACAGAAACGTGATTCCATTGACATTCCTAAAAGGTGCAATAATTGCGCCCAGGATGAGAAAGAAAGAAAACACAAATTCAACAATGTTGTGTGTTTAAAACTTATTTTTAAAAGATCTGCTGCAACTGATTACCCTGCTATGTGAAGCAAAACATAAATTTGGAGGGATCGGTTGGAAAAAATAATAGCAGAACAGCATTATCTTAACAGAAAGATTCCTAGAAAAATGACTAAGCTTGGATGTAATTACGTTCACATTATACATGGAAAATGTAGAAGGTTTGAAGATAGACACAAGCATCAATATAGTTCTCAGGGTTCCATATATGCATATTACCATGGGCGGCACGGTGGCACAGTGGTTAGCACTGCTGCCTCACAGCACCAGGACCGTGTTCTGTTCCTGGCTTGGGCCAGTTATCTGTGGATTTGCACATTCTCTCCATGTTTGCGTGGTGTTTGCACTCTTCCGGGTGCGCCGGTTTCCTCCCGCCGTCCAAAGTGTGCGGGTCAGGTGCATTGGCCATGCTAACATGTCAGGGACACTAGTTAGGGTAAGTGCATGGATCATAGGGATAGGGGCTGGGTGGGAATGTAGACGATGCAGATTTGACGGTCCAAATTATCTCCTTGTGCACCATAGGATTCTATGATTTAAGACAAAGGCTAACAGAGGGGCTACTTTAGTTTTTCGGCGAGGTTTGCTTGTTAGTTATGTATTTTGAGACAGACTTTCACATTATTAACATATTCTGCAGGACTTACCATCGGTTTTGTATTTTGTGTCCTGCTCTGAGTGAGAGCAATAATAAAAATCATCTTAGTCATAATATGAATGGTAGTATCAAGGATCATTATGGTTTTTATCACTCCATTCACCCATTTAAAATACAGGAGGAAAGAACTGTATATTACTTTACTTGGAGAAAAAAATCTTTTTACCTTTCTTGACGTCAGTGAGCTTTTTTTCTGTTGGGAAACATCAACAATCATGTTGATATAATGCCGGAATTTATCTGTGATTTGGTTTCATTGGCAATTCTTGATAATGTTTGCAACCACGATATACAAGAATATTACTAAAGTAATAGCGAAGCACTGCTGCGGCTGGAGGTCAGAAATAAAAAAGAGTAAGTAAAGAACGGACTGCAAGGACGCTGTGCCATTCGGTGAGAGTATGTACGATCTAATTGTGATTTCAAATTCACTTTGCTGTCCGCCAATAACATTTACCTGCCTTGTATTTGAAAAGTTATCAAAATTAGCTTGAATGAAATGAATTACCAAACGCTTTTTGGCGCAGAGAATTCGACAGGCTACTGATATTCAGAGAGAAATAATATATTTCAATCTACATTTCTGATTGTTGAATTCTGGTTTTAAACATTGTACCCTTGTTCCAGACGTGCCCACAAAATTCACATCTTCTTGCGCTGCATCTTATAAAGTCCCATCACGATATTTTATGTTTCAGTGATATCACCTTGCGTTTTTCTGAACTACAATGCATAAAATATCTTGTACGCGAACATAAAATGTTGCTCTATACCCGTCATAACTCATAAGCGTCAACTGGAAGAGCTTACGCTATTTCATTGTTAATATGGCAGAATTCTGCCACGCCACACTCAGTTGAATATGACATTTTGTTTGGAAAGTAAGTGATCATCTTTGAAGTTTAATCAGAACAAATCTAGATAAACTCTTTTAGCTGCACACTTCATGCATCAACTTTTCCACTATTCTGAGGAGTCCATCTTAATTGAAATGCACGTGATCAAAAACAAATATTTTCGCTTTCATGTCATGAGTAGGTTTTGGATTATAATTTCCGAAATTGACAAATATTACATGGTTCTGTTCCATAATGCAATGTTACCAAATTTAAATTAATATTTAAGCATATAACCGTTCGAATTAATTAAAAAGCAAAAAAGGACTCAACGAATGTTAAAAATAAGTCACATACATAACAAGCCACGTATCACATGGCTGAAGTGCCCAATCCGTAAGCCGCTCCGCCGAGACAAATCTGTGAAATGTTTTGGGAGGCAGAATTTGTCTTTTGATTTGAGATCGCCGGCAATTCTTTCTCAAGTTCCTGTTCGGACCTCCTCTTGTAGTCTGATGTTCCCAAAAAATGCGCTTTCAATCAGGAGGCCCTTAGTCCCATTCCGGCAGTTGGTTGTGGACAAAGTGCAGTTTTCTTTAAAAATTCAACTGTTTTGTATAAAGGCGATTGCCTTGGTCCCAATTCCTTTTGGAAGATAGCGCAAGTCTATTGGCCCCACCATGATTGGATTCAATTGAAGTGAATAATATAAAACATCAGACAGAACACAGAAGGGGAAACGCCTCAGTTATCGATCTTGTTCTGCAACGCAAGATGAAATCTTGCGTTGTTGAAAAGCATTTACCTGAAATTTGTAGCATTTTAGTCAATTCTGTTTTTTCTGAAAATGAGAAAATGACCGACTATTGAATAAATGACACCCTGTCAGACCACTGAGATTAAACCAGGCTTTTGCCTTGAAGTGTATGGACTCTAAAGAACAGATGTCAAAATCTGTTATACAATTGTCATGTAATTCTTTATCATTCCATCCCAAGAGGCCGACCAAGTTAATCTACATTTCAATATAGAAATTATCATGTCCGCTCTTGAAATTTCCCATGCCCCAGGTTCTCATAAGGTGTTGAAAGGGCGGATTTTCACTGAGCGTTTTAGAATTGTAGTTCATGGTGATGTAGACACATTTCGTGAGCAAAAATATACAAGAAGAATATGTGTCGTACACATTAATTCAATGTGAATTTATATTTTCCCTCTGGATTTCAATGAAATAATTATTATTATCATTATTATTATAATGACGAACACTTAAACATTTGTTTCGATCAACTGATGACAGTTTTACAGTTTCTGGCATCAACTGATGCCAGACTTACAGTTTCAGATATCAGCTGCAATAACACAACAAGAAGACTCGGAAGTATACATTTTTAACGTTGTATCGAATTGTTGCACAAACGAGTGGTATCGAACCTAGCTATAGATCACAATTTTACAACAGACAGATATTCTATTCTTCATTGCTGAATATTTACTTATGGACTTTCTATGTCGCTAGCCTTTCGTCAGAGGCTTGACGATCCACATCAAGCATGTCTGATCAGGAGACTCCCCGGCTCAATGATGGATTTACAAATTAGTAATAAATTTGTTTGCTATATTAAGAGCATAGCTTCTGTTGTCATCATGTGCTGAGGTTTTCCTGGAGTCCAGGACATGCGAAAACAGGAACTAAGAGTGGGAATGCACAATTCACCCTTCGAACCCACCCCACCATTTAACATCATCATGGCCGATCTTATTCTGGTCTGCAATCCACTTTTCTGCCTTATAGCCCTTTATTCCGTTTTTCATGAGTAACATATGTATCGCTTTCTTGAATCTGCTGATTGATTCTGCCTCCACTCCCACCTGTGGTAAAAAGTCCACAGATTCACAACGATCTAAGAGAAGTATTTGCTCCTCATCTCATTTTTGAACCTATCTTTTCTCATTCTGGGTCCAGGGCCTCTTGTCCGACACTGTCTCACAAGGGCAGACAATTGTTCAACATCCAGCTTCTCAACACCCTTTCGTATTTGAAATATCTCAAACAGCTTTCCTTGATTCTCCTAAAATCCAGCGAGTACTGTAAAAGAATTCGTAGCCAAAACTTGTATTAGAATGTGTGTAAAAGAACTGTAGCCGAAACTTGTATTAGAATGTTTTTCTTATTGTAAAAGAATTGTAGCTGAAACTTGTATTAGAATGTTTTTCTTGAAGTAGATTTAGGATGGGTGATGGGATAAGACTAGTATAGTTAATCAGCTCAATGTGTGTGACTTAATGTAATTAAGTATAACTGATATAATCAATGCATGCGATCCAATGAAGTTAGTACAGTAATCACTCATTAGTGAATGTAAATAGTAGCCACTCGGGAGAACAATGGACACTGCCCAGTTGTCCAACTTGATCTGTGACAGTAGCAAACGAGAGAATAAAGTCAGCATGTTTTTTCTTTACTATTCGGCTTGAGCTAATTAAGCTATGATTAGGAGGTAAGCAGAATGGTCTAGACAAGGGAAAAGGTTTAACCACCATGGTTTCAAAAAGCAAAGAGATGTAACAATGAATGGCCAGTCTCAAGCAAGATAGATAAAGGGTCGACCCAGAAACAATGTTGGCTAAACAAGATTGAATTTTGAAAGAAAGATAAGAGTCTTGAGATATGGAGCTGTAAGATGTATAAGAAGACTGTAAGCAGAATGGTTCAGTGGAATGTTCCGGACATCCCGGCTTTATTCTCTTGTGCTGGAGAATAAAGTCTACTGCTTGGAGGATTACAACTCAGACTCTCTGTTTCAATCGGGTTAAATAAGTTGTCGTCTTGGGGAACCACGACAGTACAAACCAAAGCCAATCAACTACTTCGTTGATTTTCATCTCCCATGCACGTTTTCTGGCATTGCTGTGTGACTCATTGCTCTTTTTTTGGATACATCCCTTTCTCTAAAGTCCGTAATAACACGTGTCATTTGCATTTTATGCGATGTCTTTCAATTTCACGCTAGTTGTTCTCTCAATTCTGGAAATGCTCATTTTGCTATTTATAGAATCTCTCCAGTACAGAAGGAGGTCATTCGACCCTTCGAGTCTTTACTAACCACAATCTCACTCAGGACTTATTTCCATAACCATATTTACCACACTAATCCACCCGACACTTTAGCATAGCCAATCTTCGCAACCTCACCTGCACATCTTTGGTGTGTGTGAGAAAACCGGAGCATTCGGAGAAAACGTACGCAGAAACGGGGAGAATGTGCAAACTCCATACAGACCGTGACACGAGGCTGAAATTGAACCCGAGTCTCTGGCGCTATGAGGCAGCTGTGCTAATCACTGTGCCACCGCGCTGCCCTCTTTCTGCTGCATTATAAATTCATTTTTGATTAGTTTACTTTCATTCAAAACACTAAGACATTTGCGCTGTTTGATTTACTTGAATTAAGACATAGAGCATTCAGATACATTTTTTAAGGAAATATTACCTTTGTCTTTTATTTCAATCTGCTTGTCTGTAGAGACAAATGTTAACTTTAAGTTGAAGGGTAAGGTTCAAAGTGGCACATTTTCTTTGCAATCTTTCAACGACAGTGGAATAAACAATGTGATCTATACTCTGTAGAAAACAATACTGCCTTTTTCAATTTTCTTTGTTATGGTCTTAAGTTTATTTCGAATTACTGTCAACATCCTTAAGTTTAGCATCTCTAATGCGTCTAAAAATCAAATTGATGGTCGAGTTTCCTGATGAAACAGTATCCTGAATATTTACAGCGTGAAAGTTGTGCGTTTCGGAGACTAATTTTACCGATTTATTTCAATATATTTTTGTGCTTTCGCATCACTCCACACGAAAACATCAAAATTCTCGAAAAAGTCAGATAACAGGAAGCAAGAAAAAAATGTTAAAAAAAGATTTTTAACATTTTTTAACATTTTCAATCAAAGATTTCTGGGACTAATATGCCTCACACTAACTGTGCACTAAAATAATTCTCACGATAGATATTGGGGATCTTGACGTAAACAGAAATTGCTGGAAATGCAACATAAGTCAAGAAGCACCTTTACCAAAACAGGAACGGTTCATGTGCCAGTTTCTTGACCTAAATCGTTCTCCATTTTGATAGATAGGGCTTGACGTTTTGAGGATTTCTTGCATTTTCTATTCGCATCTTTACATGACAACGTAGAAACGTGTTGATGTGGAATGTTTTGCACCACCCACACTTCTCCCCAAATTTATAGTCGGCCAAAGAAGGGATAATGGCTTATTTTCAATTAATTTACCTAAATACTCTGACGCCATTTATATTCACTCCTTTCCATCCCCCACCATCCCCCCCCCCTCAATGTTGCATCAAGTACTGAAATTAACCAGTCTCTGGCGCTGTGAGGCAGAGTTGGACAGGACCACATGCTTTTGATGGTATCAATTATGGGCTGGATTTTTCCTGCTCTTTGCAGCGAACTGCAGTCCGGAATCAAGCGTGTTGGGCGGCGTATGATGGAGTGGAGGGCAGATAGCATGTACGACCAGTAGGAAGCAAGAGAATAAAATGCCATGGGTTTTAAGCAGCCACAGCATAGGCCCAGGAGAAGACTCCAAATAGGCAATTTTGAATGTTGACTTGGATGCCACCTTGTCATGTCCCCGGAGCCTATCAGACGCTCTTCCCCATGTGTTCCCCCCCCTCTCGTGTAGTCATCCTCTTCTTTCTGAATATCTTATTCTCCTCCCCAGAACTCTTCTTGCTGGAGGAATAATACCCGACTTACACAACAGTATCTTCTTCCACGACTTAGGGTAGTACTAGTGATAGCGTTAGTGAGAAACTAGAGAACTAGTGGCCGCTGATTAGCCAGCGGTTTTCTGAGGAAGGATTACTGCTGATGGGGGGAGTGGTGGGGGTGGGGGTGGGGGGGGGGTGGGGATATGCGTAAAACAAGCCTCAGGCCAAATTACTACAGACCAATGTCGCTGAGGATTTTAATTGAATCAACTGCCATTTCAGTAGATAAGAATAGTTAAATCAATATTGGACCTAGTGGACAGGACCACATGCTTGTTGTAGGATTTCATAGCACCTGGAGATACAAAGCGTTGTTAAGCGAATGAAAATCTATCATAAATGATGCATTACAATGAAAATAATCTCCATTCTTTCCATTGTCCTAGAAACTGCGTGCTTTATTTACAATAAAACATTTAGGGATCAATGCATCGTGCTAAAATTTTGAAGGCACAAACCTGACATTTTTATACGATTTTCTAGTTCTGTTATCCAAACAAAAAAAAACAGTTAATCTTCAATCCACGTTCTTTGTCAGTTGGATGCAATTGTATCAAAAATCTTACTGCGTATTTTTCTTTAAAGAAGTATATCTTGCATTATCACCTGGACGTCAGCCAGCATTGCAAGTAAGAGAAGATCATAAGATGTTACAAAGGGATTCTACCAGATGTTTTAAATTTGATTGTGCCAAGTTGGTTAACTTGTGGCTGCATTCGTTGACTTAGAACAAAGAACAAAGAACAAAACAGCACGGGAAACAGGCCCTTCGGCCCAACAAGCCCGTGATGCCACCCCGATGTTCCCACCTCTACCCGTGATCCCTGTCTATGTTTATAGATCTATGGAATAAAAATCAAATTTGAGACAATTTACGGAGAATTTGTTTTGCCAATTAGCCTAAGAGCACATCTTTGGGATGTGGGAGGAAACCGGAGCACCTGGAGAAAACCCACGCAAAGACGGGGAGAATGCGCAAACTCCCACAGACTCAGGCCAAAATCCATGTATCTGCACAGCACAGCAATAGTCACTGAGCTGTCGTGTTGCCCATCAAATGATCCAGGTCAAGCGTACACTAACGATGTGAAGCACTAGGATACTCTTGAACAAAAAATCCAAGAGCAGCCCTCTCACGACCCATTGCGTGTATGCCCCTTGTTAGACAACAAGGTGGACCAAAGCACCTGTAAGATAAAAACAAGTATATCGACTTATTTCCTTTTCATTCAAGTGAAGCTTTTTGACTCTAGTACATTGCTTGAAATTCAACTTTTCTGTTCAAACACTTTTACAGAAACCCCTGACATGATGACATGATTTGCCTGCAGCTGTTGTAGATGCGCCAAGTTTGGTGGCGTTTAAGAGGTTAATTGATAAGTATATGGAAGAGAAGGGAATGGTTTAGTTTGGAGGGGCATTGCTTTTTATTTTGGTCGGCACAGCATCGAAGGCCGAAGGGCCTGTTCTGTGCTGTAATGTTCTATGTTCTATGTTCTATGACTTGTTTTGTGAACATATTAACAAAATCTAGAAATGCATTAATTTCAAATGAAGACTTGACATATTTTTGATGTCTCCGATGTAGATGTTTTCCAATACTGAGTCACTGGGCATAAGTGCTAGACTCAGGAATACCAGTGCTGCTTTTTGCTGATTAATTCAGTAAACTGAAGAATGCACATTTGATTTGCATTCGCCCTTCTTTTTAAATGGTCTGTGAGAAAAAAATGTAGTTCAATCTCTCAACGCCTTCCAACAACTCAAAGATAACATTCAGAAATGCAGAATCATGTATGCTATCACGACTGCTTCTCAGAAATGTGATTGAATTTGATTTATTATAGTCACACGTATTAGCAGACAGTAAAAAGTATTGTTTCTCGCGTGCTATGCAGATAGAGCATACCGTTCATTGAGAAGGAAAAGACAAAGTGCAGAATATAGTGTTATAGACATAGCTAGGGTGTAGAGAAAGATCAACTTAATGCAAGATAGGTCCATTCAAAAGTTTGATGCCAGTATGAAAGAAGCTACTCTTTTGACGGTTGGTGTGTGACCTCAGACTTGTGTATCATTTTACAAGGAAAGAAGGTGGAAGGGACAATATCCGGGGAGCCTGGGGTCCTTAATTGATTTGCCGAGGCAGCGGGAAGAGCAGACAGAGTCAATGGATGGAAGGCTTGTTTGCGTGATGATTGAATACATCGTGATGCGATCATTGTTTCAGTGATATTAGTTTCTTATTATACCAAGTTAAGTGCCAGAGTTATATCTCACAGCATTGGCTCATTCAACTTGTCATAATTGCTGAAAGTTTGAACAATATTACCTCATCTGATTTTCATTTAATTAATCATAAATGAAAGGTTTTTCAAACGTTTTTCCTTCAAGTCATAAAATATTTCTGTGGCGTTGTAAATTGTTCTGTTTAACTGCAATGGGGTGCCGAAATAGGGTCAAATGATACATACGTGACAAAATATCATGACTTACAATGAGAAAAGATGTATAGAATGTTGTGAAAGTAGCACGATTAAACATAAAGCTTTGTTTATTGAATCCAGTTTGCACAACTTCAGACAACTGGTGAGGGAAAATTTTAGAAATACGCTGCACATTTCAGATGTCACTTGTTTTCCTTTCTGAGCAAATCCCTGAACAGGTAGTGCAATTCTTTGAAAGTGTTGACTTCTATATCAAAGAGACCTTTCTTATGCTTACCTATCTGTTTTTCAAACATATGATTTTCTGTGAGGGCGTAGTACATACTTTCAGTACAAAATCAAGTAGAAATGCAATGCTATCTTTTCAGGTAAATCCAGGAGATAAAATTTTTTCATGTCCCGCTCCACTTAATCAGATTTCTGGAATTATTCTTGATCCGAAATTTTATAGCATTAGGTCTTGCTATCTTGCTCACAAAAGCACAGAATACCGGAAAACAATCAGGAGCAGGAGAATCGACAGTTACATCCAATTCAACGTCATTGTCATTATCCTTCTGGTAACAATTGTCCATATGCTATGAAGGACTGTTGCACCAGTTTGACAGTAAGAAGTCTCACAACATCAGGCTAAAGTCCAGCAGGTTTATTTGTAGCAAACATCATTAGCTCTCGGAATTTGCTGTTCCTTTGACAGGTGGAGGAATAGCCAGTTCCAAAAGCTCGTAGCGTTTGCTACAAATGAACCTGTTGAATTTTAACCCAGTGTTGTGAGACTCCTTGCTGTATTTATCCCAGTCCAACGCCGCCATCTTCAAATTATGAGCACCAATTTCAAGCCAGGCGTTTTGGCATTGCATATATCAAGTTTAAAACCATTCCACGCAACCAAGTAACTAGAATGCTTCAGAAATGAAGTAATAGAGATTGAATTTGGTAAAGAGATGTGTCAACGTGTCACTCTCCTAAGCTATTTTCAGTATGTTGGCATAGTATGGTCATATGTCGCCCTTAAAGATATATTATCAGTCTGTCTGTCACGTGTATCAAATGAAAAAAGAAGTGTACGAGAAAGAAATATGCCCAAAGTATGTACTTACTGAGAATAGTTTCCGTTTAATATGATAAACTCGGTAGTTATCTGATTTATAGGGGTTTAGTTGGGCCCAAAATCGCATGAAATTACCGTCAGCAGATAGCGGCGATAGTGGTAGGTAAATAACTGTCCGCATTGTCCAGAGACGCCAAGTCACATTTTAGTGTGGAACAGCAGATCATGGCTGATCTACGACATGAATAACTTGCCTGTGTATCAGCAAAAAATCAAATAAAATGCAGCAACGATACCGGGCCGGATAAATACATAAGAAGTGAATAAATTAAAAGGCCGTAAGAGTATAATTTGATGTAGGGTACTCAACTCCTCGAGGCTGCTATTTCATTCAATATGACTTTGATGATCTTTTGTAGCAACACAACTACTCCACAAATGCCATAATTCCCTTAGCATCCTAAATCCTTCGACACGAGGCTTTATTACTCTTTCTCTCAAGGAGCATATCCTTGTTTCTCTGTCTCCCAGTGTGATGGATGTATAATTCACCCAGCCAGCATCTAAGGTTCTGCAAGATAGGAAACTCAATTTTACAGGCACGGGAGCGCTGGTTTCTCGCGAGGAGCAGGCGAGGACAGTGGGGGAAGGGTTGGGTAGTGGCGAGGGAGCGGGAGTGGGGATGTTGTTGGGGGGTGGTGATGTAAGAGTAAGTGAAATGGCGTAACCTCTCAGCCTAACACTTTAACACCGACTTCCTAGCTTAGCAGGTTAAACGATGAAATGGAAATCAGATGTCAGATGATATTTACTGGAGAAACGGGAAATGTGTCACAATGTGATTGTCAGTATGAGTAGAGACGTCATACAATGGGGTATTACCAGTTGAAAGCAAAATGCGTACAGGACATTAACGACTTGAGCTTAGCTTTGAAAGCAGTTAGAAACAGCTGTTATTAAAAAAGTGAAGGAAACTTTTTCTTCACCAGTGGGACGGTACAGTGGCACAGTCATTAGCACTGCTGCCCCATAATGATACGAACCTTGGGTTCGATTTACAGCTTTGGCCATTTTCTGTGTGGGGTTTGCACGTTCTCCCCATGTCTGCGTGAGTTTCCTCCGGGTGTTTCCTTCCACAGTCCAAAAGATGTACTGGTTAGGTGGATTGGCAATGTTAAATTCTCCCTCGGTGTACCGGAACAGGCGCCAGAATGTGGCAACTAGGGGATGATCACAATAACTTAATTGCAGTGTTAATGCGAACCTGCTTGTGAAAATAAATAAATTTAAGCCAGGTACTTCGTCGAAGTTAGGAACATACTTCAGTAACGTCAGGAAAATGTTATAAAATACTTGGCCGGTCTCAGCTGGCGTATTGCATTCAATCTCCCATCCACCAAGAAAATTAATGAATTCGAAGGCGGAGAGTAGCATTTCATCAGCATGAGTTCAATTTTGCGAGAAGGCTGTAGCAGATTTTTCTACTTAAATCATGTATTCGGGGAGATTATAAATGATGTTCAAGATAATGAACAAGTTTAATTAACTGAGGATAACGTATTTTCGAAGCAAACATCGTCAGAAGCAAAGAACGTCAACTCAGCACATAGGCAGATATACTAGAACAAAGGAAAAACGAGCAGTCTTTCTCTGAAGACTGTATTGTTATGATCTTGAATAGGGAAGTGGTAGTGTAGCAATGAAGAGACTCAAGCGAATGTTTTGGGTCATCGTCACCTTGGCAGAATTTAAATTTAATGCAAGCTCTCGGAAGTAAATTTCAAATGAAGGCCATTAAACAATTTTCTATGTGGTAAAAACACAACTTATTCTGTTTAGGGAAGCGAATCTGTCGCCTTGGCCTCCAGGTGGCTCCCAGCCACAGCAATGTAGATAAGTCCTCGGTGCACTCCGAAATTGCTTAGCAAGCCATTGACTTGCATCTAATCGCTACAACTAAAACAGAAATAAATGAAAGCAATCAGACAACACAGCATCGTCATAGACGCCGGAAATGAAAAGAGGATACCTAGTCCTGTTCATTCGGCAAAGTACTCCATGAAAGCATTTAGGATTTGCGACAAAATTGGAAGGGCTGTCTCATAATCCATTCCATCAGTAATCTGGCATAGTTTTACTACGGAATCATTCCTTGAGGCAATGACCCAGACACCACTATCGGCAATCGGCTTTTTGCGCTATTCCACCAGAAGGACACATCAAGCAGATGGCGCGATACAGTTGGATACCGTTTGGAGGGGAATCTCAGCATTGGCCGCAGACCGTATCAAAACCTCATAGCATCAGATCAAACGTGGTTTTGCTCTGATTACTACACAGTGTCCCCCTTCAGCACAGAATGAGAATTCCTCCATATTGCACAACACATGGAGGAATCATTAAGGGCGGTAACGGCGCAGAATATAATTGTTTGACGGTTTTGAATTCCTATTAACGACAGTGGCTCTGTAGCATCACTTCAGAACAAGCTGGCCTGCTTCTAAAGGAAACAAACCTTAGAAGAGAACAGTGGCAGTTGATGAGTGAATAAACAAGAGGGAAGATATATTTGAATTTATTCTTACCAAACTGCCTTCCTCAGATGTATCTGTCCTGGACAGTATCTATAGAATGAGCATCACACAGTCCTAACGGAAGCAACGTCCCGTTTTCACACCGAGAACGCCTCCATCGTGTTGTATGGTACCGCCATCATTCTAAGTGCGATTGGTCGTGAACGGACCTAGTAAAGCAAGACGAGACATCCGTATGACTCTAGTGCCTAACCGTAGCAGCAGAATCAAGCATCTGTTGAATGACGCATCGCAATGTCCCAGCAAAATTTAGCCATAATCTGTAATCCCATAACTCGACATGTGCTCTAATCTATAATTACTACCATGACAGTTGGTCAGCCTTGGTTTATGAAGAGTGCAAGAGGTCATGGCAGGAGCAGCATTCCTAAAATGAGCTATCAACCTAATGAAGCCACAGCTTAGGGCTCCATGTGTGCTATAAAAAAAAGTGGCGAGTTTAGCAATTCTTCAGCAGTGGATGAGTTCAAAGCACTACAGTCCCGTCATCCAGTTGTGAATGGTGGCACAAGATTACCCAATGCACTGAAGGAGGAGGAAATATCCTCAATCTCAATGCTGCAAGAGACCAGCACATCGGTTCTCAAAGTAAAGTAAAAGCGTTCTCAACAATCTTTCATCAGAAGTGCCAAAAGTAGAATCGCTACAGTGCAGGAGAGGCCATTCTGCCCACCATATATGCATCGATTTGGGGCAGCATGGTAGCACAGTGATTAGCACTGCTGTTTCACAGTTCGAGGGACCTGAGTTCTATTCCCGGCTTGGGACAACGTCTATGTGGAGTTTGCACATTCTCCTCGTGTCTGCGTGGGTTTCCTCGAGGTGATCCGATTTCCGCTCACAGGGGGTCCTCCTTGGGCTCCTGGTGCTCCGGTTTCCTTCCATAGGGTTTCTTCCCTATGCTAAAATTGCACCCTTAGTGTCCTGAGATGCATAGGTTAGAGGGATTAACGGGCAAATGTGCAGGGATATGGGCGTTGAGCCTGGATGGGATTGTGGTCGAAGCAGACTCAGTGGGCCAGATAGCCTCTTCTTACGTTGTAAATTTTCTATGATTCTTTCTGTGATTGTCTAACAGCGTATCATTCCCTGACCCTCTCCCCATTGCACCCCCAGAGCACTTCACATATCCGAACTCTAATCCATCTGACCTATAGATTCAGGGGAACGATGCGTTAATTTAGCAAGGCTTCCAATCCAACTAACCTGTACATCTTTGGATCGTGGGAGGAAAATGGAGTACCCTGCCGAAATTCTCCAGAGCTGTGAGACAGCTGTGATAACCATTGTGCCAACATGTTACCCCCATTATCCATCATGGCCTCGTTCAGATATCCGCAACATTTCAGAAATTAGTCTTAAATAAATTAGACTCGCTGCGCTTGACATCAAGGAAAGGCAGAAGACACAGGATACATACTATGGACCTTTACAATATTCCAGAAACAGCACAGAAGTGATCACTCTGACTTTGCCATTCCCCTTGTCAAGCTTTTCCAGTATAGCTGCAGTATAAGCATCTTCTCTACAATGTGGAAACCTATCGAAGTAAGTGTTATTCAGTAGAAAACAGGGCAAATACAACCGGGTGAGCTAATGCCCCATTAGTCTACTCTCAATCCTCAGTAAAGTGATGGAATGGATTCGCAATAATGCTGTGAAGCTGAACTTATTCAGCAATAAGTTGTTCATTTTCTCTCAACTAGGTCCCGCCACTATAACTCAACTCTATGCTTCCTTTGCTGATTCTGTTCAAATATGGATAAAAGGAGCCGATTTCCAGAGGTGAGGTCACAGCAACTGCCCTGAACATCAAGGCAGCATTTGACCGAGCATGGCATCAAAACGCCCTGGGAATCTCAACTACGTGGGAATTAGGGATCAGGATCAAATCATCCGCCTTTTATCTTCAGTGTCATTACTAAGGCTAAATACCGCGCTATGAACATCCCTGGGGTTTATCATTAACCATAGACTGATCTAGATTAGTCCATTATGCATACTGTGGTTAGAAGAGCTGGTCAAAATCGAGGAAACCTGCAGAGAGAAACTCCACTCCAAATTCCGCAAACCATGTCCAACATCTATGCAGTACGTCTCTGGTGAGTGATGAATATCCTCCACTTTCCTAGAGACCTCAATGATACTGGTTCGCTCAAACCTTCCCAAAAAACATTGACAGTAACGTGTAACGTCTAGAAGATGCACTTCAGAGATTCGTGAAAATTCCGTCGGTAACACAGACCAAACCCACCGGAACTATGACACAGAACGATAATGACTGCAATTATCTGGGAAGATGCTTCAACGTCATTCATGGAAATTTATCGCCATTCGTTCAGTGTCACTGTACGCTAGGTAAACGTTCTCGTATTCCCTCCCTAACATCACGGCGGGATTGCAGTGGTGCAAAAAGGCAGCTAACTGCCACCTTCCCAAAGGCTACGAGAGATGGGAAATAAGTGATGGCTGAGCCAGTGGCACTCACTTTTCTGGAATAAATAAAATTATTACAATTTTGAGTACAAGCATATTGAGTGACAGTTTGGAAGCGAAACTAGGAAGACATCGTGAAGTATAGAGCTGAATTTAATGGAGATCGCCAGTGTAGGTATCATATCGGAGTGATTAAGAACGCGTTGTGGAAAAAGGATGACAAGGCACACCTGCCGAGTCCTGATTCGGGATATTTTTGTTCAATTGGCTTCAGTCTGGAGCCTGTCAAGGACAATTGGTCCTGAGCCCAGCGGATTTGAGTGGTGGTTCATTAAGTTATCTGATCATTTATGGGCCTCCCCTGCCTCCTGACGACGGTCCAATAATCCCTGTTAGGTTTTTCTGTGATCTTGCATGGGAGGGGTTCTCGTTTACATATATTTATTGCCCAGTCGAGGACAAAATTTCGGAAACAATTAACAAGATTTGCTAGGAGCCTGCAAACATTTAGTTGAATTAAGCAAAATAATTTTGTGCTGAGGAGAGAAAAAAAAATCAAATTTTGATCAGACGCCTTGCATCTCACCTGGAATCAGCAGAATTGCAGTACATGCTGCATGTTAAACAATTAATGTACCCTTGGACCCAGTTTACACCTGTTCACAATTTCTGCGCCGCATTATGTTAATTTCATGAAGGATTCAACATTGACTAATACATGTTTGTAGTTGCAAAAAGATTTCACTTGTAACAAAACGCCTCTTGCACGCAAGGCCTGAAAATTAAGCAATCTTTTCAGCCTTTCACCGGCAATATTTTTCACAGTCGATATGCTGCTAATAACCCTCATATTAGTGATTTATTCACCTGAATCTTGACACTTCTTCAATTCTGGTAATGAAAAAGTATTTATATATTTTAGCTCTACGATTAGATATATGATTGTTATTCATTACCATATGTTGGTATTGTAAAACAATGAAACGTTTTCCTTTGCATTACTGAAATGATCCCAAATCTATAGTAATCATAATGAATACATTCATGTAATTTCACATCAACGGAAAATATTCGTCAGAACATAGTGGAGGCATTCTCAGGCCGCGCTCAATTGAAAATGTATATTCCCGATCGAATTCATTGGACCTTTACATGGTCTGCGCCCCGCGATCTTGAATTCCAGTGGCGGGCTGGAAAGGAGAATCCCGGTTATAATTTCAACATTATTTAGAACTGAGTTTGGAAAAAAAATCCTCCAGTTTTTCTTCTATTGCAACAGAGCTCTAGCAAAGAAAATGCTACGGAGATGATCTGTCAGAAACGGTTTTGTGCGATCTTTTCCGTTCCGTCCGCCGCGGGAACTGAAGCAGACGAGGGACGGACCATGGAAAAGTCCGTTGACTTCAACGAAAATTTCCAGTTTCGGGGCAACAGCGTCCGGAAAAACTCGCCACTAACTCAGCAACAAAAATGTAAAAAAAAGCAAGAAAATTAAAATCGGTTTGAAAATCCTATCTAAGAGTTCATTTTGTAAATGACAGTTAAGCATGGTTTAAATAAAACATCGCCAAATGAAAATGTGACTAATATACATTGGAATGCTGAGCAACTATCGCCTATATATCGGTTAGGTCATTCAAATGAACACTATCACCCTGCCTAATGGGTGTCTCGCTTCCTTATTATTAAAGTTATACTGCTTGATATTCCATTAATTTGCAGCTTCCCAAAACCAATTTTTATTTCTCTGTTGCATCTAGGTATGCTTGCTGTCATTGTTACGTTGCAATTCAGTCTCAACACATTTTCAAACATGGTCATTTGGTTGCTATTACTCTTACTTTTTCAATTTTGTCTCAAACGAATCTGAGATTATGCTACCCATGTTGGTTTTGGTGAACTCCGAACACCGATAACCTGTAGACATGTACATCAAATAATTAAGAAGGCGTGGAAAACCTAGGTGCATTTCCTTATATTCAACAGGAGGTTATGATCCATCTCCATCAGAAACGGTGCCGATAAATAGGCTTTTTTGATATGACCTAAATTCATCTTAAATACGTACACTTAGCTGTTTGTGTCAACCTAAATGACAAACAATTCCTAAATTTCTATTGATTTACATAAGATAAACATAGGAGCAGAAGTAGAGGATCCGACTAGTATAGTCTGCTCGGCTAGTCAATGAGACAATGGTTGCAAATCACTTTCCCGTCTTATTCCATTATCCTTGAATCACTTATTAATTAAGAATCTGTTTATCTCCGCGTTCAGCATACTTTAAAAAAACTCATCTTCTGCAGCCACGGATTCGCTACCGATCAGAGAAGGAATTTTTCCTTATTATTGTCTTAAAAGGGCGACCACATATTCTGAGATTAAAATCTCCGATCTTAGACTCTTCCACAAGGGAAAATAATCTTCGAGCACCTACTTTGTGAAGCCCCAGAAGACGCAATATTTATTCTTCTAAACTCTAGTTTATCTATTTATTACAACAAACTCTTACCGGCCGTTTTCTCTTTCAGTTGGTCTTCTGTAACAAACGATTACATTAACAATATACTTAATATGTAACTGGTAGATGCACAAAAACACTTACTTTCAATCTCTATTGGTTGAATATAAAGCGGTTCAAACGAACAATTCTTTGTTTTCTGCCTCTCCAGATACCCTTGAAAAATGTCAATCCTTATACTTGCAATGGTCACCAAATGCCATTCCCCGAAATCCGCAGGATTGGAACGGAATTCTACTAACCTTTATTCGATAGATTCATATTTTTCTCACTCGGTATTCTGTTTCCCTTTGGCGATCGCGCTGTCGGAGAACTGTTTAACCATAACTTAAAGAACGATTATTCTTGGCAATAAGGCGAGATGGTGGGTACAAAGATTTCTGTCTCCGTCAATAAGGGGTTAGAACTGGAACTGTTCCTATCCCTCAAGATATATATAACTGAGCTAATCGACTCCTAGTTACCATACAAAAGAACAACATTAATTTCATTTCTTCTTTTTCCCTGTTCTCTAAAAAGCCGCGATATTTTTTACATGAATTATTTGCAGTGGCGCCATGAGTTCAGCATTAAAGGAAGGCCTCTCCAAAATGTAATGTACCCACTTCATCAGTTTTGTTTTACACACTGGAGTCATCTTAAACGCCTTGCACAGCATGTAATACAGATTACATCAAGGACGAAAATTATTCAGCGGAAGACAAAGCAGCAGTTTAAATGCAGCATTTTTTATTTGGCAGGAATCAGAATACTTATCTTACGGATTGGAGGAACGAATACATCAGGGTTTATCGTCGCCCTACGCTATTGTTTTTCTTACTGTTTTCCGTCATGATTATTAATATCCAACAACTGGGTCAAAGGAAAATAATTTCAATATGTGCTGATGGCTGAAAACATGGAAAGATTCTGAACTGTAAGGATCGTGGTGGCCTTGCATAAGGCTTACGGAATTTGCTTGAACGTGACTAATGCAAAGAAGCGAGAAGTTGTGTTTTTAGTACGCACAAGGGAAGGCAATAGAAAACAAAAATTGCCATACATGGCAGGCATATTGAGTAAGTTTATGAGAACCCAGGCTCACAAAGCGATAGAAAGACTTGATATT
The DNA here is from genome assembly GCA_024679065.1 of Sphyrna mokarran. NCBI lineage: Eukaryota > Metazoa > Chordata > Chondrichthyes > Carcharhiniformes > Carcharhinidae > Sphyrna > Sphyrna mokarran. The sequence continues at coordinate 99,404,671 of JAGIQG010000009.1, forward strand.
GCGGAATTTGTGGCAAACTTTGAGAAATTTTCACCGTGAGCTTGTCTCCAGAGCTTGCGTCACACTTTAAAATAGGTGAGTACCGAAACGTTTCAGTAAGATTGCAGAAAGATTTCACAAGAAATATTTTGAAAAGAAGAAACTGCAGTTAATTGAGCATATTCTGATAATTTGGCGGAACCAGTGTTCTTATCCTGAGAGGAAATTTCATAGACCCGTTTAAGTCCCCGAGTTGTCTCGATGTTAGAGGAAGAGGGGAAATGTTGACACCATGAATGTACTGAAGAATCAAAGGATATTGTATAAATGTGAGTTACGAAGAACAAGCAAAAGATGTCAGGAAGCATTTTTTTTGCTGTACAACCATTGCTAGGGTCTGGAAAGCACTGTTTGTGAAATTGAACGATGGCTTTCAATCAAAAATGGGATAAACAGCTGAGGTAAATAACATTTTGGGACAATGGCAAAAGTCTAGGAAATTGGGGCTCGCTCTTTCAGAACGCTAGTTTTGATTTGATTTAATTATTATTATTTTCACACGAATTAACATACAGTGAAAAGTATTGTTTCTTGTGTGTTATACGAACAAAAAATACCGTTCATAGGGAAGGAAACGAAATAGTGCAGAATGTAATGTTACAGTCATACCTAGGGAGTAGAGAATGATCAACTTAATACAAAGTGATTCCATTCAAAAGTCTGAAAGCAGGGTGGAATCTGTTCTTGAGTCGGTTGGTGCGTGACCTCAAAGTTTTATGTCATTTTCCCGAAGAACAGAACAGAAAATGTCCAGCGTGCGTGGTGTCCTTAATCATGCTAGCTGCTTTACCAAAGCAGCGGGAAATGTAGACAGAATCAATGGTTGGGAGGCTGGTTTGCTTGGTGGGATGGGCTACATTCAAGAACTTTTGTCGACATACGGAAGGACGGCCTCCTTTATTTCTGCGACGTTCTATGATTCTATACATTTCTATTAATTGGTTTCTTACTTTCAGTTGGGGTGTTTCATGAGATCGATAACGTTGTTCCAAAATATTTCTCCATAAACCTAATGCATATGGGCACCATTATATAAACGGACCCTGGCACCCATTTGCGTCAAATTTGTTCATTCCCTTTTTAATATCTCGCAAATCGAAAAGTTGTTGTGACTATTCGTACCGATCACAAATTATGGTAGCAAAATCCACCGCCGCTTTTCTAAAGAAAGTGAATCCATATTCGAGGAAAAAATTAATTGAAAAAAATCGGATTAAACATGTCCTTGTCTCATCAAGGAATAGTACATGTTTTATTTTCTGTTTATTAAAGATTTACTGTTTGCAATGTAGAACGGCACGTGTGATAAGGACTTTTCTAAGGTACCTTTTATAGTTGTTGTAGCAAGGAAATTCATATTTCTTTTGTAGGAGTTGTTTAATGTAGACCAGTGATTTAAGCTGACGCTATTTTATTCACAGCACTTAAGTCGTCGTGAACGACCAGACTTCAGGGACAGCAATCTAACAAATCAACGTACGGTCCTTCGCAGTACTGGCCGAGTAATGGCAGTTAACACTTACCTAATTTTGCACGCACTTTCTCGAGGTCTGGAAACAAACAGGTGGAGTCATTTTAATCAATGTATACATTAGAAACTTTTGATTCGCAAGGAAATTAAAGAGAATTATTATCAAATATATCACAACCATCGTCACAAACACAGAGATTCGAGCGCTTAATATTACTCTACCGAGAACAGGATTAAAGTGGCGCGCACAGATGCTTGGTGGTTTAACATACTTGGAGGAATTTTATTTATTTAAATGTCAAATTTGAATGAGTTGAGAGATGAATTCGGCGGGAAACGCCATTTCACTCTAATATTATAAGGAAATGCAAAAGAATAGAAATCTGATATGAAAAATGCCAATAAAAATGGAAATGCACAACAGTCTTAGTAGCTGTGGAGAGAAAATTTATTTTAAACGTTCTTGAACAATAAGCCAATAATGACATTTTTCCTATTCAAAATGGCTTAAGTGACACAAAATTGAGATCACAAATGAAATTTGGTCCAGGTGCTTGCGTATTTGTTAGTTCAAACAATGTTCGAAACATTTAGCATAATACAATTGCAATTAGAATTATGTGGGGACACAAACACACAGGCAAATCTATTCGTTTATATATGATCTAGTTTGTTGGTTCCAGAGATCGCGCAAACTATGTTTTCAGTGAATAACTACGTGATCTTATTTTGTTTTATAGATGTTGACAAGGAATATAAGCGGAATACTTATGTTACCTTTCACTTGAGCAATCTTGTTAACTAAAAACAAAATGAATTTATTGGTTACACGTTAACTTATGTCATTTTATATAGCAATAGAATAAACTGCTCAGAACATGCTACGATTTCAGTTTAATTCAGTTGATAAGCTGGAAGTAAAAATAAGCAAGTTTGTGGATCGGTGGTCATGAAACAAACGTGGATAATTGTAAAACCCTACCTGGTGTACTAATATATTATAGAAAGGGTATGTACTGCTCGTTTCATGTCTGACCGGTATTTGACGCCAAGCCAAAAATGTGGGTGGTTCTCAACTGATCTCTGGAATGGACTAGAAAGACATGCAGCTCAAGAACAATTCAGAATTGGCAGTAAAGATGCTATTGCCAGTGAATCTCACTTCCCGTGAGGCTCTGACGGGCTTGAAAATTAACAAATCGCCAGGCTCGGCGGATTGCATTCCAGGCTTCCATGGATGGTAAGACACCATAATGCAGGGGCCTGCACAACATTTTATTTTCAATCTGGCCACGGGAGAAGTTCCAGAGTATTGGAGGACGGCAAATGTGTTCCACTTTTCAAGAAGGATGCTGGAGATATACCAGGAAATTATGGACTAGTGTGTTTCAGTGTGTGCTATTGTTTTGTGCGAGGTGTTATCCTCGAAAGAAGTAACAACAAAAAGAATATTTTCCGAACGGCAGGACATTATGAAGCACAAAGGAACAGATCGATTTTGTGATACTTATTCAAGGATGACTGAAGGCGGCATAGCACGTTAGTATAATTTTTAAGAAGGCATATGGGATATTTGCTTTTATCACTTGTGACATCGAGTATACAGAAAAGGGATAATATTGAAACTACGCAGAAACTTGGTTAGGTCACAGCTGGAGTACTGTGTACAATTCTGGGTATCTCACTATCGGAAGGATGTGATTGCCCTAGAGGGGATGCAGTGGACATTTTCCAGGATGTTGTCTTGGATGGAGCACTTGGATTAACAGACACGAATGGATCGTCTTGAAGTGATTTCTCTAGCGCAGAAGAGGCCGAGGGGATCATAATTGAGGCTCACATGATTATGAGGGGATGAACAAGGTGAATAGGAAGCAATTGCGCCCCTTTCTTGAGGGGTCAGTCAGGAGGGAGATAGTTTTCGGGTAAGGAGCAAGAAACTCAGAGGGTAACAGAGAAGCTCAGAGGGTTTTGAGAATCTGGAAGCACTTGCCTGGGAAGCTAGTGGGGGAAACTTACAATACTTAAAATGTTTTTGGATGGGCACTTGTAACATCATAACATTAGGATAGGAGATAAGCGCTGTGAATGAGATTACCGCGAGTTTAGTGGTAGTCATTGTCGGTGCAGACTCGATGTCTGAACGGCCTTTTGTACACTGTACGAATCTATGTGCAATATGTATCAATTACTGTTCGCGACGTGTTAAAACAATACAGGTAAAATTTCGAAAGAAGACAGTGAGAAAGGAATGACAGCTGAGGGACGTCCATTCTACACGTGTTTAAATTTACCTTCCATTGACTTTATTAGAGTGATACATCGGATCAGTATGCAAATGGTGGCAGGTCACTTAATGTTAATTTTCCTTCCTCCTCAAGTGGAATTTCAATCTTGATCAACATAAGTGAAATGTAATTGTTAAGGAATTCAGACGAGTGCCTTCAGTTGAACACTAAATTTGTCATTGTCTGTATCACCGCAAATAACCGGGAAGACAAAACAATTATGCACAACTATTGATGTTCCCACTGAATTCTCTACCCAGTTTCACGATAAGCTACACCATACATCAAATCAATGGAGACAATTTTAGAGGGACACATGAACAGGGACGTGTTTTCGGTTCCTGGTTTGGGTCACTGACTGTCTGCACGTTCTCCCCGTGTCTGATTAGGTTTCCTTTGGATGCTCCAGTTTCCTCTTACAGTCCGAAACACGTGTTGGTTAGGTGAATTGGCTATGCTAAATTCTCCCTCAGTATTCCAACAAACGCTGGAGTGTGGTGATTCAGAGTTTTTCACAGTAACTTCATTGCAGTCTTAATTTAAGTTTATTTGTGACATTAATAGATAAACATTGAACTTTATAAACTTTACAACAGGGAGAATCTGCTATGTATAAACGTCATTGAACGCCGTGAGAACCCTATTATAAAGGATTTGAGAAGTACTAAATTACAGAAGAGGCAAAGAAAAAGTTATGCTAAAATTTTCAACCATTGGCCATGCTTCAGTTGAATTCTCGTGTTCAACCATGGCTTCATGGAAATTATCACAATATGCCGAGGCTACTCAAAGGAAATTGCAATGATACTTAATATAATTAATTTATTTCATAGGCTTAATAGGAATTAACTGTTTCCCATGACAGAATTGTCGATACCAGAAACTACCGATTCAGAGTTATTGGTGAAAAAAACATGGGAAGTGACACGAAGATACAATAATCTATAATTCGAGTTGTGATGTTGTAAATATCACTGTTTGAAAGGTTGATATCTTTGGAAATGAAATTGTAGAAGTACTCCATGGGACCCTTTAGAGGTCGATCGTGGAAGAACCACGGAAAATGATTAATGGTTTCATTAATGGAATGAACACGTATAGGTGCAGTGCATTGAGCGGATATTTTCTATTCGGCTTCATTTTCAAATTGAAATATTTCATAAGTGTAGATGAAGCTTAGAAAGTGCAACATCGATCATCGCAGCTGATCAGAAATCATCAAATTAAGTTGATACTTTACTGAATTGGATTCGAAGCACGTCAGTCGCTGCAATAAAACAGAAATGGTGAAAATATCGTCAAAGTAGAATATAGGCACTATTTTTATTTTCATTTGCTGCATTTCCGAACATGAAGAGCAATCACAGGGGATCAGTCGCCTTTTATCCATCATTCCAACAGTTCAGCTATTACTTGCAGAGTCCACTCTGCATCCGAGTTGAAGTTGATTTCCACGTCAACATTTTTTCTCATATGTTGTGGAGATTGGTGCGTGATTCTGTTTATGTGCGTGTGTGCTAATGCATAGGGAAACCATGGAGCAATCTAAGTGTTGAGGGTGAAGGAGCAGCGGCGAGGAATGGTCTTCGCTTTATCAAATACTTACTTTAAAAATGAATTGGCCATTTTAACAGAGAGTATTGGTCAGGCAACTGGTGAGGTCCTGTGAAAGCCTTAATTTGCCTCATCACATTTACCTTCCCATTGAATGCAAAAGACATCAGTCGTGGTTGGAGAAGTCATGTATTGGATGTTGCCATTATCAGCCGGGCAAAGGAGGCGATAGGAGCTGACTTGATCCGAGGCGGTAAAGAGTCATCAAAGCCCAATTGAGAGCCTTTGCCGCGAAGTTGCTAGAAATATTCGAATTTAAAACTTCCTTCACCCAACACGCCGCTCTCTGAATCTGTTTTCACGTTTTTTCATCAAAAAAATCAGAACGTGATTTGATACCTCAAACAAATTGCCACATCCAGGAGCATAATCTGGTGAGATACGCATCATGTTTCCAGCAACAGATCGTTTCTTCCACCATCGCGAGTTCTCGTTAGGACCACCGTAAAACACTCGCATGCGTTTTCTATCATACTCCAGAAAATTGCAAAGTAATTTGGGAGGTACAATCATGAAATAACTGATCCCTTCTCTCTTGCACACAGCAAGAAGGTGTGAGGGATTTAGATGATTGATTACTTGCTGCAGAGGGACCAGCCACTAGATTTACATCGCTGGTCTAATTCCATTAATGTTGAATTAAATTGTCACAACGTGAGATTGTGACAATTAATACTAATTTATCTGCTTTCCGTGGAATACATTTGCAAAGCATGATATAGATTATGTCATTTAGAGTGGCATTTTCTCCTATTGAAGGAGTGTCATTCAATCTTACCGGATTGTTGTATTGGAAGATTTCTCCGAGGCTGAATGATTTCTGTGAAAATTGTATTGTTAGCATCCTTTACATGTATAGAGTATGAGACGCTTTTGCTTAGTAACTAATAAGCAGTTGAAATGTTCTAATCAAATGCAATGCTTTCAGCGGTTAGATGAATAGATATTCGAATAAAAAGTCTTATTCTGCATGATACATCTTAACTTTAAATTGAATTGTCTATTCCTTCTTTCCGGAAATAGATATCTCTAATATTATTCGTATCTGACTATAGTAATTTGGTTTCAATTGTCTTGTCATTCTCAAGCTATAAATTAACTGAAAATAGTTCGTCACTGTTTTGCAGCAGATAGCAAATGCATCCATATTTGGGTTAACAATGTAAACAATAATCGTCACATTGAGTCAAAAGATCTCGTAAAATTATGGTTTGTGCATTAGAAACTGAACGGATTTATATGTGCTCCATATATTGTAATTAAAGTCATAATCATGCTGGTATCGCCAACGGCACTCAGTATTCCTTCAGGGATGTTTGAGCGAGGGTTAAGTCACACATTTCGGTGAAATCGTATCATAGAAGAGGAGCTAAAATATCTCTGGTATGGTGACAAATATCATTCCTCAATGAACATCACAAAATAATTGTCAAGCAAACAATAATTGTTTGTGTGAATTTCCTGTGTGTTAATTGGATGTCTCTTTTTCTACTTTTCAAAAAAAACCCCTGCAAATTACTTTTGATCATCCGCTGGTCATGTATTGGACAAATATTTCATTCTTTCTCGCCGTTCTATCAGGATAACAATTGCACCAGTAACAATTCTCACCGACTTAAATTTGGGACAGTTGTTCACCCTAATTAATAATCTGACCCGAGCCTTCATATGAATTGGAAATACATGAACATTTCCACCTATTCAACATTGGGGTACACTATTCAGATCACAAGCAAGTATGCAAAAGTGACTTATTTTGTGAAAATAATTATTTAATTGGCATTTGCATTATGATAATCGGATAAACTACTTTGCTGGCAGAAAATCTCCCCCAGGTACTATTTTCAGAAATGAAATTGCTACGCTAAGCCAGTATACTTTGGCCTTGAAAGGTATTCACTTGCATGTGGCAACCATTCTCCCCATAATTTTTGCATGTTTTCGCGAATACTCATGCACATTTTGTACAGCAATTGTTAGTGGTCATGAATAAGAAAATATTTGTAAACAAACTCAGAAATGGCATCAAAGTTAAAACATAGAATCAATTTAATTGCAATGATGTCAACATGCATGGGCAAAAAGTTCACTGAGTGAACCATCAATGATAAATTTGGGTACGACAGGAGAAACATCTCATTTCTTCTAATACTTTGGTGCATCAGGAGCAGATCAAAAATCAATTATTATATGGAAATAAATATAAATAGGAGAAAATAATATGATTAAAAATACAAATTGTAACATGTGGCGAGAATTTACCTTTCTCTTTTTGCTTCAGGCTTTCTTCTAATTAGGCAAATGCATTGGGTTAATTACAATGATCTGTAATGGTCATATACACTTTTATTTCCCCTGAAGTGTCTCGATAAGGTGTGCAATGAACTGTAATATTAAACAATTATCCTGACTTATCCAGAGTTTTTTGACATCGTAAAAACGTGCAAACAATTTTTCTATCAATTAATATATGAAAATAATACCTTACTTAACTCAAATAGATTTTACTCACGTGTCTTTTGCAAAGTTTGCTTCATGATATTAAGTTCTGAAAAGTAAAAACGTTTCATACAAAATCTAGTATTTTAGTTTGCGTTCACTTTATTGTAATAGGAGATCCAAAAACATGGCTTATTTTAGCGATAACATAGCACATCTCTAACTTTGCAGAATAAATTTTACTTTTTTCCACTACACAACAGTGTGAGGGAATAAAAAAAAACTACATGTACTCAGGGTTCCATTTTTCTCTAAATATGTTGAATCATCTTGCGCAAAAGGGAACATTTGTTCGGCCAAAGGAAATGCGCATGTGGATTTTTTTTTACTGTGCATCAGAAACCGTTAAAGAAACACCTTAGAATATTAAAAACATCGTTTTGGAAGTGTGAACATAGACGCATCTGGTCAGATGAACAGCTTAACTGATTTTAATTATCCAATAAGAGATCAGTTTATTACTTCCTCCTTCGGTTACAGTTCGCTATGAAAATCTTCAGTTCATAATACATTACCAATTGATACGCATTTTCATTAGAAAGGAAAAGAAAATAATAACTAGGAACAAAAATAAGCAATTCAGTCCATAGATTCTGCTCCGCCATTCAGAAGAATGGTCGCCTATCTCATCTCTGGATCAAATCTACTCTCCCCACTGTTCCCCATAACTTTCAATCCAATACTTATTGAATACCTATCAGTTCCTTAAAGTTACTCCGTGTCCCACCGTATACCGCTCTCTGAGGTAGTGAATTGCAAAGATTCACGATCCTTAAGAAATGTTGTTTCTCCTCATCTATACTTTAAATATGCAATCCCTTATCGTAAAACGATGCCATCTTGTTCCAGATTGCCTGTCCAGAAGAAGCATCACAGTACCTCAACTTGTTCGACATTTTTTACCATCCTGTATGCCTCAATTAGACTTCCTCACTCTCTTGTAAACTGTGTTAAGTTTAGGCCTAACCTGCTCAATGTCTGTTTGTAAGACAAAATGCCCATCTTTGGACTCAATCTAGTGAACACCCTGTGAACTGCTTTCATGCATTTGCATGCTTCCTGAAATAACGGGATCAAAATCATACGCTGTAATCCAGGAGATGTCTTACCAAGGCTTGAATAGGTTCAGAAACATTTATTTTCTTTCAAACTCACTTTCTTTATCTATAGATGCAAAAATAGAATTTGCTTTCCTTTTTTATTGCTGTACCTGCATACCAGTTTTCTCGGACATAGGCACAAGGACACCCAAGCTATTCAAACCAAAGCACCACCAAATCTCTGCCTATTTACATATTAAATTGCCTTTCAACTTAACGGACCAAATTGTTAACGTCACAGTCCATCCTCCGTTAAGCTCATATTTTGGCCCAACCACCTAAGTTATTATACCACTGACTCAAAGAATCCTTACAGTGCATAATGAAGTCGTTCTGCGCATCGAGCCTGCGCCAATTCAGCGTCCCACCCAGGCCCACGCATCCCACGTCCGCCCAGTACCCGGTACCAGTCATCTACCTCATCTGCATAAGAACATAAGAAATAGGAGCAAGAGTAGGCCATGCAGCCCTTCGAGCCTGCCCGCCATTCAACAAGGTCATGGCTGATCTGAAGTGGATCAGTTCCACTTTCCCACTTTCTCCCCATAACCTTAATCCCCTTGTTTATCAGAAACCTATCTACGCGTGACTTAAGTATATTCAACGAGGTAGCCTCCACCACTTCAATAGGCAGAGAATTCCAGAGACTCACCACTCTTTGAGTGAAAAAGTTTCTCCTCAACTCCGATCTAAACTGCCCCACTCCCTTATTTTGAGGCTTGTTTTCTAGTTCTGCTATCCTTTCTAAGTGAGCGAAATCTCTCTTCCTCTACCCTATCTATCCTCTTCATTATCTTATATGTCTCTATAAGATCCCCTCTCAGCCTTCTAAACTCCAACGAGTACAGACCCAGCTGAAGATATTCAGCACTCCACCTTCAGGATATCCACGCATATATAGGGAGAACAGATTGTCTCCACAGAGACAATCGCCGAAAGCCAGTCTCGAACCCGGATCACTGTGATGCATCGGAGCTATTGGTTGTGCCACCATGTTGCATTATCTATATGTAAATTTCTTATTTCTGCACCTGATCTGAGGATTCTACCTAGTTTAATATCATCCTTAAATGTGACTCCATTATCTTCTATTCCTTTACCCAAGTTGCTAATATGGATTATCAGTGGTTCGTGCCCAAAGACCAAATAATGTGGCACCCCAATTATTAAATCTTGTCAACCAGAAAAAAGTACCATTTGTCCCGACTCTCTATTTTCTGTCAGTTAGTCAGTCCTCCATTAAATAAAATGCATTGTTTCTAACTAATTCTTCATGTGATCTGATCTCGTACATTAATCTTCTGTGCAGCAGCATACAGATGTTACAGACGGGATAGAGGAGTATGTAAAACGTGTGGGAGAGTTGTAGTATTAGGTAAGGCCTCATTGCGGGAGGACATTCGAAGGGCTCATTCAACGAGGTAATAGGATAGAGCTCAGGAGTAGGAATGGTGTAGTCACAATGTTGAGCATTTACCATAGGCTGCCAAACAACCAGCGGGAGATCGAGGAACAGACATGCAGGCAAGATGTAAAAGTGACAGTCTTACGTGGTGGGAGATTTCAACTTCCACTATATTGACTAGGACTCACTTAGTGCTAGGGGTACTACATTGGATGTTGTTTACATGGACTCCAGCAAGGCCTTTGACAAGGCACTTCATGGTAGACTGGTACAGAAGGTGAAGACTCATGCAATACGAGGTGAGCTGGCAAGATGGGTAGAGAACTGGCTTAGTCATGGAGACAGAGTGTCGAAGTGGAAGGCTGCATTTCTGAATGGAGGGCTGTGACAAGTAGTTTTCCTCAGAGCTCACTACTGGGATCTTTGCTGTTTGTTAAATACAAAAATGAGTTGGCAGAAAAAATAACTAGTTTAATTAGTAAGTTTGCAGACGACATAAAGGTTGACACAAAGTGAACAATTCAGATCCTCGATGATTATACGAAGTGCAAAATGGAACTTAAGAAAATAACGAGGAAAACCAAAAGAGGGCATAAAACAAGCCTTGTGAATAGGATTAGGTGAATTCTAAGATATTTTATCAATACATTAAAGAGAAGTTAACCAGGAAATGTGTAGGGCCCATTCGAAACCAAGATGGTGATCTCTGTATGAAATCGCAGTATATTGGAAGAGTGTTAAATGGATACTCCTTCTTGATCTTTATAGTATCAAGGATAGGAAGACGAAAGTAGGAAATTCACGAAAAAAGGAATGAGAGGAACATGCACCGTTTGACACAGGGAATGGAGAGTTGTTGATCTGGATGAATTGCACCGCAAGCTGCCATAGGATGCAACAGAAAAATGCAGGGATCTGACATGCGTTTTCATATCTTTCTGGCCACGGGAACATGCCAGCGGACTGCAGGGCGGCTCATGATGTTCCAATGTTCAAAGATTAGTAGAGATGAACTAAAAAGAATACAGGCCGCTGAGTCTCATGTCAGTGAATGGGAAGCTAGGGGAGAAAATTCTGAAGGAGATAATTAATATTTACTTCTTAAGGCATGAGTTTGTTAGAGATAGCATGGCTTTGACAGAAGGAGGCCATGCCAGACAATTATTAGAATTGGTCTAAAATGAGGTCAAATGTGTGGATGAGGAAAACTGCTGTAGTTGGTGGATTTTACCAAAACACTTGGAAAGGTGCCACATTGGGGACCAATTGAGAAGGTCATATCACATAGAATTCAGGGAAATTTAGCGACATAGAACGGAAACTGGCATCGTAATAGGACACAACATGTAGTAGTAAAAGATTGTTGGAGGCTGGGAGAAGAAAAAGCAATTTGCCCCATTTCAGTTTTAAATGGATTCCGCCTTATTGTTAAACAGTAGCACCAATTTCTAGGCTTTCGACAGCAAAGAAGACATCCTCGTCAAATTCACCATTTCAAAGTCAGGAATTTATCTGTTTCAGGCAAGTCACCTCTTATTCACCTGAATTCTAGCGGTCACATGCCTAGTCTACCCAACCTTTCCTCAGAAAAGGCCCTCACGTTCCGCTAGTAATCTGATAAATATTGTTTGAATTATCTCCAAAGCATTTCCATTCTTCCTTATGTAAAAGGATAACATTTCCCACATTATTCTATATTTGCCAGATCGCTTCCCATGCAGTTCGCCTATCTATGCCCATTTGAGGCCTTCTCTGCTATCTTCATAAATTACTATTCTTCCTATCTTTGTACCTTTGTAACATTCGGCAATCATCTTCTGCAACCATTACCAACGTCATTACAAATTGTAAACAGTTGAGGTCTCAACACACCACACTTATGGAACAGCATCGTTTCATCTTTTCAGTCCACAAAAAATATCAATTTGTACTCAATCACTGCTTCCCGTTAACCAGTCAAGTTCACATCCATGCCAATATGTTAGCCTCTATACCATGAGCTTTTATTTTCCGCAATGAACTTCGATGTAACAATTTATTAAATACGCCGTTGGAGATCTAAGTAGAACATGACCACCAGTTCTTCTTAATTCACAGTAAATGGTACTTTCTGAAACATCTCCAATCAATTGGTTAAACATGATATTCCTTTCACAAAACCATGTTGACTTTTCATGTATGATGGATCTGAAAAAATACCGTGGAAATGAAATATAGCTCAAGAATTTGAACAGCATTTGAACAAGCGTACCACTTGTGGTTAAACTGGTGGCATCTTCCATTAATTGTTGTAACTGTCAGCACAAAAGTGAATTTTGTCCAGTAAGCAATTGAGCAATGCCGTCTTTGGATTAAAATGTTGGTGCAATTAATGGCATTTAGACCGTATGTCTCAATGATTGACCAATTGGTCTCTTGAAGGTTTGCATCCTGTGCTGGACAACGCCAAAATAATCATTCTTTGTTATGTATGAATGTGTACTTGGTCAGCTGTTGCTCAGCTCACTTTTAGATACCATATGTCCTCTGAAATATCATCAGTTGAGCTCATGACTTGGCTTGCAAAACCAAAGGGTTGCTTGCAATCCTTGCGTTTTTTTTTGCATTACAGGAAGTTTGGTGAGCTTATGGTTCCCTGCTGCCATTTTCATATCAATTTTGTGTGTTATCAGGCTCTCTTGTTTTCTCTTGTGGTACAAATCATTGTCATTGCTTAAGATTTGGTATTCCCATCTTTCTCCAGATGAGTGCAAAGTTAAAACTGCAACTTTTGTCTCTTTCTCATAATTACAGATCTAAATTAAGAAATGAACGAAAGGAGAAAACAAAGAGCGGATGGATGAATGGTCTTAATTATTTTATGTAATATAACCTGATTATAAACTATTTGTAACAAGCTAACTGGTTTCAATAATCTAGATATAATAGGATTCAAGTTTAGATCAATACTTCTAAAGATATTGGTAGCATTATTATGTTTGAAGGCAAATATATGAGCTGTCAGAAGATGCCATTGATTATATTCACAAATTTCCCTTGTTGTGAACTTACCACTTTCTTTCTCACTGAACGCTTTTTCTGTGCAGTGAAGACAAAAATCATTTAGTTAGAGAATCAGTCCGACATATTGATTGATTAGCAAAACAGACCCTATCTCATTTTGAACAATTAGGCAAATAATTAATAAAGTAATAATGTGGAAACGTGATACATATACGGATATAAACCGATGATTGAATCTAAAATTATACATTGGCGAAATCAGTAGATGGTAAAGGATATAACTTATTATTTCGTGTTTGGATTCTTGCCAATGCAAAATAAATGAAGACATTTTAATTGATTGATCCATAGGGGGAACAGATAAGATCATGTTTAAATATGGATTTACCCACTATTTTAATTTCTATGGAAATCAGCGACCATATAGAAAACAACTTTGCATTTCTGTCCCTTTGGCTGTCACAATGCGTGATAAATTAGATTAATACAACTAAAATATACTGAAGTGGTATATTCCACTTTATATTAGGTGGATGATTTAAAGTATGCCACACTATGGTCGAAGAACAAACAACGAAAATGATTTCAGCAACAATAAGGCAATTTTAGGGGCAAGACCAATTGTGACAATGAGAGTGAAGCTGGCTGGGATCTTTGGTCAATTTATAATTAAAACCAGATGTAGGTAATAAAGTTGCTACATATTATGACCCAGTCTATCTGACTATAGCTGGGCAAATTATCGATAATAATGACATTCGGTTCAGTGATGTCCTTCGGGAAAGAAAATCTGTCATATATGACAGGTGTGGCCTACATGTGATTCAAAATCTACACCAAGTTGGTTGACTTCTAACGATCCACTTACGTGGATAAATAAACCGCTCAGTTCAGTGATCATAAGAAATGGATGACAATTTCGGTCGCTGCCAGCAGCGGCCCAGTCCCATCAAAAAAAAACATGATTTTCAATAAAGTGTGCCATTTGATAACTTCCATAACTTACTTTCATGATCTTTTCGGAGAGTCCGAAGCATAAATCATAACTCCGTTTGAAATTCGAAAATGACCTTAAAGTTTATTCAGTTTTTATTTGCTATTATAAAGCTTGGCAACTTAACATTTTGAATTGCTGTGTATAAAAATGCAAAGACATCGCAATGAAAATGTAAAGGAGTTGAGGAAATGCTCTGTAACCAGTTTGAATGCACACATTGAACTCATGTTTTGTGTACATAATGCCGAATTTTGCAAGGTTGGTCTCTGAATCAGGTATTGACAAAAACATTCACACTGGTCGCGGAAGTTCTGTTGGAGAGTGGGACTGGTGGATGGACCTTGTCAAAATTTTATTTCAGGGAGACGGAAATTCCCGGATCGCTAAATTAATTTTATGATCGTATGTTGAACATATATTATCCTGCCTAACTTTTACAAACTTTTTGGTCCTAAAAATCGCATGAAGACTGGTTAAAAGTATGTAAATATTCGACTGCTCTGAATGTTGCAAGAGTAAATCACAGGATGTGCCTTCACAACTATCCTTAATTCAGAATTATGGGGAGGCGCAGCACAACAGTGCAATATCAAGGGTGAAGCATTCGCAGCAATATGAAGCCAGAACTACCACTGTCTACTTGGATCCCTTTCTAAGTCAGGAGTGTGTTGGAATGCTGTCCATTTGCTCGATCATTACTGCTTCAGAGCACACAAGAACCCCAACGCAATCGAGGACAAAACAAACCATTCCCTCAGCAATCACCATCAAAAACATACATTCTAGTCAAGACTAATACAGTATGGCAGCAGTATTTATAATGTGCACCATAATATCCCAAAGCCTCCCTCAACAACACTTGTTATATGAACCTAAGGAAGAGTTGATTATAACCAAGAGACCATTCGGGGTTTTGTCATGATCGCCACGTGGCAAAATTTTGGCTTATCTGAATTTGATCTCAGTTGTACCTTTCATCTTCCTTTCGTCCTTTGACGTCTTGAGAGTTAGTCAAGACCCCATTTAACTCTATCTTATGAATATCAATGATCCTGCTTCAACTGCTCTCTCCATTGAGCGAGAAAGTACAACTCATGTGTATCATAAACATGATACCCCCGTCAGTTTAATATTTATCCCCTAATTGTTTTACCTTACACAAAAAGGATTATCATTTTTACCAACGATCCCATCAATTTCGTTCGCATCTTCCACTCTTGAATAATCCAACCTCTCATTCTTCGGAACTTCAATGGACAAAGGCCCAAACTGTCAAATATTTCTTCCTTAATAACGTCCGAATCCAAGGAAACAGTCGACTAAATTTCTCTGAGCGGCTTCAAGTGTAATTATGTCCTTTCTGAAAGACAAAAACCGTAGCCAGTACTCTGATGTGATTGCACTATTACCTTGTGAACTGTAGCAATACTTGCCTATTGTTAGATTCAATTCGCCTTGAAATTGGCCGTAAAACCACCTGCTGGGTTCAATGCGAACGTTTATTTCCTTCGCGTTGCATAGCAACCAAATTTCTCTGTTGCACAGAATTCATCAATCTCTTCTCATGGGAAGTCTGCCCATGGAAGACTTCTACAGAAAATGCAGATGTGTGGAATAGAGGGTGATTTAGCAAATTGGATTAGAAATTGGCTGGCAGATAGAAGACAGAGGGTGGTGGTTGATGGGAGATTTTCATCGTGGAGTTCGGTGACGAGTGGTGTGCCTCAGGGGTCTGTTTTGGGGCCCCTGCTGTTTGTAATTTTTATAAATGATCTGGATGAGGGTATTGAGGGATGGATCAGTAAAATTGCAGATGATACTAAAGTTGGTGGTGTGGTAGATAGTGAAGAGGGGTGTTTTAGTTTACAGAGTGACTTGGACAAGTTGCAGAGCTGGGCCGAGAGGTGGCAAATGGAGTTTAATGTGGAAAAGTGTGAGGTAATGCACTTTGGCAGGAACAATAAATGTGTAGAGTATAGGGCTAATGGTAGGGCTCTTAATAGTATTGAGGAACAGAAGGATCTTGGTGTATGTGTCAATAGATCCCTGAAAGTAGGCAGTCAAGTGGATAAAGTTGTTAAGAAGGCATATGGAGTCCTAGCTTTTATTGGTAGGGGATTGAATTTAGGAGCCGCAGCATCATGTTGCAACTGTACAAAACTCTAGTGCGGCCGCACTTGGAGTATTGTGTGCAGTTCTGGTCCCCACATTATAAGAAAGATGTGGAGGCATTGGAGAGGGTACAGAGGAGGTTTACCAGGATGTTGCCTGGTATGGAGGGAAGGTCCTATGAAGAGAGGTTGAAGGATTTGAGGTTGTTTTCGTTAGAAAGGAGGCGGCTAAGGGGGGATCTTATTGAAACATACAAGATAATTAGAGGTTTGGATAGGGTGGACAGTGATAGCCTTTTTCCTAGGATGGAAAAAGCTAGCACGAGGGGACACAACTTTAAATTAAGGGGTCATAGTTATAGGACGGATATCAGAGGCAGGTTCTTACCCAAAGAGTGATTAGGGAGTGGAATGCCCTGCCTGCAGCTGTTGTAGATGCGCCAAGTTTGGTGGCGTTTAAGAGGTTAGTTGATAAGTATATGGAAGAGAAGGGAATGGTTTAGTTAGGAGGGGCATTGCTTTTTATTTTGGTCGGCACAACATCGAAGGCCGAAGGGCCTGTTCTGTGCTGTATTGTTCTATGTTCTATGTTCTATGTTCTCATTGAAATAATAAGCTGCTTCCTGATTGTTCTTGACAAGATGCACAATTTCACATTCTCTAACTTTGTTCTCCATCCCCAAATTACATTTTCAAGGAACTCTAACATTTTTGTCAAAAACGATTTCCCTTTTACAAAACCATTTTTACTATGTCTAATTGCATTGAAATTTTACACGTGCCCCTATATAACCGTCTTTCTAATGGCTTTCACCATCTTTACAAGTACTTTCGGCTAACTGTTCTATATATTCCTGTTCTCTGTGTTCCTCATTTCATGACAGGGAGTTACTTTCGTTACTTTGCAAGATGATTGAACCTTTCCAGATAATAATCATTTCTTGAAAATGAAAAGCATTAAATATACTATCTCAGTAGCAATCTCAGGATCTGTACATTCAACAAGGAGCAGGTCTGGAGATGGATGGGGACACCACCGTCTGTAAATTTTCCTCAAATCAACAAATATTCCGACTTGTAAGTAAATCGTCATTGTAACTCTGTAAGAATTCTGAAATTCCATTTTTAATGGAACTATGTGTGTGACTGCAGATATTCAGGAAAACTATCTGCCATAACAATCAGAAACATAAATGGGGATAAAGTTTCAACAGCTGGCCATTTACTCCAGGAGTGCGCTTACTAATTCTAAAAATCTAGAACAGTGAAACTTCCGGTTAGTATGCTAAATATCGAATTCAATAGGATTTCATTTTGTCAAGATATTGTGTCACGTCATCTAAATTCTGGGAAGGTGTGTATTTGCACTCCAGCTATTCTCATGGAACTGCATCAATTTTCTGCATTTTCTTCAAAGAATGAAGTTTCTTCACCAGAGCGAGAAAACCAAATTGTGCAATATCCTCTAGGTATGGTCTCAGGAAGTTCCTATACCTTGCAGTACAAGTTTTTCTTTTAGTTTGTAATGCCTATTGATTCTATGTAAACATAGAATTGTAAACATTAACTTACTCTTCGAATTGCTTATTTTGCTTTCGCGTCATCGTTCTATGATTTGTGACTAAGGACACACAGGCCTCTTGAATGCGAACATTTACTACTTTCTCGCTTTAGAAATTATTTGTCTTTTCCTTTTCCGACCAAGTTGGTCATCAGCACCTTCCTCAGTAGTGTATCCCAGTTGCTACCACGTGCCCATTCATTGCGTGACTAATTCATTTTGTTTTTTGTTCACACATGAAAACGTGGTTTCGTACCCAACATTGTAATTCCTCCAACTTGGAAAAGTTTCTCATAATTTCCTCAACTAGACTCTGACATTGACTGTAAATCGCTAAGGCTTAAGCATCTTTCTTTGTAGCGTCTCGCTGGAAAGAGCTTGTTAATTGTCTTCCTTTTGTCCCTCATCGGATCCTCATTCTAATGTATAAACTTCCAACTTACTGAACATAGTATTGCGTAATTTCTAATTTTTTATTGGAACTAATCAAACGTTTACTTTTTTAGAAAATAAACTCCCTCATATGCCGGTCATTTACATGTATTAATCCTGTCAAATGACATTTTATTCTTCTAAACACGCGCCAATAATTAAGAACGCAAATGGCATCCTTTATTAACAGAAGCATGGTTTCAGCGTAGGAAGGTTATTTGGAACTATATAAATGGTTGCTGAGGCAACAGCCCTATGAAAATATTATAGAGAATTGGTATTATTGGAGGGCTGTTAAAACATTGGAAAGGGTGCAAAATGATTTACCAGGATGTTGCCTTGGCTGGAAAGTTTTAGATATCAGTTGACATGGCACCGACTGTTTTTGTTTGGAGCAGCGAGGACAGTTTTGAGATCTATAAACGTGTGAGCGGAATAGGTAGGCAGGAAGAAACATTTCCCCTTGATGGGTGGATGAATGACTAGGGAGCATAGAATTAAGGAACGGGTAGGATGTTTAAAGGGGATGTGCAGCAAAAACAAAAAACGTTTTTACCAAAAGATGGTGGGGGTCTCGGGTTCATTGCTCGAAAGGATAGTGGAGGCAAAGACTGTCATAATATTTAAGACACATTTAGATGTACTTTTGAGATGCCAAGTCATACAGGACTACGTATGAATTTCTGGAAAATGGGACTGGGATAGCTAATTAATTTGTCTTTACTGAAACATACATGACGGGCTGAAAGGCTTTTCCTGCTTTTAGACATACATACCTGTGCGATTCAGTTGTCAATTTCTAAATTAGAGGTTTTAGCATCCATCTTACTACTGGTGTCAGGTGAATTGACCTGCATTTTTTTGTCCCGTTCCTTCCTTCAACAGCAGAATGACTTTTCCTACCTGCCATAGATGCTTCTGCAATCCAAGGAGTTCTGGACAATCATAAACAACCCAATACTACCTATCAAGCCTATTGCTGTTATTACTTAAGTTTAATTTTCACTCTATTATTCCAAAATGTAGACATTGATTCTACATGGAGATGAAGGCTTAAACGTATTTGTGCACTGTTGTGACATAAATATTGAAGTAAAAGTTATTTGTTTATTTCTCACCCGTATCTTTCAGACTTTTTCTCAGTTGGTCTATTTCTGGAAAATCAAATCAGAGCTCTTAGGCTATTATCTCTTAATGTCTAATACATCACATTTTATTGTTCCTTAATTATATTGTGAAATTTTCAGTGTCTTTTTTTTACAGGGGTTTGTAAAGTTAATAGGATGGCATCCCTGAAGTACTTAATATTGTAACTGCTTAGCATGAATAGTGTCTAACTAGTCTTTTTGGTTGATAACAAAATTAAGACTAGGTAAAATATATCCCATTTACGAAGAGAAAGGAAAAGAGAGACCAGGAACTATTGAGGTTATGTATCATACTACTCCAAAATTGCTTGTGAAAAACTTATTTTGCATCGCGTTTAAATTATCTGAGGTAGCTGCATATTAGGTTAATGTTAAAATAACTGAAACCATCTATGTAGGGAAATAAACAAATAACTTTTACTTCAATATTTATGTCACAACAGTGCACAAATACGTTTAAGCCTTCATCTCCACGTAGAATCAATGTCTACATTTTGGAATAATAGAGTGAAAATTAAACTTAAGTAATAACATTGTGCAAATAATGACTAACGGTATAATACAATATCACAAAAAAGATGGCTTTGGACGTGAACCATTTCAAAAATAGAACACAATGACTCGGAATTCATTGTATCCTACGTGGTTGCAATTCCAGGAGATAGAACATTAAATCAGAATATCCCTGGCTATCCACTTAAGGTCAATTGAGGTAGTGCCAAGGCAACAGTGAGCAATATTACCAAGTGCACAAAACGGTCTGTTGAATATTTCGAAAATGTAATTTCTCAGACATTCGGTGCCTCGGGCGCATTTCAGCGTGTAGTATCTGACATGTGCAATCACTTCCAATCGGCTGAATATTAAGCATATGGCCACCCAATGGATCAAATTCTCAAATGGAGAGCCATAATAATACGAGAAATATCTTGATTTTTCACATGTCCAAAGCATAATTGACTGTCGGCAGATAGTCAACAGATCTTTCCGAGGCCGCTGAAGTTTTTTCATCAACTGGAGGAGATATAATTCTATTATTGTCTAAATGGTATGTGAGCACCAGCATGTTCTTTATCCCATAGCAGTCGTGACATGTGCTTTCTCAGATAATCTGTCACGTAATCATGTGATCTGACGTTTATCTCCTCTCCGAAAGCCACTGCACTATAGGGTGTATAAGTGAAAAGATGGCTCCTGAAATCGGATTGAAATCACCCCTTGAAGTATAGGGACAGTTGCAAACCGACGGCTATCAGGCGATATGTCTATTCAGCTCATTTGTATAACATGTGGGTGGCACTCCGTATTATGCCCCAATAAGGGTTTCTTGGATTATTCTTATCAACTGAACAATTTATTTTCTTCAGTTATCGTGCGAGCGATCCCATACTGTGGGCCCAATCATGGCCCGTGAGAATTTGTTAGGCGACGGTACTGATGAAAAACCAAAGTCTAGTCATAGCTTCAAACTCAGCCTGCTATACTTTTCAAGATCTTAGCACGGGTCAGGCATGCTAAGGTTTTCATGCTCATTGCTGCACTTTACTTTCTCATTGCAGGTTCACTGCTGATCGCTATCTTCTGAGAGCTGAGACGATCCTGCTCATGAGAGCTTTGCGCAGCTCCGCGAGCTTTTCCAATGAATAGAATCTGTTATGATCAACCCCAAGCAACTCATAGCCTCGTAACCTTCCCCAAACGTACGCATGGACGCCCACATACCGTTAGTCGATAAATAAATTTCCAAGTGTAATACCGTGATGTATTACTCTTTTTCCGAGTGCGCCTTTCTGATGCATCTCCCTCCCTCACTTCGTACTACTCACTTCTTCCCTTTCCCATCTTGCCACCGTCTATTACCAATTGTAGTGCAAGCAAGTTGTTTGTTCAGAGGAATAGGGTTTGCAACTCGGCGAATCAAGGGATGCAGGAAAGGATAAGCACATTGACTTAAAAGCCAAGATTGCGTTTGAACGGAGGGGCAAGCATGACAGCCAGATAGCCTACGCTTGTTTCATTTCATTGCGCCCTGTTTCCTGGTCAAGGCTTCACTTTTATTTTTCTAGCATCCTGCCTCGAGAACCTGGGAACAGTGTGAAGCCTCCTCTGTTTCCAAAGCAACCTGAAGTACTTGTGTCACTTGCAAAGCATTGGAAAAACCGCTGGCAACACAACAGTTCCGTAACACGTGCTCTGGATGCAGCCTAGTGTCATATTTGACAGCCGTTGCTTAGTGTCAAGTTGCCTGTTATAGATCATAGACAAAGTTTGACAGTACACTGACAGCTCCAATGAACTGATGCTTTCTCCAAGACACCGTGTTTAGCAGTCTCAATAGTTAATTGGCCTGCATGCTGTTCTCATTTCAGTACAAATTTGTTTCTCCTTACACTACAATTCTTGCGAATCATTCCTATGAGTAAAAGGCGAAACGCCTCGAGAAATATTTGTTCTTCTTTCAACAATATTCAATTAACACAAAAAAAGAAAATGCTTCCAGTTTCGCCTAGCGCCGGGACCTGCCAGTCCTCCCGAAAGTCCATGGAATTTTTCGCCGACTGTGTATTCTCCCATGGCTGGTCCCATCACGGCGGGGGGCAGAATAATATTTAGTGTATCAATCATTGTGTCTGCTATTATATACCAGTTGCCTTCATATTCAACGCATCCAACAAAAAGATATTATCAAATTGGCGAATAATGAAATATTTAGTTCCATTCGATTGAAAACTCTTACATGAAATAACCGAAACTGTCAGTGTATTTAATTGATTCACTTGGAATCTTGAATTGAAACAAGTATTGCTAAGCAGTGTTTACCATCTGCAAGACACAGTATTAGAACTCACAAATATTTATTCCAAAGCACCTTCAAAACTGACGACTGTTGCCATCTAGAATAACATGGATAGCAGCTACATGGGAAGGATAGCGAGTAGAAGTTTCCCTGCAAATCTCTCGCCATCCTGAATGGGAAATGCATCCCTCTTCTTCATTTCCTCTGGGGCAAAGTTCTGTAATTTTTTTTCTAACAGCATTGCAGAATAACGCACACTGCTTTGACCGCAGCGTTTCAAGAAAATATCTCGCCCCCACCTTCTTGGAAGTAATTATAAATAGGATATCAATAATGCTAGTTCAGCAAGAAATACTTTTATCTCCTGCAGAAGAAATAAACCACTTCAAACTGTTTTATTGCCCATTTTATACACATTGAGCCCTTGGCCCTGCATACTCAGTTACTGATTTCCAACTTTCACTCCCATTTTTCCTTTCCCTCTAGAATCATGCTGTCAGCGTTCTAACTCGCAGCAAAGCATACTGAACCACTCTTGAGCCGTTTCAGCAAATATTAGCACTCGTGTATTACGTCGTAACTCTGGTAAACCGTACAGTCTCTCGATACACTGGACAGACCCGGACCAGAATCACTTCAAACGCTCCCCAAATATAAATCAGTTTCCCTCTTATTATCTATCCAGTTATCTACATTCTAATTCCTGTCCAGAGAACGGATCTCTCTGGCATTTTCCTTTGCTGTTGTACCATGACGCCTTGCATATAAATTTTAGTCAGGATTTGGAATTAAACCTTTCTATGTTTTGATATGTTCTTATTTTCGGTTTGAAGTTTTCGAATGACTATGGAACCCTTAATACATCGAAACAAACATACATTTAAGCCCTTTAGTCTAGCACGTAGTGGTTTGCAGGGGAAAGAAGTAAAGTACGCAGATCAATCCCGGGAATTGATATTCTGATGAAGTCCAAATTCAATCATTTTTCTGAACTGGGAGGACAAAATTTGCTCTTAGTACGAAATAGTAAATTTAGAAATAGCTGGTCTATTTGGTTCACTGGCCATTGCTTACATCACAAAATAAATCATCAGACCAGAAATGTGATCCTGCAATGTGCTGAAGAAAATGAAGAGAAAAATAATGGTAAAACGGTTACAATTGGTTTTAAAAGCCTTCATAACTGATTTCGAAAAAGCATGCGCGTGAAGCGTATTTCAAAAGAACATTGTTACCTTAGCTGATCAAATCACGAAGTATTTTGGTTACCCGAGAGAAGCACAATGGGAAAGAAGAATGCACTAAGTAGTGAAAAAGAACCTGAATTGTAAATAAATAGCTAGCACACTTGCCACAATCCTTGCAATGTGGCCTTATTTGTACAATAGTCAACAATAAGAGAAGAGCCACTAAAATGGATGGATTGATTGATTGATGCACGTTTTAGATGTACTAAATGAACGTACACAAATCTGAACAAACGAATTTTGCCTTTCGAGTCGGCTTCATCATTCAATAAGATCATGGCTGATATGATTGTAACCTCTATACCAACATTTATACCAACCCACAATTAACTTTCATCGTTGTTAATCAAGAGTATCAGAATCTGCCTGACAAATATCGAAAGACTTTACTTCCGATGCCTCTAGAGGACCAGGGTTTCAAAAACAGAGGACATTAAAAAAATCTCCGAATCGCTACTTTCAATGCCCCACACCACTTTAATGTGGAAAGTAAATTCGAATGGAATGCAATTTCTTTTCTTTAGAAACGAAAGTCGGGTACTGAGAAAACTGCTAATTTTAGTGAATAAGACTGATTAGTAATTGGGAATAAAAATTCGATAGAGTGGCATTTTCCCTTCTGCTAACATTGTTTTATACCTGATAATTGCATAATATCTTTCAGGTTTTCGATGTCTGAAAAAGAAAATCGGGTGAAACTTACCTAGCTTTGATTTCATGTTTAATCACTTGATAGGAAAAAACATACATTTGATAGTATCCTTGTCCAACCGATGTTGTATATGTCTTACAAATTGAGCTTTTTTTAATCACCAAGCAGAATATGAGGCAAGGGGAGTAGTGAATAAACTGACAATAGATGCTGTCAGAACAAAGAGTCATGGACGGAATATTCTGGCCTTTCAAGCCTGAGGAACCTGGGTGTCATCATTCCCACCACGAGTTTCATTGTGGAGTGTGACGCATTCAAAGGGAAACCCCGTTTACAACGGTGAGGCCAGTAGGTGCCGCTGCGAACATGCGGAGTGTTTGGTGAAAATGGTAGAATGGTTGAGGGGAATATACGGCTTCTTCTGTCACATTTGGCATTGTGAAGGATCAATTCACATTGTCATTGTTCCAACCGTCCGTCACTCTGCAACTTCTTGTTTTTCGGAGCTACTTCCCCCTGAATGCCTCTATCGAATTATCTTCACTATACTCTCAGTACAGTGCATCGTCATCGCGCCGTTTATTCTTTGGCTACTCATGTGAAATCAAATAGATTTTAAAAAATCATGGAATAAATTAAGTAACACCTGTGCTTAACAACGTGCTGACATTAGTCTATTTGCAGTTCTTGCAGGATAACTCACTTTAAAGGCTGCAGTAAGAAGTAAACATAATGCAGATATAAACAACCCGGAGTTGAAATTGAAAACCTCTTTTTTTGAAGAATTAACATTTCATTGGTGAAATATATGCTGGAAAATTAAATACAAAGGAATAAAGATTATAGTTGCACTTGAAATCTGCATGGACATGATTAGTAAGTCTGTTCTGTTTTATTTTATTGATGTACTATCGCATTTAAATATTGTCTAAGTGCAATTTCTGCCGTGTGAAGCTTGATAGCATGCAACCTGTTCTGACATTAGAATAGGATTAGCGTTGGTCGCCTTTTCTCGTTCCAGGCAAACATTTTTTTTAAAAATGTTCATGAATTACAAACAAATGATGCAAAAGTATATTATAGTCTAAATAATCTTACTCATACAACGATGCTGATATTACTGTATGGGGTTGTTGGGGGGGGGGGATGGCGACAAACGGATGTTCGGCTAGTTATTATTATCTTCATACCCTATAACTTTCTCCTAGCCTTCAACTCTTCATCTTGTGTCCAAATATGAAGGCAAAAACGAATAGCTTGTTAGAATATATGCTCTCCATCAATGGATTAACTAATCTTGCATAGAGATATAACCACACATTATATTTATAGAAAAAATACTTTTGGATCTTATTAATGTTTAACATGTTGTAAATGCACCAACTTGTAATATAAACAGAACCGCATGTTTCTTTGTATGTTTTCTTTTACCTGAGAGTTTTATAAGTTTATTAAGATGTTCAATTTCTGACAAAAATAATGGAAATAAAGAATAAAAGCGATGAATAAAAATAGAAAAAAAAAACTTAAAAAAAGGTAGTTATAGTAGCATCTGCGGAGAGAGAAACAGAGTTAGCATTTGGACTTCATATGACTACTTCAGGGTTTTAGAGAAGGATAAATGTAATACATTATATACCAGAAAAGAAGGATGGAGAAGCTGAGCAACGTAGAACCTCAGAAATAAGTGGTACAAGGTGACATTGCAACAAGAACACGAGTCACAGGTAGTATTAAGTGTTACAAAGTTTACTCACAATACTAATTAATGTAATATTTAACTTTTATAAAAAAAATCAGGTTTTGAAATTGCCCCATTAACCAGAGTGAGACACATTAATGCATGACACGATTATTTTCCAGATTAAGGGTTCACATTGAGACTTGCACGGCATAGCTCGCTTTGAGGATGGAACGAAAATATAGTTTACTTGAAATACATGCATGAGGACTCGATTACGACCTAAGATGTGCATTGAAGATAGCCAGACAAAATGGAAATCAAGTTTTTTCAAGGAAGTGACGAAGATGACTGATGAGATAGGAAAGAGCGTGTTGTCTACATGGACTTCAGTAAAGCTTTTGATAAGACTGGTGCATAAGGTGACGTCGCATGGAATTAGTGCTGAGCTGGCCAGATTGGTACTGAACTGGCTTGATCATAGAAGGCAGAGGTCAGCAGTGGAACTGTGTGTTTCTGAATGGAGGGCTGTAACAAGTGGCGTTCCTCAGGGATCAGTGATGGAATCTTTGCTGTTTGTTTTTTATATATATATAATATGAATAATTTGGAGGAAAATGTAACTGGCTTGATTAGCAAGTTTGGCCACAACACAAAGGCTGGTGGGTTCACGGATATCAATGAGGACAATCAGAGGATATAGCAGGATATGGATCGATTGGAGATTTGGGCGGACAGATTGCGGATGGAATTTAATCCAAACCAATGTGACGTAATGCATTTTAGAAGACCTAATACAGATATGAAATATTCATTAAAGGGCAGAACCCTTAAGAGTATTGATAAGCAGAAGGATATGGGTGTACAGGTGCACAGGTAACGCAGGTGAAGAAAGTAGTCAAGAAGGCATAAGGCATACTTGCCTTCATTGGCTGGAGCATTGAGTTAAAAAATTGGCAGATCATGTTGCAGCTTTATTGAACCTTAGTTTGGTTGCACTTGGATTATAGTATTCAATTCTGGTCACCACACTACCAGAAGGATGGGGAGCCTTTGGAGAGGGTACAGAAAAGTTTTACCAGGGTGTTGGCTGGTATGGAGGGTATTAGCTATAGGAGAGGTTGGGGAAAATTAGTTTGTTCTCACTGGGATAACGGAAATTGAGGGCCACCTGGTAGAAGGCTACAAGATTATGAGGGGCATGGACATAATGGATAATCAATGGATAATTAAAAGCTTTTCCTCGGGGCGTAAGTTAATTACTAGGGAGCATACGTTTAAGGTGCGAGGGACAAGGTTTAGAGGAGATGTATGCAGCAAGTTTTTTTTTGCATAGACGAATTTTCAAACATCATTTTTCCTTGCTTTCATTACGCCGCGTTTATGCAAATGACAATACAGCTGGACTATTGAGTATTACATTTCATTACGTCAAACAAGTGTGACATAAATATTTCGAAGTGTGTGCCTGGAACTTGCTGCCGTGGGAAGCAGTGGACTAGATACGTTAGTGACTTTTAATGCGCATCTTGACAAATGCATAAATAGGAATGGAATGGAGGGGCATTGTCCCTGGAAGATAGGTAGTTTTAGTTCGGCGCATGATTGGTGTGGGCTTGGAGGGTAGAATGGCTTATTCCTGTACAGTACTTTTTTTCTTCGTTGAAATAAGAAAGGCTATTCGTGTACACTTGGCTGACATATTGTTGAATTTGAGCCTTGATCGTCGAGGTGCATTCTATGTCACGTAGGCATAAATATAATAATTTCCACTGACAGTACTTTTCACCATTATTTCACGAGTAATCACACTTAATCTGAGGCTAGGCTGGATATTAGGTGCATCATTGTTAATAAAAAAAACCTCTGGTTCTTCGAAATATTTATGCCATATTTGTTCAACGTAACGAAATGTAACACTCAATAGTCTAGCTGTAGTTGCCATTTGCATAAACACTGCGTGATGGAAGCAAGGAAAAATGATGTTTGAAAATTCTTCCCAAAGTCACAGATGAGGGAATAGGGCTGCACTTCTAATGAAGAATGACAATGTAGGAATAACTTGCAATTTCACTTGAAGTCAGTAAATCAGATGTCATTCAGGCCTGCGATATCCTAATACGTTAAATACGATTTATCTGGACTGTATTTGCCTCATAAACGAATCAATTTCGGGTTTGAAAAAGAGTGAAAGTTGCCAAACATACTTTGCGATTGAGTCTCGAGTGGCGTTGATAATCTCAGTTCCCAGAACATTAGGAAGTCGAAATTTCTGTTTTATTTTACAGATTCACTCTACGGTTCACAATATAGAGCGACAGTAATGTTACTGCCTGGTATTGACGCCATTTTGAGCCAGAATATTGCATAAATTACGCGAGGCACAGTCAGTGCAATGCTCATAAGCATGCATAACTTTTTTTTAAAAACAATAATTGTTCTGTTAATGTGTGCAACTATATTCAGATATGGCTTTATAAAAGAATATGAAAATAACATGGCTAAAATGAGTGCGCGGATTTAGATCACATGAACCCGTTTTAATACTGGCATTGGGGAAACATTTCAGGATATTTAAATTGTAAAATAAAATAAAGGTCTGCTGAGACTTACCTTTCTCTTGCTCGATGATTCTTTTTTCTAAGACAGAAAAAAATTCCTTACATTTTAAGCAAGCAGGAAATATATTTCCTTCTCACAATAAATCAAAATAAACTATTTTTCTGAAGTGCAAAATCTTAAACAATGTTCAGCCAGGTTAAAGCTTTTCTCTTCATGTATTAATGGGATGTAGGCACCAGGGACTGTGCTATCAGTTATTCAGCAATCCTGACTGGACTTGAGCTCCGTGATTCAGAGGGGATACAAGGGTCAGCAACATTGCTTTGGATTTGTAATCACATGCAAGCCAGACTAGGTAAGCGTCGCAAAGTTCCTTGCCAAAGAGGCATTAGCGAAGCATATGCACTCACTAACGCCCTCAATTAATGTCTTTTCGAAAAATGACATCGATATCTGCGCATTATGGTAAAGCAGATTGTCGAATTTCAATCCGAGTCATGCAAAAGAACAATATGATTAGTAAAAAGATGAGTTATATTCGGTACCAAACGTTAATTATTTCCCGTTTTCTTATAAATTTGTTCAGCACTTTGAGTTTCGTTAGAAATATGGAAGTTTGTGATATAAATGCAATACGTTTTATGTATTTTGTTAGCGTTCTGTCTCGTCTTGTCGGGAAATCATTCCACCATATTGACTGCACTCCAAAGCCTGCAAGGATTTTCTAGAATGTTTCTATAAGGTGGAACAGAGATTACTGATCTGGTTGCGTGAGGAGTGCAATGGGAAGGAAAGGCCTCTGGTGGGGTTTGGAGTTCCTGCAGCTCCATCGTAAATTGTATTTCCATCTTTCCTTCCATCCTTCCTTCCTTCGTTCCTTCTTTCCATCCTTCCTTCCTTCCTCCCAACTTCAGTTCTTCCTTTCATCCTTCCTTCATTCAATCTTTTAGATTCTGTTCGAACTAAAATGTGCCCTTCGATCTCTCTGTAAGTCCATCCATTCTCTATCCCACCATTCTTCCACCCATAATCTTTCCAGCAACCGACTTGTCTAATAATCTATTTACTGATGTGACAATTGAACCTGTTCTCGAGAGGAAAATGAGCAAAACGGGCAAAATAATGGCTCCCACAATCAGACTTTTCATTACAGTTTGTATAAATGACTACCAATATTCATTTCAAATGCATAACTAATTTGAAGTGCATTAAAAAAAGATGCTACTGGCACCTGCTTTCTTCAGGTGGTCTTTCAGTCTTCGAATCTCTACGAACAAAATAAACAGTTTTTCATAAAATGAATCGCTGCAATTTTATTATTTCAGCCTTAGCATGTCACAGAAATATTATTAGTTTGAGGAAAGTTGCACCTCTTTTTTTCTGCACTGCATGATTTAGAAAAGCGAGAATATTCGCACTTCTGCAGTTCAAAAGTTTCCATACGCATTGCTGAACTTGCAGATATTGTAACTTTACTCTCAGTAAGTATTTACCACAAGCAAGTTTTATTTTCATTTAAGCAAGCTGCCTTTGTCGGAATAGTATATCTGTATTTGCAAATTTTCACGAAAATGGCTGACGTCAGACCAGCACAACGTCAGATTCATTTATTAGGAAAAAATGAATGAACACGGCAATATATGTCATTATTAAAAAGGTACGGATTTGGAATTTCTCTTTCAGAGTCATAGCTCTTAAATACCTAGCTATTGAAAGAGAACACACATCATTAAGACAAAACATTAGTCTGAATAAAGTAAGAGAAAACGCCTTCCACATTACACATTGAAATCAAATAATCGTGAGAGTGTCCAGGACAGATTGAGGGTGCAATAAGTTCTAAGGCATTATTAGTGGATGCAGCATTTTAAAAGTCATTTCGGTAATGTAACAAGCAGGATGCAGTAAATGGGCGCAATCAAGTAAATACACTTTCATTTCCAAAGAACGCTGTGTGTGGTGCCACTTTAAACGTTACTGCAAAAAAATACGACCTTCTGATATTTGAAGTGATACATGGCTATAAGCAGAAGGTTGGAAAATAATCTTTTCAGTTTTGCAAGTTGTGATTACTGGACAGAAATAAAAATCAATGGTGAACCTCTGCTATGTGCATACTATGCTATTCAATTAGACAAAAATGTTAGCTGTATTGCAGCAAAATTTGCTGACGAATCTAAGTCAGTGAGAAATGGAATTACATATGTACAATATATATGCATACACACGCACATTTACATAGATAATAGATCAAAACGTGACACATTCTAACATAAAACAAAGAACAAACATGAATTACATACAATAGGAATGCAGAATGTGATGGATCCGAGTGGCCGTGTATTTAACTCACAAAAACCTAACATTTGGGTACAGCAAGTAAATAGAAAGGAAATTGTATGTTCGTGTTTATTGTAATGAAGATTGAGAATAGAATAGATATGTGCACTTCTTCATATATGAAGGCGATAGGGGCCAATCACTTTGCACAGAGGCTTGTTTCTTTTTGTAAAATTGTTTCTCAGAGATCAGTAGAAACCTACTCATTGGATAGCGTCAAAGATCAGTCATCGGTATTTTGAAACACACAGGAGTCAATGATCATAGAAGGCAGGAAAGAATGTGGGCTAAATGACACCATCAGATTCAAAATCATCTTATTGAATGGATGCGCAACTTAATGAACAGCCTCTGCTCTATTTGTTATGATTTTACACAAGAGTCAATCAAACATCTAAAGGAGACGACTTTGAAAACAGATTATATAATGGAAGCAACTATAAGTTCAGAAAATGAAAATTATTAAGCAAGAAACGACTTTGTGATTGTTATTGTACTTAATGGAACTCATTGTTTTGAGATTTCACAAGTGAAGGCCGAAATGTCAATTAATTTTAGCGACGTTAAAAAATCGTAATAAACATTGGGAAAATGTGGAAAGAGTCACATTACGTTTGGTCCATATATTACCTTTGTAATTGTATGAAGGAGATTGCGATATAATGCTTTGCAATTAAATAAAATGTGATTTCCAGAAGTAGTTGAAATAAATACATAATTGCAAGATGTGTAGCCAAATAGATAAATCCATAAATATGGCACACATAATCTGAGTTGCTAATGAGGGGAAAATGATTTCTTTTCCCGTGTTATTGCCAAAGTAGATGGCACTGGGCATAGGAAGGACTATTTGATGAAGAGGATGACATTTCCATAATTAACTAGCTCATTTAATCTAAACAGAAGGAATTTCAAGGAGGTACTCAGGGTGGGGTGTTGTGTCGACCAAACCATATGACGTTTATTAATCTTTCCCGATGAATGCCATTGAATCACGTCGGACACACAACATATCAACTGACCATAGTTCCCAATTTATCCATGTGAACTCCGACGCTGCACTCACATCTTTTCCCATATTTCCTTATCTAATTCTATGATACTGAATTTCCATTCCTTGTTCTATCACAAATATTTCTATCTTCCCTTTGAAGACATTCGAGCTATTCGCTTCAAATACTCCCTCATGTTACGAATAGTATGTAACTTGAAATTCAATTTATATTTATACTTACGTGCTAACACAATTGAAACATGTTTCTAGTTCCAATTAGAAATGTTTGTGTTCTTGCATTTGTTTAGAAATCTTTGCAACATTTTTGTGCTTTGCAATGTGTTATTTTTCTTATTTAATAATTATTTTATTGTTTGTGTTAAAGGTACGCTAACATAAGGAAATCACTGTACTGAGCAAATTAAAGCCGCGCATTACAGAATAGCAAAGTTAGCATTTACCAAGCGAGTGTTATTCTGGGCTCAGACTGTTCAGTACTAACACCAGGTGGGATCGTAAACCCGCATAAGCACATCGACTACAACAGCAGGTGAAAGGCTAGGAAAACTGAGCGAGTAAACAAATTCCTAACACCCCAAAGCCGGTTCACCATCTACAAGGCACAAGTCAGGAGTGAATTGGAATGCTCCCCAGTTGCCCGAATCGTTCAACTCTAGCAACACCGAGGAAATTTGAGGACAAAGCAGCCTGCTTCATTGGAACCACATCTTCGCTGTCTATCATCAATGCTCAGTAGCAGCTGAGCGTATTATCTGCAAAATGCACCTTAACAGTTCACCAACAGATACACGGGAACACCACTGTCTCTTAGCCACTTAGAATTCTAACCAGTAAATATATTGTCATTCGTTTACAGTCGCTGGGTCAACATTCTCAACGTTCTCCCTAATGTCACCGTGGTCAACCAACAGCACGTGGACTGTAGCGTTTCAAGATTGCAGCTCATTTTCACCTTCTCAAGGGCAACTCGAGAGGAGCATTAAATGCTGGCCAGCCAGAGACGCCTATGTTCCCTGACTGAATTTAAAAAAAGTCTATAGTCCTAACATGCTATATGTTCAGACTTATGGCTGAAAAATTCCAAGGCCGGGAATCTCCCATTCGCTGCGCTAATGATTTTAGCGAGCAGGGAAAATCAGGCGTCGACCAATTTGCGAGGTTACGGTGAGTATTCGCGCAGAAAAGCAACGAGAAAGCAGGGTCAGCATTCAAATAGCATTTCGCATGTTATTTAAGTAATATTAAATACTAGCATCTCCCACTCTGCAAGGATATTTCATTCCAACTGATTTACACTAGCTTCCCGCTGACCGGGAACAGGAGGAAGTGAAGGGGGAGGGGAGGGGGAACTACCTGGCCCTCCACGGAGTCTGGGCCCAGGGAATGGTATGCCCTGGGCATGAATACCCTAGCAGTGCCATGCTTTACACACTAGCACAGCCGAACGGGTAAAATGGCCAGCGGATGGGCACCAAGTATGGATCAGTGCCAAGGAGACATTGCCAATTATAGGAAGGGTTTAGGGAGCGATGTCTATGCGGCGAAAAGTGTGGGTGGGGGTTCCCGCTGCCACTCTGCAGTCTGGATAGGTCAGTGATCAGATCGGACTGATCGGGGCAGGGGGGCGGTGATATCCGCCTACTGGGGGTCAGAATTTCGGGGAATGGGGAGTCTGGACTGTGGGAAAATGGGTTGGTCTGCAGGTGGGTCGGTTAAATGTCGCAAGTGAATTGGGGAAGGTGGTTGGAGAGAAGGAGGCAGGCCATTAATGGCGAGCCAATGATCAGATTGTGGTGGGAGGCGGGCGGGGTGCAGGACGGCAGAGATGGCTGCATTGCGGAGGTCGAGGAGTTGGCCAGAAATGATCAGGTCAGCAAAAAGGGAGATTGTCAGTGCGGGAAGAGTACGCAAGTGCCATTCTCGGCACTGAAAGATCGGCGCGTGCGGAGTGGTCCGATCAGCACTCTGATTTCAGTATCTTGAGCAACAATAGGCCCCGTCTTCTGAAATCCAATGATGTTCGCGCTAGTGGCCTCTGCAGTGCACAGAGAGTGGGAGATTCTTGTCTGAAATCTTATTGATGAAACCACCGTGAATTACTCCAGCTTTGAATTCGACGTTAGAAGTTACTGGGAGTCACTTCTGATAATTATCGCCTCAAGCCTTGCTTGTCAGAGAACAAAATTAGTAATGAATGGCAGGGGTGCTACACAAATCAAACCACATTGACTAGTTTTTATACTCCGAGTATAAAACTTTATATTTCAAAAATAAAGCATTTTCTGAATAAGCATTTACCTTTGTCTTTTAAAATGAGAGCTTTGTCTGTCAAAAAAAAGAATAAGGCAGTTTGTACAGTACATCAAAGAACATAGCATTTTGTGTTCACAACTATATTTTGATGCAAATGTGACGAATAAACCGAATGAGTCAAATAATTGGCCGGTGCCGTTTCTTTATGCTAAACTGTATAGTTGATCAGATAAACTAAGTACCTAAATTGATTTTGCGAGCATGTGGAATTTCTTATATTGCATTCTTCTTTCATACATTAAAAAGAAGAATACTTTATTTCTTTTTCACCTTTCTCAAAGAGCATTGATTCAAGCGTGTTCATTTCTGAAAACAAAGAACAGTTAGTGCATTTGAACTGTACTTGAATTTTGTCAGCAAATTTATATTATAACGCTGATTTAGTTTAAAGCATCTCCCTGAACAGAAATAAGTAACCTCCTGACAATGAAATTTTAAGGACCGTCAGTATGAGTATGAAAAGTAATCTGCACAGCCAAAATGCTGTATTGGGTACAAAACGGAAATAAAAATAAACTTAGGAGACTGCATTGCGTGTTTGCACTAACAAAATATCTTACATTTTAGATTCATTGAAAGGAGAGACATTTTATCTTGCCTGGTGGTCCTGCAACATGGTTCCGTGGTGTGAATCATGCGATCAAAGAACTTTAAACTAAAGGAGCCAATTTGTCCTTTTGGTCCACCAGAAGTTAGACAAAATGATACTCTTGGTTCATGGCCTTGAGGCGAACTCTTGAAGTGCATGAAAATTAATTCGATAGGTTCCGTAAACTCAAGTGTTCAAGCACGTTTTAAATGTTATGAAGTTATATTCATACATTACTCTTTCAGGCACAAGCTGCAGATACCCACTCCTGTCTTGCCGCGGATAAAGGTACTCTTAGCCTCTTACCCCGAGTCATCAGTCTATATGTCAACGTTCTGCAGCCCTCATAAAAAAGAATAGCGCCTTCCTCTTCAAGCTATCAGAGCCACTTAGCGTTTTCTAAACATCAAACAGACCTCTTCGCAGCTTGGTCTTCTCCAATGAAGACACGTCCATTATTGTTAGAAAGACACCTAAGTTCATTGAATTATTAATCACAAGTAGACTTACATCAACGCTGCAATGAAGTTACCGCGAAAATCACCTAGTTGCCACCCTCCAGCACCTGTTGAGGTATATTGGAAGAAAATTTAGCATGGCCAGTGCACCTGGCCAGCATATTTTTTGGACTGTGGAAGGAAACTGGAACTCCCTGAGGGAACTCACGCAGACACGGGGAGAATGTAGAGACTCCACACAGACAGTGCCCTAAGCCGGGAATTGAACCCAGGTTCCCTAGTGCTGGGAACTGGCAGTGCTAAGCATTGTGCCACTGTACAGGCTTATACAATTGCACAGTGGGAATATGTCCAAAATTAAAGGGAGTAGCAATATACTATTCATGACAAAGTGATGCTGATTCCTTGGGGAGCCTCTTCTAAATGTTCTATATATTGCCATGGAGAGAAAACAAGAATTCTCCGCATGCTTTTATTTGATTAAAACAAAATGCAATGCGTGGACCTGATCCTTTAGCCTGCAGAGCACAAGTCCCAGCCTATTAATATTTACATGTTTTAGCAATCATATGTGAAACACATTATGAGCCCGATTGATGACATTAAATGGGCTCTTAGTGCAATTTCAGTTGGACGGTATGTCCTTAGTTTTGCGAACACGAGCTGGTTGGGTAGGTTCAGTATCGTACCTATTCCCACCACAAAAAGAGAAATGATATTTGGTACGATCCAGCAGTATTGGAACGTATTATCCAATTATCTGGCACTCCATTGGCATTGATTTTACCATTCCATGTTATTCCCTCAAGTCGGAGTTGATGGACTTCTTAAGTTGTTGGAAGCATCATGGCCGCTGAAAATCATACAGCATTGCGACCGCATGGATTGGCTTGTTTCGCATTATGTTTTAACCATACAAATTAATACGAGAGAAAATCCGTACATCTTTGGTTTGAGCGCGTCAGCCTTAGCTCCAGTCGTGAATTTGCCTGACTTACAGTATGCAATGATCTGACTGGGTAGGCAAGATCCTGTAGAATAACTTTCATGCTTCTGGTTTCATCCTCAAGTTTGCACCGACTGACACTATTTTTTATAGAAGCATTTTGTAGAATGTGAAACTACAGGAAATCCAACATCTATGTTGAACAGTGAATGTCTGTTTACAGGAGACAATAGTAGTGAACCCATTAGGGAGTTTCTCAGCTAGTAATTCGAAGTATGAAAGCTCATTCTGCACAAAGCACAATAATGATAAATATCGTTAGGAGCAAACATATACATTGCATGAGAAAATGATGTTGGGATAATTAGTAAATCTACTCCAATTGTTACCGCCGTTATCATGGTGAATAAATCAAGGGAGTATTATTCAATTTGCACTTGCTTAATTGAAAAATATGACTTTCCAGCTGGCGTGCGTTAAGTTGTGTGAAGAAATTGCTACCTCAATCTGACGGTTCAATTACAGCAAGCAAAATACTTTAAACTGGGGAATATGAAAGATCTAAGAATCGTTGATAATTTCAAAATCGCGAGTTTTAAGTTGATTATCATTTTATCGTTCGAATAAATATGTTTTAAGCATTTTCTGCTGATATTCATGGAAGACATTTTAATAAAAAAGACTAACCTGGTAGTTTTGGGAACAAGCCGGATCATTTTAATCACATTGACCACTTATGTTGCTACTTTAAGGAAACTGTGGATCTGCAGCACGGATACCTCTGTATATTAAGGTTAAGGGTTCTTCTATTTGCAGCAGAATTTGATCCTCCAGAATGCACTACCTCGCATTGTTCCGATTACATTCCATCTGCTATTTCTGTGCCCAAGTCTTCAAACTATTTACATACTGGCGTATCCTCTGACAACCAACTCCACCTTAGGGTCTGACAATTTGCGGGGACTACCGGATCCTAAGATAGAAGAAAGGCAATGTCACTTTGAATATTAAGGGACTCTGGAAAAATAACAGAAGTATTAAAGCTGAATGTTCCAGTGAATAAAATCTGGCAGAAGTTTACTTCCTGGTTTTACAGGAGACGGCATTTTTTGATCCGAGAAAGGTGAGATAACCAGCAATATCTGGTTATTATTTAGGAAAAAAAAACCCCCTCCAGTTCAACGGTCACTGGGGGGGTGGGGGGGGGGGAAGATTGGACTACTGGAAACAATCCTCTGTCGGTATTGCTTGCAAGAGGAATTCAATTCGATTTCGCTAACTGAAGGAAGTGAATCATGGAGTTCCTATGCGTGGCGTTTTCAATACTTTGTACAAGCGAATTAAATTGCAGATTGATTTCTCATGCCTCCTTCTCACGGTACAATAAGAAATAAAACGAAAGAAAAAAAATGCTGGAAAATTTCAGCAGATCTATCAGCAGCCGTAAGGAGAAAAATGAGCTGAAGCTTTGAGCCCAGATAACCCTTCTTCAGCTTTGACAAAGGGTAATCTGGGCTCGAATCGTCAGGTCCTCTCCCGTTACAGATGCTGCAAGTCTTGCTGAGATTTACCAGTATTTTCTCTTATGGTCTCACATTCCAGCATCCGTAGTAATTTGCTTTTATAAAAAGTAAAATCTTCACCTTGTTCGAAGCCAGCAACCAAAACTTACCATGACTTGACAAAAATCCTTAAAGATCATTACTCTTCAATGCCACTGATAATTCTCGAACTGTTCAATTTCCATGGAAAGTATCAAATGGAAAGCGAGTGCATTGCTCAGTTTGTGGGAAACTGAAGTTTAAAATACTGGCACAACATAGTGAGTTTTTCGAGTCATTAGAAGATTCACTTAGAGATCGTTTCCATTGCAGTGTGCAAAATGAGGTTATCTAAAATGGAAACTGCGGACTAAACATGCTTTGACTTGAAATAAAACAATAGAAACCACAGGGCTGATGGAGCAGGCTGCTGAAGAGGCTGTAATTTTGGGTTTAGAGATGAAGATTCACAAGTTAGTAATTGCCTATGAAAGGCCAAAACGCCAGAAATCATGCCACAAATGTGGCAAAATGGGTAGTACAGTTTTAAAATTTTGGGGCAATGATAACAATTGTAAGAAATTTGCAAAAAAGGTTACATTGCAGAAGTGCATTGAGCTAGACCAACTTTTCCTGCGAAGAGTAATCAGAAGAAAAATCTCTGTATGTTCAAGAAGAGAAACAAGTTGATTTTTACAAAAAGCTGTCTATAACATGGAAGAAACGGCTGTGAAGAAGAGCAATGACCATAAACAAGATGAAGAGTTCCAACTGTCATCTTGTCCATACAAGGTGAATCACATTGTCGTGGTTGGTTCAGAAGAAAAGTATAAAAATTGTTAAATTGGAAGTTGAAACTGATGTTGCTGTATATTTACTTTCTGACACTATCTACCAATAAAAGCTTAAACAACTCAGTTAAAACCAGCTGGCGTCATTGTAAGGAAATATAGAGAAGTAATCGTACCATGGTCAACACAATTGTCAATAAGTAAACGGAGAAGTTGGCTCTCCATGTGATTATTTTCCATTTCTATTTGAAAGATCACGGTTGGAGAATTGAAACATTAACTGGAGCGTTTTCAACACTTTAGTCAATGCCAAAACAGACCTACATCACTTTCTGGATAAAATTGATTGTATTCAGAGATCACTTGTGTCACTGAAAGGAGTTCTAGGGAAACTTAAAATAAAGTAGTCGTTTTTGAAGAAGTCTCAGAGTAAGTGTGGCTCTATACGCAAAGTCTTCCCAAAATCGAAGAATAAATAATTGGGGTTGCTAATACTGCTATGCTCCTATCGGTTGTAAAGAGCAACTCGGTTACTCCCATCGTACTCATTATGGAACCAGACAGCGCGATTTTGTATTTATGATTCTTCTGAAATGGCCATAAATCTGGTGTTTTGTGTTGAACAATATCCACTTCCATTAATTGAAACATTGTTTGCCGATTGCAAAGACGCTCACTGATCTTTTCTGCGTACTGTTATGATAGAGTATCGGCAATCAGATTGCTGTGCTGATGCTGATACGTTCTTGCACTCACTTTTTCCTGATGAGCATAAGCCACTAACTAGTTTTGTTGATATATCTTAGCTTACGCTCATTGTCTTTTGACTGTGAAAGGTTCTCAAGTTCAGAAACACATCAGAAAAGATCTCGGGATGAGGAAGGTGATGGAAATGTTATTGAAAAAAACAAAATTTGCAATGCATCAGACACGTTCTGATTTTAAACATATGTGACATATACACCTAAGCTGACCTTGCAATGCGCGTGTTATTGAGGGGAATTTGAGTGATTATTCCTCATAGTTTGTGTGAAACTGTCTTTGAACATCCGGTACAGTGCATGTCAAGAAATGTATCAAGTAGTTATTCTGGCGTCTGGTTCTGGATATTCGGATTGAAGAAAATGTCAAACAGCGTCAATCCTGTATACTAATAAGTAATACACCACCATTGTCTTCTTTATAAAGTCCGGAGAGGCCTACAATGCCACGGCAAGATTGTACGTTGAAACTGTTGGCCTGTTTAAGTCATGATTGAAGTACACTGAAATTGGCCTGTCTTTGCCTTTTCATCTACTGCATCTGAAAAATAGAAATAAAAACTTGACCGTTTTGCAAAATGTATTAAATTGGAAAAAAACGTTGATGATAATTGTTAGAAACGTTTCTTCAGAAGAAAAGCGGGCTCGATTTAAATGAGATTTCGAACACAAAATAGAATCCATATAATCCATCAATCAATGGATTCACTGAAAGATTTATACAATTCTTGAAACATTATTAGAAAAATTCGAGACAGTACGGATTGCTATCACATCACGTGAATAACCATTTGCTATCTTGCTGCAACATAACTCATGCGACAAATCAAACTTCACTCTGAATTATAATTTGAAAACCGTGTCTGATTTGCTATTAATTTCAGAAATACAGAAATAATTGGGCGCCAATAAAAAAACTCTCACGTTGTTAGACGAGAAGTGAAAGCAAACAACACATACACGTGGCCTATTTGTGCCACGATTAAGCTGTGGATATCAACCACAATGTTTAGGAATAAAACGGACCTGATTTCTTAGCGGTTCAAAGTAAAGATGAACTAGTTTGGCGACATCATGCTAACTGAGTGTTGTCATCTTGAAATTACTTCCCAGAATCATGTGCGGAAGTTTCAAATTCTTTAGCGTCCAGCGTTGCAAATAGTATAGTTGAAGAAGTGGTTTAATCTGAATTACATAATGTTTGTGCCTTGCTACTTTACCACGTTAGACTAATGCATAATTAGTTCCAAGAGAAGACGTGTTCAGTGAAGTTGAAAATTACACTTCTAGAGTGAAAGACAGCAATTTCCAGAATGTTGAAAAAGAGTAGACGTCCTGCTGTCGACTTTCTTAATGATTGCGTGTAATGATTAATGGTGCATAGTTTCCAGAATATTACCAATCCTACATACATCGCGATAATAATTTGTTGGTATGACCGAAGCAGCAAAGGGCTGTGATGGTACATATTTAACTGAAGAACTTGAAACTTCCCTTGATTGTTTTAGCGCCTGACCACAAGATTTGATGATGATGTCATTAGCGTGAAGCATACACTGTTATTTCAGTTTCGTTTTTGTATTCTGTATAAGAACATCTTTCAATAAACCTGTTGTTTGCTACTTTGAATATCTCCTCGAGATCTTTGCTTTTAATGCCAACAACGATGAACATAGGTCATTACAATTGGTCATATAACCTAGTTCTCCAGTCCTTCTTCAAAACCAACAATGTGAATTACAGGAAACCTCCTCATAAGACGGATTTATATACCCCCCCCCCCCCGGAAATTGATTTACTTATCCATTTTCAGATGAAGAAATGCATACAATTATTGCTGTCCATCTTCAGACATAGTTGGACATACACTACATTGTTCCTTTGCTCCTCCACCATTTCCAGTACTCGACCATTTATTCTGTGTCCACTGAGTTCCTAGAATTCCTAAAATGTATAGCATTATGCACCTCCAGGTTAAACTATATTTGCCAGTGTTCTGCAGAGCTGACTACTCCATTGACTTCCAACTGCTGGATCCATATTTTGTCTTCATTAGCAGCCACACTCCCAAATACATATGTCCTGAAAAACTATGATGAACACACTGACAATTTTGTCCAAATGTTTCAAAAATACCTGGTGCTGAGACCGGCCAAAGCTCACTAGAAATGTTCATGTGGTCTAAATACCAATCTTCCATTCCTATTTATTTACAGTCTCTGATCCAAGTTGGATATGAACTTCAAGTTTCCCTTGGATAATACTGGCTTTTATTTTCGAGACAAATCATGGATCAGAGTGCATATCACCGTTCACACAATAGTCCATATCTCCTTAGTTCATTGCAGATTACTAAGGAAATCCAAGGTTCAATACAAACGTTGTAGGTAAAGATACCTCTGAGACGAATTGTGAGTCAAAGTACAGTAGTTTATTGAAAAGCTTTTGGGAGGCACACCTGTGACCTAACAGCGTTTCCCCAAGGCGTCTCCCCGAACAAATTTTAAGAGAATATATTTATACCTCACCAAGTCATGTACACATCTCCTCATTCTCAGCAGGTTCCCAGGCTGTGGGTTGTCCTCCTTCATGGAAACATGGCTGCCTCAGCATTTCTTCGTGGTCATCTCAAGGTCACAATTGACGTGTGTGATTAGCCCTTAGCTAACGTACAGGCTGACAAGACAAGTTAAAATTAACCAGCTGATATAACAAGCCAGCTCACAAGTTGTATAACATATAATATGTATAGCATGTTGGTACATGACACATAAGCAGTATATAACGAATAAAATACATATTTAGGACACGCAAGCTTCACTGTGTTAGACGAAAGTCCATGTAATTAAAGGCACAAAAACTTAACGACAGGCTGGGTCAGCTTCATTTCTGAGTGGGCTTATCATAAACTTGTGTACAACAGCAAAAACAGCTGCCGTCTCCCTGTCTGGGCACACGAAAGCAAAGTTACACGTATCTGAAATATATGAAAACTAGCTGCATGTAGGCTACTCAATACTTTTTCATTCTCCACCAAGTGTTACAAAGTTCATTAACTCATTCATTATTGCACAAACATGCACTCTGGAATAATGGGTATCGAAGACAGAGGTGCCAATGTTTTTAAATCACATGATTTAGAGATCTCGCTTGCTGTTTCCACATGCTTGTGTCTTGTGTTACCCTTAGTAGAATTTACATGATGATATTCAGTCAGTTTGGGTATGCAAATAAGGAAAATTCCTTGATCATAATGTGGTACAATTTGAACACGGTGAATGTATACCATTTATTCGCTAATAAGGTATTGATGTTGCTGTCTATCCGTATGTTTCTTTGAAAATAATGGTATACCACAATACCTCAGAGTGCGGAAAGGAGTCAAACACATTTTGGTCTGTCTGAAGTTAGACCAACGCTCGATTTATTTCCCTAACGGACATGATAAACTAAAGGTCTTTTTCAAAAACTGACCTTGGCATATGACTGCAGTCGAAATGTTTGTTTTTCAACTACGGATCATTAATTTGTTTTATACTCCACCAATTTTTTGGGATTTTGAGATTTAAGCACTTGTAGCCTTAGTATTAGCTTGAGCCTTCGGATTACAAACCCACCGGCAATTCCATAGAACAACTATGTTCCACCTATCCGCCCCATGTTCTATTACTAACAAGGCATCCAAAGCATCCACGTATCTCATATGAATTGAGTATTCTGAGCGAAGCTAGTTATTATCCGCTCGAAAAAGCTATCTTTTACCTGAAGTAATAGCTTTTCTGAACGAATCCTTTACTGACATTCATTAATTGGGTCTTTTTTTAAATGAGGATTTCTTTTTATCATCGGCATACCTTTCA
Source organism: Sphyrna mokarran (assembly GCA_024679065.1). NCBI lineage: Eukaryota > Metazoa > Chordata > Chondrichthyes > Carcharhiniformes > Carcharhinidae > Sphyrna > Sphyrna mokarran. The sequence continues at coordinate 99,447,892 of JAGIQG010000009.1, forward strand.
ATATTTTTCACCTCTAATAAGCGGAAACTGTTCCATCTATTTTCCATGTTTAACCTATAATTCTAAGTTAACTGCCATCGGGTCTCTCCTTCCACAACAGCGATTGATACATTTCTGATAAACAATACACAAAGGGTTAAAGAACAAAGAACAAAGAGCAACACAGAACGGGAAACAGGCCTTTCGGCCCAACGAGCCCGCGCCGCCGTCCTAACGTCTTAATGACTTATAGGGACCAATATAAGGACAATTTGTTACCCAATCAGCCTAAGAGCACATTTTTGGGATGTGGGAGGAAACCGGAGCACCCGGAGAAAACCCACGCAACCACGAGGAGAACGCGCAAACTCCCGCAGACACAGGCCCAAATCCATGTGTCTGCACAGCAACAGCGATAGTCTCTGAGCTGTCATGTTGCCCATCAGATGGTCCAGTTTAAGCATACACTAACGACGTGAAGCACTAGGCCACTCCTGAAGCAACATCCAAGAGCAGCCCTCGCACGACCTGCCGAATGCATGGACTGAATAACCTGTGGAAACAAATAAGATATTTAGACAGTCCTGCTATATCCCTCTATCTGCAGACCGCTCATGTGGCTGTCCAAGAGACCCTTAAACAACCCTAGCGTGCCTGTTCCCACCACCTTACTCGATAGTGCATTCCACACCCCCACTACCCTTTGTGTGAAAAACTGCCCTCTAATATTCGTCTTATACATAGCCCCCCTCACCCTGAGCCCGTGACCCCTCGTTCTATCCATTTCTAATGGTGGAAAAAGCTTACCACTATTTACTCTATCTATACCCCTCATAATCTTGTATACCTCTAATAGATCCCCTCTCAGCCGACGTCTTTCAAGGGAAAACAAAGGGTTATGCATATTACGTGTGTAAATATCAATGAATTGTGCTACCTTTTATAATAGCACTGAATGCGTAACAGACTGGACTAATTGAACAACCTCATATTCTTCCCATTTTCTTGCCTCTCCACTGAATACTGGAATTGATTATCATCGGCTGCGGTGTTTCTTCCCTAGTCTGCCTTAACAATCAAGAATGGTTGGGGGTCATTGATCTGTAAGGAACACAGATTCATCAGCCTTCAAGGATCTTAAACCCCTTTTCCGCAACGAGAAGTGAAAGCAAACAACACATACACGTGGCCTATTTGTGCCACGATTAAGACGTGGATATCAACCACAATATTTAGGAATAAAACGGACCTGATTTCTTAGCGGTTCAAACTAAAGATGAACTAGTTTGGCGACATCAGTATTGTATTTTCCATAAAAATCTCGCATCCTTATCCTAATTGCAATGGTTGTGACTTAACCTTTTTTTTGGGAAATATAGCTGCAAATGGCTCTAGCCATTTCAGAGACTTGGGTAGAGCAGGGACAGGAATGGATGTTGCAGGTTCCGGGGTACAAATGCTTTAGTCGGAGTAGAGAAGGAGGTAGAAGGGGGGGAGGAGTGGCGTTATTGGTCAAAGACTGTATCACGGTGATAGAAAAGAAGTTTGATGAGGACTTGTCTGTTGAGGTAGTATGGGCTGAGATTAGAAACAGGAGAGGAGAGGTCACCCTGTTGGGAGTCTTTTACAGACCTCCTAATAGTTCTAGAGAGGTTGAGGAAAGGATTGCGAAGTCAATTCTGATTAGGAGTGAAAGTAGTAGGGTAATTGTGATGGGGGACTTTAACTTTGCTAATATTGATTGGAATAGCTATAGCTCTAGCTCGTTAGAGGGGTCAGTTTTCGTACAGAGTGTGCAGGAAGGTTTTTTGACTCAGTATGTAGATAGGCCAACTAGAGGTGAGGCTACATTGGATTTGGTGCTGGGCAATGAGCCAGACCAGGTGTTAGGCTTGGAAGTTAGTGAACATTTTGGTGATAGTGACCACAATTCGGTTACGTTCACCTTAGTGATGGACAGGGATAGGCATGAAGCTGGGGGCTGTAGTTATAGCTGGGGGAAGGGTAATTATGAGGCCATCAGGAGAGAATTAGGGTGCATAGATTGGACTAGGGAACTACAGGGACTGGGAACATCTGGAATGTGGTGCTTATTCAAGGAGCAGCTGCTGCGAGTCCTTGATAAGTATGTCCCTGTCAGGCAGGGAGGAAATGGACGAGTAAGAGAGCCTTGGTGTACGAAAAAAGTTGATTTGCTGGTTAAGAAGAAAAAGGAGGCTTATGTCAGGATGAGGCTTGAAGGCTCAGTTAGTGCAATGGATAGCTATAGATTAGCCAGGAAGGAGGTAAAAAGTGAATTGAGGAGAGCTAAGAGGGGACACGAGAAGATGTTGGCTGATAGGATTAAGGAGAATCCTAAAGCTTTCTTTCGATATGTTAAGAATAGAAGATTGGTTAGGGCAAGATTAGGGCCAGTCATAGACAGCAGTGGGAAGTTGTGCGTGGAGCCTGAAGAGATTGGTGAGGCACTGAATAAATATTTCTCTTCGGTATTCACGCAGAGTGCTGGAAATGTAGCTATGGAGAGCACTGAGGTACAGGGTTGCAAATTGGGAAGTATTGTAGTAGATAGGGAGGATGTGTTAGAAATTCTCGAGGGTTTGAAGTTGGATAAGTCCCCTGGGCCGGACGGGATTTACCCTAGGATTCTCTGGGAGGCAAGAGAGGAGATTGCAGAGCCTCTGGCTCTGATCTTCAGGTCCTCGTTGGTTACGGGTGTGGTTCCGGAGGACTGGAGGATAGCGAATGTGGTCCCATTGTTTAAGAAGGGGAAGAGAGACCTTCCAGGGAATTATAGGCCAGTGAGTCTTACTTCTGTTGTGGGCAAGGTATTGGAGAGAATTATTAGGGATAGGATTTATAGTTATTTAGAGAGAAATGAATTGATTGGGGATAGTCAGCATGGTTTCGTGAAGGGTAGGTCATGCCTTACTAACCTCATTGAGTTTTTTGAGAAAGTGACCAGAGAGGTGGATGGGGGTAAGGCGGTTGATGTAGTATATATGGACTTTAGTAAGGCGTTTGATAAGGTGGCCCATGGAAGACTTCTACAGAAAATGCAGATGTGTGGAATAGAGGGTGATTTAGCTAATTGGATTAGGAATTGGCTGGCAGATAGAAGACAGAGGGTGGTGGTTGATGGGAGATATTCATCGTGGAGTTCGGTGACGAGTGGTGTGCCTCAGGGGTCTGTTTTGGGGCCCCTGCTGTTTGTAATTTTTATAAATGATCTGGATGAGGGTATTGAGGGATGGATCAGTAAATTTGCAGATGATACTAAAGTTGGTGGTGTGGTAGATAGTGAAGAGGGGTGTTTTAGTTTACAGAGTGACTTGGACAAGTTGCAGAGCTGGGCCGAGAGGTGGCAAATGGAGTTTAATGTGGAAAAGTGTGAGGTAATGCACTTTGGCAGGAACAATAAATGTGTAGAGTATAGGGCTAATGGTAGGGCTCTTAATAGTGTTGAGGAACAGAAGGATCTTGGTGTATGTGTCAATAGATCCCTGAAAGTAGGCAGTCAAGTGGATAAAGTTGTTAAGAAGGCATATGGAGTCTTAGCTTTTATTGGTAGGGGGATTGAATTTAGGAGCCGCAGCATCATGTTGCAACTGTACAAAACTCTAGTGCGGCCGCACTTGGAGTATTGTGTGCAGTTCTGGTCGCCACATTATAAGAAAGATGTGGAGGCATTGGAGAGGGTACAGAGGAGGTTTACCAGGATGTTGCCTGGTATGGAGGGCAGGTCCTATGAAGAGAGGTTGAAGGATTTGAGGTTGTTTTCGTTAGAAAGGAGGCGGCTAAGAGGGGATCTTATTGAAGCATATAAGATGATTAGAGGTTTAGATAGGGTGGACAGTGATAGCCTTTTTCCTAGGATGGAGAAAGCTAGCACGAGGGGACACAGCTTTAAATTAAGGGGTATGAGTTATAGGACGGATATCAGAGGTAGGTTCTTTACTCAAAGAGTGATTAGGGAGTGGAATGCCCTGCCTGCAGCTGTTGTAGATGCGCCAAGTTTGGTGGCGTTTAAGAGGTTAATTGATAAGTATATGGAAGAGAAGGGAATGGTTTAGTTTGGAGGGGCATTGCTTTTTATTTTGGTCGGCACAACATCGAAGGCCGAAGGGCGTGTTCTGTGCTGTATTGTTCTATGTTCTATGTTCTAAATAATACCCTTGAACAAATAACACATTCCTCTGAAGCCAAAGGCAGAATATCATTAGGGTCCCTTAAATCCCATGCCTTCTTCAATGATGTTTTCGACAATTGAACTAATGCCCAATGAATCTTGATCATTACCATCAAACTGCAAAGTAAGTCAAATCCTTCCAACTGTACGTCATCATCCCCTAAAACTAAATGTAATATCAACCGTTATCTTATTGTTTACTAGCTAATTGCACTTTCACATTCCATTCCTGACTCTCACACCAAATATTTTCGTGTTCATATCGCAACTGCTATTATTTCCCGCTTTAATAACACGCTATTTGCGCTAATCATAGTTATTTTCCTATACATTTGCTCCTCCATGATTTTTGCACTGTTTTGTTGTCTGAAGAGCTACATGTCGTGCGATTCCTCATCGGTTGCTCTTTAGTTTGGTGTTTATAGATTGTTGAAGAAATTTCTGCCATACCAACTCATTTCACAGCTTTAATTGTTTTAATCTTTATTGCCATTCCCTCTTTGTATACCGTAGTCGACTTCAGCTGAAAAAAGTTGTAATCAGTATCGTTGCACTATCATTTCTGCGCTTTGTTCAAATATTTCTTTGGAATAATCATAAATATCGATCTCAAACAGTCAACTCGCTTTTTCAGCTCATTTACATCATTCCATAGGCTTTGTGGATTGCTGTATATATCATTCAACACTGTGACACTCCTCTGTTGCCCAATTTTTGTTTCATTATTTTTGTTGGTTCTTCAACACCTCTTCTTTTGAATCCACTATTCAGACGTATTTGAAGCAATGTTCATGGCAACATCAGCCGTCAGCCAGGAAACATGTTGATGAATCTTTTCATGAGATTCCTGTCCCCTAAAAAAGATGTTTTTTCGACGCATAATTTAAGTTCTGTAGTTTTTAACGAGGAAATACAAGTGAATACGAATGAAGTAATAATACTCTCACTGAAGAAGAATTTAACTGTTATCACTTCAGCGCATTTAAAATTACTGGAACAACTTAGACAGCATTTCTTTTGCGAGATGTTACCTTTATTTTATAACCATGCATTCGACTAATCGATTTTTGAAACAAGTATTGTGTGTATAATTGTCTTGACTATCTGCAAATACTGCATGATAGCTTGGCTTTGAGATCAGGCAACGGTAGTGAAACCATTTAATGTCTAAAATCCTAGTAGTTTTAATTTGGTAAAAGTAATTTAATTTGTGTGTGTGTGTGTGTCTGAGAAAGAGCTGTGTGAGCGAGAGAGGGTTTCAAAAGCTAAGCAAAGTATTGAAATTCAAACTATTCTACCGTAGAGTTATTTAGAACAAGCAAGCTAAGTAGAAGTATTGATAGATAAAGAAAGCTTCAGTCAGTGCTGCACGAGGAAGCAATTGTTTGTGTACTGTCAGTATGACCTGAATATTTGGAGAGTTTATTTTAGATTCCACTTATTAGTGGATTCAGGTAATCTTTCTTTTTTACTGACTGTGTCCTTCCAGAACAAGCGTGTATTGCACGCTGCACGTTAAACTCTCTGGTGCTTTATGAATTCACACTATTTTTAATGATGTCTCCTGAGTCTGGTTTACTTGAAGATATATGTATATATATATATATATATATATATTTATATTTATATTTATATATATATATAATATATAGAATCAGAGACGTATATAGCACGGAAATATGACCTTCGGCCCAAGCCGTCCATGTCGACAAGATTTTCTAAACAGAACTAGTCTCGTTGCGTGCGTTTGGACCAAATGCCACTAAACCTTTCCTATCCATGTACCTGCCCAAATGTCTTTAAATCTTGTAATTGTACCTCGACCACAACCACCCAAAAGTCATTCCATGTGCATCATCTTCTATATGAAAAAATGTTACCTTTCAGGTCCTTTCTAAATGCTTCTCCTCTCATTTAAACGTAAGCCCTCTAGTTTGGCACTCCCTTATCCTGGGGAGAAATATGGCTGTTCACCTTATGATGTCACAAAGATTTATAAAGTCATCTCTCATTCTTCAACAGTCCGAGATCAGTGAATGAGATGGGGTTTTCCCAAAAATTGGCAACAATTTCATGTTCATCAGTAGATTTTAAATTCCAGACTTTTCTTATGGAATTCAAATTCCACCATCCGCCGTGGCGGGATTCGAATCCAGATCCAAGTGCATTAGCTGAACGCCTAGACTAATAGTCTAACGATAACACCACTTGACCTCGCCTCTGTTAATTTCTCCACTATTCACAGATGGAGCAGTCATCGGAGATCTGAATGTTTCGACATTTTCATGATAACTTTATGCTAAATATTTTAATTTGGAAATACATTCTTCAAAACTTAATCTGCTTTATTTTACCCTCCACGCTCCTCTCATCTACAGCCTATCGCAGCTTCTGGATGTTTGTATTCCTCTGGCCGCGGCATTCCAGACATCTATCTCAATCTGTTCAAATTTTGCAGAAGCAAACTCAGTGTGCAAATCACGCATTGAGCTTTGGATTTCTCGCGATGAGCCGCCTCTAAATCTCGCCAACGTGTTGTCTGATGCCCATATATAGGGGACACCCTTATTTTAATTTCCTTCGCTTTTAGCATGAAACTCAACATTTCAATATGTGTCAATATTCAATTGCCTTAACAGCAGCTTGCCTGTTTGATAACGCAATAGCTCTCACTTCTGTCACTTGGAGCGAAGCATCACGTGTCTCTAAGTTTGCCGTGCTTTGCACAGCAAGGCACTAATGCTTAGATGGACACATTCACCTTGTGCATTTAAAAGAAAATCCAAAATCATTTTTACTCGTCTGATGAATAGCCTACCATCCACCAGTATATGACTGGCTGGTCATCCGTTGGAGGCTTGGAGTGATGTCAGATAAACAACGACAATCCATTTTGCTGCGGTGCATGAAATATCAAGCAATGCCCTTTACCGAAAGACGCTCACAATTGAGATGGTAGAATCCCACTCTTGATACCTGCAAGTCGCAGATTAGTTAACAAGAAAACTGTTGTCTTGCATTCTTAATGACTGGAGATGAAATGAGATGGCTTGGAAAATAATCTTTCACTGGGCTGCCTGGAACAATGATTATGTACTGCTTCCAGTTTACGTTTGACTTGAAGATAACGAGAGGCTATTACAGCAAAAGTGCAACATTTAAATGATTGTAAGGCGTCTAAAACCATGCAGTGTTAGTTTAAGAGAAACGATCAATTAACACATCACCAATTATTAAAATAACATATTTGCCTCAAATTTAAACTAGCAACATAGATTAATATTCACGCATTTCTTTCGGACTCTCCTGTCGCCGTTCTAGCTCTTAAACGCAAATCGTCAATAAATTATATTGCTTTGTTTCATACTGATGGTTTAGAAGATTTTCCCGGGTACCACAAATGCCAGCAAATGCACACAGCGATGCCCACGAACGCAGCAGCATCATCATAAACGAATTATGCTGCAGACTGAATTTCCTGCTGTTATTTTTCTGAACGGAGAATGCAGCGCGAGGGATATTAATAAGATCTATTATACTGTATGATTTCAGTTCTGGCCTGGAGTATATATTTGGCATTCAAGAAGTGAAATCAAAGGCAAAACAAAAAATATTCATAGAACTAATCAATTCCCACCTCCTGGATTGCTTGGATCCACTACAGTTTGCATACCGCCATAATAGGTCCACAGCAGACTCCAACTCCCTGGCCCTAAACTCCACCATCAACCTCGGAGGAAAGAAATACACCAATGTCAAACTTCTATTTATTGACCAAATCTCTGCCTTCAACACCATTATTCCCATGAACCCCATTTCCAAACTCTTTGACTTGGGCTTCGGCTTCTCCCACTTCGACTGGATCTTAAACATCCTAACCCACAAACCACAATCAGTAAAGGTAGGCAACAACACCTTAAATTATCTTCTAACTCGATTTCCGGGTTTGCTGATGTGAATTGATTGGAAATAGTCAGCATGGTTTTGTGAAGGGTAGGTCGTGCCTTACTAACCTCATTGAGTTTTTTGAAAAAGTGACTAAGGAGGTGGATGGGGGTAAGGCGGTTGATGTGGTATATATGGACTTTAGTAAGGCGTTTGATAAGGTGGCCCATGGAAGACTTCTGCAGAAAATGCAGATGTATGGGATAGAGGGTGATTTAGCTAATTGGGTTAGGAATTGGCTAGCAGATAGAAGACAGAGGGTGGTGGTTGATGGGAGATATTCATCTTGGAGTTCGGTGACAAGTGGTGTACCTCAGGGGTCTGTTTTGGGGCCCCTGCTGTTTGTAATTTTTATAAATGATCTGGATGAGGGTATTGAAGGATGGATTAGTAAATTTGCAGATGACACTAAAGTCGGTGGAGTGGTAGATAGTGAAGAGGGGTGTTATAGTTTGCAGAGGGACTTGGACAAGTTGCAGAGCTGGGCCGAGAGGTGGCAAATGGAGTTTAATGTGGAAAAGTGTGAGGTAATGCACTATGGCAGAAATAATAAATGTGTAGAGTATAGGGCAAATGGTAGGATTCTTAGTAGTCTAGATGAACAGAGGGATCTTGGTGTGTATGTGCATAGATCCCTGAAAGTAGGCAGTCAGGTCGAGAAGGTTGTTAGGAAGGCATATGGAGTCTTGGCTTTTATTGGTAGAGGGATTGAATTTCGGAGCCGCAACGTCATGTTGCAACTGTACAAAACTCTAGTGCGGCCGCACTTGGAGTATTGTGTGCAGTTCTGGTCCCCACATTATAAGAAAGATGTGGAGGCATTGGAGAGGGTACAGAGGAGGTTTACCAGGATGTTGCCTGGTATGGAGGGCAGGTCTTATGAGGAGAGGCTGAGGGATTTGAGGTTGTTTTCGTTAGAAAGGAGGCGGCTAAGAGGGGACCTAATCGAAACATATAAGATGATTAGAGGTTTAGATAGGGTGGACAGTGATAGCCTTTTTCCTAGGATGGAGAAAGCTAGCACGAGGGGACACAGCTTTAAATTAAGGGGTGATAGTTATAGGACGGATATCAGAGGTAGGTTCTTTACCCAAAGGGTGGTTCGGGAGTGGAATGCCCTGCCTGCAGCAGTTGTAGATGCGCCAAGTTTGGTGGCGTTTAAGAGGTTAGTTGATAAGTATATGGAAGAGAAGGGAATGGTTTAGTTTGGAGGGGCATTGCTTTTTATATTGGTCGGCGCAACATCGAAGGCCGAAGGGCCTGTTCTGTGCTGTAATGTTCTATGTTCTAACACGGAAGTGGGTCGGATCTCAGACAATGACGAGATAGAGTACAGGAATAATATAGAGAAGCTTCTGAACTTGTGCTGCAGCAATAATCTCTCTCTGCCAATGTCAACGAAACACAAGAGACTGTAATCGACTTCAGAAAGTGTAGCGATGAGAATGCCCCTGTCTCCATCAATATGAAATGGACGAAGGTAATAAATAGAGGAACAAGATGAGTTAAAGGTCTAGGAATAAAGGATAGTAACATCAATAAATAGAAGAACAAGGGAAATTTGGAAGCACAATATTCTCAATATTCATGTCAATTAGTAAACTAAAGAAAGCATAGGTCCACTCAAGTGAATTTATGCCTGGAGCTAGACAAAGTGGGTGAGATCTTTAACAAATACTTTGCATCGATATTCACAAATGAGAAGAGTATGTTTGGTTTTGAGTCTACAGCACGTTATATTGATATTCCCGGGTATGTCAATACAAAAAAGGAGTTGTGGGGTGTTTGGAAAAGCGTTAGGGTAAACAAGCCCCAGCGACTTGAAGGGATGTATCCCAGACTACTGGGAAAGGCGAGAGAGGAAATTGTTGCGCTGTTGGACGAAATATTTTATCCCCTGTCATCACAGAAAGGTACTAGTGGATTAGCGAGCAGCTAATATTGTTCCGTCGTTCAAGAAGGGCACAGTCCGGGATATTATAGTCCAGTGACCCTTACAACAATGATGTGGAATTTTTTGGAGAGGATTGTTAGGCACAGAATTTACTCACTTTTGGAAAATTATGTTCTTATTGACGATAAATATCAATAACAACATAAGAACCTAGATGAAGTTTTTTGAGAAAGTCACAAACATAATTCACGAGGGCAGATTAGTGAATGTTGTCTACACGGACTTCAGCAAGGCCTTTGACGAGGTATCACATGGCAGATACGGAAAGTGAAGTCACATGGGAACTGCAATAAGCTGGTAAGGTCCATACAGCACTGACTTGGTCATTGAAGGCAAAGTATGGGCCGAAAAGTGTTTTGCTGTCTGGAGATATGGAACCAGCGGTGCTCCGCATGAAACAGAACAAGGACCACTGTTGTTTGTAGATACTGATTTAGAGGAGAACGTAGATGGCCTGATTCGTATCTGTGTGGATGACATAATGATTCGGGAGCTGCAGATGGTGAGGAGATGCAGAAGGACATAAAAAGGCTGGAGACTTGGACAGAGAAATAAAAGATGTAACTTAATCCGAACAAATGTGAGGTGATGAACTTTGGAAGATCTAATCGGGGCGGGTGAGGGGAACTCTACAGTAAATAGAGAGCCCTTATAAGCATTAGCACATAGCAGGATCTGGGTTTCATATGTACACAGTTACCCGGAATTGGCAACACAAGCGGATGAGGTCGCCAAGAAGGCATGCTTGCCTTAACCAATTGAAACACAGAGTAAAAAAAAAACTAGTGAGATGTGATGCGATGTTAGGCCGCATTCAAAATATTGTATACAGATCTAGTCGCGCTCTGCCAGCAGAATCTGGAGACTTTAAGGAGGCTGCAGAAAGGGATTGCCAGAATATTGTCGGATTTGTAGGGTGATAGGCCTACGGTGAGACATTGAAAAACTTCGTTTGTTTTCACTTAAACTTTGGCAGCTGAGAAAGATATTTACGAAATTACGCGTGTGATGGATAGAAGGATAGTATGAATATTTTTCATATGGTAGATTGTTTCTTCTCATTCATTCGTTGGACATGGGCATCGCTGGATAGCTAGCATTAATTGTACAACAATAGTTGCCCTTTAAAAGGTGATGATGGGCTACCTGGAAGGCTTACGTTTAAGGTAAAGGGGGAAAGTTTAAAGAATATTTGAGAAAAAGGTTTTCCTAGACAGATTTTGAGAATTCATTGCCAAGGAAATTGGTAGAAGCTGACACAATAGCAATGTTTAAGAGATATCTTGTCGCATACAGGAATAGGTCTTGAAATAGAGAGATACAGACAACGTGGATGCAAAAGTATAGAAAGGCGTCAGAATCCCCGCAGTCATTGTGGGCCGAAGGTCTTATTGCTGCGCTATACTGTTCTTCACTTTTCCTAACCGAACACATTACATTACACTTTTCAGTGACAAGAACAAATTGCACCTTTTTCTGGTAAAAAGAACGTGGTTTCTGTTGAGGAGTAAACGGTAAATGTTAGCAATGGCAAAACATTATTACTTAAACTACATCACATGAAATTATATTTTTTTAAAAGTCGCATTTAATGGAATATATGAACTGCATAATCGATAATGAATGCAACGGTTGTTTGTTTAACAAATACATTGTGACAGAAAATACTGTCCCGATCTTTCACTTTGTTTGACGTGCAGTATACCATCAAATATACACATAAGGGTTCACAAGTTTTGAAGTGAACTTGGTCTTTTTTGTTTTATTTACCCGAATCACCCGAATTGCTAGAGATTCTTCGGAATTCTGAAGGAAAGATAAGAATCCAGCGTTTTAACTTCCTATTGTTAATTTACTTATTTTCTAAGTTGATGTTTTATTTTGTTCTTAAATTATAGCAAATTCTGCGGAGATCATAGGAAATTTCTGTCGGCACTGAAGTCAGTTTATGCACATAGTAGATGCTTTTTTCATTTTCATCACAGCGCAGTGCAGTATAAGAAATTTACCCTCTGGCATAACGTGGAGATTTGTTGCATATTCTTGTGAGACTGGTGAATTGAAAATTCATTTATCGTTGTCGCTCAGCACTCAATTAGTATTATTTGAAATAGAGATATGTACTGGGAATTTTGGATGTGCAAAGGGGTTCAAAATATTGTATACAGGTCTAGTCGCGCTCTTTTACACCAGCGTCCTTCTACTCCCGTCAATGAAATTGGAAAGGCAGGTGCAAAAATCGATTTGGAAAACAAATAGCGTGCTGCTCTTCATTGGAAGAGTATTTGAGTTCAGAAGCAGGGATGTCTTAATTGCAGTTTTGCCGGGCATTGACGAGACCATATCTGGAACATAGACTTTTGGCCCCTTTGCTTCAGAAATAACAGAGCGCAGCGCCAGTTCACGAGGCTGATAACGGGATTGATGGAAATGGCCCTTAAGGAAAAAAATGTTTGAGTGTGTCTGCATTCATTAGCGTTCATAAGAATAAGAGGAAATCTAATTAAACGGAATAAATTATAACAAAGCTGCAGAAGCTGCAGAGACGGTGGTTGTTTTCCCTTAATGGAGAGTCCATAATAAGGGAAGCCAGTGTCAAGATAGGTGGTATATCATTTAGAACTGAGATGAGGAATTATGTCCTCTCTCAAGGGCCGTGAAGTAGAATGTTTCACTACAGAGGGTTTTTAGATTTAATGTTATCAGGGATTATGGGGTGAAAGCATAAGCGTGGGATTGAGAGTGAGGATTAGCCATGAACAAATTGAATGTTCATCAGCTCGAAGGGCTGAATGGTCTCGTTTAAATGTTTGAGTTTTTAATGTTGTTGATCTTTACCACACTCATAGGTTCATCTATGCATTACATGCTCGAGAACGTCAATTTATGAGCACTTCACATTTCCATTTAGGTTTCTGCCACGATTGTCAACTTCCAGTTGTATAAACAAAAAAGTGAATGCTTCATCTGAAGTCAACAGAAGGAAAGTGCCAGACAATGCGGCAAGAGTTGATTCATGTTTGCCACCCGTTCAATTGATTGGAGAACAGGCAAAACTTGTGCTGAAGTGGAAAGTATTGCTTCATAATAAAATACCTTTTTCTTTATCAAACACCACCGTTTCTAATAAAAAAAACAACAAAATTTGAAAAGTAACAAATAAACATTTAAAAAGATTTAGTTCTAGCATATGGAAAACACATGTTCAACACAATTTCTACTTTGCAAATTCAATTTTAATTAGAAGGACATCTGAATATTCCAGCTTCCATACAGCTCTAACGTAATCTAATGCTCAAGAAATTCTGAAAAGCCATATTATAACCTGAAAAACTCATGTGAGAACATAGCAATATGTTTATATCGTCCAATTGTTAATTACGTCTTACCCGCATAGTTTAAATTTTCCAGTAGATTCTCGATTTCTGTAATTTTTATTTGGATATTTTACCAATTATTTTCTCTTTCTGCATTTCTAATACAATTGACATTAGATAAAAAATCCCCAAATTTATTGCCAGTGCGCATTGAACATAATTCACTTCCGTGAACTGCAGATTAAAATCATTTTAATTTTGTACATTTTGTACAACAGACGCCAATCTGCCACAATGTTTTTACGTTTGTGCAGGCATTGGTAACGCACCCCCAATGCAAAACAAACTCGCTTCCTGACTACATTCGGTTGCTGCTCAGCAATACCAGTTTACTTTAAACATTGAGCAAACTGGTTAAAAAGGAAGTCATAACAGCGTCCTCACGGGTGTCCATCAACAACCCCCGAAACTGATACTATCTTGCGAGTTTATTGCCAAGCAGTTAAAGTGAATATTTTTCTTGTTGACGTGTAAAATCAATCGATTTCTACACTGCATGTTTTACTTCAAACAATTATTTAAGGCTTGTTAGATGTGTGAATAACATTTTAAGTCTGACAGTTTTTGGAAGAACTGAAAAAATGTGTTCAGGAAATTGTTACATTTTGCAGGTAATATGAAGGTTGTTTTCAATGCTGCATTTTAATGCCAACGGAAGTCATTGAAATATTGACTTTACTAAAGCAACTCAGACATAAGTGCACGAAAATGTCACATTATCACGTGTTTCCTGCACTGGGATGCTTTTTCATTGACACAACATCCTTTCACTCACCATTCTTTCTTCTCCTGCCCAGCACTGTTAACAAATCTCGTTTTGAAATGCGAAGATATTTTCATCATTGTTTTGAACTGAAGTCATGCCGTTAACAATTTTACCTATACGGAGTGGCACGTAAGAATAATGCTCCAATACGAATTGACGTATTTTTAACTGCAAATTAGCGAACAAAACTTAATTAATACATTTTAATAATGACATTGACAGCTAATATGTCATAACAGATTGAACAAAGCATAGAACGATTGCTTTCACTGCCTGCTAAGCATTTACACAATTTCATCTTTCAATTCACCAAACGACGGAATACTGAACACATGCATCTATAAGATGAAAAAAGAAACTAGCGTAAATGCTTGAAAGAAGAATAAAAACAAATTAGAACCAATGATGAATTTACTATAACGATCAAAACTAGCATTGAAAATGGACTATAACTAATACTGTTTGATTTTGATATCTATTTTGGCACGTATGGTAATCTGAAGAAATATATCTGGTGACCTTTGTTGTGGAGGGCTTCGCTGAAAATTAAAGATAAAAACAAACATAAATTCATTGACCTCCGTTGAAGGCTTTACAAGTATAGATTTTATTAGGAGAATAATAGGTAATTTTGAACGAAATGTTCCCTATTTAGTACCTTACAGGCTAAAAAAAGTAATTAATCAGTAGTAAATTGCGCAGTAGCTGTAATTTGATTGTGAGCTATATGTTCACGATATAGGTAGATGACGTTTTCTGTTAGAAAGGGTTTGTAATCCACAATAATCGACATTTGCACGTTTCATTAACAGAGTAAGAATTTGTGAATTTTGTCAAGAGGGGAAGCGTTGAAGTGGAACAATTAAATGCAGATTTTTATACGCACACTTTTTCAACAGTTGATGCGTATTTTATTTGTACTCAAAGTTAGGGTATTTCAATGTTATATAAATAGAGGGGCACCATGCCTTTGGTAATTTTCTTGCAACTCCAACATCTTGCATTTAGATTTGTTAAGTGATATTTCACAATGCGGCGCATCAGGGCATCAGGGAGGAAGGGAGTTTTTTAAAGGTGAATTTATGGGAAATGTGCGTCATTGCCCAGGCACACCCTCACTTGCTCTTTGAAATTGGTGGTGAACTGCTTTGCAGAACAACTGTCCTTCCGAGGCGTAGGTATTCTCAAAGTGCCGTACTGGAAACAATTCCAAGATCTTAACCGGGCGATAGCGATGGAGTGGCGACATAGTTCCATGCCAGGACGCGAGAGTCACTTGTAGGGTAATCACCAGTTCATGTTATTTTAAGGTATCTGCTTCGCCTGCATTTTAATGGTTATCAGTTGTGGTATTTCGAGGGTTGCATGTGGAACCTTCGTGAACTTCTGCGGTGTGTTTTGCAGATAGTACTTCCCACTGCCATGTTTGGCGATGGTGGGGGTGGTGAATTTTTGCGAAAGTAGTGGCCATCATGTCTTATCACGTGTGAATTCATCCAGGCAATTGGAGGAAATTCCATCAGGATGGTTTTGGAAGTGAGGATGTAATTCACTCGCCAGAGGATTACCTGGAGTTGCCAGGAATGTTTCTTCAGGATTGCAATTACATGCCATGTGTTAATTAGACTGTCACGGAGAGGGGGCTTTCTCGCTGGGTAAAACAGGTGTGTTCATTGGGAATAGAGTTATGGATGATGTTTAGATAATGATTTTGCCTGAAGGAATGAGTTTATTGTCATCCATTGCCTGGAAGAAAAAAATCAAGTATGGATGAACATGTCCTTCATTGCTCCACAGTCAAGGCGCCCTTCAGAGGGGGAAATGAAAATTAAGCAGGCAGGAACCAAATCATGAAAGGGGTATATGCTGTTATCCATTGCCGAGATTGGTGAACAATAAGCTACCTGCCTGATTATTTTGTTAAGAACATTTCCTTGCTGTGCAAGATAGCTCATATATGAATCCATGGGATAGGTAAGTCTAGAAAGTGCGAAGTGATAATAACATTTCAGGAGTTAACGTTAAAAGAATTAAGTTGCAGACACAATGATAATTTATAGATTATAAAAGAGGTGTCAGATGAATTGGTACCTAGTCAAGCAAATTAGATTATTAAATGTGGTATCGAAAATTTGTATGTGATGAAAAGCTTTTGTTTCTTTGGACAATTGTTTCAGTATTTGCAGCCAGCTGTTCCATTGGGACGTTCCGTGAAACCAGGCTGGGTTCAGTGTCCTGTTTGAATCGTATGGAAAGTGTTAGCGCGAATGGGCGAAACGACCACTACGAACTCAGGGTCAAGTTCAACAACAGTACAGCTTTATTTTTTTTTACGTCGACGGAGGTGCAGTCAGGACATACAATATGACTGTCCCAAAAGCACACTAAAGACCCACCGCAACGGGTTATAGTTATACTCGAACATTGGTGTGGTAGGTGATTCAAATGTTAATGCTTTATTTACAGTATTTGTCTTTAGCCATTCTGTCTCGATGTTTTCAAGTATCGGTATGATTGTTTTAAGTGCGTGTTAATCGTTTTTGTCTGATTGGTTATCGATGGTCTGGAATCTCGGGGCTTGAACAATAGGTGTGCAATTATTCTCAAGAAGTTTGAGGGGCCAGGGATGCTTCCTTAACTATGCTAATCTTAAAGTGTTTCCGTAGGTTGTTTGACTGGTTTAGAAGTGCAGATATAGTGGGGTGGGGATATGACGTTTAAGTGATTTCCTGGAGATGCCACCCTGGCCAGCTCCCATTGTGTGCTCTCATTTGCATTCTAAAAGCATGCTCCTGCCTGCTAGCCTGCGTCAGTTTCTTTGTGATTTTTAGTGGAGAGGCTCTGAATGTGATTTTAGTCTGCATCCATATTGTGTGCCCAATTTCATAAAATTTGTTGTCCGATAACAAAAGGAATGTGGTCTTGGCTCATATATATATATATATATATATATATATATAAAAACATGTGTCGGGTATGTTGTATATCTTTAATTTTATAATGAAGTCCACGTAATAATGTAAGATTTGGAAAAAAACTGACAATAATTAGATAGGCAGAGAATATAATTGTTACATTACACCAGCGGAAACGATGTCTACAGATAAAGCAATGCAATAAACCAAAAACTCTCTATTAGAATATTCTAATTATTTCCAGTGCTACAAAGGATTTAAGTATTGTGATAAATGGTTAAAGATTTGTCACAGAAGCATGTGTCTGAAAATGACTGCGTCATGAGATAAATATTCCAAGTGCATAACATTTTCTAAAGGCAGGAAGAGAAAAAAAAATGGAAATAGCACTGACTCATAAAACACATGATGACATAAGAAGAGCATGGCGAATCAATCGGGACGTTTGATTTAGATAATCGGGACGTAGAATCAGTATGGGTGGAAAGAAAAACTGGACAACAACTGTGAGGTTAGTATATTAACACTTCAAAATAAATAGCAAATATGCCAGCAAGGTATGAATCAATATACGTCCTAACAAAAGTAATGTAATGGTCGTGGGTAAATCACATTCATATAATTTGTATCAATTAATGTGCCAAATCCTTCCAAATTGCGACACACACATTCTTGTTGCCAAGGAGTAAACTACTACCACATATACAACCAAACCTTGTTAAATGGGAGCGGTGATTTAACATAAAAGAGTCTTTCTCAATAGTTAACCCACCTAATTGCAGGTATCTTTTAGAGCATTTCTGATCAGCTTCTGATGCACTTACATCATTCATTAAATCAGGTGACCATTACTGTAAAAAGCACTACTAATTTGGTCTCACAGGATGACAACATTCAATATTTGTTTTAAGTTATACACTCAACAATTGACAAAACACGAGTCCCTTAGCTAATTATTTTCTTTACATTGAAACAAAGCTTCTGCAATTCATGTACGAGAGCATCCAGGTTCTATAGCACTTCAGTATTCTTCGATGTCTTACCTTCTAAATAAATTTCTTATTTTATTATTCGTCCCATGAAAATGGACAGTTCCAAATTTTTCCACTTTATACACCATTTAATCAAAATTTGCCCAATTGAAGAAAATCTAAATTTTTTTCTAGTCTCCTTTTACGCTTTTTACCACCTCCTGGCTTAATAATCTTTTTATAATCAACACAACTTGCATTATTCCATCACTTGCTTCATCAAACCTTTGTTAGCACTTTAAGTGTCAGCTCTTCTTCATCTAAGACATCATGTGGTATATTCTACCCACCAGAAAAAGACCCTTTTATATTAAATCACCGCTCCCATTTAGCCAGCCAGTTTTCATCCATGTCTACTAATCCCAATAAGAAGGTCAAACGTGATTTACTTTTCGCAAAGCAATGTAGACTCAACCTGAGTTTCCGAAATTTATCCAACTGCCTTGCGATAACTTGCTTAGTTATATTTTAATAGTAACAAACATTTCATGAGACCAGCTCCTGACCACATGGTCGGACTGACTGCTTATAAGGAGGCATTTAAAACAAAGTAGACACGTCTAAAATAGAGAACAATTGCGCCTTCTATGTGCAAAAGTTATCATAATGTGCCTCATACGTGTTATATACGAAGGTGTGTGCCTTAACACATATTCTGTAATGATGGATTTTAAGAGGAATTGCAATATTGAGTTGTAGTTTCAAAGGTCTTTGTGAACTTCGATGAAGAACAACTGCCCTACTTTAGCCTGGGAAAAAAAGTAGAACTAGGCAGGCCAAATAGAAATGGAACAATGAAATATAGAACGTGATCAGTGGGAGACTTTTCAAGACCTTGCAGCTGTGAGATATTAGAAACGATAATGAGTAGAAGCATTGAACTGCTAATGAAATGATTAGGAACATTTTCTCGTCAATTGGCCTGATAAGTTATAACCAGTTAGGCAGGATGACTCCCACAGTATGAAGCTGACAGGAGTGAACCTTGAACCTGGCAGATGTGCGTAAACAGTTTGCTAAGCAATGAAGGAAGAGATTTTGTGGTCCAAGTAGCCAAAACATTCCTAAATGTGCCAGGACTTACAATGTTGTTGCCAAGGTAAATAATTTGTATTACTGTAATTCAACCATCTAGTTTGTATAACCGATTGGTGGAAAGATGAATGTTCGAACATAGTATATCAGATGTATTCAAGTGATAGCTCAATGGAATGTATTGATACACAAAAGTTGATAAGCAGTTATGAACAGGAACACATTAAATTGGACATAAGATCTGTGAATGTTTATTAATTTGCGAATTTGACATAGAAATCAGAGGGTCAGCATTTTTTAAGCATTCTCAAGTTCAAAGTTTATGTTTGTGAGATAGTGCAAGGATCATTTGTGGTCCTCGGCTATTTACAAACTATGTTACTTGCCTTTACTTTCGGAAGACAAAGTATATTTTGTCATTTTTCATTAGCTGGTTTGAGTACGAGAGTAAGGAACACTTGGTAAAATTGTACAGGCCTTTTCTGAGGCCATGTTTGATGCTGTGCACTATTTTCGTTTGTGCGTACAAGGAAGGATACACAGGAATTGATCGTGACAGGCTAAGATTATGACGGTTGTTCAGTGGTGAGAGCCTGAAATGTGTTGTTTGGGGTTGAGAGGAATTAAAGGTATTTCAGGCCGATATTATCTCTCTCTCTGTCGCGCACGCACACACACACACACACACACACACACACACATACAGACCGACACACACGGACCAGCACATACACGCACACATCACACTCACGCTCATATACAAATACACATCCAGACATACGCACAAACACAGTTGGCCCCTTTGGAAAGCGATGGAAGGAGTCTTGAGCTGATAGTCAACCCATTAACCAGTTTTATGCATGCCCCTTCTATGGCCATCAAGTCTTTTAATTCTTGGCACTGCTGCGTCTGCTCCAGACGTAAAGACGCACCTGGGACATGATGTCAGAACGATGATGGCCCCTTAAAATGACAGGTGATTGGATTGAATCAAACTCGATTCTTCAGGATCTTATTGGGTTTCGCATTTCGTTGTTTCCTTTGGCTGTAGAACCTATCGCTAATATGCACCACTTCTGCTTTCAGAAAAAAGAACAGCTTTCGGAGTGATATCAGGAAACTTTTTTCAACTGAAAGACCTATGAATCTTTGAATGCAATGCTTGTGGATACTCTATCTTTGAATATTTTGCAGGCAGCATGGTGGCACAGTGGTTAGCACTGCTGCTTCACAGTGCCAGGGACACAAGTGCAATTCTGGCATCGCATGGCCATCTGTGTGAAGGTTGCACATTCTCCCCGTATCTGCGTGGGTTCTTCTGGGTGCTCCGATTTCCTCTCGCCGTCAAACAATGTGCGATCTAGGCTGATTGGTAACCTAAGTTGAACCCAACGTAACGGGATTATTACGGTAAATACGTGTGGTTGCAAAATATGTCATGGGAGTAA
This sequence comes from Sphyrna mokarran, assembly GCA_024679065.1. Lineage (NCBI taxonomy): Eukaryota > Metazoa > Chordata > Chondrichthyes > Carcharhiniformes > Carcharhinidae > Sphyrna > Sphyrna mokarran. The sequence continues at coordinate 99,468,531 of JAGIQG010000009.1, forward strand.
TTATGGTCGATGCAGACTCGGGCGAATAACCTCCATCTGCACTGCAGGGAGTCTATGATTCTATGAAAGTAAAATATGTTTGATTCTTCAAACTTTCAATGGATTAATGGAGTACGTACATAATTGGTGGCGTGCCAAATACGGAAAGGTTAAACAGGTGATGGTGATGTATAGAAGAATAGGATGCTTTTAACTGATGATGCTTAGCAGAATAGGATGCATCTTCGTCAAAACCTTTCAAATTCTGAGGGGTCATGATATGGTGAATGTGGTGATGAATTTAGAATGAATTGTCACAGGTTAAAACAATTAGCCGCTCATTTAAGATAAAGATTGGAACGTGTGTTTTCCTCTCAAATTTTCATTAAACTTTACGTCTTTTTACCACCTTTATTTCTAAAGTTTTTAATATATTAAAGCCAGAGGAGGGAATCAATAAAGGAGGATGTGTGAAATCTGTTTACATCTGTTTCCAGGAAAGCGCAGTTGAGATTGCTGTAAACGTCTGTTTACAGGAATGTGCAATTGAGATTACAATCAGATCAGACGTGATCCAATTGAATAGCGGCGCAGGTTGGAAGGCCGAGTGACGTGCCCCTGGTTTTAATACATATGAAAAATATTGTTTGACAAGGAGAGTGGGGAGGAAAATTATGTGTGCGTGGACAGAATAGCAAACTGACTCAAAGGGAATGGTGCACGCATGCTGACATTCCTTATGCTTTTTTTTGTCTGTCTTTCCTGGAAATGGCCAGTTTTGATGAACGGGATGTCATTCAGTGCTTTTGCCATGCTAATTGCTCTGCACGTCATTAACTGTAAGAATGAATTAAAAACATTGTTACAGATAGAATGTGGCCGTTCGACCCATCGCCTCTGCACCTGGTCCCTACATGAGCAATTCATTTAGCACCATTATTCTGACTGTTCCCCGTGACCTTGCATACTTCTTTATTTCCTGCTAACAATAGAATTCTCTTCCCAATGCTTCTATTGATTCTGCCTCCATCATCCTCCCAGTTAAGTGTTTTTCGGCCTTATCCGCACGCAACTTGATAACGTTTCTCTGTTTTTCCCATTTCGTTTTTCTTCACTTGCCAATTCGTTTTAGTCTGTTATCCCTCATTACCGACAACTGCACAAGTGAGACTTCTTTCCACTGCGTACTCTATGAAGATCTAACTTGGTTTTGAACACTTCTATCATGCCACCTCCCACACTTTCGAACACAACAGTCCGAACTCCTTCAGTCTATTTTTAAACCCATGGAACAACTTCTATGAATCCTTTCTCGTACCCCCTTCAATGTGTTTGCATCTAACGTTGGTAGATAAATACTTAAAATTGGACTGAAAAGAAAAATCAAATCCGAATCAAATTTTTTATCCTATATCTTTCAATCCACTCGAACCACTCTTCCAGCACATGGATATGAAATGTATTCGGGTACATTGCTGTCTTCAGATTGCGGCCAGGTTGCGTAATTGTGCCGTGCATGACAGACTGTGATGCTGACAGACGTTGAAGATGGGCGATTGGTCAACAGCCATTTGTTGAGCGTAATTTGCATGTCCTTGAAAGGATCATTTGATTTGCAATCTGTTATTTCGTGTTCCATTAAACTTAATTTTCTAATTTTTTTCTGGTCAATCATTCTAGAACTCATTTAATGTTTTTTTGATTCTGTTCATTCCTGAGGTCAGTTTTAAAGTTGACAGAAAGCTGGTGATGAGTAGAATGTTTTTACTTATCAATTTCTAGTGCTGTGTTTCTATTTCATGAATTGAATTACCTTTTAATCTAGTGGCTGGCAAGGTACCTTTCGCTTTATCTGCCGGTATTTGGCTAGAATTATTTTCATCACTCGGTTCAGTTCCAATGTTGATATATTCGTCAACAGGTGCCGCCATTTCAGAAGTAAGAACTGTGCAAAACAAAATAGAAACATTTTAGATACTTTAGTATAACGTTTTGGTTGTGATTCCTCTGATAAATTAAAAGTAATGAAGAGGTAAACATAGCTATATTTCAAGCTGTTGTCAGTAACATAACATAGATGATCTTGAATCAGATGTTTTGTGCAACTTTAGGGGAAGTTCACCTTTGAACAATTCTTATGCTACAGTAATAATCACTCATCATCTACGCTCTTTGAAATTTTGACGGTAGTTTTGAACCTGCTGTTTTCAAGAGACTGAGATAAATTCTTATATATTTTGCGAGATTCATGTTATCAGAGAAATTCGATGCTCCTGTCGAATGAAAGTTCAGTTGTAGCAGTCTAGCCGTTTATTATTTTGCACTATTTTCAATTAAATTGGGAAAACAGCATGGTTTGATATGTCTAATGAATGTAGATGCTGTTTATTTTGTACAAGAAAACTAGTAAAACAATTTCATTCCAAAAGCGACGATTGATTTTATATTACGAAGGATAGATATGACTCAAGCTAGTAAAAGAATTTCATTCCAAAAGCGACGATTGATTTTAGATTATGAAGGATAGATATGACTCATGGGAATTATGTTGTTATTTTTGATATTAACTTTTTTTTCCAAAGCTACTGTGGTTAATTGACACCGCCAGAATTCCAAATTTTTGGTAGCTTTCGTGTTTAAATAAAACGTGTTTTCGAACTGAATTTCGAATTCTTGCATTGATTTAAATACCTGAAAATCGATTAAGTTCTACATGCTAAAATAGAAAAAAATTTTGCAGAGGCTGGGCATATAAAACAAAAATAGACAATGATGGAATAGCTCAGCAGCTGCGAGAGAGAAAAGGAGAAAGTATTTTGCGTCCTTAAGACTAGTCTTCAGAAAAAGAGATCAGAGTTTCTGTAGATGAGACCCAAAACATTAACTCTATCACATTGCACAAGGATGTTGCCGGATCTCCCGAGAGTTCCCAGCATTTTCTGCTTTCATATGACTTATTTCGCTGTCTCTTTTAGTTTCCGCTGCACGCAATATCATTAAATAAAAACAAGCAAACTCCAAAGCAGCTGCTAGTTAACTACTGGCTGTTTATCTTATTCAATAAAGTCAAAGCAACTCCCAAATTACAGGCTCTAAATGTTGCATGACATTTGCAATATCATAATTGTCTTCTTTTTATAATCGATTATCAATTAATCCAATAATTCCATGTGCACATCATCCGATTTTATGGACTGTATTTGTAGTTTTAATTTTTTATTGAGATCAGCACTTAATTATTAGATGCATTGAATCATTTTCAATCAAAAGTAAACGTTCCAGGATTTAAGATGATTATTTTCATTCAAAACCCTTTTTTGATTAGTATTTTGCGCAAACTTTATTTTAACAAACTGAGACGAGTCAACGTGGCGTAAAATTATTAACATGGAATAGAATCAATGAAGTAATTTACGCCAAAATCGCCAAATCCTTGGTTCTAAAAGTACAATAGGCTGATTAGGAATTCCTTGCAGAAAGGTATCATAAAAGTAAGATTTCGATTTTTTGCTTTGTTTTGGAAAAGAAAAGGACATGAAGGAATGGTTAAGTTCTCTTCTGCTTCATCTGGTTTCCCCTTCCAGAAAATCTACAACATCGTGGATGTATTTTGATATATTGTTTATTAATATTAAAGTATTGGAGAAAAGTTCCATAATAGTGGATGCAATGTCATCATTCATGTTTTACGTATCATCTTTACATTTAAGATAAAATTATTACAGAAATATTAAAGGAACATACCTCAGTAATTCAAATGAGCTCCAAATTAAAAAGCCCGAATCTCTAAGACTTTAATCGTGAAAAGGCTGAAAGGAAATTGACTTCTCTGTAGTGAGCCCTCAACTTAGCACTTTCTGGTACAAAACATTTCTTAATGTCGACGTAAGTGGCTTGTTTTTTCTTTCCGGAAGGAAGATCCTTTTTGTATCAATTACGTATGAAAACATTCATGGTCACTGTGTCACAATTGTTTCAAAAAATGCTGACACATTTCTTCCTCCTTTAATAGGGCATTGAAAATGCTGTCACCGCAGTTTTAGTAACGGAGGAAAGTAGTCTTAATTTTAGTTTGCTTGTAACATCCCAAAATATTCCAAATTAGTTCTCATTGCTTACCGTGAATAGTCATCAATGTTCTACTTTTCAAAAACCTTAAATTTTGGTTTACACTTGTTGTGCGCTATAGCACTACTGGAGTCCGATTTTAGGTCTACATAGAACATTACAGCACAGAACAGGCCCTTCGGCCTTCGATGAAAGGCCGAAGAGAAATTACAAGCGAAATTACAACAAGCGAAGAGAAATTAATTATTTTTGCTGATACTGCTTACATTTTCCTGCAGAAAATGAAGAAAACAATTTACCTATTTCAGGTTGCTCCCAAATATCTTTAGAAGTGGTAACGCATTCCAGAAGGCCGAACACAGATAGGAAACATGCAGTAAATGGCAGAAGCCTTAGGAGTATTGACAGGCAGAGGGATCCGGGTGTACAGGTACACAGGTCAATGAAAGTGGCAACGCTAGTGGAGAAGGTAATCAAGAAGGCATACAGCATGCTTGCCTTCATCGGTCGGGGCACTAAGTTTAAAAACAGAGAAGTCGTGTTGCAGCTTTATAGAACCTTAGCTAGGCCACACTTGGAATATAGTGCTCAATTCTCGTGCCACAATACCCAAGGATGTGGAGTGAGCTGTAAAAAATGAACCAAGAATATGACGAATCAGCAAATAATTCTGATACTGTGAACCAAGTTATTCTATATTTGTTTTGACCGATGAAATCAAAGTTGTTGCTTTCATGCTGTTCCTCAGTCGCAACAATGGGATTTTCCCTACTGCGGAATGCAAGTTTACGAATCTAAGTTTTATTGATGTGGAAACCTGGCACATTTCCCAAATATTTGCTCTCTTTACGAATTAACTACTTCTAGGAAGCTACTGAAGGATAAACGCAGATGGTTCTGTGGTCAGAATCTAGACTCGATGAAGGTGGTGCCAGGGTCAAATTAAAGGAAATTCTTAAGGAGGATGGTGAGCAGCCTGAAGTCGTTGTGCACTATATTATCAACGATATATAGAGAAACAGGATGAGGTCCAGAAGTGTGAATATACAGAGTTAGGCATCAAGTTAAAGTACATGATGTTGAGGATTGTAATTTCTAGACTACTGCTGGTGGCATGTGCTGGCGAAGGTATGAATAAGAAGATTAAGAAAAGGAATGTGTGGCTTGAGAGTTGGTGCCAGGGGCAGAGATTTACATTTGCAGATTATTGGGATATTTTCTAGGGTAGGGATGATCCGTTCACGAGGGATGAGTTACACTTGAACTGGAGGTGGATTAATATCCTTGCGGGCAGATTTACTAGAGCCATTCTGGAGAGTTTAACTTAGTTTGGCAGGGGAATGGGATGCAAATAAGTAGGAAGACAGAAGAGACAATGAGAGCAGCATGGATGTTAAAGAAATCACGTCAAATAATTAAGACAGTGTCAATAATCCTAGTATTAGACAGGCCAGGAAAGAGCAGGATAGAGAACAAATGAAGTCTGGCCTAAAGTGCACTCATTGCACTGATAAGCAAAGCAGATGAACTCGGGGCATGAATGGATATATGGGACTGGGATATTATAGCTATTATTGAAACATGACAAATGGAAGAACATAACTGCAAGTCAATGTTCCAGGTTATAGATTGTATAAGAACAATAAAACAAAAAAAGAGTTGCTTTTTTGTTGAAGAAGAAGATCACAGCAGTAGTGAGAAGGGATATTTCTGAGGGATCACCAACTGGGTCTAAATGGGTAGAACTGAGAAATAAACAAGAAAAATCACTTTGATAGGATTGCACTACAGGCCCCCAAATAGTCAGCGGGAAATTGAGGAACAAATAGATAAGGAGATTACAGATACTCACTGGAAAAAAAATACAGTGCATACGGTGAATTTTAATCGACACAATATTGACTGTGACAACCATAGTATCAGGGACTTGGATGAAGAGAAATTGTTGAGTGTATTCAGGAGGAATTTCTCATTGAATACGCAAAACTTGACCTTCTCCTGGGAAATAAGGAAGGGCAGGTACCAGAAGTGTTAGCGAGGAATCACTTTGAGACCAGTATTCATGATTCCATTAGTTCTAAGATAGTTATGGAGAATGATAGATTTGACACAAAAATTTAAAATATAAATTAAGGCAAGGCCAATTTTGATGTCATCAGATAAGAACTTCCAAAAGTTGATTAGGGGAATCTATTGGCGGACAAGGGGGCTTATCTTGGTATCATCTGGTAAATGGGTGGTTTTCAAAATTGTATCATCCAGGATCCAGTGTAGGAATAATTCTTTGAGTGAAGGTCAAGACCAATAGAATCCTGGGTGACTCGGAATATTGTGGCCCTCGTCAAAAATGGAAAGGAATTATATGACATGCAGAGGCATGTGGGATCGAATGGATTGCTTGAACAATATCAAGGAAATCGATGCAAAGTTAAGAGATAAATCAGGAAGGCAAAAAGGACTCACTATATTGCTTTGGCAGATAAGGCGAAATAAAATCCAAGGATCTTCTACGAATATATAATTGGCAAATGAATAACTAGGGAAAGAATATTTCCTTTTAATAATCAATAAGGTTATCTACATGTGGGATTCATAAGAGATGGATGAGATCCTAAATGAATATTTCTCATCAATATGTGTTGTTTTGAAATGCTATGCTCTAAGGAAACTTTTGGAAATAAATAATGATATTTTGAGGAAAGCGCCTTTTACAGAGAAGGAAGTGTTGTAAGTCTCAAAGCGCATCAAGGTAGATAAATCCTCAGCACTTGTTGAAGCGTATCTCAGGAAGTTGTTGAAGGCTGGGAGGAAATTTCGAGTCCATCAGCAAAAATGTTTGAAACACCAGCAGCCACTATTGAGGTGCCTGAAGACTGGAAGATGGAAAATGCTGTGCCTTTAGTTAAGAAGGACTGCATGGAAAAGCTTGGGAACGACACGCCTGAATTCTGTAATGGGTAAATTGTTGGAAGGTATTCTGAGAGACAGTATCTCCATGCATTTAGAGAGGCAAAGGCTGATTAGCGGCAGTCAGCTTGGCGTTATAAATGGATGATCAGCTGTCCTGAATTCGACTGAGTTTTTCGAAGGGATATCAAGAAGGTAGTTGAAGATTGTGCAGTCGATGTTGTCTCTATGGACTAAAGCAAGTTTTGCAAGGTACCGCAGGGTAAGTCATTGCATAAGGTTAAATCTCACCAGATCCAGGGTGACATCAGCAAATTGGACGCAAAATTGCCTTGATTACGGAAGAAAAAATGTGTTTGTAGATTGTTGGTTTTAAACTCAAGGCCTGCCACCAGTGGTGTGTCTCAAAGATCTGGGTTTTTTTTTGTCATTAAATCAACGATTTGGATGAGAATTTAGGAGGCGTGGTTAGTAAGTTTGCAGATGACACCAGATAAGTGGCATAATGCACAGTGAAGAAGATTATCTACGATTGCAACGGGTTCTTGATCAATTGGGTCAGTCGGCTGATGACTGCCAGATGGAGTTTACTTCAGATAAATGTGACGTGATGCATTTTGGTAGATCGAACCAAAGCATGACATTTTGAGTTAATGTTAGGACGAGTTATAGAACAAAAAGATATCGGGATACAGTTCTATAGCTCTTCGAAAGTGGAGTCACAGGTGGACAGGATGGTGAACAAGTCATTCTACATGCATGGTTTCATTGTTCAGAACTTTGAATGCAGTAGTTGGCACGTCTTGTTCAAATTACACATGACATTGGTGGGGTCACATTTGGAATACAGTTCTGGATGTCCCCTTATAGAAAGGATATTATTAAGTTAGAGAGATTTCAGAAAAGATTTAACAGAATGTTACCGGGATTTGATAGTTTGAGTAGGAGAAGCTGGATAGTCTAAAGTTTTTTTGTCTGGAGTGTAGGAGAATTTGCAGTCATCATTATAGAGGTGTATAAATTAATGAGGAGCATAGATGAGATAGATAACCAACATTGTACCCCAACAGCAGTGATGTCTAAATCTAGAGGGCATTAACTTAAGGTTAGACTAAAGAGCTACAAACGTGTCCAGGAGGCATATTCTTCGCACAGAGAACTGAGTGCCTCGAACGAGTTGCCAGAAGTAGTAGCGGAGGTGGGTACAATTTAAAAAAAAACATTTAGACAGTTACATAGGCAAGGCTTGTATGGAGGGCTACGGGGCAAATGAGGGCAATCAGGATTAGCTTAATAGCTAAAAACTAGGCGGCACGGGCAAGTTAGGCCGAAGAGCCGCTTGCACATTAGTCTCTATGACTCTACTTTTTGTATTGTTAATTTAGGGGGAATTCGATTGGATCATCTTTTCACAGAGCAGAAGAAATGTAAATTTAGTACTTAACATTCTCCATTCTGCCTTCGCGCCGTTGACCCACTGGTCCTCCATCTACTTGAAAAGTCAGAGGTCAGAAAGCCTTCGTGCCGCAGAAAGAAGTTCAGAGACCTCAGCGAGGTTATTGCGCTTGAGTTCTCTCCCGTTCCCCTTTTCTGTCGCTTCGCTCTCACATGCCCGTGATTGGATTGCTTTTTTTCTTTTTAGGTTCGATAGCAGTATTTTAGGTACATTTACATGATGCATGAATACGATGAGAATGAAACGATATGGACTAACAAAGTGCATATGATTTCAGTTTCGACAGGTATCATGAACAGCGCAGGCTTGGAGGGCCGAAGAGCCTGCGCCATATTGTTCTTTGTTCTATGATTTACGCTACTATGGCCCCACCCGCACCTGGCATGGTACCTGGTTTTCTGTCTGCCAGCACTTATAACCTGGAAAAGTAACACTGGCCTCCGATTTGTGCATCGCTGTTGTAAGTATGGAGTCCACGAATATGAAGATTAACAGGCGAGATTCTGAGGCGAAACTGGCTCTCAGGTGAAATTTTGACCTGCTTCCTGAGCGCGATTACCGAATGAACAGTCCAAATATTCGACACACCCTCCTCATTCCCGCCCCGCTTCGCACCGGAGAAAGATATCCCGATTTTGCCGAATATTGCCATTTTTTTAATGCATATTCCATGGATGAAATTAGAGCTGAAATATGATGCCAAATGATGATGCTTTTTCAGAGTCTTCATTTTTCATGATCTGTCGGATGCTTAGCTCGACTGATTGCAATAGATTCAATTTGGTGTTTTGCAGAAAATAAATTTGCTATTCAATATTTATTATCTTGCCAATCAAGGTAACTATTCGTTTATGCATTTAAATTAGAATCATGTGCATTTAACTCCTGCCGTAATTAAATGCATATTGTTGTTATGTTTTTTTCAGAGTAAGAACAAGTCATCTCAAGCAGCTAAAATGTACTATTTTGCACAATTTCTATGGATACGGACTGGATATCACTAAAATGCATAGAATTTTGGCATGGCTGGACAGATTGGATGAGGAAGTGGCGTTTCCTTTGATTTGGGATTTGGAATACTGGGCAATTGTCTTAGGATACAGGGTCGGCCATTTAGGGCTCAAATGCAGAAGAAGTTCCTTGCTCAATAGGTGACATACTGTGGTGAGCTCGAGAGTGGAATACTAGTCACTGAATGTCGACAAAAATAAATAAATTTCCAGATGCTATCGGGAACCACGGGATACGCTGAGAGAATTAGATTATGGCATTGATATGGAAAATCAACGTTGATTATACTCAATAGTCGAACAATCTGGATGAACTTAATTGTCAACTGCAGCTCCCATTTGCCATATTTCCAAGATTAGTCTGAGTTTCATTCGCTTACTTTGATGCTATCCAAGAAAATATTACATCCTCACGAAATTTTATCTCCAGACTTTGCGATTAGTCTGCATATATTAATCTGAACATATTTCTTAGACGAGAACGTGGAAAGGCAGTTAGGTTGGTTATCGTCCTGTACCATTTATGTTTAGAAAAAAAAATTGTTTTCACATTGGTTTTTATGTCAACGAATAAACAAGTAGTCAAATTTTAATTTGATTTATTATTGTCACGTGTATTAGTACACAAACAGAAGTATTGTTTCTTCCGTGCTTTAAAGACAACAGATACCAATCATAGACTGCAGAATATAGTGTTACAGTCATAGTTAGAGTGCTGAGAAAGATCAACTTAAGAGAAGGTAAATCGATTCAGAAGTCTGATGGCAACAGGAAAGAAACTGTTCTTTTGTGGTTGGTACGTGACCTCAGACTTCTGTAATTTTTTGCCGACGAAAAAAAATTGGAAGATAGACTGTCCGGGGTGCGTGGAGTCCTTAATTGTGATGACTGCTTTGCTGAGGCAGCGGGGAGTGTAGACAGGGTCAATGGATGAGAGGCTAGTTTGCGTGATGGATTAGACTAAATTGACGGCATTCTGTAGTTTTCTGCCATCTTGGGCAGAGCAGAAACCATTTCAAGCTGTGATGCAACCAGAAAAATGCTTTCTATGGTGCATCTGTAAAAGTTGGTGACAGTCGAGCTGACACATTTGCTTAGTCTTCTCATAAAATAGAAACGGTCATGGGCTTTCTTAACTATGGTGTCGGCATGGGGGCGGGGGGAAGCTTTTGGTGAACTAGGCACCTAAAAACCTGAAGATCTCGATTTTTCTACTTCGCCCCCGTTGTAGAAGGGGTATGTTCTCCTCTGTGCTTCCTGAAGTCGACGACAATTTCCTTCATTTTGCTGACGTTGTGGAGGAGATTACTGTTGTGGCACCAGTTCACCAGCTTTTCTATCTCAATCCTGCACTGTGTCTCATCATTGGTGTATGTGTCAATAGATCCCTGAAAGTAGGCAGTCAAGTGGATAAAGTTGTTAAGAAGGCTTATGGAGTCTTAGCTTTTATTGGTAGGGGGATTGAATTTAGGAGCCGCAGCATCATGTTGCAGCTGTACAAAACTCTAGTGCGGCCGCACTTGGAGTATTGTGTGCAGTTCTGGTCGCCACATTATAAGAAAGATGTGGAGGCATTGGAGAGGGTACAGAGGAGGTTTACTAGGATGTTGCCTGGTATGGAGGGCAGGTCCTATGAAGAGAGGTTGAAGGATTTGAGGTTGTTTTCGTTAGAAAGGAGGCGGCTAAGGGGGGATCTTATTGAAGCATATAAGATGATTAGAGGTTTAGATAGGGTGGACAGTGATAGCCTTTTTCCTAGGATGGAGAAAGCTAGCACGAGGGGACACAGCTTTAAATTAAGGGGTATGAGTTATAGGACGGATATCAGAGGTAGGTTCTTTACTCAAAGAGTGATTAGGGAGTGGAATGCCCTGCCTGCAGCTGTTGTAGATGCGCCAAGTTTGGTGGCGTTTAAGAGGTTAATTGATAAGTATATGGAAGAGAAGGGAATGGTTTAGTTTGGAGGGGCATTGCTTTTTATTTTGGTCGGCACAACATCGAAGGCCGAAGGGCCTGTTCTGTGCTGTATTGTTCTATGTTCTATGTTCTATTGTTTGAGATTCGATCCACGTTGGTGTCATCAGGAAACATGAACATCCAGTTGGAGGGAAATTTGGCCACACAGTCATAGGTGCATAAGTAGTATAGTCACGGTCTGAGAACAAGGCCTTGTGGGGTACCGGTGTTGAGGATGATCGTGGAGGAGATGTTGTTGTCTATCCTTCCTGATTGTGGTCCGTGAGTTCGGAAGTTCAGGATCGAGTCGCAGAGGGAGGAACCGAGGCCCAGGCCACGGAGCTTGGATATGAGTTTTGTAGGAACAATGGTGTTGAAGGCTGAAATATAGTTAATAAATAGGAGTCCGACATAGGTACCTTTGTTATCTTGGTGCTCCAGGGTTGAATGCAGACCAGGGAGATAACGTATGATATGAACTCTGGCTTGGCGAATACTAGTGGGTCCAAGAAATCCGGGAGGATGGAATTGATTCATGCCATGACTGGTCTTTCGAAGCACTTAATAATGATGTCAGAGCAACTGGAGGATAATCATTGAGGCACGCTGCTTGGCTTTTCCTTGGTATTGGAATGATTGTTGCCTTCAGGAAGCAGATATGAACCTCAAATTGTTGTAAAGAGAGATTGAAGATGTCTGTGAATATTCCTAGCAGATTATCCACGCAATGTCTGAATGGTCGCCCGGGTACCCCATCAGGGCCAGTCGCTTTCTGTGGGTTGACTTTCGAGAAAGCTGCTCTGACATCACACTGGAGATAATGTTGCTGCAACGTCAAAATCTTAAATTGTTGCATTCATTAATGCACTTAATTATAAGCAGCGGTAAGCACACGTTTGGACAATGTTTTCTCGCATGCTATTTTGTATGGTCAGAATTTGGATTTGAATCCAAAGTAGATTAGTATTCAGATGTCAATATTCAAAGTGATTGCTAGGAGGATTTCTCAGATAGAAGAATATACATACAAACGAATGATCTGTTTACAGCAGAGATGTTTCGATAATTATTCTGCAATCCTGATTGGTTTACCAATTGTATTAAGGAACAATGAAGTAATGGCTATGAATGTTATTTCTGCATGGTTTTGCAAATTAACCTATGTTAGTATTTGTACCTAAATTGTTCGAGCATTCGTTGCATTTGTTCATCAGCAGAATTAAATTACTCTTCTGATCAGCAATGAAAGCGAAATTAATTGGCCAATTGAACCAAACCTTGTTTCAGTTATTCTTTTACATAAGAGAAGGATAGGAACTGGGAAGGAAAGAAATAAAACAAATGGTAAAGAAAGAAATTGAGGAGTTGGGCAGGGACAGACAAGTTCACCTCACATCAAAACGTTAAATGCTAAGAAAGGAAATGATATTCGGAGGCCTGAATGTTTCTATTGCAGCAAAATGGGACGTATAATGAGAGATAATTCGGAATTAAGTGGAATAAACAATTGCAGTCGTGGAAACGGAAGCTCCAGAGGAAAAAAAAACTGGCACATCTGCAGTAGTGGTGCAGCTTCTTTAGAGTCAGTGACAAAATGGGTAACTTCACAAGATAGTTCAGAACATTATCTGATAAAACAGGTTAAATAAATCAGGCTATTGGAATATTTGAATGCTTTGTCTCAAAGCACGGGTTTTTTCTGCCTTGTCTAACAAAATGAATAAACAAAATAATTAAACATAAAGTTTTGAGATGTACAGGAGTAGATAAATCATTGATAGTAGCTAATGATGTAGTTTGTATTCCAAAAAGATCTATGAGGGGAAAAATATGAGTAAAAGGAATTAATTGAAGGGAAGAACACTTCTGATGTGTAAATTTAAGAAGTCATTTTGTGAATGGAATTGCTACTGTGGGAATTATTACTAAGTTACTGACGGAAGAAGTGGATTTCATCCTAGACAAATATGTGGATTATTGCCATTATCATATGAGGGCTACTGAATTGCAACCTACTACGGAGAAAAAATGAAACACATTTTGAACATAACAAGCAAATTAAGTAAAACATGACTCATCCAGAAATTCAAAGTTCCCAGATGACCGAGGAGCTTGTAAAGAGATCAAAAACTTACCTGATAAGAACAATTGAGATCAGTCAGGAAAATTCAAACGTTTATCGAACACTTGAACTGTCTAAATGATGAACATGAAAACAAAACTTCATAAAAATGGGTCTTCAGTGGCAACTTGGTGAATTTAAAGCATCAGAATTATCTGTAATCATCACATAAATTGTTTGAACAAGAGAAGGAGATCAAGAAATATGAAAAAAACAAACAAAACTGACAATGTTCTTATAAATCTTCGCGAGAAGAGCAATAAGCTTTTTGAATTGCAATGTTACATGGAGGAAGTAAAGAAAAAAGTTGGATGGTATGGGATGTCAGAATTCCAGAGCTGGCCTTCTAAATAAAAACACTGTTTTGGAGAATGATCCCATTGAATAAAGAGCTGATCGAGGTAATAGTACTGATGCATTCATATCAGTTATTTACAATAGGAAAAAGCAACTGAAGTACCTGAAACGTTGGAAACACTATTATAAAACAGTAGTTCTGACATCAGAAAATAATCTGTCAGAGTCAGTGACCAAAGACGTTGATGTAAAAATGTCCTCGGTGATATGACACAAGATGTAGCAGTTGGAAGAAAGGCAACTGAATATTTTGTCAAAGGTGATTCAATTTGATCCGAGCACTGGAATGGAATATCCTAGGCACTGTGCTAAAACTTTTTAAAGAATAGGACGAATTATGAAACTTCAGAGAGAAGCGTAATTAGTATGGCTCTGAAAGCGTTGAAAGTAACTCGATTGAAAGGTGAGTAAGAGAAACAAGATCAGAAATATTTAAGAGGTAAAAAGCAAGAATATCATTCATTCTGAGTGAACAGAGAAAGCATCACAACAATATTCTTAAAACAGCAAAAGAGATTTTGACAAGAAAATTACTGAAATATTAACGCATAGAAATGACATGTTAATGATGTTATTTCAAAAGTTTAATGTCCCACATGTGAATTTTTAAAACGGATTTGAGAATGAAACGGTGCCTGCCAGGGACAAAAGGTTAATTGCTCTGTAGACTAAAATGAAACTGGAATTCTGCCATCTCACCCGCCACGGAATCAGAACGAATGAATGGTGGACAATGGAAATGTCCATTGACTTCGAGCGGGAATTTTAGATCGAATAAAGCCATAATTGATGTTAAAAACGATAATCTCAAAGATGAAGAAATTCAAGACTTGAGTATGATGCTTTCATTCTCATATTGATCTTGATGTTTTTTAAATGTTAATTCATTGTAATTACTGAAAATGACCTTTGTAAATATAAAATAAGAAAGCTACACTTGTCTGATCTAACAATTATTACATAAGTTTAATTGAAATAATCTGTACTTGCGAGGAAGTTGTGATTAGATTTTAAGCTGAAAAAAAGTGTTCCAATATTCAGTTGATATGTAGTCATAGAGTCATAGAGATTTACACCTTGAAAACAGGCCCTTCTGCCCAAAGTTTTCTATGCTGCCCCCTTTTTAAACTCGTAGGCTAATCCCAATTGTCCCTATTTGGCCTATATCCCTCGATATCCCTCTTACACAAATAACTATCTAACTGCTTTTTTAAAAAACAGCATTGTACCCGCATCTATTACTATCTCTGGCAGCTTGTTCCAGATACTCACCACAATCTATGTGAGAAAAATGCCCCTCTGAACACTTTTGCATTTCTCCACTCTCACCTTAAACTTATAGAACAACAAAAAACAAAGAACAAAAACAGCACGGGAAACAGGCCGTTCGGTCCAAGGAGCCCGCACCACCACTCCGGTGTTCCCACCTCTACCCCCGATCCCTGTCTATGTTTATAGATCTATGGATTAAAAACCAAATTTAAGACAATTTAGGGAGAATTTGTTTTGCCAAATAGCCTAAGAGCACATCTTTGGGATGTGGGAGGAAACCGGAGCACTCGGAGAAAACCCACGCAAGCACAGGGAGAATGCGCAAACACACAGACACAGGCCCAAATCCACGTAACTGCACAGCACAGCGATAGTCACTGAGCTGTCGTGTTGCCCATCAAATTGTCCAGGTCAAGCGTTCACTAACGACGTGAAGCATTAGGATACTCTCGAAAAAAAAATCCAAGAGCAGCCCTCTCATGACCCATCGCGTGTATGCCCCTTGTTAGACAACAAGGTGGACCAAAGCACCTGTAGGATAAAAATAAGTACATCAATATCATCATCTATTTATACACTTCCCAGGGACTCCCAAGGCTCATGATCCCTATCTTAAATCAGTTTTCCAGACCCCTCCATTCCCATTCTGTTCATGTGCCCATCTATGTATTTCATAAATAACTCCAGAGTTTGTGCCTCCACCACTTTACTTGGCAGCGCATTCCATACCCCCACCACCTTCTGTGTGAAAAAACTCCCTCTAGCATGCAAATTATACCTTACCCCCCCTCACCCTAAGGCCGTCACCCCTCGTGCTATTCGAGTCCATCCTAGGAAAAAGCTTAACCCTGTTTACCCTATCTATACCCCTCATAATCTTGTACACTTCTATTAGATCTCCTCTAAGGCTACGTCTTTCTAAGGAAAACAGTTCCAATTTGCCTAACCTCTCCTCGTGACTCAAACCTTCCATACCAGGCAGCATCCTGGTAAACCTTCTCAGCACTCTCTCCAGAATGTCCACGTCCTTCCAGTAGTAAGGCGACCAGAACTGAATGCAGTATTCCAAATGAGGTCTAACCAACGTATTATACAACTGCAACATTAAAGGCCAGCTCTTGTACTCTATACCCCTTCTATAGAGGCTAGCATACTATATGCTTTCTTCACAACCTTCTGCACTTGCTCTGCCACTTTTAGAGACTTGTTCACCTGCACCACCAGGCCCCTCTGCGTTTCTATACTCTTAATAGGTCTATCCTTTATCATATACCTCCCCCCTACATTCTTTCTCCCGAAATACATCACCTCACATTTATCAGGATTGAATTCCATCTGCCATCTATCTGTCCAAGTTACCAGCCTATCTATGTCCTGCTGCATCGCCTGACAATGCTCCTCACTATCCGCATGTCCAGCCATCTTTGAATCATCTGCAAACTTGCTGATCACTCCACTTACTCCCTCTTCCAAGTTATTTATATATATTACAAATAGAAGAGGTCCCAGTACCGAGCCCTGCGGCACACCGCTAGTGACCGACCTCCAACTAGAAAAACACCCTTCCACTATTACTCCCTGTCTCCTTTTACGAAGCCAGTTACTTATCCATCTAGCTACCTGTCCTTGTATCCCATGAGCCTTGACCTTTTCAACTAACCTCCCATGAGGGACTTGGTCAAACGCCTATGCCTTCTAATTTTAAACGTTTAGGAACAGATATTGATTGTCTTGCTGATGTGTGCCTCCCATTATTTTATAGACCTCTATAAAATCATGCCTCAGCATCCTCCAGTCCAGAGAAAAAAATAAGTCCATGTCTGACCAGGCAAGGACTTATTGGAATAACAAATGTGTAGAGTATAGGGCTAATGGTAGGACTCTTAATAGTGTTGAAGAACAGAGGGATCTTGGTGTATATGTGCATAGATCCCTGAAAGTTGGCAATCAAGTCGATAAGGTTGTTAAGAAGGCATACGGAGTCTTAGCTTTTATTGGTAGGGGGATTGAATTTCGGAGCCGCAACGTCATGTTGCAACTGTACAAAACTCTAGTGCGGCCGCACTTGCAGTATTGTGTACAGTTCTGGTCCCCACATTATAAGAAAGATGTGGAGGCATTGGAGAGGGTACAGAGGAGGTTTACAGGATGTTGCCTGGTATGGAGGGCAGGTCTTATGAAGAGAGGCTGAGGGATTTGAGGTTGTTTTCGTTAGAAAGAAGGCGGCTAAGAGGAGACCTTATTGAAACATACAAGATGAGTAGAGGTTTAGATAGGGTGGAGAGTGATAGCCTTTTTCCTAGGATGGAGAAAGCTAGCACGAGGGGACATAGCTTTAAATTAAGGGGTGGTAGTTATAGGTCGGATGTCAGAGGTAGGTTCTTTACCCAGAGGGTGGTAAGGGTATGGAATGCCCTGCCTGCTGCAGTTGTAGATGCGCCAAGTTTGGTGGCGTTTAAGAGATTAGTAGATAAGTTTATGGACGAAAAGGGAATGGTTTAGGTTAGAAGGTCATTGCTTTTTCCTAATTGGTCGGTGCAACATCGAAGGCCGAAGGGCCTGTTTTGCGCTGTAATGTTCGATGTTCTAGGCTGGCCTTATGAATCGGGGCGTCAAGTCCTGATAGCATCCTTGTAAATCTTTTTTGGCCCTCTTTCTAGTTTAATAATATGCTGTCGATAATAGGGTGACCTGAACAGTATTCTAAGTCTGGCCTTACCAATGTTTTGTATAATTTCAACAAGTCGTTTCAACTCCTGTATCCAATGTTCTGACTGATGAGACCAAGCATGCCGAATGCCTTCTTCACCATTCTGTTCACCTGTGACTCCACTTTCCAGGAGATATGAATATGTACCCATAGATATCTTTGTTCTGTAACTCTCCACAATTCACTCTACCAAAATGCATTTATCTAACTTAAACTCCACGTGCTATTCATCAGTCCACTGGCACAATTGTTCAGGATCCCGTTGCAATTAGTGATAACTTTATTCACTATGCCAGCAAACTTGGTATCATCTGCAAACTTACTAACCATGCCTCCTACATTCACATCCAAATCATTAATATAAATAACAAATAACAGTGGATCAAGCATTGATCCCCGAGGGTACACCGCTGGTCACAGTCCTCCAGTTTGAAAAATAATCCTCTAAAACCATCCTCTGGCTTCTGTTAAAGTCTCGGTTGTTCTTCGTATCTTCGCAAGATCGACTCCCGATGATTGCCTAGCAACGTGTGGGCAATGTGGGTACGATTTAAGAGTTCAGTAAGTATGCGTATATGTTGAGTGCGTATCCCATCAATTTAGGAACTGAATTTCAGACACGCATTGCGCTCTAGATACAATATTTCTTTCTTTTGTCCTCCCTACACATTCTGCCACCTTGTCTTGAATAATCTCCATTTGTTCTATAATAGAGTACGAGGGAAGTAATTTCATCCTGTCCACCCTGTTTAATTTCCTCATAATTGTGTATAACTCAGTCGAGTCACTGCTTAACTTTTTTGTTCCAATGAACACAAAACAACCTATTCTTTTCATATTTTTCTAGCCCCGGCAGTATTTTTGTAAATCTCCACTGCAGTTCTCTGGGGCAACATGTCCTTCCTATATTGTGGTAATCAGAACTGCATACAAGGCTGCAGTCATGTCCTCACTAGTTCATTATACATTTCCACCACTAGATCCTTCCTTTCAAATCCTTCTTCCTGCCAAAGAAGGAGAGAATTTCACATGCCTTCTTTACAATATTATCGACTTGAGTTGTTGTTTTAGAGACCTGTGTACTTGTACGTAAATATCTCTCACTACTCTTTATCCACTCTTGAAGCATCTTCCAATTTATTGCTTTACCAGTTTTAGTAATCCCCAAAAGTCCCCGCAAAGGAAACTGAACCCTACTCAGTCGTGAAGTGTTCAATTCATTTTGATCAATTCCCACGTTTCCCACAACTCTTCTCAGTTCTTCAAAGCCTTTCTCTTTCCTGTCTAGACTATTTCTACAACTTCAGGTTGATTTGATGTATCATCTTATTACTGCTCTCTCTAGGGCGTACAGTGGGAAATAATCCTGGGATTACTACATTTGAGGTTCTATATTTTAATTTGTCTCACAAATCCTGTACTAAACTTTAGGGGACCTCAGGCACTAGGTTACCTGTGGCCTTGGTACCAATGTGTATGAAGATGAGGTTAGGAAGAGCGGAGTATGAGGACAAATCCGCAAATTTTGATGACATTATTGTAGTTAAAGTATAAAGTTTAAAGTTTATTTATTAGTCACAAGCAGGATTACATTAAGTTACTGTTAATTGCCACAGTCTAGCGTTTGTTCGTGTTCACTGAGGAAGATTTCAACATGGCCATGACAAGCATGTCTTTCGAACTGTGCGAGGAAACCAGAGCACCCACGGGAATAACCGGAAATGCGGGGAGAAGGTACAGACTGCACAGACAGAGACCAAAGCCAAAATTCCTGACACTGTGAGGCAGCAGTGCACTGCTGCCTCCCTCCATCCGTGGTATCCTTAAACCCGTGCGCAAATGTTAAGCGAAATGGGGATTAATATATTATATTCCATTTATTAACATTAAGTAAATGTTTTATTTTGTGTTAAAATCTAATTAGTCGTCATATGCCTTTGTTTTCTCCATTGTTAAGAAACCAAAAATAAAAATAGCCATTAACATCCGTCGAAAGAAGTTTCCATTCTGGGACCCATCTCCTTATTTTTAAATCAACTGAATCGTGGCATTTTTCCACACTCGTCGGGAACAATAACATTTTTTTGGAAGTTAGGCCGTGAATTACAGGTTGAAACAGATGATGGTTGTTAAAACCTAGAGATATTTTTACTTCATATTGCGTCATGTAAAACACAACTCATAGGGGATCAACAAGCAAAACTTTATAAAATGTACCTTCTTTTTGCATAATGCTGTCAGCAGCTACATATTTTCTGGTGAACACTGTTTGTTGTTCTGTTTTTCCCCAGGTTCCTCGAAATGTATGTGCTCTATACGATTTTTATGAAACTTCTTATCAGGGCATTTATATTTCAGTTTTAACTACAAAAACATAGATTGAGGTTACAAATGATTGACGCCATAGAGACAATTAATGTTAATGTAGAACTATTCTTGGTTGGATGGAGTAGTCAACAAATAAAAGCGTTTATAATGTTGCAATGGCATTCTCCTGAGAAAGTATGTTTATTGCAGGCTGTAGAGAAAAATAGCATCATATGTTTATAACCTACCATTTCCATCATAAAAAATGATAGTGGAGTAACGAGAATGCCATGGGCTAGTAATCCAGAATGCCAACCTAATGCACGTTAGAGGCGAGATCAGATCAAACATTGGATTTGAAGGAATTATAAAATATAACATTGATTTTCAGTCTAATCTCGACAGTGGTTCCTCTCGACTGTTGTCGGCAGTCCTACTGTTTATGCTCCATTATGTACAGCAACTCAGGAACAAGACCTAAATTAGTGTATATTTCTTGCAACTGCCTCTGCACCTACTCACTTTTCTTATTCACATCATTCTCCAGTGACTTGCTTTCCTTCTCTGCCTGCACAAGTTTCACACAGTACCTTAACTTGCTTAGATTTTTAACTATTCACCAGCTATTTAACTAAGCACCCGCGTAGTGCTTGATAAACATGTTCATTAGCATCTCCCTCTGAATTTATGCCAACTTGAGTGGATAAATCTTATAAGAATATTCTTTAATTAAACCAACATATTCAACATCATACAGTTATTTTAGTACTTCCAAGCTTATTTCTAGATATAGCTGTATGAGATTGCGATAATTCAGTTCATTTTGATTTTCCTCCTTACTAATCTTCCCAAATTCTGACTACTTTCTCTTTCACCATTCTAATTATAGGAATGCCAAGTTCAGAATTATGATTCATGTCTTCACTCTGAAATGGAGCAAATGGTGTATCTTTCTCCTGATTTGTTTCTCTATCAAAATACTATTTGAGCATATTAACATTACAGACACTGTGAATTTTACTTTTGTCATGTTGAATAATTCACATTCATATCAAATAATTCACATCATTCGATTTCTGTGTGAGTTGATAAGGCCACTAAACCTTGCTTTGAATACTTCACCCACCACTGGTAATAAAGATAACATTTCATCCCATTAATGATCCTCCAGAATTTTGATTTATCTGTTTCTTTTTGCATCCTATGTTGTGCTATCTTTAAATGCAGTCTACATAATTCACCAGACCTATTTAATCTTTCTCTGAAGTTTGACGGTCGAGCAATGCAATCTGACCCAGTAAATTATATTTGATCAATTTACTTGGTCCTCTTTGTTCATTAGATGCGTCCCTAATTACAAAATGTACAATTGGGATTCTTCTATCCCATTCACCTAGATAATCCTAACTATAGGCTCCCAGAATGGCCTAATATGTGATAATACTGTTCTAACGCTCCCTTCGCTTCTGGATAACACACAGTGAAATCAATTGGTACGCTACCCATAACTTTCCTGAAGAACTTCAACACATGATGTGATCCTTGGCAAGAAAGACGTATACGGGCTGTCCATATCTGGTTAAAAAAATCCCCTGTTGATCTTTTCATTGTATGATGTCGCGGGAATGGCCACTGGCAATCTAGTTAACATATCTATTATGTCCATGAAAACAAATTCCAACTTCTTCATATCGGTAGGGCGTGTTCTCAATTAGGACCGTCGTAAAACGTTGTATTCCGGGTGATCGTTTGATTACCACTTGTGGTTTTCCTTTTACCAGATATGTGTGAAATTTCGGGCAAAGTTCTATTGCAGCTTTATGCAATCATAACCAATAGAGCTATTTTATATATTTGGTTGAGTTTTTCTTTCTCCTAACGGACATCTTACTGGAACTTTATGAGCTACCCACAACACCATTTCACATAGCATACTGGTAAGAAAACTTAATGACCTTCTGCCACCGTTCATCCATCTGGATCTTCACTCCATCGAAAAGACCTAATTGTTAATATAATAAAGCGGCGGCCTTCACTCAGATTCTTCTTTTGTGTCTGCTTTCTGACACAATACTTTGATCTCAGAGAAACATAGACAAATAGCAACATAGAAGAGAGTAACAGCAAGGTATCATTTGGCTCTTCGGGCCTGCTCTGACATTCTTCACGATCATCCAACTCAATAGCATTATCCTGCTTTCTCTCCAGAGCCCTTGATCCTAATTTTCACCAATTGACATATTTAGCCACCTCTTGAATAAATATAAACGTTTGGGACCAACTATTTGCCATGGTAATGAATTTCATAGGCTTGCAGCTCTTTTAATGAAGAAATGTCTTCTCATCTCTGTCCTAAATGATCTACCCCGAATCCTAAGACTGTGGCCCCTGGTTCTGTATACGTACACACCATTCGCAACATCCGTCCTGCATTTACCTTGGACAGTCCTTTTAGAATTTTATAAGTCTCTATGAGATCCCCTAATTTGTCTGAACTCGACCAAAAACAATCATAATCCAGTCAATGTCTCCTCATACATCAATCCTACCAACTCCGGATTCAGCCTGGTAAATCTTTGCTGCTGTGCCGTGTGAACAAGATCATCCTTTCTCAGAAAAGGAGAACAAAACTGCACATATTTTTGGTGTGGCCTCCCAAGGCTCTGCATAATAGCAACAACACGTCTCTGCTACTGTATTCGAAACCTCTCGCAATAAAGACCAACATACCATTTGCCTTCTTTGCTGCCTGCTGCACCTGCATGCTTACCGTCAATGATTGGTGCACAAGGACACACATGAACTGCTACACACTCTCCTCTCCCAATTTACAGTCATTCAGGAAGTAATCTGCTTTCTTGTTTTTGCTTCCAAAGTGAATAACCACACATTTATACATGTTATACTGCATCTGCCATCCAGACATCTAATATTTCTAGAGACACTTCTGTAAGTACTCTAGGATGTAGATCAGCAGATACTGGTTATTTTTCCGCATTCAATCCCATCAATTTTTCCAGCACCAATCCTCTACTAATATTTATGTCCATCAGTTCTTTCCTCTCACAAAACATTGCATTCGCCAATCGTTCTGATGTCTGATTTGTGCTCTTTCTTGTGAAGACAGAATCAAAGCATGTATTCAGTTGTCAGGTATTTCTTTGTCCTGTAACTAACATTGCCCCGTTTCTGTCTGTAGGGCATTTACATTTGTCTTTACCAACATCTTTCTCTTCAGCTATGTATAGGAACTCTTCATGTTGGCCTTTATGTTCCCTGCAAACTTACTTTTGGCTCTATTTTCCTTCTTTTTCAATCCTTTGGTCCTTCTTTGCTGAATTCTAAACTTCTCCCAATCCTCGGGCCTATTACTGTTCGTAGAGAACGTGTATGCTTCTTCGCTGGATCGGATGTTCTCTCTAATTTCGTTTGTGAGTCATGGATGGCCCTCTTATCCATTTTACTCATATCGGCATTTTTCTGTTGCAATTCTGCAATTTTCTGGAACTAAAGACCTGCTTTATCATCAAACTATTCTTATTCTTTTTCAACTATCTGGTCATAATTGATTTTTGATAACTGGACATCAGTGTCTTTACATTTACGTTTTGATTCTTCCTCCTGTCTCAGCCTGTGATTTTGTGATCTTGTTACCACACAGTCGAGAAGACTGCCAGAACATTCTTCATGCATCACCACAGTTGTTTAATTTACACTACCTTTTCTGCCTCAGTGGGCACCACTCCATCTGTGATCCAGTTATGATGTTACCCAGGTTAAACTGAATCCCTGAAAAAAAATTCTCTGTTACTCTATTACCACCTTACCACTTTTCATCATACTCTCCTGCTTTAACTGATATAATGTTCACTACAAATTTCATATATTACTATCTTTTCTCACAAAATTTCCTTTACATTTTCCCTCATGTCTCACCAGTAAAGTTTGTCTTGCTCATATGTATCATGAGATCTCATTTTTTCCCGATTCCTCCTTGTACACGAGTTAGCATTGCCCAAACAAATGCATTCTTTAAAGAGTTTTTTTTTGTTCTTTTGTTCTTTGTACAGATCCTGCACTTGTACATTAACTAACCACTGAACAGCCAGTACTTTACTTTAGCTTCAAACATTTTTGTTTTCTTCACTCTATATCAAATCACACTGGCTTACCTGTTTTACTACATTTTTCTTCCCAGTTTTTTTTAAGCTGCCGAAACTGAGACTTTTGTGTATCCAATAGTATTACAATGAAAACATTTAAGTTTCTTATATCTTCCCCATGCTTTCTTTTTAATTGAAGTAATCTATCAATACTATCTTCAAGGACGCGTTTACAAGCCTGAGGATTTCTCTTTTCGCCAGCGTCCATCCTTCAGAAATTAAGCTGGATGTCACAACCTAAACCTTTATTTATGAATTAACTCATAATCGACTGCCATTTCTACTCTGACACTCGCAGTTTTAACCCTTCCATGTAAGTCCTGATTTTGGGATATGATATTTTGAATTTTTTCAAGATAACAGTTTCCCTAAGAGAGTCAAAAGTCTGATTTATTTTCAAAGCCCTTATCCTCCTGTCAAAGTAGTTTCGATTCTTTCAAATGCTATATATGTTTGAAGAGAATCATTCATTTAGATATCTTAACTTTTTTCTGTGAGTTTCTAGAAGTAACTCATATGCACATGATATGTTATTTTGCATCTTATCATAATCCCTAGATATCTCCTCTGTTAGTGGCACAACCATCTCACAGGTTCTACCAACAACTTTGTTTGAACCATTAATGCACACATTGTCTGTGTTTAGCCCCTTTCTCAAATGAAATGAAAATGGCTGTGGCATTCTTCCCATCAAAATTTGGCAGCGCTTAAACAAATTTAGCCCGATCCCCATTCTGCCTGAGTACAACAGATTGGTCCTTCCTCACTGTTCGCATTACTTCTCCCAGCATTTACTGTTGCCTCCATTACTTTAATTTGGCGTTCACTTTTCAGTTCCAGTCTCCTTTTCCTTCTGCTCGGTTATTGCTGCTGACTTTCTCTTTCTTTTTCTGCAGTATTTGGTACTTTTTCCCATTCCTTCTCCATTTGCATTAAGTCTAATTCAAACTATTTAATTTCCATTTGTTATTGCAGCTGTTTCATTTATAATTGAAACATTGACCATTTCCAATGAGTCTGCTTCTCATTGGAAGATTGTAAACTGTCACTGGAATTATCTTCGCCTTCCGCACCCTTTCAACTGCAGTTTATTGGTAAATAAAAAAGTTGTATTTTAACCACCAATTTTCAGCTAATTCGCGTGACCTCTTCTTCACCCAGGGAAAAGTCAGCCACTGGAAGAGCTATATCTCCACAAGACACTCCATGTTTAAACTAACGCATTCAACACCTGGAAAGATAGCACCAATACTCATTTCTCACTGTAGGGTGAAGGATAATTCAGAACGTTTACAATACATTGTAAGGGAGTGGATGAACACCAATTGTCGTGGTTAATAATGGTCGAAACGAAATTCGTATAAAAACAAGACCCAGTAGTCGGATTATTAAGATTTATGCAGTAAGTTAAAATATGAATTTACAGGTGTTGATGTCCATATTATTAGTAGTGCCACATGCTAATCAGTGTAGAAGTATAAGGATATGTCAAATGAGTACTTGGTTGAGAGATGGAATGAGGATAGAGGTTTTGGATTCCCGAGATTTTGAAACATTTCAGTCAATATAGTCCACTACAAACTGCAGTTATTAAATTGGGCAGGACCCAGTGGAGGGAAAGGGGTAGTAGATGGGGGATGTTGTGAGTCTGGCAGGGGTAGTTGAAGGAGTGTTTGGAGTTTTTTCAGTTAATTTTACGCGGAGCACGTCAACCTACATAACGTATCAGAGGAGAGGAAGTCGAAGACAAAAACAGAAGAGGGACAACAAGGAGAATATGAAATGTTATTGTCAGAGAAGTCAAGAACCAAACTCAAACAGGGTCATACAGAAAAGGAGCGGGAATTGGAAAGATTATGTCAAAAAGACAGGCCTTATTTGTTTTCTTTATCAAGAGGTGAATTCGCAATGAAGTGAATGATTTAATCATGCAATCGACTAAATAGGTATGATATCGTTGGGATTATGGGTACACGGCTGTACGGTCATCAGGCATGGGAAATGAACATGCTAGGCCATTCAGCACTTCGGAAGGCCAGTAAAAAGGATTTTTTTTCCTTTGGGGTGTGGGGTTGCATTTCTGGTTAAAGAAAAAAAATCACATATTAGTGAGGAAGGATATAAACTCCGAAGATACTCAATTTTTATGGGCAGAGTCATAGAATCCTACAGTGCAGAATGAGGCCCTTCGGCCCATCGAGTCTGCACTGAACACAGTCCCAACCAGGCCCTACCCCCATATCTCTATCTTTTTTACCCACTAATCTCTTTAAGCAATGCATCCCAGGACATTAAGGGACTTTTATTTCGCATGGCCAATCAATCTACCACGTACATGTTTGGATTGTGGGAGGAAACCGGAGTACCCGGAGGAAACCCACGCAGACACGAGAGAATGTGCAAATTCCACACAGATAATGACCCGAGCTTGGAACCAAATCCAGGTCCTTGGAGCTGTGAAGCTGCAGTGCTAACCAATGTGCTGCCGTGCCGCCCGAGCTAAGGAACTGTTAGGGGTAAAACACATTAAAAGGGGTAGTGACTTGACAAAGTAAGTGCTGTAAGGATGTTAGGAATAGTATTAAACAGAAAATTCGAGGCACATTTAATAAAGGAATATCTGTAATTACCCCCAGAATTAGGATTCCCCTCACTCGACGTCACTGTACAGTCTTCTGGAAATAATCCAGAACCCCTAACCACTTTTCATAACTTAAATGTTCCTTCTGGCAGCATCTTCCTGAATCTCCTTTGCATCCGCTTTGGTTCAGTAACATCCTTCCTGTAATATGGCGACTACAAATGCACACGGTACTCTAGCTATGGCGTCACCAATATACTATACAACTCCAATATGATATTGTAATCTATGCCTCGCTTGGTAAAGGCAAATGTCCGATATTACTTTTTCATCAACCTACTAATCTGTTCTTCCGCTTTAAGAAATCTGTGGGCAAACATACCAATGCCCCTTTTCTAAAGAACTTCCTGTTGTTATGCCATTAATTGAGTACTTCCTTGTGAAATTGCTCATTCCAAAGTTTATTCCCTCAAACCTTTCAGGAATAAATTCCATCTATCATTTATCTGCCCATTTGGCCATTTTGTCTTTATATTCTTGCAACCTAGTACACTCAGCTTCACTATTAACCACCTGACCAATCTTTCTATCGTCTGCAAACTTATTAATCCAACCCACATAGTCATCTGTGTCACTTATATAAATAACACATAATGTAGCACCCAAAATGGATTCCTTTGGTATACCACTGGGTTCTGGTTTCTAGTCACTAAAACAGCCTTCTGTCATCACCCTCTGTCGCCTATAACTGAGCCAATTTTGAATCAACTTCATGAAGTTTCCCTGTAGGACATTTGTATTTATCTTTTACACAAGGCTCTCCAATCACACCGTGTCAAAGGCTTTGCTGAAATCCATATAATTTACACTAATTGCACTACATTAATTTGCAAATCTGGTCATTTCCTCAAAAAAAACAATCGAAGTTCTTAGGCATGATCTTCCTCTGACGAAGCCACGTTGACTATTCATGATCAAGCTTTGCCTTTCCAAGTGGAGATTGATGCTCTCCTTCAGACGCTTCTCCAATATTTTTCCTACCACAGACGTGAGGTTCACTGATCTGTAATTCTATGTGTGTCTCAATAAAGTTTCTTAAATAATGGAACAAAATTAGCAATTCTCCTGTCATCTGGCATCTATCCTGTCACCAAAATAAAACTGAAAATTTGGGTCAGAGCCCTCTGCAATTTCCTCCTTCGCCACCTAAAGCACTCTAGAGAACAATTCGTCCAGGCCTGAAAATTGATCCACTTTTAAGGCTACCGACACCACAAGTATCTCATTCTTCTTTATGTAAGATAGGACGCAAGTAAGTTGAAAATATCAGAGGAATATTAGCATACATATCTAAAGATCCCTGAAGACAACCAGGCATGTAGATATAGTTGTTAATAAGACATATAGAATAGTTGCCTTTATTAGCACAGAATATAACAAAAGGGACTTTGGGTTGGAGCTGTATAAAATTCTCATTATTCGGCAAGTATAACATTCTGTGCAATTTTCGTCGCTACAGCATAGGAAGGACATGATTGCAGTAGAAAGGGTGTAGAGGTGATTCATCAGTACCTTTCCTCGAAGAAAGCATTTCACCTATAAAGATAGGCAAGTGAGGTGGAAATTGTTCCCTTCGGACTGCGAAGACCGAGAGACAATTGACTGAGCTGTATAACGTTATGAAATGCATTGATAAATTAGATGGGAAGAAATGCTTCCCCTTATTAGAGCGGTCAATAACCAGAGACACAGATTTATAGAGTTATAAATCATACAAGTTTGCAGCATGGGAAAAGACCCTTCGGCCCAACTTGTCCATTCCGCCCTTTTTTAAATCCCTAAACTAGTCCTAATTGACCTCATTTGGCCGACGTCCCCTATACTCATCTTACTCATGTAACTGCCTAAACGCTTTTTAAAGAGAAAGTTTACCCGTTTCTATTCCTGCCTCTGGGAGCCAAAACTCACAACACTCTGTGTGAAAAAAAAAAATGCTTCTCGACACCCTTTTTGTATCTCTCCCTTTTCACCTCAACCATATGCCCTCTAGTTTTAAATATTCCTACCTTTGGTAAAAAGGTATTGAGTATCTAGTTAATCTACGCCCCTCATTATTTTATGGAACTTTGTAAGATCATCCCTCAGCCTTCTTTAAGGAAAGAGGCAGGCGTTTTAGAGCAGATTTAAGAAAATATTTTCACACAAATAGTGCTTCAAATTTGGAATTCATTGTTTGAAAGAGTGGCAGAAGAGGGAACTCTGCTAACATTTAAGAATTGTTCTGAAACACTATAGCACTCAAGACTATGGACCAAATGCTGGAAAATAAGATAACGACAGATGTTTGATTGTCAGCAGGCGCATAGTGGATTTAATGTCCTCTTCCTCTGTTTTAAAACTTTATGACTATGGTCACTGATATCTTTCTTACTAATCCAGTGCCAATACTACTTCGCTACCGCCTCCCTGGTATCTCATCATATGTAGTCTCTGCCCAAAGTCATTGGGATCTTTGAACATTGCCTCCTGAATTAATTTCAGAGACATTCAGAGAAGATGGCATAGTGGATATGTTGCTGAAGCGGTTATCCAATTATCCAGGCTATAGGGACATGGTGTTCAAATCACTTAATATTTGCAGCTGCTGGAAAGTGAGACAAATAATAAACCATAAATACAAAGCTAAAATCTGCAATCCTGTCCATGGAAGTATCGTCGATTTTTGAAAATATACTGTGTTCCACTAATGTCACCCCAGGGAAATAAGTTTGTTATACTTTCTTCGCCTGGAATACGTGTGACTCCAGGCAACTGACTCCAATACCACTGACCCTTTACTGACGGCTGAAACCTCGCAAGGTCAGTTCAAGGGCAATTCCGAGTGGACACACACGACTGGCCCTGTAAGTAATACCAACATTCTGTGAATGAATATAAATAAAATCCTTGTGCGCAGGGTGCTCACTTCACTTTCATGGTCGTTTCTGCTAACAACCTTGCAAACAACACAGGAGGCATTTAGAGGGGTGATTACTTTTTATTCAAACAGAGTTTTTATTCAAACAAAAAAATTGGTCAAACAGATATGCTTAGTGTGTGCAACATTCTCAACCTTGTAGTATGCAGGCACATCGCTTAGCTACAGTTGCTGCTATTGATCAGTGTAATATCCAACAACAAGACTCAGGCTTGTACCAGAGCATTTGGTTTGACCTCATCATATTCTTGAGGAGTTGATTTCACCAGACTGAAATAGCTGTGCCCCACCATTTTACCAAACTGACAATCATAGAGTTTATTTTCATAAATATTGCCAGATGTTTGGTGTTTTTTAGTCCAATTGTTGATTGGGCATCACTTTCTTTCCAAGAGTAGAGGCTGAACATTAGATGGTGTGGGAATTTCCGTATGCCACATGAATAGGTGATCGCTAAATTTCCTGTTCAATTTCATGACCTAAAGTCACATCGAGCAAGGGCTGGAAATAAGGGAGTGAAGCATGTGGAGCAGTCCAGAGTGGGGATCTTCACTTAAACTTGGCTAATAGTTTCAGAACTCGCTTGATCAGTTGGAATGCAATGCTCAAACTCCACTAAATACTGTTCTTAGTGTGCTCAAATCCGTTAGTTTCCAATGGGGTCCTTAGGTTATCTACAGCCAATGGCTATTCCTGTATGGGCAGTGACCTTCTGGTAAAGCCTTTGGAACAGTCAGCTGGGGACATGGTTTCGAATATCGCCTTAAAAGGAATTTGTAATTCATATGCATTTTTTAAAATCTATAAAAATATAAATCTAATGATGACAATGAGTCAATTGTAAGAAAGTCCTATTTGGTTCAGTAATGTCCTATGGGAAGGGAATTAAACGTCCTTACCCAGTTTTGCCTGCACCGGACAACGGAAGAGATACACTTTCTCTTCCGACAACAAGGGATGGACAATGAATGACAACTATTCAAAGAAAAGAAACCCAAAATGTTACTTCTCTCTGGTGGGAAACTGGAGAAATCATCTCGAACGCCTTCTTTACAGTTCACCCAGTTTTGATTAATTCATAATATCAGCGAAGCTTTGAAACGAATTGGTCTGAACCCAACGTTAAACTTGATCCCATAAGCTTACCGACTGAAAAGTTGGAAAAAAGTTGCAATAGTTCACTGATTTACCAATGTGCAAATCTGAATAATTATGCACTTAGTCTTTCATTGTATCCGTGTCGGTATTTTTTGATTTCTGTTAACCCGAAGCATTAGGAAAAAAGAGTAAACATATTTACATAGCCATACCAGGCTGCGTATACGTTTTTTTCCCACATGGAATTATTGATCATAATGTATAATTCCTCTTTAAGTGAAGGGAGAATTTTATCTTTGTTCTCTCATGGGAGATGGGTTTCGCTGGCCGAGCCAACCATTGTTGCCTATTCCTGATTGCCGTTTAGATGAACTGTTTTCGAGATTATGCAGAGGTTGGTTAAGAGTCAATCACATCCACGTGAGTTCACCGTCTCATGTAAGTCAGTTCAGGTAAAAACGGGAGATTTCCTTCTGTAAAGGACTATTTGTGAGTTTTTAAACAACACCAGTGTACGTTTTCATGTTCGCCATTCTTAGTTTGTTCCAAGATTATTAATTGCTTGAACTCAGTTGCACTGAACTCTAACCCGAAGTCACCTGACTGCTAATTTAGTGACGTTTTCACTAACGCACCAGCTCTCCCCCTCGTGAGGCTCATCTTGAGAACTTGACGGCAACGCTAAATTAATGGAAAGGAAATAGGTCAGGAAAGAATAGACAAAACGACAAATCACTGTCAGGAAATCCCACATTTTAAAAGCACAGTGGCAAATAAAATGGTGATAAAAACAACTACTTGCAACAGATTGAAGTCGTCTGCATTAAAGAAATCAGGTGGGCCAAGTGGCCGTTAAAATGGCAGACACAGAAATGCCGCAAACACTTTCAGCCCAAAGTTGCTAACTGTAGCCTTTTAACCAAAATCTGTGGCCTTGCTGAAATTAGTCAATGTTTTCAGTGTCATTTCCTCAGTAGGATACTTCAACTTTGAACATCTTGCTGGTTAAACATAGAATATAGAACATAGACCAATACAGCACAAACAGGCCCTTCGGCCCATGAGTTGCGCCAATCACATCTACCAATCTACAGACCTATCTATAACCCCCTATTCTATTCTTTTCCATATACTCATCCAGAAGTCTTTTAAAAGACCCCAGTGAGTTTGCCTCAACAACCTCCGACTGCAGTCGGTTCCATTCACTCACCACTCTCTGAGTGAAAAACCGACCCCTGACATGTCCTCTGTATTTGTTTCCCTGCACCTTAAATTTGTGTCCTCTCGTAGTGAACATTTCAGCTCGGGGAAATAGTCTCTGAGAGTCCACCCTATCTGTTCCTCTCAACATTTTATAAACCTCTATCAGGTCGCCTCTCAACCTACGTCTCTCCAGTGAGAAGAGCCCCAGCTCCCTCAACCTATCTTCATAAGGCCTGCCTCCCAATCCAGGCAGCATCCTTGTAAATCTCCTCTGAGCTCTCTCAATAGCCTCTACATCCTTCCTATAATGAGGCGACCAGAATTGCGCACAATACTCCATCTGGAGTCTGACAAGAGTCTTATAGAGCTGCATCATTACCTCCTGACTCCTAAACTCTATTCCTCGATTAATGAAGGCCAGTTCACCGTATGCCTTTTTGACCACTTCCTCCACCTGTGAGGCCGATTTAAGAGTCCTACGGACTCAGACCCCGAGTTCCTTCTGCTCTACAACACAGCTAAGAGTCCTACCCCTTATACTGTACTCCTTCATCCCATTATTCCTGCCAAAATGGACCGCTACACATTTATCCGCGTTGAAGTTCATCTGCCACTTCTCCGCCCAGTCTTGCATTCCATCTATGTCCCGCTGCAACTTTTGGCATCTCTCCAGACCATCCACAGCACCACCGACCTTTGTATCGTCGGCGAACTTACTAACCCATCCCTCCACTTCCTCATCCAGGTCATTTATGAAAATGACAAGCAGCAGGGGTCCCAGAACAGACCCCTGGGGCACTCCACTGGTTACCGACCTCCATGCAGAACAAGACCCATCCACAACCACTCTCTGCCTTCTGGATCCACAAGGCCAAAGCCCCTTGGATCCCATGCCCTCACACCTTCTCCAGAAGCCTTGCATGGGGGACCTTATCAAACGCCTTACTAAAGTCCATGTACACTACGTCCACCGCCCTTCCTTCGTCAATGTGTTCAGTCACATTTTCGAAGAACTCAACTAGGCTCATAAGGCATGACCTGCCCTTGACAAAGCCATGCTGACTATTTCTAATAAGTCCAAACTTCTCCAAATGTTCATATATGTTATCCCTCAGAAGCATCTCCATCAGCTTACCAACCACTGAAGTCAGACGCACTGGTCGGTAATTTCCTGGACTATCCCTGTTCCCTTTCTTTAAGATAGGAACCACATCCGCAATCCTCCAATCCCCTGGAACCTCTGCTGTTTCCATGGACGACGCAAATATCATCGCCAGGGGCTCTGCAACCACTTCCCTCACCTACCACAATAACCTGGGGTACATCCCACCCGGTCCCGGTGACTTGTCTATCTTGATACATTAAATTGTAGAATCAGAATGGAAACAGATGTTAGGGTTAAGGGTAGAGTAGAGCTAATCATTACTCAGTTAAGCTTCCATGCAGCTGTCATAATTTGTGCCATTATCTGTGGCGACCAAATTCACCTTGAAGAATTGGGGATAGCTCATTGTGGGCCATGAAGCATGTGCCTCACTGACAGTATTTATGGAAGGGGGGAAGGATGGGCGTGTAATTGTGTGTGTTTGTACTTGTGTGTGTGGACGTTGGGGGAGTTGGGGGATGTTGTTGAGGTTTGTAAAGGATGAATAACACAAAGTTTAAAGGATCAGTTCCACCAACTTACAAGACAAAGAAGCAAGTTGACACGGCAAGTTGCAAGAGATAGAGCAATCAGCAAATGGAAAACCATTCATTAATCCAAAACAAAATCCCCCTGGATCTTTGACTGTGTATTTTTTTCCTTTCCAACCCTAGGAGAGGATGAGACCTATTATTATCCCCTCTTACATTTGTGTTATTGTGACGTGGGTAATGATTATGTCATCAAACTTTGCCTTGAAACGGTAGGTACCAATTGCTACGTAAACCCCCTCCTCTGCTCTCCCCCAAATACATAAACATAAAGCACGAGGGAGCATAATAGGATGTCGGATCTCGAAAATTGAAGAAAAAGTATGAGAAGTGTCATTTTTGATTTTCTGCAGCCAACTGGCCGAGGTCACCCACTGAAAACGAAATAAGCGAGGTAGCTGTTGAATTTTCTTGTCGACTGGTCAGTGCCTCCTGTTCGCTGAATCAATCTTCAGACCTTAGGTGATTTTGATTTTTGGCTGCTTCGCTTCAGACAGGCAACATCTGAAGATGGAATCACTCGGCGAAGTTCCTACTTAAAGAGAGTACAACATCTTTGTCACATTTGGGAAATATCATTTTCCCTTTGTCAAAATCCGAAGACTCCAAGCTCCAGCAAGAGGCAAGATTGACGTTGTTACTGAATTTATTTAAGAGGCTGTGTGTATTTTTCCGACATTCTACAATAATATAAGCTCAAATTGAATCCACTGCTTAGCAATGACTTTGTCACTGCGACTTAGTCGCACTACCACCATTAACGAATCCATGGTCACGCCCGGAATCGAGGTACCACCTTTCCCTACCTCTACTAGCCAGTAATGATCTTTGGAGTTGAACCTCTTTTTCTCCCACAGATCCCAAGGGCCGAACTGCAACTTTTACTGGCCGGTGTAATTCAAGCGGCATCAGCCCACGTTTCAGTGTTGTCCATTTCGTGCAGCATGAATTGCGAATCTGATTTGCTGTCTTCGAAATGGAATGGAGCTGGAAGAATGGAAAAAGTGAATAATCAATTTTAGCTGGAAATAAGAGCTTACAATATTTGCCTAAACCTCTCTATCTCTGTCTGTCCACCCTCCCCCTCATCTCTTGGGTCTCACTCTTTCCCCCTTTGTCTTAGAGACCACCTAGTTACTCCTCTGAGTTGGTATAACGTCTACTTTAATGTCAGTAAACGAGTAAGATTTTAAAGTTACTTGTAATAAAATAATTTGTAAAACTCATGTGTCTGGTTGCATCCATTAACCAGTGTTTAGCGAATAGCTTGTAAGTGGATACAATTGTTCCCAACACATCGAGGCTCTCAGTGCATTAATTTGATATGGCGGGTTGGGGGAAGTTGGATATCTGGGTTGGCGGTATGACTGAGTGATTAGAGTGTTCTTTGTTCATGATTCTTGAGATATTCCCCGCACTGCCTTTGCGGTTCATTTCTTTCAAGCCAAGTACTGCACCTCTGATTACCAGAACGTATATCCTGGAGTAAATCTCGGTGCAAGTTGAAGCCATCTGGGCCAAACATTCCATGCAATGACAGTATCAGATATATCAACACAATGCTTCTTGCAGGGTATGTCTGATCATGGCAAAAGAGTTAGAAAGGAGCATTGGCTCAGAAGCAGACATTAAGATAAAAGCAAAATAATGCAGATGTTGGAATCTGAGACAAAAACGAAAAATACTGGAAAACCTCAATTGGTCTGTCGGCATCTGTGGAGAGTATTGAACCAACATTTCAAGTATGGATGACTCTTCATCCAGTGAAGGGGGGAGAGTTGTCTCCTGGCGGTCTGCTTCCCAGCGTATCTGCCTTCTGTGGGCACGGTCTGCCCCCGGAGTTGTGAGGGTTAGCGCAGCCCTGAGAAGGAAGGGCTTGGAGGGATCGTCACTGCTCTGGGATCTGAACAGTGCGGCGCTCTAGTACTTGGGGGAGGGGGGGAGGGGGGCGGAGGGGTGGGTGTTGCGGGGTAACGGTAATTGGGGCTGGGCCGGGAATGCTTGTGTGGGTTCCGATCAGGTAGAGGGGGGAACAATTGTAGGGGCAGCACTGTGGTGGATCCCAGCAAAGTTCAATCTGACAGCTTGCACGGCACTGTCAGACTCTGGCCTGAATATGCCCCCCGCCCCCGCCTTTTAATGATATTCACGATTGTAAACTCCGCAGTGCACAGCGTGTAGGACATTCCAGTCCGAACTCCCATTGAAAAAAAAATCATGATTTTAACCACTTTTCTCCTCCAGGTCAGCACTTCGAATGAAATTTTGGGAGAATCAGTGCTTCTATTTCTTTAAAATTCTGAGAAAGGCTTGAGGCCGTTGCACAAATGACATATATTTAAACTGTTGGAGGAAGATTTTCCAAAATTTGCCCAGCGTTGATATAGACAATGGGTCACTGACAGTCGCGCTCATCGAATAGTTTGCGTTATATTCCACAATTATTAATGTTAATTTGTTGAAATACACATTTGCTTACTGAAATAATGTCGTGCTGCTTCCATAATTAATCCCAAGAAAGCGAGTAGAACAAAGCTGCGGGCTTGCCAAAGTGATCGGCCAACCATGTCGACTAACCACAATTTAATTATGATCGGAAGTTATTTAAAATGAAAATGGAATAAAATGCAAGCCACTTGTCGGTTCACTATGACCACTTTGCACCATGAAAGTGAATTGTCGTCCTTGCTCTTCGTTTCTGATGTTGCAGCAGAAAATGTGCCCATTGCTTCTACGTGACAAGATTATGGACGCCCTCGTGTCAGACTGGAAGACTACTTGATACATTGAAAACTTTCAGAATCCACAGCACATGTCTTTGGAACATAAACATGCCAACTGTAACCCTGATAAGGAAAAACATTATCTTGGTATTCAGCATTAATGAAACTAGCTGGTGTATCTAGGTCACAGGCATATCAAAATTAATAATTGTTTTTAAATATATATTCATACCTTACTTACTTAGAAAATGGATGTGTTCCAAATGCAGAGCAGATTCCCACCAATTTTGTTCAGCATAAAGGTGCTTCGGTCCGTCTTGTTGTCCAACAAGGGGCGTACACGCGATGGGTCGTGCGAGGGCTGCTCTTGGATTTTTCGAGAGCAGCCTAGTGCCTCAGGTCATTAGCGCTTAAACTGGATCAGTTGATGGGCAACACGACAGCTCAGTGACTATCATTGTTTGCTGTGCAGATACATGGATATGGGCCAATATCTGTGGGAGTTTGCACATTCTCCTTGTGGTTGTGTGGGTTTTCTCCGGGTGCTCCGGTTTCCTCCCACATCCCAAAGATGTGCTGTTAGGCTGATTGGTGAAACAAATTGTCCCTAAATTGTCTCTAAATTGGCTTCCCAATCTGGTTTCCAATGTGGATTTCCATAAACATAGACAAGGGCCAAGGGTGGAAGAGGGAACTCACGCTGTTAAAATGGCAGGGCGGGCTCGGTGGCCGAAGGACCTGTTTCCCGTGATGTGTTGTTCTTTGTCCTTTAAAACAGTTTCCTCCCCACAAAACAATTTAAAAATTTAAACCATAAAGAAGCCAATATTATAAATGGCAAAATAAATTCTGCAAATGTATTTTATGTGAATTTGTTGTCGCAATTAACACTGAAATGAAGTTTTCCCTTGTTCCCTTGTCGCCATACCGACTATTCGGGTCAATGCAGCTAACCAGTACGTCTTTCAGAAAGCAGGAGGAAAAGACACGGGGAAAAAGTGCAAACTCCACGAAGGCAGTGCCCAAGCCCAGAATCGAACCGGGTCCCTGCGCTTTGAAGCAACAGTGCTCACCACTGTGCTACCGTGCTGCCCAAATATGACAAATATGTGAATTCAATTTTATCCATGTATCTCCGTGATATTGCGAAGCCCGTTTGCCTAGAACATTCTTTCGATTGTTTGATCAATAACAGTACTATTACGCCAGCATCGCGCTTCCCCGTCCCATCTGTGAAACTATCCAGTTCATCCCGTCTCTTTTTTGTATCAAGGCCGTGTCCATTTTTAATAACATATTTATTGCTGCAGTTATAAATCCTAAAATAATTGGTTCTGTCTAAAAGCTGGAAGCCTAAATTTATTCAGATGGTGTAGCACTGCTGTCTTACAGCGACAGAAATCCAGGTTCAATTTCGGCGTTAGGTTACTGTCTGCGTGAAGTTTGCACATTCTCTCCGTTTCAGAGTGGGTTTCCTATGGGTGCTCCGGTTTCCTTCCACACTCCAATATAGGCTGAATGGCCATGCTAAATTGAACCTAGTAGCAGTGCTTAACAAAATAAATATGTAGGGTTGTGGGAATAGGATCACAGTCCCTGGATGGGACTGTGGCTGGTGCAAACTCGATAGACCAAATTCCCTCTTCCTGCGTTGTAGGGAATCTTTGATGATATAATTTCCACTCTCACTTTCATGGATATTGATCAAGGCGGCCAACGATAAGATTCAATTTGAACAATGACTCAGGATGTGATTTAGTCAGCCACTGTCTATACTTAATTTCAAATTAGTGAACAAGTGAAATGGATGTGTGCTGATCATCTGCAAGCGATAACAATTTATAGTCGAATACTTTCCATGTTTCAGCACTATAACATATAGTAGTAAGATGCTCTGTTTTTTTTTAGAGCAATACAGCACGGGAAACAGGCCCTCCGGCCCAACGAGCCCGCGGCGCCGTCATAACTATATAGTAACAATTTCATTATCCTATTCTAATTTTAGGTTATTCCTAATATGGAAGAGTCTCCATGTAGGGACAATTTGTTTCCCAATCAGCCTAACAGCGAATTTTTTGGGATGTGGCAGGAAACCGGAGCGCCCGGAGAAAACCCACGCAACCACGGGGAGAACGGGCAAACTTCAGCAGACACCAGCCCAATTCCAAGTGTCTGCACAACTACAGCGATAGTCACTGAGCTGTCATGGTGCCCTTCAGATGGTCCACATAAAGCACTCATTTACGACATGAAGTACCAGGCAACCCATGAATCAACATCCAAGAGCTGTACTCGCACCACCTGCCGAATGCATGCTCCTTGTTGGTCAAGTATGGACCGAATTACCTGTGGAAAAAAAAAGCCATAGTTAAACAGGCCTACTATATCCCTCTATCTGCATAACGCTCATGTGGCTGTCCAAGAGACCCTTAAACAACCCTAGCATGCCTGCTCCCACCACCTTACTCGGCAGTGCATTCCACACCCCCACTACCCTTTGTGTGAAAAACTGCCCTCTAATATTCGTCTTATACATAGCCCCCTCACCCTAAGGCCATGACCCCTCGTCCTATCCATTTCTGAAGGTGGAAAAAGTTTACCTCCATTTACTCTATCTATACCCCTTATAATCTTATACACCTCTATGAGATCCCCTCTAAGCCGAAGTCTTTCAAGGGAAAACAACCCCAGTCTATCTAATCGTTCCTCATAAGACAGTCCTTCCATACCAGGCAGCATCCTGGTAAACCTCCTCTGCACTCTCTCCAAGGAATCCACATCCTTCCGATAGTACAGCGACCAGAACTGGACGCAGTATTCCAAGTGAGGCCTAACCAACGTTCTATACAACTGCAATATCAAACTCCTACTCTTGTATTCTATACCCTTTTCTATGAAAGCTAACATACTATACGCTTTCTTTATCACTTTCTCCACCTGTGAAGACACCTTCAGAGACTTGTGAACCTGCACCCCCAAGTCTCTCTGCATCTCTATACTCCGAATAGTTGTACCTTTTATCCTATAACTCTCTTCTACATTTTTCCAGCCTAAATGCATCACCTCGCATTTATCCGGATTAAATTCCATTTGCCATCTATCTGCCCAGTCTACCAACCTATCTATGTCCTGTTTTATTGCCTGGCACTGCTCCTCTGTACCCGCCAATCCAAGCATCTTAGTGTCATCAGCAAATTTGCTGATCTCACCACCCACCCCAACTTCCAAGTCGTTTATGTAGACCACAAATAGAAGAGGACCTAGTACTGAGCCTTGTGGCACTCCACTAGTGACAGGCTTCCAGTCGGAAAAAAGAGCCTTCCACTACTATCCTCTGTCTCCTCCTCCCGAGCCAGTTCTCGACCCATCTACATACCCGGCCCTGTATCCCATGCGCCTTCACCTTCTCTATCAGTCTACCATGAGGAACCTTGTCAAACGCCTTACTGAAATCCATGTAGACGACATCAACAGCATGTCCTTCATCAACTGTTTTTGTCACTTCTTCAAAAAATTCCACTAGATTTGTAGACAAGACTTCCCCTTGATGAAGCCATGCTGCGTATCCCTGATCAGATCGCAGCGCTCCAGATGCTCATACATCCTGTCCCTAAGGATCCTCTCCATTAGCTTACCTATAACTAAAGTCAAGCTCACCGGCCTATAGTTCCCTGGGTGATCCCTCTGACCTTTTTTAAACAATGGTACTACATTTGCTATCCTCCAGTCCTCTGGGACCTCACCTGTGTCCAAGGAAGAGACAAAGATTTGCGTCAGAGGCCCAGCTAGGTCTTCCCTCAACTCCCTTAGCAGCCTGGGGTAAATGCCATCAGGCCCCGGAGAGCTTTATATGTCTTTAAGCTGCCTAACAGCCCCAACACCTCTTTCCTCGTAATCTTTATTTCCCTCAACCGATCCTCAACTTTGTCAACATCAGCAACAGACATCTGGCCAGTCTCTTGCATGAATACCGACGCAAAGTATTCATTCAGGATCTCCCCCATTCCCTCAGGCTCTAAGCATAGATCCCCTCCTCTGTCCCTAAGAGGTCCAATCTTGCCTCTAACCATCCTTTTGTTCCTTACGTAGGTGTAAAATGCCTTAGGATTTTCCTTAATCCTACCTGCCAGAGCCACTTTGTGGCCCCTTTTTGCCTTTCTAACACCCCTTTTAAGATCCCGTCTACACTTTCTATAAGCTTCCAGCGCTGTCTCAGTCCCCAGTTGCCTAGATCTAATGTAAGCCTCTCGCTTCGTCCTGATCAAGTCCTCAATATCCCTGGTAAGCCACGGTTCTCTAATCCTACCTTTCCCATCCTTCCTCCTTGCCAGCACATATCTTTCCTGCAGAGAGTTTAGTTTTCCTTTGAAAGACTCCCACATGTACCTCGTCGACCTGCCCTCGAAAAGCTTATCCCAGTTGGTATCTTTAAGATCTTGTCTAATCTGGCTGTATCTAGCCCTCCTCCAGTTAAATACCTTCCCTTTTGGGCAGGTCTCGTCCTTTTCCATTAATATCCTAAA
Organism: Sphyrna mokarran; assembly: GCA_024679065.1. Classification (NCBI taxonomy): domain Eukaryota; kingdom Metazoa; phylum Chordata; class Chondrichthyes; order Carcharhiniformes; family Carcharhinidae; genus Sphyrna; species Sphyrna mokarran. The sequence goes on from JAGIQG010000009.1 coordinate 99,509,638, forward strand.
GCAGACAAAGTTGTGATCACTATTTGACACATGCTCTCCTACCTCGACGTCAACCACCTGCCCTGGCTCATTCCCCAGAACCTTACTGTTCTCGGAGCAGAGTTTTTTCGAGAGTGGCTGGTGAGACTCCTGATTTGCAATTTCTGTCTTTCACTTTAGTTGCTAGAGTGTTTATTTCGGCACTCCGTAGCGGGAGATAGGCGCGGGGGGCTGCAGGGAAGGAAGCGCGGGAGTATATAAGGAAGGCCAAGGTCGACAGCGGGCAGCGTCGGGAGCGGGCAGTGGAGTGAGACGGGAATTAGAGTGAGAGCAATAAGGGCTTAAGCTCACTGGACTTGAGCGAGCGCAGGCTAGGACGCGGTGAGTAACTTGATTCCTACCTAATCAGCACTCTTTTCCCAACACCTTTAAAGGGGGTATACAAAATGCCACGACACTTGGCCAAACGCGTCCACTGTGTACGCTGCCATTTGTGGACCTTCTTGGAGGCATCACGTCTCCCGAAGGCCCACATATGCGCAAAATGTTTAGAATTGCAACGTTTAAGAGCTAGGGTGAGGCAGCTGGAGCTGCGCTTGGAGGACATGTGTCTAGTGAGGGAAAATGAGGTTACAATGAATAGGGAAGGTAGTCCTGCGGGGACCCCAGTATGAGGCACTTAAATCCGCTAAACGTACCTAATTACATTACTACATTGAAATGGTTGTTTTAACATGTTACAAATGCGAAAGCTCTTAGAATGCGATGAGTTCTACGATGTTTTAGCAACGCTTTGCCCTCTGTGATCAAAGTTTTCAACACCAAAACCAAAAAAGTATTTGCAACTGAAATATGCGAGATATCTGTGTCCGTCGGCATATATTAGAACATAGAACATAGAAAAAATACAGCACAAACAGGCCCATCGGCCCACAAGTTACGCCGAACATTTCTCTACCTACCCGGCTGACCTATAACCCTCTATCTTACTAAGTCCCATGTACTCATCCAGAAGTCTCTTAAAAGACCCCGTCGAATCCGCCTCCACCACGAACACCGGCAGCCGATTGTACGCACCCACCATCTACTGAGTGAAAAACAGCTCTGACAACTCCTCTATACCTATCTCCAGCACCCTAAACATGGCTCCTCTTGTGGCAGTTATTTCAGCCCGAGGAAAAAGCCTATGAGAATCCATTCCATTAATACCTCTCAAAATCTTATAAACCCTATCAGGTCACCTCTCATCCTTGGTCTCTCTAAAGAGAAAATGCCGAACTCTCTCAAACTATCCTCAGAAGGCATGACACTCAATCTAGGCAACATCTTTGTAGATCTCCTCTGCATCCTTTCAATGGCTTCAACATGTTTCTTGAAATGAGGCGACCAGAACTGAGCACAGTAGTCCAAGTGAGGTCTGACCAAAGTTTTATACAGCTGCAGCATTATCTTCAGATTCCTAAACTCAGTTCCTCGAATGATGAAGGCCAGTACACCATACGCCTCTTAATCACATCCTCTACCTGTGAAACCGATTTGAGAGTCCTATCAACCCGGACCCCAAGATCCTTCTGATCTTCGATACTGCTAAGAGTCTTATTCTTAATATGATATTCCTTCATCCCATTTGACCTGCTAAAATGAACCACTTATTCGGGTTGAAGTTCATCTGCCGCTTCTCCGCCCAGTCTTGCATCCTATCTATGTCTCGTTGCAACTTCTGACATCCCTCCAAACTATCCACAACACCGCTAAATTTTGTGATATCTCCAAATTTACCAACCCATCTCTCCAATTCCTCATCCAGGTCATTTATAAAAATCACAAACAGCAAGGATCTCAGACAGATCCCAAAGATGTTGCTTAACTTCGCAGGTTCTCGGGAGCCTGAAAGTGAAATAAAAGCATGAAAAGTTTTTCATGGCCGCCATACACAGCTCGTATAAGAGCATAGTAGTTGATATTTGGTGGAATATTTATCAGTTAATGATTGTTTTGGACACATTCATGTTGCTCATTGCGAGAATAAGAATGGCCAAATCTTCCATATTTCACGGCGAAATTAAATTTCATCATCAAGAATTCCTTAATAACAGCAAGATACCGAAAGTTACAATTATTCTTTTAACTCAATTTAATTCAGAGCTGTTTCGAGTTTCATATCTGATGTAAACATGCAAAATATGCGAATAAAACCATAGTCATTATTGCGCTGCACGTCAATCAACGACAATTTTTTTTTAAATAAATGCTTAGAGGATACCTGAAGTTGTTGTGGATTTTGATTGTCAAAACGTACACTTCCTAATATCACCGTAGAAAACGTTTCAACTATTCTTCCAGGTAGATATCAAAATTATTGAGATAGAATTTCAGCCAGAGTTTCTGTGCTAAAGAAAAGTCTATGAAATCAGCCTTAAGTGACAGGCGGCCAAACTTCTGTTTCGACCAACGTTGTAAATGACAGTCGGTTCTTTGGCCTGTTTCAACGATTTCTCGGAACATTGAATGCACAGTGCCCAAAGTAAAATATTACGCATTATTGTAATCTGGAATAAAAGTAGGGCATACTTAAGTATATCGAAAGAGATAGACATAGAAACATGGCGCATGCTTACCGCAGAAGCATCCACTTTGTTTGCAAATGCAAAATATCATGAGTACTGGATATTCAAAATGATACCCGAACGTTGTGGAAATAATCAACATAGCAGTGTGAAGAATAATATGGATTCGGCACCTAAATCTTATCTCTGTATCTCTTTAGAGATAATGCATGACTGGCGGAGAATTTCCATTTTGTTCGCTCTTTATTTGATTTCTCACACATGACACGCTCCCCGACGGGGCATTATTTGTGGCACTTTTTTTTTTAGTTTTGATTCGGCAGGGAGTAATATTTTCCATCATTTGGTTCTCTCACTTTATCGCGGTGCTTTGACAGTGAAATGCAAAAGGATTATAAATAGGAAAAATGGTACGCACATACAGCCGGACAGTTTTATTTAATTTAGCACATTACCAGGGCAGTGGTCAGGAGACCCATTGGAAATATCACAAGACAAAGTTATTGTATTCAATTCATGGGAGATAACCCACTGATATGCGAGGACTCTCATTTGCATTGCCGTGTATAGAATTTTGCATTCCCACTTAAGTGGAAAACTCGGATCTGAATTCAGTTTAATAAATTTAACTGCAGACAGTGAAAACGGCGCGTGACTGAAAACATATTTTACAATGGAATATTGTAGATGGCTTAAGATGATATTATAAAACTCAGTAACGATGTACTACATGGAGAATATAAAACGTTCTGAGAAATACGCATATTTTTCGCTAACTAAGCAGTTCGGGATTATATCAAATTGATAGAAATATATATACATATATATATATCACTACAAATATTTGTGTTAGGTGATAAGATTATTTAGATTTCAGTAAGGGAACATGGCTACATTTTACTAATAGAGAGGTGTGAAGAGAACGAATTAGTAATAAATATCAAAATAAAGAGCATGAAGTTCCACAAGTTTATAGCAAACAAGAAAGTAGTTGTGGGAACATACGGTCTAATATTACACTGATTGTGGAGACATAGAAATGGAATGCAAGGAAATGGAAGATATTTTGAACAAATTTCTGTATCTTTATTCATTTCAGAAGGCAGAAAATCGGATTCCAGGAATGCTACAACACCATGCGGCAAAACGGAGGGAAAACATTACATAATAACTTTTAATAAAGAGAAATAGTTGGGAAAATATGGAATCTCGCATTGACCAGTCGTTAGTCTTTCATGGCCAGCATTTTATGTTCTTTAATAATTGGCCCAGAGATTACGATGTTTGCAATTTTTTAACATCCGAGATTGCAGAAAAGCATGGAGGACTGGGACACTTCAAACATAATATTTATATTTACCAAAGGAGGCAATCAGAAAGCAGGGGCTACAGGCTAGAGGCAAGTTAGCCTAACAGAAGAAAGTAAGAATTTAAGAACATAATAAACAAAGGACAGGAAAGGAGTAGACCAGTGATCAGTTCTGTCATTCCATTGCATCGTGGCCGATCATTTACAACAAGAGCATTTCCATGCACGATCCCGTTGGTCTTGATTTTTTAAAAAAAATCTATCTTAGTCTTGATTCAATTCAACAAATGAGTTTCCTAACACTTTGTGGCATAGACACTTTATGTACATATTTTCTTAGGTAACGTGACGAAAACTAAACCCAATTTTTCAGGTTCTTATCTAATTTCAGTTGTACGATTGACTTATATATCTCTTGTGATATAGGGCAACATAAAGTTTGTCTTAGTATCTGATTTCTATATCTGTATGTTGTTACTAGTTCGTGTCGGACGATCAAGAAACTCAAATCACTTTGAACTTTAATGCTTCTCAACTTCCCATACATAAGAAACGCTCCGGTGTTTTCAGTTTTTTTATTGGCAACATGATAAACCTTATATTTCTCCACATTAAAATCCGTCTCCCAAATTTGTACCTACCAGTTTAACCTCTCTACATATCATCGATGAGATTTGGCATTCTCCGCGCAATTCATATCTAGTTTTGTGCTATCTGCAATCTGATAAATGCTATATTTAATTTCGATGCCCAAAACAATTATATTAATGGTGAATACGTGAGTTCTGACATTTTTATTTGCAGTAACGGACCAGTTACAACCGACAAACGTGGAAGTGACGTAGATATTTCATCTCTCCGGTTCCTGTCCTTAAACCTGTTCTCAATCCATACCACTACATTCACCCAATTGCATGTACTTTAATTTTGTTTACCTAAATCCTGCCTGGGACAAAATCAAAAACTCTGAAAATATAAACACGTAATACCACATTCGTTCTGACTTATCATTCGCTATTTATATCTGAAAGAAATGCCGAGACGTTTGTCAAACATGATTTCCCTTTTATGAATGTATATTGAGTCAGTCCGATCATATCTTTATTTTAGACATGTTCTGAAAATTTTTCCTTCCTGCAGGCTACCCAATTTGCAGTTCCCAGTTTATACTCTTCCTCATATTTAAAATAATGAGGATACGATTTCCAGCTTCCTATCAGCAGGAACGATTGTTCAATCCATAGAATTCTGGAAGATAGTTACCTATTTCTACATCCCCCTTTTAAATATATATTCCTGGATGTGGACAAAATAGTGCAGATATTATATCGAATTTTGGACAATGCAACCATAAAACATGACTCGGCCGTTTGTCCCTTGCGCTTTCTCCAAATGTTAATAATATCAAAACTGACCCAACATTTCTCAAGTCCATTTCCTTGTCCTTGCTTTGGAATCCTTGACTTGCTTACTACTCAAAAATCTTTCTCTCTATACACTATGTACATTAGCTGTGCCTCCAAACCTTTCTGTGGTAGTGAAGTTTGAAGACTCAAATAGCTCTGGGAGAGAAATCCCCTCACATCTTAAATTTGTGCCCCGTTGTTCTGAGATTATGTTACCTGGTCTTCGACTCTCCAATGCCTGGAAACATCCTCTCAGCATTCACTGTTTCAAGCCCTTTAAGCATTCTGCACGTTTGAATAGATCCACCCCCTTTCTTCTACATTCTAAGAAGAGATTTCCCAATCTGTTTTACCTTTTCTCATGAGACAAAATCTCTATACCGGGAATCATTCAAATTGACATTTTCTTAACTGCCTAAAATAAAGTAATATCATTCCTTAAATAATCGCACCGAAAAGAATTCATTTAGCTCCAGATGTGGTTTCACCAGTACCTTGCACAGTTGCAGCAGCTCTTCCTTAGCCTTCCACTCAACTGCACGATTTGAGGCATTATTCTACTCAGTTTCTTAACTACTTGCTGTACTGTGCGCAAGATGTTTTTGTTTTGCTTTGTACACCACTATTCCCAGAATTCTGTGCATTTAATTGGTCTGCATCTTTGTTCTCCGTTTTAATAAGGTTTTGTTCTTTTGTTCTCCATTCCAAATTGAATAACTTCAAACTTTCGCAAATTATACTCAATTTGTCAACATTTTACTCAGTTATTGATCCTGTTGATGCATTTGTAAACTGTTTGTATCCTCTCACAACTTGCCATTCCAGCTTTTCCTTTCGCCTACAAAATTGGCAGCAGTACATTCATTTCCATCGCTCCTTAATTCAAATTTCTCTTACATCTGTGGAATTTGAGTATCCACTCGCATCAATCAGAAATCATGAACATTGTTATATAGAAATTAGTCCAGAAGAATGATGGAATCTTGTGGCTTGTTCTAAAACAGCCAGAATGTGAATTAGGTATGTCATCCTATAACTGTACTAGGTATGTTTGAGATCACATCTAGAGTTTTCTTTTATTCTCTTTTCTTAAGAAGGAAATCCTTATTTTTGCTTCAGTTCAGATATCTTTCACTAATTCGTTTCTGGGATTAAATCCTTGCTTTACGTGGATAGATTGAGCATTTTTTTTTACTGTACTCACTGAACGTTAAAATAGTCAGATCTTTTTATTGAAAAATGTAAGGCTGTATCTGTTCCTGACGAAAATATTCTGACAGTACGTTTTCCATTGTGGGATTCTAGATCTCAGGGGTACATTTTCAAATAAACGTACTCTCCTTTAAGAGAGGGAGGATGAATTTCTTTGCTCAGGGGTCCATTGTTGTTCGAATTATCTTTGATACGTGTGATGGAACATTGAACAATGGTCGGAACCCAGAGCCCTATAATTCAGAATCCAGGATACTGTAAATAGATATATCACCTTCTGACGAAGGGAAGAGACCTGCAAAAGGGAATATGACCTGCATAATAACTGTAAGAAATTGGCAGTATTTTTTATCTCATATAATTGCACGATATAATTAAGACAATTGACATATGAACTTTGCAATAAAGACATAATGTCTAACTTTAAAGATTTTGCTTTCAACATCATTGGCGATGAAAAACAACAAATAAACTCACAAAAATCCCTGACCTTCAACTGCCACATTAAATGAAATGTTAGCAAAACATAGTTATTACTTTATCATGTATTTTATCGAGCATAGAATTTTGAGAAGAGCCATTGGACTAAACTAATTTGGATATTTCATCAGGTTTTTGTGTATTATGACATAACTTCTGACCTATTCATTGACATTCACTGATCTATTCATCGATGCAACACATTTTTAATTATATCGGCGAAAATTAAACATTGCCATCTATCATTCTATGGTACCTAAACACTACGTCCTGTTTAACTTCCCGCCGAGGTATACCCTTCTTACCCATCAGTTCCTTACTGAGTTCCAGTTAGATAAGATTTCGGCAGCATCACTGACGGTTGCATCTTCGATCGTTCCTACCCTTCTTCCAAGAAAGCTGGTAATAAGTTAATTGCTGCAGTGTTTATGTTACACAATTAAGAATGTTTATTCTCTGAGTTTATATAATTATTTTGCCGAACTTTTATTACTTTTCTCTCGCGTTTCAATAATAACCTTACACATAGCTAATGCAAGTGGCATGAAAATAGAGGTTTCACTGAATATAGCTGCACGTTTGTTTTAATTACAATCTAAAAGCAAAAGGAAACAGGGAAAGCATTGTTCGGTGATGCCCTCTTCTTTGATTTTTGGAATAAAGGAAAATAGGGGAAAATTGCAGGGCAATTGTATTAAGGCAACAGCAAACAATGTTTAGATTTTCAATGCATGATTTGTCTACTACAGACAGGAATATAAAAAAAAAACTTTTATCGACGTAATGCGAATATAGTTTATAATTTTGTGAAATAAACGCCTTGTCCACTATTTTTGAGTGTTAAATCAATTTATTGTACTATTGTTCTGAGAAAAGCCAAGTTAGTAATTGAATTCTACAAATTGAACTGATGGTAAGAATAGAACTTTAGCTTGCAGGTCTGCGTCGGAAGGTACGACCTCTTCAAGGGAATGGCTATGAAGACTTAGAAGCTGATTCCTGCAAAAACAAAACACATTAAAATGCGAATGAACAATGGTGCGATTATTTGACTTCATTTCCTAAGCATTAAACATTTGTGTTTAAGAACAAATGATTCACTGGGAAGGCTAGTTACAGTTAGCTAACGATTCGAAGGAGAACATCGTAGGATAAACGTTGTCCCAGATGATGGGGATGCATAACATAACATCCTCATTAATGATGGGGTAGTTGATTGTTGACGGTGGGAGAGGATGTCGAGTGAACATATGGTTTTGTTTCATTTAACAGTGCCGCATTAAGCAGAGCGAATGTCCTGTTTAGTTTACGAATATGATAATATCTACCACGACTAGAGAGATAAGCAACAAGAAGGATCAGGCTCTATAGTCAGAATTTAAGGAGTTAGCTATGCACTTAAAAATACTTACAGTCAGCATATTATTCCCAGTGTCAATTACAAATCCGTCGAAAAGTAAAACGATTATGTAACTCAAAGAGTAACTGAAAATAAGTGGAGGAGGGAATATTTCGAACGTTGGAAAATTGCCCGCGGTTTTTGGTGAGGCCAAATAGTTTGCATACGATCTCCTTCGCAATTTAGCAGCGTATGTGGGAACGAGGCGGAAGTATCAGGGAGGGACATCAAGATATCAAATCCTTGCACAAATAGGTGGTGCTGGAGTAGTGTGAATTCTTAAAAGGATTAAAGTAGAGCAGAAATGAATAAATTATATATCCCATAAAATTAAATGCATGTGAATAGCGCGTAGTTGGTTTGTTGGTTTAGAAACATTTTGACACGAGGCATTATTCTGTTCTTCCTGTTTAGAGAACTGACCAAAGAACGGAAGGTTCGGGTTTCATATATTTTTGGTTGTAAGGTGTTCAGGAAACACATAACAGTAAGAAAAAAAAAGGAACAATGATTAAGGAGAACATATCAGGCATGGAGGAAGATGATGTTCAGAAGTGCTCAAGGAAAATTATACTTGGGTAGAGCTAAGCAAGAAGAAAGTTATACTTAATGCTCCACGTAATCTTTATACCACTAACTGATGAGATTCACACAGTGGAACTAATTCACAAGGCCATTATAAGACTTATTGAAAACTTTGATAATAGTTATAATGAGGGGCTGAATTATCCGCTGGTTGATTGGGATAGTAATATTGGAAAGGCCAGAAAGTGTCAAAGGTTTGTGGAGTGTTTTCTGGAAAATTTTCGGCAGCGGTATGCTTTCAGTCCAATGAGGAAGGAGGCACTTGTCCACGCGGCTGCTGAGAATTAGTTGGGCCAAATGGTTCAAATGTGAGGAGAAGAGCATTTAGGGGACAGTGACAATTCTGTCGTATTATTTTGGCTATATGATCTGCAAGGACAATAATAACATAAATATCAAGTTGAACATTCACTTAAAGATTTATAAAAGCTGGCTTAAAATTGGTAAATTTTCACCGTTAGATAAGTTGTTATTATTTAAAGTTGGTCAGGTATCAGCAACATGTAATGCATCTGAGGAAACTGGAAAAGAAAACTAGAAATTCCGAGTCATTGTTCAGTTTATTTAGCGTCACGAATGCTAGGGCAACTGGTCAACGAAAACATTCACTCTTGCTTAAAGCGATTGTAATCATAATTCAACAACTGCAGACTTGTCTATTCAAATTCGGTGGTGCGAACGTTCGGCATCAATACGACTGCACAGAATTAATAACTCATGTAGCCAAATACGTATAAATCAAGGAAATCGAACACTGATTTGTTAACGGAAGATAGTGTTTACTTTGAATTAATTGAGTGCTTGTGAGGAGGTAGGCTGGGACGTTGATGACTATTAGTTGTAAGAGACGCATGAAATTGAAAGATGCATTTGGAAGATTGCCGCACAACAGATTTAGCAACATTTCTTATAGACAAGAACAGATAGCGGTAATGCGTTGGTATACAGGCGGAATGATAGGATTCGAATGTGAAAAAAAACATTTTTTTCGGGCTGGAAAATCGTTTCGACTCGATTTCCAAGACTAATCTTCGGGTTCCTTTGGGTTGGTAACTTTCTGGACGTTTTTCTTCCTCCTAAATATTAATTCTGCATGTATATGTGAACATAACGTGTACAGAAATACAAACCTGAGAGTATTATGAAAGGAGAGGAGGATAGAATAATTAAAATGCAATAGAATAGTTGGAGCATTTGAGTGGCAGATGCAGTTCAATGCAGAAAGAAGTGAAGAGATTAGCTTTGTTTAGACGAATATAGCAAAAGAGTATAAACAAAAATGAACAGATCTAAAGAGGTGGTACCATGGCGGGATTTATGCGTATATGCAAAAAATCACTGAAGATGTCATGAAGTACTCATAGAGCAATAAATCATACATCACGCAATGCTTCACTAACAGGGGAATATAGTACAAGAGCAAGGATGCGATGTAGATCTTGCATAATCAGCTGTAGGGCTTCAGCTGGACATAGTATCTTGTTTTGACGCGACATGTTAGGGAACGTATGAAGACATAATTGAAAATGCAGAGAAAATTCAAGAAAATGAATCTAGTGTTGAGAAAATTTTGTTACAAAGAAGAATTTCTGAATTCGGGGCTGCAAAGCGCATGCTGTGGAAAGTTGAATAAAACAAAAATCAAAGGGGAAGTGTACTGACATCTGAAAGTGAAGATGGTTCGAGATTATGCGGAAAAGGTGGGAAGAAGTGGATCATGTAAGCTGATCATTCCGAGAGCTGGTAGGTGAAATGGTTTCATTATAACCTACAATAATTCTGCTAAGATGCTGTACACCCAAAAACAAAGTGATGGACATTTATTCTAGATCCCAGTCTAGAAAATACCCCACGGACATTATGCGAACCGTGTTTATGTTCGCTCAGGATATGTTGAGAGCCATGATTTTTATTTTAAATCAAAACATTAAAAAAGAGTCATTATCACAATGCTAACTTCTAAATCGAACAGCACCTATTCAAACAGAATTCTCACGAATATCCTCACCCGCTCCCTTCAGTTGTGCTTGCAGTTTTCCAATTTCTGAAATCAGGTATGAATAAGAACGTGAGTTTCGTGCACTGCAAGGTTGTACACATAGCAATTTGAAAGTAATTGTTTCCACCGGGATGCATTGAACGTTCATTGATTTAAGCAGTTAACCAAATTGGAGTTTGGCTGATTTATGTATTTCCAAATAGAATCAGGATGAGCAAAAAGATTACATCAAATTTCCTTCTGACAGTCAGGGCAAAAAACTAAGGAGAAATCTATATCCCTTTTTGTCGAATAATTGGAGTGTCGAAATGCAAATTGTTTATGCTCCAAACAATGTAGCAGATATCATTTTTTAACATCGTTTTCATAATAAATTAACATTTATGTCAATGGATATTAAGTTGGATTGTTTTTGGAACTGATTGTGCAAATTAGCAATGTGTAAACATTAGTTTAAATTTTCATTACGGAGGGAAATTGATGCTAAAAAATTAGCCGCACATTAATCAAACAGGACTTGTTTGCAATTGATCTCTAGATGTGGAAGCCCGACATCATATTTAACATGGCACCTTTTCAACATCATACGTTTTGCAGTGTTGCTCAAACGAAGTTCTGCATTTTATATATTGTCTGCCAATTTTGCAGCATCAACTTTTGTTTTCATAAACTTGCATACTAATTGGGAATGCGCTGAAAATTCTTTATCACCAATTTAAACAAAACTCTAGAGAATATATTAAAATGTGAAAAACAGTGTGAAAGCATCTCTATTATCCAAAATCTGCACCGCATAATATATAACATTAAAGCAGAAAGTTTCTGGCACCCTTTATTGCCAAGACTTTGTCGACTGTTGGGAAACGTCATCGAATCATATAATCGCACCAGTGGAGAAGGAGGCGATTTGGCATGTCTAGTCTGTGCCGACTCTCTACAGATCACATTACCAAGCCCTAACCCACGGATTTAACCCGCTAATGTCCCTAAACTACAGATCTTTGATCTGCAGAAGCAACGGGACACGCATGCACATTCGGACGGAACATGCAAACCCCACTCAGAAAGTCAATAAGGCCGCAATAGAACATGTTCCCTTGGTGCTGTGAGGCAACAGTTTTAATCACTGTGCTCAAGCAGTAAATTTCCAAGAAAATGATCGGATTAATCCACTCAAGTGACGTAGATTTTATAACGACATGGCACTTCGCAATTGCTGCTTCAGCACTGAAGGCTTGCCTTTTAGAAATGTGATGTTTTGTTCCATGAACTTGCACAATGATGACAAATTAAAACGAAGCTTAAATTTTCCTCTACATTTTCTTTCAACTATCGCTACACCCTCCCGTCCTCTTTTGTGGGTGTTTTCAATATTTTAAATTTCTGGTTTAGCACTTTACTCGACTGAGTTACGATTTCTCAGTGTAATTCCTTCCAGAGTTGCGTCTTTTGCTCACAAGGCCTTGAGATGTCCGAAATAACTGTCCAGTCACAACTTATTTTGGCAGACATAGCGGAGGGGCTGTGGGTGAGAATGGATCTGTGTCGCTGGCGGTGTCCCTTCACTGCTTGAAGCATAATTTAGCCTATTAAGTCATCGTAGCTTGATTTCATGACCCTAATATTTAAATAATATGAAATGAGTGAAGTGCCGCAGTGAAAGCATGCAGATAGTTGACGTTATCCCAAAATTAGTGCATATAGAAAATCAAATAGGTGGGTAAAAAAATCTCGACAGTTACATATTTCAAGTTCTCTTTTATTTCTATTGGATATACTATAAATAGCTTAAGCATAACATTCTCCCTGACCTTGACCTCCAAACTCTATATGTGCTACCTATGGTAATCACATACTTTATTATTCGTCATAGTTTAAAGCAATTTTATGATTTATGTTGTTACTAAGATTTGCGAATGGTGGCATTAAAAAAAGTCACGATCTGGTAATTAGATGGGAACGTATTATAGTGATCACTGGCCAACAATTGCAAATATATGGTTAGATGTGGAATATGTGAATGATTAGAACAATATTAGAACAATAAATATTAATTATCAATTACCAATATCTTTCACAAGCAGTTGTCTCACTGTAATAAAAGTCATACCGTTATCATACAAGCCATTGTTGGCATTCTACAAAAACAGTATAAGAATACATGAAGTAGAATATATGAAAAGAATGATTTTAGAATTTAGCATCCACAATGCCATTTTCTAAACTTGCAATTTGAAGTATATTACGATTTTGATTTCGGTGGACAAGCTTTAGGAGAAAACAATCTGGAAATTACTGTGTGGAATTCTTTCGAACAGCGCATATTGTCAGGAGTAACTGCAAAGGTCTTACGAACTGTTACCACAATTTCTCTATATGCCAATGTTTTGCTGCTGGAAATGTCATCGGGCCGATGTTCGTCTTCTATTATCTGGCACAGAACACTCTGAAGAGGAGACCCTTGTTGCAAATGATTGGCATTTTGTTCGAAAAGTCTCGTTGGTGGGAACAGTAAAGATGTAAGAAAATAAAATCCCAACAGACCTATACAAAATAACTGCCTCATATTTAATGCAGAAACAGTTATATTCGTTTATAGCCTTAATTTTTAAAAATAGCTTTTATGTTACACGAATCACATGATTTAATCTTTCTGATGTTCTGCCAATTTCCTGAATTTGTTACTTTTTCATTGTGAAAGGATGAGCAAATCATGTGTAAATGCTCAGCTTGAATAACACCAGATTTCTAATTGTAATAAACCTGACTTAAAAAAAACTTGCAAGTGTAGCTGCCATCTTTCACGTATGGAATTTCAATTAATATTCCTATATCTGATAATGCACAAAGGTATTTCCCAGGTTCTGCGTTGTCAGTGGAGCATCGATGCATGAGGTACTTGATCCTAAAAAGTGGCACTTGATCGTAGTACTCAAAGCCATCCATCCTTGTCATTTGATTGCTTAAAAACAAACACCTGGTTTCAAATCATACTCTGCTTGTATGAGGGCCTTGGAAAATCCCACTAATTAAAGTTCCAAATTCAGCTGATTTTAGCTGAGATCCTTGTAATCACTTCTATGATGCCAATTTAGACCATAAAACCATAAGATATAGGAACAGAATTAGGCAATTCGGCCCGTCATTTCTGCTCCACCATTCAATTATGACTAATATGATTGTTATCTCCATGCTCCTGACTTCACTCGCATCGCTTTCCCATTATTGATCTAGAATCCATATATTTATGTCTTGAAGACACCCAAAGACCTCGCTTCCACAGCCCTCTGTAGCAATGAGTTCCACAGATTTACGATCACCTGGCTGAAGACATTCCTCCTTTTCTCAGTTTTAAAGGACTGCCCCTTCAATCTGGGGTTGCGTCCTCTAGTATGTGTCTCTCTTAGTAGTGGAAACTTCCCCTCTACGTCCACTCTATCTAGCCTCTCAGTACTCTGAAAATTTCAATTGCATCCCCGCTCATCCTTCTAAATTCCATCGAGTTTAGACACAGACTCTTCCGCCGCTCCTCATATGACAAGCCCTTCTTTCCTGGGATCATTGTTGTAAACCTTCTCTGGGCACCCCCACAGGACAGCAGATCCTTGCTTAGTTATGGAGCCCAAAACTGCTCACAATATTCCAAATGTTGTCAGACTTGTATAGCCTTAGCATCCCTGCTCTTGTATACTAGTCCTCTAGAAATTAATGCTAACATTGACTTTGCCTTCCTAGCTGTCAACTGAACTTGCACATTAACTTTAAGAGAGTCTTGAACCAGGACTCATTAGTTCCGTTATTCTTCTATTTTCCGAACACTTTCCCCATATAGAAAATATTCTACACCTCTATACTTCCTACCAAAGTGCATGACTTCATATTTTCCCACATTGAGTTCCAAGTGCCACTTCTCTGCTCACTCCCCTAAGCTGTCCACGTCATTCTGCAGTGTCCTCCCTTTCTCAGTACTATCTGTCAGTTTACATGGTTTCGTCGTCAACTTTAGCAACGATGCCCTCACTTCCATCTTCCAGGTCATTCATGTATATAGGAAAAGTTGTGGTCCCAATATGACCCCTTTGGAACATCACTGGTCATTAGTTGACATACAGAAATGAACCCCATTCTCCATACACTCCGCCTTCTCTCTACCAAGCAAACTGCAACCATTGCCAGCACCTTGCCTCTAACACCATTGGCCCTTAGTTTATTTAGCAGCTTCACATAAGGTGTCTTGTCAAAGGCCTCCTGGTAATCCAAATAAACCACATCAACTGGCTCGCCTTTGTCTAACATCTTTGTTTCCTCTTCCAAGAATTCGAACACAATTGTCAGACATTAACCAATTTGTTGAACCCGTGCTGACTGAGCCCTATTTTACCAGGCTTTTTTCAAGTATTCCGCAATTTCACCCTGAATAATAGACTCCAAGAATGCATCCACGATCGAGATCAGGCTAACTGGCTTCTAATGTTCCATCTTCTGCCTCCTTTTCTTCTTAAAGAGGGGCATTACATTTGCCCTTTTTAAATCCTCAGAGAACTTCCCCGTTTTCACTTTTCCTGAAATGTCACAACTAATGGCGTTGACAATATCCTTAGTTTTCTCCTTCAAAAAATTGGAGTATTGTATAAGTCCAACTTCGGACCTTTCAGCTTCTGCTTGGTTCTGGTTGCTGCACTAAACTCTACCACCTGACTGCCTTAAAGTTCTAGAATGTTACTGGTGTCTTCCACCATGAAGGCTGGTACAAAGTATGAAAGCTGTTCCTCTGTCATTTCTTTGGCCCGTATTACAACTTGTCCAGCCAAATTTTCCAGTGATCCAAAGTCGATTCTTGCCTCTTACCTTCTGTATATCTAATAAAACGCTTAATTATTCTTTTTGTCACTAGATAGCTTTCACTCATAACTCTCCAGCCTTATTGTGTTATTTTTAGTTTGCCTTCTGTTTGGTTTTAAAAGCCTCCCATCTCTAACTTCCTACTATTCCGTTCCTCATGGTATTTGTTTTCTCTTTGCTTTTATTATACCTGACTTCCCTTGTTAGCCATGGTTGCCCATCTTCCGCTTAACATGCTTCCTCTTCCTTGGATTGAATTTAGGTTCTCCTTCTGAAGTATCCCCCAAAACACCTGACAGATTTATTCCACAGTATTCCCTCCTAGGCCCTTTTTCCAGTTAAATCTGAACAGCTCCTACTTCATGATCTTGTAATTTCTTTTACTCAGTGGTAGCGCCATTACATTCGATTCCAACGCCTTTCTCAAACTTCAATGTTAACTCTGTCATGCTGTAGTCACACCGACCCCCGCACCCTCAGCCCCGGTGTCATAGAACTTAGAACATTACAGCGCAGTACAGGCCCTTCGGCCCTTGATGTTGCGCCGGCCAGTGGACCCTCTAACCTAAACTATTCCAATATCATCCATATGCCTATCCACCGAACATTTGAATGCCCCCAAAGTAGGCGAGTCCACAACTGCTGCAGGCAGGGCATTCCACGCCCTCACCACCCTCTGTGTAAAGAACCTGCCCCTGACATCCGTCCTATAACTACCACCTCTTAATTTAAAGTTATGTCCCCTCGTGTTGGTCATCACCATCCGAGGAAAAAGGCTCTCACTATCCACCCTATCCAGTCCTTTGATCATCTTATACGCCTCAATTAGGTCACCGCGTAACCTTCTTCTCTCTAATGAAAATAACCTCAGGTCCCTCAGCCTTTCCTCATAAGGCCTTCCCACCATACCAGGCAACATCCTGGTAAACCTCCTCTGCACCCTTTCCAATGCTTCCACATCTTTCTTATAATGCGGCGACCAGAACTGTACGCAATACTCCAAGTGCGGCCACACCAGAGATTTGTACAGTTGTAACATAACCTCACGGCTCCTAAATTCAATCCCTCTACCAATAAAAGCTAACACACCGTACGCCTTTTTAACAACTTTATCAACCTGGGTGCCAACTTTCAAAGAGCTATGTACTTGTACCCCAAGATCCCTCTGCTCGACAACACTATTAAGGGTCCTTCCATTAGCCCTATATTTCATATGCCTGTTATCCTACCAAAGTGAATCACCTCACACTTATCCGTATTGAATTCCATTTGCCACCTCATGGCCCAGCTCTGCAACCTATCTATGTCCCTCTGCAAACTGTAACATCCATCCTCGCTATCTACAACTTCCCCCACTTTGGTATCGTCAGCAAATTTACTAATCCAACCCTCTACACCCTCATCTAGGTCATTTATAAAAATGACAAACAGCAGTGGCCCAAAACAGATCCTTGAGGTACACCACTTGTAACTGCACTCCAGGTTGAATATTTCCCATCAACCACCACCCTCTGTCTTCTATCAGCTAGCCAATTCCTAATCCAAACTGCTAAATCACCTTCAATCCCATGCATCTGCACTTTCTGCAGTAGCCTACCATGGGGAACCTTATCAAACGCTTTGCTAAAATCCATATACACTACATCAACTGCCTTACCCTTATCTACCTCTTTGGTCACCTCCTCAAAAAACTCAATAAGGTTTGTGAGGCACGACCTACCCTTCACAAAACCGTGCTGACTATCCCTAATCAATTTATTTCTCTCTAGATGCTTATAAATCCTATCCCTTATAATTCTTTCCAAGACCTTGCCCACAACAGAAGTCAGGCTCACCGGTCTATAATTTCCAGGATGGTCCCTACTCCCCTTTTTGAACAAAGGGACAACATTTGCCATCCTCCAGTCTTCCGGCACTGTACCTGTAGCCAACGACGACATGAAGATCAAAGCCAAAGGCTCTGCAATCTCCTCCCTAGCCTCCCAGAGAATCCTGGGTAAATCCCATCTGGCCCAGGGGACTTATCAATTTTCATACCCTCAAGGTTTGCTAACACCTCCTCCTTATGAACCTCAATCCTGCCCAGTCTACAACCTGGTATCGCAGTATTCTCCCTGACAATATTGTCTTTCTCCTGCGTGAATACTGACGAAAAATACTCATTCAGTGTCTCTCCTATCTCCTCAGGCTCCACGCACAACTTCCCACTGCTATCTCTGACTGGCCCTAATCTTGCCCTAACCAATCTTTTATTATTTATATACCTGTAAAAAGCTTTAGGATTCTCCTTAATCCTATCCGCCAAAGTCTTCTCGTGTCCTCTTCTAGCTCTTCTCAACTCCTTGTTTAGCTCCTTCCTGGCTAATTTATAGCTCTTCATTGCCCTAACTGAACCTACACGTCTCATCATTATATAAGCCTCCTTCTTCCTCTTTACCAGAGATTCAACTTCCCTAGTACACCATGGTTCCCTCACTTGACCACTTCCTCCCTGCCTGGCAGGTACATTCTCATTAAGGACATGCAGAAGCTGTTCCTTAAATATGCTCCACATTTCAGATGTCCCCAGACCCTGCAATTTCTAGCTCCACCCTATGCATCCTAAATCTCTCCTAATAGCCTCATAATTAACTTCCCCCCAGCTATAACTACTGTTATTCGGTATGTGCCTATCCCTTTCCATCACTAAGGTAAACGTAACCGAATTGTGGTCACTATCACCAAAGTGCTCACCCACTTCCAAGTCTAACACCTGGTCTGGTTCATTACCCAGTACCAAATCCAATATAGCCTCACCTCTTGTTGGCCTATCTACATACCGAGTCATGAAATCTTCCTGCACACATTGAACAAAAACTGACCCCTCTAACGTACTTGAACTATAGCTTTTTCAATCGATATTAGAAAAGTTAAAGTCCCCCATTACAACTACCCTGTTACTTTCACACCTATCCAGAATCAACTTTGCAATCCCTTCCTCTACTTCTCTGGAACTTTTTGGAGGCCTATAAAAAACTCCCAACAGTGTGACCTCCTTTCTTGTTTCTAATCTCAGCCCACACTACCTCAGCAGACAAGTCCACATCAAACGTCTTTTCTGCCACCGTAATGCTGTCCTTAACTAACAATGCCACTCCTCCCCCTCTTCTACCACCACCTCTGCTCTGACTGAAACATCTGAACCCTGGAACCTGCAACAACCATTCCTGCCCCTGCTCTATCCATGTCTCTGAAATGGCTACAACATCGAAGTCCCAAACACCAATCCAGGCTGCAAGTTCATCCCCCTTATTGCGTATGCTCCTCGCATTAAAGTATACACACTTCAAACCACCCTCCCGTTTGCCACTATACTGCTGCGACCTAGAAACCTTATCCGTGACCTCCATATTCACATCCTCCTGTATACTGGCACAACAATTCAGGTTCCCATCCCCACCGAATCAGTTTAAACCCCCCCGAATAGCACTGGTAAATTTACCCCCCAAGATATTGGTACCTCTCCGGTTCAGGTGCATACCATCCCTCTTGTAGAGGTCCCACCTTCCCCAGAATGAGCCCCAATTATCCAAATACCTGAACCCTTCCCTCCTGCACCATCCCTTTAGCCACGAGTTCAAATGTTCTCTCTCCCTATTCTTTTCTATGCTATCCCGCGGCACAGGTAACAGACCAGAGATAACCACTCCGTTTGTTTTAGCCCTAAGTTTCCACCCTAACTCTCTGAATTTCTGCTTTATATCCCCATCCCTTTACCTACCTACGTCATGGGTACCTACATGCACCACAACTTGGGGCTGGTTCCCCTCCCCCTTAAGGATCCCGAACACTCGGTCAGAGATATCACTGACCCCAGCGCCCGGGAAGCAACACACCAACCGCGAATCCTGCTCCTTCCCATAGACTCTCCTATCTATCCCCTTAACTAGGGAGTCCCCAATCACTAATCCAGATCTTTTCTTCCCCCTTCCCACCTGAGCATCAAGGACAGGCTCAACTCCCGAGACTTGCACTTCATGGCTTACCCCGGTTTTATCTTCATCCCCAACAACATCCAAAGCAGAGTACTTATTACGTAGAGGAACGGCCTCAGGGGAACTCTGCACTGATCATAAGTTGACTGATCATGTCTGCTTCATTATGCATCACCAGACCCAGAAGTGTTCGTCCCCAGTGGGCTCCAGCGCAAGTTACTCCAAAAAAAACCACATCTGGTAGACATTTCGCAAATCCACTTTCTTGGGGCCAACTTGATTTTTCTCGTCCACCTCGATATTTACATCCCTCATACTAACTGTTGTATTGCCTTTCTTATACGCCTTTTATACTTTCTGATTTATATTTCTGTCCGACATCCTGACTACTTGTACAGAAGGGTTTATTTTTCTCTTCACGTTTCCACACCTATAACGAGACAGATTATCGTGCAGCCCCAAATTACTTCTTGCTAAGGATTTAATTTCGTTTCTCTCCGACAAGGCATCCTCACCTCTTGTACCCATTTGCTTTCCTTTCCAAAGGGCATTATCCGTGAAAATTCAAATTCCAATTCTGATCCTATTGTAGTCATATCTCTGTGATGCCCATATCATCATAATCTCTAATTACAGTGAGTGCTTCCAGATCGTTTACCTTGCTCTGTGTATTGCTTGCATTTTGGTACAGCATCCTCAGTGATGTTTTGACTGCCCCCTTGTCACGGTTTTCCCTATATCTGCTGTGCCTGAAGTATCATTCTTCTGTTGAGGTGAAGCTGCTTCACTTATCTACATTCTGAAACGTATGTTCTGAACACTTATGTAAACAAATGTGAATTTGAATCAGTTCTTACTGCACGCTTGAAGAAGTTGTTTGCATTCTGTTGAGGGAGAATATTTAAAGACATACAATAAGTAAATACTAATGAAAATTATTTCGTGATATGTCAGCTGAATCAGAATATCGGATGTAGTCAAGGATCTTGACAAATTCTAAGAAATGCTGCCCCACGTCACTGCTTTGCGAGTGACACGTGTCCGCGCTTTCGGAATTTGCATCATTTTGTTGGGATGTCTCTAATCTACGGTGATGGGTAAAAAAAAAAACTGGCAGATGCAGAGAACTTTGGATTGGATGCAGGGCTTCAGGAAGGTTTCGTGAGGCGATGAGGTTCAGACTTTCCTGTTTTGTCTCCCCTTGCAACAGTGTTCCAAATGGAAATGGCAAATGTCGGCAATGCTCGGGAGCATTATCCCTTCCCGTACAGCAGGGCAATCGTAGCGGGCGTCGATGCACCATGCAGAAGTCGGTTGACTTGGGCGGCAGTTTCCGATTTTGGGGCAAGCTCGGATGGGAAATCCCACCAATTGCAGTAACATCAGTCAGGACAAAATCAGTAGGCACCAAAACTGCGATGCACTTATTCCCAGGGAGTTTGATTAAAACTTCATTCAATTCACTATGTTGCTCATTTCAGCCAGTATTTCAGTCAGTAGATCCAAATCAAAAACCTATTGAAGGAAGAATTTATTTATTGGACCAATGGGAAGGTAAGGTTAGCTTCAAAAATGAACACAGCAGAGCCTAGTTAGTTAGTGTCATTTCAGGCTTTGTTTAATATATTATCATGGGATTGAACAGACACACTAAACTAACTTTCCAATTTGCATAAAATAAAGCGTGGAATACCGTAGAAGGAAAAAGAATATAAAATTGTCAATTTTAGCAAAAATGTTATGCCCTGTTACATGGTCGATGAAGCTATAGGACATCGAGCGATATGAAGCTACTTGCATAAATCTGCATGGATTTCATCACGTAAACCAAGGTATTTGTTTAAAAAGAAAACGTCTCACAACTTGTTTATGAAAAAATATTGTTCTTGATAAATTGGGAAAATCAATCTTAAACTATATGTGAACAAATTAATGCAGAAGGCTATTTTGCGCGGTTAATTTTATAATCTTACTTTGCCGAAAATCTTTGTAAATGCGATAAGAAATGATACATTGATTATTCGCTTGCATGTGACTTTTCCCCATTATTTTTAGGCAAGGAGCGCTACTGCAGCTTGTATCGTTTCCTATCAGGCGATTGACTATGATAGCATGCCACAATACATCATTGCCTGCAGCTGGCATCACCCTCCCTGTGAAATTAAACACGGGTGGCATTTTTTCAAAATTATAGGGGCAGATATTCGTCTTCAGAATCATGGTGTGATTAGTTTGATTTGGCTCTGATGTTTGCTTTTTAGGAAAATATAAATTGGAACTGGAGAAAATGACAAGGTATAGAAAAGATGTCTCATGCAATATTGCGCGATTTTGCACTTCCAGCTGGTCGCTGCAGTTGAATGCATCCGATGCATTATTTAACAATTAGCAAAAACTTGTTCCAGTATTCAATCTGTAATGCAAAGCATCGTCAGTGAAATAGTCGATCAATAAACTGTCGCAGGTCTTTTCCTCATTTGCCATAAATTTTGACAGAATCGCTGGAACTTTATTGAAAGCGTAACTTATGCCTGCCT
This sequence comes from Sphyrna mokarran, assembly GCA_024679065.1. Classification (NCBI taxonomy): domain Eukaryota; kingdom Metazoa; phylum Chordata; class Chondrichthyes; order Carcharhiniformes; family Carcharhinidae; genus Sphyrna; species Sphyrna mokarran. The sequence goes on from JAGIQG010000009.1 coordinate 99,531,927, forward strand.
GATAAAACATTTGGAGACTGATCGATACGAGTAGCAGAGGAATTCAAGTGTCCAAATGCATCTATATTGAACAAAATTACTGAGCAGTAATCAATTCGGTTGATAAATAATTTAGTTATCTGAAAAAGAACATTGGGTGCCATGATCAGCAACCTGGTAAAGGAAGACGAAAGAAACCTAAATGTGAAGATTCTATTGTAAAAAAAAGTCCCATCTCTTTTAATATTCTAAAACCCTTTAACTTTTCATCTATTACTGTGCATGTCAGCTTCTCATTGCTTGAATGGATGCAGAGAAAAGTCAAGGGAACAATTTTCTACTTAACTTTGTAATGGCATCATCAAAACCCAACCAAAACAGAAATAATTGTTCCCCATGCCCTGCCCTAGAGTGGCTGAACGAAAGGGAATTCCTGTGCCGATTAGGCAATTTATTATACAGTCCATCCGACCAAAGCGTTATTTCTTCCTTTTCCACATTACAAGCTTCTCTCGGCTCTCCTCTTTCACTCAATAGCAACAGGACATTTTTGACATGTAAACAACAGAAAGCCAAAAAGGTTTACCGACATATTCTTCGTCTATGCTCCCTGTAATGAAGCAGACAGTATCGTAAGATATATTGAGCTTTCTATACAATATTCAGTGCCATAAGTTCCAGATATGTTAACTCTGGTGCTCTGACTCTCAGACATTGTGTGTAACTTCAGCATTTTGTCGTTAACTTTCAGCAAAAGAATGTCAATATATCCCATTTCATGTTGCAACGATATTCTTCTCACAACGATTCTAAGTATTTATGCGACCAAAATAATCAAAGTTGCATAATTGCCATTCAATGCTATTCCAATTTTCAATAATAGACCTGCGAGACCAATAGTGAGGTCAGTTGGCATCAATTTCCAAGTAGACTAAGCTACTATCGAAACTCAGTGGCAACACTGGTGCTGATGAAATCCGAACGAGTGGAAGTGCAGTTTGGTTTCTTTGACATCAGGACCGCCTTTTACATCAGACCCATATACTTAGGCATTCAAATTTGACGCAAATGAAACGGTACTGGCCGTGCACGATTCCTAGTGTTCGTCCTCCGGATATCCCGTTCAAATAACAATATTGGTGTAGCGTACACTGCAAGCAGTTTTTGAATTGCAGCTCGAGATTTATTGTTATTCCAAGATGTAAGCTTGCTGGCATGAGCAGTGCTCTATTTTTTTTGACAGCTCATAAATTGGGAATGAAAATCCCGAGGTCCGCCCTTCTGCTGGCGCAAAATAACATGAACGTTTAAATGTACATTTTGCATAATATGAACATCATGCCATAGGTCCTGCAAAGAAAAGTGAAACTGAACATTTTATAGGAAGCACTGTGAATTTTAAAATCAATGTTAAAAAAAGGTGAAAAATGGAGGATTTTGAGATCAAGAAGTCGCATTATCACAAGTTGTGTCCTTCAGGCGATGTTTAATTGGCTTGCATCTTATTCAGAATGATTGTGTCTCTCCATTTTCAACATAAAGGGTGTTAACAAAATCCAACAGATATTTTATGTAAGCACCGTATCGTATTAATGAGATGAGTTCCTTTCTTCATCAAGATCGATCATATTGTGATCTAACGGATAACGGTCGAGCCACATTGAAAAATCATTTCCCAGGAAACATTTCTGACCTCTCTAAAAATTGATGACCACAAAAACCTCCAATTATAGTTTCTCTAATTCATAAGGGATAACGTAATCTTCAAGTCTAGTCGGTCACACTCAAAATTGATTGCCGTTAGCAGGCCTGACAGAATAAATTTTCGTCCTCCAAAATCCAACCATTTTGTGACAGAAAAATAAGGATCACGTGCATGCACAATCTATATTTTTTCGATTAATAGATTTGGGAAGTTCCGAGGAAGTGAAAAATTAATTTGCATCACAAAAGCCTATGTGGCCGCGTACTGATCTGCTGCTTTGAACATTCTGTCGAACTTCGCGTTTATGGCCGTTGAGGGAATGTCGTTCGGAAAATGATTCAGCCCAATAACACATTGAAAAACGATCTCTTAAAATAACATGTAAGAATGTAATTTTTGTTCAATCTGCTGGATGTCCTCTGCTGGATGTCCTCCTGATGATGGAAAGTACATATGGGAATAAATAATAATTTTGTTATGAGCACTGCAGTAATATGACCTTCATATGTGCTAGAATGTTCTCAGTAAAATTATATTTCTCGTTTACTGATGTGCCTCTATTAAAGTGCTTTACCTTTCCCGACGATCGGATCATGGCAAATATTCATTGCAAGCAGCCTTGCCTGCTCGATGCACTGAGATATTATCTCAGTACTAAAGCATATGCAAATACAGAAATATTCGAATTATGTTCAGGAATCGACAAACTCTGCGCTACTATCCACGTCTCATTGGCTTAAAATGACATCAGTTTATGGCAATTAATTCCATTGTTAACCAAAATGAGCATTTTTCGCCAAAACGTACGACCTACCTGCACCACCATCCCTGAAGGGAAGAGTCTACAGAAAAAAAAATCCCTAAAATAAATCGCCATCTCCTTTACGGAAGGGAGATTGGCTTGTGCAATTTCTGCATCCTCTAGTAATGATAACATTTGGAAGCAGAAACATAATACCAGCTGCCAAACTGAGAAGTCCATTCAGCATCATACATGTTTAATTGGTAATTTATATAATTTTAAACTGCAGTGAACTTGAACCCAATTTGCCCAGGATGTCTTCATTTCAGAATTAGTTGGGTGAAACTTGACTGAAGTGCTTCAGTACATTTATGCCCTTCCATACAAAAGGGGACCAAAGTTTACACTGCATTACCATTTATACACCATTTCACTTGCGTAAACAACATCATTCGATTTGCCTCGTTAGTTATTTGCTGGCTCAGTACTAAGTTCATGTGATTCATGTGTCAGGACACCACGATATATGTTTACTTTAGATTTGTGTAATCTCTTCATATTTAGATAACAGATTTTAATTCTGCTGCGACCATAGGCGTATTTACATTTGTCATTTTGAACTGCCTTTTCCAATTTTCCGCCCTTAGTTTCAACTATCTATCGTCCTTTGCATATCTCTTTCCAATTCACAATTTACTTTCTCCCTCATCTTTGTGTCATCAGAAACAAAAACGACCATAAATTGGTTTCACTGATATAGATTAATGTTTTAAAACCAATCAAATTGGGAATTGAATTAATGCATTTCCACAAAATGAAAATTGTTAGGTGATGTCGAATCGTCGTGCAGTTGCTAGCCAACAATGTCAATGTTACCACCTACGATGTGTAATTTTATTCCGTCCAATCACATTTGATGTGCCACCTTGTTAAATGCCTTGTGCAAACCGAAGAATGCCATGTTCAAAATTCTCATTTGTCCACATTTTTGTCATTTCCTCAAATAATTTTAATGTATTAGTTAAACACGATATATCTAATGCCATGCCACATGCTTTTTGCCTGCATTGAGATTTTCTAGGTACACAATTTCCACATGTCAGATTTTAAAACGAATAGCTTGAAGATTCTTGTTTTCCGTCCTCGTTCTTTCATTAATCCGTTATTTTCTAATATGATGGGACGTTTTCAGGATCCGGGATAACATGGAATATCAAACTCAAAGCATTTGCTATCTTCACAGCCACATATTTGATGATACCAGGCCAACTCCACCTGGTTTGATAGATTTACTTTAATTATATCAGTATCCTTTCCTTTCCAACTGCAACTGTGTCCTCGGTCGCATTCACATCCCAATTCACAATGATTTCTGGTACTTTTATGTTAATCTACTCAAATGAGACGAATGCAAAACAAATTTTCATTTCCTTCTCAACTTTCTTGCTTTACAGTATGGATTTCCAAAATTCACACACTGGAGGTCGAATAATCATGTGAGCGGCACAGTAACACAGTGACTGCACTGCTCTGCCACCACAGTGCCAGCATTGCTGCCTCACAGCGTTAGGGATCGCGGGTTCATTTCTGGCCATGAGTCACTGTCAGTGTGCAGTTTGGCTACACCAAAACTGTAACCAGAACTATCTACGGGGTTTTCTTCTGGCTGCTCTGGCGTCCTAACAAATTTCCTACTAAAAGCCAGAAATGTGCATGATAAATTTATTGGTTATGCTAAATTACACATAATGTCAGTGTAAATCAGCAGATATGACAGGGTGAGATTCTTCCTTGTACTATTTCGATGGGCCGAATTGCCTTCTACTACACTGTAGCATTTCTATGTTTATACAATTTATTCTGTTCCCCTTTTTATTCCCGTAGAAACCATTACCACATGCTTCTGTATTCCGACCCAAATTTATCTTGTGCTCTATATTTTTTTTCCTCATTGGCATTTCTTTTTGCTTTCAAGTTCAGTTTTAACTTTCCCCCTGCCCCTGCTGTATGCCACACTGCATCTTTCATTCGGTTTATTATCTTTCACTGATTTAGCTAGCAACTGCCAGTGTGTCATTTCTGATTATTTCGTTATCACTGGGATGTACATTTTCTGAGCGTTGTGAAGCATTTTCCAAACTGTTTGCTACAGCATTTCTACCAAATCGTTAATCTAATATCGCAGTTCGCTGTCACTGGCACCACCTTCTCGCCTCGGTAAATTTCCGATTTAAGTTTGGAACATTTGTTTTGACCCAGTTTTACCTCTCTGAGGCGAATGTAAAAGCCAACAATGTTGCCATCGCTGCTATCATGTAGTGCCTTTCTTATATGATCAAGACTGAAACATGTCTCCTTCTAGATTATCACACGTAATTTAAATGCCCCTTGGTTGTCTGTAGAACCTGCAGTTGCACGAAACAGTCATCACAGTACTTTCATAATTGAACTTCCTTCACCAATGTAAGTTGTTCCACTGTATATTAAAATAAACTATATCCTTTGGTGTTTCAAAATAACCACCCCCACACCCCCGCACAATTCATCGCTTCTTCATGTCTCTTCCTACTGTTATAAGGCAAATCCCGAACAAAATGATGGACACAAAAAAAAGAAACATTCTCCAGTTTATGAAGATAAAGGTAAATTTTAACTATGTCACTTATAATCTTCTTTGACCTCAGCAAGGCGGACCGAACAAATTTCAGTCTTCCAAATTGTAACTGATTTTGCTGTAGCGACGACAAGAATCACGTGCGTGTATGGTGTATATTTATTTGAATAACGAACTTCTGTAATCTCCGAATTTGGGGAAGGAAAAAATGTATGTCATCAGAAAATTTACGTGGCCGTTGTGCGAATCTAAATTCTGCCGAACTTTGTAAAGATGTCTGCTCAGGGAATGTAATTCGGAAAATGATTCAGATACGTCATATAGTGAAAAATGATCTCTTAAAATAACAATGAAGAGTACAAAATTTGTTGTACCTGGTGTTATTCCTTTTGACGGCGGAATGTACATGTAAGAATAAATAATAGTTGTATTATGAACAATGAGGTTAATATTCATTGTTCCTAGTTTTATTTCTGAACATTGCATTGCTGCTGTACTGATGCACCTCCGTTGAGATGGTTTGAAGACGGGCGTTTTCCGGCCATCCAGCCATGTGCTGGATTCATTGAAAGGAGCCCGATCTAATCGATTTACTGAGATCTTATCACAATACTAAAGAGCTTCGAGATAGAACAAACAATCGAATTAGGTTCAGAAGTCGAGCAAGTATACGGCACGTGGCTAATCCGATTAAAAATAAGTTTCCGGCCATCGACTGAACTGTTGTCCTGAATTAGAATCATTTTTCCAATCGACCAGAACGAATAATCACATCGGACACAACTATACCTGAACACCGATCACGACTCTCACCGTAGCCAAAGCTCGACAAAATGCATTCATTCCAAGAAACTTGGAAAACGTGCAGGCCTGCAGGTGAGAATGAAACAATGCGATCCCACGACCCCACTCCCCAGTTTACTTTTTGGAAATGTCCAATCTCTGGAAAACAATCTAGACAAACTTAGAGCCAGAAAATTTTCCAATGAAAACTGAGGGATTGTTTTGTAGTCTGCTTCACGAAGATATCGTTCCCTTCTGCTTCACTGGACTGCGCCGGGCAAGTAAAGGTCTTCTGAATCCATTGAATGGGCTATACAGCTCCCTCTGGCAATGCTAATTGATGTACTGTCTGCTTCCTCATCAGCACCTTGCGGTGCCTCGACGTGGCAACACTGACACCTTTCTGCTCCCCAGACCTACAATAACTGACTCCAAAATGCCTGTATTCTTCGAGAGTTCACCTCTGTTATCCTGACGGCAATTCACATCTCACCCCATACTGATGTGAAGATCGCGCCGGGCAAAATATACGCAACTACGAATAGCCTTGAGACGAAACTTTCGGCGGCCATGGTCATTGTCGCCAAGACTCCAAGTTACCACCAACACATCTCCTGTTCCATTTGAGGCCCAAACATCCTATACCAATGCTACACAAGTATCAAACACGCTTATCACTCTATCGATCGCCCACTCGTTGGTAAATCAGACCACAAGTCTGTACTCTTACCCAATACTTACAGAGAAAAAGTGAAGCGGGAGCGTCCATCAAAAAAAAAAGTGCAATATTGATCTGAGAAATCGGACAATCGGGACGCGCTGAGATGAATGTGAAAGTGAATCGAAATTCAATTGCTGCTGCAGTATAGTGCATTTCTTACTTGATCATGAATAAAAGCTGTCTCTTTCCACATTTTCATTATAATTTAAACGCCTCTCTGGCTGTGTGTAGAACCTACAGTTGGACGGAACAGTCATTACAATTCTTTCACAATTCAACTTCCTTCACCAATGTGAGTTGTTCCACTGTATACCAGAATAAACTATCATCCCCTCCACAATTCATTCGATTTTTCATGTCTCTTCCTACTGTTATGAGGCAAATCCCTCACAAATGATGAACAGAAAAAAAAACCAGAAACATTCACTAGTTTATAAAGACAAAAGTGTATTTTGAATCTGCGGTCTCACTCATAAACTTCTTTGACCTCAGCCACGCTGACTGAACAAATTTGAGTGTTCGAAATTTTAACCGATTTTGAGACAGCGACGACAAGAATCAGATGCGTATATGGTGTATATTAATTTGATTAACGGACTTCTGTAATCTCCGATTTTGGGGAAGAAAAAATGTTTCCATCATAAAAGCTTACGTGGCCGTTGTGCTAATCTACTGAATTGAACTTTGCAAAGATGTCTGCTCAGGGACTGTAATTCGGAAAATGGTTCAGACACGACATAGAGTGAAAAATTATCTCTTACAATAACAATATTGTTAATATTGAATAATAATTGTTAATATTTCAATAATATTGAAAAGTATAATATTTGCTGTACCTGTCGTTATTCCTTTTGACGGTGGAATGTACATTAAGAATAAATAATAATTGTTATGAGCATTGAGGTAATTTAATATTCATTGTTCCCATATTTATTTCTCAACATTGCATTGCTGGTGTACTGATGTACTTCCGTTGAAGTGCCTTATAGACATGAGTTTTCCGGCCATCCAGCCATGTGTTGGATTCATTGACAGGTGCCTGATCTAATCGATTTATTGATATCTTATCACAATATTAAGGTACTTCGAGATAGAACAAACATTCGAATTAGGTTCAGAAGTCGAGTAAGCATGCAGCACGTGGCCAATCCGACTACAAGGAGGTTTCATGCCATTGATTGAACTGTTAACCTGAATTAGTGTAATTTTGCCAACCGACCGGTGCGAATAACCTTATTGGACACAACTATACCCTTAACACAAAAAACTACTCTCACCTTTTCCCTGCTCGAAAATATGCATTCCTTCCAGGAAACTTGGGAAACGTGCAGGTCTGCAGGTGAGAGTGAAACAATGCGATCCCACCACTCCACTCCCCAGTTTACTTTTTGCAAATGTCCAATCTCTGGAAAACCATATGGACAAACTTAGGGCCAGTCTCAATTCCCAATGAGTACTGAGAGACTCCTTTGTACTCTGTTTCACGGAGATATGGCTTACTCCTGCTTCACTAGATTGCGCCAGACAACCTAGAGGATTCTCAATCCATTCAATGGACCTTATAGCTGCCTCTGGCAATGCTAATTGATGTGCGGTCTGTTTCCTAATCAGCACCTTGCCGTGCCTCGACGTAGCAACACTGACACGTTTCTGCTCCCCAGACCTACAATATCTGACGCTAAAATTCCGCCCCTACTGCCTTTCTCGAGAGTTCACCTCCATTACCCTGACGGCAGTTCACATCTCGCCCCGTGCTGATGTGAAGATTGCGCTGGCCAATATATACACAATCAGGAATAGCCTTGACACGAAACTTCCGGAGACTACGGTCATCGTTGCCCGGGATTCCAAGTTACCACCAACACGTGTCCTGTTCCACTTGAGGCCCAAACATCCCATACCCGTGCTACACAAGTATCAAACACGCTTACCAGTCTATCGACCGCTCACTCGTTGGCAAATCAGACCACAAGGCTGCACTCTTGCCCAATGCTTACAAAGAAAAACTGAAGGGGTAGCGTCTATCAAATAAGTAGTCGGAGAAATTGGATGATCGGGGCTCGCTGAGATGAATGTGAAAGTGAATCATAATACAATCTCTGTTGCAGTATAGTACATATCTTACTTGATCTTTCACAGTTGAACCTGCTTCACCAATGTGAGTTGTTTCACTGTATATTAGAATAAACTATCACCTTTGGTGTTTCAAAATAGCCCCCCCCATCCACAATTCACTCGATTTTTCAAGTCTCCTCCTACTGTTATGAGGGAAATCCCTAACAAAATGATGAACAGAAAAAACGGAAACATTCTCCAGTTTATAAAGACCAAGGTATATTTTAAATCCACCCTGTCACCCATAAACTTCTTTGACCTCAGCAGGGCGGACTGAACGAATTTGAATCTTCGAAGGTTTAACCGATTTTGTGACAGCGACGACAAGAATCACGTGCGTATATGGTGTATATTCCTTAGATTAACGGACATCTGTAATCTCCTCATTTGGGGAAGAATAAATAAGTTTCCCATCACGAAAGCTTATGTGGCCGTTGTACTAATCTACTGAGTTGAACATTCTGCCGAACTTTGCAAAGATGTCTGCTCAGGGAATTCGGAAAATGATTCAGACGCGTCATACAGTGAAAAATGATCTCTTAAAATAACAATGAAGAGTGCAGAATTTGCTGTACCTGGCGTTATTCCTTTTGACGGTGGAATGTACATATAACAATAAATAATAATTGTGTTATGAATAGTGAGGTATTTTAATATTCATTCCTCCTAGATTTATTTGTGAACATTGCATTGCTTGTGTACGGATGCACCTCCGTTGAAGTGCCTTATACACACGAGTTTTCCGGTCATCCAGCCATGTGCTGGATTCATTGAAAGGCGCCAGATCTAATCGATTTACTGTGATATTATCACAGTACTAAAGTACTTCGAGATAGAATATACGTTCGAATTAGATTCAGAAGTCGAGCAAGTATGCGGCACGTGGCTAATCCGACTAAAAATAAGTTTCCGCCCGTTGATTGAGCTGTTAACCTGAATTAGAATCATTTTTCCAACCGACAAGAGCGACTAACCTCATTGGACACAACAATACCCTTAACACTGATAACTACTCTCGCCTTTTCCCTGCTGGAAAAAATGCATTCATTCCAGGAAGCTTGGAAAACGTGGAGGTCTGCAGGTGAGAAGGAAGTAATGCGATCCCACGACTCCATTCCCCAGTTTACTTGAAAATGTCTGGAAAACAGTCTAGACAAACTCATTTTCCAATGAAAAGTACTCTGTTTCATGGAGAAATGGCTCACTCCTGCTTCACAGGACTGTGCCGAACAACCAAATGTCTTCTCCATTCATTCAATGGACCATATAGCTGTCTCTGGCAAGACTAATTGATGTGCGGCCTGCTTCCTAATCAGCACCTTCTGGTGCCTCGACGTAGCAATACTGACAAGGTTCTGCTCCCCAGACTTACAATACCTGACGCTAAAATGCCGCCACTAACTGCCTTCCTCGAGAATTCACCTCCGTTACCCTGACGGCAGTTCACATCTCACCCCATACTGATGTGAAGATCGCGCCGGGCAAAATATACGCAACCACCAATGTCCTTGAGACGAAACTTTCTGAGGCCACGGTCATCGTTGCCGGCGACTCCAAGTTACCACCAAGACATCTCCTGTTCCACTTGAGGCCCAAACATCCTATACCAATGCTACACAAGTATCAAACGCGCTTACCACTCTATCGACCGCCCACTCGTTGACAAATCAGACCACAAGTCTGTACTCTTGCCCAATCTTACAATGAAAAACTGAAGCTGGAGCGTTCATTAAAAAAAAATAGTCGTGCAATGTTGGTCCGAGGAATCGGATAATCGAGCCTCGCTGAGATGAATGTGAAAGTGAATCATAATACAATCTCTCCTGCAGTGTTGTGCATTTCTTATTTGATCATGAATAAAAGCTGTCTCTTTCTATATTTACATTATACTTTAAAAGCCTCTCTGGCTGTCTGTAGAACCTGCATTTGGACGAAACAGTTATCACAATACTTTCATAATTGAACTTCCTTCACCATTGTAAATTGTTTCGCTGTATATTAGAACAAACTATTACCTTTGGTGTTTCAAATTAGCCCCCCTCCACATTTCATTCGATTTTTCATGCCTCCTCCCATTGGTATGAGGCAAATCCCTAACAAAATGATGAACAGAAAATTACGGAAACATTCTCCAGTTTATGAAAACCAAGGCATATTTTAATACCACCCTGTCACTCATAAACGTCTTTGACCTCAACAAGGCGAATTGAACAAATTTGAATCTTCGAAGTTTTAACCGATTTTGTGACAGCGACAACAAGAACCAGGTGCGTATATGGCGTATATTTATTTGATTAACGACTTCTGTAATCTCCGAATTTAGGGAAGAAAAAATGTTTCCATCATAAAAGCTTACGTGGCCGTTGTGCTAATCTACTGAATTGAACTTTGCAAAGATGTCTGCTCAGGGAATGTAAGTCGGAAAATGATTCAGACACGTCATACAGTGAAAAATTATCTCTTACAATAACAATGAAAAGTATAATATTTGCTGTACCTGTCGTTGTTCCTTTTAACTGATTCATGAACTCTAAGGATAAATAATAATTATGTTATGAGCATTGAGGTAATTTAATATTCATTGTTCCTATATTTATTTCTCAATATTGCATTGCTGGTGTACTGATGTACTTCCGTTGAAGTGCCTTATAGACATGAGTTTTCCGGCCATCCAGCCATGTGTTGGATTCATTGAAAGGTGCCTGATCTAGTCAATTTATTGATATCTTATCACAATATTAAGGTACTTCGAGATAGAACAAACGTTCGAATTAGGTTCAGAAGTTGAACAAGTACGCTGCACGTGGCTAATCCAACTCAAAAGAAGTTTCCGGCCATTGATTGAGCTGCTAACCTGAATTAGAATCATTTTTCCAACCGACAAGAGGAACTAACCTCATCGGGCATAACTGAACCCTTAGCTCTCACCGTCTCACAGCTCAATCAAATGCATTCATTCCAACAGAGCTTGGAAAACGTGGAGGCCTGCAAGTCAGAGTGGAGTAATGCGATCCCACGACTCCACTCCCCAGTTTACTTCTTGAAAATGTCAAATCTCTGGAAAACAGTCTAGGCAAACTCATTTTCCAATGAAAAGTAAGGGACCGCTTTGTATTGTTTCACGGAGATATGGTTCACTCTTGCTTCACGGAACCGTACCGAGCAACCAAAGGTCTTCTCCATCCATTGAATGGACAATATAACTGGCTCTGGCAAGGCAAGACAATGTGCAGTCTACTTCCTAATCAGCACCTTGTGGTGCCTCGACGTAGCAATACTGACAAGTTTCTGCTCCCCAGATCTACAATACCTGTAGGTACAGTACCTGTAGGTACTGTACAAAACTCTAGTGCGGCCGCACTTGGAGTATTGTGTGCAGTTCTGGTCCCCACATTATAAGAAGGATGTGGAGGCATTGGGGAGGGTACAGAGGAGGTTTACCAGGATGTTGCCTGGTATGGAGGGCAGGTCCTATGAAGAGAGGTTGAAGGATTTGAGGTTGTTTTCGTTAGAAAGGAGGCGGCTAAGGGGGGATCTTATTGAAACATATAAGATAATTAGAGGTTTGGATAGGGGGGACAGTGATAGCCTTTTTCCTAGGATGGAAAAAGCTAGCACGAGGGGACACAGCTTAAAATTAAGGGGTGATAGTTATAGGACGGATATCAGAGGTAGGTTCTTTACCCAAAGGGTGGTTCGGGAGTGGAATGCCCTGCCTGCAGCAGTTGTAGATGCGCCAAGTTTGGTGGCGTTAAGAGGTTAGTTGATAAGTATATGGAAGAGAAGGGAATGGTTTAGTTTGGAGGGGCATTGCTTTTTATATTGGTCGGCGCAACATCGAAGGCCGAAGGGCCTGTTCTGTGCTGTAATGTTCTATGTTCTATGTTAATACCTGACGCTAAAATGCCGCCCCTACTGCCTTCCTCGAGAGTTCACCTTCGTTACCCTGACGGCAGTTCACATCTCACCCCATACTGATGTGAAGATCGCGCTGGGCAAAATATACACAACTACCAATAGCCTTGAGACGAAACTTTCGGAGGCCACGGGCATTGTTGCCGGGGACTCCAAGTTACCACTAACACGTCTCCTGTTCCACTTGAGGCCCAAACATCTTATACCAATGCTACACAATTATCAGACACGCTTACCACTCTATCGACCATATAATATAAATGTATATAAATCGTTTACTTCCATTAATTCCATTGTTTGGGCTGAATGAGAATCTTTCATCGAAACATGCGACCTAACTGTACCTCTTTCACTGGGGGGAATAGACTCCTACAGTAAAAGGACTCCATGGGAAATTTAAAAAAAAATCTCCTTTACAGAAGTAGGCTTACTTGTGCAAACTCTGCATTGTCTAGTAATGGGACTTCTCCGAAGCACAACATAATTTCAACACTCAATGTGTGACTTTCATTCAGGATCATGCATGTTTTAATTGATCACTTCCCATTGTTGTAAACTTATTTTCAGATAAGGTAATACCTTCATTTTGGAATGAGTTGGGTGAAAACTGTCAGAGGTGCTTCTGTACATTTATGTCCTTTCAAAAACGGATCAAAGTTTTGCAATTTGTATTCCATTTCACTTGCATAAACATCATCATTCCATTTGCCTTGTTAGTCTATACTTCTGTGAGTCACAACAGCAAAATGTATGTTTACTTGAGATTTCTGCAATCGCTTCACGTTTCGATAATGCAGTGCTTTCTTGATCTTGCTGCGAACGAAATCTCGTTAAAATTTGTAATTTTTTTCAATTTTTTTGGGCCATCAATTTTACCTATCTATCGTGCTTTGCAAACGAAATTGTCTCCTTTACAACTTGTCTTTGTTTTTACTTCTCTTTGTTTCATTGGAATCTAAAACTACGATAAATTGATTTAATTGATATTGAAACAGTAAATAGTTAACGTTTCAGCCTTAATCAAATTAAGGATTCAATTAATGCATTTCCCCAACCCCAAAATTGCCAGATTATGTATAATCTCCATTTCCAGCTAGCTGGACGATAATATCAATGTTGTCATCTACGCAATGTGCTCTTAGTCCATGTAATGACATTTGAAGTGCCATCTTGTTATGTTCTTCAAACAGAAGAATACAAATTTCACAAGTCCCGTTTATCAACGTGGCTTGTCGCTTTCTCAAATAACTCTAATATATGAGCTATTCACAATACCTCGAGCAATGAACCATAGGTATTTTGCTTGTGTTGAGATTTTCTAGGTACACAATAGATCCCAACAATTTCCACACGTCAGATTTTAAACTGACTTTCTTGTATATTCCTGTCGTCTGTCCTCATTCTTTTATAGATTCGCTATTTTCCAATCTGATGGCATGTATCCCGCACCTGGGACAATTTGAAATATCAAAGGCAAAGCATCTGCCATCTGTCAGCAGCCAAAAGTTTAATAATACGAGGTGAACTCCATCAGGACTGATAGATTTTATATAATTCGTTCAGCATCCTTTCCATCGCAACTGTATTGGTGTCAATCTCCTCCCACAGTTTCACATCTCAATTCACAATGAGTTCTAGTATGTGTCACATTGATCCATTATAATAAGGCAGCTGCAAAATAAATGTTCAATTCCACTTTTTAATTTTTTCATTCTTAATTTCCAAAATTCTCTCCTTGCTAGAAAAATACTCATCTGAATGATACATTAATCAGCACAATGACTGCACTGCTGCGCCACTGCAGTGTCAGCACTGCTGCGCTAGGGACCAAAATTCAATTGTGTCCATAGGTCGCTGTCAGTTTTTAATTTGCACATTCTCGCTGCATCCACATGTGTTTCCTCTGGGTGCTCCAGTTTCCTGTCACATTCCAAAGATGTGCAGATTAGGTTGAACGAATTACCCTATAGTGTCAGGATAGGTCAGCAGATAGGGCCTGAGTGGGATTGTTGCCTGTACAAGCTAGATGGGCCGAATGGACTACTACTGCACTTTAGGGATTCTTTTTTTCAATCAATTATTCCATTCTCCTTTTTATTCCCGTAGAAACCAATATCGCAAACTTTTATATTCCTAGTCAGATGTATCTGAATACTACATTCTTTTTCTTCATTAACATTTTCTTTGTTGTTTTCAATTCAGTTTCCCCCTTCCCCCTGTCTATGCGATACTGCATCCCTGCCTTTCAGTGTAATATTACCTTTTACTTATTTATAAGCCTTCCTGGATTCCTGGGATGACTTATTTAAGACTTCTGAACAACATTCAGAAAATAGCTTTGGTAGGTTAGCAGAAAGAAAATATGACCTAATCGAAGAACAAGAATTTCCGAGGCCATATATGATGTTTATGTGGGTAAAAGAGGACAGTAGCATCATAACCACCATCGGATGAGGCATGATATTTTCAAATGCTGGATCAGATTCGAGTGATTATTTGATCTAATCTTGCTCCTCGCTTATATTTCACATGTTTGTAGCTGGAAATTAATTCTGGAAACCATTATTACAGTTCAGGAAAATGCTTTCGAAATACATAATCTTTCGAAATTTCTGAAGAAATGGGGATAAATGATAATTATAAATACAAGCAATCTCCCTACTCAACTTTGATGGTAGAATGAAGTATTTTCAGATATACTCTCATACCTGCTTCTTCACATCGGCGTTTTAATTCTTTCATTTCTGTAAAACAAAAGGCAGAACAAAGGCAGGACGTTAAATTTCTGGCAGTGCTCCTTAGTTGTACAAAGTATGGACATTATCATTTGGAATGAAAAATTTATAAACCTCACTATTTATTCTTGGTGATGTCTACATTAAATTGTAGTTTATTTCACTTTGGTGCAATGCGTTTCAAAACAAGAATCATTAGCCAGAATGCATGAACTACTGGGAAATATTTATTGCCATTGAATACAAAGGACTGTTAGCATGATCACTATAAATCATGTAATCCATGATATCGTGGTCATCAGAGAGGCTTCACTCGCAAGCAAGTTCCAAATTAAAAGCGAAGTCTGACATTCATACTGGGAATTCTCTTGTCCTTTTATTTAAAATGGAACACCAACACAACGACAATTAGGTCAGCCAGTCATTTTTGCCTCCACAACAAATGGGAACATCGAAACTTAAACTAAGTAGAACAGATGTGAATCAATGATATCAATTTCCCTTGATAATGTGATGATTTCGATGATCAAAACTCAGCAAAATGAGTTTAGAATGCAAAACTATATCAATGAATGTTTAATGATTAGCTCAGTTTGTTTGAAAAATAAATATTTCGACATTTGGGCACGCAATATAAAGATAAAATATTTTGTTAACGGCAACTAAAATTCAACAATAAATAGCTTGCCTAATGACAAAAAAATCACCGAAAGCCATTGAGTTTTTGTAGTCAGTGAAACAGCAAAGGCAGTAGACGACAATACTGTGAACGTAGAAGATCCGGACAGACAGAAGGCTTCCTATCAGCCTTTTCAAACTTGGACTTCAGTTGACAAACACGCTTTTGGAAGTTCGACAATAGGAAATCTTGCAGCTTTATGAAACGTATTCAGTTTACAAAACCTTCACTTGAACGAAAGCATCAACTTCCCCCAATAATCTAATGGAATACACAGCGACAGTTATACGTTGTAATGATATTTAATTTATACCTGTGCCGAATATTTGTGCGTAGAAGATTGTGTTGTGACATAGGAGAATGATATATCGATTTATCCGGGTACTGGGTGATTTTCATTAATGTTGTACACGCGACACTTTTGCTGAAAGAACTATTTTTTTTGGGAGAAAAGCAATTTATTGCAGCTGATAGAATCTGGAACAATAAAACCAGAAGTGCTGCAAATTTACAGCAGGTTTGGTAGCACCTAAGGATCGAGGTTGGATGACACTTCGACTGAGCCGAAGAAAACAAAATGTAGCATGACATTTATGCTGCGAGTATGAGGGGGAGCGGCAATCCGCTCATCTTTGTTCTGTCATTTGCAAAATTTTATTGGAAGCTATTAACACGCTTTCAGCCAAAGGGCCATTATTAACATTTTCTTTGTCCCTTTGTAAATGATATCTCTCTCAATGCCCCCGCCCACACCATAATAGTTTATAATGCATGTATTTTCAGCTCAATAGTTAACTCTATTCTATCTCCACAGATTGTTTCAGATCTAGTGAGGTTTTCCTGCAATGTCTGCACCTATTTGGGGTACGCACTCCATGGTTGACTAATCATAACCCCTGCATACAAAAATGATAATCATGAAAGAAAAAGCAACTGCCTGTTCCATACTGTCACTTTGTATTCAATGATTGAACGCATCCATTCAATACCTCAATATTTTTTCATTTAGTCTTAATATTATTTCATATTTTTGCGATTGTCTTATTGATTGTGTTGCATATATACTCAACGTTTTTTGATTGACAGATTAAAAACAATCTTCTGAAGCAATCGTAGAAATATAGAATTCATTTTTTTCAGTTTATATTCTGTTTTTCTAACGTACTTTAACATGAGGAAAAAGGGAGAAGAGGACAATTTTGAACTTCCTGTTGGTGCAAACATATCGGATAGACAATCATTGCCGGATATAGGGTATATTCACAGAATATTTCGGGATAACTTCTTGGAACCTCCCATTCTGGAGCTAGCAAGATATTCAGCTATCTTGCAAGCAGCATTTTTCAAAAAAAAGAGGTTAATTAATGATTTCATAGTGAAGGCACATCTACGTAGTGATAGCGATAATATGGTTGTATTTTACTTTCGTTCTGAGGGAGTGAATGGTGGCTCCTTGATGGCAACCTGAAACGTGTATGAAGGCAATGACAAAGATATTAATGAAATACTAAGGTCAGGCCAGTTGGAAAATGAGGTTAATGTGCAGTTCAGTAGAAATGTTGTCCCCAGAATTTGAATGGATGTTTCAGAACGCAAGGAATTCTGACATTCAAATATGAAACAAATATTCTAAGGGAAAAACCAACAGGCTAACCACCAGTTAAGTGGTTAGCTGTAAATTGTATAGGTTGTATCAAGCTAAAAAAAGAAATCCAGTTGAAAATGTGAGTTCCAAGGATATTTATATCAGAAAAGTGTTCGCACATAGTTAGCATTGGCCCTTTAGAGTTCGTGTCTAGGCATATCATCGGACATATAGGGATGGCAAAAATATTATGAAATATATTTCAATGACTCTCACTATGGAAGATTCAAATAACATGCTAAAAATAGCACCAAATCAGCAAAACGAAAAGAAGGAGGATCTCAAGAAACCTGCGTCATTCAGTCAAGTTGCACTTAGAAAATATTTGAAGCTGTAGGCTTATATGTCCTCTGGGCCTGATGGGCGTCATCCTATGACTTAAAGTAAGTGCCTAGTGAGATAGTTGAACCATTGATTTTCATCTCACAAAACTGTTTAAGTTAGGGGAAGTTCCATGAAATTGGAAAGTGGCGAATGTGACTCTCTTATGCATAAAGAAAGAGAGCCAAAAAAGTAGACTGCAACCCAGTCCACCTTTAGATTGGAAAACGTTACAACATAAATATAAATATATCATAACAGGTTCGTTCTATTCATTCCACGTAGTCAGGCAGCGTTATAATGGTTTTGTGCAAGGGAAATTATGTATCACCAAATCACTGAAGTTCTTTGAAGAATTGACATGCGATACTGATAAAGGAGAAAAGATGAATGTATCATTCTTGGGAGTGATTTTCTTTCGCTGGAGCAAACGGACACAATGATACTCATAGTTTTCATTATTTTGATCTGCCCCATTGATTTACCACTCGAATTCAGAAAGCGGAGGGCATAGTTGCCCAATTTATATTAGTTTTTTTTAATAAATGTAGTGGAGAACGTTTTTCTTTAGAGATTGTATACATAACACAGTGCTGCTTCCCCCACTCAGCAATCCTTCATTTTGATTTGCATTTCCACTCGATTCAATGGAAAGGGCAGTCGAGAGAACTATATAATTGATAATTCAGTTGTTGGTTCGCATTGTGCCTTCTGGACATAAGTGCTCAATGTCGGAGGATGCATGCATTGCAAACGACGAGCCTACGGCCAGGCATGTCACTCGTTACGACATGAAATTGTTTCATTGCTTGTACCATGAATTACTTTGCAATATGTTTTCAATATCTTGATAAAGTCGTGACGTGGAATATTAGTGCAGAACAGTTGAGATCTTAATTGAGAACTTTTCTTTCATCAATAGATAACACAATTATACACGTAGTTTTGATTTGCGCAGCAGCGTTGGAACACGTCAAGCCTCCCTCAATAGCGTAAGGAACGCCATTCAGCTCATAATGAATCTGCAAATATCTTTCACGGGAATTTAGTTTTATGAAACTCAACACGTTATACTTAGACTGTGCACACAATCAACAAGAAAGTCAACAAAAGAAGTATAGAATGAATACTTACCTTTTTCTTTTGAACGCAAAATTTGCGCTGCAGAAAAATAAACGCAAGTTACCTTGGTCAATGGATAAGAAAACTAGAAAATAAAAACTAGAAGATTTGCTTGAACAGTTTGCTACAGGACTGAACGTGAGCAAGGCAGCCAAGGAAATGCCACTGAAGAAGTCTCTTCCGTTCCCAAACTCAATTGCATTAATTCCATCTGTTTCTTTAAGTTTATCTTTCAAAAACAGAATTCAACTGAGAGGTAAGATAACTCATAACATGTTTAAGTTTTGAACTGATTACCAGCAACCAAGGGGTTATGGGGGTGAGAGGTGAGGAGTGAAGGGTGGTGGGGGAGCGGGGACGACATGTACTCATTGCTGCAACTTGCTTTAGAATTTACCCTTGGCAATAATGAACCCAAGGAATTTAAATTCTATTATTGGAAGTGAAGCTGCAAAATAGAGGAACATTGAACCTGCAATCATGCAGTATGTTTGAGGGATTATTCAAGACTTTGGTACAAAACTGTTTTATCAACAATTTAGAATTGCCAACAAAATTCCAAATTGCCTCGGAAAAATGTCCACTCCCTCAACAGTTTCTCCTTTATCTTGTGTCATTTGTCTAAAATAGAATTGTTGATTCACCATCGCGCCTTGGCTGGGTTATGCCCTTGTTTTGTGGGAAATGTATAATATGTGTTCAGATTCTACTTACGCTCCCTCCAGCAACTCATCTTTCATTGCAGAGATGATTGTATACGTGTGGCTTCATGCTCTTTACTTGAATTTAGCTTCTAATGTCTGCCCACTCTCATGTTTACTATCACGTTCCACACTTCATTTCCCTTCCGTGATCTGTCAATCTCAATTTCCGGTGATGAACTGATTTGGAATATTCAATGTGGCTCACTCAGTCCTCAGACGCTTCAACTACATCTCCTCCGCATCTTTTTAGGATTCCAGCACATCCTTTCAGTTTTTCTGCCTTTATCGGATATGTTTCGATAATGTTCCTTTCCAACCAACTCTTCTGACATGTTTTTTTTCCTGAATCCGCTCCCCTCAGTGCTCACAATTATGCTTACCAAACTTCCCATTATGAGGCCCTCATCCCTTCTTATCATTGCCAAATACTGATGTGACTCCCTTTTCACTATTCCAGTCTCTGAATTGAGAATCCAATGTTCTGCTATTTCCACCAACTCCAGTTTGCTGCAACAACCAAAGAAATCCTCCTCTCACTACCGGCAGCGTTGTCCAGATGCAAGAGACATTCCATCCATCACGTCTATTAGTTGTTAACTTCCAATGGCAACTTGCCATGCAATCCCAGAAGGCACAACGTCTGTCTCGTTATGTCCTTGTTCCTTGCTGTCAAAGTGCCCAAGCATTCCTTGCAGGTGAAGTACCATTTCACTTGCAGCTCTTTACATCTATTCTACTGTATTCTCTATTCCCAATGTGCTCTTCTCTACCTTGAGAGTGAAAAGCTGACTGGATGGCTGATTTATGGAACACTATCGTTCAGTCTGCAAGCCTGACCACCCATTCTCGTTTCTGACCTGCTGCACTGTGCCAGTGAAACTCAGCGGAAATTGAGGAACACGTGAACATCTGTCTAAACACTTTACAGCCTTCGAGACTCAACGCTGAGGTCAGCCACATCAGTCAATGAAATAGCAACTTCGCCTTGACGCACTTTTTGTGCCATCTATCACTTGTTTCTAAGTTTTGTTTTCACCGAGCTCTGGCTGTGCTATAAATACATTCCGCTGTTCCCTAATGTCAGATTCAGCACCTTCTTTCAACATTCAGACTATCCAGAGTTCTCTTTTATTTTGTCCCGAACGTCTTATGCCAATCTCATAGACTCGCAGAGTCATAGTATTTTTAAGTGCAAAAGTACGCCGTTCGGTCCATCGTGTTTGCACTGACCATCAAGCATCTATCTATTCTGATACAATTCCCAGCATTCAGTCTGCACCTTTGCATGTCATGCTGTTTCAATGCTCATCTAAATGTACTTTTTTTAAAATGTTGTGATGATTCCTATCTCTGCTGTGCTTTCTGTACCAGATTCCCATCCTGCTCTCGTGGAAAAAAAATTCTTCAAATTCTCTCCAATTGCTCTGCCTCTTCCCATAAATCCATTGCCCCTTGATGTTGACACATCTAATAAGTGTATAAGTTGCTTCCTCTCTATCCAACCTAAATCCCTTAAATCTTGTGCTCTAAGAAAAAACAATTCTAGCCTGGCGAGCACCATTTTAATAGCTAAAAGTCTTTGGTCCAGAATTTCTTCTACAAACTGTCAAGTTACATTCGTATCCTTCTGAAAGTGTGACGAACATAATTTCAGGCAATATTCTAACTGCGGTGTAATGGACTTATGGGCATTTCCTTCACAACATCTGTGTTCTATCAGTTTATTCTTCGGCGAAGGAAGACAATTATCCCAGGGATGAACAATCTGTTTGAGTGACTCACAGAATGGTCTTGGATCCATTTTATCAGGGCCTGGGTATTTAGCCACGTCCGAACCTGTTAGAACAATTATTATGCTTACTCTCGGTTCTAACCTATTCAATTATGTCACAACCCACTGCTTGATTTGCATACCTATATCGTCCTCCTCCATAGAGAATACATATGCAAAGTACTGATTTAAACCTCATCATGCTATTTCGGCTCCAGGGTCATTTTGATTCCCAATGGAACCTCCTCTTTCTCTCGTCAGTCTCTTATCCTTAATATATTTATGTAGCATCTTAGGGTTTTCCTTATTCTGATCTCCAGTGTTTCTTCATACACCATTTCGCTCTCCCAGTTTATTTTTCATGAACAGTCTTGCACTTTCTATGATCCTCCATAGCTTCTACTGTTTACCTTCTGCTCTCTATATTGTCCTTTTAGACGACTTATCCTGTCTCGTGGATTTTCCTACAGCTCCCAACAAAATTTTACCAGATTCTGCCTTAACATACAAGATCAGATTTTCCAATTCTGAGTCTTTAATTGCAGTTTGTCTTTGTCCTTTTCCATAACTGTTCTAATCCTTACCGAGTTACAGTTGGGATGAAGGGTCAACGTGTTGACGTGTTAATGTCTGTCTGGTATTATTCCCGAAAATCAGGTGGAGTAGCATGTCGTTCCTTCTACATGCTGCCTCAAATAACTCATCTAGTTGCTCTTGAATAATTCCGTCCTTCTTTTTGGTAATTTTGCCTGTTCCAGTTAATAATTGTGATTTGAAATCCCTTCATATGTTTACACTATTATTCTTGCACTTGCCCGAGATTTCTCTCAATATATCTGCTCTGCATTCATTCTTTTTTATTTAATTCCACCCATATGGCCTCAATTGAAGAGCCTACTGTGATAGCTACTCTCTTCACTACTGGAATTGACTCCTATTATAATATGACGTTATCCTTTACACGCTGTTACATGCCGGAGGTTTGCATTGCTGCCATTTCCTTAAACATACCTTTGTGTTCAATAACGTTCATGCCACATATTTGTCATTTAATGCCTTCAATTGAGATGCCTTAGACCTAAGACTCCTTGCATTTAAATAAATGTCCTTCTGCTCTTTTATGAAAATGTCTACCTTCGCTCTCCCTGTCAGAATCACGTGGATTTTTTTTTCGTATTTCATCACCTGTCACTGTACCTCCACTGCGTAAAATGTTCCCAACAAAATAAATCTGTTAGTTCTAGGCTATGCTCGATTTTCTGATCTGTTGTAGCTGCTCAACGCCCTTCATGCAGTATAAAGCCTATCTTTTTTTAAATCTCTGTGCAAGAGGGAAACGGACTCAAAATATTAGCAATGTTTCTGCCCCCACAGGTGCTGCTAGATATGTTGCGTTTTCCCGAAACTTTCTGGTTTTATCAGAAAAAAAAAACAATTTATTTGAAAGTTTGATGAATTCGCAATTATGTTTGAATTTCAAAGATATGTCATTTTTATATATCGACAGGTGACATATATTCACGGAACTAAATTGGAATGTGTAACTGATTTGGACAATGCAAAATTAAAGCAGTTTGTATTTTCGGTTTTGGTTTTTAGAAGCAGGCTTTGCTGTGGATAAATAACACTGAATTATCTCGCCTTTTCCTCAGAAATCACAGCATAGATAAGTTTGTACTTAAAATTGGCAAACTACTCCTCATCAAAACAAGTCATCAGTGCTTGCTCAGGTTCGAATCCCAGCTTATTTTCACACAGTGTAATCGACAACGTCAATCTTCGTTCAAAACCCAGCACGTGAAACGATGCAACTCCATTTGTTTCAAGTGCGCTACGTGATGTTCAATTCCAATTCAAACAGGAAAATACTCTAAACGAATCGCCTCACCAGCAGACCGCAGCTGTGCGAGTAGCTTTTCTATTTCTGGTAATAGAGATAGACATGAATAACAGTTTGCTTTATTGCAAGGATTGAAGACGTCATGACATCTCTATTAAAACATAACAACAGAAACAATGCACAATTGGGGGGGCGGGTAGTGAATTCACTTCCTGCAAACGCACACATTTAAGGTTATATTTTTTCCAACTGCAAAGTCCGTCAGCCGGGGATAAAGATTATTGTCAACGAGCTCTTGCCGGCTTGTTCAACTACCAACCAAAAATTCATACCCAATACTTCTGATTTCGTGGGTCATCAGAACTAAAACTCCTTACGAGTGCAAGATACTGTGTGAAATTTGTTCCCACATATTTTTTACAATTCCGACTTTTTCCTTGAGTGAACCGTTGAACCGTTAATTGATGGTTACATATTGTCATTAAAGAAAATCACAAATATAGCGACATCTGTTAAAAAATGTGGGTGCCGATTAAAATGGGTGGGAATTATGCATGCCCCGTTCTGCTCCTAACTAAGGTCAGTCGTGAGAAAGACGAAAGTGTGGTTCACCGATCGATTTGATCTCTAACATTTGACAATATTTTTCACAGGTATTTGTCTTGATTGGCAAATTTAGCATCTTCACTTTCACGTAACTGGTTACACCAGTTCAGGATCGCAGGGAGACGGAATCTGCGTGTGAGAAGCATTTGGCATAGATATAGTTTGGCCCAGGACAAACACTCAGACACAAACACACACACACACCCACCCACCCACCCACCCACACACACACACACACACACACACACACATCTTTGGAGATTAAGATGATATATGCCGAGATACAGTGCGATATAGTTCAGTTACAGATACGGACGGAGAAATGGCAGTGTTCAATTCGGGCATGAGTCTTCTGCAACACATAGGGAGACTAAGTATTGACGTTAAGTATACAGTAATGGCAGGATAGTTTGGAGTTCACATCCATCGTTCCCTGAAACTGGCCAGAGAAGCAGATATTGTAGTAATGAAGGCTTATGACATGTTTGATTTGAGTCATCGGCTCATTGAGTAAAAACGTCAAGATGCTGTATTGGAGCGCCAGAAATCTTCGGTTAGGCTGCAGTTAGGGTATTGAGTTCAATTATGTTTTCCAGATTTTTTTCCCGATATTCATTGGGTATGGGCATCGCTGGTTGGCAAAATATATATTACCCATCCTTAATTGCCCGTTGGTAATTCAGAGTCAACAATACTGTTGTCTCGATGGAGTCAGTGTAAGCTAGTGGTGAGGTCTGCAGATCCCTTCCCTAAAGGACATCAGTGAACTTTTGGGATTTTTCTGCCAAAAGATAATGGTTTCATAGCCATCAGTGGATTCTGAATTCCAGACGGATTTATTGAAACCGAACGCGGATCCTCAGAAAATTAGCTGTGTTGCTACATTAATAAGTTATCGGTAGTATCACTCGGCCAATGACGCCTCTAAATTTCAGGAAGAAAGTGGACGCTTTGGACAGGGTGGAGAGGATGTTTATTGTGATATTATTTAGATTAGAGGATCTGAGCTCTAATGTGAGAGTCGGCAGAAGAGGGCTTTGTCCCTGGAATGTTGGAGGTTGAATGGAAATCTGAAAGAGGTCTATAAAATTATGAGAGGAAAATACACTTTTAATGGTCAGAATCTTTTTTTTTAATCCCTAGAATCGAAATATCTAATAACATGCATCAAACACTGAAGTTGAGAGGGGAAAAACTCAAAGGGGGTCTAGTTTCTTCGCACAGAGAGTGTATGTAACACGCTACCAGATGCGGTGGAGGCAAATTCGATAGGAGCTTGTACGTGGATTTTAAGTAAGCACCTAAATATTCAAGGTATAGACGAATATAGACCAAGGACAGACAACAGGAATTAGTTTGATTTTGCATCGGCGCAAAATTGTGAACCGAAGAGTTATTTCTGAGGTGTATAATTCAATGTTCTCTTTTATGTTGAATTTACATGTTCTAAGAAATCTAAGCGCATAATTAAAATCCAGACATATATGGAGAAAACGTGCAAAATCCAAACAGGCGTAGTTCACTCAGGCGCATATTTCCTCTCAATCAAATCTGCCGTGATTCAACTTGAATAGAACATTGTAATAAGGTAGCAACATCCCGGTTTACAAATTGAAAATGTGGGGTGCAATGTCAAAATAAAACAAAAAATAAAATAATGGTTTGACTGATTTGAAGCTGCGTCTGATGTTACTCAGAATATTGATTATTAGAAATGGCCTGTTGACATCGCAATTGGAAATTCTGATCAGAAATTATGTTTTACCGAGCATTTCACATGAAAATGTATTGCCCTGGCAGACGTGCAACTAGTTTACCAGGAACATAGAAGGTTTGGTCATTTCAGTGGAAATAAAATTTAATAGGATGATCAACTATATGTATTGTCGCTCCCCAAATGAAAGTTTATGTTTTTTACAACTGTGAAATTCCGTTCCTTCAGATTTTAACAATTTTGGGACAATTCAACAAATAGAACAAATGTTTGATATTTGTAACCTTTGCTCTCTTTTCAGGTTATCTTCCTCTTGCTTTCCTCACACATTCGCGAGACATAGGTCAGGATATTTCGTAGGTGGGTTGGCTACATCGAGGTCAATTAATTTGAATATGAGCTCCCTGGTTCATATAATTATTACGTGACGTTTATTTGTAAATGTACGGAATCTGGTGAAGGGACGCGAGCCCGAAGGAAGTTATTTCAATGGAGACGAAGACAAATGAGCGGAGAATCCCTTTTATTTTTGCCTTAACAGCCAGCTTTAATTGGGTAAACCATTTTAGCAATCATGCCTGGATAATCAGAAGCTTTTTTTGATTGTTCAGAAGTATTCTCCCGGGCTGGAATAGTAAATTACCAGGGTGCGTCGGTTTTAATTGCGAGAGGCAAGGTTTAAAGGGAATATAGAGGCAGCTGTTGTTGTACAGAGGGTGGTGTTTGCCTGGAACTCGCTGCCAATGAAGATAGTGGACGCAGGTAGGATAGTGTTTGGGGGTGTCTTGACAAAAACATGCGTAGGATTGAAAAAGAGAGATATTGTTGCAGGAAGATGAGGGCATTTTCGTTCAGGCTGGCAGCATGGTCGGTGCAAACTTGGGGGCCGATGGCCCTGTTCCTGCGCTGTTACTTTCTTTGTTCTTACGTCAATCTTTTGGAAACGGGACGCTTTTGACCCTTCGATGGGAAACACGGTCCAGTATATGGGAAGGTGCATTATTTTTTGGGAACTAAAAGCAATGTGGCAGATGAAAAGCAAACTTTTTTTCTGACCACTTTTAGATCACCCGTATTTTCTATTATTTGCAATTCAACTTTCCTGGTGGCACCAGGTATTAAAAGTTTCTAGACATTGGCGGACATTCTTCTGGAACTGAGACGATGCTGGTTTTACTTAAAACGTTGGGAGACAGAAGATTATATTATGCGTTTCCAGAAAAAGAACAGTGCAGAGCAAGATCAACTTAACGCGAGGCTGTTCCACTCAAAAGTCTGATAGCAGCAGAGAAAAACGTTTCTTGATTCAGTTGACACGTGATCTCAGATTTTTGAATCATTCTCCCGGTGAAAGAAAGTGGTAGGGAGTATGTGTGGAGATGAACATGCTGGCTGTCTTTGTGTTGCAGCAGTGTCAGTGGATGGGAGGCTGAAATGACTGATGGACCGGACTTCGTTCACGACCCTTTGTAGGTTATTGTGGTTTTGGACAAAGCAGGAACCATATCAAGCTGTAATACAATCGTAAAGAATACTCCCCTCGTGGCATCTGAAAACATTGGTAAGAGTTACAGCAGATGTGCCACGATTCCGTAGTCTCCTGTGAAAGTTGAAGCTTCATCTGCTTTCTTAACTAGAACATTAACAAAGCAGGTTGTCGCTGATACGGTCATCTAAAAACTTGCAGCTCTCGCCCATTTTTACTCATTCCCATTGATATAAACAGGGGCATTACTCCACTACGCTTTCTGAAGTCGATAATTATCTCCTTTCTTTGATGACATTGAGCGAGAGATTACCATCCTCAGACAAGAACATCATTTTCTCTACCTCATTCCTGTGCTTTCTCGTTATTGTTTCAGATCTAACACACACTGATTGATGGTGTCATCAGCAAACTTCAAAATCGAGTTGGAGGGCAATATGGCCACGAGTCGTAGGTGCATAAGGTGTATATTAACGGGCTACAAGTCTTGAGGATAGTTGTGGAGGAGATGTTGGTGTCTATCCTTACAGATTGCGGTCTATGGGTTAGGACATTCGAATCCATTCGCAGAGGGAGGAGCTGAGCCCCAGGCCATGAAGTTGGGCGCTGAAGCCCAGACTGTAGTCAATAAATTGCAGTCTGTCATACGTGTCTTTCTTATCTAGGTGTTCCAGGGCTAAGTGTAGGACCAGTAAGATGGGACCTTCTGTGGACCTGCTGTGGTGGTGGGCAAACAATAGTAGTTTCAGGCAATCTCGGAGGACAGAGATAATTTGCGCCATGACTAGCCGTTTGGAGAGTTTTATCAGCATGCTGGAACAGAGTACAATGGAAAAACGTTAAAAATTTTACCAATGTGGCCCCTTATCTGGATGTTCTCCACATAAGATGTTCTCATTACAGATAAAATAAGGAAAGTGGAAATATAGCACCTAGAGGAAGTTCTAAGTTATTTTTCGAGGACCAAATTGTTGTTCTTAATACTTAAACTGAAATAATTCCATCAAAACCATTAAGAGCGGAAATTTGTGAATATCACTGATCATAAGCCACTGCAGGAGTTACTAGGAGGCGACAAAGTCATTCCCTTGATAGCATTGACCAATATCCAGTGGGCTTCACAATTGGCCTCCTATACCCATCGATTGGAACACTAACCAGGAGGCCGCGTGGCAAACACAGATGCTGTGTAAGTTGCCTTTGGCAGACACTCCACTGATAGTAGGAAAAGTGGAACAGATACAATGGCCAAGAACCTCCTGGGTACCCTTCCGATAACTACAAATTGTATTTGTACTTGGACATAAAATAATCCATTTTTTGCAAACCTTCAGACATTAGTACTCTCCCATTTCCAGCTGTATTGAAAGAGAAGAGGGCAACTCATCGTAGAAAACGGTTTACTGCTATTGGGGGAACAAGACATTTTTGTGAGTTAGAGCTGCTGTTCTATACTGGCTGGACTACTCACGAACAAGATGAAGTGTACAAAATGAAGACGTTGGCAAGAAGCAATGTTTGGTGATCCTGAATGAAAGCAAGCATATCTACGCTTCTAAAACAGAAACAGCAAAGTCGGAATGGAAAGAAAAGATATTGCCATTGGCTGCTCACCTACAGCGATGAAAATGGCTCCTTAAAACATAGATTAGGTTTTACTTGGATTCTGTAGGCTTATTCAAGATCCCAATGGCTCAAGTCATGGTCATTGCCCAGACTAAGACGATTGACAAAAATAAGACGTGTCTAACCACCACGACAGTAACGGTCGAGAATTTGTGCACTCCGTTGCAACATATGGCATCCTAGACGTACTGGTATGTGAAAATGGAACATACTTTGCCAGCCCTCAGTTAAACGGGATCATGAAGTCGCATGGCCTTCAAAATACATTGATGACACATTGCCATGCATTACCGATAAGCTTCTTGGAGAGCGCGATCCAAATGCTAAAAGATAGTTTACAAAATACATCTGGCAGCCTCAATGGATATCAGGTTCTCTCCTTGGTGAGTTGATTACAGGACAAATCATACACCATTATGGTAATAGCGTTCCAGAATTGCCCATACAAAGACAACGGCGCTGTAGATTGATCTTGATCTTGCTCAGAGTGGGGAAATGTGGAAATTCAGCATCATACGCAATGCAGGGTTCGCAACAGCAATAGACGGGAGAGACATTTGGCGGCTGGTGAAAATGTAATGGTGACCAATTTCCTAAATTGTGCTGCATAACTACCAAGGAAAGTTGAATCCTACACAGATTCGTTATCCTGCAAAATACGCTTTGGAATTCCAAACATCTGGATCAGATGCAGGCCTTGAAATCACAGTTCGTTCAGAGGCCAATTATGCCCAGAGTGCTGAGAACCAAAGAACATCCTCCTGGCCGGCCACCTGAGTTATCCGTCACTAGCAGTTACTGATTTGGAATCTGGAATGGAGATTACATATGAAGTTGTTCCTTTGCCCGTATCTCTCGAGGAGTGGAGCGAACCAGAACACTGGAGCTCATATCAGAAATGTGCGCTTGCTCAAAGAACTATATCCCTTCTGCGCTGAAGTCGAAGAAACTGACCCAGAGCTGAAGTGCCCCAAGAGACCCGTTGGCGGGCGAACTGCCGAGGTTCCATGGACATTAGAGGGCACGGTGATAATGAATTGAAAAAAAAACGTTGTCTCTTTCGACTATGGTTGAAATGATGATTGCCTGCCCCACCAGGGAGTCTCATCTGTACATGCATAAGGAGGAGTGTCAGAGCTAATGACAATCTCGATGTTGAATTTGTACCCCAAACACTCCTAAGTGGAATCAAGTTTGCAACTAAAAGGAGTCTGGTGAAGGGACAAAGGCCACTGAGGAATTATTTCACACTCCCACAATTGAACAGTCATCAGCGAAGGCATTCAGCCCACATGGCCTGCATCTGATCAAAAGGGAGGCGGAGAGAAAGCAGTAAAATATAGTCAAGCTAGCCTAATGGTATTCCAGTGATATTGAGAAAATCTATTAACAAAATCATAGCTCAGTATTTGGAAAGCAATGACACAATCAGACAAAGTCAACTCGGATGTTGTGAGAGAAAATCATGCTTTACCAATGTATTGAAATTCTGTGAGGGTGCAACTTGTAGATGCGATCCTGTCGATGTGGTCTATTTAGACTCTTAATAGGCTTTCAACAAGGTATTAGACTATAATGTGAAGTTAAAGCACATGAGGTCAAGATAGTACCTTGAGAAGGATCAAAACAATTTTCGTTGGTAGAAAACAAAGCATTAGCATAAATGATTATATTTCCAATTATCAGGCAACAACCAATGTGGTAACGCACGTATTTGCACTCGGATCTCAATTGTTTGCATTATGTATTGATCATTTAGAAGAAAGAACAATACATTAGAGGAGGGAATTCTGGAGTGTATCAGAATTGTTTTCTGGAGCTATCCATTAAGGAAACAAATTGGGAACAGGCCGTCTTTCATTGGGTATTGTCCAAAGAGGAAAAAATGTTGGAAATCTCGTTATTGAAACGAGTGACCATGATATGATATAATTGCTTATCAAGCTGGATAATGATGTAGTTTTTTCTGAGCCCAGAGCACTGAATTTCACTGAAGGTAACTATGTTGGTCCGACCCATAAATTGGCCCTGATGCTCTGGGAAACATTACTGGCAAGAAAAATAATGGACACACAATGGCAGGCATTTAAGGAATCAATTGGTGAATTCCAGATGTTTATTCCTGTTTGACTTAAGAGTGCAAAGAAAACTGTGGCCAAACCATGACTTACAGGGGAAATTATAAGTAACAGTAGATTTTTAAAAAAGAAACATACAACTGGCAAGTAAAAAACAATAGGCCTGACGATTAAATATAGTTTTTAAAGCAGGGAAGGCATAAGAAGGGGTTGCTTCAGAATAAGGGAAAAAGAGTGTGAAAGGAAATTGGTTGGGGAATATAAGAACAGACTGTAAATTTTCGATAGACATGTAAATGAAAAGTATTGATAAGAACGAATAAAGGCTGCTTCAGGTCAGAGATGAGTAATTTATAACGGGAAACAAAGAAATTGCCGCGGAATTACATTCATTCTTGCTTCAGTCTTTACAAAGGAACACATGAAAACTGTACCAGAAGTTCTGATAGAAACACGTTTCAGTGAGGAGCCAAAGGGAATCAGCATTAGGAGGTAAATGGTTTGGGGGAAATTAATGGGTTGGAAGATGAATAAATCACCAGTGTCTGATAATCTTCATCCTAGAGTGCTCAAGGAAGTGGTCCTAGAAATAATAGATCCATTGGTGGTTATTTTCCAAAATTCTTAGGACTGTGACTGGCTCCTACAGATTGGAGGATAGCAAATGTAAATGCTCTTCAAAAAGACAGGTAGAGAGAAAATGGGGTCCTATAAAGCAGTGAGCCTAACCTCAATAAGGAAGTTGTGAAGATTCATTTTCAAGGATTTTGTAACTCACCATTTGGAAAGCAGTGGTATCATCAGACAAAGTCAGCAATGTATGTTGTGAGGGGAAATTATACTTCACCCATCTATTTACAATGGAAAATTCATGCTGGTCGAAGCTATTAGACCTCTTTGAGGATTTAACTAGTAGAGTTGACGAGGCAAACCAGTAGATGTGGTATATTTAGATGGTGACACTACAGTAGCTTTAAGAAACATATACTTCAATCATGTTCTCTGTAGTTTGCAAACATGCCTCCTTTTCTAAATTCTTTTTTACTGGCAGCGTGAGGGTTGCAGTTCCACATTTTACTTCTGCTTAAATGGTGTAAATGGTTGCATTTATTTTTATGTGGGCCTAATCCATTCTCTGGGGGTTTGCAATTTTTTGTATTGTTTTGAAAAGATGATTGACAGGTCAGTTGGGACAGTTTTTTTTCTCAAGAGTTCCTTTAGGTTCAGATTTACCTGTTGGCTAGTTGGAAGCTATTGAAGTCCAAACTGAATTGTGTCTCTGCACGGTATTGGAAATTGAGTAGTTTGTGGATGGATGGCTATTAAATACAGGTAATGATGCCCTTTGTCTCTTGAAATGGTTTGCTGGCAGTTACGGTATCTCAACCTGGAAGTCAGCTGGAAATTACCTGGCCTGATAGTCAGAGTATCAATTTCGTATCCAACGTAATAATCCACAGTAGGCGTTGCAAGGGTTGAAAAATCCAACATTACATAAGCGTCCTTGTTTCCTGTGTTAATCTGGGATGGCTATATGTTTATAAGGATGCTTGTTCCTACGGAAAAGGTCATTTACATGTTAAGCATTGTAAAATAACATGTTTTTTTTCTTATTTGTAATTGTTAAACGTACTGACAATTTTATTTTGAAATGTTAATTGTATTTTTAAGCAAATATTGTTTGATTCAAAGCTCCCAGTAGATCATTTGAAATATACCTGGAGCAAGATGTGTTATGCTTATTCTAGCCAAATTCAAAATGTAAAATGCATAGTCAAAAGTGACTTCATAAAATTTCGTTAAGTGTCTGACCTGGATGAGAAAAATGGTGGGGGGGGGGAGGAGGGCATTTTGAGGAATTAAAATCTGTTTGATTTGGGATCACTGGAAAAAACGGTGAGTGCTGAGTCAATTTTTTTTTTCTTTCACTTGCTGTAAT
The DNA here is from genome assembly GCA_024679065.1 of Sphyrna mokarran. Lineage (NCBI taxonomy): Eukaryota > Metazoa > Chordata > Chondrichthyes > Carcharhiniformes > Carcharhinidae > Sphyrna > Sphyrna mokarran. The sequence continues at coordinate 99,564,767 of JAGIQG010000009.1, forward strand.
CATAAATTAAGAAGGAAGTGACCTGTGAAAAAACAGCTCCTTCAGATGCTAAGAAGCTCCTGCTTCCAAGAAGTCACACAGAGTAGTTTACAATAGGTGACCAAAACATAGCTTTTGTAATTGGCACAGCCGTTGGTGTTGACAATACCTGACAGTGTAATTTTGGGACATGATTGTGCCTGTCGCTCAGCATTTTAATTTGCAAGAAACCAAAAGCACATTTAGTATCATTGGAATTGGTAAACATTCAATTCCAAATGAAGGAGCTTGGACATGAAATACAAGTAATGCTACTTGGATGTGAAAAAAAGTCAAAGGAATGAAATGTCTCCAATACTTATACTATTATAAATTATACCACATAATGTCTCTGTGTTTGTTCTTTAAGAAAAGCACATGCAAAATCGAATAGTTAGTGGGTTTTGTTAATGTGGCGAAGGAATATCCAGTTCAAGCTAAATAGTTGCAAAACATTGTACAGCCTGGTTGAAGATTGATTGATAATATGGTGCAAGACGTCGTTCAGTAATTTACTTTTGTGGATATATTTTATTTATGTGTACCAAGAGGAGTAGATAAATAATTTAAAATTTTAAGAGTTACGGCAGCAAGTCAATCCGTGATGGTAGGAGATGAGGTGGCATATAGTTTGGAAGGAGCATTGCCAGATGATGTCGTGGATATCGGGGTGAGAAGAATGACGTTTCAGTATTTGAGATGAGGTTGAATAATCTTGTGAAGTGTGGTGTCGTGACATCAGAAGTGTTAGATAAATGATCTTTTACAGGAATATAGTTTATCTAGTGTAATATTATTACATCATATAATGTAAAATGATACATTATATCATTATAACGAGATAACAGTTGGGAGCGAACAACTGAGTTGTTGTTCCTGAAAGATACATTTCTTTTTTTTTCCTTATTGTGAGTAACTAGGTCACAAAGTCAACGGTGAAGACAGCAGGATTAATCAAAGAAGTTGAAGTTCAATATCAGAAACGATTTTTGATCAGATGGTTAGGAAAGGACAATAACAGATGGAAGATGAGTTGGACATTTGTTTTTTGCTCAGGAAAATTGACAATTGTAACAGAAAGATACAGAAATAAAGTACTTATATCAGCAAACATACACATAAGAGGAACTCAAATGTTTACCAGGGTGATATTAACTTAAATATGATGTCTCAATGAGGCATCTTTACATATTCCTGGCAAGATGAGTAGACGTTCATCAAGCGGACACATGAGATACCAGCAGGAGATCATTTACGAGTAAGGAAAACACATGCTAAAACATAAAAACATTTTTTTGATGTAGTCTGCAGAAAGGTATGTTTAAATGTTACTTTCGTGTCACACATGTGAGATAATGGGGAAACATCATGTAGTGATAAGAGCAGCGCCCTTTATACCCATTCCAGTATTTGAGGAACCTTTTGCAAGATTCTTATCTTATTGTGTTCGACTCCTCCCTGAAAAAAAAAGTGGGAATCAATATCTATTGATTATATTGGAACTGGCGGCTTGGTTTCCAGAGGCCAATCCATTACGCATTATTATAACGTAAACGATTGTACGGAAGTTAATTTTTTTAACCCGATATGTTCTACCCACAGAAAAGCAATCCATTCATGGATCAACTTTTACATCAAAGTTATTGCAAGAGCCATGCATACCTTAAGTTTAAAACATTTGAAATCGACGACATAGCACACAGATTAGAATTAGAGCGGTGGAATCCAAAGTTAAACGGAATGTTGCGGGCTGATTTTCAAAATTGTCTGCAGGATTGAGATGAAAAAGATCCATTTTTATTCTTTGCAATTAGGAATGCACCTCATGAGTCAATCAAATTCAGTCCATTTGAATTGTTTCTCCGTCATGAGACAAGAGGATCACTTAAACTGGTAAAGCAGGATTTGGTGAGTCAACGTTCTGAGGCTAGATTATTGGACTACGTGTCAAGTTTTAGGAAAAAGGTTGAACCATGAAGTGAATTAGCTAGACAGCATTTAGAAGTAACACAAACTGTGATGAATCAGGAAGTCAATAAGAAATAAAAAAAAAAATCGCAATCTTCTTTTGGGGATAAAGACAAATTATTCCATGGTAGGTGACCCCTTAAAAGCAAGGTTTCGTGGGCCTTATCAAATTGAAAGGAAATTAAATGAGATGAATTGATTGTTAAGATCGCCAGACAAGAGAAAAACTTACAGTGCATCATACATATATGCTTAAAAATTATTGAGGATAGGAACGCAGAATTAAAATTTTTAATGATTATAATTCAGAGTGTAGAACTGAGTCCAGATTATCAAAATTTAACCTTCCCCAAATTAAATTGGTTAATAAGGAAGTTGTTCAAAATTGTGATAAATCACTGAGTTACCTCCCAGATTAAAATCGAAATAACCTGAAAGACTTATTGGTGTCGGATGAACAAAGATTTGCGAATAAGTAGAGATGTGCTACAATAGTTTGGAGTGGGGTAGTGGTAGAAAATGTTGTACCATTTAAAACAAAATCCCTGCAGACATAACCTTCTAGAGTTGGCAGAGGTTCAGATGGAGAAGCTGAAGTTTATTCAGCCTGAGATGCAACAGTCAAAAGTCTCAACTGTTGATATACAACTGGTCTAGGTATAGAAGGAGAACAAATTGCTGGGCAGCAATGTGAAGAAATAAGTTGAACAGTTTTGGAAACAGATACAATGCAGTTTGTCTATTTTGGGAACTGTCCTCGATTCAAATTGCCTCAATGTAATTTGCGGGAAGTTTCGACTTATCATCTATTGCAAAAGAAGTGTAGATGAATCAGCATCTTGGGTGATCTCAAAACAGGAGATTGACGACCGGAAGTTTTCTATTGATAAAAACACAGGGAGGGAAAATTAAATCAGATTGCTGCCGGAAATCATACCTTAATTTGGAATGAACTGTTGTCCTCATGATTCTCTACAGCGTGCAGAGATGTGGATTTCCAGTGAAACAATAGTGTACACAACTATTGTTCGAATGAATTATGGTCGTTTTCGTAGCAGCGTTGCTACCACAGCGATCTCTAGAAACAAGATTGAAATTTTTTCTGACACCAAGGATGACAATCTGCTGTGTATCCTTGCCAGTCTGCAGAAAATGATGCTACAGATCCGGAGCAAACAAAGGAATTCGATTGTTTTACACAGGAGGGACTAAAGCGAACTAAGAAGAAACGAGACCTAGTTAAAGTGGCCTTTCTGAATGTCCCTGACGATCCTGCCAAGTTCTCTGGCGACATTAACAAAACTAATTGATAATCGCAATGCTAAAAGATGAGATCGGATTTGGAATCAACGCAGTATTAAGGACTGAAGGAGAATCCTGGAGATGAAGCGAATTGCCATGAATGTGCTACAGAAGAAGGAGTGTCCGATGGTGGACAACAAGGATTGAAAATAACTATATTGTTGCTATGTTTGCATATTCTGAGTTTGCAAAATGTGTGCATATTGACTATAGTGTACTAATAGCGTGAACCTGAAAGGATTTGACAAACGAAACTTTCTTAGAATGGCGATCGTTCTTTAAAAAAAAAGCCTTTGTGCAATGCTATGAGACATTCAGAAATGTATTTTAAGTCATTTTTCCAGACTTTGTAAGCATGCATGCTTTTTGTTCACTTTATTATTGGCTGTAAAGTCGGTAGGGTCACTTTTTATTACTACTTAAATGACTGAAAAAGAGTCTGGCTAATTTTAGTCGGAGCCTACTGCACTCACTGGGAGTTTAGGACATATTTTGAAATGGGAGAATTGAAATGGGAAAATTGATTGACAGAAAACATGGAACAGTGTTTTTTTGCTCTCCCAAGAGTTTCCAACTTTCAGTTTTGGACGCAGATTAGTTGGAAGCTGTTGGATTCCAGACTGAACAGCAGTGTTTCTGTGTCTCTCCCTGGTATTGGAAACCTAACCCTTGTTGGCTGCATGGCTAGTAACTGGAGGCAAGGATTGCCCTGCCTCTTGAGGTGATTTTCCGGCTAAATTCTGCAGGTCAGCAATGGCTCTATCTCTGCTTCGGGGTCTGCTGGAAGATTCAATTCTCTCTCCAGAGGAGTAATTCACAACAGATGTTGCACACCTCGAAATATCTAGCATCACATAAGATTCATTGCCTTCTGTGCTTAAACTGGGACAATTGTATAAGGAGGTTTTGTTTTGGCACATTGCATTTATTTATTAAAGTTTCTAAAATATCCCGTCTTCTCTTTGTAATTGATAAAAGTTATTGTTCGTATTTATCGTATATATTAACTATATTCTGCAAGAAACTTTGTTTGATATATTCTCCCCAGAGGTTCATTTAAATCATATCTGGAGTGAGACTTATATGCTTACACTCACCAAACTAAAAGTGCAATACTTATGTTATCAGAATACTTCATCAAACCTTGGGGTTTCTGATCTGGTTTATACGGGACTTTCTGAAGGCTTTCGAGGAAGACTCAACTATCAGAATTAAAATGCATGGGATTGCAGGTAATATCCTGCGGTGGATTGAAATTGCTTAACAGAGAAGAAGCACATATTCGACATGAACTCTCTTTTTCCTGATTGGCAGACAGTGACAAGTGAGGCTCTTCAGGGATCTATGCAAACACCTCAACTGTCCACATTGTTAATACATCACTTAAAAGAGGAAATTAAATACATTTCTCCAAATTTGCAGATAATATAAATTGTGTGGGAGGGTGAGCTGTGAGGAAGATGCAGAAACGTTTCAGCGTGATTTGAATACGCTGAGAGTGCGAGCACATGCATGGCTGAAGCTGCATAATGTGGATCAATGTGAGGTCACCCACATTTATAGAAAGGATAACAAGACATATTATTGTTTGAGTAAGTGTAAGTTAAAAATATGGATCCTCAGCGGAACATGGTGCCCTCCTGCATCAATTTCTCCAAAATAATAGCTGAGTCCCGGATTTATTGTCTAGCATTAATACCACTGCACCACCACCTCTCCAACGAGTACACCTCTAAAGCCTTGTTTGCCAATACACTGAAATAATTTTACTTTGACCACTGCAGTTTCGTAATAATTTCATCGAAGGGGATAAAATAAATTTCAATCTGTTTTTCGCTGAATCTCGGGACTGACTGAGCACCCCTACCTCCCCCCCCCCCACCCGGCGCCCCGACCCCCACCGTCTTCAGAGCAGTGGTTATGAGGAGAGGTTAACTAAACTAATTTTGTGTTCATCGGAAAGATGGAGGGTCAGAGAAGACCTGGCAGAGGTCTACAAAATTATGACAAGCATTGACAGAGTGGATATTGTATAAATAAAAGAGGTCCGATGTTCAAAGTGAAAATGGGAAAGTTTAAGGGGCATGTTAGATGCAAGTTAGATTTCACGTAGAAATCGATGGATGTCCGGAAAGCGCTGCCAAGGGAGGTGGTGGAATCAATCACAGGAGCAGATTTTAAGAGGCACCTGGTTGAGTACACGATTAGGGAGAGAACAGAGGCATGTGAATCGAGTAATGGTAAAAAAAAAACTTTATTTGGTGCATGGTGTTCGGCATAGAGACTGAGGGCCAAATGGTCTGTTCCTTGCTGTACTTGTTTTGTGTTATTTAAGTACGTAGATGCAACGGCATATAAAGAAGGCAAATGGTTTCTGAACCCTCATAGCAAGAGGATTTCAGCATAGGAATAGGGAATCTTTTTTGTAATTTTATAGCGCATTGTTGAGGCCATACCTGGTGAATTGTGCACAGTTCTGGTTTCTTTATCTGAGGAAGGTTGTCCTTGCAACAGTAGAGTACTGCAAAGTTAATGAGGATGCTTCCTGGAATGGTAAGCTGTCACATGAGGAGAAATGAAGTCGATAGGATTGTGTTCATTTGAGTTTAGACAAGTTAGAGTGGATGTCATGGAATCTTAGAAAATTCTAACAGAGTTAGTCAAGATAGATTTAGAAAAAGTGTTCCAGATGGTGCGGTAGTCCGGAACTAGATGTCATAGTGGGAGGATAAGGAGTAAACGTTTTAGAAATGAGCTGAGGAGCAATTTCATCACTGTGAGCGTGGAGAATCAATACAATTCATTACTACAAAAAGCAGTTGAAGCCAAAACATTGCGTGATTGAAAAATAACAGATATATCAATTGGTCCATCAGATCAAGGACTATCTGGCGAAGATGGAATCAAGATATTGGTTTGATAATCGGACATGTTCAAAATGAATGGTGGAGTGGGTCTAAAGGGCCTAATGGCTTATCCTTCGATGTTCTATGTTCCTTTGAATGAGCTTTGATTTAATTGCAGACTGAAATGTTGTCCTGAATTCTGGACGCAACCTCCCATGGGTCGTCAGCCTGCTAGCGCAGCAAAGTCCCTAGACTGAACTACAGGTGAAAGGCGGAGGCGGTGGAAAGTGGGAGGTATAGGTAATGGGTGAGACATCCGTTGAAAAGATGGGGGAAACTCTATGCTACATCACCGGAAAAGAGGGCTCATTTCCAAAATAACAAAGTGTCATCCAATGGAGGTCCGCCCACATCCCTTTCCCGTCGGAATGAAGAACCGATCATTTTCCACTGTTCAGGGCTCACAAATTCCTTCTGCCAGTACAGAAACGGAGACTGGCCGGGAAAAATCCCACGGTGTACAATAATTGATTACTTAGTGCCTACAATTGGTTAGGAGTGAAACTTTACTCATCCGAACACATCATCGCTTTGAGGTGAAGGCAGGTCAGAATGCATATGGTAGACAATTCCTTTTGTTTTACACTTGCCCCTTTCATTTCACTAGAAATCGCACCAGCAGGCACTTGTTAACTCCTTGCGCTTTTCACAAGTAACTTCTTACGTTTTTTTAAAATTCATTCCTGGAATATGGGTGTCACGACTGGTCAGCATTTAATGCCCATATCTCGTTACTCTTGCGAAGGTGATGGTGAGATGCTTTCTTGAATCGCTGCAGCCCACATGATTTGGGTTGACTAACAACACAGACAGGCAGTGATTTCCACGATCTTGACCTGACGACTGCGAAAGAATTGTGATATATTTTCAAGTCAGGATGGTGAATATCTGGGAAGGAAACTTGCTGGTGGTGGTGCTCACATGTACCTGTTGCCATTAACCTGTTTTGATGGAAGTAGTCGTGCGTTTCGAAGTTGCTGTCTAAGGATAATTATTGAATTGCTACAGTGCATCTTGTAGATAGTACGTACTGCTACTGCTGAGCGTTGGTGGTGGACGGCGTGGATGTGTGTGATGTCTATCAAGTAGACTGCTTCGTCGTGGATGCTTCTTGAGTGTTTTTGGAGGCGCACACATCCAGGTAATTGGAGAGTATTCCATCCCACTCGTGATATGTGCCTCGTAGGTTGTGAATAGGCTTTTGAGTGTCAGGCGGTGTATTCCTGTATTCCTGGCCTCCGATCTACTCTTGTAACCATAGTTTACACGGCAAATCCAGTTGCGTTTCTGGTCAATAGTGTGGGATTGAATGATGGAAACACAATTGAAAGTAAATGGACTGTGGTTAGAGTGCCTCTAGTGATAGTCATTGCATGACATTTGTTTGGCATGAATCTTCCTTGCTATTTGTCAACGGAAGCTTGGATAGGTTCAGAACTCTTTACATTTGAACCAGAAGGGAATCAGTATCTGAAGAATGGCGCTGAACATTGTTGTCATCATCAGTGAACCCAGATGGCGCTGAATTGAAATGGTTGCCTGTTCACAGCAAGTTCTTCTGTAAATGTCATGATTTTATCTTTGGGAGAGAGTTTGCCTACTGAGTGACTTGCTCTGATTGTTCAATGCTGATGGAGTTATCTGTCCTGTTCAGTACTGAATGTAATGTTCATATAAAATACTCCGGAAACAAATGGCAAAACAACTCCAAGAATGAGTTGCACACATCTTTAATATCTTTAGTAGCAAATTAAAATATTAGATAATTTAGTAGAAAAAGTGGATAAAATAGGAGCATGCTGGTTTCCTTGAGTATTACTTATTTATAATTAGGTTAGAAATTAACAGATTTGTTATGATTTTCATACTGGTTCTAAAATGAGTCTTTAGAGATTTATACATACGTACTACAATCTGCATGGTATAATCGCGTAATCCAGTTTCAAGTGACGTTGAAGTAAAGCGAGTTATTACAATGCTTGTAATGTTTAGTTAGCAGCTTTCCAATTGTTCATGCGATTTATAAAATAAAATGCCACTCTCGAAGCATTATATAGAGAACCAGCCTACTGCACCGGTAATGTCATACTAATAAGTTCAAAGGAAAAGGACATACAAAATATAATGGACCATAAGATAATGTATTCTTTGTCAATTACCGGTATCTTTCAAAAGCAGTTGTCGCACTGTAATAAGTCATCAAATCAATGTAAGAATTCTTCAAAATAATAATATACGACAGAAAACTGATCGAACGCAAGGCGAAGCTGTAAATTTACATTCATTTCACAATTATAATTAAAAACACATGGGTCACTCATTCACAGAATGCAGTTTCGAATATAATTTAAAAATAAACTGCGGCCCAGAGATTAATAAGAACAACTTGCCAGATTATCACCGAGGCAGTTCATTATAAATCAACATGTAAACGCTGACCGTCTCATGGCACATGCTTAGTTCTTCAGTGATCTTATGCAGAACATACAGAGAATGGGCAGGGGTTTGGTTTTCTCTGGATATGAGGCGAGAATGTTTGCAGAAGCTATGATTACACAAGGGGGGCGAAAATGTTCAGAATGCTACGCCCCTGAATTTTAAAAGGGAGTAAAGTAATTCCCAAGCAATATCCGAATGTAAGACAGTGTCCGATATCATTGCGGAATTACTTTCCTTGCAGGGATAATTAACTTGCCGCTCTATTTCTGGTCTGAATTGTACGGTGTGATAATTCTGCTGCTGGTAATTTATCTCAAATCAATTTGTGGATACAGAACCGAAACGATCAGGTCGGTCGAAATCCACATGCCTGCAACTAACATCAGCGGACATACAACTATAAACAACCAAAAATCTTGCAAATACATTGGGACAATGTTGATTCTCATTCAGCAGTCCGTCAGTGAATGACGCAGCTATTCGTATCTCCAAATCTGTGGAATTTCATCCCTCAGCCAATGTTACACCGCTGTTTAAAAAAGGTAGCAGACAGAAAGCAGGGAATTATAGGCCGGTTAGTTTAAGGCCTGTAATAGGAAAAATGCTTGTATCTGTCATCAAAGCAGAAATAACGAGGCACCTAGATACGAACTGTTTGATCAAGCAGATGCAGCACGGATTCGTTAAGGGGAAGTCGTGCTTGGCGAATTTATTGGAGTTCTATGAGGAAGTGACTAGTGCGGTAGATAGAGGGGAACCGGTGGATGTGGTGTTTTTTGATTTCCAAAAGGCGTTTGATGAGGCACCTTACAAAAGATTGCTGCAGAAGTTTAGGGTGCAGGGAGCCAGGGGTAGGGTGTTGGACTGGATAGAGCATTGGTTGTCTAATACGAAGCAGAGGGTAGGTATTAATGGATGCTATTCTGATTGGCAGCTGGTGACTAGTGGACTGCCCCAGAGTTCGGTGCTGGGGCCTCAACTATTTACCATTTACATAGACAATCTGGACGAAGGGGCTGAATGTAGGGTGACGAAATTTGCTGATGACATGAAGGTGAGTGGAAAAGCAAATTGCGTGGAGGGTGTGGAAAGCCTGCAGAGGGATCTGGATAGATTGAGTGAGTGGGCGAGGACCTGACAGATGGAATATTATGTTGGCAAGTTTGGGGTTATCCACTTTGGTAGGAATAATGGTAGGAAGGATTACTATTTAAATTGCGAAAAGCTACAGCATGCGAGAGCGCAGCGGGACCTGGGGGTCCTTGTGCACGAATCGCAAAAACACAGTATGCAGCTGTATATGGTACTGGTGAGGCCGCAGCTGGATTACTGTGTGCAGTTTTGGTCGCCACATTCGAGGAAGGTTATATTGGTTTTGGAGGGGGTACAGAGAAGGTTTACTAGGCTGATACCGGAGATGAGGGCGTTGGATTATGAGGAAAGACTGAATAGGCTAGATTTGTACTCTTTGGAGTTTAGAAGGCTGAGAGGGGATCTTATAGAGACGTATAAGATAATGACGGGGATCGATAAGGTAGAGGTTGAGAGACTCTTCCCGCTTAACAAAGATAGCAGGACTAGAGGGCACAACCTCAAGATTGGGGGGGAGGGGGAAGCGATTCAGATCAGAGTTGCGGAGGAGTTTCTTCACGCAAAGGACGGTGAATCTCTGGAATTCTCTGCCTGGTGAGGTGGTGAAGGCTTCCTCGCTGAATATGTTCAAGTCAAGAATGGATAGGTTTTTGATTGACAAGGGAATTAAGGGCTACGGGGAAAAAGCGGGAAAGTGGTACTGAACCACTACAGATCAGCCATGATCTTATTGATTGGCGGGGCAGGCTTGAGGGGCTATATGGCCTATTCCTGCTCCTGTTTCTTATGTTCTTATGTTCTGCATCCTCGGTGTGTCTCCAGTCGCACTGAATGGACTTTCGTAATTTAGGGCATACCAAACTCATGCTCCTGGCTATTAAGTTCAGCACTCCAATTTCTTGAAAGTAAATAGCCTTTTAAGGCTGCTACTCCTCAGTTAACGAGGACATTTACACAATTATTCTGTGAAAGGTCGATCAATCTTTCTTGTCGCTGCATAATTTTTCCTCTGACAGAAATGTTTCACTTCCCACCTATCCCATCCAATTACAGAAGCGCATGTTGTGGATCTACAGTATTCTTTGAAACTACTGCCAATACATACTGCTCGCTTGAAGAAGTTTCTTGCACTCTGGAAATTATTAAAACAAATACACAGTATTTAATAATATGCTTTTTAATGATAGTGTATGAAGCATGCGAGACGGCAAAGTGTAAAGCATTCGTATTTGACTAGGTTACTTGACACATCTGAAAAAGATAAAATAAAATAAGTAGCGCTGGAATTTCTCAGCTGATTAAACGGTATTTGTGGAGGAATAAAAGTAGAATTGAGGTTTCCATTGCAAATGTCTGACATGAAAATTTGCATGTAATTTGAAATTCACTTTGGGAGGAAGAAAGGTTTGCGTGGCTTCCTATTGATTGGAGAAATTGTAGAGTTAGTACTCCGTCGATGTCCTGATTCCCACCAATGAATTTATTGCAGAAAGATTAAGAAACTTTATTTTTGCCTCTATGTGAATGCAAGTCCTTAACCGGTCACTTGAGGATTACTTCCCAGCCATCGGTGTTAATTAGCTGGAAGAAGGTAGGCTCCATTCAATCTGGGAAGACCGTGAGATGAACACTTTGCTTTTGGGAAAACATGGTTGGAACACTTTCTTTCCTTCTAAGGCCCATAACGTCAGACAAATGGAAATGGTGGCAAAAACGGAATTCCTGAAAACCCATTGCTCTTGACATTCTAAGAAAGATTCGATGGAACTTTCCTTCTGGTTGTTGCAAAACATGGTACAATTTAATCTTCTTCTGGAGAAAGAAATAAACAAGATGCAAAAAAAAACAAAATTGACTGGGGGACAGCTGATTTTAGTAAAATATTAGAGTAAGCTGTTAAGATAGACGAGGATCAGCTCGTTTAAATTAAAAAAAAATCGATAAAAGAGCAATGGGGCATTCAGAAAGGAAGGAGAAAAGCTGCAAACACAACATGTTCCCTCTAGGTTGATACTTGGTAATAAGAAATCTGGAGATCAATGAATGACAAGACATGTTGAGCATAAAATGAGAAGGAAAATAATGTATTTAAAAAAAAAATCACGAGGGGAGAAGATCAGTGAAGACATAACTGAGATTTGGAAAGGGCAATTTGCAGGTTAAAAAGCAATTCGAAATGCAAAGCGGGAATATGAGCAACTTTTGTTGGGAAAAGTCGGGACAATCCCAACTTATTCTCCAAGTATATCAATAGGAAGAGGATAGCCGAGGAAAGAGTAATGTCTATTACTGACCAAGGAAGCAATGTGAGTGTGGAGCCAGAAGGCATTCTTAGCTTGCTGAACGAATATTTCACGTCTGTCTTCTCTTAAGAGAATGAGAACGACGTTATGGAATTCAAGGAGAGAGATTGAGAATTTCTTGAGCAAATTGACATAAGAAAGGTGTTTTATTTGTTGTGCAAAGAACAAAGAAAATTACAATGAAGGAAAAGGCTCTTCGGCCTTCCAAGGCTGCACCTACCATTCTGCCCGACTGAACTAAAATCTTCTCCTTTTCTGGAAACCATAGTCCTCCATTCCAATCATATTCATGTATTTGTCAAGACGCCCCTTAAAAGTCACCATCATATTACCATCAGGAGGTAATGCTGCAGCTTTATAGGACCCTTGTCAGACCACACTTGGAGTACTGTGCACAGTTCTGGTCGCCTCACTATAGAAAGGACATGGAAGCTATTGAAAGGGTGCAGAGAAGATTTACAAGGATGTTGCCTGGATTGGGAGGCATGCCTTATGAAGACAGGTTGAGGGAGCTGGGACTGTTCTCCCTGGAGAGACGAAGGTTGAGAGGCGACCTGATAGAGGTTTACAAGATGTTGAGAGGAATAGATAGGGTGGACTCTCAGAGACTATTTCCCAGGGCTGAAATGGTCGCGACAAGAGGGCACAGATTTAAGGTGCAGGGAAGCAAGTACAGAGGGGATGCTAGGGGAAAGTTTTTCACTCAGAGGGTGGTGAGTGAATGGAATCGGCTGCCGTCGGTGGTGGTCGAGGCGAACTCGCTGGGGTCTTTTAAAAGACTTCTGGATGAGTATATGGGATCCAATGGGATTGGGGGTTATAGATAGGTCTATGGCTGGGTAGGTTTTGATGTGTTCGGCACAACTTGTGGGCCGAAGGGCCTGTTTGTGCTGTAGTGTTCTATGTTCTATGTTCTATGTTCTATATCTGCTTCCACTATCTTCCCCAGCAGTAAGTTTTCGACACCTACCATCCTCTATGTAAAAAAAACTTGCCACATACATCTCCTTTAAATCTCGTCTCTCGAACCTTAAATTTGTGCCCCTAGTAATTGAATATTCCATCCTTGAAAAAAAAGCTTCTGTCTATCTATTCTGTCCATGCCCATCTTAATCTTGTAGACTTCTGTCTGGTCGCCGCTCAATGTCCGTCGTTCCAGTGAGAACAAACCACGTTTCTTCAACCTCCTTTCATAACTAATGCACTGCATACGAGGTAACATCTTGGTAAATCTTTTCTGTACCCTCTGCAAAGCCTCCACATCTTTCTGATATTGAACAGTATATTCCAATTGCGTCCTAACTAAGAATCTATAAAACTGCAACATGGCGTGACAAGTTTTAAACTCAATGCCCTGGCCCATGAAGGTAAGCATACCGTAAGCCTTCTTGACTACCTTTTCCACCTGCGTTTCCACTTTCAGTGACCTTTATACAGGTTCACCAAGGTGATCTGCCTATCAATACTCTTAAGGTTTCTGCTATTTACTGTATATTTCCTATCTGTATTAGACCTTGCAACATGCATTACCTCACATTTGTCCAGATTAAACACCATCTGCCATCTCTCCGCCCAAGACTCCAAGCGATTTATATTCTGTTCCATCATCTGATTGTCCTCATCCTTACCTGCAAATCCACCAATCTTTGTGTCAGCCGCAAACTTACGTTTTCCTCCAAATAATTTATGCATATTACAGACAGCAAAACTGTCAGCACTTACCCCCGAGGAATGCCGCGAGTATAGCCCTCCATTCAGAAATGCACTCTTCCACTGCTACCCTTTGTCTTCTATAAGCGAGTCACTTCTATATTCATCTTGCCAGCTCACCTCTGATTCCGTGCGACTTCACCTTCTGCACCAGTCTGCTTGTGAATGGCCTTACTGAATTCTATGTAGGCAACTGCCACTGCCGTACTCTCATCAATCATCTTCGCCACTTCCTCGAAAAACTCGATCCAGTTAGCAAGGCACGAACTTCCCTTTATAAACCATATTGCCTCTCGCTAATACGTTCACTTATTTCCAAGTGGTAGTGAATACTGTCTGGAAGAATCCTTTCCAATAATTTCCCTATCACTGATATAAAGCTCACCAGCCTGTAATTACCTGGATTATTCATACTACAATTCTTAAACAAAGGAACAATATTAGCATTTCTCCAATTCCCTGGAACCTCCCCTGCAACCAGTCAGGATACAAAGAGTTATTCCCAGGCTCCAGCAAATTCCTCTCTTGCCGTTCTAAGTTTTTTTCGGGTATATCCCAACAAGCCCTGGGGCTTATTCACCTTAATATTTTTCAATAACATCAACACCTCCTCCTTCTTGATTTCAAAATGACTCAAACTATTTACAGACCCTTTCCCATTCCCCTCATCCACCATGTCCTTCTCTGTGATGCATATTAATGCAAGATACTAATTTAATACCTCACCACTTCTTCTGGCTCCATGCATAGATTCCCTCCCCTGTCTTTGAGTGGGCCAACCTTCTCCCTGGCTACCCTATTGCTTTCTATGAATGTATACAAAAACTGGCCAATGACTTTTCATGTCCTCTTTTAGCCGTCCTTACTTAATGCTTAAGTTTATTTCTACTTTCCTTGTATTCCTCAGTTATTTCGGGTGTTCCCAGGCTCCAAACTTTGACAGATGCTTCCTTTTCTCATTGACTTAGTTCAAAATACCTCTCGTCATACAAGATTCCTAAATGTTGCTATATTTATCCTTCATCTTTACAGGAATACGCCAGTCCTGAATCCCAATAAACTTACATTTGAAAGTCACCCACATGCCAGATGTTGATTTTCCCTCCAAAATTTGCCACCAATCTGTATTATTCAGTTCCTGCCTAATATTGTTGCATTTAGCCTTCCTCCAATTTAGCATCTTCACTTGAGGACTATGCTTGTCTTTATCCATCAGTGCCTTAAAGATTATGGAATTGTGTTCACTGTTCCCAAACAGACCTCCTGCTGAAATCAAGTGGGCAGAGTTACAAGTGGACAGACCTTCAGTTCCCGATGAATTGTGTCATTTTCTGCTGTTGAGGCGAAGTAGGAGATTGCAGGAGCTCTGATCCAAATTTTCAATTTCTCCTCGGCCACGGGGAATGTGCCAAGTAACTGGAGAACAGTTGATGTGTTTCCACTATTTTGGAAGGGTTGCAAGGTTAAAGCAGTGAACTACAGTCCAGTGAGTCTCATATCACTGGTTGGGAAACCATGAGAGAAAGTTCGGAACGAGAACGTCTATCTCCACTTGTGGAGGCAGAACTTGATCCGGGATAGCCAACATTGCTTCTTCACAGGGATTTCATGCCTAACAAATTTGAGTTTTTTTTGAGGAGCTAACGATGTGTGTCAATGAGCTTAGTACAGTCCATGTAGTGTGGATTTCAGCAAAGCCTGTGATTAGGTCCCACATCGGGGGCTTATACAAATAAAAATTCACATGGGATATAAGGAATTTGATCAAGTAGATTTAAAATTGCCTTCATTGTGGAAGACAGGATGATGACAGAAGGCTACTTTAGTGACTGGAACGCAATGCTCAGTGGTGCTTCACATGGATTTGTGTTGGGCCCGCTGTTGTTCGCAATTTATACAAATTACATTGAAAACTATGTGTAGCAGTTATGTTAGTAAGTTTGCGGATGATATAAAGATTGTACAGCTAGTTAACCATGATGCGGGTGCCTTGGGTTACAAGAACATATAGATGGAATCCTCAAGTGGACAGGTAAATGGCAGATGGGATTTAATCATGAAAAGTATGATGTGTTACAATTTTGAAATTAGAAATTGGAAAAGAAAGTACTCAATAAATTGTAGGACAGCAGGAACAATTATGGGATAAATGGAGCTCGGCATGTTTGCCACATATGTTGGAAAGCAGTAGGGCATCTTCGTAGGCTCGTGAAAAAGGCATATAGTGCACTTCCCTTTATCAATCGGGGCATGGATTATAAATGAAGGGAAGTCATATAGAGTTTTATAGAACTTTGTTGAGGCCATGGCTGGGGTACCGTGTTCAGTTCTGGTTGCCACACTATCAGGACATTGCAATTGTACCGGAGAATGTGCGAAGGAGATTCACCAGGTTGCTATCTGGAATGGAACATTTAATTCATGAAGAAAAGTTGTGTAAGTTTGTGCTGTTTTCTTTGGAGTAGAGGAGACTCTTGAGAGTCTGGATGGCGTTGCATTGTGCTTGGGTGATTTTGTGAGTGCGGCTAATGAATCTGGTATTGATGTGCCTGCTGACGGTTTGGGCATACATGTCACGTAGAGGGCAGCGACCTTCCGGAGGAGTCCAATACGACTTTTTTTCTCTTCGGTTGCTTCACTGCGGATTTCTCTGTCGGCTGTTCCAGTTCATTGGTTTTCTTATTGTGTTCGCTGTTGGCCTCTGGAGTTTTGTGGAGAAACTCCCGTAGCCTTATTCGCCTGATGAATTCCTGTGTCTGCTGCAAGACTGATGAGGTTTATGTTGGTCGTGGGGCAAAATTGAGCCCTTGGCTGATCAAATTCGATTGCATCTGGTAGAAATTTGTAGTCCAATAAGTTGACAATGGACTTCCCTGCATATTTTCCACTGTGGTACTCGTGAGGTTTGATTGCTGCGAACGGTGATGCCGAGTTTCTCAAGATTCCTGTTCTTGGTGTGCAGGTAGATGATGTAGTTCCATTATCTCGTCTGCTTAACAAAGTTTCGCAGATGGTCTGTGTCCTGAGCGCAAGTTGAGAATATTGGACTCTATTTCAGTTTCCAAGATGCCACATTTGCTGTCTAACTGGCATATGTGATGATTGACGAGTGAGAGAGAAAGGTGCTACGGCAAGTCTCTCAGCGTAGTCTATGTTATAGATTGACATAAGTGGGCTCCTGATCTGTAATCCTTTCCGTATCTTGTCTGCTTTCTCGCATCATTGTACAAATTTGATGTTTGTATCAATATGTGCGGTCTTCTTGAAGATTCACTCACTTGGAGCCTGGAGTTTGCAGTATCGATGGTAGCCATGATGTGGAGATGCCGGTGTTGGGCTGGGGTGAATATAGTAGGAAGTTTCACAATAGCAGGTTAAAGTCCAACAGGTTTATTTGGTTGCAAAATCCACTAGCTTTTGTAGTGCTGCCCCTTCATCCAGTGAGTGGGAGCTCTACTCACAAACAGGGCATATAAAGACACAAACGGAATTTACAAAATAATGACTAGAATATGAGTCTTTACAGGTAATCACATCTGAAAGGTACAGACAATGTGAGCAGAAAGAGCGTTAAACATATGTTAAAGAGATGTGTATTGTCTCCAGACAGGACAGTTAGTGACATTTTGCAAGCCCAGGCAAGCTGCTATGGGAGTTACAGATAGTGTGCCATGAACCCAAGATCGGTGTTGAGGCTGTCCTCATGTGTGCGGAACATGGTTATCCGTTTCTGTTCAGCGATTCTGCGCTGTCGTGTGTCGTGAAGGCCGCCTTGGGGGATGCTTACCGGAAGATCGGAGGCTGAATGCCCGTGACTGCTGAATGTTCTCCAACAGGAAGAGGACACTCTTTCCTGGTGATTGCCGAGCGGTGTTCATTCATCCGTTGTCGTAGCGCCTACATGGTCTCCCCAGTGTACCATGTTTCCAGACATCCTTTCCTGCAGCATATTAGGTAAACAAAGTTGGCCGAGTTGCAAGAGTATGTATCACATACTTGGTGGATGGTGTTCTCATGTGAGATGATGCCATCCGTGCCAATGATCGGACACATTTTGCAGAGGTTGCTGTGGCAGGGCTGTGTGGTGTGGTGTCACTGTTTTCTTGAAGGCTGGGTTGTTTGCTACAGACAATAGTCTGTTTGAGGTTATGCAGTTGTTTGAAGGCAAGACGCCTTAGCAAGTTGTTCGTCTCTATCATGACACGTTGAAGGCTCTGGAGAAGATGTCATAGCTTCTCCACTGCTGGGAAGAATTGGACGACGAACGATTCTATGTGCACTGTGTCCCGTGTTCGTCTTCTGTGGAGATTGGTGCGGTTTTTCGTTGTGGCACTTCGGAACTGTCGATCGATGAGTCGAGCGCCATATCCTGTTCTTATAAGGGCTTATTTCAGCGTCTGGAGGTATCTGTTGCGATCCTCCTCATCTGAGCAGATGCTTAGTATACGGAGGGTTGGCCCGTAGGGAATGGCTTCTTTAACATGTTTAGGGTGGAAGCTGGAGAAGTGGAGCACTTCTGTGGACCCTTTGCCTTGACCATCAAATTAGAACCATAGATCAAAAAGAGGTGTTTCTGCCGTTCTGGATTACGCTGGCTTCCAAGCACCTCTCTCTTCTCATCCCATTTCAACATTTATTCGATAATATTTTGCGTATTATAGCTTCAAATGCTAACCATTTTTTAACTGTTGTGAAGATTCCTGCCTCTTCGATTCTTTGAGGCTGCGAGAACCATACTCCAACCGCGCTTTTTGTGGTAAACCTGACGAAGAATAAGCTGTCCGAAAATTTGTGATTTCAAATCAACCTGCTTGACCAGAAGCTGGTTTCGTCTGACCTCTCGTCTCCTCCTTTAAAAAGCGGTCCAGCAGAGGCGATTTCCACGTGAATCTGATTTGCATCTTTTTTTCTTGCAATTGTATTCTTCTTCTATTGAGGTGACCAAAACTTCACACAGTCATCGAGCTGTTGCCTAAAAGGTATTTTATAGAGCTCCATCCTAATCTCGCTGCTATAATCTTTTGTGTCGCCGCTAATAAATGCACTTAGCCAATATTCTTTCTGAACTATCGGAGCCACTTGTCCTGATGCCTTCGGGACATTTGGTCATGTACCTGGTCGTTTATACTTCCTAGCCTCCGTCGAGTAATTCTGTATCCTCTTGCATTGTTACTTCTCCCAAAGTGCATTTTCTCAGTTTTCAAAATTAAGTTCCATTTGCAATTATTTTTTTCCCCTAATTTACCATGTTTGTTTCGTACTGTTTCTTAGTTTTGT
Source organism: Sphyrna mokarran (assembly GCA_024679065.1). Lineage (NCBI taxonomy): Eukaryota > Metazoa > Chordata > Chondrichthyes > Carcharhiniformes > Carcharhinidae > Sphyrna > Sphyrna mokarran. Next base: position 99,583,782 of record JAGIQG010000009.1, read on the forward strand.
GCTATTCCATCACCTTACTTATCTGCTTGTACGAAGGAAATTAAGGTTCATTAAATCTAAATATAATGTGTGCAGGGGTTTTGGTAGAAATGTTTATGCTAATGTTGCGAGAAATACGAGTTTGACGTCGTTCGCAGAGAAAGCTGAGGCTCATCAAGTTCCTAGCCCCCTCCCTCCCCACCCCTAATCCCGTTGCTGTTATGAATAAAATTGTCCCCAGCACAACATGTTGATTCTTTGTGCAGTAAATCCACCCGCACATTTAAGATACATGAAGTCCCGCCATCTGAATCTTGACCTTAGGCTGTGACTTCACGATTCAGAGGGTAATTCGTCAACTATCTGGTCTCTCCATTAAATGACAAAGAAAGCTATCGTTACCTGAACTTTACCTTTCTAAGTTATTTTTTTCAGGAAAATATTGACGGAAGAACGGTCGCATAGAACCTGTTGTGCCATAACATAAGATCAGCTTGACATTTCGGAAGACATAGGCGACATAAAACACGTTGTGTTAGTGCCATTGAATAACCTGTTCCGTGGTCTTTAAGTCCATGTACTAGAGAATCATGAAAAATAATGCCTCAATTTGAATGTTGGCAAAATGTCTAAAGGTATGGATATCAGAAGGGATCACGTAGTTTAATTAGATGACTTATTGTCCGTTAAGTTGGATGAATGCAAGCATAATTCAATGGAAATGTTTTTCTTTCTCGAAAGCTGATTCAAGACTTAGTCTGTTTTCTGACACTATTTAGTTTTATTGCAAATTAATTCAGTCTCATTGGCAGCCATTCAGCACATCTCTCTCTACTGGAAATCTTTTGGTGTTCGTTTGAAATTTTCAGTGCTGTTTTATTTCCGTAATGAATGACAGATTTTTTTTAAAAAAAGATTTGGCAGCACATATCTCCTTTCAGCAAAAATCAGCTTGTATTAAATTGCAGAGTAGGGAAAATGAAGACCACGTATATTGTTTTAATGAAAGTACATCTCTGATAATTTCAGCAAAAGAAGAGAAACCATGGTTGTGTATTTATTGGTAAAATAAACTCCCTCAATGGCTTAGTGCATAACTGACAAGCGGAAACAAATCACCAAACCGGCTGTTCAACTTTTCGAGACATGCCTTCGGATGCATATTGCAGCAATGGATATTACATTGGCCGTTCACTGGTAGGGAAGTACTTTTCTCCTCATCAGAGAAAGAATGTTTCGGTTTTGAAAATGTAATAAAATTTATGGAAAACACCCAGCAGAATGGATGGTAATAGTACTATCATGTTTATTCGCTATATACCATTAGTATTTATTTCCCATGAGAAGCTTATTTGTTGATTCGTTAGTAAATTTCTTATTAGCGTTCATATTCGACGCCACCACATGAATCTCCGGCAATCTGCCATCCCACTTCTGACAACGTTCTCCCCTCATTGACAATACTATACACACAATTTCAATACCACCCACATACAGCTCCAAGAAGCTCAACTGGCTGAATTTTAAATTCCTGCTCCTAGTTCTAATATATGAATTTAAATGTCACACTTTAAATTACCGATCTTTAATTTCAACCCCTTCATATGCTGGATTCTGTGAAAGGAGGCCACTGGGCCATCTGTCAAAACTACACTGAAGCCGTTTTCCCCAACACCACGTTTTTTTTTCATAATCACACGCGTCTATAGGTTTTCTCCATTACTGAGTGCCAACAGTACTCCACAATATGTGCACAATAGCCATTAGGGTACGTTATTTTTTTTACCTGAGTATAATTCCAACATGGAAGCTGCGAAAAGATAGTTAACACGAGACGGAGGTTAATATTAACGTGAAAACGATGGAAAAATAGGTGCGGGATTGTTTCCCTATGAAGGCACAAATATCTCTGTAAACGCTGACCAACACGTTTAAAGTCCCCTTATGCTAAATACATAGAGACTGTGGAGCCAAGTCAGTGCAGGATCAAATTAAATATGTTTGTAACGTTAACATAGCTTAACAATGACATAACCTGCAAATTGGATACGGATTCTAAAAACGTTAATTTGCAACACCGTCCATACTAGCAAATAAAAAGCTAATAAGCACGGTGCAAAATATGGCCACGGCAGTCGAAAAAACTACGCAAGAGTCATTCCCCTGCTTTAAGTTCGAACAATAATCTGTCCAAGAGCAAAACGAATCTAACAAATATAAAATTCTCAGCATTTACTACAAGATGAAGCGAGCACGGAAAACTATGCAAGCTTGAGTTGAAATGGTAGAAACATGGGCCCCTCTACTCCCGTTGGCACCCGCCACTTTCCTGACGAATCCATCTAGGAGACGCGCGTCTGCGGCCTTGAACGTGAATTTACGCATACGCGGAGAACGCATGCACATCTCCCAGAGCCGGCGAGACGTCGCCGGCCAGTCAATGCTGTAAACATTGACAGAGTTGGCAGTTAACTGCCAACTTTGGCAGTTAAGTACAACGAACAAAGAAAATTACAGCACAAGAACAGGCCCTACTGCCCTCTAAGCCTGCACCAAACATGCTGCTCAACTTAACCAATCCCCCACCCCCCCACCCTTCCGGGGATCATATCCCTCTATTCCCATCCTATTAATGGATTTGTCAGGAGACCACTTTCGTATCCACTTCCACCACTTGCCCCAGCAACAGTTACAGGCACCCACTACTCTCTGTGTAGAAAATCTACCTCTTACATTCCTTTTAAATTTTACGTCTCGCACCTTAAACCTCTGCCCTCCAGTAATTGATCTCCCATCGTGGGAAAAAGCTTCCACTCTGTCCATGCCTCACACAATTTTGTACACTTCCATCAGGTCGCCCTTCAGCCTCCGTCGTTCCAGTGAGACCAAAACAAGTTGCTCCAATCTCTCGTCACAGCTAATGCTTTCTATACCAGGCAACATCCTGCTAAATCTTTTCCTGTAACCTCTCCAAAGTCTCTATATTCTTCTGTTATTGTGGCCATCAGAATTGAACACAATATTCCAAGCGCAGTCTAACTAAGGTGCTATAAAACTGCAACATGACTTGCCAATTTAAACATGACCTGCTAATTTATTTTTCATCTATTTTAAATGTGTAGATTTGCTAATCAATCCTCCCATACCGCCAGGAGTACAGCATTCCGGCGGAGTTCAGAGTAGCCCCCACGTTCGAAGATCTAGTGGAAGATCCTGCGGAATGAAGGGAGGAGAATGCAATCGGGGCCACGATCAGGTCGGATAGCGGGGATTACAGTGCATGGATATCTTGGCAGTTCCAGCCTGTGCTCCTGGGGCAAAGTACCCATGCCCGGGTGGCACCTTGGCACTGCCCATCGGGCATCGGGCAGTGCCAAGGGGACAGGTCATATTGTGGGCAGGACCTAGGTGCGATTGGTGAGGGTGGGGAGTCCTGCTGCCTCTCTTCATTGGGATGGATCTGGGAGGGAGGGACGGCAGCAACTGGGGCGGCTGGGGTGGGGTAGGGCGGTTAGGCTGCCCTGGAGTTGTCTTCGGGAGGTCTGACACAGAGACGGGCTCACTGGGATGGAAACCCGGGGGAGGGGAGATGAAGAATAAGGGCTGGCGCCTAGGCATCGGTGCGCTCCGGGATTGGGGGCCGTAGGAGAGGGTGCAGGTAGTGACAGCTGGAACGAGAATTGTTGCGGGAGCTGCTTTTTGGGCATGGGGGAAGGCGGGGATGGGGAATGGGAAGAGGGTGCTGGTGCTGGGGAGCGTGGGGTGATTTGCTCAGCGCGTGTCCTGAGTTGGATAGCAATCGGGCTGGCCAGCAAACGGGAGTTTGACAGTTGGGGCCACAACACATGCGGAGAGCTCCAGAACTGTCAATCTCCGGCAGGAATAGGCCCGACCCCTCTGGGTTTTTAACCAGTTCGCGGCTCCTCGCAGCACAGAGTGCGGAGATTCGGGTGAGAAGCTGAACGCTCAAAACAGTCGTGATCTAGAACAGTTCCCGCCAATTCAGCATTTTTGAGAGAATGGCTACCACCCATGTTGTTTTCATTCGAATTGGACGCGCTATCAGAAACCCTTCTCATGCAAGTAAGACTTCAGTGCTGTAGGGTGAACTGCTCGTTATGTCCATGAGATAAAATTTCTCCAACAAGTTTGTTGTCTGCACAAGTTATGAGCACCTTAGTAATTTTCTATAAATCAGTAAAACGCTAGAGTCGCCAACAATTGTACTGAATTAAACCGTAAGACATTTATGGCACTTCCACTTTGCTGATATAGATATGATTCTTAGCACAATTTTAATGCGTTGTTAAGATTATGCAACACAACTCCCCTAATCAGATCTACGTTAGCCACACTGGCCTCTAATCTTCTCCAGCCATCTGACGACGGAAGTAGTAAGCAAATATTGATGAGACTTACTTATGAACTGTAAAAAAAAATAGCAATCACAACCACTTTGGTCTCCTGCAGGAATAGATTTCTTGAAAATGAATAGGGATCAAAGTGTTCTTGGAGGTTTTCTGTCACATTTAAACAGTTGGCCTACGTGACAATCACTATTGGAAGCAACACGACGAAACAAACACTAGACTGCAGAAACTAAACGATATAATCCTATCTGCGGTAAGAAAAAGAGCATGCTGCACGAAGTTTGTAAGGTTTGAGCCCCGATTGCTGTTGCAGCCCTTTTGAATGTCGACGGAAAAAAAAACATCGTCTCTAATAGCAGTACCAGTGTTACACTTTCGTCCACCCTACGACATTATGTAAATTAGCACTGTCGTTGTAACATATATACACTGGCCCCTGATAGATGAGAACTGCCAAACTAATAAGATTCAGACACTCAGTTGGTTTTCCAGTTAACTGTAAAATAATGCAATGTGTATTTTACCTCCGAGTTTCCCTCCTGGTTCTGGAATGTAGAACAACAAAAAAAAAGTCCTTCATGTTGGGAAGTGAGGGAACCAGACATGCATTATTTCTAAATTGCTTGAATGCAAGACAGAAAATATACGACAAACACGAAAGAAGAACATCAGAAAATAAATATCAGTTTACTTATTTTTTTTCTATATATTATTAATTACTCTGCCACTGATGGCGTATTGATCCGCTGCTTGCTAGTGCCGTGCTGACATGTAGTTCATCGTTCTGGTAACTATAAATGTCAATGGGCACAAAGGGACATTACCATGCAATAAGGAAAGATCTATAGATCTGGCAGGATATGAAATAATGAGCTGATATACTCTGCAAACATGTTGGACAAGGGCGTTAAGCACAAAGTTTACACAGTACATTTCTTATTTAAAATGACAAAAACACGAGGCAATGTTATCATATGGCAATTGATTCGGGACATATCGCAGTAAAGCGTACTATTTCAGTAACACAATGCAAAATACTGAAAAGGACAAACATGGCACATGAACTAAAATATGAAGAAATGCGGACAAACAAACGGTCAATGCAGGCAAGGCATATTTCGGAAAGAAAGTCAAAACATAATATTGTTCTGTACTTGCGGTGGCGTCTCCTCCTTGTAATATATTTACTTCTGCAAAAGAGAAAACACAAATGTCATTCTAAGGATGATAAAAACTTACTTTTGTGTTTTGCCTACCTCAGAATCCGTGCTCGTGAGTTGTGATTGCTGATGTGTAATTTGGACAGTAGGCAACAAGATTGTAATTCTAAAGCCGATTGTAATACATAGTAACTTCTGCAAGATAGGGGAAGACAAGCAGCTCGAGGAAATCGTTTTTAGATCCACTACAATATATTGAGATGCAAGGAAATACAAATGGAATAAAATATACATTAATATGATATTAATCTTAGAAGAATTACGCAAGGTCATGGTAAGTGCGTTGCCTACCAAAATTCAATTTCAGACTCCAGTATTCAATTCATCAACCCTACCACATCCCCACACCTGATATCTAATTTGTCATTTGCATATGAAACAAGAATGTATTTATCAATTTGCTGAATGTATAAAGCCAAGCAGAATCACAGAACTGAAATTGAAGTCCAGGATTTACAGATGGGTGGAATCAAGAAGACAATGAAATCTTGAAAAAAATAGCGCCTACATAAAGGTAATTTCTCATTGGAAGCATACTGGTATTTCAATTCTACGCAATTATGACTCTCTATTTTCCTCAAAATAATGGCAGATGACAATGATGAATGCATAGTATGATGCATAATGCCAACTCCTCCAATATTGAAACTGCTGGTGCCCACATGGGCAAGAAATGAGTAGTGTTCAAAATTGGACACAAAATGGCGAGTAAGACATACGCCAAGAACGTTGACGACTTTATCTCTAAATAGGCAGTATCATGCAAAATCTCTTAAAAAGACAATGTCAATGCCATTTTTAACTGCAGTAACACCACGCTTAATCTATGAACCTGAATTTTTGCACTCCCTGCCAAGGTCAATGATAGTCTCTTCCCGACTCCTCCCTCCTCCTCAGAACTTTGTACATATCAAGCAGCTGCCTCTGTTCCAAGAAGAAGAAAAAAACAATCTTTTTAATCTCTACTCGTAGCTACAATTCTTCAGCCTTATAACGTTCTCAAAATAGCCTTTTCAATCATTCTAGAACGATTACAGCCTTCCTGCAATGTGACCACCATAACTGCATACAATGCTCCATTCGTGGCCTCAGCTGTATCTTATATAATTTAATAATTTTATTCATACTTCCGCATTCAAACCTCTGACAATGAAGAAGACCACACCACATGCTTTATTTACCTATTTTGCCTTCTCTATTAACCTTGCACTTGAATGCCAATATCTCTCACTGCATCTAGCCCTATCAGTAAATTCTCATGTATTGTGTATTCATCTTTACATGTCTCCCACCCCACACTTAACAGAGTTTACGTCCATCTGCCACATTTCTCGCCACTCAACCACCAACCTATCATTTTAGAGTTTCATCTATAGTTTACACTGCGCAATATATAGCCAATGTTTGTGCTGCCTGCAAAACAAACAACAAGGTTCCCAACACTGAGCGCTGTGGAACACTACTTGAGGTAGCTTTTCATTTGCAAGGGCAGCCACGATCATTATTCCTTCTTATCCTGCTATTCAATGAGCTTTAGAACGAATCCACTACTTTATATCACTCCTGGCCTTAAATATTTGACCAGACTGCATGTGAGATCTTGTCAAAAGCCTTTGTGTGCTTTGAGTTTTCCTTAATTTTTTTTTCAAGTAGTTCTGTCTTTTCGTATCCTCGCTTTGATGTATTTACTTCATTTATTACTAATTAATTTTACCAGCGTAGCATTGCAGTAGCACTGCGCACAACGTGTCAGATGCACTGTCTCAGTGTTCCCAAGGCAGGGCCTTCCAAACATTCAACGTCAACCAACTTGGGCACGGAACAGATGGAAACACAACCTGTTTCAATCCAAATCAGACAACATGTCGTCTTCCCTCAACTGTGCTTGTCAGTGGTGGAATTATTTTTCTGTTGCACTGCGTGATCACTGTAACTATATGAACTGCGGGTTTCATGAAATCGGTCCCCGCTGTCACCTTCTTAACAGCAAGGAAGCATGGAAAGTAAATAGCCACCTCTGAGAGATGGTCACAATCCATGCCTCAATAAAAAAAAAAGAAAGGTTGCGCCATACCTATGTAAGGAATCGGTGAGACAAGGAAAAACTTGCAATTTGTAACAACGTTGATGGCAAATTTATTAGGTTGGGCTAGGGAGATTGCATGTCTATTTTGTCTTCAAAATAGACATGCAATGGGTAATTTTATTTTACTCAATGTGTTGGATATTTAGATGGTATTCGAGGAAAAATGACACAAACAAAGTCTTAGATTTTAGGTGAGCACAGAGTACATTGAACAATTATAGCAGATTACAAAACACAAATACGTTTCTCATTTTGTGAGTGAAGAAGAATTACCACAATTCAATATTTTCCAACAAGACCACGTCAGATTCCCATTTAATGTGATCCGCTGACAAAATCATTTACCTGTGGTTTTTTGTAAAAGCTGTTTCACTGTAAGGCAAGTGACATTGGAACGATTAATATTTCTGTTCATTTTAGAATTATATTTTATGATTTAAACAATATTATTTACTAATATTGATCCATACTTACAACATTAACAAAACCTTGATTAACGGTGTGTCCTTACATGCTACCATATAAATCACGGATTTGAACACTAATGATAATTTAATTATCTGGGTGGAATTCAAACTTTTGTCTAACACTGACAAAATGTTGGAAGGTTTGACATTATTTAATTAGAAAGCAGACCAAGACAGCAGTCAGCGAAAGTCCAGCGGGAAATTACATGAAAATCCTACACCTGATCCAATTTAAAACCACAGCCCTCAGATCATTGGAATAAGTATGCTATTTACACCTCGAGTCTCCTGCACAATACAATGAGACCAGACCAATCGATATCATAATCCTTAACTCAAATTTCCCTCTATATCCCCTTAGCTCTTGATTCTATTGTTAAGAAAAGATCTGCCTATTTTAGCCTTGAATATATTTAACAATCCAGCCTTGACGGGTCACTATGATAGAATTCAGTATTCTCTGAGATAAAATATTGTTCCAAACTCTGTTCTGGTTATTTACATCCTTCCTCTGAGGTTACTCCTTCTTTAAGATCTTCCTCGTTATTACACAGGAAATCGATGCCAAAGGAAACCGTTTCACCCTACTCTCCTGCTATCGTCATGTGTCTTCGTTATGCGGGGACAGCTTGAGCTGAGTTCTATTTAGAATGCCATACCATTGCATCATTTTCATTGGCTCCTAATTTTAGCTCAATAGATGTTCACTTGGTAAGTCCAGTGATGTTCCATATTTCTGTCCCAGTCCGTGCATGAATCATATTTTGGTCCAGAGCAAACATTCCTGCAGCAAATGATTGATATGTCGCGATTCTGATTCATTGAGAAGGTCGAGGTCTGGGCATTGTAACACATTGACGAAGGACAACGATAGGTAGAGATTCTATTCAAGCGTCGATTGCACATCCCAGCAGGCAATCCTCTGGATTGGAATATCCAGAGTAAGGATATGGCTTGCGAATGAAGCTGAGATATACAAATTGACTGAGAGAACATGAATGGAGGAACAACTCTTTCCGCTATCTGTATCCTCATTTACCTTCAATTTCTCTATTACTGCAGCCCCACCTTAATATTTTATTTTATTTTATCTCTTTTTCTTGCACTTAGCTCTGATGAAGGATCATCCTGTCTCCAAATATTTATTTTATTTCCTCTCCAGAGATGCTATCAGTCCTGCTGATATTTTTCAGCATATCATCTTTTCGTTTCAGATTCCAGCATCCGCAGTACTTTACTTTTATACAGGAGTGCCTTATTGCTTTGATGTTCTCTCAGCTTATTCGATTGAGGGTGCACCACGAGAGCTGACTTACCACGACACTGTCATACGGGGACAAAAACAGAAAATGCTTGAAAATCTCAGTAGCTCTGACGTCCGCTGTGGAGATAGAATGGGGTCATTATTTCAAGTCTGGCTGACTCTTCGTCAGAGATCAGGCATCCCTCACGAAGGGTCATCCAAACTTGAAACTTTGACTCTATCTTCTCTCCATATTTGCAGTCAGAACTGCTGAGATATTCCAACACTTACTTTTTTGTTTCAGATTTAAACATCTGCAGCGTTTAATTTTATATCACATTGGAACGGGGCTCATTCATGGAGGATTTCTGTTCTCGCTTGGGCGAGGCTGAAACATTCCGGTCCAAAGTGTCATAAGTATTTCATGCTAATGGGCAAACGTTTGTCAGGTGGAGCACAATGAAGGAAATTGTAAGTAATGCAGGTTGGTAGAAAGACTATAGATGATGAATATAATTTAAACGAGGAAGACTGCAAAAAGCTGTAACATGGAAAGATTTGGGTGCCCTTGTGCATAAATCAGTGAAAAGGCTTGTCTTTAATTTTAGCATGTAATTCTAAAGGCAAATGACTGTTTACCTCCATTTTAAAGAGAAAGGACGAACCAACACAAGGAAGTATTGCTAAAATTATACAAGACATTAGATAGTCCACACCTAGAATTCTTTGAACTGCGTTGGCCAACTTTCAAAGGAAATATATAACGGCACTGGAGGCAATCCAGCGAAGGTTCATTAAGTTAAACCCTGCTATGGAGTATTTATCCTATTGGGAAAGGATGAGAAACTTGGGAGTGTACTCATTAGATTTTCCAAGAATGAGAGGTAATCTTTTTGAGACACACGAGATTCTCTGGATGTTTTACAGGATAATGCCCAGAGATTGTTTCCATTTGTGGGGGAATCTAGGACCAGATAATATAATCTGAGTGTAAGTGAATCGCCCGTTAAAACAGAGATCTTCTTTCAGCGTGTAATCATTTATGGAATACTTTAGAGCTAATCGTTGGAAACTTTGGCTCGTTTGGTGTTTTCGGGGTTGAAATTGACCAAATTTAATCAGTAAGACAATGAATTTTTATGTGGATAAATAGTGAGTTTCGTCTGATCTGATGTGGAACTCATTGAATGGTGATGCAAATTCAGTGGACCGAATTGGCTGCTCTGCTGCTGTGAGCTATGTCTTATAGTCTCACTGTCTTTTTTTTTTCTGGACCACCTTCAACTGTATCACGAATAATTTCAGTCTCGTATCATATTTGAAGCATTTTCTTTTCAAGGTCACTTTTTGTCTTCTCAATTACACTTACTCTTTCAATTCAACATTCTTCCTATTTTGTAATCTATTTTGCATATATAGCGTCATACAGAGATTAAATATTTCTGGGTGAAGGATATTAGAAAAACAAACACCATTCGTACTCTTTTTTCAACAGAAACAATCTGCTGATATAAAAAAAACTCTTCGAAAGTTCTAATTACATTAATGTGACATTAAGCGCTAGAGAAAAGGAACAGCAGCAATGCATTAGCTACGCTTGCAAATTAGTTTGCTTAACACCTGTCAAACACCTGTTCATAACCGCAGGTCAAACTATCAAACAATGAAACGGCTGTTTGTTTAAAATGTGACTGTGTTTAATAAACATATTTTTTAGATATCATGGGACTGGCACAGACATAGTCTTGTCTTAGAATACTGAATGGATTGCTATGCCACATGTAAAGCGTTTTAAGTTTAAACTCAAATCACAAACATAATACGCTCACGCTGCTATCCGAAGTATCGAACTATCTGAGGATTCTAATTCAAATGGTGAAGTTAACAGCTGCTTTCGAATGAAGATCAAAGAATTCGGCCAAAATATTTTACGGTCAAAAGTTTGCTGTGATTTCCATTAGTATTCCAAAATTCATTCTGAACAAAAAAAAATTACACACTGCTGTGCAACTTACTTGTTCTTCGCAAAATTTGTTTACATTCTTAATAAAATAAAATAATAGAATTAGAAAGTATTATGACATATATTTTAAATGCAGGTACACATTTATCAAACATCGTCACAGCACGACCACGAAGCACCATAGAACAACAAAAGCTTATGGTGAAAAAAGTAACCAATCAGCATATTGCATGACTATCTTGACTCTCTGCTAATAGCTAGTCAGTCAATGTTTTATTCTCACCAAAATATGGTTGCTGGCAACATGCATTGTTCAATAACATTTTAATTGACATCTTAAGAATTTTTTTGGAGAATGTGTGGTCTTTATCTGTTAGTTCCCTTTTATCCACGCGCTCTTCTTCAGAGAAGAACATTTTCAACTCAAAACTCATTTGACCCTGCGTTGCTCCAGTTTGCTTTTTTTCAATTTCTTATTATAATCTACACAATCAGAGACTATTGAATTTTCTAAATGAATAATGTTATGTTTACTCGGCTGCAGATTTCTGCTCTTTGTGTCCCTTATTCATTTCAGAGAAATAATAATTTTTTTAATTTGTAATCCATTTGCAGTGATGTTAGTTCCTTAGAAACGTGGCATTTTGCATCGGATGAGTTCTCCGTTTTTGAAGCCATTGCTTTTATGGCGCACAAACGCAAATTAGCAGGTTCAGAGATTTGCCCGATTTTAAACTGTTCTCTAGTGTTTACATTTTTTTCCCTTTCCTTCCTTATTTATCTTTCTTACCTATCTGTTATGAATACTTTCTCTGTACCTACTAAGAAGATGGAAACGAAATACTGTTTTCTAAACCTTTAAACTTTTCGGGGTTTCTGTTAATAGTTTCTAGTCTCAGCGTTTAAAGGACTAACTTTCTCTTTAAACAATCATATGCATTTATATTCCAATAAAGACCCTAACGTCAGTTTTCTTTTCTCTTTTGCAAATCTCAATTGCAAATCCATCCTCCTTCCTTAGTATGTTTTCATAATGCGTTCATGTCTATAAATTTCCCAGTATTCTGAGGTACGACTGTTCTTAGCAATGTCGTGCATTTTGTCTTCCATTTTGATATCATGCTTATATGCCTTAGCTTGCAATGGATTGCCAGCCCTTCTTACAGCGTTTCTTATTCAGTGGAAAATTAATTTCTTTGAAAATAATGATGTATTACTTCCATCATATGCGTTTCTTTATTTATGTCTTAGGTTCAAGTTATTTTCCATTGCTGTTTAGCAGGCCTATGTTGATGGCGTTTTCATGGCCTTTACTTAAGCTAACTGCTCAGTTTTTACTCTCAGACTGACCGTGAAATTCTACCATGTAAATACGAACATAAGAACAAGGGCAGAAGTAGGCCATCCGACCCCTCGAGCCTGCTTTGCCATTTGATAAGATCATGGACTCAGCTCTATTTACTCGCCTGCTCCTAATAACCCACAACTTTTTTACTGTTCAACAATTTGTCTATCCTTGCCTTAACAACATTCAGTGAGGTAGCCTCAACTGCTTCACTGGGCAGAGAATTCCACAGTTTCACTACCCTTTGTGTGAAGAAGTTCATTCCTAAATCTGCTTCCGCTTATTGTGAGGTCATGCCCCCTAGTTCTAGTTTGACTTGCCAGTGGAAACTGCTTTGCTGCTTCTATCTCATCTATACCCTTCATAACCTTATAACCTCATAAAATCTCCCCTCGTTCTTCTGAATTCCAATGAATATAGTCTCAGCCTACTTAGTCTTTCCTCATAACCAACCCTCTCAACTCCGGAGTCAACCTAGTGAATCTCCTCTGCACCCTCTCCAGAGTCCGTATATCTTCCTCAAATAAGGAGACCAAAAATATATACAGTCCTCCAGGTTTGGCCTCACCAGCACCTTATACAGCTGCAATATAACCTCGTTGTTTTTAATTTACATCCCTCCAGCAATGAAGAGCAAAATTCCGTCTGCTTTCTTAATTACCTGCTACCCCTGCAAACCAACTCCTTGCGATTTTTGCACAACACACGCAGATGCCTCTGCACAGCAGCATACTGCAACTTCTTGCCATTTAAATAGTTGTCCATTTTGCTCTTATTCCTTCCCAAATGGGTGACGTCTTATTCACTGATATTGTACTCCTTCTGCCAGACCCTTGCCCACTCAATTAGACTGTCTGTATCCTTTTCCATACTTTCAGCATCCTCTGCACACTTTGCTCTGCCACTCATCTTGGGTTCATCTATGAATTTTACAAACTAACCTTGGTCCCCAACTCCAAATCATCTAAGTAAATTGTGAACAATTGCAGTCCCAATACTGATCCCTGAGGCATACCATTAATCACTGATCGCCAATCAAAAAAAAACAACACCCATTTGCCCCACTCTTTGTTTTCTGTTAGAAAACAAATCCTCTATCCATGTTAATACATTACACATAACAGAATGCACCTTTATCTTACATAGCAGTCTTTCGTGCGGCACCTTGTCAAATGCTTTCTGGGAATCCAAATACACCACAGCCACAGGTTTCCCGATTATTCACTGCATATTGTAATGTTCTCAAAGAATTCCATCAAACTAGTCAAACATGACCTTCCCTTCATGGATCTGTGCTGTGTCTTACTAATGGGACAATCTATAGCAGATGTCTCGCTGTTTCTTCATTGATGATACATTTAAGCATTTTCCCTACAATGGAAGTCAAGCTAACTGGCCTATACTTACCAACATTTTGGCTACCTATTTTTTTTAAACAGCGGCGCCACAGTTGCTGTCCTCCAACCTATGGCAATCACCCCAGAGTCCAATACATTTTAGTAAATTACCAAGAGCGCATTCTGTATTTCTTGCCTCATCCTTTTTGGTACCCTGGGATGTATTCCATCAGGACCAGAGGACTTGTCTAACTTTAGCCTTATTAACAAGAACACTACCTCCTTCGTGATAATAATAGTTTCTAGGTCCTCACGCCATAACCTTCCCGTCATTAATTTTTGGTATATTATTTGTTTCTTCCACTGTGAAGACCGACACAAAATACTTGTTCAGTGTCCCAGCCATTTTCTGTTTCCAGATATTGCATCCCCATTCTCATCCTGTAATGGACCAATATTTACTTTAGGCACTGTTTTTGATTTTATATTTCTGCAGAAACTTTTGTTATCTGCTTTTATATTCTGAACTACTTTACTCTCATAATCCATCTTACTTTCCTGTATAACTTTTTTTTGTGGCTTTTGTTACTTTTAAATGCTTCCCAATCCTCGATGTTCCCACTATCTTTGCCACTTTGTATGCATTTTCTTTCGATTTGATACCATTCTTTATTTCCTTAGATATCTATGGCTGATTAACTCTTTTTCTCCAGTCCTCCCTTATGACTGGTATGCAAGTTTGCTGAACACTATGAAAGATCGCTATAAAAATCCTCCACTGTTTCTCAATTGTCCCACCATAAAGTATTTTTCTCCCACTCTACCTCAACCCACACCTCTCATCCCTTTTTCGTTGAAGCACACGACACTGGTATTGGATATTATCTTCTCACGCTCCATCGGTATTTTAAATTCCACCACCCTGTGATCGCTTCTTCCGAGAGGATTCCTAAACTGCAAGATCATTAATTATTCATGTTTCTCACATAGGACAAGACTTACGATAGATTATTCCCTCGTAGGTTCCATGACATACTGTTCAAGAAAGCCATTGTGTATACATTTTTTGAACTTCCCCTCAAGGCTGCATTGACCGACCTCATTTGACAATTGATTTATAGATTAAAATCTCCATGATAATTGCTGCACCATTTTTACATGCATCAATTATTTCTTTGTTTATTTTTTTGTCCCACCATGTTGTCGTCATTTAGTAACGTATAGACTACGCCGATCAGTGACTGTTTTCTCCTTACTATTTCGAATTTCCACGCAAATTGAGTCAACTTTATTTTCGATAGAACCAATATCATCTCTCACTACTGCCCTGATGACAATCTTAAATATCAGAGCTAACTCGGCTCCCTTATCTCCTGTCATTATCTCCGAACAGGCTGATGCTCCTGGACATTTAACTCCCCTTAACTTATGAAGACTATTACCTAGAGAGAACATTACTATAATGTTATGAATTAATTCTGGGTTTACAAAAAATCCAGTTATCTGATTACTTTCAGAACAGCTTGTGAATCATAGAATCATAGAACCCTATAGTGCAGAAAGAGGCCCTTTAGCACAGCGAGTCTGCACCGAACACAAACCAGGCCCTACCTCCATATCCCTACATATTTTACCTATACTGTGCTGAAATAAGATCCGAACTGCAATACCCTCAGCCCATGCTTCGGCCTTTAGCCAATTTGATTCCTTCAATCAATACAAAATTAAAAACCCCGTGATCATGCCTTATATTATTTCATTATGTCGTCATCTTCTGCTACACAGATTGTTTCTTTTTGGTCTATTGCAGTGTTATGACCACAGTCAAAACAGTCTCACGAAATTGCATTCCATCTTCCACACAAGCAGTTTGTGATAATATTGATGCAATATGGATTTCAACAGGATTAGATTTTAACTGGTACCTGGTCATTTGCTTTGATTATTTATTTTGTCTTTCCTCCCTTATATTCTGTTATTTAATTTGTGTCCTGAATGCAACTCTCTGCTCATTCATATTTTCTCGAGGTATATTTGGTTTTAGCCCTTTAACCATGCTTTTGACCTTACTGTATGCATCTTTTACCATGCATTCTCTCCTTCACATCACCCTATTAAAAAATACATCCGCTCTTCTTCCCATCTCTTCTCTTCATTTTCTTAAAATCTAGTTCATTTATAAAATTTTCCTCGCAGTGATTGGTCTTTCTCATCAGCACTCCATAACCTGCTAAACATTTCCACTGTTTATCATTTATATTTCATGTTATTGTGCTTTATTTTTTCTTAACAATACAGAAAATAGACTTATCACCAAAACAAACAACTTTAATAAATGCCGATTCCTCCATCTTGAGCCACTGATTTGAAAATGTTAAATACAAGTCAGCAACTGTTCCAGACGAGTTACTACTTTGCCTGTGTATTGTAGTCAGTGTTTGCGTAATATGTTTGATAGAAAATGCACTCTAGCGCGTCTGCAACTAGTACGATGTATCCCTATTGATGTTTATTTGCAACTCGATATGTAGAATGACACAGCTTCAAATTAGAGGTATGATAGTCTTTGTGACTGGTGCTAATCCGTGTAACTCCATCTTAAACAAAGAAATTACGTAGTTGCACCTTAATTGCGTTTCAATTTCATTGACATTTTTCTGTCTATTTCAGCTTGCTTCTGCTCATCATTGACACCGTTGATAAGCAATTTTACATATGCGATAATCTGAGACCGCTTTGGAACCAGTTTCTTTACTAACGGAGTTTAGTTTATGCAGAACCATAAATTGGTTTACCTTCAACTTTCGCTGCTGTGCCTGTTCCAAATAAAACAACCAAACAAAAAAAAAACAGATGAAGAACCTTCTGATATATTCATGCCATGTACATAAGATGGGAAACGATACTTTTTTCAAATTACCAGTCTGAACTGTAAGTTGCAAAAGGAAACCATACTGTTCCCTTTCTGGAACTGCTCATTGAAAGCTTCGATTTTTTTTCATGTGTTTCCAGACTGATGTTCCATTTACTGATAAAGGTGAGCTTTAGGTGAACTAAAACTCGGTTTTAATTATGCTGCTGGTGGTGGTGGGGGTGGTGCGGGTAGCGCGGGGACTGTCCTCCCATATTATGTCATCAGCAAGCACAGATATAAAAGGATGGCTTTAATCCTGGAACTTTTGTTTGAAATCGGGTTCTACGTTTTCATTTGAGTTTTTCACAGGGCCGATTGGTATATATATCTTGCGAAACCATTTTTAGGTATGTTTTAAACCGTGGGCGATCGTTTGGATTTCGTAATGCCGTTTCAATGAAAGTCCCGACTGCACAACATCTGGAAAGTATCTATTGGTTGTGCAGTCATCATACAACGACACAAATGAAGCAATCAGCCACACGTACAGAATTCCTGTGATGAGATTTAAGTTAACAAAACATTTATTAGACATGAGTAACTAAACGCCACTCGGCATTAAAACAGATTGAGCTCATAGGACAGGCAATCCAAGCTATTTCAAAAAAGTCGGTTATAAAGTACATTATAGAATTGATTAGAACAATTGAACGTGTAAGTTCGTTACCCAACTTCCTTGAACACAACAAAAGCGCCTCACAATTGTAGCAAAGGTCGTCCTCGAGCGGAATGACTTTACAAAATATTGATCTTAAATATCGGGGTAGTCTTAACGAGATTGCACGTTATAGCGATAGCGACTACACTGAGTTTAGTCGTCCGTTGAACGGGCTCAGCAGAGACAGAATTCAATACTGGGCAACGCAGGCAGTTTGAAGAAGGCAATAAGTGTAACAACATCCAAGGGTGCATGCCAGGATTTCTGGACGGGATAAATTCACGGACATCCAAATTGATTTGTGAGGTCTGAAGAAAGCACAACGGGAAGGTATCTTTTAAGGACGGAGCGATGCACATAGAGACGACTCACCTTTCCCACGCCAAAGCATATCGGACTTCATTCCGCCTTTTCACCTCTGCGGGTGAAATGGACTTGCAGGCGAAACTTGCGCAACACTACACATTAAGTGCCTAATCTAACAGCTTAATTGGATGGCAGATTTCATAACCTCTCCCCGCACGGGGTACATCAACATATTCCTGGAGGCAGCTCCGTGTGAATAAGAATGAGGTGGTTTCGCAATGCATTTTACTTGATTCTCGCTTTAAACAGCGCGCGCGTGTGTGTGTGTGTGTGTGCGTGTCTGTGTGCGTGGACAGGGATGGGGTGGGGGTGGTGGCGGGGGGGGGGGGGGTGGGGGGAAGGGGACGGAAAGGGCTAATAGCGGCTGGGAAGGTTCGTGAGAAGTGGCATTCACTCACGCTTAAAATCATGCCTGCAAATCAACTAGAACCAGATAGGTAACGAACTAGTAATGCACGGGATCAAATTTCAAGAGTTATAAAAAGCAGAATGTAAATTTCAAAGACAAGATTCTTTACTTAAATTAATGTTAATGCATTTATAAACAGTGACCGTTAGTTGTGATCTGCTACACAAGGGAAAACATGCCTTCTGCATCTACCTTGTTGTGCACCCTCAAGATTCAAAACTTTGTAGTATGAGCACCTCTCATTCATCGAAACTCAAATGGGTACATTCCCTGGCTGCACAACGTTCCGCATCATCGATAAGATCCCACTCTGACAACCCACCATCTATTGCGTGAATCTTTACTTAACTGCTGCAATGGCATTCCTTTCATTTCTTGAATGAGGGCACAAAAACTATGTATGGCACTGTACGTGTGATCATACTAACACATTGTTCAACTGTAGCAAAGCAGGAATATTTGTATATTACTTTGCAAGAAATGCAAATTCGATTTCCCTTCAGAACTATAACACTACCTGATTCATGAATTACGACAAGACAATTGGATCCCTCAAGGTCACAAGGTGCTAAAGTGTAACCAATTCTCTACATTTCAGGAAAATTGGGAATGTTCATTTTCCACACAGTATATTGCATCTTCCACAATCGTTTCCACTTATTTAACGAATTTATATTTCATTGTAGATTCCTTATGTGAATATCATCCAACCTCCTTTAAACTAAGCACATTAAATCTCTGGCAACTCGTACTAAGCATTAGGAATTCACTTGCGTCTTAGTTATTAACTTTAGTGCTGATTAACTGGAACTGCAACTAGATAACATTGGGGTTGTAAATGCCTGAAAAAATGTTAACCTCTGTGAAATTGAGGCATTTTACAAACCAATTTAAATGAAGGATGAATGTGTAACAGGTTACTACTAACGGTCATTGTTTATGAATAACGTATTTCCCCTTTCAACAAGAATTAGAGAGGAGCACAACACAAATGCTGATCAATGCAGTTACGTCGTAGGTCAACCATCATCTTGTTGAATCAGTGAATCGGCCGCTAGGGATTGAAAAATCAATGTACATAGAACATAGAACAGTACAGCTTAGTATAGCCCTTCGGCCTTCGATGTTGTGCCGAGCTATGTCCAAACCGAAGATCAAGCTATCCCACTTCCTATCATTCTGGTGTGCTACAGGTGTCTATCCAATAACCCCTTCGAAGTTCCTAAAGTGTCTGACTCTACTATCACAGCAGGCAATGCATTCCACACCCCAACCACTCTGATTAAAGAAACTATCTCTAACGTCCCTTCTATATCTCCCACTACGAACCCCACAATTATGGTCCCTAGTAACAGCTGCATCCACCCGAGGACATAGTTTCTGTATGTCCACTCTATCTGTCCCCCTCATCATCTTATAAACCTTTATAAAGTCGCTTCTCATCCTCCGCTGTAAAGAGAAAAGTCCCAGTCCTTCTGTCTTTCCTCATAAGACCTACCTTCCAAACCAGGCAGCATCCTGTTAAATACCCTCTGCACTTTCTCCAATGCTTCCACATCCTTCTAATAGTGAGGTGACCAGAACTGCACAAACTGTTCCAAAAGGGACCTCGCCAAAGTCCTCTATAGTTCAAAATAACCCCATGGCTCAAACCCGCTATTAATAAACACTATCTAGTCCTCTTCAGATGCTGTTTGGTTATACGACTGAATTATCTTTGATTATCATTCTTTTTTTTCATTTTTCTTTTTGATCAATCGAGAATTCTTTGGCAACTCCGTCCACCATGGTCCACAATTTTGAATTGAAGTGACTAACTTGAGGTATCAATCCGATGGCTGCATATAATGGGTGAATATGGTGTAAATAGTCAATATGATTCAGGAAAGCTTTCCTAAATTATGTGCTTGAGAACAATTGATACCAGATGAATAGCGAAAAAGAAAACAATTTAATTGGAAAATCTGAATTGTGAGAGATTGAAGAAAGTAAATTAAGGCATTATTCAGAGGAGAACATAAAACATAAGTGCCTTACACTTATGCATCGAGAAAATGTAATGACAGTTTTTGTTTGTTATCTACAAACAATATAAATTATATATTAAAAAATATGTGGTGTACTTCTGTAGACGTTCCAGACCCCTGATTTGACATTCAATTACATCAGGGCTGAACTGTGCATGAATTTCATTACGTTTTATTCTTTGTCAGCGTTGACCTCGCAAGCAAACAATTTGCTTCTGAATGACAAATTCCTTGATTCAAGCCTTGCAGCAGGAGCAGCAGGGGCCGAGACATTACACAACGTTGACGATTCCAGCAATCTCGATTGCCAAGCAGTAGATCCGAAACCAGAGGAATCACCAAGGAGAATGGAATGGTGTGAAAAATATGCTAGGTAGCGTGTGCATCTAGGCAGTAGCTTCCATGACGATTAAATTTAGCTCTTTGAGCCCTCCGCTGCCTTTTGTTAAATGCAGCCTTCAGTGACGTGAATCAGTGATTGAAGTGTGCCATAGCTTCAGCCCGGATTCCATCCTAGGCCCAACTGTGCCGGCCTATCAAACAGTAACCAAAATAATACACATTGGCGTTTCGAATCAGATCTACAGAATTGGTATCCAGTTAATTGTATTCTATTTTTACATGTTACTCTGCTGTCTAGGCGATAACAAGAGCTGAAATCCTTAATGTTTGAACATCTGTACCACATAAAGTGTCCGAACGTTTGCTAACGAGGTTGTTTCACGTTTGCTTTCTTTTTCTGCTTTGCCCATCTGTTTCTTGTAAGTTCCATTCGGTCAGGTGTAGCACAATGAGTGTGAAATTGTGCATAATTCAGTCTCCTGTTATGCAAGGAGTTTTTGATTTGTCTCATGGTGATGTGGAATATAGTTGAAAATGTTGCTTTAGCGCTGAGCTGAAGTAGCACGGTTGTTTAATATTGGCTAGAATTTGGAAGATTCCAGGGTCTGAAAAGGACATATATGAACAATTTGCGAGAGTTATTTTTGCGAGATAAATTTTCCAAATTTCTCAATACAAGATGGCGAGTGAAAAAGTAAATAGCTTACGAATATATTCATAAAAAATAATTTATTGATACCTAATTTCAATTTCCCCCTCAGATCTGTAAATGAACATATAACGGTCCATTAGTAAGTAGCAGCACATTTTAACATACCCATCCAGTCAATGTTCTTTAGGGATGGTATACATTATTGACAGAGAGAGAGAGAGAGAGAAAGAAAGAGAGAGACAGAAACAAAGACAGAGAGAGATGGCTATGTATTAAGGGTGCTATGCTGTATCAAGGTCTGGCAGAATCCAAGAAAGAAAGCTCCGAGATTGACATGGTTGGTGTTTATTTTCACCACACTTTAACCAATTCAATTGACTGACAGCAAATGAAACAAACTGAATGGCTAGCTAACAAATCCGATATTGTATATCCCGCATTTTGCTGCAGTTCTTCATATAAATATTGAATATCATGATAATGGTGATTATAACAAAACCACGATAAGCGCAATTTCTGAAACCTATTGATATTGAACATTTAACAAATATAATGACATGTCGCACATAGAATATGCGTCATTGACATAATGTCAAGTAATGTTCACTCACACAATGATACTTTTATGAATAAATATAATGCACCAATCATGGGAGACTGCGGTGTAGGTTGCTTGACAGCTATCTGTATCATAGATAGTCATCAGTTGCAACAGACACTTTGTAATATCCATGTTTTCATATTAAGCGCAGTGGCTTTCACTTTTTGTGAACATTTGACGTTATTCATACCACAATTCATAATATGTTACGGCTCCTTAAATCCCGTTCTTACTACTCTACAGACCTGGCCATAACTGCATGGAAATCAAATAACGAAAGAGCAATTATTTCTCAACTAGTGAGGTATTGAGAAGTCTTAACATCCAGTCATTGGGATCGTTAATTAAAGTCACTGAATTCTAGCATGCAGTTCCAGCGAAAACTTGACAAGACAAATGATAAGTTGATTCATTTTATCGCAAGTGGATTGAAGTGCAGGATGCATATGTTTTGGTTGGATTTTACCGAAGATTTGTCCGGTCTGAAACTGAATTGTTGATTCCGCTTCCGGTTCCAATGAACCAGGAAGATTCGCATTAAGGAGGAGTGCAGCAGATCTTCACGAGACTTATTGTTGGGATGGCTGCGCTGTCCGATGAGAAGCATGCAACCAGATTCCAGGGGCATTCTCTTTCCTTTACAAGTATGACATGTGATTGAATGGAAGCTTACAACAGCTAGATATTGCGGAGGATGAAATTATTTTTCCTTGGCTCGGGATGCAAGGAGCATTGTGCACAGCCTCAGAACATTGAGAAGCCGTTTAAAGGAGGAATTTGTTAACTCAGAGGAAATCTCAAAGGAAGCTGGAAGCGTAGTCATTGAATATGTTCAATACAGGGATAGATTGTTCTCTAGATACTAATAACTTCTTGGGATAGCAGAATGGGTCAGGAAATAATTTCGTGATGCAGGATTAGCCGTGATTTTGTGCAGTGCATTCTCAAGAGACTGAATACTGCTCCTGTTTTTCCTATGTACTCTATATGATATAGATAGATTGATCCAGCCAATCTCTATGTTTGATTCTGTGCTGAGAATTCCATCAATACGATACAAATGCACTTCTAGGAACGTCTACCTGTATTTTAACCATCACATGGAATCATTTAGTCTGTGTTATTTATTCAAATAAAGCAGAATCCATTTTTATGCGGACCAGCTGCTCTAACTCTGCCTCACAGACAGTACAGCTATTACAAATTTAAATTATTTACGTTTTCCAAGGCAAAGCCATATTTGTTCACCACTCTTTCTCCTAACTTCTCCAATCATGCAGATTACCTAACTCAGCAAAGCAGTTCAGACTACAACAATCAGCAGTGCTATACAATTGTCAGAGACTCCCAATCCTGAAACTACATGAATAATATAAAGTATACCACTTGGGCTGTTTCTTTTTTTTGGGAGATGGAAGATACAGCAGTGAAACATCCATCCTTCACTTCTGATTCGTAGTGTTTCTGAAAGTTCTCGAATTGAGCGTTCAGTTTATACATCTATGTTAACAAATAGACCAAGCAGCAGAACGTTGTACATTCACACATGGTCGTCCATCAAACGATACCACGCAAGATTTTGCAGAACAAGCGAAACAAAATATTAAATTGATGTGTGGATTTTGCCTTTGTGACACGTTCAATTGTAGCTTGATCATATGTATAATCCTTGCACAACGTATTTCCAGCTCACCTTTCAGTGTCACGGACATTTCAGCTTAAAAAAAGAAAATGATAGATTACCAACTGTTGTGGAAGCTGCTCTTGGAAGGAGAATTAACGGATTAAGTTTAGCAGTAATTATATTCTCGTAGTTCATTCTAATCCATGAATTACAGTGTATTCTACATCCTCGATTGAATGAATGACGGTTAAGAACCGACTTGCCAATGGGAGATGACAAAAAAGTGTGATCTTAAGATCTAGAAGCAATATGCTCCTGTTACTGTGATGGGAAAGACAGGCAACTTTACAGATAACCGGCTGACGAGGGATACTGAGACTCTGGTCACAAAACAGAAAAAAACAGGGACTTTTGGGTTCATGGAATCGGGGATAAGTGAATCACTCGACCGACTATAAAAAAAAGTAAGCTTACATTTAAGATAGAAATCAGGAATTCAAAAATACAGCACGAGATGAATCTTCCAGGCAAGGCTAAAAAAAATCCAAGAAGTTCTATTCCTGTTTGCCAAGGGAGACTATAAATCCCGTTAGAAATCCCGTCTGTGCTCAGCCACAGAAGATTGGTGAGATTTATGATGAATATTTTTCCTTGGTCTTTCATGAGGGAAAAACCATGCATGCGAAAGAAATAAGGAAAGTAAGTGACAATGACTTGGGTCAAATGTATATTAATATGTAGGAGGTATTGCCAATCTGACAACACATTAAGCAGGATAAACACGGGCCTAATCAAGTGCATCTTTGGATCTTATGGGAGGCTATGGAAGAAGTTGCAGTGGTCCTTGCAGAAATATTTGCTTCATTTCTTGCCACTGATGAAAATCCAGAAGTATGGAGGGTGGCTCATGTTATGTTGTTTAAGAAGGCGAGCAGAAAACTGTCAGCGAATTACAGGCCGGGGAGCAAGATGTCAGCAGTGATAAGGCATTCGGCAAGTTATGCCAGGCTTATCTAGAGGATCTTTCGTATATGATCCCGAAAAATCGCATTTTTAGTTTCAAAATTGGCTCGATCATAGGAAACAAAGAGTGATGTCGAAGCTTGTTTCTCGGACTGAGGCCTGTGTCTAATGGCGTGCGGCAGGGACTAGTGTTGAGACTCTTGTTTTTTTTTATGTAAATTCTTTTGATGTGAACGTACAAGATGTGGCTGGCAAGTTTGCTATGATAGTAAGTTGGAAGGTATTGTTAGCAGCGAAGAAAACTACTAAAAATTGCAGGGAGATCGTGGCCAGCTACGGAAGTGGGCTCAAGATTGGTAAACAGATTTCAATACAGATAAATATGAGGTGTTGAATGTTGGAAACTCAGGCCAGGATACGACTTATTTGGTCAAAAATAAATAAGTCACAGGGGAGTGCCAAGGAATAGGGGAACTCTGGGATACAAGTACATAGCTCTTTAAAAGTGACATCACATGTAGACAAGGTGGTGAAGAAGGCGTTTGGTACACTGTCCTTCATCAGTTGGAACATTGAATGAAGCAATTGAAACATTGTGTCCCAGTTGTATCAGCTGTTGGTTAGTTTAGATTGTGTGCAGTTTTAGTCAGTGTGCTTTAGGAAATCCATTAATAAACTGGAAAGTGTGCAAAGAAGAGTTGCCAGAACGTTGCCAGAACACATGCTCCTGAGTTGTAGGGAGAGTTGTTCATCCATCGTCATCAGTGAGGACCTCAAGCATTAGACATTTAGAAGCTGTTTGCAATGCGTCCCAAGATGACTGATCAGGCCATTTCGGGCACGGAATGTCCTGGCACATATTGGACAAACTTGTGTAGGCACTGTAGTTGTTGCGCTGGTGGTTCTGGACTTGCGCAGCTCGCGCTTAAGTTATGCTGTAACAATACATCTTGCTTCGTGAGCTTGAAGCCTTTGTGGATGATGCAGCGCTAGGTAGGTCAGTTTTGTGCCAGCGTTTCCCAGGTTGTCGTGTCAATGTCAAGCGACTTAAGGAAGGCCTTGAGTGTGTCTTTAAAACGTTTCTTCTGCCCTCCATGCCAGTGCTTCCAGCAGAGAATTCTCCAAAAGGAACTGCTTGGTATGCCCTCCTCTGACATACGGATGACATGAAATGTCCACCGGTCAGCGCTCTTACCAGCAGTGTGTGGACTGATGGTCGACTTGTTCTAGAGAGAACTTCAGTCTCTGGAATTTTGTCTTGCCTTCTGATGCGCAATAGTCTGCGGAGACAAATTATGTAGGAATGATTGCATGCCTTTGATACACAGTCCACGTTTCGCAGGTATACAGGAGGGTAGTGAGTACTGCGGCACTGTAGGCCTTCAGTTTTGTTGCTGGACTGATACTTCGACGTCCCCATACAGTGGAGAGCTATGTACCGAAAGCAGAACTTGCCTTTGCTATTCTGCAGTTAACTTCTGTATCAATAGTCACTGCTTGGGAGAAGGTGCTGCAAAATAAGTGAATTGGTCCACTGCCTGCAGTTTCTATCCTTTGATTGTGATTATGGGTTCTGCGTATGGTGCATGAGGAGCAGGCTGGTGCATGATTTCGCTCTTTTTAATGTTAATGGTGAGTCCAAAGTTTTCACAAGCCATGGAAAATTTGTCCATACTGACTTGCATCTCTGGTTCTCAGCCAGCATACAGGGCGAAGTCATCGGCAAATATGAAATCTCTCAGAACAGTTTTTTTCACTTTGGTAATAGCATGGAGTCTCCTCAGGTTGAAGAGCTTCCCATCCATTCTGTATTTCAGGCTGATTCCAGCAACACTGCCCTGAAAGGCATCATTCAACCAGGAAGTAAGCATCATGCTAAACAGTGTGGGTGCGGGCACACAGCCCTGTTTGACGCCATTGTTGACGAGGAGTGCCTCAGAGAATTCTCCGCCATCTAGTACTCTGGCCATCATGCCATTATGCAACTGGTGTACCATCTGAATGAATTGGGGGTGGCGGGGCAGCCGAATTTTGACGTGATACTCCATGGCCTTGTTGGCTTACAGTGTCGAAGGCTTTCGCGAGGTCAGTAAAGATGGTGCAGAGCTCACAATTCTGCTCCTGACACTTCTCCTGAAGTTGGCGGGAGCAAAAATCATGTCAGTAGTCCCACGACCTTTGCAAAAGCTACACTGTGACTCTGGAAACAGGCCCAGCTCCAAACGAGTGACCACAAGATTTAGCAGGACTCTTGCGAGGGTTTTTCCTGTGATAGAGAGCAGCGAGATTCCTCCGTGATTGCCGCATACTTGCAATTGCCCTTCCTCTTGTAGAGGTTTACGATGGAAGCATATTTAAGTTCCTGAGGAATAGACCCTTGCTTCCAAAAGGACTGAAACATCTCGGTGAGCTTTTCGATTAGTGCAGGACCAGCAGCTTTATTGATTTCTGCGGTATGGCATCTGCCCTGGGGCTTTGCGACTCGATAGCTGGCTGACAGCTTTCGGGGCTTCAGCTACTATCGGTGGGTCAACCATGGCACTGTTGATATCAACTTTCGGAATCCTGTCTACTGCCAAACCGTTGATAGATTACGGTCGGTTGAGGACGGCTTCAACATGTTCAGCCGACTTCTGCAGGATCTGAGCCTTCTCTGTAATGAGAGTTGTACCATCTGTACTCAAGAGGGAGGAACTCTCAAGAGATTGAGGTCTGTAGAGAGTGCTGAGGTCTTCATAGAACCGTTTCAAGTCGTTACTGTCAGCGTATCCCTGTATTTCATCTACCTTGGCGCTCAGCCAGACATCCTGTATTTTATGCAATTTATTCTGGACTGCCCTGCAAGCACTGGTAAAAGTATTTTTCTTGGCAGCTGAAGATGGGACATTCTGACAGGCCCGATGAAGACGGTGCTTTTCAAAGAATAGAACCTTTATGTCCTCCTCGTTCTCATCGAACCAATAATGCTGCTTGTGGGTGGAGGGCCCGAACATC
Source organism: Sphyrna mokarran (assembly GCA_024679065.1). Classification (NCBI taxonomy): domain Eukaryota; kingdom Metazoa; phylum Chordata; class Chondrichthyes; order Carcharhiniformes; family Carcharhinidae; genus Sphyrna; species Sphyrna mokarran. The sequence goes on from JAGIQG010000009.1 coordinate 99,611,342, forward strand.
TTCAGTGCAGCTGTATGGATAGCACCCCTGAAGCGTTTCCGGTCGACCTCAGCGCTTCCTGTGAGGTGTAGGTCAGCAAGTTTGATTTCTAAGTCTTCAGCTAGTGCTGAATCTATGCTGGAGTTCTTTAGCTTGGCCGCGTTGATTCTTTTAATAACCTTGCTAGTTAAATGAAAGTATGCAAAGGAGATTTAAGAGAATGTTGCCAGAATACTTGCGCCTGAGTTGTAGGGAGGGTTTTAGGGTCAGGCTAGGACTCGATTCCTTTGAACGTAGGAGGGTGAGGGGTGACCTTATTGATGTGTATAGAATCTTGGTACGGTGAGTGCATATCAATTTTACCCAGAGAAAGAGAATTGAAAGCAAAGGGCATGAGCTTAAAATGAGAGGAGACAGATTTAAAGGGGAACCTAGGGATACCTTCTTCACACAGACCGTGTTGCATATATGTAGCGAACTGATAAAATGCTTGGGACAAGTTCAATAGAAACCTTTAAAAATGAAGTGCAGATACAGGCGTTGGATTGGGCTGGCACAGTAAGAAGTTTCACAACATCAGGTTAAAGTCCAACTGATTTACTTAGAATCACGGAATGTTGGAGCGCTGCTCCTTCATCAAGTGAGTCCTCTGATGAAGGAGCATCACTCCGAACGTTTGTGATTCCAAATAGAATCAAAGAAGAGGGGAGCAGGAGAAGGCCATTTGGCCCTTTGAGCCTGTTCCACCATTCATTACCATCATGATTGATCATTTTATTGAATAGTTTAACCATGCCTTTTCCCCATTACCTTTGATCGCATTTGCCCCAAGTGCTATCTCCAGCCTTCTCTTGAATACATTCAATGTTTTGTTATCAGCTACTTCCGTGGCCATAAATTCCACAAGATCATCTCTGTTTGAGTGAAATAATGTCTCCTCACCTCTGTCCAAAATGGTCTACCCTTAATCCTCAGAATGTGACCCCTGGTCTTAGACTTCCCTACCATCGGGAACATCGTCCCTGCAACTATCCAGTCTCGATTTGTTAGAATTTTATATTTCTCTATGAGTCCCCCCTCCCTCATTCATCTGAACTCCAGCGAAAACTATCCTAACCTAATTCAATCTCTGCTCATACATCAGTCCCACCATCCTCGTAATCAGCCACCATCGCTGCACTCTCTCGAGTGCAAGAACATCCTTCCTCAGAAAAAGAGGCAAGAACTGTCCGCAATACTCTAGGTGTGGCCTCACCAAGGCCTGACAAGTTGCAACAACATATTCCTTCTCTTGTACTGAAACCAATCGTAATGAAGGCCAACATGCCATTTATCTTCTTTACTGCCTGCTGCACCTGCATGCTAACCTTCAGCGAAGGATGTACAAGGGCACCCACATCTGGATGTACACTTCCATTTCCAAGTTCACAGCCATTCAGAAAGAAATCTGCCTTCATCATTTGCCTCAAAAGTAAGTACTTCAAACTTATCCAAATTATACAGCATCTGCCATTGATCAGCCTACTCACCCAACCTGTCCAGATCATTCTGAAGGACCTTTACATCCCTGTCACAGTTCACCCTTCCACCCAACTTGACATCATCTGCAAACTTTGAGATGCTGCATTTTGTTCCCACATTCAAAACATGAATATATACTATGACTAGCCGGGACTCCAGGACCAATCATTGTGGCATCCAATTAGTTACTGTCTGCCAATTTTAAACACAGCCATGAATTCTTATTTTTTTTTCCCTCTCTATCAATTAGTTGCCTATTCATTTCAATACAGTTCCTCCAATCCCAAGCGCGATAACCTTTTGTGTGGGACTTTTTCAATCACTTTCTGAAAGTTCAAATGTACCACATCTATTTGGTTCTCTACCAGTTGACAAGGAGGAACCGTTATATGTGGCTTATTTGGACTTTAAAAAGACACTAAATGAACCTGTTGGGCTTCAACTTAGTGTAGTGAGGCTCCTTACTGTAACATTTTAAAAGTATTTGAATAAGTATGTGAATGGGAAAGGATTTTGTGTTTTGGGCCAGAGGTCGGCATTGTGACTATCGGGGGGTGGGGTGGTGGCGGGTGGAGGGGGGGGGGGGGGGGGCGGACCATAGTTGGCGAGAACAGTTGTGCAGAAAGGCCTGTTTCCCTGCTATACTGATGCAGGACTCTATACTTTGATGAAAACATGACAATGAAGCAGGTTACAGTGCTTAGGACTCAGTAATGATTTCAACAACTTTAGACGAGGAAATTGTGACTCCATGTTGACCTTTTTTATTATCCAAACATATTTGATCCCACTGTAAAACCTCCTCCTCTCCCACTAGGCCTTCTGACAGTTGTTCCCAATTTTGTTGTCACTGAGCACTGACGGTCATTTTCCCATTAATACATTCTGATGTGTTACCTTTTTTGCAAGTACTGGCAACTTCTCCTGCCACTAACACTTTCCTCATCTCACAAGCTATACGCCATTCCTAGTTTCCACCAATCTCTTCCATTCTACCCTCTTCCTGTTGTTGCAACCCGTCTTGTACAATATTTCAAGCCAACACGATTCTTCACCTCGTTGACTCTGAAGGAGAGTCAAATGGACTGTCATTCTGCACAAAGGGTGGCATACAGCTGAGCTCTTCCAGGAATTTCGGTGTTCGTTCCTGTGACTTTGTGGATCTATACTTTAATGAAATTGTTGATTTTTTTGTATATTTCTGGATTAACCATTTTGCAATTTTCTACTCCCGTAATTTTAGCTTGCAGTTTTGCAGAGGAAATCCGAAGGGAATAAATTTGTGTATTATTTTAACACTGCAGTTTACCCATTCAATATTAACCAGTGTCCAATTTTCATGCTTGTATGTGAGTTATAATCTTTGTGCGAAAAACACTGTTTCTTGGGTTGGAGACTTTCTTGGCATTGCCAGCTTAATTATCATTTCCCCAATTTGTGGTTGAGAAGGTGATGATGATGATCTATGAACAAATAGTCCACTATGATTTTCAAGGATTTATTAAGGTATACATATTTTATTGCTAGTGTTTAAGTATAGGTAAGTCGGATTTTAAGTGAACAGATATTACATAATATCTAGCACGAGGGGACACAGCTTTAAATTAAGGGGTATGAGTTATAGGACGGATATCAGAGGTAGGTTCTTTACTCAAAGAGTGATTAGGGAGTGGAATGCCCTGCCTGCAGCTGTTGTAGATGCGCCAAGTTTGGTGGCGTTTAAGAGGTTAATTGATAAGTATATGGAAGAGAAGGGAATGGTTTAGTTTGGAGGGGCATTGCTTTTTATTTTGGTCGGCACAACATCGAAGGCCGAAGGGCCTGTTCTGTGCTGTAATGTTCTATGTTCTATGTTCTATAAAGGTCAATACAGAAACATACAAAAACATCAACAATTTCATGAAATTGGTTTAAAAAGATAACGTTTATCCGTTAAGGAGAGGCATTGGGATATTACAATTAGTCGTGTTGGAAAGTCATGGATTAAAAACTGTTGTCGTTGGATCTTCTTAGTATTTGTAATATTTCTGTTCTCACTGCATTTCATATTGACTTATATTTATTGCATAATTGTGCTTGTGTGTGTGTGTGTGTGTGTGTGTATTTATGCGTGTGTAATATATATCTTCCATATAACAAGGAAATGCGTATAACAATTAACGTTTATTGCAAAAAATTACCGAGTTTTATTTGCAGTGCTTGTTTTTCTGGAAGACAAAAACAGACAAGCAACATGATGATACAGGAAATATGAATCAAGAGTGCATCATTGAGCTCTTGGAGAAATTTGAGCTTATTGGAAAGAATCAATGTTGATTTCCAAAGCATAGATCATATTTAAGAACTCTAATTTTATTTTCCTTTGAGCGTCATGTACAGTGGGGTAAACATGGTACCACAAACAAGGGAAAGATGTAAATTAGATAATCTATGAGCAATTTTTTGACCTGAAATCTCATTTCTCTACTGAGTGAGATCTAAGCCCAACTTCTACTGTAGCATATAGCTGCATTCAAACATACAGACAGAGGCAAGAAACAGTGTCTGATAATGTGTGACGGAAATTATAGCAATGCAGAATTGGACATTAGTAACGATATTAAGAAGAAAGAAAGTGTGATCTGTTTTTTTTTTCACTCGTACTTTTTCTAAGCGGCATAAATTGTTTTTATTCTGTGGAGCAGAAATGATTCAATGGATCAAATTTTAGTTTAAAAATAATTACTGCACTTAAAACCTCTTGCAAAAATCTTTAATGTGAATATAGAAACCGGTGAAGAAAAACAAAATTTAAATAGTTGGAGGCACGGCTTCCATGGTTTGAGAACGGACCCTGCTATGTAAATTATAAATACGAACTGGCAGAAGTACTACAATAAAGTAATGGACTGTCTTTAGAAGCATGTAGCCAAGGGACAGTTCTGTTGCAGAAGGACGCAGATGCAGACCGGCTAGTTTTTCTGTTCCCGTGGTGCAATATTCTTCGACAAAATGATTCGGACCAAACGTCAGTAAGTGTTGACTTAGTTCAGTAAAGCCAGCCTGGATTTTTTGAAGGAAAATCATGTTTTGATACCGTTATTTTGTTGATGCCATAACAATTTTATTGTCGATATGTTGTTGCTGTGGTGCATATGCATTTCCCAAAAGAGTTTGATCAAGAACGTGAAGGGCTTTTCAAGTTAAGGTGCAGTTCTTGGACGGAAAGGGAGAGTTGGATTAGACTTTGTAGCTGTGTGTATTTGTGTATACAGGACCACTGTCTTTTTTTTTTCGCATAGACTTGAGCATTCAGAAGATTTACAAACATGCCGGGAGCACAAAAGTTGCAAGTGTTACGAAATCAGATGAAGAGCGCAATGTGTTTCCGGTGGATGTGGGCGAATTTAGAAAGCGCAGAGTGCCGACTGATCGGCAATATCTAAGTTATGAAAGTAGACACGAAGAAAGTCTTTGTTATTATCTTGAGATATCTGACCACATGATAGAGGAAACCGTAAACGCTATTTCCAAAAAAATGCAGGTAAAGGAAAGACAACGACAGGCTTAGCTGCAGTGTTGCACAGTGGCAGGGAGACACCGTTGTACAATGCCTCGAAGTGCCAGATTTAACTCTTGCCGTGGGTGACTGTGGAGAATTCCAACGTCCTCTCGTGCGACTTAGGTTTCTTGCCGCTTTTCTGGTTTCTTCCGAAAGACGTAAGATGTGCAGGGTGAAGTCGATTGTTCATTTTCAATTGTCCCCCCACCCCCAACCCCTTAATGACAAAAGATCTGTAGGTTTGTCGGATAAAACGGGCACATATATGGGGGTAATGGGATAGTGCCTGTGTAAGATTCTCTGTCGGAGACTGGGTGGGTTGACAGGCCCACTTCTTCACTGTAGAACCTACGTGATTAACACGAAAGGGACTGGAGAGCAGGAGTGATTAATTTGTTCTGCTGGAGACTTAGCACGATCTGGACAGCAGACTCCATCCCCTTGTGCACTCAAGTGAATCAGTTCATGAATTTGAGATGAGGTGTTTATTAGTAACTACGTAATGCTAGGCACTCGAGTATTCCCGAGTTTACGAAAGACCAAAAGCTTATTGGTACATATTGAGTTAAGGGTCACTTCAAAAAACATAACACTTTTTGGGGGGATCAGAAGAACATATTTTCAAATGATGGTCGCAAATCACCTTTACTTGCTGTTCAAACCTCAGATTTCAAACGAAGCCGCCTATACAGACCACAATATTTTTTCACCGTTCTGGTATGACACTTTAGTATTCTACTGAATTTCGGGAGTGGAACATTTGTATATACTGAGAGCTAAAGATAATTTTGATTTAATAGTATCCATGATTTTTCATGTCATTTTGGACTGAGCCTTAATTTTAATGATTTTTTTTAACTTTACGAATAAAAAAGATAAATTCACTCATTTGTTAGAAAGCTTATGATTACAATCGGTAGCAAAAATACTACATTTTACAAATACGCAAATGAAACAACAATGAATCGTTCCAACAAGAATAACAAATATCAATGTTTTTGTTTATTTCCATCATCAATTTCCGTCTCCTTTAAAGTCAGTGGAAAATATAAACTGATTTACTTTTACTGTGGGCGGAAACCCCACAATTTAGATCATGGCTAATACACAATATATGCTTTCAATGGGCGCATCAACATGACAGGCCGTTGAAAAGGAAATTGCCAAATGTAAATGAAAAAAAAAAGGAACTGGAGACGTTGCACACGGGGCCAGCTAACGAGGGGACTGGACGTTTATTTTAGATATTGTGTGGATGTGTCAGACATCGGCAGGGTTGCACAGCAAGAGGCTGGGGGCTTCAATTTGCAGAGTTCAGCATGGGGATGGTGTTCGAAAATCTGAAGGTTGGAGTGTCAGGTATCAGAGCACATCAACATGGCGGGGAGCGGTGGCCGAGAGGGAAGCTGAGGTGGACATCAGGGAAGCTTTTTTTTAGGGGGGGAGGGGATCATACCTTGAATGTTCAATGGTGTTAGACACTGGAGGTGTTTAGAATGTCAATCATTCTGGAAAGTAGTGATCCGGTTGGAACCTAGGTTTTGGAGTATGTTCCTGGTAATCGGTGATTTTATTCTAATTGTTCGGGTGATTTTAATCTGGTCCAATTGGAGGGCAGAAGATGGAAGCCAATTGAGAGAGTGTGTCGGTTATAGAAAGAGGCGCCACTCTGATTTGCATTGTTTGGGACGGGAATGCATCATTCCGTCGCTTCTTGTGTGGCTAGTACCGTTTGTTTGGCAAATCGGTTCCTTTCTAGAGTCAGGTCGAGGATGTGTTGGGAAAATTCGTTGCGTTGTCATTCAGGGTTGGAGAATAACTTTGATAATTTGGTGTGTGAGCGGGCGGACGTCATGCTGGAAGACGGTGAGTAGTGCGTACTGCAGGAATGAAAGACTTATGCTGGAATTTTACCGGCCCACATGCTCCGGTAATGGCGCGGAAGAGACTCATTAAATGGCATTCTCATTGGCCTCAGGTGGGATTTCACGAGAGTCGGGTGGGCGAGGAGGTAAAACTTCAACATTAGAGTAGTCCACTGTGGAAACCGGCACTTGTCTCGAATAAATGCTATGCAGAAGTCAGATATTGTTTTACTTGTTCTATTTTTTCAGCTTATCTATTAGCATAACAGTTCCGAAGCCTTGCGAAGTTATCACGTTCTAGAATGATCATGGTTCGATCATTCTAGAACACTGCAGTTGTCCAGCTGAAGTTGAACGGCTGCCTAGGCCTGCCCCTCTTGCTCATCCTGAATTCCTCAAGATATCTTGAGATTGCAGCCCATGAATTATAGGAATTTCCACAGTTCTCTTAGGGCGGTAATTTCAGGATTTATGCCTCGTGACAATTTAGGAATGGGAACATATTTCAAAAATATCATGACATATGTTTATATGTGGTTATTGTCTGAAAGGTTTGCCTTCAGCAAATCTTTGGGGTGCCACGTGGGGAGCCAGAAGTTTCCTTATTTTGTGGCATCTGGAATATAGTGATTGTCTACATCAAAATGTCTATTTGTCAAGGCAGCACTGTGGCATAGTTGATAGCAGTGCTGCTTCAAAGCACCAGGGACATGGGTTCGATTCACAGCTTGGGCCAGCGTCTGTGCCTAGTCTTCACGTTCTCGCTGTGTCTGTGTGGGTTTCCTCCGGGAGCTCCAGTTTCCTCCCAGAGACCAAAGGATGTGTTGTTGAGGTGCATCGGCCATGCTCAATTCTCCCTCACTGTACACGAATAGGCGCCACAGTGTGGCGACTCGGGAATTTCACGATAGCCTTACTACACTATCAATCTAAGTCTATGTGTGACACTAATAAATACACTTAAAAGTTCATTTGACTCGTCACCTTCTTTTACTTTTTTCAGTTGTGTCGCTGTTAGGAGAAACACAGTGTTTGAAATAAAATATCAGTTGGCATGTTTTGACATATGCCGTATTTCTGTATGCACAACTTCACAATGCCAGCAAGCATTCATTGTAATGATAGCTTATCAAGAAATGCATGTTAAATGTTTCGCTGCATATACATATATACAATTTGGTGGACTAAATTTCAGAGAGATTCGGATAATAACAGGAAATGTTGAACATTCATTAAATCATCACAGTCTGTGAACAATTTGAATAAAAATAAAGCAATTGATTGATTTCAATGCTAGCTCAAACTAAAGTCAAGCGCATGATTTAATGGTAATGGAAATAAAAGAAAAAATGCCAATTGAATCCGATGAAAGAAATCGTAATCGAATCAGAGTTAACGACCGCAATTTCTACGTAATACGACGTTTTAAAATGTTTCTTTAAAATATTTAAAAGTTTTATGGACGGAATTGAAAAGGAAGAGAACATAAGAATATCCAAATTTTAAAACAAAATGGAGGAAGCATTCTTGGATAATCACTTGAGAAAATCGGGCATATTTGAGATGAACTCTGCGAAAAAGCCAGGGAATTGCACCTTGCATTTGACGTTTAGTATGGGCCCATATGGTGTGAATTATTTTGCATTGACTTAAAACAGCGAAGTATTGCTACTGGGAAGACTACATCTGAAATTCTATTCTCCTTATTCGGGAACGAATATAATTACACTCGAAGAATATTCGCTCTACTCTCCTGAGATCAAGGGATTATCACGAGAGGGAAGACTTGAAAGATTTGCTTTACATCGATTCGAGACTAGAGATGTTAGTTGTGCCCTCATTGAAAAGTATAATATTCTGAGAGCAATTGACAGGGTGGATTCTGAAAGAATCCCTCACTCCTCGTATGTGAAACATTAAAATAAGAGGACATAGTTTAATAAAAAGACGTCTTTCGTTGGAGTGGAACGTTAGTATTGACTTTCCGAGACAACAATAGAGACAGGCGTAATGGCCGAAGAAGGATCAGTCCCACACACATGGATTAACTGATTTGCTTACAAGCATTTTGTGTCCAATTGACAAGTATACATCTGGAATTTTGTATGCAGGCTTTATCTTGCAGAGTGACAGGCGGGGGAGGAGGTTGGGGGAGGGGGGGGGGAGAGATGCTTTTCTCGCTGGCGAGGCATGCCACTCTTGCTCATCCCGAATTTCCTCAAGATAATCTTGAGATTGCAGCCCATGAAGTGTGGGAATTTCCACAATGCTATTAAGGAGGTAATTTCAGGACTAATACCTAGTGACAGTTTAGGAATGGTGACATATTTCAAAAAAAAATCATGATATATATTTGTGGATAATTTAATTAGATATCATAACGGTTAACTGCAAAGGGAATGTTGCACCGTTTAATCAGCAAGCATACTAATCTACATCTGGGAAGCAGATCCAAGCCAAACTGAAGCAGGATGACATATTTCCATTCCTTGAATTGCGTCGATGTACTATTTCCAATTTTCACAACAATCAATAGATGTTTCATGATCACTTTCACTAGATTTTAAAACGGAAACTTGATTACGTTGTCCCCTAGTATTAGCCAGGACTATATTACCCCAGTGACATTAGCACTGGGTCTCCACTTCACTTGCGAGCCCCAGTCTTTGATTTTATTGCGACTAAAGCTACAGCAGAAAACATTGTCAACGTAGTCAACAATTCCCCTTAATATGCTCTCAGTTTCAGTCAACTGCCAGAATTTGAACATATCCACCATTACCAATGGGGAAGAAGAACTTTCTCTTACCAAGATCGGGACTTTCTGTTGCCGTTGTTAGATAAAAAATAAAGGTAAACCAAAAAATTACATTTCTGTGAAACGTGGCAAAAATACATCACCACAAATTCTGCACACCAAGATTGGAAGCCCCCCAAAATATTTGCGTATTCGAATGTTAGCGGGTGGTTGTAATTCGTAGAGTTTCCGTTTAATCATGAATTAACCGAAGAGTATATACATTCCATATATCAAACAATTTATTTATTACCACTTATTTTGAAAGTCTGAAAGATGTTTCGCATAATTAAAATCAAATGAAAACAAAGATTTTTGGCATTTATTTGCCCGTTACAGTAAAGAAAAAAGTGTAGTTGGGCGAATGAGCTACCTTGTCGCCAAATAAAATTGAAGTTAATAGAATAACATAGAGATAAATGTATGAATGCCAACTAGCTCGAGACATTTTCAAATTTAACACGGAATGACAAAATGACTGAAACATGGGTATTCTATGGAGTTCGAAGGTGCCTGAAGCACGATTATAATAGGAAGCAGAACGACATTTTGTCTGGTGAATAGCTGTAGAAAACTAAAATTTATATAACACTCTCATTATGACTAATTAGAAAGAAGTGCTATTATTTCCAATTTGATTTGTTTTGTTTTATTATTGCCATATGTATCAGCATACAGTGAAACGTTCAGTTTCTTTACCCGGCTGTTGCATACGTTCCAGAAAGAAAAGAAGAAAAAAATTATTCTTTTCAGACACGTAGCAGAAATATCTCATCACACACTGCATACTGAGACTGAAGGACCAAAAACCTGATTGGCATGTCCGAAAAGCAGCGGATGATTCTATTCCAGGGTGTTTGCGTTTAATGTATAATTAAATGAACTTTGCCAGAAGGTCATATACGTTCCAGAAAGCAGACAATTTATTTATGACTGAATATGTGTGAATTCTGAATGTTGTTTAGCACAACCTGGATCAATTAACCAAAAATGAACCTGAGCACTTCATTGTACATGGGGGTAAACAAAAAAGTGAACAAAAACAAATCGAAGCATGAAATAGTTTGGAGCCAAAAAATGAAGTTAAATGAAAACAATCAGGGACGATAAATGAGAGCCAACGAGCACGACAGTTTAACCTGAAATAGCAAAATGAATGAAAACGTGACTTTTCACTGGCTTCCATCGATGCATTTAGCACAAGCACAATCTCTTCCAGCAGTTCCAAACTCTTTCAAGCACTTTTGCCTCAGTCAATTCATAAGAGGAGTCAGTGCTTTTGCGGCATTAGTATTGAATATATTCCCTTTTGCGCAGATAAATATATGCCACTCACGGGCTCAATTAGCTATAAAATGTGTCTGCATGTGTATCTTTAAAACATATAATAAATTACCTTGCTAAACATATAGTACAGCATCTTGGAACCTACATTTGCTACCCAGGATTAGTCTTTGTGCAGAATCTACGGTAGATACAATCACAGTTCCCGGGTGGAAAAAAGTGGGTCCTGGAATACAGCATCATTCCTTCAGCGTCACTCACCGTAATTTGGAAATCTACGTATGCAACTGCCGCGGCCAACTGCAACCGTTCACCAGACAGGGAGACTTGTAGACTGATGTTTTCTTTGTTGGGGGGTGGGGGGTGGGGGGGTGGGTGGGGGGGGAGGTGAGGGTGTGGGTAATGTTTCGCCGGTTAGGCCTATCCACCTTGCTTATCTAGAATTTTCTTGAGACTGAAGTCCATGTTCGATTGGAATTCGCACAGTCTTGTTAGGGCGGTAATCCTTGGGTTTATAGCTAGTGACAGTCATGAGTCTCGGAGTTAACTTGATTCGATTTATTGCAGTTAGATGCAACGAAATCGGTTGGTTATTTCGATAGCATTTGAGGGTGAAGTATTACTTTGCGTTTGGAATGCAGATCCAAGCCAGACTGAACCGACATAGCACATGCCAACCTGGGAACGGTGTAAGTGTGCTATGTGCAGAAATCAACAAGTATTCACGGTCACTTTCACCGGATTTATAAACTGAATCCAAACCCAACTGTGAAACGTGAAAGCGTTGCCACCTGAATATCAGTCCAGGTCTTACTTCAGTAGATTACCCGTAGACCATGGTTTTCCGTTAGCTTGCGAGCCCCTAGCGCACTGAACAATTTCCCTTAATCTACCAGAAATTTTGATCAAATACCAGAATTTGAATGTATCGCCCATTGCATAAGGAGGGTGTGCAGGGGGAGGAGAACGTGGGACGGAAGTGTTGGGGGCGGGAGAGGGGGGACGGGTTGTCTTCATCTTACCATCAGTTTCTTCTGTTGTCCCGACTGAGAAAAAAACAAACATTTTCAATTTCTTTTTTTCAGACACGTGGCAGAAATACCTCACCACACACTCTGCATACTGAGACTGAAGGACCAAAAACCTGATTGGCATGTCCGAAAGGCAGCGGATGTTTCTATTCCAGGGTGTTTGCGTTTAATGTATAATTAAATGAACTTTGCCAGAAGGTCATATACGTTCCAGAAAGCAGACAATTTATTTATGACTGAATATGTGTGAATTCTGAATGTTGTTTAGCACAACCTGGATCAATTAACCAAAAATGAACCTGAGCACTTCATTGTACATGGGGGTAAACAAAAAAGTGAACAAAAACAAATCGAAGCATGAAATAGTTTGGAGCCAAAAAATGAAGTTAAATGAAAACAATCAGGGACGATAAATGAGAGCCAACGAGCACGACAGTTTAACCTGAAAAAGCAAAATGAATGAAAACATGACTTTTCACTGGCTTCCATCGATGCATTTAGCACAAGCACAATCTCTTCCAGCAGTTCCAAAAGTTTCAAGCACTTTTGCCTCAGTCAATTCATAAGAGGAGTCAGTATTTTTGCGGCATTAGTCGTGAATGTATTCCCTTTTGCGCACATAAATATATGCCACTCACGGGCTCAATTAGCTATAAAATGTGTCTGCATATGTACCATTAAAACATATAATAAAATACCTTGCTAAGCATATAGTACAGCATCTTTTAACCTACATTTGCTACCCAGGATTAGTCTTTGTGCAGAATATACGGTAGATACAATCACAGTTCCCGGGGGAAAAAAAGTGGGTCCTGGAATACAGCATGATTCTTTTAGCGTCACTCACCGCAATTTGGAAATCTACGTATGTAACTGCCGCGGCCAGCTGCAACCGTTCACCAGACAGGGAGACTTGTAGACTGAAGTTTTCTTTGTTGGGAGGGCGGGGGTGGTGGGGATGGGTGGTGGGGGGGAGGTGAGGGTGTGGGTAATGTTTCGCCGGTTAGGCCTATCCACCTTACTTATCTAGAATTTTCTTGAGACTGAAGTCCATGTTCGATTGGAATTCGCACAGTCTTGTTAGGGCGGTAATCCTTGGGTTTATAGCTAGTGACAGTCATGAGTCTCGGAGTTAACTTGATTCGATTTATTGCAGTTAGATGCAACGAAATCGGTTGGTTATTTCGATAGCATTTGAGGGTGAAGTGTATTACTTTGCGTTTGGAATGCAGATCCAAGCCAGACTGAACCGACATAGCACATGCCAACCTGGGAACGGTGTAAGTGTGCTATGTGCAGAAATCAACAAGTATTCACGGTCACTTTCACCGGATTTATAAACTGAATCCAAACCCAACTGTGAAACGTGAAAGCGTTGCCACCTGAATATCAGTCCAGGTCTTACTTCAGTAGATTACCTGTAGTCCATGGTTTTCCGTTAGCTTGCGAGCCCCTAGCGCACTGAACAATTTCCCTTAATCTACCAGACATTTTGATCAAATACCAGAATTTGAATGTATCGCCCATTGCATGAGGAGGGTGTGCGGGGGGAGGAGGAGGTGGGACGGAAGTGTTGGGGACGGGAGGGGGAGGGGGCGGATTGTCTTCATCTTACCATCAGTTTCTTCTGTTGTCCCGACTGAGAAAAAAAAACAAACATTTTCCATTTCTTTTTTTCAGACACGTGGCAGAAATACCTCACCACACACTCTGCATACTGAGACTGAAGGACCAAAAACCTGATTGGCATGTCCGAAAGGCAGCGGATGATTCTATTCCAGGGTGTTTGCATTTAATTAATAATTAAGTGAACTTTCCCCCAAGGTTATATACCTTCTAGAAAGCAGACAATTCAATTATGATTCGTGATTTGCGAATTCCGAAAGATGCTTCGCCAAGCTGGCATCAATTAAAAAGAGTAACTTTTGCATTTAATTGTATATTAGCGTAAACAAAGAAATAAACAACAACAAATCGGCGCATGGAATAATTTGTTACCAAACAAAATTGAAGTTAATGGAAAACCATCAGGAGTGATATATGAAAGCCAACTGGCTGGAAATCCTTTACAATTTACGGGAAATGGCATGATGGCTGAAAGTGTGACATTTCAATGGCATTCAATGATCCTTATCGCACAATTATAATAGTATGCGGAATGACATTTTATCCGGCAAATAGCTGCATAACAATAAATTCACCATAAAACTCATATTGTGATTCATTAGAATCATGTTGTGATGAACACAGGGGAACGACAAACATTTACTGCCCTTGTAAGACGAAAGCGAATACAAGTAAGAAATGTTTTATGTGCTCTTCTGTTCGAAATTCCAAATTGAAATTGATGCTCTTTCTTCGACGTGGCACGCAACTGGTTTTTATATCGTTACACTCGTCACTCGATGTACCATCAGTGTTTATTAGTTATCTGTGGTCATGACTCCCTTCTGTTTGCAAGTAAAAACAAACCGTGTAATTGAAAGGCAAACGGAAATATATCCATATAGCGTTGCCTGCCGTTATAGGCATTTCAACCGGCAGTTCAACAGGGCCTTCCGGAGCTACTTCTGCCTCAGTAAAGTCACAAGAGCAGTCCGTACTTTTGCGGTCTTAAGAATGGCGACCATGTTAGTCTCCTGTATGGGCACATAAATATAAGTCACTTACTGGCTCAATTGTCCATAGACTGTGACTGCAGTTTGGACCATTAAAGCATGCAATCAATTAATTTGCGAAATATCCAGTTCAGAATCACGAAAAACATAGCTGTTATCCCAAATCATCATTGTATCTACTATAGATACAACCACCGTTCCAGAAAACAAAATCCCATTATGTCCTGAAAGTACAGCATCATTCCTTCAACGTCACTCACTAACGTTTTGAAATATCTATGCGACAGCCAACTAACAGCCTACTGCCACAATCTAGCAGACATGGAGGCTTGTAGACTGGCGTTTTCTTGAGTGGGGATGAATTCTTGCCAGTTAGGCATGCTCATTTTGCTAATCCCGAATATTCATTGAGCATGTGACCTTGAGACTGGACCCCATGTTGGTAAGAAATTCAGTAAATGTTGTTATGGAGGTAATTCTTTGATTTCTACGCAGTGATAGTGTAGAAATTGCGATAAATTTCAAATAGGTCTGGGTTGGGTCTGGGAATTAATTTGATTTGAGTTCGTAACGGCTCGGTGCAACGGATTTGTTTGGATATTTAAGCACATTTAGGCGCAAAGCTCAAAGCGCATTTCTATCCATTTAGGACGCTGATCGAAGCCAGAATAAACCGGGGTGGCATATGTCCACTCTAAATGCGGTATTTGTATTTTTGCAGAAATCGATAAGTATTTCATGATCACTTCCACGGGATTTATAAATTGAATTCAAATTCGACTGTGAAACGTGAATGCATTGCCCCACAATATTAGCCCAGACCTCACTCCAGTGACATGCCACTGAGTCATGGACTCCCTTAGCTCGCAAGACCTAGGCTGTGATTTTCATGCGATTAAATCTATGGCGGAACTCATCATACGAATAGTGATTAATTCCCTTTCACCTGACAGAAATTTCAGTCAAATGGTAGAATTTGAAAATATCACCCATTGCAATGGTGGGGAGGGTGGAAAGGGGGTTAGGGATGAGGGCTGGGGAGGGATTCCTCTTACCACCAGTTCCTCGTGTTGGCCAGGCTAAGAAAAAATTCCAATTACTTTCTTTGAGACACGTGGCAGGAATACAGTGTCATAAATTCTGCATACCGAGACTAAAAGGTTCAAAAACTGATTTGTATATTCGAAACATAGCAGCTAATATTACCATAGGGGATTTCTGTTTAATCAAGAATTAAATTAATGTTCCCCGAGGTTACACATGTTCCAGAAAGCAGGCAAGTTATTTATTTGCGAATTGCAAAAGTTGCTATACCCCAGCCGGGATCAACCAAAAACAATAAATTTGCCTTTTCACTGTAAATTAGCGAACACAAAAAAGTTAACAATAACAACTCAACGCATGGAATAGTTTGGCGCCAACAACATTGAATTTAAAGAAAACAATCGGGAGTGATATACGAAAGTCAACAGGCCCGCAATCCTTTACGCTTTAAATGAACATGGTAAAATGACTGAAAGTAGGACGTGTCTTTGGCATTCATCGATGCACAATTGTAATAGTATCCACAATGGCATTTTATCCGGCGAATAGCTACATAACAATAAATTCCCCATAAAACTCCCAATATGATTAATAAGAAACACATTGGGACAGACACATAGGAAAGGCAAACATTGTAAGATCAAAGCGAATAAAAGTAAGAAAAGCTTTATGCCCCCCCCCCCCTCACTTCGTGTTGGAAATCCCAAACTTAAATCCATGCTCCTGCTCAGAAATAGCATGCAACTGCTTTATACCTTTACACTCGTAACTTGGTTATACCAGCATTGTTTATTAATTATCTGTGATCATGACTCCTACCTGTTTGCGGGTGAAAAGCCGTGTAATTGGAAGGCAAGCAAACATAATTATCCAAATAATGTTGCCTGCCGCTGTAGGCATTTGAATGAGCAGTTCAACACGCTTAGAATTTCTGGATCTATTTCTGCCTTAGTAAAGTCACAGTAGGAGTCTGAGATGTTGCTGCCTTAATGGTGGGAAATATTTTAGCATCCCTTATTGGGCACATAAATGTATACTACTCTAACTGACTGGTATATAAAACGTGGCTGCAGTGTTTATTATTAAATAATGCAATGAATTAACTTATCAAAGATCCAGTGTAGCATCTGGAAACCCGTACTTGTTATCCCACATCACCTTGGTATGCAACCTACGATAAATACAACCACCGTTCCTGGGGAGGCGGGGGGACTATGTCTTGGAAGTTCATCGTCATTCTTTCAGTGTCACTCGCTGAAATGTGGAAATTCCTACGTAACAGTAATGTATGTAGCTGCCACGGCCAACTGCAATAGCTCACCAGGCATGGAAACGTGTTGACCGGCGTTCCCTCTGGTGGGGATTATTTCTCGCCAATTAGGTATGCCCATCATGCTCATCCCAAATATTCTTTGAGCACGTGATCTTGAGACTGCAGTCCATTTAGGATAGAAATTCGCTAAGTGTTGCTTTGGAGTAATTCTTGGATTTATAACCACTGACAGCGTCGGAATTGTTGTATATTTCAAATAGGCCATCACATGAATCTCGACATTAACTCGATTCGATTTTGTACAGTGAGAGACAATCGAATTGTTTGGATATTTCGGCAGCATTCACGCATAAATAGCATTACTCTGCATTTGGGATGCAAATCCAGGCATATATCCACCCCCTCACCCCACTCCCCAGAATGGTATAAACGTGTTTTTACAAAAAACAAAGCACATTTCATGATCACTTTCACCGGTTTTATAAACTGATTTCAAATCCCACCGTGAAACTTGAATCCGTTAGTCTCCGATTATTAGCCCAGACCTTACACGAATGACGTACCACTGGGTCATACACTGCCCGAGTTTGCGAGACTTAGGTATTAATTTTCATGCGACTAAAACTATAACAGAAAATCGTAAAAATGGTGATTAATTCCCCGTCAAATGTAACAAGTTTCTGTCAAATGCCAGAATTTGAATGCGTCAGCCATTGCCAAGAAGTTGCTTCTGTTGTCACAGCTGAAAGTAAATATTTTAAAATTACATTTTTTTAAACACTGGCAGATGCATCACACCGTAAGTTCTGCACACCGAAATGCAAGGTCTAAAAACTAATTTGGATATTTGAAAGTAGGCGGATGATTTTATTACGGGGGATTTCCGTTTAATCATGAACTAAATTAACTTTACCCCGAGATTGCACACGTTCCAGAAAGGGGACGATTTATTTATGCCTGATTGTATTCGAATTCTGAAAGCTGTTTCGCCCAGCGAAATTCGCGATCAATTAAAACAAATAACTTTGGCATTTTCATTTCACATAAACGTAAGCAAAGAAGTGAACAATAACAAATGGAAACACGAACTTGCATGGCACCAAATATAATTGAAGTTGATAAAATAGGATCGGAAATGATATGTGGGCGCCACTGGCCCGCAATACTTTGTAGCAGCACATGAAATGACAAAATTCCTGACAATATGAAGTTTCACTGGTAATGAACGATGCATGTCGCTCAATCATAATAGCAAGCGGAATGAAATTTTGTCCACTGAGTTGCTCTGTAACAGTGAAATTCCCTTAAAACTATCATTGCGAGTAATTAACAACATGATATACAGCATTGATGGACAACCGGAAGTGCATACATGGATGTTCCTTGTAAGATTAAAGCGAATAAAAATAAGAAATGCTTCGTGTCCACTTCGAAATCTATATTCCAAATTTAAATCCATGCTCTTGTTCAGAAATGGTAAGCAATTGTTTTTGTACCGTTTCACACATCACTCGGAGGTTGCCATGTATTGTGCTCTAATATGAAATGATGATTCCCACCTGTTCACAGGTGAAAAGCCTTGAAATTTGAAGGAAAATGGGTATAATTCTCCTAATAACGATGCCTGCTGTTGTAAGCATTTGAATGGGCGTTTTGATACACTGAGCTCTTCCGGAATTACTTTTGCCTCAGTAAGGTCACAGGAAGAGTTCGTGCTGTTGCGGCCTTGATATTAAAGAATGTGCCACTCACCGGCGCAACTCTGTATCAAACGTAGATACAATGTGTGCCATTAAAACATGCAATAAATTCACTTGTCCAATATCCAGCGCAACATTTCGATACCTGTACCTGCTACCCAAAATCAGTCTTAGTACGTAAACTGCAAAAGATACAACGACCGCTCCCAGAAATGGGAAAAATGTCCTGGAAGTGCAGCATTATTCCTTTAATATCACTTCTTGATATTTGGAAATCCATGTGCATGTTAATGTGTGTAGCTTCCACGACCAATTGCAGCATTTCACCAGACAGGATTTTTTGTTTGCGGGGGAGTGAATGTTTTCTCGCCGATGAGGCCTGCCCATTTTGCTCATCCAGAATTTTCTTCGAACAGGTAACCTTGAGATTGCATTCCATGTAAAGTAGGAATTCGCACAATTGTGTTGGGGAGGCAATTATAGGATTTGTACCTAGTGACAGTGGCGATATATTTCAGATAGGTCATTGCAAGTGTCTTGGAGCTTATTTGATTTGACTTCGTAGCAGTTAGATATAACGGAATTGTTTGGATATTTTGACAGCATTTTAGCGTCAAGCGCATTACTCTGCATCTAGGGCGCAGGTCCAGGCCAAACGAAACGAGCATGGTATAGGTCCACCTTAGAATGGCATTAACGTGTGATGTGTGCGTTTTATTGCAATTAACATACATTTCACTATCACTTTCACCGGATTTGTAAACTGCATTCAAATCTGAATTGTGAAACTTGGAAGCGTTGCCTTCCGAATATTAATCCAGGCCTTACTATTCCCATGACATTGCAACTGGGCCGTGGCGTCCACTAATTTTGCCATCCTCCAGTCTGTAATTTTAATGCGATTAAAACTATGGACGAAAGTATCGTAAACGTGGTGAACAATTCCTTTTTTCATGCAACAACTTTCAGTCAATTGCCAGAATTTGAATATACTAGCCATTGCCAAGGGTGAAAAATGTCATCTTACCATCAGTATCTCCTGTTGGTTTAGCTGGGAAAACAGGTAAACATTTCTAAATTACATTTTTTGAGACATGTGACAGGAAGACCGCACCACAATTCTGCAAAACTGAAAGGCCTAAAAACTGATTATCATATTCGAATTGTAGTAAATGTGTTTATAACCAGGAATTTGCGTTTTGCCAAGAATTACTTTACTCCTAGATCGTATACGTTGTTGAAAGCTTACGATTTAGTTATGACTGATTATTTGCGAATCCTGAAAGTTGTCTCGTCAATCCGGAATCGATTCAGTACAATGATGTCTGGCAATTCATTGCATTTTAGCACAAATAAAGAAGTGAACATCAAGAAAGTGAACGTCAAATAATATTTAAGCTAATAGAAAAACAAATTGAAAGAGCTAGCTGCCAGAAATCATTTACGGTTTAACAAAAAAATGACAAAATGATGAAAATATGAAGTTTCTCTGAGATTCGACAGTGCATGAAGCTTAATCATAATAGCAAGCGGAATTAGATATTTTTTCTGGTGAATTGTTGCATTAACAGTAAAATCCCCAGAACATCACATTGTGACTGATTAGAAACATATGAGATAGGCACATTGGAAATGCAGCTATGGATATTCCTTGTCAGGCCGAAGCATACGAAAGTAAGTCATGTTTCATGTCCCATTCGTAGTCGAAATTCCAAACTTAAATCCATGGTCTTATTCAGATGTGTAATTGTCTTTATATTGTCACACTCCTCATTTGGAGTGTCACATAGATTGTGGTTCGATTATCTGTGATTATGGGTCTCAACATTTTGCAGTTGAAATCCACATATTTCGTCGGCAATTAGGTATAATTCTTGAATATATGATGCCTGCCACTGCAGGCATTTTAACGGACGGTTCAACAGACTTAGCTCTTCCAGAACTACTTTTGCCTGAGCAAAATCAGAGGAAACGTCCCTGATTTGCAGTGGCGAATTTGCGTCCTATATTGGGAGACAAATGTAGATGCCATTCACCGGCTCAATTGTGAATAAAACGTGGCAGTGTGTACCATTAAAACATGAAATAATTAATTTGCCAAGTATCCCTTAAAGTATGTCGAAATCCCTACTTACTATCCGTGCAGACTGCATGGAAAGTACGTTCCATATAAATAACGCGACCAGAGTAAAGCCATGGAAGGACAAAAAAAAACACGGCACCACAAATTCTGCACACCGAGTTTGATAGGACAACAAACTGGTTTGCATATTCGATTGGTAGCGGATGATTTTATCAGAGGGGATTTCCGCTTAATAATAAATTAAATTTACGTTACGCCTAGGTTGTATATATTCTAGAAAACATGCAATTTATTTATGACAGATTATTTGTGAATTCTGAAAGTTGTTTCTCCCAGCCGGAATCAATTCAAAACATCACGTGTTTCATTTCATTGTTTATTATCATTAACCAAAAAGTGAACAACATCAAATTGCGATTGAACTATCTTCACACCACTAAAAATGATATCAATTTTCTAAAAAAAAGGGCAGTGATAATTGAGAACCAACTGACCCACAATGTTTTACCGTTTATCATGAAATACTAAAATAATTTAAATTATGAAGTTTTTTCTGGTATTCAGCGGTTCATGAACGACAGTCATATTAGCAAGCACAATGTCATTTTGTCCAGAAAATTTCTGTATAACAGTAAAATCCCAGATCAGTCTCATTGTGACTAATTAGAAACATGCTGAGATAGCGACATGGGGAATTCATCTACCGATGTTTCTTGTAAGGTCAGTGAATAAAAGTAAGAAATGTTTCGTGTAAGGAATTCCAAATTTAAATGCATGAACTTTTTCAGAAGTGGCAGGCAATTGTTTTTATATTGTTGCATTCTTCATTCGGAGGTTGGCATGAATTTTGGATTAATTTCTGATTATGACTCCCACCTGTTTGCAGGTAACACCCGCGCAATTCGTATACAAATAAATATAAATCTTGAATTAATGCTGCCTGACGCTGCGAGCATTTGAGTGGACTGTTCAATACATATAGCTCTTTCGGATTACTTCTGCCTCAGCGAAGTTACAGGAAGATTCCCTGCTGTGCGGCCTTAATAGTGGCGAGCGTTTGGGCACACAAACACATGCCACTCACTGACTCAGTTGTACATAAAACGTGGCTGCAGAGTGTACTATCAAAACACGCAATAGTTTTATATACCAAGTGTCCTTTGTAACATCTCGAAACTCATAGCTGCGATCCATGATCAGTCATTGCAAGGAATGCACACCAAATACAGCCGCCGCTACGAGAGAGAAAACAAATTGTGGAGTGAAATTGCAGCATCGTTCTTTCAACGTCACACTTGGAAATCTCTACGCAAAAGCAATGTCTGTAGCTTCTACAGTCAACTGCAACAGTTCACCAGACGTAGTCAAGAACCGTCTAAAACAGAAGAATAGGTAATTAATGTAAATAAAGGAAATTTAAAAATAAATTAGTCCTACGCGTGGTTGTTAACGCAGCATGCAACTGTTTCTTTAAAACTGTAAAAAAAAATGACAAATTCTACACGCTGAATGGTTTAAGACAGCATTTCATAATGATTGTACAGAATTAAATATTTATTTAAAACACCTTGGCCGTGCAGAAAGATTGATGATTGTTTCTTTGATTTGAGGATGCTGGTTTCCAGATGAAGCAATGATCATTGTCTTTACATAAATGTATATGAATTCACATATATCCACATTATATTGTTTGATTCTGTCGTGTCAAAGTTTTTCATCTGTTTGATCCAAATTTGTCTGGGGAGGATTTTAATCGTTTGTGCTCATTTGTGGCACCTCAAATTTAGTTCGGCTTCGGCTTCTGGAACTCGATATCAAAAATTATTTCCATCTTTTACCAACTGTAATTAAAAGTCATGATTACGTAATTTTCACATGTTAGGATATCGTGATTTAGATTCAGGCAGTCATCATGACACATATGCCTCACATTCGTAACCTCGGATCCTTGTTGACTCCATTATGGAAAATTCATTTAGGCTCAGTACCCCGCCCGTCCTCAATAATGATCATTTATTTTCCTTAAGTGGACATTCCATTCTTTGAAATCACGAATTTTCTCTACACGTCGTCCACTCTTAGGCAGCAAATTTTAAGATCCCTCCAACAAATCTTGCTTCAGAACCATATTTTCTCCTTGTTCGTGTATGGTCAGGAAAGTTAGCACCTCCTTTTTTTACCAAAACTAAACATGACGTAAAATGTGACACTATCAAATACTCCCATTATCTTTCCTAATACAACAATAATAATATTTTTGTCATTAAAATTATATACCTAAAACCACTGTGCCCAGTATACTTCATGTGCATGGTCTCATTTCCAAAGTCCGCTGACCAAAACTCATCTCATTAAGTTAATTTTGGTATAATCAGAGATTTATAAATATTCAGTATTAACTTATGAAGCTGTTTTTGTTTCCCCTCGCCAATCCATCAACACGTCCGTCATATTGAAACATCTGTTCATACTTCCACCTTTTCATGGGAAATACCAATGTCTACCATTCTCCAGTCACAGAAGTTAATTTTCTGAAAGTCAATGTTTTATCGCCATAAACCATTTTTAAAAATCGAATCAAGCAATGGCGCTCATTTCCCCTGAACTTTCAGTTTTCTGTCAATAATTTTATGTGGCAATTTCTAAATAAAGCTATGTATACGACATCCATGGCATTAACTTCACTCGCTATCTCTGCTACTTTACCAAACATTATCAGTTAAATTTCTGTGTCAGGATCTGTCATTACTAATTAGCGTCAGCGTTCTTTCGCTCAAAACTTTCCACGTCTCTCTCAAAGTTTGTATACTTATTATTCACGAAGGTTTACCAATCACTGAAGTTAAATCGATTGGCTTGTCATCACTGGGAACATCCGCACACTTTTTCCTGATTTTCCATTCTCCTTCCATTACCATTAGCTACGTATCAAGGAAGGTACTAAGATTGCAGGAAGAAATTCCGTTATTTCTTTCTCTCCCTAAGTCTTCTTACCACCCTCCCCCCCCACGACCATTTGGAATATTGCTGTTTCCAGCTGCTCAAGATCAGGTGGCTATGCGATGCTAAGCTTTGCCAGCATATTTAGCGGATTCTGTGGATCATTTTTCGCAGTGTCGACTTCCTCGCGATGTTAGTAGCTTGTACACACTTTTCATTAGCATATTGTATAATTCAGTTATTAAATGTTCCAGCCATGGCCTGCATCTCTGGGTGTTTAACTCATTGGTCCCAACTGATCCACCCCACTGCTACCAAAGTATTGATGATTAAGACTTTTTTTAATAGATTCGGATTTATTTTTATATTTTTTGCCATAAATTTAATTTGTCGCATTCTCCCTTTGCCTGTTTCATTTTTCATCTTCAATTCAACTGTCAAGGATTTTTATTCAGCTTGGAAATGTCTTAACGAATTCAAATGTCATAACATTATATACAGCCAAAACTGTATTTTTTAAAGAACTTCACAATCTCAAGGAGCCTTGACTTTGATACACTTTTCCCTTGTTCGTATGATACTGCACCCGTGTGTATGAAAAATCGTCTGTGAAAAGTTTTTTCTATTGTTGCTATCTTTTCTGCCATTCTTTTCCCCACTTTATCTTTGCTGTCCCACTTTCACCCAAAAGACATTCCCCCATTACAATTAGATACTTTGCTTCAGATTGTTACTTGATATTCTTCATTCTTTACACGCCATTAAACTATAGTCGCAGGCACCCAAGTGTTCCCCATTGTAAATTAGTTCACTTAGCCGACTTTATTCCCGAGCGTCTTATCCAGCAGAACCTCTTCAAATGTTGGACGGAGAAAATACTCGTAAAGGAATTTCTGCTAAGTAGTTTTTGAAACTCCCCCTTTCCCTACGCTTTAAGTTATTGCACACCAGCTCTAAATTCGGGCATGGTCAGAAACCCGCATATTAATACTTCATGGCTCTCAATCCTCTCTCTGATTTCACTGCATATTTACACGCCCATCTGCCGGCAAATAGACCATCTATGGGCATATTTACATAAGATTTTGTCTTTCCTGGAGACATGTGCATTCCCAGCTCCCCCATTATATAGTGGGCCACTTGAATTTCTATTGATACCTTCATAGTAGCAGGTATTTTGTGGTTCCTACATTCAGTGCACCACTAGAAACAGGGGTGGCAGCAGATCACATATGCTTTTCTTTCTCTGCAAATTTTCGATTCGCTTGAGGCAGATGTGTTTTAGAAAGGTCCAATCGTATATCGTTCCGACCTACCTCTGACAATAAAACCTGCCAGTTCCGCAGTTGTGTCTGAAGGCAAGTGATATGTAATATTGTGCAAGAAATCCCAAAGGAACGCATAACAACCAAATGATTACGAACATATGAGATTAACTCGCACGCAGAATCATAGAATAATAGCATTGAAGAATAGTTGGAGCAAAGGGCATTGGTGAGTTAAAAATGAAACAGGAGAAGCACATGCGGTAGTTGGGAAATCAATGTTTCGGCGACGTACGTGCCAAACAAGTTGAAATGATTTTTTTTTGGCCAGAATAGTCTTTGTTGGTGCCGCAAAAATCTATGTAATCACTTATTAAAATAAGTCAATCATATGTTAAAAAATGAGTGCTCTTCCTCAATCCCACTGGCAGCCACCGCCCTTTCATGCTGAAGTTTCAGCCATGATTTCCTTCGGACTCCTTTGCGCTGGTCTAATGGTTCCACAGCTCGACACTTACCTGCCATTATCATACGATATTGATTTCATACCTATTCCATTAAGTTATCCTAGTGAAAGCAGCTTCTACCTCTCAACCGCGCTTTATTATTTCTTTCGACTTCCCTTCCTCCACTGCCTCTCTCTCTCTTATGCATTCATTTCCCGATATCTCTGGCCAATGCTAAAATGCGAATTCAGTTCAGTATTTTTTTCGGATATGCCCTTGAACAAAATACACCTGCGCTTCTATGGCTGCAGCGATGTTGAAGAGAAAACAAAACAACATAATTAATTGAGACCTATTTGTTTTTCATTGACCACAGATTTTGCGACAGCGGAACAACCTAATTTTACTAACATCAATCATACACAGTTTAATACAACAGTTCGTTTAATTAAAAATGACAATAAAAATTGGAAAAAGTGAATTAAAATGCGAAATTATCGCAAAGGCCTCTATTCTCCTAGTCCCTGCTGGGCGTCTTAACTTCCATGTTTTGATCCTTACCGCCCCCTGTTTCTCCTTCTCTCTTCGTGTGTGTGTGTGTCTGTGTGTGTGTGCGCACGCACGCATGTATATTTCTTTGTGTGTGTGTGTATATCATTGCGGCTGTGTATGTGCCTGTTTTGATGTATGTCCAAATACGCTTGGGTCTCTTGTTGGAGTGGTTGGTTAAGGGAGTCAGGAGTTCCAAAGCCGTCCAGCGCTGACTGCCGTTATATGACGGGCAATCTGCAGTGCGCGGAAATCAGCTGCCTAAAATGACATTAAATATTAGACTTTTCTAAGCCAATTATCCCCATTGATATGCTGCCCATATGGTAACATATCTGGTGTGCTTTCTGCAAACCTCCAAAACCCCGCCCACTCCGTGCGCATGTCCCGAAGCAAGACTAACCCAGAGCAAAACGTCAAAAACGGCGTAACAAGACACATGAAATCATATCAACCCAAATTAGGACAATTAAAATAATATACTGTCCGTGTATGTGTATGCACATTTCTGAATAATCTACTTGCGAGTTCCTTTATCTTTTGAACTGTTGGAAGAAGAAAATATACGGATGCTAAGCATCAAGAAAGTTATTTCTCGGATGAAATATTTTCCCGTGTCACACGTACGATATTATTTACTCTAGAATTAAAAAAACGTATGCTTTTCTTTAGCGGTGTCAAATAATGATATACAATATATAAATCTATATAAATATAACATGAATCGCAATCATATATGTTAGTATTGATGGGTCCAATAGTTAAGACATCATTTCCTTAAATGTAATTCGAAAGGGGGGACATTAGTACACCTGATCAGCCATTGCGCTTTCAGACAGGGCAAACGTTCAG
The DNA here is from genome assembly GCA_024679065.1 of Sphyrna mokarran. Classification (NCBI taxonomy): domain Eukaryota; kingdom Metazoa; phylum Chordata; class Chondrichthyes; order Carcharhiniformes; family Carcharhinidae; genus Sphyrna; species Sphyrna mokarran. The sequence continues at coordinate 99,638,130 of JAGIQG010000009.1, forward strand.
GTGGATAGTGTTTGATCACCTATTTATGTGCAAATCTCAGTCAGATTGTCAATTCCGATTTGAGTAAATGTGGACGAGATGAATGCTATCTCCAGCTTGTGAATTAATTGCTTATGAATCCTGTAGTAAATATTGCACTGATCAATGTTTTATTGTTGCCCTTTCTTATGGGGCACAACAGAACACGAAGTGAAAATGAAAATCACAGAATATCACTGACTGTATTGCTCACCGTATGACCGACGGAGTCAGAGAGAACCCGAAACTTTCTATAAGAGTGGGAGGCTGCACAGAACGCACGTGACATGACACTGTGCTGCGTGCTAACTTTTCTTGCGGTGTGGAGACTGAATATTTCGGACGTGTAACTGACGTAATCAATTCTTTAGCAAGTTTGACCTTCCAACAAAATATCTTTCAGCCGAAATGCAGAGCACACCGTTAAATAACGAATTATTTGGGGTTCGGGTAGAATTGAGTGCACTGGGTGGTTTGGGTAAATATCTTTCAATCTCTAGATTACTTATGACCCCACTGTTACCGTTTTCTAATATTGTGCAGGCAGCACAAAATTAATGGAGACAACGAACTCAACTTATGATTTAAAACAACGGAAGAGTCTCATTTTATTCCAGAGTGCTGGCCTCATAAAGATTTCTTTTCGAGGCAGGAGAGACACTGTCAGACGCATGCTGCCAATCGTTAAAATATATCAGTCATTAAGTCCTTGCCTAATGACATATTCAAGCAAGTTGAACCCTGTTTCCGATTTCCATTTGGAAATATTAGAATTAAATATCCCACCAATGTGGCTGAAGAATTAACAAATGTTTAGTTGAATTGCAGGTTGCTGGAGTGCGGAACTCTAATATGTTGCTAAATTTCCACAAGAAGGAAAAAAAGAACTAGTTTCATTCCCAGCAATTTCTATGCAATTGTTTCACGGGATCTTAGAATCGTTACATTCCAGTGAAGATCGTACGCAGTTTTAAAGTTTTGCTGCTTCGCAGAAAGAGCATTCTGTCTCATTCTTCACAACACAATAACACAGGAAGAAGAAGCAGGGGTAGGCCACCAGGCACTTTAAGCAGGTCCAGCCATTAAATAGGATCATTGAGAATTTTGCTGGCCTCAATATCTTTTCTTCGGCATTTCCACTTGGTCCTCTAATCTTATCTACCACATCCTTTCAGATCATTTATTTTCTGAGAGCAAAACAATTCCATTTCAAGTTGGATCGAGCATGCCTTCTCCACATTTTGCTTAAATTCGTTCCAATCTGTAATAAATTTTTAGGTGAAGCCACTTCCAGACATCACCTTTGACCATTCACTTGTATATTGATATGCTCTTGAGAACGATTTTTTAACTATTTGTCTTGAAATCGTGTGCTATCTTCTTCCTTGAAATAATGAGTCAAAAACGTTACCTGAATTCCACATTACATTATACAATGTTTACTGCCCATGTATCATTTCATTTTCTTGGAGAGATCTCAGAATATGCTAAGTGAAATCGATGAGAAACTATCTGTAAGTTGGAATTGTTCAGCACCGTGTGAACAAATAGATAAAACATGCATTTGTCAAGTAACTCCCTCTGGCTCGGTTTGCAAACACATGTTATAGATTTGGGAGTAGGGTTATTGATTAAATCCCACATATAATGTTTTTCAGCTTAATTAACTATTTAAAGTTATCTTGATTCTCTGACAATCAAAATTGCATCCAAATATAACTGATTTCTCAAAGAATCGTGAGATTCACCAATTTGTAGCCGCAGTCTCGCATTTTCTGAAAAAAAAAATTGAAAGATCAAGAAAAAAAATCAATATGCTCATTTCAAATTATTGATCCACAGTAACTACAGTTGCATTTCCTCCCTCACCAGCGGCAATTTGTAATAGTGGTTTGACAGCACCAGATTTTGGCGAATGCAGTATGTGTTCACTGGGTTTAATCTGAGCCAAAGTCACTGGATGGAATATTTCTACAGGCAATCGAAACGGAGAAACGGAATTTTGCACGTCACAAATATATCCACCTTACCTTTTCTCAGTGCCTCCGCTGAGGAAAAATAAACACATACATTTTATTATGAAGGCGAAGTGAATCCATGCGGTGAAAACCTGTTTGTTAATCATTCAGATCCCACTTTGCACCTGTCACATTAGATCTATAAAATTGGGTGACTTGTGACTGCCATGTTAATGTCCATTGTGTCCATCCTTGGTTTGCCAGATCTATAACATTTGATGCGATTTAATTTGATTTATTATTTTCATGTATTTTGCTATACAATGAAAAGCATTATTTATTGCTCTCTATACAGACAAAGCATAACATTCAAGACTACATAGGAGTCAACGAAAGGTGAGTGCTCTGAACGCAGTATTACAGCCATTGTTAAAATGCAGAGAAAAATCGGTTTAATATAACGCTAGTTCATTTAAATGTCTGATGACAGCAAGGACGCATTTGTCCTTGAGTCCGTTGGTACATGATCTGAGACTTCTGTCTCTTTCTTGAAGGAAGAAGGTGAAAGAAAATATGCCCAGTGTAGGTGGGATTTCTTTATTATGTATAACATTATTACATACCACAGCAACGAATTTGCAGCAATCTCCAATTCTATAGATTGCACGGCACTTTTGGATACCTGGCATAGCTCTGGTTTTGCATTTTACAGAATTCAAAAGTTTACAGTTTCATGTCAACAGAACGGCAATTTTCAGAACAAAAGTTTCTGAAATACAACTTAGTAAATAAGTATCGATTGTTCATTACAAGTGAATGTACATACAATGCAGCCCATATATCAGAGAGATAAAGTCAAGTGAGGAAAAATGGGAGATGCAATCTCTGCCACCTGTGCTTGAGACATTCAATTACTTGCAAGGTGTTTCAGCAAATGATTATAGAGAAGGAATTAATTTGCCAACTGGTGCGTCTAGTTTTAACGCCATAATTTTATAAAACAATGCAAGGTTGGGCTTCTCTGAAAATTCTTCATAAGAGAAATGGTGCAACGTACATAGAAGAGCTTGAATGTTGATGAGAGAATAAAATATATCATTGCCACCTTTCAGAGTTTGTAATCAGTAGCAACAAGTTACCAGTAGAGTTAACAGAATACGCATAATTCAATTTGGCTTCAAGTACAGGTACGTCAAACTTACAAATTATTGCATTCTTGAAGGAATTGAGTTGATGAGTAAAGTAGATATTTGATGCAGTTTGCAACTATGACAAACTTAGAAATTCTATCAATTTGTTCGATTTTTTTATTTTAAAAAGGATGAAAAAAACTGATGATTGAACTTTATTTATGAACTACGTTTGAAGAATAAGGTTGTATTTTCGTTGGAACAATGGCTGAAAATATATAATTATCATGAGGATACAGGAGGTAATTTGGTGAAATCAACCCGCTTGTTAAATCACAAAGCTTCAAACGCCTCGAAACAATATTAATTGTGAAATGAATAATGCCTGGTAAAAAACTTTGTGTCAAAAAGTACATTACTAATGGAGAAGAATTAATCTCTGATTTAAAATATGAGCCTCTATGATTTGAAAAGGATTATTTTCCCTTTTTGGAAAATGAATTTGTCCTGGAAGACTTTATCAAAGAAAAAAAAACTAAAGCCAGGTTCTTGAAAGTGAAAAATGGGCAAATATATTAACGGTTGAGATGTTTAAAAATTTGGAATCTGCCCGACTGGACAAATGATGCAGTGCAGAATTCATAGCTGCAGTGGCGCTAATTGACGATTTCAAACGTCTTTTTGTAATTGTTTTCAGCCATAGTTCATTTGGTAGCACCATGTAGATTGAAGTCAGATGTTACTGGTTATATCTCAACTTCAGTTGTTTAAAACTGAAATTTCAGCTGCTAAGCCAGTGCATTACTGAGGGATTTGTATACTATTGCTGGTGACATCTTTTGAAATCCCGGCGCTGTTTCATAACTACTTGAAAGGCCAAGCAGAAAAAGAAAGATATCTGTGTAGGTAGGGGGTGGATTGCTAAATGGATAGAAAGATAAATAATACACTGACAGATGAATCGACGGAGGGTCAGGCAGACGGACATAGAATGCATGCATGTTTTATGCATATAGGCAATGCATGCCTGGATGGATATATAGATAGATGGATGGATGGATGGACAGACAGATGGATGGATCGATGGATGGTTGAATTTATGGTTCAGTCATCCTCGTTACGTTTCACTTATTCTGCTATGTGAAGTATGTCCTTGTTATTCCTGAGCGTCTTCTCTATTGTTTACTTTAGTAAATCAATTACTATCTTCATACCCATTCACTTTCTCATTGAAACCTGAAGAATGCAACACAGTTGCCTACAATTTATCATCATCAAGCTTCTCTGAACACCAAATGGACCACATCAGATACTGCCCTTCCCTTTTTGCACTTCTCTGTCTGACCACTGGAGACGTTGCCGACAAACTTTCTCTGTTTACTGATTTAATGTGTCAGCTATCTCATTTACGTCACAGCTCTCGTATCATTCCTCTCTTCACTGAGGAATTCAAATGCAAGTTGAACAAACACAATACACATTTACGGCTTTCAGCGCATATGCAAGGTTCAAATCCTGCCGTTGCTTGTCATTCTAATTCACAACGTTGCGTCCACACTCATATTTCTGTACAAGGCCTGCTGCACTCTTCCACATTTGCTGAATGTAAGCTTAAGCATCAAGAAATGAAACGAAAAGAGTCGGATTTGGCGTTTTACTGCGATCAACGCGTCAGACCTTGAACTTTGTATACAATTCTGATTCATTGTTTGCAACCTGCGTCGTTTTTTAAAGTTTTTTTTTTAACCGAACTGCTCTTAAGGCTAGACATCTGATTTATTTCTTTACAACAGTCATTACCATTCCATTTGCCTTTCGTTCTATGACACATGTATCGTTTAAACACTCCAGCCTTTATTGGAAAACTATTTTCTATCTTCTCCACCTCCAACACCCAACGTCATCAATGCCAACACAATACCTTCCTACAGGATCTCTGAAGAATCGTTCTATTCAACAAGTTACTTATGCTTGCCTCTCTGCAGAGTCTTCAGTATTTTCCATACTTTCTGTTTTAACTTTAGGAAGAATGACAAACCATATTCAGGCACTGAAATACGGATGATATACAACAGAATGTAAAGAGAAAGTAGAGTGTGAATATGAGCGAATCAAAAACAGAACAGATTTGCTCAACGTCACTGCATGACCTGAAACACATAACAGAAATAAAGCTAACATGGAATTATTGCCAGCCACCTATTTCAGAAAATAGGTAATTAATTCCCAACCGAACGTTGCAAGTCTCTGCCACAACCTATCACAACCGTTTTGCATACTTACGAGTTTGTACAGCACCTGCAATGATAATCAACTTGATAAGTATTAATACTGATTTCTTCATCGCTTAACGATCCACTTGTCTATCTTGATGCATACTTAACTGTGTTACATTTTAACGAGAAAAGTTAAATATATTGCAATATATGTTTAGCCATGTGCTGCATTATTTGTGACTTTGCTCGACAGATGATGTGTTGTTCGATAAGTAAATGGAAATTTAAGCACATGGATAGATATGCAGAGAACTGGGTATTTGCAGAGAGATGGATCACAAGTAGATAAATTAAAGGCCTTCTGACGCCAAATTTCAGTGAATTCATCTTGAATCGCCAAAAGGTAAGACAAAGTGTGGTTACAGGAGGGTCTTTTTCTGCATGGAGGTCTGTCACTAGTGAAGTGCCCCAGGCATCTGTTCTGGGACCCTTCCTCTTTGTAATTTTTATAAATAACCTGGATGAGGGAGTGGAGGATTGGGTTGGTAAGTTTGCTGATGACACAAAGGTTAGTGTATAGTGTGGAGGAATATCAGAAGTTGCAGCGAGTCATTGATAAGATGCAAGACTGGGCAGAGAAAATGTGGATGGATTTCAACCCAGATAAGTGTGTGGTGATTCATTTTGGCAGGTCAAATAGGATGACAGATTATAATATTAAGGGTAAAACTCTTGGCAGAGTGTAAGATCAGAAGCATCTTGGGGTCCGGGTTCATAGGACATTCAAAACAGCTTCATAGGTAGAGGCTGTGGTTAAGAAGGCGTATGTGCACTGGCATTCATCAATCGAGTTTAGGAGTCACGAGATAATGCTGTAATTGTATAAGATAGTGGTCATACCCCATTTGGAGTACTGTGCTCAGTTCTGGTCGCCTCATTATAGGAAGGATGTGGAAGCCATAGAAAGGGTGCAGAGGAGATTTATCAGATGTTGCCTGGGTTGGATGGCACGTCTTATGAGGACAGGTTGAGAGAGCTCGGTCTTTTCTCCTTGGAGACGAAAGATGGGAGGTGACCTGATAGAGGCGTATAAGATGTTAAGAACTATTGATCGAGTAGTTTCTCAGATTTTTTTCCCCAAGAATGAAATGGTTGCCACTAGGCGACACAGGTTGAGGGTGCTGGGGAGCAGATAGAGAGGAATTGTCAGGGGTACGTTTTTCATTCAGAGGGTGCTGGGTGTGTGGAATCGGCTGCTGGCAGTGGTGGTGCAAGCGGATTCGATAGCGTCGTTTAAGAAACCTTTGGATAAGTACATGGAACTTAGTAAGATAGACGGTTATAGGTACGCCTAGTAGGTAGGGACATGTTTGGCGCAACCTGAGGGCCGAAGGGCCTATTTGTGCTGGAGGTTTTCTATGTCTCTATGTTTCTAATTGAGAAATTTGATCATATAAGTTGTTTATTCAGTCATATAGAACGCCGGCATTTTCTGAGCGCTGTTTTAAAATGTTGCAATTTGAATCTTCAGCGCAATTTCTGCAGCATCTAAGCTGAGAGACATTGCTTGCATTTCCCTGGCATGCTATGATAATCACTTGTTTGAAACTATTAACTATTATTTTTTTCCTACGAGTTCAGTTAAAATGTTTGCTTGTATTATATTTTGTTCCTCTGGACAGCACTGTGCCTTTCTTGACCACTCTTTCTCTCTCTGTCATCACACCCAAATGCAAGTGCTGGTGAGCTAGAGATACTACTTCTTCTGAAACTCAACATGCACAATCACGCCATTCTTAAATAGCGCATAAGTTTTCTCTGTGCAGTAGTCTTCTGTTTCTGTGTTTCAAAGAAATCCTGGTTTCTAATATCGAGAAATGTCGTTGTCACACTACACTGCCCTCGACAATCACCCAGATCTTCAAGGTGCCATTTCCGTACAGTGGTAGGCACTCTTTGGAATGCTCTCCATTCAGTATTTTAGCAGCTGGGCAGTATTAAAACAAATGGCAATAAGGATCAGGCGATTTCGGTGGCAACACAAATAATTCATGCAAATAAAATATCATAATTTAGATTTAGAATAATGTCTAATTATGCATCCAGCTCAGAACGAGACACAAGACGGACGCTGGAAGAAACATTCTGCAGGGTTAACCAACACGATTAATTATTTCTTCTTTCAATGCTGCAGTATACAATGTAGCTCTAAATCCAACTGATCATGTTAGTAAAATTATCGTTGAGTAAATTTATGTGACGAACCGTCATGAAACAAAATAACCTGCCATTGCTATGCAGTCAGCTGACAGAGAAAAAAATACCTATTACTTTATTTTTAATAATAGGGAGTAAACGATTTAGGCACTTACGTGCTGATTTGACTTCCAAGTCAGCTCCTAACAAAACAAGACACATAGAATGTAATTGTTGCAAAATTGCGGATAATTACTCGCTGAATTTCAAGATCGAACCATATTGATCCTTCATCAAGATTCAACGGGGAACGTTTGGCAAAAGGAGTAACGTTTGTATTATTACAGCAAATTGTACAATTGAATTAACAAAATAAGTGCACGACATTATCTTTTATATGTCGAAAATGAAAAGTTTCCCGGCCTTACAGCAACGACTAATATGTAAATACTGAGTATCATTTTGTATATCGTCTGAAGGTGCTTCAGTACAAATCTATCAACCAAATCTTGATACCACATCACAGAGGAAACAATATTAAAGTACATAATGTATGTAGTTGTTCAGAGCATAATTTATAGTGGATTATGGAATATGTGATTATTCTTGACTTTAAAAGTGATTTTGGAACATTGAATTGATTTTTACAGATGAGATACGCATGGTATTTCTTTATTAGTTCCAGTCAGTATTGCCAATCGGTGACGCATTCCACTGCTCACAGCTGGAATTTTGATTATATATTTAAGTTGTAAAATCCCCGGGAGGACATTCCCACAGAACTTTCATCACACTAGCCATTTATAAAATGCCTGCCTGGAGCTAAAATTTAATGAAAAACAACAAATGGAATAGCGAATGAGAGGTCCCCTTAACCCGCGCGCCAATTGAAATGGAAATTAGGCGCTTTTTAAAACTTTTGCAAATTTGTGCGTTTTTTCTTGTTGCTTAACTTCACTCCCGTTGCTGAACTCCGATCCGTTGCTTAATGATATGATTAATGCAATCTGTTTTGATGCTTACTGCAGTCAATGAGAGATTTCGCCACATCCCTTAATTCTGGAAGAGAAACGCCAGATAATTGGTCCACTACAGTTTTTAATTTGCATTGCAGAAGTTGAAAAGCAGCGCATTATTCGGCGTAACGATTATATGGTTTGGTAATGGTAATACAGGTGCAGAATTCAAGAACGTAACAGGGAATTTAGCACAACCATTCATTATGATACGTTTCATTACAATGCATGCCAGTCATGCATCCATATATTGTCTGCGCCATGTTAACGTGCAACATTTTAGCAGTAATTTGCCTGTCTCTCTCCTTAAATATTGACCATCTTGTTTTGTGCCAAATTTTATTTAAGGGATTTCGCTTTCCGCTTTAGTGTTTATTTTGAAAGAGAAATTTGTCCCACAGCATAGTTCAACAGTTTATGAATTTGTATTGACATTATTAACGGAAGATAATTTGTAAGAAGAAATATACTTCTTTCATTTAACCGTTTATAATATTATGTATAAACATTTGTTAAGAAATACCATCCGAAAGTATTCAAAGTATCTGAATGCCTTGCCCAATAATGGTGAAAATATATCCAGTTAATAATTTTCAGTGGAAATAAGGCAAATTTATTTTCCTAACAATCATTTGGATTTCTGTCAAAAACGAGACAACAAATGATGGACTATGTATTCAAGTTATGTCCGTATTCAAATGATATTCAAAAGTTACACTGGTTTGAAGAACTGTTGGCAGTCACGTTCGGTGTCAATTTCTTTGTGTTGGCGATGGCAATGATCAAGTCAATGTCTGGTGAAAGACGTTTGAATGCAGTCATCATTATGGTTGGAAAATAAAACTCTCACGATAAGGAAATTATCGGAGTGGCCATTATGTGAGTCTTTGAAATCATAAAGGGAAACAATTACATTGTCGAATGTTCCAATTGAAGTCAATTTTCGATTCGTATCCGTTCTTTTTATGGCATAGAATTTTGTGAAATTATTGTGTCCACCTTTGGCTATAGAAGACTCCTGCATCGATTATTTTTCATCTATCTCTCCCATATGAGCTGCCATACTGAACCTACGATTTCTAACTTCTATATGCCGAGTAGGAGCGCAAATGAATTCTGCGACTTCATTCACAGGTAGGTGACAATGATTATTGATTTAAAAAAGGCAGCATTATGGACAAACATCTCCATACAAATAATACCCCATCAATATTATATGCACGAGTTGTGAGATATTCACCTTGCTGATTTCCGGTAATGTCTTTCGCTGAAAATGCAGAATCAAGTGGTAAATAATACGACAATTTTAATGCCCATTTTCACGAATTCGCTGCATGGTGTCAAGATCTTAAGTTTGGAATCAGAATTAAGGATACAATTATAATGAATTTTGGGATTGAACCTTACTTTTTTACTCTCTTAACGCACTGTTGTTTGCTATTTTACAGTCATCAATGTAAACATGAGTATTGCTAATGGCCACATTATTTTCAAACAGTAACATTTATAGGCAGTTTTTCTTTCAAACATTGCAGTGAGAAAATGCTGAGCAAAGCATTTGAGATAAGTTTGAGGAGTTTGGCGAAAGTGAGTTTTATGCAAATACGTGAAATCTGCAAATCCATGGCAGATAGGTGTGCTTTACGAAAGTAGATATCTTCCCTCTGTTGTAAGTCTCGAGCTGAACGCTACTTTTTTTTATTTCACTCTCCTTGATTTCTTACCATATTTTTGATTTTATACTTTCGTTGCTATCTTTTATGTTCCCGTAATTAACCTCTCCATCCGTGAAACAGTTTCTTCATCTCCATTTGAAAGAAAATTTCAGAATTTCAAAGGCGTCAACTGAATGTGTTATTAGTATTATCAGCTTATTAACTATTCTTAACAGTCACAGTCCCTCAATGATGGCCATATCTCACAGCAAGATAGCTTTCCAAATTGGCCGTTCGAACAATGATAAAGGCAATAGTCACTGTCACTCGATTCGGTGAAATGAAAAATGCAACTGAGATACTTACATTATGTCTAATCAGTCTACGTTTTCTATCAGAACATAAATCTAATCCCCATTGCACTGTCGCCTAAAGCTATTCAATTGGCTAAGCATCGTAGTCATTGAACGGAATTTGAAGTAATTATTGCATTGTTTAATGTTGATAGCATGTGAACTGGCATAACTGCAGGGCTTGCTAAAATTGGAATCCAATTTGATAATCTTTGTTTATGTTTCCAAAGAAAGGAAACGGTCATTGAGAAATATTAGAACACAAATGTGATGGACTGTAGAATTAGGTAGTTCTTTATTTAACCGAGAATGAGCTTGAAAATGAGCTGTATTTAACGAACTAATCTGGTATTAATCTATTGATTAAAGTCATAGTGGTTTCGGATATTCTCAAACATCCAAACAATCATATTATTGACACACCTTGTCGTATTTTGGTATTTCGAATGTACAGGAAGTAGATGAATAATACCGAGATACTTTGTATCCCTGCAGTTGCTTTACGGAGACCATCAAGCAATGGGTTTGGGTGCGTACTGCAGGAAAGGTGCAGAGCCATACTCAATACTAGATACTGGGAGCCAATTATAAAGGAACAGCCAACCAGTCCGAGCCGCAGAATAAAAGCTCTTCAATTAAGGTGAAAACGAAACAGATAGCAAAAGATTTGCATTCAATACAACTCAGAGACATGAATGCAGACATAATGTGCAGACTGCATCGTCACAACATTTGCAAAGAATAGGATGGGGCCTAAATAGGCATAGTATTTGATAAAAAACTGATTTTCGTCAATACACATAAGTTGAAATAACTGGCTGACAATTGGGTCTGGACGTGTTTTAATTTGAGAAGGCTGTAGAGAGATTCTTTCTTGAAACACTGTAGCCCACGTGTAACAGGAGGAACTATTAGTGCTATTAAGAGTAGAGGTAAAAAGTTGTAAATTCAGCGACGGAGATGGACATGCCTCCAAGTCACGATGGTGTGTTATTTGGAGGAAACGGTGCAGGTTTCCTTTTTCCCCACCTCCTACCGTAATTATTTTTTAAATTGATATGAATAGCTGTTTAGAAGGAGATTTTGCCAATTTTTGTAGTGCCCATTATAAATATACAGCCGTTACTAACGTGAATTAAGGGTAAAGTTTACGTTATTGAATGGATGCAGACCAAGTGGCTTGCTTCGCACCAGGTAGTTTTCGGCTTCCTGAGTGAAGTAGGAATCACAGTCATTCAACAAATTGGAAAAAAAAAATCCATGAGGGCCCTTAATTTTGCTTTGTGAATAGTTAACGGGCGTTGGAGAGTGAGGGGGGTGGGTTCTTTGCTTTCGAATTTACAACTTTTGTACAGTCGTATCCGGAATTTCCTCAGGTCTTGCTGCATTTTGACATGTTCTACTGCAGTACCTATGGTATTGCCTGTGGTACTAACAAGTTGCAGTAATTTGCCAATATCCCACTTATAACATTGTGATGAAATGAAGCAACTGAAGATGACAACACCATAGACGGTACCATGGAACTACCGTTGTGCCGTTCTGGAGTCAACATGATTGACGTCCAACAACCATATCACCTTCATTTTGTATTACACAAGATTACAAGTGCGAACTTTCCCACTGATTCGCATTGACTTCACTTTCGCTACGGAACATTGGTGCCACAATTAACGAAATGGTGTCTTGATGTAAGTGTTGATTAACTTATTTCAACTTATGTTTCCAGCTTCTTTTCCAAGCTTGAACCCGGGGTGTGATGAGGTCAGGAACGGAGAGTCTTGGTGAAACCCAAAGTGAGTGGCAGTGATAACATTACTGTTATGTACGTGCCGCTTGATAACCGTATCAATATCACATCTATCACTTTAATGATGATCGACTATAGTCTGTTGAAACAGTGGTTTACCAGAGGGGAAGTGAATTGCGTTTTATGGACAACATCTTTCTGGAAGACTTTTTAAATTATCAGAGAAATCCCTGCTGGAGCTTATCGCGGTCTACAGGTGGGTTTCGAATACGATTATTCATAATAATTGGATTAATGTTATTTAGATCCACAACATTTGCATGATCCAATCCCTGAATTGGATACCAAGCGGGGAGAATTTACTTTGCTGCGTTTAGCTTTTAAGATGTAGGAGCACTTATTGGGAGGCACATGCGCGTTGCCCATTCTGTGTTGCAATATTTTGGTATCGTTCTTATGCACAGATTTGCTCGACTCTAGCAAGTTGATATTTATGAAGCCTTCTTCCATGGGTTGTCGTTTAATCGTCCATGACCATTCACTTAGGAGGGTGAAGGACGGCAGATTTCTGTTCTTTTGAATAGTTTTGGATGTATTCGCTATTTCTATCACATGCGGCATTTTATATTTGGCATGAACACCATTTTGTGTTATGGCTTCACAAGTTGAGACTCCGTTTTTAGTTTTGATGGTGATGTTGATGACTTACCTCCCTGTGCTGCGTGACAGCAGTTTTCGAGTGCATGGTTGCAGATTTTGCGCCACAACGAGATGGGCCGCTTTGTTCTAATTAGTGTCAAGTTTCTTGGGTGTCGTTAATGGCCACTCGTCTACAAAGTTCAGAATATACTACCACACTTAACGATTACAGTTCAGAAAGTCGATAGGTGAAATACTCGCCAATGCATTCCTCGCCGCCACGAATCCAGTGGCGAGGAAGTGATTTCTTCCTGTTGAACATTAACACGCAGACTTGAGGAGTTAATGACATATAGCAGTATATTTGGCTCTCTACTATTCAGAAACTTCAAAATGCAACGGCAGGCACAATGGTGCAGCCTTTGTGTCGAAGGACTGAAAGTCTTCAGAAGCATTCAATATATAGCATGGTGTGTTTCCTTTACTTACGACTGAATGCGAACATACAGCTACTTAAACGTAATTGCTACGTTCAAGTATGTTTTTTTAAATTCATGAATATTACGTGGTTGATGTATTAACTTCGCAAATCTGTTTGTAATAGTTATTACTCAGAGGAAAACATACTGCAAGCTATCTGCCACGCAAGAGCTTACTCAATTACTGCCAAAGATTTACACAGCCTTAGGCACAAAGAATATTATGCTAGAAGAAAAAATACCAGGATTTTTCTGATACAATAAAGTTTTATGAATGTTGAAGGCTCCCAGGGCAATCGCCTCATTACTGCTCACAACGTGCTCTCAAAGTGCTACACTCTATGTTTGATGATAAAATAGTTCAATACAAATGCCAAAGCTTTAATCATAAGCTCAGTTCAGTTGATACTACTGTGCTCCGTGATTGATATAAACGAAGTGACGATCGCGAATGATGCAGCCAAGATCCATACCCATTTCATTTTGTGGTACGGTATCCAAATCTATTCATCTAAGTTAACTAAGTGAATTATCCAATTCTGCTCCTCAGCAAACTTACTATTGGCACGCGCACTGCCTTTAAAATAAAGCCATTGATTTCGTTCGAATTCCAGACCTAGTAATAACATTTATTTTGAATCAAATTAAAGGCAAAGACAAGCTTTGAAAGGAAGAAAGGACATGTGGTCAGAATTTTAGGAGGCAAAAACAGTGATTTGCTTCTGAATTGTGATTGCAAGATGTTGATTCTGGCAACAAAGTGATTTGGACCATATGGAGGGTTCGGTCATATTCAGCAAAATAATTTCCAGAAGTCATAATTGTGTATTAGCTGATCGTGTATCAAGCTCAGTTGAGATCAAATTCTACCAAACAACCAACTGGGGAACTTCGTCACAACAGAAATCGACCAATTACTGTAAAGATGATGTTATGCTATTACACAACAATGAAAGAGCGAGAGACAACTGGAACTAAGGTCAAAGGATTTCCAGAAGAATGAAATAGGTGCTCAGATAACTAACTGTTTTTATTTTGAGTTGCACGTGTTTGCTTTCTTTAGAATAGGACAGTAGCTGAATGCAAAATTGGTAAGGTAACCACAGCATGTTTTTTTTAATGGCTTAAGTTATTTGGCTAAAATCCATTATTGCAAATACAATTCATAGGATGAAACCACGGTTAGTGAAGTGAAAACGGAACATATATCGTACGGCAAATGATTGGCTGTTACGGGATCGTGATCACCAGCATGAATCCCAGCAATCACATCTGTATTAAATGACGTAAGCTTGAGGAACATATCTTTAGGATTGATGAATTGCACATCAATTCGGAAAAGATAAACAACTATACAGAGTGCTAGTGAGGCCGCAGCTGGCGAACTGTGTGCAGTTTTGGTCGCCGCATTTGCGGAAGGATATGTTGGCCTTGAAGGGAGTGCAGAGAAGGTTCACTAGGCTGATACCAGAGATGAGGGGGTTACTCTATGAGGAGAGATTGAGTAGAGTTGGTTTATACTCGTTGGAGTTGAGAAGTTTGAGGGGGGAATCTTATAGAGACATATAAGGTAATGAAGGGGATGGATAGGGTAGAGGTAGAGACTTTCTTCCCGCTTATAACGGATAGCAATACAGCCTCAAAATAAGAGGGGGGCGGTTTAGATCAGAGTTGAGGAGAAACTTCTTCACTCAAAGGGTGGTGAATCTTTGGAATTATCTGCCAGTTGAAGTATTGGAGGCTACCTCGCTGAATATATTTAAGTCACGGATAGGTAGGTTTCTAATAAGCAAGGGAATTAAGGGTCATGGGGATAAAGCGGGGAAGTGGAACTGATCCACTTCAGGTCAGCCATAATCTTACTGAATAGCGCGGGAAGCTCGAGGAGCTAGATGGCCTACTCCTGCTCCTATTTCTTATGTTCTTATGTTTTGGGATTATCAACCACTCGGACCTAAATTAAAGAATCGGAACTCAACGGTTATAATCCCTGTATTACTAACAGACTTATGTGTGTATTGCCTTAATGGTGAGATAATTAGGGAATGACACACGTGGCTAAAGGAGTGGGAAAGGGGCTTCCATTTCACGTGGCTTTAACATCAATATTGGAACAGGAGGAATTCATATCGATGGGACGATCTTCATCTGAACTGATCTGGGGTCAGTATTCTAGCGAAAAGGATAATTAGCGTAGTTACAAGGTCATTCAACTAACGAGTGGGGGTGGGGGGGCGTTGGGGGAAGAAAGAGTAAAACTGCGCGAAGCACAATGGTTAATGGGAAGCAAAGCAGTTTGTTGTCACATGAGGGGCAAGTTTCAACCACATTGAAAACTGGGAAAAAAAGTTAAATGGAACGAAAACTCATGAGATATTATGAATGCCGGTGCTAAATTCCAAAAGAAGATAGAAACAAACCTAGCATATGGGCACTTAATTTGAATGCTCAGAGGATTCGAAGGAAGGTAAATGAGTCGCCGACAGAACTCATTGCAAATGAATACGATTTAGTGACCACGAGAGACACGGTTGCAGTACACTCACGATTGGGAATTAAATATACAGGGGTATCACACTACTCGGGAGGACAGAGAGGACGTTAAGGGAGGAAGTGGAACTCTGATAGTTAAGGATGATAGCAGTTCAGCAGGGAAAACTGACATAAATTGTATGGAAAAAAGATTTGGGTGGAAATTAGAAATCGTAAGCTGAAAAAGTCACTGATAGGCATAATTTATAGGTCACAACATAATATCATCACGGCGCAGGGAGCAATAATCAAAGTTAACTTGTAAAAATGGTATGTGATTATCATGGGGAATTTAATTTACATGTTGATTGGTCAAACCACATTGGACAGTGCGGCCTTGAGGAGGAGTTCGTAGAATGTATCCATGATTGCTTCATCAAAAAATATGTAATTCCACCTATGAGGGAGCAACCTACGAGGGAGCAGTCTATTCTAGATCTGATCCAAGGTAATAAGAGAGGATTAATTAATTTTCTTATAGCTAGGGATCCTCACGGAAGGAGTGATCACAGTATGGTTGAATTAAAAATGCGGAGGGAACGTGAGAGTGCAGAACCCAAAAGCAGTATCTTGCACTGAAAGAAAGGAGACTACAATTGTATGAGGGACGAGTTGTCTGCGAAGAGGCATAAATAGTTTGTGAGTGGGCAATGTTCCAACAGATGGAGTACAACGTCGCTAAATGTGAGGTAATCCATTTTGGGACGAATATCACCAAAATAGACTACTTTCTAAATGGCATAAAATGCAGCATTCTATTGTACTGAGGATGCTGGGAGTCCTTGTGCATGAATTGCAAAGAATTGTTTCCACATGCTTCACATAATTAAAAATAAAGCAAATGGAATGTTGTCTTTCATTGTTTGACGGTTAAAAAAGGAGGTTATGGTGCAATTCTACAAGCTACTGGTGAAGGCATAAGCACCTTACTATGTACAGTTTTGGTCCCATTGATCGAAAAATGACACATTGGCAGTGGAAGTGCTGCAAAGGAGATTGACTAGGTTGATCCCAAATTTGAGAGGGTTGGCGTATGAGCGAAGACTGAGTAGACTGGATTATGTTCATTGGAATTCAGCAGATAAAGGACGGTCTTAGAGAAAGAAAAATGATTATGAGGGAGTAAACAAGATAGAAGCAGGGAAGTTTCTTTTTCCCACTAGCGGCTAAAAATAAAACACACAAGTCACAGCCTCAAAAAAAAGGGGATGGGGGGGGGGGAGCAGATTTAGGACAGAGTTGAATGACTTCATCACCTACAGGCTTGTGAATGTGTACAATTCCCTGCCCAGTGAAGCAGTTGAAGTTATCTGTTTGAATGTTATTAAGGCAAAGATGGATAGAATTTTGAATAGTAAAGGAATTAATATTAATGGTGAGTCAGCGGGTACTTGGAGCTGATTACACGGAAAGATCAGCCATGATCTCAATGAGCAGGAGAACATGGTAAAGGGGTTAGAAGGCCTTACCCTGCTCCTATGTTCTTAGGTTCCAAAGATAGGCAATAGGGCAAGTGATGAGATTTGAAGTTATTAGAAGTCTAATGATGACCACGGTGAGCATGAAAACGCTGTTGATTGTTCCAAAGCAATCTGGTTCATTAATGCCCTTTCGTGGAAGGGCATATCTCATCCTTGTCTACTTTACATGTTATGTCTATGCTCTGCAAATTGTGTAATTGTAAAATAGCCAAAGAAACCAAACAGTTCAAGGGCAGCTTTTGAGTGGCAACAAATAATGGCCGAACGAAACCAAATGTCGCAAGTTAATAAGACAAAAGGTTTGTAAGGTGCAGGAATAGAATTCGCCCATTCGGCCCATAGATTTGGTTCTGCCATTCGATCATGGTCGATATCCTCTTCATACTCATTTTCCTGCTTTCTCCTCATGATCCTTAAACCCATTCAGAATTACAATTCTTTCTATCTCCTTCTTAAATTTGCTCTCTGTTCCACCATCTACCTGAATTTGGGGTAGCCAAATATTCAAAAACATTTGGAAAAAGTGCATTTCCCTCAACTTTGTTTAAAATTTGCTGTCTCTTATCCTAAGACTGTGGTCTCTTGTCGTAGAATGTCCCAGATGAAGAAGCTTCCTTTTTTATCTATACCTTGTACCATTGTACATAGACCAATTTGATCTCCCCTCATTCTTAAATTTAGACAATACAGGCCTAAACTGTTTACTCTCTCTTCACATGGTAAGCTCCTCATCTCCAGAATCAATCTAGTGATACTCACCTGAACTGTCTCCAATGATATTAATCTTTCCTCAAATAAAGGAACCAAAACAATAGTCCAGGTGTTGTCACAGCGTGCCTTGTATAGTTGAAACAATGCTTCCTTGCCTTTATATTCTATTAGTTTAGATATAACTGCCAACATTCTACTCGCTTACTTTAGTATCTGCTGTAGCTGCACGATCATTTTCTGTGACTCATGATGAGGGCACCACATCCCTCTGCATCAGGGCATTCAAAATTTCCCCCCATTTAGATAATAAGTCGCCTTCCCGTTTTTTTTTCGAGCAAAATGCAACAGAACAAATCATTACTTAGTTTCTGCCTTTCGAGCAATTTCTCCACTGCATAAAGCAGTTGGATTTGGAAATTTATATTGCTTAAGTTCTGTTGCAGAGACTTTTCATCTGCGAGAAGGTGAAAAGCTGTGGGGCAGGTACAAACGTGGGATTAAGCCTACTAGGAATTATTCCACGAATTCATTCAAGAGCAAAAATGAACTGTATTCATAGTGGCTTGTAGTCTCCTGCCTCGTGCGATTGAATTGTTTGAATGTTTGTGCACATGGGTGCGCGCGTGTATTTGTTTCAATGCATCTGTTGGCATTGGCAATCTTGATCGTGGGGAATCATGGATTATGAGAACTCTCGTCACACAGTCCACCAAAAAAAAATGAGGCAGAAATTATCTTTCACAATTTCCGAAATAAATTTGGAGATTGACCTCTCTGTTGCCTTAAAGAATTCTACGTTGATTTTTTATTCAGGTGGGTTCAACGCCATTGACCTAAAAATTTGTGTCAGAAGAGCGTTCTGCTTATGAATGATTTGAACACCGGAAAATTAGATGGCATTAAGGTTACAGCCGATGAAATATTGACAATAATAAATTTGCACAGTGGGACAGTTCTTGAAGCCTCATTCACATCCTTCCCTGAACTACAAAACTATCTTTACCTCTAGCAAAATTCACCGATGTGAATGCAACTAACAGGAACGAGTTTGAAAAAAAAACACGATGGGTGATATCGTTATACATTAGTTCAATTATCTGCAAACATTAATGTTGCATGGTGATAAATCACGGACGAATTAAAATTTATTAGACATGCGAATCGCTGAAATTATATTCTAAATAATTGGCAAATGGACGAGTACACACAACAGTTTTCCACAACCGCTAATAAATCTGAAGATTCCGTGCTCTTGAAGTATGGGTTCCACAAACCACTTTGCACACACTTGTACATTAAAGAAAACAAACGCAATACTAATTATATTTGAGTGGCATATGGTGTACTCAATGGAAATTTTACAGGCATAACAGAATCGCAGCAAAGTTACATAAAATTCTCATGAAACTATGTTATACGTTGCTGCCTATCAGCTGCGAGATACCAATGCATTTCTTATTTCTACACAAAACTTATAATCTATGACCATGATCTTAATATTGTCTGCTTCAAAATCGGTTAATGCTAACCTTTGGACGCATGCAGATCTCTAATTTCTGTGGATTCATAATTTAAAAAAAATCTGTTATAAAACTTCCAGCTGCAATCCACCATCTGCAATAAAACAATTGTTTTCTTGTATACTTAAAATTCTTGAACAGCATACCTGCCCTCAATTGAGCTATTCTGTCATCTATATGATAAAGAATTCCATTGTTAATGAGTGACAATTGTTCATATCGAGGAAGGCAACAGAACAAGCTATTAATGCATTGTGCTTTATTTCAAGAAAGTACAACATTGAGGGATAGCTATTCATTTGTTCATATCCCACAGCAATCAATTGGCAATTGATAGCCGATTTGTCAAGGTTGATTTGAAACGAAACTGCATGTTTACTGCCCCCTGATACATTTTCTATGGCAAAGCCCCTACCGGTCTTATCCAAATTACCAATCGATACCTATGATGCAGTTCAACTGTCTCAGACATTTGATAAACTTGCAATCAATCGGGATGAGTTGATGACAAATGGCTTTGCCAGCGAATCTTTATTTTTAGGCAATTTCAGTCGCTTTTTAACAGGACTTTCATTCATACAGTTGTAAGCTTTCATATCTGAAAGGATAACCGTAGTTTAAAAAAAATCAGGTGGAAATGAGCCATTGCAGGCTGAAATCGCGGATTTGTAGATATTATTTTGACCTGTAGATTGAAAACCTTGACTGTGCTTTTAGTAGTTGTAGTAACGAAGGCATTATCATAGCTGGACATTCCTTGAACTAACAGCTAAGTTTGATTAGTTGAAGCAGTACTAAGTCTCACAAAACAGATTAAAGCCTAACAGGTTTGTTTGGTAGCATGAGCTTTCAAAGTGCTGCTCCTTCATCGGGTTGAACTTTAACCTGGTGTTGTGAGACTTCTTACTGTGCCTACAAATCTATCGATTTGCAACATTCTTTATCGGAACTGTACTGGATTAAATAGTAAAACAGCAGTTGTATTATACTATATGAGTTTCATTCACATTAATTCACTCAAACTCATAAAATATCCCATGTTAGATTGGGGAAAAATATGGCATAGGAGTAACAGTGGCACTTCTTGAAAGAACATTTTTTTCCATCTTTTTGCTCTGTCCGTTAATCCACCTTCAAGAAGCAGTTGAAGTCCTTCACAATAAGTCCATCCACAGGTTAAATTTGGTCGGCCTTGCTATCATGTTGCTTCTGTATTGGTGCAAAATGAATCGAACTAACACATATAGTGAAATGACGTTTTTCTAATATTTTGATAATTTACACCGGGATCTTATCGAATTCCTCTTTCTTAAACGTATGCCTATGGCGACTATAAAAATCAGCACAGTTTTAGAAGACGGCCATTGTTCCACGTTAATAAAATAATTAAAGTTCATTTCATTTTTGGCAATGATGCGAAGATATGATATTGAGAACGTTGAAGTGTATAATGGATAGTCAATTTAATCGTATCAATTTCATAGATTAGACCAGCATTAAAATTATTTATGTTATGTATATATATATAACATGCAATAATAGTGGATGGTTAAATATTAAATGTTACTACTGAAAAATGCTGATTGAGATCTTTATTTTGTCCCGTAGTCTAATGCTAATTTCATAGAATCCATAGAATCATATAATGCAGAAGAGGCACTTTAGCCCATCGCGTCTGCATCAGCGTGCAAGTACCTGACCTCCCACCTAATCCCGTTTTTCAGCACTTGACCCGGAGCCTTGTGTGTTATCACGTAAATTGCTGTTCCAGGTGTTTACTACAGGATATGAAGCAACCCGCACTTCTCAACCTTTCACGCAGTGCATTGCAGTTGGTAGCAACGCTATGGTTAAAGCGTTTTTCTTCATACCCACTTGCATTCAATTACTCAAGATCATTTTGACAGGTTACCTGCCATATTCAGGTGAGCAGAAACATTAGTTCAATTGTACTGATATTGAGCATTTCAGAAATGTGATGATATATTTGTTGCATGGGCTATGTTTTAGCTTTAACTCAGTTTTTCAAGGTGCCCAGTTCTCTACCCAACAGGCTGCAACCTACGCTGGATGCAAGCTAATTATTAAATTTGGGTATAAGTGTGTTTGTTTTAATCCGAATTAAGGTATTTTTGTTTGGTTTAGTATTTGCCTTGTGTTGTAGAGAAGAATTTCGATTTGATTTAGTGAGATTCACATGTTTAAGGGGAGAAATTAAGCTTACCGGGGAAAAAGATACAGTTACTGCCAGGTGCTGAACGGTGATGTTTGGGATGGGCTAAGAGACAAATTTTTCTCTCTGTCATTCTCTCAAGAGACATTCCAGGTTCTTGAGGTCCGGCATCACACCAGGAAGCACGTACGCCAATGCATTTCTATCTGATATTGAAGAGGAGTTTAAATTTGTACGAACCATATTGCGTGAATTAAACAAATATGGATTGTTCCGAAGTTAAGAACTGCATTATGTCATCTTCCGTTATGTCAGTTAGTAAGACTTATGCACATTTCCAAAATCGTTTGACTATGTTGTTCAAAAATAAAGTTTATTTTGTTAACAGCCCCGTATGTCAACGACATCAGACCTTCTCCTCACACTTACACCAAAATAGAAAATGAAAGCCTAAGTGGTAGGTTAACAAAATTGAGGCATTTTCCAAGATTATAAACTTCTCTTCCTTGTCTGCTTTGTGATTATCGACATCAAAAACAGTGGCTTTCAGTTATTTCTTTTGTTTTCTTTTCAGGTGTTTTATTTACTGAGTTTGGATCGGGGGTTTCTTGTGGAAAAATAGCTTTCAATGGCTAAGGTTTTGTTGGCTTTAGACGAGGTCACTCGGCGTGGTTTTCAAAAGATTCTTAAAACCAAGTTTTTGGAATTGACAAACAAGTTGCTGTTGTCTATACCTGCTAGGCACAACAAAGGTAAAGATTAATTCAGTTACTGTTCAGCATCCAAGTTTGCCAGAAATATAGTCCGTATTGAAATTGTCTAAAATTCAGTTACAAACTTGATGTCGGAATAAAAGGAAAATAATGAATTACTCTAATGGAACAAATAGAGAGAAAAAGTAACAAAAGCAAGAGAGGAAGACAGAGAGAGAGAAAATCATAATGGAACAAAGGTAACATAATAAAGAAATTTGAGGAGGGTAATTAAATAAATCAGTTTGAGTTTCAAATAAAAACAAACGAGAGGGAGAAGGGGAACTGCTTGAGCTTCGGGAACTGGAGCTGAAAAGCGAAAGACGACTTAAACTGGCTGATTTAAAAACACTAACTAGTTGTGAGGAATGTCAGGAAGAATGAATCCATCATAGACAAACGCCAAATTGGGAACTGTTTATAGAAGTTCAGGAGGTGCCAAGTCTTGCAAACGAAGAGGTGGCAGGTTTTATTTTGTATCAGTTGAGCAAGTAGCTAAATAAGTTAATTGTCACGGTATTCCTGGTTGAAAACGAGATAGGAGGGAGATCCGGTGAGTCGTCTGCCTCACGACAAGAGGAGGAATGTAAGGCTTTTGATCAAGTGAAAAATACAGTCTTAAACTGAATATCAATTAGTGTCGAAAGGCCTGAAGTTTACGTACCTGAGCAACGAACAGAATCAAAGTTTTTTTACAATTTGAAAGCAAAGTAAATTTGACAAGTGAATAAAAAACATTCAGGATAGAACAGACATGTGGCAATCTGAGCGAATCTGTTATCCTGAAGGAGTTTGGTAATGCATTTCCTGATGTAATAAGAACACATATTAAGGGCACAGGGCTATAATTGTGAGATTTGCAGGATAATTTGCAGATGATAATCAGACAGTTCATAAATCCACATTTGAATTTTGAAATCAAGCTACAAACTGCGAAGGATATAAACTGGGGAAAAGATCAGTTGGGGAAAGATGTATACCTCAGGTTAAAAAAAAAAAGAGGTTGGAAGAGAATTGAAAAAAAAAAGCTTAGTTGTTTTGATGTTAATAAATTTGTGGCTCAAAAAATCCATTGGGATAACAGCACTGTAAAACAAGATAAACCAGTAGGCTTTGTGAAAACGACGAATGAAGCCATGGTTGAAGCTGAAGTGCCAGAGAAGAGGAAGATATGTGGAATTTTGCTGAAAAGTTTGTTGTCCCGTTATATAAAGTGAGATTGACAAACTTGCTGAAATGTAGTACTGTTTCAGCAATGAAAGGGGGAAAAACGTGGTGTCCAGGAATACAGTTTACCCTAGGTCACAACATAAGTGATCAGAGATGGAAACGATGCCATCTGCAGTTGGCAAGTTAATGGAATATTGTAAAATGGAGCTGATACAAGAAACATATCTTATAATGTTTCCTTACTATTGGCAACAAGATCACAAATGCACAGGTTGAGACTGGAGAAGAAATCAACGAGTAAATAAATATAAAGAAGCTAGAGTACACTTGTTAGAAACGATTTTGACCTGATGCATGTGAAAGTAAAAGTACAGGTGACGAACGAAGTGTACATCCTTAGTTTAGGGTTATTTTTCAGAATTACCCCAGAAAGATGTAGAGAGAGAGGTGTTGACCAGAAATCATACAAAAAAATGAGCGCATTCTGTAGAGATATTACTTTAATCATAATGTATTAATGGTCGAGTAGAGATCTTTAATATTCAAGCAGTTGAAGAATTGGCAGAAGTCTGTTAATTTGCTCTACTGGTGCGTTGTACAAAGGGCGTGTTGTCGAAGTGTGTGAGATAAGGGCAGAGGGTCATTTATGAGTAAGGAAAATGTCAAGCGAAAATACCAACGCTTTTTTTTTGACCTGAACTGTTGAAGTCCTGGTGGACTATTATTATTCATGCCATGCATTTCAGGTAACAGGAATAGCAGAAACAGTCATCAAATCATCAACCTTTATACCCATTCCAACATTTGTATAACATTTTACAAAGACCCTAATGGATTGTATAGGGCTGCTCCCTAAAACGAAAGATGGGAATGGAATCAGCAATGGTTGGCCGCATTGGATATGTATATTACGTTTATGGGCGCCATCTATTTGTAGTATATTAAAGCTGAAATAATTAGAGAGGAATTACATTACATCTTTTATGACACACAGAGTTCCCCCAGAAATCCAATCAGCTCTATAATCAATTTTTAAAAGTTTTTCAGTGAAGCTCTGGATAACTAAGAGGTAAAGTAATTTAATCGATTCTTGTGATCCAGATTCGTGAGGAAAGCTAGAACGATGTCATCAAAAGTTAAACACCATGTCGAGAGCTTATAATCAGGTTTATCTGGAGGATTGGTATAATGGAATTTCATATATGCTTTTGTAATTAGGCATGCACCAAATGAACCAACTAAATTCAGTTTCTTTGAATTGTTTTTTTTTGTGATTAGGTAAAATGACAACATAAATGGATCAAGTATCAAATGGTGAATTAGCAGTCTGAGACAACATTTTTGGTCTATGTGCAAATGTTGTGGAGCGAACAACTCGAATTGGTGAGTTGGTGACAGAACATTTAAGATGATATGCTATGCAATGAAAACAAAAGTTAAGAAATAAAACGGTACTGTTTTGATTGTGGGGATATAGTTTTATTTTTTTCCATGTTAGGTGTGTTCCTAAAATCAATGTTTAGTTGGATTTACCAAATCGAAGTAGATTTGAGCTCCATGAATTATTTCATCAGTAAATCAGATAGAAAGACATCTCATAGAATGTGGAATGGCAATATGCTCAGAATGATATTCTGATAGGGAGCAAAAACATAAGAGTATGTATGAGCTTTTATCCCTCAGAGTAAAGAAATAAGTCCAGGCGATTATGAATTTCATATACCTCAAATAAGGAAGCAGAATGGGGAAACTTGAAAAAAAATACCAGTTTACCTTCTGGAGGGAAATAAAAATAATTTAAACATTTCATTCCAATCATATGGAGCAATACATGGGAACAAGCCAACAAGCACTAAAACAATTATGCATTATATAGTTGTAGGAAGTGTTGTTCCAATTAATCAACATCCATATAAACTCAAATGGAAACCTAAAGCACACCTTAAAATATTATAACATAAAATATATTATTGGAGTTGCAGGGAGTGGAGCTCAGATATATTTATAATATCAAAGTCACACAGTACACAAAGATTGTGTGTGAAATATACAAAAGTCAACGTCAGACACATATGCGATTCCTCGATTGGAAAATTGTACTAAAAACTGGGAGAAGCAAATACCATTCCTAAATTTGACTTCCTTAAGTACACTGAGAAGCAACTTTAGCTGAAAGAACAAATGAAATTTCATCTTTCTTTACACCAAATTGTCGGTACTTAAGTCTTGTCTTTAGGAATGAAGAATTCACCAGCAACATTCTAAAGATAAACTTACAAAGTGATTTCTGGGCTAAGGGACTATGCCGTCTACATTGGCGATTTGACTGTTTTCATTCGGATATGAAAAGATCATTTGAAACATTCAAAGAAATTGTTTGAACGTTCATGATAAACTTAGCTAACAATAAGTTTGGAAAAGCCAAAAGTCACATCTTTAAACTATGCAATTGAACACGGACAGAAAGTCCCACGGAATGTGAAGACAAATTATATTGTGCAATTCTAGCAGCATCGACGATAAGTATTGAGATTCGTGGGCCTAATTGTTTTCAACAGGAAATCTGTGCCAACTTTTAGCTGACATATTCGAACATTTAGAAAGACAGAGTGAATTTGGCGATGGTATTGCGACATTTTAACATTTATTTTACCAGCAATTTATCAGTGACAATTGTTTGCACTGATCACAATCCATTCGGAAAATTAAAGATTAGAATGCAAGACTGTTTAGGTAGAGTTTATTATTATAGCCATTTAGCTTTTAAATTGCATATGCAACAGGAAGAAAAATGCGATTGTTCCCGCTTCAGTACGGCTTTGATAAAGTAAAAAAGAAATGTTCAACTAAATAGAACTGTACGATACTGCAGTTATATTTGCACGTTTAGATATAACAAAATGTGTGCCAATTATAGCGTGTTATTGCTATGAAGATTGAGGTTCTGAAAAGTGAGGGGAACTTTTTCTACTGTTGTCTGTTCGGCACCAGACGGCTCACATGATTTAAATGCAGGCTTATAATTGGTTTTGGCTTAGGATGAATTGGTTTTCACCTCACGTTGTGCATGCTTGTTTAGTTTGTTTTTTGTCCTGGAGGTTAAGCGTAGATTTTTGATTGGATGATTGGCAGTCAGTCACTTAAGGGTAAGAGTTAAGTTTGCAGTAAATGCAGCCAGTGACTTCCGAATTTTGAAAAAAAACAGGTCGATCGTTCTCTCCCTCTGGTATTTGGATCAGTTAGGAGACATTGGCCCCTTCCATTCTCTTTCCTGAAATATTATGGATTTTCGAGAACTGGCAGCCCAAGCCGGAGCAAGTAATTCTGTGCGTTGTTGACTGATATTGAAGCGGACTTTGGTCTCTAAGACGGATGACGCTTGAAATAAAACTAATAGCGATAGGTCCACTGTTAATAATTGAATCTTGTCATGCTTAGGTCTTCTCATTGATAAAGGTCAAACTAATTCATTTATTACTGCGAATCTGTATTGTTAAATGAATTTTATTTTGATAAAATACTTCCGAATCTGTCATTGAAGGGCCCTGTGGGCTACAGCACTAGATCCTCACATTAATTCGAAAATATGAAATCTGTTGGTGGCTTTTCGGGCTTCATACTATACTTTCGGATTTCTGATTTGGGATCTTAATGCAAGAAGTAAACATAGACATTTTTGTACAAGTAAACACAGTTTTGCAAGTAACTTATCTCCAACTTTTCTCACTCAATGTACTAATATCATTAGCAAATGTTCCTCTGCTGTTTTGTCGGCACTGCTGATACTTGTAAAGGAAGTAACTTTGACGATACATACTAACTGCTATATTTAAATATGCAATACTCACTGTCGGATTTGCACTTCGCATCCAGCTCTAAAGTTAATTACATAGAAGGTGTGCATTAGGTTACAATTCAGGTAAAACCATTCAAACCTACAGTGACATTTGGAAATTAACAAAACATGAACGATTAAATATTTTTTTTCAGGACGTGTTTACCTTCCTCTCTTTCAATCAGACGCTTTTCTAAAACAAATGAACACATTCAGGGCTATTTAAGCCACAATATAATACGTTTTTTTCTCCAACACGTGGGAAAACGTTGAAATAGAGTTGCTATGTACTGAAAAAAGGCTTAGTAACATTATTACCTATTCTCCTTCTGTACATTTAACGGAGAAATAGTTTGCAATGAATAAATTGATATTATCTGACAAGTTGCTAAGTGTCTAATTGGTAGAAAATGAACACATAACTTTGGAACACTGTGGTATGATCAGCATAGCGGACATGGACATGGTAGCAATTACGCCAGCTTGGAACGTTAGTCAATTATATGGGCCGTAAAGAGATCTTAACCCAAATTATCTAAAATTAGATCACTGATAGTTGAAGGATATAGAGTGTAAAATTGAGACAAACTTTGTTAAGCTTTCATGTCTTACGGTGTAGAATTAACTGTTCTTAAAGGTACTACCTGATTCCGTTCATATATTGTCAAAATGTCATTTTTGTGAGCATCAACTTATACTTTGCAGAAAAGAGGAACATGATAGCGATACGTTTCTATATTCATTCATTATTTCCCATGTAATAACGTCAAGTTCATACCATGTAAGATATGTACGCTGTGAGAAAAAAGGTGTTGACTGACAGTCAAGTCAACTCTGCTTTGCAAGTGGTCAATTTCCAGTTAATGGCAAAATATCTCAAAAAATTGAACAGCAGATTAAACACGAGGATTCACATTCCTAACATGCATTGATCAGCAAGTGGCATTTGTCATTAATAGGACTTTCAGTTCAAAATGGCACTCAAGCAAACGTGTATGTACCGTGCACTGTATAAATACAGTGCAATTGTGGTGGCTGGTAACCAGGCGTGAGCCAGGGCATTTCACTGATTGTAATAAACAGCGTGTTGTCCGTGCTCAACTGACCGGCCTTCCAAGTGTTAAAATATATATTTACTTTTAGATATGATTCCACAATGCGGCCGCACTTGCTGAACAATATTATGTCCGCTAATCGCCACACGAACAAACTGTTTATGATATTCTGCATCATTATTTGGGACATATTTTCCTTAACGGTGAACTCTGCTCCATATTTTGCAATCACCTGTTTTTTGAAGAATGCTGCTTAAGGTCTTTAGTTCTGGAACGAACAATACAATCATCAAAACTGATTAAGATAATCACTTCCTAATGGTTGCAGACTTCTGTTATCAGTCGTAGCAATTGGATTTTCTGATGTTAAGCTTTTTATTTGTTTGGTAGTTGTATGGACATTCTTAACATTATAATGAAGAAATGAATTGTTTTCAGGTTGGTGCATTATTAAAGTACAAGCCAAGAGGTTTGTTTATACTCTGAATGGGTTTTGGTGGGCATGTTTTGATTCGGTTGTGAGGTAATTTAGTCGTGTCCGTTTTGTCGTCTGTCAGTCAGACACCAGACACGTGGAAAGAAGGAAGTTTACGTCAGGTTGCTGCTGAATTTCTGTGAGCGGTGGGGGTGAGAGCTTGAAATGCGAGACGGCGTTGGGTAATCGTAAGTTTCGTAGGCTAGCCGAGTTGTGAATATAGTGTGGTGGAGGAATAAGCCTAGAGGGGAGATAAAAAAGCTGCATCGTGCTAGATTGGCGATTTTGTTCCGGAATTCAGTTGAGTTATCCTGGCTAATTGCTGAGTTAGAACTGTGGTTATCCAGTGTAACATGGCGTGGGTAATCAGCTATGTTCCGCGCTTTCTCAGCTCACGTGTGTTTGACATTTCTTCAGGAGCTTCAGGAAGACAACTTTGACAATTGATTTATTGGATGATTTGGGCCAGTATCTCACATTATTCAGTCGATAAAATGTTAGTGGTGTTGTGTATTTTCATCAGGACTTGATTATACATTAATTAATTGCTTTGAATTTAAACAACGGTAGGACCGAATGTCACAGGATATGACGAATGCTTCGCGTTCTTCGAGGTTTGAGTCTACAAATTTCTAGTTACTTTTGGCGCTGTAATTTCTTCAAGGCATCTGCGACCTGTGCGAGTAGGATACGCATTGTCATGGTATTTTAAACAAACACTTTGCAGGACCCTTTCACAGTAAGAAAAGCTAAACCAGAACGTGTTGGAATATTTCAAATAAAGAATTCTTTACGCACAGCTAAGAAAATCGAAAGTGAAACCAATATTGAAATACAGGAGAGGGAACTCAAGTTTTCTGTTAATTATTCAATAAGATGCTGACATTATCTGAACTCGGATCACTGAAAGTTGTATAATCAAATATGTGAAATTTAGGCAAAGTTAATGAAGCTCTTCATGTCTTACGAGGTAGAAGTAATGATCGTTACTTCTGGCAAAAATACCGTTGGAGTTTGTTCATAAGTTGCCAACATTTCGTTTCTGCGCATGTTGTGGACATAGCTTAAACATTGCCGAAGGGAGAGGCATGTTGCCGAAGGTTTTAATATTAAGTTCATTAGAACCCAAGTAATAAAGCCAAATTTTATACCATGACAGAATTGTATTCTGTGACAAATTCATAAGGGCTCTTAATGTTAAAGGCTAGCTGGGCCATTTCAGAACTCAGTGATGAATGAACTGAACTTCATTGATTTTAGAGTCACATGCAGACATGAAAAGGTTCAACTGATTTATTTCCGTAAGGAGATTAGTGACGTGTGCGTCTTTCCACGATAGTCATAATTTCATGCTTGTAGAGACTAGCGTTCAATTTTGTGTATTATTAATTGAATCTCAAAGATGGAATTATTGTCACGTTCCCCGAGCATTAGCCAGACCATTTGGGTTACTAGTAACGTAAGATCGCCACCTCATCACCACATTCTTAATGTCAAAATAAATCAAGTGTTTTGCCTTTTTAAAAATTGAATAATATTAGCTAACATTTGAAGAAAAGAATAGTCAAGTCTGATGAATGTAAATTGACAGTGCCATAAATGTGTATGCACCATCTATGGCTTCCCAGGACGTTAAATAAACAGCTCAACCAGAAAAGATAGGTCTTAACTTTTTTTTTTACTTCTACTTGGGCATTTGTATAAGTCCCGTAATTTAAATTTAGTGGACAGCTAATCATATCAGCTTCTTACTTCCCAAGTTCAACTGAACCTTTAGTGATTTCAAATATTTATATCTAAAGTGATCTTCGATTAGAGCAATATTCTCACTATTAGCTTTGTAGCATAACCTCTGCGAATTCGTTATTTTGCAATGTAGCAAAAAAAAACAGCGGCAATTCTTTAGGGGACTTTGACCTCTCAGTTAGTAGCTTAATTCAGTACGGTAGGCACAAGTTATGTCAAAACAGAGAGTGTTTCCTTCGAATAAAAGTGACCAACTTTGACATCCCATGCGAATACTTTGTGGAAATCCTGTATAGTTTCGAACCGTTTATTTGAGGAAAAAACGGTGAGAAATCTATCCTCAATACATTATCAGCTCTGGGATAGTCAAGAGTACCTTTCGTGGCTACAACATTAAATGAAAACATGGCAACCATGGTATTTTCCAACACTTTGCGATTTCAATGCAGACATAGTTTTTTTTTTTCTGAACTCATCTCATAAGTTATAATTTGCTGCTCTATTTCTTTCTCTCTCCCTCAGGATTCTGTGCAGTTTCAAATTCCTCCCTGAAATTAAACCCTGAATGGATAGGGTTCATAAACCTGTCCATTTAATCGAATTCCCTGTCAATACTACGAAAGTAAATACACAAAACAAATGATCCAGACTCTAGAGAGATGTCACCCATTTGGCCGTATAGGCAATATGTGCTAAGAGCCAGTCCCAATGATCCAGAAAGTCGTCGTTCATGTTTCATCATCTAAGAAGTAAAACTAAGCATCTAAATATATCTCCCTTTGTTAGTGAATTGCGATAGTAATAATCACTGGGAATTTGAATTGGCAATTGTAGTTTTTCAGAGCTAGAGAGCTATTTGTTAGCATTCGATTCGCGTGCCAGCTTGATTAAAAACCTTTGATAACTACAAGTTTGTGGAATAAATAAAGAACACCCGGGTACTGCGATATCCGTGTCTATTGGAAAGGTTGCCACAAAACACGATCAGGAAGAACAGGTTATGACTTGCGAGTGGAAAAAGTACTGAGAGAAGAGTCACACTGGACTGGAAACTTCAACATTATTATCATCGCATATGCTACCAGGCATGCAGAACATATCCAGAACCTTTCATTTTCATTTCAGAATTTGCTTTCTACGAACGTAAACTGGGTTGGCCTCGCAATTCATTTTATATCACGACACGAGGAAAATTCCTACCAATTTCTTTCGTTTCCAAGTTTGTTCCTGAAATACAACCAGCAAAGTATCGTCAGTAGTTGTTTTGTTTTTTAAATCATTCTTTGTAGCCTGGATTTTCGTGGATTTTTAAAAAATATATTGCATCTGCAAAACTTGCAATTTCTGTAGTCTTTACTTTAATGGAATTGGAAGTTGACTAAATTTTTACATTTACTGTCGCCAAAAATCATAGTGCTATTATTAAATAACTTGTCACTTTTATGAGTTCGACAGTGATAATGCACTCATGTACATCCATTCCAGAGGTAATATTCCAAACAACAGTTGATGGAAGCCAATGTTGTTCGTAACAACATATATTTTGAACTGGCATCACACTTCTAGATGCAAAATCAAACCGTATCAAACAGCAAACATCTCCGGCAGTTGCTACCCAGTCACTTACAAATTATAACAAGCCAAAGCCTTACCTGTCAAAACATATTGATGCAAAAGTGTTTATTTTACTTTTGCCTTTGTGGTTAACAATCTTGAATTTGGAATCCGTTCTATGTCTTTAATTGGGAACTGGTCTACTTAAGTTTCAAGCCCTATCTAGAATGCTAACTTGGACCACGTAAGGGCAAGGACATTGCTTACGTTAGATTACTAAAAATGGGAGTAAATTATCCCGAAGAAATGAAATATGTGTAAGGGTCATGTGTGCTCAGATGTGACTTGTTTCCTCTGCCGTTTAAAGATTTCTGTTCCCTTTCCTCATTCTATAAAATAAAAACTGTACCAGCGCACAAATGCCCCCGCTCTGAATGATAGATGACATAAATATCAGTCATTCAGTGAAGGATCGTTGAAGTCGCAAGAACTGGAATGATACTTCAGCTTTTCGTAGAGAGCGGCATGGCAAACTGGATATAATTCAGGATTGATTGCACTAAACTTTTTTGGAATAACTGATACTTCCAATATCACATAGAAGAACAGTGACAATTAGATTTGCATTGCTGCCTCAGCATCAGAGAACCAGGTTTGATTATGGCCCTGACTGACTGTCTTTGTGGACTTTGCATATTTTCCCTTCATCTGAGTCGTCGTTCCTGATTTTCTCCAAAGTCCGGGGATATGTACAGTAGGACGGAAGGCATGCCAGATTGTCCCACAGCATCCTGTGATCATTGGTTAGGTGGTTTAGCAGA
Organism: Sphyrna mokarran; assembly: GCA_024679065.1. Lineage (NCBI taxonomy): Eukaryota > Metazoa > Chordata > Chondrichthyes > Carcharhiniformes > Carcharhinidae > Sphyrna > Sphyrna mokarran. Next base: position 99,671,365 of record JAGIQG010000009.1, read on the forward strand.
TACATCGATGGTGCGGGTTTGGTAAAATGCTCTTCCAGAGAGTCAGTAAAGTCTAAATAAGTCACATGGCATCATTTTGCATTGTGGGGATTATATTGCAGCTTCCAAAAAAATGCGCTAAACACGTTAAGGAATTTCTTCACAAATATTATTTCAGAACAAATACAATGCCCAGTAGAGGGAAATGTTGAAACAGCGGAAAGTTAATGTGAATCACAGATTAAAGAAGGACAATGAAGTACGTGTTGAGTAAGAAAAAAATCAAAAGAGAGGAAAAGTTATATTTACCACAAACAAATAAACACATGCACATTGCTGGTATTACTTAATAGATCCCGTTCTTAATGACATGAACGAATCGTTTGAAAAGTTAGTAAAAGAAAATAATAATAAAAACATAGTGCATCTATGAAGGGGTGTTATGAACAAGGAAGTAAAGTCAAAATCGCATTTTTCCTACGTTTATGAAATACCTCACAAGGGAAATAAATAAATTCAATATGAAATAAACAAAAATGAAATAGGATGACTGACCTAATATAAAATCAGCAATATAGGGCTGGAAGTGAATGCATTCACATGCGATATAAATATGTTACATTTTGAAAAAAGAAATGATGGATTAGTATGGTTCCATACAATTCGATTGGCGTGGTATGGAGTGAATCGCCTTTAATATATACATGACGTATGTCCACTTTTACATACTTGTGTCTCGGATTGTTTTCTGCAACTCTGAAATAAATGAATGATGATACTTGCAATTATGAAGAAGAGCAACAATCATCTATTGAGGGAACACCACAGAAAAGAAAACTGTTGAATAAAAGTAAGTGTGGGAGGTTCGCCTTTGAAAAAAGATCCTTCTAAGCATACTGGTAAAACATTGACGACTGGACTCGTTCTTTAAAAGCTCGTCAATGTTTTATTCACTGTGAAATCAGTGTAACGCAGATTCAAAGCACCGACCCGTTAGAGATGACTGATGCTAATAGGAAGAAGCAAACTTTGAAGATACTGCAAAATATTAAATAACGTGCAAAACCTTCAGTGATAATAAAGAGCATCCATGGATTGAATACCTTCGTTGACATTTCTTATGTAAATACATTCGGAAAACATGTTTGAAATCCTGTTTCTCATATGAAAATAAAATTGACAGTAGTTTCAACGTGAAGCGACAAGACGGTGCCGAAATACATTTTCGAGTCTTATGAAAAGGCAAATACATGGCAAAATGCTAATAACTTGTGAAGTCTTAGTTGCATGCGTTTCGTTGAAATCTGTTTATAGCTTATAATCAAATATTTCACAGTGGCGGCTTTATTTCGTGTTAAATCAACCTTAAGTTAAATTATAATTAATACAGATGCGGACCGAGTTAGAGTGTGGAAGCCACCGTGTTCTCAGTTATTACATGCACATCAATTTGCGGATTTCAGGACATATGAATGCGGTCCTGGAAGTCCAGTGCGGGAACAGAGCTATTGCTTCCCGGAACGTTTTTATTTCTTGCCCTGGACGATTGTATGGGCGAGTCACATTAGGTATCTTTTCGTTTAGATTCCGAATCACCATTGGTTGTAGGCGGAATGGCGAACGAATTTCGCCTTCATTCTGAGGACAGTTGATATCCCGGGGAATGTGTGATTTCGAATTTTCTGGTGAAGTCTTTTAGTGATTTTATTTTCCACTTTTCGGTAATGAAGATCGAATTCAAAATTAAGTTGCATGCCGAGATAAGCTAATGAAATACGTATACATCGTCTCGAAAATGCTGAAGACCCACTGATTATCCGTTTTAGTTTAAATAAAATGATTGCAGGCCCGGGAAGGGCAATATATCTCTGCGTCGTTTTGTGGCTTCACATTCGAACTATCGTCAACGTTATTCTCATATGAGAAACAGGATTTCATACGTGTTCTCCGAATGTATCTGTATAATAAATATCAACGGATGTCTCATCCATAGATTTGGTCAAAAAAGGACCATGATATGGAGACGCCGACGTCTGACTGGGTGAAGGATCAGAATTCTCACAACGCTAATATGAAGTCCATAAAGTTTTTTTTGTAATCACGAGGTTTCGAAGCAATGCCCCTTCATCATGTGAGTCGAGTTCGAAAAAAGAAACCGAAATTATTTCGGAAGACTTCCAACAGTCAAATGCATGGAAATTGATTGGACATTGATTTATACACGTACATGCCAAGAACAAACGAACTTGGGTTGCTGATAATGCGTCCGCTGTACTGGAGATACGTTCCTGCTCGGAAATTGTAATTAGATGTTAATTTAGGGCCAAGAATGATGGAAGACAAGGGACGGTAGGCGTGATAGTAAAAAATGTCATAAGGATAAGAGTACTGTTAGCTCATAAGATGATCACGGTGGATGGAGGTTCAAAAAGTGAACCATTAGTTGGCACCAGAATGTTTCTGTACCCTTCGCAGTTGGAACACCTCTGGACTATAAAACACAACATGCGTCATGCTAATAATTCATGTTCTGCATAAATGTAACGTGTACTTTGGGTTCCTCAGTTTTTCTCAGTAAAGAGAAAAAATGATTTGGTTACAGTAGATTCTTAATTTGATCCCCGTATTCATTCAACCATATACCTCTCAATTAATATCAAACCCCGAACAATGTTATGGAATGAATTTTTGCCAGATGAAAAAGAGAATAATGCAGTCGGAAACACCGAGAATCATTTTTGGCTATATATTTGTTTCGGGTGAACAAAATATCACATAATACAGCTAGACATCAAAATATCACTTAGATATCACACCATGTTCTGAAGTTACCGATTCTAAAACTATTAACCAATAATGAACAGTTAGATTCAATGCAAATTGTAATTGGGCAATGATCGGTCGATAGAACTGCTCCGGCAGCGGGTCTTGGGTCAAAATACACTTCTGTGAGTGTAAGTGAATTCTGGAAGATCGGGATTCCCTATTGGCACAATGATAGTTCCGAACTCTGCTTTTGGTTTTCAAAGTATATTATTCGGATCTTACTTTTCTGACTTGTCTGAAGGGCGAATTCTGTAAGAGGAAATACAGTGTTACAAATAAGGTTACGCGCTGAGTTTAGCATTGCGTCACACTAAACTTGGTATTATTAGTGTGAAAATTGAAACACCAATACATCGGGATAATATCACTGCAACACTGTCTTGCGCGAAGCAGACAAGGGAACTGAATGCGTGTCTACAAGTATTTTGTGTGGAGAAGGGGGTTCCATACATTTCATGTGATCATTGTTTCTTCAGAAAAGGGGGAGTGTGAGTTGGATCATGGGCAATAACAGATGATGGAATGCTGTCCAAACTGATAGCTGTTCTAAAAGGAGAAGATTTCCAGTTAGGGATTGCAAACAATGCAAACATTATTTTAACACCTGAGAGATCCGCTTTATTTATTCTAATCTGACTGCCATATAAATTCAAAAACGGAGCCAAAAGCTTCCAATCATGAGAGCGAGACACCCTCCAGATGTTCTCTGTGCGGACAAAACCTCTTGCATTCAACTGGTCAGTCGACATGCAAACAAAGTCACAGCTTGGGGGAAACGGTGGAAATGCGGAAAATGAGAAGGAATTCAAGTAAATATCAGATTTGGAAACTCATTGAGCACTTATACTGGCGAGAGATCGTTTTCGTTTTGCCTGTGTGGGAATGGATTCACTATAGTGTTCGCCTACAATCATAACGGTGAACTCACACTGAAAAGAGGACAGTTATCTGCACACTCTGTTGGATGAATTTTAGGTAGACATCGGCCTTCACCAACGAGGCCAACCTGGAGAAAGATTATTCATCTATCCTTGTGTGGAAGAAAATTCAATTATTCACTTCTACTACTCAAACACCGTGTATTCACGCAGTGAATAAGCTGTTCGTCGGCTCCATTTGTGGGAAGAGATGGCTACAGTATTCCGAACTGCTGACACACTAACGAATTCAAATGGAGGGAGACTGTCCACTTGGGTCCCATCTCTCCCAAACTTCCGAAGAATTAATTCCTTAATTAACTTGGTGCCACGTGAGTGTGTGTCAACATGAAATGGAAATCTTGTTTCAGACGGATTGCAAACGGAATCAGGAACTGAGGAAACATATTTAGTGCAGTGCAGGTTCGGAAATGAACATTCGTGAACGGCTGCAGTGCGTATTTGATAAAACATTTGCTGTTGCACACTGGTTTGCAAAATCTGAACAGAAAGTACGTGGTGCTTGCAAAAATGTGACACAACACTTGGATGGATTTTTTTTACTGTATACATTAATGTTAGTTTCCTGAGAAGAAAGCTTGACGGAAAGAACTAGATGAAATATTACATATTTTAAATCTACTTTCGGGCAATTAGGCAGCTATGCTAATGTAATATCTTCATAAAGTATCCGCTGCTAAAATCAGCATTATCAATGAGATTATATTCCCCGTTAAAACTGCAAACCATTCACTACAGTTGCAAACACGACTATTCTACTTCTATGAACCAATTAAATATTTATATTTATTTAGTAGTCACAAGGAAGACTTACACTAACACTGTAATGAAGTTATTTTTGGCTAGATATTTGTTGCGGGAGAACAAAGTATCACATGATAGAGCTAGACATCAAAATATCACTTAGATATCACATCATATTCTGAAGTTACCGATTCTAAAACTATTAACTAATGATGAGCAGTTAGATTCAATGCAAATTGTAATTAGGCAGTGATCCGTCGATTGAACTGCTCCGGCAGCGGGTCTTGGATCTAAGTACATTTCTGTGAGTGTAAGTGAATTGTGGAAGTTCGGAATTCCCTATTGGCACATTCCCTTAGTTCCCCTAGTCATCACTCGCCGGTGCCTGTTCGGGTCAATGTACTTAACCAACACGTCTTTCAGACTACGGGAGAACTCGGAGCATCCGGAGGAAATCTACGCAGACACGGGGAGAACGTGCAAACTCCACGCAGAAAGTCACCCGGCAATCGAACCCAAGTCCTTGGCACTGTGAAGCAACAATGCTAACCACTGTGCTATCGTGTTGCCCCACATCGCTGTAAGGGTACAGTGACTTCATTTCTGTTGTGTAACTGACAGCATCTCTGTCACTTAAGAACAGAGTCGGTAGGGAGTGTTGGATTTAAGAAATAAGTTAATACATAAATAACATGTATGGCGAAGTATTCCTTCACCTTCGCTGATGCTATTTGCGACACTCCTATTGAAGGAAATATTGGTATTAGATAATTTGTGAACTAAAGGAAGCCATCAGCGTTTACATCACTTTTAATCTGTGCAACCCATAGGTGCTGCAACGTTCTGAATCTGTACTGATTGAATGTTGAAACTTGCAACTGCAAAATAGAGATCCGTTTTGCCTATAGTGCCAATGTGTACCAAAATAGTCGTTGTCGCCCGGAGAACCTTTTTTTTTCAATACGTAAATACTATTTCCCTGACCTAGGATCTTTTGCTTTCCGAATAGATTTCCTCAAATATCTGAATGTGCTCTATCTTATGGTGACATTTTCTGGCCAACCTTCCGCTAAAAAAAAGGATCTTACTCAACTCATTCAGTTTTCGAATTCGTGAGGCAGATCATTTCATCTCCTGCTCTCATATACACTTTACAACGTTAGCTTCCGAATCTTTGTAAGCGTTCAACAACGCAATGTGAATTTTTGAGACGACGAGAAAGATTTTCAGTGTGGTCAGGAGTACTTATTGCAGGTTCACGAGGTAAGTGTGTAATACTGACGGTGGCGCGGAGAAAGTGGTCAAACGGATAGCGGGGTGAAACAACGGGATAAGAGATTGATGGCAACCTGTTACGGCGTTAGGTAGGCAAGTGGCAACTCAGTTGGGCGACAAGAGGTTACATTTTTCAGGTGTATTCATGGAAATTCGGAGCGTCAGAAAATATAAGTCTTACTATGGGGCGGAGTGAGTTGGATGCTGGTGTGTTGACAGTTGATCTTGGGCAGTCTGCGGCAGAGGTTAGCAGAGGGCTCAGTTGGAAAATCGAACGCAGAAAATATAAGTCTTACTATGGGGCTGAGTGAGTTGGATGCTGGTGTGTTGACAGTTGATCTTGGGCAGTCTGCGGCAGAGGTTAGCAGAGGGCTCAGTTGGAAAATCGACTGCACAAATCGCGAGATCGGAGAACTGTGCAGCATGGGAGTATCCGGTATCAACCTGATTCAGGGGCAACAATAATCGGGTCATGTTGTGTGGGCGTTTGAAATTGTTGTGGGTGATCTCGGGACAGCCAGTGCGTCTGGAAGCGAGTTGAGGATGAGTTCTACCGTTACCCAAGATTTAGTCCGAGATTTTGCATTGATTCGAATACTCCCTGCATAATTTGTGATGCAAGCAAGACTGAGCCATCCAAAATATAACCCAGAAGATTTATCTCGGGGAAGTTAATGCATCCAAGACATTCCCTTGAGTCAGTGCATTGTAACATCTGCGGGTCGAGACGCGGAACATTAGTATTACTTTTGTCTTCCCTGATCTAATGACAGGAAGTTCAAGATTAAAGTATCATGAAATGGTGTCGATGCCACGTTAGTGCTCTCGGCATACAAGTAACAACTTGATTCTCGTGAATGGCAAATAGCACATTGAAACGTTTTTCCGGAGTACATTACAACTATGTTCAGTAAAGCGCGTATGTCAGATTCGTAAAGTAGAAATCATGTTCAACAGGTAGCGATAACAATAATTCAACACCAACTCTTTGATGCAACCAGAGTGTCACAGTGAACTGCTAATTACGAAGACTTTTATTTGTAGAGCACTTTCCCAAAACTGTTTATAACATATAATTTATAAGTGTGTTGAAATAAATGGAAAAAATGCAGAACATTACAATAACAAACACGTATTGGTAGAAGGAGTGGAAAAATTACAGACTAAATTTAACGACACGAAGCGTAAAATGTCATTTTCGTTGGATTACGTGGAGAGAAAATTTGCAATTCAGATCCAATTTCAAAGTTAGTGCAGCAGCAGAGCGACATCATTGTACATGTGCTCAGACATTTGAAGGTGACACGGCAGATTGAGGGAGCACCTAATAAATTCTAACATGCAGATGTTTTTAAAATAGTTGCGTAGAGTATTAACAAAAGTCATGGAAGTGTTGTAAACTAATGTCGATAACCAAGCAAAGATCAGAAGGACGTATCAATTTGCTGCAGTATGCATTACATGCTCCTGCAACCAAATTAAGCGAACCTTTGCAAAGAGAGAAAGAAAACACACATCATCGTGAAAAGTGGTCATTGTTTGTTATGAATTTGCAGAAAATGCGAGCAAAAGTAGGCAAATAAGCTTTAGAAAATCAATGCCGAAACCTGACAATTAGTGAGTTGGCAGAAACTGTCTCTATTACTTGAATATTCTTGCCTCATGTATTTTTTGTAGCTTTTACACAATTGTTCGCTTTCGTGAAGTCAACGTATTGCTTTCATATTAAAGTTATTATGAGGCTATTGCAGATTGTCCACTAATTTACTTTAAATCAGCATTACACTATCATTCCAGTCGATATGTTTTGCCAAAAGTTGTCCCTATTTTCTGTTTGTAAATTTCATTCCCTTGTTTATTGGAAGTATTTATTCTATTCAGCGGCGTTATTCAATTGTAATGACGTGCGATATTTTGTTTTAACAGGAATAACCAACAAGCTAACCAACCTGATACAGACATGACACAAATCTCTTACGTGGACACTCTGGATCGGGAAATCGATTGAATCACTTCATTCTGCACTCCGTGGATTCTATGGCTGTATGGTTGCATAATTTACACTCTGGAAATATGAAATCCAGGCTCTTAGTGAAATTAGCAAATCCTTCTTGTGCATGCCACAATGCAACACTGCAGAATGTTTTGTCTTTTTTTAACGCACACTTCCACACGGCATTTACATTTAATCATCTGCTCTCCAAGAATGAATGCATCCGCTGAAGGCATTTACGCTTTGCTAATTTCAGCACATCATTTTTCTTCTATTCCGACGTAAGTGCACATTGCATTGCCCTGATATTACTTCACTCTAGATACTGTGTCCCAATGATCTGCATTAGTCTATTGAGAATCACGGCAGTGGGATCGTGCAACAGTGACACTTATATCTCTCTAGTTACGCTCTACTGGCATGAGCACATACAATAGCAGCTTCTAACTTGGAATATGTATTTTTCACTTAAATCGTTGAGAAGTTCAATTAGAAACAAAGTTATTCTGCTAACATTGGGCATTTATTTAAGCTGTACCAGAATAAAAAAAATATATTCGTATAGATATTCCAGTTGTTACCTGAGTCATGAGCTTCTATCAGTTCTGGAAGAGAAAACAAAAGTCTGATTGTGTTAAATTAACATCTCAAGCTAAAACAGCTTTAGTTAAGCGACATTGTGAAAACGATAATTTAGCCTTACTCACCGATTTCCGCCAATTGTTTGGAATACGTGTTAGAATCTACTGTTAGAACTAGTTTTTGACCGTTCGGTCATTAGAAGTCGTTTTCTTTATTTCATGAGATGTTTATGTCACTGGTTGGCAAGGACATCTGTTGCCCATGTCTAAATGCACTTGACATAATGGTGACGGATAGTCGTTAGAACAACTGCACTCCAGCAAGTGGAGGCAAGGCTGTCGTGCTATTCAAAGAAAGTCCCAGGATTTTGATCCATCTTAAAAGGAAGAAAAGCAGCATGGAACGATATCGGATACCCAAATTATTGCACATTTCGTACAATTTTGCTCTCAAATTGTTGACAGCGAAAAATACTATTGTTTGCACACGCAAGAGGGTAATTGCTGTATTGTCTTGACATTTCCATCACAGATTTTATTCCAAATTCGTATTGGAAGTGCTCGTGCACCATGTCAATATAATTAAACGAAACAAAACAGTGCAAGAGCATGTGAAAATTAAGTGCAACAAACAATATAAACATACTTATTCCGTATCTTACCTTTTTCTTTGTCGGTTAGTAACGTTTCTGCCCAATAAAAAAAAACTATCGTCACAAAGCAGCAATGAGGCTATATAGTCGATAAAAACTGAATATTACGAGGAATTAGGAACATTCCTTGAAAGTGAGTCACTGTACAGAAAAAGTTCTCATAATTAATTTTTATGTTAATATAGATTTATTGACTTGAGGTATTTTTATTTGAAGAATAGATTGTAGATCTTGCACTGCATGATGTGGGTGGATGTTTTTCTTTACTTCAAAGTAACACACCAGCAAGGGAATTACTATAATTTATTTGTTAAGAGATTAATTATAGTTGTTCAGAACTAAACAGTGGCCTTAGAAGTAATTATGTGGTCAAATACAACTTGCCGCAGCCGATGAGAAACACCGTTGCAGCTAAGGAAAATTTTCAAAACATGGGATCGATTTTAAAATTTCAATCACTTGCTACAACGTTGGATGGTTCATGTGACAGGCTCATATAATAGCCAATCCATTATTGGTAAACGTTAAGAAGGGAAGACTATGATAAGAAATGGAAATGTCGGTATTTTGTTATGATTATTTTGAAAATATTCAGCCATTGAAGGTTCTACGGTGAAAAGTAGCCATTAAATGTTCAACTTATTTGTTTCTAATAAAAGCCGACATATGTTCAGTTGCGCGCTCAAACAAATATTGCGTGGTTGCAACTGCAAGCAATTCATAATTAATTTATTCATACCTAACGATTCATATTTTGTCTTCAATTCTAAAGGAAAATTACAATTTGTTTAGTCTCGTGCATTATACAAACTGAGAGATAAAGATAAGAGTGGGATATGATCGATCCAACAGAACATTGAAACGTAATAACTGTAGCAATGAAAAAAAAATGCTAATTGCAGCAAACGTCCTTGGAAACTGCACACGGAAGAGAAGATCATAGATATCATTTCGACTTCCGAAGAAACTAGCTGCATCATAATACTCTAAATAGGACTTCCTTATTCCTGTATTTCTTTCTAAATGTATTCAGCACTAACAATTTTGATGTTGTTTCCATAGAACCACGTTAGAAGAAATTAGTTTCCAGCATTATATCATCAACGTAACGATACCTGCAAATGTTGTTCTTTCAAGTGAGAATGAACTCCCGCATAAATGCTGAAATCTAAATTAAAAACAGAAAATGTTGCAAAGACCCAACAGGTCTGGTGGCTTGTGTGGATAGGAAAGTGTTGTAATGTTAGGAGTCTGTATGAATATTCTTTGAAGTGAAAGATAGAGTGTCATGTGATCGACGTACTTCCCATCTACACCCCTCCCCATTTTGTGTAGCACCTGCGGTCCCCCCACATCTTCTTTGAGCAAAACCCGAAAAAGTCTCGACTGATACTACTCTCCTCTGCCTGACTGTACTTCATTCCTCACGAATCAGCTTCTGTTTCAACTTGTCTCACTGCTTACAAAGTAAAAGCTGCGGCCATGGGTATCTGCATGTTTCCAGGTTCTGCTTATTTTTTTGTGGGTTATGTCCAACATTCTTTGCTTCTATTCTGCTCAGGCCTGTACTCAGAAAGTTTTCTCCATTATGTTATTAACAGCATAATCAAAGCTGAATTCTAACACATATTTTGCACAAACAATAGATATCAATACATTTCGTAATACCACAGCATCATCACACTCCATAACTGCTGCCTGACCAATAATCGTTATAGCATCCTCGCTATTTATTGAAAGACGTTAATACTTTCTAAAGACACAAAGTAGCATTATATATATATATATATATATATATATATATATATAAATGCTTCACTGAACAAGCAACACGTGCAGTGGTCTTCTGGAAATACGAACTTCAACACGATAGGTAACTATACCTGCATTATAGAATCATAGAAACCCTACAGCACAGAAAGAGGGCCATTTGTCTCATTGAGTCTGCGCCGAACACAGTTCCACGCAGTATTACGGAAATAGAAACTGATTAGCAAAATATTATTTCGTTGGAAAAGAGGGATGGGGGACAGAGTTCGCTTGTAATAACAATTTAAAAACATATCGGTGATGCTTACAATACAGGTGCTGTGCTATCAGTTTTAATATATTGCGAGATAGAGCAGCGAATCGACAATAAAACTATGTAAGTGTGTAATGACTGGAGATAGAGAGAGAGAGAGAAAGAGAAGCTTCTTGACTAAGTAAGAATTCAGTAATATTAAACGAATGTGAAAGTTGCAGTAAAAAAAAACGAAGTAGAAATTGATTTCACAAATGTATTCTCAGTTGCAGGCCAAAGAAGTTCAATAAACAATTGCTATGTTTGGAGGAGCTTTAAATTTTTTAAATGCTTAATTTATTTATCTAAAAGATTAACACGGAAAAAAAGCGACTGAAGGGAAATGAAATGACCGAAAAAGGGCGTCATTATCCGTATGGGTCTCAGGAAAACATCTGGCAAAGTGTGACATTAACGACAGTTAACAAATCCAATGGAACAAGATCGTCTGACGGATTGGAAAATTGCTTTAAAAACAAAAAGTTTGAAGTTGAGAAATGTTTATCTTTTTTCAGATTGTAACACCTAAGACAATGGCAATCCATTGGTCCAGTACCAGGATTTTCACATACAACATTGATACTGGGATTCCGATTAAAAAAAACTAAACATAATTTATCTATTATACCAAAATTGGAGGTCCTGCAGATGGTAATAGTCATACATATCCACTGAAAGGACATGGGAAGGCGATTACAAAAAAAAAAAATTTTGATGGCATGAAATTTTAAACTTCAGAGAGTTAGTGATGCATGTTTTATACAAAGTTCGGGGAAGAGTGAAGCAGGATCAACTGGCAACTTCCTGAAGAGTACGCAGCGATTGAATTATCTTAGTTCAATCTGCACATCTCATTCAGTTGCCGGGAAATATTGGTCAGTTAGCACAACATGCAGGAATTAGGGCCCAAAATTAGAGAAATTTCATAAAGAAGCAAGTTATTGTGCTGAATATTCATGCCATTTAACTTAGGGCCCGAATAGATTATTTTACCCAGTACTGGTAGCATGCATTAGGCAATATACGAATGACTCAAAGAGTTTGCAGAAAAAAAATGATCACAGTGATCCCATAGTTAAGAGATAATAACTTCAGTGTTTTGTTGGGGAAACTGAATGTGTTTTTTTGGAACAATGGTGTTTGGCATTGATTTGATGGCTTTTTTCACGATAATGGCAAGTGTAGGCCTGGGACGAAAGGGAACCCGCCCATCCCCAGATAATGGTTTTGGATAAGTGATGCACAGTCGAAAGGGAAAATTTTTATTAATCAGCGCGTGACAGTGACCTCGAATTTGCTGCCGACAAGGTGATGGAAGCTAAGATAATGAAGTACGTTAAATATAAATTCGTTTTGCAATTCATGAATATACAAATGCAGTTTGGTTGATCTGTGGAATGAAAGCGAATAGAAAGCTCGACGATGATGTGGCAGTGAATCAATTGCTCAAATAACTATTGTAGTGTCTTGATCGTTCATCATATAACTCTTTTGTTAGCTATGTCATAAATAGTTGTAACGGATTACAGTAGTAGATCAAAAACAGGCCTAGTTCCTTGCATTTTAAAATTCAGTCAGCATTATACAATAAGAGTACTGAATCATTTAAACCATGTTATCTGAAAACAACGGCTGAAGGGAAACATTGCAAATAAAGGACAAATGTGAAGTTTTCGGGATGAAGCAGTGCTAGAAAATGTGCATGGTGTCATAGAGAGTGAAGTAGACCTCTGTGGCTCAATTAACTTTTTCCATCGATGATTCTGCTAATTTCCATACACTCAAATTATAACAAAAACCATCTTTCAGATTATCAAGTTTATTAAAGGAGGTTCAAAGTATCCAACAATTACGTCCTTTCGGCGCCCGACTGTAGAAAAGGAGAGGTGTTTCATGAGTAAATGCAAATAATTCCTCTATCATTCTGAGGCATTTAAGGGGAAGGTGGGTTCGTGTGTGGTAAATGCATGTTTTGCGTTTAAACAAAGCCCAGATAAAACGACTTGTGATGAGGTGGGGTACTGCCGTTATGAAAGTAATTTAGCAAATATTTGGGGAAAAGTAAGTGACGTCACTAGTACAGTGGTTAGCATGGCTACCTCAGAGCTCCAGGGCCCCTGTCTGCGTGATGCCTGAATGATTTCCTTTTATATGCAGGGGTTTCCTCCAGATGTTCCATTTTCCTCCGACTATGAGACACCAATTATATTAATCCTTTTACCAAAATTTATTCCATAAGGTAACATGCCTTGGTGATTTAAATTCTCGGGAAAAGTGCTTATTAAATGTTGCGAAAATACCTGCCTCCATCAACATTTCAGATGATTTCCAAATTTTTACCACTCCTGAGTGGGCACTAACGTCTCAGGTTCCATCCCCCCAACAAAACCATTTATTCCTTAAATTAAAAATGCGCCTTCTGATCTCAGATAATGTTTGTCAAAGAACAAAGAGAAAGGAAAAGAACAAAGAGAGGTGCAGCACAGGAACAACTCTTAGGCCGTCCAAGCTTATACTGATCAAAATACCCGAAATAAATCAAAGAAAATAACGTTCTGCCATTACTCAGTCAGCATTACTCTATTCCCCACTTATTTCATGTACCCAGCCAGATGACTCTTAAATGTCACGAATACATCTGTTTGCACGAAATTCTCTGACAGTGCGTTTCAGACACTCGCCATTCTCTGCGTGAAAAGCTTCCCCAGCACATTTTCATGAAACGTTCCCCTCGTCCCTTGCATCAGTGCACAGCTGTTGATACTTACATCCTTGGAAAACACCACTGACTATCCACCCTCTCCATGCCTCTCATAGTTTTGTACACTCTATCAGATTTTTCCTCAGCCTGTTTCTTTACAGTGAATACAATCCGATTTCAATCAACCTCTCCTCATTTTCATTACCCACTCTAGGTCTGGCTGATGAAGGCAAGCATGTTATATGCTTACTTAATCACCTTGGACAGCTTTGTTGCCACAATTAGGGAACTGTGGACCTGCACACTCAGATCACTCTGTATACTAACATTCCAAAGACCTCTGCAATTTACAGTATGAATGGGGCATCGATTCAAATGATCTACCCTATCTATGCATCTTACAGTTGAAATACTGCCATTAAATTACTCCCTCAGGTTCCTTTGGTGATAGGTAAATAAATCCAGTCTACCCCGTTCTTAACGTAGATGAACAAGTTTATTGTAGACAAAATGGTTGGTTTCCCTTTGATAGTGTAGCAAGCAGTACTGAACGTAATTCACCATCTGAGGTCTAACTGGTGTGCTATAAATTATACCAAGACTTTCCTATGTCCTGGCGAATGACGGTGCGCATTCTTCATGCCTTCTTCACCACTCTATTTACAGGTTCTGCCATCTTTAGGGATCTGTGGACGTATATGTCAATGTCCAGCTGTTGGTTTTATGCTCGCTAGGGACCTACCATTCATTCTGCATACCTTACCCTAAATAGACCTCCAAAAATGGATAACCTCAGGCCTGTCAGGATGAAATTTCATCTGCCACCGCTCTGCTCAACTTAGCAATACAACATCAAAATCACCAGCAATTGTCGTGTCATCCACAAATTCTACGTTTACATCCAAGTCATAAATATGTGCAACAACCAGCAAGCGACCAGGCACCGATCCCTGTGGTGCATCAATGGTCATGTAACAAATGCAGCCCTTCACCATCTCCCTTTGCATCATACTAAAAATCAGTTTTTCATCCAATTTTCGATCTTGGTTATTTCCTTTGGGCTCTAAATCTGTTGGGCTAGCATTCTACGTGGGCCTTGCCCAGTGCCTGTTTGAAGTCCATGTAAACTACATCAAATGCTACCATCATCAATATATTTAGTTTATTTCAAAACAATATCTCAATTATTTTTGGTAGACAGTAACTCGAACCAACACATCTGTGCTCATTATCCCTGATCAATCCCTAGCATTTCAAGTGTTTATGAATCATGTCTCTCAGATTTTTTCCGAATAACTTCCCAATGACTGCCTTTCCACCACCTTGACTGTAAGGCTTGACTGATTCCTCCTCCCCTTCTTCAATAAAGGTATCAGATTAGCTACGCTCCAGTCATTTGACTCTTCACCTGTGGTCATTGCAAATTTGGATATCTTCGTTTAAGGTCATGCAACCTTAACAGGCTGCGATAAATCTCATCAGGTCCTGGAGACTTATAATTTTCCTGTCCACGAAAACATATAGTAACTGTCCCTTATTAAGCTTAACGTGCAATCTATCCAGCTGTCTATGCACTTCATTATTTTTATACACCTCATCATTATCCTAACTGAAACCTCCAGCGACAATATTCTCCTTCTCAGTGAATAAAAACAAACAGTAAATTTAAGTTCTCACCCATATCCTCTGCTCCTGACACAAATTGCCCCTTTGGTTCAAATGGGCACGAACTTTTCCTTGGCCATGATATCGCTCTTCATATACTTATAAAATGCCTTTGAATTTCCTTAATCATATCTGCCAATTACATATCCTCTTTGCCCAGCAAATCTCTCTCGTTGGAACCTTCTTACCCCAAGGACCCTGTGGTTCGGAAGTTCTTCTTTCTTGTTAAGTTCTCTCTTTGTATCTTATGATCCTCTGTTATTTTACCAAAATCTGGACATATCTTGATATACAGATTTCCCAGGAAGTGCCTCCCTCCCCCTTCAATCTTAAAGACATACGATAAAGGCTGAGGTGTAATGGTATTGTCACTGGACTAGCCATGCAGGGACAGGGGCGAATGCCGTCACTGTGATTCATATCACAATGTAGCAGACATAATAATTTGTAATCAATGAAAATGTGTAATTAAAAGAATAATGATGACTATTAAATCATTGTCGATTGTTGGAAAATCCCACCTGGTTTACGAATATGCTTTAGATAAGGATATCTGCCGTCCTTACCTGGTCGGGCCTACATGTGACCGCACATGTGACTCCAGACCACCAGCAATAGCTGACTCTCAAGAGACAATAATTTCTGGCTACTCAGTGATGCCAACCGCCCATGATTTTCATTTAGCTCTACAGTGCAGCAGGAGGAGATTTGGCCCATTAAGTAAGTACAGATTTTCTCACAAACATCTTACCTAGGCCCAACCATACTTCATCCTCGTTATTCCACATACTTATCCCATTAATCAAACTTCCCTCTATTCATAGAGGCATTGAGATTTGCAACATGGAAACAGATCCTTCGACCCAACTTGCCCATGCAGTCAGCTTACGATATTAAGCCAGCCGAATATAGGTTTGGACAACATTCCTATCAACCAACCTTGCCCATGCAACTACTAAGTGTTTTTGTTTAAGACAGAGTTGTGCACACATTCACTACTACCTACGATAAATCGTTCCATACACTCGCCACCTCTGTGTGAAAACAAAAATGCCCCTCTCGACCCTTTTGTTTCTCTCACACATGTTAAACCCCCTTTATTTGTAAACTCTCCTGTCTTTGGGGAAAAAAATGCAGTCTATCCAGCTCTCAATGCACCTAATTATTTTTATACATCCCTATAATATCACCCCTAACTCCGAAATCCAATTTAGTACATGAACAGAGTAGAGCGAACAAATTTTAACTGAGGCACAAAATGATCTTTGGTGTCTCAAGGTAAGTTAGTTTTCATAGTGTGATGTTATAATGTGAAAGGAGGTGTCTGTGGAATCGGTTGTAGCCCCCAGTTTCAAAATCGAATTAGATCATATTCGGAAAACAGAAATTAAGTGCTATGGGATTAAAAAAAAACTCATTACACAAATTTGTCGCAGCCACGACGGGTCAAGTGCCTGCTTGAATGCTCAAACTATTCTGTGAAGCCACATTTAAACTAAAGTGCTTGCGATGATGATGTTAGGCAAGAACAGATATCACACAGTTTGGTTGAATATTATGCTGGACAGCACAATAAGCCTTAAAGAGAGTAGTTTGAAATAGTATCATATTGCTGGCAAGATTTTTCTTATGTGGCACCGTCTCTCTAGCTAACTGTTACACCATTAATAGTGTTTTCTGTGCTCTTGCCTTATCTATGTTTTGTATCTGTGATTGTCACGTAAGATGTGCATTTTGTAGAATCTCTGACTGTCTTCTGTAGACCTTAATATAACTCTATATTGAACGTATTTAATTTCGCCCCCCAGGTCCGGAAATAAATATTGCTACGTCTGTCGATATTTGGTACAAACAAAACTGCCACGTAATTTGGCTTCTACAAGAGAGCCGTCCAATCACATCGATCCTTTCAGGAGATTGTCAGAGAACAGAATTCTGTTTATGCCTTTAAATCAATTTTACTCACTCACCTACAATATTATACATCAACACTTCATGAAATAAAACTATGAATTCTCAAAGTATATTACCTTTCAATTGTTTCACCTTATCCGCTGATAAATCGGAAGTAAATATAGCATGTAAGTCTTTTTATAGAACAGGGAATCATGATGTGTTATGACAATCTTCTATGCTACTTAGTTGTTTGGATTTGTGCGATGGTTCAAATCAGAGAACATTGAGGTTCCTCAATTCCACAAAAGAAAACAACCCACTAGCAGAAACCGTTTATGGAAAGGAAAGGGAAAAAAAAATATCGGTGACCTGGGCAATTCCCCCTCCCCACTCCACGAAAAGAATAGCATTTTAAATAGCCTCAAGTTATTCATAGCCAACATGTTTCGCATTTTTCGATGCAATTCAACGTGACCCTTTACTATCGCAATTACCATTATGCTGTCAATAATTCGGATTGAGGAATGGATATTGAAAACTCCACCTGCTGTGTGAGATACATTGAAGGTTGTGCTGAATGTCTTCTTGCAACGGCAACCCCCATCTTTACGACGTAAACGGAAAGAAACAATACCTGCCATGTCCACATAAAACAAATCATAGGATACTTTACCGAGTTGTTTTCGACATTTTATCACCTCTGAATTAAAAGGAGAGCGACAGATAAATTGTGAGATTCATCGATTTGAAAGAATGCTAAAACACAGCAGGTAATAACAGAAAATGAACAATAAATTCGGCTGCCCTTGAAGCATCTGATTAGCCAGGAATATGTTGGGTTTTTCGAATCGGTATCACTCATCTTCAGGACTGAAGACGGTTAAGTACTTCTCGTTCTCGTGCTACAGGTAATGGAGACACATTTCCCTTGTCAACCTATTCGAAACATCGTATATTTGTATACAATTTCACTCATTTGGCGTTGTGCAAAAAAGAACAAACCCAGAAACTTCAAGCAAATTTTCAAGTAAGCACATGAATTCCTGGAACATTTTTTTTGTAAATCTTAGAAACTTCTTAAGTGTACTCAGCGATACGAATACAATGCTCTGTTTGTGGGTTCAGTAACAAGTTACGAAGGTTCCGTAATGCTGCGTTTGGACCGTATGGGCAGCTCTTAATGCTTCTCAGTCTTTCTGGGAATAAGTCAGGGGTGTCCACATTGGGGCAAGACATTTTGAGCTCTGCCGCTTTCCAATTCAATCAATTAAGGCCAGTTCAAGAAAAGTCATAGTGAGCTCTCTTTTTCTGATTGGACCGCATGCACTCAGATGTAGGATATTCACAACTGCCCAAGAGGTTGAGGGGGGAATTGTCAGCAAACCACTCAGCTGCTCTCCCGAAAACTCAACATCGACAGGATACTGCCACAAGCTCGAGCTGTAGGAAGGTTTTCTGCATATTGTTCCAGGGATGAGGCACGTGGAAGGAATAGAAACGCAAGGTCACTTTTAGAAAAATACAAGGTAGGGGGGGGAGGTGGATTTGAATATGGTCGTCATAAGCATGATAAGTTTTGCCAGCATAGATTAAGGAAAAAAAATACAAATATGTCTGACAAAAATAACAGAAGAAGCTGATTTTCGACGACTGACAAAGAGGACAAACAAAACGAGTTGGTGGGGGTGGGGGGTGGGGGAGGAAAACTATTATGCGTTGATTTGAAACGCAATAACAAAGCTTTTGCTGCCGAGTTATACAGTGCAATGTTTAAAAATAAAATTGGACAAGCTTCTGAAGTGATCGAAAAGGGTCTTTAAGGCTGAACGGGAAAAGGCAAGTTTTGGAACTGAGTTGCAGAAAGATGATATGGAAAACAGCGTTTCATGACCCGTTGAACGTTTCGAAAATTCTATTATACTATTAGAATAGCTTAACATTTGCAGACCTCGCAGATCAATAGGAATCAATCTGACCATTTTCAATGCTTACATTCTGTTGGGAGATAAACGTAATTGAACAGAAAAAAACAATGCAAGCATAGGTATACATCATCTGAAAAATCAGCGACCTACTTACACACTCAAAACAATTCCCTTTGGACTTCCTACAAGAGATTTCCCCGCTCCGCTCGCTGGGCTTTTCTGAGCAGAAAACGTCGTACCATGAGGTTCCACTTGCAATCCAAAGTAATAGTCATGATGGTATGCAATGGGACACAGAAAGGCTTCGAAATGATGCCAGATTGCTGGAACAAAATTGCACCATTCGTAATAAAAAAAAAAGGAATCCACTTCTCACCGCTATCTTCTGGTACTCTCTTGACTCTTACGTTTCCTGAATGCATAAAGGAAAGCAAGTGTTCTTTCATCCATACGTTTTTGATGACGCACAAGACTTCTCCGACATCCTGCATCAAATTTTGCAAGCATGATGCAAACATAGAACATAGAACATTACAGCACAGAACAGGCCCTTCGGCCTTTGATGTTGCGCCGACCAATATAAAAAGCAATGCCCCTCCAAACTAAACCATTCCCTTCTCTTCCATATACTTCTCAACTAACCTCTTAAACGCCACCAAACTTGGCGCATCTACAACTGCTGCAGGCAGGGCATTCCACTCCCGAACCACCCTTTGGGTAAGAACCTACCTCTGATATCCGTCCTATAACTATCACCCCTTAATTTAAAGCTGTGTCCCCTCGTGCTAGCTTTCTCCATCCTAGGAAAAAGGCTATCACTGTCCACGCTATCTAAACCTCTAATCATCTTATATGTTTCGATTAGGTCCCCTCTTAGCCGCCTCCTTTCTACGAAAACAACCTCAAATCCCTCAGCCTCTCTTCATAAGACCTGCCCTCCATACCAGGCAACATCCTGGTAAACCTCCTCTGTACCCTCTCCAATGCCTCCACATCTTTCTTATACTGTGGGGACCAGAACTGCACACAATACTCCAAGTGCGGCCGCACTAAAGTTTTGTACAGTTGCAACATGACGTTGCGGCTCCGAAATTCAATCCCCCTACCAATAAAAGCTAAGACTCCATATGCCTTCTTAACAACCTTCTCGACTTGACTGCCTACCTTCAGGGATCTATGCACATACACACCAAGATCCCTCTGTTCATCAAGACTACTAAGAATCCTACCATTAGCCTATACTCTACACATTTATTATTCCTGCCATAGTGCATTACCTCACACTTTTCCACATTAAACTCTATTTGCCACCTCTCGGCCCAGCTCTGCAACTTGTCCAAGTCTCTCTGCAAACTATAACACCCCTCTTCACTATCTACCACTCCACCGACTTTAGTGTCATCTGCAAATTTACTAATCCATCCTTCCATACCCTCATCCAGATCATTTATAAAAATTACAAACAGCAGGGGCCCCAAAACAGACCCCTGAGGTACACCACTTGTCACCGAACTCCACGATGAATATCTCCCATCAACTATCACCCTCTGTCTTCTATCTGCTAGCCAATTCCTAATCGAATTAGCTAAATCACCCTCTATCCCATACATCTGCATTTTCTGCAGAAGTCTTCCATGGGCCACCTTATCAAACGCCTTACGAAAGTCCATATATACCACATCAACCGCCTTACCCCCATCCACCTCTTTAGTCACTTTTTCAAAAAACCCAATGAGGTTAGTAAGGCACGACCTACCCTTCACAAAACCATGCTGACTATCCCCAATCAATTCATTTCTCTCTAAATAACTATAAATCCTATCCCTAATAATTCTCTCCAATACTTTGCCCACAACAGAATTAAGACTCACTGGCCTATAATTCCCTGGAAGGTCTCTCTTCCCCTTCTTGAACAATGGGACCACATTCGCTATCCTCCAGTCCTCCGGAACCACACCCGTAACCAACGACGACCTGAAGATCAGAGCCAGATGCTCTGCAATCGCCTCTCTTGCCTCCCAGAGAATCCTAGGGTAAATCCCGTCCGGCCCAGGGGACTTATCTAACTTCAAACCCTCAAGAATATCTAGCACATCCTCCCTATCTACTTCAATATTTTCCAGTTTGCAACCCTGTACCTCAGTGTTCTCCATAACTACATTTACATCACCCTGCGTGAATACCGAAGAGAAATATTTATTCAGTGCCTCGCCAATCTCTTCAGGCTCCACGCACAACTTCCCACTGCTGTCTATGACTGGCCCTAATCTTGTCCTAACCAATCTTCTATTCTTAACATATCTAAAGAAAGCTTTAGGATTCTCCTGAATCCTATCAGCCAAAGTCTTCTCGTGTCCCCTCTTAGCTCTCCTCAATTCACTCTTTTGCTCCCTCCTGGCTAATCTATAGCTATCCATTGCACTAACTGAGCCTTCAAGCCTCATCCTGACATAAGTCTCCTTTTCCCTTTTAAGCAGCAAATCAACTTTTTTCGTACACCAAGGTTCTCTTACTCGAACCATTTCCTCCTTGCCTGACAGGGACATACTTATCAAGGACTCACAGCAGCTCCTCCTTGAATAAGCTCCACATTCCAGATGTTCCCAGTCCCTGTAGTTTCCTAATCCAATCTATGCACCCTAATTCTCTCCTGATGGCCTCATAATTACTCTTCCCCCAGCTATAACTACTGCCCCCAGCTTCATGCCTATCCCTATCCATCACTAATGTGAACGTAGCCGAATTGCGGTCACTATCACCAAAATGTTCACTAACTTCCAAGCCTAACACATGGTCACGCTCATTGCCCAGCACCAAATCCAATGTAGCCTCACCTCTAGTTGGCCTATCTACATACTGAGTCAAAAAACCTTCCTGCACACTTTGTGTGAAAACTGACCCCTCTAACGAGCTAGAGCTATAGCTATTCCAGTCAATATTAGTAAAGTTAAAGTCCCCCATAACAATTACCCTATTACTTTCACTCCTGACCAGAATTGACTTGGCAATCCTTTCCTCAACCTCTCTAGAACTTTTAAGAGGTCTATAAAAGACTCCCAACAGGGTGACCTCTCCTTTCCTGTTTCTAATCTCAGTCCATACTACCTCAACAGACAAGTCCTCATCAAACTTCTTTTCTGTCACTGTGATACAGTCTTTGACTAATAATGCCACTCCTCCCCCACCTTCTACCTCCTTCTCTACTCCGACTAAAGCATTTGAACCCCGGAACCTGCAACATCCATTCTTGTCCCTGCTCTACCCACGTCTCTGAAATGGCCACAACATCGAAGTTCCAGGTACTGGTCCAAGCTGCAAGTTCCTCCCCCTTATTGCGAATACTCCTTGCATTAAAGTAAATGCATTTCAAACATGCCCTACCCCACCCGTATGCTGCTGTGTTTTACGGCTTTCCTCTATGACCCCCTTACTCTCATCCCTCTTAGCACCCCAACTATTCAGAATCCCACCCCCCCCCGAATCAGTTTAAAGCCCCCTGCATAGCCTTAGCAAATTTTCCCCCCAAGATATTAGTTCCCCTCTGGTTCAGGTGTAGACCACCTCTCTTATAGAGGTCCCACCTATCCCAGAATGAGTCCCAATTGTTCAGGAACCTGAACCCCTCCCTCCTGCACCATCCCCGCAACCACGAGTTCAAACATTCCCTCTCTCTATTCTTCTCCAAACTATCCCTTGGCACAGGCAAAAGTCCAGAGATAACCACTCTGCCAGTTTTGGCCCTAAGCTTCCACCCCAACTCCATAAATTTCTGTTTAATATCCCTTTCCCTCGTCCTTCCTATATCATGTGTCCCTACGTGAACTATGACTTGGGGCTGACTCCCCTGTCCCTTAAGAATCTTAAAAACCCGATCTGCGACATCCTGGACCCCAGCCCCTGGGAGGCAACACACCAGCCCTGAGTCACTTTTATTACTATTTACTCTCCTATCTGTCCCTCTAACTATGGAGTCTCCAATTACTAGGCCCAATCTCTTATTCCCCCTACCCACCTGAGCATTCTCAGCAGGCTCACCCCCAGAGGCCGGCTCCCTTTGGTCATCTCCAGTTGATTCTTCCTCAACTGTAGCCTCCAAGACAGAAAATTTGTTTTGGAGGGGAACAGCCCCAGGGGATTGTCTACCCGATTGCTTCTTACCCCTCCTCCTAATGGTTACCCAAGAATCACTTTTAGGAGTGACTATCTCGTTGTTACTCCTGCCAATATCCTCCTCAACCTCTCGAATTATCCTGAGTTCCTCTAATTCCAGCTCCAGCTCCTTAACACGATCCTCAAGGAGCTGCAAATGTGCACACTTCCTGAAGGTGTAATCAGCAGGAACACTACTGGTGTCCCTCACCTCGTACATACCGCAGGATGTGCAACGTACTGCCTGCGCTGCCATCCCTGATACGTTAATTTCCAGGAGAGAGAAAAAAAAACTTTCCACACACTTTTATTCTTAGGTTAGAGGAGGGGGGAGGGTGGGATTCTCTACATGTGTAGAGTATCGGGTTTCCTCTCTCTACCAATTTATAGAGACAGAGAAAACTACAACTACCGGCAGCCTCCTAATGACAAACGGTAGGCATGGCTATTTGTTAGGGATTTCAATGCCTCATTCAAATTGGATTGCAGTTGCTGTACATTGGTAGTACTGTTATTGTTACAATGAACATAAATTGGTAAGTCGAAACGCTGGTGCTTTCTAATTATGCCTTCCCAATAAATTAGTCCTAACTTCCCAAATTCCTGCTAAAAACGAAATCTATTGTGCCAGCTCAAAAGTGAATTGTACAGCTGGAATAAATTGTTCTCTTCTATGCACTGTAGCAGAGGTACCTTTATGCTTGTGGTGTAAAGCTAATTGGATCAGATTGTCCTGTCATGAATGCTAGTTTCAGCTAATCCCAGTTTTTCTATTTGTTTGACCATGTATGCTAGCCAGTTGACTGCCCCAGAAAAACAATGGTTGTCCATGGTGCAACAAGACTGCGTTAATGCAGAATTCTTAATTTTATTTTTACCATAATAATTTGACTATTTTAAGGTGCCTTATGAGAATTCACAATGTGCCTAGGACAAAATATGCAAAGGTATCATGAAATGCAAATTAACCATGTATTATTTTATAAGCTTTTACTTTCAATATATATGTATTGCGCATCTGTGTCAACTTCTGTTTGTATGCAGCATTATGGGAAACACAACGGAGACAGACCAAATTCTTTTTTCATAAAATGGAACACAGAAAATCAGCTTCTCTTATCTGTTTTTGGATACACGAAAAATTGTTTAAATCATAGGCCTGTTATTTAAGGGACTAAATTCGTCTATGAGTAGCGAGGCTGGAGCAGTCTATCAAGCTGATAAAGGAAGCCCAGATTCCAGTGAAAGATGTTCACAGATAGCCTTGTACACTGGGAATGACTTGGGTTAGATTTCCTAGGTAAAGTGGAAAGAACTTACATGAGTAATAAGCTAATAATTTATTTTTCCTGTTGACAGGTGGAACGTTATTGGTTAAGGTAATATATTTGAATATTGTGATTGAGTCCTCCAGTCTGATTGACAAGACTAGGTGGGATATTGAAATATTCAGAATAAATTCATAATTTGTATTGAACTATATTATCTCAGAGTAAACAGTTTATCCTCATTGATTGCGTTTCTCTCCTGATGCAAACATCAGCAAATAAAATGATTTTCGTTCTTAAACTATATACGTTTTTTGACTTCCACGTATTGGTTTAATGAACCTCAACAAGCACAGAGAACCGCAGGGGACATCTCAGAAAATTCCTCTTGTACTTTTTGTGCACTGCAAGCAGTGGTACCTTCATCACCTGCCTATGGTCTAATAATAACAGCATCAGATTGCTACGTCATGAATAGTATTTGTTGCCAATCCCATTTTTTTCACTTGTTTAATATTGTAAGTTAGCACGTTTGCGGCCCCAGGAAAATATTGTCGTCCATGGCGTAACAAGACAGCATAAACACATGTCGTATGCTTTTGAGTTTTGTAGTGATGACAGACAAAAATCACGTCATTGCATTAGTTGGGAAACGCTCTTAATATAGGCTTGTCTCGGAATCCATGTTAAAAAAGTGATATATTCGAAGCATATTATGGGCAAATAGATAAGTATTAACTGCCCTCCAGAATGTGGGAAAACTGGATGCCTGGCTGCAAGAAGTAAATGCATATTAGTATAGAACAAATGCCTGCAATTTAGTGCTTTTGGTAATCTGACGAGTTTAATTAATGCACAATTAGTGGTGCAGGGGCATATATTCTGTCATCGTCTGATTAAAATTTGATAACAATAAAAAAAAGGCTGCTGTTGTTTTACATCCTTAGATTAATCAGAACATATAACATCGAAAACCTTACTAAGACTCTTTGTATCAATCGAAACAAATTTTCCACAACAGTATATACACATGATTTTCTAATTAATTCCAACAGTGAGGTTTAATCCCATAACGACTGTAAAATTATGCGGAACGTGAAGAAGATTAGGTTTATCTGTATAGCTCATTAAAAGGAAATAAGTTACAGTTGATAAAATGGACCCCTTGCATTCTGCTTTGCTACAGTTGATAGTGAATGTCAAAATATTACCGCCAGTCACGAAACTTGTCTTATTCTAGATCCAAGCCATAATTCTGTTACCTTCAGTTGGGGATCGCTTCAATGTGTCCAATTCTGTAAACAAAGTCAAATCATTCAGCTCTCCCATAATATAGGAAGGACAAGTTGAGTTCAAATTTCTCACATACCTTAATTTCTTTTAAGGTGACATGTGATCCTTTGCGGTCATTTACAGGAAAGAGGTAGAGAATCTGCTGACTGGTGCAATGAAACTATCCTCTCCCTCAATGTCAACAAAATGAAATAGATAATCATCAACTTCAGTAAGCATAGTAGAAGGCATGCGCCTGCCTACATCTATGGAGACGAAGTAGAAATGGTTGAGAACTTCAAGTATTTAGGTGTCCAGATCACCAACAACCTGTCTGGTCCCTACATGCAGATACTGCAATTAAGAAAGCCCACCAACGCCTCTATTTTCTCAGGGACGAAGGAAATTGGTATGTCTGCTACAACTCTCACCAACAGAGGCACCGCACAAAGAATATTCATTCTAGATGTATCACAGCTCATGGATGTATCATGACGCCTGCTGTGTCCAGGACGGCAAGAAAGAACAAAACTGTGCTGTGGCATGTCTTCTGATGTATCCAGAATCACAAGGAACTACAAAGACTCGTGAATGAAGCCGAGCCAGTCACAAAAAAACTTCAATTCATTCAGCAGACAGCATAATCAAAGACCTCACACACCGTGGACATTGTCTATTCCATCTTCTTCAGTTGGGAAAAGGATACAGAAGTCTCAGATTACGTACCAACCGAATCAAGAGTAGCTTCTTCCTTGCTGCCATCGGAACTGTTGAGAGGACCTACCATACCTTAAGTTGATGTTTTTCTAGACACTAACTATGGCTATAACATTACATTCTCCATTCTCTCCTTTCCATCTCTATATGCCATATGCCTTGTTTGTACAGAGTGCAAGAAGCATTCTTTTTTGCACTGTAGAGTAATACATGTGAAAATAATGAATCAAATCAAATCAAATCAATGAGTTAGTTCAAAATCATACATGGATTGATTCTCAGATTATTCACAATTGCTGCCTGTGCGTTGGAACTCAGTATACATATTAAGCCAAATGAAAGTTTCTCTTCGCTCATTTTAGACTGAAAATATCGTTGAAAACATCAGGAAATTAAAGCACCCAGAGGAAACCCACGCAAAAATATAGGATAGGTGGATTAAGTGTGGTAACTTTTCCCCAGTGATGATTGACATTAATAGTGTAAATACGTGGGAAGATAGGATTAGTCTTTGGGTGGCACTCCTTCTATATTGTAAAAATTCTGTATCATATACCTAAAATGATGATGTCAGCCCCTTCAGTAAAATAATGATGCCATTCAGAAATTATGCTCAACTGTATATTGGATCTATATGCATGTTTTAATGTTGGAGCCAATATAAAATATCTACAGATGAAAGTTTTAAAGCAACCTAGCCATCCTTTCATTACTGTAATTACAAACGTGGTAAGAAGTCTGTCAACACCACGTTTAAATCCAACCGATTTATTTGATAGTAAACTACAAGCTTTCGACTCTATGGTCTTCGTCAGGTGAAGACCATAGGATCGAAAGCTTCTAAGTTTACTATCAAATAAATCGGCTGGATTTAAACCTGGTGTTGACAGACTTCTTACTGTGTTTACCCCAGTCCAACGCCAGCATCTCTACATCATTTCAAACATGCACGGTGAGCATCGTTCTAAAGTATTATGGAGCCCGCGATGTTTTTTTTTACTAAATGTAATTCGTCAATTTGGGATACATGAATGGTATGATCAAAAGCGATGCAGATATTTAGCACTATTTTTGGTATCATGGAATCCATACGGCTGCACTTCCACTGCGGTATATCTTGAGCATCACATGTTAACAGTCCCATTTCTTATTTTTCTTGATAGTGGCAGTCAGGCAGCTTCAATAAATTGGTGTGGAAACTATAACGGTTGTTTAATTGGAATTTCAATTGCACTTGGCAAAATTGTTTCAAGTGAACTTGAAAATCTTTTTTTTTCATTTGACAGCTATCGTACAAGTCTAAACTTAGGTTGGCTTTAAATTTCAAATCTCCTCCAATATTTATTTCTTTACTTGCATCCCTGGTGCTAGATTGAAACAAATTAAAATTTGGTTTCAACAAGTTGTTTAATTTTTTTCTTAAATGTCAATTTCGGCAAATTGTCTCAAAAATATGGTCACGCAAAATGGATAATATGCTTCAAAAATAACTAAGCATCCTACATCATAAATATCAGTATTACTTCAGAGGGAAACTCAAACAAGTAAGATTTCACTGCAAAACAACTTGAACTGAAAAAAAAACTAGTATTTGCCTCAGGAGACTTTTACGAAAGTCTCAACCTGAAGTTGCACGATGTTATTTTGTGGAGACAATATATGTTTTCAAAAGTACTGAATGCCTTTAAATATAAATATAAATTTGTGGCTGCTGCATAAATACACTGACATGTATAGTGATCAAGTAAATAAGAATGACCACAACAGTATTTCTGCCGGTATAATAGTTAATCATAAATATAATTTAATGTAATTAGAAAAGATTCATTTTGCTCCACTACTTCAATTTGATGCACACTCAGCAGGCGAAATAAATTTCTGAAAGCAGAAATCAAAATTAGTCAAAATACTCTCGATTTGTTAGTTAATATGAAGCACTTGTCGTGTTGCTGTATGGGCATATGGACAATACTGTCCAAGTCAGCATTTTTCAACCTGCAATCATTGTCTGCGGCAAGCGAATGTTGAACCACCTCCTTGAAGTGCAGCCCTCCACACATGATGCCTTGCTGATTCGGATAAACTGCAAGGATTTTGACCACCAGAAGGTGCAGTAGTCTCGTTTCAAGTCAATTTACGTCAGCATATGTCTTTGATAGGTAATATTAGATGTCAATGAATGATTAACTCTTGACCTTTCAGCTGTTAGTAGTCGAGGGCTTGGGCAGTTATACCGAAGTAGATACTGCATTGCATTTTCCAAATTAAACACTTATCTGCAGTGAAATATCAGTTAAAATGAAACAATGCTTTAGGTTATGGATATGGAACAAGATTTTTTTTCTGTGATCTTTAATGTTAAATTGTTTATGTTGTTGTCGCCAGTGGGTTTCACACTATCAGTGCAATGTTGTTGTTGTGAAAATCCGCTAGTCGCAACACTCAGGCGTCTGTCCACGTATACTAGTCAATGCAGCTAAGCAGTATGTCTTTCAGACTGTGAGAGGAAACGAATGCAAACAAAGAAACCCACGCAAATATGGGGAGAACTTGCACATATTAGTCAGATGGCAAACAAAGCTGAGATTCGAAGCGAAGTCTTTCTCGAAGTGAGGCAGCAGTGCTAACAAACGTAGCACCTTGACACCCTGTGTGACAAATTTTTTGAATGATGTTTGAGCTGCGGTCAGTTAGCTGAGAGAAGGTGAAATCCATTAAATTGCTGACATGCATGGGCAAGTTATAGCAGTTGTATCATTAGTTTATCACCATATATTCGAAGATTCCAACTTGCTATTGCAGTTTGAACTTTTCTAAGACAAGTCCAGTAAAGGTCGTGGTCAAAGGTAATGCACAAATTGTTGCGAAATGAAAATTTGTTGCGATTAAGGACTGTCAAAAAAATGGTAAGTTTTCTCTTCGTCATAGTGATCATTACTTGTACTTCTGTTACAGGAATGTAACTTGTGCCTCAGCAGCTGAAGCCTGAATGGCCGGGCACATGTAATGGTTCTGTTTCTAAATGACAGCTTTCATCCCCGCCAAGTATGACTAAATATCCCCACGTCTGCTCCTATCTCTTCTGGCGATAGAAATATGCGGTTCATATGATTTTTTTACATATTGGAAGTATAGTTTTAAATTCAACCTAACTTAAGCGGGTCATGTGAAACTTTCTGCAATCTATCTGACACCAGTGCTGGATGCTTTCATTGTTGGACATTATTTGCTGTGAAAAAGCTGCAGGCTTTTTTTTCTGCAGGCAATAGTAATGAGGGTCCGCAATGGGTGTAATGTAAGCTTATGACAATCCAGAAAATACACTAGGGATTTGTTACAGAATGATATTTTAATGCAACTACATTGAACTGAAACCATTGCTTGTGTCACCACTGAACGTGACGTCATCACCTGTTGCTGTTGCCACCATTGTACATTTGTATATTAACTGCCGTTATTTCTTATTCTATTCTGTGACTGTGGTTTCGATGTTTAACAAACTGTTGCCTATCATGAGTCCATATTTTATTTTAACTTGACTTATGGTGATATATTTAAAACGTTAAGCATTCATAGTGCGTTTCAACTATCTTTTGTGTATTATGAGTTTTAAAAAGTGAACATTTTCCTATATATTTGAACGTATGCGTTGTTTACAAAAATAAGGTACTGTTTAATTTTAGTTTCTTTTTAACGGAAAATGTCTCCCACCAAATGCAATCACCTAGCAACTAATAGTTCTAATACCTTTTTACAAATTGTCGCACTCTGTAGAGATGGTAATATTGGGAAGGTTCTTGATCAAGCAGCTGCAGCTTGAACAAAGGAAAACCTCATTATGATCTTATATCAGTACAACAAAGGGTTAAGGCAATTGATAACGAAAACAGTGGGTTCATATCTTTTAAACACTATAAACCAGAGATTTCGTCAATAGCCATTTGTTTCAATTTTACCACTACTCCTTGATGACAAAGTGGCCAATAGAATCTTGATGTCGCGAAAAGTAATTTATCATAATTTCTAGACAACATCCACACTTGTGCAGTTATGGAAATGAAATCTATAGCTGAGCTGGCCATGCGGGACCCAACTGGGCATTGCTGAGTTTGCAAGGAACATGAGCTAAGATTGATATATTTACATTTACACCTTCGCCCAACTGAACTCTTCCAACTTCAGAACTGAGTAAACATGCCTGAATGCCTAATGAAGATTATATGGTTTCAATTATTTTTGTTAGAACAAAGAACAACACAGCACCGGAAACAGGCCCTTCGGCCCAACGAGCCCGCGCCGCCGTCCTAACGTCTTAATGACATATAGGGACCAATAGGTATATTGAACATATCACTGTCTTCCCACATTTTTATTTTTCCGGTTTAGGAAATGTTCTTGATCAATATCTGTGAGAATATGATCGTACATATTTGATATATCAGTAATGACCATGAATTGTTTGATGGTGGATCGTCAATCAGGCATGCAGAGATATCTGTTGATGTCCCGTTATAGTGGTCCATGTTGTCGTGTTCCAAGCAACTCATGCAGAACAGCTGGCGTGTGTTGATAAATGCTGCATCTCTAGCGAATGATAACCTCTCACATATTTTGTTGCTCCAATGAAAATTAATTGGAAAAGACTTGCAAGTGCCTTGAGTTTTATATAAATTTCTTTGCTTCAAAAAGAACATTCTTGCCTCCCCTCAGGTGATGAGATTTATCTGACTGTGATGTAAGGATTCTTGATCAGTTTGGAAATCAAGAGTTATTGAGAAGGCGCAAGGAATTGCATGTGGGGAATGTTGGATCAGCCATGATCATACTGAACGGCAGAGCCAGGAGAGCGGGCCCTATAGTCGACTGCTGTTTCTGTTTCCTATGATTTAATTGATCATAATTGGAGTGAAAATTCAGTTTCATGAAGCACATAGGAGTATTATGCAGGATAAGTACAGCCGTAGATGAAATTGTCTTGCCAAAAACAACATATTCTTGAAGAAGAAAACATACTTCACAATAATCATTTACACAGCTCAGATTTTAGAAAGCTGTTGAATGACATCACTTTAGTATTCAACAAGCTGGGAGATATTTAAAAACATGGTATGCCATATATTTTCAATACAGATGGAGCCAAATACTATGTCGGTCCTTCAAATTCGTGCCATCTTTTCAAAAATTGAAGCACAAAGTGCCAATAAGGGAAATAACTAATATTCTGAATTAAAGTGGAAATTACAAAAAAAAGCCAGCTTAATGTATTTTACGTACTCACCAGCATCTTTCTCATTAAGTTTGAGCTCTGCAAAAGAAAATCAATTTGCAAACATCCATAGAGTATCTGTGATAATTATCATTAACAATCATAACGTGATTACAAGCAATTTGAAACCATTATTTGATATTTGGTAAATAAAATCAATAATCTGCTTAATCATATTACATGGTAACGGTAATATTTTGCCCACGTCATTAATGCAAGAACTGATGTGTTGTTACCTGCAATTGTTAGTTTGCGCTGGGAGTTGCGGAGTTCTGAAAAAGAAATCCGATCAGTGAAATCATAAAATCAAACAATCATAGAATCCCTATAGTGTAGAAGGAGACCATATTTCTTGTTTAGTCTGAATAATGTTAGTTTCAATATAAAAATCGCCCATACTCATCACAATAAGTGTTTATTTTCATTTGAAATGCAGGACGTTTGTTCTTTCAGGGATTCTGAGCATTGTTATGGAACCAAACATTCGGGATTAATTACATATAGTCACACTCTGTAGAGATGGTAATATTGGGAAGGTTCTTGATCAGGCAGCTGCAGCTTGAACAAAGGAAAACCTCATTATGATCTTATATCAAAACAACAAAGGGTTAAGGTAATTGATAATGAGCTGTTTTGCTCGTGCTTAATGCCTGTGTTTATCAAATGTTTAAATGCTTACGTAACGTTGTCACATCAACTTACATTATCGTAATGGATGGTGTACTTTCATCATCTCAGTAAACATTCACTGCTGTACCGCGAAGTATTGATAACACGTGACCATGTTTTCTTACCTCCTGCGCATTTTACACACTATAGAAATAACATATTTCTGGAGGCGGCCGATATTGATCTCAATGGCAGAGGGTCTAATTAGCAAACATTTTCATATTGAGCATATCCCAATTCTTGAATGTTTTTGCACTAATGTCTACTGCAGTGAATCATAATTATCCCATTTCATTCCTCGTGTCAAAATTATTAATAGGTTTTCAGTTTGCAATATCGAAATATGGATATCATAAACATAATGGTAGTCCGAATTTTTTTAAGGGGATCAATAATTCTGTATAGCTTCAAAATAACCTTGAAATATTTGAATTTACTCTGAGGATCTAATCGAATATTGCAATATTTATCGATTTGAAAGATTAGTTTATTTCTGAAAGAAAAAAATACAGAAAATATTGGGTATTTTTATGCTGTCATAGGATACTGGTTTTGCTGCCTTGTACAGCATGCATTGTTCCCTCAAAAATGCCTTTGAACTGAATAACTTCCTTGATCAACTCATTTATTTTAGGATTACGACCAAACCAGAGGACGATAGCAAATTTCTGTTCCTGAAGGGAACGAATGAACTTCATGGTTATTTTACAGTACTTGGCAATGGTTTCGTGCTCATCATTAGACTCTAATTCCATGTAACTTTATTGAACTCAAATTTGAACACCTGCCATGGTGTGGGATGGGGGATGAAACACAGTACTATACCTCCACCCCACACGTAGGCCATTAATGCATTGTTCGTTCCGTAAAGATATCACTAAACCATCAACTCCTCATAAACTCTACAGATGTGGCAGCATCTGTGAAGAGAAACAGAATTAATAGTTCGCACCTACTGGTATTTCTAGTGAACAGATGGATGGATTAATTTTGACATTTGGAAAGCGGTGGAGGAGGTGGGACGGAATAAACGACCCAGTGATAGGCCATGATAAAGGAATTATTGACAGTTATTTCTTAAATGTAGTATCTAATAGTGACATTAAAGGATACATAGTATTATTAGCTGCAGAAGGTCAGATACCAGAATGTGCTAATGGGTGCATTGAAGAACGCGGGTAAACTAAATAGGGGAGTTGAGGGTGTCTTAGCAATGTTGGGGGACAACATATGGCTGAAATATAACTGACAACAAACTGTAAAATGTGACACGTGGTTAAGATGGAGAGGAAGTTTGCTGTCTAGAATTCTGGAACTCACTGTTGTGTCCAAAGGCTGTAACGTGCCTAAATCGTAGACGAAGTATCACAGTACTCCAGAAGTCCAAACGTATAAAATGTGGACATGAGATCAATATATTCACTTGATAAGTTATTAATGAGCGGACAGTTTGTCTCATGGTTGCGGATGGAATGAAGATATTCCACAAACAATTAAACAACCTTAAGTTTCGCCTCTCCTATGTAGATGAGACATCATTGACAGCAGTTAGTATGAAATTTAAAGAAATGCAGGTGAAACAGCCTTTCACCTGAAATGACCATTTGGGTACAGTGCAAAAATAGATAGGCAGGTGCTGCAATGTTTGCCTTTGCAGGAGTAGGTGTCGTGGGGTAGAAATAGCTCATTACGGGCAATTGAAGATTGTACCAGCATGCCACGAAGTAAAAAGGCTGACGGAGGTTGCTGACAGGAGATTATTTGTTTACTAGAGGTATTATGCTGAATTTGGAGGCGAAGTTGATCCTGTTCAGTCTATCCATCGTGTTTTGTTACTTTCAGATTTCGAACACCGATAGTATTTTGCTTTCAAAACAGTTTTGGTTTCTGGAACATTTCCAGACTCCCTTTTTTTAGACCATACTGTAAGCACATGACTAACCCATACTGACATGTTTTCGTATATTCCAGATGCATTCTCTTCAGTGTAAAATAAATAAGATTCCAAAGACTGATTAGTGGAAATTAGTTCCCAACAATAAAGAAAATAAATTGAACTAATTTCAGATTCCATATAGTAAAGCGACACATTTTCAAGCACACACCATTGTCTTTCTCTTTCAAGAGTGTGTCTGTTGAAGAAAATATAATTTAGATAAAATAAATCGCACACATATTATTGCATCTTAGGCAGATATCAAATGGTTTAAATGATCCTGATTTTTTTGGAGTATTTTGGATAGAACGATGCACAGATCCATTGCATTCAACATTGGTTTTTATTTCAATATATGTGCTTGAACTTCCAAGGATATGAGTACTTCCAGACTAAGCATTGCATTAATTCAGATGTACACTGTAGCAAATTCGCGTGTAAATTGAAAGGAACAAATCAATGACGTTGTTCACTGGATGTGTGTTTAGTTCTTAATTCCAGCTTTTGTTTCGATTCTGATTACGTTAGAGAAGGTGCGAGGTTATTACATATTTGCAAGGTTATTACACAAAAAGTTAAGGTTAACTACAGTGCCATTGGTTTAATTGTGGCGTGGGTAGACCAGCCATTACTAAATTAGATGGGCTGTCACAAAACCTGATAGTTTAATCGCATTTATTACCGATGTTAACATTTTATTGCAGGCGTAGTAAATAAGCTGCAGTAGTCTCCCCATGTCACATGTGATGCTTAATCTCTAGTCAAAGCCTTTAGATTATAACAACAGTGATGTGACAATTATGCTATAGTTCTTCTCGAGTGCCACAAATTGGGTAGTCGCATTTACACTCACCATTGTTCACTATAGTTTGTCGCATAATTTCAGCTTCTAACATGAATAAAAATTTTAAAAAAACCTGATTACTTTTCACAAAAACAGTTGAATTAGGTGCGAAATTTAAGCAACTGGTATGAAAAAAAATAAATGAATCATAGGAATTAGATGTTAAAAATACGCTGTGCTGTAATACAATGTGCAGTTATCCACTTAGAATCAGAGGATCTGGAATCATTTGCAGACAAGGGCCCTTACACAATTAATTCTGTACCGACACGTTAGAAAGACCGGACTTCACATCTAATGCCATCTACCAGCACGTGGCCCACGGCCTTGAATGTTATGACGTACTATTTACGTACTTTTAATGGCTAAGAGGCAACCCGCCTACATCACCCTCCGAAGCAGAGAATTCCAGAATATCAAGGCCCTCTGAGTACAGAGAAACAACAAAGAAAATCATAGCACAGGAACAGACCCTTCAGCCCTCCAAACCCGCACGACCATGCTGCCTGACTTAACTAAAATCGCCTGCACTCTATCTTTCTGTTGTCATCTCATCCATGTGCTTATTAAGACGCCCCTTAAAAGTCACTACCGTATCCGTTTCCTCTACTTGCCCCGGCAACGAGTTCCAGGCACCCACTACTCGCTGTGTTAAAAAAAAAACATCAGCTTCGTACATCTATGTTGAAGCTTGCTCATCGCATCTTAAACTTATGCCTCTGAGAAATTGGCTCTTCCATTCTTAGAAAAAGTTTCTGATTATCCACTCTATCCATGCCTCTCATAACATTGTAGACTTTTATCAGGTCTTCCCTCCTCAATCTCACTCGGTCCAGTGAGAAGAAATCAAGTTTCTCCAACCTGTCTTCATGGCTAATGCCCTCAAACCAGGCAACATCCTTGTAAATCTTTTCTGTATTCTCTCCAAAGCCTCCGCATCCTACTGGTAGTGTGATGACCAGAATTGAACACTACATTCCAATTGTGGCCTAACTAAAGTGCTATAAAGCGGCAACGCGACTTGCCATTTTTTAAACTCAATATCCCGGCCCATGAAGACAAATATGCCGTATGCCTGCTTGAGTAACTTCTCCACTTGCATTGCCACTTTAAGTGACCTGTGTACATGTACACCCAGATCCCTTTGCCAATTAATACCCCGAAGCTTTCTGCCATTAACTGTATATTTTCTATTTGTATTAGACCTTCCCAAATGCATTACCTCACATCTGTCAGGATTCAACTCCATTTGCCATTTCTTCGCCCAAGTCTCCAAATGATCTATATCCTCCTGTATCCTCCGATGGTCCTCGTCGATATCCAGAAATCCACCATCATTTGTGTCATTCGCAAACTTGCTAATCAATTCAGTTATATTTTCTTCCAAGTCATTTATATGTATTACCAACATCAAAGTTCTCAGCACTGATCCCAGAGAAACACCACTTGTCACAGCCCTCCATTTAGGAATGCACCATTCCACTGCTACGCTCTCTCTTTTTTGGCAGAGCTAGTTTTCTATCCCACTTGCCAGCTCACTTCTAATCCCATGCGAATTCACCTTCTGCACCAGTTTGCCACGAGGGACCTTGTCAAAGGCCTTAGTGAAGTCTATATAAACACCATCCATTGCCCCCCGCTCCTCATCAAACATCTTCGCACTTCCTCGAAAAACTCGATCCAATGAGTGTTTACTAACATTCTCTCTAAATCTCTGACACCTCACTTTGAATCTATGTCCCCTCTAGACCTGCCCTTCTAATAAGTGAAACAATTGCTTCTTACCCACTCTGTTCATTTGACCATTCCTTGTACATTCTCTTGCAGTCCAAGTTACTAAGCACCACTCTAAACCATCCAGCCACTGTTTGTGTTTCCGCAAACTTACCATATCACGGAATGTTGCGTTATCAATCCTGTTCTTTCTTCAACTGTGTCTCTTGATGTCTACTATCTCACACTTCCCCCTGTCAAACATGGTCTGCAACCCAATGCTTTGTACTGCAATGCGAATGTCCTCCAAGTATGGTTTGGCCTTACTTCCTTGAAACTTAGTGCAGCTGTGCACCATCTGACTTGTTCGTTTTACTATGTAATTCCATGCCTTTAGTCTGATGACAGTTGATGTCCAGTTGCCTGCAAAATTAGTTTGGACGTCTCGCAAACAGCACCAGTAAGCCCGCAAGGTGTTAGTCTCGCTCTTCTTCCAATGTCGAGTATCCCGCTTGTACAGTCCCCATCTAACCCCGAAATTGTTCCAGTGATCCAGGAATTCAAAACGTTCCATCCTGCACAAACTTCTGTCTTATTCCCATATTTCTGTTCTCGCTAGCATGTGTTACCAGGGGCAATGCAAAGATGAAAACAATGACTTCCTGCTTTTTATAAACTACTGCCTGACTCCCTGAAATTCTTTATAGCAAACATGGAGAAAAAAAAGATTATCTTTTGAATGGATTTAAATCGTGAGAGATGGATTCTCAGTGAAGCAATTTTGTCCTCGTTGCTCAGCTGGTGTAAGGAGGGCCACTGGAACAGCGGCTAACAGGAAAGGGAAATGACATATTCGCTTTGGGAGTGACAGGATTCGATTTTAGGAATATAAAAAAAAATACTGCCGTCTGGGACACAAGATGGGTAACGCTTGGCGTAATGCGTGCTGTTATCTTTACCTGAGGAATGATATCCTTGCCATAGAGTGAATCCAGCAGCAGTTTACCAGGCAGATCCTGCGCTGCCAGACGAGGGGAGAATAAGTCGACTATGATTCCATTCACTGGAGTTCAGAAAAGCGGAAGACGATCTCAAAATAACTGAAAAAAATTCCAACAGGTTTAGGGTTTTAGATTAGAAAAGAATGATCGTTGTAGTGGGCAATGAGGATGGCAGTTTGAGGTTAAGTCGTAAAACTTTTCTGACTGAAGTGAGGAAAAATTGTTTCACCCAACCTGTGATGAATGTGTGGTCTTTAGTAACACGGAAAGTAATTGACGCCAAACCGTTATTGATTTGAAGAAGAAATAAGATACAATTCTTGAAGGCGAAGTAATTAAGGGATATGGCTTTTAGGCAGGATCAGAATATTGAAATAGATGAACAACCACGATAAAAATGAATGGTTTGAAAGTCCCAGTGACGTAATCCTACTTATACTTTCCATGTTTTCATTAATAGAAGCAGCGTATTTCAAATTATTTTCTTTTCTCATTTGTGTGAATTCCCCAATGGATCAGAAAATTGGGTGTAGTACTGCATTGCTGGCTTATTATTTAGCCCTGATCAACATCAACTTTACACTTCATATCCTCGTAAAATGAAAGCCAACGTTCTACATGTAAGGCGTCTTGCTCAAATAAATATGATTTTGACACAACACTTCCTTCTTAGCACTTGACATTACTTCAATAGCATTCATGATCAACTCGCCTAATGCTCCGATACCTGCGTTGAGAAATTCAATTTACAGGATATGAAAAAAATACTTAATTTTCGATGAGCAATAAGTTTATTCTAAGTGAATACAACTCGATGACATGTTATTGAAGACATCAGAAATACAAATTTTAACCTATTTGAAATAGATTGTGCTCGATAGTCTTTAATGTCTGTTCCTTTGTCAGTGAAATTTGAAAACATGTAAAATTCAAGTTTTCAAAGAATGCAAAATATTTAAAATTAACGTTGCAACATCTCCACAGTACAGTTTCTGTCTTGCTTTATTAAATTTTATTGCAGAAAGAACTGGGTGTCATTTAAGTGAACATTACAAACGTATTTTTTCACAGGTTAAATACTGTATTTAATTGCAAGCACTACTAACGAAGTATTAAGGTTATTTTACAGAGTAGAAAAAAAACACATCCTGTCCAACCTGTTTGCAAAAAGTGCATGTCCTTTGACAAGACTTTATCTAAACCTATTTTAGTGCCCTTTACCCCTTTCGTCCTAAGTCGGACGTTTAATGGCATTTATTCACTTCAAATGCTCACTTTGCTAGAAAGGTGTAAATGTTAACTACTTTCCCAGTAGAGACAATTTTATGCGACCTCTATTGAATTCATTAGTAATTCTAATTTTGTTATTGCCCCAGTTTTCTGCAAACTTTATTTTACTTTTGTCCAGTAATCATTTTCCAAACTTCAGAATCATTTTTATATCACTTGCAGTCTCAACTTTTCAGGGTCAGATGTGTACTGTTCGCATTCATTCGAGTATTGGTAAGAACATAAGACGATAATATATAGGAGCAGATTTAGGGCATTCGACCTGTCGAATCTGCTCCACCAATAAATTATGGCTGATCGGTTTTCCTCCTGCCCATTCCCCGCAAGTATCAAGTATCTATCCATCTCAGTCTTAAATTATGCTCAATGGCCTGACTCCACCATCTTCTGTGATAATGAATTCCATAGATTCACTGCTCACTGGCTGATAAAATTCCTCCTCATCTCTGTTCTAAAGGTTCAGCCCTTATTTCTGAGGCTGTCCCCTCGAATCTTTGCCTCGGCTACTAATGAGAACATCTTCCTCATGTCCGTTCCACCCTGGCCTTTCAGTATGTTTCAATATGTTCTTCCTTTTCAACTCGTTCGTATACAAAAATGCAGTCAACAAACGGTCCTCATACATGCAGATTTTTATTCCTCTTTTATTCACACAGAGGATTTGTGATCACCCTCTGGACCTTTTCCTTAGATCGTGCTTCCTTAGATCCGTGGCTCCAAATAACTCACAATACTCCAGATGTTGTCTTACCACAGCCTTATAAATTTTAATTCCAGCCCTCTCGAAATTCATGCTAACATTGCATTTACCTTGCTAACTATCAACTCATCCTGCGCACTTATCTTTAGAAAATGCTAAAATACTTCTCCTACGTCCCTTGCATTTCTGAACTCTGAATTTGCTCCACACTTAGAAAACATTCTACGCCTCAATTCATTCTTTGAGTGTGCATAATCTCACACTTTTCTATATTGTATTCCATCTGGCATTTCTTTGGCAAATGCGGTGACGTATCCAAGTCCTTCTGCAGGTTTATCGCATCCTCAGTACTGCCTGTCCCCCGCCTGTCTTTGTACCAGCTGACAATTTAGTCAACATGCCCTCGTTACTTTCATCTGGATCATTGATGCATGAAGTGACAAGCTGTTGTCCCAATATTGCCTCACTCACTCGTTACTTGGCTGCCATCCTCGAAAGAATCATTTTATCCACACTCTCTGCCTTCTGTTAATCAACCAATCTTCTGTATATGTTAATATCTTGTCTCTAACATCTTGGACGCTTACCTCATTCGACAGCTTCCTGTGTGGCATCTTGTTAAATACTTCCGGAAATCCAAGTAGATAACATCCAATGGTTCCTCTTTGCCCAATCTGCTCATTACCTCTCCAATGGATTATAAAATTGTTGTCAGGCATGGCCTCCTTTTCACGAAACCATGCTGACTTCGCCCAATTCAGTTCCATTCAGTTCCAAGTATTCCAAGACCTCTTCTCTACTACTGACAATAGCATCTTACTGACGGCCAAGACCAAACTAATCGGCCAGTAATTTCAAGTCCTTTGCCCCTGTCTCTTGTTAAACATGGATATTACATAAATGATTTCTGAGTCATCTGAGATTTCCACCCCCCCCCCCCCCCGCCCCGCCCCAACCCCAGCCATTCCTGGCAGATCAACACTTATATTTCCACTATCCCTTCGGCTAGATTCTGCAGATCGAATGATTTCCTTCTGCACTGCAGGGATTATGCGACACCTTTTCATTCTGTGATTTTCTTCAGAATCCCACGTTGTAGATCTATGTTGTTTATCCACCTTAAGATGGATAAACTGCTATCGTGATGGACATAATAGTAATCTTTGCCCCCGACACTCTTGAATTTCTGATATGTTTCTCGTGTCTTCCATTGCACAGGCTGATGCAAAGTAACTTTTCAGTTCATCTGTCCTTTTTTTGTTCCCCACCATCGTCATTTTCCAGCGATCCAGTGTCGTCTCCTGCATCTCACGTTCGCTTTATATATCTGATATATATCTCTTGGAATCTCATTTTACTGACTAGCTTATCCTCATTGTTCATCTTCTACCCCCCACCCCCATCTTTTTTTTAGTTATTCTCTGTTTGTCTTTTAGGGCTTCCCAAAACATTTGCCACATTGTATGTTTTTCTTTTGCATTTATGCTGGGTTTAACTTGCCTCGTTGGCCATGGTTGCTTCGTCCATCACTCAGAATGGTGCTCCTCCTTTCAATGAAACCTTTCTGTGTCTCCCGAATTAGCCCACGAATCCTGCCGTTGCTGTTTCACTGTCTTTCCTGCAAGGTTCTTCTCCAAATCACCTTCAGGCCAACAATTTCCTTATGTATTTGTTTTTGTCTTTCATCAACTGCAATGCCGTTACATACAATTCCAGCTTTTCCTCCTCAAAGCACAGATAAATTTTATCATATTATGGTCACTGCCCCCTTCGGGTCGCTTCACCTTAGCTCCCTTATCTATTCTTCCTCACTACATAATACATTGCCCCCTTCCCCACGCAAATGCAGAATTTCCTGTTCTCTAGTGGGCTTCACCA
This sequence comes from Sphyrna mokarran, assembly GCA_024679065.1. Classification (NCBI taxonomy): domain Eukaryota; kingdom Metazoa; phylum Chordata; class Chondrichthyes; order Carcharhiniformes; family Carcharhinidae; genus Sphyrna; species Sphyrna mokarran. The sequence goes on from JAGIQG010000009.1 coordinate 99,713,306, forward strand.
AAGCTGCTGCAAACATTCATCTTGTACATCTTCCACAAAGACCTTTTCTTGGGAGCTACTCCCAAAATGATTTTCCCACTCCACGAGCAAACAATGTACTCCATAATCACTGTAACCTTTCCTTTCTTACCTTTTGTTTTTAAATTTCCTGGTTTATCTTGTGCTCCACATCCTGTGCATACAAATCCAAACACGGTCTTTTTCTCCTTCACCGTTTTACAACTCTACCCACAGAAATCCGGCTTCTCCTGTCCAATTTTATTTATTGTAATCAATTTAATTTCATTTCGTACTATACAGGTAACCCTGCTCTCTCCACACGTGCAGGTTATATTTTGATATGGCCAATACCCTTGAAAAGCAAGCTTCTTGCTTGGATACCTTGCTGCCACGTCCCTATGATTCCCAGAGCATCGTAACTACTAATTTTGTTTTGTGCTACAAGTGTTATTTGTGCATGTTCATATATTGTGCACATTCAAATGCAATAATGCCAGTCCTGAATTAGCCATTCCCTTCCAAATATCGTCCCGTTATCTGCTGTGCCTGAATTTAGATTCCTATATCTTTTTAAGTACTCAGTCCTATTATTTGTTTTGGAGACTTTAATAACATTTCCTGAACAATCCTTTCTCATAGTTTTCCATGAAGCTAAACACCCCCGCTTTCCCCCACCTCCCCTCCCCGCACACACACATACAGGCATGGTAACCTGCTGTTTTGTTTCCGTTGTCCAGAATATTTCCTGTAGTTTTGCCTTTATCTTACACTCAAATGCAAGGTTAAAGTCATTATTACCACAATAAGTATCCATTCCATTAGAACACTTTCTTACACAGGTTCGGGGAGACAGTATCAAAACTACAGCTCCATTATTTTCTAATAATAATGACTTTGGATCCCTCTTTCTCGCCACGTTTCTTTAGCCACGTGCACGTTATATTTCTTTATAACTTGCCTGATTTTCTCAACGAAATGCCAATTTCTTCGTAGCTCGGCCAGTAAGCCCAAGATTATAACGTTTGAGGACCTGTTCTTCCATTTATTTCCTAATTCAGGCTATTCTCTAAACAGGTCAGAATTTCGTATAGCTTAGGTAATTCCTGTGACTACATGCTTTTGTGCAACTCTTTAGGATGTCTGCGTTTTTTTTTGTAAAACGAAGCTCAGAAACACCCTGCGTGTCCCGTATGTATCTTCTATGAAAGTTTTTATTTTCAGTTTTCATTCCATTTTCCTGGATTCCAATTCTAACATTCGATGAATAGACCTCACTGATTTATTTGCATATATGTTACTTGATTTAACTCCTTTGCTACTTCTGATGGTTTGTGAATATGAAGGGTTTGATATTTTTGTCTCATTGACTGATTCGGCAAATGGTTGAGATAATTGTGTTTTCTTTACTCTTCTTTGCCGCCACACACTTAATATATAAAAAGTTATTGAATATTTACAAGAGAAGTCTATATTCTTTCATAAGAGCCATTAATGTGGAGGGATCATGTTCAGCCCTGATTCTAATGCTAACACACAATAAAGGGACAACTCCAATGTAGTCAAAAGTTCTTAGGCTGCTCTCAAAAGTTACTTAAAGCACAATTTAGCACCGCACAGCATAACGAGATTTCGAGGCCAATGCTAAAAACACGATCAGGTAGCTACGTTTTAAGAAGGATCTTAAAACAAGATGATGAACAGAGTTGTAGAATATTCTACATTCCGGAGTCTTAACTGCTGAAGGATCAAACATTATTCGTGGAAGAATCAAAATCAGGGATACTTTAGGACAAAAAGAAAGAAACACAGATGACCCCAGGGGTGGGATCTATATTTGAATGAATATTTAAATTAATTAACATGAGCGAATGCAGGCAAAGGATTGCAGAGCTGACGGGTAAGGGGACTTGTGTTTATAACATAAAAACAGATTTTGGAAATAAAATAGTAATTGGGGGGTAGAAAGTGAATGGTTAACTGAGCACATAATGGGGATGTTAAGTCAAAATGTTACGAATATTTAAGGACGTGTTTCAACATCGTAATCATAATGTGGTTCCTCAGTGTTTCACAGGCATTAAATTGAGGTAAAAACAGAGTCAGGCGACGTAATAGAGGTGAAAACAAGGGATATTTATAGCGGTTTGGATTATGATCAAAGCTGATGTCGAGTCAAATATGGCTGCAAATTTTAGAAAAGTTTTGGAGCATGAGTCCGTTGCTGTTGATAGTAAATCAGTCGCTAATTGGGGAATGAACTTTGTGCATGCAACCATAAGCGAGGGTTTCTTGCCTTTACAATGTATCGTTTATAATTCCGATTGAATTGAGAAACTGCACACAGCTTGATCAGTTAGAAACAGTGTTAGATTCTTCAGATTTTCTGACCACGTGTATCTTTGTTTTTTAAACAATTAAAGGAGACTGATTCTTAGAGAAATCACCTCACCATGCCAACGAAAATTTCAAGAATACTTACTTTTGTAACTTGGAGAATGAAGGAGGGCAATGGCGGGTAGTGATTAGGCAAAGAGCTGTGCAAGGAAATTGTTTGTCCAAAGGAGATAAATGTTCTAGCATGTATGACATGGGAAACTGTTGCAGGAGGTTGGTAATGTCTTCATGCACCCCCATCCCCAACTTTCTATCATTCCCAATTTTTGGAATTGTATCGCAATTTTTGCGTTCAAATTGTTGATATGTCAATGAAATAGTCAAGCAAACTAAATGTTCCGTTTATCAAGAAAATTGCACCTCTATATCTATTCAATGGTTTAGCAAGAACAATACTGCTCAAATACTCACTTAGCACCCATTTAGAATATATGAAAATATATTTTTTGATGGCTATGTTACACTTAGTAAGTTCATAGTTTGCGTTCTTTTTGAGTGCATTGCCAAATAATACTGAGACAACAACGTAAAATGTGGACGGATTTAGCAATTGGAATTTCAGGCTTAGCTCATCAAATTAATCTTGATCAATAATTCTCCATAATTATTTTAAGGTATTTCGTTGCACTTTATTTGATTTCAGGGATAATGAAGGTTCTGGCCCTAGACTTAATGCATATGGAAGAAGTGACGATATGTTGGCCACCATTAAGTCAGAAATAACTGCGCTTCATATTTTGAAATCATCCCTTAGATTTCTGCCCAGTCATCTGATAAAACTGGGTGAGGATTAGTAAGTTATTATTACGGTGGCAATTGATTGACTTACCAAATTTCTGAAGTTTGGGAGGTGGCTTCACGATGGAATGATGGGATTGGATTGCCAAGTCAATAAACATCGTAGGTAATCGAGTTATTTGTCTATTGACAGAGTTTGGAATGACCATTTCGAGGTGAAAATGAATATTTCCAAATTTATATAACCTTATTGTTTTAGAATCCTAGGATGCATAAGGCGCCAAACGACCGATCCAGTCTTACCCGGGTATTGTCCATTCAGCCTACGTATTTACTCCACTAATGCCTAGATCCTACACATCTTGTGATACTAAACAATTTAGTAACGCTAATATAACTAATTTGCACATCTTTGGATTTAGTATTCTGTATTCACTATTAATTGCTTCATACAACGAGCAGTGGACATGTTTACAAAGATATGCAAATTGTATTCAGGCTGTTTCTTGACTCTGTACATTATCACTATTCATTCCTCTACATCAACAACCACCACAAAACTCCCTTCTCTTTCTATTTTTATTCAGTTTCTGCCCACTTGTGCTGACTTCACGTCTCAGTTAAAGCATATTCATTCAATCATCCAATCAACTCGGTTAAAGTAAATCTCTGTTTTTGAACAATTGGAATTTCACTCAGAAATGGTAAAAGAAACCTTTAATTTTTCTTACCCTGTACTTTAGTTTTGAGCTGAGCTTCTGCAAACAACATTTAAAATGACAAGATATTACCCAGATACGTGTTTGAAAATATAAACAAAGATCCCTAAAATTATTCAGCCAGCCAGGTACGTTTAATGATAAAACATAATGCGTATACTTTAATGCAAGAAGTATTCGCAATAAGGTGGAGGAACTTGCAGCTTGGACCAGTACCTGGAACTTCGATATTGTGGCCACTTCAGAGACTTGGGTAGAGCAGGGGCAGGAATGGATGTTGCAGGTTCCGGGGTTCAAATGCTTTAGTCGGAGTAGAGAAGGAGGTAGAAGGGGGGGAGGAGTGGCATTATTAGTCAAAGACTGTATCACAGTGACAGAAAAGAAGTTTGATGAGGACTTGTCTGTTGAGGTAGTATGGACTGAGATTAGAAACAGGAAAGGAGAGGTCACCCTGTTGGGAGTCTTTTATAGACCTCCTAAAAGTTCTAGAGAGGTAGAGGAAAGGATTGCAAAGTCAATTCTGGTCAGGAGTGAAAGTAATAGGGTAATTGTTATGGGGGACTTTAACTTTACTAATATTGATTGGAATAGCTATAGCTCTAGCTCGTTAGAGGGGTCAGTTTTTGTACAAAGTGTGCAGGAAGGTTTTTTGACTCAGTATGTAGATAGGCCAACTAGAGGTGAGGCTACATTGGATTTGGTGCTGGGCAATGAGCCAGACCAGGTGTTAGACTTGGAAGTTGGCGAACATTTTGGTGATAGTGACCACAATTCGGTTACGTTCACCTTAGTGATGGATAGGGATAGGCATGAAGCTGGGGGCAGTAGTTATAGCTGGGGGAAGGGTAATTATGAGGCCATAAGGAGAGAATTAGGGTGCACAGGTTGGACTAGGAAACTACAGGGACTGGGAACATCTGAAATGTGGAGCTTATTCAAGGAGCAGCTGCTGCGAGTCCTTGATAAGTATATCCCTGTCAGGCAAGGAGGAAATGGTCGAGTAAGAGAACCTTGGTGTACGAAAAAAGTTGATTTGCTGGTTAAAAGGAAAAAGGAGGCTTATGTCAGGATGAGGCTTGAAGGCTCGGTTAGTGCAATGGATAGCTATAGATTAGCCAGGAGGGAGCTAAAGAGTGAATTGAGGAGAGCTAAGAGAGGACACGAGAAGACTTTGGCTGATAGGATTAAGGAGAATCCTAAAGCTTTCTTTAGATATGTTAAGAATAGAAGATTGGTTAGGACAAGATTAGGGCCAGTCATAGACAGCAGTGGGAAGTTGTGCGTGGAGCCTGAAGAGATTGGAGAGGCACTGAATAAATATTTCTCTTCGGTATTCACGCAGGGTGATGTAAATGTAGTTATGGAGAACACTGAGGTACAGGGTAGCAAACTGGAAAGTATCGAAGTAGATAGGGAGGGTGTGCTAGATATTCTCGAGGGTTTGAAGTTGGATAAGTCCCCTGGGCCGGACGGGATTTACCCTAGGATTCTCTGGGAGGGAAGAGAGGCGATTGCAGAGCCTCTGGCTCTGATCTTCAGGTCGTCGTTGGTTATGGGTATAGTTCCGGAAGACTGGAGGATAGCGAATGTGGTCCCATTGTTCAAGAAAGGGAAGAGAGACTTTCCAGGGAATTATAGGCCAGTGAGTCTTACTTCTGTTGTGGGCAAAGTATTGGAGAGAATTATTAGGGATAGGATTTATAGTTATTTAGAGAGAAATGAATTGATTGGGGATAGTCAGCATGGTTTTGTGAAGGGTAGGTCGTGCCTTACTAACCTCATTGAGTTTTTTGAAAAAGTGACCAAAGAGGTGGATGGGGGTAAGGCGGTTGATGTGGTATATATGGACTTTAGTAAGGCGTTCGATAAGGTGGCCCATGGAAGGCTTCTGCAGAAAATGCAGATGTATGGGATAGAGGGTGATTTAGCTAATTGGATTAGGAATTGGCTAGCAGATAGAAGACAGAGGTGGTGGTTGATGGGAGATATTCATCGTGGAGTTCGGTGACAAGTGGTGTACCTCAGGGGTCTGTTTTGGGGCCCCTGCTGTTTGTAATTTTTATAAATGATCTGGATGAGGGTATTGAAGGATGGATTAGTAAATTTGCGGATGACACCAAAGTCGGAGGAGTGGTAGATAGTGAAGAGGGGTGTTATAGTTTGCAGAGAGACTTGGACAAGTTGCAGAGCTGGGCCGAGAGGTGGCAAATGGAGTTTAATGTGGAAAAGTGTGAGGTAATGCACTTTGGCAGGAATAATAAATGTGTAGAGTATAGGGCTAATGGTAGGATTCTTAATAGTGTTGATGAACAGAGGGATCTTGGTGTATTTGTGCATAGATCCCTGAAAGTAGGCAGTCAAGTCGATAAGGTTGTTAAGAAGGCATACGGATTCTTAGCTTTTATTGGTAGGGGGATTGAATTTCGGAGCCGCAACGTCATGTTGCAACTGTACAAAACTCTAGTGCGGCCGCACTTGGAGTATTGTGTGCAGTTCTGGTCCCCACATTATAAGAAAGATGTGGAGGCATTGGAGAGGGTACAGAGGAGGTTTACCAGGATGTTGCCTGGTATGGAGGGCAGGTCTTATGAAGAGAGGCTGAGGGATTTGAGGTTGTTTTCGTTAGAAAGGAGGCGGCTAAGAGGGGACCTAATCGAAACATATAAGATGATTAGAGGTTTAGATAGGGTGGACAGTGATAGCCTTTTTCCTAGGATGGAGAAAGCTAGCACGAGGGGACACAGCTTTAAATTAAGGGGTGATAGTTATAGGACGGATATCAGAGGTAGGTTCTTTACCCAGAGGGTGATTAGGGAGTGGAATGCCCTGCCTGCGGCAGTTGTAGATGCGCCAAGTTTGGTGGCGTTTAAGAGGTTAGTCGATAAGTTTATGGAAGAGAAGGGAATGGCTTAGTTTGGAGGGTCATTGCTTTTTTCATAATTGGTCGGCGCAACATCGAAGGCCGAAGGTCCTGTTCTGTGCTGTAATGTTCTATATTTTATGTTCTGCAACAGCTAATCGTTCCATTTACATGATATGCCATCACAGACATGATGTCCTGCCTGATCTTTTAAATGCAGGCCGAACTGATTGTTTTCAATTCAGTTGCAACTTCAATTGTTGCTCATCTATATTATGGGTTATGTTTCTCCAAGTATGATCATTCGATTATAAAGGCCGATTGTAGCCACCAATTGTTGTACATTGATGGAATCTATATTTTTACGCAAGATCGGTGAACCTGTGAAAACTACAGCTCATGTTGACTGAGTACATTAGTTGTCCATGTCTCCAGCTGAAACATGACAGAAAACATATAGAAATACTCTTTTCTCTTCCCCATTTTGAATGAACGTCTCTTCCTGATTTGTTTCAATTATGGATAACAATCAATTCAATTCTTGCTAGCAATTGCCAATCTCGTATTTATTGTTGAAATACATGTCCATTTCGTGGCCAAAACTCCACAAACAGCGAGGAAATTAATAGCCAATTGATCTACTAATCCAGTTGCATGCTATTAGTTGATAAAACTGTACTCTGGTACTAGTTGCAATCAGGTAATAGGGATATAGTAACACAATCAATTATTTATGACGCTGTGTTACACAATTAATTTTTTCGCGTATGCAATGGGGGCCAAAAGGAAAAAAAAAAGCAGAAAACATATTCCTCGATGACCACGCAATGACCGAGGTCAGAGTAATTAATAAGACACAATATATGCATTTGCATAATGTAGTTGATTATTTCACCAAATCGGTCACACATTATTGGTTTGTATCATCCATTTAGCCAACATTGATCAACTAAGACTTCTTGAAATTTCTTTCAAAAAATGCTGGACTGATATAGAAAATAATTGTATTGAGACACGTTATTGCCAAATGTCCCCATTGCATTCGTGAAAATTAACTCCAGGTATGTTGGCAGTCTGAGGCCTGAGAAGAAGATAGAGTTTTTATTTCCACCAGGAGATCTCCGCACAACTGCTTCTGTTGTTCGTTCTCATCATTTAACCATGGCAGGACACATTTAGTGGTCTATTGCATGAACTTTCTTTGACATCAGTCAACTGCAATTGAAGTGATGTTTGAATTATGTGTAAGCCCTGGTGGGGTAAAGATTTATTATATTCTCCACCTGAATACAGATGCATGGCATATATACAAAAGAGTATTGCTTTAATTTTCTCCAGTCAGTCAAAAAATAATTTTCTCCCTACTGTATTCTCAATAAAAATTATCTGCAAATCTGTTTATCCTGTTTTGAGCACATTTAAAGACTCAACCTCCACAGCACTCTGCGGTGAATTTTACAGATTTGAAGTAACAAATACTCCTGATGTCTCTTATATGTGTGGACATCTTCCACTGAGATAATTCTCTATGTTCCTGGATTCTGTCACAAGGGGAAAGCCTCTCGGCATCTAACCTGTCAAGTATCCCTATAAGCTTCATCATTCTAGTTTGGACGCCTCTCATCCTCCCGAACGACAACATGCCTAACCTACTGATCCTCTTTTCAGAAGAAAATCGTTCCATACGTGGAATCAACCAAGTAAACATTTTCTTGACAATCTCCAACACTAGTATAATCTTCCTTCGATCCTTTCCTCCTGTATGAATACAAGCGTAATTGTTATGTCGGGAAAGGACATTTGGCGTAATAATGTCAGAAATATTCATACAAAATTGGCTGCTTGTTTAAAAACCTGTAGTGATAGATTGTAAATAGAGTGTATATATTTTAAACCAAGACATTCTAACTTCGCATAATAACAAGGACATAAATAATTATTGTTCATTTCTATATCCAATAGGAAACAATCAACACAATGCCAGCATTACTATGAAACATGAAGCAGTCAATTCCAGTGAAACGATTCCATTCAAATCCGAGGGATATAATTTTCAATATTTGCGACAGGAAGTATCAAAGTATATTCATTACAAAGATATTAATGAAGACATGAAAAACAAATAAGCCCTACCTAGATTCTCGATAGTTGTTTTGTGCTCTGATGTAAAGAATACATAATATTAATAAAATTATCAATGACTTTAATTAGCAATGAGGCTTTTCTCTTGAATGCATACCGCCAATGCTACAGAAAACAGCCTTTGTTGATTTCAGAGTGGATATTCGGACCAAATGGTCCAAACATCTACTGATGCCTCCATATTCCGTGTGAAACATGTTCCAGGTGAAAAAAAAAGGCACGATGTTCTCTCCAGATTTGAAGACTATGAATAGCTCCAAAGCTATAAGACACTTGTTTTGACTTGCAGACAAAAAAGGTTTGCATGGAGCTAAAATAAATTTTTGGTGGCATTTCGAGAAAATGCGTAAAACACAGTCAATCTGAAAATAATGATAAGGGAAAAAAGTTAGCTTTTTTGATTCGCAGGATCAGATTTCTTCACGGACCCTTCTGTTTTCAAATTCAACATCGATTTGCCTTGTCAACTTGGTGATTCAGCTCGATTAATGGTTCAGTGGAGCCACAAAATATGTGACCATGAATTGATCATGCCACTTAATGTAATATTGCATAAATGCGTAAACGTATTTTCTTGTCATCTGAAGCAAAATACTATTTTATCTACTGTTTGCGATTAATTCATAATTAATATTGTGGTTTCTGAAGTCCATCCCCCCACCAAAGGATTGTCTGCATTCATATTGTGTTATCCTCCAAAGTTTTCCGAATTAATTTTATTTTTTTCAAATACTATTTTTATTTTTCGAGCGAGTTCTTCGGCAACGCCATGCATTGATGATTTTGTAATCCCAGAAAATTGTTTTCAAAATACTTAGCAACATTTTTCTTCGACCAGTGGGTTTATAATAGGGTCCTAATGATGCCTGCTAAAATATTGCAACAATAGTTGAGGAAGACATGTTTGGAATCGATTTGACAGATGACAGCCATAAATGTAGCCAGTTTTCTATAAAAATCGCAAAATATGCAGTAAATGTAACCTTGTGATAAAGTGCCTCACTTCGACATAATACGGAATTTAAATGAATTCCTTTGAAGAAGAAGCCAGTCAATAATATGACGCATTATACCCTTAATGGTTTCCGCGGTAGTATTCATTGATAAAAAAGGTAAGCAACTTGTGTGAAGAATTATCACATTGTTGGTCCAAATGACCGGTTCCTGTGCGCAATGAAGGGGTCATAAACAGTTCCATAAAATGACACTCGTTTTCGAAAACCGGAGCATGGACCATCAGGTTCGATTTTGTTACATTAAATCTGTTCCTGACCCCATTGTAACCTTGGTCAAATCTGGAAAAAAAAGATTAAACACTGGAGGCGAGTTGAGTGTCCTTGTTCTTGAAATCAGGGTAGCATTAAACTGAGTATGACATGTTTGAACCCTAGCAAAACTGGAATCCATTGGAGCCATGGGAACCACCATTAGTTCAATTAGTTGGATTCATATCTAGCACAAACATGGATGGTTATGACCATTGGAAGTCAATGTTCTATGCATGACATCACTGCAGGAATTTCTCAATGTAATTTCCCGGGCCAAATAATCTTCAGTTACCTCATTCCTGCTTGAAACGTGCAGACATTTGGATGTTCAGTTGTGATTGCACAATGTTCACCACCACATACTGAAACGATTCATGTCCAAATGCAATCTAAACAACATTCAGGCTTTTGTTCATAGTTGGCAAGTAAATGTCGCACCACGTAAGTTTCAGGCATAGAATAACCCCAAATATAAGTGGATCCAAGAACTACCCTTGGAATTCATTGCCACCAAAACCCTCACTAACAAAATTCTGGTAGTTCTTTTTCACCAAAAACTGGCCTTGACAAAACACATAAACATGTTGTCTGCATAAACAGGCCGAATCTGGGAATAATAGCTCCCACAATGATTCCCTGAAAGGTTTTTGCCATCTAATTTAAGTTCTTTTTTAGTTTATTTATTATGGTACAGGTAGGCTTACATAAATATTGCAATGAAGTTTGCATCATGGAACGTGTTGTGGGAAACTCTTCAATGGTCTGAATGGTTGTCGCTTCAACAAAATTTAAGGAGCTTGGCACGCCTAAGACTGAGCAGATTGATTGAATAGGATCCAATTGATGAACTTTTACTCACTCATGACAGATGGAAAATGATAGCAGGATGCTCCACTTCCAACGTGCAAAAGCAGCTCAACATGAATCATTAGCCAGGAAATTTCTAATCAATATCCCCTACCATCTAGAAAGCCAAATGCGACGGATAATTGCGACGGCTAAACACAGGAATTTTCACTCCAAGTTACACAACATTTTAATTTAGAAATGTATAACCTTTCCTTCAGCGTCTCTGGATTAAAATCCTGAAACTTTCCGTTAAGACAGGGAAATGCAACGGTTCAAGAGGGCAGTTCTCGAGTCTCTACTGAAGGCTACTGAGAGTTGGGACTAGATTTTGGGCTTGGCAGCACGTCCAACATCCCATGAATGAACTGAAAAGAAAGACTGGTGGGAGGCGATGTATATGGTTAAATCATTTTGCATATTTAAGCAAACACTGGCTACTGTGCTAGGAAAACGCAAAAATGCGGATAGCTGCATGGTCATTGGAGAATTCCTAAGTAGCCGTTTTAATTTATTGGAAAAGTATCCTGACTTTAATGAACAAATTATAGTTTGTTATGTGTTTAAATTCAATTGAGGAGACGCCTTTTTAATTGAGTTCGTAGCAAACGTCATGCAACAACGTATTATAAAGTGGACGCTATATCAGTCGATGTTGTGTTGCAAATCATTCATTTTGTTGACGTCAAACTTGCCCTTCTCAAGAGAATGAAAGCTTTTTTACATATCGAATAAACTCAGTTAAATTGTGATTTATGCAGCCTTTTCATTCATTATGTCACAATAATCAACAACAGAATTTGCATTTTTTGCGTTAATTGCATGAGGTGGCGGCGCGGTCTCGTTGGGCCCAAGGGCCTGTTTCCCGTGCTGTATTGCTTTTTGTTCTGTGTTCTTTGCATGTTAGTACACGGCTGACAAGAAATATGTGTAACATTACGAAAAGTACAAAAAAAATGTTTTGATAAAGGATTTTTGCATGTTTTGACGGAATTTACCTTTATTTTCTTTGAAGGTTGCAACTGGTAAAGCGAATAACATTATAAATTAACAGACAATGTCGGACTACATCTGGAAAAAAATTTCCAGATCAGGGAAAAGCATAATTATGTTCGATGATTGTAGGATTGTACCCGATGATTATTTACCTCAATATTTTACCAGCTTTAGAATGACTCTGAAATTAATTCCTGCCTATTGCACCATTATCTTGTGTTAACACGCGGTCTCCACTTAATTACTGATGTGTGACATTGGCAGTTATCCAACGATTGCTAAATTTAGTGTTCTACATTTCATCTTCCTTCTCAGCTCCCAAGAATCAACTTGGATGACGGCATTCCACTGTTTATCCATGTCATTGATATCGATTTGAACCAAAATCCCTGACCCTTTGCCCACTCCTTTCGGACCGTTCTTGAATAGCTGCATGGCATTATTATAAATGCTACAATTAAAACATCAAATCATCTAGCTTCACAGTGAGGCTGAGTATCAGAATGAAGACTATATTTTCTTAAAAACAGGGACACTCACTTGTACCTCATCTTCAGAGACCCTCCGCTGCTTGGTGTTTTTCTGCTGTCTTTAAAGTCTGAATCTATTTAAATCGTTCACTTCAGAGTTATGAAGAATAGCTGATGTCGAGATAAGTTGACACAAATGTAAACTGAGCACAGGGTAATGGGAATATCCCATTTTAATGAATAGCTAAACTCCTCACAATTAGGAATATATTTTCTTTGCCAAAAAAAAGAGCAAACGAGACAATTGGATGTGCTGGAAATCATGTTGATACTTTACCGAGTTGCAAACGAAGCATATCACTTTCTGAAGTTGAACAGAGATTCACATAATGTAACTGAAATAATACGTTAACTTCTCGTTTGATCTGCAATTCAATGTATTTACATTCATCGTTTCAGCTCAACTGTTTACGCTAATTATTTCTGTTTTACCATATGCAATGCTTTCAACAATTGCATGGATATAAGCAAGTGAATCACCTGAAACAGCAAATACTTGAAGGAAAACTAATTAAATGGTCATAGTTGACTTGCTTCCTGATTAATACAACTTTCTTACCCGAAGAAGTAGATTTCACTGTAAACCGAAGACGAAAATGAATAAATAGATAAATTGTTTTCCGATCATCAAATGTGGAAAGAACAATTAGCTTATACAATATTTTCTCTATATTTCGGATTATCCTGCAACTCTGTTTCCCAAAACGGGAGGGGTTTTGTTTTCGTAGTCAGACTTAACTGTTCCATTTACCATTCCTTTTATTTCTATGGGTGTACTATGATTTCGAGTGGAAATCAAGTTTATATGAAAATAGTTGTATACACTGGTAATAACGCCCCACTCCCACAAAATGCATTCAACCTACGAGGAACAACAGAGTTAGTCAGTTCACAGCAATTAGCGGGACACTCTGAGGTCTGGTCTTGTTGAAGTTCTTAATATCTGTTTCGTTATGGCCAATTTTTATTTTCGGAGAGTTAACGAACTTTGAAAGCAGGAACAAAGGAATAGCCATAAGCCACCATGTTTAAAAAGCACATTGTCGTTAGATTCCAAGAAGACATTAAAGTGGACAATGCAAAGTCATTGCAGCTTGCATCCAACGACATTTTCGGGAACACATGTATCGATGCGAATTAGGCCACTATCTTAATAAGTAAGTATTCTGATCCAATACTGTACAGGATACTCTGTTAACCCACAAAATCAACCAAAGACTATAATAGGCATACGTTTGAAACCTATCGCTAACAATTACAATTTTGTGAAATATTTTCAAAGTATCATTTAACATCAACATTTCTTTTCCTGATGGGGAACGAACGATCGATGAGACATGTATGTGTTGAAGAAACTGCCTTGCTCTCTTTCTCCAATTACATTTTTTTGATTGGAATAAATATATTGACCATGTTTTATACGTGATATATGTGCAAAATTATGAATACTTTTAATCTTTTAATAATGTTTGTAATTTCATGAATGCTATGTGGCCAGACGGCAAATTATTGGACTTGATCTCGGCGTATTTTTTGTCATATAATACCGATTGTTCATCTCAGGATATCATTGTGAAATATTTAATATTAATATGCAGGAATTCCCAATTCCCTTGTTCACTTTTCTCCCTTCATTGAAATGTTTCATTACTATTTGAAATTCATGTTAGTTTTGGTCCCTTATTTGATCCTGACCTGAAGTGTTGCCGAAGAAAGATATACCTTGATGCGTGTGCTAGTCTTGCACTTTTTAGGCCGGATATAGATTTGCCAAATATCAAACGAGAATTCATGCCACATGGAAAATGGCGCAGGTTCTTCGGCAAATCGAAATTGCTATGTCGAAACATTATCAAAAAATATACCACCAGGAAGTTTTTTTTTCCTCCAGGCGAGTGTTTTGTTTAACAACTGCTCAAAAACAGAAGAAATAACGTCCCTGCATCTGATTCTATTTAGCTTTTAGCATTTGGAATTGAACGTCATTTCGAGTCCGGCTGCTCATCGTGAACTGAACGTTAGTGTACTTTGCACATCGTGATTGTTCACTAAGCGATGCCAAAACATGGATTCATAGTAAGCATTGACTTTACGGTGTGAGTTATGTGAGTACTGCCTTGATGAGTACAATCAACAATTGACCTATTGCAAACAATCAGATGAATTTGTTGTTTGAACTCATCGACCAATGTTTGGGCCAACTAACCCAATGGCCTCGCATGCCATAACATTGAAAAAACATTTATCAGTTGCCATGTTTTTACTTACCAATCGACCAGAAAGTGTATTATATTCTGAACAACAAATCTGCAAGAATTTTCTTCTTTCTCACATCGGCTGTTACTTCAAATGCCCATCGTCTAGATATTAATCCTGTTTTATCCTCAAATGTAATTCACGGTGCTTACACTTTGCCCAGATGTTGAGAATGCCTCCAGCCCACGACAATTGGTGTTGCAGGCGTTATTATTGAATGATTGTGGAGCAGTCTTCAGGATGACTGCAGCATTTATCCCACAGAGTCCTGATTGGATCTGAAATAACGTGCATTGGTGCTGTAATTTCTCCAGGCTGTGTGTTTCACAGATGCTTATGCTAAGTGTTACAACGGTGCGGGGGCAGTGGCGACGACAACGGATTGGGGCGCTATGCGTTTATATAATTGCAAGCTATCTTTGACGTCACACAGGCTTGTAGAATGTGCTCCTGTAATGTTTCACTAAAGTTGCCTCCTCACTAAAGGTCAGAAGGGAACAGATACAGACTAGCAGGCAAGGACATGTTTTTTAGAATGCAAATGAGGACTAGAACACAAAGGGAACTGGATAGGATGGCATCTACAGGAACTAAATTAAAAAGCACACGCCCATGCCACAAAATCAACACCTCTGATCTAATCAAGCAACCTTATATGGAGACACCTAAAGATTAGCATAACCAAGGAAGCATCCCTGGCCCCTCCAACTTTCTGAGAATAGTCAAACACCCATTGCTCAAGCCATGGAGATTCTAGACCATTAATAAACCCATCAGACAGAAACAATTAACACACCCTGAAACCCATTGTTACAATACTTGAAGACATTGAAACAGGATGGTCAAAGTCGAATACTATAAACAAAACATTAGCATTTGAATTGCACAATGTATCGAAGTTCAGGAATAACTGTAGCAATTACAGCGGGTTTTTAGAGTCTTTTCGAGACATTTCGGTTTGTATGTCCCGACTGTACCCCCGTCGACGTAAAAATAAAGCTGTACCGTTGTAGAACCTCACCCTGAGTCCGTAGTCGTCCTGTTCGCCCACTCGCGCTAACAACAATATATTCAAAAGTACCTCATGTCTTTGAGTTGGAGACATTCGCTGAGCTTCAGTGAGGTAAGATCCGCTTTTTGTTTTAGAACATACAGGGACGGATCGAATCTGATATGTGCAAAATTTAAGACATCAAAATTGGCTTGCAAATATATTTGCAGAGAGGTGAAAAACACATTAGTCCTTTGCAGGTCATGTATGCATAAAACTGTCACTTTGCTTTTGTACGGAGGCAACGGAGGTCAAACAAGTCTGCATCCAGGCTTGAAGAAACCATCCATGCAGAAACCAGGTGACAGTTGAGTTTCGGTGAGCTGATTGTGCTGTCAGGCCAACTGCTCATATCATGAGGGCTATTGCTCAGCGTTACACGACATCGAATTTGTCATTCAACGATCTGTCGCAGATCATGAAATCATCAAGTTTGTAGCCATTTGTTCGTGAAATAGTTGAAGGATTTTGGCGGTGTTTCTTGGTCATCCAAACATTCTGAATATATTTCCGAGTTTCGTCATTTTCTCAGCAAAGTGCAGTGACTCTACAAATGACTACAATGAAAGTGGGCGGGGGGGCGTTCCCTGGATGTCGGTGACAACAAGGGCAATGTCAAATGTTATAGCCTCGCTTGAGATCAACGGACATTGCCATTGACCGGACCTCGCCTCCTACAATCTCATGCCAGGCGAGATGGTAGAATTTCAGAGTTTGTGTCTCTGAAAGCAGTTCTTTAACATGGTTCAAGAAGTGAGCGACTGAAAGGAACGGATGTTGGGATTTCCCACAATATGGGCAATAGGTAAAAAGCATGACTTATTTCACTTTGGAAGTATAATTATAATTTTCACACTTCTATATCCAGATTTTGGGGTGAAGATATCTTGATAGTGTATGTGTTTGTGAGTGTGTGTGTGTGTGTGTGTTTGTGTGTGTGTGTGTGTGTGTGTGTGTGTGTGTATGAGGCAGGGGTCCTGGGGAGATGGCGTTGCGGGGAGAGCGAGGCTGGACTGACAGTGGATGACTGAAGAGAATGTTGATTTGAGCATGAGCCGAGCAAATTTCAAAACTTCTGCTGGACTCCACCCTCTGCCACACAACTATTACTTTCATTCTCTTATTTATTTGCAACCTTTCAATCAATGGTACGTTGAAATGGAAACAACTCTATGTTTCACGGAGATAGCTAAAGAATCGTCACCAATGATGTAGGTGCAAGATTTGGGAGTTGTGGAACACGTTCTTATGAGGGCTGATAGATGACATTATTATTACTTAGAGGACAAACATTAATCTACGAAACAAGGATAGTTGTTTCACACATTTTTACTTTTTATGAAACCAGTACTGCAGATGGTGATTCCCGAACGCAATGGTATGGACCAACATGTGTCATGCAGTTGACTTTTCTATCAGATAATCCGTTCACTCCATCAGGTTTAATGGCACCATATCAAAAATCGACAAGTCATCATATACATTATATACATTATGTGTACATTATAACACAAGATTCTGCTTTATTCAACTTTTAGATTGCACTGTTCTGTGGCTAACACCATTTCGATTAGGCAATCAAGTGCAAAAGAAACAGAAAATACACATGGCGAGGGAGATAACTGTAAAAACCAGGAGCAGTTCGCATCATCATTTCTGCCCAGGATCTCTGGTTTTGGAAAAAAAAAATCTGTCAGTCTGTATGTGCGCCAGATAATGAAGGAAACAACACAAATATATGCAATTGATCAAGTCCTCACTAATACGCCTGTAATGGATGAACTGTTTGGAGCAACCATCAGATAATGCTCATGGTCAGGGAAATGTCGCACACTGTGCTAACAAAATAGATTCACAAAAGTTGTGGAGGCTCAGACAGTGCATCCAATAGATGATGTGGGCCATCATCAGCAGTAGAATCGTAATCAAAGCAATCTGTACTCTGAAGGGCATGCAATGATTTCATTACACAGTTCTCATCAGATCCACCCTTGTCCATCATCTGGGACAGTGTAACAAGAGGAGCAGGAAAGATAGCTAAAAGTGAATTGCCAACCTGCTGAATCTCGAAAAGTAGCACCGGATGTCTACTAAACAGTAAAAGTAGTATTGGAATGTCAAATTTAATCTGACCCACCGCAAATAGAAGCGATTAAAGTTCTGCAGTCCTGGGAGATCCTGTCGTGAAAGATGGGGAAAGCTCAACAAATAACGACAGACACAAGCTCCACAAACAAACTGCATCTCAAAGACACGGGAGTCCAGTTGGTCAGTAGAATAGTTAGGACAGAAGTGTTTTCAAAACAGCGATGGCATATCAGTTACATTGAGGAGCGCAAACAAAATTGAAGTCAACTTCATAAAAAAAAATCTCCAGAGCGAAAAAAAAAAACACAGGCCGTGAGAATAATCTTTCTGATTGCACATTATGCAATACCAGTCGTCCCTGCTCAAAATTTCAAGCAGTCTCTGCTCACATATAGAACTACCTCGACAAAATTCAACTTCCTACTTTTGATTGACAAGCAAAAGTGAAGTTTAGGAAATGCCAAGTATGATTCAAGCTGAACCGATGCAGAATTTCTGAACCTCACACCATCTCCACCCTCCGGACTGCATTTACAGAAAACGTAACTAAACCAGTAATGTCAGTACAATTCCTCTAAGAACAGTTTACAGCATTGTAACTCTGCAGCCAACAACTGATGTTCTGATTATGGAAAATATTGCCACTTGTATTGTCTGCCAGCTGTGCTAACTTTCCCAGGTGGCTATGCTCATCGTACCCCTTAAATTACTCACATGCACATCCTCTGACTCTCATTCTGTCTGGCTGAAATCTAATTCTCCTCTCTGATTAACCTTTTGATTTAACATCAGCCAAAAATATTAGTGTTGTTCGCTAGAAAAAAGGTATATTATGACAGGATTTAAAGCTCTAACGAGCTTGCACACGAATTGTTATTCCTCTGCAGTGAAATTCAGCCAGAGTGAGGGTAAGGCAACTAGAATCTAGAGCGCACCCGGAATTGAATTGAATTGCAGATGCGGTGCCCTGTTGCAGTACTATCAGTCACGGGGAAAGCTTTTGATTTGTAGTGCGGCTTGGTTAGTGTTTAATGTTTTTATCACTTTCTGTAGTTTATAGTTTGTAAGCGATCTGCTCGGTAATATCGAAAAGCACGAGAGAAGAACACGAGAGATTTAAATAAAAGCTGATATTAAATTTCTTCTAAAACTTTAAATGTTTAAGCCATAATAGGAGAGCCCATGCCTTCGCAAGCTCCTTATGCTCCATGTGGAGATGTGGAATATTTCCAGTGCTTGCAGCCATCATGTGTGTTCAAAACGCCTCCAGCTACAACTACTGGAAACCTGTGTTTCGGAACTGCAATGACTTCTTTGGACGCTATGAAATATTTGAGAGACATCATGGACAGCATTTACAGAAAGATGTTCACAGCACCGGCAGGCAGGGCATGGATGACCACCTCATTTCCCATCTGTGGTTCATATTTAGTGGTAAATTGTTGAAACATATTTTGAGAGCAAGATATACAGACACAGGGACTGATTAGGGACAGTCATTATAATTTGTGAGCGGAAAATCATGTCTCTCAAATCTGATTGAGATTTCTTGAAGGGACAACCAAGAAGGTAGTTGATGGCAATGCAGTTGAAATTGTCTACATGGACTTTAGCTAAGCCTTTGACAACATACAGCATGGTAGATTATCGCATGAGATTAAGTCCAGAGTGAGGCAACTAAATGGATGCAAGACTGGCTGGATGACAGAAGACAGAGGGCGGTTGTAGAGGAATATTTTTCAAACTGGAAGACTGTGACCAGCGTGTGCTTCAGGGGTCAGTTCTGGGTCCACTGTTATTTGTCATTTATATCAACGATTTGGCTGAGAATACAGGGGGCTTGGTTAGTAACTTTGCAGATGAACCACGATTGGTAGCATAATGGACAATGAAGAAAATGATCTCGGATTGGAACGAGATGTTCAGCAATTGGGCCAGTGGGCTAACGAATGGAAGATGGAGTTTAATTTAGATAAATGCAAGGTGAAGCATTTTAGTAGTTTCAACTTACTCAGTTAAAGTTACGTCATTGGGGAGAGTTACAGAATGAAGAGATCTAGGGATGCGTGATCATAGCCCCTTAAATGTGGAGTTGCAGGTGGACAGAGTGGTGCAGAAGGCATTCGGCATTCTTGGTTTCATTAGTCATAACACTAAATACATAAATTGGGATGTATTGTTGAAATTGTACAAGATAGTGATAAGGCCACGCTTGGAACACTATTTATAATTCTGGTCATCCTATTATAAAAGTGACATTGTTAAACTAGAAAGAGTGCAGCGAAGATTAGCTACGATGCTATGAGGACTTGATGGTTTGAATTATAAGGACAGGTTGGAAAGACTGGGCGTTTTGTTTTCTCTAGAGAATACAAGGCTGAGGTTTTATCTTATACAGAACTGTAAAATTATGAGAGACTCAGATCACCTAAGTAGTCAATATCTTTTCCCAAAGGTAGAGGAATTTAAAGTTTGAGGGCAAAGTTTTAAAGTGAGAGGGCATTTTTTGTTCACACAGAGTGTGCTGAATGTTTGGAATAAGTTGCCAGATGTATTAGTGGAGGCGGGAGCAATTTTGTCTTTTAAAAACGCATTTGGACAGTTAAACGGATAAGATGGGTATAAAAGCGATATGGACCAAATGCAGACAATTGCGATTAGCGTAGAGGTTTTAGAAAAATGGTGGCATGGACAATTTGGGCAGAAGGGCTTTTTCCATGCTGTAAACCTCTATGAACACATTCAACATGACAGCGAGATAGGCAATGCAGGGATGCCCTGCGTCTATTTCCCTGCAAAACATATTTTCAGTTCTGGATTCTGTTGCAGGCTAATGCCATATACAGGAAATGAGCAATGGGCATATTCGTTGCGCCACAGTTAATTCTGCTGCAGGCCGAGACAATTGTTTCATTAAATCCAATTGCAAAAGAGACATGCGTTTCTGTGGCTGGAAAAAGAGACTGCAAAATGACACGTTTCCGTCCTGCTGCTAGAGTGAAGACTGCCTCAGAGCGGCTGTTGGAAAATCATCTCAAGACTGGTGGTCATCATGACGTGCATGGGGGGAAAAATAAGTAAAACAAGGAGGAGCCCCTAAAAACAGAGTATAGGGAACAGGGTGAAAGCTGAAATGATAATTATCTTAGAATTGCCACCTTTGCTACGTGCTGGCCAGAGAAGAGAAAGAAAGAAAGATAGGGTCAATACATCGCTGAAAACATGGTGTAAGGGGAATGGCTTCAGATTCCTGCCACATAGCGACTGGTTGCTGCGGAAGTGAGACTTTTTGAAGACTTACATTTGAAGACTTACATCTGAGTAGTACTGGAGTTAATGTCCCGTTGTTTGGAAGCGGGATTTATGGGGATGGGTTTGGATTGGGGGGAGGAGGAGGGGGCGGGTGGGATGTAGGTGGTTACTTGCTAGAGTAGTTGAAGAATATTTAAACTATTATGTGAGGGTAATGAATAGCTATGCACGATTTCAGAGCAGAAAGAGGTAACAACAGGAGGAAAGCAGAGAGCAACAGAATAAGAAAACAAAAGAGAAATCCACTGTCAGATTTAGATATAGACAGAGAAAATAATAACAAGAGAAGGAAACGGTAGAAGGACTTATCATAAGGTAATGCAATTCAACGTTCAGAGCATTGTGAAGAAAATGGATGAATGGATAGCTCAGATGTAAAATATATGGCTGAATAGTCTGAGTGTATGCGCATATACATGACAGATGCGGCATAAATGGGTAAACATGAAGTTATTCACTCAGCAGCAAAGATTGAAAGGCAGATTATTTTTTGAAAGAGTGCATATTCACACTTAGCTACTCCGCAAAACCTTGTTTTCCCCGTACATCAGCCACAGACAGTACATGCACAGGTATAATAGGCAGCAACGAAATGAAATGTTGTATTGGCTAATATAGCAAAATGATTTGAGAATAGGAATAGGAATGGCTTAATACAATTATATACAACGTTGGTGAGGCCACACCCGGAGCATTGTGTGCAGTTTTAGTGTTCTTATCAGAGGAACGATGTATTTGCAACAGAGAGAATGAAGAGGAGGTCTGGCAGGCTGATTCCTAGGCCGTTAGGTACGTCATCTGAAGAAAGACAATGTTGGTGAGGATTGCATTTATTGGAACTATTGAGCAGAGATCTCATAAATACTTATACAGTTCTAACGGGGTAAAATGCAATGCAGTCCAAAACAATGTTCTTCATGGTAAGGGAGTACAGAACTTTTGATCTTAGCCTGAGACTAAGCGATAAACGTCTTAGGACTGGGGTGATGAGAAATTTCTTCATACAGAGCGTGGTGAACCCGTGGAATTCATAACCATTGCAAATAGCTCAGGCCAAAACATTGTGCCATTTCAAGATGAATTCGCTATTGTTCTTGGGGCTAAATGGATCAAACGACTTGGGGGAAATTCGGGATCAGTATATTGAACTGAATGATCAGCCACAATCAAACCAAACGGTGGAGCAACCTCGAAGGGCAAAACATCTCACTTATGTTTTTATTTTATATGTTTCTATGTTTATTTGACCACCAATATTCTGGTTAAGTGAAAACTGTACTGCCCAGCTTCCTCGGACTTTACTGTGATTGTTTACTGAAAAATCTTAAATTGTTGTCTTAACAGTTCAGAAGCTTCAGAGAGCGTTTTGGAAGTCTTGAGACACAATTGAGGAAGGCATTTTCACCTCCAGAGTTACACAACTTATCTGAATGAGTGGCGCTTGCTGCACTTTGTTCAGTGGACGTGAGATGATGCTGGGCGTTGTGGTTATCTATGGACCAATGAGAAAGGCATGCCATCAATCGACTAATATGCGCTTCCCCCAGTCATAAGTCAGAAGAATAATAACCACTTTGCCTTATCCATGTGCTGCCAGGTAATTACGCCCTGATCATTTCATTTATTTTACAGTGACACTTATAATTGTTTCCTAGGAAAAAAAAAACAAGGAAACTACAGTTAGGAAAACTGACCATATTTTCAATGGAAACAGTGAATAACTCCTACATTGAAGCAGGGTGATAGAAGAGAATTTCAATACTTTCCTGCAAAATCTGAGCTTTATACTCTCGCATTTAGCCTCCTGCGTGTGTAGTTCCAGGTAACGAACGGTGTTCTGGTGTGAGCACTTGAGCCTCAATTCGAACATTTTCTTAATGTCCACCAATTTCAATTTCCCCTAAATGAACTTTGCGTATCAGTTTTTTTATTATTGTTCTTTCGGGTAGGACCACTTATATTTTTTTCTCCTATCAAAGAGTTGTGAATCTCTGGAACTCCCTGCCCATTTGGACAGTTGAATCTTCCTCGTTGAATGTTTTCACGGCAAATAAAGAACATTTTTTGAACATTAAGTTTATTAAGGGTTATGGCGAGCGGGCGGGCAACTGGAGCTGAGTCTGTGAAAAGATGGGCTATGATCTTATTGAACGGCAGTACAGATTCGAGAGGGCAAAGAGCCTATTCCTGCAACGAGTTTAAAAGATTTTTTTTATATATCATCTGTCAAACACAGTCCAGCAAATACTAGATCTAGCCGTATACGCCATTTTAACATTTCTGATTTTATGTTCACATTTTCGGGTATAAAGCACAGACATCGAGAGTAACAGTTTTGCGACGTCAACGTGACTTCAGTGCGCTTCTCAAAGAGGTGTGCACACCACATCAGCGTTTTCCAACTTATAGAGTCAGCGGCGGAGTCCAAGGTAACTGAGATTAAATTCGATTCATTGCTTTTCTCTCAAAGAACACAAAGTGCATTTCTAATAACCAACCAAAATTAAGTACGGGGCGGATATTATTCGCTAAATAATATAAAAAAAACGATTTTGCTCTCCCGTTATCATTGGGTTTCACCACGAGATGCTGCCCAGATAATTGTGATTTTATTCTTCCAAGGCCATTTCATTCATCTCTTCTCTCATGCTAACCTTTCTATTTCTCATCTGCATTCAAGATTTTTTTTTCAATTTCCTTTCTAATTTAAGAAAGAAACAATAATTCGAATCTTTTCTTCAACGACTGTTCCACGGACATTGTCCTCACTAAAATGTTGTCCTTCTTCAGAATATCCTTAGCTCTATTGACGATAGTCTTGGCAGTGGGGATGTACCAGCATGACATTTTAATTAACTTCCAGTGACAATTCTGTGCTTTCCTGGACGAATATTACAAACGTTTAAGTTAATTAAAATAATCAACTGCAACAATCATATAGCTTCTCGTTTAATAATTAGTGTTTTAAGTCAGAATGTGTGTGATTTTTGCAGTTTTCCGGTCACCTAATAACAATAGGCAAATAATACAAACTAAGAATCAAATGATTATTTTCTTCAGCCTTCGTCCACGACAGCACTGTATGAATTGAGATAGTGTGGCTGTTTGTATTTTATTTGATCTTCAGTTGTTATACTTATCATTAAAATCTTTATGGTCGGTTTATTTACCAATTGTTATTTGATCCCAGCTCGAAACAAAACAGATGCGCAAGCTTGGAAATGTTGCAATACTGCGAGATTGGATCAGGAAGCAAATAAACGCAGAATCAAAGAAGACCAGGCTGCACTTGCAACGTTGTAACCATCTCGTAAATAGGCAATAATGGACCCTCAATTATCGACAGAACCGGAGGTTCATGTCTCCAAAATATTGGATTCCAAAATGTTCTGATTCAGGTCTGCTCTCACGCTATTGGCATTGAATTATTCAGCACTGAAATTTAAAGTCGTGCATTTTCCGTGCTGCTAACCTGCATTTTATTGCATTTTGATAATTGTTCCCTACTATGTGGCAGTGGACCTGGCTTTAATCCATGAGAACAAGATCAAAAAGGCTTTCTTACACATTGGATCGAACAAGGAAATCCTTTGGAATACAGTTAGACTCTTCTTAAAATTTTCAGTTCATTAAATCATGTGTATTATATTATTTTCAATAGGCCTTGCATGGCTTGATCACACGGTCTTCAATACTGAGAAACTAATTAACATTCTTAGAATTTCCCACTCTCTCCAGTATTTTCCTTTCCTTACTGTCATTTGAAAAATTCCTGATGTGTCTTCAATGCAATAGTAATTCATTATATTTCATGAAATATCAGTTATATTAGTTATCATATCGTTTTATGAAATAATTCCAAAGATTCATATTTAATTTGTAATATGCTGATAAAGTTTGCATACGCACACGTTTACAATACTGTAAACATTGTCCTTATAAGGACAATGTCCTTATACTAGATGGATGCACAAAAAAAAACAAATAGGATGCGTATGATGAAATTGAGTTTGTAGTCTCGCCCTTTTCAAACGGAGGTGATGTATTCTGATTCAAGTTCATAAATAAGTGGGAAGATATTTTAGCTTCAAACTTGTATCATCAAGTCGATCCTGTTGAAGTGTGCTTATATTCTATCCCTCAGACACAATGTTCTAGATTTTCATTCTATGCGAGATAAGCAGAAACCTGTTCAATGTTGCATATAATATTTAGTAGCAAGCATTTCTCTGAACAGGCAACTGTTTATAAGCAACAGCTTTACCTACTGCTTTCAGAAGTGCTGCTCCTTTTCGTATTAATTGAATATATTTTACTATATGTTTATATTTTCTGCAAAATAAATTTAATTTTGGTAAGTTAGAATCCTGTGGATTGTAGCTTCCTGATTTATGAGAGGCAATCTGATCAGTATTACAGACGTTTAAGTTGGAGTTAATTTCCTCCGGGCTAAAAGTGCATTTTGTTTTTATTAGACTAGTGGTGAGTTGTGAATATGTTCCTCAATTAAAAGAAGATTGGAATTATACTTATGCTTACATGTTGTTCTTCTCTAAATAGCTCCAATGATAATTTTGTCGGCGTATGTGTTCACGAGACCTGATTTTCAGCAGAATACTCCTCAGACTATTTTTATAGCAGTCAAGAATTGAAATCGAGTTATCAGGGTTTTTTTTTGGACGCTTCGTGTGCTTGAAGTTATGGGCGCTGGCTGTGCAGTCAAAGATAGTACATCTTTTTTTTTGATAGTGTTTATGAGAGTGCTTTAGAGTCAATATTTCAATCTCAAAATCGAGGGTCAAAAATGCTCCATTACATTTTTGAAGAACGTGGCAATTATAATGTTGTACAGATATTAGTTAATCTCCTGCAATTTGTTTATTGCCTTTGTCCAATATTTATAAAATTATGCCAAGGTATTCAATATACATGTTTTTTTTATGTGCACATATTCACATTCTAATTGTTCAGACACTTGTTCCCGCATGATTTATTTTCACTTGTCTGAATATGAATGCGTGCAATCTACGTAATTTCAAAAGTTTTGGGATATGAATTTGACAGCTTGAGCATACCGCTCATGAAATAATACCGCCTTTCCTGGTGATTGTTTAATGTTTCGTCCCAGGATCTTATTCTGGTTCTGAAGTCCAAGGCCCTTGCTAGACTTATGTGCAAACACACACTCTGGCCATGACTGAATTCTTCCTCGATGCCAATTCCATCTAAGTTCATTCTCTTGGACCTTGCGAGGGTTAGAGTTCTTCATAAATGAAGACAGTCTACTGAACGAGATGTCTTAACGAGATTTAACTCTTCATGAAAAATAATCGATGAAAAAGTAATTTCCGATAATGAAGAATTCATAATGGAATGTGTAGTGTTAGTATAGGAAAGGGAGAACGCTCTTTATTTCTGCACATAAACAAATCCATCCCTCAAACACTTTTGAAATAATGTCCACAGATCTGAGAGCCACACGTTTAAATTCAGCTTTTTGTCATAGAGAGGGCTCAATTTCTTTGCAGTATTTTCGAGAACCTGAAAGATAGGAGTGGTGAATTGCTTTCTTTGGAATATTGAATTTAATTAAGGTTTCTATGAAAATTATACTAAAAAATGAAAGGCTAGGTGTAGAGATAAACTAGCACTGCTAGCAGAATCTTAGACAAAGGTTCCTGCCTCAAATTTCCCTCAATTACAACTTTGGATAGGCTTGGAAGGCTCCAATTTCCCCTTTACTCCATGAAATGGGATTCATGCGAAATTTGCTGACATGTGTGGCTACACATTACGTTTTGATATTATTTTCTCTGAAAATACGAATTTTTGAACTTTTATTTTAGCTTCTTACCGTTATCATTTCGCAAATTCTCACATTTTTCGAACGCTGAGAAGTTAAAGAGCAGTCTTAGTGGTGCCATTTCCGAGGTATTCCTTTGTACATTCGGATAAATGTCTTCTAGGTAGAGAGCAGAAATGAATTCTGGGGCCACATTTTCATTGCTGAATTTATCTTCAATTAACTTAAGTTGTACAACAATTCCACGATAGACTTTCCTTACTGCCATTTTGAATAAATTGGTAAAAATCTAATTTTATGCCTTACAATGTCATATTGCTTCAATGCATTGCACTTGATTACTGAATTCTTTGTCTAAAAATTTGCATTGCTCAGGCAGCATGCAACAGGACTAAGTTGTTAATAATCAAAATGTAATTCTCGAATCCCAGATTTTTACCTTCAACTGTTTCGTTCACCTTTGCCTCTGTAGAATAATTATACACGTAAGGTGAGTTAATAACATTACTCTGTGTGTATGTCTGTTATCTGTTATTCGGGGGGAGGGTGTTGGTGGCGGGGTGGGTGCTGGTGGGTACAACAACACCTTATATGTATGGGATGTGTTCAATCTAATAAAGCGTTGCAGTATACTTCAAATGAGAATAATAAGAATATATTTGACATATAGGTAGTAGGTTTGCTTACATTTTCCTGAGAGTAAGTGGAAGGTGAAAGGCAGATGCAGAGAGAGCTTGGAATTTCGGATTCGTGATGATGCAAAACTCAGCGCTGGAGGCCTGAAGATGGAGCCAACAATTTTGTAGTGATTGAAATTGAAGATAATGTAGGGATTGGAATTAGCAGATTACGGCTATCAGGGGAACTATGTACTGAAACAGTTCACATGGATAAGTAGAGAAAGAATCTGAAGGAATGTTCATACCACGATGATGAATTTAAAATCAGAGCTTTCCTTGAACGGGAACTAACGCATATCAGCCAGCATAGGAATGAGGTACGTGTTTACGCCTGGGCAACAAAGATTTTGGTAATCTGAAGTTTATAGCAGGCAGGATGGCAGAAGATCAAGAAGCCGGCTTTCTTAGTTGACGGAAAGTCATGTTTTATACTTTGTATAACCAAGGTCTCTTTCCAATGCTGGCTGACGGCGTGCTTTTTTCCATGCAACATTTCCATATCATGCTGATGGGGAATTTGAGGAGAGCAATAATGAGCAAAAGGTCACAATCCAATGAGAAAGTGAGAGCAAGCGAGTAATTGATAGAGATGCATGCGGACGAGAGGCATCATTGCTGAAACACACCTTTCTTTTTTTTTCCTTATTGGCTATTCCGAAAGGGTCGTGAGAATATAATGGTGATCTAGCTTCTTGAGTCGCAGCAGTGCAGGCTCTGTAGAGTCATTCAAACTGCACTAGGGGCTACTAGAATAACTAGATTTTCAATCAGCAACGATGAACGAACAGTGATAGAATTCCACATCAGCATGATGCGTAGCTTGGAGGCCACACCGAAGTGATGATATTCCAGCGCGTATGCTGCAATCGTTCTGCTTGGTAGCATTCACGGGTTTGGAGCTGCTGAGGCATGGGAATTACAAATTTGACGCAGTTTACCTTGCAGACAATGCACACTCTGCCACGCTACGCCAGTGATCGAAGGACTCGTTACAGAAGCTTTTGCAGAGAATAGCAAGGAAACAGGTTGCCCTGTCCTGAACTGTATTGAACTTCTGAGTTTTTTGAAACTGCGTTCAGTCAAGTCGGCAGAATCTGCTCCATCACAGTAATTATATGGCCCTAGGGGATAGTGGACATTATTTGTGTTGTCAGAAAGTGGGATAGAAGCCTGCACAATTCTCAGCCTCTGAACTGCTTTAGTCATAAGTTGCCTGCTGCTAAAAACGGTATGTCACTGAAGGAGAGACAATGATATTGAATGCTTTCTTGTTTGCACGGTCATTCACCAGTTTGGCCAAATGTTGCGTGCATTTATCAGTGAAAGCTTGACCGTTGTCCCATTCTTGCTGTGTTTGGATAAAGTCTGTTTCAATATGTAAGGAATCATGAATGAGTGAATATTTTATAATAATGAGCAAACATCCCTAGCTCCAATCGTATCATGAAAGGAAGTTCATTGATGAAGCAGCAGAAGGTTGAGTTGGTCAGGAAACTAGATGAGCAAGTTACGTAATGATGTCTCGAGATGGAGCTGATAGCCTCCAAAGAACTGCACAAGAAGGCATCGGTCCAACCATTTGAGAGTTTCTACACTGATTGCCATTGACTCCAGTTCTGTGGTGCACATGATGATTTGATGACGATTAAATACTGCCTTGGTGCTGAAACTGTCACTGTCCCCTCACTTCGTAACTGCAATTCTTTTGTCTGCATTTGGATTATTATTGCTTCAGTATCAAGAACTGACTTGGCCCAGCCCGATCCGAAACTGAACATCAGTGAGTATGTTATTGCTGATTCAAAACCATTTTGAAATTTCTGCGTACGTCTTAATTGCTCACCTTGCTGATGATCAAGAATGCACTGATAGGATGGTACTTCATTCTCCTGGATTCATCCCAATTTTTGTGAACACAATAAACTCTAAATCTTCAGACGCATCTGGTGGTTATTGACCCTTCTTCCTTCCTAAGATCTATGCTTCCTTCATAATTCTGCGCTCCCCAATCAGCTCACAAACCACCAGTGCAAGGAGAACAATCCCAGCTTACCCAGAATCTCCTCACAGCTGAAGCCTTCCAGTCAAAACTAAAAACTGATGAATGTCCTGTGCACCCTGCCTACTATAATCAGCTGGTTCCAGTATTGTGAGAATAAGAACTGCAGACGATAATTTAGCTGTGGTCTAACACGTGTTTCATACAGATCAATCATAATCTCCTTGTTCCTACATTATATGACTAGCTAGTGAAGGCAAGTATTCTCAATGTGTTTTTTTTTAACCACATAATCTACTTTTGCTGTTCCCTTCATGGATCTACGGACATGCAACCGGATTCTATCTGATCTTTTGTATTTCCTAGCGTCCTTCAGTTCATTGTGAAATTCCTTATATTTTTAGATTTCCTAGAATGTATCATCTCAAACTTTTCAATGTTCATGACTTTACATTTACTGTCTTTCTCTGTTTACAGATGATTGCAGACTATTGACATTTTGTATGTTGTAGATTGTAAATTTGCTATTAAAGCAGTAGGCTTCTGAACTAATCTACAATCATTAAAGATGTTGTTTACGTAACTGTTGCTAAACTATGAAATGTATTATTCTTGGACGTTTTATATTGTTCACGAAAAATGGCACATGAAATGATGCAACTCCTCCACAGCCGTTTGAATTCTGAATCGGCTGTCAAGTTCCATTGATAGTTTGCGCAGTTGCATTGAAAATCTATGATTTATGAATGTGCTCATAATTTGCATTGATTTAAATACAGTTGTATCAAAGACAGTAGTCTTCTAAGTGTACTGGAAGTATTTTTCTGTCCAATAATTACCAGGATAGTTGACGCAGCTGTTGACATATTCCAAAGAAGAGAAGGGATTATCAGTGGACAACAGCTCACTGGAAGGCACGGCGAGGGGAGAAGGGTGGGTGGAGGGGTGCAGTGGGAGGGATCTGAGTGCGATAAGTAGGGAAACGTATGCGGGGTGAATAGGGAAAGACAATTAGTGGCAGGTGAATTTCATTGGTAGGTGTTGGCAGTGAATTAATTTAAATGCATGGGGGCATTTTGCTTCGTGGAAAAATGCAGGTTGGAACTGAAATTGCAGATACTTGCGGTTAATGTCGGTATTATTTGTTCAGTGAGTTTACTCTTCAAAATCTTTGAAACTTTCCGAAGCAATAACGCCTGATTGCGATTAGTAGCATATGCTCACTGGAGTTAAACTGTGGGTACATGTTGGTCATTTCGCCCAAGTATTCTCTAGACCACCTGTCCGAACCTTCTACCCTGCAACATTGGCAAACGTATCCGCCAATCCTGCGGATATCGCCTGAACTTCCCCACTTCTGCAAACCGAAGGTCGAGTCAAATCCACGGAGAGAAACGGAAGTATGAAGAAGTGCAAAATGGAAATCAATTTTCTACTTCCTTCTCTACGTTAACATGAAATGGTGTCGGATCGATGGCGAGTCATGTAACCGCAAATTTTTCTTTCCTGTTTGAACAAGGTGACTTTTATTACAGGCTGCCGATTCACCGATCCGTTAGCTTCAGTTCTTTATACGGTGAGATGGAAAGGAAATAACTGTGGAAATTAGATAGGCACACATGGTGGCACAGTTGTTACAATTGCTGCCGTACAGCACCAAAGACGCGATTTCGATTCCCAGTTGGGGGTCATTGGCTGTGCAGTCTCCACGTTCTCCCTGTGTCTGCGTGGATTTTCTTAGGTGCTGCGATTTCCTCATACAGTCCGAAAGATGAGCTGGTTAGGAGTATTGGTCATTTTGAATTCACCCTCAGTGAACCTAAGCAGGTGCTGCAGTGTGGCGAATGCAGGAGGCTTGGTTTAATGGCATTAAGGCTAGATTATTATTTGAAAAACTCAACAATTATTCTAAAGACCCTGGTGCGAATCTTGGTGGAATTTGAGTTCAATACAAAAACCTGGAATTAAGGATCTACTGGTGGCGATGCAACCATTGTCGATTGTCGAACGAAAAAGCCATTTGGTTCACCGATGTCCATTAGGGAAGAAAGTTTTCCGTTCTTATCCAGTTGGCCTATATGTTCCTCCAGAAGTGTGGTTATCTCTTTATTGCCAATCAAAGTCAACTAAGGATGGACAGCAAATTCTGGTCAGACAAAGTCACTCATATCCCATGGATAAATGTAAAAAAAAACTAGGGGATAATATTTATAATAACTTCATTGCAGTGTCAATGTAAACCGAATTTTGACATCAATAAATCAGTTATTAAAGCCGATTTTGCATACATATCGTGGGAGAACTAAAATGACATGTGTTAGATTTTTTTTCTCTAAATTAGGCACTAATTTGACATTTTGACTTGGTTACTTCACCCGTAGTATTTATGTGTACCCTCATAATAACGATAGTCCTTTGACATACACATATACTTGTGATAGAATCATTATTAGCATCATTTCACCTAGACTCTGTAGAGTTAGTTGCAGTTTAGCCAATTCTGAAAGATAAACAATTTTTTGAGAGTTGTATTAATTTCATCCAGTCTTACACGCTGTTTTTTCATTATAGTAAATGAAAGCGAAAAAAAACATGTAAATTGCGTGTATGATACTTACATGAATGATGGAATGATCAGCAGCATCAGTATCCCAGAGGGAGGCAGTGTGGGCAATTGACATGACATTGCTTTCTGCTTTCCGTTGAATTCAGATCAGGTGATATCAGATATCTTCTATCTTAAACTCCCGGTTAGCATCCATTTGACGGGATCAGTGCATCTTCAACAATACTGAACAAATTAACATAATTCAGCCTGCTTGATTGGCAGCTCGCTGTTACAAATTCAGTTCCTCCAGCATTTACGCATAAAAGGACTTGCACATTGAAAAGATTTATGACAATAATTTCTAGCGGTTCTTTCCGGAGCAATTTCAAAACAAATACATTTATCATAAGTAGTAGAAGGACGACATGCACCTGGAAATTCAACTGCTTGCACGTTCACATGACATCCTGATTTGGAAATATACGCTTGATTTTTGGAAAAGTATTCCTTCTGAATATTAAATGTGATGGCCAAGAATAATATGAAATCGAATGGAAATTAAATGTTTTCTGCCACATAAAATAAATCACGTCGTACCTACGACGTTTGATATCACTCCTAGATCTAACAACTGACCAGTCTTACCTCGCTGACCTGTCTGTTATATGAGGTGAGGACGACTTACTTTTCAATGCTGGAAGGTAATGGAACTGTGGAATTATTTAAGTGAATGAAATGCTATTGGCTAAGGTAGGAAATACATAAATTATTATATCAGATTGATCATGATGACATGGAATGGCGGAGCTTACTTGATGGATTAGAAAGTCTACTTCTGCTCTTACGTTATTGGGTATTAGCATTTGGCCTGTCGCATTTTTACTGTGTAGTTCCTTACTTTTGTTGTGGCAATTACCTCGCGTCTCAATAAATAAGTGTATTTCAAGTATCATTCATAAATTAAAAAAAGAACTCTCAGCCCAGTTTCTTAGCATCAGCGTGCTGATTTTAGATGTTTAAACAAAACAGGGCAACGAAAAAAAAATCTAACATCTCCTTTATATATTTGCCCAAGTATAAGAGCACTCAAGCATTAGCAAACACACAGAAAAAAAAAACACCGTCACTGTATATAAGGATCAGGATATAAGAGGCCTGGGTTGGTGCACTTTCAGACTAGAGGGGCGGGTGGGGGACGGGGTGCAGGTGGGGCAAGGGCTGAGATCGGAGTTTTAAATGGTCGGTGTGCTCTTCCTACCACCCTGTTGGCCCACAAGATCGGTTTATGTGTACCAATCACCCGCATTGGTCGTCTCCACGCGTGCAGAACTGTACCCGCTCATAACCTTTGGCGCTGCAGAGACTCATAGGAATCCTGTTCCCTCTCATTGGCTGGAAGTCCTCCAGACCGATTTTGCTTCTATTCTAATAATGAATTTCGGCGCGCAATTGATGTTGTGAATTAGAGAATGATATCACTCATTTAAAATTGTCTTTCCTTAGGAATGGCGTGGGAAAGGTATTGCTGACCAGAGTTCAACAGACATCTCTCATTGCCCCGCATGGCCCAGCATAGGCTGTTCGAGTGTAGTATGAACGAATGGTTCAACGCACAGCCTCTTCTAACAATTACGTTGCAAATATTTTCCGTTTTTTAAATGAAAGCTTCTGAAACTAATGCGTTTCTTGATGTATGTAATCTTGAACACTGGCGAATCTTATCCTTTCCTCTGAACGTAGAAGCTCCCTTGGTACTGTAAATTGAATAAGGGCACTCAAGCATTAACAACCACACACAGAAAAAAAAATCATTGTTTATAAGGATCAGAATATAAGAGGGCCGGGTTGGTTTTACCTCAGTAACCATGCTATTGTAATATTTGAGGAATTACTGAAGTGCTTAATTCACATGAACGAGATATTAAACATTGTAGATTCAGGGAAACAAATGTATACACTTGTTGTACTTCTGCCTTTTCTGCATTACTACAGTGATCATGATTTAAACACGTGTTGCCAGTTCTGATTCAATTTGTGAGGAATTGTGCAAAATGAAATACGATTGCAAATTTTATCCTTTTTCTTTTCTCATATCATGTTTTGCGTTATATGTCATATATATAATTATTTTGCATTGTTGACTGAACGGCAAGTTCGCAATTGGATATTGAATTGGAACTGCTGTTGACCAAAGTCCGTGACTTCAGATTATTAAAGAAAATTGTATTGACTTTATCCGTCTTTCCTTAAATCCCCACTACGTTTCGTCAAAATGACATAATCCCGCTGTAGTGCGAATAGCATTTTGAACGTTGCATCTTTAATGCGCTTGATCACTCATGTAGTAACATGCAAGTAACGCACAGCCTATTCTAACAATTACGCTGCAAATATTTTCCGTTTTTTTAATGAAAGCTTCTGCAAGCAATGCAGATGTCAAGTCACCGCTTTATACAACTTCAGCAAATCAGATCAAATATAAATTGCAGCTACCTTTAGTAATATTGCAACTAAAGGCAACGGAATTTAACATTAGTTGTACGAATTAAAATGGCACAAATACACACCTGCGTTTTTGTTCGCTAGTCGGTTTTCTAAAATAATAGGAAGAATAATGTAAACGTAAGTATTATAGTATTTTCTGTTCTCAAAGAAGATGTGCTTTACTAGCGAGAACAGCACTGAGTGGAAGTCTCTTATTGCCC
Source organism: Sphyrna mokarran (assembly GCA_024679065.1). Classification (NCBI taxonomy): domain Eukaryota; kingdom Metazoa; phylum Chordata; class Chondrichthyes; order Carcharhiniformes; family Carcharhinidae; genus Sphyrna; species Sphyrna mokarran. Next base: position 99,748,241 of record JAGIQG010000009.1, read on the forward strand.
CTCGGAAGATGTCTTAGGTGGTTTTCTTGAACGGTTGCAGTTTAAAGGATCCATTTTTCCTTCAGCAAAATGCTGACTGGTTATAGCTCAATGATTTTGAATTCTCTTTTATAAGTTTCTACGATATTATTGTGTATGATTGGTGGACACCTTGATATACTTCTCTGCCATTGGAACCATTATTCACTGAGGGTGAGGATGTGGCGAGTTTGGAACGGGGAATAGATGCACTCCTCTCAGGCTACTGCAAGGATTCTGACGATTGATTCGCAATGCCTCAATTTGCATCTGCAACAGAGAGCTGTTTAATGCGTAAAGCGGTAGATGCTGAGCCAATGGAATTGTACTTTTTTTCTTGGCTCGGATTGAGCATCTCGAGCGCTATTGGAGCTTACCTAATTAAATTAAAAACTATCCTACCAAACTATTGGTTTCTTTCTTCGAACTGTGGAGGTAGGGAAGACTTGGATAACTGGCAGGTGAAGTATTGTTAAAGGAATCCCAAAAGGCGAAGTGCCCTTTTAATCTCACGAGGTATGTGATTGGTTTGGTGAATCTTCTGAATGATGCTTTTCCTCCCGGAATTGAGGGTGCCAACCGAGCAACAAGAAGAACAGCAAATGACAGGCTGCATTCTTGTTTCTAAAAGTTTTGTTGACCGGTGGTTGTGTGGCAAAAATGTCACTTGCTAGTAACAAACTCAAGACAGAATGTTGTCTAAATTTGTTGCATTGGAGGGAACGGTTACATTTTCCGAGGAGTCGGACGAAGAACTGAAAGTGGTGTAGTTGCTGGCGTTGTAGCAAATATCAAGTTTCATAATACATGAGATATACAATTTCAGCTTCAGGAATTAAAGCATAAAATTCGTTTAAAGGCAAAGATTTGGCGCATTCATTGACAGTTCTCATTTAATTGGCTTTCAATTGATTGAGGGAAGAGGGCAGCACGCTGCGGTTGCCGAATGAAGCCAGAAAAAGTTTGCACTGGGGATTTGAGTCCAGGATGCCCGTTGTTGCGTTTTGTTGTCTTTTCCGTATTAGATATACGTAAGGAAGTGGTCAGATTAAGAGCATGCAGCTTCGACATATGGTTTCTTTGTAAAAAAAAACAAGTACAACGAGACACGCTGAGTTACCTTTCTTCCAGAATTTCTTGCTTGTTGATCAGATTTCTAGGCTCCATTTCATTTTGCTTTCAATTCATCAGGTCATTGACTTACTTGCAAATTGTCAAATTAACTCGTTTCTCGTGAACTAGATTCATCTGTTTTGATCTGAGTAATTTAGTATGCTCATACTGTCAGTAAATAATTGGGTGTTCCCATGCATTTTTCAGTATCATCACTTCCGCATATAGACCACAGAATTCCATGTACAGCATTCTGGCTTGTCTCATGGATGCGATTTCATTGATGAAGCAACTGAGCGTGGTTTGCTTTTGGGTCCTGCTCAATGGAACTCCTAAAGCAATATGCTGGGGTTGAGATGTGTGGAATTAAAGAACACAATCATGTTTATTGGCAGCAGTCCCCCAGAATTTAATTAAATAAATTGCCTCTGATTCCAAAGTTATTACTAGGCTATTTTTTAACCACATAGCATTAAAAATGCCTCCACATAAGGAATACAACTTATTCATTCATTCTGGAATTAATCTGTACTGGTACCAAGGTTTTCGTGAGATCCACATCCGACCTGTTTACAGTTAACGTTTTTGTTGACTTTTCAAGCCATTAAAGTCAGTGATTGAGTGACGATGCTAAATTTAATAACGTTCACAATTTCACGCAGAAAAGGGAGGAGTAGCACATACCTAATTGACTGTACATTTACAGTTACATGAATCAAACAAAATGCAACAGGTAAAATCAATGGGAAGTTATTTGTTCCTGATAACTTAATCTAATCAATACACAATGTCAATCAAACATTTTTCAATTGTGAACCTTACCTTATGGAAGGAAGTTCAACAAAGGACAAGAAGCTTTCAATACGTTGAAGTTAATTTTCACTGCATTTGCTCACCTTTATCTTGCTGACTGAGAAGTGCCCTATTCAATTCTGTCATCACGACAAAGAAGAGATTGAAAATTAATTTGTTTTATGTTTGTCACCTTATTCAGAATTGCCAGGGCTGTACAAACAGTATTACAGGTATATGTCGGGACATTCATCATAAAGAAAAACTGTACAATAATGTTACTACAGAAAAATATATTTACATATATATATGTAAATATATTTACAAATGAATAAAAGATCCTGAAAAGTTGAATTGTGTGCTACTGATTCAATTATGCCTACAAGAAAATCTCAAAATGATTGTTAAATGGTGAACAATTATATTTTGTTAAAACATTAATGTGATAGGGACGATCATGAAGTTATTTGATGCACAGGCTTTTGGAACAATGAATCAAAATGAATATATATGCAGCGGTCTTCATGGACAAATTTCTATGCAGTCCGTTTCACAATCTGTCGTCATCTTGCACGAACTAATTCTAGAGCGTAGCTAACTAATGAGATAAAAGGCAAATACATTTAAAAAAATCAATAATAAATGCATATTGGCTTACCATTGTCTTTGGCAAGCAATTGTTGTTCTGAAAAGCAAAATCTCAAAAATAATTTCAAATGCTAACTACAATCGGAATTCATTCAGTACAATATCCAACACAGTACAACGGTTCTCAGGTAAATGAGAATTTGAAATCGATAATTACCAGCTGAGCGACGATATTCCTTAAAAGAACTTGGTGGCTTCCTCTTCCTCGGAGATCATCACTTGTTTTGCTTTTGCGGGCCATAAATGATACTTGAAACTAATTAGACCAAGAATAAACGCAACCTAAGTGTTTCTACCTTCTTCATTATCTGTGGATTTGGAATTGATACTGAAAAACATGTTATCATTAATGAACATCTTACTTTCGAACTGGTGTCAAGGGAAATAAATCGTCAAAGCACGCGAATTGATGTGCTCAAATAGCAGTGCTGCGTGGCACCACTGAGACGACATCTTGTTGCTGAGTGGATTGTTCCCCAAAGTTCATGTTGGGACTGATCAAACACATAAAGGCATATTATGAAGTAAGCCTTAATCCCAACTCTTTTTGACTGTCTCATTAATGTGAGCATCATTTGTTTCATTCTGAGTGGGATTTTGGGAATTTTTTAAAATTAAAACAAACTTTATTTACCAATACAGTCTATCTATTACAAAACTAATTAGCGTACACTTTTCCAATGGTTTTACTGAATATCAACAAGGTATAAGTGCGAACTGTTCACTTACCCCTATTTCCTCCAATTTAATTAATATTCCTCAGAGATGAACAGTTGTTCAAACTGAGTTATCAAAAATGCACTGGCTTACGTGGGCTGCTAGTTCTCAACTTCTTAACACCTCCTGAGAAATTCCTATTTTTTTAGCAGGTTTATGAATTCAATTTTCAAACAGAGAAAGAGAGAGAGAGAGAGAGAACTTGCAAAATCCAAACAGAACTGTCTGTATGTCTTCCCCCATAATTCTTGATCCTCTAATTAGCACGTGATACGCTCTGGCAATCAAGGTAATTAAATGCGACTCCGAAACTCCAGTTGGACTGGAATGGAATGGCGCAGCAAGAAGTCTCACAACACCAGATTAATGTCCAACAAGTTTTAATGTTATCAGTTTTCGGAGCGCTGCTCCTTCATCAAGTGAGTGGACAGCTGGGTTCACAAACACGACATTTATAGACAGAGACTCAACTGCAGAATAATTGCTGATCATTACAGGTACAGACAATAGGAGTGGAGTGAGGGATAATCACATGTTAGTGAGCTGTGAATTGTCTTAAGGCAGGACAGTTGGTAGGATTTTCCAAGCCCAGGCCAAATGTTGGCGGTTATAGGGATTGTATCACGAACACTAGGTCAGCGTTGAGGATGTCCTCATGGTACATGGCTATCAATTCCTGTTCGGCGACATTGCATTGTGTGTCTCGAAGAACGCCTTGAAGAACGCTTACCTAAAGATTGGAGGCTGAATGCCCTTGACTGCTGAAGCATTCCCTGACAGAAAGAGAACACTCCGGCGTTTGTCATACGGTGTCTGCTCATTTATCGCCACAACATCTGTATGGTGTCACCTATGTACTCTGTCCCTGGAGACATACCTTAACTCAATGTATGAAGTGGACAATGTTGGCCGAGGTGGATCGATATGTACCGTGTATCTGATGGGTGATGTTAGTGTGGTATTATGATGAATCGCCAATGGGCAAGAAACAAACACAGCTATCTTGGTTCTGATTTAAATATGCATCCCAATATCTAGGATTATTTTTGTTTCTACATTCTCAGCAGTTGGGCAGCCTGCAACAGAAAAATTAGCATCAAAGTTACCAAAATTGCCGTTTTAAATGTTCCCTTCACAAGAATCAAAATGCAAAATCCATGCCTTAAAGGGACAATATCATCACACTCATAACCATTGTATTGAATCTGAGCCCACGTGATGAACATTTGCCCCATGTTACCCACTTATTTCCTTATCGTTTCATTTGGTTGTACATTGTTTTGATGCCGATGGATGGAAACTTGGCTCCCCAATGGAATTCCGTTATTTATATGTGTTTGGTGGAATATGTTCTGAAAACGCATTGCTGTACTTTGCTGTGGCGATTGTATTCTCGGAAATAATTATTGCTGAGTCAGATATAATTTTGATTCACCAAGATATCAATGTTCACAAGGAATGTGCGGGAACTTTATATGTGAGAAATTTTGTATCAGTCTTGATCCAAAGGAAAGGCAGAGCAGACTCGACGTGTTGAGTAGCCAATTTTTGTTCCCATTTCTTATTGTATTCCGGAAATGAAAGGCCGTGGCAGAACCCAAATTTGTCACCTGGTGAGCAATGGTGAACATCAATGAATATAAACAGAGTGCTTAACGTCTTGACAAACCGTATGCAAGTCATATTCTACTGTTCCCTCGTTCAGGAGGAGGTAAGTCGGACATTAGCATTAGATGACATGCCATGTGTAAGATTCCATCAATCATTTGAATAAAATTGATCAGTTAACTGCAGACTTTTTGAAAAATGAGTATGATTTAGTGGTAGCGATTGAGTCGTGATTCCAACGAAATCAAGTTTGGAACTTGATGTTCTTATGCCCCCTGTATTTTGCAAGACCCAGTAGGAAGGACACAGGAGATAGAACATAGAACATTACAGCACAGAACAGGCCCTTCGGCCTTCGATGTTGCGCCGACCAATATAAAAAGCAATGACCCTCCAAACTAAACCATTCCCTTCTCTTCCATACACTTATCAACTAACCTCTTAAACGCCACCAAACTCGGCGCATCTACAACTGCCGCAGGCAGGGCATTTAACTTTCCTTGTTCAGGGAGTGATCAGAGCTCAGAGAAATGGTACAGAAATGGAAATCTAAGATGCAGAATCAGTCTTATGTGGAAAAAAAAACACAGATCAAGGGAAAGATGACAGTCACCTGTAATTCCTCAGACAGCTGTCTCACAGTGGCAAGCAATATAATAGAATACATATTTAACATTATAAGGAACACACTGCAATGTTATTTCCGGAAAAACATTAATACGGCACTGTACAATAGTTGAACACACGCGATTATTTCACAAGGGATTACAGGTAATCCATTAACTTGGATAGAGGATTGGCGAACCAATCATCAATCAAGCAGAGTTAGAATAAGATTGTTTAGCATGGGAAGGAGGAACTAGTGGGATGAAAGTGGGTTCGTCCCTTCGGCCCCAATTAGTTACAATCTATGCGAACGATCCACTGTGTGGAATTCCTTAACTCCATCCGAGAATGTTGCTTCTGCTTTTAAGCATATTTGCATTGTTTAGTTTTTGCTTCAAAAAAAAGTGGTACTGCATTTTCAGCAAATTGCACCCAGAGCCGAAAGACTTCCTGATTAGATGGGTTGGCCATTGTTTTTTGTGAAGTTGTAGCGGGGTGGTGGTGTGGGCTCATTGGGCTGAAGGGCCTATTTCCCGTGCTGTTTTGTTCTTTGTTCTTTGCTAGAGTGCAGAGGAGGATCTGGGTAAGATACTCTGTCAAATACGCGACCCGGACCCTTCAATGCTTTTGGGATCCCATGATTCTCTTGGCACAATATTAATTAGAAGCATCTGTGACAAATAGATACCTGACCATTTTGGTGATAGTGACCACAATTCGGTTACGTTCAACTTAGTGATGGATAGGGATAGGCATGAAGCTGGAGGCAGTAGTTATAGCTGGAGGAATGGTAATTATGAGGCCATAAGGAGGGAATTAGGGTGCATAGGTTGGACTAGGAAACTACAGGGACTGGGAACATCTGAAATGTGGAGCTCATTCGAATAAATAAGCTACTGTGAGTCCTTGATAAGTATGTCCCTGTCAGGCAAGGAGGAAATGGTCGAGTACGGGAACCATGGTGTACTAAAAAAGTTAATTCGCTAGTTAAAAGGAAAAAAGAGGCTTATGTCAGGATGAGGCTTGACGGCTCAGTTAGTGCAATGGATAGCTATAGATTAGCCAGGAGGGAGATAAAGAGTGAGTTGAGGAGAGCTAAAAGGGGATACGAGAAGACTTTGGCTGATAGGATCAAGGAGAATCCTAAAGCTTTCTTTAGATATGTTAAGAATAGAAGATTGGTTAGGGCAAGATTAGGGCCAGTCAGAGACAGCAGTGGGAAGTTGTGCGTGGAGCCTGAAGAGATTGGAGAGGCACTGAACAAATATTTCTCTTCGGTATTCACGCAGGGAGATGTAAATGTAGTTGTGGAGAACACTGGGATACAGGGTTGCAAACTGGAAAGTATTGAAGTAGATAAGGAGGATGTGCTAGATATTCTTGAGGGTTTGAAGTTAGATAAGTCCCCTGGGCCGGACGGGATTTACCCTAGGATTCTCTGGGAGGCAAGAGAGGAGATTGCAGAGCCTCTGGCTCTGATCTTCAGGTCCTCGTTGGTTACGGGTGTGGTTCCGGAGGACTGGAGGATAGCGAATGTGGTCCCATTGTTCAAGAAGGGGAAGAGAGACCTTCCTGGGAATTATAGGCCAGTGAGTCTTACTTCTGTTGTGGGCAAAGTATTGGAGAGAATTATTAGGGATAGGATTTATAGTTATTTAGAGAGAAATGAATTGATTGGGGATAGTCAGCATGGTTTTGTGAAGGGTAGGTCGTGCCTTACTAACCTTATTGAGTTTTTTGAAAAAGTGACCAAAGAGGTGGATGGGGGTAAGGCAGTTGATGTGGTATATATGGACTTTAGTAAGGCGTTTGATAAGGTGGCCCATGGAAGACTTCTGCAGAAAATGCAGATGTATGGGATAGAGGGTGATTTAGCTAATTGGATTAGGAATTGGCTAGCAGATAGAAGACAGAGGGTGGTGGTTGATGGGAGATATTCATCGTGGAGTTCGGTGACAAGTGGTGTACCTCAGGGGTCTGTTTTGGGGCCCCTGCTGTTTGTAATTTTTATAAATGATCTGGATGAGGGTATTGAAGGATGGATTTGTAAATTTGCGGATGACACTAAAGTCGGTGGAGTGGTAGATAGTGAAGAGGGGTGTTATAGTTTGCAGAGAGACTTGGACAAGTTGCAGAGCTGGGCCGAGAGGTGGCAAATGGAGTTTAATGTGGAAAAGTGTGAGGTAATTCACTTTGGCAGGAATAACAAATGTGTAGAGTATAGGGCTAATGGTAGGACTCTTAATAGTGTTGATGAACAGAGCGATCTTGGTGTATGTGTGCATAGATCCCTGAAAATTGGCAATCAAGTCGATAGGGTTGTTAAGAAGGCATATGGAGTCTTAGCTTTTATTGGTAGGGGGATTGAATTTCGGAGCCGCAACGTCGTGTTGCAACTGTACAAAACTCGGGTGCGGCCGCACTTGGAGTATTGTGTGCAGTTCTGGTCCTCGCATTATAAGAAAGATGTGGAGGCATCGGAGAGGGTACAGAGGAGGTTTACCAGGATGTTGCCAGGTATGGAGGGCAGGTCTCATGAGGAGAGGCTGAGAGATTTGAGGTTGTTTTTGTTAGAAAGAAGGCGGCCATGAGGGGACATTATTGAAACATATAAGATGATTAGAGGTTTAGATAGGGTGGATAGTGATAGCCTTTTTCCTAGGATGGAGAAAGCTAGCACGAGGGGACATAGCTTTAAATTGGGGTGGTAGTTATAGGCCGGATATCAGAGGTAGGTTCTTTACCCAGAGGGTGGTTAGGGCATAGAATGCCCTGCCTGCGGCAGTTGTAGATGCGCCAAGTTTGGTAGCGTTTCAGAGGTTAGTAGATAAGTTTATGGACGACAAGGGAATAGTTTAGTTTGGAGGGTCATTGCTTTTTCCTAATTGGTCGGCGAAACATCGAAGGCCGAAGGGCCTGTTCTGCGCTGTAATTTTCTATATTCTATGTTCTATGACCACGAAGTAGTAGGAATTAACACTGTCATCTCTTTTTGCTGCATGCTATTGCAATAAACACATATTCGGCAGAGCAAGTTCAATATGAGGCTGGAGATTATCACCATCACAGTATGAGGTAGATAGTTATATGAGAGTGTTCCTTGATATAATCACTAGAAAACCGTTACGCAGACTTCATATATGAATGGCCATACACGTGATATGCATATACTTATGAGTTAACAAATAAGATAATGTTTAAACAGATAATTCTCAAGATTCATCAGGTAGAGATCAGATAAACCTTCACAATATCATTAATTTCCCTTTAAGATTCCTATCTAGCCTGACCAGTGTTGATGTCAGTTACATCTCGCAGTGCCATCCTCAAAGTGCATTGTGTTGCATTACAACTATTCCAAGTATGATTTTTCCACGGCAGGGGTACGAGCTTCTATGCACTATCATCAAAACAGCGTGGAACGAATTTAGCGTGACAGTTAGTAGCACTAGTTTCATCTAATCTACCAACATCAACTTGGTGCGGAGCAAATGCTCAAGAAATTCTCATGACTGATTGCCTAAAAATGTTTGCTACTTCCCAACGGATAATTAAAAAGTGCAATGAATATTTTCTTGGGTAGATAGGTGCCGCTACACAATGAGACAGAGGAACTTTAACATCAACCAGAGCGAAATAAAGCGTTATTTGCAACTCATGCTCCCAACTTTCACATTGCACTGGACACCTTCGAGCGGCGTCGTAACCATTCGCTTCTCCAGCCTAAGCAAGTGATTGTGAAATACATCTGTTATAAAATGGTCTCCGGCAATTACCAATTTTTCTTTGAGGGCATCCATGAAACACATTACTTTGATTATTAAGGATAAACATTACCGGTCCTTAGGAACATTGCCATCTTCGATGTCCCTTGCAAGAGATTGACCTGGCTTGACAATATATCACATTCTCTTATTCTCGCTGAGTCACTCTCCTTAACAGTTAATGGAGTGCTGTCAGACCATGGGCTGCAACATAGTGGATGCTCAGCATCAGTGTTTCAACGATAATGTTTCAAAGGGAATAAATGCTGAGCTTCCATGTGCTACTCAAAAGCCACGCATGGCTGAACCCCTTGTTAGCTGTCTTACCTCTTCACCTTCCCATGCACTCAACGATGAGTTATATACATCTGACTGCACCTGCCCATCAGCACACGTATTCAGCTCATGTATACTTTCAAATAAAGAATCAGTTACCGACGGTAACGTTTGACTTGGATGTAATTGGGATACTAACTTGTGGTTTCATGAAGTTTTTGCAGCTCTGATTTAAAATTAAAGCAGAGTTTAATTAGATTCCATGATCCATACTCTAAAAACCGAGATAAATAACAACGTTCTGCACAACATATATAAAAAAATCTCATGAACAACATTTTGACAGATTGGAAAAAAACATAAACTTACCTGCTCTCAGATGGATCAATCGTTCGTCTGCAAAAGTTAACGTTTTATTGGAATGCAATTGCATAATTTAGAAAACTGCAATGCGACAGAAAACAATCACTCCACTTGGCTATCTATTTCCGCCAGCCGTAACAATTTGCATTTCGTAGCTGTGCACGATATGAAAGCTAAAAAAAACATATATGGTTTAAATACCTTGAATCTTTCTGTCTCCACTACTCCTTTGCGGAATAAGTTCCTGAGCTCAAAAGTTTTGGGATAAAAGGAAATTGTCTGCCCGCTGAAGAATCTGACGCCTCTGAAAATAAATCAATTCAGCTCATTATGTACCCCTCAACATACGAATGCACAAAAGTTCTTATGCATTATGCATCATATCCGCATAAGTCACACGTCTGTGACTTTAATTAGGTCTCCCCTCAGTTTCTGTTGTTGCAAAGCATATAATCTGAGTCCATTTTACGTTGCTTCAGAATTATAATTTTTCCGCCGTGGAAAAAAACCTCGTAATTTCAGTTGCACTCCAATTATTGCAATCCGGCATTTATGATTGCAATTCTCTAGAATTGCATTTAACTATCGCCAAATCAATGTTTTATACAGTTTCAGCATTGCTTATCAGCTCTGAGATTGATTCTAAAGTTCCAATGCTGAAGGCAGTTTGCCACCATATCTTCTGCTTTTTTTTTTGTAGCCATCAAGAATAATCATCCATGCGCCACTCTACCTTTGTTCATTTAACCATCTCAATACGGTATCACTTACTGTACATGGCTTCCCCGTTCACGTTTTTTTCAGCTGCATTGGCTTACATTTCTGTGGTATGAAGTGATTTACAATCGCTCCTCTCACTTGCCTTTTCAATGATATGATCCCTCTGCCTACTTCAAATCCAACCATATCCTCGACTTGCGTAGCATTTGGACACATCTTTATCATACGCTATTAGTTTATGCCCTGACTGTTGATATATATATATATATATATACAGACAATACGCAGCATATTACAACACTTTGAACAAACCCCATTGGAAACAAGCTCTAAAGAAGAAACACCTGTGTAAAGTTGGAGTTTTGGCTCTATTCGAATTATTGCAGCCGAATTTGGAAACTCCCTTAGATCCCAAATACTCATTGTTCTGGTTTCCATCAATTCCACACACACAAAAGAAAAACACTTTAATCCTTATCATAAAATGATAAAACGTCTTTGGGAACATCTTTGAAAACATCTAGGTGCATTTGGGAGCACTTGGTAGTTGTCTTTGGAAATTAAAACTGTCAATATAGCACAGATAATTTGTAGTCTGGATTGCTTTTTCTTTATAACTGCACATTCAATTTCCTTTAGAAACCAATGTATTTTAAACCAAATTGGTGGACAGAGAGCTCTTTCGCTTGTCGCTTACTATGTGAAGAGGTTCCCCGTCATATATTGTTTACATCACTAGTGGAATTCTGAACGTCTGTATGTCTCTGTCCTTGTACGGTCAGCTAATTGGGACAGATTTTTCTCATCCACCTTTTCGGAACATGCCGCAAAGGTACATACTTCAGCCAAGTGTGATTTTAATATTTTAATTCCCGCAGGGAAAACAACCTATATTATCAATCCAATGTTGCAGCCAATCTTCCGGACATTCTCTGCAAGATTCCTCCTGCTAGGGCTTTCCCATCTAAAATATAATGACGGAAACTGTGGGCTATCGTACAGGGGCTTTACCAGAGGCTTTTTCTAGAGGCTTTTAATTATACACAATAACTCCTATGCTTCTGCATTGAGGAAATTCACGATGCTTTGCAAAACATTCTCTAAGTGACTCTTGCCAAATTAAAAAAAAGTGATTGCACTCCATGCGACTCTGTTCCTTTACAGTCGTTGGAAACGTGCTATTAACTATTAGTTGGCTCTCCAATCCCTTCTTCCATTATATAACATCACACAGGTTTCTATATTAAAATCTCTCTGTCACTTATTTCTCTAATTTCTCGCAAATCAATGTTATGTTGGCATATAGGATGCCTGACTGCTTTTCGAGCACGTGCATACATAAATAAATTCATCTCGGGCTAATTTTTAACGGTTAACATCCTGACAATGCCAAATCTTTACAAATTACCAGCTGAATGCTGTTGTGGGGAAAACTGGTAGCAGAGAAACAGAACCGTCTATTTGCACGCTGAATGCTACTTTCACTGGGCTACAAATCGAGACATGCATTCTCATAGCCATCAAGTCCTACCATGGCATTTTTTTTTGCAAATAACATTTGAACCTGCTTGTTAATGCGCGTAATCGTGGTGATTGAACTGTCACCGATTGCCATAATCAAGTCTATTTTATTGACAAAATGAGATCGACAAAGTGCTGAATCAGTAAAAAAAACTGACACACAAAACATGCATCTGTAATTGCGAATAGCTCCCAGAATAAAAATAAAGAATCACACAAGTTGAACAGCGTTGAGCAATGTCGGGAGTCTAAACGTGTTGTTGAAGCAAAATGCATTGTTGCGGATATTCTGAAATGTGAAGCAAGTTATAAATTTGAAAGGTTTAGATTGAATGAAACAATTGGTCAGGTTTGTTGCTAAGAAAAATAAATGAAAAAATACAAATCATGGACGGGATTTCTTTCAGATTATATATTGAAAGAAAAGAGAAGGCTTGAACTATGGATTTCTATGTACTGGAGGCTTTCAAAGATAGCGCTTATCTCCAGACCAACACACTTCTTTGCAAAGGATAATTATTGGCTCTTTAATTTTGGACTGACGTGCACAACATTAGCTTGTTTATTATTATTAATTTTTTTTTTATTAAGCAACACAGCACGGGAAACAGGCCCTTCGGCCCAACGAGCCCGCGCCGCCGTCATACCAAATAGTAGCAAATACATTATCCTATTTTAATATTCCTATATAATAATATATATTATTCCTAATATGAAAAATTTTCACCATAGGGACAATTTGTTACCCAATCAGCCTAAGAGCGAATTTTTGGGTTGTGGGAGGAAACCGGAGTGCCCGGAGAACACCCACGCAACCACGGGGAGAACGCGCAAACTCCCGCAGACACCGGCCCAATTCCAAGTGTCTGCACAGCCACATCGATAGTCTCTGAGCTGTCATGGTGCCCTTCAGATGGTCCACATAAAGCACTCATATACGACATGAGGTACCAGGAAACCCATGAATCAACATCCAAGAGCTGTACCTGCACCACCTGCCGAATGCGTGCTCAAATTATGGACCGAATTACCTGTGGAAAAAAAGCCGTAGTTAAACAGTCCTAATATATCCCTCTATCTGCATACTGCTCATGTGGCTGTCCAAGAGACCCTTAAACAGCCCCAGCGTGCCTGCTCCAACCACCTTACTCGGCAGTGCATTCCACACCCCCACTACCCTTTGTGTGAAAAACTGCCCTCTAATATTCGTCTTATACATAGCCCCCTCACCCTATGGCCATGACCCCTCGTCCTATCCATTTCTGAAGGTGGAAAAAGTTTACCTCCATTTACTCTATCTATACCCCTTATAATCTTATACACCTCTATGAGATCCCCTCTAAGCCGACGTCTTTCAAGGGAAAACAACCCCAGTCTATCTAATTGTTCCTCATAGGACAGTCCTTCCATACCAGGCAGCATCCTGGTAAACCTCCTCTGCACTCTCTCCAAGGACTCCACATCCTTCCGATAGTACGGAGACCAGAACTGGGCGCAGTGTTCCAAGTGAGGCCTAACCAAAGTTGTATACAACTGCAACATCAAACTCCTACTCTTGTATTCTATACCCTTTTCTATGAAAGCTAATATACTATACGCCTTCTTTATCACCTTCTCCACCTGTGAGGACACCTTCAGAGACTTGTGAACCTGCACCCCCAAGTCTCTCTGCGTCTCTATGCTCCTTATAGTTTTACCCTTTATCCTATAATTCTCTTCTACATTTTTCCGGCCAAAATGCATCACCTCGCATTTTTCCGGATTAAATTCCATTTGCCATCTATCTGCCCAATCTACCAACCTGTCTATGTCCTGTCGTATTGCCTGACACTGCTCTTCTGTACCCGCCAATCCAAGCATCTTGGTCTCATCAGCAAATTTGCTGATCTTACCACCTACCCCTACTTCCAAGTCGTTTATGTAGACCACAAATAGAAGAGGACCTAGTACTGAGCCTTGTGGCACTCCACTAGTGACAGGCTTCCAGCCGGAAAAAAGAGCCTTCCACTACTACCCTCTGTCTCCTCCTCCCGAGCCAGTTCTCGACCCATCTACATACCCGACCCTGTATCCCATGCGCCTTCACCTTCTCTATCATTCTACCATGAGGAACCTTGTCAAACGCCTTACTGAAATCCATGTAGACGACATCAACAGCATGTCCTTCATCAACTGTTTTTGTCACTTCTTCAAAAAATCCACTAGATTTGTAAGACAAGACTTCCCCTTGACGAAGCCATGCTGCGTATCCCTGATCAGATCGCAGCGCTCCAGATGCTCATACATCCTGTCCCTAAGGATCCTCTCCATTAGCTTACCTATAACTGAAGTCAAGCTCACCGGCCTATAGTTCCCTGGGTGATCCCTATGACCTTTTTTAAACAACGGTACTACGTTTGCTATCCTCCAGTCCTCTGGGACCTCACCTGTGTCCAAGGAAGAGACAAAGATTTGCGTCAGAGGCCCAGCCAAGTCTTCCCTCAACTCCTTTAGCAGCCTGGGGTAAATGCCATCAGGCCCCGGAGCTTTATATGTCTTTAAGCTGCCTAACAGCCCCAACACCTCTTTCCTCGTAATCTTTATTTCCCTCAACGGATCCTCAACTTTGTCAAAATCAGCAACAGACATCTGGCCAGTTTCCTGCGTAAATACCGACGCAAAGTATTCATTCAGGATCTCCACCATTCCCTCAGGCTGTAAGCATGGATCCCCTCCTCTGTCCCTGAGAGGTCCAATCTTGCCTCTAACCATCCTTTTGCTCCTTACGTAGGAGTAAAATGCCTTAGGATTTTCCTTAATCCTACCTGCCAGAGCCACCTCGTGGCCCCTTTTTGCCTTTCTAACACCCCTTTTAAGATCCCATCTACACTCTCTATAAGCTTCCAGCGCTGTCTCAGTCCCCAGTTGCCTAGATCTAATGTAAGCCTCTCGCTTCTTCCTGATCAAGTCCTCAATCTCCCTGGTAAGCCACGGTTCTCTAATCCTACCTTTCCCATCATTCCTCCTTGCCGGCACGTATCTTTCCTGCAGAGAGTTTAGTTTTCCCTTGAAAGACTCCCACATGTACCTCGTCGACCTGCCCTCAAAAAGCTTATCCCAGTCGGTATCTTTAAGATCTTGCCTAATCTGGCAGTATCTAGCCCTCCCCCAGTTAAATACCTCCCTTTTGGGCCAGTCTCGTCCTTTTCCATTAATATCCTAAAGCAGACAGAGTTGTGATCACTATTTGACACCTGCTCTCCTACCTCGACGCCAACCACCTGGCCTGGCTCATTCCCCAGAACCAAATCCAGTATAGCCCCCTCTCTAGTCGGGCCATCCACATACTGCTCCAAGGACCCTTCCAAAACACACTGTACAAATTCCTCCCCATCCACTCCTACAGCGCTGGGCACACTCCAATCTACTCCAGGAAAATTGAAATCTCCCACCACTACCACCCTATTTTTCCGACACTTATCTAAAATGTCCCTGCATATCCCTTCTTCCGCAGCCTGCGGGCTGTTGGGCGGTCTGTAGTAAACACCCAACAGAGTAACCACTCCCTTCCTATTCCTCAACTCCACCCATAGAGACTCAATTCCTAAATCATCCATACCTCTCTCCCTTTGCACTGCTATGACGTTGTCCTTAACTAATAAAGCCACTCCCCCACCTCTCTTCACACCAACTCTGTCACACCTAAAACACTTATACCCTGGAATATTCAATTGCCAGTCTTGCCCCTCCTTCAACCACGTCTCGGTCACCGCCACCACGTCTAAACTTCTCGTGAACATTATTGCCTTCAGTTCATCTGTTTTGCCAGTCACACTCCTCGCATTAAAACACATGCACTGAAGACCCTCAGCTCTCGGATATTCCTTTCTACCTACTGGTGTTACCCTATCATCCCTCTCTCTCCCACTCCCTGTTCCCGCTGTCTTCCCACCCTCCCTCCCTATTAGTTTAAACATTTCTGAAACACTCCAGCTAACCTCCCAGCTAAAATATGTGTTCCCCTCCCAGTCAACTGCTCCCTATCCCTTGTGAATAGGTGACCCTCCCTCCTGAAGACTTCCCAATGATCAATAAATATGAAGCCTTCTGCCCTACACCAATCCCTCATCCAGGCATTTAGTTGGAGTGTCTCATTTATTACCCAATCGGTCCCGGGCACAGGCAGCAGCCCAGAGAACGCCACCCTGGAGGCCCTACCTTTCAGTTGAGCCCCCAACTCCCTAAACTGTCTACGTAAGTCCCCCCTGTGCTTTCTTCCTACATCTTTTTGTCCTATGTGAACTATTACATTTGCAGGACTCACCATCAGTTTTGTATTGCATGTCTTGGTCTAAATGAAAACAATAATGAAGACAACCATAGTGAAAAAAAACACCCGTAGCGTTATTATGGTCGCTATCATATAATTCAAGAAATGGAAAAAGACAAATACTGATTTGTTACGTTGTTTCTGGAAAAATGTCAATGTCGCTATTCTTTAACCTTTATTGGCGTCGATGAGCTTCTTTTCTGTGGAGAAACATGAACAATTATGCTGATGGAATGCAATAAATTGTCTATGGTATATTTTCATTGTCATCATATTATCATGTTTTCAGTTGGATATATAAGGCGATGAAAACAAACTAACAGCGAAGTACTGCTACTGCTAGATTTCAGAACTAAATAAAAATGAACAACTTTGCATGTCCAGCACCATTAAAGAGAGGAACGACGTGAACGTTTTGAACCCAACATGACTTTCTTCGCTGCAAATTCACATTGGACCCAACATTTTAACATTCTTCCTCTCTCCACTGATGTGGTCAAACCTGCTGACATGTTTACAGCACTCTCTTACCTAACTACAAAGATGAGCGCCTGTAACACTCTGAGAAACTCATGACCATCGAAACACAGCATCAAGAGTAGACCATTGCGCGCTTCGTGTCCACAACGTCATTCAGTAAGATCATGCTGATCTGATTGTAATTTCGCTTGGGCCACATGGGACCCCAGAGCTATAACAAAATGGTTGACTCTCAGCTGTCCTCTGAAATGGCCTAGCAAGCCACTCAGATGTATTAATCGCTGCAAAGTCTCAAGAAAAGTATAGCACCGGGTAGAACAGTTGGCAATGACCTCAGTACTAGGAAAGGCAACAGCAAAAGAAGGAGCCCTGTCGACCCTGCAATGTTCTCCTTACCAACATCTAATGGTTAGTGGCTATCTAAGACTAGGAGAGATGTCGCATAGATTAGCCTGACATACTGATCCTTACGGAGCCATACATCTAAAACCCCAAATATCACCATTACCATCCTTGGATATGCCCTGTCCCAGCGGCAAGACAAGACGTACTGGAGGTGGTGGTACAATGGTATACAGTCAGGAAGAAGTTTCCCTGGGAGCCCTTAACATCGACTCCCGACTCCATGAACTTTTATGGCTTCAGGTTAATTATGGAAACCTCATCCTGGTTACCATGTATTGTCTTCTTTCAGTTGACGTATTTGTAATACTCCATGTTGAACAAAAATTTAGAGGAACACTGAGAATGGCAATAGCGCAAAATTTACACTGGGTGGGGGATTTCAATTTCCACCACCAAGATTGACTCGGCAGCAGTAGGATTCAACCCGAACTGGTCTGGTCCTGATTGCCTGTGTCTGCAGTAGGTGGTGAAGGAACTAGCAAGAGAAAAGAAACATATTTGACGTCAATCTTACAAATCTGCTTCTGCAGATCCATCTGTCCATGTCATTATCGATACGAGTGAAAAAAGAACAGTCTTTTTGAAGATGAAGTCCCGCATTGAAATTGAGGAGTGCCTTCTTCGTGGTACTATCGCCGTGCCAAATGGGGCAGAGTTCAAACTGATCTAGGAAATCAAGACTGACTATCCATAAGGACCATCAAAAGAAGCGGAAAGGTACTGCAGCACTGTCCAAAACCACATGGCAATTCAAATTTCCCAGTGAACAATTACCATCAAACCAGTGATCAAACGTGGTTCAATGGAGAACGCAGGAGGGTATGCCAGAAGCAGCACCGTGGCATACCTAAAAATGAGATATCTATCTGATGAAGCTACAGAGCAGGGCTGTTTGAATGCCAAAAGCAAAAGCATCATGTGATGAAGTTAAGTGACTCAAAATCAGCTGATCAGAACTAGGCTATGCAGTTATAGCACATCAGTCGTCATTGTTGGTGGACAATTAAGCATCTGAGTGGAGGAGGAATACACCAGAAATATCCTTATCCTCAGTAATGGAGGATCCCAGTGCAAAAGATAAGACTGAAGTAATTTTAGTCGTCTTCAGCCAGAAGCGCTGATTCATTTCAGCCTCCACTAGTGCCACCCCCCCACCCACCCCCCGCCATCCTAGTCTCCAACAAATTCGATACGTTTCATGTGATATCTAAACAGGTGGCGACATTGAATACTGCAAAGGCAATAGGCCCTGATGACATTCCGTCAATAGTGCTGTCACTGCTCCGTTCCCCCACCTAAGCTCTTGTAGTACAGTTAGAACGTCGGCATCTACCTGCCCCGATATGTCCTGTACACAAATAAGCAGGGCAAATCCAACCAGTTAACGTCCAAACAGTCTACGCCGGATCATCAGTAAAATGGTAGAAGGGGTCATCAATCGTGCAATCAAGCAGCACCTGTTCAGCAATAAGCTGCTCGGTGACGTCCGATTTGGATTTCGTCAGGATCTCATAACTGCTGATCTCTATACAACCTTGATTCAATCAAAAGCAAAGACCTGAATCCCAGTCATTAGGTGAGACTGATAGCGCTCAATATCAAGGTCGCATTCTACCCAACGTAGTATCAAGGTGCACCAGTAAAACTATAATCAATGTATATCAGGGGATAAACACTCTGATGGTTGAAGCCATACCTGGCATATAAGAATATGGTTGAGGTTGTGGAGTGTCAGTCATCTCAGCTCCAGAACATCTCTGCAAAAGTCCTTTAGGGTAATCTTCTAGGCCCAAAAACCTTCAGCTGCTTCATCAATGACCTTCCCTCCGTCACAAAGTGAGAATTGAGGACTTTCCCCGATGATTGCTCAATGTTCAGCACTGTTCATGACTCCTCAGATAAAGAAGCAGAGCATGTTGAAATACAATACGATCTGGATAATGTCCAGGCTTGGGCTGACAAGTGACAAATAACATTTTGGCCACACAAATGCCATGCAATGACCATCATCAGTAAGTGGCATTCAATCACCCCCACCTCTCCTTGATATTTGATAGTATTGCCAACACTGAGTGCCACATACTGTCAACATCTTTCGGTTTACCATTAACCGGAAACTCATTTAGGCTCACCACATAAACATAATGGCTACAAGAGCAAGTCAGAGGCAAGGAATACTGTGGCGGCTAATCAGCTCCTGACTCCCCAAAGCTTATCTGCTATCTTCAATGCACAAGCCAGGAGCGTGATGGACTTCTCTCCACCTTCCTCGATGGGTGCAGCTCCAAAAATACTTAGGAAGCTTGACACTATCCAGGAAAAAGCAACTCCTTTGATTGGCACCACATCAACGAACATCCTCTCCCCTTCCCTACTGACGCTCTGTAACATCAGTGTGTACTATCAACAAGATCAGCAATTCACCAAAGATCCTTAGACAGCTCCTTCCAAACCAGAAATCTTTCGTCTCGAACGACAAAGACAACAAATATCCTTGTATCTGGAAACACCTCCAATTGTAATTACTCTCGAATCCACTGAATGAACGGACTTGGAAATATATGACTGTTCATTTACTGTTGCTCGGTCAAAATCCTGGAACTCCTTCCCAAATGGCATCATGGGTCAAACAAAGGCCGCAGCAATGCAAGAATGCAGCTTATCACCACCTTCTCAAGGGTAACTAGTGTGGACAATAAAAGCTGGTCACCCTGCAGCGCCCGTGTCCCATGAATGAATAGCAATGGTAAATGAGTTGACTATTTATTGTATTCTTGCTTATAGCAATTCATTGGTATGTTTACGTAATAGCATGGAACATGGCATGGAGATTCTTTTCTGAAATGGCGAATAGCATCCATTTTTCTTGGATGTCAAATGGTTGAGGTTGAAGAGCTTTTTTTGTCTCATTGAAAAAGTCCCCTTTACTGGGAAGTTTGAATTGAAAAACTTAAGGATGGGGGTGATGAAGCTGTACAAAACAAGTCACGGTCATAACACATTACTCCTTAACCCGAGTCTTGGCCTGGAATGTTTGTGTCTTATTTATGTTGGTGAAGTTTGTCAGCAACGTCTTTTCATTGAGATTGCAGAGGATATTGATGCATATTTTGTTCAATCTGCATTTGTCAGTGCCTTCCATAACATTTTCAAATGGTCTGAATCAAAAACTTGGTCAGATAGTTGGAGGCCATATAAGGTGGTTGATGCCGATCCTGCCATTTCTCTCAATGTTGTTGTTCATGTTTGTTGTTCATTGCTTGCTGTGAAGCTTTTCCGAATGATTTTAGAGAGTTGGTTAAAAAAAGAAGTGGCAAAGGCATGGACAATGATCTACCTAATGATACAGAAGAGAGAAATTCCATGGTAGAACCTACAGTTCAATTAAACTCATTTAATGTCATACAGCTATAGATATCAACGGCATAATAGGACATTCGATCCACCACAGCTAGGCATGACAAACACAGAGTACCCGACAATTCTGACCTACTCTTAAGTAGTTGGTGGAGCGCATAGTATTCGTTGGTAGCACAAGTGCAGTTTAAAATAGGTTGTAAATGTGATGATGTCCCTACCTCCGCCATCCTTCCAGAAA
Source organism: Sphyrna mokarran (assembly GCA_024679065.1). Lineage (NCBI taxonomy): Eukaryota > Metazoa > Chordata > Chondrichthyes > Carcharhiniformes > Carcharhinidae > Sphyrna > Sphyrna mokarran. Next base: position 99,769,179 of record JAGIQG010000009.1, read on the forward strand.
GTGAGTTCCGAATTCTCATTACGGTCCCTTTGAAACATGCTTCACCTCTCATCCCTTCTAAACCTCCCACGTCTTACGTTAAATCCATAGCCCTTTATCATGAATGCCTCCATTCTTGTCTACTCTATGTATGCCCATCGTGATTTTACATATTTCTTTCATGTTCTTTCACGTCTCCCCGTTGCATGAAAATAATAGCAGTTTATCATTTCTTTTCCTTCACAGCTAAATCTCCCTAGATCAGGCAATGTCTGGCTAAATCTCCTCGGGATTCTTTCCAGTGCAATTTCGAAGCTACTTCAATGTGTATTCCAGAACTGCAAACCTGCGTACATGCGGGCAGGTTGAGGTTTTAGAACCTTTAAAGGCGACAGGAATTTCTTTTTGCCCTGTCCCCGATTTTCAGGAACATGTGATAGAGATGACTGGTCATCTCTTGCATTCTAATTTTCGAAATAGCCGCCGTAATCTGCTCCATTGCGACGTACCCACTGGCACTTTTTACTTCACCAACGCTTGGTGGGATTGCAATTTCATAATTGGAGTTGGAGGAGTCCCATGAGCACGATGACATTTGTAATTGTATCAACGTATAGCAGTTCTCTTCAAATGTTCTTCCCATCGAAGGCTAATGTTTTTCATCTCTTTCAAATCATATCCGCCCTTACTTCACATTAATCAGAAGTCGGAACTGTATTTGGCATTTTGGAGAATATAATGCACAATGTGGAGCAGAAATCTTTTTTAGATGCATCATTGGCATCCAAAATTAAGCGTTAGGGAGTCACAAAAGTGTTTTCTTTTGATTTTGCAAAATTGATAGCAGAATCATAAGGCGCTCTTTGATACCGAATAGGAAAACTAATCCCTAAACTAATTATCATTCTCAGTGCCAATGAACTTTCGAATTCTTTATGTTAGACATAATTGGAGGCAGTGTAACCTTTACACGTAAATGTGTACATGATATCCTGTTGTGTTTTCTGTAGTTTGTACGAAAATCTATATGGCATGATTACAATATCAATTATTGTGATAGATGATCACGTTGAACCAGACATTGACATTGTTTGACGACTTTAACTGCTGCTTGGTCTCCCATGACAATAAGGTTGGACGGGAGGAACCAGAAAACTGCATTTCCGTGGGTGAGCTGGTTACTGATGGTGAATCCAATTCCTTGCATCATAAATTCAATGTTGCATTTTGTTTTCTAGACAATGATATCACCGTCATTTCCCCCCTGTGCTGCCGTTCACCAGCTCTCCGGGTTTCTTGTAGGGCAGTGAGAATAACGATGAGGTGTTTGAGTTCAAATGAATCAAGTTCTCTGTTCCCATCGATTATTTTGTTCGTTACGTTGAGTGTTTTTAGATTCCAGTCTCCAGTATTGAATTTACCTTTCATAAATGGACAAACTGGAGGCGATTTTACGTCCAAGTTGCCGATGGAGCATACTATTTTTATGGCACGGTTACTCGCTTTTTGCGCGGAGAACAGAATGGATCTTGAAACATGCTGCTCAACAATAAAGGAAGCTATAGAACAAAGAACAAAGAACAAAGAGCAACACAGCACGGGAAACAGGCCCTTCGGCCCAACGAGCCCGCGCCGCCGTCCTAACGTCTTAGTGACATATCCATGACTTCAGGCTATGCCTATTGTGGAAGATTCCCATATAGGGACCAATATAGGGACAATTTGTTACCCAATTAGCCTAAGAGCACATTTTTGGGATGTCGGAGGAAACCGGAGCACCCGGAGAAAACCCACGCAACCACGGGGAGAACGCGCAAACTCCCGCAGACACAGGCCCATAACTATGCGTCTGCACAGCAACAGCGATAGTCTCTGAGCTGTCATGTTGCCCATCAGATGGTCCAGTTTAAGCATACACTAACGACTTGAAGCACTAGGCCACTCCTGAAGCAACATCCAAGAGCAGCCCTCACACGACCTGCCGAATGCATGCACCGTGTTGGTCAACAAGGTGGACCGAATTGCCTGTGGAAACAAATAAGATATTTAGACAGTCCTGCTATATCCCTCTATCTGCAGACCGCTCATGTGGCTGTCCAAGAGACCCTTAAACAACTCTAGCGTGCCTGCTCCCACCACCTTACTCGGCAGTGCATTCCACACCCCCACTACCCTTTGTGTGAAAAACTGCCCTCTAATATTCGTCTTATACATAGCCCCCCCTCACCCTAAGGCCATGACCCCTCGTTCTATCCATTTCTAATGGTGGAAAAAGCTTACCACCTACACCAATCCCTCAACCACGCATTTAGTTGGAGTACCTCATTATTCCTAACCCTATCAGTCCCGGGCATCGGCAGCAGCCCAGAGAATGCCACCCTGGAGGCCCTACACTTCAGCCGAGCCCCCAACTCCCTGAACTGCCTACGTATGTTCCCCCTGCACTTTGTTCCTACATCCTTCTCTCCTATGTGAACTATTACATCAGACTTAGACCCTCCACCCTTCAAAATTCCCTCTACCCTCTCTGAAACATCCTAGACCCCTGCTCCAGGGAGGCAGGCTATCATCCTGGAGTCCCGCACTTGCCCACAGAACTGCCTGTCGATTCCTTTGATCTTCCCATCCCCCACCACTAACTCACATCCCGCATTCCTCCCGTCCTCCGGGGCATTCTGATCCCCCACCCTTGCCCTCTCTACCTCAGCTTTTGCCCTACCCTTGATATTCTGGGATGCCTCCTCTGAGGTGATCTTAATGCCGTGACTCCTTTTCTTTTTCCACTTCCTATCTGTAACCCACCCATCCCTCCTCCTAGGCCCTGGGGTCCCCTCAGGACAATGGTCCCTATTCATTATCCCCTCATTCTCTCTGACTAAAAACATATCTTCCAATCTCAGCTCCAGCTGCCTCACCCAAGCCCTCAAACATTGCAACTCTAAACACTTTGTGCATATGTGGGCTTTCGGGAGACGTGCTGCCTCCAAGAATGTCCACATATGGCAACGAACACAGTGGACGCGTTTATTCATGGACCCTGACATTTTCTAGACCCCCTTTAGAGGTATGGGCACTAGAGGATTGGTGGGACAGGAATCCAGTAACTTACTGCGTTCAAGCCTGCGCTCGCTTGATAAGCTTTCCTTTTCCTATTTCAAGAGTGAAATGGTTGAATTAAATTCCACTGCTTACTTGCCGACACAACGCTAGAAAATTTAAGATCTCAAGATCTTGTCCCATTCTCATCTTTCTGGTTGCAGTTGGGCTAGTTTATGCCGTCGGCATGCGTTGCTTTCTTCTAGGTAGATATTTTCTGTCGGGCACTTTTTAAAGTGGGAACATCGTTACACATTGTCCGTCTTTGACAAAAGTAAATGCAGTTTCATTGGCAAGAGAACAACGATTGTGGACCTCGCGTAGTTGGGCAGAGATCATCTGCCATTACAACCGCTGATATCGCAAGGGCATTTGCTACCAACTACAATGTTTAGCAGTTGTTTCGAAATGCTGTTTTCTGGTTCCTCCCGTCCAACCTTATTGTCGTGGGAGACCAATCAGCAATTAAAGTAGCCAAACAATATCAATGTCTGGTTCAACGTGATCATCTATGACAGCAATAGATATTGTAATCAAGCCATATAGATTTTAGTACAAACTACAGAAAACACAACGGGATATCATGAACACATTTACGTGTAAAGGTTACACTGCCTCCAATTATGTCTAAAATAAAGAATTCGAAAGTTCATTGGCATTGAGAATGATAATTAGTTTAGGGATTAGTTTTCTTATGTTGGATTTGTGGATTTTTTCCACCATTGCTATACTCTTCCAGACAAACCCATACCTATCAACTATCGCTTTATCTCTGGTAGCCTCATTGGCAACCCATCATAAGACCATGACAACGTAAGACATATGAGCAGAATTGGCCACTCAGCCTATCAGAATGTCGTCTGGTCTGACATTCAATCATAGCTTTTTTTTCCTTATCACCATTCTTCGGCCTTTTCCCCATTACCCCTCATCCCCTTATTAATAAAGAATCAATCATTTTTTTTCTCAAAGACAAGTAATGATCTGGCCTCCACAGCCTGCTGCAGCGAAAAAAAAACACAGATTCACTACGCTCTGGCTGAAGAACTTCTTCCTCATCTCTGTTTTAAGTAATTGTCTCTTTAACCAGAATTTGTGCGCTCTGGTTCTAGTTTGTCCTACTAGTGGAAACATCAACTCCATGTCCATTCTATCCAGGCCCCGCTGTAACCTTTACATTTCCATAAGATCCCCCACTCCTCACACCGCCCCCTCTCATCCTCTAATCTCCAACAGGTACAGACCCAGAGCCTTCAACCATTCCTCATACCATAACATGACATATCTCTCCGAATATTAATATAGTCATGCATTTTATATGGATTCGGAACGTCCAATGATCCCATTGACATGAATATCGAAAGGTTATATGCGAAGACCGTCAAAAGACCTTTATTTTATTTATTTTACAGTCTTTGAGGCACAGAGTGCAACAGACTCTTTGTCCTCGTAAGTTGGAATATTTGGAGTATTTAACTGTCGTGATAGCTGAATTTGTACTCATCAACAAACACGATCACATTTTGAGTTCCGATTGGGTCCTTTTAGCATTTCATCCTGAAGAGTATTTTGGCATTCCTTTTCAAAATACACTCCTGTCTAAAGGTCCCCATAAGGGTATTAGCCTCGTGGGCAATCCGTCGCTGTGAAAAGGACCATGCAGTGGAATTCTATCTTTCCCATCGCAATTCAATTCAATTGAAGCTAATAATACACAATACCAGGCAGAACTGACAGCCGGCCGCATATGTGCTGACATCATTCTTGTGCCACAGTGCAAGATGAAGTTTTATATTTTTGAGTAAATCTACCTGCAACTTGAAGTAGTTTAGTCAATTCCATTTGCTCTAAAAAAAGAGTAAATTGGCATTGTGAAATAGACTTTTGATGGGTAAGTTTAAGCTGATCAATAGATGCTGAAAGCTTTAACCCTTTTGAGTCAACATGAAGTCCGACGACATTGTAGATTAAACACCAATGATGGGGAAGAATTTATCCTCTGAATCCTTGTCAGAAAACTGTGGGAACAGAGTTCCTTTGCATTTTTGAGCCCGAGATTGATTTTTTTTCTTCAGTACGAAAATCAAGATTTATGGGAAAAGGGCAGAAAAAATAGGTGCAATATTGTCGGATCAGACGTGATCTGATGGAAGGCAAAAGATGCTTGAGAAGTGCAACAACTAGCTCCTGTCCCTATCTTCAATGGTCTTATGGACTTAGGTCGGCAAAGAAATTTTTGAGCTTATTCAGGGACTTTTTTGACTAACAGAGTTCTTTGTGCCAGTAAGAGATAGTATTGACATCCTAATTATACCCTACTTAGAGATACAATAAAGAGACTAATAGCGCGATATTTGAAATGTGCTCTTTCACCAACTTGCATTGAAGAAAATATACTTTGTTCCATTGGTTGTGTGATCGGGCCACAATATTTATTCCACCAATACTGCCTAGTTATTGATTTAATGCAGAAAACATTCACAGCTCAAATCTCTCTTTTCTGTTTGAATAAACAATCCAGATACAATAAACAATGATTGTGGTTACCACTGGAAGAAAACAGATCAAAGCCCTCCAAGCTGTGAAATCCATCTTTAATGCCATGTTTTTTTTTTCTCTTTCTGATAGCTGATCCGTTGAACGTCCCTATGCGAATTAGCAGAAAAAAGTCACATTGTTGTGTTGAAACAGAGATTAAATGCAACCAAAGAAGCTGCTAATGCCAGGTCTGCCAAAATATTCTCTTCCCACTTAGAATTATTTTTGACAAGAGCATCAAACGTCATGAAAACTGATCGATTCAATCCTGTTTTAGGTGCCGTTACCTGCTTCAATGTTGAGTGTATTCACGCTGAACTATCAGTTACTCAATATTACCTACATTCCCCAAATTTACATAATAATTTTTGGCTAACGACAATGTTATCAAACTTACTTCATTAGCATTGAAAACGTGAGATTACCTTTGTCTTTTATTTCTATTTGCTTGTCTGCAAAATGGCAACATTTAATGTTAATCTAACAGGTAAGGGCCATATTATTTTACAAAAAAAAAAGACGTTGAATTAACATTGTGACTCATGATCTTCGTGTAGCACACACTACGGCATTTTTCGATTTTCTTTCCATATATCGCTGTGTGCATGAATAATAGTACTTCAAGATGCTTTAAAATGATTCTATCAATATTCTTCGCGTCAAATAACTAGAGTGCAGGAAAAAAAAACGATGTCGATTGCCGAATTCCCTGACACTCCCTAATTTGCGATGAACACTTACGGACATGTCTAATTTTATTGACTTACTGAGAAATCTTTTTTGTGCTATTGGGAATTTCGCCCCTGGAAAACAGCAGCACGCATATAACAGCCGCAGAGTAGGTTACATGGAAAATGCTAAAAGCAGAAGCAGTCGGCGGTTTCGTGACTAAGTATCGCTCAGAATGCCTGTATACCAAATTAGTGTTAATCCTGGAAGTTGGGAAACTGACGTGAACACAACAAATATTGAAAATACAAAGCGACTCAAGCAAACTCTTGAGAAATAATGATTAATGTTGCCGCCACCCCTGCTCTTTACAGTCAGAAGATCCGCACAATTACTATTTATATTAAATAATTGCTCGTTAGAAACAACATCGTTCAAGCCATTAAAAAGATACCAATACTTGGACTAAGTTTATATTCCACTGAATTGGATCTATTGGATTATTATTCATTCACCGACAAGAGTTGACATGTGTTCATTATATTCATTCCTTTCTACGTTCCACAGATGCATTCGACAGTGAAATTAACACATTTCTGATTTGACGATGATACTTTGGATTGCATTTTCACCAGAAAGCTGTGCAGGATGTACGGAAAAATGACATTAACATGCCTTGCCGTCGGACTTACGTAACAGCAGCACAATCCTCTGCCAAGCCTCCAAATGTGCAATTTTCGATTAGGCCTATTGATACTAATTTCACACGTCCTCTCAGTTCTTCAGAGCCACCTGGTCAGGTCCTTTAGCCGTCCGAATACTCAACCCCACGTGGACATCCTCCTCAGGCTCTTTACGTTGTTCTCTTTCCCGCAGTCTCTGCTGGACATGCAGCACTATCAACTTCCTGCCTGGCTGATTGCATTACCGGTAATGGTCGCGCTATCAGTGTAACTGAGAGACTGGAGAGCTGCTCATAGCTGATCAGTAGGCGGCTTTCTTGAAGCAGTATTTCATAGTTGAGGCCGGCGTAAGAACAGGCTCAGACAAGTTTCAGCCATTCATTTCCGCATACTTATTTTAACAGCTGTAGTGGCGTTGGGGCTGGGGTGGGGGGAGTCTGGCGAACATATCTGCACATTTTACGTTTATTTGCTGAGGACGGTGATCAATTTAAAACTGGTTTTACGACAACAATCTACAAAATCGGTCGAAACAGCTGCCGTTTTTGGCATAGTAACACACAGCATGTGGAGGTACAGATCATTTTAAGCCAAAGGGAAACTGTAAAAAAGGATCCATTACAAACAAATATACCTTATTGTTTAATATTTCCTGAAAATCTTAGTTTTGTTTTATGTGAAAAGCAAAATATTTAGCAATCAAATAATTGTGCTAGTTTTCCAACACATACCCACTGTATATATGATATAAGGGGATAATACAAACCTGACATTTGTATGCGGTTTTCTAATTCTGTGATAGGAACGAACAAAAACAATATTCAACACATTCCCTCGTTTTAACAGTAGGATATGATGATGGGGAAGATCTTACCATGCTTGTCCGCATCATTGCAGGATTATACCTTGTATTATCACCTGAATATTAAAGGTTGAGGCGACACGTGACACAGTGGTTAGCGGCGCCAAGGTCCAGGCTTCAATTCTGGCCTCGGGTCATTGACAGTTTGAGTTTGCACTTTCTCCCCGTGTTTGCATGAATTTGCTCCTGGTGCTCCCGTTCCTCGCATATTCCAAATTTGTGCGGGTTAGGTTGATTGGCCATACTAAATTGATCCCAGGGTAAAGGGGATTAGCACGCTAAATGCGTGAGGTTGCAGGAGTGAGGTCTAGGTGGAATTGTGATCGGTACAGGCTTGATGGGTCCAATGACTTCCTCCTGTACTGTACGTGTTCCAATGTCCTATGAAAGCAGAAAATGTAAAGCAGAGGTTCTGCCAGATGTTTATTTATTTGATGTACGAGAAAAGAAATCGTATCAAGTTGTTTAACCACCGTAAGGCTGCATGGATTGACCTCTCTCCTCTTCACTTCTCTGATGTTTAAGTCTTTTTGTCACAGCCTGAAGTTACAAAAAAAAATCCCAGCAAACTCCGGCGCAAATTGCTTCATGACAACGTTACGGGAATCTTGAAATGCATTGATTCCATATGCCGATATTAAATGTCATCGCTTCGGTTTCCAATGTTTTCGAATTAGTTACTTTCCCCGTAGTCATCTTATATTCATGCTTGTCCATTTAGTGAAATGAAGTTTGTACACTTGGTTATGCGTAAATTCTCCGTTGCCAAATATCTTATTGAAGCTCTCAGCCTTCAAGCTCTGAAGCCTACCAAAAAATCAAATATACTACTTAAAGTCTCAGATCCACTTATTCTATTACAAAGGTCTCAGTCATACGGAAGAGTGATCGACTTTACAGTTATCAAAGTTTGATAACTATATGGCAGCACTGTGCTGCTCAGCTTGGCATGCCTGCTGAACGTTCGAGTAACATTCAATTAACTAATAAAACAGCACAACGTAAAACGAATGGCTTTTGTTTCTCTTTCGGTAGCAAAAGCCCTGGGGTATTATGAATGGTTTCATTTAACTTAGCAATAAGTGGCGATATCAGATCAAATAATTACATACAAAATCATCGTGAGCTGCAATGACAAAAATATATATAATGACATGAATTAAATGCAACAAGAATGACAACGCACTTGGTTGCATCCAGTTGCCATATCTGTTCAAACAATCGGTGAGGTAAAACGTGCAGACATCGACAATGGTTTTCAGAATTTGTGTTTTTTTTTAAGTAGGTCCTTTCATAGATCGTGCATTTTACTTAACCGACTGCCACCTTTATAAAAAACTTGTTTTGTGTCTCACCTGTCTGTTTATTAAGCATGTAATTTTCTATAAGGAAGAAAAATTGTATTTTGATATAAAATCAGGTGAAAATTTTTTAAAAATATATTTTTTAGCTCAACGGAGGAGAGATTTCTTTTGTTTAACATTTCCTATTCAGCCAGATATCAAGTCATGACCTTGTTTAGATTTTTTAAAAAAATATTAACTCTGGCTACCTTATCATTAAAAAGGGGAATCACGGTTTTGTACTTTTAATGGTTGCAACCAGTTCATCTTCTAAGTACACGGTCATTTTGCTTCAAGTAACAATTTTTTCACATGCAATTAAGGACGATCCCACATATGCCATGCTAGGAAATTTTGTGTAGCGTGTTTCATTGCAAGGCTAAAACTGCCTCCAGCAGTTAAGTCCCCAAAATGGTTCAGACACATAACAGAAGGTACTTTTGTTTAGCAGACAGATGCATTTACCTGTACATCGCAAGAATCATTGGCAGAGGGATTCATTAACTTTAGACAATTATTGCCCTTGAAAATTGTATTTTTTCATCATGAATATATCATGTGTATCAAACTAAAATAAAATTGTGTCTACTAGCTGGACATGAGTATAGAATAGACATGTTCTGTGTAATTTCAGTACGAATTGATAAAATCGACACTGTATATGTTTTCCCCCGACAACCCCATGTGATTCTTCTCAGTCAACATATAACCGCACGATAGAAGAATGGTTATCGTGGGTGTTAGAACACCCAGGTGTATCTTCTTTGGGAAAAGGCTGTCGTGGCTTTGGTTCAGCGACCGGTTCAAGATCATGAACAAGTTTGATCAATTAAATGAGTCAGAACTATCTTCGACGCACATACACATCGTGGGAACCAGGTCAATTAAATTCAGGGAATAGGCAACGTAAAGGGAAATCGTGAATTCTGTGGATCAACATTGTGCGTTATGTTGATCTGCATTCGGAAAGCAGTGGTATATTATTGCTGGTGTAGTCACCCGGAGACTTTGACGAATATTCTGCGTGTGAGCCACTATTGTAGAATTAACATTCAATACAGACACAAGAATCTTGGGATCGCTCCAGCGCATTGTTTCTGCATTGCCTCTCAGGGAGCATCCTACCCTGGCCCACCCCTGCTCTGCCCTGTTCCACTAAGCCCATATATAATTCAGCTAATCTTGCTAATTTGTACATCTTGAGCCATGAAGGGGCAATTTGGGTTTGCAAATCGCCAATAGCCTATGGAAATATACTTGAACTGCAGGAGAAAATTGAATTGGAAGAAGTTCAAGAACAAATGGAGAGAACATGCAAAGTCCGAAACAGAGTACAGGGATGAGATAGAGAATTGGATGAGCTGGTGCGGCAACAATAACTTTTCCCTCAATGTCAACAAAACGAAGGAGATTGTCATCGACTTTAGGAAGCGTAAAGGAGAACATGCTACTGTCTACATCGAGGGGGTCGAAGTAAAAAAAAAATCAAGTGCTTCACTGTCCAGATCACCAGTAACCAACCCTGGTCGCCCATGCCGATACTATAACTAAGAAAGCCCACCAACGCTTGTACTTTCTCAGAACACTAAGGAAACTTAGCATATTAACCTCGACTCTCACCAGCTTTTACAATTGCACCAGATAAAGCTTTCTTTCTGGTTTTATCACAATTTTGTATGGCTCCTGGTCTGCCCAAGACCACAAGAAACTACAAAAGGTAGTGAATTTAGCCCAATCCATCACACAAATCAGCTTCCTACGTATAAACTCTGTCTACACTTCCCACTGCCTTAGCAAAGCAGCCGCATAATTAAGGACTTAACGCAGTCCGGACACTTTCTCTTACAACAGCTTCCTTCGGGAAATAGATATAGAAGTCTGAGGTCTCATACGAGTCGACTCAAGAACAACTTCCCTGCTGTTCTTAGATTTTTAATTGGACTTATCTTGCATTAAGTTGATCTTTCTCTACACTCTAGCTATGACTGTAATGCAGCATTTGGAACCTGTCATTTCCTTCTCTATGAATAGTATGTTTTGTTCGTATTGCGAGCAAGAAACAATGCTTTTCACTATATGTTAATACACATAACCATAAATCAAATAGAATCAAATCAAAAGCAGAAGGTTGGAATGGAAGTTATATGCCTGGTGCTATTAGACAGCAGTGCTGGCACTGTACCAACGTATCACCAAATGTTCACAATGAATCATTGCCGATTGTCATGAAATCACATCCGGTCTGCTAATTCCCTTTGGAAAAATAAATCTATCTACTGGCAGACATGTGGCTCCTGACACACAGTAATATGTTTGAACCTTAATTGCTCTCTGAAATGGCGTAGTAAAATACTAAACACTAAGTTATATCTGAAAGCTGCAAAGATAGCAAAAATAAATAACCGAAATTGTTCTGACAACTAAAAATGAACCTTGGCGGCAGGAACGGCAATGACAAACCCAGCCCTATTGATCTTCCACTGTCCTCCTTACTAACCTCTGGAAAGTTGCACCAAAATACGAAGAACAGGACCAGTCAAGCAACAGCATGACAAACTTTTCATGATCAGAATTAGCCTTAGAACTATTGTCCAAGACATCAGCATCACTATTCTTTGGTTTGTCTCCCCCCAACAGGTGGCAGGCCCATCAGTTGTGGCGCACAATTGTTTACAGTCTGCCTTGGAGATTCACAGCGTTGATTGCGGCTCGGTAAATTATCATGGCATCAGTTGAATGTTGGTTTTATGCTGATTCATGCACACCGTCTCGATCTCTCTCCACCCTCAGCTGCCGAATCCGTGCTCTTCAATGGGGAAAACCACTTGATGGAAGCATTGAAGGTGATAAGGGCACAGAAAATACTCTGTGTGACGGACTTGATCGAGAATAACTCAACCCCACTACGTCAATGAAGCTTTCATTCAAACATGTACAAAGAGATCCCCATTGATAAAGTAATAGCAATTGTTCTTGTCAGCAAGGCAGCATTTTACGGAGTGCAACGCCAATTTGCTCTAGCAAACCTCGATTTAATGGACATGCGTCTGTGTGTGTGTGTGTGTGTATGTGTGTGTGTAGGGGGCGGAGGTTGGGGGCGTTTTCCCACTAAATGGAGAACTCCCTGTTGAAAAGAAATATAGCTGAATAGTTTCATCATTATGCCGTCACTTCCGAAGTTCTGTATGAACGTTTTTAGCTTAACCACATTCAAATGCTTATTCAATGACGTTATCTTCAATATCACGTCAGAAATAGAGATTTTGTTGCAAACTGAATAACGTTCAGCCATATTCAGGACTAAAGAAATACTCAATTAGCCCAAGTCCATGTGCAGCAACAATATCCAAGCTTGGGCTGAGAAGTGGTAACAACATATGTGCCACACAGGCGCTATCAGCGAATGTCTCCAGTAAGAAATGATAATGCCACGCACCCCATCTATCCTTATCATCGTTCGCTCTTAACTATCAACACCCTGCTCGGTAACCATTTAAAATGAACAGATTTGCATTTGTAACTTTAATACTATCGATGCAAGAATAGGTCAAGGGACAATAATCCTACCTCATGTACCTGATCTCCTAATTCATCACATCACATCCACCTTCGAAAACACGCAACTTTGTGATGTGCTGGAATATTCTCCAGTTTCCTTGGGAATTTACAAATAGTATAAAATCCAGTATAAAAGAGCAGAAATTATTGCCGCTGCTTCGAGAAACATTCAATCTTTCTGTTGACGGGGATCTTGGGTCAGCTAACAGAAACATAGGCCGAGTGTTAGGTTTTGTATCGTATGGGAAAGAACGAGTTAAAGTGACGGAGAGCCAACGGCATTATGTTGGCAGTTTGCTCATATGTGAATGATAAACCACATCAAAAGGAATAAAAATGATTTCCACATTAAATAAAATATTTATGTTCATATAATGACCTATCAATGTTAGCTACTTGAAAAATTAACTGTAGTAAATGTACGAATATTGTAATGAAAAGATACGTGCAAAAGTTCAGAATTAGAAGTCATTTGGTCAGCAGAAAACGTAGTACAGTTCCGTCTTCAGAGCGGATGTTGAAACATTTAATGAAACGTTTACTATTAAAAACGTAAACTCTCATTATCAAGTCATGAAAAGTACCATCCTTGAAGAAAAAAAATAACTAGAACGATACCAGAATGTTGTGGAAAGCGTAATTTGCAATCCACACCTTCTGATTCCGAATGTGCGACACTTTACCTCCATTGGACTCATTAAGAAACCACTGAATGTCAATTAGTCTAGACCACAGGGCTTCGCGTGCAGCTGAAAAATTATTCTAACTTGCAAAGTTCTCCCCTGCCTCCGGAAGATGTTCTGCAAGGATGAGATTTTGTGGTACCCTTTTAGGTGATTGCGTCTCATTTCCCACCATCAGCAGAGGTCTGCAGAATATCCCTGTTGGTTCCAAATGTGCAAATTGAAAATGGTGTTATTGCTAATGGATAGAAGGAAGAGGTTTTATATAGATGTCTTTCATCATATCTGTAATCAGTAGAGTGGAACTCAATGTGGCATATATAACAGTTATTAGAATCATAACATTCATGTTTCACAGGTTGCCAATTTCGGAATTATGATAATTTCGTGAATTATTCTGCGTTGACAGCTTTGCAGTCCAAACTGCAAAATAGCTTTCCTTGGAACAGAGCGAGTCTTACAATAAACGGGTCATCAAAATTGCGAAATGCTGATGAACATTTTCTTTTTTAATATTTTGATTGTTACATAGAACTCAACGGATACATCAGAATATTTCTGATATAGATGATTTCTTCACCTGCTTCTTGACATTTGTTCAATTCTGGAAATAAGAAGTGTTCAAGTATTTTAATGCCGAGATCATAATTGTTTTCTGCGTGCATTCTATACGTGGTCACTGCAGAGGTATGAAACATTGTTTCGCCCAATTTGCGTTATGAGGACCGCAACTTGATGCCAGTCTTAATCAGTACGACCATGCAATTTAGACTGAAATCGAACCTTCTTTGGCAAATAGTTAGGCAGTTTAACAGTGTTTTGGGGGAAAAAGTCTGAATTTTTACTTCTGTTACCGCAATGCTACAGCCAATATTAAAATGGACTATTAATGCAATTATTCAGCGCATGAAATATAACAATTCATGTGAAAGTTAAAATCGGTTTGTAAATCACAGAGGCTATTGGAAATGAATTAATTCACCTAATTAATAAATACTGGCATGTGTTAGCTTGGAGACCAGGTATCGCCAGTAACATCACTGAACACAAAAAATCACGAAAGTCAGCATCACAATTAATTATTCGTTGATTTGACCAACGATTGAATAGAGAAATTACTGGACAGTGCATGCTTCTCTAGAAGAGAAACACTTTGATCTTTCCAATAACTTTGAGTTATAATCCTTCGGATAGATACTTTTCACTTGCCAAATTCTCTCAACTTTCACTATAGAGTCATAAATATAGAAACAAACCCTTCGCCCCAATTTGTCCATGCCACCTCTTAAAAAAAAACTCTTCAGCCAACCCTAATTTCCCGCATTTGGCTCATATCCCTCCATACCAATCTTATCCATTTACTGTCTAAACGCGTTTTAAACGACAGAATTTACCCGCCTCTGCTACAATCTCGGCAGCTTGTTCCAGGCACTCATCATCGTCTGCGTGATAAATTACCCCTCTGGACTCTTTTGTACTTCTCCCTTCTCGCATTAAACCTATGCACTTTAATTTTAGATTCCCTACATTTGAGCAAATACATTAACTATTTAACTGATCTACTCTCCGCATTATTTTATGGACCTCTTTATGATCACCCCTCAACTTCCTATGCTCCAGAGGAGGAAAAAAAAACAGCCTATCCAGTGTGGCCTTGCCAACATCTTGTAAAATTTCAATAAAATGTCCCTATTCCTGTACTCAATACTCCGACCAATGAAACCAAGCATGCTGAATGCCTTCTTCATCACTATGTGCAACTGTAACTCCACTTTCAGGGAGCTATGAACCTGTACTCCCCCCCTCCTCCCGCAGATCTTTTTGTTCTATAACATCCCGAGCCTGTAACATTAACTGAGTTCGTCCTATCCTGGTTCAGTCCAACAAAATGTATCACCTCGTGCTTATCTCCATTAAACTCCATCTTCCATTCGTCAGCCACTGGCCCAATTGATCAAGATCCCGCTGCAACGCGAGATAACCTTCTTCATTATCCAGTATGCCAGCAATCTTGATGTCATTTGCAAACTTACTAAACATGCCTCTTTATTCTCATCCAAATCATTAATATAAACGACAAATAACAATGGACCAGAACCGAGCCCTGAAGCACACCTCTGGTCACAGGTCTCCAGTTTGGAAAATAACCCTCTAGAACCACTCTCTGACTTCTGCCATCAAACCAATTTTGTATCCATTTAGCTCCCTTAATCCGGATCCCGTCAGATTTAACCTGATGCAGCAACCTACCATTGTTATATAGTCAACGGTGTTGCTGAAGTTCATGTGGACAAGCTCGATCAACTACACTTCTCACTCTTCAAATTCTCTCAAATTTCATTAGTTGTGAACCAATCATCTTCAGTACAAATAAATCATCAATGCCATTTGTCGTATACTTTAACCAATTGCATTTTGCCTTCCACCATAATGGGATTTCAGTTATCCATAGAACCTAGATACTTACTCCTTCTGCTGTTGAGTCAATTTTCCCTATTGCTTAGCAACCCCAAATGCTGAGCTACGACGGTCGAATTTAATATTTCTACCAGGTCTAATCAAGTCACTGGTCAATACAGACAAATACACATTTTCACGGCTGAGAAAACATTATCTTATTTGGATGGTGTGACAATCTTATCTGTGAAACTGCCTCAAGAACTTTTCTGTTAGAAGCTCTGCCCATAAAAAAATTGGCACATTCTGTAGCTTCATTGTTCCAAAGAACATAACTCCCTCTATATTTTCCCTATCATCATGCATTGACAGATTTTCCCGTTATCCACTTTTACTTCTTCATTGCTTGTTGTTATTGATGCTTTCATTGATGCATTGTGTTCACAGTTTCCATACAAATTCGAACGAATTTTTAGAGTCATTTTATTGCTATTACACTTACACCTTCCATTCTTTGGTTAAATGGTGCTGAGATTATATTATCCCTGTTGGTATTGATGAAGCTCGAAGCCAACTGATTTGCAGATATGCACACTGAAGGTGTATAAAGACATCGGAAATATAAATGCACTTCCGCCTATTCAATTGCATGATAGCATCCACTTGCAATTGAAACAGGGCTGATGATGCGTTTTTTCATATGACCTAAAATCCGAATTAAATATGCACTTAAACATGTCTTTGTGTATGTAATACAAAATCCTTAAATTCTATTGACTTATATGTGACCCTAATGCACAGATACATAAGTCGGCCAGTCAGCTCATCGATTTTGCTCTGCAGTGCAATGAGAGAATCTGGCGCACATTCGAGCCTAATTCACATAACCTTAGCTTCCTTTATTGATTAACAATCCGTCTGTCTCAAGTCTGAAAATGCTTAACCGCCCAGCATACACAGAGGTCTGGGGTGAAGGACCAGTAAAACTAGTACATATGAGGGAAATAATTCCTCCTCATCTCAGTGTGAAATGGGTAATCCACAGTTTGAAATTATAGCACCTATTTATATACTGTCCACAAAAAACAATCTCTTAGCGCTTCCAATTTAAAACACACTTAGAATTCTATATCACTCAATGTAAATTATCTGAATTTCTGTGAGTGCAAGACCACCCTACATAGCGTCTCCATATAAGAATACACCCCATACTCGGGATCAATACAGTGAACAATGTCTGGACTGCTGAACGTTATAGTATATTTCTCCTCAAGGAAGTGAACCCAACATTTCAGATGCTGTCTGATTAGCACTTGCACTGCTTTAGTCGGATTCCTTATTATGTACTCAATTCCCTTTGATTAAAGTTCTACATTTCATTTGTTATCCATATGACCGGCCAAACCTTCAAGTTAGCTTTTTATGAATATATATTGATAGCATCGTGTCGCAGTTGTTAGCAGACTGAATGTGTACTGTTATGGGATAGAGTGTCTGTGTAATTGTTGTACGTGGAGGTTCAAAGGACCGAACAACCTCTTGCTTCATTGCACGGACTCTGTGATTCTCTGATTTATGCACAACGACATACAAATCTACAGCTACCAGTCTTTCTCCACCTCCAAAAAGATCACGTCGTCTATTCTTCACAATAATTCGCGTTGTTTCTCATTTTCCATTCGCATCTTCCGCTTACTATGTTTTTGCCGAGTCACTTTCCTTCTGTATACGCTTCATTAATTGCCTTCTAAACATTTTTTTTTGCCATTCGCAAAGTGTGCTAGTGTACATTCTGATCCCCAGGTCGGATCTATGTGACACTCCAGTAGTTGTAAGTTCCTATCATGTAAAAAAAAAAGAAATTTAATCTAACTCTCTGACTTTCAAAAAATTATCCAGTCTTCCATCTGTGCCAATATAACATCTCAACACCGTAGACACTCATCACATTTGGTAATCATTTGTGTGTTGCCCTGTCAAAGGATTTTGGGAAGCCAAGTATATATGCTGCCTACCTATTCTCCTCTTTACTAACTCAAATAATTCTAATACATTTTCAAGGCATGATTTCTCATTAAGGACATGTGTTGGCTTTCATTCATCTTCCTAAATAATACCATTTGCTCCACTATTATTTCCTTCATGGCAATTACTAGTTTTACAAAAGGACTGGTGTCAGGCTAACTAACGTTGACTCCCTCTTGTTTTGAATAAGTATTACATTGGCAGATATTGGATATATTGGATTTCTGCAGCATTGAATTATTTGGGAGATAACTTTAAGTATCTGCTATCACTGTGGCTGGCTCATGTAATAAACCATAATGCAAACTAGAAGAACCAAATTTGTGATTGGACTTTCCCCGCGTAGTTTCCTGCAGTATTTTTCTTTCTCTCTATTTATTTTCACCATTTGCATCTTGACTAGTTAATAATTTTGGGAAGTTAGCTCCTTATGTCCCATTTCCTGGCTCGCCATTATAATTTCCCCACACCAATAGCTAAGGATCGAATGTTAAGTTTATCTCTTCTGTGCATTTTTATACATTTAAATAATATCTTACTGTTCGTTTGGCTATTAATTCTAGCTTACATTCAGATATAGTTTTCTTCTGCTTTATTATTACTATCGTAATATTTTCTTTGTTTGCAATATTTTCTGAATCTTCCGCCTCACAACTACGTTTTACCAATTTGTAATTATCCATTTCCAGTTTGATTCTATTCTAAATTTCCTTGGTTAACCATCGTTAATGTGCTGCTTAGTAGGATCTATCTTCCTTACTCGGAGAGCTTTTGCTGTGAGTCATGAAGCATTTTTTAAAAAAAATTCTTCTAGTGCTGAGCAACTACATTTTCGTTTCCCAGTCCATTGCAGCTAAATTCGTACTATTCAACTGTGATTACCCTTATGTAAGAACAGTAGTTCTGACCCAGTTCCTCATTCTCAAGTTGAATGCTTAATTCAGATATATTATCGGCGGTCTTGCAGTGAATCATTTATTGTTTTTTTTTCATTTTTCTTACCTCCTTGCATGTCACCAGATCCAAAATAATCTGATCCCCGGAAGGATCCACAAAATATTTATCTCGGATAGTGCCTGGAATAGTCTATTTGAATTATTCTGCATGAATATTTCTGGCAATTTCATTTTCACAATCTACATGAGGATTGCTATCGCTCATGATGAACGCACTGCCTTTTTTCTTCATGCTTTTAGTATCTCCTGACGAATTTTCTGCTCAAAATGAATATGCTGTTAGGGTCCAATGTGTTACCTCCAAATGTGTTTTCTCCATCTTAAAATTTTTAGTTTCATCCATATGTATTCTCCGTCTTCTAATCCAGAAATATTGTCTTTTCTATGGCACGTATTCCATTTTATGCCAACAATAATACCAGCATCAATCCAGTTCCCTCCTACAGTCGAGTATTTAGAGTACACCTCTTGTAAATTCTTCAAGCAAAGTAAAACAACGTTCTCTGATCTATTTAATTGTCAACGTTAAACATCACTTGGAACATTCTCATACATTTTTCTGCACGATGTTTAATGCATTTTTATTCGTAGAAAGTAGAATTAGAATGGGTCGAGTGCTTCAGGCTTTTAGGTGTTGAGCTCACCAAAAATCTCTCTTCATCCCCCATGTCGACAATATCGCTAGGAAACGCACCAATGCTTCTACTTTCTCAGAAGACTGAAGGAATTCAGCATGATAGCTACGGCTCTCACCAACTTTTACAGTACACCATAGAAAACATTCTGTTGGTTGTATCACAACTTGGTATAACTTCTGGTTTGGCCAAGACGGCAACGAACTACAAAATGTCATGATTGTAGCCCTACCCGTCACGAAATCCAGCCTCCCATCCATTAACTCTCTCTAGACTTCTCGTTGCCTCGGCAAAACAGCCAGCATAATTAATTATCACGAAACGGAAGACACGGTCGGCGAATTGATGATATCGATGCAATATTGAACAGAGAAAGGCTGCAGTAATTTAAGTGCCATATACGAGTAGCAGAAAAGGGAGGAAGATATGTGCGAGAAAAACAAATTTACATAAATGCCCGGTATATAATGTTATTATTATGTATGCTGTATGTCATTCACTAGGGTGGATCATATCTGAGCCTTGTCCCTACAAAGGTTTTCACCCAAAACCCAATCATTCATCTTTCCTTTATTCCGTGTTTTTAGGATGGTACACCTTCAATTTGATTGCATGTGTTCCGAATAATAGTCGTGATTTTATGGCCTCGTTCGTTCAGCACATGGACAATTCCGCAGGAAGTCAACATACTTTATCAATGTCTGCCCATCACCCGCTCCAATTCCCGTGGCCCGTTTTCGTTTGTCAGCTGTTTTTATCTTTTCATGCATGCTCCGTTTTTCTATGATTAATTGCTCTTTCACGTCTGCTTTGGTCTTCTATATTCAGCCTCATTCTCCAAGCTATTCTCCAGGCCATAGCTGAAATTCGCACATTTCTTCACTTTCACCTTCACTTCTATACCTAGTGTTGTTCAGGATGCTGTAGATGTATTTTCCTACTTTTACCTCTCCAGTGAATGTACATTGGCAAAGCGCACAGCATCATTCAATTGAATAGCTCTCATCTTTCAGCCACACACACACACACACACACACACACACACAAATCATTCAGAGAACTTCGGCTCAGATGTACGTTCGTCCCATGATAGTTTGCCTTCCCCAATTAATAATAATTGCTCTGGCTTCTACTTTGCATTTTTCTCTGAACAACTGAAACGTCAAGAGATATGCCATTGCCCACAACAATGTTCCATTTATTAGTTCATCCAACTTGGGCCAAGTGCCCAGAACGACACAAAACATGCTCGGCTCTCTCCTTGGACTTGTAAACATCCGCCTGATAAGGATGATATCAGCAAACTCCAGACATGATTAACATTGGCTCCTTCTCTGCTCCCCTTTTGCAATTTACATTTGATTCTTAAAAGTACCGTTAAAACAAATCTTACAGTTCCCGATGTTTTATCTGCAAATGTGTCCCGTACAGCCGATCAACTTTTGATGCTCGATATACTTCATTGATGAATTAATTTACAGCTTTTTGTTCCTTCCTGTAAACTAGAGAAAGTCCGTTCTTAGCCCCTGTGGGAAGTCCATGTTTCGTATTCACTGATGTCATTTTTCATCACTATTGCTACTCCAATCACACTTATACTTCCGTTTCTGTCTTTCCTGCATCTACTGCAGCCAGGGATATTTAAAGCTCAGTTTTCAGTTCCCCACTTACCACTTTGTTTTATCACCTCTCTTGTCTGAGTCCCCCCTGCTTGCTCCGATCCACTGTAACGTATTTAAATCCTCTGTAAAGTCAGTACCCGTCATTGCCATCAGAAATTCTTCTAAACACTGTTACTCACAGTATCGTTTGCTGTTAGAGTGTTATATCTCCTAATTGGCAATAGGCACTTATGTCCCTATTCGTTATGATTTCATCATCTGCTATGGGATGCGTAAGGGCTCTCAGGTGCACATTGCCTTGACGGCATTATATTGTACTATTGCTTTGGTGGTACGTCCTTCCACTAGGATAGGATCTACTTATGAAGAGTGATACAGCTGAATGTAACGAATGAGAAGTAAATTCCGTGAGTATTTTAATACAAGGAAGTTGCCAGTCTAATCTGTTGAAGGGGTCTCACAGTTTATGCACCAGTTATAGTGTCTTGAAGGTTGACAGAACGCCAACGGCCCCTCCCGCCCAACTTGCCCATGTCGCCTATTTTTAATCAGTAGCTAGTCTCAATTTCCTGTCTCTATATTGTCCTTACTCGTGCAATTATCTCAAAGCTTTTTTTAAAATACAAAATTTTACCCGCCGCCACATTACTTTCCAGTTGTACATCACACTGAGCATATAATGACGATTAGAATGTTGAACACAACATTCAACACTGCTTGAATGTTGTGCGTTATGCACTTACAGTTAACATGAATTTCAACAATGAACGCAAAGAAGGAAATATTGCCAGACATCAAAATAAAATACATCTATGGGCTGACAAACTAATCAATCGTTTTCATATTTTCAGTAAGCCATTATAAATTAGAGGTTTTTGATATACTCATCGCAGAATAGCATAATATCAGCTAGAAAAAGCAAACGTTTGTTCAAAAAATTCTTACCGTCCGTTTTCAGTTTTAATTGGTCTTCTGCAAGAAGCGATTCCAATAATAACACAATTAATATCAAAAAGTGAAAACTCAGCACGTATATTAAAACTCTAGTGTTCAATTATGAACCGGCCAATGTGATCAATTATCCCTTTAATACCTCTACAGAAACTTGAACTTGTCTGTATTCTTGTTCCTTACGTTGGCAGAACATTTCATTTCCCTAATTCCTGGCGTTTGGAATTTGGCTGTCCCATCGCCGATTTATCATCTATCGTTTTAACAACACCGATAAAGGAAAACAACTCGCGCTAATGCTGAACTGAACTAAGCGAATTCCAGTTAACATACAAAGCAGTAATATTTAATTGATCTTTATCTTATTCTCTGAATTGCCAATATTATTTTTTTGTGCAATGCATCAGTTATTTTCAGCTGCGTCATATGTTCATTACAATTACGAACTGTAAAATGTAAGAAATCTGAAACCTCTGATGGTCTTATTCGGTAGATTGGGAGAATTTTCGAGACTTTGCATGATTGCTATTACAGTTTTCATGGTGGTCAAAAACTATTTTAGGAACGAAAATGAAGCTGTTTGAGTGGAGCTTTTCCTCTGAGGCAGGAAGCAGAGTACCGATTTAGCAGACTGGAGGAAATAAAATATTGGGATTTCCCATCGTCTTGCTCCAACTCTACTGTATTTTTCTTACTATTTATTAGTGCCATGAAATGGGCTTAAGAAATGTAATTTTAATATATCCTGATGACTGAAAACCTGGAAGCATCGTGAACTTTGAAGAGAGTGACGGTCTTCCAAATGTTCAAGAGACTTTGGTGAATGGACATGAGCATAACAAATCACGTTACGTGCAAATAAATGAGAATTTGGACATTTTGCAAGCCAGAATGGGAAACACTATAAAAATAATTATATCATAGAAACACAGAAAGCAGCGATGTCAGAAGTTGCAGCGAAGCATTGATAGGATGCTATTGATAGGATAGAACCCAGATAAGTGTGAAATTGTTGATTTTGGCAGGTCAAATAGGATGGCAGATTATAATATTAATGGTAGGACTCTTGGCAGTGTGGAAGATCAGAAGAATCTTGGGGTCCGAGTTCATAGGACGCTCAAAGCAGCCGCGCAGGTTGAAGCTGCGATTAAAAAAGGCATATGGTGTGCTGGCTTTCATCAATCGAGGAATTGAGTTTAGGAGTCGAAAGATACTGTTGCAGCTACATAGGACCCTGGTCAGACCCGATTTGGAGGTGTATTCTCAGGTCTGGTCCCCTCTTTACAGAAAGGATGTGGAAGCAGTAGAAAAGGTGCAGAGGAGATTTACAGGGATGTTGCCTGGATTGGGGAGCATGTCTTATAAGGATAGGTTGAGGGAGCTCAGCCTTTTCTTCTTAGAGAGACGAAGTATGAGGGGTGATCTGATCGAGGTTATAAGATGTTGAGAGGTATTAATCAAGTGGATAGTCAAAGGCTTTTTCGCCGGGCTGAAATGGCTGTCTCAAGAGGACACTGGTTTAAGGTGGTGGGGAGTAGTTACAGAGGAAATGTCAGGGGTAAGTTTTTCACTTAGATTCTGGTGATGCGTGGAATGGGCTGCCGGCAATGGCGGTGGAGGCGGATTCGATAGGGTCTTTTAAGAGATTTTTAGATTAGTACATGGGACTTGGTAAGATAGAGGGTTATAGGTAAGCCTTTTAATCTCTAAGGTAGGGACATGTACGGCACAACTTTATGGGCCGAAGGGCCTGAATTGTGCGGTAGTTTTTTTTTCTATGTGTCTCTGTTTCTAAATTCCAAAATCAATGCAGGCACGTTGAAAAAAAAAACGTACAGAAGAAAATCTGGACTCACAAAGCTTCAACTACACTAGATATCAAAGTGCAGCGTTAGACGAATATCAAGTCTTCCTGAATTGTCAGTACGACCTTCTTCTCAGTTCCTGTATCTCAGTTTAAATGACCTCGAAGTGCTAACGTTTTAGAATGGTTAAGGGATATTTCACGAAAATGTTTTGGAAAGAGGAGATGTTATGAACATATTTAAGTGGATTGGAGAAGAGTTAAACTTTGATCGAAGTGTTTATGGCACACAAAGTTCTGTGCGTTAATACAGAGAGGGATTGTTCGCAAAGACGAAAAGTGTGGAACTAAAGGACAGTGAATGAATGTGAATAGCATAAAATATTTGTCGATGTTAAGAAAACACTTCCATTGTTTGTTCAAGCACTGTTTATGATATGGAAGACAATGCATGTCATTATAATGAAATGATATTTCAGCCCAGATTTATTCGGAAATTGGATAAGCAACTGAGAAAAATAACATTTTAGGGTTTATGTATTTTTTTCCTGAGACTGTGATTCGCCCTGATGCTCTTTCAGAGTGTGGGCGCCAACAACTGGAAGAATTGGCTCCTTTTCTTCAGTGTACATTCAATGGCCCGAAACATTTCCAATATTTGACTGTTTGATGTTATCTTTAATGTTTCATCAGACTGTGCAAAATAGTTTCAAAGCAAATTTAAAGTAACTAAGACACATAGACGCTGTCACTGAAATAGACCATTCCTCACATTTTGCGTCAAATATGTCAGATCCCTTATAAGTGCTGTGCACGCCGGAGGAAGTTGATATTTATATTGGTACCACAATGCAAATAATGACTGTTGCAGAAATCACATTTATTTTTCTGAAAGAAGTTTGTCGTTTTCACATTAAAAAAAAGAAACGTGAACATTACATCTGACCACTGAGGTTCATGTCCCATCCAGTTTTTTGTTCTATGGACTGAACAATTAATTTCAACCAACTACCGTGAATATGACGCAATGAATCGTATCCTATTTCAGAGTTGTGTTTTTTTTTAAATTAAATTTTGAAACAAGGGAATTTAATCGGTGTCATGTGTGAAGTTTAATCCTCACCGATGATTTATCTCGTCTTATTCAGCCAGTTGCCGACGAATAAATACCAAAATGATAATCTACTGAAATATGTGCACAGCCCTTTACAGTATTTGTCGTGTAGTGCAATTTTAACTTACCTAACTTTGCGCGCACCCTCTCTAGTTCTGGAAACAAAGACACAGAGTCATGTTAGTCCATGTATTAATTATAGTTTGATTCGTGATCAAGTTAAATTTGTAGTACCAAGCATATCTCAATCATCGTCATTAATACGACCATCAAACATATTAGTGTTGTGTATTGGGTGTAAAACTCCTGATAGAAATTTCTGGTGGATTAATATGCTTGCGAGAATTTTGTTTATTTGATTGTAAAACGAGATGATTTAATCAAAACATGTTAGAGATTTCAAATTATATGGAACCTCGTCTAAAGTAGATTCAGGAAATAACATAAAACGACATCACTCACACATAGTAACTGTGGAGAGAAAACTTATTGTTCAACGCTAATAAACAACGTGTGGTGACTGGTCATTCTCCTATTCTATATCACTAACGTGACAGAACATTGTGATCGTTATTGCATGCCGATTTCTTCAATTGTTGACATATTAAAACAATGCTCGAAAGCATTTAGCAAAATTGAATTGCAATTTGAATTATATCCTGTGTATAGTCACACAAATAGTGATTTACTCATTTTATTTAAACCCTTTTTGCTGTCTGCAGTGCCTTTTCAACATATTTTTCGAAGAGTCACTCCTTGATTTCATTATGTTTTGTATACATTGAATGGTAAATAACATCAGCAGAATATCTGTATTACCTTTTACTTGTGCGATCTTGTTAACTATAAATGAAGTAAATACAGTTATCATGTGTGCTGACTAATTTGTGTTTGTGTTTTTAATTATATTCAATTAAATTGCACAAATCGCACTACAGTTGGAATATGAATTCAACTAATAGACTGGAATTGAAAAGTTAGTTTTTGTAAAGGTTACTATGGAACCAGCATTGATTATTTTAAAATTGCATCTGCCTCCCACTGTTTTTAAAGAAGGAAACACACCGCTGTGATTATGCTGGCTCATATGTGACTCCAGACCAAAAAGAACGTATTTATCAATTGCTGTCTCAAATGGTTTATAAAACTTTTCACCTCAAGCACTGATAATGAAGGAATTGACAATGAATATTAGTATTACCTCACGAAAGATTTTTTTTTTTACCAATAACGGTTAATAACATGTTCAAAATAATGGAGGTAAGAAGAGGCAATGTTAAACGATTGGGAGCTGACTGACGCCACTCATGTGCCTTCATTTTACTTAAATCCAGCCTAATATCAAGCCTGGATGTCAAATCGTTGTTTGGTCCATTAATGTCAATTTATCGTTTCTTTACGTGGAATTTTACCATTGATCAACGCACGCCAAAATGCAAAAAACAAGGTACGGAAAACAATTAGGAATAACTCCCGTTTAACATTTGACTTGACATGTTCTTCATGGAAAAAGATGAAGGGAACCAAACAATAATCTACAACTCCCGACGTTCCAAACAATTTTCCTCGTCATGGGCAATTCACTTGACGTGTTCTGATGAGAAACATCATTTTACAAAACAGTTGATGTAATTTAAGAGGGAAAAGTGAATAGGAAAACCAAAAAAAGGAAAATCGTTGAATACAGTGGTGTTATTCAGGAAGCCAGTTCTGAGTTTTTGCCGATTACTAGGGGAACAGATTACACACAGACGAATGCTAAATATTGTTAGCCTACTATTCAGGCCTAAACTGAAGTATAGTGCTCAATAATTACGTCATAAAGATTGTCATTATATCTTTAAGAGCACTTTAACTAATTTATTAAATGACATGAAGCTGCTCAACATAAATAATTCGTTTGATAAGCTAAATTTGATTAAACTGGTTCTAATGACAACGGCATTCATCGCCAGAAAATAACGATTTAGATTCATGGATAAAGGCGGAGGAAAGAAAACGAATAAATAATTAGTTGGAAAGCGAGTTGCAGAATTGTAAGTAGCATTGATGAAGGGGTCGTAACTTTATTTGCGTGGGTGGCTTAATTCCGGCATTTTTTCACATTTCAACATTTCACAAGTATAGTCGAAGCTCAAACGACTTCGTATGAAGCATTTCTAGCTGAACAGATATTAGAACATCGATTTGATACGTTACTGAATTGGATTCGGAGCACGTCACTTGCTGCAATTAAAGATAGGTAATAAAAATGTCATCAGAGCAAAGTACAATATAGTCATGGTTTTTATTTTCAGCTGGTCACATTTTATTTCTGCCCGAATATGCAAATTACTCATTAACCACATGTTGCCTTTTGTCCACTGCTTCAAAAATTAAAACATATTGATGTAAACACAGCCTATCTTTGCTGAAATTAAATGCCACATCAGAATTTTTTCTCATATGGAGGCGTTGATTACAGATCTAGATGGGGATGAGTAACAGGGATAGCGGAACATCACCACGTGGAAGTTCCCCTGTCGGCCAGTCACTGTCATGACTTGAAAATGTTTCATTGTTGCTTCGGAGTCACTCTGTCAGAATCCAGGGATTTCCTCCCCAAATGGAGTGCAGCAATTTAAGAAGACAGCTTACTGCCATCTTTCAAAGGCGATGAGCAGAATGTAATGGGCAATAAATGGACAGTCAGCGAGGCCCACGACCTGCAATGAACAAAAACAAATGGTTCCAGACTTCAATGTTATCTTTTACCGTCCAGCAAAAGACAGACCCGGCGAATTCTGACCATAAAGAAAGTATGATGTTTACTCTAACAAGTTCTTTCACTCCAAATGTACATGATGAATTATTCAAAATGCACTTTTTCCGCTATTGGTTCTCCTTATGTCGTCATAGAATTATATATCTTATTACCCTATATAGCATCCATTTTCAATCATATTTCTACACATTTTAGTCAAATTCTTCTTTAGGTAAGTATTTACGTCCATAGTGCAATCATTTTGTTTGCCATTTACGCTTCAATAAGAACTTAATTCTTTCCAACCTGCTATTATGCTGATACAATTGAATGGTCTTACATCTGTCCAGAAATGGAAATCGTCAGTTCTAGTTATACATACTTTTTGAAGCCATTACTAATTTAATTCTCAGTTGTCTTCTCATACCATGGGTTCTGTCAGGCTCTGTGTTCATGGGTTATCCCAGTTTGCCATCGGGTGTAACTCATTACGTGTCTTCCCAAAGCCCATTCCGACCTATAATGCAGATATCATAGAAACATATTCTGTTTCCCTCTCACATCATGTAGGAAGGTCGACAGTACCGAAGAAGCAACATTTATGAGCATACATTACAGAAGCTTTTACTGCCTGCAACGGCGATGAAGTTTAGCAGTGTTTAGCATCTCCAAGTATTGCTAACAGACACTCACAATGACACATTTGCAACCACAATCAAAGCCAACAATAATGCAATTTAGAAGGACAATGCAGCAGACACATGAGAATAGCGTGTCCTGGATCTTCCCCTTCAAGACACTCGCTATTTTAAGTAGGAAATATAAAAACACTCCTTCATGGTACCCATGTCGAATACATGCAATCACCAATTAGGAAATGACAAACATTATTGGCCAAATTAGCGGCTCTCCAGTCTGTTGAATTATTACAAAATAGACTATCTGGTGACGAAATAATGCTTTGTGCATGTTTTGTTTACCTTTATGGTGAGACACTAGTATTAATTTACAAGCAACTCTTATCCTTACAGAACTGCCAGTTTTAGAATGTCTGTAGGCACCTCAGTGACATAGTGCTGGCCACTCGTGTGATTACAAGCATTGCCCAATGCTGACAAATGCTGAAATTGAAAATTAGTGACTCGGTGAAAGATCGTAACCTTAAACAGCCTGTTATCAGTTTGCAGGTACGGTCTTGGACATCTGATGTTGTGAGCCTTTTCCCTCCATACACACAGAAGATCAGGACTTTAGAATGAGGCATTGAACTCCACTTAAAACATACTACTATCCTTTGTACTGGTGGTCAGTAGCTATGTCTTCATCCTCTTGCCCAATACACGTATGCTTTCGTGGTCAAATTCCGCTTCAAAACCATCTAAAATGTCACTGATGACGTCACAGTCGTAGGTTTGATGTCAAAAACTATCAGGACGAAGTACACGAAAGAGATAGATATTTTGTGATATGGCGCAACAACAATATTGTCTCCCTTAACATCAGTAAAACGAAGAAGACAGCCCTCAACTTGAAAAAGAGCAGCAGAAGAGATGCCAATGCCTAGATTATTTGCGGTAAAGTGGAAGTGTTCGAGAAGCCAATATTTCTAATTGACCAGATCGCTAATAACAATTCCTGCTTTTTCCACACCGATGTTATATTTAAAAAAGTCTATCACCGCCTGTACCGTATCAGGAGATGAAGGAAATTGCTCACTCTCACCATTTTTTACAGACCCAACACAGAAAGCATCCATTCCGAAGTATCAAAGCTTGGTATGCTGCCTACCCTGACCTAAACAGCAAGAAAGCACGAATAGTTGTCAACATAGCCTACATCATATCATAGATCAGACTTTTATCCTATTACTCTATTTGCACTTCCTACTACATCGGCGAAGGAGCCAGCAAAGTCACAGCTCCCACACATCGCAAAAAATAATCTTTCCCATCGTCCTCTGTCGGCAAAAACGCAACTCAAGAAAAGCTTCTTCCTTGCTGCTATCAGAATTTTAACTGGACGTACCATATATGATGCTGATCTTTCTCTATAACCTTACTATGACTGTAACAATATAGTCTGCACCTTTCCTTTCTTTTATGAACTTTATGAACACTATGATTTGCTGCGTAGGGTACAACATCCAATATTTTTCACTCTAACCAATAGAAGTGACAATGATAAATGAAACCAAATCAAATAGACAAAAGACATCGTATGTCTCACTATGTCTCTTTAATTCGAGTTTTATTGAGCTTTGGTGTCTATTCACCCTGAATAGCAGTAATGGGACATTACCGGATCTTCCTTGCCTTCAGGTAGGGGGAAGGAATTTCGGAGCCGCAACGTCATGTTGCAACTGTACAAAACTCTAGTGTGGCAGCACTTGGAGTATTGTGTACAGTTCTGGTCCCTGCATTATAAGAAAGATGTGGAGGCATTGGAGAGGATGCAGAGGAGGTTTACCAGGATGTTGCCTGGAATGGAGGGCAGGTCTTATGAAGAGAGGCTGAGGGATTTGAGATTGTTTTCGTCAGAAAGAAGGCGGCTAAGAAGAGACCTTATTGAAACATATAAGATGATTAGAGGTTTAGATAGGGTGGACAGTGATAGCCTTTTTCCTAGGATGGAGAAAGCTAGCACGAGGGGACATAGCTTTAAATTAAGGGGTGGTAGTTATAAGACGGATGTCAGAGGTAGGTTCTTTACCCAGAGGGTGGTAAGGGTATGGAATGCCCTGCCTGCTGCAGTTGTAGATGCGCCAAGTTTGGTGGCGTTTAAGAGGTTAGTAGATAAGTTTATGGATGAAAAGGGAATGGTTTAGGTTAGAGGGTCATTGCTTTTTCTTAATTGGTCGGCGCAACATCGAAGGCCGAAGGGCCTGTTCTGCGCTGTAATGTTCTATGTTCAGTCAAGCTGATGTATGAGCATAAAGCATATCTCAAAGACTCGAAATTTATTTAGATTTCATTAATGATTCCGACTGAGATTCAATCAATGCTATGCACTAGCATGTTGTAATGTTGGAATCATTTTGAAATATAACGAGAGTAACAAAACACAATTACGTTCTATAGGCAAATAAAAGAAGGCATTTCTAGTGAGAAATATATGTCAGTTAAAGTCCTATGCCCATCTTTGTTCACTTTTGCAAGCCAACTAGATTCCTAAAGGTGGCAGCACAGATGGAGAGGGGCGTAAAGAAGGCATATGACATGCTTGCCTCTACTGGACGGGGCATGGAGTATAAAAGTTGGCATGTGACGTTGCAGTTACATAGAAAGTTCGTTAGGCCACATTTGGAATACTGTGTCCAGTTCTAGTTGCCGTATTACCAAAAGGACGTAGAGGCTTTGGAGAGAGTACAAAAAAGGTTTACTAAGATGCTGCTGGTGTGGAGGGTCTTAGCTATGAAGAGAGATTGGGCAAACTGGGGTTGTTCTCCCTGGAAAGACGGAGAATGAGGGGTGACTATAGAGGTATATAAAATTATGGAAGGTCATAGATCGGGTGAACAGAAGGAAGCTTTTTCCCAGGTCAGAGGTGATGAACACAAGGGATCACAAGTTCAAGGTTAAGGGGACAAGGTTCAACACAGATGTCAGGGGCACATATTTTACACAGAGGGTGATGGGGGCCTGGAATGCACTGCCAAGCAAGATAATGGAGGGGTACACGCTAGGATCGTTTGAGATTATCTAGATAGCTACATGAATAGAGTGGGAATAGAAGGATACAAACGAATGGTCTGCTTGGGTGCATGAGCTGCGCAGGCTTGGAGGGTCGAAGGGCCTGTCCCTGTGCTGTACTGTTCTTTGTTCTTCTTTGTTCATGATCAATGTGAGCCAAGTGAAATTCCTATTACCTTGTGAGAAGCTCTTCTTTGTTTTTCAAGTTCTGCCTTTGCTAACAATGATGTGAGCTCAACTCTTCTGCAGCTCTCTTTGGGTCTCACGAGGCGATATGACAAAATTTAGGAACATGACCTGATTCCTCCTTTAATGTCTTTGTATCTTATTTGACCAAACGGCTGATGATGCCATATTTAAGAGTCCTTGGAATGTCATTGGTACCCCATATATTGCCTGCTGTAGTCAACATATGTTACATGCAATCACTGATGGGAAAGGCTGCTGGAATGTTGGAGGATTATGACCTCTCATTGGTGAATGGTGACTTTATAATAACGAATGACAACGTGTTGTGCCTCAGAGGGAAAGTAAGAGATCTGGCTCTTTCCTCTGTTTGCATTTATCGGTTAATGTTCGCACGGTTCAAATGTGCAGTAATAGTGAGATGCTGCATTGCACTTTTTGGGCTATAGGCTGCTTGCTCTGTGCATCTTTGATACAGCAAGCAAATGCTGAAGTTGGCTTACGGAATGCAACTGAAGAACTGGTGTCCTATATCTCTCTTGAATGGTTTTGATGCCACAATGACAAATCAAATTACTATCACCTTTATGGTACCATTACAATTCTGTAAGGCATTGGTGAGACCACACTTCGAGTATTGTGTTCAGTATTGGCTGGATCTATTGAGGAAAGATGTGGTGGAACTGGAGGCAACATAGATCAGGTTTACTAGATTAATTCCAGGTTTGAAAGGGCTGTCATGTGAGTAGCGGTTGAGTAGTTAGGGCTTGTACACGTTGAAGCACAGAAGAATGAATGGGGGGCAGTTTGATTGAGGTGCATAAAATACTCAACTGAATTGTAAAAATAAATGTGAACCGCATGTTCCCACTTCTAGAACAGTCTCGGACATGAGGTCATAGTTGTAGAGTAAGAGGTGAAAGTTCCAAAAAGTGAGAAAATCGTTCGACGCTTCTCATATGTTGTGAATCTATGGCAGTTATTTTCCCAAAATGCCGTGGATGCAGAAACAAACAATGGGTTCAAGAAAGAGATAGAAACATATTTGATCAAAAGTGCCATAAAGGGTTATGGGCTAAAGGCAGGAAAGTGGAGATAGGATGAGATGGAGATCAGCCATGATTATGTATGATGGGATCATGGGCTCCAAGGGCTAAATTATTTTCCCCCGCTCCTAATTCTTACCTTCCTAAGTTCCAATATTATGCGTGTCTGTTATGGGATGGAAAGAAGTGGACTGGTGTTGGATAGTTTATTTGATGGTTGGAATATAGGACTGCTTTGAAGATTTAATAGGGTCTCTGGCCCTCCATTTTAGCTGGAATTTGCTCTACTGTACATAGACATTATTTTATGAAATCACTAATTTCATCAGTGTGGTCATTCAGGTTGTTGTGTCTGTGCTTCTTATTTAGGGTTTCTGCAATTGGTATCTGCTTCTGAGGTGACATGGTCGTTTGAGAATGTTTCCTGGCACAGAAATTGAAGATGGTCATCATATTTCTAACTATACTATTGCATGCTATGGACACAAACATGTCAAGGGCACCTTATCAATTAAGCCGGCTGTTGTACCGTATACAAATATGAGCTTTTTAAGCCTTGTTGGAGCTTTAACCACTTACGCATGTATTGCAAAACTGACCCATATATCGTGGGAAGTAGCTGTGGAATTAGGTGATTAATTCTTTGCTGCGGAAGTCAATTTCACTGTTGTACTTAGACTCCCATTGATTTTGTTGAGACTGATTTTTTTTTTAGCTAAACGTAGTTCATATCACTGGACAAGGTCATTCAAGCAAGAAATATGGATATGTAGAAAGGTAAAAATTCTTACCGGATGATTGTGATGGAAGACTTCTGCGAGGCTTCGATTTGTCTGTGAATGGCGGTTTGTTGTTATCCTTTGCATAGAGTATAATTGGATTTGTTTCGAGAGCTGGTAAAACGTCCTTTTCCATTTTAATTTCGGATGGTTAACTCAGTAGGCAATAAGAATTAGTCTACATGATAACTCCGTGTTGTAATATGTTCCATTCTTCCTTTCAGAAAATAGAGATCAATAGTGATACTTGTATGTAACTACACAAGATTTGGCTTTCAATTGTTTCAATCAATAAGCCAGATAAAGGGATAAAGGCAATATTGTTCGTGTTTTGACGCATACAGCAAATATGTTCTTTCATTAATGCTTTAATTAGCATACCTCACTGTCAGTCAGTAGTGATAATTTTGCATTATAAATCGATGAGATGTGTATGCTATCAATATGTTACCGAAATATTACTCAATTATATCAGAATCACCACACAAATCACAGTATTCCATGTGGGAACTAAGAGCGAGGGTTCTGCATAACACCGTGAAATCATACTGCAGGAAGGAAGTGTTGCTATTGTCGCTGTGCGGGCAAATAAAATTTGCTCAGTGAACATAACAGCGAAAAAAAAATCTCGAGCGATTTTGGTTCATCTGAGAACTTGCATTGAGAAAATTGACTGTCATAAGTACTGAAGGGCAAAACAATCAATGACTGCAAAGTGCTTTCGAATGTTTGGCACTCATGAACCATCCCATATACAAATAAACATTACATCCTCGCAATGAAAGGCAACAGTTATAACAATTGCATCAGTTATGTTCTCGCACCGACGTACATTTCTACCAATTGTTTAGTCCAATAGATATATAAACCTGAATGGCCATATTAATTCTAAGGAAATTGACACTTGTGTGCAAAGAACGCGTAGGGAACACTGTTAATATCACTGCAAAGTAGTGCAAAACAGCAATGAAAGAGGCTAAGGAAATTTTGCATGTCAGCAATCACTCTCATCAACTCCAACAGGTGCACGATCGAAAATATTTTTTCTTCTGTTTCTACCAACGCTTGGTATGGTCCCTGCTCTTACCAAAACAGCATATAATTACAAAGAGAACGAGGCCCAGTCCATCACGCAAACCAGTTCCCCATCCGTTGACACAGTCTACATTTGACGCTGCCTCGAAAAAAAAGCCAGCATAATCAAGGACAGCATGAACTCCAGATATACATTCTTCCACCGTTTTCCTCGGGAAAAAGGATGCAAAATTCTGAGGACATGTATCAACCGATTCAAGGACAACTTATCTGCTGCCGCCATAAGACTTTTGAATGGACTTACCTCGGAGTAACTTGATTCATCTTTATACCCTATCTATGAGTGTAACACATTATCTGCACTTCCCCCTTTCCTTCTCTATGTACGGTGTGCTCTATCTATATAGCCCACAAGAAACAATATATAATATCACTGTCCACTAATGCATATAACAATAATAAATCAATACAAATCAAATCGATCATCTTTTCTGTGTTTTTATAGTAAAAACAATAGATTGCCTTTTTGACACAAATGTGTTCCTGGACGTTATTTTCGCATAGAGGTAGATAAAATGTTCCCAGATCATATTTTCTTGCATGCCTCAATTAATCTTCAGCGCAATGGATACACATATTGTCAGCAACACTGATATACATTTTTTGCATTAGTTGCTGGTGGTCTTTTATAAGAAATCATTTGTAGTCTGATTCAGAAATGACATCAAAAACGAAAACACGAAAACAACTTAGTTGCATTGACATCATCAAGCAATGGCAAAAGCATCCCTCCGCTTGAGCAGCAAACGTATACAGTTTATGTGCGGCAAGAGAATCATTTTATTGCTTTCAATGCTTGTTATGCATTAGCTGCACATGAGATCTGTATCGTTTTAGGAAAACATGCATAAGTTGCAGAAAATTGTCTTCGAATTTGAAACATTACCTTTCTCTCTTTGTTTCAGGTTGTCTACTAGTAAGGTAAACGAGTAGTGCAAAAATGTGAAAAGATGTTGACTATCAAGGCTTTGTATTTGTATCTAATGATATGCAAATTGTTGTGACTTGAAGAATGTTCAAAAATGCCCTGACCCTTCCAGATATCTTTGGCTTGGTAAAATATGCCTCATTATTGCTCTATCAATTGAGAATTGACGTAACAATATTTACTTTTAAAACTCTGTTATCAATACAATTTAGTATGTGAAAACATGTTGCATAGCAAGTGTGTCGAAATCGAGTGATATTTTAATTCTGAAACTGATTTCTTCTAATATATGTAGTTTTAATCACTTGCGCTTTGCAGAACTTGTTTCATATTGTTTAGCTCTAAGAAAATAAAACAACACAGTGTAAGTCCTTTAATGAGTGTTTTGTGTTCGCTTCCCGAGAATAGCAGATGAAAATATTATCGTGACTGTCATTCGTATTTCTAATTATGAAGAATATGTTTACTTTGAACACTACCAGACTACTGATTCGAGAGCAAGACGAACTACACGTATGAAAAATTCCATGTCTGACTACGAGCACTGATTGCCTTATATAAGATTTGCTCTGCATTAGGCCAATGAAAATGCAAATTTAGATGCCTTACGTTATATTACAAAATGTTAGAGAAAAGTCTTAGCGTATATGAAAAGTCGTCTTGCAAGCATGGAAAACGGCGTATTGAATAATATTTCTGGTCAGATAAATTGTTTTATAGACTTAAACAGAACCAACACCATATTGTTGTGGTATATTCGCTTTGGCTTATCATTGGCCATTAAAGGCTTCATCATGTAATGCATCGCCGATTGGCTTAAATGTTAATATGAAACGGAACATAGGAAAAGGGAGATTCTGACATGCGAGAAGCAAATATTCAGTTTGAATACAATATGCTTTTCGATGCCAGAGAATCATTTATCCATCATGGCTTCTTCACAAATGCTTTAATTTTACTATACGCATATAGACAACTGATTACGAACTAAGCTGTAATTGATTTTATTTGTACGACTTTTCTTTCCTAATTGAAATCAATTTTGGTATCAATTGGCATGATCACACCGATTCTACTTGCAGTTGCTATACGTGCGACATATATTGTTTAATTGAATTCAGTTTCAACATAAAGAACATTATTTGAAAGATGGAGTTTTCTCGGAAGCATTCACGAATTGGAGAAAGTAAGAACCTGTTTCGATAAATGAGC
Organism: Sphyrna mokarran; assembly: GCA_024679065.1. Taxonomy (NCBI): domain Eukaryota; kingdom Metazoa; phylum Chordata; class Chondrichthyes; order Carcharhiniformes; family Carcharhinidae; genus Sphyrna; species Sphyrna mokarran. Next base: position 99,805,772 of record JAGIQG010000009.1, read on the forward strand.
ACATCTATTCATTACAATTCGAATAATGGGCTCATATTGATAAACCACCAAAGCGAGAAGAAAAAAGTAGAAATTTGAAATACAAGTCAGAAAGAAAAGGACATCATAAGAAAGGAAGAAAAACAAACATAACAAGCATTTACTCAGTAGTAGATAATTTGAATGCTGCGGAGAGAAAAAAAAATCTGCTGCTAACAAAAGAACTTTTTTTCCTGCCACATTTAAGGATAGACCGCAGAATGTCAAATATCAAACGTTCAGAGTAAGTTGTACGGCAACAAAGGCTGGCGTTGATTGTTTTTTGGTACATCAGCTCTGATATGTTACTTTTAGCAAGAAAGAAAATGACTGTTTAAGCGTTCATTTTAAATAGATTGCTGATATATTTATTCGTGGACGGAAAATTGTTTAGACTTTTTTGGCCATATGTGGAATCATTTCCAGCAATACTTGTTTTGTGCTGTGTATTTGCAAAGGCAGGATGGTGAATTTAGATACTGTATTCTAGGTATTACTAACAGCCGAAAAGACAGAGCAGTTGATTCAATCAGCACTTCACTAGGAGGTACTAAACACTAGCATGACACCGGCACATTGAATGTTTCTGATTCAAGAACATTTTTTTTTCTGGTCGATGGCGACGTGAAAAGCATCACTCACATAGCCAATATGCAATAGCAGAGTTAGAAACCCTTTTTTTTACCGCGCTGTACACATTTTTGAGATACTTTACTTTCTAGAAGTCAGGTTCAGCTAGATCGGGCAATTTATAAGCCTGAATGTTGCTGCCTTTGGCACATTTGTGATGTTCCCAAATGCACAGTGAAAAATTTGTGTCAAGAAAAAATAATTGACCAGCAAGACAACTTTCGCCATTGCATTTATAAATAGAGCCTCAAGTGAGAAAGTAGCTAATTATAAGATTACTGCAAAGGCCAGTCTTAGGGAACGTGGGATTATAGACACGTTAACGTACACCTGGGAAAGAGAGCAGGAAACACTGAATAGATGTCAGCCATTACGTCGTACGCGCCTCTCTGACTTTAATAAGATCACGGTTGATCTGATCGTAACGGAAAATTTCCTACTCTGATATCTGACCATACTCTTCTTAACAGGAATTGAATTAGTTCGAATTTGCGTTTTGTATAATCAAAATCTCTGTTTAAATCGCCTTTTCATGAAGAGCATTCGGGGCACTCATGGCCCTCTCAGAAATAAAAAGACAAACAGTTGCCTCTTCTCCGTTTTAGATGGGTGTCTCCTCATTTTTAAGCAAGCAGAACTAATTCTACATCCCGCCACCAGATGAGACACCGTTGTCGCATCCATAATATCTCGTTAGCGCCATATACGTTGCAAGCAAGCCATCCCTTCCTCAGCTAATTTCCAGTGGATAGAAGCGTAATCTCTCCAAGTTTTCTTCCTAAGTCAATCCACCAATTTCATTCATATCCTTGTAAAAAAGCTATGAATTGCCTTCAAAGTATCTGCACCTATCCTTAAATAAACTTATCTCAATTCCACAGATTGTATTCTATGAGCAAAGTTGTTGCCACAAGCTCAACCTTCTTATGATCCACTGTAGCCTCTTGTGTTGACTTCACATTTTCCTATTCAATCCATAATTGTAGCATCAAAAAAACACATCCAACGCCTCCAACCCTTTACCAAGTTAATTGATATAAATTTTGAAAGAGTTGAGTCTCAGCTCACTGCTTCTATGGTACAACATTTTCTTCCTTCTTGCCAATCTGATAAAGACAAGTTTATGCTTAATTCCTTCTCCAGTTTAGCCAGATAATCTTCGATCCATGCCAGGAGCGTTTGTATTTCCACAATGAACTTTGATATGGAACATTACTAAATGCCATTCTTGAAAGTCTAAGTAAAACATATCCATCAGGTCCCCTTAATTTATAACACATGCTATCAATTGAAGTAACTCCGATAAACTGGTTAAGCATAGCCTTCCTCGCACAAAACTACGCTAAGTTTGCGTATATTGTGTGAACTGCGTATGAGCGTATGAATATTGGAACTGAAAAATAAACACTCAACTTCATATCACAGTGGGAAGGGAAATTGCTATGAGAATTCGAACAAAAGTGTCAAGGAGCTGATTATTGCTAAATCATGGTGCCTTCCACAAATTGAATGCTGTTTTTAAACAACAACAATGCAATTTTCTCATGAAACACGTGAACAATGTTACACTTAATTTGCATTTTTGGTGCAATGTGTGACACACAGACTGCATGTCCCAACGATTGGACATTCCATTCACGCAAATAGTTCCCCTCCTTTTTTTCCCACTAGGGGTAATACAGATTGTGGTCAACCATCCCGTGATATAAAACAGCCAAAGTAAACAGCCTGTTTTAGGATTGATTTGCTTAATGTGTAGCACTTGCGAAAAAAAAGCGCTGTTAACTAACATAAGTTCCGGTGTAAAATAATTAATAGAGTTCCATTCGGATCCTTTTCACTTGCCAAAAGTGAAATATTCACATGGAAAGAATCACTCTCAACAAACCAATTGGTTTGCTCAAGATTCCAGTCATTGTGATTCAACAACCTTTTTCCTGCAGTCCACATTGTTGTGATCGTTTGAGAGTTCATATTTCCGCCTGTGTCCAATTGGGTACATCACTACAGCTGCAATGTGTGTCCCTTTTTCGCGATGCACATAATTCAGTGAAGGAACGAAAGAATAAATGAAGGCAAACTGAAAAAACGAGATTCTGCCCTCCCCGCTATTATGGCAATACGTCTAATTCTGTTTTCTGTGCATGCTATTAAGGTTGTTATATAATGTCATCTGATTACTTCTGGTAAGAAAACATGATGTTTTTCAGTAGGTTGGACGATTTAGACTTCAAGTTGAGATGAATCATTATAAATGTTTGGCTTGCTTCTGTAGGATACAAAACAACTTATGGGCAATCAGCATAACACTGTTTATAGATATAAACCTTTTGGAGAACTTACCCTTTTCTTTCTCATTGAACTCTTCTTCTGTGTGGTGAATACAGCATTAATTTTATTTAAAAGGGAATAGCCATTACTTAGTAATGGATTTAAAAGCCCATGATATGACATTTTCAACATCAGGCTTGATTATTAGCATAATGATCACCTGAAAATGTTACATTTATAGGGCTAAAATAGTCATGCTTAGATAAAAGTTATAGACTGTAAATACCGAAGATATTTTGGAGAATAGGCCTTCGTTATTAATATTTTACTTCTCGTCAATGCAAAATAATTGGAAAGTGTTTAACTGTTTGATCCACAGTGGCAAACAAGATCAAGAACCAACTGGAGTTCTGGCCGATTTCACTTTATATTGAAATCACCGAAATGGCTACATTTTATACATAATGAGCAACATTGTAGCTCGTTCAACTGGGCTGTTGGTAAATGTGTTGAATTCGACAAACTCAATAATTCAAATATAATAATCGTAAACATGAACGGAATATTAGATGGGAGATACAGCAGGATATCTGCCCTTATGCATGTTGTTCCGAGATGAATATGCACTCATATGTTCCATGCTATTAACTAAAAAGTCCACATATACCTAAATGCTTTCATATTCTTGTCCTAATTTGGCTACGTATTTGCATCTCACTATTTATAGCGAGAGAATGATCAGTTTACAGTCACGTACACATTTGCATGATTTCATTAATTGAGCCAGTTATCCCCAACTCAACTCTCCTGCAAGATATTATCGGTGAACAGAACAATATTTAATTTTAATTCATAATGCACTATATTTAAATCACTAATCAGTCTGTCAATTTAAGCATCTGACATGAAACTTAAACTGCTTTGTATCTGAGTTTCCAATTTGGAAAGATGCGTTATCTCAAATTTATTTCCAAGCTTTAATTCGTAGATGGCTAAACATAGAATTGTTGAATGACAACAACGCAGAAGAGGAATTTCGACACATCGAGATTTTTTTTCTGACTCTATGGCAGATATGCTTAGCCAGGTTCCCTGCCCCACCCCTTTCGATAAATCGACATGTTTAGCATTGTTAATTCATCCAAAATTTGCAATAATAATGGGCTACTCCACAAGGCGAATTCGCGTGACCAGTGCATCATTGGTCACTAACGGACCATTTGGCTTGGCAGTCCAACTGCCCTGCATATGGTTAGGCTGGGGGAGGAAAAAGGAATATTCAGAGGAACCCACGCATGAAGAGTGAGATTGTGTAATCTCCAAGACGACAGTTGCCCAAGGATGAACTTTTACCACATGCCTGGAGACACCATTGCTGATTAATGAGCTGTAGTGCTGTCTGAGTCAAGTTAACTGTAATTATTTAACAATTCATCTGTAAAATAAATATGATTCCATAAAACTTCATAATTTACTGCACTAAGTGTTTTGACATTTTGACTTCCGAAAGCCTTCGTAATTCCAGCAAAAGGCCATGTTTACCAAAAAAAATCCTAAATAATAGAATTTGCATTCCCTTCGGGGAAGAAAAAGGGTATTTTATCAACCTTTAAATCTCGCACCCTTTAGTAATAGGCAGGAAATATAGCATCAGATCATCTCATCCCGTCATGATCTCACGGAATGACGGAACAGTATCGATAGAGCAAATTACCTATTTCTGCTCCAATGTCGAATAGCTGAATTGTTATCTTAGGACACTAACATCAAAAGCCACAACAACGCTATTATGGTACAATTTAAATTTCCACTACCACAGCTGGTGAAATTCAAAATTCAGCTCATATTTTAGAAATATTTTCAGTAATCGTACCATCTGAATCAGTAATCTGATTAGTGGATGGAAATTTGCCACATGTACTATACATAGACTACTTCTGATTACAAAACCGCGAGGAAATAGTTGGCTCTCAAGAATCTTCTGAACAAAAAAGCCAAATGAACAAGTCAGTTCAATCGTAGTGAGAGATTGGCGAAAATTGTTGGCAGTTCCAGTGACGCCCATATCCATGAACATGTGAAAGTAATGGCGCATGATTTAAAGTACAATGCAGCATATAACAACGGATGCAATTCTCTCTCACTATCTTGATTAGAAATGCAACACACAAATCATCAGATGTGACTGAAATTCATTAATGATCTTAAATATATGATTTTTTTGATATTAGTATACTGGGCATATAAAGTTCTAAATAATTATCCACCAAAATTTAATGACACCAAAACAAAGTATAAAGGTGCATACTTAACTCAAATTTTATGTACGTCATGCAAATTTTTCTCAGGTTGGTCATTGAAGTGCATGTCAACATCTCACTTTTGGACAGAGGATGGCAGTAGGTTAACCCAGCCAAAAACTTGTTTCATCTAGATGGAATTTTAAAGGGTTGCTAAACCGATGAATTCATCTACTGAGCTCCTATTTTCTTGGCGAAATTGTTGCAAAGTTTTCGGCTGCATTCACTGTGCCTGAATGCACTTGTTCGTTGATTCGTGTTTTAAGCCACCACAATTACTCTGTACGATGACGTTCAGAAATAACCCTACATTCAGATAATCTGTTGTTTCTCATTTGCTACCTTCAAGTTACGCAATTTCACATCTCCTCTCATTTTAATATATCTCTAAAATGACATCAGCAAGGAACTCTTCACTGATAGCGTGCATTTCTCAACGAGATTGACATCAGATGTGCAAGAAGACAATTAGTATAAATATCTCAAGGATCAATAGGGATAGATGGAAAATGATGGCTTTCCAACAATATCGGCATAGCATGAAGGAAAAAAAAAGCTTGATCGTTGAAGCTCTGCATTATACTATTTTCACATTCTGGAGAATGACTAGTCTCATATGCCAGAATTATGTATACGTGTTTTAAAGCACCAAAAATGGAAATCGTTCACCCAACATTTAACATATCAAGTTTCTTTAGAATATTATACTTGCGGTTGAGATCCTGTTTTCGACCCACTAAATTTGAGCGTATATATGTGTTTGCCATTCAACTTTGATTCATGCACAAATCTTGTGCATCAGGTTTTGGGTGTCTACAAAGGTATATGTTTCTTCATCAGCAAAAAGAGTGCATAGAATTCCAGGTTATGGTCATAGCAAGTGCATACATGTAATCAGGGCTATTATTTTTAATTTTGTAATGTCTTACTCTGCAATGCCGGCAATGAAATACTTTATAAGTTGATTACTTTACATGCTCGGTATCTTTACAAGATTTGTGCCAAAGCGCACCCGAGCCTTTCTGGGTGCATAAAATTACCGACCTCTCACTATAACTAACTGGCCCATTGTTCCCTACCAAGGTGGATTTCAATACATTCCTCTGTACATTTCTTAACTATCGGCTCATAGCTTAAAAAAATGCACAGTGAATTCACTGTGTGCACAAATCACAACTCAATACTTATTTTCCGATCAGCTCCTTAGTTTAAGTAATTTGCAAAAAAAAATGATATCCTCATCTAGACCCTAATACTGAACGCAAATAGTTCAGTCCCTTATATTCGTCTTTGCAGTTCGTTATTCGACACAGCCTTCATACTCTCTTCCTTTTGACCCTTCGCCATTCCTCATTCCATGATATTAAGCCCAAGTATGTGGAGCATCGTTTTATGAAATGACACATGTGGATGTAAACATACCCTTTGAGAACTTTTTCGAAAATTGAAATTGTAACTGACTGATGCAACATGTTTTAAAATCGTATGAAAAGTAATTCATGCATCAAGACCGATTTCTCTTCAATCTATCTGTGTTTTCTCCCTTTCAAAGCATGTTTTGCCTTTCTATGTACCACGTCATCAAATTCTAAATGAGAGGTTTTAGCATCTTCAGATTACAGAAGCAGTCAATTGAGGGAGAAACGTGGTCGGGTGTTCATGAATAAAGAAGGAATATAGTTTGACCAAAAGACTGCCGAATGGATTAAAAAAAAATGATGGCATTGAGTCCTATTTCATCATTATTTTCCTCGATTGCAATTTCATGAGCTGGAAATCAAATTCCAAATGTCACAACTTATCCACTTAAGGTCAATTGCGGAATTCCAAGAGAAAGACTGAACTTTATTATCAGATGCAGAAAACATTCTGTGCCATAAATAAGTTTCTTGTGCGTTTGGCAATATCTGGAATTGCTGTCGGAACATTTGTATAAGTAGGAATGAGTTGCACAGATCAGGAAGGCAGAAGTTATTGGATTGAAGATGCTTCAGAATAGTCGTTTTCTAAGATAAGAGATACGCATTTTAGAAATAATTAGAATTTTTGCGTAAATAACACTTTGTGCCTGGGCCGTTTGCAAATCGTGAGCCATTTTCCAAAACTAACCGAGAAAATGTCCAAGTAACATGTTAGTACGATGTGCATTTTGGATATGTTCGGCATCTTGCTTGTTTTCTTGCATTACGTGATTACCTGTGAAGATTCGCATTCCAACCATTATCTCGTGAATTGAGTTTGTGTCTATCTCTATATGCCCTGTCTGTGAACACAACTCCCACCCACCTGATGAAAAGACATTGTTCCGAAAGCTTGTGGTTTGTGCTATCAATTAAACCTATTGGATTTTAACCTGATGTTATGAGACTTCTTACTGTGCTTACCCCAGTCCAACGCTGGCATCTAAACATCACGGCTACCGATACCGCAAACTGCCGGCTCCAAATGGAGACGGTCTCCAAGATTATCACACATATTGACATAGACATCACGTTTCTATAAAGATGCGAGAACACAGACAAAAAACCGAAGAATCATATTGTCTGCAACTTTAAGGCTTTGTTACCCGTAAAGGCTGGCGTTCCAAATATTATTTAGTAAATCGAGTTTCTGTCTATATAAGCCCAGTTTGTGAACATAACTCCCACTCACCTGATGAAGGAGCAGTGCTCCGACAGCGTGTGGCTTGTGCTACCAAATAAATCTGTTGAACTTTAACTTGGTGTTGTGGGACTTATTACTGCGCATACCCAAATTTGAGTGGAAATTCTTCTCGCAGTTAATACGTTCCGATGCTATGGGATCTCCATCTCACAATTTCATTAAATTCTATGTCCCAATTCAATTCAGCATACCGCTGCTGACATGAATAGTCACTTGCATGGGCAGCATATAAGGTTTTCGGCCAATAGCAAATTCAGGAAGGCCAATTAAACACATTTTCCTTTTTTAATAGTTTATTTATTAGTGTCACAAGTAGGTTTATATTACTACTGCAACATTATACCCTGATCAGGTACACTGATGCCCATTCAGATGGCCAATGCACCTAGTCAGCACGTTTATCAGACAGTGGGAAGAAACTGACTACGAGGAGAAAACCCACTGAGACACGGGGAACATACAGACTTTGCAGACAGTGATCATAGTGAATTAAACCATGCTCCCTAACTCTGCGATGCAGCAATGCTAAACAATGTGCCACTATGTGTCCTTCACATATGATTTAACTTTGATGGGATAGTCAGGGTCAGTGGAAAAGCAGGGAATTCCCTTTGTCACAGGGAATAATTCACTGTACATACATATGCAACAGAATATCCAGTGGAGAATCAGCTACTTTCAACAAATGGAGGGGATATCATTCCTATAAAATTCAAGTTATCTCTAACCTTCGCCGTTGCTTACAATAGATGAGTGCCTCATAACATAGTGCAAGTCTTTATAACTACTTTCTCACGAAATTTGAATTTTCAGCTTCTTCCCAGTTTACCTGTCGTGTAAAATTCATTGAAACTGTTTTATCAATAAAGATCTGGCTCTTTTTTATTTACGTATTGGAACAGCAGAAAGTTGCAATGTGAATTACAATACTGCCAAAACATCAGACTGCTATTAGTGACTGTTTTAGCCTCTCCGGATATCTAGCTGGCATTCTGCATTATTCCACTTTGGGAGGAATTTTCTGGATTATTAAAATCAGCTGCAACCTGCTCATCCAAGAGCCACATTGCAAGGGTTCCCATATCAAGTTGAGGTCCGTAAGGCTTTGCTAGATAAGGTGATGAAATAAAGCAAATAGCTAGTGGTTCTTTCATGCCATACCACTCAGAGCTCTTCAGAATATGTGTGCTGGGGAGTCAAGAGAAGATATTCACGTCCTTCAATCCATTTTACGATCTTATTACTGGTTCACTATCGCCACATATCCATTGAGTCGGAGCAACTTGCCGAACTGCACTATGCTGTGATCGGACAGTTGCTCTATTTCTGACTGGAGAACTCTGCAGCGAGTAATCAAAATGGCCCTATGCACAATCGGCATAACATGAATAACCAGCATTTCAGGGCATTAATCACAAACGTTGACGATGGAGATTTCAGCATTACTAGAGAACATAACCATTCCAGCCATAGACTGGTTGTACCACTTCTCCCCAGCATGTGGGAGGAGCTAAAGATATTTTCGAACCCTTACGAGCAGGCTCAGTTGCGACTAGGTATTTTTTCCCCATTACTACTAACCAGCTGATTTACTTCCTTTACAATTCTTCCAGACGTTGGGTATTTTGCAGGATGAATGTATACACTTAATAACTAAAAACACTATTTTATAATGATTATATCATTGATTGGTTTCTCCAATAAATAAGTTTGTCATTTCAATTCCGGCTCCTGGCTTCTAAACTCCCTCCGAAATCTTTCGCCGTCAGTATATTAATGCAAGTCTCATCACAGTTTACATCATTTACACAACAAACAATGCAATTCAGTGAAGTTCTCGCCTTGCATACGGAGACAGTGGCATAAAAGTTGTTTGCATCCAGAGTCAGAATGATTCATTGAGTTCAGGACTGTACGTCAAAGAACATTATTGACTCGTAGAAACACTTAGTGAAAGGGCAATCCATGAATGTCCAGTTGAATGCTCATATACGAAGACGTGATAATGATATTTAACGTGCAATGAAATTGATCTGTTATTTACTTTAGAGTCTTTTGCGTTGTCGCTTGGAGGGAATAGCTTGCAGGATAAGAGAGCACTAAGAAAAACGCTAACGACGCAAACTTGTGCAATTCTATAAAGAGGCAAGTGGAGGAATGGAAACTAGTCGATTGCCATTACTTCGACTCAAGCTGCCTGGTTTAAATTTCAAACAATTATTTGCAGCAAACCGCTAGTCACAATCAAAGGGTGCGTTCTCATGACAATGTACTAGTAATCGGAAGCCACTTGCCAACCATATAACATACTCTTCCCATTTAGTATGAATCTGTTGTTTTCCGTTACGTTGTTATTACTAGGATTGTCTTTACGATGCCTCAGTCCATTCACCCCAAGTATTGGGATTCGTTTGGCTTAAATGGCTGATTGGCTGGTTAGTGATGCAATGCAACACCACCAACATGGTTCATTTTCCATACAGTCTGATGCTATTGATGAAAGCCCAACTTTTCAATTGCATCAAATCCAGAAGTTGAAACTAAGCGGAGTTAGTACTTGGATGATAGTGCAACTGGGAATACCTGGTATTCAGGAACACTTTAACTACAAATACGTTAAGATTGAATTCACTTGAAACTACGTTCTTAATCACGTTATCTGTAATTGTAAAGCAAAGGTTGTGAAGCGAACAGCCTGAAGAAAGATTGACTCGTTTTCCGGCAATACTCAATGACAATTAAAATAAAGTACTTATAGCGTCGGAATGTCTAGACCCGCCCTGAAGTGAGAAAGCTTGTTCCCACCGAAAATCAAATGACGCCTGGCTGGGCAGCCGAATTCCCTGCAATATGTCTCTCCATAACTGGACAAGGGAACTATTTTGTTAATAATTAGTTCATGCCACTATATACCACAAAATTTTATTGCCTGCTTGTTCACAGTATCAAAGTATAAGTTAACATGAAATATATGAATATTCAGTTAGTTAGCTCAATTAGATTGCGGAATGTTATTAGTAAAGCCTCGGCCATCTGAATTCTTCACTCAGCAGCTTGCATTGAAACAAATAAAATAAGCCATTTAAAACACCCACTGCAGGAATTCAACAAGGCTCCTAAGATAACACCTTCCACACCCAGCAGGACTGTAACCATCTGGGCGGAGCTAAACCATCGCCACATGAGAAGAACGCCACGTACATATTTCTTCCAGGACTCTCACTATTCCAACTTGGAAGTACATTGCTATTTCTTCACTCACTCCTGCAGGCTCAAATCCTGGAATCCACTCTCTAAAAAACTCCCTGTCTGCATTTGCGACAGGAAGGCTGCAGAGTTTCAAGAAACAGCTTACCAGAAGCTTTTCAAAATCAACGTAAAATGAACAGTATATTCTGTTCTAGCCAGCCAAGCCCATATTATCTTAAAACTTGCAAGAATAACACCATTTATTGTTTGTTTTTGCAAATTGACTCATTTGATTTTTACATATATCAAGTGAATGTTGATTTTCGATTGAATTTCTGTTAATTTCCTTCAAATGTATTCAGCATCTTCAATTCAACATTGGCTGAACTCCTCCTGAATAGTTTCATACGTCGTATGTTATGTCCTGCCTTTGTTGAGTTACACAGTTTATGGATTTCACAGATATGGCCTGTCCTGGAATTACTGAAAATTTAAATTACTCCCCCTTACTCTGTATCACTTATATCTTTCCTCACAGCATTGTGTTCCGCATTTAAATTTACTGATGTACCTTGAGGACTGAGCATACATTTTACCCAAGGTATACAACATAAACGTGTTGTATCTTAACGTTTTCTGGTTTATGTTTAAACGTTTTTGATAATTGCATGGCTCGCAGAGCATTAAGCTTACGAAATGTGTTCTCACATCTAATGGCAAACATGTCAAAGAATTTAAATGTGAAAAACTATGCCAAGAATTTATATTTTGGTAACATACATGTTGATCAATTCTTTCTGAACAAGATATCAATAATCTGATACTATTATAGAAATATTTCACTTTCAATGTAGCCGAGATAATTTTGTTCACTCTTGTTACTGCTTGAATTTCTTTAACACGTAATTCCATAGAACTGTCATTTCATATTATGCTGAGAACAAAACAGAAATAGGATAACATCATGGAAAGTAGATAACCGTTCATGCGAAGCATTCACAACACAATAGGACGTCTATATAAATAAGGCCAACCTCAAACACTATTACGACGTCGACAATAGGTGATGAAATCGAAAAAAAAATATCGTATTTGTGTAAAGGAGTAAAATGGGAAAGAAATAATTGAGAGTATGGTAACGAAAACCACAAAACATGTAAGTAAATAAATACAACATTTGCAACAAATCTTCAAATATTAGAATTGTCTGTGTAGTTGGCAACTACAGAATGGGTTAATGAACTGTGTAATACTTGGAGAATGAAAAGAAAATATAGTGCAACTTGCATGCAGCTTATTTCCATATATCTCAGATAGATGCAAACTTTATTTTCGTACACCCAGACAGGTAGACTGCAGCTACCCTTGCTGTTGTACACAACATTATGATAGTCCGTCCAGAAATGTAGCTGACCCAAGTCGTAACTATGTTTGTATCTTTAATTTTGTGGACTTTTGTCTATACTGCTTATGTGTCGTGTACCAACATATTATATGTTATACAACTTATGAACATCGATTGTTACACCATTCCTGTTAATTTTAACTTGTCTTGCCGGCCTGTATGTTAGCTAAGCATTAATCACACACGTCAATTGCAGCCCTGAGATAACCATGAAGAAATGCCGAAGCAACCATGTTCCCACGATGGAGGACAACCCACAGCCAGGGAAACTGCACACCTAAGTGGGAAGTATAAATATATGCTCTTAAGTTGTGTTCGAGGAGACACCTGGGGAACTGTTGTTGGGTACCAGTTTTATCTACCAAAAGCTTTTGAACAAACTTGCTGTACTTTGACTCACAATTGGTCTCAGAAGTATGTTTTATCTACAACAACAACGAAAAAGTGCTAACAAAATGCATAAATATCAGAAAATCAAGAAATATTATCTTAATCATGTATATGCCAATACAGATTGGAGCCTCCGAGCCTGCTCCTGCATTGAATAGGATCGCGGTTTATCTGGTTATAACGTTCACCCTACATCAATACCTTCTCTGATGAACTTTCACCACTGAGAATAAATAAACTATCAAGCTCTGCGTTTCAAATATCCAAAGATTAGGCTTCCAATGCCTTTGGATCAATAGAGATCCAAAGGCGCATGCCACTCTTTTAAAAGATGAACAGATTGTATTGGAGTAAAATATCCTGTGTAAGATAAAAACTAATTCAATTAGCTAATTGAGAACATTTGAAAAACAATGCATGAGTCTGCAAAATTTTTGGAATAAACACGTGTTGGATAAATTGGTGTTTTAAATTCTGCTCATATTGTTTCTGTTTTACCTGAGATTTTAAGAATATCGTTCAAGTTTTCGATTTCTGGAATAGAAAATCAATATATGTGGTCCTAGTCTAGAATAAAAATGTATTAACTTGCGGCAGAGAAACAAAAAACAAAATAGTGATATAGGTATCCAACCGATTTTATACTTGACTAGAACACTGTTCTCTTCATATTACCAACGAGTGCATCATTACATAGAAACAAAAAGATGCCGAAACATTCTGGATATTTGCATTCTCCAGCTTGTCCAGTCCTGTAAACAGCACAACCGCACTGCATATTTCACAGCAGAGACAGATGCATTCAATGGGAAATTCCCATGAGAACAGCGATAGTGAAAGTTTGCAGCATTAGCTAAGATGTGCCACATGCGGAGCAGGTTGGATAGTAATGATAGAATAATTGAAGTACAGCGGGGAACTAAACAATCCCCTTCAGTAGGTGCTAGATTTATGAAGGATCATTTCAGATGTTGTCACTCCCAACCTACTGTCATAGTCCACAATTTACTGTTTTCCAGATCACATTCCCTCTTGCATGCCTAGATTAATCTTTCCTCCTCTAAATCCATTACAATACCTTTCAGATTCTGTCCACTTACTCGCTTAAAAGCATCCTTCAATTACTATTGCTTCATGTCCTTATTACAAAATACCAGGTGTTATGGTATGATGGAAGGATGAAGCTGCTTGGAGTATGACATCACAATAATAAAAAAAAACAGGGGTGCACCACAGAACCCTTCAACCTTTCATCACCTGTTGATACAATCATGGTTGATTTGCATGAAACTCAAAGCCGGGACAGCATACAGGCTGAAATCCATTATGACATCACAACGCTCGGGGCATGGGTCGACTCCTGCCTTGGGGCACTGTCTGTGTGGAGTTTGCACTTTCTCCTCGTGTCTGCGTGGTTTTCCTGCGGGGCTCTGGTTTTCTCCTATAGTCCAAAGACATATAATTTAAGTTTATTTCCCATGATGCATTGACCTTACTGACAAGAGGATTGTCAAGGCAAATATGCGTGTTTATGGGAATAGAGCCCGCTTGATCTTGGAGGAGCTGGAGATTGGATGGACACAATGACCTCCTTCTGCACTTGGAAATTCGGCCATTCTATGAAATCATTTTCTGTGCTATTTCCTCAAAAACTGCATTCTTCGATCAATCAAGTCTTCATCCACCTGCACTATAAATACTTCAGATGATGTATCTTTACAAATCTTTGGGACAGAGACTTCACATAATTTACCACCTTTTGTGAGAAGAAATTTCTGCAAACCTAGGTCGTAAACTACTTATATCACCGCTTATCCTTCACTTTCCGAATAGTGGAACAGCAGAGTCTTTACTGTGTTAAACGCCCTTAGGACCTTATGTATTTCAAAATGGTCACCCCTCAAGCTTCTCAACTCTAAGGAATGCAGACCCAGGCTATGTAGTCTTTCATGATAGGTCAACCTTCTCATTACAGAAACTTGCTTGGTTAATTTCTTTGGAGTCTCTCGAATGATATTATATCCCTTTTTAATGAAAGGGATAAAAACTCTAGGCAGTGCTCCAGATAAGAACTTACTGACAGTCTGTAAAAATCTACCAAAACCAGTTCTTTTTAAACTCCAACTCATTTGCAATAAAAAATCAAGACACCATTTACCCTTTTATATATTTGTAACTGCCTGCTTACTTTTCGTGATCTCTGAACTAAAACATAGATCCTTCTACAATTCGCTAATCTGCAATTTCTCTGTACTTAGACAATTATCTACATTTTGATGTTAATTCGCCCGAGTAATATGCGATCCTTAGATGTCACAACATTAAACGCAATTTGCTAGCTTTTTGTCTAGTCACAAAAGCTATCTTTATTCACTTGCAAGAATCCGTATGTCCTCCATTACATCCTCATATCTGAAAAAAATCGAACACATCCGTCAAACGTGGTTTGATTTGATTTGATTTATTATTGTCACATTTGTTAGTATACAAAAAATTGTTTCCTCTGCGCTGTACAGTCAAAGTATGCCATGCTCAGAGAACGAAAGTTTGGAGTGCAGAATGTAATGCTTCAGTCATAGCTTCAATGCGGAGAAAGATCAACTTCATACGATGTAGGTTCATTCAAAAGCTTTATAGCAACATGAAAGAAGCCGTTTTTTTTTTTTCGTTTTTTTGTCCGTTTCCTCCGACTTTTGTGTCTTTCCGACAGCGATCGTGGAAGATAGTCTACTTAGTTTGGAGTGGGTGGAGGGGAGATGCTTGGGATTGTTTATTATGCTGGCTACTTCTGTGAGGCAGCAGGAATTAAAGACGGAGATAATGGTGGGAGGATGGTGTGCGTAAGGGACTGACCCTTTTTTTAATGGTCTTGAATAGAACAGGTCTCATACCAAGCTGCGATAGGATAAGAAAAAAAAGTGTTTTCTATGGAGCATCTGTAAAAATTGGTGAGATTCATGCTAAATTTCCTTCGCCTCCCGAGAAGGTAAAGAATTTGGTGGGCTTTCATATCTATACGGTCGGCATGAAGGGGCCAAGACAGGTTCTAGGTAATTTAAATTTCTCGAAACTTGAACTGCTCGATTATTTCCTCTTCGTTCCCCTTGATATAGACAGTGGCATGTCCTCCACTATGTTTCCTGAAGTTGAGGACTATCTCTTTTCTAAATTAAGGGACAGATTATTCGCACCAGATCCCCAAATTCTCTATCTCTTTCCTGTAAACTGCTTCATCATTGCTTGAGATCCCATCCAGTACAGTGGTGTCATTAGCAAACATGAGCAACGAGTCGGAGAGAAAATTGGCCATACAGTGTATAGGGAGTATAGGAGCTGTGTTCCTAAAACTATATTGATTAGGATTGATTATATGCATCATTTCTGAAGTATTAACCATTATATTTAAATTGTTGACTTCAGGACTTTCTGATTTTTTTTAACAAATGTGTCACATTGGGTGTTTTTTATGTCTTCTGGTATCCTCACGAAATTGTAAAAATTATGACATAATTCATAATCTTCAACCACTTCCAATAAAATCCTTGCGTGTAATTGCTTGGGTCATTCAACTAGTCTATTCTTATCCCCTTGACTTTTTTCTAACACTCTACCCCTTACCATTTAATTTTTCGATGTTTCACCATATGCTTTGAAATCAGCTTATTTGAGGGACATTAGCAATGACGTACCCAGTGAAGACTAATTCATATAATGTATAAAGTTCGTTTTAATGTTGCATGCAAATTATCTCTCGTCATTTATTCGCTCCCTTGCTGATTTAATTGACTAAAACATATTCTAACATCAATCTGTTCGAAGAATTTTCATGACAGCTGCAGAAGAAGTAAAAACAACACAGAATTAATACCCTGAAGCTGCATACTTCAATCACCCATATATTTCAACGTTTATTTTGTGATATATATGCAATATTATCCAATACAAAAGGAATGAATAAAAAAATACGCCTTTTATTTGCAGATCTTTTCAAACTTACTTTTCTATTGTATCTTAATCTTTGACAATCTATCACATTTTAGCACTATTGCTGTTGTTTGGAGCTTGACAGTATGCAGAGTATTCAGCCGTTGAAATTGGGTTGCCATGTCGCTATTTTAAAATGTAGCACAATGTTTTGGAAACGTTTTGTGAATTACAAATCGATCAAGCGATACGAAATTGAATTTTGATGTAAACAATCCGATCTATTAATTTGTGTTCAATGACGAGGCTTGGTGTGGTAGTGGTGGTGGGCAGCGTGGTTCGGGGGGGGGGGGGGGGGAGTGGCGGTGGGTGTGGTGTGTGGACATTTAACAGAATAATGATCTAATTATTATCATCTTCATGCTTTACCTTTTTTTTCCTGGCCTTCATTATTTTTTTTACGCTATTTGGCCCTCACCAACTGATTAACTAAACTCGCACAGATCCCGTTTCTTCACTTTATGTTTGCAAAAAAGAATGTGGCTCGATTGCATGTTTGAACAATTGCAATGACATCAACTTCTAATATGAACAAGTGATTAAATGTTGATTCGAGTATCTACCTGATAATTTCAGAATTTCATTAAGTTGCTCGATTTCTGAAAAAAAAAGGAATAGAAATCATCAATAAAACATGCTGGAAAACGTAATGGGTCTGGCAGCATCTGTGGCAAGAGAAACAGAGTTAATATTTGGAGTCTCCGTGGTACTTTACAGTGAAGGAGAAGGACAAATTGCAGGATCATGTAGCTTATAAGAGAGGTGAAACATTTAGATAATCGTGGGAGGTCAATGATAAATGAAAGTGGGTTGAGAATGCAGCAGCGACTTACAGAGCGTGAGACAGAGGAAGTGTTAATGGTAGTGTTACAGGCTATAGTATGTGGTCATGATGCCAAAGAGGTTAAGGTTTTCATTTATATTACGTGTTAGCGTTTGACATTGCTGCATGAAGATGAGTGAGAAGGATTTTTGGATGGCAGGCTTATCTTTCAGATTAAATTGCAGAATGACCCTGCTGCTGAGACTTTTGAAGACCGTTTAAATATCCTTATTGAATTCTAAGTAACAGTTTATTCAAAAGTATTTTTTTTGCTGAACACAAAAGATTTGAGCCTCGATTATCGAGGTGCATTCAGTGTTGTGGAAGCAGAACGCAAATAATTTCCACTGAAAATAATTCCGCGCATATATCTCCAGAGCAACCACAGTTAATATGAAGCTACGTCCATTGAGAACTTGGTCTGGTTGTTGAGGTATTGTTACCTAGACGCAACTTCTGCTGTTTAGGAAAGTTTTCCACACTTAATAGAGATACAAAAAAAAGCGCACAGTTATCTCGCGAACTTCCGATTTTCCCAGACAAAGGACGGAAACATGAAAACAGGATGCTACGAAATTCTTACCAATATCGCAGATAATTCGACAAAAATGCGCCTCTCAGAAAATAAGAATTTGAATATAATTTGAAGATTATTAACGGGACAGTAAACCTGAGCAATTTGGACAGGCGACTTTCGAATAAAGTTAACATAATTTCACCGACCATTCATGCGTGCAGACGTTGCATAGTTTTAAGATTAGAGAAAGTAAACTTTTACATGCACATTCGGCATTTCTGGATAAAGTGGCGATGACCATCATAGTTGACTAAAACGTGGGTTCCTTGAAATTTGCATTTTTGATGCATATTTGTTATTTTCTTTGCAAAACAGATACATGTACCCTGATCATATTGGCTGAAAATGAAGGAATCTTGCAACCAAAATTTGTCTACCAATCAAATCAATGACACTACTTCCGGATAAATATTTACCATTAGTTTTTTGTTTCTTTTAAATACTATATATATGTTGTTTCTGAGACCAAACTATTTCTGATAGTCTATTGCAAATCAGAATGAAAAATACTGGTTAAATTGGGGGAACGGATCTTGATCGCATAAATCTACTTGAACACTTGCCATTTAATTACTTTTTTGGAGACTAAAGCTGTTAAATACGTATAAATTATCAGCCAAATTTACCGTTGTCTTGCTCGTAGATTCGTTTCTCTATGGAAGGAAAAATTAGTTACTTTTTTAAACTAAGCATGAAATAAACAGCATTTTCCACGAGCTCAAACATGTTTCTTTTTACTTCGAAGTACAAATCTTGAATAGGCGGGCGGGTTACAGATTTTTATGTGAAATGATTCATGATATTAGCTCCTTACAGACAGGAATCAGCCCTTCTTTTTCATTCCTTAGTGCTCTTGGATTGATTAGAATTTGACCACGTTTCAGAGGTCATGTGAAAGTCAACTACAGAATGCGGATCAGTAACAGCATGTAGAATTCAAGTACTGCTATCATGTCCACTTCTGTAATGCGCATTAGCAAAACAGTTAATCAATAATGTCCGCAGTCAGAAACATTGTAGAAGCATGGCAAAGATTATGCGTTATGGATCAGCAGACTTTCGGATTTACATCTGTGTAATGCAAATGAACAATATGAAATTTGCGAGCAAAGTTATTTCACATTCGAAGCATTTAATGTTTTAAGTTCAATTACTGACTATGTCCAACACTTAGCGTCCGTACGAGTGTGACAATTGTGTACTCACATTGAATAGAAAGTGGGCCACATAATAAATAATAATAAAATAAACATGTACTATCGATGCTGCAATCTGAAACCAAACGAGAAAATGCTAGAAAATTACAGCAGGTCTGGCAGTATCTGAAAGGAATGTTTCGAGCTGAACTTTCTCAAGATTTTTGACAAAGCTTTGACAAAGGGTCATCTGGACGCGAAACATCAGCACCGTTCTCTCCTTACAAATGCTGCCAGGCCAACTCAGATTTCCCAGCATTTTCTTTTTTTGTACCACATAATGATTCTGAAGCATTCCGTCATAGTACGTTGTGGATAACGGAGCTGCAATTCAAAGGCCTGCAACAGATTTCTAGATTCTTTTTTTTTGGAAAGCAGGAAGATAGCTCACTTATTTGGTTGTGGGGAGAGGGACAGCAGTGAAAGGAGTCTCACCTGTGGATAATTTAGATTCTAACCTCCCTTCCTTCCTTTCATGCTTCCTTCCTTAATTCACTTGTTCCTTCGTTTCTTCCTTCCTTCTATCCTTCCTTCCTTTCTTCCTTCCTTCCTTCCCACAGGAAAGAGATTAAGCATATCAGGGTGACCAGAACTGAATGATCATCACTACACATATCCTCATATATTGTCCTGAATGCACATCCGAAAGGTCGAAGCAAGAGAGCTGGCTTTGGAAAGGACGTTTCCAGAGAGGTTTTCGCTCCTGTTATAAAGGCACTTAATAATGATATTGAACCAGTTTGGCTGAAATGATAAGTAGCAATTGAAGGGAAACGATATATGATTGTGATTCAACAACCCTGGAAAATGTCATTTCTGAAAACTTTAGAGCATTATTGTGTTTAGATATCCAAAAATAATTTGACAAGATGCCGTATAAAACTGCAATGTGCCAAGTAAACGCCTATAGAATTACGTGGTGTCTTAGCATTAGTTGAAACTTTGCTGCCACGTAGAATGCACAGTGCGAGAATAGGTGTGTCCTTTCTGAATGGAAAGATGGAGTTCCCGGGAATCAGTTCTTGGATGACAATTTATCAGTACTTGTATGACTGACTTCGAGGAAGGAACAAAATATAAGATTTTCAAATTTGCCGTTCGTATGAATATCGGTGGAAGGACATGTTTTGTTGTAGAATCAGATGTGTTTGAGACTACACTTTCTGCCTTACATCTGTCTATATGTGCACAGCCACTCATAACTTAATTGTGAGGGTATCGCAAGTTAAGAATTCACATTTAAATAATATAAATGATCGATCATGCTGGAATACTCATGATTAAGCCTGCCAAACGGATGGGTGAGGGAATTAATTCCAAGATTTAAACTGGAGAAAAAAAAAGACCAATACTCATGCCAAACGCATCACTAAATATTGACACATTTCAGAAGAATGTCAGTCGTACCTGCTTGCTTGAGAGAAATTTTCAGATTTTCAATCTCTGTGAAGGAAATATGACATTCAAAGTTTTACATTATGTAATTCGTTCAGTTTGATGTTTCATTTTTATTTGACAAGTTACAACAATAATTGCAGTTATTTAGAAAAGCTGTGTGAAAATAAATGCCAATTTTCAATGATTCATGCCGGAACATTTTACATTTCAGCCCCCGGGATATTAAAAACCTTTTGGTGAAGCATGCAGTGTTACAATTTTACTTTCCGCTAATATTCAGCGTAAGTAAATTACAGATTTCTTCTTTTAATACTCTTAACCGTCGTTAAAATTTCAAGACAATTGGTGAAATCAGGCATTATGATAGGACAGCGTAGGAGATAATTTTCTAGCACACAAAAAAATAAGTAAATCTTTCCACGGAAATGTATATGCTCATTAGAATAATGTGGATTTGCAACTGATCTATCGGCGCTAGCAATCTATGACATTGCGCATATTAAAAAAAAAACAAGTACACTATTAATTGAGCCTGAAATTGTAACAGAAACGTGGTTTATACAGTATTCATGGTGAAGTATTGGCAATCGAATTATTGAGCGAGCATGTCATACATTGCAAAGGTTACAAATTAATTGCAACGCATAACTTGAAACGATAGGCAATCATAGAGTGTGATTTCATGGTGGATTACAGGAACGGGATAAAGGCAAAGATAGTTCATTTGTCGAATTGACAACAATCAAATCCAGCGAATCGGCAGCGTATTATAGAAGCTGCCTTTTCATCATTCCTCATTCAACAAATTAGGTTCCAAGCAAATTGAGACAGAAAGGTTTGTTCGCATGGGAGCCGATCTGCAGCACCCGCACACAATGCAGGAGTGATGCATAAAGCAGGAAATTCTACGTGAGTTTGCCGATCATCTAGTGTGTTAAAATGTTCGTATCCGTTAATATGAACGTATCAGCAACCTATTTAGATATCTAGTTTGAAGATCCAACTTGGATACAGGCAGCCAAATTCAAGTAATTCAAGTAGTTCTGTGGGGGAAAAATATCTGACATTATTGGCGCTCTTTTTGAGACGTAATGAACAGGGTACATAGATGGGCATAAACAATAGAGTATATTTGAATTTCCGAAATTTGTTGCACATGGTTCCTCAAAAACCAAGTTATTATAAATAATAGGAGCCACAGGCATTTGGGGCGATAGATGTTAAGTGGAGGATAACGCAGAAAAGAATAACACTAAACTGGAAATGATATTCATTCGTTTACTTTGGGATGAGCAAATAATACTTAGCAGGCATCTACTTTAATCATTGTTCCATAATATGTATCACGGAATCATTGAAACACAAAATCCTACAATGCAGCAGAGGCCCTTCAGCCCATCAAATCTGCACTGACTCATTATCGAATAATGGATTATCACTTGCAATCAAGTTTGGATATGACATCGCCAGATTGTCTTGTGAATGGTGGAAGCTAGGTACAGGTCTCAGAAATACAACCGTGACTCAAGAAAGACCTGCCCACTGAACTGTCACTTGCCAGCAATTGGCCCATAGCCTTGAATGTTTTGACATGCCAAGTTTTCATCCAGGATGGTGAAAGTATGTGAAAAATCCATTTTCCACCACCATTCCAGCCAATGCATTTCATGCAGTTCCACACTCTCCTATAAATTTCCCAACACTCAATTTAAAATTGTGTCCCTCGTAACTGACCCTTCAAATAAAGGGAACATCTGCTCCCTATTCATCATGCCCATTTGCTTCATAATCTTAACATTCCAATCAGGTCGCCCCGCACAGAAAATAATCCAAACCTATCCAAACTCTCTTTATAACGTAAATGTTCTATCACAGACTGCATTTTGATGAATCTCCTCTGTACTCTTCCAATGCGTGCATGTAATTCCCACAATGCATTGCATGTGTAGTGGGAGTATTTGCCCCCTCCCCCCGCCTCCCCACAGAATGCCTGATGCAGCGGAAAAACCAACAATCTTTAAATCCCGAACTGTGTGAGATGCAGGAGAAAGGCATTCACAAATAGATAAATGAAGCTCGGCGGTTTATGATGCATATAAAACAAATCGAATCATCCGTGGTTGACTTGTCGTAATTTTGCGACCAAAGCTGCTCCTAGTCTTTTTGGGAGAAAATAAGTCACTGTTTGCAATAGTTTTATCAACTGTGCGGATGAGGGCGTTTGGTTGGCAGCGTAATATTATATTGTCTAGCACGTCCCCAGAAACTAAAGTACATACGCCAGATTTACTTTTCCACAGGAGCGGAATTACCATCGGTTCCACGAGAGATATTGCTGGCACTGCATAGAAGGGAGACATGGTCGGTCTGAACGAAACTCAGACGGATGTTGTCAGAAAGCATAATCGCATGTTAAAAATATGTTGATAGAAGTGTGTGGCATGATAATTCAAAACTACTAAAAATAGGGGGAAATGGAGGTAATCTGTGTAGATTTGCAGACGAGTGTTTCATCGTATTATTCGAGCTAATTGTTCCTTGGGAGCACTGTGGAGAGGCAGCGATTTGCGAGTGGAGAGCTTGTGAGTGAGTAGAACGATTTTTAAGTCTAAATTTTACTAGTTTTTTAAAAACTTTTTAAACTTTAAACTTGTAAACCCGGAAGGTGTTGCAAAACACCTTGGGTAGTGTAGCTTTTTTTTTCAAGCTCACTATAAATTGGAGTGGTGTGGAATCCTGATACTCTACACAAGTAGAGTATCCCAACCCCACCCCGCCTCCTCCTCTAACCTGAAAGAGAGAGAGAGAGAGAGAGAGAGAGGAGCTCTGAGAAGGAGCAGGTACGTTTGTTTTTGTGTGAGCTGTAAGGTCCTTGGCTCATAGGGCCTAAGCAAAAAGGGGAGGCAAGGTAAGTTTTTTTTTTAATCTTTCTTATTTTTTTTTTAATCTGGGTTACTAAAAAAGGGGCAAGCATGGGTGTGAGGCCAGCATGTTGTTGCCACTGTAACATGTGGGAGGTCTTGGAGGCTCCTGGTCTCCCAGATGTCCATACCTGTGATTGCTGTGTGGAGCTGCAATCCCTATGGGACCAGGTAAAAGAACTGAAAATGCAGCTTGAGGACCTTCGACTCATTAGGGAGAATGAGGAGATTATTGATAGGAGCTACAGACAAGTAGTCACACCAGGGCAAAGGGAAGAAGGCACATGGGTAACTATTAGGAAGGGGAAACCTCAGGTGATGGAGAGTACACCGGTGGATGTCCTCCTTCAAAATAAGTACTCTTGCCTGAGTACAAGTGTGGGGGACAGCTCATCCAAGGGAGGCAGCGGTGGCCAGCTCCCTGGAGGTGAACAAAAACAAAAAACTAAAAAACAGAGCAAAAAGGCAGTGCTTATAGGGGACTCCCTAGTGAGGGGGGCGGACAGGCGTTTCTGTGGACGCAGACAGGAGTCGCGGATGGTGACATGTCTCCCTGGAGCCGGGATTCGGGATGTCTCTGGATACGTCCCAGACATCCTGAAAGGGGAGGGTGAGGAACTGGAAGTTGTACTACATATAGGTACTACTGACATAGGCAGGAAGAGGGAAGTGGACATGTAAAGGGATTATAGGAAACTAGATAGGCAGCTGAGAAAGAGGAAAGCAAAGGTAGTAATCTCAGGATTGCTGCCTGCGCCTCGGGAGAGTGAGAGCAGGAATAGTATGAGGTGGAGGTTGAATACGTGGCTGAGGGACTGGAGCAGGGGGCAGGGATTCAGGTTCCTGGATCATTGGGACCTCTTTAGGGGCAGGTGTGACCTGTACAGCAAAGACGGGTGGCACCTGAATCGCAGGGGGACTAATATCTTGGCGGGAAGACTGGCTAGGGCTGCTGGGGGGACTTTAAACTAGAAAGGTTAGGGGGAGGGAATAGTGATGTGGAGACTCGGAGCAAGGAAGTTAGCTTCCAGGTAGGGAAGGACTCTAGGCAGGATGAGAGGCAGGTTAGACGAGTGGGGGAGAAGGGAAATGTCCAGTCTGAGGGGCTGATGTGTGTCTATTTTAATGCCAGGAGTGTAGTAAATAAGGTGGATGAACTTAGAGCGTGGATTGCTGCTTGAGATTGTGATGTGGTGGCCATTACAGAGACTTGGATGTCTCAGGGACAGTTCTGGGTACTACAGGTCCCGGGATTCAGATCCTTCAGGAAGGACAGGGAGGGAGGGTAAAGAGGTGGTGGAGTGGCACTGTTGATCAGGGACAATGTCATGGCTGCAGAGAAGGTGGATACCGAGGAGGGAATGTCTACGGAGTCTCTGTGGGTGGAAGTTAGGAATAGCAAAGGGTCGGTAACGTTGCTGGGTGTATTCTATAGGCCGCCCAATAGTGACAGGGAAGTTGAGGTGCAGATAGGAAAACAGATACTGGAGAGATGTAGAAATAACAGAGTTGTTGTGATGGGAGACTTCAATTTCCCAAACATCGACTGGAATATCCCAAGGGTAAGGGGTTTGGATGGGGAGGAGTTTGTTAGGTGTGTTCAGGAGGGTTTCCTGACACAGCACGTGGACAGGCCTGCGAGAGGAGAGGCTGTACTGGACCTGGTACTAGCTAATGAACCAGGACAGGTGATGGATCTCTCGGTAGGAGAGCGTCTTGGGGATGGAGATCATAATTCTATCTCCTTCACCCTTGCATTGGAAAAGGATAGGATCAGGCAGGTTAGGAAGGTGTTTGTCTGGAATAAGGGGAAATATGAAGACATCAGGCAGATGTTGGGGCGAATAAACTGGAAGGAGGTGTTCTTGGGGAAAAGCACAGAAGAAAGATGGCAGATATTCAAGGAATGCTTGTCTGGAGCTTTGCACGACAACGTTCCGGTGAGACAAGGAGGTTTTGGTAGGACGCGGGCACCGTGGTGCACGAAGGCTGTGGTGAACCTAGTCAGGAAGAAAAGAAAGGTGTATAAAAGGTTCAAAGAGCTAGGAGATGTTGGGCATCTAGAGAAGTATAAGGCTTATAGAAGAGAGCTTAAAAAGGAAATTAGGAGATCCAGAAGGGGTCATGAGAAGGCCTTGGCTGGTAGGATTAAGGAGAATCCCAAGGCCTCCTACAAATATGTGAAAAGTAAAAGGATGAGAAGAGAAGGGATAGGACCTATAAAAGGTGAAGGGGGAAAAGTCTGTATGGAACCGGAAGAAATGGCAGACGTGCTTAGTACTTTGCCCCAGTATTCATGGTGGAAAGTGATCTGGGAGGATGCACTACAAGTTTGCGGCAGACTGAAAAGATTGAGTATGTAGATTTTAAGGAAGCAGATGTGTTAGAACTTTTAAATGCTATCAAGATAGACAAGTCTCCGGGACCAGATGGGATGTACCCCAGGTTATGGTGGGAGGTGAGGGATGTCAATGCAGAGCCCCTGGCGATGATCTTTGCGTCGTCGATGGAGACGGGAGAGGTTCTGGAGGATTGGAGGATTGCGGATGTGGTCCCTATTTTCAAGAAAGGGAACAGGGATAGTCCTGGAAATTACCGACCGGTGCGTCTGACCTCAGTGGTTGGTAAGCTGATGGAGAGGCTTCTGAAGGACAAGATTTACGAGCATTTGGAGAAGTTTAGGTTGATTAGAAATAGTCAGCATGGTTTTGTAAATGGCAGGTCGTGCCTTACGAGCTTAATTGAGTTCTTCGAAAATGTGACTGAACACATTGACGAAGGAAGAGCAGTGGGCGTGGTGTACATGGACTTCAGCAAGGCATTTGACAAGGTCCCACATGCAAGACTTCTTGAGAAGGTGAGAAGGCATGGGATCCAAGGGGCTTTGGCCTTGTGGATCCAGAACTGGCTTGCCTGCAGAAGGCAGAGGGTGGTTGTGGATGGCTCTTTTTCTGCATGGAGGTCGGTCACCAATGGAGTGCCCCAGGGATCTGTTCTAGGACCTTTGCTGTTTGTCATTTTCATAAATGACCTGGATGAGGAAGTGGAGGGATGGGTGAGTAAGTTCGCCGATGACACGAAGGTCGGTGGTGTTGTGGATGGTCTGGAGGGATGTCAGAAGTTGCAGCATGACATCGACAGGATGCAAGACTGGGCGGAGACGTGGCAGATGGACTTCAACGCGGATAAATGTGTTGTGGTCCATTTTGGCAGATCCAACGGGATGAATGAGTACACTATCAAAGGTAGGAGTCTTAGCTGTGTGGAAGAGCAGAGGGATCTTGGGGTCAGGGTCCATAAGACTCTCAAATCGGCCTCCCAGGTGGAGGATGTGGTTAAGAAAGCTTATGGTGTACTGGCCTTCATTCATCGAGGGATTGAGCTCAGGAGTCAGGAGGTAATGCTGCAGCTTTATAGGACCCTTGTCAGACCACACTTGGAGTACTGTGCGCAGTTCTGGTCGCCTCACTATAGGAAGGACGTGAAGCTATTGAAAGGGTGCAGAGGAGATTTACAAGGATGTTGCCTGGATTGGGAGGCATGCCTTATGAAGACAGGTTGAGGGAGCTGGGACTGTTCTCCCTGGTGAGACGAAGGTTGAGAGGCGACCTGATAGAGTTTTACAAGATGTTGAGAGGAATAGATAGGGTGGACTCTCAGAGACTATTTCCCAGGGCTGAAATGGTCGCGACGAGAGGGCACAGATTTAAGGTGCAGGGAAGCAAGTACAGAGGGGATGCTAGGGGAAAGTTGTTCACTCAGAGGGTGGTGAGTGAATGGAATCGGCTGCCGTCGGTGGTGGTCGAGGCGAACTCGCTGGGGTCTTTTAAAAGACTTCTGGATGAGTATATGGGATCCAATGGGATTGGGGGTTATAGATAGGTCTATGGCTGGGTAGGTTTTGATGTGTTCGGCACAACTTGTGGGCCGAATGGCCTGTTTGTGCTGTAATGTTCTATGTTCCATGTATGTCGGTGGATTAGATGTTCTTCGGCCCCAAGGGAAGCGACTTTTATTGTATGAATTGCATGGCTCATATCCGTGACAAAACACGGTGAAAACAAGAGTCAGCATTTATGCATGCTGGCCGAGCATCGAGAAAGAGAAAGAAACAATGGAAAAGAAATGCCTGAGTTGTGCATATCAACAGGTGTTGTTACCAACTGATATGTATCCTTAGTAGTGACCAGTTGAGCATTGTCAAATATACCAGCTGATGCGCAGGACCAATTATTGGACATGTGCTTCTAATATTAGTGAACATAAACGCGAACTAATTGGATGTCCAGTTGGCGATGTCTGAGATGGTCTCGACCACTGCTGACAAACTGATAAAATTTGTTGCCATTCACTGCATTCCTGAGATCTCACAGACAAACACAATGAAGTCTTTCACTGCGGAGGAGCTTAAACAATGTGCAAAATCAAAAGGCATTCGCCAAGGTATGGCAGCATCTTATCAAAAGACTTCAAATGAGTTAGTGGAGCATGCTGTGTAAATGTTCAGGGCCTCAGTGAAGAACAGAGAATAGACAGTCAATATTCAAATTAGCTTGCTTTTCGTTATTGTACCGCACCATGCCAAATTGCTATTATTGGGTAAGCGGGCTGATCTACTAATGGAACATACTTAAGATCAAGTTTGGGTGTAAAACCATTAGATTTGTTGTGGAGTCTGGAGGCTAGGTACAGGTCTCAGAAATAAAACTATGATTCAAGAAAGAAAGAGACAATTTTCCAAATTGTGAATTTAGCCATGCTTAGAAAATTTACAACGGGATTAGCATGGGTAGCTATTCGAATTGTGCGAGGAACGTGACAGATCACTCATTTCAAAGAGATATAAAGTTGGCAAGAGTGTCACACAGATGGAATCAAATAGAGGTAACTTTTTTTTTTCTACATGAAACATTTGAACTGTTTTGAGCTGAATCAAGGTATACCTTTATCTTTTTGAATGAGAGCCTTGTCTGTCGAAGAGGAATATGCCAGTTCATGAAATATAGTAGAGCATACGGTTCAACATTATACACCCAAAAACACATATCCGCGCAAAAGGCTCTGTTGTTGAGCAAAAAGGGACAGAGTACGCTAGAGCAATAGGGGCCTCTATAGTTAGGAGTGCAGGTAGGTCTTCTGTGGACGTGAAAGAGGCTGCAGACTGGTATATTAACTGCCTGGTGCCACGGTCCAGGATGTCTCCGAACAGGCAGAACATATTCTGAGGGAGAGGGTGAACAGCCAGAGGTCGTAGCTGCATAGTGGTACTGAGGACATAGGTGGAGGGATGATGAAGTCCTGCAGCAGCAATTTGGGTAACAAGGTAGAAAGTTAAGAAGCAGGAAAGCAAGGCTTGCAATTTCAGGATTGCTCCCAATGGCACATGCCAGTGAGACCAGCAGTAGGATGATAGTACAGCTCAACACATGGCTTTCAGCTGGTATGGGAGTGAAGGGTATCAGATATATGGACCATTGAGATCTCTTCCGGAGCAGGTGGAACCTGTATGAGAAAGGCATTGGAAGGGCATAAATATTCTGGCCGGGAGATTTGTTAATGTCACACGGGAGAATTTAAACTAGTTTGGCAGGGGGTTAGGAATCAAAACAAATGTGATCTAACTGAAGGGCAACGAAAGAGTAGGGCCAGTATAACTCACAGGAAGAACAAGCAGGATGTGATTCTGAATCAAAGAAAACCTGGTGGAATGAAAAGCGTTTGTTTCAATGTAACAGGTAACGGAGATGAACTCAGATCTTGGAATAGTAATTGGAACTACGAAGCTGTTGATGTTCCATATATTTGGTTAAGGGAAGGACAAAATTGGCAGGATACAGTCCGAGGATGCAAATGTTTCAGGTGGGTAATATGAGATGTAAAAGTGATGGAAGAGGTGCAGGACTGGTTAAGGAAAATATCATAGAAGTACTGTGGGAGGACACCTCAGATGGCACATGCAGTGAGGCAACTTAGGTAGGGATCAGGAATAGGAAGGGTGTAGTCACAACGTTGGAGTTAACTATAGACCACAGCGCACAGAGGATAGAGGAACACACATGTAGGAAGGTTTTAACAAGGTGTAACATTAACAGTGTTGTTGTAGTGGGAGTTGTTAACTTCCCCTATATTAACTCATTGCTAGGGGCGTGGATGGGGCACAATTTGTAAGTAACATCCAAGAGGACTTCTTGAAACAATATGTAGATTATCCAACTAGGGAAGCCATATTGGACATGAATATGGGGAAAGAGCTCGGCCATGTAGTCGACGTTTCAGTGGAGGAATAGTTCAAGAACAGTGACCACAGTTCAGTAAGCTTCAAGGTACTGACGGAGAGATAACAGTGTAAAGTAAATTGGGAGAACGTTGATTTCAACAATATTCGGTAGGAACTGAAGAATGCAGATTGGAACAGATGTTTGAGGACAAATCAACATTTGGCATGTGGGAATCTTTCATATACAAGTTGTCTGGATTCAAGACATTCATGTAAGGATGAAGGATATGTATCGCAAGTTTTGGGAGCCAAGGATAACGAGAGATATTGTGAGCCTAGTCAAAGAGAAATATGAAACTTCTGTCAAAGCTAGGAGGCTGAAAAGACAAGAAGCAAGTGTAGAATATCAGGAAAGTAGAAAAATAAAACTTAAGTAAGGAGTAAGGAGGGCTAAGAGAGATCACACATAAAAAAAAAACATTGTCCAGTAGGATTAAAGAATATCCCAAAGCCGTTTTTATACATGTATTTAGAGCAAGAAAGAAGCCAGAGAGAGGTTTGGCCCACTCAAAGACAGGGGAGGGAATCTATGCCTGGAGCCAAAAAAAAAAAATGGTTGACGTATTAAACGAGTATTTTGCATCATGATTCTCCAAAGAGAAGGATTTTGTTATGATGAGTTTGGGAAAGCGTATGTAGGTAGTTTGAGTCATATTGAAATCAAAAAGGAGAAGGCGCTGGGGTTCTTGGGAGGAAAAAAAGGAAGACATGCCCCCAGGACTTGATCGGATATACAGCAGAATACCGAGAGAGGCGAGGGAAGAAATTGCTAGGGCCTTGAGAGATTTCTTTGTATCGTCACTGGCTTCAGGAGAAGTCCAAGAGGATTGAGGAATAACCAATACTGTTCCTTTAAGAAGGGTGGCAGGAATAATCCAAGGCCGGTGAGCCTTATGTCAGTGGTAGGGAAAATATTCGAAAGGATTCTTCAAGACAGGATTTATTCCCACTTGAAAGTAAGCGGACGTAATAGCGAAAGGCAATGTGGTTTTGTAAAGGGGAGGTCCTGTTTCACTAAACTGATTGAATTTTTGGAGGAAGTGACGAGGATGATTGATGAGGTAGGGCAATGGATATTGTCTACATGGACTTCAGTACAGCTTTGATAATGTTCCTCATGGCAGACTGGTGCACAAAGTGAAGTCGTAAAGGATCAAATGTGAGCTGACTAGGTGGATACCGAACTGGCTCTGTCACAGAAGACAGGATAGAAGTGGAGAATACATTTCTGAATAGAAGGCTTGACAATTGTTGTTCCTCAGGGATCAGTGCTGGGAATTTCGCTCTTTGGAAAAAAGATATAAATGATTTGGAGGAAAACTTAACTAGTTTGATTAATAAGCTTGCTGATGACACAAAGGTTGGTGGATTTGCAGATCATGATGAGGACCATCAGAGGATACAGCAGGACATAGAACTGTTGGAGATTTGTGTGGAGAAATGATTGATGGAATTTATTCCGGACAGGTGTGAAGAATGCATTTTGGAAGGCCTAATACAAATAAGAAACATATAGTAAGCAACAGAATCCATAAGGGTATTGATAGACAACTGATCTGGGTGTACATGTACACAGGCAGCTGAAAGTGGCAACACAGGTGGAGAAGGTAGTCAAGAAGGCATACGCCATGCTAAACATGATCCGCAGGATCATTGAGTTTAAACATTGAGAAATAATGTTGCAGCTTCATAGGACCTTAGTTAGGCCGCATTTGAAATATAGTGTTCGGTTCTGGTAGCCACACTACCAGAAGGATGGCAAACCTTTGAATAGAGTACAGAACCGATTTGTCAGGATATTATTGGCATAGTGGGAATCAGCTATGAGCAAAGGTTGGGAACACTTGGTTTGTCCTCACTGGAACGACGGAGATGAGAGGACGACCTGACAGACCTTTACATAATTATGAGGGTCATGGACAGAGTGCATAGTCGGAAGCTTTTTCCTGGGGTTGAAGAGTTAATTACTAAGGGGCGTCGGTTTAAGGTGCAAGGGCAAGGCTTAAAGGAGATGGTCGAGGCAAGTTTTTCACTCGACCCATCGATTCTGCATTGACTCTCCTACAGAACATCATATCTAGACCTACACTATATTGGATGCCTGGAATTCGCTGCCAGGAGAGGTAGTGGAAGTAGATATGATAATGACGTTTAAAGGGCATCTTGACAAGTACATACATAGGAATAGGATGTGAGTAGAAGAATCTGATACCCGGGAGGGCAGGGTAATTTAGTTCAGTCAGACAGTGTGCAGGTGTAAGTTTGGAAGGCAGAGCTATCTGTTTCTGTGTTATAATCTTCTTTGATCTTTGTTATTTGTTTAAAAATGTGAAAGAACAGTTCGAATCGTAGGACATTCTCTCTCTCTCTCTATATATATATGCTACAGTGGAATGTTGATTGGCTGAACTAAATATTTCATGAGCATGTGGAATCTTCTCTGTTACATCCTGGCTCTCATAGAAAATGCTAAACATACACCGTATCTGCTTCATACCTTTGTCAGCAAGCGCTGAATCAATTGTGTTGTTTTCTAAAATGAAACAGATATTTTGTTATGTGATCACTTGAGTTTTCTCATCAGTTTATTTTTGTCACTTGTATTATGTTTAAAGCATCTGCTTTAACAAAAATAAATAATCTCCATTGCATTTTCAAGTACATTCAGAACAAAATTTCAAAGTAATCTGTAGATTTCAATCAATCTGTAGACCTGCTGCATTGTGTATAAAAACGAAAGAAAAGTCTTCCGAGATTACGTTTTATTTTGCCGCAGTAATAACGTATTTGACAGTATATTTTCGTTGAAAGTGACGCCATTTTTGATATTTCAATTATGCTCGATCGTGATAATTCGATAGTGTGGATTATAGAATTATAGAGATTTGCTAAGAGAACGAACGTAATGACTTCAGTTCCCTTCACGCTATCTGGACTGCTCATGGTTTTGTCAAAACCAAAGAATCCTCACTGCATTAAAGTTCTCGTACTTTGAAGACAAGCCCAGTTTTGCTGGAAAAAGAGGCACTTCCCTGCACACATCATCAGAGGGAAAAAATACCTGATGTTGCCTGAGGCATGGCAGTACCTTGATTAGCATTAAAGCCTTAGAGTGCCAAGGGTAGGGCTCAATTTCGGGAACATTCTGGGTGTTGTTTGTTCATTTACTTTTGCTTGTATAAGTTTCATGCAGGTGTTCTGATTCCTTCAAAAATGTGCCTTTAGAATGGATATTGTATTGTTCTACGGGGGTTCTATGGGAGAAGCAGTAGCAAACGGAAGCTGATGGGTTGAGAAATAAGCTCTATATGTTCCAGGCTTGTCACGGAGATTACATAAGAAGAGGATGTCTAACATGACAGTATTTAATTCGAATAGTGCAATGCCTGGATCTTTCCCTTTAGCCTGCACAGAAAGAAGTATCACAACACCAGGTTAAAGTCCAACAGGTTTATTCGGTAGCAAACGCCACTAGCTTTCTGAGCACTGCTCCTTCGTCAGGTGAGTAGGGAGTTTTGATCACAAATAAGGCATATAAATGTATACACTCAGTTTACAGAATACTGATTAGAATCTGAGTTTTTACAGCTTAAAAAGCGACACTCAGTTTACAGAATACTGCTGAGAATGTATTTCAATGTCTGAATTTTAAGACTGATTAATTGCAAATACTCGCATTCTTTTGAAAGGAGAGTGCAAAAACGTATCACGTTAAACTAGCAACAGGAAGCCTTGGGGAGGTAGCGGACTAGCAGTATTGTTCCGGCTGCTCTTCCACGACTGGATGTGATGAAGGGTTGCTGAGTAAGAAACACCGCATGTTTTTCGATGACATGCGGTGATCGAAATGTCACCGATTTGAGTGAGCTTGAGACAATAATATTCAGCGGTGCTTTCAAACTAAACACCAAACTTTGACACCCGGTCTCAGTGGGCTTAACTCCTGCAGCATTCCGCGTCAATTGTTTGGACACATGCAGACTTTGGAGTCAAAAGTGCGACGAAATTTTCATAATGTTATTGCCTCTTTGTTTTTTCAACCTCCTACGCGTCTTGCTGCCTTGTTGATCTTTTTCCCTATTAACCTATGGCCCAGCGCAGCTTTACAATGCTTGTGTTCTCACAGCGGCAAGTTTCTAGAACAGTCTCCCAATTTCTTGAAAATCTGCGGAGGCAATACCGGCTGCAATGCATGCATTGACATTTGATGTGCTCATTGTGCACCGTGTAGCGGTAGTCGGAACTCCGTCTGCACGAGTTACAGTTCAATTAAGAAACGCCTTCTATTATTTGTCCTCGGACTTGATTTCAAAGTTCACGATCCTTCCAGTATTCTTTACTTAAAGCTTAGCTTTCCTGCTTCACAAATGGATAGATTTGGTTTATGCAATGAAACATCACCTCTTTACGAACCTGCCCTAATTTGCACAGTGAGTCGCTGATGCACAAATGGGCCCATCAGACAAATGATTTTATTTTTAAAGAAAAGAAAATGTTAAAAGATTTTCAATCGCCTGCTAAACAATGCCAAACGCATGCGATGGGCCTTGTTTGTCTTGCTGACGACTAGTTGGAGATCTGCCTGAGAGACATGTCGATGTTGGCGATCCTCTTTGGTGTGGTGCACCAATACGAGCGAGTCACTATCCCCTCCAAACCCATGCCGACAGAACCAATAAAATCGCACTCCTGATATCTCCAGATCGCATCCTTACCAATAGAAATATTTGATCTTACTCATTTTTAATAACTGCAGAATAAATGGACCACAGCAAAAATAACCTCCAACTAACTGACCTGAAAACACCCTCTGATTATGTTCTGCAGTAAACTTACATTTGACGTGGGTGGTTGCAGGAAATTTTGCAACAAAAGGGGAAAAATTGGTAAAATGTCTAAAACTATATCATATTAATTTCGGAGAAACGATCAGTGTGTTACAAGTAAGAAGTCAACAGCAGACTTGGCCTGTACCTGGTTCGCCACAGATGCGAATACTCACGGATACTTTTCAGGCTCTCTTTCAGATATTTCAACTCTTAAAAAAATGCAAACAGATTACTTGCGTTCTTTTATTCAGACAGTTTAGAATATTTGTCAAGGTGCCAAAATATACGAGCAGAGAAGCTGTCACTACCACAACCCCCGTCAGGGTTACTATTAACCATGTAAAGCATACGGCGAACTTCCGGTAATTTTGTCCATGTTCGGGAGTATTTAGTGGGCCGGTTTTTAACTGCAATTTGGTATATTAGACCCTTCCAGTTCCGGCTTGCAATATATACTTGACATTATACAACCAAAACAAAACAACGATGGCACAACAACGAACAGACTAGCAACAGTTGTTGCAATATATCAAAAAAGGTGACATTGCAACTTAAATCGAAAAACAAGTTACATTTCTAAGTGTAATGATTTATATTTGGTAAAAATTAGGAAATGCAGACCGAAACCTACATTATACATCTAAAAGGAAAACAATAAAATCGACACCTTTTTCTTGCAGAGTGATTATTTTTTCTGAAGAAAAATGAACAGTGAATAAAAATGCTCTGAGCATTTTTTTTAAAACTGAAATGAATGTACTAAAACACTTGCTTTCAATGTAAGTTGCTAAAATTCATAATCAAAGATAATCCCTCAATTCAAATTCGACCAAATAAATTGTTACAAAAATAATGCTCTAATCTTCTAAGGTTTAAGAGAAATATCATAAAATTCTTACAGTACAGAAGGGGGTCATTCGGACAATCAATTCTGTGCCAACCACAATCTCACCCAGGCCCTATTCCCGTAACCCTATACCTTTAACAGACTAACCCTCGGGCATTAGGGCCAGTTTCGCATGGTCATCTCGATCTAATCTTTTGTCTGCGGGAAGAAACAGGAGCACCCGGAGGAAACCACGCAGACACGGGAAGGATGTGCAAACTCCACAGACCGTGACATGAAGCCGGAGTTGAGCTCGGTTTCCTGTTTTTTTGAGACAGTGTTGCTAGCCACTGCGCTGTCGCTCAGTGCTCAGTTAAAACGACATTGAGGATGCATGCACGTGTTTACAAATATTAGAGTCAATGCGACGGATTTCTTCAATTCACCTTTATCAGTTAGATTGCCAATGATGCTTTGAAATTCTAGTGGAAAAATAAGAATCACAAGTTTTAAATTGCAGCGGTTATTTCAGTTTTTTCAATATTTTTAATGCATCAAATTTCAAACAAATCTGAAGATAATACTTGCTGCAGCGAAGCCAATATATGTTTACACGTGAGTACTCACAGTTTTGGTGTTTTACTTCAAACGTTAGATCAGGACATTCAACCGTCACTCTGAATTCATATTCTGGCAGGAACTGGAGGTGTTATGAATATCCCCACAATATTCTTCATTTGAAAAAAAAGAAACACGTTTTTATCACTTAGCGTTGAATTAACATGATCTAAATGATGGTATTTTGGCAAGTGTATGTGTACAAATAGATGTCGGTGTGCTTACAAACCATTCAATTAAAGTAGGTGCAAATAACAATGCGGAAGGCAAATTGTCCTTCATTACAAGAGGAGTGAATTTCAGATATTTTGATGGCTTATTGCCGTTATGTGGGACCTTGGTGAGACTACCCTTGGAGTAGTTCGTGCAGTTTTGATCTCTGTGTCGAAATGCCACATGTCGTATTGCAAATACAGATGTTCAGTCAGCTGATATCAATGTTAGTGCCCCTGTCACATGAGGAGGAATTGATTCGAATGAAACTCGATTCATTGGTGTTTAGAATGATAAAGAAACTGGATTGAAACGAATTAAATTGTACTGGAACTGGACAGGCGAGATGAGGGGATGGAAGCGTTTCTTTATTTAAGGAGTCTGAAAAGCAATGAAAACTGTTTTACCATATTGGATTTTTAGGACTGAGGTGAGGGACAAAATCTTCACTTAGTGGGTAGAGAACCTTTTAGAAGTGTATGCTATCATAGAAGGCTAGGGGCCTCCGTCATTAAATGTATAAAATTAAATACATTTTTCGTAGATGTTAATGGCCTCAAAAGTAACGTAGAGAAAACCAGAAATTGGCACCAAATTCCAGGATCATTAATGATCATTTTGAGCAGCACTACAAACTCGAAGGGTCGTAAGGTCTCCCACTGCTCTTAATTTCTTTGTTTCCATATTTTACTCTTTTTTTCAGAACTTCAATGTTTTCTGTTCTCATTGTTTTGTTTCGGCAATATAGATGGACGAGACCGTTAATTGCTGAACACTGCACAATCTAATTAGTATTCTGTCATGCATAAGAATTGTTCACAATGCCTGTGAACTGTTAAGTACATCAAATTAACTTAATTGTTGCCTCAGAATACAACTTAAAAGATGCCAACCAATCTGTCAAGTGTTTTCTCTTAGTTACCACTTATTTGATAAATTTCAGATCATACAAACATTGTGTTGCATCGAAAATGTTTTGTTTTCAAGTACCTTCCTCCTTTTCAACAAGCATATTTTCTAATACGGAGAGAAACAGATTTTGAATGTGAACACATTTACAAATAAATGACATTTAGTTACACGAGATTATATTTTGAAAACAATTTCAAGAGTGAGTATTGCGTTTCCCATTAGAAGAATATTCATATTCTATACAGTATCAGTTCTGACATACTGTTTTATGACAACTGTTCTGAAAAACAGTCATTATAATGTTTAACATTGTGATAACGCATAATGATCTCTAACATGATTTTAAATGGATAATGCGTGTTTTATTATTCAATTATTCATTGGGTCTTACCTGTATTTTTTAAACTTTTCAGTAGTTTTTCGATTTCTGTAATTCATATGCGGACATTTTATCAATTATTTCCACTTTAGTTCCAATTTCTAATATTACTTATGTTACAAGAAGTGATGACGACATTAACTCCAATCTTAATTCTCTTGTAAACTAAACTAATGTATGCTCGTGAACTAGGAATTAAAATAAGACATTTTGAATTGCTGGCACACATTTGCAACATTAAATTCATGTCTGTTCAGTCATTGCTTAGGTTCCACAAGAAAATTGTGCAAAGCCCACATTCGGCTCTGAAGCGGTGGTTTTACATTCAAACAAGTTGCTAATAATTGCATCGAACACAATGAAAAACAACAAAAAAAATCTTTGCAACTGTTTTAACATGTCATCCTGCCAGTTTGTTCACAAGTAGTGAAAGTGAAGCTTTTATTCCTTGACAGATGAACGTAATTGACGTCCGAATTCCGTGTGTCAACCATAAGCATATATGAAATGCTTTATAAAAATCCTAATCGACCTTTAAGTTAAGTTACTAATCAAGCCCTTTCACAAATCTCCGTTGATCGATAGGATGACTAGCTTTTTGATTATTCTTGCGAACATCCCAGAAAATTGAGAAAATTGCACCATGCTCTCGAATTGTCCCTTTCAGGCAGTGCTTTGGGAAGTGTGGGGAGAACTATTTGCTTCAGCATATTTCTGCCTTACTAGAAAACATTTTGTCAGCGGTGGACTAACAAATCCTGTGTTAAGGGGCAACTTTTCAATGGCAACGGAGACAGTTTTTCTCTGCCGCTAAGTCGGGGATGTGAATCAGATATACAACAACGGACGAGGTTAAGGTCTTATATTCCCTGAATGATCGTGGTAAATGTTATGACCCCATGGCTGAGAAGAAGGATAAAGGTACGGATGAGAATGCCGTCCATTGCATAGCTTGTGCTTCGTGTCCTTAACGAATGGAAGTAAAATTAAATCGGGCATCCTGAGCAGCCATGGGGACATTTATTGTTCTCCATAGCCAAGGCCCAAATTGCTGAACATTTGGTTTCATGCTTATTTGTTTAGAAAAAGAACGGTAAATAAATGCTGACGAGTAATATACTTAGATTTGCCAAATCCAGAATATTATAGGGTGCAAAAACGATTAATGCCCAAAATAAAGACTCAAAAAGTGAAATACATTAAACCTGATGTAAAATGTGCTAATTAATAGGAAGCAGAAAATGAGCATTATCTCGGATTCTCAAGTTTGAAAGTTTTGACTCGTGTCATAGTGCAAGCAATGCTGCTGAATCATGAGCTATTTACAGTCAAGTTACTGACATCTTTTTGCAACGACAAAAATAATGTTAACATTTCAGAAATTCGTTTGAACAGCAAAGTAAACAACACTTGATAGAACTAAAATTATAAATGATTTTTCTGTAGCCCTATTTGGAGTTTACTGTGTATTTTTGTTTTTCACATGTTAAGATACATCGGCAGCATGGATGTTGATCGAAGATTATGAAAGAGTTGTAATTTGATGAGCAACTGAGTGAGTTATACTTACATTCGCGGGACTCGAGGAGAACAACTGGTGTTGTAACCATGTTATCTGTCCTTCTCACACACACGCAAACATACAGGCTCGCATAAAAGAAATGCACATATTTTCCCAGAGAGCAATTGTGAGAAAGCTGTGGAAGAATTGGAGAACTGATTGTCAGGCAATTATATCTCTTCACGAAACCTTCATCCACTGCCACCAAGTTCTGTAAGTGCTGGCAGCTTCTATTCCAGAGGGAGGTGCACTTACGTACGTTATGTCACTTGCCTCTTGGAAAAGGAGGCAGTCCGATTGAATCCCTGGTTGAGAAATGTATCGTCTACATCTCTGCATCAGGGAGCAATGGTTTCGGATTGAGGTCAGATTTTTTTTCCTATACCCTAAGGACTGTGAATTATCAATTATGTATTCCAAACGCTCAGTCGTTGAACAAATACACAATGAAATTGGAATATGTTTGGCCTTTCAAAAATTGATGGATTAACAGATTACTGACAAGAATCGGTAGCTTGCCTTATAAGGAAAGGTTGAGCATGTTCGGCACAAATTCGCTGATATTGGAAGAGCACAAGGCGACTTGATTGAAAGCTTTAATATTCCTGGAGACTTGGCAGGGTATATCTGGGGAATGATATTTCTTCTTGCGGTTACGTCTAGAATTATTTCTCATATTATAAATAGGAGTTTGTTCATTTTCAGAATTTAGAATATTTTGGTCTCCAGCGAAACGGTTGTCAGATTTTGGAACTCTTCTTCAAAAGTTGGTAAACTCAGTACATTTTTTCGTGAAGGCAAATGTTGATCAAGTATTCATAAGATCGTGAATGAAAGGCCGTTAGCTGTGTAAGACAAATGTGCATCGAAGGTTAAAACCAGATCAGACATGTTTAATGCATTAGCAGCGCAGGCTGAAGCGGATAAGTAACAAGGTCCTGCTTTTAATCCATACGTTTTCACCGCATATACTATGGATGAAGAGAAGGAAAGGGAGCTGTGAGTGAATTGAAAGGCAGAGCAGGCTCAAGGTGATTGGATTACGCATGTTTACATTTCTTATGCCTTTCCAACTGCCTTTGCCAGAATTGGTCAGGTTCAAAATATGGCTTGCCATTTATTATAGTTTTTGATAGTTTGCATGGATAACTGCCAATCAATCACCAACAGTAATATAGAAACACATTAATACAACAATATTAAAGCACAAAAGAAGGCAATTGACCAATCACATTGCATCTGCTTTCAAAATGTCCAATTCACTTAGTGTCATTCTTACATCTGTTCTCCGTGAACCAGAATATTCTTCCCTTTCGATTCGTAGTCGAATTCCCTTCCTCTTTTATGGTGTTGACAGTGTACCCGCCAAATTCTCAGACAATATTTTCCTCGCTATTCATAACTTTTTTTAAAATTTCGTTTTTGCATCTTTTGCTAATTATTATTTTTTAAATCTGCTATCTCTCATATTCGATCCATTCACGAATGAATCTCTTATTCCTCTTTATGCAGGAGCTTCGTGATTGTTAACATCTCTATCAGTTCCACTCTCCCACACAATTTTGTTAAGACTATGTTCCAATATACCTTACGAACATACGATCCTCGTCCATCTGACTGTCCTCCTGAATATTTTCTATTCTCTGTGCAATGTCTGAGTACCTAACACCGATTGATGATGAATCCTTGCAAATGGATGAAAAAATTGAATCTGTTAGTAAGATATTATAGCCTCTAAATTCAGCACCTCCCACACTACTTAAAATTCATGGCTGCACGTGGGAATCATAAAACATGCTCAGTGATATCTTCGTATTGTGGAAAAGGCGCGAAACCTTATTATACATGATTGGATTCAATTTTCACACATGTTCAGGAGAGTAAGTAACTCAATTGTCGCGTGTTAAATGGCCCAGAACAATTTATCTTTTTAATAAATTGAGACCATGATCGCTGATCTGCTATCTTGCATTATGCCACTCTTGAAAATAATTCCTCAATTGCTGCTGGGCAATCATTCCACAATATATTGTATTTCTGCTTGTGTTAATCCCCGATGTTGGATTGAATCTCCACAGCATATTAGAAGTATATATATGTGCATATTAATTTTACATACCCATTCTACCGTGTAATTATTCTTACCTTTTGCATTAACTGATTTATACTTTGCTTCATCTTCGCCGTCAGCCATTTGGTGAGAATTGCTTTCATCAATTGGTTCCGTTCCAATGTTGATGTATTCATCAACAGGTGCTGCCATTTCCAAGTTAAGAACTGTACAAAACGAAATGAAAACATTTTGAAGTATTCACGTGGTTTGTTTGTTAGAATTTAGCTTGGTGCTCAATTTCATACAACTCTTTATTAGCCTTTTTGGGTAATGTAAAGTGGATGTCATTAAGCCAGATCATCTTATGCAATTTTTTGACGACATTTTTACAGCTGAGCAATTCTAAGTCTACATTATTAAAACAATAAGCCTCATTTGTCATTTTTGATGGGAATTTTGAAATTGCTGTTTTTCCAGAGACTGAGATAAAGCCCTTTCAGTATTTAATAGATTTATGTTACCAATAACATAGCATATTTATTGGCTGGCATAATATTTCATTATATCATTTCTCATTTATCCTTATGCACGGTTTTCTACACAATTGTGAAAACAGAATTATTCAATAATGTCAATGAATGGTGGATGTCACTTCTTCTAATTAGAACAGGTATCAAAGAGCATAAATTAGTGCCAATAATGTGATTCATTTTAGACTATAGGTAGTTTATATGACTGATGAGGATAGTTCTGATATTAATTTGTTTAAAAAGATACTTGTTGTTAGTAGAACGCATTAGAATTCTACATTTCATAATTTCCTTTATTTGAAATCAGTAACTTTGCGAATGTCGTCTTGGTTTTCCACAACTGATTTTTTTTTAACGACTGAAGACTAGATTAACGAACTACCATGTCTCCTTTAAAATCAATAGATGCATTGTGTAAAGCTGACACACAGCTGAAAATTCCGAAACTCTCAACAAGCGTGATAGCATCTTTGGAGCGTGAATCGTCTCTGTTTTTCCCGTCTTCCAGACAAGAATTAGAGCCACAGGAAAAGACGCAAATGAAGACGATTCTTCCGTCTCTCTCTCTCTGTCTCTCTGTCTCTCTCTCTCTGTCTCTGCTCCCCCGCCCCTCCCAACAAATATTGCCACCGGCTGACTATTTTTCCAGTATTTTCAGTATTTTCCATTTCCATGTTTCCATTTCCACTTCCAAAACCCTGACGATCTTATTTCATATATAAAGGCACGAAGATTAACAAGGCAGAACTTCAAGTTAAGCGCAGAGCAGCTCCCTTTACTTTAACTTACTTGCGTTATCTCATCAATGAGTAACAAAACAACTCTCGAAATTATACTTAAACTTGATGTTGAATGTTATTTCATGGAATCAAAATTGAATTCTCTCTTGAAACCAACTTTCTGTAAAACGAGCAAACGTATTATCTCCCAATTGTATTAACTACTCGTGCATTTTATTTTCATCTTTTTATTTAGGATAAACCATACTTAAATGTAACAGTAAATTACTTCAGCCAAACGTAAGTGATCAAGGATTTCAGATTCTTAGTTTTATGCAAACACCGTATTTTGATTAGCTTTTTATTCTATTTCGGGGAA
Organism: Sphyrna mokarran; assembly: GCA_024679065.1. Classification (NCBI taxonomy): domain Eukaryota; kingdom Metazoa; phylum Chordata; class Chondrichthyes; order Carcharhiniformes; family Carcharhinidae; genus Sphyrna; species Sphyrna mokarran. The sequence goes on from JAGIQG010000009.1 coordinate 99,848,834, forward strand.
GTGTACTTTAAATAAACTCGACTGGCAAAGGAACACTCAACCTGATAGCAGTAATTAATGCTAACATATCCAAATGCTTTGTATTCCAAGCAAATTCAGTGTGAGCGATAGGTCTATGACTACTCACAAATGATATCATAGAGTAAGTCGTCGATGTACTTTGATATTTTGGAGAAAGATTCAATAACATCGGATCTAGCAAGATCATTTATTTTTTTTACGATTCCAATAATATTCTTACAGAAATATTTGAGGAACATACCTCTTAACTTCCAATGAACTCCAGATAAAAATGTGTGCTATTGTGTCTCGCCGACTTTTATCGTGAAATAACTGAATGGAAAATTGTTTTACATAGGAATATTAGTCAGGTCAGGACTTTGTGGCACATAATTGACATTGAACTCTAGTAGATTGTTTCATTTCGGAAGGAAGATCTTGATTGTATCAAGCTGTATATGTCAACACTCATTGCCACTATGTTGCAATAGTTCCAAAATAATGCTGGCATGTGCTGTCCTCAACTGATGTTGATTTTTAAATGCAGTTGCCCACATTTTGAATGTCGGATGAACTTAGCTATTACTTTTTTTTCAGTACACAACCTGCTAACATCTTCGTAATCGACATCACAAGCCTTATAGTAAGCAGTCTTATTTATTAATAGTCCTTTGGAGGCTTTTGCATGTCTGGTGGATTTCTTCCGGTTGCTCCACGTTCCCCTAATACTTCCATGTATATACTGTGGGTGGATTGGACATGCTAAATTTTCCTTAGTGTCCAAACATGACCACTCCGTGTTCTTCAACGTCAAACTTTTCAATTGTACTGTTGTCAAATACTGTAGCGTATTGGCACAATTGAAAGCATTTTGGATAAAGTGCCACGAGAAGAATGTTGCTTAAAGCAAACAACCATAAGATGAGCCAAAACGCGATGTTTCGGTTCAGACTTAAATCAGTGACACTCCAATAATTATCAGTTGAATAACTGCATTAAAGTGAAAATGGCAACAATTCTGAAAGCACACAATAACCTCGAGGGTAAGATTAAAAAAAGAACGCATTCCTTCATAATTCGCTTGCAAATATCTCTTATTTTTAATTGTGAACTGAACTTTAAGATACTAAATTCATTGAGTAATTACATAAAATCATTGTATCGCATGATGCAAGATCGTTTCTAGCGATTCCTATTCAACGTCTAATTACTGCCCAATCAGTGTACTCTCGATCATCAGTGAGTTGAAGGAAATAGTCATCAACAATGCTATCAAGCAGTACCTGCTCAGCAATGACAAGCTTAATGACTCCCAGATTTGATTTCGCCAGGGTCACTCAGCTCCTCACCTCATTATAATCTTTGCTGAAAAATGGACGAAGAACTGAATTCCAGAATTGAGGTGAGAGTGACAGCCCGTGACATCAATGTCACATTCGACCGAGTGTGATATCAAGGCGCCTGAGCAAAACTAGAAACAATAGTTGTCAGGGGATAAACTCTCCTCTTGTTTGATTTATATCTGATACAGAGTAAAATGGCTGTGCTTGTGGACGGTCAGTCATCTCAGCTCCAGGACATCTTTGCAGGGGTCTTTGAGTAGAGCATCCTTGGCCCCAAAATCTGAACAATCTCAACAACCCCACGCTGCTTCATGAATGACCTTCCCTCCATCATTAGGTCGGAATTGGGGATGTTCGCTGATGATTGCATAATATTCAGCACAATTTGCAACTCCTCAAAAAATGAAGCAGCACATGTTCAAATGTAAAATGATAAGGCAACAGCCAGACTTGGGCTGATAAGCGGCCAGTAAAATTTGTGCCACACAAAGCCAGACAACGACCACCACCAATAAGTGTGACATTTACCACGACGCCTTGACATTCACATAGTAGAGTCGGGTACAATGTTGTCATTTTAAAAAAAAACATTTAGACAGTTATATAGGTAAAATAAGTATGGAATGATAGAGACCAAATGCGGATATTTGGGGTTAGCTTAGGGATTTAGAGAAGGCGGCACGGATATAGAACTATAGGACCATAGAACATTAGAGCACAGAAACAGTTCTGTGGGGCAGTGATTCCAGAAGGCAGCTGTTCACCACTTTTTCAATAGCAGCTGGTGATGCGAATCAAATGTTGGTCAGCTAGGGATGCTCATGTCCCACAAAAAAAAACATATGTTGACTTCTGGTGAAAGCGTGAATTGCCAACACGAATTCCAACCGTGTTTGGAAACTAAAAGACACATGAAAGAAAAGGTCACTTCCAATAGTTCTCAAACAATATTTTTGGTTGTTTCTTAAGGGTTTATATAAGACAATACAGGTTGCCATTGTCTTGGTTTGTGGAAGAAAATAGGTATAGAAAATAACTACCCACACTTTCGCATTGACTGGCCTACCTTTCCAGGATAGCTATATGACCGTTATAATCAGTCTTGTGCTACAAACTCAACTATTGTCACCCACATTGGCAAAATGTACGCTATATTGTCAGGAAAATGCAAACTAACATTTTGATATTCAAGTAGAGAAAAGTCCACCCCATCTGGATGTCTTTTTGATTTGTTCTTGAAGGCACATCCCAATAACTTTCAGCATGACGTTACTCATGTACAGCGCCCTTAATTTAAAATGGCGTCCTAAGAAAACGTGCTAAGCATCTATAACACTGATGCACTTTGATATCTTCGAGCAGACGAGCAAAATCGTTGTCAAAGAGGATTTTTTACAGAACTGTCTTACAACAAACAAAGAGGGAGGCAACGAGATAGATTCGCAGAGCTAGAAACCTTAATGATCAACTGCCTGCGGTGGAGAAATGTGACCTCGTACGTACAAGAAAACAGTGTCAGATACGGAAAGATAATCGAGAGTTAAAGAAACGCTACGGGGTGTAGGAGGCTATTTGGTCCACCAGACATGCACTAACAATCCACGGCGATCTCCATAGTCCCATGTATTTATTGTCCTTATCCCCCTGACACTGAGAGCCAATTCACTGAACTGTTGAAACCGCACACCTGCATGAAAATCAGAGATGGGGAAAATGTGAAATATCCACACAGTCACCAAAAACAGGATTCGAACCCGAGTCCATGGCTCTGTGAGACAGCAGTGCCAAAGCATGTGCTACCTTGCTGCCCAAAGTGGGTGTAGGACTGCGGAGTCAGGGAACTTCCAAGGGATGGAGGCACTTAAAATCAATAATTAAAAAAAAACGTTTGACCTGAAGAGAAAGCAGCCCAGTGGGCATAGGCTTGCTGCGACTTAAGATACGGCCACAAAACCATTGAGGTGCTCAGATATAAGGAATGTTTAATGTGGGTCATAAGCGAGGGAAACGTTAGGAACTTCGAGGCCCAATGTAAACAAAATATTATATGAGTGTTTCAACAACAGGCGAGTTGAGTCTCGGCAGAGATCTGGAGGTGTTAGAAATGTGGACAAAGAGAATTTAGAGGTAGCATAAATATGAGGATCGAAACCTTACCACTTTGTAAGGATCAAATGTGTCACTTGGCTTTTGATTTTGATAATTTTGACAATGAAAGACATAATAGCAAGATTAGTAGTCGAATTTTCAAGCGAGAGAAGAAAACAGGATACAATAAGCACGAAACCCTCTGGCCACGAAACCCTCTGGCAGTTTTCCTATGCCAAATGATCTGAAAACAGCATAAAACAACAAAACGAATATCTATGTAACGTCCTATGACGATGAAGGCCGAAAGAAAGCCTATTGTGATAAATGAAGGAAAAAAAATGTATCCACAAATTTTGTGAATTCTGTGAACCAGGTTATTTTGTGTTTATTTAAATATAGACATATGGAATTGTTGCCAACAAGAAACTCTTCTGCTGTGAAAACCGAATATTCCCTGCCGCACAACCAAACATTTGCAACTAATGTTTACTTGATAGCTAAATCTGACAGATTTCACAAGTAGTTGTGCTATTTATCAATTTACGACGTCAGAAAATTGCTTTTGTGTTGACGATTTTCAAAGAATTCGATTAGATCATAGTTTACTTGCACACGTTGGAATATACCATAGAGTGGTTTAAAATTATACTTGTGATCTTGAAGCTGGCAAACATGCTGCCGGTCGCCTTCTTGAAGCATTCCGATGGTGGAATGTTCAAGGGCCATCCGTCAATGCTGACCTCATTTGAGGGATCTAATTGGCCTTTTAGTGGCGACTTCCTGTCTGGCAGTATTTTAATCCAATTAGAAAGAGTGAAAGATTATAAAGAATCAAACCTGCTTGACTTCAGGAGGGGACCAGGATACTTTCCGAATCAGCTGTCCCAATTCCGCCCTTCTCCATCTCCTCTTCTTCCCATCAAAGTTCCCTCAATTCCCCGCCTTGTCAATCGCATCCATTTTATCTGCCGTGGTTGTTTCTACTCCAGTGCCATACGATTCCATCAAATTTGCCTGGTCCAATGTCTACCTGCACTTACAAAGTGGAGACTGTCTCGAGTCCATACAATGCATCGCTGCTCAGAGAAAGAGTCGACAGTGAAGAGGATTAGCCGGTGGTGCTCTGAAGTTAGCCTTCCTCTCCCATGAAAAACCTTCAACCGATTGCAGTGAAGTAACAGCGAGCGTCGATTCAAGTGGTGAACGGAGGCTAGGTGAAGTACCCTGACCGGTTGTTACCCGATGACCGATCCCTCGGCATCATAAACTTCTGCCTTTAACGTCTTGCATATCCGGTGGACATAATTAAACACGGACGGTGACGTCAAATGTTTTTGCATACATTACTCGTTACAAGACCTGCCCGATATTTAGCTCAATTGGCTGATGCAGACTGAATATGGAGCTTTCTTTCAAAAAGTGTTCTCTGCAATACGTTGAAATCACCAAGACAAAAGTTCATTCTTTTTCAAATTAAAACGATGGAAATTTGGCTGTTTGTCGTGATTAATGCATTGTGTCGTCATGTTTGTTTTCAGTGACGAGGAACGGGTCAGATGGCGATTCCGTCTCACGTAATATGCACTCGGAATTAGTTCATTCAACATTTACTTTTAAATACGATTTGCGCACACACAAAACTGAATATTACTTAAATGTATGACATTTTCACATGAGTGGGGTGACTGGATGCAGGAATGCTATTTCCTTTGGTTCGGGGTGTTTATAACAATGAACACATCCCGAGGGTGTGGGTAAGCCTTTTAGAACTGTGAAGCAGAAGCGCTACTTCGCTCGGAGCTGGTGAACTATGGTATTCTCTACCATATAGGACCGTGTAGCAAATTGACTGAACGCATGTAAGAAAAGAATCAACGTATAAACACTAAATGCGTCAAAGAGTATGGAGGAGTTTGGAGTAATCGTATGGAGATATAAGGTCACCCATAATTCTGTTGAATATCGGAGTGGTCTAGTTGGATAGAACGGCCTGCTCCGACTCCTGATTCCTAAGTTTCTATGATTTGTCTGTGATCCTTCCGGTGAAATCCAGGCAACTGTAACATCACGACGAAAGTTTGATGCTAAGTCATCGGGGTTCGTCTGAAGACATAAATCTGCTTAGAACATTTCCGCAAAAATATTTGAAGGCAGTTAGGTAGATCTATGCCGGAGGTTATTCACGTCTGGAAGAGAGAAAAAAATACTTATTTTCCTGTTGGTTTTGTGTCTCAACGAATAAACAAGTCGTCAAGTTCACAGATAATGTTACTAAACATGCGTAAAACCGTTGACATTTTACATTCATTAAGACTTTTTTTTTTGTTAAGGGACAAAGTTAAGACACATTTGGGCAACATTTTAGTCCATCACACTTTATCTTGATTTCCTAGTCTTGATTTATATTGAAAATAGTTTAGCATTCAGATGTGAGTAGTGGGACTGGTTTCTACCAGACTTTTTTGAAGTTTGAATAGTTATGTGTACAGAAGTGCAAACGGATGATCAGTTTAAGGCAAATATACACTGGTAGTTGGTAAGTAATCCTGAATGCTTGGCAAATTTTATCGAGAAGCACTGATATAACACCTCCATTGTTTTGCAAATAAAACTGTGTTAGGAATTCAACTGAAATTATTGAGAATTCGTTTGCTTGTATTTAACAGCAGTGTTAAAATATATTTGTTTGCCAACAATGAAGAGCAAAATGAAATAATAAAATATAGGGTGTTCTGAAATGCATCATGACTTTGACATCGTGAAACCCAACTCAGATGTCAAATGACAGTAATTGTTTTTCTCCCAGTTTCAGAGAAAAGGATAGTGCACGAAGCAACTTATTTTTTCCCCCTCTCTGTTCTGCCGAGGAACTTTGAAATCCATCTACTATTAATGTGTTTGCCGGAACTGCTTATCCCGAAACTTTAAACAATAATTAAAAAAAAACAAACACCGATATGTGAAATCTTTGGCGCAAAAACATTAATTTTGTTTTGATAATAGAACATTCCTAAATCATTGAAATTAAATTTAATCTCAACAGTGGTTCCTATGAATCTAGCGTATATTTCATTAAAAAAAAATGTTTAGCTAATACACCTTCAAAGATGGAAATTTGAAATCCCTCCCTGTTCTGGCCAACATGCGACTTCAACTACACAGTATTTTGGTTGACGCCGACAGCAAATGACCAAAAGAAAATGTGAAAAATATGCCTCAAGGATACAGCGCATCTCCTCTCTATATAGTATACATAGCCGTTCGCTTAATTGACGTCTTAATAAAGAAACGTCTGTACATTTCTGAATGCATGTAAATTTATTTGCAGTTAATAAATTCGCTTGTTGCGCTTTAATCTCTTTTGCAATGTCGAGATGCTGGCAGTGCCCGAAGTTACTTATTTTTCGAGGGCATCATCGTGTCCTTCTTGTTGCTTATCCTTTCAAATGCTTCCATTCTGACAGTACTATTTCCGACACATCATTGCGTCTCAGTGAAATGCAAGGCAAACGCAACAAGCAGTCTTTTTATTCAGAATTATACACTTGCTCTAGTGAACAGTATTTTGTTATTTTGTTACAAATCCTTGTTTTGTTTTGCTTCTTCAATTTGCAACGAACCAGCTACTATGTAAAGATTCATTCCACATTTGGATGCACCTGATGATTATAGACATTTTCCATTGCAACAGCCTGTTGTTCCATAGTTGTTTCTTTAATATATCCCTCCCTTGAATTTATCACAGACGTTAACTCCCGTCCTTCCTGGCCGCAACCTGACTAGCAAACCAATATCGCCGCACCACCATTGCTTCATTGCTTCACAGAAATTGCATTGTCGTCACAAACTAAAGAGACTTATGTGTTGTTTTTGAACTCTTGAAAGGCGATGACATGAAACGTATTTCTGTTGCTCATTTCAATTCTTGCCTACATTGCTGAGTTTTTTCCAGGATTTCTTAAGATTATCATTTGAGATTTCCAGAATCTGTCGCATTTTGACTATACTATCGTATTTTGAAATACTGTGGTATTTAACTCACTGCCAGTTTGCCAAGGCGATATTGTTTGGAGAGGTTTCGCTCTTCTCTCTGACATGATTCCCATCGTATATTTTGAATTGTTTATCTTCCTTCTATTGGTTTCTTGTCTATTTCCAGGTAACGATTAAAACAAAACGCTCCAACAGTGTTGGGTCCTTTTTAAAGGTTGAGAGAATGCAGATCTGCCCTTCAGGTGGATCTGGGTGTCCCAATTCATCAGTCGCAAAAGGCTGCTATACAGTAAAACAACAATAGACAATGCCATTGTTTATGACGAGGGAATTTATCGCAAACTTGTGGATATTATGATTCTAGAACATAGAACATAGAACATTACAGCGCAGAACAGACCCTTCGGCCTTCGATGTTGCGCCGACCAATTAGGAAAAAGCAATGACCCTCTAACCTAAACCATGCCCTTTTCGTCCATAAACTTATCTACTAACCTCTTAAACGCCACCAAACTTGGCGCAAGTACAACTGACGCAGGCAGGGCATTCCATATCCTTACCACCCTCTGGGTAAAGAACCTACCTCTGACATCCGTCCTATAACCACCACCCCTTAATTTAAAGCTATGTCCCCTCGTGCTTGCTTTCTCCATCCTAGGAAAAAGGCTATCACTGTCCACCCTATCTACACCTCTAATCGTCTTATATGTTTCAATAAGTTCTCCTCTTAGCCACCTTCTTTCTAACGAAAACAACCTCAAATCCCTCAGCATCTCTTCATAAATCCTGCCTTCCATACCAGGCAACATCCTGGTAAACCTTCTCTGTACCCTCTCCAATGCCTCCACATCTTTCTTATAATGTGGGGACCAGAACTGCACACAATACTCCAAGTGCGGCCGCACTAGAGTTTTGTACAGTTGCAACATGACGTTGCGGCTCCGAAATTCAATCCCCCTACCAATAAAAGCTAAGACTCCATATGCCTTCTTAACAACCTTATCGACTTGATTGCCAACTTTCAGGGATCTATGCACATATACACCAAGATCCCTCTGTTCATCAACACTATTAAGAGTCCTACCATTAGCCCTATACTCTACACATTTGTTATTCCTGCCAAAGTGAATTACCTCACACTTTTCCACATTAAACTCCATTTGCCACCTCTCGGCCCAGCTCTGCAACTTGTCCAAGTCTCTCTGCAAACTATAACACCCCTCTTCACTATCTACCACTCCTCCGACTTTGGTGTCATCCACGAATTTACTAATTCATCCTTCAATACCCCCATCCAGATCATTTTTAAAATTACAAACAGCTGTGAATGTTTGTGAAACAGCGGTAAGAAATGTCAGAAACCCGGATGGTGTTAGCTGAGCGGGTGACCCAACTTTGGTGATTGTCCCTGAAATATAATTTTGTTTGGCATTGATGCGAAGAGTCAATGGGAAAGTACCCAATCTAGGTGGCAATATAACACTTATTAAGAATAATTATTAAGTTCAATAAATGACAGCAATCTAGAAACATACTTTTATTAGTCATAAACAGTTAAGTATAAGAACTAGAGAGCAAATGCACAGCCTATGCACTTTTTAAACAAATGTGTGCAAGAGATCTGAACATTTTCGAACTTCCCTCGTCCAAACAATCCACCTCCCCAAAATGCCTCCACTTCAATGTATAAATACAACCCAGCTGACAGTAACAAAATTGTAGAGTTACTTTGGTTACTTTTGTTTTGCGCATTATAGGGGCCCTAGCCGTCCATCCCAATCCCGGTCGATTGCTCGTGAATCAAGTGCACTGCAGCTGTACTGAAGTCCCAAAGGAATGCCATGTGCGCGGAAAGCATGCTAAATTTTGAACTCCAGGTTCTTATTTTTCTAGTTATCACGAGTGGAGTGCGTGAAAGAAATATGAGGTCTCTGCTGCTAGGGGATAAGTTAATTTACTCGTCCTGATGTTGGGTCGGTATTTAAGATTGTTGATTTTTACACTATTTTTTAATCTTGCTGCAGCTGGTAGAGGCAGAATACAATTTTTTATGATGTCATTCTTTTCTATTGTGCTTACAAAATAATACACGGAATGTGTATATATGTATATGTAAACTTCCGATAGTGCTGGAGAAACACTTCCGACTCCAGAGCCCGTAATTAAGATCAATCCGGCTCTATCCACATTACTCACAAATTTATCTCATGAATTCCCTGAAATGAATGCGGCAATTCGGCATGGAAAACCAACTTATCTGCAAATATTTGGACTGTGGGAAGATGCCGGGGTACCCAAAGGAACGCACCCAGAAATGGGGAGAAAGTACAAATTCCTCATAATCATCCAGAGCTGGAATTAAAGCTAGGTCCCTGCTGCTTTGAGGCAGCCATGCCAAAATCATTCGCAAAGTGTTTTCATGAGTAGCAAATTTGAATTTAAAAGTTTGTCATAACTTCAAGCTAAAGGCACTTCGAATTTTGTTATTTGTACTAAGCAGTATCACATATCACAAATTTAAGGGTATTTCTGATGCAGTAATTAGCTTCAGAAATCTCAAGGCATAGAGGGCGAAATAAGTTACGCATTAAAATGTGAATCGAGCAATTCGCTTGTTACAGATGCTCTGGGATTTTTTTTTGTCAATAATATGACACGTGGAAGTTTCATGTAAATTTATGTGCCTGATAGCAAATATTAATTACAGTGCAATTGAAATTCTGGGTTCATGTTCTAGTTGTCCATGTCCATTTTAAGCAGTGCTACTTTTATCAAATGTAAAAATCTCTCTGATGCAATGCGTATAATTTCAAAGCTCTTAATATACAGTTTGTGGCAAATCTTGTGGGTGTTTCACAAATAGAAACATAACTTTCGTACATTTGCATTCAATGCGGTACTGACCACATTGGCTTCCATTATTGCCTCAAAGCTTTAGGAACGTGGGTTCAATTCCAGCCTCCGGTGACAGCGGAATTTGTACGTTTTTTCTAGTGTCTGCACGCGTTCCTTACGGCGCGGTTGTTTCTCCCACAGTTCAAAGATAGGCAGTTACAATGGATTGGCTACGCAAGTAGTTGGCTAACCTTGGTGTTCAATGACGTGTTGGTTAGAAAATTTAGCCATAATAAATATATGGGATTCTCGAGGTAGGAGAGGAGAAAGGCCAATGCAAGTTAAACTGCCCAATGATCGACCTCTTCCTGCAGAGCGCGGGGGGAGTGGGGGGGGGGGGGGAGGTGGTGATTAGCTTGCATTCTTAAAATCGCTGAAGATCGTTTGAGATTTCAGTATGGGCACAAATCTCAGGAACAACGAGCCAACTACGTGCGCAATGCACAATTAAAATGGCCAGACCATCCCCTCCCAATCTATCCTCTCCCTATTTTTATCTATCTTTCCTCCCCTTCCCTTCAGCATCTCACAACCCCCCCCCCCCCGCCCCCCAAAAGAAAAAGAAAACAAATCTGACACTTGTTTTAACTTAACTTCCTCTTAAACTCAATTTTATCATTTTTCTTCATCACAACTTTTATTTCTACACCGGAAACATCTCTTCCGATCAATAAATGTGATCATGAAGGCCGTTTATCAATCCAGGAACGTCTTGTTTCCGAATATTTAGGTTTCATCATGGATGTCCAATTTGTCTACAACTTTTCCCTGAAACATAGGAATCTACATTGAATGGAGGAACATTGTTCAAAGCTGATAAATTCCAGCAGTAATGGAGAGATGATATGCTTGGAAGATGTTTTCCATCGGCGAAAAGTCTAGAACAAAGTAAAACAGTCTCAGTTAAGGAATTGATTATTTAGGACTGGGATTTGGAATAACCTATTCATTCAAAGGATAGGAAACGTGTGGAATCCTTTACTGCAGAACGGTATGGAGGCCAAGTCATTGAATGAATTCAACAAAAGAGTCGTTTTTGATTTAAATGCACCAAGAGTGTTGTCGAATATCGAAAAATATGATACCGAGATGGAGGATCATCCTTATTTATCATTGTAGAATTGTGTTTTGATTCTCCTCGTTTCTATGTTTCTCTGACGTTCTGAGATCTTTTTCTCACATGGAGAAACAGGAAGCACTGATCACTATCAACCCTCAATTAGCTGGCTGCACTTGTTCTAATATTGAATCATTTGTCACCCAATGTAGAGTTGCATGAGCCCTGAGTGACATTGATGCCTGGGTGGGCCATGATGATGCAAGATGCAACAAAATAACGAACTACGATATTCTCAAAATAATTTGCGATTAAATGCATCGGTCTGTCGAAATATTGCTGGGCCTGACCACCTCACAGTCTTTTAGAGGCGACGTCCCATCTTTCACAGTCAAGGTAATTGTAATTATTCTGCGTCACATGAAAACCATTTTAAGCGTAGCAGATTGAAAACAGACATAACGACTCAAAATCGTAACATAGAAGTCAGTCGGCACCATCAATAAAACCAGAACTTTTCTGAACAGGAATTTTAGTCCAACGTTGTTTGACACTCCCTTCACTCACATTGACATTAAGCTAACTATCACGAGGGCTATATGAAACGTCCAGAAGCATATGCTCAGACCAGCAGCAGGCATATCGAAAATAACATGAGAATGCAACTATTAATGTAACAACACAGGAATTTTTACATGTAAAGAGCGGAAATAACGTGTGACAGAAAGAAAAAAAAATCTTTTGGAGTTTCTCTTAAAGCTAGAGGCAAATTCACTTTCTAAAGAGAACTGCGTGACTATTGCACAAAGTGTTTCATGGGGTCGTGACTCACTCTTGTTTAACTGGAGAAGGTCGCACAACCAGAGGGCTTCTCAATTCAATGGACCGTACAGCGGCCTCACACAAGGCCAGGGGAGGCGGGGCCTGCTTCCTAATCAACACTTGTGGTGCCTAGACCTACCAACTTTCTGCTCCCCAGACCTAGAATATCTGGGGCGAAAATGTCGCTCCTGCTGCCTTCCGTGGGAGTTAACCTCTGTTACCAGATGACAGCTGATAACTAGGCGGACATGAAGGTTGAGCTCGACGATAGATGCATCACTGCAAATAACTTTGAGAATAAACATCACGAGACCTTGTTCCTCGTGGCTGTGGACTTGAATCAGGCCAAGCTCAAAAGCGTATTTTCAAGTTATCACCAACACGTCTCCTGTACCGCCAAAGGCGTAAAAAATCCTAGAGCACTGCACACAAATAACATACATGCCCAATTGCTCCACAACGCTGTGCTCCTGCGCTCGGCTTACAAGCAAAAACTAAAGCGGAAGAATCCAACAAAGAAGGTCTCGCAATGTCCAGCTGAGGAAACGAATAATCTCACTGGAATTAAAAATTCTGCTTGGAATTAAAAATTCTGCGTCCAGCTTGACCGAGTACGCCATGGCAGTAACTTACTTGTTTAGTATGTGTGCAGAAGACTGCGTGCCAAAAATAAATAAAGAAACAAAATATGTAACATAAAAGCATCAAATGCTGGACCATCCTAATGGTTCTGACTGCATCTCTGGGGAAAGGAGACAGCTAACTTTTAGTGCCTGGATTACCCTTTGTCAGTTCAACATTTGTTTATTTCTACTGTGACTTGTGAAATAATATCTGCGCAAACACAATATGAAAAGCTGAGAGAGAAGCAAAGAAATACTTGACATCGAAACAACGAAAATAAACTGAAATATAGAAGCAGCGTCAACAGTTTTAATTTGTTTTACTCAATGTTCAGTTCAAAGTCTTTCAGTTGTTCCGCCGAAAGATCGGATGTTGTTCGTGGAGCTTGCCTTGAACTCAATTAGAGAAATAACAAGGGAAAATGTTCAAAGGCGGAACGTTGAGAACAATTGAAATTACAAGCAATAGGGTGTTTCACTTCATACTTGCAACTAATCCGATGCTGTTCGCAACCGCATAATCCCTGTTAATTTCAAATATAGAGTAAATCACTTTGTTACGAAAGAATTCAGTAAGCAAAAATCAGAATTTGGATGGAATAGTCTCTACTTGGATCTATAAGTGAAAATGCAATAGAACTTAAGAGGTTCGACACCATCCAGGCCAATGCAGTCAATTCCATTATGGAAGTGCAAGCAAGTAGTTGTTTCGCTTGAAAATAGCCTAGGGCACCTTTCTCTGTAACTTCACGAAAGGCAACACAGTACCTTCTGACATTACATCCCATCAAAATGCCTGCACTGGGGTGGATGGTATCGAACCTGATTTTTGAATTGAATTGTGCGCAAGTATTTGGGAGTTGTTGACCAATTCAAATGTATCTCAATTTCCGGCCCGCGACCTGCTATAATACGAGTTAGACTGAATGCACACCTCCGACGTGAAGCAGACTTTGTCAGATTTTGTTTTGTTGGAGATGACATCGCATAGAAATTATACAGTGTGAATGTTAAATACTTTGACAAGATATTTAACACTTCAGTGTTGTTGAGGCTTTTGTTATTATGAACCTAAATGCTGTCATACCTGTGGAGACGCGAATGCTGATGACGATTGGACAGTCATCAGTAACCAATGCTGTTGTTCACTTTAAGATGGATGAAATGTCATTAATGGAGAAGTTGACCCTGCTCCATCACAGTCTTGAAGATCTCTTGCAAAGATGTCCTCGAAGTGAGATGATTGAATTGCACAAAAAAGGCACAAGGTCAACGATGGGGATTTGACACGATGTTCCAATTGTTGTTCAATTTCTTTGGCTTGCCTAATGCAACATTTGATGAAATGGTGCATTGATTGCAAGAGTTTTTCTTCTCCATTCACTCGTTGATATCAGGTTATTTATCCTTCTTTCTAATAACGTTGTTGGAGGAGATGGACATCAATGGATGAAGCAGAATCATATCCAACATCAACGAGCAAAGTATTGATCAGTGAGCCCCACTTGATACCACTATTAGTGACACGCCCATGGATTTGGAAATGATTCAGAATAGACTGATCAAAGAACAAGCAACAAAGAACAAAACAGCACGGGAAACAGGCCCTTCGGCCCAACGAGCCCGCGCAGCCACCCCGATGTTCCCACTTCTGCCCGTGATCCCTGTCTATGTTTATAGATCTATAGATTAAAAAAAAAACAAATTTGAGACAATTTAGGGAGAATTTGTTTGCCATTTAGCCCAAGAGCACATCTTTGGGATGTGGGAGGAAACCGGAGCACCCGGAGGAAACTCACGCAAGCACACGGAGAATGCACGAACTCCCACAGACACAGGCCCAAATCCATGTATCTGCACAGCACAGCGATAGCCACTGAGCTGTCGTGTTGCCCATCAAATGGTCCAGGTCAAGCGTACACTATCGACGTGAAGCACTAGGATGCTGTCGAAAAAAGTCCAAGAGCGGCCCTCTCAGGACTCATCGCGTGTATGCCCCTTGTTAGACAACAAGATGGACCAAATCACCTGTAGGATAAAAAACAAGTACATCAATACCATCATCTATTTACACATTCCCCAGGGACTCCCAAGGCTCATGATCCCCATTTCAAAGCAGTTTTCTATACCCCTCCATTCCCATTCTGTTCGTGTGCCCATCTGAGTATTTCTTAAATAACTCCAGAGTGCCTGCCTCCACCACTTTACTTGGCAGCACATTCCATACCCCCACCACCCTCTAGCATCCAAATTATACCTTCCCCCCCACCCTAAGCCCGTGACCCCTCGTGCTATTCGAGTCCATCCTAGGAAAAAGCTTGACCCTGTTTACTCTATCTATACTCCTCATAATCTTCTACACCTCTATTAGATCTCCTCTAAGTCTACGTCTTTCTAAGGAAATCAGGTTGCCTAACCTCTCCTCGTAACTCAGGCTTTCCATACCAGGCAGCATCCTGGCAACCTCCTCTGCACTCTCTCCAGAGTCTCCACGTCCTTACGGTAGTAAGACGACCAGAACTGGACACAGTACTCCAAATGAGGTCTAACCAACATTTTATACAACTGCAAAATTAAAGGCCAGCTCTTGTACTCTATACCCCTTCCTATAAAGGCTAGCATATCGTATGCTTTCTTCACAACCTTCTCTACTTGCTCTGCCACCTTCAGAGACTTGTGCACCTGCATCCCCATGTCCCTCTGCGTTTCTATACTCTTAATAGGTCTATCCTTTATCATATACCTTCCCCCTAAATTCTTCCCCTCAAAATGCATCACCTCGCATTTATCAGGATTGAATTCCATCTGCCATCTATCTGCCCAAGCTACCGACCTATCTATGTCCTGCTGCATGGCCTGACAATGCTCCTCATTATCCGCAAGTCCAGCCGTCTTTGTATCGTCTGCAAACTAGCTGATCAGTCCACTTACTCCCTCTTCCAAGTCATTTATATATATTACAAATAGAAGAGGTCCCAGTCCTACCCCTGCAGCATACCACTAGTGACCGCCCTCCAGCTGGAAAATACACCCTTCCACTATTACTGTCTCCTATTACTAAGCCAGTTACTTATCCATCTAGCTACCTGTCCTTGTATCCCATGAAACGTGACCTTCTCAACCAACCTCCCATTAGGGACTTTGTCAAACGCCTTACTGAAACCCGTATAGACGACATTAACACGTCCCCCTTCGTCGACCGTTTTCGTCACCTCCTCAAAAAATTCTACCAGATTCGTAAGGCATGACTTCCCCTTAACAAATCCATGCTGCGTATCCCTAATCAGATCGCAACGCTCTAAGCACATATACATCCTATCTCTAAGAATCCCCTCCAACAGCTTCCCTACCACTGACGTCAAACTCACCGGCGTATAATTTCCATGGTTATCCCTACTACCCGTTTTAAACAACGGTACAACATTAGCTATTCTCCAGTCTTCTGGGATCTCACCTGTGTCCAAAGAAGAGACAAGGATTTGCGTCAGAAGCCCAGCATTATCACCTCGCACCTCCCTAAGCAGCCTGGGATAAGTGCCATCAGGCCCCGCAGATTTATCAGTTTTAATGCTACCTAGAAGTTCTAACAGTTCCTCCCTCGGTATGTAAATTTCCCTCAACTGGTCCACAGCTCCCTCAGGGACAGGAGCTGTCAACAAGCCCCTCTCCTTCGTGAATACCAACGCAAAGTATTCATTCAGGATCTCCAACATTCCCTCGGGCTCTAAGCACAGTTCCCCTCCTCTGTCCGTAAGAGGTCCGATTTTTCCTCTAACCACCCTTTTATTCATAACATAGGAGTAAAAAGCCTTTGGAGTTTCCTTAATCCTATCCGCCAAAATCATTTCATACCCCCTTTTTGCCCTTCTAACTCCCCGTTTGAGCTCCCTTCTCCTCTCTTGATATTCCTCCAACGCTGTCTCGGTTCCCAGCTGCTTTGACCTATCATGCGCCTCTCTTTTCTTCCTAAGCAAGTCCTCATTATCCCTAGTGATCCACGGCTCTGTAATCCTACCTTTCCCATCTTTCCTCTTAACCGGCACATATTTATCTTGCAACATTTTTAGTATTCCCTTGAAAGAGTCCCACATGCCTGTCGTGGACTTACCCTCGAACAACCGTTCCCAATCAGTTTCCATAAGTTCCTGCCTAATCCGACGGTAGTTTGATGTGGCATAAACTTCTATTTTGCATTGTGCTTGTTCCTTTTTTTGTTTCTGGAGAGAACTACATGTGCAAAGTGTCTTGCTGCTCCCCATTGCTTGAAATATTTTAGTTTTTTTTTCTCAATTCTGCTGAAACGTAATCCACCTCAAATGTTATCTTTATGTTTGGCCTGATATCCTACCTGAACTCAAGATTAATGATAAAATTATATATTTATATTCTGTTGTCATTGTTTTGGATATGAATATTTTAGGCTATCATCTTGAACTTTGCTTTGCAGATGTTAATTGCGCTTTCACAATACTGTTCGCATGGAAATTCTTACATCCTGATTTGGGAAGACATTGAAAAATGAGCAAACGCCCAAGTAAGTGTGAATGGCCTGAGATCCTTCAGGCAAAAGATATCCCCCGATGTTTCGGTCTTGATGGTACGATGGTTGCCTTTTTTTTTGAACCAGGCACCACATAGAAAACAAAACTTGGAAGTTGGAACAGCGTGCTCTCAATATTTCCATTGTTAAAAGATAACTATGAGATTCCGAACAGGAAACATGTTTACCATGATCAGGCATCATGTCTAATTTAGGTATGGGGATTGTAGACAGATGCAAGCACACAAAGCGACAGGACGCGATAAAACTACTGTCTTATTCCGTCTACATGGTGGACACATTATGAGAGCAGATATCTGTGCTACTTGCTCAGGAGTGTATAAGCCTGAATCATCTAATATGTATCGTGACGAGTTCAATGGAAAGTGACATGGAGAGGTGCTGGGAGAAAGCAGTCAGTACAGGGATCTCCTGTGGTCGATCGCGTCGGCAACAATACTGTTGAGGGGGACGACCTACCTATAATAAGCCACTGTGACCGAATTTCCAGCATTGAGTCCGTCCTTGTGGCTAAGAAGGGAAGAGGGGAGAGTAGGAGAGCAACAGTTAATGGGGACTCGACAGTTAGAGGGATACATAGGAGGTTCTGTGGCAACGAAAGAGACTCACGGCTGGTATGTTGCCTCCTGGGTGCCAGGGTCCATGACTTCTCTGACCGAATTTTCAGGAACATTGAGGGGGAGGAGGGGCTGTCACAGGTCGTGGTATTAATCGGAGTCAACGACATATGCAAGAGAAGGCACGGGGATTTAAACATGAATTTAAAGAGCTCTGGTGGAAAATGAGAGCCAGGACAAACCGTGTTGTCCGTTTTCGTTTGTTGCCTCTGCCATATGCTAGCGAGTTGAGGAACAGGAAGAGAATGCAGATAAACACATGGCTGGAGGGATGGTGTAGACGGAAGGGTTTCAATTACATGCATAATTGGAGCTGTTGCCTGCCACATAGTCTGTTTTAATCCTTATATGGTGGACGAATAACTCCGAGCAGACTTCTTGTAAGTACAATCAACATTTATTTAAACCAACACAATCAATAAACACCCTCCCAACCAACAATAAATTTTCGTTCAGAAAATACTAGAATTCAAGTGCTTGACTTAACTTTGCGTGACTTTCAAGTATCCACACAGATATTGGCCTTTATCTATGCATCGGTCTCGTCGTCCTCTACGTAGTTTTTGTCCTAGTACTTTTGTCCGGCCTGGCACCCTAGCTCTGGCTATCTTTCCTTCCTTCCTTTTCTGTGTGTGGTGGCTCTTCTCGTGCTGGTTGTCGCTGGCGATGATCAACATTGTTGTAGCCCAGTCATGGGGTCAGAAAGAGAATGCGAGGGAGGGAGAGAGAGAGAGAGAGAGAGAGAGAGAGAGAGAGAGAGAGATTCTTCTGATGTGCAGGGGCTTTTATCTCGCCCTGGTTTCGTGTCCTTTTGGAAGGACTCCTGACTATTCTCAATCAACCAATCAGAGTTGATCACCCTGATCGATAAGTGTCCAATCAGGTGCTGCCACACTGATCTCTGGGTGTGTGCTCAACGGTCATGTTTGCAGGTGCTGGAGGCATATAGGTCACATATCTCCCTCTTGAGTAAGAGTTCATAGTGCCCTCATGTCTAGTAAACGACACAGTGTGACCTGAAAGCCTCTTTCAATCTGGAGATGAAACAACTCAGTGTGACCATGAAACCTCTTTCATCCTGGAGATGACCCATATCCTGTTTTTTCACTCTCAGGGTTGCAGTCTTTTTGTCTCTATCTTTAAACTGCAACCTGTCGTTTTAGTTATTGCCTAATTGTCCCAGAGTGTTTTACAAATCGCCATTTTAGATGGCCCATTTGGCCACAATCCCTCCTTTGATCCTGAATGCAAAGCGTAATAGATCACAAACTCAAGACCAGTACCTGTCAGGAATTCCCCAGTCACTCAAAGTCAAGCAAGGCCCAGGCATTGGCACGCACAGATTAATACATCCCGACAACATATTGACAATCTAGAAACTACAAACAACAACACTCAACAAGTGCAAACACATATTCTAACTACCATTATTACAATAAGTTGATTACACAAATACAAATAATTACACATTCTAACCACCATTTTAGATTCAGAATTTTGCACAGCACAATAATAAATCGTTGATGCACATGCAAAATGGAAATAATATTTAAAATTGGATTTTGGAGGGTCATACACCAAAAGGGATGAAGAGGTAGGTTTATCTCTCCATAGCATTTGCTATTTAAAAGTGATCCAAATTTACATAATAAACATGTTTGTCACATTTACCATTTTAGATTTCACCTTCCAAAGTCATAGTTCAAATTCTATGTCTTTCTAGCCTGCACATGCTATTTTCTTTATGGCCCAATTAGCACAATGTAACCAAAGTACAAGTTAGAATTAATGCAAATGATTTTCTACCAGTTTAACAAATTATAGAGGAAACTCCTCAATCATTCTGTGTACTTTACCATTTTTATTTATGAATAGCATGATTTACACAAATGGTTTATTGTTCCTTTTGTTTTTCTAAAAAAACATTTTGTCTCATGTAACCCCATATAACAATGTACTCGGAAAAATTCTGTCATCTGTTGTGCAGTCATTGACACTCTACAGAGACCTTAACTTTTCAGAAAAAAATAATGTCCCAACTTATTCGCATTTACCTAAATTAAATCGAATAAAACTTACATGTGAACATGAGGATTACGATAGACAGCATTTAGTACGTGTAAGAAAGTCACAAAACAAGCAGATATTGCTTTGCAAAATTGTCTCACATTCAAATGGTTACATCATAAACTAAGAATATGTTTCAATGCATTCATATTTGAAACACAAAACCTATACAGACTCTCTTTCCATCACTCTTTATTTGGCAACATTGAACTTATTTACCATTTTAGAATTTACGCATCTCCCTATCCATAAGTTAGTTATTTTGTGCGCTCAATTTATTCTATTGATTAATTGTCAGAAACTGTAGTGCTTCAGCGTAACCAATCACTTTAATTTGAATGTTAACAGTGAGAAAATTTGAATGAGCTAAACTCTGCAAGTCTCAATTATCACTAAGTTGTGATAAACAGTCTTGGAATCTTGAAGCTGCTAGACTTGATGTTCACGAGCTATCTATTTTAAACAAAACACAAAAATACTTTCGACTTATAGCCAATTGAATTAATTTGATCTCAAAATCTGACAAATGAAAAACAAAAACTAAAATAAAATTTACAACCTCCAATGTATATAATTTTTAATTGCCAAATTAGGAACAAAAGATGGTGAAACCACTGCCAGTTTTTAAAAAAAGCACAAGAAATAAAACACATTTCAATGTGATGAAGACAAGATTTTTTTCAGACAAAAGAAAGCCTATGATTCCTTCCAAGGTTTGCATTATATGTTAACAAAATTTGAACCAGGATTACTCAAATTCGAATTGAGTATTTCAAACGTCAATTTACGTACTTTGATTTTGAATTTTCAATTTAATTTCCAAAAATTGTGTTCAAAGATATATATAGTTTATGTATTTATATTCTACACCTCTTAAGCATAATCATGGCCATTGACTATATTTAAAAAATTAAGGAATTCGAAAACATTATTTCAATTTAATCCAACTCAATTTCAAACTTTTACTTAAACTCTGTATCAAATCCACTGTTGTAAAGTCACCATTAGAGGGAAATATATGAAAACATTAAAACAAAAAGCACAAAATCATCTACACAACCATTTCACTAAACACACACAGACAAAATGGAAGCTTCCAACATTCATACCTCAGCACTTCATCTTTCGTTCAAACTTAACATTTTAAATTGAGATGAAAATGTATAGATTTTCGGCAAGAGTTGGGAAGGCGGTTAAAGAGTTGGCGCATTGTTAATCGAGGATACCTTAACGGCTGCTGAAAGGCATACTGAGTAATATGGACAGAAGTTAGAAATAGGAAATGAGCTATCACGTTGTTAGGAGTTTACTATAGGCCCCATATAATAATAGAGATGTGAATGAGGAAACTGAAAACAGATTATAGATATGTGTGGAGATCACAGGGTGGTTATCATGGGTGACTTTAAGTTTCCAAATATTGATTGGATCCTTTACAAATCAAATAGTTTCGATGGGGCAGTTTTTGAACTGTGTTTGCAGGGAGGTTTCCTGACAGAATATGTCGGTAGGCCGACAAGAGGTGAGTCCATACCGGACTTGGAATCGGGCCAAGTTTGTGGGAAAGCACTTTGGAGATAGTGACCATAATTCTGTGTGTTTCATTACTGCAATACAAAGGGATAGGAGCATACAACGGGACAAAGTTTATAATTGGGAGAGTGTAATTATGATGCGATTAGGCAAGGATTAGGGAGCATAAAATGGGAACAAAAACTGTCAGAGAAAGACATAAATGAAAAGTAGAGTTTCTTCAAGGAACACATACTGCGTGTCCTTGATAGATATGTCCCTATTCAGCAGGAAGGGAATGACTGAGTGACGGAAACATGGTTCACAGAAGAGGTTGAATGAGTTGTCAAGAGGAAAATGTAACAATGAGAAAACAAGGTTCTTTTGGGTTGCTTCAGGTTACGAGGTAGAAAAGAATGAGCTTTAAAAAAGGGCTTTGGAGTGCTAGGAGGGGACATAAGAAGTCTTGGCGGATTTGGATCAAGTAAAACATAAGGCTTTTTACTCTTATATGAGGAAGAAAGCAGTGGCCAAGGTGAGATTAGCTCCATTTAAGGATAGTAGTGGGAACTTGTGCATGCAGTCAGAAGAGATAGGAGAGGCGTTGAATGAATACTTTTTTTCAGTGTTTACCAAGGAAAGGGGCCATGCATTAGGATGATGAGGGGATATATATATAGTGGACATTCAGAGACTATTTCCTCGGGTGGATTCAGCTGTTACTAGGAGGTATAATTATAAAGTTCACGTGGGAGATATCGGAGGGATGTCCGAGATAGGTTTTTTAATCAGAAAGTAGTTGGGGTGTGAAATGGACAGCCTGTTGTAATAATGAAGTCAGGCATTTTAGGAAACTTCAACCGGTTATTGGATAGGCACATGAGGCACACAAGAATGATAGGGAGTGGGTTAGCTTGATGCTGATTTCAGATAAAGCTCGGCACACCATCAAGGGCTGAACGGCCTATATTTGCTATACTGTTCTGTGGTCTAAGGTTAGTGGTGACACTGGAATGTTGTTGTTGAGAAACAGTTCATTTCGAATGCCATGGATTTTCAAAAGGCCATATATTTGCAGTTTATGATAATCTCTTGCTTTTATTGTTTTAATTTTAATACCTCAACTCTTGTTCTGCTGTAGTTCATACAATGGTGCAGGAGAATGGATAAGCACTGCTGATGTTAAAGTGGTTACGAATTATAAATGCAACTAAAAAAAACACTAAGCTGTTATTACTCCTTAAAAAAATCTGATCGTATGCGTCAGTTAATTATGCTTCTGTTATGTTTTATATAAAAAAAACACTGGCCAGTGATTATTGCCCAATCCACTTTCTCTTAAGAGGAATGCTAAGAGTTAACCACGTTGACATAGATATAAACCGAATGGGTTTTACAAATAGCGACACTGATTTCATAAATTTAAATCCATTTTTTTATATTCTGTTCAAATGTCATCGGCTGCTGTGGTGGGATTCGAATCTTTGTCCCCTGGGACCACATTGGGAGTGCGGGTTATTCAGCCAATGACAATGCATTGCCTTGAAACTGCTGAAAATATTTGGGCTGAAGGCCTCTTTATTTCATGGGATTGCGCTGTGCCCAATTTGTTATAATACACTGCTGAGATCTGGAACCGTTAAGAAAGATAGGTTTACTACCAGTTCCTTCATGTCATTCAATCATGCACCACTGCATTCCATGTTGAACGGGCACAATCACGGAGAGAATTGCCGGATTTTTTCAGTCCCAATAACAGTAAATGAAGATCCGAGAAATCCAAATCAGATCTAGAGACATATTGATGAAAATTTGGTTCATATTTGGAGTGATAGTTTAACATGCTTGTGAGGTTGGGAAGCAAATAACTTTAAAAGGTATTCAGCATCCTAGGTCTCACTGGTCATAATATTGAGTACAGGGGTTGGGACTTATTGTTGAATTTGTGAAAGGCATTGATAAGGCCACACTTGAAGACTGTGTACAGTTTTGCTCACCCTATTTCAGAGAAAGTATTATTACACTGAAAAGATTTACTAGAATGCTACCTGGGCTAGTTGGATTTGGTTATAAGGAGAGATTGGATAGTCTGGAACTTTATTTTCTGTGGAACGTAGGAGGCTGAGGGGTGATTTCATAGAGGTCTATAAAATGATTGGGGGTGGTGGTGGCGGAGGACAGAGATCAGCCTCATTGTCAACATTTTTCTCTTTGTAGGTGAATCGAGAACTAGCGGGTATGAGTTTAAGGTGAGAGGGAGGAGATACAGAATGATCCAGAGGGGCACTTCATTTTTACACAGAGCGCGGTGAATACCTGGAATAGGCTGCCAGTAGTAGTAATAGAGGTTGGTACAATTTGATTTTTAACAACCTTTTTTTATCAGTTGCATGTGTTAGACGGCTATAGAGGGATATGGGCCAAACGCAGGTAATTAGGACTAGCCTAGGGTTTAAAAAAGGAGCAGCATGGAAAAGTTGGGCAAAAGATGTTTTTCAATGCTGTAAATCTCTATGCCTCTGTTTTCAGACAACAAATGTTATGAAATTGGGCGCACAATATGGAAGCAGACTAAAATTACACTCAGAGCCTCCCCACTAAAGGTCACAAAGGAACAGACGCAGACTAACAGGCAAGAACATACTTTTAGAATGCAAATTAGGGCTAGCACACAGGGGACCTGGACAGGATGGCACATACAGGAGCTAAATTAAAAAAAAACACATCGCCACCCCACCAAATCAGAACATCCAACTTAATCAAACAACCTTTTGTAGAGCCACCTACAGATTAGCATAACTAAAGAAGCATCTCTGGCCCTTCAAACTTCCTGAGAAGAATCACACACTCATTGTTCAAACCCCAGAGATTCTAGACCATTAATAACCAGTTAGACAAAAACGATTAACACGCACTTAAACAAATTGTCCCAATACTTGAAAACATCAAGACAGGATGGCTAAAGTTGGATATTGAAAATAAAGCATTAGCATTTGAATCGTGCAATATATCGAAGTTCAGGTAACTGTAACCCATTGCGGCGTGTCTTTAGAGTGCTTTCAGGACAATTCAATTATATGTCCTGACTGCATCTCCGTCGACGTAAAAGAAAATAAAGCTGTGCCGTTGTGGAACTAGATCCTGGGTCCATCGTGGTCGTTTCTCCCACTCGCACTAACCCCTCGACTAAAATAATTACACAAACATTGTTTTACTATTTCTGCCTTTCTTCTTTGATACGCCAGGTAGAGACAATTCAGATCGTGATACATACATGCATAATTCTTTTAATAATGTCCAAACAAGTTCTTAAGATGGCCACAAATAATAATTAAATCTTTGCATTTGGACAGCAAATCGTGTTGTTGACCTGGCAACACCTAATTCATTATGTACCTTAATTCATTAAGGTACATCGTGTTCACTGTAGAATTCAAACATTCCCTTCTCTCGTGAATCGAAACCTAAAATACAATTGCAATTTGAGGGTTCCTTTCGCTGTTCCAACATTGAAAATGGAACACCATGGCCATTATTAATTTTCCCTAATATCAGAATGGCCTCCCTCATCTAAATCAGAGAGGTAAGGCCTCAGATGCGTGTTTCCTGAGAACACCTATCAGAATCACCGGTCAGCCAATCTGAGTAGCAGACTCTGAAACTATCTCAGAGCGATCAATTACTAAATAAGACTATACTTTCTCAGCTTTTAAAGCTCGTCTGAGAACTGCCCTCATATAACATTTGATTATAACAAATTTCACAGTATGACTTTTCTTACAAGGCCCTCATTTAATGTTTCGAATGTCAAATATACTCAAGAAAACACAAGTTTTATTTTAACGGTGTGGGGGAAGATATAACTCAGTCCAAATTTACTGAAATTGGTGAAAATGTGCTATTTTCATCTTTATCCGATTTTTGAGCATGTTGCATGCATTTGTGAGACCAGTTGTGTGGCGTTGTCATAATTCATGTATCTGTATGAGAATATAAAACCTTCTGAAGTTGAACTCAAGAGACATTACTGATGATGCCTCACAAATATGGTTGAGTTCTTTGAGGAGGTGACAAAATGATTGACGATGGAAGGACTGTCTTTGTTGCCTACATGGATTTTGACAAGATCCCTCATGGCAGGCTGGTGCATAAGGTTAAATCTTATGGAATCAAAAGTTAGCTAGCTAGATGGGTACAGATCTGGCTTGGCCATAAAAAGAAGTCTCACAACACCAGGTTAAAGCCCAACAGGTTTATTTGGTAGCAAAAAAAAATCACTATCTTTCGGGAGTTCTGACCACAAAAAGGCACACACTCAGTTTACAGAATAGTGATTAGAATGTGAGTCTTTACAACTAATCAAGTCTTAAAGGTGCAGGAATTTGAATGGAGATAGTATTAAGCATAGGTAAAAGAAATGTGTACTGTCTCCAGACGACAATAAGTGAGATGTTGCAAGCCCAGCAAGTCATGGAGGTTACAAATAGTGTAACATGAACCCAAGAACCTGGCTGAGGCTGTTTTCATGTGTGCGTAACTTGGCTCTCTTCTGCTCAGCGATTCTGCGCTGTTGTATGTCATGACAAGGCCTTGGAGAACGATTACCTGAAGATCAGAGGCCGAATGTCCATGACCAGTGAAGTGTTCGCCAATAGGAAAAGAAGTCTTGCCTGATGATTGTCCAACCGTGTTCGTTCATCTGTTGTCATAGCGTACACATAGTCTCCCCAATGTACCATGCCTCGGGGCATCCATTCCTGCAGAGTACCAAGTAGACAATTTTGGCTGAGTTGCATGAGTATGTACCGTGTATTTGGTGAATGGTATCTGGTGAGATGATGGCATCTGTGTCGATGATCCGGCATGTTTTGTGGAAGTTGCTGTGACAGGGTTGTATGGTGTCGCCGTCACTATTCTCTGAAGGCTCGGTAGTGTGCTGCGGACAATGGCCTATTTGAGGTTGTACGTTCGTTTGAAGAAAAAGAGTAGGAGTATGGGGATAGCCTTGGCGAGCTGTTCATCTTCATCAATGACATGTTGAAGAATCTGGAAAAAGATTTTGTAACTTCTCTACTCAACGGAAGTACTGGATGACGAAGAGAACTCTGTCCACCGTGTCCCACGCTTGTGTTCTGCTGTTTTCCACTGTGGCATGTCAGAACTGTTGATTGATTAGTCGAGCGCCATATCCTGTTCTTATGATGGTACGATTCATCTTCTCCATGCGGCTGTTGCGATCCTCCTCATCTAAATAGATCCTGTGTATATGGAGGGCTTGTCCATGTGAGATGGCCTCTTCAATATGTTTAGGGTGGAAACTGTAGAAGTGGAGAACCGTAAGGTTATCCGTGGGCTTGCGGTACAGTGAGGTGCTGAGGTCACCGTCCATAATGGAGATCTTTGTGTTCAAGAATGCAACTGAATCTGAAGAATAGTCCGTGGTGAGTCTGATGGTGGATTGGAACTTGTTGATGTCATTACACAGTTCTTCAATGATTGTTCGCCATGAGTACAAATGAAGAAAATGTCACCGATGTATCTGGTGATTAGCATTGGTTGAAGGTCTTGAGCGGTGGAGCAGTCTTGTTCGAGCCTGTTCATAAAGATGTTGACATGTTGATGTGCGAATTTGTCCCCATGGCTTCTAATCTTCGGGTAAACGTTCTCCAATTCGGTGTTCACAATATACAAAAGCGCAGAGTCGCTATGCAGAAACTGATAGCAAAGCTCCACACACATGAAGACCGCCTCATCTGGGATGTTGCATTCATGCCACTTTATTTGTAACCCCATGACTTGCCTGGGCTTGCAAATTTCACTTACTCTCCTACCTTGAGACAACACACATCTCTTTAACCGATAATTAATGTGATCACCGCTTATATTGTCTGCACGTATAAACTTCATTGGCTGTAGAGATTCACATTCTAATCAGTATCCTACAAACTGAATGTATGCATTTACGTGCCCTGTTTATGATCAGAACTTCCCACTCACCTATCGAAGGAGCAAAGCTTCGAACGTTTGTGGCGTTTGCTACCAAATAAACCTGTTGGACTTTAACCTGGTGTTGTGAGACTTCTTATTGTGTTGAATCCAGTCCAACGCCGGCATCTCCACATCTTGGCCATTAAAGGCAGAGGGTAGCAGTAGAGGGATTTTTTTTTTCTCTCTGTTTGGATGTTAGTGACTACTGGTGTCCCACAGAGCTCTATACAGGATCCTCTGCTCTTTGTGATATAATAAATGGATTGGAACAAGATGTAGTTGATCTGATTAGTAAGTTTGCGGACGACACAATGATTGCTGGAGTTGTGGATTGTGATGAGCATTGTCAGAGATTACAGCAGAAATAGATAGGCTGGAAAATTGGGTGGAGAAGTGGCAGGTGGAATTTAATCCAGATAAATACGAAATGATGCATTTTGGTAGATCTAATGCAGGGATGGGGGATCTATACAATTAATGGCAGAACTACCAAAAATATAGACACACAGAGAGATCTGGGTGTGCAAGTCCACAGATCAATGAAGGTAGCAGCACAGGTGGAAAAAGGTGGAGAAGAATGTATATGTCATGTTTGCCTTTATTGGACGGGACATAAAGTATAACAGTTGGCATATGATGTCGCAGTTATACAGAACGACAGTTAGGCCACATTTGGAATATAGCATCCAATTCTGGTTGCCTCACTACCAGGAGGACGTGGAGGCTTTGAAGAGAGTGCAGGAAAGTTTTTTTTTTACCAGGATGTTGTCTGGTATGGATGGTATTAGATCTGAGGTGAGAATGAGTAAACTAGGGTTGTTTTCCTTCGAAATATGGAGGTTGAGGGACGATCTAATAGAACTTTGCCATGTTCTGAAGGATGCAGAAAGCGTTTTCCATGTCAGTAGTGGCAAACACAAAGGTAAGGGAGGCAAAGTTCAATGCAGATGTGCGGGGACCTTTTTTATACATAGGCTGGTGAGGGTCTGGAATGCCCTGTTAAGAAAGGCAGTTGAGGCAGATATGCTAGAATTATTTAAGACTTATCTAGATAGCCACATGAGAAGACTGGAATACAGGGATACAAATGGATGGTCTAGTTAATAACATATGATCGCTGCAGACTTGGAGGGCGGAAGGATCTGTTCCTGTGCAGTATTGCTCTTTGTTCTTTGTGACATTGTTACATGGCATGCAGTGCAATTCATATGTAAAATAGTTCAGAACTCTCACTGTAAACCAGAATTTCCTAGCAAGAGGGGGACAGTCATAATCTGTCCTTGCAACTCAATATGTGTTTGCACCTGCGTTTGTAATGGAAAACATTTAAGTTGCATCTTATAGAAAAAAAAACACCAAGAAGTCATTGCTTTTGTGAGACTTTGCATCGTTTCATGGAATAAATATCTATCACCAACTTGAAGGCAATGCATTTTCAAATTATTTATCAACAGATAGCTTTTTCATTAATCAGTCCAGAAATTGTTTGATGAAACCTTGAATGAAGATGACAGCATGCAGTTTTGGCGAAGATGTCTTGGGCTGTACAATATATCCGAGTTGACAGCCGAACCATATATCAGCAGTTTGTTAATATATTTCATGGATTCATTCCACTGCATTCTTAAGATACAATTTCCATTCAGATTATGTGGATTACTAACGTAATAATTTAAATAAATTTCGCACATTGTTCAAAATAAAGTTTTCCCTGGCTTAGTTCTTCATTGACATATACCGCACTCGTATTAGAATATCTTTAAACATTCCCTATGCGAACATTTGTTTCTGAATTACTTTTAATAAAATAAATACGCATGCTTAATTAATGGTATTCTGATATTTGTTATTTTGACATATGGTTTAAGTGTGCATTTTCAGAAGGCCATGAATCCAATTCACTTTCTGGAGTGTTAACTAAAATATATTTTAAAAAATCGAAGGCTCAATTTCTGCATTCTTCTACGATATTGAAGTGAGGAGTTGAAAAAGTTTGACAGGACAGGCCTCAAGAAACAGAGAATTATATTATCCCAACTGATTATGTTATCCCAGTTAATGCTGATCAGCTATGACTTGTTAATTGAAGTACGAAAATGTGGAAGAGAGGAATTTAGCACGGCCCCTCAAATTTTCCCTCAAATCCCCAGATGTTTGGCCAAAAAGAAACATTAAATGCAGGATTGCATTTCGACACTTCTTTCCATTGAGTCTGCTCTGTCATTTAAAGAAATTGTGTTTTATAGGTAGTGATAATTCTTCACTTCATTTTCTAGACCTAGCATCACAAAAAGAAAGATTAACACCCTGAGTAGAACTTAACGACTCAGCCTCTACAGGCACCTGTGACAAAAAGAAACAACGAAATCACTCCCCTCTGAGGGATGAAATTCCTCCTGATTTCTGTTTTATATGGCCCACCACGTACTCTGTTTTAATTCGCTCTGCTTCACGATTCTCCCATCACAGAAGCAATCTCTCAACATCTACCATACTCAGCCCACGAAGTCAAAGTGTCTCTATAAACTCAACTATCAATCTGCGAATTTCACTGAAAATTCCAACCAACTCAATGTCTCCTCATTGGAAAAATCCCTAATCCCTAATGGATCGATTGAGTGTAAAACCTCCGGACAGTTTCTATTCTAGCATATCTTTACTTAGATCAGGAAACCATAACTTTTCACAGTATTCTAAGTGTGATCTAACTTTTGCTTTTTTTTTGTTCTTTTTAATTAAAATTTCCCTGTATCCCTTCGAACTCAAGGGCAACTTTCAATTCGCCTTATGTTGAAGATTATGTTGTTGAATCAGTATGTTACTTGTTTTGTGATTTATGTACGGGGATCCCAAAGTTCCTCTGTGTTGCAGCTATCTGCAGTCTTTTTCCATTTCAGTAATATTCGACCATTTATGTTCCAACCAAAATACATAGCCTCATATCTGCAAATTTTGTTTCTATTTAGTTTTCTGTCTACATCGCTCCACAGAAAATTTGGAATGTTCAAACAAATTGTCTTCCCGCCTACTTTCGTGTCATCAGCAACATTGGCAATAATGCCTCCTCCTAGTCATCACTATATTTTGGAAACAATAGTGGCCCAGTTATTGATCCCTTATATACTCTGCTAGCTACAATTTGCATTCTGAAAATGCTCATCTGAATGTCCTCAGAGACGTAGAAACTACAGTGAATTACAAGAATGTTGAGGTTTTCCACCCCTTGCACCATGGAATGACGTATTAGATTACAGCATAATTATACACCTACACTCGTAAAGCAGGAGGATAGACATTTGAATAAACAAGTCATGTTAAGCTGAAAAGACGAAAACAAATCTTTCAACACGAAAATTAAGGTTTAATTTGATCTAATTCGAGTTGATTTATTATTGCCTCATGCATTTGGGTATAGATGAAAATATACGCTCTTTTACGCTATACAGGCAAAACATTCCGTTCAAAGAATACACGGCGGAGTAGGAAAAGAGAGGGTGTGTATCAATGTATTACCTCCATTGCTGGAGTGTCGACAAAGAACAGCTGAAGGGATTGTAATTTCATTTAAAAGTCTAACGGCATTCAAGGAAACACTTGAACTTTCGTCGGTTGGTATGTGATCTCAGAATTTTGTATCTTTTTTTGCATGGAAACAAGATGGAAGAGACTATATCCAGAATGTGTGGGGTCTTTGATTATGCTCGCTGCATTTCAGATGAAAGCAGGAAGTGTAGAAGGAGTCAATGGAGAGAGGGGAGGGGGAGGGGGAGGGGAGGGAGAAAGGAGGAGGAGAGAGTGCAGGAGGGGTGAGGAGGGGAGCGGAGGAGTGAGGAGAGGAGGGCGGAGGCAGGAGAAATGTTTTGTGTTATCGACTGAACAATTTTCTTAACCAGTGGTAGTTTCTTGTGGTCTTGGTCACAGCAGGAAACTTAACGAGCTGTGACACATCCAGAAAGTATGGTGTTTCAGTAAAAAGTGGTGAGAGCGTGGCCGTCACGCGAATTTACTTAGCCTTCTTAAAAAACTGAAGGAGTTGGTCAACATTCTTAATTATACTGTCAGTGCAGGGTGACAATGGCAGCTTTGGTGATCAGGTCACCTAGAAAGCTGAAGTGCCCGTCCAGTTCTTCTTAATACTCTTTGATTTAGACAGGTGCATGAGAAGATACAGATTTGAAATGTTAAGTGGAACAGAAGCAAATATACATTTAACAACAACAGATGTGGTAAAGTTTTTTGTAAACTAGTAAATATTTAAACGTGTTTAACAGAAATGTGCAACTGATCTGAAAACTATAACAACAACTAATGAAGTAGGTGTCCTAGCTCTGAATAAACTGCTGAATTTGCTGCTACGCCGATGACGCACTTATTTTACAAACAATTTGAGTTGCTTTCCTGAGTTCTCTGCCAGAAGAGAGTTCCGAGATGCAGGTCATCTAGTTTCATCATAGATAAATTAAGGAAGCAGTTTGCAATCACCCTGAACCAGAAAGCAAACAAAGCTCCTAGTTGTTGGTTCCAATCTAACAAATATCAACGCCCAGCCAACAACGTTAAGTGTCAGTCCTCCTTCATCCAGCGGAAGTATTGTGAGGTGGAAATGCCGGCTTTGGACTGGGATGGGCATAGTAAGAATTCCCACAACACCATGGTAAATAAAACAGGTTTATTTTGAATCACAATCTTTTGGATCACTGCTCCTTCACCACCTGAGTGGAGAGTTGTATTTCATTGACACGGCATGCATAGGCAAAAATACAGTTGCAAGATAATCGTTGGAAAGTGAGATTTCACAGGTATTCAAGTCTTTACATGTCATCTTTATAGAAGCTTGATGTCTATGCCATGGCAAGATAAACTTACATGCTGCAGTGCAAAAGTGAGAGATCGTGACAGAAGAGTCCCAATTTTCTTTAATCACCCGAGTTAATAGAAACCGCTACCACGTGGATTGGCATTGACTTATGTTGATATAACGTCTCAAATCTGATTGGCACTGCAATCCTGTACTTCCGACTCTGAGACAATTATACCTCACGGCACCATTTGCGGAACACATAAGGTGTGACGTAGACAAGGTAATTTATCTAAATTTGTTGTGAATGCCATTACTGAAGGTGAACGGCGTGTCTCCAAATTGTAAGTTGTAAAGTTATCAATAAACATAAAATGGCTCGGATCGTTCGTTCATTCCCCGATTTTTATTTAAACTTAACCATGGGCTGGAATTGTACATTTCTCACCCGACTTTCCGTCCAGAGTGCGGCCAAAATTGTTCAGTAGAACAGTTCCAGAAATATTTCTGTTCACTGCCACACATCGGGGAACGTGAAACACTTCCCTTTGTCATGTCAAAACGCTCAATGATTCCAGCTATTTTAGGGGGAAAAATCAAAGGTGTGTAAGATAAATGGATGAATTTTTCGGAGGAAAGTCGGGTGGTTCTGAAAGGGGTGTCAGGATTCTTCACATGAAGTAAGAAGTCAGAAAATGAAGAAATTAAACTAGTCTGAAAGAAATCACAGTTGCAAATGAAGCTTAGCATTTCTGCTTTCCTTCTGGTTAAAAACAATGGGCGTAATTGTGAAACATGCAACCCTAAATTTAAATACAAATAAATGCAGTTGACTTGAAAGAATATTTCTATATTGAAAGAAATCAGATGTTTCCAATGGAATCCATGGAGTTTCAAACCTTTCAGCATTTTTGGAGGTCTTAGAATTTTCAAATAAACCGTGTCGGAATACATTGAGGCTATGTGCATAACTCTGTCAATGGAACAACCCCCTGGTGAAATTGAATTTCCTCGCCCTCAGAGGATTTCAAAGCTGTCTCTTCACAATTGCACATTCTGACAAAAAGAAAGCGAAATCAGAGGTGCAAAATGGTATTTTCCAGTTATTGAAAAGCCGGTCGTTTGGCCGGGAATTTCGGGAGGGTTGGGGATAGGGAGGGCTGAGAAATTAAAGTGACCAGGCACTTAAAATATTTCACAGTCGATAGACAGGAACCGTTTAAAGTTGAAATAATGGAGGCGGTTTTCAGATCTGCTGGGGCGACAAGTGGCAGTCTAGCAAGGCAATCTTAAGTACGGTCGAGTGGCAAGTTGGATCCTTTTGCTGCAGTCTATGCCTTGCCATCTCTTCCCGATTACGGGTTTGGTGAAAAAAAAAGGGTGGCCTGCAGAAAATGGGACGCCACATCCATTAATCCCATTCCAATTAGCTGTTTTGTATAGATCTCGGCTTACCGGCCATTATGGGCAGGTGGTGCGGAGTACTGTCAGTCTTGACACTCCGCACCCCTCATGCTGGCAGGACGCTCGGTATTTTGCTACCTCCTCTGCCTGTGACGTTCAAAGGGGCTCGATCGCATTTCAAACTGCCTATCTAAAGAGGTCGAAGATTTCCCCCTCCTATGAGTTGAAGTCTCTTCATGGTGGAGAAACTCCAAGTCAGCACCATGGAAATAGCATTAACCTGTGTGGATGCAAGATCTGAAAGATATGGTTGACAGAAGCTTTCCAGTTGTTGCTGAATTGATGTTACTTAAGAGCAAAATGGAATTAATTACCATTGTACTAACTAGATTTGTAAGTTATCCTTAAATTTGCTTTTCGGGTATGCATGTGATCTTGTAATGGAGTGCGAGGGAGTGGTGTGGATTCCTTGATCTCTAGAATTACATAGCATCACCTGACCATGGTGGCCGATCAAGACATTATGCATCGGCAACGGAAAGTCACATTGCCCAAACCGTCGCATCTTCTCTCCCATTATCCCCACATTAGAACTCTGTTCCACTAAGTTTATGCCATGTTCAGGCAATCAATCAGAATGTCTGGTGTGCTCATTTCCGACGGCTGACAAAATTCCCCCAGGGCACCAGGCAAGCCTGAGGGAACGGGCTGATTGGGGGATCGTGCTCTTTGCCACTGCGCAGTTACAATTTGTGGGGAGAGACGCTGAGTGCTCTGCCGCTCTACAGCAGTGATCGGCGGGGTGGGGGAGTGGAGACCGCTTTCTTTCTATATTTGCGATCGGTGGGCGGAGGAAGGGGGCCTTTGCCGCTATGCAGTAGCCATCAGTGTGGATCGGGGGTCAGTTGGAGAGGGCATCTCTGATATTCTGCAGTAGCGATATTTCGGGGACAGAGCGGGGGAATCTGCATTAGTAGCCAGTGGGATGGAGGTATCAAGAAAACTGATTATAGCAGCAGAGAAACTGACAGTTCTCTTAGAACCTGGAATAACGCGCATTCAAAAATGAGACCCTATAAATTGTGTACATATGTCCCATTTGCACACTCATTTAGAAGTTCGCACTTTTTGGTAAGATCGTACCTTATATGCCTTCTGCAAAACGTGTTTTCCTATGTCTGTGTTGTCTCCGAATTTATCTACCTTGGTTGTTTCCCTGAGATAATTATTCCATGTGATCTACAAAATTTTGACACACAAGCTAATTCATGCTTTCTGTGTCAGCCGATCGTCAGTGCCGATGTTACGACACCCACGTCTGCCTACCCCCCCGCCCCGCCCCCAAAACGAACATATGCCAGAACACTTGCTATAACTTTTGATGTGACATTTATCAAATGTATGATTTGGGCTCTAGATCTGGACGTTCTTATTTATCCGCTGCACATTATTCCTTCAAATAAAACTAATAGACTTCTTAAAATGTTTTTTTTTTCCCGAAATCATGCTGAATCTTCCGAATTACATTGAGCTGATCCAAATGCCCAGCTGTAATCGGTCGATTGTAATAACGTCTCATGATAGATATAAGATAAATGCCAACAATATTTTTGTTTACGTAGTTGAAAGATTATTGCTCTTGACATTTCAGTCATAACATCCCCCCACCTACCCACCCCTCCATCCCCCACTCCCCCAATCCCTCATGTAAAACACAGAGTATGATTTCAAAAGGTGATTTTGTTCTTTGTCTCTTCGGATCCTAGAATATGTTAGTCAGTCTGGACGACATTTTGACAGCACTATAGTTTGATGCTGTAATTCAATATCATAAATACGACAATTTCAAAATGCAAAGAATGAAAGAGCACGAGCATCAAAATCACCAGAACTCATAGCAAAACAATTATTTGAGATCAATGACATCATCTTTGATGACAGTTCTGCACACTTAAAAGCCGATATTCCCGTTAAATTGCACTGGCCAGTGAGGAGGCATGGGAGCACCATTGTCAGTAATGATGCCTCACAGCACCAGGGATCCGGGTTTAATTCCCGCTTGTCTTTTTGTCTGTGTGGAGTTGCAAAATTTCGCGTGTTTGTCTGGCTTTCCTCGAGGTGTTCTGGTACCCTCCAACAATTTAAAAGACCTGCTAGTTGTGTGTATTGACCATGAAAATTTGTTGGTCAGTGCACCCGAGAACGCATTGGAGCATGGCGAATAGGGGGTATTCTCCGTAACGTAATTGTAGTGTTAATGCAAGCCTATAGAAGCAATACATTTAATTTTGAACTTTAATTATTTAGCAGTAGTTTGTGTAGTACTAGCCAATCTGAATCTTCTGAATCTTTAGCGATTCTTAAATTATCAAGTGCAACGTAAGCCAAATTGTAACAATTATATTTCTAAATTGATACATCATTTGACTTGGATGACTGCCTCTGTGGAGTTTGTACTTACCTCCGTGTCTGTGTGTTATTCCTTTGAGTGATGCCATTTTTTCTCACGTGAAAGATGTGTAGATTAAACAGGTCGGATTCGTGTGCCAAGATGTACAGGTTCGGGGGTCTAGCGGGCAAAACATGTGGGGTTACCTGGATAGTGTCTGTGCAAGATGACCAGTTGGTCGAACTGCGTATTTCTGTACATTGTTGGTTGTATAACGCCATGTTTTATGAACAAAAATGGAATATTAAGCAATCTACCTTATCCAAATTAGGGAACGGATCAAACCATTTATGCAAGGCATATATTTTACATCATTTCGTGGGCGACTTTATCTTTTAATTGTTCTGGAAGTTAAGTATTAGCATTTGGAATATTGTGATCATTATTTAACCTGGTGTGGTATCAGCTTTAAACAAACATCTAAAATTAATTGTACTGATTTTACAACACATAATCCTCCAGTTTTAAATCTTAATTCCATTATATTCAATAATCCATGCCACTGTTCTCTCCGCTGTCGTCTCAAACAACATATTCCATTGAATTGAGGTAATTGAAAAACTTTCTGACCAGTTCTTACATGCACCAAATCCTGCGCATGTACAACAACTTTGCTTGGTAACCTATAGTGGCTCTGTTGAAACAACACTTGAACTTGACAATTCGAATTGGCGTTTTAGGTTTCTCAATAGCCTTGTCCCTTCTTATTTTGGTCATCTCCCCAGACCCACAACCATACTGTTAAATGTGTTATCTTCAAATTTTGACTATTTTAGCTTCCATTTTTGAATTATCACGCCATTGATTCGACTACGGGTAGCGTCGAAATCCATAATATCTCACAACATATTCACATCGTTCATTTATTATTTATTTTATCATCCAAGTATTTATAGTCCTTCCTAATATTTGCTTTATTTCATATCAGTAACATTCTGTTCAAACATTATCTAACTGACGATGGATATATTATTTATGGATATATGGATAACCTTTCCGACAATTAATCTCCTCGGCGTGAACAGTGATGTCGGTTTTTATTGAGATGTGATCAGAATAACAAGGCCAAAATTTATTTGTTAATATTTGCACTGTTCATTTGTCGGTTTTTCTGGAACAAAATGGACCTCACCTGATCTAAATGATCAGCTGAAGACCCATTCCATTTTGTTGGTCTGAGCAGGAGTGCTGACGCATTATCAACGAGATGGATGATCAATTCAAAATGTCTTTCAAACTGCAAATCTTTAGCAGTTCT
The DNA here is from genome assembly GCA_024679065.1 of Sphyrna mokarran. NCBI lineage: Eukaryota > Metazoa > Chordata > Chondrichthyes > Carcharhiniformes > Carcharhinidae > Sphyrna > Sphyrna mokarran. The sequence continues at coordinate 99,886,312 of JAGIQG010000009.1, forward strand.
AAGTGCAGAATGTTTCTCGCTCAGCCTTATTTGATTCGGAAACATGTTCAATACGCAATTACAGATAGATCACTAAATGAATAGTGAATGATGCGGACAGTACACATTGATTGTGTTTCATTCAATGAGGAATCGCTGTTGATTTAAATGCTTAAAGCTGCTTGGTATAGTGGTTATAGTATTCCATCTGTAATTTACAGAGATCCATATCCTCTGTAGAGGGTCCTGCACCAAATTCACTTTCTCGTCATCACAAATTTCAGTGAAAAATTACTGGAATTATTCTAGGCAACTGTGATTTTGACGACTTGCTAACGCTTATGGTTGGCCAAGTATTGGTGCAAAATCCTCGGTCTGATATAAATTGGGCCCGAATTTGCCGTTGTGATTCTAAGGAGGTGATTTTACCGTTTTGATTCTAAGTGTCGCATCTGGGTGTGATTCAGATCCGACTTGTAAAGCTGTTCTCAGGCGCTACCATACTCAGCCTGAAAAAAATAGCGAATCTGAAAACCCTGTAGATGGGGATAGGCGCCCGAAACGCTGTTGCTCCAAACGGAGCATTCAATTGCGCGCGCGCAGTAAAAGAAAATTGAAAGACGTTGCCTTCCCACATCGCTCCAGGGCCGCAAAAGGCGAGTAAAGGGGCCAGGATGCGATGGTCCTCAAGACATCGCCACACCTCCACAACATGTCTGTTCTTCTTATCCACCTACCACCCCCCTACCCTCCATACCGCGCCCCCTACCCATTTCTCCTCCACCGATTGACTGCACAGTGGCAGCCGATTGCCATCCCCCTCCCCCCTCCGCACTGAGTGCCCGCAGAATGGCAGGAGCACCCTGCCTCCCCCTGCCCCTTCCACACTAGAGATCCATCTGAAATTCCTCCTTCCCCCCTTTCCCAGAGAGCAATCTGACCCGCTTCCTCCTGTCTCCACACTAGATGTACATTAAACCCAACGTCTCCCCCATCATCAACAGATAATCATCCCGCCTCCTAGCTCTATTCCTCCCCCCCAACCCATCAAGTGAACCATCATGCCTTTCTCTACCACCCCTCTAGTAGAGAATGACCTGTTCCGCCCCGTCCACTCCCCCACACACCAGAGAATAATCTTGCCTTCGTTCCCCCAAACCACGCCCCCCCACACCCCGCCTACTCCATTACCACAGATCAGAGGTAGAGAGCCGCTGGAAGCTCTGAACCTACCTCTTCAGATGCTGGGGCACCCAAAACAGATGTTTGTGGAGCATAGATGTTTGGCCTTCCATCTGGAAGGCCAGCCGCTATGGTAAAGGGGGTACGTTTTTTGTGTCCAGTCTATTAAGTCAATTTTAAAGTGTCGCTCGCGTTTCGGGCACAGTCCCTGTCGCGCCTATTATGGTGCCTTGATAAAAGGGGGGAGTAGACACCGAGCCCTGCATAAATCGCGCTATTCGCCAACCCGTGGACTTTACTGAGGTTGTCACGGAAGAAACCGCGTGCACCGTTGTGTTAAAATCAGGTCCTAACTGCGGAATCTGGAGTTTTCAAGTCCAACTTTTAGACCCATTGTTAGAAGCCCCCATATGCACTCTGCCTGAAAAACAAAGCGATTCTGAATCGCTGCAGAATCATCTAGGCGGCGCTTATCACATGGTAAATACTATCAGAGCCTTCAGCTGTGCATTTACAGGAAAGTAAACATAACCGACCCCCCTGCCACGTCGTTCCCGGGCCTGATAAGACCTGGACCCCAAAGAATTTCCCCCACCAACATAACACAACTGTCCACCTTAACAAACACAACTCCCCCAACGTCACCAGCCACTACCCAAATTGATCGCGGCCTTTTTCGCCTTCCTCCTATCTCTTGCACGCAGAGTGGCAGTGATCTCTCACATCAGACAGCCATCTGACCCGCCTCCCTCTCCCTACCAGAGAACGATCTGACCCTCCCCCCTTCCCGCCTACCAGAAGACTATCAGGCCCACATTCCTTCTTCCCCACCAGATAGCGATCCGACTGGCCTCCCTACCCACACGAGAGAGCAATATGATTGACTGCTGCACCTCCATCCAGAGAGCCATCTGACCCGCCTCCCTGCTGCTACCAGAGAGCGGTCTGACTTGCCCTTCTGCCAACCAGAAGGCCATTTGACCCACGTTCCTTCTCCCTCATCAGAAAGCCATCTGACATACTTCTCTCCCTACACAAAAGAGCGATATGGCTTGCATGCTGCACCTCCAACCAAAGAAACATCTGACCGCTTTCCTCTGTCCCTTACCTCAGAGCCATCTGACCCGCCTCCCTCCTCGTCCCCACCGGAGAGCATTCTGTCCAACCTCTCTGTCACCCCCACCAGAGAGTGATCTGACCCGCGTACTCCACCACCCCAACCCACCGCCGCTCCCAAATTCCAAACCACCGATCTGAGTCAGAGAGCCGTGGCAGGCTCTGAAATTACCTCCTCATAAGATGAACCACCCGAATCACACCTTTGCAGACCATGTCTGTTTCGTTCAGAGTTTGGATGGGCGATCGCCGTGTTGAATGGGGGAAATGACAATATCTATGGGTACCTAGCCCATTAGTTCCCGATCGCGGCAATTTTAGGTCCTTGATAAAGGGGGAAAGGACAAGGAGGCAGTCGTGGATTGCTTTAATTGTCTAACACCTAAGAACCGGCACAAATCGATGGTCAAATCAAGCCCCAAAAGGCTAAATGCCAGTTTCATGCAATACGATTTCTCAGGTATGCAGGTTCGAAATTCGTCACAAATGTATTACTTTCATTATAACAATTGTGGAGCAGAACAGCTTTTTGGTCTTCCCAGAAAGGCATATAACAACTGAATCACATAATTTCACTCGATTCATGCGCTGCACAGAAATTTGTATAATGTAGGTACAGTTCCCGTTGAAGAAATGTAATATTCATCAATGTAATTTTAATATGAAGTTTGGGTGGTATTGAATTACGTTATCACACTCATGGAGAAATACTGCACGTAAACAAGCCCTTCGACTCACTTGTTAATTGTGATCAGATTTTCCACACTGAACTCGTCCCATTTGTCTGCCTTTGGCCCACATCCCTCGAAACATATCCTCGTCATGTGTCAAATGGTTCTGTAATGTTATGATTGTGCCTTCCTTTACAACCTCCTCTGGCATCTCATTCCATGTACACACCATCCTGTTTGTATCACGATTGTTTCTCAGGTCCGTTTTAAATAATTATCCTCTGAACATAAAACATTGGGCTTTTAGTTTTGGATTCCACTACACGGGGGTAAATGACTTGGCTGTTCACTTGCTGGGTGAATCTCATGATTTTATAATTCTCTATAGGGTTACCCAACATCACCCGACTTTCCAGTGAAAAGCCAATTGGATCCCTGATAATGAGATATACTGGATAACAGGCTTGTTTAGTAACAGGAAACACAAATTATGGTCGATGGATGGAATTTAGTATTGGCCGGTGCTTCGAGTGGCATACCACAGGTCTTGGGGTGTTTGGGCTCTAGCTGTTTGTGTTATTTGCTATCATTCTAGATAGGAATCTATGGAGCATCATGAGGAAAATTGCAGCCGACACAAAAATTGGCCGAGAAGTACCTAGTCTCTTAGGCTCTTATTCTCAACAAAACAACATACTTGATTCGATGATAGAGTATCAAATGAATTTTAACATACAGAAATGCGAGGTGATGCGTTCAGGGAGATCAAGAAGTTACAGGGAATGCAAAACAATTAGGAATATATATGAGTGGAAGATGAAGTGAAATCACTTACCGCGCAAGGTCATAGGTCCCTTAAAGCAGCAGTTGAAAGAGACAAGATTTTACATAAAGGGTAAAAGATATTTTCCTTCATTGGCGCGGGTATAAAAATTAAAAGTAAGAATAAAATTTTGTAATTGCATAAGTCCTGCTGAGGTCGACACGATAGTACTGTGTGCATTACTGACCAACATTTAACTGGAAGGACGTAGTTTTTTTTCGCAGAGAACGCAGAGACGGTTTAAAATAATGTTCGTGATACAAATGTGTTCCTGTGAGGGGAGATTAATAGTTTGAGATTGTTTTATTTGGAAACAAAATGGCTGAAATTGAACTTTATTGAGGGGTTCAAAAATATGAGGGGAAGAGCCAGCGTGGGCAAGATGATATTGTTTCCCGTGGCGGAGGATTCTAGCATTAGGGGACATAAATTCAAGATATGTGGTAGAATGTATAACGTGGATACGAGGGAGAACCACAAGGAATTGCGATTCTCAAATTTGCTGCCAGAATTCATGTACAGACAGGTTTCCTAAACACTTAAAGTACAACTAGATTTGCACATTAAGCGTCGTGGTCTGGAGACCTACTAGTGCAGAAACTTGGGATTAGAAATTGAATAAATTGTCCATCAGGTTACTTGGGCCAGATTAACTTAATTTTGGCCTTCTGTGGTGTGACTTTTCTCATGTCTCTCAGCACCAAATTACACTGTGAATACCGCTATGTAAAACTGAGTTGACTTTGACACTCATCGGCCTTATAATCGATATGTGAATCACGCAGAAATGGTTCAAAAGAAGAATTCATAATGAAGCTTCAAGCATAAGTCTAGCGTCAAGAAAGGCACGTTCCAGAATGTCGACGGAAGAAATTGATCTTTCTCTGATCGGCGTCCTCATACATTGCCATTGAATCATAGATAATAGAATTCTTACAGTACAGAAGCAGGCCATTAGGTCCATCGAGTCTACAGCCACCACACCCCATTCCTTCAATCCTACATATTTATTCTGCTAATCGCTCTGGCACTGGGTTCCATCTAGCATAGCCAATCAATCAAACCCGCTTATCTTTGGACTGTGGAAGGAAACCGGAGCACCGGAAGGAAACACACTGAGACGCAGGGAAAATGTGCAAAGTCCACATAGTAATTCAAGGTTGGAATTGAACCTGGGACCCTGGCTCTGTAAGGCAACAGTGCGTACCACTGCGCCACCATGCTGTCTTATAGAACATAGAACATTACAGCGCAGTACAGGCCCTTCGGCCCTCGATGTTGCGCCGGCCAGGGGACCCTCTAGCCTAAACTATTCCAATATCATCCATATGCCTATCCACCGGCCATTTGAATGCCCCCAAAGTAGGCGAGTCCACAACTGCTGCAGGCAGGGCATTCCACGCCCTCACCACCCTCTGTGTAAAGAATCTGCCTCTGACATCCGTCCTATTACTACCACCTCTTAATTTAAAATTATGTCCCCTGCTGTTGGTCATCACCATCCGAGGAAAAGGGCTCTCACTATCCACCCTATCCAGTCCTTTGATCATCTTATACGCCTCAATTAGATCACCGCATAACCTTCTCTCTAATGAAAATAACCTCAGGTCCCTCAGCCTTTCCTCATAAGGCCTTCTCACCATACCAGGCAACATCCTGGTAAACCTCCTCTGCACCCTTTCCAATGCTTCCACATCTTTCTTATAATGCGGCGACCAGAACTGTACGCAATACTCCAAGTGCGGCCGCACCAGAGTTTTGTACAGTTGTAACATAACCTCACGGCTCCTAAATTCAATCCCTCTACCAATAAAAGCTAACACACCGTACGCCTTCTTAACAACTTTATCAACCTGGGTGCCAACTTTCAAAGAGCTATGTACCTGTACCCCAAGATCCCTCTGCTCGACAACACTATTAAGGGTCCTTCCATTAGCCCTATATTTCATATGCCTGTTATTCCTACCAAAGTGAATCACCTCACACTTATCCGTATTGAATTCCATTTGCCACCTCACGGCCCAGCTCTGCAAACTATCTATGTCCCTCTGCAAACTGTAACATCCATCCTCGCTGTCTACAACAATTATAGAATTACAGAATCCCCAGGGTCATTCGGCCCATCGATTCTGCATTGCCCGAATCCCATTGAGGCCCTATCCCTGTAATTCCATAAATTTAATCTATTAGTCTGCCTGACAGCAGTTAAGGATAACTTCACGTGGTCAATACATCTGACCTGACGAAAATCAGAGCACCCTGAGGAAACCTACGCAGATATGGGGAGAAGGAACACAGTCCACACAGACAGTGACCCGAGGCTGTAATTGGCGCCATGCCCCTGGCGTTGTCAGGCAGTAGTACTAACCAATGTGCCACCATGCTGCGTTATAATGGTTAATCATGCATTGTGCTTTGTCTAAAATAGAATTGCTCCACGTATACCATCGTAGAAATTTGTTGTTCTGACCACAAACTAAATGGGATGGAAGTTATATGTTTATGTATCACATAATTGTGTTTGAGCCAGCGAGATGGTTTGATAATTAAGACCTTGAGGCGTTTCACAGGCTTCAGCTCTTAGTGTCGGATTAAGTTAAATACATGCAGCATTAATTTCAATAATATCTGTCATTATATATTTAATCCACGTGTGAAAATAATTTTATTTTATTTTTTCAAAAAAAACTGTAACAGAGATAGGGGATTACAGACATTGATTAATAAATGCACAACTATTACTGACGCAGGAATTAACCTGAAAAAACGATTAAAATATTTGATATCACGATTGGTGGGTTTACTGAATGGAGGAACGGTCGAATGAACTAAAACTTTACCCACATGAGTCCGAATTTCACGTTCCCCTGCTTAACGTGTTTCTTTATTGGATGTCGGGTGATGCATTTGGGGACGGGTTCGCCATTGGAGAGGGGCGTAAAGTAAAATGAGATTTTTACTCTGCATTCCTGCATCCCAATGATCCAATTGATTATCTTAAATATTCAATCATTGGTTATTTAAAGTTTGTTTATACACTCATTTTTCAGACTTGTGGGAGCATATGACAACGCCCCTTATCACACAGATTATGAAACACCTTCAAGCACTACTTTTTCTATCCACTGTTAGATTGCCCATTTCCACTCTAAGTTTGGATCTTCTCCCCACTGAGCAACAAAGTCTTAACTGTAGCTAAATAAGGCACAATCGGAAATGAAATTCCCCTAGATATATCTAATCTGCTGACTGTATTTACCTTCCAATTTTCCAATGTCTGGTCGGCAAAGCACACTATCCGACATATTCAGACCCTGTTATCAGGGACAGGGTTTGGGGTGGGGAGAAGGGTGGGGAGGTGGAATTTGCAACACATCGAAGTCTGCTGCAAGACAATCAGGTAAAAAGAACTTTCAGGAGTTAAGTGCGCTTTTTGTCTCACATGTTGATCCGGTGTTGACCAAATGTTAGTTTCACCAAGGCATATGGGTCAGAGCCAGACTCTTAGTTTAATTGCTTAGGGGCCGAGAGTTAGATGAGGTTTCACTTTTGGAGATATATTGTGCGGTCTACCTGAGATGGAACCAACGCCCTGCTATGTGTCAAACGGACCTGCCATTTTTTTAGCTTCTCTGCAACCCATCAATATGGTTTCAAATTGTTTAAGTAATGCAAATTTTGACATTAAAAAAAGCTAGAATAATGCAGTCAAAGAATATAAGATAACAACGAAATTCAATTCTAAAGCTTGAGGAAAGATTTGAATTGTGTTTGTGGAAAGCCTGTCGGAAAACACTCCGGAAAGATTTTGGAACACGATAGCAATAGATTGAAACACAAATAATATGATGTAATTAATTTCAGATAGCACATCGTTACCTGATTTAAATCAAAACAAATATTTTTGCTTGTACTGTCCAGATAATTCTGGTCAACTGCTTGCAACGTTTCCAAATTAGTGCCTTCCCTCTTCTGAAATTTCCCATTGCAAGTTATGAATCTCATTGTTATTGAATAACGGACGTGAGAGAATCGGGTTCTAGGTTAAAGGAGGATGTTCAGATCGAAAAGTAACATTATTATTCAACTTCATTTTAGAAGTCCTGCGTGCATAGACAAGACACATCGGAAAAAAAGGGAACAAACTAAACGTCTGAAACCTTTAACATCAGCGGATCATGCATTTACATTGACAAATACGTAATGTTTTGCTCTTCAAACGACAGTCACGAATGTAAATTACGAAATGTCCCTTCGAGTGACCTCAGTGGAAAGAAAAAAAAAACCGGGGTGCATTCTGAGTGGCAACTTTGGAATTGTCCGATTTGCATCCTTAGAAAAAGTTAAACTGATTGAACTGCTTGTGAATTGGGGATCAATGTTATTTGAACAGAAGAAATCAGTTCACATTTAACCAGAACAATACTATGGAGTAGACATTTTTCTTTCTTGCATTAGAACTGCGAGTGCAATATCGATCAATGACCAGTTGATATTTGTCGACATTAACTGCATTGGAAGGAAGCACAACCGATAATTTGGCAGTATGTTTCCGAAAAAAAAAGATTCTAGATGCATTTATTATTCATCAGATACAACTTAATAATCATTGTCATTAGAGAGGGTAACTGCAAACCTAACATACTACGGTTACAAGTAGTAACTATTCATTCTGTTCCGGATTGGCTCATCAAGATGAATAGCAGTCGGCCTTGGTATTGACACTAACACATATGTAGAACATACAAAATAGACATATTCCATCGTGGTTAAATGCAAATTACATCATTTCGTGAATAGAAAAGCGATAAAATCGAAAAGCACCAGTCTGTGGTACGCTTTTTTATTTGTGTAGGGCCGGGAACATTTCCAGTTCTTAAGCCCAGTATGTGTGCAGCAAGTGTCTCCATCTGCAGCGTCTGCAAGCCCAGATTTCGGAGCTAGAAAGGCGGCTAGAAAATCTAGATATATCTGCAAAGCGGATAGTATAATGGATATCACTAGACAGATGTGGATACACCTCAGACTAAGATTCTCCAGGCAAGAAGGTAGTGAGAGAACACCAGGCAGAACAAGATGGCGAGATACGCAGGCACAATCCCCTGTTGTCATTCCACTGAAATCGGTCTTATTGTTTTGAATGCTGTTGAGGTGAACAGCCTTCCAGGAAATGTTGCCATTGCCAAATGTGTTGAATTAAGTTGGGTTCGGATGAAACCAAGAGGAGCTAAAGGTGTGAAAATGCAACACTTCAGTAGCAATAGTAGGAAGGTAGATTATTATTTCAATAAGTGTAAATTCAGAGAGGTTGACACTGAACAAGGCCTTGCTGGCCTCCTGATCAATCGTTTAAAGTAAGCAAACAAGTACAGCAGCCAGTAAAGAAGGCAACTGGTATTTTAGTCTTCACAACCAGGGACATTGAATGTAACGGATCATTCAGTGCAATTATACGCTGTGTTTTAAGGCCATGGGTGCAGTTTTGGCGTCCATATTTGAGGAAGGATGTTCTTGCTTTGGAGGCAGTGCAGCGAAGATTTACCAGGCTATTCCCTGGGATTGCAAGTCTGTCATACGTGGAACGACTAAGGATATTATGACTATTTTCATTGCAGTTTAGAAGAATCAGAAAGATACCATAACAAATTATACATTTCCAGCAGGCTTAGGCAGGGTGGATTCAAAAAGAATGCTCCCAGTGTTGGAGCAGTCCAGAATTAGAGGTCATATTTGTGAATGAGCGGTATACCTTTTAGGACTGAGTTGTGGAGAACTTTCTTCAGCCAGACAGTGGTGAATTAGAAAAAAAAACATTCCGAACGAATGAAGCTGAGGCGACGAAAAAAAAAATGGAGATTTCAAAGATAAATTAGACACACTCTTAGAGCTGAGGAAGGCACCATCAGGATATTGAATTTGATGGTCAGCCATTAGCAAAATGAATGTCGGAGCAAGATCTATGCGAAGAATGGCCTACTCCTGAACTTAATTTCTATCCCAACGGATATTTACAAGCAAAGCAGTTTGCGTCCTCGAGGCTGCCATTAACATGAAACGGAACTTTACTGTCCATTAAATACTATCAGGGCAAGACCAAATTAATTGCTAGGAAATAGCACGTGGCTCATGCAAGTATGTTCAGCTCCTTCAATGTGCAAGTCAGGAGTCTGGTGAATACCGAAACATTCCCAACCATATCAACTACCAACCTAACTTGAAAAATTATTCTCGTTCCTTCACTACAATGCTGCAACTTTGCAACTTTTTTGTTTGCACTTGTATCGCATGGAGTGCAGCGCTTCATGAAGCAGTTCAAGGTCAACTTGGTAATGAAACTTGGACGCGAACAATGATATTTGACACGGACAACAACTCGCCAATCTCAAAAATAAATTTAAAATATGCAGCAACATAACACTCCCTTTTCCCGTCTTTATTTGTGAAAATTAGCCACTTCAAATGATGGTATTACATTAGATTGGATATCAATGTTAGTCCCAGTTCAAACGTTGTTGCGGAACTATTTAATTTTGGTGTTCCCACCATCATAGCTGAAAGAGCACTGAGGCTGGAACAGACATGAGGATGCTATTGGTTTTCCACGTAAGTACTCCAATAAGCCAAGTGACTCCTAAGACTTTCTTACTGATGGACGGGAAACCGTCAGGTCATGTGTTGCTTTTAGCGCATCCGCATGCCGCCTCTAACCGAGTTCAACTCAGAATATGTTTGTCCGAACCCGATGTCTGATAATGGATTCGTTTTCTTTCCAGGGACTGCCAATTGGTTAGTATGAAAGCGGTCTTGCGTCATCTCTGTCTCTTTTTTGCCGTCGTTCAATCAGAGTCAAAAGTTTATATAAACTAAATCACCCGCCAAATCTGTGGCCAATGCCTATATTGGTGGTAGGAAATAAAATCCTGCATAATATGATACTTTGTGTGTTCCATTGCACTGGGAGCCTGCTTTTGCACATGGACTTGTGTAGATATGTCGACGTAAAGATGTGGGGTTATGTATAAATACAAGTTGTCCATACTGACTGAATGCTTATATGTATTTATCTGAAACAGAGAAAACAGAACTGAAAGTTGATTCGTATGTAAAATGAAATACAATCCATTTCATACTGTGGACGCAAATCTTGACTGCTTGATTCAAATAGGAAAGCAGTTAATGAATAATAACATACATACAAAAGAACAAATGTTTTATAGAATCAGGGGAAACAATTCATAAAAGTCGTCAAATGATGCTCGTGACTAGAAAACAGTAGCGCATGTCTATGTAATTATTGCATTTTCGTCGTCACGCAAGTTCCTTACTGATAACATTCATGTTAAGTCTTCTGGCTTTTTAAAAAAACCAATTGGTGCTCTAAAGTTATTCAGCATAAGGCACAGAATGATTATAAAGTGTTTGGGAATTAAGCTATGTGCATTTAGCACAATGCAAAGCGTTGCACACAGGGCACATAGCGGTACATTACACACACAAAAAAAATCGCTCATTCTTGGTTTGCAAGTACAAAGCATAGATATTGCTATATTGCTGTTAAATACGCTACTGTCAAAGCTCGTTACATTGCAATTATTTGGAGAGATTGGCAAGAAGAAAAAAATGTAAAGATAACTATGAAAAGGCTATACTGCACGAAAAAAAAAATGAATGGCGGTTTTGAATGTGCTCAAGGTCCACCTGCTCAATTCGAACATGAATATAAAATGACGCTTATCTATTCTCTGTTGCAGTATCAATGGCAATGGTTCCATCATTCTGTGTTTTAAATTCTGAGCATTCTAATATGGATATGGCAATGCTCTCTGTTGTTTTGAAATACACACAATTAGAATATAAACTGAAATAACTTGGAGCAGACAATTCCAGCTGTTAGAAACTGGTTCAATAGATGAGTTATTCGCCAAGAAATGCATTGGCTTCACTCTTTCTCTTCTCGTTCATCCTGAAATATACATCATTAAATGGAATTATGTCATTATACAGCAGTCAACTGTAATCAATATTTTCTCAGCATCGACTTGTTTTGTTATTTTAAAAATGCAGAAATAAACGATGATGATAGCTCTCAAAATATTTTGTAGTAACTGAGCATATTAGTTCTGAGTCACCAAATATTTCATCAGGCTTCAGTTTTTTGTCTACACTAGTATAGTATTGCCACTAACTGCAATGTTTTGTTGATGCACTACAAGTTCAGGACAAAGTCTCTTTGTTCTCCAGTTCGAGAGAAATCATGCATTGATCACATTGGAAGCTCTTCAACATTGGTATATTATGTCCCTTATCTGGGAACATGATTCCCAGGGATCTTGATACCAGCAGAAATATCAGGTCGTTATGCATTCATGAACATAAAACCGAAAGAACGTAGGTCATGGCAGAAATCAACTTCCCATGGAAAAAAGTCTTTATTTTTGTTATTATTTCTGAGTTGTATGATTCAGTTGGTTTAATATGGTGCCATATCTTTCCATCAATTACTGATTTTTCTAGGAGTGTTCGCCGGGTAGGAAGGAATAGTTATCTCCTGCCTTTGTTACCAATATATTGCAATGCTGGTAATGAAACATGGGATCCTTGTAACATTACGAATCTGGTTTGATTTTCGAAATTCGCATTTTTCCTAGCATTCATTGAAATTTTGAAAGTAGATCTGAAATAATTTAATCTGTTTCACCTTTATTAAAATTATTTCAATTTTAATTTTCCTTTTCAACGTGAACCTAGCTATATGGAAGAAGCGTTCATGACCCCTTCATAGAAAAATTTAACTATGGATACTGAAACAAGTCCCCAAGGTTCAAATTGTTCGATAACTCTTCGATATGTCTTCCATAAAATGTCATCCATAAAACTCAGTATGGAATTAAATTGACATTCGATATCTTGACAGTGAACTTTCATCTCAGTTGTATAAATATGCTTCCATGTTACTGTTGCAAATGCACTAATGGAAATAGTCTTAATTAGGAACATTAAATGGGGCAGAACTTGTCGTTAAACTGATGATATCGTGCCAGTTATTCTTTGCCTTCAAACATTCATTTCCATTGTATTAGCTGTGTAGGCGCATTAATATAATGAAGCGGGTCCACAAACGAATATGCCGCTAATATTTACCATCCTTTAGCTACCAAAAGAAAATATTAAAATAAACCAAAGGACAATCAATATACCTCTCGGTGTGTAGAATTGGAGTTTGTAAACTATAATTTTGTGTACAGTTTCCACATTTCTACCTTTAACGATGTACTATTTAAGACAGAATGTCGAGGATTATACTGTCGCTATATAAAATTTACTTTAGTCCAATCTGACAGTGTAACACATTCATGCAGAACAATTCAATGCTCTAAATTATTAGCCTTTTTTCAAAAATGAACGATAATTATCCAACCTTTACAGTCCGTATATGGCGCCGGAGAATAATGTTAAAGCACGTTATCTTTTCAGATATTACTAAAATGAAATGAATATTCATTCATGCAGGTTTCTTATGTTTGAAGTTTGAGCTGAAAATGTATCACTTCAAATTTGTTAGGACATCTTTTGGCTTTTAATCTGTATATGTAAGCAGCCGGAAAATGTAATTGTCTTCTTTAAATTCATAACTGATTGATTGCAACTTGTATTCCATTGGTTTGTATCTGTTCTGCATTCATGATGTCCGGACATTTAATTCCAAGATTTTGCATTTTTTTTAGCGATACACATTAGTGCATATAAAATGAAGGGAAGTCGTTTTACATGGGATAGAGGAAGGAAAACAACTTTGCTCATCAAATGAAATGACTTGGCCTGGAAAGCGTTTGAATAGTGCAGAAAATTAAAGTTCTCATGCTGGAAGGCCTGTTTAAGTAATGCAAACTATGTCAATTTATCTGTTCTGTCTTCTAAAGAAATCACAACTTTACTGTTTTAGTATAATGCCGCACTTTATTTACAGCAGTGAAATTATATCTTCAGGGTTTCTTTTATTCCATTGATGGATATCTACTAAATTAATCTTCTCTGCTGTTGGGAGACCAGCTAATGTTTGCTGAACAATGAACTGACAGTGATTGCCTAACTTGATATATGATGTATTTTTACCATGAAAATACTGTGAGAAGATATATACTTCTTTATAAGTATCACGTGTTCTCTCTACGTTGCTTATCTGGCATTGGATGTAATGCTGTTTGATTTAGTTTAACACAAATGTTATAAGAAAAAAATGAACCCTCGATCGTTCAGTCAAAGTTAGCTAAATAAAGAGAGATTTTATACCTCTGCAACATGTCTCGCACTGTCCTTAGATCCATTGATATCTAATATCTGAAATTATATCCATCTCCGTCTTCAGCATGCAAAATAACTGAAAATCCATAGTCATCTGAGGTAGAAACTTTAAAGTCATCCACGACCATGTGATGATGAAATTCATCCTCTTTGAATTCCTCGTCGCCTGCATCTAATTTTGCACAGAATTTCTAAGGATTAGATGACATCACACAGGCGGAGGGAATCATTCTTGCCGCATCTAAACTAAATTCATCTATAAATATTTTGCATGCTTATTATTCTTCTCATTCTTTTGAACTCTAGAGAGCATAAGTGCCACTTCCTCGATCACTGTTGAAATGACAATTCCGCCACTGGACCGTCTCTCGAAGAATCATTTCACTTCATGTCTACCAGGAGCTTCTGCCCTTAATTAGGAAGAAGAAACATCACTCTATATTCCATTTTTGTTCTCACCAAGGCACTGTACGATACAGAGCGACTTATTTATCAATGCATTCAAATCCTTTCCAAAAACAATACTTTTGTCTTCCTAATTTCATTTATATGTTAGGTTTTAGTGATGTACAATAGGACCATGATGTCATTTTGTAAGTAAAAACTTGCTGATGTGTCATAATTTAAGAAAATTTCTGTTTCGTCTATGGCAGTATGCAACTTCACGCTTTCCATAATACATTCTGATTCTCATGTTCTTCACACTCATTTAGCATGCCCATTTCCTCTCCATGTCCTCTTGCAACCTATTTACATACTTGCTTACATTATTTCGACCTCTGTATCAACAATAACTTAGAATATTGTTTTTTAAACGCCAAATCCAGAATAGTATACGTTATATAGCTGGTGCAGCCAGTAATCTTTGTGACTCCCAGTTAGTTGCTTTGTCACTTCGTAAGACTGAACAATTTATTGATACTTTCTGCTTTTTGTATGGAGACTGACTTTCACAGGATCATACAGAAAATAAATGGCCAATGGGGCCATGAGATTCGCAACAACACGTCGGAAACAATTTCCATCCCACTTGATCCATTCACAAGCACCGGGCCCACAACTTTTAATGTTATGACGTGCCGAATGCTCAGCTTGATACTTTTCTAGGGATGTCAGGCAACTCACCTCTACCACCCTCACCGGCAGCACATTCCAGGCTGTCACCTACTTCTATTTATTTTAAGCATTCTGACCCGCACCTTGAGTCCTTAAACTCTAATGAGTGACCTTCAACCACGTGTAACAGCTGTTCTTTATCGACTGTGTTCAAGCCACTCAGAATCTTGTTCATCTCAATCCTGTGGCGCCCCAGATTTGTATGTTCCAACGAAAGACTATCAAACTTTCATGATAAGTTCACTGTTGCTCCCCGGATAGCATTCAGCTGAATACAATTTGCATCGCCTCCAGTACAATGACAACATTGTTTTAATATGTGATCAGGATTGCACACAACACTCTTGCTGTGGCATCACCAAAATTCAATACAATTCCAAACTGACGTCGCTATTTCCGTAATCAACGTCTCAATTAATCAGGCAAATGACTTATATGATATTTTCATCATGTAACTAACATGCCCTTCTGTCTTTAGTGACTTTTCTACGAACAAGTTTTTTTTTTAATACAGAGTTTCCTAAAATGATGCCTTTCATTGATTATTTCCTTGTCAAATTACTCCTAATTTGTATCACCTGAGCCTTTTCAGCGTTAAATTCTACCTACTACGTATGTGCCCATTGACCATCCGTCCATCGTCTATGTCTTATTGCAGCTGAAGTCACTTAGCCTCTCTGTGAAACAACTAGTCAACCATGAAGTCACCTACTAACATTCTAATATAGCCGCTACCTCCAAATAGCCATCTATAATGTTTATATAAATGAATAATAAAATGGATTCTCTGCTGTATGCAACTGAGCAATGATTTCCAGTTACCACGGCAGCCTTTTGTCATCAAACAGTATCTCCTACAACTGAGTTAAGTTTGAATCTACTTAATGAAATTACTCTGTATCCCTTATGCATTTGCCTTGTTTAAAGGTCTGCCATGTCGGACGCCGTCTAATTGTTTGCGGAAATCCATGTAGACTACATCGACTGCACTATCTTCATCTAAATGTCTTGTTAATTCCTCAAAAAAAATCAAGTCGAATTGATCGGCGTACTCTTGTTCAGAAGAAGCAATTATGACCAACACTGATCAAGCATTTTCTCTGGATGTGGACAGAGATGCTTTCCTTTGGAATATATTTTCACAAATATTTTCTGTAACAGTGATGAGAGGTTCACTGTTCAGTACTTAGCTGATTTATCTTTACAACCCTTTCTAAACAGCAGGACCATAGCAGATGTCCTCCAGTTTTCTGATACTTTCTATTTTGTCAGAGAATTAATGATCTATATGAGATGATCCCGCCCTTGCCTCTCACATCATCCTGGCTCATAATTCATCTAGATATGAATTGTGTAGATTTGCCAACTTTTAAGTCAGGGCATCGAATATCTTTTCCTTCCAGGTTTTAGCAATTTGCAAATAAACCTCGCAGTCCGTCTCCCTCAATTGCATGCATCCATCCCCACCCTCTTGGGTGAAGATAGATCTGAAATTTTCGTTCAACTTTGTACCCATGTCCTCTCGGTCCACTCACATGTTCTCACCTTGGACCCAATTGTGCGCTACTCTTCCTCTGTTTCTCCACTTCCCATTGATATACTGATAAACCATTTTGGAATTGTCTGTACTTTTAACAGCCACTGTTATCACATATGCACTATCTAACATTCATATTGTTTTCTTATCCTCCAATCTGCACCTGCCGTTCATCACTAATTCCTCTCTAGATTTGTTCCCATTGTTTTTTAGAGAACATAGAAAACATACAGGAAAACTATAGCACAAACAAGCCCTTCAGCCCACAAGTTGTGCCGAGCATGTCCGTACCTACTAGGCTTACTTATCCTCTATCGTACAATGCCCCATGTATTATCCAAAAGTCTCTTAAAAGACCCTATTGAATCCGCCTCCACCACCACTGCCGGCAGCCGATTCCACGCACCCACCATCCTCGGAGTGAAAAAAAAAATGCTCCTGACATCTCCTCTGTACCTATTCACCAGCACACTAAACTTGTGTCTTCTTGTGACAGCCATTTCAGTCTTGGGAAAAAAACCACAGATAATCCAAAAGATCAATACCTCTCAACATCTTATACACCTTTATCAGGTCATATTCTATCTCTCATCATTCTTCGTCTATCCACGGAGACAAGACCAAGCTCTTTCAACCTATCCTCATAAGGCAAACCATCTAATTCAGGCAACATCCTAGTAAATCTCCTCCGCACCCTTTCTATGACTTCCACATCCTTCCTGTAATGAGGCAACCAGAAGTTAGCACAGTATTCCACTTGGGGTCTGACCAGGGTCTTATACAGCTGCAACATTATCTCCCGACTCCTAAACTCAATTCCTCGATTGATGAAGGCTGGTACACCATATGCTTTCTTAACCAAATCCTCTACCTGCGAAGCTGATTTGAGCTTCCTATCACTCTGGACCCCAAGATCCTCCTGATCTTCCACACTTCCAAGAGTCTTCCTCTTAATATTATATTCCTTCATCCCATTTGACCTGCCAAAATGAATCACCACACACTTAACTGGATTGAAGTCACCCTGCCACTTCTCAGCCCAGTCTTGCATCCTATCTATGTCTCGTTGCAACTTTGGACATCCCTTGCTCTGGCCACGACGCCTCCAAGCATTGTGTCATCGGCAAACTTCTCAACCCATTCCTTCACTTCCTCATCCAGGTCATTTATAAAAAAAAACCTTCTCTTGATATCATGAATAAGTCTGGTTATTCAAGACTCTATAGGTGTGTAATGCTATAGAATACATTGGACTTGTATCTTCCTCTTTTTTATGTTTTCAACCTCCACCGACCCATACATACATTTTTTCCGTAGATTTAATTATTTGTAGCTGTTCCCAACCACCTTAGGCCGATTTTGCATTAAGTTATGAAATATACTCTTCACTACTCCAAAGATATTTTTGCAACTCACTATTTCTTTGTTAAAAGCAAACTCATAATGCACTATGGTTATCATCATATTGCTTCTCATCAACCTCCTGAAAAATATCGGATATCATTTGGGGCATTGTTCGGGTGAGACCAGAAATTCCCACTGTAGGCCGTTGGGGATTACCTTTGTTGAACCCTTGCCCTCTCAATTCTATGGTAGGGGAGACGATAGAATTCCATATTTGTTATCATTTTGAATCAAAATTAAGTGTAAAAAGTATTTTAAAAAATCATTTATTCTGGACATGCATTGCTCCTCATATGTAGCTGCAGAATATTGAAACGAAGTCTTAAGTAGAAATGACCCGAACCAGGCCACTAAATGATATCCGAGTTGATAAAGAAACAAGATTTATAAATGTATCGAGGAAGATTACAACGCAGAGTATTTTTGAGATACTTGGTTGAACGAGTACTATGAATAGGTAACCAACGAAATCTGCATTTTTTTTTTAGTTTTGGTCATGTGCATTAGCTAAGACTTCATAGTTAATGTTGGCATACAGAAAACGGTCATTGGTTTGTTGGTCACATTAATCATATCAGAGAAGTGAGTAGTACTTATAATATTACAGTCAAATTCTCAAAAAGGTGGTAAACATAGCCCAAGCCCTTTATTTTGAATAGCGAGAGAAATGCAGAAAATGTAAAATACCAGTAAGAACAATGTGATTGGAATTGTTTTGAAAATATAATGAAACGTGGAAACCATAGGCATTTCAATAAAACGTTACTTAAAATACAGAGAAGAGTGGTTTGATGGAGGATTGCTGAATTTCGGGAGAAAAGAGACTCCAAACGATATTTCTTCTGCAAGAAACAAAATGTACGGTCTGGCTGGAAGTCTTTGGAAAACACCGAAGCCTACATGTGCAGAATGCTGGGTGGCCAGATCTGTTAGGGGGAGAGAAAAAAGCGTGGTTGACGTATAATATCTGGAAGTTATCAAAGGGCGGACAACGAGAAACTGGAGGAAGAGCTTGCTTTCAGTTTCGGAAAACACACGGTGAGCGGCACGCCCTTCTGCCGTAAGTTTTCAATAACTTACATGGTGCGTTCCTGTCCAAAGACAGATTGTGTCTGATATTTTTTGAAACAATGATCTTTTCCAGAAAGTTACAAAACGTCTTGCCAAAACATATCAGTACATGATTTCGCGTTAAGTGCACTTTTAATATCGTATGTTTGAATGAGTACAATGAATCGCCATCTAGGGAATCCTGCCCTCCCATAATATTTTCGGAGGAAGATTGATTAACTAAACAGAAGTAGAGATCATAGTCGAATCGTCCATTTCCGTGTGAGAAAACTACACCTTCCTGAAAATCAGTTTGATCAAGTTGAATTTCGTTAACGTCAATTAAGGGGCCGAAAGTATGGTAGGTAAAGTTTTAGATAAAACAAAGATAGTAGGAAAGTGATTTTTTTCAAACAACATGAGGAATTTTCAAAGTGATTCAAAGTTTTAGGGAGTGAGTTTTACAATAGCGGAGAGGGCATAACAGACGAAAATAATCTGTTCTTTGATGAGAGAGACGGGGAGGAGACACTTCAGGTAGAGAAAGATTTGGTTGTCCTCATGCTTAAAACACACACCCAAAAAATAGTTTATTTCCGTTTCCAGTCAGAGATTAAGAAGACAAGTTCTTCATTTGCATTTGTTCCGAAAGGCGGCCATTGCCCAACATAAGAGCGTTGCTGCAGTAGCACAACACGTGCGTGAAACGGTACCTGCAGTGTTATTCGTACTTTTGTTCCCTGCATCTGAGGAAAACAATTGCATTAAAATCAGTTCAAATTTGCATCACTGGACTCATTATTGAATGCAAAGTTATTTTTTTACTTTCACGCAGAGAGGCTCAGTTTGTTCGAACTCTTTGGATTTTAGAATGATTAATACATATCCTATCAACACAACGTCCTGAATGATGCAGTTTATATGTACGCGATTTTTCTGCATTGATGAGGTAACTGCAGTCATGTCTAATTACTGTAGATTTCGTGGTGTTCAATTGAAAATCAAATGAGATTTTCACGCAAAGTGACTTATTTTCAGCTTCTTCGCAATCAACAACAGTTATGAAACTGCAATTATTTTCCGATTGCTTGATCAAGTTAAGATATGGTTCATTTCTGATATCCGTATGACCATATGGGCAAAAGATTCCGCTATTTCTTTGCATCAACTATTTTCTATTACCGAACTTGATACTACGAATACATTGGGACATTCGTTAGCTACATCCTCCAAGGTTTACATGACGACGACTCTGCTTGCTATATGTCGTGGTTTAATCTACACAAGCGCCAATAACAGTTTTATTTGTATATAATGCAAGCGAAATTCGAAAATCCAGGTGTCATTTTATTAGAGGAATATAAAAACTACTCAACAAAATAAATAGTGTAGCTGCCTCATAGTGTACTAATCAGTATCAAGACAGGAGAAACAGCAATAACTGAAAAAAAAATCGTCGAACAAATGAAATATAGCACGTTAAGTTACAGACAGATTTGCGATTGTTCGCAGGAATTTTCACAGGCACTAAACGTTTGTCAGTGATCATTGTGAATCAAAAATATCCTCTAAGTTCTTCTCTTCGTCACCTGGAATTATAGTTTATTTTTCTCCCTTCATGATCAAACACCTAATTTCCCTTCAACAGCAATTCCATCTCCCACTGCTACAAAGGCTGATTGCATCTGCGTGGTTCAGTTTCTTTTGCAGAGATTACTTCCCAATGGGTTTAAACGTCTGCATCTCAGCAACTGTTGATCAGCATAATCTCAGCTCTGTAGTTCTGCTGACAAGATGAAAACTGCTCAGGAGTTTTTATTTGCTCCCTGCTTCCAGATTCAGCCTGCAGAGAATCCTCAGCTTCAGTATGCTGGAATTGGCTCATCAACACCACGCACTTCGCACGTCCACTCCGTCCGCCCAAAGCCACGTTAAGCGTGGCTATCAGTTGCAGTCCATGGACCCTTTTTCACCGTTACTGAAGCTCTTGATTACATTTAATGAGCTAACATTACTTCACTGAGCCGGCCCTTCAGCAGCTTCAACAAGCTGATCCCTAATCCATAACATAGAAACAGAAAATAAATGAATGTTGGCATAGCTACTCTGTCCTATGTCTTTGTTCTACCTAACAATATGCATAACATCCTTGCACACTTTCCTAATCCGAGCAGTTCCATGTGCAGCCTCCCACCTCATGAATACTACCTGTTCCTTCGCCAATCTGCAATCATCTGAGAATTTAGCCATCACACTCCCAATCCCTTCATCTCGGTCATTTAAGTTCAGTGTGGCAAATTGGGGCCAGAACTTTGAATCCTGCAGATTTTTAATAGTCACCGAATGCCAACATAAAATCTCCGTTTATTTGTACTTTCTGCATTCTACCAGTCGGCTTTGTGTGAATGCTAACATTACAGTAAATATAGGGAGACATGTTTATCATAAATACTTACTGCAAATTTCACGAAGTGTGTAAATTTCTAAAGGGAAACAGCAGAATATATTCGATATTCATAAGCAAATGAAGTGTGAAGAATGCTCTTATCTAACATTGCATTTGGAAATAGACCATGTGTAAAGTTCGCCATATTTTCATCGACGGCATTGTCTGCGTTCCCATTGGGTGCCGTCCTTTCGTTTACTGGCATATGGCATGTGTAAATACAT
The DNA here is from genome assembly GCA_024679065.1 of Sphyrna mokarran. Taxonomy (NCBI): domain Eukaryota; kingdom Metazoa; phylum Chordata; class Chondrichthyes; order Carcharhiniformes; family Carcharhinidae; genus Sphyrna; species Sphyrna mokarran. The sequence goes on from JAGIQG010000009.1 coordinate 99,908,162, forward strand.
ACATTCACACTGATAGCGAAATGTTTTATCATCGTTTAATTATGTATCAAATGTCAAACTAAAAACTTCCGTTTAAGTGGGAAGTATATATTTATTATTTTTGTGTTAATTCCGAGGAAGCAGTTATAATTTGCACTTAAATAAAACAGCAAATGTTGGGAGTCACGGTAGCACAGTGGATAGCATTGCTATCTTACAGCATTAAAGACCCGAGTTCAATTCCGCCCGTTGTATATTTTCTGTATGCATGTATCGGGCTCTTCCTGCGTCTGTGTTGGTTTCCTTTGGGTGCTCCGGCTTCCTCCTGCAGGATTAGGCTGATTGGTCATTGAAAATTGTCGCTCGCGTCAGGATACTAGTCGAGTAAACATGTTGGATCACGGGGCTAAGGCCTGGATGGTATTGAAGTCTCGATCTGCCGAATGTCCTTCTTCTGCAGTGTATGGATTATATGATTCTATGATGCTATACACTTAATTCAATGAAAATTTTCAACTAAGCATTTGAAACACATTTCATCAACATGACTTCAGCAGTTGAAAGTGCACTTACTTCGGATGTCACGTGCAGAATGAAAATCAAGGTATGTTGAGGTACTTTACCTGATTCTTTTTCACGCAGTGTTTCCGCTATTAAAATGAAATACAGAAATAAATTAAACATTGAATTACTAAAATCCCACAATTTGCTTCAAATAACAATTATTAATCAACATCAGAATTCTCAGCAGGTGGTTATTTCTCAAGGAAACGTGGAAAAGCGCGCAATTAAATAAAGTTGCTCTTGCGTTGTCGTATTACCATTGGACTAATAATTCACAGATCCAATGGATAAGGTTTGGAATCTCACCACGGCAGATGGTAAAAACTTGAATTCAATAAATATCTGGAATAAAGGTTCAGTGATGACACTTGTGGATTGTCTTACGAAAAATCATTCATGGTTGGCAAACTGTTCTCTGGCCTATACATGGTTTCAGGGCCACAGAAATGTGGTTGACAGTTAAATCCAGCAAGGCATTCAATTCTAGAAAAGAAAGGTGGATGCCAAACATTTCTGGCCCAGCTAGAGACACTGATAGCGCTTTGAAGTGTTTTCAGTGTTCCCTTTCGCTTATTTAGATCTCAACTCCGTTTGAAAATCCTTGGATGCTAAAGGGGCCCACATGGTCAAGTGCTGAAAATGTATCTTCTTGGACTGGTAAGGGACACATAATGTTTACGCCACACAACGGCTGGTAAAGACAGTCTGCAATTGGGAGGGCGGTGTGGGGGGTGGGGGGTGGAGGGAGGTGATTAATTAAGTCTAATGACATCAAAATACACTACTCTTGTCCCGAACCTCACCATAACATCAAACAACCACAAAAATAGCATATAGCAACCAAACATTTTACGGACGCAACCAATTCAAAAACCAGGCATGTTACAGCAAATACATCACATCCGGAGTTTCTTAAGTATTTCCACCGGAGAAAAACTCAGAGGAGAGACTGAATGTTTGGTGTTTGATGAGGCACGTGCGCCTCCAAAAATCAAAAATCTAGACACGATTCAACTCCATATGGACAGCTGAACTGTCACATCCATTTGAAATAGTTGTCATGATTTCCTCCCGGCATTGATGAACAGGGGCAGCTCTACCTATTACCTGCACATCTCTTTCAAGACAAACCCATTATAAGCTATAAGAAAGGAACGATCGTTGATCGCCATTGACTTCCTATTAGAAACGGACATTGCACTTACAGGAAATTATATACCCGTTTTTGCACTGTATAAGGATTATAAAATCCACCCCCCCCTTCACCACCACGCCCTCCAACCGCCCCCACCTCCCCTCCCCGTAAACGGGGTGTTTACAGGTACACTACAAACAATATTGCCTTCATGAAATCCCTTTCCACAAATAACTCAGGTGCACAAACTTAAGTTCTTAGCACAGCGGCTCACACACAATTAATATTACGAATAGCATAAAGCCATTACTGAGGATAGTCATGAATCTGAAATAATAATTTAGCCGAAAACAGCCTGAGTTCGAAATCACTGTTTGACTAAAACCTTCCATCACGTTGAAACGTATCATTCGTTCTGTAGAATAATTTTACAATGACGTAAACGAACATAAACCTTTCTTAAAGAGAATTAATTATTTAATACACATGCATTAGGCATGTGTTCCAAGACATTTGGAAGTCATGACGTGAATGTCTAATGAATTTAACTTCTGTTAACTATATTGAGTGGCTGTCCGCTCTACGAATTTCACAAACAAAAAGCCAGTTTGCTTTGGAAGCGTGGCAAGTTTAAAATTCTTGTAGGAGAAAATGCATCTCGAGCACTTAAGAGAGGCAGACAACAGAATGCGAAATCTCCCATCAATGATTTCTCAGAAATAATTATGCTCATAAATACACTCATCAGATTCAAAAACTGGCAACATAATGATCATCCATGAACAAGCATGAAGTGCAGCAAAACATATACATATAGTAAGTTGTTTCCATACAATGAATGGGCACTCCTTCCACTTTCGTAAACTGACAGTTCTGAGGTTTGACCACTCCTAATGCCTTGATGAGACATCAACATCTGTGGCTTCTTTTGTGTGTGAGAAGATCTTGACTGCCAATCCTTGGTGATACGAAGCCTAAGCATTCTAGACTTATGGAAGTCTCCTGCTTCGGTGCACGTGCGCAGCATTTGGCCACACCTTGCGATTGAACCAGAACTACTGAGTGAAACAAGGAGGAGTGGCAGAGCTCTGCAGAATCATATGGTGTTTGCATACATCTATGGTTTGTTGGATGATCTAATCGCCATCATTGCGCCATCGCGCAATGGTACATTCACAGACCGGGAAGGAGAACCGGAAGTTAAAGGGGAAGGAGCATGTTTCCTTTCCCATAATCACCGTTCAATACAAGAAGAAAGTTCCAAACGCATATGCAACAATAAGCCTTGTTGCGTCGGTCATAAAATGAAAATCATCTTGCTGAGATGTTCACGTAATAAGGAGGGTTTTCTGATATTGAAGTCTTTACAGAACGCACAACTTAGAATTTAAATGTAATAATGTTCTTTCTCGGATACAACAGTTCTTCGAGCGCGCCGTTCTAACGTGCCCGCCAATCTTTTCCTTATGGTTATGCATGACCCTGGATACTTCTGCTATATAGTCCACTGCCTGTCGTTACATTCCCAGTCGGTTAATTTTGCTTCTTTACAGAGGCACGGGATCAACATAAAACGTAGCACTTAGCTGGTCATGAACCAGCAGAACTTTGCAACTATTGTCCCGGCAAATTTACTCTAAAAATGTTAAGAGTTCCAGTCAGGAGTTTTGGGTGCAAACCTCGGCATGAGATGGAACATGTGGACTGCCTATGTTCGAGATATTTTAAGCTTTCAAATTTTAATCAATTTCAGGGCAATGCATGCGTCATCCGCTCGAAAAATTGAGTTGTAGTACCTATTCTTAAACCATAGATGACACGTTGAATTACAGTTTTGATGGATAGTGACATGATATTGCATGATCATGCAATATCATGTCATGATATTGCAATATCATGTGATATAATCACATGATATTGCATCTCCTGAGAACTTCATATTACCAGCTTCGGATTTGGAATGAGAAGTTGTTGACGATTGCCTCTGACATTTACACATCCTTTCCCCATTTCCCTTATCTGTGAGATATGCTTCAGAACAGCATATCCCACTGTCATTCAGAATTGTTGTTCCCATGAATGTTAGTAGTAATATTCGGGCTGGCAGCATTCTACCTCAGATTGTGTATAATTCTGTTCGCCTCCTCTGCCCATGATTGTTTTCCTCTCATTCGTGTCATTTGCCAATTTTCTTCCGCGTGGACTGAATATTCTGTTGAGTGGGACTCATCCAAGCATCGTTGATCATCAGCTGATGTGCCCCTTTGTCCTTCAGGCAGAAAGAAATTTGTGCTTCATCCTACTGGGTGCAGACTTGCTGTTTGCACAATTATGCATATCATCGTTTGTGTGAAATCTGTAATAGCTGTTTGACGCATGCATTGCCCTGAAATGTATTAAACTTTGAAAGCTTAAAATATCTCGAACATAGGCAGTCCACATGTTCCATCTCATGCCGAGGTTTGCACCCCAAACTCCTGACTGGAACTCTACCATTTTTAGAATAAATTTCCCGCGACCATAGTTGCAAAGTTCTACTGGTCATCCATCCTTTTCTTCCATTGCATACAGTGTCACATTGAATCCACATAATTAGGTCCAGGTATAACTTCCATTCAGGCACACTTCATCCGGTGAAAGAGCTTCCTGCTAACATCATGGTAAAACATGATCATCCGCAGTTGGTGTCTATACAAAACGGAAGGAAGTCATTTGCCCCATCAAGCATGCACCGAAAACAATCACACACAAATTCTGCCCCAAATACCCTATTACACCTGACACAAAGTGGCAATTTGAATGACCTAACATAATCTGCATGTATTTGGACTGTGGGTGAAAACTGGAGCACCTTGAATTAGCCCCCGGAGTCATGTGGAGAACATACAAACTGCACAGTCACCTGCAGCCGAAATCGAACGTGGGTTCCTGGCACTGTGTGGCCACATTTCTAAACATTGTGCCAATATGCCGCCCTGGATGAGTTCTTGGAGAAGAATGGTAAGCGGCATATTGTTGACCCACGGGGCCACAGCTTACTTGTAGTCTGACTTCTATGACCTAATCAATGTCATAGCAGGCAATTGTTGTTTGCGGCTTTTCTGGCTGCTACGGATGGTGTTTTCTCTGGCGGATATTGGCGAAAAGCATTACCAGTGATTCAATGGAATAGTTCTGAGGAAATGCTGAATAATCCTCAGTGATTCAATGGAACAATTCAGACACTAAAATTCCTCTTTATCTGGAAGACTAATTTTGTTTTGGATGGTGGTGAATAAGAACCCTTTTCGCTCCAGCGTGAATTCGGCACCGTGAACTTGCACTATGGTCAGGAAAGTACTTTTCTGCCTGTCATCCCAAAATAATTGACCAAACGTTCATTTTTTTTTACGAGGTGTGGGCATTGCTTGTTGTGCGAGTATTGATTAACAATCTCTACTCCCCTCAACTTACTGATAAGTAAGTTGTCACCGTCTCCTTGCGCCATTGCAGTCCCTGAGACGTTTAGATATCGATAGTGCTGTTCGGAATGGCATTAGTGGATGTGGAGCCAGCGACAGCGAAGGAATGACGACATATTCTCAACTCATGATTTTGATTGTCTTGGAATAGAACACGAATGTCGTGTTATCCCCAGGTTTCTACTGTCCTTGCCCTTCCACGTAGTGGTGATCTGTGATGTGGAAGCTACTGACTAAGATACCTTGTCGATTTCCTGCAGCGCATCATGTGATTGACACAGAATTTTGTCACCGCTTTTGTGTGTTGGACAGATTCAAAGTGCGTGGAAGTGGTAGAAATTAAATGACCTTCTTGAATATTGTTGCACTCGCACTCATCCGTCGAAGTGGAGAGCACTCAGGCTGACCTTTGACTTGTGTCTTGTGGATGAGGACAATATGTGCGATAGCCAAAATGGCACGTGCACAAGATTCCTAACCATTAATCTGCTCTTGAAGGCATAGTATTTATATGGTTAGTTCAGTTCGTACTCAATTGCCATGCCAGATCAGCCCCAATGTTAGATATTCCATGCTGTAAGTTATCGTGAGCATCAGAGAAAGATGATAGGTGTCATTTCCTGCGGATTACTTAAGAGTGTTTTATATCAATTCCAATGAGGGTTGGACGGAACTGGCATAACAGGCAAGTAAAAGCGGGGCCATGCATCTCATCTGGTCCCCTCCCTCCCGCCCCGATACGTAGATTAACGTTTCAATGTCATAACTTCGATAGGGCTCTCTGGTTAGATCATTGGCATGGCATAATTCTGAATGAGCAACAATGCCGGGAGAGCGAATGCATGATCAGCTTAAATGCCACAGTGCAAATGAAACGTGTGTGGAAAGTATCTTGCTTGTGCACTCGGACACAACATAATAATGTGACGTCAAAATGTGCAAATAACTGTACGAAGGCAAAACGCTTAAGTACTTGCTCGCTTCGCAGTATATCTGCACTTTGTCCTACCAGACAATCAGACACAGAATGACCACGAGAGGAGATATATCAAACATATGACCGAAATGTGATTAGAATAGGAATTCCTGGTGGACGAAAGATGCCCCAGATCTGTCTTCAATATTGCGAGCTGTTTAACTGTATTTCTTATTGCTGACCTCAACACCCCTACAGATTCAAACGAAGAGGGGATGAAATTAGTTGGAAAATAATGAACACAATTAACCTCAGTCAGAGAGACGGAACTGTCCATGTCGTAACACGAAGGAAACAACGATTCGCCTGAATGCAAATGGCCAAGTTAGATCTTTGAAATAAATTATGGAACATTCAAACTGCGATGATTATTAAATTCACAACGTTGTTCGCTTCTAAGGAAAGCAAAATTTCAGTCTTCTTCAGAGCCATGGAAGCAGCGCGCAAACTCCAACTTTGGGTTTGAAGTAGCAATGCTCAAGAAGATATGTTTTCATTCACTTTAGCATGCATTCCAGCTAGCACGATTCTAGCAATATACTTCAGCAGGGGATTGCATACCGCTTTATGAGCAGAATCTGGTGAATTCACAAGACATGTCTCAGAATCTAAGGGAGGATTTGACAACCTGGTACCTGATCTTTTCGCAGCAAATCCCTGCTCAGCCTTCACTGTTCTGGCTGCGGAGCGATAGCACAGTTGTTCGGAGTGTGCCTCATCACTTGAGGAATCCCGTTTCAATTACGGTCTCCGGTGATTATCTGATCAGCGCTTGTACATTGTCCTGCAAAGGTTTCCTCCCACAATGCAGTTTAAGTTAATTGGTCATGTTGTACCCTGCTTTAATGTTAGACAGGATAAGTACGTGGCAGGCTGGCTTGGCCATAGCCTCTTTATGCACTGCAGGGATTGCAAGATTCTGTTCTATTGTCGGTCTTCTGATTATAGCCCAATAAAACTTGCCAATAATATAGCATGGATACGTCGAAAATATGACAGAAAAGCCAAATATTATGTATAGCTTTGTGACAACATAAACACACCTCGTATTATGCCATGTTTTAGATATCTGTGAACGTGGCTTCATTCATGTAAATTTTGAACACCGCCATGGAGAGACATGTTGACTCTTCTACCCGTACGCGCTCTAACTTAAACCTCGCTACTCAGGCAGTGATCATGGTGAACTCGAACCAAAAATTACAGCGCGGTTAGTCTCAGTTCACTGGCAAGGAAACTATTCAAGATTCTTCTCAGTGAGGGAATTAATCTTCATTGAGAACGGCATTGGCTCGTCTGGGATAGTCAGCATGGATTTTTGAAAGACACGTCATTACAAAATATTTGAATTTATGTTTTGAAAATTTGAACGAGTTTCGATGGATTTTGTTATTGATTTTCGCAAAGCTTTTGATACGTCATGCATGGAGGGCTAATTGAGAACTTGAAAGCAGATGGAAACTTGGAATAATGTCTCCGAAACTGTCTTAGTAATAGAACACAAAGTGTGATGGTAGAAGGCTCTTTGCGCGTTGGAAGAACGCAGCACAGTGCCGCACCAATTAAGTTTGGGGTCTCCTACTGTTTGTTATCAGAATAAATGTTATAATTGAGAATGATCAGTAAATTTACAGATGGTTAATAGCGAAAAAAAATAGATAGGTTGGGCGGATGGTAAATAATGAAAAAGAGTGAAAATATTGCCAGTGCCGTGGCAGATCCCATATAAAACTGATAACAGTGAGGTGAATCATTTTGATGAATGTAAGACGACAAGAGAGCATTTATTGAACTGCAAGGTATTGGAAAGCTCAGAGAAACAGATTGATCATGAAGTGCTTAGTGACAGATCACAATCCAACAACACAGTTGGTTAGGGTACTTCCGAAAGCAGCACGATTCTAGCAATACACTTCAGCAAGAGATTGCAAGCCGCTTTGTGGGAGAATCTTGCTTTTATCAGTCATGACATCAATATAAGAACAATGTGGTAACATTGGAACTGTGCAGAGTGGTGGTTAGGACATAGGTGGATCAATCTGTGTAATTCTACTTATCTCAATATAGAAGGATGCAATTGTAGGTAATTAGAAACAAGAGATTCACCAGTGCGTTCACTGGGAGGAACATTTTAGCTGTATGGAGAGACAGGATCGGCCTAGGTTGCTTTCTTTAAAGCAGAAATGGGTGGGAAGTTAAATGATTGAGGTTTATAAGATTATGATCAGTATCGGCAGGGTGTATAAACAACATCTGATCCCCTTCGTTAACTGGCCAATTGCAATATGGCATAGTATTAGGATGAAGGGCAGGAGTGACCTTAAAAACAAAATCTCAAATGGCTGTCGAAATCTTGAATATACCGCCTGGGGAGTTCACGGAGGCTATAAAACTTGCAACATTTAAAAACTATTTGGATGTTCACTTGAAATGGTATGCCATTGATAGATGCGTGACAAGTGCTGCTAGATGAGGTTGTCGCGGCTATCGTCGTTGTTATTGCCTAGAGTGGGTCGATGAGCCTATTCTGCACAGTACGACTATCACTCTGTGAGTTCAACTGAGCAAGATAATACGGATTCTCAGCAGCAAATATTTTACGCTGGGGAGACATGGAGTTGACTTTTCTATCCCAGAGAGAGGGGAACCCCTTCCAGTAACCTTGTGGTATTTTTATCTCTGCACATACACATGAATTATGGAGTTGTCTAATTGTTTCAATTACTAATGGATGCCACGGGAACAATGGGTGCTACATTACGACTTCGTTTGTTTCGCTGGGGTCAGGTCTAAGGACGGGCGTTCAGGCCGTGGCATGACTGGGGTGAGAATCACAACTGCAATAGTATAAATAGTGTTATCTGGCGGATAGATTTTTCTGGGGGGCAGCGAAATCCATGGTGCAAGGTATTTAATTCAAATTGTATGTTTGCATAGTATGTAGTGTATATCATATCCCCAAGTTAACTTTATATTTCTGGAATATTATTGTGCAAACGTTATCTGGGAAACTTCCGACGGGGAATTCACCGACATCCTCGGCATTAGCTCACCATCCAACGCTGTATAATTTCGGAGTAAAAGTCTTTTAGTTGTGCATTTCCTTCTGAAGGTGAATAGTCAAAAAGTAATATTCTGTCAGTTGAAGGGCAGCGCGGTGGCACTGCTACCTCAGAACGCCAGGAATTCGGTTTACTTGCGGCCTTCTGGAAGCCTTTGTATAGATTTCGAAAGTTTTCCCCAGGGTGCTTTGGCTTTCTTCCACAATTCAAAGATGTGCCAGTTAGGTTCAATGCCTATTTTCTCCTTAATATACTAAATATGTAACGTTACGACGATAGAGACTGGGGGATTGATGTCGGCGCAAACTCGATGAGGTGAATGACGTCAATTTTCACTTTCTGACGCTATGATTCCATTAAGTCACTCGCACGCAATATTTCCTACACTCTAGTCTCCGGTGCAATTCGTTGGATACCAGTTTGCAAAGAACATTCTCTCACCTTGTACTTTAATCACATCTTTCAATTCCCTCATATCTGAAAGAAACATTCAACGTTATCATGTTAATTGATCATGTCCTGTATGTCCTGTTTTCTTTTTATTTTTATAAATCTAATGTTAAATTACGCTGGCTATTTAGATAATTACATTGGTGTTGTTTGTGTTAAGTTGGGGTGCATTTCTAAATAAAAGTTCAACGTCAGAAGAATTGAACATAAGGGATGAAAGCCCGTCACTCACATCTGTTGTCCGATCCAATATGGTCACTTATTTTTAACTCCACTTTTATACCTTTTCCATAAACTCTTTGATTCTCTATGAGATTAAGTATCCACATTTCACAAAACATCGACATTACAGGGTTAGAAATCCATGGGTGGAACTTCTGCCCACAAGGTTTGTGATTTTTCAAGTATTCGTAAGACGTTGAGTGGAGATTATCCTCATCATTGTAACAATGGCTTACTCCTCTTCCTCATTTTATGAGTACTGTTCCAACTACTTAAGCCAGAGGAAGAACTTGTTGTTCTCTAACATGTCAAGCCCTTTCAAAATCTACATGTTTCAAATAGATTTCCTTTCATTATTCCCATATCCAAGAAAATGTATGTACAATTAGCTACAGTCTCCGCGTGGGGATACCTTCCTATTGGAGCCAGCAGACTCAGTATCTCCTCAAGCGCAATCTACATGTGCAGAGGCAAATTACAGTGTGGTCTCGTAATTTAGCCATCACACTATCTGTGTTAAACTATAATCATTAGCAGCACTCTTTCTTTTTATTTTGCATAATGGCCTTTCTGTTGCATTTTACAGAGTGCGTTTTTGGAATTGCATTACTCAAACAAGGCGATTTATGAGCTATGCTGACAATTGCATTCTTAAAGAGTCTCAAATAACTATTTTAAACTCAATTTTCAATTCAATGGAACTATGTTGCTGTTGACTATGCCATTATTTTCGATGTCATCGTCAATATTTTGTTTATGATAGAATCCAGATATTTTTCAAGACAGTATATTGGAATAAATAGATTTCATTCTCCATTTTCTCTCTCTGACGAGAGGTGGTGGCAGGTGAGGGAGGATAACGTTTGCGGGATGTCAATGATGGGAGCTGTTGGATCCTGTGAACAATTGTATTCCACAACCGGTTCTCTATGTTACCTCCTTTCTCCCTCCTTCAAAGCCTGCCGCTGCCCACGCGATGCTACTAACAATATAAAAAAGTGCATGTTGTGCATGTGAAGCACATATGCTTCTGCAGTTGGGAAGGATAAGCATTCGTGAAAATCGCCGCCATATGGAAATGCTGCATAGATCCTTGCGATATTGAGGGGTCCACCGTTCCAATAATGAGGTTGTCTATCACTGGGTGGACGCTGACGTTCCTAGGAGTCAGACATTCTCCTGATATCCTTCCAAACTGCACTTTAGAACAGATAATGGGACGATAAAACAGGGAAGAATCATCGTCAGCAACACCTGCTTGTAAACTCTCCATTACGCTATTACAGATAGGGGCGAGTTTCGTCTCGAGTCTGGCATTCGCAGGCTGTATGGTTGGAGCTAAATGTTCAGAGCAAAAATAACTTGATGTGAATAGTAACTGGGTCCCAATTAGTATCTGACTTTTGTCCAAGGTTTGGGTCATTGTGCTGCTTCAATTCGGAAACAAAGTTCCAGAATCAGAGCTTCAACTGGAATACTTCAGTTAATTAACAATATATATGTCTTTGAATAGCTGTGCGAGAAGAGTGATTCGCGTTGGGCAAGGAATGCAGTGATATCGGGGCAGATGGAGAATGCCAAATTCAATGCAAACATTATAGTCATGATCTTACTGAACGATGGAGCAGACTCAAGGGCCGAATAGCCCATCTCTGATTCTCTTTGACATATTCGCATATTATGAAGATGATTGTTGCTCTTTCAGTGTGCGTCGTGTTATAATCAAGGCCGGCATGCCAAAGGTGGTTTATGAAGTCAGCCAAGACAGAAGGAACATGCACTTTGAATTTGGAACGTGTGATAATACAATGCCCACTTCAGTTATGATTCAATTGTTCAGCCAAGATGGCATGATCAAAAAAAAAATTAAGAATACACTTAGCACATGTTAAGAAAATTAGCATAACGTTTACTAATTACAAAAAAAATCCATCACATTTTTTGAACCTTAAGAACTAATTGTGCTATCTCAAGCCCCAACAGCCATACAAACAAGCGTCATTACAGACTTAGTAAAAATAACACATTTATGTTCACCTGGTGATGATTCTAGCCGCATTATGACATCTGTTGTTTGGTAATCCCATAGATATGGAATTGAAACGCTGACGCTTTCCCCCACTAAAAGTTTGAGCATATGTCGAGAAAAAAACGACATCATTTGCTCTAGCTTTTAGCTAGCTATCTATCGGCAGCTGAATTTCCAATAACGGAATGAGCGACAAAACACTGCTTTCAATGTGTTGTCCAAACAGATTCTGCCAACATGAAAATAATTAATTTCTATTTCTCCTGCGGAAGAAGAAACTGAGCGGCCATAGAGTCACAAACAACGATTTCTTAAAGGAGCCCAATACAAAAAGATGCTGCATTAGAACATATAAAAATTTCTCATGATAATCTCTCCAACAGTATCCATCGGAAGCCTAGCGAATCTCAAAAGAAGCTTGTGTATAGTTGTTCAAACACCAAAAAATGTAAGAACTCCAGGTCATGCTCTCAGTTCCTCAAACTCCACACATCCGTTCCGATGGTCTCACTTTCCAAAGTAAAGCTGATTATTTTCCTTCTTTTCCTGATTTGTGGTTATCGAGCCATTGCTATTTACAGGGCTCTCAACCGCATCCAACTCATCAATGGACCACTGCTCTCATCCCTTCCCTCCTCCCATAGACAGCCCTCCCTCCAAAACCTCATGTTTCACCTCAGTAACTCCGTAGCTCAGTAGATAGCCTTTTGACTTTCCAAACTGTCCTGCCATTTTTTCTTTATTAATTGATTGTCACACTTTCCCAACAACAAATACTCTGTAACTTTTTACATTTTACATTTCTCCTTTTGTAAATAAGGATTATCATTATCATTTTCACAGTCCATTGGAACCTCCACGTATCTGGGCAAAAGTCCTCTGCAATCCGTTTAACAATCATTTACCGTAAAGGAATGACATCTAGAAATCTCGTACGCAGCCATTGTTGTCATTAAAACGGATTTGCAGAGTAGATTTTTAGGCAGTCCTATGCATTTTGTTAAGACACTTATTAAATTGTCCTCAAATGCCGGAATGGCCATGAAGGATTATTTCCTGGTATAGGAATGGCTATTTCCTGGCACATTTGACACGACTGGAAAAATATAGCCACATCGTTATGCGGTCCAGAAAAATAGAATGTGTTCGTATATTGACTCTACTTTTCATTTTTCCCGAATGAAGTTCAACTGGAACGTCATGTGCTATCTTCACGATTTGAGTATGGCTCTCGTCTTAACCTGCGACAGAGTTGGTAGAACAGTGTGATATGATTGCTAGCATATTAATGGATCTAGCAACTGGAGTCTGGACATTCATGAGGTGCTATGGGCCATCAACAGCAGGGAACTGTAATCCACCACAATCTGCAACCCCATGACCAGACATGGCGTCTATTCAAGCATTGCTATCAAGCCCAAGTATCAACACTGGTTCAATGGCGAGTGCAGCAAGGGCCTCCAGGAGAAGAACCACGCATAACTAAAAATGACGTGTCAATCTGGTGAAATGACTAGTCATGACTACTTGTATAACACGCAGCACGAAGAGGAATTGCTAGACAGAGATATTTGATCTCATAATTAACAGGCCACATGAAAGCTCTGCAATCTTGTGAAATGCTGTTGTGAATTATGACTGCTACATATGCTAAAGATAACAGTGTGTTTTATAGCGAAGTACCTGGAAATACGTACAGATCTACAGAGGGGACGGGCTGCACATAGATTTGCAGGGGAAAAGGCCAATACATAAACATCATGAATTATCCTATGTCATGGAAATTTGAACGTACAACATCATTCATGGAAGTATGCAATAAATCGTTTGGTTGAACTACTAAACCTTAAACACTTCGTCCTGTATTCCTTCTCTTAATGTAGAGATGCCGGCGTTGGACTGGGGTAAACCCAGTAAGAGGTCTGACAACACAGATTTTAAATCCAACCGATTTATTTGATTGTAAACTTGCTAGCTTTCGGCCTTTGTGCCTTCGTCAGGCAAATGAGGTTGTCTGGTTTGCAATAGCACACATATCAGCACAGACAGTTTACAGATTGCCGATTAGGATGCAAATCCTTACACCTAACCTGCTATTCAAGTCTTAAAGTGGCTAACAATGTTAGTGGAAGGAGCACTGAGCACACGTTAGAGAGATGTGTATTGTCTCCAGACGGCACACTAAGTGAGGTTTTTTTCCTAACCCAGGCAAGTCATGGGGGTTACACATAGTGTGACATCAAGCCAAGATCCCTGTTAAGACCGTCTTTATGTGTGCAGAACTTGGCTATCAGTCTCTGCTCAGTGGCTCTGCGCTGTCGTGTGTCGTGAAGGCCCCCGTGAAAAACGTTTACCCGAAGGTCAGAGACCGAATGCCCGTGACTGCTGAAGTGTTCGCCCATAGGAAGGGAACTGTTTTGCCTGGTGATTGTCGAGCGATGTTCATTCACTCGCTGTCGTAGTGCCTGCATGGTCTCCCCAATGTACCATGCTTCGGGACATCCTTTTTTGCAACGTATTAGGTAGACAACGTTGGCCGAGTTGCAAGAGTATGTACCGTGTACCTGGTGAATGGTATTCTCACGTTTGATGATGTCATCCATATCGATGATGCGGCATGTCTTGCAGAGGTTGCTGTGGCAGGGTTGTGTGGTATTGTGCTCACTGTTCTCCGGAAGGTTGGGTAGTTTGCTGCGAACAATGATCTGTTTGAGGTTGTGCGGTTGTCTGAAGGCAAGACATGGGGGGGTGGGGTGGGGATGGCACTAGCGAGATGTTCATCATCATCAATGATATGCTGAATACTCCGGAGAAGATGTCGTAGCTTCTCCGCTCCTGAGAAGTACTGGACAACAAAGGGTACTCTGTCCACCGTGTCCCGTTTTCGTCTTTTGAGGTCAGTGCCGTCACCCCCCTTCCCCCCTCCACTTCTTGCCTTCAGATTAGCACAAAGATTACACAGGATATATATACCTATGTTTTTAGCATGCTGACAATTGGATACAATGTAATTTATTTTCTGCAATCATTCATAATTTTAGATATGTTTTATGACTTGTTATATGATCACACTTAAGTGTAATAATAGTTTCTATAAACATGGACAGGGATCGCGGGTAGAGGTGGGAACATCGGGGTGGCGGCACGGGCTCGTTGGGCCGAAGGGCCTGTTTGCCGTGCTGTTCTGTTCTTTGTTCTTTCCATGTATGTCACCTATTTCTGGACAGAGGCATATTGGAGTCATAACTGCTAATACTGATAATACTGAATTGATTATTTTTTTCTTCATTCGTCCATCAGTTATTGAACACTTATCTGAATTCTTAATTTGGTGTTGGTAACTTTGTGGAACACCAATTGAACTTCAGGCACATCTGTGCCTTTCGAAGTATTGAGAAATAATTAATCAAATTCATTCGCCTAAAACAAAAGAAATACTATCGCATGTAATGAAGTAATTGTAAGCAATCTGCTGGCGCACATTAGTTTTGGAAGGGTAACGGATGCATGGACTTTCACAAACCCTAAATTTCAAGACTGGAAGTTTTCCCGATTGAAAGAATCCATGAATCATATTTCATAATATTTCATGTGTCAAAATGTACAGGCAACTCGTGATGGTAAGGTAGCAGTTCAAAGCTTGACCTTCAGATAACTAAAATTTTGTATCGATGGTCTTACAAAGACGTCTGTCTTAAAGGAATGTTATGTAAATTAGGTTGTTCATAGTACTCATTTTCTCAAGATTTCTCAGCAGTACTTCCATCTAGGAAAGACTTACTAAGGTTTTACGCCCTATACCTACTCTGGCAAAACACAATCATCTAATCAGTATCGTAATTCTTCACGCATGAAAAGCTCACAAAGAAGAAAAAAAAATGTTTTACGCCCAGGTTGTTCATATTGTGCGCTGTATGGCCTCTCCGAAATACCAATGACAACAACTTTGCTTTGCAGGAACACACGCGACATTCCCTTGCGGGCGTATGCAGTTGGTTAAATTGTTTTCTTTCTCCCACTTACTGGCATCATCGGTAATAAACCTACTTTAGAGATCTTGACACAAAATATGATTCTCTCAATTTGGACTGAGCCCATAGAAATAGTTTTGAGCCATGTTTCATGAAAATTATATGGATCGTGATAGGTCCTGCGAGACAAATTGAGACCTGAATTGATCGTGTGGTGTTGCCACAAAACAAATGAAAAATAAAGGAGTACAACTAGACTTAATGTACTATCCCTATTGTCTCCTTACAGCGAGCTTCATTTTAATTATTACAGTGACAGCGTGAGGAAGTGCCATACCACCAAGCACAGCTGCCCTTTTAATCTGATTATCTCCACCGTGATGTGAAATAATCAGTGTCATGGATAAATTATCAGTCACCTTTTTCGTCAGGAAACAATTTGTGATAGTATGTGAGATAAAATTCAAACCGTAGCTTGGATACGGCAACTGCAAGAAAATATCATCATGATGTTTACATCAAGATTACATCATAATCTTGATTACCGCTAACACGGTGTTACCACCAAATCTAGGAGATTGCAAGACTTGCACAAGAAGGAAAACCATTTCATGATCAGTTTAGGGACATCGTTTCGCCTCTGATTCTCGATTCTTCTCTACTGTCTGTTATTAACTGTCGAATTTTTGCCAGGTTGTTTGCCGATGTCAATCCCTATGCATACCGCTGATTTCTCTGAATGTCCGGAGCCGGACATGCCTCCTGCTCGTGTGCTTCCCAATTTGATTTGCTCCATTTCACAGTGTTCCCTCTCCTCTCCCTCTGGCTGCTTCTTGTTTTGTAAAGAGTGGAAGAGCACGCGTTCATTCTTTGAGCCAAATTCCATAACTCACCTATTTCCCACATTTAATTTTAGTGCTCCATCGAGAGGAAACCCACGCAGCTAGCCGCGTGCCCTGCCAAACAATTTCAATTAATGATGGTAAAAACACATCGGTGTGTTCTGTCTGGGCAAGTATAAGTGTCGTCAATCAACCGACTGAGCATATGAACATTCTGACATATAAAAGTTGAGCAAATGGAATAAGAATGGGGGAAGTTGATTCAAACCCTCGATATTTCTCAGCCATTTAGTAAAATAACCAGTTATTTTGTTTATATTTCCAATATTAGATACAAATTAAATACCCAACAATGACGAATCTGTGACGTTTCTGTTGGCTCATGATGACACCTTTTATAGCCTTTCAAATATGGTTACAAATAATTATCAGCAATAAGACAATTTACTATCTATTAACAAATGTAATAAATTAGCTGTATAAATAATTAGCCTCTCACATTATAACAATGTATGCAATCTTCAATTCATACTGTAATTAATGATTAAACTAACATATGAAACAACGCTTTAATTAAGCCGGAAAGTTAATAATATGTTATCTTGAAGAGTTTTTTTTTCTAACGATATTCACGAAATAGTTTCATTTGATTTGGTTTAAAATATAGTGAATTTCAAGTATCCTGAGCTAAGATTTAAATATTTTAAGATCATTACCTGACAAATATTCATTAAAACAATGAATTGCATATGGCATAAGTTATGCAAAACAGCATAGAATCGTTGATTGCAGGTTGACTTTATGTACATTTGAGTGTGCTTGCGATGAGAACTTATGCACCGTCGAAGTAATAAGGTAATGATTTTTTTAAAGGAAAGTGATCGTGAAAATGGCGGGTCTGTTCTTGTCAATAATAATAACGTGTTCTGAAAACATGTTTGTGGTAAAATTAGATGCATGTTTTTTGTCCAGGTTAATGACATCTGCCGATGCACTTGAACAACTGAGATAATTTTCCGAACTTGACTAAAGTTTTAAATATAGCACATACTAATTATAAATGGAGCAAAAACATTAATGCATGACCAAACGACAGAAAGAATTAGTTATTCGCTGTTGTTTTTTCCTGCTGCTCTCTACCTCTATTAAGTGAAGAGATTGATGGGAATGGCTCTTCCATTTTTTTTTACTTAAACGCTTTGTAAAACCTTAGAAAGACAAGGGACACTTTTGGAAAGACACATTTCAGAAGTTGTTGGAATAAAGATGTTTTCAACACTTTACCTATATCTTTCTGGAGTAGTTTCGTTTCTGTTTATTAAAAAAAACCAACCGATTACGTTGTTGAAACACAGACTAACTTATTCCAAATACAATTTCTCCAGACTATGGTACCTATATTCATGCCGAGGTATTTGAATCCCATTCATCAATGTTCTATCATGTACTTATTGTTATGGCATTGATACAGTAAGTCCTATATGACAATGTTGCATTGAATTGAATAAAAAATGTAATGTTAAAAACAAAACGACCTAATATATTTCACAGAGATGACCTTTCTTTTCGACACGATCAGTCCCGCTATGACCTTAGCGACGACGTAAATATATGAACGCATCTGTTTAGAGAAAATAAAGCAAGCTGCTCAGGTTACCTTAAGACTCCAGGCCAACATGTATCACATAAACTGACTCCAAGTTTCCAGTTCATCTGTAACTCGTCTGCAAGTGTAACTTTTCCATGCGCAGACCTCAAGAAGCAAACACGCCTATTGAGTGTGCCAAACTTTCACATTTGCGGAGTTCTCAGTAATTTTCCGTCATTTCTCAATTTCCCTTGATTTTCAGTTGATTGTGGCTCTTTCAACACGTGTGGTTATGATATCTGCATTCCTTCCGTAAGACCTTATGTGTTGCACGCTTTATCACTATTTTCCCGAAATTTCTCTTGCTTCGGCATTCAGCACCTTCCATCAATTAACGGATAAGGAGCCCATTTTCCTAGAATATATTATCATAATCCAGAACCATGTAGAAGTATAAATCTGTCAATGGAAAGGATCTTGCGTATGAAATTCCAGATATAAGCTAGAATCAATGAACTCCAAAGGAAGCAAAGTAACCTTGCAAAATTATGATACTTCACGCTGCTATACATGTCGGGATTGACAACACGCAAATGTGAATGCAAAATGTTATATTTTTTCCCTAAATTAGCACTTACATATGAAATTAGATTTCTCCATATTTGCAGTTGATTTTTTAGGCAAACATCGAATTTTCCTGCGAACTGGATGATTTTGTAAAGAACAGCTGAAGAAAGTAATAGAGAGATGGGCGCCTAATCTACATTCAGGGTTTCATTCATGCCAAGCGTGAAATACCTCAATACTCATGACGGAAATTACGACAAAAATTTGACAGTTGCACATTGTAAAATATGTATCATTGAAAAATAATGAAAATTAATGGGGTTACTCCTAATTTTGACGATGTAATAAAATGTGCAAATATCAAGTCAACTAATGGTGAATGGACGCCATTGATAGTAAATAGGTGGTGGTAATGTGGACACAAACTATACGATAAATATTGAAATAGCGCACTTTCCCTGTAAGAGGTTTTATATGTTGTCAGTCTACAGGAAGATCACTAAAATTCAATGTGCTAATTGCTACAATGTTATCTTCATAAAATACTGTGTTATCCCTACCGATAGTTTGCAGTGCTCTTCTTAATTGGCTCGTTTCTGGAAATTAGAACACATTGACATTTAATGTATTTAATTGATGACTAGGTGCATATATGTCCTCTACTGATTGAATCGTGTTATGACTTTTCATTCATTCTGCCCGACCAAGTTAGTTTTGACCATATTTAGAAAGTATGTCGTCAGTAACTATGAATTCATTAGATCGTGCATGCAGTAACCTTCAGAATCAATGAATGAACTTGTCACCTCTTCTATCAAATTTTCGAGATCTACAGAACCTATTGGTGCACGTATATAAATAATATTGGTGGATTCTAATATCCTTAAATTATGTTACAAAATAGAAAACTGTGAGCTATTGTAACATTTGTGATGATATTTGGCTTTATTTGTCAAAATCACAAGTTCTTATATTTGTCTATGGTAAATGGATTGAAGAGTGCATTTGAAGAATGCCGTTGTGGCAATGCTGGCTTCGGGACTCTGAAGTGTTTTGAAGTGGCTGTATTTCATTTAGGTGTTACTTATACATTGTTCCCGCAAAAAAAATCCAATCTGGTCAATAGAGCTGTTAAGCTTATGGTGCATACTTCAAGCGTGGGTTAGCATTTGTTTTGTTTGAAGCAGTTTTAGATGCTCATCATTTGTGATGTATTTGTTTCTTTTCTGCCGAGCTGAAAATGTCCGTAAAAAGAAATCAACTAAGACTCATAACAGGTGGTAAGAAAACTGAGCATCCCAATCTACTACTAGATAGAGGAAAACTCACAGCTCTGATAAAAGTTGATGAGAAATTTGCCAGCTTTCTCATAGGTTCTTGTCATCCGCTTTCCAATATTTCGCCTGAAAGCAAGGCAGGTGTGCGAGATCTATGACTAGCAATAATGGTGGCCTGGTTGTGAAATTTCTGCCTCAGATTGATTTCTTTAAACTAATTATTTTGAATATTTTGCGTTTTGAATATATATTCTGCTGTAAATAGAAAAAAAACTGTTCCCAATTGTACAGAAATATAGGATCATTTTGTAAATAAATGGTTAAAAATGTATTGCATTAATATTGTACTAAGTTTGCCCCCGGGTTATTTGTGAATCCTATTGAAGTTTCGTGTGTGTCATTGTATGCTGGAATAACTGACGTCGACACCACGAGGTCGTGATGGACTTTTACTAAAAGGCCAATATGTCCACTGTCTCCACAGGCCTACCGTAAGCAGTGACGAATATTTAAAATGTTCTAAAATGTTCATGTCGTGGAACCAATCTGCAAATATATTTTAATAAATTAAATTATCATTAAAATGATCAATCCCCACACTGCAGAAGAGGCCATTCGACCCGTCAAGTCCCACCATCTGGCCGACAGATTACCATGCCTACCCTTTCCCCACCCTATGCTGTAACCCCACATATTTTCCTTGGCAAATGATCTAACCTACACTTCTGGGTGAATGAAGGGACAATTTAGCATAGTCAATTCGGCTAAAATGCACATTGTTAAAAGAGGGGAACTCCAGAACTTGGAGGAGACTCAGGCAGACACAATGAGAATTGCAGATGGTCAACCAGCGTCGGAATTGATCTCTGGTCCTTGGAGTTTTTAGACAACAGCGCTAACCAGCATTACAACGTGCATTTAAATGTTGATTGCGTTTCATTTCGAATGTAAATAACAATAAGAAAACAAAAACTAATTCAAAGAAAACCATAGCGTGCCTTCATGAAACGCAAAGTCAATTCTAGAAAGATTCAATAGCGTTATGTTGTTTATATATAGCTAAAGTTTCTAATGTTCACGCGAAGCGCAAGTACAGACATAAAGTATAAGCTGAACGGGTGAATATCTGCAAAATGCAACACGGATGAGACATTTATTTAATTCATGCTAAAAAGACCACAAATTTGGAAGATATGTTATGTCATGAAATGACATCAGCTCAGATTTTCATGGATTAACATGCTGCTTAACATGATCAGGATAGATAGACTCTTTTCAAAGTGCCTGAACATTAAATTAGAGGAACTCAAATAGCTATGGAAACAGACTACTTCCAATAGTTCGAACATTTAACCTATATACGTGAATAGCAGGATTTACAGCCTCGCTCAAGCGAGACCGGATAATGCCATCAGGATCAGTAGACATTTCAGTTCTCCGTGCCCTGCGCAGTCCGATTCCAGGGTGTGCGAGAAACGGTAGAATTCCAGCGATATCCTCAAATCGAATATTGGGCTCAGTGTTCGTTTAACATTAATGACTGAAACGGGTGATCATAATCAACTACGGTTACTCTATGTGAAAACAAATTAAATTTCATCAAATACATGCAACGGTGCTTCGCTGTTGCTCGATTCCAGGACGGACAGAAACAAATGTTTTTCCTCCAACAGACTTTACATTCGGGCATGCAATAGATATGTGCATCTGAATATAATTGGTACAAAATTACCCTGTAAGTAAGTGCACCATTTGTTGCTTTCTGTAAAGATGATTTTTTTGGACGCATTAAGCCTTATAGTCCCGTGAAGGGCGATGATAATGATCGGGCATTTTTAAGCATGAGAGAAAAAAGCACAAAATATATACTTCAATACCATGCTTGCACATAATAATAGAATGATGTTTAAATCCTAGCCCACTAAACAACTGAACAGATGAGAGAGGTGGAACTGGAGATACTGCTGTCTTCGAAGGTTAATAAATAAGAAGGGACAGGCAGAATGAATTACAGGTTGCTGGATGCAGGTAGAAAGGGAAAGATGCTTAGCAGATTAGTTTCCATACACACTAGATAACGGTAATATCAGGTTGATCTACAAAAATGCAACTGTTGTATAATAATTATTTAAGTGCGCCAGGTAGATAAACAAGGCTATAGATCGTCGTTCTAACTTCAGTGGTAAGCAAAATACTGGACATCATTCCGATAAACAGGATAAACTCACTTAAATAGGCACGAATTGATCAGCAATCGTCAAATTAAGGGAAAACCGTACCTTGATAATTAAAAAAAGGAAAGAACAAAGAGAAGTGATCGAGACTGTGCATTGAATATTGACTACATGGATCTCCCTAAGATATTTCACAATGACCTACCAGTCAATAAGGTCATACACATGAGATTTCGATGAATACAGGAGAACGTGGCAAATTGGAAACAATATTAGGTGTCAACGGCCAATGGGTTATTTTAGGAATAAAACACAGTTTCCAATTATGTTCAACGAGGACAATTGCTGGTTTTCTTTTATCAATCAATATATAACGATAGGACGTGGAGAAAAATATTAGACGCAAACTCGAAGATTATGCACACTGTTTTTTTGCATGTTCTCCTCGTGTCTGCGTGGATTTCCTCCCCCTCCGGTTCCCTCCCACTTGTTGTTCTTGTGAAAGATCATACTTGGTGAGGTGTTGTTCAGTGGTTTACTCATCAATTCCTAAAAAGGTATCTTGAGGACATCAAACTATCTTGTTACCGTTCTGAGCACAGGAACAGTGTCTCATTTTCTGTCCCCAATTGAAAATATGCGATCAGCAACCCCCTCTGTTGTTTTAGTTTACACCAGTGAAGCAATAGGCTGCGCACATTTCTTCCCAACTCTAACACATCAATGTCATGCTGACAACACCACACCACATGCTGTGGTGTAATTCTTTTACAGGCAGGATCCTGCATCTGCTGTGTAATAGATTTAGCTCTGAAACGCTTTACCACAGAACGCAAACATTGCATTTTTAATGAACGAGTTAGATATGGTTCTTGGGGCCAAAGGAGTTAGGGATAGGAACGAGGGAATGTGGTGGAAGCTGGGCATAGGGGGAAGGGAGAGGAATCAGGAACAGCTTGTTGAATTGCATGAACAGCCATGGCCATCAATGGTGGGACAACCTCCAAGGGATATCTGTCCTACTCCTCTTATTTTCTCCTGTGTCTATGTAAATATTAAAAAAAAACTTTGTTAGTCACCAAACTTTTTGACAATTGTAAACGAATCAGCATACATTCCTTTAAATGGCTTTAAAAGAATCCTACTTTCACCAAACATCTGACGCCAGTTCATTTGTTTGTATCAATCGTTTCCGCATACAACAATTGATAAGATAATTTCAAATTATTGTTGAGGACCAGTTTTAATTCTAAGTGTCGTGAATGCATCGTTGTCAAAATAGGAATGGTAGATAGAACAATATTATTCCACAGCATTAGCATAGACCGTACATTGTTGTCACTCGTTGCTTTGAAGCAATATCATTTACCTGACGTTCATTAGAAATTTTGCTCAATCTTAGGAAAGATTGACAGCGGTGAATTCCTCCCTGTTTAACCCACGCCACAATTTCGTCAGATAGATTGCATCCACAAATTCAGAATAATTGGCGAACAGAGTTGGCGGATTATTGACAACTGACTGAGACAATTGTCATTTTTTCGAGGTATTATATACGTATAATTGTTAACTTTATTTTCAAATGTCACCTGAGCAGTAGCAAATCCAATGACATCTACGTTCTTTCCTTTTGCAAAATGTTATGTAGTCAGATTATATATTTTTTATTCGTAACAATAACTCGGTTCACCTGTTTCTGTTCCTTCCATCTGTTCATCTTCAATGAGAAAAATGCGACATTAATTCAAAATGAAGTATTGCAATCGCTATATTTCCAAAGATGTTTTGCTTGTTACCTTCATCTTCTCACACACAAAGCCATA
Source organism: Sphyrna mokarran (assembly GCA_024679065.1). NCBI lineage: Eukaryota > Metazoa > Chordata > Chondrichthyes > Carcharhiniformes > Carcharhinidae > Sphyrna > Sphyrna mokarran. The sequence continues at coordinate 99,932,282 of JAGIQG010000009.1, forward strand.
TTGTCAAAATCACTGCTAAAGTGCAACAGTATCATTAAACAGACAGACTGTGCCACCTAAAAGATAATCATTGTTGTTAATAATTACTGTCATATTCGACAGCGGCAGAAAACGCCACTAACTGTTTTTTCTGCATACACGTGGGCTATAAATATTTCCTTGTTTTCCTGTGAGAGGAACAACAATTTCTTTATGTACACCTCATCAGAAGGGTCATTCGTACCATGCATTATGTATATATATACGATTAAAAACAACATTTGGCGGAGTCCCGCTTCGATCACAGAAGTAGGAGATTTGATGCAGCTGTGGATGAGTTAGTCCTCATGTATTTTTTCTTTGAACAAAGGGTGACTGGGAAAAAGAAAATATAACTTGCTCTTGAGTATTTATTTCTGAACATGAGCAGTTCTGAAACAAAGCTTGCAAAGATGCGGTTCCAATAATGTAATTTCGTTCATCCTAGAGTCACATATTTGAGTATTTCATGATAACAACCGTGTGTTTGGCATGAAACGCTAATACACGGCATGAAGGCGTGGAGAACAACCTTTGGAATGAATAATTGTGGAACATTAAGTGGAATCGAACATTAAACAAACCATCAATTTAAATTACTATATTTTTCTTCTGATTTTGTGATCTGGTATGCTTGTTGCTAGTGAAGCAGGCGTGTTTTGATCATTAGGACTTATTAGCAAAATGTACTGAAGTTATGTGATAACACAGTTGCAGGTGTGCCAACTGAGAGGTCCATCACAAAAGTCTCACGGAAAGATGTGTTGTCCAACATGTACTGGTCTTGAGAGGGGCGCTGTGGTGGTTTATTTTGGTTCTGCACAAATCGGTTGTTCATTAATAGCGCATATTTTCTTTACAAAAAAAAAGATGCATTTGGTGAGTCTTTCCTCATTGACATCATTTGAGTCAACTTTTAAATGAATTGACACTTTCAGAAAATTGTGGATATATGCGAAAAGATGAAATTTTGTTGCGTATTGCGTGAATTTCAGGCCAATTTATCACATTACACCAGCGACACCCTCGGCGAGATTCTCATGTGTGCGCAGGAGATAGACAAAACAACAAGAACTGTGGGGAAATATTGGATGGACTGAAACTGTTTTCCATGAAACAGAAAATGCTGAGGGGATGTTTTATTGGGATGCACGCAATTGTGAGAGTACTAGACAAAGTTACTGTGACGGAGCTATTCACCTCAGACGGACCAGTCGCAATGTTGACAATCAGTCACAATCGAGCGAATGGTTTCAGGGTATAGTTTTCTTACAGATAATCTAGTTCGTTTCTTGAACGCACTGTTTGAAAGAGTAGAAGACACAGGTGGCCTTAATTCATTACGTTTTATGTAGATAAGCACCTCAAGTACTGGAAAGCGAAGTGATTTGAGCCATGATCTGGAAAGTGGAATTTAGCTAGGTGGTTCTCTTTTTTTGGTTGGTGAAGTGACCACGTCCTTTGCAATAAAACATGCAAAGTATAGTAGAAAAGTGGGAGAGAGAGAGTTTTATGTACATACAAGTACGTTTTCACGATATCAGGTAGACTGAATTTACGGACAGCAAACGTAGAAAGCACTGAGAGGAACTTTGTATAATCTGTTCAGGTTTGGTCTGCTAACATTAGAAATACATATTTCATTTCAGAATGTTAAACATAGGTTGAAATGCCATCAAAATTGTCTTCTGAATAAATTGTAAGATGATTTTGCCAATAGTATCTGCAGTTTAGCAGGATAAAGGTTAACTACTTGAAGCTGGTTACATTCTGAATTTTCACTGGTTAAATGCTGACAATACACTTCATGTCAATACAGGGTGGATGCGGGGTGAGGGGGGCGGGTGTCTCGATCTCAGAAGAATTGTTCGGAGGTTGAGGGTATTTCGTTTAAAACAGAGATTTATTGGGGTTTCTTAAATCAGACAGTTGTTAATCATCTGGATTGTCTTGCTCGGGATAGAGTGGGCACTCGTTTATATAACATATTGATTGACCTCTTTTGATCCACAAAAGAGTCAATGGTTCAGAGACGGGAACGAAAAAAGAAATGATTTTACGGCTATAATGCGATAATCAATGTTTCTAATTTTTTTGTTCTATCACATATTTTCATCAACGCTGGTTATGTTTCTCTCTATTTAGCATCCTCCTTTCCCTTTATGCTGTGACGGTAAACTGACTTCTTAAACGTTGCATTCCAAGCAATTTAAGTGCACCCAGACTTGCTGTTACCAATGGAGATCCACGAAAGTGACCCTGCGAGAATGAAGGAAGAATAGTTCCATGTCAGAGTGGCGTGTAATTGCAACAGGTCGTGCAAGATATTGGTGTGTCCGTAATCTGTTGCCTTTGTCCTTTAATGTTGTGTGGATCACGACTTTGGAAGATAGTGAAGATCGCGACTTGATTCGTTGCTGTAAGCCACTTGCAGGTGTGATATACCTCTGACAATGGGCACAAGTGGGGGAGGGGTGAGTATTTAAGGGAGCCAATTGGTTACAAAGTGCTGACTCTTTCCTTTCCAGGACAGTATCGAACATGTTGAACGCTGTTACTTCATCCGTTGATTTGGAACAAATAGAGACTATTGCGTTACACAGGAATTATGTCCAGCAAATGGTTGAGAAGTTTTGGTGATGAATGATTTGTCTAAATACTTCAAGCGTCTAATCGATTATTCTGGCCGCAGTGATTTATTAGATGATTCTTTCCAATTTCTAGTCAATGGTTATTCTCAAGTTCTGATAAAATCTGGTTAAGCGATGTTTGTTTCATTTTATGAGAAAAAAATATAGTTTTACGTTCCTTTGGTGGAATCGCTCATTGCCAAACAATTTGCACTGTAGAAGTATATTTCTGCCAGTGACCAAGAGTAACCAGTTAAGAAAAATGGTGAACATTGTTTAATCAGCCGCGAACAATCCCATTTCTGGCCGCATAATGCACGCAGATAACTGAAGAAATCGCCATTTATGATCAGGCTACGGAAGTTACCTTGTGGAATTATCTTCCGCAGCAAAAGTGATTGACCTCCAAAAGAAATCCTCCTTTCTGCAAAGTAAGAATTCAACTTGGTGAGAGTTTTTTTTTCTTCTTCTGCTTATTCACGTTGTCTGAAGGTGTGGTCGAGCGTTGCGATTACATAATCTGCCCTCAAATGTCACTTTGATGAGGGAAATCGGCCACATCTCAAAGCACAGTTTGCTATTCAATGTTCGGAGAAATACTGACCTGTGGTCAGGAAATGAGTAAGATTCTTGCATAAGCAATAGAGCGACAATGAGCTAATTATTGCTGAATTTGTGTTAAATGTTGCATTGATGACAAATCCTTCCACGATATGCTTAATGTCGAAAACAGTCTAATGGAGAACTCACTGGTCGAGCACTTTCGGGAACAAATGATATCTGGGCAATTTTCCGCATGGTTCTCTTGTTACTGAGGTTCTACTTGTATGGGAACAACTTGATATCGAATGCAGGGTCCGTGCACTCGTGTCTTCAATACCGCTGCTGAAAAACTGGCATGGCATGTAACCTTTACAGTATACAGTAGCTTAAGGCATTAATGCAATAATATGGTGTAAACCGAAGCTTGGATGCTGCATATACAAGGCATCTTACAAAGAAACTTAGATGAATTGTCGGCTTGGCACTTTGCCAAATCATTGCTGTAAATGTTACAGCTTTGGTATTTATTTCTCTGTCCTATTAGTGAAGATGATTATTTCCTTGGAGACAGCTCTTACAGTTAACTTTTGCGCTCTATATTGCAGAGCTATTGTAATCCTAATCGCTTTCAGTGCCAGTGAGACATTAAATCGGCGGAAGTACAGGAACGAAGTGGGACATTTCGAGGCAAGTTCAGAGTTCAGTAAGTGATGTAGTACCAACGGAAGCAGTTGATCGGTAAATCTTGGTGGTATTTTGAAATTAAAAGCCATAATTTAAGCAGTGGTCGGGAGTTGTACAGTTTCTTTTTATATTTACAAATGTTCCAAAATTTGGTTAATTACTGCAGGAAAAGTCAAAGTTCTGCTTTTTTTTTGCACCGTCTGCGAAGCGCGCCACATTTACTGTGCCTGGGAAAAGCATGTGAGCAAGCATTGTATACAGTTGCAGCCTTTATAAATTTAGTTATCATGGCTGGAAGGGAAACAAGGAAGTCTGTGCGCAATCCTTATAGCAGAATGCATAGTGGATGGTATGGTTAGAAAAAGTGTTCACAACAACTGAAGCATCTTGATGAAGGAAGGGAACCAAGAAAGGGATCACTAGGCAGCCCATAAGAAACATACAGGTAATTCGGGTGTCCCTGAAGTATCCAGGCACAAATCGATTTTCAAATTTGTGGCTGATTAATGTATTGGTTCATTCAGTGAGTATCGAGAGAGCCAAACTGTAGGCAACAGAAGCAGCCTATCCAGCTAGGACAAATGAGGAAAGGAAGAGAAAGAAGTATTAGGGACGTCTATATTCAGTAGGTGCTTGCATGGTAGTCAACGTAACTCCAGGGTCGTGTTTGGGTCCTTGATGCCAGTGTCTTGAGTATCACTGAACGACAGCAAGGAATCTTGAGCAGGTGAGAGTGATATGGCACATTTTCTTATGGATGATAAAAATAGAAATAAGAATGAGTTCTTGCATCAGGACTTCAGATTGTTAGGCAAAAGACTAAAAAAACAGATATCTTATGTTGCAAGATTGGGATTACGCCTAATAACACGAGTAAGTGTACAAAGAAATAAAGGAGCAGCACAGACGGAAGCCTGGCTTGGGGCCGAGAGGTCCACGGTTTTCGGCTTCCAGATCTCCAGCAACCTGTCCTGGTCCTCCCATGCCGACAGCAAGGTTAAGAAAGCCCACCAAGGCCTCTTCTTTCTCAGAAAACTAAGGATATTTGGCATGTCAGCAATGGCTGTCATCAACATTTACAGATGCACCATAAAAACCATTATTTCTGGTTGCATCATAATTAGGTATGGCTCCTGCTCTGCCCAAGACTGCAATAAACTACAGAAGGTCGTGAAAGTAGCCCAATCCATCACCGAAACCAGCCTCCCATCCATTGACTATGTCTACAATTCAGCAATGCAGCCAGCATATTTAAGGATTCCACGCGCCCTGGATATTTTCTCTTCCACTTTCTTTCTTCGGGAAATAGATTCAAATTCTGAGGTCACATATCAACTCACTCAAGAATAACTTCTTCTCTGCTGCCGTCAGACATTTGCATGGAAATAACTTGCATTAGAGAGAATTGAAATCTTGAAGGGGACATCAAATGACGCTGCATATAGACTTTAGGGACAAATATGCTGCAGTCATACTGCTAGTTTTTCATTGCATAGCCCCATATTAATTGGGAAATTGAGGAACAATTCGTGGAGGCATGTAATAACAAGAGGATTTGATGTTAAGTGGTTTCAATTTTCCTTACATTAATTGGGATAGCAGAGTGTTAAGGACTTGGGTGGAGTGTTTTCGTGAATTGCGCACCTAAAAAGCTTTACTGTTAATCTGCCACAGATCCAATGAGGGATTGACAGCATTGGACCTCATTCTGGAGAATGAAGCTGAAAAGGTTGGTGAGGCAGCGGACGGAAATCATTTTCGCAGTAGCGACCAAAATATGTTGCGATTTTAGCACATTATATCAAAAAAGCAGACAAGTTGCTAAACAATATGTTTGAATTGCGGAGAACAGATTTTGTAATGCAATGCAATATCAGCCCAAGGTAGATTCGGAACAGCTCCTTATGGGGAAATCTGTAGAACAAAAGTGGTGGTGGGGCACGGGGAGGAAAGCGTTATGGAGGAAGGGAGAGCGTTCAAAAATGGAAATAGAGAGTACCGCATGTTCCCTCTCGGGTGATTGAAAAGAATAATGAGTTCACAGAACTATTGATGAGCAGAGGTATTCAGGAATCGGTAAGAAGGAAAGTGAACCTCTGTAGCAGATGCAGGTGAGCAAATAAGAGGGGGCACTAGAGTAATACAGGCAGAACAGTGTGATAGTAAAGGAAACAATTACAAAAAGAAAGTAGAGATATGGAATTCTCGGTTGATAAAGTTAGGGAAAATAAAAATATGCTTTATACGCATTTCGATGAGAGGAATATAACAAGGGAGAGAATTGCATCCAAGAAATTCAAAGCAGCTAAGTTTTGACAGGAGGCACAGCACATTGGAAAAGTGTTGAACAAACACGTCACGTTCGTATTCAACCAACAAGATGAAAATGAAGTATGGAAAATAGGCATAGGGACTGCGAGATTCTTATTGGTCGGCTTAAAGCGGACAAATCTTCAGGCACAGATCAATTTTCTCCCAGCGGGCTGTGAACTGCAATATAAGACTGGGGCTCTGTTTCAAATTTGGAGTTCTTTCCAGGATACAGTGGAAGTGCCAGAATCCGAGAGAATGCATCTCTGATATTTAATAAGAGTTCTAAATATAAACTGATTTCGGATGAGCTCGCTTTATGTTAGTTGCAGAAACACTATTGGACCATATTGTAAAGGAGAGAAGATGTCTCCAATTTGAGGGCTAGTGTTGACCAGGGATAGTTAGTACGGCATTGTCAGAGGGAGGCCATGCTTAGTAAATTTGATTGTCTTTTTTTTAAACACCCCGGGGTGTTTGTCGATGGATCACTGAGGACAGAAAAGCCTGTAAATTGCGTGTTTGAAAATGTATATGGGACAATTGTCTTCAAATACGGAGGCGTAAATTAAATAAAAAAGTGACCATTTGGAGTTGAATGAAACTTTTATGTGACTACAGTTGGAGATTTGTGTACAGTTCTGGTGGCCCCATTGATTTCACAGGAGGGCGGGGAGGCGTGAATGCAAATTCGATTCTTCGATTCACCAGTATATTGCCTGGCATGGCACATTTAGGTCTTGAAGACATGGAGATGCACTGAGTTGCATTACTTTCTGGACAGAAGAAGACTGGGGACATGCTTGATCAGGATGTACAACATTATGAGAACAGGGTGAGGAACAGTTTTTCACTTTAATAGAAGGGGCAAACAGAAGGAGACACAAGATGGAAGTAAAGAGCAGGGCGATTAGAGTATTGCAAGCCAAATTCTTTTTATTCTGAGAGTGATGACAGTCTTAAATTATTTGCCATAAGTTCGTGGAGCTGAAGTTGACTCACAACTTTATAATTTTCTCACGAAAAACTCACGGCGGGCCATAAAATTCAAGGCTACAGGCCAAGCACTGCTACATGTGATTATATCGGTACATCGGTTGCTTGTCACATCTTGGTGTAGTGTCGATGAGCCGAATGGCATCTTCTGCAACTTGAGTTTTTGTGAGTTTTTTTTATTTCATATGCCTGATATTTCTCTCTGCCGCGTACAGAACCAGGAATGGAACCAGGGCTCGCCTTCGTGCGATGGCAATTGTAGAAAGGAGAAACTAAGCTGAAATATTGTGGCTGAATGCAATTATCCTTCTTCAATTGGCCGTTGACACTTCGATGATGTGCAGTTTGAGTTGCCGTCCCATCTATGCCCTAGTTAGTAGGTTCTTAATGCTTTCCTCTGTAGAAGCTGGAGTGTACACTTTAATGACGGCGGTCCTCCATCCTCACAGAGGCGGTACAGTGGTCCTAATTAATTAAAATCTCTATGGATTGTTGCATCTACGGCATTAAGACCGGTGAGAATAAGATCATAAAACTCATTTAATCGTTTTTGCTCTCTTGTAACATGCCTTCTCTCCTATATTGCAGCACCGTCATCAAATATTCTTTCTGGATATGACAAACATGTTGTTACCAAGCTAATCTCCCTGACAGAGTGTGAAATCCAATAGCCAGACTATATTATGCGCCTTTTCAGCTCTTAACAAATCCATCTCGAAGTGTTAAAACGTAAGTGCGCAGACAATTAGCTGTTGTGGGAGGCGGGAGGAGCATCTGCAGATAATAGCAAGTAGATAATTGTCCAGCTAGATGAAAATCCAGGAGACTGTATGACGTTGACGATATCTCTTGAGAATTCCAAGATCTACAACTTCCGATTGCATACTGTTCTGCTACAACCGTTGCTCCCACAATCTGAGAGAATTATGGGAAATGTTAATAATGGCTAACTCATGGTCTCTAATGAATGATGTCAGGAGTACTGACACAACAGTGAACAAAGGACAACACAGAACAGGAACACGGTCAACAGCCCTCCAAACCTGCACCGATCGTATGGCTGGCTAAGTTAAAACTTCATACAGTTATGAATCCCGATCGTTCTATTCTGATCCAATTCATGTATTCACCTAAATGCCCCTTAAATGTGTTATGATATTTGTTCCAAACATCTCCGGGGTAGCGTGTTCCAGGTCTTCACCATCATCTGTTCGAAAACCCGCCTCGCACATCTCCTCTAAATATTTCCCCACACAATCTAAACCAATGTTGACTTTTCTTCTGGAAGAGCACCTGATTATCCACTCTGCTCATGCCACCCATTACCCTGCAAACGGAAGTTAAAACAAAACATTTTTCCATCTCTTATCTAAAACAACGTCGGAAACGTTCACAGAAAAGTGATTACGCTTTTTGTTTTATTTACTGCACTTCTCATGAACGTGGCCTGATTGTACTGACGTAGCATATTGTTACACATTGCAGAAGCAGAAAATGCAATTAAATGTGTTTCTTTATTTATTGAGCTGAAAGGAAGATTATTCGGCAGGAAGCTCATCTCCTGACTCTCCGAAAGAGTGCTCACTTTCGAGAAGCGTAAATGTGAAACCTGAACGGTAATAGGCAATGTTTTCTGATGTGTGAGACTCCGATAACGTTCAAAAAGATCTCTGCGCCATCTAGGCCAAACAATTGGATTGATCGCTGCCCCGGCCAACGCTTGAGATTCCCTGCACTATTGACGCACAGTTGCAGCAGCGTATAGGAGGCACAATGCCTTTGGCATTGAGCTCCACGTACCAGACTGTCAACTTGTTTTTGTGAAGGATAGATGCAGCAGATTCTTTTGAATACCATCAGCTGCAGTTTTCCTCGTATTATATATATATATATATATATTATATATATATATATATAGTTTTCCTCACATATATAGAAAAAGGATATCTTTCGGGAATTTTACCAACACTGCTGAAAAGATCAATCGTGCGTTTATTTTGTTTTACAATTCACAGCTTCAAAGCATTGCAGTCGCAGTCGTATTTTCCATTAAATGGATTTCAACTGAAACTCTGCTGCCCATTATAGTTTTTTTTTCTTCAAATTTTTGCATTCGCGCGTGCAAACATTGCCACTAATTGAAGAGTGGGCGAAGGGTGATGAGAGGTGGAGCGGGGGGAGTAGATTTGTCAGTTTTGCACAATCCATCATTGCAAATTTTCCCATGGTGACAATCATTCTTATCTCTGAAATCTGTTGCCCGAGATTCATCTCCCTATCTGTGTTCCTGAAACGTGGACCTATGGGAAAAGACAGCACTAATTGGTACAATATGTGTGCCATTCTTTCAACTGTTGCAAGGCCCTACGTTACGGCTTTTTCATTTCTTCATTTGCCTTATCAATCTTTTGGGCAGCAGGACAGCATAGCATCGACGCTGATTACTTTTTGCGGCAAAGATTTGTATATGCACAGTGACTACCACTGGAAGGTGGAATTCTGGAAGATAACCTCCGTGTTTGAGAGAAAGCAAGCACTCAACAGAAAAATGTGGTGGAGTTTCTTTGGAAAGGGACAGTTAACCCCCGAACAGGACATCAGTGCTACCGTCCCTAACTGTTCTTCTAACAAAAAAAAAGTCACGATGGGGGCTACTAAGAATGGAAAAGTGAATGGAGGTTGCATTTCTTCTGCATATGCCTAAAATGGCATTTAGGGAAGTGAGCTGCTCTTCCTGCCAGATGTGGAATATCAAGGAGCAATCTCGTCTCCCTGGCAACTTTATCTGCAGGAAATGTATCCAGTTGCAACTCCTTACAGGCCACATTGTTCGGCTGGGGCAGCAGATGTAACACTGGGGAACATACAGGGGCTACAGAGTGCCATAGACAGGAGTAATAAGGAGATTGTTTCACCACCGATTTAATGAGGTAAATGGATGTCTACCAGGACAGGCAGACATGTAGTGCAAAAATCTTCTGCGGTTATTCCCCTTTCAAAAACATCTTGGAGGCTGTCGAAGGAGAATAGCTCTCAGGGGAAGAAATCAGCGGGAGCCACGCCCGTGGCACTACACCTGGTTCTGGTGTTGAGCAGGGTCGGACAAAGATCAAATGAGCAGTAGTAATAGGGGATTCGCTATTCATAGGCACAGAAAAGCGTTTCAGTGGTCGCGATCAGGCGTCCAGGATGGTGTGTTGCCTCCTTGGTTCCAGAGTCGAGGATATCTCTGAGCGGTTGCACAACATTCTTATGGGATGGTGAACAGCCAGAGGTCGTTGTTCATATTGGTAGCAATGACATAGATAGGACAAGGGACGAAATCCTAAGGAGTGAATATAGAGATTTAGGAAGAAGATTAATGTGCAAATTTTCGAAGGTAGTAATTTTTGGACTGAAGTCAGTGCCAGCTGCCCGTGAAAGTAGGAAAATAAAGGTTAAGCAGATGCATGCGAGGCTTGAGAGGGTAGTGCAGTGAACAGGGATTTTGATTTGAGGAACATTGGAATCACTTATAGAGAAGGGGTCACCTGTTCAAGAAGGACCGTTTACACCTGAGCTGGAGGGAAATTAATATCCAGGTGGGGAGAGTTATAAGAGCCACTTGAGGGGCTTTGAACTAGTTTAACAAGGGATGGGACACAGAATAGTAGGGAGACGGAAGAAAATGCTGGGGACAGCATAGAAGCTAAACAGAACACATTAAATAGTAAAGGCAGAGGCAATAATCCTAGTACCAGACAGGTCAGGCAAAAGAAGAGCAGAAAGCAAATGCAGTTAAGATTAAACGGCATTCATTTCAATGCAAGAGAGCTGGCTTGCAAGACAGAAAACTCAGGGCATGAATGGGCGCAATATTATGGCTGTTACTGAAAAATGGCAAAGGGAGGCTGTTACTGAAATATTGCTAAGGGAGCGTCAGGACTGGCAGCTCAATGATCCGGGGGGCGGGGGGGGGGGGGGGTACAGAGGCCATTTGAAATATAAACTCAGTAAGAATCCGGCAACACCATTTTTAAATCCAACCGATTTATTTGATAGTAAATCTGCGAGCTTTCGACTTTTTGTCTTCATCAGGCAAATATAGTGTTCTGGTCTGCAATAGCACACATATCAGCACAGACAGTCACAGATTGCTGATTAGAATGTGAATCCTTACATCTAACCTGCTATTCAAGTCTTAAAGTGGCTAACGATCTGAGGGAAGCATTGGTTAGAGAAATGTGTATTTTCTCCAGACAGCGCAGTAAGTGAGGTTTTTTGCTAACCTAGGCAAGTCATGGGGGTTACAGATAGTGTGACACGAAGCCAAGATCCCTGTTAAGACCGTCCTTATGAGTGCGGAACTTGGCTATCAGTCTCTGCTCAGCGACTCTGCGCTGTCGTGTGTCATGAAGGCCCCCTTGAAGAACATTTACCCGAACGTCGGAGGCCGAATGCCCGTGACTGCTGAAGTGTTCGCCTACAGGAAGGGAACTATTTTGCCTGGTGATTGTTGAGTGATGTTCATTCATCCGCTGTCGTAGTGTCTGCATGGTCTCCCCAATGTACCATGCTTCGGGACATCCTTTCTTGCAACGTATTCGGTAGACAACGTTGGCCGAGTTGCAAGAGTATGTACCGTGTACCTGGTGAATGGTATTCTCACGTTTGATGATGTCGTCCATGTCTATGATCCGGCATGTCTTGCAGAGGTTGCTGTGACAGGGTTGTGTGGTATTGTGCTCACTGTTCTCCGGAAGGTTGGGTAGTTTGCTGCGAACAATGATCTGTTTGAGGTTGTGCGGTTGTCTGAAAATAAGAAGTGGGGGGGGGTGTGGGGAAGGCTCTAGCGAGATGTCCATCATCATCCTCCTCAGAAGACGAACACGGGACACGGTGGACAGAGTACCCTTTTTTGTCCAGTACTTCCCCAGAGCGGAGAAGCTACGACATCTTCTCCAGAGTCTTCAACATATCATTGATATGTTGGCTAGGTTGGCTAGGGGGTGGGGATGGCTAGGGCCATCACCCCCCCCCCCCCCCCCCCCGCACCACTTCTTGCTTTCAGACAACCGCACAACCTCAAACAGATCATTGTTCGCAGATTTACTATCAAATAAACCTGTTGGATTTAAAATTGGTGTTGCCAGATTCTTACTGAGTTTACCCTAGTCCAACACCGGCATCTCTACGTTTGAAAGATAACACAGGAGATAGGAGAAGTGGGTTTGCTACATTTTTCATTTGGGCAAACATCTGAGCAGTACTGAGAGGGGATATATCTAAGTGTTCGCCCACTGAGTCTATATAGGGAGAACTGAGAAATAAAGAGGGAGAGGTCACGTTCATAGATTGTTCTATAGGCCTGTAACTAGTGAGCAAAAAAGTTGAGGAACAGATATATATTACAGATAACGCCAAGAAAACTAGGATGGTAATCGTAGGGAATTTTAACTTTCCCAGCACTGATTGGGACAGACATTGTATTGAAGGCTTGGATGGAGGAAACGAAATGTTGAATGCATTCAGGAGCAATGTTTCATTCAGTATGTGATTGGTCCGACTAGAGAAGGGGCAAAATGTGACCTCCTCTTGGGCCATAAGGAAGCTGGGTGACAGAAGCGGTATTGAGGGATAACTCTTGGAACAATGACCATAATCCCATTAATTCTAAGAAAGTTATAGAGAACAATAAGTCTGACCCAAAAATCAAAATTCTGAACTCGGAAAAGGCCCATTTTGACGATATCAGGCAATGACATTCAACAAGTAATTGGGGATTCCACTGGCAAGCAAAGGGACGTGTGGTGAGTGAGAGACTTTCAAACTTGTGTCAATCAGATTAAGGGTAAATGCACTTCCCTTAGAATGAAGGGCAACATTGGTAGAAGAACGGGACCTGACTGACTCGGGTGTTGAGTCCTGGTTAAGAAGAAGAGAGAGGATCATGGTATGCAGTTGGTATCAAATAGATTCCTTAACAAGTATAGAGGGTGCAGAAGGAGAGTTAAGAGAAAAATTGGAAAGGCAAAAAGGGGACACGAGATTCCTTTAGTAGATAAGGCAAAGTAGAATCCAAAGAAATTAAACAAATACATAAATGGCAAAATAGTAACTAGAGACTGAATATGACCTTTAAAGGATTTAGTGAGATCCTAAATGAATATTTCTCATCCGTATTTACTGTTGAGAAAAGTATGGATGATAGGGAACTTGGGGAAATAAATAGTGATGTCCTGAAAAGTGTACAAATAACAAAGAAGGAGGTGCTGAAAGTCTTAAAGCGCACCAAGATAAATAAATCACAGGGACCTGATGAAGTGGTCCGAGGACATTGTGAGAAGCTAGGGTTGAAAATGAGAGTTCCCCTAACAGAGATATTTGGATCATCGACAGTCACAGGTGGGATGCCTGAAGAATAGAGGGTGACAAATTTTATGCCTCTGTTTAGAAAGGGCTGCAGGGAAAAGCAACAACAGGTCGGTGAGGCTCACATTTGTAGGGGGGAAATTATTTGAAGGTTTTCTGAGAGACAGGATCTACAGCATCTAGAGGGCAAGGACTGATTAGCGACAGGTAGCATGGTTATGTGAATGAAAATTCATGTCTTACAAATTTGATTGGAAAATTGCAAGTCATAGAATGTCGCAGTAACAAACTTTCCTGCAAATTGAGGAAACTCTGCTTCATACAGAGCATGGTGCGACCACGGCCAAGAGCCACTGGATAGCTGAAAAAAATCAACGCTGTTAGATTCATTGTTATATAATTGTAATAAAAAGAAGACATTTGAAACATTAAAGCAGTAATAGAATTCCCACTTAACAAAGTGGCGCCTAACTATTTTATCAGATGAGCATCTACCATGACCAAGGAGAAATTATCACTGAATCCGCCTCGAGGGTATATGTGTACACGATTTTTGCAGAGTACCGAAACATCCTGAAATACTTGATATCAGTTAGGAGTTCTTCTTCCAAATTCTGTACAATTGAATAGCACAGGTGTGCGTTAATGTGTGCAATAGCAACTTGATTTTCCCTATTTACAATTTAGCACTGTTTTTTGTATTATCCTGTACATATAATTATGCCTGGGAAAATAATAGATCGTTTCCTAAAGGAAACAAGGGAAAATAATTAAGGAAGCCTTGGTCAAAAGTCATAGATTGACGGCAGCGATATCTCACGAAATGTTTAAGAGGAGCATCACGAAACGTTTTCGTATTTCACAAATAACATCGAGTTTGGAGGATTTAATTGTGTAAGAATATGACATTTTTTTTTGAGGTTACCTTTAGAGAACTGGGGGTTCAGATTTTAGCACTCAAGCCTCTGCAGCGTTCTGCATTTTCACATTCATAAAGATTCAGTTTTTCCCCATTATTTTCCGATTTCACGTTGAGAAATGTTACCCGATCTAATTCTGGAACGTCACATAGACATACAACAGTATGTTTCGCGTTGATAGCTTAACATGAATAAATCCATTATGGCACATGAATTAAATAAACGTGAAGAGGACATACTGAACAGAACATATAATGATGCGCGGTCATGTATTTAAAGGATTACTTTTCTCCTTGTTCCTATTAAACTTAAATTCCATTCTCATCAGTTGGAGTTTGAAGTGGTTATGATTAAGAGAACGAGTGCAAGTCAAATAATAACAATCTCGCCTTACCATTGCGTGTCGGAATGCTTGAACGTTGCTCTAGTCATGAAAAAATATCGTTTTGTATCCTCATTATGAAAGACATGCAGAACATTTCACATCAGTAGAATTCATTGAAAAAAAAACTTTTCTAAACAGTAGATGGCTTGATTACTCGCTATTGCATATCTCTCCAGATTACTTTTTTGCTGTGGCATAGGAAAATAAATAAAAGTGCATAATCACTTGGTATTTTCATATTTTGCATTACGATCAGCAGTCTATCGTACCCTAAAAGTTTAAGGAACTTCAACAACAGTTGTTTTTTTTCCCTTCTTTCTTTCCAGAACTTCTGTCAATGTGGAAGTCTATGAATTGCACTCCAGTGTTTTAAAATAGAAATATTAGAGAATAGGATTGTCAGGGTAAATCTTTAGAGTTACGGGAGTAAGACCTAGTTGAGAATGTTGTCTGAGCAGGCTTGATATGCTGAATGGCCTCTTTCTGCATTGCAGGAATTCTTTGATTCCATGTCCTGTACCGGGAACACGAAAGAACGATTTGTGCACCTGAAATTGCGTAAGGTACCCAACCTACCCTGAACCGTGTTCACCCATCAGCCGATGCTGTTGCTGGCAAATTCACATAAGAACTCAATGGGCTCGTTTCCAGTCCTCGTCAAGGGAACACTTGTAATAATGCGTTCTGATGCTTTGAAATCTTCAACACAGCGCTCCGCCGCCACCAGCACCTCCCCTACGCCCCTCCCCCATGCCACCCCCGCATCTTTTCACCCTCTGCTTCAATAGTAAAATCTGTATCGAGCCAGTACGAATGACAAAGAGCTAAGCATGGGAAACAATAACCTCGCATCCAGCGGCATTAAAATCGTCTAATATCAGACAGTATAAGCTGAATGGCATTGATTAAGAGGATGAACGTTACATTTCAAATTCAGACACTTCTGCTTACGGAAAAATGTTCAACACAAAAGCTACTTAGTAACTAGTTTAGGTGGTCTTATTTAGAGCTGAACGCTGACACATCAGAATGCTTGGCAATAAAATTATCCAAGATTATCACGGGAGCTATCATTTCTTCGTCTCAGAACGTCTTTGAATAATGTATATACAATGATACACCTTTAATTCAAAAGAGTTAAAAGTTATGTGCAATAGTCCTGTATAAAGAACATCCCAAGTGGTCAGTAGGTGAATAACTGTTGTTGAATCCTGGCCTTGTATTTTCGTGAGATCTGACAATAATAATGATGAAGTAAAAATGTTGTTAAACCAGCTGCCACTTTTTGTTTCATGTTTCGCTTTATTTCCTTAATGCAGAAACGATAGATCTTTGAGCCATGTATTATTTTCTTCGAGTTAGCTATGAATTCTCATTGGTAATGGACCCCTGACGTTACCAATGCACATTCATTCCAGCAGCAACACAAAATCAAAACAACCTTCAATAAAACGCCTTTCATTGTATTTCTTATTAACGTCAGTTTACACATAGGTAGGTTAATTTCGACAATCAATTAAAGGAGCAAATTCATCGATCTGCATATGATGAAAAAGGGCTGAATTAGACTGCGTTTAACCGACTACAAAAACAGATGATAGGCTTCAAAACGTAAACGAAAAGTACTTGCACACCCCGCCCAATTAATTGTATTTGTAAGGAAAGGAAACAAGCTGCGCACTAAAACGATCAATTTTGGGTCCTTTTTTTATGGACGAAGCGGCATAAATTATGTATGGTACACTGGTTGATTTTGGAATTATAGACAGGAAGGTTGTAGAAATACAACCTTCAAAGTCATGCAAATAGAAGAAGTAAGTTGAGAAATATGACGAAAAGTGAGCTTAATGTTGACCGTAAAACCAAAGGAAAAATGCAAGGAATTGGCCGTTTTGCTGCTGAAACCTGGTCCAGCAGTCAATCAGAATATGACTAATCCAAATTCATCACATCCACATTTGCGTCCCTTTCCTGTAACAGTTGGTTATCTTACTGATGAACAATTTATCGCCCTGAACCTTAAAACTTTGCACCCACAATTCGCTGCGGCAAGGGGTTCAAAAACTTAACTGTCTGAGAGAAGACATTCCTCATCCCAATCTTCAATTGTTGCTCATTAATTCTACAACTATGATCTCTGTCGCTAGACTCTACAATGAAGGGAAAATATCTCTTAACAATGGCGTTGTTCATCACCTTATTAATCGTATATGTATCAAATCGATTCTCTCATTGTTATAAATTGCAATGAGCCGATTCACATTCTCCTTAGGACTATCACTGCATACCTGGAAAAATGCTCATGAACTTAATCTTAACTGCCTCTAGTTAAGTAATGTCATGCCATGAACAATGAGAATAAAAATGCTCACGATACTCCAGATCATTAGCTCCCTTCCTTCAAATCATCAATGTATCCCAAAGAGTTACAATCTCCATACTGATAGTTGTGAAAAGGGCAAGCTTAAAATAAAACAGTATACCTATTCGCTTTTTCCGGCCATAACGAAATTCTTTCTCGGTAACACTGCTCCGAACAGCATCTTAGAATTTAACCAGTTCTGAAGCACCGTGTCGAATGTATTATGGAAGTCAAAACAGAAAACTTGTGTCAGTTCCTTTCTATCCAATCTGATTGACGTTCCCTATATATATAAAATAAAACTCTAATATGTTAGTCAGGCAGGTCTACCCTTTCATAAAATAATGCAGGCACTACTGAACTCGATTGGATTGTCTGTTTCGGGGGTAGACATTAAAATCATTATTTTGGTTCGTTGAAGGATAAGCACCACAACGGCTAGTATGAAGTTATAACAAGAAACTGAGAAGTATAACCGCATTTTACCGTTTATTGCAGAGGAAACTGAGTACAGTTGTAGGGAGTATGTGCTTCATTTGTACAGGCGCATTGCATGCAGTGTTGTCACATTTCAATAAAGAATGTTGCAATTGCATTGGGTCACTTCAGAGACTTCTTACTAGACTAATAGGTGCAACGTATTTTAATGTCTTAGAAGGATTCGTTGGCGCTTTCAGGCTGCTGTTGCATAATCGTGTATTGGCATGGCTAGGATTCTGTTCATCATAAGATTGGGTGCATGAGAAAAATATTTTTTTGGATAATATAGCACGAGGGCGTCACGGAATCAAATTGAGAGTTCTTTCATTTTAGGGAGCGAAGACTTATTTTATTTTCTCTTGGAATGTAATGAATCTTTACAACTCCATTCCTCTAAAACCCTATAGAAACCCGTTACATGTTTTCAGGGCAGAAGATGATGTATTTCATTGTAATGATGGTAAAATGATGTCGGTATGCGGAAGATTGCAGCGAGATCAGACCCTACATAGTTTGGAGAGTGGAGTATAGTCGAAACATCAAGTCTCAAAGATCTCTTCTTAGTTTGGACGTCCGTATATAAATGACACAGTGTTCACTGCCTTTGTAGGGAATGATACTGCGTTTTTTTTTTTACTAACAGGTAATGCAGTTTCAGTGATCTGAAATCGACTGAGTGCACCCATTTTCTTTGTACATGGATTATACCAGGTGGATTGCAGCAGGTGAATTAGGCGTGAAAATCTAAAATTTTTGATTGAAGAAAATAAGGTTTGCATTCCAATAAAAAAAAACCTGAGAGTTTATAAAATTGATTCGTTGTGCAGACCTACTCACCTTCTCTTTTGCTATGCTCATCATACTCTAAAAAAATGATAACCGTTGAATAATTCAGAACATTTAATTGTTGTCATTTTCTTTTCCCAAATGCTCATCGGAATCGCATAACTGTAACTAAAAGACGAAGTGGAATTAATTCATGCGCATTGATCTCACCTCTTTGTTTCAGCTGCAGATTCCGTTCTGTTATAATAAAACAGAATCATTGATTGTTTTCAGATTGACGATCATTCTGTAAGATCAACTATTTACATGTCATTTAGTATAGCACATGGTCTTCAACGCAAAAACAAAGTCCATTATTTTTTTCTAATAATCTAATATTACCTAATATTTTAGGAAGGAAGCCGAGTCTTCCAGCCAATCACGAATGTTCCGCTTTGCTAAGCGTGTCAAGTACGTATCAAAGACAAAGCCGTCATCTTGTAGTGAAAAAAATATCGCGAGTTTGTCCTGATGTACAAGAGTTGGAGGACGTAATGAAACATGGCCGTCCGCTCCCGTTCAAAAAGATTGCTGCATTCAGAGGTGAGCGTTGGAATCTCAGCCTGCTCTTCCCTTTTACTTGAATTATGTAGTTCTGCTGAGTTATTTATTTACATTTTAGTAGCCTGTGAACTATTGAAGGAATGCAATCCGCACGATCAGATTCTTTCATTTGAGGTACACTATTCATTGTAGATGATCAGTATGTGAACCAGCAACGCACAGTTGTTTTGGGGCGTAAATAGTACACGTTTCTTCTTGAAGCGTTCTTTTTTTCATCGGGTATTTCAGCTGCCTGATACAGTGCCACAACATCATCTTGTGAGATTGGGCAAACTATTATCCCGCTGGCTACATCGCATTTCCTGATATTACACGCTTTTCTCTGGTGAGGTAGCAATGTTGTTATCACAGAGGAATACATGCATTCATAGTTGAACACATTTTCAAAAGCCCATACTACATGACTCCATCCTTAAAACTCGCCGAGTTTTGGTGACGGTGACGTCACTGTCAATCATGCGATGCCTAAGTGAGAGTGCGCATTTTTGCGAACCTCTGCCAATCCAATGGCCAATCCATCTCGGAGCCCAATTGATGGACGGCGATTCCAGTTATGCGTGTTCTAGGCGAAGCAGGAAGGAATCAAGGCCTTTGAACTGAGGAAATTGACAATGACAGAAACATTGTAAGTGGGCAAAATTACATTGAGGATGGGAGCAGGAAGTGGTCTGAGAACGTGTATTGCGTTGGTGGAGTTGAGGTGGGAGTAGGGTGCGTGTCGGGTTGGGGGGTTGAGGGGGGAGGTAGAGTAGCGGTGATTGAGGGAACGGGCGATAAATATGTCGTTCCGTTCAGGGGGTTAGAAGCAAAACCATATTCCTCCTTCGTTTACATCCTTGTTGAGCCCCTGAGTGGTTGGCGGTGGGTGTAAGTGTCAGTTCTGATTAAAGCGATTGAAAGAAGCATACATTTCGTGGAGTCGGCTTGCTGAATTCATGAGACTTCATGAAGTGAAGTTTGTGGCGTAAACAGCCCGATGCCTCATGTTAAAACACAGGAGACAAACATCTCTTTTTTAATCAGAGCCGGAAGCTCACTTTATGATTTTTAATGGCACACTTGTTAGCACTGCTGCTTTACAGTGCTTGGAGCCCGAGTTGGACTCCCTCCATGGGTCACTGTCTCTGTCGTGTCCTCCTCGTTCTCCTCGTGTCTTTGTGGCTTTCTTCCGGTTCCCCAAAGGTGAGGTGCATTAGCCATGCTAAATTATTTCTCTGTGTACTCAAACAGTCACCAGGCCGTCAACCCCGAATCCGAGTATGCAAGGATCGACCAACGGAATTATTCATTTAGCTTGGGCGGTAATTTCCGCTGTCGCTCAAGCTGGGCCATAAAATCGCGCCACAGAAGTGGAACATGCCCACCATGAAGCATGGGCCGCAAACTCAGGATTTTCGGAGTGAATCCATTTTGTAAACGGATATGGCGAGAATTTATCAATTGAAGTTTGTTTAAAAGAGAATCGTTTTACTCAGATAGTGTACAGATGAATCAGTCAAGAATCAATTTCTGATTCCCACTCTTATCCTGGCAAATACAACTAGCCAGCACGTGTTTCAAACTGTGGGAGTAAACCAGAGCACCCGGAGGAAACTCACGCAGACACGGGAGAACATAGAAATTTCACGCAGACAGTGGCCCAAGGCAGGAATCGAACCCGGGTCCCTGATGCTTACCACTGGGCCACGCCTAATTAAGAACGTTGCATGATATGCAAGGAAACCAATGTAATTGCCTACTAATAATTTTTAGTACTCCAGTGACAGACTTCCAATCAAATCTTCCTCGACTTCATTTATATGTGAACACAAGTCGGAAACAAAACAGCTGTGGATAGATTAGACCAAGTTTGGACGACTGAAGTCATAGACTTTCGATTAAACCATTTACGAATCGTGTTTTTAAATTCCATCTTTTAATACCATTAACATAGAAAAGAAGTTCAAAGTATTATCCGAACTTTGCCTAATTTCTTCATAATTGCTTTGTTTCCTATTTTCCTTCACCTTTATATGTAGCCGAGGAAGAATTGATCGGAATTCCGTCATTCAATCATACGACAAAAACACCAGTTTGCAATTGCATTGATTTCCTCGCATAGCAATCAAAATCTCAAAGAATCGCACTGATTGATTGAAGGAACAAACCTCACCATTCCTGGTTGAAATGCACTAAGATTGAAGATGCATAGTTTTTGACAGAATAGAACATAGAACATTACAGCGCAGAACATGCCCTTCGGCCTTCGATGTTGCGCCGACCAATTAGGAAAAAGCAATGACCCTCTAACCTAAACCATTCCCTTTTCGTCCATAAATTTATCTACTAACCTCTTAAACGCCACCAAACTTGGCGCATCTACAACTGCAGCAGGCAGGGCATTCCATACCCTTACCACCCTCTGGGTAAAGAACCTACCTCTGACATCCGTCCTATAACTACCACCCCTTAATTTAAAGCTATGTCCCCTCGTGCTAGCTTTCTCCATCCTAGGAAAAAGGCTATCACTGTCCACCCTATCTAAACCTCTAATCATCTTATATGTTTCAATAAGGTCTCCTCTTAGCCGCCTTCTTTCTAACGAAAACAACCTCAAATCCCTCAGCCTCTCTTCATAAGACCTGCCCTCCATACCAGGCAACATCTGGTAAACCTCCTCTGTACCCTCTCCAATGCCTCCACATCTTTCTTATAATGTGGGGACCAGAACTGTACACAATACTCCAAGTGCGGCCGCACTAGAGTTTTGTACAGTTGCAACATGACGTTGCGGCTCCGAAATTCAATCCCCCTACCAATAAAAGCTAAGTCTCCGTATGCCTTCTTAACAACCTCATCGACTTGATTACCAACTTTCAGGGATATGCTTATCCCAGAACAATATCTTATCCCAGAATGCTTATCCCAGAATGATATGCTTATCCCAGAACAATATTCAGAACCAGAATCGGAATGCAATTAGACACGAAAATAGAAGGTGCAGCAAAAATGTCTCCATATTCTTCACGTAAATGTGCGATTGTTCTTTATTTCCGGAAGCAAACAAATTAGCTGCAAGTTACTCAATTGTTCGGGGCATTGATGTTCAATGGATATGCTCTTTCACCACATTAGGCAAGTTCAGTGGTAAACTAGAAACTCGAATGTATCATTGTCACTTATTGGGAAGGCAAAAGCATATAAACAAAAGATGGTTGTTTTACACGTGTACAGGAAGCTAGTGTAAGCGCCAATGGGCGAGCACGACCACTATAGACTCAGAATCAGGTTCAACAGCGGTACAGCTTTATTTAACGTCGACGAAGATGCAATCAGGATATACAAACAGCACTGCCCCGAAAGCACTCTGGATGCCCGCCGGAATGGGCTACAGTTATATTCGAATTGTATGATTCAGATGTTCATGTTTTGTTTACAGTGTTTGACTCTGACTATTCTGTTTCGATGTTTTTAAGTACAGAATCAATGTTTTAAGTATGGTAATTGTTTCTGAATGATGCGTTTATCAATGGTCTAGAAGCTTTGAGGTTTCCTGAACAATGGGTTTTTGGCTGATCTCAGGAAGTCTTTTGAGCCCAAGAAGGCTTCCTTAATTATATTAATCCTCTCCTTAAATGTTTCTATAGAGGATCCCTGATATCACTTGATTAGGTCAGTGGTGCTGATTTGATTAGATGAGGGTGTACTTTTAATTTAGTTTCCGTTGGTGCCATTCTGAATGGTTCCCTTTGTGTAATAGACCTTGTTTGCATTTACAAACATGCTTTTTGCCTGCTTCTCTGGATCTGTTTCCTTGTGATCTTGAATGGAGGGGTTCTGATTGCAGTTTAGTCTGTTCCATATTGTATACCTAGTTTCAGAAATTTGTTGTCAACTAACACTAGTGAGACAAAATCGGCACCAATGTTTACAGTGTTAGCCAAAATATTTGAAACAGATTGCAAATATGTGAAAATAGTTCAGAAGAAGGTATCACAGATTCATACCTGGAATGGGTGTGTTGTCTTTTTAAATGAAGTCGGGTTTAGAAGACAAGTATTTCACTCAATCGAAACGGAAGCTGTTCTCTGAGGTATTGAAAGTGCTTTTGAGGTTGTTTCAGAAACAATTACACATGATGGGCCAATGTATCAAGTTGAAGGATCGCCCCTTTCATGCAAATTGATCAGATTTAGTTTCTCACAGAGCAGTTAGGTCTTTGTAACTCACTTCCTGAAATGCAGATACAAACATCTTCATTGGACGTTTTGAAGACAATAAATAAGATATTGAAATGTCATCCCATGTAGACGGGAGTGTCTAGCGAAATCAGCCATGATCGTACAGAATGGCGCGTGATGGGACGGTCAAGTAATATTATCCTTTTAATTTGCACGTTCGTAAATAAATTAAGTGTAAATGGTTGGGGAACTATACTAAACTGTTTTAAGAATAATGCAGACTTTGTGCTTTGAAACTGAACGTCCTCTAATGAACGTCCTCCGTTGTTTCGTTTAGGCTGACGATACCATTATGAGGATCAGTAGTGAAATTGTAAAATTTCATGGTCCGAACACCATTGAAAATGTGAAATCGATTTATGGTTGTATTACAAAACAAAAAACATGCACGTTTTACTAACTGGTTTCGCCTTCAGCGTTACACACCGTCGTGTTTCTTACGTTCGTGCTTCTCTGTAAATCATAAGAATAGTTGAACATTTCAAAATGTTGCAGTCATCTATTCTTTCCGAAAACTGTTATCAGAATTTCAGAATGTTGAATGAATACAGATAATCAACTCGAATATTATCTCATTTAGGAGCTTACCATCTTCTTTGAGCTTTCGAAGATGCTCTGCTGAAAGCCGATATTTATCGATTGAGGATTGCTCTCACATAGATGCAGATATAGCAACTATAAGAAGATCCCCTATTCACACTTAATTTATATTTTCCACAATTTCTTGTTTGAATGCAATAAGAACGTGAGCTAAAAAAAAAATCCCACACTAATATTTTAGAAATGTATCCCATTGTGGTGGTCAATATATACGTTGGTCATTTGGAAATCACGAGTTTAAGCATGACTAAATTCACAGTTCTAATTTTGAAGGATTTTAATTTTTTTGAGTATTTGCTGCTGAATTTGATGGACTTCTTCATTACAAAACTAAACAGATATTGGATACCAGTCAGATTTGTTCATTATAAGAGAATTTAAGAATACGCGATTTATTGAGAAAAATGCTAAGAGATTAGAAACGTAATTTGACACTGTAATGATTATAAATTTGCAATTAAACATATTATGACAGTTGCTTATTAATACAGACTATTAAGTTACTTTGCGAAAAAGATATATTTCTCAGGCCACAGGACAACAATATGACACAAGGGTAACCCTTGACTAGGAGAAATACTCAATAGCCCTGTATTTAGACAGTGGGCTACTTCTTCCTACATCACTGAAATGTTATAAACAATTGGCTAATTACAACAATTGGCTAAAGTGAGTTTTCAATATTCTAAAGCAACAAACCGAGAGGCTTCGAGCAACTATGTTTCAAGAAGATGGGCAAGTTCAGAAAGGCAATCAAAGGCAAAGAATGTCGAGATATATGTGCAGGGAGATACACAGGGCAATTGTTATTAGCAAGGAGCAGATCACGATATTCATGAGAAGTAAAGGCAGATGAAAAGGAATTGTGACATGAGAATGATGTATTGATTGTTGTCTTTGAGAATCATTGATGGCGACGTGGACTGAGCAGTGCATGCACTATGAAGTCCGTTCAATTATTGCAATTCAAACTATTCGTCTGTCAATATTTCCTTATAATTGCTGTTGATTGTTACTTTGCTTTCTATCTTTCAGAGTTGCTACCTTTGCAATTGTCAATCCGTTTTGTGCAATCGTGAAGAAAATTGTCAACTTGCCAGCTGGTTAATTTTCTAGAATCTATGGGGACTTTCATAGTAACTTTATGCAATATGAATGTAAGCTATTTGTGTCTAATAAACAGACTTTGAGTCGCGTTCGGATGTTTTATCATAAATAAGTGAACTTGTGAATCTTTGTCAGAAAAAAAATAAAGAATGAAGCGCATTTCCCAATTTGCTAATGGCAAATTGTCTATCAGGTTTGCATCAATGACAATATAATTACCGTGTAGTCTGAGATTGTGGGTGCAAGCTGAAATCCAAAGGATTGACTCACCAATGAGAAATACTTCTCGTTTTGGGCAGATGTTGCAGCAAGAGGTGAAATGACAAACCTTGGGCTGACCTTTCATTTCAAAGGGCCCCAATGTATAATTGCTAAGCTTAAGTATGTTTCTCTTGTTCTGATTTATGCGCCAGTCAACTATCAAATGATCAAAATTCTTCAGATCGCAGATTACATTCATATTGTAGTACAATCAGATAGCACATGCACGATGACCACCAGTTGCTATGGGTTTCGATTATTATTGTAAAATTTTTATTTTTCCTCTTTTATGATTTGTTTCCTGTTTTCCCAATTGTGCAAACTCTTTGTGCTATTTTATAATATTCATTCCAATCTTGAAACCTGCCAATGCCAGTGCACAGAAAAAAAAAGAAATGTGGTGGGAAGCTATCCATTTTCTATTTGAATTCAGCACCGTTGTACAATGAAATGTATTTGCAGGAACGATGAAAGGTTCACAATATGGTACGGAAATACTCATCCGAACTTTAAGCATTACAGGGTATGTTTCTGATATAAACTAAGTTTTAGCTAATAATGTGGAAATGTGCATGTTCATTTGACAGATGCAAGATGCAATGTGGTAAAGGATATTTTCGTATCAAAGCAACATACTGCGGATGCTGGAACCTGAAGCCAAAAAAAAACAGAACATTCTAGACTGACAGCACTTGTGTGAAGAAATTAGGACCAACATTTCGAGTCTACGTGATCCTTTCCAAAACAGTTTGATTCAGGGTCATCTAATCTTGAAACGCTGGCTCTCTTCTACTGCCAGAAATGCTGTAAGACCTGCTAAGATTTACAAGAAAGGAGTTTTTTAAAATGTCCAATCGGGTATTTGTTTCCCAGCTGATATCTGCGATTGCAATACTAACGGCAGGATGAGTTTTTCTTTGGTGATGGAAATTAGTACTTTCAGACCATAAATTGCGAAATGAGATTGGAAAATTATCTCCGCAAGTGAACGATGAAACAAGGTGGACACAAATGGGTGAACATATTTTTTCTTCGATCTTGGACGTGGGATACACGCCTCCCCGTCTATGAAGGATGTGGCAAAACTTTCAGGCCGACAATTGTGACAGCAACCAATTATTTTAGAATTAAGCATTCGCAGGAATGCGGATGACAATTCAATTACAACAGTAAGCTTACGCCAAGAAGACATGTAAGTGGTCAGCAAATGAAAATACTTTGTGATGCATCCCAAAATTAACCAACAACTTCAAAGTCGAATATCAACAATTTAGTAAGAATCCCTTTATTTTGCTCGTGTCCTTCCGATACTGACACACAACCATTAGTATTGAACTTCGCACTGCATATATTTGGATTATGATTATGACTCATTTTCTATACCTGAATTAGTTCATTACGCATTTCAACAAGTGTACTATTTAGACATTTGTTGGTATGGCACACTTTATTGCAGCGGACTGTGCAAATACGATTTTCATTTCCAATTTGTATCAGAAATAGAAGCAGTTTGCTAATGTTTCCTCACCAGTATTTTTGAGTTCTTTAGACAAATTTGAAAGGTCTGAAAATAATAACAAGGCTGTGCTCAATTCGAAGAATTTGTATTAAAATGACACAAGAGAGGGAATGTTCATTTTGGAATTTTGTGCAAGAAATGGAACCTATTATTGATCTGCATTTTTGGCGGTTTGCAACTTCTTTGCTCACTGAAAGAATTAATTCAAAGATCAGTTCTATGCCATAATATGGTTTTGCAAAACTTCAAGGGTATTTACTAAAGTAAATGAAAATAAACAAAGTTGCATGTCAGGGCACGACTGGAATTACTGAAATTGTGCAAAGGCAAATAAAGACGACTACGAATACAAAATATGCTTCAGCATCACATTGAGTATTTTATTTTCTAATCACGTGGGAAATCATTAGTTTGAACTGTAGCTTTCAATTGGGGACAGTAGAAAGAAGCCATATTGAATACATTAAATTATCCAAGACTGCATGCAATAAATTAAGAAAAAAAGGATTGAAAGCACATATTTGGCTTCACAATAAGCTTTGATTTTCAGTCCAATAATGCTGCACTCAAAAACCTTTTGTCTTATCCCAATAGTTAAGTAATACAGTTGGCTGACCTTAACTTCAGCTGATCATTGCTGAATGTAGGTTTTGTACAATTTCAGGACAGATTATCACATAGTCTGGCACAGTTCCATCGGATAGTTGCCTGCCTCCAAAGTCTAGGCCGTTTGTTCAAAGTCAATTTCTTTACGTTATTGGCAGTGAAGTAACGCGTCTCTTGGTACAGGTTTCCAGTCTGGTAACAAGGAACCATTCGGAACAAAGATAGCAAATGACTTTCAAATGACATATAAATATTATTCAGCATGAGGGAGTTAAAATCAGTATTGCAACGGCATCAAATTATGGAGGTGGAAACTATTTATAGTTGCAAAAGTTTTAATGTTGTTTAGCAAATCAGGGCCTTTCAATTTCCAAACTAATTTACAGCACAACTCAATACCTCGGGCTCAATCATGATAAAAAGAGCACGTATTTTGATTCATATCAGTAAATTCACATCTTCAATTGGGCATCCATACTTAGAATCTGTGCATCAGTAGCCATGATTGCCAACAGGAAGTAACAGTCTACATTCCATGAAGTTTAATGTGGCACTTTCAACGTACAAAACATTTGCAATTAAAAAAAAAAGCCACAATTTTCAAGACTTCGAGTATTGTATTTTGACACATTTTTTGATGCACTCACTTCACAGAGGTCAATTAAAAGAGAAGCAGATCTATGTTCTCAGTTGATCTCGCATGCATCTGAATGCTATGACTAATATTTTTACGACAAATAAACCAGTTAAAATGTTCACTGTCTCTCTGAAATTGAATTCATTTGTTCTCAACGATCAGGTATATAACATATTTGCAGAAATTTACATTTATTGCCAAACAGAGACTTGTTCTAATTAATAGGGGTGAAAATCCAGTTATTAGTGGGGTCAGTAGACGAGTAATCATTTTTCAACACCAATCTTTTTTTGAATCAAGTGTTTGAAAATGATGCATAACAAGAAAATTTATGAAATGTTTTACCAGTCTTGTTTTCAAGTGTCGTTTTTTCTACATATAAAAGACAAAATTCTTTCAACGTGCCAGCCGATCAATAAGACTATTATCAAAACAGAAGACACACAGAAATTTGAAACAAACTTTTGTTTAAATTCCTTCCCTGAATTTCTGATCATTATCAGATTACAAAAATATCGGTTTCTTTCCACGTCAATTAAAGAACACCACACCATCCCCATTCCACACCATTTCTTCCACCCCGCCCCCACTACTCCCCACTTCCCCTGCCAACCCCTCCAAAAACCCTACCCAGAAATTCCAAAGAAATGTTTTATTGTACACTTTGGAAAACAATTACAGTCCAAGTACCAGCTTTTGCCCGAAATGTACGGAAATTACATTTAAAGAAGCGAATGCATGAAGAAATTCGCAACAAAATTGCGAAAGGGAACAGAGGGGAAACAATAAATATTTGCACATCTGGATCTCTCACTTATTCACTTTAGAATTTATATGTGAAGTTATTCACTTTGCAAGCATGAACCAGAAGGGAGATTACTACATCAATGGTTATAACATGGGAGAGGGAAGTGTTCAGCGCGATCTGGGCACTTGTGCACCAGTTACTGAAGGTCAACACGCAGTAAATAAGACAACTGCATGTTGGCCTTCATTGCGAGAGATTTCTAGCACAACTGCAGGAATGTGCTGCTGCATTTATACAGGGCTTTGTGAGGTCACACTCGGATATGGTTTGCAGTTTTGGCCTCCCTTTCTGAGGAATGATGTTGTTACATTCGCGGAGGTACAGCAAATATTTCATAAGCTGATTCGCATGATGGCGGAACTGATGTAGGAAAAGAGATTGACTAGGTTGGGATTGCTTTCATTGGAGTTCATACGAACATGGGGGATTGCATAGAGACTCACACAATTTTAACTTGATTCGACGTGTAGATGAAGAGAGGGTATTCCTGATGGTAGGGGAATCTAGAACCAGGGGTCGTAGTCGTAGAACGGAGGTGAAGAGACATTTTTTCACCCAAAGTGTGGTGATTCTGTGGAATTCGTTTCCACAGGAAGTAGATGATTCTAAAACATTGAATGTATTCACGAGGTGGCTGGATGTAACACTTGGTGCGAATAGTTTCAAAGTTTCTGGGGAGAGAGCAGGATTAGACTTTTGACTTTGACGATCACCATGATTGTAATGAATAGTGGAAAATGCTCGTAGGACCAAATAACCTCCGCCTCCATCTCCTCCTATCGATTATGTTTCTATATTTCTATCATAAAAAAGCTTCAGGTAACAAATCGTGTTTTACATAGAAACATGCCAAAGCAAGAAGATCATCACATGGGGGCGTGTTCAAATCTAAAACTTAAGGCTAGACCAGAGCAAATAAAGGTTATGAGAATGGGAAAGCATGTACACATTGATGTACTACTGAAAGTATATAAATGTATATTGTGAACAAAAACAAACTAAAATGAGAAACATTTGAAAACTGTGGAATTCTGATAGGCATGATCATCCGTGTGCACATCTCTAAGAAAAAGAAATCTTTGTACAAAGGGACAATGAATAACTTGGAGTATTAACGGTCATCATTTTTTTGGCTAGGTTGCGCAGGAAAGTGTTCAGAAACCCCTTGCAAAATGTGTACGACATTAGTCACTTCAACGTGGTAAACACAATTCAAAGCAGGCATAGCAGGGCAACATCTGGAATGGATGGCTTCTGTTTTGAAGCAGTGATGGAGCTTTCATGAGAACTATGCAACTTGATTGAGAAAGATAATAGCAGGCACAAGTCTGACAGAAGAGATGGAAAGGATATTTAATCCTTTGTAGAAAACTAGAACTAATGTTTTAATGTTTAAAATAGAGGGTTCGCCGATTCTACACGGAGACATGAGGTTTTGATTCTCTGAGATGGCACTGGACCTTTGGAACTCCATGTCTCAAATGCGTTTTACCTAGTTCGTATTCTTGGTTTCAAGATACATGCAGAAAGATTCTCATTAAATATATTGTGAAATGATATTAGGGTAGATGGGATATTATTCTCAAATTTGTCATGAGCTTATTGAAATGCGGTACAAGCACAAAAGTCCAAGTGACCTTCCGTTGTTTCTGATTAGTATGTCTATACTAAATGTTATTTAAAAAGTTGTTGAAGCAGGAAATGATACCAAGCTCGTTTTAATGATGTAACATTATGTGTTAAAGCCGACTATTCGAAATCTCACGTTCTTTCAGGCCAATGGATCCCAACGTGAGGCATAGTGCTCAAACTGTAAAAATTCACTCTCTTATTGGGATAAAAAATAATTTAGTCCCATGAAGAAAGAAGAAACAATATGTCTTGCTTTTTCCAAAATGAGCCGTTTTCCGCGCTTACTGACCATCGATTCTCTTGTGCTCTTCAAGCTCTATGTATATATAATATTGTGATATAAGTGAAACTGTTGCTCTGCTTACAAATTGTTTTCTCAAAAACGCATATGTAAGTTGCATAAATGTCATAATGAAAGGTATGTGACATATATCCGTGCTGTTTTTTTTTTTCTGAGCTGACCCCTGTCTTTCTGCTGAAGCCGCTGTTCTGTTATGAATATATGATTATTCAATTCATTTATTAATTTTGTATTGAAACAAACATATTAGCTGTGGAATTGTTTCTGTTAATCTTCTAGTTACTCATTAGTTACTTGTGAAACAATCTCCAGCTTTTATCGAGAAACTCGACTACTGATTATAGCTGGTAAATGTAATAGTTTAACAGTGAAGCTATTTGTTGCGATTAGTGTCTAACTTCTGTCATTCAGAACTGCGCCCAGCTTGTTTGAGGCACAAACACTTCTGCCCTAGTCAGAATGCCGTGAGGTCTTCCTGCACTCATAATACTTGAGCAGCTACCCAGGAATGAAAACTGGGTAAAAACAACATCTTCGGACAATAGCTACAGCGTTCCGAATCTGGATGACTCGTCGGATGGCTCCGACGAATGTCCTTCCACAGATGTTGTCAGTTCTGCTGATATTTTCCAGCATTTTCTGTGTTAGGTTTTGATTCCAGTAATCTTAATAGATTGTCCTTATATAACCTAACTTGATAACTTGTGAGCTTGCTGCATTTCAAAGTTTGAGGACCAAACCTGGGACTAACTGTCACTTTTCCGTTGTCCTGCGGCATCGCTGTTCAGTCCAGACGAATTCCTCGTGTTAATTTTCTTCTGTCAGTTCAGTATTAATTGAACATATTAAAGTAGACAATTTATTTTAATAATTTTGTGATAAATTGAAATGTATGATACATTCGCTATGCGACCCAATGGCCACCATTTGCCTTAGATCGGGTGGGGTTTTAGAATTTTATCTGTTCTTCATTAATCATTTCATTTTAAGCTGCAGTGTGACTGTCTATGTTGCTTTTCGACTTTATATTCCCTCGTATATACAGTCCCCACGCCAGACGTCAAGAGTTAGACAATTCTGAATTGAACTCATTGATGTATTTCCATTTGACGGCTTTGAAGGGAAAGTGGACGTATTCACAAATGACATAGGATCAATCAGGTCAGTATTTGTTTTTGCTTCCTGCAGTGCTCCGCGTAATGCGCAGATAATAATATCTGTCTATTAATTTCAGGTAAACAAGCTATCAGTTGTTAAGTTAAGTTATTGCATTCAACCGAATTGATCTACTTCGTGTCTTCTTTGGCAGTGTCCTAAATCACCCACGTTCTATTGAAAATAATTAAACGTTTTTCAGGTCGTAACGTATTATTTTCGTGGGGAAGAATTCCCAGTAATACACAATGATTTAAGGTGTTTACAAATTCGTGAAGATTTTCTTTTGTGAACACGTGCTGTGCTTAACTTCCGCTTTAGATAGTAATGCAGAGGCAAATGCTTGCAGAGTGCGGTGGAAATGTTACTGGACATTATTCGAATACAATAGAGGCAATTAATTAATTGAACGCCATTAATATCGGGCATAGGAGGAAATAGTCAGCAAAAGAAAAAACAGTATGCAACAAATGCAATTTGTGATGTATCTCGCACCAACAGCGCATGCTCACCCAAAATAATAGTAAACGGTTAATAGAGATGTCTTCCTTTACCTTAAATTATTTAGTCGTGAAGCCCGAACAACAGTGTTTGATGTTCCACTGCCAATACAGCATTTTATTAACTGCACATTCTATATTTAACTAAGCTTGTGATATTTTTGAACACAAATTTTATTCAGCTATGTGCTATGATGGCAAGAAGCATTTGCTATTGGTTTACCGTCATGCTTTATCAAGTAATTTCTAATTGCTATTTAGTATTGCTATTTGTTACAGAAAATGAAACAGTTCGAATATTTCTCCTCACCAGTTTCTCTAAGTTCTTTAGATAGGTTTAGCAGGTCTGAAATAGAAGACCAAGGAGTTCGAAGGTTTTGTTTGGTAATTTGTGAGTTACTGTTGCCATTTCACTTGTTTCGTTTTCTGTCAGCTTTTAATTGGGAATGATAGAGAAAATGTTCAATTCATATAAACAATAATGCAAACCTGTTTATTGAGCAATGAGAAGTAGATTACATATATGGAATCACCATAACAATTTACTGTGCCATTCTCGCTAGTCTAGTATTTTGGAGCATCACTACCACTTCACCCCCATCTTCACCCCACCCCACCCATACCCGAAATGTGGACGTTCGAGTGATGGACTTTTTTATGTTTTTCAACATTTCAATTCAAGCAATTTTTCGAATTAAAGGAATAATGATAATCATGAAACCATTGTTGTTAGAATGTCATCTGCTCACTTTTATCTTCAAGCTAGCAACTGAAAGATGGATCTGTGCATAGCTCATGGGATTTTCGGCTTTGAGTTGTAAGGAATTTTTGATTTATTCTGTATCCACTCAGTGAGATGTATCATTTATTTTCTCTACTTTAAAAACGGCAACGGCACAAATTAAAACCTATCATTATCCTACTGTATTACCACCAAATATAGTAAATAAATTTGGTAGATGATAGAGATTGCCACATAGTGTTAGTAGAATCGAAAATAAATACCAGTAATTTGTTTGATTTATTAGTGTCACAGGTTGGCTTGCATTACACAGCGTGCAACGTCTGTGAAAATGTTCCATTTCATACGCTCCAACGGCTGGTCGGATACTAAGAAGGAAAATTTAGCATGGCCGATGTATTCAGCTGGCACATCTTTCTGATTATGGGAAGAAACTGTAACTTCTAGAGGAAACACACTCAGACATTGTGAGAAAGGGCAAATTCCACACTGGCAATGACCCAAGCCTGGAATTGAAACTGCTTCCTGGCACTGTCAGGCAGCAGTGCTATGCACGCACAGCACCGTGCCGCTCCTGAATTTGGCATGGCCAATGCATCGAACCAGCTGGTCTTTCGGATTTTGTGAGGGAACTGGAACACCTGGGGTGAACCCATGCGGACATAGGGTGAGTAGGCAAACACTGCATAGGTGGTGATTCAAGAAGGGAATGGAACCCGGGCCCCTGACACTTTAGAACCCCAGTGCTAACCACTGTGTCACATCGGCGTCCCGACAATGCAACTGAAATAATCGGTTGTGGAACTAGCTTCATTTTTTTGTGTTTTTCTTTAATACTACGAATTCGATATTTCAGTTAGGATGGATCATGCAATCTCGGAACAGCACATTTTATTCTTGGTACACACAAACTCTTATCACACAAGTGCAACAACTGGAACAAACATGGTAACTACTAAAAAAAAGAGAAAATGTTGTTGAGCACAGACCTGGTGTTTGTACTTGTAGTCGTTTTTCTAAAACAATTGAATAATCACGAAAATTATCAGGTGACAAAAGCAACCTTGTACAAGGTTGAGAAAACAAATAAAAAAATAAGCTATAAGACCGTAAGACATAAGAGCAGAAATAAGTTATTCGGCCCATCGAGTCCACTCCGCTATTCAGTCATTGTTTTTGTTTTGCACCCCGTTCTTCCTCCTTTTCCACACAACCCCTGATTTCCTTATTAATTAAGAGCCTATCTATCTCTGTCTTAAAGACACTCAATGACCAGCCCCCCACAGCCTTCTGCTGATCCTCAGATTCACCACTCTCTGGATGAAGAAATTCCTCATCTCTGTTTTAAAGGGTCGTCCCTTTAGTCCGAGTTTTTGCCCATTAGTTCTAGCATTTCCTACAGTGGAAACATCCTCTTCACTTCGATTCTATTCAGCTCATGTAATATTCTGTAAGTTGCAATACGATCCCCCTTCATCCTTCTAAACGCTAATGAGTACAGACCCAGAATCCTCAAACTTCTTCACGGCACAAGGTCTTCATTCCAGAGATCATTCTTTTGAACCTCCTTCGGACCGTCTCCAAGACCAGCACATCCTTCCTTAGATATGGGCCCAAAACTACTCACAATACTGCAAATAATTTTTGGCCAGAGTGTTCTTGTACTCCAGTTGATGCGATCAATATCACCAATTTAAAAAGAAAATAACAACGTTTACAATATGAAGTCAATAGCTTATTGGCCATCAGATAAAGTATTTTATCATCCTTCAACCTCGTACGAAATGACTACAATCTATGCTTAATAGAGTGAATTTGGCTGCGTTATTTGAAAAAAAAAAACACTGCTTATAGATGTTAAGTGATAATTGTGCAGCGATTTGAGCGTTCTTTAAACTATGCACTGACCTTCGGATATTTTGGAAACTGGCAACGTCACATTTATTTTTTGTTTTGATCATTTGGATTGTCAAAAATGTTTGGTTCGCATGAGCATCAGCGTAGTGCAGCGCAGAACAAACAGATATTAATTAAAATGTATGGCGTTTGTTTGGCTGTCAATTCGTTGAACACTGACCTATACCCTATTCCTTACCGCACAGTTCCAAATTCTCGGTCAGTTTTTCTATTTCTGGAAAGAAAAAGTAAAGTGCATAATCAAATCAATTTGGAGTATGTTGTGACGTCTCCCATTATTAGCTTGGTAAATTGCTGTTCAGTGATAATGCCCTGCCTTCAGTGCTGTAACTTACGAAATGCTGAGGGCACGATTCTTCTACGTGGCAGAGTAACAACATAATGTGAGGAATAAAAGAAGGCAAAATAATGTGAACTTTAAAATGCTATTAATTCTATTCGTTAAAAAAAAACTAAAAAAACGTTATACTTGGTACTGCATTTATTATTTCAGAATTAGATTGGCAACACTGTGCGATTAGATTGGCTGTTGTTTAATTCTCTTCAACATTTATGTCTCAATACTATGCATTAATTGAATTCATAAAGATGCTTTGCGGAGCCATGTTTTAAATGCTTAATATTGTATGCATCGAGGTTTGATGCACATCTGGCCAACATTTTCATACTACCTTTTTTTTACACATTTGTTACATGTAGTCGTAATGTTAAACGTCCGTATTAGGTGTACAGCTTGAAAAAGAAACATGATATTCTGTCCTTTGTTTTGAATTAAAGTAATTCATTTCAAGAATCACAAGAGATCATATAAAGTCCTCGCTATAAAGGCTTTAATTTATGACGATCCTGCAATAATTATGATTGTCTTAAACGTTGCCTCTCAATTATTTGGCCATGAAGACCTACTTCCCGATTCTGAACAAGTGGGTCAAGAAGCTGTTCTGAAAATGTTTTGCCGCAGTACAAACTATGTAAACAAGAAACAAACCTTAATTGCAGGGTGGTCCACAAAGTAGTTAAAAACTTAAAGGAGCTGGGAGTGGGCAATGGAAATGACGTCAACCGAAAACAGTTTCCCACGATAAATCAATTACGAAACAGATCATGATCAGTTTGGCCAATCACAGATTTATTACGCACTCAAGGACCCATTAAGAATTAACCTAATGCAGATCAATCTGATACAATGGATATAACTGTTAATATTGCGCTTTGCACATTTGAATAGGATTATAAGCAAGCGCTTCCACTGAAAAATTCCACCTCAAGTTTGAAAATTATATTATTTTGTCGTGTTTTTCTGTCCAACGGATAGCAGATACTACTGGGAGATAACAAAGGTTGAGTGGTAACCCAAGTTCAAAGCTGCACCTCGAAGCATGAGTTAACCCGTCCCACTCTTTCTTTGTTCAGTGTAAATTTGGAACTTACTTTTCTTAAAATAAATGTCTTAAGAAAATTGGCCAAATCGTTTCCTGATCGCTAAATGATCATTGACTAAAATGAAGATGATTAGAATTTATGTTTATCTTATGTTCAAAACTGTAAGCTCAGATATCTGAAATTCAACGATTCTATGAAGAATCAGCCAGGCGAACAGGACAACCAGTGAAGGAAAACCCAATGGTTGCAGATTCATTGTTAACCTGTCAGTGATTACTGACTGTGCTGACAATGCGTCAATTAAAACATCTTTCTTCTCTCCAGTGCGAAAGGCTTGAAAAATTGTCTCGCAAAAATCTGCAAACACTGCTTTAAGGTAAAGCAATTATGCTGGTCAGAAACGAGGGCCAGTCATAGACAGCAGTGGGAAGTTGTGCGTGGAGCCTGAAGAGATTGGTGAGGCACTGAATAAATATTTCTCTTCGGTATTCACGCAGAGTGCTGGAAATGTAGCTGTGGAGAGCACTGAGGTACAGGGTTGCAAATTGGGGAGTAGTGTAGTAGATAGGGAGGATGTGTTAGAAATTCTCGAGGGTTTGAAGTTGGATAAGTCCCCTGGGCCGGACGGGATTTACCCTAGGATTCTCTGGGATGCAAGAGAGGAGATTGCAGAGCCTCTGGCTCTGATCTTCAGGTCCTCGTTGGTTACGGGTGTGGTTCCGGAGGACTGGAGGATGGCGAATGTGGTCCCATTGTTTAAGACGGGGAAGAGAGACCTTCCTGGGAATTATAGGCCAGTGAGTCTTACTTCTGTGGTGGGCAAGGTATTGGAGAGAATTATTAGGGATATGATTTATAGTTATTTAGAGAGAAATGAATTGATTGGGGATAGTCAGCATGGTTTCGTGAAGGGTAGGTCATGCCTTACTACCTCATTGAGTTTTTTGAGAAAGTGACCAGAGAGGTGGATGGGGGTAAGGCGGTTGATGTAGTATATATGGACTTTAGTAAGGCTTTTGATAAGGTGGCCCATGGAAGACTTCTACAGAAAATGCAGAGGTGTGGAATAGAGGGTGATTTAGCTAATTGGATTAGAAATTGGCTGGCAGATAGAATACAGAGGGTGGTGGTTGATGGGAGATATTCATCGTGGAGTTCGGTGACGAGTGGTGTGCCTCAGGGGTCTGTTTTGGGGCCCCTGCTGTTTGTAATTTTTATAAATGATCTGGATGAGGGTAGTGAGGGATGGATCAGTAAATTTGCAGATGATACTAAAGTTGGTGGAGTGGTAGATAGTGAAGAGGGGTGTTTTAGTTTACAGAGTGACTTGACAAGTTGCAGAGCTGGGCCGAGAGGTGGCAAATGGAGTTTAATGTGGAAAAGTGTGAGGTAATGCACTTTGGCAGGAATAATAAATGTGTAGAGTATAGGCTAATGGTAGGATTCTTAATAGTGTTGATGAACAGAGGGATCTTGGTGTATTTGTGCATAGATCCCTGAAAGTAGGCAGTCAAGTCGATAAGGTTGTTAAGAAGGCATATTGAGTCTTAGCTTTTATTGGTAGGGGGATTGAATTTAGGAGCCGCAGCATCATGTTGCAGCTGTACAAAACTCTAGTGCGGCCGCACTTGGAGTATTGTGTGCAGTTCTGGTCGCCACATTATAAGAAAGATGGGGGGGCATTGGAGAGGGTACAGAGGAGGTTTACTAGGATGTTGCCTGGTATGGAGGGCAGGTCCTATGAAGAGAGGTTGAAGGATTTGAGGTTTTTTTCGTTAGAAAGGAGGCGGCTACGGGGGGATCTTATTGAAACATATAAGATAATTAGAGGTTTGGATAGGGTGGACAGTGATAGCCTTTTTCCTAGGATGGAGAAAGCTAGCACGAGGGGACACAACTTTAATTAAGGGGTATGAGTTATAGGACGGATATCAGAGGTAGGTTCTTTACTCAAAGAGTGATTAGGGAGTGGAATGCCCTGCCTGCAGCTGTTGTAGATGCGCCAAGTTTGGTGGCGTTTAAGAGGTTATTTGATAAGTATATGGATGAGAAGGGAATGGTTTAGTTAGGAGGGGCATTGCTTTTTATTTTGGTCGGCACAACATCGAAGGCCGAAGGGCCTGTTCTGTGCTGTATTGTTCTATGTTCTATGTTCTATGAGGGAAGAGTCAAGCATTCAAAAGGCAGTTCCTCCGTTTGCTAATCGAGAACGTTGCCATTCTCGCAGTGTTAAATTCAGTGTGAAAAAAGAGGAGTATTTAGAGGGATAAAAAGAGGAATGGGCGGATGTTGTAAGGAGGCCAATAGTTCAGGGGCGTTGGGGGAGGGGGGATGGGGTGGGGATGTGGGTGGGAGAATGGGTGAGAGGACGCGGGTGGGACAGGGGGAAGATTGTTCCTGATTTTTTTCCAGAGGTGTATCACTCTTTGAAGTGAATGGATACTGCATCCACCAGCACAGTTATTCACAGCTCAAACACTGACCGCGCTGCAAAATACAGTGCTTTTTGTCAGGTCGTGATTCAATTGAAATTCGGTTAGTGGAGTGAAACGAAATGATTCTAACTTCCAGATGGGAGGCTTTGCTTGTCCCGTTCCATCATCTGAACATTCTGATATCATTGATTAGCTAGTAATTCCGCGGACGTACGTTCTGAACGATGGAGCTATCTTTTGATTTTAGTCGAGATGGTATACGGCTAGATCCAGGAAAAGATAATGGTTGTAACTTCCGGCCCGAAATCCCTGGTTTCGGTCGCGAAGCGGCGGACATGCGCATGGGAGATCACAGAGGAAAATAAATGCGGATATACGAATTTATTCTGAATTCATTAATTTTGACTTATTCCTTGCCAAGAAGAATGAGAGATCCATCACATTCCAGAGGATTTCTGACATCACAAGGATAATTGAAGCTTTTGATTAAACCCATATTGCAGTAAAGTCATTAAAAATGAAGCTTATTCGTTGATCATCAGGAAGGAGTCCTATTTTTTAAAAAATGTCATGACAGTGTCCAATGCATAAATAGGGATCTTCGTTGCAAAGGCAAATGACCGGGGATAAGACCATGACTCATTTCGCTTTTGTTGTTATTTTGTATGCTTGCAATTTTTTGTTTCACAATGAGATCAAGATAAACTTTTTGATTCGATGGGCAGAATTTTACTGTCACTTCCGTCCAAGTTTCGCAGGATCCCGCCCAAAGCCAACTAGAATGGCGTTCTCCGAGCCGAGTCCGCCCCTGGAATCGAGGCTGGCATGCCAGTAAAATTCCGGCCCATGTCTCACTTTTCCAGCAATTTGAATAAGGTACTATGGTGCTATCAGAATATGGTATTCTTTGTAGTGTCAACAATGAAGGATACCATTTTCAAGTATTTATATAGGCATGGAATCTATTGACATATGATAACTGAAATTATGTTTCTAGCAGATAACTTGTTTCACAGTCTGCGTCTTTTTCCGCTTCATTTTTACATACAAATTTAAAAATATCTGACAAGCACAATTTTCCATTTTAAAAT
The DNA here is from genome assembly GCA_024679065.1 of Sphyrna mokarran. Lineage (NCBI taxonomy): Eukaryota > Metazoa > Chordata > Chondrichthyes > Carcharhiniformes > Carcharhinidae > Sphyrna > Sphyrna mokarran. Next base: position 99,972,264 of record JAGIQG010000009.1, read on the forward strand.
GTGAAAGATGAAAGACTGGGTTTACCTAAAGTACTTTCTTTTAATTTGTTTGCTTCAAAACAGAATCAATATTTATATCAAGCTGAATATATTGATATGCATTTTAGTAGCGCAATAAAAAAAAACAACATTTTGCTTGGTTCACTGTTTTTTGAATTTAAGTCAAAAGATTTGAAATGACACAAACGAAAACGAAAACCCAGTTGGATAAAGAAAACGATCCTTGCAATATAAAGGAAAGCATATACAATTAAAGGCACAAAATATCCGTTAATGAACACATTCCAACTGGAAATCGTTGGATTTTGAATATATGAATACTTTAATCACTGATTGAACAAGTGATTGATATACATATTTTTATTGTCAGCAGAATTAATCATTTAATGTTCCATTATATTCATGCAAGGGAACTGGGTAAACTTGCACTTCAGGAAACTGGCTATGACATGAGGAAAACAGATGTCAATCTGAGTAGTTGTAAAACATGAAACTTTCAAGATTCAATAAATTAGAAGCAATGGTTCCTCCCAAGTGCATTTGCATTAATCTACATTTTGTTTGATGATAGGAGTTATAGGACTACTGGAAACAATATCCCTCCGTGGCAGCACAACTAATAATTTGAACGTTGCCAAACAACAGTAATCACGCATGGCTGAATAGAGACAAATAAGTTCACAAGAGGGGGAAAAATCCGAGTGTGGAAAGCTGGAGGTGTTTGAATTGCCAGAAACATATTTTCCACGCGTATTTTTTGAATATTTTTCATGAATCTGTGTGGGTTGTGGAGTAAACATATTGCAACTCAGAGGATTCTAAACACAACAGGGCATGTGGATACATAAAGAATTAGGAGTTTATTTATTTGTCTTTACCTTTCTTTAAATGCCACACTCGAGAAAGAATGCAAAAGATAGCGGAATTGTACAGAGGAAAACTAATTTACCACAGCAATGGGGTAATTATTTCGGACTTAATGCATGCCGAAAACCTCTTGCTTTCATGCTCCAGAGTCCGGACCATTGCTATTGCATTAGAACAGAAACCAGTATCTATTTTCAATTTTCAGCAGAGGTCAGGATGGAACGTTCAAGGCAAATGTTGAAATTCAAATTAAGTAACTTAGGAAATAAAAATTATTTGGGGCCGCATTTCAGTTCTCAGAAGCTACTTGAAGATTTAATCAAACATGTTACATAATATGTCAGCCAAAATACCAAGTATGCGGCCATAAGTAAAAAGTTGACAGCATTATTATTTTGTGTAACTTAATATATGTGCCTGAACTATCTGATGTGTCGGAACATAAATGTAATTGCTCTTAACATCCAACTTTGCCAAACAATATTGCCTCATTTTCCAATTATTGTTGTTCTTTGAATTGAAAAAAACGTCTACATATAACTTTTGAAAAAGGAGCCGTGTGTTGCAGAAAATTTAAAGGCAATGAGATTGAAAGAAAATGTTGGTAAATCTTCAACAGGCCACACCAATCAGTGTAATTTTCATAACTGCATCTTCTAAAAAAAGTGTGAATGTTAAGCTAAGCTCTATGCCGATTAAAAAATGCATGATGCTTGTATCTGATCGATTGAAAGGGTATCGCACATTTACGCAGTTGGGTTGATTCTTAATCATTCTGCCTGTTGAATTTTCCCGACAAACGACCAGTGAATATTGAATGGTGCAAATAAACAAATGCAGTACGGTAAAAAAAAATCCCAATTTATATGTGATTGAAATTTGCATCATAATGGAAAGCCGCGGTATTCGTGTTTTCTGCAGAATAATATTGGAAATAATGTGTTACTGCTCAAGGGCTGTCGTCATTTTGACTGATGGTATGGGAGTTATCGGTTTTCTGGTTAAGACAAAAATCTACCATCAGACTTCCAAATAATGACACTTCCGTGAAGAATAAACACATTATTCAAAACAGGCTTGCAGCATATTCTGAGACCCCAGGTCAAGATAGACCCGTTACTTAATAGTATTATTTAATTGATAATCCAGTTTTGCAGACAACATTGCGTGTTGCTGCAAAATGTTGCATTCAGCAACTATGCAACTTCAGGTCAGCTCTGCGTGTTTTGAGAAAACAGTTGGTGAAGTAAACTGCAGGTCCATACATTCAGAAACAGTGGTAATCTGAATGAGAGCAAAGAAATAGCTGATTAATTAAACGCATATTTTAGTTCTGCCTCCAAAATGAGAATATTAATTCCTTACCAAAATTGATAGGGACCACTAGGCGAAGAAAGACGGACGAAAATAAATATATCAGTGTTTACAGAGATTTTTTTTTGGTGAAATTGAATGGGTTGAATACCAACATTCCCCAATGTCTGATAATTTGTGTGCGACAGTTCTCAAGAAGGGACATTACATGCTTTGGTGGTCACCTTCCAAAATCATCAACTGTGAAGCAATCCTTGGTATTATATGGCACCAATTATAACTCTACATGTTTGTAAATAAAATCTAACTAGAGAAAAGCTAAAGTATTATAGACCAATCGGCTTTACCCCAGTAATGGCTAAAATGATGGAGAGCATTATAAAAGATCAAAAAGTATTATTGGAAAACAATGGCAGCATCAGTGTAATCAGCATGGATTTACGACAACGAAATCATGCTTGGCGAATCTTCTGGGATTTTTCAAGGATGCACCTAATGGAGCTCAGGAGGCATTCAATAAGATCCCACATGATAAATTGCCATGAAAAGTTAAGCGCGTGTGACTGGGCGTAGCGTATTTACATGGATAGAAAATTGGTTGCAAACAGAGGAAAAAAAAAACGGGCCAGGATTAAGAAATATTGCTTACGTGCGGTAGGCAGTGTATAGTGGCATATCGCAGTGATGGGTGCGAAGCCACTGGCTCTTCATCATGCCTAATAATAGTTTAGTTAACATAAATACTTGCGATATCTAGATATTTACAGATGACACCATGTTGGGTAGAGCTTGAGTGGCAGGAATGATGCAAATATGTTTCGGAGTAAATTGAACAACTTTAATGAATTGGGAATTGTGTGCCAGGTGCAGTGCATAAATGTAGGGTTATTCACTTTTATAAAATTGGAAGGCAGATCATTATTTCCTTACTTTCGCTTGAGAGAGGGAAGTATGTAATGAGACGTGTTGTCATTATTGAAAGAAAGCTTGAAGTTGCAGGAGGTGATGAAGATGGCAAATTGTGTGTTCTCCTTCATAGCAAGAGGCTTTGGGTATTGTTCTACATGGTTTTTATGAGACCATACTTGGAAGTTGTGCACATTTTGTTTCACTTATCCAATAAATGACTCAAACGCTATTGTGAGAATGAAGCGACAGATAACCAGATTGATTCCTGGGATGGCAGGACTGATGCTTGAGGAACGACTGAGTGAGTTAATATAATATACGCTCGGGATTCGAAGCATGGGAAGCAATCTCACTAAAACCTATCTCGTTCTAGGAGGCGTATACTGGGCAGATGCAGGAAGCATGCTTCGGATGGACAAGGAGTCCAAAACTAGGCGTCGAATTTAAGGACACGGGATAAACCATTTAACATTGAGATGACGATTATTATTTTTTCACACAGAGTAATGAGCCTGTGGAGTTCTTTATCACAAGAATTGGCTGGGGTCAAAACATTATATTTTTTTAACGACCAATAACTTAAACTTCTTAGGGCTGTAGGTTTAAAAGGATATAGGGGAACGGGAACACCCTACAATTTGAATGACCAGCCATCATCATCACGAATGGCGCAGTAGGCTCACATAATTTTTGTTTCAATTTAACTAGTTCTGCACTCCATTATTGCCCTTAATCGCCATTGAATTCAGGATACAATATTTTCGACTATTCATTTTTAGAAAGGGGCAAATTAGCAAAGGTGCAAGTAAGCTGTCCTGCAGAGACAGTTGATATTCAGATTCTTTGGAGGATGTGGGTTACATGCAATAAGCATAAACGTGATCGAGTAGCGTTTCACATAATTCCCATGTTATTATAGGGGCCATTCAGCTAATACAGCATGCACTAATTCTCTGACAGAATATCTTATCCAGACCGAGCCCAGCCCTTCAGCTCCCTCCCACCATGTCGACGTAACTCCACATATTTTACCCGCTAATTCTCCTATTCCACTTACATTGCGACACTAAAGAGCGACTGGAGTAAATGGCTTTGGTCTGACCCATCACTGATCCAAGAGAGGGTGTTCACTCTTTTGAAAGAGCCCTGCAACAATAAGCAGATTCATTGCTGGAATAGCGGGACAGATGCACTGGAGAGATGGCGTTATTATAAGAAACAGAAAGAAGCATACTGAATTTCCCCTAACAACCTCAATTTAGTTATATGTCGTGAGGTTTTTTTTAAAGGGCAGGGTTTTCATTTTGATTGTCAGTTTTCACGAATATATTCGTATCTCTTATATTATTATAGTGCTCTGAAGTTTACCTTGCGAACCCTTTCTAAGTTTTTGAATTTCTGAAATATAAAAACTGTCATTTTGGTTACCGATCTACTTCTAAGTTCAGCATTATTGGATGAATGATACCTTACTTTCGATTAGATATTCTTACTGATACAGTGTACGTAAGCAGGCACCATCCTATCTGAAAGACCGAACATGTTTGCAGTTTCACGAGACAGCGTGGGATAAGTTTCATGAAGACTATCAGCATTTTTATCTCAACGTTTTAGATTTTGCGTTCGTTCATTGTTGGAATTGCAGGGTAAATTAAAAAAAAAACAAGCTGAACCAAAAGAAAAAAATAACGAATAAGAACAACATAACATGCGTCCAGAATCATAATAAGGTGGATATTGACAATTGAAAAATAAAATGATTGAAGTAATAAGTTTGCTGACCCAATGTGAACTTTGCCACTGATTCTGCTTGATTTGTTTTCCTTTTCCACCAGTGTTGTTTGGCGGTACGAATGCCTCATGTATTTGAAAGTGGAGCAATTTTGAAAACGTTAACACATGTCCAATAAATCTGTATCAGTCTGCCATAGTGACCTTTCCCTGTGACGAAAGGTTTTGGTGAATATAGTTGAAAGTCAGCGCGTTTTCCATAGCGTCGTAGATTCATTTCTTAAATTATGAAACTATGACCACTGAACCCAATTAAATAGTCAGTCATTAAAGTCACTATTAGTGGTAAATTTATTCAGTCATTTAACAAATAATGTTTGAATTTCTTTAGCGTAGATTATCGTGGAAGGATTATCATTGAATGTATTCAAGCCTGATATAGATTATTTCAATTCCATGGGAATCGCTAAACATGGTAAGGGGATAACATTCTGGCATTCTGCAGAGAGTTTAAATATAATCGTATTGCATTGCTAATTGGGATTCGTGGGGAAAGTACTCTTACGCTGGATTGTTCATATCTCCAGTTAAACGTGTAAAATGTGTCCACATCGCATTTGAATGACTCAACGTTATATTTTCGAAATCATCCCAATGTCAGTTCCTAAAATATTGCTTCATAAGATTCCACGTTCACATTCAAAGGAAAGCCTGTAACCTTCGTTTAACTTTACTGTTGGAGTGTGTGAAGAGCTTTATCACGATTCAAATGATGATATAAATATAAATTCCGTTATATTTTTCTCTATTACAGGAACGTAATTTTGGCAATATATGATTTGTATAAATAATTTCAAATCTAGAATAATTTAATTCCATAAAACTATTTTTATGGCAGAAATGACCATGAATTCTTCTGAAAACAATACACTCTGCGAAATGTTCATAACGTACCCTCTGTTTTTAATTGCTATGAAGTAAAATCGAACATTTTTTTAGTCTACTGTCTGATGTAAACACAAACATTTTCGGATAAATAAGATTGACATCTTTACTAAACAGCTTATTTCTAATCCAGTTTGCAACAGGAATCAGTGAACAAAGTTATATCTTAATCTAAACAAAAACGTCATATACTGGCAAAGAAGAGGCGTTTGACTTCATGCATAATCGTTGTACAAATGTTACGCCCTCTTCCAGATGTTATAGATATTTTTATCCATGCGTGGGTCATGGACTTTGCTGATCAGCCAGCATTCTTTGCCATCCCTGGTTGTCCCTGGATGATAGTTGCTAGTCAGTCACATTGATATGGCTCTGGAGAAACATATAGGCCTGACCACGTTTGGAGGCAGGTTTCCGTCCCTAATCGACATGAGTAATAAACGGAATGCGAAATGTTTCAGTTATTTCTTTACCTGCATCTTTTATATCCCTTTCCTCTTCTACATGAAACGTATGAAACAATGATTTTAAAAGCTTGCATTGAAATGTTTTCCTTATTTTTTCTGCAATGACAGAAGAATGGTTTTGCTCATAGACAATGCAATCTTAGACAGTCGAATACAAAGTTCTGGAAATTCCTAGTGTTTCCATACCCATCTGAGGAGATAGCAGCAAGTTTATATTTTTGGTTGGTAATTTTAAATGAACTGTTATTCAAAATTTTGCACACCTAGCGTTTTGGTGGTTTAAGAACAAGTCCGTAGATGCTGGTGGCAGTACTGGAATTAACTATCTTTGCGTCATTTCACGGTACCAGGACCACTGGAATTGTGAGAGACGTAGGCAGCGGACAGCTAAGAGGAGCACACGCGGAAGATGTTTGCTGCATCTTAAACGTTACTGCTCAGATATTTCCTCTGCCGGACTGCTACCATCAACGAAATAGTTGTCTTGGACAGTCGTCATGACCACAACCCCTTTTCTTATGTCGGCGCAAGTACCCAGCTGTCTATTCTGTACCACAATCGCTTCTCCCAAATGCTCTCGTCAGCAGGCTACATTTTACCCAGAGATAAGTTATTGGCTTCTCATATGATTCATTCAGTCACTTACATACAATTATCAACCACATAAATTGTAATAAACTTTATATGCATGCAAATATCTATGCACGGAATTGATCGACAAGCCTATGCCTCTCAGCCACTGTTTGACTAATTCATTTACGTCACTCACTGACTTGCCACCAACCTATATTAGCCATCTTCCCAAATTATCTCTCCACCTAATCACATACACTTAGATCCATCGATGCCAGCTAATCAACTATCTATCGATCTACTTCCTTCAAATAAACCTGTTCATGTCTTCGGCCAACTCCCCAACTCAGGAACGTCATTCAATAAACTATTCGCTCTGCATAGATAATTATCGAGAGAGGAAAAAAAATCCTAATCTACCCATTTATCCACATGCCACTCAGCATCCCCTTTAATTATCGAAGTGTCTAGCCACACAACTAAATCATTTGAACTTTTGTCTGCCTCGCTCAACCAGGGAACATCGATGTTGCCACTTGTATCACCTAAATCATGAGGAACAAACACAGAGTTTCACTTCCTTATCCAAAACCACCCATATAATTTACACGCTTAGGCACGGTATCCAACGTTCTCAATTTTTCACTTCGCCAAATTTCCGACCATCTTATCGCCAGTTACTTGTTGGGAGGTCATGGTTTGGAGATATATTTCTAAGCTAATTACCCAAAAATTCAAAGAAATTTTCTGGGGACTTGAGCGAGAAAACTACCATTGATGTTGGTGAAATGAAAATTCAGATAATAAATCTGGAAATAAAACTTCAATTGAAACAATTAAACTTTGAAAACGTACTTCAAACAATTTAGTTCAGTAAGTACTTTCAGAAGAATGGATTTGCCACTCTTGCAAGATCTGTCAAATTGAGACTCCATAGCAAGAGTAACAAATTTGGTTCCCGATTTCTTATTGAAGCAACATCAATACTTGGCTCCGCTGGCAGGGATTCATTTTTAATTATTATTTTTGGATTTCTGGGTTGCTAGCCCTTTCTGAAATATTCTAGCAAATCTCTTAGTTCAAGGACAATTATGCATGGGCACAACTATGAATGCCTGAACGTTGTGGATAATTTGAAAAGTCGCCTACTCATTGTATGCACCTAATCCATCTGCTCACCAATGAATTTGTCACATTCAGTTAATTTGCACACACGCAGAGTCACCCACCTTTCAAACGACAATACATCAACTGCAATAATCCACCGGTGTTCTAACCGACCCAGTCACGCAACAACGCCTTGTGACGAATGAACCATATCAATCTCAATGTTTAACACTCAACTAGTCTTATATCCACATATCCACTCATGCTCCTCATATTTAGCTATCTGGCGAATTGTGCTGGTATCTACAAACGCATAAAGCCAACACTTCCAGATGGCATAGCTAAGTACGATACTATCACAGTCACAAACGCACCTAATCACATATCCTCTTAGAACATAGAACACTACAACACAAACAGGCCCTTAGGCCCACAATTTGTACCGATCATAACCATCCTAGCAGGCCTATCTATAACTCTCAATCTTATTAAATCCCATGTAGTCACCCAGAGTTTTTTTTTTAAAGACCTCAACGAGTTTGCCTCTACCACTACAGATGGCAGCCAATTCTAGTCACTCACTACCCTCTGAGTGAAGAACTTACTCCTGACATCCCCTATGTACCTGCTGCCCAGCACCTTAAACCTGTCTCCTCTCGTAGCGACCATTTCGGCCATCGCAAATAGGTCCGAGAATCCACCCAATCTCTACGTCTCAACATCTTTTAAGCCTACATCAGGTCGCCTCTCAACCTTCGTCTCTCCAGGGAGAAGAGACCTAGCTCCCTCAACCTATTCTCATTACACATGCACTCAATCCAGGCAACATTCTTGTAAATCTCTTCTGCACCTTTTCAATAGCTTCCACATCTTTCTTGTAGTGAGGCGACCAGAAGTGCGCACAGTATTCCAAGTGGTGTCTGACAGGCTCATATAAAGTTGCAGCATTACCTCCCGACTTCCAAACTCAATCCCTCGATTAATGAAGGCTGGTACACCAATTTCGACAACTGCATAGAAATACATTCAAATGCTCATTTAGCACAACTCGCGATCGAACAACGTCAAGGTCATCGGGTTTCGTAGCTTCCCACCGAGACACATTCAGATGATTAACATACAAATAAACCAGCAAAGCCACTAATCAACTAATAACCTGATGAAATTATTTGACTGCAATCCTCTACTCACTTGATTGCCCTTATTCAATATTCGATTTCGACGTCCAGCACACATTAGCCGTACATTTATTCAATAAAATGCACAATGCACCCATTTCCCCAATTATCTATCTAATCTATCAATACAAAATTTTCAGACACAACATATCCGCATACCACCTCTTTCAATCAACAATAATACGTATATTTACTCACTTAAATAGTCAATCACTTAATTCACGCACTCATCTAATCACTGGCCCATATACCCAGGTCTCACATGACCCTCTGCACACCTTTCAACTTAAATATCCAATTACATAACTCACCTTGCTGCATACCTCCCCGAGACTCAAATGAACCTTCTAATACCTCTGCAGTTCACGCTCCGTAAAACTCACCTTCCAGCCCTCCAACATGCCGAAACAAGTTCCCATTTGTCCAATACTCCCTCCTGTCGAAACAACTCCACCACGCATGAAACTTCATCAGTGATCGTAGCCTCTTGCTGGGCAATTTCAAAGTTTATATCGGCAATATTTTCTACCTATTTAATCATTCCCGAGTAGGCATTCAAACCATGAGCCATTTAAGCTTATTTGAATAGATGAATATTACCGCTCTCTTTTGAAGTTGTGGGGCGTGCAGTGGGGATGGGGCCGGAGGGGGGGGGGGTGCGTGGCTGTACTTCCCATCCAAACACATTCGGTTTAAAGAACAAGTGTTGAATTTCTTTCAGTCAGGACCAAAACACGATGAAAGAAATTGCAGGGGCCTTCGTTCGTTAAATCTATGTGGGCGATGAGAATTCACCATGCATTTACACTAAATGACTGTATTGGCCACTTACTGCTATCTAGTAGATGCTATCTAGTAGATCAGTTGCTTCAAAGAATGTGCTATTTTTTTCTGAGAAATTGATCACAATAATCTCACTGAACAGATTAAAAAAATAAAATATATATTTTGGAGTGATATTTGCGAAGACATGTTTTGAACAGTTTTCTTTAATTCAGATCTCACTCTAACATGGATGCATTGCTGTAGAACGCTTTTTTTCCCACCTGTCTTTTTCAGTGCATTTTTCAATTCTTCGAGTTCTAAACATAAAAAAAAAAGAGTTTCGAATAAATCACTTCTGCCATCAAAGTTTTGATTTTGTTTTCAAGGCTGATATACGAATTGGGCATTTCTGAATCGGCACGATCTAGATGAAAATAGGCCAGCCAAACCTAACAGAAAACTGAAATAACATCGCCTTCATCATTTTAACAGTATTGCGCGGTAATAAGCGCTGAATTAGGGAGTGGAGGACGTAAGAACTTCGATCATTTTTAATAGATTCTGTGCAGAAAAGTCGGAGGTCATTCGGCCCATTGAATATTAACCGAATGTCCGAAAAACCATCCTCTCAAGAGCCACCCTCAATGCCCACACATTTACCATGGCGAACATACTTAAACTACCTAAGTTTGGAAAAATAATGGGCAATTTAACGTAGCAATTCATTTTACTTGCACACCTTTGCACTGTGGAAGGAAACTGAAGCACCTGGAGGAACCACACGCAACTGGGTGGGAACTTGAATATTTCGTGCAGACCATGACCCAAGTGGGAAATCGAACGTATGTCCCTGATGCTGTGAGGAAGCGATGCTAACCACTCTGCCATCGAACCTAATTTTATTCAAGAACCGTCTCTTCTGACTGTTAAATACGCAATCACCGCATTCCAACAAGTTGACCAAACGAAATGGCGTTAACAGAAAGACAAAAGAGAAAGGCATGGTTAAAAATGGATGTCAAGTGCCATCACCTGTTTGGTTTATGGGAGCTATATGTTAATACAGCTAATCCGGGCCTCAATATCCTAAAGAAGAATCGCATCGCGTCTTAAGCAACCAACTGCATTATGAATAGTTCCCTATTTACGCAGAAATTCAATAGAAGAAACAAAATGGGCATTCTAATTGTCAAAGCGCAGATGGGGCGAAGTGGGGTCGAGATGGGATTAGATGCAAATTCAAAGACTTTTGGTATTTGCTGTTCTGTGTTTGCTCGTCTTCGTGTAGAACCAGATGGAACTTATTCGGAAAACAATCTATGGGGATACTGAAGCTGCATATTCATATCTCTGATGTATCACAACATCAATACACTATATATCCACTAACATCAATACACTATCTATCTATCTATCTATCTATCTATCTATCTATCTATCTATCTATCTATCTATCTATCTATCTATCTATTTATCTATATATATACATATATGTACATATACACACATAATAGAATACACACACGCACGCACACACACACACACAAACACACACACACACACACACACACACACACACACACACACACACACACACACATATAGCTGATACCTACAATCGTTTTCAGAAGGAGGAAAGGTTTATGTCCGTTGATGTAATGTTATCAAATCTGAAGACCCAGCATCAGCATTTTGAGACTCAATGCAAATATTAGGCAGTGAAGGGAGGCTTATTAGAGACTTTTGCAAAGTGATTTTCTTTTTGAGATAGCACAAATGTCTTGAAAAGGAAACATCAATCAAATTTGTGTTCGATCTTCAAACTCAGCATTTGCTTCAATCCCAAAAAGGCCACACGAATCTGAAATGAAATTATTTTTCTTCTTCCCGTCCATAACATCAATTATCACTGAACATATTTTGGGATGGTAGACAAGGAATTAATGGCAGAGAAGTAATGGGACACCTTACATCCTTTTATCTTTAACCGGAAGTTTCGTAACTAAAACTATCTCATGATTATTTTGCAATTTCAGCTGCCCGAAAGAAACGTGTACACTTCTGTTATTTCAATTAAGATGTTCATGGTATTGAGGGATGCAATGACGAATTACCCGAGTGATTCCTAGGTTGGTGAGACTGATAAAGGAGAAAAGACTGAGTGTATGAATATAACTTATGCTCGAGGTTTGAAATATGAAATGAAATCTCACAAACTCAGATAGTATGCTATTAGGTCTCCAATCAACCTATGCAGGAAGCATGCTTTTGATGGTTAAAGAGTCCAGAATCCGGGGTGACAGTTTTAAAAAAAGCGGATTTCAGCAGATAATTGAAGATTGTGTTTAAGATTCTTTTTTTCCTCATCCAGAAAGCAATAAACTTTTGGAATTCTTTATTACATATATCAGCAGGAGAGAAAATGTTGATCTGAAGAGAAGAAAAAAACACTCTCTTACGCTGACGAGATAAAAGTTGAGAAGGGAACGGGAACAGGTTGAAGAGTTGGATGATCATCCACATTCTTCGTGATTGGCGCAGCAGGTTCAAATGTGTATTGTTCCTACTTTAAATAGTTAGATGTTTCCATTAGTTTTCCTAATCATTGTCAAATTTAGGATACTGGAAATTCGATATATTTGGCTATTCATTTTGAGAATGTAAACGATTAGCGAAGCTTGGAAAAAAAGCTTCCTAAGATGCAACTAAAATTCACACTTTTTTAAGAATGTGCAGGTGACATGCAATAAAGGCAAAACTGATAGGTGAGCATTTTATATAATTACTGCACTATTGGAGGTGACCACTCATTCCATCGCGTCTGCACTGATTTTCTGATAGAGAATTTTTTATGGACCATCCCCCCCGCCCCACCTATATCCCACATCCATCCACCAGCCCCCCACCTCTGCCCCACCACCTTAACTCCACATGTTTACATTTGCAATTCTTCAAACCTACATGCTAGAGTGCCACTGATGGTTGTGCCCTGACCTACCACACGAGAGGGATGGGTTGATTGAACGCAGTAGACCGGAACATGCATAATTTCCCTGCAAATCAGTTAAGTATCGTGAGGATTTTTAATAAATGATGGGAATTCAACTTTGGTCGTTAGTTTCTCCAAAGGTATTCAAATATCCTTAATACTATTATGATGCTCTGACGTTTACCTTGCCATTCCTTTTTAAGTTTTTGAACTTCTGAAAAAAAAATCGAAGTCAATTTCCGAAATCAGTCGACATGCATTTTAAACATTATTGGATGTGTCACACTGTACTTTTGATCGGATGGTACTACTGATTCAGTTCAGGCATCATTCTATCGGAATGAGTGAATTAATTTAAAGTTATATGAGGCAGCGTGGGATAGATTTCAATCAGTTCATGAATCCTTGCTCTAACATTCCAGGTTTTGTATTCGCAAATCGTAGAATTGCAAAGGAAATTCGCAAAACTGGCTGGATTGTTTGATCAATAAGATAGCATATGATTATTCCATAATCATAATAGTAAGGTTATTGGACAGTGAACGCATTTGTTTGAAGGAATCGTCTTCCTGACCCAAAGCACTAGCTTTATATTCTGCTTGGCAGGTTTTCTCCCTCCAACAGTGTTGTTTTCCCGTCATATGTAATCAATGTTTATTGAAAAGCTTCGGCAGGTCAATGTTTACAACTGGGTCAGAGATAATTATGATGCGATTACAAAAGAAAAGAACATAAGATGGGTACAGAAAATATCTGGTATGGGCACAAACGAAAAGTAGAGCTTTTCACAGAACAAATAGTGTGTGTTCTTGATAGGTATGCCCTTGGCAGGCCAAGACTGGTTGTCTCATAGAAGACAGAGAGTGGTCGTCAAAGGATAATTTTCAGACTGGAGGCCAATTGCCAGTAGTGTACCTTAGGGGTCAGTACGGGGTCTTCTGCTATTTGTGACTTTTTTTTATTAATGACTTGGAAGAGGGGGCTGAAGGATGGGTTAGAACATTTGCTGATGACACCAAGATTGATGGAGTAGTTGGTGAGGTGGAGCATTCTTGCAGGCTGCAAAGGAACATTGATAAGATGCAGAACTGGACCGAAAAGTGGCAGATGAAGTTTAACCCTGATAATTGCGAGGTGAATCATTTTGATAGGACAAACTTGACTGGGGATTACAGGCTCAAAGGCAGGGTTCTGAGGAATGTGGAAGAACAGAGAGATCTTTGGTTTCGTATCCACAGATCTTTGAAGGTTGCTGCTAAGTGGATAGTGAAATGAAGAAGGCATATAGTGTGTTAGCGTTTATTAACAGGGGGTTTGAGTTTAAGAACCGTGGAGTTATGCTGCAACTATACTGGGCGTTGGTGATACCACATCTGGATTACGGTCTTCACTCTAGTCACTTCACTGTAAGATGGATGTGGAAGCATTGGAGAGAGTGCAGAGGAGATTTAACAGCATGCTGCCTGGTTTGGAGGGTAGATCTTATGAGGAAATTTTGAGAGAGCTGGGACTTTTCTCTTTAGAAGGGAGGAGGATGAGATGAGAATTAATAGAGGTTTATAAGATGATGAAGGGGGTAGGTAGAGTATACTTTCAGAGATTTTTTCCTCAGGTGTAAATAGCTGTTACTAGGGTGCATAACAATAACGTTCATGTCGGGATACATAGATTGGATGCCTGAGGTAGATTCTGCACTATGAGAGTGGTTGGGGCGAGGAATGCACTGTCTGCTAGTGGAGTGGATGTTTTAGGAACTTTCAGGGTGATTGGACTGGCACATGGGGCACAGCAGAATGATAGGGAGCAGGATGGCTTTACATTGGGTTTGGACATAGCTCGGCGCAACATTGAGGGTAGAAGGGCCTGTACTGTACTGTACTGTTCTATGATCTATGTTCTATGTATTTCAAGGTAGAACAGGTATGAGAACGTTGACACATGTACCATAAATCTGTCTGTACGAGTTAGCCTATTATAGTGTTATGCCCCCATGGTGAAACGATTTTAAAAATATAGTTCAGGTGACAACTTAGTCTTCCATGGCGCTATAGTTTCATTTATCAGATCTTGGAACGGATGGTCAATGAACCAGGTGGAGGGGTCAATTAGTAGGATTAATAATAATGAGACATTTATTCAGACAAAGAAATATGAATATTTAAAATTATTTAACGTAGAACGTCCTTGAAGTTTTCTTGCGCATATTTAAGCCTGACATGCAAGGTTCCTTCACTTCCATGTGAATCATTCAACGTGGTAATATTTCAGCAGTCCTGAGTACTGCATGGACAATGTGCTGGTATTGTGGGTTATACATATCTACAGTTAATCATACATAATTTATCCAAATCGCATTTGAAGAACAAAGCTCTATACTTTCTGACAAATCCCAATGCAGCTAAATATGTTTTCAGCTGAGTTTTCCATCTTTCAACGGAAGTCTGTAATCTTCATTTTACTTTTAATAGAAATGAAGAACATTACCACGACTAAAAAGTTTGCAGGCATGCATTAACCTGAATAAATAGAATTTTATTGTTCTCTATCACATGAACCCAATTTTACCGATTCAAAGTTTGCTGAAATAATTCCCAAATCAATAAGACTTTAATTCTTAATGTTAAGAATGCTTACGAGTTCTCCTGAAAGCATGGAAATTGGGAGTCTGTGGAATTCTTTATCACTGGATAAATTAGATACTCTTCAACATAATTTGTGGGACATGTGTATCACTGGCCAGCCAACATTCCTTCCCACTACTGGTGAAACCTGGAGCACAGTTGCAAATCAACAGCATCGCTGTGCCTTTGAAATAACATGTAGGCCAGACCAGGAAAGATGGCAGCTTTCCTTGCCTGAAAGACATTAACAAAATCTGAACTACGAAATATCCAAGTCAGTTTTTATTACCAGCATTCCTTCTGTCCCCTTCTTCATCTGCAAGGAACATATGCAACAGTTAATTCAAATACTGCATTTTCCACTGCAGAATAGATTTATAAACAGTTAAATATACATTTCTGACATTTCATTTCATTCTATAGGAGTTGAAAGCAACTAATGAGATAAAAGCAATTTATACATATCTTTCCGATTGGTAATTTTAAATGAGTTGCTAATTTGATTTGTTGCGAACATGTTGGGCGGGTATATTAACAAGCCCATAAACGCTCGTGGCAGCAGTGGAATTAACTATCTTTGTTATTCGTATCATTTCACTGTACCCGGAAGTTGGAATGATGGGAACCGTGGAACAGAATGCAGGACATAATCTGAGGATTAGTGTGCCTATTAGAATACATTTTCACGCTGTGGTTCCAGAGCAAATTAATCCAAATACGGTGCAAAAACTCGACAGCCACCAAACGTTCTGGCTACTCCTGGGTCAAGCCTACTCCTTGACGTTAAATTTTCATAAGTATTCGGCTACAAATGACCTGACTTGATGTTACTGGCAATCACCAGAATAAAATATTAAAAAAATCTGCATCCCAGTGTCCCGAAAATGTGACGTCACAGTCACCCTCCTTCCCAATTATGCACCAATGCATTCAGCAGCTTACTGAGCCATGAAACTATCTCCCCCTTTGCTAGCAACCCAATCATCGATTGTGTCTAAAATCAAATGTATATTCAATTGTCTTCTACCGAGTATTCAAAGAATTAATCATGTATCTCAACTCAATTAGCTACCAACTCACCAAACAAACAGCTCAAACATATATCCAACTAACCACATAATGCATCTACCTATCTATTCGCGGGAACCCCTACCAAAGAATACACACCGCCGTTACCCGGACATCCATATTTCCATTACTCACTATTTGCACTCATCACCCACATTATCGACCTGCATACCAAGCTGCATCATCCACCTTGTTAGATGTCTATATCCTAATGCAACTATCCCTCTCAACTATTCCTCGTCCTATGCCATCACAATGGCACAACCACCTCTTTTCTACTACAATTACGTATTTCCAGATACTTACTTGAACAACCTGTATTTTACCAACATATATATTCACTTAATCATATGACCCATTCTACCACTTACAGACAACGCTCAAATGCCTACTTGTGAATCAGATTCTCATCCATGCAGACATCGACCCAGCTCTTCGATCAGGAAGGATGTGCATGTCAGCCATTGTTTGATCAAAGCACTGTTTCCACCTCACTGAATTAGCCACCTATCTGTTTCAGTCATCTTCAAATCTTTCTAAACATATAATCACATACGACACGCCAACACACCCACAAATGTCAAGTGACTAATTTCGTAGCCATGTGCCTGATTCAAAATAAAACTGCTCATGAATTCGTCCATCTTCCCAACATAAGAACCTCATTCCAAAAATCGCTAAATTTGTTCAACAAAGTCCATAAAAATATTATTTCCTGACATACCTAGGGACTACACATTTTTCCAACCTCTCCTTTACTTACCAAGCTGCCTATCTGCACAACTTACTTCTTTGATCACTTGTGCAACTTTCTCAATTACCCATTTGTGTAGTGACCACCCGACAGCTTACCCACTTCCATCACCAAACCACGAGGAAAAAACGAAGCATTTGGTTAACCTGTCCAAATCCAAACTTATATTTTACCTACTTCACTGTGTATGCAACTTCAGCACACTTCAACATCGCTGAGTTTTCCAGCAGCATGAGGGCTATCTACGTTTTGGGATGTTGCGGTGTGAAGCGAGCAACCCAGTAATCCAATGAAAAGTTCTGGGGCCCTCGGTATGTCAGTAATCCGATGAAAGGTTCTGGGGCCCTGACAGCGAAACTCACCACTGACTTGATGCAATTAGATGCCATAAAATAAATCCGTAATTAAAATTTAATGGAGACAATTAAACGTTTGGAACTCTTGTTCAAATTATTCTATTCAGTAATGACATTAAACGAACTAAGTCTGTCACTCATGCAGGCTTCGTCCTGCGTGTGACTCCATGTCAAAAGTAAAGATTGATTTCCTGAATCCCAATTGCACAGGCATTAATGGTCTCTCAGGTCCATAAGCAATTTATTTTGCTTCCTGAGGTGTTTCTCATTCTGAAATTTTCTAGAAAATCATTCCGTACATTGCGAATTATACATTCCTACAACCATTTACACATTGTGAAGGATGAAAAAAATACCTACCGACTGGGCCCACTTCATCCACCTGCTCACCAATGTATCAGCAAAAATAAGTTAACTCACAAGCATACCCAAACGTCTAGCTACTGATCGAATGATGCACCAACTGCAATAACTCCAGCCGCGTTCTGGCCAACAAAGTTAGATAGTAAGGCTACCCGATTAAATAACCATATAGGTCACATTCTACCTTTAACATCCAGCTCGCCACAGATCCGCATTACTACTCAACATAGACATATACAGCTTACAGATGAACTCCACACGTATCTACAAATGGACAAGTCAAACACTTCCAGATGACACACATTAATTACAACACATTATCATAATGGCAAACACACCTAGTCACATATCTTCTTCCCAACTGATCCTCTTCAGCCACCAACAGAGCTATGTAAATCCCTCAGCATGTGCATACTTTGCCACTTACCTATTTCTCCAACCTGGCCGCTATGTTAACGAACGTCGTTACCTACATTCTCCAGCTACGTTTTACCTCACCTACTCTCAATATTTTTCCCTACCAGACACACTTGCCAGATAAACAAACAGTAAACTGCTCATTGAGTCACATGCCGAATCACAGACTTATTCAACTATACTTACAGCAAACTCTTTAACTCACTCAGGCATCCACTCAGTACAATCAGCTATTTCAAAATATTATTCCTATACTCACCAACCAATCATCCACTTTGAAAATTCATCCAACTCGCTATCATTAACTTACACAAACAATCTCCATACAATCTGATCAAACATGCCCAACTATCGATCTATTCACGTACTTGCGCACATGCTTACATAAATGGCTCACTCACACACATGCACTAAATGAAAGACCTAGCACAAATACTTTTCCAATTTTCCTTCTTCCAACCTATCCACGTACATCACATTTTTCAAAGCTACTTACCTGAACCCAACTATCCACTGTTGCTACAATTCATTGGGAAAAGTAGCACTGACATCCTTAAAACCACCTCACTGAAATGTGCACGCACCGAGAAATCCTTCAACTGCGCACAATAACATAAGTCACCAATAGACTCTTGTAACTTGTCCATGCATAGACACAATTCTTGCTCAGGTCAAGGAACACAACGCACACTCTCGCAGTAAAAATAACTCAAATTTCCCATCTTTGAGTTGCCCACATCAGTTACCCAACTATGCATTTACTTCACTAACCCGTATCTTAATTGAGGCAAGCAACTGTACCGACAAAAACACATTCCCGCTCACCCGAGATACATGACTACACTGCAACCATGACAGCCACTCTCAGCGACGTATCTAACACATACACTTGCTTTGAAAGTGGCAAAGTGGTCAGTACTATTGCCTCACAACGACAAGAATCTAGTTCCTTTTGCCAGCTTGGGTCATTTTCTTTCCGAAGTTTGTGCCTTCTTGCTTTGTCAGCGTGGGTTTCATCCAGTTTTCTCTATTATACGAAATTCTCCTTCTGTTGACGTGACCAGGGACCCGAGCGTAGCAACTAGGGGAGTTGCACAATAACTGAGTTATATAATTAATGCAAGGCTACTTGTGACAGTAATACATAAGCATTATACCCGAGCTGCTTCTGCACCCTATAAAGATCAACATTCCTAGATAGCGTATGTTTCAACTAACAATTCATGCATTTTACAAAAAAATTGTACATAACCACCTTTCCACCTATATTTATAATCCATCCAAATCATATAAATACCGACCCATATAGACAACAAATTCACTATTTAACCAACTAGCCATTCCATTCACATGCCCACATATGAGCCTTACACTGCTAACTGAAATATACTCTCAAGCTCGCTATCACACATCGTCCTCATTCTATCAAGCTATACTCCTCTGTCACATATGTCAGCCAAAGAAACACCGCAGATAACCACAGTCAGTGCAAGCAGCCTGTTCGCAATTCCCTTTCCGGATTCTCAGCTACACACATGAAGGTTAGCTTACAAATAGGCCAACCGCTCCAACCCCGCAACTAATAACCTCCTGCAATTATCTGACTACCACCAAATATGCAACTAACTTGTCTGACCCTATCCAACCTGCAGTTATATCCGATTTAGACGTCACGAACGCATTACTAATGTAGCCATTCAATTACATAAGCAATGCACGCACTTCAGTATTGCCTACCTCAATCAACGACACAAAGCTCGCTTAATCCTGTGTATTCAATTACCATGTATCTCAAACAAATTTAATGTACTTAATTTTCCACCTCAATCACACTCACACCACCCAAATATTCGTCCATCCATTCACCCACAATCTCAGCTCTTATATGATCAGCTGCTCACCTCGCCATCCTGGGTCCCGACCCAATTGCCGAACTCACATAGCTGGATACTTACCTTGCCATTCAAATTAACCTCGTACAAACCTAAACAGTTCACCCACCTACAAGTTCACATATCGATCCTCAACTTATTTAGCTAAGTTCTTTTTATCTTCTCATCATTCCTTACAGTTCAAGTATATGTTTCACAACTAAACCACAACTAAACTGTTGCTGATGTTGACTGTTGCTGATGTTGACAAAGTTGAGGATCAGTTGAGGGAAATAAGGATTACGAGGAAAGAGGTGTTGGGGCTGTTAGGCAGCTTAAAGACATATAAAGCTCCGGGGCCTGATGACATTTACCCCAGGCTGCTAAGGGAGTCGAGGGAAGACCTAGCTGGGCCTCTGACGCAAATCTTTGTCTCTTCCTTGGACACAGGTGAGGTCCCAGAGGACTGGAGGATAGCAAACGTAGTACCGTTGTTTAAAAAAGGTCAGAGGGATCACCCAGGGAACTATAGGCCGGTGAGCTTGACTTCAGTTATAGGTAAGCTAATGGAGAGGATCCTTAGGGACAGGATGTATGAGCATCTGGAGCGCTGCGATCTGATCAGGGATACGCAGCATGGCTTCGTCAAGGGGAAGTCTTGTCTTACAAATCTAGTGGAATTTTTTGAAGAAGTGACAAAAACAGTTGATGAAGGACAGGCTGTTGATGTCGTCTACATGGATTTCAGTAAGGCGTTTGACAAGGTTCCCCATGGTAGACTGATAGAGAAGGTGAAGGCGCATGGGATACAGGGTCGGGTATGTAGATGGGTCGAGAACTGGCTCGGGAGGAGGAGACAGAGGATAGTAGTGGAAGGCTCTTTTTCCGGCTGGAAGCCTGTCGCTAGTGTAGTGCCACAAGGCTCAGTACTAGGTCCTCTTCTATTTGTGGTCTACATAAACGACTTGGAAGTTGGGGTAGGTGGTGAGATCAGCAAATTTGCTGATGACACCAAGATGTTTGGATTGGCGGGTACAGAGGAGCAGTGCCAGGCAATACAACAGGACATAGGTAGGTTGGTAGACTGGGCAGATAGATGGCAAATGGAATTTAATCCGGATAAATGCGAGGTGATGCATTTTGGCCGGAAAAATGTAGAAGAGAGTTATAGGATAAAAGGTAAAACTATACGGAGCATAGAGACGCAGAGAGACTTGGGGGTGCAGGTTCACAAGTCTCTGAAGGTGTCCTCACAGGTGGAGAAGGTGATAAAGAAGGCATATAGTATGTTAGCTTTCATAGAAAAGGGTATAGAATACAAGAGTAGGAGTTTGATGTTGCAGTTGTATACAACTTTGGTTAGGCCTCACTTGGAATACTGCGTCCAGTTCTGGTCGCCATACTATCGGAAGGATGTGGAGTCCTTGGAGAGAGTGCAGAGGAGGTTTACCAGGATGCTGCCTGGTATGGAAGGACTGTCTTATGAGGAACGATTAAATAGACTGGGGTTGTTTCCCTTGAAAGACGTCGGCTTAGAGGGGATCTCATAGAGGTGTATAAGATTATAAGGGGTATAGATAGAGTAAATGGAGGTAAACTTTTTCCACCTTCAGAAATGGATAGGACGAGGGGTCATGGCCATAGGGTGAGGGGGGCTATGTATAGGACGAATATTAGAGGGCAGTTTTTCACACAAAGGGTAGTGGGGGTGTGGAATGCACTGCCGAGTAAGGTGGTGGGAGCAGGCACGCTTGGGCTGTTTAAGGGTCTCTTGGACAGCCACATGAGCGGTATGCAGATAGAGGGATATAGTAGGACTGTTTAACTACGGCTTTTTTTCCACAGGTAATTCCTCCATACTTGACCAACAAGGAGCATGCATTCGGCAGGTGGTGCGAGGACAGCTCTTGGATGTTGATTCATGGGTTGCCTGGTACTTCATGTCGTAAATGAGTGCTTTATGTGGACCGTCTGAAGGGCACCATGACAGCTCAGAGACTATCGATGTGGCTGTGCAGACACTTGGAATTGGGCCGGTGTCTGCGGGAGTTTGCGCGTTCTCCCCGTGGTTGCGTGGGTTTTCTCCGGGCACTCCGGTTTCCTCCCACAACCCAAAAATTCGCTCTTAGGCTGATTGGGAAACAAATTGTCCCTATAGTGAGAGTCTTCCATATTAGGAATAACCTAATTTTATATTATGATAATGGAATTGCTACTATATAGTTATGACGGCGGCGCGGGCTCGTTGGGCCGAAGGGCCTGTTTCCCGTGCTGTGTTGCTCTAAAAAAAACAGCTCAACTATCATACGTACTTATTCAGCTAATCAAACGTCCACACATAGTGACACATATTCTTACTGAATCAATAAATCTGGAAGAAACATTCAAACCATGAACCATTTAAAGTAATTTGAATTGGTGAGCTGTTGGCTGACATAGGAATGGCGGGAAAAGGGCGTTAGTGGGAGTTATCTGTCCATAAACCAACTCTACATCGAGCGTTGGGCTTAAAGTGAAGTAGTGAACTGACAATCTTGGAAGAAATTGCAGTAGAATTCAATTGGGTGCAGGTTTGTGGCAATGAGAATTCGCTGTGCATTTACGGTGAACCCAATACGTAGGCCAGTTAATTGCTTGCTTCTAGGAATATGCTATTGTTCTGACAAATGGAATAATAGTTATGTCAATTAATAGATTAACATATATTTTAAAAAAAATGTTGCCCGGTATCAAGCAAATTATACTTAAGAAGAAAACATTTTGAACAGTCTTTATCAATGCAAATCTCACTGCAGCGTGAACACATAGCTTCAAGACGGTTATTTCTCCCACCTGACTTTTTTAGTGCATATTTCAATTCTTCCAGCTCTAAATATCAAACGGGATTCCAGATAAATCATGTTCTGCTATCATTTTGTTCTGCTTTTTTAAGGCTGATATATGGATTAGGTAGTTTTGGGATCACGCCAAATAAAATGAGAACACGGAAACCACACACAATATCCAATAGATGTTGCATTGCCTTAAACATTTTCCGTAATCTTGGGAATTAGTAAACGTTGTTTACGATGTTCGCTAATGGGACATCTCAACAAATGGCGGTATTGCATCAATTTGCATCGAGACAAAAATGTTTTATGACATAGAGACCAAGTGCCACGCTCAAATTCTGTTTCCTCCAGTGTAAATTACAAGAAGATAACCTATTGACCAATTTTATCACACCAATAATTATGCATAATCATAGGACTTTCAGACCCTTTAAAGTTATGCTTTAGAATAATTGCACTTTCTAATGTAGATACGGTACAATTGTTCTGATGTACAAAAGAACAATCCAAACGTCATAACTAAAGTTTTAGACACACGGGTTCAAAACCCCCACGCGAATTGGGGAGTATGATTTCAGCAATTAAAAAAAAACTGATATAGAAACATAAACAATAATTATGTTAAATATTTTCACTTTCGTATAAATAAATCTGATTTGATCTCTTATTGACTTTTAGAGAGATGAACAAAATACAATAAATGGAAACATGAATATTCTACCAGACCATTGAAGCCTGCCTCACCATTTAATATCATCATTGTGGAATTACAATTGTCCCCGCTCCTTTTCTATGCCAATTCCCCATGACACCCAATTTAGCTATCCATCAAATATTCATCCACCTCCATTTTAAATACTTGACATAATGCAGTCTCCACTGCTATTTGGGCCAGGGAATTCCAGAGACTGACCATTTTCTGCAAGACGTAATTTCTATGTCCCTCAGATTTAATTGTTTGACACTTTATCGTGAAGGAGTGCCCACTTATTAAAAAAAAACTCTCCCACCGTGGAAGCATCAAACCTTCCTCCCTGACAAGGTTACTCCGTGTCTTCTATGTTTGAATAAAGTTATCCCTCACTTTTCTGAACTTCAAGGACTAGAGGCCCAGTCTATATACTTTCTCTTGCTAGGATCATGTTCTCATTCCAGGAATTATCATGATGAATCTACTTATACCTAGCTCAATTGCTGCTAGCTATTTTAAAAGAAATTGGACAAAAAACTGTACACATATTGCAGTTAAAGTCTCACCAACAAACTGCACAATCGCAACAAAATCAATTTTGTGTACATTGCAATTCGCTTGCAATAAGGCCTGAAATACAGATTGCCTTATTAACTACTTGTATCTGCTTGCTAGTTGTTTCTGATGCATGCATCCAAATCCCCCTTTCCTCCATTCACCTGATGTCTCTCTTCATTTAGTTAATAATCTGCATTTTGATTATATCCAACAAACTGGATGACTGCACACTCCTCCACATGAGACTCTATGTGCCATATATTATTTTTTTTCCTCGTCGTCCAACTTATCTATAACTAGTTATAGAATCAAACTATCGTCATCATAACTTGCCCTTCAAAATATCTTTGCGTAATCGGGAAACTTAAAGATTTTATTCTCTGTTCCTTCCTCGGGACATTAATGTTTAACAATGAAAAGCTATAAGACAAGAACTAATTCCACTGGTGCTCTAACCTATATACTTCCACTCTGAAAGGGATACATTATTACAACTGTTAGTTTTCGATTTAACATCCAGTTATTCATTCCATGCTAATTTACTTCCTCCAATACTGTATTATTTTAGTTAATACTAACACCTCATACAGAACTTTGTCAAATGCCTTTTTGGAAATCTAAATATAATTCATTTTCTGTTAAGTCCTCAAAGACTTCGTGTAAATTTATCAAATATGTTGTATGTTCCTCGCATCATGTGGATATGCTTGATTATGTTCATTTTTTTAATAATTTTACCTACATTCTATCTGCTTGTTGATTCTAGAATTACGTCCAAGATAGATATTAAACTAACTGGCGTGCATTTTTCTGTCTTCTGCCACTCTGCTTTTGGTTGCAGTCTGGAAAGTGAAGACTGCGGCTCTGGGAAAGTTCATCCGGTCACAGGGTGCTGGTAAATTGCAGATCAACAGACAAACTATACAAAACGTATGTTCCAGATGTATGACAGCTTGATATGTCTCCTGCCCAGTACAAGCCAGCTAAAAGTTACAAAGGGTCATTAACGAAGTACAGTCCATCACTCAACTTGGCCTCGCTCCATTGACAACATATAAACATTCTGCTACCTCGGAATTGCAGCCAGCATAACCAGTGACCCCTCACACCCCGGGTTTATTGTCTTCTAATTTATTTATTTTTTTCTAGGGGGATACGATACAGACGTCTGAGGGCACGTACCAAACGGCTCAGAAACAACTTTTGTCCTTCTGCCATGAAACTTGGTATGGATGTACTTCACATTAATCTTTCTTGACACTCTCGCTGCGGCTGTAACACTGCATTCCGCACTCTCAACTTTATTTTCCTTTGTTTGCATAGAGCACCAGAAGCCATAGTTTTCACTATATAATAATACATGTAACAATAAAAAATCAAATCCTGCAGCTGAGAAGTGTTTGCTACCCTATCCGGTTTTATCTAGTCGTATTATTTCTGAAAAAAAATACAAACATTGCGATTTATATGAAATAAGAGGCCCAGGAAGCTTCCATGTAACTGTTGTGGTTGACCAAGTCGTTTGTTCACGATGCAAAAAATATATCTATTGCAAAGGCAGCAATATGCAGATACTGAGTTGCTACAATCTTTAAACTTGTGCTCGTTCAGGAGATTAAGAATCTGTTGAACTGGTGTGGACAAGCCTCTCCTTAAATGTCACTAGAACGAAGGGCATTGCCATCGACTTCAGAAAGGATAGTAGAGGATATGTCCCTGTCTTCATCAAGTGGATAAAATGGACATGATCGAGATCTTCAGATTTCTGGTCGTTCAATTCATTTTCAATCTGCCCTGATGCCTCCACGCCGACGCTACAAGTAAGAAAGCGTCTCTGGTTTTTCAGTAGTGTAAACAAATTTCACATGTCCATTACTACGTTCATCGTGATTTTCAGATGCATCATAGAAAAATATTGTTTCTGCTTGTTTCAAAACCTGGTATGGCTCCTGCTCTGCCCAAGACTGAAAGAACTATCAAGAATCGTGAACGAAGTATAGCAAATTATGCAAGCAGCATTTAATCTGTCTGCACACTGCCTTAGAAAAGCAACCAACATAATCAAGTATCCCGAGCACCCAGAATATACTCTCTCTCTCATCTACTTCCATCGAAAAAAATGCAGACGTCTGATATCACATACCTACTGACACAAGGACAAATTCTTCCCTCTTGCCGTCAGGCTTTTGAGTGAACTTACCTTAAATTACGTTGATTTTCCTTTCATTGTAACAATACATGCTGCATCTTCACTTTCATTCAGCATATGTGATCTGCTACTTTGTAGTAATGCATGCAACAATAAGAAATCACTGTGTATAAATGTGGCAATAATATCCAATTAAAAAAAAACATATCACGGTGGTTCTACTCCATGTTACAACGAGAAGGCTGGATAATGTGTTTCCAAAGACCCAATAAGTTAACTTGACCCCTTGACAATAAAGGACTGAAATTGGATAAAACAAAAAAAAGAGGCTTATCATATTTTGGATCACCCAGATACGGTATATCAAGCACCTTTAGCGGGCTCCCATGCCGAATAAGTGTACGGCCTAGATTTATCCTGCTGTAAAATTTCGTATCTGTGGCAAAGACAGCGGATGCTACAGTTATGTAAGTTGGACACAAAATTATTAAAGGGACTGCTTCAGGGGATCCGGGAATGAAGGTACACCCCATGTTTTTTTTGCTGAGTGTGCTGGAGACGCAATTTATTAGTAAACAACTACATTTAATTTAAGTAGAAACAATGCAGAAAAGGTTTACTAGAATGCTTCCAGGAATAATTGCTTGAGTTACAAGGAGGGGTTTTATAGAGGGGACGTTTTTGCCTTGGAACGTAGGAGGCTGGGGATGACCTTATCAAAGTCTGTAAGATATTATGGCGCATGGGTAAAGTAGCTAAATAACATTTTTCCCAAAGTTGTGGAGCCTAAAGGTAGACGGCATAGTTTTAAGGTCATCGGCGAGAGAAACAAACAAAAAAAAAATCAGATGGGCATTTTCTTTCACTCAGAGTAAAGTTTGTTTCTTGACCGATCTTGAACGAAGGAGGAGTAGGTTTTTTTTTGTCTTTCAAAAAATATGTAGAAAGTTACATGTGTACAATTGTGAAGGAAGGATACGAGCCAAATGTGAGCTACTGGGACTAGCTTAGTGGCAACGAAAAAACTAGTCAGCATGGACAAGGTTACCCAATGGCCCTGTCTCCATGCTGTAAACCACTGTGACTCTATGACTGTAATTTACTCGTATTGCCCCGTGATCTTTTTTTCTTTTTGGTCGTATTAGTCATCATTCATAATAACTGATGACAAAGCTGACCCACATATTTTGTCATTGCTGATTTATTGGAAAAAGGGACGAAGCCAATTCGTCTTGGATTCAAACAATGTTATGATAGCGGCGTAGACCTGAGGGCACAAGCATCAACATGGATGGACGCAGTCATACGGGAACATAGCGCACATTTATTGATGCAAAATATGTATTCAGTGAAGGCAGTGATCGGAAAGGACTCGAACTACAGATGACGATTTCGATAAGAAGACATGATTATCTATTGGGAGTATCAATACATTCGTGGCAGGTGCAGACACGATGGGAGGTGGACTGCGTTCCACCGTGAAAGAAAGAGAATGCACTCGCACAGGACGGAGCTTTGCAAAGTGTACGATGACCAGTAAAAATACCCGAAAATTGGCGACAGAGCATGAAGACTTGTAAGGCTCCCTCTGATGGAAAGAGAAAATGGGCATCGATTCAGAGCAAGTGACCATTCAATGAAGCTCTGAATAGCTGGACTCTGTAGTGGGTGTGTTTTCAATCAGGCTTAAATTTCCATTAGGCAGATGAAAAACTTACGACAGCAGCCACCTTGCACACTGTAGGGCCCAAGACTTTCAGTACATTAAGAAGTCTCCTGCAACCTGAAAGGCTCATCAGAATCCCTTCATGCAGCTGTGCGAGGTACAACGTAACTACTATGCTCCAAAGCCAATTATGAGAGAATATTCCTGATTTTATAAAAAAAGGACAATCAACCACAAAATTTGCGGATCTGTTAAAAAGCATGACCAGAACACTGTGAATTTCGCGTATTCATTCAATAATCTCTGCCGGAGGGTTTAGTTGGGGGGTCCATAGCAAAGTGGATCTAATGGAAACGGCTTACAAAAAAAAACCCTTAGACTTTAATATGTCTTCGGAAACTAACACTATTGTGCAGTTGACCCCAAATTAAGCAACACAGTTTGGTGTTGGTTCCCAAAATACAAAAAAAAAGAACATTATATAGGAACAAACACTTCGGCCCTCCAAGCCTGCACCGACCAATGCTTCCCTACTGAATTAAAACCTCTCACCCTTCCCGTGACCAGATCCGTCTGTTCCCACACTATTCATGTGGTTGTCCAGACGTCCCTTGAAAGTCACGTATGCCCATGTACACACAAAATATCGGAAGCGCAACATAACGTGTTGTCAACTGCAGAATGCCGCTGCTGTGGTAGGTCTGGCCATACAAATGTTCACGTGCTGCACTCAGGATGTTCAATGTTGCAGACGAAAGCCGTGAGAAATATTTCATGAACATTTAGGGCACCAAGGAGAGTCGGAGAAAGAGACAAACCCGAAGATTTTTTGAAAGATATATACCTCCAAGCCAAAAGGGGATAGACAATCTGTAGAAACTGTTACCGTCCTACAGCTAATGAATTCTGGCTTACTATGGTAATGTTTCAAGGAGAAGCTAAAGGATTCTGGATCCTTTTCCAGTCAGAAGGGAAGATAACTATAATGAAAGTGTTCACGGGAAACAATATCTCTGGTGGTGACTTCACTATTACAGCATATAAATGAAGACAAAACGTTGTCTGATTTCAAAACAATAAAATAGTTATACCTCCGGTGGCTAAATGGAGCAAGGAATATTGGGAAAAAAGGGGTGAAAGGGTGAAGGGAGGATTCGGATAGTGCATTTGTTGTTCAGCCATAATGTGAATTAATGGCGGAGCAAGCTCAAATGACTGAATGGTTTACTCCTAATTCTTGTTTCGATGCCTTCATAAATTAGAGACGAGATTTATGAGATTTTCTAAATTCCACAACCATGTTGTCAAATATTTTCGATGCAAGATAGAAAAGAACTTATGTTCCTTTTCTTGATGGCCTTTTTTAAAGAAGTGCAATATGTTATTCTTCCATTGCTAAAAGCTTTCCTTATAATGGAATGTTGTTTCTGGCTTTGTGAGTATGAACAACTCTCTGATGAGGTCATGTCAGTCTCTACAACAAATTACTTGGTGGTGCCAGACTAATAAGTTTTAAATTGTAGTTTTTTTTTAAAACGACACCTGGTTTTGCGGTAGATGCATTAGCTACACCTAGAGCCTATAGTTCAAGGCAAATATGTTTTAGCACAATGCTGAACAGGGAGATGCGTAGTTGTGTGTTCCAACTGCAATGACTGTTTACTGATTGTAGGCTTCCCATGCTGAATGTCACATGGAATAAATGGGAAGGAGGGGGTGGTTCAATTTGGGTGAGGAGGCGTTAATGCCCTTGGCTTTTGCTGCTTTTTAACTGGCCAATACATGGGGCTGCTGAGTCCTGAAATATCTATCTATCTATCTCACCTGGAGCCGTACCGACTGATTTCTGAACTAGCAAGAAGGAAACACAACTTGACCACAGCTTTCACAACTTACTATTGGATGGGCCTCTGGTAATGACAACCTGCGTTTTAATGGACGCTGCATGTTATTTGTATAGATAGTCTGGAACTTTAAGATATAGAATAACATTTATTCCAGTGTGTGACGCTGCTATCAATAGAACTGGGAAATCCACTACCAGTCTAAATAACTAAAAGTTTACTTAACACACAATAGAAAACTTCATGATTCTACATATGAAACGACGTGGTGGAATATTTCTGCTTAGCTTACGAATGTACAAGGTCACACTGCCTAGTAAACTAAGTCTTCCTAATAAGGATATGGCAATTACAATTTAGAAGGCAATTCATTCTAAACAATAATCAGAGTATGGCTGTACAGTGATCTCATATTGTCTCATGCATGGCATTGGAGAATTGCAAAACATTCATAAGGTTACAAAAATGACGATGGAAAATTGTTATACCATTCTCAGGAGTGGGGGTGGGTTGCCGTCTGAGGAAACATGGAAGCGGTCAGATTTGTATCCAAGCGTTTGGAAGAGTGATGGCGGAATTTGTTGACATCTTTAAGATTTTGAGAGGCATTGACAGTTTGGATGTCGAGAGGATGTTACCACATGTAAAATCTGGACAGATTGTTCAAATGTAAGAGCTCGTACGTTTAAAGCAATGATCAATATTTTTTCTATCAAACAGTTGTGAATCTTCGGACTCTGAACAACAAAAGAACATGGAAGCAGGGAAAATGTTTTTTTTGAGTCTGGGTAGATGGAATATTATTTAACAAGGTGGTGAAATGTATCGAGTATAGGCAGCAATTAAAGTTCGCAACTGCAATCAGCTCGGCCATGTACATATTGCATAGCAGAGAATGTTCGATGGGAGTAGCTTTGTCCGGCTCCTAATTCGCTTATGTGCGTAAATAGTATCATTTTCAGAACAATAGGAACCCAGCACGTCCGTTGAAAAGGCAAGACTGAAAGATGACCAATTATGTTCCAATGGCAATGCTGTGCGGATATTGAATCTCCTTCTCCTTTTAAGGTTTCCAAAACAAAGAGAGTTTCCGAGATCCAATGACTTCTCTCGAAATGCTGATCAGAATTTCGATGTGTTCTGATTATTAAACTGTGTTCTCTTTCCGTTTATGTCTCCTGTGATATATAAATCATTGTGTCTATAAACAGCAAGAGCTGGCCAAAGTTCAGAAATGGACTGTCAATTGACGATATGCCAAATAACAGCAGTCTGGAACAGCTGAGATTCCAGAAGTTGTCATTGTCCGGTATTAATTCTGCTTCATCTCAATTAGATTAAATATCTGTGAGTTTTCTACTGGGAGAGATTCACAGCATTATTTCCAACTTGATATAACCAATGTTTTTGTTTTCATTGTCTTTTACCTTGCACAACCTTTAGAAGTTTTCGGATTTCTGCAAGAAAGAAGACCAAATTAACAGTTGCTTATTTTCAATTAAAACATTATTTTAAGATTCGAATCGCACAGTTAGTTGTCTTGAATTATTGATTTATTATACGTATTTGTGTCTGAATGTCTAAACAGATCTGAGGCAGGGTGTAATTGTAATGGATTGGCATTACTATTTTACTTCCATATTTATGATGTTTGGTCAAATTCGAAATTGGTGAGGATTGAAATGAAATCTGCAAACAGGAACATACGAAGCACTTTAGGGGGAACAACATTTTCTTTATTCAGGTTAAAAGTTTTGGATATTTGGAAACTGAAACAACGACGTATGTATTAAAACACTTAAAACTCAGACCCGATCAATTAGCTCTGCAGCTTTCTACTGACGCATGTTTTATCTATTTTGCCTCCTTTTTTTTTGATTGCTTTGACATAATCTGTATTAACCTTTTCGATTTCAATGCATTCTGCTTGTTGCACAAGAGAGTAATAATAAAACTCTTGCCACATAAACCAACTATCTTTACAAGTTATGCACGATCGTTTAAAATTAAACCGTCTGATAAATGACTTAAAGTATGGTTCAACCGCCAGGCTCCAATCGCCATTCTTTCAATTACCATTTCCCAGGAAAAACACGAGATATTATATCCGGGCTGAGAAAGTGGAATTGAGCTGAAGCGTCATGTAAAATATATTGCATTATAAAGTAGGCTATCAAGTCTATGTTTTGTCTTCTGCTGCCATGCATTGTAATAATCCGTAAGTTAGTGCAAGCAAATAAGTAAGTTTATATAATTGACATTTGTACCACTTTTCCTGATATAAATCTAATTTCTGAATTTTCCAGAAGATCTGAAGTAATTTTAGGCAACGTCTGTGATAGCTGTCTTCCTTGTTGCAAAGCATTTTGATATGAATTACAATATTTATCAGGCCAGAATTTAATAAGTCAAGAATGATATTCACTTCAATCATAAATTTTCAAATGTGACAATGTACAATTAAAATTCTGAAACTACTACAATTCATATTGAAATAAGGAATACATTTTTGGAGTGTTGAATGGGATAATTGTAGATTGGTGGTTGTAAAATTGTCAAATTCCAGGGAAAAGAGCATTGCCAGACTCCTTTGGAAGTGTGCTGCGTCTTTTTTCTGTGTTTAAAATGTTAAATCAAATGCAAGTAGAAATAGAAATAAAACATTTATATCGAAGGCAAAACAGCAGGTTTAACAAATCAACAGACATTCGTACATTTAAATTATTTTAAATTCAGCCTGTCAATTTAATTAGGAACTTAGATCCCATTAAACTATTCAGTTTAAATCCGATGGTGTTGGCAAGCTAGGGGTAATGTTATTGTGTGGAATATTGATAAGTCATCACTGGCGGTGCAAATGAGGAGCAGAAAAAAAACTGCCACCTGCCGCACTTCGTAACTTTTAGGTCAAAGCATCATTTTGATAAGAATGAAAAACAAATGAAAGAACAACATAAAGTATCCAGAATATACCAGAAGACATAAAATCTCGTTGTAGAGAGAGACTAAAATTCTATGTTTTTTGATAATAGGTGAGAATTGTACCATCTGAAGAACCATCCATTAGAATTGTGCTTTATTCGGTTGGCTAATAATTTAGCTCACTTTTTCAGCGTACTTAGATAAATACTTTTTTATTTGTTGACATTATAGAAAGCATCAGAGAGTAATTTTAAGTTAACCACTAAAATTAAAGAACACATTCACATTTAGATTATGAGGTGAGGTATTCCTCTTTGAGTGGTTAGGTGTTACTTCTCAGAGGGGGATCCAACTCCATTTCATAACAATGCCTAACTTTGGCAAAACATGAAATCTGCTAAATTTTCAAAATGTGTCTTCTGTTTTGAAATG
The DNA here is from genome assembly GCA_024679065.1 of Sphyrna mokarran. Lineage (NCBI taxonomy): Eukaryota > Metazoa > Chordata > Chondrichthyes > Carcharhiniformes > Carcharhinidae > Sphyrna > Sphyrna mokarran. Next base: position 100,005,652 of record JAGIQG010000009.1, read on the forward strand.
TCATTAGACAAAATGCAAACATTTCTGAACAGAACTGTAATGGAATATATTCGTGGCAGGAATATTGCAATCTGATTTAATCCCTTGTTTCTGCGGGATTTTTCCACAGAAATCTGTCAGAAAAAAAAAAATCAATACTTGGTATTTTGGAATATGAGTAATATTCCAATTCAATTTTCATTGTTGTACAATGATGGCGTTCTTAACTTGGATGGATAAATGAAGCACATTAGAAAATTTTGGTATAAATTCTTTATTTTACCTTCATCTTTTCTCTCAGCTTCTTCTACTGTAAGGAACATATGTTGAGCATATGCAACCAAAGTGTAAATCCTGACTTCAAAATATTTATCAAAACGTGATCCATATTGAGTATAGTCATTCAGTTAACGTGTAAGAAACACAGATATCTGGGGTAAAAATCAATAAGCTGAGTTGTAATTCTTTACGCATCGTTTTTCGTAAATTAAGTATAATTAACTAAACAACAATGACCAAATCATCAAGCTTGTCGTGACCCCACCTACAGATTTTTTTCCCTCACTTGCATATCGATCTCACACTTGCCATCAATTACCCACACATAGCTGGCCAATCGCCCCGTTTAATGCCAACACCCATTCGCTTAATTAACAACAACCCTAGTCACTGCACAACTGAATGCTCAACAGAAAAAATCACAAAATAAACATCTCAGTCAAATGTTCGATACAACCACACGACCTGCTTAAATATTCCAAGTCACGAATCTTGCTCACCTATTATTAGGCAATCACCTAGCTGCTCAGTGAAGCACCAACACGCATACTCATTATCCCCTGTATCCACACATCTACAGTATCACCAACCTACTGTGTGCAATGGCTCTGTACAGTTACCCAGCTCACTTACCTATTCAACTTGTACTTAGATGCTTAACCACATTCCTATCATCTACAACATTCCCTTTTCCAAATTTCTCGCATCACAAACCAACATTCATAGCGAATATTTTAACGAAATTACACGTGCACCAAATTGCCGATATTACCCTCCACCCAAGTATGCACGTGAAAAAAATCCCACATATTTCCCATTTACACGCAACTAACTGATCATCAAAGTTAAGCATTTCATCAACAGCCCAATGAAATCGTCTAACCAATCCCTGAACTGTAACCGCCTCCCCAAACATCTCCCAGTTTCCCATACTAACTATCTAACTAACCAATCAATATTCTGTCTACTTACCTCTGCAAGTCGACTGTTCACAAAGTTAACAGCGGACCGCCCTGCCATGAGAGCTATTCATCATCCTCTGCCACGACAAAACAACTTCACTGAAATGAGTGCTGAATGTATGCAAACTCCAACTAATTGCCCATTTGCCGACCCTCTCACATATATTACTCTCTACTCACCACCATGTTTAATAGTCAGTACACTGCCAATTAGGATTATGGATGAAGGACGATTTCACAAGGAATCCATACATCATGCGAATGAGCAAAAACATCTTCATCTTGGCAAAACCTCCACACTGCACGCATGAGCAGGATCCAGGCACCATGCACAATTTTGCAATCAGCCATCTACCTTCTGACATATTCGCTACCTTATTACAGCACCCAACACATCAACTATATCATCCATAGATGCAGTTCCCCATCGAACTTGTAAAATGCCAGTCTAGTTCTTCATCGTCCTCAGTTACGGTTACAGCTTTGTTTGCATTTTTATTTTCATATGATTACACATCTAACCAACCCAACTGATTCACGGATAATCATCTTTCAAATCCCAGCGTCGTGAAGGTTATCGCTCAGCATCCCAATAAAAGATTTATTATCCCAAGAGCCTCTTACCCAACTACCCACTTGCAAACATTCAATCAAAATAGCTTCTCAAACCTATCAATTACACTGGTATTGAAGAGGATCGTGGAATAAGTTTCGTTCCCGATACTTACTGATTGCGATTTGTGAGTTCTGATGTTGAGGATCCAGGTGCAGAGGCAGGAGCCAAGCCCTAGGTCAGAAGGTTGGAGATGAGCCTTGTGGTGTTAAGGAGTGTTTCTTGCGTATGAATAGGAGTTTGACAGAGGTATGTTTGAAATCTAGGTGTTTAGGGGGTTGAGTATAGTGCTAGTAAGGTTGGCGTCTGCGTACACCTGTTACAACAAAAGGCGAACTTTATTGGATCCAGGATACAAACATTGACTTGTGCCGTCAATAACCTTTCGAAGCACTTAATAATGATGAATGCAGATACATTGGAAGATAGTTTTCGAGTCTTGCTTGGCTTTGGTTTTGTAAACTGATGATTGTCTTCTTCTTGAAGCAGATAGGGGCCTCCTATTGACGTAAGGAAAGTTTTTAGATGTTTGTGAAAACGCTGGCCAGTTTGTCCACTCAGGGCCAGGGTGTTTTCTGCGTGTCACTTACCCTATCTGGGCCAGTTGCCTTCCTTGAATTGACTTTTGAGAAGGCTGCTGTGATATCGGCGATGCTTCCCTCTGATAAAGCTAGCACTTGGGGACATAGCTTTAAATTAAGGGGTGGTAGTTATAGGACGGATGTCAGAGGTAGGTTCTTTACCCGGAGGATGGTAAGTTTTATGGAATGCCCTGCCTGCTGCAGTTGTAGATGCGCCAAGTTTGGGGGCGTTTAAGAGGTTCGTGGATACGTTTATGGATGAAAAGGGAATGGTTTAGGTTAGAGGGTCATTGCTTTTTCTTAATTGGTCGGCGCAACATCGAGGGCCGAAGGGCCTTTTCTGCGCTGTAATGTTCTATGTTCTACATACGTCAGTCCGCAGCTTCCGGGATGGAGAGTGCGCTCTCACTGAACTTCTGCTCAAAACGGACGTAAATTTTTTTGAAGTTGGGGAGGAGGGTTCCATTGGGGCCTGCGATTTTACCTAGCTTTATACGTGTATCCTGGCATGTCTTGCAGATATCACCATATTCAGCGAAATTCCGTTTGAATTGTCTGTAATTCTAGCATGGTCTGGTACTATCGTTCAGCATTTTTGATGGATGTCCATAGATCATTTGCGGCTTTCATGTATGGGGCAAGGTATCTTCAGGCCTGGGCTTCAGCAGGTTTCCAGTTGAGAAACACGCAAATTTGCTTGTTTGGCACACAGTCTTTTGCACACTGACAAATGAAGTCACCTATGGTAGTCGCTTATTCGTTCAGGTTGGTCGCAGAGTTTTTAAATACTGAGCAGTCTACCCAGCCCCGTAAGCGATCATCCAATATCGCCGACCAACATTGCACGACGTTCGTTGACGGATTCTTCCGCTTCAGAGTTTGCTTGTAAAACTGGGTGTTGGAGCAGACACTTGTGGTCTGATTGACCAAATTCTGGGAGGGCAATAGAGCAGTTGGCAATTTAATTACTTGTGCAGCAGTGGTCTAGAATGTTAGGCCCTCCGGAGGAACAAGAAACCTGTTGAAGTTATGATGGCAGAACACTTTTGTTCTTCGTCTGATTGACGTTCCCGGCTATGATGAAGGAAGCCTCAAGGCTATTTTTGGTGGTGTGTATTTCCTATAATACGATTTCAAAATTCGCTTGGGTTATTTATAAGGCGCTGCGAGGATAACAGAGGTGAACTCCTGCGCAATGAAGGAGTGACAGCATTTAAGCATGGGGAATTCTAAGTCCGGATAACTTGAAGGCAGACCACGCCTCCTCCGTCTTTCAGGAGGCCGCTCAATGCTCGATTTCTGCTCTCTGGTTGTCGAAACAATCCGGTGAAACACGGGTAGGCCTTATCTCCTTGAAACATAACATAACAGTCCCTGAGTTCTCTTTGGAAATTGACTGTGGCTTCAAGCTCATCCACCTTGAACCATCGTATTAAAATGCCAAACCAGCGCTGCCCATTGTTAGTGCAGGAACCAATAAATCATGAGGGCCATAGTTTTAGGATAAGGGGCAGGACATTTAGTGAAGATGTATTATATCACGTAGGGAATGCACATTTGGGAATGAAGTCAAGACTGGCACAACCTTTAAAAATAATTGGAAAAACACTTGAAATATCACAAGTAGTAAAACTATGGAACAAGCACGGGGCAATTGTCGCTGTATAATCCCATGTCTATGACTGTAAAGATTGTTGGTGATTGTTTCAGCATTGTACTCTGGATTAATTGTTCGTTTTACAGTTTTCTATCTGCAGGTTACTTCACTTCCACATTCTCTTACTTCACCTGACACTGCAGAATGAAAATGTCGTTACCCGTCCCACTTAATAAGTGGTTGTTAACAATAGAACCGTGTTCTTTGAGTTCCAACTCCACGTCAAATTATAAATTCTCGAGGATGAATATAGAGTAACATCCAGGCTATTTATTTTTAATTCCCTCATGCTACACACCATTTGCAAGTGCAACAGACGAAGGCTTTACAGCATGTGTGATGTTATTGTAACGTCGTCAGAATGGAGCAACTCAGTCATGACCATTGACGCAAGTGCATTCGATCGCAGACGTGGAACGATTATCTATTTTGCCTTTTTCCAGTCATGCTGTGCACGGCCTTTGCAAACGAAATCATAGGAAAGCAGCACAACAATAGGTGTCAATTTCTACGTTCAGTTTTATTTGAAGCACTGATGCAGCAAACACTTGTGCTTTTTCTTGGTATTCCTAACTTTGTGTGTCATATTATTATGGGCTAATATGCGTTTGAGTTTATTAGCTTTGCTGCGCAGCTGTTTACTCCCAGATTCCAAGACTCTGTGTTTAAATGCTTTAATGAGATTGAGGAAAATACGGTCTGGCTCAAATTCCTGTCAGCCTTTGTCAGCCAGGTTTAAAAGTTAGATGACGTTAATTGTGGTTCCTGATTTCAAAGCTCGCAATGTTCTTCTTATAGACGAAAAAAACACTACACACACACACACACACACACACACAACGAGGATTTATGTAATCACTTGTAATAACGAGTATAAGTAGCTTTGAAACTTTCAGAGAAAAATCGGAAAGAGAGCCATTTACATACTCTCGTCTTTAAAAACAATACCAGCCAGAATTGAAAACTGATGTTCCTCCTCTGGTGTACTCATGTTCCTCCCGTTAATCACAATATCTCATGGCACCGACCGCAACCTAAATAAAGACAACAAAGGAAATCTTAACTATGAAAACAACTCTCCTAATAAACAGAATATAACACTAAACCATATAATTATCATGTTCTCCAAAAATCCGAGCTGAAAACTCGCCAGACGTGCAGACTGTGTGATGAAATGAAAGAGCTTTAAAAAAAAACATTTGCTTGAAACGAAGTACCTGTATATACATTTTTTGAAAACATGTGTTGTGCTTTGGATATCTGATTAAACAGAAGCACAGCCCTAGTACTTTTAACAGCCCACTGTAAAGAAAGAGATACAGAAATATGTCCTGCTCCCGAACTGTAGATAGCAACTAACAAGCAGCTCAATTTTCAACAACAGAGAGAACACAAAACAAGAACCAATGCTTTCTGTTACAATCCAAACAGTATCCGATTAAAATAGAACTAAAGAAAAACCTGTGACTTTTCTGTGGAAAAAATAAAACTGACCCGGGTAGCATTTTAACTATCGATGATGCTTCGCCCAACAACACCAAATGGGAAAAAAAAGGACACTGCATTAGACCAGATTAAAAATAATTAAAACAACAAACATGATGTTAATTACAGTAGCAAGTAAAGGACACCCACCACATATATTCCAGCAACAATAAAATCTCACAAGGGAACTGCTGGAAAAATGTTCAGAGGAACATGACTAAAATACATTTCTAAAGACACAGTATCCTCACAATTTATACCACCAGACGGTTGGCGTCAATAACAGTCTGCTAGTCCTTTGTCATTATAATCGGCACCTTGATTATTAAGTATTATTAAGTATTATTAAGTATCGTTTTACTGATCGGTGGTTAATTGACCTTGCTGGAATCCTCTGGGTATGCAACTTTCACTTATCCAACGAACGTTGCCAAACAAGCGCTGACTATGTTGGTCCAACAAGAAGCATATGTCAATAACGTGAGCACTCTAAAGCCTGTAAGTTTATGATGAGTTATAGAAAGTAAGCAGCACCCTCACCGCCACATTTGCCACTGAATGCTTTCCTCGATATTAATTGATACTCTGGCGTCGTCAGAAGCCAACAGTCTGTGAAGAGAACCAGTGTTATGCTCCCAACATTTCGCTTGTTGTAACGGGTCAGAGAAAAACTAAACACTTGCTTTTGGAATAGATGTGTTCAACGCGATTTTTAGTCCCAGCATTCAACGGAGTAAACATCTTTTCACATGGTACTCAGGAATGAGATGCTTTAGTGTTCGACGCTATTTCAATGGTCAACGTATCTCTTGCATGTTTGCAGTGCACGTGCCTCAATTGTCTTATTCTCCCTTCCTTCAAGCAGAGAAAAAGGAACTCGTGTAGATGGAGCAATGGTGCCAGTTTCCCCATTTTTGTTGATTCTATGAATATAAACTTAATTTGGAGGCTGGTCTCTGGAACATGAATCTATTACTTTGCTGAACTTCTACAGTTTTAATTGAATTCTTCCCTCTTCCTTGACAGACTGCACTAATTTTCTGGATGTCGTCTGTCCCAGACTTTGATAAAACACACCAGGTGTATTAAAAACGCGGGGAAAGATTTCGTTAAACCTGACTCTACTAACTCTCTTCTGCTTACGAATCTAAAGACCGTGACTGGAACGGTTTTTAAAAGCATTGTTGAATAATCGAAGAGTGACTACAGATTCTAAAATGAAACAACTTCACACAGCAAACAGTCAAGAAGCGTTTTCTCTAGGACTGAACTGCTTTGATAGCAGATCGGATTATGTCTGATGCAATTAGAGATATCACAGCCAAGGGGCCACCTGCAGATCTCCACAAACACCCCCCTCCCAGCTAATGATCATTACTCACTCTAGAACACAAAATAGTTCAGAAACTGGGGATGCCCGATGTAAAGTGGGAGACATGATTGGCTATAATCAGAATTGCCTTGTCAGCAGGTTATATCCTGAATAGAGATACTGAACTTGATCTGTTGCAGTTGATGACGCAAGAAGTAAAATATTCTTCTGGCGTTCTATAATAACTTTGACCATGTCAGTTAAAGCTGTCATTGAGCGGCAGAAGAAGAATCAAAATTGACAAAAAAACATTCTTTGCATCTGGGTATTCAGAATCGAATATTTTTCCAGTGCTATAAAATCCAATGTCACTACATGTTAATATTTATCTTGCACTGATGGAAGTACCAATCAGCCATCGTGCTGTAAATTCAATCCAAACTGCGCATAAAATTTGAACTCTTTTGTTTCGAACGACATACAGCTTGTAAGACACAGTGTAATTGTGTGATTCTTGAAAGATCAGCTTGTATTCCCCAAATTTTCCAGAAATTTGGATACAGATTCTAAAAACGCAGTGTAAGAGTGTGATTCTTGAAAGACCAGTCTGTATTCCCGAATTTTTCCAGAAATGTGGAGCGGGATTTTTTGTCCGCTCTGCGCCAGAAAATGAGAACACTGCCCGAGGTCAAACGTTGCATGTTCTGTCCCGCGCCCACGACAACTGCCGTGGCGGGCGAAAGAATATAAGTCTCCCTCACATATTTAGACCTTATAAGTATATCCATTTGTAGTATGTTGGCCACACTACGTATAAGTGTGGGGCTCATGAAATGCTCAGCAACGCAGAAACACGGAAGTGAATCGGCTGCTGCTAAAGATCCGAAAGTCAGAGTGTAACTCTTGCTGTTGGAATCAGTTCATGTGGGTATCCAGTGCGAGTTCCAGTCCCGGGAAATCATAGGTAAGACAGGCCGCAGATTCCACCATCCGAGATTTGTTGATTTGTTTTTATGTATTAGATGTCCTCGTTAGAAAAGAAAACGATTACTCTCAACTCAATTCATCCACGGACGCTGGCGTCGCGTAATTTATGTGAGGTTCATATTGTAACCTAGTTGATATATTAAAACAAAATGTGTAAATATTAATTTTCTAAAATAAGCAAGCAGAACCATTTAATACAATTGTCATTTCGTGCAGATTTTAAACGTATTACTCAGATCTGTTTAATTAATTGACGCCCGATGATAAATTATATAATCATTTTTCAACTTCCCCTCAATAAAGCATCTGCTATTAGATTAACATTGACTACTTTCCATATAATTATTCGCTGCATGTGTTCAAGACTCATCACTATATTTGTCCCCCTTTATCCTATTCTGTACCATCGCATCCCTTCTTCTCCCATGGTTGCCTACTTCCATAAAATGTTTCAGACACTAAAATTTAAGACTCTGATTGATACGTTCGCCAGCTTAATACCCTGACTATCAAGCAATCAAATGCGGCAAACCACATCTCATAAGCTGCAATGTTTAATATCCAATTTCTAGCCTCTCTTTAGGCTGAAAATTATTCCTAGCACGTTCCAGCCCCAACTCTCCTGGGCACGAAAAACTAAACACAACACTGGTTCGTGACAGCATGACAAATCGCTCTCCACTTGACCAGCACCAAATTGCCTAACTGCAACTCGTGGTCAACTATCTCCCAGCATCGAGAATCTGACCTCGACCATCAGAGAGCCGGTCCTACTCTGAAAATATTTCTGACTCAACAGAGAAAACGGCATCTGGCCACACCTAATGCACGTGCTCATTATCAACATATCAATATGCTGCATGCTTTCCAAATCTGATATCTTTGCATCTCGATGTGATGCTAATACCTTCCGACAATTCTAATATCAGTTCAGCCAGTTTACTGTTGCGGTTAGACATGATCCATCTTTCTAAAATATCTATTTTTCCTTACCACCAAACTGCCCCTGACTTTACTTGACCCTATCATCGCCAAGCTGACTCGTTCTGCAAATAGCAATGATTTCGTTCAATAACCTGCCAATTAGCAATCCGCAAATCAACCAAATGCAATCCGATTAATCTCGAAAACACACCACTGCCACACTCATAGGGAATCAAAATTAACAGCTTTTTTCACTTGTCAACGTACAAATTTACCTACTCCGCACACAAATCCTACTAAATGGTTACTTCAATTATCCACCCACCTCATGACCCAATTATGTAATGAAGCACTTCCCATCCATCAGCTTAATTATCTTCTATTCTACAGAGCGCATATCGAAATAGTCGAACGCCTGAATGAGCGACACACCCAGGCCAAATGTTCAAATATCAACTCACCCATGATAACGAGCTTCAACTTTCATGCCCTATCAACTGCATCCAACTACACAGCAGCACTTCACAGCCAGCCACCGAACTTCCAAATCGCACAGCACGCCAAACTACCCAGTAAATACTTAAAAGCGTGTTCAGAAAAAAACTATAATGCTCTAATTCTTTACCATCTTATAAAGTAACACTACCGACGGCATCGCCACACTTCCAATTATTATGCACTTAATGCACTAACCCAACTATTAGTCTCGCATATAGCTTCACAAATATGCACCTTTCCTTGGATCACCACAGTGCTTCTCAAAATACTCCATCGTCAAACAACACTCCTCCCTAAGTATATACAATTGCTCATACACACTTATTAAGTTGTTCATTCATACAAATATCTCCATAATTCACCGACCTATCAACGTTAACAAACTTCCGACCCAAATACAGATCCACTCATCTAATTGAATATCACGCAGCTCGCCAAGTGTGCAATTAAACGAGTTACGTACTTCCCTGAAATGCGCACCTACACAGATCACCAATCTTCCAAAACGACTTAACCAACTCATCAGATATCGGGTTACCCACTCACCAGCGTAATCCAACTGTTCTGCAGCCTAACGTGCTCTATGTTTGCTGATTTTCCTTCTGAAACCTTCGTCGAACTTTTCACCTTATCAGATTAAATCAAGCTATCACTACCCTAATGTAGACAACGGTGTAGACAGAATTGAATAATTATACATTGCCAACCCAAGCACGCTCTCTCCTCACCATCAACTAAACTTCCAAAACGTCACTCAATTTCACATATTTCTCCCGTATTGAATGCCCACATACTCACATACCTAGCACCCTTCTCGACCCCATGAATCATCAGACAAACCAGCGCATTTTACTATCAATCCAACAAAACAACGTTCATTTGTCCCTATCAAAAACGGCACGCGTACCCCACCTACCACATTGACAGCGTTCCAACCAATATCTGCATATCCCTACCTGCGTGGTGCATATGCCGCACTGGTCTTTCCACTGGGTTAGTAATCGAGGAACTCAATGTTCTGCGCTCCAGATTTTGCATCCCAGCAAGGTAGATCGTGAGACTTGAACCGAATAAAAGGAAACTGCACTGAACTATTTAGTATTGATCAGGACGTACTGTCGATATTTTTGGGGAAAAAAAAACAACAAATCGAGGCTACTGACGTGATTTGGGGAAGGAGGTTTGCCATGGTTAGCTGGTCGACCCAATATTTAACTGATATCTACATTGTGGAATATTCAGTGTTCTCTGAAATGATATAGTATGCTAGTCAATACAAGAGGAAGAAAAAAAAATGATGGATAATACGTGCATGTCGAGCACGTGCCGCACACTTTTGTGAGTGAATACAATCGTCTCCATTGTTTCACCGCCGCCATCATTGTACGCATGCAAGTCTTTCAGACCCAACCATAGCCAGTCAAACATCCAGCTACCAGTCGGCTGATTTACCAACCACAGTTACTCCGCCAACGTTCCGACACATATATTCACTTCCCGCAGCTGCGTAACAAGCTTACCATGTCATTCGCATTTTCGCGTAATCAGCTTATCTATTCATTGACCTCCGCGCGTTTTCATCCAATTCTTCATCGACCTTTGTACATAAACACAAATGAAATCTTCCGCCTGAACCGCCGACAAACATCACACTCTTTCCCAACTGCATACAAATGCATCGCGCCTCATCATTCTCATTCATCTTCCAAACTAAACGTGGACCTAACAACGGCCCGCATAATCAATTCGTTCCTTACTTAGCTGCACAAAGTCATCATTGGTGTTTCTCAGACTGAATAATTATATTCAAATTGACACGTATCTAAATATCCAGCCAATCAATTCGACACATATCCACTTACACAACTCATCTATAGTGCACATTATGTTCAGCAACATGCAGTCCCACCCACTCAGCAATAAAGAGACCAGCCAGCCAGAATCGTTGTCAACTATCCGAACTCACCCATTGACACGCCTATCTATTGGTCTATTTCACCCTCTGATCCCCTTGTACATCTCTCTCATATTCAAATTTGAAAATCATCAGTGTCACATATTTTGAAGGAATGCACCGGAAAGACATACTCACTAAACATGTATCCACATACCTACTTCCCTCCCACCCAGGTACGGGTAGGCAACTATGACGCCCACCGTTCGGCATTACTCAACGATGCAAAGAACTACAAAATTAATAGCATCCAGCAATGCCTAACTTACATACTCATTGATCCAAATACAACATCTATCCACTTATCGACCATTCATAGGATTCGATTGCAACATCTACTGCCTACTTTCATCCCTGAAAGTAGGCAGTCAAGTGGATAAAGTTCTTAAGAAGGCATATGGAGTCTTAGCTTTTATTGGTAGGGGGATTGAATTTAGGAGCCGCAGCATCATGTTGCAACTGTACAAAACTCTAGTGCGGCCGCACTTGGAGTATTGTGTGCAGTTCTGGTCCCCACATTATAAGAAAGATGTGGAGGCATTGGAGAGGGTACAGAGGAGGTTTACCAGGATGTTGCCTGGTATGGAGGGCAGGTCCTATGAAGAGAGGTTGAAGGATTTGAGGTTGTTTTCGTTAGAAAGGAGGCGGCTAAGAGGGGATCTTATTGAAGCATATAAGATGATTAGAGGTTTAGATAGGGTGGACAGTGATAGCCTTTTTCCTAGGATGGAGAAAGCTAGCACGAGGGGACACAGCTTTAAATTAAGGGGTATGAGTTATAGGACGGATATCAGAGGTAGGTTCTTTACTCAAAGAGTGATTAGGGCGTGGAATGCCCTGCCTGCAGCTGTTGTAGATGCGCCAAGTTTGGTGGCGTTTAAGAGGTTAATTGATAAGTATATGGAAGAGAAGGGAATGGTTTAGTTTGGAGGGGCATTGCTTTTTATTTTGGTCGGCACAACATCGAGGGCCGAAGGGCCTGTTCTGTGCTGTAATGTTCTATGTTCTATGTTCTATCTCCTATCATCCTTCTATTTCATCCATATACCTACATAGGCCAAGCATTCGTCGACTAATTAACCAATTAACCAATATCCAACAGCAAAGTCTCCTATCCTCCTTCCTGTCAAATTCTCCACATAGTCCAACCACAAAAGTAGCCTACACGTTTGAACACATCACTCACGATGCACATATAGCAATCTACAGACTTCAACTACCTACAGTCTTGCACCGCCACAACCACGTTCCACATAACTTATTTACATATTAGCTACCTGACATTCTTTATCCAACTTCACACCAATAAGACTATCCATTCACTAACATCACATACCTCTTGACATATATATTCTCCAGGTGTAAGCATTAGTTAAACGATTCATGTAACATTCGGACCTCCAGATCTACTAAGGGACCATTTCGGTGAAATCAGCCACATAGCCATAACACTGTAACGGGAGTAACTACGACTCTCTTACTCTTCGGTGGGGGAGTGGGAGAGTCATGGCTACAGTAGCTGTGCGAATCTTGTCGCTTTTGTAGCACAGCGAGTTGCGCCTCCTCGATGGCCCCGCCGGGCAACATCGCCGCTACTCCACCTGCGGTGATGGCTGAAGCGACTGTCCAAGGAGCGACGCTGATGTAATTGCACGTCTATCTGTGCTCAGTCAGACTGCAATTACAAACAGGTGTTTGAGATGGGCTAGTATCCATTCATGCGTTAAGGCCCCTTTAAATAGCCGATCTCAGTAGCTGTGCGATTCTTCTGGTTTCTAGCGCACAGTGAGTCAATCCCTTCCGCGGGAGCCACCTGGTATCGTCTCCGTGGGCACAGGAGATGGCATTCCATGACTGACCGAGAAACTAATAGCGGGGGCGACTCATGCTGGGACCACGACGACTACCACCGGACTGCCAGCCAGGAGTGGTATTGTTGGAATGGTCTCCAGTATGTTTCGCATGACTGTGGTTTTCTTGGCGTTCTAGACCACAGTGAGTCAAACCTGACCGAGGTCCCGCAGGGTATTCAGGCCTTCAAGCTGGCAGGTGAATGGTCCTGAAGTGAACTTGACTGGTCGAGAACTGCCAACACGCTTCTATACCAGTAAACCCGGTAATTGTGAAAGAAAAAAAAAATGTTTTGACATGTTTCCCGGTGATAGTTGGTGATCTGCTGGTGGATGCGCTCACGCCTATCAAGGTAGTAGAAACACCTCCGTGACCTCCTGCCCACACGACCGGCCTTGAGGAAAAGGCGCATAGACCTGTACCTGGTGTGACGCAATGAAGGGATGCGGTGCCCCGTCTCGTTCCTGATGGTTGCTGCCAGATGTTGACGACAAATTACCACGCCCCGAGGGGTTGGGCGTGGTCGACAGCGATGGGCGCAGCTCTCGGTGTTGCGCGAGCGAGTTTCATGCCATGGTCGCGTTTCGGCAGTGTAGTTTGTTCGTTGCGCGGTTGTGTCTCCTAATAAATGAAAATTCATTTTGTATCAAATGATGATTTATGGGTAAACGGCTTGAGGCTGACGAGCAAAAACTAACCTGCACGTCAGGTGCTCCCGAAGGTATGATTCAATCTGCTTGTCTGCAATTATGATAGCTGTTGCCGCATCGTTGAGGTTCACTTTCCCGTTTCCACCAACGTCCTACGTCTGTGATAACATCTGCTGGATGTCACTCCGATTCCATTCAGAAGTGCACGACGCATGTCGACGAGCGACAATAAAACTGGGATAAGACGCTGTCACGAATGTCTCTTAAAATATGTATTTCACTGACGCAACTTACATATATGCAGCAGAGTAATTTTCAATTACCGAGATCACGTCACACATTGTGCCTCAGAGTTCAGTGCTGAGACCACTGTAATTTGCCCTTTATATTCATGATTTGGATGAGATTGTAGGGGCATGGTTTGTAAGTTTGAAGATGACACCATGGTTTGGTGCATATTGAGGAAGGTTACTTCCAATTGCAGCGGGATCCTGATCAATTGGACCAGTGGGCTGACAAATGGCAGTTGGAATTTAATTTAGACAAATGTAAGATGATGCATTGCGGTAAATTGAAACAGAGCAGGATTTATTCAGTTAATGGTAAAGCTTTGGGGAAAGTTACGCAACAAAGAGATGTCGAGGGTACATGTTCATAGCTCGTTGAAAATGGAATCACAGTTGGACCCAGTGGTGAAGAAGACATTCGGCATGTCGGTTGGGAAGTTTTGTTGAAGTTGCACAAGGCACTGGTAAGGCTACACCTAGAATACCGTGTGCAATTCTGATTAAGTAGCGTAGAAAGGATATTATTGAACTAGAACAAGTGCCGAAAAAAAAGATTGAATTGGTTGCTATCGGGATTTTAAGCATTGAGCTGTAAAGAGAGGCTGAATTGACCTGGATTTCTTTCTCTGGAGCATAGGCGGCTGAGGTGGTGATCTTATAGAAGCCTATAAAGTAATGAAGGGCCCAGAAAAGTTAGAAAATCAATAGTTTTTTTTTCCCCTAAAGGTGAGGAAGTCAAAAACTAGTGGGCATAGGTTAAAGGTGAGAAGACAGAGGTACAAAAGTGTCCCGAGGGTCACTTAGCATGGTGAATCTCTGGAACAAGCTGCCTGAAGTAGTGGTAGAGGCGGGTGCATTTTATTAAAAAAGACAGTTGCATGAGTACGATCGTATAGAAGGATATGGGCCAAATGAGGGCAACTGGGATTAGCTTAGAGGTTTATTAAATGGGCGGCAAGTTGAGCCAAAAGGTCTATTTCCATGCGCTCAACCTCTATGACTCTTAGTCCCTATGGTTCTGTATGTACTCCCCCCGCCCCAAACAATATATCATTTCTATTTAAAGTTTCCACCAATTAAATAGTACATACCATTCTGCGTATAATTTTGCATTCTCTAATAAATAACCGCTCAAGTAAGCAAGGTTGTAAAAAAAGACACATGGAATGTTTTCCTTCAATGGAAAAGGTATATAATATAATAATAAAGTACAACTTTGGAATTGAATAAAACACGGTTGAGTCCGTAACTGTATTATGGCGTCAGTTCTAATCAGCATGTTATTGGAAGGACGTAACCACGCTGCAGAGAGTGCAAAGGCAGTCTAAAGAATGCTAACAGGGATGGAAAAGCGTCTCTATTGGGGAATTTAGAAAAGTTACTGTAATTTTCCAGCAACAACGAAGAAGGAGGATTCATTTCTTAGAGGTGTGCAATTTTTTGAGATGAAGAGATCGATTGTAGGGAGATCTATGCCTCTTGCTGAATAACAATTGGACTAGCGGACATAGACTGAAGATAAATGGCAGTAGTTGTATAGAGAAAATGAGGAAAACACATTTGTGTACGCAAAAGAGCGATGAGCGTGAGCAATTCGCTGCCGAGTTGGTGGTGGCGACAAAGTACCTTTTTTTGATAATGTAACCGGGTATGCAACATAAACGTTGTTAGAGGCAGATGCAGGAATGTGGGATTGGAAGGCACCTCGTTGTCCTACCGGTAGCATGCACAAGAAGGGCCTAACGGTCTCAGTTCGTGTTGTAACTGTCTACCAGTCAATGGATTGACTTGCATATCCAAATAACGAACTTACACCCACACACCTACGAACCCCACCATACAAATTCCTGACTCCACAATTAGCAATCTTACAACCTCACAAACCAACTAAAATTGTCAGCTCGCAACCATATCCAGCTATCCGGCTTACTATCTCACTGACACACTTTCCAACGTCACCTAACAAGCGTACACAGCAAAGACTAACAGATTTCAATAGCTTCATAGCCCAACGCTTACACACGGAAATAAATAAAGCAGCATATCCTTTGGCCTGTGCTACCATCTCATCGAAAGAGTGACACGAAGTAAATGTCCAACAATTTCCATTTCACATACAACCTCATATTTCAACTACCATCAAACTATATCACAGCATCCTGCACATTGACTGGGACCATTAACCTAGACGTCTAATTATTCACCCGCCATCCCGACTCTCGACGCCACTACCTACTCATCTAGTGACCTCGACATTTAAACTGTCAACCAAAAGCGCCCACCTTAGTCAAATACGCAATTACTTGCCTAACCATTTCAATCAAATATGTGCCAGAACAAGTCACTGGCTCAACTATCATTCCCATTCATCCATGTTATTGAAGTTTCGTCCGCCGCTCATTGATTCATCAGTCAATACACCACAAAAATGCATGCAACGCATTAAACGTATTAGAAGAGAACAGCTGCCGCCTGAAATATTGGAGTTTCATGCTCGTGCGTGCCTCACCCGCATCTGTTCGCGTGGTTAGATAAAGACTGCGCTGCTCGCTTACATTTCAGGCATAATCTGAAAACACCGAAGGAAATATCAACAGCATTGAGATGGCAAAATTTTCATAGTCAGCGAGAATTCGTGCAACATTTCCGATGTTCAAGATTTGTTGGCTATTGTCTTTGGCGCAGCAGACGTATTGTTTCTACACAAATGCTATTTCTGCGAATTTGATGTGAGATGTTCTGGTAGAATGATCCACTATGAATATAGTGAAACGACATTTCAGTGTAGAAAAGCGATTAAGAGGTACGAGTTACGAAACTTGTTGATTGGCGCAAGTCGCCACATTGGAAAAAAATGCAGTTCGTTCCACCCACCTGATTTTTTCATCGCCTTTTGCGTTTCTTCAAATTCTGGAGATAAAACAAAATGTTCTGGTAAATTACGAGCGACTGGATGTATTTTGTCTCTCTTTTCAATGCTGTTTAACAAATTAGGCATTATTTTTTCTTGTCTATCAGGGAAGTTAGTCATGTTCGGGTACGGGGCATGTAAAATTTTGAAACACTAACGACGAAGGAAATACAATTCATCACATCGCTTTAAACCACTTAAATATAATGGACCAGGAAATACTTTTTGGCTTCTTTGGAAAACCTTGCCACCTTACTATGTTACATCCATTTGTCAGTGGAGAAACTAAAACGTCGCAAAGAATACGCATTAATTAACACACTCAAGACAGGGCAGTATAAAATTCTGAACCTTTACGGAAATACATTCATTAAATAAATAATTAAGTTAATAATCAAGTTAATCAAATGATATATGTATGGAGCATAGTTTTTTTAAAAAATATATATTTCACATATGTTGACATAGTGCTGAACAGGTATTTGGGGTGTCACACTGAATGTTGTAGGGAGAAGATTGCTTTCAGTCTATAATTAAAACCATATTTGTAATTAAAAGATAAACTATTGCATGAATACAATAATAATAATAATAAATTAATGTCTCAGCCGCAAATAAATAGATCTTCATTGTTGACAGGGAACTATCAGTCCGATAAGAAGAGAACACAAGATAGTAGTGCTTTCCAACAATAATGTGCTTGATTTTTAGTTTTTCAGAAGTTGCAAATTTATTGGCCTACATGTTACAATCTGCAAAAAAATATGCATCACTGATACTGCCCAGCTATCCGTGTAATACTTTCAGCACTGTACCAAAAATTGTGTTTGGCCAAGTGTCTGATATGTTGCTCAGTTATTATTAAACGAATGCATGGAGTAGCTGAACTATTGATTTTCCTCTAAAAGATCTAGGTTCTATTCTAATCCAAGATTTGAAACTGTTTTCTACTTTGGCAAACAAACATTTATGCTCTTGCGATCGTGTCTCTGTTCTGCGTCGGAAATCGTATGTCGGATCCACATTCCAGACTTTCAGTCTACGATATACTTGCTCTTGAAGATGTAGCGCATGATTCTTTTGTTTTTATTATCTATGGGGAATCGTCATTCGAAGCTCCAGTTTAAGATTTTCTTGTCTTTTCTAACACGCTCCTTTAAAAAAAAGCTTCCGTCTAGTGTTCATGACATCATGCAATGTCACACAGTTCATTTTGATTCCATTGGGGACTTTCATGCATTGTTAGCAGGTAGCCATATGGATACACAAGGAAGGTCAATATTCTGTGGTCTGTTTACAATGCACAACGCCATTCGGATCTTGGTGTCCATGCTTGCAATGAACCAAGTCCAAACAACGTACATAGCGTTGCCAATGTTAATGACATCATAAACTCTCCATGAAACTTGTGTTTTGATTCAAGGAAATTCTGTCGAATATTTTACAGCAAATATGAAAACCTTTTTTATTATTATTCTAGAGGATGTTCTTGAAGATATATCTCTATTACAGATCAGTCCGCAAAGATTGATTGATTCATATTTTTCGTTTTGTAACTTACTTCGATTCCATATTCTCTTACTCCGCTTTCACTTTTCAACTGGAGATGGCGACATCTGCACCCCGTTATTAATGTTTGCAGGCTGAGGCCCGAGCTATGGGAGTTATCAACAGGTTCACCGTTATATTGCCAATTAATAATTGACAGAATGGGACTTCAGACGAGGAAGATTTATTAGCTGAGGTGTGGAAATAGGCACCCAGAATGGATGAAGATTTGTGACGGAAGCTTATACCAATAAGTATCCTTCGCAAAGACAATGCTAATTGAACCCATTGGTAATCACAAAGGTTGATGGTTTTCCTCGTCTTATCTAATGACATACATTCTGTTTTCCTGCGGAGGTAAGTTTGTATTGAGCAGCTTTATGTCCAAATATTTATTCCGAGATGTCTGTGATCCTTCCGGGTGTTCCAGTTTCTTCCTGCAATTCAAAGATGGGCGGGCTAGGTGATTTTGCCGTTCTAAATCGTTCTTTAATATGAACGAGACTAGTGCAGATAAATGCATTGAATTTGGGGGATATTGCATGGTTCGGATTATGGTTCGTGCAGACTTGATAGGCCGAATGACTTAATTCATCTCTGTCAGATTCTGTGATTCGTTAGACATACAACGTGTACTCTGAATGCCGAACGGTCTAATTAGCTTGAAGAAGTAATAGGAGACATCGACAGTATTCGCATCATCTTTCTTGAAGTGAGAACAGTTCAGTTAGATTTCTTATTGTTAATGAAAGAACACTAATCGCTTTGATTTATGGTTGATGTATTCATTCAAGATTTTATTTTGACAAGTGAAAAAGACACGCAACTTCTTTTTAAGAAGGAGATGCATTCATTTTCGTAGTATTTACAGAGGGGCTGTTATTTCTTGTCAGTTGCAGTCTGTGTTTGCTATGTAGTGCAACCCTACCTCTCATACGTAGCACTATGAGATAAGATCTTGCAGATCCAACAACAATTCTGCTATCCAATGTTTGCTGATTCCTGTCGATTATCCATCAACAACTGGATCTTTGACCTTTGCATGCTGGACAAACACTTTGCAATCTCCTACAGTGTGGTTTCGATAACTATCTTTATCATGATAAGCAGCCATTCCAGTAAAACTCTTCAATGTGCTCTTTTCCAACGCCTGGAATATACTTAACACATGGCAAAATTTAGAAAGATTTCCACTAATTTGAACGAATACAACTTCAATTTTCATTGCGAAAGAATTGAAATGGCGACAGAAATGTCCTTCAAAAATCGTATTTCAGATGATGAATACATATTCACGTATATTGTGAGATATCTATTTACAAATCTGAACTTGGAGCACATGTTTCCTCAATGAAAAATGAAGAAACCCAGTTCAACTCATGTTCAACAACGACCTATCGCAAATGTCTTAACTAATGACAATGATGTCTGTTATGGCCAGGACAGAGCTGTTGCTGAGAAACCTTCCATCTTCTGGTTGATGATGGCATTTTTCTTATTCTGCATTTTTGTCAGCTTGATGAAGGGTTACAATCACATTAATTCAAAACTTTTGAACTCTGTTTGAACGAGAGAAATACGTACCATTATGGCTTGACATATTAAAAGGTCCAACAGTAATTGAAAGACAGCGGACCAATATTCTTTTAGGTAAGAGTATAATAAATCTCACCAGCTACCTAACTAGGATTGCTTAATAGTAAGATGTCAATGTTAACCGGTAATACCGTACATTCGAAACAGTGAAGCGGAAGAGTGGTCCTCCATGTCCTGGAATGTGTCGTAAATGGTGTTAGACAGACACAAATCTGTCCTAAAGAGGAACACAATTAAACACATTCGCACAATTGCAGACATAAAGCAAATCGGTGCACCTGGCTACGCTTAGCAACCTCCAAGTAAACTGTCCTGCGGATAATCAATCTTTTCCATGTCATATGGTCCGCAACATCAGACAAACACGCCCCATCAAATTCCCACTGCTCCCCTTAATGAAGTGGACAGAATATTGCCTGTCTCCCTGTCAACACTGCTAACATTGTGCTTCAGAATTAGACAGCCAAGAAGAGAATTTAGCTCTGATCAAATAAAAATTGAACGCACACAAGGATTTATACATATTGGCACACTGTGGAATACCATGTGCACAGAAAAGGGAAATTCTAAAATATTTTTGACTGACAAATTGATGGAAGGTTTAGTGGCTCTGATATCAAGTGGAAATTAGTAAATATTAGATTGCTCATATATCGTCACGTTGTGTTCAACTTGGTTCTTTATGCCATTACAATCTTCTCAAAAACTCGGAAGAAACAGCTGATTTGGAGAGAAACTGCACAGTCAATCAACGGTTGACAGACTGTTGCAGCAGGTAGCTGTTAAACGTCAGTGGGAGTCAGAGGGAAAATTTGTTTAGCCCATTCTATCACAGCGGAAGAATCCTGACTTCCTTGAAAGCAAAACATGACATTCTTGGATTCACACTCACGACTTTTAAAGGACAACTCTTTCAACTCAATTGTCTTCAGTTTCTCCTCAATTAATGTCCCAACCTCGCCTACACTCATTTTTTTTTGATCAGAGATAAAATATGTCTGACAATTGAAAAGGGTTCTTTTTAGAATTCATGTCTTCTCTAATTTAAATTTTCGGTGTACATGCGCAACAAGAAAACCAAGAAACACTTATTTCCAACAACAGAGGGATTAGTGATGCTCACATCCCAGTATTCAAATTGATTACTTGTCTGCTTTTCCTCAGCTCCATTGTGGCCTGCCGTTATATAATTGGTTATACATTTTGCTGCAATAGGTCAAGCACGGTAAATGTGCTGCAGAGAATAGTAATCTCATACAATTCGGTATGTTGAGCTCATTCTTAATGTGTGCAGCATAAATCATTCACTTACTTTAACGAGTTAACCGAGAATATCATTGAAGATCGTTGCCGTATATTTTTGCAATACATCCTGCACGTTCAGATGTTCATCCATTGCTTTATACATTCGTTTGCTCAACGCTGCGATGCATTGTTACACTGACATCATGTTCAGCAAGTTAACAAATAAGCTGCAGTTTCAGTAGCGTAAATGCCTGTGCCCTATATTCCCTCTGTAGCGAGCCTTTTTGCACCATAGCAGCAGATGGAATCATGGACGATAGTTAGTTACGACGTTAGTTGATTTAAAGTTTAGATTATACTTTTATTGGCATAGGCTAAGGACTTTTTGCATCATGAGATTCAGGTTAGTCTATTATATGAACTTTCGATAAGCGGCGGTGTGAAATGCAATTCTGAATGGGGGAAACAATAAGTTAATTATCGAAAGAAAATAGAAAAAGGGTAGAATCACTGTGTGGGTAGGACGGAATAAACCAAAAAAAGTTTCCAGAAAGAAATTCTGCTTATAATGAATGGTGTGCAGTTTTTTCTTGAAATGTCGCAGCCTCTAATGATGGATAACGTCGTCAAGTGGTCGGTGTGGTCAAAAATGATGTGGTCGTTTGAGGATGTCGTCAAAAGATGATATGGGCAAGAGATGATGTGGTCAGGAGATAATTCGTTTATTTAAACGTGTACTTCGTATTTATTTTTGACAAATTAAATTTAGCCTGATGTACTTTTGCCTGTGACAAAGATGTGCATGACCAGGACTTTATAAATACTAAGCGTTTTATAACATTGTCAGACCGCTATCCAGGCGAAATTAAAGTAGCTGTCTCCCTGTATATATTTATATAATCTCTGAATAAATCGTCACTGTTCAAGAACTCTGCTTCTGTGTACTGTGTCTTCTTCTGGAAGCAGTCTCTGATCTGTAGTTGAAAAAAAAACATATGCCCACGCGAAAGCCAAGTCAGAGATTAGGACTTACACATAATAGACCAAGACGAAAGGACTTTGCAGCAAGTGGAATTATTCTTAAACAGCAACTTACCTTTTACTGTCCTTTTGAGACTATGGATTTCTGAAAAAAAATACTGCTTTTGTCAGCTATGTACTTTCAGATCAAACATAATATCAGATAGAATACTTTTATTTTTTTTTAGTCATGCAATTTGTATCTATGCATCTATACGAATAACCTAGTTATACCAGGCAGCTTCGGAGGAATTTTGGTAAGAAAGTCGATCTGGTCTTCAATGTCAGCGTTGTTGATTGGCCAATTTCGCAAAGGCACAAAAAATTCACAAACTTAATTTTAAATACAAATAATAGAATTGTTGCCCTTAACAAAACAGCGTTACATTTTTTTCGGAATCAATTGATTTCTGATCCTGGAGTATCAAAGCAAATAATATGCTTCAAAATTTCAGCATCCCGGAACCAAAATATGAACTTGATATCTTCAGATAGTTTTTGATCTGCTTTTTTTTTCATTTCCAACTGTATTGTTTTTATGTTCTGGCATAAATGATTGTTGCACAATAGAATTGTGCTGCTGCAAGTTAGAACAACAATGAGGCACTCAGTTGTGACTCTTCATTATGTATCTGTATGTTTACAATAGTTTCAAGCCTCGTACTGAAAGGATTTAGAAATGAATCTGTCCAGCGATAGAATTTCATTGATCCGAATATTGTGTATACGCCCAAATACATGTTTCAACTATTTGGAGCTTTAATGAGGTGGAATACAACAACGCAGATAATCGTGAGTGCTTCAAGAATCGGGGAGGATCATATTTGAATATACTCAAAGCTGAAATCAATTTCATTTCCCAGGAAATCACGATATATTACAATTTGACGAGAAAATTGAGTTGTTTGCGGAGCAAATTTGCGGTCACAATATTTAACAAAGAAGTCGTCACGGAAAATGTGGTTCTCTTCAAGCTTACCATCGTATTCTCAGGTTATTAATACAAAATTAACCCTGTTTCTTAATAAACATTTGAGCAACTGAGCTTTCTTTTATAAATAGTCTCACTAATACACAGTAAAATGTTACTTCTGAAAATTCCACATTAATTGAAGTTTTTCAAGGACAGCATTTGAACTCGTGTTTGCATGTGTAGCATTGTTGTGTATGATTGCTGTGATTCACAGTAGCTAGTTATGTTAGAATCATTAAAAAAAACACGCAACAGTAAATAACTCAATTACAATAACTGAAGGATGAAAACGTCCAATACGCCTAATTAATTCTCAAAACAACAAGTCTATCATTCTAGAACCATCAATTTCGAATTGATAGTAACATGTCGCAATTATGTGCCGATATCACTGAACTCTTCTAAACATCGA
Source organism: Sphyrna mokarran (assembly GCA_024679065.1). Taxonomy (NCBI): domain Eukaryota; kingdom Metazoa; phylum Chordata; class Chondrichthyes; order Carcharhiniformes; family Carcharhinidae; genus Sphyrna; species Sphyrna mokarran. The sequence continues at coordinate 100,029,376 of JAGIQG010000009.1, forward strand.
CAATGCACTTCATTTGTGAAAAAAAATAACGTAAATGTTGAACGCGTCGATCATATGCTCGAATGCAATATACATTTGAGCTCATAAAATATTGATGTTTGGCTGCATTCCCTATTTCCAGGGATATTTTCGACTGGATTTGACAAGGAATGTAATGCCTGTTTTCGTCAAATAGGAAACTTGAGTGTTTGAATCGTAAAAAAAATCTTTCCGTTGGTTCCGATTTGTTCTATATACCTGAGAAGTACTGACACTTTTAAAAGGTGATACAATTATTGTACCGCCCACCCTTTTACCTTCGTCTTTTTCCGCCACTTCTTTTTCTGAAAGAAAAGTATGCTTATGTTATGCAAGATTTAATGCAATTAGTAACGTTGAGTTCATTGTCGTTTTTTGATTATACTTGTATGACAATAATTGTTCTATATACGCCTGTAACAATCGCGTACGTCTTAATTATACTTGTATTACGATAGTTTCTGAATTAAATAGATGGTATGTCAGAAAATCACGTCAGGAGAAAATAACCAAGTAGCCATTGGATTGACAGAGACCCGAGTGATTAGTGTCACTGACGAAAAGCGACCTGCTCACTCTACTTAGTTATACACATATTTGAAATTAAGGGCACCTTTATTCTTAAGTGACAGGCCGTTGAGTTAGCCACTGACACCTAATATTCTGCATTTTTTGAAGGTCATCTGAGAGACATAACACATGATTATTCGATCTGTATCGATTTTTCATGCGATCTGGCAGGAAAAGTCTAATTAACGGCAAACTATAATTTCGCTGTCAATTGACAAATTCCGCCACAGCTAGGTACTCCACTGCATAGACTAGAAAATAATTAGCTCCCTATAGTAAAACTGCCACGTACCATTCATGTCGCTAACTCACTAGACTCGCTGAAGGTTATTATCAAAAAAGCAGACTACTATGTAAAGTTAACGTGCACAGGACAGCAGACAATGCCCTCAAATGGATAGAATAACGGTTCGCAGATTCTATGCAAGGAGTTGGAAACAACTATGTTTTTTAACCTATTGGCAGACGGTGTTTACTGGAGTACAACAGTGTATAACGACGCCAACTGCCATCTTTGTATATTAGTAATGTGAGCTGGGGAAATTAAAGTAAAAGCTCTAATTTTGCAGATGCCGCAACACTTGGTTGAAGGATAAGCTGAGAAGGAGGATGAAGAGATGCACCACAATGAATTAGACAGACTGGGTGAACAGAATACTTACAGGCGCATTATAATGCGGTCGAATCTGAGGTTATTGTAAGAGAATATTTGTAGTAGCAGCAGTGAAATGTAAACTACAGTCTCATCAACATGCGATGGGCAGGATGTTCAAATATAATGAGCCCAGTATGTTAATTAATGTAATTGAATGTTTGGTGGCTAATGTGATAGAATCAGGAATGGTAAGCATTTATTAAACATTGAGTGTAAGCAACTGTAGGCAGTTAAACCTTGAGAAACAATGGTCACACTATGGCCCAGAAAACAGGGATGGAGTACATATATTCTCTTTGTCACTTAGTTTAAAGTCTAGATAAGCCACCATTGTGTATAAACAACGTTAATGGGGTGAGGACAAAGGTCGGAACTGTCGTATAAACAAACTGGTTTCACAGAGTAGTAAATGCATTGATTAGTGACCACTCCACGACAAAGTAAATTATTAGAAGAGCCAGCACTAATGGTGGTTAAAGATAAGCCAGCCTTGAGGATGAGATAAGAATCTCAGGGTATGTATCTGCAAACTGTATAAGACAAGCTGTAAGTGAGCATTTCACTGGAGTGTTCCGGACATCCCGGCTTTATTCTCGTGTGCTGGAGAATAAAGTCTTACTACCTGGAAAATCAAGGCTCAGACTCTCATTTAATAAGCTAAAAGTGCATTGTCGTCCTGGGGAACCACGACAAAATTGGCGTTGCGAGCAGGGTATGGTGAGAGATCACCCGGAAAATTGAAGTCCGGAAGGAGCGGAGGAGGCAGTGGTCTGACCGGGGTCGAGAATCCCAAAGCCGGCATTCTGACGACAAGGTAAGCAGACTTGCATGCATGTAAATCCTTGTCGTCGGAAAAGGGATCTCGAGGTCCGGCATACCCGGTTCTCTGCCAATCATAGATCTCCCCTACTCAAAAGATACCCTGCGTGGATAAAATTGAATTGTGTAGAATTTTTGGGAGACTGAGTACGATTTGAAGGGTAGAGTTTTGCATGCAAAGCGTGTTATGAATGCTGTATTGTCTGTGAATTGGTAAAACGCGAGACAATGAAAAAGCAGAACGCTAACGGAAGCAATTAGGTTAGTCGAGCGGGTTGGAGCGGGATTCCAGGTTACAACTTGCCCAAGGAGAGTAAGTGTAGGAAGGCCTGCCAGTCCGAACTTACCCAGGACCTCGGATAAAGGACGTCAACCGAGAGAAGGAGATATCTGTGAGAGATTGATCTCCTACCTAATACAGTTGTACAGTTGTTAGGGTTACTAAAGCACAAATCAGTAGAGAAAGAGACAATTAGTTGGACGTGTGACAAAGGGCTGTAAGGGACCAGCCTGTGATGAATGGTTCAGAACAGCGGTGCAGGGATTGATGGTGAATGTGGGACTCAGGACATACTCAGAATAGTGACGAACAGCTTAGAATAACTGCAGTAACAGATTCTTCTGAGCAGTAGTGTTCGCACACATTACCTAAAAAAAGAGAACTAATGAAAGCAGTTGGAGGAGAAGTTAGGGAGTGGCATAAAGGCGAAAAAGATGCTCTGTTGAGAAAGATTACACATATAATTAATTTGGATGAAGTAAGAAACGAGTGGCCCTACGTGAACTGGGAAGGAATAATAAGCAGAAATTGGATAAGTGAAACAATAACAGAGACGTTAATAGAATTAATAAAGGAACCCAGATCGCGTAGGGCTTTAATACACATAGACGAACAAGTAAAGGCATATTATTCTTTAGCAAGAGAAAGAAGAATATTGCCAGGGAGAGGGAAAACAGGGAAGTGGATATCAGAACCCCGGTTAGAAGTACAGGTGATAGTAAGAGAAGCGCAGTGGGCGAGTGAACAGGGGATTGGTCAAGAAAACACAGTGTATTGCGTAATAATAACTATAATACCAAATTCAGACAAATTAAACAACAGAATTCATAACAATAGTTCAAGAATACAGACAATGATAAGCAAGGCTAAAACACCAGTAGAAATACTCGGGGATAAGTTTCCAGCCCTTAGAGGAGATATAGCATACATCTCCAAAAAATGGACTAAAAGAACAAACAAATCAAATACGCAATGGCCAGAAGGGGGCACATGGTGTGTGGAGAGATGCGAGGATCAGAAAGGATTATTGAAGAATTATAAAATAAAAGATAAATCTAAAAAAAGAAAAGAAAAGCGAGAAAAAGAACTGGAGATACTGGCATTGTTTGAAAAAGAAGGGAAAGAAAGGAGAAGGGTATGGAAGGGAGGTAGGATGCAAATGCCGGTGCAAGTTCAGGAAAAGGAGGGATTGAAAGACCCAAATGCAGCTCCACTTCCATATCCGGAGGAACGGAGGTCCACTGGGTTATATCCAATCATAACAGGTACAATGAATTTTGAAGGAGAGTATGATGTAAAACAAATAACAAAAGAAGAATAGGTAGCACAAGAGACAGAAAGGAGACAAAACATTGAGGAAGAAAGTAAAAAAGTAGAAGAGGATTTGGACAAAGTCATCCAGATGAGACAACGGTTGGAAGAGGAAGTGAAGATGGTAGATGACCTAGAGTGGGCAAAGAAAGTAATGGAAAGGAAGGGAGATGAGGAACAGGCAAATGAAGGTGGGTATGATAAAAGGGAAAATAGAAGGAAACAGGAAAGCGGGAGAAGAGACAGAAATGTAGGCGTAAAGGACAACTGGAAGCAAAAAGGGGACTGGGACTGGAAACGTCCAGGAAAAGGGAGACAGGAGGAAATAGAAAGAGAGACAGAGGGTGGTAGTGAAGAAGAAGGGGATTTATTGGCAGCATTAGCCCCACAGAGGAGGTCACTACGGGTAAGAAGACCACCAATAAAATACCCAAACGAAGAACAAAGAGAGGAAAATATATTCCCTATGGTTCTGAAGGGTAGCAGACTACAAGATATTCCCTGGTCAGGTCAGGACTTGCCTAATTTGATTAGTGAATTACCAAATATTCTGGATGGGGCCGGAAGGTAGATTGGACAGTTGGAAGCTGGAATGGTGGGAAAGAGGATGGCACTGGGTGACATCAAAGCCCTCCTGGCAAAGGTGTTGGGAATGAATCAAATGACTGAAGTAGTGAGACTTGCAGGCATCCCTGCGGCAGCACTTGACCCAGATGTTGATGGAGTGCCAATAGACTTATATCGCCGTGACATTTGGCAGGCACTAAGAGGCATGTACCCCAATCGAGTGGACATGAAAACACTGAAGGGGGAGCCATTGGGTGAGGAAGAAAATGCGGCCACATATGTAGAAAAACAGCTGAAAAGATGGAGAAGGGACACTGAGAGGGACATTCTGACAGATTCACTGATCAATTCCATGTTCCGAGCAGCAATTTTAGAGGGTCTACTGACTTCAGCTAAGTCTAGATTGGAGGAAATGGTAGGCCTGGAGTCAAAAAGCTATAGAGAATTCTTAGACCATGTCATCCACGCGGTAGAAAGACACTGCAAGGAGGAAAAGAATGCAGACAAGCCGCTGAAAGATGTACAGTGCAAACGTCTCCAAGCTGAGTTGGAGAAATTAAAAACAAAGAAAAGCAGAAATTAAAAGAGGATTCCACACCCAAGAAAATTGCACTGATGGTGGCTGACCTAATGATCGGAGAGATACCCATACTACCGCAAGGGAGAAGTGGAGGGGGAAGTCAGCCCATCATAACCTATAACATTTCTGGTTTCCCACTGTCCATGACTCCAGGAGGTTACAATCCAAATTACCAAAATAATTGGAAGCCCCAGAACCAAAATAACTGGAATGGGAAAGGACAGGGGCAGGGAAGTGGTAGACTACCCTATCAGAACCAGAAGGGACAAAGTCAAGGAAATAATCAAGGTCAGAAACAGGGACCGCCACCTGGTCCTCCAGGTGTATGTTGTGGGTAACAGGGAAACAGGATTTGCAACATCAGTGCTGATGCAGGAAAGTTGTAAAGGCAGGAAAAGGCAGGCCATAACTTATTACAGCACCAAGCTAGACAATGTGGCTATGGGATACCCCCCGTGTTACCAAGGCCTGGCAGCAGCCTGGTGGGCATATGAAAAAGCAGCCGTGGTCACGATGGGATATCCAATAAACATACATGTATACAATAAGGTAGCTGAACTAATCGAACAGGGGAGATTTGTACTGATGCCTGCCAGAATCCATCACTACCGGATGCTGACCACTTTTCCAGATATTACGATAGTGAGATGTAACAGGGTTAATCCAGCTGACTATATACCATTACCTCATGAAGGAGAGGAGCATGAGTGTGTAAGAGAAGCAAAAACATTCATAAAACTAAGAAAAGACTTAAAAGCAGAAAAACTAGACACAGAAAGGAAAAGAGTATTATATGTTGATGGCTCGTGCTACAGGGATCATGTAGGAAACCATGCAGGGTATGCTATAATCGAACAGAAAGGGGAGACATATGAAGTGTTAGAGGCAGAAAAGTGTGAGCAACCCTGCTCAGCCCATTTAGCAGAACTCAAAGCATTGACCAGAGCATGCGAGTTGACAGAAGGGGAAATAGTGGAGGTATATACGGATTCAGCTTATGTGCATGGGGTGTGCCACCTATTTGGAGCAATATAGAGACAGAGGGGATTCATAAAAAGTGGAGGAGGACCAATACAGCACAAAAGTCAAATAAAAACATTAATACGAGCAATGATGGGTCCAAAAGAATTGGCCATAATCAAATGCCAGGCGCATGAAAAGGGAAAGGATAATGTTACCAAGGGAAATGCTAAAGCTGATGAGGTAGCCAAATAAGTATCAGGATGCATCATGACCGCAATAGCCCCAGTCGAGGTGAGACTACACCTAGGACCAGGGATGGGGAGCGTAGATCCCCAACACATCCTAGAAGATGTGGTGCAGTTACAGGAGGAAGCCACGATAGCTGAAAAATCAGTGTGGAAAGATAGACGAGCAGTGCAGGGTCAACATGATAGAGTGTGGAGAAACGGGGAAGGGCTGGTCGTAGCGCCTACATCATTACTAACCTTACTATTCAGCGAAGCACACGGAGTCGATCACTGTGTAAGGGGGGAAGGTGACCAGAAAAATAAAGAAGGAAGGATTCTGGTCACCTTACCTGCAGAATTCAATTGATTATATGTTAAGTCAGTGTGAGGTATGTGCCCAGAATAACATCAGGAAAGGTATAACTGCTCCTATAGGGCACATAGCAATTCCTGAAGGGCCGTTTAAGCACCTATGCATGGATTATGCAGACATGGGGAAATCAGTGAGAGGAAAGAGATATATGTTGGTGATAATTGACAGATTCAGCAGATGGATAGAAGCAACACCATCCAAAGACCAAGGGTCTGGAACGGTAATTAACTTCCTGTCAAAAGAGATCATTCCAAGATTTGGCGTACCCACTCAATTGAGTTCAGACAATGGATCCGCATTTATCGGAAGGGTACTGAGAGAAACTCTCTCAGCACTACAGATAAAGCAGAAGTTTGGTTGTGTGTACCATCCCCAGTCTCAAGGAATGGTGGAGAGGGCAAACGGGACCCTCAAGGCCAAAATAAGTAAAATTTGCAGTGAGACAGGGAAAAATTGGATTGATGCCCTGCCACTAGCACTAAAGCAATGCAGAAGTCAAGAAAACAGAACCACGCATTTAAGTCCACATGAAACGATGACATGAAGTGTAATGCCGGTACCAAAAATTAGGGGATCGGGAGGTCCTACACTAGAACGTTTAGATCAAAGCACAAAAGAATATATACAACAATTAACTATTATACACAGAACTATATTTGAACACGAGAAAGCCAAGGAGGAGGGGAATCCGGTGGCAGAACACCAGATCAAACCTGGAGATCGCGTGTATATCAGAAAGTTCCGGAGGCGCTGGGATGAACCCAGGAGAGAAGGACCATTTGAAGTTATCCAAGTCTCTCCTACGGCTGTGCAAGTAGAAGGCAGTACACTGTGGTATCATTTAAATCATTGTACCAAAACAGTATCAGAGATAGAGATTGATGAGAGAGCTGAAAGTACCGAAAGCCTGGACAGGAGTAGCGATGAGGAGGAAGGAGAGCCAGGGGAAGGTCCTTCTAGCCAAACACAGGGTCAGGATAGGAATGCAGAAATTGAAGGTAGTAAGAACGATTTTATGTCTCAGTTGGTTGATGATCCAAATGTCCAGCCTGATGCCCTTGGCCAAGGCTCAGGAGGTAATGGGGAAAGAGCAGAAGCCTCTTTTCCCACCTGGGACTTGGGGACCAACTCCCTCCCAGACTTTCTTGACCTGTAACAGGGAGAAACAGAATGCAGAAAGCCCACAATTAAGGTTAAAAGAAAATAAGAACGTATTGAGATTAAAAGTGCAAGAACCCTTAGGCAGAATACTAAGAGAAAGAAAAAACAAGATGCTTGAAAAAGATATTAGCCCACCAAGGCGGATGGGTCATAAGAGATCAATAGACGCAACCGCAATCTGAGTTCGGTCATGAGATTTTGGACTGGCTAGACAGTACGCTAGGGAAAGGGGGAGCATGGCTTGCTAGAGCAGGAATTATAGCAGTAGTTATACTACTCATTGTGGGATTAATGACTTGCTGTTTTTTGCCTGTTCTGAGATCTCTCGTAACTAGACTGATGGCGCGACAAATGGTGACCGGAATGAGTTGTGATCAACCTATCGATACAGAAACAGAGGAGTGGGAAGATGTCGAGTTGCCCCCACTGAATGGACTCACAATAACTATGATCGAAGACGAGGTGCAGTGCCCTGCGAAAATGACGCCACCCAAGTGTTGCCCTACCGAAGTGATAACAACATACCGGTGCCCTGTTAAGACCTGAGAACTTAGTCTATACACAGTTATTGGTCATTTTCCCTTCTCTAGTCAACAGTGAGAAGGTTTTTGGCTGATGACTGTTAGGCATAGGTAATCTGGGGGAGCAACCTATAATCAGAACATTGATAGATAAGTCATAATAAAGTTAGAATAGGGACATTGATCCCTGACCCAAATACTTGGCTCCTCCACATTTCCTACTAAACCTACAGGGGCACACGTACATATAGCTTGAGAATGTAATCATGTAGGGTGGTATTTTTGGGTGAGACTCGGAGGAGCCTCAAAGGGGGGAATGTAAGAGAATATTTGTAGTAGCAGCAGTAAAATGTGAACTACAGTCTCATCAACATGCGATGGGCAGGATGTTGAAATACAATGAGCCCAGTATGTTAATTAATGTAATTGAATGTATGGTGGCTAATGTGATAGAATCAGGAATGGTAAGCATTTATTAAACATTGAGTGTAAGCAACTGTAGGCAGTTAAACCTTGAGAAACAATGGTCACACTATGGCCCAGAAAACAGGGATGGAGTACATATATTCTCTTTGTCACTTAGTTTAAAGTCTAGATAAGCCACCATTGTGTATAAACAACGTTAATGGGGTGAGGGCAAAGGTCGGAACTGTCGTATAAACAAACTGGTTTCACAGGGTAGTAAATACATCGATTAGTGACCACTCCACGACAAAGTAAATTATTAGCAGAGCCAGCACTAATGGTGGTTAAAGATAAGCCAGCCTTGAGGATTAGATAAGAATCTCAGGGTATGTATCTGCAAACTGTATAAGACAAGCTGTAAGTGAGCATTTCACTGAAGTGTTCCGGACATCCCGGCTTTATTCTCGTGTGCTGGAGAATAAAGTCTTACTACCTGGAAAATCAAGGCTCAGACTCTCATGTAATAAGCTAAAAGTGCATTGTCGTCCTGGGGAACCACGACAATATCTACTTCAGTCATAATTTGAGAAAGGTGGATTATGAGTTGAATAGGGTGTAAGTTGATTCAGGCATGCTCGTGCATCGGGCACTGAAAGTAAGCATGTACATAGAACATAGAACATAAAACATTACAGCACAGAACAGGCCCTTCGGCCTTCGATGTTGCGCCGACCAATATAAAAAGCAATGCCCCTCCAAACTAAACCATTCCCTTCTCTTCCATATACTTATCAACTAACCTCTTAAACGCCACCAAACTTGGCGCATCTACAACTGCTGCAGGCAGGGCATTCCACTCCCGAACCACCCTTTGGGTAAAGAACCTACCTCTGATATCCGTCCTACAACTATCACCCCTTAATTTAAAGCTGTGTCCCCTCGTGCCAACTTTCTCCATCCTAGGAAAAAGGCTATCACTGTCCACCCTATCTAAACCTCTAATCATCTTATATGTTTCAATAAGGTCCCCTCTTAGCCGCAAAGGTAGAGGTAGAGCAATCATGTGGGTAGAGCAATCAATAAAAAGGGCAATATGCAACTTTTTTGGCCTTCCATAAGGAAGGCAAATATACGGAAAGGGATAAATTACTGTAATTTCATGGGGCATTGGTAAAGCCACGCTTGCAGTATTGTGTTCAGCTTCCGTGTACGTACTTGAGGAATGTTTTTTTTTAATGTAATGTTCGTGCAATGAACAAAGTTAATTGTGGCGCTGGCATCATTGTCAGATGAGGATAAACTTCGTAGTTTAGACAGGTCAGTGGGAATCTCATGGAAACTTGAACAATCCTGACACATTTGGACAAGAAAGATTCAGGTTGTTCACAATAGTAGGGGAGTGCAGAAATACGGGTCATGGGATGAGGACAATGGACTCAACATTGTAGGATTGTGTTTAGGCAAAGACAATGTCTTCACTACAAATAATTGAATCGATGGACTTTACTTACACGGACATAATTCAGAATAAAATGCTGTACGATTTCAAGAAAGAATTAGGTATATCTTTTATAGCTGAAAAAAATCAAAGGATGAGGAAAAGGCTGGATCAGAGTAATGAATTTCTGATCAGCCATGATCATAATGATCATGATCATTGGAGCAGGCTCAAAGGGACAAATTCTGCTAATCTGTTTTATTTTATATCTTTGAAATCTTATTAAGTTTGGTGGAATAGCCTGAAGCCACTTCATTTTCTGCGGCTGAGATGGACAGGTAGGTATCGGAACATATATGAGAAAAACAGTAAACATTGACGGTCATTTCATGGACGCTGATTACAGGAAAACATTCACACATACCACAGATCGGCATGCAAATGTAAATTGTCAGGATATCTGGGTGTATATTTGGAGAGAGACGACGTTAATCTTTAGTTCGATAAGTTTACTGAAACACTGTTTAGACAAAATGTCACAGACCTGAAGTTATGTGCGACGTCTTAAGGAAACCCCGCAGATAATGTTGGCCATGATTTCGTGCATATTGTTCGTTCAAAATCACCTGTGGCAGATTGCTTTGAATCAGGTACTGTTCCAAATCGAAATTATCAGAATCCTCTCTATCATATAACTGCGCTAACCATCCAAGAACAAGTGGTCTGGCGTGAGTATACACCCACGAGCTGGATTTTCCTTTTTAAGCCAAACCTGCCCACCAACGGCCATCTCGATAGGAATAATGTCCAGCTTATATCAATGCCGTCTTCTTGCAACAACACAATCACCCAGTATCCAATTATCAAATCACCCTGCCCACCCCGACAGCAAACTTTCTACTTAGTTATGTGCTCTTTTCTTTTAGGAAACAAGTAAATACTAAAACGCACCATAGATCGTCAGGTATCATTTACTTACGAAACTAAGACTTTATCACTCAACATCTAAAACGTATACCCAATTAACACGTCACACAAGCAACTAGCTAATCGCAGCACTCAACTATCAAAGAAGCAATACATTCAATTCACATTTCTACATACTAAACTTTCACCCACTCTCCCACATCACGTCTCATTCTCATGAATTATTTTACATAAATGCGTATATTACTGCATTATCCCACTTCCTACTTAATTTCGATCATGTAAAAAGAACCAGCTAGATACCTATTACTTTTATACTACAAATATAACAAACTAACTTCTCTGGACGAATTACATCCCGACGGACTCGCATAACAGCCTACATGCGTTTATATGCGCCTCCAAAGCCTCTTACACGATTGCAAAAGTAACCACTCAAATACGTTTTCTTAAAAAAAAGTGTTTGTGGGTTTTTCATGTCGCTGTCCAAGCCAATATTCACTATCCGTCACTAATTGCAATTCAATTAGTTGTGAAAATAAATGTAAACGTGTATGGTATTTTCGTGATAATGGAGGCACTGATGGATGGTGACCAGAAATGGGATTTTCCATTATTTAGGCAGGAGACACTAAAAAAGAGAAGACGCACGAATTGCATCTCTGGTTTAAGTGGAAATCAATGCAGTGTTGCAGAAAATTAATAGCGCTAATAACTTGGGATGTAAATAAACAGAGCTGAGAAACACGTAAGAAATACATTTGCGGAAGATACACTTCGATCCCAAAGTATAGTGGCGATTTGGGAATGGCATTTTAAACAGAAAATTATAAACTGGTGCAATAAAGGATTATCTGCAATTATTGTGACAGGAATCCGGATATAGATTGGGAAAATCAAATTAATCACATTACAATGGTGGATGAATTCCTAGTGCTTCGGGAATTATTCCTTGGAATAAAAAAAATACGCTGAGAAGCCAGTCAGAGAACAAATCATCGTAGACCAGGTATTATTAATGAGAAAGAAAACAATTCATATAGCAAACGGACTGTGTCAGCCACTTTGTGGATAAGAGAAAATATTATGATATAGTTCTTCATCCAGAGGGAGGAGGGAGAATAAGCCAATTGATTCTGAGTCAGTAGGCATGAATCCTAATAAATGAAACTGCGACTGTATGAAGTTCCAATTAGCGATGATTGTAAATGTTACCTGAAAGGATGATGGCGGACTGGCAATAGTAAACATGCAAAGAATGCATTCGTGGATTGCAACAGAGAATAAGTCTTGTGTGGTGCAAATTTGGGGAAAAAAGCCGATCTATGGCTTGCAATCTAAATAAGATATGTTACCAGATCCAAACAAGGGATATACACATTCACCAAAACTGAACACTGGCAGTTCAAGTGTTGTATCATTCGGCAAAACAGGTCCAAGACATTGATTAAGGAGGATGACATAGGGCATGAGAGTAAGTTTATGTTCTGTGCAAAAAAAAGCTGACTGCAAAATTTGCGAAATGTATTTGAAGTGAATGCAATACTGAAATGGACAAATGCAGGTCATTTTTCTTGGGCAGAACCTGAATGGGACGGGGTAAGGCCAAGGCCGGGGGCGGGCCTTTACCGGTGTGTGTTCTGTAAGGGACAGTCTGACACTTTTGAAAGGAGTTTTGTTCCAGATAATGTTCAATTCTCTATGTCCTTTCTTCCTGCTCCACATTACCAACGACTATAAATTTTACGAACCATAAGCCACAAAAATTACACAGAAGCACCGTTGTGACGTACAACATCAGCTCGAATGCCAAGAAATAAAATACATAAAATTAAAGAAAAGGTGGGGGAATGGCACTGCTCGATAAAGAATAAATTAACATAACAAGAGAAAGGTTGAGGGTAGCGAGTTTCACTTCAGTTGAATGGCATGATCTGTGCCGGCTTCGCGGGCCGAACAGCTTGGTTCTTGTACACAATTATTTTCTTTGTCCTTTTTTTAGCTATTAGCTCCGAAAACGTGGAATCTCTATTGGTAAAGTTGAAAAATACTAATAGACAAAAGGAATCATTTGCTGGTGTTATGTACAAACCTCCAATCTTTCGTGGTGACGTTGGGATGTCATTAAATACAAAATTCGAGATTTATGTGATCAGGGAATATTGGCGATCCTGGGTGATTTTAGTCTGCACTTAGATTGTGTAAACCAAATTAGTCATAATGGGTTTCTTGAACAATATATGGAGGAACTGACTAGGGAGCAGGCCATCTTTGTCTGGGTCTGTTTAATGAGAAGAGAATCATTGCCAATCCAGCAGGTTGAGATCCTTTAGGGATGATTTAACACAACATTGCAGAATTGTAAATCAAGATGGAGATTTGATCAAGATAAATCAAAATCAGAGAGCAGCTGATTCAGAAACTGGGGTGCTGAATCTTTATAAAGAAAACCATGATGATATAAGGGGTGATTTGACCTTGATAGATGGAAGATATACTTAAAAGGATGACTGTGGATAGGCGATGTGAAGCATTCAATGAATTCATAGGAGACCAACAACAGCTGTTTATTCTTGTCTGACACAAAAACAAAAGGGGTAAGGAAGCCAATGCATGACTTACAAAGGGAAATAGAGAGAATATCCGATCCAAGGAACAGACATATGGATAGGCCAAGAAAAATGAGAAGTCTGAGGATTGAGAACAGTTTAGAATTTAGCAAAGAAGGACAAAGTGATTGATTAAAATGGAGAAAATACAGTATGAAAGTGACTTGCAGGGATCATAAGGACTGAAACTAAGAGTTTCTATACAAACATGAAGGCAAAGATTTGGTGACGACAAGCGTAAACCCTCTATTGACAGAGCCGGAGGAATGCATATTGGGGAACAAGTTAATTACTCAGCAACCAAATACATATTTTAGTTCAATCTTCAAAGAGAGCACACAAATTGATTCCAGAAATTTGAAGAATGCAAAATTTAGCTGGAGAGAAGCACTGAGGAAGATCAATGTTTCCAGATGAATGGTGCTCAGAAAATTGTTGGGATTGAAGCCGAACAAATTCTCAGGGCTGCTAATATACATGTCAGAATACATAAGCAATTGGCTCTCAAAATATTAGATTCATCAGTGGTCATCTTCCAGGATTCGATAGAGTTTTGAACAGTGCCCACAGATCGGAATTTAGTAAATATCACTCCAGTATTCAAAATAAAAGGTCCAGAGAAAACAGAGAATTATAGACCACTAAGCTGAATATTGGTAGTGAGGAACTTTCTCGAATCTATTATCAATGATTTATAGCAGAACATTTAGAATGCAGTGCTGGGGAACACAGAATCAGCATGGATTCCCGAAGGGAGAAATAATGCTGACAAATCTATTCGCATTCTTTTAAGATCCTGAACATTGGTGGCTCAAGTATTGTATCATTTGGCAAGGTCCAAGACATTATTAAGGAGGATGACATAGAGCATGAGAGTAAGCTCTTCAGTGGCTGTAGTTTGGAAGGGAGTGTGCGCAGCGAGACCTGGATATCCTTGTGCAGCAGTCCTTCAAGGTAAGTGTGTACACGTGCAGCAGGTGGCAATGGAGGCAAATGGTAGTTGTCCAAATTTGAGAGAGGTTGTGGGTAGAGGAGCCACGATATGTTGTGGCAATTATTCAGGACATTTGAAAGGCCACACCTAGGATATTCTCATAGAAGCCTAGAATCCCTACTGTCAAGAAGGCGGCCATTCCGCCAATAGATTCTGCAGTGAAGATAGTTGCGCATTGCCTGCAGTTGTGTTCTTATTTTTTGAAGAAAAATGTTCTTGTGCCTGAGGGAATACAGGGAAGATTTACCAGGATGATTCCGGGCATGGCGGAACTGAGGTCTGAGTAGATTGACCAGGTTAGCATTGTTTTCGCTGATGTTCAGACAAATGAGCGGGAATTTTATAGAAACATACTCAATTCTAACAGGATTATTGAGGATGTATGCGATGAGGATGTTTCCAATGGTGTGTGAGTCCAGAACGAGAGCTCACAGATAGAGAATTTGAGCTAGGCTGTTTAGGACGGAGCTAAGGAGATATTTCTTCACCCAGAATCTGGTGAGATTGTGGAGTTCATCACCACAGGAAGTAGTTGCTAAAATACTGAATGTACTCAAGAGAGGGCGAGATATAGCACGTGGGGCGGAAAGGGATCAAATATTATGGGGAAAATGAAAGATTGGCCTATTGAGTTGGACGGTTATTCATGATTGTATTGAATGGCAACATAGTCTCCAAGGACCAAATCGCCTACCCCCATGCTCCTAACTTCTATGTCTTTACGTAAGATTTGAAGGGCGGGGTGATTCGGTAGGAGCGCGATCCCTGCCATTCAGCATCGAGATCGTTGGCGGCGGGGTGTGGGGGGAGGGGGAACAGACGGTCAATGCGGTGAGGTGGAGGCAATGTTTCCGAGCAGGGAGAGCAGATTAACTGGTGGGAAAGGGGGCGGCTTTTGCCAGGGTGCAGTATTGAGGCTGGCTACAGCAGCAGACAGCTGTAAGATCTCCCAGACCTGTCAGCTATCTGTTTGTTGCAAACGATTGTCATTCAACCCCTCTTTCAAATCGCTAGAAATAGTCTAGTCCATCCATTTTGTGCTCAGTGCCCAAGATTTGTAATGTGGACTCGCCCAAAAACCGGATCTGAAATTTCCATTATCCCCATAGCTCGGCGCGTGAACTATTTCTCATAAAGTCGCTCTCATCATTAAAAAAAACGAATTATATGTAAGTCAGATTGACGTCGTTGATGAGGAAACTCAGAAGCCATTATCAACATTCTCTAACAGAGAACGAAGAGGAGTTTTGCAGAATCGCACAGAATGAGCTGGAGCCATGAAAGGGGTTACATGCTCAACATATATACTGAAATTCTCGAAGGGTGCCATTTGTAGATTTTGTGAGATGGAACCAATCGTCTTATGAAGATTTCCGGCAAAGTGCCAAACAATAGATGGACGTGTCAACTGAAGCAGTGTATATGTAGTAAAATATTTAGATGATAAAAAAAATGTTGATGAACAAGGAATAAAGGGTAGGAAGAACTGTTTTGAACACCAGACCGTGGCAATTAGGGACGTCACGGTCTGATCTATGAGAGGGACCATTCATTACATACTTTCATGATTTCTATACAGAAACTAAATACAATACCTCCAAACATGCAAATACCACAAAGCTCGGTTTGAGGGTAATTTGTTCATTGAATGTATTTCTGTGGTTGTGTTAATTGGACAAACTGAGTGAGTGGGCTCGAATGACAATTTAAAAATGTGTTTTATAGAATATGGGCCACATTGGCTATCTCATAATGTGTCATGTTTCTCTAGTTGACTATCAAACATAAATGTAGAAAATAGGAGCAGGAGGGGACCGTTTGGCTCCTCGATCTCACTCCACCATTTCCTTCTTCCCAATATTTCCTTTCATCCCCTTCGTCCCGAGTAGTAAATTGAACTGAGTTTTGAAAACATACAAAGATATGGTCTCAACACCTTCCCGCTGTAGCGAATTCCAGAGGCTGACGATTCCCTGGGTGTAAAAAAATCTTGCTTTAAACGGACTACATTCCAACTCCAGATTCTGACCACAGTTCTCATAATCTCACATTCGGCAACATCCATCTTGCATCTACCCTGTTCCCTCCTGTTTGAATTTAATAGGTTTGTATTACTCTGACCTCATTCTGCTGAACTCCTGCAAATGAAATCCCGACCGACCAATTCTCTCCTTTTGGGATAGCAGACTGTTGAAGTGGCTCTGCACTCACTCTAGAGAAAGAACACTCTTCCTCAAATAAGGAGACCAAAGATGCAACAAATACTGCAGTTGTGGAACATCGCCGAGAAATGAATTAATTGCACAAGCTACCCCTTCTCTTATACTCGAATCATCTCGCTATTAACACCAACGTGCCATTTGCCATTTTCACTGTTTGCTGCAGCTGCATGTTTACGTTCAATGTCTAAACGTTTAGGATTTATCTATCAGTGTCACGTGAAGACTTGAATTAACGCTGCAGTGAACTTGCTGTGAAAATTCTCCAGTCGCAACGCTCTGGCACTGTTTTGGTGCATAGATAGAGAATTTAGCATGGCCAAAGTACCTAACCATGACTTAGGTACTGCACGAGGAAACACAGACCTCGATACGCAACCCCCTCTCATAAATTATGGTCGTTCTGATAGTAATCTACATTCACGGTTTGCTACTGAACTAGAGAACCTCGCATTTATGTAAATTATACTCTAATTGCCATGTACGTGTCCATTCATTCTACTTGCACAAATTACATTGAAACAACTCTGCATCTTCTTTCAAGCACACCTTTCTGATCTGTTTTGCCTCATCTGCACATTTCAACTTATAACACGTAGCCTCCACATGTAAAACATCATTGTGTACAGTGAATAGGTGGGGACCCGGCACTGTGGTACCTCACTGTTCATTGCCAGCCATTGGGAAACATACACATTCGTTCCTACTCTTTGCTTCCTTTCTATCAAACAGTTCCCTTTCCATTTTAATGTTCTGCCACGAATCTCAAGTTATTTAAATTTGCACTTCATCTCTTCTGTGCCACTAGTTACTTCCTCGAAGAATTTCTCTCGATTTTTCAAATATGATGCTATTTTCATAAAGCCATGCTGACTCTCTCCGATCCTACTTTTGTTTTATTAATTTTCCGTTATGAATACTTTTATTACGTATTCCAGTATTTTCCACACCATTCGACTTACTTGGCAATAATTTCCTGATTTCTCTCCACCTCCGGTGTAAAATGATTGAGGTTTTTAGCTAAGATTTCAGCTAGCCTCTGTTATCGGACAGCAAGTTTTATGAAATTAGGCACACGCTATGGAAGCAGACTAAAAATCACACTCAGAACCCCTACACTAAAAATCACAAAATCATAGACACAGACTGTTAGAATGCAAATGAGGACTAGCACACAAGAAAAGCTGGTCAAGAAGTCAACCCCAGGAGCTAAATTAAAAAGCACACCTCCCCACTCTACTAAATCGGCATTTTTAAGACAGTCAAATAACCTACGGAGACATGTTATGATTACCATAACTAAGGAAACCTTCTTGGCTCCTCAAACTTCCTGAGAATAATTGCACACCTCTTGTTAAAGCCTCGGAGATTCCAGACCATCGATAATCAGTCAGACAAAAATGATTAACACATACTTAAAACAACCACCCACACACTTGAAAAAATCTAGACAGGATGGCCAAAATCAAATACTGTCAATAAAGCATTAACATTTGAATCGCACACTACACTGAAGTTTGGGTACAACTATAGTCCGTTTCGGTGTGTCTGTAGTGTGCTTTCGGGACAGTTCGATTGTATGTCCTGACTGCAACTCCATCGACGTAAAATAAAATAAAGCTGTACCGTTGTTGAACTTGACCCTGAGTCTGTAGTGGTGGTTTCACCCACTCGCGCTAACACCTCCACTCAATAGAAATGGTTCCATTGTCGACAGATTATTGGGAGATAATTAGCAATATATCGACTTTTAACTTAGTACAGCTTACTAAACACTCCAGTATTTAGATTATCAGGTCCACTGGATTGGTTGGCTTTCAATCACATCCGTTTACTCAACACAATGTTTCCATCACTACTGATCTCCTTCAGTACCAGTAATTCAGTAAACGCGCTGTTCTGCAGCATTTCTAGTATCTTAGTAGTGCCATCTTTTGTGAAGTCAGAACCAGAGCATATATTCAACTGTTCAGCAATGTTCCTCGTTAAAAATTCCCCTGACTGTAATGAACCTACACCTGTGCTCACCAATATTTCACTTCTTCATATTGAGTTATTTTTGAGTTAAGTTTTTTTTTATGTTTCTGTTTTCCCCAATCTTA
The DNA here is from genome assembly GCA_024679065.1 of Sphyrna mokarran. Taxonomy (NCBI): domain Eukaryota; kingdom Metazoa; phylum Chordata; class Chondrichthyes; order Carcharhiniformes; family Carcharhinidae; genus Sphyrna; species Sphyrna mokarran. The sequence goes on from JAGIQG010000009.1 coordinate 100,048,115, forward strand.
TTCGAATATAATGGTTTCTACATTTTACTCAGATCCGTGCCCCCCATTTTTTGAATTCTAAAGTGTTCCCAATCATTAATTTGGCATTTTTAAAAACATTTTGTGTGGCTCTTTCTTGAATCCTATACTATTGCTAATTTCCATTAAAGCAATTGTTTGGTTAACGTTCCTGTTTCATTGTTGAAACAATTAGGAAAATAAATCAGTAGTTTCAAACCCGCTGAGGGGATGGTGGACATGTGCAGTTTTTGCGCTTTAAGTGTACATCGAATTCGAAATGCAGACGGAGACCATTCGGTCTGCAATGACTACAATCTCTCCGAGGCCCTACCTCTGTAACTGTGTAACCCTGTAAGCCCTGGAACTATTCCATGCTCATCTTCAACACCAGAGCTCCCCAAGGCTGTGTTATTAGCCAGCTACTCTGCTCTTATACACCAATGGCAAGTCCACTCCAAATTGAATTTCAAGTTTGCTGCGGACACACTGTAGTTGGTCGGATCTCAAACTATGACAAGACACATTATAGGAATGAGATAGAGAATCTGGTGAACTGGTGCGGCAACACTAATCTTTCCCTCAATGTCAAGAAAACGAAGGAGATTGCCATTGACTTCAGGAAGCGTAAAGGAGAATACGCCCCTGCCTATATAATGGGGCGAAATAGAAAGGGTTGAGAGCTTCAAGCTTCGTACGTGTCCAGATCATCAAAAACCTGACCTGGTCCCGCTATGCCGACACTATATTTAAAAGGGCCCAACACAGCCTCTACCTTCTCAGAAGACGAAGGAAATTTGGCATGTAACTTACAACTCATCAACCTTTACAGATGCACTATGAAAGCTTGATTTCTGGTTGCATCACAACTTGGTATGACTCCTGGTCTGCTCAAGGCCGCAAGAAACTACAAAAGATCGCGAATGTAGCTCAATCCATGACGCAAGTTAGCTTCCTATCTTTTGGCTATGAACAAAGAATAAAGAAGAAAACAGCACAGGAAACAGGCCTTTGTGTACAACGAGTCCGCGCCGCCACTTCGATGTTCGCACTTTCACCCATGCCCATGATCTATGTCTATGTTTATAGAAATCTGCATTGGAACCAAATTTGCGAGGCAATTTAGGGAGAATTTGTTTTGACAATCAGCCAAAGAGCACATATTTAGGGTATGGGAAGAAACCGGAGCCCCCGGAGAAAACACACGCAAGCACGGGTAGAATGCATAAACTCCCACAGACACAGGCCCAAACCCATGTATCTGCACAGCACAGTGATAGTCACTGAGCTGTCGTGTTGCCCATCAACTGGTCCAGTTCAAGCGTACCACTAACGATGGGAAGCTCTAGGATACTCTCGAAAAATCCAAGAGCAGCCAGCTCACGACTCATGTGTATGCCACTTGTTAGACAACAAGGCAGACCGAAGTACCTAGAGGATAAAACAGAAATACATCAATATCATTCACAATTTACACAATTCCCAGGGAACTCCCAAGGCTTATGATCCCTATTTTAAATTAGTCTTCTATATCCCTCCATCGCCATTCTGTTCATGTGCCCATCTAAGTATCTCTTAAATGACTCCAGTGTGCCTGCCTTCACCACCTTACCCGGCAGAGCGTTCCATACCGCCACAACCCTCTGCATGAAAATACTCCTTCTAGCATCCAAATTATACCTTATCCCCCTCTCCCCCCACCCCACCCCCCATCCTAATCCCGTGACCCCTCGTGATATTTGATTCCAACCTAGGAAAAAGCTTACCGCTGTTTACTTTATCTATACCCCTCACAATCTTGTACACCTCTATTAGATCTCCTCTCAGTCTACGTCTTTCTAAAGAAAATAGGCCCAATTTGCCTAACCTCTCCTCATAACCCAGACCTTCCATACCTCCTCTGCACTCTGTTCAGAATCTCCACGTCCTTCGGGTAAAAAGCTGACCAGAACTGGACGCAGTATTCCAAATGAGGTCTAACCAACGTTCTATACAACTGCAACATTAAAGGCCAGCTTTTGTACGCTATACCCCTTTCTATAAAGGCTAGCATACCATATGCTTTCTTCATAACTTTTTCCACTTCCAGCTGCCTAGGTAAAACAGGTGGCATAATTACGGAACTCCCACACCCGGTATATTCTTTCTTTCATCTTCTTTCGGGAAAAAGATAAAAAAATTCTGAGGTCACATTTCAACCGACTCAAGAACAGCTCTTTCCTGCTGTGTCAGACTTTTGAATGAACTTACCAACATTAAGTTGATGTTTCCCTACACCCTAGCTATGGCTGTAACGCAACATGCTGCACTCTCTCATTTCTTTCTCTACGGACAGCATGTTTTGTCTGTATACAGCACAAAAACAACATTTTTCTTTGTATGTTAACACATGTTCCAATAATAAATCAAATTAAATCAAACCTATGTATTCAGCATGAGTTCGACGAAAGGGACGATTTAGAATAGCCATTCAACATCATTCCTACATCTGAAGTATGGTAGCAAAGTAGAACATCAAGTGAAAAGCCACACAAGCACAGGGAGAACGTGCAGACTCCACACAGACAGTCCAGGGCCCTATGGTTGGAATTGAACCTAGGACCCTGGCGCTGTGAGCAGCAGTGATAACTATGATGCGACTGCGCCATTTCTTCCCACTGCTTGTCGGTGATTGGGCGTAAAGTAATACCTAATAAGAATAAATCGATGCTTGGCAGTGAGGTCGACAGTTGACACGCATTGGTTTCTGTGGCCCAGTGAAACTATTCCTCAGTATCGGCTTCTAGCCTGGAGTGCGAAGGGTAAAACAAAACCCGAGCGCAAAGTGTTCGGCAGGACAGTCAAAACTGATTTACTTGAGCTTGACTTCACCCATAGTGCTGTGTTGTGATGGAAATAGTTGCAGGATTTTTATCCATTGACAAGGAAGGAACGGTGAAACATTTCCAAGTCTGGATATCGAGTGACTTAGAGTGGAAGTTGCAGGCTTTGTTGTTTGCAGGTATGCGCTAAATTTGGAGCATGCAGTGGAAAGAAGTTAAGTTATACACTCTGTGGCAAAAGTTACAATTCAAAATATAACACGAATGGCTGCAGATACTGAGGAGATTCATGTTCTGTCTTTGAGAAGACAAATCGTAGAATTCCAGCATTGCAAAAGGAGGGCATTCAACCCATGGGCTCTGCTCCGTCCACAATCCCACACAGGCCTATTCCTGTAACCCCTCTTACTTACCCTGCTAATCCGCTTGATGCAGGGTTTAATTTTAATACGGCCAAACAACATAACCAGCACACCTTTGGTCCGTGGAGGGAAACTGGATGAAACCCACGCGGACACGGAAGAATGTGTCAAGTCTATACAGACAGTGACCTGGAATTGAACCTGGATCCCTAGCGTTGTGAGGCAGCCGTGCTGACCACTGTGCCACCGTGCCACCCAGTCACTGAAGACAAACATACAACTTCAACAGGGAGTAAATAAGGCAAAGAGAAACTGACATTCATAGCAAAAGGATCGCGGTGTTGTGGCGATATGTTCCTACACTTACACAGTGCCTTTTTGCGGTCACACCTGCAGTTTTTTGTGCATTACTCATCTCCTTATGGGAGGAAGCACAGTCTTGCTATTAAGCAAGCACAGTGAATGTTTGTAAGACTAATCTCACAGAAAGACCAGTGTATACGGATAATTCGAGTTGGTTGGTATTGCATTCGATTGAGTTCAGAAGAATGAATGAAAACCTCATTGAAAACTAAAAATCTGCAGGACATGAAAGTATTAATACAGGAGGGATGTTGAAGGTGTTGTCCTGTCACAGGGCTCATCATCTATGCTAATGAAGGAAACATTTTAGGACGGAGATGAGGGAGAAATTCTTCAGCCATTATCGATAAGCTCTTGGAACTAAACAGACTCGAAAGAAATCGAGGGGAAAATGCTGTTTGTTTTCGAGATGGAATTAGATATAGGTCTTGGATGAAGTGTATTCAAAGATATAGTTGGAAGTGGGATTGGGGTCTTTGGGTTGGACTTTCAATTATAGTCATTGTTAATGGAGAAGGTTCGAAATGCCGAATGACTTTCCTTGATTCTATATTTTATATTTCATTCCTCCTTCAACACCTACCCAGTTATTTATGTCCTGCCTCCTCAAACGTGCGTTCTGCACCCACACTCATCGTTCCATCTTCCCAGCTACTTTTTATATTCTCCGACCAAGGACTACCTCATAACCAACATCACAGCCACCTCTCCCAACACATTCATGTTTTGCATATGTCTGCTTAGCCATCAAGCACACATAATTATGTCAACACCCCATGCAAATTCTCAATTAACCACTTTAGTCAATTATCCGAAGTGCCCTTTCACAAAATGAAACGTCATAGCAACTGCACCACTCTGCAAACTTCTAGATATTCTCATTAAAAAAAAACTGCACACATCATAGTCTGACCACTGACCCATCTTACAGGATATGTCACATACTTGTCTAAACACACAAACGAGTCAGGCCTCTAATCCCGCAACTGCTGACCTCACACAACTCTCCATCAGATCCACTTCAATCGCGTGCCTGCTTCTCGCCTACCCAGGCACGACATGATTTTCATTCTCATCTACCTGAAATTCTTCCATAAACCCCACTTATGCAAACACCTCAACCATTTACCTTATTGCACACTTGACATGCCTTCTCATGATTTTGTCGATTGATCTCTAGCCTTGCCTAGTGTTCAGTCGGCATAACTCTCTATCTCATCGATCTCAATGACATATAAATATACCATCATAAACGCTCATTGCATCTATCTTCACACTTACTCACTCAGAGCCATTGCCGATCTCACCTGAGCCATCATCCCAGCTATCCACGCAATCTAATTAGCCCAACACGCAATAGTTCACTACACCACGTTCCACATCTACCTTCAACTCCCTTTTGCCATCTCTAATCTGAACATTTCAATAATTCTTGCAACTCCCCTATACACTCACCGACCTCTCTGAACAATTGCCACAAATCATTCCTAATTCCAAACTCAACAGTTATGATCTATTCAACGACTCAACCGTTCATTTTGCCAGCAGTGCACTTACTTAAGCATTTACCATGAGACTGTTTTCAAAGTATGTGACCATTACGCACGTTGGAATGCAACAATTGGTCCGCAATTCTGTGCTGTGGGCGTCAGTGTTGGGGTCATTCTTCCCATATTATAATTCATCTCCTCTTAATGGAATCCAATAGCAGAGACTGCACTCCCCATTTCTATGTTAGCCTGGATCCGTGGGCGCTAGCAACAATCACAATGGCTTTGGGACATTAAATTGGTTCCATGTACCCAAATTCATTGAATATTTCACAGCTTCGAAGTTGTCAGATATTGTGCTTGGCATAGTGTTTTTTTTTTTGCTTCTATACATTTGCCATTTCAGATAGAATTGCATAGTATTGTCTTCAGATGAATGAACATGAACATCAATCAAGAAAGCAGACATATGTCTAAGTTGACATTTTATAAATTCCGAATTTTAAACAATAGTATATGTTGCAATGAAGAGTGGAAATATAGCAATAGAATTGATAGATTTTCCCACCTAACTTTTTCAGGCCCCTTTGGAATTCTTCACAATCTAAATTTAAAATAATGATTACTTGTAAATCATGATCTGTTAGTAACATTTTGTTTCTCATTTCATGGATGACAAATCAATCATGAATTTTGGGAATATAACCTTCGACATGATAGCTCCAACATAACATGAAACATAAATCACATCATCGGAAAGATTTTCAGAATAGTTAGATAGCCGGCAGCTCTTTTCATGCCACTGCCAGGTGAAAATCTCCATAAATTGCGTTGTGACGTCAGCTTTAATGAAGAGAAGTTGAACGTTGCATAATATATCGAACAATTAAAATATTCCACTGACGTTATCCGTGAAAAAAAATCCCCCAAAAAATCAATGCATTCGTTCCACCTATAAATAATTGGAAAAAACTTGTTCAATTTTCGAAATTTAAGAGGAACATTCCATGAATAAATATTTGGAAATACTCATAGGTATATCGAAATTTACGAGAAGCATTGAACAAAAATTTATATTGTGAATATGTCGCCAATGTTTTTAAATATGAACCGGTTTCCAGAAGTCATGGTGAATGTTATTCGGATACGTGTTCAGTTCCAGCATAATTGCTAGTCGAAGGTAATTCAATTAATTAAAATAATTCGAATTAGAAAAAATATGTAAACAAACAATAACAATTACAAATTTGCCTCGAGGTCCTACAGAGAAAAAAAAAAGTGTTCCACAATAACATTTGGAGACCGGTACGACCATTCAATTGACATGAGCATCCAGCATGATTGTCGGGGTCAATAACAAATTGGTAGACTTCCAAATTGCTTTGAAATTGACTGGTAAACCACCCTGTTGTTCTAAACTGCTATAGAAATGCAAGAATAATATACCCCACTGAACCCAGCCTGAGTAATTGTCTATATGAAATATTGGGTATTAGTGTCAAGTTATCAGATTCTTATCACGTGCTATTCAAACATATGTATGAATTAACTGCACTAAAGTATCTCACCAATCATTTTTTTTTTTATTTTGTCCATGATTAATTCTTGCCTTTCCTGTTGAAAAAAAAACAATGTTTTCTGCCGTGGTGGTGATAGTTGTGCTTCATAACGCAGACATGCTTTTGAATCGTTTTCTGCCAAGGCAGAACATGCAACATCTGCATTCGACGTTGTCATATGAATTACACAATTCGCCTCCTTCTTGTTTTCGGCTCCTCTTTATTTATTGTATTTTTCTATGCTTCTGGACACACTGAGTTTTCCTATCTGTTGGCATTGACCACAACGCATTCAAATGTTCCAACTCCCGATATATTGGCGTATGGTTGTACACAGAGACATGTGGAAGTGAGTTCGTAGCGCACATGGCCATTGGCTACTCCGTCTTCATCCAGCAGGTGAAAGTAGCTGAAACAGAGGCACTGTTTTCTTCTCGACGGCCCGGGGTTGGTTGCATTTGTACGATCTAGGCTCACTAAGTTCTTGATTTAAGAAATGGGAGCAGATGTTTCGGAGGTGGAGGTGGGAGTTGTTCAACTGGTTTTCCTGCCCAAAGTGCTCATCCAGTCTTAGCTATAATCGGGGAACACACTCAACGTTGACAAATTCACAATATAAAATTGAAAGGTATATTTGTCCATTCTGTCTTACAAAGCATGGCGAGGATTGATGCAACCTGTTTTTTTTGATAGGAATGCAATTTTCAAAACGTATTGATCACTGGTTGCCCTCTACGGAATATAGCTATGTGAAGTGATCCCACTTTTTTTGCAGTTCCTACAGAGTGTGCTTGATAACCAGTTGTAGTGTGATAGGGTATCTTTCTATCATTACTCCACGGTTTATCGTGTCCCTCCGTCTTGTATAATCATAACATTTTGTAGTACAACTGTGTAAGGTTTCCTCATCATTGACATCAGAATTCCATCGTTGTCCGTGGTTCAAACCAAACTTCACATTGGCTGCATCGTCGTCGATACCATATATATCTCTGATGCTTATGGTCAAGCACTTTCACACATGAATGTCATTATATTTTTCATTTGACGATGTAGGACTTAACATGAAATATAACGGTCATTGCCACAGCAGAACACTCTGTGATAGGCATTTAGCAGATGGTGTCTGAGTTTTTAAATGCACAAGGCCCATAACTTCAATTGTGCAAATTTCACTGACTGCAAGTGACAGGAAGGAGTGTGAGAACAATATATTTCAAGGAATGACAATACAAAAGAATGAACTATTTCAAAGCTTTATATCGTTGAGCTAGCGAACTTTTCTCTTGTGTTGCCAAACAAATACGAATTTATATTGAAGCGTTTTGTTGAGCAACGGTTTGTTTTCCCCATCGATGAATTAACTAAACATCTTTGCTTTTACTGCTAAATACTTCTATGCGATTTTGGACGGGAATATTAATTTGTCTGCAGTGTTCGTAACACATGCGTTGCAGGTGACAATCTAGTGATGCATTTACAGTAGTTCTTCCAGTTCTGAAAAAAAAAACAATCTTTTGGCTGCAGTTTTTCAGCTGAAATTGGCATAATAGTAATCAATTTGTTCCGTTATACTCTGCAGGGAGACGCTCAGGTGCTTATTGAAATCGCCGTGGTCGTCGTTGCGTCTGCAGGCTTACAGTTGTTCCCTCGCCATAATGGTGCGACACAGTCTGCAGCAGAGACTAACAAGTTCGGGAACGGACTGTTACTCCTGCTTGTGCATTTCAGAAATTATACCATTAGTAACTTGTGTTTCCTGCGTTGCAAGAGATCCTAATGTTTTTTATTCAGTTTCTACAGAATATGCTTGATAACCAGTTGTCGTGTGATGGGGTGACTTTCTATCATTACTCCACAGGTTCTCGTGTCCCCACGTCTTGTATAATCATAAGGAGTACAACTGCGAAACTTTCTTCATCATTGACACCAGATTTCCATCATTAATAAATGTACTACAAAACTGTTTCTTGCTTAAGTAATGAACATTCGAAAGAAACGAGGCATCATCGGAGCTACAGATGCCCAGTGTGGGAGATTTCATTTCCGTGGACTAGTTCTTGTTTTGTTGCAGATTAATGGTGATGTCTATGTTGTGAAAAATGTGCCTACCAGACTTAGTCTGCAGGAATCGTTTCCGACCGATCAGGATGGAAACTTCAATTAAACACACGTTTAATATCCAACTGCCACATGTGTTTGTGCAGCTAACGTGCAGGAAGTGCAATCTTCATACTGGGGCCACCGTCTAATTCTTTGTGCAAGACTTGCAGATTGATGGTGGATTGAATTCACAACATCTATGAAGTTCTGAAGTTCTGAACTGTGTATTGACGAAGAAATGCACAACTGTAAATTTCTGAACTGTGTATCGATGAAGAAACGTGCAAGTTTGTAGCCTGACGAATACAAGAACCTAATATTTTCTTCGAGCAACTGTGTATAACATTGCTTCAAAGGCGATTGCAAGGAATTATTCAGCAACTGAAATGATTTCACATACAAATGAAATACAAATCACAACACAGGCGGACACAAATTTTAAAGAGCGGATTAGTACAAATCACTATACTGGTCACAAATTTCGTCCTGAATTATGGTGCACATTCAGAAAGTCGTTCTGAGGACTACCATCGACAACTGAGTTGCGCTTGAATCCACAACATCATTCAAAAGGCAGTGATGAACATTTTATGGTCATTTCGCAACAATTTTCCTGTTTCTAACATCAATGTCGGCCGGGTGTTAAATCGCCGACATCAGAAACCATTAATGCGACAGTTCTTACTATTCTCCGTTCCGTCAAGTGACGCTCAACACACGGGACTCAACAAACGTTGCGTTCATGACAACATTCCAAGAGGTTCGTGAAGACTTTTATTTCAGAATTATCCCCTCACGCAGACAACATTTTCGAGTTGAAGTTAGAATGTGCACAACAAATGGTCTACTTCACACAGTCATGTATCATGTGCACAGAGAAGAAACATCTAATGTATTCGGGAAAAAAAAAACAGGAATCAGAAGAAATTTTCCTTGATTATTCAATCAAGCAATACTTAAAAAAATCACAGTGTTAATTAAAGTTGATTCTGGGTTCCGCACAAACAGTTGGTTATTAATATTATTCCAGCCTTCCTTCAAAAATGGATAAATAAATCGTTTCCCCATTTAAGTTAGAGTCATTGTTCTTTACATACAATCCGCATTTGTCTGTTGTAGGAGCGAGCCGCCGGCAAATGAAAGTCAACACAAATCAGGTGTAAAATCTGCAGCGTATTTTAAGCGAAACATGGTGAACAGAATTCTGTCTTCCTCGTAGAAAGTCACTGCATACCAAACATTGGATCACGACTTCGAAATATGTTATCTCTTCGGCATTATTATGTTTAAGTTGTACATGACTGTCGTTCTCTCTATTTCGCCAAAAATAAGTGGGAATATTCTCTGATTGTTTAACAATGTTTGATACCAGTTGTATGAACACTTAAATTGGGGAAAACACAGTGTCAACTGAACAAATCAAACCTGGACAGATTATTGATACTATGTTTAAAGAGCATAGTATCAGGTAACTACCATGTGCAACATCAAATCACTCCGTAAACTGCAATCAATAGCCAGAGAATAATAGTAAGAAGTCCCTCAACACCAGGTTAAATACCAACAGCTGTATTTTGTAGCAAAAGTAAGCACTGCCCGACTTGCTGGACTTTAACCTCTGGGTTAAAGTCTCACTTCTTCCTGTATTTACCCTCGTCCAACGACAGCATCTCCACATTGTGAGAATTATACACAGGCAAGTCAATGTTCAATGCAAACAACAGCCTACTTAACTTGATCAGTAATTGAGCCGGAACAGTTCGATACATGTAATGACCTCAAGTACTTGTCAATCATAAGCAATATGAGGCAAAGTTCTCAGCTGCTATCTCTCCAAAGATACTCCATAATCTGAAGCGCATAACGGAGGATTGTTAGGGAAATCACTCCAATTGTTTCATGAATTAAACCCCACAAACGCTGAAGATGCTCAGTAGAATCCATATGGCAAAACATACTCTTTGATCAGATGCCCATCTAACATACATATGTCAAATTTTAGACTAGCATAGATTTCATCAATATGATTTTATGTAAGCTGCAACATCATCGGTGACCTCTGAAGAAATTAGCCCTGCCCTGAGCACGCTCAACAAAGAATGTATTTTTTTTTGGCTATCAGCAGACAGTAGCATCTATAATTCCCCTTGTGATATCAATTAATTTGTGTCTCAGGCGGGTTTTAATGACTGTGATTTGCTCAATACTGAAATGCAGAAATATTATATGACCTTCTCTCTCTGTTACCTTGCAATGCTTCTTTTTGTTTCTGGATTTCTAACAAAAACAAATTGCAATATTGTTAATTATTTAATTTTAATGGAAACATCACTGTGCAAATCATAATGATTTTACGCTTTGGGAAAATTGCATTACTTCTGTATTATACGCTTCTACATTTGAATGACTATATTAGTTTGCTGTTACGTCAGATGATCTGTCAGAAATATGAAAAAGGGCAACGGGCTTTGCTTTGTTATTGATCAAGCTCGGAAATGGAGAATCTATTCATAAACCAAATCTGAGCTCCGAATATACCAATTGTTCCACAAAACAAAACAAAGTTTCATTTTTTCGGGAAGAAAGTTATGAAAGATGTTACAAACTGAAATAATAACAAATGTGCTTGAACTACGTTGGATCCGTCTAGAAATAAAGCCGCTATCTCCTCATTTGATTTGTTTTGCTTTTTTGGCAATGCTGGTCTAAGGTAGGATGGAATGAATGGTTTGTCATACGATTGAAAGATTGGGAAAATAATGAAGACGCTGGCTCATAAATCAAATACCTGCACACTAGTCTACAATAGCTAACTGTTCCGATAGTAAGTAGATTTGGAAATATAGCTCCCAAGTTACTTACATCCTGCAGAATGCCACGCATTATAATAATTAGAATAAAGATCATAAGGCACAGAATCGTGTTAACCATTCAATTATCAACGACTGCAGTAAGGTGACATTTTTGTCGAACATATTTTTGCCTTTTTTAAGTTGCCTTTGGGTAGAATGTTTTGGAATTTAATCAACGCTCATATAGATAAACATTCCGTTTTCTCACAGTGACAACATATGGACTATGCTGAGAAAGTACAGTTCAGCAGAAGGGCTAGTTAAAGTTGTAGTGCATTGCAAAATAGTTTCGTAGGAAAAATGGTCCGCACTTCTCTAAATTATTATGTTTACGATATGCCAGTTACACATATTAAATAAATGCACTTAATTCACGCTCGAAGAAACCAATTTTATGCATTTCTCTGAAGAACAATATACACCGCTGAAGTACTGTTTCTGAAGGTTACAGATTAATTAATTTTATTTCAAACCCAACTCATGACCTCTGGGTTCATTCTTTTGGAAAACTTCAAACAGTTTGTCATGATTTCTGGAATCATAAAAACAAATTCTCAACCATTATTTTTCCAAAGGTGAACGCTTAAATCTATTTCCTGATGTGCCAAAAAATGAATACACCAGTTTTCTGAAGTCATGAGTTCGCCAAAAAGAAAATCACAATGACATTTCAGTTTAAGCATGGCGTGACTGAGCTACTGAACTCTTCTTGCCATTGGGAAAAAAAATGCGATTTGTATAAAGGGCATTAACTTCTGAGTGGCATTCCGATTTGCACTGACATGTTTGAAAGGATACATTGGTGAAAATATATCTTTCAAAACAAAATCATTGTACATTAGAACAGCATAATTGTTTCAATTCCTTGGTAGTCGCTGTTAAATCATGAAAACCACGTTTGCAGAAATCAAATGAAGTAAATTGTAAAATTATCGTAGAGTTGCTTTCTTACCTTCGTCTTTTCTGAACGCTGCTTCTTCTGCAAGGAGTTCATGCTCAGATCATGATACAAATAACTTGCATATCTGCATTAAACTAATTATTTTGTTGACCGCGTGATGATTCAGTTAATCTACGTGAAATCCCCATGCCTGGCACAAGGATGGTAAGTTGAGTTGTAACTGCGCTTGCTTCATTGGATTTACAAAATTAAATAGATCTGTACTAAGACAATTTTTATTCAGGAAAATAATAGTGAAGCAGCTGGCTTCCCAGATAACTGGACTGATTAGCTTATTTTCTCAAAGCAATGAAACCTGACGTCTAAATCTGCTCAGATCCAGAAGTAGCATTCAGGCCAGTAGGTCTGCAATATCCGTAAGTGGCCTAAATGTGTCAGTTACACAAATCTAGATTTGCAAAATCAAAGTAAACGTCCACAAAGCATAAATTTGATGGGTTAGTTTTCTTCAACATCTCGATGGTATATGAGTGGAAAATGTGCGAAATATACAGAAACAGTTTTTTTTTAGACCAGCAGTTGACGACATAGGCTGAAATTCAGACTGATGCAATATATGGTCGTTCTGCACCGATGCTATAGTTAATTAAGATTATCAACGCCAGTAATTTCTCAAATGGCTACGGAAGTTTGTCAAGCCTACTACAACTTTCACATTATTTTACAGATACGCTTAAAAGAAGTCCTTTCCGGATGTGCCTCAGCTTCGGAAGCCACCTTCTTCAATCAACACAAAGAGGAACTAAAAAGGATTGTGAATGTAGCCTTGTCCATCGCCCAAAACACCCACACACAGAGGCTCCATCTACGCTTCAGCAAAGCAACCATTTGCTAAGCCGTTTGAGAAGATAATTCAGGATCAATTGCGTTACGGTGGGACTGGAATAACGTGCAGGCAAATCGGAATGGGGGTTGGCCGGAGAAATGGAGATTTCCTTTCCCTAAAAACATGAGTGAGTGAACCAGAGTTTTTTTATTTCAAACAATCCAAAAATTGTTTCATGGTCAGCAGTGGATTATTAATTCCTTACAGTTTTTTTTTGTTAAACTAAAATTCCGCCGTGTCTATGGCGGTATTCGAAAACGCGTCCCTAGAATATAAGCTGAGTTGTTTAATTTTGAGTCTAGCAATAATAGTACTACGCTATCGCTTCCGTGCATGTCGTCTTTAACCTATGCAGAATGGAGTCAGTTTGATGTTGCCATGTAGGTCTCAAGTGCAGCGGAAGATCTCTGGATGCGTCCTCAGTAATCGAGGTGAAACAATTAGGGGGCTGACTCCATCTCACCTTCACCTGCTTCAGCAACCCATAGAGCCACTCAGAAAAGAAAACATAACTGCAATGCTCTTCACTTTTGTGGAGGTAAGGGATCACATATTGTGCCCGATATCCCACCAGCACGTGATGACTTTTTAAATTCAATAACAAAGTTCTCAAATTGCAATCTGCCGATTATCACGAAATGACTCAGAACACAAAATTGAATCTGTATTGTTGTTTTTGAGCAATAAAGCTTCCATTCATTGTGAGGCATACATAAAAATCGAGTTTTGTAGCCATATGCACGATTTAAATGTTATCAGCAATGGCCTAAAATGCCAGTCAGTTGACAAGTAATTAGTGATTTGCAAAAAATGCTGTCAAAGTCAGCACACTTTGCATTGTATGAATGAATAATCAACCACGCCAAGCCAAGTCAAGCACAGGGCAGTAGTACATTTGCATATCTGAGAAAGTTACGTCACACACTCATGCACACACCTACAAACCTCGCACTAACCAGACGAACACAGCTCTCCAACCTTATGACTGACCCGTTCACCAGAACTACCTAACCCACCAACCATATTGTAAATTATCACTAATCACACGTTTGGCCACATAACCATCTTCTAATTTTTTTAAAAAAAGGTTCAACAATGTATCCACTTGCTTGCCCAAATGCGGACATGCAGCCAATATCAACAACTTCCTTGCTGCGTATCTGACTCATCATATGTCAACCCATAAAATTCAGTCTCATCAGTAAGCTACTAAAGTGAGGGCTACTTTGAGACACATCTTATCAAGTAGCCATCACCCACTACACACTTCCTCACTCATTCACCTCTGAAACCTAACCAGCACATAACTATGCACAGCTACATTTTGTGAGGGGGAATGATGAATGCGATTTATTACTCCTACATTTGCATCCGGCGGGGATTATTTATTAAAGGGTATTGAATTGGCTAAATGATAATATCAAAAATGAATTAGGACATCACTGTAATTTACCAACGATATAATTGGAGGGTTTTGAGAATTACATTGATGTATCCGAAAGCACACAGTCTGAAATACAAAATCTAGTTAGCACAGTAAAGTGTCGGGGCACAGCGGTAGTAGAGGTTTGATGGAGACGTTGTTAAACACACGTTCTGAGTTCGGAAAACTCATTTTTGGCCCCTACGGGGAGCCTCAATGTCTTGTGACATGTGTATTTCTCCAAATCTGACTTATTAAAAAAAAAGTTGCCGTGCAAGTCTAAGCCATAAACAAACAAGCATCAGAAAATAACTTGCAAATATACTTAGGTTAAATAAAGTACAAATATTGCCTGGGGCAACAGATGCAGTGCCTCATGAAAATCTGCAATCAAGTGTGTCCTTTAGTTTAAATCTGAAACAGAAATGTTGAAAGTCAAATATTGTACTGCCGATGTATTTTTCAAAGTACAAACGACAGTGATTACTTAGCCGGGAAGAGCATGTCTTTTGAGATATCCTCTGAGATTAAGTTCACCTAATTATTGCAATGTATGATCATTATGTACCTGAGCTCCTGAGAGTATTGCAATTATTTAAAATATCCTACAGCAAGTTGGAATAATATATAAGATATTGATGGCAGAAGAAAATGACAGGTAATTCGGTCCATAATTTGAGCACGCATTCGGCAGGTGGTGCGGGTACAGCTCTTGGATGTTGATTCATGGGTTGCCTGGTACCTCATGTCGTAAATGAGTGCTTTATGTAGACCATCTGAAGGGCACCATGACAGCTCAGAGACTATCGATGTGGCTGTGCAGACACTTGGAATTGGGCCGGTGTCTGCGGGAGTTTGCGCGTTCTCCCCGTGGTTGCGTGGGTTTTCTCCGGGCACTCCGGTTTCCTCCCACAACCCAAAAATTCGCTCTTAGGCTGATTGGGTAACAAATTGTCCCTATGGTGAAAATTTTCCATATTAGGAATAATATATATATTATTATATAGGAATATTAAAATAGGATAATGTATTTGGTATGACGGCGGCGCGGGCTCGTTGGGCCGAAGGGCCTGTTTCCCGTGCTGTGTTGCTTAATAAAAAAAAAGAATAGAACGGCTCTGCAAAAAAAAAAAAGCTTTCTGTATTTTTTAACTTAATTAGTGCAGAAAGCCTGTTCAGCAACGATCTGTACAAGTATTCCTGAATTTTGGACTTTTGAACACTGGTCACGAGAGTATGAGAGTAGAATGAAAGCAGAGCTTTGCAGGTACGATGGCGGCATTAAAGCCCCACGAGACAAACTAGATATTAGGGAGCAATTTGAGAGCAATGGCGGACCACTTAAGTTAAAACAACGACATCGTCCTTTTTTTCTGGAAATGATTGGGGTCTAAACAATTATGTAGGTGTAGCTATCCCAGTCGACGAAAATGTGGATAAAAACGCGCAAGGAGACTTCACTCCGCAGTACAAATTTATGCATTGCGCCTTCACAAAGGTAACAGGAGCCACACCAATTTATAAAGAAAAACACACAGAAATGGACAGGATAATGTCTGACAGAAAGTGGGATGCCATGCTACGATTTTCAGTTGCAGAGGTAAAGGCTTCATCATAAGCTTCAAGGCGAAACGAAAGCTAAAATAAAAAAAAAACAGCAGTGGGCCATTTGGAATCACAGAATACAGCAGTGTCACCATTGCTTCATGTTTCTATCGCATAAGACGGGCAAACGCATTACTGTTGACATATCGCATCATCCTAGAGAAATCCACACTGGGAGCTAATCCTTTTAGATTTTGCAGGGTCGTTCCCATGTAATCAGGAAAATATTACTGCCTGGAAGTCATCAAACAATTCACCGAATGTGTACAAACATTTCATGTGCACCACTTCCAGCCAAATCTGTAGCTGTCATAATATTTGTGGAAATAATTCCCCAAGTGGCTTACCAGTGCAGATAGACTCTGATGAGGGCAAACATTAAACTTGTCAGGTGACCAACTAAGTAAGTGTTTCAGAATAAAAAAAAAACAACGTCCAAAATATCCACAATGAATCGAACACTGAATACGGCACTGTGTGTTTGTCGCTGGGATGTTAAAGGAAGTCGGGCAGGAATTCAGAGCCCGTCTGAGCACTAACTTGCAATCTTTTCTGCAGACAGGTGAAGGCCCGGGGGAGTGGAGAAATGCAAATATGTTTCTGTTGCTCAAAAATGAAACAAAACATTTGCCAAAACCCTCATAGGTTATCTTTTTACGCTCCGCTGGTGGACAAATTGTTGTAATGACTTCTGAGAGACCAGATGAACGTTACCTAGATGGACATTTATATATCAGAGATGTTCAGCATGCCGACCATTGGGCAAAACATAATGTCATGATCTTGATCCAAGGTGGCTGAGTAGCAGGAAGCAAATGTCAATTATTTCTGAATGCTCTTACAAATATATAGTTGTTTCTCCGCAGGGCTTAGTGATGGGACCACTTTTGCTTGTTTGGACTTGAATGCTAGAGGTACAGTGGAGAAAATTGCAAACAACTCAACAAAGTGGCTGTGGGTGAAGGGTAACATAATTAATGCATACAAGATTATTATGCATATAGGCCGCGTATAGAGGAGAAAACAATTCTTCTTGGCAGAGTATATAAAACAAAAGTTATGAATTCAAGAAGGTAGCAAAGGGGTACGAGGGAACGTGAGGAATGTATATATGCAGAGTGCTCAACCTATCTGGAAACCATTGCCTGAGTTTATTGTAGAGGCAGAGACCATAAAAACATAACCTGAATCTGCATTTTAAGTGTTGTAAATCAGCTCTATTTGGGTCATTTGGAGAAATATGGAATTAAGGAGGGTCCCTTCGCATCTATTATTTGGCAGAGACAAGATGGGTCAAATATTCCCCTTCTACGCAATATCATTTCTATTGATCTCTGGCTCATTTGGGCTAGTCCAGAAGGTTGCACGGTAAGTGTAAAATAATGAACATGGTTGATTGCTTTTATTAATAATACATATAATTTGTATGCTTTATCAATGGATCATTAAATTAGCGAAATGGTTTTATCAAAAAGTGTTGGGGGAATCTATGTCAATTACTAAAGATGCGTTTAGAGTTATCTGGTGAATATTTGATAGTACTACAAAGGATTCTAAGTAATATTTCACACTTTTCGTAATATAAACCACCCATTAATATGCAGACAAGATCAATTCATAGCGGTACCACAAACTAGATGCTGATGTGGTTAAGCATTTTGCTGTCAGGGAAATTCATAAGTCTTCAGTGCCCAAATCAGTCGCCAGAACGCTGGCGACCTTTGGCTTGCTCAATTGCTGAAGTAGTAAATAATAGCAACAAACGACTGGCAAGCCTCTGAGCAACAGCCAACGGAAAATGGATAAAAAGTAGATTTTGGCGACGGAGATCACCAATAACACTTGTTGTAATAGGCGGTCTGTTCGATTGGAAATATGAATTCAATGATATTAGCTTAACAAAAATAAAAAAATGTAAATGTTGGATTTTTTTTTCAATGCCTACATATAGCTCAATATATGAATGACATCTGACATGTTAGCCTGGGAGAGTCCTGCTTTGGAGTTATCCTTTGATGTGCAGCTCTCACGAAGTTTTGAAACAATTAAATCTTTTATTTCAACACGTGTCTCCTGTGATTATTGTGCATAATATCATCTCCGACAAAATTATCCTTACACTATAAATCCCTTACGCTCTTATCATATGAGCTTAACATCCTCATATTGTGCAATTATCAGATTGTATGCTTATTAATGCATCTGCCAGCAAAGGCACCATCTACCGATTTTGGCATTTGTGCAAATAGTAAGGTACCTGCTACCTATTTAGCCATTCCATCTTCCCTTCTTTATTCACCCATCAACTCAGCCAGCTCACCGATTTTAATCATATGCTTGCACTCCTCTGGCAACCAGGCACAACATTGCCAATTACTTACCTTTCCACATATGGGTATGTCTGCATAACTATCTATCTTCCTCATCAGTTTCCCCCATCTCATCCAACTCTTCAAATACAAATCTGCCTCAAGCCTCCAACAGCAATCACCTAACCACTGAACAGCACCCACCCACCTAAGCGCACATATTAAACAACCATTCTTCTGGCCTGCCCCCCGAAGTACCCACCTACCTCAGCTTCTACAGAGCTGCAAATCACACCTACTCATGTACACCACTGATTCGTTAATTCGCATATGAATCACGTCACTCCATAAATCAGTTATGTCATTGAGAATTAGGACACAATGCTGTCTTACAATGGAGGAACAAAACTACAATTCTAGTAATTGCGAAATATCTGAGCAGAAATCGAATTTGAGAAGTGCAAACTGCAATCAATATGAATCGGTTCAAACTGTTTGTAAGTTAGAAATGATTTCTAGCATGAGCACAATTATATTGCCACCTGACTTCCGCAGTGCCTTTTTCAATTCTTCCAGGTCTAAGGAAATAAAAACAGAAGTTTATGGCAAATCATATTGTTTGTGCAAGATATTGGTTTAATTTCAAAGTTTGATCTAAGAATTTGGTATTTTTGAGGACTCAGGTGTTACAGACGCTTTGCATAACATGCGCGCTTAAACATAATATGAGGCGTAATTCATATGGCTCTGAACATTAGATGTGCGTGTGTGTTGTGTGTGTGTGTATGTGTGTGTGTGTAAGTGAAATGATGACACATAGCGGAATTGCAATAATGTGCGTTGCATGAAGATAACATTTCAGTTGAATTCGTCAGTGATCAATAACTAGCACATATCAGCGAAACAGTTTTGCCACATTAATGGGGTAGAATAACAGTCCGATATATCGAAATTCAAAAGTTAAACATTACAAAACAAAATCTACAATTGCTCTGATGAATAATGTGTCATTGTATTAATCTGTTCGACCAGTAATCCACAGAGATAGTAGCTACGAGGCGAATATCAGTTCCAGCATCACCAAGAAAGTGGAAGGGTTATTACTCAGTCGATTAATAAAATTAAAACGTCGGTGATAAATCTGAATAATTATCAGAATAATTTGACTACGCGGTTTTAAATTGCATCCAGTTACTGAAAGAATGTGAGGAAGGAAAATAATAATCCAATCAAAGATGACTTCAAGATCAGGTCAAAACGAATGTTGTTTAGTCCGAGTTTCTTCATGACTGTCCTGTAAATAATCTACTTGTAACATCCTGTTATAGAAATGCATCAATGCGTTATGCTGTCCAGTTGAGCGTCTAAAGCACCGTGTATCAAAATGAAGAGGGTTTGCAGCAATATTTTCAGAATTGTTCCACAACCGATTCGAATAACAGTATAACGTATCTGATTTATCAGAAGTTGTCAAATTAACCAGTTAAAAAAAAAACTTCCAAATTGCTATCTTCTAAAACAATGCTCTCCGATGTTGCTCTGATTTGTCTGTTCAGTATCGACGTCCATGGCTTAGCATTCTCATTCAGTCATGCGAAATTATGCAGCAGCTGCTGCTGAATAAGTCATTTATCAGATAATGCACGCGTTCACTGACCTGGCTGTTATTTTCGACAGGATGAATTTTTGGTTTCTGCTGGCTTAATCCAACATATTCCGAAAAAAAAATCCTCGAGAGATCAAGACGTCAAGTGCTGTTGCCTAATTCTCAATTTCAAAATTCATATTTTTTACATTTCATTCAGTAGGTATATTTGTCTGGAGCAATAGAAAAAAGATTGGGCATCACTCACTGAGCAATTCACCGTGCTTACGACCTTTGGGCCCATGGCAATCGTTGGTCCTATTAAACTGCCAAATCACCGCAGAAGTAATCGATATTAACAAATACCTTCTTATAATAACTTTCGTGGTCTCGGGATACAGTTAAAACAATGACATCTAACTGGTGATGTGGAAATTTGCCCAAGTACGCCTTGAACCCAAACCACAGGACAATTCAAACCAAGTTAGTTTGGTCCCGTCTGTCCAATATGAAAACCATTAGTGAAGTAATGGAATCGGTCATCAACAGTGCAATCAAGCAGCACTTGTTCAGTAATAACTTGTTCAATAAGTTCTGTTTTGCAGGAGTCATTCAGCTCCTAATATCACAAAGAAAGATGTGGGAATGTTTACCAATGATCCCACGAGTTCAGCGTTATTTGCACATACTCAGATTCTAAATCATCCCATGTTCAAATGAAACATGACTTGAACAGAATGCCGGCTTTGTCTGACAATAGTAAGTAACATTTCGCGTCAAAAGAAATGTCTGGCAATTACTATCACCAAATCGAGTCATTCTAACTACTGCCACTGACATTCAATGGTGTCGCTATCATTGAACTCCATTGTCCTTATCTTTGGAATTAACATTGAATTGGGTTCCCTAAAGGAGTTGAGTGGATGCAAGTACAGACCAACCTTTTGTTATTCTGAGACGAGAAATTCAGTGCCCGACTTCCCAAAGCCATCTGCAATGCACTCTCCAGGAGTGTTGTGACATAGTCTCAAGTTCCCTGGATGGGTGCAGTTAATTCAACACTCAGTAAGCTTGACTTCATTCAGGTAATATTCACCCGCTTGATTTGAAAGGCATGCAATAACCTCCAGCCCTCGACCACCAACACTCGGTCGCAACACATATACTCTTTAAAGTCTACTTCGTATGAATTAAAAAAAACAATCGACATCGACTTCCAATCCCACAATTAAATCCATCTGAGTGCATAGTGGCAGCAGTTATATGGAAACACCATGACTTACAAGATCCCCTCGAATCCTCGAATTGTATTGACTTATAAATATTGAAGAAGAAATAGTTCCTCCAAACCATTCATTGCAATGATCTGGAAATATGTTTGTGTCCTTTCGAAGTCAATGGGTAAAATCGTGGATTTCCATCTCATAAGGCATTGCGGGTCAATCCGCAGCACGTGAAGCTCAGTGTATCAAGGACGCAGCTCACTACCATTTTCTCAAAAGCAACTAGGGATCTGCAATAAATGCTATCAGCCAGCAGCGCCCATGCACCATGAATAAATACAAATGAAACACAACTTCTACCTTTGTGAAGTCATCGCCACCTCCAACGTGACGTTGTGAGTTCTTTGGGATTGGTGAAAGATAACATGTTGGACAAGACTGTATGCTCCCGATGCTCGTGATCAAGCGATTTTATTTACAGCGCTGAAAGAGTTATTCATTTTGTCAATAATTTTTTATCTCAGTTCAGAGTGTTAGCGTGACATACTCAGAAGAGAAAACTATGTGACGTGTACTTGACTCAACTATGTCTTATTTTTCAGATGTGCAAGGCTGAATAACTTACCATTAATTCAGGTTGACAATGAGACACCCACGGCAGATGTGAAGAATGCGTTTGGAGCGAGCACGTTTCAATGCCAAGGCAATCATTCTATGAACCCATTGTGGATAGTGAGAATCCAATTTTCCACTTCATAACTTACCTCACTCATCTTGACCTATTTTTTAAAGAATGACGATAAGCTAGATTGCTGGGAGACCTTTCAGAATGCCAAGTCGTTAGAAAGATTAAGACTACGAAGTGGCCTGTGGTCTTTCCATCAAATCTATTGTTAGTTCCAGACTGAGAATATTTCACCTGCGATTCCTCCAGATCTTGAAAGCAAAAGCTTGGATTTGGACAAGATACGTTCATTTTTGAGTTTGATATGGCAAAATGGAAATAGTTTTCTCCGTCGCATACATGTGAAATCCATTGAAGTTTGATGCAGCTGCAGCGGTCGACGTGATTGATCCAGGTTCCCAATCTGTGCACCACACTTACATCAAAGCACTGTCAACTCCCTCAAGAAGAGAGGACCATGTTTTTGTTTGCAGATCCAGTAGCAATGCCCTTTCCCCATTATTGCTGACTTTAGTCTTTCTGAAATTTGGAACCAGATTTTTTTTGACAAGCGAATCCATTACTATGGGCAGTTTGGGTCGACAGCCCATTGAAGGAAAGCATTTTGTTTCCATTCCGAGGTCGCCCCTGTCCCTGCCGTAGACACATATAAATAATGACATATAGAAAGAGTGCCGGACATTTGGCTGCACAGCCCGTTAGTTCTCATTGTATCAACGCTCACATGGGTAAGCGAATTTGCTTTTTCAACGGCTCTGCCATCTGACTAATTTTGGCTTTACGAACGGCCGACTGTGAATCCTTATATCTATAAGACTGTGCGAGCTTCAAATGTTTCCAAATAACCAGAATGAAATCACAGTTGACCTCACCTTTAACATCCACTTTCAGAGATGCCTCTGCTGATAACCGCTGCACAGTCATTGCGTATATAGAGTGCAATTCTATTTTGCGGATAACATGTAATTAATAGTGAGCCACTGCCAGCAGAATGACAGCTTAGTATCAGCAACAACTTTGGAAATGAATGTGTCCATCGACGAATTAAATATTTATCTTCACAGTTTATTACATTTATACAACCATGTTCATGCGAGGTTATCGAGCTTGCAACAACAAGAAATCTCACCATCAATGAGCGGTCTTACAATTGATGAGGTGCCAACCCGAGAACAATAAATGTCACATTCTAAACAGATTGTCGGGAGAAAGCTCATCACAAATCACACATGAATTGTCATGGCAACTAAGCCATTAGTACGTCTGCAGGAACCAAGCATTTTCGTATAAGATGGAAAACAGAATCACTTCGAATTATTTTTCAACAGACATGACGCATAGCAGACGAATCTCGGCAGCATTTTGAGCTCCACAACTCCAAGAGAGTAATCTTCAGAATAACTTAATTACAACCGCTGATATAAACGCATTGTCAACGTCATCGGCTACAACACATCTTATATCCCTAACAATGTGGCACAGTAGGATTGTGGACTTTTGTTAAGAAGTAGCCGGTTTCCCAACCAACTGTCTCAGTTGAAACAAACTTTTTGTACGAAAGGATAACGTGCGGGACGGCACATTGTGATATATAAGTGTACAAAATGTGAAATATAACCTAATTTTAACAAGGAGAAGGGAAACCTCTGTAATCTATGCTATGTAGGGGAAGTTATTAAATATTTGTTTGTAGGCTAGTACTCACATTTGTGTCCAAATATTCCTTTTACGTCTTGACTAAACAGCCTTCTCCAAAAATGGAGAAAAAAACTGATTTCCAAAATTGCTCAGCAGTTGCCTCTCAATAATTTCAATGCGCATTTGAACGACTGCAGTATCATGGAACTGTGGATTTTTTACTGTGTGTGTGAGTAAAGCGTAATACTAAGGATGATAGTTGCGTTTCCTACAAGTTTTTGTTTTACAGTCTTATGATAGCATGTCATGATATATGCTGCATCTCTTTCTAACTTCTGTTCCCGCCAGTTGCTTCAGTAGAGCTACTTGCTGCATCAAACGATGAGATTTGGGGATCTTCTTTGATTAATGGCAAGTGTGCAGTAACGTCTGTCTCTGTTTTGATGTTAAACAATCCGTGTTCGTGTGCTGGAAGAATTTTACCAGGCAGAGTCTTGAATTGATAATGGAAAATATCATTCACCACCCATAATGTCAGACAGTAATAATTTCGAAGATAAATAGATCCAGTGATCTTCACTCAACGGTGTTTGAAGTATTTGTGGGCTTCTCCACCTCCAGCCCCGTAAAATTTGTGGATATCAGTGTCATTAATTTTGCTTGACCAGTCAATTAATGCAGCTTATAAGTGTATGTCAGAAGTTCAAACCATCCCTATATACATAGAACATAGAACATAGAACACTACAGCACAGAACAGGCCCTTCGGCCTTCGATGTTGCGCCGACCAATATAAAAAGCATTGCCCCTCCAAACTAAACCATTCCCTTCTCTTCCATATACTTATCAACTAACCTCTTAAACGCCACCAAACTTGGCGCATCTACAACTGCTGCAGGCAGGGCATTCCACTCCCGAACCACCCTTTGGGTAAAGAACCTACCTCTGATATCCGTCCTATAACTATCACCCCTTAATTTAAAGCTGTGTCCCCTCGTGCTAGCTTTTTCCATCCTAGGAAAAAGGCTATCACTGTCCACCCTATCTAAACCTCTAATCATCTTATATGTTTCGATTAGGTCCCCTCTTAGCCGCCTCCTTTCTAACGAAAACAACCTCAAATCCCTCAGCCTCTCTTCATAAGACCTGCCCTCCATACCAGGCAACATCCTGGTAAACCTCCTCTGTACCCTCTCCAATGCCTCCACATCTTTCTTATAATGTGGGGACCAGAACTGCACACAATACTCCAAGTGCGGCCGCACTAGAGTTTTGTACAGTTGCAACATGACGTTGCGGCTCCGAAATTCAATCCCCCTACCAATAAAAGCCAAGACTCCATATGCCTTCCTAACAACCTTCTCGACCTGACTGCCTACTTTCAGGGATCTATGCACATACACACCAAGATCCCTCTGTTCATCTAGACTACTAAGAATCCTACCATTAGCCCTATACTCTACACATTTATTATTTCTGCCATAGTGCATTACCTCACACTTTTCCACATTAAACTCCATTTGCCACCTCTCGGCCCAGCTCTGCAACTTGTCCAAGTCCCTCTGCAAACTATAACACCCCTCTTCACTATCTACCACTCCACCGACTTTAGTGTCATCTGCAAATTTACTAATCCATCCCTCAATACCCTCATCCAGATCATTTATAAAAATTACAAACAGCAGGGGCCCCAAAACAGACCCCTGAGGTACACCACTTGTCACCGAACTCCACGATGAATATCTCCCATCAACCACCACCCTCTGTCTTCTATCTGCTAGCCAATTCCTAACCCAATTAGCTAAATCACCCTCTATCCCATACATCTGCATTTTCTGCAGAAGTCTTCCATGGGCCACCTTATCAAACGCCTTACTAAAGTCCATATATACCACATCAACCGCCTTACCCCCATCCACCTCTTTAGTCACTTTTTCAAAAAACTCAATGAGGTTAGTAAGGCACGACCTACCCTTCACAAAACCATGCTGACTATCCCCAATCAATTCATTTCTCTCTAAATAACTATAAATCCTATCCCTAATAATTCTCTCCAATACTTTGCCCACAACAGAAGTAAGACTCACTGGCCTATAATTCCCTGGAAGGTCTCTCTTCCCCTTCTTGAACAACGGGACCACATTCGCTATCCTCCAGTCCTCCGGAACCACACCCGTAACCAACGACGACCTGAAGATCAGAGCCAGAGGCTCTGCAATCTCCTCTCTTGCCTCCCAGAGAATCCTAGGGTAAATCCCGTCCGGGCCAGGGGACTTATCCAACTTCAAACCCTCGAGAATATCTAGCACATCCTCCCTATCTGCTTCGATACCTTCCAGTTTGAATATACAGAACCATTTGGTTTGTATCAACTGCAATTCTCCTTCCCATAACTCCACGTTAGCCCTGCTAATCCCCTGAAACTATTGTCAATTTACCATGACCAATCAAATTAAAACGTACATCTTTGCAGTTGGACATATGCAGCAAATTACTGATATTGTCGCCCTGGAAATTCGTCTTCCAAATATAAAGTTCGGGAACGCGGTAGAAAACACCTATTAACTGTGTCCCCAACACTCTGACGAAGCTCGGTAACCTCAACGAAATAATGGCGTCCTGCTTGCCCAGCGACCTATCCACGATCTTAAACATCTGATTGATCAAGTTTGCTTATATTGCTAAATCAGATACTTCAGTGTCTTGAATAATATGCGCACATTCAGCAGTGAGCATTGAGGCCAGCTGTTCAGCCTTGATTTTCTAGTATAGAGCCGTCTTGAAGGAAAACAATGCGGAATAAGCAAAAAGCTTATTCCACAGTTCCATATCGACATCAAAAGTCCTAAATAACAGGCTAGCCTTCTTCAGATATCGGACATGTATTATTGTAATCAAATAACAGTGACATGAATAAATATGAGCCATGTTTGACTTTTTCGCTGACATTTACCTTGTAAAGCATTTGCAAGTTTTTGCGTTGCTATAAAGAAAAAAAGTCAAGTTATTTAGTTATCTAAATTCAAGCAAAGTGTTATTGTATCGATCGAAAGCTTCCTTTCATCAGATTGCATTCCTCATTTTTCATATGCCTCTGTTAGGGAATGCCTGAATGAGTTTGTAGTCACAATAGACCGCTTTGGAATAAACTTCGGTCTTCACGTCATCAGTTGCTCTCTACTTCTCGAATTCGGAGATTAATCATATACAGAATTGAAACGAATTCTGAGAAACTACTTTGCAAATCAGAATATGCTAAGTCATTACAAAATTAGTTATCATTCCAGTTATCCAGATTCAAGATACAACAGATGCTGGAAATTGACGTGTGAAAAAAAATGTTTGAAATACTCAACATTCTGCCTAGAAATGTTAACACCGTATAATTGCTGAGACGATGCTTGGCCTGCTTTGTTTTGCACACATCACAACTTTACTTATTATTTTGGAACTGATTCTGATGTGGCTACATGAAATGTAGCTTATGAAGTTTGCAGGTGAATGGGCAGATTTATAGAGCAACCTGTAACCTCTGGCTTTCCTATTCTGGAAAATACAAAGGGGAGAGCCATAATTTATAACATCAACCATTTTTGGGACGTGCAATCGTACATCAAATAAGCTTCAACCTGGAAAGATGCAAATTGCGTAATCGATTTTAAAGTCACGAAACGTCTCATTGCCGGAATTTTTCCTTTGCATTGTATGGAACGAGTTTTACGATATTTCCAATTTTCCAATGAATATGAGGTAGATTGTGCAAGTTCCAAACTATTCGATAGTGGAAAAAAATGTATTTCTGGGCAAGAAACATTAAGTCAGACTGATTTTTTTTTTGCTACTGATATGTACGGGGACCTGTGAATCCTTGTGTCATGGGCGGTGCTGGTAGGTCAGAATTCCATTGTTCATCCCAGATTGTTCTTAAGAAGTTGATGGCGAGCTTGAATCCCTGCAGCCCATGTGCTTTGGGTTGACCCGCACCTTTAAGGAGGACATTGCAGGATTTTGACCAAGAGACTATGAAGGAATGATAATATATTTTCATGTTAGGATGGTGAGTGCCTTGGGCGGAGCTGTGCAGTGGTGGTATTCCTATTTATCTGTCGCCCTTGGCCTTCGGGATGGAAGTGGTCATTAGTTTGGAAGGTGCTGTCTAATGATCTTTGGTGAATTGCTGCAGTACCTTCAGTGGATATTTTATGTTCAACTTTCAGCCTTCCTTAATTGACTATCATATCAGCCTCTTCAATATCTCGCAGTGAATCCCACTTGCATTCCAGACGTTCTGCTGACTATTAAGCACAATTTCACCAAGACCTAGACAACATAATATGGTGCAGTGCACCCATACCTTTCTCCTAAGCAAACTAACCACGAACACCACCCTGAAACAAGTCGACTCTGTACCAATCACCAAACAAATATGTGGCCGTGAACATAATAACTAGTCGCTATCCAGTTGGTAGATCAGAATCATCCCAATGGGACGATATACATAACAGCCAATTGTCGAAGGGCAGACTATTCTCCAGATCAGCAAACTGCAATCCAATGTTTTATCTAATCTGCAAGCATACGTTACTACATCAGAAACACAGATACTTGTGGCCTCAAACGAATCATTTGTTAACGGGAATAGATAATCTATCTAGCAGATTACGGAGGCTGACTGACACAGATATGTTAGACACAATACCCCTTGCAAACTACCAACACGTAACGGAAATGCACCACACAAATTTCACAGTTGTTCTGCAGATACAAACAGCTATCTCTGTCTGACCCGGCATACACTCCTCCAGCCGATTGACATCAACCTTATCCGTGCACCCTTCAGAAAATCTCGTTCGGCTTCCTTCTTCACTTTTCTGTCCATACTGCAACAGCCTAATAGCCATCTACAAAAAAAATGCTTACAAAAATATCAACTTCACCAATAATCCAACTCAAACATATGCCCACATACAATCCTCTTAAACTATCCACTATCTTACCACCGGTGCATTTGCCTGTCTCATTGTCTTACGCATCTTATCCAACTGTCAACCAGTCCCCCCATGTATTGCCTGTGGACCCTCCCCCCAAAAAAACACATAACTGAACAGCATTTTCTAACTACATAGTAACCAAACTCATACATGTATCCATAAAATTATCTACTTACTTTCGCACGCACCGATTTACACAATTCTCCATTGGTCTACGTAAGCCATCAATATTCACTCAAATGATCTGATCCACACACCGCTAATCCGTATTACAATCCTCTACTTTTCGGAGACAAGATGCACCACACTCACTTACCTAACAATCATTGATATATCTCATTCAATTTCCCAGCCTTCTACTCAAATGCAGCGAACGATTCGTGTAACAATTGGGCTACATCAACCACTTTTCCAATTGGTGGTTCAAACACCTGTCCTGCCCCTCTGATGTGTGCATGTCATTCTTCTATCTATAATCCAATCTGCACACACATAGAACATTCCAACCACTCATCTACACGTCTTATCTATTTACATAATTCCACCTAGCTACTCGAAGTGGTCGGACAATGGTTAGCACTGCTGCCTCACAGCGCCGGGGGCCCGGATTTGATTCCGGGTTTCCGTCAGTACCTGTGTGGACTTTGCATATTCTGCCTGTGTCTGTGTGGGTTTCCTCCAGGCGCCCTTGTTCCTTCCACAATCGAAACATTTGTATGTTATATGGATTGTCGATGCTAAAATGCACTTTAGTGTCAGGGACAAGCTATGTAAGTGTTTGTGTTTACAGAGGTAGGAGCTGCGTGGGATTGTGGTGGGTGCAGACTCAATGGGCCGTATGGCCTCTATCAGCACTGCAAGAGACTATGATTCTATTATACTCAATATCATGCCGAATCAGTCCATCGACATGCGATATTTCTAACCAACCATGACCTACGAAAACAACACCCCTCTCACTCGTATCATTAAGCCTACCTGTCCATTTACCTATCCCCTTCATTCCAGCAGTAACAATCACCTTTCCATCTGTGATTCTCAACTATTTACATGCTTACTCGATCACACGTTTAAAATGAGAACCTAACCCAGCTTTAGGCACAGATCAATGAACGCCATAGCTATGCACTTCAACCCTGATCCAGCTCATTTTTGGATTTGACACTTTGTCAACACAATGACCCATCTATTCATCACTCCCATGTATCCAGTTTTTAGGTTTTACCCAGCTTTCGCGCTCACCTCCCACGCTAATGTTATAATCTTCAGTAATTCATCGCGTCAATGATTCACTCGTTTGATTTGCAAAGCATGAACTCTTAAACCACTTTGAACATTGGAGCTGGTGCAGGCAAATCTGACCTGTCTCCTCATACACCAACTCTACACTGCCCATCGATCTTCAGTACGAGGCTCTAAGCTTCCCATGTAAATTTCATGGCTATTTGGCATTTACTTGCAGTATTATGAATAGCTTGGAGATTTTTTTAAATCTTTACGGGAAATGCAAATTTGCCGAACTTGTCCGCTAATCAAACCATGCAAGCTTATGTGTTTTGCAGAGAAGTTCGCTTGCTCCCATACATTGTGCTATTTATGTGGAATGATGTTTGGCTAACCTCACAAAATTAATGAATACAATTCAAAGAATGAAAGCATTTCAAACACAATTCACATTTAAGTAGTATAACTGTTAAGCGTCAATTGATTCAATTTTTTACTGTGATCATTGATGCTTACTTTTCCTACCTGAATTTTTCAGTGCCTCCTGCAATTCCGCCAACTCTGAATAACAAATCGACACCCTATTTAATTAATTGTATGTTAGCAAGATTTTGATTCTCTGCTCAAGACTTATCAACAAATCAAACATTTTTTTGGGGAAGTAGACTCGTCAAATTGAGGTGGCATATCACCTAGGACATATAGGTGAAAACATTTAAGTTCATAACGTGACAAAAAAGAAAACAAAACATAACAGCTGCCCGATTTTTAATGGGAACTCATCAAGTTGCGATATTACATCAGTTTGCGTCGAGCGAAAATCAAATGTGATACAGTCCACTGTTCTGGTGTGACGCTCAAATTAGGATCCTCACCGGGCAAATATCAAAACGTGAATTATGAAACACTTTCGCCAGTAATACTTTTGACTTGTGTTGCCATACAAAAGATAGACTTCACACAATACATTTTGTATTGCAGATATGGAGCCTTATTTGCTAACAAGTGGATAGGTAATTGATAAGTTACTGTATCTGCTGTGATAGTAGAATCGAATCACACCACGATCATTCATGAGCATAATTCGATCAAAGGCAAAGGAACACTTCAAAGACGTGACCTCTATAACATCGACGAATTTGTAAAATCGCTGTCATTATTATCATTTGGTTCCTTAATGCATTTAGAGTTGGAAAAGGCCTTCAAGATCGCGTCGAAGCCAGAATGGTACTTTCGGGTCAACAGCAATATTATTAAGAATTATTATTCTCGGAAATGCCCCAGCTAATCACCGACTTGTGCAAATAATCTGTAGAAATAAAACAATTACACATGCGACATCTAATAACATATAATGGTGTTGTGCCAAAAATTATCACGCAGCTTAGTCAAGCATCAGCATGTCGTATTTGTACTAACATAATGGCACCAAATATCCTCAGTTCCACCCCCGTCCACATTAACTGACATTTTTGTTTTAATTCTGTAGAACACTTAGTTTCGCTATGATAGTTAACCCCGTGTTCAGAATTGGCAGTTGTGACTCTGGATTCTCATTTTTGCATGGTGGCTTCTGCTACATTTGCTGTAAAACCGGACAGTTGGGAGAAAAAAAAGAACCTATTCACTGGTCTCCATTTGCTTTTGCCCTCTTCTCGACAAGTAAAGCGATTCTTGTTTGGCTCGCCTTTTCCACTTTATTCCAAAATGTCGAACTCCATAGCTAATGGTATCAGGGATTGCATCTCCGTTCTTAGTGTCATTATTCACCATTCACTTTCTACTTACAGGTAGCATTCTGTGGAACCAGCTCTCAAGAAGGGGCATCCTGTTTCGAACGGTTATCTCGATTCTATTTCTACGGAAGCTCTCAGACCTGCTTATATTTTCCAGCATATTATGTTTTGTTTTCCTTCCGAACGATGGTATCGTTAGAATCGTATTGAATATACATCACTCACAGATTTGAACATCCTCTATCATTTGCAATTTATTAGGATATCAAATCTCTGATACTGGCCCAAATGAAAATTATGTTGACTGCTCTGCATCGTTATCCAAACGAATTGCTGATGCGTTATTATACCTGCGTCTCGTTCATCAATTTCTGCCTCTATGAGCAAAAAATAAATAAAAAATACCAAATTTTACAATCGAAATTCAACAATTATACTTCGTTATAGTGCGAATTAAAAAAATGAGGTGGCTTGTAGCCTAGAACATACAGATAAAAACATTCAAGCTGATAACGTGCACTTCTTTCTTATTGGAAATATACTCAAAGGAATATATTAGCAACAGGAGTCCAAGATGCCATGGATATTGCTCTAGCATTCATTATTTTCTTAGTTGATCATTAATGTCAATCACATGATCAACAATACCAACTCTCCACCCCCAGCCAATTTTCTTCATTCTCCTTGACCCTATATATATTATGGCATCATCAAAACGTACAACATTTTGCGTTTAAATGCTTTTTTGTGGTAACAAATTCCTCAGCCTGACGAAACTCTATTTGAAGACATTTCCCGCTGCCCTAAGAGGTCTATATGCATGCTCAGGTTCTGGACAATCCAACATATCAACGTCTTTTTGGATCAATCCTGTCAAGACATTCTCAAGAGTTGTAGATTATTAAAAAGTCTCCTTTCATTCTCCTGAACTCCAGGGAATAACATTCTAACTGACTCAATGTCTCCCCATGTTTCATTCTGCCATCTCAGAAAACAATCCAGTAAACGTGCTCTGCAACCCATGTACAGCAAGCGCATGGTTCCTCAGATGAGGAAGCCATACCTCTGCACAGTACTCCAGGTGTGGATTAAGGCATCAAGGCATCTCTGTTTCTGCTTTCGTATCTTCTCGTAATGAGTGCCAACATATAAATGTCGCGCTTCCTGATGATCCAACCGGAAACATCGTCACTTTGGGTCGAGTGACAATGGCGTAAGCGACTGGCCGAGAAGTGGTAATATGAATGTAATTGCGCCTCTGTCGCCGTTAGAGTCCAATTACACTCAGAAGGTTCGGGAACTGATATTAAATCCGTTCATGCGCGGAAATATGGTCTCCAGTAGCTCTAGTCCAATTAGCTGTGTGGAATTTCCTGCTTCTATAACACAGTGATTCACGCCTTTCTGCAGGTACCATCTGGGTGTCATCTCTATGGGCACCGAGTGATGGTGCTTAAATGACTCGCTGATGATATTGAGCGGGTGCAAACATGCCCCCTAAGAAAACTGCCACCAGGAGACTGCCAGCAATTATAGTGATATTGTTAATTTAATGTGATGTCATTGAGAAGTGGCAGAAGTTTCTTAGCTGTGGCGATCTTGACTTTCTAACCAACAGCAAGTCGTGCCAGGCTAGTGGTCCCACACTGATTCAAGTAGGCTACAACGTGGCAGACCTGATTATGTACTGGATATACGACTGGCCGAGAATTACCAAACAGACTCCTGGAATTCAAATCCGTTTTGATATTTTAAAGAAAAACACATGACAGATGGTGTATGCTATTTGTTCCGAGAGTAGTTGGTGACACACATTCAACCATCGAAAATGTGTGTCGCACCGATCAAGGCCCAGGACCAGGAATTTTCGACTCCCTCGATCGGTCAAAGTAGAAAATCGATTATTCTAAGACCAGGGCCCGGTGTGAAGAAACGAATGGACGTAGGCTTGGAATGGCCAGTCTGCAACATTCGGTCGAGGACAGTTCTTTCAACTGGAAGATCAGCAAGTTTCGGGCGGACCAAAGTGCGTCCTTTACCGAGTTGATGATCTTCCAGCAGCAGTTCATATTTGTCTCGGTATTCGTATCCGGAAACAGCCCGTAGAGCACAGAATCCTGCGTCACCGAGCTGCTCAGGACGAACCTCGACAAATACCACCTCATCTCACTCCAGACCTTCTTTGTAAAGGCACATTCCACAAGGAGGTGTGCGACCGTCTCATCAGCCCCGCAGCCGCTTCTAGGGCAGATTGCGGTGCTGTTCAGACCTCGAGCGTGCAGGAAGGATCTGACGGAGAGTGCCCTTCTCACCACCAGCCAAGCCAGATCTTGATGCTTGTTTGTAAGTTCTGGTGATGAGGCGTTCTGCCAAATGTTACTGACTGTCTGCTCAGGGAACCATTCGACAGGATCCGCCACCTCCTTTTCTCTCAGGGCCGCAAAGACGTTACGCGTTAACCACTGCTTAATCGCCATGTGATCAAAGATGTGTTTGCGGAAAAAAATCTCCACGAAGGATAGGTACGGCCTGGACTGTGGTACGGTCCAACGACTCGGAGCGTTCCGCGGCAGTGTGGCCAGTCCTATCCTTCGCAACACTCGGGACAGGAAGAACCTCAAGAAGTAGTCGCACTTGTTTTTATTGTACCGAAGATCTACGCACAGTTTATGCAGCCACACACGAGGGTGGTCATCAGGATGAGGGCAGCGTTCGGAACATTTTTTCCCTCCGTTCCCTGGAGATTTGTGCATAGCGTCCTCCGGACGCGATCCTTCTTTGATCTCCAGATAAATTTAAAGATATCCTGCGTCCATCTTGGTAGAGAATGTTAAAGTGGATGAGTGCAACTAGGACACAGTCAACACACTTATCATCATGCAGTACAAAACATCCCGTTGTTTTGCTACCTATTCCGCAAGCGTTCGTTCACTCCACCATGGAAAATTGAGGCAGCCATGTGTCACATCTACATAGCTGCACTGCAGGATGTCTTCAACTTCCCTTGGTGGCACCTTCCAAACTTACGACTTCTATCATCTTGACAGTCAGGAGTGAAAAATAGTTGCAAAGAGCAACAATGGGATGTTCTCTCTCAGTCTGTCACTATATTGACTGAGAATTGTATTGCCTTTCCTTCAGAATGATTGTATTTACATGCAGCAATTCCACCATAACTATATTGTCAGTGCGCTTGCTCCTAAGTTACCTTCAAATTCTGAGTGCAGTTCACCGTGGCAGTAGTATGCACAACATTTAAGGGGTAACGAGTGCTGCTTCGGCTACCAACACACACACACACACACACACACACCCTCGATAGCTTCAGACTCTAGCCATCCTTCTTTTTGTTTCATAAATTCAGTGTTCACAAATGCACAACCTTATCTGGCAGATAGTTCCGCAGATTCACACACCTAAGAGAGAAATATTGCTTCTCGCCTCACTCCTAAATGGCTAATATTTTACATGAGAATGTTCCGCAAAGGAAACTAAGTGCCCAAAAATTAGAAAACGAGAGGTTTTTCTGCCCGTCTTTTGAACGTACGACATGCAACGAAGCCCTCTCTTCCAGAGACTTCATCAGAGAGATTAACTCCGGTAAATTTATTAACAATGTACTAATGACCATGGAATCTTTGGCGATTGTCGAAAAAAAATCACTAACATCTTTTAGGAAAGAAAGTCTGAAGTGGCTTCCTAGTCCGGCCTATGTGTGACTTTAGAGCAGCAGAAATGTGTTTGATTCTGAAATACCCACCAATGCCAATGAGAGGAGAGGGTGTTGGGGGGAAAATACATATCCTGTCAATGAGTAAATCATATTGTGAGTCGGGGCCTTATCCCGTAAAAAAGAGGTCGGCAGCATAATGCTAAGTACGCAAATGGGCTTGTGCCGGTCTGTCATCGCTAGCATACCAATCAACTCACCCCACCCCACGCTTTCCCCCGGAATAGCCAGTTCAATCAATAAGACAACATTCCACGTCTCACCACGCAATCCATCCTGTCCGAGTCGAGCTAGAGGGTCCTCATTGATATCTCCGGTCTTGCTATTCTAATGGTGATGCGCAGCGGCCCAGTGAAGCCCCCTCAAATGTTTCCTGGCCTATCTTGAAGCCACAGCCGTGAGCGGCGAGGAGTGGGTGATGGCAGCCCAATGGCGTGGTACAAACCTCTATTACCTTTCTTTTCAATAGCCACAGTATCATGATTGGCGTTTTCTACATTCCTGTACATCAAACATCGCGTTCTGAGTCATACTGGAACTCTTTCTTTCCTATTTTGAGATATGTCATGCGTCTTTCGTCCGCTCTATGGTGCCTTCTGACCCTGTGCATTGTCTTGTTTGTTTGGCAAGTATGTGTGGAATACTACAGTTTTATTGAGAACGTTCTTTCAAAATACACGAACTGTTCTTGTCTTTCAGATTTGACATGTGTTTCCTAAGTTTAATTTTATGCACCCTGTGTGTCTTCTGAGGTCGAAAAAATGATTTCTCCCATCTAAAGATCTCCACAGACTGACGAGTAAATATTTAAAACGAAACAAAAACGTAGTAAAGTCCAAATGCAGAGAAAAGCCAATCAACTTTACCTAAGACGGAAGTTTCTTTTTTTCCCAATAGCCAGAGTCAGCATCGTGATATGGTCAGCAATAATTTACTGTCCTGATTTGATTCCCGCGGTCACCCTTAAGCGATCTGAAATGGACAGTCAAAGTTCAGGTGTCGAGAACTGGGTGGAGTTGCAAGGAGAAATTTTGATATCAGCTCCCTACAATCTCCTCCGTCTTTTCGTTTCCCTCTTCATCTTATCGTTTCCGAGCAATGACATATCGGCAATATCTGCTCAGCTGCTTTACAGTGCGAAACATCTTCTGATTTTATTGATTTGCGGAAACCTCCTCATCCTCCTGCATTCATTTTATGTTCCAGTGTGCATAAAAATCGAATTGATTGTTCAACCCACTACAGTGTTTCATACTGGCAGCAGAGTGCATGGTTACACAGCACTTATCTGAATGCATTTCCGAAGCCAGC
The DNA here is from genome assembly GCA_024679065.1 of Sphyrna mokarran. Classification (NCBI taxonomy): domain Eukaryota; kingdom Metazoa; phylum Chordata; class Chondrichthyes; order Carcharhiniformes; family Carcharhinidae; genus Sphyrna; species Sphyrna mokarran. The sequence continues at coordinate 100,084,910 of JAGIQG010000009.1, forward strand.
AAATCACATATCGCCATGCATGAAACTGAATAAAACGTGTACTGTCATAGTTCTAACAGAGTTTTGATGAAATGTTTCAATTTTCAGACGCTCTGACAGAAAAAAAAAGCGGATGGGCAATTATATTTAAAAAGTTAAAGCAAATTTAAAACGAATAACTGTTATATCACGTTAAAATATCGACAGTACAATAGTATACCACATAATATGAACTGATCTCTCGCAGCTTTTAATGCACGTGTGTAATTTAATTTCGTCCAGGTTCATCCTAACTTCCAATAGCCATGGGATTTCTGATGATATTTGACGTTTCGATAGGTTTGGCAATACATTGGTCAAACTGGTCTGAAACAATTACTTCCTTAATGGTGCCGCACTTTCTCGGGATTTTATTCATAGAAGGTGTTGTGAATCACAAAGTTAGATTAGAGGAAGGATAATAAATTCATTGAAAAATAGAGTCATATAATCCATATAGTGCATAAGCAGGGTGTTGTTTCATCCAGTCTGCACCGACAACAATCCACCATTGTCTTATCCTCATGATCTTACATATTTATCCTACTAATCCGTTCAGACTAACGGAGCATTTACCATGCCGAAACAACATAGCATGCACATTTTTGGACAGTGGGAGGAAATCACAGCTCCCAGAGGAAAACCACGCAGATTTGCGGACAGCGTGCAAGCTCCACAAAACATTACATAATTGCATGACATAACGTCCCAGTGAAATATTGTGCTAACGTTTGCCTTGTCTATTTTGGTTTTTGTCCTATATGTGTCGTATATCAGAAAGTATGCTGTACGAGCGTCAATCAGGTTACATCATTTTTTTTCCTTGTTTTCTATTTAATTTATGCCACACTATAGCAATATAAAGAACATGGCTGCTGGTAGACGTCGAGTTATTCCAAATGCGGAAAAGAAGAATTGAAAAAAAATACAGTCAATTGAAATTAAAATGTAATAAAATGCGAGGGAAGATTGATGTTTCAGGCTTTGTGCTATGAATTTTACATAAACAAGTGTCTATTCCATTACAAACTTAACAACAATACGTTACATTAGAGATATATTTACTTGAAATAATGCCCGCAGGAATATTTAGGCTTAACTAGGCTTATCCAGTTCTTTCTCCATTTAGTTAATTGTTTTCAGAGATATGAGTTTTCAGAAACGTGCATGAAGTCGCATAAGTGGATTGAACAAATTATAAACACAATCTAGAGTCAGTTAACACGCCCGAGAGACAATTCTCATTGAGGTTACTTCTGAGACAAACAAATCCGTTTTCTTTTTCTAGGGCGCACTTTCATTAGAGGCACGACTTTCTGGGGGGCGGGGGGGAATCAAACTTTCGAACTGTTGGCTGAGATTTCACAAAGGGACAGACACATGGATTAAATAGTATCATATGCTGTTTTTCCCCTTTGATCTTCAATTATCAGATGAAGCACCTTGTGAAGACGACATTTATTACTTTGAATTAGAATTTTAGATTGTAACTGCAACGTTCACAAATTCCTCGCTCTGTAACCCTCCAAAACGTATTCAAAGCCATTTTATTGCATTCCTCAATGTTATCAACATCAAAGTGCTGCCGTCATCTTTAAGTCACTTTGATCATTTTACCTTCAGTAAGATAAAACACGAACACATTCAAATGACTTTTCGAGCGACGTGTTCCCTAATGTGCTTCACTATGTCATCCATTGTATTACAATGTATAGTGGATAACACGTTTCCACAGTGATTAGAACGGTTGCCTCGTAGGGAGATGTACTCAGTTCCATTCCCGTCCTATGTCACTGCTTGTGCACAGTTTCGGCATTTTCCTCGTGTCTGAGTCGGCAAAATTATTGGTTCGATGGATTGTTCAGGCTGAAAATTCGCTCTTTATATAAGAGCAGGCGCCGTAGTGTGGCAATTAGGGGATTATCAAAATAATTTTATTGTAGTGGTAATTAAAGACGACTTGTGATACAAATAAATAAAATAAAATACGCTCCATCTCTAGTTTACGAGTAGTTATTGTATTAGTGCTAACATTATACGAAAATTTCCAGAAACTCCGAAATCCTGCCGTCAGCAGACTCTGCAGACTCCTGAAGGACGCTGACGGTGTATTTTTCTTTTTGCCTTGCGGGTTTCGCTGATATTCCAGAAAAAAAGAAAGCGGGAAATAGATCACAAATCTCAAGAGGCACATATTTGCTGACCCTCTGACAAATTGTTGAAGATTTTTATGAACTACTGTTTCCCCGTTTCTGTAAGATACTCTGCATCCAAGTACATTTTGCTGGGTTACACACCACCTTCTTTTATTGTCGGTTGTGCAAAAGCTTCTCCTTGTTTGCTTTTGCTTAAAGCTAATCATACACTTGCTGAAAACAATTTAAATCAATTCCAAAACTTGCACCAATATTAACAGATACATTGCCAAAATGGCACCAACAAAATCTTTTTGTTTGTTTGTTTTTTATTTGATGCATTGCTGAGATAATAAAGAATGTGAATACAGAAAAATAATCAAAGCAATTTGGCTATTGACGGTAGAAAATAAGCATGGACAGATAAACGATGGACTCCAAAATAGCGTCATCATTGCAAAATGAATATTTTACCAAATTCATTCCTTGGCATTTGGTCTTCTGAAAAATACACCCAAAATACATTAAGGGTAAAGGCTGTTTTCAATAAATGCTGACAGATATGTCTACTCGGCATTTACCAAACGCCGAATATGCCAAATTCCATAAAGTTTTGTCGTATTATTCTGGAAACTCCTTACAACCAACGGAATGGATATTGATGTATTTAACCTAATTGCGCTATTTTAAAATTTATTTTTTATTCGACTGCAATCATGGATTTTTTTTTTAAATGTGCCGATCAAATGGCACTTGTATTACCAATTTTGTGACTACGTTCAACATGTCAGTTGAATACTTCAATTGATTGTCATTTATATTAATAATTTGAATGAGCATAGAGGGGACATGGTGAATAAGTTTGCCAATGATAACAATATTGGTGGCATAGTGATCAGTGGAGAAAGTTATCTCCAATTGCAACGAGTTCTTGATCTTCCGGGCCAGCGGGCTGACGTTTGGCAGATGGAGCTTAATTTAGATGTTTTTTTTGGTTGATTGAACCACGGCAGAACTTACTTAATTAACCGTAGGGCGTTAGGGAGAGTTAATGAACAAAAAGACCTAAGGGTACATATTCATAGCTCCTTGAAAGAAAGGGTGGGGGGGGGGGGGGGGGGGGGAGTCACAGGCAGACAGATTGGCGAAGAAGGTATTCAGCATACTTGGTTTCATCGGTCAGAAAATTGAATACGGGATTTGGAAAGTCGTGTTGTTGAAGTAGAAGAAATTGATAAGGCCACACTTGGAATACTGTGTACAGTTCTTGTCACCATATTAGAGAAAGTGCGTTATTAATAGAAAAACTGCAGAGAGAGAAAAAAAAACTAGGATGCTACTCGGACTTGACTGTTTGAATTATAAAACAAGGCTGGATAGACTGGGACTGTTTTTTTCCCTCTGGAACGTAGAAGGCTGAGGGGCGATCTTACAGAGGTCTATAAAATAATGTGGTGCACAGATCAGCTTGATAGTCAATATTTTTTTCCCCAAAGTTAGGGGAGTCTAAAGCAAAAGGACATAGATTTAAGTTGAGATGGGAAAGATACTAAAGTGTCCAGAGGAGTATTGTTTTCACACAAAGGGCGGTGAGAGTCTGGAACAAGCTGTCAGGCTCGTGGGTGGGTACAATTTTCTATTAAAAAAAAATACATTTAAACAGTTACTTTTTAGCAAGATGGGTATAGAGAGATATGGGCCAAATGCAGGAATTGGGATTAGTTTAGGGATTTAGATAAAAAGGATGACATGTAACAAATTAGGCCGAAAGGCCTATTTCAATGCTGTGAGCTTCTATGACTTTAGTGCGTTCTGAATCGCTTGTTAACTCTTTGTTAGCAATATAATCACTGCCATTCTGAGGGAATTTTATAATTCAAACAGTCAAGTCCGAGTAGCATCCTAGTTTTTTTTCTCTCTCTGCAGTTTTTCTATTAATAACGCACTTTCTCTAATATGGTGACAAGAACTGTACACAGTATTCCAAGTGTGGCCTTATCAATTTCTTCTACTTCAACAACACGACTTTCCAAATCCCGTATTCAATTTTCTGACCGATGAAACCAAGTATGCTGAATACCTTCTTCGCCAATCTGTCTGCCTGTGACTAACCCCCCCCCCCCCACCCCCACCCTCATACATTCTGTATCGGCTACAGTTTACAACGAGCTACAATATATTCGGCAGGGAAAACATGATTCAACCAAGAAAATTAATTTGACAACGATGGCTTTCCCACAACAAGCACGCTCCACTGGTGTGTTACATTTCCCACCGCAGATGGGCGGGAGACCCTGTCGGAATTTGTGCTCAACCCTTCCCAATGTCTGATGTTGTGCTCCTGGCATCCTCAGTTAAAACAGGCGGATTTTAAAACAATGGAACAATGGGAAGCTATCAGACTCACTTCCCAAGTGGAGTTAAGAGGTCAGTGCTTTGGTAGCTGAAGCAGGGGACCTGTGCAGATTTCTAATGAGAACCAACAGGAATAAATATGATGCAAAAATATTAAAAGGGGTTAGAAAAGTGGTTAAAATAGATGTACACGTTCGCTATCTCTACTTGGCAAACAACACTCGGTGCAATTGAACTCGCCTCACTATCCCAAACCTCTAACCTCGGTCTGCCAATGATCCACATCATAGGTTAAGCCAAGCTTGTTTGCAACGCTTCATTGTATGCGATTATTCTGTCCGGCATCCTCTGCGGCGCCACGGCCGAAAATTCCCGTTTTTTTTTTGGAGGGGGAGGGTGAGGTGGGGTACTGGGCAGTGTTTTTGTCATTCTCTACGGTGAGCGACTTTGGAACTGGAACGGTTAAATCAATTATGGAGTCAGATATCCCATAACCTGTCGGCTGGAAGGCCCGGACGTAAAAAAAAACAACCTCTATGCTTCTCTGGTGTGCTGAATAGAATCTGACATTTTCTTTCGGAAGGTGGAGCAGTTGCAGTAAAGTATCGTTGCCCTGTAATCATCTAGGTCCCTGACCTAGATGTACTCAAGTGCCTGCACCACGCAGTTCATATTCTTCAGCACGGAACTTCAACTGCGTGCAGCAGCCTCGAAGTGTCGAGCTCAATGCGGCAGCACGCAGAAACGGCCATCTCCGACTTTTTTTTTCCATTCATGGAACGTGGGCGTCACTGACTGGCGAAAATTTATTATCCAACCCTAGTTACCCAAAGACAGATGAGTGGCAAACACGCTGCTGTGGCTCTGGAGTCACGTGCATATCAGAGCGGATATGGGCGCAATTTTCCTTACTTAAACGAAATTAATGAACGAGTTGAATTTTTTGGACAATCAACAACGTTTTCATGGGCATAAGCAGATACTTAACTCCATAGGTTTGTTCTTATATTCAAAATCCAATAGTTGCGTTGGCGGGTCTAGTACCCGTGAGCTTCGAAGTAAAGCTGAGTTTCAGGTTTCATCACATTGCGGTAATGCCACTGGGGCATCACATGCCTGAAGGGCTGGCTTAAACGTAAGATGTTGGAATTTATCTCGTTATCTTCGCGATCTGAGGAGCAATGCGAATATCTGTTTTTGATCTTTCACTCGGAGGTCCAGATCTAAAGACATGTCAAATTACTGCGGCGCATCAGATGTTGTCTAGTTGATCTCTAAATGCCACATCACTGTCTTGGCTTGTTTCTTTTTCTCTCTATTGATACTGTGGTATGTCTCTGAACTGGGTAAGAATGTGACAGGTTGCGGTCACTTTTCTTCAGGTTGCACTGCTGTGAATTCGGCAGATCGTACGTCTGGCCTACTCTAGTATTGGAAGGCAGATATGTTGAGCACATGGGAATGACACAGTTGGGGAAGTGATAGCCTTCTCGCGTGTTTCAAAAGCCCTCACTTGCTTTTCTCTTACACATTACCAACTAAACAAAAAACGGGCTGTGTCGCTCGGCGACAAACATTGCGCTTTTCTCAGACTCATGAGTTGTTTCAAATCGATCATCTCTCCGCCCGTTCCGTGCCTCTCCCGCCTACAGGTAGCGCTCCTTTCCTTCAAGGGAACAGATGAAGAGAGTGTAAGGCGTCCGTGAGACAAATGGGCGTCCGTGAGTGGGTGAGCAGATTACAATCAGACTCGTGACTTACCCTAGATTAGGGGAGGTGGTCATTTATCCCCTACCTGCAATACACTGTCGAACTCGTCAGCGGAAAGTTGACACTTAACAGCTCTCCGAAAATACCGATGCTGTGTTAGTGACATTTCCGGAATGCCCTTTCCCTGGCCTATGGTAAAGTTTCCAGAAGATGCTCCCCATGCCATTCAGCATTCAGACCAGTTGCTGGCTTCAATGCTTCTGTGCGGCCTTCTGTGCAGGCATCGTCTTTTTTGGATTAGCAATAAACGCTGGGAAGGCATTTATGTGGAACTCCCCAGTGATCGAAACATCCAGCCTGAAGGCAGGCCAGAGAATCAGAGTCTATGTGCGTGGCCTGAAACCAAGGAACTATGCTGGATCGGGTTGAATGTTGCATAATGGAACATCGAAACGAATGGATGCGGCTTGCTACGACAGTGGAAGCACATGATGCAACATATCAGGTATCCCGATCGATGACAATACAAAGCTAGTCTTTTCAAATTGTTTGTGATGAGAAACATGTTAATATGCATGCACGGTTTCTGATCGTCATCCACTTGAAGTCAGCCACACTTCAAGTCTTCAGTTCTTTCATTGCAAGGGTTTCTATCATTCGAAATGGCTGAAATGTTAGTAATAACATCCCAGTTTTAGACACGTCATTCCATACGTGGCACCCTATTCCATACCCTAAACACTTTGAGTAAAGAATCTACTTCCCCCCTGTATCTCCCGCCATGAACTTTATTAGCTATGCTCCCTAGTAATAATTACATCCACCCGAAGACACGATCTTTGCACGCCCACTCTATCAATTCCGCTCATCTTCTTATAAACCTCCATCAAGTCGCCACACATCTTCGTCTGTTCTAAAGAACAAAGTCAAAGCTCCCTCAATTTTTCCTCATCTTTATTTCGCATCTGCATTTATTTGGAGAATATAAGGGCCGCAGTAAAACATGAACTTTAGTTGATAATCTGAAAGACGTGAACATCGTCGATATTATCAAGTGTTTATTCCAGTATTTAACTATTCATTCATTAAACAATTCAAAACATATTGGAATCTGAAATGGTTGCGCTGAATTACATGAATTGAATCAACTATTTCTAAATTGAACGGATGTCCCAATGACACACAATGTAGATAGCACATAAAACATTGAGGATGGAGCCTAGTGCAAGAAATAATACAAAATACATACTACGCTCAAGAATACAATATGCATTAGTTTTGCTGTCGCCACAGTAAAGCAATCCTTCCAGAATGTTAAGAATGGTAATAAGATAAAATGAGTTTAGTATAACGAGAGTGACGTGATTAATTGACTTATCCTTGTTTAACCTGAACTTATTACTGGCCGCACTCGCTCTCCTCAAGCAGACGCGTGAAATCATTACTCCTTTCAAAGCTGTAAGCACGTCACAAATCCATAGATATTTCAAATGACTGGCCATTGATTTTGGTCATACCTAAAAGAAAAATCGTATTTTTGGAAAGAAGCGCCCTGTATTCTCAAACTATTATCACTTCAACGTTTATTTTAGATTTCCAGAAGCTGCAATATTTTGTTTTTAAATTTCCCTTAGTTGTTTTCGAGTATTGTTGGAGCTACACATATCAACTATAACGCTTATACAGCTGTTGTAGTGCATTATATGGTCAAGAACAGCCCCAAGAATGCAATAACTGTGGATTCAGCGATTATATTGCCAATGAATCTCAATGGATGGAGACTATGTGTTTTCTCTTCTTGAAGCAGACGTTAACCTCGCAATACTGTGGGGCGAGTGTTAATTTTCAATTGTCAGCCAAAGAGAGCAAACTCAGGAAAACGTGAATTTCCCTTGGTCATGTTGAAAATCTTGATAATTGTGGACGAATACCATCTTGTGTATTGAATATAGCGAATGACTCATTCAACAATACAATCGTATTATATAGTAACTGGTAGAGCAGCACTTTGGAGTGATTACAGCCAATTAGCGCAAACATTTGTAGTGGTTCTGTAAGGTCAGTCATCTCAGAAGGAATCCCTCAGGGTAGTTTTCTAGCCCCAACAGCCTTCAGCTGTTTCATGAATGTCCTTCAGATGTTGGGATGTTCGATGAAGATTGTACAACGTTCAGCAAAATTGGCGACTGCTCAGATACCCAGCCCATGTTCACACGCAACAAGGTCTGAAAAATATCCAACCTGGGACTGACAAGTGGCAAAGCACTTTCACGCCTCACAATTTCCACCCTTTAGCAATCACCAATGAAAAATACTCTAACCATAGTCCCTAGACTTTCAATGGTATTTCTATCAGTGATTCCCCCACCGCCAAAATGCTTAGGGTTACCATTAATTAGAAACTCAACTGGCTCACCACATAAACACAGTGACTACAAGAGCAGGTTAGCGGTTGGAAATAGTGCGACGAGTGACAGACCGCTCAACTCCACAATGGCAGCTTGAGGCTATTCAGGCTCACTACTTAAAAATAGATTGTCGGTGGATGGTAGATTCATTTTGTGGAGATGCCAAATGGAGCAAGAAGTGATTAATTTGGGACTTCCGAGACTCTAATCTGCTGTTCTAGCCACATTATTTACATTATTGCACTGTTCAGTTTCTGTTCAGGATGGACCACATTTTTTTTTTACCTTGGAGAATTCAGCAATTGTGTTGCAACGTTGTTTCAATGGATGGCGGTTCTGCATTTGGCTTCTTGGATTGAACCATAATTCTGTGGCCAAACGCTACTTGTCAATTGTCAGGTCAAACTGGGATTTGTTTTTTTGCTAATACACTTGAAAATCTTGATCATCTCAGACAAATAGGTCACTTCGATACAGTTTGTGACCACTCACTCATTGTATTTTGTTTTTTTTTTGTTAGCAGGAATGGTCCAGCAAAACTGCAATAATTATAGTCAACTGAATCAAGCATTTGTAAATTGAACAGATAGATCAGCTAGACAGAATAACTGGGTTAATCATTCTACAAATCAATTGAAGCTAGCGTCAAGTGCAATTGAAGTCAATACCACTAAAAACAAAAATTTTACGAGTCGAGATAGAGGCAAAGTGCAACATATTTTTGTATTGTAGATGCCTTATTTAAAAATAGCATCCAAAATATTAAGGGTGACATTGAGACACATTGTGTTTAGTAGAAGAAGAGATGTACGCAAAGTTGACCTCTCCATATGTCACCTGATCTTCTGGACATCTGGTCTTGATCTGTTCAAATGGATAAGTACAACTAATTAAACTTTCCAAACCTCTCAACATACGACTGAACCTGAGAAAATTTCATTGACCTTAATCAACATTCGTTTTCTTTTCAGAAAGCCAAAATCCGCTCAAAATTCTAAAATATTTGCTCTTAATTGAAAAAAAAATACATTTAGAACACTGCTTCCAGTGTAGCCAAAGTTAAATTGTTGTCATGGGAATCTAATGAAAAACAATGATGTGAACTTGCAAAACGCTGTTTATTTTCTGCCCCCGAACCCGCCACCATCCCCCCCCCCCTCTCCGTTTTGTCGGTTAATGGCGTGTGCATTATATTAGGAATCCCTCCTTTTGCTAAAGAAAACATGAAATCATACGCTCTTTGTGCACATTTGTGAGAAGTTGTATTTGCAGGCTGTACCAAAAAAAAAATGCTCATCAGAAGGTGAATCTCACCTGCATCTATAAAACCCGGCAGACCATACAATGTACATATAGCCAAGTTACTGATAATGAGTGTATTCTATGATTTTGGCACAGCAAAATTAATAGCACGAAAATGTCATTTTTTCTGCATGGGATGAGGTGGGGCATGTAGGGGGCTGAGGTGGTGGCGGCGGTGGGGTGGACGTCTTGAAGGACGCTGAGGAATCCAGTATCTACAGGTCAGCGTTCATGAGTTTGGTAGTTGTTGTTGGAGTTGCTTTAATGGATTTCAGCAGACTAATCGTATGCACAATAATGCAACGTTCTAAGTTTGGCTTGCGTGCTTGAAGGCATAGGTGGCGCCTAAGGATTGGTGGCAAATGGATTGCAGTTGAGCATCAAGTGATCTGCATTCTCTTGGATTGCGTTGAAGTTCTTGAGTGTTGTTGGAGCTGTATCTATTATGACAGCTCGCGGCTTAATCCTTAATCGAACGTTGGAGATGGTGAAGAACATTTGGGGACGTGCCGGGTGGAGACAGATTTGTTTCACTGATTAGATAATTACGAAAATCTAATTTGCTGTTCTCGCCAAAGCATTTATACATCTGACACTGTTAATTTTCTCGTCATGGTCGACCGAATTGATTTTTATAACGAAGCATTCAGTGCCTTCATTGTCGTTTAATTTAATGGATACGTTTCAGCATTTGTCTTCTTGGATCAGTTTGCTGAAAGACAATTCTGTGCCCGAATGCGTATTGTCAAACGTCAGATCAAACCAGGAAAATCAGGAAAACCTGAATTTGGGGTGATATCATGATAATTTTGCTAGTCTGAGAAAAATACACCAATTTAGTGAAATTCACTGAATGATGCTGAATCCTTTCGTTAGCAGAAGTGGTTGTGCATAACTATGCAATGATTACAGCTAACTGAATCAAATATTTGCAAATTGAACAGATAGATCAATTCTGCGATTCTGTGATTCTGTGAATTACGCTAAATGACTGGGAACAACATTCTAGTCGTAAATGGAATCATGAGTCAAGAAAAAGTTGAAGTCGAGACCATTAAAGGTGACGTTTTACGTGGCGGGATTCGACCAAAGTTCATTATGTGTCTGTTTTGCTAATGCTTTAGTTAATCAAACCCTCCAAACTATTAAGCGTGACATTGAGGAGCATTTAGATTGTTGGAAGAAGATTGGTTCAAAATAAAGTTAACTTCTTGGTATGTTCTCTGATCTTATGTCCATCTTGTCTTGATCTGCTCAAATGAAGAAATCAAGCTAATTAACCGGTACAAAGCTCAAAGAGTCCTACAGAACTATTGAAATTTCAAATGACCTGAAATTGATCTCGATTTCTTCTCAGCAACCGACTTCCCTGCTCAAACATCCATCGCTTCGGTTCTTGATTTAAAATTGTATTAGCTGTGGGGTTTTGCTTTCAGTCTTGCCATAATTAAATTGATGTAATGGGATGGAATTCGGAATCAATGATTTCCATTTGAAGGACAGCTATTTATTTTTTTGGACTTCCGTTTTGTTGTTAATTAACGGTAACTACACATTTGGAACAGCTCTTTATTGGAAAAACAAGGGCCAACTTTTTTATACTCCCACATTAAAAGTTTTGGATGCTAACCAAACCAGAAATTAATGCTCATCAGAAGGCAGAGCTGATCTACATCGATGAAACCCTACAGATCATGCAGCCTTGCATATCTTCAGTACTACTGATAATCGTGTGCAGTTATTCTGATACAGTAAAATTGATGACACAACAATATATTTTAACGTCGGGTGGCGTTTCCCAGATCTTCGGGCGACTTGTTTTTGAAGGTTGCCGAGAAATTCCGTTTCCAGGTGACAGCGGCCATATGTTTGGTATTTGCCATTGGAGACATTTTGATGAATTTCATCAGACGAATATTGTGAATAATGCTTCATTCGTGTGCGTTTGGCGTATATGCTTGAGGGGATAGGTAGGGCTTTATATGTTGTTGGCTGAGGGAGTGGTGTTGAACGTAAAAATGCTTGTTTTCCATCAGATGGCTTTGACGATGAGGGTTGTTGGAGTTACACCTACCATGGCAGGTCGAGGCTATTCAATCATACTCCTTAAGTACACTTTTCAGATGGTGGATAAATTTTTGGGAGGAATTGGATGAGACAAGAGAGATGATTAATGCGTTAGTGCCTCGAACCTGGCACTCTCCAGTTTCTGGTCGAATTCGACCTTAAAATTTTTAAGAAGGATACATTCAGCGAATACTTTGCCAACCAATTTCAATTGATGACGGTTATGATTTACTCTTTTCGGAGCAGTTTGTTGTCTCGCAATTCTATGCATGAATGCAACTTGCCACTTGTCAAGCCAAACAAGGAATGCCAAGAGAACTTGAGATTCCATTGAGCCACTTGAAAATATTGATAAAATAAGACAAACAAATTTAGTCCAGTGTTCACTCACTCGCTAATTGGATAACGCAAAATCCTACTACTAATGATAATGTTCGAGTATCACTATGTGATAATTGCTGTCATCTAGATCAAACTTTTGCCAAATGAACAGCTGGACAAATTACAAACAATGACTGAGGACATTAATGTAAGCAAGTGAAAGCAAGTGTAAATAATAATTGAAGCCAATACCGTGAGAATCGAAATTTTATGAGACGAAAGAAGATTAGAAAGCAATTGGAATGAGTTTTCTTGTTGACTTGGTTGAGCAAAAGCTCCAAAATATCAAGAGTGGCATTGAGTCCGATTTTGGAAGAAGAGATACAGAAAGTTGACTTCTTGAAATGTGACTTGATCTTATGTCCATCTTGTCTCGATCTACCCAAATGGAAAAGTAAGGCAAACTAATCGTTCGAAAGATCGTGCCGGCCCATAGAGTTTCTCAGATTTCGAACGGCGTGTCATTGGCCTTCATTCAGTAATTCCCTATATCAGGTAGCGACTTTCCTGCTCAAAATACTATCACGTTCCCCATCTTAATGCAATATTACTTTATCCGCAGCATTTTGATTTCAGGCTTATCAAAATGAAATTGCTGTAATGGAAATTAATGATATATAATCGAAAAAAAAGTTACTGATTTTCTGGTCCTCCTTCGTTTTCACTATTCATAGCGGTTAACACAAAAGAGGAATCCCTCTTTTGTAATTAGTGGTCTTCAGAAGGCTTAGGTGATCTACATACTTGAAACCCTACAGGCCATACAGAGTAAGTAAATCCACAGTGCTGTTGGTGAGCGTGCATATGATTTTGATAAAACAAAATTAATGTCACACCAATACATTTTAATGTCGGGTGGCATTGTCGAGGAGTTGCTGGGGGTGAGTGACGAGTGGGGGTGGTAGTAGGGGAAAGGGGGCTACTTGCATTTGCCAATTCTCGAGGAATTCCTTTCTTACAGGACAAGGGTCATGTCATCAAATTCACTATTGGAGTTATTTTGATGGTTTCTAGCAAAACAGTTTGTGCACATTGCTGCAACGAGTTTGGCCTGAATATTGAGGGGGTAGTGCAATTGGCATTAGTTTTATTGTTACCTTAAGCCATCACTCCAAATGAATAAGATTGGCTTAAAGTCAAATAGGCATTATTGAATGAAGAGAGGTACGAAAAAAATGCGTTCTGTTGTGTCACCTGATCTTCTGTCCATTTTGTCTCGATCTGCTCAAATGGAGAAAGAAAACAATTTACTCGTACCAAACCTTGAGCCGTCCCCCAGAACTCATTAGATTTCAAATGCCCTGTCATTGACCTTTATCAGTAATTCGCTTTATTTTCAAGTTGCATCTTTCCTTTTCAAACTTTCATCACTTCTCCTCCGAATTTAAAATTGTCAATATTTTCATTTCACTCTTGCTGAATGCAATTAATGTAATGGGAAGCTAATTACAATTAATGATTTCCAATTGAAAAATATTTATTTATTACCTGACTGTCTAGTTAAAAGCGTTATGGTTCAATTATGAATCCCATTTTTAACAATAAAGCATAACTTGAACGCTCTATTATAATCATTCTGAAAAGTAACGTTTGCCAGCTGGAGCAAAATCAATGCTCATTAGCAATTGGAGGTGATCTGCCTCCATGGAGTCCTGCAGGCCATGCACTGCCCGAAAACACAGATTGTTCATTGTATGCATGTCATTTGAATTGGCACAGCAATATTGATGGTTCCGCAATATATTTAAATGTAGCTTGGTTTTGGCCTGGAGTAGGGATGGGGAGGGCCTTAAAGGATGTCGAGGAACTCAGTTTCTGCAGGTCAGCGTTCATGTGTTTGTAAATTGCTGTTGGAATTGTTGTGGTGAATTTCAGCAGAAGAATATTGTGCACAATAACGCAACAGTGTGCATTTGGCATGTGTCATTGACGCGGAAGGTAAGGCATTTCACAAGTGTTGATTGAAGGAGTGCGGACTAACGTCAAGCCGTCTGCATTGTATGGGTTGGTGTTGTGGCTGTTTAGTTTATTTTTGGAGCTATATCTATGAAGACAGGTGAAGGCTCTTCAAGCTTACTCCTGAATTGTACGTTACAGACGGTAGACAACATTTTGGGCAGATTCCAAATGAAAGAAGAGGCAATTAACTCGTTACCAGCTTCGAAAACTCGAATCCGTTATTTTAGCCGCATTATTTTTTCTTAAGTACTATTCAATTTCGATTCAAAGTCGAACGCACGGGTATTTATAACGGATGATTCAGTGACTGTACTGACAGTTGGTCTCTTTGGATGGCTTTTATGTATTTGTCTTCTTGGATCAGTTTGCTACATCACAATGCTGTGGCCCGAAACCTACTTTTGCATTGGCAGATAAAATCAGTAAAATCAGGAGAACTCGAAGTTTGGTAGATAAGCTTGAAAATATTGTTATTTGCAGACGGATAACACATTTAGTAGAATGTGAGGCCAATGTGTGGTCGCTCATTGCATAATGCAAAAAAAATATTTTTAGCGGAAAATGTCCATCCTTACTCTATGACAATTACAACCAAATTAATCAAGCATTTGCAACTTGAACAGATAGATCAATTTCGTGCAATGTCTATGGGCATCATTCTCAAATTTAATGAAGGAAGGACCAAGAACAATTGAAGTCAATATAAGTAAAGACGAAACTTTACAAAACGAGATGTGACCAAAGTGCAATAGATGCTCATTTTGCTGACGACTTAGTTATGCAAACCCACTAAAATATTAAGAATGGTATTGAAGAACACTTAGGTTGTTCGAGAAAGGGAGGTATGGAATTTGATTTCTTGAAATATCACCTGATCTTATGTCCATCATGTCTCGAGCTGCTCAAATGGAAAAGTAAAGTTATGTAATCGATCTAACATCGAAGCATATCACAGTACGGATGAGATTTCATATGAGGTGTCATTGACCTTTATCAATAACTCACTTTATTTTCAGGAAGCCAAATTCCTCCTCACGATTCAATCAATTTTCCTATTAGTTTAAAATTCCACTATCTGCAGTGTTTTGCTTTCACACATGCCAAAAGAAAATCGATGTAAATGGAAACTATTCGGAATTAATGATTTCCAATTAAAAGAACGCTCTTTCTTTGCTGCCCTCCTCCATTACGTTGGATGATAGCCCTAACACTGAATTAGAAATTCCTCTTATTGTAAGAAAAGACCATTTACTTTTTTGCATTAATTCATGAGAAGACCAGAAATTAATGTTCGTCAGAAGGCGGAGGTGATCTGCATCCAGGATGCCCCGCAGACCATTCAATGTACCGATATCGACAGAGCTGATGGCAAGCGTGTACCATCATTTTCATACAGCAGCCTTGATGGCACGGCAATATGCTTTACATTCGGGCGATGCTGTCTAGGCCTTGAATGACTGGAACTTGAAGGCCGTCAATGATTCACGTTTCCATACGAAAGTAGTCATGTGATTCTAATTTGTTATTGAAGTTGTTTTGATGAATAGGAACAGAAGGATGTTAAGAACATAGATGCAGGGTGTGCTATTCACTTGTGTGATTACGAGGCCGTGTGTATCCGTTCTATATTGTTGGCTGACAGAAAGAGGTTGAGCATCAAGCCGTTTGTTCCCTGTTTGATGACGTTGAAGTTCTTGACTATTGTAGCGAGATCTATCATGACAATTCGCGACTATTGCATCATTCTTTTTAAATTGTAGGTTATAGATGGTGGACGGATTTTGCGGAGGAGTTGAATCCGATAAGGGTAAGCCCGTTTCACGTTTCTTCAACCTCAAGAATAATAGAGCTGGCATTATTCAGTTTCTAGTCAAGGATGTAGATTGCAGTTGGTATGGGGAGGAGGAGTGGATTTAACGATTTTATTGCCAATTAATCTCAATGGAAGAAGGATATGCATTTCTCCCTTGGAGCAGTTTATAGCCTCAGAATTCTCTGGCCCGAATTCATGTTTACTTTTCAGGCCAGACGGGAAAATCAGCAGAATGTGAGTTTCCATTGAGCAGCTTGAATACGTTAACAATCTCAGACAAACACGCTACTTTAGTACAGTGCGTGACCACTTGCTAATTGAATAATGCATAATCCTTTGATTCGCGATAATGGTCGAGCAGTACGTGTGATAATTACAGTCACCTGAAATAACTATTGCCCAAAAGGTTACTAGCGACACTCCATTACTGAGAACATTCTTCTACTAGTAAAAGTAAGGGCGTTTCAAGAATATTGAAGTCAATACATCAAAAATAAAATTTTACGAGATTTTTTTTTAAAACAAGCAAGTGGCATTAGATTTATTGTTGGCTCAGTTAAGCAACCATACAAAATATTCAGAATGGCATTGACTCAGATTTAGTTTTTTTGGAAGAAAACTACGAACATTTGGCTTCTTGCTCTGTTACCTGAACTCATGCCTATGTTGTCCAAATCAGCTCCTTTTGAGAAGTAAAGCAAAATATTCGCTCCAAAGCTCGACTGTCCCATGGAGTGCATCCTAGTTCAAATGACGCCTCATTGATTGGCATTCATCAGTAATTTGCTTTCATTTCAGAAAGCCGCATTCTTTTCAAGCATTATTCGCTTCCCCTCTTACGTTTACATTACATTCCTGTATTGTTTTGATTCATCTTTGCCAGAATTGAAGTGATGCGAAGCTAATAGGAATAACTTATTTCCGATTGTAGGAAAGCTATTGATTCCTGGCCCTTTTCCATTTGGTGGTTAATCGCGTTAACGATAAATTAAGCATTCTTTTCTTATCAAAAAAACCCTTTGTATTCATCAATTAGAAGTAGTGGTTGACGGATAGAGCAGAAATTAATGTTCATTAGAATGTGGATGTTGTCAGCATTCATAAAAGCCTGCAGACCATGCAGTGTCCAAGAATCCAGATTGCTGTTTGTGTGCGTGTTTCTTGATTTTGGCAGAGCCCAATTGATGACTCAACAATATATTTTACGGCCACTTGGTTTTGGCATAATCCGGGAAGGCAGTAAGGGAGGGGGAGACGGAAGGGTGGAGAAGGTAGGGTAGAGAGGAGAGAAGGGATTGGAGGGGTGGCACTTGAAGGATATCCAATAATTTAGTTTCTACAGGTGAACGTTCATCTGTTTGGACGTTGCTATTACAATTGTTTTAATGAATTGTAACAGACGATTCTTTTGCGTGACAGTGTAATTGTGTGGTTTTGTTTGTTCCGTTTACGGAGAAGGTGGGATATTTCCTGATTGTTTTCTGACGGAATGCTGATCAACGTCAAGCCACCTGTATTGTATTGGTTGGCAGTATAGTTGTTCTGTGTTGTTGGATCTATATCTATAAATGGGAAGTCGAGGTGTTTCAAGATTACTTTTGGATTCCATATCGTTGAAGATGAACAGCATTTCAGGGTCTTGCCCGATGGAACTAAACGAGATTACCTCTTTACATGCTTCTTGAAAATAATCCGCTATTTTAATACTTATAAAACAGACACTGTTCAGTTAGTCATGTTCGAACCGAAGAACATTTTGCAACGAATCGTTCAACGACTGTATTGCCATTTAATCACGACGGATGGTCTTTACGTAATTTGTGTCCTTGGATGAGTCTGTAGCATCGCAATTCTGTGTCCCCAATTCTACTTGCCAACTGTGAGATCAAATCGGTAGAATCAGCAGAACATGAATTCCGTTGTTAAGTTTGAAAATTGTATCAATGGCAGACAGGAATACAGATTTAGCATGACTATTAGCTCGTTGAATATTGCAAAATCATATTATTTGAAGAAATGCTCAGCCATAACTGCGCAAAAATTACAGTCAAATCCGTCAAGTATTTGTCAATTGAATAGGTGGGTCTTCCACACCCAATGACAGAGAGCGTAATTTTCCAAGTAAATGGAAGCAAGCGTCAACAATAATTGAAATCACTACCTCTAAAAAGACAATCTTACGAGACGAGATGAGACCAAAAAGGTAAGTGCAATTAGTATTGTTTTCCCTGTTGCCTTAGTTAAGCAACAGCTCCAAAATATTAGGAGTTTCTCTGAGTCAGATTGGGATTACTGGAAGAAGACTGATATGGAAAGTTGACTTCTTGAAATGATACCTGATCTTATGTCCATCTTGTATCGATCTGTCGATATCGAGAAGTAAAACAAATTTATCATTCCAAAACTCGTGCTGTTCCACATAACGACACAATTTTCAAATTACGTGGCATGGACCTTCAGCAATATTTCGCTTCAATTTTAGGTAGGACTTTCCTACTTAAAATGTCAATACAATTTTTCTTATCTTTCTTTTTATCCGCAGTATTTTGAATTTAATCTCGACAAAATGAAACTGATATAATGGGGAGCTAATGATAATTAATCATATCAAATTGAAAGAGCTAAAGTTATCTTCTAGCCCTCTTCAACGTTGTTGGTTAATAACGGCAACATCAAAATAGGAATCTCTCATTTTTGTAAAAAAAATAATTAACAACTTGTTGTTCCTTTATATCCTCATTGGGGACTAATGTTTGTCGGTATGGCTGAAGTCAATATTCATCAAAGGTTGGAAGAGATTTGCATTCCTCGAGACCCTATAGAACATGTAGAGTACGTATATCCACAGCATTGTTGATAAGCATGTACAAAGTTTCGAAACAGCATTTTTGATGGCAGGACCATATGGTTTAATACCAGATGGTGCTGTAAAGGGTTGTATGTGTGTGTATGTGGGTAGGGGTGCGTTGGGGAGGGAAGAGGGGTTTCTAGTTGAAGGTTGTCGAGTAATTGCGTTTCTACAGATCAACAGTTGGAATTTGCTGTTGCATTGTTTCGATTAATTCAAGCAAAATAATATTGTACACACCGATGCAACGGTGCGTGTTTGACTTGTGGGGATGAGGGGGTAGATGGGGCCGTTAAGTAATATTGGCTGACAGAGAGCAATATAACATCAAACGGTGTGCTTTCTACAGATGGCATTAACACGATTGAACCTGTTGAATGTTGTCCATGAGCTATATCCAGGATGGCTGTTCTAGCTTTGCAGTCATACTCCTTAATTATTCGTTGCAGATAGTGGACAGAATGATGGGGAGAAGTTGATAGGGCCCGAGGTGATTAATTCCTTAAATGCTTATTAGCCTCTAATCTGCTAACCTCGATATATTATTGATGCAGCTAGCACTGTGCATTTTATATTCAATATTGGTGCCAACAATTTTTATGAAGGTTGACTCAGCGATTGTATTGCAAATTAATCTCAATGGGTAAATGTTATTTCTTTCTCCGTTTGGAACAATTTGTTGCCTCACAATTCTCTGACCCGAATAATAATTTTCACTTGTCAGGCCAAATTGGGAATATGAGGAGAACTTGTGTTTCCTTAGAGCATTTTGAAATAATCACAATCTAAAAAAAAGTCACCACTAAAGTACAGTGTCTAACTGGATAATGAAAATGGTATTATTAGCTACAATGGTCGAGCATTACAGTGTGATAATTACATCACTTGAATCAAAGATTTGCAACTGAACAGATGGATCAATGAGACACAGGGACTGACTACATTATTGTCTAAATGAATTGAAGCAAACATTAAGAATAACTGAAATCTATACCACTTAGTGCCAAATTTTACGAGACAAGTCAAAGCCAGAGTGCAATTAATATTAATTTCACTGTTGCCATAAGTAAAGCCATCCCTCGACATTAATAGGAATGACATTGAATCAGGTTGACATTTATGGAAGAAGAGGGGTAAAGTTGGCTTCTTGTTATGTCACCTGATCTTCTGTCCATCTTGTCTCGATCTGCTCAAATAGAGAAGTAAATCGTTACAAAGTTTGAGCCATCCCACAGAACATGCCAAATTTCAAATGACGTGTTACTTGCATTCTTCAGTAATTCGCTTTCTTTCCAGTCAGCCCCTTTTCTCTTCAGACTTTCGTCACTTCTCTTATTTTAAAGCTCCTTATTCTGCAGTATTTTGATGTCAGTCTTGCCAAAATGAAATTGATGTGATGTGAAGCTAATAAGAATTATTGAATTTCAATTGAAAGAAAACTAGAACACTACAGCACAAACACGCCCTTCGGCCCACAAGTTGTTTCTTTCCTGAATCTCCGTTTTGGCGGTTTATAACATGAACACCAAATTAGGAAAGCCTCACTTGTAACAACAAAAAGCCAATTTTTACTCTCTTTATATTCCTCCATGAGAAGTAGTCTTTGCAAGCTGGAGCTCTATTAATGCTCATTAGAATGTGGAAATGGTCTGCATCCATGAAAATCTGCAGAACACACACTGTCCGAAAATCCAGACTGCTGTTTGTATGCGTGTTCCTTGATTTTGGTTCGGAAAATTGATAGCTCCACAATATATTTTAAGGTCAGCACGAGGTGGGGATGTGGGGTTGGTGGGGGGCGGCGTGGAGGGGATGGTGGGTATTAGTTGGGATTGAATGATATCAAAGAATGTCTACAGGAAAGCCTGTATTTGTAAATTGTTATTGGACGTATTTTGATGAATTTCAGCAGACGGGTTTTGCGCACAATCATGAAACGGTGTGAGTTTGGCTTGTGTCGTTGACGGGGTAGCTGGGACATTTCACGATTGTTGTTTGGCAATCTGCGGATTCACATCAAGCCGCCAGCATTACATTGGTTGGCATTATGGTTGTTAACCGTTGTTGGAACTATATTTATCATGCCAGGTCAAGGGTGTTCAAGCTTACTCCGGAGTTGTACAATGCTGGTGGTGTATAGCATTCTGAGGAGTTTGCGGATGGAACAAGAAGTGATTAACTCGTCCCACATGTCCAAATCCAAACCTGCAAGAGACGCTGTTCAATTTATTGTCAAGTTCGATCTTAAGGATTATTTAGGACAGTGGATTCAGCGAGTATATTGCCATTTAATGCCAACGCATAAGCGTTGTGTTTATGCCTTCGTGGATCAGTTGGCTGCATCTCAATTCGTTAGCCCAATATGCCACCTTGTCCGTTGTCAAGGTAAATCTGGAAAATTCAGGCGAACTTGGATTTGGGAGGATAAGCGTGAAGATCTTGTCCATTGCAGACAAATGTTCCAATGTAGCAGAGTGGGTGACATTTCATTCATTGAATAATGTAAATTCCTATTGTGTGCAGAAATGGAGCAGCATAATCGCTCAATTACAGTCAAATCAATCAAGAATTTTCAATTATTCACATAGGTGAATTACACACAGTGGAAGCAGACGTTAACAATAATTGAAATCAACATGCTAAAGACGAAATTTTACAAGACAAGAACATAGATAGTACAGATGATATTACCTTTCCTCCTGCCTTTATTAAGCAACAACTCCAAAATATTAAGATTGGCATCGAGTCAGATTGAGATGACTGGAAGAAGAAAGGAACGGAAATCTCTCTTCATGAAATGTTACCTGATCTTATGTCCATCTTATTTCGATCTGCTCCAATGTAGAAGTAAAGCAAATTAATGGTGTCAAAAAGCGAGCCACCTCACAGATCTGATATAGTTTCAAATGGCGTGTCATTGACTTTCATCAGGAACTCGTTTTCTTTTCAGATATCTTCTTCCCTTCTCAAATGTTCATCACTTCCCCTCTCAATTTAAAATTCCTTTACCTGAACTATTGTGATTTCAGTCTTACCAAAATGAAATTAATGCAATGCGAAGCAAATCGGAGTTACTGATTTCCACTTGAAAGGACACTGTTTATTTTCTGGCCCTCCTCCGTTTGGTGGACACAAGTCTGATTTTTTTTTTAACCACAGTACTTATAGAGTCATAGTGTGCTAGGAGTTTACAACATGGAAAGAGGCCCTTCGACTCAACTTTTACATGCCGCCTTTTTAAACAACTAAGTTAGTCTCAACTATCCGCGTTTGGCCCTGATCCATTCATTCCTATCTTACACGTGTAACTATTTAAACGCTTTTTAAAATATAAAATTGTGCCTGTTTCTTCTACCACATCTGGCAGCGTGTTCAGAAATTCGAAACATATTCTTTTTGAAAAACAAAACTAATGCCTGTCAGCAACCTTTGGAATCTCTCTCACCTCACCTCAAAGCTATACCATCTAGTTTTAGATTACCCTATATTTGGGAAACGGCATTGATTATCGAGTTGATCTATCCCCGTCTTTATTTTATAGGTTACTATAAGATCATCTTAAGCCTCCTGCGCTCGAAGGAAATGAAGTCACAGTCCATCCAACCTGTCCTTATAATTCAAATCATCAGGTCCCGGGAAAATTCTAGGAAATGTATTCTGCACTTTTTTGCATTTAATAATGCCATTCCTATAACAAGTTAACTAGACCTGTACGAATATTCCAAGTCTGGCCTTACCATTAGCGTGTGCAACTTCAACAAGACTTCTCAAGTCCTGTAACCAATGTTCTGGACAATGAAAACAAGCATGCCGAATGCCTTCTCCACGATTCTATGCAATCCTGACTCCACTGTAAAGGAACTATGAACCTGTAATCGTAGATTTCTCTGTTCCATTTCATGCCCAACCGCCCTACGATTAATTGAGTAATTGTTATCCTGGTTTGATGTACCAACATTCATTACCTCGCATTTGTCCAAATTAAAAGCCATTTGCCTTTCGTCAGCCCACTGGCCCAGTTGATCAACTTCCCATTATAATCCTAGATATTCTTCTTCACTGTCCATTATGAAATCAACCTTGGTGTCATCTGCAAACTTAGTTACTAGCTTCCTGAAGTCATCTTCAAAATATTAAAATAAATTACAACTAACAGTGGACCCAGCACCAATCTCTGAGGAACATCGTTGGTCACAGACATTGAGTTTGAAAAAAAAAAACAACCCTCTACAACCATACTCTGTCTTCTGTCATCAAACAAATTTTATCTTAGTGTGCTACCTCATTGGATCCCGTGAGATTTGACGTTGTGCAGCAATCTACCATGTGCTACCTTGCTAAGCGCCTTGTTAAATTCTACGTACACAACATCAGCTGCACCTTCCTGGTTACCCCTTCCAAAAAACTCAATCAAACTTGTGAGACATGATTTTTTTACTGACAAAGCCATACTAACTGTACTCATTCAGTCCTTGTATCTCTAAAACCTGCAGGTCCTGTCTCTCAGAACAAATTCTAAGAAATTATGCACTACCAATGTGAAGTTCATCACCTGTAGTTCCCCAGCTTTCCTTGTAGTCCTTTTTAAATAAAGACACAATATTTGCCACACTCCAATACTCTGGCACCTCACCCTTGGCAGTCGATAATTCACATATCTCTGCTAGAGGATCTGCAATTTCCTCCCTCACATACAGAATGTCCTGAAATAAATTTCTTCAAGTCCCGGGGATGTTGATGCGCTTTAAAACTTCCAGCATCTCCTTGTCTGTTACATGTAGTCTTCAAATCATTACTATTTTCCTCCAAGTTCCCCAGCATTCACTTTTTCCTCAACATTAAATGTCGATGATAAATATTCATTTAGGATGTAACTCGTGGATCCACAGAAGGATGACCCTATTGATCTTTAAGACGCCCTACCCTCTCCATAGATACTCTTTTGCAATTAATATATTTGTAGAAGCTCATTGGACTTGCCTTTGACATATCTGCGTATCTCCTCTTCCCCCTACTGATTTATCTCTTAGCACTGCTCCTAAAACTATTATTCTTTTCAAAGAATCCCAGCTACCTGCACATGCCTTGAGCCTCCTTCTTTTTCTTGATCAGGGCCTCAATACCCCAAGTCATCTAGGGTTGCCCACTGTTACCAGCCTTGTCCTTCACTTGAAGAAAAATGTGCTCACCCTAAATCCTATATAACACACTTTTGAATACATCCAATACAAGAAGTCCCTTTACCTGCCGAAAGACCCATCCAATAAACATTTGAATGCTCCTGCTTGAGTCAGTTGAACTAGCTTGATCCGAATTTAGAATTTTAACTTCGGCCACTCCTACCATTCTCAATAGCTATCTTTAAACAAATGGAATGTTGTTCACTGGTCCCAAAGTAGCCCCGCACTAACACTTGTGCAATCTGCCCTTCCCTATTTCCCAAGAGGGCGTCAGGCTTTACCGCCTCTCCAGTCGGACCATCCACATATTGAACGAGAAATTCATCCTCAATATATTGACCACATTTCTCTCCATCCATGTCTGCAACATTACGGCTAACCAAGGCAATGTTGTGAAAGTTAAATTGTCCTGCTATTACCACATTTTGTTTTGCTTGGAGTTGTTAGTTTCCAGTCAAAGTTAACATCAAGGATTTTTACATTAAATGATTCAGCGACTGTATTACCGTTTAATCTTTATTGATGACTGTTGTGTATTTGTCTTATTGTATCAGTTTGCACATCAAAATTTTGTGACCAGAATGTAACTTGCCAATTGTCAGGTCACATTAATATAATCAGGAGAACATAAATTTCGGTCGATATGCTTGAAAATTCTGTTAATCACAGAACATTAGAGCAAATTGGAAGAGTGCGTGAACATTCATTCATGGAATAATACAAATTATTCGCATTAGCGGAAATACTCGATCCAAACTGTATAATAATTACAGTCAACAGAAACAAGTATTTGGAACGTGCACACATACATCAATTACGTACAATGACGGGGGAATCTCATTCTCCAAGTTATATGCAACAATCAGCAAGGGGATTGATGTCAACAAAATGAACGATGATATTTTGCGAAACGAGATATGACCAGACGGTGTTCTGCTGATGACTTAGTTAAGCAAATTCTCCAAAAACATTAAAAATGCCATTCTGGTACACTTAAGTTATCTAAGAAGAGTTGCACGAGAAGTTGACTTCTTGATATGTTACCTAAACTCATGTCCATCGTGTCCCAATCTGCTTAAATGAAGAAGAAAGCCATTTATCCAATCGAAAGTCGAATACACTACAGGAAAAAAGACGATATTTCAAATGATGTGTCATTGGCCTTCATCAGAAACTTTCTCTTTCTCTTTTCAGACATCCTCTTTTCCGCTCAAAATGTAATCAATTCTCCTTTCAATTTAAAAATTCAGAATTGCAGTATTTTTGCAAACGAAAATGGATGTAGATAGGGAGCTAATCTGAATTAATGATTAGCAATTGACAGATCACTATTTATTTTCTGCCCTCCTACATTATGTCGGGTGATAGCCGTAACACTAAATTGGAAATCACTCTTATTGTGAAAAAAAACTAAATTTTTCGTTCTTCATATGCATTAATGAGAAGTATGAGTAGCGGGCTACACCAGAAATGAATGTTCATCTGAAGGCGGAAATGATCTGCATCCATAAAGTCCTGAAAACAATACAGTGTTCGCATTCCAACAGTGCTGATGGTAAATATGCACTATCATTTTGATACAGCAATAGTATTTTAATATCGGCTAGTGCTGTTTCAAGGTTGAATGGTTGAAACTTGTACATTTTTGAGGAGTTACGTCCCTCCGTGTGAGCGGCCATATGTTTGTAATTTGCTAGTGGATTTTTTTTTGTGAATTGCAACAGAAGGATTTTCTGAACATAGAAACAAAGGTGTGAGTGTGCCTTGCGGGTTTAAGGGGCTATGATACCTTTCTGTATTGTTGGCTGACCCAGTGCGGTTGAACACCAAAACGTTTGCTTTCCGTTGGATGTGCCGTTGAAGTTCTTGAGTGTTGTTGGTGCTAGATCTTTCATGGCAGGTAGTGGTTATTCAATCATATTTCTAAATTGTAGGTTGTAAATGTTGGGCAGCTTCTTGGGGAAGACTCAAATGAGACTAGTGCCGATTAGCTCGTTACACGATTCCGAACTTTATCCTGATTATCTCGTCAGAGGATTAATTTACACGACATTGCTCAGTTTCAAGTAAAGTTTGACTCAATGATGTTGAGAACGGGGGATTTAGCGGTTGTATTCGCAATTAATCTCAATGAATAGAAGTTATGTTTTCTCTTCTTGGCACAGTTTATCGCCTCATAATTCTCTGGCCCGAATATTACATGCCACTTATCAGACCAAATCGGGAAAATCGGGTGATCTTGAGTTTCCGTTGGGCATCTTTAAACTGTTGACAATCTCAGACAAGTACAGTACATTTGTCGAGTGATTGACCACTCGCTAATTGAATAATGCAACATCCATTCTTTTCGCAATAACTGTCGAGCAAAAATGTGCGATAAATACAGTCATCTGAATCAAATATTGTCCAATTGATCAAATGGAACAATAGCACACAATAACTGCGGTCATTATTCTGCAAATTTATGGAAGCATTTTTCAAGAATAACTGAAGTCAATACCAGTAAAGACGATATTTTATGAGAGTAGATAAGATCAAAATGCTATTGGTATTAGGTTTACTTTTGCCGTAGTTAAGATATCCCTCCAAAATATTACGCTTAACATGCAGGCACATTTAGATTTTTGGAAGAAGAGTGGTACGAAAACTTGATTTTTTCATATGTTACCTAATCTCCTGTCCATGCTGTCTCGACCTGCTCAAATGGAAAAGTAAAGCTAATTGATCATTCTAAAGCTCGAGCCGTCCCTCAGAACTTATCCGGGTTCAAATGGCGTGTCATTGACATTATCAGTAATTCTATTTCTTTTTAGATAGCCTAATTCTTTCTCAAATATTATTCGTTTTTCTCAATTTAAATTACGTTATCTTCAGTACTTACATTACATTATTGCCAAAATAAGAGCGCTCTGTTTGTCTCATTGCCTTCCGTTAATGTGGAAGTTCCTATTTTCTAACAGCAGAACGCCAAATTTACGTTTTTTATATTCTCCCACGAGAAGTAGTGGTTGCCGGGTGGAGCAGAAATTAGTGTTCACTAGAATGTGAAGGTCACCAGGACCACCGAAAGCCTACAAAACATACAGTATCCGAAATCCCAGATTGCTATTTGTATGCCTGTTCTTTGATTTTGGCAAAGCAATATTGATGACAGAGCAATATATTTTAATTTCACTTGGTTTTAGCATGGCCTTGGGAGGCCATGGGAAGGGAAGGTTGTGTGTGTGTGTGTGTGTGTGTGTGTTGGAGGCGGGGGGGGGGGGGGGTGGAGACGGGAGTAGTGAGGGGGAGTGGACTTGAAGAATGTTTGGGAATTCAGTTCCCACAATTCATGTTCGTATGTTTGGACATTTCTAATCCAGTTGTTTTGGTGAATTTCAGCAGACGAAATCTTTGCATAACGCTGGAACTCGTAAAAGGTGTTGAGAAATTCAGTTTCTACTGATCAGTATTCATATGCTTGTAAATTGCGACTGGAATTTACTCGATAAATTTCAGCAGACGAATCTTGTGCACAATGACGCAGCGGATTGAGTTTGGCATGTGTTCTTGGAGGGAAGTTGATCCATTTCACGATTATGGCACGACGAAGTGCTGATGAGCATCAAGCAGTCTGCATTGTATTAGATGACGTTGTGGCTATTCAGTGTGTTTGGAGCTGTATCTGTCGAGGCATTTCAAGCTTATCCCTGAAATGTACATTGCAGTCGGTCGACTGCATTTTGCGAACTTTCAGATTGAACAAGAAGTGACCAACTCGTCACACCCTTCCAAGACCCTAATTTGTGACTTTAGTCATAGTACGTATTAAAAGACACTGGACAGCTTCTAATCGAGGTCAACACCAAACATTTTTGTAACTTGGAACTCAGTCATTTAATCTTAATTTATGACCGTTATGTGGTTATGTATATTCATTCTTATAGCAGTATGCTGCATCAAAATTCTATGGCCCTAATGCTTCTCGCCAATTGTCAAGTCAAATCGGGAAAATGAGGAGAACATACATTTCGAAGGAGAAGCTTGAAATTCTACTTAATTGCAAAAAACCCCGCCAATTTAGTAGAGTGTGTGACCACTCGGTTATTGAGTAATGTAAATTCCTATTATTAAGAGAAATGATCGAGCATAACTATGTCGTGATTACAGTCAAGTAAGTTAATAGTTTGTAAATTGAACAGAAAGACTAATCATACGCTACTACGGGACACATCATTCAACAAATAAATGGAAGCAAGTTCCCCAGACAATTGAAGTTATTACAACTAAATACGTAATTTTACAAGAGGAGATATGACCAAGATTCAACAAGTACTCATCTTGTTGATGACATAGTTAAGCAAATCCTTTGAAGTACTAATTGAGATACACGTGGATTATTCGAAGAAGCTGACTTCTAGCAGTGTTACCTGTTCTTATGTCCATCATGCCTTGTTCTGTTCAAGTGGAAAAAAAAACAACGTATTTAATGGATTCAAATGCCGTTGCTATCCAAAGCACTGATGAGATTTCAAATGACGTGTCATTCAAATTCACCAGTAACTCGCTTTCTTTTCAGGAAGCCAATTTCCTACTCAAAATTCCATCAATTCTCCTCTTAAATACAAACTAATTTATCTGCAGTATTTTGTTCTCAGTTTCAACGAAGAACAACTGACGTGACGAGAAGCTGACCGGAATTAATGATTTCCAATTAAAAAAGAAGTTATTTATTTTTTGCACTCCTCCGTTGTATCGGATAATAGCCAAAACGCTAAATGAGGGATTGTTCTTAGTGTGAAAATTAACATTGTTTCGTTATTTAAAATTCATTAAAAATAGCGGTATCCGCCAAGGCAAGACATTAATGCTCATGAGCAGACGGAAGTGATCTGCATCCATGAAACGCTGCAGGTCATGCAGTGTATATAGACACGCTGGGCTGGTAGTTAGAATGTACTATCATGTTGTTAGAAAAAAATGATGGCACAGCAATGTATTTTAGTGGCGGGTGTTTTCTACGACTTGAGTGGCGGGAACTTGTAGGTCGTCGAGGACTTACATTTCCACACATCAGTAGTCATGGTTTTGCAATTCGGTATTGAAGATGATTTGATGAATTGCAGCAACATGATTTTGTGAACATAGCTGGAACTGTGTGTATGACTTATGTGGTGAAGGTGCCACATTCTTTCTGTATTGTTGGCAGGCAGAGCACGGAAGGGCATAAACCTATTTGCTTTCTATTGGATGACGTTCAAGATCTTGAGTGTTGTGGAAGCCACATCCGTCATGGCAGGTCGCGGCTAGTCAATCATAGCTGCTAATTGTAGGCTGTAGGTTTTGAACAGGATTTTGGGGAGGAATCGGATAGGGAAAGATTCATGAGCTCGTTACCCGCTTCGTAGCCTCTAATTTGCTGTTCTTGCCAGAGGATTCATGTTGATGGCTCTGTTCAGATGCTAGTCAAGATCGACCCAAGAACATTGATAATAGTGGATTTAGGATGAAGGTAATATTTTTTTCTTCTCTTTGAAGAATTTGTTGTCTCATAATTCTCTCACCCGAATGTGACATGCTACTTTCAGGCCTAACCCGAAAAATGAGGAGAATTTGTTTTTCGGTTGAACAGCTTGAAAATGTAATAACCTGAGACAAGTACATTAATTAGAATGCGTCAACATCCGCTAATTGAATACTGCAAAAACGATAAATTTGTGATAAATGTCGAGCATCGCTGCGTGATAATTACAATCTTCTGAAGCAAACATTGATTGAACAGACAAGTCAGCGACATTCAATGACTGAGGAGTTATTCTGCAGAAAAATGGAAGCACGTGACAAGGATAATTGAAGTCAATAAAACTGAAAAAGAAATTGTAGGACGCGAGATAATGCCAGAGTGCAATTAATCTTATGTTTATTATTCCCTTAGTTAAGCAACCACTCCAAAATATTGAGTGCTCTTGATAGTTGGAAGAAGAGAACTACGGAAAATAAATCTTATTGGTATGTTACCTAATCCTCTGTCCATGTTGTCTCCATCTGTTCAATTGGAGAAGCAAAACAATTTCATCGATCTAATGAACAAAGCCTCCGACAGAACTGATCAGATTTCAAATGAGGTGACATTGAACTTCATCTGTAATCCGTTTTATATTCAGATGGCCATTTGCATTCTAAGCATGATTCGCTTTTCCAATTCATTTCAAATTATTTTATATGCAGTACTTTGATTTCATTGTTTGCCAAAATGCAATTGATGTGATGAGATGGTATTGGAAGTTTATGATTTCAGTTTAAAAGAACTCTATTATTTTGGCCGTCTTCTGTTTTGGCGTTTAATGGCATTTTCACTAAATAAGGAATCCTTCTTTTATAACAACAAAAAAAACTAGATGGTGTCGTTTTGGTAATTATCCATGAGAAGCAGTCGTTGACAGCTAGGACAGAAATTAATGTTTATCAGAGGTGGAGGTGATCTGCATCCAAAAAAATGCTGCCGACCATACGATGCACGCTCATTCTAATTGCTGCCTGTGTGTGCTTTTCGTTTTGGCACTTAATGGAACAGCAACATATGCTAAAATCGTTTTCGGCGTGCAGTGTGGAGGGCGAGACCTGAAGGATAGTTATAGTTTTCTCTGTCTCTATAAATTGGTACAGAGAGGAAGCCCGATACTCTACACAGGTAGAGTATCCCACCCTCCCCCCTCCTCTAACCTAATAATAAAAGTGTGTGGGAAGTTTTTTTTTTCTCTCTCATGGAAATTAAAGTATCAGGGATGGCAGTGCAGGCAGTACGTTGCACCTCCTGTGGTATGTACGAGGTGAGGGACACCAGTAGTGTTCCTGCTGATTACACCTGCAGGAAGTGTGCACATTTGCAGCTCCTTGAGGATCGTGTTAAGGAGCTGGAGCTGGAATTAGAGGAACTCAGGGTAATTCGAGAGGTTGAGGAGGATATTGGCAGGAGTAACAAAGAGATAGTCACTCCTAAAAGTGATTCTTGGGTAACTATTAGGAGGAGGGGTAAGAAGCAATCGGGTAGACAATCCCCTGGGGCTGTTCCCCTCCAAAACAAATTTTCTGTCTTGGAGGCTACAGTTGAGGAAGAATCAACTGGAGATGACCAAAGGGAGCAGGTCTCTGGGGGTGAGCCTGCTGAGAATGCTCAGGTGGGTAGGGGGAATAAGAGATTGGGCCTAGTAATTGGAGACTCCATAGTTAGAGGGACAGATAGGAGAGTAAATAGTAATAAAAGTGACTCAGGGCTGGTGTGTTGCCTCCCAGGGGCTGGGGTCCAGGATGTCGCAGATCGGGTTTTTAAGATTCTTAAGGGAGAGGGGAGTCAGCCCCAAGTCATAGTTCATGTAGGGACACATGATATAGGAAGGACGAGGGAAGGGGATATGAAACAGAAATTTATGGAGTTGGAGCGGAAGCTTAGGGCCAAAACTGGCAGAGTGGTTATCTCTGGACTCTTGCCTGTGCCACGGGATAGTTTAGAGAAGAACAGAGAGAGGGAATGTTTGAACTCGTGGCTGCGGGGATGGTGCAGGAGGGAGGCGTTCAGGTTCCAGAACAATTGGGACTCATTCTGGGATAGGTGGGACCTCTACAAGAGAGATGGTCTACACCTGAACCAGAGGGGAACTAATATCTTGGGGGGAAAATTTGCTAAGGCCATGCAGGGGGCTTTAAGCTGATTCGGGGGGTGGGGGTGGGATCCTAAGTAGTTAGGGTGCTAAGAGGGATGAGAGTAAGGGGGTCATAGTGGAAAGCTGTAAAACACAGCAGCGTACGGGTGGGGTAGGGCATGGTTTGAAATGCGTATACTTTAATGTAAGGACTATTCGCAATAAGGGGGAGGAACTTGCAGCTTGGACCAATACCCGGGACTTCGATGTTGTGGCCATTT
This sequence comes from Sphyrna mokarran, assembly GCA_024679065.1. Classification (NCBI taxonomy): domain Eukaryota; kingdom Metazoa; phylum Chordata; class Chondrichthyes; order Carcharhiniformes; family Carcharhinidae; genus Sphyrna; species Sphyrna mokarran. The sequence continues at coordinate 100,116,986 of JAGIQG010000009.1, forward strand.
CAGAGACTTAGGTAGAGCAGGGACAAGAATGGATGTTGCAGGTTCCGGGGGTCAAATGCTTTAGTCGGAGTAGAGAAGGAGGTAGAAGGGGGGGAGGAGTGGCATTATTAGTCAAAGACTGTATCACAGTGACAGAAAAGAAGTTTGATGAGGACTTGTCTGTTGAGGTAGTATGGGCTGAGATTAGAAACAGGAGAGAAGAGGTCACCCTGTTGGGAGTCTTTTACAGACCTCCTAATAGTTCTAGAGAGGTTGAGGAAAGGATTGCAAAGTCAATTCTGATTAGGAGTGAAAGTAGTAGGGTAATTGTGATGGGGGACTTTAACTTTGCTAATATTGATTGGAATAGCTATAGCTCTAGCTCGTTAGAGGGGTCAGTTTTCGTACAGAGTGTGCAGGAAAGTTTTTTGACTCAGTATGTAGATAGGCCAACTAGAGGTGAGGCTACATTGGATTTGGTGCTGGGCAATGAGCCAGACCAGGTGTTAGACTTGGAAGTTGGTGAACATTTTGGTGATAGTGACCACAATTCGGTTACGTTCACCTTAGTGATGGATAGGGATAGGCATGAAGCTGGGGGCAGTAGTTATAGCTGGGGGAAGGGTAATTATGAGGCCATCAGGAGAGAATTAGGGTGCATAGATTGGACTAGGAAACTACAGGGACTGGGAACATCTGGAATGTGGAGCTTATTCAAGGAGCAGCTGCTGTGAGTCCTTGATAAGTATGTCCCTGTCAGGCAAGGAGGAAATGGTCGAGTAAGGGAACCTTGGTGTACGAAAAAAGTTGATTCGCTGGTTAAAAGGAAAAAGGAGGCTTATGTCAGGATGAGGCTTGAAGGCTCAGTTAGTGCAATGGATAGCTATAGATTAGCCAGGAGGGAGCTAAAGAGTGAATTGAGGAGAGCTAAGAGGGGACAAGAGAAGACTTTGGCTGATAGGATTAAGGAGAATCCTAAAGCTTTCTTTAGATATGTTAAGAATAGAAGATTGGTTAGGACAAGATTAGGGCCAGTCACAGACAGCAGTGGGAAGTTGTGCGTGGAGCATGAAGAGATTGGAGAGCCACTGAATAAATATTTCTCTTCGGTATTCACGCAGGGTGATGTAAATGTAGTTATGGAGAACACTGAGGTACAGGGTTGCAAAGTATTGAAGTAGATAGGCAGGATGTGCTAGATATTCTCGAGGGTTCGAAGTTGGATAAGTCCCCTGGGCCGGACGGGATTTACCCTAGGATTCTCTGGGAGGCAAGAGAGGCGATGGCAGAGCCTCTGGCTCTGATCTTCAGGTCGTCGTTGGTTACGGGTGTGGTTCCGGAGGACTGGAGGATAGCGAATGTGGTCCCGTTGTTCAAGAAGGGGAAGAGAGACCTTCCAGGGAATTATAGGCCAGTGAGTCTTACTTCTGTCGTGGGCAAAGTATTGGAGAGAATAATTAGGGATAGGATTTATAGTTATTTAGAGAGAAATGAATTGATTGGAGATAGTCAGCATGGTTGTGTGAAGGGTAGGTCGTGCCTTACTAACCTCATTGAGTTTTTTGAAAAAGTGACTAAAGAGGTGGACGGGGGTAAGGCGGTTGATGTGGTATATATGGACTTTAGTAAGGCGTTTGATAAGGTGGCCCATGGACGACTTCTGCAGAAAATGCAGATGTATGGGATAGAGGGTGATTTAGCTAATTGGGTTAGGAATTGGCTAGCAGATAGAAGACAGAGGGTTGTGGTTGATGGGAGATATTCATCGTGGAGTTCGGTTACAAGTGGTGTACCTCAGGGGTCTGTTTTGTGGCCCCTGCTGTTTGTAATTTTTATAAATGATCTGGATGAGGGTATTGAAGGATGGATTAGTAAGTTTGCGGATGACACTAAAGTCGGTGAGTGGTAGATAGTGAAGAGGGGTGTTATAGTTTGCAGAGAGACTTGGACAAGTTGCAGAGCTGGGCCGAGAGGTGGCAAATGGAGTTTAATGTGGAAAAGTGTGAGGTAATGCCCTTTGGCAGGAACAATAAATGTGTAGAGTATAGGGCTAATGGTAGGGCTCTTAATAGTGTTGAGGAACAGAGGATCTTGGTGTATGTGTCAATAGATCCCTGAAAGTAGGCAGTCAAGTGGATAAAGTTGTTAAGAAGGCATATGGAGTCTTAGTTTTTATTGGTAGGGGGATTGAATTTAGGAGCCGCAGCATCATGTTGCAACTGTACAAAACTCTAGTGCGGCCGCACTTGGAGTATTGTGTGCAGTTCTGGTCCCCACATTATAAGAGAGATGTGGAGGCATTGGAGAGGGTACAGAGGAGGTTTACCAGGATGTTGCCTGGTATGAAGGGCAGGTCTTATGAGGAGAGGCTGAGGGATTGAGGTTGTTTTCGTTAGAAAGGAGGAGGCTAAGAGGGGACCTGATCGAAACATATAAGATGATTAGAGGTTTAGATAGGGGGGACAGTGATAGCCTTTTTCCTAGGATGGAAAAAGCTAGCACGAGGGGACACAGCTTTAAATTAAGGGGTGATAGTTATAGGACGGATATCAGAGGTAGGTTCGTTACCCAAAGGGTGGTTCGGGAGGGGAATGCCCTGCCTGCAGCAGTTGTAGATGCGCCAAGTTTGGTGGCGTTTAAGAGGTTAGTTGATAAGTATATGGAAGAGAAGGGAATGGTTTAGTTTGGAGGGTCATTGCTTTTTATATTGTTCGGCGCAACATCGAAGGCCGAAGGGCCTGTTCTGTGCTGTAATCTTCTATTCTATATATTCTATATATATATAAACAATAATAGCACAGCAATATAATTAAAGGCTAGATGATACTTTCTTGGTCTTGGGTGTCTTGTGCTTGAAGGCTGTCGAGGTGTTCCGTTTCCACGTGACAGTTTTAGTGAGTTTGGAATTTGATATTGCAGTTTTTTTATAAATTTTAGCACACAAAAATTGTGAAAAATTGCTGCAACCGTAGCATGGTGGTTATCATTGCTGCCTCACAGCTCCAGAGACCTGGATTGATTCCCGGCATGGATAAATGTCTGTGTGGAGTTTGCACATTCTCCTCGTATCTATGTGGCTTTCCTCTGAGTGCTCCGGTTTTCTCCCACAATCCAATGATGTTTGGGTTAGGTTGATTGTCCATGCTAAAAAATGTCCCTTAGAGTCGTGAGATGTGTAGGGTAGAGAGATTAGCGGATAAATATGTAGGGATATGAGGATAAGACCTGGATGTGTTTATGTTCGGTGCAGATTCGATGGACCAAACGGCCTCCTTCTGCACTGTAAGGTTTTTATAATTCTATAATTCCAACGGTATGAGTTTGGCTTTTGCTTTTGAGGAGGTAGTTCCGGAGTTTTTAAACTGTTGGCTGACAGAGCGTGTTTGTTTGTTTTCCATTGGATGGCGTTGAAGTTGTGTGTTGTTAGAGTTATATATATTATGTCAAGTCGCGGCTAATCAAATTCTTAAATGTACGTTTTAGATGGTAGACAGATTTTGGGGAGGGATTGGATGGGGCAAAACGTGATTTTTTTTAATGCGCTTTCTGTTCCATAATCTGTTGTTTTGGCCACGACAGTTACATAGCTGGCAAGCTCAGCTTCGATTCAAGGTTGACTACAATAATTTTGACAATGGTCCATTTAGCAATTGCATTGTCAACTAAATTCAATGGTTGACAGTTATTTCTTCTCTTGGAGCAGTTTGTTGGTGAACAATTCTTGGGCGTCGAAGCTACTAGCCACTCTCAGGCCATCAGGGAAAATCAGGAGAATTTGATTTTCTGTTGAGCAGTTGAAAATGTTGATTAATTAAGATGACAACGATATACTAATACAGTGTCTAACAATTTACTGACTGAATTATAAATTATAAAATCTTATTATTAGTGATAATAGTCGAGTACTGCTGTGTGTTAATTACAGTCACCTGAATCAGATGATTACTATTTTAACTTATGGACCGATGGCATGCAATGATTCAAGATATTCTTTTGTAAGTAAATGAAAGAAAACCTCAACAATAGTTTAAGTCAACAGTTCTAAAGGCTAAATTTGTTAGAAAAGATAAGACCAGAGGGCAATTGGTATTAGTTTGCCTGTTGCCTTACTTAAGCAAAATATTAAGGGTGGCATTTTCTTTAATTGAGATTATTGCAAAAAGAGAGTTACGAAAAGTTGACTTCTTATTATGTTACCTGAGCTTGAGCTTCCGTCAATGTTATTTCAACGTACTCAAACTGACAAATATAGTAGAATAATTGGTCCAAATGTTGAGCCGCCCCACTGAACGCATTAGATTTCAAATGTTGTCTCATTGGCCATCATCAGCAACCCACCTTCTTCTCAGCTAGTGATTTATTGCTCAAACTTCCATCACAACTCCAGTTAATTTTAAAATCCTTTGTCCGCTGCGTTTTGGTTTCTATCTTGCAAAAACGAAATTGATGCAATGAGGAGCTAATAGGAATTCATAATTTCTAATTGAAACAACGTCATTTATTTTCACCTCCTCTTCCATTCAGTCGGTTACTAGCGGTGGCACCAAAAGAGGAATCTCACTTTTTTTTTGCAAAGACAAGCATCAACTTGTGGTCTTCTTTACGTTCTTTATGAGAAGGAATGACTGTTGGCATATCTGAAATTAATGCTCATCAGAAGATGGAGTTGAGCTGCACCTATGAATATCTGCAGAACGTGTACCCACATTGTGCTGCGAAGCGTGTACTTTGAGTTTAATATTTCAAAATTGATGGCACGATAACATATTTTAATGCAGCGTGATGCTGTCTAGGGTTTGGGTTGGGAAGGGGTGGGGCTTGCACGATGGTTATCGAAAAATTCTATTTCTGCAGTTTAATCGTAATGTAGTTGGAACTTGCTTTTCGAAATGATTTGATGAATTCTCGCAAAATAATATTGTGCACAATGGTGGATTGTTTCAGTTTGGTTTGTGGTGCTGAGGGAGTAAGTGGGGCTATTTGCTGACAGAGTATGGTTGAATATCAAGTATTTTGCTTTCTACTGGTTGGCATTGAACTTATTGAATGGTTTTGGAGCGATATCCATGATGGTTGGTCGAGGTTTTACAATCATGCAATCAAGTCTAGATTGTAGACGTTGGACAGGATGTTAGGGAGGAGTCGGAAAGGTCAGGAAGTGATTAAGTCGGTACATGCTTCCTAACCTCTAACCTGCTTTTCTAGTCACAATATTCTGACGCGATATAGTGGGCACTGTAAAGTTTCGACTCAAAGTCGAATCCAAGGATTTTGATTAAAGTGGATTCAACGATTGTATGTCCAAAACATCTCAAAGGATGAAACTTATGTACTTCTCGTCAGAGAGTAGCTTCTTTATTCACTGTTCTATGGCCCCTATGATACTTTTCCCTCAACAGGTCATGCCTGGAAACTAAGGAGAATCTGAGGTTCCGTTTTGTAGATTGAAAATGTTGGTAATATAAAATAAATGCATTACTTCCGTCTAGTGTCTAACCATTCGCTATTTTAATAATGCAAAATACTATTATTAGTTTCAATGGCCGAGCATTACTCTATGACTATTGCATCCATTTGAATCAAACATTTGCCAAGTGAACAGATGGATCAGTGAAGACAATCATTAACCAACATTATTCTGCAAATAAATGGAAGCAAGATTTAAGAATAAAGGCCAAATTTTAAGGGACGAGATAGGACCAGATGCAATTGTTGTTGTTTTCACAGTTGCATTTGTTAAAGCACTCCAAAATAATAAAACAGTATTAATTTAAGCTGGGGTGACTGGAATACAAGAGCCACGAAAAGTTGACTTTTGTTACCGGATATTCTGCCCATTTTGTTTCGACCTGCTCAAAGGGAGAGGTAAACCAATTCAATCTTTCCAAATTTGAGCCTTCCCATAGAAGGTTTCAGCCAAATCAAGCATTTGCCTCTTTAACAGGTAGATAAATCGCACACAATGAATGGGGGCATCATTCTCCGTGTTAATGGAAACAATGACCCAGAAAAATTGAATTCAATCCAACTAAAAAGGAAACTTTAGGAAACGAGTTATGTTCAGCCCGTAATTTGTGTACTCGTTTTGCTGACGACTTAGTAAACAAAAAACCCTCCAAAATATTCAGATTTTCATCGAGATATAATTAGATAATTAGAAGAAGAGAGGTACTGAAAGTTGACTACTTGAAAAATGACCTGGTCTTATGTCCATCATGTCTCGATCTGTTCAAATGGAAAAGTAAAGCTACTTAGCCGATCCAAGGGCGAGGCATCACACAGAACTGTTGAGATTACAAATGACGCGTCATTGATCTTGATCAGTAATTCGCTTTCTTTTCAGGAAGTCAATTTCCTGCTCAAAACTTCATCAATTCACATCTTCATTTTCTGCAATGTTTTGCTTTCATTCTTGCCGAAAGAAAATGTACGTAATGGGAAGCTAATCGGAATTAATGATTTCCAATTGAAAGAACTTCTTTTTTCTCTGACCTTCCTCCATTATAAATTAATAGTACATCTTCCTGGGAAAGAAAATCTTCCTTGTTTATATTTATTAATGAACCGTTGTGGTAGGCGGCTCGACCAGAAATTTAACGTTCATCAAAAAGAAGGTGGAGCTGATCTGCAACCACGAAGCCCTGCAGACGTGCGGTTCACGTGTAACCACAGAGCTGATTGCATGTATGTACTATCAATTTTCTGCAGCAAAATTGATGACACAGCAATATATTTTAATGACGGTTGGTGTTGTGCGGTGCTTGAATGGCTAAACCTTCACCGTTGCTGAGGAATTGTGTTTCCACATTTGAGCGGTCATGTGTTAATAATTTGCAATTAGCTTTGTTTCGATGGATTTCGCAGAAAAAAATTGTGACCATAGATGTAACAGTTTGGCTTTTGGGGTTAAGCGTTTTTTTGGGGCCTTTATAAATTGGTGGCTGATGGAGTGTGGCTGAACATCAAGCCATTGGATTTATTTTGGATGATGTTGAAGCTCGTGGGTGTTTTGACTAATCTATCATGGCAGATCGTGGTTGTTCAATTATGCTTGTAAATTGTTGGCTTTAGACATTGAACAGAAGTTTGGTTTGTGTCGGATGAGAGAAGAGTTGGTTAGCTGGTTACACTCTTCCTGGCCTCTAACCTGTTGTTCTTGTCAGATGATTCATATAACTGGCACTGTTCAGTTTCCAGTCAAGTTCGACCCAAGCATTTTGATAATGGTGGATCTAGCGACTGCATTGCAAATTAACCGCAATGGATTATGTTTTCTCCTTTTGGACCAGTTTGTTGCATTCCAATTATCTGGCGCGATTGGTACATGCCACTTGTCAGGCCAAACCTGGAAAATAAGGAGAATTTGATTTTCCGTTGAGCAGCTTGAAAACGTTGTTAATCTGAGGCAAATGCACCGCTTTAGTAGAGTGTATGACCATTTCCTAGTTGGAAAATGTAACGTTATTTTGCTCGTGGTAATGGTCGAGCATCACTGTGTGATAATTATAGTCATCTCAATCAAATATTGTCCAAGTGAACAGATGGGTCGGCGACACTCAATGGTTGAGCACATTTGTCTGCAAGTAAAGTGAAGCACACATCAATTATAATTGAAGCCAATGCCACTCATGGTGTAATATTAGAGATGAGATAAGACCAGAGTGCAATTGCTACTGGGCCAACTGTTGCCTCAGTTAAACAACTCTTCCAAATTTCGAGTAGCGTTTAGGCATATTTAGATTTTTGGGAGAAGCGGTACGAAAATCTGAGTTCTTGATATGCTGCCTGATCTTACGCCCATGTTGCCTCGATTTACTCAAATGGAGAAATAATATAAATTGATCTGTTGAACACTCAAGTTATCCCACAGAATTCATCAGATTTATAAGGAGGTATCATTGACCTTTATCAATAATTCGCTTTCTTTTCACATAGCCACAATCTCTCCCATGATCATTGGCTTGTATTCTTAATTTAAAATGACTTTATCTGCAGTATTTTGATTTCATTTTTATCAAATTAGCTTGATGTGATGGGAAGCTAACGGAAGTTTTTTGTTGGTTTCCAATTGAAATAACTCCATTTACCCCCCCCCCCCCCCCCCCCCCCCCCCCCCCACCCCCCCCCCCCCCCCCCCCCCCCCCCCCCCCCCCCCCCCCCCCCCCCACCCCCCCTCCCCCCCCCCCCCCCCCCCCCCCCCCCCCCCCCCCCCCCCCCCCCCACCCCCCCCCCCCCCCCCCACCCCCCCCCCCCCCCCCCCCCCCCCCCCCCCCCCCCCCCCCCCCCCCCCCCCCCCCCCCCCCCCCCCCCCCCCCCCCCCACCCCCCCCCCCCCCCCCCCCCCCCCCCCCCCCCCCCCCCCCCACCACCCCCCCCCCCCCCCCCCCCCCCCCCCCCCCCCCCCCCCCCCCCCCCCCCCCCCCCCCCCCCCCCCCCCCCCCCACCCCCCCCCCCCCCCCCCCCCCCCCCCCCCCCCCCCCCCCCCCCCCCCCCCCCCCCCCCCCCCCCAACCCCCCCCCCACCCCCCCCCCCCCCCCCCCCCCCCCCCCCCCCCCCCCCCCCACCCCCCCCCCCCCCCCCCCCCCCCCCCCCCCCCCCCCCCCCCCCCCCCCCCCCCCCCCCCCCCCCGCCACCTCTGTTTTGGCGGTTAATATTCTTAACATTAAATTAGAAATCCCCGTTCTCAATAACTAAACGTAAACTTTTATGCCTATTATATTCATTCATGAGAAGTAGTTGTTGTTAGCTAGTGCAGAAATCAGCTCTCATTCGAATTTGGAGGTTGTAATTTGGGGGATGACCTGCATAGCCTATGCAGTGTCCGAAAACCAAATTGACGTTTGTATGCGTATTCTCTGATTTTGGCAAAGTACAATTGATGGTACGGCAATGTAGTTTAAGGTCACTTGGATTAGGCATGATGTGGGAAGTGGAGGTCGGGGGAGGGCTTGAAGGATGTCGAATAATTCACTTTCTTCGTTCAGCATTCATGTATTTGGAATTTACAGACATTGGAGCTGTTCTGGTGAATTTCATCAGAAGATTCTTTTGCACAATTATGTAACGGTCTAAGGCTGCCTTTTGAATTTGTCGGGGAAGATTAGGCATTTCACTATTTATGGATTGTAGATCAACATTAAGCTGTCTGCATTCTATTGTTTGTCGTTGCAGTTATTCATTGTTGTTGAAGTTCTATCTATCATGACAGGTCGAGGCTTGTCAAGCTTATTTGTGAATTGTACATTGCAGTTTATAAACAACATTTTGGGGAGTTTCTGATTGGAACAAAAACAGTTTAGCTCGTTATACACTTCCAAGGCTCTAATCTGCCTTTTTAGGCACAAAATACTTACATAACAGGCAGTATTCAGTTTTTAGTCAAGGTCAACTTCAATGGTTTTTATAACAGATCATTTCACGACTGTATTGCCATTTTCATTGAACGGATGAAAGTTATGTACTTTCCTTCTTGGACCAATTTGCCTTATTTTGATTCTGTGGCAATAATACTACTTGCAATTGTTCACTAGAACCAGAAGAACACGAATTACCGTGGATCAGCTTGAAAATTTTGTTCAGCACAGATAAATGCATCAATTTAGAAGAGTGTTTGCTCGATCGTTCATTGGATAATGCAGGTTGCCGTTATTAGCGGAAAAGATCGTTCATAACTGTGTGATAATTACACTCAAATGAATCAAGCATTTGGAAATTGAACAGATCGATAAATTACGCACAGCGACTGGGGACATCATTCTATAATAAATGGAAGCAAGTGCTAAGAACAATTCAAGTCAATATAACGAAAAACAAAACTTTACGAAACAAAATATGACCAATGTATAATATGTATTCACATTGCAGAAGTTTAAATTAAGTAAACTGTGCAAAATATTAACAGTGGTATTGGGGTGCAATTATAATATCCGAAGAGAAGAGAAAATAAAAGTGGACTGTTTGAAATGTTACCTGATCTTATGTTCATATTGTCTAGACCTGCTCAAATGTAGAAGTAAATCCATTTAATCGAGTCAAAGCTCGGAAGCTATCCAAAGAACTGATGAGATTTCGAATGGCATGTCACTGGCCTTCATCAGTAACTCGCTTTATTTTCAGGAAGCCAATTTCCTGCTCAACCATGCTGACAGGAAAGAGATGTGTTGGGAAACAATGCAAATTAATGATTTCCAATTTAAAGAATTTGGCTTACTTTCTGGCCTTCCTCCATTATGTTGATGAAAGTCGTAAAAATAACATAGAAATAACTCTCACTTTAAAAGGAAACGCCAATTTTCTTCATTGATGACAAATAGATCTCGTCGGCTAAAGTGAAATTAACTCTCATCAGAAGGGTTTGGGATTAGCACCATGAAGCCTTGCAGACTAAACAATCCAGATGAAGCATAGTGCTGATTATAAATGCAGACTACGATTATGATACAGAAGTAAATTATGGCATGGCAAAATATTTTAATGTCGGTTTGTTTCATCTCGATCTTGGGGGCTATGCACTTGTCGGCTATCGAGGAATTCCGTTCAACATGGCATCAGCCACGTGTTTGATATTTGAAATTAGTGTTGTTTTGATAAATTTCAGTAGACGAAGTAATTGTGAACAGAGATACAACGGTGAGAATCTGGCATTTGATGTTGGTACGTAGGATCGGTCATTAGGTACTGTTTGCTGGCAGAGTGTTGCTAAACATCAAAACATTTGCTATCCATTGGACTGCATTGAAGTTTTGAATATTGTTGGAGCTATATATTTCATGGCATGTCGCAGTTATTTAATCATACACCTTAAATGTTCTTCTTAGATGGTAAAGAGGATTTGGGAGGAGTCCAAGAAGTGATTAATTCTACGAAAGCTGTAGAATTAATCCATTGCTCTGGGCACAAAAATTATATGTCTGGCATTGTTTAGTTTTTTTTAAATCAAGATTGAATCCAAGAAGTTCTACAATGGTACATTCAGCGATTGCATTGCCAAATTATCTTAATGAATGAAGGTTATTCTTTCTCCTCTTGGAGAAATTAGTTTCCTGACAATTCTCGTGCCCGAATGCTACTAACTACTTGTCAGGCCAAACCGACAAAGTCTGATATACTTGAGATTCTGTCGAGCAGTTTGAAACTGCTGATAAAATAAGACGAATTTTACATTTGTATTTTACTACAATGTCAAACCACTCACTAATTGAATAATGAAAAATCCTCTTCTTAGTGACAGCGTGAGCATTAGTGTGATAATTGTAGTCATCTGAATCAAAAGTTCGTCAACTGAACAGATGGACGAATGACACGCAGTGACTAAGGAGATTATTCTGCAAGTAAATAGAAGAAAACGTCAGCGTTAATTCAAGTCAATTCCTCCAAAGACGAAATTTTACTAGACGACGTAAGATCAGAGTGCAACTGGTATTAGTTTTCTTGTTGTCTTAGTTAAACAGCTCCAAAATTTTAAGAATTGTATTGAGTCAGTTTGAGATTATTGGTAGAAAATAAGTCGAAATTTGACTACTTGTTATATTTTCTGATCTTCAGTCCATCATATAGATATCTGTTCAAATGGACAAGGAAAGCCAATTAGTCCTTCCAAAGCTCCAGCCGTCCAAGAGAACTGATCAGATTTCAAATAACGTTTCATTGACCTTCTCATTTTTTTTTTCAAGTAGGGGCTTTCCTCTTCAAAATTCTATCATATTTCATCTTAATTTAAATTTCCACTATCCGCAGCATTTTGATGTCAGTCTTGTCAAAATGACATTGATTTCATGGGAGTAATGGGAATTAATGATTCACAATTGAAATAATGTTATATATGTGCTGGCCCTCCACGATTGTGTCCGGAAATAGTGGTAACATTAAATTAGGAATCACTTTTCTTTCTTTATAAGAATAAACACCAACTGGTAATTTCTTTATCCTTATTCAAGAAAAGTAATGGCATCCGGTAGAACCAAATTCAATAGTCATCAGAATGCATCTGCATCCATGAAATCCGATAGACAATACAGAGGTGGAAAACCCATAGTGCCACTGACAAGAGCGTACCATGATTTTGATACAGTAAAATTCATGGCACCTCAATATATTTTATTGTCGGGTGGTGCTGTCTTAGTTTTAGACGGGAGCGTCTTTCCTTAAAGGTTATCGAAGAATTCCGCTTTTATGAGCCAAAAGTTATGTCGTGGGGATTTGGTTTCGAGTTGCTTTGATCAATTCCAGTAAAATAATCTCGTTGCATAATCAGGAAACGGTGCAGGCCTGGATTGTGGAGTTGAACGGCTAGGTGGGGCCATTAAGCAATATTGGCTGACGAGTGCGATTGAACATCAAGTCAATGTGCTTTCTACTGGATGACGTTGAACTTATTACATGTTTTTGGAGCTATATCCATGATGGTTGATCGAGGCTTTGCAATCATACACGTTAATTGTACGTTGTAGTCAGTGGACATGATGTTAGAAAAAGTCTGATGTGACAAAATGTAATCGGCTCTTTATTTGCGTCCGAGCCTCAAAATTCCTATTCTAGCAACAGTATTCACATTGTTCAGTTTTTTTTTAGCCAATATCGACCTAGAGGATTTTGACAGTAAGGATTCAATACTTGTATTGCCAATTAATCTCAATGGATGAAGGGTACTTATTTCTCCTCGTGGATCAGGTTGTTGCCTCACAATTCTCTGGGCCGAATGATACTTGTCACTTCTCAGGTCACACTGGGAAAACCAGTAGAACTCGAGTTTCAACTGAACAGCTGAAAATGTTCATAATGTATGACAACTACTGGCTAATTGAATAATGCAAACTCCTTTTGTTATGTATTCTGGCCAAGGCCTGCAGTGTGAAAAATACATTCAGTTGGAAATAATATTTTCCAATTGATCAGATGAGTCAATGTCACCCAATGACTGAGGACACTTTTCTGCAAATAAGTGGAAACAAGCGTCAAGAATAGTTGAAGTCAACGCCACGAAAGACGGAATTTTACGAGACTAGAGTGCAAGGGAGATTGTGTTTCTATATGTTGCCTTTGTTAAGTAAACCCTCCAAAATACTAAGAGTGGAATTGAGTCTGATTGAGATTGTTGGAAGCAGAGTGATACAAAAAGTTGGCTTACTGTTAAGTTACCTGAGCTTCTGTCCATCTTGTCTCGATCTGACCAAATGGAAAAGAAAAGATTGAGCCTTTCCACAGAACTTATCAGATTTCAATGACACGTCATTCACCTTCATCAGTAATTCGCGTTCCTTTTGGAAAACATTTTCCTTTCAAACATCCGCTATTTATCTTCTTAAGTTAAAAATCCATTATATGCAGTGTTTTGATTTCTTTCTTGCCCAAACGAAATTGATATTCAAGAAGGGCTAGTAGGCATGTGCGATTTCCAATTGAGAGAACACTATTTATTTTCGGTCCTCCTCCGTTTTAGTGGTTAACAGTGTTAACAATAAAGTAACAATCCCTTTTTTCTATAACACATCACATTGCATCCTCATTGCATTCATCCATGAGAAGTAGTTGTTACCAGCTAGAGCTGAAATCATTGTTCATTACAGTTTGGAGTTGATGTGCATCCATTAAAAACTGCAGGACATGTGGTGTCTGGGAACACAGATTACTGATTTATACCTGTTCCTTGATATTGTGACAGCGAAATTGATGGCATGGCAATACATATTAAGGTGACTTGTTTTCGGCATTGTGTAGGGAGAATGGGGACTTAAATAATGTCGAGGAATTCAACTTACACATGTCAGCGTTGATGTATTTAGAAGTTGCAGTTGAAGTTGTTTGGATGAATTTCAGCAGTTGAGACTTGCGCACAATGATGCAGTAGGGTGAGATTGACTTCTGTGATTCACGTGAAAGGCGGGGTATTTCACGATTGTTGGCTTACAGAGTGCGTATGGGCATCCAGCCAACTGCATTATGTAGTTTGGCGTGATGGTTGTTCAGTGATGTTGGAACTTAATCTATCATGGCAGGTCACAGCTATTCAATTTTAGTTGAATAGCATGTCGCTGGTGGTGAATAACATTTTGGGCAGTTGCTGCATAGAACAAGAAAAGATTAACTCACTACTGAATAATCAAATTTGCTATTATTAGCACAATTGAAGAGCATAACTGTGTAATGATTACAATCTAATGAAGCACGCGTTTACAGATTTAACAGGTAGATCAATTACACACAGGGACTGTGGACATCGTTGTACAAGCTAAGGAAAGCAAACGCGAAGAACAATTTAAGCCACTTCAAATACATACGAAATTATGCGGAACGAGATATAACCAGATTGCAATAAGTATTCGTTCTGCTGATGAAATAGTTAAGCAAACACCTCAAAATACTAAGAGCAGCAATGAGAAACACTTAGATTTCTCGAAGAGACATATGGACATTCGGCTTCCTGAAATGTTACTAAATCTTAATTTCTTTTTGTCTCGATCTCCTCGGATGGACAAATGAAGCTATGTAATGTTCCAAAGCACGAAGCGCCCCACAGAACTTATGAGATTTCAAATGGCGTGTCATAGAACTTTTGTCAGAAAATCGCTTTCTTTCTAGAACACTAATAATCCTCTTAATTGAAAAAAATCCATTATCGGCAGTATTTTGCTTTTCAGTCTTGCCAAAAGTAAATTGAAGTGATGGGAAGCGTATGGAAAGTTATGATTTCCAATTGAATGAAATTTAATTATTTACTTGTCCTTCTCCGTAAGTTCGTCTGATAGCACAATTCGACATTACACTTATTGTAAAAAAATGCAGTTTTTGGTTCCTTATGTTCATTAATAATAAAAAAAATCGTTGCCTGGTAAACCTAAAATAATACTTATCAGAAGGAGGAGGTAGTCTGCATCCACGAAGCCCTGCAGACCATGCAGTGTACGGATACGCAAAGTGCTGATGGTAAGAGTGCGTTATTATTTTCATACAGCACATTGATGCACGGCAGTATATGCTCACGTCTGCTGGTCTTGTCTAAGGATTGCTGCGGCTGGAACCTGAATTTTCTCGAGAAATTGCGTTTCCACATGTAAGTAGTCTCTTTGTAATTTGCCGTTAGAATTGATTTGATGAATTGCAGCAAACGAATTTTGTGAGGATAGATGCAAATGCGTGAGGTTGGCTTGTGTGGATAAGGGGCTATGTGCCGTCTTATCGAATTAATGACCGCAGGAATGCCGTTGATTGGATAACTGTTTACATTCTATCGCTTGTCGTTAAAGATGTTGAGTGCCGTTGGAACGATATCTATCACGGCAGGACGCAGATATTCATTCATAATTTTTCTTCGTAAGTTATAGATATTGAACAGTTTTTTGGGGGGTTGGGAAGTCAGATGGAGCTACAGTTGATTAACTCGTTGGTAGCTTTCTGTCCACTAATTTGCTGTTCTAGCCAGATTTTCTTTTTGGTCGACACTGTTGAGCTTCCAGTTATGAGCGAGACCAAGAAGTTCGATAACTATGCATTTAGCGATTTTATTGCCAGTGATTTTTAATGGACTAAGGTTATGTCTTTCTTTCCATGGTGCGCTATGTTGCTTCACAATTTTTTGGCCTGAACCCTACCTGACTATTTATTGGGCCAAACCGGGAAAATTTGCACACATTAACATTCTATTAAACATCTTGAAAATGTTCGTATTCTGACACAAATGCATCGCGTTACCAGAGTGTGTGACCACTCGCGAATTGAATATTTAAAACACATTATATTCGTGTTAATGGTCAAGCATCACTTTGTCATAAGTGCAGTCTTCTGTGTCAAACAATGTTCAACTGAGCAGATCGACTAGTGCCACACAATGGCTGAGGACTTTATTCTTCAAGTAAATGAGCGGCAGCGCCAAGAATAATTGAGTCAATATCATTAAAGACGAAACGTCACGTGATCAGATAATACCAGCATGCGAGCGCTATGAGGTTACTATTGCCTGAGCAAAGCAACCATTCCAAAATGTTACGAGTGACACTGAGGCTCATTTCGCTTGCCGAAGAACAGAAGGATGGAAGATTCATTTTTTGATATGTTACCTGATCTTATGTCCATCATGTCTCGATCTGCTGAAATACAGCAGTCAGGCCAATTAGCCCTTCCAGAGCTCAAACCGTCCCACAGATATCAATGATGTTTCATTGATTTACATTAGTAATACGTTTTTTGTTTCAACGAACCGCTTTCATTCTCAACGGTCCATCGACTGTTCAATCAGTTTACCCTTCAATTAGCTACTTCATCGTGACTCCATTTTCGATAAAATGAAATAGATGTGATTGGAAGCAAAGGACAACTTAACATTTGCAATTGCGAAACAGTATTTATTTTCTTTGCCTTCCTGTGTTCTGGCGGTCAATAGTATTAACATTGAATTAGGAATCCTTAACAAAGAGAAACACGAACTTTTATGGACATTATATTCATTCATGAGAATAAATGGTTGCTATCTAGAGTTGAAGTTAATGCTTATCAGAAGGTGGAGGTGATCTGCACTCGTGTAAAGCTGCAGAACATTCAACGCATGTGTAACCACGTTATTGAAGTAAACTTTTTTTGATTGCGACACAGCGAAATTGTTGCCCAATTATATATTAATGCCAGGTTACATTGAAATGGCATGGGGCGCGCAGTCTTGTAGAGGAGTTCCATTTCTACACGCCAGCAGTCATGTGTCTGGAATTTTCTTTTGGAGTTGGTTTGATGAACTCGAGCAGATGAATATTGTCCAAGATAGTGAAATGGTGGAAGTTTGGCATGTGGGCCCGAGCGGGTCGTCGGGGTCTCGAAGGATTGTTGGTTAACGGAGTGCATTTGGATAACAACTGTCCGCCTTCTATCGAAAGGCGCTAACGTTGCTGAGTGTTGTTGGAGCTATGCATAGCATATCAAGGCTTGTAAATCACACGCGTTGATTTACGTTGAAGTTGCTAAATAGGATGTTGGGCTTAAGTAGGATATAACACGAGATGTGTGACTTGTTTCACAATTCCTAGTTTCTAATATCATGTTCATTCTTAGCACTACGTTTATACATCAGACCCTGTTCTGTTATTAATCAAAATTGTATTGATTGAAACACATTGTATACAACGATTACATTGCCATTTACTCTCGATGGATGACTGTTACCTATTTATCTGCTTGGAGTAATTTTCTGTCTCAAAATTATGTTTCTGAATGCTACTTAACAGATGTTGTAACCTGGTAAAACAGAAGAACGCGAATTCCAGTTGATTAACTTCAATGTCTTGAGCATCTCAGAATAGAAGCAACCATAGTATATTGTTGAACCTCTCGGTCATTGAATAGTGCAGAACTCTATCAGAATCATAGAATCTCTACAGTGCAGCAAGAGGCCATGTGGCCCGTCGAGCCTGCATGGACCACAATCTCTACAAAGCCCTACCTCCAAATTTCTAAGCATTTACCCGCTAATCCCTCTAACCTACGCCACTCAGGACACTAAGCGACAATTTCAGCACGGTCAATCAACTTAACACCCACATCTTTGGAGGAAACTGTAGCATCAGAAGGAAACCCACTCAGACACTAGGAGAATGTGCAAACTCCACACAGGCAGTGACCAATTCTGGGAATCGAACACAGCTCGCTGGAGACATGAAGCAACAGTGCTAACCACTGTGCTACCGTACTTATTAATCGTGCATCAATGTGTAATAATTACAGGCAACTGCATGAAGCATTTGCAAATTGAACAACTGGACCAGTGGCAGACTGTGACCAGAAAATAATTCTGCAAGAAAAAATAAGCAAACACCTTATAAAATTGGTGTCAATACCACTAATGATGGAACTTGAAGAGATAAGATCTGACTAGAGTGCAACGGATATGAGGTTAACTGGTGCCTGGCTTAAGCAACTCGTCGAAAACAATGAAAGCGGCATTTGGGGATCATTTCGATCAGGGAAGAGGGATAGTAATAGAATCTTAATATGTTACCTGATCTTAAGTCCATCTTGTCCCGATCTGTTTAAGGAGAGATATCAACGCAATTAATCTTTCCAAAGATTGAACTGCCGCACATAACTGATCCAATCACTAATTGTATATGATTGGCCGTCATCAATGTCTCGCTTCCTATTCAGTATCCTACCAGCTTAATTTTCCATCATTTCACCTCTTAATGGAAAATTATTTTGTGAGCAGTTTTCTCATTTCAGTCTTTCGGAATGAAATTCATGTGATGGAAAGCTAAAGGGAATTAACGAATTCCCAGTGAAATAATGGTGTGTTTTTTTGGCTGTCTCTGTTTTGGCTATTAGTAGTGTTAGCATTAATTTAGGAATCCCTCTTTTTTGTGTTAAAAACAACGCTAACTGCCATGCTCTTCTGTTTATTCATGAAAAGTACTTGCTATCGCCAGGCCATAAACTAATGCTGCAAGAAGGCTGAGATGATCTGCATCGATGAACCTCTGCAGGCACGTCAGCGTTGATGTATTTAGAAATTGCTATTGAAATTGTTGGATGAATTTGAACAGTTGAATCTTGTGCACAGCGATGCAGCGGTGTGAGACTGACTTCCGTGTTTGATGTGAAACGTGGGGCATTACGCGACTGTTGTCTTACGGAGTGCGTATGGGCATTATGCCAATTGCATTATATAGTTTGGCGTTGTAATTGTTCAGCATCGTTGGAACTAAGTCTAACATGGCACGTCGCAGCTCTTCCATTTCGGCCTGAATTGTATTTTGCTGATGGTGTAAGAGAATATTTGTAGTAGCAGCAGTAAAATGTGAACTACAGTCTCATCAACATGCGATGGGCAGGATGTTGAAATATAATGAGCCCAGTATGTTAATTAATGTAATTGAATGTACGGTGGCTAATGTGATAGAATCAGGGATGGTAAGCATTTATTAAACATTGAGTGTAAGCAGCTGTAGGCAGTTAAACCTTGAGAAACAATGGTCACACTATGGCCTAGAAAACAGGGATGGGGTACATATATTCTCTTTGTCACTTAGTTTAAAGTCTAGCTAAGCCACCATTGTGTATAAACAACGTTAATGGGGTGAGGGCAACGGTCAGAACTGTTGTATAAACAAACTGGTTTTACAGAGTCGTAAATGCATCGATTAGTGACCAATCCACGACAAGATAAATTATTAGCAGAACCAGCACTAATGGTGGTTAAAGATAAGCTAACTTTGAGAATGAGATAAGAATCTCAAGGCATGTATCTGCAAATTGTATAAGACAAGCTGTAAGTGAGCATTTCACTGGAGTGTTCCGGACATCCCGGCTTTGTTCTCGTGTGCTGGAGAATAAAGTCTTACTACCTGGAAAACCAAGATTCAGACTCTCATTTAATGAGCTAAAAGTATATTGTCGTCCTGGGGAACCACGACAATGGTGAACAACATTTTGGGCAGTTGCTGGTTGGAACAAGAGAGTAACTCATTACTGCATAATCCAAATTGCTATTATTAGTGTAATTGTGTAATAATTATAATCAAATGAAGCAAGGTTTTGAAACTGTGACTGCGGACATCATTGTACAAGTTAATGGAAGCATACGCGAAGAACAATTGAAGTCAATTCAAATACAGACGGAATTATGTGGAACGAGAAAGTTCAGATATCTATCTGAAACTAGATATTAGTTTTGCTGATGACATAGTTAGGAAACTCTCAAAATGCTAAGAGCGGCTATGAGGTACGCTTAGATTTTTCGAAGAATGGAGGTATGGAAAGTTGACTTCTTGAAATGTTAACATATCGTAGGTTCATCTTTTCCTGATCTGCTCAGTTGGAGAAGAAAAGCTATTTAATCGATCCAAATACGAAGCACCCCGCAGGACTGATGAGATTTCAAATGACGTGTCATAGACTTTTGTCAGTAAATCACTTTATTTCTCGAACGCCAATTATCCTCCTAATTGGAAAGATCTATTATCGGCAGTATTTTGTTTTCATTCTTATCGAAAGCAAGTTGATGTGATGGGAAGCATATGGGAAATAATGATTTCCAATTGAATGTCATCTATTTTCTTGCCCTTCCCCATGATGTCGGCTGATAGCATAATTCGAGTTTCTTACGGTAAAAAATGCCATTTTTTTGGTTCCTTACTTTCACTAATAAATAAAAATTTTCGTTGCCAGATAGACTTAAATGAATACTTATCAGAAGGCGGATGTGATTTGCATCCCTGCAAACCATCAAGTCCTGCAGACAATACAGCGTACGGATACCCACAGTGCTTTAGGTAAGAGCGCACTATTATTTGATACAGTAAATTAATGTATGACAATATTTGTTAACTCTGCTGATCTTGTCGAAGGTTGCTATCGCAGGAATCTAACGTTTCTCGAGGAACTGCGTTTCCATACGTAAGCAGTCTGTTTGTAATTTGCTGTTGGGTTGATTTGGTGAATTGCCACAACTGTATGACCACAATCTCTACAAAGCCCTACCTCCAAATTTCTAAGCATTTACCCGATGGATAAGAGGCTATAGGCGGTCGTAATGTATTGGTGCTGAAGGGTGTCAATAAAGATGTTGAGTGTGGTTGGAGAGATACCTTTGATGGCAGGATGTAGCTATTCATTCATAATACTTCATCGTATGTTTTTGTGCAGTAATCAGACAGGACAACAGTCGATTAACTCGTTGGATCCTTCCGATCCATTAATATTCTGTCCTACCAGAGGTTTTTTTTTCGCTGGCACTGTTCAGCTTCCAGTCAAGAGCGAGACAAAGGAGTTTGATAACTATGGATTTAGCGATTGTATTGTTAATGAATTTTAATGGAATAAGTTTATGTCTTTCTCTTCCTACAGCACTATGTTGTTTCCGATTCTCTGGGCCGAACCCTGCTTGGGTACTTGTCGGGCCATGCTGGGAAAATCTGCAAAAGTTAACATTCCATTAAGCAGCTTGAAAATGTTCATAATCTGACGCAAACACATCATTTTACCAGGGCGTGTCACCACTTGACAATTGAATAATGCGAAACCATTCTATTCGGGATAATGGTCAACACATCACTGTATAATAATTGCAATCAGCTCTGTCAAACAATGTTCAACTGAACAGATGAACTAGCGATACACAATGGCCGAGGAAATTATTCTAGAAGTAAATAAGCGCCCGCGCCGAGAATAATTGAAGTCAATATCGCTAAAGACGGCATTTATCATGTTCAGATCAGGCCACAGTATAAATGGTATAGATCTATAAACATAGACAGGGATGACAAGGATCATAGGTAGAAGTGAGAACATCGAGGTGGCGGCACGGGCTCGTTGGGCCGAAGGGCCTGTTTCCTGTGCTGTTTTGTTCTTTGTTCTTTGTATGAGGTTACTGTTGCCTGAGCTAAGGAACCCTTTCAAATTGTTACAAATGGCATTGAGGTTCATTTCACTTGCTGAAGAGAGGTACGGAAATTTGATTCCTTGATATGTTACCTGATCTTAAGTCCATCATGCCTCGATCTGCTGAAATGCAGCGGTAAGTCCAATTAGTCATTCCAAAGTTCGAACCATCCCACAGTATTGATCAGGTATCAAATGATGTATCATTGATTTACATCAGCATTTCGTGCTTGTTTCAACTAACCGCTTTCCTTCTCAACAATCGTTCAATTCAATGAATTTATCATTCCATTAGCTGCAGCATCTTAATTCCCTTAATGATAAAATAAAATTGACGTGATGGGCAGCAAAATGGAACTTATGATTTCCAATTAAAGAAACGATATTTTTTGCTTGCCTTCCTAGGTTTCTGCGGCCAATAGTATTACATTTGAATTAGGAATCCCTCGTTTTCTAAAGAAACACGAACATTTACGGTCTTTATATTCATTCATGAGGATCACGTGTTGTCATCTGGAGTTAAAATTAATGCTCGTCAGAATATGGAGTGCCTGCATTCATAAGAAATAGCTGCAAAACACTATTTTCACAGTGTTGAAAATAAGTTTCATCCGCAATTTTGACGCAGCGAAATTGTTGCACAACAATATGTATGTTAATGTGGGGTGGTATAGGAAGGGTGTGGGCAAGGCGTCTTGTAGGGGAATTTCTGTTGTACACGTCAGCAGTCAGGTGTTTAGAATTTACTATTGGAGTTGTTTTGATGAATTCCATCAGAGAAATATTGTCCGAAATTGTGAAACGTTTTAAGTTTGGCATGTGGGGCCGAGGGCGTCGTTGGGGCCTTGAAGTATTGCTAGTTGATGGAGTGCGTTTGGACAACAACTGCCTGCTTTCAATCGGAATGTGCTGACGTTGTTGAGTATTGTTGGAATTATGTCTTTCATAGCATGGCGAGGTTTTTCAATCACACTCCTTTGTTGTACATTTAAGATGGTAAACAGGATTTTGGGGAGGGATCGGACATAACACGAGATGTGAGACTGTTTCACATTTTCTGGTTTCTAATCTTCTGTTCATTCTTACCACTATATTTATACATCAGCCCCTGTTCTGTTACTAATCAAGATAGTCGCCAAGGGTTTGAAAATGTTGTATACAAAGACTACTTATCATTTCCTCTCGATGGATGGCTTTTTTTTGCTCATCTGCTTGGAGTAGTTTTCTGCCTCAACATTTTGTTCCCTGAGTGCTACTTACCCACCATGTCGGGCCTATCCCAGTAAAACACAAGAACGTGAATTCCGGTTGTTAACTTAAATATCTTGAGATTATGAGGTAAGGAACCGCCTTAGAACATTGTTGAACCACGTTGTCATTGAATAATGGAGAATCGTATTATAATCAAAATAATCGCTTTATGCAGAAATAGGCCATCTGGCTCATCGTGCCCGCACCAACCACAATCTCACCCAGGTCCTCCCCCTACATCTCTATGCATTTACCAGCTAATCCCTCTAATCTACGCATCTTAGTGCACTAAGGGGCAACTTCAGCATTGCCAATCAAGATAACCCGCACGACTTTCGACTGTGGGAGGAAACCGGGTGAACCCGAGAAAACACATGCAGACACGAGGAGAATTTGCAAACTACACACAGTGACCCAAGCACGGAATCGATCCCAGGCACCTTGAGCTGTGAAGCAGCAGTGCGAACTATTCTGCTACCGTGCCTATTATTAGCGGACCTGATCGTGCATCAATGTATAATAATTACAGGCAATTGCAGGAAGCATTTGCAAACTGAACAGATGGACGAGTGACGGGCAATAACCAGAAAATAATTCTGCAAAAAAAGAAGAAGTTCCAAATAAAATTGATGTCAACGCTACTTACGACGGAACATGAAGAGACGAGTACAATGTATATTAGTTTAACTGTTTCCTTGCTTAAACAAGCCTTCAAAACATTGAAAGTGGCATTTAGGGACAGTTCAATCAGGGAAGAGAGACAATAATTAATTCCTGATATGTTACCCGATCTTATATCAGTCTTGTCCCGATCTGCTCAAGAAAACATGGCAAGACAATTAATCATTCCAAACACAGAATCTTCGCACATAACTGATGCAATCTCAAATGCAAGTGATTGGCCGTCATCAATATCTCGATTTCTATACAGGTTGCATCCTACCAGCTCAAATATCCACCATCCTCTTAATTAAAAATGACTTTGTGTGCAGTTTGCTCATTTCAGTATTGTCAAAATGAAATTGATGTGATGGGAGGCTAATGGGAAATAATGAATTACCAGTGAAATAATGTATTTCTTATTTTTGGCTGTCCACTGTTTTGACTATTAATAGCGTTAACATTCACTCAGGGAAAAAAAAAACAATTCATATGCTCTTCTATTCATTCATAAAAATACTTGCTACTCGCTAGATCATAAACTAATCACAGAAGTCAATCTCACACCGCTGCATCATTGTGCACAAGATTCAACTGTTGAAATTCGTCCAAACAATTTCAATAGCAATGTTTAAATATCCTACAATGCAGAAAGAGGCCCTTCGGCCCATCGAGTCTGCACCAAGCACAATCCCACCCAGGTCCTACTCCCATATCCCTACGTTATCGGACAACAAATTTTATGAAATTGGGCGCACAATATGAAAGCAGACTAAAACCACGCTGAGTCCCTCCACTAAAAATCACAAAATCACAGACACAGACTAGCAGGGAGGAGCATGCTTTCAGAATGCTAATAAGGGCTAGCACACAGGGGAAGCTGGTCAGGAAGGCATCCCCACGAGCGAAATTAAAAAGTTCACCTCCCTACCTCACTAAATCAGCACTTCTAAACCAGTCAGACAACCTACGGAGATACATTAAGATTAGCAGAGCTTAGGAAGCACCCACGGCCCTTCAAACTTCCTGAGAATAATTGCACACCTATTGTTCAAGCCCCGAAGATTCCAGACCATTGATAACCAATCAGACAAAAACGATTAACACACACTTGAAACAATCATCCATACACTTAAAAACATCGAGGCAGGATGGCTAAAATCAAATACTGTGAATAAAGCATTAACATTTGAATCGCATACCACACCGAAGTTTGGGTATAAATATAGTCCGTTTCGACGGGTCTTTAGCGTGCTTTCGGGACAGTTCGATTGTAAGTCCTGACTATACCTCCGTTGACGTAATAGAAAATAAAGCTGTACCGTTATTAAACTACACCCTGGTCCGTAGTGGTCGTTTCGCCCACTCCCGCTAACACCTACATGTTATACCCACTAATCCCTCCAGCCTACTCATCCCTGGACACTAAGGACAATTTCATAGCATAGCTAATCAAACTAAACCGCAAATCTTTGGACTGTGGGAAGAAACCGAGTACCCAGAGGAAAGCCACACAGGCACGAGAAGAATGTGAAAACTGTACAGGGAATGCTCATCAGAAGGCTGAGATCATCTGCATCGATGAAACCCTGCACGCATGCCAGCGTTGATGTATTTAGACATTGCCATTGAAGTTGTTTGGATGAATTTCAACAGGTGAATCTTGCGCACAATGATACAGTAGTGTGAGATTGACTTCTGTGATTGACGTGATTGGTGGGGCATTTTAGAATTCTAGGCCCACGGAGTGTGTATATACATCAAGCAACCTGCATTCCATAGTTTGGCGTTGCAGTTGTTCAGTGTTGTTGGAACTATATTTATCATGGCTGATCGCAGCTATTCCATTTTATTTGAACAGCTTATTGCTAATGGTGAGCAACATTTTGGGAAGTTGGCGGATGGAACAAGAAAAGATTATCTCATAATTGAATAATCCAAGCTGCTATTACTGCGAAATTGTCCAAAAAGTGTGTAATAATTGCAATCAAATGAGCATGCTTTTGCAAATTGAACAGATAGATAAATTACACAGAGTGACTGCGGACATTATTGTACAAGCTACTGGAAGCAAACGCGAAGAACAATTGAAGCCAATGCAAGTCGAAGCGCTCCACAAAAGTGATGAGACTTCAAATGACGTATCATTTTGTCAGTGAATCGCTTTCTTTCTAGAATGCGAATTATCCTCCTAATTGAAAAGAACCGTTATCGGCAGTATTTTGTTCTCAGTCTTTTCGAAACTACGTTGATGTGACGGAAAGCACATGGGAAATACTGATTTCCAATTGAATGAAATCCATCTATTTTCTTGCACTTCCTCATTATATTGGCCGAGACCACAATTCGAAATTATTCTTACTGGAGAGAAAAATAACTTTTTTGGGGTTACTTATATTCATTAATTAAAAAGAAATGCTCGCTGCCGGGCAGACCTAAATTAATACTCATCCGAAGGCAGTGATGATCTGCACCCATGAAGCCATGCAGGCCATGTAGCGTACGAGAACGCACAGTGCCGACGGTAAGACTGCATTATTATTTTGATACAGAAATTGATGTATGTCGGCTGATGTTGTCTAAGGCTTGGTGTGGCTGGAAACTGAAGTTTCCTGAGGAATTACGTTTCGACATTAATTAGTCAGTGTGTAATTTGCTGTTGGAGTTATTTGATGAATTGCATTAAACGAATTTCGTGAAAGTAGATGTAAATGTGTGAGTTTGGCTTGTTTGGATAAGGCGCTACATGCGGCTTAATGAATTGAAGTTCCGTGGATCGTACAGCTGTTTGCTTTCTTTTGGGTGTCTTCAAGATAATGAGTGTCGTCGGAGCGTTTTCTATCAAGGCAGGATGCGGCAATTCATTCATACTTCTTAACCTTAGATTTAGATGTTGAATACTTTTTTGGGAAGAAGTTGGATGCGGCAACGGTTGATTGAGTCGCTGGAGCTTCCTATCAACTAATCTGCTGTTTTAGCCAAAGGGTTTTTTTTTTTGGCTAGCACTGTACAGCTTCCAGTCAAGAGCGAGACCAAGGAGTTTCAAATCTGTAGATTTAGCAGTTGTATTGCCAATGAATTTTAATAGCCTAAGTTTAAGCCTTTCACTTTTTGAACCACTCTGTTGCCTCTCGATAATTTGGCCCGAACCCTACTTGTCGCATCAAACCGGGAAAATCTCCATAACTTAACTTTCAGTTAAGCAGCTTGAAAATGTTCGTAGTCTGACACAAATGCATTATTTTGCTAGAATGTGTGACCACTCGCTAATTGAATAATGCGAAATAATTTTATTCGCAATAATGTTCAAGCATCACTGTATGATAATTGCAATCATCCATAACAAACAATATTGACCTGAACAGATGTACTAGCGGCACACAATTACTGAGGACTTTATTTTTTCAAGTCAATGACCGCTCGCGCCTAGAATAAGGTCAATATCACTACAGGCGAAAAGTCACGCGATCAGATAATGTCAGCGTGCAAGCGGTATGATGTTACTATTGTCTGAGCTAACCAAATATTCCAACATGTTACGAGTGACATTGAGGCTCATTTCTCTTGCTGAAGAGAGGTGCGGAAGTTTGATTCCTTGATATGTTACCTGATGTTATGTCCATCATGTCTCGATCTGCTAAAATGCAGCAGTAAGGCCAATTAGTTCAGGTCTGTCTGAGTTCTGCATGTTCATTGGTAAGAACAGAGAGCAAAACAACACGGAAAACAAGCCCATCCAAAGCTCGAACCGTTCTCCAGAACTGATCAGATATCAAATGACATATGATTGAATTACATGAGTAATTCGTTTTTTTTTCAGCTAACAGCTTTCCTTCTCAATAATCTATCATTTCTTCAATCAAATGAACGTTCCATTTGCTGCAGCATCTTCATTCCATTCTCTGATAACATGAAGTTGATTTCATGGGAAGCAAAATGGAACTTATGATTTCCAGTTGAAAAAATGCTATTTATTTCCTTTCCCTTCGTATTTTTTGACTGTTAATAGTATTAACTTTGAATTAGGAATCCTCCTTTTTCATTCAAAAATAACCATGAAATTTTAGGTCTTTATATTCATTCGTGAGAATTACTAGTTGTCATCTAGAGTTGAATTAATTCTTGTCAGAAGGTGGAGGTGATCTGCATTCATAAGAAAAGCTGCAGAACATTCAATGCATGTGTGACCACATTGTTGACAGTGCGTTTCTTTTTCTATATTTTTGATACAGCGAAGTTATTGCACAACATTATATGTTACTATCGGGTAATATTAGAGTGGTATGGAGGCCAGAATCTTATAGAGGAATTCATTTTCTACACGTCAGCGTTATGTGTTTAGAATTTGCCTTTGGGGTTGTTTTGATGAATTCGATCAGACAAATATTGTTCAAATGGTGAAAGGATGAAAGTTTGGCATGAAGGCGAGGGGATTGTTGGTTTCTTGAAGGATTGCTGGTCAACGGAGTGCGTTTGGACAACAACCGTCGTCCTTCTAGTCTAGGAATTCCAATTCTTGCTCTGTTAACCACTATGCCATCCGTGCCACCCGAGTAATTTCGATTCTCACTCTGTTAAGCACTGTGCTGACTTTTTTGAGTGTTGCTGGAGCAACAATTATAGCTTGTCGAGGCTTTTCAATTACACTCCTTATTTGTACGTTAAAGTTGCCAAATAGGATTTTGGGTAGGGGTCGGATATAACACGAGATGTGTGACTTGTTTCACAATTCCTATTGTCTAATCTCCGGTTCATTCTTACCATCGTTCTTATTTATACATCAATCCCTGTTCTTTTATTAAGCAAGATAGTCGTGACGGAATTGAAAATGTTGGAAACAACGAATACCTTGTCATTTACCTTCGACGGAATACTTTTTCTGCTTATCTGCTTGAAGTAGTTTTCTGGCTCAAAATTCAGTTCCCGAATGCTACTTATTGTGCCCAACAGGTAAAACAGAAGAACGTGAATGCCTGTTGATAAGCTTACATGCCTTGAGACTCTCAGATATGCAACAGCCTTAATACATTGTTGAACCAATTGGCCATTGAATAATGGAGAATCCCCTATAAGAATCATAGAATCGCTACAGTGCAGGAAGAGGCCATCTGGTCCACGGAATCTGCACGGAAAACAATCTCACCAAAACGCTAACCTCATATCTCTACGGACGTACCTGCTAATCCCTCTAACCTACGCATTTTAGTACATTACGGAGCAAATTCAGCACTCTTAGACAACATAACTCGCGCGTCTTTTGACTGTGGGAGGAAATCGGGGTACACGGAAGAAACCCACGCAGACACGAGGGGAATTTGCAAACTCCACAGAGACAGTGACCCAAGCACGGAATCGAACGCAGAACCCTGGAGTTGTGAAGCAGCAGTGCTAACTAACTACTGTGCTACCATGTCTATTATTGGCGGACCTAATCATGCATCAAGGTGTAATAATTACAGGCAATTGCATGGCGCATTTGCAAATTGAACAGGCGGACCGGTGGCAGACAATGGCAAGAAAATAAATCTGCAAGAAAAAAGTAAGGAAGCGCCAAATAAAGCTGATGTCAAAACGGCTAATGATGGGACATGGATACGAGATCAGATTAGAGTGCAATGGATATGAGTTTAATTGGTGCCTTGCTTAAGCAACCCCTCCAAAACTTGAAAGCGGGTTTTAGGGAGATTTCGATCACAGAAGAGTGACAGCAATGAATTCTTAATATGTTACCTGATCTTATGTTCATCTTATTCCGATCTGCTCAAGGAAAGATGTCAAGACAAATAATCGTTCCAAAGATTGAACCATCCCTCATAACGATCGAATCTCAAATCGCATGTGATTGGCTATCGTCAATAGTTGGCTTAGTATTCAGTAGCATCCTAACAGCTCAAATTTCCATCTTTCACCTCTTAATTGAAAATTATTTTGTGTATAGTTTTCTCATTTCGGTCTTGCCAAAATGAAACTAGTGTGATGAGAAGCTAAGGGCAATTAATGCATTTCCAGTGAAAGGATGGTATTTCTTGCTTTGGTCGTCCTAGGTTTTTGGCTATTAATAGCGTTAGCATTCATTTATGAATTCCTCTTTTTATGTAAAAATAGAAAAAAAAATAAAAATAAACTCGCATGCCCTTCTGTCTATTCAAGAGAAGTGCTTGCTACGCGCTACGCCAGTACCCAATGCTCATTAGAGAGTCGAGATCTTCTGCATTGGTGAAACCCTGCAGCCAAATAAGCATTGATGCATTTAGAAATTGCTATTGAATTTGTTTCGATGAATTTCAACAGTTGAATCTTGTGCGCAATGATGCAATGGCGTGAGATTGACTTCTGTGATTGATGTAATTGGTGGGGCATTTCATGATTGTTGGCTTCCGGAGTGCGTATGGACATCAAGCATCATATATTTTGGCGTTGTAGTTGTTCAGTGTTGTTGGAACTATATCTATCATGGCAAGTCGCAGCTATTCCATTTTAGTCTGATTGCATATTGCTGATGGTGAACTGCATTTTGGGCAGTTGCCGGATGGAACAGGAAGAGATAAGCTCATTACTGAATAAACCAAATTGCTATTATTCGCGGAATTATCCAGCATAACCGATTAATAATTACAATGAAACAATCACCCTTTTTGCAAAGTGAATATACATATTAATTACACACAACGACTGCGGATATAGATAGTGGGAGCAAACGCGAAGAACAACTGAAGCAAATCAAATACAGCCGAAATCTTGCCCAACGAAATATGTCCAGAGTGCAATAAGTATTCGTTTTGCTGGTAACTAAAGTTAAGGAAACCCCTCAAAATAATAAGAACGGCAATGGAGTACACTTACATTTCTCAAGGAAGAGAGGTATGGAAAGTTGACTTCCTGAAATATTACCAGATTTTATGTTAATCTTTTCTCCATCTGCTCAGATGGAGAAGTGAAGCGACTTAATCGATCTAAGCTCGAAGCGCCCCGCAGAATTCATGATACTTCAAATGACGTGTCAATAAATCGTTTTCTTTCTAGATCGCCAATTATCCTCGAATTGCAAAGATCCATCACTGTAATGTTTTGTTTTCAATCTTATCAAAAGCAATTTCATGTGATGGGAAGCATTCGGGAAATAATGATTTCCAATTAAATGAAATCTATTTGTTTTCTTGCCCGTCCCCATTATGACAGCTGATAGCACAATTGGAGATTAGTCTTATTACAAAAAAATGCCATGTTTTTTGTTCCTTATATTTATTAATGCAAACAAATCTGCATAACGGGATAGACCTAAATTAATACTGACCAGAAGGCGGAGGTTGTTTGCATTCATGAAGCTCTGCAGACCGTGCAGTGTACGAGTACGCACAGTGCTGACGGTTAAAGTGTACTATCATTTTGATACACAAATTATGCATGGCAATATTTCTTAACGTAGGCTGATGTTGTCTAAGACTTGGTGTGACTGGAACATGAATTTTCTCGAGGAATTGCGTCTCCATATGTAAACAGTCAGTTTGAAATTTCCTGTTGGAGTTGACTTGATGAACTGTAGTAAAATAATTTTGTGAAAAAAAAAATCATGCGAATATGTGAGCTTGCCTTACATGGATAAAGAACTATATGTGACCTTAATGCACTAGTGGCTGAAGGACTGCCGCTGATCGTACAGCTGCTTGCTTTCTATTGGATGTCTTTAATTTGTTGAGTGTTGTTGGAGCGACATCTATCATAGCAGGACGCGGCTATTCATTCATACTTCTGCATCGCAGGTTATAGATGTTGAACATGTCTTTGGGGAGAAGTCGCATGGGACAAGATTGCATTAACTCGTTGGACGTTCCTTATCCACTAATCTGTTTTTTTCTAGCCAGTAGTTTTCTTTTGTTGGCTGACACTGTTCAGCATCCAGTCAAGAGCTAGACCAAAGAATTTGATTCCTGTGGATTTCGCGACTGTAATTTTAATTGACTATAGTTATGCCCTCCTGTTCCTGGAGTATGATGTTGCCTCACGATTCTTTGCCCCGAACGCTACTTGGCTACTTGTCGGGCTAAACTTGTCTGGCTAAAACCTACATAGCTTAAGTTTCCGTTAGGCAGCTTGACAATGTTCGTAGTCTGACAGAAATGCATCACTTTACCGGAGTGTGAGACCACTCGCTAATTGAAAAATGCGAAATCATTGCATTTGCAATTATGATAATGCATTACTGCATGACAGATGTAATCGTCTCTATCAAACAATGTTCAACTGAACAGATTGACTGTTTCACTCTGTGAGACATTGAGTGACTGAGGACATTATTCTGCAAATTAAATGAGAACCCACGCCAAGAATACTTGAAGTCAATAAAGCGACATTTTTACGTGATCAGATAAGGATAGACTGCAAGTGATATGACATTTGCTGTTGCCTGAACTAAAACATTCCAAGATGTTACGAGTGACATTGAAGCTCATTTCGCTTGCTGGAGAGGCATGGAAAGTGATTTTTTTTTTATATATTATCTGATCGTATGTTCATCATGTCTCGATCTGCTGAAGTGAAGAAGTAAGACCAACTAGACGATGCAAAGCTCGAACCGTCCCACAGAACTGATCAGATTCAAATGACGTATCATTGATTCACATCAAAAATTCGATGTTTGTTTCAACTAACCGCTTTCCTTCTCAACAATCTATTGCTTCTTCAATCAATTTTTAAAACCCCGTTAGCTGTAACATCTTTATTCCGTTCTTGATAAAATGAAATTGATGTGATGAGAAGCAAAAGGGAACTTATGATTTCCAATTGAAGAAAAGGTACCATTTTCCTGGCCTTCCTGAGTTTTGGCGGTCAACAATACTATCGTTGAATTAGGATTCCCTCCTTTTCTAACAAAAAGAAACACGAACTAGAATCCCTAACAAAGAGAAACCCGAACTTTTACGGCCTTTATATTCATTCATGAGAATGACTGGTTGCCAGCTATGGTTGAAATTAATGCTCATAAGAAGGTGGAGTTGATCTGCATTCATGAGTGAAGCTGCAGAACATTCAACGGATATGTAACCACATTGTTAACAGTCGTTTTTTTTTCTATAATTTTGAAACAACAAAAAATGTTGCACAGCAGTATATATTAATGTCAAATGATAATAGAATGGGGTGCAGAGTCTTATAGAAGAATTCCCTTTCTACACGTCAGCAGTTGTGTACTGGAATTTGCTATTGGAGATGTTTTGTCGAATTCCCGCAAATGTCCGACATTGTGAGAAGGTTAATGACTGGCATGTGGGCGAGCAGGTCATGGGGCCTTGAGAGATTGCTGGTTCACGGAGTGCGTTTGGACAACAGCCATCTGCTTCCTATCGGAATGCGCTGACGCTATTGAATGTTGTTGAAGCCACGTCTTTCATAACATGTCAAGGCTTTTCAATCATAATCCCTAATTGTAAGTTGGAGATTCTAAGTAGGATTTCGGGGAGAATTTGGATATAACACGAGATGTGGGACTTGTTTCACACTTCCTAGCTTCTAACCACCATTTTGTACATCCGCCCTATTCTGTTATTAATCAAGATAGTCGCCAAGGATTTGAAAACGTTGTATACAACGATTACATTGTCATGTAGTTTCGATAGGTGACTTTTATCTGCTTATCTACTTGGAGTAGTTTCCTGCCTCAAATTTGTGTTTACCGAATGCTATTTACCACATGTCAGTACTAACCCGGTAAAACAGAAGAACGTGAATTCCGGTTGATATGCTTAAATATCTTGAGAATCTCAGATAAGGAACAGCCTTAGTACATTATTGCACAACTCGGTTATTGAATAGTGCAGGATCCTCTTTGTATAATGCAATCCCTACAGCGCAGAAAATGGCCATCTGGCCCATCGAGTCTTCAAAGGCCACAATCTCACCCAGACCGTACCCCCATATCTCTACGTATTTACGCGCGCTGACCCCTCTAACCTACGCATCTCAGAACACTGAGGGACAATTTCAGCATGGCCAATCAACTTAACACGCATGCCTTTGCATTGTGGGAGGAAATTGGAACACACGATGGAAACCCATATAAACACGAAGAAAATATGCAAACTTCTCACAGAGAGTGATCCAAACCCGAAATCAAATCCAGGTACCTGGAGCTGTGAAGCAGCAGTGCTAACCATTGTGTTACCATGCCTATTATTAGCGGACGTGACGTGGATCAATGTGTAATAATTACAGGCAATTGCTGGAAGCATTTGCAAACTGATCAGAAAGCTCAGTGACAGGCAATGACCAGAAAAATTGAAAATAATAATTAAAACGAAATGTTACGAGACGAGATAAGACCAACTGCAATTGGTATAAGTTGTACTCTTGCCTTTGATATTCAACATCTCCAAAATATTAAGAGTGGCACTGAGGCAAATTTAGATTTTTGGGAGGAACGAGGTACTGGATGATGACTTCTTCAAATGTTACCTGATCTCATGCCCATCGTGTCTCGATCTGCCCAAATGGAGAAATCGAAATCGAATTAATGTTTCCAAATCTTGAGCCGTCCTCATAACTGATCAGATTTCAAATGGCGTGTGATTGACATTCATCGGTAACTGTCTTTCTTTTCAGACAGCCTCTCTCCTTTTCAACTTTCAATCATTTTTCCTGTTAATATAAAATTCCATTATCTGTAGGATTTTGTTTTCAGTCTTACCAAAATGTAATTGATGTGATGGGAAGCTAATAGGAATTAATCATTTGCAGTTGACAAGGCTATTTGTTTCCTGGTTACCCTGTGAATGTCGGATAATTATGGTAACATTACATCAATACTTCATTGTATTGTAGAAAAAGAAAACTTTTAAATTCATTATATTCATTCATGATAAGTAGCCTGTATCTGCCAGACCAAAAGGCAATGCTCATTAAAAGGCGGGGGTGACCTTCATGTATGAAATTTAGCAATGCACTTACACCAGATTGCAGATAGTAAGTGTGTTCTGTGATTTTGGCGCAGCGAAATTAATGAAAAGTCCAATATAAAATTTTGCAATGGGATTGTGGGGCCGGAAGCCGGAAGGTTTTTGAGGCATCCCGTTTCAAATAGCTAGCGGCATGCGGTTGGAATTTGCTATTTGAACTCTATCAGAGAAATATTTTGCACAATCATGCAAAGTTGTGAGTTTACTTTGTGGGGACGAGATGGTCGTGGATACATTTTATAACTATTGGCTGACAGAGTGCAGTTGAATATTAAGTCATGACCAGAGGACAATAGGTATTACTATTACCGATGTTGTAGTTACGTAACGCCTCTAAACTATTAAGGTTAACATTGCTGCACTTTTAGGTTATTGGAAGACTTGTGGTTGTAAATGGAGTATACTAATTGTAGTTATTAACACCTTCAAATTATTAAGAATAACATTGCCACACTTTTAGATTATTGGAAGAAGAACAGTGAAATACGTTGACATCTTGTTATGTTACCTGTTCTTGTGAACATCTTGCCTTGATCTGGTCAAATAGAACACAAAACATAGAACATTACAGCGCAGTACAGGCCCTTCGGCCCTCGATGTTGCGCCTACCAGTGGAACCAATCTAATGACCCTCTAACCTAAACTATTCCAACGTTACCCATATGTCTATCCACTAACCATTTGAAAGCCCTCAAAGTTGTTTGCAATGATGCGACGGTGTGAATTTGTTTCCTGCCGTTGAAGCATTAAAGATCTTTGACCGATGCAGTGCGGTTAATGATCCATCCACCTGCTATGTTTTGGATTGCGTTGAAGTTGTTTAGTGTTGTTGGAGCTTCATCTATCATTGCAGATCGAGGCTATTCAAGCATCAAACTGGCAAATTAAGGGCCATTTGAATTACGATTGATAAGTTTGAAAACATTGATAATTCGAGACGAATGCGCCAATTTAGTAGTGTCTAATCACTGCTGCAGGCAGGGCATTCCATGCCCTTACTACCCTCTGAGTAAAAAACTTATCTCTGACATCTGTCCTATAAGTACCGCCCCTTAATTTAAAGCTAAGTCCCCTCGTGTTAGCCATCACCATCCGAGGAAAAAAAAGGCTCTCACTGTCCACCCTATCCAACCCTCTGATCATCTTGTATGCCTCAATTAGGTAACCTTTTAACCTTCTTTTTTCTAATGCAAATAACAACAAATCCTTCAGCCTTTCCTCATAAGACCTTCGCACCATACCAGCCAACATCCTGGTAAACCACCTCTGCACCCTTTCCAATGCCTCCACATCTTTCTTGTAATGCGACCAGAACTGTATGCAATACTCCAAGTGTGCCCACACCAGAGTTTTGTACAGTTGCAACATGACCTCACGGCTCCGAAATTCAATCCCTCTACCAAGAAAAGCTAACACACTGTACGCCTTCTGAACAACCTATCAACCTGGGTGCCAACTTGCAGGAGTCTATGCACATGTACACGATATCTCTCTGCTCGTTGACGATACTAAGAATCCTTCCATTAGCCCTATATTCCGCACTCCTGTTACTCTTACCAAAGTGAATCACCTCACACTTTTCCGCATTAAACTCCATTTGTCACCTCTCCGCCCAACTCTGCAGATTATCTATGTCCCTCTGCAAACTGTAACATCCATCCTCACTGTGTACAACTCCTCCGACTTTTCTGTCGTCAGCAAATTTACTGTCCATCCTTCTACACCCTCATCTAGGTCATTTATTAAAATGACAAACAGCAGTGGCCCAAAATAGATCCCTGAGCTACACCACGTGTACGTGAACTCCAGGTTGAATATTTCCCATCAATCACCATGGCCGTGATGGAACAAAAAAAACAGGACTCATAAACCGCGCATATGCCTCCCTGGGCTGCTTGGAGAATGCCCAAAGCCATACAATGCTGTATAACCACTTTAGGCTGTCTCCAAACATTGAGGTCTTGGAGACTGCCCGTTTGTGTTATGCTCTATCCTTTCCATTGCAGCTAAGATGTTGATGATGGTTTAATGTTACTGCACTATTCCAAAACCATGAAAAACTCCCCAAAATCGATGGAACACAGTATCTGTACTGACAAAGGGGTTTGTGAAATCATGTTTGTTTCGTCCCACTAATAAGGACGTAATTTTAAATTGAGTGGGCATAGATTAGTTCCATGCCATAAACCTCAGGGATGGTGTACCTTATGTGCATCTGGCAGCCCAGTCGACAGCTAATGTTTTATAGGCATTGCGGCCACAAAGTCAAAAAATCCTGCATGCACAAAAGTGTTTACCAGCCGGTGTGGATTTGATAAAGCAAAGGTAATCAAATTATAGACGAAGAAGAAATTGACTTCATGCCACTGAACAGTACAAGTTAGACCGATCCTCAGTGCAAAGAGGGCGGTAGGGTTTTCTCAAACTCCCTGAGCCCCATATCCTCAAATAGTGGAAGTGACGCTGCTAAATGAGGTGTTGGATGACCAGAGGTGAGAACTGACTCGTCTCGTGGTAGAGATACGTGGCCAGCGGATTCTGCCAGTTGGCATTCCCAAATGCTGGACATGATAACAGTGGTGTTTGAGAACCGGAATTACATTCATTAGTATTATTGTCAGCAATCTACTGGCAATGACTAAAGTCGGTACATTCTGCTCTAGCACTTCCCTTCGTGAAATTCCTCAGGACGCATTGTTTTACTCCTCCCTTTGGTATGATTGTGGTTGATTGTGACCTCCAAGTTGATACAAAACTAATTAGGACTAACATCCTCTCCTTGTGCTAGATAATATGAGGAAGGAATGCAAGTGATCTCTGTGATGAGGAGGAAGTATTCGTATGATATTGGCAGAACCAGCAATTTGTCTTCTTCCCTTCTGAGGCTATGGCCTGCATTTGCAGAAGAGTAGAATTATTTCCTCAGGCATCTCCGATGCCATGAGGATTCATGGCACTAATCAACACAATTGAATCATGTTCAAATATTACTATGTTAGGAACAAAAGGGTGGTTAGAGGAAAAATCGGACCTCTTAGGGACAGAGGAGGGGAACTGTGCTTAGAGCCTGAGGGAATGGCCGAGATCCTGAATGAATACTTTGCGTCGGTATTCACGAAGGAGAGGGGCTTGTTGACAGCTCTTGTCTCTGAGGGAGCTGTGGTCCAGTCGAGGGAAATATCCATACCGAGGGAGGAAGTGTTAGAGCTTCTAGGTAACATTAAAACTGATAAATCTCCTGGGCCTGATGGCATTTATCCCAGACTGCTTAGGGAGGTGCGAGGTGAAATTGCTGGGCCTCTGACGCAAATCTTTGTCTCTTCCTTGGACACAGGTAAGGTCCCAGAGGACTGGAGAATAGCTAATGTTGTACTGTTGTTTAAAAAGGGTAGTAGGGATAACCCTGGAAATTATAGGCTGGTGAGTTTGAAGTCAGTGGTAGGGAAGCTGTTGGTGGGGATTCTTAGAGATAGGATGTATAGGCACTTAGAGCGTTGCGATCTGATTAGGGATACGCAGCATGGATTTGTTAAGGGGAGGTAGTGCCTTACAAATCTGGTAGAATTTTTTGAGGAGGTGACAAAATCAGTGGACGAAGGGCGAGCCCTTGATGTTGTTTATTTGGATTTTAGTAAGGCGTTTGACATTGTCCCTCATGGGAGGTTAGTCGAGAAGGTCAAGGCAAATGGAATACAAGGACAGATAGCTAGATGGATAAGTAACTGGCTTGGTAATAGGAGACAGAGGGTAATAGTGGAAAGGTGTTGCTCTAGCTAGAGGTCGGTCACTAGTGGTGTGTCGCAGGGATCGGTACAGGGACCTCTTCTATTTGTAATATATATAAATGACTTGGAAGGGGGAGTAAGTGTCGTGATCAGCAAGTTTGCAGACGATACAAAGATGGCTGGACTTGCGGATACTGAGGAGTATTGTCAGGCGATACAGCAGGACATGGACAGGCTGGTAGCTTGGGCAGACAGATGGCAGATGGAATTCAATCCTGATAAATGTGAGTTGATGCATTTCGGGAGAAAGAATGTAGGGGGGAGGTATATGATAAAGGGTAGAGCTATTAAGAATATAGAAACGCAGAGGGACCGGGGGGTGCAGGTGAACAAGTCTCTGAAGGTGGCAGAGCAAGTGGAGAAGGTTGTGAAGAAAGCATATCGAATGTTGGCCTTTATTGGAAGGGGGATAGAGTGCAAGAGCTGGCCTTTAATGTTGCAGTTGTATAAAACGCTGGTTAGATCTCATTTGAAATACTGTGCCCAGTTCTGGTCGCGTTACTACCGGAAGGACATGGAGACTCTGGAGAGAGTGCAGAGGAGGTTTACAAGGATGCTGCCTGGTATGGAAGTTCTGAATTACGAGGAGAGATTAGGCAAATTGGGACTGTTTTCCTTAGAAAGATGTAGACATAGAGGAGATCTGATAGAGGTGTACAAGATTTTGAAGGGGATTGATAGAGTAAACAGGGTTAAGCTTTTTTCCTAGGATGGACTCAAATAGCACGAGGGGTCACGGGCTTAGGGTGAGGGGGGTAAGGTATAATTTGGATGCTAGAGGGAGTTTTTTTTTCACACAGAGGGTGGTGGGGTTCTGGAATGCGCTGCCAAGTAAAGTGGTACAGGCAGGTACTCTGGAATTATTTAAGAAATACTTAGATGGGCACATGAACAGAATGGGAATGGAGGGGTATAGAAAACTGATTTAAAATAGGGATCACGACCCTTGGGAGTCCCTGGGAAGTGTGTAAATAGATGATGATATTGATGTATTTGTTTTTATCCTACAGGTACTTTGGTTCACCTTCTTGTCTAACGAGGGGCTTACACGCGATGGGTCGTGAGAGGACTGCTGCTGGATCTTTTTAAAGAGTATCCTACTGCTTCACGTTGTTAGTGTATGCTTGACCTGGACCATCTGATGGGCAACATGACAGCTCAGTGACTATCACTGTGCTGTGCAGATACATGGATTTGGGCCTGTGTCTGTGGGAGTTTGCTCATTCTCCCCGTGCTTGCGTGGGTTTTCTCCAGGAGCTCCGGTTTCTTCCCACATCCCAAAGATGTGCTCTTAGGCTAATTGGCAAAACAAATTCTCCCTAAATTGTCTCAAATTTGATTTTTAATCCATAAATCTATAAACATGGACAGGGATCGCGGATAGAGATGGGAACATCGGGGTGGCGGCGCGGGCTCGTTGGGCCGAAGGGCCTGTTTCCCGTGCCGTTTTGTTCTTTGTTCTTTGTACTTCCGTACGGGACACAACTTTTAACGTGAAGCATGCATTCGTGTTCGCTTCCTTCCAAGCTTCAATTTTTTGATGTGGTGATCAGTAATTTCGGTAGGTCCTTCCCAGCACAGTTCGAGACAATTCCGTCATTACGCCTTCACTGAAATATATTCCTCTGCTGGTAATCGTCACAGGTCTTGCTGTTCAGTTCCCTTAGCTCCTGGGTTTCGACTACCTGTTAACGAAGTTTTTGTTAGTGTAGTGCAACATCTCTTCAATCATGCTTTCCAGTTCCACTGCTTTGGTTGTTATGAGGCACTTGTTGCGTGCTTCACATTTCTCCCCAAAATGACTTTGTAGGATACTCCTTCAAGTGCTCTGTTGAGTCTTGCTGTCATTATCATCAGTGCAATGGGCAAGGCCTTTAGCAATTTTAGACCAGTTTTCCGAACAGAATTTATCTTTTTGTTTTGTTTTTGTTGAGAATTCCCTTCAGTTTTTCCACTGCTCCAATGTATTGTGGCTATAGATACAGGACAGTGCTTGCATACATTCAAGTCCCTTAATGATCTGCTTAAATAATTCACCAATGGTAAAATGAGGTCCATTGTACCTTGACACGATGTCAGTTATGCCAAACCTAGACACGATTCTCTTAGTAAGACTCTGACTTCCGTTATTGAATCATTTCTTCCTGTTTTTGTCCAGCTGGAAAGTAGATCTATAATTACCAACGCATCATTAAAATTGATGCACTTGAGTATTTGCATAATACCCATCTGGAAATGTAGCAAAGGGTCCCAAGTCTGGGGTTGTAAAGTAGCTTGTAATCTAGTTTTTCTCCATATTAAATTTTTGACATATAAATTCAGCGCTAATTTAAGAAGCGGCGGAATATGAGGCATACCATGTCTGCTGCAAAATATGTCCCAACCCTCCCTTTCTTGCATGATTAAATTGATGAAACACGCGAGCAAGCCAAGTGAGTTGTTTATATTTTTGACCATGCAGCCAAAGACCAGATATGATTTGATAACAACTGTTGTCAGCACAGGTCATTTTCTCTGTCACATCAACAGTGGCTTGCAGTTGTACTTCGTCAATCACCAGATGGGGCTAGCTGAGCAGGTTGTTATTTGTAAACACTGAGTTACTGTTGTCTTGTTGATTTTGGTGGCTTCGGATCGAGCTGAAATGTTAGCTTAAGCTCTTAACAGGGACACATCATTCCGTCCGCGAGTATGAACGACATATTTAATTATGGCAACAAGGTGGGCATTTCTATTGCTTTTAATATTTTCTTTAATAAGAGATCTACAATTGATTCATATCCTGGAAGAGGTGAGAAGGACACGTAAGTTGTGAGCTTGTCAAGCTCATGAACAGTTCCAAGCCATAAGCAGACTC
Organism: Sphyrna mokarran; assembly: GCA_024679065.1. NCBI lineage: Eukaryota > Metazoa > Chordata > Chondrichthyes > Carcharhiniformes > Carcharhinidae > Sphyrna > Sphyrna mokarran. The sequence continues at coordinate 100,157,820 of JAGIQG010000009.1, forward strand.
TATGTAGATAATGACTGCAGCATTCTCTGGTGAGATGCAGGCCCGTGTGAGAGCAAGAAGCTCAGCTGTCTGTGCAGAGCAGCCGGAGGAATATTTACCGATTTCGAGTGCAGAACATTAATCCGGATTTGAGACTTCCATCGGCTGCTGTCGTGGCGGAGCTATAAGTAGAACATCTGAAGCCAAGATTTGTCAGAGAATAATCTTTCAGATTGTGCCTCAAAGTTCTGGTAATTTGTACAACCTGTTCAATAGTATCTGGTCGCTATGACGGAAAATGTATTATTTCACCCAAATCTTTGCCCATATAATGTCTTATAACACACAGTGTAACACGGGGCGTGTGGGGGGATGGGGGGTGGGGATGGGGGATGGGGGGTGGGGGTAGGGGGTTGGAAGGTGGAGGCGGTGGCATCTCTGTTGGTCGTAAAGAGGGTTTAGCCCACCGGGGACAATGCGACTGTTATGGTTAGGCCTTCATGAGCACAGTGACGGTATGCTGTACGAAACTGGATACGTTAATCGATGTTCAGTTTTGCAATATGTACATGAGGTCACCGCGACAATTTGGGTCGCAATAGATGCCAGTTTTTAAGTGTTGTTTCAAAATGTGGAAACCTCACCTGGACGACGTGTTTCTGCAGCAAACCTTGGGTGACTGGCATAGTCTTTGAGAAAGATGCATCAAGGTAATCTGTCACCAGAATACAGCAGGACTAGTAGGCAAAGTCTGTGCTGTAAATTATATTTCTATAATTTTGTTCAAGCAAAACTTGCAATCTGATTGCTCCAGGCGCATGGATGAGTGTGCAGCGCAACTTGCGCATAAATATCTGATCAGAACGTGGATCAGGACATTATTAGAAAATTTATTTAAACAGCAGTCTCCTAAATAACTCTGAACGGAAAAGGGGACTCTGTCTGACAATGACACTGAGAGGGGTTAGCCCGTCAGTCCTACTACATTAACGGAAGACACGTATTTCTGCAAGGTAGAGTAATCGGCGCTTTAAACAGAGAGTAATTTGCCCCTGTATCTATCGGGAAATCCCGAACGTTGTCGCTGATAGTAATGGGAACCATTGGTTCCTATGAAATTGGATATTTATCGGTTATTATTCATTGCGAAAATGTCTGGCAGTGTCAACACTCTTGCGATGGGATGAATATGGCCCTGAGGACTTGAGTCTAATGCTTAGTCAGGATATATGGGCTGGTTGTCCTAAGAGCTGCAAAGACCCTTGATTAATATTGGTTCTGCTCTGTCTGTCCACAATGTAAGAGACATCAATATAACCTTGTTCTATAACTTTCTGCTCTTCGGCCTCATCATCTGTTTGTTGTGTTTGGATCCCAATATTCTCGCTGAGGTCCTCCCTGAAGGCCAGCGGAACCCGTTACCATTACTTGCATACATTTTCCTTAGCCCTCTTCTGCTTGTGTTCATGACAATGTTATAAAACACCTATAACTTCTTGCAATGGTTTTGTTATCTATACAAGATAAGTTTTACTGAACATTTGTTTCATAAGAGACTGCAATTCAATTACAATGACACTCACATATTCCGACCTTCCTTGGTCTGGATCAAAGCCAGAATGTTTCACGAATGCACTACCAGCATGTTCCATACAATATCCAACATCCTGGCAGCGTTTTTGAACAAAATGATTAATCTTATGCCAAATAACCGGAGACGGAAATTGCTTGAGTAAAGAAGCATACTATTTAGACCACAAAGCATAGAGGCAGTATTCCCCAATGTTCGCATCAGGCTAGATATACTTTACCTCAACTTTTCTCCACCTGACTGACCCCAGACAAGCATCAAGGACCATATCGGTTTTATGAGATCATGGTGTCATGAGGCGTTCGCAGAAATTTCAATCTGCGTTGTCGTTTGTAAATCTCATATTTAGGATTAGGCATGGAATCGACAATCTCTTTTAATTCTGAGGGGTCCATGGTTTGAAAACGCGAGCGTGCATCCGATCACGTGCGGGGAAAGCATTCACGTGGTATTTAGTATTAGTATTTAATTTCCTTTCCTCTCTTTTTCGCACCGCATTTCGAGTAAAGCTCCCAATATTGCTGTAATGAAGCATTGGGGGTAAAACCAGTGGAAGTCAACCCATCGGTGGCGCTGAAGGAGCCGGAATCGGTTCAGTAATGGATTCAGTAACTCTGTTGGGTCGAAGGAAGTGTATGGGAGAGCGGAATCCAGTCACTGTCCTCATTGTTCCCGCCATATTTCAGTATTTTTGTTCCAGAAATCAATACATTCCTGGATCATTATAACTATTTGGATCGCTCCACATGATTTAGACTTTATCAACCTTTCTCTCATCATCTTCCTGGCCTTTCCTTTCTCTTTCCCTTTGCTGATAGTTTACATCATATCCATTCCCAAGTCGGTCCTTTCCTTCTTTTCCTCAGCTTCCATTCTCCAGCTCATAAAAAGTGACCGCCGCACGTTTCTCTTGCCCTGTTGCTCTTTTCCCCTTAAAGATGTTTCCATAAATTCTATAATAGTTTAATTAAACACTATATTTGGAGGAAAATACCCAATTTTCCTAAATGACCATTTCATACATTTGTTGATTACGGAACGCTTCCGTACCTGTATTACATATGCGTATGGGCAAGGGGTGTCCCCTTTGGTTGGCAAATTTATCGAGGCTCCGAATTTCCCATTTCCTATTTGCCAACATCTAGAATTTCTTGATTTTAGGAGATAGTAGTAAATTTGTAAGTTTATTCATTAGTCACAATCAACGCTCATGCTAAAACTGCAATGGAAATAGTGTGAAATCCGGCTGGTCGCCATATTCTGGCGACTGTTCAGGTCAATGTGAAAATCTCGGGGGACGAATTTCAGATTGTGGGAAGAAACCAGAACACCCGCTGGAAGCCAACACTGGAAGAACACAGGCTTTGACCTAAGTCGGGAATCGAAACAGGGTCCCTTGCTCTGTGAACTAGCCTTGCAATCATTGTGCCACCATGCTACTCAACACGCATGTCGGGCGCTTGTGGATTTTGACACACACGCTGCCCTCCTTGACTTTAACCTGGTTGCCGAAGTCGCAGAGACATCAATCCTGTAAGTCAAAAACCCAGACACATATCTCCTTAGGAATCTAACCATAAAAATGTATCTTTGGGATTTTAAACATCTATTTGCAAGTCGTACACTCCCATTCTGTGGCACTACACCATAAAAGTATTGAATCGCGCGTTACATCCTGCTGGGACAGCGCTGTTCCATTACGAAATGGGACAACTCATCGCCGCCATCTCATCACCGCCCACTCATTGCCGGCCCAACTCATCGCCGGCCAACTCATCGCCTCGATGTTTTTAACTCTCGGTGTTTCGCAGTAGCGAAAGTTACTGATAGATATACAATCTGCCCATTACCCCAGCTCTGTCGCAGTGCTCAGCCAGCTCTGTCTCCTGCGAGCGTGCTGAAGGCAAAAAAAAAAATATGTGCGGGGTGGGGGAGGTACACTTCCCTCCCTTTTCTCTCTTGGTGGCATTTGAAAGTGTAAAGCTTTGAATACCAATTGCTTGAACTGGACATATGTGAATCTCCTCAAATCCTACTCATCTGGACTTCTTTGTACGAGTGGGCAGCACACATAGATCTGAGCCCAGGATGCTGCAAATCTTTTAAAAGTGACCCAGTGTGCGAGAGAGAGAGCTGACAAGGGGAGGAGACTTCTGGGAGAGATCTTACTGGAATTCACTACCATCTCAACAGGAGATTGGGGGAATCTCCTTGCCTGCGACCAGCTATGCCAAGAAAGGAAAGCGGCTCAGCAGGCAAAAACACAAACTGATTGCACAAACTGATTTGTGGGTAATTGGGTAATAATTGGGTAATTGTTGCTGTTATCTACTGTGTTTTAAATAAAGGTGTCTTTCAGTGAATTTCGAATTTTTGGCATAAGTTCGTTGAGTCGATGAGTTGGGCCGGCGATGAGTGGGCGGTGATGAGTTGGGCCGGTTATGAGTGGGCGGTGATGAGATGGCGGTGATGAGATGGCGGCGATGCGTCGTACTAGACTCGTTCATTAATAGCCATGTGTATGCTGGAGACCACTGCCAGAGAGATTCATGTAAGGAAATACCCTTACCTTATTTGTTATGCTGTCTGAGTCATAGAGTTATCTAGTGTCGGACCAGTGCTTCAATACTTCGCCCAGGGGAGAGGGATTGCCATCTCGGCGGGCCTGCCTAAATACTAGGTGCTTGAAAATAATAGAACACAACGTTCATTTCTTGCCTACTTGTAGATAAGGAAAAAAAAAACTGCAGAACATTGTAATTCTTGTACAGCTGTACTGAGTTGTTTACAGTTAACATTTCTTACATCTTCGATTACAGCTAATTTCTACTGGTCAAGAACACTGGAAATGTATTTGCATATGATACAGAAAAGTAGGCCCAGACTATTTTGTCACGTTCGATCTGTAATGCCAGAATATTTACTGTTGGACTGATGGAATATGCGTTCAGGTAATAGTCACATAATCATAGCTTTATTACATTTTGGGGGCCATTATTAAAAATGGTTCATAATATCTTGTGTCAGGATACTGTTGTTGATGTGGTAATAATCTTGGTCCCCTGCTCTACCCTCTAGTGAGATCGGTCTCCTTTCCCAATGTAAAATAATAATACCGATTGATTCAGGGATTGAATTCCCATTTTATGTCAGTTAATGAGGTCCATGTGGTCTCGCCAATTGGATCAACTGCTTATCTCACAATTCCGTCGCGTGAATGCTACTTGTCACTTGGCAGCATAGGTATGAAAATCACGAAAATTTGAATTGTGTTTGATAATCTTGAAAAAAATACTTGATAATCGCTGACAATTATACCGTTTTAATGTAGCCATTAACCGCTAAATCAATCAACAATGTAAAATCATATTATTACGGAAATAGTCAACCAGCGCTGTGCAGTGTTCACAGTCAAGCATTGTACATGAGAATAGAAGGAAGAACCTAGAAAAAATACGAGAAAAAATGAATATAACGAGACTTGATGCAACTAGAGTGCCATACGTATTTGTTTCGCTGATGCTTTAGGAAATAAAGGCTTCGGAAATACATTTTCAAGGAATGTTTATTTGGAGCTCTGCACGACAACGTTCTGACGAGACAAGGAGATTTTGGTAGGTGGCGGGAATCGTGATGCACGAAGGATGTGATGAACCCAGTCCGGAAGAAAAGAAAGGCGTACAAAAGGTGCAGAGAGCTAAGAGAAGATGAGGATCTATAGGAGTATAAGGCTCGTAGAAAGGAGCTTAAAAAGGAAATTAAGAGAGACAGAAGGGGTCATAGAACATAGAACATAGAACAATACAGCACAGAACAGGCCCTTCGGCCTTCGATGTTGTGCCGATCAAAATAAAAAGCAATGCCCCTCCAAACTAAACCATTCCCTTCTCTTCCATATACTTATCAATTAACCTCTTAAACGCCACCAAACTTGGCGCATCTACAACAGCTGCAGGCAGGGCATTCCACTCCCTAATCACTCTTTGAGTAAAGAACCTACCTCTGATATCCGTCCTATAACTCATACCCCTTAATTTAAAGCTGTGTCCCCTCGTGCTAGCGAAGGCCTTGGTGGGTAGGATTAAAGAGAATCCCAAAGCGGTCTACCAATACGTGCAGAATCTTAAGGGTGAGAAATGAAGAAATAGGACCATTATATGAAAGGTAAATGGGGGAAATATTTATGTGGAACCGGAAGAAATGGCAGATGTGCTTAATGAGTACTTCGCCTCGGTATTCACGGTGGAAAGTGATCTGGAAGGTTGTGCTGCATGTGCTGGGAAGTGGTCTGAAAAGATTGAGTATGTGCACTTTAAGAAAGAGGATGTGTTGGAACTTTTAAATTCTACCAAGATAGGTAAGACACCGGGACCGGATGGGATATACCCCAGGTTCCGATGGGAGGTGAGAGAATTGATTGCTGATCTCGTGGTGATGATCATTACGTCGTCGATGGACTCAGGAAAGGTTCCAGAGGATTGGAGGATTGCAGATGTGGTTCCTATTTTCAAGAAAGGAAACAGGGATAGCCCAGGAAATTACTGAACGATGAGCCTGACCTCAGTGGTTGGAAAGTTGATGGAGGAGATTCTGAGGGGTGGAGTTTATGAGCATTGAGAGAGTTTGAGAGAACAGGAAAGGAGAGCTCATCCTGTTGGGAGTCTATTATAGACCTCCTAAAAGTTCTAGAGAGGTAGAGGAAAGGATTGCAAAGTCAATTCTGGTCAGGAGTGAAAGTAATAGGGTAATTGTTATGGGGGACTTTAACTTTACTAATATTGATTGGAATAGCTATAGCTCTAGCTCGTTAGAGGGGTCAGTTTTCGTACAAAGTGTGCAGGAGGGTTTTTTGACTCAGTATGTAGATAGGCCAACTAGAGGTGAGGCTACATTGGATTTGGTGCTGGGCAATGAGCCAGACCAGGTGTTAGGCTTGGAGGTTGGTGAACATTTTGGTGATAGTGACCACAATTCGGTTACGTTCACCTTAGTGATGGATAGGGATAGGCATGAAGCTGGGGGCAGTAGTTATAGCTGGGGGAAGGGTAATTATGAGGCCATCAGGAGAGAATTAGGGTGCATAGATTGGACTAGGAAACTACAGGGACTGGGAACATCTGGAATGTGGAGCTTATTCAAGGAGCAGCTGCTGCGAGTCCTTGATAAGTATGTCCCTGTCAGGCAAGGAGGAAATGGTCGAGTAAGAGAACCTTGGTGTACGAAAAAAGTTGATTTGCTGGTTAAAAGGAAAAAGGAGGCTTATGTCAGGATGAGGATTGAAGGCTCGATTAGTGCAATGGATAGCTATAGATTAGCCAGGAGGGAGCTAAAGAGTGAATTGAGGAGAGCAAAGAGAGGACACGAGAAGACTTTGGCTGATAGGATTAGGGAGAATCCTAAAGCTTTCTTTAGATATGTTAAGAATAGAAGATTGGTTAGGGCAAGATTAGGGCTAGTCATAGACAGCAGTGGGAAGTTGTGCGTGGAGCCTGAGGAGATTGGAGAGGCTGAATAAATATTTCTCTCCGGTATTCACGCAGGGATGTAAATGTATTTATGGAGAACACTGAGGTACAGGGTAGCAAACTGGAAGGTATCGAAGTAGATAGGGAGGATGTGCTAGATATTCTCGAGGGTTTGAAGTTGGATAAGTCCCCTGGGCCGGACGGGATTTACCCTAGGATTCTCTGGGAGGCAAGAGAGGAGATTGCAGAGCCTCTGGCTCTGATCTTCAGGTCGTCGTTGGTTACGGGTGTGGTTCCGGGGGACTGGAGGATAGCGAATGTGGTCCCGTTGTTCAAGAAGGGGAAGAGAGACCTTCCAGGGAATTATAGGCCAGTGAGTCTTACTTCTGTGGTGGGCAAAGTGTTGGAGAGAATAATTAGGGATAGGATTTATAGTTATTTAGAGAGTAATGAATTGATTGGAGATAGTCAGCATGGTTTTGTGAAGGGTAGGTCGTGCCTTACTAACCTCATTGAGTTTTTTGAAAAAGTGACTAAGGAGGTGGATGGGGGTAAGGCGGTTGATGTGGTATATATGGACTTTAGTAAGGCGTTTGATAAGGTGGCCCATGGAAGACTTCTGCAGAAAATGCAGATGTATGGGATAGAGGGTGATTTAGCTAATTGGGTTAGGAATTGGCTAGCAGATAGAAGACAGAGGGTGGTGGTTGATGGGAGATATTCATCTTGGAGTTCGGTGACAAGTGGTGTACCTCAGGGTCTGTTTTGGGGCCCCTGCTGTTTGTAATTTTATAAATGATCTGGATGAGGGTATTGAAGGATGGATTAGTAAATTTGCAGATGACTCTAAAGTCGGTGGAGTGGTAGATGGTGAAGAGGGGTGTTATAGTTTGCAGAGGGACTTGGACAAGTTGCAGAGCTGGGCCGAGAGGTGGCAAATGGAGTTTAATGTGGAAAAGTGTGAGGTAATGCACTATGGCAGAAATAATAAATGTGTAGAGTATAGGGCAAATGGTAGGATTCTTAGTAGTCTAGATGAACAGAGGGATCTTGGTGTGTATGTGCATAGATCCCTGAAAGTAGGCAGTCAGGTCGAGAAGGTTGTCAAGAAGGCATATGGAGTCTTTGCTTTTATTGGTAATAAATTATTGAATTTCGGAGCCGCAACGTCATGTTGCAACTGTACAAAACTCTAGTGCGGCCGCACTTGGAGTATTGTGTGCAGTTCTGGTCCCCACATTATAAGAAAGATGTGGAGGCATTGGAGAGGGTACAGAGGAGGTTTACCAGGATGTTGCCTGGTATGGACGGCAGGTCTTATGAGGAGAGGCTGAGGGATTTGAGGTTGTTTTCGTTAGAAAGGAGGAGGCTAAGAGGGGACCTGATCGAAACATATAAGATGATTAGAGGTTTAGATAGGGTGGACAGTGATAGCCTTTTTCCTAGGATGGAAAAAGCTAGCACGAGGGGACACAGCTTTAAATTAAGGGGTGATACTTATAGGACGGATTTCAGAGGTAGGTTCTTTACCCAAAGGGTGGTTCGGGAGTGGAATGCCCTGCCTGCAGCGGTTGTAGATGCGCCAAGTTTGGTGGCGTTTAAGAGGTTAGTTGATAAGTATATGGAAGAGAAGGGAATGGTTTAGTTTGGAGGGGCATTGCTTTTTATATTGGTTGGCGCAACATCGAAGGCCGAAGGGCCTGTTCTGTGCTGTAATGTTCTATGTTCTATTTAGTATGATCAAAAATAGCCAACAAGGATTTGTCAAAGGCAGTTCTTGCCTTGCAAGCTTTATTGAGTTCTTTGAAAATGTGACTGAACAGATTGATGAGGGAAGAGAGCTGGATGTGATTTACATGGACTTCAGCGAGGCGTTTGATAAGGACCCCCATTCAAGACGTCTTCAGAAGGTGAAAGGGCATGGGATTCAAGGAGCTTTGGCCTTGTGGATCCAGAACTGGTCTGCCTGCAGATCGCAGAGAGTGCTTGTGGATGGGTTTTATACTGCATGGAGGTCGGTCACCAGTGAAGGACCCCAGGGATCTGTTCTAGGACCTTGCTGTTTGTCAAGTTCATGAATGACTTGGATGAGCAAGTGTAGGGATGGGCTAGTAAGTTCACCAATGATAAAATGGTTGGTGGTATTGTGGATAGTTTGGAGGGTTGTCAGAAGTTGCAGTGTGACACAGATAGGATGCAAAACTGGGTGGAGAAGTGGCAGATGTACTTCAACGCGGATATACGCGTAGTGGTCGAGTCTGGCAGGACTAATAGAATGAATGAGTTCAACATCAAGGGTAGGAGTCTTAGTAGTGTTGAGCAGCAGAAGGACTTTGGGGTCTGGGTCCATAGGACTCAAATCGGCCTCGCAAATGGAGGATGTGGTTAAGAAGGCGTATGGTGTGCTGGCCTTCATTAATCGAGGGATTGAGTTTAGGAGTCGGGAGGTAATGCTCCAACTTTATAACCCTTATCAGACCCCGCTTGGAGTACTGTGCGTAGTTCTGGTCGCCTCACTACAGGAAGGAATTGGAAGCTATTGAGTGAGTGCAGAAGAGATTTACAAGGATGTTGCCTGTATTGGGAGACATGCCTTATATAGCTTCAGGGAGCTAGATCTCTTCTCCCTGGAGAAACAAAGGTTGAGAGACGACCTCATAGAGGTTTATAAAATGTTGAGAGGCATAGATAGGGTGGATTCTCGGAGGCTATTTCCCGTGGCTGAAATGGTCTCTACGAAATGACACAGGTTTAAAGTGCTGGGGAGCAAGTACAGAGGAGTGATAGGAGTAAGTTTTTCATTCAGAGGGTAGTGAGTGAGTGGAATCGGCTGCCTTCGGTGGTGATAGAGAAGAACTCGCCTGGGTCTTTTAACAGACTTCCCGATGAGTACATGGGATTTAATGGAATTGGGAGTTACAGATAGTTCTATGGTCGGGTAGGTATGGATAAGATTGGCATAACTTTTGGGCTGAAGGGCCTGTTTATGCGATAATGTTCTATAACAATTATTTGCTGGATTGGTAGAATGCCCGTTCAAACAATGGTCATTTAATCATATCTTTATTACTTTTTGGGATCCAAGAATGACCCCTGGGATATTGATAGTGGCAGTATCAGTGATTGCCTTGTGATCTAATCTTAAAGGAAATGGCAATACACTCTCTACTCTTTGATCAGGCCATTCCCTTCCAATTATGTGGCGTGAATGCTAATTGAAACTTGAATGTCCAAGAAGGAATAATCAGGAAAAAGTGGCTTGTAGATCATAATCTTTAAAATATTATATTCACAGCCAATTGCAGTGCTTCAGTATGGTGCATGACCTCTCACTCATTGAACAATGCAACATGCTATAATTGATAGAAATAGAAATGCTCAATAACTACTGTCAATTGAATGGATGGCTCATAGACACATAACTGTTGTGGACGTAATTTTGCCAATAATCTAGAACATAGAACATAGAACAATACAGCACAAACAGGGCCTTCGGCCCACGAGTTGCGCCGATCACATCTACCAATCCACAGACCTATCTATAACCCCCTATCCTATTCTTTTCCCTATACGCATCCAGAAGTCTCTTAAAAGACCCCAGAGAGTTTGCCTCAACAACCTCTGACGGCAGTCGGTTCTATTCACTCACCACCCTCTGAGTGAAAAATCTACCCCTGACTTCTCCTTTGTATTTGCTTCCCTGCACCTTAAATCTGTGTCCTCTCGTAGTGACCATTTCAGCTCGGGGAAATAGTCTCTGAGAGTCCACTCTATCTATTCCTCTCAACATTTTATAAACCTCTATGAGGTCGCCTCTCAACCTATGTCTCTCCAGTGAGAAGAGTCCCAGCTCCCTCAACCTATCTTCATAAGGCCTGCCTCCCAATCCAGGCAGCATCCTTGTAAATCTCTTCTGAATCCTCTCAATAGCCTCTACATCCTTCCGATAATGAGGCGACCAGAACTGCGCACAATACTCCAACTGGGGTCTGACAAGAGTCTTATAGAGCTGCATCATTACCTCCTGACTCCTAAACTCTATTCCTCGATTAATGAAGGCCAGTACACCGTACGCCTTCTTGACCACTTCCTTCACTTGCAAGGCCGATTTAACAGTCCTATGGACCCGGACCCCGAGATCCTTCTGTTCTACAACACAGCTAAGACTCCTACCACTGATATTGCACTCCTTCATCCCATTATTCCTGCCAAAATGGACCACTACACATTTATCCTCGTTGAAGTCCATCTGCCACTTCTCTGCCCAGGCTTGCATCCTGTCTTTGTCCCGCTGCAACTTTTAGCATCCTTCCAGACCATCCACAACACCACCGATCTTTGTATCGTCGGTGAACTTGCTAACCCATCCCTCCACTTCCTCATCCAGGTCATTTATGAAAATGACAAACAGCAGGGGTCCCAGAACAGATCCCTGGGGCACTCCACTGGTTACCGACCTCCATGCAGAACAAGACCCATCCACAACCACTCTCTGACTTCTGCCGGCAAGCCAGTTCTGGATCCATGAGGCCAAAGCCCCTTGGATGCCATGCCCTCTCACCTTCTCCAAAAGCCTTGCATGTGGGACCTTATCAAACGCCTTACTAAAGTCCATGTACACTATGTCCACCGCCCTTCCTTCGACAATGTGTTCAGTCACATTTTTGAAGAACTCAACTAGGCTCGTCAGGCATGACCTGCCCTTGACAAAACCATGCTTACTATTTCTAATCAGTCCAAACTTTTCCAAATGTTCATATATCTTATCCCTCAGAAGCCTCTCCATCAGCTTACCAATCACTGAAGGAAATTTATAAGGAAACTTGAAGAATATAACCGATATTCAACAGGCGAGACAAGGTAAGACCAACGTGCAACATGTATTACTTTTCCTGAAGCCACAATTAAGTAACACTCCAACTTATTACGAGTGCAATCGAGACACACGTAGACAATTGGATGAAGGAAGGCAGGATATTTGGACTTGCATTTACCTGAACCTTTGCCCAAAAATTCTCGTTCTGCTCAAGTAAAATTGAATAATCCTTCCAAAGTTCGTGGCGTGCCACAGAACGTTTCAAATTTCTAATGACGGGAAAATGGACAATCATCAGTAGCCTGCTTTCTTTTCAGGAAGCCAACTTCCCTTTTCAAACTTCGATTGCTTCTTACTTCAATATTAAATTCCACTTCCTGCTGTAACATATTCTTAAAGTCCTCAAAATTAAATTGAGTTACTGGGAAGATAATAGGAATTAATCATTCCAAATTAACGGAAAATCACTTAGAACATAGAACATTACAGTGCAGAACAGGCCCTTCGGCCTTCGATGTTGCAGCGACCAATTAGGAACAAGCAGTCACCCTCTAACCTAAACCATTCCCCTTTCATCCATAAACTTATCTACTAACCTCTTAAACGCCACCAAACTTGGCGCATCTACAACTGACGCAGGCAGGGCATTCCACACCCTTACCACCCTCTGGGTAAAGAACCTACCTCTGACATCTGTCCTAAAACCACCACCCCATAATTTAAAGCTGTGTCCCCTCGTGCCAGCTTTCTCCATCCTAGGAAAAAGGCTATCACTGTCCACCCTATCTAAACCTCTAATCATCTTATATGTTTCAATAAGGTCTCCTCTTAGCCGCCTTCTTTCTAACGAAAACAACGTCAAATCGCTCAGCCTCTCTTCATAAGACTTGCCTTCCATACCAGGCAACATCCTGGTAAACCTCCTCTGTACCCTCTCCAATGCCTCCACATCTTTCTTATAATGTGGGGACCAGAACTGTACACAATACTCCAAGTGCGGCCGCACAAGAGTTTTGTACAGTTGCAACATGACGTTGCGGCTCCGAAATTCAATCCCCCTACCAATAAAAGCTAAGACACCATATGCCTTCTTAACACCTTATCGACTTGATTGCCAACTTTCAGGGATCTATGCACATATACACCAAGATCCCTCTGTTCTTCAACACTATTAAGAGTCCTACCATTAGCCCTATAATCTACACATTTGTTATTCCTGCCAAAGTGAATTACCTCACACTTTTCCACATTAAACTCCTTTTGCCACCTCTCGGCCCAGCTCTGCAACTTGTCCAAGTCTCTCTGCAAACTATAACACCCCTCTTCACTATCTACCACTTCTCCGACTTTGGTGTCATCTGCAAATTTACTAATCCATCCTTCAATACCCTCATCCAGATCATTTATGAAAATTACAAACAGCAGGGGCCCCAAAACAGATCCCTGAGGTATACCACTAGTAACCGACCTCCACGATGAATATCTCCCATCAAGCACCACCCTCTGTCTTCTATCTGCTAGCCAATTCCTAATCCAATTAGCTAAATCACCCTCAATCCCATACATCTCCATTTTCTGCAGAAGCCTTCCATGTGCCACCTTATCAAACGCCTTACTAAAGTCCATATATACCACATCAACTGCCTTACCCTCATCCATCTCTTTGGTCACTTTTTCAAAAAACTCAATAAGATTAGTAAGGCACGACCTACCCTTCACAAAACCATGCTGACTATCCCCAATCAATTCATTTCTCTCTAAAAATAAAAAAAAAACACTTGCTTTCCAGTGTTCTTGCGTTTTGTTCGATAACAGTGTGACACTAAATTATGAATATGAAATTTTGTACTAAGAAACACGGCTTTGTCCATTGTTTGCATTTATCACGAGAAGGAGGTTTTGCTACCTATATCAGAACTTAATGCCCATCAGATGGTTGTGGTACATTCTCCCACGAAACCTGGCATAACATGCTGTCTACGTACAACAGTGCCGTTAGTAAGGGCGTTCTTTGATTTCGATACAACCATATTGAAGATTCAGCAACACATTTTGACATTGTGATGGCTTTTACATGGTGAATTTGTGATTGGGGAGGGGGGGATGGGTATTGTGGTGTGGTGGTGCGGGGTGAGAGTTGGGAATTGAAACTTGTAGAGACATTCCATTTCTACATGCCAATGGTCAGCTGTTTCGAATGTGCTATTTGGGATCTTCTTGATTAATTCCAACATGCGTATTTGTTACATAATACTGGTATTATATAATGTTGGCTTGTGGGATTGCGGGCGATGGTGGAGAGAGTGGTAGGTCTTCAAAGAATTTTTGCTATTAGAATGAGTTGAACATCAAGCCTCGTGCGTTCTATTAGATATCTCTGAGGGTGCTGAATATTGCAATATCCATCGGATGTTTCCAATGGTAGGACATTCTAGGACGAGAGGTCATAGTCTTAGGATAACGAGTAGCAAATTTAAAAGAATTGAGGAGAAATAACTTCTCCCAAAACGTTGTGAACCTATGAAATTCTATATCCGAAATTGCACTTGATGCTGAGGCAGTGAGTAAAGTTGCCGGTTTGTTATATACATTTTTAAATGACAATAGTTTTAAGAGTTATGGGGAAAAGGCAGGAAACTGGGAAGTGGAGCGGATCAGTCTGATCGAACGTTGGAGCGGACTCGATGGGGCGAATGGTCTAAATCTGCTCCTATATCTTATGAAATTATGAACTTGTGAACTTACGAACTATCGAAGCAGGATGCGGCTATTCAATTGAAGTCTTCAAATGTACGCTGTAGATGGTGTAACACATCACAGGCTTCCAAGCCTCTCATCAGCTAATTAGCCGTTCACATAGCTGGCACTGTTCAGTTTCGATACGAAATTATTGATAACGGAAAACTCAGCGATTATATTGCCACTTTATCTCAAAGTTGACGATCAGACAGTTTTCTTCTTGGATGTATTTATTGTTTTTCAATGACGTAGCGCTCATTCTACTTGCCACTTGTCAGTTCAAACGGAAAAAGTCAGAAATTGGAAATCTTGATAATCTTCGATAAATGCATTACTTCATTGTGTGACCACTCCCTCATTAAATAATTCAAAATCATATTATTAGCAGAAATGATCAATCATCACTTTGTAATGAATAAAATCAATTGACTCAAGCATTTGCAAATTGAACAGATAGACCAATGAAACACAATGGCTGGCAGGATAATCCGATAAGTAAATTGAAAGAAGCGCCAAGAAAGAAAAATGAAGTTAATAGCAAAGAGGAGGAAATTTTGCGAGACAAGATATGTCTACAGTGCAACAGGTGTCAGTTTTACCAGTTTCTGCTAAATTAAGTATCTCCTCTAAAATACTGAGTGTGACATTGAAGCACACTTATATTACTGGAAGAGGAGATGCACAAGGAGCTGACTTTTTGACATGTTTTCTGATCTTAAGTCCATCTTGTCTCGATCGGCTCAAATGGATAAGTAAAACGAATTGACCGTTCCAAAGCTCGATGCGTCCAACAGAACCCATCAGATTTCAAATAAGGTTTCGTTGACCTTCATCAGTCACACACTTTCTTTTCAGAAAATCGCGTTCCTTCTCAAACTTCGTTCGCTTTTCTGCTTCTTTTAAAATCCCCTTATCTACAGTACTTTGTTTCACTCTTGTCAAAATGAAACTGGTGTGATGGGAAGCTAATGGAAATTAATGATTGAAAAAAAAATGTTATTTATTTTCGGTCAATCCTACTTTTTCCTCTGTTGGTAGCAGTGAATTTAAAATTACAATCCGTTTTCTTTTGCAAAAGGGGAAACACCAACTTCATCTTCATTAATGGGAGGTCGCGGCTGGACAAGAAATTAATACAGATCAGTAAACAGAGGTGACCTGCATTCAGAGAACGTTGCAGACCCCGCAATATACATATAAACACACACACACACACATAGCATTGAAGTTAAGCGATTTCTATGATTTTGACTGAGCGAAACTTATGGCACGGTAACATATTTTAATATGGGGTCATGTTGGCATGCAATGGGGCTGTGGGATGTTTGCCAAGAAATCTGGTTTCCACATGTTGAGCGGATAGTTGAGACCTTTAAAAAATTTTGGCTGATGGAGTGCGGTTGAACACCAATCCATTTGTTTTTTTTTGGATTGTGTTGAATAGAATGTTGCCTCACAAGTTTTGGCCAAAATGTTACACGGCAGACCACCCCGGGAAAAACATGAGGACTTGAATTTCGGATGATAAACTGGAAAAGCTTGATAATCTCACACAAATGCATTATTTTGTAAATTGCCTAACCACGCGATCATTGAATAATGAAAAATGCTATCATTAGCGATAAAAAATAAGTATTACTGTGTCACAATTTCGCTTCACTGAGTGAAATATTAGCAAATTGAAGATATGGAGGAAAGACACAAAATGACTGAGGACATTATTCTATATTAAAACGAAGGAAGCACCAAGAAAATTAAAAAGATGCCAATATATACATACGAAACTCTACGAAATGAGACAAGATCAGCGTGCAATTGCAATAAATTTTAATCTTTCCTTCGATAAACAACCCCTCCGAAATATTAAAAACACGTCACTGAAGTATGTTTAGATTTTTGGAAGAAATGAAATACAAATCGTTAATTGATATGTTACCAAAACTTCTGTCCAACTTGTCTCGATCTGTTCAAATGGAGGACTAAATCTAATTAATCTTGCTAAACCTCAAGGCATCCCAAATAACTGATTAGATTTCACATGACGCGTCATTGACATACATCAGTAACTGTCTATAATTTCAGGCAGTCACTACATTTCAAACTTCAATCAATTATCCTTTTAATTCAAAATTCCATTACTTGCAGTATTTTGTTTTCAGTCTCGCCAAAATGAAATTGATGTCATGGGAAATTAATGTGAAATAATTATTCCAAATGAAAGTACTCTGTCCGTCATCTCGTCCTCCTCCGTTTTGTTAAGTAACAAGGTTGAAATTCCATTAGAAATTCTTCTTATTGTAAGAAAATACAATGTGCTTGTACGTTCATTATTTGCATTCATGAGAACGAATGTTTACCGGTTAGACTAGAAGGTAATGCTGAGAAACAGACAGAAGTGATTACCATTCATGAATATCCTGCAGACAATGGTGTGAACGTGTGCATACAGTGCTAATAGTAAGCGTGTTTTATGACTTTAACGCAGCTAAAGTGGTGGAAAGGCAATATAAGTAATGACATGTGTGTTTTGCGGTAGGGTTTTGGGGATGGGTAACTGAAGGTTTTTGAGAAATTACGTTTCAATTGGCCAGCGGTCAAATGTTTGGAACTTGCAATTGGAATTGTTTTGTTGAATTCTAGCAAATCGGTCTTGTGTGTACTCATGGAAAGGTGTGAATATTGTTTCTCGGTTGAGGTGGTCAGTAGGGTCATTAATGATAGTTTGCCGTTGGGTTGCGGTTGAACATCAAGCAATTGGAGGGCATTTCTTACACATCATAAAGCTACTTGTTTCTAGCATGCACAACATTCATATGCATATGCGTATGATATAAAGAAATAGACCCGAGACTGTAGCTGTTTTATCATATCCCTAGGTAATGCCACAATCTTTCTAAGAAGGTGAAAGAAGTACCAGTTCAGATTACAGTGAATTATTCAAGTCATTATTTCATTTTCGGTGCTGTGAGCAAGGATTCAGCTCTCTCCTTTTGGTGATGTATTGAAACATCCAATTTATCCTACGCTGTGCACTGAATGTAACTGCTTATACAGCTAGAGTATAGTGCATGATGCTGCTGCTGAGTTGCTTATTTTCCTCGTTCCCTGGCAGACCCTCCGATGAGCTGAGTCTCCTTTCCCACACTTGTGTTGTTTGTCCACCACGGACAACATCATGAAGCGTTGACGTCTGTGGCCGCAGAGCACTCGGCTTGTAAAATAGACAACACAGTGAGATTGATTTGGTACACGCAAACTGTACATTTCTGATTGGTGACAATTATATTAGGACGTAAATTGCAATGATTATGACTAGAGTGAATAGTGCACACTTTAACATGTTTTTGAATAAGCCCCATAATCATGCTTCTACACTACATGATTACTCCCACCAGTCATTTGTTTTTTGTTCTAGTATTGGATGTAAGATCTGCAATGCGTGATTTTAACATTTCCGTTCTGCCTATGATAGAGAGGAAAAAAAAAAGAAGGCTCATTTATGACAGAGCATACACCTCCCTGGGCTGCACGGTGAAATTCCAGAGCCAAAAGATTCTGTATGGCCAATATAAACAGGGACTGGATCTCAGGTTGCAGGTATTAGAGAGCTTCCACTGTGTTATTTTCGATCATGTCCGTGCTGACTGAAATGTTGATGATGGCTCTGTCTAACGACGTTATACTAAGACGACGGAAATGACTCTTAAAACCTGTGGAAGTCGGTTTCTTTAATGACAAGCGGGTTCAGGACATTATGCTTATGACGTCCCATAGAAGAGAAATAATTTTCAGTTGAATGGGCGTAAATTTGTTTTATACCACAAGCATCGGAGCCTATGTACCTTACGAGGCCTGTGACAACCCGGTCGAACGGTGATATCTCAAAGGTATTGGGGTCATCAAGCCAAAAAATCCTAGATGCAAAATTGTGGGGTAGCAATCGGTGTGGATATAATAAAAAGGTCATCAAATTGGAGGCTAACGAAGAATTCAATTGAACTCTACAATTTTGTCCGAGCCTCAGTTCACTGAGCACGCTAATATAACCAGACTCGCCCTGAGCTCCCATCCATAAGAAATTCAATCAGTGAAATCTGGCCCTGTATGACCACAATCAATAAGTACCATTATAGGTGAGATTGCGAGCCCACTGACAGCTACGCTAAGTATTATTGTTTAGGTGACTGAGCTGGCTGAGAGCTGGATTCTGCCTTGCGGCATTCTCAAATGTTGGGAATGATAACAATGGAGCTTGAGAATTGGAATCACGTCTCAATGGTGCTGTTGTCAGCAATATACTGGCAATAAATATGGTCTGTATTTTCAACTCTAATACTTCCTTTGTGAAATGCATACGGGTTCACAGATGTGCTACTCCTTTTAGCATTGTTGCTGGCACGGCCAAGTTGGCATATTTCTAACTGCGACTACCAGGTGGTCTTCATGCTATAAATTATTAGGAACGAATGCAGAGTAATCAAAGTTCTGAGGCTGTGTTATTGGGAAATTGGGTACGGGACCCGGAATTTGACGGCTTCACTTCTAAGGCTATGGGCTGCATTTCAAAAGCAGAAGAGCTACTTACTGATATCCCGATGACCGCATGCAGAGACATAGAGATAATCACTACAATTAAACGACTTTTTTTTATTATTTCATTCTTGAGACATGAGCAACACTGGCTGTTCAGATTTTTGCTCATCCCATGTTGCCCGAGGGCTGTTGAGAGTCAACCACTTTGCCGTGGTTCTAGATTCACACATAGGTCAGATCAAGTAAGCCAGTAAATTTCCTTCCTTAAAGGATACGAGTGAACCAGGCAGGTTACCTCCCAGAATAGACAATGGCTTCACGGTCATAAGTGGATTTTTAATTTCAGATTTATTTAATTGAATTCAAATCCCACCAGCTGCTATGGTGTGATTTGAATTTTATCATAACAGCTTCCCCAAGTCGACACGGTGCTCTATTCCTGTGTTAAAGCATTTCAGTTCAGAGAACCACTTGCGATGTGAAGCATGTTTTTTTTTTACTCTTTCTTCTCTTCAGGTTTCAGTGTTGTGTGCGTTGTTAGCAGCAAGTTCTGTGATCCTGCCCGATGTGGTTCTAGGCAACTCCTTTGTTACTGAACATTCACTATTACATCGTCCATCGGCGAGTAAACGTGCATGTCTCGCTGGTGAGTTCCCCGTAGTTTTTGGCTGCTGCGAATAAAATCCTTTCAAAGATTGTGTTAGTATTTTGGAGCGTATAGTGACTGGAATGTATTCTTTGAATCAAATGAAATGGGAGAGATACTAAATAAATCCTTTGCTCCAGTATTCACCAGGGAGAGGGACTTGATGAGTGAAGAGCCTAGGATAGCGTGTTGATATTCCAGGTCATCTTGATACTGAAGAAGAGGGGTGTTGGGCTTAAAGAAAAACATTCTAATAGATACGTCTCCAGCGTCTGATGGGGTGAACCCCATAATACTGGGGGAAGAATGAGCGGAAATTGTTGGGGTCTTGACAAAAATCTTTGTACCATCGTTGACTGCAAAGTTCCAGAGGACTGAGGACAGCCAATATCTTTGGGTTGAATTAGAAGGGCAGCAGAAATAATTCGGAAAATGTTCAGTCCGTGAACATTTGGTCAAAGGTAGGGAAATAATTCGAAAACATTTCTTGACGCAGGTTTTATTCTTATTTTGAAAGAAATAGACTTATTTGTGATAAACAAAAAAAATATATAGATTTGTGTAGGGGAGGTTTTTTTTCAGAGAAAGGAAGGAAAATGATAGACGTGGGAAGATAATGGAAGTTGGCTGCATTGACTTAAGTAAAGCCTTTAACAAACTACCTCACGATAGACTGGTATAGAAGTTGAAGTCACACGAGATCAGAAGAGAGCTGGCAAAATGGATACGGAACTAGTTTGCCTAT
This sequence comes from Sphyrna mokarran, assembly GCA_024679065.1. Classification (NCBI taxonomy): domain Eukaryota; kingdom Metazoa; phylum Chordata; class Chondrichthyes; order Carcharhiniformes; family Carcharhinidae; genus Sphyrna; species Sphyrna mokarran. Next base: position 100,178,334 of record JAGIQG010000009.1, read on the forward strand.
AGAAGAATTAAGGTAGCAGCAGTGTGGTGCTTTCCGAATGGAACGATGTGATTAGTGGCTTTCCGCAGAGATCATTTCTGGGGTCTGAGTTGTTTGTAGATGTAGATGATTTCGAGGAAAATGTAGCTACTCTGTTTCAAATGTTTGCAAACAGCACACAATCATTTGTGAGTTGTGGATAATGAAGATGATTTTAAAATGATACAGCAAAATATAGCATGATGGAGACGTGGGCAGACAAATGGGAGATGGAGTTTATTCTGAACAAGTGTTGGTATCACATTTTGGAAGGTCCAATACATGTCGAGATTATGCAGGAAATGGTAGAAGCTTTATAATATTGAGAAACAGAGAGATTTGGGTGTACATGTCCACTGATCATTAAAAGTGGCAACGCAAATGGATCGGTTAGGCAAGAAATCATGCAGCATGCCTGTCTTCATGAGTCGAGGCATTGAGTATGCAAGTTCACAGACCATGTGGCAACATAACTTGGGGCTCATTTAGAATATTCTGTATAGTTTTGGTCACTACACTACTAGAAGGATGTTGGCGTTAGCAAGGGTACAGATGAAGCTGACCAGGATGTTGTCTTGCCTTGTAGATATTAGTGATAACTAGAGTTTGGAAAAATCGGTTTGTTCTGAATAAAACGACGAAGGTTTAGGGGTGACCAGGTAAAGATTCACAAGATAATGTGTTGCATTAACAGAGTGGATCGTCAGATGATTTTTCCAAAGCTAAAAAATCAATACTTTGAGACATATGTTTAAGGTGAGTGGGACAAGTTTAGAGGAGATATGCGAGGAATGTCTTTTACATAGAGGGTCGTGAATGTTTTGAATGCACTGCGTGGGAGCAATAGCGGCATTTAAGGGAGGAATTGGGCCGGTGTCTGCGGGAGTTTGCGCGTTCTCCCCTTGGTTGCGTGGGTTTTCTCCGGGCGCTCCGGTTTCCTCCCACATCCCAAAAATTCGCTCTTAGACTGATTGGGAAACAAATTGTCCCTACATTGAGATTCTTCCATATTAGGAATAACCTAAAATTAGAAGAGGAAAATGTAATTGTTACTATATAGTTATGACGGCGGCGCGGGCTCGTTGGGCCGAAGGGCCTGTATCCCGCGCTGTGTTGCTCTAAAAAAAACTAGACAAATACATGAATGTGATGGGAAAGGAACATACAGGCTCCGTAAATGCTATTGTCATCATTCTATTGTGAAGAAAGGTTGGAAAAATCGTGTTTTTCTGAATGGAACGATGGAGGTTTGAGAGTGACCAGATAAAGGTTAACAAGGTTTTGTTTCACAGCTTGGAGGTCCGGAGGACTCTCCTTGTTCTTTACTGTTATTTAATCTTGGATTTATCGATTGCATTGCTTTTCAATCCCAGTGGATAATGGTTATGTCTTCTCTATTCTTTGAACAGATGGTCTTTCCCTATTCAGTGGCTGAATATTATTTGCCACTTGGGGTGCCTATTACGAGGTAAGGTGCAAGGCTTGGATTTCACTTGACAATCTCTAAAATGTTGATATTCTCAGGCAATTACACCGCTGGTAGAGCGCATGACCATTGGTTCATTGAACATTGCAACATGCTATTGTTAAAGAAAATGCACATGTGCGATAACTATAGTCAACTGAATCAAACAATTGCTCATTGAACGGGTGACCCAATGGTATATATCGGTTGTGGACCTCATTTCCCGAAATTAATGGAAGCAATCTCTAAGCAAACCTGAAGACAACAATACGGAAGCTGAAATTTACGACGAGGTTAAACCAGATTGCAATTTTTATTCCTTATACCTGCGCCACAGTTAACCAACACTCCAACTTACTAACAATGTAATCGAAGCACGTGTAGGCTCATGGAAAAAAAAGAGGTATGAAGAAATTGTCTTTCACATATTGTAGCTCATGCTATGTCCAATATGTCTCGGCCTGCTCAGGTGGACAAGTAAAGCTGATTGATATTTTTAAAGTTTGATGCGTGCCATAGAATATATCCTATTTTTAATAATGGGAAATTTCCCTTCATCATTAGCTCACTTTCTTTTCAGGAAGCCCCTTTCCTGCTCAAATTTTCTTCGTTTTTCCTAATAACTTTAAATTCCAGTGTCTGTCGTATTTTCTTTTAATCTTTTAAAATTAATTTGAGGCAATGGGAAGCAAAAGGGAAGTAAGCATTTCCAATCGACGGAAAACTACTTATTTTCTATTCTTGCGTTTTGTTGTGTAACGACGGTAATATAAAATTATGAATACTACTGTTTTTGTAAAAGAAAAAGAATCGTGTACATTGTGTGTATTCATTCATGAAAAGTAGCAGTTGTTATCTTTACCCGATTTAATGCTCATCATAACGCGACATTAATCTGCCCCCACAAAGCCCGGCATAACATAACGTTTATGTGCAATCACAGTTCTGTTAGAAACTGTGTTTCTTGATTTTGGCCTAGACAAATTGCAGGTATGGCAATACATTTCAATATCACGCTGGTTTTGTAATGACGGTGGTAGTTGGCGGTGTGGTGGGAGGTGCGGGGGGGCGGGGGGGTGGAGGCAGGAACGAGTGGGTAACTTGAAAGTTGCAGAGCCATTCTCTTCCTACAGGCCAGCTATCAGGTGTTTGGAATTTGCAATTGCAGTTATTTTTCATAAATTACAGTAGATTCGTCTCTGAGACAATGGTGACATTATGTGAGGTTGGCTTGCAGTGTTGAGGAGGTTGAAGGGGCGAAATCAAGCCTTATGCCTTGGATTGGATGTCATTGAGTCTGCTGAATACTTTCTGAACAATATCTATAAAGCTCGGTCGAGGCTATACAATTACATTCCTTAATTATGCTTTGTAAATAGTAGTCTGAGGTTTTGGAAAGGCGTCGATTTGGGCAAGACGGAATTAAAACGTTCCGGAATTAAAACAAGACGGAATTTAAAAGTACATGATTCCTAGCTTATAGCTTTCTATTCTAGCCACAGCATTTATATGGCTGGAACTGTTCAGTTTCTAAATATTTTGATAACTGTGGATTCAGTGATTGTATTGCAATTGAATGTAAATATTTGACAGTTTTTTTTCACTTCTTGGATCAAGAGGCACAATGTACATTTAGCATATCGTCCGTTTCCTCTGGTTCCAACCATAGATTCCCTTTATTATCCATGACAGGACAAACCGTCCCCTTGGTTAACCTCTTCCCTTTTACATACGTATAAAATACCGTTGGATGTGACTTAATCCTGTTTTCCAAGGATGTTTCATGACCCCTTTAAACACTTCTAATTCATCTCGACTCACAATTCTATAGTGTTAATGCTACTAGAAAATGGGCTGTCCAAACAAAAAAAAATCGATTGATAAGCTTGAAAATCTTGATAATTTCTGACAAATACACTATTTTAGTTTTGCGTGTGAGACCTCCATCATTAAAGAATTCAAAATCATGTCATTATCAGAAATTATTGTATACCACTGTGTAATAATTATAGTTGAGTCAAACATTTACAAATTGAACAGACGGGGCAATAATGCACAATTGTTGTGTAAATCATTCTGCAAGCAAATGGAAGCAAGAGCCAAGAAACATTGACGTCAACACCAACAAATGTGAAATGTTAATCGACGAGATTAGACAACAATACAGCTGGTTTCGTTTTGCTGATGCCTGAGTTAAGCAATCCATCCAAGACACTAAATCTAGCATTGAGGCACATTTAGATGATTGGAAGAAGAGAGGTATGAAAAGTTGACTTCTTGATATGTTACCTGATGTGATGTCCATCTTTTCTAGATCTGCTCAAATTGATCATTAAACATAATTAATCATTCCAAATCTTGAAGCGTCAAACAGAACTCTTCAGATTTGAAATGAAGTGTCATTTGTCCCTTAGTTTCAGAAGGTTAGCACGGATGACCAAGGTCATTTCAGGCCGGTGAGTCATATATCAGCGGGAGGAATTTATTGGGGAGAATTCTTCGAGACAGGATTTGTTCCCACTTGGAAATAAGTAGACGTATTACCGAGGGACAGCATCGTTTTGTGAAGGGAAGGTTGTGTCACACGAGGTTTTTGAGAAAGTGACGAAGATGATTGACGAGATTAGGGCAGTTATCTTGTCTAAATGGACTTCAATAACATCTTTGCCAAGATCTGTCAGGGCACATTGTTATTGACGATGCAGCCACGCGGCATTAGAGGTGAGCTGTCAAGATAGATGTAGAACTAGCTCGTCCATAGAGGACAGAAGGTAGTAGTGGAAGATCGCATGTTTGAATGGAGGGCTGTGACATGTAACCTCAGAGAACATTGCTGAGACCTTTGCTGTTTGTAATACATTTATAAATAATTTGGAGGAAAATGTAATTGATTTGATTGTTAAGCCTGCAGATAACATAAAGTTTGGAAAATTGTGGATAGCGATTTGAAAAACCAGAGAATATAACACACTTTAGATTGGTTGGAGTCTTGGGTGGAGACAACGCAGGTCGTGTTTGATCCCGATAAATGTGAGGAACTGCATATTGGATGGACTATTACAGATGGGCAATACACAGTAAATGACAGATCGCTCAAGAGTACTTCTGTGACTTCTCCTCTTAATTTAGAATTCCATTTACTGTAGTATTTTGATTTCAGACTTGCCACAATGAAACTAAAATGATGGGAACTGATAGGGATTAACGATTTTCAGTTGAAAGAATGATATTTATTCTCTGTCCTTCTTCACTTCCTTGTTAAAAGCGATAACACTAAATTAGGATTCCTAATTCTTTGAAAAAAAAACTTGTCCTTTTTTTAGTAATCTTTGATTAGAAGTAGTGGTTGCTAGCTAAACTGGAAATGAATGCTCATCAGAAGAGGAGGTAATCCACATCCCTCAAACACAGCAGAACACGCAGTGCACCTGTATACACAGTGCTGTAGCGATGCGTACTCTACCATTTTCATATAGCGAAATTTATAGCACTGCAATATATTTTAATGCCATTTAGAGTTGACATGGATTGCAGGTGAACAGATTTGATGTTTGTGCAGAAATACGTTTCTGCAGATCAACAGTCATGTAATCAGAACTTGCTTTTGGAGATGCTTTGATCAATTCCAGCAGAAGGGAAATAATTGGAAAACATTCTGAGGGACAGTATTCACCAAAATTTAGAAACAAGTTGACTTATTAGTGATAGAGGGAATTATATTGTGAAACAGACATTCACTTCTAAAGGAAGTTTTTCGAGACTGTGATGAAGATGACTGATGAGGGAAGATGGTGATGTTGTATACGTAGTTTCGAGTAAAGTAAATGACAAGGTACCTTATAGTACACTGGTATGGAAGATGAAATGACATGGGATCAAATGAGTGCTCGGAATGTGAATGCAAACATGGCTTGGCCACAAAAGACAAAAGGTAGTAGTTGAGTTTTTTTTTGTTTTCTGAACGGAAAGCTGTGACGAGCGATGTTTCATAATAATCAGCTCTGGGAGCTGTATTTTTGTTGTATATATGCATTATTTGGAGGAAAACGTAGCTGCTCTGATTATCAACTTCGCAGACCATACAAAAATTGATGGTTTTACGAACAGTGAAATGCATTGTCAGAGGATAATGCAAGATATAGACCGGGTAGGGACTTGGGGAAACCTTTGTCAGATGGCGTATAATCCATACCAGAGGAAATAATGAGTTTTGGAAGGTCCAATGCTAATAGGGTGTATACAGTGAATGGCAGCATTCTTTGAAGTATTGACAGACAGAGATATCTGAGTGTACATGCTGACGGGTCACTGAAAGTGGCAAAGCAGTTGGATTTGGTAATCAAGAAGGCACAGAGCATACTGCCTATACTGGTCGGGAGTTTGATATAAGATTGACAGGACACACTGTTAAGCCTCATGTAGAATATTGCATACAGTTGTGTTTGCCACACAGTAAGGTATATGTGGATGCTTTGGAGAAGTACAGAACAGGTTTACTAACATATTGTCTTATCTGGATGGCATTAGCTATTAGGAAAGGTTGGGTGAAATCAATTTGTTTTCATTGGAACGACAGAGGCTAAGGGGTGACGTGATAGATGTTTACACGATTATGAGTGGCATAGACATAATGAATACTCAGATGTTCTTTCCTAGGGCATACACGCCAACTACTGGCGGAAACGGAATTGAGATGCATGGGGAAAAGTTGTGTGAGGCAATTAGTTCAGATAGTTGGTGGTGAATCTCTGGAGAGTACTGCCCAGGCATAGGGACAGGTGCGAGAAGGCACAATTGCAGCATTTTAGGAGCAACTGGACGAATATATAAAGGTGATAATAGAAGGATGTGGATTGTAGAAATGCATTCAGTTTTAGTTTAGATATTCATCATGAAATATGAAAACATTAGACAGGTAATTGGACAAATAAACTGGAAGGAGGCGTTCTTGGGGAAGTGTACAGAAGGTAAGTGGCGGATACCCAAGGAATGTGATTCTGGAGTTCTGCAAGACAACCGAGTGGTGCACAAAGGTTGTGGTGAACTTAGTCAGGAAGAAAAGAAAGGTGTATAAAAGGTTCAGACAGCTAGGAGGTGTTAGGGATCTAGAGGAGTATAAGGTGTGTAGAAGGGAGCTTAAAAGGAAATTAGGAGAGCCAGAAGGGGTCATGAGAAGGCCTTCACAGGTAAGATTAAGGAGAATCCCAAGGCCTTCTACCAATATGTGAAAAGTAAATGGATGAGAAGAGAAGGGATAGGACCTATAAAAGGTGAAGGGGGAAAAGTCTGTGTGAATCTGGAAGAAATGGCAGAGGTGTTTAACGAGTACTTTGCCTCGGTATTCACGGTGGAAAGTGAACTGGGAGGTTGTACTGCAGGCTTGAGGCAAACAGAAAAGATTGACTATCTGGATGTTAGGAAAGAGGATGTGTTGGATCTGCTAAATTCTATCAAGATAGACAAGTCGCCAGGACCGGATGGGATGTACCCCAGGTTATTATGGGAAGTGAGGGAAATGGTTGCAGAACCTCTGGCGATGATCTTTGCGTCGTCCATGGAAACGGGAGAGGCTCTGGAGGCTTGGAGGGTCGCAGGTGTGTTTCCTATTTTTAAGAAAGGGAACAAGGATAGTCCAGGAAATTACCGACCAGTGAGTCTGACTTCAGTGGTTGGTAAGCTGATGGAGAGGCTTCTGAGGGAAAAGATTTACGAACATTTGGAGAAGGTTAGACTTATCAGAAATAGTCAGCACGGTTTTGTCAAGGGCAGATCGTGCCTTATGAGCCTAGTTGAGTTCTTCAGAAATGTGACTGGATACATTGACGAAGGAAGAGTAGTGGAGGGGGTGTACATGGACTTTAGCAAGGTGTTTGATAAGGTCGCCCATGCAAGCTTCTGGAGAAGGTGAGAGGGCATGGGATCCAAGGGGCTTTGGCCTTGCGGATCCAGAACTGGCTTGCTGGCAGAAGGCAGAGAGTAGTTGTGGATGGGTCTTTTTCTACATGGAGGTTGGTTACCAGTGGAGTGCCCCAGGGATCTGTTGTGGGACCCCTGCTGTTTGCCATTTTCATAAATGACCTGGATGAGGAAGTGGAGGGATGGGTTAGTAAGTTTGCCAATGATACAAAGGTCGGTGGTGTTATGGATGTCTGGAGGGATGTCAAATTTGCAGCGGGACATAGATAGGATGCAAGACTGGGCAGAGAATTGGCAGATGGACTTCAACGAGGATAAATGTGTAGTGGTCCATTTTGGCAGGAATAATGGGATGAAGGAGTGCAATATCAGTGGTAGGAGTCTTAGCTGTTTAGTAGAGCAGAAGGATCTTGGGGTCCGGGTCCATAGGACTCTTAAATCCGCCTCACAGGTGGAGGAAGTGGTCAAGTATGATGTACTGACCTTCATAAATCGAGGAATTCAGTTTAGGAGTCAGGAGGTAATGTCGCAACTCTATAAGACCCTTGTCAGACCCCACTTGGAGTATTGTGCACACTTCTGGTCGCCTCACTATAGGAAGGATGTAGAGGCTATTGAAAGAGTGCAGAGGAGATTTACAAGGATTTACAGGCCTTATGAAGATAGGTTGAGGGAGCTGGGACTTTTCTCACTGGAGAGACGTAGTTGAGAGGCGACCTGATAGAGGTTTATAAAATGTTGAGAGGAATAGATAGGGTGGACTCTCAGAGACTATTTCCCCGAGCTGAAATGGTCACTACGAGAGGACACAGATTTAAGGTGCAGGGAAGCAAATACAGAGGGGATATTAGGGGTAAGTTTTTCACTCAGAGGGTAGTGAGTGAATGGAATCGGATGCCGTCGGAGGTGGTCGAGGCGAACTCGCTGGGGTCTTTTAAAAGACTTCTGGATGAGTATATGAGAACGAATGGGATAGGGGGTTATAGATAGGTCTGCGGATTGATAGAAGTAGATGTGATCAGCGCAACTCATGGGCCGAAGAGCCTGTTTGTACTGTAGTGTTTTATGTTCTATGTTCTATGTTCAGTGCAGACGTAAAGGGCTGAAGGACCTTTCCTCTGCTATACGAATTTTGTTCTTCGTAGTTATTTAAATTGTGTATACAATAATACAATAGTGTGCTTTTGGCTGGAGTGGTTCAGAGGGTAATTGTGGCAAAAAAGTCTTTTTTGCCTGAGGGAATGCAGTTGAGCGTCACACCGTCTGCTTTCTTCTGGATGGCGCCAAAGATGATACAACTCAAGTATTGCCGGTGAAACTAAACAGATGGTGATTATATACATATTTATCTTTTTGGAGCAGCTGATGTTGTCTCACAATTCCGTGGCTTGAATTCTACTTGCTGCTTATCAGGCAAAATGGGGAACATCTGAACAACTTGAACTGTTGGTTGATAAGATAGAAAAGCTTGAGAACTCAGACAAACTCAGCACTGTAGGACATGTGCGACCACACGCTCATTTATTAACGCACGATCCTGTTACGAAAATGGTCGATCCTCAACGTGTAATAATTACACTCAGTCGAAGCAAGCACTTGTAAGATGAACAGATGATTTAATGAAATACAATGAGTAGGGACAAGATTCCACAAGTAAATGGAAACAAGCGCCAAGAAAACAAAATGGAATCAATACGAAAGCAAACGAAATTTTTCGAAACCAGATAACAGAAAAGTGCCATAGTTGTTAGTTTTAATGCTGTCTTAGTTAAGCAAAGACCCCAGAATTTAAGAGTGGTATCGACGCAGATTTACTTTATTGGAAGAAGAGAGATACGAAAATAAGACTTCTTGATATATGACCTGATTTAACGTCCAGCTTGTCTCGATCTGCTTAAATACATAAGTAAATCAAAGTAAAATTTCCAAAACACGAAGGATGCCACAGAACTTATCAGATTTCAAATGACGTGTCTGTTTTAAGTCGTAGCCACTTTCCTACTCAAGCTTCCATCACTTCTCCTTTTAATGTTACATTCCATTATCTGCAACACTTTGCTTTCAGCCTTGCAAAGTGAAATTGATGAAATGAGAGCCGAATGGGAATTAACCATTTCCCATGGAGATAATGCTCTATTTTTGACCATCCTCCACTTTGTAGGTTAATCGCGTTAGCATTAAATTCAGAATTCCTCTGGAAAATAAAAAGACCATCATGAACGTTCTTTATATTTTCAATGAGAAGTACTGGCTGACTGCTGGAATAGAAATTAATGATCATCACAAAGGGTGGTGGTCTCTATTTCTGGTTTTCATGTGGTGTACCTAAACACACAGTGCTGATAATAAACGTGTTCTATTGACACTTGGCAAAATTCTATTGGCAAATTTGACACTTCAAAATCGATGGCATGACAATACACTTTCACGTCACATGGTGGAGTAGAGGGTTCGGGGCGTGCATCTGTAGGTTGTTAAGGAATTCCGTTTTTACAAATCAGCGGCCATCTGTTTGGAATTTGCTTTTGGAGTTGTTTTGATGAATTCTAGCAGACAAATCTTACCACAATGTTGCAACGTTGTATTTTTGGCATGTGGTGTTCAGGGGTTAGTTGCGGCCTTAAATGATTGTTGACTGACGGAATGCGGTTGGATATCAAACTGTATCTTTCTATTAGATTGCGTCGAAGTGAATTCGTATGTCCCATTATCATTGATCTCAGTGAAAGGCTGTTATATATGCCTCTTCTTGGAACAACTTGTTGCGACATAATTATGTAGCGCCAAAGTTACTTGCCACTTATCATCTCAAGACAGGATTATCAGTAATACGTGGATTTGAATTGATAACGTCTACATCATTGATATTGGCAGACAATTACACAAATTTTGTGAAGTGCATGGCCGTTCGGTCATTGAGCAATGCAAAATCTCCTTATCAATTGAAATTGCCAATCAGCACTGTGTAACAATTAAAGCCAATTGAAACGAGTATTGTTAAAATGGCTAGATGGCACACAGAGACTGGGGACATTATTCCACAAGTAAATGAAAACAAACACCAAAAAAGGACATTTTTAACACAAATAAAACGAAATTTTACAAGAGCGGAATGCTGTAGGCGTTCGTTCACTGATGCATTAACTAAGGAACTCCTCCAAAATACCAAGTGCGGCATTGAGGGAAATTTGCATTATTGGAAAAAAAGAAATATGTCTTGTAATCATGTTACCTGATGTTATGCCCAACTGGTATCGTCCTACTCAAATGGGAAACAATAGCTAATCAATCGTTTCAAAAATCGATGCGCATACAAAAATGATCGGATTTCAACTGACGTGGAAATGATATTCATAAGTACTCGCTTTCTTCACATGAAGAAGACTTCTTGGTTAAACTTCTTCCATCACTTTTCCTCTTAACATTAAACTATTTGCAGTATGTTGTTTTCACCCTTACTGGAATGAGATTGTTGTGATGGGATTCGATAGGAAATTAATCATTTCCAACTGAAGGAATGTTATCCATTTTATGGCACTCCGTTTTCTTTTCTGTTAATAATGGTATAAAAATTCTGAAACCTTATTTTGTAAAAGCAAACAAATACCGACTATATTTGTATTCATTCATGGCAAGCTGTGGTTACCGGCTAGACCAGACATTAATGCTCACCAGAAGACAGAGACGATCTGCATTTGTGAAGCACTTATGGACTATCCAACGTACGCATATTCACAATGCTGAAAGAAAGTGTGTTCTATGATTTTGACACAGTGAAATTGATGGTCCGGCAATATTTTTTCAATGGTGTCAGCATTTGGTGTGGGAGGCGGAAGGGTGGTGGTGGTGGTGAAGTAGGGGGCGGGAGGGGGGAGGTGCGGGGGAGTGACTTGAAAGTCGATGAATTCCGGTTCTACAGATTACAGGTCATATCGTTGGAATTTGCTGTTGGAGTTGTTTTGAGTATTCCAGAAGGATTTAACAAACTGCCTCCTTACAAGACGGCGTACGGTGTGTTAGCTTTTATTGGTAGAGGGATTGAATTTAGGAGCCGTGAGGTTATGTTACAACTGTACAAAACTGTGGTGCGGCCGCACTTTCAGTATTGCGTACAGTTCTGGTCGCCGCATTATAAGAAAGATGTGGAAGCATTGGAAAGGGTGCAAAGGAGGTTTACCAGGATGTTGCCTGGTATGGTGGGAAGGCCTTATGAGGAAAGGCTGAGGGACCTGAGGTTATTTTCATTAGAGAGAAGAAGGTTACGCGGTGACCTAATTGAGGCGTATAAGATGATCAAAGGACTGGATAGGGTGGATAGTGAGAGCCTTTTTCCTCGGATGGTGATGACCAACACGAGGGGACATAACTTTAAATTAAAAGGTGGTAGTTATAGGACGGATGTCAGAGGCAGATTCTTTACACAGAGGGTGGTGAGGGCGTGGAATGACCTGCCTGCAACAGTTGTGGACTCGCCTACTTTGGGGGCATTCAAATGGTCGGTGGATAGGCATACGGATGATATTGGAATAGTTTAGGTTAGAGGGTCCACTGGCCGGTGCAATGTCGAGGGCCAAAGGGCCTGTACTGCGCTGTAATGTTCTATGTTCTAAGATTGTTGCTGTTGTAGCCACGGTAATTAGATAGCTGGAACTGTTCAGTAACTGATAACGGCGGATTCACGGACTGTATTTCCATTTAATCTCAATATTTGACTGCTGTCAGCCGAAATCAAGAAAATTGGGACAACCTGAATTTTGGTTAATAAGCTTGAAAGTGTTGATAATCTTAGCCGAATGTAACACTTCAGTGCAGTACCTGACCAAATATTCACTGAATAGTTCAAATGCTATTGTTAGTGGTAATGATCTAGTATTAGTCTGTCATAATTTTAATCAATTGTTTCAGAAAATTGAATTTGGACAGACGGAGTAACGATGCAAAATGACGAGTGCAAGATTATTCAAGCAAATGGAAACAAACATCAGCAATCATTGAAGTCAATACCAATGAAGACGAAATAATAGGAGACCTGATGAGATTATAGAAGCATGAAGATGCATTCTGATCTCGGGTGGTGCTTGGTTTCTCGAGGAACTCTGTTTCCGCCAGTCAACAGCCATGGTGTTGGAATTTGCTATTGTTATAGTTCTGATGCATTCCATTAGATGAATCTTTTGCACAATAATGCAACGGTGTGACTGTAGCTTGTCGAGTTGAGGGAGTGATCGGTGTCTTGAATCATTGCTGTCTAAAGGAGTGCGATTAAACGTCAAGTCTTCGGCTTTCTGTTGGATGGCATTGAAGTTGTTGAATACTGCTCGAGCTTTATCAATCGTGGAGGGTCGAGACAATTCAAGCTTACTCCTGAATTGTACATTGTTTTTGAAGCGGAATCAATCTATCAAGGCAAGACGAAGCTATATGTTTGCATTCCATATTTGCACGTGGTGAACAGGATTATGTAGCGGGTTCAGCTGGGAAAAAGAGATGATTAACTCATTACGCACTTCCTAGCCTTCCTTCTCCTATTCTAGCCACAATATTTGTATAGCTGGCAAAGATCAGTTTCTGGTCAAAATGACCCTGAGGAATATGATGGCGGTGGAGTGAGTGATTGGGTTGCCATTTTTCTCAGTTAATTAGCGCTATGTATTGTCGGTTTTTGGAGCAGATTCTTACTGCATAATGTTGCAAGGACGAATTCTGTATGCCAAGAAGTGAAAATCAGGACAGCTTGAATTTATTTGGATAATTTTGATAATCGCTAATAATAACATCGCTTTAGTACAGTGTGTGACCACTGGATCATTCAATAATGCAAAATCCTCTCATTAGCGTAAATGTTAGTTTGTATCAAATGAATCAAGCGTTGTTAAGTTGAATGAATGAACCAATGGTACACGATGTTAGGGGACAAAATAGCGCAAGAGAATGGAAGCACCGGGAACAAATAAATCAAATCCAAAGAAAATGAATTTTATGAGACGAGATAAGACCAAGATGCAGTGGATATTATCATTGCTGAGGCCTTAATAAAGGAACCCCTACAGAATATTACCAGTGTCATTGGGGTACATTTAATTAGTGAAGCAGAGAGGTCGGAATATTGTTGCATCGTTGTTACCTGATTTTTGGTCCATCCAGTCTCTGTCTGCTCAAATGGACAAATAAAGCTCATTAATCATTCTGATGTTTGACACATGCCACAGTTGGAGCAGATGTTAAATAGCGGGTCATTGATCTTCATGAATAATTCACATTGTTTTTCAGGAAGCATGTTTTCTGCCCAGTCATCAATCAAATCTTAAATTTTAATTCCGTACATAGAATGTAGAACAGTAAATACAGTACAGGCCCTTTGACCTTCGATGTTGTGCCGAGCTACATCCAAACCTAAGATCAAGCTATTCCACTCCTATCATTCTAGTGTGCTCCATGTGCCTATCCAATAGCCACTTGAAAGTTCATAAATTGTCCAACTCCAGTATCAAAGTGGGCAGTGCAATTCACTCTCTGCAAAAATAATCTAACTCGGGCAGCCCTCCTATATCTCCCACCATGAACCTTATAGTTATGCCCCCTAATAACAGCTACACCCACCCGAGGAGATAGTCTCTGCACGCCTATCTGTCCCCCTCATAAGCTTATAAACTTCTATTAAATTGCCTTTCATCCTCCTCAACTCTAAAGAGAAAAGCCCAGCTCCCTCAACCTTTCCTCCTAAGACCTACCCTCCAAACCAGGCAGCTTCCTGGTAAATTTCCTCTGCACTTTATCCAATGCTTCCACATCTTTCTTGTAGTGAGATGACCAGAACTGTACACAATATTCCAAATGTGGTCTCACTAATGTCTTGTATAGTTGCAGCAGAGCACCATGTTCTTAAACTCAAAGCACTGTTAAAAAAAGACACTAACCTCCGAAAAGCTTTATTCACGGCTTGACCCACTTGAGTGGCAACCTTCAGAGATCTGTGAATATGAACTCCAAATCTCTCTGTTCCACCACATTCCTCAGAACCCTGCAGTTTACCCTTTAATGCACATTAAAATTTGTCCTATCAAAATGAATCACCTTGCACTTATGAGGGTTAAAATCCAACTGCCACATTTCTGCTCTATTCTGCATCCTATCAATGCCTCTTTGCAGACTACAACAGCCCCCCACCTCATCCACTACTCCATCAATGTTTGCGTCCTCGACAAATTTACTAACCCAACCTTCAACCCCCTCTTTCAATCATTGACAAAATCGCAAATAGCAGAGGATCCAGCACTGATCCTTGTGGTACACCGCTGTAAGTTGCCCTCCAGTCTGAAGATGTTGCCTCTTTGAGGCATGATATGGAGATGCCGGCTTTGGACTCGGGTAACCACAATAAGAAGTCTCGCAACACCATGTTAAAGTCCAACATGTTTACTTGATAGTAAACCCACAAGCTTTAGCTCGCCTGATGAATGGGCAAACCCCAAAAGCTTGTGTGTTTACTGTCAAGTAAATTTGCTGAATTTTAATATGGCTCTCTGAGACTTATTTCTGTGAGACAGCTAGTTACTTATCCAATCAGTCAACTTTCCTTCCTTCCCACACATCCTTACATTCTTCATGCGCCTACCATGGGGAACCTTATCAAAACACCTTACTATAATCCATGTATATGGCAATAATTGTTCTACCTTCGTCTACACACTTCGTTACCTTCTCAAACAATGCTATCCAAATTTTGAGGCAGGACTTTCTCCTCATAAAACCGTGCTGACTATCCCACATTTAACTGCATTTTTCCAAATGTTCATAAATCCTGTCTCTCAGGATACTTTCCATTAAGTTACCAATCACTGAAGTAAGACTAACTAATCTATATTTACCAGGGTAATTCCTAGTACCTTTTCTGAAGAGAGAAACAACATTAACCACTCTCTAGTCCGCTGGCACAATCCCCATGGACAGTGAGGAACCAAAGATCAAAGCTAAATGCTCCATAATGACATTCTTTGCCTCCCGAGGCATCCTAGGATGTATCCCATCTGGCCCAGGGGACTTATTGAATCACAAGTTTTAGTAATTTTGTAATATCTGCAACATTTTGTATTATGCATTTTACTAATGAAATTGATATGATTGGAATCTAAAGGGAATCAACTTTGTCCAATTTATGTTTTGGTGATCTTGCATTTTGTCGGATAACAGAGCTAACCTTAAATTAGGAATGCATCTTTTTTTCTTGTAAAATATAAACAACACTTTGTACTTTGTTAATGTTCATTCAGAAAAACAAAATCACAGTCACTGGCTTGACCAGAAATTAATATGCACCACAGAATAATGGCGACCCACATCCATGGAACCTTGCAGGTCATGGCGTATACGTCCACTGAAAATGGCGTTACTCAGACTTTTCCATTATTTGGACACAGCAAAATTGAAGATACAGCACTACATTTTATTGTCAGGATGGTTTTGCTTGTGTGTGGCACGGGAATGGGAAATGACTTGAAGATGGTACTGGCATTCCGTTTCTATAAACTCTTGGCCATCTGTTTGCAATTTTCTGTCAGCTTTCCTGCAGAGTCATCTATTGCACAATGATACCAATGTGTGGCGCTGCCTTGCAGCATTGACGGCATGATGTGCGGAGATGAGTTTAAAGGATTGCTCACTGACATTGATATGCAAGTGTTGTTGCAAATCAATCTGCCTCTTTTCTTTGTTTGCCATTGGTGCTGTTGCATATTGCTTGAGCTAGATCTATTAAGGCATATCGATGATATTTTGAATCACCACTCGAATAGGGTAGCTTTTCTTTCGAAATGTTTCGAAAATGGCAAGTGGCGATTCATGCTTTACTCATTTCATAGTCTCTCGCATGTTATTATAGCCATAACATTTATATGGTGGCACCGTTCATTTCCTTGCCAAGAAAGACCTTTTAGATATTGATAAATATGGATTCAGCGATTGTATTGCCACTTAATTTGAAATGATGATAGTTATCTATCCTCTTATCTCTGGGTAGTTGTTTCCGTCACATCTCGATGACATGAATGCTATTTGCTGCTTAGATCCCAGACAGGGATAATCCAGAAACTGTAATTTCGTTTGAAATTATATTGATATTCGCAGATAAGTTTTAGTATAGTTTGTGGTCAATCACTCGTTAAACAATGTAACACCCAATTGTCACTGGCAATGAAAACACATAATAATTAAAGTCAACTGAATCAAATAATTGGAAATTGAACGAATCATATAATGACTCAGAGTTGATGAGGGACTTCGTTTAACGTTGTTATTGGAAGCAGTCGCTAATATAATTTGCACGAAATTCAAGGGAAGAGACGAGATAAGCCAAAAGTGCAATAAGTACTACTGATGCCACTGTCTTGTAATGCCTCCGAGATATTAACTTTGG
Organism: Sphyrna mokarran; assembly: GCA_024679065.1. Classification (NCBI taxonomy): domain Eukaryota; kingdom Metazoa; phylum Chordata; class Chondrichthyes; order Carcharhiniformes; family Carcharhinidae; genus Sphyrna; species Sphyrna mokarran. The sequence continues at coordinate 100,195,145 of JAGIQG010000009.1, forward strand.
CAGCGAGACAATTGTGGATTATTGAAACAAGAGACTTAAGAAAAGTTGCCTTCTTGATATAAAACTGATGGTATGCCCTGTTTGTTAGCTCTGCTCAGGTGAACATGTAAATATAAAGAATCGTTTCTATGCACGGGGTGTGCCATAGAATTCGTCAGATTTCCAATGACCGGTCGGTCACTTTCATCAGGTTGAGGGCTGAACGGCCTGTTTCTTATGTTGTAGTGTTCTTTGTTCGTTCTTTGTTCTTTTGTTCTATCAGCCAGACTTTTTTTGATTCAGGAATTTCCTTTAGTACAGAAACCGCCATCATTTCACATCCTTATTAAAATTGCAAATTCTGCACTATTTTGTTCTTAACATTCTTCAAAATTATAATGTTATGTTGGTAAGCTTATTGGAATCTATATAATTGTTCCTGTTTGACCAGAATTTAATGCTCATCCAAAGTGCTTTTGATCTGCAACCATAAAGCGCTGTTGTCCAGACCATATACATATTTTATATATGTATATCCACAGTCATGTCAGTAGGCTGTTACATGACTTTCAGCTGGCGAAATTGAAATACATCAATACACTTTAAAATTGGGTTCTTGTTGGCAATGCTGTGTGTTTGAGGCGTTGGGGAACCGAAGGGTTGGGTTAATTGAATGTGTTACTGGCAATTCCAATGGGCATTCGTGGGCAATGATAATTTCCAATAGAAATAATGCCTTCCATTATTGCTTCATCGTAAATAACGGTTAATCCAGAATCTTTTTTTTTGCAAAACAATACGCCAACTTGTACTTTTTTTTTAAATATTCTTTCAAGAGAAGTAGTGATTACCGACTAGATTAGCACTAGTTCAAGTGGTCCAGTAAAACCTTGCACGACACTATGCAGGCATGCACATAATATTAACACAAGCGTATGCTATGCTTTTGACACAATTAAATTGATGGCACGGCAACATATTTTAATTTTTGGATACGTGTTGGAAAGGTGAGGCGGGGAAAGTAGGGTGGTGGGGTATGGAACTTGAACATTGTGGATTAATTGAATGTCTAAAAGCCAACGATCATGTGTTTAGAATTTGCTATTGAATTTGTTTTCATCAATTTCAACAGAAGTATCCTGTTCAAATGACGCAACGGGGTGAGTTGTTTTGTGGCGTTGAGTGGATGGTCAGCGCTTTGAAGAATTGTTGGCTGAGGAGTGCGGTTGAATATCAAGCCTCTAGCTTTCGACTTGATGACGTTAAAATGATTGAGTGCTGATGTACTTCTTCACAGCAGGTAGAGGCTATGCAATCACATTCCTTAACTCTACGTTGTAGATGGTGGACAAATTGTGTAAAGGAATCGGCTGGCACAAGAGATGATTAATTGATACATGCTCATTTCATCTTATCCAAACACATCAATTATAAAGTTTTCATTGTTCAGTTTCTGGTCAAAAAGAAGCCCGAGGATGACGTTACGGATGGATTTAGGAATTGAATGGCTATTCAATTTCAGTTTTTCTTGTGAATGCTCACCTCAAAAATCTGAGGGATGACTGCGACTTGTCACTTCCAGTTCAAACCAGGATAATCGGTAAAACTTAAATTTATTTTGATAATCTTGAACACCTTGACAATAGCTGACAGTTGCACGCATTAGTACAGTGTATGAGTTCATTGAACAATGCAAAATCCTCTTACTGGAGGAAATGATCAAAGATCACTGTATTATATTTATGGTCAATTGAATCCAGCATTTGTAAAATTAAATGGATTGACTACCGACATAAAATGGCTAGAGAATCATTGCACAAGAAAATGGAAGGACGCATCAGAAAAAGTTGAAGCCAATTCCAAAAACAAATTGATTTTTACAAGACGTGATTACACCAGACATCACCAGGTGTTAATGCTGCTGCATGACTTAGTAAACTAACTACTCCGCAATATTTACAGTGGTATGAGATATATTTGGGTTCTTGGAAGCAGAGAGGTACAAACAAATGACTTACTTATTTTTTGCCTAATCTTTGGTCTACCCTGTCTCCAATGGACAAGCAGATTTCATTAATCGCTCTGAACTTCGAAGTGTGCCGCATAACTGAAGTAGGGAAACGGTGAACGGAAAGGATTAATGGATTTTGTACCTGGAATATGTCAGACTCATTCTTATGGCTGATCTATTTTAGCTTATACTTCTCCTCACAATAATATGTTATTTGTTCATGTGTTTCATGTTTTAACTCTCATTTTATAAAGACAGATAGTTTAATATGATGTTGTTTTGTAGACTCTGCAGATCTTACCTATTTGTGTTAGTAGTCATCGTTACACGAATGTCAGTTTACGATACTGGCTTTTAACAGCTGCTGATGGAAAATCACGATACCGGCTTTTAACAGGAAGAGTCCTGCTGGGACAGCCACGATCACATAAGTAATTTCAAAGACAGGGGTGCCCGTACTGCTGCAGAAGAGATTTCCTACATCCTGACTGCAGGACTGCAATTCCTGATTAACTCTGGGGCTGCATCACAACCAGGAAGGAAGAACAGGAGGTCTGTCAGGAATTGCAACTTTGAATCGTGATTCCTGTTGGAGTTCATGATGTATAAATATCCACTTGTGTTTGTGTTCTATGAGAAGACTGTAGTCCTACTTCTCCCAAAGCTCTTGAATGAACATAGGCGCTTTCAAATAAAAACCACCATATGTTGACTCACTAACAGTCTCAATAACAAGTCACGGCTGATTATTCTTCATGAGGAACTCGCCTTTGTTTTCAGGGCTTTGTTCAAAACCCATCACTTCTCATTTTAATGTAAAACTGCAATATCTGCAAAAACGTGTTTTTTTTTACAAATTAACTTGACGGGTGGGGTCGCAAAGTCGAGCTCATAAAGTTGTACAGCTTCTCTGTGAAGAATGTAAAATAATAGACGGGAAAGAAAACAGTGCAAGACAATGCACTTTAAATGTTGGTTGTGTAAGTGATTTTAACAGCTGTTTTTGTTCAATGCTGAGAAATTTAAATGCCTAGCGCACAGAATCTAAGTTACAACATTTGTTTCGAGCACCATGACTAAGGGTTGACTTGGTAACCGACTCTGCAGGTTTTTGCATTTTGTTAGCCTAAATTTAAAGGAGACACTCCACTAAAGAGAATATTTCACATTTGAAATTGTTGTTGTTGTTGTTGTCAACAACAAACCTATTCTGATGTAGGTCATCAGGCATATAACAGAGTTATTCAAATGTTTTCAGTTCAGTTGAATCAGAAAATCAGCTAGGAGTTGAACCAGAAGAAGAGCCGGACCAACTGAAGCAGTTAAAGATATTCAAGGAAAGTTAGGTCAAGTCGAGCAGTAAGGTCTTACCTTTGCCAGTTTCAGATTACTCAGATTACTAACCAGTGAAATGTGCCAAATCATAGAGTATTTACAAAGAACAAAGAACAAAACAGCACGGGAAACAGGCCCTTCGGCCCAACGAGCCCGCGCCGCCACCCCGATTTTCCCATCTCTACCCGCGATTGCTGTCCATGTTTATAGATCAGTGGATTTAAAAACCAGATTTGAGACAATTTAGGGAGAATTTGTTTTGCCCATTAGCCTAAGAGCACATCTTTGGGATGTGGGAGGAAACCGGAGCACCCGGAGAAAACCCACTCAAGCACGGGGAGAATGCGCAAACTCCCACAGACACAGGCCCAAATCCATGTATCTGCACAGCACAGCGATAGTCACTGAGCTGTCGTGTTGCCCATCAGAAGGTCCAGGTCAAGCGTACACGAACAACGTGAAGCAGTAGGATACTCTCGGAAAAGATCCAAGAGCTGTCCTCTCACAACCCATCGCGTGTATGCCCCTCGTTAGACAACAAGGTGGACCAAAGCACCTGTAGGATAAAAAACAAATACATCAATATCATCCATCATCTATTTACTCACTTCCCAGAGATTCCCAAGGCTCATCATCCCTATTTTAAATCAGTTTTCTATACCCCTCCATTTCTATTCTGTTCATGTGCCCATCTAAGTATCTCTTAAATAACTCCAGAGTACCTGCCTCCACCACTTTACTTGGCAGCGCATTCCATACCTCCACCACCCTCTGCGTGAAAAAACTCCCTCTAGCATCCAATTTCAGATAGTGGACAATTACCGAAGAACTCCAAAATTTCTGAATACTATCAAACCGGGTATAATATTTTCTTTGAGAGTGACACAAATTCTGTTATACCTTTTATACAATGAATGTTCCCTTGTGTTTATTTGAACAACGTTTAATCGAACATGCCTTTCAATAAAATGTGACTAGTTTAGTTAAAAATCATTTATAAAGTAAAATAATTTGTTATTTTTTCTCTTAAAACGAGTGAAGTTTTCGATCTTTACGTTAATGTGCCTCTAAATGTTAAGGTAGTAAAGTTTAAGTAGCCTTCCCAAATACGTTTACCAGGTTACCAAGCAAGGTGAAGGGAATTATTCTCTGCGCTGTAATAGATGCTCATAGAATAAACCTTACCCATTTGATTTTCTGATGTTCTTGCATTTTGTCAGATAACAGTGATAACACTAAATTAGGAATGCACCTTTCTCTCACAAAATAAACAACACATTTTACCTTGTTAATATTCATTGAGTAGAACTATCAGTTGCTGGCGAGACAAGCATTCAATGCACATCAAAAGGCTGTGACGATCTGCATCCAAGAACACTGCAAATCATACCGTGCACATACACTCGCGCTTTTTTTCGTAACGTTGATTTGGACCCAGCGAAATTGAATGATCAGCCACATACTTTAAGGTCGGTGTAGTATTGCTTGGAGTGTGACACGGATGTGGGATGGCGGAGTATATTGAAGATGGTACTAGCAATCAATCTCTGCAGTTCAGCGACTATACTTTTCAATTTTACGTTAGAATTATTTTGGTTAATTCCTGCAGAAGCTGTGCACAATGAACTCACTGTGTGAATTTGCCTTGTAGAAAAGAGAGTGTCAATTGATTAGAGCAACCTTTAAGAATTGTTGACGGATAGAGTGGGGTTGCAAATCAAGCTGTCCATTTTCTTTTCGATGTCGCTGAGGCTGTTGAGTATTGTTGGAGCTAAATCTATGACGACAGGTCGAATGTATTCCTATTCCTTATTTTAACGTCGCCGATAGTGGACAATTTTTTTAAAGGGGTAAAATGGAACAAAAAATAATTAATGTGTGGCACGATTCGTAGCCTCTGACTTGCTGTTTCCAGTCAAAGTACGTATATGATGGCACCATTTGCTCTCTGGTTGAGGATGACCCAAGCAATCATGATAACCATGGATTCCGCGACTGGTGTCAATGGATGATTTTCTCCTCTTCCAGAAGGTTGTTCCCTCGCAATTCTCTGTTGCGAGAATGCTACTTGCACTTGACTGCCCAAGTTGGGATAATGAGAAAAAATAGCATAGAGCAAAATAAATCAAAGGAAAGTGACAGACCCTTGAGCTTTCAAGCCTGCGCCGATTATGTTACCTGCCTGAATTAACGCTCTATGCAATTATGGAGTCTCTATCCCTCTATTACCGCCCCATTCGTCTATTTGTCTCGTTGTCCCTTAATGCCGCTATCGTACCTCATCCCACCAACTCCCCGGGAAATGAAATCCAGGCATTTTCCACATCCTATATAAAACGTTTGGCTTCACATCTCCTCTAAACTTCTCCTTAAATCTATGTATGTTTCCTAGTACTTGACGTTTCTATTCTAGGAAAGGGCTTCTGTACGCTGTGTCCGTACCACGTTCAGAACAAAGTCTACCCAACATCTCATAGCTACTACCCTCCAGACAAAGCAATGCACTGGTAAACCTCTTTTGCACCCTGCCTGAGTATCCACATCCATCTGGTACTGTGGCGACTAGAACTGTATTCTAAATTAGACCTAAGTAATATTCTGTTCAGCAGTAGCATGATCTACCACGCGTTTCTATACTAAATGTCTCGATTGACGAAGGCAAGAAAGTTGTATTTTTTTAAACTACCTAATCGACTTATGTTTCAATCTTCAGTGATCCGTTGACATGTAGGCCCAGATCTCTGAACCTTCGTGTTCCCAAGGTTTGTACCAGTTACTGTACATGTTCTACTTGCATTAGGCCTTCTAATATGCAATACTTCATAATTTCCAACTGAGAGAAAGCAATTCATTCTCTGTTGTTTTTTGCATTCCTCTATATAACAAGATTGACATGTAATTAGGAGTACTTCTTTTGCAAAAAAAACTATAAATTGCCTGTTGTTTTAATTACTTCATGGGATTTTATGCGTTTGTTGTCGAATCTAATATTTCGTGTTCATCACAAGAGTCTGCTGATCTGCATCTTTGAAGCCTGTATTGGTACGGTGTGCGTACACCCACAACGATGTTAGTTTGGCTGTTCCATGACTTTCGCCTAATGTAATGGAAGCTACGCGATATATTGTAATATCGGGTTGGTGTCGGCTATGGATTTTGTGCGGTGGGAATTGTTTAGGGCGGCCAGTTGATAATTGTCCTGACAATTCTGTTTCGAGAGGTCATGTGTTTGGAATTTGCTATTGTTTGATAAATTCCTGCAGGAGCTTCTTATTCACAATGATGCCACTGAGGGAGAAGGTTTGCTTGTGACATTATAGGGTCATGTTTTTACGGAATTTTAGTGCATGGAGCAGGATTGAACATCAAGGCGTCTGCTTTCTATTGGATGCCATTGTGGTTGTTGAGTACTGATGGAACTTTTGCCTAACAAGAGAGTTCGTTGGTATTCGTTGACATCCTACTTTTGTGCGTTGTAGGTAATGGAAACTTTTTTTTGTTTTTTGCAATGTATCGACTGGAACAAGAAGTGATTAACTTGTTGCACATTTCACAGCTTCCAACTTGATGATCTAGCCACAGCATTTATACAGCGGACACAGTTCTGTTTGTGATCACGATCAAACTGAGGGATGTTCATAAAAAAATGGATTGTGTGATTGTTTTTTTTTTAATCTAAGTGAGTGATGGTTATGTTCCCTTTCACCTTGGGGCAGTTGGTTACATCGCAATTGTGTGGCTAAGTGCTACTTGCTATTTGTTACCCTAAGCCTAGATTGATCTCGAGAAAACGAATTTCACTTAACAATCATTAAAACCTTTTCATGAGCAAACGATTGCACAATTTCAGTACTTGGTATATACTTACTCGCTTATTGAACAATACAACATTAGATTATTAATGGAAATGTTCGAGCAGCTCTGTAGCAATTACAGGAATTTGGAGCAAACAATTGCAAATTAGACGTTTGGCCTAATGGCACACAATGGTCGTGGAAGCCATCGTACTACCAAAGTGGGAGCAATCGTCAAGGAAAGGTGAAGGCAATATTGGAAATGAAGACTGCTATCAAACAAGATGAGATAAGATCAGAATAAAAAACATATCAAGTGCGCTGGAAAATAAATCCTCCAAAACATTAACAGTCACATTGCGGTACATGTAACAGATTAGAATAGAGATACAAAAAATGGACTTATTCATATTTTACCTGATCCTGTGTCCAAAATGTCTTGCGCTGCTTAAATGGGCAAATATAATTGATTAATCGTTCCAAACCTCGAAGTGTGCCACTGAACACGTAAGTATTGAAATGATGGTGGTTAACTTTAATGCGTAATGACATTTCTTTCAGGGAGAACATTTCATGCTCATCTCGTTTAAAAAAAAATGTAATTCAAGTGTCCGCAATATTTTTTTTCTCTCTGTCTTCAAAATTAAAGTGATGGGATGGAAACTAATGGGAATTAAGCATTTTCAGTTGATGGAATATTATGCATTTATTGTGTTGTCTTTCGTTAGATAATAACAATAATACTAAATTTGGAATACATGTGTTTGCTCACAAAATAGAAAGCATGCATTTGGGTGATTGCTTCCCTTAATTCATGATATGTAATGGTGGCTAAATGGACAATAATCCAATGTTCATCAGAAAGTTCTGATAATTTGCATTCCTAAAGCCGAGCAGGTCATACCGTTTATTTGCTCCCACAATCACGGTAGAATAAGTATTCCTTGATTACACCAAGCGAAATTTAAGTTACTGCAATATATTTTTAATGTTAGGCTTGAGTACGCTTTTGGTGTGTGTGTGGTAATAGTGGGGGTGGGCGGGCCGAATTGAGGAGAGTTGGATGTGTTACATGCAATGCCATTTCCACAAGTCAGCGATCATGTGATTGCAATTTCCTATTGGAGTTATTTTGATAAAATGTTCCATAGGCCTACAGTTCACAATGATGCCGCTGAGGGCGGATGCCTTGCTCAAGTGTCAAGGTGGAGTCTCTATGGTCGTTGGATTCCAGTATCAAACTGTATGTTTTCTGTGGATGTCGTAGATTTTGTTACGTGTTGTTGGAACCGAATCTAATGACCATGTTTGAAGCTATTCAGCCACGTTCCCCATTTGTACGCTGTGGATGGTGAACAGTATTTTTTCAAGTAATAGGCTAGGTGAAAAAATGATATAACTCGTTGCCTGCTTCCTAGCCTCGTATTTGTTCGTCTAGCAACTATACTGTATAGCTGGCACAGTTAGGTCTCTGACCAGGACAGAACAACGCTTATGAGGTTGAATGGCAGTGTATTCAGCGATTGTCAGGCCATTTAAATTAAATGAATGGTGGTCATCTATTCGCTAGTATTGGAACAATTGGTTACCCGTCAGCACTTTGACACAGATGCAACAAGCTACTTGTCCATCGAACCTGGAATAATCAGCAACGCCTGGATTTCACTTGATAGTTTACATTCGCAGGAACTTGAAAGGTTTTAGTGAAGCGTATGACGAATCGCTCATTGAGCAATTGAAAATAGCGTTATTAACGAACATTTCCGATCAGCACTTTGCAACAAATAGGCTCTATTGAATCAATCACTTTAAAGTAACCTCATAGCCCAGTAACACACAATTACTGGGGCATAATTTTACCAAAAACGCAGAGGCAGGCGCCAAAAAACGTCAAATTCAATACTAGAAATGAAATTATTTACGAGATAAGACGGTATCAAACCGGAGTGCCAACGGTTCTAGTTTTAAATGTGCCAATTTAAATTTCCAATCCCACGAAATCATTAACCGAGGCATTGAGCTGCATTAATATTATTGGAAGAAGAAAGGCACGAAAAATTGACTTCTTCATAAGCGATGTGATCGTGTGTCCCAAATATCTCGCTCTGCTCAAATTGACGACTTACACGAATTAATTATCCCAAAGCTCGAAGATTGACACTGAGGTTACCCGATTTCAAATGGCGAGATGTTGAACCTGATGAGTAACGGTCTTCCATTTCAGCACGATCCTTTCCTGCTCAACAGTCTAGCATTTGCCATTTCACTTAATATTCCAATATCGCTATATTTTGCTTTAAATATTTCCCAAATGCGATTGCTGTTGCGAGAATCGAATGGAAATTAATGATGTCCACTCGGCTGAAAGCGATTCATTATCTGCTTTGTTCTGCGTTCCGTTATATAACAACGGTGACATTAAATTTGGTGTACCTCTTTTTGAAAACAAAAAAAAACGAACTTCCCCGTTGTCTGTTTTAATTCATGAAAATCAACGCGTTTGCTGTCGAGTCTAGTACTTCGTATTCATTAAGAGATCCTGGTGATCTGCATCTATGAAATCCTGGCCATGCCTTGCACCCAACAGCCCTGTTAGTTCGGATGTTCCATGACTCTCGCTCAGAGAAATTGCAGTTTCGACAGTACATTGTAATATCGAGTTAGTTTTGGCTACAGTATGTGTGCATGGTGGGGGCGGAAGGTTCGAACAATTGATAATGGCACTGACAATTCGTTTCGACACAACAGTCGTCCTGTGTTTGGAAGTTTCCATTGTTTGATGAATTCCTGTAGGGGAATCTTGTTGACACTCGTTATTTATACATTTTAAATGGTAGATTTTGTTTTTTTGTTGTGTAGTGGTCATCTGGGACAAAAAAGTGCTCAACTTGTTATACGCTTCGAAGCCTCTACCTTATTGTTCCAGCCATATTATTTACACAGCGGGCACAGTTCTCTTCCTGGTTAAGAACGACACGAATGCTATTGATAACAGTGGTTTCAACGATTGTATTTGTTTTAATTTAAATGGTGGTCATATACGTTTTCACTTTGGAGTAGGTGATTATATTTCAATTCTGTTATAACATGAATGTTATTTGCTGATTGTTGGCTGAAGCCGTCTTTAATCTAAAAAAAAAACATGGAATCCACTTAATGATGATCGAAACATTAAGCGAGGCAGACAATTGCACCGTTTTACTACGGTGTATGTCACTCGCTTATTGAACGATGCAACAATCTATTACTACGGAATTTTTCGAGTAGAACTGTGCAGCAATTACAGCAACTTGCATCAAACAATTGCAAATTGGACGGTTGTCCTAATTACCAACAAAGTCTGTTGACACCACCGTACCATAAAAAAAAAGACGCAGCCATCAAAAAAAAAGCAAAAGCAATACGGCGAATCGGGAATTTTATATTATAAAACGAGATAAGGCCAACATGCAAAACACGTTAATTTTGCAGAGCCACAGGAAAGCAGACTCTCCACAATATTAAGAGTGGCTTTGAGGCACTTCTATTGGAAGAAGAAATTCGCAAGATAGACTTCTTCGAATGTTACTCCATCCTATATCAACATTTAGACATCTGGTCAAATGGACAAGTAAAACGGATTGATCTTTCCAAACCTCAAAACGTGCCACACAACATATAAGAACTGAGATGACTGCGTTTGACCTTCATTCGTAACTGGGAGCCAATTTTCTGATCAAGCTCCCATCTCACTTCTTTAACATTTAAAATTCAAATTTCCGCAGTCATTAGGCACTAACTAGTCATTTTAGTGGATGCAAATCTATTCATTTTCAAGTGTTTCTGCCTTTCGTAAAATAATATAGTCACACTAATTTGGGAGTACATGCATTTGTAAAAAAAAAGAAAATGTAATTTGTTTATCTCCATTCGTGTAATAAAGCGGTTGCTGTCTCGATCAGAACTTAATGTTCAACAGAAAGAGTTGGTGATCTGCCCTGAAGCCCTGCAGATCATCTCATCTTTTTGCCTCCATTTCCATGTTAATGTAGGTGTTCCTTGAAATTTACCCAGCAAAATTAACGATACAGTAATATATAGTAATGCCTGGTTGGAATTGGCTACAGTGTGTGTGGTATATGTGATGTTGGATGTGTGTCGGGGTGCGGGGGGGGGGAGGCGGTGGGGTGGGGGGGGGCAGTTGGATGTGTTACATACAATTCAGTTTGTACAACTCAGCGGTCGTCTGATTGAAATTTTCATAAATTCCCGCAGAGCCCTATTGTTCACAATGATGTCGCTGAGGAAGGATAGGTTTCAGGATTGTGGGAGTGCGGCCTGCACTGTTTGGATGCTAACTCTGTTTGTCTCAACATCAAGCTGACTGTTTTCTATTCTATATCGCCGATGTTGCTGAGCATTGTTAGCGTTGTATCCATCAAAGCACGTTGGGGCTATTCCATGAAACTCAGGACTTGTATATTGGAGATGGTGGGCCGACTCCTGGAGGAAGACGGCAGGAACAACAAAAAAGTTACCTTGTTCCCAACATCCTCGCCTGTCACATGCCGTTTGAGTTATATAATTTATACAACCAACCCAATTCATTTTCTGGCCAGAAACAATCCCCAGGCTGATGATAACAGTGGAATCAGTGATTGCATTGCCAATGAATCTCAATGGACGATAATCAGTTTGTCGCTCTTTTTGGAGCAGGTTGTTGTGTTGCAATACATTCAATTTGTGAATGTATCTTGCCACGTTTCCGCCCAAAACAAAGGAATCCTGAATTTCAACTAGTAATCTTGAAAACCTCGATATTCGCACACAGTTACATCATTTAAAGTTCAATTTTAGATACAAGTAGGCTTGCATTAAGACTGCAGTGAAGTTACTGCGATAATCCCCAATCAAAATACAACGGCTCAACCTTGGATATGCCTAAGGACGAATTTAACATGGCGAATTCACGTAACCAGCACGACTTTCGACTTTGAGTGGAAACTGGAGTACCCAGAGGGAACCCACACAATATATTTTCAAAGCGTGGTGTTGGATTGGAGGATAGATTAAATATATTTGTGCCATTACCCCTCTACAAGTTAGTTCCTTGCGTTTGGAATGTTCGAATGAAGTTCTTTCCATAAATTCCTGAAGAGGCAACCAGTATTCAGATATGCAATTATGACACCTTTCTTTTAAGTGGGTGCGGTGATTTAACAATCCTGGTATGCGTAGGGAGAGGAAAGGTGTATTTGGAGCAAAGGTAAAATTCAAGCCGTCAGTTTTCTCTCATGCAGTTGAGGTTGTTATGTATTGTTAGGGTATCACATATGAAGCCAATTTAAGGGTATTCAATTAGACTTCTCATTTGTTTATTATAAACTGTTTTCTGCTTATTGTAGGCAGTGACAAAAATTGAATTAATCGCTATATGATTCCTTGATTTTAACCTGCTGTTCTCGCCATATTATTTATATATCTGCGCTAATTCACTTTCTGATCAATGCTGATCCGAAGGTGTTGATAACGGTGTATTCAGTGGTCGAGTTTCAAATCACTGCAATGGGAATATTATGTATCCTGTCTTCTGGAGTAGCTGGCGGCCTCGCAATTCGCAGCGATAGCTTCTTGTCCAATTTTGGCTTATTCCTGGTAATCAGGAAAACGTGAGTTTCATTCAAGTAGACCTGTTAATCTCAGATAATACCGTCATTTAAATAGTGTATAAATATTCCCTGTTAACAACAACGCAGAAGAAAAGTTGTGATCGTAACTAATAGAGCAGCATTGTACCACAATTACAGTCAATCAGATCAAACATTTGCAAATTAAACAGGTGGCCCTATGACACGCAGTGCCTGGAAAGATCGTTGAACTAAGCAAATGGGAATGTTTGGGGAAAAAAAATGAAATGAAAAGCACAAATAACACTAGACTGCGCAACAGGTATTCGTTTTCTTGACACTACAGAAAAGCACTTCCTCTAAAATGTTAAGAGAGGCATTAAGACACATGTAGGTTATTGGATGAGGAGTGGTCTGAAAATTAGTGACCTCTTCATATGTTACCTGATCTTATATGCATGTCATCTTGATCTGCTCAAATGGATAGGTAAAACTAGTTAATTGTTCCAAAAATTGAAGTGTTCTATAGAATTTCACAAATTTGAAATGGCGAGTCATGGATCTTTCTTAGTAACTCGCTTTCTTTTCAGGAAGACCCATATGTGCCTGGCTCTCCACCACTTATTTAATTTTAGATTTCCAGCAATCGACCGCATTGTGCCTTTGAGCTTTTTAATCTTACATTGATATAATAGGAAGTTAAATGGAGGGAATAATTTCATATTGAACAAAGATATTTATTTTCCCGCCTCTTTACATTCTCTTGGTTGTAAGTTCAATTAGCAAGGTCTGGCTTGGTTAAAAAAAAAAGTAACGATTGTGTGCATTAAGATAAGTCAAATAGAGGGAGTTTTAGAATATGAAATTAAAATAAAAACAGTTCTGATTAAGGGTCATGGCGACTTCAATAGTGAGCTCTGGTGAAGGGTCACTTTGACCTGGTATGAGCTCTATCCTTTCTCAAGGCTTGCGGAAACACTGCTGGGACTTACCAATATTTTCAATTGCGTTTTACTATCTTGTTTGCATTCCTTCTTGAAAGTGGCAGACCATAATTTCACGCCCATAAGATAACAGCGATGAATTGCATCAAATGACACCCAGAGTATATCCCTTATACATCGACAGTGTTTCTAATTAAGGGTTCCATGACTTTTACTCAGTGGAAGTGAAAGAACGGCCATATATTTCCACGTGACTTGCCTGGGAATTTGAAGTGATGGTGACAGTGTTTTTCTAAATGTTATGGTCTGGCGATTGGAAAGACCTACTTGAATTATGATGATGAAGCCCTGCAGAGACATCATGCACAAGTTGTGTTATTCTGACGGATTTCGTTGGATTGAGTGTATTTATTAGTTGATGATATACGGAAAACGGGCCTGCAAATGCAGCATTCCGCAATGTTTTCCGTGACTTGGAAGTCTCTGAGTCCTGCTGGAGCAACTCTATCATGGCAGTCAGAGATTATTCAATCAGGCTGCAAACCTGTTCATTGTAGATGGTGAACGGTATAGTGGCAAAATAGTTAAAACTGTGCCAGGGACCCGTGTTCAATTCTGCCTTCATGCACTGACTGTGCGGAGTTTGCATGTTATTTCTGTGCCGCGTGGGTTTCCTCTAGATGCTCCAGTTTCCTTCCAAACTCCGAACATATGCATGTTAGGTTGACTGGCAATGTTGAGTCGTCCTTCAGTGTTACGGGGACAAGCAGGTTACATAGATGGTATTAACATGATAGGGTGGGATTTTAATAGGTGTACGCTTGATAGACAAATGTTTCTTTCTGCACTCTAGGGGTTCTACGATTCTGTGGTTGGTTTCTGAGCAAGAATCGGTTTGAACAGTAGTTTGGTTACTCGTCACATGCTTCGAAGCCTATTACCTGCTGACGATAACCTAACATCCAAGCCCCTAGCATTGCTGTCCTTGTTCTGTCTCTGGTCATGACTGACTTCAAGGATATTGATCGCACAGCATCTGGCAATGCTTTTGCCATTCACTTCAATAGATGAAGTTTAGGTACTCTCCCTTCTTACAGCAGCTGATTGGCTTACAATTGTTCTGCGCAAATGTTGTTTACCAATTGTCAGCCGAAGCCTGGTAATGAGGAAAACTTGAATTTCGATTGATGGTCTTCAACATGCTGATAATCGCTGATAATTCCGAATGTTTACTGCAGCGCATAAATAGTATCACATTAAACAATGCCGAACCTATCATTATTTGAAATGGATGAACAGTACTGTGTAACAACTACACTCAGTTTAATCAAACGTTTTTAACTTGAATGGATAGCGCAAGGACAGCAGCTGGTTGGCTCACAATTATTTTGCGCAAATGCTGCTTGCCAATTGCTACAGGTATCATTGTACAAAGAAAGAGAAATAGTGTTTCAACACGTCCGTTTATTCAGATTTCCGGTATATGCAGACATTTGCGTTCAAGCTTTTTTTTCCCAATATATACTGCAGTTGATGTGTGGAGAACGTAATGAGAAACAAACATTTCCAATTGATAGAAAGCTATTTATTTTCTGGTCCTCGTTGCACTTCGTTGGACAACAAAAGAATAATCGTGTGCGTGAAATTAACGTCAATCCGAAGGCGGGGATAGCTGCTTCTCGAAAACCCTGTAGGCTACACACGGACAAGCAGCCAAGCCCTGCATACACCAGCTGGCGGAGGTATTTGGAAGAATCTTTAACTTCTCTTTACACCTACTCAGATTCCTGCCTGCTTCGAGAATATAGCCATCATCCTGACACCAAACAAAGCTTAGACAGCGGGCGTTAATAGCTACCGTCAGGAGGCTATGACATCAATTATTATGAAATGCTTCGAAAGTTATCTCATGGTACGAACCGCTTCCAGTCTTACAGATTGTTTCAGATGCTCTGAAGTTTGCCCAACTGTTCAACAGTCCCACAGCGGACGTCATCACTATGGTTCGACAGTACACCCTGGAAAATCTAGATAACGACGCACATGTCAAATTCTCATTTATTGACTAAAATTCAGTCTTGAGCATATCATACACCCCAAACTCTGTTGCCTGGGGCTCGGCTCCCCCATATGGGTCTGGATCTATGATTTCCTATGTTACAGAACACAATCAGCAAAGACAATCAGTTGTCGAAGTGTCCTCACGACAACTCTCAAAACAAGCGCCTAATAAAGTTGCATCCCCAATTCCTTGCTATAGTTTTTATTCACGTATGCCTGTGTAACCAAATTCCCCTCCGACTCGATTTCCAAGATTGCTGACATCTCAAAACCAAAAGATACGGAGTTCAGATAAAAGAAACATAGAATCTGGTGAACTAGTGCGATGACAATGTCAGCAAAAAACGAAGGCAGATTGTCATATATTTCAGGAAGAGAAGTCGAATGCATGTCCGGATCATCAGCAACCAGCCCTGCGCCCTTCATATTGACGTTATATTTAAAATAGCCCACCGACTTTTCTACTTGCTCAGGAAGCTAAGGAAATTTGGCATACCAGGTATGACTCTCACCAGCTTCTGAAGGTTCAGTTTCAAATGCATTTTTGCTTGCCATATGATATCTGGGTATGACCACAAAAAGCTACGAAGCATCCTGAACCGAGTCCGGTCAATCACACAATCCAGCTACCATTCCATTGATTCTGTCTGCGCATTCTGCTCCTTCTAAAAAAAAAGTCAGCACAATCAAGAATTCCAAGAACTCTGGGCATATTATTTTCCAACTTCCTCTGTCGGGAAAAGAAAGATACAAAGACCTGAAGCCACCTTCTGACCCACTCAAGAAGATGTTCTTTCCTGCTGTCATCAGAATTTTGAATAGTCCTGCATTATATCTTCAAATCTCTGCTATGATTTTAACACTATATTCTGCACTCTCTCCTTTCCTTCTCTTTGTTCATTATTATTTATATGTATAGCACAAACGAAATTTCTTTTCATTGGATAGTGATACATATGACAACAATAAATCAACTCAAAGCCATATGAGTATACCAGTCGTGATGCTTTGAAAAGCCTTCTATTTTTGACCCAGGTATATTGTTGGCTTGGAGGTGAAATTGACGATCGTATAGGGCTTACCTGTCTACAGTTAAGCTGGCATGCGTTTTGAGTGTGCTATTGCAATTGACTTGAGAACCCCGTCCTGAGCATTTTACCATCGTGATGCCTTTTGATATTGGCCGTGAACATTAATGTCTGTTGGGTCAGCTTTTGGGATATTGAGGCATAGTCACCAGGCCGCTTTCTCTGCCATAACAACAACCTGTTTGGGTAGTGTTGGAGCTCCAACTTTCATGGTTATTCAGTGCCGCTCCTGATTTACGAATTGACGCCGGGGAAGGGATGTACTTATCAGGTATAACCGAATATCAAAGATTATGTGAATCATCTGTGCCGTATTGTGACATTTCATGGCGGTTAGAAATGGTTGATAGAGGATTAGATATCGGTCTTGTGGTTCTTGGTTCAGATGCGTATTGGGGCGTGGCCGTGTTTCCGGCTGGTCTATTTTGAGGAGTGGTTGGAATGAGGACTTGATGACGATCTTGAATGTAGATGAGTGAACGACTAGTGACAGGCTAGCAAATTGTGGAACAGAAAAGAGGATTTTGCTTTAAGTGGGCTAGTAGGAGCTGGATGTAAAGTTGAGATGGGGTTCGACTCATGTTCAGGAGCCAGCTAGGAACAAACGCGTTTGGAACAGTTGAAGTGGGCCGAAAGAGGAGGGGGAGGGGGATCATCTTCGGTGTTGTTGGGGATTCACGTGCAGTGCTCTGTCTGTGGATTTAAAATAGTTATACAGAAGTCAGCATGTTTTATTTTCTTTCGAACACGTTAGATTAAGGAAGTGAGGGCAGTGACATAGCTATTTGAACTTCGCCACTAAAATTGTTTCGATGGGTGGTCTCTCGTGCAGCAACATTTTCGGCAGACCGTTGCCTGGGAAATTGAGAGTGGGGATTTCAAATCATTTTCAGGGCAATCGGAGGCTGTAGTGTCAGGAGGCTTCTCCTCGCGGCATTAATCATCTTACAGTCAAGATTTTCTCTAAATTCTTGGCAAGCAGAACTTGGCACAGTCAACGAATATGTTTCGTTGAGAAAATAAAATTGCCGCAAACAATTGTAGTGAAGACCATGCAAAACTGTGGCGATTATGCAAGGTTGACATGAGATTGCGCCCGGATTGGGCGCGGAAAAGTAATTACGACAATGCCAAGTTTTAAGTCATGTTCGCGCCCATATCATTACTTCTAAAACTTGGCGGCATGAAGAATAAATTAATTATGCAATGCCGCAATAATATAGTCCACAACAGTTGGCTGCGAATCTTAGTATCCTGTCATACCGGGCAGTAAATTTTATGGTCAGGTTACATTCCCATTAAAGATACTGAAGGACTGCAGCAATATCTGGTTGACTGACTGACCGCGTGCTGTTTTCTAAAGTTCGCTGGTGTGAAGTATTCCCACTCGGGTTTACAAATATTTTGCCAGTTCTACATAATTTGCCTTTTTAATATTCCATTTATTAATATGAAAGACAACTGTTGTGTAACAATTATTTTGCTACTGATTTGCTGAGCCATGTGAAAGCGATAATGCCGCTGCTGCAAAAACAAAACATTGGAACGTGCGATTTTAAATAAACGAAAATCGGATGAAATGCGCCTTTTCAATTATTAGCATATTTCATCAATCGAGAACATGTTAATGAATAAATCCCAAGTGCCCAGTCGGAAAAATAAAACTAGGTAATTGATAGAGGCAAGAGAGGAGTTTGCTTGGGTCCTGACAAAAACTTAGTATCCTGGATAACCCCTGGAGACGACACAGGGGACTGGCTAGTACCTCACATTTTTCCTCTGTCCAAGAAAAGGAAAAGATATAATCAAAGATGTTATAGTTCAATGATTCTCACATCAGTTGCTGGGAAGCTATTGGAATAGGATGCGCGCACATTTGGGAAAATAAACGTCTAATTATAGAAAATCGACATTTTTTGTCAGGGCAGATCACGCCTTAATTAAATCATCGATTTCTCTGAAATGTACCGAATGTGTTCGGAAGGCTCAAGCAGCAGATTTTGTCGACATGAGTATAAGTAAGACTTTCGACAATGCCCCTCATCTGGAAGATTCAGTTGCATGGGATCGAAAGTGACTTGTCTGAGTTGGTTTAGGTTTGGCCTGCGGATAAATGTCGATAGTCGTAGTGGAACATTTTTTTTTCTTCTGGTTGGAGGTCCACGAGTAATATTGGTCTGCAGGGATCCGCATTGGTTGGTTAACAAATTTGTAGGTGACACAAATACGGGTAGAGTCACAGATATTGTAGAAGGTTGTAAAAATATACCACACAATATAGATCTGTTGCAGGTTTGGGCAAGGAAATGGCAGATGGAGGTTAACCTAGGTAGGACTGAAGAGCTGCCTTTCAGGAAACAAATCTCAACATTAATACTCAGTTAGCAACAGGAACATGTTCAGCATTCATGTACAGAGGCGTCATTGTGCTGCAATATTCAGCTCTCTGAAAGTGGCGACACACGTTGATACATAACAAAATAAAAGTTCGATGAATCCTCACCGTCATAACAGGAGTGGTCTTTCTTTTCTGCTATTCCTACTGTTTGAGATGAAAAGCATCAGAAGCATGTATACATATTTCCAAAGTAACACCCTTCTATTCAGCGAAACATTTGCTGGCACAAATGTAGGAGATTTTCCAGACAGCAAAAAGAATAATACAATTGGTCCTATTACTGCCTCTGAGATGGCCAAGTGTACGGAGAAAACACGCGCAAACACGAAGCAAATATGCAAACTCTACACAGTTGATAATCCAAGGCTGCAATTAAACCTGAGTCCAGAATGCTGTGAAGCCGTAGTTGAAAACCTCTGCCACGGCGGTGGCCTGGTTATAATTGTCTTATTACCAGCAGCCTAAAATCCACTTGGGATCATTGTTTTGTATTGGGATTCCTAGCGAAGCATGCTTTCCAACAAATTAAGGGACACACACACACACACACACACACAAACGTGCATAGTAAAATCCTACAAAAGTGGGGTGATATCTCTAGCAATCATCGACCCATGTCATTTCCATTAGATCAGCCGTCATTGTTGCTTTAACAGAAACCATCTGAGAGCAAAGGTAGACTCAAAATTAATCACAGCTTTTATACGCTGCAAACAAGAAAGAAAAAAAATGCCAATATTCCCATGCCCTGCGATCCTCTTCAACTAGGCCTGTTTTCATGCTGTAAACCTCTTTGACTCTAATGGACAATGGTGAACCGACGAACGTTGTGTATTTGGACTTTTGACAGGGTCACACACAAGAGATTAGTAAGCATGGTATTGTGGACAATATATTGATGTGGATAGAGAACAAGAAGCAAAGAGTGGGAATGAATTGATCCCTTTCAGAGTGGTAGGCAGTGACTAGTCGGGTATCGCACGGTTCAGTTTTTGAACCTCAGCTATCACGATATACATTAATGATTTGGACAAAGGAACTGAATGCAATATCTCCAAATTTTGCAGATGACGCTAAGCTGGGTGGCACTTGTGAACTGTGAGGAGGATGCTCAGAGGATGCAGAGTGATGCAGACAGGCTCGCTGAGTGGGCAAACACTTGGCAAATGCGACATAACGTGGACAGATGTGAGATTATCCACTTTGGTAAAAACTGGAAGACTGTTATCTGAGGGGTGGCAGTTCAGGAAAAGGGAAAGTGCAACATGACCTGGGTGATATGGTGGAACAGTCGCTGAAGGTTGGCATGCAGGTAGCAGGGAGTGAGGAAGACTAATGTCTTGCTGGCCTCTGTAGCAAGAGGATTTGAGTAGTGGAGTAAACAGAGGGTCTTGATGAGGCCACACCTTGAGTATTGCACGTAGTTTTGGTCTCCTAGTCTAAGGAAGGACGTTCTTGAGGGAGTCCAGCGAAGGTTCACCAGACTGATTCCCAGAATGGCAGCATTGACATATGAAGGGAGACTGGATTGACTGGTCTTGTACTCAATGAAATTTAGAAAAATGAGAGGGGATTGCACAGAAACATTAAATTCTGATGGGATCTGGCAGGCTGGATGCAGGAAGACTTCTCAAGGATTAAGGGTTAAGCCATTCAGGACTGAGATGGGGAAGAGCTTCTTTACTGGGAGTTGTGAAACTAAGGAATTCTCTACCACAGAAGGTTGTTGGGGCTAGTTTGTTAGACATGTTCAAGAGGAAGCTGGGCACGGTCCTTGTGGTTAAAGGGTTCACGGAGTATGGATGCAAGGCAGGAGTGGGATACTGAAAATGCGTGTTATTATTAACCATGTTAATATTGAACAGTGATGCAGGTTTGAAAGACTGAATGGACGACTTCTGCCCCTAGTTTCTATGCTTAATATCCTGAATGCCATTTTTTTACCTCTAAATGTTCACTGGTTTGCTTTCCCCTGTGCCACCTTCTACAAACTGACATTCTTCCTGACTTCCCTTGTGAATCTAACCTGTTGTGCATCCTTCACTCCAACATTGGTCACAATCCCTTTAGCTCCCACTGTCTCTGGAATTCTCTCCTGAATCCCTCAAAGTCACAATAGAGCATAGTACGCCCTTCAGCCCACAGTGTTATGCTGAGCTATGTCCAAACCCATGATCGAGCTAATCCACTCTCTATCATTCTGGTATGCTCCATGTGCCTATCCAATAACCACTTGAAAATTCCTAAAGTGTCCGACTCCACTATCACAGCAGGCAGTATATTCCACACCCCAACCAGTCCTTGAGTAAAAAATCTACCTCAGACACCCTTCCTATATCTCTACCATGAATCTTATAGTTATGCCGCCTATTAACAGCTACACTCACCCAAGGAAATAGTCTCTGAACGTCCTCTCTATCTATCCCCCTCATATTCTTATAAACTTCAATTAAATGGCTTCTCAACCTCCTCTGGTCTAAAGAGAAAAGCCCCAGCTCCCTCAATCTTCCCTCATAAGATCTACCATCTAAATCAGGCAGCATCCTGGTAAATCTCTCCACATCATCGAATGCTTCCACAGCCTTCTTTTAGTAAGGTGAACAGAAATGCACACAATATTCCAAATGTGGCCTTCCTACTGCCTATTGCAACACTCTACTATAACTTAGCATCATACTTCTCTCCTTTTCCCTTTGGAAGATGTGCGCTTAGGCTTATTGGAAGAACAAATTCTCCCTAAATCACCTCAAATTTGGTTTCAATCCATAGATCTATAAACATGGAGAGGGATCACGGGTAGAAGTAGGAACATCGAGGTGGCGGCGCGGGCTCGTTGGGCCGAAGGGCCTGTTTCCCGTGCTGTTTTGTTCTTTGGTCTTTGTTGTTTGTAATGTTGTGCTGCGAAATTACTGCAGATTGTAACAGGGCCAACAGTCTTTGAAATGTAAATTCCCCTTAAGCGAACAGATGGAAAAGTGTTTTACTCTATTTGTACCATGTTCAGTGGATGTAGCAGATTTGAATATCGGACGGGATGTATAAATTACAATATATGTCCTGCTAGCTGTATAGAATTCGCATTATAATTCGATTTTATTTCAATGATCTTAGGATAATATATGATTCTGCGTAATAACAAATATATCAATATTTTGTGAGCAATGTCCATAATGCACCAAGGATTGGCTTGTGATTTTTTTTCTTTTGTTTTATTGGAGAAGAAATACAAGATCGGTGAGTAATGGGACTCGTAAGCACATTAATGATATAGTGAGCGTTGTAACCGGACTTGAATTAAATTCAGATCCACAATAACAACATGTACTTTGCGGCAATATAAAACCTTATCTTGGTTACGTAATGCAAATTGACGTATGAAGATAAATAAACTTGCAGGGAAATGACTGGAATGAATAACTGGCATGCTGGAGAACAAAATTCTTCAAACAGTCTCCCTCGTCGTAGCATAAAGTCTCGTGCCGCTCTCTTTCGCTTTCCTAGATTAACACAAAGAAGTGGATGGCAAGTTTGTCTTTTACAGCCGTGGCACTGAGAACAAGAGCAATGATTCCATGTACGAATATGTGAAAATTGGTTCAGCTGCAGTTGGAATCGTGTGTATGGGGATGATGTGGAAATTTGGAAAGGCTGAAAAATAAATTTACCAGATTGGATTAAAGAGCATGAGCTACACGAACAAGCTGGACAATCTTGGTGTATTTTCTCTCGAATGGTGGGGTCTGAGGAGAGAAGTGATAGTTGTCGTTAAAAAAATATATATCTAAGTCATACATAAGTTTAAGGGTCGAAACATCTTACACAGATCTGAAATAGTTATTTCTAGGGCGCATGCAATTAAGATGACGGGAAAGTTCAAAGAAGAAGCCAAGAGAAAGCCGGACTTTTCTAGAACTTGCTCCCAGGGATGATAATGCAGGCAGATACAATAGGGATGTTTAAGTAGCGTTTACATAAGCAAATTCATATGCAAGGAACAGAGTGATATAACAAAGGACAGTCAGAAATGTTTAGTAAAATTTGACGTCATGTTCGCCACAACTGCATGGGAAAAGAAGAACAAAGAACAAAAACAAAGAACAAAACATTACGGGAAACAGGCCCTTCGGCCCAAGGAGCCCGCCCCGCCCTGCCGATGTTTCCACCTCTACCCGTGATCCCTGTCTATGTTTATAGATCTATGGATTAAAAACACGAATTTGAGGCAATTTAGGGAGATTTTGCCAATTAGCCTAAGAGCACATCTTTGGGATGTGGGAGGAAACCGGAGCTCCCAGAGAAAACCCACGCAAGCACGGGGAGAATGCGCAAACTCCCACAGACACAGGCCCAAATCCATGTATCTGCGCAGCACAGCGATAGTCACTGAGCTGTCGTGTTGCCCAACAAATGGTCCAGGTCAAGCGTACACTAACGACGTCAAGCATTAGGATAATCTCGGAAAAAATCCAAGAGCAGCCCTCTCACGACCCATCGCGTGTATGCCCCTTGTTAGACAACAAGGTGGACCAAAGCACCTGTAGGATAAAAAGAAATACATCAATATCATCATTTATTTACACACTTCCCAGGGACTCCCAAGGCTCATGATCCCTATTTTAAATCAGTTTTCTATACACCTCCAAACCCATTCTGTTCATGTGCCCAATTAAATATTTCTTAAATAACTCCAGAGTGCCGGCTTCCACCATTTTACTTGGCAGCGCATTCCATACCTCCACCACTCTCTGTGTGAAAAAACTCCCTCGAGCATCCAAATTATACATTATCCCCTCATCCTAAGCCTGTGACCCCTCGTGCTATTCGAGTCCATCCTAGGAAAACGCTTAACCCTGTTTACTCTATCGATAGCCCTCATAATCATGTACATCTCTACTAGATCTCCTCTAAGTCTATGTCTTTCTAAGGAAAACAGTCCCAATTTGGCTAACCTCTCCTCGTAACTCAGACCTTCCATACCAGGCAGCATCCTGGTAAAATTCCTCTGCACTCTCTCCAGAGTCTCCACGTCCTTTCGGTAGTAAGGTGACCAGAACTGGATGCAGTATTCCAAATGAAGTCCAACCAGCGTTTTATACAACTGTAACATTAAAGGCCAGCTCTTGTACTCTATACCCCTTCCTATAAAGGTATCATGCTATATGCTTTCTTCACGACTTTCTCCACTTGCTCTGCCACCTTCAGAGACTGGTTCACCTGCACCCCCAGGTCCCTCTGCGTTTCTATACTCTTAATAGATCTACCTTTTATCATATACCTTCTCGCTACATTATTTCTCCCGAAATGCATCACCTCGCACTTTTCAGGATTGAATTCCATCTGTCACCTATCTGCCTAAGCTACCAGCCTATCTATGTCCTGCTGCATTGCTTGACAGTGCTCCTCACTATCCGCAAGTCCAGCCATCTTTGTATCGTCTGCAAACTTGCTGATCACTCCACTTATCTCTCTTCCAAGTCATTTATATATATATATTAAAAATAGAAGAGGTCCTAGTACAGAGCCCTGCGGCACACTACTAGTGACCGATCTCCAGTTAGAAAAACACCCTTCTACTATTACTCTCTGTCTCCTATTACTAAGCCAGTTACTTATACATCTAGCTACCTCTCCTTGTATCCTAAGAGCCTTGACCTTCTCAACTAACCTCCCATGAGGCACTTTGTCAAACGCCTTACTGAAATCCATATAGACGACATCAACTGCTCACCCTTCGTCCACCGTTTTCGTCACCTCCTCAATAAGTTCTACCAGATTCGTAAGGCACGATCTTCTCTTAACAAAACCATGCTGCGAATCCCGAATCAGATCTCAACGCTCTAAGTGCCTATACATCCTATCTCTAAGAATCCCCTCCAATAGCTTCACGTTAATCTCACCGGCCTATAATTTCCAGGGTTATCCCTACTACCCTTTTTAAACAACGGTACAACATTAGCTGTTCTCCAGTCCTCTGGGACCTTATCTGTGTCCAAGGAAAAGACAAAGATTTGCGTCAGAGGCCCAGCAATTTCACCTCGCACCTCCCTAAGCAGCCTTTGGAAAAATGTCATTAGGGGCAGTCAACAAGCCCCTCTGCTTCGTGAATGCCGAACTAAAGTATTCAATCAGGATCTCCGCCATTCCCTCGTGCTCTGAGCACTGTCCCGAAGATGTCCGATTTTTCCTCTATCCACTCTTTTGTTCCTAACATAGGGGTAAAAAGCCTTTGGATTTTCCTTAATCCTATCCGCCAAAACGTTTTCACGCCCTCTTTTTGCCCTTCTGACTCCCCATTTGAGCTCCCTCCTACTCTCTCTATATTCCTCCAACGCTGTCTCAATTAGCAGCTGCTTTGACCTATCGTACGCCTCTCTTTTCTTCCTAACCAAGTCCTCAATATCCCTAGTAATCCACGGCCCTCTAATCCTACCTTTCCCATCTTTCATCTTAGCCAGCACGTATATATCTTGCAACAACTTCAGTATTCCCTTGAAAGAGTCCCACATGCCTAGCGTGGACTTACCGTCGAAGAACCGTTCCCAATCAGTTTCCATAAGTTCCTGCCTAATCTGACCAAGTCGTGAATAAACGAAGAATTACTGTGATGAATTCAGAGTTCTTTAGTAACTTCAAAAGATGTATTGAATGAATCCTCACCGTCATAACGGGACCGTTCTTTCTTTTCTGATATTCCTAATTTGTGAGATGAACAGCGTCAGAAGCATTCATAAATATTTCCAAAGTAACACCATTCTATTCAGTGAAACATTTGTTGTTACAAATGTAGGAGATTTTCCAGACAACAAAAAGAATAATACCATTTTTCCCATTATTGCCTCTGAAATGGCCAAACGTGCGGAGAAAACCCACGCAAACACGAAGCGAATATGTAAACTCTACACAGTTGGTAATCCAAGGCTGCAATTAAACCTGAGTCCAGT
The DNA here is from genome assembly GCA_024679065.1 of Sphyrna mokarran. Taxonomy (NCBI): domain Eukaryota; kingdom Metazoa; phylum Chordata; class Chondrichthyes; order Carcharhiniformes; family Carcharhinidae; genus Sphyrna; species Sphyrna mokarran. The sequence goes on from JAGIQG010000009.1 coordinate 100,221,302, forward strand.
ATGTTGTGAAGCCGTAGTTGTAAACCTCTGCCACGGTGGTGGCCCGGTTGTAACTGTCTTATTACCATCAGCCAAAAATCCACTTGGGATCATTAATTTATGTTGGGATTCCAAGTGAAACATGCATTCCAACAAATTAAGGGACACACACAAAAAACAACTTGCACGGCACAATCCTACAAAAGTGGGATGATTTCTTCAGCAATAGTATAGAATAATGAGTCGTCAACCCATGTCATTTACATTAGATCAGCCGTCATTGTTGCATTACCAGAAATCATCTGGGAGCAAAGGTAAAGTCAAAATTAACCACAGTTCTTACACACTGATAACCAGATAGAAAAAAATAATGCCAGAATTCCCACGCACTGCGATCCTTTTCAAATAATGTTGTGATGCAAAATTGTTGCTGTTTGTAAAAATCACCGCTGTTTGTAACACCACCAACAATCTTTGAAATGTAAATTTCCCTTAAGCGAACAGATGGGAAATTGTGTTCCTCTATTTGTACTATGTTCGGTGGATTAGCAGATTTGAATATCGGACGGGATGTATAAATTAGAGTATATGCCCTGCTAGTTGAATAGTATTCGCATTTTAATTCGATTTTAATTTCAATGATCTTAGGATAATATATGATTCTGCGTCATAAAAATATATTTTTTTGTGAGCGGTGTCCGTAATGCACCGATCATTATCCTGCCTTTTTTTTGTTTTATAAGTGAAGGAATACAAGATCAGTGAGTAATGGGACTCGTAAGCACATTGATGATATAGTGAGCGTTGCATCCGGACTTGAATTAACTTCAGATCCACAATAACAACGTCTGTTTTGCCGCAATATAAAACGTTAACTTGGTTGCATAATTCAAATTGACATTTGAAGATAAATACTCTTGCAGGGAAATGACTGGGATGAATAACTGGCATGATGGAGAACGAAATTCTTCAAACTGCATCCCTCCTCGTACTATGAAGTCTCTTGCCTCTCTCCGTCGCTTTCCTAGATTAACAAAAGGAGTGGATGGCAAGCTTGTCTTTCCCAGTCGGTGCACTGAGAACAAGTGTAATGATTCCATATGTGAAATTTATGAAATTTGTTTCAGCTGCAGTTGGAATCGTGTGAATGGAGATGACGGGGAATTTTGGAAAAGGTGAAAAATAAATTTACCAGGTTGTATTAAAGAGCGTGAGCTACACGACCAAGCTGGACAATCTTGACGTATTTTCTCTGGAATGGCGAGGTGTGAGGAGAGAAGTGATAGATTTCTTTAAAAAAAAATATCTGAGTCATACGTAACTTTCAGGGTCGAAATATCTTACACAGATCTGAAATGCTGATTGCCAGGGAGCATACATTTAAGATGACGGTAGAGTTCAAAGTATTTGCCTAGAGAAAGCAGTATGTTTGCTCCCAGGGATGATAATGCAGGCAGATACGATAGGGGTGTTTAAGTAGGGTTTACATAAGCAAATTCATATGCAAGGAACAGAGTGATATGACAAAGGGCAGGCAGAAGTGTTTAGTAAAATTTGAGTCATGTTCGCCACCATTTCATGGGAAAATAAGTCGTAAATAAAATAAAAATTACTGTGCTGAATTCAGAATTATTTAGTAAATTCAAAAATGTGTTGGATCAATCCTCACCGTCATAAGGAGAGCGGTCTTTCTTTTCTAAAATTACTAATTTGTGAGATGAACAGCGTCAGAAGCATTTATAAATATTTCCAAAGGAACATCATTCTATTCAGCGAAACATTTGTTGGTACAAATGTAGGAGATTTTCCAGACAACAAAAATAATAATACAATTGGTCCCATTATTGCCTCTGAAATTGCCAAGCGTAATGAGAAAACCCGCGCGAACACGAAGTGAATATGCAAACTCTACATAGTTGGTAATCCAAGGCTGCAATTAAACCTGAGTCCAGAATGCTGTGAAGCCGTAGTTGAAAACCTCTGCCACGATGGTGGCCTGTTTAGAACTGTCTTATTACCATCAGCCAAAAATCCACTTAAGATCATTAATTTATGTTGGGATTCCTAGCGGAGAATGCATTCCAACAAATTAAGGAACACACACACACACACACACACACACATAAAAGCTTGCATAGTAAAATCCTACAAAAGTGGGATGATTTCACCAGCAATAATTGCAATAATGAGTTGTCAAACGATGGCATTTTCATTAGATTAGCCGTCACTGTTGCGTTACAAGAAATCATCTGAGAGAGGTCATGTCAAAACTAACTACAGTTCATATACACTGCTAACCAGATAGAGAAGAATGCCAATATTCCCATGCCCTGAGATCCTTTTCAACTAATGCTCTGATGCGAAATTACTGCTGATTGTAACAGGGCCAACAGTCTTTGAAATATAATTTTCCCTTAAGCGAACCGATGGGAAAGTGTTTTACTCTATTTGTACCATGTTCAGTGGATGTAACAGATTTGAATATCGGATGGGCTCTATAAAATAGAGTATCTGCCCTGCTAGCTGAATAGTATTCAGATTTTAATTGGATTTTATTTCAATGATTATAGGATAATTTATGATTCTGCGTCGTAACAAATGTATAAATATTTTGTGAGCAATGTTCATAGAGCACCAACGATTAGGCTGTTTTTTTTTTGTTTTATAAGAGAAGAAATACAAGATGAGTGAGTAATGGGACAATGATATATGATACACTGAGAGTTGTAACCGGACTTGAATAAACTTTAGATCCGCAATAACAATGTGCGGTTTGCCGCTATACAAAACCTTGACTTGGTTACGTAATGCATTTTGAGATATGAAGATAAATAATCATGCAGGGAAATGACTGGAATGAATAACTGGCATGCTGTGGAAATAAATTCTTCAAACTGTCTCCCTCGTCGGACTATAAAGTCTGTTGCCGCTCTCTGTCGCTTTCCTAGATTAACAGAAAAAAAAGTGGATGACAAGCTTGTCTTTTACAGTCGGTGCACTGAGAACAAGAGTAATGATTCCATGTGTGAAGTAAATGAAATTTGCTTGAGCCGCAGTTGGAATAGTGTGTATGGGGATGATGTGGAAGTTTGGAAAGGGTGAAAAATAAATTTACCCGATTGGATTAAAGAGCATGAGCTACACGAACAAGCTTGACAATCTTGGTGTATTTTCTCTGGAATGGCAGGGTCTGATGAGAGAAGTCATAGTTTTCTTTTAAAAGAATACCTAAGTCATACATAAATTTCAGTGTCGAAATATTTTACACAGATCAGAAATGGTTATTGCTAGGGAGCATGCATTTCAGATGACGGGAGGGTACAAAGTAGATGCTAAGAGAAAACAGTATGTTTGCTCCCATGGATGATAGTGCAGGCAGATACAATAGGGGTGTTTAAGTAGCGTTTACATAAGCAAATTCATATGCAAGGAACAGAGTGATATGATAAAGGGCAGGCAGAAGTGTTTAGTAAAATTTGACGTCATGTTCGCCACAAATTCTTTGGAAGATAACTCGTGAATAAAATAAAAATTACTGTGCTGAATTCAGAGTTATTTAGTAACTTCAAAAAATGTGTTGGATCAATCCTCACCGTCATAACGGGTGTTGTTATTCTTTTCTGATATTCCTAATTTGTGAGATGAACAGCATCAAAAGCATTTATAAATATTTCCAAAGGAACACCATTCTATTCAGCGAAACATTTGCTGCAGAAACGTAGGAGATTTTCCAGACAACAAAAAGAATAATACAATTTGTCCCATTCTTGGCTCTGAAAGGGCCAAGCGTACGGAGAAAACCCACGCAAACACAAAGCGAATATGCAAACTGTACACAGTTGGTAATCCAAGGCTGCAATTAAACCTGAGTCCCGAATGCCGTGAAGCCGTAGTTGAAAACCTCTGCCACGGTGGTGGCCTGTTTAGGACTGACTTATTCCCAGCAGCCAAAAATCCACTTGGGATCATTAATTTATGTTGGGATTCCGAGCGAAGCATGCATTCCAACAAATTAAAGGACACACACACACACACACACACACACACAAGCTTGCATAGTAAAATCCTACAAAATTGGCATGATATCTCCTGCAATAATTAGAATAATGAGTCGTCAATCCATGTCATTTCCATTAGATCAACGGTCATTGTTGCGTTACCAGAAATCATCTGAGAGCGAAGGTAATGTCAAAACTAACCACAGTCCGTATACACGACTAACCAGATAGAGAAGAATGCCAATATTCCCATGCCCTGAGATCCTATTCAACTAATGCTCTGATGCGAAATTACTGCTGATTGTAACAGGGCCAACAGTCTTCGAAATGTAAATTCGCTTAAGAGAACAGATGGGAAAGTGTTTCACTCTATTTGGGCCATGTTCAGTGGATGTAGCAGATTTGAATATCGGATGGGCTGTATAAAATAGAGTATCTGACCTGCTAGCTGTATCGTATTCGAATTTTAATTGGATTTTATTTCAATGATTTTAGGATAATTTATGATTTTGCGTCATAACAGAATAACAAACATAACAAACATAACAAAATAAATATTTTGTGAGCGATGTCCATAGTGCACCAATTAACGATTAACTTGCCTTTGTTTTGTTTTATAAGAGAAGTGCAAGATCAGTGAGTAATGGGACAATGATATATGAAGATATGAAGATAAATAATATTGCAGGGATATGAGTGGCATGAATAACTGGCATACTGGAGAACTAAAGTCCTCAAACTGCCTCCTTCGTCATACTATAAAGTCCCATGCCTCTCTCTGTCGCTTCCCTAGATTAACAAAAAGTGGAAGGCAAGCTTGTCTTTTACAGTCGGTGCACTGAGAACAAGAGTAATGATTCCATGTGTGAAGTAAATGAAATTTGCTTGAGCCGCAGTTGGAATAGTGTGTATGGGGATGATGTGGAAGTTTGAAAAGGGTGATAAATAAATTTACCCGATTGGATTAAAGAGCATGAGCTACACGAACAAGCTGGACAATCTTGTTGTATTTTCTCTGGAATTGCGTTATCTGAGGAGAGAAGTGATAGTTGTCTTTAAAAAAAACCTGAGTCATACATAATTTTCAGGGTCGAAATGCCTTTCTCAGATCCGAAATGCTGATTGCTAGGAGGCATGTATTTAAGATAACGGGAGAGTTCAAAGTAGATGCCAAGAGAAAACATATGCTTCTGGAACTTGCTCCCAGGGATGATAATGCAGGCAGATACGATAGGGGTGTTTAAGTAGCGTTTACACAGGCAAATTCATATGCAAGGAACAGAGTGATATGACAAAGGACAGGCAGAAGTGCTTAGTAAAATTTGACGTCATGTTCGCCACAACTTCATGACAAAATAACTCGTGAATAAACGAATAATTACTGCGCTGAATTCAGAGTTATTTAGGAACTTCAAAAAAATGTATTGGATGAATCCTCACCGTCATAACGGGTGTTGTCATTGTTTTCTGATATTCCTAATTTGTGAGATGAACAGCATGAAAAGCATTTATACATATTTCCAAAGGAACACCATTCTATTCAGCGAAACATTTGCTGCAGAAACGTAGGAGATTTTCCAGACAACAAAAAGAATAATACAATTTGTCCCATTCTTGGCTCTGAAAGGGCCAAGCGTATGGAGAAAACCCACGCAAACACAAAGCGAATATGCAAACTGTACACAGTTGGTAATCCAAGGCTGCAATTAAACCTGAGTCCCGAATGCCGTGAAGCCGTAGTTGAAAACCTCTGCCACGGTGGTGGCCTGTTTAGGACTGACTTATTCCCAGCAGCCAAAAATCCACTTGGGATCATTAATTTATGTTGGGATTCCGAGCGAAGCATGCATTCCAACAAATTAAAGGACACACACACACACACACACACACACAAGCTTGCATAGTAAAATCCTACAAAATTGGCATGATATCTCCTGCAATAATTAGAATAATGAGTCGTCAATCCATGTCATTTCCATTAGATCAACGGTCATTGTTGCGTTACCAGAAATCATCTGAGAGCGAAGGTAATGTCAAAACTAACCACAGTCCGTATACACGGCTAACCAGATAGAGAAGAATGCCAATATTCCCATGCCCTGAGATCCTATTCAACTAATGCTCTGATGCGAAATTACTGCTGATTGTAACAGGGCCAACAGTCTTCGAAATGTAAATTCCCCTTAAGCGAACAGATGGGAAAGTGTTTTACTCTATTTGGGCCATGTTCAGTGGATGTAGCAGATTTGAATATCGGATGGGCTGTATAAAATAGAGTATCTGACCTGCTAGCTGTATCGTATTCGAATTTCAATTGGATTTTATTTCAATGATTTTAGGATAATTTATGATTTTGCGTCATAACAGAATAACAAACATAACAAACATAACAAACATAACAAAATAAATATTTTGTGAGCGATGTCCATAGTGCACCAATTAACGATTAACTTGCCTTTGTTTTGTTTTATAAGAGAAGTACAAGATCAGTGAGTAATGGGACAATGATATATGAAGATATGAAGATAAATAATATTGCAGGGATATGAGTGGCATGAATAACTGGCATACTGGAGAACTAAAGTCTTCAAACTGCCTCCTTCGTCATACTATAAAGTCCCATGCCTCTCTCTGTCGCTTCGCTAGATTAACAAAAAGTGGAAGGCAAGCTTGTCTTTTACAGTCGGTGCACTGAGAACAAGAGTAATGATTCCATGTGTGAAGTAAATGAAATTTGCTTGAGCCGCAGTTGGAATAGTGTGTATGGGGATGATGTGGAAGTTTGAAAAGGGTGATAAATAAATTTACCCGATTGGATTAAAGAGCATGAGCTACACGAACAAGCTGGACAATCTTGTTGTATTTTCTCTGGAATTGCGGTATCTGAGGAGAGAAGTGATAGTTGTCTTTAAAAAAAACCTGAGTCATACATAATTTTCAGGGTCGAAATGCCTTTCTCAGATCCGAAATGCTGATTGCTAGGAGGCATGTATTTAAGATAACGGGAGAGTTCAAAGTAGATGCCAAGAGAAAACATATGCTTCTGGAACTTGCTCCCAGGGATGATAATGCAGGCAGATACGATAGGGGTGTTTAAGTAGCGTTTACACAGGCAAATTCATATGCAAGGAACAGAGTGATATGACAAAGGACAGGCAGAAGTGCTTAGTAAAATTTGACGTCATGTTCGCCACAACTTCATGACAAAATAACTCGTGAATAAACGAATAATTACTGCGCTGAATTCAGAGTTATTTAGGAACTTCAAAAAAATGTATTGGATGAATCCTCACCGTCATAACGGGTGTTGTCATTGTTTTCTGATATTCCTAATTTGTGAGATGAACAGCATGAAAAGCATTTATACATATTTCCAAAGGAACACCATTCTATTCAGCGAAACATTTGCTGCAGAAACGTAGGAGATTTTCCAGACAACAAAAAGAATAATACAATTTGTCCCATTCTTGGCTCTGAAAGGGCCAAGCGTATGGAGAAAACCCACGCAAACACAAAGCGAATATGCAAACTGTACACAGTTGGTAATCCAAGGCTGCAATTAAACCTGAGTCCCGAATGCCGTGAAGCCGTAGTTGAAAACCTCTGCCACGGTGGTGGCCTGTTTAGGACTGACTTATTCCCAGCAGCCAAAAATCCACTTGGGATCATTAGTTTATGTTGGGATTCCGAGCGAAGCATGCATTCCAACAAATTAAAGGACACACACACACACACACACACACACACACACAAGCTTGCATAGTAAAATCCTACAAAATTGGCATGATATCTCCTGCAATAATTAGAATAATGAGTCGTCAATCCATGTCATTTCCATTAGATCAACGGTCATTGTTGCGTTACCAGAAATCATCTGAGAGCGAAGGTAATGTCAAAACTAACCACAGTCCGTATACACGACTAACCAGATAGAGAAGAATGCCAATATTCCCATGCCCTGAGATCCTATTCAACTAATGCTCTGATGCGAAATTACTGCTGATTGTAACAGGGCCAACAGTCCTCGAAATGTAAATTCCCCTTAAGCGAACAGATGGGAAAGTGTTTTACTCTATTTGGGCCATGTTCAGTGGATGTAGCAGATTTGAATATCGGATGGGCTGTATAAAATAGAGTATCTGACCTGCTAGCTGTATCGTATTCGAATTTTAATTGGATTTTATTTCAATGATTTTAGGATAATTTATGATTTTGCGTCATAACAGAATAACAAACATAACAAACATAACAAACATAACAAAATAAATATTTTGTGAGCGATGTCCATAGTGCACCAATTAACGATTAACTTGCCTTTGTTTTGTTTTATAAGAGAAGTACAAGATCAGTGAGTAATGGGACAATGATATATGAAGATATGAAGATAAATAATATTGCAGGGATATGAGTGGAATGAATAACTGGCATACTGGAGAACTAAAGTCTTCAAACTGCCTCCTTCGTCATACTATAAAGTCCCATGCCTCTCTCTGTCGCTTCCCTAGATTATCAAAAAGTGGAAGGCAAGCTTGTCTTTTACAGTCGGTGCACTGAGAACAAGAGTAATGATTCCACGTGTGAATTTTATGAAATTTGTTTCAGCTGCAGTTGGAATCGTGTGTATGTTTGGATGACTTGGAAATTTGGAAAGGGTGAAAAATAAAATTACCAGACTGGATTAAAGAGCATGAGCTACACGAACAAGCTGGACAATCTTGTTGTATTTTCTCTGGAATTGCGGTATCTGAGGAGAGAAGTGATAGTTGTCTTTAAAAAAAACCTGTGTCATACATAATTTTCAGGGTCGAAATGCCTTTCTCAGATCCGAAATGCTTATTGCTAGGAGGCATGTATTTAAGATAACGGGAGAGTTCAAAGTAGATGCCAAGAGAAAACATATGCTTCTGGAACTTGCTCCCAGGGATGATAATGCAGGCAGATACGATAGGGGTGTTTAAGTAGCGTTTACACAGGCAGATTCATATGCAAAGAACAGAGTGATATGACAAAGGACAGGCAGAAGTTCTTAGTAAAATTTGACGTCATGTTCGCCACAACTTCATGACAAAATAAGTCGTGATTAAACGAATAATTACTGCGCTGAATTCAGAGTTATTTAGGAACTTCAAAAAAATGTATTGGATGAATCCTCACCGTCATAACGGGTGTTGTCATTGTTTTCTGATATTCCTAATTTGTGAGATGAACAGCATCAAAAGCATTTATAAATATTTCCAAAGGAACACCATTCTATTCAGCGAAACATTTGCTGCAGAAACGTAGGAGATTTTCCAGACAACAAAAAGAATAATACAATTTGTCCCATTCTTGGCTCTGAAAGGGCCAAGCGTACGGAGAAAACCCACGCAAACACAAAGCGAATATGCAAACTTACACAGTCGGTAATCCAAGGCTGCAATTAAACCTGAGTCCCGAATGCCGTGAAGCCGTAGTTGAAAACCTCTGCCACGGTGGTGGCCTGTTTAGGACTGACTTATTCCCAGCAGCCAAAAATCCACTTGGGATCATTAATTTATGTTGGGATTCCGAGCGAAGCAGGCATTCCAACAAATTAAAGGACACACACACACACACACACACACACAAGCTTGCATAGTAAAATCCTACAAAATTGGCATGATATCTCCTGCAATAATTAGAATAATGAGTCGTCAATCCATGTCATTTCCATTAGATCAACGGTCATTGTTGCGTTACCAGAAATCATCTGAGAGCGAAGGTAATGTCAAAACTAACCACAGTCCGTATACACGACTAACCAGATAGAGAAGAATGCCAATATTCCCATGCCCTGAGATCCTATTCAACTAATGCTCTGATGCGAAATTACTGCTGATTGTAACAGGGCCAACAGTCCTCGAAATGTAAATTCCCCTTAAGCGAACAGATGGGAAAGTGTTTTACTCTATTTGGGCCATGTTCAGTGGATGTAGCAGATTTGAATATCGGATGGGCTGTATAAAATAGAGTATCTGACCTGCTAGCTGTATCGTATTCGAATTTTAATTGGATTTTATTTCAATGATTTTAGGATAATTTATGATTTTGCGTCATAACAGATATATAAATATTTGGTGAGCGATGTCCATAGTGCACCAATTAACGATTAACTTGCCTTTGTTTTGTTTTATAAGAGAAGTACAAGATCAGTGAGTAATGGGACAATGATATATGAAGATATGAAGATAAATAATATTGCAGGGATATGAGTGGCATGAATAACTGGCATACTGGAGAACTAAAGTCTTCAAAATGCCTCCTTCGTCATACTATAAAGTCCCATGCCTCTCTCTGTCGCTTCGCTAGATTAACAAAAAGTGGAAGGCAAGCTTGTCTTTTACAGTCGGTGCACTGAGAACAAGAGTAATGATTCCACGTGTGAATTTTTTGAAATTTGTTTCAGCTGCAGTTGGAATCGTGTGTATGTTTGGATGACTTGGAAATTTGGAAAGGGTGAAAAGTAAAATTACCAGACTGGATTAAGGAGCATGAGCTACACGAACAAGCTGGACAATCTTGTTGTATTTTCTCTGGAATTGCGGTATCTGAGGAGAGAAGTGATAGTTGTCTTTAAAAAAAACCTGAGTCATACATAATTTGCAGGGTCGAAATGCCTTTCTCAGATCCGAAATGCTGATTGCTAGGAGGCATGTATTTAAGATAACGGGAGAGTTCAAAGTAGATGCCAAGAGAAAACATATGCTTCTGGAACTTGCTCCCAGGGATGATAATGCAGGCAGATACGATAGGGGTGTTTAAGTAGCGTTTACACAGGCAAATTCATATGCAAGGAACAGAGTGATATGACAAAGGACAGGCAGAAGTGCTTAGTAAAATTTGACGTCATGTTCGCCACAACTTCATGACAAAATAACTCGTGAATAAACGAATAATTACTGCGCTGAATTCAGAGTTATTTAGGAACTTCAAAAAAATGTATTGGATGAATCCTCACCGTCATAACGGGTGTTGTCATTGTTTTCTGATATTCCTAATTTGTGAGATGAACAGCATGAAAAACATTTATAAATATTTCCAAAGGAACACCATTCTATTCAGCGAAACATTTGCTGCAGAAACGTAGGAGATTTTCCAGACAACAAAAAGAATAATACAATTTGTCCCATTCTTGGCTCTGAAAGGGCCAAGCGTACGGAGAAAACCCACACAAACACAAAGCGAATATGCAAACTCTACACAGTCGGTAATCCAAGGCTGCAATTAAACCTGAGTCCCGAATGCCGTGAAGCCGTAGTTGAAAACCTCTGCCACGGTGGTGGCCTGTTTAGGACTGACTTATTCCCAGCAGCCAAAAATCCACTTGGGATCATTAATTTATGTTGGGATTCCGAGCGAAGCATGCATTCCAACAAATTAAAGGACACACACACACACACACACACACAAGCTTGCATAGTAAAATCCTACAAAATTGGCATGATATCTCCTGCAATAATTAGAATAATGAGTCGTCAATCCATGTCATTTCCATTAGATCAACGGTCATTGTTGCGTTACCAGAAATCATCTGAGAGCGAAGGTAATGTCAAAACTAACCACAGTCCGTATACACGACTAACCAGATAGAGAAGAATGCCAATATTCCCATGCCCTGAGATCCTATTCAACTAATGCTCTGATGCGAAATTACTGCTGATTGTAACAGGGCCAACAGTCTTCGAAATGTAAATTCCCCTTAAGCGAACAGATGGGAAAGTGTTTTACTCTATTTGGGCCATTTTCAGTGGATGTAGCAGATTTGAATATCGGATGGGCTGTATAAAATAGAGTATCTGACCTGCTAGCTGTATCGTATTCGAATTTTAATTGGATTTTATTTCAATGATTTTAGGATAATTTATGATTTTGCGTCATAACGGATATATAAATATTTGGTGAGCGATGTCCATAGTGCACGAATTAACGATTAACTTGCCTTTGTTTTGTTTTATAAGAGAAGTACAAGATCAGTGAGTAATGGGACAATGATATATGAAGATATGAAGGTAAATAATATTGCAGGGATATGAATGGCATGAATAACTGGCATACTGGAGAACTAAAGTCTTCAAACTGCCTCCTTCGTCATACTATAAAGTCCCATGCCTCTCTCTGTCGCTTCCCTATATTAACAAAAAGTGGAAGGCAAGCTTGTCTTTTACAGTCGGTGCACTGAGAACAAGAGTAATGATTCCACGTGTGAATTTTATGAAATTTGTTTCAGCTGCAGTTGGAATCGTGTGTATGCTTGGATGACCTGGAAATTTGGAAAGTGTGAAAAATAAAATTACCAGACTGGATTAAGGAGCATGAGCTACACGAACAAGCTGGACAATCTTGTTGTATTTTCTCTGGAATTGCGGTATCTGAGGAGAGAAGTGATAGTTGTCTTTAAAAAAAACCTGAGTCATACATAATTTGCAGGGTCGAAATGCCTTTCTCAGATCCGAAATGCTGATTGCTAGGAGGCATGTATTTAAGATAACGGGAGAGTTCAAAGTAGATGCCAAGAGAAAACATATGCTTCTGGAACTTGCTCCCAGGGATGATAATGCAGGCAGATACGATAGGGGTGTTTAAGTAGCGTTTACACAGGCAAATTCATATGCAAGGAACAGAGTGATATGACAAAGGACAGGCAGAAGTGCTTAGTAAAATTTGACGTCATGTTCGCCACAACTTCATGACAAAATAACTCGTGAATAAACGAATAATTACTGCGCTGAATTCAGAGTTATTTAGGAACTTCAAAAAAATGTATTGGATGAATCCTCACCGTCATAACGGGTGTTGTCATTGTTTTCTGATATTCCTAATTTGTGAGATGAACAGCATGAAAAGCATTTATACATATTTCCAAAGGAACACCATTCTATTCAGCGAAACATTTGCTGCAGAAACGTAGGAGATTTTCCAGACAACAAAAAGAATAATACAATTTGTCCCATTCTTGGCTCTGAAAGGGCCAAGCGTACGGAGAAAACCCACACAAACACAAAGCGAATATGCAAACTCTACACAGTCGGTAATCCAAGGCTGCAATTAAACCTGAGTCCCGAATGCCGTGAAGCCGTAGTTGAAAACCTCTGCCACGGTGGTGGCCTGTTTAGGACTGACTTATTCCCAGCAGCCAAAAATCCACTTGGGATCATTAATTTATGTTGGGATTCCGAGCGAAGCATGCATTCCAACAAATTAAAGGACACACACACACACACACACACACAAGCTTGCATAGTAAAATCCTACAAAATTGGCATGATATCTCCTGCAATAATTAGAATAATGAGTCGTCAATCCATGTCATTTCCATTAGATCAATGGTCATTGTTGCGTTACCAGAAATCATCTGAGAGCGAAGGTAATGTCAAAACTAACCACAGTCCGTATACACGACTAACCAGATAGAGAAGAATGCCAATATTCCCATGCCCTGAGATCCTATTCAACTAATGCTCTGATGCGAAATTACTGCTGATTGTAACAGGGCCAACAGTCTTCGAAATGTAAATTCCCCTTAAGCGAACAGATGGGAAAGTGTTTTACTCTATTTGGGCCATGTTCAGTGGATGTAGCAGATTTGAATATCGGGTGGGCTGTATAAAATAGAGTATCTGACCTGCTAGCTGTATCGTATTCGAATTTTAATTGGATTTTGTTTCAATGATTTTAGGATAATTTATGATTTTGCGTCATAACAGATATATAAATATTTGGTGAGCGATGTCCATAGTGCACCAATTAACGATTAACTTGCCTTTGTTTTGTTTTATAAGAGAAGTACAAGATCAGTGAGTAATGGGACAATGATATATGAAGATAAATAATATTGCAGGGATATGAGTGGAATGAATAACTGGCATACTGGAGAACTAAAGTCTTCAAACTGCCTCCTTCGTCATACTATAAAGTCCCATGCCTCTCTCTGTCGCTTCGCTAGATTAACAAAAAGTGGAAGGCAAGCTTGTCTTTTACAGTCGGTGCACTGAGAACAAGAGTAATGATTCCACGTTTGAATTTTATGAAATTTGTTTCAGCTGCAGTTGGAATCGTGCGTATGTTTGGATGACTTGGAAATTTGGAAAGGGTGAAAAATAAAATTACCAGACTGGATTAAAGAGCATGAGCTACACGAACAAGCTGGACAATCTTGTTGTATTTTCTCTGGAATTGCGGTATCTGAGGAGAGAAGTGATAGTTATCTTTAAAAAAAACCTGAGTCATACATAATTTTCAGGGTCGAAATGCCTTTCTCAGATCCGAAATGCTGATTGCTAGGAGGCATGTATTTAAGATAACGGGAGAGTCCAAAGTAGATGCCAAGAGAAATCATATGCTTCTGGAACTTGCTCCCAGGGATGATAATGCAGGCAGATACGATAGGGGTGTTTAAGTAGCGTTTACACCGGCAAATTCATATGCAAGGAACAGAGTGATATGACAAAGGACAGGCAGAAGTGTTTAGTAAAATTTGACGTCATGTTCGCCACAACTTCATGACAAAATAACTCGTGAATAAACGAATAATTACTGCGCTGAATTCAGAGTTATTTAGGAACTTTAAAAAAATGTATTGGATGAATCCTCACCGTCATAACGGGTGTTGTCATTCTTTTCTGATATTCCTAATTTGTGAGATGAACAGCATCAAAAGCATTTATAAATATTTCCAAAGTAACACCATTCTATTCAGCGAAACATTTGCTGGCACAAATGTAGGAGATTTTCCAGACAACAAAAAAATACTACTATTGGTCCCATTATTGCTTCTGAAAGGGCCAAGTGTACGTAGAAAACCCGCGCAAACACGAAGCGAATATGCAAACTCTACACAGTTGGTAATCCAAGGCTGCAATTAAACCTGAGTCCCGAATGCTGTGAAGCCGTAGTTGTAAACCTCTGCCACGGTGGTGGCCCGGTTGTAACTGTCTTATTGCCATCAGCCAAAAATCTACTTGGGATCATTAATTTATGCTGGGATTCCTAGCGAAACATGCATTCCAACAAATTAAGTGGCACACACGCAAAAAAAAAAAAACTAGCATAGCAGAATCCTACAAAAGTGGAATAATTTCTTCAGGATTAGTATAGAAAACTAATTCGTCAACCCATGTCATTTCCATTAGATCAGCCGTCATTGTTGCGTTACCAGAAATCATCTAACAGTAAAGGTAACGTCAAAATTAACCACAGTCCTTATACACTACTAACCAGATAGAAAAACATAATGGCAGTATTCCCCTGCCCTGCGATCCTTTTCAAATAACGTTGTGATGCAAAATTACTGCTGTTGTAACACCGCCAACACTCTTTGAAATGTAAATTTCCCTTAAGCGAAAAGATGGGAAATTGTGTTACTCTATTTGTACTATGTTCGGTGGATTAGCAGATTTGAATATCGGACGGGATGTATAAATTAGAGAATATGTCCTCCTAGCTGAATTGTATTCGCATTTTAATTCGATGTTATTTCAATGATTTAAGGATAATTTATGATTCTGCGTCATAAAAATATATGAATATTTTGTGAGCGGTGTCCATAATGTACCGATCATTATCCTGCCTTTTTTTTTACTTTATGTGAAGGAATACAAGATCAGTGAGTAATGGGAATCGCAAGCACATTAATGATGTAGAGGGCGTAGTAACCAGACTTGAATTAACTTTAGATCCACGATAACAGTGTCTGATTTGCCGAAATGCAAAACCTTAAATTGGTTACATAATGCAAATTGGCGTATGAAGATAAAAAATCTTGCAGGGAAATGACCGGAATGAATAACTGGCATGCTGGTGAAATAAATTCTTCAAACTGCCTCCCTCGTCGTACTATAAATTTTCTTGCCTCTCCCTGTCGCTTTCCTAGATGAACAAAACAAAGTCGATTTCAAGCTTATCTTTTACAGTCGTGGCACTGAGAACAAGAGTAATGGTTCCATGTGTGAATTTTATGAAATTTGTTTCAGCTGCAATTGGAATCGTGTGTATGGGGATGACGTGGAAATTTGGAAATGGTGAAAAATAAATTTTCCAGATTGAATTAAAGAGCACGATCTACACGAACAAGCTCGACAATCTTGGTGTATTTCCTCTGGAGACGGGGTCTGAAGAGAGAAGTGATAGATTTCTTTAAAAAAAAATCTGAGTCATACATAAGTTTCAGGGTCAAAATATTTTACACAGATCTGAAATGCTGATTGCTACGGAGCATGCGTTTAAGATGACGGTAGAGTTCAAAGTAGATGTGAAGAGAAAGCAGTATGTTTGCTCCCAAGGATAATAGTACAGGCAGACATGGTAGGGATGTTCAAGTAGCGTTTACATGTGCAAATTCATATGCAAGAAACAGAGTGATACGACAAATAGCAGGCAGAAATGTATAGTAAAATTTGACGTCATGTTCGCCACAACTTCACGACAAAATAACTCGTGAATAAACGAAGAACTGCTGAATTCAGAGTTATTTAGTAACATCAAAAAATGTGTTGGATGAATCCTCACCGTCATAACGGGGGCGGTCTTTCTTTTCTGATATTCCTAATTTGTGAGATGAACAGAATCAGAGGCACTTATAAATATTTCCAAAGGAGCAGCATTCTATTCAGCGAAACATTCGCTGGCACAAATGTAGGAGATTTTCCAGACAACAAAAAGAATAATACTATTGGTTCCATTATTGCTTTTGAAATGGCCAAGCATACGGAGAAAACCCGCGCAAACACGAAGCGAATATGCAAACTCTACACAGTTGGTAATCCAAGGCTGCAATTAAACCTGAGTCCCGAATGCCGTGAAGCCGTAGTTGAAAACCTCTGCCACGGTGGTGGCCTGTTTAGGACTGACTTATTCCCAGCAGCCAAAAATCCACTTGGGATCATTAATTTATGTTGGGATTCCGAGCGAAGCATGCATTCCAACAAATTAAAGGACACACACACACACACACACACACAAGCTTGCATAGTAAAATCCTACAAAATTGGCATGATATCTCCTGCAATAATTAGAATAATGAGTCGTCAATCCATGTCATTTCCATTAGATCAACGGTCATTGTTGCGTTACCAGAAATCATCTGAGAGCGAAGGTAATGTCAAAACTAACCACAGTTCGTATATACTACTAACCAGATAGAGAAGAATGCCAATATTCCCATGCCCTGAGATTCTATTCAACTAATGCTCTGATGCGAAATTACTGCTGATTGTAACAGGGCTAACAGTCTTCGAAATGTAAACTCCCCTTAAGCAAACAGATGGGAAAGTGTTTTACTCTATTTGGACCATGTACAGTGGATGTAGCAGATTTGAATATCGGATGGGCTGTGTAAAATAGAGTATATGTCCTTCTAGCTGTATCGTATTCGAATTTTAATTGGATTTTATTTCAATTATTTTAGGATAATTTATGATTTTGCGTCTTAACAAATATATAAATATTTTGTGAGCAATGCACATAGTGCACCCACGATTAGCTTGCCTTTTTTTTGTTTTATAAGAGAAGAACTACAAGATCAGTGAGTAATGGGACAATGATATATGATACAATGAGCATTGTAACCGGACTTGAATTAACTTCAGATCCACAATTTCAACGTGCGCTTTGCCGCAATATAAAACCTTAACTTGGTTACGTAATGCATTTTGAGATATGAACAAAGAACAAAGAAGTAAACAGCACGGGAAACAGGCCCTTCGGCCCAACAAGCCCACGCTGCCACCCCGATGTTCCCATCTCTATCCGCGATCCCTGTCCATGTTTATAGATCTATGGATTAAAAACCAAATTTGAGACAATTTAGGGAGAATTTGTTTTGCCAATTAGCCTAAGAGCACATCTTTGGGATGTGGGAGGAAACCGGAGCACCCGGAGAAAACCCACGCAAGCACGGGGAGAATGCGCAAACTCCCACAGACACAGGCCCAAATCCATGTATCTGCACAGCACAGCGATAGTCACTGAGCTGTCGTGTTGCCCATCAGATGGTCTAGGTCAAGCATACACTAACAACGTGAAGCAGTAGGATACTCTGGAAAAAGGTCCAAGAGCATTCCTCTCACGACCCATCGCGTGTCTGCCCCTCGTTAGACAACAAGGTGGACAAAAGCACCTGTAGGATAAAAACAAATACATCAATATCATCATCTACTTACACACTTCCCAGGGACTCCCAAGGCTGATGATCCCTATTTTAAATCAGTTTTCTATACCCCTCCATTCCCATAATGTTCATGTGCCCATCTAAGTAAATCTTAAATAACTCCAGAGTACCTGCCTCCACCACTTTACTTGGCAGCGCATTCTATACCCCCACCACCCTCTGTGTGAAAAAACTCCCTCTAGCATCCAAATTATACCTTACCCCCCCCTCACCCTAAGCCCGTGACCCCTCGTGCTATTTGTGTCCATCCGAGGAAAAAGCTTAACCCTGTTTACTCTGTCAATCCCCTACAAAATATTGTACACCACTATCAGATCTCCTCCAAGTCTACGTCTTTCTAAGGAAAACAGTCCCAATTTGCCTAATCTCTCCTCATAACTCAGACCTTACATACCAGGCAGCATCCTGGTAAACCTCCTCTGCACTCTCGCCAGAGTCTACACGTCCTTCCAGTAGTAAGGCGACCAGAACTGGACTCAGTATTCCAAATGAAGTCTAACCAGCGTTTTATACAACTGCAATATTAAAGGCCAGCTCTTGTACTCTATACCCCTTCCTATAAAGCTAACATACTATATGCTTTCTTCACAACCTTCTCCACTTGCTCTGCCACCTTCAGAGACTTGTTCACCTGCACCCTCGGGTCCCTCTGCGTTTCTATACTCTTAATAGGTCTACCCTTCACCATATACCTCCCCCCTACATTCTTTCTCCCGAAATGCATCAGCTCACATTTATCAGGATTGAATTCCATCTGCCATCTATCTGCCCAAGGTACCAGCCTATCTATGTCCTGCTGTATCGCCTGACAATGTTCCTCACTATCCGCAAGTCCAGCCATCTTTGTATCATCTGCAAACTTGCTGATCACTCCATTACTCCCTCTTCCAAGCCATTTATTTATATTACAAATAGAAGAGTCCCAGTACCGAGCCCTGCGGCACACCACTTGTGACCGAACTCCAGCTAGAGCAACACCCTTCCACTAATACTCTCTGTCTCCTATTGCCAAGCCAGTTACTTATCCATTTAGCTACCTGTCCTTGTATCCCATTTGCCTTGACCCTCTCGACTAACCTCCTATGAGGGACTTTGTCAAATTCCTTACTAAAATCCAAATAGACAACATCAACGGCTCGCCCTTCGTCCACTGATTTCATCATCTCCTCAAAAAATTCTACCAGAATTGTAAGACACGACCTCCCCTTAACAAATCCATGCTGTGTATTCCTAATCAGATCGCAACGCTCTAAGTGCCTATACATCCTATCTATAAGAATCCCCTCCAACAGCTTCCCTACCACTGACTTCAAACTCACCAGCCTATAATTTCCAGGGTTATCCCTACTACCCTTTTTAAACAACAGTACAACATTAGCTATTCTCCAGTCCTCTGGGGCCTCACCTGTGTCCAAGGAAGAGCCAAAGATTTGCGTCAGAGACCCAGCAATTTCACCTTGCACCTCCCTAAGCAGCCTGGGATAAATGCCATCAGGCCCAGGAGATTTATCAGTTTTAATGCTACCTAGAAGCTCTAACACTTCCTCCCCCGTATGGATATTTCCCTCAACTGGTCCACAGCTCCCTCAGAGACAGGAGCTGTCAAAAAGCCCCTCTCCTTTGTGAATACCGACGCAAAGTATTCATTCAGGATCTCGGCCATTCCCTCAGGCTCTAAGCACAGTTCCCCTCCTCTGTCCCTAAGAGGTCCGATTTTTCCTCTAACCACCCTTTTATTCCTAACATAGGTTCCGTTCCAAACATTCCAAACATAGAAGATAAATAATCTTGCAGGAAAATGACTGGAATGAATAACTGGCATATTGGAGAACTAAATTCTTCAAACTGCCTCCCTCGTCGTATTATAAAGTCTCTTGCCTCTTCCTGTCGCTTTTCTCGACTAACAAAAAGAAGTGGATGGGACGCTTGATTTTACAGTTGTGGTACTGAGAACAAGAGTAATGATTCCATGTGTGAATTTTATGAAATTTGTTTCAGCTGCAGTTGGAATCGTGTGTATGGGGATGACGAGGAAATTTGGAATTGCTGAAAAATAAATTTACCAGATTGGATTAAAGAGCATGAGCGACACGAACAAGCTGGACAATCTTGTTGTATTTTCTCTGGCATGGTGGGGTCTGAAGAGAGAAGTGATAGTTGTCTTTAAAAAAGAACTGAGTCATACATAAGTTTCAGAGTCGAAATATCTTACACAGATCTGAAACGCTGATTGCTAGGAGGCATGCATTTAAGATGACGGTAGAGTTCAAAGTAGATGCTAAGAAAAAACGGTATGCTTCTGGACCTTGCCCCCAGGGATGACACTACAGGCAGATACAATAGGGGTGTTTAAGTAACGTTTACACAAGCAAAATCATATGCAAGGAACAGAGTTGTATGACAAACGGCTGGCAGAAATGTTTACTAAAATTTGACGTCATGTTCGCCACAACTTCATGACAAAATAACTCGTGAGTAAACGAAGAATTACTGCGCTGAATTCAGAGTTATTTAGGAACTTCAAAAATGTACTGGATGAATCCTCACCGTCATAACGGGTGTTGTCATTCTTTCCTGATATTCCTAATTTGTGAGATGAACAGCATCAGAAGCATTTATAAATATTTCCAAAGTAAAACCATTCTATTCAGCGAAACATTTGCTGGCACAAATGTAGGAGATTTTCCAGACAACAAAAAGAATAATACAATTGGTCCCATTATTGCTTCTGAAATGGCCAAGCGTACGGAGAAAACCCGCGCAAACACGAAGCGAATATGCAAACTCTACACAGTTGGTAACCCAAGGCTGCAATTAAACCTGAGTCCAGAATGCTGTGAAGCCGTAGTTGTAAACCTCTGCCACGGTGGTGGCCCGGTTGTAACTATCTTATTACCATCAGCCAAAAATCCACTTGGGATCATTAATTTATGTTGCGATTCCTAGCGAAGCATGCATTCCAACAAATTAAGGGACATACACACACAAAAAAAAAACTAGCATAGCACAATTCTACAAAAGTTGGATGATTTCTCCAGCAATAGTATAGAATAATGAGTCGTCAACCCATGTCATTTCCAAAAGATCAGCCGTCATTGTTGCGTTGCCAGAAGTTATCAGACAGCAAAGGTAAAGTCAAAATTAACCATAGTTCTTGTACACTATTAACCAGATAGAAAAAAAAATGTCATTATTCCCATGCCCTACGATACTTGTTAAATAATATTGTGATGGAAATTTAGTGTTGTTTGTAACACCGCCAACAGTCTTTGAAATGTAAATTCCCCTTAAGCGAACAGATGGGAAAGTGTTTTGCTCTATTTGTACTATGTTCGGTGGATTAGCAGATTTGAATATCGGACGGGATTAATAAATTAGAGTATATGTCTTGCTAGCTGCATTGTATTCACATTTTAATTCGGTTTTATTTCAAGAATCTTAGGATAATTTATGATTCTGCGTCATAAAAATATATAAATATTTTGTGAGCAGTGTCCGTAATGCACCGACTATTATATTGCCTTTTTTTTGTTTTATATGTGAAGGAATACAAGATCAGTGAATAATGGGATTATTAAGCACATTAATGATGCAGTGAGCGTTGTAACCGGACTTGAATTAACTTTAGATCTACAATAACAGCGTCTGCTTTGCCGCAATGTAAAATCTTAACTTGGTTACATAATGCAAATTGACGTATGGAGATAAATAACCTTGCAGGGAAATGAGTGGAACGGATAACTGGCATGCTGGGGAACTAATTTCTTCAAACTGTCTCCCTCGTCGTAGTATAATGTCTCTTGCCGCTCTCTGTCGTTTCCCAGATTTCCATCCGTGTCGATACGAAAAAAACGTCAATTCCCCATTATAACTGCTCTTTATTTACTGCAACCACCTTTAATTGCTAAGCGGATTTGTTCCAGCAAGCCTTTACAAATGGCTGATTGCCTGCAAAGAGCACTGAGAGATTGACAACATTCAGACCTCAAAATTTAAACGGCTGGTCAAAATTAAAACGGCTATCAAACAGAACATTGCATTATTCAATGAAACACACTTCTACCATGAAATATGCTAACAGCTAACGTTTGCGAACGAATCATTACCGGCATTGTAGAGCCGATTCCTCAGTCTTGTGATTTCTACGAAAACGCGTAAACATTATCTTTGTATCATAAAAACGTCTCAAAATTTTGATTTACTCTAAACAAAAAAATTGGCACACCTAACTGAACATAATGAAATCAAATGGACTTATTAGGAGAATAAAAAAAAGACATGTTTGCAATATTTGCAATTTGTACATTTGAACGTAAGAAATAGGAGCAGGAGTAAAAGGAAACACCATCTATATCCTGCTCCGCCAAAATGCATAATGGTTTATCTACAGTATCCCTGACTCTAACTTTCTGACGCTTGATGAAATTGTGATTCTGAAATCTCTTCAAATTTTAAACATGCAAACAATACAATTTGTTGAATAAAATAACTTTAAATTCTAACTCGCCTCTTAAAAAATAATCGTTGTTTTGAATCGGTGACTGCCGATTGTGCATTACTCGTTCCCTTATTGGAGATTTTTCAGTAGAATGACGAGGATCTTAGCGTCAAATCTGGGAAGGTTCGAATTACTTCGGAAGTAATCGGACGGGAAGAATGATGCTGGATGAACCAACTGCGGATTTGCAGGCATGTTATATTATCGCGGCCAGTTCACCAAAATTAGCCACACATCAGACACGTGGTTGATCGGAAAACTAACTTGGCAGCTTCAGTTCGCGCGAGAGTTTGCAAGGCTGGGTCTTAATGCAAATTCAAATACAAGCGATTTAACATTGTGTTGTGAACCTGTTATACTTTCTTCGCAACAATTTGCACTGAATGGACGGTGTCACATCAAGACACTACTTGTTTTCAGTTCGGTTGAACCAGTCACACTCATGCATTATGCTGGAGAAACAACAAGGGAGTCGCACATGCTACGATTTCATTGTTAACATGCAAACGAAAACTTTACCTTATTACATTTCAGTGAGTAAAGGAAAATTGATAATTCGAGCATTTAAAAATCTAAATCAACAGCTTGCATTCAATTTCCTATATTACGCTTTGTGGCAGGTCAATTACTTCCGTGCTTCGACCAGAAAAGGAAATGCAACCGCCTGACATTAATGCCATAACATAATGCTAGAGGAAAACGGTAAATATGGATTGTTACAGCCATTTCTTGGGGCAAGTAGTGTGTTTGACAAGCTAAGGCGTTTGCAAAAAAAAAGACAGCCTCAGCACAAAGGACTCTCGCATCTGTGTAGAATTGTTGATTAAACTTGCGCATTCTGCGTCGAAGAACATCCTGAAATGCCAAAAAAAGGCACTGCTTTCTTGGGTGAGCTGAGATCTCATATGTTGAATGACATCGGCACTCCCTCAACCTAAGTTTGCAAGACTAAGCTGCGCGACAACAAAGGATTAGGGAGACAGCTCATGTTGAAGCAATAAACACTATGCCTTTCGTTTGCTCTCATTAGTTTTCGTGAATCTGAAATAGGCAATAGTAGAATTTAAAACATGATACTGCTTATGTGATTCTTCACTGCAAAAACGTGTTATTTTCTTCAACAGAGCAGAATTTGCTTCAGAGATCCTTCAAAGAATGCGTATATGCTTGAAATAAAAGGACCATGACAGATTCTTGGGTAATTTGTAGGAAATCCATGATAACACTGTATATCAGGCAATCAGTAAATTTAAAACGTAACAGTTTTCTTAACGGAAAAAATCATTTTATTGCAATATATTATCATCAACTGAGAGAGAGAAAAAATGAAGTTGACTTTTCACACAAGAATTTTCGCAATTTCGTTTGTACACGTATATGCAAGTAAGCATCATTTTACTAATGTCTTGATTTTCGAACTACCCAGGGTTCGCTGCAATTACTGTGAATTGAATTAGAAGTCAGGCTTTGGGTAAAAATGGCGAAAACCCGTTTTGATTCATGGTGGACTTGAATGGTGAAGTCACTGGCTCGACATTGCATGTGTACTGAAAATATTTTCACTCTTTTTTTTGAAGGATTCTTACTACAACCATAGCAATGAAGCAAATTCTCCTAAAATATTGCGAAGGGCAATGTAGAGACGTTTGGAACACCGCTGAATGGTTGCAAAACAACAGAAAATCCTTAAATCTTACCAGAATCCTTTTCTTTCAGCTTTCGTTCTATCAATCGTATTTAATTAAAGACGCATTAGATCATTCATGACTTATTTGTGGGCAAACAAATACAGGGCCAAATTAATAAGGAAGAGCCGTTAATGTTTGTTTTCATACAGTGAAATATAGATTAATCTTAATAAATCTGCTAATATATTTTAAACACATAACTGTTACAGCACGATTTAGTGGAAAATTAAACTAAGGTTATTCACGATTATGCCATTTTGTACATTTGCTATTGATCTATCTCACTGTGCACGATAATATTTCTATTTGTTTCCATTTTGATTTCACGTTGTACTGAATAACCTGATTTAGTTCTCTTTTTTGCTGTCACCCAATTATTAGTTGATTTGTTTACATTAATGTCCATTGCTTATTCTCCACTCTAAGATGAGTAACATTTCATCTTTCTTTTCTTCGATTATTCTCAGCACAAAACATTTCTGTCGGGCTGCACTGTCAACTCCAAAAACTAATGCGTATTAAGTATCATTGAATTGGGAAGCGAATGTATTATCTCCTCAGATTCCTATGCAAAATGCAACTCTGATGAAAGCAAAAAAGGAATAAAAGTAATGTTGGCACATTTTCAGTAGAGAAAGTCAACGACATTCATTGACAGAATATCGACGACCAATTCAATTTCTACCCAATTTTGCTACATTAGACCTTGGCGTTGAACACCTCAGTAAGTCATTAACAAAAAAGAGTGCGTTACAGGGTATTAACATTATGACACTAAGGTGCAAAAGTGTTTTCATACAAAAGTGTTTCTTAAGATACACCAATATCAATTTGTTTCAATGTGTTTAATTTGTCTAATTTAAGAAATGTATTATTTTGTCAGTTAATTAACGTTGTCGGCTTCTATTTTGTATGCGTGACATGTCTGTTAGCGTGACTGTTAGCTTTAATTCAGCAGATACATACCAACATACCAACACACACACACACACACACACACACACACACACACACACACACACACACACACACACTACGCACAAGAATGAATGCATTAAGAATCTAATATAGATGTGTGTGTTTTTTTGCCTTTTGATTAACAAAAAAATAGGAAAATGATGCGGTCACAAGGTGTTTTCCTTTTAATTTATTCATGAGGTGCAGCCATTCTTTTCGCAATATTCATTGCCTGTGGACTACCAATGAGGTTCAGAAAACAGGTCAGCGTCAATGGAAGTGTTGTGGTTGCTTTATTTATATGAAAGGCATTCGACAAATAGATATACAATTATTGGATACTTTAAGTTTAGAGTTTTATTAAATTTCAAATAACTCTGCTCTTTGCTTGAGTTTCGAACAATGATTAAGAGAACGTTGCTATTCGGGTGGCAGCAGCAGCACACCTCCAGAGTTTCAGACACTACACCATATTTACTTGCTACTTGTACCAACGTATTATAACGTTTGCCATTATATCATTAATGAATTCAATATCTGAATTTTAACTAGTCAAATTTCTTCATTTCACCATTAATATTGATTACTTTGAATAAAATATATTCAGTATGTTTGATGACAGTTTCATAATATTAATATTGAGGATAACATCGATAAATACGTCTAGATTATTTATGTAGTATCTCTCACGATATTTGCAACACCACTCTGAAATAAGAATAGTTTTCTAATTTTACATTTTTAACATCATATTATCCAAGTCATCCCCTTTGGATAAAGTTTGCTAACACTAAGGCCGGCGTCTTTCCCAGATTGATTCCAATCTGTTGAAATCTCCACTGCGTCTTTCGTATTCACTTTCTTTTCTTATAACTGGCAGGAAAATCTGACGCATTTTTACCAATATAGAAGTTTTTAAGAATTATAGGGACACTTAAATATCATCCATGTGCCTGAGCAGCCATTACGAAGTTTATAATCATGTTTTTGAAAATATTTTTAACATTTTTCTAAAAAAAATAAGAAAATCTAGTAATTTATGTCAATCAACATGTTACCGTAGGACTTGAATGCATTAAGAATCTATTATTAAAATGTTTCTGTATTCTTGCAAAGTCGAATATCATATTTGTGTGTCTTTATAGTTTATCGTAACAATGTACTTTCAACCACCTTTAACCGTCTGCACGTATTGAGACGTTTTATACACTTAAGGACACTGCATCAATGCAAGTTGTCACTAGAACATCGATTTTGCCACTTACCCGCAAGCAATCGCAAATATTTAAGTTCTGCATGGAGAATTTAAGAACAGTGAGCAAACTACTCCGTCAGTAATTATGAATTTGATAGGTTATAATCTTAATTTCAGTGCCTTTGATCTGGAAAGCATATTTTCATCAGGTATATAATATGCATTCAAACAAAGCGTATCCGATTGTTGTCAGATTCCCCTTCAACCTAATTTTCATGTTTGCTAATGACACCGCCATCGTCGGTCGGATCTCAAAACATGATAGGGCAAAGTAAGGAAGAAGACAGTGTGAAATATTGCGACGAAAGTAAATTCTCTCTCAATGTCAATAAAACGAAGGAGATAGCCATTGACTTTAGGAAGAATCATGGAAAATATTTCTCTGTCTACATCAAAGATGTCAAAATGGGAACTGCCCAGAGCTTCACATTTCTCCGTGTCACTATTTCCTGATTCGATCCCTCTATGACGAAACTGCAGTTAGGAAAATCTACCAACGCCTTTACTTTGGCAAACAACGAAGGACATTTCGCATATCCACTCCCTCTCTTATCAACTATTCCATATTCATCATATAAAAAAAAAGTTTGCATCGGAACGAGTAAGGCTTATGCGTTGTACAAGTCTGCAAACAAAATTCCAAAGATTCACCTATAAGTCCAAGTACATCATACAAAACCAACCTCCCATACAGTGATTTTTGTCTGACTTCCCAACACTTCGGGAAAACAGCCAGTTTAATCAAGTACCTCTCAAACCCTCGACATAATCTCTTCCACCTACTTTGGCTGGAAAAAAGATACACAATCTGACGAAACGTACCAACAGTCTCTATAACGGCTTCTTCCGTGATGCCATGGGACTTTTGAATGCACCTATGTTGTATTAATTTGTTTTTTACCCACTCCCTAACTATGACTGTAACACTACATTCTGCAATCTATCTTTTCTTTCATTATGTGGGGCATGCTTTGTCCGGATAGTGCACAAGTAACAATTATTTTCTCTGTGCACTTATACATGTGACAGGGATATTTCAAAACAAATTAAGTTTTGCATCATATGCAATTTTCAAATAAAACGAACATGAGTTATAACACATCTGTTTGATTTTGCAGTAACAAACTTCGCAATTACTGGCAGAACTATTTATTACAATCTCCAAATTCAATAAATCTGTATATGCCTTGCTGCATTCTATATCAGTGACCCTTGTTTGATTTCCGAATCGTGGATTATGCACGTTTTCCTGGTGCCTGTGTCTATTTTCCCCTGTTGTTCTTGTTTCTTCCTAGCGACTTAAAGACGTATAGGTTAGGCACATTAGCCATGCCAAATTCTCCCTCACTTTTCCCGAACAGTCGCCGGAATGTGACGACTAAGGGACCTTCACAGTTACTGATTTGCAGTGTTAATATAAGCCTACTTAAGACAAAAGAACAAACTTTAAGACGGTATATTATGTAAGCATTCTGAAAAACAAAAATAAATATCGTCATTTGTTCATTAATAACTTCTTATATTGACATACACATCATTCGACCTGAGCACTTTGATAAGCGGTTTCCCAGTGTTCCATGTTGAAATTAATACACCGTGGTATGAAGCTTCAGTTTATGGACTAATCGCTCAAGCTCAGTTCATGAATAGGTTGCAGTTTTTTTTTGTGTGCGGGGGTTTAGCTTTTCTTTGTGATATCTATTGAATTTTAACTTTGCAACATTTCAGTCCTCCCTTTCGATTGGCGTTTGACTCTTGAATGTATTTGACTCTTGCATGCTTATTACATAGTGAGATTTTCATAGTAAAGCATGTCTACGAATTCCACAGGTGCATTGCCAAACAATGTTTACAATTATAATCAATAAATAATAATATGGTAGATGGCCAAAAAGTTCATTTTTTTTATGCAGCAAGAGATTTGCAGATTTAAGAAGTAACTTCCAGAGTTTACGGTAATAAAAAAATAAAGCCTGTTCACAAAATCCGGGAGGGTTGATCGGCAGGAATTGTGGTGGTGTAGATATCTGGAGGGTTATTTTGAGGGGAATTGTGACATACGGGTTATCATTGTTACCTCATAATGCCCAGGACACGATTTCAATTCCCGGGTTGAGTTTCTTTCTGTGTTGATTTTCCACGTTGTCCCTGGATCTGCTTGCGTTTACCACGAGTACCCTATCTTCTGGACGCAGTCTGAAAGATGTTTAGATTAAATGCATTGGCATGCTAAATTCTTCTGCAGTATAGCCGAAAGTTCTTTTCACATTAACTTCATTGCAATGCTGATGTAAGCCTACCCCGGCCAGTAATAAACAATCGTTAAATTTTAAAACGTTAGCAGATGATATATACAATGCACTAAATCATGGGTAGACTCAAAAATGAGAATGAAACAGCAAAACTCACCTTTGTGTTAACTGGAACCATTTATGTGTCAGCAAGTGTAGGGGAGATTTCTCAGTGGAATGTGGCGATAATGACCTTTGGCTGACATCGTGTAGGCTAAGTTCAATTTAGCAGCTCCATTCGTGAAAAGTATCCTGCAGTTTATTCAGATTGTCAATCAACGGAGCCGAAAATGAATCAGTAGCTTGATTTTAAGTAGAACTTAAGAATGCAGTTGGAATGAGTTGGTCTTCGTGCTGACATGAATAAATATGTGCTAATTTAAGTTGGCATAAAACATTTAGTTTTACATGTTTTACTGTGTCTCAGATAAAGTCAAAACGCTGCGGATGTTAGAATGGGGAACAAAAATAGCAATGTTTAAAAATCTCAGCATGTCTTGCATCATCCATTGAGGGGGAATACAGACAACGTTTCGAATCTGGATGACCCTTCGTCAGTCGCCCAAAAATGAGAGGCACATTCCAGGTGTCAACTTTTTTTGTATGTTTACTAATTGGCATTTACATGGGGCATATATCAGCAGACGAAGAATCAGACGACTGATCCATTCCTTTTTATTTCAACTACGGGGCAACTGCTGTTCCTTGGTGTCATTTGGTTTTCAACATCAATCTGTAAAAAACATAAGGAATCGTGTTACCTTCATCTTTCATACGCAGTAATCGTTCTGTGGGAATAAAACATAAACTCAGATAAATTTAAAAAAAAACATGCAACACTTCATCGAGTTTTTGAACGATTCCCGTCATTCTTAAAACGCAATATTTATTATGCCCGAGAAGTTATAGAACTGTAGCGTTGTTTGGAACATTAGATAATATTTCAGTTAGACGGATAACTCGAATGAGGCCATTTATCACAATCAGTTTTCTCCTCTATTTACTGAGGTAATTACTAATCTGATTAGACAACCCGCAACTCTTCTTCTACGACGTATCTCTATAACATTGGTGCCATTACTGATCTAAAGAAAAATCTGCCTATGTGAGACTTTACTATGCTTACAAATGTCGACTTGACAGCCCCAACGGGGAAGAATTCCAAAGGTTAATTGCCGTTTATAGAATAAATCCCTTCTGGTCTTGTCTTTAATGGACGGCCTCTTGGTTCAATACAATTCACACTGCTTCTCGCTCGCCTCACAAGGGGACAGTCTCTCAACAACTGTCAGTCTCTACAGCTGCCTGCTATCGAGAGTTCAAAAGCTCCCTGTTTTGGAAAATTCGACAGAGTCACAAACTATTTAGTGAAGATATTTTCCACATTTCGTACTGAACGAGCTTTCCGTATCCCAAGAGTATAACCCCTCGTTATTTATCCCCTGATAGGGGCCCATCATTCGCAGCATTTGTCTGCAAATATCCCAATACCATGACATTTGCGTTTTTGTGCTTTACTATACTAGATAACATTACCTTAATTTTTCTAGAGATATGCAATGTGTCCTCAATACCAATGACAACATTTTCATAGGACTGAAACAAACAAACAAACAAAAACTGCGGGCAGATTTAACAGTTGAAGTTGAACAAGCAATGCTTTAGAATTATTCCAAAGTGGAAGATGGGACTCATGGAAGGGCCAAATATGGATATCCCTTATGATGCTGACTTGACACGACTTGGAATGAAACTTTACTTTTTTGTATGTTTTCTAATTGATGTTCACGTAAAACTACGAGTTGAAAAAAAAATAAAACTCCTGCAGAACAGAAATCAGGGCATTGAATTTTAGATAATTACTTTAACACAGCTGAATCAACATCAAGGAAACGTTTTACAGACAGCTCGGAACAGTTGTAAGAAAATTGAAAGGCATCTCACCAACATCCATACGAATAGCTTCCAACTGCTCTAGTTCTGAAAAAATAAAATACTTGTGATTGCTCAGGTCTCAGCACACAATCCAACAATTGGAGGAATATTTCAAGGAATATTCGCAATATGTTAAAATTAACAGTAAAATGTTTTTTGATGAAATAGCTTTGCATGGAATGCCGTGTTCGTTAAATCGAATTTTGTGTGGGAATAAGGAGAAAATAATCAGGCAAAAAAAAAACGCAAAGGGGCAATCTCCTTAATTGACCAGTTATTGCATTAAATGATTTGCATAGTACGGGGAACATGTAGGGATGATAAATGCAAACATCTCCGCCGGGTGGAGTTCCTCAGGCTTCCAGCACATCAGCTAACACTTAACTCTAAACAATTACGTGAACTTAATAATCAATATTTCATACAAAATATATTCAAAGTTCTGGACGCTTCTTCAAATAGTGCATACAATTATGTTAAATAAATTCGAAAGAAGAGGCAACGACTCTTTTGTTAAATAGATCATGACAATCTCAAGGAAGAAGGGCAAATGCTGGAAAATCTCAGCACGCCTGACAGCATATATGCGGAGAGAATAGAACCGATGTTTTGATACTAGATGGCCCTTTAACAGAGTTGAGAGCAATGAAAATCAGGAGAGAAGTATTTTATGAGGATGAGACACTAGTAGAATTGGACAAAGGCAATGCATGTAATTATACAGAGGGTTAATTAAATGCCATGGAATGTTCATTCAATGGTCATAATGGGTGAAAGGCAGAACAGAGATTGTTAAATGACAGTCTGACGAAAGTGACAGTTACCGTGAAAACGGGGAAGAGGGGAGGAAAGCAGGAGAGGCGGAATGTGCATTGGGAAAAAAAAAGAGTTGAGGAACAAGGTTGAAAAAATGGAGTAATAGAATACAACACAATGAATAAAATAAATGTAAATGTGGTGAAAGTGTAGGAGACAGGCCATGCTCCAAAGATTTTGAACTCAACTTTCGGTACAGAAGACTGAATTGTCCAATCAGAACATGCTCCTCCAGTTTGAGTTTGAGTTTGATAGACCATTTCCAAAAGGCCAAGGGTAGGCACTTTAGCAGGACACCAAAGTAATGTGTCGAAACTGGAAGCGAAATGAAGCTCAGAGTCCTCCTTCAGATTGGCAGAACGTGAAAACAAACTCTCCGATGTAGGACAGACAGCATTGGGAGCAGAGAATGCAAACGACCATGCATAGAGTGGTGAATAAGTGGAACCCTTTGCTGCAGAAGCCTTCGGGGGCCAGGTCATTGAGTGTCTTGAAGATGGAAACACTCAATGCGAAGCCTACTTCAGCCAAATGGGTATCTAGGACCTTGGACGGTGAGCAGCGAGGACGTGAAAAGACAGTTGTTGTAGCTTCAACGATTGAGACTGTGATTCTCATGGTCCTGCAAAAATTCATTTTTTTTCAAGGCCTTAAACCTTCAATTAGGCTACAGTACGGATTAATCCTAATTCCATTCATTACCCTTTGAATGATGGCAAGTGGATTGAAAAGTGAGGTCAAGGAGGACAATATTCTGCTTCTGGGAGGGAAGGATGAGGTTAAAGCAGATACCTCCGTGAACGGGTTGGACGCGGTTGAGAGCCCTCTCAACCTTAGGATGTGTTAAACCTTAATTGTAGAAGAAAGAAGGCATATCAATAAAATTGTTTTCTGAAATAGCATCATCAGAGCAGGTACGGCGGGCGCGAAAAAACTAATAGAAGATGATGGAGCCTTTACAGAATATGAAGTGTGAAAAGCTATCGTCAACAACGTTTTGAAAGTCGGTGATCATGAAGTCGATACTGATGAACAGTTCGTCTCCATGAATGGACGCATAGAGGTGAAGTGTCAGAGAGCGGCCATTGTGAATGTGATTCTGGTGTTGAAAATGGAAGCAAAACAGGTATTTGAAGTGACATGAAATAAGGGTCGATGTACCGATGAAGGAGTTGTGGGAGGGGGATCGAAGTGAAACCGACGCACGGAATGCCCCATGTAAATAAACAGGCATAATTGAGATCAGTAAGACCGTAAGATATAGGAACAGAATTAGGCTACTCGGCCAATCGATCCTGTTCTGCCATTTAATCATGGCTGATTCTTTTTTCCCTTCCCATCCTCTTGCTTTTTCCCCATTATCCCTAATCCCCTCGATAATCAGTAACTTATCTATCTCTGTCTTAAAGACACTCAATAACCTGGCCTCCCCAGGCTTCTGCAGCAGAGTTTCACATATTCACCACTCTATGGCTGAATAAATTCCTCTTCATCTCTGGTTAAAAGGGCTATCCTTTTAGCCTGAGTTGTCCCTCTGATTCTAGTTTTTCCTACTAATAGAAATATCTTCTTCAATTCCACACTATTCAGCCTTGCAGAATCCTGTAAGTTTCAATCAGATGTCCTAATCCTTCTACACTCCAAAAAAGATAGACCCAGATCCTCAGCCGTTCCTTATACAACAACCTCTTCATTCCAGAGTTCATTCTTGTGAACCTGCTGTGGACCATTTCCAAGGCCAGCAAATCTTTCCTTAGCTATGGGACTCAAACTGCTCACAGTACTCCATATGGGATCTGACCAGAGCCTTATACAGACTCAAAAGTTCATCTGTCCCCTTGCATTCCAGCCCTCTCAACATAAATGCTAACATTGCATTTGCCTCCCTAACCGCCATTTGAAAGTCCATGATAACCTGAAGACAATCTTGAACAATGGCTTCCACACAGTATATTTGCATCCATATGGCATTAATAGCTGTAGCATTTTATTTGGAATAAGTAAGACGAGTTCATGGAAAAAATGTTGAGAGAGTGAACCACTGGTTTTTTGCAATGTTTTGGAGAAATCAAACACAAAGTAGAGGAAAAGCAGCTTATTTTCCCTTTGGGCATGTTACAGCCTTCTGCACTGAACATTGTGTTCAGAAACTTCAGAGCCTGAATTCGTTGCTCCACGTTCATGCCATGTCCATTTATCTAATTTCGCTTCCTTTCAACTTTTTCATCTGCTTTATCATCCTTCTTTATCGCCTCCATTTTTGCAGAAGCAGGCAAAAATGTCTTATCCCCATGTCCTGGTAATCATGGCTATCCAAGAGGATCTCGAACCTGTACTGACATTGTTTGAAATTTTAACAAAAAAAAAGTGCAGATGCTGGAATCTGAACCAGAAACAGAAAATTCTGGAAAAAAAATAGCAGGTCTGACAACATTAATGGGGCCCGAATAGTGCCAACATTTCGAGTCTTGATTGTCCTTCATCACGGCTGACAGCGAAAAGGATCAGCGGAGATTTATTCATATAGGGTGAGGGTGCGATGGGACAAAGTGAATGTAAACGAGGATGCAGAAGGTTATGAAAATGCTACGAAAGTGTCAATTATGTGATCAGAATTCATGAATGACAAAACAGAGAAGCAGATTGTTCAAGGACTGCCTGAGAAATGTGGGGTGCTGGAAGGAGGCAAAAAGCAGAGCTGGAATGGAAAGTGCAAAAATGGAGGCGATAAAGAAGGATGATGAAGCAGATGAAAAAGTTGAAAGGAAGCGAAAAAGATAATGTGCACAGAAACTTCTAAGGGGCGTTTTCTCTCCAGTAATTGGGCCTGCATTCTCTGTCCCAAAACATCCACCCTCCTGCCCGCAGTGACACTATTCTTATGACCAATTGCAAGAACGAAATAGTGTTCTATTCATATGCATCATTATTAGAAATGTAAGGATTAGAAGAAGATAAATACGATAAATATTGCAAAACCTTGACATTATGCAACCTTTGCCAACAATCACACGTTCTTTTAGTATATTACACTATTCGGATTCAAGTATAACACAGGCTAACAAATCAAAAACAGGTAGTCCACTGAATTAACATGTTATAGCCATATTATGTTACCACCTGAATTATCACATTGTAATCATATTATGGCTATATGATACTTTCTAACCATGACACTGCACATGCCTGGACCTTGGAGTGATTAAGGTAACAGCGTGAGGTGTACAGTATAACCAAATGAACTCCCTGGATTTCAAAAATAAAGGATGAAGCCTGCTTTAGTATGCATATATTATTCCCGGCATCATAATGAATAACGTCAGAAAAGTTGAAACATAGATGGGTCTACGACAATGAGTAAAATAGAGGATCAGTGATGACCAGTAGATTATGAGTTGAAATGATTGCCATTAGCAGAGATCAGATAGGCTTACGAACAAAATATGACATGCCCCTTCAAATTTAATTTAATAAGCTTTCATATCGGGATTAAGCAATCTTGTAAACCTATTCTCTGAAGATTCAGGCGCTTACATCATGTAATTCCAAGAGTTTTTATAAATCACTTTGTACATCATCGCATGACGCCTCACACATGCCATACCGAATATTAGGTAATATCGAAAGCATTTTGGAGACCAGCACATCGTGTAATCCAGTAAGCATTTCACTTTTCAGCTACTTTGAACAAGTCATATTAAAAAAAAAGTGAATAGCAAATTTCTTGTAATAAAATTTGGATTTAAATTTCAGGAGGGTACTATTTCTCGGTCTTCAGTGAAGTGTATGTGTTTTTTTTATATGTCAGTCTGAATAGGAAAGTGCTGTTCAGGCCTAATTCTTAATTCAAAATACGGCATGAGTTTTTGGCCTTGAGTTAACATGCAAGCATAATGTTTCGGATTCTTTGAAATGAGTGGTTATACTGGCATTGCCAATGAGAGGAATATTATTCGTTTATGATTGGCGGAGGGATTCCTTCATTTTGTTTATGGATGCGCTTTGTTGCTTTATGGAACGGATCCTATCAAAAGAGGGACCAGTATGCATTTTTTTTTAGAAATGTAAGAAGGCAAGCAAGACCTTGCTTCTTTCGCCTCGAACGAAAGAGCCCTGATTATCATGTCTTCCTGTCCCGTTTATTTGGCAATTTACACAACAGTTCTTCTGGCATACGCTATTTTACATTGTTTTTAATAGGAAGGTGCTTCTTCTTGGTGTAAAGGTGTTGTCGGGGGCAAGGAAAATAATATCCGAGTTGCTTGCAAAGTCTGAGAATCTATTTTATTTTGAATGTTGCGAGATGTTGGTCCCTCCATTATCAAACTTATTCCTATAATGCTTTCCATAAGAAATATGGCTCTTTCTCTAGTATCCCATAAGAGAAGGCGTATATCGTTATACAATATAATTATAGATTAATTGTTTTATACTCGTTGCCCCAATTTCTGAACCAATCGTTTTATTGTTATTAAATTTGAAGGTGCCAGTTGTAATTGCAATTAGTCATTCGAATCAATCCTGCTCATGCCCTGAGATTTTTTTTCTATATGTATATGTAGAAATATGCTATACAGAGTAACGCTTGAGGTTTTGTTGCGTTGTTTGGCATTACTTGTTGAAAACGAAAAAAAAAAGTACGTTTTAATATTTAACACCCTCACAGTGGCGCTATTTATCCCCGTTATTAATCAGATGCCCAAAGGAGAAAATGACTGTGCTATGCTGATTTTTTTTTTGTCAATAAATTGATACTGAGAAGCAATTGTCTTTAAATTGCTTTTTTTTTAGAAGCATAAATTGCATAAAGTGAACGGATTTGTTTTACCTGTTCTGACTCTCGCTATGTTTTCCTCTGTGGGGTTAAACAAATAAAAGATCTAAATATCGAATTGCACATAGATAATAAATATCACCAGACAATATTGAAGAGCGGTCTTTGAGGGATTTGTTGGGGATGGAGGGGGAGAGCGATGGGATACCCATTTAAACAATCAATGCCTCCATTCCTCATACATAGTAAACATAAATATTTGACGATTTTATGTACTGCTTTATAATGTGTGTAATATTTTCCAGAGCCATTGATAGTTGCCGGTTTAAGATGTTGGTGGGGGCCGCTTCACTTTGCCGGTCAACAAGGAACTGCCGTATTGCAGGTTTACCCCACAATATTATGCAATTTAACATAACTCCCCAATCTGAAACATAAATATTATGGTCTCGTGTCTGAAACTTTGTTTTTTTCAGTTTTTTTTTATTTTCTAACAGATATTGTTTTCACCTTAGCAAGACAAAAATCTCTTCTTAAATCCTTTATATTCGGAGTGATTATGCTTCGGCCATTAGCACTATAATGGGAAAAAAAGCTTGCCTTTGTTCTAAGTGGGCCGCTTGGAGTTATATGTGCAACTGAAGATGTTTTGCCAGCTTGGGCATTTGGAAAACCACAGGGTTAAAATAAAAGTTCTTAAAGTGCTCTACGTAATGAATATGTAAATATGGTGCTTTCGCGTCTTTGTTCTGACACACCGTTCCCTTGGCGAAAATGACATATATTGTACTCAATTTCATTTTATTTGTTTTCTTTAATTCTGTGCATTCATGGAGAGGAAATGTAGAACAACTTAAAGAAAAGCCAATTGTCCATTCATTAATAGCAGCATCTTAAACAAAACATTAAATGTGGAATTAGCAGTCACTGCTGAATCTTTCTTTCATGGAGGAGGCGAGCCTGCAAATCATTTTCGTTTCCATTAATGTGACTAATTCGGAAGGAAGTTTAAATTCATCAGCACAGGAAATTCGTTTTTGCGCAATAATTACGAATAGAGTTTCCAGCGAGTGGTGTTAATTGCTTCACTCTCCATCATTTTAAAAGGGGTGAACATTTCTTAGTACCGCTTCTGACTTTACATCTCCCTCTGGGAATCTGTGACTTAGGATCATAAGTCTGAGCTGTTCTTGTCCGCTCAGCACCTTATTAATCATTTGGGTACCTTGGGAATTCAATTGCATGGACTAATGGACTGGAACTAGGCAAAGTTTTCGTGATATAAATTGTTTTGCAGGGGATAACACCTGCACTTCCAAGGATCCAATTTCAGCAGATAGCACATTTTATCATTTCTGTTGTTGGCTGACCACTGAACTTCTTTCAACACTTCTGAGATTGGTTCATTGTCGTTAGCGAAGGAAACCTGCTACGCATATCTGGTCAGAACGACGTGTAACTCCATATCCACAATAATGCAGTTTGACACACAAAGGCCCTTTAAAAAAATGCCATGTATTCATTGACTGGATCTTGGTGCCGAAAGGAGAATTTCGAAGTTTTCAAATACCTCCCAGCATTATCGACATTGGGAACGACATTGTAGAACTTCGAAAACATACTGACAATATCTGAACTGGGCACATGGGTAACTGAGTAAGTTGAGTGTACAGAAGTGTGAGGCAGGAAGAACAGACATAGATTATATTATTTCACAGAACAAATCGTAAAAGAAAGATTGCTGCATTAGAGGGGACTGAATGTATAAGTGCATGCATCACGGAACTTAACAGGGCACTTGGGAAAATAATTAATAAAACAGACAATATCGTATAATGCATTAACAGAGACACGAAATGCAGGAGCAGGAATGTTATTAAAACGTTTTCTAAGGACATAAATGATCTCTCATTGGTGTACTACACAAAGCTCTGAGCCCTACACTATTTGAGGGATGTGGATGTCTTGGCAAAAGCACAGAACATTTTCATGAAAACGTTTCACGTGATGAGTAACTTCTGGTGGGAGGAAAAATAGGAAAACAGGGTTGCTCTTCGACTAAAGGAAATAGAGCAAATGAGCCTTGAATGTGTTGTTTAGTATCCCAGGTCGCTGGAAAGATTGAACAAGGGGAAACAGCAACCGCTCGTAAAACAGTGAAGATCGAAAGAGTATACGTTGAAAACGATGTTCAAAACTATGAAATATGGTGTGAGAAAAATAACAGCGACTGTTTCGAATATGGGATGCACAGCTTGGACATGTTTTCTTTTACAGCAGATTAAATCGATACATTCGAGGGGACATCAGATGAATATGTGGATGGAAGTAATTTGATATGATGAAAGTAACTGGAAAATTGTCCTACTTCTTAACACGTATTTTCAATGTTAGTGCAGCCGTGATTGTCCAAAGGTCCCAAAAATTCTGTGAATTTCTGCAAAACGAAATTACTATTTCTTTTACGTTTGAAACGTTGACAATTAAAGTTGATCAATTAACTGCGCATATTAATGTAAACGAATTTGATACAGAGTTGATTGAGGAGACATGGCAACTCGTTTACCAAAGATGATAACTGAACGTCCAGGGGTATTCAATAGTTACACAGTTGACACAAAAAGTAAACTTGGTGGAGTTGGACTGCTGTTTAAAAAAAAAACATAAGGAGCATACATAAGGGATACTAGTTCTAACAATGTGGAATATGCGTGGGTAGAATAAAGAAATGGCAAGGGGCACTAAACTTAAGTCAGAAATGTATATAGGCCCACAAACTCGAGTGGTGACTATTGGAATAAGATTAAACAAGAAATTAGAAATGCATGTAGTGAAGAAGCATATTTAATTTTAGATTATTTTAAACTGCATATAGATCAGGCAAATTAAGTTAGTGACAATGGCGGAGAGGAGATTTTTCTTGAATGATCGCTAGATGGATTTGTCGAACTTGAGGAAAAATGTAGAGGTGAGAAAATTCAAGGCCGAGTATTTTTGAACATGAAATTTTATTATTGGCTATCTAGGTGAGCGCGACCCATTGGAAATGAGATGTTATAACATATTTGATTTACTTCAAGATGTAAAGTGGTGTGGTTGATTCTGGTAATTGGGTCCTGAGTTTTCATAAAAAGAATCTGCATTAGAGACATGAGTTGGCTATGATTACAATGAGAAGCATTAATCAAATGGTTGGTAATGGATCGACAATGACAGACATTAAATGAACACACGTGTGCCTTTAAACAGTTACTTGTTTCTCTATTTTGCAATAATTAAACTGCAATGTTGGCCAAAGCATGCTTACAAGAAAAAGTAAAGATACAATTAGGTCCAAGGGTGAGCCATATACATTGGACAAAACATGCACCTGAGGATTGAGAGCAGTTTATGATTCAGCAAAGAATCTCCCAATGATTGAGTAAGAAGTGAACACAGAGTTCCAGAGTAATATTTCTGAGAGCGTAAAAGATGACAGTGAAAGCCTTGATAGGACGTGAGGACATAAACATTGGTGAATGAAAAATCAATAACAGGAGAATTTATAATGAAAAGGCAATTGCTGATCTAATCAATACATTTTTGAGTTTGTCTTCATAACGAAGAACACAAATAAGATGCCAAAATGATGGGAACACAGGCCTTAGCGAGAGAGTGGATATGAAGCAATTGGTTTGGGCAAATGTTAGAATTGAAGGACAATAAGTCCAAACAGCCTGATAATCTCCAAGCCAGTGTACTTAAAGAAGTGTGTCGATGCACGTTAGATAATTTGTGGCCATCTTTCAACATTGTGTAGACTCTGGAACAGTTACTTCAGATTGATGCATAGCTCCTATAACCACTCTACGTTAAGGAGGAGATCGAGAGAAAACGGAATATTATAGACCAATCAGTTTGACGTTGGTATTGTGGAAAAATTCAAATGTTTTATAGCAAAATTCTTGAAAAACAGTGGCAGGATTGGACGGAATCTGTATGGAATAGGGAAATCATGATTGATAAATGCACCAGACATTTTTGATAATACACCTCCTTGAGGTGATAAGGTTCGGGAGGTGGTGGCGGAGAGGGGCGGCTGGGGCAGGCGCAGGGGCGGGTTGCGAGGGGAAGAGGGAATGAATTGATGCGACTTAGTTGGACTTACAGAAGGATCAAGCATATGGAATTCGGGTCGTGTAATGAAAACAAACATAAGTTGATTGACAGAAGCCAAACAAATGGGAGGAATAAACGTTTTATTTTCCAAACGGCGGATAGTGCATAATAAGTTATTATAGGGACCGTTGCTGTAAGTTCAATATATTTATGCTACAGTTTGCTGATATACATTAATTCATTAATTGTATAAACTCCAGATGTTCAGATAAGAAAATCCGGGTCGGAGGGTAAGCTGTGAGAAGTATGCAGAGATGCTTCAATGTGATTTGGACACATCACATGTCTCGGCAAACGAATGGCAGGTGCAGCATAATTTGGATAAAATTGTGGTTATTCTTGTTGGTAGCAAAAACAGGAAGACAGATTACTTCGCGAACGGCCTTAAATTAGGAATGGGTAATTTGTAAGAGGCTCGAGAGCCTTCGTGCACCAATAAGTGAAGATATGCAGACAACAAAATAGACAAATGGAATATTGGCCATCAAAACGAAAAGATTCAGAACAAACAATTGGATGTCTTGTTGCATTTATAGAAGGCCTTTTTGAGGCCAGACCTTGAACATTATGTACTATTTTTGTCTCCTTGTCTGAAGAAGGGATCCTTCTGGTAGAGGACGTGCACAGTTGATTTTCTAGATTGATTCCTGAGGACGACAAGATTGACAATGCACGAGAGATTATGTTGATTAGGATTGTATTCCCTGAAGTTGAGAATAATGAAGGGAATATGGTAGAAGCCTTTAAAATTCTAACAGGAGTGGAAACGTAGATGCAGTAAGGATAGCCCCTATAGCTGCGCTGTGCAAAACCAGTGATCATTTTCTCATGGTGCAGGGTAGACTATTTAGCATTATGATGAGGCGAAATGTATTCAGCCTGAAATATCAATCTATGGAATTCGTTATCACTGCAAATAGTTGAGGCCAAAACATTGGACGTTATCAAATAGCAGCCAGAAATAGGAATTAAGGTGAACGGGTACAACGGATATGTAGTAAGAATGTATCATGTTATGGAAATGCATTAACAGCCATAATCATAATGAAAAAAAAGCTTGAAAGGCGTAATTCACTTTGCTAGCTCCGAGTTGCTCTGGTTGTATGTTGCAGAAATGTAAGCTACACTTTTTCTCAAGATAATTCTGTGCAGACCGTTGCAATCGCTGGTAACCATGCAACTAGCTGGCTTTAAACTTCGTTGTTCCAAAAATCGCTTCTGTTCACACAGGGCATACAGCACACATTCCAAACAAACATCTAACAGTATTAATGAACTCACCGTCCTCTTTCAAATGTTTGTCCATTTCTATAAATAATAATAATAATAATTAATCATCTTCATCAGGATCTCCTTGAACAGCGAGTAGTTCGTTGCGTTAGCAATGAGTTGAAATGAAGTGGCATGTTGTGTGCTTTGTTTCCAAATTTATCGGTTGTATACATTTACGTTTTGGCACAACTCTGAAAAAAAAAACTCGCTGTTGTTTCCTCAGTGCAGTAGTATGGCATAATCATTTTCTTTTTGCTTCCTTCCATGTCTTTGTCTTACACGTTGGCGGAATGTTGTCGATGCTGCTACAATATGTTAACTCAGTATCTACTTTTGTTGTCAATCACATCATACCTGAAACATAGCTGTCATTCGGCTAGTTAGGATTAAGTGATAAACTGATCTGGCTGTCTTATAACATGGGGACTGGATGTTTTTACCACATTTGTTCGTTCAGCCAATTAGGATTAAGTGATAAAGCCATCTGGCTGTCTTATAAAATGGGGTTCGGATGTTGTTACCTCATTTGTTCTAACCAATGTTTAACTTACAGTTGACCAATCAAATTAAAGGAAAAAAAAACAACTTTTTTTAGTTTTATTATCGCAGTGCACATCAATAATGACCATGCAACTGGTTGGCATTTTCTTTTCCGTCGCCGTTGCAAAAATTACATCTGTTCACGCAGGGAATATTGCATACATTTCTCGGAGACTATTGTGGACAAAATACATTTGAATCCTGTGCTTGTCTGAAACGTGATTGAAAGTGATAACTGATTCGCCCGAATTGGAGCAGTCCAGTCCCTAATGCATTGCATATTTGCCTCGGACAAACCATGTTAGTTGCAGTGCGTGCATTTTAAATTAAAAGTCATCTTGGTATGTTCCTTCATTCCTCCGGAACTGGATAATCTACTGACCGCCTCATCCTCTTCCACGTCTTAAATTCTGGGTGGAATCTTACCGACATGTCCATCCGAGGTTCGTGCAATCGTTCTCATGGCCAAGAAAGAACGCCATTCTCCCAGCCTCTACCACCCCCGCAACTGGGGCGGGTGTATTTGTAAAATTCCCCCCTCTATGTCACATTCTGTCAAATGAAGTCCGTGGAAAAACGGTAACAATTCCTGAATAGACTTTCTGATCATTATTTTCCTCAATCGCTGCAATGTAGAGGGATTAACTTCAAAACCTCGTCTATTTCAACTCTGTAAAATAAAAAAAAAACTGTTTTCGTGATCTCAGTACATCAATCTCACAGTTTGCCATAGTTTTATACTCGCTGACTGCTCATTTTGCTTGGCTTTCAAATTCACTTCTTTACCACAACAAGTCTCGCTACTCGAAAATGATCAATAGCAGTCAACACAATTTCTGAATATTTCCATAAATCGCTATAGTCCCAAATTCAGGTCAAACAGAACAAAAATATTAAAGTGTTTTTATTAGTTACAAGTGTGCATACATGAACACTGTAATGAAGTTTCTGTGAAAATCCTACTGTCACCACACTCTTGTGCCTGATCGGGTATACTGAGCGAGATTTTTTGTTAGGTTGGCCATTCCACCTAACCTGCACACCTTTCAACTGTGGGTGGAAACCGAAGCACAAGGAGGAAACCCACACAGAGACGGGAAGAACATGTAGAAACCCACACAAACACTGTGAGAATGTGTAGACTCCACAGAGACAATGACACCAGCCAGGAATCGAACCTAGCTCTGTGAGGCAGCAGTTCATGGGGCAAAACATGGAATAAGTGAACTCAATGTGAAATCACCCAGAATTATCTCACATGCCCAACTCCCTTGCCTTTTAGCATTCCTTTAAAATATTACAAACAGTCTCCGAATTTCTGAAAAGTATCTTCATTGTTAGATTCTGTGTGTAAGCCACATATTCTGTTTAACAAACCCTTTTCCCCAAGAGAGATGCCTTACTTTAATTATCGTAATTTCAAATCATGAATAGTACGGTTATCTACTCAAGTGCCTGATATGAGTGATCAATAGCAAGCACTATATCTTTGCACTAAACCATCTCAACTTAATTTCCGGTTTCATTTCGTATCCGTACAATCGGTTTCTTTCAGTTGTAATAACGATTATTTTCTCCGCATAGCTCCCCTATCATACCCTCGTCTTATGTTAATTGATACGTAGCACACTAACACTCCGGCTCTTTGTCGGCACGGTGACTAGTCCTGGCAAAGTTTAGTCGAAGACTTTTCCAGTGGTATACCGCTCACATCTTGCTGACTAACTGTGCAGTGAACATGAACTTTTAGGTGAATGTTTCCTTCCAAAAGTTTAAGCAAACATTAGTTTCCCAATGTCATTTATTTGGGTTCAGTTTTGGCATGGTTCAATGATTTACTCCCTGAGTTTTTTTTTGACCTAGCGCCTAGATGCCCATAGTTCCTACAAATAACCGACTTAGTAGAATATAAGAACATCAAAAATAGGAGCAGGGCTAGGCCATCTAGCCCTTCGAGTATGCCCCCATTCAAAAAGATCATCACTGATCTGAAGTGGATCAGTTCCACTTACCCGCCTGCTCTCCATAACCCTTAATTATCTTACCGATCAGAAATCTATCTACCGATGACTTAAACATATTCAATCAGGTAGCGTCCACCACTTCAATAGGCAGAGATATTCAGAGATTCACAATCCTGTGAGAAAAGAAGTTCCTCCTGAAATCTGTTGTAAACTGCCCCCTCCCCCACACACACCCAATTTGCTATTGGAAATCATTAATCAGTGGTACTTGCTGGAATCTGCAGCTAATTTACATTATGAATTTGATAGCAGTATTGTTTCTTGTAATCCTGATAATCCAATGTAAGCTCTGGGCAATGTTCAACTAATTCTAATCCAACAAACGAAGAAGGTTTTGCCCGCTCCTTAGATACGTGGACATGCAACACAGTGCGTTTCTCCT
This sequence comes from Sphyrna mokarran, assembly GCA_024679065.1. Classification (NCBI taxonomy): domain Eukaryota; kingdom Metazoa; phylum Chordata; class Chondrichthyes; order Carcharhiniformes; family Carcharhinidae; genus Sphyrna; species Sphyrna mokarran. The sequence continues at coordinate 100,266,051 of JAGIQG010000009.1, forward strand.
GAATTATTGGTGTTGGTAAAATAGATAGTCATCTTGGCGATTTCTGGGCTTACTGCCGTTGTCTATTTGATTGTAATACGCGAATTACTAATTAGCCGCTCAGCAAATCCGTGAGATACCTGGCCACTTACGACAAATCCAAATAACGAAAGTCCACAGTTTTAAAAATCTTCGTGAAAGAAATGTGCACCACAAGCACACTGTGCTTAGTTGCAACCTGAAAAGCTGACTCGACATTGGCTTATCAGGAAACTATAGTTTCAGGATCTTCTTCTAATTGTTTTTAGCATTTGTGATCAAGTTCTGGTTGGGACTTCAATTTTAGAAAAATAATAACTCACAAATGCGAATACGGTCACATTGACCACGGCAGATATTAGTACATTTTCTTACCTGATTCTTTTTGGCGGAGTATGCTTTCTGCGAATATATTTAATAAAGACTGTTACCGATAAAATACGAGATATAAGCATACATAGACATCGGAACACACAATGTGATATGTCAAGACTTTATGAATTATAATTCGATCATGATTGATCATCCTTCCCACCCCCAGTTTCTGGAATTGCCTCCATATCCATTGATATCAGTGGTATCCAGAAATCTATAGACTTCCTGACCAGTTCTTAATCATTGAGACCCCATAACCACTTTGGCTGTGCATTCCGAAGATCCATGAACCCTTCACTGAACACATTCATCCACATTTCAGCCCTAAACTACTTGCTATCATTGCAAGTTGTTTTTTTTTCCCCCATATTCCAATCTGTGTTAATCGCTTCTAATTACCTCGGTTGGGCAATTGTCATTAACATTTCAATCATGTCACGCATTGTATGGATTATGCAAGCTTGAGGAATTCATCATCCATTCCTCCAGAGTACATTTTCCATAATCACATCTGATCAGAAAATGATGGCTTTCCGACGATGTATTTATTGAAATATTGCCAAATCCCCTTTGTGCAATATAGCAATATATATATCGTCATATCAAATAGTTCAAGCTGTACAAAGTATTCATGGTGCATTCTTTCAAACACAGAAAAAAAAAACAACCCATTCATGTTCTTACAGATATGTGATCCACCGGAATTGAAGGATAGCACACCAAGAGTCTATGCGTTTTTTTTTATTTGCTGCAGTTGTATGCACCCTGTGAGTCGCACATAGACAATGTCACCCTGCTCCCATTGGATTTAGTCCTTCGCAATGGGGTGGAATTTAATGTAAATTCTTACATTGTCTTTCCTCCAGAAAAGTGGGTGAAATCATGTTAATTCCCAGTATATGTCATGCTCTAATCCCATGATTTAGATTGTCAAGTTAACATTGAATCTCATTGCATTGTCCTTGTATCGTAAATTCCGTGCTTGTATCACGAGAAAATATTGAAATAATACACCAGATCCAAATTTTAAAATAAATCACGTTTGTCGTGATCAGCAGGCCCAAGTGCTGATCCTTGCCGGACAGATTTTCTTTCTGAAAATGAATAATTTATTATTACTCTGCTTTCTATCTTTTCAAAGATTCTAAAAAAAAATACAACATCTAACTTCAAACCCATGTTTATTGTGTCAGACGTTCTCAAATTTGAACTCCGTTTCAGAAATCCAACCGTATGTTCAATCAGATCGCAGGTTCAATTGAAGTGATCACAGTTGAATGCAAAATAAACACTTACTTTAACGTTCTAAATATTATGATTTCCTTTATGTAATTCGTGAAATTCCGCGTTATAGAGCCACAGAGACATGGGGATATTCAGCACGGATTCTGGCCTTTCAGTTCTATTGATCATTTTTTCTGTTATGCAATCCCAGCCAATCCTATTTTCATCCACTTGGCCCTTATCCCTCTAATCGTTTCTCACGTGTATGAGCATCCAAATGTTCTTTAAATATTGCTATTGGACCTCCTCAACGACTTTCTTTGGCTGCTGAGTCTATATACATAGCATTTTCTGTGTGAAGCATGGACTTTAGCAAGACCTTTGACAAGATGGTGCATAGTAGTTTGTTGCATAAGGTTAAATCTCACGGGATCCAGGGCGAGGTATCTAAATGGATACAAAATTATCTTCTTGATTGAAGCCAGAAGGTGGTTGCGGGTGGCTGTTTTTCAAGCTAGAGGTCTATGGTCAGCAATGTGTCTGAAGTATCAGTACTGGCTCCACTGTTATTTGTCATTTATATTAATTATTTGGATGAGATTATATGATGCATAATTGGTGAGTTTGCAGATGACACCAAGACTGATGGTTCAGTGGATAGTGAATGAAGTGTTCAACGATTGCACCGGGATCTTGATTAATTGGGTAAATGAGCTGACGAATAGCAGAAGTAGTTTATGTTAGATAATTGGGAGGTGACACATTTTGGTAGATTGAATTAGGACAGGAATTACTCGGTTAATGGCAGAACGTTGGGGAGAATTACAAACCAAAGAGACCGAGGGATACATGTTCATAGTTTCTTGAAAGTGGAGTCACACGTGAAGAAGGCATTCAGCATGCTTGATCTCATTGGTTAAAACATTGAATATTGGAGTTGGGACGTATTGTTGAAGTTATACATACATTGGGAAGCCCACACTTGGAATACTTTGTACAGTCCTAGTCACCCTATTATAGAATCGATTATGTTATCAAACTAGAAAGAGCACAAAGAAGGTTTACTGGCATGCTACCGGGACTTGATGATTTGATCTATAAGAAGAGGCTGGGTAGACAGGGACTTTTTTCCTTTGAACATAGAAGGCTGAGGGATGATCTTCTAGAGGTCTATGAAATAATGAGTGGCAGAGACCAGCTAGATAGTCAACATTTTTCCCAAAGATAGGGGAGACTAAAATTAGAAGGCATTGTTTTAAGGTGAGAGTGGACGGATACAAAAGTGTCCAGAATGACGTTATTTTTTCACACCGTGGGTGGTGAGTGTCTGGAACAAACTGGTACAGGTGGTATAGAGGCGGGAACATTTTTTTTCGTTTTTTTAAATTAGAAAACCAAATGGGTAAGATTGATCTGGGAGGCGGGGGGGAGGGCGGTATTGGCCAAAACTGGGCAATTGGCATTAATTTAGGGTTTTTAAAAAAATTGGCATGGGTGAGTTGGATCGAAATATGCATCGTTCATACTCTTTGCCATATAAATGTTGATAAGCTGCAATCAGAAAATATTAAAATCTGTATCTATCCGGTCAATCACATGCATTCTGTTTTTTTTGATTGGTCTGGCATTGAACAGTAGAAAAAAAAACAGGCAAAGGTTTTGGACGATAATTTTATGTTGCGAGTTGTGCTCGAGCTCCTTCACAGGTACAGGTACTGCGACCAAATATATATATATATATATAGAAAACTGCTTTTAATTTAAAATGAATACTTGTTTAGTTTTAAGTAATGAGAGATGATTCAACTGTTCGTAATATGACAATGAAGGGCAAAAATGTATGATTTCTACTGCATCTGAAAAAAAACACGTAATATTCGATCTAAAACATTCAAGGACAGGACAAGACATAACTTCAATATTAGAAAATTGGGATCAATTTTCATAAATATATTGACGGCTTAACTTTTTGAGGAATTTTCAGCGAGTCGTCGCACTCCTGGATTGCAGAACAGTGCTCTCGGGCCACATCACGTCAGGTGATAAAGTTTGAATTGACAAGAAAATATAATGCCTCATTATGACCAAAAGGCAGTTGTCGATTGTCTTGAAAATCACACAGTTTGAGGGCAATGAATAACTGATTCAGCTAAAGCGACCTAAATCCCGTCACGTATTAAGCGAAAACTGAAACAGTGACGTTTCTTATAATGAGGGCTCATTTACGTCTTTGCGCTAGAAATACATGAAACATTTAAGGATCATTGGCATACTGTTTGCAGACTAATAATTTAATATTATGCAATTGCCTGGAAGCTGACGACGACTCTAATCAAATATAGTTGTATATATCATTTTGCGGGCAACTTTTAAAAGTAACTGACGTGCTGGAAGAAATGCATTTTTACTTAATGTTTTAAGGATAGATCTTTGTTTATTATCAATAGAAGTTCAAATTCACTCGTGGATAGAAATCCAGAAATTTCAATTTTTATTCCTGCCGAGACAAACTACCATAGGACGCTATGGTTGCAATAGAGGATCGGGAGAAACAAAAAGAAACAATACCCCATTAAATATGAGCACATTATTACTCCTTCTAGAGAATGATTATGACCTGTACCTTTGGAAGAAATCAGAATATACGTTAACATCCTAAGTACATGACAATGAAGAAAGCATGACGCGAGACAATTACAAGGATCGTTGCAAAATGAGACCAGCAGCGCGTTTGAGTTTCAATAGTTTGCAGCAAGGAGAGATGCTGATTTTTTTTTCTGCTGTTTGTCATGAATTTTCTAACAAATGAAATGCGGAAATTATCGTTGCATTCTGACTATTATGTAATAGTGTTAGGTGGAGGGAGAGGGTTTCTTTGACCGTGAGTGATTGTCCAAAAACTGGAAATACATATTGATAGACATGGGTCTAAAAATTCAGAAACAGTCCCGCTATGATTTAACATGTCCGTTGGGACCACAAGGTAGTGCTTATCTATGGAGGCAGGACATTGAGGATAGAGTGCATCACCCGATTTGGCCACAGCCTTGTTGTTGAAAATTAGATTCATAAAACAATTTCCAATTGAATTGTCAACTTATTTTGCCTGCATGGAACATTTCTGCATTTGTCACAACACCGGTTTTATGACGCAAAACAAGATTTCAACCTGCAGCACGTTACCTTTGCAGGCATCGTTTCAAAACTGGTCAAGGAATGATTTTGCTAATTGGCGCCATCTATCGGTATTATAGTTATTCGAATTTCTTAAACACCAAAAGAAAAACTCAACGAGCCTTACTTAAGGACAGGAAAATCACGCCCGGCGCAAAATTTCTTCAGAAGTTACTTCATTAATTGGATTTGAACTACTGACCCACGTAGCCAAATTTGAAAGGCATTTTTACTTTAAAGCATTTTGATGGCCACAGAATTCATCCAAAGCTTCAATAATGTTGTGACGCGATCCAAAAACAGCAAGACAATTGCGTTCATGGTAGCTCTCAGTTTGGAAGCTGTTCTTTCAGGAAGTTGAGCGTTTTTTTTTTTCTGCAAGCTTATTACAAACCGCTGTTGCTGTTCCGATTGATCAGCAAGAGGGTCAAATGATAAAAATAGTGTATGCGTTGCCAAACCAGTTAGCTTCCTTCCCATCGAATGGGTGAAGCTTCCTGCCTGCTAGTAGAGCCACAATCATCCAGAAAATATGAATATATTGCATTAGAAACGTGGCTTATACCTTGTAAAAATGGAGATTGTTGTCAATCCTCCACAATAATGACGTAGTTAAATTATTGCTCATTTCTAAACCCGGAGATGTTGGTAGGAGATGCTCAACTATAGAACTAGTTAAGGTCACACCACACGCATTTTCTTCATCCCTTCAAATTAGAGATTTTGCGTGCGGCAGTCAGCCATTTATCTTTAAACATTCCAATATCGCTTATAGCATTTATTTAATAACTAAGTATTTCTTTTCCTCGTTAGATCATTCCCAATTTGTATTCAGGAATCATTTAACAAGACCCGTCTTCGCTTTTTAACTTATAAACACTTTGAGAGAAAAAAAAACAATAATTCAGACGTATCAGTAGATTGTCACGTCTTGAATCACCACTGAGGCACAATAATTTGGAGTATTGCCTCACGGCGCCAGGACCTGGGTTCGATTCCCGGCTTAGTCACTTTTTGTGTGAAGTGTGTATGTCCCTCCGTGACCGCGAATTTCTTCTGTGTATTGTGGTTTCCTCCTACATTTTGACAAGTGCTGGTTAGGTGCATTGACCCGAACAGCCAGCGGACTCTGGCGACTAAGGGAATTTCACAGTATCTTCCCTGCAGTGTTAATGTAACCCTTACTTATGATAAATAACTAAACTTTAATTTCTTTAGAGATGCGTTCTCTATTTTATACTTCACTTATTGTTATATTGCATGGGTTGCAATGCATAGATGTTTCACATCATTTCCATCTATCATATATACTATTTATACAAAAGTTGACCCAATCTCTGATAAATGCCATTCTGTCCTTTGCTTTTAATTCATATGCAGTGACGGTTTCCGAAATTGATGATAATTTGAAAATACATAAGGCATTTCACATCACTTTCACAATTTTAGCAGCAACGTTATAGGTAGTGTAACCTCTCCAAAAAAACGTTACACTGATGCAACTAACTTTGACATGCTATGGTTGCATTATTCAATTAATTTGAACGCAGCTTTTTCTGCTCTTTTTTCACTTATTGCAAAAGTGAACATATGCTGAGGCCTAAACTTCTGAAAATAAAATGCATTACCTGAGGCTTATGTTGTTATTTTTACGATCATTTCCCGAAAGCTCTCGGCTTTCGTGTATATGACTCTCAGTGATCCGAACATATTGTACTCTGTTCTATGGTTAAAGTTTTATTTTTTGTTTTGTTTTCTTTTCCTTTAATTCACGTTTCTGTGTTTCTCTTTCTATTTCCTCTTCCGATCCCCATGTTCTTGATTTCTCTTTACCTTGCAATATTATGTTGACTAAATGAATACTACACTGTAAACTTATTTTCTATTATACCTAAATACGCAGAAAGCCAAAATTACACTAAATGACAGAGAGAGAGCTTTGAATTCTATTTTTCTCGGCGTCATCATTGTCTGCTCCTTCTTTGGTGCTATGATTATTGTTACTTAGTGGCCCGCGCCATTTTTTTTTCAAGAATGCGTGCTAATAGATATTTGTGGAGTGGCGAATTATAGAATGAAAAGTGGAAATTCAAATTTTATGTCGATTTTTCGGATGGTAATGTTTTCATTAACTAAGCACCCATGGTGGTTTTTTTCGTCTTTTGCGTCGAACTGGTGGGACTACTGAGGTAATAATTCGGGAAGAGATTGATTGCCCTCGAAAAACCACAGCCATTACATTAATGTATTTTGTCAATTTTCACAAACAGGCTTTAATGCAGTCAACGATCCTGAAGAAATTCAAATTCGGTACCTTTGAACAAATTTTGAGCGACATGCTTTCTTCTGTAAGATTTTTAACTCCACCATATAGTGAACAATTCGGTGATGAATTTGTGTAGACTGATGGCTCTTAATTGCATTACAATTGGATTGCCGAGCTTTTATTAAGCATTAAATACCTGGAAATGTTTCACATTACCAGGTAGATGCACGTCATTCTTATACTTCGTAAGACATTGGATTGCGTTGAGCCTTTGCGTCCTTTACCTTTAAACAATGCATTCACTATTTTGTAGGTTTCACATGGATGAATGTCATTGAATAAATCAAAACATAACTGGTAATTGTGACGCTGAGAACTTCTCAAATATGGGGAGTTGCATTTCCCATTCCTCATCCATTGCCCAACGGCGTAGTTCTACAATTGTGACATTGTTCCTTTGATGTCAGGTATCTCAGCGAGCTCCTCTTCCACCTTATCCTAAGCCACTTGTTTTGTTTGGTAAAGTTGGAGTAAAAATGCACATGCAGTACGATGTCCAGGTGTACTGAATCCGTACTGACAAGTCTTTCTTTAATAAAGCCAAATTTTGAGCTTCAGAAATATCTGAAACCTGTAAAACACGCTTGATGTATTGTAAATTTTTGAAGTTTCTCCTCACACCGTTTGCTTTTTCCGGATGCATATGCAGACCAAAAATGCATTGCTAAACAATAAGGATCAAATTTTAATGCAGAGCCATTATGCCAGGTTGCGTTAACGTGTCCAAAATATTCTAAAGAACACATTAGTAAGCCTGCCTAACAACGATAATAAGATCGTGTGATCATATTTCTGTACCATAATGCTCGATCTTTTTCTTCAATTGTCCAATTTCTGAAAAAAAGAGGACGTTTATCCTTATTTCGGCGAATGAACTGAATTTTGTTTCATATCAAATTCCCAATTTATTGCACCAATATTCAGCTCTGCAATTTCTGAATCGTTTTAATGAAAAAGCTGAAGTTTTCCTCTTCTTCCAATAAGAAATAGCTTTGAGCAATTTACTAATTTTATGAAGAGTACTTCACGCCTTTTTGCGCCATGTTTTGATATAAATTTCATTTTTTTCCTTGGAATCATGACGGAATACTTACCAGTGAGACCAGCATTATCATTACCAGTGAGACCAGAATTATCAAGAATTATTATTGCCAATATGCCACTCACACACACACACACACACACACACACAAAGCCTAACATTTTAGTTTTCGCTGATTTTAATGACTAGAACTTTCCCCAATGCAAATTAAAATGTCTGATCACTGTATATTGGGAATATATCATTTTGATCTTGTTGCTGCTTGAAAATTAGAAAGACTCACCTCGGTGCCTGTGCTATATATATGGGACTTGATGGTTACTATGGCTAAATTTACCAGTATGTTTGACAAATTCCGTGCTCATTCAACATGCTAACCGTATTAGCCAATGTAACAAAAACTGCTTTCTTTGATATTGGTTATTGTTTGTTTCCTTAAATATATTCGCACTGTCAATGTCAATATTTCAACAGCTAACTTTTTTTTGCAGGGGAATACGACAGCGTAGATAGGATGAAATTGTAGCTGTTCATAACATGACATATCGGGAGTTCACATACTTAAAATTGTGTGCAAAAGAGTCAAAGGGGATACGCGAGCTTTTTTTTTTCATGCAATGAGGGTTTCTGGTCCAAAAGCACAACTTGGAAATGCGGTGAAGGGGTATTAAACAAGGAATTTAATAGGGAATTTAATTATTACATCAGTGGAAACAATGTGTACAGTTATGGAAATAAGCCCACAGAACTGAGCTATGATGCACTTTGGTCTGACACGATGGAACAAATTATCATAATTGATTCCATAAAAAATCCATGAGTCTATGTTTCTGAGAAAGCAAGCTTAACATTTTGAAATGGTCGATATTTGATATGTTTTTATAGTTAATTCAGTCTATATTACTTAAATATATATTTTTGTTGTCTAATTTTATTGTCTTACAAGGTGATTATATATACGTTGCGCAAAGTTGCGGAGAAACCGTCAATAGCCCTTAAATGCCCGCCTTGGTCTAATGCACGCGGACAAGAAAGCCGTTGTTGACATTATTACCCAGTTCAAACTGAGCGATATATGAACAACACTTCGTGGAATGTACTCTAGTTTGAGTCTTCATGATGCTTGTTTTGTATATTCAGCGTCCCCATAATCATCAAGTTTTTTAAATAGTTAAATTTCTCTTCCATTAAGAAAATGCATTTGATGAATAGGGTGGTACAGTGTCATAATGTATACCTCTGTGTTGTCACTCGAAACATTGCGCAATAGTGCGTCATTCATTGGCTAATAATTTCAATGGAACATTGCCCCTGTTGAGTCCTAAGACTGACGCAATTACACATAGATATTCAAACGAATTTACCAACGTCTTTTGCAAGCATCTGTCTCACTGTAAGAGGGATCAAAAAGTATCAGAACTTTAATTATCAGGAGATGATTGTTGTAGAAACATACGACTTCAAGAGCTATAATGTTTCTTCAATATTAGTTTCACATGGGAAAAATGCATAACATTAAGCTAATAAATGTTTTGCAAACAAATAAGAATACATGTTTATGGAATTTTTAAAATTCCAATCACTGACACACCTAGAATAATCCAATGGTACCAGATACCAATTCATGTTTCGAGGAGCAAGTGTCACGTTGCAAAATTGTGCTCTCCGGTGCTTTAACATGTTGAACGCAAGTGGCATATGTTCGTCACCTGTAGTAACTGTGACCCTATTATATCCAAACATGTTATTAATACAGGAATGATTCTACGTAACATTCTCGAGAAACAAAAATGTTACTTAGATTAATTCCTCTATTAATAATATGTTTGATACAAGAGGGTCACAGTTCTAGAAATAATATTTCACTCGAATCATGTGTGTTTAAACTTAATAAATTGCCGATAGGCATTTAATAGAATACTTGTTTTAATATACTCGTTTCTGCTGCGTGTTTGTGCTTTTATTTCCCGTGGTGTAGAGATGCCGGCGTTGGACTGGGGTGAACACAGTAAGAAGTCTGACAACACCAGGTTTAAATCCAACCGATTTATTTGATAGTAAACTCACAAGCTTTCGATCCTCTGGTCTTCGCCAGGTGAATTGTACAATTGGCCTTAGCACGGCTAAAACGCCATGAGGAAGTTAGATCCAGGAGAGTAGACCTTAATTAGGACGGCAAATATGATACCCGCCTTCCATGTTCACAGCCGTTAAAAAGATTGCACCTGTAACGGCTATGGGCAGAAAACACAGAAGTCATATGGTGTCAGCAAATATATGTGATCAAATATATGTGATCCCAAACTAACGAATCGGTGAATACTCTTCTGGCGTAACTCATCGAGTCGTGATGTAACTAAATGCAATGCAAACTAATTATTTCAAAGAGATTTTCTGGATATGGTAGTGTGTACTAAATCCCATGCAGCATTCAAAAGTGCCTCATTGTTTCTGTCACATAGCTAACTGCTCCGATCGACATATAATAATATTATCGAACGGCAAAGTGAATATAAAGAAACCGACACGTCGTTCAAGAGAAAAAAAAACAAAACATCAGTGAACATATATTGTTCGTAAAAAAAAACAAATGCAGCTGCTGCTTCGTTTTTTGGCAATCTATGAACACAAGATTTATTTAGTTCTCAATTGCTTCGTCCATGGATTTCAGTTGTCATTCAAAACAGCTTGACTTTAAAATGATACCGGTCATTTGCCCTCACAAATGTTTAACATTCGTTTGCAATAACTGAAAATTCTGTTCATCAGTATTCTTTAAATAAATCGAATGATGTGTTGAAACCCCGTTTTCCAACTTTTAATACCGTCTTCTAATTGAAAAATGCAATGCGAATCCGACTTTGTAACAGTATTGACTTTTCTTATAATTAGGCATGCATCTCAGGAACAAATTCGTCGTTTTCTGGCGCCTGGCATTCGTACCAGAGATATTATTCAGCACCAATCGTCACAGTTTTATTTAAACATATATTTTTAAAATATATAAACTCCGTTTGAACCTGTTACTTTTTTTTAGATTAAGTTCATAAGGACATTGCTTAATTGGAACTGTTATCCTACACATATGTAATGAAAAAAAATGCTGCTTCCCAGGCTGTTCCCAAATATAGGGTCGTTAGATTGCAGTGACTCTTTCAGGACTTTTTACCTCTGAAATCTAATGCTTTGATTTATCTCTATTTCTGATTGCCCAGGTGATTTTGCGGAAGACATGTTTTGACTTATTCGATTAGCTTTTTTTTAAAATTCTGAGTTGTTACAACTACCACATCTTCCTCCTGAGTTTTGTCTGTATCAAAATAGCGTTTCTACATATTGTCATGACTCAGTGATTTTTTTTTTCTTTATCATACTGTCTAATTAAATCATTCACTTAATTTAATTTTGAATTGATAAACGCCCATAAACTGTATATTAATCGTTAACTTACCTCTGGAAATAATATGTTTTCCCTACCATTGATACTCTAATATTGTTATCTATCATCTGCATTCTCTTTCATCGCGCCAGACAATGTTTATATATTGTACTTCAAATAACCAGTCCTATTTAATCCTAACTTATATTTTAACGCAATTACCAACAATGTGATTCCTCAGCGCTAACTCAGGAATTAATCCATGATCAATTTATGTGACTCAGTTTTCTCCTCAACAAAACTTCAATTCGAAATAACTGAATTTGTTCCTGTGATGCATGCCTAATTACAAATAATATAAATGTAATTAATTTTCCGCAATCCTCTGGATGCTCCTAATATTGGCGCTGGACATAGTCTTCCTGACAAACTGAATCATATACAAGTAAGTGAATTGATTTACTCCAAAACTGACAATAACGCCCTTGAATAACTGCAAAGTAATTTTTAAACCTTAATCTGATCGGATTTCGGTGGGCAGTCTGTAACTAGTACATAAAATAAGTGAGCCTTTTACAAAACTTATTGCTGTAGTTTTAGGTAATAACATGGCCCTGGAAATCTCGCAGACACGTGCATTTTGGTTAACAATAAGTAATTTCTAGGCAGTGTAACGCAATCATTTAGGACCTCAGTCAAATGCAAGAAGGTGTGCGAACGATGTTGCAATTTTTTTTTCTTGTTTCCTGAAATGTGCAGCAAATACCACATAATTCAACTACATGCTTATGCAATTCCAGCCGACATTTTTTTCTAGCATTTGTCCTTGTGTTTTCCTTTCTAATAAATGGCATCCGTTTGCAACTGCATGTCTAATTTGCAAAACCTCATTTCTATAACTCAGTGATAACTAATCATGATATAATTCTGACCACTTATCATGTAGCCGAATATGTAACTGTCTCCACTTCCTAATTTTAACATTACTTTTAATGCAGTGCATTTTAATAATTTATTCATATTCTCCTTTCTCTGCTTTATGATACAGCTACTTTATCTATCCATCTATCTGTTTTAATTCTGTTAACTTTCCTGAATTCAAGGGATTCATTTAACCTCTATTAGTGTTTGATACCTCATGGAATATCTAGTCAAATACTGCTTCTGATAATTGAACCACCGTTTCGTTATGTTTAACCGTTAATGTTTCCCCCTCAGGTAGCAAGATGTGGCTTTGCGAACTTGTTTCCGCACCGTCGGACAACATCACAGAATATGCTACGTATAATACTTCTGTTGTTTCGTTGTCCGCTGATGTTTGATTCAGAATAGCCATTACCTCTGACAGTGACGCACTATATCGTTACTCAAGGTAAATTGAATCCCAAAAGAAGTCTGTGATTACTAACACCATATTAGCAACTACCATCAAACACACCAGTTGTAACTTACATGATGAAACGTCACTCCCCTCCCCCATTAATTGTACATAATAACATATTTTCTTGTTATACTCATTCGGAACTGCATATTGCCTCAGTGCTCACCATTAGCGATTGATTTGCTTTGTATGCTATATTATGATAAGCTTTTTATTAGTCCACTTTGCGCATTTGTTCAAATTACCACATAAATAAAATAAATTAAAATGTCTGCACCCGCTTATCATCTATCCTAAGAATAGGCAGTGAATTACTTTCCACGTCTTCAGCTTCAGTTTCAGAGTCATTTGTCTACTGCCAAACCCCACGAGCTCAACTCAGTTCCAGTCAGATTTCTCAAAGATATTCTTAATACAGGAGTATTGCGATGCTGTGCCCCAATATAATACAGTGGCAAGATTCAATGACCCATCTTCATATTTTCCTCTTCAACCTGAAGCAAACTATCGTTACTATCTGCAATGACACTTGCATTTCCTTGACCATCTGCAGATCTCACTTCTGTGCAATTGCTTTTGCTCGCAGTTTGAGACACATTGAAAACCAACTATTGACATATGAACCATCTGCCTGACAATTCTGCTACCAGTCCCATTGTTTTAAGCAGTTACTCTGTGTTAGCGCGAGTGGGCGAAACAATTACGACGGACCCAGGGTATAGTTTTATTTTCTTTACGTGGACGGAGGTGCAGTCAGGACATACAATCAAACTGTCCCGAAAGCACCCTGAAGACCCGCCGCAAAGGCTTACAGTTATACCTGAACTTCGGTATATTGTACGATTCAAATGCTAATGCTTTCTTTACGGTATTCGACTTTAACCACCCTGTCTTGATGTTTTCAAGTATTGAGACGATTGTTTTAAGTGTGTGTTAATCGTTTTTATTTGATTGGATATTAATGGGCTAGAATCTCCGGGGTTTGAACAATGGGTGTGCGATTATTCTCAAGACGTTTGAGGGGCGAGAGATGCTTCATTAGCTAGGCTCGTCTTTAGGTTTCTCCATAGGTTGTTTGACGGCGTTAGAAGTGCTGATTTGGTGGTGTGGGGATGTGTTTTTAATTTAGTTCCCGTAGGTGCTATCCTGTCCAGCTTCCTTTGTGTGCTAGTGCTCATTTGCATTCTGAAAGCAGGCTCTTGCCTGCTAGTCTGTGTCTGTTCCTTTGTGAGTTTTAGTGGAGAGGCTCTGAGTGTAATTTTAGTCTGCTTGCATATTGTGTGCCCAATTTCATAAAATCCTCAACAGCCATTTTCGAACGAGCATCTCAGATTTGGTCTAATTTTATTGTCCTTATCCAGCAATCGCAAGCAATTTTCTTGATCCATACAATTTTGTTTTGCTCCTGACTTCGCTCCTTCCTTATATTTCTATAATTTTGACTGTGTACTTTGACGCATTTTCTCTCATTATTATGTTAGCTAGATAAGTTACCTGATGGGAAATCACTAACTTTAGCAACTCAACTCATTTCATCTAGTAATAGCTATAAGTTCTGTGGCCATTATAAATGTTTAATTCTATCTCAGATTAAGTGAACCAGGCTTCTCCATCCTTTTCTTCAAAATCTGGAGGTTCTTGAACAGAACAAAGCACATCACATCCGCCTCAGACTAAGATTTGTTAATAATTCGACATTACCTTCCTTAAATTCTACCTTTGTAACCACTATTGTATTTATTTTGCATTTTGTGTTTTTAAACTCATATTTTTTCTCTCTCACATTAAGCCAATTTATTCCTTCAAATCTAATTCAAGCCGCACATTTCCTTGTCTCCTTTACATAATTGGCAACTGAGTTGCTGTTATTTTCAATAATTCAACATGTTTATCTTCTGCTTTTAAACGTTGAGCTTTCATATTCCTCCTCATTCTTTCGGGTAAAATTAAATTCTGATAATTCCCCAAATCCAAAGTTTTAATTCAACCGCCCGTTCCAAATATCCTTCTCTATATTAAGAAACACCTCAGGAACTGAAACAGCGAACTCTTGCAAATTAATCCCTTTTGAAACTACGCAAATACAACGCCTGAATGAAAGCACCAGTTCGTGAACACACACTGTAATTAAATTCATTAACCCCAAGAAATAATTACTCTGTTTTATCCAGACAATAATTCGCGAGGTTTATTAGGAACCTGATCACCACCCAAGTATCGAGACCAGCATTTTTTTTTCTCTATTTCGGATAATGGTGAGAATAGATCGCTATATTCTCCCGACAACTTAAGACTCAACTATACAAATTAAATCATTACTTAATAAGACAGTTAAACTAAAATTGAATAAAATAAAGGAGTTCAATTGTTATCCATTTGATCTGAAT
The DNA here is from genome assembly GCA_024679065.1 of Sphyrna mokarran. Lineage (NCBI taxonomy): Eukaryota > Metazoa > Chordata > Chondrichthyes > Carcharhiniformes > Carcharhinidae > Sphyrna > Sphyrna mokarran. The sequence continues at coordinate 100,281,357 of JAGIQG010000009.1, forward strand.
TTAAGCATGACAATAAAGAATCTTGGTTCTCACTGTTACAGCTTCTGTTCCAAATATGGTGCTTTCTTCTTTCAGACTCGAAAAACACTATTAATATACATATCAACCGTAAATATACTGATATAAGTAGTCTGAACAGACGTGAAGCTTCAAAGGGGTTTTGTCGAGTGGACTGTCTGAAGACATCCGTCTATAAGCAAAAATGAAACTCAACTCATTGCGAAATATACAGCTCATTCATGGATTCGTAACATCAATTTACTGTTTGCATCTATATTCACATTCAGATTGTTAATCATTTCTCCCAGGGGACGTTTTATTTTGCTAGGGAAAAGTACATTATCTCTTAACTAATGACCACATGACTACAGTCAGTAATTATTTTGTTTTCCCAGCAATCATGGATACCCAGCTAAAATGTTCCAATACAATGGAAATTCTACAGTCTAGTCATGTGCAACAGTGTCACAGCGGTTGACACTAATGCCACACTGCACCAGGGACCCATGTTTAATTCAAGGCTTACGCAGAGTATGTATACTCTCGCCCCCACCCCCGGCACCGCCCCACTCCCGTCTTCGTGGCGCTCCGGTGGGTTCCCTAGTGACTAGTTGCTTGCACTGTCCTTGCTAAATTCTTCATTACTGTCTTCAAAACAGGCGCCAGAATGTGGTGACTTGGGCATTTTCATAGTGACTCCATTAATGTAAACCTAGTAATGAAATTATAGATCAACAGAACATTTAATAAGTCAACGTTGAAAGTGGCTTAGCTGCATCATGCCCACAGAAAGCAGGATACATCCAACATGGACGGTTACCACACCACCAAACTACACATCATCATCACCAAACTGAAAGCCTGTGTATTCAATCAATGATGTCTCACGTAGTATGATTAATGATCTTCAGGTTTGTATTCCCCAATGACAAATGGTCCCGAACTGATATATCCTCAAAATATAACATGAGTTTGGAAGGTTGATGGCATGTTGGCATTGGACGGGGACGAGTTATGGAGGGTGGCGGGGGGAGGTTGGGGAGACGGAGGTGGTTAAGTGTTGATGACAACGATGCATTTGCTTAAATAAATAACGCATTTTATTGCTTAAAGTATCCAGCGAAATCTCGAATCAGTGCGGGGTAAGGGTCATATATATTTCACTTGTTGAATCCTGTGACGTATGTTTTTTTTAAAATTTCCATCTCATCTTCGTACACTTTGTCATCAATTCCTTGCTGTAGATTCCTAAACAATGTCATTCCAGCTCCACCCTAAATGGCAAACGCTCTATCGTAAAATAAGAATTATGGAAGATCAGTTTTGAACGCATACTCATGTAAATTATTAATTTCTTTTCAGAACTGAAGCAGTTCAGGTCGCCATCATAAAAAAAAACTGGATAGCATTGACCCATCGCATCAGAGGCAATTAAAAACACTGCCACACAAGTTCGATTGCGATGACATTCATGAAGAAAAGAATGAACAATGAACATGCAGAATTGTCAAAGTCATGAATACCTGAGCAGGGGACAGCAGAGATGGGAACTGGGTTAAAAAAGTCAGAAAAAAATTTGAAGACAACTTCGGACATCATGAGCATAAAGGGCCATCAACATTGTATTGGATTTGCCACTAGCAAAATCATAAGAGTAATGAAAAATGCTAGTGTTCTGCATCTTAATGCATGTAGTGACAAACAAATAATTCACTATACAAATTGGTAGAAGCCATGTTATCTGACAGGAATGTTAACAACATTATCCCATTTTTGAGATCAATATTCAGAGTTATTTGACTTTTTATAAGGACAGACGGGGTAGAAACAGCTGTACAATAGGGCTGATATCAAAACAGCAAGTAAGTGCAGTTCTGACGAGCGATTAAAGTTCAATGAATGTGGTGTCGAGTTGGGTGGAAGTGAAAGAAGCGAATGATTTGGAAATGGTGGTATAGTTAGTGCATGTCTGCAGAAAAGTAACCAAAATGCCTTAAAGTGTTAACGTGGAGAAATGCAAAAATATGTTCAAAAAACTCTACATTAATTATACCTTAAATTTTCGTGGAGATATAGCTAATTAAATTAATTAAACGTGATAGTCAATATGATTACTTAATAGAGCACTTTCACGATGGATTCTCCAGCAATATGGTATGGAGTTATGTAGCTATCAGGTGAAGTTTAATCTGGCAATGCACAATAAGGAAGATAAAGCAAGTTTCGTTACGATTAAATATTGTTTCAGAACTACTATAAACAATATGACGTCACTCAACATTCAGATAAATTATCTAGAAATTGAAACTTCAGTGTGCATGGCAATTTAAATATGAATTGCAAAAATATGGGAATGCAATTTGCCAAAGTGGTCTGGTCATATAGAGCAGGAGATAAGACAATCGATGAGAGCAATTCAGTGAGGCATTTCATGAGTCCAGCAAGAAAAAAAAATCCAGTAAAGGGGAAAGAATATAGCAAGCGAAGCAACCATTCATGGATAAACAATGAATTCAACGCGGGTGTTTAGACACATGCAAAAAGAAATATAAAAGTTGTTGTAGAAGTTGGTAGGGCAGAAAAGTGCGATAGATACAGAATAAAATAAATGCGGACTAAAGATATTGTGACTGAGAAAATACATTACGGGCAAATCTTATGCTACAAAGGGAAACTGGAAAACATTTTTTTTAAATTAATGTAAAAGAGAAGAAGACATAACTCCGGGAATCAGAATAATAGCAGAGGAGTTCAAAATGTATTTTGGTTCGAAAATACTGCCAGCATCGCATACATCTTTTAAAAAAAATGTTTACGTGGGCAATTAAAAATAGTCAAATTCAACAAAAAAAAGAATGAGACCAGCGACTTGTGGAGGTAATATGTGGATCAGTACTCAGACCGCAATTTCTGACAACAGTGGGAGTGGAAGCAAGTTGTAATTAAGCCTTAAACAGCTTACAACGAGATGTTGATAAGTTAAATCAATGGGCAAAAAAATTGGCGTATGACCTTCTATAAGGGAACATTTGAGATTGTTAATTTTGGAAGACAGAACAAGATGGCAGGTACTGTATTAATTGAATGAGATAACAAAAAGTTTTAATTAAAATGTAGTTGTGGCTCTTTGATCATGAAAAATATCAAGTTAGCATATAGGTGTGTGTCTCAATAGGGAAGTCGAATGCAATGCTGACTTTAATTTGAAAGTGGCAGGAGCATGAGTTTGTTCTGCCATTCGACCATGTGTGTTAAGCTTCACATCCCCATTTTCTTTAACACATTAAAAATTCGTCTAACTTCTTCTGAAAGTTAGACATTGCCACCGCACCCTTCGCATCTTGGGGTAACAAATTCCACAGATTCACAACCTTCTGTGAGAAGCCATTTCTCCTCAACTCTGTTTTAATTTTTTTACCCTTTGTCGTAGAATTATGACTTCGAGTCATACAAGAGAAAGCATCCGTTCCATCTCTAATTATCCAGACATGTAATCATCGAAGATAAGTCAATTCTATCTCACCTGATTTTTCTCAATTTCAGAAAGTTTTGGATTAAATTGTTCAATCTCTCTTCATACCACAAACGTCTAATCTTTGGGTTGAATTTGTTGAACACCTTTCTGAACTGCTTCCCACGCCACCACATTTCTCCTCAAACAGTGGGACAAAACTATGCACAATTCACGAGTGATATTTCACTGATAACTTGGACGGTGCCAACAGCGCATCCTTTCCTTTATATTCCACTCCTTTAGCAAAGCATGAGGAAATCCTATCCACTTTCCTTATATCTGCTATACGGGCACGATAGCTTTCTGTGACGCATGAACAGGACACAGAGATCCCACTGCACCAAAGCTCCCCGACTTCTCTCTGAATTTAGATAATTCGTCAACTTCCCATTTTTCCAAGCAAAATGCAAATCTCATAATTATCTATGTTATATTCCATCTGCCATCGCCTGGCCCATTTTCCTAACCTATCTATATCCACTTGAAAGGTTCGTATTTCTCCATTTCAATTATTGAGCTGCTCCAGTTTGCCAACATAAATACAGTTAGTGACATTATCACTGTATCTTTGGTCCAGAGACCCATTGTCATGTTCCAAGGACAAATTTCCAAATTCTAATTTAGAGATAACAGAATTTCAATTCAATAATAATCTGCAATGAAAAGATTGATGATGACCAGCAACCACTGACAAAATAAAAAAAAGCTAATTCAGCAATGTCCTTTAGGGAAGGAACTTTGTGACTTTGTCAATTCTAGCTTACACGCGACTCCCGGCACTCAGCAATGAAGCTGAATCTTAATTGCCTATTGGAATGGTGGAACAAAACTTTGGGCTACAATCAGGCCGTGCGCAGGGCAATCCAATCAACGTGTCACCAATATGCCTTCTGTTCCACTTTTGGCACAGGTACCCTGGAATTCTGCTGCACAAATGTGAAACATTCTTACCGTTCCATTACCCATCCAGGCATTGGCAAATCAGGCCACAGGGATGTGTTGCTGCTTCCGACTTACAAGCAATAACTAAACCAAGAGGATCTATCAAAAAAAATCATGTTGGTCTGCAGAATCGGATAGCATGTGTTAGCAAATTGGTCAGGTTTAAATGCACTGCGGCCAGCATGTCGTAGCACGTGTATAAAAGTAAATCCGCTATTTCCCAACCAGAAACTATGGATGAACATGGGTATCCTGTGATTGCTGAAGTCCATGTCTGAAGCGTTAGAGTCCGGCGACACTGTGTTTTACAAAGAAAAGTCACATGAGAGCTAAGGAGATCCATTACATACGCCAAAATACACAGCGGGACCAAATTGGAGACCGAAGTAAATCACAGGGACCTCCATTGACTGCGGAAAAGACTAAAAAGTATAACGGACTACAAATATGTAAAGTCGCCGGTACCTGGTGAGCTTAGTGCAATCAATATCTGTTTTCTGTAAAAGGTCATCGAGTGCACGTCTTTTATTCTGAAATTCCTAAATGAACTTTTACCTGAGGTCACCGTTTGCAGATGTCAGGGCATATATCCCGAAGACGACACCAGGAAAAATGACTGACCCGGCTAGGATACCAGGACGTACGTTGTACAGAGCAATTGGTCGGGTATCTGAGAGATAGAACAAAGAACAAAGAACAAAATAGCACGAGAAACAGCCACTTTGGCGCACTTCTACCCATGATCTCTGTCATTGTTTGTACATCTATGGATTGGAGCCAAGTGTGAGACAATTTTGGGAGAATTTGTTCTGTCAATCAGCCTAAGAGCACATCTTTGGGATGTGGGAGGAAATCGGAACACCCGGAGAAAACCCACACAAGCACGGGGAGAATGCACAAACTCCCACAGACCCAAATCCATGTATTTGCACAGCACAGCAATAGTCACGGAGCTGTCGTGTTGCCCATCAAATGGTCCAGGACAAGCGCACACTAACGACGTGAAACTCTAGGATACTCTCAAAAAATCCAAGAGAAGCCCTCTCACGACCCATCGCGTTTATGCCCCTTGTTGGACAACAAGGCGGACCGAAGTACCTGTAGGATAAAACAAAGTCATCAATATGATCGACAATTTACACACTTCCCAGTGAACTTCCAAGGCTCATGATTCCTATTTTAAATGTTTTCTATATCGCAGCATTCTCATTCTGTTCATGCGCCCATTTGAATATCTCTTAAATAACTCAAGAGTGCTTGCCTCCACCACTGTACTTGGCAGCGCGTACTATATCCCCACCACCCTCTGTGTGAAAGAAAACTCGTTCTAGCATTCAAATTATACCTTAACCCCTCACCCTAAGCCCGTGATCCCTCGTGTTATTTGAGTCCATCCTAAGAAAAAGCTTAACCCTGTTTACTCTATCTATACCCCTCATAATCTTGTACACCTCTATTAAATCTCCGCTAAGTCTAGTCTTTCGAAGTAAAACAGCCACAAATTGCCTAACATCTCCTCGTAACTCAGACCCTCCATACCAAGCAGCATCCTGGTACACCTCTTCTGCACTCTCTCCAGAGTCTTCATGTCCTTCCGGTAGTAAAGCGACCAGAACTGGACGCAATATTCCAAATGAGGTCTAACCAATGTTTTATACAACTGCAACATTAAAGGCCATCTCTTGTACTCTATACTCCTTCCTATAAAGGCTAGCATACCATATGGTTTCTTCACAACCTTCTCCACCTGCTCTGCCACCTTCAGAGACTTGTGCACCCGCATCCCTAGGCCCCTCTGCGTTTCTACACTCTTAATAGGTCTATCCTTTATCATATACCTCCCCCCTACATTCTTTCTCCCGAAATGCATCAACTCACATTTATCAGGATTGAATTCCATCTGCCATCTGTCTGCCCAAGCTACCAGCCTACCTATGTCCTGCTGCATCGCCTGACAGTGCTCCTGACTATCCGCAAGTCCAGCCATCTTTGTATCGTCTGCAAACTTGCTGATCACGACACTTACTCCCTCTTCCAAGTCACTTATACATATTACAAATAGAAGAGGTCCCAGTACCGAGCCCTGCGGCACATCACTAATGACAGATCTCCAGCTAGAAAAACACCCTTCCACTATTACTGTATGTCTCCTATTACCAAGTCAGTTACTTATCCATCTAGCTACCTGTCCTTGTATCCCATTAGCCTTGACCTTTTCAACTATCCTCTCGAGGGACATTGTCAAACTCCTCACTGAAATCCATATAGACGACATCAACGGCTCGCCCTTCGTCGAACCGTTTCATCACCTCCTCAAAAGTTCTACCAGATTCGTAAGGCACGACTTTCACTTAACAAAGCCATGCTGCGTATCCCTAATCAGATCGCAATGTTCTAAGTGCCTATACATCTTATCTCTAAGAATCCCCTCCAACAGCTTTCCTACCACTGATGTCAAACTCACCAGCCTATAATTTCCAGGGTTATCCTTACTATCCTTTTTTAAACAACGGTACAACATTAGGTATTCTCGAGTCCTCTGGGACCTTATCTGTGTCCAAAGAAGAGACAAAGATTTGCATCAGAACCCCAGCAATTTCACCTCGTGCCTCCCTAAGCAGCCTGGAATAAATGCCATCAGGCCGTGCAGATTTCTCAGTCTAAAGCTACCTAGAAGATCTAACACTTCTTGCCTCGGTATGGATATTTCCCTCAATTGGTCTACAGTTCCCACAGAGAGAGGACCATTCAACAAGCCCCTCTCCTTCGTGAATACTGACGCAAACTATTCATTCAGGATCTCCACCATTCCCTCGGGCTCTAAGCACAGTTCCCCTCCTCTGTCCTTAAGAGGTCCGATTTTTCCTTTAACCACCCTTTTTTTCCTAACATAGGAGTAAAAAGCCTTTGGATTTTCCTTAATCATATCTGCCAAAACCTTTTCATGCCCCTTTTTGCCCTTCTAATTCCCCGTTTGAGCTCCCTCCTACTCTCTCTATTTTCCTCCAACGCTCTCTCCGTTCCCAGCTGCTTTGACCTAACATATGCCTCTCCTTTCTTCCTAACCAACTCCTCAATATCCCTAGTAATCCTCGGCTCTCTAATCCTACCTTTGCCATCTTTCCTCTTTGCTGGCACATATCTTTCTTATAACATTTTCAGTATTCCCTTCAAAGAATCTCACATGCCTAGCGTGGTCTTATCCTCGAACAACTGTTCCCAATCAGTTTCTCTAATTTCCTGCCTAATCCAACTGTAGTTAGCCTTCCCCCAATTCAGCACCCTCCCCCTAGGGCAACGAGCATCCTTCTCCATCTGTATCCGGAAGTAGACAGAGTTGTGATCACTCTTAGCCACATGTTCTCCTACTATAAACTCACACACCTGACCTGGCTCATTACTCAGAACTAAACCCAATATAGCCCCCTCTCTAGTCGAACTAGCTGCATACTGCTCCAATAAACCTTCCAGTACACATTTTACAAATTCTTGCCCGTCCGAACCCTGAGTTTTAGGTACCTTCCAATCCACCCCAGGGAGAGTAAGATCTTCAACTTCTTTTTACAACAATCTGAGTTCCACATTTGCTTTAAGATAAACATCATTCAGGAACTAAAGAAAAGCAGAGTATCTCAGTGAATATCGGCAGTTGAGTCTCACGTGCGTCATTATGAAGCGTTTGAAAGATTAGTCATGGTGCGAAACCAATTTCCCTCTTCCCAGCAGATTGCCTGGATCCATTACAGTTCGCCTGCTCACACAAAAAAAAAACTGCAAGGGATGCAATTTCCTAGCCTTGCCATCAACCCAGGAATATCTAGATAATAAAGACGTATTTCAGTCTCGCTCCTACTTATTGAATACAGCTCAGTCCTCAACATGGTTATTCGGGCCAAACTCATCTCCAAATCTGTGGTTCTTCCATCGGCTCGTGTGACCACAGTAGCTATTCTTCACTGTCAATAAATCGAATGAGATAATTATTGACTTCTAGAAGCATAGTGGATGGCACACCCCTGCCTATATCAATGGGATGCGGGAGAGACGGTCAAAACCTTCAGGCTTTTAAGTGTCGAGGTCACCAACAACACATCCTGACCCCTCTTTGTGGATGGTGTAGTTAAGAAAGCCCATCCCTGTATTTTCTCAGAGGCGATGGAATTCGGTCTGATTGTTACGGATTTCCAAAATAATATATATTTTTTCTCTATCACAGCTTGGTATGCCCCTTGATCATCCCAAACTTGCAAGAAAGTACAAAGTTCATACTGAAACCCAGTCCATCACTTAAAACCAACCTCCCTTGCCCACATTTCCCATTGTCTCAAAAAAAAAACAGCCTGCATAGTTAAGGACTATGCATCACCATCGGTGTAACTTTTTTCTCCTTTACCGTCTAACTGAAACATAAAATTCTGAAGACATGAAACGTCCAACTCAAGGATAACTTCTTCCCTTATGCAATCCGAAATTGAGTGGACCTCGGTTGATTTCTCTCTGCACCCTAGCTTTGACTATAAACTTGTATTCCTTCGTTCTCTATGAGTGGCTATCTTTGTCTATTTAGTGTGCTTGATGCATTTCTTTTTCAGTGCGTATTAACACCTGCAGCAAGAGTAAATTATTTCAGTGCAATTTAAATCAAACATTATCAAAGGCATTATCAACTGTGCAAATATCTTTTCTAGTAAGCATCGCAAATATCCCATGAACTAATGAAAATGGTCAAAACTAAACGATGACTAAAGCCTAATACGATTACAGAAGAGCGTGAGCTGGTGAAAATCAGACAGATGGAGGATGTTTGCAAACGAGAAGTAATGCAGTTTGGCGGGGGAATAAAATAAAACATTTTATTTAATGCCGAATGCTTGCACAACTATAAGATGCACAACTATCCTGGTGCATAAATCACAAATCACTTGCAGCCATGCGCAGCATGCTAGGAAGAAAGCTCATAGAACGTTTCAGTTTATCACGACAGAAATTTACTTCAAGTGTAGGAAGGTTACGCTTCATTTTATTGGACTGAGAATAGATCTATTGTACTACTTAAAGTGTTGGTTCACTGACTTAAGGAAATATGTAAATGGTTCAGAAACAGTTCAGCAAAGATTAATTGGAATAATTTCAGGATTATGCAAGTTATTGAGCAATAACGCATTGGAAAAGGGTTAGATTGCTATTCAGTTGAGTATTTTAGATTGGAAGGGAATTAGGTGTCCTATTTACAATTGATGCAATTTTGATAGGTTGAATATATTCTTTAAACTGAGTAACTGGAGTCGCTTTTAATTTAGAGATGAGGAGATCCTGTTTTCTTTAAGAGTCGCGAGTCTCTGAAATTCGCTTCCTCAACTGCTGTGGAAGTCCTGTCTTTGATTTTTTACTTAAAGACAAAGCTAGGTAGATTCTTGTGTAATGTGGGCAGAAATGCAGGAATGTGAGGATGAAGGTTCAATCAGATCAGCGATTATATCATTTAGGAGTGATATAGACTCAGCCAACAGAATGCTGATTCCTAATGCTATTTCATAGCATTAGATTGGCAATCTAGTTGTACCATAGATTGGCAATCTAGTTCTCGACCGACAGGAAGGGAAACATATTGCAATGACCAAAGAGCTGATATCAACGCACTTTAGCGAAAGCAGAGCCATCTAAATATCCTGTCTCTGAAGTTGGGTTTACGTTATTTAAAAATAGTACTCTTGTGCATTACGTAGTTCTTGAACTCATAGTTCAGAAAGTACTGTTCAATGGTGAGTATTCTTATATCTTACTTACTGCTCATTTGAAGAAGTTTTTTGCACTCTAATGAAAAGAAAAATCTTATATAAGAAAATGTCACAGTAAGCAATTAAAAACGATCTGAAGGATCCAGCGGTTAAGTTATAATGCTTAGTTGTTAATAAATAAAAGACGTGATACGAGCAAAGTGTTTACTTAACCAAAATTATATATTCTAGGCATCATTGTTTTAAGTGATTATATATTTCGAAATTTGAATAATTTGAAAAATGCTTCTGAAGAATGCGAAGTATCTGTGTTTTTGCTAAGGAACAGTGTGCAAGTGCATATTCTATCCAGATGATATCCTTAACCTGATGATCATAATGTGCAACTTGTGTTAAATTTCTTATGATTCCCGAAGATACTTCCATTTGGAGGTTTTTTGACGTGTGGACAGAAATCAAATAAAAATTTAAGTAGGGGAAAATAGCAATTAATGGATATTTGAATCTCAACACGAATGTTGTGCATAATATAGTTTTCTTACAATATCGACTGATAGTAGTTGGCAGGAAAGTGGAGTAATGTTCACAATTTTACCGAATTGCAGATCAGGTTTGAAGATCATATGTAATGAAAATACTGCAATTTGTTGAGATCTAAGTCTTAAAGGATTTTCTGCATGGAAGGAATGTTTTCTGTATTACGTCCTCAGGTATGGATTAGTAATATAAAAGGGCGAGATAAAATACATTTTTTCCGGAGTTGTATTCTTGATCCTAAGGCAAATCAGCAGTGTTTTAAATTCCACCAGCAGTCCATCAAGGCAAAAGGTCCTGAAATTTAGCATCGATCCGAACGTGATACCATTACATGTTCGTTGGCACAAATATCATGCAGAGTTTCTGCCACGCCAGCTCCGTGAGTATCCTCCCGCTCCTTCTAATCTTTGTGACTATATTGTAGACTACGTATGTTTGTCCTGTAGTTTCGTATTTGCACGGTGATTGTCGAGACTCCAGTTTATCTCCATCATAAAGCTCATCAGAAATATTTCCTGCTTTACCATCCGCACTGGTGTGGCTGAAGTGTTCATATGTTAGCAGTTAACCTGTGTTACCACATTATTACCATCAAATCAATGGGGTTTAGATCAGGAATTCCAGACCTAAAGGTTAGAAGAGTAAAGTTACAATACAACACTCCCACAGCAAATAAACGAATGGCTCTTTTGAGTTAGTTTGGAAAAGAAACACGAATTTAAACCAGTACGTAAGATAAACATGAAGTAAAAAAAAAGAATGGCACGTGGGTTCCATTGGAACCTAATTCGGCGAGAGAATCAGCGGACAGAGTGGAAAACAAAGGGCCGACTAAAATTACCTCTATCTTGGGGAAAAAAATAATGTTTATTAATATGGCGTCATTTAGGAATAAGTACAAAGCCTATCTGGCAACGACCGAGCAATCCGTTCTTATTACATATTCGAGAAAGTTAACATGGTGTAATTCTAAATAAAAATTGAACTGACAACAAGAAATAAATCAAAATCTGTATGGTTTTAGTAACAGGAAATTGTGTGTGAATTGCTTCATCGAGATCCCTTTTGGTTGTTTAATATGGATTTCGCGTGTTATTCGGTTACTTTTCCAGTTAAATCAGCCATCCGAAATATGTCAATGCCTGAAGTTGATAACGAAAGTGTGGGACCGTGTTTCTTTTATGGATGTGTTTTCTTGTCTCGATTGACTCTCCTGGAATCTTTTAGAATGTAGCATGCTCACGGTTATCCTTCCAGAATTAACAGCAGAGAGCTGAAGGAGGGAGCCTAGAGTGTAAACCGGCGTTGTTGAAACTGCACCATATCTGTTCTGAGGCCGATTGTGTATGGTTTATGTATCCTCCGATACATCACTGCTCTGATTAATCGCTGTCTCGGCGTGAAACTTCGTCCTTCAGTAAAGAGTATTCAAGGACGTGTGGAACATGTCTATAATGGAGTTTAAATAATGCAGATGAAATTATGACATTATTATAAAATTATCTGTTTATTTATGGTATTTTATATTTTTTCTCTACGTCATCAATCCTTATGCCTGACATCAACACATGGACGTACATACCTGAGTATTCTTCTTCCTGTTTGCCTACGATTGGAACGAAAGAAAATAATGAGAAAAAATAAAAACGAAACCAATCATGCGTAACATTTTTTCCCGGAACAATGACAGAAGTAAGTATATGAAAATGTAAGCAAAAAAATGTTCCCAATAGCAATTAGCAAACACGTCAGTTCCACCATTTAGAATGGTGGATATCACAAAGTCAACAACATCTCCTTGGCAACCTGTTTGGTGCTCTGCCACGCAAGTTAACATTCCCACAACAGTAATTCATACATCGTATTCTTCGAAAATACGTTTCTTGTACCCTTAATGAAACTGGAAAATCTGCCATTTATTTGTAACCGGTTCTTTCGATTCTTTCCCTGTCGGTATAAGAAAGAATCAGAAGTTTGCCGAGAACAATGTGACAACAGAGCGTTAATCTGTGTTGACGAGTTTACCAATTTTTTGTGACATCCTTATTCACGATGTTTTCAGAATGAACATTGTGCATAAGATTGGTTGCCAAGGAAAACAATACCATGTGGAAAGATTGCACAAATTGTCTTCATTCAAACGATCAAACACATTTCTTCTTAAAATATTGGCAGTAAGATTAATGCAGCTCTGCGTATTGACGTTCATTAAAGAAGCAACATACTTTTTGTTCAGGCAGCAAACATGCGAATTAAATTGACTGTTCGCTCATGTAATTTGCTAATGCAGGTAAGTGAAGATCTCCCTAAGGTTAAGCCGTATACCGCAGGTAAATATTAAAGGCGAACTAAGCAAATTAATCGTGGAAAATCAATAAATATCAAGATAAATTTCAGAAGAGAAGTATATATATTTCAGATAACAAATCTCACCAGCGTCCAACAATTTTGCCTTCAGGGTCATTATCTCTTGGAAACAAAGTCAGTATGCGTATCACATGTTAGAAACTGTGAAGGAGGTTTGCGTGTCCTCACACGAAAACAACAACAAAAAAGAAAATGTCAGCAGGTCTGGCAGCATTTGTGGAGAGTGAGGCTGTGTCAATATTTCATGATCGAATGGTTCGTATTTTAAATGACGTATCGGACGTAGTTAAATAAGAAAACAAGGTATTAAATCTATTTTTGTCTCAGCAGATACTACGAAACCTGCTGTCGTTTCACAATACTTTCTGCTTTAAACAAAAAAGTGTTTTGCCACTGTTCAATGATTTTAAGATACATTAATTTTGTAATGATCGTTTTAAACCTTTCATGCAATATTCATGAAAATAATCATTTTATTAATTTATAGGGAAAAAAAAAAACATATTCGAAATAAAACGTCCAGCTAGCGGTTTTCAACATAACATTATTCTGAAAGAAAATAAAATAGAATTCATCAACTTTGCTGCTTAGATTACTTGTCACTTATTCTAGGAAGAACATATTGAACACCAGCAAAATACGTATATCATTGCTTCTTCAAACCTATTTGGATTTTGTGGCATAATCAATGCAACAGTTCAATTATGACTGCAAAACTTGAAATGTGGCATATATTTCACCTTTACGCAAATTAGTAACAATTCATGCACTAAATTTACTTTTTGATGTTTTGAGCAAGTGCAAAAGAACGTGTTTATGTTCCAATTTCTGCATATGCATAATAATGCACTGCACTATGCTTGCAGCTAAATTTATTTAAGTTCAATTTCCGTTTATATCAATTAATTAAAAAAAAATAACTTTTGCACTTTTATTGGACAAAATTACATTATTGGATATGTTACAATTTATCAGATCATGACCAAAAATGTTGATGGACAATGAGAGACATAGATAGCCGTAAGTCTGCGTGTTCGCAAAATACAGTGATGACAATCTTTCATTTGCAAGAGGGAATGCTGGCATGGTAAAGAGTGCATGACGACTGGACAGAAATATTTAGGTTAATTGAACGCAAACATAACTGTCAAAATATGTTACAAGCCAGGAAATACGAAATTGCCTATTTTCAGGAATAATCGGCATAAGCACAGCATCAAATAAGTGAGAAAGTTCAGATCATGAAAAGCAGAGTGATCTGCTTAACCCAGCACATTAAACACAAGTTTGCTACATTGCCAGTAGGGCACGTATTTAGGAAATATTAAGCAATATTATTGGCTTTTCTGAGTAGCACTGAAAACAGAATTAGAGCGATTGAGCTTCCATTATTCAGGTGGTCAGTGGGAGCCTTTTCGGATAATTACATATTGTGCATGGGTCACCTTATTTAATGGAGGATATAAACACCGTTGAAGCAATTCAAAGATGTCTTATCATCTTATTAGGAAAGGAGGGATACAGTCTCCTTCCATCTGTTGGTGACTATCATAAAATAAGTGAACAGACTGGGTATAAAATTTCTGAGTCGTCCAGATAAGGTGCTGGTACAATAGGTTATTTCCATTCATGGAATAATTTCGAATTAAGATCAGTAGCTCGTCATTTCAAAAGCAGATGAATAGTACATTTCTTTCTTGCAAGTTGTCATGACATTTGTATTAACTGAAAGTGATGCAAATAGAGCTTTGAAAAATTACTTCTGGTAGAGTTGACAGAGTTATGGTAATCAAGGTTTTTTGTTACCCGATTTGAATACGTGACCGAATACAGGGCTTGAATACTGACTTCAGGATGGGATCAAAATAGCCACGTCCGGATGAAACTGGAAGGTCTGCCGATCCTTCTACTACCGATCTTTCTGATTCTTTATTGCAAGTTGTGAGCTTAGCTGATTGCAATAGACCCGTGTGGAGATTACATACCAGCATCTTTTTGCAATAGTTGTCTCACTGAAAATCAAAGGGACAGACAGTTTATTTATTTCCGTACGTTATCATGAATTTTATTTTACAAATTGCAATTGACACTGTAACCAAGTAAAATAGATTAGTTGTACACAGATGAGCTCACTAATTGCGCTCAAAGGCTGGACGGCGACTCAAGTGTTAGCATTCAAGCCTCTTGCACTGGGGTCTCCAAGTTCAATTCAGGCAGTATGTGGAAATTATATATGCTGCCCGTGTCTGCCTGGCTTTCCAACGTACATGGATAAGAAACTCAATGCTAATACGATGGACAGAAGCGGGTATTCCGACTCCATTCATTTGCGGAAGGTCAGCTGGGCAATACTAATTTCCTTTGAACTGAGACGCTTGATGACAATTTCAGATTTCTTAGTTCAGTTTGTACTCTTTGCAGGCAACATGATGTGTGCTTCTTTGGAGCAATCTCCTTTATGTTCCAATTCCACAGCAATTAATATTGTGGTGGCATTATAAAAATAAAATTGAAACAGGGTATCGTTTCTCTCATGTGAATCCCAATAAAATTTTCAAAAGCTAAGACTAATCGTTTAGGGCACTCAAATGTCGAATATTAAAACGCTGGGGAAAAGGGACAAGAGAGTTAAATGTTAGGTGCCAGTAAGGGAAGATCACATAAGAAAACAATTCTTTGTGAGTTTACAAATAGGGTTTATGATTATTTAGATAAACGTGATAATTTAGACATTGATTTGCATATGTGAAAGGCAGAAATGTTTGCTGTACTTCAAGGGCAATTAAAAAAAAACATAAATCTGGCCAGTGGTCTACAGGTAGACAGATAGATAGATAGATAAATAGATAGATAGACAGACGGACAGAAGTGCTGACCTGTTCGTACAGGCAGAAGAGATTGCGTGTCGCTAGTGCCCATTTGTGTCTTCAATAAACAAAGCGAATAATAAAAAAAATGTTCCTATGCATAGCGTATTGTGCACATTGTGGAAGAGAACACAATCACAAAAGTTTTGCTAATAACATTTTTCCCTGTAACATGATGTAAATCATTTAATTCCTGAAAATTGGTTCATCTGGCAAAACTGAGAAATACAATTAAGATGACTTCCAAAGATTATTGACTGAAAAGCATGATGCTTCATAACCAATTATCATCGCGAGATTGTTCAGGTTACATTTAATGATTCTTGTGGAAAGCAAACGCATTGCTCAGTCTGCGGCAATCTGCAAAACGTTGATGCAACACTGCATTTGCTGAAAACGATACACTTCCATAATGTCTAGTCTGTGTACACAGAAAACGAAGATTGTTTGCTGAAGATGCCTTGTCCAGAATGGTGGCGCTGGGAACGTAATATCAATAGAACTGACTGCCAAAGCATCATCACAATTTTGTGCAGGAATGAAAATCCACTATTTGGAAATACCCACAAAAAGTCAAAACAACAACACATATCTCAGGAATATATAAAATGCTCATTCAGAGAGTGGATGTTGAGGCAAGGATTGCGGTAAATGGTGTCAGAGTGCAAGCCTTGAACTATGATTGCTTCCCTGAGGATAACATTTAAAATAACCAAATGAAAAAGAAATTGATTACTATAAATTAAATTTATATAAAAGAAACATTACGGGAATATAAAATAAAATGTGGAAAAATACAAACAACTCCGTCTGAAAGTATGGTGTTTACAGGATGACTCACACAGATACTGGGTAATTCCGAAATTACAGGGATGACATATTAGGAAGTAAGTTGATGCTGGTGTTATTGTACATTTAGTTTCTCAGTCTACATACCAAAAAAAGCACAGAATAATCTTTGTTTAAAATATGCTAATAACATTTTAAGTGTATACGCAAGAGCGTTTTTACGACTTAAATTTTACATCATCACTAACATGCAGTCGCGGGAGCAAAAATATGCAATAGCCCTTCAGGTGGTGTATTGTAATTTTTCTTAACTTTTTAGGATTCAATAGGTAGAAAATATAAACATTAACTGGAGTGTTGTCAACAGATTGTTCGATATCAAAACTGATGGAAAAAAACTTCCTGGATAAATAACATATTGCATTCGAAGAGACAATCGGCTTAGTGAATTAAATGGATGAGAACATCAAGAGAAAGCCTAATAATCAAGGAAGATTTTATTTCCTAAAATCAAGAGTAATTTCATATGAATACGGCCTCAAGAATAAACATGACTTGTCTACACCGTTGTGTTAGATCTGTACACAGTCTGTGACGTGGCTTCACCCATTTTCAACTATCATGAACTAAGATGGTTCAGTTCTAATTTGTGATTATGTTAAAACAATAATAAGCACAGAAATATTTCTTGCATACATGCAAGAAATATGCACCAAGTGTAATTTGATGTTCTACTGTGGCGTTTCCTGCTCACTCAGAGGGTTAGGAAAATTTAAAGATCAACAGGAAAATGCTATAAAGAAAAGTGTGATAGATTATGAGAGCAAATTAGCTCAAAATGCAGAAACAGTTCCTGGAAGTTTCTACAATTGTAAAAATCGCAGCAGAGAAGCTAAGGCAAACATTTGTCATTTAGAGGATGAGAATGGGTATCAATTGCTGAAATTATGAAATGGTCGAGACATTGAACAGGTCGCTATTGTGACAAAATGAATAGTATTCTCCTCTCGTAGAATTAACACTCGAGGAACGCAAGAAGATGAGCCTTCTTTTCATAATTAATTTTAACTGTATGAAATAGTACCATCTGCTTACAGCAATTTTACTGGCGATTTTAAAATAGCCATCTGGGACTTTCTCTTTAAAATAAACAAGTAACACTATTTTATCTAACAAACTGTGAACAGATTAAGTAAACGATAAACAAACAGAATAAATCACTATTTTGTATTCGAAGAGATACTCGGCTTAGTGAATGAAATGGAAAAGAAAATCAAGAGAAAGCTTAATAATCAAGCAAGATTTTTCTAAAATCAAAAGTAGTGTCATATGAATACAGCCTTAAGAATAAACATGGCTTGTTAATACTGGAGTGTTAGATATGTACACAGTCTGTGACGTGGCTTAAATAATAACAATTCTCACTTATTACAAATAAGAAAATACAATTTTAGTCACATTAAAAACGCAGTCAGTTTTGCCGACTTCCTGGAATCGTTTTGCTTCATGATTATGTTCTTGTGTCTTTTGAGAGGAAGTAAGGCTTTCTCTTGAAACATATATTGCGGCTGTCACACTGGTTTTAAGTTATCGGATTACATTTCTCCAGCTGTGACCTATGGCCTTAATTGGTGGAAGATGCAATGGCTGTTTTGTAACAGTTTGAAGCTATGAGCTGTAGCTTTTAAAGTCTCAGTGACATACCAACATTCGTACAATAAGATTGGGCCACAAGTTTTCAAAACATCAAAATCGAAATCCAATAGGCAGTTGATTTTCAAATTCCTATTTCAAATTGTTTGTTTAAAATTAAAAGGTATATATTCTGGTTCAAATATCTGAAATCTGTTGCCAATGTAACCGTAATGTTGCCTGATGTCTTGTTTCAGTCTGAATTGGATTTTAGCACCTGCACTTTTTTTGTAAAACAAAACTCCTTTTCAGTGAGTGCCTTTTTTTTAACAACGGTTTCACTATTTTACAAACACTAACTTTGAAATATCTCCCCCTTCCGGAAAAGAACATGAACCATCACCATAAAAATTATTGCTTTATGCATATTCTTCCTTTAAAATCGAGATATTGCATCCAGAATAATATTGATCCAGTGTCAGCTGGATTGTAGGGGAGGGGAGGGGGATTGGATAACTATGTGAAGTTACAGAAGTAGGGCCTGGGGTGGTCAGTGCAGACTTGTTGGACTGAATGGCCTCCTTCTACACTGTAAGACTTCTTCGATTATTTACATGATTAGAGGTAAACAAGTCTCCTGGCTCTGATGGAATGTATGATGTAGAGATGTAGGGTGTTGGACTGGGGTAAACACAGTAAAAAGTCTGACAACATCAGTTTTAAATCCAACCGATTTATTTGATAGTAAACTCGCAAGCTTTCGACTCTATGGCCTTCATCAGGCGAATGAGCTGTTCTGGTCTCCAACAGCACACACACCAGCACAGATTACTGATTAGAATACAAATCTTTAGACCTAACTATTCAAGTCTTAAAGTGGCTAACAATGTGAGTGGAAGGAGCACTGAGGTTAAAGAGATGTATAATTTCTCCAGACAACACAGTAAGGGAGTTTTTTTTTGCTAACCCAGACAAGTCGAGGGGGTTACAGATGGTATGACATGACACCAAACAAAATGGTGGGGGAATTGTAAACACATTCATTGTAATTTACAAAACGTGCTACACTCTGGACCACTCTTGCAGATTAGAAAACAGCAAATGTAACACCACTGTTAACAAATAGAGGTAGATATGAAGCAGGTAAATATTGATTGGTTAATTTATCACCTGTATTGTGATAACTGCTTCAGTCTATGATCAAGGACAAAATAGTGGGACTTATGTGTGTGAGTTATCCCATTACGATGATGCAAAATGAGTTCATGACAGCCATGCCAATTTAAACTTGATACTCCAATTATTTCAGGACATTCCCAGCAGAATGGACTATGGGATGCTGGATGTGGTGTATCTGGATTCCCAGAAGATAGTCAACAAAGTGCTGCACAAAAGGATGTTGCATATGATAAAGTTGTATTGCACAATGACTAATGTACGGGCATGGGTAGAGGATTGGATAACTAACAGAAAGCAAAAATAAGGTAAATTGAACTTTTCCTGATTGGCAATCATGACGAGTCTTGTGTCTCAATTGTTAACATTGTAGCC
Source organism: Sphyrna mokarran (assembly GCA_024679065.1). Taxonomy (NCBI): domain Eukaryota; kingdom Metazoa; phylum Chordata; class Chondrichthyes; order Carcharhiniformes; family Carcharhinidae; genus Sphyrna; species Sphyrna mokarran. The sequence goes on from JAGIQG010000009.1 coordinate 100,301,294, forward strand.
GCATTTCCTTACAATTGACATAAATATTTGCAGTTTCAGATAAAGTGCAGCGTGTCAAAGTTTGCAGATGACATTAAGATAGTTACAAAACTACATGTGCAGAGAATACTCAATGTCTGCAAACACTAAATGAGTGCACATGGGTATGCCAGATTTGTACAACTTTGGTAAATATGAGATCATCCATTTTTGTAGGGGCATTAGAAAAATGGCGTATTATTTAAATGCAAAAAGTTGCAGCCTGCTGCTGTGCAGAGGGTCCTGACTGTTTGTATGCATGACGTTTGCAAAAGGTTAGTTTGCAGGTGCAGCAGGTAATTTGGAAGGCAAGTGGAATTGTGTCCTTCATGGCTAGAAGGAAGGAGTTTAAAGTTAGGATGTCATATTGCAGCTATACAAGGTGCTGGTAAAACCACACGTGGAGTAGTATATACAGTTTTGGTTTCCTTACTTAAGACACAGCATACCGACACTGGATGGGGGATGGTGGATGGGGGGGCAGAGTGGGAGACTTGGTGAGGGGGTGCAGATGAGATTCATTAGATTGATACCGGATATGAGTGGGTTGCATAAGAAGAGACATTGTTTCGACTGGGACTATATTCAGTGCCATTTAGAAGAATGAATGGGGATTCTATTGACATATAATGACGAATGGTATAGATAGGTAGAAACAGAGTGATCATTGTCACTGTCAGTTAAACTGAAATCGGGGCATTGCCTCAACATGAGGGGAACAAAATTTGCGCCTAAGTCGAAGAGGAACTCCTTCAGCAAAAATGTTACGATCTATAGAATTCCCTGCCCAGTGAAGATGTTGAAGCCATTCATTGATTTGTTTTACTTTCAGGCAAATATATATGTTTAAACAATATCGGAATTAAGGGACGCGATGACTGGACGGGTAAGCGGAGTTGAGTCCATGGAATATCAGCCATGATCTTATTGAATGGCGGGACAGGCTCAAGGTGCCAAATGGATACCTCTTGCTACTATTTTGATGTTATTATGTTCTGAATGAGCATTGCACGTCATTACTTACTGGTCGATTGAAGCAGTTTTCTGCATTCTAATGGAAAATAATAATAAACACTGCAGTAAATAACTAAAACCTCATAACGGATCAAACAATTAAATTACAACGCACGAACGTCATTAAATGAAACATGACATGGGAGGGAACTGTTTAATGCATTGTCATGAATATTTCAATATTTACCTAATTTGTAAACTGATTTTTGTGGGGGGGCGGGGGGAGAGGGGCGTTGCAAGATGTCGATGTGCCTTTCGTATGGAAACACGTTATACCTCGTAACCAACTGATAGTCTCCTGTGATCAGAAGATCCTCAACGTGCAACTTACGTCAAATTGCGGAATTAGTTGCCTGATTTTGTCCATATATATTCGAAATTTGAGGGTGTTGACAAATGTATGGAAGAGGGAGCAAATCACATTTGCCCGAATGCAAGCACAGCAGTTCTACCGGCGATAAAAAACGCAATGCTCATAACAGTCTGATAAAAGTTTTCCGTCAGGCTAACTAATTCAAATATCTCTCCCTCACCTGAGATGGATCTTTAATGTTGTGGAAGGATCGATGTTTAAGTGCATATTGTAGGCTGGAGGTAAAGATGTGATGGCTATCAGTTTATTTCCATCATTTGGGTCACTAGGAACTTCTTCCCTGATTACTGTTTGCAATTGCTGTAAAATGCCCTACATGTTGATGCATGATCTTGCCATCAAATTCACAGGAGTAAAAGAAACTTGAGCTCGGGGCTTATAGGCAATAATGGCACGTGCGTGGTGCATTTTCAGAGAGGACTGATAATTTAACTTTGTTGAAACGAGATTTTATCTTTCAAGGTTATAATCAGACACTGCGTTTCAAGTAACATAATTGAATGATTAGTGGTTTGGCAAGAGGACATCATTTGGATAGAGCGTGCACACATTACGATGACGGGAAAACAAGTAACAACAAACTACTAAATTAAAGGTGAAGAAACACACACAAAAAAATACAGCATCATTTCGCATTTGTAACGCTTGTCAGGCAATTTATAGTTATTTAGAGAGAAATGAATTGATTGGGGATAGTCAGCATGGTTTCGTGAAGGGTAGGTCATGCCTTACTAACCTCATTGAGTTTTTTGAGAAAGTGCCCAGAGAGGTGGATGGGGGTAAGGCGGTTGATGTAGTATATATGGACTTTAGTAAGGCTTTTGATAAGGTGGCCCATGGAAGACTTCTACAGAAAATGCAGATGTGTGGAATAGAGGGTGATTAGCTAATTGGATTAGAAATTGGCTGGCAGATAGAAGACAGAGGGTGGTGGTTGATGGGAGATATTCATCGTGGAGTTCGGTGACAAGTGGTGTGCCTCAGGGGTCTGTTTTGGGGCCCCTGCTGTTTGTAACTTTTATAAATGATCTGGATGAGGGTATTGAAGGATGGATTAGTAAATTTGCAGATGACACTAAAGTCGGTGGAGTGGTAGATAGTGAAGAGGGGTGTTATAGTTTGCAGAGGGACTTAGACAAGTTGCAGAGCTGGGACGAGAGGTGGCAAATGGAGTTTAATGTGGAAAAGTGTGAGGTAATGCACTTTGGCAGGAACAATAAGTGTGTAGAGTATAGGCTAATGGTAGGGCTCTTAATAGTGTTGAGGAACAGAAGGATCTTGGTGTATGTGTCAATAGATCCCTGAAAGTAGGCAGTCAAGTGGATAAAGTTTTTAAGAAGGCTTATGGAGTCTTAGCTTTTATTGGTAGGGGGATTGAATTTAGGAGCCGCAGCATCATGTTGCAACTGTACAAAACTCTAGTGCGGACGCACTTGGAGTATTGTGTGCAGTTCTGGTCGCCACATTATAAGAAAGATGTGGAGGCATTGGAGAGGGTACAGAGTAGGTTTACTAGGATGTTGCCTGGTATGGAGGGCAGGTCCTATGAAGAGAGGTTGAAGGATTTGAGGTTGTTTTCGTTAGAAAGGAGGCGGCTAAGGGGGGGATCTTATTGAAGCATATAAGATGATTAGAGGTTTGGATAGGGTGGACAGTGATAGCCTTTTTCCTAGGATGGACAAAGCTAGCACGAGGGGACACAACTTTAAATTAAGGGGTATGAGTTATAGGACGGATATCAGAGGTAGGTTCTTTACTCAAAGAGTGATTAGGGAGTGGAATGCCCTGCCTGCAGCTGTTGTAGATGCGCCAAGTTTGGTGGCGTTTAAGAGGTTAGTTGATAAGTATATGGATGAGAAGGGAATGGTTTAGTTAGGAGGGGCATTGCTTTTTATTTTGGTCGGCACAACATCGAAGGCCGAAGGGCCTGTTCTGTGCTGTATTGTTCTATGTTCTATGTTCAATCAACACTGAATCGTACGAAGACAAGACAATCTCCGGTGGTCAACGCTGTGGATAACACAACTCTGTATAATTTTGAATCAATTCAACTGTTAACCAGTAATACGTTAAAGTGAGTTGAAATTAGATGAAGAGACGTCATAAGTGAATAACCTCCTTGAAATTTTCTTATTTGCACAGAAGAAGCACGGTTCACCATTATATAGAAAGATAGAGCATATAAAATAGCCGCAAGAAAAGGTTATTCATCCATCAGAGGCTGCACCAAAGATCATAATGACCCTGGCTAATTACGGAACTCTGCAACTTGCTCCCGCCTTCCCGTCCATATCCTTTGAGTTTTTATACATATTAGTTAAATTTAATTATTGGTTCAAAACAAGCAAATTCTTGGTCTCAATTGTGTTAGCGCAACCCATAGGCTTACCATTCCCTGCGTAAAGCATTTGTTCCCCCTCTCAACTGCAACCACCTTGCATGTCTTTCTACCAAAGTGACTAAACCACTCGTTTTTTTTTTTCTGCAAGCTACTATTTCTGCAACGCATTTTCTCACTCGCTCAAAGCATCCCAATCGCACTTAAAAAAATCTGCATCCTTCGGACTACTCACTCTCCTACTCCGCTTCGTGTCATCTGTCAACCTGGAGATGCTACATTCATTCCTTCTTCGAAAGCATTACAACAAAATCATTTGACTTCGCTACAAGGCTACGATTGATCACTGTGTTGTCCCATTATTTTCTGTCTGCATTTTTAAAAGTGCCGTTCCCCATTTAAATTCAATAACCCTAATCTCATGAAGTTTAATTTTCCAAGCTAATTTCCAATGCTCATTTTCTTCTTTTCGAGATTCTTCCAAAATCTAAATTTCAACTCTACTCGTTAAGTGGTCGAAAAATTCTCGTGGAATCTCCTGCTAACTCTTTCCGATTGTCCCGTCATTTTCCAAGACTTCAACTTTGAAATACTTCGAATTTGACTCTAGCATTTTCACAACCAATCCCCACCAACCGACGCCAGGATGACTGGCCTTTCATTCCCCTTTCCCGCTCTAGCTGCGGTTCTAAACTGTTGATACAATAGCTGTTTTCAAATCCAAAAGAACTTGCAGAACAGATAGAACGTTTGGAAGATAAGCACCAATGCATCCAACTTCTTGTTCAGTGCCCAGTCCTTGTGCATCTCTGGGATATAGATTACCAGATGGTGGGGATTTACTACCCTACAATTCCATTAATTTCCCCAAGGCGTTTTGTTTGTCTGAATGATTCTGATCTTCAGTGCTTCCATCTTACTAAACCATGCATTCCCCACATATCTGGTACATTGTTCTGTGCCCTCATGTTTGATGACAAACGAGTGTACGTACTAAGTTGGTTAGCCATTTCCCTGTTCAAACATTGCCACTTAATTTGCTTCTGGCTGTAAGGGAACTACATTTCTTCACAAATCTTCTCTCTTCACTTATGTGTAGATGTGGTTGCAGTCAGTTTTTCATTACTAATCTTTGATTCCATGCAAGCATACTCTCATATGCAAAAAACCACCCCCACCCCCCCGCCTCAACATACGTATCCCGCTCCATCTCCTCCCTCCCCACCCCACATTCTTAATATCTCCATTTGTTATATTTTGCTGAATTCTAAACAGGTCTTCGCTTGGTTCTGACCATATTGCACGATTCTTTTCGAGGCTTGTAATTAATACTGTCCCAAATTTCCCTCGTAATACATTGTTTGTCCATTTTTTTTTTCCTTTCGTTTTTTGAACCAGTCAAGAAACACCATATGTTGCAGTTTTTTTTTAATCAAGCAATAATTGAATGATTGCCATTGCCTATCGAAAACGATTCCTTGAATGAACGTTCCCCTGCCTTTGGCAGACAACTCGGACCTCACAGCACTGTAATTTACATTGTTTAGATTTCGGATCCCTGTCTCGGAATCAATTACATTGCCTTTCGTCCTGATGACGAATTCTATCATATTATGTTTGCTTATCTCCAACGGATTTTGTTCAACGAGAATATCAATTGTGCCTACTTAATGTCCCAATGCACTGTCTAGAATGGTGTGCACTCTTATTGGTTCCTCCGTGTCCTGATTCAGAAAATCATCTAATACACACTCTAAGAAATCATCTCCGCAGGTATTGTGACGATCTTGATTATTCCAGTCTATATTCAGATTGCAATCACCCATAATCACAGGTGTTTCTTTGTCGCATCCATCTGCAATTTCCCGTATAACATAATTCTCAATACCACCATTACGTTTTGGGTGTCGACATATGAAATCCGCTAAAGTATTTGGTGCTTAACTCAGCTCTACCAGCAAATTGCATACCAATGCTACTCATGCCTTCGCTACTTTTGTATTAATTATCTTTTTTTTCCAGCAATACAGCTCCACCATTTTTTAATATTCCCAGTGCTTCTTTAATGCGGTAATCTCTTGAGTGTCCATTTCCAGTCTGAGAATGGTCACCCCGTTGTCTCGTTCCTATAAAATTGATTGTATCATAAACTTTTTCTTATCAATTGTGGATGAAATAAATGTACAATACTGCGAATATTCTGCATATGAAGAAGAAAAGTATCTTTAACCTTACCTGTCCCTTTCCTGATTTTTTTTTTTTGTCACGGTGAACCTAGTTAGCTCCTGGATCTTTATACGCCTGCCTATCTTTTTTTTTCACTCTTGTTTCTCGAATTTGCTCTCATCATTGCTTCCAAAATTCTCTAATTCCTTGTCGATGTTGCCTTCTCATTGCCTGTAATTTTACAGCCTCCAAAACAATTCTCTACCTTAATCCCCTGAGCACATCCGTCCCTGACCTTCAGTGGCGCAAGGCACACTTTATGCCCATGTCCTACCTCTTCGTATCCGGACCCAATCATGCGTAAGTGTGAAGTCTTCCACTTCTTCAGTATATTTCCAGACTTATTGATCTAGTTAGTGTGTGTTTTCGGGAATTCTGGATTTCCAAAGTTTATAAGTAGTTGAAGTGATACGAGGAGGATTAATCAAGACGTCGAATATTTCGACGAACAAGATGAATATGATTTCATTATACACTAAGTTATAAATATGAAGCAATTACATCTCAATATATTTTAACATCGTCACAGCGCATTCCACAGGTGTCTGCATTGAAACAAAAAGAAGAATGCAAATATGTACCAATCATTTGACTGAGTTGAGCAGCTGTAACGAGAAATTAAATTTATCAGTATATGGCACATAAGGTGCCATCTTACATGCAAGATGCGTGCTGCATCGACAGATAGAGATCAATTTAATAAATGATAATAGAGACGTTGTGTTGTAGCAAAGAACAAAATGTACCAATTGGGCAGGAGTGCCATTTTAGAAATGTTTATCTCACAAAGGTAAACCAAAGTAAACCATCCTACTCAACTGTTTGCCTCGCTGCACTATTTTGAGCTAATTGGATCTCATAATACATATAGTTTGCAAATTATTTCCCGAAGTTCACAGTGAAAATGTACAATTTGTACATTATCTGACGATTTGCTGTTGGAATTTGTAGAACAAAGAACAAAGAAGAAGAGGTAAGTTTTATTTGTCAAGAAACAAATCAGCAAAGGTTAGATGCTCTTTGCATAGATTACTGTTTCCAAACAAGTAGAAGAGTAACTTATTTATATGTCAGCAATATTTGCTGAAAGTTTCAGAAGTTTTCTAAAAAAAACAACTGTGTGATTTTGTTGAGAATTAAAATAAATATGGCGAATATTTTTCTGATGAAAAAATATTGCATACATTCAAACAGAATGAAAAATCCATATTCCTGAACTGCTCCAAAAACGTCATCAGCGCATGGAATGGTCAAAAACATTTCAGGCGAACTGAGAGAATGCAGCGGTGGAGAAAACACGAAATGTCAACAAAAATGTGTGACAAGCAAAATATATGTCAAAATAGAGAATCTCACCAGCTTCGTTCAACTTTGTCTGTAGGGTCAGTATGTCTTGAAAACAAATTAATTGACACATTATAATGGGTGGTTTTTCTCTTTGAGACAGCTAACTCATAATTCAACGAAAATTACACGGCAGTGTTCAGTGGTCCTATGATACTTTAAACAATAACTTAATGGCTCCTCTATTGCGAAATTGGGATTATCGCAAAGATCGCTTCTCAGTCTATCTTGACAGCTTTGCATGGCATATAACCATAAGGCATAATGCCCCATGACCATTGGGTTAGAATGGGATTTAACAGCCAACATAAATGAAAACGATAACTTTGTATGGTCCTGAGAGTTAGCGATCATGAGTGCATAGGAAATTTTAGAATGGAAAATAAAATCTTCTCACTCAAATTCAACTAATTAATTATAGACCTAGGCCAGTGAGACAGAAGAAACTTGAAGCACCTTGAAGTTTCCTGCAGGACTTCGTTAATCACTTTGATGCAACCAACCATAAATGCCACCAACAAATGTAAGAAATCAAATTTTCCCGAGTTGACCACCGAACTCAAACTTCCCGAGAATGATCGGACCTGATCTGGCACTGGCCATAATGCAACACCATTGAAACACATGCAACACGTCGCATCCTGTGCCTAAAGCAGGGCAAAACCCCGCCAGAACAGGCCCGGTATGACTGAGATAACCTACTCCATGCTTCAAATGTGGCAAAAGGACAAAACTCGGAGCCAGCATCAGTCTTACCCAACACCCCTCCTCCCTACCAACCCCAATTCTGAATAAGAAGATAACAACTAGAACCGAGGATAGGGCATTTGGCATCTTGAGTGTTTTCCGCCATTCAATAATATCATGCCTGAATTTTCATGGACCAAGCTTCTCTCACCCGCCCGCTCACAACATCCACTAATTCCTTTATTGTTCAAAGATCTCTCTAATTTTGCCTCAGAAATATTCAAAAAAATATTACCTCTACTGTTGAACTCGGCAGGAGACACACAACCTACCTATTTCTTTCTTATCTAGCCCTTCAAAATGTTAATTTAATGCATAACATCTCCCCTCAAGCTTCTAAATTCCATTGAGAATAATCCTAATTTACGCAGAGTACTGAGACACTTAAGGCTGACTAAACGTGTAGCCTGTTCCAACAACCCATTCACTCAGCTTTGAAACTTGTCTTCTCCCGTTCAATGATTCACTTAATGTGAGCTGCGTAATTGCTGATTGTGCAGTAAAATGCCAGTGTACCGCTTCTTTGCGTATTTACGTGTTTCACTGAGAGAGATTCTGAAATGTTTCACAACCTCTGTCTCTCTCAGCAATTGTGACAATTTTTAGGCATACAGAATCTCAGAATTCCAATCGAATGTCAGTTGCTAACTAATGACAATTTGCTGCTCATTGTCACTCCAATGAAGTTACAAATCCATAAGTCGTTAGCAAAAAAAAGGGGTCATTCAACTGATTCTGCTCTGCCATGAATGAAATCATGATTGATGTGAAATTCCTCGACAACATTTTCCACCTTTTCTCAAAACCATGATTTTGTATTGATGTAAACTCTGTATATCCCATTTTTCACCACACTTATTATCTCATCCACCATAACCTTTAATGGTAAGTAATTCCATCGATGCAGGATCTTGCGACAAGAAACTCCTTATTTGGCCGACTACCTACCCTGAGATAATGCGTTCCGACCCTTGGGTAATGGAGAAATCAGTGATCAGCACCCTTCCTGTCAAGCCTCCAAGGAACTATATGCATATCAATAGAGTAATCTCTCATTCTTTTGGACTTCAATTTTAAATCGTCCAAACTACTAAACGCGCTCTCAAAAGAAAATGCCTCCAGTCTAGGTATCAAGAAAGGGATTTGTTTTCTTTTGTACAGCCTTCAATACAACTATATGTATCCTTAGGAAAAGTTCACAAAACCACGGGGATTAGTATGTTCCATATTGGCAGAAGTGAAAATTGCGTCCAGGCTGCACTGTATGCAATTTGTTCCTCACTATTGAGCTTTCCCAAAATGTGTGTTCAACAAAAATACATGTTACAATCCCAACAATACTGGCAATGCAAATAATTTCTTTACTCAAAGAATGGAAAACGTTTGCAGTACCTATCATAAAGGGAAGCAGGATGGACAAAGCACGGTCTATCATTATTCTACAGTTTAATGTATTGACGAATAAGCAATGAACAAAAAAAAAACTTTGGAATAAGATTGCGTGCCCTCCAAAACTCAGCTGATCATGGTGACATCAGTAAACTAAAAAAAAAATCTGCCTTTATCTGAGCGTATATCTCTATTCTGTCACTTTTAATGTGCCCATCCAGATGCCTGTTTAATATGGCTAATATCTCTCCTTTCGTCATCTGTGAGCTTTGCTGCGTGTGTACACATTTGCAGGTCAAATACCTGCATCTTTTAGGAGAAGGTGTCTCACTGAAAGGGAAGCAAATACACAAAGTGTTAATTTTGTTTCCGAAAATTGACATGTTTAAGAATTTGACGGAAAATCGCTTAAAAACGCATATAGCCGTTTGCATATTAAATTATAAGACAGAATTCAATTATTCAAAAAAAGAAGCTAGTTTCTTCTTGCGAATATGACTATCTGCAATTCAACTTGTTTACCGTTCTAAAAAGCAAGCATTTCCATAGAAAGTCTATATCTTATCAAAATAACTACCATTCTGATCATGATTAGCTACGATTAATAATTCAAATTTTATCAGGGTGTATACAATTCTAATATTCATGATTCTCGGTTATCTGAACAATTGAACTATTCACTGCTGGTCGTGTTGAATTAATTTTTGACATCCTGCATTACGTACGATTCTACCGAACTTTGCTTTATATCATCTCGGATCCGAGTGTGGGAAAGGCAATATGCATAATTGTGCGCAGCCAATTCGTCCAATTGGTCGTTCACTCAAAATTAATTGATGTGATCAGCATTTTGCATCACCAGCACTACAATTATTTGCACAGTTCACTTTTCGTATCATCCATTCATTAGAAAGATGTTGCAGATGTTCTTATTTGCACCCATGAACGAGTTCGAGCACTCTTCTCTCATTGCATCCATTGATTTAAACAGTAACGGGTCTTCGCCTTTTTTTTGGTTGCTAGCTGTTCCTCGAAACCTGCAGTCTTAAAGCGGTGACAAGCTTTATTTTCGTTTCTTTTGGTTCTCGGTTGCGACATTGGTTCTTCAGCGAACTAACTCTGCCATTAATTACGTAGCTTGTGACAATGTTCTTTGTTTTTGGCGCCGGTGCCATACTTAATTTGCCCATTGTACTTTTCACTTAAGTTGCATTTAGGCCTCTGTCAACTTGAGTGCCGAGAGTCATGTGGCGCTGCATGTGGAATAAAGTGAGAGTAAAATTTATCAGTGTTTATTCCATGCGTAATTTAGTGTTGGCCATTTATTGACCATTTCAGCGGCGTTACCGTCCAATTTCAACTTGTGGACTTAGAAAGCGCTTTAACTTCGTGTCAACGGGCTCCAAAGATATTCAGCCTCGCTGGTCCCCTCCTTCCCCCAACCTTGCTTCTGTCCTATCATCTTATCCCAGTCCCGAATATTTACCGAATATTCGAAGGAGCACCAATTAGCTAATTTGCAGCTAACAAAGGTTGGGGTATTTTTTTTCCGTCAACCATTCAATTGATGGTGTAGGCGTCCCACGAAAATCGCTGAACCATTTAAACAAAATTTCCTAAAATAACCATTAAGTCGGTTGACTTGATATCTGAACCTGCGCTTTGCTATAGCTGTGTTATTTTTAACTATTTCAATGTATTTCAAACTTTGGTTGTTGACTGATATTTTTCAAGTAGTGTAGATCACGATTCAATTAAAAGTGCATAATTTTGCTTGGCAAACTGTGCCAATGTTCTCAATCTTCAAATAGAAATATGCAACAGTTAATATTATAACTTTCTGATGGGACTTACTTGTTCTTTGGAGAAGTGTTCTGCATTCATCTAAAAACGTTGTAAATACACAAAGAAAAATAAAAACGCAGAATTAATCGCATAATAATGTCATGGTGAAAATCTCGTGTATATCTTGTGGCGTCATTTAGTTTAATTGCATTCCATCTTTTCATCACCATTTGCGAGATTTGTAGTAATAAGGCTTGTAGCAATTTTCCGGAGATCCATACGATATGCAATGCCAAATGTTCTTCGTGGTACATATCTTTTAAATTCATAATAAATTGAAATCTAATCAAAAATAAACGTTTTGAAATAGCAATTTTTCCAAAATTAATGGTGCAACTCTATTGGCATTTAATTGGTATGTATTTCCTATTTTACGAAAAAAAGGCAGTTTAATTCGGAGTATCAACAACTTTGAGGAAATACGTTCAATTATTTGATTCCAGAAATGACAGTCATTAATGCAATCAAAAATCATCCCTCCATACGTTAAGTGAATGCGGTATTGTTTAATCCCGCCACAAGTCTGTTATTTGACAAACATTAGGAAGAGCCAAAGTCAAATTTAATTCCTCTTTAAATCACCTCACATATTTCAAATTATAAAAAGATGAGCAGGTGATTTAATGAAATCGACAACTGGCATTTTATATCTTTGATGGACCATTTGTTTATTTATGACTGAACATTTTTTTGAATGCTTAAGCCTTTTTCCTTTCAGCAAATTTAGAAAATAGGAAATTTTCCTACGTCCTTACTTCAAAGAACACTGCCGATTTGAAAAAGGTTTTTCGAAAGTATCAACATGCGGTGCATGTGTTTTATGTGAGACAGACGGGCTTTGCAGCATAAGTCTCCAAGTCAGCATAAATTTCATGGGTATTATGAATACAGGTTATACATAATTCACTTTATAGATATACTTTTCGAAATGTTTGCACTATTTCGCCTGGTTATGCCCGGGTTGATCTTCCTGACATATTTCCAGCAAAAAGTACTTTACCTGCGTTATTTTAAGACCAGTATGGCTTAGTATATATTATTTAGGCAACTTATTCCATAACGCAGAGTACCAAAATTAAAATGTATGCTCACCGATGGTCGATACAGGCGCAGTTACTAAAACAAACAGAGAAAAAAAAACATTGCATATTTTCTAGAAGTTCATCAATGTTAAGATATTTTTTTAAACCAAACACATTTTTTAAACCAAATACATTAATTATAACTATTTTTGGAAATTTTCCACAAAACGCATAAAAATCTTTGCAATATCACATCTTCTTTTACGCATTGCCGACTAAACTTGCGCATTAAGCTTAGAAAAAAATGAACCAAGCCTATTAATGTTTCAGCTTTCCTAAGCTTTTCCCCATTTTAAAAATAGTTTATGCCTCCATTCCTCCTCCCAAACTGCATAACCTCACACTTTTCCCCATTGGGTAATCAAGTGGCTGATTAAATACACTCTTCTAACCCTGATACGTCTGGTTCTAAAGTTCCTGTATAACAAGATACCTAGGACTTTGATCTGCCAGTAGCTTCTTCGAAATAAAATAAGAATATTATCATACATGGTGCCATGTATGTATTTGTGAATACTGTGGGCGGAGAAGCACGAGGACTGGTTGATATGGGAATAATACTCGACCTATAAAATAAGGTGAAACTCAATGCATGAAACAACAGGAGTAGTGGTAAGGGGTCTTCTCAGTAGTTCTCCATGTCTTCATCCATGTGTTGCTCAACAAATGCCATGCAGCACTGGATTGCACACTTCGGGAAGAACATTTACAAAGTGGCCGAGGAGGCAAAGAATAGGTTTATAACATAAATAAATGAACCAAAGTAGAATTTCATGCAATATCGGGCGTTTTATCGCAACCAACGTAAGGCACTTTGGAACAAAACAATGCAGTATGCACCAAGGACCAATGCATCGACAAGCTTAAACAATTATGTGTTGTTGCAACTTGTGTACGGGATATTGTGTGCACTCCAAGACCCCTAAAAGAACGCATACCAACTCCCAGTACTACTTCAGATAGGACCAAAACAATGATCAGTAGGAATGAACAACAGTCCCTCCCCCAACATGCCCACCACATGCCCCCTCCCCACCGAACCTCTCACCCCTCCCCTCCCCTCACCAGTCCGCCCATAGACCAGCCAGGTAAAGAACTGCAAGGATTGATACATAATACATATATTATTCACCTTCCAGCAGCTCCATGTGTTTTTTTGTGTTTTGCACTACCAGCTCGATGATAAAGCGGAATATGAATATTTCAACCAGCCACGATATTTTACATGACGGAAATGGCTTGATGAGCAACAATTCCCCGTAAGTTGAATGTTTCTTTCTCTATTCACTCATTTTGCCAACGTAATATTCAGGAACCATATGGAGGGACAAAATCATCGATAAAATCATCAACTGGGGATGGTTGATGAGATGTACCAATATCATGTCTTGTTCGTGGGAAGCCTGATGCTGATACTTCAGTTCACTCGGCTCCGTGCTGTACTCCACACCAGAAGAATCGCATAGTGGGCAGAGTCAGGGATGCTAATGAAGAGCTGCCTCGTAATTAGACCCAATCAGACACCTTTAAGAGAACCAAAAGCAACTGAACATCGCCTGGGTTATGCAAAATGAGATTGAGTTTGTGACAGATTTTTTTTTCCTTGCTATATCTGTCAGGGGTTGCAGGAACAAATTCTAGACATAAGCTTAAAATATATTTGATTGTTAATTCTAGATATTTTCCATTCAATTTCTCTCGTAGATTGATCTACCTACACATCTGGCGTAAGCATGGAAGCAACTTTGATATTCTTTGCATGCAAGCATAGTTATTAAATGGGCAACGGCGCCTTCTGTGACTCAGTCGATACAAATTGTGTATTTCTTCCACGAATTGTGCTGAGCAATTCATTCAGGATTTTATCATGTAAAATATAACTGCGCTCGCATGTCGTATGTAGGAAAATAATTGGAATATCAAATGCAAGTCAACCTTCAAAATTTCGTTTCTGATTCTCAACGCCATTTTCACATAAGGCGGGGGTGGGGGGTGTTCAATCAGCTATTATTATTGTTATTTTAATCCAGCATAAGTAACAAAGATTTGAAAATCCGCAATATTGTCTAAACCTTAATCAGTAGGATTTATTGCACTGGATGTTTTATTGGTTGATTGAAATTCTCACCCAAGAATTAATGTTTTCCTTAATTTACCATTACGAAGAGAAAATAAATGGAAGACACATGGCTTGTATAGGCAACTTCCGCTTGTGGCACACATTCATGACTGGGAGAAACGATCCTGTGTGCACTGCAAGAATGAACATTCCGGTGGTTTGCTCTTTATTTCTAGACAACTAAATGAGAACAGGAGGAAAGTTTTGCAGTTGTCCTTATGTTTATTTTTTAGATAGCATCTACCCGTGGGATGTTCACCAATAATTAAAATTAACATCGGGTAGCCAGCCAATAAAATTTCAGTTTTGGCAACGTTTGAATCGATCCAAACGCAAAACTGTTGTGTAGTGAAAAAAACACATATTCACTCGAATGAAGTGAGAACAGATAATATTAAAATCTGACAAGTGCCCCGTTAGATTTTGGATGACTTGTACGTTTAAGTGCTGTGTGACTGATTATAGCTTAAATCAGCTCTACTTAAGAAGCGGAGTATTGGAAGCGAATTGAGGAAATCATAGCCGATACCATATTTTGAAAAAAGAACAACCAGAGTAAATTTAATTGTCTGCGAATTTGTAGCATGGTAAGAAATCATTTCAGTTTGGAAGATTTTTTTTTGTTTTTTTATTTAATTTTTACGTTTCCAGAGAACGGACTTGTCCTGCCCCAGTTGTATGTGCTGCAAGGTCTCTTGGTTACGGGTGGATAAAGACTGGCAAATATATATTATTTAATAATGCGTTCCTCAGTGTGTACGTGTAGTTAGTAAAAGCTAAATTTCATTGTAAGAAGGACGAGAAATAAATGTGCTCGAGTAATTTATAATCGTTGATAATACATATTTTGCAAACAATACAATTTATAAGAATAAGTAATGGCAGGACAACAAAATTCTGTGGTTTGCACATCGTGCTTTATATGGCAAGCTATGAATAGTTCCAATGCCGGGGGACATCATGTATGCAGGGAGTGTCTCGAGCTTTATCATCTGGAAATCTGATTTTGAGAATTGCTGTGGTAGCTGGGGACATTAAAACGCATCCAAAAAGCAGAGTACATTTTGGATACTAGGCATAGCGAGGTAGTCACATCGTAAGCTAACACGTAACAGGAAGGGAATGACTGATCAGTTGGAGGAGCAAAATTACACGGCAGACAATACAGTTTTCTTCTGTGGCTATTTCCTAGCGAAGTATATATGCCACTCGTGACACTATAGAGGAGAATTGCCTGTCAGTGGAAAACAAAAACAACTTTTGTTTTGCAGCATGGTTAGCTTGTTTGCACAAGCGGGAAATTAAAAGTGTTCTGACATAGTAGTTGTAGGGAATCAAGTTTCAGGTGAACATATAGAACATAGAACGTTACAGCGCAGAACACGCCCTTCGGCCTTCGATGTTGCGCCGACCAATTAGGAAAAAGCAACGACCCTCTAACCTAAACCATTCCCTTTTCATCCATAAACTTATCTACTAACCTCTTAAACGCCACCAAACTTGGCGCATCTACAACTGACGCAGGCAGGGCATTCCATACCCTTACCACCCTCTGAGTAAAAAACCTACCTCTCACATCCGTCCTATAACCACCACCCCTTAATTTAAAGCTATGTCCCCTCGTGCTAGCTTTCTCCATCCTAGGGAAAAGGCTATCACTGTCCACCCTATCTAAACATCTAATCATCTTATATGTTTCAATAAGGTCTCCTCTTAGCCGCCTTTTTTCTAACGAAAACAACCTCAAATCCCTCAGCATCTCCTCATAAGACCTGCCCTCCGTACCAGGCAACATCCTGGTAAACCTCGTCTGTACCCTATGGAACTTCTGTGGCCACACAAAAAAAAGGTGAACTAGGCATGTTGCCGACGGGTAATAATCCCTGCATTACCAGTACGAGTTGAAGTACAAATGGGTCTTCATATTGGATTAATGTGAGATTAACAAGGTTGTGCGAGTGGGAAGATTTCAGATTTATTGGTCTTAGCGAGCTCTTTGGGATGTACTCGGAAACAATACAAACTTAAACCTTTACACGTGGGCAGAAGCTGAACTAATGTCACGGTCATTTTTTTTTTCCCGAAAGTATTGGGGAATTGCTAAACTCAAATAGGACGCGTATGACAAACTATACGTTCAGCCAGAGGATGGAGAAATCAAAAACAAGAAACTAAATGGGTAAAAGAAGAAAAAAAAACGATAGGCTTTAAGCAAGATCTAGAATCAAAAAAGGCGACAGCAAAAAAAAAAATCCTGGTGTGACGAGCCAAGTTAGGAAAAACAGAAGTCTATGAATTAATATGTGGAGAATCACAATACCTCACAGAAGTAATGAAACAAATGAACAAGAATATTTCGGGTACAGTGGAGATTCCAAACCTCATTGTCGGGTTAACAGGGACAGTAAATACTTATGTAGCCGTAGTCAACATTTTGGAAAGACGAACTAAATTGAAAAAAAAGAAACAATTGAGCTGCATTGCAGGTTAAAGAAAAATAATAAGGCAATAGTGAGGAACGGTATTTGGACCGAAGATTTGAAATGTCTGTGGGCTGAACTGAGTAGGGCAACGGCCAAAAAAAGACAATATTTTATTTTGTACAGACTATTGACATTTACTGATGATTTTCTGAAACGAGGAATTTGTGGAACGTGTGAACAAGAGGTATTTGTGATTCGGCTGAACTTGAATCTGCATATTGATTGGGCCAATTAAATTAGTGGCAAAAGGGAAGGAATGTCTGGCGCGTATGCAGTATTTTTTTTTTGGACAAAGGCATTGATATATCAACTAGAGAAAAGATATCCCAGATATCTTGCGTAAATGATATTCCAGATGAAAATGATATCCCAAATGAAAAGATATCCCAGAAATGTTACGCGAAAAGATATCTTGCGTAAATGAAAAAAAAAATGCTTTTTAATTTATTGACATGACAACATCGAGGATCGGTGAGCATTATTTGATATAATTCTTCATCAAGATGGGGACTAAAGGGCATAATTCTGAAAGCAGTCATGAATCTTAAAATGGGGAAATATGATGGTCAGAAGTGCAAGTTAGCTCCGATAGATCGTGAAGCAGTTCTTATCAAGATTATTGTAGAAAGATAAAAACAAACATTCAGTGAATGGGTGAACTGCAACAATTGTGGTTTCTCCTTTGAGACTCAAAAGTAAAATTAGGCCAAATATAGCTTACATGTCAATAATAGACTTCACTAGATGCAAGGAACCGGCATAAAACATGGCCAGATAGATAAACAGTATTAGGGTTGAACATTTTGCTATGCTGCAACAGAAAACCAAGCGTTTGAACTAGAAGTGGGAATTCAGAACGACAGTACGTTTCCTAGGAAGACACAAAAAATTTTTTCCAGTTATATGAACAGAAACAGAAAAATGATGAAGTCAAATATAAATCCATTGCATTCGGAAAGATTGCAACTTATCGCGGGGGACATAGAATCGCTGTTCAACTAAAAGCATATTTTTTTGTTCTCTTTGCAAAGGAAGACACAAGTGACATGTCAGCAATGCTGAGGCACATAGGGTTCAGAGAGAGGGATGCGTTGAATGAAATCAGTATTAGCAGAGGAAAGGTGTTGGAGAATGTATGAGATTAAATGCGGGTAACTTTCCAGCGCCTGATGTTGCACACCCAGGAGTACTTACTGAAGTGCGTCTAGATATAATCGATGCATTCTTGGTAAATTTAGAAGATTCTATAAATTCTGCAATAGATCCTGTAGAATAGCATGCAGGTGAGCCAATGCTCTAACTTCATAGAGAATTCAGCGAAAAACAGGGAACTGCAGTCAATTAATCCGAAGGTTGAGGTGGAGAAAGTACGAGACACCGTTATCAAGAATCTAATAGCAGAATACTTTGAAAAATAAAGTAAAATCGAAAAGTCGGAATGAGTTGCAAAGTAATGATTTTCTTCTTTAAAAAAAGAACGTTAATAAAAATTAGTATGCGAAATTAAAGCACATCAGATTGGCAATATTGTCTCAAGATGAATAGGGAACTGTTTAGCAGAACAAAGGACAAAGAACACTACAACACAGGAATCAGGCCCTTCGGCCCTCAAACCTGTGCATTTCGTTGGTCCAACTAGACCATTCGTTTGTATCTCCCCACTCCCAGTCTGCTCATGTGACTATCCAATAATTCTTAAAAGATGCCAGCATGTCCGCCTCCACCACCGTACTTGGCAGTGCATTCCAGGCCTCCAGCACCTTCGACGTAAAAAACCTCCCTCTCATGTCTGAGTTATACTTCACCCATCTCGTGTTGAGATCGTGATCATCACTTCCGACCTGGGAAAAAGTTTCCCACTAGTCGCCTTATCAATACCCTTCATAATTTTGTACACATCTATTAGGTCTCCCTTCCTTCTCCATCTTTCCAGGGAAAACAACCCTAGTTTACCCAATCTCTCCTCATAGCTAACATCCTCCATACCAGACATCATCCTGGTAAACCTCCTCTGCATTCTCTCCAAAGCTCCCACGTTCTTCTGGTAGTGTGACGACCAGAACTGGACGCAACACTCCAAATGTGTCCTAACCACCTTTCTATTCAGCTGCAACATCGGACTCCAACTTTTATACTCAATACCCCGTCTTATAAGGGCAAGCATACCATATGCCTCTTCACCACCTTCTCCACGTGTGCTGCCACCTTCAAGGGTCTGTGGACTTGCACACCTAAGTCCCAGTATTTCTATAGTTTTGATAGTTCTGCCGTTTATTGTATAGCTCTCCGCAACATTATTTCTTCCAAAATGCATCACATCACACTTACCTGGAATAAATTCCACTTGCCATTTCTCTGCCCAATTTTCCAGCATATCTATATCCTGCTGTATTGTCCAACAATGTTCATCGCTATCAGCAAGTCATCTTCGTGTCATTTGCTTTCTTGCCGATCACACCAATTACAGCTTCTTCCAAATCATATGCAGAGATCCCAGTGCAGACCCCTGTTGAACATCACTGGTCACAGAAAACCAGCTGGAAAAAAAAGACCATTTGACTGCTACCCTCTGTCCCTGTGGCCAAACAAGTTCTCTGCCGATCTAGCCACCTTTCCTTGTATGCCATGAGCCTTAACCTTTTTCACCAACCTGCCATGAAGGACTTTGTCAAACGCCTTACTGAAATCCATATAGACGACATCCACGCCCTTTCTTTGTCAACTGTTTTTGTAACCGCCTCAACAAAAAAACTCCACAAAATTTGTGAGGCACTACCTCTCTCTTACAAAATCATGCTGTCTGTCACTAATAAGAGTGTTCTGTTCTAAATATATCCGATCTCTAAGAATCCTCTCCGACAACTTCCTTACCGTGGATGCCAAGCTCACCAGCCTATGATTACCCGGGTTAGTCCTGCTACCCTTCTTAAATAATGGTACCACATTCGCTATCCTCCAATCCTCAGGGACATCACCTGTGTCCAATGAAGAGACAACGATTTCCATCAGAGGCCCAGCAATTTCATCTCTTGTCTCCTGAAACTTTAACAACCTCACCGGGCTCATTTCTTAGAACTAGGTCCAGTATAGCCCTCTCTCTAGTTGGGCTAGTTACATACTGTTTCAAAGAACCTTCCAGTATGCATTTTACAAATTTTCCTGTCCTAACCCCCAGCACTAAGCAATTTCCAGTCTATACCAGGGAAATGAAAATCCCACGACAGCAACCCTATTTTTTCTGCACCTATCCAGAATCTCATTATATATCCGTTCCTCCACTTCTCGTGGGATGTTGGGTGGTCTGTCGTATACCCCCAGCATAGTGATTGCACCCTTCCTGTTTCTGAGCTTCACCCACAGCGACTCATTAATGTCCCTCTAAATTGTCCATCCTATGCACCGCTCTAATATACTTTCTAACTAATATCGGTACTCCCCAAACTCTTTAAGCCCTTCCTCTGTCTAGCCTAAAACACTTACACTCCGGAATGTAGAGCTGCCAGTCCTATCCTTCTTTTAGCCAAGTCCCCGTCACTGCAACCACATCCAAATTCTGCATAAGCATTAAGGCCCAAAGTTCATCTGTCTTACCCATTACGCTCCTCGCATTGAAGCTGATGCATTCCACACCTCCAGGTCCACTGAGGTCATCCTCCTCCCGAATGCTGTTCTGTTAGCTGGCCTTGCTCTGGCCTCCAGATACGTCCCAACCTCAATGCTTAGGAACCTATTATTTTGATTTGCACTCCCTGCCACATTAGTTAAAATTTTGCCAAACACTCTAGCAAAACTCCCAGCCAGGATATCTCTGCCCTTCCAGTTAAGGTGTAATGCATCCTTTCTGTACAGGTGCCATCCTTTCTTGAAGACTTCCCAATGATGTACAAATTTGAAACCCACCCTTCCACACCAGTTCTTTAGCCACGCGTTCAATTGTGGGATCTCCCTGTCCTTATCCTCACTAGCACTAAAACTGGGAGCTGTCCAGTGATTGCTACCCTAGAGGCTTACTTTTTAGCTTTGTACCCATATCCCTGAATTCCTCTCGTATGATTTCCCTGTTCATTCTGCCTACGTTATTTTCACCAATATGTACAATGACGTCTGTTTGATTACCTTCCTTTTTCAATAAGTTTCCTATCCTCTCAGTGATATTCTGTACTCCAGCACCAGGGAGGCAGACTACCATCCTGGAGTCTCGTTCGCGCCCACAGAACCGCCTGTCCATGACTCTAACCACCGCGTCCTCCACCACTATTCCTCTCCTAATCCTGTCCTTTTCCTTCCGTTCCAAAGAGTCTGTCTCCGTGCAGGCAATATCCTCATCGTGGCTTAAACCTGGAGGGTCATCCCCTCCACAGAATCTAAAACAATATACATATTTTGGAGGAGGACAACCTCAGGGGATCCGTCCAGTGACTGCTCAGTGTCCTCCCCTTTCCCAACTTTCCCTCAGTTATTACTGCTATGGGAGACTGCCACTGGGGTACTTTCTGGTATATCACTCTTTTGACTTTTACCCTTCCTAACTGTGACCTACGTGGCTTCGTCCAGAGGCTCTGCTGTGACTACTTGTCTATAGCTTCTATCTGTTAATTTCTCGTTTTCCATGACTAAACTGAGGCCATTGAACCGCAGCTCCAACTCCCTAACAGTGTCCCTCAGGAGTTGTAGTTCCACACACTTGGCACAGATATGGACTTTCTGGAGGCAAGTCGTCTCCTGGAACTCCCACATCCGACAACGAATGCAGCAAATTGATCTCTCACTCATACTGGCCATTGCCTTTATAGTTTTCGAAGATCAAACCAAAAAAAAACTACCTTGCCTGTGTCTTTTTTTTTGCAGAAGCCCGGTGAGTGGAAGCCGGTGAGCCAAAGCACTTACAGCTCCCACTCTGCTCACTGCTCACTACAGTGCCGCTGTACACTGCAGCTTTCCTTTTATATTTCGAGCACTCTTCCCAGCTCACGCCGCGGCTTACTTCCACTTTAAATTGAAACTACTCGCGAACAGAAAAAAAAACACAAAAAATAAAAATAGACTCAATCGCTTATCGCATTGCACCAGTCACAAATCGTTTCTCCACTCAACTTGCCCCAGCGAACAATGGAGCAAAACAGAAGGAGACAAAACAGTAGGGATTTCCATCTATTTTAGAATGGCTGGAAGCGTCAACTAGAATGCCGTCCAGTTCATTACTACAATCCCAGTGATTCATTATCATAATAATTCAACATGATAAAGATTCATGTTTTAGAAGAGGGGACTGAATACAACATCCTGAAATGCATAAATAACATCACCTTGGATGGGAAGGTGACATGTGGGAATCATGCATAGTTAAATGTTCAATGGGCGAGTGGACAAATGCATGATAGATTTAGGTGGACACATGCGACATTATTGTTGTGGGAGTAAAACACGATCACAGATTATACTGCATAATATCTATTAAATGCCAACTAGTTTCGACACAATAAATGCAGAGAAGATGTTTCCAATGGTGATGGGAGACCAGAACTCATGGTCTGCTGACAACGGGTGAATCTTTAAGTACTGAGATGAGAAGAAATTCACCAACGAAATTTGAGTCTGTGGAATTCGGTACAACA
The DNA here is from genome assembly GCA_024679065.1 of Sphyrna mokarran. Classification (NCBI taxonomy): domain Eukaryota; kingdom Metazoa; phylum Chordata; class Chondrichthyes; order Carcharhiniformes; family Carcharhinidae; genus Sphyrna; species Sphyrna mokarran. Next base: position 100,323,887 of record JAGIQG010000009.1, read on the forward strand.
GGAAATATTTGACTCCCTGCGTTTATGTATTTTGACGAGGAAGCTACACATTTCTCTTGGGGCGCAAGTGTCTTTAAATTTAATGAGCAGCAAGTGAAATTAGGCCGCTAATTCGAATGATCACCATGATCATAATGAATTGTGGTCAGACTCGAAGGGCCGAATAGTCATATTTCTTTGTTTGTGCGCTAATATTGAGCAGAATCTGTCTGTGTAAGCTTTTCTTTTTAATTTTTAGATTGAAGTATTTTCTTCACTCGTCAAAGTCTACCTCGGCTGTATCGTCACATGTTTTGTTGTCCTGGCTGCTGCACGTTGCCCCTTTTAGCGCCATTTTAAATGTTTCTGACATACAAATCCTATGTCCTGTAATCTTTTTCAAAACATTGCCTACAAGAGAAGTAAGACTCACTTGTCTATAATTACCATGGTTGTTTTATTCCTCTTCTTGAACAAGGGAACAACATTTGTTATCCTCCTGTCTCCCTGTAGATAATGACGACCTGAAGCGAAGGCTGCAAATATTTCAACATGTAAACTGAAAAAACACTGTCAAGATATATTTGTTTTATACGCAATTGAGGTGAAAAGGATGAGTGAAGCCAATTTATTCAGTTGATTAGATCGAAATGTATAGTATTCACACAGGAAAAAAAAAAGTGTTGTGGTATTCACACATGAAAAACACAATGTTGTGGAGGAGAAAACAGAGATAGAGGCTATGAGACTGGACAGGATTGAGTTTCATAAGGAGAAGGTGTATTCAATTCTGGAAAGGATGAAAATAGATAAGTCCCCTGAAACAGATATGATTTATCAAAGGCTTCTCTGGGAGCTAGGAAGGACAAAACAGGCACTTTGGCTTCAATCTTCAGGTCGTCATTGCTCACAGGAAGACTGGAGAATAGCAAATGTTGTCCTCTTGTTCAGGAAAGGGAGTAGAAACAACCCTAGTAATTATAGACAACTGAGCCTTACTTCTGTTGTAGGCAATGTTTTGGAAAAGATTACAAAAGACAGGATTTATAATCATCTAGAAAGGAATTGTTTGATTAGGGATGGACAGAACCGTTTTGTGATGGAATTGACTTCTTTGACAATGCGACCAAAGTTGTGGATGAGGGTAAAGTGTATATGGATTTCTGTAAAACATTTGTGAGTGTTCCCATGGTAAGCTATTGTAGAAGATACGGAGGCATGGAATCGAACATGATTTAGCGGTTTGGATCAGTAATTGGTTAGATGTAAGAAGACAGAGGGTGGTGGCTGATGGGAAATGTTCATCCCGGAGTTCAGTTTTTCGTGGTGTACCACAATGATCTGTTTTGGGGCCACTGCTGTATGTCATTTTTATAAATGACCTGGCTGAGGGCATAGAATGGTGTGTTACTAAATTTTTTGGTTGCCACTAAAGTCGGTAGTGTTGCTGTTAGTGCAGAAGGATGTTGCAGTTCATAGAGCGACATTAGATAAGCTACAGAGCTAGGCTGAGAGATGTCAAATGGATGTAAGTGCGGAAACGTGTGAAGCAATTCACTTTGAAAGAAGTAGCAGGAATACAGAGAACTGGGCCAATGGTAAGATACTTGGTAGTTTGGATGAGCAGAGAGATCTCGGTGTCCACGTGCTTAGGTCGCCAAGAGTCGGCACTTAGGTTGATAGGGTTGTTAAGAAGGCAGATGGTGCATTAGCTTTTATTGGTAGAGAAGTTGAGTTTTGGAGTCATGAGGTCATATTGCAGCAATGCAAAACTCTGGTGCGGCCACATTGGAATTTTGTGAAAAGTTCTCATTGCCACATTATAGGGAGAATGTGGAAGTATGGAAAAAAGTGCAGAAGAGGTTAACCAGGATGTTGTCAGGTATTGTGGGAAGGTCTTATGAGGAAAGGCTGAGGGAGTTGAGGCTGTTTTCGTTACAGAGAAGACGGTTAAGGGGGTGACTTAATAGAGACATATAAGATGATCAGAGGATTCGATAGGGTTGACAGTGAGAGACTTTTTCGTCATATGAAGATGGCTATGTCATAGTCTTAAATCAAGGAGTGTTAGATACAGGGCTGATGCCAGAGATGGTTTCTTTACTGAGAGAGTAGTAAGGGCGTGAAATGACCTGTCTGTAGCAGTAGTAGATTCGCCAACATTAAGGGCATTTAAATAGTAATTGGGTAATCATATGGATGATATTGGAATCGTATAGATTAGATGAGCTTTAGATTGATTTTGCATGTCGACACAACATCGAGAGCCGAAGGGCCTGTACTGTGCTGTAATGTTCTATGACCTATATTCATCAGAGGATATGTGCAGAAAATCTATCCCTTTGCGTTGGCGAATTCATGTGATTTTGGAGGTATAACAAGGATCAGAGAGAGGCAGAATTCAAATATTCTCACGATGAAACATTTCAAAGTAGATTCTCAGGATTGCCACGCCTTATTTTTTTCTCTCCGTAGCCCGAACCTATCTCTAAAATGTTTCCACCAAATATTTCTAATGCATCTTAAAGTTCCCACCACAATGCGAATTGATGATGTCAGACAATATCATAGAATCATAGAAACCCTACAATATAGAGAAAGGCCACTGGGCCCTTCGATTCTGCACTTACCAAAATACCACCCAATCAAAATAAATCAGCACAAACAGGTTCCGACCGAGCATACCCTTTATTTCCTTCACCACTCTCGAATAATGTACAGTAGCGAAGGATACCACGTTCATGTTTGTCAATTTACTAACGTCCAGTCTGCAACTATCATAGTTTAGATTCATTGCTGCTATGTTTGCTCTCTTCCAATCGTCCACGAAATCTATTTTTAGACACGATTTGATTTTCAGATGCTAGTATTCTTCATGCTCAGTAGCCAATGGTTCCGTCCCCGTAGAACTGTTTTAAAGAACAGCTAAACAACGCTCAGCCATCAAATGAATCATTATCCAAATGGATAATTTTGAATATACATTGCAGAATACTCTTTTTTTTTTACTTTTGAGGAATCCGCTTCTCTCGTCTATCCTAAAATTCATTTCCCATATTCGGGTGAAGATAAATACCGGAATGTGTTCTTTATATTTTCCCTTGAGTAATTCAATCATCAGCGGTTTGCAACCCGACACTGAGATCCCTTCAATGTGTTCGCCACATATAGTTAATATCATTGCACGGGTGAGAGACGTCAAAATCCTTCAATTCGTTTAGTTTCTCCTTAACAAGGTAGCAAACTATCTAAATACATTTAAAGCAGAGCTGGCAAAGTTCGTAAAAAAAAAGTCTGAAATTTCATCAGGAGTGGGCCGTAAGAGAGTTTTGAGGGTACAATCGGATCACGATAAATTTTACGAATCTTGCAGCATAACCTCCGGCTGGCTGGCCGGTTCCTGCTCTAAATGTATGCTTAAAAAAAATCAAATCAGGCCAATTTCCGTCAATTTTCATTTCCAGTGAATTGGCTGATTGAGTCAATAATATTACAATACAGCGCTACTCAGTAATAATTAAATTGTACATCGAAATCAGGCGGTAACTTCCCGCCGCTCTTACCCGTGGGGGGCTGAATGGAAAATTCGCTCCTGGGCTTTCGTTCAGTCAACATGAAGTATCAACTGATTTTGAATATTTGAAATTGTTAAAATTCCACAAGACCCGACTGAGGAATTGGAGGACGCAACCGAGAATGAAATTACTTGAGTAGAGAGCATGAAAACAAAAACTGAGTGCTAAAAACTCTAATGGCACTTGAAAAGGAAAACATTAATAAACAAATGAATGCAGAACAATTACAATCAGAAACGGGAATTTCAAAACGGGGAACGAAGCAAAGTCTGAAGAAACAAATTTGTAGGATTCATAATATTCACAAATGAATACCAAAAAATATAGTGTGCATTCTGGGAAACATGCTTAGAGAAGATCTGAAAGAAATCAGTTTTGAGGAAATTAATGCAATTTCTGGTAGTAAATATCTAGGACTTGAGAATCATCATATCAGAGTACTTAGAGAAGTGGCTCTTCAAATAATCGAGTCATTAGTGGTCATTTTACAAACCCCTTTGGATACTGGAATAATTCGCACGGTTCGTACGGTAGCTATAATAAGCCAACATTGAGGGAGAAGAGAAAGTAGACAACTTTAGACCCGTGAGCAAATGCCGAATACTTGGATTGCACGAAAAAAATAGGCGGATGACAACAGCAGATGCGTGGGAAAACCATCTTCCCGTTGCGCACCTTTCTGACCTGCAAGGTCATTGCAGTCTGTTTACTGCTGCTTGGATAAAATTTTCATCATTCCTCAAAGTAAACTTATGTGTGCAATTCCAGCATTGCAGCACATGAGACAGCTTGTTCTCAGTTTCTGAAGAGCAAATGGACGTGGTCAATAATTTGTGGCCTCGAGATTGACGCTGTCGTACTTTTACGTAACATAAAAATGGTTTTACTATTTCCTGGTTCATTTTTGCTATTTATACCATATTTACGAAGTGCGTTTTTCAGCAGTCTAATGAAGTTTTTTGTATGCAGATTTTCAATAACTTATTTTCAGCAGGTGAGAATATAATGTCCCACAAAATGTTCGGAATTCATCTCAGAAATATACCTGTGATATTATTGTGTACGACATCCTTCTTCAACATCATTATTAGGATTAATTTGCTCAGGAAAAAAAAAATCTTCGTGATCCAGATTGTTTGAAACAATCCGCAGGGGTTGTTCCCTTTCACTACTTTCTTGCGATTCCGTTGTTCAATCGTCCACTTCATCTGAAAAGTTGTGTTCACGTTGTAGCACATTAGCAGGGCAGTAACTTCATGTTTCACGCATTTAACAGCGAACTGTAAACTAATGCCCCGAGATAAAAGATATTCGTTAGCCATTGAAACAGTTAGCTGAACAAGATCCCAGTATGCAGGATTTCAGACTATGTATATGAATACAAACGTATGAGGTTCGTTCGGTTCGTTATAGTGCACACACCAGCTGTAACTTTAAAAGTGCATTATTATGTTTTTACCTGTGGAATCTGATACCGTCGAATGTGATGGAAACGAGCAACAAATACATTATATGAACTGCTTGGCTTAAACTTCACGACATACGTCAATATAAAATGATCCAGATTGTTGATTTTACAATATTCTTGCAGCACTTGTTCGAGCTTATACTTTACGCCCACTCAATTTCAGAATTTGAATTATATTAGTAAGTGCACATATTGAAAGAATAGGGCGTGAGCATATTAAGTACTGTGACCTCATAAAAAACTTTAACTATTAGTGTGCACGGAAAATCATTCAATCCTTGCATATCTTTGTTTATTGACTAAGTTTGGAACCGTGTTCACGACTGACATTTTAAGTTATTCAGGATTCTCCAGGATGTTTTGAAATGAATCTTGTAATTAGTATTAGTTACTTGCGAAATAATAGTTAAAATGCATAATGTCGTCCACATCTATATAACCACATTCTGGAGATGAATGAACTGCATAGGCATACAGTGGACTTATCAACTCTGAAATTTGAAACGTTCTCATTTTGTACATGTTATTGTGCGCTGTCTATCTGATTGGCCAAGTCCATGGACACTGTGAAAACAAACTCGGAAGAGATAACTCCTAAGAGGATCTCTGACATTTCCTTCAACAGTCGCTGCTAGATGTTTGGAGACTACAAACAGAGTAGAAGATCTAGTAGAATAACTTATGTTGGACAGTGCTTCGGACAAAGCTGCTAGCATAAATCACACTTGTATGACTGCTTCTTTCACTTCATGAAATACAATTTCACGGTACAATAAGTGGCAGTCCAAAATATTGCAGATTGATGCGCCAAGGCTCTCATAGTAAGATACCTTAAATTGCTGGCCAAAAGAAGTTAATGTGCTTCTCAATATTTCGAATAATCATTAATTGTTGGACACATTAATTTACATGTGCATTTGCATGACAAATTTTGGCAATTCAATGAGTCCAGGTTCTCGTACTTCTCACATGTGGTCACAATATTATACAAGCAATCTTTGCGCTGAGGATACAATATAGTCTGTGCTTCAAGACAACTGTCACCTTTTTTTATCTCCCCTGTGCTGTGCGTCACGATAATTTCCGTCTTGTTTCCAACTCATCCCATTTCTTAATTGCTATGTTTTCAGTTGTTCAGTTGCAATTTAACATGAGAAAACCATATGCTATCTGGTGCATCTGTACATTAGGACTTGGTACTTTATTTAAACATTCATTTTGTATGATCTGCGTGATGCTGGCTGGGCCAACGTTTATTGCCCATGCGTTGGTCTCATTCAGATGGGGGTGCTGACCTATTTTATTAAACACGTGAAATACATGAGGCACAGCACATACTTAATGCTGCTGGAGAAAGATTTGACAGAATTTGATGCAGTAAATGTTTCTCAATGGAGAGCCAGTATCCTGAATTATTTTTGCGGGAACTCCAGGACATCGTGTTTGCAGGGATCAGTTGCGTCAGATCTAGTAGTTGTTACGTGTTCAAAGATACTATAGAAGGACACTTGCTTCGCTTTTGTCTTGCATTTTTGCAGACTATTGAATTATTGTCCTTATTTATGCCTTGCCGTCTGTGAGTACGATTTGGAGACTCAAGTGTTTAGAAACTCGCAGCAACATTCATAGTTTTTGACGTTCCGTCATCCACCAAGTTAGATTGTGTATCAAACACGCACTGTGGGTCATCTGTAGAAAAAAAAACTGCACTCACCCACAATCTGCAATCCCATCCCCGGACATACTCCAAACTATGATTACCATTGAAATGGAGTATCGACCCTGCTTTAACAAAACCTCGGATTGACCATTTCACGAGCCACATCTGTTGTTCCAAAAAAAAAGTAAAACGAATTAAGGTGCAGCCCCGGGATAAAAGGCAACTAACAGAGAGCGTGAAGCAATTAAACAAGCAACAAATGGCATTTAAGGTCTCTCATCCTGCCAAATCAAGTTGCGAATGGTGATGGACGATTAAACTATTCACTGAAGAACGCAGCTACATCAGTATTCGCATCTTCAAAGATGCTACAATATAAGACTGAATGACTTGCAAGTATGTTCGCCAAGAAATGCGGAATGCATGACAAAATCCTGCATCCCAGAAGTAGCCAGCATCACAGACGTCAGTTATCAGCGAATTCGATTCAACATTAAATCAGGAACCTGCTGACAGGAGTGTGGAATCAACGGCGATGGGTTTTGCCATTACATTGGCAATAGTACCATGTTTGCGCTGCAGAACCTGCGACTTCCCTTGCAAAGTTGCTCCAATACAGCTGCAAAAGTGTTTCGACCGAGCATCGTTGCAAGTTGTCCAGATTTGCCAAGTGCAGGTGAAAACAACATAAATTGAATTGGGCTGAATTGACGCTCAATCAGACCCATTCATTAGTAAAGTGATAGAAGAGGATGCAACCAGTGTTACCAATGGGCAGTTTCTTAGGAATAACAGTCATTTTTTCGTTCCGCCAGTCACTCAGCTTCTCACCTCATTACAGTCTTGATTCAGTGGGAAAATAAATGATTTCCAAACATAACGTGCGAATGACTGCCATTGGCATCAAACAGTTCTTTGCCGAGAAAAGAACAAATGAATTGCACCAAAATGGGATTCAACTGGAATCATGCCTTAGTGTCATAGCTCATAGAAAACAAGATTCTTTTGGAGGCTGCATGGTTCAATAAGTGGCAAGTAACATTTGTACCAAACAATTGCCAGACAATGACCATGTGCAAACTCCGAGAATCTATGCAGCTGCCCTTGAAATACAATGCCAAAGTCATTGCTGAATCTCGCAGTATGAGGGGCTTTATGGTTACTAAGACTGAACTGCACGAGCCATATAAATGTTATGGCCACGAGAGCAAGCTAGGGGATTAAGGTCCTACGGCTAATAACACAGTTCGTGATTCCCAGAATTATGCACACCACCCACATTATTAAACTCAAAAGCTTAATGGAATAAGTAAATAAATAAGCAATAAAATAAAATTTCCAAACATGAGAATGGATACATCTCCAAAATACATTGGGCGACCCACTGCATCCTGGACAAAACAACCCTTTTGGGTACTACTCCTCCAACACACATTCAATTCCTCCATCACCGAATAGCGAAGTAAATGTCGCCGTATTCAAGATACAGAGGAGTTCAGGAACGTCCCTTACGCATCACCTTCCAACCCGACGAAATCAAGATGGACAAGAGTGGCAGGTGTCTGAAAACATCAATATATGGTAGTTATCGTTTAAATCATTCAGTAGCCTGACTTGGAATGCAGCTTCGTCTGTCATACTAGCTGAGTCAATGTTTTGCAACTCCTCTATGCAGCTCTGTGTGCCGAGACATCATGGACTGTTGTGGTTCTCAACGTCAAATACGGATGAGCAATATTTTCTGGCCTGTCCGCAAATATCTCATTCCTAAAACTAACGTTAGTTATTCCGAACAATCGGCTATTTATAGTTGCACACATTTTATTAATGCAATGTTCCAACGATTAGTAGGTTGCTCCATTTTAAATTGAGTAGGTCAATTCCACAAAAAAAGCCAGTTGACATGCGGTCATAAATCTCCGAAAATGAAAAAAAGTGGCAGCTGGCATGCATTCTAAAGTTGCCAAATGTAATTGGAATGCCCATGTCAATGGAAGGAGTTTCCGTCACGCCATTCTTAACAAATAGCCAAGAAATAGGCTCAGATACTAAAGCTTTGTGCAGTGTATCGAGGGAGCTGTGATGATTTGTGTAACGTCCATAACTATAAGATTTCATGTCCAAATGCATCAAGACCTGGAAGACATGGAAGCTTGTTTTCTGCCCATTTCGACCTGACCTGCTTCACGACTTGAGGATGTGCAAATGGGGATTTTTAACTCTTAAACCCGCAAGATTCTCGTTGCGTCCACTGCCTGAAAGTTCGCCTCATGGGACGGACCATTTCATTCTACTCAAAATTTAATTAATTATGCCATGTTGGCACTCAACATCTACATCTCACATAAAGCCAATTACTGAATCATGATTCCGAAATGCAAATAAATTGATAATTTGCCTTCTCGGGTTGAGATTTGGTTATTCCAGAAGCTTTATTTATATAATATTTTGAATTCATTTGTTTTGTATTTGCTGTCAGCTGCTGAGTGCACAATATGCTTCCAGCAAGAGGTGACTCCATTGGAAGAGGACCCACGGAAGACGTTTTGACTGCTGTGTCTGCGGAGGACATATGTTTCCGCAAGGTACTGCATAGCCTCAATGTAAGGACCGCCCTTGGAGACAGTAAGCCCTGAGTGGTTGTGATTATGAGAGATGCCTTTGACGCAGCCAAGAAAGACTAAATTGATTGCAAGGGGCACACCACCTTCCAGATAATAATCTATGAGTCAGTCCTTCCATCCTTAAGTCAAATTGCGCTGCAAAAGAAGAAGAAAAAAAATGCAGCCTAGCTGCGGGTATTACTCTGACATGGGGATTAAACCGAGCAACGATTCTATCCCAGGCATAGGCAACAATAAAGAATACTGATCAGAATTTTATAATAATCGAGTCAAAGGTCGCAGACTTGCAGAATTTATGGAGCTAATTCGGAACATGCACACCTTCCAGTTACTTGTACTGGCAGGCTTCCGAACCCCACTGGCGACGTTCAGTTTTCAGCACACTGTTCATGCCTGCTAACATTTTATTGGCCCAAGATTATGAAATGAACGTCTGGCTCCCATGACGGTTGGGGAACGATTTGGTATAAGCTTCAGATTTGGACCATTACTTTTGAATACCTCGTTAAAAACTCAGCCGCATATTTTGTGGGGAGGCAATGACGGTATACATAGCGCATTCGATTATATCGGCCAAAACACTGAAGCAGACAGTTGACAGTCTCAGATTTCGCTATCTCAACCACACATTTAAAGCTTGCGAGGCAAATACAACTAAAGGGGACAGTCCAGACGCTTTCACAACATCACCTGCTATTAGAAGAATGGTACATGTTTGTGTGATTTCTGCAAACACGAACAAGTGATATGCACACACCTCGGATTATGCTGTTTTCTTCCGTCTTTACCCGAAATACTCCAAATACCTTAAAGTCTTGGAAGAAGCTTACTCTTTTAGTGGCACGGTCTCTAATCAGAGAGTGTTTCGAACAATGGCAAGATTGATGTTTTTTTTTTGATATTACTAGTAATACAACGCCGGCAATCAATCAGATTCGCAAGTTGTGTGTTGGGTTGGACCTACTACGCCTGACGGTCAGAAGACCTGTCTTAGGTAAATGCACCCACACCCATTTTCTCTTGAGCATGCCATCTCTGAATATCGACCGGATTTCTGCTCCTAGCTCTTGCACTGCATGTTAACTCGGTGACTGATGATCTGCTAGCCATTGAATGCATTCCGTTAAATCGATGGCCCATCCGTCTGCCCAGATGAATGTGTACAATTCAAAAGCATCATTTGGAAGAACTGAAAAGCACACAATCGTAGTACATAGCCAATCATTTAATCGTTAATCAACTAGGGGGAAAAAGCTGGCAATTATCACATTGCTATTCATAGAAGTTTCAGACTTGGATAATTACTGCTGAACAAGCTAACATTACAACACGCCTTGCGTCTTATAAATTTAAATCGACTTGGCAATAGAAAGCTTTCAATACTAATATTGTAATGAGCCAGGTGCGATAGGAAAGATTACCCGGCTTTTGATATTGGATTAAAAGGAGTGATTTTTAAGGTTGGTAAATGCTCAACAGATAAGATACTTTCGCGGGATTTTGGGAGAAAATCTCTGGTTTCCTCCAACTCCGATGTCAGATGTAACACATTAAATGTGGATCATTGCATTTAAGCATTGAACAAAATAACGTGATTATTTCATAATCAATTAAATATAATTGCAGGTCAATGCATGGCGTGTATGTTTGCACAATAGTGACATTATTTTCGAAATTTCCCCAGAACCAACTGAATCCATAGGGTAGGTTAAAAAAAAAGTTAGCACATCATTCATTCTAACAACTGCCACACAATTATTTGTTTGGAGATGAAAGAAAAACAATAAATACAGGGAATAATTAAACTGAAAAAAGTGTATTCTCAACGTATTTTTTTATTTCCTTCCGTCTCCTCTTTTTTTGTAATTGACAATGTTAATTATCGGTCTCTTATCAGCGGGTGAATAGCAAGTATCGAGCGGGTGATATAGAATTACATGTTTGCCCCCCGTTGGTTCAGCTGGTACAGGAAATGCATTTATTTTATACACTAACATTCAAACAAACACGTCACATGCACACAGTTAGAACTGCGCATGCACGTACTCAATCTTATCGCCCATCAGGATTGTTTTCTCACTTACCAGCCTCAGTTGATGTCGGTAATCCTGCAGTGTTATAATTAACTCCTTAAGTATTTGGTATCAGAGGACATTTGGAACATTCGCTAAACGGTAATTCATTACACATACACACACACACACACACACACACACACATGTGTGTTTTTCGGTACCTCAAACATTGATTCATACATGCAAATTTCCTACGATACAGAACAGCCTATCTGCACTGACTGAGATCGGAACGACTGTTTCAAGTCACTGCAGGGTTCACAGGCACTGACAATCGCTCAGCCGACACATTTAATAAATTTTGTTTTGGTGATCATTACAAATAAATACTGTAAATGATCTGGAATTACACGGCGGGAAAATGGCCAAATGTTTAATATTCGCCAATGCATACCGCAGTTTAGATTGTTGAATCATCACGGCTTTTATCAACACTCATTGAATGCTAACTCCAAAAATAAGAACGACATTTCATTTGGGTAGATTCATCAGCTTTCCCATAAACAAATTATTATTCAGCGAGTGTTCCAATTCTCTGAAATATTGTTATTATTTGTTCTTTATTTTGTGTTCTATAAAAATCACTACCATCAATATTTTGATTTAACAGCATGTTCAATATTTTCTTGCACAGATGTTGGATCTTTTTTTCTCGAAATGGACGGAGTGACAGATGTACTTGTACCTAAAAACAACTTTAACAATGCACGTTCATTGTTTGCTCTTCAGTGGTCAAAGGCGTTTTTATGGTAATATCACTTCATTATTGATTTGGACACACAAGCTCTGATCACAGTTTAAATCCGAACACAATGCATGCTTCGATTTAAATGCAACCAGTAAATGTGCCCGTTACTGTTTGAAGAATGACGACTGAGGACGATTGGTTCAACCTGCTGTTAAATGGAATCAAATCTGTCTCCCAGTCGTCATTTCAACTATCTGTGACGATAGAGTAACAGGAATGTATACAACTCTGAATCACCCTCTAAAATTTTTCAGCAAGCCTATCAGTTGTAACATGCCACTAAGCAGCGTAACAAAAAGGTAGTGAATGGACTATTGTGTATGGGAAAATGCAGTTAAATTGTATATTGCTGACATGCAATCGTCTCTTTTTCGAAAATTTGCACATTTTTGCTAAAATGCAAGACTTGGCCCATGAGCGGAAACATGTGCCAAAAGGAATTCAAGCCGGACAAATGCGAGGGGGTGCATTTTAGATGATTAAGTTTAGATCTGAAATATATCATAAATGGCAGAACCTACAGACGGGGTGACACGTCCCCAGTTCCGTGAAAGTGACAACACAGATTGCAAAGTGATAATATGAAGGGATATGACATCCATAGAATCATAGAAACCCTACGGAGCAGAAGGAGGCCTTTTGGCAGATCGAGCCTGTACCGACTAAAATCCCTACCCCGATATCTCTATTTACCTGCTAAACCTTCTACTCTACGCATCTCAGGACTCTAAGGGGCATTTATTTAGCATGGACAATCACGCTACTCCGCACATCTTTAGACCCTTTCCTTCATTAGCTAGGGCATTGAATTAAGGATATTGGAAATCATGTTACAGCTATTTAAAAATTTAGCCAGCCCGCATTTTATTGCATCGCATGCAATTCTGGTCTTCAAACAACCAGAATGAGTGTTTAGTTTAGATAGGCTCTTAGCAAGGTGTTGATAATGAGGAGAGTTTGATACAGCTAGGATTGCATTCGCTCTAAAGGAGAGACAGGGGAAACCTGATAGAGGTTCATAAACTTAAGGGAGACATAGCAGGTTGGATTGTCGGAATGCCTTTTCTGGTTTGGAAGTGTCAATTATAGGGGTCAAACGTTCCACCTGAGAGGGGAAAACTTTACCAGAGAAGTGCGCAGCATGTTCTTCATGCAAAGAGTGGTCGGTGCCCTGAAAGCGCTGCCAAGAATTTGGAATCAGGAACATTACTAACAGATAACAAGGATCTGAAGGGGTGCATGCATAGGGAAGAAATAGCTTGATAGAGGCAGGTAAGGGCAGACGGTCCTCTTCATTATTGACAGAGGTTTAGACGGCTGAAGGATCTGGTTTTGTTCTGCACGCTTCATTATTCTTCGTTCTTTTTTTTTGGTTCAAATCTGTAGCAGCTTTCGTAAAGTATACAAGGAACGCTTGATCAATAGACATGATTAAATATAAAAAAGTGAATGACAGAACACCTGAAGCATTCCCTCCTGTTTTATAACTGCGCACATATTTTGGGATGCCTTTGTGTTAGTGCAGACTTTGTTTACTTTATTCATATTTCCTTTTCTATAGCCTTAGCGAATCAATTTGCAATTACATAGTTCATAATGATTTACTGACGCCTTCAGCGTGTGAAATGTATCTAAGTCCTTAAATATATAACCTGCAACACATACTCTATCGAATTCTGCAAGACGACTTTAAATCCTATTTCTTTACGGTAATTCATAAGGCCGACTCCTGAAAATGTTATCGCTTGTTCCTCTCGTTCGTCACAGCCAAAGGAAATGACGATCTTGAATAAACTCTCTCCAAATATATCAGGATGTTAACTTTACAAATTAATTCAAACTATATCAGAATTGGGGGTATTCAGCGATGATTGCAATGTTCAGAACCGTTCACAACTCCTCAGATACCGACGCCGTCCTGGTTCAAACGTAACAAAGTTAAGACAATATTAAGTCAAGTGGCAACAATGGTGCACACCACAGAGATATCAGGAAATGATTAGCATGAATGTGGGACATACTAATCTTTTACCCCTAATATTCTATGATGCTACAATCACTGGACCCACACTGCCAATGTCATTGGGGCTAGCATTGAACAGAAACTCAACTAGGCCCTTCACGTAAGCACAGTGCCTACAAGACCTATTAAGACTGTAGGAATACTACGGAATGTAACTAACCACTGACATCGAACGTCTGTCCAACATCTAAAGAGCACTAATCAGGAATGTGCTCGAATAGTCCGCAGATGCCTGGATGCAGTCAACTACAATAACACTCAGTAAGGTTGACACAATGCTGCATAACAGAACCGGTTTGATTAGTACCTTATCCAAAAGCATTTCCTCCCTTCCCCACCTATGAGAATTGGTCACAGCGTGTACTACCTACAAAATGTACTTCGTAAATTCAACGAAGAAGGAAAAAAAATCCTTAAATAAAACCTCCAAGCCCCAGAAAAAAAAAATGTCTAGAATGACAGGGGCACAGGTACAATGGAACACGACGACATGATTTTCCACCTAGAAGTCACTCACCATCCTTACTTGAAATATGTCTCTCTTCCTTTGCCAGACCTAAATCGAGGAATTTACTTCCTGTCGGAATGGTGGTTCAAACCACAACAGTTGGACTATAACGATTCAAAAGAGCAGCTCACAAATGTTGACTCAAAGGCATCGAATGAAGAGTCAACTTGGCTAACCAACTACGCCTATGCTGGAGACTAAATTAAAGGAAATTAATATTTCAGTTGAATTTCAGCAAATACTGGCTCAATGGACACAATCAGGAAATCACATAAAACACCGGGTGAATCCTTGCTGCGCAATTAACCTGACAATTCTATATTTTCTTCGATAAAAAGTACCGAACTGCACATAATATTCTAGTTATCACTTAGAAAGTAGCTGCATTCTGCAATTAAATATTTCTGCGCCTGTATTGAAATTTATTGTGAATAATGCATGCATGCAATTTGCCTCCCTTCATCCCCCTCCTCCGCCACCTCCCACCAACATATTTGTATGCATACATGCATTTGTTCAATGACGTGTTTCCAAGGACACCCATGTCACTATGCATGACAGCGGATATTGAGCCATCACCGTTTAAAAATAAGTTTGCCATGATCTCCTTCTGATGTTAATCACGGTGATCTTTATTAACGTTATCTACTCTCTCAAATTGCTTGTATTATGTTGTATCATCATAACATCTTGATTAAACTCAAATTTCCAATATCCTCTCGCAATTACGTTGCAGAATCACATTTGGCTCCATCATCCAAGACAGTGTTGTTCATTGTGTATGTATAAAATCCAATCACTGATCCTCCTGAGAACACTTTGTTCATCGTCGATTCGTCAGAACAAAATCACAATATTTTCGACTATTTCCTCAGTGTCTACGAGCCAATGTCAATCCATACAACTTTAATTTTCTCAAATGCATACATTTTTGCACATGAATAGGTAATATGACATTTTATCAAAATCTTTGTGTCAATCCAAGCACACCACATACACTGCTTGATCCATATCTATTAATCGAGCAACAACCAAACCAAAACAAAAAACACCCGCAAAAACAGATAGGTAAATTTGGAATTACGTGCAACTTCGGTGAAACCACAACTGGAACACTGTGCTCAGTTCTGGTCGCTATTTTAATACACTCGAGTGATTGCCTTTTCCAAGTCTTTACGTCGCTCGTAGACGGTTTGGTCTACCACTAGCAGAACCCCGACCAGGGTCTACTTGATCTTAATTTGTGGCTCGTGTGCTGAATTCCCTGCTAAAATGTTATTAGCTGGGGTGTGAGCTGGGATCTAAGCTAAGATTTTATAGCTAGCTCAATTTACCGTCATCCCTGATGTTTATGGGCATTTTAGTGAGCCTTTTGTCGGTACTGTGTGGTCGGTGCTCGGCTCTCTTGCACGAGGGAGGGAATTTAGAATTTGGGGGATATATTTAGGCCGAATTAAGGGGAGCCAGATTAGGTGACGTGACAATTTTGTCTTAGCCAATTAACCTAGTTAGAACGTTTTTGGGGATGTGGGAGGAAACCGGAGTACCAGGGGAAAACCCACGCAAACACGGGGAGAATGTGCAAACTCCCCCAGCCACAGGCCAAGGTCGGGAGTCGACCCTGGGTCCTTATAGCTGGCCAGCCGGCAGTGCTAATCACTGGGCTGACGTGCTGCCCATACGTCAGTACCGCAGCACCTAGGGTGGAATCGGTGCCGTTATTATCTTTCGTCAACATCTGGTAGTGAACATCAGAGACAAGACGGGGCACTACGCCCCTTCTGCGCGTCACACCAGGTACGGTTCGTTCGTCTTACCCTCTGTACCGAATTGTGTGGGTATGAGGTCGCAGGTGCTTCTACTACCTACATAGGCGTGACCGCATCCGCCAGCGAATCACCAACTATCCCCGGGACAAGCCGGAACCTGTCGAGACAAAACTTTTTTCTTTCACCGATTACCGGGTTTATAGGTATAGAAGCGTGTTGGCTGTTCTCGGCCCGTCAAATTCCCTTCAGGACCATCACCTGCCAGCTTGAAGGCCTGAATCCTCTGCGGGACCATCGGTAAGGACTGACTCACTGTGGTCTAGAACGCCAAGAATACCACAGCTACGCAACACACGCCACAGTCCATTCCAGCGATAACACTCCTGACTGGCAGTCCGGCGGTAGTGGTCGTGGACCTAGCATGCATCACCCCCGCTATTTGTTTCTCGGCCAGTCACGGAATACCCTCTCTTGTGCCCAAGGAGACGGTACCAGGCGGCTCCCGCGGAAGGGATTGACTCACTTGCAGCCTGACTCACGGGCATCCAGACATACAACTACCTCCGCGTCGATTTCTGGGACAGCTGCTTTAGCCGTCACCGCGATGGAGTAGCGGTGACGTTGCCCGGCGGGACCGACGTGGACGCGCAGCTCACTGTGCAACAGAAAGGACAAGACTCGCACAGCTAAAGTAACCAAGAAACCTCAAGAGATTCCCCCCAAGAGAGTCCTCCTTAAGAGAGTCATAGTCACTCCCGAGGGAGTAACCAGAAACCTCAAGAGAGTCCCCCCAAAAGAGTCCAGGATGCTGCCTGCGGTGGAATATTTAAGTTATAAAGAGAGGTTAATTCGGCTTCGGTTGTTCTCATGAAGCAAAAGAAAAATATGGAGAGACGACTTGATTAAGTTCTTCAAGATTATGAGGGGCATGGGCAGGGTGGCGAAGGAACAGCTGATCCCTTTTGTTTAAAGTTCAGTTAAAAAGGAACACACGTTAAAAGTGAGGGATGGGAGATTCCGGGGTGGGGGGGATATGAGGAAAATCTTTTTTAATCAAAAAGCATTGCCTATGAGGGAGGTGGAAGCGCGATTCCTCAGATCCGATTTAAAAAAATAAAGCCCTGGATGAATACTTGGCATGCTATAGCAAACAACGCTACTGGCCAAGTGGTGATGAGTGAGATTACGTGTGTAGGTCAGCGGATTTCACGTATCGGCGTGGGGCCAAAAGGCCTCTTCTGCACTGTAGTAATCTTTCATTCTGTAATTAATTTCCATCATACGGTGCAGACAACGGGAAGTGGTGCGTTGTGATTTAAGGAAATTGTTTGTTGCAGAAATGAAATCCTGTCCTCCAAATCCAGATCGGCGACTGCCAAAGTGCAGGTAAACTCCCCGTCTGACATTTTTCAAAACTAATCAAATTGTACTTTTCGACCGCCCTTTGATTGTCGGATGAGTATATATTACTCAATAGCCACACTGTCGAAACAGAACCCGTACAAGAATGGTTTAACGATCAGTTGTCAGCCAAACTAAGTGATATTTCCTCTGCCCAACATGTAAAGTTCAGTTATTCACATGATCTGATATACAACGGTCAACTGATCTAATAATGTCCACTTTTAATTGATCACTAAAAGATAAATTGGACCGCCAATGTAAATTCATGTGCAGGTTGATGAACGCTGAACAGTCCATGTTGCTGTTCTGGGGAATGGCTCTACTTAGCTATATCGAGTTTTATTCTCCATAAAAGGGAGATATTTCATTTCTGAAAACTTCTACCTCTTCTCTTCTTGAGTTATTGTATCTTCAGCGTGTTGTATATTGATATCGAGACATGTTGTTTCAACAAAAATCGCTGCTATTAAAAGGTCGATAAAATAAACTGCCAAACGTTCATCATGTATGGGGGAAATAATATATTCTTACCAGTAGCAGTTGCAAGTTTCTTCGCTTCTGAAATTAAACACAATAATCCGAATTTGATTTCAGTGGAAGTGGTCCATATTTGAAATATCACAAAGCAAACAATCTGGTGTTTACCTTTAATTCTTATGAAATTCGTCTAATAAATAATATGGAAACTAACCTATTCACTATATTTTTTAGGGAACGTAACAGAACTGAGGGGACACACGACTAGTGAATAAGCAGGTGTGTTACTTGCCCAGACTTGATCGGCTATCATAATACTTGATAGGATGAAATGTCAACGTCTCGGACTCCCAGATGAGGAACGAAAATGGGGATCAACAAGGCAAGGTTTGGTGCTGAAACTTCTGGTGCCTGAGCCGCTATGAGGATTTTTCTCCTGATTGATTCAGGGAGTAGAGTTTGCCTCAGCATTATTAGAATTTGATCCAGAAATATAACGTTTTTCAGCCTTTGTTTTGGAAATGATGTGTTCAAGGTAATAGTAAAATTTGTTACTTCTGCTGGGTGTTTCAAGCAGCTGGCAGATTACATTTGAAATGCTAAGTTATTCAATTGTTCATTTTCTCCAATTCGAAGAACTTTGACATATCCATAAAGAGTTGCACAACATTATTAATCTCTTGTTCGAACCCTCCAAAGCACCAAAAATGTCTTTGCGGTTGTTGGATGTGAATTATATCAAACTGAGACATGCAAATTGGGTTTCTTCAGTTTCTGAAATGGTTAAACACAGTTTTAGCTGCTTCTTTAATTACTTTCATTCTCCATGATAATATCAAACGGATCATTTGAATTTGCTGACCTATGCTCATACTCAGGGAGCGAGGTTATTTGTGTCATTTGCAGTAAAGTTTGGAGAATGTTTAGGCTGATAACTGAAGAATACATAAGTTCCAGGCAATGGTCATCCAAAGCAATCAGAATTATTACTGTCTCCACTGGATACCTGAATATATTCCCAGCTCAAATCATCTGCTATCAATAACGTGTGAGTTCTAATTATCAAAATGTTAACAAGAGTGGAAATCTGAAACTAGGTATTCCTCGAAGAGACATCGACCTTCTGTCTCACCAAGGCCTACCATCTATCCATTTTGTTCATCTCAATAGTACGTGTGAGAGATATTGTCAAACTTTCTTGCATGGTTCTGCTCCAGAAACATTCAAGAAATTGAAAATCATCCAGAGAAGAAAAGAAAACAACGTCTGCACATGCGCAACCGCCTTTATCATTCTCTCCCTCCACTAGCAGTTTCAAGACGTTGTAAAATGTCGACCGCAGTACCTTAGCGAGGCTCATTTGATTGCGCCTTCAAAACACGTGACCAATAATATAAAGATGGGCAAAGACAGTAGATGCTGGATTAAGCTTTTGCCACAATTTATTCTTTGAAATTAATATTTTAACACGTGTGCATTCAGGTTAATAAAAAATAAATAAACACAGGCTGTGTCAGAGAGAGATGGAGAGAGCGAGCGAGCAAGAGATTGATGGGTATGCCATGGGTTGAATAGTTCCCACGTCATGTCAGAAACATCCCCCCCCCAACCTCCTGAAGATATCTCCCGTGCCCTTCTCTCCCCAAAATACACACACGCAGAACACAAACAACGCCATGATACATCTCATCAAACTCAATCGTTGTTTTCACAACTTCCGTTGAGAAAATAAAAATAACGTTTCTGGGATTCAAGCACGAAAATTACATCGGCAATGCCTTTTCAACGAAAAAATATCTGAGGTGTATTCATCAACGTGAATGTCAGAGAGATAAACACTACTGCAGCATTAACATCAAACAACTGCCGACCTCCGCAGATTGTGCACAGATTTCTGCTGACAACAAGAGAGAGGGGGAGATGGAGAAGTATTTTGAAACATGGAGAGAAATGACATGATGGTTTGAAAGATCCTTCTGTACACCGAATACTGGAAAAAGCCTGTGTATTGTTGTTTTCGTGCTATATTGTTGCATTTAATAACAAGAATTTAAGACCTTATCACGAAGCCAACCTAAACAGTGTCAATGGATGAATACGTTTAAAAAATGCTGAAAATAAACTGCTTAGGTTTGAAAGATAAAATACTATATTTCATTTTTAAACCGTAAACAATATTATATATTACTTTTCGCGTTTGCTGCGGACTGGAGTACAGTTTCTGAGTTCCCATAATTCAGTCAACCAGTCTTCAACCAGTCTTGCGCTTTATGTTTCCATGCTTGGCTCTGCATTTGTAATATTTGAGAGATAAAAAATAAACGATGGCATTTGGAATGTGACGATCGGAGCGCATGCCACCAGAAGGTCCTTGCAGAATCATAACTTCAGTATCAAATAAAGCTGACCAGAAATTAGAACTGCCTATCTGTTTCTCATGACTATCTGTAGCTCCTCAGTTAGCAGTAACAATTCAAATAAAATAACACGTGTGTCTCAAATTTCACAAACAAATTGTGGGCGGCAGACGTCTACAGATGACCACTTTTTTCGAAAAAAAATCATTGATGTTATCTACGAGATATTAATCATTCAGGATACAAGGAAAATGAACTTTATTGCAGTATTAATATCTCAAAGCAAAGAACCCTCACTGACTCGCTGCCAACATCAGGCCCCTGAAAAGCCAATGACTTCGGCAGCTTCACAATAATGTGCATAAACATGCAACGAGACGTAGCTAGAGGGAGTCAGATTCTTCGCTCATCTACGACCAGCTGAATTGACGACATATGTGCTTACTCTTTGTCATCCTTTAAATAAAACCTTGAAATACAACAAAATATATGAAATTCAGTGAAGACAGAGAAGGACAACATATTAAAGAGAGAGAGAGATGATAGAAGACAGAAGCAAGAGATGAATAACAGAAGTAAGTACCACAGTGCTTCGTCTTTTGGTCAATACCAAACCACAATATTTAGCCGAAGAAACACATGCAGGCTAATAGGAAAATTGGGTAACTGGGGAGAGTTGGAGGCAAGGCAAGGCAAACATGAATCGGTCGAATATAAGGCATAGCTTATATCAAGGTTATTGTTTAATTGTAAGGCTATAGGATAATGGAAATATAAGTTGTGAAATCTGGTGTATATTCAGAGTAATCATTATGAATTGTCATTTTAGCCAGTCATTCTTGGTTTACATCTGCTTGGTATTCCAAAATATAGGCCAACAGTCCACTTGCAAAGCAAAGATTTGACAAAAAATGCTTCGTTTTAATTGCAAATGTCAACTGTACTTATAATAAGCTGTTCAGTATTTTGATCGTAATGAAAGGGGCCAGATTTCCTTTCAATGACGTGCTAAACATATATTGCCCTCTGCACAATTTCATTGGAATATACTGCACTAATCTGTTGCCGAGGGCAAAATCATTCAGTGCTAACGAAACTCCATCAGTACTGAACATGGATAAGTATCATTTTTACTTCCAGTTCACGCCGGCCGCCAACTAATTCACAATAAAGGATATCAAATATGCAGTTAGTGGCGTCATAAGCAACAGACTCCCTTGTATCTATTTTTGTGAGTTGATTATTAAAAGTGAACACGGAAGATGTCACCTGGAACCTATAACGTTAAGATTTGAGTACTTGGGTGTTTCAAAATAATTTCAATGGTGTGTGCAATGCGTGCTTCATAGTGTCAGCAATTTTTAAAAAATGATCTTAGCCAAAATAATCAACAGGATGGATCTTGCTTTCCTGCCCCAACCCACCCCAACAGTCAAAACCACCTAAACACTATTGCACGTTCACGACTGGTACACATATCTGCACACCCGAAACGTATTTCCTTTCTTGTCGCTGTGGAAATGAGCATCTACTATTTCGGGACGTGATTCAAACGTGCGTCTTCTGTTGGGTGTCGGGAAATATTTTCCAATGGTCCCACAAAAAAATAATTCGGAGGACGTGTTTAGCTTCGACAAGACTGACATCAATATGAAACTTTAATGTCTGGACGAACTTGGTATGCCTGAATTGTCTGCAGAGATCTAATTTTTAAACAGCTTTAATAAGCTCTTCAATCAAACAATGTTGTTTTCTGCTAAAATCTGTTTTTTATCATTGTGCTTGTAGGTAAGTGAGCCTGTAAGTTGTGAAAGTATATGATTTGTCAATGTAATGGCTTGTCCTTGGAAAGAAGAAGTTCTCGACAGCCACTGTCCACTGTCCCTCAGGCGACTCGATGTGAAGTGTTCTGGAAAGACCAATATCATTACTCTGAATATTTTTGATCGGAGTAATCGAACGATATAATTGGAGTTTTTCATAAATTAATTGGCTAGTTGCCAAAAAAAAAACTTTTGCTGTTTAACTCCGCTAACACAAGAACCTTGTTCAGAACTGCATTGTGAAGAACTTGCGACAGAGCTCACACAGAGAAATCTGGAAGAAGGAAAAGACAAAGGACTGATTCCATGTGCCCAGTTCTAATTGCAAGCACAAAACAACCTTATGTCATATTAAGGAGGTGTAATTGTTGCTCCGGATTGGATTCTTAAAACATGTTTTTGAACAAAACCTGGTGTTTATTCTGACCGAATAAAAACAGTGTAGAGGACTCTAGCTTAAACAGGGCCGTTGGCAATCATACAGTTGTAAAAGGGGGATTATACAAATATCCTTATGTTGTATTAGTGAATTGTTTCACGTTCTTGGTACGCCAGGAGTAGGAACCAATTTTCACCACGAAATGAGTTCCTGGGCTAGGTTGGCCATTCCTCCCGCACCCCCACACCCCGCAACACACACACACACATCCCGAATGCAATCTAAGTTTAATGGGGAAAGTAGCAAAGTTCGAAATGCAAAGAAATGTTTCGGCATTGTCTCCTTGAAGACAATGGTGACTTGGGTGGAATGTTATATCATTCGTATAGTTAGGAATTGTGACTAATTCCAAATGCACAACATGAAAATAATTAACAGTTAATATTTTAAACGTGGTTTGAGAATAATAAAAAAATGCATATTAATTATGTATCTAAGAAATGAATTTCTAACATGAGAGTAAAATGAAAAATGTATTCATGAATGATACCAGCGCAAGCCAGGCAAAAATCCTGCAACAATGAAAATAACCCATTTATACCCGGTCCAGGGGAATAATGCCAAAAGTTGAAGAAAACTTAATTTGATATAAGAGACGTTTTAAAAGTATTAGATAAATGTTGAAAGATTAAAAGCATTTTTGGAAGTAAACGTTCACAAAACGGACAGACAAATACTAAAAAAATGAAGTTGTTTAACTATAGTTAATAGAAGGACATGCCATTGTTAGATTTACAGGTGAATGCATGAATGACATTTCTTCTAAATAAGTACAGGTCTGAAGAATCTAATAACATAAGTTATAATAATACTGCTTTTTGGTATGTAATCTGAGATTTTTTGAGAATCCCACACAGGTGATTTGCAATTTCGGTGAAATCAGAGACCATACTTTCGTTCAAAATAAATTGATTTTGCATAAATTATTTGATTGTCTGGCTATTTTTTAAATTTGTAGTGATTTGATTCTAACGTTTCAACGTTTTAATTAAAAAAAAAAGTTTAATTGAAGAATTTTATTGAAACAAAGTAATTGTTATTTGCCTTTATGAAATGAAGAACATAATAAAAGACAATCAGACGACCTAGTAGAATTTCCAGCAACAATTAGGGAAAGGATCTGGGATAGGTAGGTCAAAAATGTTGGCATGAAAGGTATCAACCCTAAGGAAAGTGAGCAGATAATTTGAATTACAGCGATCGCGAATTGCTTGTGGCCCTTACAGCGAAAATGAAGAGAAATTAAATATCTTAATTATGAAATAAAGGATGTTATTTAAAAACACGGAGCTGCTACAAGTAACAATGAAGATGATAGAGAATGAACTAGACCATGTTGTAGATTTGGAAGTACAGCAAGTGCGGGAGGATGCTAAAGCAGAAATAGATAGAACGGAGAAAAAGATGGAGGAGCAATCTTAAATTGGCTATTCAGGAATAAGGAAATCAATTATATGCTACAAGTTTCGAATTCAGCGAGAAGAAGCTTATCATGGAAAAAAAAACTGCGAGCTGTTATTGAAAAGTGTAAGGCAGAAAAAAGATAAGCATTAACAGAAGATCGTCCAAATCTGCAGGGAACATTTAAGTTTTTAGACAAAGTCAGTGATAAGAAGCAAACTTCCACAGCTGGCCATTGTATGTTCCAGTGGGAAATTGAAAAGCTGAAGCCGCAATTATCTTTACAGCAGGGAGTAATGTGTGCATGTGAGACATTTGTGGTGCAGGATGAAATGATTGTTTAGTAGATTGGGCTGCCTTACGGGAAGGAACAAATCAATATTTAGAACATAATGAAAATTGGGAATTCCACCTCCCATTTACGTGTGGCGACATACCTCAGCTCCTCTAGCACTACTTCCTGTTCCAATGCACCGTGCAATGAATCAACGTGGCGGGGTCGATGAGTCTGATACAATTGTATATTAGTGTCCATTCACAGTGGCACAGATATCTGAGATAGCTAAAAAATGTTACTGTTTTCAGCCAACAGCAGACCGGTTGAAAGTATTAGACAAAGTGAGCTGTTTCGTAGTTTGGATGGGGCACAACATATTCGGAATGTCCAGTCTGCATTGCCCGATTCTCAAAACGTTGGGAAGGAAACTTTAGAACACACGAATGAAGGGATTTTAGATACAGTTACAGACAGTAAAGGTGTTCCAGTGGGATTGAATAGGCGTAAGCATCCATTTTTAGAATGTTTTTGGGAAATGTATATTGGGGAATTGTGAAATGCATGCAGGTTTGATATCACATGTTACCGAGGGCATTCGGAAAGGGCGTGTACACTTTGAACGAATTGGTTGAACGTGCAGAATGTCCAATTGTCTACTCGATTAAACTTTCATTACGGTGGATAAACGTCATGAATGCTAAATATTGGTAGTTAATGTTCTCAGAGGAACATTTGTCCAAGAACAATTGGGTCATGACCCTAGCATTCAGGAAGAGAACGTAAATGCAATTACGACATGCTTATGTTGATACATTTTCAAGAGTGAATAATGGTGTCAGACTGGTAATAGCGTGGTTAGTCAGATGCCAGAATTATCAGCTATAGGTATTTATTAAGCCATTCTGAAGTATTCCTTTCTCCTGTAGTCATTTATTTTGATAGCTTGCATATTTCTAATAGTTTAGCAGATATTCAGCCACAATGGAAAGGTCCTGATTTTTTGTCTACCGATGGAAAACCATTATCGCCGGAAGCCTTGTTAAAATTAAAACTCCAGACGGATAATTTTCAGAATATAGCATATTAAATTTGAAAACCACCATAGATATTCGCCAAGAATTTCAGGTTAATGAGTTGGCAAAACAAGGGGGTCATGCAGGCGATTTTTTTTTTGCGGGGGGGGGGGTGGTGGTAGTCTGCTTGCCGATGAGGTTCATAGTGTTACCGTCAATCAAACTAATATTGAAAATTCAAAATTGCCTCGGAGTGGAAACAACGATTTAGGTCAACTACAGCATAGGCTTCATATCGATCTTCAAAACAGAAATAAATATTAATTAAAACCAATAGATCGGATTGTTTCTACGGAGGGACAGTTTGTAGTAGCAAGGAAGAATACGAATACAATTATGTATCAATGTTTTGAATGGCATGATCAACAAGGGCGTGTACTACAGTGATACGGATCAACAAATTTTGTTGGTAGCCGAATCATAGTGATGATGTGTGGTATTATGTTGAAAACTATTTCATTTGGGCACATCACCGTCACGATATGTATTGACAAAATGCGATGTTACAACATAATCGGCCTGTAGCGTGATCTTAGATGAATGTTCACATTAAAAACATTTGTCCACGTTCGACATGCAAGTCGCGTGACACGTAATGTCTAATTGTCAGTGACAAGTATACAAAATGGTTTGCTATATTTCTTGTGCAATTTCATACCGCTAAATCCACTTACAAGATAGTGGCTACTGCGGTGCATAGAATACGCATTTTACTAGTACAGTCATACAAATTGTTCGGAAAGGCAGTATTAAGAATCCGATGACCAAGCTCAAAAAGAGAAACAACATCTGGAAGAACAAAGGACTACGTCGCACTCCAGTGAGCAATGTTTAATTGCAAGTGGGAATTAACCTTTAGTTTAGTAAAGTAGCAGTGAGCTATGATTTGGTTTACGCACTGCAATAGATTGCCGGACGCGGCATATATAAAATAACAAGTTTCCTTTACATAAAACATTCGCTTGGCCTCATTAGGAATATTACATACACTAATGATTGTCATGTTACCCAGAAAGTTGCGGAGGAATGTGGAAGGTAGAAAAAAAGGTTTACCAGGACATTGCCTTTATTGGATGATTTTTGCTATGAGGAAAGATTCGTCAAACTTGGTTTGTTTTCATTTTAACTTCGAAGATTCAAGGTTGACCTGATTGAAGTGAACATAAATTACCAGAGGCATGGTTTAAATAAAAAATCAGAGCATTTTTCCATTTCAAAAATGTCAATTATTGGGGACCATATGTTTCATATAAAATAGTGGGTGGGATTTTGACGGAGATGTGATGGTCATTATGTTATACAGAGGGTGTCAAACGCCTAGACAGTGCAGTCAGAGGAAGTAGAAAAATTCAAAGCGATAGGAAATTTTAAGAAGCATCTTGGCAAGTGTATGGTTAAGCAGGGTGCTGATCGTAGTGAGGTGAAAATATGTTTCGTTTCGAAAAATGTCGTGCGTCGGCGCAGGCTTTGTGGACCGAAGGACCGGTTCTTGTGTTGTAATGTTCTTTATAAACAAATTGACGGACTGAAATTATGGTTGCGTGATCAAAAACGGGGAAACGTAATAACAGACTGGGGTGGAGGTTGCGAGAATTCGGGCAGCAATTTGAAAAGGGGATCAGGAAATTGTCACAGAATGGAGAGTGAGATACGTATTTGGAGGAAATGTAATTTTGAACTTCATAATGTTGAACAAACTGAAGTGTATATCTCATTAAACCAAGCTTGCATGATTCTCCCCAGGAATACTTTTAATTCTGGGTGTCTCTTCTTTTTTACAAACTCTTTCATTGTTGTGTTTTAAATAGTGTAAGTAATTTAGGCAATACGCTCCCAAAGTAGTCCAAAATTCCAAATTTCAATTTATTCAATCATTGGTTCTGAAGAATAATCCTGAACCGTGAGATCGGATTCTGAGAAGGTGATGCCAGTCAGGATCTATACAAGAAGTCGCTAACAGGTTAAGACCCAAGTCAAACAGGAGAGCACATTGTCTCTATCCTGAATGATGAACTAAGTAGCTTGGATTCATTCGCCGCAGACTCCGGCAAACACACAAAACCTCCCTCCATTCTCATGTCTTTCCGGATCTTGGAATATAAGTACCTGTAAATCCACAACAAGTCATGCAACTTAGTGCCGTGGATTGCTATTGCAATATTTTCACTGCTGCTTAGTTGAAAATTTGAACCAGCCCGGTCAACAGTTCCATTTGAAAACAAAACGCAATTGGAAAATCGAGGGTTGCAACACTTAAAGTAGCTCGCTCTGACCTTCTGAAGGGCAATTAGAAATAGGAAACAAAGGCTGTCCAACAGAACAATATCATGTATATTAAAATACTAAAAATAAAATTTTCATTTTTCGAAATGATCTGTTTCTTACTTATTGTGTTTTGTTGCAGAAACGTTTCTGCAACACCCTTGCGAGATGTAAAATATCACACAGATTAAAAGGTACACAAACGAGTACATTTAACAGAGGATAAAGAGCCTCTGCACTGGCTGCAATGTTATAAGTTCATTTATATCCATGATACCTGCTAAATCCTTTATCAATTTTGCTGTTGGAAAAGAACAACAGAAATAAAATATGAATCAAATGATATAAAAACATGGTATATTTCCAAAATAGATTTGATCCAGAGTGTTTTATCGAACCTTAGTAACGTTCAGTTAGCCTTTTGATTCGTACCCTCGCTAATTCCAAAATAGGAATAGCATCATTGTATGTTTATATTGGCTTAATTTTAAGAACGAAATCCAAATATATGCAATACTCAGTTATTACATGCGATCAGTAAGGTACACAGGAATGAAACACTTTTGAATATAATTTTATCCACATCACCATGCGTAGATATTGGTCAGCATTGACGTAAAACATAATTCACAACGATGGGGAGATCATGAAATGCACATTAGCCTGAATATACGCGGCTTGCGTTATAGTTATCAAGCATATTGTTGCATTGAATTTTGCAACTTATACAGAGGTAAACCTTAATATTCTGTTTCTCAGCCATGAAGCACTTTCATTTTTTCTTAAATCCCAAAACGTGGCCATTAACTTAGTATGCTCGGGAGTTTCAAGTGCTCATCTCGATGTTTCTTAAATTTTCTTTTGGTTTCGTACTGTGTCACGATTTCTGGCAATGAGTCGAAGAAACCTAAAAACTTCCAGTTGAAACTGTTTTATTTTTCTCAAATGCCCGTTTAGTGTCCTGACCTGTGCTTAAATGTGTGGCTCTCTGCCATTGATCTCTGTTTCTTCCGGCTTATGCATTGTCAATTTCTGTACACTTTAATCTGGATTAATAATAACCAGTAGGCCTCTGTAATGGTTTATGCTGATAATCAAAATGGAGAAACAAACCAGTAACCACAAGTGAATGTTAACGTTTTCCACTTTAGTTTAGATTTTTGATCGCTGCCTTATTGACTGGTCTGGATAGATAGACACTGGGGAGACTAACAGTGAAAAAGAACGACGGCCGTTTTTTCCATCATCAAAACGAATTGCCAACTGCTTGGAAACCGTGAACTGGATTGAAGATAAAGACAAAATATTTTGGCTGCTTGAATCAGAAAAACACAAAGAAAATGCCCTTCACCCTATGGAATTTCAGCCTGGCACTTGCGGATGCCGAAACATTTAATTGGCTGAAAATAGAGGTATACGAAACATTTTGAATTTGAGCGTATTCTGAATGTTTACGTCACGGCGCGCTCCACTGCATTAATCATGTTTATTTTCTTGTGATCCAATGGCATTGTTGTATTTGTAATTCTCAGATACTTTTGTTCGGTTTAATCCGGTGTCCTTAGTTACAAGACGGGCAAAATAAAAACGCAAGTAAAGTTATTTTTTAATTATAATGACACTATTAATCCTTAAGTTGCGCACATAGAACAGGGGGATATTCCAGATTGGAGTATATGGCCCCAAAAATGGTTTGATTAAGCTGCAGGCACGTTTCTCAGAGTCCCTCCGTTCCGTCATCACGAAGGTGAGTCTCGATGGCTCGATGACAGTATATTCCTTCCTTTCTTTCATTCTTCCCTGGTCAGTTTCTGGATGGTGAAGGACACCTCCCTCTTTAATTCTTCGCTGCTAGGATATCTGAGGCGCTTACTTCTATCTCCCTCACTCTGCAACTAATCAGAAACTTCTCTGGCTTCCGACCAATGAGCTCTCAGGAGGGGCTCCCAATACCCAGGGGACTTCTTAATGTGTGCTGGATGATGCCTCCCATGAGTCCATCTCAGTGATTTTGCTTACATGCAACGTGTTGTCAGATAGAGTAACTACATGAACCCTCAAAAACAGAAAATCTGGCCCAGTCTGGGCTTCTAAATAGACTGAAGCATTTCAGTTGGGTGTGATGATTTCCTGCTGGGTTTTAGTAGAATGCAATGATCCTTGATGGGTCAGGGCAAACATGTTCCTGTGACTTTGTAAATATAACTTTCATCAAGTCTGGCCTGCCCCAGGTTAGCAGTGCTTTATTTTAATGTGCCCAATTCTTTAATTTAAAATATCCCATTTAAATTAGGCCTTGATATGTTACCACACGTCCTCTTATTGATCCAGTGAGTATTAGTGAATTGGATCACACAATCCTTACAAAACCATCTCAACGAACAAGATCCCTGAAATTGGGGTTGACAACATCATCCCTAATCCACCATAGTAACAACAAATGCAAATGATCTTAAATAATAAAACAAACAATAAATAAACAATATATCAATAGTGTATATACAAAAAATGAAGAGTGCAAAATGATAAGTGACTGTGCGTATGCAATATAGACGGGGGAATGTCAAGTTTATTGACTGAAGAGCCTTTCCCGATATTGGATGGCCTTTGCTGAGTGCAAGTGTTGCAAAACTCCTTCTTCCATCGGTCGAATTTAAATGTGAGGGTGGTTAGGTGTACTAGGTAGGATTCCTAATACAGCCAAGTGTGACAGAATACAAACCTATGGTGGATTTGGACATTCAAACCTCAGTCCCAGAGGTCCTCCCACCATACAGTTATTCTAAACCCACTAATGTTCCTCTTAAATTCCCCCTGTTTGTTGCTCAGCTTTGGTAAAGTTGTCATGTGTTGCGATCAATGTATGAAAACGTGTTGATGTTTCTTGAGTAGAAGTGTTACGCCATTATCAGATTTTTTTTCAGTATTTCCCCCAAGCATTGTCTCAGTTCCTCGCTAGTCTTTGCTGTAGGTGCCTGTGACTTACTTACCTTTATCCCCCATCCTCACCACCTTTCCAGAAACGTTTCTGGTTTCCGACTAATGAGGAGGTCGCACTATCCAATGGGCGTTTCTTGGTGTCTGCCTGACAAGACACTGGGGCCCTTCCCCAGGTGTCCATCAGCATGATGTTGCTTATATTCAATGTGTTATCAGGTATGAAAAGCATTTTAATTGACAAAAAGTCTGGTCCAATCTGGACTTTTAAAAATATGCAGGTGCATTTAAATTGGATTGATGATCTCTTGCTAGGTATGCGTAGAATGCAATGATACTTGATAGCTGATGGATGGGCCAGACCTAGACAAAGGGCGGCAGGTAGCACAGTGATTAGCACTGCTGCTTCATAGCTCCAGGGGCGTAGGTTTGATTCCTGGCTTGGATAACTGCCTGTGTGGAGTTTACACATTCTCCCCGTGCCTGCGTGAGTTTCCTACGGGTGCTCCATTTCCTCCCGCAGTCCAAAGGCGTGCGGGTTAGATTGATTGGCCATGCAAAAAAAAAAAAACATGAGTCTTGGTGTCCTGAGATGCGTAGGTTAGTGGGATTAGCGGGTAAATATGTGGGGATATGAGGTAGGACCCTCGTGGGATTGTGTTCGGTGCAGACTCAATGTGCTAAGTTGCCTCTTTCTGTGCTGTAGGGTTTCTTGTATGTTCCTGTGTGTCTGTACATTTGAATTTCGTCAAGTTTAGCCTGCCCGAGGTTTGACTGTGTTTGATTTTAATGTGCCCAGTTCTTAAATTTAGGAAAAAAAACCAATTTAATCTGCCTTGAAACTAGGACGTTATTATATTAGCACAGCAGCTATGTGGTAACAGAGGCATATAATCATTGCAAGATCAATCGGCAGGATTCGTCAGTTTAGTATTTTGCAGATGGTTTGTACATTTTTTTCAAGTTTTGTGTTAAGTGCTCTGGAGACTTTTTTTTCATTTTTTTCTTCTATAATGGGTGCCTTCTGCTGAGCTGACCAATCAACATTATATCCAGCGCAATCACTCTTAAAATCTATTATCTGATGGCTATGCAGGATCGATGTGCTAAAACGAAAACAAGAAGGTTCGTATTGGCAGGAGGACATTGGCCTGCAAAACAACAGCCGAATTAAAGGTCATTTGCCAGATGCACAGTAAAACGTTGGTCAATTAGCGTGCAGTTCACGGTACAAGGACTTGGATAAGGCGTGGTTAACCAGCAAAATTTTGCAAGTATGCTCACGTTGTCTGGGGATACAAACAACGTTAGATTTATTATGCCTTCGAAGGGAAAGATGGACACTCGAATCTCATGCAGCTATATAGGCGACAACGCTATCAGTTTCATTTGTCTCTCAGGACGTATTTGCGTAGGTGTCTTGGCGAATGTTTCATGATTTTATCTAACCGCTGCTAAGAGTGAACTCCAGATCCACGTGTCTATGTATCTGGAGTCAAATGACTGGCAGACCAGATAAACATGACCGATTTATTTACCAAAAAACTCATCCTTGAGCAGACAGGTGTTTGTGAGAACGGACAATGAGGTATTTCACACAATTGGGCTTCGAAATCTAAATGACTATTAAATTAAAATTTCAGCATCGATCATGTGGAGATTCTAACCAAACATCCCAAATCTTTAGGCTGGTATTTGTGGATTAATAGGCCAGCAAAATGCCTTCCACTTGAACTTAAGTTGTCAGAAACCCCGAATTTTGCAGCTGAAGTTATTTGCAGGTGTCCATGCGAGATCTACTCAGTGTCGCAAAATTCGTTATCTACTGCTGCAGCACCCATGACACTGATACGCTAATTGGATATTTTGTTACCTTTTTCAGTAAATGGCCGAGGAAAGTATAAATGCAGAGCATGCCAGTGTGTTGCTGTCATGATCGTATTGCTCCACTTCCATTAAGAGGCGCATTGACGATCAGTATGCGTCCATAAAGGCCCTACCATGTAAGGCAAAATGCTATAATCATGTGCTTTGGCCTCTTGAACAGAATTGTTCCCTTCATCCCGAATTGCGTTCGGAATTGACAGAAGTTGATTACGCAGTATACAGAAGTCAGTAACACTAAGGGATAATGTTCAGTCGCAAATGGATGAAAATCATCATTTGCTTTCCCTTTGGCTGCATGAATCTTCGTGCACCTCTCTAATCAACTCTAGCTATGGAATGTAGAAGTGGCATTATTTACTGGCTTTCCGGCAGATAGCCATAGCAAATAAAGAGGCATTCGGAACCTTTATCACATCCGTTGTCTGTGAACGCAAGGGACGAACACTGCAAATCATTGCAAGTTATCGCAGCAGCTTTCGTGAGGATTACACAATGCAAATCCCTAAGCTTTCAAATGTTTTCTTGTTCCAATTCTCTTCGATGTTTGACTCATTAATGTCAAAGACTATCTGCCCGAAAGCGAATGAGCAACGCCACCTCTACATTCCATAGCTAGAGTAGATTAGAGAGGATCCAGCACAGTCATGCAGCTGGACGGAAAGTTTACGATGCTGCTCGTCCATTTGCGACTGAACATTATTCCTCCAGTGTTACTGACTGCTGCACACTGCGTAATCAACTTCTGTCACGTCAAAACTCACTTCAGGATGAAGGCAACGATTCTGTTCCAGAGGCCAAAGCCCATGATTCGGCTATTTCGCATTAGGAAGAGCTGCATGACATACAGGCTCCGGAACCAGGGCCCAATCTGTACGATCGTTGTGTGATTCTGTGAGGCCAGCGTAATCTTGCGTGAGCGGACTTCAAACAAGCTTGCTAATCGTTAAAGCAATGATGCAACCATTAACATATACAATTTCGATGCCATTTATTTATATTTCCCAACAGAACATCACTACCGTAATTTCCTAAGTACAGCAATACGAAAGACACATTACATGGACCATTGGTCACTATACACAACCAGTGAGAACGTCAGTCGGGAGGTCCTCAATTCGTATTTGATTGGGATGCAACGTCTGGAAAATTGACTGCCTTTGATCCAATGAATATGACTGGGAACTTCAGTAGAAAATACTTCTCTTGGAAACATGGCGAGATAATTTTTACATGGTAGAGTAGCTGAGACACAAACAAGAGAGAATTCTTGGTTACACAGTTTACAACAACGGGGAATAAAGGATTTAATCTATGCAAAGAGGATTCTTAGAAATATTTCGAAATGACAACAACGGGTTAATGTGTTGGTACTAAATTATTTTATCTTTGATTTAACCCTTGCCAGAAATTGCAACTTGTTTGCTTAAAAAAGGCTGCTGCCTATTCATCACTTGCGACATAATTCTGCGCTAACGCTTTGTACAATCGGAAAACTCTACCATTCTATCCAGACAGTCATAACTCTGTTTTTTAGATTACTAATCTTCAGGGAACTGGACACACCTGCATGCAGCCATCAGTTACAGATACCGGCCCTTCTAACCTCGCCAGCCGTGATGAATATTGTTCTGCGTTTGTTGCATCTGACCAGCAGTTATTGCCGTCAGTTTGCCGTCAGTATTAAATTGAGTTATCATCTATAATGTATTCGTTAAAAAACATATTATCGTGCAGTAAACGTAACAAAGTACGCTTTATAATATGCAATTCGTAGAGCAATAAATGGCTTATTTCAAAATGAAATGAAGAATGCGTCAACTTAACAGAACGTGATGTACTAGAATATAGTTTACCAAGTTCTACCCTCAGATTGAAGTTCTCTGTATGGAAATAAGATGAGGGCAATGAAGAAAACAGTCTAATATTCAAACAAATCAAATTAATGTTGACAAAAATAGCTGCTAACTTTTAATGGGCCGTGCTGTAGCCGGTAGGATGACACAAAGACTTTTATGTTTCAATCGATTGAAAAACGGTTGTTCAAAATAACCTCAAAAGTAATAACAGGAGCGAGAGATAATGGCATATTATATGTCCTTACCTTGCTGAAGTGCTTCTAATTAAGTAAATATTAAGGATGATACGTTAAATTTGCGAAGTGATTGTGGGGAATTTAAAACAAAATAATCATTTGACAAATATTCTTTATACCGTTCTGTGAATTAAGCAAATTGGAAACTGGCATGAATTACAGGCGTGCAAATTGACGAAATAATAGAATTGCTTCAATATCGCACGCTGTGCTCACAATCATCGCCCCTGATGCCCGAGAAATTTAGTTTTGCATGCGCTTTTGTTGCTTTGTGTTTCCTTTGCATTAGTTTGCTGCATGTGCATGGCTTCCTCTGCTATTTCAAAGGGCTTTTACGAGTTAGGCAACGTTAGATTGATTCAGCTGGCAAAAATGAAGCAAATGAAAAAGTTGTGTACATCACAAGTGTTAAGCATGTGATTTCAGGCTCGTTCCGGCAGTTTGATGACGATTGAGAGAAGAATGATGCAGTGGAAATTTGTCGGGTGTAATCGGCAAAACACAACTGGCAGTATATTACTGACTGGTGGGAATTAAAATTAACCTGACCCCAATATTTAAATGTGGGGTGATAGGATCTACCTATGATTCTTGTCTCAATATAGGGCGCTGAACTTGACATTGTGACGAGTGCCGAGCGAGTAGGGCTCAACTATCCAATGAACAGCAAAATATTGGGGTATTGATGTCAAATTATGTTATATATCGTTCTGTTCTCTTTAAATGGGGCAGAAAGCGGGGTGGGGTGGGGGCTGTGGTCAGACCAGCATTGAGATCCATCGTATTGCTCCGAAAAAGAAATGGAACTTATATCTAATGTCCTTTAAGTAACGGCAAATGCCTTCCATTCGTGGTCGAGGCTACCATACTGCAGTCAAACAATAACGTTGTTGACGTGTAAATGCACTTTGCAATAGCAGAGGAAGCCATTCGCATGCAACTGACAAATTCAAAAGAAAGACGAAACAATATAAACGGATGGAAACTTGGCATTGCTCTGGGCAACAGAGACGAAGATGGCACGAACAAATATGCCAACAAAAATCATCGTGAATCACATCTGGAGTCCTCACCAAAATTGGGACAGCTGTCCCAATATCTATTCAAGAAGCATCCTGTTAGAGCCACACCCAACCATTCATAAATTATAG
The DNA here is from genome assembly GCA_024679065.1 of Sphyrna mokarran. Lineage (NCBI taxonomy): Eukaryota > Metazoa > Chordata > Chondrichthyes > Carcharhiniformes > Carcharhinidae > Sphyrna > Sphyrna mokarran. Next base: position 100,359,896 of record JAGIQG010000009.1, read on the forward strand.
ATAATAACCCAGTTACCACCATCAACTTTCCTGGGTATCTGATCTCCCAACGGCAGGATAAACCCAGGAATTGTGACTGCACAAATTTATGCCATTGGGGCTTTGGGGATAGGCGACTGAGGGCAGTACCCTGGATGTCTTCAACATCGATTCCGGACTCCATGAGTATCCATGGTCGCAATCAAATATGGACAATAAAATCTGTTGATTACCATGTGCCAATGATGAACGGAAATTCCTTATTGTTAAACTACACTTGGAGGGAAAACTGAGACAGTAAAGGGCGATTAAAAAAAACACTAGATGGTGGAAGTCAATTTCTAAATCCACTGATAGCATGCTCGATTCAACTGAGGCAGGGTTCGTGGTATCACAAAGGACGTAGCTGAAATTTGGGGATTTGGCATATGCTGAGGAAAATAATAGAGTGAAATAGATACACGACCTCCTCCTCAATCTGCATCCCACATATGCAATAGACGATTACAATACCTGTCGCAGTGACCACCGTGCAGGGAAAAAAGAAAGTTCTGTCTTCAGAGTCAACGTAATGTCCATTGTGCTGGAAGGCACTACCATTATTCTAAATGGTTAGACTCCAAAGCAATGTAGCAGAATGGGCATCCAGAAGATGTGGTCATGAGAAAATCATAAATTTACTGAAACTCATTGTTTCACATTCATTGCCCAATATAGCCCCACTCGACCATTACCATAAAAGGGGGAGTTCAATTCTGCATCAATGAAGAGGTTGAGCGTTCGTTTCAGCCTCAACACTAGACCTACGTAAAATGATTTGTTAAGCTATTGAAACTACAACTTATTGTCACTTTGTTGATTATCCGCATCAGGAGTATTAAAATACGGTTCTAAGCCACTCCTCAACCAGCGATAAAGCTCGAAACCCACAGTGCTGCCAGGTTCGACAATGAATAGTGCAGGCCACGAATAATGCTCCAGAACTAACTCCATCCTCAATGATGAAGGAGTTATGCGTTTAAGTCCAAATGTGAGGCTAAAGCATTCACAACAATCGTCAAACAGAACTGGTGAGTCTACAATCCAGTCCAGCATATTCCGGAGTTCTCAGAACACAGTAATAAGAATACATTTATTTTATTTCAGCCCAAGGGTATGGGTAAAATGTTGAAGGAGTGGACAACTGAAAAAGACTGGGGGTCTTAAAATATTGTAGTACTCGTGCCGCAGAATCTCGCATCCAGTACTTCCTAGACAGTTATCTTTTAATTTTACAATGAGTATGCATTATTGCCATCTACACGACAAAGTGAAAAGAAGGGGCACCCCTCCTTCTGTTCTTTGTCGTCTCAATGTGTTTCAACGGTGATGGAAAGCGGCACTTACTTAAAAATATCCTATTCACTAACGTTCATGTTATATTCTGCCACGGGCATTCAACTGCTGTCCTCACCAAAGAAATGTTTCAAGTACGGACTAAGTAATTGAATTGAAGGGATAAGGCAATGTAGCTGTCCATGTCAACAAAACACCTTTGACCGATAATGATGTTATGTGACCCTAGTAAAACGAGAATATATTTAAATTACGGAGGCAGGACTCTTCTGGTTGTAGAAGTACTTGGGTGTCCTTGTGGAGGAATTTCCAGGGATTCATTTGCAGGTGCAAAGGTTAATTAAGAAAGCAAATGGAATGCTGCCCTTTATTGCTAGACGAATGAAGTTCAATTACAGTAAGGTTATGCTGCAGGTGTGAAAGGTGTTGGTGAGAACATACGTGGAGTGCTCTGTACCGTTTTGTTCAACTTACTTGAGGAAAGATAGTTTGGCACTGGAGGGGATGCAGAGGAGATTCACTGAGTTGAGTCCGGAGTTGAAAGTGTTGTCTTATAAGGACAGACTGAGTAAACTGGGACTATAACCAATGGAATTCAGAAGAATGAGAGGAGATCTTATCGAAACAAATCAGATTATGAAGGGAATAGATATAATAAATGCAGAAAAAATATTTCCACTGGCAGGTGAACCTAGAACTAAGGGGCATTAACGAAGGGACAACAGATTTAAGACTGAGTTGAGGAGGTAGTTTTTTCTCCACGAAATTCTGTGAGTCTGTGGAATTTTCTGCCCCGTGAAGCAGTTCAGGCCATCTCATTGAATGCTTTAAGGCAAGGACAGATACATTTTTGAACACTAAAAAAAAATAAGGGTTGTGGTGCGTTGCGGTAAGTGAGATGAGTCCACGAACATATCAGCCATGATTTTATTGAGTGACGAGCTGGCTCGAGGGGCCAGATGGGCTGCCACTGCTATTGGTTCCTGTGTTCTTATGATCTTAAATTAATATAATTATTCCGATATCAGGTAAATCAGTTGAGCCCCATGACATTACTTTTGCAGTTTATCAGGATCATCATAGATCCAAACTTATTCAGCTGCTTGATCAATGACCCACATTCCTTTTTTTTCGGTCAGATGTTTGGCTGTTCATTGACGACTGGAAAAATACATATTCAGTACGCTTAGTGATTACTCAAATGTTGAAACTTTGCATGCCTAAACACAGCACGTGTTGGATAATATCCAGAATTAGGCTGATATGTGGAACGTAACCTTTTGCACCATACAAATGCAAGTTAATGACCATCTCCAACAATATAGGCGTTAATCATCTCATTTTGTGTATCAGTGTTGTTATCACCTTTGTTTGGCAAAAGTGTCATCAACTTGTTCGAAAACATTGACCAGGAATTAAAATGAAGATGCCACATAAATTAATGGCAGGTCAAATATTGTTAATCCTGCAGTACCTAAATAATCGCTGGGCAATCCAAATCCTGTGCACCCTTTTCTAGGCACAATTCAGAGGTGTGCTGGAATAGTCTCCGCATGTCTTATTAATTACAGCTCCAACAAGACTCAACAAGCTTGGCACCATCCAGGACTTTATTACTATCCACCTCGAAATCATTTAATGTTCCATCACTGACAAACAGTGGCTGCAGTTTGAATTGTATAGAAGTTGCACTGCAGGAAATTACAAGGATCCATATTCAGCACCTTCGATACCCATGATGATTCATGTAGGATGCAAAATAAGCCAATATCTCGAAGCATCGCCCATCTACGTCACTCATAATCCTATGTCAGAAAGTGATCGTCTCTACTTAATTGTAATTTAAAAGAAAAAAAACTGCAATTTATTCGCTTTCAGCATTTCTTGCACGACTTATACCTCCTTGACTGTGATAGTCCAAAAATTCAGCTCAGTACCATCTTCTAACAGAGAATCTGGGTAGGCAATAAATAATGGTCTAGCGAGCAATTCCAACATTGTGTTAATCTGTGTGCGGAAAAGGTAATTTAGAGTTTGCACTTATATTGACACAATTGCATCGACACACATACAGCCACAAAAAATCGTGAACGCAGGTACACACACAAACACAAACACAGACACACACACACACACACACACACTTACAAACACGCACACGTGCACACATGCCACAAATAATTTATTGTCTGCTTTGCCTCTCTTACCATAAGTTTTTGATTCTGACGGTGTTGTAGCTTTAAAGTTAATTTCGGAATTATTATTTGTCAGTGCAAATTCGGAACATTAACGTCACTGCAGGTAATGAGATTTGTAACTGCATATCTGAGCCATCAGAATAATTTCTTCCAGGATAAATTGCATTTCACAAAATTGGCAGGTTGCTCAAATGCTAAAAAAATGCACTTTGTATTTTTTTTTTATTTTTTAAAGGAAAACAATTTGTATGTAGGACTGAAAGTCACCTTAAATTTCAGCTATGTATCTGCTTTATGAAAATATGTTCCAGCGGAAAAAATAGATCCTAATTATATTTGGAGAAACAATGCAGAATGCTTGCTTTGGTGCACCTGGTTTGCTGTTCGCACAGCACATTTTTTTTTTTTGGTATACTGCTAATTGTTTTGCCTTGTATAAGTTTGGCTTACATGTCCAGCCCAAGGAATTCCCTGTGACTTTTCCACGACAGGGCTGCCAGTTCCCTTTCTGGCTTTTTTTTTGAGGTGAGCATCGTAAGAAGTCTCACAAAACTAGGTTAAAATCCAACAGGTTTATTTGGCAGCACTCCTTCATCCGATGAGTGAGGGCTTGTGAGGGGTCGAAACAAAATTGCTGTCATACGTTCACTGTGCTGTTATGAAGTACTTGAACAAATATTGGCGCAACATGTTTGGCTGCTGCACGAGTATATATTCTCTTCCGAGATGTCATAAGAATATTGAAGCTGGAGTAGGACACTCGGTCCTTCAGCCTCCTCCAACATAAAGCGTGCTCGTTGCTGATCTTCTATCGCAACGCCTATCCCAGGTGTTCCTCTTATATATGAAACATTACCCATTGATTCGTCCTCCAGAAGTTTTCTTCGTAAAAAAGTGCCATGGATTCCCCACACACCAAATGAAGCTGTTTCTCCTGATTTCCTTTTCAAATAACCTACCCGTATCATTGGGCAAATGACTTTATGTTAAATGTCTGATCCAGCAGAAATAATTATTTCACCGGCATGACTGCCTAGGCGAGTAGGTTCTCGCCCAAGGCCGATGAGGATGACTTTCTGTGAACCTTGTCGAATTCCGATATTCGGAGCGGCAGTGCTGATAACATCAGCGCCATTTGCCTCTGTGTGCAGTTTTTGCACGGCTCTCAGATTCCTTAACTGTCACAATGGATGTTCTCGAAGGACGCAATGGCCTACTCCTGCGTCGAGTTCTATGTTTGTCACAGGCTGCAACATTTTTCCTACTAATGATGTTTGGCTGAGGGATGGTTTTCGACCTTTATCATTGCTATTTTACAGCAGGACTTTATTGGCCACCCGACAATTAACCGGAACTGCTCAGGAATCAGCAGAATTTTGGAAATTGCCAAGTAATTCCATTGAATCCGAGGATATATATTATGAGGCTCTCCGAATGTACCAGATTTAGTCCCCTACTTTTCCAGACCTATATACTGTACCCACTTCAACAACATAATCAGCCATTGTTCTGAATTCGCAGAATCTGATGAAGGCTCTACTATTAACTGGAAATGATAAATTTCAAATGGATAATCGTTATGCTGTCGACAGTTTCTTCTTTAAAATCCTGCGAGAACTCTGGCTCTTGTTATACCTTACGCAGTAGCGCTTTTTGCATTGTTTCCTTATTATGGACTTGCAGAAAATCTGCTGCAGCCGACAATCAAACGAATAAACTCGGAGTTGTTGCATCGCGGACTGGCCAAATGCATGGCCAGGTTCTGTCGTTGTCAATTCAATGCCTTCCGTTTGCAACCTACTAGTCTGTTATTGCCTCCACTAGCTGAATCTTCTGAAGAGCCAGTACATTTGCAATGGATAAATCTTTCGTCTCTTTTTTAACTGAAGTTGCCTAAGAGGAAATTACCGATGGTCCATCTAGCACATGAAACGATTTCGAATATATACCAGCTAATATGCTAAAAAAAGACAACACTGAAAAGGCCCGATTATCTGACATTACCAAGTCAACCGGAAACCAAAATTTGATATTGCGTTATTGCGTCAATCTCAGAGTATGTTGCTGGTTAAAAAAAAAGTTCTGCAATTTCATGGAAAGGTCATCATTTCCATATATTGATTATATAGCCACAACATGGATGAAGTTAATTTCGTGGGCCTCCTTTATAGGGTGGAGGGCATCACAGATGATTACATTAAAAAAAAAATAGACATCGCTGCAATAGATGCTTAGAATTAACCTACACGCGGATAAATTCTGGAAAAGAAAATGCGGGAAAAAAACGACTCTTACTGGGTTGAACTGTAATTGACTTCAAGGCTGAACACAACAAAAACAGATCATTATATGTTTTTAATCTTTAGGTGCTGATATCATGGTTACAGTAATTTTAATTCATGCATACATGTACCTTGTAGAATTTATTTTTTTTTTGTTGAAAGCAACTGTCCTGGTTACCTTTCCAATTTTATTGAAGTCAGACAACCGCGCTGATATGGCTCAGCAGAGATGTGACGACAGAGCCTGTTCAAATCTGCCTCTGCATTCAGCATGAAAATAGTTTGGGCCGTTCTGGTAGAAATTCTAACAACAACTAAAATGGATGTACTGTAATTTTTCGACTCGGACATACTTACGAAGTTGTTCTTTAACAATTTGGATACACTTGCTAGCATTGGAAGAACTGCCCGGATACAATTACAGAATGAAGCAGCAACCGGCAAAACTCATAGTCACATCTTAGAGAGAGCTTCTAGATACTATTTCACCAGTAGAGGCGGCACAGAATTATACAGTCTGGAAAAAAAAAGCCCAATCGTTCACAAAAATTTGCTCGAAAACACATGCCATCTTTTTTTTTCCTGTTCTCAAGCGAAATGTTAAAAGGAACCTGCTGTTTGTTGGTTATCTACTGTACCTCGCCAGCGGTCGAATTGATACCCGTTTACGTCAAAGTATCGTGGGGGAAAAAATGCTCGTTTAAAATTTAGTGTCAATATTAATTACAAATAATAGGACTGCACCAGTTTGATTTGTCAGGTCTAATTCAATTACATTGTTGCTCGACTGACTCAGCAGAATAAATTGAAAAAAAAAGAAATAAGATTGCGAAGAACAACATTTGAATGGTAATATTCTTGTCACATATGCAGCAATCCATTCTGGTATTGGTGGAAGTGAGTGTCGTGCAGTTCTTGTGGAAACGAATCTACGGCTTCACATCTGCGATAACCTGCTTGATATTTTGTTGTTCTACAGCTGTATGGACGGAACGTAAATGGGCAGCTATAACAATTCAGAACATCAGGATTTACTCGCACTTTAAAATAAGCGGACAGATTAGAGAGAGGCAACATGGTTGTGAAGAGGAGGCAGTTTCTTACGAACTGAATTGAGCTTTCGAGGAACTGACGAAAATGACTGGTGAGAGTGGGACAGTGAATGGATGTCGGTAAGGCCTGCACCATGGCAGACTGGTGCAGAACATGAAATCGCTTAGAGAATCAAAGATGAGCCGGCATAGTATATACAGAACTTGTTTGGTCATCGAAGATAGAGGGTAGCAGTGAATAGTGTCTTTCTGAATGGAGGGCTGTGACAGGTGGCTTTCGTCAGGGATCAATGCTGGGACTTTTGCTGTTAATAGTATATATACATGATTTGGAAGAAAATGTAACTGATTTGATAAGTAAACTTGGGCACGACACAATTGTTGGTGGATTAGCCGATAGCGATGAGCGTACAACCGAATAGAGGTCAGCTGGAACCTTGAAGGGGCAGGCGGCAGATGGAGCTCAATCCGGACAAATGCGAGATAGTGAATTTTGGAAAGTCCAATACTGTTAGGAAATGCACAGTAAATGGTAGAATACTTAAGACCATTGATATGGAGAGAAATGAGTGTACAGGTACACCGGCCATTGAAAGTGGCAACGAAGGTGGAAAAGTTAGCCAAGAAGGCATAAGACGTGTTTGCCTTCATCGGCTGGGGCACTGAGTTTAGAAAATGGCAAGAAATTTGGCAGATTTATTGAACATTAGTTAGGCCATACTCGGAATATAATGTTCAATTCTGTTCGTCACACTGCCAGAAGGAATTGGAAACTTTGAAGAGGGTACAGAACAATGTTTCCCAAGCTGCTGCCTGGTATGGAACGCATTAGCTATGAGGAGCGTTTGGTGAAACTTAGTTTGTTCTCACTGAAACAACGGAGTTCAGGGGCGTCCTCATTGAAGTCTACATGGTTATGATGGGCATGGACAAGAGTGGATAATCAGAAGCTTTTTTTTCAGCGTGGAAGAGTCAATTACTCGGAACTAAGATACAAAGTGCGAAGGAAAATGTTTAAGGGAGATGTCCCAATCATTGTTTTTTTTTTTACGCACAGGCTTATAGATGCATGGAACTCGTGCCTGGGGAAATAATGCAATCCGATTCGACAGTGACTTTTAAGGGACGTCTTAACAAATAAATCAATCGGACAAAACTAAAGAGATATGGTTCCCGGAGGAATACAGTATTTCAGTTTAGTCGGGCAGCATGTTTGGTGCAGGCTCAGAAGGCCAAAGTGCTTGTTCTTGTGCTGTAATTGTTTCTGTTCTTTATTCCTTTTGTTTAAAACTTCACATCGAAGGCAATGTGGCTGTTCATAAGAAACGGTATGTGTCTATCCATGTAGATCATGTAGCTACATGATCTGGCATATACCTGTTTTTTCCACTAACCTAAAACTGAAAATCAAACTGGCTCAAGGGAAAATGAAATAACACAATAAAGCAAAAGTTAAACCATGAAAACAGTGCCGTATATCATATGAGTAATTCCAATGCATAAAGTGAAAATCGGCAGGCAGAACAGTGAACTAAGAAATATGTCAGGCACAAACACAACTGAAAAAAAAACAGTCCTGCTGTTTCTGGTCCTAATTTTTGGCAAGCAATTGTGCAATTAACCTGTAGGGATCTATGCACATACATACTGATCTCCAATCATAATTTCTATTGACAACTTCCACGCATTAGTCCAAAAATACCACTGAATTTTGAAAAATCTTCATTTAGAAGAGTTGGGTTGATGGTCCATTTTCTTACAATTTCTGCTCCCCAGTACCAAGGAAGCTGAATAGCATTATGTGTGATGCCAAGTAACCGACATAGCACTGGATACTGTAAAGGCTATTGTCCTTGACTTAATTCAGTGATAAGATTGAAGACAGTTATCCTGATAAGATTGTGCCTACAGCCACGCTAATCCTTTGCAGCAATAGCATTTGTATGCACACCCAACGCAACTGGAATTTTTCGCTGACGCTCTGTTTCTACTAGTTGGACAACAAATCAAAGAGACCAATTGAATCGCTGTCACTTCGTCACCTTGAATGAAGAGATAGAAAGTGAAGAAAGCAGTATGACGAATGGCAATTTGAATGGATAAAGTAATCATTGCCACTACGTTTGTAGTCAGTCAGGAAACTTCAGTCCCTCAAGTAATTTCAGGTTTTGTAGCAGATATTAGCAGAAGTTCCGCTCACTAACTGAGATGAACATCAATTGAAACTTCAACTAATTAAAGGAGACGAGCAAAACATGGTTCGGGCAACGGAACGCACCAGACCTGCCAGAGACACGATTAGAGAGCGGATGGTAAAGGAATCATGTGAATCGGGGCTGTCATTTATCTTTTGGAAATTGAGTTCTGGACGAGGAAAGGAATAAATATCTCGGAGTGTAGGATGAAGGGAGTGGCAGTGTCGAATCCGCAATTACAGTTGGAGAGCGGAGATCAGAGGACCTGCCAGGGACTGTCAAATCCGCATGGATTCAGAAGCTGACGTATGACCAACCAAAAGAGATGATTGCTGAGGAATAGCCGATGTGTATTTTCAATTTACTAAAGTAAATCTTTCCTCAATACTGAGGCAGAATCTTAAACAAAATATGCTGTATAATTATATTAAAACTATTTGAAGAAAAAAAAACGAAATTCCGAATTCAAATATAAAAGGCGCCTAACTAAAGCAGTTTTGAAAATGGTGAAATTAGCATAACCGTGAGGGGCGTCGTAGCAAAATAAAAACGCAGGACCATGATGCACCCATCTCGCTCTCGATTGAAAATCAGCGACTATCCTCGCATTAATGATGACTGATATCAGTAAGTTGTGTGTCCTGATGATGCTTTTAGCTAATAGAATAGCAGAGCTGAAGCTAAGAGAAGTTTTGTTGGTTGATTGATACACATTTCAATTTGTGTGCCTACAGGTTGGGATTCCGGCAATCGTATCATTAGTACATATCAGGAAAAATGAGTGGTATCATTACTGTTAAAGTTGAAATGGTATTGGTATATTTTGAGTTCGAGGAGAAGCAAATCGTCAATTGAACAGCAAAGGAAATTGTCAAGGTTATAGTGTTTATATTTTAATACCAGTAGTAATACAAACAAGATGGAGGATTTAAGGGAAAGCACATAGACTGTCAATGCTATCAGAAAATTATGGATAAAGGATCGTCACGATTTGCAGCGCGATATTCTTAGTAGTCTTCAGATGTAATAAGGTGCGAGATAACAAAGGGGAATGTGAATAGCATCAATGTTTGGGAAGTAAAAACATATTAAGCAGGTCAACACACAAGACTTAATGGTTTGAGTTTAGAAATGCAAAACAAACAACCGCGCCAAAGGTAGTATTTGCCCGAGCTCTAGTTAGCAAAGGGGAACGAGAAAAAATAACTTACAGGCAAAAATTTGCAAGCAAGAACAATAGCGCAATAGTAATTGGATACTTCACCTATGCAAACATTTTTCTCGCTTTCAAGAGAGAGAGAAAAAAATGAGGGACACTGAGCGAGAATCATGTAGCAGTGTATCACTTTAGTAGTGTATTCGGGAGTATTTTCCAAGAGTTAATGAAAGACTTAACAAGAGAAGTCTTTGGCAAGACTAGAACTAGTCTTGCCAAACTATCACGAAAGTCGATGAAAGGGCAGTTGGTCATCATATCTGGAAAAAAATAATCAAAGTTGAGTTATATTTAGCACTGCCTTTGAAAACTGCAGAGTAAATAGAGGTAAAAATGTTGCACTTGAAGAAAACAGAAGTTAGAGGAATGGTGAATAACTTGGCTGAGCTGGGATAGACCAAAAAAATTAGACGAAATTCATCGGAAGTAATAGAGAAGGGACTGAATGTGCAAATTAGACAGATCCTCTCTAAAAAATAAAAGTTGTGCTTTCAAACTTGGAACCTCTTTGTTATCTGTAAGAAAGAGAGAATTATCAAAAGAAAGAGAAGGTTTACGATAGGCACAAATAACTAAACACTGCAGGTAGTCTAATCGAATATATTGTGCCACGTGAAGAACATAATAATGACGTCATGCAACTGACCTGAAGAAATGTGTTCAGTTTAAAGCAAACACAGAAGTGGCTGATATATTAATGGTCAATGATTAGTATAATACCTAACAGATAAGAGGAAGGAAATACATATTCAAATACGAAGGCTGTGGGAAGGGTGTCACATTACTTTTTGTCTTCGTGCTTAGCTTATCGAAGAACAAAAAAAAACGTTGCTATAGATATAGTAGGAGGAACACTGGAGGCAATGGCAAAGAAAAATAAATGCCAGCGAATATCCAAGCAGACCAAAGGGGACGAAAACAATGTCTGGGAGAACAAACAGAAACAAAGAGACAAACAAGGGGGTGTGAATCACAATCATTGCCCAAGAAAGGGAACTCGAATTTTAGAACATCGAACAGGTAAAATATATGGTATCCTTCGAATTGTCATTAAAAACTGAGGAAAAAAGGATAAAATGGGAATACTTCTTATCCATGACAACAGGAACTGAAAATGGAACGCCAACTTAAAGGGCAGAAGCAAAGTTCAAAGTTGGAAGAAATGGCAAGGAAAGTGAGAAGGGAAAAATCCATTCTAGTCAAAGGGATAATGGGGATCTGTCAAACAATGAGAAAGCACTGCCAAGGTCTGACGAAAAGGATGTTGCAACACTTTTATTTTCATCAGCGAAACTATCTAACTAATTAAATTGGGCGCAGATGGTAATGATTTTATTGATTGAATTATAGTAGCTAAGCCCAGTAACAAGTCTCACAACACCAGGTTAAATTCCAACAATTATATTTGGTAGAAAGTCCACTAGTTTTCCGAGCGCTGCTCTTTCGTCAGGTAAATGGGAGTTCTGTTCACACACAAGGCATACAAAGAAAAGAACCTCAATGTACAGAATAATGATTGGAATACGAGTCTTTACAACTAATCACGTTTTAAATATACATAAAGTGTGAGTGCAGAGATCTTTAAGGACATATTACTGAGATGTGCATTGTCTTCAGACAGGAAGGTTAGTGAGAGTTTGCAAATCCAGGGAAGTCGTAGGTGTAACAGATAGTTTGACATGAAACCAAGATCCTGGTTGAGGCCGTCCTTATGTGAGTGGAACTTGGCTATCGGTCTCTGCTCAGTGACAAAATGAGTGCTTTATGTGGACCATCTGAAGGGCAACATGACAGCTCAGAGACTATCGCTGTAGCTGTGCAGACACTTGGAATTGGGCCGGTGTCTGCAGGAGTTTGCGCGTTCTCCCCGTGGTTGCGTGGGTTTTCTCCGGGCACTCCGGTTTCCTCCCACAACCCAAAAATTCGCTCTTAGGCTGATTGGGAAACAAATTGTCCCTATAGTGAGAGTCTTCCATATTAGGAATAACCTAAATTTAGAATAGGATAATGGAATTGCTGCTATATGACGGCGGCGCGGGCTCGTTGGGCCGAAGGGCCTGTTTCCCGTGCTGTGTTGTGTTGTTGTTGTTGTTGTTGCTCAGCAACTCTACGCTGTGTGCTGAAAGGCCGACTTGGAGAACGCTTCCCGAACATCAGAGACCGAATGCCCGTGACGGCTGAAGTGCTCCTTCGGTAGAAGAGAACAGTCTTGCGTGGTCATTGTCGAGTGGTGTTCATTCATCCGTTGTGGTAACGTCTGCATGGTTTTCCCAATTTACCATGCCTCGGTATATCCTTTCTTTCAGCGTATCAGGTAGGCAGTATTCGCCAAGTTGTCAGAACATGTATCTTGTACCTGGTGAATAATAATTTTACGTGAGATGATGGCATTGTATCAATGATCCGGCATGCCTTGTACAGGTTGCAATGGCAGGAATTTGTCGTGTCGTGGTCAGTGTTCTCTTGAAGTTTGGGTAAGTTTCTCTGGAGAATGGTCTGCTTGAGTTTGTGCACTGGTTTGAAGGCAAGAACTGGGGTGCGGGGATAGCCTTGGCGAGATATTCCTCTTTATAATTATATATTGAAGGCTCGGGAGAAGATGTCGTAGCTTATCCGCTCCGGGGAAGTACTGGATGATGAAGGGTACTCTGTACACCAAGTCCCGTGTTTCTCCTAGGATGTTGGTGCGGTTTTTGGCGGTGACACGTCAGAAATGTCGATCGATGAGTCGACCACCCTATCCTCTTCTTATTAGGGCAACTTTCAGCGTCGAGAGGTTTCTATTGCGACTATCCTCACCTGGGAAGATCTTGTGTATACGGAGGGCTTGTCCATAGGGAATGGCTTCTTTAACGTATTTAAAATGGAAGCTGGGGAAGTTGAGCATCGTATGGATGTCCGTGGGTTTGTGGCACAGTGACCGTCCTTAATAGTGGTGCGTGTGCCAGGAATGCAACCGATTCCAGAGAATACTCCATGGCGAGTCTGATTGTGAGATGGAACTTGTTGATGTCATCATATAGTTGTTTCAGTGATTGCTCACCATGAGTTCAAAGGCAGAAAACATCATCGATATATCTAATGCGTAGACTCTGGAGAGAGTGCAGACGAGGTTTACCAGGATGCTGCCTGGTATGTAAGGTCTGAGATACGAGGAGAGGTTAGGCAAATTGGGACTGTTTTCCTTCGAAAGACGTAGACTTAGAGTAGATCTAATAGAGGTGTACAAGATTATGAGGGGTATAGTAGAGTAAACAGGGTTAAGCTTTTTCCTAGGGTGGACTCAAATAGCACGAGAGGTCACGGGCTTAGGGTGAGGGGGGTAAGGCATAATTTGGATGCTAGAGGGAGTTTTTTCACACAGAGTGTGGTGGGGGTATGGAATGCGCTGCCAAGTAAAGTGGTGGAGGCAGGTACTCCGGATTTATTTAAGAAATACTTAGATGGACTCATGAACAGAATGGGAGTGGAGGGGTATAGAAAACTGATTTAAAATAGAGGTCATGAGCCTTGGGAGTCCCTGGGAAGTGGCTAAATAGATGATGATATTGATGTACTTGTTTCTATCCTACAGGTGCTTTGGTCCACCGTGTTGTCTAACGAGGGGCATACACGCGATGGGTCGTGAGAGGGCTGTTCTTGGATTTTTTTTTTTGTCGAGAGTATGCTAGTGCTTCACGTCGTTAGTGTGCGCTTGACCTGGACCATTTGATGGGCAACACGACAGCTCAGTGACTATCGCTGTGGTGTGCAGATGCATGGATTTGGGCCTGTGTCTGTGGGAGTTTACGCATTTTCCACGTGCTTGCGTGGGTTTTCTCCGGGTGCTTCGGTTTCCTCCCACATCCCAAAGATGTGCTCTTAGGCTAATTGGCAATACAAATTCTCCCTAAATTGTCTCAAATTTGGTTTTTAATCCATAGATCGATAAACATGGACAGGGATCTTGGGTAGAGGTGGGAACATCGGGGTGGTGTAAGAGAATATTTATAGTAGCAGCAGTAAAATGTGAACTACAGTCTCATCAACATGCGATGGGCAGGAAGTTGAAATATAATGAGCCCAGTATGTTAATTAATGTAATTGAATGTATGGTGGCTAATGTGATAGAATCAGGAATGGTAAGCATTTATTAAACATTGAGTGTATGCAACTGTAGACAGTTAAACCTTGAGAAACAATGGTCACACTATGGCCCAGAAAACAGGGATGGGGTACATATATTCTCTTTGTCACTTAGTTTAAAGTCTAGCTAAGCCACCATTGTGTATAAACAACGTTAATGGGGTGAGGGCAAAGGTCGGAACTGTCATATAAACAAACTGGTTTCACAGAGTAGTAAATGCATCGATTAGTGACCAATCCACGACAAGGTAAATTATTAGCAGAGCCAGCACTAATGGTGGTTAAAGATAAACCAGCCTTGAGGATGAGATAAGAATCTCAGGGTATGTATCTGCAAACTGTATAAGACAAGCTGTAAGTGAGCATTTCACTGGAGTGTTCCGGACATCCCGGCTTTATTCTCGTGTGCTGGAGAATAAAGTCTTACTTCCTGGAAAATCAAGGCTCAGACTCTCATTTAATAAGCTAAAAGTGCATTGTCGTCCTGGGGAACCACGACAGTGGCGGCGCGGGCTCGTTGGGCCGTAGGGCCTGTTTCCCATGCTGCTTTGTTCTTTGTTCATTCTTTGAAGGTCCTTAGTGGTGAAGAAGTCTTGTTCGAACCTGTGCATAAAGATTTTGGCATATTGAGCTGCGACTTTGGTCTGCATAGTTGTTCCCTGTGTCCGGATGAAGAACTGATTGTTGAAGCTGAAGTCATTTTGGCCCAGGATGAAGGGGGTAAGTTTTAAAATTGCATTTGGAATTTGGTAGTTGTAGGCATTGAGTACAAAGGCAGTTGCAGCAAAGCCAACATTCTGGAAAAAGTACCGAGACATCCGTTGTGACGAGGAGTGCGCCTCGTGCAACTGCTCCGTGTGTGCTGAGTTTCTGTATGTCCGTAGGGCCGTGACAAAAGCTGTGGTTCTTTGTGCTATAAGTTTCAGGATGCCGTCGACGTAATCGGAGAGGTTCTCACACAACATCCCATTGCCCAGTGCAATGGGACGGTCGGTTGTGTTTGCCTTGTGTATCTTCAGGAGGCAACAGAGATCCCCAACGCCGGGAGTACGTGCGATGAGAGCAAGCAGAGTGCTCTAAATGTCCGTATCAAAAGTCTTGATCACAGTATTGAGTTGCGGGTGTGTTCTTTGGTCGGATTTGTAGGTAACAGTCTGAAGCGTTCCCCTTGTTCAGTTGCCGTACACTTTTTTTGCAGTAATCCGTTCTGTTCCGTATGACGATGGCTCTCCTTTGTCTGCTAGCTTGATGACAATGGTGCGGAAAGTCTGTGCATATTATATCATTCAGACCAAGTATCCATGTTTGCATTGAAGTTATTAAGGGAAAATCTGGACAACTTAAGAGTAAAACAATTTGAATACACAACATACTATCCATAATCATAGAGAGCATTACAAGAGTGGCACTAAACTTTACAGAACATGCTGAACATCTGTAACCATAGTTATCCAGAGGATTTGGGTAGTAGAATTTTATTCGTCCTTGTTTGCAATTCGCGATGAATGACTTCATTGAATCTGATATTTTTATCCAAAGGCCTTGGGGCCATTTTAATTGATCAAAGAACAATTGTTAAGCCTAAATTCTTAGGTTGCATTGCAAGTCTATGTGTCAAACTTTGGTAAAAGATTAACTAGTGCTGCTTATTTTGCTCCACACAATTTAAAGTCGGCACAAAATGTGATAAACAGTGAGTTGACAATTAAAAAAAACAATCTCAGTTTTGATGGTGGAGATAAAATATTAGTAATATTATCAATGATAAGTGAACAATTCAAAGCAAAGTGCAGCGGGCCTCATCAGACTGAAAGAAATTTGGCCAAGGTGAATTATTTGATAAAAATTCCGGATAGAAGTACACACGTGGTTTGTCATCTTAACATGTTCTAACAATATTTTGATAGGGAAGAAAAGCAAACAAAAAAGAACGGTATGCCAATTGTTACAACGTAGAAGCAACACATAAATTGGGATGATTTTAAAGTTAACATCCTGACATTAGATTAGACGATTCGAAAGTAATCATAATTTGTGATATACTGGTAAGGTGCCTTTCGAAGGAGTACCCGAATAACTTGAAAGTATTATTCAATCTCAAGCAGGAAGAACTAAAGTAAATGCGCATGAGGTCGATGTAGAAAATAATGTTCGAATGGAGTCAAAAACAGCTACAATCAATCGATTCACTTTGGCAAAGTTTTAGCAGGAAACCTGGCCGTTTGCTCACTTTAGGTTCCACACCACCAAAATTTTCGATCTAACAACAAAGGGCTTGTAATTAAAATAAACGAAAGCAGAAAATGGAGATACGAAAACAAACAGATGAATGCAATGCGATGCGGGAAATTGATAATATTTTTTAAGGATGATGATGTGAATCAGGAAATTGAGCAATGTGGAGGCATGCCTGAAAAGGTGACTGATAAAGAATCCGTTGCTGAGTTGTTGAAACAAAATGAACATCAATTTCAGGATTGACAAGATCAGTCCGTCGTATATTAGAGGAATAATATCGAGGTGTCAGCAACGGAACATGACCACATGACGGAAATTGCGGAACAAAAATGTTTTATTACTGTAAGCAAAATAAAATAAAAGCAAATTGAAGTAAAGCTTTTTGATGAAACTGTGACTTCATCCCTCATGCACTGTTTACAAATGCAAGCAGTTTTCACAAGCATGCAGATCTGAGAAACGGCACTCTTTATAGCTGAGTAAATTATGATCGGTTTTACAATATCCAAACTGCTACAATGTTCGATAAAAAACACATTTTCAAGATATTGACAACAAAGAAATACATGTGCCATCAGTGAGGGGCAATGGTCTAGTGGTATTATGGCTGGATTAATGTTTTGGGGACGCAGGTTCGAAATCCATTACAACAGAAATTCAAATTCAGTTTGAAAATAAAAACACAATCTGGAAGTATGAATCTACTGACGACGATTAAACCATTCTGGATTATTGGGAAGCGCCCTTGGGTGCACTAATTGCCTTCGGGGAAGTAAATTCGGCAACTTTGTCTGTCCTGGCCTACGTGTGATTCAGAGCCAGAGCAATGTGGTTGAATCTCAATTGTTTTCGGGGACCTGGGGATGGACCAGCCATCGGTATCTACGCCCCACAAATGAATTACAAAAAAAAAGTATTTGCGAACGATCATGCAGAAAAGTATTAATGAAGAAAAATCAATTGAATTAACATAATTCTCTCGGCAGAACGATATAAAGGAGCATTCGAAAATCGTTTTCGCGTATATATGAAACAGAAGGTGAGGTTTGACTACTTTACAGAGAAATTAAGCCCAATTAAAGGAACAGCTAAATAGACATCGATTCGTCTGATTGTCGCGGAATATGCAAATAAAACGTGCAAAGTGAGAGCTTCGATTTGTCGGTGAACATTTGACTTACTGAAAATGATTACTTTTTCTGACTTTTCAGCTCGAATAATCAAAATAACTCTTCGTACTTAGCAGAGGAAATGAAAGAGCAAATTCAAAGTCAATTGTGTCAATTTGTATTAGATTACAACTTTTCATTTCGGAATTTGTCCAGCTCAGTGAGCATATCATCAAACCGAATTTATAATAATGACAACGAATTGGAGCTGCGTCCTGAAATCAAAACAGGATTGAAAGCAGATGGAGTCCCGTGACCCTGTGAAGGGACGGGAGGAGCAGGAAAACAACAGCAAC
Source organism: Sphyrna mokarran (assembly GCA_024679065.1). Lineage (NCBI taxonomy): Eukaryota > Metazoa > Chordata > Chondrichthyes > Carcharhiniformes > Carcharhinidae > Sphyrna > Sphyrna mokarran. The sequence goes on from JAGIQG010000009.1 coordinate 100,377,981, forward strand.
ATTTTGAAAAAAAAATATAGGAAGTCGGGTGCGTTATTACAACTGTGTTGAAAGACGGATGAATGTTGAATGTGGGAAGGTGGGAAGAGAATGGTGGGGGATGTCATGGAGCTACTTAACCTGAAGTATACTTATGTCATGTTTCATGTGAGAGACAGCATTTTGTTGCCGGGGATCGATTTGCATAAATAATGCATCTTGTCCTGAGGCCGATATTAAATAATTTCAGCGAATTGTGTGTTTATCTAAACAGTTAACGTGTTTGTGTTTCCTTGTTTTGGTGCCCCGGTGTTTCATAATAGAGTTTTGATTCCTTTGATTGACAGAGACAGTAATTTCTGTCATTGGAGAATCTAATCTTGCAGGGTAAAGCACAATTCATATTTATTTTCTTTAAAAAAAACGAGCAGTTCTGCTTGATATTCATGAACCGAGACATGCCATAATGTTTCCTTTTCATTGCGAAGATTGCTTTGGAGCTGCCGAACTGATAACCTAAGTACAAGCACGTCAGACTGCATTTTGTAGAGTAAGTTGCCTCTTTAGGAAGAAGATTGCATGCAGTGGGACTGATAAAGATGGGATAGCGATTAAAATCGTGCCTTATATTGTTTCAGTATTGTTCACTTGCTACGTGTCACACTTCTACTGTGATGTTGAATAACGTCTGTTTCGATAAAAGCTCAGTAAGAATTTAGCAACACCAATTTTAAATCCAACCGATTTATTTGATTGTAAATTTGCGAGCTTTCAACACTCTGTGTCTTTGTCAAGCAAATGCAGTGTTCTGGTCCAGAACATGTGTCAAATAGTGATCACAACTCTGTCTGCTTTAGGATATTAATGGAAAAGGACGAGACCTGCCCAAAAGGGAAGGCATTTAACTGGGGGAGGGCTAGATACAGCCAGATTAGGCAAGATCTTAAAGATACCGACTGGGATAAGCTTTGCGAGGGCAGGTCGACGAGGTACATGTGGGAGTCTTTCAAGGGAAAACTAAATTCTCTGCAGGAAAGATACGTGCCGGCAAGGAGGAAGGATGGGAAAGGTAGGATTAGACAACCGTGGCTTACCAGGGATATTGAGGACTTGATCAGGAAGAAGCGAGAGGCTTACATTAGATCTAGGCAACTGGGGACTGAGACAGCGCTGGAAGCTTATAGGGAGTGTAGACGGGATCTTAAAAGGGGTGTTAGAAAGGCAAAAAGGGGCCACGAAGTGACTCTGGCAGGTAGGATTAAGGAAAATCCTAAGGCATTTTACACCTATGTAAGGAGCAAAAGGATGGTTAGAGGCAAGATTGGACCTCTCAGGGACAGAGGAGGGGATCTATGCTTAGAGCCTGAGGGAATGGGGGAGATCCTGAATGAATACTTTGCGTCTGTATTCTCGCAGGAGACTGGCCAGATGTCTGTTGCTGGTGTTGACAAAGTTGAGGGTCGGTTGAGGGAAATAAAGATTACGAGGAAAGAGGTGTTGGGGCTGTTAGGCAGCTTAAAGACATATAAAGCTCCGGAGCCTGTTGGCATTTACCCCAGGCTGCTAAGGGAGTTGAGGGAAGACCTAGCTGGGCCTCTGACACAAATCTTTGTCTCTTGCTTGGACACAGATGAGGTCCCAGAGGACTGGAGGATAGCAAATGTAGTACCGTTGTTTAAAAAAGGTCAGAGGGATAACCCAGGGAACTATAGGCTGGTGAGCTTGACTTCAGTTATAGGTAAGCTAATGGAGAGGATCCTCAGGGACAGGATGTATGAGCATCTGGTGCGCTGCGATCTGATCAGGGATACGCAGCATGGCTTCGTCAAGGGGAAGTCTTGTCTTACAAATCTAGTGGATTTTTTTGAAGAAGTGACAAAAACTGTTGATGAAGGACACACTGTTGATGTCGTCTACATGGATTTCAGTAAGGCGTTTGACAAGGTTCCTCATAGTAGACTGATAGAGAAGGTGAAGGCGCATGGGATACAGGGCCAGGTATGTAGATGGGTCGAGAACTGGCTCAGGAGGAGGAGACAGAGGGTAGTAGTGGAAGGCTCTTTTTCCGACTGGAAGCCTGTCACTAGTGGAGTGCCACAAGGCTCAGTACTGGGTCCTCTTATATTTGTGGTCTACATAAACGACTTGGAAGTTGGGGTAGGTGGTGAGATCAGCAAATTTGCTGATGACACTAAGATGCTTGGATTGGCGGGTGCAGAGGAGCAGTGCCAGGCAATACAACAGGACATAGATAGGTTGGTAGACTGGGCTGATAGATGGCAAATGGAATTTAAACCGGATAAATGCGAGGTGATGCATTTTGGCCGGAAAAATGTAGAAGAGAGTTATAGGATAAAAGGTAAAACTATTCGGAGTATAGAGACGCAGAGAGACTTGGGGGTGCAGGTTCACAAGTCTCTGAAGGTGTCTTCACAGGTGGAGAAGGTGATAAAGAAAGCGTATAGTATGTTAGCTTTCATAGAAAAGGGTATAGAATACAAGAGTAGGAGTTTGATGTTGCAATTGTATAGAACGTTGGTTAGGCCTCACTTGGAATACTGCGTCCAGTTCTGGTCGCCGTACTATCGGAAGGATGTGGAGTCCTTGGAGAGAGTGCAGAGGAGGTTTACCAGGATGCTGCCTGGTATGGAAGGACTGTCTTATGAGGAACGATTAAATAGACTGGGGTTGTTTTCCCTTGAAAGACGTCGGCTTAGAGGGGATCTAATAGAGGTGTATAAGATTATAAGGGGTATAGATAGAGTAAATGGTGGTAAACTTTTTCCACCTTCAGAAATGGATAGGACGAGGGGTCATGGAGGGTGAGGGGGGCTATGTATAAGACGAATATTAGAGGACAGTTTTTCACACAAAGGGTAGTGGGGGTGTGGAATGCACTGCCGAGTAAGGTGGTGGGAGCAGGCACGCTAGGGCTGTTTAAGGGTCTCTTGGACAGCCACATGAGCGGTATGCGGATAGAGGGATATAGTAGGGCTGTTTAACTATGGCTTTTATTCCACAGGTAATTCTGTCCATACTTGACCAACAAGGAGCATGCATTCGGCAGGTGGTGCGAGGACAGCTCTTGGATGTTGATTCATGGGTTGCCTGGTGCTTCATGTCGTAAATGAGTACTTTATCTGGACCATATGAAGGGCACCATGACAGCTCAGTGACTATCGCTGTAGCTGTGCAGACACTTGGAATTGGGCCGGTGTCTGCAGGAGTTTGCACGTTCTCCCCGTGGTTGCGTGGGTTTTCTCCGGGCGCTCCGGTTTCCTCCCACATCTCAAAAATTCGCTCTTAGGCTGATTGGGAAACAAATTGTCCCTACATTGAGACTCTTCCATATTAGGAATAACCTAAAATTAGAATAGGATAATGGAATTATTACTATATAGTTATGACGGTGGCGCGGGCTCGTTGGGCCGAAGGGCCTGTTTCTCGTGCTGTGTTGCTCTAAAAAAAAATCGGTTGGATTTAAAATTGGTGTTGCTAAATTCTTACTGAGTTCTTACTACCCCAGTCCAACGCCGGCATCTCTACATCGATAAAAGCTTTCCAGTGTATCACTTGAACGTGCCTGGAGTGAAACTTAACCTTTCAAATTAATACCAAAATAAAAATCTTCAGGCGTCCAGTCTGACATCATAATTTACCATGCGTTTTTTGAACATACTTAACAACCATCTGCAGGATTCACTTCAAAGTTTTACAGATGTTTAGTTGGCAGCACTTTCCGAACCAGTGGAATCCACATTTCAAATACACAAGGAAAATCAATTGCAAGTCCCCTAAGAAGTCACTTAACATCAGGCGCGTTGAAATTTATTGGCAACGATTTGGAGTTGTTGACTGACTATTCATGAACTCTCTTATGAAAATCATGTTCCTATTCCTTGAACGTGCATACTTCAAACTAACATGTTATTTGTGAGGCACCAAAGCTCGTGGTCTGTGCCAGACAAAAAAAAATCGTAATCTGTTTGACATTCTGACATTCGTTATACACTGTTTCCTGAGCAAACTGATGTTATTAAAAAAAATGTTTTTACCAATGCAGATTTCTGATAATTTTGTGTCGCTTGTACTTGAGTACAAATGTTTCACCAAAGTTGTCGTAATTTATTGCAAAAAGAGTATAAGAAACGATATTATAAAGAATAAAGTTTGCCTTCAACCAAATGTATTAATTTGCGTTTCACTCAATGAAGCAGATTAGTTTTGTTTTCATTTCTCGTGGCTAGTGTAAACATCTGTCAGATTGCACTTGCAAACGTGACATTTGGTATTACGACATAACATTTAATGTCATTGTTCTTATGTAGTTCCATTGGCCAAATGCCTGCTCATCGCAATTGTACTGAGGACAACAGTTTACCTTCTCATACTGAAAACCACATTCTTTTTTTTAAATTATTTGGAACATAAAAATTACCTATAAGCTAACTCAAGAAATGAAAGAAACCACCCCATGTACAGCAGTAGCAAGTTGACACGGCATTTTAACATTTGGGAAAGCAGCCATCTTAAAAGAATATGCAATCACTTGGGGAAAACAAAACAAAACAGCTTATACAATGACGGCAAATTGGCATATACAAGTCGCCCCTCATCCTTTTACTTTACCTTGGAGCTCCTGCATCTTTTTAACTGGTGGAAGGGAACAATATATGCTTTATATTAGTGGATTGGAGGAAGCCCGTGGCGCAGAAATAATATATTTCAATCTGGATTTCGCAATAGCCTTACACATTAATGCCGGATGCATCTTACATTTAGAATTGCACATTTGGATCTTCCTAAATGCATATTTTTAACAAGAAAATTCATCCAAATTCAATATTCGGCTGTGCCATTCAATTAAATTGATTTTTTTTTCCTGAGCCTGTTATTCCAAATTACCAAAGTGATGAACAATCTTGAACTTTGACAGATTTCCTATACGTCGTGTTTCCCACGCTACTTTAAAATGCACTTCGTCATAATCACGTGAGACGGATGTTGGTTGTAGATAGCGTAAATATTGCTCGAAAAAATGTCTAACCGTTGCACTTTGCACACAGTAGGGCAATCGGAAGAATATCAATGTCGGGAAAACAACAACTTTATATTTTAGGTAACGTGCGCGTCATTGGATTAACGACTAGAATCTGCATAGTTGAGGTATTTCCACTGAGACATACCAAGCGCTTGAGTCTGATGTCAGCTGTCAAGTATTCTTTCAATGTGTCAGTCAGGCATACGTCCTCCAATTAAACAACTTACCTCCTTTAAATTTCCAGATATTCACATTTTTAAACTTAAAAAATAAAATTGGTATTTTTTTTTGGTTTGACGTTTCAATCTTTTGATTTTCTTCATAGAACCTATATTCAGCCACATTTCCACATCGGGAGAAGTGTCATGCAGATAACATCACTTTGAGAAAAAACAATAGGAACAACTGTTTGGTCAGCATATTGAGTCGGACATTACCAAATTAAATTTCAGTGGACTCATTATTAAAATGTGCGTATGTAATTGTTTGATTTGTTGCTTAAGAAAATAAATTCCTCACTGTTTTTTAATTGTAAAAGAGTTTAGTCATGTCTGTGGATTTCAGAGCCATGATTTGGTTCTCTTAGTTCCAGTGAGACGTTATGCATATTTCCAGTGCCTGGGCCAACTTCCACGTTTGTCCATCTATAACTATTGGAGACCCGAGTTTTACATCTGGAAATGTAGCATTCGCAAATGTGGAGTAGGCGCGAGTGTGAGACAGTGGCAAATAGCCTTGTTACAAAGGTGGTCACATCGCAGCTAAGGGAATAGGAGGAAGAATTTAATGAGTGACTACCGTACAGTCCAAGAAAAATAAACAGTTAGCTCAGGAGTCCTTGTGGTCTCTCTCAGTCATCCGTATTTCTGATTGGAAGCTGCTGGGATATTGGTCCTTCAAGGGAGTTCAGACTCTCTGGAGGACATCACTTTGATCCTGCATGTATCCGAGTGGAAAAATAAGGATAGGCAATGGGAAACATATTATCAGGGAAACATAGAACATTACAGCGCAGAACAGGCCCTTCGGCCTTCAATGTTGCGCCGAACAATTAGGAACTAGCAGTGACCCTCTAACCTAAACCATTCTCTTTTCATCCATAAACTTATCTACTAACCTCTTAAACGCCACCAAACTTGGCGCATCAACAACTGACGTGGGCAGGGCATTCCATACCCTTACCACCCTCTGGGTAAAGAACCTACCTCTGACATCTGTCCTAAAACCACCACCCCTTAATTTAAAGCTATGTCCCCTCGTGCTAACTATCTCCGTCCTAGGAAAAAGGCTATCACTGTCCACCCTATCTAAACCTCTAATCATCTTATATGTTTCAATAAGGTCTCCTCTTAGCCGACTTCTTTCTAACGAAAACAACCTCAAATCCCTCAGCCTCTCTTCATAAGACCTGCCTTCCATACCAGGCAACATCCTGATAAACCTCCTCTGTAGCCTCTCCAATGCCTCCACATCCTTTTTATAATGTGTGGACCAGAACTGCACACAATACTCTAAGTGCGGCCGCACTAGAGTTTTGAATAATAACATATCGATATTATTGTAAATAATATGTTATTATTACATGTTACTGAATAACAACATATCGATATTATTGTAAAATCTACGTGATTCCTGGATGGTGCCTTGTCTCCCTGGTCTGACTACCACTAAATGGCGCAGGTTTTCCTTTGTGGGACGTTTTCTGAGTGTGGTTAGGTAGAATTCACGATAACTCGGCATGGGTGACGATATAGGCAGTTGGCAAACTAAGGATTACAGAGTCATAGACGTTTAAAGCATGGAACCAAGCCCTTCTGTCCACCTTGCCCATGCTGCCTTAAGTACACCCAATTGCCTGCATTTGGCAGATATCCCTATACGCATCTTGCCCATGTAACTTTCTAAATGTCTTTTTTAAAGACAAAATTGTACCAGGTTCTACTATTTCCTCTGGCAGGTCTTTTCCAGATGTTCACGACACTCTACGTGGAACAATTACCACTCTAAACACGTTTTATCTTTACTCTCTCACCTTAAACATACGCCCTCTAGCTATAGACACATCTATTTTTGCGAAAAGGTTTTGACAATCTAGGTGACTTGTGGCCCTCATTATTTTATAGGCCTCTATCAGATGATCACTCCTCTACCTTCTAGGCTCCAAAGAAGTAAGTCCACATCTATTCAGCCTCTATTTGTAACTAAGAAACATCAAGTCCCGGTAGCATCCTATTAAGTCTTTTCTGCACTCTTTCTAGTTTAATAATATCTTAACAAAAATAGAAAAAAATCAGAACGAATGCAGAACGAAATAAGTACATCCAAAGTTACTTTTGGATGCCTGGATAGTCAGTGGGGCATTGAAGAACAACTATGTGCTCATTTAATTGAATCACAGAATTCCAACGATGCTGAAGCTGCCATTCGCTGCGTTGTTTCCCTGACAGATAATCAAAACACAATCCTTTTTTTATGTCCTATCGTGATAACCCCAAATATTTGTCATGGCAAATCCATCTAGCTTACATATGTTAGGGCATTAATGGGCAACTCAGCATGTCCAATCCATCTAATATTTAGACTTTGAGAGGAAACAGGAACACCTGGAGGAAAACCATACTACCCAGAATTCAATCAGGTCCCCACAAGGAAAAACAATGCAATTGTGCCTGCCCATAATTAGTGAAGATCTTTAAAAAAGTAGAAATAGTGTAATGAATTTAGGTGACTTCAGCTTCCCTAGTACTATCTGGGATAGGCATAGAATCATTATCTTAGATATTGCGGATTTCTTGAAATGTAAACATGCCAAAGTTTTAGGTCTACATGTAGAGTGTCCAGCAAGAAAGTAAAGGTGCTGAACAAAATTTTGGCGAAAGAAGAAGCTGGGTGCAGAGATGGTAATGGAGGAGCATTTTTATGATAGTAATCGCTTCATGGTAAACGTATATCTTGTTATGGATAAAGACACATTAAAGATAGAAGAAAAAGTCGGATTTGAGTAAAACAATTTTGGATGTGGCCAAGGTGGACTGAATAGAGATAATTATAGGGGAAATCCACAACAGACTACTATTGTTGGCTGTGTTTAAATGAAGACATGGATGATGCACATCATGGCATGTTGCCTTGGGGTGATAGGGTGAAATAACACATTTAGAACACCAAGAGTGTGTTGAGATAATCAAAATATGGTGCTAACTGAACAGAAAGGCTGTTGGTGGATGAAGAGGAGGAAATCTGTGGAAGCATTAGTACAGAACAGAAATTGTCGGTTGCGGCTTACAAAATAAATAGGCAAGCTGAGAGGGTATATGGGAAGGCTTTGTTTACCAAAAATAGAGAAGGTATCAATATATTTTATACGTTTATCAATAGGAAGTAGGATATCGAAGGAGAGTCAGACCAATTGACAAAGAAAGAGAGAATGGGATGGTGTAGCCAAAGGTCTTCGTTAAGTTTTGAGTGAATGTTTCTCAAATTTCTCCACCCAAGAGGATGAGGATGAATATATGAAATTCAAAGGCAGTGGAACATCAAGATTGCTGATGAAATTGAAATAAGGAACAAAAATTTTTGAAGTGTTGGAAAGCTTAAATTTGGACAAATCTCCAGTTTCAAATTAATTGTGTTCTATAATACCAGGAGAGTCAAGGGAGTGATTACAAGGGCGCTTACCTTTGTTTTGTTCTAATTCCACGCTGACCACAATAAGATGCCGGAGCATTCAAGAATAACTGCTGTGTTTCCATTTTTTTTGAAGAAGAAGAAGGGTTGCAGAGATCGGCAAGATGACCATAGACATGTTGACCTCAGGCAAGTTTTAGGTTGAAACCTGCAGAAAGTTCTGTAGGAGAGCATATATCTCTGTATTGGGCAGCCAGTCTTTATCAGGGAGAGTAAGCATGACGTTGTCAGTGGAAGTTCATGCCCAACAAAATTTATCTTTTTTTATATAGAGAGGACCATACTTATCTATATGAATGCTATGCGTTTGATATAACTTATATGAATTTCAGTGAAAGCTTCACAGTGGGTAACATAAGAGAATCGCAGACGAAGCAAATGCACGTGGCATTAAGGATAATTTGATAAAGTTGGTACAAAACTCGCGCTATTGCAGGAGGCAACGTGTGATGAAATAGGCTGTTGTCATGACACAAAGCCATTGTCCAAGGCTTTCCACAATGATGTGTGCTGAGTCTCCTCCATTTCACTTTTTATTAACTCCAAAAATGATTATGTGGGTTTAGAAATAATAAGTTTAATGATGGCAGATGATTGACCTGTGATTAACTGTGAGGCTGAGCTCTTTGTGATATGAGAAGATAAATAGGGGTGGTGAAATGTGTCGATGAATGGCAGACAGAACTTAACGGTGAAAGTGAGAGGTGATACACTTTGGAAGACTAACCGTGTCTAAAGGACGGCACGACATGATGAAGCTTTTTTGGGGGAAAAAGAAAAAAAAAGTTTCCTTGGGTTGTTTGAATGCTAAATACAGAAAGGTATGCTAGTAGTTTGTGAAAAAAAATGCATGTGACAGGATGATATTTCACAATTCAGGGCCGGATTACAAAAACAGGAGTCATCTTGGACTTTATTTAAGTTGTATGAAGCAACAACAAAAAAATTGCGTGCATTTCTGTTCGCCATCTGTTGATAGTAATGCAATTCTACGAAACAGGATTCATCAGATACTGGCTGGGATTAAGGCTTAAGTTATGAAAAGTGGATGGATCGATTTGTATTATTTACGCAGGATCGGAGAAGACAGAGGATCGCCTGATCGAAGTGTACAGAATTATGGGGGACATGGATAGAATGGAGAAGCAACAACAGTTGAAAAGTTAGCCACGAGAGGATATAAAGCCAAGTTGAATTGCTGGAAGTTTCGCGCTCTGCGAGGGAAACCTTTTTTTATACAAGAGTGTTGTTGGTGGTCTGGTGTGCATTACCTGAGAGGTTATTCGTGGCAATTTGCCTCACATCTTTTAAGAGGGTCATTGACGAGCAAATGGCACGTCAGTATATCCAAGGCTAATGTCCGCTAGTTGGTGTATGGGATTACGTGGGCTGCCAGGTGTTCCTCAATGTCGCTGTAGAAAGGTTATGGCAAAAGGCCTCTTCAACTCTGAATGATTCTACGATTCTATAAATTCGTATTTTTTTGGGAATTTTCCACTGTTCTGATGCAAATGCATTCGCTTTGGCACTATGAAGACACACGATAAAATATATTTTCCTGCATATAATTGCATTCCTTTCATGTGAGATAATTTAATGGCATTGATAAAATAACGAACAGAATCAATGAACACATTGATCAAAAGAGGTATATTAAAATTTACTTTACCGAGTTGTAGCCTTAGTGCTGCGTTCTCTAAAATCGGGGAAAAAAACGAGGGCAAATAACACAATCACGCTCAATCCAAAATGACTTGAATCACAAAAATAGCATTTTGACAATCACGAATGTCAACATATACTTAACGTTGAAGCAGTATTTGTATGTGAATATACCTTACCTTTTTTAAGTGCATCAACTGGAAAAACAGCGACAAAATATGTTATTATTTGATCCCAAGTAATGATAATCAAAATGTACCTTTTCACTGCATATATTTGGTCTTTAACAGAAAATACTTACAGACAACACGTTAATGCATGGCGATTCACAATATGCAGTGTTGCAATTATATTCGATATCTGCTCACAGTCAATTAGTTCGATGGAATCTGTCAACCGAAATCGTTAATCCAGAAAAATGGTATTCAATAACGGACAAGCAACAATGCAATGTCGAGACAAGAAAAAAAAATGAATTACATTGAGTGGATCAGTATGAACTCATGATTGAACACGATTTCAGTTTTAAAGATTGATTTAGAGTATAGGCAATAGCAAATTATTGGTGGGATTAATTACTGTACGCGAAAGAATGCCAACTTGCAGTTGTGCAAGTTGAGTTGAATACAGCGAAGTTTCTAAAACATACATTTAGATTCTATGATGAACTAGATGCAGTTTGAGGGGGAAGTATTGCATTAAATTAAAAATTAGAATGAAAGAGAGGCCAATTCAAAGATGAGCCTACACGCTGACATCCACAGGCAATTTTGTTTCGCTATACGTGTTGCTTGGTGCGGCCTATTCGGATGAATAGCATATCGTTATTATAACTTTTCTTCCCAGTATTATTACAAATAATAATTATCCGACTCTTATGTCAGTGACAAATAGGACACGACATATGCAAGGAACATTTCATGGCTTATTATAAGACACATTTGTTTAATATCCGCAGACGTAGATCTTAATTTTATGCGTTTTTGCTTGACTTATATAATGGCACGTTTAATTTAGAGTGATGTAATGTTAAATACCATTAAATTAGGTGCGTGATACATAGTCAAATCTAGTTTATATTGTAGAATTAACAAGTAAGTTTGTTGCGGAACTAGAATGCTGTTACTTGAATAAAGGAATGTTCCAGTTGAATTTATGACATCATTGCTGCAGTAAAGTAGCATTTTAACACGTTGAATGCAACAGTGTTAGAGCTCTCTGAAAATATATTTTCCATAAGTTGTTGACACCTTTCGTAGACCTGAGCCTACCGGAAAAAAGACAAAACCAAAAGTTCTGACAACATATTCTCAAGTTGTCTTTTTCACTTTCGCTCAGAATCATTGTATTATACGTACGAAGTTAGAGTCACTAGAAATGACTGTTTACAATGTATGTTGCATTGTCTCGAGGATATGTTTTTTTTCACTGTCAATTGGTTTTAATGAGAAGCTGAAGGAAATCAACATTTGGAGAGAAGCTGATTCGGGAAAAATGATGGTACTAAAGACAGGAAAGTTTGCAGACCTTGATAACTTATCGAAATGATGCGCAAAATAGCACATCAGTTGGTGGTAACTTTCCAAAGATTGTTGGACTATGAACTGGTTCCTACCGTTTACAGTGTTGCTAGTGACTGCGCGCTTTTCAAAAAAAAAACGGAAGGCAGAGAGAAAGCAGTGAACCTGCAGTCAATACCGAGGAAGACGCTAGATTCCATTATAATGGATGTCATAACTTAGAATTTGGAAGTCCTGACTCGGCGAGGAGGATCAAGGGTCATCGTTTATTTAGACTTGCGAAAAGGTTTTTTTGACGAGGCCACAAATAACACAATACTATGCAAATTTAACAAACATGAAATTGCAGGTAATGACTTAGGATGGATTGAAAGCTGGTTAGCAGTTAGGAAGCAAAGATCTGATACGAAAGGGTGGCACGGTGGCATAATTGCTGAAACCCCTCCCTTACAACACAAGAGAACGGGATTCATTTTTAGGCTTGAAGTATTGTTTGTGTGGGATTTGCACATTCATCTGTGTCTTCTTTGGTCTTCTCCGGGTGCTCCAGGTGCTCTGACACTCTCGAGACGTATGATCTACATTTATTTGTAATGCTAAATTGGCCATACTTTTCAGGATTTGGTGCATTCCTTTATTCAAGTAACAGCATTCTAGTTCCGCAACAAACTTACTTGTTAATTCTACAATATAAACTAGATTTGACTATGTATCACGCACCTAATTAAATGGTATTTAACATTACATCACTCTAAATTAAACGTGCCATTATATAAGTCAAGCAAAAACGCATAAAATTAAGATCTACGTCTGCGGATATTAAACAAATGTGTCTTATAATAAGCCATGAAATGTTCCTTGCATATGTCGTGTCCTATTTGTCACTGACATAAGAGTCGGATAATTATTATTTGTAAGAATATTGGGAAGAATTATGGGCCACATTTTCTCCTTCTGCTCTGTTGAGATTCTGTCATTTTAGATTGTTTTTATTTTCTTTCTCTCTGAATAATAGTCAGCAATTACTAAGGTACAGCAGGGATCTTTGCCGTGAGCCCAACTGGCCACATTATGTGTTAACGATTTATGATAAGCAACTGAATGTATTATCTCCAAGTTTGAAGATGATACAAAGTTTGGTGAGAGCGTGAGCTGTGAAGCGATTTTAGAGATGTTTCAGCTTGATGTAGACAAGCTGACAGTGCGGGCATATCATGACAGATTCTACATTAAGTGGATAATTGTGAGGTGACTGCTGTGTTAGTAACACTAGGAAGACTGCTTATTGTTTTCATGATGTAAATTGAGGAAGGTGGATAGTCAGAAAGACGTTGGTGTCCCCGTGCATCAGTCGCTGAAAGTAAGCACGAAGGGCAGCAGGTCGTAATGAAGTCACATGACATTTTGGCTTCCATAACTGGCAGATTTGCATAGAAGTGTAGGCATGTGTTGCTCCTATTGTATAGGACGTTTGAGAGGTCACAATGGATTGCTTTGTGCAGATATGGTGTCATTAACCGAGGAAGGATTTCGTTGTTATAGTGAGAGAAAAGTGAACTTTAACCAGGCTGATTTCTGGAATGGCAAGTATGTCATTTGAGGAGAAATTAAATCCGTTTGGGTTATATACACTGTGGTTTTGAAGTGTGAGAGGTGACTTGATAGAAACTTGTAAAATTCTATCATAATTCATATAATCTTACAGTGCAGAAGGAGACTATTCGGCCCATCGAGTGTGCACCAATGACAATCCCATCCAGGTCGTACCCCCATAACCCCATGTACTTATCATTGTCATTTCCATTAAGAGGAAATTTCTTCCTCCCATGTCCTCCCATCTGTCACAAATTTTGACTGTGAGAGAAATCTGGAGTATCTAGAGGAAACTCAGGCAGACGTAGGAAAATATATATAAACGCCACCTAAATAGGGACCCAAGGCAGGAATCAAGCCAGGTCCTCGGCAGCAGTGCTAAACGCAGTGTCACCATTCCGCAGGGATATAGGGTAGATTTAGAAGGAATATTATCAACGTTGGGGAAGTGCTGAACTCGTGTCATAGTTTGAGATGAGGGGTGTACCATTTAGGACTGAGTTGAGAAATTCCTTCATCCAGATAGAGATGAATGCGTGGAAGTTACTGTTGCAGAATGTTTTGAGGCTAAAATGTTGTATTAATTATCGAAGGAATTAGATAAAGCTTGTGGGACTAAAGGGATCACGGCAGAAAAGCTGCTGAATTTGATGACCAGTCATGATCAAATGAAATTTAGACAGGCATGGACGGCCAAATGGCCTATTCCTGCTTTTAGTTACATGTGCTTCCACGTAAAAGTATCTTGAAAACATGTCGCATTTGTTGTAATAAAATTCTGCCACAAAGACCTAATAAGTAGCTTACGACGCAATAATTGGGAGCTGCTAAACAAAGGTGGGCCTCGATTGAAGCGAATTGAGACATTTTGGAATACTTCCATAAGGGAGGCGGGATGTGAAAATAATTGTTAAAAAGTGGAAAATCTCAGCGTGATATGCTTGGTTTTCCTATCTCTTCAGAAGTTGTTCTTCAGAAACGTACAGTTCCACTATTTTAACAGAGAAAGTAGAAAACATACTCGGCCTGTCATCTCATCATTCAGATATCATATTTCCGTAACTTATGAGTTTTGGTCGACACTCTGTATTCTTCCTTGACATTTTTCACATTATTAGTTCAGCTTATTTGGGGGATGTTGGTCATCTTAGATTAGTGCATCAATCAACATTTATGACTCATCAAGTAAAGATTAAACCTGCAACGTGGATATTTAATTTAACCACGCTTTAATCCTCAAGGTGCATTGAATCTTGTACTGTAATCCGCCAATGCTTCATGACTCCATATATAGATCAAAACTGTGTCTGAGTCAGCATTGAATGTATTAATAACCATTCTTCATGTGTTAAGTGCAACAGAAAATTCAGGCATATCTCGGCATTCTGGGACAGATATAACATCCGTTTCTCCGTCAGAATTGAGGCAGGTTATTCTATAATGTTATGTTTCCCATACGTTCATATACGATGAACGAAGGGCAACAAATCCAATAGTGCCCGTTCTAAAGAATCCTTGACACGGTTTCTATCATGTTCCAATAACATAATCTCACGATCAACAGAATTCACTTGTAGACGGTCTAAATATGTCCGGGTACCTCTGATGATACATCCTGACAACAGTGCACACTGCCCATGAACATTCTCCAAAACTCTTCAGGTCTAATTTTATCACTACTTAATTAATTAAGGTCTGCTGATTCTTAACTGAAATGTCTGTAGACACGATCGAGGTTCTTGTAGTGTGTCGAAAGAATTAAGAACATTTTCAAATGTAACTAGGTAAGGGAAAGCTGAATACAGATTCGCCCACTAGCAATTGAATCTTCTCACGTCGATTTTGATTTTATTTAGTTTTCGACTTCCCATTTTTTTTGCGTGCTGTCGCTGCCCGAGGTTTCTAGATGTTGCCTGTTCTCCAAATCTCAGCGTTTCTGTTGTCTCCAGAGCCGCATTTGTGCGAGTTCCTGCTTCAACTCTGCCTCTTACGAGTTCCCATGATCTGCCCATCGCATGTCTCTAGCCTTTGCTTCCTTGGAGTTCATGTCTTGTTTATGTCAATACTTCCTCTTCACAATGACGCCTAACGTTGGCTATTTTCCGCTTTCTGCTTACATCAAGTCCTGAGCACTCCATATCTCTCCTTCTTTTCATCCATCTCGTAAGCATCTGACAAGTTCGGTCTACAGATTCCTTTCGTTCATGGACTGAGCCTATGCTATGAGATGTATCTGTTCCTTCGAACACACAACTTTTGTCTTGTCCAGTCTATTTTCACATTTCCTGCTGTTGCCAAAGGCAGAAAATGTCAAAATTTAGAAGCCTTGCAGCCTTCAGTTCATGCCTTCACTTAACCTTGTCGACCACACAAACTGTATATCTAAGAGGCAATGATTCAGTTATGAGCTCTTGCTGTTTTCTTTCGTATCTCGATAATTTCTGCAAGCTTGTATTTGTTTTCTCAAAAAAAGTTCTTTTTTTGTACAGCTCGTGAAAATTATGACAATCTCATGGATTTGTTAGGTGATACGAAATTCTCGGGGTGACGAAAATCAAAACATTTGTAGAATATTCTAGATCAGAAACAGGTTGTGAGCGCCACATCAAAAAAAAAATCGCTGTGCTATCGTATTGAAAATTCCAACATGATAAATTATGTGCAAACAGATAATTTTACATTCGACTAAATGAAAGATGCATCTCAGCCCTCAGATTTTGTTGTGCTTCAAATTCAATTAGAAACACATCTATTGACGAAACCACGATAATTACTTTTTTCCATATTTGGCCAACACATATGTGTAGATATATAGACGGTTGCATGCACTTGTTTTAATGTCATGTTATTTTGTCAAGTATGAATTTTGGAATGCTCTAGTTCCAAGTTATTTGTTCTGACGTTCAGGAGGACGAAGTATCATAATATACTGTTTTGAAATGATTTCTATTGAGTGTTTCAACGATTAGAGAAGAAGTAACAGGCAGATTATTGGATCTTGAGCCGTTTTATAATTATGGCACCATGTAATGCATCTGTTCTCAAGACGCTGGTGTAGTGGGAATATCGCTGTACTGATAATCAAAGTATCAGAACCAACATCCCAGGCGCATATGTTCAAATGTCATCTTGTCACTCATGGAGTGATAAATTATTGAACTAATAAATCAGATTCTTAATGCTCCCAGTAATGGTACTCAACAATAATACAGAAGCCCATGAGAAAAATAATCCAGTTCATGGAGCACTCTCCTATCGAAGGAAGAATAGGAAATTAGGAGATGCAATCTTGTCTTCACTTCGTTGGTGCGGAGACAACGTGTGACAAATGTTGGTATTCAATGTGGCACCAGCAAAGATGAAATTAATGACTAACAAAAATAACAAAATAAAATGTCCACCAGAAAACGCTCGTACATTTCTCCTCTTCTTTGTGGCGTCATCTGAAGGAACTCCTCATCTCAGGATGAAGGTCCTTGCTCTTGATTTGTCATGAACCCTGCATGGCCTCGTCATGTATTCCCGACAATCAGTTTGCCTGTAAATAATAGTCCATTAAGGTAGGCACGCTAGAAGAAAAAAGAAATGGGAAACCTACGAACAATACATTTGAAGCAGTGACATATTTTTCCAGAAGCCCCCATTATTGATTTTACTGTTCACCGTTTCCTTTATATTGCTATGTTTGCGTAAGCTTATTACGCTTACTAAATAATATTTTGTGGCTTATTTGTCTTCATTATATGCTCAGTCGGATAGTCCACAACCTTTGATACTGCATTATTTATTTTGAATTCTGTTGTCTCTCCGAGCAGAACCTCTTTTCGCACAAGTCGACATTGGGCATCTCCAGCTGCTCGTGTAAATGATTTTCCTGAATGCACAGCTCAGTTTCCATTTCTCCTATGTGGTAATAATACAATTTAATCTTTTTTGTCACTCAACAATTCGCAATTAACGATTCTGAAACATAAACAATGATCGAGACGCCGAACTAAGGAATCTTAAGTTATCGCTAATATCAGTCTTTTTTTCGGATATTGCTTGAATATGTTTTCACACGATACACCCCTTTTGCACTTTTTCAGAACTGTTTTATTGAGCTAAATATTTCGTCTATACGACGTAAATTAAACTTTTTTTATGAAGTTAAAAACTAATACCAGGAATTTTCAACTCTTGCGTATTAGCCATGATCCCCTGTTATAACAGCCATTAGCCATTGACACTGTAAACGACAGTGTTCTTGAATCGTTTCTCCTTACTTCAAAAACAGTTGATATTATTCATGGATTTGAAGATTTCAGAACAGAATCCAGACACAGAAAAATCTGAATGATGACATATTTTACATAAAACACGGAAGAACGGTCTCACAGGATCGCCATTTTTTTTTACCAAGAAATAGAAAGTGCATATATTTATATATATATATATTCAACTACGAGAAGATTCGATTGCGATAAAATATCACTTTTCACTTTACTTAACAAATGCAAATAACTTTTTAAATTTAAACAACTTACAAAGGTCTAAAACTGCAACGATCTCAAGTGACACAAATTTCTTTTTTTTTTAATATACAACATGGCTGTGGACAAATACAGACATCAGTCTGAATCTCAAGTGAAGTCCTAATAACTTCTAGTAATCTTCCCAGCTGATCACGATATGATTTTCTCCGTTCCATTCTTAGAAAACGGGCTGAGACTGTGCAGTAACATTTGCATTCAGAAATGCAGTGCAGGTTTACTAAATGATTAATTAGAACAAAGTTTGTACTCCACTTTTAACACCAAATCCAGAACTAAATTTCCCATCCTCTCCTCTCGGATTTATTTTTTTGAATGGTGTGTAACCTGTTCATAATTCATTTTGATGTCCTTTGCCAGAGTCTACTAAGCTGCCACATATTCTTTGATTATTTCCGATATCTGCTTTCACACTTTAAATCATGTGACCGAATTTGTGCCTTTAACTCAGAAGAATTTACTTATAATTCCCCTTGTTTCGTTTTTCTTTTCCCTGATAATTATGTTGGTTTTTCTTCCCTCAACTTTCAAACATTATCAGACACCTTTATGTCTAAGTTCAATAATTATCTGGAATTTATCCGGTTCGCTGGAAAATAAACTATTTGTGACTCCATTGCCCCGTACATTTTTTTTTGTCAGTTCTGAGTGATATTCACCCTAGTGTCGTGAATCAAAGTGCACTATATCCACCTAAAATTAAGAAAAAGTAGAAACGACCTGCCTTAACGCCTGTAGTTCATAAGCAACCACGATCATTTTTATTTACTGTTTATGCCAGAACATTCTATAAAAAATACAAAGTTGGAATTGAAATCAACCCGCAAACATTCAAAAATGTTTGCGCTGTACAATTTTAAAGATTTGTGCTTTCAGACACTTAAATGATGAATGTAACCCATTTAATGTTATGCATTCTATCTGATATGTATCGCTCCAACTTTAAATCCATCAAAACGACTCATTTTTTGCGAATGTTCTTAACAATCCCCTTATTTGGTAATAAAATGTTTTTTTTTACCTCGTTACCCAGACGAGTTAATGAAAGAGATTGTACTTCCCTTAAAAATAATACTGTATTT
Source organism: Sphyrna mokarran (assembly GCA_024679065.1). Classification (NCBI taxonomy): domain Eukaryota; kingdom Metazoa; phylum Chordata; class Chondrichthyes; order Carcharhiniformes; family Carcharhinidae; genus Sphyrna; species Sphyrna mokarran. Next base: position 100,397,077 of record JAGIQG010000009.1, read on the forward strand.
GCCACTCTAATATTTGACTTTTCCATCGGGCCCTTTGTTGGTACAGCATAGAAGCACAAGATAAGTTTCAACGCATATGTTGGCATGCCTGATCTTGAAATTGGAACATTCCTCAATCACTGTACCCTTTTTTTCCCATAATTCTTCAAGGCAACAATGCATAGCTTAATTTGTCATGAATGACATTTGTCATCAAATGGCGGTGTATCCAGGACATTTTATTTTTATAATTACCGTTTTAATGCTAGTTATCAATCATTCGGAAGATGTAGGTCAATAATTTCGCGAATATTCCAACTGTGAATACAGACAATAACTCTCAGTGAAATGCATCATCAAAATGCTGTGACATGCGAAAATTGAACTGCAATTCTCTTTCTCTCTCTCACACACACACACACACACACACACACACACACAACACACACACACACACACACACACACACACACACACATATATACACACACTCACCGTTGGCTTGAGCGTTCGTGACGCTACTTCTGAAACCTGGAAGGCAATTCCAACAATCTCAAATGTTTTTTTTTAATTTTCTGCGCGTTTTGTTTCCCTTATATTTGCTAAATGGCGACCGTTGTGAAAGAGAACTACAACGTAAAATGAAACGATTTCACGATTACATGACAATAAATGTCTAATGATGACATGATACTTTTACTGCAACTTTTAAAGCCAGAAGCCATTTATTTATTTATTTATTTTCATCTTAAAAGCAAAGAAACAATACAATCATATTCTTATTGGTTATGCAATCCGCGTCTACTGATGCAATTGTGTGGTTTCAATATTTCTGGACTACTCAGAGAAGGAACCTTCGGTGTGTTCACATGCCACACTCTCTCTATTATGTTGAAGCATTGTTTGGGAAGGGTGAAATAACTTTCACTACTAATATTCATCTTTCCGAAACGCTCTCCCACACGTGAGTTCCACTGCTCGGTTTGTTTTTTTTATTATTCCGAAACATTTTAAATAGAATTGTATCCCGATTATTCTTCTTTCATGAGGAACACACGGCAGACAAACTGGTTTATTATGACAATCCATCAGATCTCTGTATGCATCACCTTCTCATGATATTAATTTTTCATTCGTTTATTTTATTTTTGTACAGGAAATAATGAAGTGATTTGAGCGTTTGGATAATCTTTTGATTGCAGAGAGATTGCGTTTTGTAACTGAATTGAACTCGTTAACTTTCATTTTTCAGTGAAATATAGAAACATAGCAATTGTAAAGTAAACAACAAGTGAGACCACATAACAGTGGACTAATTGCTGAGTCAGTGTAATCTGTTTGCTGGTGCCGCTTCCATGCTGACTGCTGAACAAAGTAGTGTTTTATTTTAATGTGCGTCAGTCAGGTCAACGTTACATGTCAAGGCATTGCATTATGTGATATTGAATGGTCATGTGACTACCTGCAAAATGAAACGTTGAATGTCTCTCGTGCAACTTGTGTTCAACTGAAAAAAGTGTCTGCTTAGTGTCCTGCATGTGAATAAAAATAGCTTAAACTGTGAGTAATTGAGCCAAACCACGAATGCCCACTGATACCCTGCTACCATCAGACTTTTGACTGGACCTACTTTCTATTAAGTTGATCTTTCTCTGCATGTTAGTTAACAAATCAAAAAGTGAAACATCACGTTCTGCACCCTTCCGTTCCCCCCTACGTACTATAGGAACTTTTCACTATATACCAACACATTTGACATTAATAAATCAAATCAGAACAAATAACCCTAAGATGGTTGCTATTAAAATTCCTCGAAAAGTCAGGCTATTTTAGCAAGTGGCATCCACCCAGAGAATCGCAGCTAAATATCCATGATAAACTGTAAGTTTTGCAGAAACATGGTGGCTGTGCACATTTTGCCGAAGGGACGTGTTCTTCCGTACGAATTTCCAGTGATTCAGATGTACCACCAACATACATGAAAAGACATTAACATTGATCTAACACTTTACCAAAATTTCTGACATGCAGAGCTTTTTGACTCGATGTTGTAATTGTGTTAATGAAGAATACAGCTCGTTATGCTGCATCTTATTCAGCACATATTCTCTAATGTTACGCAATATTGTAAGCCGTTTTTCTCTTCGATGGCAATAACAGCTCGGTCCTCAGCATTTTAACGTTGAGCTAATAGCTTTTGCCGGATTCAACAAGGTGCTACGCTGGCCAATACTATATCATTTAGTTTGTATACTTCAACAAATTAAAACAGTGAAACGAATGAATTTGAGATAAAGTGAAACTGACAGCAAATAGAAGAGTGGCCTTTGATGCGAATCACAGTGGAGCGTCTGGGAAATAGAACATGGTCGTCATAATCACAGATGGATTGCCGATGATGTAAGAACACTCAAAAAAAAGTCACTTTAGTAAGTGCTTTGAAACGACCAATACAGCTAATTGGTATATCCCGATGAATATGTTCAATTCATTATAGCAATTCTTTGCTCAATACAGATGTAGGGACTAAAAGCATATTGAGTAGCACTCGACAATGATAATATGTATTTCGCAAGAAACAACGTTCCGAACTATCGTAAATGAAGGTGCAGTTAACGTTTCTCTAACGTAGTAACAAGCGTATTCGTGATGGAGATAAGGCACTTGACCTTAGACCTGCCATGTACACCCGCTCCGTAATGTAGGGAATGATGGATAATTTCCACTTTCCTGCTGAACTAGTGTTCAGAAGATAATGCCTGCATACTGCCTCTACTTATCCAGATTTGAAATGTGAACCAGCGGGTGGACTCGGGAAGCTGAATGAGTCGTGCATATCAGGTTTTGCAAGATATTGATACTGTAGATGAAGGTTCCACGGAAAGAAAGGAAAAATGAGAAAACAAGAAACAGTAAAATATTAAGAAATGAGTTCAAGAGTCCATTGTGTGACTCCTCTCCCAAATGGAAATTCAGATCTTCGATAATGTTGGTAGATAGGGGTCGGGAAATGTACGGCTTTCGAGGAGAAAGCATCAGCAGCAAAGTTAACAGCTGCTCAAAGTGGCGGGAGAAAATGAATTGAAGGGCCAGGGCGACAGGGAATACAGTAGGACACACACACACACACACACACACACACACACACACACACACACACACACATACACACAAACTTCAATGCATGCAAAGGCTAATCAAGGATTGACAAGGTAGAAGGGTTAAGAACACACGTAGACACATCGAATCATGTTGTAATTTCTATAATGGGAAATTATTTAATGGGGTGACAAATTTGGCAGCTTAGAATCGTTCGTTATAGATTCTCCAGCCACGAAAGAGTGGGAAATATACAATGAAGGGATAGCAACAGTTATGGTTAAATAATCAATTTCAGTTGTGAGGCAGGACGATTTTTTTTCTTCTTTGTTCATGGCAAATGGGTTTCGCTGGTTGGGCCAGCATTTTTGTCCATACCTCAGTGACAGTCAATCACATTGCTTTGGCTCTGGAATCACATCTAGGCCAGACCAACAAAGAACGGCAGATTTCCTTCTCTGAAGCACATTAATGAAACATATGGGCTTTCTGACAATCGACAGTGGTTTCTTGATCATCAGCATATCCTTTATTCTAGATTTTTCTTTTAATTATTTCAAATTTAACCATCTGTAGTGACAGGATTTGAGTCCGGGTCCCCAGAATATTAGCTGAATTTTTGGATTAGTAGTCTGGTGATAACACCACTGGTCCATCTCCACCCCTTTTTGATGAACTGGAGAACAATGGAGGCCTTTTACATTGAGATTCGAAGTGGAAAAGTAATGTACTCACACAACTGGGAGTACACCACAGACGCCTAAAGGTGACAGAGAGATAGGCAGGCAAATATGCTTATCTGCCCGTAAGAACATGATGACAATAAATAAGGAAATATTGGATCCCAAAAATTAACTGATATTCAAACAATAGAAGGGGCACTGACGTAGACAAATTCATTTTATGAGATCAGGACTTTTATTAACCTATTGCTGACAAACCCGACAATAGACAATCGATCCCAAACTATATGTTGGGTGGCAAAGAATGACAAATATGTGAAGTGATAGTTGGCGACTACATTGAGAGCAATGGTAATGACTCAATTCGATTTGCCATTACTATTGGAAATAACGGAGGCAAAGCAAGGCAAAAAAACAACAGTTCTGAACTCAGAAAAGGCAAACTTTGCAGGAATGAGAAAGGACTTAGCTGAGATGGAAAAGACAATACTGCTGGAGGATGGATCAGTGAAAGCATCAGTCAAAAGGGTGTTAAAAACAGTTTAAATGTGCAAAATGAACATGGTCCCTCGAAACATACAATGTACTGTCAAACCTGAATTATTTGTCCTCTATAAGCATACAAGAGAAGACTACAGAAGGGAAAAAATATGTACGTAGGGCACAAAGACCTTAGCACTGAAGATAGCCCAGATGAATGTACGAATTGTGAGAACGAAATACTAAATGGAATTGAGAAAACTGAAGAGACGATATGATGGCGGTATGAAAAAGAAGAAAACAAGTAGAAATCAAAAAGGAAAACAAAACGTGTTTTAACAATGCATTAATTCAAAAGCTTGACTAATAGATAATTGGATCCAATCAGAGATGAAGAAATGAATTTTTTGGCAGATGGAATGAGTTTGAAGTGAATATTTTGCTTCCATGTTTACAAAGGAAAGGGATGATGTAGATTTTGTAATCCAGGAAGAAAACCGACATATTAGACAGGATAGCATTAAGGGAGAATAAGGACTCGAAGGGCTGAAAAAACGTGAACGTTCATCGCCAGGGCAGATGAACTGTTTGCAAGTCAACTGAATTTGTTCAAGTTAGACATAGAAAATACTCTCAGGAAGAATTTCTAATCCTCACTAGATGCTGCGATGCTAAGAGTAAACTGGAGAAGTGTAAATGTAATTTCATTGTTGAGAACATGAACAGGAGGACTTGTTAAACAAATACAGGCTGATCACTTTCATTGTTATTCGCCAAATTAGTGGAATGAATCCTAAGAAATAGGATTAATGTCAACTTGGAAAATGCGGACATGACAGGGATGTGCAGAGTGATTTGATTTATGTTTGGATTTGATTTACGTTGATTTATTTTTGTCGCATGTATTAGTATATAATGAAGAATATTGTTCTTGTGCACTATACAGTCAAAACATAACGGTCATAGAAAAGGAATGGGGAAATTGTAAAATGTACTGCTGTAATCATAGCTGGAGAGTAAAGAGAGGTCAACTCACTTCGAGATGGGTCCATACAAAAATCTGGTGGCGTCAAGAAAGAAGTGGTTCCTAAGTTGCTTGGTACGTGTCCTCAGACAATTCGAAAATTTGTAGACAACTCATTAATTTGCTGAGTGGTGGATAGTGTAGAAGGAAGGTATAAGAATATTGATGGACTGGCGGATTTGGGAGTTAAGTTAGCAGGCGGATTTTAACATTGACATGTGAGGTAAAGCATTTAGGGAGGTCAAGTAGATATCTGAAACACACAATAAATGAGGAAATAGCAAGATGGATAGATTTGTTGAGATATCTTGGTATACATGTGGAGACGTCCCTGAATGAAACAATTCATGCATGCATGTTTGTAGCGAAGAAACAAATATAAACGTAAAGATGTAACTTTGGATGTATATAAAATAGTGCTGAGGCTGCTGCCGGAATATGTTGCGCAGTTTTGTTCGCCATATTGTAAAATAAAACTTATTCTGCAGAGAATGCATTTCAAGAATGTTGCCAGGGAAGAGAACTATAGCAGTGATGAGAGGCTTAACAGGTCGGATTCATTTTCCTTGGGACAAAGAAAGCTGAGGGATGACTTTATGGAACTTAATGCAGGACATAATTATCTTTCTTGGTGGAGACTTCTAGAAACAAAGGGTGTCGATCAAGATAAGTGGTACTAAGTGAAGAAGGGATGCAAGGAGGAACGTCTTCTTTCGAAAGAATGATGGTTGTTTGGAATTGGCTACCCGATATGTTTTTGGAGATTAGACTTTAAAGTACTTGGTAATGCGCCTTTACCTACAGAGTTATCGGCAGACTGCAAATTTATGGTATTTCTAAGCACACCGGGATATCCTCTGGCAGACAGGAAAAAAGATAGACGGATCATGCTATGTTCCTGTAAGGGGGCGAATCGAAATCATAATCAACTCACCAAGGGAAATGTGCAATTTTGGGTTCCAAAACGTGCACCATTTTGCAAACGACAGGACATTGTCACAATTTGTGATTATTGAAGGGAAGTATTGTATTCTTCCATATGAATGTTACTACAACCATAGAAAAAAAATATATTCTTCTTCTCAGAAATTAAAACGTAAGTCAAAATGAAAATTAATGTAATCGGACTACATGTTTCGCTTCATTCATTTTGAAAGATAAGCTGCTTCCTTGCATGATGCGATGTTTTGCTCTCTTCCATGCTTGCCAAGAAACGTTATTCCTATGAAACACAACTTTATTGAAATTGTATTTAATTTAACGTATTATGGGCTTTGCCTCTTTTCCAGAAAAAAAAAAATCATCCCCAACAATTATTAGGATCACTGGCACGTACACGCTTGAAATAATCAACGTTTGTTGTTAGTGCTTGATATGTTCGCGAACAAAAAAAAAGTTGTCGATTCCATCCAATGGTAAGTGAGCCTCCCTTCTTCTGACAAAAAAAAATGTCATGGAATACATGAAGAGAACTTTAATAGCATTGTCATATAGAGAATCATGTGTCAATTTACCATGTCCTCGATCGTAGCAGACATATCGTTAAATTGCCATTCGTGTTAAAGATATAGCGTATTCAAAATATATACTTATTTGGTGGGGGCTAAATTAATCAGCGGAAGAAAAAAAAAGAGGAAACCGGTTAAGAACTTCATAAGGAAAGACAAAGTGCACGCAAATTAGATACGTATAATTAATTCAATATAACATTTAATGTTGATTTCTCTTGCAACATTAATTTTCACAGGCAGTACATGGACATCGTAGGTACAAAATCTCGGGGACTCTCGAAAGGGCTAATATTTAGTATCAAAATCTTTTGATGGGGATGAAGGATTATTTCTTGATATTTTGGATTTGTATCAGACCAATTCTTGTTACTTAGCTACAGTGATGTGAACTGTGATTCACTTTTATTTGCGGAGTTAGTTTATTTTTCTTCCTCTCTGAATGTAATTATGATGCATGTCAATGAAATCTGACCATAATAACGAGATTGATTTGAGGTTGGAGGGAAATATCTAGAATGTAATGTAACGCGAAAAGAAACATTTAGCTAGAAAAAATGCATGAAGAACGTTTTTGAGTTTGGAATTTCACTTTATGTGATTTTAATGCAAACGTGGAAAAACATATCGCTAAAATACAAAACAAGTTATTCCATGGAGTTTTGCAGTAATTAATATGAGCCAGATTCGATCAGAATGATTCTGCCAATCGCACTGAGCATAGCTGATGTAGGTTTCTGTTTCTCATTCCTATTTCTTTTTCAAGATAAGATAGATGCTGATAATCTCACTGACTCACCAGCAACACTTCTGGGAATGGACAATCCATACGATTCAGGAACAGGAATTTACAATATTCACGTTCAGCTTCTTCTGGTAAGAATGTGCCCGGAGATTTAGATTCCCAATTACAGGGCACAAACTGCCGCCCGTCGAACTGCATCTACTTAGTGCCAATGTTCTTATTCTTACATAATCTTTCCCATGATATCATTCGCTCATTATAAATTAACTCCCTAACTGTAGGGATAAATTGAATGAAGCTCCAATGTCGCCTGCAAGCATATACTTAACTATTGAAAAGCAAACTACACAATTCTCAGGCTGTTTATGTCCCGCCGCCATTGCCAGCGAGAATATAGCTGTTGGCGTTCTCCATTCACATTTGCCATGCTCAAATCACGCTGGAACAAAGAATCTTCGTTGCTGGCGAGTTCAGAGGATTCAACATATGGTCTCAGCAAACTGGAAAACTTGGAAGTTATTTTTTTATGGAGGTTCGACATTCCTCTTGCCGTAAACGGCAACTCAGCACTGTCCTTATCATTTCTTGAATTCCTTGAGAAAATAAAATGTCCACTGCAGCATCAACGTAGTAGTTGCCCAATCCTCATTCAGTATCCGCTGCATTTTATTGTTAAGATCAAATAGAATATCTTCCTTATTTCCCATTGAATGCATTACCTGCTTTATTGATCCCATCCGGTCAATGATTCCCATGTCTTTGCAATTGTCATCAGGTCACCGGTGGAAATCCTGATGCCTCACTGATTGATGCATGGCCCACAAATTACGATTTTCAAATGCAATTAATCTAACCAGCCCGCCGTCTGAAATCATTGGCACTCAGAAGAAGGTGGCAACAAATAATCTTGCCAAAACGCTGATTGTTATACCTGTGGCGGCTTTGGTGTTGCATTCATTTCCATGTCATGCGCCAAATTTCCCAGATGGAATTCCATGGGACAGAATTTGCTGCTGATCTTCACGAGCATAGAACTGGTGCTGGATTGCAAAAACCGAGAGAAACATTGCCTAGTTATCATAAAAAAAGAACATCCTTCCCCAATACTCGAAGTGTGGATACAGGCTCCTGATAATATATGAGCATGGAAGGGACAGAAAGCGACCACTGTACCCCTTTCCCTACCACCAGAAGCTTTTCTCAATCCGTAAACCTCCGCACGGGAGCCCACTCCTCTCAGATTTCCAATCAGGCTCCCTCCTCCATTAGGCACAGAGTCAGATAAACCCTATCCATTCAAGTTCTCTTTGAACCCACATCCCTCACACTGATCTCCGATATCAATTTACACGAAATGACAGGAGGAAACGTGTAGTGCCCCATGGCTCCTGACACTGAAACAGTGGCGTTGATGTTTCAAATTGAGGTTGTCATCGACATATACCGAATGGCCATTTGCCGCTTTGCGGCTTCCAGATGACAAAGGAAGTGTACTCCGCCTGCCTTGGTGGTTGCGTGGGTTCGGGAAGGAACAATAGTGGACCAGGACTATGTCCTTGTATTGGGGATTCATGTCGTGACTCTAACTGCAAGCTATGACAGACCTGAAAAAAAAACACTTTTGCGCCATGACATTCCGGCTCTTTTTAATCAACATTTTTATTCTTGCCTGTCCGCTGTGAAATATCTTTGTGGCCTGATCACTAGAATCCAATGGGCACCAGCCACTTCATCGGTTTGTTCGTCACTTCTGCACTCCATTCGTTAGCAGGATTTTTCTTTCCTCCCTGTCAGAAACCGCAGGTGTGAGCTAACCTCTTTAAACTGGAATAAATGAGATGTTAATTTCAAATAGGGGAAGGGGCTGGCGAATTGTATACCAATCCCCACAGCTGTGATCAACCACAATGCTTTTGCACAGATCTCGTCTGAAGTATGTAAAACTTACTAGCAAGTTTCAACCCTTGAATTTCCACGGAACTGATTGGCAATCTTTGATCTCGATTTCAAATTGCAGTGCTTTGAATTATGAATCCACTGACATCGTAATATTGTTCCACTCAGCCGCCAGCCTTCCTTGTCTGTTTCCCTTACTGTTCAGCGAGCCTGGGCACCCAGTCTAAGTTCTGGTGAACTGTGATCATTATCATACTACCTATCTTTGCATGGTCTGGGTATTTGTGGTTCTATGGATGATCATTTCAACACTCCACTAGATAAACATTCAACTTTAACATGCATTGCCCATTCTGCCCCTTTGTATCTATTGTGTTAGCTAATTATTTATACATGCAAATGGATTAACCCATTTCCACAAGTTTTGCTTTTGCCTATTATGCAATTCGTTATCGAATGTCTTCCAGAATTCGTAGGCAGCACATCACCCTTATATACCATGCTTGTTCTACTCTTTGAAGTTTCTAATAGTTTCAACATCTCTTTGCTAATATCACTTAATTTCGTTCTCTTTATACCAGACGTGGAAAAATGCATTGATTAGTAGGTGCTTAAAATGAAAACCAGCAGTATCTGCCGACTACTGCCAGGCCATCTGGCCAGTAACTTGGTGGTTTCTGTTCGATCTCCACTACCAACTTTGCTGAGCAGATATGTTACTTTTCTAATTTCGAATCAGTTACAATTTGTTTGAACACGTTAACAACAGCTATGAGGGTAGAGAAAAAAAAAACTGCAACTGAAAACGAACCCAAAGGATTTAACAATATTCAGCCGAAGAACATTCCAGATGTTTCTATGAAAAAAAACATGCAGCTCTATTTTTTGAAGTGTATAATGCAGGGCTGATGTGCTCAGCATGTTAACTGACTGGACTTTAAGTTTTAAGTAATATGGAAATAATCGAACTATTGGACGCTTTGGCATGTCATGACTTCCTTCACAACTTTCCATTGATAGTGAAATGCCGGATATGAATGGTCCATGAAACATGGTACTGGGTATTTCAAGAAGGCCATTAAAATGTTGCAAAAGAACAACGGTCTTCAAATTATTTTGTCACACCTTTTTAATTTGCAATCAGATGGGCAAGTGCGAGATCGACAAGATTTCAAATGGTCACTGAAGCGTATGTTTTAGGAGAAAAGGCTTCGCAGAGAACAAAGGAAAAAAATAACGTTACGTCAAGTTCCACGATTCAAAAGTTTGCATGAGTTAAATATAAACTTCTTGAGCATTGGGCCTGGGTTCTATACGGCCCACCTATGAAATGGTAGCAACAATTTGAGGAAACTTCCACCGTCACGACAACACACTAGTTATGTGTGCTCGTTTTGCTCCCAATAACATTGTCTGTTTTTCGTGGAAATGCAGGATCAGGAGACAAAAATTCTGAAATGAAAGGTGTATCCCAGAGCTATCCACATCTTGTGACGGACTAAAAATAAATGGTTGCAAACAATGGAGATTGTCCCTTGCATCAACAACTGATGCCGATAAAATGGATCGTACTTGGATAGTATATGCTTTTGACAACATAATTGAGTCAAAGTTATATCAATACATTTGTGCGAAACCTGTGGAATAGGAGTCCATGTGTTCGGTGATGGGGCATTCTGATATGACTGGAGAGATTTCGGATTGCCCTCTGTTGCCAAGGCCTGAAAGTTGATTGACGTTAACTGTCGAAAAGTATTAGGTTAGGTACCACGCAAAAAGTCCAAAAGAGGGGCGAATCTGAAAATATAATCAGAGATGGAATTCACAATGGTTTTGAATGCACAACAAACTTCGAGTCAAGGAGACAATTCAGCGTTGTTGGCAATTCTCCACGGAAAGTTTGCATTCTATTTTTTTTTAATTCTTAGTGAAAACAATGCTGACGCCCAGAAAAGTCAGCGCAACCGACTAACTGCAGTTCTAAAGGGAAATACATCTATTGATGGATAGCCTAAATGCTAGTTTTAATCCTTGACTGAAATTTAAAACGGGACCCAGGTCTCTTGATGCCTAATCAATTTGTGTCCATTAATAGTGATGCATGCCGGAGAGTCAGGTGTTTTGTCTGCTCAATTCAGCTCTTTGTTCTGTGACTGAATTTCAGACACACAGGTGCAACCTCAAGATTTCAAATTATCCTATGTAAGGTGCAGTGGTTCAGCGGTGTCACATTTTAAATATGTACGTCATATTTCGTGAAATTGAACCCGACAAGAGAAATTCACCAAACTGACGAAATGTAGTAGTGAAAAGGCTGTGGTATTTCTTAAGCTTGCACTGAAGTTTTCAAACACTGAATGTTAAATGAAAAAAAATGTGTTATGCCTTCGGGACAAGGGAAGGGATAAGTGATTTCGCAGAAGATAAATAGATGCAGAGAAAACGCCTGAAAGATCTTCAGATTCTCCCAATTAATTCAGAAGTGGAAAAAATCAATGCCATGTTACAACGATATTAGTTTAGGCTTCATGCATTTCTAAAAACAGAATCACATAAAATTTCCATCATTGATCACTCCTACAAGAAATGCATCACTTCACTCAGCACTCACACACAGAACTACAATGGATCTCGGAGTCAGATGTCGTTGTTATTCGACGTTCAATCTGATAATTACTTCCCTTAGGTGCTTCATGCCACACTGGCACTATATCATCCGCCTTGCGGCACGTTGCTGCCAAAATACAACTGTGCAAGTCGGGGTACTTTCGAAACTGCATACTCTGACGACAGAGTCTGGAAACTACACTGGTATTACTATGGTCATACTTAAGAGATCTTCGATGGAATTCTCTCCTCATCCCACAAACACTTACATGTGCAAATATTTCATTATTTAAGAATACACATCTCTTGCCCGAGCCTTTGTGTAAACCTTTTTTTCCCCTTTCTCTTTACCTATACTGAGCTGCAGAGAATGCACGAAAGTGAGATTGACAGCAAAGGAGCAATAGCGATCTTAAAATAGCAATAAATGTTGACACAATCACAGACACAAACTCAGAAATTGAAGTGAAATTGAAACCTCGGAGGAAATCAAAACTTTGGCAGAATCTGTGGAGAGGAAAAAAAGTGGTAATTTATGAATTATTATCAGAGCTCAGGTGCTCTCCGTAACGATATTTTCGCGAAATATCTGAAGGGGACATCTGCACTTGACGTGTCAAAATGCATGATGAACACGACAGCCCGTTGACATCAAAGTTTGTTTTTATGCTGCAAGTGTATTGGCAGAGTGAATTATGTTGGCAGCTTTGATGAAAGTGCGCGGATTGTGTATCACATGAAGAAAACTGAATAAAATGCACTTTGAATTTATTAGAGAAAAATCCGTCATGCAACAAAATATAACTCGATGTCAGTAGAGAATTGCATGAAAAGACATCGTACCCAATTGACAAATAGACTTCTCAGACTTCTAAAGCAATATTATAAATGGCGATAGCAGCACTATGAATTAAAATGTGTAACAAATCTGCGATGTAGCTACTGATGGAAAGATTTTCTTACAATATCTGCATGATGTAATAGACAGGAAGAAAGAAGACATCAATGCCGAGCACGTTTTTCTGCAACATTCCGAGGATCACAACCAATTCTGAATGGTGAAAAAAGGCTTTTGTATGTAACAATGTATCATTTAATGATAGTTACCCCGATTTCCTGACAGTACTTTAGAACACCATAGTAAACGGCACCACAAAATGATTCTAGAATTTATGAGGACGGATTTAGAAAGAATAATGCGTCGATCTGGATCGCAAACACACATTGATGTTTCTAGCTTCCAGCTACTTCTTTTCAGCATAGTAATTAATCGAAGATTTTGTCATTGGCTAAAAACAAATTATTCCAAATTGCTGAAACTGAAGCAAAGTAGAATTACTCGGAATTCCTCACGCTTTGTGACTTGATTCTCTGGAAGCACTTCCATATTTTCCCCAAGTTTACACCTGATGGTCTGGCATTGAAAGACAGAAGCAGCATATCTTGCAACGTGAAGTCACTTTGATAGAACTGTCAAATTACCCTGGAGTAGAATAAACACTGGGAGGATTGAACCAAGGAAGTTTCGGAGCATATTTGCTGAACTCGTTAAAAACGACAAAATTTGCTTTAAAAATAACCTGGAATCTTCATTATATTATGTCATCCCGACGTGCATTAATGTCAATATTTATTTCAGTATCAGGTGCAATGTACATTGGACGATTTCTGGTGCGTGCTCAGCTGCAACTGTCGTTTAATTTGTTTCTCTATAGCTTCATTTATACCAATCAGCCAACGACAGGCATGAAAAAAATTCTGCAAACAGAGTACACCGATTAATGTCCGAAATCCAACTCAACTCACATGAAAAATAGTATATATAATTCATAACCAGAATGTGTGCTTCGCTAGCTAAAATGATAGTGGGCTTTCACTACTTGTGTCAGTGAAGGAGTTCATAACGTTGACACAGTGACAGTGAATGAAGTGCAACATAGTTCCAAGCCAGCATGGTCAGTGAGTTGGAAGCAACCTGTCAGTTGGCTGCGTCCCTAAGAGTCTGCTGAACATGGTGGTCTACGATTAATTGTCTGCAGATTGGAAGGTTTGTACAAGGAAATTTGAGAGGTCGTTCAATGTGTCACATAGATGATACACATTGATTTCAGAGATTGTTGTTCTTCAGGAAGTCACTGTTCCTGAAATGTTTGCCAATCCATGGGGATGTTTTGCCATGGATGATACGAATCTTCATCAGTGTTGTTAGAGATGCAAATATCCGTGTAACTGAATGATTCCACGTCTTACGCTCGGCGTATTCCCTGTAGAGATTACATAACATTTGGAGATTCGGTGCCTGAATAACACAGGACAATTTCTAGCCTCTGAATTATTCTTTAATAGACAGTAATCATGCAGCTACTCCTGGATAATTTTGATCAGTATTGACCCTCGGAAGCTACAGGTAGAATGGGATTTTACAATGGTAGTGCAGTAGAATTTCAAAGGCTCAGGGATAGAGCCTTTTGTTTGTTTCATGCTTTGCTGTTATCTGTGGTGAATATGTTTGTCACTGGAGTATCAAATACTGGACGGTATTGTGTTCTCACTTTATTTGAAAATTGACAGCTTCAATACCCGAGGAGTCACAAATGGTGCAGAAAAATGTGCAAATATCACTTCTGGTCCAACGAAGTAATGGAATTAATTGCTGAAATCACCATTTTAACATATAAACCTGGGAAAATCCTGCATTCGTGTCCTAGAATTGAAATAATTAGCCTTTAGGCAACACAGAATTGTTGCCAGGAGCGTCTTCAATCAAGACAGCATTTCCATTAATTGTTATTGAATCATGTCGTACTCTCTGGTACGACTTTGATCCAATTGATGCCTTAGTGATGATGACAGTCATTATCACTTCACCTATAACGTGATAATTGGAGAGTGGCAAATGTTGTGCCTTTGTTTACAAAGGGGGCTGCAGGGAAAAGCTTGGGAACTATCGGCCAGTCGGCATCACATCAATGGCGGGCAAGTTATTGGAAGGTATTTTGAGGGATTGGATCTACAGGCATTTAAAGATGCAAGGACTGATTCGGGACTTTCAGCGTGGCTTTATAAGTGGTAAATCATGTTTCACAAATTTGATTGAGTTTTTTGAAAGAGTAACCAAGAAGGTCGATGAAGGCAGTGAAATTGATGTGAACTTTGTTAAGGCCTTTGACAAAGTACCGCATAGCAAGTTATTGCATAAGGTCATACCTCACGGCATCCAGAGTGATTTATCTAAATGGATACAATACTGACTTCTTGACAGAAGCCAGAGGGTGGTTGTACAGGTTTCCTTTCAAACTAGAGGCCTGTGACCAGCGGCGTGCGTCAGACATCAGTGTTGAGTCCATTGTTACTTGTTATTTATATTGACGATTTGGATGAAAATATAGAAGGCATGTTTATTAAATTTGTAGAAGAAACTAAAATTGAATTTATAGTGGACAGTGAAGAAGTTATCTCCAATTACAACGGAATCTTGATCAATTGGGCCAGTGGACTGACAAATATCACATGGAGTTTAATATTGATAATTGCGAGGTGATGCATTTTGGTAGATTGAACAAAGGTAGGATTTCCTCAGTTAATGGTAGGGAGTTTTAACGAACGAAGATATCTGAGCGTGCATGTAAGTAGCTTCTTAAAACTGGAGTCACTGGTGGACAGAGTGGTGAAGAAGAAATTCGGCATGCTTTGTTTCATTGGTCAGAACACTGAACACAGGAGTTGGGAACTCTTGATGAAGTTGTGCAAAACATTGATAAGACCACATTTGGAACATTGTGTGCAATTCTGGTCACCCAGTTCCTCTTCTCGCGAGCCTCTTCCGTCCTTGATAGAAAGACAAACACCAACCCTTGTCAGAGTCAAGTTTTTTTTAATGTCTTATATATTTAACCTGTACTATTTAACATCCACTCAGTGCTGGAAGTCAGTTAGTCAAAAAAAAACACACGATGCAACAAGACTGACCCCCTTTGTACAGTACATAATCCCATCAGGTAAATGTGATTTCAAATAAAACTTAAGCTCATTGGCCGTACAGTAGCAGATTAGTTAGCACTGCTGCTTCATAGTTCCAGGGGCCTGGGTTCGATTCCCAGCTCGTTTCACACTGTCTGTGTGGAGTTTGCATTTTCTCCTCATGTCTGCGTGGCTTTCTTCTGGGTACTCTGGTTTCCTCCCACAGTCCAAAAATGCGCGGGTTAGGTTGATTGGCCATGCTAAGAAATTGCCGCTTAGTGCCCAAGAATGTGTAGGTTACATGGGTTAGTGGAGATATAGGATTTGAGTCTGGGTGGGGATGTGTTCAGTGTTCAGTGCAGACTCGATGGCTAAAGGGCCTTTCTCTGCACTGTAGGGTTTTATGATCATCTGATTCAATTGAAAATTTCTAGACTTACGTATGCATCCCCTGATTCAATCAAAACCGAGTAATTATAAGAATTGCTGCACGAGAATGACTATCCTACTAACATACACATTTACTACTTAGAACCCCGCCTATCGAACATAAACATAATATTTTTAGGATCCGCCTTTTGTTAGCGCAAAAGAGAACGTTACCACGTACTCAGCGACATGCATCCCTGCCAGATTCAAAAGCTGGAGCCTATGATTAACCTGTTTTGTCAGTTTTGCTCCCATGAGCTCTTTTTCTAACGTTCTTGCAAGCCCAATAGTTCACCTTGCCCTCTACAGTGGACATTAACTCTTTAATATCTCAACCCTATTATAGAAATAATATTATTAATCTAGAAAAAGTGCAGAAACGATTTACTGGGATACCACTGGGACTTGATGGATTGAGTTGTAAAGAGAGGCTAAATAGACTGATTCTATTTTTTCCTCTGGAGCGTAGGAGGCTGAGGGACAACTTTATAGAGTCTATGAAATAATGAGAGTCACGTATAAGGTAGAGTGGCAATAACGTTTCCCAAAAGTTGGAAATCTAAAACCAAAGGGATTAGGTTTAAGGTGAGAGGGGAGAATGCGAAAGTGTCCAGACGGGCAATTATTTAACACAGAAGATGGTGTGAGTGTCTGGAACGCCCTTCCAGAAGTATCAGTAAAGGCGGGCATTTTTTATCTTTTAAAAAGCATTCAGATAGTTACTTGGGTATGATGGGTATAGAGGAATATGGGCTAAACGCGGGCAATTGATTAGCTTATTTTTTTAACGGCGGCATGGACAAGTTGGGCCGAAAAGCCTGTTTCCATGCTGTAAACTTCTATGAATCTATGATTCTATGCATTTCTGCCCGATTTCCATGTGTGAACCATGACTGCAACAAGGTAAGAGCAAAATGACATTGGCGGAACCACGCTTGCGCACTAAAACCACCGAGCTCAAAATGTTAATCTCCTTCAGATCAATGCAAGATGTTCTCAGGTGGTACATCACGACGTTTCTCGACTGTGTACAAGATAGTTTTCAGGCAGGCATTGGTTTGAAAATTAGATGCGACATATAACTTTTTTTCGATTTTCACTTGAAATAAGACAGAATACAGAATTCATGTAATTTCCAAGCAATTCTCTTCTAGACCTGTGCATGTTATAATGCATATCTATGGTATGAAATAACTTATTCCCAAAAGCAATTGGAAATCTTTTAGACGAATGAATTACGAAAATGCAGCAAATACCACGAAGTGATATTAACAGTACGCCGAGTGCACAGATTAATATGTAGATGTGTTTTATCTGATACATGGGAGACAAGACCTATTCTGAAGAAAGCTCTCACTAAAACCATCTCAGATGAACCAGTTCAACGTGCTAGTAAATATTTCTGCCACGATACTGGCCATGGTTTGATGCGCTTAGAACATGAAGAACTGCAGTTATTGGCTGATTGCAACGTGTTTCAAAAAAATGCATGATCACCATGCGCGATATCCAGTGAGTTGCATTTCTCTGGCCTCTCTTTAATGTGCGCCTCCATGACTGAAAGTGCATTATTTTTATCATCCATCATTGCACGCTATAACTATTTCTAATCATTATGAAGGGACAAATAATATAAAGTAAACAGAAATTTGTCTAAGCTATACCTGAAATGACAAAACAAAATCCAATGATCTGGTTAACATGCTGTTAGCACCGATGAGCTTAACGTCGGACATGTTAAGAACATTGATTAGTCTCAATAGAAGCTCCATTTTACAGTCGCACTAGCTAAGGTTGATATTCAAACTCGATGTTGAAGATATTATGCATCGCAGAACAACACCCATCTGGTGTTGGAAATTCCAAATATGTAACACAACTCGAACACAACTCGGTTTTGTGAAGGGTAGGTCGTGCCTTACTAACCTCATCGAGTTTTTTGAAAAAGTGACCAAAGAGATGGATGGGGGTAAGGCGGTTGATGCGGTATATATGGACTTTAGTAAGGCGTTTGATAAGGTGGCCCATGGAAGACTTCTGCAGAAAATGCAGGTGTATGGGATAGAAGGTGATTTAGCTAATTGGGTTAGGAATTGGCTAGCAGATAGAAGACAGAGGGTGGTGGTTGATAGGAGATATTGATCGTGGAGTTCGGTGACAAGTGGTGTACCTCAGGGGTCTGTTTTGGGGCCCCTGCTGTTTGTAATTTTTATAAATGATCTGGATGAGGGTATTGAAGGATGGATTAGTAAATTTGCAGATGACACTAAAGTCGGTGGAGTGGTAGATAGTGAAGTGGGGTGTTATAGTTTGCAGAGTGACTTGGACAAGTTGCAGAGCTGGGCCGAGAGGTGGCAAATGGAGTTTAATGTGGAAAAGTGTGAGGTAATGCACTATGGCAGGAATAATAAATGTGTAGAGTATAGGGCTAATGGTAGGATTCTTAGTAGTCTTGATGAACAGAGGGATCTTGGTGTGTATGTGCATAGATCCCTGAAAGTAGGCAGTCAAGTCGATAAGGTTGTTAAGAAGGCATATGGAGTCTTAGCTTTTATTGGTAGGGGGATTGAATTTCGGAGCCGCAACGTCATGTTGCAACTGTACAAAACTCTAGTGCGGCCGCACTTGGAGTATTGTGTGCAGTTCTGGTCCCCGCATTATAAGAAAGATGTGGAGGCATTGGAGAGGGTACAGAGGAGGTTTACCAGGATGTTGCCTGGTATGGAGGGCAGGTCTTATGAAGAGAGGCTGAGGGATTTGAGGTTGTTTTCGTTAGAAAGGAGGCGGCTAAGAGGAGACCTTATTGAAACATATAAGATGATTAGAGGTTTAGATAGGGTGGACAGTGATAGCCTTTTTCCTAGGATGGAGAAAGCTAGCACAAGGGGACACAGCTTTAAATTAAGGGGTGATAGTTATAGGACGGATGTCAGAGGTAGGTTCTTTACCCAAAGGGTGGTTCGGGAGTGGAATGCCCTGCCTGCAGCAGTTGTGGATGCGCCAAGTTTGGTGGCGTTTAAGAGGTTAGTTGATAAGTATATGGAAGAGAAGGGAATGGTTTAGTTTGGAGGGGCATTGCTTTTTATATTGGTCGGCGCAACATCGAAGGCCGAAGGGCCTGTTCTGTGCTGTAGTGTTCTATGTTCTATGTTCTATGAATAAGTAAACTGTGTTTTCGTCTGCTGATGAACGGCAGACCAAATTTGCATGTAGATTGACTCTATAGTTCTATGCTCTCAGATTAAGGGATGCAAATTGCACCGTCGGACCTGTCGAAAACAAATACAACGTTCTTTAGGTTTTCGTGAGTTCTGTGTCCATTTTTTAGAAATTGTTCTACTTTTTGAGACGGTTCTTTCAAATCTGGACATTAAACTATTTAAATGAGTCAGTGTAGGGAAACTGTCTTTCAGAAAATGCAGTTCAATTGCATACTTTTCATACATAATTAACAAGAAATATGCTCAATTCTCTAAGAATTGTCTCATATTTGCGTTTTTACCACTGTTCAGGCTATGCGTTGCTCGCATGTCATGCAATGAAGGTGAACATGCTATTTTCTTGCATTAAATTCTTTTTAACAGCATTCAATTAGTGCACATGTTTATTTCATTCACAGTGGAACGAGACTGCCTTTCTCTTCATTTTTTTTCATAACAACTCGGAGAATTTCAAAATGTTCATTTTATTTTCAACGTGTCATATTTTACAGTTAACCATACAATGCCCTTTTGTGTATCGTGCATGCTAATCATGCTAATAACTTGTAACGCCGAGTCACCAATCAATATGGAGTAAATGCATGCCATTTTCTACACGAGCGCAAAATATACCATGGAGATATAAAACAAAAGACCTCTGAGTAATAGAATAAAATTACTAACTTGCACTGCCAGTGATATCCTTTATTTCTGTGTAAGTTAATCAAAATTTCAATGACTAAGCATGCCCATGTGAAACTGAAATTGAAGTAAAGTTTTGATCGTATTTCGTGTTAAAAAAAAACTTACCAGCATTGGTTCCAATTGTTGTTACATCTGCAAAGCATTTAAAGCAAAACAGTGTAATTATTGATAATCCATACCAATGATCCGAGCAATAACATACATGTTTCCAGGCTGTCTTGAAAAAAAAAATAATGCATACTGTTTCAATTTATTGGATGGCAGTGAGGGAAAAAAACCCTTGTGGAGATCATTCACAGACTCGCTTTCTGCTGGTATTCACATCAAAGGCTTTGCATGTGTCGTGACTTTTTTTCCTCTCTGCCATTATGCCAACAGGAAATTAGCGGATATCCCGAGACGACCAAACAGCACATTCTACCAGGAACGTGAAGTTTCAATTCTAAGTGGATGCATTCAGAATTCCAATTATTTTAGGGGGAAAAATACCTATACAATCATAGGCCTGGAAAGTGCAGAATGAGGCCACTCACTCCATCGTGCCTGCTCCAGTGACAATCTCACAAGACACTCACATAACTTCACATCTTTAATGTGGTAGTTCCACTGACGAAAAGCGACAATGGGCAAGTGATTAACCAAATCCTCAGATATTTGGAATGTGGAGC
This sequence comes from Sphyrna mokarran, assembly GCA_024679065.1. Taxonomy (NCBI): domain Eukaryota; kingdom Metazoa; phylum Chordata; class Chondrichthyes; order Carcharhiniformes; family Carcharhinidae; genus Sphyrna; species Sphyrna mokarran. The sequence goes on from JAGIQG010000009.1 coordinate 100,418,060, forward strand.
GAACCTGATCAGTCAGAATTAATTCAGCCAATCAAGAGGAAACATGCTACGTTCGTACAGGGAGTGACCAAGACGAGAATTGAACCTGCATACTTTGTACAGTTTGACAGAGGTGCTAACCATTGCACCACTTTGCTGACATGTGCAACTGCATGTAACTGCATCAAAATAAAAAAAGTTCACAACACATTTCCTTGTATCTTTACAAGCTTTTTTTCACATTAGATATAATACCCGGATCTTAATTTTCATACTTATCATCCATATCACGCTCCATGGAATTTCATTCATGGAATGAAAATATTCCACAAATTACAATTTCCAATACTTTTCGTATTTCACGTCTAACTGTAAATTCAACTGTTCGCAAGATCACATCTCCTGGGGCTGCACGGTGGCAGAATGATTAACTTTGCTGCTTCACAGCATAAGCGACCCAGGTTCAATTTCAGTCATGGGTCACTGTATGTTTGGAGTTTGCACGTTCTCCCCATGTCTGAGTGGGTTTCGTCTCGGTGCTCCGATTTTCTCCCTCAGCCTTAAAAAACGTGCTGATTAGGCGTCTTGGCCCAAAAATGCGCCAAAGTGTAGTGACTAGGGACATTTTATTGTTGTGTTAATGCATTCAGCTTGTGGCTAATTGAATAAGCTGAAATGTAATTTGCTTAAGTCAATTGATATGAATATCCTTAAATATATTACCACATTACCCTTAAATAAATTCCTGCCCAGGTACTTCTTTATTTCTCACTCATTTCAAGATAAATAATTTGGAATCGTTTTATATCCTAAACATATACGTATTTCAAATAGAGAATATTTTCTGCCAGCATTTGCCTATGTTAACTCGGCAAGCCAGATAACCTTTCTTCCCTGTTAAGCACACGAAAATACAACTGCCTGGTATCCATTTTTTTTCAGTGAACGCTTGAACATGAAAGTAGGAAGGTTTTGTTGCAACTGTACAGGGTGCTGGTGAGGCCACAGCTGTAGTAATGTGTGCAGTTTTGGTCGCCGCATTTGCGAAGGATATATTGACCTTGGAGGGAATACAGAGAAAGTTCACTAGCCTGATACCGGAGATAAGGAGGTTAGCCTAAGAAGAGAGATTGACTAGACTAGGTTGAAATCGTTGAAGTTTCGAAGATTGAGGGGGGATCTTATAGAGACACATAAGATAATGAAGCGGATGGTTAGGGTAGACGTAAAGAGATTCTTCTCGCTTAGAAAGGATAGCTGTATTAGAGGGCACAGCCTCAAAATAAGGGAAGAGGGGCGGTTCAGATCAGAGTGAAGGTGGAACTTCTTCACTCAAAGGGTGGTGAATCGTTGGAATTCTCTACCAGCTGAAGTGATGGAGGCTACCTCGCTGAATATATTTAAGTCACGGCTAGATAGGTTTCTAATAAGCAAGGGAATTAAAGGTTATGAGGATAAAGTGGGGAAGTGGAATTGACCCACTTCAGATCAGCCATGATCGTATTGAATGGCGGGGCAGGCTCGAGGGGCTGGATGGCTTACTCCCGCTCCTATTTTTATATTCTTATGTTCTTATGATCTCAGAAAGCTGTTCCTCAGTTGACTCCCTGAGTGCAACGTTAAATTCGTTACATTTTATTCAGGTATAACAACTGCTCGTGCGTCTTTGTGACAAGATCTTCAAAAAAGAGGCGCCATGGTGGCAGTGCGGCTATGTCTTTGGCCTATTATGTCTAGATACCCAAAGCTGTGGCAACAATTGCTTGCACAGGGGTGGTGTCGCATGATCTCCCTTTATTTTCCGCTGGGAAATTGAGGGGTTAAGTGTTTAGTTGTGAAGAATGGAGTCATAGATATATATTTTTCTTTCAATTGGAGATAATTCATAATTCAGAAACACCAACTGACTTGGGAGTGCACTTTCAGAATTCTCTAAAGGCAAACTAGGAGATTGACCTTTTCGTTTGGGGCAATTAAATACGATCTTTTAGTTCGAGAGCTACAGAGTATAGAAGCAGAGATGTATTGCTGAGTCTTTTTTAAGGCTCTGGTCAAATCATATGTGCAATAGTCTTAGCAATTTGGGGCCCCGTATCTAAATAATAATGTGTTGGCTTGGAGATTGCCAGAGCATGTTTATGAGAATGATGCAGGGAATGGAAAGCTTGATATTTGAAAGGCACTTGAGGACTCTTGGTCTGTACTCTACGGAGTTTAGACGGGGGTTTCCAGAATATTGAGGGGACTAAGGGACGTTGTCTCCATTCATCGGAGAGACGAGGATTCCAGCACTAGAGTAAAGAACTGACCCTTTAGAGCTGAGTTGAGGAATAATTTCTTCAGCCACAAGGTGGTGAATCTATAGAATTTATTTCTAAAGAAAGCTGCGGAGGCGTAGCCGTTTAAGACATTGAGGGCAGAAGAGACAAATTCTGTTTTGAGTAGTGGATAAAAAGTTGCTGGTTTAATGTGTCTGAGTAACTTATCCGCCATGGTTAAAGGGTGGAACAGACCCGCTATGCGGAAAGATCTAATTTCGGTTTCCTGCAGGGATTCTATCACAACAGACAGCTGAGGAGAAGATATTTGGATGTGGTATCTTCGGAAGACATCATGGTTCATGGACAACATTTTGCTGAGCCGAAGCCTTTTTTTTGTATGTACATATATATGTTTCTGTAGCCATATATATTGAACTTCGTAATATGATATACCAAACTTAATTGCAAATGAGTCAAGCTCAACTTTTCCAGTTGCTCCGGGTGATCTGTGAATACTGCTTAGCTCCCAACTTTCCGAACTTATTTTTGTCACGTGATGAATAAAATACGAAAGTGTTTTAATTCCAAATTCTAAGAAATGTGTTGCCCGTTTCACAAATATTAATCTTGATATTCAGCTGAACTAATTTATTTGTTATTTCATGTTCTTTTTACTCATTCTTTTGAACCTTTGGAAGAGAACTTTTTGAAGTACTTCCCATTTATTGTTGTTTTCAGTCCTCACAAAATATGTGACATCCGTTCCTGCAAGCACTTGATAACTTTAAATCGTCACAACATCAACTTCGTTGTAACACTCCTAACACAACAAATCTCAATTTAAGACATAGGACTACGCTAACGCCAGATAAGTTTTGAAAGGAAAGTTTCTCGTGAGAATTGGGGCCAATTTTGGAGAAAGTGACATAATGAGGACAAGGTCGGTGATCCATCACGAATCAGAGCGCTGCATTCGTCATTCGGATTGTAATTGGCCTCCAAATCTCAGAACAACATATTGTCGATATAAGTGTCAACATTTTGTTCATAGCTAATCAGTGCAAATTCTAATGGAAAACAACTGTTGTAAAGTGGAATGAATGGAGCCAGTGAATCAACAAAACAGAATCAACAAACAGAATCAACAAATTTAATCAAAAGTCTGGGAAATGGAAATAAATTTAATTGCCTGTCTCTCTTCCGGCTGAGGTTGATTCTGCAAAAAAAAAGTTTAATATTGGATCAGAACACTTCCAATATCAGCATCAAACTTTTAAATTTAAATAATGGTCTGATAACAAGTGCGACAGAATCTCATGATCTTGTGACTGTAATGCCAGGATAAAATTACTCGGCCCTTCCTCGGTTGGTTCTTTAAAGCCGACTCGTGATTTGGACACCCAGCTTTCTCGTGTCCATGCTTCCTAAGTTGTAGTTTCAGATTGCAAAAACAATTCTCTTGCATTTTAAAATCCGATGTCCATATTTAAGCGCTGTTTTTAACTTTGTGTTTATATCACTTGTTAAGAATGTTAAAAGAACTCCAACATATGTATTTCTAATAAGTCAGTGATTGCCAATCCTGTTGAAATGCAAAACAGAACATAGTACAACAGACGCTCCTCCACCGGCACCCCAAAAAATCCACCACACACATTAAATAGACATCATGCGCACACGTACGAACACATGATGCGGCCACATATTGCGATCCACTCACCTGTGCTTTGAAGAACTTTGCTTAACATATTGAGTTCTAAAAACATAGTTTTGTACTGTTATATAAAGCTCTCATGTTCTTTTCTGGAATAAAATTTATTTGATTGGCTTATTTTTCTCTCCATTTCGATACAACTATTGATATTGATTAATCAATCAATTTACTGTCTTTGAGAAAGATGCATGCAGAAAATCCATGCAGATCCTCCAAAAACAGCAGCCTGAGACATATATTGTCAGGCAATGCGATGAGCGTTTACATTTAAATTCAATTTCTCAAAAACATATTTTCATTTAAAAGTTCCACATTCCATTCTTCAGCGGTAGTAGTTTGAAATTGAATGAAAAAAGAGGAAAATTGCGCTGCCATGTCGCACGATGGACCAAGTACAATTGTTGTTACCTACTTAGTTGTAATATGGATATGTTTTCAGTCCTTATGAACAACTAGGCGATATCTGATCCGTCTTTTAAGCTGCCGCGAACATATATTTGAGCTATTGATAGATTAGTGTGGCTCATTAACCAAATTAAACATCTATATGCATGCCCAATTAAGCTTATAATGTTTTGTGTTGGAGAATAAGAAGAATATTCTAGTTGAATATTATTCATAAGAAAAGATGGTTGAGCAGCCGTTTCCGTTTGTTATTGTCTATTCTGATAGAGAAGACGAGGAATCTGAGCAGTTAAGGAATTAGTTAGGACTCCTTATACATATGTATGTCTAAAAATTGTGACTCTGGCTTGATGTAAGGACTGTCCCTCACTCATGTCCGGACATGCCTTTAAATTGCAACCACTTTCCTGTGACAGTTGTGATCTAACTACCGTGTTACCTTCAACGAGACGTTTTTGCTTTAAAGAGGCATTGAAACATAGAATCATAGGCAACTCGAAACCGGGATGTGCTATTCGGCTGTTGGAGCCTGCTATCTATTCAATATGGAAATAGTTGATCTATCCTGATCACCAACTCCCTCCACAATATAAATCCTGATCACTTTAGCCGCAAGAGATATATCTAATAACTTCTAGAATTTATCCAATGTTCAATCTTCAGCTATTATTTGAGGTAATGAATTCGTTACTTTTTCCACTCCGAAGAAATTTCTCCTACCACCGTGCTAAAATGGTTGCCACTTATCATCAAACTATGCCAGTGATTATATATTCCCGCACTGTCAGTGCCATTCTTTATAAAAGTGCCGTGCCCCGTGCTGACGCTATTAGCATTTCATAATTTCTCTGAGATCTCCTCACTTTTTTCAACTCCAATGCGTACAATTGTCACCAACTTACATTCCCGGCACATGAAAGAACTGCCATTGCAGGAATATTTTTTGTTGAATTTTCTTTATTGTAAGAACATATTTCATCAGATAACTAAATCAAAATGCACACAATGCTACGTGTGTACTTTTACTAAGGTTCTACAAAAGTGCAGTGAAACATACTTCCCCCACTCCTACTGAAATAATTTCGTTATGAAGGGCAACAGATCATTTGTCATTTAAATGCTTCTTATGCCTGCGCACTTACTTTCAAACAATGATTGCATGAGGACAACAATGTCTTGCTGAGTAGCGACCTTTCAATTTACATCCATTCAGGGAACAAACTTTCTTCCTAATATTGCTACGAGAGCGGATGGCCTCACGTTTATATCCATTATACTGCATCTGCCTAATCTAGGACATCAAACTCAGCCTCTGAACATCATGATTAAGCATTTCTGCATCTTCTGCAGTGCTCTCCCTCCCACCCAACTTTGTGTCATCAGCACATTTGGAGACAGCACATTTTAATCCCCTCCTCTCAATCATCAATATATAATGTCAACGGTATACATTAGAATGTAACCAATGACACGTTTATATTGGATGTAATGTGAGCAAGGGGAACAAGATGCAATGGTCAGCTCGACCCAATAAACCATTGAGGCAATTACAAGTGTGATGTAATAGCCAGCTGACCAGAAGATTCACTATATAAAAAAAAATTGTGGGGAGTTTGCGTAGCCCAAGCCGAGGCACCACGTTTAAAGTAATGATGTTTCTTTGTTAAATCCATTCTTTGATTTTTATTATGGGGTAAGTTTTGTTGTATTTTCATTAGCTGCATTTTGAAGAGTTTCTCATGAAGAAGCATTGGTAGCAGAGGACAATGCATCATAATCTGTTGCTGCTTTGAAGAAGTACTACAACCATGGGGAAAAGCAGAAGCAAACCGGTGAGATTTGATTGCTCCTTTCTATTTACAAGTGTTGAAGCATATCGGCAATGGAAGGAAGAGGTAGAAACATGAATCCTAGTCACAACAACACGAATAAAAAGCAAGGTAAGCATCCAATTGGGAGCAAAATGCAAAAAAAATCTGATTGGACAGCAGATACCTTAAATAAAGAACAAGGGATACAGTTCATGAAACAATACTTGGATAACTTTTATCAGAAATATGAGTTATTGGAGAATTATGAAGGATTGATGATGATTGACAGGATTAGGAAACAAGACATCTGGTAAAATATATTATGAATTTTGATCGGAGCCATAACAGGCTAATGAAATTTACTTGGAGATTCCAGGTGCAGTATTGACGTTTAAGTTGTTGAACTGTGTATGCCTGTCGTCCATGGATTTTTTTTTTCAGTTATGATAGGAATAAATTTAACGAGAACAGAGAACTTCTTTATTCAAATAAGAGGTACCAAAAAGTGGAGCTGGACAGGTGGAATGATTTTGGGGTATATGTCAAGATATCAAATGAAAGGCTGCCTGCTTTACCCGATAGGTGAGTTTGCACAGAGAAAGGTTTGCAACATGGAACATATAAATCTAATGGCAGATTATTAGCCTGCGTATGAAGAACACGTGGATTGGGGGGTTGCATTAGCATTGATTCACCCACAGCAAGAAAAATGACAATAAAATTTGTTTTCACTTCTCTAGCATCTTATAATGGGATATGTAAATCAGTTGATATCAAAGTAGCATTTCTGCACAGCGAAGCATTTCAAAAAATAGTTTTTTTTCTTTGACACCACTCAAAGAAGCAAAAAATACAGAGGAATATTTGTGGATATTGAGCAAATGTGTACATGGGCTAAGTGATGCACCAAGGATTTTGTATTTCTTTGCACCATCTGAATCACTGGAGATTGGCTGTGTCCCATTAAAAACAAATCCAGCAATGTTTTATCTGAAGGTTGAAGGAAAACTAACTAGAATGTTTATAATACATGCGCATGATTTGCTATTAAGTGGCACAGAATAATTTGAAAGAAAAAATGAAAATTTGAAAATGGCATTTAAAGTGGGGAGTCAAGCAGCTGGTGCTTTTCGATTTTGTGGTTTTAATGTATCTGCTGTAACGATGAGTCAACAGGGATATCCAAAGACTATTGATCCCATTCTTATCACTAAGGAGAGGTCAATGGAAAAAAAAGGAATTGGTCAACGAAAAATAGAGTTGTTGAGCAATATAACAGAACAACTAAATTTACTATACACACAGATAAGGCCAGGTGAGAGTGATAATGCTCTGGAGTTCAGTAATATATTAAACATGCCACAGTGAGAGAAATTGCGCTGGCTAATAAAACATCAAAACAAAAACAAGAAAGGATTATGTAATTAAATTCCAGCATTAAGAGAACCAGCCGATATGAACTTCGTTGGATTTGGTTCTTCATATGCCAATATATCAGATGGATATTCAAGCGGTGCTGGATACATAATACTCCTGGTAGTAAGGGAGAAAAATGTTGTTTCTTGGCCTGGGAAGAAAAGAAAGTTAGAAGGGTTGTCAAAATCTCATTGGCGGCTGAAACCCTTGTGTTGGCAGGGGTGTTGGATTTGGGGATATATTTGTCAGAAACTTCAAAAGAATTATTTGTTATGGGCACAACGGGTAACAAAATATTAATTGAGTGTTACGTAGAAATGGGTCATTTTGCAACATTGCTCACTCAAGAAAAATATGCGACGGAAAAAACAAGATTAAGAATAGCGTTACACACACGTTGGAAAACAAGGGAGTTTCAAAAGTTAACTTGGTAGTTATTGCTAATTTCCAGGTATCGATTGTTTTACAAAAAGTGTGTAGGAACTGTAAAGTTATGAAGAATGCTAGAGGATGGTTGTTTTAAATTATTTTAAAGGGAATTTGTTAGAATATAGCTAGTGACAATTTCGTATTGGATGTAATGTGACCAATGCAAACAAAGTGTAAGGATCAGCTGATTGAGTAAAATATGGAAAGAACTATAGAGTGATGTAATAGCCAGCTGACCAGGCGAATCACTATAAATAATGAACTTGGATTATCCGAGGGCATGCTCCCAAGTTTGGACTAATATTAATTCTTTATTAAACCGTTTTTTTGATTTGTAAGTTGGAGTGACTTTGGTTGTATTTTCATTAGCTGCATTTTGAAGAGTTTCTTCTGAAGAAATAGTAGGTGTCCTGGTACAGATGCATGTAGTAACTCACTAATATTTACTGTCTGAGAGTTGGAAAAAAATCCGCTTTCTTTTAAGTGTTACTATGGAGAACAAGTCTCAGCTAGTGTCAGCAATGTAATGAAACAATTTTAGTCGAAGCTTGAGCAGCTCAGATCGCTCCTCACTACCTTATAGGAAATTTATCCTGGGCAGAAGAGAAAGAGTTTTAAACGATTGGAAAAGGGAAGGTCGAATGAGATTCCCTGGAACCACACAATTTTCTCTTTATAATGCACTATTTTCGATATCAGCACAGCCTGAATGATCCAACATTAAGGATATGATGTCCGCCTAAATTTAAGCCCTGATTGACTATTGATTTACAGTTGGACTTTCAACAAACATGAAATCTGGAGTATAAATAATATGCGTTCTTCTGAAATTTGACAGTTCTGTAGTATATATTTATATTCGATGCTAAGCGGAATTACCGGATACAAGAGATTAGAAAACTTTGCTCTGAAATATTGATGTACAAAGGCTAGTAAAACACAACCACAAAATGGGATTTAAGGATTTTACTTTTCAGGTATTGCTGAATATTAGTACATTGCATTCAAACGAACTCATTTTCATGAAGTTTGTCGAATAGTTTTCAGGATCAATTTCCGATTTTACGACACAAGCCAAATCCTTCTGGAATTATTCTTTATTTAACATATCAGCTTCTTGATGTCCCTATCAGATGCCAGAACAAATAACTCTTCTTAAACGGACGTTGTTGACAGTTGAATATGTACAAATTAGCAAATGAACATTGAGTTGTATCATAACGACAAGTTCCTGTCACGAGTTTACTTATCTTAAACGTAGTACTCACTTTACGGTCAGAAATTGTAAATCTCAATAATATAAGCATATATGGATAGACAAAGAGACCAGTAGAATCCGAGGAAAGACAGAAAGACCTGCGCACAGACAACACAAATAGACAATAGCAAGATGGATGGGAGCAAAAATAGACAGACAGACAGGTAGATAGATCGATAGTTAGATAGTACGATGAATGGGTCGATGGATGGATAGATAGTATGATGGATGGATAGGTAGCATGTTGGATGGACAGGAAGACGGAGGGAAGAAAGGATGGATGGACGGCCGGACGAATGGACGGATGGAAGAATAGACAGCGAGCAGGTGAATGGGCAGGTGGGTAGATGGATGGATGACTGTGTGAGTGGGTGAATAGAGAGTCGGATGGACGGATGGACAGACAGACAGATTGGCAGAGGGTCGGACGAAAAGAGAGGCTGGTGTGCGAATGGATGGATGAATGAATGATTGATTGGATGGTTGGGCGGCTGGGTGGCTGAATGGATGGGTAGATGAGAGGAAGGCTGGGTTGATGGATGGATAGTTCTTCTCGTTATGGCCCTGCTCTTACAAAATGCACATTGTCTTTGTTGCAAATTGTACAGTGAAAGGAAGGAAATATGAAAGGTGAAAGAAGATTAAAATGATAGAGTAAGTGTTGGACTTAGACACAATTGCACGAATAAAATATTGTATGCCTACCCGATTCTTTCGCTTCTAAGGATGCATCTGAAGTGAAAGTGAAATAACAATTAAGGGAATTTGCGAATTTTGTTGAAAATTTGTTAATGATATATCGGTATTATGCATTCAAAATGCGAATTTAGTATTAAAATCCACTGGCCGCCCTATCTTTCATTTGTTCAGGTACACTAATGGTGAATTTATCATGACCATGCACATGACCTGTGCATCTTTCAACTATGGGAGGAATGCACACAGGCACAGGAACAATGTGAACAGTGGCCCAAAGTGAGAATCGAACCAATTCTGGGCAATTTTAGGCAGTAGTGCTAACCACTGTGCCATCATACCGTTGAATTTTTGCTGAAGAAATTTTATGTTTTCCACACCTGGCAAAGGAATAAATGCAGAAGTCTGATAATCAAGATTTCAAAGTGATATTTGTGTCTGGACAGAACAATATGAAAGTGAATTGGTTTGTGTATCAGTTTAACTCAACACAAATTACGTATCCACACAGATTGAGAGGGCTGTCAGTTTCGATATCATGCAATGCTGAACTGCATGGAAACCACTTCTGCAGCGGAAGACATTATTCTGGTCCAGGCAACCAGAGCACTTTCGTTTCAACTTTTTCCGTCATCACCAGCCTCCCTGTCTCCTTCGCTCAATACTCGCTCGGCCTGAGTTGTTAAATCCATCCTCACCAAACTACCCACGAAGAACACCGATCCTTGTGAATGATTAAACGCCATACGGAGATTTTCCTTTGTCCAGAGCGGACACATTTCCGATTATAAGATCCATCAAGGATAAAAGAAAAATAATCCTGGCCATTCTATCGATGCTCTCTTCCCTTGCTTAAATAAAAGAGAACAAAAACGCGCTAGACTCAGAATCATTCACTGATCCATGTTAAAACGATATAAAATGAGGTTGGAGCAATAAAACTTGGCAACCGTATTGCCATACGGAATTACACTTTAAAATAAATGAATTATATCAATGTAATAGGTGGGTGATGTGTTAACATGGAGGAAAACATTTGCTGCATTTCTTCATTGCTTTTTGCACAATACGAAAATCAAGGTTTATACACGCAATGAAAGTGCAGGCAAGTTGCGTGTATTGTTGAACAGATCCAACAGATCAAGGTATTAAAAAACATGTTATCATGCTCATTAAAAGGAAATCCACTTGAAACAACGGGGTTAGGGCTTTACTTCCCTACGTGAACTATTGTGATAGTTTATTAAGGCCTGCCATTAGACCGTAATGAAGAAAATTACACTCACATAACAACATAAATTATGCTCTGCTCGATCGTGCTCATTAAGGCTCAAGAATGAATCAAGTGGTGCAAACATGTTCTGAAATCTCAAATTACGTTAGAAGGTGTGTTGCGCATCTCAACGGGATTAAAGCTCATTGAATTATGTTGCAACAGATTTATTTTGCGTGTTCAATGCTGCGGAATTTTGAATAGGAACCTCATCTGTTGTCGCCGGTCTGAATGATGCATAAACAATATTTTTAATTACACATACTTGCATCACCAAGGGCTAACTGTAATTCTGAAAAAGAAAAGATCAATTACATAAATACAATCTATACCAGCTGGTGCCAGAATTCTTGTGACCTTCTTCAAATATATGTTAGCGAAATGATTTTTAGACCTACGATCAATACTGTTGGTTAAAAAATGGAAACAAAAGTGGTATTTATAACTGTCTTGAATTATCTCCTCCTTATTACAATTTTGTGGCGCCATGATCACAAAGACAAAAGAGAAAATGCTGGAAAATTTCAGCAGAATACAACTTAACTGTGAAAGTCAAACCAAAACTACAGAGCTAGTGGAATATGAGTAAATTCTCTGAAATGTGTAATTGGAATTGATACAACTGAATATGTGCCTCTTTTTGGGTGAAATTGAAGGAACACATTGATGGCTATTACCACTACGCATATCATGGTACGACCCCAAAATTCTGTAAGTTGATGATACGTAATGGAGCATTCCTTAGACTCAGTATTCTATTTTTGATTTGGGGGAAAATGCAAAATTGGCCACTTTTTTACGAAATATACATGTCCCGTCAATAACTAGGATTTTGAGGCGGCTTTATCTCGATATCCGGATAATCAGACAACTCGTAAAAGCTGATGGAATGTGTGTCAGCATTACTACTTGAATTTCCAGTACAATGAATATTACAGCGTGGAAAGTTATTTGACAGTTGGTAGAAAAGAAAACATGTATCGCATTTGGAGAGCACGTCACCACCTGCCACGTCTTAAGTGCATGTCAACAAATTGCTGCGTCCAATTATGCATGTATTAGTCTGTATATTCTATAGCTTCCTTTTTTTCGTATCTCCAATGGACCAGTGTTTATGTTTTTGAATGATGTAGAGATGCCGGCGTTGGACTGGTGTAGTAAGAACTCAGTAAGAATCTAGCAACACCAATTTTAAATCCAATCGATTTATTTGATAGTAAATTTGTGAGCTTTCGACACTCTGTGTCTCCGTCAGGCAAATACAGTGTTCTGGTCTGCAATAGCACACATATCAACACAGACAGTCACAGAAATGCGAATCCTTACATCTAACCTGCTAGTCAAGTGTTAAAGTGGCTAACAATGTGTGTGAAGGGAATCCTGAGCATTGGTTAGAGAATTGTGTATTTTCTCCAGACTGCACAGCAAGTGAGGTTTTTTGCTAACCCAGGCAAGTTATGGGGGTTACAGATAGTGTGTAATGAAGCCAAGATCTCTATTAAGACCGTCTTCATGTGTGCGGAACTTGGCTATCAGTCTCTGCTCAGCGACTCTGCGCTGTCGTTCCGTTGTCGTGAAATGCTGAGATTTTTGAAATATAGGATGTGGTGAAAGTTGTAGGAAGTATGCAAAGAAAATGCTGGCTATTTGTTGAGTGTGATGTGTTGATATTTAGCATCCGAGATTGAGTTGAACAGTAGCGGTAGTAGAATTTATCTTTTTTTTGGCACAGGGAAAGATAAGTAATGAGCCAGACATTTAAATGGAGATACCATTTTAATGGTAGCCAAGTTCCGCACACATGAGGACGGTCTTAATAGCGATCTTGGCTTCATGACACACTATCTGTAACCCCCATAACTTGCCTGGGTTAGCGAAAAACCTCACTTGCTGTGCTGTCTGGAGAAAATACGCAATTCTCTAACCAATGCTCAGGATTCCCTTCACACACATTGTTAGCCACTTTAACACTTGAATAGCAGGTTAGATGTAAGGATTCACATTCTAATCAGCAATCTGCTACTGTCTGTGTTGATATGTGTGCTATTGCAGACCAGAACACTGCATTTGCCTGACGAAGACACAAAGTGTCGAAAGCTCGCAAATTTACTATGAAATAAATCGGTTGGATTTAAATTTGGTGTTGCTAGATTCTTACTATGTTTTTTGAATGCCAGCACACAACGATGTCTTCTGAGAAGTTCAGCATCTTCAGACATTTCCTATATAATCATTTTGTGATACATTGGAATTAGTCTTCCAATCAAATTAATTCTGCTCATATCGTTATATAACTGAATCGTTTCTTCTCCTTCTGTTCCGACTGCTGTAAGTTTGTTACACTGGCCTACCTTGCCAAAATACTAAAAAAATCTCAGAAAAGCAACAGAGATTGTTTTCACTTGTGGGCTCTTTCTTGTCATTCCTTCAAAATAGTCAACTGGATCAGGTCAGTCTCACTACTCTTTCCCAAACTAATCTGGATTCCATTAACGAGCTAATGCTGTGAACTTGTCTGTTTCTGACTGTGTCATCCCTACAATACCACTGTCACAAATGCATGTACATGCAAAGATACACCCGACTACTTGCAGATACCTCCATTAAAATGTCTGGCTCATTACTTATCTTTCCCTGCGCCTAAAAAAAAAAGATAAATTCCACTACCGCTACTGTTCAACTCAGTCTCGGATGCTAAATATCAACGCATTACACTCAACAAATAGACAGCATTTTCTTTGCATACTTCCTACAGCTTTCACCGCATCCTATATTCCAAAAATCTCGGCAATTCACAACATTTTTCAGTATTCGACCACCGTGACTACGTATTGCTATTAAGGTTTATTTACTTAGGCCATTCTTGCCATCCGCCTCTGAGCAAATATCAACATATCCATTCCTCAAACAAGAAATAACACTGTGTATTAGCCACGTAAAACTTATGCGTCCGTGCGATACTTTTATTTTCATTTGAACTGCGATAGTTGCAGTTTTTTTGTGTGTTAACTCCCTTTTTCATCTTTCTGTTCTGACCTTATCGATATGTTTTCACTATTTGCATCGCCACTTCTCATCTGAACGATCATGCGATAATTTCGGGTTGACAACGAGACTTGAAATGATCATTATAATCAATTTTATTATTATCTCCTGACACGTATGTCTATCGTCATCCTTTGACCCATATCTGCATTTTCCTTTGGCCCCTGTGTTTATTAGAATGTGCGTAATGTGCATAGCCAACATCTCTTTTCCAAAATTGCCCATAACAATTTAGTTTCCTGTAAACCTGTGCTTCCTATTTCACTGATTAGATCACCACTTTCCCAACTGCTTTCATTAATCGCCCAATTAACACTTCGATTGTAATATTCTGTTTTCTGCTCACACCTACTGCCGACCAATGTTCTTCAAGAAGCCAACTAAAAAAAAAATCAAGTTTCTTTTAATTATCTAATTGTCTTCAACAATAGTCTGCCTTTTGAAGAAACATTGATTGCTAAACATTTTTCCCATACCACGATACCTGTCCTAACTTGAAACATATGATTAACCATGATCAGATGTAAACATTCATCTTTGCTTGTTGGACAACAAAAAAAGCTATAAATCAACAACATTCTGCCGAAGACCTTTGAAATTGATACCAATTATCTTGGTGAAAACGCTGAAATGTTGGTAATACATTGTGTGACAACAGAATTATAATGAGGAACTAAATTTAAAAAAATGCTTAAAAAGGGCAACAAATCGACATGGAATGATTAATTGAGTGGTCAGTGATCTGACAATTTCAATATCACATGCATCAGTGTGAAAGACTCAGCTGACTGTGAGATAAAACAATCTGGTCTGAAATTTAGTATATGATTCACCACATACACTAAACAAGCGGATAAAATAGGAAACATTAACAGGATGCTATTGTTCAATGTGAGTTGAATTGATTACAAAATCTGGCATTATATATTTTAGATGCAGAGGGATTAATGGGGCTGGAGTGTTATATGTAATATTTTCTCCCTATTGAGGAACGATGTGAGTATGGTAGGAGAAGTTCACATATAGTTACCTTAACTCAAAGCAGGAAGTTTTGAGTGTCTTGTGTGAAACAGCTTTGTCGGTTCAATCTGCCTCCCACAGAGTCTGAACGACTGCCAGGTACAACTTCACTGAATATTCTTGTGATCCTGAGGGCTCCAGGCTGCAGGTGAGAATGGTTCCTCTTATTTAAGAATTTAGAAATAAGGTTCAACTTCAGATCTTTGCATTCCTGCCTCTCTTTAAACAAGGCGGTCTTATGCTTCAACTCAAGTGAACATTCCGTGCTATATAATGCAGTGCCTTACTGTTTTTCCTCAGTCTGAAGATTGATTCACTAGGAGACCAAAAATCTCCAAAAATAACTGACTTTCACTTGATTGGTTTCTTGTTGAAGTAATGATGTATTTCCATTGACAGTTTGCATGACATGGAATTGCACACTCAGAAAACAGTGCAATAACCCTAAATTTTATTACATTACATTACAACAGTTGCTTTTAAAAAAAGTGACGTATAAATACCGTACTTTGGGGAGAAGATGATATTCATTGTCATTCGGATAGTTCTGCCCATCTGGGGCTATATATTAATTCGGATATTGATAGTTGAGTAAACAGTTGTTCTCTTTTAGTTCATTATGGTGCAGTGTTTAGTTATCATGAAGATAATGCTTGAATGAAAAAAAAACTTTCATTATAACTGGGTTCATACAAAATACACAGTGAAATTATTTTTTTTGTCAAGTGTACAGCCATTTGCTTTAAGGTTGCGGTACTGATCTAATCTTCAATTGGTCTGCTCGTTTTTCATAATTCCCGTTGCAGCTACAGTGGACTAGCGATATATTTGTGTTTTTTCTTTCACCCTGTTCTTTACGGGCTTTCTTCATGCAAGTGCGCTGAAATTGTTAACCTATTTAAGTCTAAGCCGGTCTTCTGCAGTTCGCAATTCAATATTCCTGGTATTGCGGAATGCACATTGTTTCAATTTGCCTGACCTGAATATACATATTCAATGCCATTACTGTAATGGTTTTGAGGATGGATTGAGAGACTCGGAGAGAACATGATAACAATGTTCGTTACGTGGTGGAGATACTAAATTACTGCAAGATATCATCAAAAAATAATAAAAGTCATTTTGATTCTCTTAGTAGGCATGGGTTGAGCTGAAGGAGATGGCTGAATACAAAATGTTTGCATGTATTCAAAAATATTGAATGTGAATGATGATAGTAATGATATGAAAATAAAACATAGGTGGTACTGGAAGACATTGCAGAGACAACTGTAAACTACATGGCAGGTGTGGACACAAGATTTGCATTGAGGAAATTCACCAATATGCAGACTGGCACAGGGCATTTTTATGTTGGCATGTATATTGTATTACAAGTCAGAAGAAATGCACCGACCGACTTGGGAACAGCTTCTTGTCATTTTCCATCAGATTTTTGAATGAACCTATGTCATAGTCAGTTGATCTTTCTCTGCGCTCTCACTATAATTGCAACACGACATTTCACACGCCTCTTTCATACGGTATGCTGCGCCGATATATCACGCACAAACAATAAATTGCACTGCATTTTACACGTAACAATAATATACAAAATCAAAACAAAACGTTTTATATGTGGACACAATCTTGTCTTGCACCTATGGAATGATTCCATTATAAATTCCAAAGATCCATGTATTGATGCTTTGCAAATTTATCTTTTATAATATCCTGATGTCTTCAAAATGCATATAACACATGCACAGTAATGTAGTGATGTAAAATATAGAGCAAAACAGACCGAAAGTTCCAATTAACTTTCATAACCGTCAATAAATTTGTGGCTCAAGTTCCACATTCTTCTTACTGCCCAATCCACATTGTACATGCTTTTTCTTAATAATCCTGATTTTTTTTCTGTGTCGCAACACAGAAAAGGAAACTATTAAAGATCCAATGTACTCCAGTGTATATAATTCTACACGTTCACAAATCACTTGACATTATCACAATCTTAAATAAATCAACGACAGATGATCTTGAGTATAGCACCACAGTTCTACGCCAATAAGAAAGAGAGATGGAAAATGGTCCATGGAATATATGATGCCCTTTATAATTGCCATGGAATATATTTATGGATATATTTCCATTAATACTATAATGAAGCTCTGTAGAGATCGAATTGCTAAAACAGTTTATATAGTGGTGGAACGTGTTCCCAGAATTTTGGCAAAGAATTCCAGCCGTATAAATATCGTAGAGAGTGCCAGTTATCATTTAACATTTTGAAAAAGCCAAAAACATTGAGAAACCCAGTTTGAATATGTGTTTTTGTCGAGTACCTTTAACTTGATTAACTCGCTGAGCTAAAACAAATGAAGAGAAATGTAAATGTAAGAACGTTCAATTAATATGTTACTTTCATAAAATTAAATTATGTTATCGGATATTGGTCCCCCAATATGCACCATGCTCATGTTTATTTTTAAATCAGAAATGTTCTGCAGTAAAACTAAATCCTGTGTCTTGCATAATGCTTCGTCATTGACATTGTGTTGCTTCTCGTTCAGAATCATAAGTCTTCCGACCTACTGTGCACTGCGCTAAGTTGTTCATATTGCAGAAAATAGTGTTTCGAAAATCACACCGATGCAAAATACCTGTTCGAAGGCACATGCCTTTGACAGATGTTTTGCGGTCTAAGTATTTTATTTATATCTATCATTTAACCTCGCAGATAGTTCTAAGCAGTTACAGGAAAAATATATGTTTTGGTATTACTTTACCAAGCTGCTGTCGCAATGTTTCTGCATCTAAAACAACAGAAATTGATATGTTATAATACGAGGCATGACTAAGTATTTTATTTTACACAGATGCAACAATGGCAATTTTGTATGGAAAAAAAAACAGTTTGTGCGGCCAAAGAAAAGAACAGTAATTCTTGGCGATTTGCTTGGCAAATTGCTTGACGAATCAATATTGATTTGCCGAGCCGTTTTCTGGAATGTACACCAGAAAATTACTGATACTTTTTGTTAAAGCAAACATGACCTTCATACAACGAAGTTTTCTAGATAGATGATACAGATAATTGACTTGTGGACGCCATTGGGTGAGCGGACTTATAATCAGTAAGTTGTGAACTATGTTCTTGTTTGCACTTTCAAACTTGTCCAAAAATCCTGTCTAATCGCAGCAGCAGGTTTACTCAGAGACCGAGCACGATTTGATTTTCTGAATAAGTGAATATGGGCGTGCCAACAAGTATATCGTCCACTAAATTAAGAAAACAATCGTTAGTCGCGAAGTGTAGCTCACAAGTGATCGGTACGAACGCTATGCGTACATATGGAAGCATCAATAATTAGACAATAAAAGACACATTCCCAAGCATGCGGGACACTGGCTCCATCCAGAGTTCTGCACGACAAAATTAAACTATTTTGCAGCTACTTCATAACCAATTACCATTATTTCCTAATCCGCAAATATGGACGTTACCCTCGAAATTTGTCATTTTTAAGATGCTAAGATGAACAGAAGTCAAATCATACCATCAGCTTATATCATGTACAGGAAATTCCAAGAGAAAAAACAATCACAATGCTATTAAACTTTAAAAGCCATGACACCCAATAGCTTGATCTAATAACCTCTCAGTTTTGTTTTAGTGTGTTACACGACTGGGTAATTACAACACATACAGTTTTTTTTTCACTGAGGGTCACGTTTTGGCGATTTATGATGCAGTGAAGATTGTAGAGAAATAAAGCAACTCGGAAAAAAAAAAGTGCTGACTTCATCATTTGGCTGCATAGCTGGAGATCTGCAATTTCATTTTCTGATTAATGAGTGTTGAAACTCCTTAACCAATTCGACGTTTATTAGGTGCAGCCTGACACGTCAGTTGCTAAATGCGGGGCGATAGATCTTTTCCAACTCATTTGAATTTTCAATTCTGATTAGTTAAGAAATGTAATTGAACAATCAGGCATATCGTTGAAATGAACAACATGCTGAGCCGTTTTTATCGACATTTCGAAGGAACATATTTCCGTGGCGTCGAATGAAACCCGTTTTCGGTGTCTGAAAATTGTTTTGCCAATGCATTGTGGAACATTCGTTGAGTCGAGATGGAACATAAATTAAATATACACGTTCGATAGCCTTGTTACTTTACTTCCCTATTTTAGCAATATGCCAATGGTTCGTGTTTCCAAATGGCAATAGTGGATTTCATGCTAATTATTGAAATTTTCAACGAATGAACAACGCAAAGGCTGTGATAAATTATGCGCTCCAGAGAAACACTTCAGAATCTTAACCAGATGTTCAATATTTCCAAGTTGAATAGGGGCAGAAGAAATCCTGCAACAGGAGAAGGGGCAAAGAGGAATGCAGCCCACGATGTCATTATCCAGACGTAAAGCAAGACATTACGTTCTAAACAAATGATATTAAATAACGAGCTATATTCTGATTATTATGTCTTTGCACATATAATAATGGCACAAAAAGACGCAAAAGCGGCTGCCAGATGTCCGTGCAAGAGCTTAGAATAATGTAATCCATGCAGAGTACGAGGAATTTGACGGTCTGAGTCCTGATTTTTCATTTGAAAAGATTCCAGGAAAGATTTCGATCAGACAATTTTTTTGGTCAGAGGCCGAATTTTGTCCAGATTTGAGTAAAATTGAGTTTACAACATTGTTGAATGAAAAGTTGGTCTAACATTTCGAGCTAATTTCACTTTAAAATTTTGATTCTTGCGTTTGGACGCAAAATCAGAACTTGATTCTATCCCGATTCCTCTCCTCTCCTGCTTCGAAGAAAAGGGTGAACTTTATGACACTCTTCTTTCCTGGCGTGTGTTCCGTTAATGTGTGTATGCATGTGTGTGTGTGGTGTGTGTGTGTGTGTGTGTGTGTGTGTGTGTGTGTGTGTGTGTGTGTGTGTGTATTGAAATAAGCACTTCGTTTATGACATCTCACTTCGATTTGGCTGTGCTGGTTATCCTGAGTGTGGTGATATGTTGACAGTCCAAATTGAACGTTTTGGACAAAAGCGTCGCCGCTTAGAAACAGGAAACCTACACATGAAACGCTATTCTCTGTTTTTGGAAACGTTTTTAAGAAATTATAATTCAGCAGTGTAAATAAATATCCCTCCAGTCCATGGAAATACCCATACTGACAATTTACAGACGCTGTCCAAAATACAGTGAATGCTCAAAGAAAACCTCAATGAATGGATAAATAATTCCGGTTTACTTGACTGCACCACAGTCCTATGACCGAATAATAAAAAAAAGAAACACAGATATGATACTAGATATCTCAATATCACAGAATAAAAACTTGTTAATAAAATTGGCATTCAATGGTTCGAAGAATTTAATACATTTCCCACCGTTGTCTGTTGCTTCTCTCTTTACTTTGTTTCCTTCCAGACAAAAATGGAGTGATTAGTAATGTATGATATGCATAACGTGTACTGCCTTCAGCTTCGTTATATTGGGTGAGTTGCACCAAATTCGGAATCAAGGGAACAAAACCTTTTGCGTTCCTTGTTTTCTTCTTTCTGATGTGTATTTGCAACCACCCCGCCGCCCTCTACCCCACATCTTGCCAGTTTTCCCGTGGCTGTAACTTTTTGCCTCTTTAATTATCATAAGCCGACATAATATCCGCACTTTGATGACACAATTTTAAGCTGCGGGTTTGAAAGGGACCTGCCCTTCAGATGCAATTGTTTTGTCATCTGGCTTTAATTGGATTAAATAAAACAGATAATTGTAAATTGGACATGGTAAGTGCTTCTATCTCCTTAATTAACGCACATTGGTTCAAATAAATGGTAAACAGGATACCGTAAGGATACGTCATGGCCAGGGAAGCTCAGCCTTTGCAATGTTCCTTCTGTTCATTGTGGGAATTCAAGATGATGTTTGATGCCCAGGATGAACTTATGCACAGACACTGTCAGAGCATCAGTAACTTTAATCCGTATTTTGTAGATAGGTCACCGATAAGTGTCATTTTGCAGCGTTGTATGAATAAAGCTTTTGTGAATAACAGACGAATTTCGGCGATTACACGCAGGAAAAACTAATGCACAGACAGACACAAACAAGAATAAGTTGCCGCAAGTAGAGCAAATAACCAATAGCTTGTGCAAAATTCCACAGTCTCTTTCTTCCATTACAACAGTGCGTTTAGATCAATTACGGGGTCTCGAAAAACAATATGGTAATAGTACTGTGGAGGCTGAATTTTGAGCGTCTGTACACGATATTTTTTTCAGACCAGTATATCGGATAATTAATCAGGGAACGTGATATACTAGGTTTAAAATTTGCCAGCGGAATAAGCCCAGTAATGTACGGGACCGTTTAGGAAAGCGAAAGAGTAATACAATATCATTATTCCCGAACACAAAGGGAAGAAGTAGGATTTGATTCGTAAGTACTAAATCTACAAAAAAAGTACAATGAAGGTACGCAGATAGAGTTGGCTAAAATAGACTGTACCATATGGTCGGTTATGGTATAATCCTATAGTACAGAAAGAGGACATTCGGCCCATGGAGTCTGCACGAATCACTATCCCACTCAGGCTCTATCCCACATATTTACACAATAATCTCTCCAATCTATGCATGCCGGGATACTAAGGGTACATCTTCGGACTGTGGGAGGAAACCCACGCAGGCACAGCGAAAATATGCAAACTCCACACAGACAGCGACCCGAGCCGCAATTCGAACGCAGGTCCTTGGAGCCGTGAAGCAGTGTTAATCACTGTGGCACCATGCCGCCAAATGAATTGCTGATACTTTAGAAATGAATTCACATGTTGTAATAGTTAAACAGCCATTTGCGAAGCAAAAACATGACAATGAATTTATCCAAGCATTGCGTCCAAAACATATGATGGATAGTATTAGATTGAAAGGACATTCATTTTAAGTTGAAGTCATAGAGCAATCCAGAACGAAAAAAAAAACACCCTATGGGGAATTGGTCCATGTCGACAATTGTGCTTTCGCAGCTGGATCGAATTGCTCGTGTTTGGCCCACATTCCTGCAATCTTCTATCGTCAATGAAATATTGAAATATTACCGAAATATTTTCTTGACTGTTTTTACTAACCTACCTCAACATTTCTCAGCTCTTTCCTTATAGGCACCATACTCTGCATGAAGAAGTTGCCTGTCACGTTCGTTAAAATATTTTCTTAGTCACCTTAAAGATATGTATTCTAATTGTCAATTCCTCTTCCATGCAAACAACTATTTGTGTTCATTCTTTCGATGCCTCTAATGAGTTCATTCGCTAAATAAAAAGTCAACTCTCGTTCTCCTACATATCAACAAAGCCTTGCCAGCTTTCCTGTATACCTCAAGCTCACTAGTACTAGCAACACACTTGTTAATCTTTCTTTGAAGCATTTCCAGGTAATCAATATATTTTCAAACGAGGGTGACCAAAACTGTACACAGACTCGGTGATAATAGAACAAGTAGAATTCATCTGGAATGGTAGCAAATGGGGATAACATATTCATTCGGGGGGATAAAGTATAACAACAAACTTGCACGGAATGTAACACAGGCTGATAAAGCTTCCAAAAAAAGAGAGATGGGCCTATTTCAGACGACAATAAGATACGTTACCCTTGCAAAGCAATAAACACAGAATGACAATATGTACTTTAGTCCTGTTTTCAAAGTGGAATTCACAGAAAACTTACAAAAAATTAAAGGTTCTAAGCGTGTGTAGAGACTGGGAAAATAATAAGGAATACTAACAAAAAATGTGTTGGATAAAATAATGGGAGTGAAAGTCCAACCGCCCGCAAGGCTTGATATTCTATACGATAGGATGCTGACAAGCTTATTGGTTGGCCATAGCACATGCGTTTCATTGTTTCTTAATTGCCAGAATGTCTTTCTTTCTTTCAAAGGTTAAAACAAATCAGAACTAGGGCAAATGCTAGGTTTTATGATTACAAAGGCAATAACTGAGCATTAAAATATTAAAGGACTACAACGAATCAACTCTGATTTGTGGAAGGGATGCAATAATTTGCAATATCTTTGGATTTTTTTTTTACGTGGCGTAACAAAATACGTAAATATGGAGTGGTGGGTGCAGTCATTGTGTATTTCATGAATATTTTGGTTAAGTGAAGAGAGTGTGAAATACTGAACAACCTGCCACTGAGAATGATGGCTTGATATTGGTCGTAGACAGGAAACAATGATTCTCTATAAATAGGCAATTTTGAAATGGCTGATTGTGATTATTGGAGTCTCCCTATTGGGTCCCAGGCATTATTAATATGCATCAATGCCTTGATGAAAAACCAAATGCACAGTTTACAAACCTGATGACAACGTGAAACTTGGGAGTTTTGCAAGTAGTGAGAAAGATGCTTGTGTTTCTTAAAGTATTTTACATATATATACCAGGTACAGTATCAAATAGAATGTTTCAAAGTTATCCAATTCGGACGGAATACAAAAATAACAGACCTTAATTTAAAACAATGTTAGTTCTAGAAATATTGATATACAATTTAGCCTGGGTATCTGATAACTCATCTCACCGGAAACACAAATGCAATACAGCAAGCAATGGAAGGCAGAATGTAACTTGTACTTCATTGCAAGAAGGCATGCATACAGGATCAAGGATGTTTCGCTGCAGCCACATGAGGTCTGATTGAACAAAAGCTTGACTATTGAGGCAACAAAGTTTTTTTTTCATAGATGAATTTCAGCGAAGATGTCCTCATTGTTTGGATGGCAGGTTTATCCGATGAGAAGAGACTTGGCCAAACCAATCAGTTTTGCCTTCGAGGGGTCTGATTGAGAGAGACAAAAAAGCACAACTGCCATGGCTAGCCAGGCTGCATGCAGGAATGATGTTTCCTCCAGCGAGAGTGTCTAGCACAGGAGATCAGAATCTCAGGCTACGTGTTAGATGATTTCGGATCAGAAATGACCAGTAAAAATGGCAAAATAGATTTAATGTGACACATGATCGATTCCATCTGTCATATTCTTTATTTTTCTTTGCTCTGGCAATTGAGTCAAACGAGAGTGATTGGCTTAGAAATCTGAAACCACATCCTATTGTTGTAAATGGCTTTGATACTAAGGAAATACATATCTGTCGTCTGTTCGAGCGATTCTTGGTATCGCCATATGAATTCCAACTGCAGCTGTAGCCTTTGTCATCCATGAAAGTGCAATTTACATTCTGCCTTCCATTGCTTGCTGTATTGCATTTGTTGCAGTAGGGGAACATGTGGATAACAGTGACCACAATTCTGTCTACTTTAGGATACAAATGGAAACAAGGTGCTTGTTGCACGAAGGAGAGGGTGCTAAATTGGGGAAGTCTAACTACAGTCGGATTAGACAGGAGCTTATCGAAACTGATTGGGAAAGGTTGTTCATGGGAAGCCACCTTCGGCATGTGGGATTCTTTCAAGAGAAAACTGAAAAGGTTGTAGGAAAGATTTGTCCCCGCAAAGAGGAAGGATGGGAAAGATAGGATTAGACAGCCGTAGATTACCAGGCATATCGAGGATTTGATTAGGAAGAAAAGAGAGGCGTATGTTAGGTTTAAGCAATTGGGAAAGGAGAGAGCATTGGAGGAATATAGAGAGAGTAGAAAGGAACTTAAACGGGGAGTTAGAATGGCAAAAAGAGGGCACGAAATGGTTTTGGGGGACAGGATTAAGGAAAATCAAAAGGCTTTTTACTCCTATGTTAGGAATAAAAGAATGGTTAGAGGAAAAATTGGTCCTCTTTGGGACAGAGGAGGGGAACAGTGCTTAGAGTCCGAGGGAATGAGGGAGATCCTGAATTAATACTTTGCGTCAGTATTCACGAAAGAGAGGGGCTTGTTGTTTGGGACTGTCTTGGAGTGAGCTGTAGACCAGTAGAGGGAAATACGAGAGAGGAAGTGTTAGAGCTTCTAGGTAGCATTAAAACCGAAAAATCTCCGGGGCCTGATGTATTTATCCCAGGTTGCTTAGAGATGCGTGAGGTGATATTGCTGGGCATCTGACGCAAATCTTTGTCTCTTCTTTGGACAGAGGTGAAGCCCCAGAGGACTGGAGAATAGCGAATGTTGTGCCGTTGTTTAAAAGGGGTAGTAGGGATAACCCTGAAAATTATAGACCATTGAGTTTGACGTCAGTTGTAGGGAAACTGTTGGAGAGGATTCGTAGAGATAGGATGTATATGCACTTAGAGCGTTGTGATCTGATTAGGGATATGCAGCATGGCTTTGTTAAGGGGAGGTCGTGCCTTACGAATCTGGTAGAACTTTTTGAGGAGTGACAAAAAGATGACACAAAGGTAGGCTGGAGTTGCAGATGGTGAGGAGCAGTGTGGGGCAATACAGCAGGTCATAGATAGGCTGGTAGATTGGACAGATATATGGCAGATGGAATTTTATCCTAATAAATGCGAGGTGATGCATTTCGGGAGAATGTATGTAGAGTGGAGTTATTTGATAAAGGGTAGACCTATTAAGAGCATAGAAAAGCATAGGGACCTGGGGTTCAAGTGCACAAGTCTTTGAAGGTAGTAGAACAGGTGGAGAATGTTGTGACGAAAGCTTGTGGTACGCTGGCCTTTGGAGGAAGGACTATAGAGTACAAGAGCTGGCGTTTAGTGTTGCAGTTGTATAGAACGTTGGTTAGACCTCATTTGGAATACTGCGACCAGTTCAGGTCGCCTTATTACCGGAAGGACGTGGATAGTCTGCAGAGAGTGCAGACGAGGTTTATCAGGATGCTGCCTGTTACGAAGGACGGAGTTACGAGGAAAGGTTCGATAAAATTTCAGAGACTTGGGTAGAATAGGGACAAGAATGGAAGTTGCAGGTTCTGGGGTTCAAATGCTTTAGTCGGAGTAGAGAAAGAGGTAGAAGGGGGGGGGAGGAGTGGCATTATTAGTCAAAGACAGTATCACAGTGACAGAAAAGAAGTTTGATGAGGACTTGTCTGTTGAGGTAGTATGGGCTGAGATTAGAAACAGGAGAGGAGAGGTCACCCTGGTGAGAGTCTTTTATAGACCTCCTAAACGTTCTAGAGAGGTTGAGGAAAGGATTGCAAAGTCAATTCTGGTCAGGAGTGAAAGTAATAGGGTAATTGTTATGGGGGACTTTAACTTTACTAATATTGATTGGAATAGCTATAGCTCTAGCTCGTTAGAGGGGTCAGTTTTCGTACAAAGTGTGCAGGAAGGTTTTTTGACTCAGTATGTAGATAGGCCAACTAGAGGTGAGGCTACATTGGATTTGGTGCTGGGCAATGAGCCAGACCAGGTGTTAGGCTTGGAAGTTAGTGAACATTTTGGTGATAGTGACCACAATTCGGTTACGTTCACCTTAGTGATGGATAGGGATAGGGATGAAGCTGGGGGCAGTAGTTATAGCTGGGGGAAGGGTAATTATAAGGCCATCAGGAGAGAATTAGGGTGCATAGATTGGACTAGGAAACTACAGGGACTGGGAACATCTGGAATGTAGAGCTTATTCAAGGAGCAGCTGCTGCGAGTCCTTGATAAGTATGTCCCTGTCAGGCAAGGAGGAAATGGTCGAGTAAGGGAACCTTGGTGTACGAAAAAAGTTGATTCGCTGGTTAAAAGGAAAAAGGAGGCTTATGTCAGGATGAGGCTTGAAGGCTCAGTTAGTGCAATGGATAGCTATAGATTAGCCAGGAGGGAGCTAAAGAGTGAATTGAGGAGAGCTAAGAGGGGACACGAGAAGACTTTGGCTGATAGGATTAAGGAGAATCCTAAAGCTTTCTTTAGATATGTTAAGAATAGAAGATTGGTTAGGACAAGATTAGGGCCAGTCATAGACAGCAGTGGGAAGTTGTGCGTGGAGCCTGAAGAGATTGGAGAGGCACTGAATAAATATTTCTCTTCGGTATTCACGCAGGGTGATGTAAATGTAGTTATGGAGAACACTGAGGTACAGGGTTGCAAACTGGAAAGTATTGAAGTAGATAGGGAGGATGTGCTAGATATTCTCGAGGGTTTGAAGTTGGATAAGTCCCCTGGGCCGGACGGGATTTACCCTAGGATTCTCTGGGAGGCAAGAGAGGAGATTGCAGAGCCTCTGGCTCTGATCTTCAGGTCGTCGTTGGTTACGGGTGTGGTTCCGGAGGACTGGAGGATAGCGAATGTGGTCCCATTGTTCAAGAAGGGGAAGAGAGACCTTCCAGGGAATTATAGGCCAGTGAGTCTTACTTCTGTTGTGGGCAAAGTATTGGAGAGAATTATTAGGGATAGGATTTATAGTTATTTAGAGAGAAATGAATTGATTGGGGATAGTCAGCATGGTTTTGTGAAGGGTAGGTCGTGCCTTACTAACCTCATTGAGTTTTTTGAAAAAGTGACCAAAGAGGTGGATGGGGGTAAGGCGGTTGATGTGGTATATATGGACTTTAGTAAGGCGTTTGATAAGGTGGCCCATGGAAGACTTCTGCAGAAAATGCAGATGTATGGGATAGAGGGTGATTTAGCTAATTGGATTAGGAATTGGCTAGCAGATAGAAGACAGAGGGTGGTGGTTGATGGGAGATATTCATCGTGGAGTTCGGTGACAAGTGGTGTACCTCAGGGGTCTGTTTTGGGGCCCCTGCTGTTTGTAATTTTTATAAATGATCTGGATGAGGGTATTGAAGGATGGATTAGTAAATTTGCAGATGACACTAAAGTCGGTGGAGTGGTAGATAGTGAAGAGGGGTGTTATAGTTTGCAGAGAGACTTGGACAAGTTGCAGAGCTGGGCCGAGAGGTGGCAAATGGAGTTTAATGTGGAAAAGTGTGAGGTAATGCACTTTGGCAGGAATAATAAATGTGTAGAGTATAGGGCTAATGGTAGGATTCTTAATAGTGTTGATGAACAGAGGGATCTTGGTGTATTTGTGCATAGATCCCTGAAAGTAGGCAGTCAAGTCGATAAGGTTGTTAAGAAGGCATATGGAGTCTTAGCTTTTATTGGTAGGGGGATTGAATTTCGGAGCCGCAACGTCATGTTGCAACTGTACAAAACTCTAGTGCGGCCGCACTTGGAGTATTGTGTGCAGTTCTGGTCCCCACATTATAAGAAAGATGTGGAGGCATTGGAGAGGGTACAGAGGAGGTTTACCAGGATGTTGCCTGGTATGGAGGGCAGGTCTTATGAAGAGAGGCTGAGGGATTTGAGGTTGTTTTCGTTAGAAAGGAGGCGGCTAAGAGGGGACCTTATCGAAACATATAAGATGATTAGAGGTTTAGATAGGGTGGACAGTGATAGCCTTTTTCCTAGGATGGAGAAAGCTAGCACGAGGGGACACAGCTTTAAATTAAGGGGTGATAGTTATAGGACGGATATCAGAGGTAGGTTCTTTACCCAAAGGGTGGTTCGGGAGTGGAATGCCCTGCCTGCAGCAGTTGTAGATGCGCCAAGTTTGGTGTCGTTTAAGAGGTTAGTTGATAAGTATATGGAAGAGAAGGGAATGGTTTAGTTTGGAGGGTCATTGCTTTTTATATTGTTCAGCGCAACATCGAAGGCCGAAGGGCCTGTTCTGTGCTGTAATGTTCTATGTTCTATGTTCTAAATTGGGACTGTTTCCTTTAGACAGACAGAGACTGAGAGGAGATTTAATAGAGGTGTACAAGATTTTGAAGGGTAAAGATAGAGTAAACAGTGTTAAGCTTTTTCCTAGTTTCGAATCAAATATCACGAGGGGGGCATGGGCTTAGGATAAGGTGTGGGGGCCAGTGGGCAAGATATAATTTTAGATGTTACAGGGAGGTTTTTCACATTGAGGGTTGTGGGAATATGGAACGCACTGCCAAGTAAGGTAGTGGAGGCTGGAGTTATTTAAGAGAAACTTAGACACATGAGGGAAATAGGGATGGAGGGATATAGAAGGCTGATTTAAATAGGGATCATGAGTCTTGGGATGTTCCTGGAAATTGCGTAAGTTGTTCATGTTATTGATGTATTTCTCTTTTATCCTACAGGATTTTCGGTCCACCTCGTTGTCCAAGAATGGACACACATGCGATATGTCGTGAGGGGTCTGCTCTTGGATTTTCCGAGAGTAGCCTACTGCTTCAGGTCGTTAGTGTACGCTTAAACTGGACCAGTTGATGGGCAACACGACAGGTGTACAGATACAGGCATTTGGGCCGGTATCTGTGGGAGTTTGCGCATTCTCCCCTTGCTTGTGTGGATTTTCTCCGGGTGCTCCGGTTTCCTCCTACACCCCAAACTGTGCTCTTAGGTTGATTGGTGAAATAAATTGTCCCTAAATTGTCTCCCCAATTT
The DNA here is from genome assembly GCA_024679065.1 of Sphyrna mokarran. Lineage (NCBI taxonomy): Eukaryota > Metazoa > Chordata > Chondrichthyes > Carcharhiniformes > Carcharhinidae > Sphyrna > Sphyrna mokarran. The sequence goes on from JAGIQG010000009.1 coordinate 100,447,702, forward strand.
GGTTCCAATGCAGATTTCCATAAACATAGACAAGGGTCATGGGTGGAAGTAGGAACGTTTAAATGGCGGCGCGGGCTCATTGGGCCGAAGGGCCTGTCTCACGTGCTGTGTTGTTGTTGCTGTTCTTCTTCTTCTTGTGAATGATTTTGATGTGTGGAAATAAATCTAGCAGTAGCTGAGAGTGACTGCTGTCCACTTATAGTTTTCGATTATCAGACCCGATCTAGAAGCATTGTTCCAGTCTTCCATCGGGGAAGAGAGAGACGGAGGGAGAGAGAGATGTGGTTACATCTCACTTTGCGAAGAGCGGAGTGTGTTTTGTCCTTTTTCGGCAATTCCTGCCGAATTGCAAACATATTTTCAGATATAGCGCCAGTCAGACTATTTACTGAAAATTGAGACCTCCGTGCATTCCATTTTCAAATGCTTAGATAATCCATTATTTTTAAAACAAATCTGCATTCGGATATGTAACGCCGTAATTTAATTTGCAGGTGGTATGTTCGAAAGTATGAAGAAAAACTTTGCAACTAAATCCTGCGATGATCTTCTGTTTTATGGACGTAAGCCTGAACATATTTTATAATGTTCAAAGAATGCCAAATATAGGTGTGCTGTTTCGGATCGCTCTCAAAGGCATAGTGACAATATAAATCTTATCCTGAGCCGATTGCATGTATGATTCCCAGTGTAATGTGAATGCTGTCCTCTATAGCTATAACACAATCTCACTTTGAGAAAACGCAATATTTCTGTGAGGTTTTTGACCTGGAAGATGTGTTTTTTTTCAGTAATGTGATCAAAAGTAAAACGTATAATAATTAAATTCCACGTATGAGTATACTGGGAAATTTAATATTTTACTGAAAAACACAAATGTTCGGTATTTTATGGTGGATGTGACATGGCATTGCAAATAGGCAATTGCAAGGACGGATTTTTCGATGGCAAGCTTGTTCCCTTTACCATAAAGCACAACAGAAGCATATGAACATTACCATGTTTAAAACATTGTCCGTTGATAGAGGTCCACTAAAATAAATTCAACCAATTGCATTCGCGTTCAGTGCACTGAGAAAACACAATACTGAGGAACATTTCATTGGTAAAGCCGTTCCTTCGCTGTATCAGGTAAGAGTTTCATTTCGAGATATTAAAGACATTTACCCAGGAATGAAACATATTTTTATCCGACACGTGTTCGGGTTTTATGAACCTGAGCTTGTTATGCAGATCATTAATATTTTTTTCGCTTATTCAATGATTCATATTCAAGGGTAGCAGCTTGATTAGAATATAGACTCATTTAAATAATAGTTCTATTCAACATGATTTGCCCCTTAGCGACAAAGCGAACTATCAATGTAAACGATGCCGGACAGGACATAAGGATCGCCAACTTACAGATTAAACATTCCAATATACAGTTGGTGCATCAAGCAGGACAATGGGATCAATTTGCTTTCGACAAATGTAAAACAGCACGTAAAACAGCAAACTGCTTTGAAATTTACGAACATAAATATTAATTTACATTCATAAGTACGTGTTTATGAGCTCAGAACATCTTTAATACTCATCATGACACCGGAAAAGCTTTTTGAATTGTCTTCAGAGTTGCAATTAAGGGCATGAAGCCGAAGTTATGCTTACAGTAGCGCATTCAATCAGCCATATCATGACGGCTCGATATTCTTATATAACTACCAATTATAGTTTTGCAATATGTTTATATGGTAAATATTCATTGAAAATAAACGATGTTATGGCGGGGGGAAGGGATTAGAACTGGGTTGTGGGGATATGGAATTAATGGCATAATTCAAGATCTTCTTTAAAAGAGTGCTTTGGCTTTTTATTTTCCATTGGGCATGAGAATTCTGAACGGATTGGTATCCAATATCGCATTATAAAGTCATCAAACACGATCTTGCGCCTCAACAATGAGACGTTGACAGCAAATCAACTGGCGTTAACCAAAGATGAATTTTAGGATGATTAATTAACTTGTCCTGAGGTGAATTTAAGCCAGTATTCAGAAATATATGAAGGAACTATGAGAAATATGGTCATGTTATGCGCATTATTTGATATCCGGATGTTACAATGATTTTAAATAATTATGATGTTATCCACTTTATGGACAATAACTGGCTTAACACTAGATCTGCCATATCCTTACCCAATTATACGTCGGTACAATAGACCAAATGATAGAAAAACTACTTCATGTGTGTCCTTGACTTAGGTTGGAGTGATGAAGGGCTTTCATCACATCGGTGATATCAAGGACCGTCGCTGCGCTAACCAGCATACAGTGAGGTGAACTGTGGCAGTTTAAACATATTCTTCCATCTCGTATTTGTAGCAGCAGAAATATACTCGTTAACATCGTATCATTCCATCCCTGTACTACATTGATATCCTATAAGTAAGGTCAATCTGCGTACATTGTTGTACAGGAGGGTACACCAGATGCCGAACCATGCATATCTAAAAAAAGAAGACCAAATGCTTCTCCATTAAACCACATGTCTACATGCATGGTATACAAAATTAACAACATACAAAGGATGCAGGTCAGCAATAACAACAATTCAGTTCTTCGAGTTGCAGACATGACATAGTCAGTGATGAATGTTGACGGGAACTTAAGCAAAAAAGTGGAGGATGAATATCGACAATTGTCTCGACAGCCGACGGTAGAGACAGTAAGTCCAAAAAAATTGAAAGCACGTTCATGGTGCATGATCCATTTCGCCCAAATACTGATGCTAGCGCAGCAGAAACAGCAAGCCTCAGACAATAAAATTGATATCACCTTCCATAAATATACAGCTGAAAGCCCTGGAGACTGAAATGACAATTAATCCTCAAAACACACCCCAAGTTTGTATAGAATAAATCTGTATTCGTACTAGTCTGGCCAGAGGTCAGCTTGTTCTTGTCGAGCTACCAAAACGGCATCTAACTATTAACGCAAAACTAATAGATATATCCGTTTCCGCACAACTACAGAAGCAAGGCACACAATTGGCTCCCAAGAGTATCGTCTCTATCCATATCTAATATATGCAACAATAGATGATTATGGATCAAGGACACGTAGAAGGACTCGGTTAAATTTCCGTCATGTTCGGCACCACATCATTTACGAAAGGCTGTTACTATGTTGTACTGAAGATGTTTAATATCTTGGACTTAATCGCATTGTTGTGATCGGTATTCCCAACAATGATGCCTGAACATGAAAATTTACCTTTTATTGTGATTCACAATCATAGTGCATGTGCGCACGATACACACTCGGCCAGGAAAGTTCAATTAAGAGCTGATGTGAAAGTCATTTCTCTAGAAACCAATGTCTCATTTCATTGGGTGTGATCCTGAGTAGCCATAGGAAACATAAACCAATAGGTAGTACTGTATGTATGTAAGTTTGTGTGCGCGTGCACACGTGCACGTCCATGTCTGTTTGTGGCGTGGAAAGTGACATTCTCCATTGGTTGGATGTACAATTTTAAAAATACGCTGCTGTGGTTTGAAGATAATCGTCACATTTCAGGGTTAAGACTACAGAACTTAATCATAATAATGTAACACGTCAACAAATTTCAGCTGTAAATGATATATACAATAGCCTAAGTTTGGAACTGGGATCATCACTGACGATTCCATTTCAGCCTTATTCGGGACTTCGGAGATAATGAAGCAATGCATGTCCAGATATAACAAGAATTTGGAAATGCATGGTCCGGTAGTTGTCGTGTTGCAATTAAATAAGTCATATGGGATAAACGGATTATTACCAACAAGGAATATCCAGCCATTCTACATTATGTTTAGCAACATCTCCGTTGCTGATATATCAGCATCAATTCCACGAGGCATTTATCAGTGAGTATTAACTGAACGGCAAATTTAGAAATTGCAACTTTTTTTCACTTGAGAAGGTGAATTAAGAAACAGGTCATGGAATCTGACGAAGCGCACATCAGGTGAAACAATGTCAGTTCCTTGTTTTCACGGTTTACATATGACTGAGAACATTCAATGACAATTTAGAAGACAGAAAAATGTGAAGATTGTAAATGTTGTTTGGTGGTACAACATTTCAAAAATAAAGCAGAGATGCCAAGTGTCTTGTCTCCCATTCTTCAGTATGCTTTGAAAAATTAACACTACATGGCAAACGAATATATGTTTGTTTTGATGACAGTTGTCTGAAAACATTCTGAAGCAAGACGAAAATATTCCATCAGATCATATCAATACATGATGCTAGCAGAAAAAAAATCATTTAGATAAGAACTGTTTTCAACTATTGAGGCTTTTTGTGAAAAATCTAATTTATTTAAATGCTATTCGTCATCACTTGTCCTTACTTGTCTTATTTCGTACTTGCTTAACTTTATTCAGTTCTGTAACACATAAATGATGCATTACTACAATGGAAACTCATCTTTGTTCAGGCATCATTGTCGGCTGCATTGAATACAATATCAATTTGAGTTGGTTGGCAGTGTTTTCAAAGCCAAAATCGAGGTCGATATTTAGTAACCGTTCAATAACATAGTCCAAATCGTTTGAATTAGATTCAGGATAGCAAAATTCTGGAAAAAAAAAACAATCTCTAATTATTAAACGAAGATACAGTTGCAATTACCTCAATTATTTAAGCTCAATATCAAGCAAGTGAATGGCACCCAAATGACGCAATATGTTGCTTCTGGCTCCAGTGTCCAAAGAGAGATACGTTAAAGGACATTTTCCACAATCAGGTAAACAGTAATATGATAAGCATTAGAACATTACATAAGCAAAGCTATGAATGTGCATGTAGTTTTGCTATCAGACAAATTTTGATGTTTCCGGATTACACTGCGCTCCCGATGTTAACATATGTTTTCAAATTTTTCACGAACCTCACTGAAGAATACTTTACATTGACGAAAGTTGATTGAAAAATACCACAGAGCTCTACAGCATACATTGCAAGCGTCTTGTTGGGAATTAATTATTCCGTCAAAAATATTATGGCCATCAAGTGTACAAAAGTATTTGTATCATTTAAAGTTCTAAATGGATTTAAACGTTGATGGAATAACCTACTGTTGAATAACTTACTGTAAACTCCGCTGCAGTGAAATGACGTGGCGGGATGGGAGAGCCAAACAGGCCGGAGAAATCAGTCCCGGGGCCTCTACTTATGGGCAGAATTCTCCCAGGGTTATTAAAGTGTCGAATTCGGGGGAAATCTGCAGTCAATCACACTTTTATTAATTGGAATTCCATACAATATAATGTCCCACATTCTATGCAAATTAGTGGCCACCACCGTGAATGCCAAAAAAAAATAATAAGGGAAGGGCTCTATTCAAACCGGGAAGGTTAAAACCTCCTCATGCTCTGTGGTTCCGAGCAGCCAGCCTCACCGTTTGCTTGCCAGATCGATCGCTGGCCAATGTGGAACAGAATGAGGTTTCACAACAGCAGCTTAAAGCCCAACAGGTTTATTTGTAGCACACGCCAATTTACCACTCCGCAATGCTGCCCCACCTCTCCCCTCCTCTCCCCCCCACCCTCCCCCATCCTTCCAAATTCTCCAGGACCCGATCACGCCATCCCAACAATTCTCCTGCTAATCTCCATCCATGTCACGGGCAGCCCTGATCACGAGCATCATCCCCTCCCACCAACCGACCCACCCCTCGTCCCCGAAGTATTAATGCCCCGGTTCCAGGCTCCAATTCAGCAGAGATCCCACCCTCACCATAACGCCACTAGTCGGCCCGATCCACCCCACCATCCCTCCCCCCTCTCCACCCCGCAAAACAGATTCACCCACACCAAAATTCCTCACTTGCAATCCGTTCCGATCACTAGGATTGTGCTGCTGCCATCTATCCACTTGAAGATTAGCAGAGCGAAAGCCCACTACTACTAATTGGCCCTAATCACGCCCCCCCCCACTCCCCACAACCCCCACCGGACTGCTCCTGATATGCTAACTCCAAATTACACTGTCCGATGCCTGGTGAGAAGTACAAAGCTATCTCCTGCCATGGGTACTTTGCCACTTGGGGAGTGCTGGGGACGCAGGCTTGTGCAGTCAGCGTTACCATGTGCATGGGACACCTCAACACCGCTCCCGCCCAAGCTCCTGATGGGGTCGGAGGGAGGCGATTGCCCACTTTCACTCCAGCGGGGCGACTCCGCTGTTTCTTCGAATTTGGAAGCTAGTCTGAATCCCGTCAGAATTAAATATTTTGGGGGAGGAGCGGAGAGGGGGAGAGATGATAGCTGCCGCAGATTTCAGTTCCCGGCCCACAAGCCCCACACCCCATCCAATTTCCGGCACAGCTGGAAATTCGGGCCTGGGACGCAAGACAGATAACTTAGTTTGCTTTCTGTAGTAGCGAACTTGCTTCAATCAATCATCAGGGAAGAAATAGCAAGACATTTGGATATGAAGTGTCCAGTTGGTAAGGCGCAGCATTGTTTCATGAAGGACTGGTCGTGTTTGACTACTTTGGTGGAATTCAATAGAACATTATATGTGCAGTGGACAATGCGGAGTCTGTGGATTTGGTGTATCTGGGTGTCCAGAAGGAAATTGTTAAGATGCCACACCAAAGATCTCTACATAAGATAAGGGTGCACAGTGTCACAGGTAATGTATGAACATGGATAGAAGATTGGCTAGTTTACAGAAAGCAAGGAGTGGTAGTAAACGGTTGTTATCTTTGGTTGCCGATTAGGCACTAGCGGCCTAGCTCAGGAATCGGTGTTGGACCCACGATTGTTTGAGATTTAACTAGATGATTTAGAGTTTGGGACCAAGTGCTGTGTGTCAAAATTCGCAGATGACAGTAAGATGAGTGGAAGAGCAAACTGTGCAGAGGACACTGAACGTCTACAATGGGATATAGACAGTCTAAGTGTTTGGCCAAAGGTCTGGCGAATGTAGTACAATATTGGTAATTGTAAGTTCATCCATTTTGGTAGGAAAAAACAGCAAAATGAATTATTCTTTACATGGTTTAAAAACTCAGCATTGTGCTGTGTAGAGTCTCCTGGGTGTCCTTGTGCAAGAATCTCAACCAGTTGTTTTGGAGGTTTAGCAGGTGATTAAAAAGGTAAATGAAGTTTTGTCCTTCATTGCTAGAGAGATAGAGTTTAAAAACAGGGTGATCATGTTCCAACCGTATAAGGTGCTGGTGATGGCCACACCTGGAGCACTGTGTGGGTCTCCTCAATTGAGAATGGATGTACTAGGGCTGGAAGGGTTGCAGAGGAAATTCGCTATGTTGACTCTGAAGTTAAGAACAAAGAACAACACAGCACGCGAAACAGGCCATTCGGCCCAACAAGCCTGCGCCGCCATTTTAACATTGCGAGTTCCTTCTTCACCTATGGCCCTTGTCTATGCTTATGACATTCCATAAGTTGAGGAGGTTGACTTATGAAGAGATCTTTTGGAATTCAGAAGAATCAGGGGACACCTTAGAGAAACATTTAATACTATGAAGGACATCAATAAGATAGAAACAGAGAAGTTGTTTCCACTGACAGTTGAAACTAGAATTAAGGAGCATAGCTTCAAAATAGGGGACACTGATATAGGATTGAGTTGAGGAGGAACTTCACATAAAGGGTTGTGAATCTGTGGAATTCCCTTCACAGTGAAGCACTTGAGGCAACTTCATTGAGTGTTTTTAAGACAAGGATAGATACATTTTTGAACAGTGAAGGAGCAGGCGGATATGCAGAATTGAGCCCACAAGAAAAGATCAGCCATGTTCTTATTGAATGGCATAGCAGTCTCGAGGACGTGAGACCTACCTCTGCCCCCAGTTCGAATGTTCTTATATTCTTATATAAACATTTGTGCGTTGAAATTATGTGAATTGGCTGACTCGCAATTCTCCCTACCTGCTGCACTAAACATGTGGCGCAACTGGAAGTGAAAAATGCCCCCTATATTTAAGTTACATCCAGGTGAGATTAATATGACTAACTGGTCTTCCCACAGGTTTGAACTGCAGATCGTTTAGCGTCAGAGTTCTGGTTCTTCGAGATATGTTCGCATCGGGATTGGCGGTGCGAATCCTCGAAAGCACGTCCGCGATTTTCTCCCATCTCGCTGCTCCAGAAAATTAGAGAAGTGGAGTGGCAAATGGTCCCTAAACCAATCATGAGATCACATTCCAGGAGGTTATCTAAGCAATTCTATTATCTGTCCAGTTATGAAACGATTGGTTTTCTATAGCCCAATCTGTAGAATAACAATTGCATATTGATTTGACTGCAACGCATTTTTTAAAGTGTTTTTTTTTTCTTTTCTGACAGGAGAAATCAAGGCTCTAATAGGACCAAGTACTACCGAAGAAATAATAAAAAAGGGCCCCGTGTGAAAGGAAAAAAAAACAAAATAAAATAATTATGTAAAATATCCCGACAAATACGACATTAATTGGAAATAGTCACCGTTCTCTTGAAGATGGAGGGTACTTTCTGTTGAGGAATGCAAAGCAATGAATGTATGTGATTGACAGAATATTCATTCACATTTCTCTGACTAAATCAATCTGTCTGAATTGTGGTACCGTATATTTAATTAATCAAAGTTGCTATATTGGATGTAAATTTAAACAACTATTTTGTTTTTTGGAGAATTTTTTCTATAGCGTAGTCCTTTATAACTTATGCAAAAATGTTTAATATACATCTACAAAAATTCGGTACATATTGTAAGCATGTCAAAGGTGCGTTAATTAACAGAAGGAATGCGCTGTTTTTGTTTTCGTTCTCACCTTTCTCAATTAGAAATTCATTTATGTATTGCAGTTCTGAAATGCAACGCACGAAACCACTTTATATTTTTAACACTAATTGGTCGCACGGTGTCAGATAAACAATGAATAGAGCAAGGGCAATTTCGTATACAGACTATACCACAACCTGGACAAATTTGGTTCATGGATGTATTGAAACATAAGAGATATCGGAACGTAATACCTGTGCGAGAGAGTTTCCTGACACAGTATCTCGATAAGCCAATAAAAGGCGAGTCCTTATTGCATCTGGCACTAGGTAATAAACTAGGCCAGGTGCTAGATTTGAAGATAGGTGAACAATTTGGTGATAGTGACCACAATTCGGTTATGTTAATATTAGCGATGGGAAGAGATGGGTATATACTGCAGAGGAAGAGTTATAGATAGGGGAAATGAAATTATGACGCGATTTGGCGAGATTTAGGATGTATGGGACGAGATAGGAAACCGCAGGGGATGGGCACAATTGAAATGTAGAGCTTTTCAAGGTAAATCTACCAGGTGTCCTTGATAAATATGTACCTGTCAATCAGGGAGGAAGTGGTCGGTCAAGGGGACCATAGTATACTAATGAAATTGAACCTCTTTTGAAGAGGAATATAAAAAAAAAACTACACAAAGACGAGATATGAAAGCTCACTTAGGGTGCTTGAGAATTAGAAGTTAGCTAGGGAAGAACTAAGGAGAGAGCTAAGAAGAGCCAGGAGGGGACGTGCGAAGTCTTTGGCAGGTGGGATCGAGGAAAATACTAAAGCTTTCTACAGGTATTTCAGGAATAAAAGAATGACTAGGGCAAGATTAGGGTCAATTGAGGATCATAGTTGGAAGTTGTGCATGGAGTCCGAAGAGACAAGAGAGTTGCTAAATGAATATGTTTCATCAATATTCACACAGGAAAAATAATATAATGTTGTTGAGGAGAATATTGAGATACAGACTATTTGAGTAGCCGTGATTGATGTTCATAAGGAGGAGGTGTTGGCAATTCTGGAAGTGTGAAAATGGATAGAATCCCTGGGCCGGATAGGATTTATCCTAGGATTCTCTGGGAAGCTAGCGGGGAGATTGCAAAGCCTTTGACTTTGATCTTTATGCCATCATTCTCTACAGGAATAGTGCCAGAAGACTGGGCAATAACAAATGCTGTCCCCTTGTTCAAGAAGGGAAGTAAAGACAATCCTAATAATTGCAGACTAGTGAGCAATGTTTTGGAAATGGTTACAAGAGATAAATTTTATAATCGTCTCGAAAGCAATAATTTGATTAGGGATAGTCAACACGGTTTTGTGAAGGTTAGTTTGTACCTTACAAACCTTACTTAGTTCTTTGAGAAGGGGACCAAGATGGTGGATGAGGGTAAAGCAGTTGATGTGGTGTACATGGATTTTAAGTTTGATAAGTTTCCCAACGGTAGGATAGTGTAGAACATAATGAGGATGATTTAGCCGTTTGTATCACAATTGTCCAGCTATAAGAAGACAGAGGGTAGTGATTCATGGGAAATGTTCATCCTGGAATTCAGTTATGAGCGGTGTACTGGAAGGATATGTTTTGGGGCCATTGCTGTTTGTCATTTTTTTTTTCCTTTTGTAAATGACCTGGGTGAAGGCGTAGAGGACGGGTTAATAAATTTGCGGATGACACTAAAGTCGGTGGAGTGACTGTATGGCAGGATCTTGCAGATTACACAGGGACATAGAGGCAGAGCTAGGCTGATGGTGGCAAATAAAGTTTAATACGGAAAAATGCCAGGCGTTTCGCTTTGGATGGATTAACAAAAATACAGAGTACTGAACCTATGGTAAGATTCGTGGGGAGTGTGGACAAACCGAGAGATCTTGGTGTCTATCTGCATAAATCCCTGAAAGTTGGCACCCAGGTTGATAGGGTTGTTAAGAAGGCACATGGTGTGCTCGCTTTTGTTGGAAGAGGAATTGATTTTGAGAAACATGAGGTCATGTCGCAGCTGTACAATACTCTGTTGAGGCTACATTTATAGTTCAAGTCGCCACATTATATGAAGGATGTGGAAGCATTGGAAAGGGTGCAGAGAAGATTTACCGGCTGTTCACTAATATGGTGGGAAGGTCTTATAAGGAAAGGCTGAGGGATTTGAAGATGTTTTCATTAGAAAGAAGGATAAGAAATGTGTTAATAGACGCATACAAGATGATCAGCAGATTAGATAGGTGACAGCGAGAGCCGTTTTTCCCTTGGATGGCGATGGCGAGCACGAAGGGTCATAGCTTTAATTTGAGGGATGATGTTGTTTCTCCATCATTATCGATGAGGACCGCAACACCATTAGTCATTTTGAGGCTGGATGTGATGTGTCCAAAAAATTGACTGATCAGGCCAATTCGGGCATGGAATGTCCTGGCACATATTGGGCAGAATTTTCTAGGCACTGTAGTTGTTCCGGTGGCTGTGGACTTGCGCAGCTCGCGCTTAAGTTGTGTTTCGTCAATACACCTTACTTCGTAAAGTTGACAGCCTTTGTGGATGAGGCAGCGCCAGGTAGGGGGATTCTGTTCCAATGTTTCCGAGGCGGTCGTGTCTATGTCAAACGATTTCAGGGAGGACTTGACTGTGTTTTGAAATGTTTTTTTGGGCCCTTTATGCGACGCCTTCTGGCAGAATTCCCCAATGGTAGCTGGTAGGTTATGCGATCTTCTAGCATACAGATGACATGGTCTAGCCACCGGGTCTGCGCTCTCATCAGCAGTGTGCGGACTGATGGCAGACTTGTTCAAGAGATAACCTCAGTGTCTGGTACTTTGTCTTGTCATTTGATGCCTAATAAGACAAGTGGTGTGGAAATGATTGAGCTGCGTACATGCCTTCGATAGACAGTCCAGGCTTCACAGGCATGCATGAGTTTAGTGAGTACCGCTGTGCTGTAGACCTTCAGTTTTGTTGCTGGTCTGATTCCTCGATGCTTCCGTAAACTCGAGCACAGTCTACAGGAAGCAGAACTTGCCTTTGCTATTCTGCAGTTAACCTCTGATCAATAGTCACTGCTTGGGAGAGAGTGTTTTCATGATAAGTGAACTGGTCCACTGCCTGTAGTTCCTGCTCTGTGACTCTGATTGTGGGTTCGTGTGCGGTGCAGGGAGCAGGAGCAGACTGGTAAATAATTTTGGACTTTTTAATGTTGATGGTCAGTCAGAAGTTGTCACAAGCCGTGGAAAATCTGTCCATACTGACTTCTATGTCTGTGTCTGAGCGAGTACACAGTGTGTTGTCATCGCCAAAGAGGAAGTCTCTCAGAACATTGACCTTCAGTTTGGTAATAACTTGGCGTCTCTTCAGGTTGAAGAGCTTCTCAATCACTCTGTACTTCCGGCTGATTCCAGCAAAACTGTCCTGAAAGGCATCATTCAGCATGGCAATAAACATCATGCTGAACAGTGGGTGCGAGCAGCCAACTCTGTTTGACGTCATTGGTGACTGGGAATGCCACAGAGAATTCGCTACCGTCCAGTAGTCAACATAACATCATGGAACTGGAGTACCATCTGAATGAATTGAGCGGGGAGCGTGGAGGCGGGGTGAGGGTGGGGGGCAGTCGAACTTTGTCATGATTCTCGGCTTACAATGTCCAAGACTTTTGCAAGGTCAACTAAGGTTTTGTAGTGATCATGAGTCTGATCCTGACACTCCTGACGTTGGTGCACAGTAAAATTCATGTCAACAGTCTCGAGACCTTTGCGGAAACCACTCCGTGACTGTCGAAATAGGCCCAGCTCCAGATGAGTGACAAGGCGATTTGTGAGGACTCTTGCGAAGATATTGTATTCCTGTGATGGAGAGCAGTGAGATTCTTCAATTGTTGTTGCATACTTGCTGATTGTGTTCCTCTTGTAGAGGTGTACGATGGAATCATCATTGAGTTCCTAAGGAATGGATCCTTGTTTCTAAAATGACTGGAGCAGCTTGGTGAGCTTCTCGCTAAGTATAAGCCAATCAACTTTGTAGATCTCTGCGGGTATGGCATCTGCAGCTGGAGTTTTCCCACTGGATAGCTGGCTGACAGCTATTGTGATTTCAGCTACTATCGATGGGTCATCCATGGCGCTGTTAATATCGACCCGTGGAATCGTGTCGATTGCTTCAACGTTAATAGATGGGCTGAACACTTCAAAGTGTTCTCTTAGGAACACTTGTTCCAAAGTGGGATCTGAGTCCTCTCTGTAATGAGAGTTGTCCAATCTGTTTTCAGGAGGCAGGGTGGATGGGAACACCCAACAAGTTGAGATCCGTAGAAACTGTTGAGAGCTTCATAGAACCGTTTAAAGTCGCTTCTTTCACCAAATCCCTGTATTTCATCTGCATGACTCTTAGGCAGGCATCCTGCATTTTGGGCAGTTTATTCTGGACTGTTCTGTGAGTACTGGAAAAAAACATTTTTTCTCTTGGCAGCTGATGATGTGATCTTTTAACAGGTCCAATGAAGACACTGTTTTTCAACAAGTAGAGCCCGTATCTCCTCATCATTTTCATCGAACCGGTCAATGCATTCAGCATCCCTATAACCTTCCCATTCGCCCTCGGCGCTGTCTGCGAGGTGTAGGTCAGCAAACATGATTTTTAAGTTCTTATCCAGTGTTGAAACTATGCCAGAGTTTTATTTTAGCTTGGCCGCATTGATTATTTTCACGGAATTGCTTTCTTGTGGTCGCCTCTTGGGTCTGATATGGAGCCTCATTTTGGAGACAATCACCCTGTGATCTGTCTATCAGTCAGCATCACACATGGCATCACACATGGCCTTGGTTACTCTGGCATCCTGCCTGTCTTTTCTCCTGACAATGACACAGTCGATAACATGCCAATGTTTAGAGCGGGGATGCATCCAGAAGGTCTTGTTACGGTTAGGCAAATTGAAGGTTGTGTTAGTGATGAGGAGGTCTTGTGCTGCACAGATCTTCAGTAAGAGTTGGCCATTACTGTTACACTTCCCCATTCCATGCCTCCCAATGACTCCCTGTCAGATTGCAGAGCCACGCCCTACTTTTGTACAGAAATCACCAGGCAAGATCAGCTTGTCAGTACTGCTCACTGCTGATAGTAGGGCGTTTAGTTCTTCGTAAAACTTGACTTCATCTCGTCCGGATTGTTCACTTTTGGGGGCATAGGCGCTGATGAAGGTGGCTCGCCTTCTGTTCTGTAGCAGAAGCTGTAATATCGTAAGCTGCTCGTTCACACCTTTAGCATGTTTCCGAACAAGGTGATCCTGATGGCAAATCCAACTCCAGCATCACGACGCTATTCACTTTCCAGAAAAAGAAAAATGCATCCACGTCCAGTTTCAGTCAACTGACCTATGTTGGCAAGACGAATTTCACTCAGGGCGGCAATGCCAATATTGTATCTTGCAAGTTGTCCGACAACTAATGCATCACTAAGACAACTCCTCGTCACTTCTTTCTTGTCTGCGTGCTGTAGGGTTGCCCCAAAGCGTGCACACGTTCCAAGTGCCTATGGTGAGCAGTGTCACCTTGTGTAGTTTTTTTTTGTTTGTTCGACCACAAGGTGAGATCTCCATTAGCAACACTAAACTGGAAGGGTGTAGTGAAGCAGGCAATGCTTAGGACACCTTTTTCAGCCCCTTACCATTCAACGAAGCAGTGAGTTCCTGAAGAGGACTGCTCAGTCGCCCAGGTTGATGTCGAGTTTCACTACTGCTTCTGTCAGCAGAAAACGATCATTGGACCTGAACCGCCTGTATGCAGGTCTATGAATACAGCTCCCAGTATATCCACACCTGCTGCTTCGCTGCTCGTCCAGCGCCACAGGACTTCAAAGATCGAACAGCATATTGATGATGATGATGTGTCAAAACTAGCGCTTGATTAGTGAGGGAGACTTGCGCAGCACCAGACTCTCACGCTCATTACCCAATTGCCATCCAGATCCAGTGGCAAGGCAAGATTCAAAACGGTTGGAGATGGGACTAGGAACAATGGATGACCAGGACGCATTTTGTGTCTTGTCCTGCTCTTCGCGTTCCACGAAGCTTGCAGAGACCGCCTTTTTGACCATTGGACCTTCCATTGGTCTCATCCGCTCGATCCGCCAGATTCTGTCTTTACCTGTTGGGATAGACATCTTGAGGGATGATAGATATAGGAGAAATATCAGAAGTAGGTTCTTTACTCAGAGAGGAGAATCTTGACCCCTTCATCTGTTTCTCCTCTTATTCAAATACCACTCCCACCCCCGGTGCCCCCTCCTTCCGATGGATCAGACGGCTCCTGTAACACAACTGATTGATTTTGTCGTTTTCTTTAGTTGCTCTGAAGCTAATGAAAGAGGAGTAAGAGTAAGGATTGCAGGCAGAGGAAACCCAGGACTTACCACTCGCAGGAGTGGATGGAAACTGCCACAGTTCAAGGAAGTGGCTGGCATCCAACCCTTGGAGGTGGAGGGAATGGGAGCTGGAGGGAGGTTCGTTGGAGGAGAGGAAGGAGAAGGGACTGTTGTGTCTCTGGACAAATGTCAGACACTGTGCGCTACTGATGGCTTTGACTCCAGGAGACAGTCCAACACCTTTGCCACAATATACAGGACCTGGTGTCTTGGGGCAAGGCGCGGTAGAGGTGGGGGAGGGGCGGGAGAGGGGGATGGGGAGAGGTTGGGGTGAAGTGGTATGGGGATACCAACTCTCAGTGACTGTTAAATTGATGGCCGCTCTTGAACACTTATGACACTGGCTCCTTCCAGACACCCAGTATAGATGAATGTGGCATTTCACGGTCAGCTGCACCAAGGAAGTCACGGATTCACAGTGTCCCTGATCTGGGTAGTATATCAAATTTTACCTGGATCAGGTCCAGCAGGAAGGCTGAATTGCAGGATTCGCCGCTATTGAGTTCATTCGTAATATGCAGGGCACTATAGATTGCGTCTGTCCCTCGTCAAGGTCCCAGTCAGGAATCCACGAACATTCAATGGAAAGGTGCTCCACTCGCTAAATGTCTGATAGGTTTGTGATCACAAGATTAACATCATGCATGTCTGCGCCAGACACCCCGGCAGTGTGCATGAGAGTTTCATACTGATGAGCTCAAACTTGTTTGAGATGGTTAGGAGGATCCTAGGCTGCAGAGATGGTTCTTGGGCGACATGGGCTACCTCCATCGCTCTTTGTTGATGATGTCTGTGTGGAGGCTTGTGACTGATCTGGAGACCCGGTCTCATGAGGGTCACATCGCCAAACACTCTTTTCTGAATAGATACATATATGTCCTCAAAATGCGGTTCAGTAGCCTGGACAACTCTAGTAGGCCCCCAAAATGCAGCGCCCTGTTTTTTTTTTTCCCCGCATTGTGGTAATGTTCTTTGCTCTACACAACCTGGCGAAACAGAGCAGACCCTTTGGAGGAGGAAGACATAGAGTCTGTCAAGATAATTTCGCTTGGGAGGAGGCCACACAGCAGGAAGAGGAGAAGAAGAGGAGGACCAAGGTGAGCAGCATGAACTAGGAGGTGGAGGTATCGCATCGGGATTAGGCATGTGAACACGGAGAGGGAAGAACTGATTAAACAATACTTCCCTTACTCGGTTCCTCTGTTTCTGTCCGTTGGTTACAATGATATGTGATAAGGAGTAATAATGTCTCCATAATGGGAATTCGCTGACCACATTTCCCCAACACTAGTCTGTTCTGATGCATCAATTCAGCTGCGACATGTAAACTATTAAGGCCGGCGGAAATTTTATTGAACTTTTTCTTTTAATTTCTGTTCCTACCGGCCCATCTGATTAAGCCATGCGGTAGTTCGTCCGCTTGAATCACAGTTATGCTGCGAAATCAGTTCCACCTTAATCATTGGACAAGACAACCATTCTTGTATTGTTTGGAGTTGTTATTCTCAGGTATTCTTTCCATGTCAACGACATCAAAATGTAGTACTGACAAACAGTTTGAGCACAGACTATACTTCATGATTGGTAAAACATTGTCTTGTCCATTTTTGAACAAATATCATTCAGAATTGGTGATTCGGATTAAAATTTTTGGTCTCAGTGTGTGAATCTGTTCTTAACGAATGTCTTGCTGGTGGAAGAGGACCTAGTTTAGAATAAATATGACCGTTCCTATATTCGTTTATTACAACTACACGAAATTGAGGAATTTACTTGTCCACTGCAAAGCTCTCCAACGATAAGTATTGGCCCGCAATGCTAACAAACATATATTTACAACATCAACAAAGTTTTTTTTTTCTCTGCCAATTAGATTGGATTGTCATGCATGATTTATGATTTCAAATTTTCTGCAGACATTTCCTGCAGTTGATGATTGAATTATGAAATAATACGGTTGATTTCCCATTGATGCCATGAAGATATACAATCCGCTTTGGGAAAACATGAAAACTTACCTAGAAATCACCAACATAGTATAATGTCCACCACGTGAAAATCACCATTGTTTAAGACTCCAAAGTTTAGAATTCATTTAATGAAAACTTTCGGTCGTTCCTACCTGCATTTTGTAAAGCTTCTATAAGTTTCTTAATTTCTGTTACGTTAGTATTTATCAGACATTACTTGTGTAATCATGATCAATTTTTTTTTCACTTCTTGATAACTATATATACATGAGTCAGTTGCGGAATACACGTTATAATTGTCTCCATATTTTCCATATAGCGAAAGGAAAACGTGAGTACGTTCTAATACCACGAGTAAAACATTTTCAAGGGTTATCTCTGTTCTGTGCTAGTCATGAAAATGATTCTACGAAGCTAACTAACATTAACTTAAACATCTAAATTGCCATGTTTTCTTTTCTAGTGATGCTGACCAAATTGACGTACTGCTTCACTTTTATTTTAATCAGTCAGGAATATTGAGACACCACACAAGTAAACGGAAATATTATAATGCAATCATCGTTAACGCAAAACATAATGTATCTGGCCAATGCTTGCGCTGAAACATAATGGGTCAATGCATGTTTTTTTTTTGTTAGAGGCCAACTATGTCAGCCGGAATAATTCACTGTTCTAGCTTCTTGTTGTTACATTCAGTTCGAACCACCTTCAGCTGCCTGAACAAATATTTTCGTCCGAAATATAGATACGGATACTTGCTGATACTTATCAAGTCTTTGGCTAATTCTGTTTAGTGTTCACTGTTCATTTTATACAAAAGCAGACCACTGAACAGGCACGGCACGTGAAATCGTTGGCACGGTTTTGAATTCGTGTAAATACAGCAGTGACAACCTAGAATTTAATAAGAGCGGGAATGTTATTAGATATATAATAAAAGCCTCAACAATTCATAAACCATATGGCACTGTCCCAGATCGATGATATTCCATCTAAATTAACAAATAATGATGCTGTTCGAAAGGGTCATGGACCTCCCTTTTCCACATGTCTTCAATGTGAATATACTGACACAATATGCAACGAAAAAGATCGATGTCATGCTGGTATTAATTGAAAACTGATCGAAATAATAAGTTCTGAAGCGTTGCTACATTTGCATAGAAGTTTGGTCTGGCTGTACCCGCGGTATCGTGTACAGATTTAATCGCATTTAATCTGCAAACATACACTTGTCTGCGAAGGAGTATAACAGATGTTTCCAAAACAAAAACAATAAATTTATGTGATTGAGAAAGAGCTTTTAGAAAAACAATCTATGTTTTGTAGTGTTAGTAGTAATGCAACATTGTGTCATTGAAGCAGACAGCATTATTTCAGGGCGTCTCTGCGTAGATGAAGAAAAGAACGGGGAATGGAAAATTTCTATCCTACTGTGGATGGGGATTGGATAAGAAAATCTGAAACGGTCTCAGAATAACTGATAAGGCATTTGGGATTTTCTATCCAAAACACCGCCAAAGACTGGGCCATTAACTACATTTATTGCAGATAGCAAAAGGCATGATTGTACTAAATACATCAAAGAATGTGTGAGAATGCACAAAACTCTGATGAACGTTAAAAAAAAAATGGGCTCTCGAGGACAAATGGTCTATTTCTGATGTTATGTCCCACGTTCCTTTGATTAGACCCATACGACCATAAAGCTCAGGGGCAAAATTAAACTATTGAGCACATCGAGACTGTTCCACATTTCAGGCATAGTTTTTTTTTCTCATCTCTGTTCTCCTGTTTTTTCCCCATTATTAATCAAGAACCTATCTATCTCTGTCTTGAGCCTCCGCAGTTTTCTTCGGCAAAAGTGTTCCAAAGAATCATCAATCTCTGGCTGAAGAAATTCCTCTTTGACCTTGTTTTAAAAGTTTAAGATTGAGTTTCTGCCCTCCGGTGCTTGTTTTCCCTACCAGTGGAAATATTCCCTCCACATTTATTCTGTCAAAGCTTCGCAGATTCCTATAAGTATCAATAAAATCCACTCTCATCCTTCTAAATTCCACCGAATACAGACACTGAGTCATCGACCGTTCCTCATATGAAAAATGTTCATTCCAGGAATCATTCTCGTGAATCTCCTCTGAACATTTTCCAAAACCAACACAAATTATCTTAGATATGGGGTACAAAATTGCTCACAATACTAAAATGAGGTCTGGCCAGAGCCTTCTAGAGCCTCAGAAGTATACCCTTGCTTTTGCCTTTCAGCTCTCTCGATGTGAATTCTCACATTGCAATTGTCTTCCTAACTTTCGACTGAACCTGCAAGTTAACCTTAAGAGGATCTTGAACAATGACTTCCAGGTCCCTATGAGTTTCTAATTTTCTAAGAATTCTCCCATTTAGAAAATAGTTTATGCTTTCATACCTCCTTCCAAAGTGCATAACCTCGCTTTTTTTGCCACATTGTATTCTGTCCGTCACTTCTTGCAGCAATCTCCTAACTTGTCCAATGTCTTCTGCAGCCCCACGGTTACCTCAATACCACATGCCAATGTCCATATCTTTGAATTCTTTGATTTCAGACTTTAACTTTGTTTATTTCCACAAATTTTTCTTCCAACAAGAAATTTGATTAGATGGTGCTACTTTGAACTTAGATTTCCAAAATGTAACCCAATCAGAATTATATCAATGGTTAGAAGAAGAAAAATGAAATATTTTATCGTAACGATTGACCGATGAGCGTGTTTAGAGAAATATATAGCTGGCATAGCATATATCTTAATCTAACTTGTTTATATTCACGTGGGTAAGTTTTAAATTCAGCAGTTTAACAAAGATCGTTGCCGATGTCTCAAAGAGTTCCAGTCTGCAGCTATGATTCTGACAAATCGACTAAATGCATGGTTGCTAATTTATCTGATAATCCAAAAATGATACGCAAAATATGAAGTATAGTGAGCACGAATAATATGCAAATGGATTTAAATTATTAAAATGATTGGCAAAACTGCACTTTGAGTAGAAAGTGAAAAATATGACATTATGCACTTTGAGTGAAAGAATGTGGACATATCTAATTTGGACATATTTACTAAGATAATATTGCTAGAGACACACGGGATTCTGTGAACTTGCTTGGCAGAGGGGTGTGATCCAAAACAGTAGGCAGACAGTAAAAGAGAAAGTTGAGGAGAACACCGACAGTAAAGTGAGCACGTTAAGTAGTAAAGACAGTGTCAGTAATCCTAGTATTGACAAATCAGGCAAAAGCAGGACACCGAGCAATGGAATTCAGAACTGAATTACAGTTATTTCAATGCAAGTGGCCAAAAAGGAAAGGAAGATGGCGTCAAGGCATGGATACGTATATGAGACTGGGAAAATTTAGTTATTTCTGAAAATGTCCAAGGGAGGGACAGGATTGGCAGCTCATTGTTTCAGGGTAGGAATATTCTAGGAAAGATGCAACTGGAGGTAGGAGAGGAGAGAGAGTGACACTTTTGATTAAAGAAAACGTCATGGCAGTACAGATTGGTGAAATTTCTGGGGCTTCACCCATTGATTCTCTGTAGATAGACCTGAAAAATATGAATGGCGAAATCACGTTTTCTTTCAGGATTGTAATATTGGCTCCCAAATAGCCAACAGGAAAGTTTGGAGCAATTATGTGAGGCGATTGCACATAGCTCTATGAAATACAGGGTGGCAATGGTCGTGGACGTCAATTTTTCCAAAAATTAACTGGTAGAAGCATTGCTTTAAGGCTGGGATGGACAGAAATTCGTTGATTGTTTTCAGGACCAACTTTTTTCTCAGAATTTGGATAGCCAACGAAAGAAGGAAGAAGATTTGAACCTCCTCATGCGAAATAAGGAAGAGCCAGTTTCAGAAATATTACTGAGAAATCACTTTGGAACCAGTGAGCATAATAGTATTAATTTTAATATAGCTTTAGAGAATGATAGTTCTGACCCAAAAGTTAAAGTTCTAATTGGAGAAGAGCAAATTTCGATCAAAATAAACAGAGGCTGCCAAAAGTTGATTTCAGAATTTGTTCGCAGGCAAAGTGACAGTTGGAAAATGGCGGGGGGCGGGGAGACTGGGGGGCGGGAAGTCAATCAAAAGTGTGTTAACGAGGATTCAGAGTAAGAACATTTTTTTAGAGTGAATGGTAAGCCTTGAAGAAATAGCGCACGCTGGATGACTCATGAACTTGAGGCCTTGGCCAAGAAGCATGTGAAGGCATATGACATGATAAGCCAGGGTGTGATCGAACGCATGTCTTGAAGAGTATCGAAAATGTAAGAGTAAATTTAAAAGAAAATCAGCAGGAAAATGGGACCTAAGATGGTTTTGGCAGATAAGGCAAAGGTGAATGCAAAGAGCTACAGATACATGAAGGGGAAAACAAGAGTAACTGGGGAGGGGGGTTGAAAAGAACATCTATTGTGAGTAAGTTGCTAGTAGGAATTCTGAGAGACATTATCTCCTGAGCTCAGACAGGCAATGACTAGCTACGGACAGTCAGCATTGATATATAAGTGGAAGAAATGTCTCACAAATTAGATTGAGTTTTTTGAAAGGATAAGCGGGGATGTAAACGAAGCCAGTACAGTTGATACTGTCTACATGGACTTTAGCAAGCCCTTTCTCAAGGTGCTGAATGGAAGATTATTGCATAAAGGTATATGCCACATGATTTATAATGAGTTAGCCAAATTGATAAGAAAAAAGATGTTTGATGACAGATGCTATGGCAAAGTTTTTTTTTTAACAAACTCGAAGACTGTAACTGGTAATGCATTTCAATGATCCATGCTTAGTGAAATAGTCGATTCTGACAACGATTTAGTAAGCGTCGTTAGTAAGTCTGCAGATGACGACCGTTCGGAAGGTAATTTAGGACTGCAATGGGATCTTGAACAGTCGTGTCCTTGGGCTGACGAATGGCAGATTGAGGTTAATTTTAAAAATTACAAGGCAATACATTTTGGTATATCGAATCAACTCAAAACTTCCTAAGTTAACGGTAGGGAATTGGGGAGATTTATAGAACAAATGAATTTAGGAATACAGGTTCATATTTCCTTGGAAATGGAGCCACAGTTGGACAGATTGGTGAAGAAAGTATTCAACATGTTTACCTTCATGGATGTGACGATGAATGCAGGAGTTGGGGCGTCTTTTTGAAGTTCTCCATGACATAATCAATATTGTGTAAAGTTCTGGTCTCGCTATTATAGGAAAGATAGTATTAAAGGAGAAAAAAAATACAGGATGTATGTATTAGGATGTTGCCAGTGCTTGACAATTTAGGTTAAAAACAGAGCCTGGATAGATTGGCATTTTGTTCGCTGGCGTGTAAGAAACTTAGAGGTTATCTTTTTGTGTCCGATAAAATAATGAGGGAAATAGGTCAGAACGATAGTTCACATTTGTTGTCAAATATAGGGGCGACTCAAACAAGAAAACATAGGTTCAAGATAAGAGGCAAGAGATACGTAAGGGTCCAGAGGGGAAACTCATTTACATAGACGTGGTGAGTGTCAGAAACAAGCCGTCAGATGTTGGTATGGATTTTGTTTTGCATTTTAAGCCGCATATAACTAGTCTCACGAGTAACATGGGTACAGAGGGATATGAGCCAAACACGGGCAATTGGCAATAGCATCGAGGTTAAAAATAGGGGCCGCATTGAAAACGATGGGCAGAATGGCCTGTTTCCATGCTGCAAACCTCTATGACGCTATAATTGGTGCAGGAATATCCGAAAGAGTTGGACTAAAGACATAAACGACACTTGAAAGGAACTGTGCGCTCATTGCAAGTAATACCAAATACAAACGTTGCTCTGACATTACTGCATCGGTACAAGTTTCTAGTTGCATTACGTTTATTGTGTATTGTAACTTATCGAAATGTACTATTTCATTATAAATTTTATTTTGAATATATCCGCGACCAGAGGCTATTTCATGTGGAATCTTCGCACTGGTGGATCAATAGACGTTGGCGAACTAATTTATGCGAACATATTGACATTCTGAAGTGGCTTGACAGCACAAATATTCCCATAAAATGTTTCTGTTCTTTGGGGTAAACTTTAACAAGCGCACACAATCAAAAATGTGCTTATCCCCTGATTATTGTTTGTGCTAGTGGGCACAGTTTTGTTTCTTCCATCAGGTCTTTATTCTGCGGAATAGTAATCCCCAGGCAGTGCATGTCAGTAAATACATCCAAAGTTGGATGGTGTTGCCCAGACAACTTTGATCATTAAACACATTAATATGCGAGTCTTTGTTGTTTTTTTTTAATTAGACCTAAACGGTTATAGGATGCAGACAGAAATATTGAGTTGAACTGACAGGGAGGTCAGGCATTCAATAAAATGCAAATCTAAGGTTATTTTCGTCTTGCTGCTACAATAGAGTTATATTATAACGTTCTGCTGGTGCAATAACAAATATCAATCACCGATGAACGTTTCCACTTTGTCGGAATAATAGAAAATCAGAGCATTATTGAGGTGGAGTGTTCAGAGCTTGCTGCATCACTGAACGAATGTATGTATGTTATTGTACATATAATTACAAATTTGAAGGTTATTCAATATACAGAAAGAGGGTATTTGACATATCATATCTGTATGTGGTATACCCTGGAAAAAGCAAATTCCCTCTTCGTTGTTCTGCAGATTTGTATGAACAAATAAATAATGAAACACAATGATGCGTCTATAATAGCCGAGAAGACAATATGCATTTTCACTTTTACGACAATGGGACGGGAGACAAAGTGACGAAGTTTGATCTACTATTGTGTGCACATTGTTCATACCAGGTTTGGATTAATTTGGACAGATTTGCCTCCTTACTAAAGCAGGCATATATTTATTTTGCGTGTTATTAAGCGAAGATTGCTCCCAAACTTAAAAAAAAACTCAGCTGCTTTGTCTCACAGCATCATTGGAGCAGGAAACTGAATTAGCCTCTAAAATCCATATGATTATTCGTTAGACGTGAGGACAGGGAGAAATATGATAGATTGCATATCACGTGTGAGCGGGTGGATCAGCTAAAGCAGAATAAAGGTTAGTGATGTGGGAAGCTGTAAAAGACTGCATCATAATGTGTAGGACGACGAATCAATGACAGTACAAATGTTGACAGAAGATGCCAATAATTTCAGGAAGTTAAGACATGCGCCAATGGGAAATAGAATGTCATTGGTTAGAAAACAAAAAGAACTATCAAGTGACAGTCATTAAGTAAAAGGCAATGGCTCGTTACGGCAAAAGAGATGGTTGGAATGAAAAACGTCTCATGCTGCAGGAGATTGCAGATTTGAACGGAGTTTTGCATCCTGAGGATTGTGTTATGCTTTATCAGAAATTGCATTCTCCTGTCTCCAATTTGCCCGGAGCTTCACTGGAATATTGCAGCAGGTCAATGATAGGCAATTGTGCATGAGTGAAAGATGCTAAAATAAAATGGCAAGCATCAAGAATGTTTTGGTCAGCTTTACCATCTGAAAGAAGGTCATAAGGTCACAGAGGATGACAGCACGAAACAGATCCTTCAGTTCTACTTATCCATGCCACCCAGTTTTTTATCATTAAGCAAGTCCCAATTCCCCGCAACTGGCCAATTTCTAACAATATTCCCAGGTTACGGTCTAAATACTACTCGAAAGACAAAATTCTACTGGCTGAAACTAGTACATCTGGCTGCTCGGTCAAGACACTCAACGCGCTCCGTGTGTAAACATTAATTCTCCGACATCTTGCAACTCTCTGTTCTCACCTTAAAATGGTGCCCTCTAGTTTAGTCTCCCCTCCCATTGGGAAAAATGCTGAATATCTACTGATCTATAAACCTCTTATTGCCAAGCATCCTGATAATATCACTCCTAAGCACCCTACACTGAAAGGAAACAGTCACAGTCTATCCAGCCCCTCCTTGTAACCCAATCTTTTAAGTGTTGCTAGCACCTTAGAATGTCTTTTCTGAATGTATTTCTAGTTTAATAGTATATGTTCTATAAACTGGACGGAGTATACAAAGTGTGGTCTTGCCAATATCTTGTGCAACTTCAACAAATCATCTGTTTCATTTTCCAGTGTTTCTAACCAGTGAAACCAAACATGCTAAATGATTTCTTCAGGGCCTTGTCCACCTGTGACTTATTTTTTCAGGTCTCACGTAATTGCCCCCTAGGTTATTTTGCTCTTTATGTCTCCCTAGCGCCCTACCATTAACTCCTGCCGTCATTCAGTTTACCACGTAACCTAGCAGAACGTAAAATAAACTAAATATGCCATTCATCAACCCTCTGGCTCAATTTACTGAAATCCAGTCGCAGTCCTACATCACCTCCTTCACTGCCAACATGCCATATATCGTGGTGTTATGTGCAAAGTGACTGATTATACTTTCTACATTCTCACCCAAACCATTAATACAATGTACAAATAACAATACAAATGCATCGGGCACGCCGATATTTGCATACCTCCAGTTTGAAAAGAAAGACAATTTTCTACAACCAGAATCTGCCTTCTGTCATCAGGCCAATTTTGTATAAAATTGGCTGCCTCATCT
This sequence comes from Sphyrna mokarran, assembly GCA_024679065.1. Lineage (NCBI taxonomy): Eukaryota > Metazoa > Chordata > Chondrichthyes > Carcharhiniformes > Carcharhinidae > Sphyrna > Sphyrna mokarran. The sequence goes on from JAGIQG010000009.1 coordinate 100,473,493, forward strand.
TGGAAACCGACCATATGCTACCCCAGTAAAGGACGTGCTGAAGCCCATGTAGATCATACTGACTGCACCTCCCTCATCTACCTTCTTGGTAACCCGATTGTAAAACTCAAGCAAATTTATGAGACAGGAACTTCCACTTGCAAAGCTCGCTTGTAGTCCTAATCATGCCTTGCTCGTCTAAACGTCTGCAGAGGAAGTCGCTGAGAACGTCTTCGAACAACTCAGAAGATGCTCGCAAAGAAGTCATCCAAACTGAATACGCCTTCTGAGTCTATAGGCATTTCATTCTAAGCATGGGAAAATGACACTCTAAATGATTACATGCAAACGAGAGGTTCCTTCATTTGAAGTATATGTTTTGGGTTCTTAAAAATTAAAAGGAAGGATTCGAATCTGCAGGCGTCGTATCTGTACTGATTGCAATCAACGGTGCACTGGGAATGACAAGGGGAATTGGGCGTGAGGCAATTGTTGAGCGGTGTTGCATTCTTGATACGGGGGTTGAATGGGTTATTGAGTGAGGAAAGTGGAGTCTTTGTTTTCCCAATAGTCTTGGCAGTTCAGAATAATAATTGTGATGATGCATTAGATGGATTCTGCAGATCGCGCAAGGTTGGGTAGGAACATACGTAAGAAAATGCAATGTAGGAGCCGGAGTAGATTATTCAATCGTACCATTGTTCATCAGCCTGTGACTACAAATTCAGAACCATGCATAGTTCGATAACCTTTCACCGTTTGTTAGTCAAGACTCGATATATGTGCGTTAACAGGGGCGGCAACGTGGCAAAGTTGTTAGCATTGCCACCTCTCAGCGCCAAGGACCTGAGACTGATTCCCGGTGTGGCTTGTAATCTGTGTGAAACTTGCTCATTCTTCCTTGTCTGCGTGTGTCTCTTCCGGGCACTCCTATGTTATCCACAGTCTAACTGTGCGCGGATTAGTTTGATTTGTCATGACAAATCGTCCCTTTACCGGGGGACTTGCTCAGTTAAATGCACGGGGATAGGGAATGGGTGGGATTTTGGTCGGTGCATACTCGATGGCCCGAATAGTCTCCGTCTGCAGGTTAGTATTCTACGATTCTATTCTATTAACAATATTCAAAGACTCTGCTCCTATTATCTTTACATAGACTGAAAAAAAAACAAAGCATCCTAATCTTTGTCTTACAAGAACGAAGCAAAGGAACACATCTATCCAGTAGAGGGCAGCATTGTGACGCATCTGATTCATTGTTGTCCGGAAGCAACATGTATTGAGAAGTGGGAAACAAATGATGTGATGTCATGGAGTTGTCAAGCGCTGCAATAATGCTTTCCTCCCTCCATTCTCCTTTAACCAAATAAAAAAAATGGTGGCTGTGAGGAGATAAAAATAATGCGTCTTCTTGCCTTTTGCAATAATAGAGGACACAAGGGAAGGAACTAATTGGCAAGTACGACGGTCGGGTGAGTATTGAGTAGTTTTATCATTCATAGACTCAGATGTCTTTACTATGGTTTGTAGATTGTTACGGTTATTTTGGTAGAATGAGAGCAGGATATAAGAACCTGAGAGATTAGTACATAATCTGAAACACAGCATATTTCAAAAGTGTGATTTGACATTATTGGAGAGCCTCAAGAAGTAGTTTTCTCCTCTTGCGCCAGTTGGCAGGTTTGGATTGATCCAATTCCCCGTGTCAGCATGTTTGTAAGAAGAGTCTCTGACTACAGCTCCGGTAAGCTCGAGTTTGAGATCTGGACCGGCACCTCAAGACACTCTGGAGCATCCATGGGGCTGAACATATCGTGGATAATACTTAGAGAGAGATAGTAACAATGCAGACTCAGATTGAACATGCAGAAACCGAGTAGGTGACCAACAGGTTGAGCAATAGAGATAGAAAGGTAGTGTAGGGATGTCCTGTAGCCATTTCATTGCAAAGCTGACAGACCACTTGGATAATTTTGAGGGGAATGGTCTCTCAGGGGAAAGCAACACAGCCAAACTCCTCGTACAGTGTTTCGTTCTGCTGCGAGGGGTAAAAAAAAGTGAGCCAGCGGAATAGTTATAGGGATTCAATTATAAAGTAAATGGAGAGATGTTCCTGTGGTCGCAAAAAAAATCCAGGATGATATATTGCCTTCCACATGCTAGGGTCTAGGATGTCTCAGAGCTTGTACGGAATCCTGTGGAAGGGAAGTTGAGCAGACAGATGTGACACTCATTGTACAAATGGCATCTGTAAAAACAAAAGCCATAAATGAGTAATACAGGGAGCTGGAAAAAAATAAGAAATCGGATTTCAAAGTTAGCGTTGTAATGACTACAGGTGTCACGTGCCAGTCAAAGTAGTAATCAGAGCTAATATTGGATGAATATGTGGCTGAAGAGATGGTGTCAACGGAAGGATCCCACATTTCTGGAATATTAGGAAAGATTCTGGGGGAATGGGACCTGTACAAATTCGAAGGTTTACATCTGGGCAGCAATGGGAATGATGTACAAGCGAGACTATTTGCTAGAGCGGTTGGTGAGGCAGTTGTGTGAAAGAATATTAGCTCTGGAAATATGGTGGGGCGAATTGAGAAATAACAAGGTGCAAAAGACATTTGCGGTGCTACATGCAGACTGCCAAGCTACAGTGATTATGTTGGAATTGACATTAAACACGAAATTATGGATGTATGTTATCATGGGTATTTCAAAACTGCAGAATGGATGGACCACTCAATTTAGCCATGATGCGGTAGAGGAGGTAAAAGTTGGTGAGAGTATTAGCTCTTTTGTCAAATATCTTTTACTTTCTTAGAAAGCAGAGGTGCTGGTGGGCTTTCTTAACTATAGCGTCGGTATGGGAGGCCTCGACAGGTTGTTGGTAAAGTGGACACCTAAAAACTTGAAGCTCTTGAACGCTTCTACTCCATCCACGTTGATGAAGAAGACACCTTTTCTACCTCAGTGGACGTGGATTTCTTGGCCATATGTAGATGAACCAACGAGGGAGCATCGAATCTTAGACTGGATGTTGTACATTGCGAAGTGAATTGTTGCAAACTTGATGTGCGAGACCACTAGGAAGTGAACGACCCTATCATAATGCATTTTTTTTGTCAGCATGGAGAGTGAAGTAATTGATTCAAAGTTGAGAGTACTGAATCATAATAAAGGAAACAATGACGTTATGAGTCGTGAGGTGGCCTTGATAGATTCAGAGAGTTACTTAAAGATAGGACAGTAGAGAGGCAATGACAAGCATTCAAGGGACGCAACTGATTATTCTTCTCTAGCGCAACAGAAAAATGGGTCAAAGGGTCAATCCATGCCTTACAATGGAAATTTGAGATAGTCTCCGATCCAAAGAAGAAGGATATTATTTTTGTGCAATAATAGGTCTGAGGACTGGGAACAGTTTAGAATTCAGCAAAGCAGGACCAAAGAATTAATTAAGACAAATGCAGGGGGAATACATGGACTAACACAAAAAAAAAACATTATATAGGTGTATGAAGAGAAAGAGGTTGGTGAAGACAAATAATGGCTCCCTACAGAAAAGGGAGAATATATAATAGGAGATGATTAAACGGCTGAGCAACTGAATACATATGTTGGTTCTGCCTTCCCAAAAGTCGCAGAACATCATATATCATATTACATTGCCCAAGATTTAGCGAAAGAAGAAAAAAACTCAGGGAGAAGGGCATTAATAGAAAAATGTTGCTGAGAAAATTAATGGGATTGAGAGCGGATAATTAACAAGGGCTTTATAGTCGACGTCACACAGTACTGAAGGAAATAGCATCGTAATAATGGACGTATTGCTGTCCATCTTCCAGGATTCTACAGACAATGTAGCAGATACTGCAATCGAACGTTAGTACATATTACACCAACATTCAAAAAAAGGAAGTAGAGAAAAAAATAAGAAATTATAGACAAATAAATTTAACATAGATCAAAGGAAATTTCTCGAACCCATTATCAAGAATGTTTTGGAAAACCATTAAAAAAGCAGTGGCGGGATCAGACAGTCATAATGAATTTATGAAGGGAGGCCATTCATGACAAATCTGTTGAAATTCTTTGAAAATGTAACTTGTCGCCTTGACAGGGGACGCCAGTTCCTGTAGTATATCTGAACATCCACAAAGCGTTTGACAAAATCCCTTTAAGGGATTATCATGCAACATTAATGTGCATGTATTGCCGGGAACATATTGCGGTGGATAGAAAACTGGTTGCCAGGGAGGAAACTAAAAGAAGAAATTAATGAGATTTTTTTTTTTTAATTGGCCAGAAGGAAATGGTAGTCTACCACAAGGATCGGTGCTGGGAGCCGAACAAGTTACAGTACGTATTAATGATTTGGATGAGTGAACACCATGCATCACTTCAAAATTTGCAAATGATACCAAGTTGGCTGTGAGGATGGGCTTTGAGAAGGATTTGGCAATCATTCCGCATGACCTGTACAGATGGAGTGAGTGGGCAATTACATGACACATGCAGTATAATTTTTATAAGGTGAGATTATTCATTTTGGAAGAAAAAAAAACAATAAGGCATATCACTACATGTACGGTTGTAAATTGGGAGAGGAGAATGTGCAACAGGACCTCAGTGTCCTTGTGCACCAGTCACTGAAGGTAATCATACAGTTGGAGGACGGCATGAAAAAAAATGTACGCTGGACTTCATTGCGAGAAGTTGTGAGTGCAGGAAAAGCAATGCCGTGTTACAATTACACAGGACTTTGGTGAGGTCACACCTGGAATGTGGTATACAGTCGCCTTTGCTGAAGAAAGATAATCTTACACTAAGGAAATGCGCCTAAGGTTTAGCAGGCTGATTCTGGATATGGATGAATTGATGTTTGAGGAGAGATTGATTCGACTAGGACTGTTTTCACAGGAGTTCAGACGATTGAATGTCTCATGGTGATTTTTACATTTCCAACAGGAAATATACCCGAATAAACAGGATAGATGCAGGAAGGATCTTCCCGATGGTAGGGAGTCCAGAACCAGGTGTCACAGCCTGATAATACAGGATCGATCACTTAGGGCAGAGATGAGGAGACAGTTCTTTCATCAATGACTGGTGAGTCTATGTAATTCATAACCAGAGGAACTTGTTGATGCCAAACTATTGAATGTATTGAAGAACCGGCTAAATATAGCCCCTTGAGCGAAGGGAATCAAAAGTTATAGAGTTAAAGGTGGGTGAGCTACTGGGTTGGCTAATGAGCCATGACTGCGAAGGATGGCAGAGCAGGTTAGAGGGACAGAATAGCCGCCTCCTATTCCTATTATCTATGTTTCCCTGTTTGTTAACTGTCATCTCGTCTTCAATAACAGTTAGGAGAAAAAAAGTCATCTCCAATTCAACCCTATCAGTACCATTCTGATTTTTGAATTCTTGATTGATGTCGCCTCTTATAAGTCCCATTTTAGTGGATGCAAACCTAACGTTTCTAAAGTTTGCTTCTCAGTCATACAGCTGGTATTAGTCTAGTAAAGATTCTATGAACTGCGCCTTGTACAATTATATATTTCCCGCGGAAGCAGACCAACGCTGTACACAATAATCTCGGGTGTATCCTAACCATTGCACAGTGGAGCTGAAGGATAAATTTCCTACGTTTGATTAATCCAATACTTGTACAATTCTACCTCATTTTGTAAATAACTGCTTTACCTATATTCCCATGATTTGAAATTGATCCAGGAGGACACAGAAGCCCAGCTGCACCCAGAGGTTCCCTGCATAATCCTCCATTTGACAGATTTTAGTCCATCCACTGAATTTGTATCATTTTGTAATCTCCTTACGTCCTCTTCACCATTAATTCCTCGACCTGTCTTTGTATGGTTTGCAAATTTGGTAACGACAAATTGAGTATTTCAGCAAGTGAACTAAATAACTTGTAAAATTTCGATACAGAAACAATGATCTATGTGAACAGAGTTAGTTATATTATGCCGACTAAAAGAAGGTCCAATAGCGCCAATCATTTCTTTCCTGTTAGTTGGCCAATTTTCAATCAATGCTAATATGACTGCTAGAAACTAAAATCGTTTATTTACACTAATTGTGTGGGATTATGGGAGTAGTCTGGGAGTGAGTTTAGGTAGACTGTTGTCGGAAACTCAGTGTGGACTCAATGGACTGAACACTTAATCTTTATTTGCCATTTGCATCAATTAATCTCCTTTATTTATTGCATATATGGCTCCTTCGTGGAAATGAAATAAATTAGTTTCAAATGACCTCCCTTCCAAATGCTACCTTATGTAAAACTGTCCTTAATATCCTGGTGAGGTGGCTTCATTTGTAGTATTGTTGTCTGGCTCATCATGATCATAGATTCCCCAGCACTGCTGCCACTGCATGATGAAAAGGAAATTGTGTCTCATTGACCCGCGCCTCTCTGGTGATCATGTCGTGTTCTTAATGCTAATTTGCGCAGGAATCAAGTTATAATGCAAAAGTGTATGGCGGCTTTCTGCTTTTTTTAATTGCTAGCCAACTCTTCATCTGAAAAACGCTAAATTTCCTTTTCATTCTGCCTTTGCCATTGATGCCGACAGAGACTGAATGTTGCACAACTTCAAGTCACTCTTGATTTTTCTTGATGATGAGCAACGCCGTGCTCGTTTGAATTTTCATTAGAACTCATTCATAAAGTTAGGTTTAGACATACATAACGTTTGAAATTTTCTTTAATGTGCACTTCGTTTCACATAAGCGATTTAAGCGTTGTTTCATTTATCTACTTACAAATTTACCTTTCGAACTAATGCGTATGCTCCTTGTTTCCAGTTCATGATCGTATGCTTCGTTTGCATTATTTTCATCGCAGGGATCTGTCCCAATATTCATATATTCATCAACAGGACCCGCCATTGAAAAATCTAAAGCTGAAATAAAATTATAGTTCTTCATTTTATGAGCATTGTATTCGAAAAAAAAAGCATTAACATAGAAAACGTAGTCGGGCGTTTTTAAACGCATAAAAAAACTGTTAATAAGTATGAGTTAGCTGTTCGTTCCCGCTATTCTTGCAACCATATCTTCGTCAAATGTTTTCCGCCCATCATTGAAATAATATATTTACTTCGAATCCGCAAGCCTCATTTTTATCCACTCTATTTTACACTTTGGCAACTAATTTAGTTTTCGTTGAACACCCTTATGTAACATTCAAAGTGTTTGCTTTTCGTCCTTGGCCTTTTGGTTCCCTGCCATATAACTACATGCAATGATATTTCGTAATTTAGACTCCGGCTAAAGTATTCACAAATTTAACACCTCTATCTATCGTGTGACTTTTTTTTTCTGTGGGAATAGAAACACATCCTAATTCTTAGTCGAAGCATCAGCCAAAATCACTAAACCTAGTTACTATTCTCGGAAATCTTCCAATGAAGACATTACAAGATCCTGAAATTTTTCCCATAACCTTTTCCTAAAATTGAAAGCTGAATGCGAACAGAAACATAACCAGTGTGTGTTTAAGGCTCAGCATTTTGTTTTCATTTGCATTGTGTGCCTTTCTTAATGATAGGGGTAACAATCAGTATTTAACAACTATGCGAATTTGCTTTGCTCCATGCCAAACTCGTTTATCATCACTATACTCAATTTTAAAACCCCCGGTTTTAACCCTAATCTACTCTGCTCTGTTTGAGCACGGCCGCTCTTTTTGACCGCTGCTGTTATTGGCAAGGACGTAATTACCTGTCAAGTAATCAAGTAAAACATTTATTGCACTGCACCTTTCATTGACAGTGACATTTTGTAGTACGCAGTCGGCCGACATTATTAATCTCACAGGGACGGAATGAGGGGATTGTTTTTGATTAGCTGCCATGGATAAGGATCATAACATGCTATCGTATTTTTGCGACCTTAATGCGACATTAAAACTTGTCCACTGTAAACGAAAATATTTATTATATTTCCAAATTTGTAAGGCGCAATCAAAATACTTGAAGTTGGAAAAACAGCGCGGAATTATACTTCTTTTTCTAATCCAGAAGCAAAATTGGCTGAGTTATTAAAGCAACGTCGATCGTATCTTTTGCAGTTTTACACACATGACTATATTATTTTTTTTTTCTAAACTTGTGCACTTCTTATACGTCTGTGACCCCAGATTCATAATTTGGTATGCATTTTCCTACCATTTATTTCCCATTGAAGTGCGAGTGAAATTCACAAGAAACTTAACTCGTGAACTGCCTAACACCTAAACTGCTTTAATCGTATGGAAAAACGACACGATGATGAAAACGAATTGATAAATAATATAATATTAGGACGCTTTTGCTACTGTGTCATTAACATAATTGATTGTCATCGATGACTATTTCTGTCAATGTTATTATTTATTTCTAAACTAATAGTCCCCGGCTCAAGAACAGCAGATTCCTGCGGAATTGTTTTTTTTTGATCGCGACTGAGGAAAGCAAATCATATCATTAGCTAGCTCGTCAAAGTTATGATGTAGGACGCAGTTTATTGTAATGAACATGATCTACAGTTGAGCTAAAGCTTTCAATACTGTAAAACATGCATTAATTTTTATTAAAGCTTACATACCTCAGGTTCAAATTGTGCAAAATCGGCACTGCTACGACATTGATTCCGAAATTTATGAAAACAAAGATGCATCCACTCGAGTGAGTTCTCAGTTGAGGAGATTGCTGCAAATGAACTTTTCAAAAGCGAAGGCAATTCATTCAGGAAGTAAGCACATCGTTTCATGGAGTTTTTGATGATAATATCCACAGTTCCTTCAGTTGTAATCCAACAAATACAAGTCCAGAAGTTTGGACACATTGTTTCTCAGTCAACTACCATTTTGCAAATGTTATCGACGCTATTTTGAAGACAGAAATATTTGTTCAGAGGATTGTGCTTGTTGTTCATAAAGTGTGAAAACATATTTCTGACATTTGCACAACATTATCCTGAAAACACACGTGCGATATGTTAGGCAACTAACACAGTTGATTGTTCTTTTTAACTCCGCATGACTTATTTATGGTAAAGCTTGAACTGAATTTCCTGAACGTCGAAGCTTCCCACATTTGCAACAAGGAGTTACTGCAATTCTAATACAATTCGAGCCCTAACACAAATGATTTATTGGCTCACTAATTGGTAAGTAAAGCGAACAGTATTTTCTTACATTGAGATGAAAATGCGTCGCAAACTTTCCTGGGCTGTTGAGATTACTTTCAGTATTTGATGCTGAATATAGGAATTTTACAATCTTTTGGCCAAGTTTTAAGAAATTGCCTATGTCGCCAATTGTCTTCTCCACCATTTCGTATTATTATTTTATTTTCCCCACTTCTGGTCTTAAAAGGAAAACATGGCTACATTTCCCTCCTGAAGCGTTATCGATATTGTCGAATCTGCAACTTTAAAACGGAACATAATTTTACAAGCATATAGCCTCCAAATAATCTGAAACACATTGTCATGATATTGCATTTACTCATGATTCGAGTTAAAAGGAAATAGCGTTCATTTCGGAAAGTTTCCTCAAGGCACAATTTCTCTTTCAATTATGGCATCACGCAAATTGATTTAGCATCACATATAATGATACTGTTACAGGAAGTGTGAATACTTTGTTTTTTTTTATATTCATGACGAAATTATAGGTTAATTGTTCCTCTAAGTTATGAGCAGCAAACATTGAATTCAATATGATGTGAAGGAATATTTAATAAGTTACAATAAGTTAAAAATAAACAAAATATTGAAAAATACATCATGCACATGCACAACGCACATTAATTTGAAGGCATTCTCCACGAATTATTTTGAAGTTGCAGATACGGATCGTGTTGAATGAGATTTGGGATACTCTCTCTTATTCTGGAATACATGCCAATAGTCAAAGCCGTCATAACTGATTCATTATTTTAAAACTAAACTCTCGTTTTCTCCCCATATAGTTTGCACATTTGAAGTCTAGAAAATGATACGTCTCCTTCGATAACATAATTCTGAATTTGATTTGCACAGTCTTATGCAGCAGAGAATTCGACATGTTCATGCCAATTAGAATGAAACAAAAAAAATCAATCCATCTCAGGACACTTGGTCTCTCAAATACCCTAAGTGAGTGTGCAAATGAATGGTAGAAGCAGTGTATTTTGGACACGTATGATGTTATGTACTTCCGTAGCCAAATTAGAAATGCAGATCCATGACTGACCAGCTATAAGTTAAGATAGGGGAAAGTGCAACGTTACCAGGGTGTCCTCATAGTGAGGATAACCATGCATCTGCAGCAGACAGTAAGAAGGACAATTTTCAGGTTGGCTTACGCAGCGACACGATTTGAGTGCAGGTGCAGGGTTATTTGGCTACAATAGTACAATTAATTGGTGAGCCAACGCCTGGAATATTGCGTGCAGTTTTGTTCTGCTTATCTGCGGCTGGATGCGGGTACTGCACAAATCATTTTCACCAGACTGTTTTCTGAGATAAGGGGGACAGGTGCATAAGGGGACATTGAGTCCGTTAGAAATGCATCAACTGGAGTTCAGAAGAAGGAGAGAAAATTTCATAGAGCCCGATGAATTTCTAACAGGAATATGCAAAGTACAAACAAGAAAGGTATTTGCGATAGTGGGAGTGTCCAAGAACAGTGATCGTAGAGTGAGGATACATGGTAGACTGGTTATGACAGCGATGAGGAGAAACGTTTTCACTTCGAGTGTCGCCAGCCTGTGCCAATGGTAGCCACAGAAAATATTTGAGGCCAAAATATCAATCGTTTTCAAACAGTACTTAGACATAACAATTGAGGTGAAAAAAAAATAATGGATATGAGTAACTTGGAATTCGGTTGGTGATTTACGTGAACAGCCATGATCATAATTAACGAAGGGGCATGCTCAAATGACACATTACGCTCTCCTTCCCCGTTGTCTATGTTGCTGTGGAGTATTTTACCCATATCTACATTACCGTGCATTGTGTGTCCATGTATTTGCCCACTGATTCACCTTGAGTAAGTAACGCTGAGGCGATTAATTTCCTCCTCCTGAGTGTACATAGCGATTTTCAATTGAACAAGTTGACAACATGTGTAGACATGAAAAGTGCAGAAATTTCATAGATTGTGAGACATGATGTTGCTATTCCGGCGTTAGACTGGAACAGCGTCCTGGTATTGTCCGACTTCATATTGTGAAGCAGTTACCGATATGTTGATATCAGATATATGTGTGTCAAACAATTACAGTCATATTTTTGAAGGCATTGTACTACGTTTTCAGGAATATTTAATGTCGTTTGGTCTACGATTGGAACCAGCTATTTCTAAACAATAATATTCGTATCAGAATTTTATTCCGTGGACAATTTTGCACAAATATTACAACGAGGTAAGTTGACGGATGGAAAATAGATGTCCTGAACTAAACGTTTTCTGTCTTCAATCTGGAATAGTAACATAGGAAAACTGATGGATGCAATGTTAATTTGTAAATTCCATATTTATAAATGTCCTCAAGGTCAGAAGGAAATCAACACCATTTCTCTTTTTCGAGTAACCAGTTTCATTGTTTCAGTTAAAAAAATGATCTATTGCTATTCATGAGAGGCGGAGACATTTCATTATTCCAAAGTTTTATTTCTGTTGATTTTTGTTCATATTGGACAAAGGCTCATCCGTTTCATTTGAATGATTTCGAATTACACCTAATTCCGCTGTGATCCAAAAAATAACACGTGATTGCACCATTTTTTTCTCTGGAGGATGGAAGCCTTGTGTTGTAACATTATTTGATGAGTGATTACCTTGCCGTAGCGAAAAGTAAGTACTCATTCAGTGTGTTGACTGTTCCTGCTGTTATGATTGAGACACAGATGACCCTTTTTTTTTGGTTATAATTGCTAACCGATTAGTTGGAAGGAAGTTCAGTATTGAATTACATCGGAAGTGGGGAAAGCACATGTTCCACTCAGAGAAAAAGTTAAGATACGCATAACTGCTCTGGCTAGGAATTGACAACAAGACTACAAATCTGAGGAACAATGTAATTGCAAGGATTTCCTCCGAAAGGGTATGCCAATCACGAAGATGTGGTTCATTCTCAGAAGACAGAATGCGAGGCTAATTCAACTAAGTCTCAACTAATAAGCTACACTTATTACGTAAGGATATCAGAAGAAAAAGGATCGGGGTAGATCAGAATTCTCTGCAATCTGACTTCTCAATTAGCGAAAACATTCTATTTTTGCTGGCGTAACCACAACAGGAGTGTTCTATTATTCTACATCTGTTCTGTTTATATAACGTTCAGAATAATAAATTGTCACCCTAATTGTTTTGCTGCACCTTGCCAAACACTGTTCTTTCACAAGTGCCCTGAAGACCCGTTGAATATCAACAACAACAAAAAAATCTCGCATCAATATTCAATTGGGTAAATGCCATTCTTGGGACAACGCTGTTTGTGATTCAAATGTGATCATCAATAAGTGTACTACTCCTTGTCAGAGTCATGTGACCCCTTCCATGAGGTTTTATGGCTCAGCTATGTGCTCAGCAGTTCACTAAAGTCTACGAATATTAAAACGCCAAGTACAAATAGAAACTTGGAAATGGCGTATAGAATTAAAGGAAGCATAATTTTTCTAATCGGGGAAATTCTGCAGTGATCCAGAGAAGGCACACATACAAATATGTTCAAACCCCTATTATTTGCTGAAACTGGCGAAAACAAAGCAATTGGACTGAAGGCTGAAAGGAAATACGGATTGTGTAACAAGGGGCCAGCAAAGTTTCCATGGTATTTCTTATTGAAACAAAATTCAAAAGTGGCAAATATAGCATTCTTGTTTTTTCCAATGTGACGGCATCAAAAAAAACACGAGCTTGCAACAGATGTAATTCATTCATGATGAGAGAAAAGAAAATCCACACAAAAAAAATAGCGCGTCGGCAATATTGTTGGATTTCGCCGACGAGCAAAGCAAATGATTCGCAGACACTGTGAAAACCCTGAATCGATTGTTTTAATATGCCAAGTGAATGCTAAATACGCAAGTTTTGGAATCAACAAGAGCAAATATATGGTTTGATGAACGACAGTTTAATTTTTTGTCACGCAATACCCCATTTGGTAGCAAATCGATTGAATGATGAATCGCGGATACTCAAACTAATGATAGAAGCGAGTCAACATACTCAAGCTAGTGGAGATGTCTAATGGAGAAGACCACGTGACACATTATTTTGAATACATTTTCTCCTGAAAGAACAGAGCAGTGGCGAAGTATTATGCAAGGAATTTTGTGCAAGAGATGCTGGAAATTAAGATTTGAGTAGCATGATGACATCAGTGCTTTAACTTCACCAATTAGAATTATATGTATACTAGAAAGATACGATGTATGTCGTAGCCAATGGCTACTGAATAGAAAACATGTCTAAAATCTTTGCGATTATGATGATGCAGGAGAAGCACCAGGGGAACCTGCGAGGATTGGGGGGCTCGGTGGCACAGTGGTAAGAACCATTGCCTCGCAACACGGGGGCCCTGGATTCCTGTCCTGGACCCTGTTTGGGTTATTGCCTGTCTGGAGTTTGTGCGTTCTTCCTGTGACTATGTGAGTTTCTTCTGGGTGACCCGGTTTCATGCCACAGTCAAAAGATGTTTGGAATAGGTTGATTGGCCATGCTAAATTGTCCCGCAGTGTCAGTGGAACTAGCTAGGGTAATTGCATGGGGTTTTCGGGATAGGGTCTCGGGGGGATGTTTTCGGTGTAGGCTTGATGGGCCGAAATGTCCCCCTTCTGCATTCTAGAATGCTATGGTTCTATGATCAAATTATCAGATAAATACTGTCGGGCTTTAAGTCATCATGGCACTCAGGGGTATGTGTTAATGTCGTCAAAGTGGTGAGATAAGAAAATAAACTCTCTAGAGTACTATTATGACTGATAAGATGACACATCATATATAGAGATATTCAAGAGATGGCTGGATAGAGCACTCGGGTGAATGGGATCAAAGATCATGGAGAAAAAAGCGGATTACCTACTGAGTTGGATAATCAGCCATGATCGTAATGGATGGCGGAGCAAGCTACAGGGACCTAATAGGTCCCCCCGTCCTTCTTCCTGTTTATTCCTGAACTATATCCATTTGTTCTCCTTGATCAGTTCTGTTAATTTCAGCCCAAAGAATTGCCCAAGATTATTCGCGTATGATTTCCCCCACTAATAATTCATGTTCACTTTGTTGATTATACCACTGGTTTTTGTTCAAATGTGGAGCTTGACAAGAGGTTCTGATATCTTCTGTGTACTGACGTTGCATTCACTGGGTCTAACATTCCCGGTCTTCTGGGCCTCACTTTTTTTTTCAATCTGGAGGTTTCATTATCTGCTGTCCATTCTGGACGAACCAGCGCCCTGCCTGCAAAAAAAGGAAGGTGATTTATGATTGATCTAATATTCTCAGAGCCAATTCCGTAAGTACACAGGAATGAAGATCATCAGGCCGCAAGAAACTATCCACCTTCATTCAATTAATGTTCCAAAAGTAATTTCTCTAATAATACAAATTTCCTTCAGTTCTTTATTAAAACTTATCATACTGCATATGATTAATGACTTCCTACGTGAGGGCAGAAGCAAAGTAATCATTTCATTTTATTAGTCATTTATTTGTCGCCCATCATTAAGTATCCTGCTCCTTACTAACGAATTAACGTTTTTCACAGAGGTTTGAAAAATGTCGTATTCGTTTATCGTTGTTTTGAGCCGTTCATGGTTAGAGTCCACAGTGACTTTGTACTGACGACAATTGTCTCAAGCAAGGCCATAACCAGGTATGTGGACTACAACGTTTCAAGAAGCAGATCATCATTGATACCTGAAGCGCACAGGAATAAGTCTCACAATATCACGTTGCTATGCAACAATTTTACTGGGAATCACGTGCTTTGGTTGTGCTGCTTCTTCACCAGAAGAGTCACGTCTCACTGTGCTTACTTCAGCGCAAGGCTGGCATCTCCATATCCTGAAGGACAACTAGGGCGGTATATGTTATCATTGTTTGCCAGCCAGGGGCGCCCGTGTCCCACTAAAGTATACAACAAAATGAAGATTTTTTTTTCTCTCTATCAGTGCATAGCGTTACTGCCCTGGATGCCAGTGCAGCCGTTTGTTCTTTTTGCACTCTCGATGTTCGCATTTGCAAGGCGCCTTCATGTTGGAATTTTCGACTTTCACCGCTGATGTCTCTCTCACGATACGTTTAATAAAGCTTAAGTTACCTTAACCGCGTTAATTCCTTGGCACTTTATTTTTCACCTTCGAATGTCAGCTTAGGGAAAGCACTTGTTAAACAGTTCATGAACCGAACAAATCATTGCCCTGATTTTTAACCGAACAAAGAATCCCATTTTCACTTCGTGTTGCGCTGTAATGCTGCTAATGCATTTCCTGGTTCGAAAAGTGACTTTTTCATTAAATACATGTTTTATGAAAAACATGTTCAATTATGTTTTATTTCTTTGCCTCCAGGTTCGTCTTCCTGTACTCTGCATCAGTCACAATTAATGCACATTTTGTCTCCACATCCATCAACTAAGTAAATCATTCCCCATCGCTTTCACTCCGGAAGATCGCTGACTATCGATTTTTTTTTTTTTCTCTGCGTTTCTATCCCATTGGAGCCCTTTAATTCATACATGTCACGGCCGGTGTCTACATTCTATTTCGAAACTACTGTTTTTTTTTTTCTTCTCATTTTATTTTTTCAGTCGCATAGAGATCCTTGATATCTCATGCAGTAAAGACCGTTGATGTGACAAGCAGCAGCAAAACTCATTCCACAGGTTGGCACACCGTACTGCAGTTTCTGCGGTGCACAATTGGATCCTCTAGGTCCAAGCAGAATCGTGGATTTCTGCTGTGCAGTGTTACTTTAACGTTGCGATTCCAGAATGTAGGAGTAGTCAGTTCTGGTTCCGTCCTGCTATGTCAGCGTCTTGACACCTTGTTGTGCTGTCCACACAAAAAAAATCTGCCATTTTTGATAGTTGACATTCAATTCATTTTATAATTCTATCGACTTGAAAATTATATCCTGGTACACACCTAATCAGTGTAAATAACAATAACGATGATTTTTCTTTTTAGGAACTCAATTCTGATAAATGCGAGGTGATGCATTTCGGAAGAAAGAATGCAGCGGAGAGGTAGATGATAAAGGATAGACCTATTAGGAGTATAGAAACGCAGAGGGACCTGGGGGTGCAGGTGCACAAGCCTCTGAGGGTGGCAGAGCAGGTGGAGAAGGTTGTGAAGAAACCATATGGTATGCTAGCCTTTATAGGGAGTGGTATAGAGTACAAGAGCTGGCCTTTAATGTTGTAGTTGCATAAAACGTTGGTTAGACCTCATTTGGAATATTGCGTCCAGTTCTGGTTGCCTTACTACCGGAAGGACGTGGAGACTCTGGAGAGAGTGCAGAGGAGGTTTACCAGGATGCTACCTGGTATGGAAGGTCTGAGTTACGAGGAGAGATTAGGCAAATTGGGGCTGTTTTCCTTCGAAAGACGTAGACTGAGAGGAGATCTAATAAAGGCGTACAAGACTATGAGGGATATAGATAGAGTAAACAGGGTTAAGCTTTTTCCTAGGATGGACTCATAGCACGAGGGGTCACTGGCTTAGGGTGAGAAGGGCAAGGTATAATTTGGATGCTAGAGGGAGTTTTTTCACACAGAGGGTGGTGGGGGTATAGAACGCACTGCCCAGTAAAGTCGTGGAGGCATGCAGTCTGCAGTTATTTAAGAGATACTTAGATGGGCACTTGAAAAGAATGGGAATGGAGGGGTATAGAAAACTGATTTAAAATAGGGACAATGAGCCTTGGGAGTCCCTGGGAAGTGTATAAATAGACGATGATATTGATACAGTTGTTTTTACCCTACAGGTGCTTTGGTCCACCTTATTGTCTAACAAGGGGCTTCCGCGCGATGGGTCGTGAGAGGGTTGCTGTTGTATTTTTCGCGAGTATCCGCGTGCTTCACATCGTTAATGTACGCTTGACCTGGACTATTTGATGCGCAACACGACAGCTCAGTGACTATTGCTGTGCTGTGCAGATACATGGATTTGGGTCTGTGTCTGTGGGAATTTGCGTATTCTCCCCGTCCTTGCGTAGGTTTTTTCCCAGGCGCTCCGGTTTCCTCCCACATCCCAAAGACGTGCTCTTAGGCTAATTGGCAAAACAAATTCTCTCTAAATTGTCTCAAATTTGGTTTCAATCCGTAGACCTATAAACATAGACAGGGATGACGGGTGGAGGTGGGAACATCGGGATGGCGGCGCGGGCTCGTTGGACCGAAGGGCCTGTTATCCGTGCTGTTTTGTTCTTTGATCTTTGTTCATTGCGAACAATCATTGAAACAACTATATGTTGACATCAACACGTGCCATCCCACGAACAGACTCGCCATGGTTTACTCTGCCGACCAGTTGTATTCTTGAAAATACGCATCTCCATCAAGGACGGTCACCTCAGCACTTCATAGTACCATATGCACATGGACATCTCCACGATCCTCCAATTCCCCGGCTTCCACCCTAACGACATTCATTATGCCACCCCCGATGGACAAGCCGTCCATTTATAAAGGATCTGCATGTGTGGAGAGGTTTGCAATAACAGCTACAGACGCTGAACGACCCCTCATATGAAAAGGATATGGCGTTCGACTCATTGTTCGACAGTTCCGACGCGCAACAGAGAGAAAAAAAAATATTGACGGTTTCAGAAGGCAGACACGGGACACGGCGGACAGAGTAACCTTTCGTCGTCAAGTACTTCCCCTGAGCAAAGAAACTACGAATTCTTCTCTGGAGTCTTTACCACGTCATCCATGAAGACGAACAGCTTGCCAAGGCTATCCCTACTCCCCCATTCCTTGCTTCAAATTACCTTACAACCTCAAACAGACCATTGCTCGCAGCAAACTACTCAG
Organism: Sphyrna mokarran; assembly: GCA_024679065.1. Taxonomy (NCBI): domain Eukaryota; kingdom Metazoa; phylum Chordata; class Chondrichthyes; order Carcharhiniformes; family Carcharhinidae; genus Sphyrna; species Sphyrna mokarran. The sequence goes on from JAGIQG010000009.1 coordinate 100,491,513, forward strand.
CCTTCCAGAGAACAGTGACCGTGGCATCACTTACCACAACAACTTCCCAAGAAGTGCTGGATCATCAGCAATGATGTCATCACCTCAAGTGAAAATACCATCCACCAGGTACATACTCTTCCGATTTGGCTAACGTTGTCTACCTGATACGCTGCAGGAAGGAATGTCCTGAGGCGTGGCATATAGGGGAGGGCATGCAGACGCAACGGCAAACGATAAATGAACACCGCTCGACAGTCACAGGAGTGTTCCCATCCCGGTGAGGAACATTTCAGCAATCACGGGCATTCAGCCTCTGATCTTCGGGTAAGCGTTTTTCAAGGCGGCCTTCATGACATGGGACAACTCAGAATCACTGAGCAGAAACTGATAGCCAAGTTCCACATACTTCACAGCAGCCTCAACCGGGATCATGTGTTCACGTCACAGTACTTGTAATCCCTACGACTTGCATACACTTGCGAAATCTCATTAACTGTCCTAGCTGGAGACAAAACATATCTCTTTAACTTCTGTTTGGTCCTCTGAAGATTCACGTTGCCGACAACTTTGAGACTTAATTACCTTTCAAGACTTGCTTTCCAACCATTATCTTGTAAATTGATTTTACGTTATATATGCCCTGTTTGTGAACACAACTCCCACTGATCTGATGAAGGGAAAGTGGCCGAAAGCTGCAAAATAAACTTGTTGGACTTTAACCTAGTGTTGTAATACTTCTTACGGGGCAGGAATCAAAGAAACAAAGGATATTTATTTCGGTTCTACTTTTAAACAGTGGTAGCAGAGATAAAGCAAAACAATTACAGTCCATTGCTTTCTACGACAGTGGCTCGAAAACTACTGGGGTAAATTCTGAAGCAGAGAATTAATCTCCACTTGGATAAGCATTACTTAATTAGGAACTTGTCAGACAGTGCTAAACCTGACAAATTTGACAGATTCTCAAAATGTGATCGAGACTGTGGACGACATCAGTTTAAATGGATTTCCGCAAAACTTTTGACAATATCCCACACTGGTAACTGAGAAATTTGCAGAGTGCGGAATTCAGTGAAATGTAAAGAAAAAGACCAAAACTAGGTGAATAACAAAAACACAAAATCTTAGTGACTGCATGTCAGTGTGCAGTGGTACCACAAGGTGCATGTCCCATTCCGTTCTTTTTTGTTATCTACACGAATGTTGTAGATGATAATGTTTCGGAAATGATAAGAAGATTGCAGCAAGTGCAAATATTCTAAGAGTGTTTCATAGTGAAGAAGGCCAAATCTTACAGGGAGGTACGGATGGGTTGGGCAGATGGGCAGAGATGTGGCCCGTGGTATTTAGCCCCGATGTGTGTGAAATGATGCATTTTGCAAGCAGTGACAAGGGAATTTTTAATGAATGACAAACACTAAAGGCTCTGAGGTAAGTCGTGATACTTTAGTACTTATTCCCTGAAACCTGAAAGTGACAAAGCTGAAAAATTGGTTAGTGAAGAAGGCATGTTGGGCATTTTCTTTATTAGTTACGCACGGTGTACGAGAACAAGCGGGAGATTTTGGAAATGCACAAGATAACGGATGGGTTGGAGCACTTTGTGAAGTACTGGTCGCCTCACTACAGGAAGGAAGTGATTGCCCTCGAGGACTTGCAGTGGAATTCATAAGAATGTTACCTGCAATTGAGTTTTTGAGTTACAAAGAGAGAATTGGATCGGCATGTGCTCCTTTCCTTGCAACAGAAGAGGCCTGACTCGTGACATGCTGAAGAGTTATAAGTCGATGTGTGTTATGCACATAGGAAGAAGCGTTCCCCAGTGTTTGAGCGGAAAATCTGGCAAGCAATACTGAAACATCAATACCGTTTTTATTAGCCTCTGGATTGCTGTAAAGGAGACACGAGTTCTGGTTCTTCAGAGAGAAAAAAATCTCTATTTAATCCAACAAATGATACATCGTAAAAAAAAGAGTCGAAGTAGCTATCATTTATCAGTTGTTCACCCACAATTAGAGCCATTCTGGCGTATTTATACGTCATTCAATTATATTGAATAGTTGACATCGAAAACAGATTTAATTAGAAGGTCTGTTAACACATTGTTGTCAGTCTCCACTTCTTTGGAGGGTGGGGATATTTCGATGAACATTATTTTCCACAGAAAACACACAAAATGAATACATTTCATTTTGAATGACTACATGAATACCTTTTTAAATCAATTTCTTGAAGCAGAACAAATAAAAAAAACATGCTTTCACAGAAAGACTTGCCCCTTCTTAACAATGCCAATACGTTTGTTCCAACTATCTTCTTAAAGATAAAAAAAACCTGATAGTTGCTATGGAACCATTTATATTTTGTTATCTCTGTTTTGTCCAGCATTTGCTTTAACCTGGTGATGTTGATCCTCGCCTCTTTCCCATTTACTCGTTCTTTGGAATGCGTACTTTTTACTACAGGGATGTATTGTCATTAAGACACTTAATGTGTATTTTACCCGAATACCCTAGCCTCGAAATTTCCATTAATATTTGGAATATATAAAAGATCGTACCGGAAAGGCTTAGTTTACCGGCAGTTTTCTTAGTTTCTTACCACTTTATTTATATATTTATATATGTATGCATTCATTATTTATTTATTTATTTATTTGTTTGTTTGTCTGTTTTCCACAGAAGCGGTGACATTTTCTGTTTTCCCCAAATAAATATTATAAAAGTTCTCGCGCTTGAGGATGCATCGCGTAAGTTGACATATGATGCATTACCATTAACTAGGATTTTGAGATGCCGATGATCACCCAAAAATTGGAAACTCAAATCACTCCTGCATATTTTATATCGGCTAATGTGTTGCGCATCTCATTGTATCTTCCATCATGGGATTACTCTTTTTGCTCTCGGCTTTAGGACATCAAAGCTAACTTTCATTCTAGTCTGTCCATTCAGTTGCCAAGTCAATTCAGTCAATTCAGTTGCCAAGCAAACTTCGAAGTTATCTGTTGTGCCATCTTAGAAATGACTACGTCCTTTTATGAAGTCCTTTCACGACTTACCACTATTGGGCTATCTACTTCAAATAAGATTGCTCATATAAAGTGAGACCTCACTTAGTATGCCCAATTTCCAGTCGAATATATCTGAGAGCACCAGAAGCCTGACTTGAAAACCTAAATGACTTCATCAATATAGCTTCAAAATGAAATGCCACCCACCAACCAAATTATTGGCATGCATCAAAATGATACCAGACATACTTCATTCCTAGTGCCAGGAGAATATCGCAGGATCTGCTTCTAACTGACAACAACCTAACTTTCACAAAGCCAAATTTATCAAAAAATAGGAAATACAAGAACAATTATTGAACCAATATACACCATTATTTAACTTGCAGTGTGATCCTTTAGTTTTAGTTGCTCCTTTGGGAGGACGGAGAAAAATGTCTCTCTGAAGCTGGTGTCCCAGCAAAATGGCAGCTCCTATATTTATAGATTTGCATTCCCATGTCTTTGTCGCTAACAGAGCCAAGAAGACTTTTTTTAAAATAAGCGTTCCTGCGCGCGGTGAATCAACCCTTATACTCTATCTTCTATTTTTTTTCCTCAAATCCCCTTCACATAAGCCTGTTATTCGCCTCACGAGTTCCATCTGGAAGCACATTTCCCCTGCATATTCTAAATTTACAACAACTGTGCAATTCTCGATGTTTGGTATATTTTACAACTGTTTCATCTAATTTATTGAAGTCTTTAAAATCTCATCAGTATGTGGGCTTCTTCTCCTGGGAGAACTCGTAACCTTACACAACTCCAATACATTGTCAAATGGAGCCCTCAAACCCGCCTGATTTCTAGTTCTGTAGTGTCACTGTTTGATCATTCCCTCATGTTGTTGGATAATCTTTCAATAATTCTCGATCTCTTCCTGTGACCATTTTTACTATCAGCCTTAATATCTGAACGATTTGAACCGCTTCTGAGCCCTCCACTTTTGATCGTTGTATTCCAAATGGACTTGATAGCCAACCCTGTATTCTGTACATTCAACCAATGTTTCTAATTTCCAATGACTTTCCCTGCTTTACGACTGAAAACTGCATCCTTCAATTGAATGGAGGATGTCACTCTTGCATCAACTGTTGACCTTTGTCCTTTCGGGGAAAAAAAACTGCTTTTACTTCATCAGAAGTTATTATGTTCATATATGTGTACCATGTCTATTTCACCCAACTGGTCCTCATAGATTTGTAACATGTGAGGATTAGATGACCCTAGTTCCTCATCATTTTCGTCTATTTTTTCCAAGTTCTCAAGTGTGTAGTCTGTACCCATCATCATTGATGAATGTATCTTAGTAGTCCGCTTATCATGTTGCAGATCAATTATTTGCTACCTATGACTATAATCATCCTTGTGTCTTATTAAAATTGCCTATCTTATAGTACAGCATGTTTCTTTGCTGAAAACGGTGTTTAATGATTGTGTGTTACATCTTAAAGCTCTGCGAATTCTTTCAGAGGCTTTTGCTTTCAGAAACGGTCTTCTATTGATACGCAATGCATTTAGACGTTCAGCTAAGTCAGAATCAAAAATGTAGTCCCTTTCCAGGCGGGTCACTCAAAGTGGACGAAATTTTACGATATCTACATGTATCCTGTCTGTTTCAGCTAACTGACCGTCATACATTTGTAAAACGTGAGTATCAGATGATTCTGGCTCCTCATCATGTTCGCTTACTCTTTCTAAATTCGTAAATATGTAGCCTGTACCCATTATCATTAACTAATGTACCCTAGTAGTCTAATTACCATGTTGCTTATTGATAAGGACTATGGCCAAAGGGGAAAAAAAAAACAGTTGCGAATTATTTGCATGTGTCGCCCATTCTAAGAAGACTTTAACCTGCAATTCGGTCTATCTGACAAAATTTTCCAGAAGATTTAATTTATTCCCACATAAATGCTCTCACACACTCCATTACTAAATGAGCTTTCAGCAGCCACATTCATGACGATTGCATCTATGCTTTCATGCTTATCTTTCAAATCATCATTACCGAATCCCTTCTCCATCCTCCCCCGCATCCCCTTCTCATTGTCTGTAAATGTCCGGCCCTGTACGGATCCAATATTCCTCGATCTGATCAGAATTACCCTCTTTACTGCGTAAAATGGTTGATTGATCACATCTTGTCGCCAAATCGATACAGTGCAAAACACATATGATGCTTGTTTCTTCTTAAAGTCCGTGGCCACGAAATTGTTAAAATCTCTGGCCAATGTTAGCGTTATTGTCGTTAGCGATAGTGTCCTTCTGTTCTTCCTGCAAACCTCGGAGCGATCACTGACCTGTTCTACCAGTTTTTACCTGTTAACCTTGCATAATTTATATTGTTTTCTTTTCAGATGAGACCAATGTGCAAATTGTTGATGCAGTTTCAACGCACACACACAAAGAAAATACCAGCTGAAGTCACTTTTCATGATGCAAATAACACTCCCTTAACTGCTTTACCCGAAAATTTATTTGCCATTAACAGAATTAAGTACTGTCCTAATCTTGAAAGTTGTAAGTCTATTGTTAATTCTAAAAAAAAAGCTTTTGCCTCTTCATTGTCAATATTTCATGAATATTTTCTTCATCGACCTTTTGTTCAGAAGCAAAATTGTCTCGTTTAACATAACATTGTGCTAACATAATGATTCACCTCGTCACTATTGCAAGGGATAGCCATCCTTTTCAGTGACGTCGGGGAATAATGATACGCAAACCTGTGGAACTTTAAGCATTTAAAGAGCTCAAGCTATATTTTAACCAGCCAATTCCACACGCAGTAGAAATGCAACCAGATAATACAGCACAGTTAAATGACTCTCCTTACGGAAGAAAAGCTTGTTTTTAACGGGACAATGCGTTTTTGCTGCTCACTATCTGGTTCCTCTTCCGATTCTACCGTGCCATGTCGTAGCTCCCATCATACTACTAAATTGCTTTGGACAGTTCAAAGCTGAACGAAATTTAGAATCACACCAAAAACACCGATTCAGCATACCCTGGGCATTCCTGAAGCTCATTTGCCGTGTCTTTCGTCCTGATATAGTATTAAATTGGGTTCTGCCCTCAGAATTTCTGACTCCTAATCGTTTCTCTGGTTCTAAAGTAGCCTGTTTATGCCCACACGATCTTGCTATCACGTGAATAGTGCATTTTCCACATTCTGTTTCAGCACAGACTGACCCATTTCTTTCATCAAAGCCGTAGGGTTAGAATGTCTTCCCCCCTCCCCAAAAAAGGCCTCTGAAATATGGTCGAATGAGGTTTTATTGTCAGTAATTTTAATTTCTGTAAAATTAACTCCCGTCAAAATGAATCTGTCCTAACAAAAATAGCCATCCACATTTTTAAGTTTAGCACAGTTCAGTAATTCAAATGGCAGAAAGGACTGTGGAGATTCCAGGTTGTGTTTTTGCAGCATTTTATATTGTCTATAAATTCCATCACATAGTGTTCAATATTCTGAATAGCAAGTTCTGACCACGATACATACACACTTAACAAGTAAGTAGTTCGACAAATCGTATCCATAATGTTTAATGGATTATCCAGAACTTCTTCACAATTCAAATTTTCCAAGCACAATTCGGAAAATGCTTTCCATGAGATCATACTTCTACATGACAAAAAAGGAGCCAATCCCATATGTTGATCCGTTTTCCCAAAGCTGTCAGCATATTTCACATGATAGCTTCACTTCTCCATTGGTCATATGATTCAGTCGATGAAAGTAATGATGGATAGATTTTTGTTTTCATTTTTATTCTGCATTTAGTCATTTTGTTTCCTCCTACTCCTTTGTTGGTTAGAATTTGAGAAGTCTCTTTTTTCCAAAAATAAATGTTGTAATCTACTGCCTTTATTTGGAACCAACAGTCATCCTCTTGTTTGAGCTTCCCGGTTGCTATAGAGTAAAGGAGTTCTGTTTCGTCATGAAATACCTTTATTTCTTTAATTTACCTCCACTCACAATTCGGCATCCACAATTAAATGCACCTATGGCTCCTTCATATGTGAATGACTTCTGTTGGATATTAGACATCAAAATATGAATTACTTTGTTTTTTAATTCATTCGTAACGTCGACAATGTACCTTCTTTGTGTATGATATGTATTTATTGACTGCGTAATACAGCTTTTAAGAGCCTTGCTGCATTCCGAAAGATTCATGTGAGACACTCATGTATCTGATATGAGCATTCCACAAAACCTCTCTCGCTAATTCAAAACTCATTTTCTACTGTTGTTGCTGTGTCACAATTTCACTTTGCCACTATAGGCGCCGCCCTGAATTGAGCGAAGTGAAACCAATCCCAGAAGCTGCACAGTGCTCCTGGATAAATAAACACAATGAATGTAACCAGATAGGCGTCACTTTTTTGAGCGAAGTACTCATTCCTTCTGACGATTTGCGAACTGTAAATTACACTTAAACAAACATTTCTTCACATAATGTTTGCCATTCCTATGAGACAAAAATAAAATATAACGATTAAAGAGTATGCTGCGGGGGAATGTGCCGAATGATCTAACATTGTTTAGTGGTGGGCAATGAGTGAGTGGGAGAGAGATTGCTATGGGGAGATTCGTTATGGGTCAGAGTGCATTCAATATATATATACGTATATATATATCAAAGAAACGTAAATTGGTCAGTTCCGGACAGTTATTTGGCAAAGCAGCACAGCAAACGTAAGAACAAATGGACCCTAATGGAGTTCGTGATCGTTCGCATTCATTTAAATAATTGCACGCTACGTACTCGAAGGACGAATTCTCGTTCTTTCTCCGGACCATGATTTGTTATACTTTCTGTTTTTTTTTCCTGCAATCTAGGGCGTTGGGTAGAACTACAGAACAAAAAGGTCGAGAGATAAATGTCCAGAGCTCCTTGAAAATAGAGTCACAATTAGAAAAGATGTTGATGAAAGCATTCGGCATACTTGATTTCATTGATCATAACACTGAATACAGAAGTTGGGATGTCTTGCTGAACTTGTACATGGATTTGTTAAGGCCACACTTGGAATAATATGTACAGTTCTGGTTATTCGAATGTAGAAACCATATCACTAAACAGGAAAGAGCCGAAAAGCTGCATTACGATGCTAACGGGACTTAATTGTTTGAGGTATTAGGAAAGGCTAGTTCGACTGCCTTTTTTTTTGCTGGAACGTAACAGATATATGGGTGGTCTTATAAATGTCTTTCACAATGATGGGTGTTGATGAGATAGATATGTAACATATTTTCCAATATTAAGGGAGTCAAAATCTTTTTAATACTGTAAACTTATTTTCTGGTGAAAGCAGAGAATTGCAATAGGGTCCAAGAGGCATGTTTTTGTACAAAGGGTGGCGAGTGTCGGAAATGATTAGCACTGATAGTAGTAGAGGCGGGTACAATTTTTCAGTCTAAAAATTATTTGGGCAGATGCATGAATAACATTAACAAAAATTAATATAGGATCTACACGTGATTAGCATCGTCATAAAATCTGCGTGGCATGGACTATTTGAGCTGAAGTGCCATTTTTCATGTTATAAACCTCGGTAACTCTACAATTCTATGAGTTAAGTTGCTGTGACATGCCAATTCAGAACTGCCATTGAACTATTTATAAAGTTGTTGCACCAAGGCAACGTGCAAGTGACTAAATAGAAAATGTTAATTTATGGAGTAACATATTGTCAGCTTGTTGCTTGAAACTGGAAAATAATAAAAAAAATCTACAAATCTGATATTACACACCGTTAGATGTTCGTGTTCATACAATATTTAATTTAATGCATTTTTTTCTGTTTTGTTTGTTTATTAGTGTCATAATTAGGCTTATCTTCATGGAAATGAAGTTACTTTCATAGTTCTGTTGTCGTCACAGTCCAGTGCCTTTTCAGATGCAATGTAGGATAATTTAGAATGACCAATTTACCTAACCAGCACAGTTGTTTGGAATGTGAGAAAAAACAGAGCATCTGGAGGAACTGCATGCAAACACCACAGGAAAATGTGGAACGACTGTGATCCAAGCTGGGATAAGAACATAGATTCCTGGCACTGTGAGGCAGAAAAAGTAATCACAGTGTCACCAGGCCGCCCCATATCCGTTTGATGGCCACATTCGTCGATAAAGGTTTTACATATCTGATTTAAATTGCAAAACATTTTCTCAGTTTGAATGACATACGTCAACTATTAACATCGCAAATACAATTTCACCACACAAATATGATGAAATAAAGAATAGCTAATGTTAATCTTTTGTTTAGGAAGGGTAACAAGAATAATCCAGGTAATTATATGCGGGTGAGCCATACATCACTGGTAGGGAAAGTATTGGAGAGAATTGTTCCAGGCCGGATTTATTCCCACTTGGAAGTAAGTAGACATATTAGTAAAAGGCAATTTGATTTCATGAAAGGGAGATCGTGCCTCACAAATTTGATCGAGTTTTTCGAGGAAATGACGAAGATGATTGATGAGGGCGGGGCAATGGATGTTGTCTACATGGACTTCAGTAAGGCTTTTGACAAGGTCCTTCATGGCAGGCTCGTGCGGAAAGTGAAGTCGCATGAGATCAGAGGTGTTCTGGCAAGGCGGATACAAAACTAGCTGGGTCAAAGAATACAGAGGGTAGCAGTAGAAGGGTACATTTCTGAATGGAGGGCTGTGACGAGTCGTGTTCCTCAGGGATCAGTACAGGTTGTGGATTTGTGGATAGCGATGGCGACCATACGGGGGTACAGTAGGATACAAATCAATTGGAGACTTGGGAAGAGAGATGACAGATGGGGTTTAATCCAGACAGATGTGAGGAAATGCATTTCGGAATGTCTAATGCAGCTGGGATATATACGGTGAATGGCAGAATCTTAGGAGTATTGATTGGCAAAGTGATCTGTATGTACAGATACACAAGCCAATGAAAATGGCAATGAAGTCGTAGAAGGTAATCAAGAAGGGAAACGGTATGCCTGCCTTCATCGGCTGGGGTATTGATTTTAAAAATTGTCAATTCATGTTGATGCTTTATAGTATTTTTGTGAGGCCACACTTTGAATATAGCGTTGAATTCTCAGAAGGATATAGAGGCATTGGAGAGGGTAAAGAAAATACCTACGGATATAGCCTGGTATGGAGAGCATTCGCGACGAGGAGAGGTCGGAAAATCGTTGTTCTCATGGAGCGACGGAGATTGACGTGAGTTCTATAATTTTATTAGAGGCATGCAGTGAGTCAGAAGCTTTTGCACAGGGTGGAAAAGTCAATTACTAAGCGGCGATAATCAATTGGACAAAGAGAAACAAATAACAAATAAAATTACAGCGCAGGTACAGGTCCCTCGCCCTCTACGCCCATAGGTTTAAGGTACGAGAGGCAAATATTAAACGAGATGTACCAGGCAATGTTTTATCGAGAGAGTGGTGGGTGCTTGCAGAGGGAGGTTGTGGAAGCGGATACTGTAGTGACTTTTAAGAGGCGTCTTGACAAGTGCGTTAACATAGAACATAGAACATAGAACAATACAGCACAGAACAGGCCCTTCGGCCTTCGATGTTGTGCCGACCAAAATAAAAAGCAATGCCCCTCCTAACTCAACCATTCCCTTCTCATCCATATACTTATCCACTAACCTCTTAAACGCCACCAAACTTGGCGCATCTACAACAGCTGCCGGCAGGGCATTCCACTCCCTAATCCCTCTTTGAGTAAAGAACCTACCTCTGATATCCGTCCTATAACTCATACCCCTTAATTTAAAGCTGTGTCCCTCGTGCTAGCTTTCTCCATCCTAGGAAAAAGGCTATCACTGTCCACCCTATCTAAACCTCTAATCATCTTATATGCTTCAATAAGATCCCCTCTTAGCCGCCTCCTTTCTAACGAAAACAACCTCAAATCCTTCAACTCTCTTCATAGGACCTGCCCTCCATACCAGGCAACATCCTGGTAAACCTCCTCTGTACCCTCTCCAATGCCTCCACATCTTTCTTATAAGGTGGCGACCAGAACTGCACACAATACTCCAAGTGCGGCCGCACTAGAGTTTTGTACAGTTGCAACATGATGCTGCGGCTCCTAAATTCAATCCCCCTACCAATAAAAGCTAAGACTCCATATGCCTTCTTAACAACTGTATCCACTTGACTGCCTACTTTCAGGGATCTATTGACACATACACCAAGATCCTTCTGTTCCTCAACACTATTAAGAGCCCTACCATTAGCCCTATACTCTACACATTTATTGTTCCTGCCAAAGTGCATTACCTCACACTTTTCCACATTAAACTCTTAATGAGATGTAAATTGCGGAATTTGTTCCCGGAGGGTAGGGGGTTTTAGATAAGTCGGGCAGCACGGTCGATGCAGGCGTGGAGGGCGAGGGACCTGTTCCTGTGCTGTAATTTAATTTGTTATTTGTTTCTCTTTGTCCAATTAATTATCGCTAGCTGTAATTTGTTAAATGTAGACTGTAATGCCACTTTGCATTAGCGTTTGGAATTCCCGTCTCTGAAACAGGAAGTTTGAAATCTAAACACTTTTAAAGGTTATCTAATCCGGTGTAATCATGTCGTACAACGCTTTTTTTCTTTGTATTGTGAGAGCTGTTAAAATAATGATCGTGCATTGAAATAACTTTCACATCAGTTATTCTTCTGGTCTTTGAAAACGTGTTGAATAGTTCCATGTTAGATTTCGAAACAAAACAATTCTACTGCCAACATTCTTTCCTGTGTAACGACCCTCTAAGGCAAATTTCATTGACATCATTGGATGCCGCTTCCCTCTCCCCAGTTTGCTCTGCATGAAACGTTAAAATCATTTTTTTAAATGGTACCGTTCCAGATTAACTACTTTTGCCTGCATTTACTTTGTAAGAGTAACATTGCAGTGATTTTCTAAGCAGTGAGCAGCATTGATGTCTCACATCACTAGGAAGCCGTTCAAATCTGGAAAGTTTTCATATGCTGTCTGCTTCTGTGTGGGGTTCTCTTCGGGTGTTTCTGCTGCCATTCCCACTCCCTTACCTCTCCCCCCTCACAATCCCCTCTCCCCGATCTCTCCACAATCTAAATGTGTGCAGGTTGGAATGTTTGGAAATGCTGAAGTGTTCCTCATATCAGGATAATTAGCAAGGTAAATGTATCTGGCTACAAGGGTATGGCCTGATTGTTATTGGTGCAAGTTAGATGGGATAATTACCTTTTCCTGCGCTGTAGGGATGTTATGATTCTCCTGTAAAATATAAAGCAAGGGAAGTGTGCAATTTTGGACAGATGGAGCAATGCATTTAATGCATGGTCAAATGCGAGTAATACAATGATTAAATGGTATCCGAGGAACGATCCATGAGCTCGAGTGATGCAGAATGCGGAAGAATTACCATAGAAAGTAAGTGTGTGACGACGGACGAGATAATGACCATAATTGATCGAAAAACATACCATGTTAAGAAAATATATTTTAATTGCATTTAAGTGGATGATTAGCATATTTACTCTTTATTGTGATGCGCGTTCTGTAATATGAAATTCTGGTTGACATTAATGGCAAATTGTTGAAATAAAAAAAAAGACCTGAACTATTACGAAGCATGGTGCCAATGATCATTTGGCCCTGATATTTCTGAAAGAAAATAACATGTTCATTTTCCCACGTTCTTAAAATTTGTATCACTACGTTTCACTAAGATGCCGTTCCTACAACGATAAAACTACGCTGAGCTGTACCAGAAATCATGCTCAATGTGTTTGCAATTTCTTGTCGGCGCACTTTGCCTTTTAGGAAGTCCATCATCACTTCTGTTCACGTTAGTGGTACAGCTCTCAGGGAATAAGAGTTACCAATGATTTATGCCAATGTGGCTTCACGTCAGATTTATCTGAACATCTACAATTGATCCTTAAACTTTTACTATGCATACACTGTCATTTGCAACATGATCCCCATGTTTAACGTTAAATTCAACCAATCTTCCTATGTTATACATTTCTAGCACTTCCTACTAACCTCCGTTCTCAAAATATATTGGCTTGCTCAGTACTGAATGCACGGAAAGTTTTTTTTTGCCAAGCAGAAGCCATTCTTTAATAATTTATCCAAACTCAATTCTGAGAGCTTCTACAAAAAAATAAATCGGGAAGGAGTATCAGGGAAGGGTAGGGGCGTTATATTATGAACACGATCATCTAAATAGTTGATTCGAAGGCAGAATGCTGAATCTTAATAAAGGAATCTATGTGGATATCAGAGCTATCATTGGCTTTGAAAAGTTAGGGAGTACTACTGAAAGGGATGGTAGTGAACATGCAATGACACGCATCCAAGGAATCTATGGGGGAACGTCAGCAACTGTTTATGCCTGTCTTACAGAAATTCAAAATGAGCAGGAATATCAATGCATAGCTCACAAAAGAAATTCGAGAGACAGTATCCATTCTAAGGAAGAACATATAGATTGCCCCTCCCAAAAAAAACTGCCTGAGAAATGAACGTGTTTATAATTCGGAAAATAAGGACCAATGGATTGACCTAAGAAGAGGAAAATAAGTACAGCAGTAAGCTTGCAGGGAGCATAAAGACTGTCAGTAAGAAATTTTCTAGATATTGACGAGAAAGAGTTTAGTGTATGTCCCTACAGACAAAAACAGGGCATATATAATAGTAGACAAAGGTATGGCTGGGTAATACATACTTTGGTTCTAACTTCACAAAAGACGATATTAATCGGATACCCGAAATTTTGGAAAATGCATTATGTAGTGACAGAGAGAGCTGAGGGAAATCGATATTAGTAGAGACATGGCGCTGGGAAAATTGATGTGGTTGAGAGCGGATAAATTCAAAGGGCCTGATAATCTGCATCCAGGAACACTTAAGAGAGTGAATGGAAAAATAACGGATGCATTGGTGATCATCTTCCAGGATTCCATAGATTCTGCATCAGTTCCTGCAAATTTGAAGGTAGTTAATGACACTCCAATATTCAAAAACGAAGTAAGGAGAAAATAGGGAATTATAAACCAACAAGCTCAACATCGAAAGTATCAACATCGACAGGATGCAAGACTGGGCGGAGAAGTGGCAGATGGACTTCAACGCGGATAAATGTGTTGTGGTCCATTTTGGCAGATCCAACGGGATGAATGAGTACACTATCAAAGGTAGGATTCTTAGCTGTGTGGAAGAGCAGAGGGATCTTGGGGTCCGGGTCCATAAGACTCTCAAATCGGCTTCCTAGGTGGAGGATGTGGTTAAGAAAGCTTATGGTGTACTGGCCTTCATTCATCGAGGGATTGAGTTCAGGAGTCAGGAGGTAATGCTGCAGCTTTATAGGACCCTTGTCAGACCATCCTTGGAGTACTGTGCGCAGTTCTGGTCGCCTCACTATAGGAAGGACGTGGAAGCTATTGCAAGGGTGCAGAGGAGATTTACAAGGATGTTGCCTGGATTGGGAGGCATGCCTTATGAAGACAGGTTGAGGGAGTTGGGACTGTTCTCCCTGGAGAGACGAAAGTTGAGAGGCGACCTGATAGAGGTTTACAAGATGTTGAGAGGAGTAGATAGGGTGGACTCTCAGAGACTATTTCCCAGGGCTGAAATGGTCGCGACGAGAGGGCACAGATTTAAGGTGCAGGGAAGCAAGTACAGAGGGGATGCTTGGGGAAAGTTTTTCACTCAGAGGGTGGTGAGTGAATGGAATCAGCTGCCGTCGGTGGTGGTCGAGGCGAACTCGTTGGGGTCTTTTAAAATACTTCTGGATGAGTATATGGGAACCAATGGGATTGAGGGTTATAGATAGGTCTATGGCTGGGTAGGTTTTGATGTGTTCGGCACAACTTGTGGGCCGAAGGGTCTGTTTGTGCTGTAGTGTTCTATGTTCTATGTTCGAAGTAGAGAATAATGTCGAGTCTATTATCATGGAGTTTATAGCAGAGCACGTAGAAAGCAGTGATAGGGTTAGGCAGAGTCAGCATGGTTTAGAAGGTGGAACTATACTTGACAATTCTGTTGGAATTCTTTGAACATGTAACTGGTAGAGTTGACGAGGGGGAACCATTAGAGATAGTAATTTATACTTGCAGAACTGTTTTTTTTTCGAGTTCTGCACACGAGATTATAGTGCAAGATTAAAGCACATTGGATTGGGGGATATGAATTTAGATGGATAGAAGACTGCTTGGCGGAGACTAAACAAAAGAAAAAATGGCAGGCAGTAACTACTAGGGTGTCAGAAGGATCTGTGCTGAATTCCCAATGTTCACAATCTTATTCACTATATCTTAATGATTTGCCTGACGGAACAAAATGTAACATCTCAATATTCACAGATAACAACAAGTTGGGTTGGAAGGTGAACAGTGACGAGGATGCCGAAATCCTTCAGGATGATCTTGACAGATTGGTTGAGTGGGCAAATCAATGGCAGATGCAGTATAATTTGCAAAACAAAATAAAACTGACTTTATTCACTTCGGAAGCAGAAACAAGAAGGCAAATTGCAATCTGAAACTCTGTAAATTCAGAGAGAGGAGTGTGTAGTGGGACCTGGGTGTCCTTGCGAACCAGTATTGAATTTAACCATGTAGGTGTAGCAGGTGCAAAGAAGGGCAATGACACGTTGACCTTCATGGTAAGAGGCTTCGAGTACAGGACAGGGATGGGTTGTTGCAAATATACACGGCCTGGGTGCAACCAAATCTAGAGTGCAGTTTTGGTCTCACTTTCTTACAAAAGACATTCTTGCTTTCGAGGGAGTGCAGCAAAGGTATATCAGGCTGATTCCGCGGATGACAGGGCTAAAGTATGAGGAGAGATTGACTAGAATTTATTTTGGTGAAGTTCAGCCAAATGAGGGGTGGGGGGGGGGATCTCAAAATACTTTACAATGTTCTAATAGGACTGTCCAGGGTAGATGCAGGGAAAATATTCCCGATTGCAGGAGAGTCAAGAACCAGGCATTACAGGAGTAATCAAGGTAGACCATTTAGGGCAAACGTCAGGAGACATGTCGGGATCCAAAGAGTGGTGAAACTATGGAATTCAATGTCACAGGAAGTAATTGCTGCCAAAACATTAAATGCATTCGAGAAGCAAATGGATATAGCAGTTGTAGCGAATGTGATTAAATGTTATAGGGAAAGAAACAGGAACAGGCTATTGATTTGAATGATCAACCAACACCGTAATGAATGGTGAAGCAGGCTGGAAGGGCCAAATGACCTCTTCCTGCTCCTATATTCTATGTTTCTATGTGTGGTTAAACAAGATTTGGGTGAAACCCTAAATGTATCTTTTCTCATCAATGCTTATTATTGAGGAAGCCGTGGATGTTAGTGAATATGGACAATTAAACAGTGACGTTTAGCGAAGTGTACATATAACAGAGAAGGCGATGCTAGAAGTTGTAAAACACGTCAAGGTAGTTAAATATCTGAAACTGGATGAAATGCATTCGAAAACGTTGTGGGATGCTAGAGATGAAAGAACACGCCCCCTGGCAGTGATATCTGAATCATAATGGCTACAGATGCCTGAACAAAGGATGATGGTGAATGTTGTGTTTTTTTTTATTGAAAAAGGGTTGCAGGGAATAATTCGGGATCTACATTCAGTGAGCCTTATATTTTTGGCGGGTAATTTGTTTGAATGTCTGGGTGCCATTACTTACTGGATTTTAAGGAGGCAAAGACTGATTGGAAACAGTCACCATGGCTTTGAGAATGGAAAATCATGTCTGACAAATTTATTGTATTTTTTTAAGGTACCAAGAAGGTAGACGAACGTAGCGTATTTGGTTTTGTATACATGGATATGAGCAAGTCTTTTGGAATTTACCACATGGTAAGTTGTTGTTCAAGGTTAAATCTCAAAGGATTCAGGGTAAGGAAGCGAAAATGAAGCAAACTAACTTGAGGACAAAAGATGGAGTGTGGTTGTAATGTGCATTTAGAGATCTGTCAGCAGCGGTTTGCCTTAAGGATCTGTGCTGGGTCCGCTGTTCATTGTTATTTTTATTAATGATTTGAAAGAGAATTTAGGAGGCATGATTAGCAAGTTTGCAAATGACAACAAACTTGTAGCATAGTTGTCAATGAAGAAGATTACCTGGGATTGCAACGGGATCTTGATCAATTGGGTCAGTGAGCTGATAAATGGCAACTGTGGCTGGATTTAGATAAAAGCAAGTTGATGCATTTTTTCGATCAAACCAGGGCAGGCTTACTCACTTAATGGTAAGGCGTTGGACAGAATTATAGAACAAAATAATCTGGGGGTACAGTTATAAATCCTTGAAAGTGGAGTCACATGTTGGCAGGATGGTGAAGAGGGCATTCGGCATTCTAATGTTCATTGGTTAGAACATTGAATTTAGATTTGAGACGTTTTGTTGATGTTGTACAAGACATTGATAAGGGCAGAGTTGGAATATTGTGTGCAGTTCTGGTCGTTATCTAATTGATATTATATTATTTAACCAGATAGATTGCATAGAAGTTTTACGTGGATGCTACCGAGACTTGATGTTTGACTTAAAAGGAGAGGCTGGATAGACTGGGATTTCTTTTCACTGCAGCGTACGAGGCTTAGTTTCAAGCTTATAGATGTCTATAAGTTAATGAGGTGCATAGATCATCTGGATAGCCAATATATTTTTACAAATGCAGGAGAAACTAATCTTAAAGGGCATAGTTTAAATGTGAGAGAGGAGAGATACAAAATGATCCACAGGAGCATTTCTTTTTATACAGAGGACAGTGAGTGTCTTGAACAAGCTGCCTGAGTACTGGTAGAGACGATTAAAATTTTGTCTTTTTACGAAGTGTTTAGACAGTCACGTGAATACGATTGGTACACAAGGATTTGGACGAAATGTGGGCAATTGGGACCAACATAGTATTTAAAAATGATTGGCGGTATGAACAGATAGGATTGAAGGCCCCGTTTCAATGCTGCAAATCTTTCTGACTCCTGACATTTATTTTATCATTATTGTCACAAGTAGGCTTATATCAGCACTGCAGTGGCATTAAATTGAAAATTCCCCAGTCGCGACATTATGGCGCCTCTTTGGGTACAATAAGGGATAACTTGGCATGCACCTAAACAGTCTTCCTTTGGACTGTGGGAGGAAACCCACTGAGACATGGACAAAATTTGCAAACTCCAAACAGTGACCCACGTCGGCAATCAAACATGTGACCCTTGCCTGTGAGGTCGCTGTTCTAATCACTATGCCGTGCCACCGTTGCCCTCATAGAGCCTGTGCGTTTTATAGTACTTTGTTATGTTAACGGGCTGGCTCGGCATGTTTCACTCTTACCGTAAGAGATGCGATTTGAATAACCTTCCGAGATATCATGGGATGTCTCCGATGATCCGAGACATCGGTTCTTATCATTGTGATTTAATTTAGAGTCTGGCTACTTGCGATGCAGAATTGATGGTCGTGTTTAATTTGCTATGGAATAAGCCTTAAACACATCCGTTGACGTAGATTTCTGTTAACAATAGAATAGTAAGTAGATACATGTTTGAGAATAAACTTGCCATCTGACCGAATATCTCCATCGTTATATAATTTCAAACTCTGCCTTGAAATGTTATGTTGAGACATTTTGGTAAGTTTGTTACATTAGAACATCGATAGGAATGTATGTTGCAATTATCAAATTGTAATTCCAATATCACTGGCCATATGATGAAAGGATTTTTCTTTTATTCTGTTTTTACAGAATACTCAGTGATAACATAGTGAGTTCCAAATGTGGTTCCGTAGAGGAAACCACAACTGGTTTAGGGATGTTTTCTGCTAATGTCAAGTGCCTCCATAGTAGTTGCGGAATGCATTTTCAAAATGAATCTCAAAATAATTTTGCATGCATATTTAAGTTGTTCCAAGAAATAAGCAACGTTTTGTAAAGAAGGGCACATTAGTAAATTTCTCAGATATAAATAACTGCTCGAAGCATATCATTTGGTTATATATTAAGTTGAAATAATCCATCTTACATACAGTAATTGACTCGACTTTCCAATTTTTTTTATTATTCTTGTAAATATTAATAATATGGTATTTCAAGTGCAATTTGAATTAATAAATGCTCTCACATCATGCACATCGTACAAACGTCAAAGTAAATAATCAAATGCCGTACATGGGCTGTAACAATACAGAGTATTGTTGAAAAGGAAGATTCGGAGGTATATAGCTGTGACAAAATCAAACTCAAGTTGGAGCTACAGTTGTAAAGTTTAAGGATCGAGAAGGACTTCGGAACATTATTAATTCCCCAGCATAAAGAACTTTATTTAAATAAAAAAAAAAGCTTCATGACTTCACTCGTTCACTCTTTGTTCAGCTCTGTTTAGAAAGAAACAAATTACTTGTAAAAGTATTAGCGTGTGAACCAATCAAGACATGTGAAAATGAACACTAAATGAAAATTCCACTCTCTGCAGCGAACAGGCAGCAATAGCTGAACTTCAGGTACAAAATAATATAAAAGATTGCGGACATAACCCTGAGAAATGATCGATTTATTTCTCAGCTTTTAATAAAATTGAAAGTGACTTTACAGGTGTCGGGGTTTCTTTTTTTTTATTAGAGCAACACAGCACGGGAAACAGGCCCTTCGGCCCAACGGGCCCGCGCCGCCGTCATAACTACATAGTAACAATTCCATTATCCTATCCTAATATTAGGTTATTCCTAATATGGAAGAGTCTCACTGTAGGGACAATTTGTTTACCAATCAGCCTAAGAGCGAATTTTTGGGATGTGGGAGGAAACCGGAGTGCCCGGAGAAAACCCACGCAACCACGGGGAGAACGCGCAAACTCCTGCAGACACGGCCCAATTCCAAGTGTTTGCACAGCAACAGCGATAGTCACTGAGCTGTCATGGTGCCCTTCAGATGGTCCAGATAAAGCACTCATTTACGACATGAAGCACCAGGCAACCCATGAATCAACATCCAAGAGCTGTCCTTGCACCACCTGCCGAATGCATGCTCCTTGATGGTCAAGTATGGACCGAATTACCTGTGGAAAAAAAGCCATATTTAAACAGTCCTACTATATCCCTCTATCTGCATAACGCTCATGTGGCTGTCCAAGAGACTCTTAAACAGCCCTAGCGTGCCTGCTCCCACCGCCTTACTCGGCAGTGCATTCCACACCCCCACTACCCTTTGTGTGAAAAACTGCCCTCTAATATTCGTCTTATACATAGCCCCCTCACCCTAAGGCCATGACCCCTCGTCCTATCCATTTCTGAAGGTGGAAAAAGTTTACCTCCATTTACTCTATCTATACCCCTTATAATCTTATACACCTCTATTAGATTCCCTCTAAGCCGACGTCTTTCAAGGGAAAACAACCCCAGTCTATTTAATAGTTCCTCATAAGACAGTCCTTCCATACCAGGCAGCATCCTGGTAAACCTCCTCTGCACTCTCTCCAAGGACTCCACATCCTTCCGATAGTACGGCGACCAGAACTGGGCGCAGTATTCCAAGTGAGGCCTAACCAAAGTTCTATACAACTGCAACATCAAACTCCTATTCTTGTATTCTATACCCTTTTCTATGAAAGCTAACATACTATACGCCTTCTTTATCACCTTCTCCACCTGTGAGGACACCTTCAGAGACTTTGAACCTGCACCCCCAAGTCTCTCTGCGTCTCTATGCTCCGTATAGTTTTACCTTTTATCCTATAACTCTCTTCTACATTTTTCCGGCCAAAATGCATCACCTCGCATTTATCCAGATTAAATTCCATTTGCCATCTATCTGCCCAGTCTACCAACCTATGTCCTGTTGTATTGCCTGGCACTGATCCTCTGTACCCGCCAATCCAAGCATCTTAGTGTCATCAGCAAATTTGCTGATCTCACCACCTACCCCAACTTCCAAGTCGTTTATGTAGACCACAAATATAAGAGGACCTAGTACTGAGCCTTGTGGCACTCCACTAGTGGCAGGCTTCCAGTCGGAAAAAGAGCCTTCCACTACCAGCCTCTGTCTCCTCCTCCCGAGCCAGTTCTCGACCCATCTACATACCCGGCCCTGTATCCCATGCGCCTTCACCTTCTCTATCAGTCTACCATGAGGAACCTTGTCAAACGCCTTATTGAAATCCATGTGGACGACATCAACAGCATGTCCTTCATCAACTGTTTTTGTCACTTCTTCAAAAAATTCCACTAGATTTGTAAGACAAGACTTCCCCTTGACGCAGCCATGCTGCGTATCCCTGATCAGATCGCAGCGCTCCAGATGCTCATACATCCTGTCCCTGAGGATGCTCTCCATTAGCTTACCTATAACTGAAGTCAAGCTCACCGGCCTATAGTTCCCTGGGTGATCCCTCTGACCTTTTTTAAACAACGGTACTACATTTGCTATCCTCCAGGCCTCTGGGACCTCACCTGTGTCCAAGGAAGAGACAAAGATTTGCGTCAGAGGCCCAGCTAGGTCTTCCCTCAACTCCCTTAGCAGCCTGGGGTAAATGCCATCAGGCCCCGGAGCTTTATATGTCTTTAAGCTGCCTAACAGCCCCAACACCTCTTTCCTCGTAATCTTTATTTTCCTCAACCGATCCTCAACTTTGTCAACATCAGCACTTTTTTCCTTGCGCCTCGTGTCCTTATTTACCGCATTGGAGATGTCAGCGATTTGCAAGGTGTGGCCGAATAATGTTTTGTGAGCCCTTCACTGTGTGTATAGTTTTGATGAAATTCCGACGACACATGGCCTTGCTGAATACAACAGTTAGTGCAGTATATGTTAGCAACTAAGAACATTTCTGTTCCGTACTATCAGACATTGTGAGCTCCTTTGCAGACTTTGCCTTTATTTAGTCTATTTAGTCGTATTTCTGTGTACTCATCAGGTCTATCCTCAAAAAAAAACAAACGACTTTTCGCGAGGCAGATGCGCGCCCTGCCCACAGTTGAGCACTTTGCGACCAACAGCTTCTAGGTTATAGCGGGAAGCCATTGCCTAAACAAATGAAGATTACTTGCCGTGAATGCAATCTTGATGAATCGCAGCGATTTCTTCAGGATCACATGATGCATCAAAAAAAAAACAAGGTATCACTTATCCATATTACTGCAGTAACCGAAGATTACCTTTCCCCCATGATTCCGTTTGTGTGACACTGAACTCGATATCGATTTCCACCCTCGCCCAGTGGCTGCCTTGATCTAACGTACGGCCATGACTCTTGAACGTTATTCGGCATGCATGGATTACTTGCACAATGACGCTTATCCATAACGTAATATGAAAGTGACTGACGCTATGAAATAGTGGCATAAATGTTGCTGCCTGCTCCGTTAAAAGCTATTACTGTTGATCGACCCTTTACCTCAATATTCTTGCCGAAGTGGTTATTTTGTCTTTTGGAAGCCATCAGGTTTCGAGTTGCGGATATTTATGTATTATTGAATATAGTCTGTTGTTTGGTTTCCCAACACAACTGTTCGTTGTTTGAAATCAAGTGGTGGTGTGTTCAGTTGAACAGTTCTATAGCGGGATATTTGCTTAACGATTTTTGCTTGCAGACCTAATAATAAATCAACAGTGTTGCTAAGATAGTTTGCAAATTTGATGGTTAAACTAGTAGCAGTAGCATTTGTTTCACATTCATATGACGGGAATTGTACCATGACTTGCTTACCAATTGTGTAATGCTCTCCAGCTTCCAGTGGCAGGAAGGGGGCAAGGACCATCATCGTCCAACGAGCTCGGGATAAAAGCGAAACAATATGCAATCAGTTGCAGACGGACCAGAAACTGCACTTATTTGGAAGAGAGGAATATTGATGAACAGGTTGCCGACTATCGTTTTAATGTAGTAAACATACTTCCACCGATTTCGCTATTTCCCCTGATACTCATCATTCCGATTTTTTTTGATTGGAGTCCATTATTATATAAACAGCAACATTATACCTTCTCATCCCAAGAACTCTGTTGTTTCTTTAACGGGAAAGATTGGGCTAAAACCTTAATGAGCCTCAAAACTAGTTTTTCATGTTGAATCCGACACTGAAGAGATATGGACTACATTCTTCAATATAGTGTTATTGCTGCATATTACAATTTTATCTCAATTCTTCAGGGTTGTTAATAAACTGAAAGTTATTTCCACGACAAACTTTGTCAGGATGGCTGTACTCTAGATTCACTTGTGTAGAAACTAGCTTACCTACCAAATGTGTGTATTTCCTTCATTCCTCAAAAAAGTAGACAGCAGATGCGACCTCATCATTAAATGATACGTTATAATGCCGTAACTCTAAGGACATTGGTTGAATTTCCCGAGGATAAGTAATATATTTACTGAGGATTTCAATGAAAGTGAATACAATTTGTTTAAAAAATATGGCAAAAAAAGAAAACAGACCTGCCTCAGGAAAGCATGGGGCATTCAGTGACGCCATTATTAGCTTTATTCTGTTATTTTTAAAGACCATTGAATGATAGAGTATTTGGCAAAATTTTCGAACTTCTGTTAATTAAAAAAATACTGTTTTAATGTATCCCCTGATTAAAATTGTGAGTTTCTGAAAATAAACTGAATGAGCATTATGCTAGAGATAAACTCCGTTTATTTTCGTCATCAGGTCGTTTAACATGTCCTGCCAATATGTCCAGAAAAGTAGCAACAAAACCTGGCTCTCGGCTGATTTTCAGATGTTTCGCGAAAGTTTCAGTTTGGTTCCTCTGTATTCCCTATATGGCCAAACATTTTGATGTTAATATCATATATCAAGAAATAAAACGTCCCTTCAAAAACAATCACAACCCATCCCCAAGAATGAAGAAAATTCAGCGACATTCAGTTGGAGCGGGGATATCTCAACCAGAGACGAGTCTGGAAGTGCAAAACATATTTTCATATCCCTTGAATATTTCGATTATGTATTGTAACACTGGTTCAATTCAGGCCAACCGTTAAGCGCAAAGCCCACAGTGAAAATTTCAGTGAACGTTTTTAGACCGAGAAGGGATGCATGGAATGATAACATTTCTTTGAAACATGTTTCTAACATCTGACTGGTATCATGCAATTCAATGCAAGAATATGAGCAGTTTGGTCACGAAGTACAATGTTGCGAAGCAACACAATGTATTCCATTACTGGGCTAATATCGGAACAAATGTTTGTGATATTGCAATATGTTTTTCTCTAATTATTTAACAAGACAAAACCAAAAAAACGTATATTAAGCCTCTCACAGACATTTTAATTTACACAGCGATCAGCGAATCTATTTCCAAGTCGGAAATTGAATCTTTATTTTATTTTTTATCAACGTCTATGTGAGTTTTTTTTGCAGTTGAGCGATGATGAAGCTGCTGTCAACATTTTTCAACAATGCATGTTATTCATGGATATTCCAAAGTAAGAAAACAAAATGCAACAAAGACAACCACGGCAACCAAATCCGATTCGTTGGTATAATAGTCAGAGTTACAGAAAACATAAATGTGAGACTCGGCTGTTAGGACGCCACCCCGAACCACCCACTCACCCACACCACCCACCCTACCCCCCACGGAGCCCAAAACGGAGCAAGATATGGCGTCGCATTTTGAAATTTACACCAAACACTGAAGGAGTTTGCCTGATTCAATATTACGTGCACTGCAAGTTGGTGAATTGCCATAACCAATAGCTCAGTATTCCATTACTGGCAATTCAAATATCATTGAAAATGCTCTTCGATTAGAAAATACACATTAAACCCTTCTATAGGTGCGACTATCTATAGTGGAAAATATACGATGATCTGTCGAAGACAAATATATAGTTGTTATACATTCAAATTGCATGCAAGTGCTGGTTATCAAAACTTGAGCGAACTTCAGTGTCTTGTCCAGTTCACTGTTCTTTTTCGAAACTCAAGTAGCATTAGAAACTAAGTCCTATTGTAAGGTATTGTTTTCTGATGCTTTCGAAGTTTGCATACGTAACTTTTTTTTAAATCTGTTACCCGCATTTGACATTCACATGCACCTCACAATAACATCTTCTGCATGCAAACCATGAATTATGCTGTCAACTTCAAGTCTCAACGTGCATGTTCTGAGCTTAGGCAGGCTTCGACTTGCATCACTTCATGTGTTTCACATCTCTTCTGCGCTCATCAAAAATCATCACCCAGTAGTACCGCTGACTCTGACCAAAACTGAGAAAACGAAAAAAAAAACATTTGATATTAAATGGCAATAGCAACAGTTAGTTTCTACGCTCCTTTAAATCTTACGACGTCTCATCTAATATTTCTGCATTAATACCCAAATCGGTTTATTGCATTAAATAAATATTATGTTGTATTGTTTTAACTTTTGAGCACCAATTTTAAATATTAACTCCAAGCAGAGTTTTTTTTTTCCATTGATAGCCATGTCTTTTTTTTTTGGCGGGGGGGGGGGGGGGGGGGGGGGGGGGGGGGGGGGGGGTGGTGTGGGGGGTGGGGTGGAGGGGAGAATTACCTTTGCCTGGCAATTGTATGGCATCAATGTTAATTGACACTTCTCAGCCAAAGTGTGAATATTGACCGGATAGATTTCATACGTGCTTTGACTGTTTCAGTATACGAGGAATCATCAATGGTGCTGAACATAGCACAATCATGCCTAATTCTAAACTTTGATGAAACGAATATCATTAATGAAGTAGGTGGCCGGTGGATACGAACTGCTTGATGAAGCAGACGCAGCTCGGATTAGTTTAGGGGAAGTCGTGCTTGACGAACTTATTGGAGTTCTATGAGGAAGTGACGAGTGCGGTAGATAGAGGGGGCCCGTGGATGTGGTGTTTTTGAATTTCCAAAAGGCGTTTGATAACGTGCCTCACAAAAGATTGCTGGAGAAGGTTAGGGTGCAGGGAGTTGGGGGTAGGATATGAGGCTGGATAGAGCATTGGTGGTCTAAAAGGAAACAGAGAGTAGGTATTAATGGGTGCTATTCTGACTGGCAGCTGGTGACTGGTGGAGTGCCGCTGGTATCAATGCTGGGGCCTCAACTATTTACCATTTACATAGATGACCTGGAGGAAGTGGCTGAGTACAGGGTGACGAAATTTGCGGATTACACGAAGTTGAGTGGAAAAGCAAATTGTCTGGAGGGTGTGGAATGCCTGCAGAGGAATCTGGATAGGGTGAGTGAGTGGGCGAGGACCTCGTAGATGTAGTATAATGTTAGCAAGTGTAAAGTTATCCACTTTGGTAGAAATAACGGTTGGAATGATTACTATTCAAATGGCGAAAAAGTGCAGCATGCGACAATGCAGAGGGACCTGGGGGTCGTTGTGCAAGAATCGCAAAAACACAGTCTGCAGGTGCAACAGACAATCAAGAAGGTCTTTATAGCTAGGGGGATAGAATATAAAAGTAGGGAGGCACTTTTGCAGCTGTATAGGGTACTGGTTAAGCCGCAGTTGGAGTACTGGGGACAATTTTGGTCGCCACCTTCGAGGAAGGATACATTAGCCTTGGAGGGGTTTCAGAGAAGGTTCACTAGGCTGATACTAGAGATGAGGGCATTGGATTATGAGGAGACTAAATAAGCTACGTTTGTACTCGTTGCAGTTTAGAAGGTGGAGATGGGTTCTTGTAGAGACGTGTAAGATAATGAAGGGGATGGATAAGGTAGAGGTTGAGACTCTTCACACTTAACAAATATAGCAGGACTAGAGGGCATAGCCTCAAAATTGGGGGGAGGGGGACGGTTCAGATCAGAGCTGAGGAGGAAATTCTTCACGCAAAGGGTGGTGAAACTTTGGAATTCTCTGCCTGTTGAAGTGATGGAGGCTTCCTCGCTGAATATATTTAAGTCAACAGTGGATAGGGTTTTGATTGATAAGGGAATTAAGAGTTATGGGGAGAAAGCGGGAAAGTGGTACCAAACCATTGCAGATCTTATTGAATAGCGGGGCAGGTTCGAGAGGTTGGATGGCCTATTCCTGCTCTTATTTCTTATGTTGTTATATTCTTATGTGTAGGATATTACAATAAGGAAATCCTATAGTAATGCCCTGCAACTAACAAAAATGCATGTTAACCTCTACAAATACATACATTTTAACCAGCTATGACTGCAAATGATTTATCTACTCATTCTGATTGACTGCAGTTGGCTAGGATTGTTTGATGTCATACTTTATCGATCGTTGTCATGATGCCAATGATTGTTACTTCAAGCTTACCCCTGAAAATCTGTAATTTTGCACATGCTTAAGTTAATGCTATAATATACCAAAAGAAGAAATGCTGGAAAATTTCAGCCGTTCTGGATGCGTCTGTAAGAAGAAAACTAGCTGATGTTGCAAGTCCAGATGAACTTTTGTCAAAAGCTTTTGACAATGGGTCATCAGGAATCGCAAATCAGATCTATTCTGCCCTTATGTATAATGCCAGACTTGCTGAAATTTTCCAGCATTTCTTTTGTTTTGGTAGCAGATTCCAAAATCCTCATAATTTGCTTTTCTCCAGTACTATAATGTTCTCAGGACCCTGGCAGAAGCCGACTCATCGTCAGTGAGTAGGCTCTTGCTGAGAAAATGCGACACCATGGCACTGTTTATGATCCCTTCGATCAGGTTGCTGAACGTTGATTGTACATTTTTTTTTATGAAAACTGACCAGGTTTGATTTGTTCTGATTTTTTTTGTGTGTGTCTGTGCAGCATATACCTGGGGACGCTTCAATAATGCTTCGGAAATGGCGATCTCACTGTTGGACTGATTATACGTAATTACGTGGTGGCGGTGGGGAAAGAGTGGTGTGGGATTTAGTTTTGACAGCAGGTACTGGAATGCACGACTTTTGTATGTTGGGCAATATATATTTTTAGTACACATCGATTTTCCAGTTCCCAGTGTTTCTGAGCTTATTTTTTTAAGCATGAAG
The DNA here is from genome assembly GCA_024679065.1 of Sphyrna mokarran. Classification (NCBI taxonomy): domain Eukaryota; kingdom Metazoa; phylum Chordata; class Chondrichthyes; order Carcharhiniformes; family Carcharhinidae; genus Sphyrna; species Sphyrna mokarran. The sequence goes on from JAGIQG010000009.1 coordinate 100,519,493, forward strand.
TGAAAGCAATAGGATTAGCAGGTGCATATGGCTTCCTAACAGTGACAACAATTTGGCCAAGGGTCACCAATTATTTGGAAGTTCTGACTAAAAGTTGTCGCAAATATTTTAAGATGTCAGCTTTTTTTTCATGAATATCCAAAGGCTCGGCCTCATTGAACATGGAAGCATTCGTGGAGCATCTTTATTTTACACTGAGTAATGCAATAGTTCACCAGTGTACTTGGCTGCGTGTGGCAGGGTTGCAATTCTAGGATCTGACCCGTTTCTTCTGAAATTAATTGCTCTGGAAATGGCTTGCTGCATTTGCTGCGTGACGTGTAATGAATCGTTTATGTTAGCATGAGCAGGTGCATGCCCCAGCTTTATTTTTGCTTGCTTTTGGTCCGAGCATGCTCTCTTCCACTCCCCATAGCACAATGGGATCTGCTTACTGGCTCTTAATACTGGAGTGCGTGTGCTAACCCAAGAAATGAAGTTACACATTACCTATCTTTTGGAACTGAAAACACAAAACATTTTTTTCCTCGCTTGCTATATGGCTGTATCATTTCGAATCGATCCAATGTAAGACTACAAAGGACTATACAACAAAATTTAAGTTTTCCTTAATAAAAGCGGAAAAAAAACTTCATTGTCGAAGTGTCTGTATATTTCCAGCGTCAGTATCATCGATAGATGTATCTGCAATAGAGTCGCTAATGCAGAAGATACCGCGATGTTCCCGTTTTACTTTTCCATCGATACCTGCCACAGCATCAGTTCAGTAGTTATTTCCTCTAGCACTTAGCAAGCATTCATTGCAATGATGCTTCAGGATCCCTCTTGATATTTGGAATTGGAGGCCCCAACGCCAAGCTTTTTCTGCTTCCTAGAGACCCTCGGTTCAACCTTGATGTAGTACTTATTGTTGAAGGGTGACTATTCATCAGTTGAATGTGGGGGCGGGATATGAGTGCACTTCAATTTGTTATAAGTAACATCTTTGGTCTACAGCTAATGCAAATGATACCCAAAGTAACACCCTCCCACAAAAATACACACTTGACAATATATATTGCTGAATCCATCTGCTTCCTAGAAACCCTCTGTTCATCCTTGATGTAGTGCTTATTGTTGAAGAATGCCTATTCATCAGTTGAAGATGGGGGCGGGATATGAGTGTATTTCAATTCGTAATAAGTAACTTCCTTGGTCTACAGCTAATGCAAATGACTGCCAAAGTAACACCCTCCCACAAATATACACACTTGACAATATATGTTGCTGACACCATCCTGCAGTGGTATTAGACACTACCAAAACGATGCTACTGGCATCTGGGCTTATTTCTGTATGATTAGGTTGCGTTTCGCTGATTATTAATACGTTTGATTGTTTCTTAACCAGCCAGGTAAATAGCACTCCCAATTTTGCCATAACAAGAATATGTTACTTCGGAACAGTGTGCAAGTTGTAAACATCCGTACATTATGTTGTATTAACGTCCATCCCGTTTCATTGGCTGCCCTGATTGTTTGTTTTCTTTTCATACTGTTAAATGAGTTTCTACGTCATTTCAGACAACATTTAACAGGGACATTTATACTATGACGGCAAAGTAAAACAGATTTCCTTCCCAATTGGCTATTAGTGATACAAATGCGCTGATAATTTAATTGTAACATTAAAAATAAAGTTTTGAGTTTCAAATTCAGTCATCCACTTGATGGGATTCAACACGTCTCCTGCTAGTATTACCCTATGTCGTAGGATTAATCTCCAGTGCCAAAATAAGATATGCAACTCTGCCCTACTAAACAGGTTTTACTAATGCTATGCAAAAAACATAACACATGTAGTTTGATTATACTTTTGCACCTGGATTACAGTTCGAATTCTAGTTCCACATTTGTAGGAAGTCAAACAACAGCAACAACATTAATATTTATTACTTCTCGATAAATCGTGTTTAAAAAAGGCTGAACTCGAAAAAAGCAAGAAGATGCATGGAGTTCGATGGGCAAAAAAAAAATACTCACTAGAAAATTTCCAGTTGTTTTGGTGGGGCCTGCCAGATGTTGGAAATCCTGAAAGGGAAAGAAATTCCGTCACTATTAGTCATGAGAAGACATTAGTCTCAGCTGGACTTTGAGAATCTCTTCTGTGGGAAAAAAAAAATGGGAAGAAGGTCGGCTTCCTAAGAAATATAACAACTGGATTGATTAGACTTTGCCTGGTCCAGTGCCGTAACGGATTGTTCATCTATACTTCATAGGGCAGGATTTTTAAAGAATGACCAAAGGAAAAAAAAAAGTAACAACGTTGATTAAATGTGTATGATAATTGCTTTGACATTCAAATGACAGATTGTACAGTTTGGGAACGATTGAGCAATTTCTTCTTTTTAATTCAATATTGTATCTATTTATCATAAAACATGAAAACTTATCAATGATTTAAAATCAAAGAGGAACATTATTTTCATCTTTATATTACTGTCTTGCTAAAAAAAAAATACTTCTGCCTCACTGTAAATAACTTCATCAAAAATGTTGATTGATCTTCGTTTTGGTCACTTTCACTTCGATATCAGAATACATAGCAACGTTTGAATGTTATCAGATTAGACCAGGCATTGGCAATTGCTAATTTGAAGAAGGCAAAAAATACATAGATTTTCTTTTACATAGACATCATTCCAACTGTTTTTTCCGTTTTTTTTGTTTCTGTTTTGTTTTTGAAGACCTTATTATCTTCCTCAGTGTAATCATTAATTAATTTGATGAATTCTGAGGCAACTTCCAAAAACATATTGCATTAAAATACTGTAGTAAGGACATTATACATTCAAGTAAATGGTACTACGTTCTTCTTAAGTTATGATTATTTCCCAATACATCTACTAAACTCAAATCAAGGTGTCCCTGCCAAACTGTGAGCTGATTGTAGAAACAAAATTATTACCAAGTGGAAAATATAACTACAGGACTCGACATTCCACTCAAACGATTGTTGACGTCAATTCAAACGATGATTAAAGACATAATACTGTGCATGCTAGGAATCTGGAATTAAAACGAATGAACATTCTAGAAAGAACTCAGAAGGTCTAACAACACCGTGAAGAGAGTCAAATATTTGCTGTTTCGTGTCCTCCAGATTCTCTTTCAAGACCACATCTGAAGGAAATTCCTGAAGGAGCTGTGACATTAGTTGTTTGAATCAGCGGAAAGAAAACTATTTTTTTTGTTACCAATTCTCTAAATTGTAGCGACAGTGCTACCAGGCAATTGGCTTTCAAAATTCTGGATGCGACTAAAAACACTCAGTGGCAATTATGGAATTTGGAAAGCAGCTTGTTTCAAGGTATGAATCATATGTAAAAAATGGCAGATGCCCAGACTTTTTTTTTCTCTCATTAAACAGGAAATATTGGTTATATACCAAATGAAAAGTATTTGACTCGACTAAACAAAAATGTTGCCGTGGCTTTATTTCTTAATTTAACGTTTCTTTCAGAAGACAGAAAGGCAAACGACTCACTTTTTACTGAATTGATTAGGATGAGGACTCACATTATCCGAGATACCAAAAATGAAAATGGCCCTCCAGTCCTTTATGTCATTCCTTATTAACATGTGGGTAGCTTAACATGGGCTTATCTCTACCCATGTGAACATTTTCTCAAAGACACATTAAGAAACAACCTGACACAATGGTACTCACAGAAATGTACCTTGCAACTAATGCACCAGAAACCACCATCCTGTCAATATTTTTTTTTCATGGACATTGTTGCCTGAACTGTCCTGTGCAACTGGAAGGGAGTTCATCATAAAGCCTTCAATATCGACCATGGACCCCATAAAATCTCATGACATCAGATCACAAAATAGCAAGACAATCTCTTGCTGACTTGCATATGTTACCCATACTCGGCCAATGAATCAGTAGTCCACCATGTTACCCCTGAAGATGTCAAAACAGCACACGAAGTGGGGGCCGAAAATATCTACCACCAATGTACGAAAATATCTACCACCAATCCTGGCTTGCAGCACCACAAAGGGGCAGACTAAATTCTAACAGAATAGATACGAGACATCGCCTGAACAGGGAAATGTCGAGGGAAAAATCAAACTTCAACTGAAAATCGTGATCCTGCATAGTGTATTTAAGCCCATAGCAGTGACAAATGAAGTGACGACCGGATTGTGTTAAGGAGATAATGTTCCATGTTAATATTGAGAACATCATTAACTGTGATGTTTGGCGTTAAGAAATTGTAAATTTGGGAGATTGCGAACGGACCTAGCTTCCAAAAGCATCCACGAGTGCCATTATCAGCATCGCAAATTCAATAAATCACATTCTGTAAACGTCATGGACAGAATTGCCTCTAATATGTCATACCACTCGTCTGGAGCTCAGCCCTGGCTCAACGAACAAACCAGGAGTGCATTAAATGAGACATTTCAGATACCTAAGATCGAGATGTCAACCTGAGGAAGCGATTATACAGGAGACTTTATGACATCAGCATAAGCAACAGGGCTAAACGATCGATGTCCAGCAGATCAGTTCCACTTCTTCTGTCCTGCTTTATCAATTCATGACATATGCGGATAATTAAACACCTAAGCATAGAAAGAGGGTTCAAAGAACAATGAAGAGAACCTTCGGCCCAACGAGCCCGCGCCGCCACTCCGATGTTCCCACCTCTACCCGTGATCCCTGTTTATGTTTATAGATCTATCGATTAAAAACCAAATTGAGGCAATGTACCGAGAATTTGTTTTGCCAATTAGCCTAAGAGCACATTTTTGGGATGTGGGAGGAAACTGGAACACTGGGAGAAAATCCATGCAAGCTCGGGGAGAATGCGCAAACTCCCACAGACACAGGCCAAAATCCATGTATCTGCACAGCACAGCGATAGTCACTGAGCTGTCGTGTTGCCCATCAAATGGTCCAGGTCAAGCGTACACTAACGACGTGAAGCACTTGAACCATGCAGCAGAAGAGTGGAAAATGTATTGCTAGAATATCGGGATTGTGAATCTCCCCTGTATTTTCTGATGGTCTCATCACATAGGCTATTCGTCAGACAGTTCTGTTCTCCCCATTTGATGGCAAGAAACGTTTGACGGCATTGGCTATTTTGAAGGACAGGATTTCGGGCAAAATTATGAGACGAGTACCAAAGACCTCAGCTCGAGGTTTGAAGCGCCTTTTCCCCAGCTGGCTGCGTAGAGTTACAATGCTGGCATCTATACGCCAATGTTAAGGGATAATATGTATGCCCCATACACAAGAAAAACAAATTGAATACGGCCAATTCGTCTAATGTTCGTCATTATTAACTTGTAGAAAGCGGTAATGCCGCGCCAAGGCTACTGTTTGGTAATGATCTTCTCAGCGGCGTTCAGTTTGGATTCTATTAGGCACACATAATTCCTGAATATACCACTAATTTTATGAATAGAATATTCAGCAAAACTTGGGGCTTCTGAGATGCAGAAACAGTCCATGCCCATGCGCAGAAGCACGTAGAAAATACCCCACGTTGGGCTTACACGTGGAAACTCAATCACCTGGGAATTCGTTCTCAGTCACTCACCATGCTGACTTGGAAAATTGTTGACGCCGCTATTTCACATTTGCTGCGTCAAATTCCTGCAAACTCCTCACAAACAGAACTGCAGTCTTATCTGTATCCATGGGCCACGATGGTCGTCATGATGTAGAGATGCCAGCATTAGACTGGGGTAAACACAGTAAGAAGTCTCACAATACCAGGCTAGACAATTTATATGTTGGTAATCTTGTACATAGTAAGATTGTGGGATTACTATCAATAAACTGGTTGGACGCTAACCTGGTGTTGTGAGACTTCTTATCACGACGGTAAAACAGGCAGCTCAGTACCAGTTACTAAAGAGCAATTGTGTTGAGCATTAAACACTGGCCTGATAATCTATATCCATATCTCTTACAACGAAAAATAGTTGTACATCATGACAATATTTGAGTGTAGCTTTTCTCGCTTTCCATCCCTGCTTTCAGATATTTCTGACGGAAGGTAACCATGTCACAATAGATCCACTGTTTATGTAGAGCAATGCAATAATACATGATTCCAGATGATAGCAAAGAGCTTTCTTTTATATTTGAACAATAACTGGTTAAGGAAATTCATGCTTCTGCATGTACTGTTAATGTTTTGATACCAAAGGGCCTGGGCGTTAATCTGCAAGCTGCAAAACTGCATATTAATTGCAATAGATATCTGTATTTTGAAGCAAGCGACAACCTTGTGTGCATTGAATCATAGTGCATGCCTTGTATTGCGTAATTTTGAATAATATTACATATGTCAATATCACGGCTTTTAAAATATATATCTGTTAACAATATAATATATATATATATATATAATGTCACTATACATATATAATACGTAAATATAAATATCAAAGTTGTTTGTTCGGGGCAAATATTCTTCCAACATCGCTTGTTACAATGCTGACAATAACAAAAACGACAACAACAACAAAAAAACAACATATATTTTCCAGAATTTTTAATTGACATAATCCCAAAGAAAAGGCTCCGTTGAACACTACCAGTCAATGCTGAACACTTCAGTGCAGATATGGGAATTTATGAGGAATTTTGCTGTTGAATCTAGAAACAATAAGATTGAAAAAAAAAGCGCAGAGTATTCTGTCGATGACGGTCTGCGCAAATGTTTACACGCAATTAGAATAGTCATGGAATGTACTTCAATGTTTAATAACCATCAAAGTCTTAAATTCACCTAAAATCTAAATGCGACCCCATTTTCCTTGGTTTTGAAGTTTGTGAAAGATTTATGTGTGCCTTGTGCTCATTCAGTAGCTATTGCCATTTACTCAGTAATACAGTCATACAATTTATCATGTTGTCGCAACTTATTATCTAATAAAGGAAAGTAAAGATTGCAATGACTGTCCAGATATATAAATAATGTTAATGATATACAAATGATATTTGTGTATTTTTTTGTTTGTTTTGCAATACGGGGAGGCTAAGAGATATTCACAGTACCGTTATTGTAGTGTTAATGTAAGCCTAACTCGTGACTAATAATTGAATAAAGAAATATATCCATTAATTAAGTGGATATCCATTTTCTGTGCTTCAAATCGTTTTGTATATTTGCGAAGATAATACGAAATATGATGCTCAGTAGGAAATCTATTCGAGTGGTAGGAAATGTTTCGCGCAAGGCCTCGTCATTGTGCTGAGATTAATCTTGCGATCTGCTGACGACAGTATCAGTTGGAGAGTGCAATGGATTTCCTTAAATATGCCTTCATGTTTTCCTTTACAATGTACCGGAATTTATTCCACTATCTCATTTTGTCCTGAGTGGACTGGGGGCGCAGTGATATTTAACCAATCTGCCATTCCCGAAGTTGTAAAAACGTCCACTTGAAGATGGATTCTTAACATCACTCATTTATAAGATATCGATTCGACTTTACTTTACATCTGTTATATTATTCGGGACACGGTAGCTGTGCAAAGGCTTCGAACAACTGGCCCATCCCACGCTTGGAGCACGCAGTCTGATCAATGCCTAAGTTCATATACTATATTGGAGACTGCAATGGGCAGAAAGTTTTTTTTTTATTGACGTTAGTAGGAATAGTGGAGAATGTCACTCGCACTAAAACTACGTGTCAGAAGAGTGAAATGGTCAGATTGAGCTTCCGCCCATTTTTTTTTTCTATAAATATAATCTGGATTCGTCCAACGACGTCCGATGTAGTCTGCTTTGTCGGAAATTAAACACACTTTCTGAACTATTCTTTCCCTGCACATTCTCTATGAGAATGTCTTCAGTAATCAGTGTCCACATGTCGAACAATCAGTTCGCTCATGTTATCAGTATAAATTGTCGTTTTCGTTAGGTTTGATCTTCCGTCCAAACTGTCCTGATGGATGGAACATTAAAATTTGACAGCACCACTGTTACTTATTTCATTTGAACATAGAACATAGAACAGTACAGCACAAACGGGCCCTTCGGCCCGCAAGTTGTGCCGATCATATCTATACTCAGCAGGCCATAGAACTATCTGTAACTCCCAATCCTATTAAATACCATGTACTCATCCAGAAGTCTCTTAAAAGTCCCCAGCGAGTTCGCCTCTACCACCATCGACGGCAACCGATTCCATTCACTCTCCAGTCTCTGAGTGAAAAACTTACCTCTAAAATCTGCTCTGTACTTGCCCCCCAGCACCTTAAACCTCTGTCCTCTCGTAGCGGCCATTTCAGCCCTGGGAAATAGCCTCCAAGAATCCACTCTATCTATTCCTCTCAACATCTTATAAACCTCGCCTCTCAACCTTCATCTCTCCAGGGAGAAGAGACCTAGCTCTCTCAATCTATCTTCATAAGGCATGCCCCCCCGCACCCCTCCCCCCCGCACCCAGTCCAGGCAACATCCTTGTAAATCTCTCTGCACCCTCTCAATAGCTTCCACATCTTTCCTATACTGAGGCGACCAGAACTGCACACAGTACTCCAAGTGGGGTCTGACAACGGTCTTATAAAGTTGCAGCATGACCTCCCGACTCCTAAACTCAATTCCTCTATTAAAGAATGCCGGTACACCATATGCCTTCTTGACCACATCCTCCACTTGGAGGGCAGATTTAAGAGTCCTATGGATCCGGACCCCACGATCCTTCTGCTCCTCAACACTGCCAAGACTCCTACCCTTGATATTATACTGCTTCATCCCATTGGTCCTGCCAAAATGGACCACCACACATTTATCCGCGTTGAAGTCCATCTGCCACTTCTCCGCCCAGTCTTGCATCCTGTCTATGTCTCGCTGCAACTTCAGACATCCCTCCAGACTATCCACAACACCACCAACCTTCGTATCGTCGGCGAACTTACTAACCCATCCCTCCACTTCCTCATCCAGGTCATTTATGAAAATGACAAACAGCAAAGGTCCTAGAACAGATCCCTGGGGCACTCCATTGGTGACTGACCTCCACGCAGAAGAAGACCCATCCACAACTACTCTCTGCCTTCTGCAGGCAAACCAGTTCTGGATCCACAAGGCCAAAGCCCCTTGGATCCCATGCCCTCTCACCTTCTCAAGAAGCCTTGCATGGGGGACCTTATCAAATGCCTTGCTGAAATCCATGTAAACCACGTCCACTGCTCTTCCTTCGTCAATGTGTTCAGTCACATTTTCGAAGAATTCAACTAGGCTCGTAAGGCACGATCTGCCCTTAACAAAGCCGTGTTGACTATTCCTGATCATATTGAATTTCTCTAAATGCTCATAAATCCTATCTCTCAGAATCCTCTCCATCAACTTACCGACCACTGAGGTCAGACTCACTGGTCGGTAATTGCCCGGGCTATCCCTATTCCCCTTCTTGAAAATAGGCACAACATCCGCAATCCTCCAATCTTCCGGAACCTCTCCCGTCTCCATCGACGATGCAAAGATCATCGCCAGGGGCTCTGCAATCACTTCCCTCACCTCCCACAGTAACCTGGGGTACATCCCATCCGGACCCAGCGACTTATCTACCTTGATGGAATTTAACAGTTCCAACACCTCCTCTTTCTTAATGTCCACATACTCAATCTTTTCAGTTTGCCGCATTCCTGTAGTACAACCCCCCAGATCACTCTCCACTGTGAATACTGAGGCAAAGTACTTGTTAAGCACCTCTGCCATTTCTTCTGGTTCCACACAGACTTTTCCTCCTTCACCTTTATAGGTCCTATCCCTTCTCTTCTCATCCTATTACTCCACATATTTATAGAATGCCTTGGGACTTTCCTTAATCCTACCCGCCAAAGCCTTCTCATGACCCCTTCTGGCTCTTCTAATTTCCTTTTTTAAGCTCCCTTCTACAAGTTTTATATGCCTCTAGATCCTTAACATCCTCTAGCTCCCTGAACGTATTGTACAACTTTCTTTTCTTCCTAACTAGGTTCATCATAACCTTTGCGCACCGTGGTTCTCTTCACCATCCAAAACCTCCTTGTCTCATCGGAACATTGTCGTGCAGAGCTCCAGACAAACATTCGTTGAAAATCCGCCACCCCTTCAGTACTTTTCCCCAAGAACACCTCCTTCCAGTTTACTGCCTAATGATTTCATATTCCCCCTTCTCCAGATAACGACTTTCCTATCCTGCCTGATCATATCTCTTTCCAATGCTATCGTGAAAGAGATAGAATTGTGATGACCATTCCCGAGATGCTCTCCTACCGAGAGATCCGATACCTGTCCTGGTTCATTAGCCAGCACCAGGTCATGAACAGTCTCTCCTCTCGTAGGCTTATCCACGTGCTGTGTCAGGAAGCCCTCCTAAACACACCTAACAAACTCCTCACCATCTGAACCCCTTACCCTGGGGACATTCCAGTCGATGCTTGGGAAATGTTCTATGTTCTATGTTCTATGCTCTAAATTAAAGTCTCCCATCACGACAATTCTGTTATTTCTATATCTCTCTTGTATCTGTTTCCCTATCTGCACTTCCACATCCCTTTCACTATTGGGCGGCCTATAAAAAACACCCAGCAAAGTTTTCGACCTCTTGCTGTTCCTAACTTCCACCCGCAGAGACTCCATAGACAGTCCCCCCCACGGCATCCTTCTTCTCCACAGCTGTGACACTGTCCCTGATCAACAGTGTCATTCCCCCACCTCTTCTACCGCCCTCCCTGTCCTTCCTGAAGCATCTAAATCCTGGCACCTGAAGTACCCAGTCGTGTTCCTGAAACTTCCAAGTCTCTGTAATGACCAACACATCACAATTTCAAGCAGCAATCCAGGCCCTGGGCTCATCCACTTTATTCACTACACCTCCTGGCCTTAAAATAGACACACCTCAGACCCTCAGTCTGGGCGCTTCCCTTCTCCATCACCTGTCTAACCTCCCTCTCATACCATCTAATTCCTTTTCTACTTGGGAGCTAACCTCCTAGCTCCCAGTCACCTCATCTCGATTCCCTCCCCCCAACCTTTCTAGTTTAAAGTCCTTTCAGAAGCCCTAGTCAGCCTTCCCGCCAAGGTACTGGTCCCCCTGGGATTTAAGTGCCATCCGTCTTTATTTACAGGTCACAACTGCCCCTAAAGAGGTCCCAATGATTCAGGAACCGGAACCCCTGCCCCCTGCTCCAGTCTCTCAGCCACTCATTCACCCTCCACCTCATTCTACTCCTGCTTTCACTTTCCCGTGGCGCAAGCAGCAATCCTGAAAGCAAACCTCTGCGTTCCTCATTCTCAGCTGTCTACGTAGTTCCCTATAATCCCTTTTCATGAACGCTTCCCTCTTCCTACCTACATCAGTGGTCTCTATATGGACCACAACCTTCGGCTTCTCTGCCTCGCCTTTCAAGATATCTGGGATGCGTCCAGAGACATCCCGTATCCCAGCGCCAGGGAGGCAGACTACCATCCGTGACTCCCGTCTGCGTCCGCAAAAACGCCTGTCTGACCCCCCTCACTGTGGAGTCCCGTATTAACACGGCCCTTCACTTTCCTTCACTTTTTGGTACTACTGTGTCGGGCTCAGCTCCAGAGACGCGACTACTGCTGCCTTCCCCAGGTCAGCAGTCCTCTCCAGCAGTACTCAGACACGAGTACTTGTTATGAAGGGGGATATCCACCGGGGTGCTCTCCATCACACGAGCTTTCCCCTTCCTAACAATTACTGACTTGCCTTCCTTCCCTTGCTCTGGTGTGACCACTTGTTTGTAGCTCCTATCAATTGCCTCCTCATTCTCTCTAATGAGACGAAGGTCCTCGAGCTGCAATTCTAATTTCTTAACCCGGTCCCTTAGGATCCGCATCTCTTCACACCAAGCACAGACATAGATGTCTGGGAGACCAGGAGCCTCGAGGACCTCCCACATATTGCACTGGCTACAATATACTGGCCTCAGAGTCATAATTGCCTATTTTCAGAAATACAGGAGAGAGAAAGGTAATTTAAAAAAAAAATCTTATAAATTTACCCTGTCCCACCCTTTTCCTTAAGCCCTGAGAGCCAAAGCCCTCACAGATCATCAAGCAAAAAACAAAAACAAACTTACCTGTTCTTCCTCTAAGTCTCTCTCTCTCTCTTTTTAGGTTAGAGGAGGGGGTGGGGGGTGGGGGGTGGGATACTCTACCTATACAGAGTATCGGGATTCCTCACCAGTCCAATTTATGTTGAGGAAAAAAAAAATAGCCAGACCCTTTTGCAAAAAATGCTTCCTGCTTCCGGTTTTAAATTTAAAAGAAAAACTCGAGAAGTTAGTTTAAAAAGGAAAGAAAAAAATCCCTCTAGCTTACCTCAAGCTCACCACTCAAAAATCTCTGCCTCTCTGCTTTGCTCCCAAGGATCAATGTTCTTTGTTTTCAATACAACGCGGCTGATATTATGTTACATGATTGCGACATTTTGCTTATTGCATGTTTTCTTTAAAGAATGCTTTTCATTGAAGTTTTTTGTCGTTCTCTGATCCATACGCACGACGGAAAGTTGCACTCGTCTGTACTAATACAATTAGTGATTTGATATCAACTATTCATATGTTGCACACATGGCAAAAGTGAATATGATGTTTCAATCCTTACTTACGTTATTAATTGATTTGCTAGAAGCCTGTGCGTGAATTAAGGAAATAAGTTGCAACTATTGTGTTCTCAGTGTATCAAATAATATGTTGCCTTATAGTGAGCCAATCATTCACAGAGTTAAAAATGTACATGTGAAAAAAAAAGTCCAGATTTAAAATATTCAGCTCTGCTTCTGTCTCTACATGGTTTGCCAGAATTACTGTGCCCCTACCCCCCAACCCTTTCCAATTAATAGTGGTCATTGGATAAAATGATAACTTTCCTTTCATTCAGTATGTTGCAATTTCTCTTAACAGAAACACCAATCTTGTCAGTATGTAACGTGTGTTTCTTAATTTGCTTTTTATAACCTATATGAATTGCATCACTCAGTGCCCGTCTACTGGCGCCTATTTGGAGGACTTCCGCTAGAATAAGCAAAGATCTGACATTCCATGAGCAGAAAGGATTGTATTTCACGTCGAAGGAAAACTGGCTATTTGTTTGTGTTTAATCCGTCAGGTCCTGCATATTCAGATACACTACCATTTACTTATCTTAGCAGGCTTGTGTAGAACATAGAACATTACAGCACAGAACAGGCCCTTCGGCCTTCGATGTTGCGCCGACCAATATAAAAAGCAATGACCCTCCAAACTAAACCATTCCCTTCTCTTCCATATACTTATCAACTAACCTCTTAAACGCCACCAAACTTGGCGCATCTACAACTGCTGCAGGCAGGGCATTCCACTCCCGAACCACCCTTTGGGTAAAGAACCTGCCTCTGATATCCGTCCTATAACTATCACCCCTTAATTTAAAGCTGTGTCCCCTCGTGCTAGCTTTTTCCATCCTAGGAAAAAGGCTATCACTGTCCACCCTATCTAAACCTCTAATCATCTTATATGTTTCGATTAGGTCCCCTCTTAGCCGCCTCCTTTCTAACGAAAACAACCTCAAATCCCTCAGCCTCTCTTCATAAGACCTGCCCTCCATACCAGGCAACATCCTGGTAAACCTCCTCTGTACCCTCTCCAATGCCTCCACATCTTTCTTATAATGTGGGGACCAGAACTGCACACAATACTCCAAGTGCGGCCGCACTAGAGTTTTGTACAGTTGCAACATGACGTTGCGGCTCCGAAATTCAATCCCCCTACCAATAAAAGCCAAGACTCCATATGCCTTCTTAACAACCTTCTCGACTTGACTGCCTACTTTCAGGGATCTATGCACATACACACCAAGATCCTTCTGTTCATCTAGACTACTAAGAATCCTACCATTTGCCCTATACTCTACACATTTATTATTTCTGCCATAGTGCATTACCTCACACTTTTCCACATTAAACTCCATTTGCCACCTCTCGGCCCAGCTCTGCAACTTGTCCAAGTCCCTCTGCAAATTATAACACCCCTCTTCACTATCTACCACTCCACCGACTTTAGTGTCATCTGCAAATTTGCTAATCCATCCTTCAATATCCTCATCCAGATCATTTATAAAAATTACAAACAGCAGGGGCCCCAAAACAGACCCCTGAGGTACATCACTTGTCACCGAACTCCAAGATGAATATCTCCCATCTACCACATTCCTCTGTCTTCTATCTGCTAGCCAATTCCTAACCCAATTAGCTAAATCACCCTCTATCCCATACATCTGCATTTTCTGCAGAAGTCTTCCATGGGCCACCTTATAAAACGCCTTACTAAAGTCCATAATTTTATGGACTTTAGCAAGGGAACTTACTAAACGAGGGAACGATGAAATGATTCCAGACTTTAAGTGAAGTATAATTTGATCGTCTCGAATTCATACTTAAACTTAATCGACTAAAGTCTGAATTGCTTCACAGCAAACTGCAAAACTTTGACATTATGCAACCCACAGACTGATGTTAAGTATTGAGGGAAGATGAGAATGAAAATTGAAATTGAGATTAAATAACGTACATTTAAAAAGTAATACGTTAGAATTGGTAAATGCAGCTGTTAAAACATGCTGCCATCACCAGAGTCATACCCAAGTAGTAACAACAGGCTATACCAGAAATAATTTACTGTTAAAACGCTGTTGCTTGTGATCGAAAACTTGCTTGTTACGATATTGGATCAGAGGGCAAAGCATGTTAACACACGTTTACATCTGATAAAGCCGGAAATTGGAATGCACAAGAAATAGGATGCCAAGATCAAGAGGAGTGATTGAAAATACCACGGAAACAAAACCTGAAATCAAAATAGTAGGCCGTTGGAGTGGTGATTCAGTGAAGAGATCTAGTAGGTAAGAGGCATTATTAACACACTCTTTTTTTCCTAAGGCTTCCGGGAGTGTAAAGCCGGAAGTAAGCTCCAGTGAGACCCGGGAATATTTTTTTTCGCCCAATAAATTTGAACGGGGACGAAACCCGAGACTCTACATGTCTAGAGTCTTCCATCCTCCCCCTCCTCTAGCCTTCTTAAAAAAAACAAACTTGTAGTGAGGGGTAAGTGATTTTTTTTTTGCTTATTCCTCTAACCACAAATGGTGGAGTGGGGTGAAAGAATAGCAAGATCTTTCTTATTTATCTGGAGAGAACTGTAGGAAAGGCAGTGCAATGTTCTTCCTGAATATGGGGGATGCCGTCAGTGTTCCTGCTGATTCCACCTGTGGGGAGTGCAACCATATCCAGCACCTCAAAAACCACGTTAGGGAACTGGAGCTGGAGCTGGATGAACTTTGGATTATTCAGGAGGTAGAGATGATCATAGATAAAAGGTTCAGGGATTGAGATACTCAGAAGAATGAAAATAGATGGGTGACGGTGAAAGGGACTGTCAGGAAACAGCTAGTGTGGGGATCCCCTGTGGACATTCCCCTCAGCAACAAATATACCGCGTTGGATAATTTCGCAACGGAGAACCTAGCAGTGGTAAGCCAAGGTGACCGGATCTCCAACACTGAGTTTGTCCCTGTGCCTCAGAAGGGAAGGGCGAGAACAGAAGAGCAATAGTAATTGGTGACGCGATGGTTCGATGGAAAATCAGGAGGTTCTGCGGCAGCAAGTGATACTCACGGACGGTATGTTGCCTCCCAGGCGCAAGGGTCAGTATTTTCAGAATCCTGAAGGAGGTGAGTTGCTCATGGTGCACATTGCTACCAACGACATACACAGGAGAAGGGATGGGGATTTAAAACAGGAATTTATGGAGCCAGGACAAAGCATGTTGTCGTCTCCGATTTGCTGTCGGTGCCACATGCGAGTGAGCTGAGGAACAGGGAGGTAGTGCAGATTATCAAGTGGAGGCAAGGATGACGTCGGAGACAGAGTTTCATTTATATATTTAATTGCAGCACATTCCGCGGAATGTGAGACTTGTGCAAACAGGGTGTTTTGCACCTAAAAATGAGGTATGGTCCAAAATGAACATTTTGCATCTGGAAATGAGCTCTGGTCGAAAAGCCAGTGTTGAGGGTCGTGAGGTAGTGACGAAGGTATCAAGGTGACAAGAGTATACACACAGACAGGATGGTGTCTATTTCAATGCATCCGGAATTAATTAGGTGAACTTGAAGCGTGAAGTGGTACTTGGGACTATGATGTTGTAGTCATTATGGAGACATGGTTTGAACAGGGACAGGAATTGTTGTTCAGGGATATAGGTGTTTCTGGAGTTTAGGTGTTTCCGTAAGAGTAAAGAAGGCGGTAAAAATAGATGGAGTAGTGGTAATATTAATCAAGGATAGTTTAGCGGCTGCTGAAAGACATTCCAAGAGGGATCTCCCTACTGAGGTAACATGGGCTGAAGTTGGAAATGGGTAAGGATCGGTCACGTTGTTTGGAGTTTTCTATAGATCCACAAATAGTAATAGAGATATGGAGGAGGAAATGGTAGAGAAGATTATGGATAGATGTGGAGGTCATAGGATAGTTATCATGGGTGACTTTAACTTTCCACATATTTTTGGAACTTTTATAGGTCGAATATTTTGGATGGGATACTTTGTGTACAGTCTGTGCAAGATGTTTTCCTGACACAATAAATGGATAAACCAACAAGAGGAGGGGCCGCATTGGACTTAATAGTGGGTAATGAGCCGGGACAAGTGTTAGACTGGTTTGTTGGAGAACACTTTGGAGATAATGACCACAATTCGCTGCTGTTCATTATTGCAATGGAAATGGATGGAGTCACATGGGTAGGGCAAGATTTATAATTTGAGCAGGCGTAAACATGATGTGAGTAAACAAGAATTTTGGAACATATGATGGGAACAGAAATCGTCAGATGTAGGCACAAATGGAAAGTGGAGCTTGTTCAAGGAAAGATACTGCGTGATCTTGACAGAAAAGTCCTTGTCAGGAAGGCAAGAAAAGGCCGATGAAGGAACCATGGTTCACAAAGGAGGTCGAATGTCTTGTCAAGAAGAAAAGGGAAGCGTATGTGAGGTTGAGGTAACAACGCTTGAAGGTTATACGTTAGCTGGAAATTAGTTTTTAAAAAGGCTTAGGATAGCTAAGAGGCGACATGAGAAATCCTTGGCAGGTCGGATAAAGGAAAATCCCAACACTTCTTAGTCTTATGTGGGAAATTAAAAAAAAAATGACCAGGGTAAAATTAGTCATGGATGGCAGTGGGAACTGGTGAATGGAGTCAGAAGAGATAGGTAAGGTGTTGAATGGATATTTTTCTTCAACATTCACTGAGGAGAGGGGTTATGTTTTTGAGGATGAGAGTGTGATACAGACTGACAGGTTGAAGGAGAAAGATGTTCTTATGGAAGATGTATTAACAATTAAAAAAAAACACTGAGGTTCGATAAATCCTTAGGCGAGATGGAATACATCCTACGATGTTTTGGGAAGCAAGAGATGAGTTTGCAGATCCTTTAGCTTTGATGTCTGGGTCTTCACTGTCCACGGGGATTGTGAAAGAGGACTGGAGAGTGGCAAATTTTGTTCCTCTCTTCAAGAAAGGGAATAACAGTGATCTTAGCAACTATAGGCCAGTTAGTGTTAACTCAGTGTTCAGTCAATTAATTGAAAGTTAATCCAGGACAGCCAGCACGGTTTTGTGAGGGGCAAGTCCTGCCTCACAAATTTGAATGAATTCTTTGAGGAAGTAACTAAGTGTCTTGAAGAAGGTAGGGACGTTGATGTCATATACATGAATTTTGTAAGGCGTTCGATAAAATTCCCCATGGTAGGCTCATGAAGAAAGCATGTAGGAAAGAGTTGTAGGATAGATGTAAATTTGCCTGATTGGATAAGTAATTGGCTGCCTCATGAAAGGCAGAAGATGGTGGCAGAGCATTTTTTTCAGACTAGAGGCCAGTTACCAGCTGTGTACCACAGGGATCAGTGCTGGGTCTCTGCTATTTGTGATTTTTATCAATGACGTGGAAGATGGGGCTGAAGGGTGCGTTAACAAATTTGGTGATGACAGCACGATTGGTGCTATACAGGATGAATTAGGGAGCTCTTGTCGGCTGCAAAGATGCATTAACAGGATGCAGAGCTGGATCAAAAAGTGGCAGGTGGAGTTTAACCCTGACAAATGCGAGGTGATTCGTTTTGTTAGGACAAATTTGAATGCAGACTACAGGGTCAATGGCAGGATCTGAAGCACGTCGAGGAAAAGAGATAACTTAGGGTTCAGGTGTCTAAAGTTTGCCACTCAATTGGATAGAACTATGAAGGAGGTTTATAGTCTGTTATCATTTATTAACAGGGGTTTGAGTTTAAGAGTCGTGGAGTTATGCTGCAACTATAAAGTACCTTGTTGAGACTGCATTTGAAATATTGTTTGTAGCTCTGGTCATCTCACTATAAGAAGGATGTGGAAGCACTGGAGGAAGTGCAGAGGAAATTTACCAGGATGCGGTCTGGTTTGCAGGTAGGTCTAAGAAGAAATGTTGAGGGAACTGGGTTTTTTCTCTTTAGAGCGGAGGAGGATGAGAGGCGATTTAGTAGAGGTTTATAAGATGATGTGGGGTATAGATAGAGTGGACGTGCAGAGACTGTTTCTTCGGATGGTTGCAGCTATTATCAGCGGGGGCGGGGGTGTAGTGATTGTGGGGGGATAATTATCTGGCTTATAGTGGGAGATATGGGAGGGATATCTGAGGTAGTTTTTTTTTATTCAGAGTGTGATTGAGGTGTGGAATGCACTGTCTGCTTTTCCAGTAGAGTCGGACACTTTGGGAACTTAAAGCGGCTATTGGATAGATACATGGAAGACACCAGAATGAATGGGTATGGAAAAGTTTGATTTTCGTTTCGTATATAGGTTGGCACAACATCGAGGGCCGAAAGGCCTGTGCTGTGCTGTACTGTTCTATGTTCTATGTTCTAGGCTATTGAGAGATATCAATGAAGACAGCTGAGTTTATTGTAAAACATAAGGCCATAAGATTTTTTTTACAAAAAAGCAAAATTCTAATTCATAAAAAATGAAATAATCCATCAGAAAATTTGAAGAAGATAAAGAGATTTTGTTTGTATTCAGAGGACTACAAAAGTAAGGTGAACATATTTACACAATTTATGCAAGAGGAGAATGCACAGCAGTTGTCTGGTGTGCTTACGCATTTTGCATGTGAAGACGGATTATTATCATCCTTGCATAATGCAGTGGAAGAAAATGTTTACAGAATTAAAGGATAGAGGAGGCATTCAATGACTTAAATTTTGAGTAAATAATTAACATGAATGCGAGCTGTGCAAGTGGTATAAGATATTATTGCCGAAATTTTACCGCCTGATCAGCCATGGGAATCTGAGCCCACGAGGGGCAGACCATGCACATGCCCATCGGCATTTACCACTTTGGGATGAACAAGGCTGCAGGTGAATGCAGGTTCCGCCGCATTTCCTCGGAAAATGGAAAATCGCACCCAAGGGCCACAGGCTTTTTTATGCTTTGCCCCTCTCCTGCTACGATTTCGGTGCCAGGAGGAACAAGAATATTCGCTCCAATATATGTTGACATATGTTTTTTTCCAATGTCGTTCCCAAGAAGACAGCCTATTAGTTTCTCCATGTTCTTGGAACTGCATCCCACGTAACTGAATGTGTTCTTATTGCCAACGGTATTCGGTCTGGTTTTAACAATGGGCTCTACTGTTGTCACACTTCTTGTGTAGCCACAACACCCGACAAAAAGGCTTCCATTCGATACGTCTTGAAAATTATTTACTATATCAGCAAGCTAAATTGTCCCGAATCATGCGCAGTCAATTCAGATTGCACTGCTTGATACTACTGTTTTCTTCCTTACAATTTAATTATTATCTAAATGTCCATTCAGAATTATGAATTATGTCAAATTGTGAATTATTACATTGCTCCATACTGTAGTCTATTTTTACTTAAAAAAAACACCAGTTTATGTTACTAATATCCCGAGATGCAAGTCTTCCACCTTGATCTCTATTTGATTTCCTAACAAAACCATTTACAATGTAAGTGGTCTTTTCGTCGACTGCATAAGTGAAAATAGACATATGTTGATCTCTAACAGCTCTCTCTCTGCCGATTACGCACATTTTTTCGAATCGATATCCATCCACTTCTCTCGACTACACGACCTCTGTATGCCAGCTATGTTTCTACTACTGCGGGTGCAGTGGTCACACCATAATAAGCTGCAAGTGTGTGTGATAAACATTGAATGACATTTATTGAAGGGCCTTGTGAAATGTAAATAACCTGCAATTAATCGTCTCCGTCACACATTTTATTTTTCTGTATGTCTCCAAATTATAACCAACTGTTAAATATTATCCATCTGTCCAAACACATCGCTCTGACCCTACCTGATTACATCATGAACCTGCAGATATCCTGCAGCTAGTGAGGTAGTGATGGATTTCTGGCATTTCCAGAACTCTTTGACTATCAAGTATAACACATTAATAACGTTGAGCAAATGTATCAACTCGATTAGCTCCTCCGATTGTCCTTCACTTCTATAATTGATTTCTAGCATTTCAAAGTAACAGAAGTTAAAACAAAATACCTCTGGATTTTTTTCCCTAACTTTACTTAATGTTCATTGAAATAATTGCCATTAAATAGTTACATATACTATGGACAAGCAGTTGCAATGTGTCCTCGAGTTCCTTATCCCTAACATACATATTCACTGATGTTTTTAATGGTATGCATTTTGGCATAATCAGTAATCAGAACCACCGAAACCATCTCTATGCTAGAGAAATGCTGCGAACTTATACACTTTTTTTCGGGAAAAAAAAGATTTTTCATAATCGTTTTGATAATAAGGGACTAATGTGTACAACAAATTGCGAGATTCATATCGTCCTCATGTAGTAATTTGACGAGGGATTTGCCATTCTCAGCACAATTAATACTGAAAGACTGTGGAGCTGAACGTTCGGATGGAATTATTATTAGAAGATGGTTATTTAGTCCTTCGCCATCACACCACACGCAGATATGTGTTGAGGCAATGGAACAACCTAGAACAGTTTTCTCCTCCGATAAATAAATCAACTGTTAACTTCGGAGTATCAGTGATATCAGTTACACTGTTGCCATATACATTAAGTTGGCATTCATGTTTTTCCTCTTAATATGGTTGATTTTCTGAAATTGACAATATAATGCATTCCTGAACTTTAAAACATGTGGATGCGGTGAAAACACCAATTTTCTGATTGGAAACACACAATCACAATTCGAATATCAGCACAGTCGATAAAATCATAATGATTCTTCAGGAAAAAATACTAAACTTACATTTTTGCTTAATCGCCATGTTCTAAAAAAATACACACACATGGGGATTAATGCATTCGGCCGAATTCCAATCTGTCTTGATTATTTTATCGGAAAATATTTAACTTTCCAATTGGAAATATAATGATAAACGAAAACTCTATAACCTGAAGTCATTCGGCACAATTCCGAAACATTTTTGGTGTGCATGTATTATCCTGTTTCCAGATGTCGCAACAGCGTTTTAGTTGCCTTGGTTATTTTGTAGGTACTAGGGCCGTGTTGTTTCACTTAACAGATAACTGCATGATATAAATCATAGCAATGATATCATATATTAATGCAGTATGCATCGCTCTATGTCAATATGTATTGACAACTTCATTTCTAGTCAAACAATATAATTTTTACAATGATCATACTACCTAACCTAAAAATCTTCAGGCACTAATTAGCAATTTAACATGGCCAACCTATCTAATGTCCATACATTTACACTATGGAAGGAAGGTCTTGCAACTTGGGAAAGTACATACAGAAATGGGAAAAAAGTGAAAACTCCACGATGTCACCGAAAGCAAGAACCGAATTCATGTGTCTAGTTATGTGAAGTAACAGTGCTCACCACTGTGACAGAGTGCTATCCCAAAGTGATTCTTGCTCCAGAGGACAGAAATGGTTAACATTTACTCAACACATAACTTTAGTGAGGAGAGTTAATTTTCGTTATTGACTAGCTTATTTTGTAAACCAGTTTCATTCAGAATATTATAATTAACAATGGGTTTGAAACAAAATTGAAATTCGTGTTCATTACTAAGCCATCTGTATTCGTTGCTTTCAGTGAGAAGAGCCGTTTCACTTTTCAGGCAGATTGAAACAACCATATATCTTGTCTTCATCAAAGTTCAGTACAAGTGAATACAGAGACGTGCCTGCCATCACATCTTTTAATAATGAATCATTCAACCAGTTGAGCTCTTTTTTTGCTTCTTCTATACATTCTGGCCGTGTTCTTCTGCATTCATTGTCAACAGCGAGACTGTTTCGTCTTTTGTCTGTTCTTTGCATTCTTGTAGTTTAATTGCTTCAACTCATTGTTTTCACATCTCTTCGTAAATATCATTGATAAATTCTACAATTGAACTCCGCGTTTCAACATCCAGAATCAGTTATAGATAGCTAGGGCTTATGCTGTTATCAATTACCCTCTTGTATTATCACTATCTTTCACTCCACTCTTTGAGAAAAAAAGTCATTCCTTATAGTTTACGATTTGTTCTTACGCGACTTGTTTCTCGAAGTTAGTAGACTTTTTTTTCTATTCCTCAAGGCAGAGTTATATTCATCTGAATTGTAACTATTGCTTTGTCATTTTTGTAAATCAAGGCAAAATTATGTTTGCTTAAAAATATCCGTCGCTTCATGAAAAAAAAACAACGTGTGTATTGCATTCTTTTTTCAATAGCATAATGTGTGATGGTAATTCCTAAAGTCGTATCCAGCACAGACAGCAAAGCGGGCAGCCGATACTTTATTCGAATGTCTCGACGGAAACAAATAAACTTGTTAACAGTTGCCGAGTTTTATCTCTGTTCAAGCTTTAAGTGGAAATTTCTCCCCTCGCTCCCCCCCTCCCCCGTCCATGCCCATCGATTAACCCATTTTCTCCAGCACCATACACTTCGGAATATGTTCTGGAAGCAGTCCAGTGCAACCAGTTTAACACTGAACATAACTTTACTTCTCACTACGTTCTGCCTGCCATTTTTCACACAATTAATGACTTTTCCGATTCTGCGTCATTGATATGGTATTGTATAACAGATAAGATAATGAAAATACAAATGTCCACATGCCACCAGGCTGAATTCATAATACATTTAGACATAATATGCCCAACCTCACATCTTCATACAATATAACTCCTTACATTCTGCTGACAAAAAAACTCTATTTCTGCATAGTCCAATCGCATTATATAATTCTTACTTTTTCCTACATTGCTCAAGTTAAGGACGATCTTCCACTTGGCATCAAAACCGTGAATTTGTGATGAACGTAGTTTAAAATGCAACAGTACGCATGGGAACAATCAATTCTTCTTGAACTGGATGAAGCATGCAGTTAGTACGGGAGGGAGGTACGTGCCATGTAAGATACGCAAGGGGAGCAGAAATAAAAATATTTTGATGACAAAGACGGATAGTACACGGCGACACTGCCGTACAGTGTTTTGCATTTTTACCTCATAGCGCCAGAGGACCAGCTTCAAATCCAGCGTCAGATCATTGCCTGTGTGGAGTTTGCACAACCTCCCTGTGTCAGCGTGCGTTTTCTCTGGATGGCCCGGTATCCTTCCATACTCAAAAGATGTGCGTGTTTTAGATTCGTTGTGCTCAGTGAAGTCAGGATGGACCAAGTGGCCTCTTGTGCAGTGCAGAGATTTTGTCTATGATATCCATCATCACCTTACTCGGTTGTAACTTATTCATTCTCATTGGGTTCCCCTATCCCAAATCTGATGCTAATTGCATTACAGTACACTGAATAAATTGATTTGCCATTTTTTTTTATGGTCGACATTGGAATAAATATCGCAGAACGCCAAAGCATAATTCCATGCTCAGCAGTTGTTGCGAGCTTTGTTGTGATGATACAATAATGCATTGTTTTAGCATTTCCGTTTTCTATCAGAACAATACCTTTTTCAAGTGGGCATAATGCTGCGCTAAGGGTGGTCTACTGCAACAAAACCACAGTTTCGCTTTAAAAGCCTTTTAAGAAATCAGACTTTAAATGTAAATAGATTCTTGCACCTAATGTTTTAAGAAAAAGCACAAGTTAATGAACATTTTCAGTTTTTTTTAATATAAATATATAACTCTTCAGATCTCAAATTAATACTGTCTTGCTCATTAGTTGAAATGACAGGCGTATGGGGCATCACTATGAGACAGGTAAAATAGAAAAGTCGGGAATTACACGAGCGAACCTCTGGAATATGTCACGTTGTGAGTTGTCCATTGTTTGCTCATCACTGTGAGATTTGTTTTTTCTATTTTTCGAAGATTTGCACAAATAGTTATGCCTGGTGTAACAGGTATATTGACTAACACACGCGTTTAGTCTTCATTACTTACTGATACGCTCACGAAGACTTTGAAGTTCTGAAGAAACAAAGAAACTCGTCAAAAGTTCGATCAGTAATGCCAAAGAGAGCCACTTTGCATTTTGTTCTAAGTTTAGTTGGCATGGAAGAAGAAATATGGGCCAAAACATATTGCAAAGATGCATTTTGCACTAATATGACTTTCTCTTCTTTACGCATTAATTTAGCCCGTGAGCTCACTGGTCATTTGAGAACAACTGCAAGCTGTGGTTAGTGAATCATGTGTAAAGACGGGGTCTTTTTTCTTTTAATGACATTCGTGCGCACTTTTAGATCTAGCCACATTTTAGCATCGTCCATGGAGCGATTTGAATGGTTTACTTGCGGGACTGGGAAGCTGTTCCCGTGACAATATCATTTGCTCACTGCATTCTGCAATAGCCATCGCTCCACTTGTGGTGTGGTGTTAGGGGAATGTGAAATGCTGGGCTAATATCGCGCAAGACCGTGTTTCTTTGTTGTTCTTTTAGCATAAAGTGTGTCTTTAAATAGAAAAAAAGACTGAATAAGCATTTATAGATTCAAGCAAATTCCACTTGATCAAATGTCGGCTTTTTTGCCTAAAGCATGACGATTTGACTGAAGCAACCAATGGAGGAAGTAAAA
Source organism: Sphyrna mokarran (assembly GCA_024679065.1). Classification (NCBI taxonomy): domain Eukaryota; kingdom Metazoa; phylum Chordata; class Chondrichthyes; order Carcharhiniformes; family Carcharhinidae; genus Sphyrna; species Sphyrna mokarran. Next base: position 100,544,624 of record JAGIQG010000009.1, read on the forward strand.
CACGTTGAAGGATAATCATTAATATCTCAGAATTCAATAAAATATACCTTGTAAAATCATATCTGTTCTCATAAAATTTACCTGTCTCTTTTTTGCGCAGCTTTTCTTCTGATGAAATACAAGAAGAAAATGGATTAATACTGTATATTATGACATTCTCTAAGGAATTCTCAAATAAAAACGTGTTGGACATGTGGGATGGAATTTTATCACTCTCGCGTCCAAAATCGGAGAGGGCGAGGGTCTAACATCGAAAACCTCCGTTAGTGTCGGACGGGTATTTCCGGGCTCGCCAGAATGAGGCAAAATACCGCCCAAATTAAGTTTTATAATTTATTCATTTAAAAAAGTAGAAAGCCTTGTATTACTTTGCTTAATACAAAACTTTCCGGCTTCAATTTCTGGTGTCATTACACTTTTGAATTAGGACTATATTACTCCTATCATCTAAAATAATTTAATTATTAGAACAGGTTACTTTAAGGTGCAAGAAAATATTTGTAGTAGTAGCAGTAAAATGTGAACTACAGTCTCATCAACATGCGATGGGCAGGATGTTGAAATATAATGAGCCCAGTATGTTAATTAATGTAATTGAATGTATGGTGGCTAATGTGATGGAATCAGGAATGGTAAGCATTTATGAAACATTGAGTGTAAGCAGCTGTAGGCAGTTAAACCTTGAGAAACAATGGTCACACTATGGCCCAGAAAACAGGGATGGGGTACATATATTCTCTTTGTCACTTAGTTAAAGTCTAGCTAAGCCACCATTGTGTATAAACAACGTTTATGGGGTGAGGGCAAAGGTCGGAAATGTCGTATAAACAAACTGGTTTCACAGAGTAGTAAATGCATCGATTATTGACCAATCCACGACAAGGTAAATTATTAGCAGATCCAGCACTAAAGGTGGTTAAAGATAAGCCAGCCTTGAGGATGAGATAAGAATCTCAGGGTATGTATCTGCAAACTGTATAAGACAAGCTGTAAGTGAGCATTTCACTGGAGTGTTCCGGACATTCCGGCTTTATTTTTTTTTAAGAGCAACACAGCACGGGAAACAGGCCCTTCGGCCCAACGAGCCCGCGCTGCCGTCATAACTATATAGTAGCAAATCCATTATCCTATTATATTATTCTTATATAATAATATATATATTATTCCTAATATGGAAAACTCTCACTATAGGGACAATTTGTTTCCCAATCAGCCTAAGAGCGAATTTTTGGGTTGTGGGAGGAAACCGGAGTGCCCGGAGAAAACCCACGCAACCGCGGGGAGAACGCGCAAACTCCCGCAGACACCGTCCCAATTCCAAGTGTCTGCACAGCCACATCGATAGTCTCTGAGCTGTCATGGTGCCCTTCAGATGGTCCACATAAAGCACTCATTTACGACATGAGGTACCAGGCAACCCATGAATCAACATCCAAGAGCTGTACCCGCACCACCTGCCGAATGCATGCTCAATGTTGGTCAAGTTATTCTCGTGTGCTGGAGAATAAAGTCTTACTTCCTGGAAAATCAAGGCTCAGACTCATTTAATAAGCTAAAAGTGCATTGTCGTCCTGGGGAACCACGACAAAGGGCGTATTCGAGCTATTCCTGAGCCTAATGGACTGGTTTACCATCACTATTATGCTGCCTGTTGCATTTCCTTGTCAGGGGATGTGTGCGTCAGTTAAATGGAAAAGAAAATAAAGCAAATACAAAAGGTAGGAGTGCAAATTAGTTATGAAGCTGATTGTCAACAGAGCATAAATGCCGTATATGACCTATAAGAACGTTATATAATTCCAAGGAATTGTACAGAAGTAATGTGACAATGAAACAAACATGTATTAAACATTCAGAATAGCATCACTGAGGTTACACCACAAATGGAGACACATGTATATGAATTGTTGACAATAACTGAGACGTACCTGCAGAGAAAGCAGATTTGGATATCGCATATCCAAGTACTCGGTATTTCGGATGTATAGAACTAAAGAAAATACATATGTGGATCTTTATTGGGGAACGAAGAGAGCACTGATATAGTGAGAAATGACACAGGCAATGAAGATCGGAATGAAACGTTAGTACTTATAGCAAACGAAATAGCATGGCAAAAACGATATTATTGCGACTGATATACAGTGAGGCACAATGTAAGTCATGAAATATTACAGACGGGGCAGGAGGCGTTTTTTTTGGAAATCTATTTTAAATGTTGTGGAAATGTCTGGCGTTTTTTCACAAGTATATGGACTTGTTCGATCATATTAACAGGGAAAGATACGAGGAGAGTACGTTTGATTATGTTAAGGATTGCTCATTTTATTAACATGTTGTGGAATCAATAGCGAGCTCGCTGCGCTGGACATTCTGTCATGTAGAAAGGAGTTATGGATTTATTATTTCATAGTTAAGGGTCTTCTGGGAAGCATGATAATAACTCAGTGTGAGAATCTGGAGTTCCACAGTTCTAGAGTTAAAAACTGTGACTACATAGGTTTTATGACTGCTGTACTGTAATAGGACTGGCAGGACGTTCAAATGGTGGACAGCCGCAGACGTTTAAGGGGACAGTCAATTCCTACCGAATGAAATGCATTTGAAAGTGTAAGAAAAATTGCAAGGAGTGGAAGAAACATTCGTAGCTAAGTAAGGAAGTTGAAGATTACATAATTACAAAAAGAGACTAATGCGTACTGGCAAATGCCAGTGGTAGGCTGGAAATTTGCGAAACGTGTATAGTTCAGCAAAACATTTCTAAATAAATAATAAAAAGTGCAAAGGTAAATTCTTAAAGGAAACTGACACAGCAGTCTGAAAATATTAGCTAAAGCTGTTGCAAGGGGGATGAGCCCATCTAAAATGAATGATGGACTTTTGGAGGAAGCAAATGGGGAGTTAATAGTGGAGAACTCGTAAATGATGGAAGACCGAGACCTGTATTTCCCTACCTCCCCGCCTCCCCCAACTGTGTTCGACACTACTACCATCCGAATAGTAATACACGATGCATTGTTAATGGGAAAAAAAGAACAGTGACCACAAATAGGAAAATAAAAGATGCTAAGCAGCTCCCTTGTTGTTGATGGGAAATGATTCCACAGCCTGCTATAATCTATGGCAATAAATGAACTGGTAGACGGAATAATTGTCTTATTCCATCAACATTCCGAAATTCGCTGCATGCAGAAAAAGAAAAGTTTCAACAAATGTTAACATAACGACCTCACTCGAAAATGGAGGAAAGGAGAAAATACGAAATTATAGACCAGTTAGCTGACAAGTTAGCAATTGGGAATTGCTAAAAACTGTTATTAAGGAAAGCAATAACAGGACATTTAAAAAAAAAGTCACGAAGAGGGCAGTTGGTGGCTAAGTGGTATTTCAATTGGATTAAAATCTAAACATCTACGATAATGCTCTGAGAGCTTGTGTTTGAACTATAACTTAGCAGATGGGTAAAAGTTGAAATGAAACAAAAAATCCAATGATGACAGTAAAACGATTATCCATTGTTTTAATACTCTATCGGATGCATGAATTTCTTTTAGTGGAGGAGATATTCCATTCTTACTTGGTATGGTTCATTTATGAATCAACTCCAGAGCCACATCATATTGCTTAACTCAGAAATGCGCACTGATTTTGAGGACAGTTATGAATGACTATAAATGGTGGTCAAGCCAGTGACGCGCACGTGCCATAAAATGGATAACATAATGGTGGTCAAGCCAGTGACGCGCACGTGCCATAAAATGGATAACATAAGTGGTTTACAAATAGGTATGGATAGATTCGGTGAGTGACCCAATACTTGTATGATACTGTAATATTGATAACTTTGTGGTCATCCATGTTTTTTTCAGAAAAAAGATGAAAAAAATCAAATAATTTAAATGGAGAGAAAATTCAACATGCTTCTGGACAGGGGGATCTGGGTTTATTCTTGCCTGAATGAAAACAAAATCTACACGTGTACAGCAAGAATAAGGGATGGTATTTGTAGTTTATTAACAACGGAATAGACAATAAGAACAGCAATGTCTTGTTGAAACTATACAAACGGACAATGAGATAGCACTTGGAATATTTTGTGAAATTTCTTCCCCTTGCTTGACGTAGGATATAGTTCAGTTGGGGGCAGTTTAATTGAGGTTCACTACACTGATTCCAGAAATGAAGGTCTTGTGTCATAAAATCTCTAGGATAACCTTTTAGGTGTGTGCACTCTGTCGTTTTGAGGAATGAAATGAGCTCTAACTGAGCTATAGACGATCCTGAAAGGAACTTATAAGTATTCGGGGAGAGGAGATTTTCTCTCCGGCGCAATCTCGAGGTAAAGTTATAATGTTAGGACAAGGATAAACATAGAGATGATGATGAGTTAATTTGCTCAAGGAGTGGTGAATCAATAAATTTCACTGCTCTAGATTGCAGTGGATGCAGGGATATCGTGGAGGGTGCAGACATATTCAGATTAGTAATAGCTTGAGATCGTGGACTGTTTGCCCAGACTGCATCAACCATGATCGTATTAAGGCCAAAAAGACCATAAGACATAGGAACAGAATTAGATCACTCGGCCCATCGAGTATCCTCTGCATTCAATCATAGGTGATATTTTTACTCATCCTCATTTTCCTGCCTTTTCCTTGTAACCCTTGATCCACTTATTAACCGAGAAGCTTAAGGGCACTCAACCACCTGGCCTCGTCCACGACAAAGTTCTCCACAGATTACCGCTCTCTGTTTGATGAAAATCCTCCTCATCGCTGTTTTAAGAGTCGTCTATGAAGGCTAAAATTGTACCTTCCGGTACAAATGTTTCGTACTAGTGGAAACACACTCTGCATGTCCACGCTATCCAGCCTCGCAGTATCGTGTAAGTTTAACCAGAACACCCCTCATCATTCTAAACTCCAACAAGTACAAACACAGAGTCCTCATCCTTCCTCACACTACAGGTTCTTTATTCCAGGGATCGTTGTTGTGAAACTACTCTGGACTCTTTTTCAAGACAGAACACCTTTCCTTAGATTGGTGGCATAAAGCTGTTCACAATACTCCCGATGTGGTCCGATCAGTGTCTTAGGCAGCCCCAGAAATTAATCTCTGTTCTTGCGTTTAGCACTCTCGAAATGAATGCTAACATTGTATTTGTCTTCTTAACTGCCGACTGAACCTGCATATCAACCTAAAGCGAATCTTGCATAAGAATTCCCAAGTCCCTTTGTGTTTCTGATTTCCGAAGCGTTATCACATTTAGAAAATAGCCTATCTTCTGTTCCTCCTTCCAACGTGCATAACTCACACTTCCCACACTGTTTCCATCTTCCACTTCGTTGCGCACTCTCCTAACATGTTCAAGTCGTTCAACTTTCACTCCGCCCCCTACCTCCTTAATTATTCTGTCTCGCTACATATTTTTGTATCATCAGCAACCAATAACGATGCCTTCGGTTCCTTCTTCCAAATCGTTAATGTATATTGTGAGAGCTTGTGGCACCAGCTTCGATCCCTGAGTAACATTATTAGTCACAGGCTGTCACTCTGAAAAAGTAACCATTTTCTCCACTCTCTGCTTTCTGACAATCCTCTATCCACGCCAGGATCTATCCACGCCAGGATATTACCCTTAACAGCGTGGGCTCTTAAATTATTTGACAGTCTTCTATAAGGCATCTTATGAACGGCCTTTTGAAAAATTAAATTCAACTGCCCCTTGTTCTCCCTTATTTAACATCCTTGTCACCTCCTCAAATAACTCTAACGCATTTGTCATACATGGTTTCGGATTGCCGAAGCCGTGCTGAAACAGTTCTACGTTATCAAGCACTCCCAAATACTCCACGATCTCATCTCTAATAATGGATTCTAAAACCTTGTTAATGACCGAAGTCAGACTAACTGGCTATAATTTCCCGTCTGCTGTCTCCCTCCCTTCTGAAACTGTGTTACATTAGCTACTTTCCAGTCCGCTGGGATCCCCTCTAACTCCAGTGATTCTTGAAAGATCACCACCAATGCCTCCACAATTTCGTCAGCAATCTTAAATGGCAGAGCACGCTTTCGCGGCTGAAATCATTTCCCCTGTTCATAGATGATTTGTTCAGAGCGGAGAGTGGAGGATGAGGGATGGCTGGGAAGGTGACCAAGAATAGTTCACGAATTGGTTTACATAAAAACTTACTGTGAGCATTAGAGTATAATGCTTTTGTTATAACTGTTATTATTCTTAAGTATCAGTGAATATGTAATGGACTGATCTGAAAAAAAAGAAAGCACAGCCCAGGAATAGGCCCGTTGGCCGCCCAAGCCCGCGCTGATCATAATGTGCCTGCCTAAACTCAAGCTATGTGCACTTACTGGTTTCGTATCCTTCCATTTCCATCCTATCCACCTATTCATCTGGTTCTCCCTTAATTGCCGCCGTCGTACCTGCTCCCACCAACAACCCAGGCAGTTTGTTCCAGATATTCACAACACTTAGTCGAAGAAAAAACTTGTCTTACATATTTCTAACTTTTCCCCACGCCTGCTAGCCCTGAGGAAATAGCATCTGACTATCCACTCTTCATATCACTCTTAATGTTGTAAACACCCACAGCGTCCGTCGTTCCAGAGAGAAGAAATCAAGTTTTCCAACTTTTCCTCAGAGCTAAGACTCTCTAGGCCAAGCAACATCCGAGTTAATCGTTTTTGTATCATCTCCAAAACATGCACATCTTTCTGGCTATGTGGTGATCACAGTTGTACACAATATTCGAAATGCAGCCAAAGTTACCTTTTGTAGCGCTGCAGCATGACTGCGTTTCTTTTACAAGCAATGCCCGACTAATGAAGGCAAGCAATTTGTTTGGCTTATTTGCAAGTGTGTCCACTTGCATGACCACTTTCGATGATTGGCAGACAAATGTGACCTGATCTCGTCGCCTTCCAATAAATCTGAGGGATCTATCATTTATTGTTTAATTCCTTCATGCACTTGACCTATCAAATTACATTATCTCACACTTGTTTGGATTGAACTTCATCTGCCATTTCTCCTCCCACATCTCCAACCGGTCTATATCTTGCTGCTTTCTAGACAAACGTCTTCACTATCCATAACTCCACCAATCTTTGTGTTGCCTGCGAGTTACATTTTCCTCCATATCATATTATTTCCGAACAGCAAAGGTACTAGAATTGATTCCTTGGAACACCGCTAGTCAACGTTCAGAGAAACACCCCTCTACTGCTAAACTCTATCTTATATGGGCAAGCCAGTTCTGCATCCATCTCACTAGCTCTCCTTAGATCCTCTGTGACTGCATCTTCCGTACTTATCTGATATGATGTCTATTGTCAAAATCTTTTCTGAAGTCCATCTTTTTTTCGCTCATCTGTAAATTTGTAACTTTTTTGAAAAAAATGCTAATCAATTTAGTCAGGTACGAACTTCCCTTCAAAAAATCATGCTGTCTATCAATAATCAGTTCAGTTGTTTCGAAATGTGAGTAAATCCTGTTTCTCACAAACTTTTCCAATTATGTCACGGTGTCTGACGTAAGGCCCAACAACCTATCATTTCCTAGATTATGCCTGCCGCACTTGTTAAACAATGAAGCGACATTGGCTATTCTTCAGTCCCGTGGACAATGGAGATACGAAGAGTTATGTCAAGTCCCCAGTAATTTCCAGCCAAGACTCCCTCAGTATTCTGGAGTAGATCCCATCAAGCCTTGGGGACTTAGCTACTTTAATGTTTTCCAAAACGCCAAATACCTCGTTTTTATTGTCATGACCAGAATATTTGTACACTCGGCCGTAAGCTGCTCATCCATCAAGACTTCCCCTTTGGTGAATACTGAGGCGTAACATTCAGTTAGCACGTCAAAACTTTCCTTCAGTTCCATTCATAGATTCACTCTAATATCCTTGAACAGATAAACCTTCTCAGGCTCTCCTCTTGCACTGTACATACGTAAATAATGTTTTAGGATTTTGCTTAATCCTGTTTGCTAAGGAACTTTCATGATTCATTTTAGCCCTTCAAACTTCTTCTTTAAGTTGCTTTCTTTGTTCTTCATATTCTTCTGGAGGTTCACCCGTCCTTACGACTCTTTCATTTTTTTTTCTTTTCGACAAGTCTCATAGTCCCTCGTTATTCAGTTTCCCGCTACATGCCACAGTTATCCTCCATCCACACAGATATATGCCGATCCTGAATTCTAATCAACTGACACTTGAAAGACGCGCACATGTTGGATTTTTATTAAATTCAAACAGCCTCCCCCAACCTATACTCTCCAGATCTTGCCTAATGTTGTTGTAGTTAGTCTACCCCCAATTTAACATCGTCGTCTGAGGGCCACTCTTGTCCTTATCCACAAACAAGTATAAGCTGTGTGAATTATGATCTCTGTTCCCGAAATGCTGTCCTACAAATTCTTTGATTACGTGCCCAGATCATTTCCCCAATACCATATGTAATATGATTTATTCCCAAATTGGGCTTTTCACACACAGTTTCACAAAGCACTCCTGGACGTTCGTAAAAAAAAAAATCCGCCCCATTCCAAGCCCTAGCTGTAACGGAGGCCCGACAATATAGGAACGTTAAAATCACCCACGACAAAAACATTGTTCTTTTTTGTTGATGGAACAAACATGAAATGTCGTTCAGTTTCACCGGTCAACATGTGTTTACATTATTACAAGTTCAAGAACGCTCCTGTGACTGTTCTGTACCCACTTTCCACGATGTTTGGTAAATACTAACAGTTGAGACATGTAAAGCTGAATTCCTCCCAGGTATCTGAATTGTACAGCAGCAATATCAGTTCAGATGGTTTCAAGATATATGTTGAATAATGTACCTAGTTCCTGACGGATGAATTCCATTTTCATTATATCTGAATAAAATAATGAAAAAGGTTGTGAGAAACTACGGTGGATTAGTTCTGATCTGTTCGATATATTGCTTCAATATATTCAATATATTAATTTCTGACACTGTTTGCATGTAGCCATGACTGTACAACAATCATACTCAGGTTACCATATATTTCAAAGATGTGCACGATGCTTAAAGGGTCAGCTGTGTATTTACGTGCCTTTGCCAAATCATCTTTTAAGTGATTAAATAACAAGATCTTGCAGATATATGTTGAACTTGCATTTTTACAGTTATAGACAATTGAGAGCTGATGGTGGACGCATGATTCTCCCTCCTTTAAAGTTGTAATGGAGTCATTTATCCCGTTTATAAAGGCAATAAATAATGCTAAAAAAAAAATCGTGTGCACAACAGACCTCCCTTTCGGTCCAATATCTGACTTCAGACACTTAGTGTTATATTGTAATGCTAAGGGTTTTTTTTTTATTGGCCGTTACCATTTCTCCACTCACATTTAAAGCGGTTTAACTTATCTTGCATACAGATGCGTAACGAGTGGTCTACCATGTCAATAACGGTGAGAATTAAACTACAACATAATTTTATGTTTTCTACCTCTAACTATGCCCAGTCGTGTGATGAAATTCCGTTAAACCTATCAGATGCGATTTTGCTGCAACATATTATAGGAAACCAACGTCATTCTCCTTGTGAAGGATTAATTTTAAATGCCGTTGTCGTATTAAATTCTAATTGAATTGCCTGCGATGTTTTGAAATTACCTGTGGGACTCTACGACCTGAATTCATTCAGTTGCTTCATGGTAAATCGTTTGGACATTTTTTTTATTATTATTATTTTAATTGTCGTCTTTTCACGAAAGGTGGAAGAGCAATTGCAAAAAAAAAAGTGTCAAAAAATTAGGACATATATCTATCAATGAATATGTGGCTGAGATTTCCACTAAAGGAGTAACCGATGTATAGAAGAAGGTAAATTGTCTTGGAAAGATAATGTAGTCTGCTGAGATTAATTGGTTTCTTTACTGCCTGGACAAAGAGGCCCAATGTGCAAGTAACTTGAAGACCTTGCCGCTATTTCGTAATCCATTGCAATCAAAGTGCTCGTTCAGAATACCGAACATAGTCTTCAAATCATGCTATGAAATATAACTCAAATGGGCAGGAATGAACAAATTTGATTGCTGAAAGTGACTTTTCTTTCTTGCAGTCGGAGTGAACGAAAACATGAATAATGGATAAGAAACGGATTGAATTGCGTAACGCTTACCATAGTTTCTCGTGTATCCTTCAAACCCTGCAAGAAATAAATTGAGAAAAGAAAGCACGTATTACTTCAATATTTAAGGCTGAACTGTCTGAAAATTCAATGATTTTAAGATGTGCAAGAGTAAAAGAAACTAGAACAAATAGACGTGAATGGCAAAAATTGAAATGTTGAATTATTTACCTGAATCCTTCTGCTGTAACATCCTTCCTGTTTATATAAAACAATATTCAAACTTGTAATGAATGCACAATTTGCTATGAACACATCGCCGCATGTTTCATTGCTCAAAACATTCAATAATTTGAGACATTTTACTGAAGCCTTTTATTTTAAATTATATCATCGACACAATAAATTGCTGGCTACAGATGAATAAACTGATGTGTTCGCAAAGTCTTTCAGCAAGGAGAAGACTGCCCCTGCTGAGCCATAGAAACACGGATTGATGAAGTTACTCCGAACTATATACTGAACATTCGCTTAAGTAGGCGTATGCACTCCATGCACTCAGCTCTTTTGTTGTGCCATAAAGCATAGAAGCAAGACCTTCGGCCCTTTATGTCTATGTCGACCATTAAGAGCCCACACTAACGGAATATAGCAACAATTGTTCCATGGATTAATATACCTTGGAGATTAAAATGTTGGTCCAAATATTTCAGAAACGTTGTGAAACTGCCTGTTTCCAATTAGTGTGATCCATGATTCCAGCCTCTGGAAGAACAGAAAATCCTCAGAACCTCTGCACATCACTTCTTCTCACCTTCAGATTTTCTGTCCTCTGTCTATAGATGCTTCTGCTGTGATGACTTTTTTCCCGATGTATTGTTAATATTCCTCTCATGTTTCTACCAATCTCTATCAGATCCCCACTCAGCTTCCTCTGTCTAGTGTAAATAAATACAATGTCTCCTCATTGCTGAACCTTGTCAATGCAATCAGGTCCTTCAGATAGAAAATTTCACACGATATTCCATCTGTTGCCTATATTATGTTGAATATCATGGTATCAAAACCGCCCGACTCCAGTAAACTATGTCTCGGCAAATGAAGGCAAGCCTTCTCTATTCCGTCTCCCCGACTGCTTATAAGTTCCTTTCAGGATCGTATATACCTCGTTTCAAACCCTGACGGGCTCCTCCCGTTTTCGATGTGCTATACCTAACATATGATTGAGTATTTTTTCAATCATTTGATACCCGTTTGTCATCAATGATTACCTAGAATTGACGCCTGTGTCCTTCACTCTTAGGGGACAGGTTGCTCCTAAACTTTGTTTGTTGCACTTTGAAAATGGTCCCAATTTACAAATTATAGATGTACCTGCAGTTGGCAATTCATAATTAACTTTTGTCCGGTGCAATGATATTGTGATCAGGCTTCCTCCATTTTAGACACTTGATTTCTGGACTATAAATATTTCTTTCCACGATGAGTTCAAAACTTAACAATCATGGCAACTGTCATCAAAATGCTCACCAACTAACAGTTTGAAAATTGACCGACTTCATTCGCTATGGTTCAGTCTGGCATTGTAAAATCAAAGAAAGTCAATGCCCAAAATCTCTTCTGGATGTACAGTTAAGTATTCAGAACGTCTAATCCCTAAGGTGGTTGTAATCAGTTTTGACGGAATTGATATACCATATAACTCTGACCCAAATACTCATTATCTTCTTTAAATGATTTATATGATTCTGCTTCTGTTGCCCTCTGACTCGTCAGAGGCCTGTAATATAATCACATGAATGTTTTGGTTCTTTTTCGTTTCTGTGATACAAACAGATGCCTTCATTCGACAAGCCTTCTGAGACCTTATCCCGCATTACTTCACTGATCGTCTATTCCCAATAATTCAATACACATTCCTCTTACACCCCTCTTCCCATCTACCCAATCATATCTAAAATATTTGCATCCTGGAAAGATCATTTACCAGTCTTACCCATCTTTAAATGATGTTTCGTAGGTTGCAAAAATACTGTATCACCACGTGGTGATCAACTTTCCAATTTCATCCTCTTTACCAGCTAAATGGATGCAGATTAGCCCCGCACTCATGTTTTGAACACGTGCATGACTTTTTGCTTGATGGATTTACCGAGCTCTCATTCTACATCTGAATGAACCATGCTCCCAGATTTAATTCTACTCTCTGTTTCATTGCAGCAATGTTTAGTTGAACAGTAACCTGCAGCATATGCAAATCTCCCATAAATGATTTTGAGCCCATTACGGATCAGGTGCAATACGACCTGCATGTAGAGGTGCCAACGGCACAAGAACGTTTACCAATCATCGAAAAATCTAAAGTTCCACGCCCCAAACATGTCTCAGCAAGGCTTTGATCTGACCAATATTTCTTTTACCCTACTCAATGTCACGTGACTCTGAAATTAATCTAAAATTACTGCGTTAGAATCCTGCTCTTCAATCTATTATCAATGGTCTGTATATGTTGTTACAGGACCCCATCCCTTCCCCTATTCACGTCATTCGTACCAATGCTGGTAATATTACCATTAACTCTTTTCCGTCCTCCTTCAGAATGCACTGCAGCTGCTGAGTCACTCAAGGCAAGATCTCATTGGAGCGCTTCATTTGCGCTACCGAAACGCTGATCCACTGCAATTGCAATCTAATACCCCGCCAAAAAGGGTCTTCCGTTAATGTTCTGTTAATGTTATGCGGCAGACCTAACTGTGCTGCCAGAAACTTGGATATTGCTTATTTATCACTCGAGGCCTGCCACCTCGCCTCCAAACGAACAATCTCACACGTTCTATCTGCTTGCGCGTGGGGTGATTATAAGGATAAACTTGCATAGCCTGATTACGCTAATTAGTCCTTTTGGTGGTCACCCAACTATTTTCCGCAGCTGTTGCTTGCAGTATGGCCAGTTCGTTAATTAGTTTATCCAATATCTCCTGAGATTGTTGAATGCTCCAGCATGAGTGCATCCGCCGCTCCATGAGTGCAATGCAGTCATTCGGGAGTTGCAGAAACAACAACAATGACATTCTGCAGGGATTTCATGAGGGGCACTGGAATTGTCCCTGAATGACCACATATTCCCGTAGATGTATTCGCAGTTATGTACTTCCTGCCATTCATTTGATTAGAGCTGTTATTTACGCTCTTTAATTTAGAGTACACCTTAACTAGGGGCCTTGCTCGAATCCGACCACCAGCGACCACGAAATTATCGTCCCTGATATATTTATGGAAGCGAAAACAACAAATCAACTGATTGCTACGCACCAATTAGATGCTCCCATCGCCATAGCACTATTTCTAACAAAGAGATGATTCCAAGAGTTCTAACGCCAGCTCACCTCGCTGTTTCTATGTTTTTGTTTGTTTGTTTTGGGAGTGCTCTGCTCCGCACATCGGTTCCTCATAGGTCTGCTCCCAATTTTGATCTTACCAACTACAATAAATAAATTAGGAACAGTTACTCAAATTGCCCACTACTCAATAAATCTTTGCGCTCGCTTCTCTCGATGTCCATGAAGCTGCCTTGTGCTCCGCATCTGCGCAGACCTAGACGAAGCACAGAAAGCACCTTCTCTTCGTTTTTTTTAAAATCCAAAACAGCATTTAGAATGCAGCAAACAGTACCGAGATAGTCTTGTTTAATGAATTTGTAAATAATAAATTAATGTATGTGCGTGTGTGTGTGTGTGTGAGAGAGAGAGAGAGAGAGAGTGTGTTGCGGGAGTGGAGACGGGGTGTCTGGGCTGGTGGGAGAGGGGGGTGGGAGGTGGTAGACGCCAAATACATTGATTTTAAAAACGAGACTAAACGAGTTGTTCGCTTAACCAGTTTGTATTGGGGGGGGGATCTGTTGGCTCTTGTTTCAGAAATGCAACTTATCGAACAGCTTCTGTTAACTGTTGGTTTGAATTAAAAAAAACTTGAATTAGCACAGAAATTAATTTTAAATACTACTTCTCGCTTGAATTATTACTTTCATCAAAATACAGAACGTGCCCGTTTAGCCAAGGAACACACACAGTGCAGCAAGTACCACGTGGTTGACTCGTTGCTATGCTGCAAAAAAAAAGTTTTGACGGAGGATTGAACCAGTTTTCTTTATAGCCATGTTCATAGGGAAGTGACTCTGCTGCTCCTGTTTCAGAAATGCAATGACACAAACACTTTTAGTTACTTGCTCCAAGAAATAAATTTTCTTGAAATTAAACCGAGAATGTTTTAAGTTCTTAATTATCAATAATTCCGAAATATACATTGCAGTTACCCCTTGGGCTTAGGGTGAGGGGGTAAGGTATAATTTGGGTGCTAGAGGGAGTTTTTTCACACAGAGGGTGGTGGGGGTATGGATTGCACTGCCAAGTAAAGTGGTGGAGGCAGATACTCTGGAGTTATTTAAGAAATACTTAGATGGGCACATGAACAGAATGGGAATGGAGGGGTATAGAAAACTGATTTAAAATAGGGATCATGAGCCTTGGGAGTCCCTGGTGTAAAGAGATGGTGATATTGATGTACTTGTTATTATCCCACAGGTGCTTTGGTCCACCTTGTTGTCTAAAGAGGGGCATACACGCAATGGGTCGTGAGAGGACTGCTCTTGGATCTTTTTCGAGAGTATCCTAGTGCTTCACGTCGTTAGTGTACGCTTGATCTGGACCATTTGATGGGCAACACGACAGCTCAGTGACTATCGCTGTGCTGTGCAGATACATGGATTTGGGTCTGTTTTCGTGGGAGTTTGCTCATTCTCCCCGTGCTTGCGTGGGTTTTCTCCGGGTGCTCCGGTTTCTTCCCACATCCCAAAGATGTGCTCTTAGGCTAATTGGCAAAACAAATTCTCCCTAAATTGTCTCAAATTTGTTTTTTTTAATCCATATATCTATAAACATGGACAGGGATCGCGGGTAGAGGTGGGAACATCGGGGTGGCGGCGCGGGATCGTTGGGCCGAAGGGCCTGTTTCCCGTGCTGTTTTGTTCTTTGTTCTTTGATCTTCCTGTTTCTATCCTATTCTCGTCCGTCCAACCAGCGTCCACAGTGCAAAGGACAATACTGAGTTTAATTCCATCTCATGGTTCCCAAGTGCCTTCGAAATTGGATTAAATGAAACCGAGGTTGACCTTAAATCATATTCTCATTTCCAAAGGTTTGTTTCTAAGTACCATCTCCAAACAAAACTTCCAAAAGTGGTTTTAAATTGACTGGTTTGTAGTTAATATGAATGAGATGAGAACTATTTTCAAACATGCTCTGTTTGAAACGTTCGAAATACATAAGAACATAACAAATAGGAGCAGGAGGACATCTAGCCTTTCCAGCCTGCTCTGCCATTGAATAAAATCATGGCTGATCTGAAGTGGATCAGTTCCACTTTCCCGCTTTCTCCAGTTACCCTTAATTCCCTTGTCTATCAGAAATCTAAATGCATGGAATGGTGGGAGGATATGACATTTTCGAACTTCAATTTTATTCTATGCGTTAACTTCAGGATTGTGGTTTGTGACCATTATTTTTTTTTCAACAAAGTTAATGTTATGATCCTGATACACGTTGTCCATTACTGAGAAAATACGTTCGAGCACCTGTCAGCAAAAAATCGCTATTTGTCCTCATTTTCTCGACAATTTCCGCATCAAGCCACGTTCACTCAAATTGATAACTACGTAATTTAAGGCTTGTCTTTGTTGCATAACTATTAGGAAAAAAAAAAGATGTGTACGGCCGATTACAGACCTAAAGTGTAATTGTATTTGAGTCAAGTGGGCATGAAATTAAAATTTGCTTCTTACTTTGAAAAGGAGATGGAAATTAGCACGCCAATGGTGATGATGGAGGATGCCCTGTCACTAGAATGGTTTGAAACTGCAATGAAATAAGGATTCCACACACTCTTAGTTCTTAAAGCGACAAGATAGCCGCACGGAGTGTTATACCCCATGGATATTGATGGAAATTAGATGTAAACTGCAGAGCCATTGGCCATAATTGAAAGCAATATACTCGTGTTGAAATAGATTTGCTTAGAAAAAACACTGCTCACGAGTCAATATGTTTTCAATGGTGGGAAGCTTATGGAATAATTTACTTAAGATCGAACTTACAGTCACAAGGAAAAAAATGTGTTAGCTTATGAATATTCAGACTAGATTGCAAAAGTGTATTTTATGGAGTTTTTGGAAGAGACACAAAGAAGTGACACTGATGGCAATGTTGTTGATAAAGCATACATACATTCCTAAAATACATTGGGATAAGTGCCAAACAATAAACCTCTAAGACGAATTATAGTTTAGAAAATGACAGCAACAATAAGAAGGCGGAAACAAAATTAGCTGTACAATTGGACACTAAGAATAACGGTTGATGGATAACATGTAGTTTGTATGAAAACTGAATTGCAATTCCGTGGAAGTTGGCAAAGTGACATTTTTTCCGTGAAATTAATTTCTTGATTTGATCTAATTTATTATTGTTACATGTGCTAACATACAGTGAAAATTATTATTTCTTGCATGCTTTACTGACAAAACATACCGTTCACAGAGAATGAGGCGAAGGAGTGGAGAATATACTGTTACAGTCATAGGTATGGTATAGAGAAGGATCAACTTAATGCAACATAAGTCCATTCAAACTTCTGACAGCAAGAGGGAAGAAGTTGCTCTTGGGTCAGTTGGCACCTGAACTCAGCTTTTGTATCTTCTCCCCAAGGAAAGAAAAGGTGGACGAGACAATGTCCGTGGGGTTCTTAATTATGCTGGCTGTTTTGCTGAGGCAGCGGGAAGTGTAAACAGAGTCAATGGCTGTGAGGCTGGTTTGCGTGATGGATTAGGTTACATTCTCAACCTTTTGTAGATCACAGCCGTTTTGGGCATGGCATGATCCATACCAAGCCTCGATACAATCAGAAATAATGTTTTGTATGGTGCACCTGGAAATGTCGGTGATCGTCGTAACTGACATACCAAATTTCCTTAGTCTTCTGAGAAATTTGAGGCATTGGTGAGCTTTCTTAGCTATAGTGTCGGCATGGGGTCACCAGGAGAGGTTATTGGTGATCTGGACATCTACAAACGTAAAGCTCTCGACCCTTTCTATTTTGTTCCTATTGATTTAGATAAGGGCATGTTCTCCTTTACGCTTCTTGAAGTCGACGACAATCTCCTTTGTTTTATTGACATTGAGGGAGAGATTATTGCTGATGCACAGTTCACCAGATTCTCCATCTCTTTTCTTTACTTTGTCTCAACATTGTTTGAGATCCGACCCACTGACATGGTGTCGTCTGCAAACTTAAAAATCGAATTGGAGGGGAATTTGGCCGCACAGTCATAGGTTAAAATATTATATGTTGATATGCAGGCAAAGCCTATGAATTGTGCAAAACTTAAAACATTTGAAATTGAGAGAAATGCGTACAATTAAAACTGACATGGACAATTTTCTTGAGTCAGCAGATAGTGGGCAGATTACATTCAATGTGAAAAAATGAAGTAATTAATTGTCGTCAGACGAGCATGAACAGATATAGAATAAGGGGTAAGATTCTTACGGTATTTTAAGGAAGAGAGGAACTTCTAATGGGAGGGATGTTGTACAGAATTATTGATAAACCAAACAGTATTCTGGTTTTTAATAACATGGGTATGTTGCAGGATCTTAAATTGCAAAAGTCACTAATTATGACTCAAAATAAATTCTGAGAATGTTGTGCACTTTTTTGGGCGCAATGCAATTGCGATTGGAAGGAGTGCAGGATATACGTAAAGTAATATTTTTGGAATGACAAACTACCGTTTTGAGGATTCATCGGAGAATTTCGAAGGTGTATCTTGGAAAGAAGAATGTTAACATGAGGTTTGGCAAAGGACCAATAACGAGACAGCACAATCTTAACATCATTTGCACAATAAGGAGATGTGATGTCGCATGATTTTTTTCCACATATCGAGTTGTTCGTGTCTGGAATGTGTTGCCTTCAGTTATGTTCCAGGCAGTTTCAATTGTGGCATTGCAGAAGGCATGACATGTTTATTTGAAGAGAAGCAATGTGCAAAGCATAAGAATTGTACAAAGACATAACGTTCATTTACAGGGCAGAAGCGAAAGCAAAATGCATAAACGTGTTATTTTGCGTAGTTATACTTCTGTGATTATTACGATTTTATGCTAGTACACATTACTTGAGGGGATTGTGTACGATGTCAAGTGTCATTCCCATTTCAGTTTCTCCATTTGACTGTCTTTGCTTTGGCCTACAGTATTTTTATGCGGCAGTTTCATTCCAGCCATTATGTTCTTGATTTCGATGCTGAATTCCATGGATTTAGTCCATAACAAGTAACTTGTTTTTGTTTCAAAGTTAGCACAGCTGCACTGTACAGTTCTGCGCGCGAATAAAGAAATGCATGCCAAGAAACATTCCCATTCATTTATTTTTAGTCACTGCAAGTGCAATCGCACACTTCATATGAGAGCGTAAACAGGAGCACCGTACGGTAACTGCGATGGAGACATCAATAATAATGTTAACGATTCTATGATTGCAATGTTTTCATCTATTAATTAACGTCATCGAATTGCATAGTCCCATTTGATTCTATGAACCCTGTTGAATGCCATGAGAGCTAAATAACGTGGCATTTCGACTGTTTTTGCATTTTCTATAAATACTGCGATTTTTTGAACGTTTATCCTCAGAAATAAACAAGCTCATTTTTTTTTTTGTTCTACGATTGGTATTCCATTAAGATTTTTCCTGGATATAGGCTATTCTATTTCAGTTTCCTACCTTTTAGAGTTCCTCTCGCAAAACAAGTTTTTCAGGCAAATTTGACATAATCTGTTCAGTTTTCAATAACTTTCCATACTCATTATTTTTTTTCTAAGTAGGATGCAAGGATCAACTATGGGGGAGTGCTGAGCCTTTGGGAATGTCGACTTTTTTAACGAAAAGTCAATATCACAAGTTGAAGTTGGTATAAGGCAGGGAATCAGTCGGAAATTTATATCAAAATAATTTATCTATGACATGGCATAATGCAGGCAATATTAAATGAAACTTCAGTTATTAAGGATAATGGGGCAAAACTGATAACGCTGATCCACTGACGAGAATCCCTTGCTCCGAAAGTTATCACCCACATTTTCTTCATCAATGCTTCACCATATAACAGAAGTTTAGAAGTATGAATTATTCATGATCAGTGACCAGTTAACACTAACATTTCCTAGCTCAGTACTCAGGAAAGAAAGCACTTGGGCAACATTTGCTATGGCTTACGAAAAATTTGCACTATACATTTGCAGACGATTGTTGTCTTCAGCAAGTAATGTTGTAGTGCCCCGTCCTTGAGATTGAAGAATATTCCTGACAGATAATATGCCACAAACGAGAACCTAAGACTTTCCATTTATTTATTTGTTCAAACTGAATTTAAAAACACACAAACTATTGCAAACGGAACATAAATGTTCTTCCTTAAAGATACCATGAGAGATCAGAGTTCTGCAACGTGAACCAACAACCCCGAATCATTCTTCGAAGTTTACAAAAGCAGCGATCAGTAAAGGTCTCAATTGTGATTAAGATACATCCAGTTACATTATTAATGCGCCTGAGGTAACAGGTTAGATAATCAGGAAATCATTCGGATACCTTTCTAAGCAAAATACTTTAAAGCATCTATTCCACCCATCAATGGCAGATAACAATGTTGCCCATCACCCGTTCATATTAAAAAAATTGTCAATAATCAGCAGCACCGTCCACCTACAAGTGCTGTCTCGTTTGTGAAACTGTCCTCACTTCGAAATATACCTCCATCTGTTCCACATAATTTACAAAAAAAAAACACTACAATCGCGGTTTAAACAGGTATATCTCCCTGCATTCCAAAGTGACAGTTTAATTCGCCATACTGTAGTATATTTCCTAGTAACTGCAGGTAAACCTTGGTTCTAGTAAGACATCGTTTCATGCAAAAGCGGCAGAAACAGAAATATTTAGTTAAATTCCTGCCGTCTAAGCAACCCACATTCCAGATAATATTATGATTTATATGTGTATCTTTCTTACCGTTCGGCGTGTACGATGTTTTCTCCTTTCCATTTGAAATAGCAATCCGAAGCTCACCTTTAAGTGAGCCAAATTTACTACTTCAAGCATGCCACTCAACTCCCTTACGTCTGTTATTTAAATGCAATTTTGGCATAAGCGACATTTGAAAAACACAATTTGTTCATTACCTCTTGGTCCAAATTCAGCTGCAATGAGAATCGAAGATTGAGAAAAGATGAGGATTTTGTTTGCGCCACATATTTATCTGCCGATTTCAGTTATCGAAAATTAAACCAACAGATCAGAATCGAAGATATATGTAGATCAGTTACGATCTTTCTCGCAGAGCTTGATCAGAATCTCCATTGGAAGCACGCTATGTGTGCAGATACATTTTTATTGGTTACAATTGGAAAGGACAACATTCTTGAGAAGAGTAGTGATAGGAATTTAATGCAACTCTCTTCATCTCACATATCAACGGAAAGTAAAAACGATATTTTTTTTTCGGTGGGTAAATTCGAAAAGGAAATTTCTGTCTGAAAATTCCACATGGTTTCTCAACTGGCATATCAATGAAAATATTGAAGAGATGTTGCATATTGTAGATAGTAGCATATCTCACAACACCATGTTAAATACAACAGATTTATTTTGTACCTCACCTGATTCATCAAGTTGGCTCACCTGATCAAGAAGCAGTGCTCCAAAAGCAAGGATACAAGGTAAATCTGTTAAATTTTAATCTGGTCCCCTTCTGTGCCCACCTCAGTCCAGAGCGGCATCTCCAGATCATGACAAATTGGATAGTTGTAGCTCCGGACTTACATTTGTTTTGGGCTTTGCCTATTGTAAAGTATTATTTGTGGGGTGAGAGGGGAATGATTCAACGATAATGCAGAATATCTTTAAATCAGTGAATGTTATGGTCTTTATATCAATTTGCTGGGCATATGATTTTCGTTTTCTGAAGCGTCAGTGAACGAAAGCTCAAGAATCAAACAAAGGAAGGGAATAACAGACACGACAATATTATTGCCTATGTGCCTTCTGAATGTGGACTTCGTTGCAGCAACATGTTTGATTCTGACGTTTGAATTGATTTAAATATGAAGTTGCCATGCTGCCAGACTACCATACACTGCACTCTTCTGTGAGGCAGGGAGCTGACGGGTGATGATTTAACCAGAGGATATGCCACTGTTGTGAAGTAAGGTTGAAAAAATATGGCATCCAGCATGTACAGGAACGGCACCCAACATGCATGTTTCAAATCGCATCCCGAACAATTCGTTCAGTCAACTGAGAATACCGATCCACCAAATAGGGGACATAGATTACAGTTTATGTGAAAATGTATGGATTGCTTACTGCATCGTTCACGGAGTAGTCTGAGTTCTAATGAAGGAGAAATATATTCCAATGTTATATTGTGTTAGGTAAAAGCTTGAACAATATCACACAGTTTGATATTGTATAGAAAGTAGTTTATCAAACCTAATTATTCTGCTCAGACATGTACATGAAAATGATAAATTATGAAAAATCAAAACGATGAAGCCTATTGAACGGAAAATCGAGGTGAAAGCTTTGAAGCAAAGAAAGGTTCACTTCCTTCGCTTTGTATTTTCTCTGCTTCTTCATTTCATATAGATTTGACCACGGAATAAGTCTGGCATTATTTTTAACTGTACATTGTGGCTATGTGAGAGTTTTATATGTAGGATGAAATAAATAGCCTTTGGCAAAGCTACTTGCTGCTCATGAAGGCAGCGAAACTACAATAGCCTGAAGCAAAAAAAAAATGGTCTTGTGAGTGGTGAAACCTGATTTTGTTATACTTGACTTAATAGTGCCACATTTATCAGCGCACAGTGAAAAATATTGTGTCTTAAACGCTATACCGTAAAATCACACCGCTCATAGAAAAGGAAATAAGAGGGTGCAGAATGCAGTTCTGCAATCATAACTAGGGTATAGAGAAAAATTAACTTAATGCAAGATAGGTCCATTCAAAAGCCTGATGATAGCAGGAAAGCAGCTGTTCTTGAGTCGGTAAGTGGGTGACCAAAGGTGTTTGTATTTTTTTTCCAGGACGGAGTATATGGAAGGGAGAATGTCCGCGTTGAGTGGAATCTATAACTAGGCTGGTTGCCTTCTGAGGGACGAGTAAGTGTAGACTTACTCGTCCCTCAGAAATGGACGTAAAGTGGTTTGCGTGAGGCGATGGGCTGCATTCACAACATTTTGTCGATTAATACAGTCTTGGGCAGAGTCGCCCCTTAATTGCCCAGGAAAGTAGAGGCATGTGTCTAAAGTGTTGGCATGGTTGATGGTGGGGAGGAGGGGGCAGGGAAGATTGTTGTTTATCTGGATACCTAAAAACTTGAAGACCTCGACCCTATCTAATTCATCCCCGTTGATTTAGGCAGGGGCATGTTTTCGTCTACACTTTCTAAAATCGCTGACAATCGTCATAATTTTGTTAATAAGGGACGGAAGATTATTGTCACAGGACCAGCTCACCAATTATCTCTGTCATTCCTGCACTTTGTGTCGTCATTCTTTGAGAACCGACCCACCACAGCCATGTAGTCAGCAAACTTAAAAATCGAGTTGGAGGGGAATTTGGCTAGACAATCGTAAGTGTATTAGATTTATAATGGAGACTGATAACACAACCTTGCACGGCACTGGAGTTGAGGATGATCGTGGAGGAGATGTGTTGCCTGTCCCTATTCGTTGTGATTTTTGGTTAATAAGTTCAGCATCCAATCGCAAAGGAAGAAGACGAGTGTTTTTTTTTCGTGGAAATAACAGTGTTGAAGCCTGAAGGTTAGTCAATAAATAAAAACCTGGCAAACATGTATTTGCTATCTTGGTGTCCCATGATTGAGTGCAAGACCAAGGAGATGACGTTTTCTGTGGTTTTGTTGCGCTGGAGATGGACTGTACTGGATTCAGGAAGATCAGAGAACTGGGATTGATTCATACCATTGCGAGCTTTTCATAATGACGGATACCAGCGCCAACGAACGATAATCATTAAGGCAAGATGCTTGGCTTTTCTTTGGTACTAGGATGATTACGTTTTCTTGCACCAGATAGTGACCGGATTGTGAAAAAAATAAAATTGTAGATGTCTGCAAATTCCCCCACTAGTTGATCCGTGCAGTACCTGAGTGCTCATGCAGACACTCAATTCGGGCAGTCGTTTTCCGTGTTTTGACTTTCGAGAAAGACATCTGCAGTGTTCACCTCAGATATAGGTGCATCCGACGCTCCACCGTGGAGGTCATGCGCTAGCTGAACTCTCGCTCAAAACGTTCCTAGAACGCATTGAGCTCAGCACGGAGGGCTGCGTTGGAGTTGGCAATTTTACATGCACTCATCACGTATCCTCTATGTTTTGCAGCTCTTGCCAGGATGGGGGGTGGGGGGTGAGTGCGGGGGAGGGGACTGGAACACCAGCTTCTTCTGATAGTTTCTTCTGGCCTTTTTGTTGGGTTTCTTTAGGTTGTGTCTGGCTTTCTTGTGTAGCCCGAGGTCACCTGACGTGAACGCCTCAGACCTAGAATGTATCAAGCATTACGTATCCTGTTCATCCCTGATTTCCACGTGGATTTGCTTATTTGGCAGACCTACTTCTACACAATTGCTTACGAAATTTTTGCTATATTGGCTTGTTCGTGCAGACTGTTCACATAGTTTCTTTTTTAATATTGACCAGTCCAATGACTGCAAGCAGAGCCGTAGAGGATAATCAGATTCATTAGATCTGCATTGTGCAACATTCTTTGATGGATCCTCCCGCTTCCATTTTTCCCGGTAAGCCGGGAGCAACAATACAGCCTTATTTCTTGATTCGCTAATGTGTCAGCGGGCTACAGAATGGTTGGCATGTTTGATATGTCTGTGGCAGTACATCTTGTGGCCTTTGCTGGAATAGGAAACATGTTGGTGATAACTTGGCAGTACACTTTTGAGCTTGGCCTGTTTAAATTCGCGATCACGATGAAAAAAACCTCAGGTTGTTTCTTCTCAAGGCCATTTGCATTGTTAAATATTTCGTCCAGCACGAAATTCAAGTCTGCACCGGATGGGATGCAAACTGCCGTCAGGATAATGGAGACGAACTTCCTAAAAGGTAGTACAGACGACATTTTAGCGTCAAGTATTCCAGGTCTCAGGAGCAGAATCTCGCCATTGTTGCTACGTCTAGGCACCGCAAGTCATTGATTAGGAATCAAACCCCTCCTCTCCGAACTATTCCTTATGTCGCTGTACTGTCCAGTCAACAGTACACAGTCCGATAAAACAGAAGTCAGCCACGTCTCCTTTTAACAGAACATATGGCATTCTCTCAGTTTTCTTTGGAAACTTTAGATTATCGCAGTCGAATGGACATCTAACATTGAATATGAAAGTTTTCTGGTTAGAACGTATATTTTATTCAGTTTTCACACAGTTTGCTGTGTTTATTAAAATTCAGAAGGCAGACAGTTTCAAGTCGGCTTCACACACAGAGCAGAATACACCTTTGACTCGTTTTCTGTCAACAATCAAGTCAATATATTGAATAGATTATCGTGGTGCTATTTTAACCGATTATGGTAAAAAATAAATCGGGAAAATTGACATCAATAGAATGTGTATCCTACATTAACACTGCCGATTAATTGAATGCTTTTTTATTGTGCTGCTTGAACGGAATGTATTGAGTTATGTAATATATAAATGAAGTTGAGTATGAAATTAGCCTATTGTTCACTCAGGTGCAATCATTCACGAGTTTTTCAAACGCTATAATCGAGGGATTGCTCTCAGAACGTCAAATCGAGGAATTGAGACGACCAAACATCTGCTTTGGAAATGAGGAAAATAAAATTATCTGATATCCGCTTCACATGGATTCTAATTGATGAACTTTGCTCAAATATTCAGATATATGCAATTTAGCTGGGAAACTTATTGAATTAAAAGAATGCAATATTCCGTGAAATTAACAAACATATTTGGAGATGATCAAAAATTTGAGCGATTATTGCTTTTCCATTTTTGGTGTCTTGCTGATCGTGTGGCAGTGTAGCTTAGTTTTGGTGAAGAACAAAGAAAGCAACAATGTGTTGGCTTTCCGTTTGATGTCTGGGCTTTATTTTTTGTCCCTGGTATATTAAATAGAAAGACAACGAACTGGTATTGTCATTGGCTCCTGTTTTGTTATCAGTCAAAATAAACACTCCTCCATTTTTAATCCATAAAAGAGAATAAGTATTAGATACATCACCTTCATTCTTCAAAACAAGCAGTTCCTCTTGGAAAAGTAAGTGAAAGCAAAAAAGAAGTAAAGTCATGCAAAACATAACTCACGAAAAACATACCATAAGTTTATGAAGTAAATTTAAAAACAAATAATATTACCATTTGAAAGTATATTGAATATTTCTAAGAAAATCGATACGTCATTTTGGGCTTACCGACATCTCTCTGGATGCTTATTAATTTTTTTAGTTCTAAGTTAAAGACAGGTACAATTATGTTAGGTGACAGTGTTATTTCAAACATTTTATTTTGCCTCCAAAATGAAGTACCCTTGACCAGAAAGGAAAACAAAACAAAAACACCGTCTGTAAGTGCTAAAGCTCTGAAAACATTTTTTTTTCATAAATAGTGGCGAGTTGCATTTTTAAGCTACTTCCTAAAACGTTACTTCTGAAACATTACATCATTTTTCTCGGTCTTCCTTGAACACAATGATTAGTTTCTTGAAAGACTGATTTGACTCAACTTCCTCTTTCATGACTCGGATTATGAACAATGAAAAGGTACTGGAATCTGTTGACCATTCGATCTAAATTTAAGTTATGTGCAAATTGGGAATTTGAAAGTGCTGGAGATCCAGAAAACATATTTAAAAATTATAACGAAAATATCTGTCGTGTAGAAATCATGCTCATAACTGGGATTTCATTTGAGTCCTGTTAAGGACACCTGTAGTACTATGCAAAGTTCTGGTCTCCTTACTTGAGGAGGTGTGAAGGTGATTCACTAGGTTAATTCTGGAGTTGAGAATGTTGGCTTACGAGGGGAGGCTGAGTAGACTGAGGCTAACTCACTGGAATTTAGAAGAATGAGGGGAGATCTTATAGAAACATATAAGATTATGAGAAGTATAGATAAGATAGAAGCAGAGAAAATGTTTCTACTGGCGAGTGAAGCTAGCTATAAGGGCCATAGCCTCAAAATAAGGGAAGCATATTTAAGATTGAGTTGAGGAGGAATTTCTTCGCACAAAGGGTTGTGAGTCTTTGAAAATTCATGCCCAGCGAAGCAGTTGACGCAACTTCAATGAACGTTTTTTTTACGGCAAGGATAGATAATTTTTTGAACAATAAAGGAAATAAGATTATGTTAAGTGGGCAGGTAAGTGGAGATGACTGCACAAAAAAGATCAGGCATGATATAGATAGTGAAGAGGGGTGTTATAGTTTACAGAGTGACTTGGACAAGTTGCAGAGCTGGGCCAAGAGGTGGCAAATGGAGTTTAATGTGGAAAAGGGTGAGGTAATGCACTTTGGCAGGAACAATAAATGTGTAGAGTATAGGGCTAATGGTAGGGCTCTTAATAGTGTTGAGGAACAGAAGGATCTTGGTGTATGTGTCAATAGATCCCTGAAAGTAGGCAGTCAAGTGGATAAAGTTGTTAAGAAGGCATATGGAGTCTTAGCTTTTATTGGTAGGGGGATTGAATTTAGGAGCCGCAGCATCATGTTGCAACTGTACAAAACTCTAGTGCGGCCGCACTTGGAGTATTGTGTGCAGTTCTGGTCCCCACATTATAAGAAAGATGTGGAGGCATTGGAGAGGGTACAGAGGAGGTTTACCAGGATGTTGCCTGGTATGGAGGGCAGGTCCTATGAAGAGAGGTTGAAGGATTTGAGGTTGTTTTCGTTAGAAAGGAGGCGGCTAAGAGGGGATCTTATTGAAGCATATAAGATGATTAGAGGTTTAGATAGGGTGGACAGTGATAGCCTTTTTCCTAGGATGGAGAAAGCTAGCACGAGGGGACACAGCTTTAAATTAAGGGGTATGAGTTATAGGACGGATATCAGAGGTAGGTTCTTTACTCAAAGAGTGATTAGGGAGTGGAATGCCCTGCCTGCAGCTGTTGTAGATGCGCCAAGTTTGGTGGCGTTTAAGAGGTTAATTGATAAGTATATGGAAGAGAAGGGAATGGTTTAGTTTGGAGGGGCATTGCTTTTTATTTTGGTCGGCACAACATCGAAGGCCGAAGGGCCTGTTCTGTGCTGTAATGTTCTATGTTCTATGTTCTATGTAATTGAATAGAGGAGCAGGCTCAAAGAGCCAGATGGCCTCCTCTTGCTTCTATGTCAACCGATTCCCCTTCCAACTTCTGTTCAGGCACATGTTATCGAATGAAGAAATAAGAGATGACTTACCAGTCTTGGCTTCACGAATCATTGACTCTACATTATTAAACACGAAAAAAACGTAGTTCTATAATTTACCGTGCTAAGATTAAGACCTTTAAATAACAAAAGCTGTTAGTTTACATTTTCCTCTGACATTAATAACTAATTATCGATTATTTGTCAATTTTCTTATGCAATTTGCCATGATGCCTAAGAGAATTGTAATTTAGCCCATTACATTTCTCTGTGTGCCAGGCAATAGCCCACATTATTTTCTCAACTACCTGTAGAGTTATGGCCTGACGAGTTAATGTTGCAGTAAATGGAATCCTCCAAATTTCAGAATGCTAAACAACTGCTTAAAAATACGTTTTCCTGCACTTGGTTTTGGTGAGCCAATATTTGAAATACTCGGATCATTTTCAATTCCCACCTTCAGAAACGATAAAGGTGCATTAGGTATGATATGTTAAATATTCACAAGACTGGTACTTGGGTTGTGATTATGCATCATGCAATCCATTCAATCCATTAATGCATTCAATCTCTAATTGCTGACGTTCAGAATAATGACCAGAGACCTCAGGTGAACAAAAATTATTACACAAGGGGTTTGACAGCGTTTGGACGTGTAGTCACGTGCCCCAAGTTGACAATTTAGAACATTGCTGTGCATTCTTGTGATTGTTGAAATTAGTCAACATTGGTTCCATCAGGTAATTAAAAATGCTATGATTAGCTATGTTTGATCATTATTAATGCACGTGAAGTCATAGTTTTTTTTCTCTCTCTCACTGAAGCACCAGACATGAAAACAGGGCGTATATGATGATTTCAAGTCGATGATCGATCATCATATTATTGAATTGTGAAGCTGAAACGAGATGATGTATGATTTGTCCTTGTTTGTATATATTATCTTAAGTTTTTGTTTTAATGTTGTTGGCTATCAACATGCCAATATAAGTAAGGTAGAGATTGTTGCATTTTTTCCGGTTGGAATGTGTGGTGTTTAACTGCTTGACCCACGATATCGTTCAGATTTAGCAAATTGCATGCACCGAGGAATTCAATATCTGAGACGTTAGAAATGGAAGTTTTGACAACAGTGAACAGTGATGATTGCAGCAGCTACTGAGATTCTATGCCGCTCTCCTGCAAAAAAAATCTATAGTGCTGCAAAGGGACAGAAACAGCTGGATATAGTTTAGCATAGTAACAATCTTCTTTTGGAAAGGCTGTGTTCTAAACTCCCGATGCTATTCCTTATTCACCAATGACACAGACCAAATTCCTCAGCAACTCGATGTTCAACATCGTTGACGGCATCACCAAAGATTATTGGATGTCAAAAATTGACGAGACAAATTACAGGAACGAGATAGACAATATGGTGGACTGGTGCGACGATAATAATTTCTCCTTCAACGTAAAAAAAAGGAGATTTCTATTGATTTAAGGAAGTGTAGAGGAGAACATGTCGCTGTACCTTAAACGGGACAAAGAAGAAATGATCGAAAGCTTTAAGTTTTCAGGCGTTCACGTCATCAACAACAAGCCCTGGTTCCCAATGTCGAAGTAAATTTAAGAAAGCCCACCAATACTTCGAAAGTTTTCAGAAGATGAAGCACATTTGGTATGTCAGCTACAACTCTCACCAACGTTTACAGATGCACTATAGAAAACATTATGACTACTGTCCTGTACAAGTCCGCAATAAACTACAATAAATGCTAGTGAATATATCCCCATCCATCAGACAAACTAACCTTCCTTCTATTGACTCTGTCTACGCTTCTGGCTGCCTTGACAAAGGATCCAGCATAATCAAGGACCCAGTGCACACCGGACATTCTCTTTTATCCGAAGAAAAAGATACAACACTCTGAGATCACGTAACAACCGACTTAAAAACAGATTATTTATTGTCTGCTGCCATCAGACATTTGAATTGAGTCACCTCGCATTGAGTTGTTCTTTCCCTTTAACTAGCTGTAACTGCAATTCCACAGTCCTTCGTTTACTTCCCTATAAAAGCTATGTTTTGTCTATTTAATGCAAAGAAACAATAATTTTCACTGTACACTAATACATTTTACAATAATAAATCAAATAATCCAAAAATGTTTTAATATTCCATATGTTTGTGTTGCATTTAAACACTCTGCAGCTCTAAATGTGAACCATGTTATATTCCTCTATCATAAGTATACTTGATATCATGCAGTGTTGTTCTTTAGGTGCTCACCTGAATACAATGCAAAAAATATGCAATAATTCATATTTGCCTATGTTCAATGTTATTTACTTCTTGTTTCTCTCCTTGTGTAACTGTTCTGAATCATCCGGCCGTCATTTTAGTATGTGTTTTTTCTAACTGTAACAGTAATATTCATATCACAGAATGTGAGTGCAATTGTACAGTAAGAAGTCTGACAACACCAGGTCAAAGTCCAACAGATGTATTTGGAATCGCGAGCTTTGGGAGCGCTTCTCCTTCATCAACTGAGTAGAAAGTTTGGATCACAAATAAAACATAAATAGACACAGAATCAGTTGTAAGAAAATGTTTGGAATGTGATTTTTTTCCGGAAATCATGTCCCTATAGATACAGACATTGCCAGTGGAGAGAGGGATAATCACAAGTTAAGAGGGAATGAATTATCTCAGACTAGGACAGTAACTAGAATTTTGCAGGCCCAAAACAAATGGTGGAGGCGAAGTGTAGCGTGACATGAATGAGGGTATTCTCGTGCATCCAAAACTTGGACAGACGAAATGTGCATCATCACAAATGGCCCTGAGACTGGACATCCCGAGGACTTGTTCATTGCCGCAGGGATTTCAATCAGGCCAAGCTCAGTGCATTCTACCAAGATACCACCAACAAATCTCCTGTTCCAAGGAGGGTCAAATATCCTAGGCTCTTATTACAAAAATATCAAAAACGTCTGCTACGTTTCATGCGACGCAGGTAATGTTGTCTGCATTATACCCAGTAGGAAAGGAAATCGAGAGGTGTCTTGTATTTGCAAGCCCATGCGGATGCCTCCAAGGATGAACAGACACTGTGCGACAATCTCCAGGGAAGAATGTTCCTTTCGAACTGGGAAACACTTCAACAGTGAAAGGCATTCATGCTCCGATCTTCGAATAAGTGTTTTCCAATACGACCTTCATGACACAGGATAACGCAGAATCACCGAGCAGCAGCTGATAGCCAAGTTCGCACACATGAGGATTGTGTCAACCGGGATTTTGGGCTCATGTCACACTACATGTAACACACATCATTTGGCGTGGGAGTGCAAAACCCTGTTAAATGCCCTGGCTGGAAACAATTCACACCTCTTCAGCGTGTCTTTCTCTCTCTCTCTCTCCACTCACATTAACCAAACTTGTAAATATCTAATTACCTGCGAAGATTCGCATTCCAATCTTGATTTTCCAATTGCATCTGTATCTATATATGCCACTTTTGTCAACCCATCTCTCCGCTCACCCGAATAAAGATGGCAATTCGAACGATCGTGATTCCAAATAAATCTGTTTGACTTTAAACTGGTGTTATGAGGCTTCTTATTGTGCCCACCCCAGTCTAACGTAATCATCTTCACGTCAATGCAAATGTAGTCACACTCAAGTTTAATAGCTTGCTGACATGAATTATTAAGAGCTATTAACCTTGAAATCACGAGATCGAGGCTTACGAACGAAAATAAAGTGCTAATACTTAAAGTGCAGTTTTTTTTTACAAATGAGAAGAAAATATAAAATATTATGTCCTTAAATCAATCAGTATTGTCCGTAACTACATGGAACTGTGCGCACAAATGATTGGTATTAACTATAATGAAAAGTGTTTTCTGCTTTCATTGCCTGTGGAAATCTGCTACCAGGAAACTGATTTTGCAGATGCATTAATTGTCAAGTTGGATTCAAGATTATGATCTCCAGGTGGATAAAGCGCGGTCTATATGATGTATGAGCGAGTTAATATATTTAGTATAATGGGGAATAAATGTGATACTCCTATATTAGGAAGTAATCAAATGTTAATCAAATGTTTGTTCCTTTACTTTCCCAAGAAAAGAGATTGCCAGCTTGCTCCGGGGGATTACGAAAAGGCTTTTGCCACAGGTTCAGTTATCAAAAGATGCAAGAACAATTAGAACTTTAAGACATTTTTAATTTATTAACTAATTGCGTGAGTAGACTAATTCTGGAGCCGAGAGATGCAATTTAATAACGTACATATGAAGTGTACATCAGGGAAATAGTTTTAAAGCTTTATTGGCCCTATGAGTGCTGCCTCAGAGAGTTCCCTCCTAGTCGTTTCTCCGGAGTAGTACACTCCAAAGCATGAATCACGAATACACTATTACAAGATGTCCCCGAGATTCTTGCTCTCAGCCAGAGGAAGTCCATTACAATAATGATGTATTGAAATTATATCTGAATTAATGTTTGGTTTCTTTCTAATTAATTCTGATATTTGTATGCCTAGACATTTTGTCTTCTTCGACTTATTCTCAGCTCTTCTCCGTTTACTCACCATCATCTATTTTATGTCCTTCAAGTTCTAAACAACATAAGAATTGTTATATGAAAACAACTCCATGATGCACGTCAAACTTGTGAAATAACAATTTATTGGCGTGACTTATGCAGAGACTCTTCACGGATAGCAACAGAAAACATACGGATGCACTGATGTATTAAATTCACACATTGCTTCGATTTGGCTCCTTCTGGATGATGCAGAACTGTAAATGTCTTTACGGAAAGAAAAACAGGTAAGGCTGTAAACTAGTTTTATTCTTCGTATTGATTTCTGAGAAAGTGTCATGTTGTCAACGTCACTCATCTTGTATTCGTCAAGAGGGATTCGATTGGATAACAGATGTAAAAAATACGTCAATTACTCCCCATAAAAAAAAGATGCTGTTATTTTTAGTACAATTGAAATTTCGTTGATAATGACTGAGCTATGGAGAATGCAACAAAGAACAATTAAGTGCCAAGCCTTTGTTGTAATTCGATGCTAGCAGGCCAAAGAAGGTTGGCGAGAGCATTGCCATGAGGAAATGACAGAAAATATGCATGCCGCAGGAAACAAACACAATGTGTGGACATTTAATCGTAGTCGCAAACAACAGGCTCTTGTGACCGACTGTGTTTTGCTTCAACTGTGTTAGCTAAACGTGCTGCCCCCCTCGACTGATAATCTCCAAATGTTTATCAATATAATTCAATGTGATCATTATAATGCAGTCGGTTTTGACCAATTGTGCAAGCAGATGTAATGTCGGGCATTGCAATTCGAATTTATCAATCATTTGCAGGTTGTATGTGCTGAGTATTTCACTACTGGAACAGCCATATCTGTGTGTTCTCCCAGTCAATTGAAAGCGCAAGCTATGCTGCTGGCAGCATAGGAATAATGGTTTCCCTACACAGTCCTCGTTTCCATGGTAAGGTGAATGCTGCTTTTTTTTTGCTGTAGCTTTCCTGACTGAGGTCAAACCCTTCTTCAACACCTTACCAAACAGCGATGACAATTTCAAAATGAATTGTCACATAGATGACGAGTGATTTGTTTCCTCGGTGCGGAATATATTTGGTAGTTCCATTTTAGATAATAATGAAGGTTGTGCCATTAATTGCATCCACGCTAAATTAGACACGTCATCGATATGGAGGAAAATCAACATTGTTGTTATCGGGGTGAATTTGATGTGCAGTAAATACTAGCATCATATCCGCACTGTCCTTTCAACGGAATGCAGTGTTAAAATGTCGAAGTTATTTTCCTTTGATTGCTCGTCTCTGTTTCCTTAGTGTTACGACGTATATTTAATAAGAAATGCTAGTTTTACGACACACTATCTCGAAAATGAATTTACCTTCAGTTTTTTGTTGCAGGCGCTTTTCTGTTGAACAGGAAATGATCCAGAGCTAGGGTTATTTCAACAAACAAAAAAATCTGCATTGTTCAAGTCCTTAGAATAAATTTTGGCCTGTCACATTTCTTTGCACTTTTTATTTTGTTTTGTTTTCAGTTCTAGAACTTTGTCGACTTCCTTGGTTATTGTTGTATATGTTTACATATTTAATAAATGAAATATTTTATTTCTCCTAGTTCATCAATTTGCATCGCTTTGCCTCAGTGAATACACTCCAAACTTTCACTTAAAACACCATGCATTTAACTACATATTTCAAGATGCGACTTCAATAGCACAGCACCGGTGTTCTCCTTCAGCCATCTGTTCAGCTGAAGCGCTGGTTGCTCTCCTCAGTGAACATAGTTTGCATAGCATCTTTTTGACAAAAAAGAATTGAAACAACATTATTTTGACGATAAGTTAGTTGTTGCATTTGAATCCAGTTTTGCAGATCGCCAGAACGTTGACACTGTGTAAGTAATGCCTGCGGCAGTTGATAATGTTGAGGTACTTTTTTGAGAAGTATAAGGGAAATATTATTTTCCATTTCTAGACACTGTGGTTCAAATCATATGTCTTTATTTTCTCCAAAATCAATCATAAAATGCTTCTGATTTGAATTACTTTAGTTATTGTTAGCACAAATGCACCGTGTTAAAGACAAATATTGCACAGATCTGCTGTGTCATCCGTGGTTGTGACATATCTGAATGTATTTGAATAAAAGCAAGATGAGGAAATGTACATGTGTGATGGATATTTATTTCACTTTGTTTTTCTTCCGAAAACATGGCTTAGAATTCGGGAATTGTTCACATATACTTGACATCCAATATTACGTGAATGATTGGAGAAAACGTCAAAGTAAACACCCACTACGTGCAATGAATGTCATATCGAGTTAGGAACATGATTGTAAAGTGAATCAATGAACAAAATTAACCTGCAATTCTGCACCCATATCCATATAAATTGATAACACAACTGTAATTTAATTTGTGTTGAATATGAATATGAAGAAACATTAATGTGAACGAGTTCCCTCATTTATATGCCATGAACTCTTTCATTGCATTGATTAGCAATGGCAGAGGATTATACATTATAAGATAAGGTGAACAGAGTGTGTTGAGAAATATCTATTCTGTTGTGTAACACACACACACACACACACACAAACACACACACACACACACACACACACACACACACACACACACACACACACACACACACAAACTGTGCGGCGTACTTACTTACCACAGTCTTGTAGCTTGTCAGTAAGTCTATCGATTTCTATAAAAAAGTACTTAATCTTGCATTATGGTTATACCTGCTGTATCACAATTGCAACTATTACCTCAGCAGCTGGTGCGCAAGATCACTGATGTCACTGGAACTTTTTTTTATAAAGTGTTGATATAACAATAATGTTCTGCAGTTCTGTTTAACGGAACAAAGTTGATAAACTCATATTTCTCCAAGCTATACTGCACATGATGTGCATATCCGAAATCACTAAGCTTCATTAAGTTAGCTAGAAGTCACATTACTCTCCACATCACTGACATTCCCATAAAAGTTCTGCCTTTGCGAAACTTGGAAAAAATAAGTTTGACTCCCAAATCACGAAAGCACATTTTGAGTTGCTCTGTTCCAACAACTCATCACTATGTGGCCAAAATACTCACCGTCTGACAGAAAAACGTAATGTTTCTTTATCATTTTTGTTGGTTACTAATCAATTCTCAATCCATGCCCATATGTTATGCCAACTTGGTGCATTTTAATTTTGCTAAAAAATAAAATCAGATGTTTTTAAATGAACTGTCTTAAAAAAATACACCAAATCCTCTAGTTAGCTTTACATACTGTAACATTAACAGGGCCTAGTTTTATGGCTGATAAAATTGAATAACCTAAATTAGGATTTGGACATAATAAAAAGCAAACACAGTCAAACCTCGGGCAAGCCAGTT
The DNA here is from genome assembly GCA_024679065.1 of Sphyrna mokarran. NCBI lineage: Eukaryota > Metazoa > Chordata > Chondrichthyes > Carcharhiniformes > Carcharhinidae > Sphyrna > Sphyrna mokarran. The sequence continues at coordinate 100,580,215 of JAGIQG010000009.1, forward strand.
GTTAAAAAAAAAACACAAATCTGTCTGTTGCTGACTCATCAATCTCCTATCAAAGATTGTTGCACCCTACTGATACTTAGCAGGAGATCTTTGCACATTGCACCCCATTGAAATGCAACAGCCTATTGTTAGAAGTCCAGATTTGGCCAGACTTTCTGCACCGAGAGTTCCTGCAGTTGGCTTAACCTGATAACAGGTCACCTGTAAGCAGCAGCATGGAGGTGGACACCTGGGGGCGGAGCCTGGTGTGCTGTCAGGCAGACATCAAGAACCCACTGGGTATTGGAACCCCCCCTCCCCCCCTATTCTGTGACTTCATTGGTCGGAAGCCAGAGAAGTTTCTGGAAAGACAAGCAGGTAGGGGATAAAGGAACACACTTTCAGACTCCATCAGGGAAGATTCGAGAAGACTCAGTGAAGGAGGTGACCCTTGACCATTCAGAAGACTGATCAGAGAAGGAAGGAAGACGTGACAGCCAGTCTTAAGTGAGTGAAGGACAAATACAGATTCGACCACTAAATTGGACATAAACCACGTATCTGTAACACAAGCTGGACAAACTGTGTAGTTAGAATTAGAACACTCTAGGAAATTTGGTTAAATCCGTGGGAGGGAATTTAGTGAAAACCGGATCCCTATCCCCATCTCTTGCCTATTCTTAAGTGACGAATCCTAAAATGAAATAATTATGGCCACTCATGCCATCGAGACTCACCTTCGTGACGACTGAACAGAGGGACTCAGAGAATCGAGCCTGCAGTTTTAACCAAACCATCTTTGAGGATAGTATATCTGATTTTGGGGTACCCTCTTATTTTATGTAGGTAATTTAAGGGTTAGTAGTGTTATTGTTAATAAACTTGTTGAACCTTTACTTGTATTTGTCCTTTATCCACCTTGCAAATAAGGGCAAGGGGTAAAAAATTGGAGTAAGCAAACTGGACAAAAGGATCAGAGATTTAAATTACAACAGTGGCACCCCAAACGGTACTTCGATAAGAAGCAATGCGTTGCCCCGAAGTTGAATCTTCAACCCAGTATTCTCCAACACTCCACCTGAGTCTGAATTAAGAGGGCAGGCGCCCCACGTGACGGCCAGTCTTAAGTGAGTTAAGGACAAATACAGATTCGAACACTAAATTGGCCATAAACCAGGTATCTGTAACACAAGCTGGACAAACTGTGTAGTTAGAATTAGAACACTCTAGGAAATTTGGGTAAAATCGGTGGGAGGGAATTTAGTGAAAACCGGATCCCTACCACCATCTCTTGTCTATTCTTAAGTGACGAATCCTAAAATGAAATAATTATGACCACTCATGCCGAATGGGAGGAAGTTCTCCGTTCATGTTTGAACCATACGTGACCCAAATGGGTACAGTGGGGTAATGGCCCGGAACCGGACCTGGGATCCAAGGGAGAGAATTATTGGATTCGTCCCCATAAAGGAATGGGTAAAAGGGCTCTCAAGTTTAGGAAAATGATTGCAATTGCCAGTTGTCCAGAACAGCTCCTTGGTAGAGCAGCAGAGATCATCCGGCTTAAAGTGAACAGAGAAGCCCAGGTTACCCAACTAAAACAGGGACTTAATGAGTGCTACCACATGCATTCAGCAATTAGAAGCAGAGGTAAACACACGAGAGGAAAGGAACCAAATCAGAATGGTATTTATGAGCCAGTTCCAGGCTCAATGTGGTAAAGCTTACCAAAAGGCACAGCGTGCTGTCAGTGAGAGAGAGGCTGCACTGCAACAAGAGAAGAACTTAAACGCAAATGCAGTGACCTGCAGGCTGCAGTAAAAGTTTTACACCAAGCTGGAAAGGCAAACTCAGACCGTGTAACAGACCCTCCAAATGCCTGCGTGAGATTGCAGATTTAAAATCACAGCTAGCTATAAAAGGTGTAATGTGTGGATTCACCACTGAAACAGGTGAAAGTGACCCAGAGGTAGAGTGGGGGAGGGGTGGGTGGGATTTAGGACAGGATGCCTGCCATTATGCAACAGCTAGTTTCACTGCCGACTGGGAATCCCCACCTCCCTTAGTGGAAACTAAGTTCCCCATAGTGGAAACTACGGTACCATCCAATTCAGCCCCCATCTCGAAAAACTCAGTCTCAGCTTCGAGTACTATTCCCATCCCGCTAAGTCCAGTCATTAGGCCGGTTCCTATACCAATGTAACGGGTCACTACCCAACGACAGGACGGACAGAACAACAATGTAACGTATGTAACTCCATACACCATGACACAGCTCACTGAGATAGCGAAAGCAATTGGAATATTTGAACCCTCCGGGGATCCACATGCTCTCTTTGACCAGGTCACCCAACAAGTTGTTTTAAATGGCCTAAAAGAGGCAGAAGAGATTAAACTTACGCAGTTATGTTTATGTCCTGCCACCCGAATACCAGAACGTGGCCGGGGGAACCCTACCAGAAATGAAGGCAGCTGTCCTGGCTACCATAGGCTATAATAGGGATGACATAGTACAAAGTTTATACAATTGTCAGCAAAAGAGAGGGGAGCACTCGACAGCCTATGCTCGGCGACTACGGAACCAATTTGTTGCAGATTTCGGCCAATTAAATAGATTCCAATTAAATACACACCATCAATCCGCATGGATCCGAACTCTGACAGCACACGTTACTGAGGAGAGTCGGAAAGCCCGTGAGAATTTTCACCCTGATGATAATACAAATACGGAAGCCTTGGCCATCCGCAAAATAACACGTGTGTGGAAACGGAAAGTCTGACAAAAGGATACCAAACGCACAAAACAGGGAAAGATGAACTCGATCCACATAAACCCAGCTCCTGTTTGGCGCAACGAAGAGTTAGGTGGAAACAGGGGACAGGGAAACTTAGGAAATTCAGCCCCGTATACCCCTGCCAATCATCGATACAGAAGGCTGTATCAAAACCCCGATATATTCCTAACCCCAGGTACAGAGAACAAGATAGAACCGACTGCAGAGATGCACCCCCACACGTACATTGTTATAACTGTGGGCAACCCAACCATTTTGCCTGGGATTGTAGGGCACCAAGTTTCAGGGGACCAGCAAACACTGCACTCCCATAGAGTCTTGCTACACATCGACATAGGGAACCACAAGGCCTCACACCCCCGACACCGAGAACGATGTAGAGCTGAGCCCAGAGGCACACCCCCACAAGTACAGTGTTACACTTGCAGGCAACCCAACCATTTTGCCCAGAACTGTAGGGTACCATCCAACTACCCTACACGACCACCTCAGCAGTTCCCCGATGATGGACCCCACTCATGCCCCTCGAAGGATCTGCTCAACAAGCAGCTACAACTTCCGCCCACTTCTCCTAGAACCAGCATATGAATATGTGGTCTCTGCTCCAATTTACAGAGCTTCAGGAATAAAACCACGGCCCAGGGAACCCCGATGAAAAGGATGGGGAACCTGCAAACCTTACCCCCGATGGTGCCCCTGGTACCGGACTCCCAGAACAGTTTGACCCGGCGCTCACCACCAGAGATAGTAACTGGGAGCCAAAGCCCGCCAACGTACGTTCCCTTCACTGAGGAAGAATCAGAACATCACAATCTATGGTTACTGTACTAGAAGGACATGCCCAAACTATTAATGAGATCGCCCGAGAGAGGGTGGAAGATGATGCCATTCAACAGAACCGAACACTGTGTAGCTTCTATGGGCAATGGATGGTTGAGCAGTTAAGAGAGAGTCTCGACCGGGATAGCAGGGGGAAAGTTCCGTCCTGGATCAGTGATGAACAGATTGAACACCTGTACCGGGAGAAAAAAAAAAACACCCTAATATCACTAACTGCCAATTATAGCAACTGACCGAGGTCTGGTCTAACGATAGTTGTAGAGGAACCCCGGGAACTGCACTGGGAATGGTGTTGGGGATCCAGTAATTGTAAAAGGTAAGTCGGGTTGAGACATTTTGAAGCCGAAAATACAGTGATCATTAAAGGAGGGATGTGGATGTGATACCAGGGGACTTTACCGTATGAGGTTGAGAAAGGAGGGAAGCTCATAGGCACCAGTCTGGAGAAATGTGAACACACAAACGAAATGGTGGTGTGCCCATATCTGATATATGAAAATGAACATGCCCTGTGTGGATTCAAAACAACTACTGACCTAAATCGTACATTGGAAATTCGAAGTTTGGAAAGAGATGTCAGCCAGATAGCTTACATGGGGGAGGGGGGTTATTGTATTACAACCTCGCTAGAAAATTATCAATATGGGGTAGCCATTTGTAACATCTACAACTCTACCTTTGCATTAAACCACAGATTCCCACCAGGATAGGATTAATTGAAATGGTAGACATACACAGAAGAGAGAAGACACCAATAAATGCTAGTGAGAAATTAAGACAAAGCTTGGAAGACTGTTTTGAAAAAAAAATGATACTGAGATAACACATCTTCCCAAAAAAGCTTCAACAGATTCAGACACAATTGATCACAACACACAAGACCTTTGTCAAAGTGGTGCAACAAACAGGGGAAATAGAAAAGAACATTAGAGAAATTAGAGTCACTACCTGGTGGGAAGACCTCTGGAATTAGGGTTCAAATGTCCAAATCCACCCATGGGTCCGCATTCTGATGCATCTGGTCGTAATAGGAATCCTACTTATGACAGTGTACTTAACCATCCTCATATTTAAATTCGCTCGATGGAAGATGGAATTCCTGCAAAACTTGGACTCGGCTAGCGCCATCGGGAGAGGCTCTACAAACAAGAGCCTTAATACTCTCCCAACTAAACTTAATGTACACAGCCACTTGGCATTTTGTACTGTTTATTGCGTTGTCGTGGATATGCTCAATTGATGTATTGTTTCTTTTTTAAAAAAATCATTTTACTTCATTTAAATTCGTTGGTACTATTGTGGTTTAGGGATGATACTATCAACCTCAGATTCAGGGTACTTGCTTACTGAGAACGTTTGGTGAGAATTATGTGATCCGGTTCGCTGGCGCTCACTGGGATCAAGAGGAGGGAATGTAACATAAACAGGGCCTAGTTCTATGGCTGATAAAAATGGATTTCCTAAATTAAAGAATTGAACATGTTAAAAATCAAACACAGTCAAACCTCAGGCAGGCCAGTTGTGCAAATTGCTAACCTGTCTGTGGCTGACTCATCAACCTCCTATCCAAGGTTGTTCCACCCTTCTGATATTTAGCAGGAGATCATTACACCCCATTAAAATGCACCAGCCTATTGTCAGAAGTCCAGATTAGGCCAGACTTTCTGTCACCGAGAGTCCCTGCAGTTGGCTTAACCTGGTAACAGGTCACCTGTAAGCAGCAGCATGGAGATGGACACCTGGAGGCGGGCACTGGTGTCCTGTTAGGCAGACATCAAGAAACCACTCCCCCCCCCCCCCCACTCCTGTGACCTCATTGGCCGGAAGCCAGAGAAGTTTCTGGAAAGACAAGCAGGCAGGTGATAAAGGAACACAATTTCAGACTCCAGCAGGGAAGTTTCGAGAAGACCCAGTGAAGGAGGTGACCCTTGACCATTCAGAAGACTGACCAGAAAAGGAAGGAAGAAGCTGTCATCGAGACTCATCTTCGTGACGACTGACCAGAGGGCCTCAGAGAATCGAGCCTGCAGTTTTAACCAAATCATATTTGCGTGTAGTATATCTGATTTTGGGGTATTCTTTTGTTTTATGTGGGCAATTTAAGAGTTAGTAGTGTTATTGTTAATAAACTTGTTGAACCTTTACTTGTGTTTGTCCTTTGTCCACCTTGCAAATAAGGGCACAGGGGCAAACCTTTGGAGTAAGCAAACTGGTCGAATGAATCAGAGATTTAAAATTACAATAATATTGTACGAGCTGATTCCTCCAAACCTCCAGTAGGATATACGTTCTTGCTTTCGCTGGATTAATTCCATGTTGATTTTGCCTATTTGCTTGAGATTGTCGTAGAAAACCTCATCCAAACGAGGAAATTTAGCCCCATACTCACTCCTCAGCAGCTAACAGACTTCCTTAGATTTTCCAACATTTGTTTCAGCATTGTTTTAATTCCCAGCATGCACAGTATTTTTTTTAAAATATTTTACTAGCGTTTCTTTCAATGTCCTCATAGAATATTCTTTGCAATATTCTCCTATATTTCCCGATTATTGATTTCAGCCATCAAGCCCATAATTCTCACTTTTATCCGCCACTTTTCATAAATAAAGTAGTTAATGATGCCACTGATCTGAAATCGTTGGGAGATTCTGGAATCACCCCAATCTTTGTAAGATAACAACCGTCACTTTCAGAATTTCCAGTCTTAGCATCCTTCTATCCAATTGATCAGGTACTTTGCCCTTTGGAATTACTGATGTTCTGGTTAACTCATTTCTGAAGCACTGTATTTGTAGTAATCGTAATTTTCTGCAATACCTCCTTTGCGTGCACACTAGTTCACTTGCATTTATGTTAAGTTACGTGCATCTTCAGCCACACCAAAAAAAAACTTCAGTATTTTCGTAGTTTCCTTGTTTTGGCCATGTATTTATCAGTTACTGATTAAAGAGGATTTTCAGTTGTATTAATTACTTTTTTTTCGTATTTTCTACATGCTAAGAGCAGCTCCTGAAATCCACTTTAACTTAACTATTCAAAAAGTATCGGACGGTTTTCAGTAAAAAAAAATGTTGGAAAGAAAACTCAAAATGTCTTACTGCACCCTTGCAGACAGAAACCAAATTATTGCTTCAGTCCTTGTGACTCCACTGAACGATTTGCATAAATATGCCATTGTTAAAAGAGCATGCACTTTGAACAGTCGCCATTGTTTTAAGAAAAAATACGAATACATTGTACGAATTATCAGAATTAGTTAAATATTATCCGTATTTTTGGTTGAAAGCTATATTTGTATGAATCTGAAGTACAACAAAATCTATAATGGTAGTTTACACGTTGACTTGACGAATGTGTGAGAAGGTAAGGAATCATTCCTTAAACTTTTTAAGGGTATCATTGTGTTATTCAGTAACGAAGGCATTCTCGCTACGTGTCTATGTGGACTCAATTCGACGTTGTGCTTAATGAACTTGAACAGAAATATGATACAAGCCTATATTTAGAGCCTGCAAAACCAATATTCCAATGGGTTATTTCTGAGACACAAGCAAATTGGTATTGATAATTGATTTCAAAGAGTTTGGACCGTGACACATCGAGCACGGAAAACAATTCTGGGGAACTTAGAACAATTCTTTTAGGATAAGCTTCTCCAGAAGCGAGCTTGACATAATATCGTGGGCAATTTTATAGCTTGAGTATAAGAGGGTAATACATTAATTACTAGATATAAGACACGAGATCCGGTTTAAGCTGATGGAAATGTTGCACAGAAATGTTAAGAGAAACAAAATGATCTCAGGGCAATGAGGTGGCTAATGACAGTGTGGCACAGCATGGAATTTTTTTTTTTGTGTAAATAGGTAAGGATATAGGGGTAAGACCTGGATGGGACTGTGGTTGATGCAACCCGACGGGCCGAATATGATTTCTACGATTCTACAATTTAGTTGTAGCCGGACAAAAGTGGAAGAAATAAACACAGTGACAATCTGTGAAAATGCACAATCAGTTAGATGAAGAGTAAATAGTTCAAAGGAAAATAATTAAATACTGGTCAAAATTATGTGTAGGCACTCATTGCCCGATGAATTATAAATCAAGGCATAATGAGAGTGTGTAATAATGCATACTGGTAATGATGGATATCTATTTGACCAATATTCTTCGAATAAAGAAGTCCCTCACTGCACATTGTACCTCCGAAATTTCAAACTTTAAACTTTACACTTTAAGTAGACAAACTCATGAACAACATGCAGCCTTAGGATTTGGACATTGCACAATGCACCTGACAGTTATTGACCATCTCCAATGCCCGTGCATCTAACTATTCTTCCTTGGAATTCTTTGAAGTTACGATAGTTAATTACTTAACGAACAACACCAATGATATTTCCATTGAAAATGTACAAAACTACAACGGCCACATATTTGAAATAGGTTCAAATCAGGTGAGGAGGTAGGATTTTTGGGCGATTAATTCAAAGTCTGACTCCCGAAAGTCTGCACAAAATTTAAACGTAAAAAAAGTGTTTGTTCATTGGTATGGACAGCATTTAAAATTTGAGAAGTTATACCCAAACTGAATTCCCCTAAAACTCGAAATCCTGGACTGCTCACACATCACTGTGAACTGAATACAAAGTACTTGGAAATTTAGCGTTCTAAAGGTACAGCTGGTTCAATGTTAGACTTTTTCGAAATTAAAAACAGCTCCAGTGAGGATGCACGTTAGAGAAAATGGAGGATATTAGCCTTAACAAAGCCAAGACTGACGGATTTACTACTGTGAAATTAAAGTATGTAGAAGACTGGAATCTATGTAACAGTATATAATATCAGAGAGGAATACGTATGTACACAAAATTCTGCGAGTGATAAAAATCAGTACAGTTTGGAACTATACATAATTAGACGGGAATTGAGCGAAGGTGAAAGTGATCCCAAGCTCAATTTGAATAATAATTAAACTCCTTGATCAGATTCGGTGTGCCACAATTGTAGAATCCCTTGCACGAATCCGATATTGTGATGTGAAATAGCACATCATTATTTGAACACATGAACTAGAAGTAACATGTCTCTCTACACACGATGTCCGGGAATGTTTGCAGTGAAAAATGCAACTGTTTTAAGAGGTGATATTGCTTAAGAAGAATATTATGGCTGGAGATGAGAATCTCACAGCTAAGCAAATGAAATTTAAAATTCGTCTGGAGATGGGGAATAGGAAATGCTACCCTGTCTGGTAAAAAAGATAAAATGCATCAAGGAGGAAAGAACCAAGGGAAATATAGAAATACGCAATATCATTTTCCTTCATATAAGACAGGAATACCTGAATTGAAAATGCACTGTGTTCTTCGTATTCAATTTGGCAATGATGTTCAAAGGTTCGCACAATTTATTTTGAAATAGTATCTGGAGTAATATGAATTGGGCACAAGAAAGAAGGCACTGTTAAGTCTGTTTGCTAAGAGTAAAGATTATAAGATGATGCAGTGGATATTATCTTTTGTTTAGTTTTTTTTAAACTTAAAATTTAAGAAAACAAATCAGTGTACGAATTATTTATCGTAAGCAGACAATTTCCAAGGCAGAAGTGTGGATGTGGATCAGATGAATTGAGATTAGGCTTTCTTAGGGCAACGTTGATTGGAAAATGATCTTATTGTCAATGTATATGCGCAAGAAGAGCAAGTATTAGCAAACTAATCCATTAGGTGCAGAATGAAAAAAAAAACAACTGTAAAGATGGTGAACTCATGAAAGGTGTGTTTTGTGACATATATTTGTTGTCAAACACAGCTGAGGGCCTGAGAATGTGCAAAAGAAAAAAAAAACTGTGAATAAGTGTTGACTGTTGACATAAGGACGAATTGTAAAGTCTTCCATAACCATAGCCATAATGAACATGTTGGTTAAATAGCGGGGTCAATGAGGGATCAACATTCATGCACAGACGAGGTATTAAACTAAGATGTACGTTTTCAGTTGCCAAAGAACAGGCTGTTGTCCAGAATCTGTCGAGAGAGGAGATAATTCAGAGTCTTACGGGATGTGACATTGATACGAATGATTTGTTAGATAGCAGGTATACTGTTAACGCTAATGCGATCTTGGAACAAAACTGATGAATCACACGAGTCCAGTGGAAATATTAGTGGGAATTTTAGAGTGGCTGGCTTAAACGTTCCTATTTTTGTACACTCAGAGGTAATACCAGAGTATTGTGTCGTTGCTTAGAATACATTAGAGTCACAGAGTATTCGAAGTTCTAGCATGGAAACTTTGCTTTGGTTTTGGTTGTCTTGAGGCAGCACGGCAGGATGATTGCATATACCCAATTATCGAATCTCAAAACTTGCAGCATTTAAATGTTCATATTTGCTTTATGATAAATATTGCCATGAACCTGATTGCAAATTTTCACAATCTGTCAACGGGATATCAATCTCGAAAGTCAAGCGTTTTTTTTCAGTAGCCGCACGCGACTCCCCGCCACCTCTCCACCCCCCCCCCCCCCCCCCCAACCAGCCCACACCCCCTCCCCACCCTTATCCCTCAATGTCCAACGACGAATTTGAAATTGCGGTCTCAGTTATCACACCCTGCAATTTTTGGTGCAGGAATCTTTGACCGTTCTGGATGTTCCGCCGTGGCTTCCTCTAACCAAATCCTTGAAAATTCGGCATTTAAATCAATCAGCTGCAGCGTATTATTACTGTAAGTTTCCCATCTGCAACCACATAAATGCCGCACCATGTTTCCACACAAAAAATCCCTTCTCCGTTCATCCATCACCTACCAATGTCACTTTCAAAATCCATGAGGATTTTTCCCCCTGTCTCATCTAAACATAAATTATATCAGCACTGCTTCAATGTTGAAATGTAATGAATTATCTCCTAATTTCTTCTGAACATCCTGCTGCAGTACAAGCCAAACATTAAAACACTAAACATAATTGAAGGGAAAGGTTCGCCATATTACCCAAAGGGTTGTCCAGGAGTGGAATGCCCTGCCTGCAGCAGTTGTAGATGCGCCAAGTTTGGTGGCGTTTAAGAGGTTAGTTGATAAGTATATGGAAGAGAAGGGAATGGTTTAGTTTGGAGGGGCATTGCTTTTTATATTGGTCGGCGTAGCATCGAAGACTGAAGGGCCTGTTCTGTGCTGTAATGTTCTATGTTCTATGTTCTAAGAACCACACATTCAGTCATCCCGGTTTCCTGTTGCAAACTTTAGAGTAACGATTACTAGTACAGTGATATAATAACAAACTATTTCGCGTTAAACAGCATTACTCACTTTCGTTGTAGAAGTTGCCAGCCAATTCTAAAACAGAATTATATTAGTGCTACAAAATGTCGTGCAACATATTGGAAAAAAAAATGACGTGGTTTTGGGCCAGTTGAAAGAACACCGTCGAATAATACATAATGCGTTTTTTTTTGCATTTTCACCTGTCTCCTTTTCGCGTAGTTTATCTTCTGCAAACACAGGAAAACGAAAACAGCATCGGTATTCTTGTAAACCATGCATCATGTTTGCAGCCTCTAATTGGGTGCATATCAAATAAGTTAATTCATTCCGGGTTATAGTGAATTGAAAGAAACAAATTGCACCTGGTTTTCAAAAGCAAGCAAATTTAGTGCATATATTAAGAGTATTCCCTATTATTTTCGTTTTCCCTCCCTGTTTCTAATCTACATTATTTATTGGTTCCATAACTGGGAACTCTACATCAACGAATAAAATGCACTTCCCTGTCGTAAACCTTAGGTGTATTAGATTAAATTGAGATTCGTAAACTCAAGAAGTTTCAAATATCCACCGTCCAACTCCATGTTCAATCAAAAGTCTGGAAATATTCGCATTTCCCTGTTTCACGTTGGAAATACTGTTTTGCAATGTGACCGTGTGAGCCAAGAATCAATAAGAAACATACTGTTGACTAGTTCAATTGTCATTAAACAGCTAAGCTGATAGGTTTTATGCTATCTGTCTTTCTCACCTAAATCTTGTAGAGCCTCTTTCATTTTCTTCAAATCTGGAATTCAAAAGTAAATGGCGTCTGCTGTGGCACACTATTGTTCGCTCTCACATTTCCAGAAATTTCAGATTATCTTCTGATTGTACATTTTTGAAACATTTTAGCATTGCATATTTTATTCAAAAAAATCTGAGAATCATGAAGTCATGTGGCCTATAGATTTTGAAACTCGCGAGTAAGCAATCAAGTCGTTTTCGTGAGTATTTAGTGACACCAGTTGAACATTTCTAATTGTCAGCGTAATTACACAGATGAAAACCTAATTGATATGCACGTAATAAGGCAGGAGGATGAAAACTAATTATTATTGTTGTAAATTATAGCGTTGACATTATTAAGCAGCAACTAGATGATGAACTAAAAGAGAATCATTTTTTGGTTTTAACCATTCAAGACAGTACCTCACCATCACTTTCATAATGCACCGATGGCTGAACAACGCATGCTGACAGTCAGCGAGATGCACTTTAAGTTTTATTTTGTAAAGCTTAAGATCTCAAACGTCAACTTCTGGAATCAATAAGCAGAATTTATAACCTTCATGCCTATAAAATCATATTTGCTTCCTTTCCAGTGAACTTACTCATTGACTTAACGTTAACTGCACCAAACTACAAACTTACTTTATCACTATCCCCTAAATTTGGTATACAGACTGGACAGCATGTTATTTTTCACTTATTATTTTATTTATCCGAATAAAAACGTTATTAGCAAGAGAAAGAAATCCGGCGCTCAAGAATTGGCTCATTTCTTGGTTGTGTACTGTTTAAATTAGGCTAAGCATGTGGTCGATTAACGGGCACCACTGCTTTATCGTCAAGTAAATTCCATCGGCTGAAGAGAAGAAAGGTTTCCTTTCCTCCGTCTGAAAACAAAGAAAACATAAAAAAAGGAAAAAAAAAAGAACAGGAGTAAGTCATGTTGCCCTTCGAAGCTGCTCCAAAATTATTATGAACACTGATGATGATTCAATTTTATAGTCAGATGCTCCCTTCGCCCGCTTATCAATTGGTTCTCTTTGCTCCAAACAAAAAAAAAAAAATCGCACCTAACTCCTGCCAGAATGCGTACAACTATTTCCTCCTCACTGCTTCCTGTTGTAACCAATTTCATAGAATAACACCGGCTGGGTGAATAAGTCTCTTCCCATCTCTGTCGTATATGATTACTTGTATTCCTAGACAATGAGCCCATTTCAGTTTCAGATAAGTTTGGGAAAATTATTCCTGTATCTAGCCTGAAGTGTCTATGAGAGGCTCTGTCTCGTTCATCAGAAGTCAAGTAAATATAATCCTAAACGAATTAACCTCTGCCAGGAATTAGCCTGATAAACATTTAACGCACTCTTTCAATTGCAAGAACATCGTTCTTCTGATAACAAGACCAAAAATGCACAAAATATTCCAAATGTAGCCTCACTAAGGTCTGTATAATTGCAACAAGCATCCCGAATCCTGCACTCGAATCCTCTGCTATGAAATCCGAAACACCACTTGCCTTATGACCTGCTGCTGCACCTGCATGCTTACCTTCATTAACTGGTGTCCAATGACACTCAGAATTCGTTGCATGTCGCTCTCGCTTAACTTCTAGTCGTTCAAATAATATTCAGACTTTCGTGTTGTTCTACTAACAAACTTCACATTTATCCACATTATAATGCACCTGCCATGAATTTCCATACTCATTCTGCTTGTGTAAACTTGAAGATACCACACTTAATTTAATTATTTAAATTAACAGTATAAATGGTAAATAGTTGTAGCCCAAGTACCAATTGTTATCATAATCTAGCTGTCACTGCCTGTCATTTTAAAAGAAAAGCTTTATTCGTACTCGGTCCTTCCTTTCTGCCATCCAGTTTCTATTCATCTCAAAACAAAACACTGACTCTTACGGCTTTAATTATCTTGCTAACTTGTCATGCCAGATAATGCTGACAGCCTTCCAAGAGAACAAATGAATTGCATTCTCTGTCTCCCCGCCATTACAACGATCAGTTAAATCGATTTTTTTTCAATTATTGTTTACGTTTAACAAATGCAAATATCATATTCTTGCATTTTTATTGGAAAACATGGTTTCGCCATTTTTCCAAGTTTAAAGATGCAACACATAGTAATGATCATTTAATGCAGTTCATCCTTGGTCTTTTTGAATGATTGTCATTGCCTATCAATCGACATCAAATTAAGTACTGTATTCCAACGTGATATTGCCAACTACCACCTTATATTAGATTATTTTATGAAAATTCAGGAGCTTAGTAACAGTATGAAACTCATCACCCTTGCAGAACGATATTGCAAAATGTTTGTTAATTCCCAAGGGTCTCATATAACTAGATTGCAAATTAATTCCTTTATCATTGCGTATTATCCAGTCTAGGATGGCCTACACGCTATTTTGTTTTCAATGTATTGGCTCAGAAAGTATTCAATTTTTGCTACAGAAATTCTTCCTCTTATGGTTTGTAACGAATTTCATTTTACCAAGCTGTTTACAGATTAACGTCAGCAATGATTGCAGATTTCCCTTCATTGTAACTATATCTATTTTGCCGCTTCACGCCATTACCAATATCAGCATTACAGTATGGATATCTGCATACACCTATCAAAAGCGTACTTTGACCCTCAGATTTTCTGACTATTACCATTGCAATTACCGGCGCGGGCTCGTTGGGCCGAAGGGCCTGTTTCCCGTGCTGTTTTTTGTTCTTTGTTTTGTTCAATTCTTCATCGTCGGAGCTATTTTTTCATTGTCGCATTAATTTCCGCTTTAACAAGTAAATCAACACTCCACCGTTTCATTCCACCTGTGCTGTCTAATTTATGAATATTGTTGATGAGCGGTTCCCACCCCTCTTCAATCTGCAGACATTTCTCTTAAATCCGGAGTTATCATACCGTTTACAGTATTTGGACGATCAATCCATTCATTATCTTACATACGTTTTGCGCGTCAAGTCACACAATTCGTAAGGCTTGTGTTTTTTTTTAATATAACCTGTCATATTCCCGTATTATACAGTTTGATTCTGTCAACTGATTCAACTACCAACATATTACCTTATTCAACTTTTATTCTTTGTTCTTATCCTCGATTGATCCTCCCCGACTCCTGACAAATTCATACCCCCCTGCCACAATATTGTAAATTATCTTTGAACGCTCTAGAAATGACTTTCCTAAAAACATAATTCTCGGTCTTGCACATGTGTAATTCGCCGAGATTGCACTGGCACCATCTCCGCCAAATGTGTCTCAATGTCTCGGAAAAGTGCATCACAACATATGTCGAGCCATGTGATATTTGATATACCCAGTGATTTCCAGATAGACGTGCACGTCACACTGGCAGTAATACTGAGATCACGATCACTGAGGTCCCTGTTTCCCAACTCCCGATATTCTATCATGGCGATCGGACGCATCCTTCTGTTTTCACATTGTTGTTTGTACCAATGTGCACCAAGAGCACTGGCAGTTCATCGTCTCTCATCAGAATGTCCCGTAACGCTCCGAGAAATCATCAACCGTAGCATGTGGGAGCCAACATACCATTCTGGAGTTTTGTTTCTTGTCGGAGAAAAGCATCTCTGAACCATTTGCGATTTAAACACAATAAAGATTGTCATTTTTTTTTTAACTCCTCGCGCGCAATAGTGCGAGTGATGATGTAAGAAATATGGCTGTTGTTGCTTTCCCCAGCACACAATTACCCGTAACATCATCAAAAGCAATATGTCCGTTTGACAAAGGAATTTCACACTGGGAGGCTTTAGTTACATTATTTGGCCCACAGTCCATGTATCTCCTGGAAGAACAAAAAAAAGACTTCGGACTCTTCTAAACTCCATTAGATAACCAGAATATTCAATATTTTCCTAGAATTAAATTCAAATTCAAACGAGTAAAATTCATATGTATGATTTGAAGATCATTTAGATCAGAATCAGGAATCCCCACTGCCTCTGAACCAGACATTTATGTAGTCTCAGAAAAATTCAACAACGTCTTGATTTTTCGTTTTTCTTCGAGCCAACTCAGACATCTCCACATCACAACTTTAACACATCAGCAGTTCTGCCTCATTGTCATTCTCGAGCCCATTGTTCTGTCCACTTTCGTAACCCATTTATTTAGCCATTCACATTCATTCGTTCCTGTTTCGAAATTAATCTCTCAGCCACCTTTCTAACACTGAAAATATTACCTACGAAAACTAGACACCGCTTATCAAAGACGGTGACGTTGAATACTTCCGAAGGCAGGGACCGGATTGCTATTGAGAAAATAACCTTCGATGGAAAACAACTTGCCGGGATGAAATACCTGAACGATCAATCAAATCCTATGGGGGAGACTGACGGGAGATTTTCTCAGACATCTTCAAACTGTCTTTCCAAAAACCTGAGTCCTTATCTGCTTCAAGAAGGCGACTGTTATCCAAGTACCAATGGAAAGCTAAGCAGCGTTCCATAATGTCTATCATCGGGTGGTCTCAAATCCATTATGATGAAGTTTTTCGAAAGAGCTAGTCATGGCACGGATCAATTCCAGCCTCCCGACTGCCGAGATGCAGCAAAGTTTGCCTCTGCTGCAACCGGTTCACATCAGATGCCATCTCCCTGGCCCAGCCCTCAACAATGTTATGTAGTGTCCAGTTAACAAAGGCACCGAAGTCAGATACTGTTTCTTTACCATAATTCAGCGTTCAAAACGATTATTTCTCCGAAATTTCGCTCCAACTTCCATATCCTCCTCCCTCCATGACTGGATTCTAAACTTTTTAATCCACAGATAACAATCTGTATCGATAGGCAACAAATCTTCTTGATTATCCTCAACGCACCGTCACACAAGGTGTGTTCTCAGCAACCACACCCAGCCCCCATGTTCCTTATACGCACATGACTGTGTGGCCAAATTTCTCTCCAACTTGACTTACAAGTTTGCTCACGATATCACCATAGTGGCTCGGATCTCAACAATAAGGAGACACAGTACAGTAATGAGATGGAGAATCTGGCGAACAGATGCAGCGAAAATAATATCTCTTTCAATGTCAACAATTCAAAGAATTGGCATTGACTTAGGGATGCGTAGAGGAGAACATGGTCCCTGTGAACAACAACTGGGATGACGTCGAGAAGTTCAGGTTTTTAGCTGTCCAGGTCACCAACCATCTATCTCGGTTCCCCATTCCGAAATTACAGTGAAAAACGCTTCTAATTTCTCAGAAGGCTAGAAGTTTGGTATTTCCACTATGACTCTCACCAACATTTATAGATGCAGCAGAGAAACCATTCTTCATTGTTGTTTTACAGTTTGGTACAGCTCCTGCCCTGCCCAAGACCACAATAAAATATAAAAGATCACGAATGTAGCACAGTCCGTCACGCAAACCAACCCTCCCATCCATTGGCTCTGTCTGCACTTCCATCTGTCTCGGCAAAGTTGCCAGCATAATTAAGGGCCCCGCCCACATCAGACATTTTTTCTTATACCTTCTTCCGCAAGGGAATTATACAAAACACTAAGATCATGTGCCAACGAATTGGGAACATTTTCTTTGCTGTTGCTATCGGACATTTGAAAGGACCCACTTCGTACTCACTTGTTCTTTCCGTATACCCTAGCTATCACTGTAACATTTGATTTTGCACTGTTTCATTTTCTCCTCTGTGAACGCTATGATTTGCCTGTTTTGCACACAATAAACAATACTTTTCACTGTATGCTAGTACATGTGACAATAATAAATCAAATCAAATGAACGTTGAGTTTGCAGGAAGAAATCAAGAGAAGACAAACGGCCGAAATATACACATAAAATTAATTGTACGCTACTTAGTATAATCACGAAATATCTGCTGCTATGAAACATTTTTCACTTAATATATGCTGTAGTAAAGGCAATGTGTCTGATCTTTGGATGCTGAGAAATAGATATTTGATGTCACACTGCACAGGGTATCGTGCCTGTACCACGAGGAACATCACGTAATCATATTTCCCATGGGAAGATCTATTCAGCAGCTTAGCAGAGAGCTTTGTGTGTTTACGCAGTCTTTTTTTTAAATGCATTTAAGTTGATAGTTTCTGCCTTTGCCATCTTCACTGGCAGTTTGTTTTGCGCAACCCGCATTTTTTTTTAATTAATCACGTGTTCTTTTGCGTCGTTTTTATAGCTATGTCTCTTCGTAACAAAATGACCACTGAAGCGACATATTGTTCCCTTTGAGAACTGTTTAGCTCTGCATAGCTTTTTTGACAACTTGTCAAATGATCTTCCTCAGTATTTCCAAACTTTTTCTTACCATAAGACCATTAGATATAGTAGCAATATTAAACCATTTTGTCCGCCGGATCTGCTGTGCCATTCAATCATAAATCCCATTTCATTGCCTCCTCCCTGTAATACTTGACCATTTAATTGATGAAGAATCTATTTATCCGTGTCTTAAAGACAATCACAATTTCAATGTTGAACTATTGCCATTTTTTTCAGTAAAATCAGCCGTGTCACATCGCCCTTGTAATTTTATTTCCATAACCTCAGGCATTACTCCCACTCTGTGCTGATATCCTATGTCTACCACACGTTCGTATCTCTTACATTCTAATACTCAGTAGAAAGCGTCAGATCTATTGTAACTTATCATCCATTGTGTTATCAATGTGAGGAACTTCAGGTTAACGTTCTTACGTATCTCAAGGTGTATTTGCTCCATTATATTTCATACTGGCAAATCTCTTAGAATCCATTATTGGCACACTCGAATTGCACTGACATATAGATTGTCAGATTTTATTTCAGTTGATACCGTCACTCCCCAGTGGCAATTACATTGACATTTTTTCACTAATCAATACACGTTGCTTACAAATGTTGTCATCATTTCTAATGGATTATTTTTATGACATTTTCAATACTTCTGCATTACGATCTTTGATTTAAACATAAATAAAATACAACAGGAGAAGCACAGACTTGTCACTGAAGATAGTGGAATCCCACTGCAGATTGGTATCTGATGGCGAGAGAAGGAAAATTTGTCTCTTGCTTTATGTTTCATGCCACGGTTTCAGCCACATCTAAATTTCATGGTGTTAGTTTGATTTTGATTTCTGTTATGCCAGTCTTACATCGTGGTAGACGAACAAAAAGATGCGGCCCTGAACTAGCCTCCTTACCAACCCCTCAACCGATTAAATACTTATATTTTCAATTGGTTGAAAAGTAGCATATGCAAAGAAACCATCGAATTCGTCATCATTTTTGGTGTTCCTTTTTTTTCTAAAAAAAAAAGCTGCAGTCACTTAGAAGTTGTTATCATATGTTTTCACCGAATTTGTTAAACCAGTTCGCATGATATCCCTCACAAGAATCCACTGCTCCATCCTTATGACCTAGTAGAAGTGGAAACAAAAAAAAAATCTCAGTACCGCTATACCGCAGGCAGTGCTAGCAAAAAGAAAAAGAGAAAAGAATTGTTTTCAAGAACCTTCAATATTCTGACCTTAAATATGATACCAAGTATGCTCTCATTCCACCTGCTTTGTATATTTTGGAAGTTGAACGACCTGTTCGGAATTTTCTCTAATTTCAGTTAGATCATTCGACTTTTTGCTATACCCCTCATTTACCATATATCTGTGTCTAATATTAAATTATCTGCTTAAGATATAATTATTTCACCATAACTTTTTGACCTGTGTCATAAGTATCCATTTCTTGATTCAAGTTAATGTCTTAGTCTCTTCCGTTATGGGATTGTTTATGTTTTTTTTTAATGGAGAAACTGATAATTCCAAAGAAAACATTTTGAAAGCACGCTAAATGTTTTGGCACGATTACGTCTCGAATGCCAGCGAAGTTGAATAAGAAGTTTCTGAAATTGCAGATGGAATTACTTGGTTGGAGTATTGACTTTCAGTTGCAGACACTGTTTTGGTACTGACAAGATTTGCTTGCCGATGTGGAGAAGGACGTAGCTTAAGAACGTTGATATTTTTTATTGATCTTTAACAGGCACCGTGAGTCCGTCTCAACAACGTGTTATTTTTTGCTTTCCTATTTCATTGCCTGCTATTTGTTCTTTCCCCATAGGTTTTCGGTTGTCATATAACCGTGCTGTAAACGTGCCAGTCATGTCTGCATTCTGGTCATATGATGTTCTTATGATTTCAAAGCTCTCAATTTCGAATTTCACCTCAATTATGTTGATGAAAATGCATGAGGTGTAGTATTGATCTTGCAGGTAAAACGCACGGCTTAAAAAAAATCGCACGTGTTCTTTCTGCGTCACTACCCCTTTCCGTAAGTGAAGGCACTGGAGTCAAATTAAAGTGAACTTACAAAGGTCCACGTGTGATGTAAGAAGGGAAACGTGGTTTTCTTGACAATTTATTGCATTTCATTGGTAACGTGCTTTCTGATTTAAGACATTAAGTTACCAGAAATATTATTTATTGAAGAGTAAAACTAAATAATAGGAATTTGGATGAAATCAATTAATTTTCGAAATAGTTATTTTGTTCTATTGTTTCAGAGTTCAGCTGAATATTAACTTCCCTACTGCTTGTCGATACGGAAATTACAACCGTCATCTTTCACAGATTGTTCTTTTTATCACTCCATACTGCACATTCCTAATCCAGGCGAACAACCACAGAGAACATCCAGTGTTATTCGTTTCAGCTGATTTAAAGGTACAATAATATTACTTAGAATCGTTTTGAGTTGTGTTTAATAAATTGGGAAAAGTTTTCCGCTGATACAGATATAGCATAGAGCAGCAAATAGGAACAATAAAGTTATGAATGTTTGCATGACAGGCTTAAAATAAGTTCTAAAATGGTAAATAATTTGAGCACTTTATAACAATTTTAATCAAAGAATGGGTATGGGGAATACAAATCAACATTATTGTCTGAAGTTACTGAGCATGAAAAGTAATTGAAAGACAAATGAAAGACAGTTATCATAGAAATACACGATTTACTAGAACGAATGATAGGAAACATCCTTGCAGGAATTATAAATTCTCTCCAGTATAACAAAAATAATAATAATGACAACAAAAGGGATATAATTACAAAATTAATAAGAAAAAAAGACCAAGAAGACCAAGAACAAAAACAAGCTCAGAACAGTGATAAACTATGACTACTTATTTTCTCATATTTTACCTTCATCTTTGTCGCGTATTTGCTGATCTGTATTATGAGTGAAACGTCAGTGTACAAATTGTTTCATCATTCAATACAACAGACCTACTGCCCATTGTGAAATAGTAAGGGCTTTTTACTTTCAGCTGAACTGGTAAATCAAATTAATTGTGTAAAAAAAAACATATCGAACGGAAAGTCAAAAAAGATACAAGAGCAGAACGATTGTGACATCGATTCATATACATAAATAGTCACCCAAGGAGCATCTTCTACATTGCTTTCTTCATAATTCTTTGACGGGGCTGTTTGATATCTTCCCTGACTTCTTGGCGTTTGTCTGTTCCCCAGACATCTGCTGCTCTGACAACACTTCTAGTAGCATATTTGTTTTCGGAATAATTTGTCACATATATCATGAATATGTCCTGTCCAATAACGCGTACCTTGGATGATTGGAGTTCACAATGTCGGCCTGCGGGCATGGGGCAGGACACTGCTACCGCACCTCAATGTCAATCAGCCACATCAGAACAGGAATACACAATATTTTAATTCTGGGTCATCAAGAATAACTGTTATCAAAAAATAGGGCATCTGCATGTTATTTTTTTTTAAATTACAAAGTATTCCCACTTAAAAGTCTTGAATTATGTTTTCACTGAAATGCATAAATATGGTGGTGTATTTTACTCACTTTTTCGATCAAGTTCTCGTTTCAATTCTTCAGCACCTGTAGCCGAAATGGGAAGAATTTAATCTACTGCATGTCATCCTATTTTTTTTTTTCGTTCCCAGAAGGCAAGGATAACGTTTATTAGCGTGTCCTTGCCATCCCACTTGAGTGCAAGCTGAATAACGACTTACATTTCTTTTTGATTCTTAGTGTTTCACTACGATCACGAGGTGCCTTATCTCAATGTTATCAAGAAATGATAATGAAAGTGTAATAGTGCAACACGCTTGTTGAGTAGATATCAATATATTTCCCCCCTTAATTAAGAACTGAGGCTACCACATTGAATGCGTTTAAAGCAAGGGCAGATATTTTTTGGAATTGTAATGAAATTAAGGGTTGTGGTGAGCTGGCTGGTAAGTCAAGCTGAGTCCATGAAAAGATTACCCACGACTTTACCGAATGCAGGAGCAGTTTCGACGGGCCAGGTGGCTCTTAGTTCTTATGCTCTTATGTATTTATAAAAAATTATCAATGATGATAATTTTGGCTAAGGAACCACCAGTTACTGAAATTAAAAAAAAAAGAGTAATCTAGACGTTGGTGCATGGGGGCATGGAAATATTCGCAACAGTATTTCGGAATTTCAGTAAGAAATCGTGAGAATCGACACTTTTGCGATCCGCTGTAGTTAAATCATTTACTGGGTGTTGTGATGGACTAGACCTTACTTCTACGATTTTACGTACACTCTTTCGGGGTTGGTAGGTAGTGAAGTGCTTTTAAATGATCTGACATAGCTCTTGAAGTGGAAGTTGGAGTTGATGTTTGTTTCTTCCTTCCAGTCACGATATGTTCTTTTTATAATCATCGAATCATAGGATGCCTCCATGGTATAAAGCAACATTTTCCACGCCCTTCCCGCCGCCCAGCCCCGTAATCCCGAGCATTTACAATGGCTAATCCACTAAAATATAAATCCTTGGAATCTAACGGAAACTAAATGATCAAATCGCAAAAATCTGCAGGCCAATGGACGTTGGGAATAAAACAGAGAGCCCTGTGGTACTCACGCAAACGGGAAGAACGTGCAAACTCTGCACAGTTGACATCAAATCCGGTTACTAGTGCCTCCGGGCTACATTGCTAAACACTCCGTCACCGCATGATCCCTTTTGTTCGGAAGGCTAACAGTGAGAAAAATAGAACAATTTCTCTTTGGTGTTGTCAGTCGCTGTTAATTACATAAAACATGCACATCCTCCTTTCAAATAGTTTAGCGAAGTCCGAACAATGAATCACCCGCACCTTGGACTTGAAAAATCGAATAATTTATTCATGCTTAGCAATTCCATTGTTCTTCCTGTACATTGTCGATTGGATAATGTGCCCGAATATTTTACGCAACCGAAAAATCAATTTTCTAAGTGATATTTTATGCGTGGTTCAACAGATCGCAATAAAGTGGATTCTGAATATGAATTTGCTTCTACCACATTTTGTTCAAGGTCAGGATGGAGACCATTCGGCCATTGAGCCTGCACCGACCACATTTCCACCCAGGCCCTATTCTCGTAAGCCTTCGTACTTACCGTGCTAATGATCCTAACACTTGGATTGATTGAGCAAGACCAGTCAACATAACCGGCACATCTTTGGACTGTTTGAGGAAACCGGAGCAACAGGCAGGATGAAGACACAGCGAGAATGTACAAATACCACACAGAGAATGGCTTGAGGCCAGAATTGAACGCAGGTGCCTGACGCTATGTGGCAGCAGTGCTAACGACTGTGGCACTATGCCGCCCCAAAATGTAGTTGACAGAATGTGTTGACATTGTCTTCCATGGACAATTACAGATGCCTCCTTAGCCAAAACATATCTTAGCTTAAAAAATAGTTATATTTGAAGTTCTGTTATGGAACATCGCAACTAATTAGCAAAGCGTGTTTTTAATGTGAAAATGTACGTGTCATTGTGTATTATTTGTATGGTGTCTCCATGTAAGCCAGACTTTGGAATTATTCATCCAAAATTGGAATAATAAACAGAAAGAAGAGCTCAACAAATTTATGTAGACAAACATCTAGATAAAAAATGAAAGGCAAATATGTTCCAGAGTCTTTGTTTAATGTAAAATGCATTTTATTTCTCTCTGTGCTCTGAATGTGGGCAGAATTGTTGAATCTTCCAGCCCTTCTTACTTTCTATCTACTATTCACGGGATTTTCACTTTAGTGTAATATTAATAGATTGACCTGTCCTTGGCATCTCGCCGAAAAAAAGCGAGGCAAAGAAAATGCGTTGGATGTCTTAAGAAACGATGCCAAATGAATTATTCTCTGTACCTTTCCAAATACTTAATTTTTCAAATGGCATACAATTAAGTAGCATAATATGCCCAAAGCATAGTAAAACTACGATAGAAACAAATTGGTAATTTCACTTCCACATACATTATATAACCAAAATACGATAATTAAGTTTCAAATGTTCAAATGATTTTAAGTACCTGAAATTAATGCATGAAGCTG
The DNA here is from genome assembly GCA_024679065.1 of Sphyrna mokarran. Classification (NCBI taxonomy): domain Eukaryota; kingdom Metazoa; phylum Chordata; class Chondrichthyes; order Carcharhiniformes; family Carcharhinidae; genus Sphyrna; species Sphyrna mokarran. Next base: position 100,604,281 of record JAGIQG010000009.1, read on the forward strand.
TAGTATGTCCTCAATATTGGGAACAGGGGATGGGTGGTTTATTTTATCTTCAACATATGTGTGACATATTCAACGTAAGTTAAATTAATATTGAGTATAAACAAAAAAATGCGCACAAGTGATTCGAATTTTCGCGTATGCCGCCAAATGTAAAATAGTGTGACAGTAAGTTCGACTGAAAATAAAATAACGAAATCTGAAAAATGCGTTGACGATTGATTCTCATTCAGTTTTCAGCAGCCGTGAAAACTTTAATGATGTTGATAGCTGTTTGAGAATAAATTGCAAGAGATTAGGCTGTTGGTGTTTGGGTTTTTAAAGGATGATGATGCGAAACCTTCAACTGCTGGGTATTTAATTCAAATTATAATTGTCGATATTGTCGTTAATAAAAATTGTTATGTAAGAAATGTGTATCATCCTTAGGTATCCTTGGCTATGTGTGACTCCATACTGAAAACGATCCCGTTAATGCTTAATCTGCCGAAAAGTCATCCGAACATCTAAGAAGTCAGAACGGATTGAGAAAAGAGAGGGATCACCATCAAATGTGGCATGTAAAATGACAAGTGCACAACTTAGTCAACACTGTCATGTCCTATTTTTTACGACCATTGGAAAAACTGTCTATTAGACTAGTCAAGCACATGCCTTACATATGCATCCTCACTGAAACATATCTTCCATAACCCGAATTCACCATTATTGGCTACGTTGTTTCCCGCAGATGGGGCAGATCAATCATAAGCCTGCAATTTTGTTTGAAACATTCGGTTGACTTTAGCATTGACTCTGGACAACATGTCATCACATCACTTGGTTTGAATGTCTACTGAATCCACAGGTCGTATCCAGAATTTACAAGGCACATTCACAGCCGTTTTGATGGATATTCGCCATTTGCCTGTCGAGTACATTTCAAATAATTCTGAAGCAGCCACAAACCATCCAGAATAAAGCTGATCACTTAATATGCATGGAAAAAGAGCAATTTTAAATCCAACCGATTTATTTAATAGTAAACCTGCTAGCTTTTGGCTTTTGTGCCTTCGTCAGGCAGATTAGGTGTTCTGGTCAGCAATAGCACGCATATCAGCACAGAGAGTTTACAGATTGCTGATTACAATGCGTATCCTTACGCCTAACCTGCAATCCAAACCTTAAAGTGGCTAACAGTGTAACTGGAAAGAGCACTGAGCACAAGTCAGAGAGATGTGTATTGTCTCCAGGCAGCCCACTAAGTGAGGTTTTTTGCTAAACCAGGTTAGTTGTGGGGGATACAGATAGTGTGACATGAAGCCAAGATCCTTGTTAAGACCGTCCTCATGAGCGAGGAACTTGGCTATCAGTCTCTGCTCAGCGGCTCTGCGTTGTCGTGTGTCGTGAACGCACCGTTGAAGAACGTTTACCCGAAGGTCGGAGGCCGAATGCCCGTGACCGCTGAAGTCTTCACCCACAGGAAGGGAACAGTTTTGCCTGGTGATTGTCGAGTGATGTTCATTCATCCGCTGTCGTAGTGTCTGCATGGTCTCCCAATGTACCATGCTTCAGGACATGCTTTCTTGCAACGTATTATGTAGACAACGTTGCCCGAGTTGCAAGAGTATGTACCGTGTGCCTGGTGAATGGTATTCTCACGTGTGATGATGTCATCCATGTTGATGATCCGGCATGTCTTGCAGAGGTTGCTGTGGCAGGGTTGTGTGGTATTGTGGTCACTGTTCTCCTGAAGCTTCGGTAGTTTGCTGCGAACGATGATCTGTTTGAGGTTGTGCGGTTGTCTGAAGGCAAGAAGTGGGGGTGTGGGGATGGCCCTAGCGAGATGTTCATCATCATCAATGATATGTTGAAGACACCGGAGAAGATGTCGTAGCTTTTCTGCTTCGGGGAAGTACTGGACAACAAAGGGTACTTTGTCCACCATGTCCCGTGTTCGTCTTTTGAGGAGGTCAGTGCGGTTTATCGCTGTGGCACCTCGGAACTGTCGATCGATGAGTCGAGCACCATATCCTGTTCTCATGAGGACATCTTTCAGTGTCTGGAGGTGTCTGTCACGATTCTCCTCATCTGAGCAAATTCTGTGTACACGGAGGGCTTGTCCGTAGAGGATGGTCTCTTTAACGTGTTTAGGGTGGAAGCTGGAGAAGTGGAGGATTGTGAGGTTGTGTGTCGGCTTGCGGTACAGTGAGGTGCTGAGGTGACCATCCTTGATGGAGATGCGTGTGTCCAAGAATGTAACCGATTCTGGAGAATAGTCCATGGTGAGTCTGATGGTTGGATGGAACTTGTTGAGATTATCATACAGTTGTTTCAATGATTGTCCACCATGAGTCCAAAGGAAAAAAAATGTCATCAGTGTATCGAGTATATAGCCTCGGTTGATGATCCCGCGCGGTGAAGAAGTCTTGTTCGAACCTGTGTGTAAAGATGTTGGCATATTGAGGTGCGAGTTTGGTCCCCATGGCTGTTCCGTGTGTCTGGATGAAAAAATGATTGTTGAAAGTGAAGACATTGTGGTCTTCACCTTCAACAATCAACATGGTCCATAATGTCTTCAGCTTCAACAATCAGCTTTTCATCCAGACACACGGAACAGCCATATGTGTGTTATTGCAGACCAGAACACCTCATCTGCCTGATGAAGGCACAAAGGCCAAAAACTAGCAGGTTTACTATCAAATAAATCGGTTGGATTTAAAATCGGTGCTGTCAGACCTCTTACTGAGATAACCCCAGTCCAACGCCGGCATCTCTACATCATGGAAAAAGAGCAACATTTTCAGCCATGATACATATTATCTATGTTAAGGCAAGACAGGTCTGTGAATCATAAGCCCTTTTTTGCAATCATATCCCAAACTCTTGTCCGTTACCAGGTGGATGCACAACGGCAGATGTTGTATGAGAAACACAGTGTAAGATCTCTTCCATTATAACTGGTATCCTGATTTTAAGCTTAATCGCCACTCCTTCATTTTGGCTATTTCCAACTGCGGTGTTGAAGCAGCGCATGAATTACAGCTACCCAAGAAGGGAAATAATCTTGCCAGGAAAGATATGGTGAATGCATTGAGTCGCCAATCCTTTGACAATATGGAAACATGGTAGACCATGTACTTTATTCTGAAAGAATTTTTCTTCCACTCAGACACACAGTCACAATATTCCATAAAAAAAAAAAATATGTTTGTCTTCAATTTGTATTAGGAATTCTTTCTTTCATCTTTGCTGCCTGAAACTCGACAGCCACTTCTTGCAGAAGATCAGAACCACTGCTCAACATTTTGTTTATCTATCTGTGCGAAATGGCAGTCGCTGGCTGGACAAAATATATTGCCCATCCTTAGTTACCTTTCAGAGAGTGATGGTGAGGTGCCTTCTTCAATCCGTGCAGCCTCTTTGCTGTGTACTGACACAAAATGCTATTAGGGGAATAATTCTCAGGCTTTGACCCAGCTTCTGCAAAGGTACAGCGATGTAATTCCAAATCATGATGGTATGTTGCTTGGAGGGGAACATGCAGGTGATGTTGCTTCCATATATCTGCTGCCCTTGGTCTTTCAGATGGAAATGACCCTGCGTTTGGAAGGTCCTTTCTCAGGATCAGTGGTGAATTGCGGCAGTGAATCTCGTAGATAGTAAACACCGCTGCCACTGAACGCCACCGGTGAACGGATTAGATATTTGTTGATGTAGTGCCAATCAGGTGAGATGCTTTGTCCTGGATGGTGTCAAGCATCGTGAGTATTGTTGAAGCTGTGCCCATCCGGAGAAGTGAGGAACATTCGATCACACTCCTGACGTTTGTCTTGTAGGTTGTGGCAACTATGTGCGGACCCAGCAGGTGAGTTATTCCCCACAGGATTCCTAACCTCTCACTTGCACTTGTAGCATAACAAGCGCGGTCTCTTGCTTTAAATCTTTAGCTACCTCATCGTAATACGACACTGTTGAATTGATCAAGCAAATAAGATAATCCATATAGTTGTCTGATGTGCTATAGTACTTCAATGAGTCAAAAAAATTGGCATGGAATATGGTTCATAGGCCTCTGAGACAGAAAGACCATTCGTTTTCATCAAATTGGTGCGCATCAAAAATTTAACTTGGGGATCCAAGAGGAGTTAAAACATTAAATAGGACAGCAGGAGAATACTGTTCAGCCGTGTTCGGTATTTTGTCAATTCTTCCAATGGCGCTTCTCTGCCGAGCAGTGCAATTCCTACTTCCATTATTGCCTGGTTTACTGCAAGAACATTTCCTGTAATTTCTCACCCATTGTCCATTTGAAATCACTGATAATGTCCAGTTCCATTTACTTGTTAGGAAGTGAATTCTAAGCCATTTCTTTTGATAAATGAAGTGGCCTTCTTAGAACTCTTGCCCGCAGTCGTATACATCCGATGCCTGTGCCCAAAGAGAGTTATGCGTTTGTATAATGCTTCTCACAGGCGATTTGGAAGTCCAGTCGTTGCGTGGTGCTGGTCGTTTAATGTACGGAGGAACACATTGTACTTCGTTTCGCCCTGCCAGAGGCAACACAATGAATCACCGACGACTTTCTGTGGAAATTAGCAGCTATCGCTGAACGCAGTTTAGAAAAACAATATTATAATCTGTAAAACACGAACATATTATCCTGCTGTGAAACTTTATTTTTAAATGGCGAAACAACAGGGAGCGTAAAGTTATTCATTACAAGCTCAATCAAATGTACGTCAACCATTTCAATAGGTAGAGCTTAAATAAGAGTGACACTATTAAGTCATTTCGTAATTCTTGACATTGTTTTCAGAACAGAAAGTCCCTCCCCACTTTAGATGCTGTTACTTCTGGATCATGTTTTTTTTCAGTTTCGGGTTGAATTTCAGGACAGATGGCACTGTCATTTTCAGATCGAGTACACGTTATACAAACAACATGTAAAGAATGTTGTGGTTTTCTGGCAGGCCAGGGGAACGTTCAGCTGTCCTCCAAAATATTTCACCTCATTCAATATACATGATTTCGGATCTCTTGTTGAAGTTGCACAAAACCTTGGTATAGTCACACGCGTCATAATGTGTATAGTTATGTTCACCCTTTTATTGAAAGAATATTATTAAACAAAAACGTGCAGAAGACATCGTCATAGAGGTTTACAGCATGAAACTAGCCCTTCAGCCCCACTTATCCATGCCACCATTTTTTAAAACCTGTGTGCTAGTCCCAACTGCCTGCATCCTTCTAAATCTATCTTACCCATGTAACGGTGTAAACACTTCTTAAAAGACAAAATTGTACCAACCTCTACTATGGCCTCTGCCAGCTTATTCCAGACACTAAACACCCTCTGTGTAAGAAATAAAAGTCTTTCTTGACCCTTTTGTATCTTTTCCCTTAAATCTTAAATCTATGCCCTCTAGTTTTAGACTCTCCTACCTTTGGGAAAAAATCAAGAACGAAAAACAAAACAGCACGGGAAACAGGCCCCTCGGCCCAACGAGCCCGCGCTGCCACCCCGATGCTCCCACCTCTACCCGCGATTCCTGTCTATGTTTATAGATCCATGGAGCGAAAACCAAATTTGAGACAATTTAGGGAGAACCTGCCCCACCAACCAGCCCAAGACCACATCACCGGGACGTGGGAGGAAACCGGAGCGCCCGGAGAAAACCCACGCATGCACGGGGAGAACGCGCAAACTCCCACAGACATAGGCCCAAATCCATGTATCTGCACAGCACAGCGACAGCCACTGAGCTGTCGTGTTGCCCACCAAATGGTCCAGGTCAAGCGCACACCAACGACGTGAAGCACGAGGATACCCCCGAAAAATCCAAGACCAGCCCTCCCACGACCCACCGCGTGCATGGGTCCTGTTAGACAACAAGCCAGACCAAAGCACCTGTAGGACAAAAACAAGTAGATCAACATCATCGTCACCCACACACCTCCCAGGGACTCCCAAGGCTCATGATCCCCACCCTAAATCAATCTCCCATACCCCTCCATTCCTACCCTGCCCATGTGCACATCCAAGCATCTCCAGAACAACTCCAGAGTGCCCGCCCCCACCACTCCACCCGGCAGCGCACTCCACACCCCCACCACCTTCCGTGCGAAAACAACTCCCTCCAGCATTCAAAGTACACCCCACCTCCCTCACCCCAAGCCCGCGATCCCTCGTGACACCCGAGTCCCTCCCAGTAAAAAGCCCAGCCCTGTCCACTCCATCCACACCTCTCACAATCCTGCACACCTCCACCAGACTTCCTCCAAGTCCACGCCCCTCCAAGGAAAATAGCCCCAACCTGCCCAACCTGCCTAACCTCTCCTCGCAACCCAGACCCTCCACACCAGGCAGCATCCGGGCAAACCTCCTCTGTACTCTTAATGACTATCTAGCTGATCTATGCCCCTCATTATTTTATAGACCTCTACAAGTTCGCCTCTCAGCCTTCTACGCTCCAGGGAGAAAAGTCCCAGTCTATCCAACCTCTCCTTATAATTCAAACCATCAAGTCCTGGTAGCATCCCAGTAAATCTCCTCTGCAATCTTTCTAATTTAATAATATCCTTAATATAATAGGGTGACCAGATCTTACACAGTATTCCAAGTGTGGCCCCACCAATATCCTATCCAACCTCAACAAGACGTCCCAACTCCTGTACTCAACATTCTGGTCGATGAAACCAAGCATGCTGAACACCTTCTTCCCATTCCATCCACCTGTGACTCAACTTTCAAGAAGCTATGAACCTGTACACCTCAATCTCTTTGTTCAATAACTCTGCCCAAAACCTTACCTCTAACAGAGTAAGTGCTGTCCTGGTCCAATCTACCAAAATGTGTCACCTCGCATTTATCTAAATTAAACTCCATCTGCCATTCGTCAGCCCACTGGCTCAATTGATCAAGATTCCGTTGTAATCCAAGATAACTTTCTTCACTGGCCACTGTGCCACCAGTCTTGATGTATCTGCAGACTTACTAACCATGCCTCCTGTATTATCATCCAAATGATTAATATAAATGACACATAACAGTGGACCGAGCACCTATCTCCGAGGCACACCGCTGGTCACAGGATTCCAGTTTGAAAAACAACTCTTGGAGGAATTGTAGACAGGATGGATGTTACAGTTTGCAGAGGGACATAGATAAGCTGCAGAGCTAGGCTGAGAGGTGCAAATGGAGTTTAATGCGGAAAAGTGGGAGGTGATTCACTTTGGTAAGAGTAATAGTTGTACAGAATATAGGGCAAATGATAGGAATCTTAGTAGTGCAGATGAGCAGAGAAACCTCGGTGTACATGTACATAGATCCCTGAAAGTTAGTACTCAAGTTGATAAGGTTGTTAAAAAAGCATATGGTGCGTATGAAAGTGCAGAAAAAGTTGCTACAGAAAATTGGTTTGAGTTATAAGGAGAGGCTGAAGAACTAGTTTTTTTTTCTCTCTCGAGCGTTGAAGGATGAGAGGTGGTTTTATAGAGGTTTAAAAAGTAAACTGAGGGACTCAGATCAGGTACATAGACAATATATTTACCCAAAGATAAGGGAGTCGAAACCTAGGGGCCTATGTTAGAGGCTAGAGAGGAGAGATGCAAAAGTGTCCAGACGGGCATTTTATTTTATTTTTCTCCTGGAAAGTGGTGAGTGTCTGGAACAAGCTGCCAGAGATAGTAGTGGATGTGGGTACAATTTGTTCTTTTAAAACGTATTTAGACAATTACATGAGCAAAATGGGTGTAGAGGGATATGAACCAAATACAGGCAATTGGGGTTAGCCTAGTGGTTGTAAAAAAAAAAGCAAAGGAAGAACATGAATAAATTCGGCCTGCTTCCATGTTGTAAATCTCTATAACTCTATAAGCGACGCAGTTTTGCAAGAACAACATAATTCAAAGCTTAGGGTCATGCTGTTAGCAAGCTCAAAAACAAAAACAGAAGTTGCGGAAAATAGAATCTTATTAACATAGCAACATTAATCGGTTCATTTTTTGAATCGTTGGCACAACTAGTGAAATACATAATTTTGTTTTGTAATTTTTAGTACGGCAATGGCAAGTAAACAGTAATGAAAATTGAATTGCAATCAAATGAAGACCAGGGGAAACCCGGGTTGAAAACTATTTAAAATTATTTGGAACAGCCAAGTGAAAAAAAAATCAAAAGATGCAATAACTCGATATTTAATACCCTTCTAAATATTTATATTGTGGAATCGAGTGTGCTGACTTCATTTGTGTACTTTACAAACAGTAACTAGAGTTTCAACGTTTTCCGTCGAGACTGAGATATTTCTGCCTTTGATAATGATGTTTCCAATACCGTTATGGAGCGAATTAATTATCCCCTAGCAGACACAATTTGATGCTCATCTCAAAAGCAGAGCTTATTTATTCTAGCCATTGCAATTTTGATTCCATCAGTCTTAACAAAAGGCATCAAAATAATTAATTTATGATGGCACTGTTGCATAGTGAGTGACACTGCTGGCGCATAGCACCAGAACCCGTGTTAAATTCCAGCTCGAGTCAGCTCTAAATGGAATTTCTGCATTATCCTCATGTTTGCAATATCCTCTGACTGGCTTCCTTCCACAATTTAGAGGTGTGCCGATTATGTGAATTGGCCTGAATAAATTCCTCCCTTCGTTTCGATTGGGGGAGCGGGTAGCTAACACGTTAATTTTGGCGTTTATGGGAATGGGGGCTGGATGCGTTGGTTGTTGGTGCTGCCTCGATGGGCCAAATGGCCGCCTTCTGAATTGTTAGGATTCTATGTTTCAGTATCATTATTTTAATAAAAATCATTTCTCTTGGGATTAACACTTCATTTGCTTTGGTGGTTAGCATCAAAATATATTCCTTATATTAATTGAAACACGTCCCTTTTATCTTCTGCCATGATTGTATTTGAAATTTGGGGCATCATCATCAATCCAAACGGAAAAAAAATATATTTCTCTCATCTCAAGGTAAACTGACAATTGGTTTGAAATTCTACATGAACAAGTAATAAACCATGCACACGAAGTCCAATATAATTTCCATCTATAGAAGGGGTTTTATGTTTTCAGTATTATAGACGAGGCCACTTTTAGAATGATGTTGTAATTGTCAGACCGAATATGTCGAGGAGGAGATATAACTATTTTGCTTAATTGTAGGCCTGGTCTATTCCAAATTAGGTGAAAAGGAATTCACTAGTTGTCAATTGAATTATCCATGTAACACCAATACCACTTCCAATAACTGAAAGCTGATGTTTTAGACAACAGATACAGCATAAGATAATTGACCGCTGGCTTTGGACTATTGATAACATGCACGTGACAGTTTTACAGAATATTCCAGCCGTTGTAGACTTCATGTTGCAGACGTTTGTTTAATAGTTTATATTCGTGCAGTACAATTTCAATTATTTCGTCTATAGCTGAAAATATGAAAAGATATACCGAAGAGCCATTTCAGTATAGATTGCATTATCCCATACCAGCTGTTGCAGAACACGTACACACTCAACTTCTAAAACAATTACAACAAACTATCTAAGGAACGTTCGGAAGCAGACATATTCCTGAGACAAATGTTCCCAGCGGTTCAAATTCACTATTATATACGGAACAGTTCTGTTTGCTTACCTGAATTGATTGATTACTGAGATAATGTAATAAAAAAATCTACCTGGAACTCTGTGTTTTTGCTGTCCAAACTTAAAGAGGTTTATATAATATGTCAGCCACGCAAGAGAAATTTCATTATACTGAAGCTGGATGATATACTTCTTTTCCTGATGGTGCAAGGAGGAAAACATTGAGCAGACATGCGCTACAATAAATAAGAATAAAATATGACGTTCGTTAAACATGCCACCAATATGTCATTGTGTCAAGATTGCGAGGCTGTGCGAATAGTTGGACTTATCATGTACATGGTGTTGTTGACGCTGCATCGTTCAATAGAATTAAATATGCTATAGAGAAATATTTAGCTCTCAGGAAGGCAAGTGATTGGAACTTTATGTCAGACAATGAGCTAACTTGTCTTTGATTAGATGTGCATGAGGCATTCATGTTACTACTACTTCAACACATTTTTAATAGAAGAACCCTGAATGAGGAAAATTAATTTCAACAATCATTTTAAATATTTCCACTGTGAAATATTTTGTTTTAGAAATTGCATTTTCCATCCTAACTACACACATGCTTTGTGTTTGTAAAGTCGCGATGTCAAAAGGTCTAGACTTTATTCCAATTATGCAACCTATATTGACATATTTTTTTTTCATATTGCAGGGAATTCGTTAGCAAGTATAATTATTCGCAATTAATACATTCTACAGTAAGCATCCAGCAGCAGAATACACATCTTGTGGTCAATTCAGCCTTATTTACTTACCACTATCCTGCTTAAGCTGTTTTATTTCTGCAAATAAAACATGTTGCAGCTAAATTATTTACACGATAATTGGACACATCACATTTTAAGTTTCTCGTAGTTTGACAAAAACAAAAAAAAAACACAATAAAGGAAATGAGAGAACAACACAGGCCCCTGTCCTCCACAATCCCGGAGGGAACATTTTGCCCGTTTGAAATGAAACCCCTTCTGGAACCCATATTTCCATCCTATTCATGTTATTTTCCAGGCACCAGTTAAAGTCACTACTACATCTGTTCCACGACATTCTCCGGCAGCTAGTTCCAGACACCCTCTGTGTAAAATTGCTTCCCTCGTGCATCTATTTGAAACTTCGCACTCCACAGAGTAAACTCATACCCTCTAGCAATTGACTCTTCCAATAGGGGGGGATGGGGGGGGAGGTGAAGCCACTTTGTGGGGGGGGGGGGGGGGGGGTGGAGTGGAGGGTGCGGAAAACAAACATCTGACTATCTGCGCTCTTCATGCTCCTGTTAAATGTGTGGACATTTATCACTGTCGCCCCGAACATCTGTCGTTCCAGTGAGACCAAACCAAGTTCCTCCACTCTCTTCTGATATCCAGTGCCCACCATACTAGACAACATCCCGGCAAATATTTCGTGTACTTTCTCTAAAGCCTCCTCATCCTTCTGCAACTGCGACAACTAGAATTAAACACAAAGCGCGAAGTGCAGCCCAACAAAGGTTCTATAATTCTGCAACCTGCTTGCCATTTTTTAAACCCAATGTCCCGGCTAATGAACATAGAACATTGAACATTGAACATTATAGCGCAGAACAGGCCCTCGATGTTGCGCCGACCAATTAAAAAAAAACAATGACCCTCTAACCTAATCCATTCCCTTTTCATCCATAAACCTATCCACGGACCTCTTAAACGCTCCCAAACTTGGCGCATCTACAACTGCAGCAGGCAGGGCATTCCATACCCTTACCACCCTCTGGGCAAAGAACGTACCTCTTGTATCCGTCCTATAACTACCACCCCTTAATTTAAAGCTATGTCCCCTCATGCTAGCTTTCTCCATCCGAGGAAAAACGCGATCGCTGTCCACCCTATCTAAACCTCTAATCATCTTGTATGTTTCAATAAGGTCTCCTCTTAGCCGCCTTCTTTCTAACGAAAACAACCTCAAATCCCCCAGCCTCTCCTCATCAGACCTGCCCTCCATACCAGGCAACATCCTGGTAAACCTCCTCTGCACCCTCTCCAATGCCTCCACATCTTTCTTATAATGTGGGGACCAGAACTGTACACGATATCCAATGCGGCCCCACCAGAGTTTTGTACAGTTGCAACATGACGTTGAGGCTCCGGAATTCAATCCCCTACCAATAAAAGCTAAGACTCCGTATGCCTTCTTAACAACCTTATCGACTTGATTGCCAACTTTCAGGGATCTATGCACATATACACTAAGATCCCTCTGTTCATCAACACTATTCAGAGTCTTATACTCTACACATTTGTTATTCCTGCCAAAGTGAATTATCTCACACTTTTCCGCATTAAACTCCATTGGCCACCTCTCGGCCCAGCTCTGCTTCTTGTCCAAGTCTCTCTGCAAACTACAACACCCCTCTTCACTATGTACCACTCCTCTGACTTTGGTGTCATCTGCAAATTAACTAATCCATCCTTCTATACCTCATGCAGATCATTTAAAAAATTACAAACAGCAGTGGCCCCAGAACAGATCCCTGAGGTACACCACTTGTAAATGAACTCCATGATGAATAATTTCCATCAACCACCACCCTCTGTCTTCTATCAGTCAGCCAATTCCTGATCCAATTAGCTAAATCACCCTCAATCCCATACATCTGCATTTTCTGCAGAAGCCTTCCATGGGGAACCTTATCGAATGTCTTACTGAATTCCATATATACCACGTCAACTGCCTTACCCTCATCCACCTTGTTTAGACACTTTTCAAAAAACTCAGTAAGGTTAGTAAGGCACGACCTACACTTCACAAAACCATGCTGACTATCCCCAATCAATTCATTTCTCTCTAAATAACTATAAATCCTATCCCTAATAATTCTTTCCAATACTTTGCCCAAAACAGAAATAAGAGTCACCGGTCTATAATTCCCAGTAAAGCCTCTATTCTCCTTCTTGAACAACGGGAGAACATTCGCTATCCTCCAGTCTTCCGGCACTATACCTGTAACCAACGACGACCTGAAGATCAGAGCCAGCCAGAAAATCCTAGGGTAAATCCCGTCCGGCCCAGCGGACTTATCTATTTTCAAACGCTCAAGGATATCTAGCACCTCCTCCTTTCCTACTTCAATAAATTCCAGTTTACAACCCTGTATCCCAGTGTTCTCCACAACTACATTTACGTCTCCCTGCGTGAATACCGAAGAGAAATATTTGTTCAGTGCCTCTCCAATCTCTTCAGGCTCCACACACAACTTCCCACTGCTGTCTATGACTGGCCCTAATCTTGCCCTAACCAATCTTCTATTCTTAACATATCTAAAGAAAGCTTTAAGTTTCTCCTTGATTCTATCATCCTAAGTCTTCGCGTGTCCTCTTTTAGCTCTTCTTAACTCACTCTTTAGCTCCCTCCTGGCTAATCTATAACTTTCCAGTGCACTAACTGAGCCTTCAAGCCTCATCTTGACATAAGCCTCCTTTTTCCTTTTAACCAGTGAATTAAGTTTTTGAGTACACCACGGTTCCCTTACTCGACCATTTCCTCCTTGCCTGACAGGGAATATTTATCAAGGACTCGCAGTAGCTGTTCCTTGAATAAGCTCCACATTTCAGATGTTCCCAGCCCCTGTAGTTTCCTAGTCCAACCTATGCACCCTAATTCTCTCCTAATAGCTTCATAATTACCATTCCCCCAGCTATAACTACTGCCCCCAGGTTCATGCCTATCCCTTTCCATCACTAAGGTGAACGTAACCAAATTGTGGTCACTATCACCAAAATGCTCACCAACTTCCAAGCCTAACACCTGGTCTGGCTCATTGCCCAGCACCAAATCCAATGTAGCCTCACCTCTAGTTGGCCTATCTACATTCTGAGTCAAAAAACCTTCCTGCACACTTTGTACAAAAACTGACCCCTTTAACGAGCTAGAGCTATAGCTATTCCAATCAATATTAGTAAAGTTAAAGTCCCCCATAACAATTGCCCTATTACTTTCACTCCTGACCAGAATTGACTTTGCAATCCTTTCCTCAACCTCTCTAGAACTTTTAGGAGGTCTATAAAAGACTCCCAACAGGGTGACCTCTCCTCTCCTATTTCTAATCTCAGCCCATACTACCTCAACAGACAAGTCCTCATCAAACTTCTTTTCTGTCACTGTGATACAGTCTTTGACTAATAATGTCACTCCACCCCCCCTCCCCCCTCCCTTATACCTCCTTCTCTATTCTGACTGAAGCAATTGAACTCCGGAACCTGCAGCAACCATTCCTGTCACTGCTCTATCCATGTCTCTGAAATGGCCACAACATCAAAGTTCCAGGTAATGATCCAAGCTGCAAGTTCATCCACCTTATTGTGAATACTCTTTGCATTAAAGTATACGCAATTCAAACCATGCTCTACTCCACCCACATGATGCTGTGCTTTACAGTCCTCGTCTATGACCACCCCCCCATCCCCACCCATCCCCATCCCTCTTAATATCCGAGCTACTCAGGATCCCACCCCTCTCTCTGAATCAGTTTATACCCCCCTGCATAGCCTTTCAAAATTTTCCCCCCAAGATATTGGTTCCCCTCTGGTTCAGGTGTAGACCATCTCTCTTGTAGAGGTCCCACCTACCCCAGAATGAGGCCCAATTGTTTAAGAACCTGAACCCCTCCCTTCTGCACCATCCCCTTAGCCACGAGTTCAAACATTCCCTCTCTCTGTTCTTCTCTAAACTATGAATGCAGGCACACCATACGCCTTCTAGACAAACGTCTCCACCTGCTTGGCTACTCTCAGAGACTTGTATATCTGTGCACATAGATTCATATGCCTATTGAATCTCTTAAGGGTTCTGCCATGTACTGTACACTTTCCGTCTGGATTATACCTTACAAAATGCATGAAGTCACATTTGTCCCGACTAAACTCCTCTGCTATATTTCTGCTCAAGTCTCCTACCTAAAGTGCTGTATCCTTCGATTGCCTCATTGTTATCCACAATCCCACTATCTTTGTGCCGTCTGCAAACTCAATAATCGACCCAGTTACAATTTTCCTCCAAATAATTTCCTATATATTTCAAACAGCAAAGGTCCCAGCACTGATCCTATCAGTCACAGCCCCCCCATTCAAAAATGCACACTTCCAATTCTACACGCTGGCTTTTATGACTGAAACAGTTCTGTATCCATTTGCCAGTTCACCTCTGATCCCGTGCGACTTCACCTTCTGTACTAGTCCACCACGAATGACATTATCAGATGTCTTTCTGAAATCCACGTATAGAACATCCACTGCCCTGCTTTATCAATCGTGTTTATCACTTCCTCAAAAGACTAGATCAACTTAGTAAGACACCGTTTCCCCTTCACAAAACCATTTTGTCTCGCGACAATACATCCATTTATTTCCATGTGGAAACAAATATTGCTTTGAAGAACCTTCTCCAATAATTTCCCTACCATTCAAATAAAGCCCAACGGCCTGTAATTACCTCGATTATAGTTGCTTGTTTTTTCATACAAAGCGACAACATTGGCCATTCTCCAATCTTCCAGGACCTCCCATATAGACACTAAGGATGCAAAGGTTTTTCTCAAGGTCACAACAATATTGAATTTCACAGTATCTTGGGGTATATCCCAACTTGTCTATCTTAATATTCTTCAAGAACCTCAATTCCTCCTTCTTCGTGATCTCAAAATAGCACAAACTGTCAACACACCGTCCACCAGACTATTCATCACCAAACCCTTTTCTTTCGTGAATTCTGATGCAAAGTACTCATTTGATACCTCACTCATTTCTTCTGCCTCGACGCATCGATTCACTCACCCGCCCTTGAGTGGGCTAGCCCTCTTTCTGCATAACCTTTTTCTCTTTATGCATGTATAAGAAGGCTTTGGGATTTTCTTTAATCCCATTGGCCAGACTGATTCTGTCCCTTTTAGCCCGCTTAACTCCATACTTAAATTTGTTGTAACTTTCCTTGTATTCCATATTTGGCTTCTCTGTTCCCAGCCCCTTGCCTTGATAAATGACTCATTTCATTGTTTTTGATCAGGTTCACAATATGTCTCCGTTACCCAAGGTTTCTGAAACTTGCCCTATTTATTCTGCATTCTCGTGGGTATGTGATAGCCGTGAATTACGTTTTATATTTTGAGGATTATGGACAGACAAAGAGGAAGCAGTTTTTTTTTATATCAGAGTTGAAGTTTATTTATTAGTTTCGCAAGTAAACTTACATTAACACTGCTGTAAAGTTTCTGTGAAGAACTTTGTTGAAGAATGATTAACGAGGAGCCATTGTTTTGTGGTGAGGGAAAGAACGTCAGAAGGGATGTGAGGATTTGGGTGTCAGCCATATCGTGGACAGAGAAGAATTACGGAATAAATACTCTGTGGCGATTGTCAAAAGAAAAGATTCTGTTGTTTATAATTC
This sequence comes from Sphyrna mokarran, assembly GCA_024679065.1. NCBI lineage: Eukaryota > Metazoa > Chordata > Chondrichthyes > Carcharhiniformes > Carcharhinidae > Sphyrna > Sphyrna mokarran. The sequence goes on from JAGIQG010000009.1 coordinate 100,620,323, forward strand.
CCCATTCAATCTTAGCCCGGAAATGGCATTAAAAGAATATGCCGTTGTTCATGAAGACAGAGTTATAGATTCTCGGCATCATTAGGTCGAAGTTACTTTCGTAAAATGGCAAACAGTCAGGACTTTTTTTTTATGCAGGCACGTGAAACGTTATAACCTTTGCTCTTTTGAGTTGTGCTGACAAACATGGTTCTGAGTGTCGGTTTCAAAATTGCAACATCTGCATTTATTTGCTGTTGTTTTAGCACTTTGTGTAGATTTCCATTTGCATTTCCAAACATTATGCTGGTCTTCAGAAATTACGTTTATAGTTGATCAGAAGTTGATAGGTCGTTATGCATTTTGCATTAAAAGACATGAATTGAATCCAAAGATTCGGAGAAAATTAAGAACATTGACAAATTAATGTCATTACTTTACGTGATCTTATATATATATATATATATATGTAGGCAGAGCTGCATAGAAGTGTTATGTAGAAATTATTTTAAAATGGTTTACCTTCATCCTTCAGAAGCAGCAGTTCCGCTAATGAAAAATACATATTTTCAGAGAAATGCAGGCAATTACTTTCAATTGTACTGATTAGTTGTTTCATGCACGCTTGCTACTGTGCAGATCCACAAATTTGCTATGTGTGTAGATTTAATTATACCAGATGATTAAGTTTTTTTTTTGCTTACCGACATCCTTACGAATTTGTTCCAATTTTTCCTGTTCTGAAAACAAAATTGCACATGTCAAGTTCGATCCATTTGCATCAGACAGCGGTTGGCATGAATAGTAGAAGAGGAAGCTAACCACCCGATCTATTTGGATCTAAGCATGGCTCTAGTAACGCTATTCATATTAAGATTTCTCTTAATCTCTCAGCAAAAGATGAGGTAGAAATTTATGAAATTGTACTTGCAAAATGCCGTAGACTGCAAAAAGATTTGCAGATTCGGACATGGCAACTGCAATTCTGCGGCCTTGCCTTCCACTTAATTGAAGCACGCAAGGGGCTGACCGTAGAGATGTACGTTCGCTTCAGGTTAGAACGTCCCATTTCCGTTGACGTGACCATCAAATCTTTTAATTAGTTCCATAACACCAAGTGAAAGTTCAGCATGTTTGTTTGTTAGCACGAGATTTTGGACTGCTGGCACTTCATCAGGCGAGTGAAGAGCTCAGTTCACAAACAGGCCATAGACAGACATAAATTCAATTATAAGATAATGGTTTGAATGCGAGTCTTAATAAGTAATCAAGTCTTTACAGATGCAGACAACGCGAGTGGAGGGAAGTTTAAGCATAGATTAAAGAAATGTGAATTGGCTCCAGCCAGGACAGTTAGTGAGATTTTGCGAATTCAGACAAATCATGGGGGTGACAGAGAGTGTGACGTGAACACAATTTCATGGTTGAGGCCGTCTGCATATGTGTGGAACTTGGCTATCAGCTTCTGCTCAGCGATTTTACGTTGTCGTGTATCATGAAGGAACGCTTAGCTGAAGAATAGTGGTTGTTTATGCTTGACTGCTGATTTGCTCCCTGACAGTTAGTGAACAATCCTGCCTCGTGATTGTTGACCCGTGCCCACTCATCCATTGTCATAGCGTCTGCATGGTCTTGCCAATGCACCATGCCTCGGCACATCCTTTCCGGCAGTACATCATGTAGGCAACGTTGGCCGAGTCATAAGAATATGTACGTGAAGCTGGTGGATAGTATTCTCACGTGAAATGATGGTATCCTTTTCGATGATCCTGCAAGTCTTGCAGAGGTTGTTGTGCCAGAGTTACGTAGTATCGTGGTCACTGTTCTCCTGAAAGCTGGATAGTCTGTTGCGTAATATGGTCTGTAGAGATTGCGCGGTTGTTTGAAAGGATCAGTGGAGGCATGGGGATGGCTCGGAGAGATGTTCGTCACCGATGAAGATGAACAACTCGCCAAGGCATGACCACACCTCCAGTACTTGCTTTCAGACTATCCGTGCAATATCAAACAGACCATTATATGGAGCAAGCTACAAAGGCTCAGGAGAACAGTACCACAACACCACACAAGCCTGTCACAGCCATCTCTGTAAGACGCGCCGGATCACCACCACGGATGCCATCATCTCACGTGAGAACACTATCCACCAGGTACACGACACGTAATCCTGTGAATCGGCCAACATTGTCGACCTGATATACTGCAGAAAAGGATGACCTGAATTATAGCACATTGGTGAGACAATCACCAGACAAGAGTATTTCCTTCCTGATGGTGAACACTTCAGCAGGGAAAGCGATCTCAAAGTTGATCTTCACGACACATGAGAAACCACAATCCTGAGCAGAAACTGATAACCAAGTTTTGCACACATGATGACAGTCTTAATCAGGATAGCGGGTCCAACCCGCACTATCTGTGCACCACACCCACCCACCCCCCTCCCCGCAAATTGCCTGTGTTTGTAAAACCTCACTAAGTGTCGTGATTGGAGGCAATTCTCAGCTATTTAAACAACGTTTTACCTTTTCTCCACTCACAATTTTCGCATCTCTAAAAGCCTGATTACATGTTACCACTCGCATTTCAATCATTATCTTGTAATTCAGTTTGTGTCAATATATGTCCTTTTTGTGAACTGAAATCTTCACTCATCTATTGAAGTTGCAACGTTCCGAAAGCTCGTGGCAGCAAATAATCCTGTTGGACTTTAGCTTGGTGTTGTGACACTACTTACAGTGTTTACCCTAGTACAACACCAGTACTCAACATCATAAAATCTCAACGGAGGATTAAAACTCCAGTTGAACCATTAGTTCATACTGCGGAGGATGCAAAATTTTCAATTTCAATTTTTTGAACATGACCGATAAATTTATTTCCCGTTTTGTGTACTCTCTTTGCTGTCGGCAAACATTATTTAAGTCATCACTTTATCTGCGATTTCTCGAACATGAAATTGTCTGCTTGCTTTATTGCAAATCAGATGCTGCATTTCTAGATTTTTGACTGGCTGACCGATACTTCTGATAAGCATGAGGTCAAAGATCGTCGCCTTCTGTTTCAGGAGAACAGTGACCACAATACCGCACAACCCTGCCACAGCAACCTCTGCAAGACATGCCGGATCATCGACATGGGTGACATCATCAAACGTGAGACTACCATTCACCAGGTACACGGTACATACTCTTGCAACTCGGCCAACGTTGTCTACCTAATACGTTGCAAGAAAGGATGTCCTGAAGCATGGTAAATTGGGGAAACCATGCAAACACTACGACAGCGGATGAATGAACATCGCTCGGCAATCACCAGGCAAAACTGTTCCCTTCCTGTGGGTGAAGACTTCAGCGGTCACGGGCATTCGGTCTCCGACCTTCGGGTAAACGTTCTTCAAGGGGGCCTTCACGACACACGACAGTGTAGAGCCGCTGAGCAGAGACTGATAGCCAAGTTCCGCACACATGAGGACGGTCTTAACAGGGATCTTGGCTTCATCTGTAACACCTATGATTTGCCTGTGTTAGCAAAAATCCTCGCTTACTGTGCTGTCTGGAGACAATACGCATCTCTCTAACCTGTGCACAGTGCTCCTTCCACTTACATTGCTGGCCACTTTAAGACTTGAATAGCAGGTTAGGTGTAAAGACTCGCATTCTAATCAGTAATCTGTAAACTGTCTGTGCTGATATGTGTGCTTTTGGAGACCAGAACACCTCGTTCGCCTGACGAAGGCTGTAAAGCCGAAAGCTTGCAAGTTTACGATCAAATAAATCAGTTGGATATAAAATTGGTGTTGCCAACTGAATTATGTAACTCTGGCAGGGAATTCCAACAATAATTATCCAACTCTAATAATGCCTCACTGCTGTCCACGGTTTTTGCGATAAAATATACTTAAGAGTGTTGAGAAGTAGAAATGTGCATAATCAGGCTCTTGTAACTCTGAAGAAATTATAATTGTACTTAGTGAGAAGGCAATGTAAGGATTGGTGTACAACTTTGATATGGTCACGTTTCAGGTAACATATGTACTAAATACTGTACGTGGTTTTTGCCTTGTTGTCATTATGTGCTATGAAAATATCAAGTTGTCCTCTTCCAAAAGAGCCTCCTGGCCGTGCACACTAAAGCATGCATTCCAATAGTAATACGTAGAATATTTATTAATATGATGGCATGGCTACCAGTGTTGCTTTTACATTTTCTTCTTCTGAATGTCGCACTACATTTGTAGTCATAATTTAACAACTAATAAATGGCAAGTAAGTTATCCACTCAATTGCACCTGAATAAAGAAAAAATGACATCTTAGGGCACCGCTCCCCCGAAGCTGGAAAATTCCACCGAGGTCAGCACACTTCCGAGCTCACCAGCTCGTATTCCCGATGTGGGCGGAATGGGAAAATTGATCGTAATTTTTTTTTGCGTGAAAAAACTGTTAATTTTGTATTTGTTACTCTCCAAACTTCCCGGGATCACGTGTCGCTTCCCTGCATCGGGACGTTTAACTTTCAGTGTGGTGCAGCAAATTTGGAAATTAGTCACATCAGATATTGAAACCCGCTAAGAATACTTACCTTTTTCACTTTCAGCCAGGACTTCTGATGTCAGATTAAAAATTCGAGATGTCAGTTGATGATCGCATGACAATATAGAATGCCGCCGACGTTATATATCTAAATATATTAATTCAATGAAAAAACAACAAAATCGAATTTCTATTTAAAAAAAAATCATTTCGATATTTAATGTTAGCGTTTTTTCGACACGAATCATAACGATAATCAAAGGTCCAGAAGCCAAACACCATTTTACTGCCTTGACAAAAAAAAACATTCAACGGAGATATAATGTAATCACACTAGAAATTGTCATTGCGTTTTTCAAGCTTTAACATTAAACATTAGTTCCAAGAAAACTATTATCAAAATACACTGGAAATGAATTTTCTTTGGGATAATGCAAATTGCATGTTTTCCCACCTTTGAGTAAAAGTAAATTAAATAAATTGTAAAATAGTGTAGAGCTGTGCCCAGATTGAGCAAATTGTGATTGATCTGAGATTATATTGTCGAAAGGAAAAATGTCACATTCATAAAATGATTTTTCAATATAAGCATGCAGGAATTTATCACAAAACCACGTACCATCTACTTTCGACGGATCTTTCTTTTCTAATACAAAAAAAATCGAAATTGCCATCACTAAAAGCAAATTCGTAATTACTGTCTATTATCTATTCATGTATAACGTCATAGTCCCAAAACTGCATCCTTTTGATTTTAGACTGGAGGAGAAGTAGAGTCATCGTTTATTTCGATTACAAAATAAATCTACTTCAGGAAACGTATCGTAATGTATTGATTTACTGACTGGGAAATGTTGGAGTATAATTTTCAATGCCCAGTTGAGTACATTTTTGGATGGAAATCTTAAATTAAATACGATGGTGTCATCATAGAAAATTGTCTTCAACAAAACGTGCAAAGCCTAATAATAGGCAGGAGCTTGAATACACCGAGTAGTATGATGTGCATTATTTTGGCATAAATGACAGCGAATAGAATTGCAGCGTTGTCAGTATGCGTGTTTGTATTCAGAGGGTACTTTGGTGCACGTCTTGAAAAGGCTCAGAACATTTTGACGCAACAATTAGCTAGTAAAACTTTCAAACTATCTCGAAAATATGCAATAAACTTGTAAGCAAAGTCTGCTTAGTACAACAAGGTGATTTCATTGTTCATAGTTCTTCGTTGATTCTGATCTTCATATTCCAACTACAATAGAAGCAAAGTGAATAGGTGTTTTATTTTTACTTCTGTTCATCTTCCTGATATGTTCAGCATCTTTAACAAGCAACATTTCACAGAACGTTGGAAAAAGAAATGTTGTACGACAATTCTTTGTTGTTCCATTCATTCTTTCCCATAAAAAATGGCACGTGTTCGAACCTCCTGCTTAACTAAAGCCGTAAGGTAGGATTTAGCTTGCAAAAGAAAGCAAATATATTGCAGTAGCCTTCAGTTTTTTTTTTCTTTGAGTCTATTCTTTTCCTTCCTTCCTGGAATGTGAGGAATTTATCTGCATTAATTTCTTTCAGCCTGTCCTTCTTCATTAATGTTGCATGCTCAATGTCTGTTGGGTGAATCATGAGATTCTTGATATGCCAATCAGTGATTGCCAAATTATTCAGAGTCGTAGCAGCTTGAGTGTGCCAGCTGGCGTCAATTATTTGCTTAAGTCATTATCCGTTGAAACTGCTGCCTACAATACTGTATCTCCGCGAGGAAGGCGCTGAAACAGCAAATTGGTATGCGACTCTACAAAACAAACACCTTCATCTTGTTTTGTCAAAAAATAACGAATGTAAACATTCAGCCTAAATGCCTCTCTTCTTTAAAGATGCTTTAGGGGAAATCATTTCTACCATCCTCCTTGTTGGTTTTGGTTAACAAATTTTCACCAATGGAAGAGAAGCGCCAAACGTCTTGTATTAGCAAGGGGAGCACATGTGACTCACTGCTGACGACTGCGTAACATTTCCAAGGACCTGCATCAATTGTCTTCTACTCTGAACTGAATGCCTTCCGGAATGTCGGTGGACATTTCGAACATTCAAATACGACAACAGGAGCTGCTCATATGCAGCTTGGTAGATATCATGGAGACTTGTTCACTGAATCTTTGTGTACATACAGTGCAGAATTGATCATTTGGCCTTTTGTCCATTCCTGGAATTTCTGACAGAGAGTCTCACCGTGCCCTTACCCCTGCATGATCCCGGAAACATACACTTTTCTCATTGCTAATCACTGTAACCAACACTTTTGGGACACTTTTATCTTATGTCCGACATAAATGCCACAGCAATATTTGACAGACATCATCAATGAGTGCCGAACTGCCACGTATGTTGTGACCATCACTGGGAGGAACTCGATCGCCCGTGTCCATGCGAATATTCTCGGAAAGCATTCCAGCATTGTTTTCTTTATAATTTCCCTGTTTAGCTGAAGAAAATTACCCACAGTCAAATAAATAATTCACAAAAAAGCATGTTCAAAACAGTACGAAGAACGATTGCATGTTGAGGTGTTGTAATATATTATATCTCAAGGCTGGAAGTAAAGGGAAAATTGTAGAATATCTTGATGAAAACCTGCCTATATGGATGATGACAAGCGTCCGTATATCACAATGGCATGATGATGATGAGGTGACCGATAAGCAGCGATGCTTCGTTGAACGTATCGCCGATTAATCGAGGGTGTCGATTACTTCCATAAATCTAAATCAAGGTCTATATTTGTTATTGCTCCAGCAATACAAGCTGGCACACAAGAAACCAAAGCAAAGCGACAAGTGTAACTTACACATTTGGCCCCTTATTTTCTTCTCCGCAACTGAGTTTGGTCATGAATTATTTTAGATGCAAAACCATTTTCCCTCTTGTCTTCCATAGTGGTTAATTATGAAAGGCATCAATCATCTTTCTGCAACGTGGTATCAGGTGCGCCGAGTGAATCGTATTTTTAACTGAAGAAATCCTACCTCATCTCAGACATTAATCGCAAGAGGACTACTTTATAATGGTCTTTCTTCTTCATGTCAAAATCGAATTTGCCTGAGTGGACAAAGTCAGCTTCCATTTCTGAAACGATGCCTTTCGATCATTTCAAAGTGGCGATGGACATGTTAGCAATGTAATATCGGCACGTTATTTACAACTGCTGCCTCAGAGCGCCAGGGAGTTTATCTGTTCTCCCTGTATCTGCATGGGTGTTCCGTGTCGCCCCACAACTCCAAAATATGCAGTCTGTGTTGCAGTGAAAAAAAAATGTTCCCGAATGCATGTTAGTTTCTTTAGCCATGATAAAGGCAAATGTTTAAGCAGACAACACGGACGAGCCTGGCTCAACTTTTCATTTGAAGAGCCTGTGTAGTCCACCTGTACTGTAGGGTGAATCTGCCCCACACACGATGGAACACACATCATGCATAAGCGTTAATCTGTTATAATGGTGCGTCTGGCCGAAACATTATCAGTTGTATCAGATTTGTATCGAGAAAATAAACTTTATAAACTTTGTCAAAACGGGATTTGCCTGGAGGCACGTTGACTAGCACTGCTGCCTCTCAGCGCCAGGAACCCTGGTTCAATTCTGGACTTGGCTGGCTTCCTGTGTGGAGTTTCCTCCAGTGTCTGGCTGCGTTTCTTCCAGATGCTTTGATTCCCCTCACAGCCCAAAAATATTTAGGTTAGATAGATTGGCGTGCTGAGTTGATGCTTAATGTTCCCGATGTGTGTTTCAAATTGTGGGAAATAATTTGGGGAACGCTGATAGTTTATGGGGAAAAAGGAACTATGCTGGACGGTTTGGCGGCTTGTGATGGACCGAAGTCCTTCTGCACTGTAGGCTTTCTGTAATTCTATAAACAAAATGTTGTCTCATAGTGCAAAGGAATCCTGATTAATTTAAAAACCAAATTGGAAATCTACATCCTGTGTTCCACAATATGGAGGATTGTCACGTGATATTTAGCACCCTCACATCCACACCCGCACCCCCCCTCTGCCCCGCTCACAAGCAGAATTGCAATTATTCAGTGAAACTGAATTACAGAGTGTACTATTCGGCCTGCAACATGAACAAAATTTCATGCAAGAGCTTCTTGCGACCAGGAAGCAGATGTAAGAAACCTGAGGTTAAATAACCTGCCATGGTGCTGGAAAGATGGAGTCCTTGACTCTGGGCCAAGTTATTATCTGAGAATTCATTGCAGTGGATGTGTTCCTCTGCAAAAAAAAAGGACATTCTACAGCCAGTCATCCTCTCATCGGAAGAAACATTCTGCTTGTGTCCTGATTCAGAATGATAGCCAAATGTAAACTTCATAATTGAATGTTAAGTATTCATACTCTTTAACCGCACCAGTTTCTTTTTTCCTCCCCTCACCCCACACTACTACCACCACCGCTCCGCCATTCCCCGCCGCCTTTTTATTGTGTGTACGTTATTTGGATTAATAACGTGAAACCACTCTTGTCTGTGAGTGTGTGTATGCAATGATGAACGCCGTTTAAAGTCATTATTAAAGTTTTGGAGAATTTCTAACTATAAGGGTTGGGCAATCCTCCTCAGTGTAAGTCAGAAGTAATACATCTGTTTGTTGATGGGTAGAGAGTAAGGCATTCAGGCAGTTTGAAGCCGCCATGCTCCTGTCACTACCAACAATTGGGAGATAAAATCTGCGACATTCAAGCTAATCTTGACCATATTCCAAATTAACAGCCGAGTCAAATGCCTCGGGAAATAAGTATTTGTGAAATTAAGGGAAAGTCGGCAGCCGAATCTGATTCTACAATGACTGTTTTGTAATGAGTTAAAATAACGTAACATTTTACGGCCTTCATTTATGGAGATAATTTACATGAGGAAAGATTACAGACCCTTCGCACAAAGCAATTTAGTCTGCATCGGATATTGCAGCCCAATTGTCCACAAAAATCACAATGCAGTAACACGTGGCACTGGTAAAATGTCTTTGCTTAACATTACCTGACGCACAGGGAGAGCAAGGGAAAAAAAGTAATCTCTGAATCCTGACACCCCGTCAATTCACACGTGGAGATGTCCGAATTTCAGCAAGGAATTCAGAAGAATGGGATGGGGGGGGGGGAATGGTGGTGGAGACAAAGAGAGAGAGAGAGAGAGGGGGCATAGGCTCACCAGCAACAAATACTACAGATTAGAGAGAAATATTCAGAAGGAGATTTTTTTTAAATCATCATGCAATGTGGCAATGCCTTGCTGAAGTGTGAACGACTGTGCCCGGAGAATTCAGAGCAGGGAAATTTGCACAGCATCTGAGAGAAAAAAAAAGTCTGCCACATAGCCATGGGCAGAAAAAAAACCCTGAGACATTGCACTATGTGAAATGAGCTCACGTGAAGAAGGTGGCTCCAGAGAGAAAAAAAAAACATTTGTCTTAAAAGGTCTGTGAGTCAATCAGAAACAATTCAACCAGCAAAAGAAGAGGAACCTGGCGTTGTCCAGGCTATCTAAAGCGTAGTGCCCACATCGTCAAACAGCCAGATGCTCTTTAAAGAAAGCGACATTATTCCTGTTGCAAAAGCAAATCTTCTGGCAGTCCACTTTCTTTTCGTTCTCGACGAGGATTCAAGTCTCCAAAACCAAGACAGCAATTGCATAATGAAGGTACTCTGTACAGCTCTTTGAAAGACAAGAGTCGAGAAGTCGGAAGTCTTTTCTTAAGACGGATACCGATAAAGCTCCAGGAGAGGGTATTTCTTTTGAAATGAACGGACCACGTGTTCGCGTAAAAAAAATAGAAAACAAATGTTTATTCTTATTTCCTCTTTTGAAATGTAAGCTTTGAAATTCTCCTAGTACCCGCTTCTTAGACGACACATGACAGCATAGAGTCATTGAGCAGAAACTGATAGCCAAGTTCCGCACACGTGAGAATGGTCTCAACAGAGATTTTGGGATCATGTCACACTATTTGTTACCCCCACAACTTGCCTGGACTTACAAAATCTCACCAACTTTCTTCTCTGGAAACAATACACATCTCTTTAAGCTGTGCGTAGAGCTCTCTCTACTCACATTGTCTACCATTAAAGATCGATTAGCTGTAAAGACTCGCATTCCAATCATTATGCATGTAAATTGGCTTTGTGCCTTTGTGCCCTGTTTTTGATCAGAACCTATAGTAGTCATGTTGCAGAGATGCCGGCGTTGACCTGGGGTAAACACGACAAGAAGTCTGACAACACCGGGATTAAGTCCATACGACTTGTTTGATAGTAAACTCACAAGTTTTCGAGGCTATCCGCTTCGTCAGGTGAATGAGGTGTTCTGGTCTCAAACAGTACATATAACAGCACAGACTGTTTACAGGTTACTGATTAGAATGCGAATCTTTACACCTAACCTGCTATTCAAATCTTAAAGTTATCAGCAGAGATAGCCAAGTTCCGCATACATGAGGACAGTCTCAACAGGGATCGTGGGTTCATGTCACACTATGTGTAAACTCCATGGTTTGCCTGGGTTAGCAAAATATCTCACTTACTATGCTGTCTGGAGACAATACACATCTCTTTAACCTGTGCTCAGTGCTCTGTCCACTCACATTGCCGGCCACTTTAAGACTTGAATAGCAGGTTAGGTGTAAAGATTCGCATTCTAATCAGTAATCTGCAAATAGTCTGTGCTGTTATTTGTGCTGTTTGAGACCAGGACGCCTCATTCAACTGACGAAGATAATAGCCTCGAACGCTTGTGAGTTTACTATCAAATAAATCGGTTGGACTTAAACCTGATGTTGTCCGACTTCTTACTTTGATCAGAACTCCCAGCCACCTGACCAAGGAACAGCCTGTTCTGAAAGTCTGGAGCATTTAAATAAACTTGTTGGAGTTTAAGGTGGTGTTGTGGGATTTCTTTCTGTTTTACCCCAGTCCAACGCCGGATCTCCATATGAATGAATGTTAGCCAGAGTCAAACCAAAGGAAGTTTGTAATCAGTCTCCACCACCAGGGTTTATCTCTGCCAAAATGTATTTCTTCAAATATGGTGTGCATTCAGAATGGTTTCCAGATATCTCTGAAGGGAATTATGAAAGGGCCTCTCAAATTTGACAAGCAACCACGTAGCAAGCTGTCTCTGTAACTCCATTCGGAGACCATAGTGGTCCAGGACGACTGAAACGGTACCAGACCAGCCTGAAAAACGGTTTGGACGATATATATTCATTTATTAGTCACAAAGAGGCTTACATTGAAATTAAAATTAAGTACTGTGGAAAACCCTTGTTCGCTATACTCTGGCGCCTGATCACATTGACTGAGGGACAATTTAGCATGCCTAATGCAGATGACCAACAGTTTTTTTTTCGACTGTGGGGGGATCGGGAGCACTTTTGCAGTCAGGGAAAACCGTTCAAGATCTACACATACAGTGATAAAAGCCAACGCATGTCCCTGGCAATATGAGACACCAGTGATGATCACTGTGCAACCGTACCACTCAGTAACTGCATTCAATACTTTACATTTCCCAAAGTATCAGAGAAGATGTGAGTTTGATGTCTCCATTAGCAGAGCAGCCACTTAAGATACTGTAATAGAAGACAGATCCACAGAAAGCAGATGACTTCCCTTTGCCACAGACATTATCTCCAAGCAAGCAAACAGATGGCCTGCAAACTGTTTGGGACCATACTTATAACGCAACAATACTACTTCAAACGGTTTCCAGTAAGGGTATCTGTCCTGTGGCTGGGTGAAGTGGAGTATTACAAGCTGAGGCCATCCCACACTTAAATCCAGGAACCAACTACGATCCTGAACTGCAGTTGTCCCTTTCACCGCCCCCCTCCTCAGCAAACCACCCCCCCCACCCCACCATTTCTCACCCAAGAATGGTAAAGCGACAAAATGCAACATGAGACCTCCTATTGTACAGATCTTTCAAAGAATCCCTGCGCATCGATCCGAGCAAATGACGAACTAATTCCCCTGCTTTCCCCAGTGAACAGGTAGGTATTCATTGCGAAGAAACAACACCAATTCTGTCGTCCTGAAGCCAAGCGCAATCGCAATCTTGCTTCTTATTCTATATTTTGTAGAATTGCTTCACACGCATCCGATTACTTTAGTAGATCACCCTATAGCACCTTCAAGCTTTGTCGAAGATACAGATGGCTGAAAAGCTTAACCGACAGCAATTACAAGTGAAGTCAGAATATATTAGTTAAACGGAATCCAAAGGCAAAAGAAATTAAAATCATACTCACATTGATCGAAAGCAGAGTGTCCTTGCAGACATCCAGATTCAAAAAAAAGTCGGCATAAAGGTGACGTAGAGATTGTAATTTCCCCCGTTAAATCTCGGTTTTCAGTGTTCGTGCGAATGCTAGAATTCCAACACGCTTCTAAGTTTCCTAATCGCCCTTTCCATGACCGCACTGGGGAAATGAATACGAATGAGTTAGAATATAATTAACTTTATTTTTGCTTTAAGGAAAAAAGTAGTTGATTGGAGTTCAACATCGGCATATTTCGTGAAAACGAATGATAAAGCTTCTAATATAATGGAACATAGGATGACAAGATAAGTTGTGAGGTTTGTCAAAAAAGACGTGAGCCATGCATAAATTTTAAGAAAGTGAAGAGAGACAGAAACCTTGAACAATATAATTAAAAAAAACAATTAAAAATTTCATCTGTTTAAAAGGCGTCCAACAGTATCCTTGGCAAACAGGATTAAGGAAATGCCCAAGACATTTCATGCGTATTTACAGAGTTAGAAGATAGCTTGGAAAGTGTTTTCTAGCAATAGGAAATTGATTCGATCTGTTGAGAACAACCTGACCTACACCCATCTGCCAGCCCAACCATTTTCTCCCAGATAATGAACGTACGTTTCTTGACCAAAAATTTTGGAAAATGAGCTGGCGCTGCTTCCTTAGCAGCAATGAAGTAATCCGCTGGACTACACGTCATCATTGCTAATCATATCTGCAAGTAAACAACACATTGCATACCTGGAAAGCATTGTTGTTAACGATAAAGTGTAACCATTCACATTTCCGCTAACAAAAAAAAAGCAGAAGACACGGCATCATTCGATATCAAGCATATCAATTGTAATGAAGATAAGCTTGTACAAGTCCCAGGTGACCATATGTGCTCTTCCCCTCAAAAAAGGGAGCTCAGTGATGATGATTTACTCAGATGGTCATTATGCCTCAGGCAAGGGGCCAAATTGAAAAGAAATCCCTTGATGTATAATCTAAGCACATACAAAATTCATCCCGCTCATTACAAACCAGCCCACTGTGCTATCTGACCAATAGTAATAGCTGCGGATATAATGGAAGATTTTATTGAATTAAACCATGCCTGCATTTGAGTCCAAGTGATCCGCCTATAAGCAACTATTCGGTGTTGTGCCAGAGAAGAAAATTTAGCAAACATGTTCAAATTGAAGTGTTAGTATACTTGTAGGGATAGGCATTTGGGGAAACTGTTACTGTTTGCTAAAATTGCTCGCATAGGGAAATATTGTAGATGCAAGCTGGAAATTATGAACTTTGCAGTCGGATCGCAAATTCATTTATTTTATTAAGAATGCAATGACATTACAGTAATAATCCTCAACTGTATTAATGCTCGCGCTTCAAATTTTTCTACAACAATTTGTCTTGTTTGTTTGTATGGAGGTGCAGGGGCGTTCCGATCTTGAGTCGAGCAATCTATTCCAATGTTGAAACTTCCGCAGTCTAAGTGACAGCGAGGTTATCAAGCATTGATCTTGTCGGGAGCAGGCTCATATTGTGGGATTTGTTGGAAATTAAGCTTTAAGAGAAATGCGTGAATTGGTCGTGGATATATGCGAATCACAATGTAAAATCTACGTTGCCATCCTCCTGTGGAATTCGAGGTTGCACAGTTCGTTGCCATTTCTGGAGGGATTGACCCAAATCGTGTTTTCCGTGGAATAGTTTGACCTGAGACTATCTAATAAAGATAAGTTATTGTTTGTGTTTGTGAAGTTTCGGTCAGTCTGGATGGTTCCAGTGCAAAGATAGTTGTTGTCAGAATCGAGAGCTCCAATGTGGTCAAATGGTTTGATGATAAAGAGGTATCAAATTATTAGATTTTTTTTTGGTCTGGCTATCATTCCATTTCAGCCAATTCCAAAGGAAAGAAGACTGTGTTTGCCTCAATAGTGTTGGCATATACTTCACATTCATTGTTACTTTGTATGTCACTTGCCCCTGGATTCAGACATCCGCTAATATACAGAATCCAGTTTTATTATGCTGAAGGTATGCTAATATAACTCTGGTATCATTCATGCTTTCAATCACATTTGTCTTCAGCCAGATACACAAGCCCAAAGTTTTGGTTAGTGAAAAGGCCCAGAAAGTACAGAAAACAACTTCATTCTGAAAAAGGAAGATACACTGGATTTACGTAAAGTGGGGAGGATGTATGGGGACTGGATTCATAACGATACTTTTACAGTCAATCTTTCGATAAACAGATGTTTTCCGCACGTATGCGATCCATCTTCAAACGAACGGCGTGCTAAATACATGGAAAAAATAAATTATTGCATAACGTTGGACTAAACAGTTAAACATGACAGACCGAGCTTTATTATGTTTTTCTCTTGAATATATCCTCAGCGTGAAATAGCGATTTTTTTTAATTCACTCGTACACTCGACAACTGCTGACGCAAATTATTGAGAATGGAATTGATATGAGTTATTTACTCACCTGCATATTCCTTAAGTAGTTTGATTTCTGTGGAAGGGGCGAGAAGTCATTAAAATAATGCATGAAAATGAAGCCAAATTGAATTGGCATGTTGCTGATACTCATTGCCGAACAAAAACATTAAATACGCCGAGTTCTGACGAGGGATTCCTGATAAGAAAACTTGGTTCTATTCTATCTGTCAGATATTATCAGACCTACATTTTATGGGTTTTATGTGCTGAATAATTATGTCCTTCAATTTCTGGAATCAGTTCACAAAGGAGTTGTGAACTAAATGGAAAATGGAAAGCTAAACAGTGAATGAAGTTGTCCGGAATATTCAGCAAGAAAATAGAATCGAAATCTCGAGAGTTCCAAGTGAGAATAAAACTTTTTCATCGAAAATCGCACGGTACTTATTGGTGATAAAAAGTGGCTAAGCAAATTAACGTTAAATCTATATATCCAGCTCCAACAACAGACGAAAATTAAAATCATCGCCAAGCATACTGAATGAAAATGCATGCAAATATACAGTCACTTGACTTGATTTAGTCGTTTGGCGGGAAGGTCTACTGCTCTGAAAAAAACGCTTTTCAACTTTAATTCAATTACAAACACATCATATATTCAGTCTGGCTTAATAAATAATGCTCCCGAAATAATTTGATAATAGCAGAGAAGTCAAGGCAGTCAAGTGGATAAAGTTGTTAAGAAGGCATATGGAGTCTTAGCTTTTATTGGTAGGGGGATTGAATTTAGGAGCCGCAGCATCATGTTGCAACTGTACAAAACTCTAGTGCGGCCGCACTTGGAGTATTGTGTGCAGTTCTGGTCCCCACATTATAAGAAAGATGTGGAGGCATTGGAGAGGGTACAGAGGAGGTTTACCAGGATGTTGCCTGGTATGGAGGGCAGGTCTTATGAAGAGAGGTTGAAGGATTTGAGGTTGTTTTCGTTAGAAAGGAGGCGGCTAAGAGGGGATCTTATTGAAACATATAAGATGATTAGAGGTTTAGATAGGGTGGACAGTGATAGCCTTTTTCCTAGGATGGAGAAAGCTAGCACGAGGGGACACAGCTTTAAATTAAGGGGTATGAGTTATAGGACGGATATCAGAGGTAGGTTCTTTACTCAAAGAGTGATTAGGGAGTGGAATGCCCTGCCTGCAGCTGTTGTAGATGCGCCAAGTTTGGTGGCGTTTAAGAGGTTAATTGATAAGTATATGGAAGAGAAGGGAATGGTTTAGTTTGGAGGGGCATTGCTTTTTATTTTGGTCGGCACAACATCGAAGGCCGAAGGGCCTGTTCTGTGCTGTATTGTTCTATGTTCTATGTTCTAAGTATTTCAAGGTAAATGCAATCTACTTCCCTTTTTAGTCAACAGGTTAATTGTAAGTTAGTGCTCGGATATTTGGTACACGATGTAGCAATCCAAATAGGACAAAAAAAATCCAATGACAGTTTTGTTGTTGTGAAAAAGTGTGGAAAAAATACATAAGATTACTGCGGCCGAAACATTATATAGGTCCTGTGTGTATATATAACCGGAGGACGGCATTGGTGGTGGTGACAGAGATGTACATGTCCACGATGATGCTGTTAGGCATTATGACCGGCATGCTCAACATACGAAGGAATCAGATTATTTCCGTGTCAGTGCCGAACCAAAAAAAAACGTGCGCGTGCATGCGTGAGCACCTGCTTGCTTGCTGAGTGCATGAGTGCGTACGTTATTGTTTGTGCATTTGTCTCTTTGTCTGCGAGAGACTGAATACATTAAGGATCATTCAAATGGTATTCGATGGAACAACAAAGATCAAACATTCTGGTTTCATCTTGTAACAGAGGTATTTTGGTTTGAATGAGGATTTTTTTTTTTACCGTCATCTCTGATACGTAGAACTTCAGCTGCAGAAAAATATGCGCAAGACGAATCAACTTTTGTACACATTGAATGAAGTTTATTTTGGTACATTTGCACCGAAGACGTCTGAAATAGATACATGATGTGGGGTTAGGCATTGTGACCATTAGGCTGAACGCACGAAAAAATCACGTTATTTCAGTACCAGTTCCAAATGAAGCGAAAAAAAAAATCGTGTGGATAGGAAATGAAAATTGTTAATTGTTTAGTCGAGTCTTGTGAAATATAGAAACATAGAAAAAATACAGCACAATCAGGCCTTCATGCTCACAAGTTGTGCCGAAAATGTCCCTACATACTAGGCTTAACTACAATCCTCTATCTTACTAAGTTTCATGTATTTATCCAAAAGTGTCTGAAAAAACCCTATCGAATGCGCGTCCACCACAACTGCCAGCAGCCGATTGCACACACGCAAATCCCTCTGAATGAAAAACTGACCCTGATATCTCCTCCAAACCTACTCGGAAGCATCCTAAACCTGTGTGCCTTGTGGCAGTCAGTTCAGCC
Organism: Sphyrna mokarran; assembly: GCA_024679065.1. Lineage (NCBI taxonomy): Eukaryota > Metazoa > Chordata > Chondrichthyes > Carcharhiniformes > Carcharhinidae > Sphyrna > Sphyrna mokarran. The sequence goes on from JAGIQG010000009.1 coordinate 100,638,044, forward strand.
CTGGGAAAAGCCTCTGTGAATTCATTCAACCAGTACCTACCACCATCTTATGTAACTCTATCAGGTCATCCCTCATCCTTCGTCTCTCCAAGGATAAAAAACCGAGCTCTCTCACCCTAGCCTTATATAGCATGCCACCCAATCCAAACAACCTTGTAAATTTCTTCTACACGTTTTCCAAGGCTTCCACGTCCGTTCTGTAATGAGGTAACCAAACCTTGGCACAGTACTCCAAGTGGGGTCTGACCAGGGTCTTATAGAGCTGTAGCGTTGTCTCCCGACTCCTAAACTCAATTCCTTAATTGATGAATTCCAATACACCATACATCTTCTTAACCACAGCCACTATCTGCGCAGCTGCTTTGAGTGTCCTATGAAACCGGACGCCAAGATCTTTCTGATCGTCCACACTGCCAAGAATATTATATTAATATTATATTTTGTCATCCTATTTGTCCTGTCAAAATGAATCACCACACACTTATCTGTGTTGAAGTCTATCCGCCACTTCTTCGTCCAGTCTTGCATCCTATCACTGTCTTGTTGCAACTTCTGCCATCCCTCCATACTATCCTTTGTGTCATCAGCATACTTACCAATCCATCCTTGCACTTCTTCATCCAAGTATTTATAAAAATCGCAAAGATTAAGGTCCCAGAACAAATCTCTGAGGCACTTCACTGGTGACAAACCTCCATGCAGAGAAAAAAAAAACATCTATAGCCGCTTTTTGTCTTCTGTGGACAAGTCAGTTCTGAATCCACAAAGCAATGTCCCCTTGGATCCCATGCCCCCCTCACTTTTCCAATAAGCCTTACATGGGGCACCTTATCAAACGTCTTGCTGAATTCTATATAAACTACATTTTACTTTGTTAATGTCTTTAGACACATTATCAAAAAAAAAATCAATCAGGCTCGTAAGACATGATCTGCCTTTAACAAGACCATGCTGACTATTCTTGACCATACAATGTCTCTCTAAATGTTCAAAAATACTGCCTCTCAGGATATTCTCTACTAACTTACCAATCATTGAGGTTAGACTCACTGGAATATAATTTCCTGATATATAATATCTCTAGTCTCTTTCTTGAATAAAGGAATCACATCTGCAATCCTCCAATTCTCCACAATCTTTCCCGTCTCCATTGGTGCCGCAAAGACTATTGCCAGAAACTCTGCAATCTCTTGCCTCACCTCCCACAGTACCTGGGGCACATCCCATCCGGTCTAGATTGATGCTGTTCAAAAGTTCCAACACATCCTCTTTCTTAATATCTACATGCTGAAGCTTTTCAGTCTGCTTTAAGTCTGCACTACAACCACCAAGATCCTTTTCCACTGTAAATACTGAAGTAAAGTATTCATGGAGTACCTCCGCTATTTCTACCAGTTCTATACAAACTTTCCCACCTTCACATTTGAAAGGTCCAATTCCTTCACGCCGTACCCTTTTGTTCTTCATATACTTGTAGAATACCTTCGGATTTTCCTTTATCTTGTCTGCCAAGGCCTTCTCAAAACCCCTTCTGGCTCTCCTAATTTCCTTCTTAAGTTCCTTCCTGTGAGCTGTGTGCTCTTCCAGATCTCTGAGATTACATAGCTCTCTAAACCCTTTGTAATTTTTTTATTCTTGACTAAATTCATTATAACTTTCATGCACCACATTTCATGTAACCTACCATAACGTCCCTGTCTCATTAGAACGTTGCTGTGCAGAGTTTGCACGTTCTCCTCGTTTACATATTCTCCTCGTGTCTGCGTGGGTTTCCTCCGGGTGCTCCGGTTTTCTCCCATAGTCCAAAGATAACCGGGTTAGGTTGGTTGCCCTTGCTAAATTGTCCCTTAGGAAGCTTAGGTTAGAGGAATTAAGGAGTAAAATATGTTATGAACATTATCCGTATTTTTTCTCCCACTAAGAGATCTGACATCTGCTCAGGTTCATTTCCACAACCAAGTCAAATGCAGCATCTCCTCTTGTATGCATATCCACATACTGTGTCAAGAGATTATTCTGAAAACACCTCACAACCTCATCTCCATCAAAACCCCTTTACCTAGGAAGATTCCAATCGATAGTTGGGAAATTAAGTTCTGCCATCACGACAACTCTGTTATTATTACGTCTTACTAAGAAGTCTGACAACACCAAGTTTAAGTCCAACCGATTTATTTGATAGTAAAATTACAAGCTTTCGAAGTTTCTCTCTTTGTCAGGTGAATGGAGAATACTGGCCTCAGAAAGAGCATATGGTGGCACAGATAGTTTACAGATTACTGGTTAGAATGCGAATCTTTACACCTAACCTGTAAAGACCTGTAAAGATTCGCATTCTAATCAGTAATCTGTAAATTGTCTGAGCTGTTATATATACTGTGTGAGGCCAATGTTCTCCAATCACCTGACGAAGAGGGAAACCTTGAAAGCTTGTGAGTTTACTGTCAAATAAGTCAGTCGGACTTAATACTGGTGATGTCAGAGAGGAGACATCTAACTGTGTTTAACTCAATCCAACGCCGATATCTCCACATCAATATTAGTCTTTCCACGATCTGTTTCCATATCTACTCCTCAGCACCCCTCTTACTTTTGGACGGCCTATAGAAAACATCCAGTAAAGTTAATGACCACTTCCTGTTCCGAACGTCCAAATCCAGAGACTCTGTAGACTCTCCCTCCATGGCGTGTATCATTTCAACAGCCGTGACAGTATCTATGATCAACAGTGCCTCTCACCGCCACCGTTTTTTCCTACCTCGCTGTCTCTTCTGAAACACATGAAATCGGCACATTAAGCATCCAGTCCTGTTCTTGAGTCATCCAAATCTCTGTAACTGCCATCACATCACATTTCCAAGTTGCGATCCACGCTCTAAGCTCATCCACTTTGTTCACAACGCTCCTTGCATTAAAGTAGACAAACCCAAGCGTTCGGACTGAGCACTCTCCTTCTCCATCACTCTTCTTCCTCTTACTTTGCCTATCCTTCCTCTTACTGTTGACAAGCTCTCTCTATTTGTGAGTTAACCTCCTCTCTCCTAGCCATTTCATTTTGATTCCCAGCACCAGCACCACTCCCCACATCCATTCGTGTTTAAAATCTCCCCAACATTCTTAGCAAACCTCTCTGCCAGGATATTGGTCCCCCTGTGATGCACGGACAACCCATCCTTTTTGTACAGGCCATACCTACCCTTAAACAGGGACCTTAAACAGGTCCCACTGATCCAGAAAACTGAATCCCTACCCCTTGCTCCAATCCCTCAGCTACGCATTAATCCTCCACCTCATTCCATTCCTACTCTCACTGTCTCGTGGCACAGACAGCAATCCCGAGATTACCAGCTGTGTGTTCCTTCTTCTCAACCCTCTACCTAATCCCCTATATTCTCTTTACATGACCTCGTCCCTTTTCCTACCTACGTCAGTGGTATCAATACGTACCACAACCTCTGGCTCCTTCCCCTCCCAATTCAGGATATCTTGGATGCGATCAGAAACTTTGTGGATCCAGACACCAGGGAGGCAAACTACCATCCGAGTTTCTCGACTGCGTTCACAATATTGCCCGCCCGATCCTCTCACTGTAGAGTCCCCTATCACTACTGCCTTCCTCCTCCTTTCCTTTTCCTTCTGTGCTACAGGGCCGGACACCGAACCGGAGGCATGGCCACTGCTGCTTCCACCAGCGAGGCTGTCCCCCCCTAACAGTGTTCAAACAAGAGTACTTATTGTTCAGGGGCATATCCACTGGAGTACTCTCTAGCACCTGACCTTTCCCCTTCCTAACCGTGGCTCATTTGCCTGCCTACCGTGACCCTAGCGTGGCCACCTGTCTGTAACTCCTACATATCATCTCCTCGTTCTCCCTGACCACACGAAGGTCATCGAGCTGCAGCTTCAGGTCCCTAACGCGGTCCGTTAAAAGACGCAGCTCGACGCACCTGGCGTAGATATAGATGCCTCGGAAGCCAAGAGTCTCCAGTGCCTCTCACATCCGACACTGAGAACAACAAATTGGTCTCACACTCAAAATTCCCTTTTTCCTCAAATTCCACAGGAAAATAAACTAAGAAATAAACCTACCTTGCCTGGTCCGTTTCTACCAGCCCCGTTGAGCCAAAACCATTCAGCTCTCACTCTACACATGCTCAGTTCGCTGTCCGCTACCGAGGCTGCCTGCTTGTTTTATTAAACCTCGCGCAAATACTTCCCACGTCACCCCGCGGCCTACTTCCGCTTTGCCCTTTAAAAACTTGGGGATAAGAAAGACAAACCCCGGGAAAAGCTAAGAAAAAATGTCAATCACCTACCACTCCCGCCACAAGTCGAACGACTTGTGCTTCTCCAACGAACGATTAGAACGATTTCCCAGATAAGTAGTTTTGTTTTATATGTATATATGGAAAAAAAAGCTCTTCCCAGTTCACCAGGACTTCGTGGTACTCAGATTTCTATGCATATGCGTCAAGTTTTAAGCATCATCTTACTGACAATTTATTGAATGGTTTTTGACATCACTGTAAACCGAAAATGTAAGTCAAAATGATTGGTCCGACTATGGCTAGGATATTCAATTCTCACAATACCAGGCGAACAGGAAAAGAAAAACGTGTGTTGTGTAAAAGAGCAATCAAGCAGCAAACAGTAACTGAAAATTACATGTCGGCTCGCCTATACGTCCGATAGTGCTGAAATATATCTTTTAGGAGGAACATGTTAAGTTTCTAATTTCTGAATTGATAGAGAAAACGATGCTACTTATCGAAAAAATATATTTCCAGTACCTTGAGATCAAACATTCATGTAAATGCATGAGTACATGAATCAAAGGCGCTAATGTGTGCCTACCTCAATAGTGCATAGTTGTTTTTTTTCGCCGAACACTCAATGCGATGGTATTATTTATCACTGAAATTTGAAGTAAGTATCTTGACCAATATTAAAAATCAAATAATACTAGAGACAAAATGCAGTACTCTACCAGCATTCTGTAGTTTTTCAATTAGGTTTTCGATTTCTTGTGAGAATATCATGAAGAAGAGCGATGGTTAGTATAGTATTATATACTACTATAGTTAATATAACTAATGTTTCAGCCTACGCTCAATTAGTTCTGGCTACAAATAGTTCATATTCACTTCAAGCGTAATTGGATTTCCTACGCTCCAAATTCCTTTTCATCGAACAGATAGCCTTCGATGGCCCCTGGTTCATTCTGGTAATTATCTACCTGCAATGAAGATGGAATGATGTTCTACGCGGATAGCACGTAATGTTTCAGTTATTAAATCAAAAATAAAGTCGTGCAGTTTTGCTGAAAATTGTTAAACCGAGGGGGCCTGGCAAGAAATCAAATATTTGTCGGCGCATTTCTCTTTGTTAAGGAATGTCTGAGCCAGGCATTGGCCGCTTATAGAACTACAAAAAATGTTACCATTTGGTGAAGTAAAATATGAAGCCAAACTTTGGATCGATAAGTGTATGCATGCTGTTCTATCGTTTTAACATGGTTGTTTAGTTAATGGTCCCGATATAATGAAGAAGATGAATGATGTCCACAAGAACAGTCATTCTGGCAGACAAGTGTAACAAAATGGCAGCAAAGATCAGAAACAAAATAATGCACTGAAGTAGAGCAAGCCTTTACTGATTTTTTTTTTACAAGCGTAGGTTCAACGCAATATGTTAGGGCATTTAGAAGGGGTGTGCAAGTCTTTGAAACAATGACTGAGATATGCCTTGATGACCACTAGTGTTTTACATGTTTCTGAGGAAAGTCGGTTTGTAAAGGCGCAGTGGTGTTCCTGATTGAAATATTTCAACACTCACTCTAATATTTCATCTACTGAACACGATGTTACTTATTTATCACGTGCATGCATGTACATGGCGACTTGTGACTTTTAAAAAAAGACTCTGTATGCATTGTGTTTTAGTTCCAAACTAGTTGGACTAATTAATTTCGTTATGCATTTGTCGGTATTCACGTGTATCATCATAAGGTGAATACATATTCGAACACGGATTAAATTTCAAATTTGTTTTCCATGGGGTAATTATGGAGTGTGGAAATGACAGATAATATGCTTTTGATAGTTTTTTTTGCTGACATCTCAAATGATTTTTTTTTCACATTCAATTTAGTATAAATGTGGAGATGCCCGTTCCATTGCGAAATACTGAACTGAAGACTTAAAGACTTGTGTCATTTACTGAGCAGTGGTCAATTACAATGCAACCAAAATTGATGCTTATGTTTTATTAAACTTCAAAACCTGAACTATTACGACAGGCTGTTTTAAAATTCTGATTCATTTACCAATGTTCTTTGCAAGCAATTGTCTCACTGCAGGAAAATGAAAGCGTAATTTTAATAGTAATATTTGGCATTTTGCGCATAACACACAATACATTTAAATCAAATTAATACATTCATTTATGACGAATAATTCAAAAATTCGGACCAATTCCTTTAACTCTAATCGAATTCCACGCGTTTATGACATAATTAAGATGTTAATCTTTAATGCTAGCTTTCCATTTGCCATATTTTTGTCAGTCATCAGTTGATGTTGCTTCTTGTCAAGAAGAATATGCTTTTATCAGGTCTTTCTCTATTCCAAAAAAAAAAGACAAATTAACCTCTGGGTTGTTAATCTTCCACGATCAGGATCAGGCCATGCAGCACAAAACGAGTTGCCAAGCGTATAATCTTGACAGAAATGTCTTATCATTATAATTTGAAAGAGAGAACACATCATTGTGTTAGATTGCAGTCATTACTTTCATTTGTATATTCTGCATTTGAGTCACGGTGGAGATCCGCTGAACGCTGTTTGCAGGAATTAATTACTTTTCATTGTATTTTAGTTTGGGATTATCTCAAGAGTAGGGTTGATTTGAGCATGGGATTCCTAATCCGATGTATCATTTATAGCAATGCATGGATTACTCCAGGTGCAAACTGACAGATTAAGAAGATTATTTCTATCCTTGATACTGAATTTGTTACTAAGAAACATTATCATTTTTTATTAACACCAAAAATATCAACGCTTCCTTTCGCTTCCATATATTCATCAATTTGGTTTATTTAAAAAAAAGTTTAGGAATTATCCATGCCTTCAAAACCCGAGTGAATTTACTCTGCAGATGCATTCAGGGTCGGTGTCAAAAAGGTTTTTGCCAATGTCGGTTTGCTACGGAAATTAACGTTTATTGTGCCTTGTCAGGATTGCAAGTTCATTTCATGAAATATCCCGTGGTTACTTTCACATCCTGATATTAGTTCAAAATATGCCTGGATTTCGAAAACCACAATCTAGTTTTTGGATACGTTTCTCTCATACCTTCCTACCTGGTAAGCTAATCGAGCGAAACAACTTTGAAAGATACCAAGATGTTCTTACTATGGCTTATTCATTATCTTCTGGGAAAGTTGCACTTTTGATTTAGAAAAAAACACGGCAGTACGGAGGCTGGATAAATCCGAGCGTTTGGTAATGAGTACATATGGGCAGAACTGAAAATAAGAATGGGGAAATCATGGTATTTTGTTGCATAAGGTTAAATTTCACAGGATTCAGGTTGAGGTATCTAAGTGGAAACAAAATTGACTTCTTGAAAGAAGCTAGTGGATGGTTATAGTGTTTTTTTTTTCTTTCAAATTGAAGGCCTGTGGAGAGCGTTGTGCCTCAGGGGTGAATGTTGGGTCCACTGTTATTTTGCACTATATTAACGATTTCGATAAGAGTTCAGGAGACATGATTAGTAAGTTTGCAGGTGACAGCTAGATTGGTGGCATAGTGGATAAGGAAGAAAGTGTTATCCGGTTACAATGGGATATTGATCAATAGGGCCAGTGGGCTGATAAATGGCAGATTAAGTTTAATTTAGATAAATATGAGGTGATGCATTTTTGATACATTAAACCAGCGCGGGTTTACTCTGTTGTTAGGAGGGCGTTGGGGAGAGGGGGAAGGTATTGACGTTATTGGCGGAACTTGTTAATTTGCTTGGAAGGACATGCCCATAGTCTTCAGAGGATTCCTCTAATGTCACTGTGAGGGAAGGAGTTGTATGTTCAGTGTCTGGATGCAGGCGCAGGAAGATTCTTGGATATTGGAACTGAACATGTAAAACCTGACGGGTTACGTCGCAACATGATAGGAACTAATGTACTCACGGAAAGTTTCATTGGTGTATCTGCTAAGAATCTAAATTATGTTTACATGGAGATATGCACCAATTCTTTAATCGAGAAAATATACATAGGAGTCAAATATGTATGGAGTATGGTGAAATATTAGGAGAAAATATGGATTTATAGTGATAATATGTGGCCTGATATTCAGTATTGAAAGGCCTAGAGAAAAGATACAATAACATAAAAAAAAAGATATCTGATAGAATAGTACTGATGAGGGAAGTTTTATAGAGAGAGGAGTTTTTCAGGGCAAACTCATTTAAGTACTGAGCTGGAGTCGTGGTGACAAAAAAACATGTCCATAATCTTATGCGTATTCCACGGCCTTAAATTAGTGAGAGAGAGATGGATAATAGTGCCAGCATGGAATCTCAAACATCGGATGTAACAATGGTTTGGTGAATTAATTTTATTAAACATGTAACATTTTGCGTGGTGCATTATTGGAGAAATAATATAATGAGATTTCGACAAATGTACTCAGGAGGAATACATTGAACAGGATGCTGCAGTCAACCTGGAAGCTGTCGATTTTGGAATCTGGTTATAGAATAATCTTGGACAAATTCGGAGAGTTTCTCCACCGGCACATTGAGGTAGGAGCAATTCAGACTTCATTTGAAATAGATATTGGATAAGAGTTACGAGAGCTATGATTACGATTTCCACATCACAGAAATGATGAGTTCAATGGAATTGCAAGCAAGGGAGATAAATAACTTCGAATCAGAAGAATACGTTGGAGAAGTGTGAAAGGTCGATGTAAGTCAACGGGGATAATCCTGTTTGACACGTTCCGGACGATGATAATGTATTTATTTACGTTATGTTTCCGTCTGTGGTAATTCTGGAACATGACGGTAAATAAAGCAAAGTTGAATGACCACAGAATCAGAGAATCCTACAGTGCAGAAGAGAACTTTCGGCCCATCGAGTCTGCACCAACGCATGTAAAGCCGGGCGTGCCCCTTCCTCTCCCCGCACCCCAATCCCAATTACCTGCACTAACATCCAAATGTCTTCAAAATTCTGTGAGTCAGTAGGCCTCAACCACCCTTACAGGCATTGCATGCCAGATTGTAATTATCCTCTGAGTAACAAGTTAAATTCTCAAATCCGTCCTAAACCTCAGAACTTCATGTTTAACTTCTGTCCCCTCATAACTAACCCTTCAACTAAGTGAAAAAGTGATCCCCCAACCTGTTTATGTCCCTCACAATCTTGAATACGATCCATCAGATCACCCCTCAGTCTTCTCAGCTCCAGAGAAAACAAAATAAACTATCAAGACTCTCTTTATATCCTTAGTGTTCCATCACAGGTGACATCCTGGTAAATCCCTTCTACATGTCTTCCAGTGAGTTCACCTGCTTTCTATGATGTGGCAACCAGAACTGTATATTGTGCTTGAGCTCTGGCCTCACGATAGTTCTGTACAAACCCATCATAAGGTCTCTGCTTCTGTGATCAATTCGGGAATTGACAAAAGTGAGTATGCCGTTTTCCGCGCCCTATTAACCTACCTTCCGACTTCAGAGATCTTCCAATGCGTATGAGGGCTATTGGAAATTGATATGCAGAATATTTTGGAAATGAAAGTTAAATCAGACAAGGCACTTTGACTGAATGGTTTCCATGTATAACTACGAATATAAGTGTGATGGGAAATATAGCTTTTTCATCATCACGTCTGGATAATGGAGCATTCTAAAGCATCATATATGATTTCTTCAATCCTCATGATTGAAACGGTGAGCATATTGAATGCAGGGAACACTTTGCAGCGATGTGAGATAATGATCCATTGCGTAAGAGGGGCGTGTGCACGTGTGGCATAACCTAGAATTTTGCGAACTTCGGCACAAATAATAAGGTGTTAAATGGTGCTTAACGAATCCAATTTCTTATTGCTTTGCTGGATAACGAAAGGGTTGAAAGAATACAATCTCATGAATGCTTTTGTAGTGCGGGTTTGACAAAGATCACAGACGACGCTGCCTACTTAAATTGGGAATAATGCAACGAAGAAGTCTCGATAAGCAATGATAACTATTTGCTGAGATGCAGAATTTTAAGATTTCGTACGTGGAAATTTCCACGTATTTCCATACGTCAACATTTGTCCAATTCTGCGATGAGACAGATAACTGAATCGAAGCATATATTCGTAGTACAATGAGTAGAAATATTTAAATTAGAATCTGCAGATTGTTTTCCTAAGAGCTTACGTTATACTATATAGATTTTATAGATACTACACAAATGTGTCTGATGTTCTAACTTCATCTACCACTTGGAGATATGCTGAAGTGATAATCTGGTTAACAGTAGCATTCTCACTTAAGAAAGGTGTGTTTTAAGATGATCGATATAACCTTAAATAAAACGTGAATGTGAAACCTGCTGGCTGCGGGACAAAAGTGTTGCGACTTGAGAAATGGTGTTAGGAGGAGGGGATAGGGGTGAAAACAAGGGTTTCCGGCACAGTAATCTTACAGTTAGTGTCTTAAAAATTTTCATTAATGTTTTTGGTCTCTCAGTACGACCAGTCATGGAACATAAAAAGCAGAGGAGCAGATTCCTCGCTCTAAATAGTCTACCGCGTCTTATAAACCAATTTGGATCTCATCATACCTTTCATTGTAATGCTGTCTCAGAGTCGCACTGTGCGCTTATCAACGCGTCATTATCTCTATCGATGATGTTTTTAGAAACTATTCACCGCAGCTGTTGTAGATGCGCCAAGTTTGGTGGCGTTTAAGAGGTTAGTGGATAAGTATATGGATGAGAAGGGAATGGTTTAGTTAGGAGGGGCATTGCTTTTTATTTTGGTCGGCACAACATCGAAGGCCGAAGGGCCTGTTCTGTGCTGTATTGTTCTATGTTCTATGTTCTATATGTGTTTCAAACTGTCAAAAAATATTTCGTTGCTTTAATCCTGTATTCTGCATTTCAGTTCATGGTGTCTGTCCAAACTGTTTTGACACATTAGAGCAATCTTCGCCACGACTGGATATAAACTAAATCTTTATGTCCTAATAATTAATGCCATAGGCTTGTAAAGTTACTCTTGCATCTCTATAAATGTATTTGTATTCCTTGTTCTGCACTGTGGCAATTGCTTAATCTTTTTTTAAAAAAAGCAGATGTCAATTAATCTATGCAATAAATGAAATATTTATATCGATATGCAAGCTGCAAGGACGCTGTGATATAACTTAACAAATAAAAACTAGTGTATCAAATTCAACCAAATCCGATGCATCTCTTTGATACTTTCACTATACCTTGTGCATCTAATTGTTGTACAAAGGCAAATGCTGATTTTTTTTTAAATCATCATTATCTCTGAAACCGCATTTAGAAAAGCATGCGGATTCATGAGAATTTGAAATAGATGTTACAATAAAATGGTAGAGATGTGTCTCAACAGAGGCATATGCAGAAAATCAAATGGAACTGCGGGTATTCAAACTGTGTTTGAAAATGGCATTTCCTAGCTCTTTGGAACTTCGGAATCACAGTTTTTTTTTTCAGCCGCCTATTATTCAATTCTATTGAGAAATTAAGTCGGTCACAATAATAGATGCACAAATGAAAATTAACGCCGTGATGCAATTACTGAGGAAGTGTTTTTGCCAAACTAATAACACATTTTCAAACATTTTGGCGTACTAAAGAAGCTGGTTAACTTTCTTTTCAACATGTGACGAAACACATTAATTTGTCTATTTAGTTTTCAAAATCACAAACTTTTTTTTGTTTCGCTTAATTGTATAATTTGTGATTACGCTCAAACACTTACTGCTAGCTTGAAGAATCTTTTTGCATTCTGAAAATGAGGAAATGTACGAGACTTTTACAAAACTGTACACTTGTATATAGTATCTCTACGAAAATGTGCTTCATAGCAATGCATTTAACAAATAATTCGTAGGAATGCAGTGTGGTAGAGTGTACAATATCTGTGTTAGCCAAAATATTGAATTGGATTATCTAGGAAATACCACATAAGGATTTGTGAATACTTGAATCCGAATGGTGAGTGGTTTCATCCAAACGTGCTTTTTGAGTTGAAATAGTGCACTTCATGCTGTAAATCTGACACTCGACCCATACTAGACACATGCAGATCGTAGATTTGAGTGGCAAGGCACCAATAGAAAAAAATGTAGGATAGTGTGCCAAAGTGCATGGGAGGGAGAGCTGATAGTGTGGAAAGTGAACTTCATCTTGTAAAGTTTCTTGTTGCGGAAAATTTTGCAGAGAAAAATTAACTGTAAGATCTTTTTTCCAAAAAAATCGAACGAAGAGGGTCTCAGTTCAATTACAAAACATCAGCACGGACATGATTAATGGAATAACTGCCTGCAAAGTGTTTCTTATTGCTGGAAAATAAGCAATGCAAAGACATGTTCCTTCTGCCTACAACCAGTAAAAAGGCACCTCCAAAAACATGCGCGTGTTCGTATGAATGAAACATATTAGTTGAACAGACGAAACAAAGGACCATGCACATTAAATAGTAAGCATTTGTGAACCAAACTGCAAATTCACATCTTAATTAACGACGTTCCAACTTACCTAAAGTTCACATAACAGACATAAAGACCAAAGTATTGTCCGTCTCAGAATATTCAAAACCCTCTTCAGAAAAACGCTTCAAGTATGCTGACAATATGCGTTAAGCGGTTCTGATCATTTCATTGTGAAACATAATTCGATAAATTGTTTTTTCTGTCCATACAACATTCTGTCCATTCAAACATAATCGAATTATGTTTCACAATGAAATGATCGGAACCGCTTAACGCATATTGTCAGCATACTTGAAGCGTTTTTCTGAAGAGGGAATTGAATATTCTGAGACAGACAGTACTTTGGTCTTTATGTCTGTTATGTGAATTTTAGCTAAGTTGGAAGGTCGTTAATTAAGATGTGAATTTGCAGTTTGGTTCACAAAAGCTTAATATTTAATGGGCATGGTCCTTTGTTTCTTCTGTTCAACTAATATGTTTCATTCATACGAACATGAGCTGCATGTTGTATAAATTTTCTAAAATAAATTTTCGAAATAAAGTTGTAACTGTCAGTTCTATCAATTTTTTTTTTAAAACAAAATGTAATTATTTCACTACTGCTGTCCTGTAAAATCGCCGCATAAGCAATTGCAAATTGGGAAATTATGCTCAGTGGATTGCATCATGCATTCTCCCACTATATTCAGTGTAAAAAAAAACACTTTGCATTCATTGGTGCAGGAATGCATACTGGATAGCATGGTAAAATGATTTCCAAAGATGGAAAAGATAATGCCATTGCCCTAGTGTTCTTTCCAGTAATTACCCAGAAACATAGGATTTGCCCCATACTTAACACAGAATGAAACAATACATGACCTTAAGAATAATAGAATTCCAGTAATGTTTTGTGTTTCCTTGAAAATTTTTCAAGCTGTTCCAAGTATTATATTGGCGCCGAGATGTTTCCTGCCAGTGTTCTCTAATTGTTTTTGAAGAAATAGTGGGCGTTATGCTGACTTGAATCTGGATGAATGTAGTGTTCTTGCATTTTATGGTTCTTCGGGATTGCTGTCTGAAGCTTATCTAGTGTCAGTTGATGCCTGTGGACAGTTTTTCTTTACACGGCAAAGTGCAAATATTCAATTTTGCTATGACAGCTGTTGGAATTTGGTGGAGGTTTAGAATGTGTTTGTGACTCTCTCTCACTCAAGGGGCGTTTTTTTTTTGGATTTTACTGGACTGGGACTCCTCAGGGATTAATTCCAATATTCAAATGATCTGATGATAGCAGGCATTAAGCGAAGTCCCACACCATGTGAGCACACTTTTCTTTATGCCAAGTCCATAAAGTGGTGCATATCTGGGATGGTCTTTAACCTGGAACAGCATAGATAGTCAGTTGTTAATATTATTCTGTATCATATCTGAATCGTATACTTTGTAATAGTTTTACTACTTGTTATTTTATTTTAACTGTATTCTTAAATTAATATCATTTATGAAGCAACTTCACAGTGAGTCACTTGAATAAAACATGGAAGGAAACATTTCAAGTTCACCCCTACCAAATTACATTCTGAAAATCTAGCATCTATGCTACCTTCATATATGTTTATTATGTACATATCTGCTTAATAATCAATCCACATATTTACACAATCAAAGCAAAGAACATTAAGTTTTAGAATTCAAGTCAATAAAATACAGTTCAGCGGTCAGGATAAATGAAAAACACATTTCATTACAACAATCAGTAAATAAAGCGTGATTCACGCCTTTGATGCCAATTGTGAATGGTTTCCAGCTGGGTTTAGAAAGTCTTATTCTGTTGGATTTCAATAGTTTAGAAAGTATTTATCTGCTCTTGGCGATGCAGTGGATTATTCAATGGGCAATCATTTTTGATGTCTGCATTGTAAGAAATCTCGGTGGCCTCAGCTTAGTTGAGGAGCTTCAAATTTAGACGAGATGTGTCCATTTATTTCTGCACTGGCTATTTGCTAGCAGGTTGGTTGAATTGTCCTAGTGCCTTGATAAGGCAAAGTCGTAGACCGAGGTAAATTGAAGAGATTTGGCTCCTTGGAGTGACGGCCTTGTTGGTGGAGGAGAAGATCGGCTTTGTGGTCAAAATTTGAACAAATACCGAAGTCGGAGCTGGATGAGCATAACCCGAGGTCGGCTGGAGGTCCAGATGCTAGGGATGGAGGGTGGCTGGTGGTTTTAATCATTGCAGACGGACAGTTTGAGACATTAGAGTCTCTCTGTTATTGGACCTGCAGCCGGAATGGAAAGAGGGGTTTAGACAAGTGAAGACGGTTATTGCTTTGTCTTCGTGCCGAGGAGGTTTTTAGCAGTCTCTAAATGACAAAATTGGTCAACTTGGTAATGGGCTTTGTTAGTGCTTGGAAGTGTTGCGCGGTTGGTAATGTGGGTATTCGAGGTTTGGTATGGCGATTTGGAGGTGGATAATTCGGGTTCCAATATTTGATTATGAATGTGATTTTGTGTGGGGGTGGAAAGTGGGACAGAAGCCGAGGGGGTGGCGGAATTTATGCCCGGGTGGTGAAATGAGATTCGAATTGGTGAGCGTTTTGGGACAGCTAGATTGGCCGCAGGTACATGATTGGAATGACAATTTGGTGGGGTTGGCACCTATGCGACCAGAGGTGCACACGATTTGAGACATAGTGGTCAGTGAGCACTTGGTTCGGGATTATTCCTGTGGGTGGTACCAGGAATCGGGTCGGGGAAGGGGGGGGGGATTGTGGGGACACGGGGCAGTGGGGTCTAACAACCTATTGGATGCTCGTTATCAGCATAAGGGACAACAATTTTAATGGGGTTTGGAGTTGCGGTCCTGACATGCCTTGTGCCCAGGAGTTGCGCAACCGGGCTGTGTGTAAACTTTGTTGGTCGAACTTATGGAAACAAATCAGGGCAGTGAACTGGATTAAGGAGCCTGGGCGGATTGGAGTGGCGGTTGGTGAGTGTGGCGCTGTTGATTCGGTGACAGGGGTTTTCATTCTGGGCAGCATTATGGGCTGAAAAGCAAACATATGTCGTTATCCTGGGTTGGTGTGTAGATGTGCCTCCTGCTAGGATAGGGTTTCATGTTTTGAATAGTTATGCAGGCGTTTTAAGAACTTTAAAAAAAATCGAACTCATTTTCAGTAACTTCAAGACGAACACTTGTTGAAGCAGCCAAAGTTGTTGATTAAACTACTCGGCAACATTATTTGCAGCAAAGTGGAGTCTTTCTTTTTTCCCAGATGGATTTCGTATTTCTCACGATTGGCATGCAAAGCCTAACTTGGCAAATTCTGGGATTGCTTCTTATTCACCTTTGGGGTGCCTCCCAGTTGCAGCACTGGGTTGTGTGAAGGTTCGTGATTTATGTGATATGGAAGCTGTGTTCAAATGTTTCTTTTTCTCCTTACATATTTAGTTATAAAGAAATAGGTGATGAAAGTATATAGCCGTGGGCTCCATTTAAAGGCAAGAGATTGAAAATTAGAACAAATGCCTAAATTTTCCTTTAAATCCATGGACAGCGACTATGTGACATTACTGAGTCGTTGCCCTTCAATCAGCAGGATAGCACAAAGCATAGGAACGTGAAACGATATTGCTTTAAACTGACAAGTACAGTTCCGAATTTCACATTTGTTTTGTCAGGTTTTGAGGTACTTCAAAGTGAGTGCAATTCATTTAGTTTGTCCCTTTCCCGTTACATTTTTCCAAATAGATTTTCTAACTGTGCATTTGCAATCCGCGCCTTAGAATGTCTTTCAACACAATTCATTAGAAAACATGATAGTTCATTCCGAAGCGGATTCACGTTTTCTCTGCTTATCCCTTAAACGTTACAGAAGAAAGAAATGCAGTGCATTACGGGCATCCACCCCCGCCTTAGACACAAGATGTTTCCCAATGAAGGTAGAAAATTGACAATACTACAAAGTAATGTTGACACTGATGAAATCGTGCTGTTGGCCGTGAATTCATTCAATTAGGATGGAAACATTCTCGCTTACAGCATATTTGAAACTTTAAAAAAGTCATCTGATTTATATATATATATTTAGTTTGTGACACGCTCTATTTCTGAATGGGTTTCATTAAATTGCAATGTGTGTTCTCTACACTTAGAGTATATTTAGTCAGCAACAATTATAATGACAATCCGCCATGGAAATAAAAACAACACAATCTCATTCTGGATTTCATGATTTCATTTTATTTGATTTGAATTACTTTGTTTTATAGTTATCACATGTATTGGGACACAATGAAATGTACTCCTTCTTGCAAGCCTTACAGTAAAAATGTACCATTCAAAGAGTACATAGGGAAGCCAAAGAGGCTCGTGTGCAAGATAGTGCGTTGCAGTTACAGCTAAGGAGAAGAAAAAAGATCAATAATCAATAATAATAGGAATATTCAAAAGTCTGATCGTAGTATGGAAGATGCTTTCGCCGAGTCTTTTGGGAGGTGTTTTGGATCCTTCTATCTTTTTTTCAAGACCGAACAAGCTGGAAAAGAATATATTAAACGTGCTTGTGGTACCGATTATGCTTGCTGATTTTCAGTGGCGGCGGCACGTGGACAGATTCAATGGCTGGAAGGTTTGTTTCTGTGAAGGACTGGGCGACTTTAACAGCCATTTTTTTTGTTTTGCTTTCTTGCAATCAGTGCTGTCAACATACCAAGACGCGATACATCTGGGTAGTATGTTTTTTTGGTACATCTGTAAGAAATGGTGTGGGTCCCGGTGGACAAGCTGAATTTCCTTAGACTTCTGTGAAAGTGAAGCCGTTAGTCTGCTTTCTTAATCATACCGTTTGTATGAAGAATGCAGGGAACATTGTTAGTCATCTGAAAACGTAAACGAATGATAATTTCGACTTCTCCAAATTTTCACCGCATATGTTGACACAGACATGTCGTCCACTACGTTTCCTGACGTCTTCATTTTACTGACATTGGAGAAGAGATTATTGTTGCCGTATCGTTTCACTTAGTTATTTATGTCTCTTTTAAAATCTATCTCGATGGATATGTATTTCAAGATTACGTGTGAGGATACAATGTTACTGAATTCATAGGTTGGTGAGTGTCGGTTGCCTTGTGTCTCAGCGCAGCGCGGCATCTTTCGAATGAACATGGGAAAACGGACAGCAATCTCTTAATATGCTGTTCGGTGCATGAGCGATTTTGAAAATGTTGGCATTTCAACCAGGTAATTATTCCCAGCTGTAAGAAAAGCGCTGTCATTCCTATTACAATTCTCGGACGGAAAGAAAAGTAAGCCCGTTTTTCTTTAGTTCTCAGGTAACGAAGAAGAGGAAGTTCTTACCATCGAATTGTTCCCCAATATCGGCTGTGAAAGGACAGAAGAATAATCAAGGTAAAGCTAAGACGAAGCGCTGAGAAAAAAAAACAAAAAAAAGTTGTTGTGGATTATGATACCATATGTTTAAGAAATAGTGCTAACCTTTTCTGAGGTTTGTGGCAGAATACATACCGAGATCAGAAATATGTTGCACATCGTGCAGTTAGCAAAGAAACAACAACACTTCGGTGCTCGTTATTCACCAATCTCCATGTTGATTCCTGCCGCATAAACCCAGGAGGGGAGGGAAAATGAAGTTTAAGAAGCGGTTGGAACTTAATAATCGCATACGTTGATTGATTGAAATGAGGTAGTCAATCCATATTACCTTGACTAAATTTTAAATTATATTGTCACCCCGCCTCCCCTCCCCGCCCCTTGAGATTAGCTTTTCATTTCACACACTGTCATTTCTCCAGGTTATGGAAAAATGACTGTTTTTCTTTCCTATTATTAGCATATGCTCAGGTAAGTCAAAGTAAATCAGGTAAATATGTTCCACAAAAAAAACTTTTTTTTTTGGTTTGTTTTGTTCTGTTTTAATTGATTGTTATCTTTTATAGTCTGTACACATGATAAAGGAAAACTATCGCTGCCAATTCTGAAATGCGTTACTACAAGAGACTGTTCGAAATCTCCACAAATAATTGTGATCGGGAAATTCAATATCATTTTAACGCCCACATGTACGCTGTATCAACTTCCAGAAAGTTCGTTGGTATATTTTATTTGCTGTGCAACTGAGAATAAGGAACTGATGTCGGAAATAGTTTGGTTTAAACACAGTGAATTGGCTGCAATGCATAAATGAATGAATATCATGCACTTATTGAACCAATGTGCAAGTGGGACAGTTAACAATGTGGGAAGTTAATGCTTATTCTCGAAAAAAAAACAGAGGGACAGGGGACGGAGGGAGATGATTGAATCAGCAATGAATAACGCTGCATTTTTGGCCTACACAGACAGGTTTACGCGCTTGGGGCTAACACTCGTAATGAGCAGAGCTTTGCAGCGAAGTAATCCTGTCGTTTGAAATATGATTTTACATACGACCGATTTTGCAAATTGGATAAAACATATGGGGCAGTTGAGCCTTCAGTTTACCTGGCATATCGGGTTTTGTAGCAGCTAAGAAGGAGGAAAGTGAGAATAATAATGATACTGGCAACACGATTAACTAAATGCTCAGTACTTGCAACAATTTATAGATTGAAGGAACAAGAAACTTAAAACAAATTATGCGGTTATTTTCACGCTATTTTGAGAAGTATTTTATAACTTGTTTTGGATACTGCAGATATGACAAATACCAACTTTCCAAGCTTAAATCATACAAAATTGTGGTATTGTATAAAAATGATTAACAATGAGAACTCATTATCTTGGAAACAATACCGACAGAAATAATAATATCTGCAATTTTCGTTTTACATTATTAACAAATGACATCCTGATCAGAAGTATTATCAATCTGAGTGAGCATCAGGCACGAGATAAAGACAAAACAGCTATGTGGAAACAAATTAAGGAACTCTTTAACTAGAATGCATATATATATATGTAAATTTTCGCACCCAACTCTTCCAATAGCTTCCTCAATGCCTTAATTTCTGTAAAGCAAGTTGATTCGAAACTCAGTATTGATATTGTCATTTCAAAGTTACCTCAAGTTCAGCAAGTTAATACGAATGCCTAAATTTGACATTCTTGCACATGCAATTCCAACATGGCCAGTGTACTAAACAGATTATCCAGCAGTTTGACAATGTCAAAACGGTACTGAGCAGCTTTTCCAGCCGTTTGACAATGCCATACATGATATTGAATTAGGAATATGCTATCGACACTTCCAGCCTGCCCTGACATTAAAAACGCTCATGGATGAAGTATGCCAGCCTCCGCTACCTTTTTTTTCGTTTTTTTTGTTTGTTTCCATAGCCCTTCCTTCACAGAACAAATATTTATCCACTTCCACGTGATAGAAAAATGTCAGTTTTCACCCTGATTCAGTTGTTTCAGTTGTTAATTACAGTTTTAAAACAAACTTAATGGACATTATTCACGCACAAATTAAATAATGAAACAGGAAGCATAAAGCATTTGTAGTAAGCGCATAGTTTTGCGTTGGAAATTGTGTGCCCTGAAGTTGTTTCCAACAAAATAGATGAAGGTAGTCCTTTAGACGTTGTGAATATGGACATTTTTTTGAAGTTTTCAACAAAGTATGAGGTGGCACACTGGTCAATATTTTTAGATCATTGGGCTCCCTGGGAGAATTCGCAATTTGGATACAGAACTTCCTTGACGGTAAGAGAGAGGGGTGTAATAGATTTTTAAATTGGAGGCTTTTGATGAACGCTGTGCCGCTGAGATCTGTACTGAGTCCATACTTGTTTGTCAATCGTGTAAAAAATGTATAGGACGCACAGTTTGCATTATCGAAAATGGCACAAGATTGGTGCTGTAATTTACAGTGAAGAAATTGATCTAAGATTATTACTGGTTCTTGATCAAATCGGCCTAGATATGCGGGATGATGTTTAATTCAGATGAAATGTGGTCTTGCATTTTGACACGGTAAAACAGTACAAGACACTCGTAGACACTCACTTTTAATGTGAGTGTCTACGAGTGTCATCGCTTAATAGACATCGAGGTGCAGGTATATGGTTCATTCAAGCTGTTGTTACCTACAACTGGAGTGTTGAAAAAGGGCGATTGAGCTCCACGCTTACATTTATTACTCAGAACATTTAATAGCGGAGTTCGGACTTTGCGTTATAGCTGAACAATTCATTAATCAGGCAGCATTTGGAATGCTGCGTACAAATCTGTTCATCCTGCTGTAATTCTTGCTTAATTGGAAAGAATGAAGAAAAAACGAATTGACAAGGATGAGAGCGAGACTGGAAGGTTTGGATTATAAGGATGGGATGGATCCCTTGGAAACGTTTTCTTTTCCGGAGCGTTTGAGAATGACGGGCTACCTTTTCGACATTTATCAATTTATGAGTATCACAGATGAGGACAGTAGCCAAGGCATGTTTTCCCCATTTTATCAGACTCCAAATCTAAAGAACATAGTTTTAACGTGAGAAGAGATAGACATTAGGGGCTTGATTGACAACTTCACACAGCAAGTGGGGCGAATAAGGAACAAGGTGCCCAAGTAGTTGAAAGCGGTGTAATTGCAATATTGAAATACATTGGGCAGATACATGGATGGGAATAGTTTATAGATTTAATATTGATAATTATTTGTTGACACGAACATAATATGTTTTCATTACATATATATTTTAATTGACAATAGCGAGTGACCGAGGTTTCATAGTCAGTGCGGAGTTATGCTTGTGAAGTGATGTCTTCCAAATTTGATAGAATCTTTTGAAGTTATGTGCAACAAATAAACTCGAGGAGTGCCGTAGACGTTGTCTGCTTGAGCAGTAATAGGACCGTCGACAAGTTACGAGATTATAGACTATTTATTAAGTTTGGGATCCAAAGAGAACATTTCATCTGAATGCAGAATTGGCTTGCTGATCGGAGACAATTCTTGAATTTATAATCCTCGAAAAGGAAACACATCATTCTCAAACGCTCCAGAAAAAAAAACGATTCCAACCGATCCATCCCATCCTTATAATCCAAAACTTCCAGTCTCGCTCTCAATTCTTTCTTAAACATTCTTTCCAGTTAAATAAGAATTATAGCAGGATAAACAAATTTATACGTAAAATTCCAAATGCGGTCTACCTAATGAGTTTTTTCAATGATAACATAACGTCCGAACTCCGCTATTAAAGGTCCTGATTGATGAATTTCAGTGCGAAGGTTTATAAATTCATCCTTTTCAGCATTCCAGTTACATACAACAACAATTTGAAGGAACAGTATACCTGCACCTCGACGTCTGCCTAACCGACAACACCCGTAGGCACTCACATTAACTGTGTAAGTCCCCCTACCGTTTTACCTTACCAAAATGCAACACCACACATTTATCTGAATTAAAAGGCAACCCGCATATCTGGGCCCATTGGCAGAATTTGTGAAGAACCTGTGATAATCTTAGATAAAATTCTTCACTGTAAACTACATAACCAACTTGTATCATTCGCAAAAATACAAAACGTGTCTCCTGTATGTTTTCTTTTTATCTTACATGACTGACAAACAAGAGTGGACTCAGCACAGATGTCAGCGGCACAGCGCTTATGAAAAAAACCCAGTCTAAAAATTTAGCACACTTCTCTTTCCTACCGTCAAGGAAATTCTGTATCGAATTTGCGAGTACTACCTGGAGGCCCTGTGATCTAAAGTTACTGACCAGTGTGCAACGTCGTACTTTGTTGAAAGCGTTTTTAAACGTTCATATACATCGAAATATAGAAGATAGGAGCAGAAAGAGGTCTTTTGGCTATTCGAGTCCGCTGCACCATTTATTACGATTACGGCTATTCATCCGATGCAATAACCTAATCTTGTTTTTGCTTCATAATCTTTGATCCCATTCGTGTTCTCGTGTACGGTTGTTTATTTTACAATGGAAGATTAGCAATTTGATAAGCAATGTGCTATTGGCCAGATGGTGGCCAACGTAACCAGTTTAGGTTAGGAAATTTTGTGGGCTTGAACGAATTAGGCCGCAGGACCTGATTTCGTATTGTATATGCCTATGGCACTATAATTCAGAAAATATGCAGATCATCCACCTCACTGACTTGATTTTTTGTTTCGAACTTCCTGAAGAATCTTCCTTTTAATTTGAGGCTTCCAGCATTTGCAAAATATATTTGAATTCAATGAAAATGGCTAACTTTAATGAGGATAGGGAAGTGATGCGTTTGCACAGTTGAAATGCGTAGGTAATGTTCTGGCAGGAGTAAAATGATCCTTTTAATCACAATAGATTCAAAGGGACAATGCTCCACGGAACAATATTTTAATGCACCTCAATTATGTCGAAGATAGTTAATGCAAAAAGCCCGTTTTCCATCTTCACACAGACCAATCAACAGAAGAAAGCGAAGCAGTAGACAAGTGCTCAATGAAGGTGCATCAAATATTAGGCAGACCACAGATTTCAGGTCGCGAGTGAAAATAATGTGACTCATCTCTTTATTTGCTTGTTCAAAAAAAAAGTTGTCGTTCATAAATGACTTGGTCTGTTGTTAATATGTCACTATGCAACAGACGAGTGAAACTGTCCCATACATACACATCGCTTAAATCCTTGTATCATCTGATTGATGGACTATTTTCTTTACCGTCATTTTTCATGAGGATGTGCCACACTGTAAGGCAAATGTAAAAAAAAAACTTGTTGTTGTTGTTGTTGTTGATAAACCAACCCGAGTGATTACCAAGGCCAAAATATTAATGATGTTCGTCTTTAGTAAAAGTATAACATGAATTTATACAGCGCTTTAACATTGCAAAAACAGAAAGGACAAAGATGTGCGCAGTTGCACCTGCAGGTAAAAATATCAGTGGCATCATGCCATTGGGACAGATAGCAAAACGATCGTCAAGTGTTTAAGTGTTTAAGGGTATATTCTCGAGGACGAAGGTAAATTGCCAGATCGAATGCATTTTTTAAAAAAATTCCGGGACGTAGATGCACTCCCCAGCGGTTTAAAAATAAATATCTTGAAAGCCCTTGAGATCGCAAGACGAGCATTGCCCATATCTATGGGTTTCAGAGGGCTGGACGAAGTTCCGGAACTCTGGACGTTAAGCCTTTGAGAAAAAATAATACATGGAATGAAACTGCACTATTTAGGCACTAGGTGCTAAATAATTCACGTGGTTTGCGAAAAAAGAAGTTGCACTTTGGGATAGGTGAGCCGTGTTCTGGATGAGCAAATATAATTAGTAACAGGGGAAAGACAACAAAACAGGTAAAATGGCACTAGTGAATTGTACCTGATCGTAATAACAATGAACGTATCTTTTGGCAAAGGCATTTTGTGATTCAACTGTCTTGCTAAGCTCCAAGACTCGCCTGGGACAGAGACAGAGCTGGAGCTGATGCATTCGCTAAGGCCAAAAACAGATAGAACATAGGACATTACAGCGCAGTGCACGCCATTCAGCCTCCGTGTTGCGCTGATCAGTGGAACCGATCTAATGACCCTCGAACCTAAAATATTCCAATGTTACCGATATGCCTATCCAGTGACCATCGTGTTTCTGCAATAATTATTGCGTTGTATTATTAAGGTTAAACAAAAATAATTAATTATTTTGAAAATTAGAATCCGATAGAAACATCTGACATAGAAATTATTCATCGGCCATTGCA
Source organism: Sphyrna mokarran (assembly GCA_024679065.1). NCBI lineage: Eukaryota > Metazoa > Chordata > Chondrichthyes > Carcharhiniformes > Carcharhinidae > Sphyrna > Sphyrna mokarran. Next base: position 100,662,481 of record JAGIQG010000009.1, read on the forward strand.
CATTTAATCAAATTTCAAAGGAGAAATGGGTTTACAATGTAGATTAAATCCAAAATACGCAGAACACAAGGAACAAAAGCAGAACTGGGCTACCACGCCTGCCAAGCCTGCCCCCGCCATTCACAGAACCGTAGAAACATAAAAATACAGTAGAAGCAAGAAAGGGCTATTTGCCCCTTCGAGCTGGCTCCGCGATTGATTATGATCGTGGTCGATCATCCAGCTCAATAGCTTAATCCCGTTTTTCCTCCATAATTTTCGGTCCTATTTGCCCGAAGTAATACGTCCAGCCGCCTCTTAAATACTTTCAATGTTTTGGCATCAATTACATTCTATAATTCCCAAGCTCATCACTCTTTGGGTGAAGAAATGTTTCTTATCTCTGTGCTAAATGGTCTACACTGAATCCTCAGTCGGTGACCACTTGCTCTGGAGTCCTGCACCATCTGGAAAATAGAACAAAGAACAAAGAACAACACGGCACAGGAAACTGGCCCTTCGGCCCTACAAGCCCGCGCCGAACATTTTAACATTCAGTAAGTGCCTCATTCCAATCCTTCTTCTGCCTACGATTTGACTCTTGGGCTCCACAATAAAAGGGTGCAAATTTGAGAATCATATGTGCGCCAGATTAAGGGAAGTCTAATTTAGAGACAATTTGTTGACACCAATCAGCCCATAAGCACGGTTTTGGGGTGTGAGAGGTAACCAGAATACCCGGAGAAAACCCACGCAAGCATGGGAAGAATGGGCAAATTCCCACGACTCAAGTCGCAGATCTGACCCAGGCCCATGTAAGGGCATAACAAACAGTGATAGTCACTGAGCTGTCGTATTGCCCGTCAGTTGGCTCAGTTGAAGCGTACACGAACGACGTGAAGCACTAGGCAAGTCTCGAAGCAACATCCAAGAGGAATACTCGCACGAGCCAACGCGTGTATACCCCTTGTTGGCCAACAAGGCAGACCGAATTACCTGTGGATGTAAAAAAAAAACATCAATAATTATCCACAGCCTATAGAGACATGCACGGAAGATCCCCAGAAGCTCAAATGTAAGAGATAGGTGATTCCTAAAATATGTTGGATGGCCCATAGGAATCTATTGATTACCAGGAACGTCCTGAGGCTCTTGATCACTAACTAGAACATTCTTTTGTACCCCCCCCCCCATCTCTAGATTGTTCGTGTGCCTATCTAAGTAAGCCTTAAAAAAATTCTAGCATGCCTGCTTCCAACACCCTACTTGGCAGTGCATTTCAGGCCTCCACAATCCTCTGTGGGAAAAAAACCTCCCTGTAACATCTGAAATATATCTCGCTCCTCTAACCCTAAGCCTGGAACCCCTCGTGACTTTCGTATCCAACCTGGGAAAAAGCTTCCTACTCTTCATGCTACTATATCCTTCACAATCGCATACGCCTCTATAATGCCTCATTCTTCATCTTTGCAGGGAGAACCGCCCCAATTTCCCCAATCTCTCCTCATAGCTAAGTCTACCATACCAGGGAACATCCTAGCCCTCTGCATTATCTCCAGGGTCTCCATGTCCTTCGGTAGTGTGGCGACCAGAACTGAACACAGTACTCCAAATGTGGTCTAACCAACGTTCTATACAACTGAAACTTTAGCTGCCGGCTTTTATACTCCTTACCCCTTCCTATAAAGGCAAGCATGCCATGCGCCTTCTTTTCCACCTTCTCCACCTGTACTGCCACCTTCAAGGACTTGTGAACTTGCACACCTAAGTCCCTCTGTGTTTCTATGCTCTTAATCGCCCTACCATTTATTGTATAACTCCCCCCTATATTACTTCTTCCAAAATGCATCACCTTGCATTTATTTGGATTAAATTTCATTTGCCACCTGCATTTATCCTATCTAGACATTTTTACAAATTTATTAATCTCTATGATATCCGCCTTCATTCGTCTGAACTCCAGCGAAATCAATGCTAACCTAGTCAACTTCTGACTATATATCAGTCCCACAGTCCCCGGAATCAGGTTGGTAAAACTTATCTTCGTTCTCTCGAGAGCGTGAACAGTCTTCCTCAGAAAAGCAGCCCACACTTACACACAGTACGCTCGGTGTGGCCTCACTAAGGCCCTGCATTTTTGCAGCAAGACATGCCTGCTCCTGTACTCGAACCTCTCACAATGAAGGCCAACATGCCATTTGCCTTCTTTACTAACCTTCACCCTTACCTTCAGTGACTGTCACACACGGACAAGCCTTTCTCGCTGCATATTCCCTTCTCCCATTCAGGTAGTAATCCGTCTATTTGTTTTTGCTTCCAAATTGAATAACCTCACAATTATCTGCATTATACTGCATCTACCATTGATTAGCTCATTCATTCCCCAGATCGGATTGTTATAATGGATCTCTGCATTCTTGTCACAGCTCATCCTCCAATACAACTTGGAAATATCTGCAAACTTTGAGATGTTACGTTTTGTTTCTCACCTGAATCATTAATGTTTATATTCTATAGATAGGCTCCAAAACCGATCCCTGTGGCACCCCTCTATTTACTGCCTGTCAACTTGAAAAACACTCAATAATTCATACTCTTTGTTTACTCTCTATGAAACATTTTTCTATCACCTCAATACGCTTCTTCCAATCTGAAGTGCTTTAACTTTGCACGAAAATCTCTTATGTGTGACTTTGACAAACGCTTTCTGAAGTCCAAATATATCACACCTACCGATTCATTCTTGTCAACTCTATTCTTGTCTTCAAAGAACTCCAGCAGACTTGTCAAGCATGGTTTCCTCTTTATAAGTCCATGCTGACTCAGTCTGATCCTCTCAGTGCTTTTTAAACGTTCTGTTATAAAGCTCTTGATAATGGATTCGAGAATTTTCCGCAGCGCCTATGTTTAAGATTTTTGGCCTACAATTCCCTGGTTTCTCTCTACCTCCCTTTTTTGATATTGGAGTGGCATTTTCTACGCTCCAACCTGTCGTTTGAGTGTCTATAGAATCCTGGAAGATGACCACTAATGCGTGCAGTATTTCTCGAGCCAGTTACTTAAATACTCTGAGATGGAGACAATTGACCCTGGAAGGTTTATCCACCTTCAATCCCATCAATTTTCCCAGCACCTTTTTTCTATTAATATTGATCTCCCTCAGTTCTTCCTTCTCACGAAATTTTGCATTCTCCAAAATTTCTAGCAAATTATTTGTATTTTCTTTTTTGAAGGCAGAACCAATCTGTTGATCGGCCATTTCTGCATTCTTTATTGTGGTTTCCCCAGTTTCGGTTTGTAGGAAATCTATGTTTATCTTCACCAATCTCTTTCTCTTCATATATTTATGGAAACGCTTATTGACCGCCTTTTATGTTCCATGCAAGCTTACTTCCGGACGATATGTTGTCCTTCTTAATCAAGACCTTGGTCGTTCTTTGCTGAAAAGCCTCCAATTCTCAGACCTATTATTTCTCTTGGCTTATCTGTATGCTCCTTGCTTAGATAGGAACTTCTCAATTATTACCTTTGCAAATCACGGACGCATTTGTGGCAATTCCCCATGCGTTCCTTGAATATTTGCCATTGTCTCTTCACTATCATCCTTTAAACCAACTCTACTCAATATACCAAGACCAACTCAGGCCTCATATCCTCACAGCTTCTGTCATTAACATTGAGTAATCTAGTCTCCGAACCAACTACCTAAATTTCCATCTTGGTTAAAAAAATAAATCATGATATGGTCATCTGTCCAAAGGGGTCTTGCACAACCAGATTGGCAATGATTCCCTTCTCGTTATACAGTACACAGTCTAAATTGGCCTGTTCTCAATTGGTTCTCCACATATTGGTCAAGAAAATGATCCCGTATATACACTACAAGAATTTCACCTCTTTGGCATTGTGAGTAATTTGATTTGCCCAATTTATGTGCAGATTAAAATCACCCATGATCACAGATATTCCCTTATCACAGGCATCACGGTTTTCATGTCTAATGTCATTCTCAACACTTCCATTGGTATTTCGGTGCTAATATATGACACCCAATGATGTTCTGTCCCTTGACATTACTCGATTATATCAATACAGACTCCACGTTGTCAGAGCTAATATCCTTTCTCACTATTATGTTGATTTCCTCTCTAACCAACAATATCACTTCACACTCTTTTACTATATGTCTGTCCTTCCTAAATATTGAATATTCTGGGACATTCGATTCCCACCTCTGGTCACCCTGTATCCATGTTTCCATATTCCCAATTATATCATATCTGTTTATATCTGCCTGTGAGATTAGTTCATCCACGTTATTGCAAAAGTTCCACGCATTTAGGCACAATTCATTTAAGTTTGTCTTGTTCCCTTTATTCCCAGGTGTTTTCACATATCCCTGTTTGAACTTTATCCTTGCTTTCTCTTTCTATCACTTTCCTTATTCTCGTTTCCACCTTCTTTGTTGTCTCCCTGTCTTCGTTCTTTGACTCTTTACGTGGGTTGCCATCCCATTATGGTCTAAACCTCCCCCAAGTGCTCCAAAAACACTCCCCGTAGGACATCAGTTCTAGTCCAGCCCGGGTGTAATCTGCCCAATCTGTACAAGTCCCACCTCTCCAGAATCGGTCCCACTGCCTCAAGGAGCCTCATCTCTTCAGCCACATATTTATACAGTACGTTCTGTCATCTCTACACTGACTAGTACGAGGCAGAAGTCGTAACCCAGAGGCCACGACGTTTGAGGTCCGATTTCTTAACCCTCTTCCCAGCTCCCTGTATTCTGCTCTTGGAGCCTCACTTTTTAACTATGTCGTTCGTAACAACGTGGAATGCGACTGCTGCCTGTTTACCCTCCCCCTTCAGAATGTACTGCAGCCGCTTCTAGACACTAACGATCGTAGCACAATGGTGGCAACATACCATTTCTGAGTCTGGCTTACAGCCACCTAAAACGCCCGTCTACACCCCTCACGATTGAGTTTTCTATAATTATTGCACTTGCATAATTTTACCCCTCGCCTCTGCAGCAGAACATAACGTGGTACAACGTTGACTGATACGCTTACCCTAGGGAATTCCTGATCAATATCCAAAGCGGTATATCCATTTTGCAGGGGACTGGCCACAGGATATTCCAGCACTACATGCCTATCCCGCTTGCTCTGTCTAGTTGTCACCCATTCGGTCCCTGCTTGTGGAATCTGAACCTGCGATGACAGCCTCGTATGAAATATTATCCAAAATACTCTCTGATTTGTGGATGCACCACTGTTCCTCCAGTCGCCGCTCCCGCTCTGAGTCTCGAGCTTCTAGGAGTTGTAAGTGGACTCAATTCCTGCACACATGCTAACCCAGGAGGCAAGAACTAGCCCCAGCCTGCCACATGGAGAAAAAGGAAGAAACCACGGCCTGTAGTTCTCCAATCGTGTCTTACCCTGTTACCGCACTTATTTCAAAACGAGCTTGATTTAAGACAGCCTAAAATGATTTTCTACCCCGTTCCCAAAGTATCACTATCCACTTATCTATCAAGTACGTATTTAACGACGTTAGATATTTCTAATTATGCAACATATTGGTCAAAAAATTCCAGAAATTCACCACCCGCTTGAATAAATGGGTGTTCATCTTAGCTTAAATAACTGGCCATTTGTCTTGTGAGATGCCCATTGTTCTAGACTGTGACACACGTGAAAACATTTCGCCAACTTGAGTAGAATCATGGAATCTCCATACTGCAGCAGGAGGCTGTTCGGCTCATCGAGCCTACTCCAATGGAGAAGGACATAGCACATATCCCAGTAATCTCCCATAATTACACTGGAAGTGTCCCTGACACTATCATAAATTAAGAATGGCCAACAGCTCAGAGTCGCACATCATTGGACTTTGAGAGGAAATTCCAAAGGAAATCCAAGCAGAGACTGAGTGAATGTGCAAACTCTCATAAATAGTCTCCCAAGCCGAGAATTGAAACTGAATTCTTAGTATTGTGAGGAAGATATGATAACTCTAAGCCGCCGTGCTGTTCCTGTGAATCCAACTCAAGATCTTACATGTTTGGGAATGTTTATCTCTCGTTATTCTAAATTTCAACGCAGACATGGAATCGCTCATCTCTTCACATAGCGCAGCTGTTTTATCCCTGGAATCAGGCTGTTGATTTTTGGCTACTTCTAATGTTACTCTGCCTTGCGTAAGAAAAGTTGACAAAACTATGTGCGGTTTTCCATGTGAAGCATCACCAAAAACACTATACAATTGTAACAAGACCTCCCTTCGTCATACAATACTGTCATTCTAAAGAAGGTCAAAACGTATTTTGCCTTTTTAACGGCTTGTTGTCTCATTGCTACCTTTTTGTGATTCGTGCACTGGAACACCCACATATTTCCGTATTTCATTCACCAGCGTTTAATTAAAATTTTGATATTAATCTGGCTTTCATTCTCCTCCTACAAAAGTGCACAAGCTAACAAATTCCCAAATTGAACTCCCATCGCTAGGTTTTCACCCAGTCACAAAATCTATCTCTAATCCATGCAGAATCAAAACGTCCCCATCACAACCTGTCATTCCACATACATTAATATCATTAGCAAATTTGGAAACTTAACTTATGTTACCCCTTCTGGTGATTAAAGTAAATGGCGAGCGTTTATGGGCCCAAAGATGATCCCTGATCTGGTCCAAAACTGATATACTTCCATTCCGAAAACGATCTATTCATCACAAAGTTTTCTTTCCAATCTGACAGTCAGTTTTCAATCCATTCTAACACACTTCCTTCAAATCTATGGCCGTTTACTTCACTCGCCAGGTTTTTTTTGTGTGACACCTTGTCAAATACCGTTTAGAAATCCATACACACAACATCTACAGATTTCCCATTATCGAATATTTCGGTTACATCCTCAAGATTTCGACCAAATTTGTCAATCATGATATCCTTTTCATATAACTGTGTTGATTCGCGTTTATTTTCTTTAATTTTCGCAAATGATGAGTTATTTTCTTTCCCTATTGACGTCAGTATCTTCCATCAATAATGTAAATAAACATAACAAATAATTTATACGCCCCTTCCTTCTGCCTTTCTCCCTTTTAGCGCAAGGATGCCAGGTTATCTAACTTGCAATTTTGTGATACGATCCCATAATTTCGAGAATTACAGCAAAAAGAAACATCACTGTGTCCACTATTTCTGCAGCCATTTCCAATAACAACTCTATCAATGAGTCAGTTGGATCAATGCTATTGGCCGCCATTAGCTGGTTAGGCTTGGCTAATCATTCTTGTCTTGTAGGTGAAATTATTGTACGTTCTACCATATAATTTTTTACCAGGCTGATTTCGAGATATTTGCAACGTCTTAACAGTGAGGGCCAATAAAAAAACGTCATTTCCGTGTTTGTTCTTATGCATTCATCTGCCTTCCCACTCCATTCAGTAAAATTCTTGCATTACTCCCAACCACCCATTTCTTATTTATATATCGATAGGTTTATCTGCTTTATTTGAATGCCAAATAAAAGGCTACTCTTAGACCTACCTTTTCCCCTTCTTATGTATGTTTAGACTTTTGTTGCTGGGTCCCAAAATGTCGCTGTCCTCTTGTCTAACACTGAACACCTGCTTTTCAACGTTGACCTCCTCGGTTAACCAATGATTTTGAAACTTCTTCACATATGATGAAAAAAGTCGTGATTTCTGTATATACTTACTGCTTTCGCGCACAACATGTTGACAGTCTTGAAAAAAAATCAGGAGACAAAATATTGAAAACAAAAATATTTCATTCGTTGTTTCAACACTTTCAAAGGCGGAAAGGTGTATACTTATACGTAAAAAAAAAAATCTGCCGTGTTCTTGGTAATCTGCCCAGTGATCGATTAGGTATTTATTGAGAGGTAATCATTTGAGTGTTGAAATATTCTCGTACCTTCTGTTGTTCAAATTGAAATGTATTTTTATTCACATATTTTATTTGGATAAGCATAAGTAAGACAACAATGATAGAAGCAATGCTAATATTATCCAATCTTAAAACAGAGGGCTAGAAGAAGGAATCAATCTTTACCCGATTTTGAAAGCAGTAGTTTCAACGTATTAAACATTGTGTGACAATAAAGCAATTCTAGTTTTGAAAGTTAATGGTTTGCATAATCACAACATTAGCGTTTTTTTTCCATGAGTCATTGCAATCGAGACGAATCATGGAATGTATAATTATTTAAATATTTATATCGTTCCATACATAAGTGCGAACAATTGGCCCATTTGCATTTAATCAGCCAAGAAAACCGCTAAAGCCCATATACCTTCCTATCGATTTTCCGTCACTGTGCAAAATAAACTTATATTATAAATGCATATAGACATATATCAACCTACTAAGCCGATATTTTATAAAAAAAAAGTCATTTGAGAAAAAAATACAAACAGCACAGTCAAAACTGATACATTAACCTCTCATCTTTACGTAACCTAAACCTTATCTTTTTATCGTCCAACTTTTGAAACAGTCACATAGCCTGTCGGCGTCCATCATGTGAATATGTCTAGCATGGTATATGTCACATTTGAACTTCAAAGTTGGATTTAGCCCATTAATATTCACAAAACCAAGTTAAGAGGATCGTCTAATGAGGATGAACTGAGTTAACTGGATCTATGCTCATTGGAATTCAGAAGAATACGGAGGGATATTTCAGAAATACGTAAGATTATGAAGTGACTAGATAAGATAGAACAAATAAAACTGTTTGCACTGACACGTAAAACGAGAACTAAGAAGGATGGCCTCAAAATAAGAGGGAGCAGATGTAGGCCTGAGATGCGTAACAACGTATTCTTCAAAAGGGTTGTGAATCTATTGAATTCCCTGCCAGAGAAGCAGCTAAATCTAGATCACTGAATGCTTATAAGGAACGGATAGATACATTTTGAAAAGTAAATTAATTAACTGTCATGGCGAGTGGGTAAGTATTAAGTGGTAAGTCATGGTAAGTGGAGCTGAGTACACGGAATGCTCAGTTATGATCCCTTGGAATGGTCGACCATATTCGAGGGGTCAAGATGTCCTACTCCTGCTCCTAATTAGTTTACTCTTAAAATAATGGAACATCGCCAACTAATTCTGACAGTTGGCAGTGATCTTCAGATGGTGAATATCATTAGTGGAATAGAAAAATTGAAATGCAGAAGTGGCTTGAAAGCTTATATCGCTGGTCATCGTAGAATAAAACTTTCTGGACGAACATTGATCAAACCACAACTGTGTCTTTGTGTGAATGTGCGAGTGTCTGTGTTTGAGTGTCTTTTTTTTAATTGCAGGAGATTAACATGGATAATAATTTTCCGTAGCCTCTTACCCGCCAGCTTTTCCGGAGGTATTTCTAAGGAAACACAAATACAGTTGACATCCATTCCAATGCTTACACAGCAGAAATTTTGTCAACATACTGACTTTGTCAAAATGACCCAATGTTTCCAACGGACTTTTGAAAATAATGTGTTTACTTCCACAGATTGGGCACGACAATGGAGACTGAAATTAAATGGAAATGTTTAGCTCTTTCACATTACTGTCATATGTGTTCCGAAACTAATTCTGCTAATACGAATGAAACATTGGCGTCAATTTCGGATCTCATATGGGAACCGCACAGTTTGCGAAGGGTATTGTTCGTCAACAATTTTGCAGTTTATTGAAGGGTGTTAAGTTCTGCAACTAATAGGGCGGAAATGATCATGTTCCGATTGATCCTGGATTACTAACTGTTGAATCTGGAAAATACCTCAAATATTTGGTGTGGAAGGCCTCATGAAAATTCTCAAAATGACTCTGTGCCCCAATTGTCCACATGCCTTCACTGTCACTTGACAATCCTATTGTACTCTGAAACCTGCAGTAAAACGATGTAAAAGGCTAACATCGGATATTTTGCCAAATTATAGAAATATTTGCGCTTAAGGAATTGGAAGAAATAAAACCACCTCCAGTTTCAGAGTACCGATTTCAACATCCAGACCCAGCACCGCACATGATGCATTGCACTCTCAGCTTCCTCGTACAATTGTCTCTCCCAATTATACGGACCGGCGTCGAACTAACCATAGCCGATGCCCGCCTTCGGCTTCCGCAACCGAGTGGTCTAACCCATGTTTCAACTCGCTGCAGCACACCCAGGGGCCCTTCCATTACGCCACTAGGTCGACTTTGATCGCGAGGCCAGGGGAGTGGAGTCATCTTCATTCGTACCCACAGATATCACTACCGTACCCTCCTCCCACATTTCCGAGAATGTACAATCACTTTTACAATATCACCTCTAGGAGAGGACCAACACCCACACCATTATCCTCTTTGCACCGACATGACACCAACCATCACAAGTGTATCAGACGCACAGAACCCCAACTGCAAACAGCTCAGTCGAGGCGTACATCCCATCGTGCTCTCGGACATTTGATCGAAAATGTTCTTAGAGCAGACAAACCAACGTCATATGGAGCACCGCCTCCAAACAAAGCCAAACTCCCAATCGCCCTATCCCCACAATCCTCCCACGCCTCTGCGCACACCATCCCTCCGAGTCAAACAGCCAAATTCCCTCCGCTTTCCTGAATACTTGCCTTACACATGGCTTGTTAATCTCACTGGACGCCATTAACACGAGAAGATTCCAGGGACTTATTGCAGCAGTTGCATGCAGATAGCCTTCCCGTGTGAGTTGTAGTTGAGTAGGGCTGCGGCATGCTGTATTGCATTTCTGGGGCGCCAAGAATATCCTGCCAGAGCAATTTGGAAGCCAGTTTTCAAAAGATTTAAGTGCGCTCTGTTTCCATTTAAATGCAACAGGCCACTACTTCGCATCACTGAGTAGAATCTGCGATCTGCGTTTTTCTTAATACAAGTCAAGACGAAATGAATCATGCAGTTTGTCCTTTGGTTATGCATTTTATGGCAACATGCCATTGGAAAGAAAATGGAACGTTTTCTTGTTGCGTTAGTGATGTCCGCCATATTTTGCCGTGGATCAATGTATTCTGGACAGCGATGCCATTTATTTAATGGCTATCACTAGTATGGGATATTAGGTTTATTTCCTGTTTCATATTTTCTTTGTCTGCTTAGACGGTTACTCTGCATAACCTCAATGCATTTTCTGATCGCTTTTGTTCATTTCATGCCGTGCTAGTTTTGTAAAAATGGGAACTGGTTTCAGAGTCACAGACAGGCATGTAATCGCTGCCTTTCCTGAAGCTGCAGAGCGTGTGCCTAAGGCGGCAAAAATCCACTACGATTGAAACTAGTTGAGGCCCCACTATCTCTTGAGGTGAAAGAGATCATGCATTTTTTTTGTGGAGGCTGAGTGGACTATTGCGTTGGATGATCAGCCATGGTGATATCGAATGGTGGAATGGATTCAAAATGCCGAATAGACTGTTTCTACCGCCATGCTCTTAATTTCCATTTTCCCATCTCAGAACAATGCACATCTTTCATTCGTTATTATGTGGAACGTTTATGGCAATGTAGCGCAGTGATATATCAAATCCAATGCCACATTCCGCAAGATCCATTCATGTGCTCTCTGCTTTCAAGACTTTGGTCATATTGCTTCAATGTTTTCAGGCTTCAAAATCATCCATTTTATTCACCTTAGTGTTTGAAATTACCAACAAAGTATGATTTCCTTCAATCCACTTATCATGCCAGACACATTGCAACGTGACACATTCATCTGGTTGTCTTCAAATGCCCATTGTGTAAAACAAAGACAGCAGTTATGGTAATAGGAATTGTCCCAAAACGTTGATGCTTAACGCGACAAATGTTGAACGGAGACTCTTGTTATAGTCGTGCATGTTTCGGGCCAAAGGGAAAATAATGAAACAAAAAGAGAAAAAAAAAAACTCCTTACGTTGCTTTCTTAATTCGGTTATTTCTGTAAAGAGCAAGAGCAACTGCAGGTAATTAATTGCAATAGCAACATTAAACAAAATTGAGACTGTGATTATTCCATACGGACAAAGGTTAGATTTGCTTTTCCATAAATTAGCGTCAATTTTCTTAATGCCTGAATTAAAAAGGGAGGACATGTTTTCTAGTAAACAAAGTTTGAGAATCCGTTGTGTCATTTTGCCTCTTGAACACAGTGTCAATCATTTAGAATGTAGTTGCAGTTTAGCCAGTAATTGGTATTCGACACCATAACCGTTTACCCATAATTAGGCAAGTACGGCGAAGGATAATTAGTATTTCCCCTGTCAGCATTGTAATGGAGTTGCAAGTTGTCAACCCATTAAAATATTTCCACAATCATGTCACATTGTTGCCATTGAAGGGTAATTAATTCCCCACGGTTCACGATGCGACAGACGTATGAAAAGTATTTCCTTTTCAAAGCAAAAGAATCATGCAATTTCTAAATATTGCCTCAGGGCAGTTCGGGGATCTAAAAGCCCAGAGGTTGGTTGGGCAAGGGTTGTTACTGCTGCAATCAGATTTCTTGCTCGGTATTTTATTGTAATGGCATAAGTAATGACTATTTTTGTCTATAAGAATTATTAATAACAGCCTAGATATCAACACACTCTGAAAGCAAAAGTGCAGAACGTGTCAGTAGGAGAAACTGCTCAATATAATCTGAAAGGACAAGTTTGATAATACCATGTGGGCTGTTGTGTGATGTGAGGTTGGAGATTTGTCATTCAAATTGGTTATCAGAGTTGAAGGTGGGAAATTGTTGAAATACGTTTAAAGTGATAGTTTTTTCAGCTGTTTACTAAGAAACAAAGATAGGTACTGCCCTTCAAACATTGTTTCGTCCTTCACTGTGACACTGCAGAATGCCAAGGTCATAAATGAACGCATTTGAGAAGGTTATTGAGTGACAATGTCAAACGTTATTGATATATGACCATGCTTGAAGTCTTAAACATTGTCAAGGTCACGCTGTCTGTCCTTCCTCTCATCGATCTAAAGGAGGATTTATTGTGTGCGGCTAATATAGTGTACTTGGTTAAAATGAGTGCAAATAAATTGCAGTTTTATTTAAAGAATTTATGACGCCTGGGACTGAAGGAAATGCTGAGGTAAATGAATAGGTTTACACCTCCTGTCATTGAATGTTAACGCGCAGTGAGGAAGTATGGAAATTTCGGGGAGGAAAGAGTAGGAACAGTAAGATAATTTTCCCTGCAGAAAGTTGCCAGAGGGCTGGGAAGTAAGTTTCCCATTGGAGTTGTGAATATACAGGAGTTGGTATTAATGTTGGAGCATGGACATCTAGGCATGAAGGCCGATTGATTGAGCAATAATGGGAAGGGGAATATTATCATACTTTTGGAAGGCGGGGGGTAGAGGTGTGGAGAAAAATGTTCTAAATTGATCTAGAACTATTGACAGCTGCTACAACACACTAGGGCAGTTTAAATAAACAGGATGGTGCGCTTAGCAGAATGTTCTCATGCAGATAAATGAAAACAAGCTAGAAATGCCCTTGTGGAATGTAGGAACATTATAGCAGGTTTGTGGTGTCTAAACTCATTTGTGGGAATAGGAACGACTGCTCATTAGCAACGGCATTTTATAGGTTGTAATCTAGACTGTTGCCAGTTTCGGCAGGGTTCTCATCTATTTGGGTCGACAGTCTATTTCCTGAAATGGAGATGGAAATTCAAGTGTGGAAAGCTAATGAAGAGGATGCAAAAGCAAAGTTAACAAAAGTTTTATGATTCAGGTGAAATTTATTTATTATTTCTATGTCCCAAGAAGGGCACAATGTGATGCTGCAGCAGAGATAATATCAGGTTTCACTTTAACTCAAAATCTATTTTCAGCATGTAAGGAAGTTAAATGAGTAACTGCTAAATGGGCAAATAATTTTGTCCAGGAGGATGAGGGAGGCAATGCTGGATGGGCATTCATATGGCTCGTTCCAATAATTAACTGGATGACACACAGAATGCACTGGTGCCACATGGAGCAGGACAGGATGTGCATAATGAAAAAAAAAAACGATGTAGTTCAGGTATCCCTTCCTTGCCACTAATTCTTGTAAATCTGAAGAAAGAAATTGGATTTAAATATTTATTTCCTCGCAACGCATGATATCGTGATACTAATTCCAAAGAACTTGGTGCATAACTTCAATGAGACAGCACGAATTGAACAACAAAAAAAATACGCAATATGTTTTCATACCGGTGACATGGAAACTGTAGAATCAAACTGTTCGACGTCTGCATGTTCTTCCCAGAGATAGTGAACTCTGTTCTATAGTGTTTTTCATAAAGGGTAAGTATGTGTATTGTTGATATGTTTACTTTAATGCAACGTGGATGCCTTTTCTACCATTAATGCTTTCAGTTTTTTTTTCCTGGTAGGTATTACTGATTTGTCCTTCAAATATCACCTATCCGAGACGTGAACTTTTGTCCTTAATATCATTACCATGCCAGTTGTTTGGTGTTCACTACATCATTGCATTTAATGTTGTCTTTCTGATCATTTATCCCTAATATTTTTATGTTGTTTTAAATTTGCTCCCTCTATTCAAAAATAAATAAGTATCTTTCTTCAGTCATGGGAAATAGACACCGCTGGCTGGCCAACAATTATTACTCGTCCCTAGTTCTGAGGGCAGTTCAGAACTGACCAATGTTCTGTGGCTCTGGACTCGCATGTTGGCCAGGCCAAGTAAGGATGGCAGATTTAATTCCCTGAAGGATAATAATGAACAAAACGTCTTTTGTTTTTTGTTTTGATAATCGAGATTATGTTCGTGGTCATCAGTAAATTCTCAATTCCAGATTTTATTTTATTGAAATAAAATTCCACCATCTTCCATGTCGGGATTCCAACCTACATCGGCAGAATATTAGCTGAGTTTCTGCATCAATAGTCCAGCGATAATACCAGTAGGAAATCCCTTCCTCCAACATAGCCCACTACATTCTCATTTTAGTTCCGAAGAAGTCAATTTTCAGTTAAAAGTCTTAACTGTTGCTTTGCCTCCAGATTGCTTCCCAAATTTGCTGCGTTTTGATTGAAATTCTTGTCTTCAGTTCAGATTACCCCTCCCTTACTATAGAGGTTCTCTTTTGAATATGTAATAGCCTTGTTTCAGATGACAAATTGGAATTAAAATGTGACCTGTCTGTTGAGCTGTTCAGTCACATTCTAACAATTTGTAGCTGTTTTTTTTGCGCTCTGAATTTGTTGGTACACAATTAATCCTATCCTGTTGGCATTAGGCATTTGTTAAAAGATCGTGAACTCGATTTCTGCTAAGTGTCTGCAAACTTACACTGAGATCATTCCAGTCAATTCATCAATATCTTAAAGTAACTCTGTCAATACGTAGTAAAAACAAAATTAAATAGAACACAATTTTAGAGTTTGTTTACCTGCACTTTTGCCAAGTAACTGTTTCACTGTAATCCGAATGCATATTGGATCTTGTCAACAAAAGTAATATGCAAGAAATGGAGATCATAAATCATAGTAACAGTCTACTGGATAATTTTATTATAACAATTCGAAGACCACTCAGAATAAATCTCAGGAACAATTTTACACAAATTTCCAGTTAAATACATCTTTTAATAAAACATATTTCAGAACTTAGTTTAAGGGCCATGTTAGATTGTTTTTGAAGTGCAGGTATTTCAGTACGTAAAGGAAAGATTGATTTAGTTAATGCTATATTCAAAATATTTCTGAACGCGAATCATAGAAACATAAATTCCTAACTGTTCAGAAGGACTGCATTTGACCCATTGTTTCTGTGGCATACACGAACCCACTCGGTCTGATTCCCACAACACCATGCATTTATCTTACTTATTCTCCCTGACACTATCCAGCGAAGCTGTGCGTGTTTGGACTTTGGAAATAAACCGGAGCAACTGGCGGAGAGCCCTATTACACGGATAGAACGTGCAAACGTCACTAAGGCAATGACCGAGATCGGAATTGACCTGAGGTCCCTAGTGCTTTATCGAAGCCGTGATAGCCATCGTGCCACAGTGTCACCTCATGAATAACTAAAACAAGATAATGCATTCCGATTTTGCGAAGGCAATTTACATTTGTAAAGTTTTCCTGATAATCATTCCAATCTGAATTTTGTGGCTATCGGTCTACAAAAAAGGACATATTTATTAATGCAATTACTGAATGAATAACTGAAAAATCTTAGGCCATATTTCATCCAGTTGTTGTCACCCAAGTTCAGGAATGATCTGAGAGTGTTTTTTTTTGGAGAAACTAAGTGTACTTGGAATAATGGATATAGCGCAAATAAGTCTTACTAACTTCAATTAATCTACTTGCCAAAAAAAACAAGGTGAGGAAGGTTCTGAAACAGGCGTTGTATTATGACATTCTCTTATTAATGGCATAGTATAACAATTAGCTATAGGCTAATTGACAAAACAAATTCGTTGCGATCTGATTAGGGACACGCAGCATGGATTTGTTAAGGGGAGCTCCTGCCTTACAAATCTGCTGGATTTTTTTGAGGATGTGACGCAAACGGTGGATGAAGGGCGAGCCGTTGATGTTGTCTATATGGATTTTAGTAAGACGTTTGAAAAAGTCCCTCATGGGAGGTTAGTTGAGAAGATCAAGGCTAATGGGATACAAGGACAGGTAGCTAGATGGATAAGTAACTGACTTGGTAATATGAGACAGAGAGTAATAGTGGAAGGGTGTTTCGCTAGCTGGAGGTCAGTCACTAGTGGTGTGCTGCAGGGCTCGGTACTGGGACCTCTTCTATTTGTAATACATATAAATGGCTTGGAAGAAGGAATAAGTGGAGTGATCAGCGTGTTTGCAGATGATACAAAGATGGCTGGACTTGCGGATAATGAGGAGCATTTTCAGGCGATGCAGCACAACATAGATAGGCTGATAGCTTGGGCAGACAGATGGCAGGTGGAATTCAGTCCTGATAAATGTGTGGTGATGAATTTCGGGAGAAAGAATGTAGGGGGGAGGTATATGATAAAGGGTAGACCTATAAAGAGTATAGAAACGCAGAGGGACCTGGGGGTGCAGGTGAACAAATCTCCAAAGGTGGCAGAGCAAGTGGAGAAGGTTGTGAAGAAAGCATATAGCATGCTAGCCTTTATAGGAAGGGGTATAGAGAATGAGAGCTGGCCTTTAATGTTGCAGTTGTATAAAACGCTGGTTAGACCTCATGTGGAACACTGCGTCCAGTTCTGGTCGCCTTACTACCGGAAGGACGTGGAGACTCTGGAGAGGGTGCAGAGGAGGTTTACCAGGATGTTGCGTGGTGTGGAAGGTCAGAGTTACGAGGAGAGATTAGACAAATTGGGACTGTTTTCCTTAGAAAGACGCAGACCTAGAGGAGATCTAATAGAGGTGTACAAGATTATGAAGGGGATAGATAGAGTAAACAGGGTTAAGCTTTTTCCTAGGATGGACTCAAATAGCATGAGGGGACACGGGCTTAGGGTGAGGTGGGTAAGGTATAACTTGGATGCTAGAGGGAGTCTTTTCACACAGAGGGTGGTGGGGGTATGGAATGCGCTGCCAAGTAAAGTGGTGCAGGCAGGTGGAGTTATTTAAGAAATACTTAGATGGGCACATGAACAGAATGGGAATGGAAGGCTATAGAAAACTGATTTAAAATAGGGATCATGAGCCTTGGGAGTCCCTGGGAAGTGTGTAAATAGATGATGATATTGATGTACTTGTTTTTATCCAACAGGTGCTTTTGGTCCACCTTGTTGTCTAATGAGGGGCATACACGCGATGGGTCGTGAGAGGGCTGCTCTTGTATCTTTTCGAGAGTATCCTAGTGCTTCACGTCGTTAGTGTACGCTTGACCTGGACCATTTGATGGGCAACACAACAGCTCAGTGACTATCGCTGTGCTGTGCAGATACATGGAGTTGGGCCTGTGTCTGTGGGAGTTTGCACATCCTCCCCGTGCTTGCGTGTGTTTTCTCCGCGCGCTCCGGTTTCCTCCCACATCCCAAAGATGTGCTCTTAGGCTAATTGGCAAAACAAATTCTCCCTAAGTTGTCTCATATTTGGTTTTTAATCCATAGATCTATAAACATGGACAGGGATCGCGGGTAGAGGTGGGAACATCGGGGTGGCGGCGCGGGCTCGTTGTTCCGAAGGGCCTGTTTCCCGTGCTGTTTTGTTCTTTGCTTTTTGTTCTAAATTGTCTCAAATTTGGTTTTTAATCCATAGATCTATAAACATAGTCAGGGATCATGGGTAGAGGTGGGAACATCGGAGTGGCAGGACAGGCTCGTTGGGCAGAAGGGCCTGTTTCCCGTGCTGTTTTGTTCTTTGTTTTTTGTTTACATTATGTTTTCGCAAGAGAAGCAAAAATCATGTAGAGGCTGTAAGAAAGCACTATTTTGTGTAGAGCGGAAATGGTTATGAGTTGTGATTTGCTGCCATGCGGCTAAGAAAGAAACTTTGAAAGGTTTGAAGACCAATTGAATCAACTCTTCAAGGAATTATGCCTTCCGTGTTGCAAAGTCATAGTAACTAGATGGTTAATATGTTTCTGCAACGAGAAGCAGCATTGCCTTACTTGGATGTATGGCTTTCTTCTGTGCTGTAAGTTTTTAAGTCTACCTTTCGAAGTCATTTAACTGACGTCCTGTATGACATTGAATATTCTTCCTAATTGGTTCACAATCTTTGGTGGGATTGTTGAAAGCAAATTGATTTTGTTGTTTTTTCGTGTTTGTGACTTCTGCGTTTTCTGTCGATAAATCTGGCAACGATAAGATTCTTAGTCCGAAATTTCCTCGGCGAAATTATAGAGCTGCCTTCTCTAACTGCTGCTAGTACGAAGACAGGATAGCAGAGACAGTCTTAAAGACGTTATTATGGTTTCCTTTGATTCTTCATAGCTCGGCGTACGTTAAACCACAATTCACAACTGGTCCTGACAGTCTGTTAAAGGTGCAAACTGGCGTTTGAGAAAGTAGACAAACATCTAGTTCTCCAAAACTAGCAAAAAACAACAAAACCCAGTGTAATTTACTTGAATCCTCAATAACGAGTTTCCGGTGCCTGGCATGATGCTAATATGGAATGCAAATGACACTATTTCTTTCCGTTCTATAAAACAGTTCATTACATCTTATAAATTCACAATCAATTAACACCTTGGACACAAAGCGAAATAGCAATTTTCATTTGAATGGTCGGTTGAATTGTTGAATAGCAATTGTCGAATTAAGAATTTGAATGGAGACAGCGACTCAATAGGCTACTTGAACATCAATAATTTTAACGAAATATTTTAACGAAAAAAGGACAGAGTTTAGCACAATATAAAAATGATTGGAATTTTTTAAGAAGTAACACTTTTGAAGTCTCAAACATCTATAAAAAAAACCTTAATATGATTTGACATGAACCACATTCCCGAAAGACTGACAGCTGTGATGAGTACCTCCCTACGAGACGAACATGTATCCTCAAATTCATACACTTCGCTGAACATTATTAACAATGATCACTGTTCCTTTTGTCCTGCGTTTGTGACGAATGACCCTATTGAACATAAAGATATCTGTGAAGGCTGATTGGCCAGTGAGTCATTTACTTGTCATGCACAGCTGGATTTGACAGGGCAGTCGACCAGTGAATCGATTCATTGTACATGAGGTGGCTTATCATTGTCTTCTGCATACTACTTATGCTGCTTGGCAGGGACATAGTTTTACAATGTAGCTTCAACAACTTAGCATCATTTATTTGGATGTCTGGTGTTGTTCTCCGCATGCCGACCTGGGCTCAAATTGGCTAGGACTGCAGTTATTTTAGATGTATATTAATACTTTAGATGATGAAATTAAATATGTTTTTCAAAAATTTGCAGATTGCACCATGCTCGTAACGGTGAACAGTGACGAGGAGAAAGTTAATGTGTTTCATTGTAATTTAGGTAAGTTGAATGAGTGGGGCAATGCATGACAGATGCAGTACAATATGGTTAAATGTGATGTCATCAGGTTGTCTAGCGAAACATGAAATCAAAATATTATCTGAATAACATATATTAAGAGAGGAGAACTTGCAATGAGATCTCGGTAATCGTTTACATCATTCACTGAAATTAAGGATGCTTGTGCAGCATGACTAAAGAGGGCATATTGGTGGATTGGCTTTATTAATAAGATCCTTGGAGAACAGAAGTAAGGATTTATTTTGCCTTTGTGTGACCACACCTGGAATACTATGTGCACTTTTGGTCAGCTCATCTAAGGAATAATTACTCGCTAAAGAGGAAGTTCACCGATGGTTTATCGGTCTAATTCCCGGGATGGCGAGACTGACGAATGAAAAAAGAGTCACTTAAGATTAAATTCGCTGGGAGTTTTAATTAATGGTTGGGGGAGCCGGAGGTGGGGGGGGAGGGTTGCGGGGGAAGAGGTGTGCCTAGCGTCTTATAGAAATCAATAAACTCGATGTAAATTGTAAATTTAGTGGGACGTCTTTGCCAATGCATGAATGGAATGGGAACAGAGGGATATCAGTCGGACAGCATAGTGGGTGCAGGCTTGGATGCCGAAAGACCTATTCCTGTGCTGTATTTTTTTTTCTTGTGTTTTCTTTGTTCTTTGCAATTCTAACAAGTTTTAGAAAGTATTGATGCAAGAGAGACTATAGATCATTTAGCATTGTAAGTAGAAAAAAAAAGCCTTAACTCATAGGATGGTAAGCCTGTAAAATTGGCCACTAGAGAGAAATGCTAAGGCCTAAATATTGTGTGTTTTCACGAGGAATTTATCTGCACATCTAAAGATGAAAGAGGTATAGGAACATCGGCGACAGGCGGGAAAAATGTTATAAGTTACCTGATCAGTCACCGTACCAATAAATTGTGGAGCAAGCTTGAAGGATGATTGGCCAAGTCTTGAACCTATTTTCAATGTTTCGATGATCGCTAAATAGTTCGAATCATTAATGTATACTGGTGCTGAAAAGACAGTCAATCACTAGTCGTAACTGATGTGATATACAACCGGCCAGAAATAGTATGTGACAGCTGAAAAAAAAAAGTTGTCGATCTGAACACAATTGACGTGCAAATGCAAGTTTTTGAAGAGTGCAGAGAGCACAAAGCACAGCAGGACAAAAAAAACCTCAAGTGGAACATAGGTGTGTTAAGCTGTGATTGGATAAAGTAAATTAGATAAAAAAAGTAAATTAAGGTTATGAAATTGAGAGGCAACAGGAGAATCCAGCAAGTGAAAAGATGAGAATGTCAATTGCGAAAGCAAGACAACTAATCAGACCGAAGGGTATCTTTTGTGTCGATATTGGAATCTATAATTGACTTCCAATAGACTATAAGAATTACAATTTGTTGACCATGGGCAATGTTCTATCCTGATGGGGCAGCGATCTCATATATGTGAAACATGGTGTGGAGAAGGTTATGTATGAATGATGTTAATTACACCGATGCATAGGTAGAAAGATAGATACAGAGCGAGAGAGGTGCGTATATTGCTCTCAAGCTGAGTCAGAATACATTTGCACTCTTTGGATTCTCCATACTTACTGCTCTTTTTCAGAAGTTGTTGGCAATCTAAAAAAAAATGTTTGCACTATAATGAAAGCCATTGTATCTGCAGTCGTCTTAACACCATTGTGTTTTTTAATATTACGATTATTAATAACCAAGTAAACTCAGTTCATTACAACCCACTATTTTCATCAGAGTGAAAGTACTGATATCAATAAATGTCAAGTGAATAATTGTTTCGATTCATATCATGATAACAGCAACGAATGGCTTCTTATCATATCTTGCGGAAGTAAGTAAAATGTATCTATACATTTTCTGAAACAATCCACTTCGGTTTTTTTTTATTTCTACAAATCAGTAGATGTGAAGGTGACTACTATTCTTCAGGCGATTATATATCAGACTCTGCCTATGGCAAATCACAATTTATCTTCTTTTACGTACATGAAACGCCTTTAATGAATATTTGAAATTTGCACCCACCACAAAACAGCATGTTGCGATTTTAGGTTTCTGGACCTAAACACCAAATGAGTTATGAAACCTGACTTGATCTTCACAATTTCTCTAATTGAGGAGTATGAGGATGAGATGCTTGACTGCCGCTTTAATTTTACAGACAGATTAGGGATTTCTAATCAAAGCAAGATTTGTTCAAAACACGGTTTCTGCATCATACTGTGTAAATGAGTCAACTTAAGTTTAACATTTCAAAAATAATTAAACATGAAAGAAAATAACTTTATTTTTCTGAATGAACAGTATTTAAAGGCCAAATAAGCTGCATTGCCCCTTAGAAATAAATGCCACTTCAAATATAATTAGTAAACATGACAATTATTGATTTAAATTGCATCAACAACAATAAAGTTTTCAGGCAGTCCCCCATCCACCCCCACCCCCACCCATCAACCCCCGCCCCGGGTGAAGCATTCTACCGTTGTCTTTAAGCAACTCCAGCTT
The DNA here is from genome assembly GCA_024679065.1 of Sphyrna mokarran. Classification (NCBI taxonomy): domain Eukaryota; kingdom Metazoa; phylum Chordata; class Chondrichthyes; order Carcharhiniformes; family Carcharhinidae; genus Sphyrna; species Sphyrna mokarran. The sequence continues at coordinate 100,684,977 of JAGIQG010000009.1, forward strand.
ATAACTAAAAATAGAACGTTGCCTATCTTTCTGCAATATAACTAAATATTCTCCTAAACTGAAATATCACGTGGCCTTGTATACCGAAACATAAACTCCAGCTTCCTTTTTTTTTAAATCAGCAAATCTCCAGGATCTTTATTTTAAAGGCAATAGTGTATCAGTCCACTTCTAACTGAAAAGAAACTAAATGGTTACAATAAATAAACAACCTCCTTTCCCAGTCTCTGAGTCACATGTCCTTTCAGACATACTGCCTTTATGTAAAAAAAAGCTGAACGTAAGGACATCCCTCTAAGCATAAAATAAGTCAATTGCAATGTATCTTCAGCATCTTTACTGTAAGCTTTTTTGTAATGAAATTGATGTGCTTGCATGGATCAGATAATTATTTAAAAATCAAAAGTGATGAGGTATGGATCAAATTCAATTGCAATCCATGCATGTAAGAAAACATTCATTTCTCATCGAAATCGCCTCATAAATGTTATGGCATAAAATGCTCCAAAATTACTTTCTAAATATATTAATATTCTAACTTACCTGAATATCTTGCTGCTAGGGCGGCACAATCCGCTGTTTCAAAGAAAATAAAACACAGTGAATATATCAATATACATGAGGACACTGAATTATTTGTTAATAATATTTTGGATCACATGGAATGTGGAAAACATCTGGGGCGAAATTCTTCTGAGCGATGCTCAAATCTATATTATTTGTCTTGCATTCATGGATTTCATTGTTTAAACATTCCGGGAAAAAAGTTCAGCTTCACAGCAGGAGAGAGTGTGATTGTAAGTATATATTATAAGGAAGATAAAGAAAGTGTAAACAATTATGTGGACCCGTAAATAGAAAACGGTGGGTTGAACTTAACTGAGAGTTTATCAGTTATCACAGCAAATCTATAGTGGCGAATATGGAAAATAAAGAGCTCCTCGTGTGTATTTTACCTGGAGAACACAACGAATAAATTGATCAATAGATGAATCCCTCAATAGACCGTGCAGAGAGCATTAAGGTGAATTGTGTTGACAAATGGTATGGATGTAGAACATTTATTAAAGAGATTGGTCCGTAAGGGTGTGCAGAAACAAAGCCATTTCTTTCATATTCCTATAACATTAGAAAAGCATTTTCAAAGAATTCATGGAACAGTGGATATGTTGGGATTTGTTCTGTGAGCCCACGCATTGTTAGAATATGAAGGTTGTGTTAAAATGTAACAAACATTTATTCGGCCATATCTTGCTGCTACTTCTGATTCTGTGTGCCTTAAGTTTGGTAGGATGTGGCAGCATTTGGAAATTTATAGTGGCACTATTTGCCGAGGCGATTCTCAACAGAGAGAAAAAAAAGAGTAAAAAATTGCAACAATAAGGAGGAGTTGAAAAGGCGGCGGCTCTTTTCATTTGAGAGTATAGTAGGAATGTTTCTAGAGGTATTCGAGCTACTGAAAGGTGTACACTGTTGAAATCATGAGAATATCTTCCCTTTAATAATCCACCAGGAACTTAGGAGGTAGATTTAAAATGATCTGGAGAATCAATAGAACTGAGAAGTGGAAAACAACATTCACCCAGAAAATTTAGGCTGAGTGCATAGAACTCCGGGTGAGGCAGATCGGAACGGGAGCTTCTGAGGAAACCAAAATGAAATTGTGTTTTCATCAGAAAATTATATGCACAAAGATAAGTGTGACAATTTGGACTTACATAATACTCGCTCAGCAAGCCTTTGCAGACACTGCAAAGCACCTTATTACCTTCTGCATTATAAAGACGTCGGGATATTATGAAAAAAGTATAAGTATGAAAGAAGCAAATAAATAAATCCACATACACAAAACAGAGGTAGTCCAGACACTTGGTGGTTTTCAGATTGTTAAAGAGGAAACATTGACTCGGCTACTCTAGTTAAAATTTATACCTCACCACAGTTATCAGACGATAAAGTGGTTCATCAGAATGGAATTTCATCAAGAGCTGTGAATAATGTCCTGCTCCGTTCACACTTAGGCTCACTGTTGATAGTAGAAAAATGTTCAGCTGTGCACGTCACTCTAATGTTAAGGGAAAAAAAATGCAAAATCAGTAATAACAGCGATAAAGCAAAAAATTAGAATTCAATACTTGACACTGCTCACGGATTATGTGTCAGAATTGATTACTCGATGCATTATAGCAAGGCACCCTAAAATATAATGTATTCGGAAAAGTTAGGTTGGCTTCCTGAAAGGTTTAGCCTTGTTAAAAAAAAAGTGGCCTGTTTGAAGAAATCCAATATGCTGTGCATAAATTGTACGTTGTGTTCCGGAACGAATTTGTATGGCACAATAACAATTGTCGTGGGCGTTCACAGTTAAGGCTGGATTGGAAATCAGCTGGCTGGCAGAAGTGAGAAAGCACACATGTATTCATTTTTTTTTTGATTGATAGTGTTTGATTAATGGACAGCTGCAACGATCTGCACCAGGATGTGAAAATGTCTTTAACATTTACGTCAATCACTTCAGCGAGTGAAGACATTCTTTCCACATTTGAAGGCAATACAAAATAATTATGACATATGTTGTGAAAAAAATACGAATAGGTAATGGTTGGATAAAGATAGTTCGTGTAATTTGATGGAAATCCGGCAGATACAGTACAATGTGGAAAAGTGCGAAAATATTTACTTTGGCAGGAACTCTAGAGGAAAACAGTATTAATAAAATTGAAAATTACTACAGAACGCCGCTGGATCATGTACACTCATGCATGAGTCACAAAAAATGTTGGCATGATGATGTAGCATGTAATAACAAAAAAAATAGTGAACTGTTATATTTCCTTATGAGAGAGATGAAAATCAAAGTAGTTAAGTGGTAATGGTGGTAATTTATTAAATTTACTATTCGTAATTTACCAAAACTCGCTGGACTCTGGGATGGTTCCCGTAGATTGGAAAACAACAACGTGATACTACTATTTAAGATTGTGGTAGACAAAAGACAAGTAACTATAGGCCCATTAGCTTAACTTCTGTAGTAGGAAAAATGTTTGAATCCATATCAAGGAAGAAATAGCGAGGTATCTGAATATAAGCTGTCACATTCGTACGACACAGCAGAGGTTCATGAAGGACAAGTCATGTTTGACTAATTCGGTGGAATTGTTTGAGAACATTGCAAGTGCAGTAGGTAACGGGGAACCTGTGGATATGGTATATCTGCATTTCCAAAAGGCATTTGACAAGGTGCCACACCAAAGACTGCGACATAAGATAAAGGTGCAAGGCGTTACGGGTAATGCATTAGCAAAGATAGTGAATTAGTTCACTAACAGAGAGTAAGGACTGAGGGGTAAATGATTTTTTTTTTTCTGGTTGGCGATTGTGGACGTGTAGTGTGCGTCAGGGATCAGTGTTGGAATCGTTATTGTTTACGATTTACATAGATGATTTGGAATTGGGGACCAAGTGTAGTGTGTCAAAATTCGCAGATGACACGAAGATGACTGGAAGAACAAAGTGTGCAGAGGACGCTGAACGTCTGCAAAGGGTATAGACATGACAGTGAGTGGGCGAGAGTCTGGCTGATGAAGTGCAATGTGGGTAAATGTGAAATTATCCATTTTGGTAGAAATAACAGCAACGCAGACTATTATTTCAATGGTAAAAAAAAAATACAGCATGGTGCTGTGCAGACGGCTCTGGATGTTTTTTTTTTGTGCAACAATCATAAGGAATTGTTTTGCGATGCAGTAGATGATTAAGAAGGCAAATGGAGTTCGTTCCTGCATTGCTAGATGGATCGCGTTTAAAAACATCATGGTTAAATTGCAGTTGTATAAGATGCTGTTCAGGCCAGACCCGGAGAACTGTGTACAATTTTGATCTACTAATTTGAGAAAGGGCAAACCTGCCCTCGAGGGGATGCAGCTGAGATTCACAAGGTTGATTCCTCAGTTGAAAGTTTTGGCTTATGAGGAGAGACTAAGTAACCAGAGCTACACTGATTACAGTTCAGAAGAATGAGGGAATGTCTGTTAGAAACATATAAGTTATGAAGGGGATATATAGGGTAGAAGCAGGGAAGCTGTTTCCATTGACGATAAAACTGGAACTTAGGGGCATGGCCTCAACATGTGGGAGATGATTTAGGATTGACTTGATGAGGAACTTCTCCACACAAAGAGTTGTGAATCTGTGGAATTCCCTGCCCAGTGAAACAGCTGCGGCTATCTCATTAAATGATTTCAAAGGCAAGGAAAGATAATTTTTTGAAGGAATTAAGGGTAATTGTGAGTGTGTGATTAAATGGAACTGAGTCTAAGGAAAGATCAGCCATGGCCTTAACTGAATGGCGGAAATGCCTCGAGGGGCCAGATGGTCGACTCTTGCCTCTCGTTTTGATGTTCTTATGTTTTTTTTTTCGTTGTTAACAGGACATTGGTGAAATTGCACCTTGAATTTTGTGTGCAATTTTGCTCGTCTTGTTTCACTAATTCTAACAATTCATTGGATGAATGCCGAGGTAGTTGAATAGACTGATTCGCATAATGATTGTGTTGTGTCCTAAAATATGTGTGATTGTCTTTGTCCCTTGGAGTTTGCAAGAGTGAAACGTGTATTGGGTCTATCCGACAATTAACGCTGTCGACAAAACAAGCTTTCTTTTTGCATTTGAACGAGAATTGTGTGGTAGTTTTTCAAAAATATAAAACAAATATCAGAATAATGTTTTCTCGTGGAGGGATGTGCGATGTTGGAATTCACTTTCCTAGACTGCGCAAGTAGGACCACTGAACATTTCTTTTTCTTTCAGAAGGATGTAGATCGACGTTTGTCTCTAAAGCAAATCAGTTGTAGATGACGACCTTGGAATTGAATACAAACAGATCAACCGTGATGTGCTGAAGTAGTGTAGTTTGTTATTTTGCGAATAATTCGTATATTTGTATGTAGTTTATATTCATTAAACTTTAGTAGCGGGGAAGATTGCAACAGATAACTCATGGTACAATTGTTATCCTATTTGTCAAATATGAATTATTAAGGAAAGCCAGTTTGAAGTTCCTGATAAAGCAATAGTTCCCTAAAAGGCTGGATATTGTGTGTGCGTGTGTGTGTGTGTGAGTGTGCGCGAGAGAGAGAGAGCGCGCGAGCGCGTGCATGCGTGTGTATGTGAGTTTGTGAGTGCATTAGTGTAATTAACTTCCAAAAGGCATTTGTTAAAGTGGCATGCAAAAACATATGAAGCGTACTATTTTGTAATCTGGAGTAAAGGAGATAGTTATGACAAATGTTCAAATTATAGAAATCCAAAGTACGGTTTATTGGATTTTTCCCAGCTGAAATAAGATGTCCAGTGGATTATCACAGGGAATGATGTTAGAATCCTTATGTTACCTTTCGTTTTAATGACCCCCGGCACTGACATTTGTTTCTATTAATTTCGGGATATCATAGAATTTGCAATGATTATGAGAAACATAGTGCCACAATTCAAAATATACAGAACGGTTGCTGAACCGGCGGATAAGTGTCACATTACGTTTATTGCAAGTCATTCGTTGTGGTCGGGAGGTGACACGAAGGGACTGTCGCAAAATACTGAAATTTTGATCGACGTACAGGAACAGAAGTGACCAAGTGAAAATGTTGATATGACATTGGTGGTGCAAACCAGTTGCCACAATAGTTTATGAACAATGCAGCTTCGAAAGTTTTATCAATATTGATATAGAATACAAGACGTTCAGGTTATGATAAATATTTCTGAACCTGTTGTTTCATCTCAATTGAAATAAAGTGCCCTTTTATGTCGACTCTACGATGCGGAGATGCAGGCGTTGGACTGCGGTAAACACAAGAAGAACTGTGACAAGAATAAGTCCAAAATGTTCATTTGGGAGCACATGCCACTAACACTAACTGATGTCGACTCCACACCGGGAAGACTGCCAAGCTTTGTGTCTGAACGCAGAGAAATATTCACGAAAACAAGCCCAATAGTGAGAAATTTCAGTATTTTCCGGTATTGACGCAGCCAATATTTGGGTGTGAGGGTGTGATGGAGGATTTGGGGAGAATAATACGCTTTCAGGTGATAAATTCAATCTATATTTATAATTATATTCAAGAACTTCGTTAGTGCAAAATCGCTCGTTATAATGAAGATTCAACTCATGAACTATACAAAGATAAATCAATATTGTATCTATTCGAAATAACAAACTCCATATTCTCATTAAATTCGTGTTCGGGAAGATTTACTTTGGCCTTCTTCTAATTGTGCTGCCAAACCATTTGGAATCGGCACTACTTATGGCGCCGTTATGTATTAAAGGAATGCAGTTGGATAAACTTATCATATCAAAAGTTTTTTTTAAAAAATGCGAATTTAAATAAGTTATGTGAACAAGATGAGAAATATTGATATTTTCGTGACGTAGGCGATTTCTAGCCGATTAAACATATTTTTAAACAGAATACATGAGGCACTGATAAGAGTACCATTAAGAATTAAACGATTCTTGAAGCAGCATAATAAGCTAACGAGGCAATAGTTCCACATGTGTGGATGCAGTAGGAAGAATAAACGAGTAATTATGATTGTAAAACAAGCATTTACTATAAATAAAAGTGTTTATTTTGGCCATGGGTTTGGTTAAAATAGAATAGAACCTCGTGAGTTGTCGAGTTTACGAATTCAATTCATAAAGTTGCAGGTAATACTGATTCGTGTAGAAAGATATGATGCAAAAAACTATGGCTCCATTAATATGTAGAATAGTAATTTGACTTGAAATATTGGCTAAGTAGAGAGCTACCATAAACAAGCCTTCCATGATAATCGCAATCGTGCATGAATGCTGCAGGATATGCCTGAAAACCTGTACATACAGCTTAAATGTCCTGCAAACGTTTGACTAATTCATGCTGAGCAACAATCATAGATTCGATAGAGGTATTCGAATTGGACATACATGTGTGTGTAATTTTCAGTTTTACTTACGCGACCACAGTGATCCTTCACGAGGGATTTCCACATAGAAACGGCAGGCAGCCGTTACATTAACAATTCCAATCAACGTATTTGTAACTTTTTACGATCAGAGTTGTGCTGCCATTCTTAGCGGGAACGCAATAGATCTGAATTCCGGTCGCCAGTAAGAGGATTTAGCAATTTAGTGACGCTAACTAGTGAGGATACTGATAGTTTTATATATTTTATGTATTGTACGAATCAGTGTCTATTTCAGCGGAAAGCAGGCTGCAGCAAGGCATGTTGGTCAAAGCGAATACTTCAAAACTAAAGGTTTGAAAACGCCATAGTTAGCAAAATAAGATTTATTTTGAAGGAAAACATATTGTAACATTTCTGAGCAAGGACATTCATTGTCTAGACTTATGGTGAAAAAGGTTCTTGGACGTTCGATTGCATCTGTATTCTGTTTGGCAATTATCCAAAAGGAATGTCCACGTCGTCATAAGGGTCTAGGTTAGTCAGGCAACAGGAAATTGCTTTTTTAGCCAAGATGGGAGTCAGCGTCCATATTTACTGCCGAATAAGCTTTCATTATGCCGGATGGTAAAATGCAATAAGCTGAGAATGTCGGGAATTATTATTACGCATGCATGCTAAATGTAGTTTATTTTCAGCTAATATAAATGATTGGTAAGAAAAGTTCTACTCGGTTCGTTTTTTTTTCATTCTAAGCATTAGAATGATCAGACAGTTTCCATTGCTCCATCTCCCAACTATTTAACTCGAAAATGATCTTTTTGCAGCTGCTTTTTTTTCCTTTGACAAACTGCTTAGTCTGTATATAGAGATGTCTGCCTTGTGGGCTTTGTATTATCTAAAGTTAAGGTAGTACTGATAATTTCGATTGACTCCATAACATGTCGACTCTCTTTCGATGATTGCATAAGTAAGGTATACCTTAAGGCAGTCCTTTTTTCTTTACTCATGTAGGCACATGGAATCTTGACTCACTTCAATCGTTCATGGCTTAACTGACAATAATGTTCAACCTTTTCATTTTCCGTTTTATTAAATGTAATTTCCTAAATGAAATATCACGAACGATCAGTTTAATCCATAATTCAATTTTCCATTAATAACTATGTTTAAGATTGATGAATTGTAACATAAATTATTAAATGAAGAACCCAAGCGATATTGATAGTTTTCTGCCAGTGCAGAGTGATGTTACTAACCGATATTTTTATCTGTTCGTTTTTTTTAATAGCATAGAAATGAACTGGTCTCTGAAACATTGAAAGTGTATGTCCGATGAGGGTTTTTTTTTTGATACCTGAACTGCTCCGCCAATGAATATAATGGATGGCTCATGGATCAAAATCACAACTCTGCCGTTGATTGTTGTATTGCATAGGCATTTATATATTCATTTCGTTATTTATTTGTTTATTTATTTATTTTGTATTTCTTTTACATTCGTTGTTATTCCCTTCATTTACAGCGTTCTATGAAGCTTAAAAATGTTATGACTGCATGCCAAGCCACAACGAAAATAAGCACCATCTTAACATATATTCTGTCTAAGATTGTCAGAATTAAATGCGTTTTCATGAGATTCCTTATCACCCTTCTAAATGACAGCTAAGGCAGGGATTATACTTTTAAAAAATGCAGACTACAATTGTGCAATCGCAGAAAATAATCCCATTATACTTAACTTCATTCGTTATTTGGCCACATATATTTGCTTCAGTAAAGGTTCCATTGTAGTTTCACGAAGAGCTTACACAACTGCAAATCCGCATTCTTTTCCATATTAAAGTAGTTTTGCATTCAATGCAACATACATGTTTATGGCGAGCACTTTTTTTTTTGCAATTTCGGCAGTTATTGACTAGGCAGTTAAATATCATATTTCAGAATGGGATAAGAGAAAACACACAAATAAAAAGAAAACACACTTTTTTATATAGAGAGAGTTGCATATCTTACCCTGCCGTGGTGTGATATCTATGAGAAATAACATGTTTTTTTTTAATTTTCTAGTAAAAATACTTAAAGATTCCAGCATTTTGTTCCTTTTGTAATAGGCATAAATTCTTAATTGGAATCAGATAGAGGATAGGAGATTTCAATATTCATTCTGGTGGAATATGTAATAATAATAAATGTATGACGCTTCAACGAAATAAGAAAATTGCGACCACTATTGGTCTGCGCTTATGCTGCATTATTTTCTCCTGCTATTTCGCCTTTAAAATGCTTCAACAACTGAAACCATTGATGCTCCCGGCAGCACGCAGTTAAATCATCTGGCAAACGGCCTTAAATCGGATCTGGTAGGAGTAGTTTGAGACTTAAGGAAACATTGTCCAGCAAGACAAGCTTTCTGATGTCAAGCCCCATTTCTTTATTATACTGGCCCCTACTATGAAGACGAGGATGAATCGGTCAGATAACTTGATGGGATTAGTTTAGTCCTAGCAGTTCTAGTCGGTGTGGAGGATCGTTCAGTTGGGGAAGAGGTCGCCGTGATCTCATCTAGTGTCCGATAGGAGCAGTTTGGTTCAGACGGCGGTCGGTTGGATATACAGTTCTGAAGGATTGGGTCGTGCAGCTAGAGGAGTGGAAATTGCTCTGGTACGGCCAAGGTCGACGGGGCAAGTTGGATGTGCAAGTCGCAGATTAGCAGGAGCTCGATGCCAAGAAAGTGGTCGTTGGGAAAGGCAGGGTGCGACCGTTGGGTTGAGATTGTGGTTTCTGGCATGGTGAATTTGAAGACAAAGACGTTTGGGCTGAAAGGGAATGTCATTTGCAGATGGCTTTTCATGAGGGCTAAGGGAATTGTAGTGCGTTTTGGAGGGTGAAAGTTATCCATTTTCGTGACTCAGTGGCCATTGCCAGGGGAGGGGACGACAGTTAATGAAAGTGAGAATTCCTAAGAAGACAGGATAGAAACATTGGAACATAGAAAATAGGAGCAAGAGGGGACATTTTAATTCGAGCTCATTCAGCCATTCATTAATGTCATGGCTGATCATCCAAATCTAGAGACTAATCCTGTTTTTTTTTTGCCCATAACCTCTGATCTCATTTGTCCTAACTGTTGTTTTCAGCCATCTCCTGAATTCATTCAATGTTTCGGTGTCCACTACTTCCTGTTGTAATGAATTCCACTATTTCTAGAACCACTTCCTTAAATACTCTGGGATGTAGATTATCAGGCCCTGAGGATTTTTCCACCTTCAATCCCATCAGTTTTCCCAGTGCAACTTTCCTACTAATATTGACCTCTCTCAGTTATCTCTTCTCACTAAATCTTGCATTTTCCAACATTTCTGGCAGTTGATGTGGATTCTCTTTTGTGACGACAGAGCCAATATACGTATTCAGTTGCTCAACTATTGCTTTGCCCCGATTGTACATCCCCGCATTTATGTCTGAAGGTGACCTACATTTGTCTTTATCAACCTCTTTCTCTTTAGGCAGCTAATGAAGCTTTGTGTTGGTCATTATGATTTACTTTTATACTATAATGGGAGTATGGGTACAAGTCTTGGGAGTGCAATAAGTCAAGATGGGAATGAACGATTTTGAGAGTGTTCGCTCGTTCATCGCTATGTCTCGAGTGTGTAGCTTGCACATTGCTGTAAAATGTGATTTATTCTAACTCACAACGAGTAGCTCAAGATATGTTGCTGCAGAACATGTTGTTCCAGGGATCTTAACCGATTTTTAGATGGTTTCCAGTGCAGTTAAATTGTCCAACAGAAGCATGTTTTTTTCCAGGAAATTGGCCAGAAATCATTATATTGGGAATTTCCGAAACGGCTTCCCTGCTCACTTTTGTGGGATGGCCAACAATTTTGGGAAGCCCGGAATTCACGGGCCCTAATTGTAGAGCGAATTCAATAAAACCGAAAGCCACAAATCCAAATGAAGAACGTCATACAACAACTGGTCAAGTAACAGTTCAGAAAATTGCATGTTAAAGTCGAGAACCTTCACCCCAATAGCCTGCAACAATAGGATGCACAAAATCTACACTGATTTCGTTTTCACCCCTTGTTCCATAACATGCAATTTAGCACCATCTCATGTGCTTTCCACAGGTATTTAAAAGTTGTGGGGTTTCTCAAATCTATCACCCTGCAAGACAAAGTATTCCAAACGCTCACTGCATTTTGGATGGAAAATTCGTTCCTCAATTCCACGCTGAATCTTCTGCCCATCGCATCAAAACTCTGCTTTCTTCTTTTATGGCCCTTAAACGTATGTGAATAGCTGCACCCTATTCACCCTGTGAATCATTTACATAATCTTACACACCTCAATAGATTTTTCCTCAACCTTCTCAAGTCTCAAGAAATGAACCTGAGACCATACATTCTCTTGTTCATAACAAAACAGTTCTATACGGGGAGGCATATTGATGAATCTCATCTTCAATGACATCCTCCCATAGTGAAGCAAAGGGAACTTGACTCACTACTCCATATGTGGACTAAAGAACATTTCGCGTCACCCCCCCTACTCTTGAGACATACACAAAGACTAATACATGCAAGTGTCCCATATACCTTCTAAACAATCCTGTTTCACAGTTTTCACAAACTTAAGAATATGGAAACAAGCTCCTTCTATTCCATTCAGTTTGCTGGTGTCCTGTCTTTCACTGAATATTTCAGTGAGTTATTTCTCGTTCCCTCGGCAAGTTAAACATTATTACCATCCGGTCTCCAAAGTGACGATTCTTTGGGATGTTCTACTACTACGCATTTACGAAGATGAATTGCTGCCGGATCATCTGAATTTTGAGGAACTTTCAGACCCAAATTTCGTGTACAGCATTTCCAAATTACTTTATAGCACACCATCATTATTAACAGATATTACACTGTTACGTGACTCCTGGCTTGAAATGCTGTCTGAAAATGAACATTAAATTTTAGAAGATTTTCTCGATTCTTTCAGTTTTCCATATTAATCGACAATAAATACAAAGGAAAATATGTTACCCATCTCGTTTTGTCGTTGTTGCTATTGTTGCTGCTGCTACTGTTGCATCTTTCCATTGAAATTATGAAAGTAAGTTTTCTAGGACATTATTGCGGATTTTAGAATGGAACCGTAATCCCGCTCTTCAATTCACGCAATATCCATCATCCTCAATATCACTATATACACTGTTTTGTTAAAATAAAGTGATAACTATGTTATTTGAATTATATTAATCTATGTCATACATTTAGAAAACGCAGTAGTTTGCATTCCTCGGTTGCATGTTTTTTTTTACTGGTTAACAGATATCCATATTTTACCTGCTGGTAAATTGTCAATTCTATTCTGACTTACATTTGAGCCATTGCACATCCTTCTATGGAGACTGCCTGTAACTTCGTTGACAGAATGTGTTTTTTTTTAATCCTTCTGATGTGTATTTTAAATGTGATAACAATCGCAAATCGGAGGTCTTTGCTACTATCACTATCACACTGACATCAAGCCGATCTTCCATGCTGTACGATTCATGAGATGCAGTATTTGCTATCTTTCATAAGTGTGCAGAAAAGAGCATGTTAAAAGATTTTTTTTCGTTAAGTAGGTGAAAATAAGAAACAAAAGCAACAGAATGTATATTTCAGATGTCTAATGTAGTATGTAATGGACCTGAAATCTACTGAGCCTACGCAACTTGCTTTTGTTTTTCTTTTGACAGGACATTGAACGACGGGTGCATGCTGGTTTCAACTGAAAAGCAAATGTGACCTACCTCGTGATTAAATCACAATTCCAGAGATAAGTATTTTTCAGACAGTATTGTTTTTGGGTAGCTCTGGAATATTAGGCTTGCAATTTTATGGAGACTTTTTGAAATTCATCTAAAAACGTGCAGAAACCATGCTGAATCTAGCCAAAGGTCCGCAGATACTGTCAGCGCAAACTTTGAGGGCTATAACTCAATTATAACTTAAATTTAGAAGATTCAGGAGAAATCAATATTTTTTTTCGGGAAAATAAACCTGTAGGCATGCAACAAGTTTACTAAAAACATATTCTTCAGTCGATTACTTTTCCAATTTTCAAATCGCCATTTCAATCAATTTTGGGTGGGCACAATTTGTTGTACCATTGAAGGGAATAGATAACCTAATTAGAATGCAGCAACGAAATGAAAATAATATCATTTCACATGGGTATATTGATATTCCCCTTGAAATCTGCATGCATGGACAATACGGATACCGTTTTTGATATTTTTATTATGAGCTTAAATCATCATGTAAAAAAAAAACTCACACAGGTCCTTGCCTGGATGCAACTGCCACAGCCCCGCGCGTTCATCGTGACTAATACAGCTAAACTATAATATATGTAAACTAAACGGCATGTTACCATGGACAAACTACCAGACCTGCCTATCTTTCGATTGTGAATGAATGCCTTGCACCCAGAGGAAACCATCGGCGAAAAATGTGGGAGAAGATGGGAGCTTCGCACAAGTCAATCAGCTCCAAAATCCATTGTGGGCAATAATGTTCTGAGGCAGTAGTGCTAACCATTGTGCAAGCATGCTGCCATTTAATTTTCAGTACTTTATTTATATGAATCCGCTTCCGCCATACATATTGTGTGGGTTGGAAAACAAAACAAACACTACTGGGAAATAAACGAAGATTCGGTGACGTAGAAACCAAGGTTGACTCTAGTATTAGATAATCTGTGAATCAAGCTAACCCTTCTCAAGTTTTACCGTTCAGTTTTCTCTTTCATTAAGTGCAAACAATGGTCTATAGCGTGGGGCATAATGGGCATAGCGGTCATGGACTCATTTTCCCGTAATCCTTCATGACTTTCTCGTGGCCAAATGCATTTTTATCATACCTAATTTCGAAATCGTGGTACCAATTGAGGCTCATAATCATGTCTTCACGAACGAGCCATAACCGTGCAGTCAATCTAAGTGAGACCCTAAATTTGCGAAATAAGTGGTCATCGGTTTATTTGCGACAAGTGTCTTATTTAGGCGAGGTATGTATATCGCTGGAATTGACAAAGATACACAACAGAACTCTCATGCTAACTTCAGTGAGGCATTTGCAAAACATACAAATAATTAAGCAAATTTCGGATTGCAGAGTTTTAATGTTGTGTCACTGTATACTTAATCCCAATTAAAAATGTTGCCGTCTTTGGCAGTAGAAAATCACATTATGTCAGAGACATGTCTAATGTTCAACGGCATAAAATTTGTATGTACTATACGTCGTGAATCTAAAATTACATTACTTTTCAGTTATTTTTCATTAGCATTTAGGTAATGATGTGAGATATTTGCCACAGAGAAAAGCAAATATCAATATTTTCAAAAACATTTTCTATACATTTCGCTTCAGTTCTATATTCATTTTTTTACATGAAAAAAGAGAAAATCAGTTTCTTAACTTACTTTATTTGTAGGTTGCCGAAAATATAGTTGTTTTCAAAACGGTGAAGTTCAATACCAAACATGGCTCAGTTTAAGCACTTCACCTTGGAACTATCGGAAGATCAACTGAGTGTGTAGGTTTGAAGAAAAAGATCACATAAATATGGAACGTCATCTAGTCAATAGCAGAATCTTGCGTAATCCCATTTAACGTTGTATGTGTAAATTAAGTTGTATAATAATGATAATACCATATTTTGGCAGCTGGTCATGATGTTGAACAATTACATAATTAATAAGTGTTCGAATTGCTGATATTGCACTATCACTCCTTCCAATTCTAAACGACCAATCCTACTTTTCCAGGTTTTCTGCATTCCAATATATGCAGCGTGATTCGGCTGTAGGCTTGCTTTTAACACGCAGTTAACCATGGCTTAATTAACACCTTGATGTGTCTTACATAATTGCAATTTGTCTTTCCGTTATGTGCTATATCTGACGTCCTCTTTCTAATGTGCTTTCCTTTTCCCATCTACAATCTAGTTTACGTAAACACTTTCTGAAGTAACAACAAACTTCATGATTAGAGATGATGCCGAAATGTGGCGACTTCTTGCGATCTGTGAGCAGGATATCCTCTACTGTTAACTATTGCCCTCTTTCTAAAGTTTTGTAAACTCGACTGTAACTCCTACAAACACTCTAAAAACGTTCTTATTGAGGCTTGTACAGACTTTCCAATCTTCAGATCTTTAAAGATGCCTGACTTGGAGCCGACCCGGGCCAGTCACGATGTGTAACCTGTGGCGGGCATGCATACCTTGTGTCTGGGAGTTCCCTACCACTGTCCCCACTGATCAGATGACCACCACTTCGGCTAGACTCTTGCCTCCCCGCGCCCCACCCATGTATTATGGGACTCCTAGGCCGGTGCCTTCACTACTCCGGCATTCAACAACAACGAATTGACCTTTGCGACCGGAACCCTCTCTCCAGCAGCCTTGAACGAATAAGATTCCAACTTCTGGATACTTCTTCCAGTCTCCTTCACACCACTACAATCCCTGCACCCTTCAAATAATCAACTCCCATTGCTTGAAAATCACTAATACGGTCCATTTAAATTTGCATGCAAATCTAGAAATCATCGAACTTAGAAGCAAAATCCCGGCATGGTGGGAACATTGAGGACCATAAGACGTGGACTCAACCATCGCCTCACGTGTGGCAGTGACCGTAGACACCCCACGAACCACAAGACATCACAGGACCTTCAGCGGTCCACGCCAGAACATACTAATGCTCCGCCCTCAGATAACAAACTACAGTCAGACCGTGACCGGGAACGTCGAACGTGCAGACCCAAAAACGGACTAGGACTGTGACAGAACTATCTGCATCCACACAGCAACTAAACTGAAGGACCTTAACGGACGCGCCCATACCCTGCAAATCACATTCTAATCTTTCCTTCTCACACAAGCAGACACTCAGACAAGTAAGGAAGTACGGAGATTTACAGGTGAAAGTGAAAGGAAATGGTCCCAAGCCCCTCCTCTCCAGATTATTCCTCACAAATTTTTGATCTCTGGGAAACAAGATAGACAGACTTTGTCTGTCTCGCTTTTCAAATGGAACTAAGAGTTGCAATTTAACCTGTTTCAAGTAGACATGGTTAATGATGCTTCACTGGACAGTGCCTTACCCAGAGAGGACTTTTCCATCCACAAAGTGGGCAGTACTGTAGCCTTACGCAAGGCTAAGTGTTGTGGGGTCTGCCTACCAATCAACGCTAATTTATGCCTAAAAAGTAGTAATTAAAGAGTCACTGGTCTCTGCTCCTGGAATACCTGATGTTGAAATTGCACCAATTCTGCTTTGCATGACAGTTCTCCTCACTTGTCCTGAGAGCAAGTTACAGGCCACCGATGTGAAGGTGAAGACAGCGTTGGTCGAAATCTGTTCTAATACAAATAGCCCTGAGACAAAACATCCCGAGGACGTGTACATCGTGGCCGGCGACGTCAGCGAGGCCAAACTTAAGAGTGCCTACCAAGATAATATGAACGTTTCCTGTTCCAGCAAAGGCCCAAATATCCCAGATCACAGCTGCACAAACAGCAGAAATGCTTACTGTTCCATCATCCGCCACAAGTTGTGAATCAGATTGAAAAGTTGTGTTCCTGTTCTGGGCATCGAGGCAAATATTGAAAAGGGAGAATCCGACAAAGAAAGTCGTGCAATGTCGGTCTGAGGAATTGGCTGATTTTCTACGGGACTGCTTTGAGTCTGTAAAGTTGTCATTATTTATGAACTCAGTGATCACCCAGATTGAGTCTGTCATTAGAGTAATAAACTTAATTAGTAACTGCATAGAAGACTGTGTGCGAAAGAAGCCAGCCCATGTGTTCTCCCATCAGAAACCATGAACGAACAAAGATCTCTGGTGATTGCTGAAATCCAGGTATGAGTCGTTCAACTCAGGTCGTCTTTCCTTATGCAAGACATCCAGAGATGATCGACAGTAAACTATCGAAGATACGTGAGACATCAACAGTACAAGCTATAATCCTTTGTTAATCGAATGGACTCTTACCGACTATGGCAAAGTCGGCAAGGCAAAACATGCTGCAAGGTAGCAGCATGAAGAATTGTAGATAGCAATTTATCCCACCCAAGTCAACAGGGTAGTACCGTCCACTCCAGAAGGCTTGGCAAAGCAATGCATGATGTCAACATTGCAGAACGACAGTGAGCCTTTTCGAAATTCAACCAACAAGCCATTGCAGTGGATGGAGTGCCGAGATAAAAACGCAGACTCCCATGGACCAGCCGATGGGCGTGTTCAGAGAAATGTTTAACCATCCTTTTTTTTCTGATCGCAGGTCACAGGCTAATTAACAATAGGGTCAGCCCTGAAGAATAGCCCTGTACTAAAAAAAAAATCCAGGCAGCGTGCCTTAATTATTATTGCACTGTGGCTCTGACGCACATCATTATGAAGTATTACAAAAGTTTCTTTCTGGTTCGGGTCAATTGTGGCCTTGCAGATTCCCTGGACCCTGCAGAGTTCACCTATAGCTACGTTACTTTCAAAGGGAAATCTCCATTGCAATCATGGATCAACTTCGGAAAGAAGACTTTTTTTTCAAAAATTCCAATCATCTCTCATATTGACTACACCTCAGCTTCCAATGGCATCATTCCTACAAAACACATCGCCAAACTCCGGGGCCTTGGGATCGGGCCCTCCTCCTAAAACTCGATTCAATACTTTCTAATCCACAAAACACAATCAGTGAGGATTGGCAGAAAAAGACATCTCCTCCATAAACGTCCTCAGCACTGATGGCTGGCAAGTCTATATCTTCATCCCGTTACCATATTCCTTGTACTCCCACAACTATCCAGTCAAATTCCCCTCCAACTCGATTATCAAGTTTGTTGATTGCACCACTACGGAGAGTCAAATCTCAAACATCAATAGCTTGCACTACAGGAAGGAGGTAGAAAATCTGGTGATGACAATAACGTGTATGTTAATATCAGTGAAATAAAGGAATACCCATCGACTTTAGAATGCGTAGTGTGGGGTATGCCCCTGTATACGTCTACGAGGGTGAATTGGAAATGGGAGACAACTTCAAGTTTCTAATTGCTCATTTCATCAACATCCTGTCTGGTCCCTCCACACTTACGCTGTACAAAGAATGCCCACCATCCTCTCTAAGTTCTCAGGAGGCTAAGGAAATTCCACATGTCTGTCACGGTTCTCATCAATTGCTGCACTGCACCAGATAAAGTATTATTTCTGGTTCTATCATAGTTTGGTTCCTGCTCTTTCCAAGTCTAGGAGCAACTTCAAAGAGTCCTGAACGAAGTCCACTCCATCACGCAAAATGGCGCCCCATCATTGACATTGTCAACATTTTGTGCTGCAATAGAAAAGCAGCCAGCATAATAAAGTACCGAACGGACCCGAGAAAATCTCTCGTTCAAACTGTTTAGTCGGGGAAAAATGTACAAGTACCTGAAGCCACATAGAAACCTATGAACAACTTCAAGAACAGCTTCTTCTCGGCTGGCATCAGAGTTTTGATTAGATCTACTTCGATTAAATTGATCTTTTTTTCTAGACATTAGCATTAAAACTTAATTCTCCACATTCACGTTTCCTTATGAATCATTGTTTTGCTTTGTCAATATACCATACGAGAAATAATGCTTTCCACTAATATTAACACACCTGACAATAATAAATCTGATCATTCAAGTCAACTTCATGGAACTGATATTCGTCACTTTTCTGCCTCGAAATAATAATGGACGTCTCTATAGCCTGCATACTATATATGATGAGATGAAACATCACAAAATTTAAAGCTTCTTTTCCCGAGCTCTTCCCTCAATTGCTTATGTTGCTGTTGATTTTTGTTTTCATGAGTTTAAACTTGTGAAATGATATTCCAGTGTGGCTTCATTATTTTATTCTCTTCACTGTGGTACATTCAAGGTTCTGTATGCTTTAAATTGTTTGAATGCTTTCAAAAGATGAATACTGTACGAATAAAAAATATTCCCTATTCGAGACTCAGTGGTGCACCGCTCGAGAGGTGCCTGGCCATCAGCCGCAAAGTAAAATTACTTTACCTGAATTCAGCACAATTTGAATGCACACTATGTTGAGTATTGCGGCCCATCTATGACGCCAACAACGAATACCTTGCTTTGTTGGACATCAGAACCAGGTCAGAACAATATTAGTGCAAAAAAGGATTCAAATCAACAGAACACGCCCATACACTATCTCCGAGTGGCTACGTCATTACGGTGAATTTCCCCAACTTCGTCAGCAGTGCCTCTACATTCTCCTTTTCGGATAAAGATCCACCTCTTCCTTTAAAACTTGAACTGATCTTACATCCACTAAACTATCTTGGAAAATTTTGCTGGCGTTCATGCCCACTTTCTACCTACTAACCATTACATAATTCCTGTCACTGACATGATAACTGATTTCCACATGTTCATGCAGTAATATAATACAATTTTAGTTCCCTTGCAAAACACGGAGGGGCACTGTCGTGCTGTTGCTTCAGAGCGCCAGAAACCTGGTTTCGACACTAGACTTGGGCCAATGGCTGGGCAGATTCTACACATTTTACCCGCATCTGCATATCTTTCCTCCGAGCTGTCTAGTTTCCTCCTGCAAATTCGAAAGGCGTGATGATTTGGTATATTGGTCATGTTACTTTTTCCCTCAGTATGGCCAAACAGGCGAGAGGATTTCCACAGAAATTTCATTGTATGGTTAATGTAAGCCTGCTATTCACACTAATTGATGAACCTTAAAGCAATAAAAGTCACTAAATATTTCTGATTCGTTTCTGGCCTATGTAATACCGTGCTCTGTGCTTATTTTCACCTCACATTCGCAGAAAGAAACAAAGATCTTCAACCAGTTGGGGGGGGGGGGTGGTTGGGTGGCGAGGTACACCCTTTCCAGTAATGCATTATTTAGAAAATCTTACATTCGTACAGTACAGAAGAAGGCCATTTGGCCCATCGGATCTGCAGTGATCACAATCCCACCCACATTCTACCCTCATAATCCAATTTATTTGCCCTAGCTACTCGCCTTGTCACTAAGGGACAATTTAGCATGGTAACCCACCAAATCCACACATCTTTGGACTATTGCAGGAAACTGGTGCACCCGGGGGAGACCAGACAGACACTGGGTGAGCGTAGCAACTCCAAACAGATATTGACCTAAAGCCTGAAATTGTTCCTGATCCGTGACCTGGGAGACAGCACTGATAACAACTATGTCACCGTGCCGCCCCAATGCTATTAACATCATCAAAACTTTATTTAATATCCCAAATTTCCTGAACGTGTAGAACCAAGGGATTCGAAGTTTTGTATTTCGATGACTCATTCATTTTATAGGGAAAACATGCAATTTGCACTTGATATTATGAACCTCTATTAACTAGTCAGTTTTGGCACCCTTTCCTTAACAATCTGAAACCTTATATTAACTTTCGTTTCTCTCTTTGGCATTACATTGCTGTCACTGCTGAATTCCGTCTGATATTAACTTCTGGATGAGTGAACCTGTGAGTTTAAGCCAACAATTATGGTATGTTCTCATTCTATTTTGATAAAAACAGTTAGCACTGCTCAACTCAGATTTTTCGAAGAACGGGTCCACAATTTCGCAGAAATCTGCTACCATCGCTCGCAAACCAAGGTTCCTGCCAGAGATTAATTGTCGAACATATTCATTTCTTTTTTCGCTCATAATGCTTGGAGGAATGTCGAGATTCCAGTTTATAATGCATTTATGTGCAATTATCCAGCATTCCTCTTAAATTCACACTTCAGAAGAACAGCCCACTTTCTGTTTCTGTATTCATTCCCAGTGCATGCCTACTCTGCCAATTGATCATTATTCCCAATGTATATCTCCCCTGCCGATCGATCAGGCTTACCATCAGAGTGCACTGTAATATTCAATGATATCTTTTAACTGGCACCTCGGTTAGAACGTATTGTTATCGGTTTATATTTTGTGACTACGGAAGCCTGCCTAATGCCAAAACTATCAAATTTCTTATCACTGCTCCTCTTCCAGTCTCCCATTATAGCTGCAGCAGCACTTCTGCCATGATGCTTTCCTCTCTCAGATGAACGCGATGCATCCCCCTACGGTCTGCACTGTTCGGAAGAAGAGAAAAAAAATCATATGATTCTGGATGTCTTAAATAGAACCGAGAGAGATGCCGTCATGCTACAGGCGGGAAACAACTATAACTACCAAGGCGGCATGGTGGAATAACATTTACCACTCTTGCCTCACAAAGCCAGGGACCCGGATTCAAATACGGCCTGCGTCACTGCCCGTGATGTATTCTCCCCATACCTCTGTGTGTTTTCTCTCCTTTGGTTTCCTCCCACAATCTAAAAATAAGCCGTTTATTTTGATTGGCTATGCTTAATTGACTCTCCTGTCAGAGGGATCAGCAGGGTACATAATGTGGTGTTACTGGAATAGTGTTTGAGTGGGATTTTGGTCGGTGCAGACTCGTTGGACCGAATGGCTTCCTTCTGCATATCGCAATTCAATGATTTACCAGGGGTTGACACTGTCATTTGAAAATAATAAGGATGAGCATTGTGCATAACGTTACAAATCGAGGGAGAAAGAATCTTTCCGCACTGCTCAAACCAGTACTTATTCAAAAGTTAATTTTAGGTACTGGAATTCTGGCGTACAATAAAGCAAGTAAAAAGCCCATGTGCTGCTACACACCCACGCCTATGTGATGGAATAGGGATTTAACTAAATAACGAATATCGCTTGGAATTGAGGAGTACTTCGAATTGCTGCTGCTTCGTATCTTCCCGCCAATCCCTCCACCCACACTGCCGGGCTGTCAATGATGTTGGTTTGAAGTGCAGAGTTCAGCAGAGGGGCGTCGTTGCTTCGCTTTGCAGTTTGCAGATGTAACACATTGGAATCATAGGCGTGTTCTGTTCCACGGAATTAAATTTGAAGTAAGCAACCGGTACTCTGAATGGAGTATTGCTATCTCGACTAGTAATGCATATCTAACCATTAGAGTTTCACCTGTCAACTGTTGACACTGTGATTTGCAGGACAAAAGTAGACAATGCTACGAACAGTAAACGCGGTACATCGGGCAAAGTGCAGTCAAATTAATTGAATTGGAAATCACTATATTGGGAAATATTATTTGACGGAAACTATACAGCCGGCGCCAAAATTCCGTTTAAAGTTGATTCGGCAATGGTGAGGAACACATCGAATGCTCAGCTACTTCCAGCAAGATGTATAGCTTCCTTGTAGTTTAAGAAGTGCACTCAAGTTGCACAACATACCCACAGCTTACTTCCCGTGTCTTGATTTTGCCAGCGATGATATAGACGGAATTTGTAGATAAAATTCAATACATTTAGCTGGCACTATTTGAGGATATGAGATGCAGTGTTACAAACGCTGCGGAAGCAAATGAAAGTATTGTAATTTCAAACATTCGCGGGGTCGGGGGCACTGTGGTCTGCAACTAGTGCAAACGAACTTCATGCAAATATATTAGTCCCAGGATGTAAACGAACAAATACATATATATAATTATTAAAACCATATTTTCCCACCACTGGTCAGATGACGACGTAAATGTCTCGCCATAAATTCCCACACAGATATTTCTTACTTCACACAGTACATGATAAAGAAGATTCTGCAACCATGCCCTCGCATTCGGATTCTATAATATTGTTCCCAGTTTCATGAATTTGACATTATAGTATTTCAACACACTTACATTCTACAAATCTTACCTATCAGTGGAATGGAAGATCTTAAAGTTTCCAGTTCTGTAGGAGAGATTTTTTTTTTCAGCAAACTCCATTTCCGCTGGGATTGAATCACAATTTAAGTTATACCTACGACTAAACATTCATTTTTAAACAAAAAAAATGCACTGCCCACCATCTCAATAATTGAGATTTTTAAATGGAAATCTTGTTCTGTTCCCAAATATCTTTCTAGTCAAAAGGATGTTTTGGGGAGACACCAGTTTGTAGGTACATACAATGATATATTCAATTACAGGTGATCACCGGCTCTGAATATCGTCACTTTTTCTTTCCAATTAAAATAAACGATGTTAAAATAGGCTACTTCTATTGATCAATGTAAGCATATGTACTACTGATTGCTTCAGTGTTCTTTTGTCAGATGTAGAAAAAAAGACAGCCTTCGTTATACACTTTTTCTTGGTCTCCACCTGTTTCAAATGACAACCAAACAGTTTCTGGAAAGGACACGTTCCCGAATTAAATGAGTAAATTCTGAAACAGAGTATGTGCCATTCTCTAAATGTAGAGAATGCCAATTGGCGTTCAGTCATCGCACTCTATCCCGAATATCATTGACGCTTTCTCATAAAGAATGAATAATATAATCTATAACAAGTTTGCTTGCAAATATTGAACAGACTGTTTAAAGCCTCACTAACATATTCAATACTAATGTTTTAATTAGGCACACTTTTTCTTCACAGTCAAAGAATATGACAGCCACGAAGAGGATATTGAAAGCATGTCGAACGAAGGAACACATTTCCGTATTCACTTTGGGGCAAGAGCAACAAATTGATGCAATTCCGTGGTTTCCTGTTTCGGAGAGCACTTGAAATTTCCACAGACTATCAAGATCTTGAAGGCACCAGTCGCGTGGATCAGTTACGTATCGTCGCTAAACGAGATGAGGGAAAACAAATGTGTAGAGCGGAGTTGGAATTTGGGAAAATCAAATGCACATTACAGTCACTATAGGTGGATTACAATCTTGATCATATTTACTAATGAAGATGAATTAATTTCCACATGAATGCGGTAAATTAGACTTCCAACAGAGAGAGTTTGCAGGCCAATAACGCACCGCAATGCTACAGGCCAGGGATGTGATGTACTATGTTCAATTTGATCCCAACGGATTTGCAAAAAAAAAAATACACATGACACAAAACAAAAGAGCTGGACCATTTAACCGGCTAACTATTCGCTCTGACCCACATTGGGACACAGTAACAAAAGCCGGTCCTGCCAAATAAAAACAGCTGTAAAAATCCTCATGATGATGATTTGGAAATATTTTAAAGGCTTGTGATTTACATTTTTTTTTTACAAAAGGCCTGAAGATGCATAGTTTTAGCAATACTTACTATCCATGGTGAAATGCATACGTCATGGTGACTTAGAAATATTTAGTTCCTTCTTCATTGCCCGTGGAACAATTTTGCAACTGTTTTCTACTGGTCCTCAATAATAACTCATTCCCATCCTCTGAAGTTTAGTTCAAGTTTGGAAAAAATTGTTGGACTTTGCGGTCATGAACTCCCAACCCACGAGAAAAATGTGAATTCCAATAAGGGTGTCGCACTAGTAATCTATTCCTAAATTATCATGCAGGCAGAAAATTGAATATCATTTTAGGTATATTGGGACGAAGTGAGATAGTATGTATTGCCTGTTAAATATTCGTCGTGTCGAAGAATCGATTTCAATGAATGCAAGTGAATGCAACTTCCTAGCACAGAGACTGCCTGAAATAAAGTCACCCATTTTATGTTGTTTCATGAGTGTAATGACTATTGCAGTATTCAACGCGACAACTTGAAATTTTAATGAGAATACTGCCCATATTGGAAGGACGATTTGATTCACAGAGATAGTCTTTAATATTATCAAGGTAGCCATTAAAAGACCGAGTTTCCCAAATGACACACTCAGTATTTTTTGTTGTTAATAAGATTACGTCTCAAATCTTTATTTACTTACTGCACTTTCCTCTTCTTGATTACACTTTCCTTGATTACACCATGATTTCCAAAGTCCTTCTCCCATCTCTCCTTTGATTCCACTTAGTGTCTGCTTTTTTTAGAGTCTTTGAAGTTTCCAACAGGCCCTTTGGCTAAATTTATCCATGACATCCTTTATTAAAAGTGCGAAGCTCGTCCCAACTGCCCACGTTTGGCACGTATCCCTCAAATCCATTGTACCCATGTAATTTTCCAAACGTTTAAGACTAAAATTGTAACCGTCCAACTATTATTTCTAACAGATTGTTCCAGACACGCTACGTGTGAAATAATTCTTTCACTGGACTCTTTTTTTTCTCCCTTCTTACCGTAATCCTATGCCGTTAATTGCTTGATTCCATTACTTTTGGGAAAAGGATATTGACTACGTAACTGATCATTTCCTTTCATTATTTCATAGAGCTCAATAACTTTACCACTCTACATTTTACGCTCCAGAAAAAAATGGCCCCAGTCTATTCAGCGTCTCCTTATAACTTAAACAATTAAGTCTAGATAGCATCCCAATAATTCTTTCCTGTACTCTTTCTTGTTTACATATATGTTTCATATAATAGGGTGACTTGGAATGCAAAGTATTCCAAGTGTGGCCTTACCAATGCCTGTTCAAGTTCAACAAGATGTCTGCTCTGACCAAAAAAAAAAGAATTTGAAGGCTTTTTTCACCATTCTGTCCAATGGATTATGAAACGTAATCCTAGGTTTCTTTGTTCCATAACGCTCCCCAACACCCTACTATTTACTGAGTTAATCTTACCCTGGTTCAGTCTAGCAACATGTATCACCTTGCAATCATCTAAATTAAACTCCATCTACCATGTGTCAGCCGTTTGGTATCAAGATCCCATTGTAATCCGAGGTAACCTTCTTCACTCAAATGACACCAGTCATGGTGTCATCTGCAAACTTACGAACCATTCCTCCGAAATGTTCATTCAAACCATTATATAAATGGCAAATAACAGTGGACTCAACACTGATCCCTGAGGCAAAACGATG
Organism: Sphyrna mokarran; assembly: GCA_024679065.1. Classification (NCBI taxonomy): domain Eukaryota; kingdom Metazoa; phylum Chordata; class Chondrichthyes; order Carcharhiniformes; family Carcharhinidae; genus Sphyrna; species Sphyrna mokarran. Next base: position 100,710,799 of record JAGIQG010000009.1, read on the forward strand.
GTCACAGATCTTCAGTTTCAATATCAATCCATTAAAACCACCTTTGTTATTTGCATCAAGTTAGTTTTGAATTTATTTGGCTACCTCACTCTGGATCCCGGGAGATTTTAGCTGATGCAACAATCTACCATGCAGTACCTTGTCAACGGCCTTGCTAGACTCCACGCAAACAACATCAAATGCACGGCCCTCATCTACCTTCTCGCTTACTCCTTCAAAGAATTCAATCAATTTTATGAGACATGATTTCACACTCCCAAAGCAAGTGACGGCCCCTAATTAGTCATTTCCTCTCTAAATGCCTGTCCTCTCTCAGAATGCTTTCCAACAACTTACTCAATATAGACGTGAGGTTCGCCAACCTGTAATTCCCTGTTTTTCTTTTCTCTCTCCCTGCAGCCCTTTTTAAACAAAGTCAAAACATTTGCCACTTTTCAATCTTCAGGCCTCTTACCTGCGGCTGCCGATGATTCAAATGTATCTGTTTATGGGACCGCAGTTTCCTCCGTAGCCTGGCGCAATGTCTTAAGATGCACTTCATCATGTCTTGCGGGTTCATCTAACTTGATGATCGATCCTTTTTTTTCTTTCCTTATTAACAGGATTTCCTTAACGATTTTGTGTGGGATTTTTCGAAAAGAATTCTAAGCACCGAATTCGCGTTAAATCTGAGATACATTCTACTCTTTTTCTTCAGCGGGATCAACCATACTTCGAGCATCACAGAGTGCCGTCGCGATGTTTGTGGTGAACATCTGTCGCTAGGACCGATTTCTGCTGAAGAGGACAGCTGCATCGCTCTGAGCATGTGACAGTCTGTCAGTGCCAATTTAGGCGCTTGCACGGTAGCCCGCACTGTGATCTCTCGATTGCTGGCCATCTAATTCACCATGAACTTATATCGCTGCAAGTACAAACACCACAGGACCCAGTTGGTGGCCTTTAGGATGTTTCCACGCCTGCCATGAGTCCCCTCCCCGCCAGATTGAATCTCGTCCTTCCCAGTCCCGATATCCAGGTTGAGCCACCCAACACAGAACTCCCGTCCCACTAACCCCCACCCCCCCCCCTCCCCCTCCCCACTTCCATTGACAGCCACGACTCCTATATCGCAGTCCCAACCCCTCCTTGCATTCAGGGCCAAATAATGGTATGGTAATAATTAATGGCATGATTTATTCAGCTCTGCGCCAGTGTATTGTGTGGAACTGACAGTGGCTAAGATTTAATGTTTGGAAACATGCAGAGACCATGGCTAGCAACCTCCATTTAAGCATCACGATCCGCTGCACTGCTTGAGTTCTGAGAATCAACCTCTTTTTTAAAAATTTCATTTCCGTCCAGGCGCTGATCATTGGTGTCATTGAAAGATATGTGCTTCGTTCTCTCCTTTTTCAAAACCTGCTTTATTTTAATATGTCAAACAATAAAATCGCATTTAAAATCAATATATTGGCTTGTGCCTGAAGACAAGCGCTCTAAAAATCCCCGAGACGAAGTCTCATCACATTTGTCTTTGTGAAGACACGGTTCCTTTAAGATGAGCGGTGTAGACATTTTATCTGCAGTTTTTTTTTTATTTCAGCAGACTTGGAGTGTTCAACAGTGTTGCGCTGCGGTCCTGTCATTATTTAGGTCTAATGTATTGCATTAGTGTTTTGCGATCATTGTTCAATTGTCGGGTGGAACATGGTTGACAGGTTAGATTGGTCATTGGTACATTTGTTTTTTTTTTACCGGGGCAATCGAGGGTTAGGATTCAATATTTGGGAACACGCTTTGTGGTCTGCCGCGTTGAAGCAGTCTCTTTCTGGAGTGAACATTCTGTTGACGTAAGATGCAGCTATAAGCTAGAGGTGTACAGTATTACTATGTGCATCAACGTATACTGGAAGATTCAGGATTAAGAATACCTCCACCTTTCCAATTCAATGTCTTAAGTTGTTAACAAGATCCAGCATCATATGAGCGTACTTGATTTATTTGCCAAGTCTGGAACAGGGTGTATGTTTGTGGGGCCTGTTGAATTAAAATAGTATGTTTAGCTATCAAGATTTATACAACGTTATGGGTGTGTCTTGCAACTGGTGATTGCTGATTGTTCCTAATTGTTGATTAGCTGTACTCTTAAGTAAATGTTGGTAAAGTATTTCTAGAGGCTCACTTGCATCACATCTGGAATGATACATCTTACGCTCACCCGTGTCAAATTCAAGTGCAAAATTTATGGTCAAGATTGACTTTCTAAAACTAGATTCTGTACTTGTTTTGGATCAGAAAATCTATCATGCACTCGTTGCGAGGCTACCGCAGCCCACTAATTGATAACATTCATCTTCGTTCAAAATACTCGCAATTCATGCGCAATTGCTCCACGAATGCTGGCACACAAAACTTTTGTTTGGTTTCAATCCTTCAGAAATGGTGTCATTGATTGTCATTTGAACCGCCTAAGCATGTTTTTTTTTCGTAACCCTGCTCCTTTTCGCAACAGGACATTCTTCTGCAGGAGCACTGAGCATTGTAATTTGCAGCCAAAAGAAACGATTCTTCTTCTTCACTCGTCTCTTCAAAGTCAAAAGAGTAGGAAAGTTTATGCTTGTGGCATTAGCCGTAATATGATCGTATCTAGTTGACAGAAGTCTGCCACTCATTTCTCTTTTAAATGCGCCGATGCAGGTATATACGTAATGGTGTATTTTTTTCTGTTTTTTATCGTTCACATTTCTATTTTTAAATCACAAAACAGCGCTGCATTATAATTAAATTACTCAACATGACAGTTTTGAAAGATCACTGGACTAATATTGTCCGTCTTAAATGTATAGTTAATTTGATATTTTTTTCCGTCGGTAAACAGATCAACAGTTAAAATTTTCTCCGTTGAAAACTTCCTGTCGATGCATCATTTACTTTAATGGAATTCTAACACAAAAAAACACGTTTGTACTGATTTTTTGCCACTTCTATGCATTCATGCATCAAATATCGCGACAGTCACCTACACATAACGTCGTCGTTTATTGCAGCAGTTAATTAGAACGTTTTTGCATCAGGCTTTTACGATTGAAAGTAAATGAAAAACAGTATTAATCCACATTGTCCTGCCGAGTTTCAAGCTCTACTTAAAGAAAATTGAACCATTAAGCTTGCCTTGAATTATTCTAAAATTATATTGAACATGCATCATAACAACATTTAATACATTAGTATTAGCCTTCCGGGAGGGACTAGGCCCTCCCCCTGAAATTAAATTAGATTCACCTTGCTGGACTCTGAACTATAAAGGTTGCGGGGAATTGTTATGTGAACGCCCTCTAAAAAGAACGAGAATTGCTTCAGTTTCCGCGACTTCAACACTTAGAACGTTGAGTAGAATTCCGGTCACTCACCATCAACGTCACACTTTTCATCCAATTCTAAATATAGAACAAACAGGACAATGCAAAAAGATCATTTGCAACATATTTTCAATGCAGTTATTAATGACTTAAGAGTGAAAATATCCCATTGTATGTCATACTGTTGTATCAATAAGTACAGAAAAAATAGTATACAATGTTGACAAATTAATTCAAAATATTTAGTTGAACTTTAAATTATTTTTTTCACCTTCTTGCTTTTGACGCAACTTTTCTTCTGGGAACAAGATCGAATGTTATTGAATATATGTTCAAATTGTTGAGTTTCTAATGCTTAGCATGTTGCTAAAATCCTATATATATATATATATATATACATGATTTTATATATTTATACATTATATATATATGTAATATATATCAAAACATGTTTTGAAACTTTCCTTGTTAGCAAAGTTTTTACTTATTCTACTTTTAAAGCTGCCATTCTGATCTCATCTTCTAAAAAAGTGAGACATGCCACTACTTCAATGAAGGATCGAACTATCTAATGTTTGGAAATGAACCTACAGTGTTTTGTACGCAAAAGTAATGCTAAACTAAAGGACAATGATGTGTGAGAAGCATGGAATTTGTTTGAAAAAGGAATGTTTATTGCAAGAATATGAAGTTTCAATCACTAACAATTAATCTGAAGTCATTGCCCCTACCAACATTTATTGGTACTCACTATTTGCCGTTGAATGCGTTGACATAAACTGCAATCTTCAACACCTCAACGTCCCCTATGATGCAGCTGCACCAATTGTGTTGCTTAGCAGGTAGCTTCGGGATTATGACACAGTGACACGGAAGGAACTGCAGTTTATATATGCAAGTCCAAATCGTCAACGGACTGGGACGAACTTGAAGTGTCCTTCTTCATGATATGCATTATTGGTTAAGTACGCAATGTCACAATAAGCTTTGGGAGTTCCTGCAGTAAACCTTAGAAACGGTAAATACTGCTTTAACCTGTGGCAGTGTTGGATAAATGTTTGTAGATGGTATGCTGCTGAAGCAGGCTGACTTTTCCTGCATTGTGTCCACATTTCTGAGTGTTGTGCCAGTTGTGTACTTCCACGGAAATCCTGCGTATGTATTGTAATTGCAGGTGAAAACTCAAATTGCTGTTCTGTACATTAATGGGCTTTGTAAAGATCCGCACAGCACTTCTGATAATCTAAAGCACATCGCACTATTCAGCACAATTTGCCATCTTGCGTTCAATAAAGTCACAACGCCCCGGAAGAACTGAAGCTGAATAGAATTATAATGAACACAATTATTATGGCAGAAATACGTGAAAAGCATTGAATCGAGTAATAAAATATTAAAGAATACAAAATAACATGGATGGGCAGAGTATTCTTTCAGAATTAATGTAGATGAATGGCATTGTTTGTCAAAATTTATGGGAAATTCTGTCAACTTTGGAAGCTACATTACTTGTTTGCAAAATCCAAAATACAAAGCGCACGAGTGGAAAACATAAAATTTAATCAACTAAAACATGCATATCTCAATGTAGATTGGAATAAGTTGTTTTTGTTATTTCCTTACAAAATGGCCGTGAAAATATGTTTTCCTCACCAGCGTTGTTTAGCGCCGTTTTCAACGACTTGATTTCTGGTGGGGAAATAGGGCACTTGTGAATATTGTTCTGCTGATTTACTTTCTTAGTTCAATTTGCTGCTTGTTTTCTTTCACAGCTATTCGATATTTCGATTGAAATTAGTAGCATGTAACAAACGAGAAAGATGTAACCAGCAAATCACACGTTTATCTTTGAAATTATGCATCAACGTTTCTTCACTTGACTGGCTATGCCTTGTGTAAAACAAAACGAACCATTGTTGCATTAATTCGAACATGAAAGCAAAAATCATCTTTGACCCTGGTTTGTTGGATTAATTGCAGGACGGGCAAAGAGTCTTATGACTGCCCATAATCATCCAGGGTGGTTTGACCAATAAGCACGTAAGGCCTCAACATTTTGCGCACCCGCAATCATGATGTTGTTGGCAGCGTGAAAGGAGTTTTCCATATGCTATTATTAAGCAATCAGAAACAAAAATAACAGTTGGATTATTTGCACAATCTGTGGCCGGGTAGCAGATGAAAAACCTGGCAAAAATACCGGGAGTGAAGTCAAAGATTTCATTTGACATAGTCATCGCTTTATTTTATGGAGCGGTACCATTTTGCCCTGCTTGTGAAAGAAAAAAAAATGCACATTAGTTTCCAAGTAGGAGAAGAGCTGAACCAAATATTGGATCAAACAGGGCAAGTTTCTCGGCTTCTCAGTGTTTTTTTTAACGTTATGTTCAATTCGTTAATTTCAGAGAGTCTTTTTTTTTGCTAAACTGCAAGGACCATTGGGGCTGAGATGATATTTTCTCTCTGCATGACACCAAATACTTCACCCATACAATACTTCACTTGGATATTTAATGACAATACGCTTCTACACTACAACTCATTGTTCTTCTAAATATACTATCCTTACTTCTGCAACTATATTCTAGGCAATCCTATCCTCAGGTGGTATCACTACAATGGACAATATCAACGGTGATGTTGATCCGTTTGATGAGTGGTCCGGCAGTTTCTGAAATTCTGATGGATGCATGAGGAAATAAAATGACATTCATTTTCTCTCTCTACTGTATGCATCATTTTCTCTTTTCTTTATTGTGAACATATTTTATTACAGCAAGCATCAGCATTTTTCAAGTATTCCATTGATTGGAGAAAGTAGAAATAAACAGTGTTAGTAAACCTGCCCTTGGAAATGTTCAATAATTTAGTTGAATAGTTTAGCCTCAAACGTAACATGCATGCGATTTTTGAAAGCAGGAAAACACATAAGCACAATGCAACCTGCAAAGTAACTGAACACACTCAGAGATATAGTTCTTTAGCAAGCGGTGTCTTTCCTTTATGCTATGAATATCATAATCTCTAGAATATACATCGAAAATATGATATGGAATATGGAACAATTGAAAAAAAAACATTAGCCACAATAAACACGTTTCCAAATTGGACTCCAGAGCAGTCGTTTATTCTTCAGTGCAATGGGTGGGACGACGCCGTGATTGTAAGATCATTTTTTTTAAGCCTCTTGTATATCACTCGAATTTTATCCTTATGTCTGCATGTGATGAAGAAAGCTAAAATTTCCTAACGTCACTGGAGGAGGAAAAATAATAAATCTGAGATTAAAATCTGCTCAGTGTTATTCGAGCCCACGTGAACTCAGATACTCAGGGAGTTGTACTGTGATAGACTCTATGCATTATCCAATGTTGAAACAATTAGGTTAATATGATAGAAGAGATGAATAAAAAATTATCACTCCAAACAACGGCTCAAATGCCCTCCTGTCGGAATGATTGGTTCAATATCTGAATACGTGCGTTAGGATTCTTAGGAATTCCGGGCTAGTAGGTCAACCTGAAAATAGAGAGAAAAAAACTTCTGACGAGAAGCTCCCTGTTTTCGGTGAATGCCGTTAACAATACAAAGCAATTCGCAATTTGCATCGACCTGTAGCAATTACCAGGCAAATTTCGAGGGATTACACTTAGCTCCCAAATTGGTTAAAGAGGGAACTGGTTCCCAGTCAAAATATCCACTGAACCATTAACTGTAACGGGACATTTCAACACGCGCTCCACAGCGGGGTTCATGAATAAACTCTCCGAAATAGCAGCTTATTCACTCAACAATGTGACGATATTTTCTACCTTCCAATTATCCAACGAATCCAAGCAACTACCGAATCATGACTGAGCTACCATGCCTTCCGCACCTAGGAATAATTCAAGTGCCCAGAGTCCTTCTGGCTAGGCTATCAAAACCAACAACAGTTGTTTTTACTCGCGCCGACGCTGATACATTTTGACAGAAATCAGAAGCAACTTCCACACAAGTACATATTTGCTTTAAAATTCCCCCTGAATACTTTGCCCTGCAATACTGTACAAAATCAAAATCCAGCTCCACGGCTACTGTATACCCAACTTCACCGCCATTCCTGATCAAACACGCAACGAGTGTTCAACCATTCTATCCACTCAATTCCCTTCAGTCATCGACCAAAACAACGCCCTCACCATATTTATTCCATCCATTATCCTAACCCATTATCAGTCACAGTCTCCGGAAATATGTCGGCTCCCATGATCTCTCGTCTCCCAACTGAAGCGAACCATCCACTTGACATTCAACACCAGACAAATCAATTACCAAAACTCCAATATTATTCGATCACCCGTCTATACTAGATCAGATCACAAACTTCCACACATCACACCTAACGCTGGACGACTCAATTATCCTCGCGTTCAGACAAAAACAGCTCTCAGGAGTTATCAACAAATCTAAATTTACTAGTTCAATAACAATACGTTACTAACTCAATAGCAAAAGCCTGATTATAATTAAGTGTCTATCACCAGCATTACCTCACGCTCATTTACGCTCATTTTAATTCTCCTTAAAACCATGTCTCCCAGTTGAATAGACCGCCCACGTGACCACGTCAAGCGCATGCCCAGTGATTGCAGAGCAGTAATCCAAACGGCACCCAGCTAACCGCATGTCAAGTCCATACGTCTTTCATATACCAACTTCGGATGGCAAAACGCGCTCACAGCCTGTTGCTCGATCAACAACCACCTCACCAATAAGGCAAATGACAGATCTCCTAGCAGTAGAAACCTACCCCAACACATCAGCAAACATACTCAACCCTGTAATTCTGAGTCGCCGACCAAATCCACCTTTTAAAGCCTCATACCACCAGCGCGTCATTTACATTCCAAGCCACTGATAGACCACTTCCAACAGGCAAAAAAAAACGGTCTGCCATAAACGCGTTTAACATATACCCATCTCATAAAATTAGCCATCTACCTATACGTTATCCATATAACGCGCGAACACACACACACAAACACAAACACACACACACACACACACACACGCACGCACGCACACACACCAACACACACACACACACACATACAAACGCAGGTTCAGCCTGGCACACGTGAAAACTTACATCTGCCACAATAATCAGCGAATCATTTAACATTCAAGCTTACCAGTCTACAGCAGGAAGGACGCTTTCCCTTCCTCTAACTTCAAGGCATGACTGAGCAATTCCCTGTTGGGACTGCCGTTTGCATTTCTTAGGCAGTCGGGAGCACAAAATCATGGCAGAAAAGAGTTGCAGCTTCGGTTTTGGCCAACGAAATCACAAAGTAGCATTGCGTACAGCGCTGTTAGGATCTCAGAAGGTTTTAAGGTGCATGGCATTAAACATAAAATAATCTTTAACAGAGTTTCTTATATTCTGACAATTTATTTGCGATTGCATTTCTGTAGCTCAGTGGACATGAATTCGACAACGTAAGTCTGTAATTACAGCCAGAAGTACATTTAGGATAACATTGCCCTGCATGTGGTCATTGCCGATAGAATGTGGCTTTGTTATTTGCATGAGTGAAGATCGACGTGAGAGGCTGGTGAACTTCCTTGTGAAAATAGAAGATGTGTATCAACGCCGTCATACTGCAACTAAATGCGGATTTTTTTTTTGCCGGGCATTGAGCAACTTCCGTAACTTCCATAACTTCCAGGAAACTACACCAATATATTTTCCCGCGTATATATGAACTGCAAATAAGTAATGAACATTTAACATATAGTTTTAGTCTTTTTATTCCGGTTGTGATATAATTAAAACTTATCCGATCCTTTTGATGTCTTATTCGCAAAATATTAAAAGAAACACTGTTACACAGACAACGACAATTCGGTGCTCACCCTTCATGTTTGCTTCAAGCTTGGCCTCTTAAAATATTTTTAAAAATCAATATTAACTTGGATGCAAATGGACATGAATGTTGTTCGTGTTTGTGTAAAGCAGGAAGAGTCAGATATAGCTGAGCATAGCAGAAAGGAATCAGTGTCTTTGCAGAGAAAAAATGTTTGGGTTTCAATGGTACATAGATCTAATTTCCCCAGAAAAAAAAAATCGGCAAACTTATAGCTTGGCGAAAGTCAATTTTTCATGTTGCAAAAAAGAATAACATAAATGTTTAAACAATGCAATGATGTCGATGATATTCAATTTGTTGATTTGCAAATTATACAATTACACATCATCAGATTGCAATTCCTCTAAAAATTAATGCAACAATACAATTTTGGTATGTGCAAACATGTTTAGAATAACATCACATATTTTAGATGGTTCGCTAATAGCGTCGACTTAGCACATATTGTTATAATATAAATAGCAAATTATTTAAATAACATTATATACCGCAAACCTGACAGAAATAACAACAAGTGCTTACTTGCTGAAAAGAAAGATATGTTCCAGATACAGTTTGTCGAACCATCATCAGGACACACGGATTCCAGGTTTCAAAATATAACGGCAGAGCTGGTTGGTAGGTGGGGTCTAATTGCTCTAGGCTTTTTCATGGAGTCAGGAATAAGGATGCATATCGTTATCTAAAAGCAAATAGGTTAGGCTTGAACGTATTATATTTGCATGATAGCAATAAATAAATCTTCTGCTGTATATAATGCTTCCCATGAATACGTATATGCGCTCCATCCTTGAATTAAATTCACGGTCCAAATGAACAGTATAATAAGCATCCCATGGTCGGATTTCGCTTTGAGATATCTCTGGTCATCGGTATGCCTACTGGTGAACTCAATCACAATATTGCCAATAGGTTCAGAGGCAGTTCCTGATCTTGTAAGATTAACTCAAAACTATGACATATTCTAGCTGTCCTGCACGGTATTGTTTCCAAAACTTTCCCCACTACAGATGTAAGGCTCACTACTCTATAATTCGCAGGATGGTCTCTGCTCCCCTTCTTAAACGAGGGGACAACATTTGCCATCCTCCAGTCTTCCTGTCATAGTAATGGCGGCGAAGCGCCTCACCATATTTAAGAAACGTTTAGATAAACACTTGAAATGCCTTGGCATGCAAGTTTACGGAACACATATTGGAGAATGGAACCATTGAAGACAGGTTTTAGGTCATTCAAACGGGTATGATGGCCGAAGGGCCTCTTTTTGTGCGACGAAACGTTATGCACTTATGCAAGTAAGATGTGGGTTTTAAATAACAGGTGACCTGTGGTCGACCACATCATACTGAACAAATTTTGAAGGTATATCTCAAGAGAGAGTGCTCGGATTTCCAGGACAACAGCCCAGACCTCTGTCACATTCCATATTCAAAGTGTTACACTGAAAAAAAAATCTCTTTCCAAGCAATTATTCCATTGTTCATTTTAGGAAGTATTTTCTTGTAATTCTCTGTTAAAAAAAAACACGTCCCCTTACTCATTGCCTTCGATATCAGTTCTCCTGAATTACGGAGCACACAATGAAACTCCAGTTCCCCACGTTCACCAGCATCCCAGCTCAAAAAAAATCCTCAGGTCTTCGGCCGCACCTAGCAGAATACCATGATTTCAGAACAGTAACTATGGCCCAACGCCCACTGCAGATTCATCAATTTCTCAGTGATTCTTGGATTATCAGAGCACCACTTAGCATTTTTAAAATAACCAGAAGTGCACGGAATCAACAATTGTGCAACACGTAAATTTTCAATCACGCATCCCAATCTTCTATTTCCCCAAGGTGTCAAAGAAAAAAGAAGGGCTACAATTACAATTTCGGGTGACGCGGAGGAGAAACTATTTCACCAATTGGATCACTTCTCACCAGCGGTCAGCAGTAAAGAAACACCAACTTTAGCCTGCCTTTAAATGGTAATTTTCTTTGTGGCAGCATGTTTCTCTGTTGCTCAAATGCGAGCTCAGATGGGTAAATTGCCGGTCGTGTATCCATGCTATGTGCCCAAATGTGGGACTACTCACTTGGTTTTCTTCTGCATGAGACATCTACCTACGCTGACGCTCCGTGCCCAATCAATAGATTTTGTGCTTCACCGCTTTTTCTGAGAAAAGCATTCTGCGTCAAATGTAGGATTAAAAAAAACGACGTGCGCATGTGCAGTAGGTTCCCAATCTAAGCTCGAGCAAAACCACTGAGCCCTTAGAGTGCTGGAGGCCAACACTCTCCTGTCTCCAAATGTTTCTTTTGTTTTGCACTATATGTGGTATATGAATTTCAGTGCAGTTGAGATCTCATATATTTAGACCCACAATTTCAGTCATTGCCGGATCATATTAAATCGTAGACTCCTTCTCTGTTTGCAATGGCTATTTAAAGCCATTCCACAGTGCAAAATCCGGATGTTTTCGATGATTAGATGAGATTCTATGATGGAACAACTGATTCAGTATTGCCAAATTCATAACGTGGCTCACTTAGGTTTGCTAGGACTTATATAGACTCAAACAGAACTGTGCAGAAAAGAGATACATAATATGACTGGAACAGCAAGGATTTGAATTAAATAAAACATAACAATAGCCCCCTTTGCATTTCCGTTGGCCATCGCTCGACGTGTCAGAATCGACTGCCTACCCGCCATCACACTTTCTTATCTGACAAAATTGTTCTGTTTTCTTCAATTTGGCATACTTGTACGTCGTACGAATTCCCAGAGAGGAAATCTAACAACATGTGTTTTATCTTTCTGTAATCTCACGTTTTGAACTCCAGTATGGAGAGGAGCCAGTGGAGAAATGGTATTGTCTGTGTTCTGTGAACCCCGGTTCCAATTTCAACATGGCAAGAAGTGAAATTTTAATTCTATAAATTTGGCGAAAAAAAAAACTAAACATGACCGCGTTTGTTCAATTGTTTTAAAACCAATCTTCAGTCCCAACTTTCTTCAGTGAAGTTAATCGATCATCCTTAGCTCGTCAAGCACCTTCATCAAGCGCAAATGATTCACTTTACGAACATGAACAACTGGATGAAATTGTTCCTTCCTGTAGCAATAGGCGAACGTGGGATTATTCAGCAACTGCGACCCACTTCCCTAATAATATTTAACAGCGGACATCCCGCTTTTCTGTTCGCATGTGCGCACCAGTTCAATGAAGTCAGTGATTTTCATATTCCGGCAAGAAAAAAATGATAACGTCATTTTTGATTTCATCAGTTAATTTTTTGGTCGTATATTTGACTCAATCAAACAACATACTACTTCCGTTTTTAGCTATGGGCAGAACGCGGTTTTTAATCAGTCAACCTTTTGAAAACTAAAACAAAGTAATGCGCATCATGTTCAAGCCTGTATCGTTAAAAACATGCACAGAAATTTGCAGAACCGATATATTTTGTCCGCATACAATATCGTAGATAATCAGTTTTGTCTTTCCAAACAATCAGCCTTTTTTAAAAAAATGTTCCTTGTACATTATTGTTATAGGTTGAAATGCTGGAATTTTGCGTTAAACCTGATGAATGAATGGAAAACGATATAGAATGACATATCGTTTTTCAGCAATCTTCAGCTTTTGGACGATAAATTTTCTGAAAATCATTTTCTACCTAAAATTCTACTACTCCTTTGCAGTTCTGAAAATAAAGGAACAGATTAATATATTCGATATGTTATTTAACTTCGATTGGTAAGAAGGAAATGTGAAGTACATGGAAATATTCCGTCAATAGATCATTTCAAGTAATATTTTAGACTTAACATTTATTGTTCATGCACCAATAAATCTATTTCTATTCATGCGGTGCCCATTGTGTAAATCAGAGGTAAAATATTGAAGTCTTTACCTCATTGCACACGGACATTCATTTAAGTTTGTTTCTATATGTATACAAGGGAGAAAGCATCTCTTTATTTTATAAACGGGGAGAATCAATTCGAAGATAATTGGGCGTTGGGGATCACAAATATCGTAACTGACCTGTTCATTACTCAGAACTGATTTGATGCTGTATACTTATGCAACATAAGATTATGTGCATACATTTCAGTGAACTTCCGTACATATATCAATAGTGCCTGAGTTCCATCTTCATGGACCTTTCCACTACATTTGCTGACTGTCAAAAATCGAAATTAAAATTGATTTAATGAAAGGGATCCAAACGGAAAAGATAGCTATGGCCTTCCTTTTATGCGACAGCTAATTGTGGAATTTGAAATCAATAGTGAAAATTGATTTCACTGTCAATTTTCCGGGCCATTTTAGCCTGCTTCCGGAATCAGGATTTAATTTCTTCTTATTCTATATCTTCTCAAGGGTTAGGTTTGATGGCATATCCAAACGTAATTGTTCTTGTAGCAATTATTCTTCTGTTCTCTCAGAAATAATGAATTCACTCATGGGCCTTATTTCATGTTGGTGAAGTCAGGTTATTTATATTTAATTATCCATAGCAAAATAGTTTAAAGAAACAATACCTAACTGAATGTATGTTAAAATTTATTTAAAAAAAAATAACAAATTCAAATCAAGAATTTGGTCTGGGATTAAGGAATACTTATTTTTCTTGGGACTATTTCAACGTTAAACCGTGTTGGGGAAAGGACTGGAGATCGATGTTGAGGATATAGAACTGTTCATAACCTTCTCATGAAATATCATGATAATCCCCTTTGCAGTAAAAAGGAAACTGAATAATATAATACTCAAAATCGGTGATAGCTCGGGAACATAATTGTAACTTACTATTTTGTGGGATAATTACCTTTAAAGTGTGTAACGTTTTCCACTGTGGTAAAACAAAATAGAAAGTAGTCTAAATAAGTAAATAAGAAATGTTCATTTTAAATTTCGTCTCTTTAACGAAAGTTGGAAAATGTGGCATTGTCTCATCAGTGTAACTGTCATTATTTTTCGATCTCTAATTTACTTTATTGTGAATGGGGGTGGAGGGTGGGGGTGTGGTGTTGGGGTGGCAACAAGTAATTCCAACTTGTCCTGGGTTGAGATGCCCTGTGTAATATGTCCTGTCGTCATGAAACGCATCTTGACAAGCTGCTGCAATAATTTATGTGTGCCACGTAATCGTCACTTTATAGGTTTCTTCATTCCTTTGCCAGACATTCCAAGGGGCTTAACTCAAATGCAATGAAAATGTCACGAACAGAATCACATGTTATTTTTCATGGTGGAAGAATAGCAGGTCTAGTTTGAGCAACATGTATCTGTATTTAAGGATCCCTGATGGTCAGTGGGCGACTAACATTTTTGAGTCTGTTCATAGAATCTTAGGTTTATCTTTTGCTCCAACGCTCATTGTTATAAATTCGCACTGTTTACGGATTTCCCTTGATGATGCACATTGACAAAAAACGAACTGAAGATTGTTTAATGAACAAGAATACACAGATTGAAATGTGGTAGAAGCATGCACAGGTATTAATAATACTACATTTGATTTTCAACATGATTTGGATACTGTTTGATTGTATTTACTGTGCTTCTTTGGGTAAACAAGCACAGTGGAACAGTGGCTTTCACTGCTGCCTCGCAGCGCCAGGGACCTGGTTCGATTTCTGGTTTGAATTATGTCTGTGCATAGTCTGGGCGTTCTCCCTACGACTGTGTAGATTTTTCACACGTACTCCAGTTTCCTCCCATAGATCGCAAGATGTGTCAGTTAAGTGATTTGATCGTACTAAATTCTCCCTCAGTACATCCAAACAGGCGGTGGAGTTTTCGTAGTAACTTCCTTGATTTGTTCAGTAATTCTGCTTTTGACACGAATAAACAATCATTAAAAATAAAAGTAAGTGAAGGATGATGGATAAGTTTTCATCGGGCAATGCGATTGGAGGGTCTCACTCTCTCGTTACTGCGTGAATGTATTTCAATTTCATAACTGATATATTTAACTGACGAAATAATGCTTCGAATTCAAGTTTCGTGGGCGGCATTGTGGCACATTACTTAACACTGCTGCCTCACAACGCCAGAGAGTTGCTTGCAATTCCAAACATTCGTGTATAGCCGGCAATGCACTCATTTTCGAAGTTTCCTCAAGTGTTCTGGTTTCCCTCCGGAGTCCAGATATGTGCAGGTTAAGTAAATTGGCCCTGCTAAAATTAGTGTCAGGCAGATTTATATCGTAAACACCTGGTTTACAGTGATAAGGCGTGTGTTGGGTTGTTCTCGGAGCACAGTAAATTTGCCAAATGGATTCCTGCACTGTCGGGATTATGTGATTCCATGATACAACAATATAACAATTCAGAGCTAGTAAACAACGAAAGATAATGTTGCAAACACTACTGATTGCAGGAAAAAAAAAACATAGCCATGTCTTATACTTTACTGAATTTAGCCTTGAGATTCCCATCCTCTGTAAACAAAGAAAACCAAGTATTATGCACCAGATAATTGAATTGCAAGGAGGAAAATAGTCTGCTTCTCTCATTGACTTTGAAAGAAACCACATTGTATGTGTGTTATTGTTAATCTATTTACGGTCTCTCTAAATGAATAACTGCACCTTAAAAATGCAAGATCCCATTGTTAAATGAGGATCTGTACATAGATCAGCCCCCTACAGTTTTACTTCAGCTGCCCAATTTAAAAGATTGTTCAGAAGTGAAGAATTAAAAATAGAATTTCTACAGTGAGATTAGTTAGGGGACTTTTGAAGTCGATTTATCACTTGAAGACCCAGTAAAATTCGGAAGAGTTTTTTTTTCGCTGATGATTGTACAGTGGTACACACGATTCCCTTCTTTTCACGTAGTGAAATAACGTTCAATCTTCTTTACCAATAACTGGATAGTATTCAGATTTCGACTAGAAAGTGGCAAATAATATGGGCATTAATGGATTTGCAGGGAACTACTATTCCGGTGACTAAAAATAATATTTGCGTTTTTCCTTGAAAATTCGTGTCCATCGCTGACAAAACAGATATCAGTAGGATGCTACCATGTGTTTTTGCCTGAAATTTTGCGAATCCAAAATAATCAAGATCGTTGTTAAAACCCATTATACCAGAACAATTAACACATATCGATCGAATTACAAAATTCACCGACAGGGCACCAAATTATTAAGGTGTATTAAAATTTAAGTATGCAAAGGAAACTCTCCGTCATTCTTTCCGGAGCACCTTCCAAATTCGTAACCGCTAACAATTAGGGATTCTCTTACTGTAAGCTCAATAAAGTTGAATAATTTAGGAAATTCAGTTCATGATGCAGGAAAAGTACATTTGAAAATATCTAACTGATCGTGTAATCGCGCGATAAAAGAAAACTATAGCACTATTCAATTCTGGTCAAACATCAAATTGATAAAGCATTATTGAGTTTGAATTCTTTGACATACTCGTGGATCACGAGTATTATTTCCCACGAACATGAGCTTGCTATTAAACAAAACATACGGTGTTTCCCACAACAAGGAATAACATGGTAGTATGGTTTTCATGCCTGTGTAATAATATGTTTCAAGGCCAAATATTTAACGAATCTCCGATTATTTCAAAAAAAAACAGTTCCGCTTTCTTAAAAGAATCATAGTGACCACACACGGCCAGATATTGCTGTTAAACGTTAGAGAGTAGACTGCATAATTAGATGAGATCCCACGTTTTGAGGACTCAATAATCTGTCAATAAATATCGAAATAAGATTTAAGCATCCTTTTTGGATTTCTCTAAAGAAATAGCTGCTGATTTTTGCTTGTATCAACATCCTGATGGCTGATGCGAACAGAGTTAAAACAACCAAACTGTATATCTGGATGTATAGTATTTTCAGGGGAAAAAAGTGCCAGACACTGGGATACACATCCTGAGTAATGCATTTGGAGACTCCCAGTTACCTCCTCCCTGCATCATTCATAGGCAAAGTTAAAGTGGTTAAAATGACGAGTTGCTGGGACTTAATGTAGATGCAAAGAATCAGAATTTGCTGGACAAACACAGACCAAATATGAACATGTTGTTCTATATTTGTGAAAAGTAGTTTAGATATTCTGATTTCGTGGAAAACAATAACTAATTTAATTTGGTATTTCATGAAAGTCTTGCTATTGAAGTAGAAACATCTGGAAAACGCAATTTACAAAAGAAAACCTTGGAAAATCAATTGAAATTGAGAATTTGCCGTTAAAGGCAGATCTTAGAATATTCCAGTTTGGGTACAATGTCGCACATCAGTGTGTTTTCTTTTATTTTTTTCCGTTGATTGTTCTGCTTTTGTCCAGAAAATTTGGTTCTACTGATTTATGTTTCATAGACGTAAAGATGATAAATTGCTGTTGATGAAAAACGACATCGTTCTGTAAAATCCATTTTCATTGAAGTATACCCATTTGAACTTTGTGCAAATGTATTTGCCATAGACTCCATTTTGGAGATGCTGTTATTGACAGTGTTGTGCCAAGAGTGGACGGATATACCTGGTCAGGTCAAATGTTGTTTTTAGAAAATGAGTGAAAATATTTCATTCCTACCGGAAAATCTATGTATTTCCTTTAACTCTGAAAAGTAGGAAGGCCCCTTAAAGCGCAATGTTCAGAATAACGATTAAAAAAAAACGGTTTGTCATCAGCAATGATTTATAACTCATAAGTAAGAATGACAAAAAGTTGTTGACCAGTTAAACGATGAGAAACAGCTTGGTGTATATCAACTGCGTCGGAATAAAAATAAAGGAAAGCAACACTCTTCGATGCAACAACATTTCTATTGTTGAGTTGCACATGGGGAAACATATTGTTTCACCATTGTCTTAGCAGTTTCACAAATACGCTGACGCAATTCCAATATTCTAGCTGTCTAATAATTGATTAGTTTTTGAATGTTCGTCATCCTTTCAGATTTGAATGGCTGCGATGTTCAAATTCAAAGTGGAATGAGATTAGCGGTAAAAATGAAAATATCCAAATCAGATTGCCGAATGACGGCTTCATATGTTCCCCTATATTTCAAACAATATAATTGAAACAATTTGTCTCAGGGCTACATGTGAAAAAAATGTCTGAAGTAAGGAAAGGAACTTAATCCATATGAACAGTGTAGTGGGACTGCACAGTACAATGCCAAGCAATGAACATATTTTAAAGAAAGTGCATAATTTGCTTTACTATTAGAAATATTGCCTTCCTTGCCAATTATTGGGTATACGAAAATATTTGTCAATTACCTGTAATTTCCTGAATCTTTTCAGCTGAACACACAGAACACAGCATACAAAATAAACAGTCAAATGCATGTTTTTGCAACAGGATCACTTAAATTGACCATTGCTTTCTGAGTTTGATTTGTCGCTCAAATAGATTTTTAGCTTACAAGTACGTTAAGATGAGACTTGATTAATGCACGAAAACTATGCATTTTGATTAACGTCATAGTCTGGCATTTTGGAAATTATTTTCAAGGAACCGTGCAATTATGCATGTTTTTTTTTTACCCGCAGACATCAGAAGATATCATTTTAAATATATTTTTTTAAAATGGGAAAGGATAGCAGCGGATACGTATGCTTGAACAATATCTTGGTGAAGAGTTCATTCAGGCGATTTTGGGAAATCTCAGTTCGGTTTCCATAACCAAGAAGATTGAAACAGACATCGTACTCAATCAGCGCAAGAGCAGTCCACAAGCATCAGTTCAGAAATTGAGAGTGAACAGCAAAAACAATTGCATTCTTAAACGAATAAAGTAATCCATTTGCTTACACTGAGAACCCCCAGATGCATTGAAATACTAAGAGAAACAGGGGAGGAAGTTGCTGATGCCGTGCGAGAAATCTTTGTATCCTCGCTGGCTACAGGGGAGATCACAGAGGACTGGAAAATAGGTAATGTTGTTCCTTTATTGAAGAAAGATAGCAAGAAATATCCAGGTAATTACAGCCCAGTGAACCTTAAGTTAGTAGTATGGAAGTTATTGGAGAGAACTCTTCGAGACATGATTTATTCCCACTTGGAAATGAGGATAGGTACTGCGAAAGGCAACATGGTTTTGTGCAGGAAAGATTGTGTCTCACTGACTTGATCGAGCATTTCGAGGAAGTGACGAAGGTTATTGATGAGAGTAGGGCAGAGGATGGTGGTTGCGTAGTCTTCAATAAGCCCTTTGACAAGGTCTCGCATGATTGACTAGTGCAGATGATGAATTCGCATGGGATCAGAGGTGAGCCGGCAAGGTGAATACTGAACTTGCTCATAAAAGATACAGGGTAGCAGTGGAAGGATGTGTTTCTGAATGGAAGTTGTGAAAAGTGGAGCTCTTCAGGAATCAATGTCGGGACCGTTGTTTGTAATATATAGAGGAAAATGTAACTGTTTTGATGAGAAAGATTGCGGATGACACAAAGGAAGATGGTTTTGCGGATAGTGATAAGGACCAGCAGAGATTACAGCAGGACAGATGTCGTTTGAAACTTGGGCAGAGAGTTAGCAGATGGAGTTTAATGCAGGCAAATATGAGGTAGTGCATTTGGAATGTCGAATACAGAGAGGAAATGTTCAGTAAATGGGAGAACACGTGAGAATATTGATAGGGATTGCGATCTAGGTGTACAGGTACTCAGGTACTGAAAGTGGCAGTGCAGATGCAAAAGACAGCCAAGAAAGCATACAACATGCGTGTCTTCATTGGCCAGAATATTGAATTTAAAAATTGGCAAATGAAGTTTCAAATTTATAGAACTTTAGTTAGGCTGTAGTTGGAATATAGCATTCAATTATGTTAGCCACACTTCCAGAAGGATGTAGAAGCTTTGACGAGAGTACAGAAAATATTTACAAGGATGTTGCCTGGTAAGGGCGACATTAGCTTGAGGAGAGGTTGAAGAAACTTAGTTTGTTTTTACTGGAACGACGAGGGTTGAGGGGCAACTTGATTGAAGTCTACACGATTAAGAGAGGCATGGACAGTGTGGATACCCAGAAGATTTAATTTTTCCAAGGGTGGAAGAGTCAATTCCTAAGGTCACAGGTTTAAGGTGTGAGATGCAATGTTTAAAGAAGTACGAGGCAAGTTTTATTTTTACACGGAAGGTAGTGGGTGCCTAGAATTCGCTACTAGAGGAAGCAGATATGACAGTCACTTTTAAGGGGTGCTTTGAAAATGTATGAATAAGATGGGAATTGAGGGATATGGTCCCCAGAAATGTAAGGAGTTTCACTTCAGTGGGGCACCATGTTCAGTGTAGTGTTAGAAATCCTATTCCTGTTCTATAATTTATTTTGTTCTAGACATTTTAAAAGATGATTATTATGGTACTGTGCAAATAGAATTCCTATGAAGGTATCTAACAGGAATAAATGGACCCCTGACTCAAGTAATTTCATTTTTTTTTAAGGGGACAACTTCCTTAATCAAGGGGGAGCTCATTTTAGGATACCTGTGGCCCATGGTTTGCTCCTTATCAGTATGTGCAAAATGAGGTATAGATGACCATAAGCAATTCAGAGCTGGAACTTGGTCTGGAAGTAATGAGGAGCAATTGTGACGCTAGGCGATTCGTGGATTGCAAGTTTAGCGATTTACCGCAGCTGAGGATTGCACAAGTACAATAAGAATGGGTGACCAATATGGACGACAAAAAGCCGAGGAAACTACTTCAGGAATCCCCGGCAGGCATTACCTTCTCAAATAAATACACAACTTTGGATCATTTCGAGGCGATGTCCTATCAGGGGAGAGCAGTGACAACCAAATTTGTGGTATAATCGGTGTGTTACTGTTTAGACGACCAAGAGGAAAATTAGTGGCTTGGTTATAATGATAGGGGATTCAGTAGTCCAGCACCGACACACATCTTCTGTCTCTGCAACAGTGAGTCAAGGATGGCATTTTGCTTCCTGAAGCTAGGATCCAGGATGCAATGCATTCGTTCATTTGGGTAGAAAAGAGAAAACACAAGAGTCGTCGCTCACATTAATGCAAAGGACACAGTTAAACTAAAGATGAGTACAACATGTTAGGACATAAGTTACAATGCAATGTCTCACTATGGGAGTCTCAGAGTTGTTTCATTTTCCCCGTGCGAGAGAGAGAAGAAACACGATGTTGCATCGAACGAAAATGCGGATGGAGAAATAGCGTCGCCAGGATGGATTCAGATTTCTCAAACGGTAGGACCGATTTTGGAGATCATGGACATGTACAAAACGGAAAGGCTTCACCTAAGCAGAGCTGGCACCAATGTTCTTGTCGGGATTTTAGCTCGTTTTATCGAAGAGTAGTTAAACCAGTATGACAGCGGATTGGGTTTCTATCATTTGGGTCAGCTGAGTCAGATTCAGCTCAGAAAGACTGACGCATAACGTTCGTTAAGAATGTGGAAGATTGCGATGCCCTTGGAATTGGAGGAGAAGAGCCTTTTAAAATGTGTCCGACAAGTCAAAGTGACGAGGTTAAATTGTTTATACTTGAATGCAGGAGCATAAAGGAGGGATAATATCAATAATGGTGCAACAATTAATTGGATTTTTGAGAAGCCATGATATATTAAACAGATCAGCAAACTCTGTATCATGAGTTGAGCATAACAGTAAAAAAAAAGCCACTCTATTGGGCGTATTCTACCGACCAACAAATATTGAAAAGGAAATGTTAAAAAAGGCAAGTTTTTTACTGTAAGACCAAGAAATCAAACAGAATAGGAACCTTCAACCGTGCAGATACCAAATGAGATTCAACCAATGTAACGGACACTGAAGGAGCAATAAATCTGCGAAGGTTTTTTTTTTCAAACGATTAGCGATAAAGCCAACGAGAGGGTAGGCAATACTTGAACTAGCCTTCGGGAGCGATGAAAGAAATAAGCATGGGCGAACTGAGAGTGGGCAGCCATAATGGGGATATTGATCACTGTTCAATTTGATTTAGCATTATCATGTAAAAAGACAGAGACAAATCAGGATTAACACATTCGGCGAATGAGCTTTCTGTAGGAGTTTGAACGGGCTCGGCAGATATGGACTGGAAAGCACTGCTGACGGATATATGAGTACGAAAGGATTGAACACTGAAAAACGAGATCCAAACGGGGAAAAATAGGCATCCCACTTCCAGAAAGACGAGTCATACTGGCAAATGTAATCCACCATTGTTGGCTAGAGGAATGTAGGGATGCACAAAAAGAAGGATACAACTTAAAATGGGTGCAGTGAATTAAATATTGCAGATAGTCGAGACGACTACTGCAAGGGCAGTTATGAAATTTTAAGAAAATGTTTATCAAATAGCGGGTGTCAAAAATATTAGTAAATCAGTGCAAGGAAAATGGAAAGATGTATAAGCGATGCAATAAAGATAAAGCCGAATTAAGGGAAATGTGGAGGGTATCATAGATGAAGGAGGGCACGTTGCGTCAGGCAGAGACCGAGGAAAGAGTTTTAAACTATATTTCACCTCTGCCGCGTTTACAAAGAACAAAAAAAGCATAACGCAGGTATAATTGTTTATCAGGTTTAGTTTTCGATATCCGACGGGATAACAATTAAGAGGAGGAAGTATTCGAAGGGTTGGAATACTGAAAACATAATATCCCCTTCGGGCCGGATCGATTTATTTCCGAGACTACTGAATGAGATCAGGGTGGAGATACCAATTGCCCTCGGGTGGGCGTGTGGGGTGGGGGGGGGGGGGGGGGGGGGGGGGGGGGGGGGGCTTCTCCAATCTAAATAGATACAGAGGAGGTGCAGGTGAACTTCAGAAATGCAAAAGCCAGTTTCATAACGAATTGAATGAAGTGCCAAACAATTATAGGCCAGCTGGCCTTACCAAGTAGTGGTGGACAAATTATTACAATCAATCCGGAGGGATATGATTAACCGGTACGTACAAAGGCATGGGCCATCTGGGATTAATAACACGGATTTGCCAACAGAAAGCCTTGTCTGACAAATGTGATTGACGTCTATGTGAGAGTGACAAGAAGTAGTTATTAAGCTCGTGCATGACAAGAAGTGTATATTTTAGCAAGACGGCTCACAAGGTCTGACGGGGCACATGCGTCAAAAACATAAAAAAAAACATGAGATGGAGGCTTCTGTGGCAAATTGGACAACGTGTAGTCTTAGCAACAGAAAGCAAGCAGTAATGATTTATGAATGGCTTTGCGAAGGGAAACTTGCATCTTGAAACTTGTTTTCCAAAGGGGTTGATGTTAGGGCAAATGCACAAACATAACCTGAGAATTCCGGGAAAAAGAACAGAACAGATGTGACAGCATCTATTTTGAATCCTGGGCTCTGAATTTCCACTACAGACGTTGTAGAATCTGCTCAGATTTTCCAGCATTTGGTCTTTTTTTTATTTCAAGTTCTAGCATATTCGGTAGCTTTCTGTTGTGTTTGCGCAATTGTTTTCTGTTATACGATAACGATACGGTTGTGAAAATGACAGGCCCGATTGAGATGTTTGCAGAACAGTGGATAATGTAGAGCGTAGTTACAGTCTCTAAAATGACATAATTTATTCAGAGTCGCACTCAGTATAATGAAAAAGAAAACATGATTTTAACATAGAGAAATACTCAAGGAGGGCACGTGGACAGGAGAACAGGGCAGTGTGTTGTAACAGAAAGTGGCAAGAAATTCAGTGTTCTGCTTGGGGATGGAGAAATGATGGAATGATTCGGTAGGTTGTTCTTTTTTCTTGAAACTAACGAGAACGAGGGGTGACTTGATTGTCGTGTATAAAATAATAAGAGGAAGAGACAGAGGAGATGAGCAAATTGTTCCACTCGGAGAAGTACCCTAGTGTCAGGTGACATACCGTCCAGATACGTGATAGAGGCGCAAGATTAGCATGAGGACTTCGTTCAGGCAGAGAGTACTGAATGACTGGCGTTTGCTGCTCGAGTTGGAGTTGGACAAAAGGACACTAAACACATGCTTAAAGTAAGTGAATATATATCTCAAGTGCTGTAAACTACGGGGCTGTAAGGATTGCAAAGAGTTAGAATTAAAAACGGCATCAGGTTGTCCTTATGCTGGCATGGAAAAGTTGGGCAAAATGGCTTCTTCTTTGCGTGAATTTTCAACCTTTTTCTCTTTCTGATGCTCTTATTTACTTCCCAACTGCTTGATTTATAACACTACAAATTGTATATTCAATGAAGCTGTGTGCATGAAAAATTACAGTTCTATGTTCTATGTAATAGTTGATTGTTAGCATAATTAATTTATTTAGTTGAATGATTTACCAAGTTGATCTCGCAGGAACTTATTATCTGAAACACAATATAAAGTTGCCAAATATGTAATGCATTCTATATAGGTGAAATATTATATGCATTGCATTTCTTGTAATAATGACGGCACTGTTCTAGTGTTTTCTTTAAATTTTAGTTAGTGCATTACACTTCCAAGTAAAGTTAAAAAGTCGTAACCAGGATTGAAGTAAATATAACAAAGCACTACAGTTCTAATGTAAACAGTAACAAAATGTCTGCACGCAACAGTTTATGTGCGGTGTTTCAGCAATATTTTCATGTGCCTGAAAAGCATATAGGGGCATTGTCCTTGAAACATGTCATCAGACGTCGCCAGCAACGACAAAATAAAAGTTTTCTGGACAAAAACCTAAATAATACAAGATTGCCTAGAACAGTCGTCCTTTAAAAAATGAATGTCAAAATATTACAACTCAATTTTCAGCCTTCATGTTGCACCGCAAGTCAATTATCGTTTTCGCGCAATGTGAACACTTATGACTTGCTCAAGTTGAATAATTCTCATTTTTTTTTTGCTCTTGACTGTCGTGAATAATAATACCATGTGGCCCTCACACACTGATACTGTCCAAGTAGTCTAATATATGTCTCAGTCAAAATTTCTCCTAACCATGTCATTTCATACGTCTAACTTTGTAAAATTCCAAGCAAGAAGGGCCATCGATGGAGCTAAGCTGTACTAATTAATCTAGTCCCCCGTTGAAGGGATTCAAAAACATATGAATGTTAACAAAGTCAAACTTCGTCTAACCTGTTTTGCTTCAGTTTAGTGAGTAAACGTGAAGTAACTATCATTGAAACATCTTGTTCTAAGAAATAAATAACAAAGGAAATCTAGACACGGTTGTAATAAAATTGCCAGGCGCACACAAAAATATCACTGTTTAATGTTTAACAAACAAAAAAGAACGACTGTCAATCAGAAGGTCTAACAGTTTATAATTTCCATCACCTGTTATTGGATCTATATTATCTTCTGTGGAAAGAGACAAACACTAAAAAAGTCATATAAATCAGGTCCAATATTTGGAAGATGGTAAGATAAAACATTAGCAACATGAAAATGAATATTTCGGCTTCGTTGAACGTAAAAGTGCCAGTCTTTGATCGAACGTAAACTTGTCAACGTTATATCAAGAGCGATCCTCAGATATAACGGAAAAGATCTAAAAACTGCCAAATCATCTCCCCAGCACTTTGGTGTAATTAATACATAGAAGATGATAAACATTATGTGTGTGTGTGTGTGTGTGTGTGTGTTCTTTATCTTATGGCGTGTTAATTATTCCATTTTTTTTTCTCTCTCTAAGAGCTGGCAAAAAGAAGTAACGAAGTCCCTTCAAACGACTAATATGGAATGCCGACATAATTATTCACTTAGTTAAAAGTTGTTGCTTCAATGCTGATGCGTGTCGTTACATAACGTGTGCAAATTTCATCTACTCTCTCGCCGTTTCATTATTGATTTCTGCTTAGGAACACAAGCAGAATGAAATCCATACGAAAATCTATTATGTTAAACAAACGTTTCCGGAAGGAACATAACATTCATTGAATATCACATCGGTCGAATAGCATAGTCTGCCGCGGAAATCCATCTCCGCTCAGTAGCATCTGCATCATTTTAAAATCTGTCCAGAACTATACTTGCCCATGAATTAAACATAGAATACTTCCGATGTTGGAATGTTGAAATAAAAACAGCAAAAGGAGCTGAAATCGCAAGGGCCCGGCAGCATAATTGGATTGGAAATACAGAATTTACCCTTCCTTTCACAAAAAAGTCCAGATATTTTGGAGATTATGAATTGACTCGACAGAATAACTCAACTCCCCTGACCAGCTGAATTTTTTTGATCAAAACCATGTTTTATTTCAAATTTTGCATTCTGTTTACGTTACACGCAAAATAATATGGTTTTGCAAATATTAGAGTTGCACGTGTGCTTATCATTGTCCGATAAAAGATCTTGCTTTCCTCTAACCCTAATTGTTTATGCTGATTCCGCATAGTTATATCAAACAATATTATTCCCATCCGTTTGGCGAGTGACAGCCTGCTTGAATTTTTGGGATGACATTTAAGCATTCCGTTATTGCTGCAAATATTACTGCGAATTAAACGGAAATATGTTTCAACTTCTCCGTTGTTTTGAAACCTAAGCTGCTGAATTCCATATGCATGACTTAGCTACAAACTAACTTCACCTTTCCAATTTCTAATGGATCTTATCCCATCATCTATCTGTTCGCTTCTTTTGTGAACTCATGATATCGAGTACGATTTTACATGTAACAATATTCGTCTTCCTGGTTATATTCTGTGTGGGTAATTGAAAGCTGATTTGCCCAATTCTAGAGAAACAGCTGTATTCACACATGAGGGAAGTGCTTCTGGAAAGGGATTTTTTTTTTAAATTTGCATTCTAGATCGCTTTTTTTTCTCTAAGGTGCCTTCTCAAGATCAATTCTTGCCATTAGGTGTCTTCGAATAATTATGCCTCTTCTGCCAAGGAGTTCTTCCATGTAGGTTTGTTCTGAACAAGAGATTTTTTCGGTTGCTGACGTCTGAAAAAAAAACAGAAAACAAACAGGGATACAGCCCTGAAACCGGCCTTATGGCCCACCAAGCCTGCAGCGTCATGTCACACATTTCTGAAAAACAGAAATATACCCTCATGCATTCCATATTCCACTATTCCTTGCATTGTCGTTTAAGTGGGAGAATGCCACTTAAAGTTTGCTATTTTATTTGCATCCACTGCCTTCCTTGTCAGCACATTCCAGTAACTTATCATTCTCTGTGTAAACATAAATCCTCTCACAACTTCTTTAATATTTCCCATGTTTACCTTAACGCTGTGTCTGCTTACGATTGACATTTCTATCCTGCGAGAACGACTCAGACATTAGCTAACGCCTCCCTGCACTCCCGGTCTCCCCGCCAGAACAAAATAATTTTATGGTACAGTGGTACAGTACTAATCACTGTACCACGATGGTACAGTGGTTAATACTGCTGATTTGCAGCGCCAGGAATTCGGGTTCAATTCCGGCCTTGGACATTGTCTGTGTAGAATTTGTAAATTCTTTCCGTGTTTGCATGGGTTTCCTCCGAGTACTCTGGTTTCATTTCACACCGCAAAGATATGCGAGTTTGGTAAATTTGCTGTCCTGAATTGCCGATTATTGTTGGGGATAGT
The DNA here is from genome assembly GCA_024679065.1 of Sphyrna mokarran. NCBI lineage: Eukaryota > Metazoa > Chordata > Chondrichthyes > Carcharhiniformes > Carcharhinidae > Sphyrna > Sphyrna mokarran. The sequence goes on from JAGIQG010000009.1 coordinate 100,738,560, forward strand.
AGCATGGTCAGATGTTGGAGTTAAGGGGATAGAGCCTGGGTGGAAATGCGGTCAGTGTAAAGTCAATGTGCCACATCGTCGCTCTGCATAATAGACATTTTATGTATCCTTCACTTATGCAATCACTTATCATATAGCTTGTCAGCTCCTATGCTCAAGTGAAAATAAATCAAGTTTTGACCAACATTTCCATATAGCCAATAGTCTTCAAATCAGGCAACTTCCTCATCAACCTTTTGCAATCTGTCGTATTGTCAAAATCTCCTTGGCCATTCATACTGTCCTAATCTGCTCTACCCGACAAATCTCAGACATTTTCTATAATCAAAATGTGTATTCCTTGAACGACTCTAATATTCAACGAGTTGCAATGGCTGCACCTTCCGTTGCCTAGGATTTGGAATATGTCTGCCATCCTTTCCAAACGTATATCCCTCTCTCTCTCTCTCTCTGAAATATATCAGTCCTTTTAAAACTCCCCTTAAAAGTTCCAATTTGATATGTGCCTGGGCGTCGACTGTACAAATCCGTCACTGGCTTGTTAAGTTGCGATGTAAAGATGCCGGCGTTGGATTGGAGTGGTAAGAACTCAGTAAGAATTTAGCAACACCAATTATTAATCCAACCGATTTATTTGATAGTAAAATAGCGAGCTTTCAACACTCCCGTGTCTTCATCAGGCAAGTGCAGTGTTCTGGTCTGCAATAGCACACATCAGCACAGACAGTCAGAGATTGCTGATTAGAATGCGAATCCTTACATCTAACCTGCTATTCAAGTGTTAAAGTGGCTAACAATGTGTGTGAAGGGGATCCTGAGCATTGTTAGAGAATTGTGTATTTTCTCCAGACAGCACAGTAAGTGAGGTTTTTTGCTAACCCAGGCAAGTTACGGGGGTTACAGATAGTGTGTCATGAAGCCAAGATCCCTGTTAAGACCGTCCTCATGTGTGCGGAGCTTGGCTATCAGTCTCTGTTCAGCGACTCTGCGCTGTCGTGTATCACGAAAGCCCCCTTGAAGAACATTTACCCGCAGGTCGGAGGCCGAATGCCCATGACTGCTGAAGTGTTCGCCCACAGGAAGGGAACTGTTTTGCCTGGTGATTGTTGAGCGATGCTCATTCATCCGCTGTCGTAGTGTTTGCATGGTCTCCCCAATATACCATGCTTCGGGACATCCTTTCTTGCAACGTATTAGGTAGACAACGTTGGCCGAGTTGCAAGAGTATGTACCGTGCACCTGGTGAATGGTATCCTCACGTTTGATGATGTCGTCCATGTCTATGATCCGGCATGTCTTGCAGAGGTTGCTGTGGCAGGGTTGTGTGGTATTGTGGTCACTGTTCTCCTGAAGGTTGGGTAGTTTGCTGCGAACAATGATCTGTTTGAGGTTGTGCGGTTGTCTGAAAGCAAGAAGTGGGGGGGTGGGGATGGCCCTAGCGAGATGTTCATCGTCATCAATGATATGTTGAAGACTCCGGAGAAGATGTCGTAGCTTCTCCGCTCCGGGGAAGTACTGGACAACAAAGGGTACTCTGTCCACCGTGTCCCGTGTTCGTCTTCTGAGGAGATCAGTGCGGTTTATCGTTGTGGCACGTTGGAACTGTCGATCGATGAGTCGAGCGCCATATCCTGTTCTCACGAGTGCATCCTTCAGTGTCTGGAGGTGTCTGTCACGATCCTCCTCATCTGAGCAAATTCTGTGTATACGGAGGGCTTGTCCATAGGGAATGGCTTCTTTAACGTGTCTAGGGTGGAAGCTGGAGAAGTGGAGCATTGTGAGGTTGTCTGTCGGTTTGCGGTACAGTGAGGTGCTGAGGTGACCGTCCTTGATGGAGATGCGTGTGTCCAAGAATGCAACTGATTATCCCCTTCACACACATTGTTAGCCACTTTAACACTTGAATAGCAGGTTAGATGTAAGGATTCGCATTCTAATCAGCAATCTCTGACTGTCTGTGCTGATGTGTGCTATTGCAGACCAGAACACTGCACTTGCCTGATGAAGACACGGGAGTGTTGAAAGCTCGCTTTTTTACTATCAAATAAATCGGTTGGATTAATAATTGGTGTTGCTAAATTCTTACTGAGTTGTTAAGTTGCATCATAAAATGTCTTGGGACTTTTTTTTTGTTTCTATTTGACAACATGTGAATAAAATAAATCACAATTAAGAGTATACCTAAGAGCTGTTTATAACTCGCATATTTATTTCCTGATCAAAGCAATATCTATTTAAATGTGCATATTATTCACTCTCTGATGTGCTCACTCACAACAGTACTCACTGGCAGAATTCATCTTCTCAGTCAACTCTAACCAGGTAATAATACAAAACAGATAATATATTCGAATATGCATTTTCATTTTAACCATCATATAAACATTGAACAAATTTGAAATTTTGAAACTCCTAACTACTTTTTTAGGCAGCTAAATAACTTTACCTTTTTCTCTCACAGCCAACTTCTCTTCTGAAAACAAGAACCCAATTCGTTTAGATGTTATGCACAATGACCAAAGCATTGTTAATGACTCAGGCTTTCAAATGATCCTCATTGCAACCGTAAAAACACGGTGCGATTAAAAACAATATGAAATCTTATCATTTGGTTATGTTGCAGATTTTTTTTTTTTACTTATTATGACTGAATTGACATATCCGAATGCGTCTAATGGAAAGGGCTGGACATATTTTCAGATAACTCCCAGGAAATTGGACATTGGAGTCGTTATCTATGATCAGAATTAGAAATACAACAGTCAGGATTTCATCTTCAAGGATTAACTTTACACAATCACTTATATCAAAATATTATCACAGTTAAATCTTTACGATTCGTAGCTTTGAAGCATTGTTCCAGGCAGATTTTTGAATAGATTTCTGCTCCCAACAACCGAAATATGCATTTGTTTTGATTTGCTTCCCCCTTTTTTTAAGTGATTGCCAACAACAGTTGCTTTGCCGCTTTCGAATTTTCATTAAAAAAAAACATACAAGCTCTTGATAGGACGAGCACAAAATGGTAACTTAATTTCGTACACAACTTCGGGAAAGAAGTGCCGGTTTCTCGCCCGTACACTAACGATCGATTGAGAAAGCGATAATAAATAAGACATAACCCACAAAGGAAATAACAATTGCTTCGCGTAGACGCAGAGTTCGCAACGAAATGCAGGCAAATATTTTTCCTCAGCATTTCGTAAGCGATACAAAATGCCTCTTAAATCACTTTTTAAGTGGATTCGACGTTCACGATGGAGTAGGTAGGCAGCGTGAAATCTGTTTAGTATGTGAGGGAAAGGATTTTCCAGTAAAATCAATGTAGAAGTTGTCAGTTATCAAACTTAGACACAACGTTTTTTTTCTCTCTCTCTGAGGAACTGTTTTCAGAAAGATATTATATCTCTTCACGCCAGCTTTCTAAAGAAAAACGTGCACCCACCGCCTCAGTACCAGTACAATTGAATACAATAGCCATTAAGAATTAAACAGCTTTTGCCGTAGTTTTCACTTCGCAGGCCTTTAGCTTGCAGCTTGATGGCCTCAATTCGAAAACTTATGGTTATTGTGTAATGATTTTTAATCAACAACATTTTTTTCTTAGTGCCTCCTCCGACAGAATCGGTGCATGTTTCTGGGAGACGGCCAGTTTTTTTTTGGGAGAAAAGGACACCGATTCAACCATTTTGGAAGTTGTTTGTCCAACTTTGAGAACGCAACACACTCCAACTTATTTATATTAAAAAAAAGTATATTTGAGGTTTACGCCCATGACAAATTAAAGAGAAAACGAATTCCAGGTTTAAGTCAATAGTCCATGACAGCTGTTGAGTTACAGGACAAACCGTCCATGGAAACGCTACTGGTGGAATATATTTCTTGGTTTTCCTTTAATGATTAATGCTATTATTATTGTTCTACGTTCTTATTAGTGCACGCTAATAATAAGGGACAATTATAACGTTAGTGGTAAGAAAAATATTTCCGAACGATTCTTGTTCTGGCGTTAAATAGATAATCCGATTCTGGCACATCGTCGCCGTACAGACTAATTTCATGTGACAACAACCAATGTTACTGGCGACACATCTGGGTAGATATGAAACATTTAAGCAACATTGCAACTTCGCATTTCGAACCAAATAATTTCACTATTTTCACTTCATACATTCTAGCTTTGGAATGCCCGTTCATCATAAAATATTAAATGTCATGTCGATGTATCAGTGACTACACTTAACATGACTGATCAAAATATTACTGGATGAATTTTATCCCATGGAGTACGGATCAATTATGCGCAGTCACCTTTTTCTTTTAGCAACGTTGTTAGTATCTTTATTTCTGAAAAAAAAAACATTCACATCCAGCGATTGTCACGTTGGAATTTGAAACACATGGATTGTTGGTTTCTAAGCTAAATAAAATATCTCTTCACACCGGCTTTCTAAAGAAAAACATGCATCCCCCATATCAGTACTGGTACATTTGAATATAATAGCGATTAAGAATTAAACGGATATTGCGGTAGTTTTCACTTCGCGGAATTACGAATGTTCTATCTACAAATATGGTTAAAATTGTGATGAAGAATTTGGTCACACGATATTTCAAATGTCAGGCATTAAATGGATTGTTGCTGTTAGGCAGTATCGGGAATTTTCATTAAAGTTTCGCTGATGCGTGGAGGTTAAGTATTGATAAAGAGTGACATCCGGATAGTTACGAAAAATGAGAGTGGGGCGGGGAATGGTTGGGGAGCACGTAGCTGGCGTAGAATTCGGTTAGACAATGGCAACTGAAAAATGTAACTGACCAAACTGCGGTTGTGGGCAGATTCATGAACCATGAGATGTTGGTTACCCAAGATAAATTGGAAAGGTTAAATCTACTTTAAATTTCGGAACAGCTCTGCAATGGCGAGGGGTTAGCTCACTAAGCCACCATTCTGATTACTGATTTGCTCAATGACTCCCGATTAACCTGACTGCCACAAAGAATCTTATTCCATGCACAGGGTTCAACATCGAAACTTCAACTGCTAATTTTGACCAGGTAACTGCAACCCATCCGCCACAGGTGCTATTACTTAATTATCCCCATAAGCACTCCTAGAACCAAATCATCAATCGTATGAAAACAACTGAAGTTTGCTATTATTGTTACGTATACTGGATTGCAATGAATCTTGTTTTTCTATTGACTTAGACAGAAAATACACACCGTCCAGAGTGCATAGAGGAGAAGGAAAGGAAAGGCTGACGAATGTATTGGTATATTTACAGCTCGGGTGTAGAGAAATATCATCTCAATAAAAGGAAGATCTATGCAAAAGTGTGATAGTAGCATGGATGAAGCGGTTCTGCAGCTGGTTGTTAGGTGATATTAGACTTTTGAATATATTTTCTCCAACGGAAGACGATGCAATTCGGTATGTACGTGGAGTTCTGGACTGTTCTGGCTGCTTTTCTGAGGTAACGGAAAGTTTGCAAGGAGCCTGTAAGTGCGATGATGGGTTTTGTGCAACACTGCTCCCAAACGTGCTGTAATAAATAAGTTAAGAATGTTTTCTGTTGATCGCCTGTAAATGTTGGTTATATTCAAAACTGACGTGCCAGATTCCTTTAGATTCCTGATAAAATGAGGGAGTCGTTATGCTTTCTTAAGGAAAACCTCAGTGTGCAGGGGCCAAGACAGGCTGAGGTAATCTGACAGTTAAAAAAAAACTTGAAGCTCTGGACCATTCCTACTTCATTCCCTTTGATTGAGATAATTATCTATCTTCCACTGTGTTTCCTGTAGTCGATAAATTTCTCCTTCGTTTTATTAATATTGAGGGAGAGATCACTGCTGTCGCAAGTCATTGATCTCCATCTTTTACTCCGCCTCATCATTGTTGAGATTCGATCCGCTCGGGTACCGTCATTAGGAAACTTAACGTGGAGTTAAACTGGAGTTTGGCCACACGGTGCTTAAATAGTGCAGTAATGAGGCTAGGTAAACAAATGGTGCCCCACCGTGCGCCAGTGTTGAAGATAATCGTGGACCAGTTGCCTTTGCCTATTCGTAGTGGTTTGCGGGTCACAAGTTCTAGGGTCCAGTCACAGAGGGTGAAGCACAGCCCATGGCCACGCACCTTGGACGTGAGTTTGAAGAAATAATAGTTTTTAACGCGAAACTGTTGTCTATGAAGAGGCTCTGAAATAATTGTCCTTGTTATACAGCTGCTGCAAGGACTAGTGTAGCATCATGTAGGTGGGTGCTGTTGTGTGCCTGTCAACGGCGATAGGTTTATGTAATTGATTCAGACAATCAAGGATGCCGGAGGTGATCCGTGCCATGAATAACTGTTAGAAGCATTTTGCAGTGATGGCTGTCAGAGTCACTGGGCGATAGTCATTAAGGCACGTTCCCTGGCTTTTCTTTGACACAAGGTCCAAAGATTTCGATGATAGGAAGCTCATTACAGACCAATCCCCCACTATCGCCCAGAACAGTAGCTAACATTAACATTTTAGAACTAAATTCGTACATCCAATAGATTCTCATGTGCTCATGAGATGCCTCAAGATAATCTCACTTATTTTCAAATACCCTTCCCACCTCCATACTGCACTTCCAGAGTTGAAAATGCTACCTTCAATCAGATATATTCCAAAGCATTAATTAATACCCAAACATCCAGCACCCTGCACATCAAATCACAAAAAGTGTCGGTTTCTTCTACTCCGCACATTCTGACTATCCGCCCAATTCCGCTTCATTTTTGAGAACAAAATATGTTCGATGCCCTAGAAATTAATCGTGCTGACATCCATAATCACGCTCGCAACCACCCAAACACTTATAACACTTTTGGACGGCCCTGTACTCGCGATGAAGGGTGCAAACCAGACGATACTGCTGACCGACAATTTATCTACCAGCTGCACTACCATTCTCTATCTTACATTTGGCCCATATTACAAGCATCGTTTACAAGGCACCTCGAATCCGATTGACTATTTAATTGATCATGCCTTCGAGTTTCCTGACCCATGCTATTCTATCTAACTGTCAAACGCATCTACGAAGCATCCCACTTTTCCTGTCCTACACTAAGCACCCCATCATAGTTCCATCCATGAGAGGGACTTCTACAAGTTGTTAATTCTGTGTAGCTTGTCAGATTGTGACTGCACATAGGGACGCCAAACGTAGAGAAAATTGCAGCAACATTTGGAATTAACTTGTGTGATTTAATCGTAGTCTCTGTATTGCGATCTTGTTTTTGTTTTGCAACAAAATAATCAAAACACTGACTGTTGTTAGAGATATCTGTTCAGTCACAATATACAAGGCTGTTTCACCTTGCAGACTAGGAAAATTAAATCCAGTGTTGAAATTGATGCAATTATTTTCTGGTGGAAGTTTGGCCCTTTGTTAAATTGAAATTAAACGTCAACATATCGATCCATTCAGAATGGTCAGGTTATCTGTGATAAATTTATGTTCTTTTTGTTAAAGTTAATGACAGCATATTGAGTGTTGTTATATAGAGTAATAGATTCCACTCGAATTGTAATGGTGATTTTGCATAATATTTCCGAATACGTAGGTTTTCCTGAACTATGGTAGGAAATTAAATGAATAAGAGGACCACTTCGGATGGAAAGAAAGAACGGACGGAATAGAAAAGACAGAGAGCATCGCATTTTCTTTTTCTCCCCAGTTACACGTTCTTCTTACCATTTTCTTTCCTTTCGAAACCTGCAACAGAAATGAAATGATGCAGTTGTGAATATTATGAAGATGCACCCATTGCACAACAGTATTTATATCGTCTATTCGATTTATAATATCAATTGTTGATCCTGTCATCAAATCAATTCATTTGAGAATAGAATTGAATCAGTTCATTGGGTCTTGTCGACACCAATCCCAATCATGTCATAAGGATGTAACTGAAACATTTACCTGCAACACACCGTAACACTAAATATGCAAAGTAGCATGCCAACCAGTCCAAACCACAAAGGATTAGACTGTGGAAGGAAATCGAAGAAAACTTAAAGTGGAGAAAATTTATATATGGACAGTAGCCCAAGATAATCTTTGAAGTTGGGTCTATTGCGCTGTAATGCGGCAATGCTAACCACTATGCCACTTTGCCATACACAAATCCGCAACTAATACAAACTTTCTGGTTTGCTCTTTGCTGCAGAAAATAAATTGATTGGTACCACTCGTCTTCGAGTCCATGTATCGATTCGCCGCCAATAGGTCATTGCACTGACGATATCATTATCTAATTTGATCCCGGTTCGTCATCATATAATACTTATTTCCCTTCCTCTTTTCAGCTAAAAAAAAACTTTACCTCTGTCTATGGGCCACAGAGACAGACAAAGAACGTATTTCTTTTGAAAAGATAGGTCCAGTTCCTTACCACCTCGTGCACCGAGGTCGAAAACCTGCCGCTGAAGAGATTGCTCGATGGACATAAGTACAGAAAACACAAAAATGAGAAGAGGAATCCTCATGTCTGCGCAATTTATTGGAAGAAATTACCGCTTGGTAATAATGATTGAATTGGCCTCCTTCTTTTGTTTCTGCAGTATGATTCAAATTAGTCGTTCCTGCTCTGAGACCGTTCAGAATTTCATCACAAAACATCAACCTCGCCAAGTAAGATGAATAGAAATCAATTTCTAAAAACGGGTCCTGCAAATATGCTTCAGTAAGACTTTTTTGAAAACATTGTTGTATGATATCATGTTGGAACTGTAACGTTGACCTTGAAGCAACATTGTTGTTATGCATTCGTAATATTTCGATGGAATAATCCTTTACTTTTCCAGAAAGTTGGCATATGTATATTTCACATAAGCGTGTTGAAGTCAGAGTTCAAATTTCAAATGACAGTTTAGGGATTTTAATGCATGATTTAACATACTTATTAATAATTGAAAAGGTCAAACGAGAAAAAAATATGCATAGTGAAAAATTAAGCATTAAGAAAAAAAAAATCCCCCCAAATATCTTAGGAACCATGTCATGATTTTTTTTTCACTTAATACGCAGATAATCCAATAATTTTAGCAATAAGCCCTGTTGCTTTTATGAGAACATATCACAGAGTCGCACTGTCTTGATTTCTCTTTTTCTCGTCAGCTATACTCAAACACTATCAACTAATCCCAGCCTTGTGAAGTGAAACATCACGTTCATGCAGTGGCAGAAGTTTGCTTACATCGTCTTCTCCCATTCTTTTGCTGCAGGGAACATTATTCAGAATATCACTGAGCCAAATCTGGAATAGGTTCCAAAGCTTCTCTAGTATATTGTTCCGTTGTCCAAATCCCCTGAAACTGATATTACACTTAAAATTCGGCATAAAATAAATTTATGCAATATATTTTTCCCTGCACAGAAACAGAGGCCGATGCCAAGGCCAATGTAATCATCTTCGTGAAGTGGTTTGGGAGAATGGTCTCAACCTAAACGTCTTGATTGTAAATGTCCTCGACTATCCTGCCACCTTCACAATACATGTAACCCTGTTTACAAAATCCAAGGTACGTCTATGAGCAACCTTGGCGTCTGTTGGCATTAGCAGCAGACAGCGATGAAAATACTGACTTCAGTGAGCCGGCTCACCTGCCCATCTCCTGAATAAGAAAGGCGGAATGCGACTCTTTGTTTACCTGGCGATATTGATGTCACCCAAATTTATGGCTCAGAAATGTTGCAGAGTTACCACAAGCATTTTAAAAGTTTGAGAAGTTCAAGCAACACAATCTATGTTGCCCAATCGCAGAAAATATATCTGACGACCAGCATTATTGTTCAGAGTATTATACCACGACACGAAGCGTTGACCATATTTGAACCGCTACTCGGTGGCCACGTCTCGCCTAAATATGACAGGAGGCTTCCGAAACAAATACGCTACTTGGAGCGTATGCACGGCTGGATGGGCGAGGGAGGGTGGGCGGCGGGGGTGGGGGTGCGGAAGCAGGGTTGATGAAAAGCTTCACTATCACACTCATCGATCTGAAGAAATTACAGCAATCTATTGTCAACTGCTAAACCCTGGGCCGACCCTAAGTCGGAGTATGGGAAAATAAAGTGGAAGGAGCACAGCATCTTCCGTTTAGTGGATGATACAAAGTTAAAGCAAACTCCGAATATTCAAATTATCGTGTTGTAAGCCAGAGAATGAGTCCGTGTTGTGCACCAAATACCATCGGATCCAACGCCAGAGATAGAATTCGTGTGTTATACTTTTCAGCAACCTCGAACTGTTTTTGCTTAGTGTGGAAGCACATCACTGTGGATCCAAAGATTTGCCTAAAGGAAAAAAAGACAATTCACTTTTCAATTTAATAATTTTTGTAACTATGCGATATTCTGAATTACCGTTGTAAAATTTTGAATACGTTTTACCTCCCTTTCAAATTCAGCATTCAATAATTCATATATGTCTATAGATATGTGTGTGTGTGTGTGTGTGTGTGTGTGTGTGTGTGTGTGGAAAAGAATTATCTAGGTAATTTCTCGAAGTATCGATGTTGCCTGTATTGAATCAATTGACTCGCTAGGTTATGATTTTCGTTATGTAGAAAATCAATCACTAAATTAATGATCTGTTTCTCCCTGTCGCTCACTCTCTTTCTGCCACAAACGGACCACACCTACAAAATTGCATTTCCAATAAGCATTCAACCAATATTTAAATACTACAAACTTTTCATCACCCCTCCACTTTTTGAAATAAACTGTCATCATTTTGAACGTGGGTTCCTTTTCTCAATCCAATTAGCGTAATTTCCTGTGTAAACCTGTGAATATAAAGTTACCTAAATTGAAAACGAAAACACGTGCAAGCCTTTTAGCCAAAACGTGGCTATTTGTGCCTGCAGAATCTAAAGTTCCAACACAGTCAACATCGAAATCGACGGAAGGCTGAAGAAGAAGTAATAACATAGCATCCACAACATAATATGTTGGAGCAATAACTAACTTAAACTCATTTGATTCAATAGGTGCTGTTGTCGCAGTGCGCCGATCGTACAGTGAACTCGCAACAACCGTTCAAATATATTGCTGTTGTTAGCAAGATAGTCAATGGAGTAACCACAGTACCACAATTTGAAATGAATTACGACAAAGAAGTCTAGAAATCTCGAAACATCTCATTTATTTATGTGAGGTACTTGAAATTAAACAAAGCTTTCGGTTCTCCATGCATTATAGCAGCATAGTGTACCGACAGTGCATAAGAATTGATTTGACCCACCCTCCCCCCACCCCCACTCCGAGTCTGTACAGACTCTGTAAATGTGCACCAGACATATGCCCAACACGATGCCCTAACTCCATAATACTGTAACATCACACATTGATAATGGCCCGTGTTCCCAATGTCTGCTTCCTAGACATGTGGTAGCACTTATCTAACTAACGTTGGAGTGTATACGGAAATCGAACTACTGAAGGAACCCCAAGCAGACACGGGCATAAAATGCAAACTCCACAGTCACTCGAGACAGGAAGTGAACCTGAGACAATAGCACTGTGAGGGAGCTGTGCTAACAACTGTGACACTGTGTCACACATTCCCTGTCACAGCCAGACCACATCCTTCACTTTTGCATGCCAGTGTAACGTGGAACTTAAAGACGCATTTAGCAAGCTCAACAGAGAATTTGGCTTCTTGCAATCAAACATTTTTCCAAGTGTCACAAATATTGCTCCCACTTTCGCCGCGAAGCTACCAGATCTCGAATATGACATTCAGAATGTGTCAGTGTTGCTCTTTGTTGCTTCCAATGTTAAACACAACCAGCATGTGCCTCATAACAAACAGCATAAGTTCAATCGGCAGCGCTCTTTTGAAATCAAAAAAAGACTGATATTTGTTTCTCATTTCTGATTTGCCCATTTGCCAATATTAATGCAGAAAGGCAAAATTGTGATATAGCTGATTGATGGATTTTGTCAATAAAATCTCACTCAGCAATCTAGCTTTCATTGATCCAACTGCGAATAATTATTACCCAAGGATAGATGAACGGAAATTCCGAGGGTATGTCTACGGTATGTCTTCCTTGTGAATAAAATTTTGTTAACAGAAAATAAATCAGCTTACTTTTGTCTTCAGATGGGTACATCAACCCATCGACCGGCAAAATGTCTTTTCAGTTGCATTAAGCCTCGATCTTTCAAAGCTTCGGCATTCTACCACTGTCAGCAAATCAGTAAATAAAGTGCGCCAACGAGTGCTGTTGACGGTCTGTTCCGCGCAACAACTGTGGCTGTTGTAACGTGTAACACAGTCGCCTGCACACAGCAAAATCATTATTTATTTGAGTGCATCGAACAAATCGACCCATGCCAAAATGTTCAGTTCCTTCAAAAACAGTGGTTGACATATTCATTGTTGAAGTTTATTGTCACATTGTGTCCACATTTCCAAAATGTGTACCATTTGAGTGCAAAAAAAACAAAAATAATTAATTTGCAAACCTGACCAGGAAGAACTAGTAACTGCAAAGTCCATCCTCGGCTCATCCTGAGGAAGTTAGCATAACAAATTCCGACCTAGATAATGTTGACTCCATGTCATATTAGGGAATAAATCCACACATCGGGTTAACAAAATGTCACCCTTCCCCCAACCCTTCCCGGAGAGACCCCCCTGCAGACCAGAATATTTGCATTTCTGAGCAATATGCTTCACTAACCGGGCTGCTCCTTCCCTGCTAATGCATAAGATGGAAAATTGCTTGCAAATTAATCTGAACTCATTAAGGAGCAAACATTCGAACAATCAATCAATATTCGATCGATCTGCTCTCTAACATTGACAATGTGTAAAATCATATTACTAACATGTCGACCATAGACTATATGTGTGCCCATGACTTGAACGACAATGATGAATTTCGTTCAGATCGTAACCATCCGGGTCATAGTGCAAAAATGGTAATACATAACGACGCCAATTGCCCTGTTGATAGAGACTACCAAAGCAGTCTTTCAGGGATATTGACGCCGACAATTTGATGTCACGCGACAGGACGGGGGCGTTGCTTGGTAGAGAGACGTCAAATTGTTGCCCTGGCCGGCGTAAGCAATGATTTGTCAGGTTGTTGCAAGCTAACTAACAAATCGAATACAGTTCGTGCACAGCCTCTTGATCCTTGCTTTCTAAACTCTAAGCAGTTCGAGTTGCTTCACGTGCCGAATGCAATTCAACATCAAATCATACAATGCATTTCATTATTATTCTGCATGCTGGATTCGGTCAGGATTGACATGACAAATTGAAATAAAATAAAAATAATAACACTTGCCTTAAATAAATGTAAGACAGTAATGTTGATAATGAGTATTCTTCATTTTGTATGTTACATTCAGTGCGGTATGCCGGAGGAATGATTAACTCTGCTTCCTCGCAGCGTTAGGGACTGGAGTTCGACTCCCGGCTTGAGACGGTGTTTGTGCGGATTCGCACTTTTTCTCCCAGTGTCTGCTGTTTTAACTTCGGTACTCCGGTTTCCTTCACAGTCTGAAAGGCGTAATGGTTAGGTGCATTGGTCATGCTAAATTCTACCTTAGTGCCCCCGAACAGCCGCCTGAGTGTGATGATCGCGTGATTTTCACAGTAACTTCATTGAAGTGTTAAGCTATGCCTACTTGTGACCAATTAATCACGCTAACATAAGCAATTACATTGTGTTGAACTTGATTATCTAGGAGAATATATGCGTTGAGCTGACTGGCTGGCAAGTGTTCGGCAGCCATCATCCTGAATGTGGGCGTAAAACACTCCTAGACGCTTGCTGCAATTTCATTCTCAGATAAACATTGACTGGGTGGTGCACATTACATCTGTACAGTCCATCTTCTTCAAATCTTGGCGAACCTCAATCGCTGATATCTCTCCGGTAGTTCAAGGCATTGCGTGGCGTTGTCGTAAAGTGATACTGCAATCCCCTGTTTGTTTCAATAATGGAAATGCAACATAGGAAATTTAAAAAGTTCCTTTGATTGGAAATTATGGATGCTTCCGTGGGGACTGGGTGGACCTCGAATGTGCCATCCCATTGTTTGGGTGTAAATATCACCGCAATGGAAAGGGGACCCAAGCCTGAAAAGTTGGGATAAAATCGCTTCTGTAAAATATTCTAAGACGAAAATTTAGGAATTTCGCAGTTTGCTATTCTGCTGTCACTGTTCATTCAATGAATTGAAGTTGGTCAATAAAAGGCCCATAATTGGCGAATTGTGGGGTTCTTTAGCGGTATGGGCGGAATTGCTGGCCCTAACCCTGCCAGTCTCGCAGAAATTGCCGCTGAATCTAGACCGGCGTGATCACCCGCAAAATATTACAATTTCCCACTAATCAATGCGTCAAACCACATTCCACTCCTGGGAGCGCATTATTATATCCCAGATCTGCAAATGCCTTTAGAATGTTGGCTAGCTGGAATCAAAAGCTCAACTGCGCATTTTCTAACGTTGCTCATCTCCGCTTAAGAATGCCATTAAATGTTTTCCTTTTACCTTATTACTGCTAAAACATAGATATGCAAAAGCTGTAATAAAATCCAGGAAAGATTATCAATAATGTCCATTGTCTAGTGCAACATCCTCTCGCCAATGCACTTGCAATACCACCTTTCCGCTATGACACGGACAACAGTTTCATGTTAATATCAGAATCCGGTAATTGGCATTCTGCTACCGTGTCATTCTTACTGAAGACTATGTTACCATTGCAAACTCAGTGCTACACTGTGCGTTGACAGTATGAGAATCGGTTGATAGCTGGTATTGAGGAGCGTTGTGAATTTGAAATGAAAACAAACTTGTATTTTTGAGTGTATCTTGAGTATAAGGGTAGAAACGCCGTTTAAGCAAATCCATGGGGCAGTGACGCAATTAGAGTGCTCCAAACAACAATATGTGCACAGAGGCAGAATAGCATACAACGTACAGATTTGGAATATTTTATTTTAAATTTAAGTTAGTTTATAAAATATCAGAGCTGAAGTCCTTAGTATTGTTATGCCTCCTTCGTCCTATGCTAATTTGGATACTCAGCATTCCTTATTTTTACCCGTCATAAGAAAACAACTTCAAATTTGTAAAGTGCAGAACCTGCCAAACGATGGACCCTATCGTATTATAAAAACAAGATACTACCAATGCTGGCATCTGAAACAAAACAAAACAGAAAATGCTGGAACGTCCCAAAAGTTCTGGCAGCATGTCTGAGGATATCTCAGAGGAAGGGCCATCCTGATTCCAAAGTTTGGCTATACAGTCTCTCCACAGATGCTATCAGACCTGCTCAGATGTTCAAGTATTTTCTGATTTACTTAATGGATCTCATCGGTCTCAGACGACTTCGCATAAATTAAATTGTTACTCGAATAATGTTTGCTAGGAATTGCTACTGAAGATTAAAAAAAAAACAGAAGGTGCCTGCAAAACGCGGGTGGCTTGGCAACACCTCTGGAGAGAGAAACAGAGCTGATTCTTGAAAATTTAAATGGCTTCAGCATGGCTTGAGCGGCGTTGTTGCAGAGTGGTTAGCAGTTCTGCCACAGAACTGCAAAGACATGGGTTCGATTCCAGGCTCAGACCACTGTCTGTGTAGCGTCTGTATATTCTCCCTGTTCTGCATCGGTTTATTTCGGTTTCCAAAAAATATGCTGGTTATATGCATTGATCATGCTACGTTGTCCCTTAGTGTCCCGCATTGCGTAGTTTAGAGGGATTATCGCGGTAAATACATGGGATTGCCAGGATTGGCCTGGGTTGGATTGTTGTGGATGCAAACTCGAGTGGACCAAATGGTCGCCGCCTGCAGTGTAGGACTTCTATGATTTATATGATAATAATGGTCCGTTGAATAAAGTCGTACTTAAGTTCTTATCTCTAGCTCCCTTTCCAGATAGGTTGCATTACCAGCTTTATTATTGCTTTGTTGGTTTGTTTTTCTTCTTTGTTTCATTTCCATGCATTTCTGTTGTATAATGCAGGCAAATGGTTTTGGATACTTTAAAGTTAACCCTGCCTGCCATTGTCCTTTGACCCCAACAGGCTGTGCTGGCATTCATTCAGTTAAAAGCATCACTATGTTATCGGACAACAAATTTTGTGAAATTGGGCACACAATATGGAGCGCAACTCAAATCACACTCAGAACCTCTCCACTAAAAAATCACAAAGAAACAGACGCAGGTTAGCAGGCAGGAGCGCGCTGCTAGAATGCAAATGAGAACTAGCACACAGAGGAAGCTGGTCAGGATGCCATCCCAGGAAATAACTTAAAAAAAAAAATCCCCACCTCACTAAATCAGCACTTCTAAACCAGTCAAACAACCAATGGAGACACCTTCAAATTAGCATGACTAAGGAAACATCGCTGGCCCCTCAAACTTCCTGAGAATAATCGCACATCTATTGTTCAAGTCCCTGAGATTCCAATCTATTGATAAACAGTCGGCCAAAAACGATTAACACACACTTAAAACATCCATCCCTATACTTGAAAACATCTAGACAGGATGGCTAAAGACAAATACTGTAAATAAAGCATTAATATTTGAATCGCATACTACACCGAAGTTCGTATAACTATAGCCCGTAACGGCGGTTCTTTAGAATGCTTTCGGGACAGTCCGATTGCATGTGCTAACAGCACCTTTGTAAAAGAAAATAAAGCTGTACCGTTGTTGAACTTGACCCTGAGTTCGCAGTGATCGTTTCGCCCACTCGCGCTATCAACTGTATGGTGTGTCCCTTCTGGTTATTAATTATCTAACATTAATCAAATCTACGTGAAACATGTGGTGACACACGCGAAATGTTGAGGCGCTTCCGACCTCACAGCAATGTCACGAATATACTTCCGATTTATACCATTATACCTGTACAAAATGTCTCACCAACCTTATGCTTCCTTTGACCCGCTGCCAACTCACTTACAAGTCACTTCTTGATTTCATTTTTCTAAAGCACTATTTGTTATTATCTTGCCCTCTAACCTCACTATAGTTATGTTAATTTAATGCTCTGCTGCCCTTGCCTCAATCAGAACCCAAATGCACTTCCAGGATTACAAACATGCTCTGATTTAGTTGGTTAATAATTAATCTTTCGATATTCTTCAGCTTCCGTGCGGGTGTAAAATCTATTCAATGGGATCACTTTTATTTTCACTCTAAGTATCTACTAAATAGCGACACTGGTCCTATAAATCCAAAACTAAATTCGAGTAACAAAGAAGGTTTTCACCT
This sequence comes from Sphyrna mokarran, assembly GCA_024679065.1. Classification (NCBI taxonomy): domain Eukaryota; kingdom Metazoa; phylum Chordata; class Chondrichthyes; order Carcharhiniformes; family Carcharhinidae; genus Sphyrna; species Sphyrna mokarran. The sequence continues at coordinate 100,755,860 of JAGIQG010000009.1, forward strand.
TCGAGGAGCAAACAATATGTTCATCATATAGTACCTTCGAATTGGAACGAATGTAGCTTTGAATTATCCGTCTCACATTTGTCAGCTTCACTCGAATGTAGAATATTGCTGCAGAACAATCCATAAATTTTCTATGTTACGGTTATTTTGGGCATGCATCTTGGTATATCCGTTTGTGGAATGATTCATGATCTGTTAAATATCTTGGACGATTTTAATATTGGGAAGACAATACACAAGTCTGGTTTAATGTAATTGAATATGCTCGCGTAAGCTATTAAGATTGATAACGATTTATGTGTCAGATTTCGATTGAAGGCTACATCAATACAGCTTTGGTGTACACTCTTCATCATGTCCTATACATTTTAGTGCATTGACACATTAGGTAAAGTTTGGTTGGAATGTCCCCGTTTTGATAATGATGAGAAGGAAAGTAAGTATTTTCTTACTTTAATCAACTCTCCCTTTGTCATTCTCACTTTCAGAAGACTCAGAACAACAGGTTAAATTTCAACAGGTTCATTTGATATGATGAGCTTTTGGAGCGCTGTTCTTTCATGATTTGCCCCCAAAGCTCGTGATACTAAATATCTCTTTTTAGAATTTAATCTGGTGATGCAAGACTCCTGCCTGTACTCACTCCAGTCCAACGCCAGAATCTCCACATCATGGATACTCACCTTCGGATTTTAAAGTTTCGTTAAACTCTAAATGACGAAAATGAAAAGCAGAAGCTCTTTTTAAATGAGACTTTTTAATGAAGGTCACTTAATTGAACTGTGAACATGCATTGGAATTGTGTAAATCCATACTGATTATTGCGTAGCAAACACGGGTTCACCTTTTTCTTTTGCAGCTAACTTTTCTTCTGAAAGCAGAATAATAAAGTAATATTTAATTTACAATTAAATTTTCCAGTTTTGCATTTAACGCAACAAATCTCCCAAAACCTGGACAACACAAAATAAGCATAACTTTCCATATACATGGACGAAAGGTGCGCAAATATACTTAAAACTGGATGCTGTTAACAAATGCAAGGTTTGCAACTATTTTGTTCTTTGCATGAATAATGGAAATCTAATATAACGAGTAGGGCCCTGGGACGATTAAAGAACAAGTCATGAGTATATGACACAACATTGCAGAAACTAGCCCACAGGCCGAAAAGGATGGAAGTACACAGTATAAAAGAGACCCGTTGAAGAAAGGTGTAGCCAATCGAAGCCTTAAACTTTACCCCAAAAATGCGAACAATAAATAGGTACTCAGACAGTGGGAACAACGATATAGGATTCCAAATCCAAGACATTGAATGACAACTTAAATTTCTGCATATATGATAATCAGAGTGAGAGATAGAGTCTCACGGGAACAGTGCAGATTTAGCACGGTCCAGATAACTAAACTCAAACTCACGCACCATGGATCACATGATAGCTGTAAGATATAAACCTAACACGTAAAAAGAACTATTGTTATTTTGTCTCGGCAAAAAAGAGACAAATTGGGGGAAGGTAGACGAGTGACGTGTTCGAAAAATCCCAAAAGCCTCCCAAAAGAAGTAGATCATTCTAAGTGCAAAGTTTAAGGAAATATTTCTGAATTCTCCGTAAACACTGCATATCAGTTATTTGAATTTACAGTTGTCAAGAAGCAAGGTGGTAGCATGCACAGATGATGATTGAAGGTAAACGACAATCCGTTTAAAATAAAGTTGTGTCTCCACTGTCAGATATTTTCCTCAATCAATCAGGATATCTCTGGCTTTCAAGAAGCAACGGAATAACAGGTAATGTATTCCTCAATGTTCGTGCAACTTGTCTGTTTATATAAAATAGCATCAGAAATCGGAATAATAAAAGAAAAGGAACTAGTTCAGTAGAAATCATGAACGATCCGATACTATAACAATCAATGGAGCCTGAAAAAAGGCCACTGAAGCCAAATCGTCTCATCACATTTTCATCGAAGCGTCTGCACCACCGTTAAGGCTTGGCCCAGAAAGAAATTCAGCAGTGAGAAGCATAGAGCACGGCAAGTGATGGGGTGCCATCACTTTCGGCCGTCTCCAGCCCTCCTCGACAACCAGAGGGTCCACGGCAATATAAAACTAAAATGGTGGTATATAATCGACTTGAAATCTCGAATACAGGATGCAATATTTGTCCTCGAACACAAAACGTTCAGCCTTCAAATATACATTATAGAAGCATGGCAACCAGCCTCAAGTTTAGCACATTTCCTCTCCTGTCTCCTCGAATTGAGCAGGATGTCCCGCATACAATGTGCATGATTTCCGAAGACCGATGAGGAACGGTCACTCAGGGAACTGCTCTTTCAGTTGACAAAATTATTTATTACACTTCGTCCATTTGCTTTCAGATACCTCGCAATTCATCGATATGAACACACTGTATTTTGCCAGAGAGCTAAGACAGCCATCCACAAATACCTCACCATACAAGCCATCATTATCATATGCCTCAAAGTTTCGCATACTCTGAGCTCCATCACGACTCCTTCAACGAATGTTAACCCGGCCACAATGGGGTTTTCTGACGGCCAGGAACAAATGATGACTTTATTGAACTTCACTGGCTCCCCGTCCCAACTTGAATAAGGAGCAAGGAGGAGGCAGTCCAGCGCTAGATAATTGCGGTTTGTTTATGGGGGGGGGGGCGGGGGGGTGGTTTGGGGTGGGGGAAACATGGATTAAAAGAAGAGTAGCGCGAGAGCTGGTGAAAATTCAGCGACCGCATTGCTATCTTCACGATCCACCGAGACCATTTATTTTTCTCTCGGCTCTTTGAACGCTCTATGCTTTTCCGTTTGCAATGCTACTTTCAAATTAAGCTAGTCGAGATTTCGGTTCCGATATTGAGAGCCAATAGGCAAACTTCACATTATTCAACGTTAACGCCGAAAATATGTCGTGTTACCGAACTACCTCTTTTTACACTTGCAGCAACGAAAGTAATAGGGAGATTTTTAAAGCACTGCCATGAATTTGATTGTTAGAATCCATGAAATTTTACAGGCCTGGGAGTAAAATGAACATAACCGCAGCTCAGGAGGCTAAGTTCAGAGCAATAACTTCAATCATTTTTTTTTTCCCAATAGATCTTGAATTTCTGCCAGTGGTATGTATCGTTCCGGGGAGCGATCGGGAAAAAAAAAGATCCACATTTCGCTTTTCAGAGCGCGTCCAGAAACAGGAAGTTGTTTTGATCTGCTTCCCATTTTATGAATGGTGGCATATCTTTCCACACCATCCTTACGCTATTATATGTTATCAGTTAATAATTCCCCAGTGAACGTGTGATGGAATGAACATTAAAGAAGTAACTTATTCTCAACCTATCGAATACGGGAATATCGACTGTATACGTGAAATTATATTGTTAACAAGTGGTGGAAAAAATGGTTTATGGAACAGCACCATTACAATAAAATTGCAGTTCCGGTATAAATACGCGGTTCGTGTTCGCCGTTATAGAACCAATATTCTGCAGTTAGGCAGCTGGTGACACCTGAAACATGTTTTCTTGTCCCATTCTTGTATTATTAATCATTACATTATTATTGAAATGTTAGAACAGTTGTAATTTATTTCGGCCTTGCTTTTATTGAACAATGATAGTAACACTTTTCTTATGACTAATAATAGCCATAGCAGGAAACAGATTTTTTTTTATTATGGCAATATGCGATTTCCATATGGGAATGCTGCAGTACTGGGGGAGGGTGATAGGGAGCAGATGGTGGGTGGTGGCAGGGGATGAAGATAGTCACCACAACATTTAGATCGCACAATTTATATTAAGCATACAGTGAACTATATGATAAACTACACAATGCTTATCCTCTCTCCCGGGATGCGACAGCGCCGACTCCCATTCATGCACGAGCTTCTCGAAAGAAATGTCGCTCGTCTGCCAAACCTAATATAGAACATAGAACACTACTGCACAAACAGGCCCTTCGGCCCACAAGTTGTGCCGAACACATCAAAACATACCCAGCCATAGACCTATCTATAACCCCCAATCCCATTGGATCCCATATACTCATCCAGAAGTCTTTTAAAAGACCCCAGCGAGTTCGCCTCGACCACCACCGACGGCAGCCGATTCCATTCACTCACCACCCTCTGAGTGAAAAACTTTCCCCTAGCATCCCCTCTGTACTTGCTTCCCTGCACCTTAAATCTGTGCCCTCTCGTCGCGACCATTTCAGCCCTGGGAAATAGTCTCTGAGAGTCCACCCTATCTATTCCTCTCAACATCTTGTAAACCTCTATCAGGTCGCCTCTCAACCTTCGTCTCTCCAGGGAGAACAGTCCCAGCTCCCTCAACCTGTCTTCATAAGGCATGCCTCCCAATCCAGGCAACATCCTTGTAAATCTCCTCTGCACCCTTTCAATAGCTTCCACGTCCTTCCTATAGTGAGGCGACCAGAACTGCGCACAGTACTCCAAGTGTGGTCTGACAAGGGTCCTATAAAGCTGCAGCATTACCTCCTGACTCCTGAACTCAATCCCTCGATGAATGAAGGCCAGTACACCGTAAGCTTTCTTAACCACATCCTCCACCTGGGAGGCCGATTTGAGAGTCTTATGGACCCGGACCCCAAGATCCCTCTGCTCTTCCACACAGCTAAGACTCCTACCTTTGATAGTGTACTCATTCATCCCGTTGGAACTGCCAAAATGGACCACAACACATTTATCCGCGTTGAAGTCCATCTGCCACTTCTCCGCCCTGTCTTGCATCCTGCCGATGTCATGCTGCAACTTCTGACATCCATCCAGACCATCCACAACACCACCGACCTTCGTGCCATCGGCGAACTTACTCACCCATCCCTCCACTTCCTCATCCAGGTCATTTATGAAAATGACAAACAGCAAGGGTCCTAGAACAGATCCCTGGAGCACTCCACTGGTGACCGACCTCCATGCAGAAAAAGAGCCATCCACAACCACCCTCTGCCTTCTGCAGGCAAGCCAGTTCTGGATCCACAAGGCCAAAGCCCCTTGGATCCCATGGCCTCTCACCTTCTCAAGAAGTCTTGTATGTGGGGCCTTGTCAAATGTTTTTTTTTTCTGGCCGGCAAATTCGCTATCAGCCTATTGCTGCGCAGTATCTCAACAGCAGACAGTAACAAACAAACGTTAATACTTTATTTTTTACATCGGCTCAATGACAAGAGAAACGTATACGAGCTTATATTAAATCATTTCATCAGTGCCGATTTGACTTCTTTGAAATTAATATATTTCATTTCACTTCAGGAATGTTGGATTTGTAATGATCATTGGGCTTAAAATGAGAAATGTGATCTGGAATTTTCCATGTCATAATTAGCTATCCATTTAGACATTTTTTTATTAACTCAAAACAGAAATACTTCACCTGTTTCTTTTAGTAAGGCGGATAATTTGTTTACGTCTGCGGAATAAACGGTAGAGTTATACGCAAAAATGATTACATTCATTTCTAATTAAAACCTAAATGTGGTTTTTTTTGGCAATATGCCTTTGCTATATAAGGATGCTGCAGTATTTGGGGAAAATGAAGGTGGTTACCACAACATTTACATCGCATAGCGGCCTTTATTTTAAGCATGGGATCGACTACGTAATGTTCATCCTTGTTCCTGCGATGACACAGCTCCGACTCCCACTGATGCACAAGCTTCTCGAAAGAAATGCCACTCGTCTGAGAATGCATCGCTGGCAAATCAACTTTACACACTTTTTAAAATAATGTTTTGTCTCCGAACTCATCCTCAAGCATTTTCACCCTCCTTGACCATCGCGGGTTCTTGTGTTTTCTTCGTTCCGGATCAACGTTTTTTTTTTCCTTCACCAAGGCCTGTTGATCACAGGCAACCTTAGTTCAATGGACTCTTCCGAACGCTATCAATCGTGATGAATTATATTTGAACTCAACGTTATTAGATTAAGAGAATGGAGTTGGAGGATAAATAATAAATAAATTTGCGATTGCGACACAGACCGTTGGGAGTAATCCGGGTTCTTGATATGAGTAAGGTTGAATATTTTCTATGCGGATATGTGATGGATTGGAGATGGAGTGTTCTTGGGCAGTGAGGTATGGGTTGCTAACCATCGATGGTCGGTTTGTCTTGGTGCGAGGATATTATGAAGTGGCAGTGAGAAAAATGAGAGGTTAATCTGTGTACGGGGATACATGCGCAAGCAATGAGGTGCATGTTCGTTCAGTGAGGTGGGGGAGAGGGGGGTCGGATATCACAAAGTATTGCACAGGCAGGTGAGATGTGTCTATGTGCATGAGGGTGTAACGGATTGGCGCTGTGTGTAGGTTTGATATTGTTGGTGTGCATTGTCCTTTTTTGAGATGATAGGGTATGATTTATGCTTCAGGCCATTTGTATAAAACTTCACTGTCGTGGAGGGTGTGGCCATGGGTGGTGGTGGTTGGATGGGGATGGGGTGCTCGAGCTGGAAAAATAAACACACTGGAGGAAAGCAAAATGACTAAAATATTAATCAAACGTCTCAATCCCTATTTACAGAGCTAATCATGCAAATGGAAGAAGAAGGGGGAAAACAAACAAATTATGTCATCTTCGTTCCATACGGAAAATGCGATGGATTTTCTTGAAGGTAACCATAATTACACGAAAAGTTGCAACGTCGGCAATTCTATCAAAAAGCTGTTACTTTATTTTTAGGGCGCAGCCTTTTTTTTTCATTTAGATTTTCAACACTATGAATGTTCAATGGAGATCTGCATAGAAAAGGAAAAGTTTGGCAAGGTGGCATCATCAGCAATGCAATATACTGCACAAGATTAATTGCAAAATGGGATGTGACAAGCGCGGTGTGATTTGCAAGATAATTTGGTGACAGGAACATTGACCGGCAAGGTGGAAACTGTGCAAGGATTGAGGTGAATGGCGTGGTAGGTGGGCAGAGTGAAAAATGGGTACAGTAACCTTAGTGTGCGGTTGTAGGTCGTGTGGTGGCTGTTGTTGGGATGATGTAGAGATGCTGGCGTTGGACTGGGGTAAACTCAGTAAGAGGTCTGGCAACATCATTTTTAAATCCAACCGATTTATTCGATAGTAAATCTGCTAGCTTTCTGCGTTTGTGCCTTCGTCAGGTGAATGAGATGTTCTTGTCTCCAAAAGCACACATATCAGCACAGATAGTTTACAGTCGATGAATACAGTTTATGCAGATCAGCAATCTGTAAGCCGTGTGTGCTGATATGCTTTTGGAGACCAGAACACCTCGTTCATCTGACGAAGGCACAAACGCCAAAAGCTAGCAGATTTACTATCAAATAAATCTGTTGGATTTAAAATTGGTGTTGCCAGACCTCTTACTGCTGTTGGGATGGCAGATACGAAATGTGCAGGATATCACAGAAGAATGACGACGGAATGCAATTTCAGAGTGCGGACAAGCATGTCACCTATGTGTACCAAATCTGTGTAGTGAGTGTAAATATCCACTCACTGTGTAGTGAGTGTAAATGTCCAATATCCATTGGACGTTGTTGAGCCGATGGTCGCACGCATACAGATGATAACTGAAATAGGAAAGCATGATTAAATTGTCAGGTGGATCGCGTCAGAATGTGCTCGCATTTTTCGGGTTGATCACATTCGCGTGATGGTGTGAAGTTGGGAGCCATTGAATGTGCTGAGTAGTGACTTCCAGCCAGATGCAACGACAGGATAAGGGCTAGAACGGTAACGATTTCTTTCATGTGGCATGCGCATCGTTAGCTGCCCAGCAGATTTGTGCATCACAAATTGGCCGATTAACAGTTGAAAATAAAGCTCATTTGGAAGGTTCTGCAGTGGCACGTATACGAGACCCGGTAAAGACGGCAGATTTCATTCATTAAAGGAAAATATTGAACCAAATGGATATTTGCGAAAATCTACAACGGTTTCATGGTCTTCAATAGATTCTTATTTCCAAAAATATTTTCACTGAATACAATTTCTACCATTTATCTTAGTGGGATTTAAAACCGGGTCCCCAGATCATTACCTGAATTCTGGACAAATAGCCTAAGGGTAATGCCAGTAGGCCATTATTAAGTGCAAATCGTGACCATTCAGGGAGATGAAGTTAGTCCGCATCAGTAGCTTGCCATTTGGTTGGACAGGAGTTTGACCTGATTTTCTTTTTCTCTGCTGACGGTCAAATGATCAAATTACTATCCCTAAACAAACACGGGAAATTAAATTCCTAGGCACATAATCAAAATCTTAAGGGAACGGATGGTCATTCCTGTTATCAACAAGATTTTTAGAACAAAAAAAAATTCACTTAATGTGGTTGGATTTCCATGTTGTTAACGACTTCGTTTTGAATAGATTAATGATACTTTAGATTTGGAAGAAAAGATGTGGCATCCTTTTCGGCTGCCCCTGTGTATTCTCCTCGACCCCTTTTAAAACTAACGTAAAAATGACAGAGCCCGGCTGAGCTTCATCGAATGACAGCAGGTTTAGTAAATTCCGACAAGGTACACGCATTTCACGTTTAATAAAATGTGAAGGAACTGGAACACTACTGTTTATTCACATTCTGCCCATGATGCCACAGTTACTGCGTATTATCGATAGCTATGCCAAGATTCTGATTCAAAAAAAAGGCTAACTTTTGCCTGTGAATTGTGAACGATCTGTGATAAAGAAATGTGAGTTCTTGGCAAATGTGAAACCCGCTTTCATTTTGCGACAGGATATTAACTCACTTTGATTAAATTCCCTGCAATGGTTCCTTTACATTGTTTGTTTCAGATTACTGGACGAACATATGAAGCAGATTGCTACAGTGGCTAAACTGTCTTTATCGGATCAGATGGAATTAGATTTTTACAACTGTCGAATAACAAACGGTTCGAAACTTGCTGTACGACTAAGTATAGCGGCATATCGATTGCTCACCGGTTTTCTTTCCCATAGCGAACTTTTTTTTTTCTCTCTAGCACCCCTAAAAACACTTAACCTCAAAGCTTCTCTTTTTTTTTCATTGTTCACCTTTTCACATAGACTAATCAGTATCATGAGAAATTCCATGAAAGTACATAAAATCACTCGTTTTCCTTTTCATCGATTCCATGTTTTTTTTTAAGATCTCTTATCTCCGATTGCTGACCTACTCACGAGAGGAATTCGTTTTATATACATTCATTTGCCAGTTCATCAACTTTCTGCTTATCCCAGAAATGGCGTTCTGCCTATGGCGGATGATCCATTTAACAATGAAAAAAAATAGTAAATCACATGTCCTTCTCTCTTTAACTGGAAAGAAAAGCCATGCAGACTAACTAATTTTCAAATATATTGTGCAACCATTTCTAGTTGAATATATTTGGGAAAAAATGATTGTAATGACACTTTTTTTCTATTGACAGTCTAATTTATCACAAAATAAGGGCGCATGTAAATTTCAGAAATTTGTGAAATTTCCATTGTGATTCGAAATTATTTGAATATGTGGATCCGCATTTATCTCATTTCATCTGAATTCAAAATGCTGCAAAACAGAAGTATAACAAATGATTATTGAGTCGTGGTATTACATGGAAATATACAACTGCGTAATACATTTCTTTTGGTTACTGCATAGGCATGACTGTGCTGGTTTCATGGAGCCTCAAAAAATTGTAAACAAAATAAGACAGGAAAAGTAAGCAGCTGTTACTAAACCTGACTATTTTTTTCTTCCACTGAAAGCTCCTTGTGTAACTAAATAAGGCCATTACAAGATGATCATTCGTTATGTCGCCTTTCATAGCGAAAATGTGGAACGTATTAAATTGTCAATTCTCTTCGGAGATAAAGTTGTATCATCATTGGAACAAATATTCCCACCTTACTATTGTATAGTTAGGCACTATAAATGTTATGTCTAATTACGGTACTTTATCGTGAACACCAATGCTCATTCTTACACACTCGCGCATTTTATTCCGTTTATAAAGATATGTGCTGCAGAGTTTTAGTGATGGATGCACAAATGAGCGCCAGTTCGGCTGCATATTTTCGCCGTTCTGTGGAAAAATAAATTGCATTGCCATTTATTAATATTAAATACGTTCGCCTTGCATTTCATGTTTTGATGATATCAAAGACCAAATTATTACTTTTCTTCTTAACCGAAAACTTACCAGTTTTACCTACTCACCGTCAGATTTCAGCTTTTCATCCAACTCTAAAAGATAATCATACAAAACAATTATGTTTGACTGTTCCTCTCCCCTCCCCTTCCTTAAGAGTTACCAGCACAACAATTCAAATCTATGAAAGTTACAGGAATACATCATGAATATTTGGGTAGCGAAAACGAGTTTACCTTTCTCTTTCGCCGCCAACCTCGCTTCTGGAAACACGACCGCAAAACATGAAGAAATTAAACATTATTGTCTGGCATAATGTCTTTCAAATGATCCTCGACTGAGGTGTAAAGGTACCGTGAGCATTCAAGTCAACATTGCAACGACTAATACTGTGTAAAATATTTATAACTACAGAATTGACAGTTCCACAGGTGCAGTACCGAAATCAAATGGGAGACGATCAATGCGCTGTCACGAAATTGAGTGCTGGCATCCTTTTCATTTATCAGAATTTCAAGTAAAGTTGACAAAACCGCAGCTCCAGCGACTATATTTGCAGCACTCATTTAAAACAGCTGTTATCCCTAAATTCTTCAGGAATTGAAATGTGCTTCGATTATTGGGATGACAGGTAGACTAATTTAAACAGCCATTTCCTTCTTTCACAACCATCTGGAAAGCGGGCATAGTTTTGCTTTGCTTCCGGCTTCATAAGCAGTAGCCTATTTCCAAATTCATCTCTTTGCTACGTTGTAATTTCTGCTAAAAACCCTTCATTGACCTCGAAATAGCATGAGAAGAAAAGGTTATCTTATTATCACAAAAAACAAATGAGGCAGACAGTGTAACTGTGTATTCAGACTGCAAACCAGAGAAGGATTAAAAAAAAACGTAACGGAAGTTATAAAACATAGAATTACCGATGTACGTGATTCACTCATCAAAATCAAAGCTAGTTTATGTATTCATTCCTAAATATTTGCAGATTAATGACTATTTCAGTATAACTAACCTTCCCGGAAAAGAAGACTTCCAGGGTCAGAGAGCTCCAGACGTGGTATCAGTCAGAAGGTGATGTTACAAGACTTCCAGTAGGTTGAATATAAAACGAGTTATTTATTCAAACTTACCAAGTGCCCTTATGTACAGAAATTTTAAAAGGATTTGCACCAGCAGAATAACTGAATGCAGTGTGTGCATTCGAATAGTCATCCCTTATTTTAATCTCTGCATCCTTCATGTTTTCTTAGTATGGCTTCAGTTATAATAAGATATGCATTTATTTGCAACACTTAGATAGCTAATTTTGAATAGTAGCAAAAATAAAAAGAGTCTTTTTGTTTTTTTTTTGCAGCGTTAATAATTAACATGCAGCCATTCCTATATATTTTCTTCCAAACTTCAAAACACTCAGTTGAAATTCTGGTTTTGATGGGTGGTCATTACTCGCTGTTGATTGACAGAACAGACCTTCTGTAAAAGGGCTTCAGTTCGAGATGGAAACAGTCATGTTATTAATTGTGTAGTTCGACTGTTGACATTACATTACTGTCATTACCAAAAAGTAAAGATTGTCGCATTAGTAACGCTGCAACTGACGATTATAACATCTTTCCGCAGTTTCTTGTTCTTTCCTCCTATTTCTTTGTAACATCAAAACAACAGATGTCAAGGAACAGTCACTTAGCATGAGCTGTTTTCTTCAGCTCGGAAATATAACTGAGCTTGAATCTTTTTTTTTTAACCACTGCCCATTTTCTATTTCTTTGAATTCATTTTAGCCATCCACTTTATAATCGCTGGATTTGCAAAAGTAGTTCAACCTAAAATGGTGTACATAATTTTCAGTTGCCAGTGCTATAATTAATATGATGGTTAGCAATAATGTTACGATACGATTTATGTTCGCTAAAAGATGGAATCATTCACCTGTTTCTTTCTGTAAGGTTTGCAATATCCTTATCTCTGAAAAAAATGAAGCAGATTTCATACAAATGAGTTCCCTTATGTTCAATTAAGAATTTTTGTTATTATGGCATGGCACGTTTGCTATTTCTAAACTATGGTGTATTAAAACTTAACTATTTAGTTTGCACAGTGTTTGGAATGCAAGTCAGTATTTTTTCAAGCGGATACTATATCCTGGAAAATGCTACGTAATGATAATCGTGTCTTCCCCACACACATGCACAAACTCCTGTCAGAAATTATACTACCACAAGCTCGCCGATGATTTTCACTTCACAAAGTTCCCTGCAAATACTTACAGTCTGCACTCAACCCCAATTATCCCCGGCCTCGTTGTTACGCAGCCCACATAGTCCAATCTCCATTGCGGATCACGAACTCCGTCCACCATAAATGCTCGCCTAATGGTCCCCATGATAGTGCAACAACTTTAAGCAATTCTCCAAAAGGTAGTCGCACCGCAGAAGAAGACTTCAACAGGAGACTTTGAAACTACATGTATGGTAGCGGATTTGCGTAAGATAATATATTTTCCATTTGCTGTTTAGACGTCATCGTCAATGCTGACTTGCAGAGGTGTGAGTATGATCAACGCATTTATATTCTGTGACACTTTGGACGCTGACCATAGTTGGGAAGTGAGGGACAGTTCGATAAGCATTGTTGGCGCCGATAACACTGTTACAAAAGGACCAGTAAGTAATACCAAAATAAAACTAAGCACCTGAGCTACGTATAACGATCGGTTTGCAAAAAATAATAATGTGCTTGCCCTGAGCGTGGTTTTCGAGAAGTGTGCGTAAAGGGAACCTGTGCGCTTCGACTTCATGGGTGAATGGCGTGACTGTGTGAAGGACAGGGCGGAGGGGTTGGGGAGAAGGAGCATAGGGAGGTGCGGTGATCGTGTGTATTGTCGCGTTGCGTAACCGTGGCGTGCCTTGACACTGCCTGATATGTTTAAATGCGTGTTCGTGAGCCAGTTTTCCAGGATAACTTTAAGAGAATGTGTGTGTGTGTGTGTGTGTGTGTGTGTGTGCGTGTGTGTGCCTGTGTGTGAGAGACTATGTGTGTGTGTGTGTGGGGGGGGGGGGGTATCCCGGATATAAATGCAACATTAATACGGACATTCTTCCTATTTTCGGGAATGTTAATCAAAGCCGAAGTGCACGCATTTTTCCTCCTATTTTCTGCGACATTTTTCAATGGGTGGCTCTAAACTTCAATGTTCTTGGTGCAACGTTGAAAGCCAGAACTGTGACCATCCGAACTTGTAACGTTACTGGAAGTCATATTCTGCAATTAAAGCATTGAAAAGTCAGAACGTTTCGAACTGCTGGTCAGGCAGTAGCATTGGTGAAGGTGTATCTTGCTAAAAATAAATGGTTCAAACCTCAGACGAAAAACGAGCAAGATAACAACTGTGGCTTTATAGGAAAGAAGTTGGATTACCGGGTTGTTGAACAAAATGGTAAGTAGATAAAAAAACTGGGTAGCGTAGAAACTAAGTGCTGTGCTAAGTCGCTGTGAGTGGAACCACTAATAAGGCGCTAAGATTTATAAACCTGTAGACGTTTAGGCATTGACAGAACTAGCAGCATTCTGTTAAATGGATTTTAAAATAAAGTAAAGAGCTGGCAAGAAACATTCATTCATACGAGAATCAATATGTGATTCAAACGAGTCATGATGATAGTAAGGCATATGCTGATATGTTGCAAGATTATTCCAATTGTTTCCAAGAAATATGTCCACTTTAGAAAAAATCAGTCTGATGCTGGCCATCGAGCTGAAAACACGTTAGAATGAAGCCATATTTCGAGAGATTAACTGAGCCTTGGAAATACATACGTCGAATCAGTTAAAATTTTGTTTGGAAAGGATGTGTAGAGCATTTGGCCACATTTCATTAGTATGGTTTATTCACTCTCTGAGCGAGGTACCCTGATGTGCTTTCACAAATTTGCTTAGACAGTGACTATTAAACAACATTATTCGAACTTTGGGATGAGCGTTTAAGGTCATTAGGTGACACTAGATTGGGGTCAGCCAAGGCAGGAGCCAACTTCAGGATTTCATGTGCTAATGATGTACTGTCATGCCGTGAAGGGAAATGCGAATTGTTCAAGTGTTTGCAGCGGTATTATTGATTTAAACATTTTGAAGATGATTGATTTTAAAGTTTCTGAAAAATTATCTGTTCTTGATTATAAGTGTTAGATTCGTCAGAGAGGTTTTGTTGCTATTTGTCAGACCTAGAAAATCCTTTGACGAACTTTTGATAGCCGTTGGTTGAAATAATATTACGTCTTTATTCAGAGGTATGTGTCTCGTAAGTCTTCCATTGCGTAAACATTATGCGGCACTGGCCACTTTGATTACTTCACCCACAGTCAATAGGCTGAATAACTTGGCAGTTTGGAAGTGCAGTAAGAAGTCAAACAACACCAGGTTGAAGTCTAACCGATTTATTTGACAGTAAACTCACAAGCTTTTGGGGTTTGTCACTTCGTCAGGTGAATGGAGAGTTGTGGCCTCAAACAGAGCATAAAATATCACACACAGATTACAGATTACTGATTAGAATACGAGGCTTTGCAACTAACGGGTTTTTATGATGCAGACAATGTGAGTGGAAAGAGCATTAGGCATAGGTTAAAGAGATGTGTATTAGCTGCAGACAGTACGGTAAGTGAGGTTTTGCAAACATAGGCAAGTTATGGAGGTTGCAGATAGTACGACATGAAACCAAGATCCCGGTTGAGACCGCCCTCATACGTGCTGAACTTGGCTATCAGCCTCTGTTCAACGACTCTGTGCTGTCGTGTGTCGTGAAGGCCGCCTTGGAGAACGCTTACCCGAAGGTCAGAGGCCGAATGCCCTTGACCGCTGAAGTGTTCGCCAACAGGAAGGGAACAGTCTTGCTTGGTAATTGTCCAACGATATTTATTCATCCGTTGTCGTAGCGTCTGCATGGTCTTAGTGTACATGCTTCGGGGCATCCATTCCTGCAGCGTATTACGTAGACAACGTTGGCCGAGTTGCAAGAGCATGTGCCGTGTATCTGGTGGATGGTGTTTTCATATGTGATTATGTCATCCATGTCAATAATTCGGCATGTCTTGCAGGAGTTGTTTTGGCAGGGTTTATGTTGTGGTGCTCTCTGTTCTCCTAATGACTGGGTAATTCGCTGCAAGCAATGGCCTGTTTAAGGTTGTGCAGTTGTTTAAAGGCAAGAAGTGGGATATGGGATGGCCGTGGCGAAATGTTCAGTTTGGAAGCATTTCAGCCGTGTAAACAGACGTGGTGGCATTGCTAGGAAGAACGCTACATCATGTAATCAGAGAGTCGATCACTGTCAGAATACGAAGTCCTATCAGAGTTTCCACCCGAAAACGAGTCCACCACGACAATTACCGACTATCCCGAATAAAACCCACAACACTATCGATCTACCTGGCCGGACGAATGTCCATCAAGCACTTGGGCTTTCTTCCAGCATCGACGTGCCTGAACATTCCGACTACGCTCTATAACACTGTTCCACACCAACCTGATAGCAAAACACTTCATCTCTTGACATCATACCCTGATCTAACACGTATTGCCGCTGTTTTAAACGCAGATCCAAAATTTTCCTCAGTCCCTTCGCTTACACTATGTTTTCGATCTCATTCCTTTTTTACATTCTCCGTGGTTTCTGTTTATGCATTGTTACCCAGAGGCCTTCAAATTACAGATACTGTGGTGACCAATAACTGAAATCATAGACTTGACTTCACTTTTCCAGAAGCTATAAAAACTGTACAGGAAAACCTTGGCAACGAGCAGAGCTCTATTTTTCAATGATATTCCAGGTAGACGAATATCCAACATAAACCTTTCTCGTCGACTTAGGATCATCAATAACTCTTATTCTCACCCCCCCCAAAAAAAGAATATTATGATGGTTTCAATCCTGTTCGCTCTAGCAGGTATACATGTCTTATAAAGCAACTTAATCAGTCGGATTTGTTTCGTGAATATATTACTCAATCCGCTTAGATGTGTGTTTCACCTCCCAGAGTGGAAGAGTAAACAGATGTTGAACAATGATGTGTTTGATAAACATCATTTTTTGCTTCAAATTTAATTAAGAAAATACATCAAGATAATCACTGAAGCTGCACCGACAGTTTAGAGGCAAGAATGTTTGATTAAAGTTTAAGTTTAATTATCAGTGTAACAATTAGGCTTGCATTAACACTGTAATGAAGTTATTGTGAAAACTTCCCAGTCACCAAACTCTGTCTCTTCTTCGGGTTCACTACTGGCAAATTAACATAATGAATGCATGTAAACACGCATCTTTCACACCGTGGAAGAGAACCTGTGCATCCGGAGGATAACCACACAGATACAGAGAGAACGTACAGCTACGTAAATACAGTGGCCTAAGTCGAGAAACGAAACGTGTCCTTGGGCTATGGGGGAGTACTGCTAAACGCAGTGCCATCGTTGCAGTTGCAGATCACAAAGAGCAAGATAATCAATTGAGTGCAGATATAAGTCGGCAGTTGCAGTAATATTTCCAAAGTCGATATTTTGTCCTTGACTTATGACAGAAAAATACCAAGGCAATAGATTCACGAACGAATAATTGGAACAATAAATTGAATGATTTGATTTGATTTATTAGTCTTACAGGTATTAGTATACATTCAAAAGTATTGTTGCTTGACTGCTATACAGGCAAAGCATAACCTTCATAGAGAAAGAAAAGAGAGAGTTCAGAATATAGTTTCACACTCATACCTAATTAAAGGAACACGTATAGGTCTGTTTTAAAATATTAGTATGCCCAGCAATTTTGCCTTACCATTGTCTTTCCTTTCTAACTCTGTTCCAGAAATGAAATAATATAAACTTGATTATTAGGAAAATGAAAAATTCCGAGTGTTCCCATCCATTTATTGTCAAGACAGTTATCAATTATCTTAATTAAACATGTCAATCTTTTAATATCTCATCTAAAAATTCCATTGGCAAGAAGAAAATCTTCATCGAACCTAAATTTTCTGAGACGGCATTCACTTCATATCATTTGCTTGCTAGTCTCCCCAACACTGAAAATTCAGCTATAAGTTGCCGAGGACCATTTGTTTTTAAATGGTATCTTTCAAGTACTGCATCACCTGCGAGGTAACACATGGATCCTCCCTTCCCCCTCCAAAACATCTTCCTCAACTTTTAATGATATGGTTGTCAGATTTCATATTCTTCCATATGTATATCTACGTTTCCATATTTTTCAGCATTCAGCATATGTCTCTCCTTACCTACAGATAGCCGTGGTCGACAAAGTGCATGCCTCTTCCAACAGAGATACTCTTTTCCCTCGTCACTTCCGACGCCTTTTGAAAATCTGTCACTACAAGATGTAACTAGATAGAAACAACTCTAGTGCAATGATGCAGTGCAGTAACTTGCAAGCATGTAGATATGAATGTTCTATTCTCCAAATTAGGTTCATGTCATGTGATTTGAAAAAATGGATGTCACACTAAAGGAGATAAATAATTACACCACAAATTGTCCTCCTTCTCAGTTTAGAAGATAACAGATTCATTAAGAGAACTGTTAATTTTAGGATCGTCAACAACTCTTCCACAACATTTTCTATCATGATTTTGCCATCTAATGCAGGATACATCTGGAATACTTTGTTAACCGTAATAAACTATTGGGCCTCGAAGGTGATTTATTGCATATATGACGCATTGAAATCAGAACTCAAAACTTCCAAAAACACTTCGGAAATTTTAATTAGAAAATACCATATTTATTATCAATAGTATTAATAAATCACACAATCCCCCTTTAATAGCGAAATCATATTAAGACGCTTTCTTTAACCTAATGAAATACACATGTTATTCAAATTTTATTGTCACCCACTGTCAAAGAGCAATGATGAAACTAATGGCAGGTGCAGCTCCTATTGAGAGTAATTGTGAGAGCCAACATTGCTCGATCCTTTAGCAACTGCTCGCATCATTTCATTCAGTCTATGCATAAGCAGTGACGAACATTGAAAAAAATGCATTTTTAGTTAAATGTCCAAATTTTTAAAATGCCCACAATTAATAGTGAAAAGCAAAGTTTGGGCATTGGCAATAATCTTCGAGAATAACTGATGACGGAAACATCCACCGAAATTTCTTCCTGGAATCGTAAACATGACTTTTCTCGATTTCAAAAAAAAAAGAAATCGTTTGACTCCTTCTTATTATTGATTGCATAGACTAGAACATAACAGTGCATGCTGAACGCATCCGTCTGATAGGACAAAATGCAAATTAACAGAATCAACCGTATCACTCATCAAACTGTCCCATCAACACTACAACAGTAAAATCTGCAGGGCGAGGTGCAAATTATCTATAAACAACGTGCACATATTAGCTGCAAACGTGCAATCAGGCGACGTATTATACTGCCGGTCTATTGTCGATCATTAACGAAGTGAAAAAGAATGTTTGCAACACTGATGTTAAAGGACACGAACATGTCAATACTCTGCACAGAAAAAGAGGACGTTTTTGTTCTAGAGCCATCTGCAACAAATATCATTAGAAGCATAACACCAGCATGGAAGTAAACGATTTACTTATTTTGGCGAGTCGAACGTGGCGACCAATGACATCACTTCAGAATTTCAATGTTTGAGGCGCCGGATTAAATGACGTCACTAGCCGTTGTAGGTGTAGCACGTCCATTATTGGTTTCCTTGATAAGGTTTAATAAGATGTCTGTGGTTCGTGGAAGCTCTAGTAATTCCTCAACTGACATTTCACTCAGCATCCAGATAAATATTACATTGGGAAGAGCAGTTTGGAAATAGAGGACTTTGTGCCAAATTGTTAATTACTGACTTGTGAACCTTCCATGTCTCAAGTTCTGAATGTCATGCAATTCTCCCTATTTACCTGCATGAGGGCAAACTCAGAGATACCAAGGATCCGCATCAACTCCCAATATAATTCAAACGAAATGACTGGTGCAGAATCCACCATGTAGAACATAGGGCCTCTCCATCACCAATGAACAATATAGTGCTAAGTACCGTAAATTAATATGCTGAATCAATTTTCCAAGCCTCTTGGAGCATCAAGAGTCCCGCAGGAGCATGGCATCAAACGTTTGCTACTATCGGCATCTGCCATCTTTCCATTTATTGGCGAACCATTCTGAATAGAAATAATTTCGCTTCTCCCAAGTGGTCGTGATACATGATTCGTGTGAAATTTGCTAATGAGCAATAATCGTCACGTTGACAACAAGTGAAATGATTCTTAATTAAATGTTACGGGAAACATATATTACAAATAAAACTAGTTACGTGTGACCCTGCATTGAATATGTATGGGCACAATAATGAGATAGAAGGAAACTAAACTGCAGCTAAGCAGTCAGATTGTTTGGACCAGCCTCTTGTGAATAAGGATTAAAATAGATCAGAATGGATAGGTCATAATCATGTTGCTGGTTAATCGCAATTATTGAAATCACCCGAATCCAAATGATATGCTTCCAGCGCTCTATATTGAAGCTATTTGTTAACGTCACAATAGTGTTAAAAATAATTCAAAGAACGTAGGTTGAACAATGTCGGTATTCCGTTTATTGCAAACACAAAATTTCCTCTTGTCATTTCTTATTGTCAGAGAGATATGGCGGGGATAGCAGCGCAACCAAGTGGTGTTCCCAACGTGGGTGGGATTTGTATTGATGCAAACTGAATGTACTGAACCGCTTCCTTCTTCCTTCTTCACGACAGGAATTCTAAGATTTAATGAAAACATATGATCTTCAAGTCATAGGAAGCGTAGAGAGCGCAACACATCAGATCGTACCAGTTTTCTTGGAGGAGTACAAGTTTAGGTTGACACAGAAATAACGATCGTCCCTTAGTTAAGAACACAGTTGAGCACAAGATTGAACGTATTATTTTATTAAAAAGAAAAAGAAAACATCGAGAAACACACATTATTTCTGGCAGCATTTATGGTTGTTTTGATTCGCGGTGGGCACACCGAGTGCCAACGAATAGTAACAATGGGATGACAATTTGAGGCTCTGCACAGAGCTTTCCTGAAGATCTGGCATATTTGTGTTCCAAATATTTGCTGATTTTATGACAAAGTGCCCATTTTCACCTCACATTTAAGAGTAAGTGCAAGGAAGTGTTTTTTTTTTATTTTCATATGTAAACATTATGTTCCTCACATGTCTAAACTTCACACTTTATGCCAATTTTGAATGAATTATATACATTATTTTGCGATTCCTACTGATAGCAGCATTTTCAAGTTAGCAATTCTCCTTGAAATTTCAATGTGATGTCCGAGTTTAGATGAGCCTTAACCGTCATATTAATGACAAAATTGTTATTGTCCATGGTCGATCAAAAGCATTTTCTTGCCATCCCTGCTTTTCCAACTACATAATTAATTTTATTTGAGTTAACTATCTTCGGATGTCAATTTTCCAAACTATACTGACATTTTCCCACAATGGCAACTTCATTAAACGTGTTCTAATTGGAAAGTGAGCTTTCCCCGTGGTAACTCGACACTAATCCAGGTCGACATCTAAACCTGTTACAAATTGATCCCATTCAAATTAATTATTCTGCTTCAGTCTACCATCCGAGTTTCCAATCGCTTCAGCTATTCGGACTGTCTTATTACATCAATTTTCCAGATTCACAAATCACCGAAATGCCTGCACTCACCGATTTCTGCAAATTGCAGTCCATGATTTCCGGAGAAATACCAAGAAAGCGTGTGCCAAGCTTTAATTCTCTTTTTAGAATTGCACAATTCTTTTAGAACGCTCTATATAAGTTTTGAGCTAATAAATACGCATGTTATTTGATTTAATACATCATTACACTGTTTGGTAAATTAGTGTCTGAGAGGTCTTCCGACGCTTTGTAACTATAATGAATAGAGATAAAGAGAATTATTGTTATTTTCAATTTTTCTATACTTGCGGACTTTATCCAGTTTTTGTGATTTGATTTAAATTGATGACGGAGGAGGGCTTTGCAGTTCGAGTGTGCATTCTCTAACTCTCATCCAGTGACAATTACAGAGAACCGTGTCAAAAGCTGCCGCCTTGCCTTATGGTTTCCTGCTCCGATAGTCCTTGTCTGGAGTAAAAACTTACTTTCCGAACTAAGTGTCTTATTATTAATTAGTTTGCCCTACTCACCGTTTGAATTGAATTTCTCATTCAACACTAAAATATAACAATGCAAAAATGATTTTATATTTAATTGCTTCTTTTTTTCCTCCGTAAACAGTGAAAATATATGGACATAAAGGTAACCCACAACTATTATTTAAGTAGATATAAGTAATTTACCTCTCTCTCTGTCAGCTAACTTCAACTCTGAAAATACGATAGTGGGTGTCATGAAAAGTGTAAATATCACAATTACTCCCATTGACATTCAAACAGTGCTCCTGTAAATATGCGGGCAGCTCGCTAATAAATTCGTCGCAAATGTCTAGCTTTAATACACGGTATATTTTCAAATAAGTACCTAAACATTTCAGGAAACACAAAAATATACAATTGTAGAAACATTCAAAACAGCAGCAGCGCACCCTTACTGTAGAACAGTGATAGCTTAAGAATAAACAAATCTCAGGAAAGAATCAACAGGGAATTATTATTATTATTATTATTGTTATTATTATTATTATTTACGTGTGTCCGGTGACATCATCGGCGTGCAATTAGGTAAAGCTTCACAGCATTACTGGCTGAACACTGTTGCAATTTACCAGAAATATTCTTTTGCAAGTTGAATAGAACAAGGGCCTGGATAGAATCTTCCAATCGAGAAGTGGACAGTTTCTCTAATCCTGGAATAAATCCTTCTTTGTGCATTTGCGGCGAGTTAACAAATTGACAGAATAGAATTGAAACATCGCGAATTTCTGAAACAAAGAAAAACTTTCTGGAAAAAAACTTAAAAGCACCGGAAGGATCTGCGGAGAGAAAGGAAAAAGAAACAAGATTTTGAAGAGCTGCCTTGCGAAATCGAAGTGCTAATATATTTTTTTTTGTCCTTGTTCATAGTGTGTGGTAAAAGGCAGACGGTCAATGCCTTAAAACAAAAGAATGTGTTTTGTTCTACCAGCCAGAAATTGCTCTCGTATGAGTCCCATGTATTCATACCAGATGTAGAAAGGTTCTATATTCAGCATCAGATCTCCGGGATTTATAAATTTCCCAGCTGTAAATATTTGTAAGAGAAAAACGGGTTGCAGTGCTTTGGTCTAAGAAATAAGCAGATTGCAATAGAGAAGCTTGAGTTATGAAAGTAATGCGTTATTTTCATAATCTTCGCTGGTGGTGTTATCTGCAGCCAGAGCTGTTAACTTGCGTATCTTCAGACATAACCAGGACATTTATTCAAAACTTGTAGTTAATCCTTTTGTTCAGGGACACACAAAGACAACGAGGAAGCCAAATTAAAACTATTGCCAGACTGATACTTTTTCCTTTTAACTACGTTTGTTTCTTTCCTTGATAAAAAACACAGAGCGAGTCGGAACATTTCACAGGACATCAATTTTAAATTTTGTAAAGTTGTTGCCCATTAGCTGCTGATTTAAAGGAAAAATCTTTAAGAGGAATTGTTGCACTCTATTGAAATCAAATGTATTTCGTTGACACATCTTATTAATGATGTTTTATATAGTAATACAAATAATCCAAACATAATTAATTTCTTACTGTGTCATTACATGCATTATTATTATTATTAGCAATCAGAAGTTGTGATAGTATAAATGCTGTTTCGAATAATAACAATACAATCTTTGCGATGTTTCCTCCCCTGTTATGCAATTTGATGCTGACATATGTGATGCACCATTAGAACAACCAAATTCATGCTAACTATGTTTATTATTCTCAGTTTCAAACAAATAAGTCCCCAAATTGCATTTCTCACGAAGTGTCCTTTGCTTCGCCGTGATGTAAACGACAGTTAATAATGATCGTTTGGTACTTAAAGGGATGCATCAATTGAAAATAGCAGCACATAATGAACGTAATGGCAAACACGCTATTATACTGTCAAATTGACGGCGGGAGTGGTATTTTTTTTCAATCACCTGTTTCTCTTAACAAGTTCGTTAGAATCTTTACTTCTGCAAAATATACATGTCAGTTCAGACACTGGGTTGGTATCACTCAGTTGAAATAACAAGAATTAATATTCATTAATAGGTATAAGCGTTTTTTTTTTCAATTGCACGTTGCATTAAAACGTTCATTACTGCAAACTTGGCAATTGACAAGGGGCACATAATGTAATAGGGTCATATGTTCATAGAGGTTTACAACATGGAAACAGGCCCTTCAGCGCAAATTGCCCATGTCGCCCTTTTTTAAAAACTCTAAGCTAGTCCCGATTGCCCACATTTGGCCCATATCCCGCTATACCCATCGTATCCATGTAACTAAGTGTTTTTTTAAACGATAAGTTTGTACCAGCCTCTACTAATTCCACTGGCAGCTTGTTCAAGAAACTCACCACTCTCTGTGTGAAAAAAGGCCGTTCTGGGCACTTTTGTATCTCTTCTCTCTCATCTTAAATATATGCCCTCTAGTTTTAGACTCCCTTACATTTGGGGTAAGAATGACTATGCATCTTGTCAATGTCCCTCATTATTTTAAAGACATCTATAAGGACACAACCGATCCTCCTGTGCTCTAGAGAAAAAAAAAGTCCCGTTCTATTTAACTTCTCCTTATAACTGAATCCGTCAAGTCCCGGTAGCATCTTACCATTTTTTCTTGATAAGTAATATCCTTTCTTCCATTGGGTGACCAGAATTGCGCACAGTATTCAAAGTGTGACCTTACCAATGTATTATTCAACTAAACAAGTTGTCCCAACTCCTGCATTCAATGTTCTGACTGATGAAACCAAAAATGCCAAATGCCTTCTTTACCACTCTGTCTACTTATGACTCCACTTTCAAGGAGCTATGGACCTGTACCCCTATTTCTCTTTCTTCTTTAACTCTCTCAACGCCTACCATTAACTTTATGCGTCCTATCCTGATTCAATCTACCAAAATCTCTCATCTCACATTTGTATAAATTAAACCCTACCCGTCATTCGTCAGTTTAGTGGCCCAATTGATCAAAATCCCATTGCAATTGGAGATAATTTTATTTTGGAGACAATATTAAGTTTAAAAGTGCTCTTTATCCTCTCAATACTGACGCATTCAGCTTCCCCCAAACGCCAAGTTAGTGTAAGAAATAGTACTCTCCATTCCGCCCCCCTGCTCACCCCACCCGCTCCCAACCCACCGCCATCAAGTCCACCACCCCCCCCCCCCCCCCCACGCACACACACACACATACACACACACACACACACACACACGCACACACACACCTGCCAGAGACATACAATAATCTCCGTACAATTCTCAAATATAATTGTCCTCACAATGCTCCAGACACAATCCGAATCGCTTACGCAGTCCTCGTTCGCTCGGAAACTTCACTTCACTGTCCATGCGGATAACACAAACATGTTCATCGACAGAAATCCATAACATACTTCTTCCTTGGACATGTATTAGCATTTATACTCCGTCGTCTGTGGGACAGGAAAGACCTGTGCACTGCGGAATAACCATACGCTGACAGCTGCAAATTTACTTGAAGTGTGAGAAAATTCTCAAAGGCCTTTTGTAAAGTGCGCGAGAATGATCGAATCTGTAAGTGAGCGGAGTGCTGAGAATTTCGAAAGGAGCTTCAGTGACCCTTTTGAAGTGGACATCGTTCAGGGAGGTTTGAGGCTCTCTGTAATGATAGGGTCCGGTGTGTGGTGCTGTGCGTTGCTAAGCTCAGGGGAAGAACACTAGAGTCTGATTATGATGAGGCAGAAAGGTGACAGAACAACGAGATAAGCGATTCACTTGTAGGGATGTGAGAGAGCAGTGACGGGGAGGAAAGCCATGTGTGTGTGTGTGCGCGCGAGCATTTTTGTCGTTTGGCGGAGTTGTGTGTGTCTCGGCTGTTCGCGAGGTGATGTAGTGCACTGCTTCTGATGCTCTGATACTCCACATGATTTACTCAAGACTCTATTTCTGTATTGGTTTTACTTCAAATGGGGACAGACCTTCGTAAACCCAAGAGAAACTGGACCCAATATTAATTGAAGCTCGAGGTCCCTAATTCCTGCATTTATAGAACAAAGATAAAATAATGTCCCCTTTCCTTTCTCTATGCCATACCTTACAATCAATAAAATTGAAGAACAGCAGTGTCGGTAACTTCGGAGCGGCCAACGCTAATCTTCAAAACAAGGAACACGACATTTCCATTTCTGGATTCCAATTTCTGCAATGAAGGAATTGAATGCGAGAAGAATACTAGATAAAAAAGAAAATAATAGCACAAAAGAAGGGAGCAATTCAGAATGGCTGGTAATGAACAAGGTAGGTGATCGTATATAATGAACAAACTGAATAGGTAAAGACGCAGGTTGCAAAGTGTGGATATTGTATAGCATAACTGATTATTTCTATGTTGTGCCGCTTGGGTATGCTGGTAGATGAATAGGTAGGCCGTTGCTTTTGGGAACTTTTGCTCGATCGTTGGGGTATCAGCTAAGAAAGTTGACAAGTGGAAGGGCAGCGTTTTGTCATGTTTTCACTTTGCTTTGGTGAATCGAGTGGCAAGGTGGAGGTGCTGTGCCATAGTATTTGAGCAGTTGTATAAGGGGCAGTTGAAAAACCATTTTTCGGGTATAAAGTGTCAAGCTGTCAGAGGCCAGAATGGTAGGCAGGATACAAGTGTAAGTGGTGAATCAATGGTGCACATCCATCCCGCAACTTTGCGTTGAAGACAATTGCAAATATCGAAATATATCACAAGATCACCCACTTGGAGATGTTTTGAAATATTTCAGAGTAAAAAGCGATTGGCCATTGCGATCTTCAAGTTCCGCGGCGATTCCCAATTAATTCGTGATTTGTAAATTTATCTGAGTTCTGACCGCTTCGCCCACACTTCGGGTGTGGAATTACCTGAAATGCACAAGATGTGTCGCAATATTGCGCCATTACGGACGTCTGTTTAGAACATAGAACAATACAGCACAGAACAGGCCCTTCAGCCTTCGATGTTGTGCCGACCAAAATAAAAAGCAATGCCCCTCCAAACTAAACCATTCCCTTCTCTTCCATATACTTATCAATTAACCTCTTAAACGCCACCAAACTTGGCGCATCTACAACAGCTGCAGGCAGGGCATTCCACTCCCTAATCACTCTTTGAGTAAAGAACCTACCTCTGATATCCGTCCTATAACTCATACCCCTTAATTTAAAGCTGTGTCCCCTCGTGCTAGCTTTCTCCATCCTAGGAAAAAGGCTATCACTGTCCACCCTATCTAAACCTCTAATCATCTTATATGCTTCAATAAGATCCCCTCTTAGCCGCCTCCTTTCTAACGAAAACAACCTCAAATCCTTCAACCTCTCTTCATAGGACCTGCCCTCCATACCAGGCAACATCCTGGTAAACCTCCTCTGTACCCTCTCCAATGCCTCCACATCTTTCTTATAATGTGGCGACCAGAACTGCACACAATACTCCAAGTGCGGCCGCACTAGAGTTTTGTACAGTTGCAACATGATGCTGCGGCTCCTAAATTCAATCCCCCTACCAATAAAAGCTAAGACTCCATATGCCTTCTTAACAACTTTATCCACTTGACTGCCTACTTTCAGGGATCTATTGACACATACACCAAGATCCTTCTGTTCCTCAACACTATTAAGAGCCCTACCATTAGCCCTATACTCTACACATTTATTGTTCCTGCCAAAGTGCATTACCTCACACTTTTCCACATTAAACTCCATTTGCCACCTCTCGGCCCAGCTCTGCAACTTGTCCAAGTCACTCTGTAAACTAAAACACCCCTCTTCACTATCTACCACTCCACCAACTTTAGTATCATCTGCAAATTTACTGATCCATCCCTCAATACCCCCATCCAGATCATTTATAAAAATTACAAACAGCAGGGGCCCCAAAACAGACCCCTGAGGCACACCACTCGTCACCGAACTCCACGATGAATATCTCCCATCAACCACCACCCTCTGTCTTCTATCTGCCAGCCAATTCCTAATCCAATTAGCTAAATCACCCTCTATTCCACACATCTGCATTTTCTGTAGAAGTCTTCCATGGGCCACCTTATCAAACGCCTTACTAAAGTCCATATATACTACATCAACCGCCTTACCCCCATCCACCTCTCTGGTCACTTTCTCAAAAAACTCAATGAGGTTAGTAAGGCATGACCTACCCTTCACGAAACCATGCTGACTATCCCCAATCAATTCATTTCTCTCTAAATAACTATAAATCCTATCCCTAATAATTCTCTCCAATACTTTGCCCACAACAGAAGTAAGACTCACTGGCCTATAATTCCCTGGAAGGTCTCTCTTCCCCTTCTTAAACAATGGGACCACATTCGCTATCCTCCAGTCCTCCGGAACCACACCCGTAACCAACGAGGACCTGAAGATCAGAGCCAGAGGCTCTGCAATCTCCTCTCTTGCCTCCCAGAGAATCCTAGGGTAAATCCCGTCCGGCCCAGGGGACTTATCCAACTTCAAACCCTCGAGAATTTCTAACACATCCTCCCTATCTACTACAATACTTCCCAATTTGCAACCCTGTACCTCAGTGTTCTCCATAGCTACATTTCCAGCACTCTGCGTGAATACCGAAGAGAAATATTTATTCAGTGCCTCACCAATCTCTTCAGGCTCCACGCACAACTTCCCACTGCTGTCTATGACTGGCCCTAATCTTGCCCTAACCAATCTTCTATTCTTAACATATCGAAAGAAAGCTTTAGGATTCTCCTTAATCCTATCAGCCAACATCTTCTCGTGTCCCCTCTTAGCTCTCCTCAATTCACTTTTTACCTCCTTCCTGGCTAATCTATAGCTATCCATTGCACTATCTGAGCCTTCAAGCCTCATCCTGACATAAGCCTCCTTTTTCTTCTTAACCAGCAAATCAACTTTTTTCGTACACCAAGGCTCTCTTACTCGACCATTTCCTCCCTGCCTGACAGGGACATACTTATCAAGGACTCGCAGCAGCTGCTCCTTGAATAAGCACCACATTCCAGATGTTCCCAGTCCCTGTAGTTTCCTAGTCCAATCTATGCACCCTAATTCTCTCCTGATGGCCTCATAATTACCCTTCCCCCAGCTATAACTACTGCCCCCAGCTTCATGCCTATCCCTGTCCATCACTAAGGTGAACGTAACCGAATTGTGGTCACTATCACCAAAATGTTCACTAACTTCCAAGCCTAACACCTGGTCTGGCTCATTGCCCAGCACCAAATCCAATGTAGCCTCACCTCTAGTTGGCCTATCTACATACTGAGTCAAAAAACCTTCCTGCACACTCTGTACGAAAACTGACCCCTCTAACGAGCTAGAGCTATAGCTATTCCATCAATATTAGCAAAGTTAAAGTCCCCCATCACAATTACCCTACTACTTTCACTCCTAATCAGAATTGACTTTGCAATCCTTTCCTCAACCTCTCTAGAACTATTAGGAGGTCTGTAAAAGACTCCCAACAGGGTGACCTCTCCTCTCCTGTTTCTAATCTCAGCCCATACTACCTCAACAGACAAGTCCTCATCAAACTTCTTTTCTATCACCGTGATACAGTCTTTGACCAATAATGCCACTCCTCCCCCCCTTCTACCTCCTTCTCTACTCCGACTAAAGCATTTGTACCCCGGAACCTGCAACATCCATTCCTGTCCCTGCTCTACCCAAGTCTCTGAAATGGCCACAACATCGAAGTTCCAGGTACTGGTCCAAGCTGCAAGTTCCTCCCCCTTATTGCGAATACTCCTTGCATTAAAGTATACGCATCTCAAACCATGCCCCACCCCACCCGTACGCCGCTGTGTTTTACAACTCTCCTCTATAACCCCCTTACTCTCATCCCTCTCGGCACCCCAACTACTTAGGATCCCACCCCCCCCCCGAATCAGTTTAAAGCCCCCATCATAGCCTTAGCAAATTTTCCCCCCAAGATATTAGTCCCCCTCTGGTTCAGGTGTAGACCATCTCTCTTGTAGAGGTCCCACCTATCCCAGAATGAGTCCCAATTGTTAAGGAACCTGAAAATCATAGAACCGTCCGCGTAGCATCAAAATGATAAATATCATTACCTCGCATGTGCAACGACCAACCCAACGTTCGCACACTATGAGCTTACACTGAGACATTTGCCAGTCCCTGTATCAGCAGATTCGGAATCATGTTGATGCAAGTGATGCCACCTGGCATATCAAAACTGTGGTACATTTTCGAGACGTGTGAAAAGTTCTGGCTGCATTAACCAAACAAGTTGGGTACTGCAGCTAGAAGGGTCAATTGGTTAACATTATTATTATTCATCTTTAGTAGACCAGACTCGTTCTGGACTCTTTGATTCAATAGACAGTGATGCCACAATACTGAATTTCAAACATGCAATCAGCATTCATTATGCAATTGAATACAACGTTTAGCTGACTACAATGATATCGTCCACAATTTTCAAATTTCCAAGGGATCGAATTCTGTTATTGGCCATACAAGTGCACTGGGAAGTGACTAAAGTTATCCATGCAAAGACTATAGGGGAATTGGCCGGTAAGCTTTCAATTCAGAATAACGATTGCAATGCACTGGGAACCTCTTTATACTATGTTTTAAATGGTAGAATTGTAATTATTCCAAAACCAAAAGAGGAAATGCTGGAAAATCTCAGCAAGTCTGGAAGCATCTATAGTGAGACAAACAAGCTGATGATTCGAATCCAGATGACCCTTCGTCGAATATTTCATCCTTCTAAATCTTCTATTTTTTGTTTACAGATCAGTTACCAAGGTTGTTTGGAAGGATAAAAATGAATGTGAGTTTCCAGGTAACAATTGTGAGTATCGCCATCATCACAACAGCACACTCGAAATTTTCGAACGCACCAGACAGACCAAATAACAGGCCAAGGATCACGACTACAGTCACATACCTGGACTGAATTCCTGACACCCGAATCTTCTTATCCATACGATTCATCTATCGACGTCTGGTCCGGTTCTCTCTATTACCACCAGAACCTCCATTTTACACCAGAAACACGATTGATTAACCAACCCTCTTCCAAAAAAACCTTACCACCGTCCCATGCTACCTCCGCAAACTATGTAACATACCTTCCAGCCCTCCTACCTTTGCCGCTCCATCTCCATCGCATTATATCCATTGACCACCACTCCCTCCCCCCAATTTACCGCGCTGCCGCCAATTAACCCCTCTAACCCCCGCCTACAGCTCCCCCACTGCAAACCCCATTCAAACCTTAATGCATGTAATTGTCGTTCTGCTTTTATATTCTTCTCGGAGTCTCAAAGTGCATTTGAAAACAGGATACTTCAAAATTTACCTCGCTTATGCCAGGAAAACATTTGAATGGCGGATGTCGTAACACGAGCGCTGATTCTGGTGTCTTGCACTGAAAGGCCTCTACATTTCACTTTTCTCTGTACGTTCAGGCCCATAGAGTGGGAGAGAAATAATCAACTAATGACATTGGCAACTGAAAGGGAGAAGAGTGGCAATTGAATTAATATTGCTATTTATATTCAGTGGATACTGTAAACCAGATTATGTTACCGGGCTCGGTTGAAGTCTTGTTTAAGAGAACGACCTCCTTTTAATGCACCAGCGTTTTTTTGAGTGACTGAATTTTTAACAGATATGTCGGTGGCTTTATCCATGGTAGTTCAAATTAGATATTCGTATTTTAATTATGAATGCTATTTTCGCTCCTAATGAAATTGAGGAAACAAATTTATGCATGCTTATGTAACTAAAGGTGCCAAATGACCAGCTAAATATATATTTGCGTTTCAAAGCATTACAGTTAAATTCATATCTATATATATTCTCGTCATAAGGTATAAGGTGAAATTATGTGACAACATCGAGCAACATGGAACGTATAAACAGATGAGTGGAATTTAAGTCTGACCAAGCACAGCGTAAGCAATTGTAAATTCCCAGGAGCTAATTATCCTTACCATTTTCTTTTCTTTCTAAGTCTGCATCAGGATTTGAAGAATACAAGAGGGATTAATGGAGGATAATGGAGGTAGAAAAATTATCAATAAATTCACTGACAGATGTGTGCATGCAGACAACCTTATCGATAGACAGTGCGCATCCAGCCAATTTGCACCACTTTATTCATTAGGGAAACATTTTTGCAAAATCCGAATCTTTTTACATGGTCATCGCTGCGTGGAATTATTCACCAGCATAACTGCTTCATTCAAATTCTCCCATGGAATGACGTGAAACAACTGCTAACATAATTAATTCATTCTAAGAAAAGACGACCTCAAAATCTAAGAGAAGAAAAACAAAAAAAAAATGATGCGTTGAATCTGCACTCCCATTCAATGAAATCATTTGATGGTAACCATCAAAACATTTTCCTGACTTACCCCCACAACTGTTGATTCAAGCAGAAAACTGACTAACTCAGCATTTATGTGAAAATGCCGACGTTGGACTAGTAAGCACAGTAAGAAGTCTCACAACGCCATGTTAAAGTCCATCAGGTTTATTTGGTAGCACAAGCTTTCGGAGTGTCAAATCTTCTTCAGATGAGTGAACACTTATAAACAACGCATGTGTAGACATAACTCAATTTATAAGATAATGGTTGGAAGGCGAGTTTTTACAGGTAATCACATCTTAAAGGTAGAGAAAATTAAACGGAGTGAATATTGAGCGCATATCGTTGTCGAACGATATGAGTCGAGCGCCATATAGTGTTTAAATTAGGGCGTCATTCAGCGCCTGTAGATGGCCGTTGCGATCTTCCTCATCTGTGCAGATCCAGCGTATACGGAGGGCTTGTCCATAGGGGATGGTTTCTCTAGAGTCTTTAGGGTGGAAACCAGAGAAGTGGAGCGTTGTGAGGTTATCCATTGGTTTGCAGAAGAATGAAGTATTGAGATGACCATTCTTGATGGAGATGCGAGTGTCCAAGAATGCCATCAATTCCAGAGAGTAGACCATGGTGAGTCTGATGGTGGGATGGAATTTGTTGATGCCATCACATAGTTGTTTCAGGCATTGTTCGACATAAGTTCAAAGGAAAAAAAGGTCATGTACGTATCCAGCATACAAGTCGGTTGAAAGTCCTGTGAGGTGAAGATATTTTGTTCAAACCTGTGCATGAAAATAATGGCATATTATGGTGCGAATTTGGTCGCCATGTCTGTTCTGTAGATGAACAACTTGTTGAACGTGAAGGCATTTTGGTCCAGGATGAAGTGGATGAGTTGCAGAATTGCATTTTGCGATTGGCAGTTGCTGGCGTTAACTATCGAGGCAGTTACAGCAATGCCGTCATCGTGGGGAATGCTGGTGTAGAGTGCCGAGACATCCATTATGTCAAGGAGTGTTTCTGGTTCAACTCGTTTTTGTTTCTAGACTCGTGCGATCAGAAAATGTTCGTGAAAAGAAGGAGATACAGTAAAAAAACATGCGGCCAAAATGCAGAGTAAAATGTCCAGAAGTCAGTTTCTTTAGCCGGATGCAAACTGTTGCAAGCGAGCCTATTGAAAATAAAGTATCAGGCAGTTGGAACATTTTTTGATTGCTGCTGTGTGTTTCACTTCACGTTATGGACTGATAGGGAGAGTCGCTAACGAGTCCTAAAAGAGTTGTAATTACGTTTTTTTGTATTTCGGGCAATATGAAAATTTGAAGACTACTTTGTTTGCCAGCTTGTCCTCCTGGGATTGAATTTTATATGCTGACGTCTTCTGCTAGGATACAGCTAAGCAATATATAATTTTCTGAAATAGCTAGGACTGGAGAATTATGCATTGATCCAATTGGATCCTTTCTGACAGGTTAATGAGATGAGGATTTGAATCAGACCTTCAGTAATGTTGCGATATTTCTGCGGTAGATTTCTTCACCGATCGCTTGATTTTCTAAGGTTCGAAGGATTTGGGTAGGACACGCAGACAATCTGCATTATTCGGAAGAAGCGGTCACTGAATGCTGCTATAGTCTTGGCGGATGGTTGGTTCAAATCTACTTATAAGTCACAAGAAAGCTTAAATTTAACCTGCATAGGCTTGCTGCAGTGAAGTTACTGAGCGAATCCACTAGCCGCCAGGCCGTGACGCTTGTTCCACCATATTGAGGGAGAATTTGGCTCATCCAACTAACAAGCAGACCTTTCAGGGCTATACAAGGAAGCCGGAGACACTGGAGGAAAAACATGCAATCACGAGGAGAAGGTCCAGACTCCACACTGAGAGTGAATCAATTCACCCATCGAGCCCACGTTCCTGGCGCTGTGATACAGCAGTTGTCACCACAATGCCATTGTGGCAAGCAGATTCAAGCATGCCCTTGGAATACATGCAATCTGGCAGGCATAACATATATTGCAGATTTTTTTTTTACACACAGGACTTCCGGCGGTACCAATGAAATTCTTACTGATACAGCCTGAAGCTTTGTTGATCTGTGCGTGTTCAGCCATTTGGAACGCGTGGACAATATTTAGCATTTATGCACAGTATTGCGAGAGCAGAGTAATATTTTGGAGGACTGCCAACTCTTTGCCTGTAGGCATCCCTGGGAATCTCCACTTTGACATAAGGTCCTGACCTGCCTGTGGATTTTTGTGGATTGTGGGTCATCACACAGTCCAACAAGGTCACCATAGAAGAAAATTGAACGTCACTTCTAATTTAGTGGTAGAGGTATTTGATGTATATCTACAATTTGATGCGTAATGAGACCAAAAACTTTCAAATCGATAATACATTCTTTTTTGATAGACCAGTTCTATACTGTCTTATTTTCCGGTCATGCCAGTCTTACTTGCTATATAAGATTATGAGGGGTATAGATAGAGTAAATGGTGGTAAGCTTTTTCCACCATTGGATTCGGATAGAACGAGGGGTCACGGCCTTAGGGTGAAGGGGGCTATGTATAAGACTAATATTAGAGGGCATTTTTTCACACAAAGGGTAGTGGGGGTGTGGAATGCACTACCGAGTAAGGTGGTGGGAGCAGGCACGCTAGGGTTGTTTAAGGGTCTCCTGGACAGCCGCATGAGCGGTCTGCAGATAGAGGGATATAGGAGGACTGTTTAAATATTTTAATTGTTTCCACAGGCTGTTCGGTCCACCTTGTTGACCAACAAGGTGCATGCATTCGGCAGGTCGTGCGAGGGCTGCTCCTGGATGTTACTTCAGGAGTAGCCTAGTGCTTCATGTCGTTAGTGTATGCTTAAACTCGACCATCAGATGGGCAACATGACAGCTCAGAGACTATCGCTGTTGCTGTGCAGACACATGGATTTGGTCCTGTGTCTGCGGGAGTTTGCGCGTTCTCCCCGTGGTTGCGTGGGTTTTCTCCGGGTGCTCCGGTTTCCTCCCACATCCCAAAAATGTGCTCTTGGGCTGATTGGGTAACAAATTGTCCCTATATTGGTCTCTATATGTCATTAAGACGTTAGGATGGCGGCGCGGGCTCGTTGGGCCGAAGGGCCTGTTTCCCGTGCTGTGTTGTTCTTTGTTCTTTGTTCTAACTCTGCTCGCTATTGAAGCAGAACAGTGACAACTTCAAGTTATCGACACTTGCCGAGTTTGTTATTTGATCTTGCAGGTAAACAACATGATGAATCTCTGACCACCTGGACTCCATTTTTGCCTTCTTCTCTCCATCTAACGAGGTGACAGCATTCGAGTTAACAATCCTAATTTGCAGCGATGAGCTGCTGAGATCTATCTTTATCGTCATGATATATAGGCTGTAAACCTATATGACGATTTAAGCCAGAAATTTCAGAGGGAATGATCAGGATGTTTTGCATTCAAGTAAAATATGAATCCTTTCGACCTTACTCCTCAATCATTTATGAGTGTTACATTCCGTGCTAAATTTGTAAATTCTATATTCCGTTGTTAATTTATACTTGCGACAATTTGAGCACGAGCAAGCAGCGTATTATTGAACGATTCGTTCTGATGATGTCAGAAATCCGCCACACTTTAATGTGCTTCATTTCATTTCACATGATATCAACAGTGCCAAATTTCAGATCCATGTTGACTTTGAGGCTTGGCAGCCATACACACATACAGAATGAAAATGTGCATTTTCCCTTCATTTACATTTCAATGTTTTTTTGAAGGATAGGATAAGTCATGCCATCTTGCATTTGCAGATTGAATTAAGATTTTATAAATGATGTAGACATCTTTGTAGTTGATTACACATTTAACTCTATCATATCTCAGAGTAAGCGGTAAGTACTTGCCTACTTTCAGTCTACTGATTGCGAGAACAAAGAATTGAAATTCTCTATTTCTCAATATGAAGAAATCTTTCCAAAATCTAGGAAATTCTGACAATTCGCAAAGGCTGTATTTGCTATCCCTGCAGCAGTTTATTTTAGGAAGCTAGGATTTGCTTTTGTCTCGGCTCTCTAAAGTATTTTCTCTTTGATTTCCTTTCCCCGTTTCTTGCGATTGCTTAAAGGTTTAAATTAAATTGCAGCTCTTGATTTCCAAATGTGAATTCGTTTTTTTTTAACCTCTTCTACAATTATGATCTACAAACAATACATGTTCTATGCGACTGACATTTTAATATTCCGTACTATTCATGCGCCAACCGAATTCTCTATACGGCCAGCAAAATTTTATCACTTGTTTTATGTACCTCAATAACAGATTTGGAAATAATGTTCAGGAAAGCACATGCTTCATCTCTGATTCTGCTACTGACATTTAACTCAATTAGTTTGCTCAAGTAAAGCTTTCATCTCCCAGCATAATTCTGCCTCTCGAAAACTTGTGTTTGATGAACGTACTAAAATGCCTAATTCAGTTTATGTCCTTGCAAAGCTGCTGACGTATTGTCCAAGTTTGTTGTATTTGTATTCACAATAAGTGTTTCTATGCCCATATCCACATCACAACCACTCACAGTGGCCTTGAGCCGTTTCCAAAATTAGCTTAGCCACCACGTAATGTTCCCTCCGGATCCATTTCATTTAAAGTTTTCTATATAGCAGTGCAATTTTATTTCAAATACATTTCTCACAACCTGCTCCAGGTAAAAATAGAAAAAGCGAGCAAGTTTGTTTTTTTTTCCCGCAGTAACAGAGTCAATGTTTCATTCCTGTAATCATAGATCCGCCTCGATAAACTCTGATCTCAATAGTTAAAGGTCCAATGCCATTTTTGCGATGAGAATTCGCTCAACATGTGTTTAATGATCCGTATTTATTTTGTTTATTTTCCGACTTTCAAATGTAAGTCCCAAATGTTCTGAGTTCTTCCGCGTGAACAATCTGTTTTTATTGCTTACGAAGTCAGGGCCACGACAATCTGAAATTCATTCCCCAAGCCTGTTTCCCTTAAAATTGCACAATCTGTTTTCAAGCCTGGAAACAAGCAGTAAAGCCAACCTCTCAATCCCAGCTGCAAAGAAACGTTTCATAAAGTTACTGTCGGCGAATACAATCGTGTTAATTCTTGTTCCCAGCGCTGACCTCCATCTTGCAATTTTAATGGTGTTCCTGCAAAAGTGCTGGAATCAGCTCGCTCAGCCTTCCTTTTGCCTCTACTCTGCTCCATGCACGTTGACCGAACATCACAACTGTTAGGATATCGAAAGGTTTCAAACATTTCTACTGATGTAGCTACACCGCTGTTCGCTTGTAGCACTTCTGGCAGATTGTATGAGTTCCCGTTTCCAATCAAATGAACCATGGCCAAATGATTAAAAGCATATATTTAACTAGTCGTCAAAAGCTATGACGACTATCATCGCATCCGAAAATGTATGCGCATCCATACTGCGATTTTTTTTCTGTGAATATCCACATTGAAAGAGGTCGTTAATAACATTAATGTTATTTGATGTTTTTATGTCAACTCATTCCCACCTGCTCGCGCCGGGTATGCT
This sequence comes from Sphyrna mokarran, assembly GCA_024679065.1. Classification (NCBI taxonomy): domain Eukaryota; kingdom Metazoa; phylum Chordata; class Chondrichthyes; order Carcharhiniformes; family Carcharhinidae; genus Sphyrna; species Sphyrna mokarran. Next base: position 100,793,113 of record JAGIQG010000009.1, read on the forward strand.
ATGGAGATGAAAATAATATACATTAACAACAATCCCATACTGTAAATTCAACCATTATATCTATCGGTAATGAGGACGTACAAAAACGTGCAGCTTGCGCAACTAGAAACAATGTTCCTTTTTTTCATTTTCCTCTCTCGTTATTGTGTGCTACCCAACATTTCCCTTGAACATGAGATGCTGGTCCATCTTGCAGCGAAGCACTACCTCCCGCACCCCATCCCACACTTCCTCCGCACACACACACACGCACACCCGGAGCGCAGCCACACGCATTCACACACACCGTAACGGGAGCAAAACGATATCTACTTGAGTTATCCATGTATTGTTTTTCAGATTACCATGATCAAAGAGGGCGATCTCACAATTCGAGGTCGTGGACTGAATTGCAACTTGAATTTGATCTTGCCTTATATTGACAGACATAACACTATTGTTACTTTAGACAATTAATTTCGAATTGACTCATTGTCATGCAGACACTTTACAAGTATCATTGTGTCTACTTCACTGTATCTCTGGTTTTCGTTGTTAGCATTTCTGTGGAATGTTTCGTCGACACCAGTGCCTGCGTGACTTTGCGAGTTTCATCGTAGGCGAGCATAAAATTCTTCTTGGAAACTTTGAAAGAAATGATTGGCTGAACTACATCTGGCCCCCGGTAATAGAAATTTAAGTGTATGTTTTTTTTTCTGTTTTGGGGGTGATTGGACTGGGCAATACAGAATGATAATATTCAAACTATTCATCATGTATCACTAAGTGCTATACATAAAATAACAGAAAGAGGAGTGGGAAGGAGGACGGGACGAGAGACTGACGTGGCGACTAGTGAATATTTTGTGGAAATGGAAATGCCATTCCTGATCATTAGAAAGGGAAGGCATATACATATTTAAGAAAATATCTTGAGCTGCCTCTACATTTAGTTCATGTACGCAGTCTTGGTGTCCATTGCGATACTGGAGTAGATTCACAGAGTCATAGAGATTGCATCATGGAAACAGGCCTTTCGACCCAACTTGTCCATGCCACACTTTTCAAACTCTAAACTATCCCAATTGGCCATATCCCTCCATGTCCATCTTACCAATGTAACTGTTAAAATCTTTTGAAACAAAAAAAAATGTAGCCTCCTCTACCACTACCTCTGGCAACTGGTTTCGGACACTCACTCCTCTGTGTGAAAAAAAAAACCTCTCTCACCCCTCTCACTTTAAATCTATGCATTTTAGTGTTAAACGTCTGTACTTTTGAGAAAATATATTGACTATCTAGCTGATCTATGCCCCTCCTTATTTCATAGACCTCTATAAGATCACCCCTCAACCTTCTAAGTTCCAGAAAAAAAGGTCCAGTCTATGCAGCCTCTCCATATAATGCAAGCCATCAAATCCCAGGTGCATCATAGTAAAACATTTCATCGTTATCTCTAGTTTAATAGTATCCCTTCTATAATTGGGTCATCAGAATTGTAAACAGTATTCCAAGTGTGGTCTTACCAATGTGTTGCACAATTTCAACAAGACATCCCAACTCCTGCATTCAATGTTCTGACCAATAATACCAAGCATGCTGTATGTCTTCTTCACTACTCTGTTCACCTGTACCTCCATTTTTAAGAAACTACAAACCTGTACTCCTAGACCACTTTGTTCTGTAACGTCCTCCCCATTTACTGAGTAATTCCTGTCTTGTCTTAATGTAACGAAATAAATCACCTCGCACATATCTAATTTAAATTCCATCTGCCATTCGTCACTCCCCAATCCAATTGATCAAGATCCCGCTAAAATCCGAGATAACTTTCTTAACTGTCCACTATGCTACTAATCTTGCCTCCTTTATGCCTCCTGTATTCTCACGCCTCCTATTTTCTCATCCAAATCATAAACACAAATAACAAATAACGTTGGACCCAGCACCGATCTCTGAGGCACACCACTGGTCACAAGTCTCTGGTTTGAAAAAAAAACTCTCTACAGTCACTTTCTGGCTCTTGTCAGCAAGTCAATTTTGTATCGATTTAGCTACCTCACCCTGGAGTTGATACAGGCAGATGGAAATAAGAAGCCAATGTAGCGCATATGACTTAACAATATATTCAGCGCTTACCCATGAGATGTGATTCTGAGTTTTGCAGCAATCATGTAATACCCATAGTTTCTCGATACACTTCATAAATTAACGATGAAGAATTTTGTACATGATGTTACCTTCTTTGTTTTCTTTTAATTTGCTCTCTGCAAAACATCAAACCAATAAATTAAAGAAATAGGCATACATATACATAGTTGATCGAAGAAGAAGTATGAAATTATTTTGATCTAATCGTCAATTTGCAAATTAATTAAAGTTCCGCTGCTCCGTGGCTGGGACCTAACTTCTGTGACAATTTATGCAATTTAAAAGCATGTACAACAGTGATTACTCGCCTAATTCATTTTAATCATACAAGAATCACGTGTGGATTAGACAAAAGGTAAGATTTAGATATTTAGATTCGATTGAGTATTTCGAATTGAAATCTGCTGATTTATCAAAACAAACATGCCACGATATTCATACTTGGGTTCGCTTCATCTTGTGAAGCATTCGGTACCTTCGAGGACCAAGTCCACACAAGGCATCATATTTCGCAGTTCCAAGCAGTTGAAATAAGTTGGATAGCTCGCATCATTCGCGGATATCTGTAGCTATTTTGTTTGCCCATTTTCGGTTATCAGCAAGGAAGGTTGAAACTGGGGCAAGCAGAACTACCTAGCAACACCATAAGATATATCAGTTGTTCCAACATTCTCTGTTCAGGTTATAACACAGAAGTCCACTCTTACTCTCTTTGCAACTTCGGGTAAACATGGACAGTATATTTGACCTCAGTATATTGAGCGGAGAATGCCTTTCTTTGACACCAAGGCAACATTTGATTTCGGGAGCACCGAAAATAAAAGCCAATCGTATAACGAAACAGTGACAACTGTCAGACCGACTGGAAATCGAATGGTTATGATAATTGTACCGAATCACATCGATCCCCGGACTTTAGCAGAAAGTTTTTTGCAACAACGTCCGAGATAGCATTAGAAATAAGATAAACTCACTTTGCCATGCATACGTATTGTTTATCATCGGTAGTGCAATGGGTATTTTTGACTTTCCTGGGTACGGGTTGCACCAAATGACAGCTATCTAGATCCACATTACTGCGAGCAAAACAAGAAATGCATAACCCATTTTTAATAGTTTCTCTCTCATGTTCCGGCACGTCCTATCTCTATGGTAAGTCATATGCGATATGCAACTCACCATGTTTTCATGAAGCTTTCTGAACCTAAAATTTCTATCACCGAGAAGGATAATGGACGAAGATGTCGCGAAGCACCTGACCTTGTAAATTTTCCTCCAACCCACACACAATATTAGTATGAATATCACGATTGAGTGCAAAATTGTCTCTGAAAGAAAAAAAAGTATTCTGAATGTCATTTTTGACGACCAATATAGTTTACTTTTTACATTTTGAATGGTTCAGGCAATAAGCTTGATCATCATAATCTGTCTTAGTTCAGTTAAGAAAGTGTAAACGTTGGTTCGCTTGCAAGAAATACCCAAGATTACGTACAATGAAACAACAATAAAATTGCTTATTTCTACAACATGACACTATAAATTGCTGATGTATACTAATCAGCTGCACATCAATGCATGTTCTTACGTTAGCCCTCACATATCAAACAGTTTATTCCCATTTATTTTTTTTCAATATACTGTGCCAATAGCTGTAAGAATTCAACACCGGTAGAATTATTTTAAATTTGTTATACTCATACCTAACTTATGAATCGTCTTCTCGAGTTCTAAAATGGCAAAGAAAACTCAAGTTTGTGTGGGTCGGAAGTCCACCACTAGTGCAAAATACATTTTATCCTTAAGGGATAGTCTTTTATGCAGCCAGTTCTGAGAAAACTTTTCTGACTTTTAGTCTGATCAATATGTTTTGTTTGTAATACTTATTAATCCCTAATGTCACACAATGGTTTGAACTGGAGGTAAATACGGAAAATTAGCAGAGTCAGAAGTGAAATTAGCAGAGTCAGAGGTGAAATTAGTAGAGTCAGCAGTGAAAAGGAGTAGAACCTTGAAACATGTTGTGCTTTCTGTTAATGGGTCCATATACTAAAAATAAGTTTTTTTTAAGTTCAGAGAGCTGAAACGGAGACTTTAAGACAGAACCTGAATCATTGTTAAGGGAATCTAATTGTATGCATTGGATATTATCACTTAGACCCACTGAGAAACACATTTTACTTCGAATGGTTCTCTTTACATACAGCTGTAGAAGGAACATCAACGGGCAGAACTGAAACGAACAGCATGCAACTATTTGTAACATAAGCATTGGTATGCAAACTTCGGACTGCACCCTGAACGACATTAAACTCGACATTAGATGTACGGAGATATAACCTGTTCGGGCATACAGTATTCCAACTAATCCAATTGTCTGTTTGAGGCCCATCTCATTACCTAAGACAATAATAAAAAAAATATTTCTTCTTGAAAATAATTTTTGAATGGCCATAGAATGTGTGTGTGTTACATTTTGTAGTAAATGTACTGACATTCAGTGGGATACCAAAACAGCACATTTCTGAAAAAAAAAGATTCTAGAAATACATTGAATTTTCAGCTGATTTTTGTCAAGCAATTTCCAAGCATTTCAATACCATGATCTGGAAATACCCGGGTAATTAAAGAAGAAAAATGCCGACCGATTAGCGAATCCAGCAAAATATCAGGTACACTAAGCCTTTCCATAAAATGTGTTCACGTTTCGATAGACCTTAATCCAATCAAACAAATGTAAATACGAAAAGGAAACATGTTCGAGATTAAATACCTTTTATTTGAATTGATTTCTGAACTGATAGATGGAAAATAAATCAGTGGTTTAAAACATCACATGTTGAATTTCTAGAATTATTTTAATACTTTACAGAGAATCATGGAAGAAAAAAAAAACTACAGTACAAGGAAGCCTTTCGGCCCACAACGTGTGACAATCATATCACTACCTACTAGTCTTACCTATAAACTCAATCCTATTAAGTCCCATGTACTCATCCAGACATCTCTCAAAAGGACCCTAACGACTGCTTCCACCACGACCGACGGTAGTAGATTCCACGCAGAGACCACCCTCTGAGTAAAAAAAAAGTCATCCCTGACATCTCATTTGTACCGACTCCCCAGCGCCTTAAACCTGTGTCCTCTTGTGGCAGCCATTTGAGCCCTAGGGAAAAAAAAAGCTCTGAGAGTCCACCTGATCAACATCTCTCATCATCTTATTCGCAATTGCCAAGTCTCTTCTCATCCTTCGTCTCTCTAAGGAGAAAAAAATACCTATCCTATAAAGGCATGCCACCCAATCCAGGCAATATCCTTGTAAATCTCTTCTGCACCCTTTCAATGGCTTCCACATCCTTCCTGTAATAGAACATAGAACATAGAACATTACAGCACAGAACAGGCCCTTCGGCCTTCGATGTTGTGCCGACCAAAATAAAAAGCAATGCCCCTCCAAACTAAACCATTCCCTTCTCTTCCATATACTTATCAATTAACCTCTTAAACGCCACCAAACTTGGCGCATCTACAACAGCTGCAGGCAGGGCATTCCACTCCCTAATCACTCTTTGAGTAAAGAACCTACCTCTGATATCCGTCCTATAACTCATACCCCTTAATTTAAAGCTGTGTCCCCTCGTGCTAGCTAATGAGGCGACTAGAACTGAGCACAGTACTCCAAGTGGGGTCTCACCAGGATCATATACAGCTGCAGCATTATCTCCCAACTCCTTAACTCAATCCCTCGATTGATGAAGGCCAGTGTACTGTGTGCTTTCTTAATGACTTCCTCTACCTGCGAAGCTGACTTGAGAGCCCTATGAATCTGGACTCCATGACCCTTCTGATCTTCCACACTGTGAAGAGTGTTACTCTTAATATCATATTTAAACGTCACATTTGACTTGCCAAAATGTAGCACCACACATTTATTTGTGTTGAAGTACACCTGTCACTTCTCCGTCCAACCTTGCATCCTATTTATGTCACGGTGCAACTTCTAACATCCTTTCCAACTATCCACAACACCCCCGACTTTTGTGTCATCAGCAAACTTATCAACCCATCCCTCAACTTCTTCATCGAGATCACTTATAAAAATCACAAACAGCAAAAGTCCCAGAACAGATCCCTGGGGCACTCTACTGGTGACCGACCTCCATGTAGAAACAAAAAAACTATCTACAACCACTCTCTGCCTTCTGCGAGCAGCCACAAAGCAACGTCCTCTTGGATCCCATGTCACCTCACTTTCTCAATAAGCCTTGTATGGACCTTACTGAATGCCTTGCTGAAGTATCTTATTATCTATCTGAGAGTGGCGGTGTGAACATATTGGTTTGGTGGGGTCAGATAAGAACGATGATTCAAAAGCATAGAAGTCAGAATTCAATAGAAATATGACATGATTTGTTTCCGCTAACATATTCATAAAAAAATGACGAGCGTTGTAACATTTACAACTAAAGGACATTTGAATTCAGCAGCACTTTATTTTTTTCCTGAGCTAAGGCTTAGAGACACAAAGTAACTTCAGAGAAAAAAACAGTTGAAATACAATAAGAGAATAAGTAGAGAATTTCAAGAAAATTAGAATTGTCAGGGAAGTGTTGCTGAACAAAAGTTCTGAGTTGCAGTCTAGAACTGCTTGCCTGTTGACAGATGTTTTCCTAGGTGGTTAGCTGGAACGGTTATGTTGTGTTAATTTGCAAAAAAAAAAGCAAATCACAGATTCGGGTAAAGCTCCTTCAGATTGAAAAAAGATATGAATTCAAATTTGTCATTCATAAACGGAGGCAGAATATATCAGTTACACTTAATATCTGCTGAAAAAAAAGAACTTATTTAAAAAATGTTTCATCAGGGCTTGTGGAAATAAAATCCAACTAATCTGACCATGTAACCATGGCCTTCTGAAGACCAAGTTATTTTCAACCAATTCGACTCGATTGGCTGATTTTTTTTTTGTTTTCTATGAGGATGTTTGAGCAGGCTGGGCTTAATCCATTGTAGCTTAGTAAGTTAAGTACTAAATTTAGTGACCTATGTGTGATGATAGCAGTTCTTCAGAGGATAGATTGGAGAAGTATCTTGAACAAGCAACTGTTTAATTTAGTTATTTTGGGTAGGAATGAAAAGGATTCTATGTTCTGTATGCCGAGAGTAATTTTCAGGAACTAATTTCCTTATTAGGAATAAAGAATTCGGGCATTGAATGCATGTTCATAATTGGAAATATTGTTGGCAAATAAATGCATAAAATGTCAGGATGGACAGGCGAGAATTTGCAGCTAAGGTTCACATCAGCCAGAATCTTCTTGAATATGCTTGGTGCAGAATGGTCTACTCCCCTGTCAAATTCAGATGTTTGAATGTCGTAGGTTTCCTGTAGTATGCCTTCCTGTCACTCATTCCTCAGTACTGATTCAAATTAAATCTGACTGAAACCTGAATCATTCTCACGTTAATCATGACGGGTCTGTTCATTACAATAACCATAGGCTGACTGTATCAATACAATCTATTTTTGATATCAGAGAAACAAAAATTTCTAATTTATAATTTGGAATAAAATAATAATTCAACAGTTTTCCAATATTTTAACTGAATAATTCACAAAGGAAAGCAATGACAAAATTAGATGCTGGAGACTACTCGAAAGCTGTTCGAGTTTTTTTGGAGGGTCCAAGCTGCGCAAATATTCTGCTTTCAGTACAAAAATTCAGTCTTCATCCCTTGACCTGAGTAGTACAGTAAAAGGCAATTTGAACATAAAACGACATATAACACCATCAAGCTGACACGTTACCGAGTTGTACTCTGAAGTGCTCTGCCTCTGAAAAGAAAGGCTGTTTATTTTCCTTTTCAGCTTCCGAGTGAATTCAATACGACAAAAAAAATGAAGGAGAAGCATTGACATAAATTATTTTAGATAAATTATCTTATCAACAAATCGCAAGGACAATTCAGAACAAAATTTGTACGTTTAGACATTAAGCAGTGAAGTATTATACAGCCACAATGTCGCAGTAAATTACTCCCAAGATAACAGATGCAGTTACAACAAAACAATCCGCATTCATTTTCAAAATCTGTCTGCTTTGGCGCAATTCTATCACGAACTCTAATGGAAGCATGAATTGAAATAAAAAAAACGTTTTATTTTCAACCAACTGCTTTGTCTGAATAACATAATTGGTATTCAGCAATTTATGTTGTTCTAGTTAAGCGACATCTATCAAATTTAAATTGTGCAGGAGAATAGTATTTTTGATTTGGCACTGAGGGAAATATGTGTGAGACATCATCGACGTAAATTTTATTAATCTGCACTATTATCTTGTGTCACCGGTTGCAAATTGATATAAAATCAACATGACAACATATGTTTTCAAGGTTTGGACATGACTTTTGAATTTATGGATTCTGGGAAGTCGATTTAGACTAATAACATTTAATGCTCTTGAACACAATTCCAAACTATCCTATAATAATTTTCATAACAAAAACTCTATTTCTGAATAAATCTAAATGCTCTGCAAATTAATTTTCCGTGAAAAAGGTCTTCACGGAGAACAAATAATCATGTATCTGGACAATCTGTTTTTCACAATTGTAATTCCTTTCGGTGATGTTACAGTTTATGTTTAGAGGAGTTACATTGTTCTTCTTGATTTTTCATCCGAATATTCATCTCAAGCGGTCCTGCTTTAGCTACCCAACTTTTGTAATTTGACTCATGTTGTCATAATTATTGCATTGACATTTATCGCTCCAAATGTCACTACCTAGTTCATCGATTTTGGCACATGCGTGTAACAGTTGGTGATGTTTTGAATTCTCATTGCAGGTTCACAACTTGTGTTCTTGTTCCTGCAGCAAAATGTGAAGCTTTTGTTTTATTTAGCAGCCACTTCCTTGGAAATTACAACCTCTTCTGCTGGCATTAAAGTCAATTAATGCCAATTAATCGTACTGAAGACTACAAACTTGACGATCTCAAAGATAACCATACACTTGCTCGACAAACTCAAAATACTGCGCCAGTCTTTTTTAAGACTGCCGCACACAGAGCAATATTTTCATCTTCACTCGATTCATTCACTGCAACGTTAACCATCTTGCCAATGTCAAGGTTTTGAGGAGAAAATGTAAAACGTCTAATTCCTATCGTATGGCAATTGAGAACAAGAGCTCATAGCTGTGGCAGAAGTGGCAGCGGATTTGTAACAGTGATGAGAAGAAAATACCTACTGCAAACTGAAAAGGATCTCTGATATTCAATGTCCAGAGTATTCTGGGTGTCAGGATATTCAGTTAAGTTGATGAAGAAATACACAGATTTTTCTATTCGTAATTGATTGAGACGGTATGGAGAACGGGTCAGACAGTGGAATTGAAGCTCATGACAGCAGTCGTGTTTGTATTGAACGGTGGAGCAGACTGGACGGATTGCATTGCCTACTTCAGATCTTTGTTGTTTTGCTGCAATATTCTGACCTTGTACTTACCTTGGAGACTTATAAATAGATGTAATTTTGAACGAACACGACATTAAAACAAAAAATACCTTATGTTCAAATTTGTCAGCCACTGCCTAAAATCTCACACTTTTCCAATCGAAAACTATCCTTCTTTTAAAACCGTATTAGGAGTTTCCTTTTGTTTACTTCATCTTCTTCCCTTGTCGCTGATATATTTAATCCTGTTTAAGCCCCTCCGTAATGTACTAGATGTCCGTCAAGTAAAAATTTCCACGACGCCATTAGACCTATCATCTGATGCCTTAATTTTAGCCGCGGCATTTCTCTCGAGTGCAACAAAGTACCGCTAACAATTCGCATATCTCTTTGTGCACAGTCTATACAGTGGGATTTTGAAACCGTGAATCTCTTGACAGATAGCAAGGCGAAAACATAACTTCGTCAAGTGAGAAGAACATAATTAACTTACCATCCTTTGGTTCCTTTCTTTTAGACTTGGTGCCTTTTAGAGACAGAAGTTAATATTTTATTTGCATTTGAAAAAAAATGGGTTTATATTTCATTTAGATTTGATTAACTTCCTGTGTTTAATTGTTTACCAGACAATTTGCAGTGATAGCGATTTTGATTGATCTTCTTAACATTCTATGCACCAATCAACACGGACAACCAACGCCTACCATTGTGCCGCATTTTGTCTTCGCAGGTTGACAGCTAAATGATAAGTCCAACTTTTACATTAAATTGAACACGTGAAATCTGCATCTTGCTATATTTTGTTAAATGAGATAACTGAGCACTAATGCATAATTTTCAATGTTAACCCCGCGTCTTACCAGCTTGATTGTTTTAAGTTTCTGCAACTGGAGCGCAGCAAATTGCCATTGCGCCTGCTCAACATCTGGCATTATTTTGCTTTGAGTTAAATGAGAATATATTAGGCTGGCTATGTACATGCCAGAATTATAATAGTAATATAATTCAGCAAGGGTATCTCAGTGCAGGAGAGCGGAAACACTGGGTTAAGGAGGGGCAGCAAGATGCATCAGGAAAGGGTAATAACTACACGGAAACAAATTGGAACATTTCCATCAAATATATCAATGATAAATGCTTCTTTTTGAATAGATTGTGATCCGTAAGCGACAGGCTGGGTAAAGTGTTTAGAGGAATGACATTGATACGACATGAATTATTTGTTTCAGGCTTTACAAAATTAAAAAAAAGAGGCAATACACAATTCGAAATAAGGGTGTTTAGCGATTGAGCATTGACATTTGGATCAGGAGGTTTAGAAAGGCTAGCAACACTGAAGATGGAGAAGCCATTCGGCCCAGATGGGGTGCATCGGAATTGCTGAGAGGTGAAGAAGGATATTGGGAAGCCGGAAATCTAACATTACCTGAAATCTATAAACACAGGGCTAGAGGACTATAAATGTCAAGGCATGGGCAAAGGGCAATCCAGCAACCTACAAACGTGTCAGCTTAACGTGAATAGCAGAAGAGCCACCATCGCTTTGCCAATTGTATGTCATGTCTGGTATATTTAACTGTGTTATTTGACACAGGCAGTGAGTAAGATTTTTGTGGATGTAGACAAAAGGGAAGATCGTATCTGCCTACTTCACAACTGTTTCATCTGGTTTGGTCACCCTCAGAGATTTAGAGACTTGGACTTCGAAGTCCAGCTGCTGTTATACTCCCCTCAAAATTGCGCCGTGTGTCCTTTATTATATTTATCCGTACTAATGAACGTTTGGTTACCACATCAAAATATTTGAGGAAGATGGGTTACTGACAATATGCATTAGAAGTTGGCGAAAAGATAAGACATGGAACGTAGATGTAGATGGGTATTGTTCCGACTGATGACGAGTTGAAAATGGTTTTGCCTAGGCATCTGGTATTGTGAATCTTCTATTTCCTGACTTGTTTAAATGAGATAAAGCTCGTTGAAGAGGACAAAATATCGAGACTTGCAGATGAAGCCAGAGTGAATATTCATCTGTGATGATAACGCTGAACGAAATCAGAGAGACAATCACAAATTGGTCAAATGTCATGCCCTGGCTGATAAGGCTTCAGTAAGAAGTCTCACAACACCAGGTTATTGTCCAGCCAGATTATTTGATAGCAATTCCACAAGTTTTCGGAAATAACATTCCTTCGTCAGGTCTGTGGGAAGTTCTGATCAGAGAAAAGCATATAAAGTCACACACAGTTCACAGGAGACCTATTAATATGTAAGTCTTTGCAGCTAACCTGCTATTCAAATCATAAAGATGCAGACAGTGTGAGTGGAGATAGCATTAGCATGGGTCAAAGAGATGTGTATTATCTCCAGACAGGACAGTAAGCGAGATTTTACAAGCCCAGGCAAGTTATGGGGGTTACAGATATTGCGACATGAACACAAGGCCCCGGTTGAAACCGTCCTCACGTAGTTGAACTTGGCTATCAGTGTCTTCTCAGCTGGCATGTATCGTGAAGGCCACCTTAGAGAAGGCTTACCTACAAAGTGATAAATCTACATCATGATAAATTTCGATCCAACGAATTGTGAAGAAATGCATTTTAATAGATGGAACATGAGAAGTTAATACAGATTCAAATGTACAATTTTGAGGCAAGTACAGGAGCAGGCGCAAATCTGGTTTCAAGACCCCAATTCTCTAAAGTGGCCATGTAAGCCGATAAATAGTTAAAAAGAGCTTAGAAACTCGTTGTGTTTATAAATAGTGGCATGGATTATAAAAACAAAGAAGAAAAGCTAACCCTCAACAAATCATTTTTCTGACGCAATTTGGAATATTATTTTAAGTACTGTGCTCATGATTTAAGATTGGGTGTTGAAGCCCCAGAATGTTGAAAGGAAGTTTAGTAGAATACCACCAGGGATAAGGAACTTTAGATATATGGGAAAAAAAAAACGGACAAATTGTGTTTTTCTTAAAAGCTAGACGATAGGGAGGTGATCATTTTGATGTGTTCCATGTTATGAGCAACCTTAACAGGATAACGAAGAACACTCAGTTTTGATTAGTGATTTCTCACTGTCTAGGTGGTCACAATTTCAAGAACATCAGTAATAGGGCTAAGAGTGAGATGCAGAAAGGCGTATCGACTTGAAAAGTTGTTGGAACTGGATTTCAGAATCTGAGAGCATGGTGGAGGCGGATATCACAAGGGTTTAAAGAAAAGAGTTGGACACATCTTTGCAAGTGTTTTCTTAGAGGGAAATCGATTTGGATTTGTTGCATCGCTCTTGAGAAGATTTTGGAATCAGATGGGCAGAATAGCCCCCTGTGCTGCAACCTCGACAATTCTGTGGAATGTCCCGTTATCTCACGATTACACAAGAAACATCCAATGTGCATGGCATGGTAGGCAGTGGTTAAATGATAACTTGACATTGTTGGAAATGCAAGGGGATGGATTAATGGTTTGGCCCACGGATTTAAATGTCACCCTATCAGCTGACGGAATTTAAGTTAATTTAATAAACGTGCCACTAAAATCAAATATGATTTTGCGAAGACAGTATGCAGTCCATTACGTGATTCCAGACACAACGATGCGTCAGGTACCCAAATTCGCCCTCACTTGCATAGCAAGCCATGCAATTTTATAAAGTTACAGCGAAATCCACTTTCTTTCGTTCGTTCATTTTATTTTGTTACATTCATTCATAGGGTGTATTTCTGCTTTGTCACTTTCTGATAATTTATTCAGTCTTCCCCTGCATGTAATTCTTACCTTAGCTGGGAGGAAAGCTGGAGTGCTTTGGCAGGGTTTAAACTAATATGGAGAGCTGAAGGGACTGAGACCGATAGCTCGGTAGAGAGCAGGATGGGAGATAGAGTAAACTTTCATGAGAATAAATACACCAGGGAGAAGAAGGTTCCGAGTGGGTTTGGAGGTCTGGAGTCTGTCTGTTTAAATGCGTGGAGCGTAACAGGAAAAACGGATGAACTTAGGGCCTTAATGTTTGCGAGCAACTTGGATTTGGTTGCGGAGACGGAGACTTGGTTAAAGGAAGGGGAACAGTGGCAGCTGAATACTCCTGGGGATAAGTATTTCAGGCATGACAGAGGAGGGTTCAGAAAAGGTGGAGGAGTGGCGTTGTTAGACAGGGAGAGCATCACAGCGGTGCAGAGGGAGGACAATACAGAGGAGTTCGGGGTGGTGTCGCTGTGGGTGGAGTTGAGGAATAAGAAGGGGGCGATTATTATGCTAGGGGTGTATTATAGGCTACCCAACAGCCTGCGAATAGTTGAAGAAGGTATATGTAAAGACATTTTGGATAGGTGCAGAAAGAACAGAGTCATTATAGTGGGAGGTTTTAATCTCCCTCGGGTGGATCGGAAGGTACCTAGAGCTGGGGGTTTGGACGGGGAAGAATTTGTAAAATGTGTACTGGAAGGATGGTTGGAGCAGTATGTGGCTAGCCCGACTAGAGAGGGGGCTATATTGGATTTAGTTCTGAGTAATGAGCCAGGGCAGGAAGTTGATGTTGTAGTAGGGGAACATATGGCTAACAGTGACCACAATTCTGTCTTCTTTAGGATACAGATGGAAAAGGATGCTTGTTGCCCTAGGGGGAGGTTGCTGAATTGGGGGAAGGGTAACTGCGGTCAGATTAGACAGGAGCGCATGGAAATTGATTGGGAACGGTTGTTCGAGGGTCAGTCCACGCTAGACATATGGGATTCTTTCAAGGGAATACTGAAAATGTTGCAAGAAAGATATGCGCCAGCTAAGAGAAAACTTGGGGAAAGGCAGGATTAGAGAGCCGTGGATTGCTAGGGATATTAAGGATTGGTTAGGAAGAAAAGAGAGGCGTATGATAGGTCAAAGCAGCTGAGAACCGAGACAGCATTGAAAGAATATAGAGAGAGTAGGAGGGAGCTCAAACCGGGAGTTAGAAGGGCAAAAAGGGGGCATGAAATGGCTTTTGCGGATAGATTAAGGAAAATGCAAAGGCTTTTTACTTCTATGTTAGGGATAAAAGGGTGGTTGGAGGAAAAATCGGACCTCTTAGGGAGAGAGGAGGGGAACTCTGCTTAGAGCCCGAGGGAATGGCAGAGATACTGAATGAATAATTTGCGTCGGGATTCACAAAGGAGAGGGACTTGTTGACCACTCCTGCCTCTGAGGGAGCTGTGGGCCTGTTGAGGGAAATGCCCATACCAAGAGAATAAGTGTTAGAGCTTCTAGGTGGCATTAAAACTGATAAATCTCCGGGTCCTGATGACATTTATCCCAAGCTGCTTAGGGAGGTGTGAGGTGAAATTGCTGGGCCTCAGACACAAATCTTTGTCTCTTCTTTGGACACAGGTAAGATCTCAGAGGACTGGAGAATATCTAATGTTGTACCGTTGTTTAAAAAGTGTAGTAGGGATAACCCTGGAAATTATAGTCCCATGAGTTTGACGTCAGTGGTAGGGAAGCTGTTGGAGGGGATCCTTAGAGATAGGATGTATAGGCACTTAGAGCGTTGCGATCTCGTTAGGGATACGCAGCATACTTTGTTAAGGGGAGGTCGTGCCTTACGAATCTGGTAGATTTTTTTGAGGAGGTGACGAAAGCGGTCGACGAAGGGCGAGCCATTGATGTCTTCCATATGGATTTCTGTAAGGCGTTTGACAAAGTCCCTCATGGGAGGTTAGTTTAGAAGATCAAGGCTAATGGGAATCAAGGACAGGTAGCTAGATGGATAAGTAACCGCCTTAGTAATAGGAGACAGAGAGTAATAGTGGAAGGGTATTTTTCTAGCTGGAGGTCTGTCACTAGTGGTGTGCCGCAGGGCTCGGTACTGGGACCTCTTCTATTTGTAATATGTGTATGTGTATATATATTGTAAATATGTATATATATATATATATATATACATATATATATATATATATATATAAATGAAATGGAAGAGGGAGTAAGTGGAGTGGTCAGCAAGTTTGCAGGCGATACAAGGATGGCTGGACTTTCAGATAGTGAGGAGCATTGTCAGGCGTTGCAGCAGGACATAGATAAGCTGGTAACTTGGGCAGACAGATGGCAGATGGAATTCAATCCTGATAAATGTGAGGTGATGCATTTTGGGAGAAAGAATGTAGTGGGGAGATATATGATAAAGGGTAGACTTATTAAGAGTATAGAAACTCAGAGGACCCTGTGGCTGAAGGTGGCAGAGCGCATGGAGAAAGTTGTGAACAAAACATATAGAATGCTAGCCTTTATAGGAAGGGATATAGAGTACAAGAGCTGGTCTTTAATGTTGCAGTTGTATAAGGCGTTAGATAGACTTCATTTGGAATACTGCGTCTAGTTCTGGACGCCTTACTACCGGAAGGACGTGGAAACTCTGGAGAGAGTGCAGAGGAGGTTCACCAGTGTTTTGCCTGGTATGGAAGGTCTGAGTTACGAGGAGAGGTTAGGCAATTTGGGGCTGTTTTCCTTAGCAAGACGTAGACTTAGAAGAGATCTTATAGAGGTGCACAAGATTATGAGGGGTATAGATAGACTGAACAGGGTTAAGCTTTTTTCCTAGGATGGACTCAAATAGCAGAGATGTCACAGGCTTAGGGTGAGAGGGGTAAGGTATAATTTGGATGCTAGAGGGAGTTTTTACACACAGAGGGTGGTGGGGGTATGGAATGCGCTGCCAAGTAAAGTGGTGGAGGCAGTCACTGTGGAGCTATTTAAGGGATACTTCGATGGGCACGTGAACAGAATGGGAATGGATGGACATAGAAAACTGATTTAAATATGGATCATGAGCCTTGGGAGTCCCCGGGAAGCGTGTAAATAGATGATGATATTGATATACTTGTTTTTATCCTACAGGTGCTTTGGTTGGGTCCGCCTTGTTGTCTAATAAGGGGCATATACGCGATGGGTCGTGAGAGGGCTGCTTTTGGATTTTTCGAGAGTATCCTAGTGCTTCACGTCGTTAATCTACGCTTGACCTGGACCATTTGATGGACAACACGACAGCTCAGTGACTATCGCTGTGCTGTGCAAATACATGGATTTGGGCCTGTGTCTGTGGGAGTTTGCGCATTCTCCTCGTGCTTGCGTGGGTTTTCTCCGGGTGCCCTGGTTTCCTCCCACATCCAAAGATGTGCTTTAGGCTGATTGGCAGAACAAATTCTCCCTAAATTGTCTCAAATTTGGTTTCAATCCATAGATCTATATCCATAGACAGGGGTCACGGGTAGAGGTGGGAACATCGGGGCGGCGGCAGGGCTCGTTGGGCCGAAGGGTCTGTTCCCCGTGCTGTTGTTTTCTTTGTTCTTTATTCTTAGTTCACATCGTTCACTGATTGTCAAACTTAATGACCCGCTGGGCGATTGCAGAAATACTGTTCAAGTTAAGTTCGTCCAAACAGCACCGCTCCCACTTTCCCCAGAAAACAAAAAAAAAATCAAAGTCCCAGGAAGCGCAAACAACTTCTCCAAAGTCATTCATTACGTTATGCATTCATCTGTATAATTTCATTTTCAGTATGATAATTTGCACAGATCTCAGGAAGCAATGTAATGATTATTATGATCCCAGGTCACATTTTAAAAAAGTGCTATCTGTCGCACAATTTATGGAAGATATATTTTCGAGAAATTCCTCTGTCGTTGAAGGAAGTATCTGTCCAACTAAGTAACTCTTCCCCAAATAGCACTTTTTTTTCCCTTCAAATCTTCAATATTAAATCATATTAGCCTTTGGCTAGCCTGCCACTTACAGATGAAACCCTTGATAGTGATTATTGCAATAACCCTGGGCATTTGTCTTTGTTGCAAGGAGTAAAGTTCCTTCATTCCCACATTCTCGACACCTGTGCATTTTGAAATCCAACCCTATGCTGCAAACAATAAACACAATCAAGTGGCACTAGCAATAACAATAGGGTCAGCGTGAGCACATTAATTCTCCCCATTCTATCGGTTATAGCTCGGACTCCAGCTCCTCAGTTCCATTTATAACTGCTTAGACGGTAGGTAGCTAATATCTATGTGATTGTAATAAACTCTAATTTGTTACACCAATAAGACATGAAAAATAGTCAATCCCACCATCTTTATGACATTAATTAAAGTTATGAATTTCAGAATCAGTTTTTTTTTTCTCTTCCATTGGGGTATTTGAATTTGACAGTCTATGGGCATGGATTTGACAGTTAGCAAACTTGAACTGCTGACATTTTTGATCAATGCTAATTCACGTCAACTAAGATATTTATATCAATGCACATTCTAAATAGTTCTAATAATCAGCAAGACATGAACATTTAAACAAAGCAGGCGCTGCTTAGAAAAATATCTGTCCAATTCAATGAAAACGTTTTTTATCAAGTCATGCCCTTAAGGAAAGGCTTTTTTTTTCTAAAATCTGCAATCCAGATATGGAACATCCGCAACCAACCTTTTATCGTTTCCATTTATTTGACTGTTAAGACATAAAATTGTAATGCGCAAATGGAGTCATAAAACGCCAGACCTATTCAAAAAGTAAATGTCGAATTCACCACCGGGACGTTGTTGATTGTCTCCAGAAAAATGAAGGCCTGATTGAATGATGCACGAGTAATACTTTATCTCCATTTATGTAAGATTTCGTCACCATTGTCATTCAGTTCCCGAAGTGGAAGGAAACGCCAAAAAATATTTCCAGGGTTGCCGATAAAGAACATGGTAATGGATGTTCGAAATACCTGGCACAAACAAAGATGACAGAACTCGTCCTCTTTGCTAAATAACTCAAATTCTTAAACTCCAGAGAAGTATCCGGAAGAGGGGAGCAATGTATGTTTCATTGTGTAGAGCAAGTTGAGCCAAACGGCAAAAGTGGAAAGACCATGTGAGAACCAAGCCACCCACCCACTCTTCCCTGCAAGCGCCATTCACCACAACAGAAAGCAGAAGATGTCTGCAGCACGTTGGTATCCTCGTTCAAGATTGGAGATTGGCAAATGTTTTGCTTTGCTTAAACAGGGCTGCATGGAAAAGTTTAGGAACAACTGGCCATCTGTGGTGGGTAAGTTGTTGGAAGGTATTTGGAAAGACAGCTTCTACAAGCATTTAGTGAGGCAAAGTTTCATTAAAAACAGTTACCATAGGTTTGTGAGTGGACAATCAATGTCTCACAAATTTGATTGAGTTTTTTTTTGAAGGAGTAACCAAGAAGGAAGTGGAAGGCAGTGCAGTTGGTGGTGTCTACATGGTCTTCAGCAAGAACTTTAACAAGGTACCACATTGTAGGTTATTGCATAAGGTAAAGTCTTGCTAGATTCAGGATGAGGTATCTAAATGGGTACAGAATTGGCTTTCTGACAGAAGCCCAAGGGTGTTGTAGTTAACTGTTTTTTTTTCAAACTGGATGCCTGTGAACAACGGTGTGCCTCACTGATCAGTACTGGGTCCACTGTTATTTATCATTTATATTAAGCATTTGGATGAGACTATAGGTGGCATCGTTAATAATTTTGCAGATGAAATCAAGATTTGTGGCATAGTGGACAGTGAAGAAAGTTATCTCCAATTGCAATAGGGTTTTGATTAATTGGAGCAGTGGGCTGATGAATGGCAGATGGAGTTTAATTTAGATAAATGTGAAGTGATGTATTTTGGTAGATTGAACCAGGACAGGAATCAGACAGTTAATGGCAGAGCGTTGAGGAGATTAACAGAAAAAAAAAAATCGAAGGGTATATGTTCGTAGATCCTTTGAAGTGGAGTCATAGATGGACAGAGTGGTGAAGAAGGTGTTTGGAAATATTTTGCAATCGGTCAGAATATTGAATACAGGGGTTGGGGCTTCTTGTTAAAGTTGTATAAGACATTAGTAAGGCCATACTTAAAATGTTGCATGCAGTTCTTGTCACCATATAATCGACATGATATTATTAAACTAGAAAGAGTGTAGAAAAAATTTACTAGGATGCTACTGGAACTTGATGATTTGAGTTAGAAAGGGAGGCTGGATAGACTGTGACACTTTTTATTCTCTGGAGGGTAGAAGGCTGAGGGGTGATCTTATAGAGCCTCTATAAAGTAATGAGGGACACCGATCAGCTGGATAGTTAGTATCTTTTTCCCAACAATAGCGGAGTCTAAAGCTGGAGGACATAGGTTTATGGTGAGAGGGGAGAGACAGGAAAATGTCCAGATGGGCATTTTTTTTTTCACAGGGGGTGATAAGTATCTGGAAGAAGCTGCCAGAGGTAATAATAGAAACCGGTACAATGCTGTATTAAAAAAAAATAGATAGTTACATAAGTACGATGGTATAGAGGGATATGGGCCAAATGTGGGTCATTGGGATTCGCTTACGGATTAAAAAAGGATGGCATGAACAAGTTGGGCCGAAGGACGTGTTTCCATGCTGTAAACCTCTATGACTCTGTGATCTGAGAAAAATAATTTCCATGCGCAAGAAAATCATCACTGATCCCGCAGTACTTGCTCAGAAGAAATTAAAAATGCTCATGTTTCTCACTGTGACATGAAATAGTGTTTTTTTTAAGAAAAGCACGCAGTATCATAATAATTTCATATTCGCTTACTTGAAGGAGATTTCATTTTCCCGTGGTTTTCTGAAACAGAAATTAAAAATTTTAATCACTGCATCTCATATTAACGTTTTTAAAAGTTTGAACGTTTTTTCAGTTCTGTTTTGCTGTTAGATAGTAATGAATCTACTTTGAAACTAGCCTTTGCAATGTTTTCGACTGCTTCTCAAAATTCTTTCAGCGAGAATATCTGTAGTTTCATTTAAAAAAAAATGTCCGCAAAGGCCACATTTCTCTTATCAACTAGACATTCAGAATTTCGTGATACGCAGTGAATAAACGTTGAAAAATTATTCCTTGGGTCCTGATGGAATGCGGCGAACCAGTCAGATTCCTGGGATGACGAGATTGACGGATGTGGAGAATCTTTAAAACACACAATATAGAAGGACGGCATTCATCACTGACTCGCCCACAGAACATTTTACTAAGTTCCTATTACCGTATACTTCTGTGTATGTCAAACTCATGCTTCATCACATCTTGGGACATTAAGGGTCAATTTAGCCAAGAAAATGACCCTTAGGCAAGAAGATGCCGACGATGCGAGGGTAGAACCATGGGTCATTGTCCAATGGTACGAGTTAGACCATTTTTGCACTAAGATGAGGAGAAATACATTTAGCCAGACTGCGATGAGCCCGCCGAAATCCCCACCACAATAAACAACTGAGGCCAGAATACTTGATGTTTTCAGTAATAATTCACTAAGGAGAGCGAACTATTGTCAGGTACTATTTTGGAAGGACTTGAAGACCCGTTAGAGGAAATACCTATTACGAGGGAAGAAGTGTTAGGGTTTTTAGGTATTATTAAAACTGATATATTTCCGGGCCCTGACGGCATTTATCTTAGGCGACTTAGGGAGACGAGGGATGAAATTGCTGGGCGTCTGAAGCAAATCTTTGTCTCTTCTTTGGACACAGGTGACGTCCCAGAGCACTCGTGGATAGCGAATGTGATATCGATGTTTACAAAGGGTAGTAGGGACAACCCGGGTAATTATAGGCCTGAGAATTTGACGTCAGTTGTAGGGAAGATGTTGGAAAGGATTCTTAGGGATATGATGTATAAGCACTCAGAGTGTGCCTTACGAATCTGGTAGAATTTTTTGAGGAGGTGACAAAAACTTCGACGAAGGACGAACCGTGGATGTCGTCTGCATGGATTTCAGTCAGGCGTTTCACAAAGTTTCTCATGGTAGGTTGGTGGAAAATGTTAAGGCTCATGTGATACAAGGGGAGGTTTCTAGATGGATAGAGAACTGGCTTGGTAATAGGAGACAGAATTTAGTAGTGGAAGGGTCCTTTTCTATCTGAGGTCTGTAACTAGTGGTATGCCACAGTTCTCAATACTGTGACGTTTGTTATTTGTAATATACATAAATGACTTAGAAGAGGGAGTAAGATGGGTGATAAGCACGTTTGCAGATGATACGAAGATGGCTGGATTTGCTGGTAATGAGCAGCAGTGTTAGGCCATGCAGCGGACATGGATAGGCTGGTTTAGTGGGCAGAGATATGGCAGATGGAATTTCATCCAGATAAATGTGATGTGATGCATTTTGGAAGAAATAATGTAGGGGAGGCCTACGATAAATGGTAGGCCTATTAAGAGTAAGGAAACGCAGAGAGCTCTGGGGGTGCAAGTACACAAGTCCTTGAAGGTGGCAGTACAGGTGAAGAGGGTGACAAAGAAGGCCAATGGTATGCCTGCTTGCCTTTATAGGGCAGGGTATAGAGTATAAAAGCTGAAGCCTAATGTTGTAGTTGTATAGAACATTGGCTCGACCCCATTTGGAGTACTATGTTCAGTTTTGGTTGCCTTACTGCCAGAAGGACGTGGAGATCCTGGACAGAATGCAGAGGAGGTTTACCAGGATGTTGCCTGTTATGGAAGGGCTGAGCTATGAGGAAAGAATGGAAAAAATGGAGCTGTTCTTCTTAGAAAGGCAGAGAATGAGGGGAGATCGAATAGAGGTTTATAAGATTATGAAGGGCATAGATAAAGTGAATAGTGGTAAGCTTTCTCCGACGTTGGGTACAATCATTTCGAGGGTCCACGGGTGTAGGATGAGGTGGCAAGGTATAACTCGGGTGTTAGAGGGATGTTTTTCAGAGGCTGATGGGAGCCTGGAATGCACTGCCACTTAAGGTGGTGGAGTCAGGCACGCTATGGTTGTTTAAGGCTTACTTAGACAGGCACATGAGCGGAGTAGAGATGGAGGGATATAAAAGACTTTTCTAAATAAAGATTACAAACCTTGGGACATCCCTAGGAATCAATTGATTCCTGTGGACCTTCTAAAATATTTCATGGCTAACTTGCTTTATTGCTGCACTTCTGGAGCTTCAGTAAATGTCTAAGTTTTGCAAGTCTATTGATGTATTTTCTTTTACTTCGCAAGCGATTTGATCCACCTTGTTGACCAACAAGGAGCATACACGCGGTGGGTCGTACGATGGCTGCTCTTGGATGTTGCTTCGAGAGTTGCCTAGTGCTTCACACCGTTAGCGTTTGCTTAAACTGGACCATCTGACGAGCAACATGACAGCTCAGTGACTATCACTGTTTGCTGTGCAGATACATGGATTTGGGCCGGTGTCTGCGGGAGCTTGTACATTCTCCCCGTGGTTGCATGGGTTTTCTCCGGGTACTCCGGTTTCCTTCCACATCGAAAACACGTGCTCTGAGGCTGATTGGTGTTAACAAATTCTCCCTAAATTAGTCTTCCCTCAATCTTCTCCGATAGGTGTAGTCAAAGTTCATAGGTAGAGGAGAGCACTCATAATGTTAAAATTGCGGCACAGGCTCGTTGGGCCGTATGGCCTGTTTCCCGTGCTGTGTTTTTCTTTGTTCTTTGTTCTTTATAAGTTGCATATACCTCTGGAAGCTAAATGGATCAACCAATATGGGGGACAGGGGAAACAGGTTCCTGAGTATTGTGATTTGCATTCACAATAAATGGCAAAGCAGGATCGAAGGACTTAAATCCACATCACAAATACAAGTGATGTTTTCATGATCAAATTCCAATTCTTGGGTGCTTCTGTGTCTATTTTCTTCGGCGTTCCTGGCGTAAAATTGGAACTTTACTACAAAAATACTTTACAATAATGAAGTGGTGTATGTTTGCTAACACGCAATAGAAGACGGACTTCATTTTTCCAAACTTTCGTTATTTCTGAATACGCAATATTTCGTAACTGGGAAATGACAGTAATCTGTCAATAGGCCGCAACATTTTATTCACCGTGCGATTTCAGGGAGAGACTGGGTAATATATTTGCATAAATTGAACCTCATGCATTGTTTTGCTCTAATCTTCTTTAATGAGAGTTTTGCAAAGTTACACTTGAACAACGACATGTATTGCAAGGAAGCATTTTTTTCTTGATTTTTTTTTATTTGTTTGGTATGATCCAACGTGATAGGGATCCGTACAAAACAATGATGTTGCGAAGAATTCCATCCTGGAGCTGATGGGGTAAATTGATCTTCTAACATGTGACAATGAACGGGGATGTTTTCATTCCTTTTAACTGATGAGAGAGAAAAAAATACTGTACGTATCTGCACGGATCCTCATTCAGTCATTTAGTTTTACGAAATTTGCCACTTTTGCTTTGAGAAATGTTGTGCTATTCTGATTATATGCTAAACATACTTCAATATGATCAGTCCAGCTTGAATGTTAAACGCATGAAAAATGAACTGATTGTTGGTAAATACCCATCCTCTACTTTGAGAACAAACGAAGTAAATTTCATTAAAATAATCTCAAGATACATGTCACAGAACGTGAGTCTTGTATTTGCATTATTTTGAGCAATAATTCCAAAGGCAGATTTGATCATTTTGACGATTTTTTTTTATTATTTAACTTTATTTGTACTTAGTTTTTTTTTTGGTAAGTAATGCATATAACTTGTGAAGTAGAGAAAAGGTGAATGCATTTCGTACGTGAATGAAAAGTGTTAATAGATTTTGTAGTTAGAATATGTCACAAACATGGCCTTTCATCATGACTGATGCTCTCAAACTTATGCTGTTCCTTGGATTAATATGAGTTATTTGTTTGTGTCTTATATGCTATAACTCTCATTTGTATAAAGACAGATAGATTAATGTGCTCTTATTTTGTAGACTTTGTAAATCTTACCTATTTGTGTAAGTTAGACATTGTTACACAGATGATTGTTAATGATACCAGTGTTTAATAGCTGCTGACGGCAGATAGCGATACCGGCTTTTAACAGGAAGACTCCCGCTGGGACAGCTGCGATCACACACATAAGTTAAATGACAGGAATGCTGGTACTGCTGCAGAAGGAAGAACTGTAGGTCTAGCAGGAATTGGAACTTTGAATCGTAATTCTTGCTGGAGCTCATAATGTATAAAAACCCTCTTGCATTTCTGTTCTATGAAAAGTCTGGTAATCCATTGTAAGAAACCAATTTCTCCCAAATTTCTGGAATAAGACTCAGAGTTTTGTAATAAAAAAATGTGTTTTGACTCAGTGTCTCAGCTGTATTACGTTATCAACAACACTTGAATGTGGATTGAACGTGTTATGAAATTAATCTGATTTCTATGTGCACTGTACTTTTAAATTGTTGAGTGCACAATGAAATGGAGTATAAGGTATAATTCTTGGAAGCAATGACTTTCAATTGACATGGAAATCACGTGTTACTACATTTCCCTGCAATGTTCACATGCCAGTTGGCAAATCCATTAAAATATCATAAGCAGTAACAATATAAATTAAAATAAAATGTTTGTTTTAGTTGTATACAACGTGATAATTCGCAATATTAAACTTGTTCAAAATCTACTCTGCTGTTTTTATTACATTGCACAAGTGAATATCAATCCGATTGGGGTTTTGAAAAATGAAACAGGGAATATTGGTTTATGTTTCCATTGTTACTCATGGAAAGATGTTTGAAAATTGAAGGTGGTGTCACAATAGCATTGCTCCATCGTGAAAAGGAACGCAATCTTCCGCATGCTGCCCGTGATTCTAATTCGTTAGATTCCAATTCTGACTATATGAGTCAGGATGTTTGCATGCATTGATTTATTCAATGGAGGCTCTCGAAAAAAAATCAATGTGCAAGGTGCATTAGTTTTGATGTTATCCGAGGTTGAAAAATCCATTTTGTTTGCAAAATTAAGACAATTTATGTGTCTTCCAATTACTTATTTCCGTTATAAGTTTGTATGAATAGTTAATGATGTAAGCGACAGTATTCAAAAGAGACCAGCTAATTGGTGCACGAGACTAAAATCAGATGCCTCTGCACGCAAAGACGGAAAATAAAACGCCCTGTCTCTTTCAGTTTGCAATAATAACAAAAAGTTTTTACCTGATGAACAGTGTGTTCCTGAAGATTAAGTTTAACTGTGTTCTTTTGACATAATGGTTGCACCTCCACATTGTGAGGATAATATTATCTCAACAACTACCTAGAATCGTTAAACAGATCAATGTTAAGCCAGAAACTGTAAAAGTCTACCTCGCTTACGTTCGTGGTAGTTGACAAATCGACGTTGCGAAAATGAGTGGCGATTTTGTACAGAATGCCCGTATTAAATCGTTTATAAGTAACAATTGCACAAGGCAATTGTGCTGCACAGCTGATTGAGGGAAATTGATGAAGAAGATTGTTTTTCCTATGTCATGAGGTTGATGGTGGGGGTGGGGGGAGGGGGAAGAGCGGGGCTAAGTAAATCTAGGGCAAAATGCATTCTTTATAGTTGACAATAAAGTTAATTTTTTGAAATATTTACATTGTGCTTATAATTAGCAACATCGCTAACCCAGTAGAAAATATCAGAATCCAATTTTATGCAGGTTAAATGATTATGCAATATACAAGGGATGCTAATAAGCATCATTGGAGCACTTCTTACGCCACATAATTATTTTGATCGTTTCTTATGCAACAAAATAAAACAACATAGAAAAAAAACACAAGCTCATATTCACGTAATTATTCAGGTGCATCTTGCTGTTTTTAACTAGCAAAATGATTACACCTCAATTTCTAGATATTAAAATTGGTGCAAAGTTCAATAATGGCAGCTTTTTCACAGAATGCTACAACTAAAAGGCAATGTGAAAAAAAAATCTGATGAAAAGCCATTTTGCAGAATATGCATCGCTAACCAATGTTCACGAATTAGAAAGGAAACAATTATTCACGCTCACATGTGAGAAGTCAAAAATACACATCTTCAATAATTAATATGAATGTTAGCAGCAACGAAAGAAACAATGTTGGAGGAATTATTTTACCAGTCTCTTGCTGATTCGGGGTTGTATCATTCACTTTTAATATTAAGGAAAACAAAGAATTAGTTCACTAAATGCTAAAATATCTTCTCCCCGCCGAGACTTCCAATGATTGAAAGAAGGGCCAAACAGAAAATCATTCACGGTACAAATTCAAGTTTGCACATTTAAATATATCGCTAAACGCATTAGAGCTCCCTAACTTTTCTCCATATGGTAATCAAACACACAATAGTGTTTACTTAAATGCAATAAAACAGTATGATAATAGCTTCTGTAATCTCATTCAGTACATGAAACAGGGCAGGGTGCGCACAGCAAAGTAGGAAAAAAATGATGAAATCCCGATTTTAGCTCTTCCATTACTTCAAATTTAGTAGTAATTTCAAACTACCTAATTCAGAATAACTGCCCAGAAAATTACGGTCAGCTATGAAAATTAATTGGCATTCTAAAGCATTTGATCGGCATTAAGTTTTTTTTTAATGAAGTTTGTGTGATCGCAAGTGTTTGATGTCAAACATAATTGAGAGCACGTGTTCTTTATATTTCCCTGGTCGTAATCGTTGCACATCCTTCCTCCTTGACTTGCCAAATAGCTTCCTTCAGACTATGAGAATTTTGATTTGCTGTCTCTGGTGGAGACAGATTCTAAAGCTCTTTTGGAACTATGTCAGTTTTCGCCCTTAACTACTCTGATTTGCATCAAATGCACCTGCCATGAACTCAGACGGCACAAATCCTCCATTACTCCCTTCTTTCCTCAGATCCCTACAGATTTGGTACGACCACTTCTAACTGTATTAATCACAATGCACTCAGACTCGTGTATGTTCCACAGTATCGCTAACCATAGTTGTGCTTCGAGAAGCTCCCGGGAGCTGCAGATGAACACACTTTTTGAACATATGTTGGCTCTGTGCCCTGAAAATTTATGTCGTCCGCAAAATGGAGCAAGAGGAGCAATGAACGGTTTCGAGCTGTCTGGTCATACCTAAACACTTTTAAGTTTTAAAAACCTTGGACCACTTTGAACAAAAATCAAACATTTACCGAACGTTGATTTTTTTCAACTTATATCACTAGGTTTTACCTTCAGAATTTTTGTTTCCTACCTAGACTTCACTTCCAAAGTCTGACATATAGATTACCATCTCAACATTTGAACTGTCTCCTCATCCCAGTGCTATATGGATGCCGTCACGTTGGTATTGACGAGATGGTCCCTTAAATATCTCATTTTGCTTTTAGGTTCCACAACTTAATTTACTTTTCGATCTCAAAATTTAACAACTTGCTTTCTTCTGATTCTTTTTTTTTAGGCATGTGTTTCACTTTATTGTGGCCAGCATTATACATCATTCAGTATGCTTGTTCCTCAAAATCTATAAATCAAATATTTTCTTCAATGTCTATATTGCAGATCGTTTTCTAATGCAAATACACCGCTACATTTTCAGATATTCTGTTTCTTTTTCACATCTTTATTTTTATAACATTCCCGTTCTCTGCATTACAATGAAAAAAAAAACATTTTAAACAAACGCATCAATTCCAGGTGGATGATTGTTTCTGCAATTCGGTAACGTCAAAAGTATATCAGTTGTTAGATGTTTTGGTCCATCTTGGAAGCTGCATTTGGAAGCCCCACCGAATGCAATAAAATGTCAATACAATCAGGGAAAGAAAACCAAAGACTGACAATTTCGAAATTTCACTTGAATATTTTTTTTTTAACAGTGGTCAATTGAAAAAAAAGAACCATTATGGAAGTAGTTCAGCAACGGAAAGAAACTTCCATCTTTTTCTAATCACAGGACAACTACTTTATTGGCTGTTGCAGAAGATATTTTGTGTATATTTGAGTCATTTCAGGAGGCATTTCCGAAGAAAAAGTGGTTCTCATTAGGCACAACCATATGCATTGTGATCTTGCAATTTTGAACAGATTGCAAACATGCATCTCATGAGTAGACTATTTCACACTTTTTAACTTCCTTACCCATCCAGTAACTTTATAACTTATCGTCTTGTAACTTCAACCCACATTCGTTCCTACTAATACCTTCACCTTCTAATCAAGAATCAATCTAGATCTGCCTTAAAAGAAAGGAAATAAAAAAATTTACAGTTCAATTGCAAATGGATACAGCTGTGGGGAGTTGCAAACCACTGAGGGAAATAACATTCATAGTCTCCGACAGGAGGAATCGTCTACGTTCACCGTGTCAGTATCCCTCGGGATCTTTAGGGCTTTTATCAAGTCATGCCTTACTGCTTTAAACTCTAGAAACGTATTTCTTTAGTGTTTCCTTTTCAGGCAGCCTACTCGTTTGCAGGAATAGACTAGTAATATTTCTCTGAATTTATTTCAATGCATGTAATCATTTATCAACTGAGATGCATTTACTTAATAAGCAAGTAAAAAAGCGTATTAATAGATATTTAATCATGTATTGAGATCCATTTTCAACGGTAATCAAGTTAGTATATATGATAGTCCCGGAAATATGATTTGATGATAATCAAATCAATGTACTTCCCAAAATATCAATGATCTTCCCTCATCGACGCATATCAGACCCCTAACTTGAATAACCAGCGAACAGTAAAATATATATTTTTTTTAAAAAAAATGAGCAAACATATAAGTGTTTACACTGTCAAGTGTTTCCGCTAACAGTTATCTGTTGTACGTAGGATTAGTGCAGTGTACAATTTATGCAGTCACTCGTGTCTTCTATCCGGAAATTTATAAAGTATACCTAGAAAAATATTAGTTATAATTGACAATCTTCGTGTAATTGGATAGATCTAAAGAATACACTGTTTTGTTTCACGAATGCCAACAAACACTGTTAATATAGATATATTCCATTATTTTAAGTGAATGTTTCCAAAGTATTCATAACTTTCAGGACAAGTCCTGTGCTCACGTAAATTTTCCATACTTTCAATTGGATAGTGTGGTTCTGGAATATAAAGAAACAAATATACTTATATTGCTGAGCCAAAGCTGTTATCAACTGAGCCTCTGAAAGTTTGTCAAGTCGGAGCTACCAGGTATGGAATATTAAATCAGCATTTATATTAGACTCAATACCGAAACTTGTTTTTTTTATTATTATTATTATTCTGCATGCACGGTGATGGACGGGCCTTTCAACACTAGGTCCAACCACAAACTAATGGTATATCTCAATATTCATATGTTAGAATGCAAGGAAGATTTGCAAATTGCACTGATCCAACTTCTCCTGCATAAGTAGGATATGCTCTGTTGAGGTAGAAAATGAAATGATAGACATTCGCTATGTGGAATAAAATTTCTGAACTGGCGTGCACTGGATTGTAACATAGGCGGCTAAGGATTGTGTGTTGTATATTTTTCAGCTATTGTCATCCTTATACATTTGAAGTGTATTTGCTTAAGAACAGATTTGTCAGTAACTCATTCTTCTGCCATTTTTATGGTCAGTATTAATACAATGATCTTCAAGAAATCGCGTTCTTAATCCAGCAAAACGGCTCCTAATTGGTCACAGGTGTTATATCAGAGCAGTTATCCGTTTATGCATCAGCAGTTGAACTTTGTTCTCTTTCTCCAGTTTTGAACGATAAGGTTGAATAACCATTTGTGTTCTCTGAGGAAAATTGGGCTTTTAAACATGTCATATATTTATTTTAAGTTGTGATTTTTAGAATATACATTTGAATATATGAAATATAAGTAGGAGTAGGCCACTACGACCCAAGATTCTGCTTCGCCAATCAATCAGAACATTGTTGTCCCGATGGCATCTTATTGTCCTTCTCGTTCACTCCCTTCTTAATCAATAAAATCATTTTTTTAAAACGCTGTCTTAAAGACATCCAAAGATTCTGCTATTACAACATTTACCTGAAGAAAGTTTCAGGGAATCGCCACTTGAAGATAAATAAAATGAACATCCTCATTTCCATCTTTATTGACCTTCGATGTGATTTATATCTTAGTATTACATTATCCGAAAACAGAAAATGTCTGCTCCACATGCAGCCTGTCATATTTAACTTATTAATCAATTTGCTTCTTGCTCATCCACATTACAATGGATATAATCCTAAACTGCCCAGATTTATGAGATAACCCATCTATTCATACAATTGATTTAATAAATTGTGTTGGGATTGTATTAGGTAATTTCTGAACAAAAAAAAATCTTATTATTGAATTACTGTACACAATGATCCAGAAGTGGACTCAGTAACATCCTGTGCATGTGACGCATAATTGGCATGCATTTTAATTAACTCCTCTCATAAAAACAAGTCAGTAGCTTCAGCGTAAAGTTCCTACATAGTCCTATCATCTGCACATTGGAGCCTGTCATTCTGTACATTGACATTCGACTGTGTTCCATATGCATGCAATATACATGCACACAAGTTGTTTTGGATTCATGAATTAGCACACCCAGGTAAACCTGGACCTCAAAGGTTTGCAGTATGGATATGCAATGTGAAAAGATCTGCCATCTGGATTGTAGACGTTTGTACTATATCTTCCTAAGCATTTAATGTTACAATCCCTCATATTATAATACACTTGCTAAATTCTGCCAGCTCATTTAATGTCCTCCTCAGTTTTCGTAGATATTCTTCACAATTTGTTTTCCTGCTCGTATTTAGGTTATGAACAAATTTAGCAAACAAATGTGTAATTCATTCAAATGAGTCCTTCATAAAAATATATAGTGTTTAAAAGTCAAACCTGATCACTGTGGAACATCAGTCCTCACAATGCCAATATGGAACGCACACATTTGTGTTAACTCCCTATTTCCTGTTATCTCGCAAATTCCTATTCCATCCCTTGATCATTAATTTTATGATCCATAATAATCCTTGATTCGGATCCTTTGCAAATACTGACTGGAAATCTAAGTACGCGAGTTTTCTCTAGCTCCCCGCACATGTGACTTCTTCAAATAAACGACATACATTGTTTAAAACTTTTGAAAAATTGTTGACTCTGCAAAATCTGGCATAAAATCCATTTCCAAATTGCACTGATCTAACTCATTTACGAACTTTTTTTATTAAGAGATTTGTTAGGTTAAATTTCCTGCAGGGTTCAACGTTATGTCTTCTTCCACAATTTGCAGGGTTTGATGCCTTTCAACCAAAAAAGAATCTCATACCTACAGAATTGTGTACAAATACTGTCAACCACATTTCGAGGAACTAGAGTGATGTTCATCCCAACCAGAGAAGATATCAGCCCTCAGACCCACATTTTTTACTGAATACAGTTGGTCCTATTGATTATAATTTTCTTGATTTCCTCTCTCCCTTCCATTCCTTGAGTTAATATTATGTATTTTATGTATTAATTGTATCGTTTATTGTGACAATTTAAATACACCTGTGTAATTAACCTGATTGCATTATCTATTTTATCAATACATTAGGCACATTTTCTTTAGTCCGAACTTTCACTTCTTGTGAAATGAATGTTACTCAAGCTATTCATTTTCATTCGTCGTTCAACCATATTGCTTTTTTTCTAAAATATGCCCCTTCTGATTGTTTCTAATCTTCTGACCCTAGGCTCATACTTGCTCAAATAAATGAGTTTTACTACATTAAATATTGTTTTCAACTTTAAGAATATATGCTGGTGTCAGTCCCTCCATTTGATTTTTTTTTTCTCAACGAAAAACATTTTTTCCATGTATTCAGATACATTATATTAAACAGGCTCCATTGTTCTACTACTTAAGAGCATTTTTTTTCAGTTTGTTGATCTCCACTTTTGCCCATCATTATCGTTCTTACTTAAACTTGAAATACTGGCCTTTGATGCAGTCTTTATTTTTCCCCTCAAACAGAATGCAGCATTCATGTTATGACCCGCCAAGACGGTCCTCATTATAACTTGGTCGGTAATTTTTACATATCTCCACAATACCACGTGCATTAAATCCGTCGTTTTGGAGGCTCGAGAGCGCGTTGTTCTGAGAAGCTACCCGAAGACACACTAGAAAAATGATAGATCCAAACATTCCTTTCTGCACCCACTCAATTTACTTTTGATAATCTGGAAAAAAATGATGAAAGATAATTTGGGCATCACTCCTTCGTGAATCTTGGTATACAGTAACATGCTCACAGAAGCTAGAAGTGTTACGACCTGGATGACGACATTGTGAGTTCACTGCAGCCTAGGCTGAAAAAAAAAATGGCAGATTGAATTTAATACTACAGGGTAGATTCGAGAAACTATCTTTGGGATAAAAATATAGATGATGAAATGTGACGTACAGAAGCATTTTGAAGGCAAGTGTTTGGCACTGAGTCCAGTTACATTATTGCCCGAGAGTCAAGAACGTTCAGCTATTTCATCTATGAGGTGTCAGCAACTTGCAATTTTCGGGCATGGCTGCTCTTTATAGTCCGGTAACGATGATGGACAATGGCCGCACTGCGGCTGCCACTGTTAAAACTATACAAAGCTATGATGCTGAAATTGGGAATGTTCGCTGATTAATGCAATGCATTTAGTATCATGCACTTCTGCTCAGACAGTAATATGAATCTTGATCATGTAAGTAAAGTGGGACAGCATGCTGCGTTAGCCTGATAAATGCCAATTGGCAATTTGCCAGCCAAGTTTTGTTTCTGGCAAGAAGAAAAAAAAAGTCATTCTCCCATATCTGTCAGTGGCATTGCCTTCACGAGAAGTCATTTCCATTCTTAATCAGACATTATTACTGACCAAGAGATTAACTGCACAATAAAGAAAATGCTCTAGCAAAATCATAGTGTTAGCAGTCAGGAATTTTGGCATAAATTATTCACCTCCCCCCACCAAAAGGCGCATTTCAGGAATTTGGCGGCTTACTAGATATTTGTCTGGATAAGTGTAATACCCAGTCAGTTTACATAATACAAAAGAGAGCAGTGTCGGCATTGTGAAAAAGACATAAAAGATGCAATCCAACGATTCGTTAAATCTACTTTTGCAACATGGGCTCTCTCCAACTCAAAATACTTGGAAAAAAAATTCGAACAACACCACCTACAAGTATGCCGGCAATCGGATCAGCACCCTAGTTGTCTTTCTGAATGCGTCACTGAGTCGAAATCAGAGCACACCTGTCATCACAGCGCATACAACCACAATGCAGTTTTTCAAGAAATGGACTCGTCAACAGCTTCAGGGCAATTCGGAATGAGCAACAAATGCTGATCTACCATACAATTATTACCATGATTATTGATACTGATAAGAATAATAACATGATATCTAACAATTGAGCAATATTCAACATTTTGCTTTGTTCTCTGTTTTCACTGATTTACTACAGGCATGAAGGAATGACGCTCGAAGAACTGAAGGCTGCACAAAACCTAGTACTGCATTGTCAATATTATTGGAGAAATTCATATCGTTTGCAATTCATGCACCCATCCTTCGAAACATTCATCCAAAACCAATAAAACAAAAGTTGCACAAAATGCCTACAATTTACAAAACACACACCGCGTGCCGATGTCACAAGGAAGTAAAACAAAGAAAATCCAGTGAGGTGATTTGAAAGAAACAACAATTAATTGTCATCCATTTATTTGTTAAACATTTTTGTTTTTACCTTCCTCTAACGCAGTCAGCAGGCTCCCTAATAGGAGAAAAGTTATACATATTCACAATCAGCAAATCAGTATAATCGCTTCAATTTTCTCGTAACTGTGAAATAGTCGATTTCCGTTTTGTTTCAAACGTTGCAACATTAAGTTACAAACAAACACAAGATGTGAACGTTATAACATAAATAACACTATTATCGTTAAATAGAACTTGCTGAGTAGATGGAAGATCACGTACAAGCTTCATCAATAGATTGTTATATTGTTATTGAAATAAAGCGAAAGATATTTCAAGTTTAACTGTACATCTTTATGGGTACATGTTGATGTGTTTTTTAGCAGCCTTTCTTAAACTTTCCAGCACTACTTAAATTTTGTAACGAGAAGTTAGAATAGAGATGTCTTTTTGAACAAATGGCCTATATTGTTTTATTCATGTTTTAGTCCAATTATTTGGTAGTCCTTCTGAATAATTTTATCATTGTAGTGAAAGAACATGAAAGTAAAGCCATATCTAAATTTGGCGTATGACTCACGTCATGTTCCTGCATTAAATTCGAGTAGCTCCTCATGTATTGCTGAACTCAAACGATGAGTTATTTATGGTTGTCATTGCTTCCTCGCAAAAAAAAAATCATAATGCATCATTTATGAAATTTGGGATCCAACAGACACTGTGCACATACAATTATCAATTTCAATTTAATTTAATTTCCATCTTAAAAATGTTGTTTATATTAAATACTTGATCCATAATTCCACATTTCATGATAGCATTTTGTCAATGGCCTTCTGCCAAGAGCCATATTGTTTACAATTTTGGGTGGGTCAATTGAAACAATACCACAATAAATGAACACAGAACTGTTCACTTCATGCACAATGTTGCCAAAGAAGGGCATCCCCTCCCCCCAAAAAATTGAACTCCACGGCATTTTTCTTGGCGAACAAAACCTGAGAGCAGAAAGTGTTTAATGTTGATGCACAAATAGATATCTTCACGAAGTCATCAACAATCTTCCAGACTGCTGGCACGATTTTTTTAACCGAATGGGGGATAACGCTGAAATTTAATGTATGCAAATTAACGGGCGTAAGGAGACATACAAGTTAAATAACCTGATCTGAGTTATTCTAATAGACTGTGCGTAACTTTGCCCACCATCTAGATCCTAAAGATTCTGAAGCAAGTACCAAAGAATAAAACAAAACATTCGTGTTAACCATTGGATTTGGAATTCATTTGGTATCCAATTTTCCAAAACTTTTTTTTTCAAAAACAATGATAAGCAGCCTGTGAGTATCAATTTGGAAATGATGATGAAGTTCATGGTAGCCTCAATTGTGTTACAAGTAACAGTAATCCAGTAATTCTGATACTTTGTTACGATAGATATTTTCAACTGAGATTGTTTCTTTTTTCTGGGAAATCATAAGGTCGCTGAAGTTGATGTATATCAGTTACATTTTTGCTCGTCAGACTTGTTTTTCATGACCACCGACCCTCGCCTATTCTCCGCAGGCAACATGGATAAGATGGAGCGGCGGTTGCATGCACTTAAGAGCATGAAGGTGGTGGAAAGAGTCATAGACAGTTTTTTTTTTTGGTGATGTGGTGAGCCCCCAGTTGCAGGCAGTTAGATGAGTGACTGCTAGAATGAGTTGGATGCCACTACGGGAATCACCTGTGATTTTTTCCCTCTCAAACAAGGATACCGCTTTGGAAACTGTTGGGGGATGGCCTCTCAGGGGAAATCGGCAGCAGGAACCTCACCATTGGTGCCACATCTGAACCTGTTCTGAAGCAAGGAGGGAAAAGTGCACTACAGAAATAATTATCGGGAAGTCTGTAGTTAGGGCTACAGATAGGGATTTCTTTTGACGTGAAAGATACTCATTGGTGGCATGTTGCCTGTCTGGTGCGAGTGTCCAATATGTCTACGAACAGGAGGGAAATATTCTGAAGGAAGAGAGAGAATAGCAGAGGTCGTGTTTTTTATCGATGCTCACGAATTAGGAAGGAAGTGTAATCAGGCTCGATGCATACAGATTATGCGCATAATTCAGAAAATCATGCGTTCATAATCGACTGTTGAATACGTATTTTTCCAGGTAATGTTAGCATCCCTTCATGACGCATTGACATTCTTCTGTCCGCCACATACCGCGTATGTTGATGCATTTTTAAAGGGCAGCCGACTGTTAACAACAACTTAGCAGCCCGGAAACAAATGCAGACAGATCTCAACATAACAAAATAAAACTTCTTGAGACTTGATAAAGAAACGTCTTAAAATGTTGGTAGGATGAAGTCAGCTTTCCCCATTTAAATTATTTTGTGATTGAAATACATTGAATGCGCATAGATAAATAACCGACAAATCAGCAAAGCAACGTTAGAAATGGAAAGGCAGAAAATTGAAAGAGAATGTTGTTCTTATCTCAGTCCAAAATGGCCTACTGTATCCTAAGGCTGCTACCCATTGTTTAACACCCTACAGATAGAGGAACATAACTTCCGTGCATACAACCTGTCCATCATTTCAGACTATTAAACCTTCTCAAGAAATCATTGTTATTCGTATTTCAGTGAATACAGACATTTTCCAACATTTTTTTCTTCATATAAGTATTCTGTCTTTTTTCAGGATTTTATCCCTGCACTCACCCCATCCTAATAAACTCCTTTATTAGATACGGATCAAACAACTGTGCACAATACTGTGATGTGATCAGCCATATCCTGCATATCTATAGGAAATCCACCTATACTCAAGTCCACTTACTTTGAAGGCAAACATACAATTTTACTTCCCATGGCTGGTTGTACCTAAACGTTTACTTGCACTGACAGGTGTTTGCTTACATCGAGTGATGCACCAGAACGTCCATGTCTTCTATCAGGCCATCATTTGTCAATTTATCATAATTTATGTAATGCTTGCGTACACCTTCTTCATCGAAAATAGATAGCTTCATTTTTATTCCCATTATACTGTACTTGCCGTGCATTTTCCGATTCACTCACGGTATCTAATTTCGTGGAACCGTTTTAAAATACTCCACATTGCTCACATTTCAGAAACTTTTGTGTCATCAGCAAGCTTAAAAATACACTTTTATCTCCCTCATGGAAATTATTAATTCACATTTTGCATCGCTTCGCCCTAATATCCACGACCTTTTGAAAATAAATGCTGATCTTTATGCAGATTCATTAGTATCTTGCCTGCTAAGCTATTCTTAATCCATGCCAACATGTTATCCACAATCCAATGTGCTTTAATTTTGTGTGCTAACGTTTTATATGGAAATTTAGTAAAAAGCTTTTGGAAACTTTATCTGAAAGAAATACACTGATTCATCATTGTATTGGTTATGAACTGAAACATTTCCTGACTGTTGGTCAAACTTGATTTCCCATTCAAACCGGTACATCGAATTTATCTAGTTATTTTGATTATTTGGAATTGTCCAGTTGTCAAAGCTTTTACAATAAACATATTCATTTCTGATCACATTAAAGTGGCAGTTCTACACTTCATTGCTTTCATCTCTGACCCCTCGCTTAAGTTTTATTAATGGATTAACATGTGCTAAACAGCAATCTGATAGATCTGTTGCACAATGTGCAAAACTTTGGAAAATGACATTTACACATTCATTGTTTCAATTGCCTCATTCTTTTGTGTATTGCAATGTAAATGATAAGGCTTTGGAAAATGTTTGACTTCCAGCCAAATTGATTTCACCAGTATTATTTTCTGGTAATACCAACTTCGTTCAGCTCCTCCATCTCGTTGGACGTTTGATGCCTTAGCATACAAGTCATGTTATTTGTACCATCTTCTTACTGTTATAACTTTTAATGTTCCACACTGTGAAGCACCAATATTCCTTTTTCACTGATAAATTGTCTTTTATATGCCTATAGAAGCTTTCTGTTGTCCATTTTCATATTAGTTATATGTTTAACACCTTCCTCTGAATCAAGACCTTAGTGCACATTGGCTGACTTACAAACTGAACTTTACCCTCACAATTTCTACTTTCTTTCAAGCAAATTTACCTGACTCCTTTTTGAAACTAACACTGCCCTCAATTGTTTCGATAACAATGGTTGGGGATGTTTTAGTGTGTTCCTTGTGAGACAAAAATGAACGTATATTTATTGCATCACCAATTTGCGAAATTGGCCCCTACCGATCCTACAGAAAATATACTTACTGTAAAGGAATTGTAAGTGATAAGTTTCAGGCATGTTCTATTTTGTGTGCTTTAGTTGAATGGTCAAGTGCAAACATATTGAAAACTCAAGGATTGTTCCTGCAACAAGAGAATAAATTACATCTGAAAAAAAAAACACATTCAGAACTTTTCCACATTAATATTGAGAGGAGATACACTGGTCTTTAAGGGCAAAGTTGTGGTAACAAACTGGCACAATCGACTTGATATCGGATTTTTAGAATGTCAACTTGCATATTTTGCAAGGCCACGGTTAATTCAATGGATCAGAGATTGCAAATCAAACATTCCATTATATTTTGAAGAGGGTAATACGTTTAATACGTGCAACAACACATTACAAAATTTCTGAATCTATGATGTCTTACTGAATGATAGTGCCAATCACCAAAGTAAAAAACATTTGCAAAGGAGTAGTGTTTTATGCTACTTGTGAGTCAAATCTTCGCTTTCAGAATTACAATAGATTCTGACAATCTATTACATTCTTACTACCCATGAATGACAGTCGTGCAGGTAAAAACATGGAGGGATGATTATTCAGATCCCCTAGAATAAATATGTTCAGAAAGGTAACTCATGGAATTGTGACACAATGACTGTTTTCAAGGTTTTGCGTTTGCTATCCAATTGAACGCCCTCTTCGGATCATGTCAATAACCTCTCTAGTCATCAAATTATTTCTCCTCTGTCTTTGCTTTCGAGGCTTTTTTAATAGAAATATGTAATATGTTTATGTAGCTATGTTAAGATTGATAAACAAATGCGCATTTAGATGGATTAATAAATAGTTAAATGCATACATAAATAAATAAGCATATATTTCATAATTCGTAGGAGTTATTACGTCAAATCTTAATTCTCAGAATCTGTTAATGATAGTTTCTCTTTATGAGAGTGCTATGTAGAATTTAATGTCCATCAACATTCATTCGTCAAACATGCAACAAACATGAGAACAAGTATCAGGATTAGGCGTCCCAAGACTTTGAGCCTGCTCGATCAGGTGATAATATCATGATTGACATGATATGAACCTAACGTCTGCATCCTGTCTACACCTGCCAATCTTTCACTTATCTGTTACCAACATTGCAGCCATCATTGTCATCAAAAACATTCAGAGAAACTGCACTCCCACCTTTTATGGAGATTTGTTCTGGATAATCAAGACATTCAGAGAGAAAACAAAATCGCCTAAACAACTTCTTTTTTTTAAAAAAAACGAGCGACTGACCTTCTGAACAATGAAAATTCGCTCTAGATTGTCTCACATCACAAACAGCCTTTCCACATCTGCATTGTCATACATCTCTGGGTCTTAAATATTTCAATCACAACGTGTCTTATCTTCGAAACTCTCGCTGACACAAATATAGTCTATCCGACATTCATTTTAATTAAATAATCAACCCAGTCAGAGTATTTACTTTTCTTAAAAAGAAACTACCATTAATGTATTTGCGCAATTCTTGACGTAAGGACGAATAGTCAGCACATAACACTCCAGTGATGTCGACTCATGTTGTGCACTAATGACACGTTACTTTTCTACTTATATATTTAATTCGTCTTGGATTACCAAAAAGCTTTATTTATTACGTTCTGCACTTGAATAATAACGGGTTCTAAATCATTCAATAGAACATCGAAATCCCTCATCATTCAGTACTCTGCAATCTGTTACTATTTATATACTGTGCTTATTAAAAAAAAATCACAAAGCGCTGTTTCGGAATTTACCTCTTTCTTCTTCAGTTATCAGATTTCGAAACACTAAATTAAAGTATCTCAATATTTTCTAACATTTTTATGCCCTGTTCATATTTTACCACACCCCACCCATCCCCCGTGCTTTGTGGTAAACAAGAATTTTGGCAACCACCTCTTCAACCGTTCGTCGACTTTATTTAAATAATGTGTAAACCGTACCTGTGGTGCCTCATGTCTGACCGATTGCCAACCAGAGAAAAAAAAAGTTTTGTTTTTTGGCATCAAGCCCGTTTTCTACGCATAAAAAACCCTATTTTGTGAGTTTTTTTTTTCAGAGAAAAAACAGTGTTGTTGTTTTCATTCTAATGTTTTCAGTAAATATAATTCCATAACACCCAGCTCCTTTCCTTTATCTGCAGCGGACACTACTATCTTAAATCACTTGATGAAATATGATTTGCATTGCGGAAACCCGTGGTGATTATGCAAGACTACATTCAAGTGGCGGGAGTAACTATGACTCTCTTAAATAGGGAAGGAGAGTCATAGTTACAATAGCTGTGTGAATTTTATCGCTCCTATAACACAGTGAGTTGCGCCTCCCCGATGGCCCCGTCGGCAACATCACTACTATTTGGGCGAGCAGTGATGGCTAAAGCAACTGGCCAAGGAACGAATCGCGGATGTAGTTGCATGTCTGTACCCAGTCAGACTGCAGTTGCAAACTGGTGGATTGAGATTGGCTTTCATCCATTCATGCGGAAGAAGGGTCCATCCAGAATTGCCTATCTCAAGTAATTGTGCGAATCTTCTGGTTTCTATAACACAGTGAGTCAATCCCTTCCGCGGGACCCACCTGGTGTCGTCTCCAAGGGCACAGGAGATGGTATTCCATGACTGGCCGAGAAACAAATAGCGGGTGCGACTCATGCCCATACTATGACCACTCTCACCGGACTGTCAGCCAGGAGTGGTGTTGCTAGAGTAGTACTTGGTATGTTTAGCATAACTGTGGTTATCTTGGCGTTCTAAACCACAGTGAGTAAAACCTCACTGAGGTCCCGTAGGGTATTCAGGACTTCAAGCTAGCAGGTGATTGTCCTGAAGGGAATCTGACTAGTCGAGAACTGCCAACGCCATTCTGTACCTGTAAACCTGGTAACCTGAAAGAAACTATGACTTGACAGGTCCCGTGCTGTTCCCGGGATAGTTGGTGAAATGCAGGTGACCGATGCGATCGCGCCTATCAAGGTAGCAGAAGCCTTACCGAGACATCCAGCCCAGGCGACTGGCTTCGACGGGAGACGATTGTACCCGTATCTGGAGTGACGCAGCAAATGGACTGTGGTGCCCCGGCTCGTTCCTGATGATCGCTGGTCAGACGATGATGAAAAGGGGAAGGTTCGCGCGAACCTCTAGAGACTCTTGTAAATTGACATTTGTCTTCTATGCCCCGAGAGATTGGGTGTGGTTAGACAGCGATGGGTGCAGCTCCCGGGTTGTGCGAGCGAGCTTCATACCGCGGTTGCGTTTTCGGTATTGTTCGGTTGTTCGTTGTACGTTTGTGTGTGTTACTTAATAAATCCGCTTTGTAACCAGATGATGTTTTATGGGTAAACGGCTCGGAGCAAACGAGCAAAAACTAACATACACGACAAACGCTTCCCAGTGATGTAACTCAATCCGCTTGTCTGCACTTGTGGTGGTTGTGGCTACATCGTTCTGAGATCAATTCCCCGATTCTGCCAATGGCCTAAGGGCTGTGATACCATCTGGTGGAAGACACTCTGATTCCCTTCAGAAGTGCGTGGCACATGTCGATGAGCGACAACAAAA
Organism: Sphyrna mokarran; assembly: GCA_024679065.1. Taxonomy (NCBI): domain Eukaryota; kingdom Metazoa; phylum Chordata; class Chondrichthyes; order Carcharhiniformes; family Carcharhinidae; genus Sphyrna; species Sphyrna mokarran. The sequence goes on from JAGIQG010000009.1 coordinate 100,835,024, forward strand.
CTCGAACAAGACGGTCTCCGAGTTTTTTCTCGAAAATTAGCATATGTAATGGCGACGACTGCCACATATGTTCTCTGCGACATATGTTCAACTATCTGCCCTGCAGTTATGCCCTTTCTGCAGAATCCATCTTTTTTTTTAAACGGGGCGACATTGTTCCATTTCAAATAAGCTGTACCTGTTTTGCATCTAGGAAGTTTTACAAAATTAAATCTACACATCCTCAACAAGTAATTTAAGAACGTGGAGGTTGTGCATTTGTCCTTGCATTTGTCAGGCAGCAGCTCTCACTATTCACTGAATGCCACTTCTCTCGAAATTATAATTTCCTTCGGTTTCTGGTCTTTTTCCCCGTTAAGTCAGTGTGTCACAGATCTTTCTGATGTTTTCTACAGAAATAACTGATGCAAAAATATATTTGATTCATTTCTCATTGTCCTGGTTTCCATTAAATGTCCTTCAGCTTCAATTTCTATTTGGGCAACGGACACACTGTTAACAATTTACTTTTCAGTTAATTTCTCACCGTTGATGTTCATTTCACTCACTTCCTTTCTCTTGCGCATTAATTATTCCATCATTTTTAATCGTTGCATCGTTGGTCATCTTTCATGATATCATTTATTATTATTTTAATGCGCCAATTCAGCTTGCACAGTTACATGACTCTTTGTGAAGAATTTATTCTAGCTTTAACACAATTTATTAAACACGTATTTAAACTATGTCTATCGTACTTTCCTATTGTTTCTGTGAAGGTATTATGTGCATTCTGAAATGATTTCTTAATGCTTTGTTACTGCCTCCCTTATTTTTCCCCCACCAATTCTGTTCAACGAGCCTAATTTTCAAGCGCTCACAATCGCTCTTATTGATGTGTTCAAACTGTAGTGAAATTTAGGAATAAATGGGCCATGCAACCTCGAGTACTGTCAACCAGGATCGTTCATTAAGCTTTTTGCGCTGCATAATAGTAGTGCATAATAGTAGTGCACATATATGCATATATATATATATATATATATACACACATATGTGCATGTAGGCATACAAATCCAGATGGGCAAAAACATATCTTTTCAGGATAATATTTTCTCTAATAGCATGTTCACGAGACAGTAATAAAGAACTACTATTATGCAGCGCAAAAAGCTTAATGAACGATCCTGTGTTGACATATATATATATAAATATATATAATCCATGATTACCTCGAAGTCTTTTTGAAAAGATAAATGCAGTGGACGGAAAAACAAGTTAATCAGATCCAGATTTATGGCAATAGTTTCACTGTCATCATTTTACACTTAATTCTAGATTTTTATTGATGAGAGTTTCGAATACAGGCATGAAACTCATTATATTGGTCTCTGAATTACTTCTGTTGTGAAAGCATCACCATGCCTTCTCTCCAAATAATGATCCAAATCTGCACTTAATTTCTTCTATGGCACCAATAAACGACTTCATAAATTGGCTTTTTGTCTTTACCCTTTTTCACACCTGTCCAATCATTTTTCTAAAATGTGTTTTCCTGAATGGAAACCATCAATCTCTAATGTTGGTCGGTTATTGTTAACCATCACAGCGAAATATCTATCACTTCGTCGCTTTCCTCTTTCATTAAATATCCAGGTCCAAACAATATAAATTTCCAGCCATAAGCCTGGAACAGCCATCACATCGTACATTAATATGTCAATAAACCCTATCAGTTCAAATGTTTCATTCAAACTGCTACATATATTGAAATACGTTTTCCGTTTACATTTTAATTCTGTTTGAAAAATCTCTTCCCGTTTATTTGCATATTGTTAGATTTAAATTCGTTATCCCTTCACTTCATGATCTTATTTACATTTCCATAATTCTGCATTCCTCTCTTAACTTGCACAGACCATTTGAGATACAAAAAACTTCCAAATCTGAACCATTGTCCAGCACTTAAACAAACCTCCTTAACCATAATCATGCAGCTCGCATGAACAAAATGCCAGGTGCAAACCATCCAAAACATGTAGCTTCAACTTCCTCGAGCTATCAATTTCCAAATTCGTCCCACTTCTGAAAGACTTGTCGTTGTGCCACAAATTTACTTTTCAATTTTGTCCTCATCTCGAAGAATTGTAACGCACCTGAAATAATAATCCATGGATTGCAACATTTGAGTCCTTCTTCATGTTCACCTAAGTCCTCATATTGGCAATGCAGAACCTTCTTCTTTTCCAGCCACTATCATTGATACAAACATAATCACGCCAACTAGGTTTTCTCTCGTGATTAAAGCGGATGTCAGGAAACCCCGTCAGGGAACAACTTAACACCAGTTGCTAATTTGTTGAAGATTAGTAAAGAAAGCTTAGTTACTTACAGATGCTGACCAAGGGAATGCATTTTTTTCTTGTAGCAGAACATGTCCGAAAGGCTCAAAAATTTCAATAGCAGTACCCAAATTTGCACTTCTTTCTCTTCCTCACTTGAGCTCAATCATTACCCAACACTGAATATGTTTTGCCATATCCATGCAAATGACAAATCGAACTAAGCCTGCTGACGTAATCAGCTACTAAGACAAAGGCTTGCCTCACTAGTATTACGTCGTAATGGTACATTTAATTAGTAACATTACTCTACTTCTGTTTACTGCTTGATTTAGGCACACAGAGCAACAGAGGAGAGCCAGGCAACAAGTCCTCTTCTGAACAATCGAATCAGTTAGTCATCTCTGAGATTTCTCAGTAAAATGTTTCATAACAAATGCTGTTAGATGAGTTGTGTCGAAACAGGTTGCACCAGCGATGAAGACAAAGGACGCTTCTGCGAGATGTTAAAGAAAGCTACATTTGAATGCCGAATTGTCTTGAGTGTTGAGATGAAACTGGTGACAGTGATGAATTATTCGACACCTTGTCCTTTCATCATGATTTCACTCACCTCTATAAAATTTGGTATCATGCTACGAGAAACTGCATTTATCGCCGTCTAATGTGGACTTTCTGCACAGGTTCAGAGTTTATTTGACATATTCCCTTTGTAAATGAAGCAGATTCTGACAACCTTCGCTGGTGTTGCTGACTTCCCGTAAGTCGCCAATGTTGTCAACGTAATATTAGTTTGAAGACACTGACAAATAAGCTTGTTGCCATCGTCTTTAGAAGTGGTTTCCTCTGTTTGAACGTGATTACTATAAACAATACAAAATGAAGGTCAATTATGTAAATGTCCATAAACTCAGAAGTGTGGTTGACTCATTCGTCCTTGTGATCTGAAATTTATACATGACAACATTTCCAGAACTTACAGGACTGGCTGATTTGTGACCTCCATAGAGAACACTTGCTATGATACGATTTTGGAGAATCAAAAATGAAACACAGGTGAGATGCCACCATGTCCATGCAGCCATATATCACATAGTGCACAGGATGTATGGATTTTAAAGTCACATTTTCAATGTTTGCACAGGATTGAGTTCACCTTACAGTATGCAGATGATATGGTGTCAACGAGCTTCTAAATATACAGAGCATTTCACAATTTTAAACTCGATCCGCTTTGCAGTAGACATGGGGCAGTTGGACGTGCGGAATGTAAATCCAATGTAAAGATGCTTCCTACACAAAGTGTGGATCCCTCGGCCCCAGTACTGCGAAGGACAGCTCGACACCGCTTCGCCGCGGCTGTATTTCTACATTACATTTAGAAATGAACGAAATGCGCTTAACTGCCTTCCTGCCTCATTCTTTCTTCTCCCCTTTCTATCCTTTCTCGTCCCTCCCTTGTGCTATTTTGACTTCCTTTCTTTTCCCCTCCCTCATTTCTGACTTCCCTCTCTCTTCCAACCTTCTCCTCCCCTCACTCATGCCTGTATTCCCTTCTTCGCAGTTTTTTTTTTCCTTTTGTTATTCATTCGTGAGACACACGGCAGGCCAACATTTATTGTGCATCCCTAACTGCTGTTGAGAAGGTGACGGTGAGCAACATTCTTGGATCGCTGCAGTTCACATGCAATTTGTTGACCCAAAATGCTGCTGAGGAGGGATTTTTTTCAAACGTAAGTCGACATGACTGACGGGATAGAATCTGAGGCAACATTTTATTGCTACAAAACTAACATGTACGCGCATGTTATATAATATATCGTCCTCGTTCAAATGACGTAGCCTCTTTTATTTCCCCAAATTGAGCTCCAGTTTACCCAACACCAACTGCCTCTTAGCTGGGACGCTCTGGGTGAAAGCATGAGACCGCATGTATTCGCAAGCATTGGAAATTTACGGCAAATGTTTTGTTGGTTCATCAGCGCATATTCCTGCACCAAAATCGCTTTGTACTCTTTACCAAGCTGAATCGATTTCTGAGAGATCCAGATAATTCTATTATGATCTGAGAGGCTCAGTTGATTCCTATTACAAATTTCATAGTTCAGCCTTTTCAGTTAGAGATTAACAAAATGCAAAAAGTGTTAGACTTGCATTTGGTTTTGCTAATTAATGTTTTTTTTATTAATATTTACACATTATTGACTGGTTCACTACAAGATTTCAGATCATAATTAAATATACGATATGTATGCAAGATGGCACAACTGATCCAATTAATAGAAAAAGTCTGAACAGAAAATTTAGGCATTCAAACGAAAACAAAAACACATATCAAAAACAGCATCTTAATTCAACAAACTACAAGTTACAGCCAAGTAGTAATTAGATATAAAATGAATAAGCACGCGACCTAAAAATATGGTATTCATGAGTTATATTCGCAAATGTTGGAGAGAGATAAGAGAATCCTGAATCATTCCACGTTGCCACTAGACGCTTTCCTGTTCAGATGACGTAAACGTCACTATCCCAAAAGACCCACCTAACCCAACACCAATGTTCAATGAAATAGGGGGAGGCCCTGTGCGAGTGGATGAGGCTGCAGATGTCAGCATGCATTGGAAATCTGTTTCATCAAAATGCTTCATCAAAATCTCATTCTGTTTAAACGAAGCTGAATCGATTCATGGAAGCTTGCATGTACTGTGCATTGACATCTGTTAATAATTGTACATACTGAGACACATTATGTAAGACAGTATTTGGAAACATATGTTGACATCACACCCTTTGGATGCCTGTGCAACATAATGATTTATGTGTTGAGATATCAATGAAGCATGAACGACAAAATCCACAAGATCATCAAATTATCGTCATGCACGAATGGGATCCCTTCCCGCTGACTTCGTAGCTTTATCAGCTGCTGAAGGATCGACTTTCCTGCTTCCAATAATGAAGTGACACTATCAAGGGCTTCACCCTCCGCCCCTCAACTATCCCAATGCCACTTCTCCTCCAACACCTCTAATATAACATTGGATATAACATGGGACAGTGTCCCATAAAAATCTGAAATATCAGGCTGCCGATTGGAATCACCAATCATCATGCCAGCCATTCACCTACCTATCCATCCATCCATCAAACTATCCACATCACCATCCACGCATCCATCCATCCATCCATCCATTCGTGCATTCAACCATCCATCCATCCATGCATCCAAATATCCAACCATCTATCCATCCATCCATCATTCCATCATTCATCCATCCATCCATCCATCCATCCATCTATTCATCCATCCATCAATCCGTCAATACATCTGTCCATCCATCCATTGACCCATCCGTCCATTCATCAGCCAGCCATTTAACTTTTCATCCACGCATCCATCAGACCAAGCCATCCCGCCATTAATTCATTCATCCATGCATCCACCCTCCCATCCATTGTCCCATCCATCAATCCATCCATGCATTGATCCATCAACCCTTCCATCTAGCCCTCCATTATTCCATCCATTCTTGCATGCGTTCTGTCGTTCCATCCATGTCACCATCCATCCGTCTATTATCCTTCCATTCCTCCATCCATCAATCCATTCGTCCACCTCTCCATCCATTCATCCAACTCACAATGCATCGATCCATCCAACCAATAATCCATCCATCCAACCATCCACTCCCCACCGGTCCAATTAACCATCCATAAATCCATCCTCTTTCCATCAATTCATCCATCAGTCCTTATGCCCATCTATCTATAAGTCCATTCATCCATCCATCCATCGAACCATCCATCCATCCATTCATGCATCCACCCTTCCATCCACGGATCCGTCCATCTGTCATCCGTTCACCACCCATCTATTCTTTCATTCATCTATGCATTCATTGATCCATGCATCCATTCTTTCACCTATCCTTTCAGTGCCTCCATGATTATTATTTTATGGAGTGCGACCCTTGCCTTGCGATTGCATCAACAAATTTTGGCCAGCCACGTGAGTGAATTGTTCCAACCAATTTTGACCCACTCATCTGTCCCTGTTCCAACTGTAAGTATGCAGCATTTAATAGCTTAGAAAACACATAATATGCTGATTAATCTTCTAGCGCTGTCACTGTTTCCACCGTTTCTTCGCACGTCATGCAACTTATAGGAAGTTCACAAGTGATAAAGTCATTGGCCCTGTTTTCCATTTTGATAACAATTTGCATGCCTTATCATGCCCATGTCTGCTTGCGTGTGATGTGATCGGCTTTACTGTTGTTTTATTTCCTGTTTAAAGTTTTTTTTTAATTTTCAAAGTCGTTCTCTATCATCAAATTTATGCGAGTTCTCGTAAAAAAAAAGAGTTCTCGTACCTCACATATTTCAGAGAATCTTAGAATTCTGTACTCCAGACCGAACAGAAGGAACTCATTTGGTCGTTTGCCTGGAAGGCATCAATCTCACAAATGTCCGAAAAATTTAACCTCACACATTCGCCCTGCAGGTCCCGCATGGTAAATCTTCTAACCCGGACATCTTTAGACTATCGGAAATCCAGGAAAGCCGTGCAATCATGGGAAGAACTTGAAACGTCATGTGGTCGGTCACCCAAAGTCAGAACTGAACCTGGATCCCTGGAGATTTGAGATAACAGTGCAAACTTTATGTCGCTGTTCGTCATTCGTTTTATGCTATAACCATAACATTATCTAAAAAGACCTTACTATGGCTCCAGATATTTCGCCATGTTTGGCTGTTAATAGAAGCATTTAAAATATCTGTTCGTTGAGAACATTACCATTTTTCTGTCAGTCTTAACCTTCAATTTCTAGTTCATGTATTCCCTCTTACACTATTGATTTTTTTTTAACTTTTGGAAATGTAATTTGATTTTTTTTTGTTTTGTTATTCACCTTTAGTTTGCATCAGTTGGAATGACCAAAGGCTTGGAGTAATGCTCAAAGCCTTCAAATTAATGTTTTTTTAAATACAATTATCTTGCATTAAATGTTTTAATGTTAGCTAAATCAGAGACAGAACAGTGGAAAGCATTCAGGAAGAATATAGGTAGAAGGCAGAATCACAATGTTCTGCTTAAAAAGTTGGACTAACATATCCAATGAAACCTGAATATCGAAGGGCATCCAGCATTTCGGGGTGCGTGGCAGCCATTGAGCCTTCGAACAGAATATAATATGCAAGATTATATTTTAAAAAAAATGTCCTGTGAGCGAAAACGATGCCTGGAATTATACTGGCAATTAAAATTCAGTAAAATCTTGAACTGTTTTATAATACGTTAAAGGAAAGCAGTTCACTAACATATTTTTGTAAGTTCAGCAGTGTTAGTTTGTGCATGGTATTGCAGGATGTTGATAATATTATAACTGAATACATTATGCTGGTATTCAAATAGTGTGATCGACAATGTTGGTACAGTTGACGTAGACAAGGGCTATGATGCAATTAAAATAGTGAATATGGACATGTAAGTGGTAATGTGGACCGGCAGGCTTAAAACTTAACAAATCTTCAGAGCCTGATGAAACATATTGAAAAGTGTTAAGTATTTGAAGTGAAAAATTGGTTGGAATGCTGGAAAGTAATAATGTTGAAGACTTCTCTGGTCAGAGGACAGTTACTTGAATATTGGACAACAGCTAATTAGTTACAATCAGTCTACTGGGGAATGGAATGAAGCAGGAACCTAAATATCAGTCAGTCTAAACATTGGGTTGGGAAAGTATTGCGTGGAATTCTGCATTTGCAGAGATAGGGATGTATCAATAACACTCAACATGTTTTTGTTCAAGGGAAAAAATGCCTGGCCTTTTTGAAAAAAAGTAGCAATTTGTGCCAATGAATGCAACATATTTGGCATAGTTTACAGTGGTTTCCGCAAGGCTTTTAGGAGCGTTCAACATGCGAAACTGATGGAGAAGACAAAAAAAAAACGATAGTATCCATGGGAATATGTGCAGTGAAACCAGAATTGGCCGAGTGGCAAGACGCTGAGGGTGACGGTTGAGAGGGATTATTTTCTTTTCATAGGAATGCCATTCTAGTTTGGTCCGCAGGGATCAGTGCTGTTTGTGAATGAAGGAGGATTTACCTAATTCGCAGATAGTATAGAATTTTTGGTGTGAGAGTCAAATAATAATGGGGTGTAACCTTAAATTACAGGAGAATAGAAATGGACTGGAAAAGGGTGCTCATTATTGGAAGATAGAATTCAAGCTGGACAAGTATGGGGTGATGCAATTGGGCGGAGCAAACAAACCGATTGAACACAAGATAAATGGACGAATTTTGGGAAGCAGGAGGTCTTGGTATGCCTGTACCCTTGGGGAATAAAGTACTTAACAATGCAAATGTTATACTTGTTATTATAATGTGAGACATATGTGTTTAAGAACAGAGACCATATGCCTTAATGATAGAGAGTGATTTTCATGCTACAGCTTGATTATTTTGTGGCGTTCTTTAATACATATGATAGCAGGAATGTCATCGCATTGCAAATGTTAGAGAGGAAATTTAGTAGCACAAGCTTCGACTGACAATTTGCATTTCAAGAGGGATTCGAAATTTAGGGTTTGCCTTCGTTGGAGCCGAACGTGGCATGAATAGCACACATAAAATCAGAGTGTCCTGGATAGACTAGAAAGCAATACATACTCATTATTGTTAAGGTATCACTGGCAAAGGGGGTCGATTACAGGGAAAGGACAAATAGGATTAATGGAGATGAAAGGAAAATTATTTGCAGCCAGAAGTTGCGTTTCTGGGATTCACTGCTTGAAAGTTTGATGGAGGTACTTGCATCAAACTATTTAGATGTCTACTTGGGATGTAAAGGCGTATACGGCTGGAAAATGGGAGTGGAGCAATTAGATGGCTTGTCGTTCACTGCCACAGAGGCGATGGATCAAAATGCCTTTACCAGTGTTGCATTAAGTCTACGACATGAGTTTGGAGACATTCTGTTCGTAATAAGTCTGTACACATACACACTTGTATTGGTTGTCATTGCAATGATTATGGATTCTTGTAAGAACTAATCAGTTTTCCTTTTTCACTTTACGCATATCATTTACTTCTCTTGTTTATATTAAACATCAAATGTCACAGCCGTGAGGTTGATAATTACCTATATTATAAAATAATATCGAGCCAGATTATCAAATTAGGAGACATTACAACAGCGAAAACATAGTGAAATGCTCAGCACTTCCTGTTTTTCGTTCAGGTGTTCACAATTATTGTCCGACCAACTGAGATTTTGTGGGAAGCATAGAAAGGAATTGCTACCATATTTTTAAAACTTTTTTATTTATTATTTTATCTTGTCGATTTGAAGAACAGAAGATTGTTCATATTTCGGACGGTTGGGTGGTTAAAAAATGTTTTGGAATATGATCCAGATGTCATTCAGCAAATAATGGCCTAGAAAAAAATAAACACAACATGGTCAACAGAAGGAAAATAAAGCATTTAAAAGACTTATGGAAAATGCAAACCACAATGTTGGCATAATTTACTTGAAGGAATATATTGTCATTTTTCAGTAACATTGCGGCACGGACGGGTCCACTGCAACAAGGCCTAGAAGATAATAACAAAAAAAAAAGAGAGTAACATGCTCATAATTCCCTTATGCCTTCTACATCATAAAGTATGATTGTCATTGCTTTGATCTTATTTTATTTTTACCTTCCTTCCCGCTTTCCATAATAGTTCGACACGGTAATAAATAAAGAGCACCATAACCTCCTCCCTAGTATTCCTGTGCTCAGTGTAGATTTACACAGATTCATGGTAATTTGAATGGAGAAATTCTTTGTTGCTTCTGTTTTAAATGTGCCATCCTAAAACTATGCCAACTAGAATGTCCAGCGACCGAAAGATCCATCAGCATCGTATATAGATTTCCTCTCTGAAATCTAAAATCCACCGACTAAAAACTTATACTGTTGATTTTTCTTCTTAGGACGAGTAGTTCAACAGTGGAATTAATCGGCCAAGATTTTTTTTTCAATCACCACAAATGCATTCACACTTTTACTCAAATAAGAAGACATAAGCTGTCCATAGAATTCGGCATGCGGCCTTAGGAATGTTATTTAGCTTTGCAACAGCAAACCATATTTCTGTACTGTATCCAATTAAGAGGTAATCCATTTGGTTTCCTTATTGTCTGCTTCTCTTGTGATTGATGTTGAACGACACCCGCATATCTCTCTAACGAAATATTTTGAAGTTTTAGGGTAAAAGATTGGCAGCCCAAGGCTTACTATGAAGTCATATTGAGCCATGAGAACTTTAGGTTTCGACATTAGGGTGAGAATAAGCACTTCCACTCCAGGCGTAATACTACTGACACATTAGGAAGATGTTCTGAAAGCAAACTGTAATTAAGCACACAGTTTAACTATGCAAATAAAGTTATGTTAACTTTCAACAATTGAGCCGTTCTTAATCAGGACAAGAAACAAAGAGGCCTTAGCTGATAAGCTATTGCTATGTGTACAAATTCAACATTATTTCATTTGTAGAATATAGCATACTACAGCACAAATAGGCCCTTTGGCTCACAAGTTGCGCTAATCATATCCATACCTACAGGCTATAGAACTATCTACAACTCCCTATCCCGTTAATTCCCATGTACTCATCCAAAAGTCTTTTAAAAGACACCAGAGAGTTCCCCTTTACCGCCCCTGACGGCAACAGATTCCACTCACTCACCACACTCTGACTGGAAAAAAAAAACTCTCTGACATCTCCTCTGAAACTCCTCCCCAGCACCTTAAATCTGTGTCCTCTCTTACCGACCATTTTAGCCCTGGGAAATTGCCTCCGAGAATCCACGCTATCTATACCTTTCAACATTTTATAAACCTCTATCAGGTCGCCCCTCAACCTTTGTCCCTCCAGGGAGAAGAAACCTAGCTCCCTCAACTTATCATCATAAGGCAAGCCTCCCAATCCAGGCATTCTAAGTCTAAGTCCCCTAGACTTAAACCTCTCCATTGAAATTAGGCAGTAAAAAGCAGGCATAATTGTTTGCCTTAGATTAGCAGTTCTAAAACTTCCGAAATTTCTAAGCAGAGGGTGAAAGATTTTTCTTCTAGCAAACCCAGGCAGCAAAGGCTTTTATGACAACATGAACATGAGCCTGGTTTTAATGCAGGCTTAACTTGTCACACTAAATCGTTTCCGTCAACCATCCAGACTGAAAACTTACATGACTCTGCACGAGTCATCCAAAATATCAAGAGAACTTAAATAAATAACAGGTCAACTAACTGTACGAAGTAATACAATGATGGCTAAAATCAGTTATTAGGTCGTATTCTGCTTTTCCAGTTTAACAAGCAAATCGATCCATGTAGCAAAACACGGCCACTAAAAATCAGTCTACGCTTCGCATATAATGTATCAAAATTGTACAATACTATCAGAGGAGTTTCTCCTTTTTAATAATAACGTGTTTTATATCAATCTGACCATAACAGACAACTCAACGGCCATTCCCTTTACATTAGGTCTGACAAATATGCAAGGACTCGTTTAACCTATGCATTTGCATTTTTATTCATTTCATGATTGAAATGTATGTTCTAGAACTCGAGAAATCCGTATATCATCGACATCCTTCATCCAGGTTCCTTGTTACGACTACAAATAATTTTATCAAATTAGTCAAACACAACTTGCACAGCGTAAAACAAAGTGATGCTGATGGATTGGACACTTCAAATATCTGCTACTGCTTCTTCACAATTAATTATCAACAATAGAATTTAAGCAAACTAACCTACGTTTCCTCTTTTCTGCCATTCTTCCTTTCTGAACAGGCTGACTACGACTGTTATTTTTCCAAACCACTCAAACTTTCTCTAGGCCCTTTGGATCGTTTTCTAATATTAACATTTCCACTATTCATCTGCCCCTTTCATTAAAATTCTAGGATGCCTGTCGTCAGGCTATGAGGACATGTCAGATTTCATCTGATGGTTAGCTTAGCGCTTTAACACTAGTGTTGATGATTGTTTTAAGTTGATCATTTTCAACAATATTTGCAGCATTGTTGAAAGATTTTAGTGCGCTATACGTGGGAAACAGAGGGAAAGTCCGGAATTCGTGTTGGTGTCATTTCATATTCTGCATTATTAATTCCGCAATCTTATCCTTCTAAAGAGCAACGTTGACTGTGACTATTTTCTTTTTTTATGATACATTTATAGACTAATTGCGCAGAAACAATTTCATTATGTGTTTTCCTTTAAAATTCCAGTCATCTTTTAAGCCCTATTGGCTATGTAAATGCTTCTCAATTCTGCAGATTGCCACTAATCGGTGTAGTACAAAAGGCCTTATCTATTTTGTCTTTATATTATCTTTCAACTCCATGCATTGCCTTACAGGAATTTTCCCATTTAGGAATATTTCTTCTTCTGTGCATCATATTTTAATTGGGAGGAATGGAGCGTGTCCTCAATGACTGTCATTGCTCTTAAACTACCCAATCTTCTTAGGATTTCTGCGCAATTCACTGTGATAAATTTGCCTTCATATTTATATACCTTATTTATAAAAAAAGGCCACGTGTGCAATATAAGATATTGTTATCAAACTGAATTTGAAATCCAAGATACAATAACCCTTCTCCCGATAGAATCATTCGTAAAATATCATGTAATATTGTTAAGAAATTCCATCAGATCAGAAGACTAAGTATAAAATACCAGGAAATCTGGTTTTGTGCGCACAAAGCTGTTCCAAGAATTCTTATCTAACTTATGACCTCGAGATTACGCTTACAGTGTGCTTAATCTGGTCTGTAAATACAAATGAAAAACACACATGATTGTTAGCATACCTTACTTCCAAACCCTTACATGTCATGGTTTGTACTTCACCCTATTGTAAAAATATTATTTGGAGTAGAGATTACTCCCACCAGGGAAGTATTTTTCCTTTCTAATTGCTATTTCCAACCAGTCTGATTCACCATCTTGATATCCATTTTCAATATAATTTCTCACTGCAACATTGAATTATTTCTTTACTAAAGTTTCTGAATTACACGGAGTTTCCCAAGACAACACACAACATTTGAAAAGTAAATACAGAGATTGATCCTTTGGTGTAATGAAAGAGGTTTCTGAAGCGAATCTTTCCTTTCATGAAATCTAAATTGACCATCGAAATACATGATGAAACTTTCGGAGACGATGCCAGTGTTCATCCGTACGCTGCAACACAATCCCCTTCTCGTCAACTCTGCGGACAATGTGTCCTAAATTTTTGCAAAAATAAAACTGATCAATAACTCCAGGTGTGCTCTCCTAAGTATGGGATAAAATGGCCACGTGTAGATCAGAAAAGAACCAATTTTATTAGCAATCAAGGATAACATTCAAGCTTTACCTTGATCCGGAATTTTGAAAATGCGCAAGTATAGTATATAGGTAACTAAGCATGTTTGGTCACATTATCAGTTGGAACATCACTTGCCACGTTCCTAAAGATGGGCTGATGTCGAGTTTCCAGGTCCATTTACAAGTACTGATGATCCTAAATAGACATGGATCTTGATGGCATAACTTCATCGAAAGTATTATAAGTGCATTCTTATGGTCCTAAATTACTGCATCTCCTGTCTGATGGTTCACTCTTTCTTCCTTGAAGATTTTCTGTTTGCCTCAACGTCACAGAGATCCCTGTTCCCGATTGACATGAGCCTGCTCATCCACATTCCTTCCTTCATTCTGACAATATTTCCTACTTGATGCCTCTCATGATTTAAGTCCACACATACTGACAATAGATTTATTAGTATTGTGCGAAACAACCGATTTCCAACAGTCTCTCGGGACACTATTCGTAGATTTGCTTGAAGTTAATGGCGAGCTGGACATCCGTCCAGAAAATTTCAATCTACCCGAAACATGTCCTCAGTCTATTAACGTTTAGGTTCCACGATAACGTGGGCCAACTCCTTTCTCAAACAGCTTAAAGATTGTCATATGTTGAAGTTTGAGAGAATTAATTTCATTTACAAAACCCAAATCCGTAGAAGAGGCGCATAGATTATTAATTTGAATAATCGTCAGCCAGCATTGATGACTTCCTAGGAATGCCATTTGCCCGTTTTTCTTTTTCTTTCCATTTTTGACTGCTGGCTGGTTGCATTTATTCCATTGATGTAGCTAAGGGCATGCATTCGATTTGAACACGCTGGGGAGTATCCTATTGACCTTTGCTGATGTTGAAGAGAACTATCACGGAAGATATATCAACATTCTAAATGAAATCATTGTTGCGAATTCCGTTAGATTAAACTATCTCTTCATTGATTAAATTGCACATAGTAACGCTCAGCGTAATGCTAAATTTCATGAACTTCCTCTGCCTGACAAATTGAGAATTATGTCAGTCATTGTTTGGATCGAGTTATGCTTAAAAAAGGCACACACACAGGCTAGATACATTTTCTTGCCAGGTCGTCGTTGCATAGATTTCTGAGAGATCTAAACTAATCCTAACTCACCAAGTTCCATCCCTTCAGTGGAGATAAGGTGGGAAGACAGAAACGGTCTCAATGTGACAGAAGTAGCTGCTGTACGGTAGACTTATATTGACCCTGGGTGTGTCTGCGTATCCTGATGATTGCCGGTGAGTGGCCAATGCGTCAGTAGAAAGGTGAGTGCGTGGATATGGCATTACGAAAGAGAGAACATAGAACATAGAACATTACAGCACAGAACAGGCCCTTTGGCCTTCGATGTTGCGCCGACCAATATAAAAAGCAATGACCCTCCAAACTAAATCATTCCCTTCTCTTCCATATACTTATCAACTAACCTCTTAAACGCCACCAAACTTGGCGCATCTACAACTGCTGCAGGCAGGGAATTCCACTCCCGAACCACCCTTTGGGTAAAGAACCTACCTCTGATATCCGTCCTATAACTATCACCCCTTAATTTAAAGCTGTGTCCCCTCGTGCTAGCTTACTCCATCCCAGGAAAAAACCTATCACTGTCCACCCTATCTAAACCTCTAATCATCTTATATGTTTCGATAAGGTCCCCTCTTAGCCGCCTCCTTTCTAATGAAAACAACCTCAAATCCCTCAGCTTCTCTTCATAAGATCTGCCCTCCATATCAGGCAACATCCTGGTAAACCTCCTCTGTACCCTCTCCAATGCCTCCACATCTTCCTTATAATGTGGGGACCAGAACTGCACACAATACTCCAAGTGCGGCCGCACTAAAGTTTTGTACAGTTGCAATATGACGTTGTGGCTCCGAAATTCAATCCCCCTACCAATAAAAGCTAAGACTCCATATGCCTTCTTAACAACCTTATCGACTTGACTGCCTACTTTCAGGTATAGAAGGCTGAACTAAAAGGAAGTTGGCAGGGTATTGATAAAATAAGTAATTTGATAGATGTCTCAAGTGGATAAAATTATTAATCGGGCGATTGCTAGTAACACGAGTGCACACGAGGACGTAAATGATTTGTATGGTCCGAGGTGGATGCAAAATTCGAAAAAATAATAAATATGTGAAGGTAGGAGGTGAAGTTAGCAACTGAGAGGCGTCGCAAGTTGGTGGTTGGCGTTTGGGCGATGAAGTAGAACTGTGCGTGAATTATTCGGGCTTAGAATACAATGTTTTGGATGGGTAATGTGCTATTGATAACTGGTGACAGGATTATGCAGAAATGTCGTTGTTTTGGGAAGATTTGGAGACGACCTGATAGCATAACTCTGCAATTAATTGATTAAATCTGGATAGTTTGCAAGAACTCTTTAAGTCAGTATTTTTAAAGATAATAAGACAATTAATAGTAGACTGGTTCTTCACAGATTGACACAATGATTTCAGTTCAGACCATCGTGCTGAAAAGCAAACTCAAATAATCAGAAGCACGATACGTGGTCTATGAGTTCTAATCTGAGAGTTATTTTTTCTCTCAGCATAGATGGCCTTACATGTAGCTGATATGAAAAATATGCCCGTCTTATTTCCCTTTAGATTCTGATGAACCTGCTTGTTTTTTTTTTCTTTTTTTTTCAACATCTGAAGAATTACTTCTACGAGCACCTAATCGTTGGCAACAGTTCTGCAAGACTATCACTTGATACCCGACGTTCACTCTCTATCATTATCCCAATGCTCACTGATCAATTGAGTATTTTTTCAGCATGTGCTCCTCTTAAAACTGGACATGTGTGTCGCAGTCAACATTTCCGTTACATTAGAATGTGAGACGACTTCTCTGTTCTTTCAACTGTCCATGTCCATGAAGGTAGCTCCAAATGAATGCACAAATATTATTGGCGCTTGACACAGCAGGTGTTATGGTATTCTTTTCTCAGCCACTCTTAGCATTCCCATAGCACAACTTCTGCAATTTACATGGCAGCAGTATTTAGATTTTTTTAAAAAAACTCCTTTTCCACTGTGCTAAGATCTGCTTCCCAAGGAATATTGGCCAAAAGGAAAAACAAGCATTCTAATATATTCATGGGTATTCGTTGCTATGTCGCTTGTGTAAACAATTCTGGGTAGAGATTTCCACAGTTATACAAGCCATCTTATCAGCAAACATTCACAGGCCTAAAATGTTACATTTGCAGCAATTAATAAGTCTGCAAGTGAGTTTTATGAAAACAACGATCATAACAACAAATTATGCCAATTTACATCGAAACGGCAATGGTTATGAATGAAGGGTATGGCTCGTACTCAAAGAACAAAAGTGATAGATTATTAAGAATTGCAATAGTAACATGGGAAATGAAAGAACATGTACGAAACTTGCGGATACGAGGAGACAGGTTAACATCAGACGAGATTTTTCACTGTGTAACTATGTAAAATTAATACTGCAATCACAATACTGAGAATAGTATCAACAACTCTTGATGAAAATGGGAAAATGAATTTTACACTTTTATTACGTAAATGCGTTAGCGATATGACAAATTTTGGTTAATGTTTGATTTATTTGATTTGATTTGGTTTATTATTGTCACATGATTTAGCATACAATGAAAAGTATTACTTCTTGAGCGTTGTACATACAGACGATACCGTTCATGGAAAAGGACACGAGGCAATGCAAAATGCGTGTGCATTCATAGCTAGTGTGCAGAGAAAGATTAACTAAATGCAAGATAGGTCCATTCAAAAGTCTAAAGGTGGCAGATAAATAACTGTGCTTGAATCGGTTGGTACGTGACCTCAGACTTCTGTATTTATCCAGGGAAGAGAGTGGAAGAGAGATTTTCCGGGGTGTGAGGTGTGCGTAATTATGCTGCTTTGCTGAGGCAGCAGGAATAATAGACAGAGTCAATGGATAGGAGGCTGGATTACGTGATGGACTGGGCTACATGCATGACATTTTCCCGTTTTCTGAAGTCTTGGGCAGAGCAGGAACTACAAAATATTATTTGACTCGTGTCTGACGTTGATGGTTGTTCCAGAATGCATTGAAATCATCTGCTACGTGTAATTAAGATAATTATATAATCAGATGATTAAATGTGGATAATACGTTCACGTGTACATAAAAGTCAGACTCGTTGTGCAGCATTTATAACTTATTAAATTCGTAATTCAAAATAGTCATATCTGATTTTCAGCATTCGGTGTGCAAATGATTCGTAATACATATAATGAGCCAAAACAATACATCAGGGTGTAAAATGGTGCAATTATAGATTTCTAATTTCGCCTTAACGGATTGTCTGATAATCTAAATGAAATCCGTTGTCTGCGATTGATGAACATGGAGAGATCAATGCAAGACTATAATTGTTGCAACGTTCAAAGGCGAATATTTCAAACAACAATTTTATGTATATATTTGCGTATCTATATGCGAAGTTCGAATGTACTTGATGAAAAAAAAAACGACATTTATATGATTCTGGCTTCATTTGGTCTTTGCCATTCACGGAAGAAAATTGTTGAATCATGTATGTCTTCCTTTTGGTTTTGTACAATTGTGGAATTGGTCTAGTTGAACCAAACCCGCCTGCGGGAAAACTGACGGGATTTGTGCAGTGCGACTAATCTGATTAGATAAAGATATCTAATTTTACTCTGGGATGACTTTCTATAGAAAACAAACAAACAAAAAGTGTTTCTGACAATTAAATTTGCTTTCCTGGCTGTAAGTTAATTCCAAGACCCTGCTGTATGATACATGACAAGCATTTCTAAGGAGGCAGTTTACAAAATACTCCTACCCAATCTTACTGGGCTAAATTCAATTCCTCCATTACAGTAGACAATGAAACGCTGCCGACTACCTAACGGTGTCTGTGGGTATACCCATATTGTTGACCACTACATTTTGCATATTGCGTTCTATGCCAATGGTGATATCCTCTTTAACATTTACAAATAACTCATTATATAACGACTGGCTCAACGTCACTAACGTTGGAACATCAACACTAAACAAAGGAAATCCATTTCCGCGAGGAATTCTAATGCATTTTTGCATCACTTCGACTTGAAATTAAGCCTGATCACATTAATTTGGATAATACGAATAACACACAGGTCAAAAGAGTCAGTTCACATAGCCACTGTGGTAGATACCAGATAATGTTAACTGTACAAGCAGCATCACCAAGGAAAGAAAGATTATACACATACTCCCTGTTTTCTTCATTACCCTTCATGAATGATATCCAACAGGTACAGTCAGCGATGTCAGTTTTGTTTGAGGCAACGACCCTGTTCGAATATTTTCGATGCCTTATTTTATATCACTTCAGGGATAATCAACATCAAAACATTTTCAATCATGCAATTTGTTCAATCGCGTGGATTCGAAAAATTCAAACTATTCATTTAATGGGACATTAAATCCACTGACAATAAAAATTGCATTTGTATCTTAGGGGCATACTTAGCAACTCTCCTTACTTTCAATTTAAAATTCTCCATCCTCTTAAAAGGAACTTATCACATATAGTTTGCACATGACGGTAATAACGTTTTAGGTTGCCATTGAAGATTGTCAGTCATAGATTTATTTTAACAAACATAGATGATTGTGTTAATATATTTTTCATATTTATTGAGTTCGAGATCTACTTTCGAACAATGGAAGAATCAAGAACGACGTTGTCTGTAATATAAAAAATAGTAAAATTAGTAAAATGAAATGTACAGTTATATACAGATTGTTGAATTAGATTATCAATTATATTAAATTATTGTAATTTACAATTTAATGAACTTTTTCACTGCAATGTTCATATGTTTCTAACTTTTTTTGTGGCATATAGTCAAGTCAACTGACTCTCTGAGAGACATGGTAGCTTGAACTATGCTAGGGTTCTCCACCAGCTTGGTCCACAACTCAATTGGATCATTGCTGATGATTTAACCTAACAAAATGTTCAGATGGAAGATGACAGCTTTCTTCACCCATAATCACAAATCCTTTCCGAGGTCAGAAAGGATAACCCATAGTATGTTCCAATTCATGTGGTGTCCATGGGGGATTTAAGGGCGGAGAAAAACAGGGGTTGAGGGTTGAAGGAGGCATAAGATTGTAGGCAGTATCTCCTCATCACTTTATTATTGACTATCTTGAAACCCATCATCTACTGTTTTCAACCTATTGAGTGGCTGACTACAGCACTCTGTGATAAGCAAATACAAATGGCTAAATATACTGAATAAATAGTTTCTTCTCGGCTCAGTTTTAAATTCTTGTAATTCGGAGATAACATGCCATGACTCAAGACTTCCAGTTAAGAGAAACATCTGCCTGGATCTACCATCTTGAATGTTGTTTCGTTAGAATAATCCTCTATTCTTTTAAAAGCTGCGGAATGGGGGTTCAGTCAGACTACATGTTTTTTTGGACAATAAATATAGTGCAATTAGTAAAGGTCTTGTAATGCTCCTGCCAGTCCTAATTGACACGCCCTATTTATTTTCATCATGCGTCAAAGGTCGAGAGCACTTTTCTACATGTTTTCTCGAAACAGCTCAATCCAAGTGTAGTGCATGCTAACCTACATTCGCAAACGATCTTTCTGTAAAGCTGACATATTTCATATATTTCAATTACTGTTGTGCCTTTTTTGCCTAAATTTCAGTGACTCAGGAGCTTGAAAACCCAGGTCCCTTTTGGCATCAGCACTTGCCAGTTGCTCTCTACTTCATCGCTTACAAGGCACTGAGGAAAACTGTATAAAAATCCATCTACTAAATAAAACATGCTTCTGCTAACCAACAAAGGTCAGCTTGAGTGAGCACAGATTCCCCAAAACGTTTCATTCCAAAATTTAGTGAGTAATATTATTCAGCAGGTTCAGCAATTTGGCAGTTTTTGCGATCAAAAACATGGCTGAAAAAGGGAAGCGAGGGATACCAAGTCAAGATGATTGTGGTCTGGAGATAATATAAAATCAAACCAGCGCGGAGACTATAATCTGAAGCAAAAACAAAATATTAATAACAGTTCTGACAACGTTATTTTTTTCCCCAGACGCGAAATGTTGGACCTTCTTTTTCTTCTCTCACTGCAAAACTCTCAGACTAACTGAGGTCTTCCTCTATTTAATGCTTATGTTTCTGGAGATAACTTACAGGTTAGAATATAAGTGATTGGTGACTTTTCATGCGTTCTCTTTTTTGAATACTCTTAAAATTGAAGCATGCTAGAATATTTTGATTAATTATCTAATTGCAAATAATTTAAAGTTGCGCATGGAGGGTCAGAAGTGTTTCTTTGATGAATCACCCATTGGTAGCATTTACAGAAGCAAGATGGTCCTTCGTGCTATATACATATGTAATGTTGTGAATAAGATGTTCTTGTGTTTGGACGTGTAGAGCAGGTTCGTTAAGAATTCTATAGTTTAGAAATGTAAATGTAAGTATTTTTTTGTTTACTTATGGGATGCGTTTGTCACTGTCATGGTCGGTATTTATTATTTATTGCCCATTTCTCACTGCCTTTAATTTCAGAGGGTGTTTGAGAATCAAGGTCACTGTTATGGACCAGGGCGGTTCTGAAGTTCAGGTTTATAAAGTAGTAAGAAACATTAAGCATTGCAAAACTTTCTGTTTAAAACGTTGGGTGTTTTTATTTCTGTACTGGAGAGTTATAGGCGCATCCGGTAGAGACAGAAATAATGTATCAAGGGTGAAAACAACAGGGTTACTTTGATAACTTTCCTTAGACATTTGATGAGAACATGCTTTAGAATTTTAACCAAGCTCTTCGAAATAGTCATTTTGATGATGACAGCCTATCAGACGTGAATTTGATGTTTTGATAACCTATAAACCAATCATATTGTGCGAGTTTTGTCATGTCATCAGTAGTCTAAAAGCAACTACAAGCTCCAAAGTGCCAGATGATGACTTCCTGCCATCGAGTGCCACAGATCACTGAACTGACAGCTATGAAGAAACTCTCACAGACAGTAACTTTCTGCCAGTGTAGCAGCCACCTGTTACCTTGAATAACCCTCGTCTCAATCGTGTAGATAGCAAAAGAATCAGAGAGGAATAGAACATAGAAAAAGTTAGCAAAGTCAGGAAGAAGAAGACGACAACCCTGATTGCATTTTGACTGTGGCAACTGTAAATATTGGAACAACATTCCATTAGAACAGTATTTATTAAGCTTGATAATGATTTAGTTACTCAGTTTACCGTTAGTTAGAATAAATAGGTACCAACAAATTGTTGGTTTTTTGTTCGATTTGACCACAAAAAGCTGTTGAGTTGCAGACAATCCACCTTCTCACAAACTCCTTGCAGATTGTGAAGGGATACATATCTCTTTGAGTGGCTGAGTGTTAGTACTCAGAGAGGATCAACCGAAAGAATAAAAAAATGTATTAGTCTCAAGTGAGGCTTATGTTAACACTGGAATTTATTTACTGTGAAATTTCCCTAGTCCCTACAGGCCGGCACCTGTTTGTGCCAATGCAGATGACGAGAACGCATTCTGAATGTGTGAAGAAACCCACACAGTCACGGGGAGAACATGTAATCTTCGCATAGATAAAGACCCAAGCCAGGAATGGTCTCGGGTCCCTGGCGCTATGAAACAGTAATACCAACCATTCTGTTAGCATACTGCCCTCTCCACTTCATAGTATACGTCACATGTAGTTCAGAACAAGTAAGATTGATTGAATTCATTTCCTAAAGGACATTATTGAACCAGATTTAGTTTCAGAACAATTGATTATAGTTTTAGGGAGATCATTAGAATGTTAATTTTCTGATTGTCTTTTTCAATACAAATGGTGTGATTGAATCGAGGTCCCCTGATCTTTCCAGGGATCTCTTGATTAGTAATGACAATAACAGTGAAAATACCACTTTGTCACTGCCTTACCGTATAGGAAAGCATACGATTTTTGGCGGACGGGCCAGGTTAGCTGCGAAGGTGGTTTTGGCTTCGTGGATGAATCAAGAAGCAAAGTAGCAAAGTTTAAAGCAAAACGAAAAAACTGTCTAATTTAATATTGAGAGATGAAAGTTTCCCTTCTCGTAGAAAATCGGTGGTTTTTGAAAATGTTTTCCGAAATAAGTCATGAATGTTGTGTTTTAGAAGTCCTTTTGGGCATTACCTAAATGCTCTGGAGCTCAGTTTAAAACGCAGGGATCTGGACTGTTCCTTTGGATGTAGAAGACATAACAATCTCCACAGGTGTTTGACACAGAGAAAAAAAATATAAAACATATCCCATTTGGATGCTAATATATACATAATACTTTAATATTGTTGAATCGGTAAATATCCGACTCCCTCTGATTATTTTCGTAGCATGCACACGCATGATTGCAGCCTGTGTGTGTGACGATTTGTAAGAAAAAAAGTTAATGTCACAGCAATTACTCAGTGCAGTATATTGTTCGTACTTCTACTGAAAATATTTAGTCAGTAAAATTCTAATGTTCCTCTACTTGCAATCAGTTGAACATCCCTTAGTTATCCTCAATCTCTGTAGTTTTCGCTAAAGAACGCAGCATGAACTAAAAAAAAAAGCTTATTTCAAAACCTGAAGTCGAACTAGAGAAGTGCAGATGCCAACAGAAGCAGACGTGTCCACATGCGTATGACTTGACTCATGCAGATTCTAACTCTCGTGTTGACACGCCAAATGTAAAGTAATTATTTTTGAAAGAAAACAATTTACCAGCGCTTTGGTCCCGTTCCTCTGTCGGTGCAAAATAGAACAGTTAAATCAACTGCTGCCTCTATATCGCAACTCTATATCTATGAGAAAAAATATGCAGGACACCCATTCCAATTGTTTCAAAAGCTCGTTTTACTTACAAAAATGTCTGTAGAGAAGACAAATAAAAAAACTTTCAAGTCTCACACGCTAATGTCTGTAATCCACTGGTGTATTCTCCCATTGTTTGCATCAAATTATGAGACTGACCAGAGCCACTTTCAAGATGTATTTATCTAAAATGGATTTTTTTCAGTTGATGTTGACATTAGCGCTTTTAATAATCGCAAGGGTGCGTAGGTTTTGAGGATATGTGTTTGAAAGCTGTGGACGAGTGGCTGATAAAATGTTTTCTTTTTAGAGAGCAGGCACCAGTTTAATGGGCCGAATGCCTACACTTCGGCACTATAAGCATTTCATGATTACATGAAAATATAAATCACAGGTGCTGCGAGGGTCTTATTTATTAAAGATGCAATTGATTGAATATTAAAACAGCGAGGGCTAATTTAGCTGCTGTTGAAGGTAATAATTGTCAGGGAACTTACTGCCGATACCTGATGTGTTCCTTATGTTGAACAATGAACGTTTCAGTATCTAATGAACAATCTCCGGCAATAAGTGGACTTCCACACTTTTCACGTGATAATGAAGAGTTTGAAGGTTGTTGCAAATTACAACTTTATTTCAGTGACGATACTGTTTGACCATGACCTCCTGTAGTGACTTCGTGGCACTCAATTAACTGGCAACCAGATGCAAAGTTTTCTTTTTGACTACAAGCCACAATTCGTACCAATAGAAAACAAAAAAAAATGCCTCAGATTCAAAGTGACAGCAGTCTTGTTTGGCTCTCTGCAATAAATTAATGACTTCTTAACAAATAATTGCAAGTTATATTCAAATTGACATTTCCGAATAGTTTCGTTATTGTTAGACAATTATAGTAAATGGACTGATTTTTGTACATAAATCCATTGCACTGTATTTACTCTATTGATATTAATATAGGCTATCTCACAGTGACCATTCATCAATTTACCAGTGTATTTGTTTGCTTCTTTTTGAAGTACTCTGTATCCCAATGAACTTAACGAAATCGGCCAATTTGGGTACTTAGATTGTAAGTGCTTCTCTCAGTCAAAAACAAGTATAATGGACGTTTTCACTGAAGTCCTCTCATGACATACATCTGCCATTTTTTCCCCTGTCTTCCTTACGTAAGGCTTCAGTCCGACATAACCACGCCTGACTAACAGCACTTCAACAATCGTGGAATAAGCAATTTAGTTACATTTTACCGCAATTAACTATGTAGTAGCACAACCAATTTGATAACAGGGATTGCATATTAAGCTTTCGATCTGTTTTCTCACACAACATAGCTCCAGATAAATGATTTGTCTACCATTTTCCCTGACGATACATCAGCAAGCAAATGCCGCCGTCGATTCTTTGTCAATATTTTCGGAAACATATTTTATCTATAACGAAATCGATTTCCCAGAGGGCAAACAACGTTCAATTATTGGTCCCATGGCAATACTCTTAAATATGAATACATGAATTTGAACTATAATAATGACGCATGCGCGTAAACCTTACTCTCTGCATTTCAGTTCATGCACCAAAAACTATTTTTTTTCGGATAAATTTGAGGCCCTCGGTAAAATAGCTAACTGCCGAGGTCAATTAATTAATAAATTTGGAATTGATAATTAGTTACAATAATGTTATCTTCTGAAACGTCCTCCTTTGTCGTACAACACATTCCATTTTATTAAAGACCTTTCATGAAATGTATTTCCCATTATTTTCTACGTCTTCTCTATGTAGATTCTCAGTCCCACATAACCGCTAACACAACACTTCAACAATGGCGGATTTAGCAACTTAGTTGCTTTAAACCACAAGATTTTAAAAATAAAGTGCAGCAAACTAGAGTTCAGCGAAACTTACAATTTGACACTGAACTCTGCCAATCCTGCAGAATATTCCTTGTGTACGTGTGGTTTTGTCTCAAAATTTGGAAAGCTGTCCCATGTAAGATTCAAGCAGCAGACTGGTATAGTTCCTGTCAACAAATTCTATGTTACTTAACTATTTGAAACATTGCCATCAGCATCGCTTGCTGTGCACTTTGCTACTGGCAAGGTAAGGCAGCATAGTATATATGGTCGGGAAGAATTTCCTTTGGCAAGCATCAACATTTACTCTGGATTCCAAAAACGCTAATAAAATTAGACGAAAAAGTACACAAGAGGACATCCTTCTAATTGTTACGTACCCACCCAAACTCTTCCATCGACCGCAGCTGAGGATTTCTTTTCTTTTCTCATTCATGAGGTATGGATGCCGCTGGTTAGCCAGCATGAATTATCCATTCTGAGTTGTCAAAAGGCAGTTGAGAGACAACGAGATTGCTATGGTTCTGGACTTGCACGTCGTTCAGACGAGCTAAGGATAGAAAATTTCCTTCCCAAAGGGCATGAGTGTACCAAATCAGTTTTTCCGTCAATTGATAAAAGTTTCATAGTCATTAGTAATTCCTAATTCCAGACATTTTGCATTCAATTCAAATTCAGCGAACTGCAGTGGCGGGATTCGAACTCAGGTTCCTAAGACATTAGTTGAATTTCTGGATTAATTGTGGAGCAACGCTACTACTCGTTGATTGAGGCTGACACGGTCAGAGAACGAAAGTTATGTGTAACGAATAAATACATAATATCAAATATGTATCAGCAATGCCACTACACAACAAGGTGACTGATTCCGGTATTCGGTTACTGCTTGACTTTGCTTGTGCATGGTGCTGATGGAAGCTACAAAAGATAAAACGCTCCTTGAAAACTTCATCAGTAATTAAACTATCGCTGCTGAATGTACCAATGATTCAAGTGCTGAAGTAAAAACCAAGCATCCGTTTCGAGAAAGTGTATTGTTTTCACATTCAATCGTCCCGTGATTGGGCTGGAAGGACAGGAGAAAGTACTAATTGCTGAGGTTTAGAGAAGATGTAACAATTTATTTCTGGTCATCTGCAGGGCATTAAAATCAGCAAAATTGTATTCAGCCATAATCTACAATGGAATGACTCGAACATTAACCTGAAAAACTGGATTGATAGCGTTACAATGAAGACATCAAGTCGGTATTGTAGATGTAGCAGCATGCACAATTAATTGAGGTGTCAACCTTGTTTATTTACAGGGCATGGCTGCTTGCATTCTGGGCAGTTGAAGCAGCTGGTGATCTACCTGCAGATGACCGATTTGGTTCAATATGTGTACTCCTGATTCATTCAATCGTGAGTAATGGTGAAAAATTTAATAACTTAAGAGAGAGAATAGACTAATCCCCAGAGTACTCCAAACATGGATGTTGGCCCAGTGTATCAGACCAAATGACGAGGCAGAAACATTTTTTTTCAGACAGAATGGCCATAACCTCTATCTCGTTCTTGGTTTCCTAGCATCATCAACGCTCGTCTTCAGATAATTCAATGCAATTCGGGAGGAGATGGCTGAATCAAGCCCTGGCAACATTCTAGTAGTATGTAATGGCTGTCATACGTAAGGACAGTTCCCAAAGTGCTAGCCTGTCATTAGTTAGAATATTACTGGAGCAACAAATCACTGGAAGCAGGGCAACAATGAAAAGGGAAATAACCACCTGACCAGTCTATTGCCGATCACAAGTATAGACATTACGTGTGCCATCGACTGAGTTATAAAGGAACGCTTAGAAGTTGATCATATAAAGACTGACGTCATAATTCACCAGCGCAACTCAGTTCCTCGCATAAGTTTAGCGTTTCTCCTAGTATTGTTCAACTGAAAGATGTGGGCTTTCATGGCTCATCGAACATCTGGCACAAATTCATGTTTTCCATTTCCCTTGAGCAAATGGTGATGAGCTGTTTTCTCCAAATAATGTTACACCTGTGGTACAGCTACAGTATCCCCACTGTTAGGACTTTCTTTTTTAAGTACACTAATAATTACTTACTGATTTTTTCACGAAGCCGTCCAAGTTCTGGAAATGTGCGAAAATATATTGGAAATAAGAATTCCAAACTACATATGGGATGGCATCGCACACGATTATCTCTGTGATATACCATGTAACAATGCACGAAAATAAATGATTATTTGGAGATAAACTATACATGTCAACAGCTTAAAAAAACGAAAAATGAAGGTGTTACTATGAGGATCGTATCAGTCCTTTCATCAGTTTATCATCTGATGCAACACTCATGAAGAAATTTAGGAGAGTTAAATGAATGTGATAGTGCCTTAGGGTTGTATGGTCTGGCGGAGAGCCACACTGCTCTGAGGCAGCAACAGGTATTATGACTATTTATTTTCATGATTCGTGCGAGTAGTAAATATACCTCCTTGTTGATGTGCATGAACCTGAAGTTGGGCATGAGCATGTCATGGTTCATGTGGAAACAACCAGATGTACAGATGTAAGAATGATATTCTGAAAGCAATTTCACAATTCTGGATGCAATTTTATAGGCAGAACCCAAAATTCAATTAACTATGGGCCACAGTCACAAATTACAATTATGGTTGACTCGTGGAGGTTTGGGGAATAATATTGTATTTTTTTAGCAGCGCATGTCAATCAACACATGAAACGTTTCCTGTCAGAGGCAGAAGTGTGTTGTAAAGATACAGTGAGGTAGCGCATTAGTGCTGAAGGAGGTGTGTGCGGTGGGGTAGGAAGCGGGCGGCGGGGACAGGGGAAGGACTAAGCAAAATCCCTGTGGAGTGATTATTAAAAGTCATCTTAAGAACGAAAGATTTTTCAACTCAATGTGACAGTGCAGATATATCAAAGCGAACCACATTTGGACGAAATGTGATGACTGAGTGAACGAGAATATTGTATGCATGGATCAGAGCTAGGCAGACATGTTTCTTAAAAATATCCCAGTAGAAATAAATGGTTTAATTCCAATCTCTATTAGACATGGAAAAAAAAAAATGAAGTTTGAGCGATGCCTATTTACGTGCCAATGAAAGTTTGAAAGAAAACAAAAGAAAACAAAATAGAATAACCCGTGGAATAAGGCATGTAATAAAATATAATGGAATGATTTTTATTTTCAAAAGAATCTTCCTTCATAGAATGAACAAAGACGAAGAATGAAAGGATAATGGAAACAGAAAATTACGATCTTGTGGGTCAATAAGAAAACGAAAATATACACGAGGATATGAGAATATAGATGTCCTGACATATTAATCATAATATTTCATACAATATATTTATTATTTTCCATAACGAATTACCCAAAAAGGAACGGTTTGCTGTGACATTTCAGAATGCATTTGGGAGTCAAGAGGCAAGAACAATGCATTTCACACTGTGGAGCACAAAAAAGTAGGATTTTCAATTTAAGGGCTAATGCTATTGAAAAAAGTATGCTGGAATATCGACAGAGATAGAGTAAAGACATAATATTAGAATCAGGGCATTGAATTTGGGAGACATAGAATCTTTTCAGTGTAGACGGAGGTCATTTCGTCCATCAAGTCTGCTCTGACAGTCTAACAGAGTACCTTGCACAGGTCATCTTCCAGCCTTATGCACAGAAACCCACACATTTATCGTGACTAATCCATCTAATCTACACATCTGTGAACGCTAAGGGGCAATTTAGCCTGGTTTATCCAAATAAGCTGCACATCTTTGGGCGGTGGGAGGAAACCAGAGAACCAGGAGGAAATTCATGCAGAGAGGGGGAGATGGGCAAGCTCAACACAGTCAGTCATCCAAGGCTGGAATTGAACTCGGGTCGTTAGTGCTATGAAGTATCAATGCTAACTATAGTGCCACTGTGTCATCCAATCTGCAACAGCGGAGTGCTGCATTAATCAGAGTTACAACCTTTACATTTTGAACCAAACTTCACGACAGTGCCGCACGCCATGATTAATTTACGTACTTTTGTTGTTAGTGCAAATTTAATCGTTAATGCAGAGCATTAAGGGTGGAAAGAGAGAATGCATTCATGAATGAGAAACACGTTTGAACGGTGTAAAGTGCATAGAAATCCAAAGTAATTCAGTTCCGAACATGGGAAATAATTCATTCAGCATGGATTTTGAACATAATTTAACAGGAACTTCATTGTCTGCGGATTCAAACCATAAATATTTAAGCAAATCAGAAAGAATACTAGATCCGACCAATAGACGTGGAATTACATCATTTATTTTAATTTCTGGCTTACTTGTTGTTGTAGTCACTTCAATGATGCACCAGATACCCAAAATAATCTTACGTCATTTTGATTATTAAAATAAAACATTAATCGAAATGTTATGTGCCAGGTGTCAAGTAATTCATATCAAAGACACTGCATCAGGATATCGTGATTCTTTTTCCTCTGACATGTAATCCAAAGGCGTCAAGATGCATTGGAAATTGTAATATGTAAAGATCGATTATCTTTCGTTGTCTTTTTGAGTAAATGATTAGATAGACGATTTGGAGTTCAGAAACAAATTAGTGTGTCAAATTTCGTCGATGACATGAAGATAAGTGGCGGAATAAAGCGTGCAGAGGACACTGGAAATCTGCAGGGGGACATCGTTTAAATTGGTAGGTAGGCGTTTGGCAGATGGAGAACAATTTGAAAAATGTGAGGGCATTCATTTTCGTAGGAAGAGCAGCAAAATAAACCATTAAAATGGTAACATATGCAGCATACTGCATGGAGGGTAACCTGGTTTTCCCTGTATCGAAAAAAGTCAATTTGTAGGTGCAGCAAAAAATTAAGAATGAAAATGAAATATTGTTCTTCATTGCTAGAAGGATGGTGATTACAATCAGGGAGGTTATGTACCAGGTGCATAAGGTACTGGTGAAGTCACATTTGCATACTGTTTACAGTTTTGGCCCCCTTACTTGAGAAAGAATGTGCTGAAGGGATTTCAGAGCCGATTCTATCGATTGATTCCGGGGTTGAGAAGGTTGGCTTATGAGGATAGACTGAATAAGCTAGGAATATACTCACTGCAATATGTAAGTATGAGGGGAGGGGGGGGGTGCTTAAGAAAAAAAAAATCCTATTTAGGAAGGGAACAGGTAAGATAGTAACAGAGAGGCTTCTTCCACGGGATGGAGGAACTAGAAGTAGGAGGCATCATCTGAAAATAAAGAGCAGCAGATATTGGGTGT
Source organism: Sphyrna mokarran (assembly GCA_024679065.1). Lineage (NCBI taxonomy): Eukaryota > Metazoa > Chordata > Chondrichthyes > Carcharhiniformes > Carcharhinidae > Sphyrna > Sphyrna mokarran. The sequence continues at coordinate 100,865,808 of JAGIQG010000009.1, forward strand.
GTGGAATTCCTTGCTCAGTGTTGTAGCTAAAGCTTGCCTTAGTGACTGTATTTGGGCAAATATTGACAGATTTATGAGCACTGAAGTAATTAATTATTACACGTGGGATAATGATAGGAGTGGAATCTAGGAAATGATCAGTCATAAATGTACTCACATTGAATGACGGAACAGGCTCTAGGGGCCATATTACCCACGGCCCCCACCCCCCTCCTCCCCTCTCCCCCTCCCCCAGTTGCCATGTTATGTTATGTTGTATTCTGTTGTGTCATGTTTTGTTATGAATAGACATATAAATGCAAATATACAGTTGAATACTATACCCAAGTCTTTCAAACGCAGCAGTGCCTCTATAAATCAAAGCACAGCATGGGGCATAAGCATCAATGTATTCGTATTACTTCACATTGTTAGGAGAATAATATATTGAAGAGGGAAGTTTGTAACCACTTAATACGTTTTACATTAATACACACATTATCAAAAAAGTTGCATATTCTGAGCTCATAAGCTAATGAGACAAATAATATGGATGCAGTAAGAATATTAAACAAGTAAATATGATTTAATATATACGCATATACAATTTAATGTATTTTAAGTATTGTGTGAATCATTGCTCATTTCACAGAAAACAGATTACCGACAGAGATGATGGGGAAAAAGACGATTAGTTCAGTGCCAATGCCTATAAACTATGTAGTTGGCAAAATTCATTTCAGAAAATTTCTTATGAAGTAATATATTTCGCAAAATTATGGATACGTTTATTCGTTGTGCAGACTCAGAATGAAGAAGTGCCCGTACAGACGGTCACGTATTTTATCAGCTTGACAATGAACCCTTGGGAATGTTCATTCTGACCCCTGTAGTAATTGTCTAAGGTAACCCCAAAACCAGGAAATGACTGTCGATAAAACAATTAATTCAAATTATCTCCAAATATGCATTTTATTGCACAAACGTTTGTCAGCGTTTTGCAAGACGACTGACCATGATGTCTATCTGAACACCGCTTATATTTCTGTGTCAACTACGTATTGATTCTGTTTCCGCATAAGCAATCACCTCCAAAGTTCGTTCTGTGTAATTATTAAGTATACCGTTTCTATGAGACTGCTTGTTTTTCAGAAGGATCAATGTTGTTTGAAATAATTCAACGCCTTGTACTTTATTTTATGTATCACATCCGATGATGGTGCATTGTTAATCAGCCTTCTGCTAAGCATCATTCAAATAATGTAGAAAACCATGAGCCGAGTATTCAGATTTGAACTGGGCAGCATATTTCCATTGTTATATTATCTGACTGTTTGCCTCACTATCCATCTATTCGGATATGTAGATGCCAGATACTTGTATTTTTTAAGTCTTTTTATTCTGGTTTAGCGAGACATGCAGAGCAATATATTGGCGTTTTTTGAAGCAAGTGCATGCTATGTTCTCACGAGTTTGAATGTGATGGGGGGAGGGGGTAAAATTCATTTTCCATTCTCAAATTATAGAAACAAGAAAAGTTTATATTGAGAGACAAAAATGCTCACCAATATCTTTCCGAATTATTTGTAATTCCTTTAATTCTAAAATAAAACAGCCAAATTTGTATATACTGTGACTGTAAGCCAAAAAAAAAACATCACTAATTTGCAAAACTCCCCTAAACTATCTGCAGAAAGAGGATACGGGGAACGAACGGGAAATGTGTTTGGTGATGGAATCACGCTGAAGCGGTTGTAAATGGCGGAGGATTCTGGTTTGCAAGTAGAGGCTGGTGCGGTCACATGTGAGGCCGAGGGGAAACGATCCGTCTTCTAGGAGTTTATAAAGGGGGACAGAGGTAAATTTGACGGTATGGGGTTTCAAAACTATTGCGGGTTTCTGATGTGCTTATGATCGGTTGAAGCTCAGATTCGTCGTTTTGGAAGCTTGTGTCGCCTAAAGAAGAATATCTGCAGTTGGTTTGGGATCTACATGTAGAGTTGGGCTGTAGCGGGGATTGCATGGGAAATTCTATTTGAGTTGGGAGATTGGGAGAAGTGGAAGATATTATGTGGTAGAAACCATAGAGATGTGATTTACACTGAGCGAGAGGGGCATTTGGAGATTCCTGGGAATCTTAAATGTCTGACAAATCACACGCCTGAATTGGTCTTGGCGCTGCAAACGGCTGGATTTTTTACCAGTAAAGATTGCATTATTATCACAGTTTTCTTTGCGATTTTTAGCATAACGCTGTTAGAAAAATCAAAGTTAAAAATTTTCAAAAGTGCCGTGGGAGGCACGAACATTAAAAGACATAATTAGACACGCAAACATATCAAAACTTGTAAAATATAACAAGGAAAATTAGAAAGCACCATCAAATATTCAATATAATATGAACATTTGAAACAGTGTGCGACAGAAAACGCGAAAAAATGCAGATATTAAGGTTTCGAATCGAATGATCACAAAATAATGTGAGGTGACATCAAGAGAAGCATTGAGAAATGAAACATACACCGTAAGTGTTCAAATTAATGGAAGACACTTAGCACATCCTCGTTGGACAGAAAACAGAAAGACAAACGGTGATAAATATTAGCTTATCTTCCATATTTGTGTGAAATTTAAATTGTGCATGTATTTTTGTTGTTGGTGGCAGAAATGTTGGCGGGTTAATTGATGGCACATGGGGCAGTATTTAGTGTCGTTTCCTATTCCTGTGGACGTCTCCCCCACGGATATATACTATGACTGAATTTGCAGATCGGTGCATTTGTTCTTGTTTATAGCATACGAATTACCTAATCTTGTTTGTTTTTCATGTATCACTGATGAATGGTGATCCAGAAGAATTATTAACTTTGCTTCTACCTGTAAGGGCACGGCAAGATCTAAAACGAACTTCCAGTATCTTCCATGTAAGATTTCGGAAGTTTCTAGTTTGGATTGTAACTGTTCTCTTATTCAATTTGTTTCAGCAGAAGAAAAAAACAAGTGCTCACCAGTTTTAGAATGCAAAATCCGTTCTTCTGTCGATAAACAAACAATACTAAACAATTGGAATGAACATATTACAAGATTGTCCTTAGAATTTAACATTAGACCAACAATATCAGAAATATTTGTTTTACTACTTAATGCCTATTTTCCAGCACGTATTTCTTGCCACGAATTCGTACTTATGCACGTTTTGATTATGTCATTTATTTGTCCTGAAATTCATGATCGCATCTAATTTTACTGGAGGTAAAATGACTCTCCTGATAAATATGTCCTCATGACATTCCATGATTTAGTCTTAAAATTAAGTCCAACATTTCGTTTTGAGAAACAAAATGAAGTTGGCTTTCCTCGTAATAAATGAAAATGGTTGAAGAACTGCATGTACTGCAATTTGTTTTGTTCAGTGATGAGCTTGATGAGAAAACCTTTGAAAACGTTGCACAATATCCTCCGAAGGCGATATGCAATCACAATGAAAGTTCATTTGAACAAAGTGTCGGCTTTATCGGTGTATCCTGTGAAGGAAAAGACCTTTCACTACTTAGACGACTTGAGAGGAGTTATATCCTCCAGTAAATAAATGCTAATTGAAGTCAAGAATTATCCGTGACAATGTGGTGATTTCACGCATACATGATTTTGTCTCAAAGTCCTGTATATTTGGAATGTTTACATCTTTTACACAATTCTCTCACTGGTTTAGTGGCAAGACCTGCACTCAGTGGCTCACCACTTTTTTTTTTCTGATGGCAACATTTATTTTTGTCGCAAGACCATTCTAAACCCATTTGCTTTGATATCGCAAATATTTTCTATTGTCGAGTCCCATATTGTAATTAATGGGAATACAATCAAGTCTACAAAATGCATTATTAACTATTTGCACTTAGTTCCATATGATTCAATTTATAGCTCCAATCTTAGGAAAAACAGGAGGGGTTGAGTGACTTACAGTTGCAGTGACGATACCGTTTTTTAACATCACACTGCTCACTCATCTACTGAAACAACCAATCTTTCATCATTCAAAGCGTTACAGAACTTGGCAAAATAATGTTTCCAAGTATGTCATTGCAGAATTATGATGATCTGCTTGATTCATGACACTGAAGACATGTCAACATGTATAGATACTAATAATCGAATTAATGCCACGCTTAGTAAAATGTTATATATTTAAACATGTCCCAATTTTAAACCCTTTTTGACTTCATTCTCCCACATAAAGGATGTTGCGGTGATAGGGGGAGGGTCGGGAGGGACGGGGGTGTGCGTGAGGAGGGGGCAGCTCTTGGAAGTTCCCAGGTAAGCATATGCCATTTGATTGCTGAGCAGGTTTAACTGAACCTGAGCAATTCTAGCAAGTATCAAACAGAACAATTTAAATCATTAACTTGTGAAGATTCAGCAACTTTGACACAAATACAGCTCGGCTCATAGGTCCCTAGTGAGTCATTTTGTGTGGCATTGATGTCCTGGGGAATTACTGCAGGAAGAGTTCATGCACAGGCCTTCCTGGAATTGTGCAAGAAAGCTAACTTTCTCTGGGTAACTTTTCTTGGCCAAAAGCATATAACAAAGCGATTAAGGCCATTAACCATTGAGAACTCTGCCATTTCCACCGTGACATTTTTTTTTCCTGAAATAGCATGAAGACACGAACTTTTAACTTAATTGTAGTTCTACTCAACTCCATTACCGAGCCCTACACACTCAGCGAAGACACGGCTATACCGATCTTAATGCCAACTTCAAACTCACAGAACATACAGCAGAACTCTCACGTGACACCAACCCCAACATTCAAATGGATGACAGTTACCTTCCACGCCTCGCCCCACAAAGAAAACACACCTGCCGGACAGATTGAACCCAACAATAAACATCTACATATACCTGACCTGACTTATATTATTTACCCTTGTCTGAGTGAGGAAAACCTGCCTGCTGATCCAAAATACTGCTTGGGTTCAACAACACCTTACCCTTCAAAACTCAAACCTCCCAACCCCACACTAGCCCCATTATAATCCAACTGCGACAAACCCTCTGGTCCTTCTTTGGCTCCGAGTCTGGGATATGTTTGGCGTTCATACCCAAAGGCCTCAATATCACTTTATGACAGGAACATACTGCGATTGCCGGTTGGACATTGGCCACGATAGGTTCGGTACTTTTCTTGGATTATCCAAAGTTAGTAGCTAAATACTTTTGAGCAGTTTAAATTATTGACAATCATTTGCCTGCTGATTGTCAGAAGTGTCATTTCCAAAAAAAAGAACATTGTTGCAATTTCTGTGTAATAGATCAAGTATGTCACTTGTTTAACATTTCGTAAGTTCATATTTTCAAGATATTATTTTTAGTATTCCTTTGTTTCAGAAAGAGCTGTGAACTGCAAAACAACGAAATGTTTAAAACTGAAATTTGGTCATAAGTTTGATTTAGTGGCTTCTGGTCATTATCACATTTGCCTTAATTTGAATGGAAACGAGTTTCAGCTCAGCTTCACTCAATCCATCTTTTTATCAAGAAACAATCATTGGTAACCACATTTTGCTCTATCCTGCATTTTATTCATCGCTACTCACCATCTACTTTGACGTGCTCCAGAAAATCTGAAGGAAATTATTGAACAGGCGTCCATCAAAATATTTATTGCTTGAAGAATGTAAGTAAAGATTCTTATTTAGCAAATTCAATAAAAAAAAATGCCGGAAACATACTTCCGAAAGCCGAAAATCCTGACAGGGCAGTTTACCTGACTCGTTCTTCTTCAGTTGTTTCTCTTCAATTGGACAATTATATTGTTATTGCATAATAATGACGTTAAAGCACAATCTATTACCGAATTTCGTCATTTCAACCAAAACACGGAACAAGGAATTTGAGGAAGAAAATATACATTAATGGAAGTTGGCAGCATTCCAGAACGAATGACTGCGGAAATAGATGGTATTATTGATTCAGAATGCATTAACAAATTGACTGATAAAACTTAATCTAGCTCACTTTTTCCACAAACATGTGAATCAAGATCAAGAATTCGATTAACAGCTCGCACGGGCACAAACGGGTCTGAGATACATATTTCTTAACTGTGTTTAATAATTTATTTAACAAACGTTTGTCATTATAGCTATCACTTCAGGTTTTTTTTAGAGATTTGTCGAAAATAATTTCAGTTAGAGGGTGGCGAAAATATATTGGGGGCGTTCAAATCTTTAAAGAAGAATTTTGATGAGAACGTGAAATACTGCAAAGTGGCAGACTAAGTGTTGGAAATTTACTAAAATATGCAGTTGCTTGTTCAAGGCACGATCGTCCGAAGGGGCACTTTCTATGATGAAGACTTTGCCTCTATTACATCTTCTTACCTGCGCTCTGCAAGGCTTCGTTGGCATGGTCTAATTCTGAAAAAGAAAAACAAATTATTATCGAAGTGCAGCAAAATGCACAACAGTAATGCAGTGCTTATTTTATTGCAAGCTAAGACTATATTATCGGACAACAAATTTTATGAAATTGGGCACACAACATGGAAGCAGACTAAAATTACACTTAGAACCTCCCCACTAAAGGTCACAAAAGAACAGACACAGACTAGCAGGAAACAACATGCTTTTAGAATGCAAATGAGAGCTAGCACACAAGGAAAGCTGGACAGGATGGCACCTACAGGAACTAAATTAAAAAAAAAACACATCCCTACCCCATTAAATCAGAGTTCTTTCGGCACAGTTCGATTTTATGTCCTGCCTGCACCTCCGTCGACGTAAAAGAAAATAAAGCTGTGCCATTATTGAAGTAAACTCAGGGTCCGTAGTGGTCGTTTTGCCCACTCGCGCTAACAAATACGTTAATTATTTGATGGCAAAGGGCATATATTCAAAATAGATACAACAGGGAATTCTCGGTATTGGACAGGAAGGATTAGTTTAATTCAGTAATATTACTTGTATTATTCGATTTGCTAACATTCGATATGAATATTAGCATTATTTTAGTGGACTAAAGCCTATGAACTGACAAGAAACAATTTTTTCCCTCCCCACCCCACTCCCAACCCGCCAACACACACACACACACACACACACACACACACACACACACACACACACACACACACACACACACACACACACACACACGAAGACGAAGATTACTAGTTGAATAAAGCCCGACGAAAGCTTTAAAATTATTGCAAATTTATCGTAGTAGACCTGTTTGCCAACTGAGATTCCTATGGCTCCTCAACGAAATAGTTGGAACTATCTAAGGTGAAAGAAGTATGACTGAATATCATAAATCTCTAGATATGTCTTTGAGGCCGCTGTATGAAACTGGCAAGCAAGAACTATATATTATGAGGAATAATTTGGAACAATCAATAGAAGTAACCTCACGGAATGCTAAGAAATGAATTGTTGCATGCATGTCCTTGTCCTCTAGAGTGATTATGAGGTATATAAAGAATAACATAGCAGGTTTTAAAGTTCACAAAACGTCCCTAGAGGTTTATATCAGAATACAGTGTATGATAGTGAACTTTAAAAAAAAAGATCATCATTAAATGGTTGATGTAACATAACTCCTTAAATGAGGAATCTAGAATAGGGAGCCCAACAGGTCTAATGATTTGGCAACCTAGGCGACTGGTGATAAGCAATAGAGAAACAATTAAAATACTTTAAGGGCAGTGATCAAATTTATACAAACACCAAGATTTCTGAGGTTTGCAATTCTCGGAGAGATGGCAAGAAGAGAATTGATGACTCATGGAAGGAATTTTAGGTAGGATTTTTTTTTAAATTTGTTGACTGGCTACAGAATAGTAGAATTCAGGGATCAGTGGGCTGACAGATGAATGAAACTTTCAATGCAATAATATAACATGAATGAATCTATGTTTTCATTTTTTTTGTATTTTTCACGATAAACAGTAAATGAAGACAAAAAATTCATGGCAAACTGAAAAGTGTAGCATGATCAACCAATGTTTTCTAAAAGTAAAAACTAAATCACGAATATGGAATATAATGCAATGGCGGATTGGAACTGGTTGGGCTATTTAAACTTTACTCCGAACGATTAAGCACAATAGGAGACTTTGATTTTAAATACCTGAAAAATCAATAAGAAAATGTCTAGACATAGGGACTTGGAATGTTGTTGAGCAGCGTCTGGATTTTTTTGGGAATAAAATTGAGAAATCAATGAAATCTGCAATAAGGTGATGAGCCTGCAGAGACGTTTGATTGCTGAGACGTTTGCACATTTATTACTCGTGTTCGACTGAAGCGGGGGAGTGGGTGGGCTATGTGCTGATGCAAAACACAGTTGGACCAGATTCTATGGCTCAGAAGCTTACTTCTGCTTGAATTAATTAATTTGAATACAACTGCCCTTCCTCATGAAGGTGGAAGTGTTTTCAGACACTTCTGATTGAATTTGATCATCTAATCCCTCGGTTTACAACTTGCAGGTTCACAAGTCTCTGCAGGTGTCAGTACAGGTGGAGAAAGTGATAAAGAAAGTGTGTGGTATGTTAGCCTTCATAGGAAGGGGTATAGAATACAAGAGTAGGAGTCTGATGTGACAAGTGTATAGAACGTTGGTTAGGCCTCACTTGGAGTACTGCGTCCAGTTCTGGTCGCCGTACTACCAGAAGGATGTGGAGGCCCTGGAGAGAGTGCAGAGGAGATTTACCAGGATGCTGCCTGGTATGGAAAGGCTGTCTTACGAGGAAAAATTGAACGCACTGGGGTTGTTTTCCCTTGAAAGATGTCGGCTGAGAGGGGATCTATGAGAGGTATATAAGATTATGAGGGGTATAGATAGAGTAAATGGTGGTAAGCTTTTTCCACCAGTAGAATCGGATAGAACGAGGGGTCACGGCCTTAGGGTGAGGGGGGCTATGTATAAGACGAATATTAGAGGGCATTTTTTCACACAAAGGGTAGTGGGGGTGTGGAATGCGCTACCGAGTGGGGTGGTAGGAGCAGGCACGCTAGGGTTGTTTAAGGGTCTCTTGGACAGCCACATGAGCGGTCTGCAGATAGAGGGATATAGGACGACTGTTTAAATACTTTGTTTGTTTCCACAGGCTATTCGGTCCACCTTGTTGACCAATAAGGCACATGCATTCGGCAGGTCGTGCGAGGGCTTCTCTTGGATGTTACTTCAGGAGTGGCCTAGTGCTTCACGTCGTTAGTGTATGCTTAAACTGGACCATCAGATGGACAACGTGACAGCTCAGAGACTATCGCTGTTGCTGTGCAGACACATGGATTTGGGCCTGTGTCTGCGGGAGTTTGCGCGTTCTCCCTGTGGTTGCGTGGGTTTTCTCCGGGTGCTCCGGTTTCCTCCCACATCCCAAAAATGTGCTCTTAGGCTGATTGGGTAACAAATTGTCCCTATATTGGTCTCTATATGTCATTAAGACGTTAGGACGGCGGCGCGGGCTCGTTGGGCCGAAGCGCCTGTTTCCCGTGCTGTGTTGTTCCTTGTTCTTTGTTGTTCTTTGGTTTACCGTTGAAGCAATTAATAAAACATGTCCAAATTGCAAACGTGACAGTTCAAAAATTGTGCGTGAGTTCGTATTTATGTCAGGCAAAATGTTTAGACAGGATATTGCAGACATCTGTCAGCGGTTCAGGATTTGAACAACATGTAACAGGATTTGATCAGTAATGAATGTAATGTTAGCTGTCCTTGGATGTGGTCTAGGACAATGACGGATTGCGAATGGTGCTGGCTTCCCCTTGGCCTCCCATTTGGCGTGGAAGAATAATGAAAACAGACATCTCGGACTATTTTGTTTGATTTTGTTCAGTAATCTTTTTTTTCTAATTTAAAATGTGAAAGTTTATGCTTTAGCTTTTATTATAAAAAACGGAATTCAGATGTATTTTTTAAAATGTTTCAATTGTCTTTGAATATCTGAAAATACGCAGTTTCATGCTTGTGGGATGTAACATCCTTCCGATCAGTCAGGATATCACTCGAATAGTGGAACCGTCTGATGATAAGGCATGAATAAACTTTTCAGGAATGTATTAGTCGTGAAACAATCCATGCCAGGCAGTGTTGCATATTAGACGTTGCCTGCATTACTGATGGCCTGAATAAAATTTGCAAAACTATGTTTGCGTTAAGTGTTTCATGATCATTTCATACAGAATAGCTCATTCTAAGTGGGTTGTTTTTTTTTAATACAACTATTGGCCATGAAACCACTGAATATTTAGATTGGGAACATTAGCATTAACAATTGCTGCTTAAATCACTACTGATCAGAATTCAGGGCAGCTTGTTCTTGTAAGGCCAAGGGTTGTCAGGTAAGAGATTCTTGGATAACTAACGACGTTGTGAATATAATATAAGAAGGAGAATAAAAAAAAAACACATGCAAGGCTCAGGAAGCTAAAATCGGATAAGACCGACGTTATATAAAGAAAGCAGGAAAGAACTCAAACAAGGTAAAATTGAAGCAGAGACCATGAATTGACATTGGTAAGTAGGGTTAAAAATAATCTAAAGTCATTCTCTACATACATTAAAAACAAAACAGAACGAGGGAGATGCTATAACCGCATGGACAAAGGTGGAATCTTGTGCTTATAATCAGAGAATCTAGACACATTACTAAGTGAGTACTTTTCATCAGAAACTAGCAAGGCGAAAAAATATCGGTGGGAGTGAAACGAGTGTGCAGCATACTAATATGCCAGAATATTTTGAGGTCAAAATGGAAGTTTTATTGGGGGTCATGAAATACACTAATGTGGATAAGACCCAGGGGCCGAATCGCACCTAATCCAGGTTATTGAGAGAGCCAAGAGAGGAGGTTGCTGGCTACTTGATTTTTTTTTTATCCTTGCTCGCAACTGGAGAGGTCCTAGAGGACTGTAGAGTAGGAAATATTGGCCTCTGTTCAACAAAGAAGGAAAGGGTTAACCCATAAAATCATAGACCAAAGAGTCTCATTTTGGGTGGCAATCTATTGGAGTAGATTCTCAGAGAGACACGATTTTACCTAGGTTTGGAAAATCATGTCCTAATTAATAAAGTCAACATAGACTGGCGTGGGCAAGGACACGCCTTACTAAATTGATTTTTTTGAGGAGGTGACGAATGTGACCAAAGTGGTTCGAGACACATGTGCACATGGATTTTAGTAAGGCATTTGATAAGCAGTTTTAAAGTAGTTTCGTACAGAACATTTATGTGCATGGAATACAACGTGTTTTGGCTGATTGTGTTCAGAATTTGCTTGCTATAGAATTCAGAGAATACAAAGAACAAAGAACAAAGAGCAACACAGAACGGGAAACAGGCCCTTCGGCCCAACGAGCCTGCGCCGAAGTCCTAACGTCTTAAAGACATATAGGGACCAATATAGGGACAATTTGTTACCCAATCAGCCTAAGAGCACATTTTTGGGATGTGGGAGGAAACCGGAGCACCCGGAGAAAACCCACACAACCATGGGGACAACGCGCAAACTCCCGCAGACACAGGCCCAAATCCATGTCTTTGCAGAGCAACAGCCATAGTCTCTGAGCTGTCATGTTGCCCATCAGATGGTCCAGTTTAAGCATACACTAACGACGTGAAGCACTAGGCCACTCCTGAAGCAACATCCAAGTGCAGCCCTCGCACGACCTGCCGAATGCATGAACCGAATAACCTATGGAAACAAATAAGATATTTAGACAGTCCTGCTATATCCCTCTATCTGCAGACCGCTCATGTGGCTGTCCAAGAGACCCTTAAACAACCCTAGCTTGCCTGCTCCCACCACCTTACTCGGTAGTGCATTCCACACCCCCACTACCCTTTGTGTGAAAAACTGCCCTCTAATATTCGTCTTATACATAGCCCCCCACCCTAAGCCGTGACCCTCGTTCTATCCATTTCTAATGGTGGAAAAAGCTTACCACCATTTACTCTATCTATACCCCTCATAATCTTATATACCTCTAATAGATCTCCTCTCAGCCGACGTCTTTCAAGGGAAAACAACCCCAGTGTGTTCAATCTTTCCTCGTTAGGCAGACCTTCCATACCAGGCAGCATCCTGGTAAATCTCCTCTGCACTCTCTCAAGGGCCTCCACATCCTTCCTGTAGGACGGCGACCAGAACTGGACGCAGTACTCCAAGTGAGGCCTAACCAACGTTCTATACACTTGCAACATCAGACTCCTACTCTTGTATTCTATACCCCTTCCTATGAAGGCTAACATACCATATGCTTTCTTTATCACATTCTCCACCTGTATTGACACCTTCAGAGACTTGTGAACCTGCACCCCCAGGTCTCTCTGCGTCTCTACACTCCGGATAGTTTTACCTTTTATCCTATAACTCCCCTCTACATTATTCCGGCCAAAATGCATCACCTCGCATTTATCCTGATTAAATTCCATTTGCCATCTATCTGCCCAATCTAACAGCCTATCTATGTCCTGTTGTATTGCCTGGCACTGCTCCTCAGTTCCCGCAATATTCCCGAATATTGGTGGAAGAGTGGTCTTCTGGCTGGAAGCCCGTGATTAGTGGTGTTCAACAGGGAACATAGAACGTTACAGCGCAGAACAGGCCATTCGGCTCTCGATGTTGCGCCGACTAATTGAGAAAAAGCAATGACCCTCTAACCTAAACCATTCCCTTTTCATTCATAAACCTATCCACTGAACACTTAAACGCTCCCAAACTTGGCGCATCTACAACTGCTGCAGGTAAGGCATTCCATACCCTTACCACCCTCTGGGTAAAAATCCGGATTGGGACCTCTGCTGTTTATCGTACATTTAAATGACTTGGTCAAAAACATAGATTGAAATTTACTACATTTGAAGATGGCTGAAAGGTAGGTTGTGTTGTGAATAGTGCAAAAAGTTGTCAAAGGACACAATCATGTAAATATTAGCTACACGTATGGGTGACGAAATAGCAGGTGATGTTTAATATAGGCAACTATGAAGCGATGCACTTTGGGAAATCGGATTTTAAGAGTAAGTATAAACATAATCGCACGACGCTGAGCTGCACTTAGATATGGAGATATTTGGGCTTCAAGTCTATAGGTCATTGAATTTGACCACACAATTAGATGTTGTCGTAAAGAAGGTGTATGCCAAGCTTGCTTTTATTGTTGAGGACATTGAGCAGAATAGAGAGGATGGCATATTTAGTTTAATAAAATTTTGGATAGGGCATATCTGGAGCATTATTTTCAATTCTGATTGCAAACTACAATAAGGATGCAAAAGCTTTGGAGAAGGTCCTGATGAAGTTGCCAGAATGCTGCTAGGATGAGAAGGAATGACTGATAAAGAGAGGTTCGGCAAATTGAACAGTTTTTATTTTTGCTCATTAGAATGTCCGAGGCTGAGGTAGGACCTGATTCATGTCTAAAGAGTTATGAGATGCATAGATAGATTGACCGTCAGAACCGTTCTCCCAAAGATAACCTGTTTAATCGTAGGAAGCATTCACTTCTGTTGAGAGGGATAAGTTCAATGGCGATGTCAGGGACAATGGACGATGTTTTTACACAGATTGGCATCTGGAACGCGCTGCTAAGAGTGTGGTGCAGGCAGATAATAATGAGAAAAATTGAGCTAAGGTGTTTAGGGGCAGCAGTGAAAGTGTTAGAAGCTATTGGCTTAATTGAAGATGTAAATATGAGGGAAGGGAGCAAACTGAAACAACGTTGTGTTGACGTTGAACCAGGGGGGCACAGACAAAACTACAAAGTAAAACTTGATATTGCAATTGTGTTATGGGATCATTCCGTCAGGGAGATACTTCAGCAGGTTCTAGAAGCAAACTGAGGCATCAACATCGGGGGGAAAAATCTGCGAGCAGTACCATCTATTGTGAATCATGATTTTTCAAGGATGTATTGAAGAAGTAGCGTTAACTATCTTAAACATTTGCCCATTGAAAATTTGCACTGGAGAATAAGGGAAAGGACATTTTGCAGCATTTTTTAAGAACATATGTGTTAATTTAATGCAAATACTTGGATAGTGGGTTGGATAACTCAGAATGGACAGTCCGGAATAAGAGAGTATTCTCAGGTTAGAAGTCATGTAATTTAACATATATCCAGTTGTCAGGTCCTGTGGCAACAATAATGTACGACACCATAACTTAATTTAAATAAATACACTAACTGCATAAGGGATGTATATGCAGGTTCAACAATGAATGAGAAACTAAGTTGTGAAAATATCCTAAGTTTCTTGGGGGAGAAATAAGTTATTATGGTCACCAGGGAAATCGGCAGGCCAGTCATAGAATGGGGACATATGAAATAGTCCGTTTCGACAAGAGCAAAAACAAAACAGTCGACGAATTAAATAGAGACAAACTTTAAAAGTTGCAACACAGAGGGCTCTCTGCCAATCAAAGTTGAAACAGATCAAGGGAATAATTGCTGAGCAAATGGAAATTTGACCGTTTCAGACGGCATGGAATGTTCAAATAGGGACGCGTTACACAAGAAAAAATACAGCATCGGCAAACAAGCACTAAAATTAAAAAAACTAAGCAAGAGTAAACTCATATCAAATTAAATATTTAGTTGGTTGATATGAAGAGATGAACAAGGCAAGTAATGAGGAATCTTTCAGCAAACAGGTTTTGCTCATTGGGCCTTAGAATAATGATGTATGATCATTTGTGAAAGTATAAATTTCTGCGAAATTTTGACAGTTAAATGCTCAAATGAGATTTCCACTCCTTCAGGAAAATACAACATACTGAGGAGTGGGTGTGCATGTGTGCGGAGAAGTAAGGGCTGGCGGCCTAGTCAAGGGGGAAAGGAAGTTGCTAGTATTGGCAGATGTTTTAGTATATATATATATATATATATATATATATATGCACCATTTAAAACAGGTGTGATTTGAAATTTGTTTCACCGGGTATTTTAGCATTCAGAAGTCTGTTCGCCAATCCTCACCGAGAAGAGCTGTGGTTAACTTTTGGTACATATTCCATGCTGAAATAGATGATATTTTAGCCTACACAGATATGTCGAATCATGACAGGTAAAGTCAAAAGTTTCAATTTGGGTTGTGGGGTGACAGTGGAAGTGAAAATAAGATTTAGATTATTCTATCATGCATGATAGCATTTACTTACGCAGGAAATATATGTCATTCAAAGGCTTACTCTTCAGTCTGTTTCTAAGGAGTTTTTTTGGGGGGGAGGGGGGAATCTGTTTTGCATTCTTGTAACTAAGATTAGTGAAATGTTGTGTGACATTCTTTATGGAAATCTATGGAAAGTGTTTTCATCTTTACTGAACGGGACCTGTGAAAATCTCTCTTAACGAACAATTAATGGTTCTAATAAAGATCTTGCGTGGAATTAAAATGGCAAGCTTCATCATATTTGCTCGCATTGGTTATCCAAAATGACGTAAACTTGCAGAGCTGAGCTTGAAGCATGCCATGTCTGATCTTTTTCAATCGCTGCAAATGTATTATTTCAGAAAAATGAAACATAATGGAATGACCTCCAAGGCTGCTTTGCCCGTTAACACTGAATCTTGCATACAAGGCCAAAGGTATTATATGCATGTCATCCTCCGGATCCAGCAACTTGGATGCAGAAATAATACATTAAGTTTTGAAATGTCACAACCTTTACAGATCAGAAATAATACGTGGATATGTGGAAACGTAAAAAAAAAACATGGAAGATATAAGGAGGAGGAGACCGTTTGGACTTTCGATCCTGCTCCGCCCTTCATCATGATCAAGATTTATCATCCAACTCAATAGTTTATTCCTGCTTTCTCCCATAATCTCAAATCCCATTCACCCCAAATGAAATTCCCAGCCATTCGTAGATGTATTCAATGTTTTGGCACCAACTACTTCCTGCGGTAATGAACTCCACAGGCTCACCATTCTTTGGTGAGGAAATGTCTCCTCACGTCCGTACTCAATGATTTACACTGAATCCTCAGACTATGACCCCTGGTTCTCACCATCGGGAATATCTTCCCTGTATCTACCCTGTTTCATCCTGTTAGAATTTAGAATCTCCCCCTCCCCGCCCCATTCGTCTCAACTTTACGAAAAACAATCCTTAACTAGTCAATCTCTCTTCATACATCAGCCCCGCCATCCCCGGAATCAACCTGGTGAATACTCGTTTGCACTTCCGAGAGAGCAAGAACGTTCTTCCTCAGAAACGGAGAACAAAACTACACTCAATGCTTTCGGTGTGGCCTCACCAAGGCCCTGCAAAATTGCAACAACACTTCGTTGTTCCTGAACTCGAAACTTCTCGCAGTGAAGGCCAACTTGCCATTCGCCTTCTTTATCATCTGCTGCACCTACATGCTCGCTATTAGTGACTGGTGCACATGAACACGGAGGTCACGCTGCACCCTCCCCTCTTCCAATTTTTAAAACCGTCCAGGTAGTAACTTCATGTTTTGCTTCCAAAGTGAATAACATCATATTTATTTAAATTATACCGCATCTGCTTCTGATTTGTCAAACTCAACAACTGATTTGATCCTGAGCATTGTCCTTTGCCGCCAAGTAAGGAATATTCATGTTATATTACATTTCGCGGGAAACCACATTCATGTTCTTTTTTTATTAAAACTCCAGAAATAGGTTGAATTTTCATGAAGAATACACCTTCCTCCTGTACGCCTTATATCATTAGTTTTGTAGTTGCATATTTCATTGTTCATAATATCAAAATCTGAACAAAAAATCATGTAATTTGCCCCAATTTATTGGTCAAAAACTTCCAAATATATCTCTGGTTTCCTTGACAGCCTCCCTCAATTATCCATGATTTATGTTGCTTCAGAAATTAATGTTCCATGTTCACTCTGTTCCATTTCTTGAACACGTTTTCAAAGTAACAAAATATATTAAATAATCATGTTAATTTGTCGTATAATGCTGGAACATTTGAGTTATTGGCCTCATAGGCACGAAGTTGTGTTGTAATTACAATATCGCAAATTGTATGCAACAGTGGCAAAAATAATTGCACAAAAAGAAGGAACAGATCAGGGAAACGAATTCAAAACATAAAAAAAAAATTGCTGCCTCTTTAGTCTTTCAATAAATGGAACCAAATTTGCGAGACAATTTAGGGAGAATTGTGTTTTGTCAATCAGTCTAAGAACACATTTTGGAGGTGTGGGAGGAAACCGGAGCACCTGGAGAAAACCCATGCAGGCACGGGGAGAATGCGCAAACTCCCACAGACACAGGCCCAAATTCATGTATCTGCACAGCAGTGATAGTGAATGGAATGGAATAAAAGAAAGTCCACTTTTCAACAGGTTTGCATTTGTAGTACAAATGTGCGCAGGTAACTGGGGAATCAATTCAATTTCTTCACAACAACTTACTGTAAAATATCTTTGATAATGAATAAATGAGTCTTAACACTAATGCCTTCTCTCAGACATCGTTTGCATCTCTTATATTATCACAAAACACCCTTTTCATTCTGAAATTTAAATTTAATTAAAACCAATCTTGATTGACAATACTATAGCTTCTATATATGCACAGCCTTCAACTATTCCACAAGCGACCACACGATTTCCTGGAAATAATATAAACACAATTGCTCCGTGGAAATTACGTAGTAATCAAAGCAATTAATACTGAAAGTTTTCAAAAATAAGGACTTATTAGTGCACTTACCTGTTATTTTTTGACGCAGATACTTATCTATATTAAAACAATTTAAAAAACAATACAAGTAATAACAATAAACAATTCTGTCACAATTAACATTGAGGCTACATTGCTGAAATTATGCAGTAAATGATCCACTACACAAAAATAAGTATTATAATATTGCTGAAATATTTGAATAAAGGCTGCAATCAAGGTTCATCATTGGCTAGTCGTTCTTTCAATGAATGATATCTGCTGTTTTGCTTTTAAGCCTTTCTGATAATCATATATTCATCCCGGATAATTCCGAACTATGTCTATGCTGCCCCACCGCAGAGGATTTCCCCCCTTATCCTTCCTTACTCACCCATTCGAATAGTCTGTATACTTCAGGCAAACAATCATCGTTGTAATCTCACCTGATGTAACTCTTACTCGTTGTAAACATGTACTGAATAATCACAAATAAATCATTGTTTGAAATTTGCATTATTACAGACTCGGTGTTCAAACCAATCTGAATGTCAGTTATGTCTTCATCTGTATTCATCCATTTAACAATGAAAGAACATATTTTACGTACAACTTGCACTTATAAAGTCCAAGCTCTGGTGATATCGACATTCCGATCACCATCGTGGTGTTGCAACAACGATTTTCTAAGCACTAGGGTAAAATCGATTATGTTCCTGATTGCAGAGTTAGGGGATATCATTTTCACTTCTCCTCTCTCAGGCACTACCACTGCGCCCTTTAATGTTACAAAAATAATAGCTATCCTGATTAGAAAATATCCTAAATTGCTCAGTATTTACCCTGGTTTCCAGTCCTATTCTCCGCTGCAAATTAATTTCGCATGCTGTTGACTGACAGTGTTTTTTTTTTCCTTTTTTTTCCTACAAAACCAATGGAAAATATAAACACTAAATTTGTCGTCGCGTCTTTGTCGCGCCTTCTCTTTCAAAGCAAACTAGTTGCACCATCTGAAATTCCGACATGGATAATCCATTTTTATATGTTCTTAACGTGTTTAAAGTTTACTTGTTAGTGTCACAGGTGGAGTTACAGGAACACTGCAAGAAGTTACTGTGAAAAAAAAAGCCTGTAGTCGCTGCACTGCGGCGCCTGTTTGTGTTATTGAGGGAAAATTCATCACGGCGACTTAGCATAACTACCACTCCATTCGGACTGTGGAACGAAACGTGAGCACTCAGAAGAAACCCACGCACTCACTGGGAGAACATGGAGAATCCACAGAGAAGTTGACCCAAGACGTAAATAGAACCGGGATCCTGAGCGCTTTGAGGCAGCAGCGCTAACCAAATGTGCAACCCGACTTATTTGCAACCATCACATGCTGTCATTCCACCTAAAATAATAGTTGTATGGAGCTCAAAGATGATATCGAAGAATATTGCCGGAATCTCGCAAAATGCATTTATTAGTATTAATATTCAAGGCAACATGTTACCTTGTCATGTAATTTCGCATTAATCTTTTAATTTAAATTTACAATTAATTTCAATGTTGCAATTGTACATATCCCAAAGAGAGAGCAACAAATTGTACAGTAGTTAAACATAAGAAAGTTTTTTTTTCTGTCTCTCAATAAGTACGATTTTAGCAAGGAAAACATAACCTAGAGCCAAATCCTTCCAATCCACAATACTAGCCCCATCTTTATTCACTCTTTCAAAAATAAGTTGGTTTGGCTAAGCAGATGACCTATTAGATATTAGATAAATTGTCGACCTTTCTTGTTCTGACATATTAGATATAGATAAATTGTCGATCTTTCCACAGTTCGTTTCTTTAACTGATGGCTGCAAAATTGAACACGGTATTCGTTTTTTTTTTAAATGTAATGTTATAAATAAGTTTAGTTCAGGGAGAAATAAGCTTCCGGTTATTGAAACTGCCCTTCTTATTAAAGTAGCTTGCGAACTTCAGCTGGTTCGTCTATCCACCAGAAACTGATTTAGTTCTTAATAATTTTAGAAATGCAGGTGATCTTGACGAAAATAGATTTAAAGCTGGTAAGGCATCGCCTCTTGAACGCATAACTGAAGGAAACCCAAAATGTGGAATTTGTTAGAAGTACTAATTTGGACAGTGTTTAAGTTTGTAATGTTCAGAGAATTATAGAAGAGAAAAAGAAAAGTTCAAGCGACGGAGTCAAATCGCATCACTGGACAAGAGAGCTGAAACATAAATGCATTACGTTGCAGAAAAAAAATATACTGCTGAGATTATAATTACTTTTGCTCGCCATAATATAGGCTACCATTTACGCATAAAGTGGATATACCTATAGGCGTTTCATTAAATGCATCCTCCAAGGAAATGTCACAGACTCAGCGATAAATGATCCTGTAATGACATCGCTAAATATAATTTGCTTCCTAACATTTTCAGGAGGTGTCAACGCACGTGGCGTTCTGCAGATTCAGCATGCACCTGCAGCTGGACACCCCTGTTATCACGGAAATAATATTTGCTGTGCGTCAATCGCTAATAATTTAAAGCATGAACAGTGGACACTGAGACATTTCGGGGGCAATATGCCTGGTTGCGCTTTTCTAGGAGGAAGTTACATTCTCCCGTTTAATGCTTCAGTGAATCAGGCGGTTGGCGGAGTTCTGAGTGTAGATTTTAATGGGTTCTCTTCCATAATCCCCCCACACACCGCGCCTCCACCCCCATCCCCCAATTCCTCCCTCCTTCACCCCCCAGTCCAATTGCAAATAACCATTCGTTCTTGCCGCAATTGAAAGCACCGCAGCCAGTATGACAAATGTTAAACTGTCAGCTGGAACACAGTGCACGAGAATTAGTAGCCGAGCTTCGAGTCCCTGTATTCAAACGTGAA
The DNA here is from genome assembly GCA_024679065.1 of Sphyrna mokarran. Lineage (NCBI taxonomy): Eukaryota > Metazoa > Chordata > Chondrichthyes > Carcharhiniformes > Carcharhinidae > Sphyrna > Sphyrna mokarran. The sequence continues at coordinate 100,886,350 of JAGIQG010000009.1, forward strand.
TCGAATTTTGTGTTTTCTGCGAGTGCGAGTAAAAATGATATCTTCGTTATGGAGTGGACCGTCTATTCGGGACGCATGAATCCTATTTTCGGGGATTATATGGTTAATTAAGTTATAGGTGTTACTAATAATTGCGACTTATACTGAGTGAAACAAACATCTTTGTGATTAACGGAGAAACAAGAGAAACAATATTATGAATAACGTTGCATTGTTCTCTGATCTCCGAACAGTTGTCCCCCGTCAAGTGCAACAAGTGTGAAGAATTGATCAGGTCAGTTCTTCAGCGAGAAATGACCTAGTTTCAGATATTGTAGGTAGGATAACTTTGGATTAACAGAATAAAGAACATTTTATCGTCGCAGTAGTTTAACGAAGCATGAATAACACAGAGTATGAAATAAGGGGAGAGTTCCGAAGCGCTTCAATGAAATAATCACGTGCAACTTTCAAATTCACATTAATTACCCAAAACCCATTAGCAATGTTTACCCACTGAGTTGAAATATTACAATGTTCTCCCACAGTAACATCTCGAGAAATCTATTGACAACCACGCAAATTCCGTGGACTTCGACGATCTCCTGAAACCATCCTGAAGCTCAAAATGTTCAGAGGTTAGCGTAAGAAATATATGAATGGATTTGTTCATGGAAAGGTATACCAGAATAATTGGCCCATGTGTACGTGGTCCTTGCAATCGTACATTTCATAAATGACCTTGCATTTCGAGGCGGTTTGCGTTAGCCACTTCAGACAACAATAAATTTTCGATGCTCATGCTCACCTTTGTCCTCCAGAACTTGTTTCAGTTGCATTATTTCTTTTTAAAGATGAGGAAATAAAACGTGGACTTCACATCAGAATTGAATTAAAAATGTTCCCACATCTGTACATTTTTAAAAGAATTTACACTAAACTAAAGTTGTATTAAAAATCAAACTTAACAATTGACGTTATTCTGGAATTGGTGGGATTTTTTCAATTGCATTAGCGGGCATTCTTTTTTAACATAGAGCGCCCTCGTTTGCAAATCATGATCTTAACAATGACCTTATCCAAAGTTATCTTTATATACCAAGCTGCGGCTCAGTGAGTGAACAATTTGCTTTGAATCACGATAAATTCTTATAAAATGCTGTTACTCATTGTCACGTTTGCAGGGACCAGTTGAAATTATTCCAAAAATATTCTCACAGTGTTCACTGGGGATCAGATTCATGAGGCGTTTTTTTTTGTCATAACCATATCACGTTTGTTGAAATATTATACCTGTGTTTGCCATCTTCAGCTTCACTTCTATGAGGCGAAAATCAGTGAATTTAGGTATGTAATGAAGAGAAACTATACCATCGAAAACACACAGAAAATACCAATCAACCAAATAAAAAGAATGGCCAATTGCCGAACAACGATTTATTCAAATGACTTCACAAAGGCAAAAAACATTACTTGCAGAATAATGTTGTAAGTCTGGAATAATATTTCCCCACATTTTGAATATCAAGGTAATATTGCGTTTGAACGGCACAGGAATTGGAAACATTTGAGTAGTTCCCACATGCTGATCAGTATGCAAAGTTACACGATCCAGATGAGAATTTCTTCTTAACGGATAGGAAGTAAATCTGCAACGCAGTTTCCGTTCGTGTGAGTAAACACAAATTGTATTCAAAGTTCAATGCAAGTGCAACTAAGTACAGATCGTTCTGACGATAAAATGACAATATTCTCGCTTGCTAAAACGTGCTAGTTTACTGTGACAATGATAGAGAGCAGAATAAGTATGATTAGATATGACGAGGTAGTTTCAGCTGCATAATAACCGATCTATCTACACCTGCCATCTATCTAACCACAAATATCCAGCCCCTCCAACAACGACGCTCAGCAGCAACAGTGGGTACGATCGAAAAAGATTCACTCCAGCAATTGAACAAAAATCCATACACAGGACGATGCAAATCCACGTCCACCTGCAAATTTGCTTCCAAGCCATTTTGACTTGGAAACATATCGCCGTTCCATCACTGTTTTAAAATCCTGGAGTTCCCTGCTTAAAGGAATTGTGGATCAATGCAGTACGTCTACTGCAGCAATTCAAGAAGGCAGCTCACCACCACATTCATATGGATATTTGATGCATAATAAAGTCTCACCTAGAAAGCAAAGCTCGTGCCCCACGAATGCATAAAAACGGGAAAATACATGAAAAGAAGATATATTTGTGGTCAGAAATAGCGATACGATGAGTGGAAAGAAGATAAGTCTTTGGATGTCGCCAGTTTCCTTTGGAATATTAATATACAACTTGCACTATCGGGTAGGTGCACCACTCGTGTCATGCTTTCTGAACGTAATGGTAAGGCTGACACAATAATTTTCAGAAAAAGAACATCGTGCCCACGATTAAAACGCTGTTCCCACAGATATTACTCAGTAACAGAACAAAAAAGGGCATTGAATTTAAGGGTTGGAACAATGCGGAGGGTATTGTAAGTTGTTTTTCTTTTTCCTCGCTGCTGAAACAGCCTTTTTTATTTCCTTAAACACTCGTTGATACACAGTGAATGAACACATTTTGTTCATCAGTTTCAATATAACTGATCACTTATCTGTCACACCATCGGATGGCTGCGGCAAGTTTCCTACCACAACATATATTACCTATGTTATTGTGATGCGCTTCCGGCCAAAAAAAAATCGATTGTTTGTTTTTTTTTAACGGCACAGAGAATCGTAAATTGTGCAAACTCATTCATGTTTACCTAAATTTTGATCCACCACTTGTTTAGCTGAAATGATAAAAACAGCAGAAAATGTGCCAAACTGAGCGTTTCTTCCTGACTGCCTGATCGGAATAAGCACTATGAACTCAGAAACATATCGCTGATGCAAAATTCCGAGGTAATTGTGCAATAAATTTACCTCCAATAAAATAAGCGAAGACTATCTAAAATCCATTTCAGCAGTGGTCACCAAACTGTTTCACTTACGAATGTATACACATTTTTCTTCAGTTTGCATAACTCTAACGTTAAGTCTCAAAGTGTCAGCAGCAGTAGTGGTGTAAAACATTGAATTTCGTTGTTGTTTTCAATCCATCACACTAAAATTGATTTTGCTTAAATATCGTTCGAATTGTACAAATATATTTAATACATCTTCACCGAATATGGCAGTTGTTCGTCTAAAATTTTGCTCACCCTTTTCGTCAAGACGTTTTTTCAATGTTTGTATTTCTGAAAAGAAAGAGCAATGTGTTTTAAGAAGCTGCAAATGTAATGTCATGTTTTTCGTATGTTGAAGCTGAATATTTATGATTTGTTATTAATTGTTTAGACTTGCACATGGACTTTAATTAGCTATGTTGGGCCCGACGGGCACGAAAACTTGGCAAATTCGTGCGTAAGGCCATTAGTACGATGCGCGCCTACGTCCGCGCAGATGCCCAGTTTACCAAGGCACGAAAATGGCTACAATCTGAACTGCGCTCGAAACGGGCGAAAGAGCGATTCAAATGTATTTGCACGTATGTAAATGAAATTGATGGGCTACTAGCCCAACTTTACATGTATTTCCCCATTTATCATCGTATTGGCGTGTTTCGATTTGTTGGGGAAAATACATGTCTGTTTCGGCCGCTTCAGCTTCTGAAGACGCAAGCTCAGAGCTTCAGACGGGTCTCTGACTGAAATCGGTGCGGGAAGGAGGGGGAGGAAGGGGAGGCGGTGAGGTGGTGGGGAGGTGGGGAAGGGAGTAGAGAAGAGGGCTAGATCATTCTCTGATGGGAGGGAGGAGCAGGGAGGCCCGATCATTCTTTGGTGGGGGCGGTGGTGTGGGACATTTCAGACGTATGTCTGGTCGAGGTGGGCAGAAGGCCCGATCATTCTTTGGTGGGAGGAGGGAATAAGGACGCCAGATCATTTTCTTTTTTTGGGGGGGGGGGAAGTGGGGACGGCTAAGGGTGGACTTGGAAGGGGGAGGCCAGTTGGTTTCCTGGCGGAGGAGGGAGACCAGGTGATTCTCTGGTGGGGAAGGAGGCGGAGGACGGAGGATGGAAGGCAGATATTTCTCTGATGGTGGAGACAGGGAAGCAAGGCATACCGCTTTCTGGTGCGGTGCTGAGGAAAGAGGGAGGGAGGGATTGTTCTCGGGGGAGAATGGGATCGGGAAGGAGGGAGCCCTGATCATTTTCTGGTGTTGCGGGTAGAGGGAAGTCAGATCGATCTATGGTGAGAGGGAGAGAATGAGAATGTAGGCTCGATCGCTCTCCGGAAGAGCAGAGGCGGACTGTTGTCAATCTTCGAGCGAATCGTTTGGGTGGTGGGTTGGGGTGGAGGAGAAGGGGACCAGAGGTTCGCTCATTGTCTGGGCAGCGGGGTATGCGTCGGTCAGGGGAACATTATGTTGTTGCGGGGGGGGGGGCGATATTTGTGGAGGCCATCTTTCCCTCTTTTCACTTTTGGGTCGTTTCATCTGCTTTTCGTATGCACAGTTCAAAGTCCTGTTCAGATTAATAGATTTTCGGCCGATGACAGCCGTTGTTTTTTTCACACACGCTAAGTCCGTATTGGGGTGCCTGGGGACAGATTGCAAAATCGGATCTGATTCAGGACTTAAAATCGAAATGGTAAAATCGGGTTCGTTGTCTTTAAATGGCATATACTGATAAAGGACGGAGTGGTGAATTTTCATGAGGAAAAGTACGTCTACCTTTGAATGACCCTAAATTATGTTAGTAAGATATTTAACGTGAATTATATTGCAGAAAGCTGAACGCATGAAAAGCTGAATACGTGAAAAAACATCAATAATCACACAGCTTCATACGAAAGTATTAATAGGTAGATAAACATTTTAAGACCAGAAAAACATTTATTAACGGATATCCGAGGATGGTGGCGACAAACTGAAATTCCAACAATGAATCATTTACAAACTGCTGGAGGTTAGACTTTGGTACGTAAGATGCATTTAAAAACAAACATTGCGCAGCCACAGAAATAAGTGCGCCGCCAATTTCAGGATCTCATTTGCAGTTCAAATGTTACAGCCGATGCAAAGCGCGGTTTTAGCCATGTATAGCCAATGGAAATGTTGATGGCAATTGGCGAGGTGGGATATGACATTATTATTGGTCAATATTAAAATCCAAATGATGAAAGCATATAAATAATGTCTGCACTGCACGTATCTGTCGGGAAAGTTGCAATATTGGCGACTGAACCGAATAATGGGTCAGACTTCTTTGGCAGTACTGCCCGCTGATGTGTTCTTCGATTTTGTTCATCAATGTCAATGGGTGTCAATTAAAATAAATAAATAATTTGGTTTGAGAAAGAGTTTGCCGATTTGTCCTAAAACTCTTGCGCTTTACCGCAAGGGAAATAGTAACTTTTTTAAAAAAACAATGATTTGAAGCATTGAACACTGAAGCCAGAAATAATTAAAAGGATGCTATCTCTGTTCTGTGTATACACGTGCGAAGGCCAAGCGAAGAATGCGGTTCGTTTGGAGAGATTCTTGTCTTCATTTGCAACTGTCGGGGGAGGAGTGTTGAAGGAGTTGGGGGGGGGATAATTGGGGACGGGATGACTCTTTGTTAGGAAATAAAGTGCAACGCTCAGTGCAAGTAGTGATGTCGGTGCCAAAACCTTTTGAGAGTTTGACGGTAACGTCCGTTAAAACCTAGTCACGTGCTACTGCATTTAAATATCATTTAATGCAATTTTTCATTGTTCATAATATTTTTTCTAGGTAGTTTGTTCTCGACAGCACTGAACCGAATGTGGTATCTAAGGGATCAAAAACATGGCATGCTTCAACGATTGTTCATTTACAGGTGCCATGAGTCAGATTGTTTCCACCCTCCGCATGATTATTTGCATTTGCGGCGAATTTCATCCTCAGTATGGAGGATCGGTTTTGTATTAAGAAAACAGTTATAAGTTGAACTCAGAGAGAAAAAAAATCTTACGCGTATTTTTATCATGCAGGTCCGTTTCTGTAAGGCAAAGTGTTCAGCTTTGATCATTCAGATTTACATCGATTTCCACAGCGGGAACTAAAAAATGTCCCTATCTGAGTACATGTGTTCCAACTCCAGACTTTCACTGCGCTGAGATTCGTTACCTGCACCATTCCACGTGTTGCATTTACGTGACCGGTACTGCATGTTATTTTTTCACACGCCTTTAATCCTACACATTAGAAAAATAAACGGATCTGTAATACCTATGCGTTATACAATACTTTAGTAGATATTGCTACAGAAGAAGCAATACACACTAGTAATAATGCTAAAATCCACAACTCTAACCACAGCTTCGGGTATGTATTGTAATACGTCATGATGTGCCTCATTGACTACTTTGACTTTGCTGATCGTGTAATTTTTAATGATAAAATTTAACGCGTTAAATGTGTCATGTCAGCAGAAACTGCTCACTATTCTGAATTAGAAATATTTCGTCGTAATTTCGTTGTCACTGGCAAAAAGAAAACTGGGACGCACAGCTTTATGTTGATGCCAACTCTAAATGGAAGGCAATGATTCAAAACCAGGTTCAATGAGAATTATGAAAATAATTGTTTTCTTTGCCTGGTTACAGTCACACCAATGAAAGTAGGAAAGCAAAAACCTGAGCGTTTTTGATATTGTTTCTGTAGAAGTTTGTTATGTCGTTCTTTATTTATGTCAGTGTCTTTTGAATCCAATTCAAAATGATCGAAATAGAAGAACATGCAATATACTGCAAAGAAACTACTTTGGAGAACTTCTGATTTTCTATGTTTTCCTCAAATCTTTAATATTGTTGTGAGAATAAATGGAACAATCAGTCTATTGCGTGAATACCATTTCATGTGCCAAGCATGCTACGAATCAATTACTAATTAATCCCAAACAGGCGTGTTTATTGACCTGGACAAATTCTAAATAAATGTTGCCATTTTTTGTTATCATTATTATCTGGATAGAATCTAGATTCGGTCAGTAAATAGGAATAATTAGTTAAAATAAGCATAAAATAATATGTTATTAAAATATAAGTACAACTGAAAATCAGATACAAACTGTTGTAACAGAAATTAAGATAGGCATTTAGTTGTGGTTATTAGTTAAAATCATGTGATACTGTCTGCGATTATTCGATTTGCTGATCTATACATAGCTATCTCCATCTACTTGAAACGAAATACAGCCTGGAAGGGTGTGTGGAGACCGAATGGGATCGCATATGGGGCGGTGTGGGTGTGGGGGGCTGGTGGGGGAAACGGGCTCGTGGAGAGAATATGGATGACATTTCGCACTAAATCAGAACTAACTCATTTACAGTAATGACCATCTGTGGAGGTACTCCTTTAGTTTCGTTCGTTTTTTTTCTGATGAAATGAGGAATAACCAAACATAAATGACCTTCCCGGGTCACTTTGTCTTACAAGAGTTCTTAACAGTGGAGATTGTTCCAAGTCTTTGTTCTATGAGGGAGTTGGGGAAGCCACAAATACATTTCGATGTGCAATATGTTGTTCCGAAGTTTTCTAGACTCTTTTGCGTGATGACCGTGAGAACCTTTTATTTCAATTTTTGAAATGCAATCTCCTCAAAGCGTTCCTTGGCTTAAAAAGAAAACATAAGGGGAAAAATAATAATTCTTCTTCTAATAATAATGAATTGCCACAGGTTCTGATGCTGGATTGCAACAGAAGATTCACGCAGCTCCTCACTACAACACTTGCTTTTATGATAGATTTTTTTTTCGTTTTCAATATAACATGTGTTCCATAATGGATCACCAACAGCCCACTCGGCAGACATTTCGATTATAGAACATAGAACATTACAGCGCAGAACAGGCCCTTCGGCCTTCGATGTTGCGCCGACCAATTATGAAAAAAGCAATGACCCTCCAAACTAAACCATTCCCTTCTCTTCCATAAACTTATCAACTAACCTCTTAAACGCCACCAAACTTGGCGCATCTACAACTGCCGCAGGCAGGGCATTCCACTCCCTAACCACCCTCTGGGTAAAGAACCTACCTCTGATATCCGTCCTATAACTACCACCCCTTAATTTAAAGCTATGTCCCCTCGTGCTAGCTTTCTCCATCCTAGGAAAAAGGCTATCACTGTCCACCCTATCTAAACCTCTAATCATCTTATATGTTTCGATAAGGTCCCCTCTTAGCCGCCTCCTTTCTAACGAAAACAACCTCAAATCCCTCAGCCTCTCTTCATAAGACCTGCCCTCCATACCAGGCAACATCCTGGTAAACCTCCTCTGTACCCTCTCCAATGCCTCCACATCTTTCTTATAATGTGGGGACCAGAGCTGCACACAATACTCCAAGTGCGGCCGCACTAGAGTTTTGTACAGTTGCAACATGACGTTGCGGCTCCAAAATTCAATCCCCCTACCAATAAAAGCTAAGACTCCGTATGCCTTCTTAACAACCTTATCGACTTGACTGCCTACTTTCAGGGATCTATGCACAAATACACCAAGATCCCTCTGTTCATCAACACTATTAAGAATCCTACCATTAGCCCTATACTCTACACATTTATTATTCCTGCCAAAGTGCATTACCTCACACTTTTCCACATTAAACTCCATTTGCCACCTCTCAGCCCAGCTCTGCAACTTGTCCAAGTCTCTCTGCAAACTATAACACCCCTCTTCACTATCTACCACTCCACCGACTTTAGTGTCATCCGCAAATTTACTAATCCATCCTTCAATACCCTCATCCAGATCATTTATAAAAATTACAAACAGCAGGGGCCCCAAAACAGACCCCTGAGGTACACCACTTGTAACCGAACTCCACGATGAATATCTCCCATCAACCACCACCCTCTGTCTTCTATCTGCTAGCCAATTCCTAATCCAATTAGCTAAATCACCCTCTATCCCATACATCTGCATTTTCTGCAGAAGCCTTCCATGGGACAACTTATCGAACGCCTTACTAAAGTCCATATATACCACATCAACCCCCTTACCCCCATCCACCTTTTTGGTCACTTTTTTTCTCTCTAAATAACTATAAATCCTATCCCTAATAACTCTCTCCAATACTTTGCCCACAACAGAAGTAAGACTCACTGGCCTATAATTTCCTGGAATGTCTCTCTTCCCCTTCTTGAACAATGGGACCACGTTCGCTATACTCCAATCTTCCAGAACTATACCTGTAACCAACGACGACCTGAAAATCAGAGCCAGAGGCTCTGCAATCGCCTCTCTTGCCTCCCAGAGAATCCTAGGGTAAATCCCGTCCGGCCCAGGGGACTTATCCAACTTCAAACCCTCAAGAATATCTAGCACATCCTCCCTATCTACTTCAATACTTGCCAGTTTGCAACCCTGTACCTCAGTGTTCTCCACAACTACATTTACATCTCCCTGCGTGAATACCGAAGATAATTATTTGTTCAGTGCCTCTCCAATCTCTTCAGACTCCACGCACAACTTCCCACTGCTGTCTATGACTGGCCCTAATCTTGCCCTAACCAATCTTCTATTCTTAGCATATCTAAAGAAAGCTTTAGGATTCTCCTTAATCCTATCAGCCAAAGTCTTCTCGTGTCCCCTCTTAGCTCTCCTCAATTCACTCTTTAGCTCCCTCCTGGCTAATCTATAGCTATCCATTGCACTAACCGAGCCTTCAAGCCTCATCCTGACATAAGCCTCCTTTTTCCTTTTAACCAGCAAATCAACTTTTTTCGTACACCACGGTTCTCTTACTCGACCATTTCCTCCTTGCCTGACAGGGACATACTTATCAAGGACTCGCAGCAGCTGCTCCTTGAATAAGCTCCACATTCCAGATGTTCCCAGTCCCTGTAGTTTCCTAGTCCAATCTATGCACCCTAATTCTCTCCTTATGGCCTCATAATTACCCTTCCCCCAGCTATAACTACTGCCCCCAGCTTCATGCCTATCCCTATCCATCACTAAGGTGAACGTAACCGAATTGTGGTCACTATCAGCAAAATGTTCACCAACTTCCAAGCCTAACACCTGGTCTGGCTCATTGCCCAGCAACAAATCCAATGTAGCCTCACCTTATACACAACATATACACAATTATACACAAAGGTATTTCTAAACGAACATCTGCTCCCATTGTAGTCAACCTGACTTCATTTTATCAAATGTTCAAACATAGACAAACGGTGTGTCTGCCAGAGGTGTGTTGAGAGCGACTGCCCTTTATATAAAGCCAGCATTTGGCCAAGTGCGGCTACAACGAGGCCTAGCGACGGGAATCATGAAAAAAAAAATCTTTCCACTGGTTCGAACCATGCCTGGAACAGAGAAAGATTGTGTTGGCTAGAGGTCAGCATCTCAACTCCGTAGCATAATGTCAGTGTTCCTCCGGATAGTGTCCTTCCTCCAGTTAGCTTTAGCTCCGCACCCATGGCTTATCTTCCATTATGTAATCAGAAGTGCGGATATTGACAGATTACTACACATTGTTCAGCATTGTTCACGATTCCTCAAGCACTGATTTTTTTTCAGATCCACATTTAAATAATATTTCAGCTTGGGCTAATAAGGGGCACATAGCATTTGCACCACACAAGTTTCGGAAAACGAGGATCATTTTTTTAACAGAGGACGTAACCATCCACCTTTGAAATGCAATGGCATTATCGTCGCTGACTCCCACGTCAAAAACATCTTCGATGCTACCGTTCACCAGATCTTGAACATGATTAGTATTAGTTCAGTGGCTACTGCCGCAGACAAATGGCCAGGAAACTCATGGCGAATAAATCATTTTTACCTCTATACAGCACACCCACACCACCTCCATCCCTCCAAAGTCAGTCCAGCATTTACAAGACGCATGGTCGAGCTGTCGTAGAAAACTTTCCATTTGCCTGGGTTAGTGAAGTTCCAAGATACTGAGCAACTCGATACCAGCAAGGACAAAGCACCCTGCGTGATTGCTACCACTTCCACGAACGTGCAATTAATTGAGGAACAGTGTAAGCATAAGTATTAGTTTGACGGTAGCAACTCGGTAACGGGACTTAGACAGAAACTTGCACATCGAAAGCCAGCATCATATAAAATGTCTACAGCTATAGATGCCTATGGGCACCACTTGGATGTTCCCCTCCAACTTACTCAAAATCATTTTTTTTTTAAATTTATCGTCGCTGTTGTCGGCTCAAAATCCTGAAAACTATGGAAACTCTTCCAAACACTTCTGTGGGTGCACTTATATCTCAGCGATTGCAGCAATTCAAGAAGGCAGCTTTCAGCTACCTGGAAGATAGACGGTGGCACAGTCGCAAGCACAGCTGCTTCAGTGCGCCGTCAACCCAGCTTTGATTCCGGCCTTTGGTCACTGTCTGTGTGATTTCTGCTCTCTCCCTGTTCGTGTTTTCTTTTGGCGCTGCGGTTTTCTCCCACAGTCCAAAGATGTGCAGGTAATTTGGATTTGCTATGTTAAGTTATTCTTAGATTCCAAAGATGTGTAGGTAGAAGGATTTGTGGGTTACATTTATGAATGTTACTGGAATAGGGCACGGATGGGCCTGGATACGGTGTTCCATCTAGCACTTGATGTAGCCTGGATGGACCAAGTGCCTTCTATCTGCGTGGCAGATAATCTTTGATTGAAAAGGCCAACACGAAATGCGGAAGAAATGTTGACTTAGACACTGAAATTGTTGTTTATTTTTAATTATTCTGAAATTGTGCGCATCAGATTCAAAGCCAGGGTTCGCTCGAATCAACTTAGCATTACCCATTCAGAAAATCCACACGGAAAATTAATGAGATCAAATCCCTTTCCGTTTATCCTCCCGATGGCATAAACCAGATATGTTCAATAATCAATCAACACATAATACATCTTCACAGGGAAAAATCGAATGTGGTTGAGCAATCTACCCTATGCAGTAATATATCTTTAGATTGTAGTTGCTTCTTGTATGTCCTTCATTAAATAATATTCCTTGAACATGTTAAATACTGTTTTTCCCTGTTTTATTATTTTATTTTTATTTTAGCATATTTATAAATAAAGATAAATGGTTTTTCACTCATGTATGAGAATCGATCCTTGTTTAACTTTGTTTTGTTTTTTTTCGATTTGGACAGTCTTTTTTTCTAATTTATCATTAGTTTCGTTATCAGCACGTTATGGATAGTCAGGGTGGAAGAGTCAATTACTAGGGGGCATAGGTTTGAAGTGCGAGGTGCAAGTTTTAAACGAGATGTACGAGGCCGACTCGTTACACAGAGAATGGTGGGGGCTGGAACTCATTGCCGGGGGATGTAGCGGAACTGGATACTTTAGTGACTTTTAAAGGGCATCTTGACAAATACGTGATTCAGATGGGAATAGAAGGATATGCTCCCGGAACGTAGGTAGTTAGGTCAGGTAGCGTGATCTCTGGAGGAGTGGTGGGCGAAGGGTCTGTTCCTATGCTGTAATTTTGTTTGTTCTTTGTTATGCTTCCTTTATATTTTCATTGTAAATTAATCTCAACTCACTAATTACACGGAAGTGTATCTGGAATAGCTCGCCTATAATCTGGAGCAAAGCATTATGCATGCTAAGTACTAAGCGTCTTAATTGAACTGGAAATACTCAGTAAGGATATTTGGATTTCCAAAGTTACAACGATATTTGAACATCCAAAGAAATTATTTCACATTCCCAGAAAAGACGTCACATAGGAAAATATTTCACCATGTTGTTGAAATGCAGGATCAAAGAGGAAGAAAATAATGAACACAATGAAAGCGTAGTTATATAAACAAGATACGAAGAGACTAAAGGGCAGTTAAGCAATTCAACAAATGGTTAAAAAAGGTAATAACTTTATTATAAAAACAAATACTCAGAGTGTGTTTGAACGGCAGCATAATGAACAACGCGTGTAAACTTTGATCCAGAATAATATCACGAATGGGCAGACATACGGCAAAAAAAGTTCTAAACTGCTGACCAGGGCGTTTTTTTTTTCTCTCTCTGCAATTGTTGAAATAAACATTCTGTTCGCAAGTAAAGGCAGTGCATAACTAGAATGAAGGATGTTCTTCGAAAAATTTACGTTCAAATTAATGGAACACTGCAAAGCCAGAGGACAGTCGTGTTAAGTTAAGAAGTTGATGAATTTAAATGCTAACTCAGTGGACGTTTTCAGTCATATTGTTTGCTAAATGGGGGTGTTCCTCAAACCAGAAATATATTCCGCAATGCACATCCAGAACTGATGTGCCTTGCAGCACGTGACTAACCCAGCCATGCCTCGACGTTTATTTTAATAGGTAACAGGTTACTAAATTAGTGACAAAAAATAGGAATATTTCCTAGATTGGAATCAAAGAATGAGTACCTGTCAGCGTTTCAAGTAAAAAAAAAAGCTTAAAAAGCAGAGCACTACCCTACTGCATTGAAATTAAAGTTGCAATCAAGTTATGATTTTGGATTGTGTTCATGAAAATCTCAGTTCCGGGACAAAGCTTTGCACTGAAAAGTAACAAACTAGGTTTTTCGCTTACATAGCCTTTCTTGCATCCAACGACAGCTTCACCTAATGGCAACCAATGTGTATTCAGAAAACCATTTTAACCTCAATTAAAATTTTCTTGGCTAATAACCGAACTGTCATGCAATCATGTAGCCCCACTCACCATGGAAAACGGCAATTCTTCTTTCAAAATCATAATATGCGCTGCACAATCTTTGAAAACGTAGTTGGTTAGTCATTGAGTACAACATTAGGAATTCTTGACAGTTTAACTTTGCAGCAACATTTGAGTCGCTGCTCAAGTTCTTGTTCATGTTCTTCTTGTTCTTGTTCTTATTGTCTTTTCTTCTTCTTCTTCTTCTTCTTCTTCTTCTTATTATTATTATTATTATTATTATCCTCCTCCTCCTTCTGTGTCATTTTGATTTATTACTGTGGTTCAGTTTTGGATTCACCTCGTAGGTTATGAGGACCCAACAGAAAATCTAAGAACAGAGTGAAACTTGGCATAAAGGGAAACAATTTTACTTTCCCTTGTATGTACATAATAACCTCGCAGCAGTTTGAATTGGCTCTATTAACGACAAAATGCACTTTGTACCATCGTAGGCACAGAAACCGAAATGTATTAAGAAACAAAGACAACGGGCCATGCTGAGCATAATTTGCATAAATGTCATTTATATATGCATTTGATTATTTTATCTTCATTAATTCAACTTTTTTTGGTATTCCATCCTTTCACGTGTATATGTATTGATGTGTGTAGTTATTCATGTATTCATTTAGTTGGATATTTATTTATTCATTGACTAGATACGTTCCCATTTATGTGCACGAAAGAAATACAGTCTGCATCTTAAACTACAGAGCGAAACTTGAAAAAATGCCCTTGATGCCTAATTTGGAAAATGGCAAAAACTTTGGGGATTACAATTGTCTGCAACAGCATAAAAAGTGGCAAGCGATGGATGACATTTATAACGTATATTTCTTAGGTAAATAACGTTGGTGTTGGTAAATTGGATATTTAGATACAATGTAGACTTGGAAGAATATTTCAGGAATGTGTGGAGTACAAAATAGCTTGGGCTGTTTGCATCGATCATTGAAGGTGGCAGTGAATATTGAGATAACGCAGGGTAAAATCTAAGTGACGTTTGGCTTCGACAGTTAAATAAAACAATATTGTGGAGCTATGCTGAACGATTAAAAGCTTAATCTGATAATCAATTGTAGCACTGTATCCGATCATGTAAAAGTATTTTAGGAAGAACATAGTAATAAAAAACATATTTGTCTAACTGTTTGAATGGAACTTTTTTTTTAATTGTATGCTGGCCGACATTTATTGTCTATCTATAATTTCCGTTCTGTATGTTTTCAGAAGTCAGACACATTTCTAGAGATGTAAAGTCGCATATAGTCCCGGTAAGGATGGCAGCTTTTCTTTAAAGGATATTCGTGATCCAGGAATTCCATTTTTCTTCCGGCAAATATTTCGTGATTCATACTTTTAGCTTCAATTTTGCATTCAATTAAAACGTCTGCCGTGGTGGGGTTTGAACTCCTATACATTCGCAGATATTCTGGATTAATAGTCTGACGACTCGGGCATCTTGCACTCCTTTTCGCTGGTAAGATTGAGGAGATTCATACAATTGTTCATTCACATGAAAAGTTTTATTTTGAAAATATAGACCCTGGAAACGTTTTCCAACAAATGGCATAGCTGGCATGTTTTGCGCAAGAGCTGGATGAGTAGCAATGAAAACCACAAATTCATGTAATTCATAAAAGGCAGAATGAGCTTTTTATAGTTTGTGGCAGCAACTGCTGTAAAAATAATCCCTTGGTTTAGTACCAGTTTCATGCCTTCTTCCCACGGGTGGTAAATTTGTATATTCTTCCACTTTCGGGTCACAGTCTGGTTACATTTTGAAGGGTGGAACTGAACCTGCCTAGACCAGGCAACCCGTTGGAAATTCACGCCACTTGCTGTGCAATACATTTTCTCTTCCTAGTAACTATATTTCGTTGGTTAAATTACTGCAGTTTTTCGCCCCCTCAATAGCGATGCTTCTACCAGTGGAAAGAACGTCGCCATACCTATTTTGTTCAGATCCATCAGGCCTTTCAACATCATTATCAAATATCATCTTATTCTTATTTACTCTGAACAGAGCAGTCTTAATTCAGCATTCTATCGCTTTAACGCCCGTAATAATAAACTTATTCTTTAAGAATCTTTCTGTTCACCTTTACGTATAACTCGACATTCGTCCAAAAATGTATCTATAGTAGTGTATCTAACGCCGAATTTCAAACTTTTACACTTCAATGTACTCTCTTGTTCTTTTCCTCTCTCACCCCATTGAGAAATTCCACAAAGCCCTTGTGCCTTATTGGTGACTGTTTCAAACTCCATTACACAGTCGAATATTTATTTACAGATTAGTCAATGTTCCACTGTTGCCAAGAATCTATTATAGTCTTGTACTTTAATGTTTATTGTCTTGCACTTCTTTCTACCAGCACTTCACATGACTTTACATTGAACTCGATGTGCCACATGTCTGCCCATAACTCAAAATTATTATGTCCCTTTTCAAGTGTAGATTATTTTGGTTGTGGTTCATATTTCTTCGACGATTGTGAGATGTGTTTTTTTTTTACAACGAGACTCCATGAGCTTGCAAGTACTGACAAGAAGGGTCAAACAATCAATCATTTTTAACAAAATCAACAACGTGCATGACGATGTAAATGATCTGACTGTGTGGAACGGATTGAGATCATTAGATGAGGATTGAGGATGGGCAAAATATCCTTCCTCCTTTGTCATCATTGGCTGTATTATATGTTTCGTACATTCGTTGGAACTACTGAGAACTTTGAGTTCAGTTTTGTGGAGGTTAGCAATTGCTAAATTGTCAATAGCATTATAGAAGACCATTAGTGCACCAAACAAGTTGACATAGTTTACAATTGTATATATAATAATATTTACACTAAGTGAATTGTTGATGAGGATATTTTTTTTTTAGTTTCCATTTTCAGTTGTTAAACTTGGCATTGATTATCCTACCTGTGTCTCTTACACGTTTCCTTAGCTTGTCTATTTCTAAACAAAATAATTGCAAATTATCTTAATTAGAGAAAGCCAACAGAATTGAGAAAAAGGAAGTTGATTGCTCACAGTGCTCAAATTCATAAGTCAATGCATTGGCAAGAAGTACGGGTAATCTGAAAACCGAAGTGAGAACAAGGCATTGCGACAAAAAGAAAAGTACTATCAGAAAAAAAAACATAAGGCGTAATAGCGGTGTCATCTGAAGACCCTGGCTGTATTGACAAAATGTCTCAATAAAATCAATAATGGAGAACAAGTCCGACAATTTCTACCGTATCTCGAAGGGCCGGCAGCTCTCTTGCCCCAGAATTGTGGGAATTCCAGGACAACACGGTTGCTCAAATAATAATCCGCTAGGAAAGACAAGAAATGTCCTCACTCGCGACGTGGAAGGAAGTTGGCGGGGGGGGGGAGGGGGGCGGTGGTAGAGGGAGAGGGTCGCATGGGTGGAAAGTTTGAATCTCGGAGAACCTCGGTCAGATCTCATTCAAAGTTTTAGAGTCCAGGATAACTAACTGTGTTAATGTGCAAGGAAACATTTTGGTCAGTAGATCTAACTCCAACCAGTGTGGGCTTGCAGTTCATATTGAGGTAGTCCAGGAAGGAACACCGTTTGGAATACATTATTTAGGTTTGGCTGCCCATTGTAGATTGAAAGCCAGTCAAGAATGTTCCTTCTCTTTCACCATCAATGCTAGAATGAGTGGTGCACACCCAACCGGAGGCCTCAGCAAGGTGAATTTTAAAGCTCCATTCTTTACGGTCCAGTCTGCTCGCCATTTTCTTCAACAATAACCCACCACCTCCTACCCGCAATTGTTTCTGCTCGCTCCGTCCCTTAAGTTTCTGACTATAGCACACGCATGCCCACAAAACCTGTCTCAAGTCTTCACCATGCGAAGGCTCTGGAGCATGTCCAAAGAACACAGCACTGTGGTCTGGCAGAGAATAATTGCTAAATGGTCGTAAATTAACCGACTTGTGCCAGCGAAATGCATACGACCCGAGATCTCACACGTCCCAAGTTATAATACCAGAAAGGTCCGTGCAAATTAGAGAGTAATGCAAGAGACATGTTATGTAATCGAATCGTTTGCAATTCCACTGGGGCATAGCATAAACTTCATCTATGTGGGCAACATTACACCACAATACCACCACTCGACACCCAAACGGCATCGAAGAGTAGGCTAGGGAAATGGAGTAGAAGAAGGGGTTCTGTAAAATGCCATCGCTTGGAAATAAGCATTATGAGTAAGTGCCACGAAGATATTGATAAAATCAGCCAATAGTAGTCATTCACTACATTTAATCGTGCGAACAAGGCGTTAATTAGACTGCATTTCTATTAGTTTATGTAAGTGCCTTCAGATTTTTAGGATAGCCCTGATCTCAAGCGGTCACTTGCTTACAAAGTGTCTCTAGCTGTTTCTTCTCTAAATCAGATTCTCAGAATTTGATTGGTATAGAAACAATTAAGATGCTTCAGTGCGCTTTGGGATTTCCATAATGAGACCAAATGAAATATCGGTCAGATGATTATGCACTTCAAAAGCCTGGGAGATCACTCGCCCTTAGAGTGTCTGCTATTATCAAACTGATACTGTGCGTTGCAGAA
Organism: Sphyrna mokarran; assembly: GCA_024679065.1. Classification (NCBI taxonomy): domain Eukaryota; kingdom Metazoa; phylum Chordata; class Chondrichthyes; order Carcharhiniformes; family Carcharhinidae; genus Sphyrna; species Sphyrna mokarran. The sequence continues at coordinate 100,904,610 of JAGIQG010000009.1, forward strand.
ATGTGGAAGAGATTTAATGTTGGCGAAATGTGGTCAGTCGATGTCATCAATCGATTAAGTGCCTGAAGATGATAAATAGAACAGATTCGAAATGTAATTTCAAAAGAAGTTAATTCCTAGTTAAGGTCGCAGAGTAGTGTATGAAACTCGCTTAATGAGGTTTCACTTATATGTGATCTAAATAGTGTACGAGCATATCTTTAAAGATGCAACATATACTGCAGTAAGTACCAATGAAATTGAGATAATCATCGGTATAGACAACAAAAGTAAGTTAATGTCGGTGTCAAACACTAACATTTGCAATCGTTGGGAAGAAATAATAACGTACGAATGGAACGGTAAATTCTTACATACAGAATGCACTAAACAATAGGGGAAAAAAGTTGCGTAAACAAAGATCAATTAAATACTTGATAGAGGGCACATGAAAGAGTGATTCAAATTCGTGCTGTGTTGGAAACAGTTTTGGGGAAGTTCAATATTCGGGAAGGACAGACTGAAACAGAAAAACAGTCTGGCATTAGTTTTTGTGTGTGCTTTCCAAGGCGATAAAATGCTCCCCGGTTATAAATGCAATAAATAAATCGATCGTATCATGCTGCATGCAGTGAGAAGCTTCTATAGTACGAAAAGGAAACAATAATCGATCCAAATTGCTTAGTATTAATTTCCAGCCCATTTTGCATGTTGTGTTTATTTGCGAAACTCAAGTTTCCATTTTCTTCACTAATTAACTTATCAAAAATTTCTTCAGCATTTACGGAAATTTATGCTTCAAGTATGATGATTTTTCTATAGGTAGGTCAACTTTTGTCACAGATCCCCAACTTTCCATCAGCTGAATTGCTTGCGAGGCAATGCCACAGCGCAATGAAGAGTCAATAATAATGCTGCAGGCCTGGATTCACAGTTGATCCGTCCTGGTTACAATGTCTGGTCTTTTATCGTTGATCTTAGTGGGCGATATATTTTCTTTTCCACTTCATTTAATATTTTTTCTTTTTTTTTTGGCATGGTCGCCATTCCCGAGAAGAATTTAGATTCCAGGTGTAATGCTTGAATTTGCATTATACCAGCTACTATGAGGCGTGCGGATACGTTTATATGATTTTCTTGTGCGTTATGATTAAATGTTCAGAGAAGTGTTGCACTTGATACCAATCACAGTTTTCCACTTCCGTACAAAATCAGAACGCAAGCAACTGCCTTCTTGATTAGAGTTGCAAAAGCATTTTTCCATGGCGGTCATGTAATATGTATGTTGAGTTTACTAATGAACATGAAGACAAAATTGACACCCAATGGGCGTCATGATAAAGATCGTTTACCTGAAGTCTTCACAAGCAGTTCATTTTCTGCAAAGCGTCAGAGGTTAATGCATGGGAATATGTCGCTCGTAAAATAGATTTGCTTATGTGTAGAATTGCTTATCTGTGAAGTGTGGATTGACAAACGTTAAAACATGAAATCGAATACATGTCATTCATCCCCCATCTCCCCAGGCATGGTATCCAAACCTATTTTAGTTCCATACCTTCAAACATTGGAGCTTAATGTATGCATATTTTTAGTCCGTCGTTCAGTTTTCAAACAATGCACATTCAAAAGCAAGATATTTATTTAACTTTGTCGAAGATAGTTCCTCATATTATTCTTCCAGCTCAATTCTTATTCCACAAAACAAATAGAATGAATTGTAATTAATGCTTTGTTGTCGTACCAGCATCATCAAGCTTTTTTTTCAGGTCACTTGCATCTAAAGAGAACAACATAACTTTAAAGTTTGTTGTTTATCTGCTGCCTAGTTTTGTTCGTTCGTCTGTTGTAAACGGTGGCTGAGATTGTAGTTAACTATTTTGATAAGCAGAAGTGCAAATATAGAAAATAAAATTACAATTCTGAATCATGGCTGGGTTTCAATTAGATTTTCTCTCAGACCTGCGTTGAAGGGGGAGAGGAATAAATTGTTTTCTGGGTAAAGTAAAATTAATTGCGACAAGATTAAATGCGCAGTGACACTCCAAAACGCCTGTGGTATGTTGCAGAAAACTGAGGAACGTAGAGCAATTCATATATAACGACTAACGGATTTATTTTGTTTAATTTTAATGAATAGATTGCGTCGAACCAACAGTTTCATTTCTTTTTCGGGAAAATGCTTTTCTTTACAGAGTCACGCTACCTTCACTGATCCAAACATTTTTTTTGAAATAAGGGTAGATATTTCTTGAACCTTTGCTGATGGCACTCCGTTTGATTTGGTAGTGCTATTGCCTGATAAGCTGAACGTGACAATTACAATGCCCTCAAAAATAATAGTTGTTATCGAACAACTAGCAATACAATGCAACTAATTAAATTGAATGCAGAATCCCGAACTCAATCAATTTGATGTTTATTTTGTTGGAGCTCTTTTTAAACAACGTGGTTTCACGGTCACCGGACGATAGATAATGACGATGACTCGCAATGATTCACTGGAACAGTGGTGGAGATGGATTGGAATTATAAATTCGGGAAAAAAAAGTCTTTGCAGTATTTGGTGGCTGATGGAAAAGGAAAAAATGTGACTTTAGTAAATTGAGTAGCATTTTTGAAATACCAACCCAGGACTTAAAATCAGAATATCCATTTCTGTAATGAATCACCATCTTGTTTTCTCTGGTTAAAATACGTCTGGGATTACGACAGCTATGGAGTCCCTTTACTACTATACCCTTGGAATATCCCAAGGGTAAGGGGTTTGGATGGGGAAGGAGTTTGTTAGGTGTGTTCAGGAGGGTTTCCTGACACAGCACGTGGACAAGCCTACGAGAGGAGAGGCTGTACTGGACCTGTACTAGCTAATGAACCAGGACAGGTGATGGATCTCTCGGTAGGAGAGCATCTTGGGGATGGAGATCATAATTCTATCTCCTTCACCCTTGCATTGGAAAAGGATAGGATCAGGCAGGCTAGGAAGGTGTTTGTCTGTAATAAGGGGAAATATGAAGACATCAGGCAGATGTTGGGGCGAATAAACTGGAAGGAGGTGTTCTTGGGGAAAAGCACAGAAGGAAGGTGGCAGATATTCAAGGAATGCTTGTCTGGAGCTCTGCACGACAACGTTCCGGTGAGACAAGGAGGTTTTGGTAGGACGCGGGAACCGTGGTGCACGAAGGCTGTGGTGAACATAGTCAGGAAGAAAAGAAAGGTGTATAAAAGGTTCAAAGAGCTAGGAGATGTTGGGGATCTAGAGAAGTATAAGGCTTATAGAAGAGAGCTTAAAAAGGAAATTAGGAGAGCCAGAAGGGGTCATGAGAAGGCCTTGGCTGGTAGGATTAAGGAGAATCCCAAGGCCTTCTACAAATATGTGAAAAGTAAAAGGATGAGAAGAGAAGGGATAGGACCTATAAAAGGTGAAGGGGGAAAAGTCTGTATGGAACCGGAAGAAATGGCAGAGGTGCTTAATGAGTACTTTGCCTCAGTATTCACGGTGGAAAGTGATCTGGGAGGATGCACTACAAGTTTGCGGCAGACTGAAAAGATTGAATATGTAGATATTAAGGAAGCAGATGTGTTATAACTTCTAAATGCTATCAAGATAGACAAGTCTCCAGGAACAGATGGGATGTACCCCAGGTTATTGTGGGAGGTGAGGGATATCATTGCAGAGCCCCTGGCGATGATCTTTGTGTCGTCGATGGAGACGGGAGAGGTTCCGGAGGATTGGAGGATTGTGGATGTGGTCCCTATTTTCAAGAAAGGGAACAGGGATAGTCCTGGAAATTACCGACCGGTGAGTCTGACCTCAGTGGTTGGTAAGCTGATGGAGAGGCTTCTGAGGGACAAGATTTACGAGCATTTGGAGAAGTTTAGGTTGATTAGAAATAGTCAGCATGGTTTTGTAAAAGGCAGGTCGTGCCTTACAAGCTTAATTGAGTTCTTCGAAAATGTGACTGAACATATTGACGAAGGAAGAGCAGTGGACGTGGTGTACATGGACTTCAGCAAGGCATTTGACAAGGTCCCACATGCAAGACTTCTTGAGAAGGTGAGAGGCCATGGGATCCAAGGGGCTTTGGCCTTGTAGATCCAGAACTGGCTTGCCTGCAGAAGGCAGAGGGTGGTTGTGGATGGCTCTTTTTCTGCATGGAGGTCGGTCACCAGTGGAGTGTCCCAGGGATCTGTTCTAGGACCCTTGCTGTTTGTCATTTTCATAAATGACCTGGATGAGGAAGTGGAGGGATGGGTGAGTAAGTTCGCCGATGACACGAAGGTCGGTGGTGTTGTGGATGGTCTGGAGGGATGTCAGAAGTTGCAGCATGACATCGACAGGATGCAAGACTGGGCGGAGAAGTGGCAGATGGATTTCAACGCGGATAAATGTGTTGTTGTCCATTTTGGCAGATCCAACGGGATGAATGAGTACACTATCAAAAGTAGGAGTCTTAGCTGTGTGGAAGAGCAGAGGGATCTTGGGGTCCGGGTCCATAAGACTCTCAAATCGGCCTCCCAGGTGGAGGATGTGGTTAAGAAAGCTTACGGTGTACTGGCCTTCATTCATCGAGGGATTGAGTTCAGGAGTCAGGAGGTAATGCTGCAGCTTTATAGGACCCTTGTCAGACCACACTTGGAGTACTGTGCGCAGTTCTGGTCGCCTCACTATAGGAAGGACGTGGAAGCTATTGAAAGGGTGCAGAGGAGATTTACAAGGATGTTGCCTGGATTGGGAGGCATGCCTTATGAAGACAGGTTGAGGGAGCTGGGACTGTTCTCCCTGGAGAGACGAAGGTTGAGAGGCGACCTGATAGAGGTTTACAAGATGTTGAGAGGAATAGATAGGGTGGACTCTCAGAGACTATTTCCCAGGGCTGAAATGGTCGCAACGAGAGGGCACAGATTTAAGGTGCAGGGAAGCAAGTACAGAGGGGATGCTAGGGGAAAGTTTTTCACTCAGAGGGTGGTGAGTGAATGGAATCGGCTGCCGTCGGTGGTGGTCGAGGCGAACTCGCTGGGGTCTTTTAAAAGACTTCTGGATGAGTATATGGGATCCAATGGGATTGGGGGTTATAGATAGGTCTATGGCTGGGTAGGTTTTGATGTGTTCGGCACAACTTGTGGGCCGAAGGGCCTGTTTGTGCTTTAGTGTTCTATGTTCTACTAAACAGGGGCCACAACAGGTACATGATGTGAACTAACAAACAATTTCAAACCATCAGCAAAGTGTGTAAAGAAACTTCCTGATGCTTGTCGCATGGTAGATCAAGTTATGCAAAGATCTATGATTTGAAGGCAAAAATTGTTTCGGTTTTGCATGGAACAAAACTTCGTTAGGGGTGTCCCGCAACTTTTCCCGTGCAGCAAAGCCGCGAAAAATCATTCCGGCATGTCAATCAGGGATCATTTCTTCATCATGTAGCTTTAAATTGTTGCTCCTTTGCAATATGACAGTTGTGCCTGTCCTGATGAGCACAAAGCCAGCACAATCGTATAGAGTCAGCAAGAAATCAAAGGGCCAAAGTTGCCCAAAGTGTACGATCAAAGTTTATTAATAATTTTAAAAATCCAGTGCCATTGAACTTTGAGTATCTTACGGACAAGTAACCCATGCAACAATAAACACATTTTCTTTTTAAATCTAGGAACTGATACATACTGCCAAGCTTACGAAGTTCTTCATTCTCTGTACCAAACATATGATTAAGAATTACCATTTCTGAAAGTCCAGTGAAAGCCATTGTAAATTATGAGCGTTGTTTTAATGTTAATGGTGTGATTTTGCTTTGCTTAAAAAAACACGACAAAAGGTTCGATTCTGATGAAGGAAATCACGTGACTCCTTAGCTCCCTTGGGCTCCACAAATGTTGCAAGAACGGAAGATTTTGATCACTTACTTATTCTTGTTCACTTTTTTTTATCATTTAACGGATTGTGTGCGTCGCTGCCGGGTCCAACATTTCTCGCCTATATAGGATGTCTTCCATTTAAAATGGCATTTGAGAGCCAGTCACGTAATGGGCCTAGAACCACATATACCCCAGGCCAGGTGAGCTAAATGTTTTTTTTTGTCACTCGATCCATGATCATCATTAAAGTTTTTAAACTTCTGTCTGTTCTTCGGTTTATATTTCAGCCATGATTGTTTTTGGAGTTCTCGCCACATTACGTTGCGTTTCTGGATGACGAGCCCAGCGACAATGGTATTATAGCACTACGTACTCTTACGTCGACCAGTGTTTTCTAAAATCAGGTAAATTGCATTGATCTCCCTCCGGTATTAATTTGTCAGCTCTGATAGTATAAGGAAACGAAAAATAAAGAACAGTTGCTTCATTTCTAAGTTAATTAGGTAGTCAATTCCATGTCCGCTTGCTAATTTATATGATTGCATACGTGTCTTTCATTTTTTTTGCTAAATAAAATACATCTGTTCAATATTTCAATGTAAAATTAATCCCAAGGAATTGCCAAAGCTGGTTGATTACTGATTGATTTTTCAGGAACTTTATACCATTCAGAAACGAATGAAGCAAAATCAACGAATTTGATGGCCGCTATCCCGTCATTTCTTTTCAGTCATTCTCATGAACATTGAATTTCTGTATTATCCCAAAGATAAATTCCAACATCAAAAGTGAAGGTGAGGTTGAATGCCGAAATTATTCTAGAAATCTCTTCATTTTTTTTATGATGAAACCAGAAGGTATAGTTTGTCTGAAAATTCAAGGATAGTCAGAATGTCTCAGAGGAATAAAGGCAAAGATCGTTTCAATTTTCTCCTGGCCGACATCCGATTTTGCACTTTATGCAAGGGCAGGAATTGGCCCGCCCGCCACGGGATTTCTAGAGGACAGCGGGCTGCGGATTGACCATGCAAAAGTCCATTGACCTCGAGTGGCTTTCTCCTCTTTGACTCGTCCAGAGAATTCTGCCCGGTATTCTGAGATGTTTCGTAGACGTATTTTCGAGATGACAACAATCGTCAAAGTAATTCACCCATGGTTTGAAAGGGGCCAGAGTTTGGACCTATCTTTCTTTCTCCCCCAAACAAATTATGGCTGGTGCCATTTCATACCTCTGGCGTAATTGCACGTTAATACTTGCTCTTGTTGAAATTATTTTTTTCTCACTCTCTTGCCGTCTAGCATCATTTATTATTAATGCCCTCCTATCCCTGCAGTTTCTGGGGGTAATAGAAAATCAAATGTCGTTGTCAAAAATATTTTTAAGGAGCACGAAAGGACCAAAGTTCATTCATATATCAGCCTGCTTTCACATTTCACATTTCCCAACATTCTCAAGTAGTGAGTTCGAATTAGCCATGGCTTCATTGGTTCATATCATGTTCACCCAGCTGCACAGCCATCAAAATTGTCTGCACCTAAACTCCGGACCAACACGCGACCTCATTTAATTGCTACTTCATTGTCATCATAGAATCATAAAATCCATGAAGTGCAGAAGGAGGCGGTTTGGCCCAACGTGCCTGTTCCGATCACAATCCGACCAGCCCCTACCGATTCCGCAATACGTATTTAGCCTGTTAATCCTCCGACACATAGCCTTAGACATTCGACCTAGCGCTCCGGACCACTCACAGGAAACACATACAGACCGGGAGAAAATGTGCAACTCCAAAGTGACTTCAGTCAAATTCGGGAACGAAAAGCGTGTCCCGGGCGCTGTGAGGCAGCAATGCCAGCGTGCCGTTGCCGGTTTCAACTGTGAAGCTATACGTCGTGCAGTGATTAATTCCACATTTTATCGTTTATTTCTCCTCCTTTGTTTCGCGGTTGAAATGGCGTGGTGTCCTCCCTTACATTTCTATCTATACTTTGACGTAAAATGTTGCAAGGATTGCCCGCCTGAAGCGTTTCCCTAAATGACCATTGTCTGTGGTTTTTTCATAATTTGTTGAAGAATCCTTTGCGCAACAATTAATTGCTTGATTATAACAACACGTTGACATTGTGCACGATTGAAACGTCATTAACGTTTGAAATATAGCATCATGTCGCAATCTCGCATCCATTACCTGCATCTTTCAAACGCAACAGTTGTTCTTCCAGGAAAAGAAACATCGGTCGAGTTAGTAAAGGTAAATCACGTATTTCATTTACAAATAGCCTGCATGTCCCTTTGTCACTTAAACACGTTTGAACGGTGTTTTCAATGTAATTTTGAATCCGATGTGCAATGTCAGCTTTTCATTTTCCAGATGAATATGTTGTTATTTATTTCCCTATCTCCTCTAATAGTTTGGAATCTCGGAAGCTCTATTAAGTACTTCCATTTTTCATTCAATGGTCAAGTAGTAGCACCTTGGGTGCATGCATTTCCATCTAATTCAAGTTCATTTTTGACAGCAGAAGCTAATTTAGATTTCATATTGACAGTTGTTTTTTTTTATGCGGTGCCTGATCATTACGCCCACACACAACTAATTACACAATTGCATTTTCGCATATTATTTTTAGCATTTTTAAAAATTACAAAATATACTAAGGCTATCAAATTAAATCTGAACAAATTAAACAAGGATGGTTTAGCTGACGGTGTCGAAAAATAGAAAACAAATATAATGCTGGATTGTTTTATTTTGCTATTTGATTGAAGTGACATTCAGATGCTTACCAAGGTCTTTTCTAATGGCTTGTAACGTATCCTGTTCTAAAATGGCCACAAATATCTAATTATTTTAGCAGAGGTACAAATTTTAATTCCTTGCTCTTTTAGCAGAAGTCAAATATGTATTGTTCATATACTTAACAAAAACATTGTTGGAGAACTATCAGTTACTTTTGATTTCCCTCTTCTATGAAAACGCGTAGTAAGATCAATTTAGGCTGCCTCAGTTGCATAATGCTTTATAATTGTGAGATTTTCTTATTGCCTTGGAGAACAGTAAACATGGTTAGACTAGATGCAGTTTGCTTTAATCGCCGTCTGTGATGAATGCGATAACAGATGGGTTACACGGGTTCAAGGAAAATAGGCGGTGGCGGAAATATTAATTGTCTGCATATTGACTTGGCAAGCAATGTAAGAGTTGTCATTAATGATTAAAACTATTAATGGTAAATAGATTAAAACGTTTTAATACATGACTGACATTGAAAAAAAATCAGTTTGGGACGTGCATAGCCGTGGAATATTCAAAATAGTTGTAATGCTATTCTACTGGCAATAAAAAAGAGTGGAGAGATTATCCTGTCCAGTTGTATGCCTTCCTTTCTATTTATACGGAAATATTTTCACATTATGTTATTAAGCTGCGAAAATAAATGTTAAAAAGGGTGCATTTAGGGCAAACAATCTTGAGAGAATAAATCACCACATTATAGATTTGCTAGATGCATCAGTGTAATTCTTATGATGATTATGATATTCCGCTTTCTGTACCTCACTTAAAGCTACTTATTTCAATTTGGGAAGGATAATGCAGGTTATGATCTGCTGTTATTCTATTTAAGCCCTCGTGCAATTCAGGACTTTTTTATATCTATGTTCCATGTCTATGTGAATATTGCACTACCAACTCAATCAATTCGTAATCATGCATATGAAAATATCAAACTATTACTGCATTTGGAAAAAAAATGAACTGCTTAGGCAATCTGTGGAGGCCAGGTCTGATGAGCGCTATTGTGAACATAATATAATCGGTCTCATGCAGTGTATTCGTAAATATCATGACATTTTTGCATACGTTCACCTCATGGTCTTGGCTAATAGTGAGTTAACAATTTACCTGCTTTCAATTTATGTATCTTCTCTTCTGCAAGTTCAGAATATCGAAATCAAAAAATAACGCAAGTGCGTATCTGCCGCTTTGTTCTACGCCCGAATACCAGAAGTATATGTGTCCCTTCTGCTCGTCCGATCACAAACGCATCCATTTACCAGCAAGTCGTTTCTCACTTCAGCACGCACCCCTCTCCCCATTATTTTTTCAAGGAGCAGCTCAACGGTTTTTTTTTTAAATGCACCATGTACAATACCAAACCGAAACCTGGCTATTTGGTTGCAATGCAAAATTGGTTTTTAATTGCTTATCGAACCATTAATGCGCATAATTTTGCCTGTAATTTGAATTGCAATATTTATGATTCAATTGTCAAAATTATGGAATGGTTATATACAGAAAATGTACCGTTATTAAAAAAATGCGTAACCCTGGTACTACATGCAGGCTGTCCCATGGTGAATTTTGCAGCCCATGCACCCGATCATAAATACAAACATGCTGCACAATATAACATACTTCATATCTTGTGTTTTTTAAGCCATTGCTCACCGTCAGTTTCCAAGTGAGTTTTCATTTCTAAATTCGTAATAGTAATAAATTAGAATCGATATTACTGAGAAACACCATTTTTTCTGTGCAAACTCAAGGCAAAATTCGGCAGAAATCGTATCAAAGAACGTTATGTAATCAAGTGAACCAAACTGATGCATGTTCATTGAATAAATGTATCCTCCTACCTACATCCCTGCGCCTCAGTTCGTCTTCTGTTGATAAAAAAATGAGTATCATCCAAATCCAACTTTAAGCAGTAAATATAATTGCCCACCATCCTGTGGCGTCTCTGAATCCAATACACCAGACACGTTTTTGCATTTATCCATCTGTCTGTTTGCAAATGCAGATCAAGTATTCCTGCCTCCGCTGCAAGTCTGATAATGGACCAATTGTTACGATCACCAGAGATGATTCTTTGCTTGACGTTGATTACAGACATCTTATCGTGTTTCTTCGATTCAGATCTCTCCGGGAGTCGGCAGCTTTGAAGCTGAGACGATTGCTAAAGCGGATCAATTTCGAAAACGTGCAGCAGTTTTGACATCCTCTGGGGTACGCCAGGAAATCTGAAATGTTTGCATGTCTTTTCAGGGGGATTATTGCTGACCGATATGATGAATAACTGTGCAATATGTTGAGTGAGGATATAAATGACGAGTGTTGAATGTGAATTAATTAGTTGCTAAGTAGCTGGGTCAGTGATTGTTGTTGCACGACTGATGTGTTAAGTCATTGAGCGGGCACTATATTTGTGTGTCAGTGAGTGAGTGGAATGGAGAAGCAGCAAACATTTTTTTTCGAATAGCACAGTTGGCGTGGTTAATTGGGTCAGGACAGGACATCGTTAGTACATGAGTAGTAGATGACTGATGAAATTTGAGTGAAGATTAGTCATTTTTCGTCAGAGTGACCAAGTGATGATGTCAGTGAGGTTTGTGAGGCCAATCTGAGTCAAAGTTTCGGATTGTTGCCTGGAGGCTTGACTGATCATTTGGGGCTCTCTGGTCAGATTGAGGTAGGAGTTAAAAAAGGAGAGGTCTAGTTAGTTGCAGTTATTCAGTTTTGGGTTGCGTATAGTACGTTAGGTTGTATGCGTGAAACTGTGGGTTCAATATATTGGAGAGAGGAGGTCATCACTATGCAATTACCGCATTGGTGCTGCATCTGAGTGTAAACAGAGCCGCGTTTCTGCATTAAGGACACGTGACACTGACCTCAGGAAGACTTCAATATTGTCATTCACGAATGTAAGGGACCTTCGGAGGATATATGTAACAGCTCAATAAACCTGCAGGTTGTTGCATCGGGCCTGCGCAAATCAGGGCATGTCCGAACACGAATTAGCTGCTTAGGGGAAAGGATTTTTCTTCAATAAACTGGGTATTTTTCGCCCCATCCAGTTCGATTTCCGATCGTCTACCGATTAAAACATTTGTTCATGTTTCATAGTCTATTGGTTTCATGTTTTAATGACACATTCTTACAAAATGTAATTTAATAAAAAAAAGGCCGGTACCTCAATGCGATCGATTCGAATGGTTACGTCAATATGTTTTGTCATTATAAGCTTCGAACAAGTCATCTTAAATTGGTCAGATGTTTAGCATTCCTGACATAGTACATCCTACAGAACTCTTCGAGAGATTCTTGTCTCCGGTAATGATGCACTTAACTTTCTTAAGTGTACAAATCCCGTACATTGTCAGAAATGATGCGTACCATGTCCAACAATGAATAAAATATTTGGTTTTATTTGTTAAGCCAACATTACTGATTATAAAACTCGAATCCATTCCTAACCGATACGAGGCAAATCTCTATGCTCCATTCTAGGATCGTTCTAATAGGTTACAGAATTTCCACCGATATGCAATTTTATATTCAAGTTGCACCAACTACAATGTTCAGGAAATCATTGAGCTATTCATAGGGGTGAATAATATACCAGAACACATTACAAACTGAAATTGAGGGTTGGCGGGTGGTCAAAGTGCACTTGGGTAAGACAAATTTGATTATTTGAGTCGTGGCGTTACTGCTTGGCAGTGAGATAGTCGATTAGGTAGTCAATATTGTTGTCAGTGATGTAACGTGAAGAGATAATAAGCGCCTCTGCAAGGTTAGTCACTTTTGGGAGACTGTCTCGCAATTACAGGAGGACTGAACAGGTTGGGATATAATCTGCATCCAAATCTACTTTGGGTGCAGTGGAACGACAGTTGAGAATGTCGTCCGAATGTGAGGGCGCTCATGGCGCTTGCGTGGGGGGGAGGGGGGCGGAACGGTGGGTGGAGGTGTGGGGGCAGTGAACATTAAGTGGTTCGTCTGTGTTTGGAATTTTGTCAACTGGGGAGTCTTCTCAATAGAGGTAAGCAAAGGAATAGGTTTTAATTACTGCATAATCCATGGAAGGGATTTGTCGTGTGTGTGGTGGATTTTCAGGAGATAACAGTACAGCTAGAATGTTTTTTTTCTGTAAAAGACGATGGTTTATAGTATTTGAAAATCGGAACTATTTCAGATGTTAACCCAAAGAAAAATTCCTGCTTAATTATTCTGCTAAGAAAGAGGAAATCATTTGAATTCTTTCTTATTAACAGTAGAGTAAGTTTCCCATGAGTTTCAAATCCTCAGGTAATTTGCGTTGACCACTACTCTCTACCCCCATTCACTTCGTCATACACCTTCCCGCAGTAATCTCGGTCGTCAATGAATGCATCCGTCATGTGACACTGTCCCAGTGTAATAAGTTCTTGGGCAATGGAAAACAATCATCGCTAAATGAAAAAGGAACAAGTGCACTCCAGAGAAATAAAGCATCAGTTAACCAAATGTGTTAGAGCAGAACCCATGATCGTAATACTAGGTTCCTCACAAAGTATAACTTCCAGACCTTTTTTTTTTAACAGTCAAGATTTAATTTAATATTTCACTAAGCATTCGCCAACATTGTGCCAGGTCAGGATTCATTTCCCAAAAGAAATAACACAACTACGTTCCCTTGACTAAAAGAAAAGAACTGAAAAATCTTTGCAGATCTGCAAACATCTCTAAACAGAGACAAAGCTGCCGTTTCGACTGCAGATGACCCTTTGTCGAAGCTTTGACAAAGGGTCATTGGGAATCGAAATGTAAGTTTTTTTTTTAATCCTTGCAGATGCTGCAGGCCTGCTGTTTATTTTTAGATGTTCTCTTTCGGTTTCAGATTCCAGCGTCCGAAGTTGTTTGCTGTAATGATCTTCTCTTAGCGTTTAGTTTCGTTACTATTGCAGTATTACTCTCTCATCCTATTCTCTGTTTTATCATCAAGCAGGATCTTAACTGCAACAGTCATTTAATACAATCCATGGGAGGGATAAGCCCTGGGAATTTTGCCGAATGTAACGAGATCATGTTCTCCAAATCCCGCCCATTGTATATAAAGCATAAGTAAAGAGTGAATTGTAACGGTGTTTAATTCTTTTGGCTAATGCAGCTCCAACAATCCTCAAGAAATTCGAAATCGTCTTTGGCAACGCAATATTTATTTTATTTTCACACAATATCTATTCGCTTTGACATGCAATTCCTACAACATGATGTTAAATTCGATGTAACCATAAACAAGGTACATTGTAGCAACTCGGTAAAAGACCGTTGATAACACATTCCAAACCTTGGCATTTTTCTAATATAAATATAAGAGAATGTATGAAAACTGAATCGAAAACATTGGCATTGTCGCTTCCAAACGATGCACCTTCCTGGCGTGAAAATCATTCACCCGTCTTTCTGTGCCGTTGTCTCTAAACTCTTATACTCACATCCGAGCTGTGTTATGCATCTTAAGTTCATCATATGGGCAGCAGAGGTTCAAGAATTTGCTTCTCCATCATCGCCCAAAGAGCATTCATCGATACCTCGTAAAACGTATGCCACAACCAACGACGCCGACGTACGTATGAAGACAAATAACCTCAACGTCCGTAGAACCATTTCAATTTTACATTGTTAAATACTCAGCAAAGAAACCTTTATAATCTAATTAGATGATCTGTTCTGACACTCCACAGCACTATTGAAATTCAACTATATAACTAAAATCATTTTTACGTTTCTTTTTTGTGTTCCGTACCTTTATTTTGCAGATCTCGTTTCACATTTTCTAGTTCTGAAATTTAATTGAAAACAAATGGCATGCAACTTTGACGTTTCATTGCAAATTCGTGCCGATTCATGTCAGTTTCAATAAATTCATCGTAGAATAAATATCTAAGAGTCTAGGTTAGAACAGCAGTCTCAATGTAACCTTCCATGAAGAGGTAAACATCGTTGGATTGATATACCATTCGTCTCTTTACATAGTTTAGAGTGGAGATCGAAATTTTACGTGCGTATTTGTGAATCAGTCATCTCAGAAAAGTTGAACATATGTGGTGCTTCTGTAACTTCCCTGAAAGTTTGGGAACTTTAGGGAAAGCTAGCCTATATACTATTTATGCGCTAATTCGCATAAATCAATAAGATTAAATACCATTTTTGCCGAAACTCCACGTTTGTAAGTTAATTTTCGAATGTTCGGTAAATGGCCAAGAAACAAATAAGTTAGCTGGATAAATGTGTCGAGCGTGTTGGGGGTAATGGAGTGAAGTTGATTCTGTGGCCGATAGTTGTTAATCGGGCTGCGGGTGGTACAGGATAATTACGCTTTTCCGGAAGTGGTGATATGGTCGGCGAGTATTGATTGTTGTAGTTGGGTTTCATTTGGGCAATGAGAGATTCACAGGAAATGAGAGGCATCATATGGAAATAAGGTTAGTGCGGAGAATTGTATGGGTAGAATAACATGAGGGTATAAAGAGTCAGTTGTGGAAACTAGACAGATTTGGGTATCTGGGCGCTCGGTGTTTGTCGGATATGATTGAAGTCTATTACGTGGGAGATTTGGGTTTAATTAGAGTTTGTTTGTGGAAGCCAAACTTGAGTCTTGCCGGTTGTTGTTCTTTGTTGTAACAATTGCATCATGCAGAATGAATGCATGACCCAACTTTTTTGACTGGTATGCAAATCATTTTTAATTCAGTTTTCCACTGCAGGGTTTAATCATTCATATACTGTGACAAATCACAGAAAAAAAAAACTGAAGAACAACAACGTTGTTTGTTGAACAGAGTAGTTCAATTATCAAAGCAAAAATGAGTGGAACGATTCCGCCCCAACTCGATTCTTAAGGTTGCTGATGATGACATCATTGCAATGGATTGGATCTCAAACAATGGCATGGAGAATTTCAGAAAAGATATAGAACATCTGTTGAAATATTGCGACGATATATTCAATAACAGTGAAACAAGGAGGCAATCGTCGACTTCAAGGAACGTAGTAGAGGACATGTCCCCTGCTACCTGAATGGTAATGAAGTCAAAGTCGTCGATTTCTTCCGGTCGCCAGGAGTCCACATCAGCAACGACGTGACCTTATTCATTTATTCTCACGCGATTTTGAGGAAGCTTACCAACGTACTTTCGGTATGTCTGCAAAGTCTGCCAAATTTTCATAGATGCACCATAGAGAGCACCCGTTCGAGATGCATTGCAACTCTGATCAACGGTGAAAGAAACTAGAATGGATTATAACGTAGCACAATCCAGCATGCAAACTATCTTCTCGTCCTCTGACATTGCCTACACTCCCACTGTCTCGGAAAAACGGCCAAGACAAACAAGGACACTTCACCGGCATAGTCGCGTCCATCTTTCTCCATAAAAGTAAAACTGACAACACATAATAATTGATTCAAGACGAGCTGGGACTGAACGGTAGCATAGTGGTTAGCGTTGCTGTAACAGGGCCAGGAACCCGGATCTGGTTTCCGGTTTGGGTCACTGTCTGTGGAATTTGCATGGTTTGCGCATACCTGTGTAGGTTTCCTCTGGATGGTCCAGTTTCCTCCCATATTCTGAAAGACGTGCTATTCGGTGCATTTACCCGAACAGATACTGACTGTAATGATTAGAAGAAATTCACACCATTTTTTGTAGAGTTAATGTAAGCTTTACTTGTGGCAAATACATCACCTTTAACTTCATTTGAACTTCACCCCTGATGCCATTTGACTTATAAATCAGCGTACCATGTACTGCGTCGGTCTTAATCCCATCTTTAACTACAGCGCATGGTTTGTACCCTTTTTGCCCTTCTCCCTGATGTAATTCTAAGAACGATATGTTTTGTTTGTGGATCAGACAGGAAAAAAATGTTTTACATTTTATCCCAATACCAGTGACAAAAATATATCAAATTAATGAATGTGACGATCACTTCAAACAGTCACTGAATATAATGTGAAGCGAATGCTGAAAATGGCAAACCTGACAATTCATCTCAATCAGTGCAAGTTGCAACTGCAGAGTCAATAAAAAAAAGTCACCCGATTTTGAATGTGCCATATTTACACATTCATACTCGAACTCGGGCATTCATGGGTCGGTTTTGATTGCCAAAATCTGCCTGACTACAATAATCTGACACGAACTGGGCAGAAATTAATGATCGAATAATGACTAGAAAAACGATTAATGCAATATTTTATAACTGGATACTATATCCAGACATATGAAATATTGTATCATATTGCAGGTATTGGGCATTTCAAAAAAAAATCACGATTTCTGCATTAAATTTCCAATGAAGAATTACACAGTCATTAAAATATAGGCATGTGGCCAGATGAAGAAGCTATCATAAATTTAGAATATGCAAGTTTGAAATTATCGAGAGATTGTAAGTTGGCGATTCGGCCCACCATCTCTGATACTTATTTGAATCTTCCTGATCTAATTACTTTAAAATTCACTCTCCCGCCTTATCTCAATAAACTTTCTTTGATTAAATTCTGCCTACTTATACATACTTATTGTGGCAACATTCACAGCCACTTTTCGTAAACGATTCCACAGATTTATTACAATATGGGGGAAGATATTATGTTATTCTCTCTCTTTCGTAAGAAACCTCGTTCTCTGAGATTGCGCCCTCTGAGATTACACTCGTCCACAAGTAGGAACAACATTTTAGAAACTATCCTGCCTTGACTCCTAAGAATCATATGTGTCTCAATCAGGACGTATGTCATGCTGTCTAACTATGTTGAGAAATAGAACCAACTATTTAATTCATCAGATACAAAACCATCTGACGACCAAGGATCAGATGAACATTCGCTGGACTGATTTTCTCTGAGATGAGGGGACAGCAGAGGTCACAGTATTCCAGGTGTGGGTAAACAAGTACGCTGTATATGTTTAGACTTCTCTATTGCATGACTCAATCTACATGAAGCAATGGCCAAAATTCCCTTTGGAATTCAAAGTACTTGCTGAACTGCCAAACTGGCTTTTTGTGAGTTATGAGCGAAGCCCCTGGAATCTATTGATGCTGAAGGATCCAGCAGTATTTTCTACTTAAATAATATTACTTTCCGTTACTTTTTTCCAGTGAAGTGCATGATTTCGATTTTTTTCTACACTGTGTTCCATTTGCCACATTTTGCCTGTTCAGCTAATCTAAAGAAAGGCTCACTTATACTTCTATGGGTAATGTTCGTCATTTTCACCACTTATGCTACCCCCTCCCCATGTTAATACCACGAAGAAACAAATACTTTATCCAATTTCATATACTGCCAGAGTGCTGGGCACTGCTGTTTGTATTGTATTTATGATGCTATGCAGCAAGCGATGGAAAACATTTCGAAATCTTTCCACAGCACCCGTGCTTTCTCCTATATTTGCTTTGTTTTATTGTTACATGTGGGCATGCATAAACACTGCAATGAAGTTACTGTGAACATCCCTTATTTACCACACTCCAGTACCCGCCTGTGTACACTGGGGGAGAATACATCATGGTCAATGCACTAATCAGCACACCTCTCGGACTGTGGAGGAAATCAGGGATCCCAGAGTGAAACGTGGTGACTCTGCTCAATCAGAAGCCCAAGCCAAGAATTGTACCCACCTGTTTGGCGTTGTGAGGCAGCAATTGCGATCTTGCAATTGTTGGCTAAGATGAACCAAAGTCAATTGTCTGTGTCAACACTAACACATTGCACGAAAGCTATAGCCATCGATCTAAATCGTACAAATTCTAAAATTGACCAAACTGCGACTTTTTTCCAGACGGAAAAGTCCCCATCTATCGCAAATTACCATGAACAGCCAATTTGTTTCAAAAATATACAGCAGACAAAGAGTTTTTTTTTAAATCGTCATTGTTCTCATACGACAAAACAATTGGTTTCGCCTGGTACGATAATTCTATCAATCCAAAAAATACTTCATGACATAGAATCCATAAAATCTTTACAATGTAAAAATGTAGTCATTAGGCGCACTGGGTCTTAAGTCTCTGAAAGAACATCTTACCAATGTACATCGAACATGAGGCGGCAGTGGGAGACGTTGTGCCTCCTTGCCGTCAACAGCACGCCGTATCGATGCAACTGCAGGGGCACTGCAGGAACGTAGGTCTTACGTCCTGGAGGCTGGCTCATCTAACCAAACAACATGCACTGAATAAATATTTCTCTTCGGTATTCACGCAGAGTGCTGGAAATGTAGCTATGGAGAGCACTGAGGTACAGGGTTGCAAATTGGGAAGTATTGTAGCAGATAGGGAGGATGTGTTAGAAATTCTCGAGGGTTTGAAGTTGGATAAGTCCCCTGGGCCGGACGGGATTTACCCTAGGATTCTCTGGGAGGCAAGAGAGGAGATTGCAGAGCCTCTGGCTCTGATCTTCAGGTCGTCGTTGGTTACGGGTGTGGTTCCGGAGGACTGGAGGATAGCGAATGTGGTCCCATTGTTCAAGAAGGGGAAGAGAGACCTTCCAGGGAATTATAGGCCAGTGAGTCTTACTTCTGTTGTGGGCAAGGTATTGGAGAGAATTATTAGGGATAGGATTTATAGTTATTTAGAGAGAAATGAATTGATTGGGGATAGTCAGCATGGTTTCGTGAAGGGTAGGTCATGCCTTACTAACTTCATTGAGTTTTTTGAGAAAGTGACCAGAGAGGTGGATGGGGGTAAGGCGGTTGATGTAGTATATATGGACTTTAGTAAGGCTTTTGATAAGGTGGCCCATGGAAGACTTCTACAGAAAATGCAGATGTGTGGAATAGAGGGTGATTTAGCTAATTGGATTAGGAATTGGCTGGCAGATAGAAGACAGAGGGTGGTGGTTGATGGGAGATATTCATCGTGGAGTTCGGTGACGAGTGGTGTGCCTCAGGGGTCTGTTTTGGGGCCCCTGCTGTTTGTAATTTTTATAAATGATCTGGATGAGGGTATTGAGGGATGGATCAGTAAATTTGCAGATGATACTAAAGTTGGTGGAGTGGTAGATAGTGAAGAGGGGTGTTTTAGTTTACAGAGTGACTTGGACAAGTTGCAGAGCTGGGCCGAGAGGTGGCAAATGGAGTTTAATGTGGAAAAGTGTGAGGTAATGCACTTTGGCAGGAACAATAAATGTGTAGAGTATAGGGCTAATGGTAGGGCTCTTAATAGTGTTGAGGAACAGAAGGATCTTGGTGTATATGTCAATAGATCCCTGAAAGTAGGCAGTCAAGTGGATAAAGTTGTTAAGAAGGCATATGGAGTCTTAGCTTTTATTGGTAGGGGGATTGAATTTAGGAGCCGCAGCATCATGTTGCAACTGTACAAAACTCTAGTGCGGCCGCACTTGGAGTATTGTGTGCAGTTCTGGTCCCCACATTATAAGAAAGATGTGGAGGCATTGGAGAGGGTACAGAGGAGGGTTACCAGGATGTTGCCTGGTATGGAGGGCAGGTCTTATGAAGAGAGGCTGAGGGATTTGAGGTTGTTTTCGTTAGAAAGGAGGCGGCTAAGAGGGGACCTAATCGAAACATATAAGATGATTAGAGGTTTAGATAGGGTGGACAGTGATAGCCTTTTTCCTAGGATGGAGAAAGCTAGCACGAGGGGACACAGCTTTAAATTAAGGGGTATGAGTTATAGGACGGATATCAGAGGTAGGTTCTTTACTCAAAGAGTGATTAGGGAGTGGAATGCCCTGCCTGCAGCTGTTGTAGATGCGCCAAGTTTGGTGGCGTTTAAGAGGTTAATTGATAAGTATATGGAAGAGAAGGGAATGGTTTAGTTTGGAGGGGCATTGCTTTTTATTTTGGTCGGCACAACATCGAAGGCCGAAGGGCCTGTTCTGTGCTGTATTGTTCTATGTTCTATGTTCTATGTTATTTTGGTTGCTTTTAATAGGCAGGGTGTGAACGAATATCCAATGAGCCGTTGCCTGCAAAATCCATGGAAAAACGTTCATTGCTAGATATCATTCCATCAATGGTGACGAATAGCTCCGCTGATCTGAATGCGCTCGTTATGAACATTAACAAGTTTTTTTTAAGACAGCCAAGACTGTAATATGATTTGTTTATATTTGCTGTAAGCATACCGTAGTTATATGCCCTTTCAATCTAAGGTTAATTCTTCAAGTCGGGCAATTTTATTTCAATTATCAAAGAACCAGAAACGCCAGTTCGGACAGGCGAACTTTAAGGTATCCAATCAGAGCTAGCATGTCAAAGAATCAGTAGGCCCATAAGATTAGCTGTTGTCATTGTTGGTGTCTGAATGAGGGCAAGATTTATAAAAAAAACAAACATAGGTAGTTTTGTTTTTAAATAATATCAACATTTGCAGTTATGTTTTACATGAATGGCCCGCACTTGCATCTGTCATTTTTTTTACAAAAGCATTGGTAACTCGTTGTCTTCACACACACACACACACACACACACACACATACTCACACACACACGCACACACACATATTCGTATGTAATTTCACATGCTAATACAATTGCCAGTTCAGAGCTAATATCTAAAATGGAAGAATTCATCTCGAAATGAGGTGTGGATATGTTTTTTTTTCGCTTTCAGCAAGGCGACATTCCAGTGATTCTCAGCTAACAAATATCTTGCCGCATTTAGTAAGTTGCAATCGCGACGATACACAACTTTGTCGTGAGGTCAGGAACGTGAGGTTCCTGGTTCCAGGAACCAGCAGCAAAAACCTTCCAGGTGTATCTATAACCAGTGCAATATTATTTACATTTCATACTTTGAGGCAGTTATCAAAACATATTTGTCAAACATCTCCGCCTCATATCGGGCTGTACTTGTTCTGATATAGGAATTACTAAATCAATTTGAGCTGGTTTAACGGCTCATTATTGTTTCCAATAGTTATTTGCTCATAACAAAAACGTATGTTTAGAATTGGGACGGTATCCGATCCAGAATTCTGATGCTGTGTGATTTCACATTCGCAAAAAATACAGAAAACTAGAAAATTTAGCTGTTGTGAACTGTAAATAAATATGCTCCTAAATAGAATGCCATGTTGGTATGTGTTATAATTCTTTTCCTTGCGTTCAGTTCTGTAACTGCACCATCTACCGATTTCTTTTTTTCAAATAAGAAGCCACTCACCCACTGTCTTAGCACGCAACTTTTGTTCTGCAACAGAATGCAAAATAACTGTTATGCATAATAATGCAAAAACGGAAGAAAGGAAAATATACCACCTGTTGTGAATATCATGCTTAATGATAAAATGGTGATGGAAAATGCCCGCTTCTGTCTGTTTCTTTTTTGATGCAGGCTTAGTAATGAAAGAAAAGTTTTTTTTATCCCTCAAATAAAAATTCACCTTTGAATATGATTTAAATAATATTGGTTTTGCAATCTCAGATTTTTAAATTGTTGATGGTCACCCTGTCGTAATATTTGTTGGGAATGAATTTCCCAGTTGCACTACATTTCGTTTCGTTCCAGGGCTTGGAAAATTACATCAGCTTACCCGTTCCCTAATTCGACACCAATTGTCTGCTGCAATATTTAGTTTAAAACATGAATTATTAAAACTGCCTTTCCTGATATATTTCGACTTTGTTGATCTGCCTACTCAAAAGATCCTGCACCGCTGAAGAAAAGGATTGTTTCTTACCAAAATCTAATAGCGTCTGGCTTTCTGAAAATGACAGTCAGAAAATGGCTTCAATGGAAACTGAAGACACACACTATTAATATTCGCATGTATTTTGACTTACGTAAGGAGATCCTGATGTATTACGTTCAATAAGGCATATTTCCTAGGATATCAGAAGAAAATTACGCAAATGCCTAAACTCTGCTTGGGAACCGTGGAACTTTTTTTGTTGTACCTGACATAACATTACTGGAGTTTGTAGATCTGAAAACAGCAGGACACATCGCTGGGCGTGTGAGCATGAAAAGAGCCCACAGAAGCTTATCACCCCTTCGCTTCTTGTCGGCTGTCTCGAATATTCTGAGGCCACCTGTTCTGCCCGCTATCAACGTCTTATATTCTTCAACAGCCCCATGGATGACGGGTACATCTCGCATTACTCAGAAGGTGCACAATCTAGTTTTGCTGCTGACAGAATTTCTAGTGTTGACTGTCATTTTCTTTAGTCGGCAAACGTGCACTGACTGAAAGAAGTCACATGGTGAACTAATTGGCCCAAGTAGCAGTCGTTTCTCTGCCAGGCAGCTTTCCTTTGTGTTAGGGTGGCAGCTAGGATTTTTCTTCTCGACGGTATGGTGGAAGGTGAAGCAGTTTACTGTTCCCTCCAAATCCAGGACATGCCCATAAAATGCAGCCCATACAATTTTCAGGTTTAGCTCACAAAACAATTGTTTCAACAATGAGTTCACTCTGGAAGACGGGTGATTTTCGAGCAACTTATGTTTACTACTGCTTTAAAATTAATTGAGATACCTTACAAAGACTGTATACATCTTTACAATCTTACAATCCCATGATAGTGAAACATATTTACAACGAGAATTCTACAAACTTTTGCGTCCTGCACAATTGTTTATAACGTCAGAATTAGCATTCTTTTTTTTGTTGAATTTTGTAGAATAAAGCAATTCACGCGATCGATAGTAAAATAGTTTTACAATCCAATAAGTTCAGTTCGCCATTGTTTTGAAAGGTCATATACTGAACAAACAGTTCAATCTCATCATTATACTGGCATTGAAATTTGTTGCAATCAAAAATTGCCATCTCAAGTGAGAAACAAAAAAACTAATAATTTTAAGAATGCTTTTCATTCAAAAAGCAATAATTGACAGATATGTTAGTTTCCCTATTCTAAGAAAAAAAAGTTCAATCATGACCAATCGTTAGTAACATTCTATAACCATTAAATTCTAATATAATTGGTTCCCTAAAATGGATAAGTATAAAATGTAACATTAACAATTTCCGCAGCACCTATTGCCGTTTGTAGAACAAAATGCACGCCGTTACCATTTATGTGTTTCCGAACTTCATTTCCGGAAGGAAATTTCTGCCAACTCTTCACCAAATTTGACCGAACTGGTACTGTTTATCTTATGCTCTGTGGCATTGCGTTGCGGTACTATCATTACTTTATTTAGACAATGAACTCTGGTCCATTTCAGAACTTGACGACCATGAATATTGTGTTTCAACAATGTGGCCATAAAAACGATTTTGATTTTGAAAATCATTGCAACACATTTGTTGGCAGACAATGACACTTCAGAAATTCCTGGTCAGCAATGCTGCAAAATACAGGGGCAGCCAAATGTACCACTTTGCAAAGCATAATAATGGAGCAAACAAACTTGAGACAAACTTGTTCGATTGTTATCATTGAAGAGAGAGAAGGATTCTGCCATTCATAAAGTGACAATTTTGACTATATCCAGATTTAGCTTTTTTTTTGTGGGGGGGAAGATGATTTAACCTATACAATCTCTAAGCGTCAATCAGGTTTTTCAATTGTGTTAAATTTATTCTTTCAATTTCAAAGAATAATTACCACGGGATAATGCCCACCACGAACCATGTTACTCAACGGTACATGAAGGAACGCTAGTACAGCTGTTAACTTGTCGTGTTCAAATACTTTCCACATAAATGCATATGATTCATTTGAAATATATATAATTATATATTATTTTCTGCACTTTTTTGCTGGTACCAAACAATATTATATGGATCCAAATGTATCCTTCGATCAAGAATATCTCCATTGTCTTGTCATTTATAAGCTTGGATTCTGTTCTGTTCTTTCATACAGATATTGTCACATTTTCAGGCATTGCATTCATTTTTGACTATTCCCCTATAATTGTTCAAGGAAAATTTAAAGAAAAGCTTTAGAGGGGACAATATCCTTGGTCGATGTGCTGGAAAATATTTATATTGAAAAAAAGTGTCTGTATAGCAATTTACATTAGTACGGAACATAGTACGAAATAAACATGTATGAATTTACTGTTTTACGATCACAAAGAACATGCATGAGAACTTTACCATGTTAAGAGGAGCTCAAGATAGTAAAACGACATAACTTGGATGCTAGGTTTAACCACATTCCTGAAACCACTAGCTGGTTTGAGCACAAGCTTTTGCACAATAGACCAAAGACACTTGGAGACTGGTACCAGTCTATGATCTGAACTCTCCGGTGAAAATCAGATAAGGGGCATTAGGGATTACAGTCATGGGGAATGATAAGGAGGTCCATTGGTCAAAGAGGATCCAGCTGGGAGAAAAAACAAACAAAAAAATGATGAGGTACCATGAATCGTGCTCCTGAGACCACGAGCTGTTCATACACGAGCCCACATCACGTAATGCCTGTTTTATTGGATATTTCACTACTGTATGCAATCTGTAAGTCGTGATGGGTAAGTAGATGTCTAAAAAAATGTATAAGAATGGGTGGTTTTCCTTTGTTCGTCGGAGAGAGTCATTGGGTTCAACAGAAGCCATCTCTTCGTCGGCGAATATATATATTACATCTATATATAAATTTTGATATATATATATTATATCTATATATAAAACATAATATATATCTATGTATACTCGCATACGGGGCGTTGGCTTCTGTTGAACCCATTGAAAGTCTTCAAAAATGGCAGCATGTCACAATATGATTTAAAAAATAATTGGATCAGCCTTTCTAAATTACTCTCCAGTTTGCTAGTTTTTTTTTAATTTCGGTGGATTCGCCTTTGCTTTCATGCAGGTTTATGGGTTTCGGGCGAGGGAATGTGCCTGGGTCAAATGTTCTTTTGGGAATCCGCCCAGACTCAACGTACCATCAGATCTTCTGCATTTCGGGTTTCTAAGGATGAACTTTTCACATATGTATTTTTGACAATGTATTACTATTTCCCATTGTGAAGTACTTCAGTAACTAAGTTCCTGCGCAACCTAACAGTAGCATCATCAGCATGTCGAATCAGTGGGTGTAGTGGACAATTAGAGACAAAGATTCGAATAGTCAAATCAACAGAAGAATATAGAATGCACAGACCTGACACCTTCCCAGCAACAACGATTTCTGATAAAAAGGAGACAAATAAAGTTCTACTATTCAGTAAAAAGGTGTAATTCTCTCAACTTTAACTGAAAACAAAAACGATGACCTTATCCTATAGCTCCGATTTTGTTATTGCCCCACCCACTGTTTATAATTTGAGAATGCACGTCGGTTCGGTGGTGAGAAGGTGTTGTATGTCTGATCTCTCTATCTCCAGCACGCACGGCAAGGTATCAGGCGTTGCAGACTGGGAGAAACACGTATCCGCAAGTTTTGTTTTGTAATTGCGGAGGGCATCAGCTGTTAATTTCGCGTAAAATGTCGTGGGTACATCCAACTTCATAGCAAGAAGCTGTCGTTGCACTTGCACATTTTTTCGTATTCATTCTGGGACCTGGGCTTCGTTGGCTGGACAGAATTTATTGCCCACACTTAGTTGTGTTTCGAGAAAAATTGAGAGAATCACTATGGCCCTAGATTCGTGTATAGACCAGATCAGAAAAGGACTTCTGATTTGCTTCTATAAAGGGCATTAGTGAACCAGATCTGTACAACATCAATGATATCATGGTCAACAGTATAAATTAATTTCAGTTATTTTTCTTGAATTCAAAATAAAACACGAGTTGCTTCGGGTCCACAGAACATTTTCTGAGTTTCTGGATTAATAACGCAGCGATAATGCGACTAGCGTTTCGCCTTCCCTTTAATCTGGAAAGTTTCGTGTAATGTTGTTCTGAAGGGAGGCAAGTTAACTACGGCTTCACAGTGCACCGTGTCCATCAGAGAATCTCCGAGACATGAGGCACACATCCAACTTCGCTGTCGGTTCTCAAATATACCAAGTCTCCCAGTCCTCTCCAAATACAACCTCCTGCCACACATCTCACAAAGTTGGCTAGGGCATGGAAAGCTGGCTCCAATGCAGCACACAGCACCTGCCTCACTGAGCTTGCTATAATCAACATAATCCAATGTGATGCCTAATCATTTGCACGAATTGCAGAGTAGTGATTTATGCAATCGGGTCATCTTTACAGCTGCACAGAACGCTATAAAGTTTTTTTCTCTCTTTAAACAATACGGTGGAGAGCTATGTTTCCTATGAAAGTGCGGAGATTCTGATGTTCCTACATTCTGCTCATCACTAGCTGCGCTTTGAGGTCAGTTGAGAGTCAACCAAATTGTTATGATTATGGGGTCACATGTAGACTTGGATAGCTGATTTTGCTCCCTAAGGGACACGAGAGAACCAGATGGCTTTTACCGATGACCAATAATGGCTTCATGGTCATAGGAAGATACGTTATTCCATATTTTGTTGTAATAAATTTAAATTCCATCACCTGCTGGGGCGGAATTTGAACTCGTATCGCAGGAACATTAATTCAGTTTATCAAATAATAGTCTAATGTTTATATTAATAGGATATCATGTTTCCTATGTCATGCCGGGCTATTGCCCTCACATAAATTATCTTATTATAATTTAGACTTCGACCCTGAAAACATGCTTTACTACCTTATTGCTGTCTTTGGCAAAACTAGGCCGCCATACATTAAAATGATCCAAATAATTTATATTAGTTGTCAATATTTGAGAATTCAGCATTGATCTGTTAGCTATGGCACGATCAGTTTGTCAGCACATAAAAAAAAAACAAATGTTGCTACTATCTCTTTTCTGTTAGCCAACCAATCAATTGCCAACCAATATGCTATCACCACATTGTGTGTTCATAACTTTCTTAGATGCTTTTGCACGTTTTCGTACAGCAGATGAAAATGGAAGAAATACATTTTTGCAAATATCACTTTGCTGACGATTTTTCTCCAGGGAATATTTCATCAGCTAAACGCGAGTTGCATTTTCCAATGTGATATTGACTCTGGCTGAACGCTTTATGATCGTATAAGAATTTTGCCGTAGCAGCATTGTAAATTAAATCAGTCAATTGGCAGTAGCACGATACTATTCCATCTAGTTGAATGAATGAGGATGTCATTTGTTTTATTTCTGAATATAAATAGCTTTCATAAAACAATAATAATACTGGATATAACATAGATTGATGAAAATAGAATATGGTGCACGCTGAAGAACCTATTCGCTAATTGAAAGTGTCCTTTGTTTTTACGTTATTTTAATTTATACGTTAGCAATATCTGAAGATAATGACACATTTGTTTGTTTTTTTTTTCGTCCTTTCTTCCACAGGAATCAGACTAGACGAGATAAGGGCAATCGGATGTTCGATTGACAGCCGACGGAATTTTACATGCTGTGGACGAGTGAGCCGTATAATCCCGCCCCTTTTATATGTGCGTGTAATTAATGCCAAGCATTGCCGCGTTTTTTTATATATATAAAATCAATTCAGAAACGATGAAGTGACACAAAATACAAGCATCACAGAAATGTGTTAATAAGTACTCACCATTCTCGGAATGAAGTTCCTCAATTTCTATATTACAAATTAAACGTAAAGATTCAAATAGATTTAATCAAAATTTACATTAACAATGCGATATAATCCGATGCATCTTTGCAAAAGCATGCTGCAATGCCACTTTGTATGTGTTCACTAACTTATATTGGTATTGGTATATAACATGTATTTGTATGCACCTTTGGAAATTAAACCAAAACAAAAGCTTCATAGTGATTCTCGTAATACACGGCGTCACAATATTTACTGAGGGATGATAACCCGCAAGAAGGCCCACACTGCAACAGCACTGTGTGATATGATTTGCTTCAACCGTTTCAAATAATAACCAGTTGTGGACGTGCTAACGAGCAACATTATGAACGACATCCAGATGCTGTGCATTTATTCATCAGATTTAATTCGCCCCGATATTTATTACTCGTAATACACGGCGTCACAATATTTACTGAGGGATGATAACCCGCAAGAAGGCCCACACTGCAACAGCACTGTGTGATATGATTTGCTTCAACCGTTTCAAATAATAACCAGTTGTGGACGTGCTAACGAGCAACATTATGAACGACATCCAGATGCTGTGCATTTATTCATCAGATTTAATTCGCCCCGATATTTATTCCAAACATCAAACAATGTTGTTGTTATTTGAAGAACAGAGTACATTTTGAGAAAATAAATTTTAAGCTATCACTATTACATTTATTTTGCCTTTGGTTTGTACATTTCTCAGCCGTATATATTTTTCCTATTATCACGTAACTGGCACATTATTAGGTTGCTTAGTAAAAGAAAGCCTGGTCCAATTAATTGTCTGAAATTGAACTTATAAAAGCATGCTATTGCTTTTCAGTAAGCATTACTGTTACAAATTGGAATTTATGTACCAAGTTTACCATACATCTACGACAGCAATTTTCCTGCTTTGATTAAATGCAACAATTTGCATTTGCATTTTTTTTTAACATTGAAAGGTTTTTTCACGGAAATGGGAAGAACTATTACGTGGGTGTAATAATTGATTTTTTTTTTTTGGCGTCCAAACAATGGAATCTTCCAAGAGCGAATTGGCCAAGAGAACTTTTTCAAGCCTGGGCAGAAATTCATCTGACCCAAGTCTTCTGATGGCAAGATTGGCGATTGAGTGGAGGTTTGCTGATCAGTCCTTTAGATGTTTCTATTTGTCCAATTTCCAAACTACAGAGCATAAAAAAAAACATTGATACTGTTTTATAATTAAACAAAATCCATGCTCCTGTCTCTCGAAGAGCCATTTGTTTTGTCTTATTCTGCCCGTTTTCGATGTCTTGGAACATGTTGCCTTTGCAGATTGCAATCCTTGTCCCTCTCGAGTGCTTGCTTGAATCTAGCACCAACAACCTTTTAGGTAAAGCTTTCGTATTCGAACGGATCCCGGCGTACAAAAGAAAAGAGCTCATATCGCGTTACCTCTTTATCAGTCCGCTAAATCTGTATATTCATACTTCGGATCCCTCCAATAAGTAGCATCACTTCCTCACCTATTCCGTCCAGGCGTCTTGTACAGCAGAATCAATTCTATGCTAAATATTCCCTTCGACAAGGAAGATTGTTCAACTTCTCCACACCTGGAAAAATCGCTTGAACAATCGACAAGATTATAACTTTTCCTTTTGAAAGATATGCCGGATAGTATGATATTATCTCCGTCTTTGTTGTCGCGGTGTTGCCTTATAACGCTTACAGAAAAATATTGTTTAAAAAAAAGTTACATGTCGCCGTAATGACATCATGAATCAATGTTTATGGCAAAAATATCCCTTTTCATCATTGTTTCTAGGAGGATGAATCGTTCGTCTATTTTGGAGTGCAACAACAAGTAAATGGAGCACATGTTTGTTTTCGTCAACTGGTCAAATTGGTAATTCGCATGCCTTTCCCAGAACATTAAAGACACTTCTTAACTCTTTCACCAATATGCCCTGTAGAAAAAAAAGTGTCTTAGTGTCAACGTTCGACATGATATTGTGCACGTAATACCCCCAAATTCCCATGCCATCATATTAGCCAAGCAAGACAGTGTGTTACAGTATATATCAGAATTACATCTAGGAGCTGAAAAACAATATTTGAAGTAGACTAATTGTCAAATAAGGCAATGGTACTTTGTTGCATAAAACGCCAATAAAACTATGGAAATAATAGCAAATCAACAATTGAACGTAATCATTGATGTATCTGCAGTGCTGCATTTGTTTAGTTTAACCTTGGACAGTTCAAAAAAAAGTAAAGGTTGAACTGGTAAGGATATCAACGGTCAGGGGTTCACCAACCATTGGAAGTTACAAATAATAATAATATTAATGAACGCATTTGGAATAACTCACATGAGATTACGTTTTCACCTTAATGCATCACAGAAATCAGTGCAAATAGAAGCCCAATAAGATATGGACTGCATGAACTTTAAATAAATTAAGAATACTATAACAAAAAATATCTCCATATAATAAGAATGATGTTCTCGTAGCCATCCTCTCCTGGTATAAATTTATCTACGCTAATGTGCAGGGAATTGGTGACTATTCACCAATTCACGATACATTAAATGTATTGAATAATCTTGGGTAGAATTAACGTTATGTTGTTTAAAATTGATTTAATGCACGTTCTATTTTTCACTGATTTGTCGAATGTAATTTGCCATTATTACAGTTTGCCAACAAATGGACCTCGGTTGCGAACAATACGTAATGCGGGAAAAGAACGTTCACGGCTGTTCAATGCAGGTTTCATAGAAAATCAAACATTCAGAAAGATTTTCAGGCAAAATGCAGGGTATAATTAGCCTTGAACTTTGCCGCTGTTGGTCAGCTCAGTTTTGTTTTATGAAGTGAAATGGCTTTGATCTTCCTTTTGATGTTCCGATGCACTTCAGGGTGTAGTCCTGGACGCATTGCAGGTTGGCACGAATATCAATTGTTTCACCAAAGGATCCCATAAATCAACGCCTTTGCTAACATTCACATAACTGAGTCACCTTTTAAAAATTCTGGTGTTTCTTTTCCTAAAGTGCAATTTTCATTGGTGCTTGATTTAGTATCGTTTCTAACGATTAAACAAAAACTAAATATGTTGCCATTATTTAAAGCAGTCGCTTGAAACTCGACAACCGTACATTGTTTGGCTCACATTTGCCGTCAGAGTTGTATGAAATAAACTCGCCCCAAAAGGCTTTGATTCTTCATTTTAATTTCGATCGAAGGAGCTGCGTGCCGATCAGGGCAGCAACAGCTATTTCTCCTGTGTCTACATTGCAAGGGGTTCAAAATAATATTCCCTTAGTGAATGATTACTTAAATTGCTTGCATCTGCTTCATCACTCATGGCAAAGATGTGCATTCAACACACACAATCTGGAAATTTTACCTTTATCCTTTCTTCGTAACCGTTCCTCTGCGAAAATAAGAGAAAAACACGACATTGGTTCCTTCTCATCATAAAATCTAAGTACTCAGATTAATCTATTTCCAATATAACCATATTAGCGTGACAATAAACAAAGCGAATATCTTTGTAAGTTCTGGAGAGTGACGTTACAATTCCTGTAATTTTTATGTGCACTGAAGTATGTAGGCTAAATAAATAGCAGTAAGCAATACATTTTATTAAACAACTAACTTAGCAGCATTGACCTAAGCTGGGTAATAAAAAATGTTATGCATAATTTAATCGTCTATTCTAAGCCATTCAGAAGTGATTCATTTTGGATAGTTTAGGCTATTAGTTTCCTAAATAAATCATTTCTATTTAATGTTGGTTTGAATTCATTTGTTACGATTTTAAAAATAACATATATATGTCTGAGTTCCTGTAAATCGTTCACTTGAAATTCGTTATTTTTAAGTTAATTTAACTGCTCATTCATCACGAAACATACGTTTCGAACAAGAATCCTGCACAATATTGATCGGATCGTACAGGTGGAAGATTGAATTTGATCAGTTACCAGTTCAATACCACGAACTGATTGCTCGTGACTGTTATACTTTAAAATAAGTATCCAGTTGATTGGCCGATGTAGAATGTTATCCCACACTTTAACAAAATTTAATGGAAAGTATTTACAGTATTACCCTGTTGTTACAAACAGTTACTTTTAGTTGGTTGCGGATTTACGCAACGAAAATAAAGAACAAAGAACAAAACAGCACGGAAAACAGGCCCTTTGGCCCAACGAGCCCGCGCGGCCACCCCGATGTCCCCACCTCTACCCGTGATCCCAGTCTATGTTTATTGATGTATGGATTAAAAACCAAATTTGAGACAATTTAGGGAGAATTTGTTTTGCCAATTAGCCTAAGAGCACATCTTTGGGATTTGGGAGGAAACCGGAGCACCCGGAGAAAACCCACGCAAGCACTGGCAGAATACGCAAACTCCCACAGACACAGGCCCAAATCCATGTATCTGCACAGCACAACGATAGTCACTGAGCTGTCGTGTTGCCCATCAAATGGTCCAGGTCAAGCGTACATTAACGACGTGAAGCACTAGGCTACTCTCGAAAAAAGAAATCCAAGAGCAGCCCTCTCACGACCCATCGCGTGTATTCGCCTTGTTAGACAACAAGGTGGACCAAAGCACCTGTAGGATAAAAACGAGTGCATCAATATCATCATCTATTTACACACTTCCCAGGGACTCCCAAGGCTCATGATCCCTATTTTAAATCAGTTTCCTAAACCCCTCCATTCCCATTCTGTTCATGTGCCCATCTAGGTATTTCTTAAATAACTCCAGAGTGTCTGCCTCTACCACTTTATTTGCCAGCGCATTCCATACACCCACCACCCTCCGTGTGAAAAACTCGCTCTAGCATCCAACTTATACCTTACCCCCCTCAACCTAAGCCGTGACCCCTCGTGGTATTCGAGTCCATCCTAGCAAAAAGGTTAACCCTGTTTACTCTGTCTATACCCCTCATAATCGTGTACACCTGTATTAGATCTCCTCTAAGTCTACGTCTATCTAAGGAAAACAACCACAATTTGCCTAATCTCTCCCCGTAACTCAGACCTTCCACACCAGGAGGCATCCTGGTAAACCTCCTCTGCACTCTCTCCAGAGTCTCCAACGAGAATATTCTGTAAACTGCATTCATTAACTTTCTGAGGGATGCATGTCAATAATTGTGAAATTACCTATTGTGACGTACATTCGTCTTGCATTCAAACTCAGATCAACCTCTGTGTTTAATAGCCCCACAAATACAATACAACCGCTTCTCCCTCTCTCTCTTTCTCTTTCTCAAAGTAAGACATAACAAATTGTAACGAAATAATTAAAGCAGCGATGTGGGGCTAGGTGATGTGTTATAACTGCTTGTTGTAGGAGCTCGTGGGCTCGATTATTGTTGCTGGAAACCTCATCTGTAGCTTGTTGCCTGAGGATTCTGGCTTAGTTTTGGTGAACTGTCGTCTGAACTTCAAACAATGCAACACGTCCGGAGATTTACCTGGATGTGTTGATTCCAGAGGCAATCAAAAACCCAAAGAACAATTACATCAAGTTCATCAGTGGACAGGAATGGAATTATGTTGCTGCGAGCAAAGGAGCTTGAGGATCCCAGGATGTTTTGCTGAAAGAGCCTTGTGCTGTCCAAACAGATTTTAGGTAATTGTTTCTTAAGCGGTTGAGGGCCGGGTCTCCATGGAGAATGAACAATCTAACCAACATAAGGTTGCTTTGGGAGCCATTCAATGGATAGGATAAGGATGGGGCATGGGGAGCATAATGTAGATACAATTGGAGACTGTGTATTCAGGAGAATACCCACTGTTCTTTGTAGTAATGGTCGTGGAGCCCAGAAACTTCTGCTGCATACGTGTGCTCTGGTTCAGGACATTCCATCGGCACTGCAAAGGAAGTTGCAGCGTGAAAGGAAAGATTCAGTAGTCATAAGCCAGGTGCGTATTAACAACAGAGGTAGAAAAAAAAAGTAATAGTCTTTTTTTGCTGCGGGAGTATGAGCAACTAAGAACGAAAAAAAAACAAAATAAAAGAGGTCCTTATCTCTGGATTACTATTTCAAGCAAAAACGAATTGTCACATGATCTAGGAGATCATAGACATAAATGCGTGGCTCAAGTATCGATGCAAGAGAAGTGGGTTCAAATTCATGGGACGTTGGCACCAGTACTGAGGGACGAGTGAGATGCTTCGATGTGACGTGCTCCACTTGAGTCATGCTGGATCAGAGCGCTGGTGAAATGCGTAACTACGGTTGTATATAGGGCTTGAAACTAAATATTGGATGGGAAAGGGGCTGCAACTGCTTTCGAATTTTTGAAGAAAGATATATTAAAAGAGTGAGATCCCAGCGAAGATTATTAAAGTCCGCATCAGACATAATAGATCAGCGTGTTTGGATAGAGTTACGAATCTAACTTCAGGCAAAGCAGACACGAAGGCGACTAAGAAAAGAGGGATTGTCAATGCGGCACTGAGGGTGTTGCATTTGAGTCGCACAGTATACAAAATAAGGCATATGAATTGTAGCATAGATTCAAATTGGCCGTAATGTCGTTATGGGCCTCACAGTGAGGTAGTGATAAGCGGTCAGCGCTGGGAGCTAAATTTCCTAGTTTACACGTACTATCAAAATGTTAGGATGGTGCGCACAAGGGCAGGGTTGCTTTGTTTATGAAATGGAGACACGAGAACCTGAGGACACGGCCTCAAAGTGAAAGGAAAACCATTTTTTGAACAGAGATGAAAAGGGTCTCCTTAGCATTTAATCTATGGAATTTATTGCCACAGAAAAAAAAAGTAGAAGCCAAGACATTGAATACATTGGTGTCCAGAAGTCTTCTCTCTCTCCCTGTCTCTCCCTCTGTACCTATATATCATCTTTCTTTTTTCAGCTTTTCTCTCCTATATAGTTGTTGTACAGTTATTAGGCCGTCTACTTCTAGACAACCATTGTATGCAAGTGTCAACATTTATTTTAGGTGAAGGTGAGAGCGTCAGAGCGTCTGATAATATAAAGTCGATACTCAATTAATATTCTATACGCGAGTAAAATAATTGGGATAGAGAATCTTTGCGACGTGATCACTGCTGCAATTAATGTGTGCAGTGCACATTTATTATTTAGCGACCACATCGTGAAAATTTCTGCAAAAATCTGTCTTTACATAATCTATCACCCCTTTAAAATCGTTTTCGTTTTTCCCAATATGTTGTCTATCTAATTAAAATATGGGTGGAACAAAAGGCTCTATCAAATTTACTTGGTGTAAAAATGCCTTAATATGTTCATCCAGTAATTTACACACGAACAACTTAATGCTTCAAGATTATTTTCTTCTTACCAGCATCCAGTTTGAAAGCTTCTATTTTGGCTATTTCTGAATTAACATAAAGGAAGAAGCATAGCAAATTCATCAACCGTTATTGTTTTTATTTCTGCAGTGTAATTAATTTGCAGTCCGTGCAGAACAATGTATAGGCTATCTTTCATATTTAACCAAAAGATATTCTAATTTAATGAAACCTTAATACGAATTGACACAGCATACTCCCCAGGGACCTTAATTAAACGTTATCTTCAGCCAATCAAATATTCTTCACAAATTATTTTCCGTTACTTTACAGCCTGTGGCGGAGAGGATCCAGATCCTCGATGTTCCTAAATATATGCGTGTTTGACCACTGATAATTCGGCAGCAAAATGCATACCTGCAACTGACGATTTGCTGTATTAGTTTTTTTTTTCTGTCAATCAATGCCATTTTCTTCATTGCATAGAAAGTCCATGAAGCAGCTTATGCCAATTGAAGCTTCAGATGAATGCAGCATTCCTGTTGGCATTTACACTCTTTTTATTTTTCAATGTCCGGTCACTGTGTTCAGTATTAGAAAACAACAATATGTTTCTGATAATATTTCCGTTAAATCTGCATTCTCCATTTCATTCCACTCGTTTCTGATGTGTTGGAATGAGTTGGGAATGCTCCGTTTCTTTGCAGGTTTTGGGGCAATGTTCAAAAATCTGTTGATCAATATTTTGTTGATATAAATATATAGAAACACCATCTCTTGTAATTCCATCTTTTCACCTCTCCGCCATTTTAGACCAAATTTAAATTGTTTTAAATTTTCAAATGCTTTCCCTGTGCATTTCCAAATGCCCTCTACTCTCTCCTCTTTTTTTAAGGAAATGTTTTGTTTTCGATTTTATAAAATATTTTTCGAAAATATGTATATAATATATAAAAACTTAATTTTCAAATACTTCATCTGTACCGTAGGTAGACCCTGTTATTTTCTTCGAAGTAGCTGCAATGATTTCATACTGAAGCATGAACATTGTTTCATCACTTCGAAATAAATGCAGCCTATCGTCATATATCAATTATGTTTTAGTCAGATCTGTTGTTAGGAGTTCAATATTTTCATCCAAGTTTCGAAATTTTGGGCAATGGTTTACTCGTCTTACGTATGGACGTCGAACAACTTAAATGCAACTTAATAAGGAAAATGTGAGGACATTTGCTGAATTTAATCTATTCAGTTTTATGTCTGCTCCATGAGTAGGCATCGCTAATATTTTTCTACGGAACAAACCCTTGTTCTTGTGTTGCAAGACAGCAACCAGCAGACATCGGCATATATTATTTGCAAGTGGGAGTAAATTGGACCTCCGTAATTTAAACCTTCACTATAGCAAATACACACGAACTTATCTTTGCAGTACTGCAAATGTCCAAGCGTGCAATGACACAATAGCTCTTACAGGCAAATATTGTGTTAAAGGTTGCATGTTCCGAACATGTCTGTATAAGATCCCATGTTAATGAAAATTGATTGCAATCGACAAATAATTCTTCCAAAAAGAAAGAACTCGGCAGCTGTTCTCAAATCTCTTTCGTTTTTCCCCCTCCATTATGTATTACAACAATTCACTTGAGATTAGTGATAGCTCTATAAAAAATCAGTTGATACAGATATTTAATAAATTGGGGCTTCTTATTCGTTTTAAAACAAAAACACTTTCTCAACCTGCCTTGCGAAAATGAAGATTCACCTCACAGGCACTAAAGTCTCTGAGAAATATTTCTCCAATAAAAAAATAAAACCTCCACAACAACAGACCGCCAAATCTATTCCATTAAGATGAAGAGTAGGCAATGGGAACACAGCACCGGGAACTTTCCTTACATGCCATGATGGTTCGGGAAGATAGTGCCTGTTCTTCTCTATCGCTGAATTAAAATGCTGGATCTCAATCCCTCACAGCACTGTTTGTGTGCACCTGCACCACATGCACTGCAAAGGTTTCAAACTACCATTCACCACCGGAATATCCAGATCAAGTGTCATAGGCAGCAAATGCTGATCTTGTTAGTAAGTAAAATCCACATTCTGGCAATGAATGTGGAAAAGACATTCCTGATTTCGAGGCTTTTCGCTTTTATTAAACGTTGTACTCTTCGCAGAGGATGCTATTTCTAACTTATACTGATTCTCTGTCACGGTATTAAGACGTGCTCTTCCATTGTTTGCTCCATTATTTTTTTCCACTAAAAATGCGTATGAATTCCTCTGCCCGGTTTTAATTATTGCCATTCCTCCCACGTATTTTAACTGTTGTTACTCAGTAGTAATCCAGGTCCACGTAAATTAAGGCAATCAATTTATCTTAGTGAATTCCTCTCTTGATAACATCGAAAAACATAATTCGCCAAGATAATAGTTATTTCTTCCGAAAACGACCTTGGGAAACTCAGGCATGCTCGAGTTTTATATTAATATGACGCTCGATTTCATATGTTCGTGTTTCGCTTTTCTTCTAATAGCTCATCATTCAGCGCTGCGTTCGTGGAAATTTCGTTGCGTGAACGGCTCGGAATGGACAAAATGTAACCCTTCGCTATCATGAACGCGAAGCAACTAACTGATTTTTTTAAAGATTAACACGAACATTATGACGTTACGCTCATCAATTAGAGTTACTCCACAGAATACGCTGACCAGAAACACAAATCGCAGGCAAACCCCTCCCTAAAAATCTAAAAATGATAAACGTAAGGAGACCTTCAAACGTTCACCTCGCACATCGTTCGTTCAAAGCACAGTGAACATTGCAGCACGTTGCGTCAACTATTATGTCATAATTAAAACCGAGGTGGTCACTTCAATTAATAAACTGAAAAACTACGCTTAAAAAAATCAAATAGTTACTCGAAGCCTTGGCAAATTGTGAATTCAAGATTTTAAGATAAGGTTTAACATTCCATAACATTTTCGCTTTCAGCAAACTCCATGCCCTCTGTGTCAGCTTAGGCAACGACACATTCCTATTTCGAACGTATTCTCTTAACAAATGTTTTAAATTATATTCGCCCGTTAGATTTCATTTGAATTTCGTAAATCTATGACAGTCGTTTGCATAGCTGTTTATTATTATTTACAGCTTGTACAGCCTAACAAAACTGATGCAACTACGAGCTCTGATGGTTTCGTCATATATTGGAGTTGGAATGTCCCTCAGCCGTAAGATACATCTATCAGCAACACCGCTCTCTGGTCAACAGAGAAAGGTTTCAGCTCGCCATTGAGTGCATGACCAATCCACTCCAATAAATAATAAGTACCGCATTTGCTGCACAATTGTCCTCCTAAATAGCATTCATCTTGTGAATTGCCGGCACGATAACATCACGCTTCGTCGAAGCATGAACGGATTCAGCGTCGCACCTTTAAAAAAAATGTGAGACAGGACATAGGGAGAGGTATTAACTAAGATTATCGCCAATTTGGTCGATGACTGAGCTTCCGGAATGTATTAAAGAAAGGCCAAAAGTGGAGGCATAATTATGAAGAATACTCAACTGGGTGCATGCCCAAGATTACTCGAGAAATTATAATTAGGCACACTCAAGACCTCGGTCAGTACACATAGCTCTATAGGTTTTGAAGGGCGACAAGATCAAATGGATAAAATGTTGCCATGACATGGAATGGATTTGTATGCAAAGCGCAATTTCATTACGTTGTTTCTACGGTAGCGAATGCATTCAGTAAGCATGGGGTAATGACCGAATTGACGTCAACATAATGTTTCGACAACTCCAGTTCATTTCAGGCATTAAATAATTTGATTTGCATGATTAATTGCCACAACCAAATGGTACAAGTCTTAATTTCATTACGAGATCGTTGGATGTCCCACTGTTTGTTATTAACCTAGTGACAATGTGGTATAGTGCTTTACGAGGGTAAGACATACTAACTGATACCTACGAGTTCAAATGATTTACATGATGCAGAACGGATCGAATAAACAGACTACACGATTCTAATACTAAGTGCTCAGTAATGAATGATAGATGCAGAAAAAAACGCATTTTTTATTGTTTAGTGATTACATTATCAGGATGTGGCCGAGCAATATGCATTGCTCTTCTATGTCCAAGAATCAAGATATCCATTATATAGTGGTGTGGATCGGAACTGGAAAGTATCTAAAATGAGAACGTTTGGTGCTTTCCCTGATCTTGAAGAATGAGCTGTACTCCGAAGGAACTGGATTTATAACATTCTATGGGGTTCATGATTTTTCCCAAGCAGGTAATATATACGATGTTGAAACCCCAGTTAATAGACCTGATTTTCAGCACTAAGTAATATTCCAATGTTTTTGTTTCGTCTAAACATCAAATATTATGATATTATGAACGAAATACCACGAATAATGTCTGGACATTTGACTCTATTACAATATTTCACAACAACACAAAATTTCAATTCAAGTTTTGATTTGTAAACGTTTGTGGACCTGCATCAGTCAGACGCTCTTTCAAAGATCTAATTTCTGCAAAAAAAAAACGAATCAAGCAAATGTTGCGAACAGTGAATTGGCTAATGAATGCTACAATTCATAATCATCAGTTGAACCATTATGCTATTTGAGTTCCTTGCACTCGTAGGAGGACAAAATTTAAGGCAGATCAGTGGAATACAAAAAAAAAATGCATTCGAAACTTATTGGATATGTCTTGTGCGTTGGAGAGGATCGTGATGACAGAACCATTAACAGTGCGTCATATTTTGAGAAATATTATATTTTTATTTTGGTTCTGCTAAAAATGTATGAATTCAACCCATTATTAATACCATCATTTTAGAGTATTTCCAACTCTAACACGCATCCCACACCATTTACCGAAGAAATAAATACAAAGTGATGGCATTTTGTTAGATTAATTTTAAATTATGATTTGTCTTAATGATATGAGACTCGTTGGGTAATGTTGCCCTCCATTTGCAGCAAACTGTCGCTTAGCTTTTCAGAGCGCCTCTGTAAATGAACGTCTGATCGATTGGCCGTCAACAACATTTATGCACAGTTGAATCGTATGCAAGAGCCAGGTGGATCTATGCAGTTCCAAGAGAATGTACTTAACGGCTGTTTTGAAGATATCCGAAGATGCACTCAGTTACACGAATCATGGGTAATTGTCAAAGAAAATGATACAAGGAAGCCACTAATGTGAAATTAAACAACGACTCTGGTAACAGGGAGATATCCAAGGATTGCGTGGCTTTTGTTTTATTATACAAACGACACTCAGCTTGATGCATTACGGACATCTCTATAACTGTGAACTATATGCACCTTATAACCTTAATTAGCACAACACATTTCAGAAACGGAATTTCCATAAATGCTACATGCAATATCGTGCACCTTGTAAAGACAAATCACATTTCCTCAAAGAAAATACTTTTATATTCGCACAAATGCTAATGGTAAATGAAAAAAAAAATAGATGAAGGGGAAGGAACGTATCTTGTAAAATCTCACTGTCCTGGCTCATTTAGACCACGTTTAGACCTCGTTAACTTGTGCTTAAACCTCTCTCCACTCACATTGTCTGTATTTTTGAAACTTAATTACCCGTCAAGACCTGCATTTCAACCATTACCTTATAAATTGAGTTTGTATATATGCCCTGTTTGTGAGCACTATTCTTCACTCACTTGATGAAATAGCAGCATTCCGAAAGCTTGCACTACCAAATAAACCCGTTGGACTTTGACCTGGTGTTATGAGACTTCTTAGTGTCAGGGTACTATCAGTGTAAATACATGAGGCTACGAAAGGGGTTCTCTGAAGGATTGCTGTCTGTTGACTTGACTTGATGGGCTGAGTAGTTTCCTTCTGCACTGTAGAAATTAAACGATTCCATGATTCTGTGAACTGACCTGCATCCTTTTCGCTGATTTCTTTTTCTGTAAACAAAAACACGGATCTAAACATGTTTTCTGCACACATTTTTTCTGAAGAGCAATTGACATTCTTCACAAATATACAGGGGGAGCATTGAGAGCATTGAGCATTGTATATATCAATAGAAAAAAAAAGGGAAATGCATTGATGTAGTTCATTGAAAAAAAAAGAAACACACCTTTATGTCGCATTCTCCCTGATCGACATGTTCAGATGAAAAGTAAAATAAAAAGTAGAAACTTTTCTCTCTCTCTCTGAATGATGTTTTCCGTTACGAAACGAAGACAATGCGAGTATACTTGTTTTGATTCCAGAGAAAATGAATTGGCTTAGGATGTGTAATGTCTATTACTGTATAAGATGAAGAATACAAATAAAATTACAAAGTTCCATCACGAATTTATAAACACCATATAACGGAGGTGATGTATCAAGGATTATTGAATTCGGGGGTTCACAAGCAGTTTCCTGCATGGCAGAAAAACAAGCCAGAGAAATCAATGTGTCATTAATCTGTCCAATAGTGAAAACTATGACTAATGCAGGAGGGTGTATGTTTTTCATGAAAAAGAAGCTAAAATAATAAAAGGAAACAACTTTACGAAGAAAGTAGAATCTCCGTAGAAAATTATCGAAACAATTAAGGAATTATAGCTGCAAA
Source organism: Sphyrna mokarran (assembly GCA_024679065.1). Taxonomy (NCBI): domain Eukaryota; kingdom Metazoa; phylum Chordata; class Chondrichthyes; order Carcharhiniformes; family Carcharhinidae; genus Sphyrna; species Sphyrna mokarran. Next base: position 100,946,698 of record JAGIQG010000009.1, read on the forward strand.
AAAAATGAAGCAAGCAAGCTGAACTGAAAGGAAGTAATTTAGTCCTTTATAATCATTTCGGGTAGCCGTTTCGATGTTTTATTCATTCATGAGGTATGAGGTCGCTGGCTGGCCAGCAGTTATTACCCACCGCTAACTGCCGTTTTACTGAATAACTTGCTAATTCATTTCAGATGGAAGTCGAGAGTCAATCCCATTGTTTTGATTCTGGACTCGCATTTAGACCAGACGAGGTAAGGGCGCAGATTTCCTTCCCTAATGGATATTAGAGAACCAGTTGTGTTTTTTTTTGACAATCGACAATGGCTTCATAGTCATCAGTAGATACTTAGTTACAAATGTATACACTCTACTTTCGAGTTACATCAGCTGCCGTAGTGGGATTCGATCTGGTGTTGCCGGATCATTAGTTGAGTTTTGGGATTAATAGGCAAACAATAATGCCAGTAAGCCACCTCCTTCCCTTCTTGAACGTATGTGTGAACGCAAATTCCTATCTGTCCTAAATCACAATCGCCTTCGTATTCAAAGCGCCTCGTTGAAAATAATTCCAAATTTCTGACTGTTTTCTTTATGAAATTAAGTTAGTTTAATTAATTTATTGACGGCTCAGTTTTCATTTTCTAATTACTCTTATCTTGTAATCTAATACTACAGAAAAGTACTTCTTTGGCACTTGTTCTGGAAGAAATCAGGTAGTGATTTAGATGAAAGTGCAATCAGGATGTTGAATTTGACCACCGTCAGCCATGATCATACTGAATGCCAGTACAGTCTCGAAGTTCTCTTTGTGTTTCTATGTTTCTACGTTTGTCACATTTCAACACTGCAATCAGAACACATCTCCCTCTTTTTTTAACGAATGTTCTTGGCGCCAACAGTACGTGAATTGTTCTCATAATTTCAGAATGCATACGTTCTAACGTTTGCGGGGAATGGAATTCATGCTCTTTCGTATTCAATTCAATATATCCTTACTAAAAATGGGTTACAAACAAGTAAATATAACAGATTGTCTGTGAAAATGATCCATCCGACGGATTTTTTCTCTTTGTATGCCACTCTACGTATGTTACAAAATTACATTTTCTACGTTTCTCTTGATATTTATCGTGATAAGTTGGATTGTATGATAGTTATTGTCAAGCAGGGCATATTTTTGAAAGAAAGCGAAATCACATTTGGAAAGAAAAAATATTCCTTCAGAGGATTACGCTTTCACACTAAGTTTAAAAAAGAATCTCTGCAGAAAATCGGAGAGCTAATTGACCTATTCGATGCTTATTTGAGACCAAACATGTAACATCGTATCACGGTGTGATGACCAGGTCTCAGAAAGTATATTAGGGATATTAAGCAAATCGGTTAAGAATAGCAAATCAACCAAGGTGGTGGAGGGAATGACATATCCAAATTCAATCAAAAAAATACAATTAGTTAAGAAAACAACACTTTCAAATCATATAAGTTATTGAAAGATGCAGAGCAGCTCCGTTAAAAAAAAAGTGTAGCAGTATAGAATAGTTTTGAAATAATAATGCAAAACAAGATTTCGGAGTAATTAACCAAGTAACTTGAAGGAAAATTGCAGCACGACTGTATGGACATATCTAAAGAACCGAAAGGGGGTTGGATTTGAGCCCAGGATGGCGGATGAAGAAATAAAAGGCTCAGAAATGACTGGCAATTATACATGAATTCTACCACGTTCGAGAAATAAGAGCCAGGATCAGAACTAACATTTAACTGAGATAGCAACTGCACTCGGTGAAATTCCAAAATTTGGAAGTGTGATAAAAAAAATGGAGAAAAAATAAACAGACAAATGATATCACCGATAAACTCTGAGGTTATTGGTTGCTGAGTGCTGCTGTCATATTCCTTCCCCCAAACGGATTAGGTTTAAACCAATACATGGTGAGATTATTAGCGGTAGAATCTCACAAATATTCACGATTTACATTAAGATATGTTACTTTGGTTTTGTAAGCATGAATATTGAGACGAATTTTCAGTGCAAATCTCTAATAGTTCTTCCTAAATATTATAAGTTTTGGATTCGTTTAATAATATTCAGAAGCCATGGGAAAGATTATCGAAAAGTTGCTTCCCCCTGAAAACGTTTACACAGTAAACATATTCCGTTTCAACAGTTACAACTCCAGGTTTTGGAGCTTGAACAGCATCTGCTTTCAGGGCGCGGCATTCAAGAGATATAAAACTCTGTTGTCAGCACACTTATAGATTTAGCCGCAAAACAGCACAATAATGTCACGAGCGAGAGTTACTGCGTGGACAATACAAACCAAAAATAAAACAGCATTCCTTGAGTCATCCCACTCAAAAGATCATGTTCAAAAGATGTTTCGCATACATGGGACCTGTACAAATCGGATGGCTCATACACATGATGAGACACGACTGAGTGTTTTCCTGTATTCGCTCTTAGGGAGAATGGAACCTAAGTAGCTCGGGTTATGAAAATTATTAGTAACTGCATAGGGTAATTTGAAAAGAGCATTGGAGGAAATATATGGAACAACGATTTGAAATTGGATATCATTATGTTTGAGTAAAATGAAAGTGCAAGTCATAAAGTGAAAATCAGGAATATTGTACATACATTAATAGCTAGAGTATGCTTTTTTTTTGTTAACGAATTAGAACACATTCTCTTGGTGTTAGTTCGTGGAAGTGGTTACAACAGAGGTACAGTAAAGCGGCAGTTCTAGTGTCAATATTAACTAAACAATTGTTCCTGAATGAAACAGCGTAAACAACATTCGCTGCCGCTATTGACCAAAAGGAAATCGGATGTTCCACCTGTTCAAGAACAGAATGGGATTTGGGATTTGACCGTCGAATGGAATGGCCAGGAGTGAGCTGGGGATGTTTGTTTTTTTTTGAGAGGTGAGTGGGGGACCGATATTGCTCTTGCTACATGTTACAAACTGATGACCAAATCTCTCAAGATAAATGCAGAGAATTTTGTTTTTTTTTTACTATCTAAAAATAGATAGAAACTTAAAAATATGGATATCAGTAACCGAAAGCAGGATATGTAAAATAACATTTTAATGGATAACTGTATAACTGTTCCAACACGCACAGACATTAAATGTTCAAAATTGAGCTATGCTACTTGTTAAGATAGAATAGGCGTACCGGTAGACCATGTTCTTCGCATTAAATTGAGACAAGTGTCTCAAATTATAGAAGGAGGACACTGAGGGAACAGTGAACATTAGTAATCAAGGTGACACAGTTGTTTGTCCTGATGCCTCGCAATAAGAATCCAACCGTGAATCTCTGTTTGGATTTTGCATATTCTGGCTACATCAGCATGGGCCTCCTCTGGGGTTGCAGTTTCCTCCCACAGTCCAAACATGTGCAGTTAGATGGATTATTCGTGCAAAATTCCACGTTGGCGTCCAAAATACGTAGATTAGGGGAATTAATCGGATAAATGCCGGTTATTGGGGCGGGATGGTGTAGGGTGTAGTTTCGGGGTGACAATTTTCTGTCCGAGTCTGTAGAGATATATCAATCTAGATTTTCTGTATAACATGAGCAAGAGTAACAATAATCCAATTTAAGCAGGGACACAAATCTCAATGCAGTAGTACTGGGCAGCGCCACACGAAAGAGAAACAAACGTTTGCAGTTAAAATGATACATTTATATTAGAGCAGCTTAAAATAGAGACAGCTGATACGCAATCAAGGTGCTGCCTACGACAACCCACAGTCCCAGAAGCTCATCCACGACCAGACCTCTCACTGCCCGACTCCATGGCCTCACCTTTCCAACAAGTGTACGGCCCACCCCCGCACCCCGTCCCTCGCCACCAAGCACACAACCTCACACTCTCAGCAAGTTGACTAACGCCCATGCGTGCGAACCAACAACGACCTTGGGCTCGGGTACCTATTGGGTCCTACAACCGCTAGATGTCCAATATGTCTCCACCCGCAGGAACAAAGGGCCCACGCAGCCATCCAACTGATTGTGAAAAGCAGTGGCCAGATCCCTACTCAATCGCCAAAATGCAGGGAATCCGCCTTTCGTGATGAATCTCTAATCTCTAATGTGTGATCGAAGACCTGCCTACCCATGCGAAAAGGCTACCGCTCATTTTCCAAGGCTGGACATCACCATGGTCCTTACAATTCCTCCTAATCTGTTGCACCAGTCAAAAATTTCCGCCACGCGTTGTCTCCCGCTCTACTGACTCGTTCACACCCATCACTCTTACACCCGACCTCTAGCCATTCCAAAAGTTTGATTACTGCAGCACGAACATCGTGCTCTAGATCGCACTTCAAGCTGATATATCGCTCAAGATTCACACCTTTGAGATTTAACGCTGTGTTTGATGCTTCTATACCTAAAATACAAAAATAATCAGTTAAAGTAAATCAGAACACTAATTACTTGTCAATGAGTCACCTCTTAATGTTCACCTCATAATGGAAAAAAACAGTTGGTGTTATAATTATGCCACAAAACATAAATTAATTTGTGTCGTCTTATCCAAATGGCAGAGCATCAAGCGAGAAGAGCAAAAAACCATACCTTTTGAAAATGATTAATAAATTGAGAGTTTTGGAAGGTGCATGCCTATTATTTAGACATCAGTTGTGACAAAGTAGGGAAAAGGTGAATGCATTTTGTACCTGAAAGAAAAAGGTGGATGGATTTTGTATCTAGAATATGCCACAAACATAACTCCTCATCATGACTGATCGTCTGAAGCTTATACAGCTCCTGATATTCATATAAGTTATTTGTTCATATGTTGCATTACTTAACTCTCATTTTTATAACGACAGATAGTTTAATATGGCTGTTAGTTTGCAGACTTTGCAAGTCTTACCTACTTGTGCTGGTTGGACATCATTACAAGGATCGTAGTTTAGGACAACGGCTTTTAACAGGAAGAGTGTTGCTGGGATAGCCGCAATCGCACAAGTAATTTCAAAGACAGGGATTCTAGTACCACTGCAGAAAGGTTTTGAATTGTGACCGCTGCCAGCTGGATTGTGAATCGTAATTAAATCTGAGGCTTTATCACGACCACGGTAGATCCGGAGTTTAGCCGGAATGGGAAATTTGGAATTGTGATTGACGCTAAGACTCATGATGTATAAATGCTTACTTATGTTAATGTTCGATGAAAAGTCTGTAGTCCTATTTCTTCCAAAAATTCTGGACTGCACACTCGAATTTTGAAATAATTTTTTGACTCGCTAACAGTTACAGAGGTATTATTTTACCTACAACAGTGACGGCAAATAAAGGGAGGTCAGGGCAGTATTTAACAAATAACTAAGGACCGAATGAACACATCATTCAAAACACTGGCAGGTCCAATGAAGAAATGAAACTTTACCGAGTATTAGTTGGAACAGTGTCATTTGAGGCAATCCTATTAGAGCCATCCAGTCATCGAGGTTTGCAGCATGGAAAAAAGCCATTCGGCCCAACTTATCCGTGTCACCCTTTTCTTAACCACTAAAATAATCCCAATTTCTCGCATTTGGCCATGATCCCTCTATGTTTATCGTATCCATGCAATTACCTAAATGAATTTCAAAAAATAAATGTATAGCCGTCTCTGCTACTACTTCTGGCAGCTCGTTCCAGACAATCACCACACTCTGTGTGAAAAAATGCTCCTCTGCACAGTTTTGTATCTCTCACCTTTCACCATTACCCCATACACTTTAGTTTTAGACTTCCCCTATCTTTGGGATAGCATACTGACTATCTACCTTTTTCTACGCACCCCATTATTTTATAGACCTATTTAAAGTCATCCCTCAACCTCCTATGCTCCAGAGGATAAAAAAGTTCGAGTCTATTCAGTCCTTCCTTGTAACTCAATCCCGGTTACAATTGTAAGCCCCGGTAGCATCCTAGTAAATGTTTTCTGCACTCTTTCTAGTTTAACGGTATTCTTCCAATAACACAACTTCCCAACACCTGTATATAATGTTCTGACTGATGAAACCAAGTATGCTGAATGCCTTCTTCACCACTCGATCCACTCTCAAGGAGCTATATATTTCTTCATTCTATAACTTTCCCAGCATCCTGCCATGAACTGAATAACTTTTACCCTGGTTCAATCTACCAAAAATCATCACCTCACATTTGTGTAAATTGAACTTCATCTGCTATTCGTCAGCCCACTCGCCCAATTGATCAAGATCCCGTTGCAATTGGAGATAACATTCTTCACTTTCCACTATGCCACCAATCTTGGTGTCATCTTCAAACTTACTAACTATGCCACCTATATTCTCATCTGAATCATTAATGAAAATTACAAATAACAGTGGGCCCAGCACTGATCGCTGAGGGACATTGCTCATCACAGGTCTCCAATTTCAAAAAAAGAATCAACTCTCTACAACCATCCTCTGTTTTCTGTCAATAAACCAATTTTGTATCCATTTCATTACCTCAATCTGGATCCCGTGAGATTTAACTTGATGCAAAAACCTATCATGCGATACGTTGTCAAAGGCCTTGCTAAATTCTATGTACACTGCATCAGTTACACTGCCCTTATCTACTTCCTTGATTACCCCTTCAATTAGATTTATGAGACATAATTTTCCACTCATTACGCTGGTCGAAGAAGAGTTCCAAGAACATTCAAAGACATAAGCTATGTTCCATCCTTTATGTCCAGTGAAATACTTCTTTGTTAACTATGATTCCTGAGTTCCTTCCTGTGTAACATTAACTAATTTAAAACTCCATTGAGGTATTACTTTTAGAATTGTAGAGCTATAAACACAGGAAAGGTGCTTTGACCATCACATCTTTGGCATAACTAACTGACAGTAAAGGAACATCAGTCCGATTTTGCGTATTTGTTCCTTATTTAGAATGTTTTAGCTGAAATTAATCCCGATAAAATAAACTATTTGATCTTCCGTCACCAAATTACAAGTTTATTTTTATGAAACCAATGTTCATAGTATTAGCTCTTTCTTTTAAATCATTTTTATGAAACTGTGGCTACATGTTGCTATATCTCTAGGGATATATATATATATATATATATCCCTAGATATATATATATAGAATATATATATATATATTCAGTGCATTCTGAAATATCCACTAAATATTTCCAATTTAATTACTATTGGTTTACCCATTATCGAGTTTGCTTATTCATATTTACCAAGTCAGCTTGGTATATATATAGAATATATATATAGTATATATGGTATACATATAGAAGATATATATATCTTCTACATATATATATAGAAGATATATGTCTATATCTTCGCACTCAACGAAGATATAGACATGGTCAGCGAGCACCTCCCACAAATGGAACATGGAATTCAATCGCATTACTGAAGCTGCTCAAATCACTGTGAAGTTTTCCATCTCATTGCGCAATTCGTGCCTAAAATGGGCTGTTTTTATAAATTCTCGGAAGGGCAACTCAAGGAACCACGCAGGACTATTCAATATGCTTCTCTTCCAGTTTAACTTTATTTTCCATTTCGCTTCACTGATCTATGTGTTGACGAAAGTGATTATCGTTGTGTCTTACTGACAAACTCCATTTATTTATCTTTATATAACCACCAACCATTTGGATGTTTTTAGTGCTTTGTGCACCTATACACACTTCATACCCTTCCTAAATATCATGCACTCTCCATAATTCTATTCCCAAATTATTGTCTGCTGCAGCAGTATCTCTGCGATGCCGGAGAAAAAAATAGAGCATATTTGTGTCGATCTGCGCTCTCTGTTCATCTATTTTACTTCAAATGCTACGTGCATTCTGTTACAAAGGCTTTGTCTATAATGTCCATTTTTCATTTATTTTCTTCCCAATAAGGGCATAACTTCACATTTACTTGAACTATGTCCAATCTGTCCAATCTGTCAAAATTTTGCCTACTTATTCTATCAATTTTCATCCCTGAGCCGACCATTTTTATCATTCTCGCCACTTGCCTTCACAACTACTCTTTGCCATTCACGTTCATTTCCTTTGGTCCAAGTCACGAATATATAATTTATTTAATGTAAATAATTAAATAATTGTTTACATTATTATTATAACCAATTCATTCTGTGGTATATCATACAGCCTTATTTGTTAAGTTATTATTTGCTATGTACTCAAAGAACAAAGCAGCACGGGGAAACAGTCCGTTCGGCCCAACGATCCCACGCCGCCACCCCGATGTTCCCACCTCTACCTGTGATCCCTGTCTATGTTTATAGATCAATGGATTAAAAAACAAATTTGAGACAGTTTAGGGAGAATTTGTTTTGCCAATTAGCCTAAGAGCGCATCTTTGAGATGTGGGAGGAAACCGGAGCACCCGGAGAAAACCCACGCAAGCACGGGGAGAATGCACAAACTCCCACAGACACAGGCCCAAACCCATGTATCTGCACAGCACAACGATAGTCACTGAGCTGTCGTGTTGCCCATCAAATGGTGCAGGTCAAGCATACACTAACGACGTGAAGCACGTGGATTATCTCGAAAAAAAATCCAAGAGCAGTCCTCTCATGATCCATCGCATGTATGCCCCTTGTTAGACAACAAGGTGGACCAAAGCACCTGTAGGATAAATACAAGTGCATCAATGTTATCATCTATTTACACACTTCCCAGGGACTCCCAAGGCTCATGATCCCTATTTTAAATCAGTTTTCTATACCCGTCCATTCCCATTCTGTTCATGTGCCCATCTAACTATTTCTTAAATAACTCCAGAGTGCCTGCCTCCACCACTTTACTTGACAGCGCACTCCATACCCCCACCACTCTCTGTGTGAAAAACTCGCTCTAGCATCCAAATTATACCTTACCCTCCACACCCTAAGCCCGTGACCCCTCGTGCTATTTGAGTTCATCTTAGGAAAAAACTTAATCCTGTTTATTCTATCTATACCCCTCATAATCTTGTACACCTCTATTAGATCTCTAAGTCTAAGTCTTTCTAAGGAAAACAGCCAAAATTTGACTAACTTCTCCTCGTAACTCAGACCTTCCATACCTGGCAGCATCCTGTTAAATTTCCTCTTCACTCTCTCCAGAGTCTCCACGTCCTTCCGGCAATAAGGCGACCAGAACTGGAAGCAATATTCCAAATGAGGTCTAACCAACGTTTTATACAACTGCAACATTAAAGGCCCATTAAAGACTTAATGAAGAAGGAAATCTTTTCACTCAGAGCACTGTATCTATGAAATATTTTATCACAGGTGTCTGTAAATGCTGAATTCATTCGAAAGGTTGAGGCTGACGTAGTCGGATTGTCAATCAGTAAGAAAATGAGTAATGGTGGGGATAATAGGGAAATTGGAGTTGACAATATAAAAATCAGATCATTAATGACAGAACTCACTCACTTGACTGATAAAATGACGCACACCTTTCCTAATGTTTTCTAGCGGTATGGTCTTCTCAAATTTATACTTCTCTGCAATAATGCACATTCGTCATTTGCAACGTGGTAGAGTCCATTAAAAACTATGTAATAGCAGAGCAATTCGAACTGCAAACTTAGCACAACTTCGTACACAAGTAGCAATGAATAACATAGAACAAAGGGAACTGATACTTGTAATATACTTCAATTGACAAAAAAAAACACAACAAGCCTACTTAATAAGATATCGACCCGTCGTACTGGGGATAACACATTAGTATGAATAGATGAATAGTTGTGATAAGAGTGGAGTTTTCATTTTAGCAGCACTAACGAGTGAAGTGCCAGAGGAAAGAGTCCTCGGGTCACAATTATTTACATTAAATAAATTATATATTCGTGACATGGACCAAAGGAAATGGCAAAGAGTAGTTGTGAAGGCAAGTGGCGAGAATGATAAAAATGGTCGGCTCAGGGATGAAAACTGATAGAATAAGTGGGCAAAATTTTGACAGATTGGACAGATTGGACATAGTTCAAGTAAATGTGAAGTTATGCCCTTATTGGGAAGAAAATCAATGAAAAGATGGATATTATTTTAATAGAAACAGACTGCAGAAAACGCGTTAGAAAGGGATTTGGTAGTGTTTGTGCATAAATCATAAATAAAAAAAAACACAAGCATGCAGGCTCAGCAAGTCACAGAGAAACTTAACTCTTATTTCAATCGGGAATATGTCAAACAAGGATGTACTACAAAAAATAGATAAAACACTTGGAAGACTACACGTTGAATGGTATGAACAGTTTTGATCTCCTTACCTGTGGAAGTAAATATTTGCTTTATGGCAGTCCAAAGATGGTTCGTTACGTTGGTACCATTTTTAGGGAATGCTCTTACGAGGAGACGTTCAGTAGGTTTCGATTATACCGAATGACGTTTAGGAAAAAAAAAGGTCATGCTTAAACGAGCCGTATAGGATACTCAGTTGGCTTCGCAAGATAGGTGATGGAGAGTTGTTTCACGTCCGGGGAGAGTTTCCAAGTAGACAGACAGCAACAATGGAAACACAATGTGAAGTCAAGCGTTATGCAAAGTTTGGAGAAAATTTTCTGCTGGAAACTTGACTGGATATGTATTTGCCAGTGGTGAATTTCCATCGTTGCGAATGCCCATAACTGAGGTATGAAGAATCAAAACAATGTGGTATAGACAATCAATTTCCAATATGCAGTGCGGGACTGCCCATTATGTGTCTCAATGAAAATATCGAGCATAGTCGTTTGTCAGTATAATCAAAAAAAAAAGTGCCGAATTTAATTTTGTACCGCAACAATCTATGACTAGCATAACACGTGCTGAGAAAATAAATAGAGGGAGTTAACGCGAATATCTATCAAATTAATATCAAACTTTTCACTGCACACATATGACGCTTGCTTTTATTTTCAGACGCAAATTAAAGTATTTCAGTGTATATTGAGGTAATTTGAATGCTGCCATTTATAAATTCTTGATGAAAAAATGTTTGCTTGGAAATTAATGTTTCATGCGATCAAAGTGGTTTCGTTATGGTTCTCCGATCTGCAATCTACGGTCATCTGTAAAGCTTTGTTCGTGTTTCAATAATTTCCAACTCTGCTCACTTAATAATGACGTGTACAGTAATATTATTTGGAATAGAGGAAATCTTACTTTGAAGCTTCCTGAATGTTGGCCTCTTTAATTCTGCGGATACGAACATATTTGAGATTTAGAGTTAATTTCCAACAGCACATACATTCACATAAGGAATAATCCAACACTGGTATCCATATTTGATTTCTAAAAGTATATATGTGTGTCATTCTGTAAAGTTTTCTTGGCTGCATATCTTCATTTGCAACCGGACGATTTAAAAAAAAATAACCAATTAAATCTGCATCATGCGTTTTAACATTATGTTGGATATAGTTTTTTTTTATGATCTATATTCATATCCACTAATGTGACTTAAAACTGGTCACATTACCAGTTGAAATTAGCTAAGTCTGTTACTCAATAATTAGATAGCAGCTGAGTAATATACACATTCCTTAAAATAATTTGATTAATGAGAAATTCTACTCGGGAATTATGATGATAATTATTTTACTTCTAAGCACAGAAATCATTATTATTGTTGTAGTTAGATCGCACATTGTTGAACCAAAGATTTTTTTTTAATCAAATGATAATTGTTTTCTATTTACCGAGTTCCTTACGAAGCAATCTAATTTCTGAACAAAATAAAAGTAAAAAACAGTGCATTCGCGGATTAGTAAAAGCAGAACATTGTCGTATGGAGTAAAGTTACATACATTTTATTTCCAAATATCAATGTATTGTGTTGTGTTTAAGATGTGCATGAAATCCTTTCATATCTTCTTCAATGCCGAAGGATGTGTGTTTTTTAATCATGATCCTAGATGTAAATCTGAACTTTTCAATTTGATTTTCGTCTTGATGCAACTTTAATTTACTAAGGTTTATTTATTTGTGTCCCAATTAGGCTTTCATTAACACTGCAATGGGCTGTTGTGTAAAACCTAGAGTCCCTACACTCCAGCGTCTGTTTTGGTAGACTGAAGAAGAATTCAACGAGACAAATGCATGTCGTTAGCACGTCATTTGGATTCCGGGTTTAGCATTATACGTTGTTTCCGAATCAATAATTTACATTATATAAACAAAAAAAAATGTATCCATTTAACAACAAGCTTAGATAAACGTTTTACCTTCATCCTTTAGGCGCAGCAGTGCCTCTGTAAGAAAAATAGGTGCTCATAGATCCTATGACAATAAAATCGTTTTGCACTATCACTTACACTGAGCAAATTAAATTTTCAAGAATGCAAGCTGGCGCCTTTGTTCAGTAACTGGGAAAATAATTTCAATAACGATAAGGGTCAAGTGACCCTTTCGTTAAAAAAAGTAGAAAGACGACGTATGTTGCTCAGAATTAAAAGCGAAAAAATGTTATTTTCGAACAACGCATATCTTTCCATTTAATGGATCATTTGCATCTGGATGTTAGTAACGATACAACCTTTTAATTTTCTTTTCTTTTAGATGTGTACTTCACGTGAATTACACATAGGGACTTCAAAACAGATGTTCTAATCCTGTGGGGGAACGTAGTTTGAAGATAAGTGGTATACATATTAGAACTAATGTGGCGGAGAACTGTTACCAAAAAAGAACAGCAAATCCGCAGAAACTGTTGCTACGGAACGTGTTTAAGCCCAAAGTGGTGCGTGATTTCAAAAGCAAATTAGTTGTAGCTCTTGGAGATAAAGGGATGATGGAATCTTCAGGGGAGCTTGGATTAGGATATTCCATTTGATGATCAGTCATGATCAAAATGAATGACAGAATGGTTCAGAATGGCGAATGGACAATTCCTGATTCTTTATTCTATGTTTCTTGTCTAGATGTTCGAAAGACAGCGGTACGGTCAATATCTAATGTATTTATATTTTTGAAACCTTTAAATTGAGCTAATTGCTATTGATGTTTTGTTCGTTTGGTGAAATTTAAAAATAGAAACTCACAAAAAAGAAGTTGGAAACAAATATGTTTTTGCCAATGACTTTTGCCCAGGGACAAACCGGGTGGCAATGAAGAACAGGATAAAGAACAAATATAAGTGACAATAAAACGCAGACAACTCAATTTCTGTAATAAGAAATCCTGCGAGCCTGCAGGGGAGTGAATTCATGGAATACATCGAGAGTTGAATTCGCAGTGAGTTTAGAATTCAAATTCTGCAATGTCCAGGTGGAAAGCAAGCTGAAGTAAAGTTTCTAATTCATTCTCTGAAACTCAACGGCATAAACATATTTGAAACTGAAGCACTCTAAGCAAATTTAATATATAGACAGCAGTATATCTTCACACTTGTATATTTCCAGGTTGTGGAGATAAAATAGGTGGCATGGTTTTGAAACGTTATCTTGTCTCCTGGTTGAATTGTTCATTTTTTTTTCTAACGTGGTGTACATCACAATTATACTACATTTAATAAACGTTTATTTTCTTGTATCAAAAATATACTTTCAGCATCTGGATAATTCGTTCAGCAGGTGACTACAGTTCCATAAACTGTATCGGCCATGCTCGTATCGACCAGAGAAACATTCACTCTGATTTACATGCCGAATGTTAACAGGAAGGGGGCTTATATCGGCCTAAATTGGAAACTAGTCTGCAGCATATTGAGGACTGAAATAGGAAAAGTGACGTTAGAGGTCACTAAAATCACCGAAGGACGCTAATGAAATGGGGTTCAGTTCCTCAGAAGGTCAATTAACAAAGGACCACGTGTTTCTATTTATTGTTAGAATTAACAGGATCCAGAAATAGACTCGAGTGCATTGCAATAACTTTCACAGGTAAATTTATGTTCTTTACACGTTAAAGGTTAGAGATCGGAGAGCAGGAATTCTTTCTCCATCTGTAAGTCTTGGATAGTGCACCCAAAATAAATATATTTCTACTTCCGGGCGCGGTAAAAAAATGATATATGTATATATATATATATATATATATAAGTCTATTTACCAAACAATTGAATTGAAAATTCAGGAGCAATCCCGAAATCGGAGAGTACCAATATTTTTGAACATCTAAGTGTAAATATGCTTCAGGTTACTATTGCAAATTTAAGTAGCTAGGTTAAAAAAAAAAGAATGCAAAGTGTAAATGGTCCTTTGTCAGAAAATAATAGTATGATGGAGAAAATCTGGCGTGCAGGATTAAAGCTTCACGCAAACTTTGATACATTGGTAGCGTATGCACATAGTGATTCAAAAATGACAACGGAATAACTTGACAGGCATTCTTTTTTCTTATTATTTCTTTAGCGTAAATAGTAAATCACAATTTGGAACGCAGACAAAAATCGACAAATGTATGATTGCAAATGAAGCTGCATATCCCTGAAAAGTAGGAATAATACTTGCATTATGAAGACATGAGACAGATGAGAACAAAACAGATATTTCATATTTTACACTAGCCCTAAAAGGCAGAAGAAACACGTCATATCTCACCTGAAAGAAATGCACTCGTTCTTTGTCCTTGAAAAGTAGATAAAGACAAACCTTACCAACGTCTCGACGAATTGCTTCTAGTTGTTCCATTTCTGAAAAAAATAATGTGAACAATAAGTGTTGACGCTTATTATGAACACATGTGGAAGTTCATATGTGATAAATCTATCAGCTCCTATCTGAGTTTAACAATTCATTTCTGTTCGGTACACTCTAACGATGCCTTAGATACCTATGTGGAATTTTGCAAAGAATGTACATTTTGGATAAAAACGTACGAGCGCAGTTACTCAAATTTTGTTTGGCTTTATACCAATACAAATGGTTTCATTTTTCATAGTGGTCAGAACTGCAGGACAGATTGTAATTCCCTGCCCTTCTGAAAAATGGCTATTTAGTGCTGTACTTACGTGTGGTACCGTGCCTTTATTTTAAGCAAAGGGGATGACGATTGTGATTCTGTCTCGTACGATATGCACCTTCTGGACGTATATTTGAATTGCTGGTTTACTGAGCCATTCGTCTCAAACCTCTTAGGATTGGTAGCGCAGATTGCTACCAGATCGGAACAGATTTTTTTTTCATGTTGGGGCAAACATACGGGATTTCTCCGGGTGCTCCGGTTTCCTCCCACATCCCAAAGATGTGCTCTTGGCAAAACGAATTCTCCCTAAATTGTCTCAAATTTGGTTTTTAATCCATAGGTCTATAAACATTGACAGGGGTCACAATAAGTGGGAACATAGCGGGCTCGTTGGGCCTAAGAGCCTGTTTCCCGTGCTGTTTTGTTCTTCTTTGTTCATACATAGAACTGTTGCCTGAAAAGCAGGGGTAATTTTATTTCCTCAACCACACCGATACGCCCAGAAACCTACGTGGAAACTTGTGGGGCTGTGTGATCGCGTGCAGTGTTGTTGGTGAGCGTTGGCGGGGTGTGGTTCGGTGTGGCCGATGATGACTTGTTCGGTTGACTGACCGGCGTGTTTGTGCAATGCAATGTCAACAGCGCGTGTTCAATTCCCGTACCATCTGAGGTTATTCTTGAAACCCGCCTTCTCAACTTGGCCAGAGGTGTGTGATGTTCAAGTTAAACATCATCTGTTGGGCCTCCTTCCAAAGGAAAGCGTAACCAAAGATCACCTGGCTCTTGGTGACTTTACCTGACCTTAGATCGGAATTCTACATATTATCATGCAAGAAAGTTCTTAACATCCGCCAATGCAGCCATGTGCCTGACTTGTGACGTTTAATTCATAGTAATTTCGTTCTGGAACTGCCAACCATCTGCGTTCCAGTTCTATGTTTTAGCACACAATTGGCAAAAAATAAAAAATCCAACGAGGCACACATGTTAAAATCAATCCGGTAAGTTGTTTTTTTTCAGCTTCTATGCAGACAATTCAAAACATTTTTCAGTTTACTCGATGGAATTTATATATTGAGTCTAGAGGTTTTTCTGTTCCAGGTGGCAACTATTGTGTTACTTGGACAGTCATGAGTAGAAATCAGGAATTTGGTTTGCTAGATTGAAAACTCTTTGCAGAGAAACAAAAAAAAAATCAGATGTGCCTATTCCTCAGGCCACTTTCAGACACATTAAAAAAAAAAGACCAATTAATATATCATTACATGTCAAATGACGTTAATTTAATTTGTTTTTGTTTTCGAATGTATCTCCAGGCCTTTCTCTGTGTTTCTGTGTACATAATTGCTGTAACATTCAGTAATGTGAGTATGTATACAGTTCACCTGATTTGGCTTCACGTATCTTTTCTTCTGCAATGCGGAAAAACAAAACAATGTTTGATTCCTGGTATAGAGAATTCCAGGTTTTCTCTTTGATAATATCATGCTTAATAAATGAGTGAAATTTATGAATAAATTTGGAACTGGAACAAATCATAAGATGAAACTTGGAGCAAAATAAAGAAAATCTAATTTTCATTCCATGCTCTTCCTTCTCGCGTCGATTTTTCTGGAATTATGCTCAAGCAGTTACCGTGTATTTATTTCAAGGACGACGCTTTGATTTGTGCACACACATTGCTTAAAAATCTCGAACATATTCGTTTGCACATCTGTGTTTTACATTTTCTCTATTCGTTGGAAACTTCACATTCCTGCTTAAGAAGGTCTACTTGTTCGGTCAGTTTTCACCAGTGGCTTCATACTTAACATTCAAGTGTGTACGCCGTACCACTCCAGCAAAAAGCTACGGTGCTTACGTATACAAAAACATTAAGATTGGTTTGTGCAAATTTGTAATATTTCGAAATTGCAAACTATTGAAGATATCATTATTAACGTTGGCATTTTGGCTCCATGCAAAATTACACTTATAATTTAGACGATAGTTAGTCTTGCAATATAAATGGAGATGAGGCGTGGTTACAATGTGTCTTGTCACCTACCCTTCAGTTGGCCGCAGCATTTGGCGATGCATTGCATTTATGCACGCATCCCATTCCCAGTTCAGTAGCATGTCCTCAATAATACAAGAAAGCCATAACCTTCGGAAACCAAAAGAATAAAAAGCTGGGAAGTTTCAGAAGTTTGGCAGCATCTAAAAGAGGAGACGTTTCCATTTCAGATGGTGCTTGATGCAAGCGTCTTTCAACCATGGTGGCTCATCATCATAGGCTTCTCATTAGAATAATGCTAGAGGCAGGGAAGGTGCAAGTGATTTCTCAGACCGCATCTTAATCGCCCGCTTCCTGGAAAATCAGTTACAAGTTGCAAGTACCAGAATTTTAAGCTTTCCGAAAAGAATTTAAGTTCTCAGTTCTGAAATAGCAAATGTGCCATGCCCTGAGATTTCTTTGATTATTTTGTTTTGCTGAATGGCGTTATGAATGTTAAAGTTATCTGTTGCTATTTATTAGTAGACCAAATGTCCATGGATACCATGAAATGGAAAACCAAAACAGGCTGCAGTAATGTGTCTCCATATAGTGCGCTGTTTTGTTTGACGTATTCGGCATACCAGATTTTCAGTAATATATCAATATAATGCTTACCATCGTCCAGCAGGTGTTCTACAACGAAATGGATATTAATCCTGATAAGTACTACAAAATTCGTATCGATCATATTAATGGAATTTACAAGAAAATTCAAGGCAAACAGTGTAATGAGAAAAATAAATTGAGGCCTCGTTACCGGATGAAGAACATCTGCCTCTGTGATATTGTAATTGGTAAGTACGCTTACGTTTCTCTTTGTCAACTGCGAAAAGGAGCAAAAAGACCGCCTTTTAATAATTAAATGCGGGTCAGCGACATATACGTGTCATGAAAGTAAGGCAAAGCTGATATGAGGCGATGAGAAATTATAGGGATCTCGTAAGCCTTTATATATCATTACTTAAACCTAAAAGATGCTTTGAAACTTTCAAACGGCAGGCACGGTGGTACAATAGTTCGCACTGCGGGTTCACATCGCCAAGGACTAATGTTCAAATCCTGCCTGGGGGATTGCCTGTGAGGAGTTTTAACATAGTACATTGACTGCGTGAGTTTCACCCCGTTGCTCCGTTTTCCTCCCTCAATCCAAATGTGTGAAGGTTAGATAGGTTGGTCTTACTAAATTGCCCCTTGAAGTCCCAAAATATATATATATATTTTTTTTGCAGAGGGATGAATTAGTGCGGCAAATACTCTGGAAATGCTGTGTCGACAATCTTTGCACGCTCAACGGGCCGAATGGCCTCCGTCGGCACCGTAGCAATTACTGGATTCTATGGGAACATATAAATTGGCAGGTCATGCCAGTTATATTTTTGTTTTTCTCTCACCTTGTTTCTTCAGAGCATCTTTTAGATCGTCCACTTCTGGAATATAAACATGTATTAAAAACACGTTTACTTGCCATTTATAATTCAAACGGGCCATTATTCTAAAGTGTCACTTTCAATGACCATTTCTCTGCTTTCTTGTCATGCCACTTGTTCCACCAAGTGCCACCTCTGTCTTGTGATGATTTATTTTCCTAGCACCTCCTGGAACAGTGTTTGTGGAACCAATCAGGGAGCACGCTGCTCTGTATATCGTATTGTGTAATGAAGAGAGATTACATCATTACATTAAAGTTAAGGAGCCGTGATCATAGCCTGGTAAGATTCAAAAATCAATTTTTGGTGTGAGCAAGTTTAGTCCCATATTAACGTTCCAGAATTAAATAAATGAAATTGCAAAATTATGAGGGTAGATTTGGCCCGAGTAGAGTGGGCAAGAAGGCTAAAATTTGGACAGCGTAAGAACGACAGCAGACGTTTAAGGACATAATCAATTACACACAACTAAAAAATAAACACAGTGACAAATAAAGGGCGTTAAAAATAAAACAACCAACGTTAACCAATAAGTCCGAGGGTCATATAAAGATAAAAGAAGTGTATCATATTATAAAGGCAGTGGATATCTGGAAGAGTGGCAAACTTTCAAACACAAGCAACAGCATAGTTAAAAAAAAGTAACAAGAAGAGTTAAAGTAAATTACGAAAAATAAAGCGCAATGCATCAATATGATAGCAAAATCTGTATCTATTCGTAAAAGGGATGGGTATCGCTAAGGTGAATCTTAGTCCCTTCGAAAATGAAATCGGGAGTTCGTAGTGCGGAGCGCTGGAATAGCAGGGATGCTAAATAAATACTTTGCCTCAGTTTTCACAGTGAAGGAAACCAGTACCATTCATGTAGAATCGAGCAAGTCAGAGGCAATAGAACAATTGCATCTATAGGGAAATGGTACTCAACAAACTATTTGAATTGAGGGCAGACAACCATACCGCATACCATTCACTACTACACCAGCGCCCTCCTCCCCCATCCATCCCCACTGCCTGTTTGCGTAAATCCGAGGATATTACAGGAATAGCGGTGTCGATTGTGGATCTATTGGTTCTAAAATTCCGAAATTTCCTGGGCACAGAAATGTTCCAGTGGATTGATAAAATTCTGATGTCCTGCCCTTATCCAAAAAAAGGAGGGACAAAAAATGTGGGAAATTTCAGACCAGTTAGTTTAAGGTCTGCTGTTGAGAAAGTATATGATTCAATTATCAAAGACTTAAAATCAGGTCATATGAAATGCCAAAATGCTATCCATCATGTTCAGCGTTGTTTTGTGGAGGGCAAATCATGGTTGACTAATTTGGTCGAATTCTTCCAAGATGTAACATGCAAAATGCATAATGCGGATCTTGTTGATGAATAATTAAATTCACCTCTTTCCTTTTTACGTAGGTTGTCCTCTGTAAAAAGAAAGTATACTTTCTTATTCAAGTCACTTTTCAGATTCATTTTGGTGACATCTACTGTAAATTCTGACTGGCAGTTGTGAACGAACTCAACCGCTCTTAAATCAACTTCATAATTCATCAGATCCAAATTACGTTGTTATTAATGCCAATATTCAAATCTAGCTTTGAAATATTCGGTCCTTCGATTTTGTCTGTCCAGAATGTCATCAAAACTTTGCACTACGCGAGGTATAAAATCAGAAGCTCGATAATATTGTGCATCATCTTAATAATTTTGTATAATCAATTGCAAAATATATTGCATCTCAATAATCCCTAGAGTGTGAACTTTTGAAATTCGAACGGAAAATAATTAAATTTTCTTAAACCTGAATCGTACATCCAACGTATAGAGAGAAGCCTCGGATAATAACCAATTCTGCTATATTTCTTGTCAGGAATATGAAATTCCACAGGATGAAACATTATTAATTTGGTTAGAGTCAGACTAAATGCATATCAAGTAGATATTTACTGCTAACAAAATACTTAATGTTCAAGTCCTAAGTACGGAAATCTGTCCTTGCAGTTTTCTGACCGTAAACCAACTTGACCGTGAAGTATGTACTACTCTTCCAAAACAAATAACCCATGGTGTCAATAATTTATTACACTTTTTTTGATGATTAATTTGATTTCGTCGAAGAATAATTGTCGAACAGAGTACATTCTTCTTTTAAGAAATGTCTTCCAGTTTTGCATCAAGTGATTTGCCCTGTGCCAAAATATATTATGAATTCATGTGAAACCTGGTTCAATTATGCCTGGTTGCTTGTAACGTTAGGTCTTGCTGATAGTACTTCGAAAAGATTTCCCTCACCAACATATTGTTTGTCTTCCTTCAGTTTTTCTATTTCTGCAAATTAAAGTCAAAACGAACAAATTTACTCATTATACCAGGTTCAATATGATAACCTAAACATTCCTAAACGTTCTCTGTGACACTTAATAAACATGTTCATTTTCCTTCTGGCTTGAAGAACGACTGAAAGTGGCCTCAGGACTTGAATTTGCTTTTCCCAAGATTATCTATTCTCACCCATCCTACCATCCATCAGTGGATTGGCAGGACAGGGAGCCAATATCACATTTCAGACGTCTGTCAGCTTTGTAGTCAACATTGTGAGTACATAGAAGAGGATGTGTTCAGGCAGACAGTGAGTGAAAATTATTCAGACCTCTATTCAATGAAGAAGCAAAAGATACAATTTGAAAGCAGAATCCATGATGATTTGAGGACTATCAGCATCAACATAATTTTATGAAAAGTGAACCCGTGATCTCTTCGCAGGCACATTTGTTGAATTAAAATTGGGATGATTCCGGCAATCAAGGAAGAGTTTAAGAGAACATAATGACGAATGTTATTTTTTCCATGTGTGGAATAGAAAATAACTACGTACCGACATCAAAGTACAATCACTCAGCAATCTACTGGGAATTGAAAAGAGCACTCCTCTCAGTACGGCATAGAGTGAATTGAAACTCATGCCCATAAATGGCGGATGAGAGGAATAGTATAGATGCATGCAAGGGGGCAAAGGCTAATACCTTACAGAAATGTGGATGGATGGTTGCAATCTTAGATTTTGATTACAAATTCTGAGCCTGTTTTGTTCGATCATGTTCATGAACGTGGCAAGAGTTTGTCAAGTCTTCTGTTCTGGTAATGGAAATCCTATTTAATCACATTAAATCTTATGTAACACATGCAGCCTCTGGAGAAGTATTTGAATTTACTAAGAATTTTATTTTGTGAACCTTCTGAATCTACGATATTTGATTGCTGGCACATTAAAAAAGCATGAGCATTATAACATTCAAATAGAAAATCAAACCGACAATTAATCAGTTCCAACAAATGTATTCACTCCACCCAACGTCCATAGTTGAAAATTAATTTCAAAGAGAAGAAATGACAGTGAACACATTTCCGATTTTCACAGATTTCGGAGCCCAGCGTGCTATTGCAAAATATGCAAGGAAAGTGTTGCAGCTGTACCACCAACTAGCACTTCTGATAGTTCGCAAAATCCATAAGGAAAGACTGTCATGGTTGCCTCGTATTTATTATTATCTTGACTCCACACTTTGTCTTCTGGTGGATTGTCCTCCCTCCTGCATCCGGGATTCCTCTGATGTCCTGTCTCATAATGATAGCTTCCAGTTTTCAGGGCCTCACTGCCTCCTGTTTATCATGGATGCACAATCTCCCTATGACTCCATTCCAACTGGAATGGACTGAGAGCACTTCGCTTCTTCCTTGAAAAGAGGCATGAATAATTCCCCTTCTCTGCCTGGCTGAACACATCCATCTCTCAACCAAGCGTCTTTTAACTCATCCAACTCTCTCCAAATCAAAGATGTCGCAAATAGTATCCGCATGGGTCCTAGCTTTGCCTGTCTTTCTCATGCAGAGGTGGAACATTCCTTGTTCCAGGCCTACACTAGTCCCGTCCCACAACACATTTCCTGGTACATCAATGACTATATTTGCGCTGCTTCGTGGTCTTGTCAGGGCCTAGAAAAATTGATCAACTTCGCTTCCACTCTACTCCACCATCACTTTCACCTGGTCAATGTTAGGCACTTCTTTCCGTTTTTTTACGGCCGGGGGGGGGGGCGCTTTCTCTATCCATTTCTGGCAATAAACTACGAAACAATATCCACCAAAAGCCCACTGACCCTTACAGTTATTTAGACTACAGCTCATTCCAGCACATTCCCTCATTTCATTCACCTCCCTCACAATTGTCTGTTGACGCCATTTTCCAAAGTTGTCATTCTAACATGTACTCACATTTCCTCAACCATGGTTTTCTATCTACAGTTTTGACAAGAACAGCTTGCGTTCCATCTTCCATGCCACGAGGCTCACCCCCTCCCTTCCTTCCGTGGACGAAGGTAGATAACCCTTTTTTTCTCCCATTTCCAGAACACTAGTCTTTACATGCAAAGCATAATGCTCCGCTACTTCTGCCAACTTCAGCGTGATGCCACCACCGAGCACATCTTTGCTTCACTACCACTTTCATCAGTCTGCGGAGATCACTCCCTCCGGTATAACCTATTCTACTCCTCCCCTGTACCTTACACCATTTCATCACCCATAGCGCCTTCCCACGGATTCACAGAATGTGTCACACCTGCCGTTTACTTTTATCAATCTTTCCATCCAAGATCCAAATCACTAATTGCAAGTTAAAACAGTGTTTCACTTGCACCTCTTTCAATTTTATGTACTGCATTCGCTGCTCCGATTGCGGTTTCCTCCATAGCGGAGAGACCAAATGCCGACTGTGTGATCGTATTGCTAAACACATTTGTTCTACTACAATCAGGACCCTGACCGTATTGTTCTTTGCCATTTTAACACGCAGCCCTATTTCCATGCATACATGTCTGTCCTTTCACTGTTGTAATTTGCTTAAGAAGCTTAACGCAAACTGCACAAACAACACCTTCTCTTGTGGTTAGGCATGTTACAAACTTCCGGACTTAACATCGAACTCAACAAGTTCAGATGATTAACTCTACCCCACATCAACCTCTTTGTTGTAATTTTATTCATTTTTTTTCACGGTTCTCTACCATTTATTTATTGTTTTTCTTCACTTTCCTTCTCCCCAAACCTTTCCCTTATTTCATCCCCTCTTTCATTATTTTTTCTTCCCCTTCGCTTACCCTTTCTCCCCCATCCCCCCACATCTTCATTTGCCCCAGCTTACCCTCTGGTTTCAGTTTATCCGCCGTATGGCCATTCATAACTATTATTCTCTCTATGGACTGCCATTAATAGCTGTTCCCCTTGTTTTTGTTTTAAATAACTATGGCTCATCTTTCCTTCCCACATGCAACAGTATAAATATTTCCCACTTTCTATGCCTTTTAGCTTCGACAGACCATCAGAGATTCGAAACGTCAGCTCTTTTCTCTCGTTACAGATGCTGTCAGTTTTATTGAGATTTCCACTATTTTCCCATTTGGTCGCCAGATCTTTTGAGATTTCGTTTTTGGAGCGTGCGTCTCACGAATTTCACTGTCCAGGATGTAAAGAGACAGGATGCACAATAGGATGCGGACCCAAAGGAAACGATTTCTTTCACTCGGAAGCCTAATGCCTCACAATAATTAGCAGCAAATTTGTCATGTTCGTGTCAAATCAAATAGGCTTGCATTTCAGATACGGTTTGAACATAAGCACGTCTAATTCCGATACGGCTGTCCACGTATATTAGTCATTGCCAAGAAACTTGACAAATATATGACAAATGGACTGAAGGCAATATTCAATAATGTTTGATTTGCTTCCCATGTGTGAACTCCGATTGCAACACTGTCGTATGTCTCAAAGAAGAAGACCAGCATCACTGAGATCAGGTAAGAGATTGCAAGGTAAGATCTGAAGGAGTGAAGCAGCCAGGAAAACTGACAATTCGAAGTGATGCATACATTGATAGTGAAAACATGGATTGATTGCAACCAAACATAACACAAAGGAATATGATTGCAACGCCCCAGGCAAGTTCTACTTTTCATTGCTTCACAGAATGTCCCCATGGCTGCGAGACCAACCTTAGGTTACTCAGCCAAATATCATGGGGAAAGTGCCGGCAAGCAGCCGAGTGTTGTAGGTGCTGTAGGTGCAAACAAGGTGTTGTTACAAAGGTTTGCAGTGCCGATTGACAGCAATGAAATTGCTGTAGATGTTTAAGTCACATTGCCTCGCGGCTTGAATGAAGATTTGTTGTAAATTAAGTTTCAAGGATTTTCTATGTTGCTTGGATCAAAAATTGGTTTGTACAGTCGAAGATGATTTAAGCGTTACATTTCTCTAAGGCAACGCTCCGAACGTTGACCACAAGAGGACGGATTGTATGCTGATAATTTTAAAATGATGGATGAAGGCTGGGACAAGCAGAATTCTTTACATATTTGTTGCTGATGTTTTAGCGATTGTTGCCTTCCCATTAATTCGGACACTAATAACACTCCTCGCAATCCAAATGTACTATAGGATGAATATTAGAAGGCAAGAACGGAGTTCCTCATTGCAAAATTTCCAGTTCTTGTTTAATGCGCATTTGCTATATGATTTCCCATTTTGCTCAGCCATCAATCTAATCAATTGTGCATTATTTAACCCTAAGACCTAAAAGAATATGTTATATGCAGCAAATTACTTCTTTCTAATTCTGCCAACGCCAGTTTGCTGTTTTCAATGTAAATAGTATTGGTATATCGTGAGCTCTACATGACAGAAAGTGCATTCGTCGAACCGACTTGCAGTCAATAATTGAAATACTGGAAAACGCATCTTGGTTAACTTACCTGTATCCTTTATAAGAAGTTGTCTCACTGTTTGAGAAGACAAGAAAGTAAATATTAAACGCCAACATATACGTCAGATTTTTAGAAACAAAACACTTTGATCAAATGCAAAGGAACATTTGGCTTCCACTCATTTGCTTAGTTTTCAGATAAACACTTGAGGCTTATATTTTACATGCAATTTTAGGGCATATTTGTTGAGATACAATTAAATAAAATGAATGTTTATACACAAAGAAACGTATCTCTTAATGTTCAAGATCTTCCAAATGCATTAATATTTCCATTCTAATACCTCGTTTAAAATAACATTCAAACACCGATCAATTCGAATAGTTGGTCAATACATCAGTCTCCAAACAGCTTTATAATCGTATTCATAATTACATGTGTGAAATATCAAGCTTTAGTATTAGCTACCAGCATGGTAAAATAGTAGCAATGTTTTCTTTCTCTGACCTGAGCTGCCGACCTCATATCTTTTTCATCAATATGACTTCCTTCGCGAGTATCCATACTATCGAGTATTCGTTCTTTGATTCATAGTGTACAGTATGAAAATTCTTATTCATGCTTCAGTTGCCTCTAGTTTTATCCTTCAAATATGATGTTAATAGAAAAAACTATGCGTAGCACAATTTGATTCACAACAGATACTTTTAACAGTGTAATCAGGTATTCAGTAGTCGAACTGAGTATTATCAAGATTCTTATTTATCCCTATGCCGACAGTCTCAACAGCCTTTCGAATTCACATATATTCAGAACGCCGTTCGCCTCATACGAGTTTCAAACTTTTTAGGTCAGCAGTTCTACTCAATTCTTATCTAAATTCCCTTCTGGAGATTTTCACACACATAGTCTTTACTAATTTTTAGGCTAGTTATTTTCTTTTTTCAAAGATGTAATTTCCTGTACCAATGTCGGGATTATTAAACATTGTAACTTGAAGCGCATTGTAATATTTTAAATTAGAAACGTAAATTAGCAGTGTAAGTTGTCATTGCATTTGAGGACATTCATTTATCTGCTATCATAATATTTCGAATTGAATATTCGTTTCAGTACAAGAAAGCTTGTGTGGTTGTTCCTCGAAAGAATGATAATACTAGACTTGGAAAATATAACAGCAACACATTCAAGCACAGAAATGAACGAATACTTTCACCCAAGAACGCATAGCAAAATGTATCAGCAGGAAAAGATGCAGTGAGCAATATTAGAGAACAGGCGGAATGAAGAACGTAATGTTAATGGAGACTAGTAAAATGTACAATAACAACAGGGGGGTGTGAGTGAACGACGGGCTTTAAGAACGCATGCCAAATTGCAGATACATAAATAAACTCTGGGAAATAATAGTGTTTCGCTGGATAAATAAGTTAGAATTTATCAAATTACAAAAGAATAAAACGAAAGGCAGAGATGAAGATACATATTAAGGTAAAGGAAAAATACTACAGCTACTGAACACTGAAATAGAAAATCAGAAAATTCTCGGAAACTTAAAAGATCTCACAGCATTGTGGAAAGAAAGACAGTAGTGTCGATGTTTAGAGTAAGAACGGCACGGACAAGTACCGGGCATTTGAAAGAAACAGTCAAGCAGTACAGCAATTCAGAAAGTTGCTGAATACTGAGTACTGACTAAAACCGGGCAACTAAAAACAATATATATAAATCATGTTTTCTTTGGTGTCTTCCATGGGACCAGAAAATATTAGGAACATGTGAAGGAACAGATTAAATTACAGTGAAGTAACAGTATGAGACATTACTGCAATGTGATTGATGACTATATATACACACGTAAAATGGTAACAATCTCCTTACACCAGCCATTTCCCCTCTATCAGCATCCGAACCGAACCCACTCACAGCTGCACTGGTCTAACGCGCAGTTTCGTTGTAAAACGTTAAATTTGCTGACTTAAGTGGACCCACTGAGCAAATGATAGTTGGAAAAGAAAGCTGAAAGCACGTTTCATTCGTTTTTGGATAAGGAAACAAAATATTTGAGGCCTGACTGAGTTCCCAGCTTTTCCATTCAGTCTGAAAGTAATTGGGCACCGTCCGCGGAGCACTGACATCCGCCTCAGCATACTCATTACTCCTTATAGAGAAAGGTGAGTGAGAATCATCATTGCGCAGATTTTAAGTAACTGCTTTGGAAGATAACAACACAAAATTATATGAAAACCTGAACAGAACCCTCACTCGGAGCTCACAGGTCGAAAGCATCATTGTCTTCGAGCAGTGCAAAGAGGATGTGCCTTGAGATGGTGCATTGAGAAAATAAAGTGTAGAGTTGCATTATCAATGGACTTCCTCCAATGATTCTTTGCAGGTCTGGGGATGTGTACCACTAACATTAAGCCGAGAGCACAGGTAAAAAGTAAATATTTGAATGCACCGGATACCCAATCTAAGGAGTTAATTTGGTCTCAATATCACACGCATGAGGAATCTAAATATGTGATCATCACCAGGTTTATGAGCAGGTATTTCTCTACTAACCATAATATAACATAATTTTTTGACCGCTCATTGAGGGAAAAAACAAATGCCTTTTTTTTCGGAGTAAAGAGGGCACTTATTTCAATGATATGCATTCATTAACAGCTCTGCTCTGAAACAAAAATAAAATCACTGTTTTCGAACCTCCCCACCTGACATAGAGAGTTAATTACGGAAACGCTTGCAACCTGGTCCAAATATGAAAACCAGGAAAGAAAACCCGCCAGTGTGGAGGTTGGGAGACAATATCAATTATGCACACTTATCGAAGGCACCGGCTCCGAAAGAAAGTTCAGGAGCAACTTACAAATCAGCGGAAATGTCTATCTAATCCTGAGAAATGCATTTGGAATTTGGGATCAACAGTGAATTCTTCAGAACGTCGAAAATGTTAAGATTGTTAGCTGAGGAAAAATATCTGTGAAATGTTGTAATACTTTTTAATGTTAAGCAATTTATCATCCCATTTAATGTCTATTAATTGCCACGTCCATCTCTGAAATAACAAATTAACATTTCTGCAATAAGAAGTCCATGACCTGCAGGCAAAAAAAAATTGTGCTAGCAATATCTTGGACATTGCAAGTTTTGGAGTAACCTGGACATCTACGCCCTATGCAGATACGGAACTAATCAACCTAAGCCTTCCATTCAAGCCACACCAAATAAATACTATTGTTAGGCAACCAAACTGGTTTCTTGAGAATCTGAACCACTGGCGCCGCAATTTTCAGTTCTATAATCACAGAATGAATGTCACGATGAAATTAATCTCTTCTCTTTCTTTGGGTTACGTTCCCAATTCTTTGAGCACCATTGACGCAATAAGACTGTGGATTTTTTTTTTAGCCGAATTCAGTTTATTTGATAGAGTTGGAAAATTAATTTGTCATTTTGAGAATGGGATGAAGTGACATTTCTCGATTGTTCTAAACATGCAGAAAACTTTGATGAATACAATGGCTTGGAACATGGCTGGCAAGGCCAATGCGCTTTCTAATATATTTCACGAACGTTGTTGGATGTTTAATTCGAAATGCTAATGAAATGTATACCTGCTTCAAAATAAACATGCATCACTACAGACTGATGTGGCAGAATTCTGCAGCTTGCATACCAGATACCAGGATATGGTAATATGCTTTGCCAATGAGTATGCGCTTTTGTTACATTGTGACAATGAACTTCACATTCTCATAAATTGTTTTTTTTTCAAAGCAGGGGACGAGTGTTCTTGTTTTTCTTTATCAACAGAAGTAATATATTGCATCAAACAGCAAGATATGACTACAACTCACGAACTCTAGTAATTACATATAAAGGTTACAGACAACTTCTGCTATCTAAGATCGAAAGTTCTTGCAACATATGCACAAGTTTTGACAGAGAACACCAAGCCTTAGATCAGAACCTTACATTACGGTAGAGGAAATTAATTATCTGCCATAAAACAAGACAATCTATGCACAAGTTCATTATAATATGTCTTTGTGTATGAGTCATGGACTTACAGAAATATCGACGCTTTGAATTGTTGCCACATGCTGTTGCACTCGGCAAACAAAGGGCATTAAATGAAAAGTGTGTTGTCATTTCAACTGGGATATGGGCATGAGATGTCGCCCTCACTATGTAGCATGGTTGTGGAGGCTATCCATGTTTGAGTGGCAAAGAGCCAGGAATCAATATTTTCAATTATGTAGATTAGAACATAGAACATAGAACATTACAGCGCAGTACAGGCCCTTCGGCCCTCGATGTTGCGCCGGCCAGTGAACCCTCTAACCTAAACTATTCCAATATCATCCATATGCCTATCCACCGAACATTTGAATGCCCCCAAAGTAGGCGAGTCCTCAACTGCTGCAGGCAGGGCATTCCACGCCCTCACCACCCTCTGTGTAAAGAACCTGCCTCTGACATCCGTCCTATAACTACCACTGGTTGAAGTACTCCGAGAAAAGAGAAAGTTGGCATATAATTGCTGGAAACATTTGGAAGCAGCATTTTAACTGCCGTTTTATTTTAATTAAAACATTCATTATCAGAGACATGGACAGCCAGAGTTGAAATACAGCGAAGATGATGAAGAATATAGCCTCCGAAGGCGTCATACATTCGTGATAAAATTTGAAGTTGACTTTTGAGATAGGTCAAGCTCATTTTAATGTCGAATCCAAGGGAATATGGCATGTCCGCAACACATTTGGGAGAAACAAACGATTGAGATGTCATTTCAAATAATAGCGCAGTTTCGATCGAACACCAAATAAAATAGCAGCTAGGAGAATGCCCACGTTAAAAGACCGTGCAGTCGGAGCAAAATAGGGAATTTATCCTGACCTGCAGCATAAAATAATATCCATACTTATAATAAGCTCAAGAACACCATATTAGCCAGGAAACTAGACTACACAGAGATGAAAAGGTCAACTTAAATTATGATGAAACCGAATTTAGAGTCGAAAAACAAGGAACTTGTTTTACACTTGTATTGAAGTATATTTTCATTTCAACTGTAACATTTGCATGACTTCTGGGCACCACCACTTAGCATAGGTGTGGAAGCCATTAAAATAATGCACAAAAGTTCTACAGGGAAATCCAGGATCCAGGAATCGACGTGTTTCAATTGTGTGCTTTGTTTGAATAAGTCGTGTCTGCTTTAGTGGGAAAAAAGATGTTTGGGATCTACATTGCTGGAGACATTCGAAATTAGCACGCTCTTTGAAGAGAAACAGAAGTTGCACTCATCCATGAAATGATAAAAACAAAGCAGACTGTGATTTTGAGTAAACTGTGGTTGGTGAGGTAGGTCGGGTGGTGATAGAAGCAACATGTCAAACACGTGGTAATCATCGTGGGTGCACTGATATAGAGTGAGATTGACTCACACTAATTTGAAGAATTCTCGAGCGAATTTATATTCTAAAAATAAGAAATGTACAGGACAAAAGAGGGAAGAGTAGGCAAACAGTAAATGAATTGGTACTTCAGATCTCGAGCCTTACGGCATAAACCACAGACGTCGTTCTGTTTAAGGAGCAGTCTTTAATTCCATGCTTTTCTTTTTCGGCAACATATCCTATTCATTTTGAGATGGGAACTGAGTAAGAAACTTTGCGTTCCTGAGTCAAATTTTTAATGAGCTTTGGCTGTAAGTTTGAAAGAAACTTTATGCTTATCTCGGAAAAGAATGGGATAGTAATAAAAAATGCATATCGTATCAGAGAATGGTTACAGCACAGATGGACGCAACTAGTTTGCCTTGTTCTTGTTGACTCTCGGCAACAAAGTTTCAGCAAGTTCCACTCTAATGCAAAATACACTTTCATCGATCGGATCATTCAATGGAGTTTATTTTTCCCCGATGTTTAACTATAACATTGAAGAGGGACATAAATAAACGGACCACATGAGCGGTCTGCAGATAGATGGATATAGTAGGACTGTTTAAATATCCCATTTGTTTCCACAGGATTTCGGTCCACCTTGTTCACCAACAAGGGCATGCATGCGGCAGGTCGTGCGAGAGCTGTTCTTGGATGTTGCTTCAGGAGTGGCCTAGTGCTTCACGTCGTTAGTGTATGCTTAAACTGGACCATCTGATGGGCACCATGGCAGCTCAGGGACTATCGCTGTTGCTGTGCAGACACATGGATTTGGGCCTGTGTCTGCGGGAGTTTGCGCGTTCTCCCCGTGGTTGCGTGGGTTTTCTCCGGGTGCTCCGGTTTCCTCCCACATCCCAAAAATGTGCTCTTAGGCTGATTGGGTAACAAATTGGTCCCTATATGTCATTAAGACGTTAGGACGGCGGCACGGGCTCGTTGGGCCGAAGGGCCTGTTTCCGGTGCTGTGTTGTCCTTTGTTTCTTTGGACAGCCACAATTACTATGAAAAATAAATAAATTGAGACAGGATGTGCATAAGTTATGGATGGGAGACAAAAGGAAGTGAATCAACTTGCATGGTTTTCAGATGGATGTTTGCAGGCCATTTGGTTTGTTCCAAAATTAAAGCAGAATGCAATAAATAGACGTAGAGTTTCCATATTGTAACATTAAATACATTTTGGCAACACACATTCATTGGAAATTCCCTCAAATATCATTATGTTCCCAAATTGGAGACAGTGTGGAATATCACCGAATTCATGCTTTCTGAATGCAAAACAAAAGGTTGGGGCTAATATTTTGGAGTAATATTGCTTTTTGAGGCATATTATTGAGTTTGGTTGAAGTAGAAACTAAACAATATTGTTGTTGATGTCTGTTGTAAAAAAAATAAATATGTTAGTTTTTTTTTAAATCTAAATAACTCAATTCAATGCTTTTCAGTTGCTGACATACCACTACAACACAACCTACCTCACCTCTACGCCAGAATCAAATTACTTTTCATAATATATATTGAGGCGGGTCCGTTAAAACTCAATTATCTTGTGTTCTATTTTATTCGAAGTAAATTATACACCATGGTGGTTCTGGGCAGAAAAACGGCAAGGGTACTACAACTTCATTAATGATACATCTATAAAAGAAAGTCATACTAACGAGGATGATCAATGGCTTTTAAAACCATTTGAAATATATATTAACCTGAGCATGGATAGAAACGGTGCTTGTAAGAATTTACAACTTTTGTAAGCTTAGAAATACCAACAAAGGCCTTTAGACTTCAAAAGAACGAGTAACTTCTTATAGTCTGTTGTCGTAGTTCTAATGATCCAGAAAAAGACTCAGACTCAATGCAACAGTACTGGATTTTATTATTCTTATTTCTGCGAAGTTCCTCGATCCCTGAATGGTCCAAAGCATTTGTCAATTGCAAGTGGAGCATAGCTTCTCAAGAAAAGCAATGTGAGAGATAAAATTAAACTATGTTAAAATTTAAGTGAGTAAGCTTGACATTATTCGTCAAAATAATGCTCTAGTACTTTCTTTTGGAATCACAATATTGTTGTACGTCAGCCAGGCAGATAGATGCAATTTTACGGATATTTTGCAAATTCAATAACGTTTCTCTTTTTTTTTTGAAAATGTAACACGTATTACAGGTTGCCGATGCCTGTACAAATTGTATGTTTTGATTCAAAAATAAGTTCTTCTGTAAGGAACAATGTTTGATGTGCAATATGTATTTGCATGAAGTCGAGGACAATGTATTAACATCAATTGAAGTCATGGAACAGGCAGAAAGTGGTCTATGTGGAGAAAAATTACATTTTTAACTTGTCAGACGGCGCCTCGACGAGATTTTAATTAAATCTCAGAGCTCAACTATTCACATTCGTCAACAACAACTTAAATGAAAAATGTAGAGCAATGCATTTTATTTGGATCACAGAAAACGTGTTTACAAGTTCAGCCTGTTAGGACAATTCAAATGCAGAATAAATACATAGAAACGGTGTAGTTGAGCTCGTAAGATGTGACACTGCAAAAGAGAGACGTTCCTAACAGGAGTACAGTTGTACACTGTACGCCACCAGCATGGAGATTGTAAGTCCTGACTTTCACACAGATCTGACGGCCAACGTGTGCATCAGGAGTAAGGCAAGTCTTTAACGACAGCTAACAATTAGGAAGTTAAATTGAGCGGTGTTTTCACTGAAATTATACATAAATGATGAAACATTGCAATCTGAAGTAATTGCAGAGGCCTTTGTCCAGTCCACACATAGCGAAGTAAATGTATATTTATTATGCAGATTTTCTATGCCATTGTGGGATAAAAGGCTCATTCTATCTTGGAGGATGAAAAGTTTCTTATGTTTGGAAGGAAATTAAGGAATAGTTTTCCTTATACTTTGAACATTGCCGAAGATCATTTTTTCAGAATCGAGGAAACTTTTGTTTTCCACGAATTTTGGAATGAAATAAACAATGCCACGTGCTGAAGGTCAGATCAGATTAATTAAACCATTGCAGAATCCATTTTGTTTTGCTTAGGGACTTTTCCATCACTTCTGACACCCTTCCACCTCTTCCGTACTGCAGTTTTATCGTTCAGTATGCACAAGGTTTGGGAATATTTATCCATGCATTGAAGTCAGGAAATCCTTGGATGCGGTAACTGATTATGAATGTGAAAATTAGGCAGACGTTAAGTCAATTTCGAAATACTATAGGAGCAAAGTCCAAGTTCCATATTCTTTTCACCCTTTTGTAAGTGTACAGAAAATTGAGGCATATTCTTTTTAAATGATTTGTATTTTTCTGGTGCAGATATTTCTCAATTTCAAACCACAGATCGTATAATTTTACATAAAGAATTCCCAAATAGTCGTGATTGCTTACTGGTATCTTGAAGTAGTTTTTTGAATTCTGAATTAAATAATCAAAAATGAATTGCGTTTTACATATGTCAATGGGAGTGGCATTTTGAGTAAATGATTAACTGCATGCAAAAGACAAATTATTAAGATATATCCATAAATACATGTAGAATTTTGCTTACGAAATCATGGATAGTTCTACACGCGAGGCAAAATAAAGATTTGATCTTTTTGTAAGGAGATCTGCAATTATTACATGAAGGCATAAATCCTATATTTCGGTGGCACCACGTAAATGTAAAACGTCCTCAACAGAACAATTCAAACTTCATCCTGTTAATGTCAAATACAATTTTTTCGACTAATGAGGGAATTTACTGTGGGAGGCATCAGCAATGCCATTAATTGATGTCACCTCACCGATTGCCGAAAAAGATTCCTGTTTTGACAGAGACTCTCCAGTTTAGGCATTAGGGGCATAGATAGTTGACGTTGACAGCGAAGTTTGATTAAATTATATAACCTTGTTCGATCATTAATTTGAAACTTATATCAAAGATTATCATGAGTGCTGAACACTTTTCCCAACACTTCATTGGCAAATATTAATACTAGTTAGGATAGAGTGCATGCACATGCAATGCTGTTGCTCGAGCTGCCAGAATGGTGTAGAAAAATACTAAGAGAAATACATAATTCTCATGATCCTCATACGTTGTAGTGGTAATATATCTTTACATGTCCCAATTATCACTGCTGCTTAATCAATGCATAACTTCCAACAGAATTTCAAATTGGACTGTTCAGTAATGCTTGCATAGTGTTCAGCAACATTCGGCTATCTCCTCAGTTACTGAAGCAGTTTCTGTCGAAGTCAACCAAGACCTGGACAATATATAAGTTTCGGCCGACAATTGACAAATAATATTGTGCCACCCAAGGGCAAGATAATTCCTAAATCTAGCAAGCGGTCAGTTGACAATTCCTCCTTGTCATCTCAAGACGCCATGGCCACTTAATATCCAACTATGAACACAATTTACCAGAGACCGTGCTGGACTAGCCATATAAATACTATGGTTACAAGAACAGAGTTCAGCGATCAAGTAATGTAAAGGACAAACAAGAATCGCAAATTCGTTGTCGACATTCAGAAATTTCGCAAATGCTCCAGTTGATATCTTCAAGAAAATTCCCATGAAATTTTCAGTGCTTGAAATCAGACAATAAGCCTGAATATTCTAAATCATTTCAGCCTGAAGAACATTTCGTTATACTTCGCTCATATTGCAAATTTCCCAGGGTTCCGGTATCACGCAAGTAGATTCACCAACACCAGCATGTGAAAGCAAATCTGTGTGAACTGATTAGATTGAACACCCTCCTATCAGCAACCGACCGAATGTTTTAGGGAAGATTTTTTTTCGAAATTTCCAAGTTTTTAGTGAAGTTTCTCCAAGGGAAAATAAAATAGAAACGTCGACTATATCTGGTCACACGCAGAACTGTCCGATTTTCTTTTTCAGAAAAAAGAAAACGGCAGTTTCAACCTGGCATGTTACCACCTCAGCAGTTCATTACAATACCAGCACAATGATGAGCACTGCCGTCATCTGTGTTCCATGATAACTATTTTATAAAATATGAGTGTTGTCTCCTCCAATGTTATTCTGATTCGTTACTACCATGTTTGAAACATGTCATATCCTGTTGAAGTTTAGAGGAGAACGAACTTTTAAGGATACATTTGGTTAGAGGGCCATGTGCTCCACTATAGTGAAATCAACATGGATCAGACATAAATATTGCACCTGGTTGAAGTTATATTCAGCACAACGTGCTGATCACCAGACAGTCTGGACACTAAACAGATCACTGCACGAGTTTAACAATTATGAACTAGACACAGTCAAATTGAGGCTTCTTGAATGAATTTCCATTCGTCATAGAGAGAACTCCGTGTTTTTTTTTCGTGCTGGGTACCTCAAACTTTATTCAGTTCCATTCATTATTCGAATGGAACTATCGCTCACTCGTATGCAAAAAAGATATCTCCAATATTCAAACTGGGGCTGTTGCGGGACATATGATTTTCAAGGTTAAAAGTACTCAGCAGAGTAGATCAAGATTTCTGGCCATGTAGCACGCAAATTAAGCCGCTCAGCTAAACTGGATAAAACTATGGACACAATATCCATACCAAAATTCAGAAACTAGATAATGCGAAGAAATCAATAGTCTTACTCTGCAAGTCTTGTGTCTAATCGGCAGCACAAGAGTCAGGAACATTAATGAATGCCTCCAGTTGTTTTATTACATTCAATTCCGAAAGCGTTGAAGAATGTTAATACAAAATTAATATAAACGATGGTACATTTCCATCAGCCTAAGTTCAAAAAGTCATGAAAGCTGCAGCTTTTATGAATTTAGTTGAGAAATTTCCACAAGGTTAGGCAGTGTTCCATATAAATAACCTGTCCACGCTAAGAGGGGAAAACAATGTCAGCAGAGAAATGGGACGGTAAGTGCCTTCAAGTTCTCCGCAAGAACCAAAAACTGTCTAGTCTTGGAAATGTATCGCTATTTCTTGCCAATTTCAGCGCCACAGCCATGGATGTCCTTGTCGGCCAAAGTTTTTTTTTGCTACATCCACCACGTGGATTGTTGTCATGTGGACTGTTGGACACTAGGACCTTTAAACATGCGATAAGCAATGTAAGTTATTTTACTCTTAATAAGTATGAAACAAGGAAACAAACACATTTCACTCAATCAAAATTTGTAATCCGACAAACCATTTGAAATGTTGGCACCAAATGTCATATAATACAAATCAGCACACTGTGCTAACGACAGTGATTGTCCTTAAAATGGTTCTCTAGACCTTGCGAAACAAAAATGCCTCAAACGAAATTATTTCCCCATGACCCTATAAAAACTGCTTGTCACTCACTCCCAGTACACATATATTTTCGGAATAGTACGAAAATATGACCACCACGTCTGTTCCTAAGCAACATGGATATCAGTGATGTTTCTGCGGACTTGTTGTATCTTGTAATTGTAGTGGCCAATTGCGAAAGACACGACGAATTAAATGCAGACAGATTCAAAGTGATTTTCAGAAATTTGGCACTGAGTGGGAATTAAATGCAGCGGGTTAAGAGCTGCCTTTTCCTTTCATTTCTCACTTTCTAACACTTACATCCTCAGCATGTTTTTTTTTATTTCGTGCTGCAGTAATAAGGAATAAAGGGAGAGAGCTGAGTGGTAAGTCGTGGAGCAGGGCGAATGAAGCAGTGCAAGAATAAATGAGATTGAGTGGAGTTTCTGGGAGATAAAAAAAAAAGTGTGCGGAAGTGGTGTGAAATCAACCAGAGTTTCTGATTACCGATACGACCTGATAGGTATTTTCATTGCATTAAAGTAACCTACTGCCTAACAATGAGGTAGGCATTAATAAAACAAATATAATGCAATACTGTACAATTGTCACTGGAGTGTTTGGGAAGAAACGAATTTCTTTCTTGTCTTAAAGAAATTTTTCATTGCTGCGTTTTCGTTCTAGGGAGGAACGAGATTAATCGAATGGGATATCATTGCAGGAGACCTCAGAACCGGGAAAAACTCCTCCTGTGTAAATTGGGAAACCAGAGAACTTTGTGTCCGTGTTGATCATGTGGGCAGAGGATGTATCCAAATGCAACTACTAGATAACCGATTTTCGGAGCACCTGCTGCATTTGAACTCAATGTGGAACATCTAGAATTCCGAGCTACTCATGTTTAGCAAGTTTAGTGGAGTGCTGACATTGCAGTTGAGGAAGTATCAGGCAGACATGGACGAGTGATCAACAGAAACAGTAAATGACTCAGGAAGACAGTGTGGTCAGCCCTTCCGTCATTGGTCTCTCAAGCTAACATATTGAATTTGATACTGAGGGGGAACGGCTTCTTAGGGAAAAGCAGAAGCAGCCACGTTCAGGCGTCATGGATGACTTTGCTGATGAGGCATGAAAACAAGTGGCTTGCCTTTTGTCACAGGGAATTCAATAGACTGGGGACAGAGAAAGGCACTTTATTTAAAGCGGACTGAAGAAAATTCATTTAAAAAAAATAAAGGAATAAAATTATAGGCCAGTTAGCCGTACATCAGCCATGGGATAATGAGTTGAGTCAACTGTCACATCGGAAGTCATGGACTTGCAAGGAATGGTTGGCATGGAGATACTGAAGGAACTTTTTACTTGACAAATTTGATTATTTCAGGGAAAAATGATGGCTGTAACGTGGTGGATGATGTTTACATGAATTTGGCATGCATTTTACAAAGTCCCACATGAAGTTCAAAGGGTTCATTCAAACGGCAAAGTCTTATGTGGCAATCTGGATCAGAAGCTTGCTGGTATCAACAAGCAAACGTCGGTTGGTGCCACTTGAAATGGTAGGTTGTTCCACATCGCTTTCCGTGGTGTTCGACTTTTGACTCTTGAGATTTTAGTTCTATATCAATTATTTCGATGTGAACTTCAAGATATGATTGGAAAATTCGCAGATACAGACATTTTCAACATAATATCGATTTTGGATTGGGCCGTACATTCGAGCTGGATTTTAAAATGTAAATGTGTGAGTTGATGCAATGAAGGAGGTCAACCAGTTAAAGAAACGTGCAATAAATAGAATTGTATGGCAGATGAAAATAAACAAATCAGTGTACACGTTCTTAAAGACAGAAGTGCAGGTAGATACTGTTCTAAAGAGAGCAATGTGGAATGATCGACTTCATCGGCAAAGAATGAAATATAAAAGTTACTGTATGATATTTCGATTACATAAAATACTGCTATGTCATAATTAGAACAATGTATATGTTGGGTTAGTCGCCTTGTTGACAAGAAGATCGTAATTTCTGTGGGAAAAGAAAATGCATAGTATTTTGCGAGAATTTTTTTAGGGCTGGAAAAGTGTAGCTGAGAACAGACATTGGATAAGTTGGGATTATCTTCTAGGGAACGAAGGCTAATAGATGACTTCATAAAGATGTACACAATTATGTCGGAGTGAGAAGCAGTTGACATGATAATATTGCATGCCTTAGCGGAGAATTTTAGAACGAGTGGAGATAGATTTAAGTTGCGTTCCTCCACGTGCAAAGGGAACATGTGGATTATTTTTCACACAATGGGAAGTGGGTGTCAGCAGTTCTGTAACCCAAGGTAGTGACGAAGGCAGAGGCCTTAAACTTGTTTA
The DNA here is from genome assembly GCA_024679065.1 of Sphyrna mokarran. Classification (NCBI taxonomy): domain Eukaryota; kingdom Metazoa; phylum Chordata; class Chondrichthyes; order Carcharhiniformes; family Carcharhinidae; genus Sphyrna; species Sphyrna mokarran. The sequence goes on from JAGIQG010000009.1 coordinate 100,985,876, forward strand.
AAAAAAAACATTGGCATGCACCTTAAGTACAATAAGTTGCAGAGGTATGGATCGGGTTCAGGAAGATGACTAAGGAATGTCACCTGGATGCCTCGGGTTTCATGGACCATATGAATTGAACGGCCTCTTTCTTTGCTGTTCTATAGTTTCAATGGAGTGCAATTTAATGATAATTTAAAACATGGAGTACGCAGCATTCTCCACCCAAGTTAGTTAAACCTAGCATTATTGTATTGTGTAAGTTTAAATTAGTCTATTTGGCATCTCGTTTCATTCATAGATCAGTTCTAACATACAAAGCACGAACTTGGTGGCAAAGAATGAGGGCTTATGGTTACTCGACAACAAGTGCCATTCCGGCTGAGGAAAAAAAAGACTGACGTTTTCAAAAAAGAACATTCGATGCCTTGGCGTTTGGCACGATGCATTTTAATAGATCTGCACATTCTTTGGTGTAATCTGTGCTCGCATTGTACAGAAAAGTGCCTGCCGATTGCTGTATCACAAACACACATGCATTTGGGTGTGTATTCGTGCAGGATTCGGCAATTCAGCAGACATTTTTTCATATATGTTCTGATTCAACAAATGGTACTCGCATTGCATCGACTAATAATATAATTATTTTAAGGAAAACTAGAGAACTATAGCCAGAAGGAAACGAATGACGACATGCTAGTTTTAGATGACTAAAATTACATCTGAGTGCAACGTAAACTACACCACAGACTAACTTGTTCGAAATGCCTGCTTCCCTGGCATAAATCTTACTTCATCAATTCATTTTCAAAACTGAACAAAAATCTATCTCCGAGACATAAACGGATTAGCCCAACGTTGTTTTTCTGTTGACAAATCGTTTAGAATTCCGATTCGACTGCATTTTATTTTATTACTGTTTCCCCATTAATTTCATCTGGAATTTATTAAATGCATTGTCGGATTCTAATAATCAGAATGATCACATAGGTTCGTGCAAAATGTCATACAATCGTTTTGCAGGTCGGTTATGCTCATTGCATCAAGTCAGGGATGAATCCATTGTTTTACATAAAGTGGGTTAAAGTAATGTCTGTTTTAAACCTGACACTAAGACTGAAAAAACGATCATTGAAATTTCTATTTGTTTTAAAGGGTGCAGTTGGCATTCAAAGAAGAAATGATGCGAGATTGAAGAAATGTGAACATGAACGTTTTTCCATGCAAGTGTGGGAGCAATTTAATTAATCAGCTATTATGTTGATTGCATATGGATAAGTTGATTGTAAGCTCACGTTCAGTGTTTAAAATTCGGGGACGTGTTAATCTTCATGGATTTGCATTTTCTCTGACAATTTTTGAAGTTCATTCTCAGAAATAATAAAATGTTCTCTTCTGGTGGCTCTCCATGAAGCAATGTGTACAAGCTGATGAGTTTGCCTGGTTTATGTCTCCGCCAAGAAAGAAAGAGAAATCCCAATAGCGAAGTGTTCGACCATAGTATAGCCAAGTGTTCGCTATACTCAGTTGTGTTATTTTTGTTCCGTATATCATTACTGAAAAGTGGCTATGGCAATTTAATCTTCTGATTTGCTTCATTCCTACCAGAGATGTTGTTTTCGCTGGCTATGACCACATACATTGTGAACCATCATTTGCATTTCGGAAGGCGCCAATGAGTTGTGTTCTTCAATCGCGGATATACAAATAACAATAGTGCTCTGTGGGAGGATTTTGACACAGACGGTGACGCAACAGCAATATATTTCCAATGTAGGATGATGAGAGATCTCTAATACAACTTCCAACCGGTGACATCCCCATTTACCTACTAGATTTGTGCTGCTTGATTGTAGTGATCTCGTGCATGTGATGGATGCTGCCTTGGGACCTTCGGAGGATTCCTGCTGTACATTATGCAGATAGTTTAATGTGCATCGTTGGGGGAGAGACTGAAGACATGTGGACGGGTTATCAGTTAAGCGGGTTTCTTCGTCCTGAATTATGTCAAGATTCTTGGAGCTGCATTCACCCTGACAGGGTCCACACAATTGACCCCTGCTTTACTGTTTAGAAATTCTAGGAAGTCACGAGGAAAGTAGCTTGCCTCAGAATTCACAACAACTGACGTCTTATTGTAAACACACTTCATGGCTAGTCCGTCTCTGTTCAATGGTAATTTCCAGTATTGTGACAATTTGGTAATCAGCTGCAGAAAAGAAAATGAACGTTATAGCAAGATTTGGTTTTCTCTTGCTGATTAAGTTAATTAGACTACCGTTGCAAATCTAAAGCCTACATATTGCCGCGGTTTTGCTGCTTTTTCACATGGACTGCTTCATCAGAGGAATGTGGAATGCTATTGTACACTATGAAATCATTAGCTCGCATTATGACATTATGATATGCTGGGACATAGGACAAAATCGTGCTCAAGATCATATTCAATATTTTTCTGAACTGAATTCAATTCCAAGTGATATGGATAGGCATAATAGGAAGTCCTCGTGTCAACGAAAAAAAAGTTGTATTTGAAACGGGGATTTTTTTTTTTTAAGTTGCCTGATAACTCATGCCAGGAAGAAAAGCGACAAACGCACAAAATCGACTCTTAAAAATAATAGTATTTAAATAACATTGTGAAACCATAGATTGAAATAAGTCAGACGTGATACTTCGATGATTTGTTATAATTTACTATTAATAATAGATTAGTGATATATTTTTTTAAAAAAAAGACTATACCTCTATAGCTTTGATATAATTTCTCTATTGGAAGGCAAGGGATGCAAATGAAAATGTGACAGTTACTCCAAGACATGTAAAGATAAACACTGTCTCAATAACAATATTTCGGGGCTCCAGCATCATGAAGTTTTTTTTAAAAAGCGCAAAACAGGATGTGCATTACGGTTGCTTCATGACAAGTTGACTAATTTCCCGAACAGTTTAGCGTCCCATAAGATTATTGTGGACTACGTTTAAAATGAATAAATAGGCAGTCATCTGCTTTCCACTTCAAGTGCAATATTTTCATGAGTGTCCAGCACCTTGACAAATGTTGTCAATCCGTTTGGTCGACCAGTGAATTAAGATTCTTGCTTAACTTATCAACTACAATCTTTAAGTTACTTCTGCCTACTCCATTTTATGAAGTAAAATGCGAACCTCATTTGATACAGATATTGGCATCCAGTCAAATGTATTTTGCCAAACTTGGATCGGATATGCATGACAAATGTTTCTTATATTAGACGTTGGTGGCTGGAAATGCCAGATGTTCCCCTTTGTGGTAAGATTGATTTTGCAGTTAATATTTGGAATATTTTGCTTTGAAATTCCTCCATTTTGCGCACTGACCTTTGTTAGAAGTTCTATGAAGGAATATTTTCCGGAACATAATGTGGTATTTCCTATCCCACAATATTCAAATAAGCCCTTGAAAATTACATTGAGAATGAATTTAAGTCATATCCATTGATTTCAATCACAACATAAAAATCAATATAGTGGTTGGAAAGGTGTTCCAATTTTACAAATCAGGACATAACGTCAAAACTATCATTATATGTATGAAAAACTATTTTATCCATGAGCTCTATTGAACACAGATTTCAAATGTTATTTTGGAATTATCAAATGTCTGGCGCTATATATGGTCAATCTTAGATCTGGCAACATGTTCCTTCATATGTGTGCCTCCACCCGAGTGCGCATGCGTCAGGCGGGGTGTGCTGGAGCGAAGCTCTGAAAGAAAAACGTCGTATGTTTCTGTCTTATGAATAAAATGACAATTTAACTGATGCAGTAGAATGTTTGGGTAATGAAAGTCCAGGTCGTGGCTAGACGCGATTGCGAGACTAGATAAAATAATTGATGCATAGAAATACACCATAATCTTGCGAATATTGAACTTCTGTTAAATATCAATGTACATCTGACTACAGACTGTACTTCCCAAAAGTTCGGTTCATTTTCCGCTAATTCAATTGAGCGTTTAGCTATTTAGGCAAGATATATGTTCTAATAACTGTTGCAGATATGCAGGCAACATTTTGAGCAATAAAGTTGAGTTCTCCGAAGTTTTAGCACTACGTTCTCTATGAGGATTAACTAGACAGTCAGCGGTGCAAGATTCCTCGCTGAAAAACACGTATCGCCTCAGTCCATCCAGTGTAATTTTTAGTTCGCCTGAGAAAAAGAAGGTTGCCCAACAGATTTGTCAAGAAACAATAGATTGGATTTCCAGTGCATGGGAATGAATTCTTCGTAAAAGTTCGCTACCCTTGACTTGTCATCTATTCTGTTACATGGTTAGAAAATTTTAAATTTGCTTCAGATCTTGAGTGTGATTTGCCATAAAGTCGCTGAGAATACCTGCATATTTAAAAGTTGTTAAAGGTGCATTCTATATGTCCCTTCACAACTGAATTTGCACGAATGGAATGTCCAATTGTTATGATGCGATTTCATTTCAGGTGCCTGTACGTATTAAAACGTAGTGCCGCTTTATGGTGTAGTGCTCCGTGATATAAACTGATATATTCTTAATACTATGTCATGAAAATAAAATCTGTTGATTATCGTTTTGCTGGATAATTTCACATTCAGGTAAGCAGCAGGGGGTATGAAAATCTGCTCTTAATTAAAAGCTTTAAATCTCTGATCTCACGGGAAAGTAGTAAAAAAGAATGTAACTTTGATTCTTATAGAATCAGGGAAGGATTTAAATGCATACATTTCTCCTAAAAGTTCAGCAAAGGAATACTTGTCTCTCCCCCATGATTGGTACAAATTCCATAGCAGATGAAACACAGTCCAGAAAATTTACGCTTGAAATGGTGAAACGTTTTTCAAGCCCGATGTGTATTTGTATTCATTAAAGATAGGATTGCAGAAAATAACGTTGGCAAACTCGGGGTCGTTTCACTCCGATCAATATACGGCTGTAAAACCCGTCGCATTCGTTTAGTTGCAAAAAAAAACACTACCAATGATTTTGCATGGTCGCCCATATTTTTCTTGAACTTGTGATAGATTGTGTTAACCAGTGCGACTCACTGGCAGTTATTTACATGGAAACTATAGCGGACTACGTGGACAACAAAATGCATTGACCCGAATTTGATGTCTTAATGATGGGAGAACTATTGTTGATGGGCATCAGAACTCAATTTACGTTCAGCAAACTTCTGGCACGTGGGTAGAGTAACCGATATCCAGTAGCTGCTGCCAGAGTTTCTATCATTCGCAATAAGATCTGCTTTTAAGACTTCTCAAAAGACCAGTCTGCAAAAAATGAATGAATTGAAAATAGTTTCCATGGTTCGCTCTTGCTAATGATGAACAAAAATAGATGACGTTTAAATACAACTTGCACGTTCTGGGAAAATGCAAAAAAAAAACATTGACGCCAAATATTAATCTTGTACAATTTGAAATGTATCTTCTGTTCAAGAGGATTATCTAAGTTTATCACGGTAATTGATTTTAAATTGAATTTGGCTATATTTAAGTGCAATTATAAATTATTTGGCCTTTTTAGTCCCCTGTTTGTAGAATTCTATGCAGATATCTTCCTCGTTTGGACGGGATGCCAGGACTTTGCCATTGACATCAAAGTAACTGCACGACTGATGATTCTATTGATTTGACCGCATATCTTGATTCCCTGCATGAGAAGATATATTCTGCTGACAGCGCTCATTTCTTGTGAGCATATGTTTTACAGGTCAGGTAAGTTTTATTTTTCTTTGACCCGTTACGGTTGGTACGGTTGGCGTGATTCATCAATTTAGTTTCCTGCTTATTAATCCTTCCATTCAACTATCTATTGTTTCCTAAAGATGAATTCACATGACACTTTAGTGCGATTAGTATATTATGTTCACATGAAACAGTATGATCATGAGATATGGTCTACTTTAGGACAATTGGCGTTAGAGAAACGTGCTGATCGTGCTTTTATCCACGACACAAAAATAAGCTTTCCAAGGATTCTTTGAGTGGACTACATTTCCATGTTCTTTTTTTTTTTGTCAAATCGTACCTCTGCTTTATCACCAATTTTTTTTTCCTCTGTTGCGGTAAAAGATAAAGTATGTTTGAAGTACGCTTGCTCTAAGAGTGAAAAGCTGATCTCGACACGTTTTGACATTTTGCCCCCCATGGAACTCAGCAAACGCATTAGTAAATTTGTGAGTTCACATTTGTTATTTTAGTTATTGTTGAAATTTTCGCAATTTTCAACAACAATGAATTTCATATCTAACATGATGTAACGTTTTGTGCAAACAAACTTACAAAGAGAAAGATACTTTTTCACATTTGTATAGAAACACATACAAGCACGAATAAAATATTAATTTAATAGTGGAAAAGGTGGAGTATGTTTGAAATACACTTGTTCTAAGACTGAAAAGATAATCTCGACACATTTTAATTCCCCCCCCCCCCCAATGAAACATAGCGGACGCATTACTAAATTTGTGACTACACATTTGCTATTTTAGATATTGCTGATTTTTTTTGTTGCAATTTTCGACAGCGATGCATTTCATACATAATATGATATAGGTTTCTGTGCACACAAACTTACAGAAACACACTGTTGCACATTCATACAAAAAATACATGCTCAAACGGAAATATTAATTTAATAGTTTTCGAAATTGAATATTGGATCTCACACCCCGCTGACGAAGAACACGCCAAAAGTTGGGGTATGCAAGAGTTATGTTCGATCAGATGAATACGTCTAACGGCAACGCGGCTTCCTTTAGTACTATATTAGACGGTTTGATTGTGATTTGCAGAAAAAGTGGAAAGCACCCGAAGCAGAAGCAATCACAGGATGGATAATTTTGAAAAGAGAGGAGCAGACGTTAAATTGATGCAGTAACGTCCGTAGCAAGGGACAGCAAACTAGAGGATAGAAAAAAAAACGACAAAGATGTGTTTGGTGATAGCAATTGATATGAAAGTTCTCAAGAAGAGAAACCTGGAGCGAACAGAAATAAGTGCAGTGGAAAAATCTACCCCTGCCTGAGAGGTAACGGGACAGCAGATGATGCTTGTGGATTCGTAATACATATTTCATTATGCCTGTCGCTGAGAGTGTGAAGGGCAGATGGGAAGAAAAGGTTACTAATGGTTCACTGAGTGCAAGTTCACAACTGTTTTTGTTGCCAATTGACTAGTCAAGGACTCTTAAAACAACTGTAAAAATAATTTAAAAGAACTCTACCGAATGACACTTCAGTAATATACGCTGGCAGAAACAAATAATTGTTTATTTACTTCATGGCAAAAATCGTGCAGTTTTCAAATCATCGGAGATAGAACATTGTTTCAAAATGCGCGTCAGAACTTGCAATAATCCTGACTCAACAGACGAATGGGAAATACCTTGGAAGCTTAAATTCCTGTTAAGAAGGTTCCCAGCATCACTGAATGGTAAACAATGTGTGCAGGCCTGACCTTAATGGAGAAACTTTGGTTAAACTGGTAGCAGTTACCTGAATACTTACCTAGGAAATATTTGACAATTGTGTATCCAGTCAAAGAATTGCTTAAGATAACTGAATATCAAAACTGGATGATTCGGTCTCTCCCTTGCCATTCAACGACATGGCTATGCCAAACAATTGGCTGAGAGAACTGAATGTCAAATCTGGATGATTCGGTCCCTCCCTGGCCATTCAATGGCATGGTTACCCAAAATAATCGATGAACAATCACATCCTGACTGTCATCCGGACAAGGTGGCTAACTGTAGAACATGAACAACGTGCAACAAAAGAATCACAAGCAAACATGGCTTGAGACAACTAATTTCCAGTTTCACGCTTGCTGAGCAGAATACTGAGCAGAATGCTGAGCAGAGATATCACTCCTCAAAGAGCAGAATAATTTATGGCCACCGAACGACTCCACAGTGAAGCCGACGGTCCCTTACTATTTGTGACAAAAAAACACCGAGGGCTCAACACTCACTGTATTTGCAAAAGGCCCAGAAGACCAAATAAACCACTCTAATCACGTTAAAATACTTTTCTGTCCGAGCTCAGGACCCCACATCTAATCGTGAAAATCACGAAACTAAATTCAGAAAGAAGTGTTACCATTCAAATTACACGTGCTACCAAGATCAAATACGTCACATGCAATTATCTATCCTTTGCAAAGTAACCAAATGCATGGGGAGACGTCGACGACCATCTGGTTACACGTGACAAATTAACTACTTCAGCGAAACGACCCCAAGAGACCTCCGATCATTGCAAAACGGTCCCAGCCTGCTAACTAACACGATCACCAACGACAAATATCGAGAGATCGTAATCCCCTCACTGGCAGACCACTTTCCTCCATTTAATCTCCAAATCTCCATGTACATGATTCAACTGGCAGCAGAGAGCTGGCCCAACTAACACGACAATACAAAATGTAACTTTCCATCCGCAACTGCCTATCAGTCAACCTGAACCCATCCGACAAATTAGCTATATCCAGCATCATAGCCGAAAAACTCCGAAGCAGAAACGTCTAACAGCCCTTAGCACACAAGTATAGCAGGATAATGACTGGATGCTCTTCACCTAGCCGAAAATAATGTGGAGAGTATTATCCGCGGATGAGGTGTGTTTGTGCCTCGTGGAACTGTCTACCCTGCGTACAAGATCCAACTACACACAGGATTTCCCAGCTCTGCACCAAACAAATGACAACCCGCCCTTATAAAACAGCAGATCTTTCATAAACTCAGCAAGTCTGGCAGAGTTTATGTAGAGAAACAGAGTTAACGTTTAGGGTGCAGATGATCCTTCTGTAGTTTTCTCCACAGATGATATCAATCCTGTTGGTTTATACAGGATGTTCGGATGTTTTTATTATTTCTTATTTTGAACTTATTTGCTGCATCTCATTTGCCTAAACAGTGAAATCACAACAAGTTTGCGGCCGAACTAGTAGTCACCCATCTGCTTACTTACACAGTTAGGAATTTCAATAACCACCCACATACCTAACTTAGTACCCTATTTGCTTACACGTCAAATTTAATCACCTCGCGCACGGGCACGTATCACTCCAAAACTCATTTTTCTAACTATCCACATCAAAAGTCCAACGAAACAACATTTTCATGTTTTCACTGACTACCGGTTGGTTCCTTCAGTCATCTATCTACTAAATCACGAACAGAGCTACATTTATTAAAATGTTCGGAATTTGTCACTTTTACCTGAATACAACAGCTATTGCAGAAGGATACGATACCCCGTTTTTCCCCCGTTTTTATACGTTTTGGACTTTCCATCGGTACACTGTGCAACACTTTTCTTTAGTAGCGATCGGAGGATCCTGAAAGGAATGCGCAGAATTATCTGATCGGGAGAAGGAGACTTTAGCGCTGAACAGAGGAGTTATACTGTATTTAAGGGTGGAATGTGGTCATTTGGATCGTAAATAAGACCTGAATTATATACTGACGCAACGTTGAACATATCGCAATGGCATGCCTCTTCAATTGAACAAGAAGATATAGGCAAAATAATGCACATTTTGAAAAACAGTTCCCTAGCAATGTACGGACGGATCGTTGCTTTGTTTTACTTCCAGCTCTACCACACATTCAGTGTGCAATAGTTCGATCTATGCAGTGGTGACTGTGGTTGGCTCGTGGTGTTGCTAGATCGAGCAGGACAGTTTGCTGAATACCAGGTATATTGTTGCGATTCAGTAGTTGCAGACGTGTAGGCATGCAAACTAGTTGCATCAGCGGAATTAAGACACCCACGTAAGGAGGCTGAAAATTACTCGTACATTGAACAATTACCCAAAGACAATGCCATTAAATTGCATTTTTTTAAAAAAACTTGTATTACAATCAAACGTATATTAAATCACTCGTCAAAGAGGGAACATCCTGCCATGATTTACATTCATTATTACAACGATCAATGAAAAATAATCGCTGCTTAGCGAAAACACCTGCGTTTTTCAGACTTTCTTTCAATCTGTCGATTTCTGAAACAAAAAGGAAACTGATTAATTCGAATGCAGCAAATCACGTTTTTTAAAAAATTTCACTGGCGGAAGTCGCAGAGGGAAACACAAAACACTGGACAGCTTATTAAAATACACAATGTATGGACATGGGCTGTTGCAGTCGCATGCCACATATTCAAGCTTTGATTGACTGTGTTGCTCCCTACTATTCAGAAATCACAATTCACCTTGTATTCTCGTATTAAGCGCAAATGCGCTGAAGAAAGGAACGTAGAGTGTGTTTATAGCAAAGGACCATTATAATGTGTTAGGTCTTATAACATTGCAAATAGAGATAAGAAAATTAACACTAAATATTCTTCGAAAAAATGGCACTCCGCTTCACTTATATATGTACCTCTTTCTTTATCTCGTAGGTCACTAACTGTGGTCACAAAAATGAACAATCTATGAACATCGATTCAATGGCTTGGGCGAGAAAACAATCAACTGCATTGTATTCATGCTTAACAAAAGAAAGAAGTATGACAACAAATCGTTACAGAATTGTATTTTGTAACGTAGAAATTAACATTTTGAAATGCTACATTAGAAGAATATGGAAATAGTTAAAATAGAGATAATATTTCGGGCCTAACTGTTGCAGATGTCTTTAAAGTTTTAGAAAGTCTTTCCAGATCAGTTAAATGCCACTTCTGAGTAAATGCATTTACATTAATACCACTACAAAGAGTATATTTAAAATGACATATATATTTGGGTACTTCCATCTTCCCATTGGGAAAAAAAAACATGGATATTAAACGTGTTTGTCTAAAATAATTCGTGAAAGTGAGACTTTTCGTTGATCCACTTTCGAATTGTAAATATTAAAGTAAACTTTCTCTCAGCAGTTTATTTTGCTCCTCATACTTCTTTCATTCCTGCTTGGATTATTTTCAAATTACACTGAATAATCCCCATTGTCTTAATATCATTCAGAACGTTTTCTCTAAAGATGTGCAGATCATCCTGTATGTTTGAGGACACAATATAATGCCAAAAATCGATGAACAGATAATGTTTCTTAAATAAATGTTGTTATCTCGAACTATCTGCTCTGATCAACAAACGTATGAACTTGGATCTGTGTCACATAATATTCGGTAAGAATCTGGCAATACCAATTTTAAATCCAAACGATTTATTTAATACTAATTCTGCGAGCTTTCGACTTTTTTGTCTTCGTCAGACAAATGCAGTGTTCTGTTCTGCAATAGCACACATATCAGCACAGACAGTCACAGATTGCTGATTAGAATGTGAATCCTTACACCTAACCTGCTATTCAAGTGTTAAAGTGGCTAACAATGTGTGCGAAGGGAACTCTGAGCATTGGTTAGAGAGATGTTTATTTTCTCCAGACAACACAGTAAGTGAGGTTTTTTGCTAACCCAGGCAAATCATGGGGGTTACAAATAGTATGACATGAAGCCAAGATCCCTGTTAAGACCGTCCTCATGTGTACAGAACTTGGCTATCAGTCCCTGCTCAGCGACTCTGCGCTGTTGGGGTGTCATGAAGGCCCCCTTGAAGAACATGAAGACGAAAAAGTTGAAAGCTCACAGATTTACTGCCAAATAAATTGGTTGGATTTAAAATTGGTGTTGCCAGATTCTTACTGAGTTTACCCCAGTCCAACGCCGGCATCTCTACATCATGACGTAATTTTCGGCCATTTCCTTCAAAAAGGAGAGCTCTTTACTGCCCTCTTCACTAACTTAACATGTAAGTATCTCCCACATTCAAGGAACAATGTATCCCAATTCCAAATATACTTTACATGATTATAAATTTGGTGCTAGTTTTGGCCTTCCGAAATAGGGGAAATCATGCTTTTGCATCCTTCATATCTCCATTCTCAAAACTGGATGAAGTTATGTCAGTTCTCAAGTTTGGAATCTCTTTGATACTTGTAAACAACAGTTCTGTAATTATTTGCTTTAACATCTCTAGCGGCTATCTGCATATCGCTAAATGGCGCCAAACAAAGATTCAGGAACACAATTCAACAAGATTCTTCAAATTCTTCAAACCATGGCAAACGAGGAGAAATGTTGTTCCATTGCCGCACAATAAAACATGGAGAACTGGATAACCACTAGAATTCTGGAAATCTGCAAAATCTGGAGATATTGGAAGAAAATGTATTTCCATGAACGTAGCACAGTTTAAAACTGAATGAATACATCCAACTTCTCCTCAAACCTCAAACATAACAATTTAGCCGCACTCATCTTTGAACATGTATTCTCGCACAACCTCTGTCACGAAATTCTAACATGCTTTTTGTTATTGTTGGTGAATGTTACATTTCTCATCATTGACAAGGTGCCACATAGGAGATGGTTAAATATGTTATAGTGCCTATGTTGTTAAAGGTAAGATCCTGACATAGATAGAAGATTGGTTGACTGGTAGAAGACAGGGACTGGGGATAAATTAGTCTTTCTCAGAATGGCAGCCGGTGACTAGCGGTATCCTCAGCAGGAGAGCAAAGACCACAACATTTCACAATATACATGAGTGATTTGGACGAAAATACGGAAGACAGCGACGCTAAGTTCGCAGATATACAAAGGCAGGTAGAGGGACAGGTAGTATTGAGTAAGCGGGGGAAAGGGAGGTTGCAGAAATAATTGGACAGGTTTGGAGAGTTGGCAAAGAAGTGACAGATGGAATACAATTGTGGAAAATTGTGAGGTTATGCATTTGGAAGGAGGAATGGAGGCATGGACGCGCGGACAATTTTCTAAATGGGAAAATGCTTAGGAAATTAGGAACACAGAGGGACTTCATTGTTCAGAATTCTCTTAAGATTAGAGCTCAAATTCAGTTTCCAGTTAGGAAGGCAAATGCAATGTTAGCATTCATGTCGAGAGGGCTAGAATACAAGAAGAGGGATGAACTTTTGAGGCTGTATAAGTCTATTTGGAAATTGTGAGCAGTTGTGCGCCCCACATCTAAGGAAAGATGTGCTGACCTTGGAAAGGGTCCTCAGGATGTTCACAACAATGATGCTCGGAATGAAGAACTTGTCCTTTGAGGACTTTTGGCGTTTATTCGTTGGTGCTTAAAAGGATGAGGGGAAATCTTATTGTAGCTTACCAGATAATGCAAGACTGCATATAGTAGGCGTGGAGAGGAAATTTCCACTAGTCAAAAAAAAAACAGAATCAGAGGGCACAACGTCAGACTAAAGCAACAATCCTTTAAATCAGAGATGAGGAGAAATTTATTCACCCAGAGAATGGTAAGTCTGTGGAATCCTTTGCCACAGAGGACTGCGGAGGGCAGGTTATACAGGTCTTTAAGTTGGAGCTAGTTAGGTTCTTGATTAATAACGGTATCAGTGGTTATGGGGAAAATGCAGGAGAATGGGAATGAGAAAAAAAACATGATTGAAGGGCGGACCAGACTCGATGGGACGAGTGGCCTGATTTTGCTCCTATGCCCTTTGCTGTCATGGTCTTATGACCATTTTAGCAATGTACCGAGTTTCGAGTTAATTCGCGACAACTGGCAAAGTATACGACGTTGCAGATAAGTCATAAATCCATGTCAGCAATTTATGCATAGCCGCAGCAAACTATGGATACTTGAATGTCTGATTTCTTTATAAAATATATATTCTGATTCCAGACTGCTTTCATAAATTTGGAATGTTTTCAACAAAATCGTATCGTCAATTGTCATAACCATCTATTCGCTACACCATCCAGTTCACAAACTGGACGTCAATATACGACTGACTATTGTATTCTCGACTTAGTCGTGATTTTGTCTTGGCTTAAATTAACTTCTCGGCAATGAACTTCTATGTATGGTATGCTTGGTAAAACGCTGCAATACTTTTCCTTTGATTTCGGCAGATGGGAAACGAGAATACATTAATCGCTCACCAAAAAAGAAACATTATCTAGGTTTAGATTGTCCATTCAAGTCATGAAGTGGAATTCGAGCAGAATGGTTTTAGATCAGAGTCTGGGATGTTACAAGTTGCTCCAGAAGACAGTTTCATTATTGCTGTTACCAAACTTAAGTTATTTGCAATATCATGCATAGACTACCGAACGCAGTTATATTTTCCCTTACTTTTGCTGCTGTACTCTGGTAAGAATTGAACACTATTTATTCTGAATTATTTGAATTCCCTGTGCCTTCCAAACTAAGGTACAAATCTTCAAGTCGATTATCTTTTCCATCTCCAGAACACTTCTTCTCGTTCAGAAATAAATCTAAACCGAGGCAGATGAACGTGTTGCACGAATGCCGCTAATGTTGTGATTTGCAACACAACATTCGAGTCACATAGGTCTTCAACATTTCACGCTATTCCTCTCTTCCTCACTTAGACTGACATCTGCTCCACAATCCCACGGTTCACATTCTGACCACTCTTCTCCAACTTTAAAATTTATCTTTATAAGTGTGTTTTAAGACAAGCCTACTGGCTTGGTCACTCGCGGATACAACCATCTCACCATGCCTTCAGTTGTTTACTGATGCCAATGTAGCAAGGCATTTCTCCAATGCAGAAGTACTCCGAGCACGTGTGCATTTTTTTTTTGAATTCGCACTGGCCCATTATCGAATCACATCACATTAATATCATTAGATTTCTGCGGGTATTTATGTAAGTGGAAGTTTGCAATATGTGAAATAATTTTGTTAATATGTCATCCTCATTGTTTTTAGATTATTTTTTTTATTAGAATATCGAAATCTTTAGAAAAATGAAAATTTGAACTATCAAGTTTCAGGAAAAGACAATTTTAACAAGCGATCTGATGTGTATTAATTGTTGCAACGTACTGAATCTACTTCAGTAATTCATAGTTTCTCATTTGTTTAAGCAAGTACAAGCAAATGACGTTAAACATGGCAAGCCCCTGCTATATAGCTAGTGCAAAACTAACATGACAATTTACCTAATGAAAATGGTACGATGGGGTAAAAAATGTAATTGTCACTGTAAATCACACAGCAAACGAATTGTACGGAAATGATACATCCGATTGTGTGTATCACATGTCTACAGAAAAACAGCCAACACCTTGGGGATGGGAATGTGGAGAGCTTTTAATTTAGTTTACGTCATTTTTTTGCATGAAGTTTATCTTTATGCTCTTTTCATGCAAATGTTTCTCAAATAATTATAGATCAGCGAAAGAGGTTATTACCAAACTGCCAACGCATTTACCAATGCTATGGTCCAAAGAGACATAATAACGTTTGACGTCAATGTGTGAAGTCGCTTTAATATGTCATTCTCATTGTTTGTAGGTTATTGACTTTATTAGGATATCGTGTACGAATAATGTGAAACAGTGAACGATTTTTATTTTAGCAAATGAATGATAATACAAAGTACCAAAAACAGATTGTCAATTTTGTACCTGAGACTGCATCCGCCAGCTTTCGCTCTGTTATGGCAAAATGGCGCATTTTCAACACAGTGTCTTCCTTGTTCTAGTGTACGATAAATGCGATTTTCACAACTATTATATAACCTCTCTTTTCTTTCAAGTGTGCAATTTGCTCAAATCCGTAGACCACATTTCTCTGCGATCACATTCAACTGCGCTTAATACACGTGTATGCAAACGCGCATATGCAACGCAAACGCATATAATTACAATGAAAAAAAAATACTTTCCATTATAAATGACAAGGAAAATATTGGAACAAAAACTATTAGTAAGTATTACATTGAATGACGTGAGGAAAACAGATAGGATAATCGAAACACGAAACTAAAGACAGTGGGATTGAAATGGCTTGGATATGTGCTGACTTGCAATGAAAGATATCATGGAGGGCGGTCCAAGTGGAGTGCAGTGCGAGCTTGATCTAAGTCTACAAAGCATTATGATCTTGGATGACAAATTTGGGAGCTCGAGAATTTGCGCACTGGACTAACGAACGAAGTGGTCACATTTGAAGCAAATTCAACGTGCAAGGATGAAAATGCGTTAGTTCGCTTTCACTTTATATTATCCGAAATGTATACGATGTCGGAAATGTGTGCATCAATCTGCTCATTTGTTGTCAGTAGTGTTGGCTCAATGCCAGTTAAGCATTGTCATTTGAACCATATATAGCCTCTGTTAACTAACCGTAAAAACAGGTTTTTTTTGTTTTGCATCTCGTTAAACCATTCCTAAATACTATTACAGGGACAAGGATCTGCAGTCACAAACTCACCCGCTTCTCTCAACTGGTATTTCAAGCTCTCAATGTCTAAAATGGAGAAAAAAATGATGAGAACGAGTTTCGAAATTCTCCTTTTCCAGATGAATGTTCAGGTTATCAGTCATAACGAAAACTAAAATACGTGTACAAATATTTCACACATCATATTCTGTGATGCCGTTGCGATTACTGAATCCAGTATGCCTTAATTCACAATTGCACTGGTTGTACAGTGTGAGGTTGTGAGGTTTCGAGGTTGATTCAGCATTTTCCACGGAAATGGAAGTTCCACTGATTTGAACGGACTAATGGTAAAATAGTTTGGATAATGGAAAATTGAACACAGGGATTGTTGTCATTTCCAAAGAAATTGCAATCCACCTCATCATTTGCGAAGCAGCAGGAAACATTTCTGGCTCTGCTGCCTCCGGAGCGAAGCTAAAAATGCACGAGAGGCATGGTAATGGAAAATGATTCTCATTCCCTCTTTAGAAATTCCGAAATCCGTCATCAGGTTGGTAAAACCGAAAAGAGAAGTGTGGACAATTTATTCAGTGGCCATTTCATTTTTCTTCATCTCGAACGCAAGTTCCAACATTTGTTAAGCTAACTAGAAATAATCAATTGTAGAAGGCTCGATTTTGTTAGCAAAATTAAAGTCCACCTTCAAAATGACCTCTAAATGGCGCATTCGTCTTTTCGATGCCTCATTACAGCTCCTGCATTCAGAAAATATGCAATGTGACGGAAACACTACATTCAGCCCATCTGGTGAATGTAATTTCTGACTATGCACTCACGCGCGACGATGAAAGAATAACCTTCCAAGCGAACAAAGCATAGAGTTTCGAGACTGGTAACAATTATCAATGTTCAATATATGCAGAGTTCTTTTTTCACGTTTGCTACCAAAATAACCTCCATAGCCTCTTCGTTTCTCGAATGATAGCAGTTAATTCCCAGAGTCGTTTATGGTTGCAACTGTTGGTAGTTGAACACTTGCCTGTGTAATTTGAGGAGACGAAAGTTCCAACGCATCATTAACAATCCGTAATTGAAAATAGGGGCCGTAATATTACTTGGGAAGAAAATGTATGAAGGTGGTGCTCTGTGTGTGTGTGCGTGTGTGTGATCAATTGCTTTCTCTTTGAAGTGAACATCCGAGTTTCTCTACGAAAATCCATTTATCTCGTCCTTACATATGCAGCTGCTTATATTCAAATTTACTCTGATGTTTTGTTAAGACTTAGAAAAGCATTTTTGAATAGTTTACTGTTAATCTTGATATGTGTGACTGCAACTCGAAGGTTTATTGGCTTTTGTAACAAAAATGCACCCCCATGATTTCGAAACTGGAATTATAAAATCCTTACTGTAGATAAAAATCATCCATTTCTTCCTTAGGAAGATAGAAACCAGATTTTCTTTCAATTCCATTCATGAGTCAGATACAACACTTGTCTTGATGCTTCACAGCGTACCTCTATCTTTGAATTTCACTGCGTCTTCTGTTTTGACAAAGGGAAGAAAACATATTAGCGTTCGCAAATCTTTCAGTTTCACAATGCAATATTTGCAAGGAAATTCTTGGAATGCTGAAATAGTTCATATAACAAACATGCAAATCTACATTCCGAAATGCCAGAATGGTAGGGAGTGGGATAGCTTGATCTTGGGTTCGGACATAGCTCAGCACAACATCGAGGGCCAAAGGGCCTGTTCTGTGCTGTACTGATTAATGTTCTATGTTCTATGAATATATTTGCAGAATTATAATAGCTTATTTGACTCAAGGCTAAATTTTTGAAATGTGTTGAGCTCTATGTTGGCAACATGTTTATTTCTTTCGGGACACTGATGTTACCAGTGTAAGTTTAGATTTTTTTTTAAATGATGAACGTGATATACTTCATCATAAACTATACCAGCTGCATATGTCTCATATCATTTTTGGTTAGCAATAGACATGGCCACGATCTACAATATTCAGTCTGGATGTTATATGTTATAATCATCTGCTCAAATAATGGATCATTCACATATCAGTTGTTATCTGTAGATTTCTAACCATTATAAGACGTCTGCATCATCAGCAAATATAAACTCTTCTTCAGTCGTTTAAATTACTTGGCAGAAATTGGCTGGGAACCCAAAGATTCAGAGTTATATGCCCGAGGCACGTATTCGAAACGATGCAAGCTGCTACCATATTGGAAACAAACAATAACAATTCAGAAAGAAATGGGGAGTGGATCACATTAACTTAACCAAACTGTAGTTTATTAATATCAGTCAGTTGAATTAATAACTGCGATGTTTCGTGACAATCCATAGTCGGCCAGGTCAGTATGAAGGAAAACATGCCATGATTCTCGAAAAAAAAACATGCATGCAAAGAAAGGACTTGCTTTGGTCAAGCTTCTGTTTAGTATTTCTGTAATTAGAATGTAATTCTAATTGCTGAATTATGGAAGTCGATGAAGTTTCCTTCAGGTACGCATGCCTTGGAATTGATAATTCGATGTGATAGGAACATTAAGAAGAACAACTTGCATGAAACACTGTGAAAGTAAGAGTCACAACATTCATTCCCGGAGTACAAGCGAATTTTATGAATCGTAACGAAACGTAGGCTGGAATGTACACACACAACGCTTTTCACCTGATCGAACTGACAGATAAGGAAGCTGTAGAAATGCATACATCATGGAAAATGTAAACGTCATGAAGATGGACAAGTGGCACTCTATCCTTCATTCTGATTGGTGTTATTTTTACAACTCAAAGGCAAACAATGAAATAGTAAGTGTGTTGAAATTTAAGTGCGGGATATGTCAAGTGTTCGCCCATGTTAAAGCTGTCAGAAAATGACATGAATGACGAATTGAAAACAGGTACTCAGGAGAAAATGAAATGGTGAAAAAAGCAGTAACATCAGGACGAGCATCTCCCATTTCTATCATGCCTCGTTTCCTTGATTACTACAGATAAATAGCAATAAATGGTCTGATGCTGCAGGAAGCGCTGATGTATAGTTTTAGATTGTGCAGAAGTTCCACATAAATCAACGGAGTAAGGGAAAAATAACAAACACGTAGTTAATTTAGAAATAACTATCATAATGAATGCGGATGATGAATATTTCACATTCCAGGAGCGAGTAAAAGCCAAATATTCAAATTGATCAACCTACAATTTTAGTGGATCAACAATGATGTCTCAAATTTATTTTCCACAAGTTAATTTTCTGCTTGAATTAAATCCGGCATCGAAGTCTGACAAAGCCCCACCAATTAATACCCGTGCTAGATGAATGAATCCAGAAGGATTCTCGTGATCTGCACGAACACAGATATTGGAGATGTTCTTGCAGAAAACAGCGCAGATGCGTATACTAGAAAGCAAAAAAAAAAGTTCGGACTGCAATGCAAAACTGGTTGGGTAGAGGCTTGGGGATGGGTGCACAGTTGAAACGTGGACCGCGCGAATCGCTCAAAAATACCAACTTTGCAAATCACTGGTACATTTTTATTATCAGAAAAAGACTCAGCTATCAATGCAACTCCCCATTTGAAATGTCAGGCATGTCTTCTCGTTTTTCAAGTGCAACTACAGGTCATTTATTTTAATCGCTATCTCGCACCAGTGTAAAAAAATGTTACGAAATAAATGTACAATATCCACCTTCTAAAAACTCACAGCAAGAACACACAATGAAAACAAACAGCGGTAAAATAACCTAGATGAATAAAACGACTGCATCTTGCTGGAAAGCGGGAAACAGCTTGGAATGCAGTAAAACAGCGATCCTACTCATATTCATCTCTGCTTTAACTCTTGGGTCATAACGGATTAAATTCAAAGATCAGAAGACAACACACATGCCTGCACGGCTGCAAAGGTGATGCAGTGTGAAGGCTCTTTGCATATTTGTGGCTTTCAAGTAGACTGGTGCAGAGATGTGTCGCTCATAAAGAGGACCAGGATGAATAATATCAGTGTTGGGAATTTAAGACAATGGTTTTACTGAATATTTAATTGGCTTGATGTTGAGATTTATACAGCAACATATCACGTTCGCACCGAAGGCAAGAATTTAGCAGACTGCACAGAAGGCCAAAACAACAACGGCAACAAAGTCATCGATTTAAGCTGTGCACAACATTTACAGAAACCTCAATACCCGGAAATGCATACAAACTGCGGATACAAACTGTAATTATTTGTGTTTTCTGCCGCAGTTTTCTGCGATTTTTTTCCGTATCCAAACTTACATCATAGATTCCAGATGGACGCACACACATTATGTGAATATAACTGATGAAATGTTGTAAGTGTCAAAACACGTTCTAACACTTCTGCAACACCACACATGAGTCTTAACCACTCATGTTTGTCACGCTCCTGCCATTCAGACATTCATCCAGAATGGGATTCAAATCATGTTTTGTTCCATTTCGCCTTGATATAAAATATGTCTTGATAATGAAAAAAAAAATCAAAAGAAGACATGTGAATTTCAGCTATTGACTTCATGAACCCAACAGTCAACAGATGGAATTTTAAGTGCGCTAACATGTAAAATTGTGTGGATTACCTGAATATTAATTGAACATCAAAAGTGATATTTAATTCAGCAGATTTGTGATAATCGATCACTGGAGCAGATGACCTATATTAGGCCATTACTACGTGCAGAAAGAACAGGAGGGGAGATAAAGAAACAACAAGACTAGCATGTGAAATCATGGCCAATGCATTGAAATTGCTTAGCCAGGCTATCTTTTCCAGGAAAACGGAGAAGACGGTTTATAAGATAAGCTAGAATGAATGTTTTTGGCCAAATGGTCAATATGCCTCTCAAAGTTTTGTTGACGTGCAAATGAAAGAAGCCAGGAAAGGTTGATTAAGAAAATGTCCTCAAATGAAGAAATGAAGCTAGGGTGTTCATTCAAATCGAATATCATTTTGGAAAATCAAATAGTTATTGAAGTTGAAAAGTGGAACATTTGTTGCTGAAAATAACGCATTCAGTTGACGAAAAAAAAAACAATCACGTTCTCGAACATTGCGTTGAAAAACTCAGCGGCTGGAGCATGAAAAAGGGGAACTTCAGTCATAAAAAGGAAATTGTCACGATGAGAAGGAAAAAAATAGGTTCGTTGTACACTCCTGATTTAGATACTGGGCTGAAAAAAAATGAATTCCATATAGTTGTTATTATTTTGTTATTAGTTAACGTTTAAAAAAATGCCGCGGAGCTGCTAGTATCAATGAAACTTGCCAAAGGTATGGTTGTATGAGATAACGAAAGTTGTTTTTGCGCAACATTGAGGAAGATATGCATCCATCGCATTGGAATACACTGCTTATCATCCAGCCATTAAAATATTCGGATACCAAAAATAAAATGCAATTAATGCTGAAAAGGCAACATCAAAGCTGGAGAAACAAATCATTTGCAGAAATTAAATAAACTATGAAGATAGGTCATACACTCTCAAATTCTAAACTCTGCATATCACGTTACAGATGTTGTCGTATCTGTTGAGTTTGTCGAGCATTTTCTGTTCTTGGCTATGCCTAATGCGTGGTGGGAGAGGCATGAAGTTGAATGACTGACACCTTCCCTGTCATTCCATCGAACTAAAAATAGAACATGTCCAAATAGAACCATGGATATCGTAAACCTATGTGTCCTCAGATACTTTCCTTGTCAGCCAGACTAACCCCGTATCTTCTAATCGATAGTTCAGAATTTTCACGTGGCCACTGCTATTAATCGTGGTCCAGTTGCAGTGCAAGCAACAGACATTGTTATTCATTTGTCTATTTATTTGTGTATTTGTTTATTTATGTATTGCGCTGCTGTCGTTACTGGAAGCATACAGGAAACTGACCGGTATATCATAAAGGATGAACCGACCTCCTTAATGATAGTGCTGTGTCGGCAAGGACCCGCTTTGCTGTCAGCGGCAAATCTACGTCTGGATTAACGGCCAAAAAAGAGAGTTAGCAGACGTTTTCTTTCCGAATCAGAATTTCTGCTGTCATTGACGAATTCCAGTAAATAGTCTAATGAGAGGGCAGTTCAAAAATAATTGTTTTAGTAAGTATAAAAAATAGAAGTAAAAGGCCGAAAGGATAAAGAATTTCATAGGACTGCAGTCCGAAATCAGATTTGGTTAAAATGGTTTTCCGTGGTAGCGCATAGTTTTATGCAATAACATGGCAAACTGACAAGCGACATATGGTCACCAGAATGCCCAAACTTCAAGGAAAAAAAATCAAAATGGCAAGCCTTTTAAACGACGGTACGTTATTCCATAACCAGTTTCACATCTAGAACCCAAAGCGTGAATATATACTAATTTTCTACGAATTCTAGAACTGCATTGATTTAACTATGCGCGAATATCTTACTTCCATGATCGACATGATGGCTTTCGATATTAAATGTTAACCGACACAAATCAATTGTTTATTTTATGAAAACAAATAGAATATACATACTCTCTTCCAATCATGTCAGTGCACTGGGATGCTATTCCCGGAACCAGCAAAGTGTATTTCAGCAGCTTCAGAGTGCAGACATAACTGGGTGGAGGAGAGTTATTGCCTTGACAGTCAAACAATATGTAATTTGTCAAGCAGAGAATGCCGGGTTTTCGACTTACAAGAGTCAAAACCGCATTTTAAGAAGCGGGTGTGATTGCGTTCAAAGCGATATTGATTGAAGTGTGACTCTTTCGAAGTCAAGGCGTATAAATCAGGTTATGCTGTACTTGAGATGTGAAACACATTTTGTTTTTTCTTCGATGTGTTATGACATCTGGAAACTTGACGATTGGGTGAGAAGTTGTAAGGCCAAAATAATTTGAAATGAGGAATCATCGTGACAAACTTAATGAGAAATTTGCAGTGCCTGCGAAAAGAGAACTACTAAGGAAATCTACAATCTAAATTCCACAAAAGTACTGTGCCGTATTGTCAGCAATCTTTCAGAGTATTATCAAGCGTCAAGTGGATATCCAAACATTAGAAGACAAACATAATTGGATATGAGATTATATCAAAGAGATCCTACGAAAGGATGCAATTCTGGGTTTAGGAGTAATTGTTTTTTTTTTATCTATCAAATCTACTAACTTGGTTTACTGGCTATATTAATAACATTAAAGACAAATGACAGGTCAGACCAGAAATTTTGCAAAAATTAAGCGGTCCAGTCGACTGAAATGTTATCTGAATTGAACGTGGAGGATGTACGGAGTTTCTTTGTGCGAATATATTTTCAATTGTAAAGGAAAGGTGGAATCAAGTCAATATTAATTATTTTCAGTATCTATTTAATTTAACACAATCCTTGAACTATAAATTTCTGTTGGACCAAAATGTCACTGTAAGTGGGAAAGTATGAATTTCATAATCTATACCTTCCTCGCTGAATGCCACACTATTAAAATTAAGAAGAATAATTGCAAACAACTAACCAAATACTTGCAAATTAACTCGTTATAAAGAATTAGGATAACTGAGGAGCTGTCATGAGAGATGTCAGGTAAGCAGCATTAAGTTAAGCCAACGAAGAGATGGAACCCAAGCTTTCTTTGTGTGTGTTGTGTAGAGAGATAACTGAAATAAAGCATTAAATGACCAAAGTGAGCCAGCTGCTGTGTGATGTAGGGAATAAATTGTCCTGCATCGTCCTCACTGCAGATTATCCTCTGCGATTTGTTTTTTCATTGGCAAACACAACGAGAAAGAAGTTGAGACTATAGTACACAGGAAGAAAATATGAATCTTCATTTTAATTAACAAAACAAAACTTGGCATGGAGACAGTGAAATGAGTAGCACGTGGCTTTGGAGGATGTATTGGAAACATTGGAAAAGATAATAAGGAAGAATGGAAATTATTCACTTAAAATAATGAATTAAACTTCCGAAGCCTCACAGTGGTTTAAGCAGAGGGACAATAACAGAAAGACCTTTGTCACTGAAAATTTAAGTGACATTATCAAAATATGGTTAAGGAATTTGATTGTAAGTAAATGAAACAGCAATAAAAATATACTAATATTTGACAAAACGTTGGTCACAGTAACTTGAACTCTGCCTACGGACTTGGATTTGTAATAAGGTAACATAAAATACAAAAAAAAAATAACTGTACAAATATCGAACTCACCTGCTTCTTTCAGCCTGTATTTAAGTCTGTCAATCTCTAAAGTAAAATGACAATGGTAAGAGCTGGAAACATGTTTCACCATGTGAAGTTGCAACTTGCTGTGGAATATGTCTAAGGAGCTCGGAGAGAGATATTTGGCTGGCATATGTGTGATGTTTGAATTGTTCCATAATTTTAGGCATCTTAATATTAACAACTTAATATTATTTCTATTAAGCATGTGATCAACAGTGTAATCTCGCATGTGTTGGCTCAACACATTCAAACTGTTGTTGAGTTTTGGTGTTTGAGAAATTTAAGCGATGGGGAGTAGATAATAAAATGGATGGAACGCAGTGTCAGGTGTGACCGTCTTCAACAAGGAAATAAACTCAATGTGCAGTGCAGTCAGCTACTCTTAGTCGTAATGCATGATGCTCTACGAAGCTAACTTAATCCAGTGGGAAAACAAAAACTGGAAAAAAAAGTGACAAAATATCACAGTCTGCGACTACCACTTCCACATCACTCCATAAATAGAATATTTATGCTCTGGTCAAATCCATTTATACAAATTAAACGTTTGTTGATGTGATCCGTAGTTGTCCCAAAGACAGTGTATATTTTGAGTAGTGCTTTGTTAACTGTGATGTATGCATGTTCCATCTGTTTGGGGTATGTTTATTCTTATTGACAGGATCCCAGATTCTTACAAAGTCAATTTTCCTAAAGAGAAAAATCGAACTATTGCTTTTTATTCATGCAAAACCAAAGTGTTGATGATGCGGCCATTTCTTTCAGTAAATACCTCGGTCTTTATATCTGCTTTCGTCCTCTGTTGTGGAAAATGCAATACACACATATGTGTTAAGGCATTCCTTTACATGTTAAGACAATCACAGTAAAGAGACGAGTTGAGTCCTTGTCTGAATTGCCAAGCAACATTATGTTTATCATTATTTTCATCATTCTTCGTTGAGACATCTTTTCTTTTTCAGATAGCCATGACATTCTCATCCAAATATAATTTACTTCAAAGTATTTAAAAAAAAAACTTTAACGATACTGTTGAGTTAGATAAATACATGTTGCATTTCCGTAAGAAACTCAGAGGTTCACTTCGATTTAGAAGGCGAACATCCAAACAAACACTCATTCAAGTACTGCATCAACAGTTGTTAAATTAAAAAATGAAACTGACATAGATATTGGTGCGTCCATTTTGTAGGGAAGTATCTACTCAAAGCCATCTGCCACTGATGCCGCTATACACTCATTTGATGATATTCCTGAAGTTATTTGTGATTGTTAATCAGGAATGAAGAGTTCTGCTTTTATATTTTGAATGCTAGCTTATTGTAATAAGACAAGGAATATCAGGAGGTAATTGTATTAGCATTGCATACTTTGAGAAGAAAAAAAAAACAACTGTCAAACGGAGTGAAAAAAAAACATGAATGCTTAATCATTGGCTATTGTGTAAAATTGTAAATTAGCTGAAAGCGGAAGTTGGTACTATATTCCCCAAAACATGGAAATACGGCAATTTAAAATGAAACTACTGATCTTGGTTTGACAACATGAGCGATGTCCAACAGGCTGGAGGCTAATGACGTAATGTAGTGATGGATGTTACGGCAATTTTGTATTTGTTTTGTTCTGGAGGAATGGTTATTGAGCTCAAATGCAATCAATTGAAGAACAACAGTATAATGCTGCAAATACTCAGCAACATCAACACAATGGGACTCTGAAATGAATTTGAGTAGACAACGCCTTCATTCAAAATTGGTGACTGCATCAATAAATTAGAGAAATGAAAAAATTGTAAACTCATTAATTATATACGGCTTAAGTAAGGACATGGGGCTTTAAATTAAATAGAGGGAGGGAGAATATGTGGAGAAGTAGAAAATCACAGTTCAAGAAGACGCTAGAAGTGCAGGTTAATGATAAGGACATTCAAATTGCTAAAGGAGCCGAAGGTTCAGGACAAGTTAATAAAGTCTCGAGCCTATACAATAGAACAAAAAGTATAGAAGGTATCAGGAATCTAACCTGAAGCAGAGCAATAAAGCTGACACGTATGAGAAAGGAGATGGTCAATGCATGACTGAAGGTGTTGTACCCAAATGCGCGCAGTATATGGAAAAATGTAAATGAGCTTGTTGCGCCCATTGAAATTGGTCAACGTGATGTAGTGGGCATCATAGAAACAAGGCTGCAAAGTGGTCAGGGCTAGGAACAAATCACCCATGGATACATGTCCTATCGTAAGGGCAGGCAGATAGGCAAAGAGGATGGGAGTACATTGCTGGTAAGGAATGAAGTTAAATCGATAGCAAGAACCAAAAAAAAAATCAGAAAACATAGAATATCTGCGGGTAAATTTGAGGAATACTGAAGATAAAAAGGCCCTGGCTGTAGTCGGAGGTAAGGCAGAAAGTAAACCAAAAGATAGAAAAGATATATAAAAACAATATTACATTGATTATGGCAGACTTCAATATGCAGGAGGACTCAACAAAACAGGCAGGTAGTGGATCCCAAGAAATGAATTTGTGGAACGTTTAAGAGATTTTTTTTTTTTAGAGCAGCTTGTGACAGGCTCGACTAGCGAATAGACAGTTTTGGATCTGATGATGTGTAGTGAGACAAACTTGATTAGGGAACTTAAGATGAAGGAACTCATAGGGAGAGTTACCACAGTATATGGAATTTACTGTGTAGTTTGAGAAAGAGAAGCTGGAGGCAGATGGAACAGCATTAGAATTAAATAAAGGTAACTGCAAAGAAACGAGGGAGGAATTGGCCAGACTTGATTGGAAAGGGAGCCTAGCAGGGAAAACGGTGGAATAGTAATGGCAGGAATTTGTGGGGATTATTCCGGACACAAAACAGAAATTCACCCCAATGAGAACGAGACATGCTTCCGAAAACGAGGCACCCATGGCTGGCGAGGGAAGTCAAGCACAGCATAAAAGCAAAATAAAAAAAAAAAGTGGCGAGGATTATTGGAAAACCAAAGGATTGGGATGTCTTTAAAAGCGAGTAGATGACAAGTCAAAAAAGAGAGTAGAAGATGAAATATAAGTATGAGCTATCTAGTAATATAAAATAAGATAGGAAGGGTTTTTTTCAACATATAAAACGGCCAGAGAGGGGCAAAAATACACACTGGACCACTGGAAAATGGAGCTGAAAATGTACAAAAAAAGAAACAAAGAAATAATAGAGGATCTGAGTAGTTGTGTTGCATCAATTTCATGGTGGAAGAAGATATCGAGTGATGCCAGAACTCTAGGAGGATCAAGGAATACAGATGTCTGCAGTTGTCATCATGAAAGAGAAGTTCCTGGGGAAACTGAAAAGTATAAATGTGGATAAATTACCTGGACAGGATGGACTACACCCCAGCGATCTAAAAGAAATACCTGATGAAATTGTCGAGACATTGGTGTGATTATTCAGGAATCACTGGAAGCAGGGAGGGTTCCAAAGGAGTAGAAAGTAGCTAATGTAACGCCACTGTTTAATAAGGGAGGGAAACAGCGAACTGAGCATTAAAGGCTGGTTCATTGGCAAGACTTTAGAATCCATTATTAAAGTTGAGATTGAGGAGTACTTGGAAGTGCATAATAAAATAGTGCGTAGTTGACACAGCTTCGTCAAGAGAAATTCATGTCTCGCTAATCTGTTAAAATCCTTTGGGGAGGTAACAAGAAAGGAGAATCAGTGTACCTGATTTATTTAGTTTCCAAATGGTCTTTGATAATGTGCCATAGAGGATACTGTAACATAAATTCAGGCTCTGTAGTTTTAAGGGTAAGTAAGACATGGAGAGAGGATTAGCTGACTGGCAGAATGCAGAGAGCGAGGATAAAGCAGTCTGTTTCAGCATGGCAACTGGTGATTATTTATGTGCCTCAGGGATCGGTGTTTTGACCCCAACTTTTCACAATATCCAATAACGATTGGGAAGAAGGAATTGAATGCATTGTTGCTAAGGTTGCGAATGATACAAATATATGCAGAGGGAAGGGTGGTATTAAGGAAGAGGAGATGGCTGCAGAACGAATTGTACAGGTTAGGAAAGTGGACAAAGAATTGGCAGATGGAATACAATGCGGAAAAGTGCGAGATGCACTTTGCAAGGAGGAATGGAGGCATAGACTTTTTTTTCAAAATGGAGAAATACTTAGGAAATCAGAAGCACAAAGGGACTTGGAAGGCATTGATCAATATTTCCGAAGATTAACAATCATTCGTCATTTCAGTTCTGTTGACATGTAGAAAGGTAAATGCAGTGGTAGGGTAGCAATCGTGTCGATAGAACTAAAATACAAGAGCAGATATGTACTTCTGAGGCTGTATAAGACTGAGTTCAGACCCTATTTGGAGTATTGCGAGCAGTTTTGGGCCCCATATCTAAGGAAGGATGTGTTAGCCTAGGAAAGCGCCCAAAGGAGACTCACAAGAAAGATCCCCGGGAATGAATAGCTTGTCGTGTGAGGAACGGCTGAGGACTCTGGATTTCTACTCGTTGGAGTTGAGAAGGATGAGAGTTTGATGACGGTGGTATGGGGGGGCGGAAGGGGGGGTGGTTGGAATCCTTTTGAAAGCTGTGGGATACTGTGATGCCTGGATATGGTGGATGAAGAGAGGATATTTCCACTCTTGGCATAAATTAGAACCACAGAACACAACTTCATGCTAAACAGAAATGAGGAGGAATGTATTTAACCAGAATGTGATGAATTTGTGGAACTTTTTACCACAGAAGACTTTGGAGGTCAGGTCGTTGAGTGTCTTAAAAAAAAGAGATTGATCTTTTCTTGATTAATAAGAGATTGAGAGTTTAGAGGACAAAGGTCGGACTATGGGGATGAAATAACTGTCAGCCATGATTGAATGGCAGAACAAATTCAACGGACAGAGTGGCCTAACATTGCTCCTATGACTTATAGTTTTATGGGCTTATATTCTAGAATGTGGAAACAGCAAATACTTCCTCAGAAGTGCAATGACACCACGATTGTTCTAAGTAAAAATGATTAGGACAATTATCAGTATGACAAACAGTAAAATGTGCCTGATTGGGTACTTGTAATCTATTGGCTGTCAGATTACAAGCACTCTGAAAGCAATATGGCACACTAGAGATCATTCTGCCAGAAGACCAAATTCGAATCGCAGAAGCCAGTGATATTTGCTACCTACATTTCACAGCTCGCACAATTCATCAGTGGACACATGGGAATTTATTGTATTTGACTTTAATACAGAAAGATCATCCACTTGAGACGCACATTTTTTTTTCACTTAGCTAAAATTGGATGTCTCCATCGGCTGCAGATTTGCTACAATATATTCTGACGCTTTCCAATTCTCCACTCACAATGATTAATCTGAGTGACAAAGATCATGAAGCAATACGTGAAATATCCACTACGCATTTGAATGTGTTGCACGTTACTTTGGATTTTGACAAACAAAAGATAGGTAAACTAAAGCTATGCCCTCTTTTTCAACACCCATGGCAAGTTGTTAAACATGAAAAGCATGCTTTCTTGTCTAAGGTATCAGGAGTGATAGCCTGGGAACTGATGATAACTTTTGATTACTCAGCCTTGTCATATTCAATAAATAACTTTTCCTGGGAAAGAAACTGATGATAACCAGTAACTGTTCAGCCTTGTCGTACTCAATGCATAGCGTTTTCTGAACAAGGAACTGCTTGCTTCTCACTAGCACCTGATGCTTCCGGGATAGCTCTCTACTTGCTTCAAAATAGCGACGCCTGACAGATTCCAACAAGATCATACCTATTAAAAACATCAGTAACGTTACTCGAAAGAATGCATGTGACTTTAGCTATCCGAAGGGATGGATCTCCAAAAAGCCTGCATAAGCATAGCGAATCAAATTTTCCGAGCGAAGTCACTATCTGTATGCTTTTGTAAGGAAAATAAGATACTAAAATTGAAGCACAAGTTGCAATGTGCAAACATTTGCTGGTAACGACCAATTCCCTTGCAATAAAGAATTAGGCTAAATATGCAAGATGTTGAGGCAAAATTTAATTACAAGAGAAATACGCAAACAGGAATGTGTGTGAAACATCTAAGATGAAGTAAATTGTTCTTAAAAATAAAATGAACAAACAAGCAAACAATTAAATAGACGTAAGTGGGTAAGGGCTATAACTTCCATTCCCCAACACTCAGCGGTGTAAAGTCGAAGCGCTGAGAGATTAAACTCATACATTAAGAAAAGCACGATAAATTCGTGCTGTTAAACCAAAGAGGCTGCCGTCTTGCTCTTCTTCTTTGTAAGTGTTAATCGTGCAATGGCACACCACAGGTGCCAATTGAAACAAAGTCTCAGATGCTTGTGCGCCTTCAAAACAGTCCCTCAATTATAAACATGTCTCCAATCGCAAGAATGCTTCTCATACAAGGCCAGAATCCGGAGAGTGAGTAAATCTGGCAATACTCATAATACAACGGAAGAGACTGCCTAACTGGATAGGTAATCATTACCACAATCATGCAGCTAATACTCTAAGAAGGCTGTGCTCATTGTTGTCATTACACTTACGCTAATCTAATTTGATTTCGGTTGAAGAAGACGTCGATGCGAAACTCATTCTCTTCAAAGTGTTTCAATGGCCACTCGTCACGCATCTGTTTCCTTCCGTACACTTACTGAACATCAACAACCCTTGTTATTTTAAAGTACAAAACTACATGGAGATATACAATCGGAATAAAAGTGGTCAATGTCAGAACCTCTTTACGGCCCAAGTAATGTTGACATGTCTTCGCATCTCCTGCCTCCCTATGAGGTTTATTGCTGCATGCCACTTCGATCAGCTGTTGGTCAAATGCGACCCTATCTTCGCCAAGTGATATTATACAAATGTTGATTTACAATTCAGGAGTATTTGTGACATCAAGGAAAAACAAAAAAAGAATAAAGTTGCATTGAATTAGGCTTACGAGCTTTTTGCAGGTCATCTCTTAGTTTCTTTATATCTGACAGAGGAAACAAGAATTATATCTTCAGTTGCAGGCGAGAATGTATATGACAAAAGAGGAACAGTATTTGCTGCATCGTCCGAAATAAGTAATCCAAAACTTATCAAGTTGCATACCACTTAGTGCCATACTGCAAATGAAAAATAACTGATCAATCTATACCCGACTTCCTTCCAGCACATATTATTCAGTCACGAAATATTAGCATTAATAATTATAATTATTAGACGGAATCTGTTTTCAACGTTTAAGGCATCAGTTAACGAAATAGCATCATGTTGAATTAGATTGATCTTATAATTCATGACTAACAAATTTCAAAGTCAGCATGTGAACACTGGCATATGTTGCCAAGGCTATAAGATTTCAAAGCAAGATGTTACCTCCGGCTTCTTTTGTTCAATCATATCCGTGAAATAAAATGATAAAACAAGTCAAAATTGTTATCACCAATCAAAAGCTACAAAAAAATCACATATGCTGTATGTAATGTAATGTAGAATACCCAAAGCATTTTTCTTCGATATATTGATATACTCAGATCGTTCACATACATTCCCTGGCTTTAATATCAGTCATGTCCTCCTTCTTAGTAAATAGCAATTCGAAGCACTCATTACAAGTGTCACTCAGTTGCTGTGGCTCCACGCATAAATTCCCTCCGTCATCGATGAGTGGGTCTATTTTTTCTCCTGCTCCTATTATATACGATCCTGCATGATTTTCATCTAATCGTATCTCCACTTTCCTGGCTTTTCCCCGTAGCCCTGTATCCCGCTTTTGATTAAATAATGCCTTTGCTGTATTGTTCATTGAACTGAAAATTTGAGCGAGTAAACTCAGCAGCCAATCACTCGAATTTTTCAAAAATAAAACAGCTGTCCAAAAATGTGTGGGTTAGGTAGGTTGGCCACTGTAAAATTCCTCCTAAGTGTCCTAAAATAAATATGTTCGAGGTATTAGAGGGTAAAATATGTAAGCATATGGGGGTGGCGCTTGGGTAGAATTGCGCTTGGTGCAGACTTGATGCGTTGAAGACCACATTCTGCACTGTAGCGTTCTATGATTCTATGATCCTACTGAAAAGTAACTTGTTTGTTTAGCCTATTCTTTCTTCTACAACTAAATGCTCTGTAAATGAATAACGGGACATCTTACAAAAGAAAAGACTGGAACACTCCAATGATATTTAAATGATTTTTTATTGGCATGATTCACCACATTTGTTTTCATTTTATTTTGGACGTCATCAATACGTTTTGGTTATTCTATGCAAGTGTGTTTGCTTCAATACTTTATTCTTTGTCTCCTTCCATTTTTTTTTTTGCATCAGTAAAAAAGGTGGATGTACAGCTTGCGATTACCATAGTGAAATATCATGTATTTCTTTTCACAATTGAGAAATTGAGCCATCACAGACAGAGAGTTCACAATAGAAATTCAAAATGGTGTTGCATGAATACTTGGCACTAGATTTGAACTACGATGCCTGATGATGAAAATTTTGTGATTGAGTGTGAAATTCGAAGGCCAAACAAACAAGTTTTGTTTTGCAAACGTTTTGGATGTTTTTCTCATCACTACAAAATTTACATATCAGAAAAGTATCTTTTAACACAAAAAACAGCGTGCAGAATATTGTGAAGGTCAGCAAGACAACTTCGTTCTTTTGCGTTTTTGTTTAAATAAGGGCGAACAGGAAGCAGTTAGTTCTCGTCTCAAAGGCAGTGTTCAAAGAACCATTTGGAGGAACATAGGAAAATAAGAAGTAGGAGTAGAAGTAATCCATCTGGCCCCTCGAACAGGTTCCACCATTCAATAAGATCATGGCTGACATTTTTGTGGACTCAGCTCCACTTGCCCACCCGCTCACCACAACATTAATTCCTTTACTATCCATCCTTGTCCTGAAAACATTCAATGAGGTATTGAGAAGTTGAGGAACTTCTTCCCTCAAAGGGTGGTGAATCTTTTGAATTCTCTGCCCGTTGAAGTGGTGGAGGCTACCTCGCTCAATATATTTAAGTCACGAGTAGATAGGTTTCTGATAAGCAGAGGAATTAAGAGTTATGGAGAGAAAGCTTGGAAGTGGAACTGATCCACTTCAGATCAGCCGTGGTCTTACTGAATGGCAGGGCACGCTCGAGGGGCTAGATGGCCTATTCCTGCTCCTATTTCTTATGTTCTTATGGTATCCTCAGCAGCTTCAATGGGTAGAGAATTCCAAAGATTCACAAACAATTGTGTGAAGAAGTTCCTTCTCAAGTCAGTTCTAAATCTGCTTCCCCCTATTTTGAGACGATGTCCCCTAGTTCTAGTTTCACCTACAGCTGAAACAACTTCCCTGTTTCCATCTCATCTACCCCCTTCAAAATCTTATCTTTTTCTATGAGATCGCCATTCATTATTTGAAACACAATGCGTATAGTCTAGTCAGTCTCTTCTCATAAGCCAAACATCTCATCTCCGGAATCAAATTTGGGGAATCTCCTCTGCACCCCCATCAATTCCAATTCATTCTGTTTTCTCAAGTAAGGAGACCAAGACTGTACATGGTAGTCCAGGTGTGGCCTCACCAGCATCTTATACAGATGCAACATAACCTCACTCTTTTAAAACTCCACCCCTCTAGCAATGAAGCGCAAAAGTCAATTTGCCTTCTTAAATACCTGCTGCACCTGCAAACCAACTCCTTGAGATTATTGTCCAAGGCCACCAAGTTTCTTTAGTACAGCAGCTTGTTGCAGTGTTTTACCATTTAAATAATAGTCCAATTTGCTGTTATTGTTACCAAAATGGATGACCTCGCATTTCCCAACATTGTACTCCATTTGCTATATCTCTTTGCTGATTTTCAGCATCTTCTGCACAGTTTGCTCTGCCACCCATTTTATTGTCATCTGCGAATTTTGGCACTTGCTGTCCAACTCCAAGTCATCTGTGTACAGGAGATACACACACACACACACACAAATGATATAAGTCACAGTTAGGGTAAGCATGGTGAGAGGAATTGTAATCCCGTGATCCTGAAAGGAAAGTATAATATGGAATCAGTTAAACAAGAAATTAGCAGTTTACTGGAGGGTATCTGTGAGTGATCAGCACTGTAGTTATTTCAGTTGACTTTGGTGGAGGCAGGAATGATATGTTTCCAAGTGTGGTATTCGGTAAAGAAAACAAGATGACATTGGAAAAGTATATTTTCAATTAGAAGTCTTGCAGCTGATTGTAAATAATGGATATACATCAAGGTGCCATTAGAGGCAATATTGCATGATTTTCAAAATTTCGATTCTTCCATTTGAATTGACCTGACTCATAATCGTCGACTAAAGCAATGTAAGTGTCAGTGCAATTGGAAGTCAAAACATAATTATTTCGAATAACAAAATGTAATTCGTAGCCAAAATCAACCAAAATGATGATGGGAACTTTGAAAACTCGGAAATTCGAAATCTATCTCAAACCTGCGTAACATATTCAATACAGTGCAAGGGCCAGATGAAAAGGAAAATGAAGTTATATCAGGCTGCCTTATGGAGAGAAAGAGTGAGGCACTTTACAAGATAGGGATATATTATGAAGGACAACAAAGATTCTGTGTAGGACACTGCCTATGGGTCGATGATAGCGCAGGCCCGAGGCCATTAATCACTGGTGCTCTGCACCTTTCTATATTATTTTTGCACCTTTGAGTGTATGGTCAAAATCCGTTCCAGATTGGTTTTCAAGATTGCAACTGAGACCCCTGTTAATGGATCAGAATTGAAACAATAACCAGATGCAGTGCAGGAAAAAGGACTACAACCTAGGGAACTAACAATAAACTTGCCTCAATGTCAGAAAAACGAAGTGGATAGTCACCGACTTCAGGAACCGCAGCGGAAGCATGGGCCTGTCTACATCAATGGGGTGGAATTAGAAATGTTCGCGAACATGAAGTTTTTAGATACCCAGATCACTAGCAACATTTTCTTATTCTTCCGTGTAAGCACTATAGTTAAGACAGCTCACTAATGCCTCTACCTTTCCAGGAGACGAAGCAAATTTGGCACGTCTATTACAATTCTCACTAACTTCTATTGTTGCAACGGAGAAAACATTATATAGGTTTGTAATAGATTTTGTTATGTTTCTACTCTGCCCAAGTCCACAAGAAACTATAAAGGTCGCGAATTAAACGAAGTCTAATCCTCAAACAGCCTCCGATCCATTGACACTGTCCAAACTTCCCATTACGTTGGAAAGACAGTCAGCATATCCGTGGGTTTCAGACACCCTGGACATACACTCTTCCAACTTTTTTCATCGCGATAAAGATAAAGATGCCTGAGATTACGTACCAAACGAATCTCAAACAGTTTCTTTCCTGCTGCCTTCAGACGTTAAAATAGCCTACCTCACATTAGGTTGATCTGTCTCTACACCCTATGTACTACTGTGACCTACGTTCTGCACTCTTTTCTGTCCTTCCATGTGTACAGTTTGCATTGCCTCTGTACAGGCAAGAAATAACACTTTCCCCTGTATACAAGTGATAATGATCAATCGAATCAAATCAAATCAACCAACGACTGGACAGCTCGGCCAATCGCTGATTCGGGCAAAACTATGAGATGGGAATATCTAACAATTAGATAGGCTGAACGAACTACGTGACAAGACACTGAAACAATGATTCATGTCCATATCAACAGTGAATATAATTGATTTTACGTCGGAACAGTTTTCTCCTTTTCTGTGGAAGCATAATTGCCGGGAAGGGAGGAATGCGCAGTTGAAAGGGAAAAAAGTGAAACATAAAAACGATTTTGTTACAAACCTGAAACCAAATGTCAGCGGTTGATTGGGAGAGGCTGATTGAGATTAAATCCACATCTGACATGAGGAAGTATTTTAAGGAACAATTGGTGTGGCTGCAGGACAAACATATGTCTGTAAAAAGGAGGAATAGGAAAGGTAGGATTCGAGAGCCGTATATAACCGGGGAAACTGTGAGTCTGATCAAAAAGAAGAGAAGCGCACGTTTGGTCCGGGCAACTAAGAACAGACAGAACACTAGAGGAATACAGAGAAAGTAGGAAAGGATTCCAACGGGGATTTAAAAGGGCAAAAAGGGGTAATGAAACGTTCTGGGCAGACAACTTTAGGGAGAATCCTAAGGCATTTTATACATAACGTTAGAAACAAAAAGAGTTGTCAAGGGAAAAGAAAACGGACTTCTCAGGGATAAAGGAGGGGAATTAGTGCACAAGAAGATAGGGGAGATCCTAAATTAATACGTTCCATCAGTATTCACAAAAGGGACGGACGTGTTGACTTGGAGTGTCACAGAGGGAAATGTTGTCCCGTTAGAAAAAATCTCCATTACAACGGAGGAAGTGTTAAGGCTATTTTTTTAGGGAACATTAAAACTGACAAATCCCCAGGGCCTGATGGCATCTATACTAGACTGGTCAGGGAGACAAGAGACGAAATTGCTGTTCTCTGACAGAGTCTCTTCATTGGACACAAAAGAGAACCCTGAAGATTAGAGGATAGTGAATGCGGTACCGTTATTTAAGAAAGGTAGTAAGGATAACCCGGGTAATTATAGGCCGGTGAGCTTGACGTCGTGGTAGAGAAGTTATTGGAGAGGATTCTTAGAGATAGGATGTATGTGCATTTAGAACGGAATAATCTCATTACTGATAGACAGCATGGTTTTTCAAGAGGGAGGATATGCCGCACAAATCTGGTGGAGTTTTTTGAGGAGGTACCAAAAAGAAAACTATTGACGAGGGTACAGCTGTGGATATCACCTATATGGATTTTAGTAAACCGTTTGACAAAGTCCCTCATGGCAGGTTGGTGCAAAAGGTTAAATCTCATGTGATAAATGGAGAGGTGCCTCGATGGTAGAGAACTGGCTTGGCCACAGAAGACAGAGGATAGTAGTAGAAGGGTGGAGAACTGTGACCAGTGGTGTTCCGCAGAGCTCTGTATTGGGACTTCTGCTGTTTGAGACATATATGTATATAAATGATTTGGAAGAAGGTGTAACCAGTATGATCAGTAAGTTTGCGGATGACACGAAGATGGCTGGACCTGCAGATAGCGATGACCATTGTCGGACAATACAGCAGGATATCGATAGGCTGAAAAAATTGGGCAGAGAACATTTCGGTAGGACTAATATGGGGGAGAGGGGAGATATGCAATAAATGTATAGACGCACAGAGGGACCTGGGTATGCAAGTTCACATATCCTTGAAGATGGCAACACAAATGGAGATGTTGCTGCAGAAGGCATATGGTATACTTGCCATTATAAGACGGAGTATATGGTATGAAAAAGGCGTCTAATGTTACAGCTGAATATAACGTTGGTTAGGCCACATTTGGAGTATTGCGTCCAATTCTGGTCGCCACATTACCAGAAAGGCGTGGAAGCTTTGGAGAAAATGCAGAAAAAAATTACCAGGATGTTGCCTGGAATGGTGGGTCTTAGCTCTGAGGAGAGATTGGGTAAACTGTGATTGTTCTCCCTGGAAAGACAGAGAATGAAGGAAGACCTAATAGAGGTGTATAAAATTATGAGGGATATGAATAGGGTGAACAGTGGGAGGATTTCTCCCAGATCAGAAGTGACAGGTTCAAGGTGAGGGGGGTGAGGTATAAGTTAGATATCTGAGGAACGTATTTTACAGAAAGGGTGGTGGGGGCCTGGAATGCGCTGCCAAGCAGGTGGTGGAGGCCGACACGGTGGGATCAGTTAAGACTTATCTGGATAGTGACATGAGAAGCCTGGGAATGGAGGGATACCGAAGAACGGACTTGTTGGACCAATGAGTGGCGCAGTATTGGAGCGCCGAAGGGCTTGTTTCCCGTGCTGTATTGTTTTTATTTTTTGTTCTTAGTTCAAAATTCGCTGCATGTCCATCGTTTCATCTAAGGACCTAATTTCAGAGAATAAAATTTGCAATACTTGTCCCCCAATTGTCATTAACCATTTCGGTATGTTGTTCTCCACAACAACTTCTACATCAACTGTAAATAAAGTGAGTTAATTCGTTTTGGTAGCAAAATCAATTGCGAACTCACCACCTAGCTGATCTTTCAGTTTTTGAATCTCTGAAACAAGATGAAATACTGCTGAGACCTTGAGGGAGAAAAATCGCCGTTCACCGCATCAAAAATGGCTACAAAGCGGAGGAAAAAGTAATTGGAATTTTGTATATGTATCGATGATTTTATACTGTAATGTAGTTTAGATACGGCTGTAATTATGACGTGTTAATTAAGGCCAATCAATTCAGCAACGTAGCCTAGGGCTCAAGGGTGCATTTTCAGCAAACCATTCTGCATTCTGGGACA
Source organism: Sphyrna mokarran (assembly GCA_024679065.1). Classification (NCBI taxonomy): domain Eukaryota; kingdom Metazoa; phylum Chordata; class Chondrichthyes; order Carcharhiniformes; family Carcharhinidae; genus Sphyrna; species Sphyrna mokarran. The sequence goes on from JAGIQG010000009.1 coordinate 101,024,668, forward strand.
ACATGTGTTTTACATAGGTCGGCAACTTCAGAATCCAGAGGATTCTTGTGCACATACGCGCAGGCGTCCAGAAGTCGTCAAGTTCCCTGCGCCCACTCCCGTTCCACGCTGATGTCCGTGTAGCGGGGGAAGGCAGGGAAGACAATATCTAAAGGACGACTGACAAGTGCAGCCGTCGCTGTGAAAATTAATGGAATGTTCAGCCACCCTGAGAAGCGAAGCATCAAGGTATTCCATTGCAAGTTGTCTGCCAGTGAAAGGCAATATTAAAGGGAAGAAAGGCAGAATGCTTCTCATAAATTGTCACATAAAACTAACCGTTCAAAAGCATACCGCCCTCTCAAGCCCTCGCCCCCCAACCTCCTATCCCTCAAGGTCAAAACTACGTCTCTTGCCGCTGTGGTGAATGAGGCCACGCAGAGAATGGAGAGGAGCGCTGGAAAATAACTAAATATACCAGGTCAAATCCGAAAATGGTGATCACAGTGATACTCATTTTGCACTAATTGTCTCAACTCACTATTCGCCGCAACCAGCTCAAGGCAGTTGCGGATGCGATTCAGACTCCGGGCAATAATTTAAGAAACAGAAACATGCCCTGGTTGCTATCCAAAGCTGAAGTTTTAATATTCCTTGCTGACGGTGAAGGGGTGGGCAGTAACCTCCGAGAACCATTCATAGCGCAATCTGCAGGGCCAGTCACCAGCGGGAATAGGAATGTTGGTCACTATCCATGCTGCTGCTTTTGCATGAGGGTACGTCTAACTGAAATTGCCTCCGGCCACAGCTGCATGTTAAAAAAAGTAGGCTGAGCACTTTTACAGCTGTCAAGCTGAAGCTGTTCTGAGGACTTAAGCGAATTAATTATGCGGGAGATTGCCTCGCTGCCTCAGTAATTAGTGTGAACGCGTTTAGTCGAAAAGTAAACTAGTGACAAAATTGTTCAGGCTCTTAAGTCAGAGTTCCAAAGGCACCGAAAAATGCCTTAGGCATACTGTCTCCAAGCAGTGGTCAGCTCTAGATTTCTAATTGGGGGAGGAGCGAGGCCAAGAATTTCTATTGACTTGGAGAGCATTTCTTCTTTGGGCCGGATCTGAAAAATAATGAAACTGGCCGCATGGTGAATGCTTTTCGAATCATCCACAAAGGTATCCCGAGGCGGCACGGCTTTGCTGAGCAACCAAGTGGGTTTCATATATGCTGTCATCACTGAGCTACTTCCAAACTCCAAAAAGCAATGCTGCTTCTAAAGGTGCGCGAGTATATTGGCCATCCTCATAGTCCACACAAATTTCGCAATTTTATGTTTATTTTGCATGGTCAGTAACAAATGCGCGACACAGCCTACAGCCTACTCTGAGGTTTTTTTTAAGTGTTAATTTAAGGTTCGCACGTTAAAATGCTCGAATAAGTTTATATTCCAACAAAGTTACTGGATGCTATTCACAGAGCTAATACTCTGTTTGTGTCTTGTCTCCTGTAAGTACCTCTGTCTTTACATCTCACGTCTTCTTCTGTTATGATAAAATGAAGAAATAGTAAGGATCATGTCAGGCGTGTTTCACATTAAGTCAAAAAATGTTTATTTGAGATCCACTGAAGCACTCGATGTTTCATTGAAATTACATTTTTTCCCCTAAAATTATATTGACAGCCTTACTCTAATTTACTTGACTCTGCACCGTGACGTTGAGTATGTCATGATCATACATCCTATTTTCAAGTTTGTTTTGGACTGATTTTCAGGGTACAACTTCGGCAGAATAAAATCTCCAATAACTTGTTGAGAGAGCCGAGTGCATCTCACGCAAGGGCTGAAATCATTGCATAATATTTTGTTTTCATCATTTATATTTAAATTTCCTTCTGCTGCCACTAAAGTTGTTTTAATACTGTTAGACACTTATTAGGTGTCTACTCATTGTAGCAAGTTAGGTATGGTGGGCCCTTCGACCTGGTTTGCTGCTGAATAGTTTTGCCTTCCACTCTATGGCAGATGTGTTTGAGTTCACATTATAGGTAACATGGAGACCAGTTACGCAGAGTAATTAGCTTCAAAGTTTGGCGATTAGGGCATCTTGAAACAAAAGATGAATGGCCACTGTTTAAAGAATTGTCAATGAGATGGAGTGGAAGGCAGCAAGTTTGGAACATGCATGTTGGCGGGAACTTAATAAATGCACAGCAGCTAAATAATGAATTGTGCCGTTCCATTTAAATTGGGTGTGTTTACTTCATCGAATGTAAGTCGATTACTGTGTAACGTTTATATTCTGTAAATTTAACAGCTTAGCAAATTAAATTATTTTTATACGGACAATCAGTCAAAGCAAATTTGTTAAATTAAACTCTGCTGAAGTGTTAGGACAGATGGCTTAAACAGGAACATAGAAGATTGGAGCAGAAGGAGGCAATTTGGCCCTTCACATCTCTTCAAATACTCATCACGATCTGGCCGATCATCCAAAGCAGTAGCCTGACTATATGTTCTCGACATAACCTTTGATCTCATTCGCGAAGAGTCGATATCTAAAAGTTTATATCTAGTCATACCATGATAGCACAGTGGTTAGCACTGTTGTTTCACAGCTGAATTATCCTGGGTACCAGTCCTGGCTTGAGTGGAATTCGGACATTTTTCTCGTGTCTGCGTGGGTTTCCTCCGGGTGCTTTGGTTTCCTCTCACAGTCCAAAAATGAACGGATTAGTTTGGTTGGCCATGCGAAAAAATTATCCCTTGGTGTTGTGAGATGCGTATGTTAGAGGGATTAGCGGTAAAATATGTAAGGACATGGTGGGGGGGGTGGTGAGGGGAGGTGGTGTTGGTCGGTGCAGACTGGATGGGCAGAATGGCATCTTACTGCACTGCGGGATTTATGTTATTTCTAGCCGCCTGTTGCATAGTTTCAGTGTTCTGGTATCAACTATTTGATGTGGTAATGAATTCCGTTGGCTCATCACTCTTTGAATGAGAAAATGTCTGTTCATCTCCGTCCTAAATCCTCAGGCTGCGAGCTCTGATTTTGGCTCATCCCGCCATTCGGGTGCATCCTGCATTCATGCACTCTGTCTAGTTCTGTTAGAATTTTCTAAGAGCCTATTAGATTCCACCCTCATTTGCCTGAGCTCCAACGAAAACATTCTGAGCTAATCAATCCCAAGGAAAAGGAAATATTCTAAAGGGATGGCGAGACATCCATGGGTGACGAGGCAAGTCAAACACAGCAATAAACGAAAGGAAAATAAAACATACAACGTGACGAGGATTTGTGGGAAATCAAAGGATCAAGGTGGCTTTAAAAGCAAGCAGATGACAACTAAAGAAAAAAAAAACAATACGGGTAGGGGGGCAGGGGGTGCAGAAGATGAAATATGAGTGTAAGCTAGTTGGTAATATAAAATAAGATGGGAAGCCTTTTTTTAGTGTATTAAAAGGTAAGAGAGTGGCAAGAATTACTGCTGGACCACAAGACAATGAGGCTGGAGAAGTAATAAAAGAAACAAGGAAATGCAAAGGAATTGCATAGTTACTTTGCATCAATCTTTATGATGAAAGACATCGTTGGGATGGCAGTGCACTAGGAAAATTGGGGAGCACAGATGAGTGTAGTGGCCATCATTAAGGATAAGACCCTGCGGCATCTGAAAGGTCTGAAGGTGGAAAAGTCACATAGTCTGAATGAACCACACTCCAGCAATCTCACAGAGATAGCTGAGGAAATTCTGGAATCATTGGTGTGATGTTGCAGGAATTACTAGAGGCAGGGAAAGGCCCAGAGTACTGAAAGTTTCTAATGTAACACCACTGTTTAAGGTGGGAGGAAACGACACACGGGAAATTATAGGCTAGTTAACCTGACTTTGTTTGTTGGCAAGATCTTAGAGTCTATTAATAACGATTAATAACGGAGACTACTTGGAAATGCGCAATAAAATAGGGCGGAGTTAGCACGGCTCCGTCAAGGGGAGTTCATGTCTCACAAATTTGTTAAAGTTCTTTGATGAGATGAAAAGAAAGTTGGACACAGGACAACCAGAGAGTGTTATTTATTCAGATTTCTAAAAAGCATAGGAAACTGCAAAATATGTTGAGAGCCCACGGTATTAAGGCTAAGATAAGAAATGGATAGAGGATTGGCTGACTGGCAGAGTAGAAATAATGCGGATAAAGTGATCTGCTTCAGGGGGGCGACAGATGACTATTCGTGTGCCTCGGAGTTCGGTGCTTTGAACCCAACATTTCACAATATACTTCAAAATTTTGGAGGAAGTAACTGAAGGCATTGTTGGTAAGCTCGCAGAGGATACAAGTGTATGTATAGAGGGACAGGTAGTATTGAGGAAACGAGTGTGATGGGTTGGGGGTGCTGCAAAGTACTTGTACAGCTTAGGAAAATGGGGAAAGAATTGGCAGATAGAATACCATGTGGAGAAGTGTGAGTTTATGCACTTTGCAAGAAAGAATGGAGGCTTAGACTATTTGCTATATGGGGAAATACTTAGGAAATCAGAAGGACAAAAAGATTTGGGAGTCCTTGCACGACACAGTTTTGCTGTTAAACCAGCGAGGTTGTCGTCTTGTTCTTCCTCTTTGTTTGTGTTAATCGTGTAATGGCATACCACATGTGCCAATCGAAGAGCCCGTGAGCCTTTAAAAGAATCCCTTCAATTATAAACGAGTCTCCAATCCTAAGAGTGTTTCTCAGAGAAGGCCAGAATCCCGAGTTTCAGTAAGACTGACAATACTTATAACGTGTACAGAAGAGAACTGCCTGACGGAGTAGATAATCAATACCTCAATCATGAAGCTCATATTCCAAGGGGCCATCCTCATTGTTTTTATTACACTTACGCTAGTCTAATTTGATTTTCGTTACGGAAGGCGCTTATGGCCTGTTTCAATGACCACTCGTCACCCATCTGTGTCCTTCCACACAATCTACTGAGCTTCAACAACCCTTGTTATTGTAAGGTATACAATTTCATGGAGGTATATAGTCGGAATAAAAGTGGCCAATGTCAGAACCTCTCTACAGTCCATGTAATTGTGCCACCTCCTCGCATCTTCTGCCTCCCCAGGAGGTTCATAGCTGCATGCCACGTTCAATCAGCTGTTTATCAAATTATACCCAATCTTCGCCAAGTGATATTATGTCAATGTTGATTTAAAATTCAGAAGTACTTGTAACATCAAAGCAAAACAAAAAAAAATGAAAATTACTGCCATATTTAATTTGGCTTACGGGCTTTTTGCAGTTCATCTTTTAGTCTCCTTATTTCTGACGGAGGAAACAAGAAATGTATCTTCAGTTACAGATGAGGATTTGTGTGGCAACTTAGGAAAAGGTAACTGCTGCATCCTCCGAAATAAATAATCGAAAAGTTATCGTATTGCGTATAATTTTCTGCCATAATTTGCTGCAAATGAACAATAACTGATCACTCTATGTCCGCCTTTCTTCCAGCACATTTTATTCAGTCACGAAAGATTAGCATTGATAATTATAATTATTAGACTGAATCTGTTCTCAAATATTTAAGATGTTAGTTACTGAAATAGTATCATGTTAAATTGAATTGATCTTATAATTAATGATAAAACATTTCAAAATCAGCATGTGAACATTGGCATATGTCCCCAAACCTATCAAATTTCAAAGCAAGGTATTACCTCCAGGATCGACTCCTTTTGTTCAATTGCATCAGTGGAATAAAATGATAAAATGGGTCAAAATTGTTATCACCAATGAATACCTAACAAATTTATCACACATGCTATATGGGATGCAATGTAGAATACCCAACACGTCTTTCTTCAATATATTGACGTTACTTAAAGAGTTTACATAGCATTCTCTGACATTAATAAAAGTCATGTCCTCCTCCTTCAAGAATAGCAATTCGAGGAGCTCTAACAAGTCTCACCCACTTGCCCTGGCACCATGCATAAATTCCCTCTATTGTCCATGAGAGCACATAACCTTTCTCGTGCTCCTATTTTATGCATAGAAAGCCTTGGCATTCTCCTTGATGCTGTTTGCGAAAAACAAAATCACGCCCCCCCTCCCTTTATGCCTCCTAATTCCCTGCCTAATTTCCTCCTTACTTTTTCGCTGCTCCTCAAGGGCTTCATCATTATTAATTGCATATTCGTGCGCCCTCCCTTTAGCTTGCTCACTAGTCGATTGCCTGTAGAATGTTTCTAACTCGGCAGTTGTGCCTCCATAATTTCTAATGACGAAGCAAAGGCATTTTATCGTTGACTCCTCTGATACGTCCTATCTGTCCAGTAAGTTAAAATAATTGTTAATCAATATTCCCACATGTTCCACTTTTTACAATGTTCTATCTTACCTGGATACCAAGTGTCAAGAAGTCTTTCAATAGCAAATGTTTCGATTTTTGAATCCCACATCAGGTATCGTCACGTATTATTTTTAGTTTGCTTTAGCTTGTACGTTTTTTTTTGTAATTCTCCAGCCACAGTGCCTGGAGAGAGAAATGTACTACATGCTTGATTTAGCCCTTATTTCGTAATAAAATGTTGGAACCCTCTTAATAAAAACAAAATATCTCGTAACCTATTCTTACATGTATTTGTGAAATGTTAAGACAGAGTGAATGTTCCTTTTCAAGTTTCCATTTTGGTTTATTGTAAAACACTTTACTCTAGCATGTCCTTACTGTGCATTATTTTTATATCATAAGCGCAATTAAGTCAGATATGGTTAGAACAATGTTTCTAACATTGTCGTTCAGTCTTGAATTCACTGAAAAGAGGGAACATCACTGCGTACCACTGCAAAAATGTACGAGAAAGACGGAAATATAAAAATTAGAAGAAGCATTAGGTAATGCATTCATTTAAATTCGCTCCGCGATTTTATACGAGCCTGCATGATTTTCATCTCATCATATCTCCACTTTCTTGGGTTGTCGCCAGAGCCCTTTACCCTGCTTTTCATCAAATATTTCCATCGTTGTATTGTTCATTGAACTGAAAATCTGAGGAATCCAACTCAACAGCCAATCACTCGGACCTGTTTCCCTCAAATAAAGCGTAAATCTTTTTGTTTAGCCTATTGTTTCTGCTGCAAGTAATGTTGCATAAATGACTTGATGGCACATAGTGCAACTAAAAAAAAACTGGAGTACTCCAATGCATGAAATTGTTTTTTTTTTGCATGATCCACAACATTTGTTTTATTTCGGATGCCATCAATACGTTTGTTTATTCCATGCAATCGTGTTTGATTCGATACTTTTTTTTGTCTCCTGATATTTCTTTTTTACATCAGTAAAGAAGGAAGATGTACAGCTTGCGATTGCCACAGTGAAATGCCATGTGTTTCTTTTTACCCTTGCAGAACTGTGCCATTACAGACAGAGACATCACAGTAGAGATTCAAAATGGTGTTGCATGAACGCTTGGCGCGAGATTTGAACAAGGATGCACGATGAATGAGAATTTTGTGACTGGCTGCGAAGTTTGGAAAACTAATCAAATAATTTTTGTTTTGGAAATGTTTTGGGGGCTTTTCTCAGCATTAAAAATTTGAATATCTGAAAATGATCTTTTAACACAAAATAGCAGCGTTAAGAATGTTGCGAATGTCAGCAAGAAAACTTTGTCTGCCTGCATTTTTTTTAATAAGGGCAAACGGGAGGCAGCTTGTTCTCATCTCAAGGCAGACTTCAAAGAATCATTTGGAGAATCATAAGAAAATAAGAAGTAGGAGGAGAAAGTACTCATCTGGCCCTCGAGCCTACTCTGCCGTTTAATAAGGTCATGGCTGACCATTTTGTGGAGTGAGCTCCACTTACTCGCTCGAGCACAACAATCCTTAATTCCTCCAGCGTTCAGAAGTTCAGTTATACTTGTCTTGACAACATTCAATGAGGTAGCCTCAACAGCTTCACTGGGCAGAGAATGCCAAAGAGTCACAAACATTTGTTTGAAGAAGTTCCTTCTCAAGACAACCCTAAATCTGCATCCCCGTATTTTGAGACTATGCACACACCCCACCCCCACCCCCGGGCGCTTTGTTTTCACCTGCCTGTGGAAACAACTTCCCTGCTTCTATCTTATCTATCCCCTTCATAATCTTATCTTTTTGTATGGGATCGTCACTTATTCTTTGATTTCCAATAAGTATAGCTCCTGTCTAGTCAGTCTCCTCTCGTAAACCAAACATTTTCAACTCCGGAATCAACCTAGTGAATCTCCCCTGCATCTCCTTCAGAGCCAATATATCATTTTTTTTCTCAAGTAAGGAGACCAAAACTGCACATAGTACCCCAGGTGTGGACTCACCAGCACCTTATGCAACGGCAGAATAACCTCGCTCTATTTAAACTCCATCCGTTTAGCAATGAAGCACAAAATTCAATTTGCCTTCTTAATTACCTGCCGCGCCTGTAAACCAACTCATTGAGATTCCGACACAAGGACATTCAGCCCCCCCTGAACAGCAGCTTTTTGCATTTTTTTTTTACCAGTTAAATAATAGTTTATTTTGCGGTGGTTGCTTCCAAAATGAATGACTTCACATTTGCCAACATTGTACCCCATCTGCCAGACCCTCGCTCACTCACTCAGATTATCTATATCGCTTTTCAGACTTTCAGCATCGTCTGCACAGTTTGCTCTTCCACCCATTTTAGTGTCATCTGCGAATTTTGACACTACTGCAAGTCATCTGTGTACGGGAGACACACAAAAAATAAAAAAAAACATTAAACGATATGACCCAAGCATAATACGAGGAAGTGTAATCACGTGATCCTGAAAAGGAAGTATAATACGGAATCGGTGAATCAAGAAATTATCAGTTCACTGGAAGATATGTGTGAGTGATGAGCCCGGTAATTACTTGAGTTGACATTGGCGGAGGCAGCAATGATACGTTTCCAAGTGTGATACTCGGTAAAGTACACACGACGACATAGGTAAAGTATGTTTTCAATTAGGAGTGATGCAGCTGGTTATAAACAATGTTTATACACCACGCTATCATTAGAGGCAATATTGCATGAGTTTCAAAATACAGATTCTTCGACCTGAATTGACCTGATTCAAAACCGTCGACTAAAGCAGTGTAAATATCAATATAATAGGAAACCACATCATAATTGTTTCGGATAACAAAATGCAATTCGTAGCCAAAATCAACCAAAATGATAAGGGGAACTTCGCAAACTCGGAAATTGGAAATCTATCTGAAACCCGAGTAACATATTCAATTCAGCGCAACAGCCAGATCAGAAAAAAGATGCTATCAGGCTGGCTTACGTATAGGAAGAGTGAGGCGCTTTAAAAGATAGGAGTATGTTATGAAGGACAACAAAGATTCTATGTAGGACACTCGCAAAAAAACGATGATAGTGCGGGTACGAGACCATTTCTCCCAACCAATAGACTGTTTTCCACAAGGATGGGCAACAACCCTTTCTCCACGATCGTCCTCACCACTGGTGTTCTGCAAGGCTGTGTCCTCAGTACCATCCTATATTCCTTTTACACCTAAGAGTGTATGGCCAAAATCCGTTCCAAGTTGGTTTTCAAATTCACAACCGCTGTTGTGGATCGGATTTGAAACAATGACCAGATGCAGTGCAGAAAAGAGGAATGCAACCTAAGGAACTGAGGCGACGACAATAACCTCTCTCTAAATGTCAGCGAAAAAAAAAGAAGTGGATGGTCACCGAATTCGGGAAATGTAGTGGGGGCATGGGCCTGTCTATATCAATGAGGTGGAATTAGAAACATTCACGTGCATCAAGTTTTTAGATCACCAACAACGTTTTCTTATTTTTCTGTTTGGTCACCATAGTAAAGAAACTATCTCACCAGGAAACAAAGCAAATTTGGCACCCCCGCTACGACTCTCACCAACTTCTACTATTGCAACAGAGAAAACATTATTTATGTGTGTAATAGAGCTTATTATGGTTTCTGTTCTGTTCAAGACCACAAGAAACGGTAAGAGTCATAAATTACACCAAGTCTAATCCTCAACAAGCCTCCCATCCATTGACACTGTCCTAACTTACCACTACCTAGGAAAGACAAACAGAATATCTGTGGGTTTCAGGCACCCTGGACATACACTCTTCCAACAACTTTCGCCGCGAAAAAAGATATAGAAGTCTGACACTACGGGCCATTGGAATCTCAACAACTTCTTCCCTGCTATCTTCAGATAGTAAAAGGTTCTAATCTGTCTCTACACCCTAGCTAATACTGTGAACTATATTCTGCATTCTTCCCTGTCCCTCCGCATGTACGGTTTGCATTGTCTCTGTAGCACGCAGGGAATAATACTCTCCTCTGTATACATGCGTCAATAATCAATCAAATCAAATCAACCGATGTTTAGACAGCTCGGCCAATCGCCAAATTCAGGTACATTACATGGGAATATCTAAGGATCAGATAGGCTGTGATAATCTACTTGCCAAGGCACTGAATCAATGATTCATGCCCATATCACCGATGAATATAATTGATCTTGCGGCGGAACAGTTTTCTCCTCTCTGGAGACATAGTTGCTGGAAAGTGAGGAATGTGCAGTTTACAGGAAATAAAAAGAGAACATAAATGCGATTAATTATGAATCTGAAACCAAAATTCTCTGCATGCCCTTCGTTTTCATTTAAGGATCTAATTTCAGAGAGTAAAACTTGCAGTACTCGTCCCCCACTTGTCATTAGCCATTGTGAGATGCTATTCTCCACAAGAGCTTCTACATCAGCATAGTAGAATGCTATGTAGCATTACATTATAATGTAATGCTAATTACATTAGCATAATTACATAATTATAATTATTATAATTACATAATTATAATTATTATAATTACATAATTATAATGTAATTATAATTACATAATGTAATTATGTAGCATTACATTAATGCTAATGTAATTATAATTACATTATAATCAATAATGTAATTGATTATTACATTAGCATAATCAATTGCTAACTTACCAATCAGTTGATCTTTCAGTCTTTGGATCTCTGAAACAAGATAAAGTATTGCTGAGACCTTGTGTGTGTATGTGTTTGGCGGGGAGGGGGGGGGCGGTGGAATTGCCGTTCGTATCAGGAAAAAAATCAAAAAACGGAGGAAAAAGTAGATGGAATTTTGTATATGTATCTATGATTTCATAATATAATATAATATAGATATGGCTGTAATTATAACGTGTTAATCAAGGCCAGTCAATTCAGCAGCGTAGCGTAAAGCGAAATGTGCATTTTCACAAGGCTCAACAAATCATTAACCTGTGCATTCTGGGACAACATGTGGTTTACATAAGTCGACAATTTCAGAATCCAGAAGAGAAACCATGTGCACGTACGCGCAGGCTTCCATAGGTCGGCAAGTTCCTGGCACACACTTCCGTTCCACCCTGATAACCGTGTGCCGGGAGAAAGCAGGGAAGACAAGTATCAAAAGGACAACTGACAAGTGCTGCCGTCGCTGTGAAAATTAATGGAAGATTCGGGCTCCTTGAGAATCAGAGCATGAAGGCATTGCGTTCGCATGCTGTCTGCCAGTGAAAGACAATATTAAAGCAAAAAAAGGCAGCATCCTTCTCATTAATTGCCACATAAAATTAACCGTTCAAAATGACAATGACGTCTCAAACGCTCACCCCCTAGCCCTCAACGTTACTACCGTGTTCGTTGCTGCTGTATTGAATAAGCCCGCCCGAGAATGGAGGGGAGCGCTGGAAAATAATTACAAATATAAGGTCCAATCACAAAATGCTGATAACGTTGGCACTCATTTGTTAGGAATTGTCTCAACTTTCCACTCGCCGCAACCGGCCCAAGGCAGTTGCGGATGCGCTTCAGATTCCGGGCAATAATTTAAGAAATCCAAACATTCCCTGGTTGCTATCGAACGCTGTAGTTTCTATAATTCCTTGCTGATAGTGACGGAGTGGGCAGTAACCTCCGAGAATCATTCATAGCTCAATCTGCAGGACCAGTCACCCGCGGGAATAGGAATGATAATTACTACCCATGCTGCTGTTTTTTTTTTAAGAGCACGTCTAACTAAAATTGCCTCCGAACACAGCTGTATCTTAAAAAAAAAAGAAGGCTGAGCATTATTACAGCTGTCAACTTGGAGCTGCTCTTGAGCCTTGAGCGAAATAATGATGCGGGAGAGCTGGCTCGCTGCCTCAGAAACTAACATGGGCGCGCTTAATCGAAAGGTAGACTTGTGACAACATCGTTCACGCTCTTGAGTCAGAGTCCAAAGGCATCGAAAAATATCATACGCTAACTGTCTCCAAGCAGCTATCAGCTCTAGACTTCTAATTGGGAGAGGAGCGAGGTCGTGAAGTTCCATCGATTTGGAGAGCATTTCTTCTTTTTCCCCAATCTGAAAAATAATAACACTGGCCACATCGAGAATGTTTTTTGATTCATCCACAAATGTAACCGGGAGGCGGGACGGCTTTGCTGAGCAACCCAGTTGGGTTTCATATATGCTGTCATACTGAGCTACTTCCAAACTCCATAAAACAATGTTGGTTCTAAAGGTACGCGAGTGTATTGAACATCCTCGTACTCCACTCAAATGTCGCAATCTTATGTTTATTTTCATTGTCAGTAACAAATAAGCGGCACAGCTACAGCCTACTCTGAGTTTTTTTTTCTGGTGTTAGATCAAGGTTCGCATGTTAAAATGCACGAAAAAGTCTATATTCCAACAAAGTTACTGAATCTTATTTACGGAGCTAAAATTCAGTTTCTGTTTTGTCTCCTATCAGTACCTCTGTCTTTATATCTCACGTCGTCTTCTGTTGTGATAAAATGAAGAAATGTTAAGGCTTACGTCAAGTGTGGTTGACAATAATTCAGAAAAAAAATGTGTATTTAAGATAGACTGAAACACTCGATGTTTCATTGAAATTCCTTTCTTCTTTTCCCCCTAAAATTATATTGACAGCTTTACTCTAATTCATTTGACTCTGCACCGTGACGTCGAGATGTTTATGATCATGCATCCTGTTTTCAATTTTTTTATGGATTGCTTCTCAGAATACAACTTTGGCAGAATAAGTTCTCCACTTACTTGTTGAGAGAGCCGAGTACATTTCACGAATTCAACCCTCATTGGATAACCGTTTCTTTCATGAGTTATATTTAAATTGCTTTCCGCTGTCACTAAACAGTGTAACAGTGTTAGACACTAATTAGGTTGTCTACTCATTAAAGTAGCAAATTGGGTATTGTGGATCATTAGAACTGATTTGCTGCTGAATAGTTTTGCCTTACACTTTGTAGCAGATGCGTTTGAATTCACATTATAGGTCGCATGGAGACCATGCGACCAGTTCCAGAAAGTAATGAGCTTCAGAATTTGGCGACTAGGGCATCTTGAAACAAAAGATGGATGACCACGGTTAGAAGAATTGTGAATGAGTTGGAACGGAAGTCAGCAAGACTGGAATACTCATGTTGGCGAGAACTTAATAAATGGACAATTAGCTAAATAATGAATTGTTTCTTTCCCTTTTAAATTGGGTGCTTTATCTCATCGAGTTTAACTCGATTACAGTGTAATGTTTGTATTGTGTAAACTCAACAGCTTAGCAAGTTAAATTATTTATGTAAGAAAAAACAGTCAAAGCAAATTTGTTAAATTAAACACTGCTGAATGTTCGGACAGATGGCTTAATGAGAAACATATAAACGTAGAATATTGAAGTAAAAGGAAACTATTTGGCCCCTCCACTTCTTCAGCCACTCACCACGATCCTGACCGATCATCCAAACTAATAGCCTAATTATATTTTTTCCACATAATCTTTGATCTTATTCACGGAAAGTGTGATATGTAGCCACGCTAGGACAGTGTTTAGCACTGTTGCTTCACAGCTCCAGGGACCTAGGTACGATTCCTTGCTTGTGTCACGTCTGTGTGGCGTTTGCGCATTCTCTTCAAGTCCGTGTGGGTTTCTTCCGGGTGTTTCGATTTCCTCCCATAGTCCAAAGACTATGCGGGTTAGGTTGATTAGCTTTGGTAAAAATTGTCCTTAGATAAATAAGATGCGAGTAAAAATGTAAGGATATGGGGGGCGGGACTGTAGTCAGTGCTGAATGGCCTATTTCTGAACTATAGGGTTTCAATTATTTCTAACCGCTGACTGCATAGATTCCGTGTTCTGATATCAAGTATTTGATGTGGTAATGGATTTCACAGGCTCATCACTGTTTGAGTGAGAAAATGTCTCCTCATCTCCGTCCTAAATCCTCAGACTGTGAGCTCTGGTTTTGGATTATCCCACCATTCGGATGCATCCTCCATTCATCTTCTCTGTCTAGTCCAGTTAGAATTTTCTAAATCTCTATGACATCGCTCTCTTTTTGCATGAGCTCCAGCGAAAACATCCTAAATTAGTCAATCCCAAGGAGAAGGAAACATGCTAAAACGAGGGCAAGACTCGATGGCTGACGGGGCAAGCACAACATTAAAAGAAAGAAAATAAAAAAAGAACATATGAAGAGACGAGGATTTGTGGGAATCAAAAGATTAGGATACCTGTAAAAGAGAGCAGATAACAACTAAAAAAAATACGAGGGGCAGAAGATGAAATATGAGAGTAAGCTAGCTAGTAATATAAAATAAGATGGGATGCTTTTTTTTAGTATCTGAAAAAATAAGAGAGAGGCAAGAATAGCTACTGGACCATTGGACAATGAAGCTGCAGAAATAATAATAGGAAAAAAAGGAAATAGCAGAGGAACTGCATAGTTACTTTGCATCAATCTTCGTGATGGAAGACATCATTGGATGGCAGAGCGCCAGGAGAATTAGGAAGCACAAATAAGTGTAGTGAACATCATTAAGAAGGTCCTTGGGCAACTGAAATGCCTGAACGTGGATAAGTCACCTGGACCAAACGAAACACACGCCAGGGATCTAATAGGGGTAGCGGCGGAAATTCTGGAGGCGTGGGTGTGATCTTTCAGGAATTACTGGAAGTAGGGAGAGGTCAAAAGTACTGGAAAGTAGCTAATGTGACAACACTGTTTAAGACGGGAGGAAACGATACACAATAAATTATAGGCTAGTTAGCCTGACTTTGTTAATTGTCAAGATTTTAGAGTCCATTAATAACAATTAATAATGGGGAGTCCATGGAAATCATAACAAAATGGGGTGGAGTTAGCACGACTCCGTTAAGGGGAGTTCGTGTCTCACAAATGTGTTTAGGCTCTTTGAAGAGACAAAAGAAGAAAGTTCGACAAAGGAAAACCAGTGGATGTTATTTATTCAGATTTCCAAAAGGCCTTTTTGAAAAATAACACTGTCGCATAGGAAAGTACAAAATAAGTTGAGAGCCCATATATTAAGGCTAAGGTAAGAAATGGATCCAAGAATAGCTGACTGGCAGAGTGCAAAGAATGGGGATAAGGTAATCTGCTTCAGGGTGGCGTCTGGTGACTATTTGCGTGGCTCGGAGTTTGTGAATTGAACACACTTTTCACAAAATACTTCAACGTTTTGAAATGAGAAACTGAAGGCATTGTTGGTGAGCTTCAAAGGATACAAGTATGTATAGCGAGGGAGAGGTAGTATTGAAGAAATGAGTGGTGATGGGGTGGGTGTGTTGCAAAGGACTTGTACAGGTTAGGAAAGTGGGGAAAGAATTGGCAGATAGAATACAATGTGGAGAAGTGTGAGCCTATGCACTTTGGGAGGAGGAATAGAGGCATATACTATTTTCTACGCGGGCAAATGCTTAGGCAATCAAAAGCACAAAGGGATTGGGAGTCTTTTATTGTTAAACCAAATAGGTTGTTGTCTTGTTCTTCTTTGTATGTGTTAATTGTGCAATGGCACACAACAAGTGCCAATTGAAATAACTTGTCAGATGTCCGCGACCTTCAAAAGAATCCCTTCAATGATAAACGTATCTCCAATCCTAAGAGTGTTTCTCAAAGAAGGCCAGGATCTGGAGTGTCTGTAAAGCTGACAATATTCAAAACATACACAGAAGGGAATTGCCTGACTGAGTAGGTAATCAATACAACAATCATGGAGCTCATACTTCAAGGGGCCATCCTCATTGTTGTTATTACACCTGCGCTAGTCTAAGCTGACTTTCGTAAAGGAACGTGTCGATGGTCTGTTCCAATGGCCATTCGTCACCCGTATCCTTCCACACAACCTACTGAGCTTCAACAGCCTTTACTATTTTAAAGTACATAAATGCATGGAGATTTACAATGGGACTAAAAGTGGCCAATGTTAGAACCTCTCTACTGCCCATGCAATTGTGATACGTCTTCGCATTTGGTGTCCCCCCAGGAGGT
This sequence comes from Sphyrna mokarran, assembly GCA_024679065.1. Lineage (NCBI taxonomy): Eukaryota > Metazoa > Chordata > Chondrichthyes > Carcharhiniformes > Carcharhinidae > Sphyrna > Sphyrna mokarran. The sequence continues at coordinate 101,041,012 of JAGIQG010000009.1, forward strand.
TCATTGCTGCATGCCATCGATCAGCTGTTGATCAAATGTGACGCTATCTTCGCCAAGTGATATATGTCAATGTTGATTTATAATTCAGACGTACTTGTAACATCAAGGCAAAACAAAAAGAAATGAAAGTTACTGCCAGATTTAATTTGGCTTACGGGCTTTTTGCAGTTCCTCTTTTAGTTTCCTTATTTCTGACGGAGAAAACAAGAAATATATTTTCAGTTACAGGTGAGGATTTATGTGGCAACTGAGGAAAATGTACTTGCTGCATCCTCCGAAATAAATAATCCAAAAGTTATGATATTGCATATAATTTACTGCGATGCTGCTAATGAAAAATGACTGATCACTCTATGTCTGCCTTTCTTCCAGCACCTTTTATTCAATCATGAAAGATTAGCGTTAATAGTTATAATTATTATATTGAATCTGTTCTCAAACAATTAAGATGTCAGTTACTGAAATAGCATCATTATAAATTGAATTGATCTTATAATTATGACTAAAATATTTCAAAATCAACATGCGAATAGTGGCATATGTTCCCAAGCTTATCAAATTTCAAAGCAAGATATTACCTCCAGCATCGACACCTTTTGTTCAATTGCATCGGCGAAATAAAATAATAAAATAAGTTAAAATTGTTATCACGAATGAATAGTTAAAGAATTCATCACATATGCTATGTGGAATGCAATTTAGAATACTCAACACATCTTTCTTCAAGGTATTGACGTTACTCAGAACGTTTACATAGTATTCCCTGATTTTAATATCAGTCATGTCCTCCTCCTTGGTGAATAGCACTTCGATGCACTCTAACAGGTGTCACCCAATAACAGTGGTCCCACACGTAATCCTTTTTTTTTTATCCATGAGTGCGTCTAACCTTTCTCGTGCTCCTGTTATATGCATCAAATGCCTTGGCATTCTTCTTGATCCTATTTGCGAAAAAAAAAACATTTAATTCCCCCCTCCCCCTCCCTAGGCCTCCTAATTTCTTGCCTAATTTCCTCCCTACTTTCTCGAATCGCTTCAAGGGCTTCATCATTATTAATTGCATATTTGTGTGCCCACTCTTTAGCATGCTCACTAGTCGATCGCCTATAGAATGTTTCTGACACGGTAGTTGTACCTCCATAATTTCTAATGACAAAACAAATGCATTTTATTTCTGATCCATCCCGTATGTCTTATCTGTCTAGAAAGTTATAATAATTCTTTATCAATGTTGCCACATGTTACACTTTTTTTTACAATTTTCTCTTGCCTGTACACCAAGTGTCAAGAAGTCATTCATGGCAAACGTTTTGAGTTTTGAATCCCATCTCAGGTATTGACAAACATTATTTTTACTTTCTTTAGATCGAATTGATTTTTTTTTTATCCATCCACATTGTCTGGATGTAGAAATGCACGCGATATGGTTGACTTTGCCCTTATTTCGTAATAAAATGATGGAGTCCCGATAATAAAGACAAGACACCTCGTAACCTATTTTTACACTTGTTTGTGATATGCTAAGATAGTGTGTATGTTCCTTTCCAAGTTTCTATTTTGCTTTATTGCAAAACACTTTACTCTAGCAGTTCCTTACTGTGCATTTTTATATCATAAGCGCAATTATACCGTTAGAACAGGCAGCTGTTTCTAACATTGTCGTTCAGTCTTGAATTTATTGAAATAAGAGAACATCGCTGAGCAGCATCGCAAAAATGTACGAGGAAGATGGAAATATAGAAATTAGAAGAGATATTAGGCAATTCATTCCTTCAAACCCACTCCTCAATTTTATATGATCCTGCATGATGTTCATCTCAACATATCTCCACTTTCCTGGCTTTTCCTCAGAGCCCTTTATCTCGTTTTTCATCAAATAGTTCATCGAACTGAAAATCTGAGGGATCCAATTCAACAGCCAATCACTCGGACATGTTTTCCACAAATAAAACGTAAATCTTTTGTTTAGCTTATTGTTTCTTCTCAAATTAAATGCTCTATAAATGACTTGACGGAAAATATTCCACAAAACAAAAGAAAACTCGAGCACTCCAATGCACATTTGAATGAAATGGTATGGGTTTTGGATGATTCACCACATTTGTTTCTATTTTATTCTGGACGCCATCAATAAGTTTTGGTTATTGCATGCAAGCGTGTTTGTTTCGAAATTTTATTATTCTGTGTCCTTATAATTATATTTTACGTGAGTAAAGAAGGAAGATGTACAGCTTGCGACTGCCACAGTGAAATGCCTTGTGTTTCTTTTTACCCTTGCAGAACTCTGCCATCACAGACAGACACTTCACAATAGACATTCAAAATAGCGTTGCATAAACGCTTGGCCCGAGATTTAAACTGGGATGTATGATGTATGAGAATTTTGTGACTGGTGTGAAGTTAGAGGACTAAACAAACAAGTTTTGTTTTGCAAAGGTTTTGGGGGGTTTTCTCATCACTACAAAATTTACATATCTGAAAATTATTTTTAACACAAAAAAAGCGTACAGAATGTTGTGAATGTCAGCAAGATAACTTGGTCTGTCTGCATTTTTTTAAAAATAAGGTTGAACGGTAGGCAGCTAGTTCTCATCTTAAGGCAGACTTCAAAGAACCATTTGGAAGAACATAAGCAAGTAAGAAGTCAGAGGAGAAGTAGTTCATCTGACTCCTCGAGCCTGCTCCACCATTCAATAAAGTCATGGCTGAACTTTTTTTGTGGACTTAGCTCCACTTACTCGCCCGCGCACATAACTCTGAACTCCTTTATTGTTCAAAAGCTTAGCCTTCCTTACCTTGAAAACATTTAATGAGGTAGCATTAACAGCTTCACTGAGCAGAGAATTCCAAAGATTCAGAAACCTTTGTGCGAAGAAGTTCCTTCTAATCTGCTTCCCCGTATTTTAAGACTATGCCACCCCCCACCCCACCCCAACTCTACTTTTACCTGCCTGTGGAAACAACTTTCCTGCTTCTATCTTACCTATTGGTTTCATCATCTTATATTTTTGTATGAAATCGTCGCTCATTCTTTGATTTCGAATAAGTATAACCTCTGTCTAGTCCGTCTCTCCTCATAAGCCAAACATCTGAACTCAGGAATCAAGCTAGTGAATCTCCTCTGCGCCCCCTTCTGTGGCAATATATATATTTTTTCTCAAGTAAGGAGACCAAAATTCTACATAGTATCCCAGGTGTGATCTCACTTGCAACTTAGACAACTGCAAAAATTACCTCGCTCTATTTAAACTCCATCCCTTTAACATTGAAGGACAAAATTCAATTTGCCTTCTTATTGACCTGCTGCACCTCCAAACCAACTCCTTGATATTCCTGCACAACGACACCCACGTCCCTCTGCATAGCAACTTTTTTGCATTTTTTTACCTTTTAAATAATAATCCTATTGTTATTAATACCAAAATGAATGACCTCAGATTTACCAACATTGTACTCCATCTGCCAGACCCTCGCCCACTCATTTATATTGTCTACATATCGTTGCAGACTTTCAGCATCTTTTGCACAGTTTGCTCTTCCGCCCATTTTAGTATCATCTGCGAATGTTGACACTTGTTCCCCAACTCCAAATCATTTGTGTACAGGTGATACGCAACAAAACAAAAAACGATATAAGCTACGATTAGACCGAAGCATAAAGAGGAAGTGCAATCCCGTTATTCCCAAAGGGAAGTATAATATGGAATTAGTTAAACAAGAAAGTATCAGTTTACTAGAGGATAATTGTGAGTGATCAGCAAGGTAATTACTTCAGTTGACGTTGGTAGAGGCCGGAATGATACGTTTCCAAGTATGTAAAGAACATAAGATGGCATAAGCGAAGTATATTTTCAATTAGAAATGATGCAGCTGTTTATAAATAATTAACATACACACAGCTGCCATTAGTGGCAATATTGCATGACTTTCAATATACAGATTTTTCAATCTGAATTGAGCTGACACACCATCGTTGACTAAAGCAATGTAAATATCAACGTAATTGGAAACCACAAGATAATTGTTTCGGATAACAAAATGTAATTTGTAACCAAAATCAGCCAAAATAAGGAGGGGAACTTTGAAAACACAGAAATTAGAAATCTATCTCAAACACTAATGACATATTCAATTTTGTGCAATGGCCAGATCAAAAAAAAATGAAGTAGTATCAACCTGGCTAATGGAAAGAGTGGGGCAATTAAAAATATAGGAGTATGTTATGAAGAATAATAAAGATTCTATGTAGGATACTGGCAATGAGCCGATGATAACGAAGGCATGAGACCATTTCGCCGAACCAACAGACGGCTGTCAGTAAGGATGGGCAACAACCCTTTCTCCACGAGCGTCCTCACAGCTGGTGCTCTGGAATGCTGTATCCTCAGCCTGTACTCCTTTTACATCTTTGAGTTTATGCCCAAAATCCGTTCCAAATTGGTTTTCAAGTTTGCTGCTGACACCGCTGTTGTGGATCGGGTTTGAAACAATGACCAAATGCAGTGCAGGAAAGAGCAATCTAGGGAACTGAGGCGATGACAATAACTCTCCCTCAATTCAGTAAAATGAAGTGGATAGTCATCGACTTCAGAAAGTGTAGTGGAGGCACAGTCGTGTGGGGTGTAATTAGAAATGTTCGCGTGCATTATGATTTTAAATGTCCCCATCACCAGCAACATTTTCCTATTCCTCCGTTTGATCACCACAGTTAAGATTTTATCTCACCAGGAGACGAAGCAAATTTGACACGTCCGCTACAATTCTTACCAACATCTCTTGTTGCAGCAGAGAAAACATCATGTATGTATGTAATTGAACTCATTATGACTTTTGTTCTCTCCAACACCATAAGAAACTCTAAGTTCCTGAATTAAACCAAGTCTAATCCTCAAACAGCCTCCAATCCATTGACACCATCCAAACGTCCCACTACCTAGGAAAGACAATCAGCATATCCTGGACGTACACTCGTCCAATTTCTTCCACCGCAAAAAAAGATACAGAAGACTGAGATCACATACCGATCGAATCTCAACAGCTTCTTCCCTGGCATCTTCAAACTTTAAAAGCTTCAACCTCATATTAAGTGGATCTGCGTCTACGCACTAACTAATACCGTAAACTATATTCTGCACTCTTTCCTGTCCTTCCATATGTGCGGTTTGCATTGTCTCTGTAGCACACAAGAAATAATACTCTCTGTATACATGTGTCAATGATCAACCGAATCAAATCAACCAATGTTAGACAGCTTGGTCAATGCCTGATTGAGGTGCAACTATTAGATGGGAATAGCTAAGGATCAGATAGCCTGTGATGAACTGCGTGGCAAGAGAATGAAACAATGATTCAGGCCCATATCAACATGAATATAATTGATGTTGCGGAGGAACAGTTTGCTGCTTCTCTCTGGATGCATTGTTGCTGGGAATGGAGGAATGTGCAGTTTACACGAAAGAAAACAGAAAATAAAAAGAAACGATTTTGCTATGAATCTGAAACCAAAATTCTCTACATTCTTTGTTTTCATTTAAGGACCTAATTTCAGAGAGTAAAAATTGCAATACGCGTCCCCCACTTGTCATTAGCCATTTCGTTATGGTATTCTCCATAAGAGCTTCTACATCAGCGGGAAATAAAGTAAGTTAATCCGTCTTGGTAGCATAATCAATTGCGAACTTACCAATCAGTTGATCTTTCAGTCTTTGGATCTCTGAAACAAGACGAAATATTGCTGAGACCTTGAGAGGGGAGAGGGAGAGGGAAATCACCTTACGCAGCATCAGGAAATAAAACTCAAAGCGGAGGAAAAGGTAGTTGGAATGTTGTATATGCATCGATTTTTTTTCACAATATGATGTAACAAAGATACGGCTGTAATATGACGTGTTAATCAAGGCCAGTCAATTCAGCAGCGCAGCCCAGGGCGCAAGTGTGCATTTTTACAGGGCTCAGCAAACCATTAACCTCTACATTCTGGGACAATATGTGGCTAATGTTGGTCGGCAACTTCAGAATCCAGAAGAGAAGCCTTGTTGACGTAAGCGCAGGCTTCGTTAGGTCGGCAAGTTCCCTGCACCCACTCCCGTTCCACCCTGATGTCCGTGTGCCGGGGGAAGGCAGGAAGACAAGTATGAAAAGGACAACTGACAAGTGCTGCCAACGCTGTGAAAATCAATGGAAAGTTCAGGCTCCTTGAAAATCAAGGCATCAAGGCATTCAATTCCAATGTTGTCTGCCAGGGAAAGGCAATACTAAATGGAAGAAAGTCGGAATCCTTTACATTAATTGCCAAATAAAATTAGCCGTCCGAAAGCACGCCGCCGTTTCAAACGCTCGCCCCCTAGTCACTAACAAGTTCCTTGCTACTGTGATGAATGAACCCAGGCCGAGAATTGAAGGAAGCGCTGGAAAATAACTAAAAATATAATGTCCAATCACAAAATGTTGACCACAGTGATGCTCATTTCTCATAGTTGTCTCAACTTCCTATTCGCCGCAGCGGGCCCAAGGCAGTTACGGAGATCAGACTCCGGGCAATAATTCAAGAAACCGAAAGATGTCCTGATTGCTATCCAACGTTGTACTTTCCATATTCCTTGCTGATAGTGACGGAGTGGGCAGTAACCTCTGAGAATCATTTATAGCGTAATCTGCAGGGCTAGTGACCAGCGAGAATGGGAATGATGATTACTATCCATGCTGCTGGCTTTGTATGAGAGTACATCTAACTGAAGTTGCCTCCGACCACAGCTGTATTTTTGAAAAAAATAAAGAAGGCTGAACAGAATATCAGCTGTCATTCTGGAGCTGCTCTTGGGGCTTGAGCGAATTAATGACGCCAGAGAGCTGGTTCGTGTCTCAGAAATTAAGGTGGGCGCGCTTACTCGAAAGATAGACTCTTGACAGCATCTTTCAGACTCTTCAGACAGAGTTCCAAAGACACAAAAAAATGCCCATGCGCACATTGTCTCCAAGCAGCTACAAGCTCTAGACTTCTATTTAGGGGAGGAGCGAGGCCGTGAAGTTCCATCGACTTGGAGGGTATTTCTTCTTTGGGCCCGATTTGAAAAATAACAATACTGGCCGCATCGAGAATGTTTTTTTGATTCACCCACAAAGGTATCCCGGAGGCGGGACGGCTTTGCTGAGCAATCCAACTGCATTTCATTATGCTGTCATCACTGCGGTACTTCCCAGTTCCTTAGAGCAATGCTGATTCTAAAGATGCTTGAGTCTCTTGGCCATTCTCATAGTCCAAAACAAATATCGTAATTGTATGTTTATTTTGCATGCTCAGTAACAAATGCGCGGCATAGTCTACAGCCTACTCTGAGTTATTTTTCAGCGTTAATTTAAGGTTCGCAAGGTAAAATGCACGAAAAAGTCTATATTCCAAGGAAGTTCGGAATGCTATTCAGAGCTAAAATCCTGTTTCTGTTTTGTCTTCTGTAATACCTCTGTCTTTATATCTCAAGTCGTCTTCTGTTGTGATAAAATGAAGAAATATTAAGGCACACATCAAGTATGTTTGACAGTAATGCAGAAAAAATGCGTATTTAAGATGCACTGAAACACTTGATGTTTTATTGAATTACGTTTGTCTTCCCCTAAAATTATATTGACAGCATTACTCGAATTTACTTAACTCTGCACCGTGACGTTGAGAAGTCCATGATCATGCATCCTGTTTTCAAGCTTGTTATGGACTGCTTCTCAGAGTACAACTTCGGCAGAATAAAATCTCCACTAATTTGTTGGGAGAGCCGAGTACATCTCACGAATTCAACCCTGATTGGATAGCCATTTATTTCATCATATATGTTTAATTTGCCTTCCGCTGCCACTAAAATTGTTGTAACAGTGTTGGACACCAATTAGGTTGGCTGCTCATTAAAGTAGCAAATTCGGTATGTGGGCCGTTAGACCTGGTTACCTGATTAACAATTTTGCCTTCCACTTTGTAGCAGATGCGTTGGAATTCACATTACAGGTATCATGGAGACCAGTTCCAGAGAGTAATTAACTTCAAAGTTTGGCGATTAAGACATCTTGAAACAAAAGATGAATGGCCACGGTTAGAAGAATAGTCAATGATATGGAGCGGAAGGCAGCAAGATTGACACACTCATGTTGGCGGGAACTTAAAATTGGACAGGTAGCTCAATAATGAATTGTACCTTTTTTTTTTAAATCCGGTGCTTGTATTTCACTGAGTGTAACTTGAATAAAGATTGTTGCAAGATTGAAACAGTCACGTTGGCGGGAACTTAATAAATGGGCAGATAAATAAATAATGATTTGTACCTTTGTCTTTTAAATTGGTGCTTTTATTTGAGTGTAACTCGATTATTGTGTAATGTTTGTGTTGTGTAAATTTAACACCTTTGCAAGTTTATGTATATATCAGGACAATCAGTCAAAGCAAATTTGTTAAATTAAACTCTGCTGAAATATTAGGACAGATGGCTTACTTAGAAACATAGGAACGTAGAAAATTAATTCAGAAGGAGGCTATTTGGTCCTTCGCACCTCTTCATCCACTCATCACAATCCTGGCCGATCATCCAAATTAACAGCCTGATTATGACTTCTCCACATAACCTTTGATCTCTTCGCGAATAGTATTATATCTAGCCACGATAGGACAATGCTTAGCACTGCGACTTCAGAGCTCCAGGGACCTCGGTACGATTCCTAGCTTGAGTCACTGTCTGTGTGGAGTTTGCACATTTTTTTTTCGTGACTGGGTGGGTTTCCTCCGTGTGCTCCGGTTTCCTCCCACAATCCAAACATTTGCGGGTTAGGTTGATTGGCTATGCTAAAATTTGCTCCTCAGAGACGTGAGGTGCGTAGGGTAGAGCGATTAGCGGTAAAATATGTAAGGATATGGGAGATGGGACTACGGTCGGAGTAGAATGCCCTCCTTTTGCATTTTACTGTTTCTACTATTTCTAGCTGTTTGCTGCATAGATTCCATATTCTGGTATCAATTATTTGATGTGATAATGAATTCCACAGGCTCATCACTCTTTGAGTGAGAAAATGTCTCCTCATCTCCGTCCTAAGTCTTCAGACTGCGAGCTCCGTTTTTGTATCATCCCAGGTGCATTCCCCATTCTTCTACTCTGTCTACTCCTGTTAGAATTTTCTAAGAGCCTGTGGGATTCCTCCCTATTTGCATGAGCTTCAGTGAAAACATCCGAACCTAATCAATGCCAAGGAGAAGGAAACATGCTAAAGGGAGGGTGAGACATCCATGGCTGATGGGGCATGTCAAGCACAGCATTAAACGAAAAAAAACATACAAAATGACGAGGATTTTTGGGAAACCAAAGATTAGGATACCTTTAAAAGCAAGCAGATGACAACTAAAAAGAAACAATAAGAGAGAGGAGGGGCGGTGGGAATGGGGTGTGTGCAGAAGGTGCAATACGAGTGTAGGCTAGCTAGTAATATAAAATAAGAAGGGAAACCTTTTTTAGTATCTAAAAAAAAAGTATGAGAGAGGCAAGAACAGTTACTGGACCACTGGACAATGCAGCTGGAGAAATAATAATAGGAAACAAGGAAATGGCAGAGGAACTGCCATTCATCCCAATGCAATGGAAGACATCATGGGGATAACAGAGCTCCAGGAGAATCGGAGCGCACTGATGAGCATAGTGAACATCATAAAGGAGAACTTCATGGGGCAAATGAAATGTCTGAACGTGGATAATTCACCTCGACCGGATGAACCACACTCCAGGGATGTAATACAAATAGCGGAGGCATCCTGGAGGCATTGGTGCAATCTTTCAGGAATTACTGGAGGCAAGAAGAGGACCAGAGTACTGGAAAGAAGCTAATGTGATACCACTGTTTAAGGCGGGAGGGAACAACAGATGGGAAATTATGGGTGGGCTAACCTGACTTTGTTCATTGGCAAGATTTTAGAGTACAATAACAACGAGTAATAACGGAGAGTACTTGGAAATGCATAACAAAATAGGGTGTAGTTAGCAAGGCTCAGTCAAAGGGAGTTCATGTCTCACAAATCTGTTATAGTTCTTTGAAGAAATAAAAAAAAGTTCGATAAAGGAAAACAAGTGGATGTTATTTATTCAGATTTCTAAAAAGGTCTTTAATAAAGTGGCGCATAGGAAATTGCAAAATAAGTTGAAAGCCCATAGCATTAAGGCTCAACAAGAAATGGATGGATGATTGGCTGACTAGCAGAGTGCAAAGAATGATGATAAAGTGATCTAGAACAAAAGAACAAAGAAAAAACAGCATGGGAAACAGGCCTTCGGCCCAACGAGCCCGCACCGCCACTCTGATGTTCCCACCTCTACCCGTGATCCCTGTCTATGTTTATAGATCTATGCTTTAAGAACGAAATTTGAGACAATTTAGGGAGAATTTGTTTTGCCAATTAGCCTAAGAGCACATCGTTGGAATGTGGGACGATGGCAGCATCCTGATAAACCTCCTCTGCACTCTCTCCAGACTCTCCACGTCCTTCCGGTAGTAAGGCGACCAGAACTGGACGCAGTGTTCCAAATGAGGTCTAACCAACGTTTTATACAACTGCAACATTGAAGGCCAGCTCTTGTACTCTATACCCCTTCCTATAAAGGCTAGAATACCGCATGCTTTCTTCACAACCTTCTCCACCTTCTCTGCCACTTTCAGAGACTTGTGCACCTTCACCCCCAGGTCCCTCTGTGTTTCTATACTCTTAGTAGTTCTACATTTTATCATATATCTCCCCCTCTACATTCTTTCTCCAAAAATGCATCACCTCGCATTTATCAGGATTGAATTCCATCTGCCATCTATCTGCCCAAGCTACCAGCCTATGTCCTGCTGCATCTCCTGACAATGCTCCTCATTATCCTCAAATCCAGCCATCTTTGTATCGTCTGCAAACTTGCTGATCACTCCACTTACTCCCTCTTCCAAGTCATTTATATATATTACAAATAGAAGAGGTCACATACCGAGCCTTGCGGCATACCCCGAGTGACCGACCTTGAGCTAGAAAAACATTTTTCCACTTTTACTCACTGTTTCGTATTACTAAGCCAGTTACTTATCCAACTAGCTACCTGTCCTTGTATCCCATGAGCCCTGACCTTCTCAACTAACCTCCCATGAGGGACTTTGTCAAACGCCTTACTGAAATCCATATAGACGACATCAACGGCTCGCCCTTCGTCGACTGCTTTCGTCACCTCCTCAAAAAATTCTACCAGATTCGTAAGGCACGACCTCTCCTTAACAAGCTGCGTATCCTTAATCAGATCGCAACGCTCTAAGTGCCTATACATCCTGATCTGATTCAGGATGGCGACTGCTCTCCATCTGTGTGCTTCAGAGTTCGGTACTTTGTACCCAACTTTTCACAATATACTTCAAGGTTTAGAAAAAGTACTTGAAGGCATTATTGGTGAGCTTGCAGAGAATACAAATACATAGAGACAGAGAGAGAAAGAGAGAAAGAGAAAGAGAGAGAAGTAGTATTGAGGAAACGAGCAATGACGGGGTAGGGGTGCTGCAAAGAACTTGTACCCGTTAGGAAAGTGGGGAACGAATTGGAAGGTAGAATACAATGCGGAAAAGTGTTAGTTTATGCACTTTGCAAGGAGGAATGGAGGGATAGACTATTGTCTACATGGGAAAAGTTGGGGAATTAGGAGCACCAAGTGAGTTGGGAATCCTTGCACGATACAGATTTGTTGTAAATCCAGAGAGAAGTTCATTTGTTCTTCTTTGTTGAATTTGTTAATTGTGTAACAGCACACCACAAGGGCCAACTGAAATAACTTGTCAGATGCCTGTGAGCCTACAAAAGATTCCCTTCAATTATAAACGTGTCTCCAATCCTACGAGTACTTCTCATAGAAGGCCAGAATCCGGAGTGTCAGTAAGTCTGACAGTACTTATACACAAATGAGACTGCCTGACTGTGCAGGTAATCATTACCAAAATCACGAAGCTCATACTTCAAGAGGCTTTCCTCATTGTTATCATTACACCTACGCTGGTTTCATATGATTTTCGTTAAGGAAGGCGTCGAAGCCAAGCTCTTTCACTTCAAAAATGTTTCAATGGCCAGTCGTAACCCATCTTTACTATTCCACACAACTACTGAGCTTCAAATAGCCCTTGTTATTTTAAAGTACACAATTGCATGGAGATATACAATCGGAATAAAAGTGCCAATGTTAGAACCTCTCTACTTTCCATGTAATTGTGGCACGTCTTCGCATATCCTGCCTCCCCAATAGGTTCATTGCTGCATGCCACGTTCGATCAGTTGTTGGTCAAATGCAACCCCATCTTCGCCAAGTGATATTATGTCAGTGTCGATTTACAATTCAGGAATACTTGTAACATCATGACAAAACAAAAATGAAAGTTACTGCCGTATTTCATTTGGCTTACGAGCTTTTTGCAGGTCCTCTTTTAGTTTCCTTATTTCTGACGGAGAAAACAAGAAATATATCTTCAGCTACAGCCGACGATTTGTGTGGCAACTTGCTGCATCGTCCGAAATAAATAATCCAAATGTTATGATATTGCATGTAATTTACTGCAATGCTGCAAATGAAAAATAACTGATCACTCTACGTCCGCCTTTCTTCTTGCACATTTCATTCAGTCACGAAGATTAGCACTAATAATTATAATTATTAGACTGAATCTGCTCTCAAACACTTAAGGCATCAGTTAACGAAATAGCGTCCTTTTAATTAAATTGATTTTGTAACTAATGACTAAAATATTTCAAAATCTGCATGCAAACGCTGGCATGCGTTCCCAAGCCTATCAGATTTCAAAGCAAGATATTACCTGAAACTCCGGCTCCTTTTGTTCAATTGCATCAGTGAAATAAAATGATAAAAAATGTCAAAATTGTTGCTACCAATGAATAGCTAAAAAAAATCATCACACATGCTATATGAAATGCAATGCAGAATACCGAGCACATCTTTCGTTGATATATTGACGTTACTCAGAGCGTTCACATACATTTCCTGACTTCAACATCAGTCATGTTCTTCTCCTTGGTGAATAGCAATTCGAAGCACTCATAACAGGTCAGACCCGCTTGCTGTGGCCCTCACGTATGAATTCCCTCCGTTGTCGCTGAGTGGGCCTAATCGTTCTCGTGGTCCCATCATATGCATAAAAAAATCTTGGCACTCTCCTTGATCCTATTTGCGAAAAAAAAAATACATTGATTGGCCTCCTTTAGGCCTCCTGATTTCGTGCCTAATTTCCCCCCTGCTCTCTCTATACTCCTCAAGGGTTTCATCAGTATTGATTACATATTCGCATGCCCCCCCTTTAGCATGTTCTCTAGTCGATTGCCTGTAGAACGTCTCTGACAGGGTAGTTGTCCCTCTGTAATTCCTAATGAAAGAAACAAATGTATCTTATCGTTGACTCCTCTAGTATGCCTTACCTGTCTAGAAATATATAATAATTCTTAATCAATGTTGCCAGATGTTCCACTTTTTCCAATTTTCTGTCTTACCAGAACACCAATTGTCAAGAAGTATTTCGCTGGCAAATATTTTGCTTTTAAAATCCCACCTCAGCTATCGTCACAAATGATTTTTACTTTGCTTTTGGTCGAACTGATTTTTTTTTTATCCAGCCACAGTGTCTGGATATAGAAATGTACTACATGGTTGTCTTTGCCCTTAGTTCGAAATAATATTTAACATTTATTTCTGAAATGCTAACACAGTGAGTATGTCCCTTTCCAAGTTTCCATTTTGGTTTATTGTAAAATACTTTACTCTAGCAAGTCCTGACTAAGTTTTTTTTTTAACCACAAGTGCAATTAAGTCAGATATGTTTAGAATAGGCAGTCGTTTCTAATATTATCTTTCAGTCTTCGATTTATTGATATGAGGGAACATCGCTGAGCACCACCGCAGAAATGTGCGAGAAGGATGGAAATAGGATGGAAATTAGAAGATGTATTAAGTAATTCAGTCCTTCAAGAGACCCAAGTCCCTCTGCACAGCAGTTTGTTGCATTTTTTACCATTCAAATAATAGTCCATTTTGCTGTTATTGCTACCAAAATGAATGACCTCACATTTACCAACATTGTACTCCGTCTGCCAGCCCCTCGCCCCCTCACTTAGATTATCTATATCCTTTTGCAGACTTTCAGCATCTTCTACACAGCTTGCTTTTCCACCCATTTTAGTGTCATCTGTGATTTTTGACACATACTCTTGCTCCCCAATTCCAAGTCATCTGTGTACACGAGATACACAACAACAAAAAAAAACGATATGAGTTACGGTTAGACCCAAGCATAATGAAAGAAAGTATAATCCCGTGACCCTGAAAGGAAACTATAATATAGAACCAGTTAAGTAAGAAATTATCAGTTCAAGTGAGGATATGTGTGTGACCAACACGGTAGTTACTTCAGAAGACGTTGGTGAGGCGGGAATGATACGTTTTCAAGTGTAGCATTTGTTATAGAACACAATATGACATAGCTTACATATTTTCATCAGGTAAAGTATATTTTCAATTATAAATGATGCAGCTATTTATAAATAATGAATATCCACTAAGCTGTCATTAGAGACAATATTACATGGGTTTCAAAATGCAATTCTTCAATATGAATTGATTTGACTCACAATCATCGACTAAAGCAAAGTGTAAACGTGATTGGAAGTCACAACACAATTATTTCGGATATCAAAACGTAATTTGTGGCCAAAATCAACCAGAATGATAAGGGAACTTTGAAAATTCAGAAATTCGAAATGTATCCCAAACCCGAGTGACATATTCAATTTAGTGCAACTAGTGCAATAATTTAGTGCAGACCAAATAAAAACAAAAGATGTATCTGGCTGGCTTAAGCAGAGAAAGGGTGAGAAATTTTAAAACGATAGGTGTATGGTATGAAGTTCAACAAAGATTCCGTGTAGGATACTAGCAATGAGCCGATCATAGTTCAAACACAGGGCATTTTTCCCAACCAACAGGCCGCCGCCAAAAAGAGTGGGCAACAACCCCTTCTCCATGATTGTCCTCACCACTAGTGCTATGGAAGGCTGTGTCCTCAGTTCCTTTCCATACTCCTCATACACCTTTGACTGTACGGCCAAAAGCCGATCCAACTTGGTTTTCAAGCTTGCTGCTGATACCCCTGCTGGGGATCGGATTTAAAACAATGGCCAGATGCAGTGCAGGAAAGAGGAATGTAACCTAGGGAACTGAGAGGACGACAGTAACCTTTCCTTCAATGTCAGCAAAATGAAATGGATGGTCATCGACTTCAGGAAGCAAAGTGGAGTTATGGGCTTGTCTACATCAATGATTTGGAAATGGAAATGTTCGTGAGCATCAAGTTTTATAGATGTCCAGATCACCAACAAAAAGTTCATGTTCCTCCATGTGGGTACCATATTTAAGACAGCTCACTACTGCCTCTACCCCACCAGGAGACAGAGCAAATTTGACATGTTCTCTACAATTCTCACCAACATCTCTTGTTGCAACAAAGAAAACATTGCATATGTTTGTAATACAGCTTATTGTGGCTTCTGCTCTGTTCAAGATCATAAGAAACGTTAAGGGTCTAATTCTGAAACTAGCCTCCGATCCATTGACACTGTCCAAACTTTCCCTCGACTGAGGAAAGACATTCAGCATATCCATGGGTTTCAGGCACCTTGCATATACATTCTTCCAACTTCTCTCAACGCGAAAAAGATACAGAAGTCTGAGAACATGTACCAATCGAAACTCAACAGCTTCTTCTTTGCTACCTTCAGGCTTTAACAGGATCTACTTTACATCAAGTTGATCTGGCTCTACGCCCTGTGATGTACATTCTGCATCTTTCCTGTCTTCCATATGTACGATTTTCATTTTCTCTGTAGCACTCAAGGCAGAATATTTTCCCTGTATACATGTGAGAATGATCAGTCAAATCAAATCAGCCGATGATTAGACAGCTCCGTCAGTTGTCGGATTCAAGCACAACTATGAGATGGGACTATCTAACGATCAAATAGCCTGTGACGAACATGACAAGGCATTGATTCAGTGATTCATTCCTATATCAAGGGTGAATATAATTGATCTTGAGGAGGAAATGTTTTTTTTCCTTGTCTCTGGAGGCATGGTTGTTGGGATGGGAGGAATGTGCAGTTTACAGGGAAGAGAAAACGAGAACATAAAAACAATTTCGTTATGAATCTGAAACCAAAATTACCTGCATGTCCTTCATTTTCATCTAGGGTCTTAATTTTAGAGAGTAAAATTTGCAATACCCGTTCACCACTTGCCATTAGCCATTTCGGTAAGTTATTTTTCCATAAGAGCTTCTACATCACCTGTAAATGAAGTAAGTTATTTTGACTTGGTAGCATAATCAGGCAGCGAACTCACCAATCAGTTGGTCTTTCAGTCTTTGAATTTCTGAAATAAGATGAAATACTGCTCAGACCTTGAGAGGGAAAAAAAAACATCGCCATTCACCGTATTGAAAAAAATCTAAAGAGGTCGAAACAGTAGCTGGAATGGTGTATATGTATCTATATTTCTTAATATAATGTAATATAATAAGGGTTGCAATTATAATGTATTAATCAAGGATATCAATTCAGCAGCATAGCCAAGGGCGCAAGGGTTCATTTTTAAACGGCTCAGCAAACTATTAACAGCTGCATTCTGGGACAACACGTGGCGTCCATCGGTCGTCAACTTCAGGATCCAGAAGAGAACACTTTGTGCACGTACGCGCAGACTTCTATGTGTCGGCAAGTTCCCTGCACACATACTCGTTTCATTCCGATGCCCCTGTACCGGGGAAAAACTGGGAAGACAAGTATCAAAAGGACAACTGACAAATGATGCCGTCGCTATTAAAATTAATGGAAATTTCAGGCTCCTTGAGAATCAAAGTATCAAGGCATTCCATTCGCATGTTGTCTACCAGTGAAAGGCAATTAATAAAGGGAAGAAAGTCAGATTCCTTTTCATTAATTGCCAAATAAAATTAACCGTTCAAAAGCACACCACTGTCTCCCCAACCCTCAATGTCACTGCCACGTCCCTTGCCGCTGTGGTGAATGAGCCCACGCCGAGAATGGAGGGGAGCGCTGGAAAATAACTAAAATATAAGGTCCAATCATAAAATGCTGCTCACAGTGATATTCGTCTGTCAGTAATTGTCTCAACTTCCTACTCGCCGCAGCCCGCCCATGGCAGTTACGGATGCATTTCAGACTCCGGGCAATAAACCAGGAAACCCAAACATGCTCTGTTGCTATCCAACGTGTAGTTTTTGTATTGCTTGTTAATAGTGACGGAGTGGGCAGGGACGTCTGAGAATCATTCATAGCGCAATCTGCAGGGCCGGTGACCAGCGGGATTAGGAATGATGATTAATATACATGTTGCTAGCTTTTTATGAGAGTACGTCTAAATGAAGTTGTCTCCGACCATAGCTGTATCTTGAGAGAAAAAAAAGGCTGAACGCTATTTCAGCTGATAATCTGGAGCTGCTGTTGAGGCTGGAACCGGGTTCCAAGTGACGTCAGCGGCAATCGACCTCCATCTTAGTGGCAGCAAAGCAGCGGGAAAGAGCGGTGCTGGGGGCCGGTGCTTGAAGATGTCAGTCTCGTGCAACGCACTGGACTGCAAGAACCGCTTCAAAAAAGGTAGCGGTATCATTTTTCACAGGTTTCCTATTTCAAAACTAGACGCCATCAAAGAGAGCAACTCTTTGTAGTTGTCACTTCACAAAATATTTCTGAGGCTTGAGCAAATTAATGACGTGGACGAACTGGCTCGCTGCCTCAGAAATTAATGTGGACGCGTTTAATCGAAAAGTAGACTTGTGACAATATCGTTCAGGCTCTTGAGACGGAGTTCCAAAGGCACTGAAAAACGTCATACGCGCACGGTCTCCAAGCAGCTATCAGCTGACTTCTAATGGGGAAGGGACGAGGCCGAGAAGTTCCATCGGCCTGGAGAGCATTTCTTCTTTGGGCCCGATCTGAAAAACAGTAATAATAATAATAATCACATCAAGAATGTTGTTTCGATTCATCCACAAAGGTAACCCGGAGTCGGTACTGCTGTGCTGAGCAATCCATACATATTTCACATATGCTGTCATCACTGCGCTACTTCCAAACTCCACAAACCAATGTCGTCTCTAAAGATGCGCGAGTGTATTGGCCAACCTCATAGCCCACTCAAATGTCACAATTTTGTTTATTTTGCGTGATCAGTAACAAATGAGCGGCGCAGCCTACACCCTATTCTGAGTTGTTTTTTTTTTAATTGTTAACTTAAGGGTTAACAATTTCTTACTGCAAGTTGTTAACTGCAAGGTAAAATCCACAAAAAAGTCTATATTCCAATAAAGTTACTGCCTGACATTCACAGAGCTAAAATGCAGAACTTTGTCTCCTGTAAGTACCTCTGTCTTTATATCTCAGGTCGTCTTCTGTTGTGATAAAATGAATAAATATTAAGGTTCACGTCAGGTGTGTTTGACAGTAATTCAAAAAAATGAATGTAAGATGCGCTGAAGCGCTCTATGTTTCATTGAAATCACCTTTTTCCCCCAAAATTATACAGACAGCGTTTGACTTATTTACTTGACTCTACACCATGATGTTGAGAAGTTCATGACATACATCATATTTTTCAGTTTCTTTTTATGGGCTGCTTCTCAGTGTACAACTTCGGCAGAGTAACTCCAAAAACTTGCTGAAAGATCCGAGTACATATCACGCAAATGTTGAATTCATTGGATAATCATTCATTCCATCGTTTATGCCTTCCGTTAAATTGCCTTCCGCTGCTACCAAATTTGTTGCCACGGTGTTATCGACCTAATTAGGCTGTCTACTCATTAAAGTAGCAAATTGGCTGTGATGCGCCCTTAGACATGGTTTGCTGCTGAGCAGTTTGCCTTCTACTCTGTCGCAGATGTGTTTGAATTCATGTTACAAGTAGCATCTAGACCAGTTCCAGAGAGTAATTAGCTTTAGGGTTTGGCGATTAGGGCATCTAGGGAAGAAAAAAAGATGGATGGCGGCGGTTATAAGAATTATCAATGAAGTGGGGCGGAAGGCAGCAAAATTGGAACACTCATGTTGACGTGGACTTAATAAATGGACAGTTAGTTAGGAATTGTACCTTTCCTTGTTAAATTGGGTGTTTTTATTTCGATTATTATGTAATGATTGTATTCCGTAAACTCAATACCTTGACAAGTTAATTCATTTATATAACGATAATCAGTCAAAACAAATTTGTGAAATTAAACACTGTTGAAATGTTCGCACAGATAGCTTACGCAGAAACATAGAAGATCGAAGCAGAAGGAGGTTACTTGCTCCACTTCAGCCATTCATCACGATCCTGGCCGGTATCCAAATTAACAGCCTGATTACCTCTTCTCTACGTAACCTTTGATCCCATTCGCGGAAAGCGTTATGTCTAGCCATGGCACGGTAGCACAAAGGTAAGCACTGCTGCTTCACAGCCCTAGCGACATGGGTATGATCCTTGGCTTGGACCAGTGTCTGTGTGGAGTTTGCACATTCCCCTCGAGTCTGTGTGGTTTTCCTTCGGATGCTCTGGTTTCCTCTTACAGTCCAAAGATGTGCAAGTTAAATGATTAGCCATGCTAAAGATTTTTCCTTACAGTCGTGAGATGCGTAGGTTAGAGTTATGAACGGGCAAATATGTGAGGATATGGGGGTGGGAGATGGGATTGCCTTCGGTAAAGATTGGATGGGCCGAATGGCCTGCTTCTGCGCTATAGGGTTTCTAGTATTTCTAGCCGCCTGCTGCAGCAATTCAATATTCTGGTATCAACTATTTGATGTGGCAATGAATTTCACAGCCTCATCACACTTTGAGTGAGAAAATGTCTCCTCATCTCCATCTTACATCCTCAGACTGCGAGCTCTGGTTTTAGATCATCCCACCGTTCGGGTGCATCCTCCACTCATCTACTCTGTCTAGTCCGGTTAGAATTTTCTAAGTCTATATGAGATGTCTTCCTCATTTGCCTGGACTCCAGCGGAAACATCCTAACCTAATCAATCCCATGGAGGAGGAAGCACGCTCAAGGGAGGACGAGATATCCATGGCTGACAAGGCAAGCAAAGTACAATATTAAACGAAAGGAAAAAAAAAAAAGTGACGAGGATTTGTGGGAAACCAAAAGATTAGGATGCCTTTAAAAACGCGTAGATGACAACAAAATATAGCAATACGAGGGGCAGAAGATGAAATGTGAGTGTAAGCTAGCTAGTAACATAAAATAGAATGAGAACTTTATTTTTACAATATATAAAAAAGAGAGAGGCAAAAATAGCCACTGGACAATGAAATTGGGAGAAGTAATAATAGGAAAGAAGGAAATGGCGGAGGAACCGCATAGATAATTTGCATTAATCTTTACGATGGAAAACATCATTGGGATGGCAGAGGTCCAGGAGAATCGGGAACACGGACATGTGTAGTGGCCATCATTAAGGAGAAGTCCTGGGGCAACTGAAAGGTCTGAATGTGGATAAGTCACCTGGACCTGTGATCCACACTCCAGGAATCTAAAAGTGATAGCTGAGTAAATTGTGGAGGCATTGGTGTGATCTTTCAGGAATTCTTGGAGACAAGGAGAGGCCCAGAGCACTAGAAATTAGCTAATGTAACACCACTATTTAAGGCGGGAGGAAACAACACACAGGAAATTAAAGGCTAGTTAGCCTGCCTATGTTCATTGGCAAGATTTTATAGTCCATTAATAAAGATCAGATCGGGGAGTACTTCGATATGTACAATAAAATAAGGTGCAGTGAGCACGGTTCCGTTAAGGGGAGCTCACGTCTTACAAATCTGTTAAAGTTATTTGACGAGATAAAAGAAGAAAAACAAAATAAAGTAAAACCGGCCAATGTTATTTATTCAGATTTCTAAAAGGCCTTTAATAACATGCCGCATAAGAAACTGCAAAATAAGTTGAGAGTCCATACTATTAAGACGAAGAAATGGATAGAGGATTGGCTGGCTGGCAGAGTGCAAATAATGGGGATAAATGGGTTTGTTTGAAGGTGGCAACTGATGACTATTTGTGGGCGTCAGAGTTTAGTGCTTTGAAACCAATTTTTCACAATATACTTCAACGTTTTGGAAAATGTAACTGAAGGCATTGTTGCTAAGATTGCAGAGGGTACAAAGACATATAGAGGGACAGGTAGTATTGAGCAAACAAACGGTGACGGGGTATGGATGCTACAAAGGACTTGTAGAGATTATGAAAGTGGGGAAAGAATTGGCAGATAGAATGCAATGTGGAGAAGTGTGAGTTTATGCACTTTGCAAGGAGGAATGAAGGCACAGACTATTTTCTACATGGGGAAATCCTTAGGAAATCAGAAGTAGAAAGGGATTTGGGAGTCCTTGTACGATATAGTTATGTTATTAAACCCGAGAGGCTGTCATATTGTTTATCTGTGTGTGTGTGTGTGTGTGTGTGTGTGTGTGTTTCTCATTCACATAACAGCACACTACGTGTGTCACTTTGAATAATTCGTTAGATGCCTATGAGCCTCCTCAAGATTGTCTTTAATTATAAACGTGTCTCCAATCCGAAGAGTGCTTCTCATAGAAGGCCAGAATCAGGGGTGTCAGTATGTTTGACAGTACTCGTAACATACGCAGGTGAAACTGCCTGTCTGGGTGGGTAATCATTACCACAGTCATGGAGCTCATACTCCAAGGGGCCGTCCTCATTTGGGGTCATTGCACCTACTCCGGTCTAATTTGATTTTGGAAGGAAGGCGTTTGTGCTAAAATCTCTCTGTTCAAAATGTTTCAATGACCACTCGTCATTCAAATGTGTCCTTACAGACAACCTACTGAGGTTCAGTAGCCTCTTGAAACATTTTAATGTTTCAGATTTTTTGGAGATATACAAACAGAAAGGGAAAAGTGGCCAATGTCAGCACCTCTCAATGATCTTCGTAATTCTGAAACGCTTGTGCATCCCCTGCCTTCCCCGGAGCATTCATTTCAGCATTCCATTTCTGACCAGCTGTTGGTCAAATATGCCCATATCTTCCTCAAGTGATGTTGTGCCAATTCTGACCGATTATCTAACTCAGGGGTATTTACAACATCAAGACAAAACAAAAATGAAAGTTACTGCTGTATTCAATTTGGCTTACGGGCTTTTTGCAGTTCCTCTTTTATTTTCCTTATATCTGGCGGAGGAAACAGGTTATATATATTCAGTTACAGGCGAGAATTTTATGTGGCAACTGATGAAAAGGCATTTGCTGCATCTTCCGAAATGCATAATCCAAATATTATCATATTGCATACAGTAACTGCTATACTGCAAATGAAAAAATAAATATCATTCCCTGTCCGACTTTCTTTCAGTACATTTTATTGAGTCACTAAAAATTAGCATTAATAATGGCAATTATTATCTGAATCCACTCTCAAACACTTAAGACATCAGATAACGAAAGACATCAGTTAAAATAAATTGATCTTACATTAGTGACTACAATATGTCAAAATCAGCGAGCGAGCACTGGCAAATGTTCTCATGTCTATCAGAATCCAAACAAGATATTACCTCCAGCTGCTGTTGTTCAATTAAAACATGGAAATAAAATGATAAAATAAGTCAATGAATAGCCGAAATTTTATTACACGTCATAAATAATGCAGGATACTCAACACACCCTCCTTCGATTTATTGACATTCGTCAGAGTGTTCATATACATCCCTGACCTCAATATAAGTAATGTCCTCCTCTTTGGTGAATAGCAATTCAAAGTACTCATTACAGGTCTCACCCACTTATTGTCTCTCCATGCATAACGTCCCACGTTTGTCGTTGAGCGGGCTTAGTTTTTCTTTCTCTTGCTATCTTCATGGTTCCATTATATGCATAAACACACCTTGGGACTCCCCGTTATGCTTCTTGTGAAGACATTTCATGGCCCCCTTTAACTCTCCTATTTTCCTGCCTATGTGCTCTATAATCCTCAAGAGCTTCATCAGTTTTAATTTACATTCTCATATGCAGCCATTGCCTCTCACCCCCCACCACCTCACCACCACCAACACCACCCCCCCTCCCTCCTTCAGCCCCAAACTCTCCAGTTGATCGCCTGTAGAATATTTCTGACGTGGTTATTGTACCTCCAAAATTTCTGATGACAAAGCAAATTTATTTTATCCATGACTCCTCTATTACATCAACTGTCTAGTAAGTTAAAACAACTCTTAATCAATGTCGCCAAATGTTCCACTTTTTAAAATCCTCTATCATACCTGAACACCCAATGTCCAGACGTATTTCGCTGGCAATCGTTATCAGTTTTGAATCAGACCTCAGGTATCGTCAGAAATTTTTACTTTGCTGCAGATTGAACTGTTTTTTTTTTATCTAGCCGCAGCGTCTGGCAGGTATAAAAATGTACGACTTACTTGATATTGCCTTTCTTTCAACATATTGGTGCTCCGTCAAAAAAAACAATATTTTTCTTAATCTATTCTTACATTTATTTTTTGAAATACTAATACAAGTATATTTTCCTTTCTGAGTTTCCATTTTGGCTTATTGTAAAATCCTTTATAGTTGCACGTCTTTATGAGGCATTTTTGGACCACAAGTGCAATTAAGCCAGGTATGGTTGGGACAAACAGTTGTTTCCAAAATTCTTCGGCCTTGAATTTATTGGAATGACAATTATAGAGACGTATAGGGAAGATAGAAATATACACGTTTGGACAGACTTTAAGTAATTCAGCCCACCAATCTCGCTCCATCATTTTATACGACCCTGCATGATTTCCGTCTGGCTTTTCCCCATAACTCTTTATTCCGTTTTTGATCAAATGTTTATGCATCTCATTCTTGAATCTATAAACTGACATTCATTTCCTTTACTGTACTGATCATTGAAATGAAAATCTGAGGGTAGAAACACAACAGAGTCACAAATACAAGATGGAAGTACCTGAGGATATGATAGTTTGTGACGAAATACATGACATGGCATTGAAACAATGATTAATTCCGTTAAGAATGCCAAATCATAGTGAACAATTGATCTTGCTATTGAACCGCTTTCTCATTTACGTTGGAGGCGTTGTTTCTGGGAAGGGAGAAGTGTGTAGTTGCAGAAAAGAAAGAAAATAAAAAATGATTTTGTTGTGAATCTGCATTGTCTTTGATTGCATGCCTTTCAATTTCCAGCCAAGTTTTCAGAGAGTACAAATGACAATACTCGGACCCCCACTTCCCATGAGCCATTTCAGCACATTGTCCTCCATAAGGTTTTCTACATCAGCTGCAAATAGAGTAAGTTAATTCATCTTACTTGCATGATCAAGCAGCGAACTCACCATACAGTTCGTCCTTCAATCTTTGAATCTCTGAAACAAGTTGAAATACTGCTGAGACCTTGAGGAAAAAAGAACCGCCCTTCACTATATCACAATAAAACAAAGAGGGGGAAATAGTAGTCTGGATACTTGACTTATAAGTAGACCCATTAAGATCTGGGATGACACTAGATAGCTAGCTATATCACCTTCGATCTAAACTCATGTTCCTCAATCAAGATCAGTGGGCCCTTGACTGGGTTCCACTAGAGGTAGTCAAAACCGTCGACGAGCAACGTAAAGACTCGAACAAGGCACTCAATGAGTGTGCTAAAATATCTATGATCTCATAATATAATTTAATATAAATACGTCTGTAATTATAACGTCTTTATCAAGACCAGTCAATTCAGTGGCCTAGCCTAGGGCACATGGGTACATTTTTACAGGGCACAGCAAGGCATTAAGCCCCACATTTTGGGACAGTATGTGGCTTCCTGGTATGGATCCTAGAAGAGAGCGTTTTTTTTTGCACAGATGTGCAAGCTTTCATGGATCCGCAAGTTCCTTGCACCCTGGTCCGATTCAGCCCCATGTCCTTGTACCAATGGGAAAGCAGGGAAGACAAGTATCAAAAGGATAACTGACAAGTGTTGCCATCGCTGTGAAAGTTAATGGAGGAGTTCAGGCTCTTTGAGAAGCAGAACATCAAGTTATTTAATACGCATGTTGTCCGCCAGTGAAAGATAAGATTAAAGGCAAGAAAAGCAAAATCCTTTTAATTAATTTTCATATAAAATTAAATATGTGAAGTAAAACTATTCATAAGCGCACTGCCGTCTCAATTCCCCAAACAGCCTCCCCACGCCCCACCTTCTCCAACGCCACGAACCCGCTCCTTGCTGCTGCAGTTAGTACGCTCAGGCTGAGAATGCAGGGGAAGGCTAAAAAATAGTTAAATCTACATGGTCCAAACAGGAAATACTGCTCATAGTGACACTCATTTGTCACTGATTGTCTCAACAATAATTGCTGTCTATACTGCTGGTTTTACGAGAGTAGGTCTAAATGAAATTGCCTCCGATCACAGCGGTAGCTTCAAAAAATAAGGAAGGATATTACAGTTACCAATTTGGAGCCGCGCTTGGGGGTTGAGCGTGTTAGTGACGCGGGAAAACTAGCTCGCTTCCTCAGAAATTAATGCGGGCGTATTTAAGCGTAGAGTTATGACAAAACCGTTCCGGATCTTGAATCGAAACTCCAAAGGCTTTTAACAATGCCATACGCAGACTGCCTCCAATCGCCTATCAGCTCTCGGCTTCTGATTGGGGCAGAAGGGAGGCCGGGAAGTTCCTTCGACTTTGCAGAGAGATTCTTACTTGGTCCCGATCTGAAAAATAATAATATCTGGCCATATCCAGAATGCTATTCCGGTACGCCCACGCAGGTAACCCGGAGAGTTTGCTGAGCAGTTCAGGTGGTTTTCAGATATGCTGTCAGCATTGCGCTAATACCAACTTCAGCGTTGTTTACAAAGGTACAGGAGTATATTGGCCATCTTCATATTCCACTCAGATGTCGCAATTTTATGTTTATTTTGCAGGGATAATAACAAATGCGCGGCCCACCGTACTGCCTACACTGAGTTACCTTTTAAGTGATAATGTGAGGGATTGCGTAGTAAAATCCGTGTGAAAGTTTATGTTGTAACAAAGTTATTCATTCATATTACTATTCACAGAGCTAAACATTCAATTTCTGTTTTGTTCCCTGTACCTCTTTCTTTATATCTCAGGTTATCTTCTGTTGTGATAAAATGAAGACATATATTGAGACTGGTGGCAAATGTAATTTTGACCGTAATTCAAAATAAAGCGTATCTAAAATATGCTGAAGAATTCAATGTTTCATTGAAATTACGTTTTTCTTTAAAAGTATATTGACAGCATGCTTTGATTGATATGACCTTGTACCGAGACATTGAGAAGTTCGTGATCACACATCATATTTTCCAGTTAGTTGTGGACTACTTCTCAGAGTGTAATTTCGACAGTGTAAACTCTCTGCTAATTTGTGGAGAAAGGGGAATACATTTCATGCAAGGGTTTATTTTCTTGGAAAACCACCTCCTTCCATTGTTTACTATTTAAATTGCCTTCTGCCATCACTAAAGTTGTTATAAAAGTGTTAGATATAATCAAGTTGTCTTCTCATTAAAGTAGCAAATCGAGTATTGTGGCCCCTTTGACCTGGTTTGCTGTTGTGCAGTTTTGTCTTGAACTCTGTAGCAGATATGTTTGAATTCACATTATAGGTAGCATGGAGACCAGTTCCATAAAATATTTAGCTTTAGCGTTTGGCGATTAGGAAATCTTGAAACAAATATGGATGGCCACGGTTAGAAGAATGTTAATGAGAAGGGGTGGGAAGCAGCAAGATTGAAACACTAATGTTGACGAGCACTAACTAAATGGACAGGTAGCTGAATACTGAATCATACTTTCCATTTTTAAAGTAAGTGTTTTATTTAATCGAGCCTTGTATAATGTTTGCATTCTCTAATCTCAGTAGCTTGGCAAGTTAAGTTATTATGCATAACGACAATCAGACGAGGTAGATTTGTTAAGCACTGCTGAAATGTTAGGACACGTTAGGAAACAAAGGATCATAGAAAATAGGAACAGAAGAAGGCCATTTGGCCCTTTGCACCTCTTCCACCATTCAGCACGATCCTATCTGATCATCCAAATCAATAGCCTGATTATGTCTTCTCTCTATTTGATCCCAGTCGCGCCAAATGTTATTTCTAGCCACCTACTGCATAGATCCAATGTTCTGGTATCAACTATTTCATGTGGTAATGAATTCCACAGACTTATCACTCTTTGGGTGAGGAAATATATTCTCATTTCCGCCCTAGATCATCTACCCAAATGCTCAGACAGTAAGCTCTGTTTTGTACACTCCACCATTCCGGAACATCCTCCTTTCATCTACTCTGTCTAGTCCTGTTGGAAATTTCTAAGTCTCCGTGAGATGCAGTATAACATTTTCGATCAGCTACTGGCCAGAAATGTCCATATATTTGCCAAATGAAATGGAGTCAATTTTGATTCATAATTCAGGATAATTTGTAAGATCAGGGCAAAAGAAGAAAAACAAAATGTTACTGTCCTATATAATCTTCCTCACCGGCTTTCCTCAGGTCATCTTTTAGTTTTGGCATATCTGAGGGAGGAAAGAAGAAATAAATCTCATTACAGACCAAGTTTTATGTTTTTATTCCGAAAAGGGTGCATTTGCCGAGATATACTGAAAAATAAATAATCTCCCCAGTTTCTAATAGATATTTGGTTTTTTTTGTTTGCATTTGCTGCATCATCAGAAATGGAAAATCCAAATTCTGTCATATTGAATATTGTTAACTGCAAAAGTGCAAATGAAAAAAAAACCTGATCATGTTCTGTCCGAATTTCGTCCGCATATTTTCTTGACTCACTGGAGGTTAACAATAATAATTGCAATTTTTAGGCTGACGTTGATGTAAAACTTTTCACACGCCAGTTAATGAAATAACAACGAGTTTTAAAAATGATCTTATTAAAATACGTCAATAATGGAACGTGAAACTGCTGGCAATTTTTCGCAATCCTATCACAATTCATTGCCTCTAGATCCAGTTTCTTTTGTTCAATCGCACAGAGAAAAATCCATGAATCGCCTAAGATATCGCTCCAACCTCCCTGGAATGCATATACACAGAATTGGTTATTCTTTATACTATTGGAACTACTTCAATGGGATGTTGAAAATATCTGTTAAAGTCTCAGCTATTGTTTCCTTGCCTCCCGCAGTAACTTGAGATAGGTTACATCGATATCTGTGTCGTACCTACCTTAATGCGATTTAGGATACCCAAAACAAACTCAATGTATTGACACTCTTTAGAGCACCGCCACACTAATTCCTGGCCTGAGCATCAGACATGTCCTCCTATTTGGTGAATGCAATTACAACTTCTTTATTACTAATCTCACCCACTTGCTGTGGCATCATGCATACTTCCTTCCATCGTCCATGAGTGGGTCTATTCTTCCTCCTGCTGCCCGCTTGCTTCTATTATAGACGTAAAACGTCTTGGGGTTCTCCTTTATCCTGTTTGCTAAAAAAAATGCCACGTTTAGCCCTTTCAATTTTCTCCCTAATTTATTTCCTACTTTCTTTATACTCGTCACGAGCTTCAGTTCACTCATTAGTTCCCCTTTAGTTTGATCACCATTTGACCACCTGGATGTTTCTGGCATCGTTATTGCGCCTCTAATATTTCTAAGCTCTAATCAAACGTATTGTACTATTGACTCCCCTGTTGTATCTTCTGCGGCAGAATATAATGTTAGATGAATATTACTCAGTTCTCACTTGAAAAAAAAACTCAATAATTCCCGAACACCCAGTGGCCAGAAATATTTCGCTGACAAACGTTCTCCTGTTTGAGATTCATCGCTGGTATCATCACAAAACATTTTTATATTTCTACAGGACAAAAAAAAAGTTGCATTCTTTATTATTAGCATCATAAATAAGTTATAGTTCTCCAAGCAAGTGCGTTTGCTTCAAAACATTAAGATGTTTATTGTTTTCTTCCCGTTCTTGTGCACTTTGATAATGATGCACGATCATTTAAAATTTAATTCTTACGCTTCTTTAATAACAGATATTACAACAGATCAAAAGTTGTTGTGTCAAAAATATCCCTAACATGCTCATTTTTGAACTAGCTATATGTTTTAAGAATACTAAAATGAACTTATGTTTTATCGATTGGAAAATATAAAAACAACAATGTTTTTACACTAACAACGGCATTCGAATGGATTAATAGCTTGATAACATACTGTATGACTATGAACCACGAATTCCACGTTGATCAAGACATGGTTTCCATCAAACTGATTCTTGCAACATTTTGTTTTTACAGATGATAACATATTTAACATTGGAATGCACTGTTAGCTAATCCAGCACACCATGAGGTAACATTCTGATAGCTGATGGCATCCTTCAGAGACAATAGTTCAAGTAATGTCAATAAAGAAGGAGCATACACAGCTTGCAATTAGCATAATTAAATAAGATGTGTTTTTAACTTCTAGCAGAACTATGTGATTACTCATTAGCTGCAGTTGCCTGATATAAAGGATTCAAATAATGTTGAATGAACGTTTAGCACTAGATTTGTAGGCGGATGTCTTAATTATTGGTATATTAAATAATTGGAATTTCGTGATTGGATGCAAGTTTGGAAAGCAAAACAAATGACTTGGAATATTTTTTGCAGATTGTTCTCGTCACTATAGCATTTACGTGTGAAGCGTGAACCGTTTAAAACAGCAAAGCAGCACATCCAGTTTCATGAATGTCAGCACGAAATTTTTTGTATTTTTTTTTATTGAGGTCGATTGGGAGGAATCTAGTTCTCATCCCAAGAAAGAGATTAAAGAACAGATACGAGAGAACACATAATAAAATATAGAAGGACTCAAATTTTGTTTACATTTAAGCATAATGAGTGGAAATGTGGAGCCTACGGTTCTGAAAGGAAATATAATATGGAATCAGTTGATCAAGTAACTACCACTTTAATAGATGAAAAATGCTTGAATCAGCATGGCAGTTTCTTCAGTTGAGGTTATTGGAATTAGAAATGATACGTATCAGAACATGGCATTCAGTAAAAAAAGCCAACACGATACGATGTTAAGTATTTTTAGCAGTCGATATATATTTTCAATTACAAGTGATACAGCCTTTTCACAAATAATGCACATACACTAACCTGCAATCCTAGGCAATATTGCATGAGTTTTACAATTCATTGTATTGAATCTGGATTGATCTGTTTCACAGTCGTAGACAAATGCAACCTTTAGATATTCACCTAATCGAAATTCGCAACATAATTATTTTCGGTAATAAAACATAATTTGTACTGAAAAAAAAACATAAAATGACGTTGAGAAACTCTGAGATCTCAAAAAGACGAAATCTATCTGAAACCGGAGTAATGAATTAAATTCAGCGCAAAGACTAGAAGAAAACAATAGGAAGGTGCACCATGTTGGTTTTCGTAGAGAAAGGGTGAAGTATGCTGCAATAGGTCTATGACATGAAGAGCAACAAAAATATTGTGTGGGATAACGGCAAGACGACATTTGAAACCTTCCCTGTTATACCAGCTGATTGATTGATTGACTTATTATTTCACGTGAACTAACATAGTATTGTTTATTGTGCGCTACAGAGACAAAACGGACCGTTAATGCAGAAGGAAACGAGAGAGAGCAGAATGTAGTGTTACAGTCATCCCCAGGTGTCACGAAAGATCGACTTAATGCAAAGTACGTCCATTCAAAATCTCACAGCAGCCGGGAGAAAGCTTTTCTTGAATCGGTGATTATGTGACCACTGCCTTTTGTATCTTTTGCCCGACGGAAGAAGGTGGAAGAGAAAATGTCGAGTGCGTTTGATCCTTAATTATGCTGGTTGAGAACACAGCCTTGTGGTGCACGGGTGTTAAGGATGATCTTGGATGAAATTTGTTGCCCATCCTTACTGATTGTAGTCTGTGAGTTAGAAAGTTCCATATCCAGTCGCAGAGGGAGCTGCCGAAGCCTAGGGCACGGAGTTTGGAGATGAGTTTCGTGGGAATAATTATGTTGAAAGCTGAATTATAGTCAATAAATAGGATCAGTCATAGGTATCCTTATTATCTAACTATTTCAAGGTCGAGTGCAGGGCTAGAGAGGTGGCGTCTGCGGTGGACTTGTGGCTTCGGTAAGCGAACTGCAGTGAATGCCGGTAGTCCAGGAGGCTTCAATTGATTCGTGCCATGACTAGCTTCTTGAAGCATTTCATGTTGATGGATGTCAGAGCAACCGACTGATAATCATTAAGGCACGCTGCACGCTTGGTTTTTCTTAGGTACCAAGATGATGGTCGTCTTCGTGAAGCAGGTAAGGGAATCAGACCATGTGCTGACTTGAACCGTCTATCTACGTTTGGCCTCACTGGCATGTGGCATAGGAAGTACTCTTAGATTAAGGCCGAATAAGTCATGCTTTTTAATTTCCTACTGCTGCTGCAGACCGCGTCACACTTCCTAGCTATGCCACCAGGACAATCTCTGATTGCTCACCTTCTCCCTGCAGAACATATTCTGCCCGTTCAGAGACATCCTGAATCCTGATACCAGGGAGGCAACATTCCACCCTGGAATCTATTTCACGCCCACAGTAGAGCTATCAGTAACCCTAACGAAATAATCCTCTATAATCATGATTCTAGTTCTCTTTGTCCCTCCCTCCTTTGCAGCACAGCCTGACGTGGTGTCACTGTTCTGGCTGTGCAGCATTTAGCCCTGATAGGCCATTCCCCAGTCCCCACATCTATTTACTTAATAGAGGTGGGGACGACTACAATGAATTTATGCAGTTACTGTCTGCCCCTTCTAGCGGGCACTCATCTATCTCTTTGCTGCTTGGATGTCACCACATCACTAAAACACTTCTTTGTTTTACAGGAACCTCATGCTCATTAGAGCATGCAAATTCTGCTCCAACCATCTCTGCGGGGCTTCATTTGGTTGGATGCACTTCCTGCACATGTATTCGTCCGAGATGTGCAAGAGTTATGGATTTCCCACATCATACTAATGCAGCAGCAAACGCAATGACTGGCATTTCAATCCCCAACTAAATTATTTAAGACAATTCATTAAACGCTTGACTTCACCTGTGGCTGCAGATGCTTATTTTCTACTTATCTTTTACTGTGTTGCCAAATTCCCCTCCAACTCGATTTTCAAGTTTGCTGGTGACACCAGAGTTGTCGGTAGGATCTCAAATAATGAAGAGATGATGAGCGGGGAAGAGATAGAGAAACTGATGAACTGGGGCGACGAAATTAATTTCTCCCTCAATGTCAATGAAACGAAGGAAGTAGTCGTAGACTTCAGAAAGCAAAGAGAAGCGCATGTTCTTATCTATATCAATGGGGACGAAATAGCAAAAGATCGAGAGCTTCAAGATCTTAGAAGTACAGATCACCAACAAACGTCCTTTGTCCCTTAGCGCAGACGCTATAATGAAAGAAATCAAGCAAAACATGTAATTTCTCAGGAGACGTAGGGAAGTTGGCATGTCCGCAAAATCTCTCACTAATTTCGACAGATGCACCTTGGAAAATATATTTTCTGGTTGTATCGCGACTTGGTATGGCTCCTAGTCTGTCTAAGACCGCATGTAACTAGAATGCTCAATTCAGCCTAATAGCCATGAACAATGTTTACACTTCCTATTCCCTCGGAAGATCAGTCAGCATAATAAAAACACCCAACGCGCCCAGGACATCCTCTTTTACGTTCTCTTCTGTCTTCTGTTGGGAACAATCCGAAGCCTGACGTCACGCGGCAACCGACTCAAAAACAGCATCTGCACTGCTGGCATCAAAGTTTGGAATAGACCTACTTTCGCATTAGGTTGATATTTTTCTACACCTTAGCTACGGCTATAACGCTACTTTCTGCACTCTCTATTTCCTTCATTATGTACCGTATACATTGTCTGTATTGTCGACAAGCAGCACAGTTTTCGCTGTTCAATGATACATTTATCAATAATAATTCAAGCTAAGCAATAAAGGAATTCACCCGACAACCACTTTGAAGCCTATCTGAGAATGAGATACCCTGCAAAGCACTACCTGACACTGGCTTTAAACAATGATTACTTCCGTTATCAACAGCGAGTACAGCAAACAACTGATATTGCTGAGGAAAAGATTTTTCCATTTCACAGAAGGGGTTGCTGCTACGAAGGGAGCAGTTTGCAACTTCCAGAAAATTAGGAACAATAAAAGCGAATTCGGGATGAATCTCAATCTAATTTCATGTCTTCCACTTTCCATCTAACGACTCTGATTTCTGTGAGGGAAATAAGTAAACCTTGTCCCCCACTTGCGATGACCATTTTAGTGTACTGTCCTTCGTACATGCTTAATGCATCTGCTGTAGGTAAAACACGTTATTTGATCTTGCTAGATCAAGAGAACTCACCCCTCAATTGATCTTGCAATCTTTGCACCTCTGAAACAAAATTAAAAAAAAAACTATTGTGATCTAAAGGATTTCATTTTTTTTGGTTCAGTATAACAATAAATCGGATAAAATATTATTTGGAACGTTGTATATATAGAGATATGGATATGTAATATATGTAAATTTAGGAATTATTTATAACATGATTATCCAGACCAGTCCACTCACTCGATTCCGCCAAAGCTCAATAGTGCATGCTTACATTCTCAGTAAACAATTAGGCGACTTTAGTATTCGCCGTCTAATTTGTGACAACATGGAACAACATGGAGAGAACACATCTGTTGCAAATGTGTGCAGGTAAGTGTTCTGCCCCCTTTGTCAATCTTCTAATTATGTCTGTTACCCAGTGGAAAAGCAGTGTAAAAATAAACCAATGGAACATAAACCATCAAATCATTCCGCCTATCCATAGTCTGTCAGTGAAACGCAACGTTAAAAAAGGCACGATCTATTACCTAATTTGCATATAAAATTACGTCATACGAAATGTTCAAGTATCCAAAAGCGCCCTGCCGTCCCACCTCATTATCCCGTCCCTTGCCACTGTGATGAATGAGCTGAAGCCGGAAAGGGAGGGGAGTGCTTGAAAATGATTAAACACTTACGGTCTCATCACTAAATACTGCTCATTTTAAAACTCAATGGTCACTCGTTGTCGCAACTATGTTCTTACCGCGATTTGCTCGCAGCAGTTTCGG
Source organism: Sphyrna mokarran (assembly GCA_024679065.1). Classification (NCBI taxonomy): domain Eukaryota; kingdom Metazoa; phylum Chordata; class Chondrichthyes; order Carcharhiniformes; family Carcharhinidae; genus Sphyrna; species Sphyrna mokarran. The sequence continues at coordinate 101,075,281 of JAGIQG010000009.1, forward strand.
ATGTGCTTCAGTCGACTTGCAATAAACCAAGTGGGCGGAACGTGCCTGTTGACAATCGGCACTATAATTTATATGTTCCCTGCGGATAATGACGGGCTGGGCAATAACTTCTGAGATTCATTCATAACTCAGGGAACAGAATCAGCAGGCGTACAAAAAAAAACGATGACTGTTATCTATTCTGCTAATTCTGCAGGACGCTACGTTCAAATGAAGTAAGCGTCAGATGACAGATGACAAGATAATCTTGATAAAAGATTATCAATCTTTTAATAAAGATTGATGAGCGTCGTTATATTTGTCAATCGATGCCATGCTTGGTAGGTTGATCGATTAGAGACGTGGGGAAGGGGAGTAGCTATTATAGGAATTTATGAGGCCGCGTTTAAGCGAAAAGCTGCCTAGTGACAAAATCGTCTTGGCTCTTAGGACGAAGCTTCAGTAGCTTCGGGACATGCCACACACGCCCTGCTTCCAAGCAGCTGTCACGTCTGGAGTTCTGCATGGAGGACGAGTCAGGCCGAGAACGTTCAGACGTGATCGGAGAGCGTTAGCTTGGACCCGATCGGGGGAAAAATAAAAAAAAGTCTGACCAGCATCCAGAATGCTGCTTTGATTGCTCCGGGAAGCTAATCCAGAGGCGGGCAGAGTTTGCGTGGCAGTCTAAAAGGGATTCAGCTACGCAATCATTCCAAGCTTCCCACACCAAAGCTGTCTCTAAATCTATGGGGGAATTCCGGCCAACGTCGCAGTTCACTGAAACGTTTATTTTTTGTTTATTTCACAGGACAGCAACGAATGCGCGGCACAATGTAATGCATGCAGTGAGTAATCTTTAAATGGAAATTGTATGAGCTGCAAGATACAATCCTTCTAAGTAAAAATCTATTCTCTAACAAAGATACTGAATGTTATACGAAAAGCTGAAATTCAATTTCCCTTCTTTGTTCTTAAGTACCTCTTTCTTTATATTTCAGGTCGTCTTCTGTTGTCGTAAAACGAAGTACATTTTAAGGTTTGTGTCATGTGTGTTTGACAATAATTAAATAATAATTTGCTCAGTACGTTAGGTGAGCTGAAACATTCGATGTTTCACTGAAATGACATTGTTACCTAAAATCGTATTATCTGAAATGCACTGCTTTGCTTGACCTTGCACCGAGACGTAACGAAGTTCATGATCATACGTCATATGTTTTTTTCAGTTTGTTATGGACAGTTTCTCAGAGTATAATTTCATCAAAGCAAACTATCTACACACTAGGTGAGAAAGGGAGTCCATCGTTTATAACATTACTGTTATTCGACAACCACGTCATTTTATCGTTTAATATTTAAATTAACGGTCTCACCACCTTAGCTTTTTAACAGTGTTCGACTAATCACGGTAAAGCAAAAAGTACTGGGGATGCTGAAATCTGAAGCAAAAAAAAACTTAAATGTTGGAAAATCTCAGCAGCTCAGGCATTATCTTTGGAGGGAGAGTAGAAATAAACTTGAGAGTCTTCATGACCCTTTGTCAGAGTCTGATTAAGCTGTCTACTCGTTAAAGCAGCAAATCGACTTAGGTGGGCCGTCAGACTTGATTGATTGCTGAGCAGGTCTGTATTGCAATTCACAGCAGGTATGTGTAAACCGTGTTATAGGTAGCATCGGAATACCACAGAATATTTATTTATTTGTGGGTGTCACCAACAGGCTTACATGAACACCGCAATGATTTTGAGTTACTGTGAAACTTCTGGATTTGGTGAGTAGTGTTTCTTGAAGAATGGGGGATGTTTATTTTACAAGGAAGTCGGAAAAAAGGAAAGGGAGGCAACAAGAAATCAGGTTGGCAGGCAGCAAATAAATGAACAGTGATGGTAAATTTTATTTTTTACACGCACTTTGTTGTTTTTTTTTTAATTGATCGAGTATCGTGTAATGTTTGCACTGTGTAAATTGACTGGTTAAATTATTTACATAACGACAATCAGTCATTGAAAAAAGAAGTATTTGCCAATTAAAAGACTGTTGAAATGATTGGGCAAGCGATTTGGTGCGAGCTACTGAATACAGCAACAATCGACAGGTACTTCATGTACAGAAAATGTTCCCATTAGAATGGATTAGATCGAAATCAAAATTAGGAGAGAAAAAAAAAACTTTTTTTTCTGCAACGTATAATGCAGACATCATATGATGTTGAGAACGATCAGCAAATTTCATGAAGAGCCATTCTGCTCTTGCTACATTCAGTTGCTACATTCTGCTTTCTCCCAAAGGATGGAAAATGGGGCATGGTGTGTTTTGTACGGCAACAAAAATCCTAACCAAAAAAAAAACGCACGATTTAGATATTCTCTACAAAAAAACAGGCACGTGTTCTCAAGCAGAATCACAAAATAATAACATAGAATGTCTTCAAAAAAGAACTTGTAAAGACATTCGTTGTTCTTTTTATCAAGGTTACCAAGACGAATTAAGTGATCCCAGTTGACGATGCTCGTGGATAAATGCAATGATGCCGTTATTTCGCAAGCTGATTGTACACCTCGAGTTTGCCTTTTGTTAACTAGCAACGTTTATATCGTCAGGTATACCCGCTACGAAACAGTGGTTCCTTCGTAGAACATATTTGAGATGGGAAAGCAACAATCTCCAGCACTGATAAACCTGGGCGTCCAACAGCCATGCTTTCATAGCCTGGAAATAATAACGTCCTCCTTATATTGTCTTTCTGTGTGTTATGGAATCGTTGAAGACGTTAATATATCAAGAAGTCCAATGGTTTTCTCAAAGATAAATGCAAGGCATTATTAAATGCTTCTTGGAAGTCCAATTTTCCAACTTCCACTGAAATCCGTATTTAACTTGCACATGGTTCTTTATCCTTGTGGGTTGTTCTCGCTCTGCTGGCTGGAAAGCTGGTTAGTAATGAAATTATTCATGATGGCCCTGCCCTCCAAAATCTGCTGGTGGGTAGAACTGTGATGATTCTCCGATTACAACACCATCATGCACAACCAATTGCCATCTATGATGAAGGTGGTGTTACCTTACTTCTGAAGGGGACGATAATAAATTCATCAAAATCGAGTTACATTCAACAATACTTTATCTTCTACTGTTTAAATTCTGAATGACTAAATCATTTCCAAATCGCATCTTACGCATAGATTCCATATTTTAATAGGCAGGACAATTGAGTGATGTTGGATCAACCATGATCCAACTGAATGTCGCAACATAATTAAGCGGCTGAACTGCCTACTCCAGTCTTTGTTTCTTATGGACCAGATCGGCTGTATTTAGTCGCCTCGAAGTCTTCAATAAAGCTGGTGACTCTCCAGCTTCAAATCCCCCAACAAAAATTGAAAAATCCAATGTATTTCAGCTATTACATCCCACAAAGTTGCCAATCATTTATATAAATGATGCATGTCACAGATGTCTCTCAGTATCCATCGAATTAATTTTCCCAGTATCACATCCTCAGTCATGATGGCTGTTCAATTTATCTCTGCTCTTCCTTATGCGTTTCTAGTTTTTCAATGAATCAATCAATATTTTGTTTCATATTCTGTAAAGACAGGTGAAATTCCGGTCCAATTTTTCCAGGGTATCTGTTTTCATTCTCCAATATCAAACTACAAGTGATCAACATTGGCATTAGTTTCCTCTTTAACATGATTTATATAAAATTTGGGAGACTTCACTGTCCATTACGCAATGGCTTACAGTTGCATCGCAAACTACAATGTATTCCTCTCTATTTTATTTCATGCTGCTTCGCTTCTTCATAAAAAGTTCCTTATCTCCTTTCCTGATTAATTGCCTCAAAATGATACGTTTTGTTTTCAATTTCGTAACACACTTCATTAGTTAGGTAGACATAGATGGTGAATCCTTCACATCGTGACTTTCTTGCTGAATATATACTTTTGCTAAGAATTATAGAATATGTTCCCAAACTGCTGCCACGTCTTTTCTATTCCTTTGCATTTTATTATGTTTTCCCAGTATGATCAAGCCTTTTTTTTTTCTATCACTTGTTTGCCTTATTTCAATTAAAGTTTCCTGAAGATTATTGTGAGGTCACTCGCCATCATTTCCCCATTCCAAATTGTTAGGTAGGAGTTACATTTTTCCTCGATTAGTTCAAAAAGTAATGCTCTGGGAAAATTTCTTAATAGGTGTATGAACTGATGTGGCCGATTTGGGATTTTGAACTCGTGAAAAAAAACGGAATAGCTCAGAAGGCGCAGACGCAAATTAAAGGAGCAACACTTTTGAATAGAGATGAGGACGAATATCTTCAGCCGGAGGTTGTCGAATCTAAGGAACTCATTGTCTGTCAATCAAGGCCAGATGATTGGCTTTAAACAAAAGATGGAAATAGATACGTTTTGAACTACAAAAGGGATTAATGGTCATGGGGAAAGGGCGAGAGAATGGCGATCAGGAAATTATCAGCCATCTGGAAGAGAAAACGGAATGGGCAGGATCTACCGTAGCGGGGCCACAAGGGACTGGCCTTTGTAGAGGTTACATCAGGCGGGACGGCCTAAGTAGGGAGGAGGAGGGCTTCTACGCAATTCACGGCTATGATAAAAGGCAAAACGAGGGGGTCTGCTATCATTCTGCAAATGTTCGGGTGGGGGGTGCTACTCTGCAGGACAGCGGTAGGAAGGGATTCCCCCATTGCCATAGGATTGATGACAGTGGGAGTGGAGTCCGGTTGCCACTGTGCAGGAGATTTTTGAGGATTTGGCGGTGCGATTGGTCTGGGCCGCGGGAAAAGTGATACGGCTGGGATGATATTTTTCGGGAGGTATGTGTCTCGCCATCGGCCAAAGACCCCTGCGAAAGCGATGGGGGGAGAAGGCGGCTACGTTGAGGTCGGCGTCTGCAGCAGAGGCCTGACAGATCTATATCTCGGTCACGTTTCTGCAGTTGCAAGTCTGTGCAGCCACACAGGTCTGCACAAGCGCAATATCTCCCTCTGCTTCTTTGTCAAACTGGCGGCGTGTAAAGCCCCGTCCACTTTTTCTGCTGGCTGTAATGATCTGGTCATTCTTTTCGTGCACTGAATGAATCTGATTAGAAGTAAAGGATTGCCCAAAGATGTGATCTGAAACTTTCCCATTTTCACGCCGACTGGACAATTAGATTTTTATTTCTCGTAAAATCTTTCCATCATCTGTGTTTATTTTTTAGTGAAAAACATCAAAGTGACGAATCTCCCACAAACGAAACGAAAATAAATGTTCCCTGCGCAGCGAAAGGTTTTCAAATATGTGTTCAGGACTTAAACTATACACTCATAGCGTTGCGTTTTGGAATAAATTTTCATTGCCAAATGGCGAATGCGTTTTCTACACAGTGAAGCGTTCGTGTGTGTCCGTGATTCGGCTTGAACATTTTAATTTTAAAATAAAGTTGTTATTGATAACACCAGAGCGGAATGTAAAATTGGAATTTACATTCAAGAAGATTTAAATAAATTGGCTTGGAAATGAAAACAAAACAATACTGGTTAATAACTCTTCATTAGTAATCTTGCTCAGGGAATGTTAATCCTACCGGTTTATTTAGATTACATCATCACAAGAACATGACATCACATCGAAAAAAAAAGAAACAACACATTTCTGAATCGCTTGCTAACGTGGTGGTTGCAGAGTAACCGTCACACGAACAAATGTCTTATCAAAAGAGACACTGTAACCGCAACACTTCAACATGCAATGCTGTTACAACACTGAATAATCCGCCGTCAATATCCTGGGCAGTGAGTTGACAAGAAAATCAATGGGACTTACCACATAAACACAATGGCTGCAAGAGCTGCTAAGAGGCTTGGAATATTGTGGCGAGTAATTTACCTCATTCCACCGCAAAACTTCTCTGCCTTCTACAAAACAGCGACATGAAAACAAAAACATGACCCACTTGCCTCGATGTGTGCAGCTCCAAAAGCAGTCATGATGTTTCTCACCATCCGGACAAAAAACAGCCCACTTGTTCGGCATCACATCTAGAGACGTTTACTCCGTCCAACACCGATGCTCAGTTGCAGCGGTGTGTACTATCTACAGGCAATTCACCAACGAACCTTTCAGAACAACTTCCGAACCCGCAGTCACTTTTATCCATAAAGTCACGGTATGCAGGTTCATGGAAAAAAAGAGGACTTGCAATTTCCCCTCCAAGCCACTTTCCGTCCTAACTTGGAAATATATCATTCGCATATGTTCCTTCACGGTTATTGGGTCTTAATCGTGGAATTCATCCCTTAAAGATATTTAGAATCAATTCAAATCACGTGGGCTACAGCGAATCAAGATGGAATGAACAAAAAATGCTGGCCAGCTGGTGAGTCTATGTCTCATGAATTAATTATAAATATAACCGGGAGTATGCAAAGAACAAATCAAACATTCAAATAAAGCTAAGATGTTGACAACTATAACCGCAATTTCATTTCGGATGCCTCAAGAAACAGTAATGTCATTAATTTAATTCTTTGTCCACCAGCCAATCAGAAAGACATTTATGTGCTGTTACTTTTATCTGTGTGTGTGTGTGTGTGTGTGTGTGTGTGTGTGTTGGGAAAATATTGCACTTATTCCTGGATAGAACAATAAACTTGAAAATGCAACCTCGTTCTAAGTAATTGAAATACTGATTATTCTGGAATAACTGGATGTGGGATTCATCATGATAAAGATATTGGATCAATGCAATAAGTTGTTTCTTGAAAAAGAATGATCTACCTAAATTTGCAGCGAGAATCAAGCTCTGTGGAAAACTTGAACCCTATACAATGTGCAACTGTGCAAAACTCAAATATTGCCATGATTATCGTTAAAATATATAAATAAACGAAAATATCTACAATTCCAAACGGAATGATCAAAATAGTCAAAATTCTGTGTTTTAGTACAGTGACTATTTTATCAAAAGATGTTCGGGATGTGGGGAGAGACAGAACTTTGTAATGTCATTTTTATGCAGGATATAAAACGTGTCCTTTTCGATATGTTGATAATAGCATTTTCTGGTAAAATACGTTTTTAACAGTAAAACTAGAATCTGGTAGTTGCCTAAAATATATATTGAATGTACAGGGTGCTCGCTTTCTATCTTGCTCTAACACAGCTCAAAACTCCTACTACCTGTAGATCTGCAGACACGTTTTGCCATTCTCTATACCCATCCCGTGAATCCATCACAAGGTTAACTTCAGATTTTTTTTTGCTACTGATTTCAACATTTTGTGCTACATATGTCTTTCCAATATTCATTTGGCCATTAAAAATGGATGTACCTCTTCACTTGTCTGGTGCAATGTTTTGTTTTTCAGTTTGCACCTTAGCATGTTTGTACGGCCTCTATTTTCTCACAGGTAAGTTCTTTTATTTTCCAGGCTTCCAATGCACCTAATAAAATCTCTATGTTATACACTCGTAAGTGCTTCTTCAACCATTGTTTGCCCGAGGTTTTGTTCCATCAATCAGTTCTTTTCTGGCTTCAAAAAATGTCTTCCGCCTCAAACTATCTGCCCTCTGCGTTGAACATCACATCGGTTCACTCTTCTCTTTTGTCAAAACGGACTGAATTACGTACTTTTCCCCCCCATGATACAATATCTTTAAATATAGACCATTAGTTTCACCTAATATATTCATTCCGGATACGATTCTCGTTTCGAAGTTTTTTTTTCCATCTTGTAGATTTCAATTGAAGTGCATTTTCATGCCCCCTGCTATATTGGAGAGTAGTGTCCTGAAACGCTGCGTGACTTTGTTTGTACAGATCTTTTTGAATAAAATAGTGATGCATTCCTGATATAAAACATCGGCATGAGTGATATTGCTCTTTGTGACTAAATATAAATTCTGAATAAAGACCGATGTTTAATTGTTTTCTTCATTGTCATCTATTGGAACTCTAACAATACATTTTAAAATACAAACTCTAAATCTGGAACAAAGGTATGTGCTTGACGTCCGCAGAAATGGATACTGAATATGTCTGATTTCATCAGAAAAGTTATGTCCTCTACCTGCCACGCCCTGTCTTCTGGTTCTCATTATCTTCGTTAATACTTTTTTTTTGGTTTTTGCTTGCAGGAACACTCGTTATTTTAAAAATCGTATGCAAGTGCACATTTTTTTCTTGTACAAATTATTGACTTACCAGCTTTTTGCAGGGCTTTTTTCAAGTTTTCTAACTCTAAAACAAGCAATTACATGAATCCTGTTAGTAACTAATATTTGGCTTTAATCAGACATATCCCAGTGCCATGACTAATTCTGAATAGATCATTGCTCCTGCAGAGCTTTTAGGCAGAATTGAAATATATGTTGTGTATAGAAAAGGTTTGACATCTTGAGATAGTGTAAGTGAAAACTAATTATTTATCAAAAGAAATGACATCCACAATACTTGATAATTGCCCTATATCTTCTAGATTCAGTACACAACATGATAAAAAAGGGAGTATTCACGAACAGATTATATATAATTTGCTCCTATACATCAAGACTTAAAAACAATTTCTAATTAGACGCTATCATATTGCCCTGGTTAATTCATTTAAAATAAATTTTCATTTATGACTTAACATGGGTAGTCTATAGAAATTATGTTTCTCGGCTAATGCGATTAATGTATTTTGTTGTATCCCATTCGTCATGGTTGCTAAAATGTTCATTTTGTGAAAAATGTGGGTTGACATATTTTGGAATGTATGCTCCTTAAGCAATTAACTAGGCGAAGTTAAGACGTGTTCTTTTTTATGTGTTTACTATAACAGATCATAAGAACTGTCCAATTATTCAAATTTCGATAAATTACATTACCGGCTGTTTTCGTTGAATTCGCGAAAAGGCACAGAAATGCAAAACAAAATACACATATACAAACGATTAATATGATTACGATGGTTTTACATTCTACTACAAATAATGTAAAATAACATTAGGAATAGTCAATAGCAAATTAAAAAAAAACTTGTTGTTTGACTAACTTGTTGTTGCGTCAACTTCATGAAATATTATTGATTTTTTTTTTTGTGAAATTCGTCTGCACTACAATCAGGAGTGAAATCCTGTCGCAGGACTGAAGTCAGGGTTTTTCATTACAATTGATACGCCGTCGAACCGATTCTTTCGTGCATATAATTGACAATAAACGACATTTTTAAAACGTTTACGATGAAATCAGGATGTGCTTCAACAACATGTCTTCATTAGGATATGTCTTTCTATGTTTCTTCCACAAGTCCAATTAACTACCGACTGCTATTAAAGAACGGGCTTTGCAAGTCAACTTTCCAAAGTTAGCCTGCGTCACATCGCCCCAAAATGTATGTGGCTTCCAATGCACCGTTGGTTTTAACATTCAATGTCACTCAGAAATGCCTTACAATGTAATTATTATAGGGGACTCATATGTTGTAGCCACGTAGTCATTAATATATAAATATGATTCAAAACGTAGAAAATGCCGATTAATATATTTTTCTCCTGAGACTTAGAGCAACCGGCAACTAAGTGGGACGTTTTCATCCAGCGAATTTATAAACAAACACTTGGAATGAATATACGGAATGAAGAATGTGGTGTTAGTCATGAGATAATGCCATTAGTATTAACAGCCCATAGAATTCTGGTGTGTAACTGTATTACAAAAGAAGTTTAAAAACGTTGATCAAATTTGAATTTTTTTAACAAAAAAAGGGCAACACAGAGACATTTTTTTTTAAATGTTTATTTATTAGTGTCACAATAAGGCTTACATTAACACTGCAGTTAGATTACTGTGAAACTAACAAATTTGATTGTTTTGTGTTGAGGAGGTGACCACATATATAGACGAGGGTAATGCAGTTGATGTAGTGTATATGGATTGCAGCACAGCCTTTGACTAGATCTCACGTGGGGAATTTGTACATGTATATGCAATACAGGAAACGTGATAGAAAATTGTTCAATTGTAGGAAACAGACGTCAGAAACGGAAGGTAGGTATCTAACGGTGTACCACACTAGCTATGTTCTGTCCCATATTACTTTATTATTCATCTGTATTATAAATGGCATTATTGACTCTTTCTGCGTGTGTGTGGGTGTGGGTGTGTGGGTGTGGGTGTGTGTCTGCATGTGCGTGTGCGTGCGTGCTCTCGTCGGATGGGGGGTGGGGTGGGCGGACGGTTGGAGAGTTGTGGGGGCGGGGGGAGGTGGTAGTAATAATACGTTTGCAGCGGCACAATATTTGGCTTGTTGGCTCTCAGGGAGACGGAGCGTGTTTAAGTAAAATATGATACAGACCGAATGCTGAAACATGCAGGCAGTAGGCTGTTGGAATTTAATACTGAAACGTGTGAGATAATACACGTTGGTTCGGGAAATTTGACAAACATTTATTCAGTAAATGGCAGAATTTTCGAATTATATTTGGAATAAAATGCCTATGAGGGCGGCATTTTAGTTGGTTGATTAAAATTGCATTTGGGACACTTGTCTCGTCAATGGAGTCATAGATTACAAGCGCAGGTAGGATAGCTTGGAGCTGTACAGAACTTTGTTGAGGCCACAGCTAGAGTAGTGTGTGCATTTCTAATCACCACAAATTATGGGGGAATGTGATTGGTGTTAAGGGGGTGCAAAGGTGATTCACGAGGATGCTACCGGTGATGGGACATTTAAGTCATCAGGAGAGGTTGGTTAGGCTTTGTTTGTTGGAGCAGGAATCGCTTAAGGCGACCTGATTGAGGTATATCAGATTATGGGGGCAGCGGACGGAGTAATTTAGGAACAGATGTTTCCTTAGTTGAATGATCAGCTACAAACGCTCAACATCAGGGGCATGAGATTCAGGATGGACGTGAGGATAAACGTTTTTGCCCAGTAAGCGATGATGCCCTGGAGTGTGTTGGCTAGAAGTGTTACGGAAGCGGGTTGCTTCATGTTTACTTTAAAAAGCACTGGAATGAGAACCTGACACGTCATAAGGCTATGGGCCAAGTTCTTGTAAATTGGATAAATGGAAAGTTCAGGAGTTTCTCGCATATCGATACAGGCTCGGTGATTGGAAAATGTTCTTCTGCACCGAACGATTATTTAACTCTAAGATTCTATGACTGCCTAGAAAAAGAGTTTTTTTTTTACGGACAATTGAAAATATACAATTGGCTGCATGTCGAATGCTGCTAGGACAGCAGTTTTTCTTCACATTTATTAATGTTGCAGGGTTGGGTGTTCTGGACATAATGTAAATCTTCCAAGTCATGCAAAATTTGAAACCATTGTGAACTGTCAGGAACATATCAATAATCACCAAGAATACCCAAGCAGTCTGAACAATTAGCCCAGACCTATTTGATAATTGGATTGCACAGAAATATGAACAGATGCATTTTCACAGAACATTGCAAGTAAATAGGAAACAAATGATGCAAGCATAAATGGAGTTTAGGAGCATGAGGACATCGTTGTGCAAGTGACCTATTGACTGAAGGGGAAAGCAACATTGATAAAATATTCAATTCTCCAGTTAACTTACTACAGTTGGAATGTTACTAAGAAATACAACATCAAAACACATTATACATAAGGCAAGCATTTAAAGCAACACGTTTCCAATGCAAATGCAGCCAGCCTCGGCCAGTATTAAGCATCAGCCTTTGGGAGAGAAAAAAAAACAAGAAGAAAGATGCATTGAGACTAAAAACGTCCGCAAGCCGCTCGAAAAATAGAAGAAAAGAAAATTCGATATGTTTAACGTTTCGAAATAACTTTGCAAATACCGATTCAATGTTGTGGTAGCAGCGAGCCCCGAGGGGGCAGATTTAAATTGCGTCTTCGAAAAAAAACAAAAAGACGTCGTGGATGATGCGTTGAAAGAGGATATGGATCACCTTTGCCGTAGAAGTTAAAGACTATTTATTAGTAGATCAAAGATAATCCGGATATTATGTGTTAGTTTGCAAAGTTCAGTTATATTTTGAGTAGATATATGATCAGGACACATTTGCAGCTCCCATACCAGGACTTGAGTGTCTAAATATTTGGAATAATAGCTATCATCGGGTATAGGGCGGGGGGGGCACTATTTTTTAGAAAGCCAGTAAGAGAATTACCTTTGATCACATTCAGCAAACAAAATGAAGCAGGTAAAGGAACAAATTAAAGCTTGCAATGCACAAAGATGGGAGCTCAAAGCTGGGCAGAAAGCATCTTAGAAATATTTCTTATTTTGGGCTCGAACAAGCATACAAATAGCATGATTGACTGAAAGTGCATACATGCATCGAATGTTTTCAAAGCGGTGAATTTGAGGAGGCAGTTACAACTGTTATATGAACGTTATTATATCGGATACTTAAAGAAATCCACCGTAGGACGGTTCTTGAGTGGGATTTTTTGCTATTCTGTAACCACTTTTGTACCGAATGCCTGAGACACTTTCACACCAAATGTTTCAAGGTATTAAGTTTCAGCGAGGGCCAAATTAGACGATGCTTTTAACTTCCAATATTGTGAGGTAACTCCAGGTGAACATTACATTAGAGTTTAATCGATATGTATAATTGTGAGGAGAATGATGGTAATTGAATGCATAGCGAAGCATAATGCATTATTGCATCTTACCCGTGCTAACTTTGGTGTCTGTGAAATATAAGTTGGATTTTAAAAATATTTCTTTAAAAAATCGTAAATTACTTGCTATCATGAAGATGACCAATGTCCACAAACGATACTATCGTTTCAACCTGATAGGACAATTTGAATTGAATTTTCAGGATAACTGGGAACAAACTTATTTCGGAATTCGTGGCACACAGGAAACAAATGTCTTTTAATCAAAGAGTGATTATATACAGGAAAGCAAAATTTTGGTTTGATACATCGTTTCAAGCTACAGAATGCGAGCTACATCTGTTCTATGCGAGATATCGCGGTGCAAAGTCTTGGCTTTTCATTGGAACCAGGAGGTCACAGTTCAAGTTTCATTCCAGTAGTTAAGTGTCAGGCTGTTGCCTCAATAACTTCCAGTAGCGGAACGTAAAAATGAGAGAAGGTATTGGGCACTGATAATATGAAAAGAAAATTCGAAAGGACACGGCCACTTCTCATTCCCCAAAACCAAATCATAAAATCATATCACAGTCAATAATGATAGTGTGAGTGTCAGTTTACTGTAGAATCGGTTTGGAGCGGATTGGGACTGGAAGCAGTGGTTGCGTATAAATGCAGTTTGAAATTAATTCGGGACCTTCGTGTTTGGGGGTCACAGTCCTTGGATTTGCATTTTGGTATGGAACTAAAAAAAGCTTAAATGACAATGAAAATATATTTCCCTATTTCTACCCTCGTATGATGGATACTGGCCAGATGGCTGTCCACTTACAGCCTTTTTTCCGAAAAAAAAATGTTGAATGTGTTTTGATCCGGAACTTTGACATGGTCGTTTTGTACAATCCCAAATACGGATGACCACCTTCATTACAGCGTGTTTCAGCACCTTTGCTGAATGAAAAAGATGATGCCGCAGCGCTGTTGACATCATCTGAGCTGCTCTCGTTCTTGAAAACAGTAGTGTCATCAGCACCACGTGTTTTGCTTCAGGCTTTCTGTACGTTTTGTTGTAGACAAAAAGAAGGGTCAATTTAACCTGTCCGGAATACTTCAACACTCCGTCCGTCAACAGAGCGCGGATTTTGTTTAATTTTCTCGTTTTCCCATGAAGAATTGCGTATATTTTCCCACTCTTACATTTGGAATTTTTCACTACTAAAGAATCGCTCCGCGAAAGGGTCAGATCAAAATAAAAGCTTGCTTTATTTTGTGTTTATACACTGACACGCCGAAAGTTGTTTCGCCATGTTTATCAGTTTTAACTCGCAACAATAGTGAGGAACTGGCAAAAATGAAGAGTGTTCATGTGATTATCTCAATTAAAATACAAGCCATCTTGACAAGTATCCGGAGTTCTGGACCCTGAGATAACGGGAATATTCCATCCAAGGCAACATTACTGATTGTCGAATGTGTTGTCTTTAAAGGAATGAGGCAGGAGAAGACGTGAAGAATGAGTTCGCCTGGAAACATGAGTTCTAACTTTTACGCACTTAGCAGGTGTGATGAATGCCACATCTGTAGGCACCAGCTCGTTGTTACGCCGTGCAGAATCGTGCCCGGAATTCTGTTCAGTTGGCCGGACAAACTGGAATTGCCGCAGTTTTGTTCCAACGGACTTATCATTGTTCACCTTAATAGGAGGATGTCGTGTCACAGATTCTCGATTTTGGACTCAGTGTCTATATTTCCAAGGCTGGAATTAGGTGTTTAACTGGAATGGGGACATATTAGTTGTTGGGGTCGCTGGTGTCAGGTTAACTAACTTTCTCTTTATTGAGATTGTGGTTTTATAACTAACAACGTTTGTCATGAGCTGCATTTATGGGGCCTTAAGTCGAATGAAAATGTTCCTTTGTGCTGAGGTAGCTGGACAAGATTGCGCTTCAGCGTGGTCATTTTTTTACCTCGAAACAGATGCAAGGAATCAAATTATTGATTGAAAAAAGTCAGTCAACCATTGTCCATATTAACACTTCCGAAAATATTCCAGATCAGCTAGATAGTCAATTCATTTTTCCAAATGCAGGAGAGTCTAAAACTAGAAGGCATAGGTTTAAGGCGAGAGGGGGGAGATATATAAGGGCCGAAAGGGCAATTATTTCACACAGAGAGTGATGAGTTTCTGCAACAAGCTTCCAGAGACAATAGTAGAGGCGCCTAAAATCTTATCTTTTAAAAAGTGTTTGGGTAGTTACATTGGTATAATGGTTATTGAGGGGCATGGGCCAAAAGCGGCCAATTAGAACGAGCTTAGTGGTTAAAAATAAAGGGACACCATGATCAAATTTGGTATTGCATAATCCCTGCCATGTTGAGATTGCTTAGAAATTGGTACATACCTTTCTGAGAGGTTGCGATCGACAAAGCAAACAACCAATCAATTGAACACTTAAGGGTTTTGATGACAACATTAAAAGAAATTATTCTGATGCAATAGCAGCATCGCTAAATTTGGACCAACACTAGGCCTTTATGTGAACCACGAAGTTGATCAGAAATTGATGCCGATGGTGTTTTTATAATATGGTTAAACATGTTAACAATCAGTCTTTAAATTCACCACAGTATGGCTCATAGTAACTAGTAACGTTCGGAAGTGTGGCCTGTCCAATCACACTTAAGAAGTCAACGGCAAACCGTTACAGTGATTTGCCAAGCAAAGGCATGAATTCATGTAATCATTTCCGGTTTTGCTATTTCACCTGAAGGATCATGAGGATTTATTTTCAAATCTGTGGTCTGGAAAGGTGCCGAGAGGAATAACCCGCAAATATTCAGAATTTAACATCAGGAATAACACGAGAGTAGTTAGAACCATGGACATGCCAGTATTACTTACATTTTCAGATTAGATTATAATAATTTGGTATTATCGGTTTCTAATCGTTTAATGGTGCAATGTTTATTTAAAAAAATAACTGAACTGACTCCATCGTTGCACTCATCAGTATGCCAACAAATCAATAAATGTTAAGTCAGCAAGAAGGTGCAATATGCATATTTTAGTAATATCTCTTTAATGATGCATTTCCTTACCGCCATGAGCGACCTTTAATTTCAGGATTTCAATTTCTGAAGGGGCAGAAATGGAAATGTTATTCCATTATCCTAAATAATTGTGTTCATAAACGACGTACATATTGAAGAAATAAGATTTCAAACATGTTTCGACTTTTAGGCGGGCATAAAACTGTCTGCTTAACTAAAATCTTACAATTGTAAAAGCTCTCTCAAAGCATAGGTCAGCATGATTTCGGCAGCATTGACATAGCGAAAGCAACTTCACTTTATTTCTGAGTTTCAAAATAATTACTATTAAGTCTGAATTCAACTAAGAGTAAATTACACCACGCAATTTTAATAAAAAAAAACAAGGAGAAGAAGAAAATTTTTCAAAATAAAAACCAGGATTTATTTCCGATGCAGAGTTAAAATGTGAAAGTGGGATTGTTCACGGAAAACTTATCTGAAGTCATGTAATATTGCACGCAGGCGCAGACTAACAGGACACATTGAGCGTCATTTAATAGTCTATCATAAACTGCGCTCTAGACAGTTTGTACGTCAAGTACTTCCGTGCGATCGGAAAAAAAAAATATTCTATTAGCATCAGACTCATATGAAGCTTCAGTTTGTGTTTCTTTTCTTTTAGTGCACATTTTGCCCGTTAATATGAGTCATGTTAAAATCTGCCAATTTCTAACACCTGAGATCCACCAATACCACACTTCAGTGTGGATTGTGTCGTGCAAATCAGAATTTTGCCATTGAACGCCTTAAAAAAAAAGGTCTACAGCGTTTATTGAATGTGATCGTTTCGATCAATGCTAATGAGATGAAGAGAAAGATTAAACACTGATCTCCAGCTGAAGATATCTTACAGGATCGAATGTAAATCCGGATACAACATGTGCGTTAAGTCCCCACATGATATTTTAAAAAAGTGGTTACATTCTCCACTGAATAGGACGAAGAGCGCGGAATTATCAGACAGCGGGCAGAGTTATCAAATGAAAAATGCTGTCATTGTCCAGATTCGGACTATACATGAGACATTACGCATTGGCAAAAATACATTTGCGTAATATTAACGACAGCATGTTCGTACAAAACGCCATGTAAAACCTGCAACTAAAATTGAGAAAAACAATGTAATCTAAATAATGGTGATCTGAGGAAAAAAGATAGTAAATTCTAAAAACCCTCATAGGCCCCGGCAGCAATTTTGAAGACAGAAATTAACTTTTCTTTTCAGATGAAAGTTTATCATTCTGAACTACTTGTTTTGTTCTTCTCTCGGACAATGCTTACGCATATTGTGAGCATTATGCAGTATTCATATTGTATATATTTAAACATATTTTTAAAAGTTGATCAAACGAACATATTAACATAAATTCAAATGATTAAAAAAAATCAATGTGGAGCTTATTTAATATAGTTACCGATATCTTTCGCCAACATCTGCTTCACTGTAAGGAAGTCACACAAATTCGATTTTAATACGGTCCATTTGGCATATATTTCAGCAAGCCAATGGATAAATGCATTGGGCATATGCATTTATTTAAAATTGATTTTTAGTGTTATCATTTCTTCAGATTCCTCCTGATTTTGAATATTACTCTGATGACAAAAACGAGTAAAGTCCATCTAACATTTGAAATATGTAACTGGTAATCTCCATTTTTCTTTCGAGATGTTGAAAGCGGAAATCCACTAGTCAGATGACTCTTCCAATACGAATTAACACTAATTTCGTATTTCGTATAAAAACCTGATTTTCAAACAAATGTTAAATTTCCAGCGCTGATTCTTATCTAGCTACAGAGCGAATGTGAATGAATTCATCCTTCGAAACTGCTACACCATTTATGTTGATCATGGTTGATCATCAAATTCAACATCCTTTTTCCCGCGCCCCACTATACTCTTTCATCCCTTTAGCCCCAGGAGCTATATCGATCTTTTTTTTTTTGAAATCCGACAACATATTGGCCTCATTTACATTCCGTAATAGTGAATGCGTCACATTCATCACTCTCTAGATGAAGAAATTTCTCCTCATCTCAGTGTTAAACGATTTAGTCACTATCCTCAACTAAATCCTCTGGTTCTGAACGCCACCACTATCGGGAACAGTGTTTCTGAATCTAACCTGTATATCCCTAATAGAATATTATTAATTTCCATGAGATCCTCTCTTACTTTTCTAAAAAGCAGTAAATATAATACAAACCGAAATGGCATCTCTTCATATGACAGACCTGCCATCCTAGGAATCAGTTTGGTAAACCTCCATAGCAAGGACTCCTTCCCCAAATAAGGACACCAAAAATGCCCACAATACTCCAGGTGTGTTCTCAGCAATGCCGTATTCAAATGACACAAGACATCCCTATCCATATAGTCAAATCTTCTTGTTATGAAGGCCAGCCTACAATTCCCCTTCTCTACTCCCTGTTATATCTGTGCGCTTACTTTCAGAGACTGGTGCGCTCCAAGGTCTTGTTCAATAGCACCTTTCTCAATACACACGTATTCAAATAATAATCTCTTTTCCTAATAAAATGTAAATTCTGACGTTGGTATGATAAACAGCCTCATGCTTTTTTTCCGGCGCCTGGGAAAAGGTCTGGAAAAGTCGTGGTCGCCTAGACGCCGGCCGCTAGGCGATCTACCTGAAAAGGGACGGAATTGATACTGCAATGCATGACTTTTTTTTTCAATCAAATGAAGACTTTTAATCAGTTCCTGCACTCGATATGGTAGACCCAATCCGACAATTTACCCCAGTATGTGGCTGTCAAATACTACAGCTGAAGCGCACTTCCCAATGCATTTGATAAGCGGTCTCAACGTGTAGGTATTATCCGCGTCCAGTCAAGTCACAGAGGCAGAGAAGGGATATTTATTTTATCTTCGCGGCCCACTAGCCAGCGTTTGGGCAGTGAATCATCAAGTAGACGATATTCACGTCTTAGTGACTATGACCATTCTGGTGAATTCCGAGCCATAGCGTTGGCCCGTTGTGATGCAGCCTCAGTAATGAGTTTAACCGACATAGGACTTCCACGCACTAAAATTTAATGTTTAAGTGAGGATGTCACCCAAAGACAACCAATAACATCACTTTTCTGTGCCTCTGGGGCACAGAAAGTTCAGTCCACTAGTTAAGTGTTAAGTTTTAACTCCACTGCCATCGGAAATAATTCATTCATCTGTAGCGTTTCCAATTAAGGTGGGAGTAGGTTCTCAGTATTGGCACTAGGAGCAATTTCATGAGTAATTCTGATACATTGGTGTTCCAAAATGCCAATTCTGCTGCTTGATTTACGTCCGCGTTCTTGTTACCGACCAACCTCATGTCAGGTTTCGAAGGAGCTTTTCAATTATTAATGTTAGATTATTAATTCACATTCTTGAACATTTAAAGAGTACCTTTCAGCAAAAGCGTAATGTCGAGTGACAACCATCATCAAAAAGGAAAATCCTGTATTTGCAAAATCCAGTCACGCTATTCAAAGTTATTGAATAAAAACGGATCGTTTCGAGGTAAGGAAATTCCTGCCTATGGGTAACAATAAGTGGGTCCGCTGATGTAAGATGGTAGTTTAACAGGAAAGTAAATAAAACAGAATTACTGGATCATAGATCAGGCAACGCGGCTTACATCCCATAAAATGTCCATCCGGAGTTTCTCCTGCCTGGGACTTCCTGTCAGTCAAAGGAATCCCCTGTAAAGTGCAAATATGCCTCCCTCGGCGTTATTCTGCCAGATATATTCGCTATGTGCATTTCTCTTTAGGTTGGCAATCGGCAACAATAGCTTCCACTTGTCGGTCATGCATTGTAATGTCCCTTTCAGTAATAGATTGCTGATACGTGAGAGTTTCATGGCGGATTAACCCAACACTGAGGCTACATCATAAGGGGGCAAATCTATGATTCAGAATTCGCCAGGATGTCGATAGTCAGTAGAAAAAAAAACATAGCATAGAATTATACGGGGCAGAATGTGTGCATTCGGCACATCGAGTTTCAACCACAATCCCATGCAGGCCCTATCTCATTACCTCATGCATTTACCATAGCCAGTCCTCACCTTCCCAACACCCTCCACCCTCACCAAACTCCACCCCCCCCCCCCGCCCCGCCCGCCACCATCCCTATACTAAAGTGCCAATCTACATAGCATGGCGAATCTACCTAACCCTCACATCTTTGGACCGTGGGATGATACAGGAGAACCTACGCAAAATTCGTGCAGACATGGAGAGAATGCGCAGACTCCACACAGACACTGCTCCAAGCAGTGATTCGAATCCAGGATCCTGGTTTTGTGAGTGCTAACCACGGTGTCTCCACGCCACTCTCTTGTGTAAAAAAAAACTGTGATCCTGATAACTACCTTTGCAAAAATTCGAATCCTTCCAGTAGATTGATGTTCACTGTCAACAATGCAACCATTTGAACCTGGAGATTTAAAACCCCTTAGCATCGGTTTGGCTGCTATGGTCAAAATCCGTTATTAGAATATATTCGATATGTTTCGTCCATTCATCGAGGGATAAGATGTAGTTGTGGATATTTTCAGTCCCGAACTGTATTCTGTCCAGTTGCGCAAGTGAGCAAACTGGTTGTGTATCAATCAGATGAAGCTGTATCAGAGCAGATAAACGGAACAGAAGCCTTACGCTTTGGTGAAATCAAATCCCTACCACAATTTGATAATTTCAAGTTCAATTTTAAATGATTTTAATGAAGACTCAACCCAACATTTTTAATTATCATGGATGATACACCTATTAACAATAATCCCGATACTGACACCTGAACATTCGGACTTACGCTTCAAATGGCAGCTCGGGGTCCTAGCATTTAGAACTTTAGTGGCATAATTCCTATAACATAGGGTGCTCACACAACTCTGAAAACGGCACAGGATAAGAAAACCCACATCGGATCCTAATTTTATGTGTTATTTAGGTCTATTTTGTATAATTTAAATACATATGTGACCAATTTCGTCACATGTTTCGTTTTTTCTTTGTTTTGGAAGACCGTGCTAATGGAATTGTGGCAAATAATGTCTGGACAGAACATTAGTGCTTCAAGATCATCAGGCAGACCAGGGTAAAATGAGTTTTTTTTTCATTCGTGGAAAATAGGCGTCACTGGCTGGATCAACATTTAAAGCTCGTACTTGCCCGTGGAGGGCAATTGAAAGTCAACCACATTGCCTTGGCTCTGGAATCACATGTCGGCCAGACCAGGTAAAGGACCCCCGGATCCCGCCACTGTAAGGCATTAGTGATTGAAAAGTTTTTTGGGGTCGGACAGATGACAATGATTAACACTGACTTCTTAATTCCAGATCTTTTATTTAATTGAATTAAAATTGAACAATCTGCGTGGTGGGTTCGAACCCGGGTCCCCATTGGCTGATTTTCCGGATCTACTGATAATACCATGAAGGCATCTACCTCCTCGTTAGGATCCTAAACTTATCGCCTGAATCCCACGAAAAACCTGAGATGAGCTCGGTTTGCACATCAAGGACTAAAGAGAATCGATTGCATTACATACATTTAGGGAATTAAACAATACGCGACTTTAGCAATGTTAAAAAAAAAACATTCTGGGAATTCTCGGAATGTAAAAAATGTTACGCATCATATGTGGTCTATCTGAAAGCATGACGAAGAAAATAAAACTGCTTTCGTTATAACGTGAAAATGATTGGACACTTGCGCATAGTAGATTAATGGCATCCGCAGTTATTACTAATTTATGTGTGCTCCCAAACGGAAGTTAGTTTACATTGGAGAGCCATATGTAGCGAAAGAAATGAGGCACAAATTTCTTTTATGAGCGTCATACATGTATGCGTTGCTGCCAGGGCAAGTGTTTGCTGCCCATAACGATCATGATCAGTGGTTGGTCCTGGCTTCAGTCAAGTTACTATGAAAATTAGAGCCTTGAAATAACTCTATTTTCTCAACTTTTGAAATGGGAGAAATGCATCGGCTACGTTTCATGTGATATAGTCCAGCTACAGACAAGACATGCCTGTCTGCTTATGACTGTACCGTAGCATTAAAGGCACATCAAAGCTAATATATTGACTGTGGCAGGATAATCGAAATACGAGAGCATTTCCTCAAATTGCTCCGGGCCCAAATTACTTGTTGGTTGCGATTCCCGTAGGCGTGGCACTATGTCATGCTGTGCATCACGAGACCCTGACAATAATGATTATTTTAGCAGTTTTTTTTTCTACTGATGAAAATAATCCTTATATCAACGTCGAATAAAATTTGGATGATTAGTTCTTCCGAAATACTGATGTGCATAGCCATGTTACCCTAGTGTATTGACAGCATTGGCAGCAAACTGGACACTTTGAAGATTATTTGGATATGTACGGTCCATAAAAAATATAAGAGAAGGTGAATGTCGCACGTATCACCCAACATCGACGCCTTTGCATATGCAACGCAATGAAAATGTATGCAATCAATAACCAAAGTAGACAGGTTCCACATCTGCTGCCGGAGGCTAACGTTGGGCCTCACCTATCAGAAGATACTATTTAAAAATAAATCCCAGCCTAATTCACTAGTGGGTTAACAGCTGCTCAGCCACATACAACCGCTTCAAATCCGAACACACCAAAGTCCATCTCTCCTCGAGTGTTCCACCTGCCAGTACTCGATTAACAGCCAGTTGGTATAAGGTGTCATCTGTCGCGTTTTTATGCAGCAGATAAATCGTCACAAAAAATTCACTGACAACTCGATCGTTTTCCACCATTGTCACTCAAATTCTGAGCTTATTGCAGCTTTGTAACAAACATCAACAAAATAACGAAATAAAGTGATGGAAGAGACAATAGATCCATAGTTTCATAAGATCTAGGAGCAAAATTTGGCCTGTGGACCAATCAGATCTTCTCCACCGTTCAATCATGGAGTGTAAATTTTTCGATCCCATTCTCCCGTATTCCCCATCACTTTTGTTTCTTTTCCAGTTAAGAACCTATCTGTCTCTGTCTTAAAAACAATCAAATGAACTGGCCTTTACAGTTTTGTGAGAAAAAAAAAACTGGAAATGAAAACGATGGCACTTGATAGAAATGAAACTTTTGGGGCGACTGAGGCATTTAAAATCTGAGCACAAACAAGGGCTCAGTGCGTATCCCAATAAAGACTAGAATCATTCCTCATCCAAAGGTAGATAGTTGTTGTTGGTTGTGGCTGATCAGTCACGTGACATCCATGCAGGGCTTCCTCGGTGTACTGCCATTAACTCAAGCGTATAAAACTGATTTATAAATGGCTTTCTTCCCTTCAGATCAGGAACTGAGATGCACTCTGCTCATTGTATGCAGTTGGCATCACCCATTATTGCTCAGGTGCCAATGAATCTGTGCCTACACTCAACAGAAATTTATAAGCTGTTCAGTTATGGGTCAAAATGGTAACCTAATATTCCTTCAGCAAACCAACATACAGCTTCACGAACAAGAGAAGTTATAGCCACTTGAAAGTTGATGTAATTTCAATCATTGCATCTCCAACTATCACCTTGCGATTTTATTGATCAGAAACAGAAGTGAAATGGCCAGGAAAGTAGATGTGCAGGAGGAGAAAATCAGAACCTTGAACTTTTAATAAGGGCAAATCAACACTTTTCCAAGTAAAAATTGCAAAAGTAATTGACTCCCCACCACCAAACCACCCCCCCCCCTCCATCTGTGTGGACATTTGCAGAACTAAATATGTCTAGAAAACAAGATATTGTTCAGGACAAAATAGCCAGATTAATTTATACTCCATCTACAAATATAAACATTTGCTTTTTGCACTAGCTACATGGCATTGGGAACAGTTTGTGCCATTTAAAGCGTATAATTCAGCAAGTCACAACAGTCTCCGCCATAGTACGATATACTTCTGCGATCGTTTGTACCTCAAAATGCAAAAGTGACCAATATTTAGAATCCTTGCTGGTGTACTGAAGAACCGAATTAGCAGCCAGTAACGGGTTCAGTTCTGAATCATAGTGTGGAGGTTATCAAAACGTTCGTTAATAATTCATATAATTGTACTGATTCTGATAACTAGTCACGGTTGTAATTAATATATATAACTACACTATTCGAAACAATTGACTTCTGTCATTTCAAAGCACTCGCTTTGCAAATGCATGTGGCTTCCTTACACAGATGTGTGGGACACATTACATGCAGATTTCCTTCCAGCCACAGTACTGTTTGCCAAATCCTCCACTCTTGTTCGATCAGAGTTTTGAAATTTGCTCCTAACTGTGTTTTCGCTCCACATAAGCAAATGTTCTGTTTTGTTTTACGATCTTATTCCAACACGAAATTGTTACTGACAATAAGGGAGGATGGTCATTGTTAACAATAAGGTGATGCTCACATCCTGTTGAAAAAAAATTGGAAAAAAGAAATCTACTCACTGCTTTCCGCAATAAGTTGTTCCAATTCTAGAAAAAGAAAACACACATCATTATTTAGATGGCATTTAAAAGCAATGGGTTCACGAACATATGAGTATTGACGGTGGGAATTGATTTACTGAATGGCAGTTGTAGCTCTGATAACACCGTGTTCAATAATGTGTTGCACTGATAATAGCTAGCCTCGCCATAGAAAAGCTTCTGATAAATTGTTTTGACTGAATTTTTCTTTTCTAAACGGACAGTCCAAAACAGTATGTGGTTTTCCAGATGTCAGGACACGGATATGACAGTAAATGGAAGGAGAATAAAAACATAATTAGTATGATTGTGGTGAATGAATGACACGAGTGAATGATATAGAAGGGCACTGAAAAAAAAGATGAAATTAAACATTTTGCATTGATTGAATTGAAAGTCCAGTGTCTGTGAGAGTATACTAGTTAAGTTCCCGCAGATCTCATTTTTTATAGAGGAGGGAGTGGGGGTGCATTTACAGCAAAATTAATCAATTCATTAATTGGGGAGGAGAAATGACACATTAGTCAAGCACAATGTTAAGAACTGATAAATTAGTGAAAATGGATGAGTGGTGGCGTAGAGTCTGGCAATATATGAGTGGAGAAATCAACTTTCTGGCTAAAGAGACGGGAAAAAAAACGCATAAAGTTAGGAAACAGGATCGGCATGATAACATTGGTTATTCTATATATAGAAACATCGAACATGGAAAGTAGAAGCAGAGGTAGGACATTCAGCCCTTTGAGCCTTCTCTGTCATTCATCTTTATCATGGCAAATCATCAAATTCATTATCCTGATCTCCCATTTCACCCATGTATCTTGATCGCTTTTGCCCCAAGAGCTATATCTAATTTGTTTTCTTTTGAGATCAGACCACATTTTTGCCTAATAAAATTCTGTTGTATTTAATTTCACACATTCATCACTCTCTGGATGAAGAAATTTACTTTTGTTCAGTTGCTAAATATTTACTGATTATCCTCCGTCTATGACCATTACTTCTGACTTCCCTCCATTAGGAATTTGTTGTCTGAATTTACCATGCCTAATAATATCAGAATTCCATATGTTTCTATGAGATCTCTCTCACTCATCTAAACTCCAATGAATACAATCATAAGCAATTTAATCTCTTCTCAAATGACAGACTTCCAACCCAGTATTCATCTTTGCTAAACTTGGCTGTTTTCGCCCTATAGCAAGCACATCCTTCCACAGACAAGAACACCAAAACAACACATAAAACTCCAGGTTTGGTCTCAGCTATACAATTGCAGATAAAAAACATCCCAATTCCTATATTGAAATCATCCCGTCATGAAGGCCAACATGCCGCTAATTTCTTTATTGCCTGCTGTACCCGCCCGCCTACTTTCAACGACTGATGCATGTGAATCCAATATCTTAGTATCCATCATTCTCATTTTACACCCATTCAAGTGATAATCAGTTTTCCTCTGTTTTCTACTAAAGTGGACTTTTGCACATTTATCCACATTATACTGCATCTGCCATGTAAATGTCCATACACTCAGCTTGTCCAAATCAGGCTTAAGCATTTCTACATCCTCGCACAGCTGGCCCTACCACCCAACTTTGAGTCATTTGGAAATTTGGAGATAACATTTCCAGTTCTCACTTCCAGATCATTAATATAAAATGAATAGACTCAAAACATTCAAGAAAAAGCCTGATGTAGTCATTATCACAGATTACTACTTTACAGATAATTTCCCCGTAGAAAATCCTAAACATCATTGCCCCACAGGCAGAGCAGACCCAGTAAAACTGGCGGCATAGTAGTATGCAGTCGGGAGTGAGTTGTCCTGCTAGTCCTTAACATCAATTCTGCACTGGATAAAGTCTCACGGCTTCAGGTTAAACACGGGCAAGGAAATCTCTCACTGGTTATCACGTAGCGTCCCCTTTTGGCTGATGAATCAGTATTCCACCATGTTGAACAACACTTGAAGGAATCACTGCAGATGGGAAGGGTGAAAAATGCAATCTGGGTGGGAGATTCCAATGTACAAGAAGAGTGGCTTGGTAGCAGCACTACTGATCGAGCTGATCGGGCTCTGAAACATATAATTGTTAGACTGGGTCAGCAGCAGGCCGTGAAGGAACGAACAAGAGGAAAAACATACTTGACTTCAGTCTTACCAATCTGCCAGTTACAGATGCATCTGTCCATGACAATATCGGTAAGCGTGACCACAGCACAGTTCTTGTGCAGACGAATTCCCACCATCACTTTGAGAATAACCTTCATTGTGTTGTGTGGCACTTTCAAGGTATTCAATGGCAGCGAATTGAAACACATGTACGAACTCAAAACTGGGCAGCTAGAGGCGTTGTGAGGCATGGAGAATAGCGGAACTGTATTCCAGTACAACCTGCAAACTTACGGTGCGACATATTTCTCACTCAACTATTTCCATCAAGTCAGGGGATCAGCTCTGATTCAATGGAGTGTGCAGGAGGGCATGTCAGGAGCAGCATCACGTCTATATGAAAATAAGGTATCAACCACGTGAAGATACGAAAGAAAACTACCTGTACTCCAAACGACAAAAAAATAACAAGTCATATACAGGTATTAGCGATCCCAAAACCACGGAGCTGATCTTAGTATTGCAGTCCTTCCATGCAGTCGTCATTGGTGGTGGACAACTAAAACATTCAAATTTATGCATCTCCATCGATGGACGAGGTCAACACATATATGCAAAAGATAAGGCTGAAGCACTCGCATCAATCTTCAACCAGAATTGCCAAGTGGATGATTCATCTCAGCTTCGTCCAGTGATACCCAAAGTCTCAGATGTCTGTCTCCAGCCAATTCGATTCACTCAGCAAGATACAAAGAAACGTTTGGAAGCACTGGATACTGCTAGAGAATGGGTTCTGATAATATTCCGACAGCAGTAGTGAAGACCTCTACTCCAAAACGTGCTGTTCCCATGGCCAAGTACTTTGACAACAATTCTAACACTGGCATCAAACCAACAATGTAGAAAATTTCCCAGGTATGTCCTGCACACACAAGGACAAATCCAACCAAGCCAATTACGCCTAATCCATCTAATCTCGAACATCAGTAAAGTGATGGAAGGGATCATCAAAAATGCTACCAAGCAGCATCTGCTCAGCAATAACCTGCTCAGTGATGACGAGTTTGGGTTTTGCCATAGTCACTCAGACTTTGGTCTCATTACAGCTTTGGATGAAATATCGACAAAAGAATTGAATTTCAGAGATGATATGAGAGTGACGGAAGTTTACATCAGGGCCACATTCGAATGAATGCGGCATCTCGGAGCCCTGGAAAAGTGGAATCAATGGTTATGAGTGGACAAACACTCCACTTGTTGGTATCATACCTGATACATGGAAAGATGGTTGTGGTTGTGGATAGTCAGTCATCTCAGCTCCAGGACATTTCTACAGGAAGCCTTCAAGGTAGTGTCTGTGGTGCAACAATCTTCAGTTGCATCATCAAAGACTTTCCCTCCGTCATAACGTCCGAAGTGGGGATGCTTTTGCAATGGTTGCAAGTTTGGCATCATTAGAAACTCCTCAGATAATGAAACAATCCATGTCCAAATGCAACAATTCTGGACAAAATCCAGTCTTGGACTGACGTGTGGCATATATAACATTCGCACCACACAAATGGCACGCGATTACCATCGTCAGTAATAAGCATTCTAACCACCCCTCGCCGCTCCCCCGCGACATGGAATTATGTTAGCATCACTGAAAGCCCCACTGTCAACATACTTTGTGTTACATTGACCAGAATTATCTCTGGAATTCTCTGCCCATTAAAGTGGTAGAGACTACCTCGTTGAATATATTTAAGTCACGGGTAAATAGATTTCTGATAGACAAGAGAATTAAGGGTTATGGGGAGAAAGCGGGAAAATGGAACTGATCCACTTCAGATCAGCCATGATCTTGTTGAGTGGCGGGGCAGGCTCGGAGAGCTGGATGGCCTACTCCTGCTCCTACTTCTTATATTCTTATATTCTTAGAAACTCAACAGGACAAAAACCCCGTGGCTTACACATCAGGTAAGAGTAGAGGAATACTGTGGCGAGTAATTCACCTACTGCCTCCGCAAAGTCTATCCATCATTTACATGCTTCAAATCAAGATAGATGTTCCTCACATGCCGGATGGTTATAGCTCCAACAACTACTCAAAAATCTTCACACCATTCAGGATAAAACAGCCCACTTGTTGAGCACTATATCTACAAATAACAACGCGCTCCACCATCAATGCACAACAGCAGCAGTGTGTATTATCCACCAGAGTCACTGCAGCAATTCACCAAAGATTGTTCGACACCATCTTCTGAAGCCACGAGACCTTCAACCCTGAAGGACAACGGCAGCAGATACATGCATGCAGCAACATCTGCAGGTTTCCCTCGAAGTCACTCACTGTCTGCTCTTGGAATTATATTGCCGTGCCTTCGCATTCAGTAAGACAAATTCCTGGAAGTTACTCCCATAACGGCACTCTAAGTCACCCCACAACATGTGAATTGCAACGATTCAAGGAGGCAGTTCACCACCACTTTCTCAACGGCAACTAGCGATGGTCAATAAATGCTGCCAGCCAGTTACGCTCATCTCCCATGAATGACTAAAAGACAGCGTCCTAGCACAGATCCCTGTTGAACTCCACAGGTTACTGCCGAAAAGAAAATGACCCATAATGTCAATCTTGGCATACTATCTGCTGATCTGCTTTCTATCGATCTGAAGGCACTGCGTGTTATTCCATGGATTTTAAATTTGCATTGTTGTGTTATGTGTGGGAACTTGTCGGAAGTCTTCTAAAACTCCAAATAACCAAAGTCTACTGATTCTCCTCCAGCAACGTTATTAAGTCCATGTGCAAAGAATTCCAATGCATTCGCCAAACATTTCCTGTTTTCAATCCATGTTGACTTTGCGTGATTAGTCCGCTGTCTCCAAATTCTGAGTCATGAAATCATTGATAAGGTACATAAGTGACTTCTCCTGCATCAACATTAGGCTCGATGGTAAACAGTTCCTTCTTTTTTCCCTAAGTTACTTTATGAATAGCGGTCTTACGTTATCTTCCCTCCAATCTGTAGTAACCATAATATAGCCCAAAGAAGTATGGAGAATATTTACCAAAGGATCCGTTATTTGCTGGTCCACTTCCTTAAGTGTTCTTTTGATTTTATTGTAATTTGATTTATTATTGTCAAATGCATTCCTATATAGTTAAGCACATTGTTTATTGCGTGCTTTTCAGAGAAAGTATGTCCTTCATAGAAAAGGAAATGAAAGTTTAGAGAATGTAGTGTTACAGCCATAGCTAGGGTGTAGAGAAAGGTCAACTTAATATAAGGTAGGCTCATTCAACAGTCTGATGGCACGAAGGAAGAATCTGTTCTTGTGTTGGTTGATTCGAAACTTCAAACTTTTGTATTGTTTTCGGATGAAGTTGGAAGAAAAAAATCCGGGAGTTCTCTGGTCCTCAATTACGTTAGCTGTTTTGCAACAAGAAGTGTATGAAACTCAATGAATAGTTGGTTTGGGTGCTGGATTGGGATGAATTCAGTTTATATTGCAATTTATTTTGTTCTTGAGTGGAGAACAACTGGAAAGCGTGTTTCTGTTAAAGTTATTGGGGGTCTTAGCTGGCTTATGAAATTTCGCAAGTCTTCTGAGAAAGTAGTGGCGTTGGTGGGCTTTCTTAACTGTGGTGTCGGTACGGGGATACCAGGGCTCTTGTCTAAATTTCATCACAACCTAGAGGTTAAGCCATCATCAGTCCCATAAATTTCCCCAAAATCATTTCTCTCCAAATACCGATTTCCTTCAGCTCCTCACTAAAATATGTTTATTTCAGAAGTTCTGGCACATTATTCATGTCTTCCTTTGTGAACGCTTAAGGAAAGTAATGTACACTTTATTTGGTTACATTATGATCAACGCGCAACCAAAACGTAATCTGCACCTATACCTCATGCTAAGGTGCTTTAATCAAGTTGCCTTTGACTTTCATCAGTAAATTTCATCAGTTATATCCAAAATATCCTTATCATAGAAAGCGTCAGCTCCTATCTTAGCTTCGTAAGCTAGCTCCTGAATTCTTCCAACCTATGTACATCTTTCATTCAATAATGCAACGCCGGATTGAGAGGGCGGGGGGGAGGCGGGGGGGGGCGTCATAGCGGAAGGGGAGCTGGTATGGAGTGGGGAGTGGGTTAATGTTATTGCAGCTGCGTAATAAGTTGGCAACCCATGGTAACGCTCCTGGAACCATCGTTCGATCTTATCAGGTTTGCAAATGAAACCTGTATTCAATGGATATTCGAATATTTTGATTCATACCTAATTATGACTACCACAGTTAAGACAGTTGCATAACATGTATACAATAGATGTGCAATCTCGCTGTTCAGCATTGCTGCTAACTTAGATTTATTTTGTATCGGATTAAAACAAACTGTTGACATGTTTCACTATTTTACACTAAAGTCGGAAGTAAATCGTATGATCAGCCATCATTCTTATTGTTACCGTTCTCCACGAGCCAATATGTTTTTTCCGCTCCCGTCATGTAGTCCTTCTTTACTACACTGTTTTTCATTTAACGCTCCGTACAATCTGCTGTTAAGTGTCACATTTTTGCACAGTTACTTGCATTTCCTTTCGTAATTTTGAAAGTTTGAGTCTCCATTTTCATTATCTCTATTTCCCCTTCGAAAATATAGACTCCTGTGTTTGTTTCATTATCTACTTATATCTCTACCATCATACCGTTGTTGTCTTTGTATTTCAATTAATATGTCACGCCACTATAGCTTGAATTTTGCTAAGGTATTGTCCTCCTTTAACGTCAATGTTCTCTTCGCCGACCTACACTTCTCTCCCTCAATTGCATGTAGCTTTCATTCATATTCAGATTAATTAATCGTGACTTTTACACAAAATCATTTTCTGTGCACTTTGCTTTCTGGTTGCCGCGAGCATATGTGATTCTAAGAAATTATCATGAATAATACACATTAATTGTCTTTCTTAACATTGTTTGCTCAGCTGTTTTGTATTCAATGGGGTGTGCAGATTGAAGGTCCCTTCCCCGCGCAAACCCATTTCCTATTCATGTAACCCTTCACACACACACACACACACACACACACACACACACACACACACACACACACACACACACACACTTCCTCCTACCAGATGGTGACAACCTTTTAGGGAACGTCCATTAACATTTATGTAATACCCAATCGTCCTGGTTATATAGTTATGGGAAATGTTGATGACGTGGAAGTATTTGTGGGGTTGTACATCCATCTCACAAGTGAATAAATGTTTTATTTCCTTGATCATTTCCATTTTCAGCATAATATTGCAAACTGACCTAAGATGCACTGAGAGATAAGTTTGCAATATTACTTGATTTGCCTGCTTTGTTCAGAACTGCTGCACAATTTCACAAATATATAATGCAGTATATTGTTGCCTTACCTGCATTCTTCTGTTGCAGTGAGGCTAGTGATCAGACAAAAGCAAAAAAAAATGCAATAGCAATTAATACAAATGTGGTGATATAACGCGAAATAAATTAAATGCACTTCTGAAACTGTTAACATGATGGGACCACAGGTGTTAATCCTTTTCTGAAACTATTATGTGTTACATAAGACGACATATTGCCCAGTTTGTTTTGAACCGAAAGGCAAAACCTCGCTACCAATTCTACATTAGGAGGAGGCCAGCAATTTCACAACAGATCAGTTCGTATTCACTCAGCCAGATACTGTCGTGGTCTTTTCACTGAAGCTAACAAACAGATAATTTATATTTCAGTAAATCTCAACCATTTCGTCAACATTTTTGGGCTTCAAAGTGTCATTCTCCAATATCAAAATTTTCCCAATGCTTCCCTTCGCTCACTTTGAAATGCACAAATATTAATTTTAAATCATTGACGAAACAGTTGACATTTCACTGAAGTACTGAATGTTGCGCAGGTTCAGGGGTTTTTATTGTTTGTTCGACGTTCTTGCACTGTCTCTGCATCCTCGGCTTCGATGCTACTTCTTAGATGATGATGTATTGAAATATATTCAATGTCCTGCTAAACGAATTTGCACCGTTTAAATGCTCGGGATTCCCATGAAATCGTGAATATTTTCGACCGTTTCGTGGTTGTTCTGATTCACAGATTCACAGAATTTCTACGATGCGGCAGCAGTCAGTTTAGCTCATTGTTTGTGCACAGGTTCGCCAAAAGAACTTAATTACTTACACAAATCACCCTGTATTTGCCACATACCCCTGCGCATTGTTTCATTCAAAAATATTTAATTTTCTATTTAATACTTCTGTTGAAACTGCCTCCACAAGATTTCCACGAAGCGCATTCCAGACCCGAAAAACGTTGAACTCGTTTGCCTTGCTTTGCATTTTCTTTTGTAATTCTGTCCATAGCTATACCCTTGTCACTTTGATCTTCATGTTACAGGAGTTGGAATTTCCTCCTTTTGGACTTTCTCAATCACCATCATGGCTTTGATCGTCTATATAAATTCTTTTCCGATGCGCTTCCTTTGGATGAGAAGATCCGCGGCCTATCCAATCTACCCAAGCAACTGAATATTCTGAACTCTGGAAACATTTTTACAGGAGCTCAGGAAAGCATATTTGTTATCAGTTGCGTGCCACGACCAAGTTCCGAATTAGACAATTTATTTTGTGGTATCTTGTTTTGGACATAAGAACAATTCTTGGCAAATGGGGCCGCGTGTCGTGGGACGATTGCTTTCAAATTTGTATGTTGCATAACGAATTTGTTGGATGACGTTTCTCGCCTTGAATTTAGAAGATCTTGAAGGTTTTTGCGATTTCTTTTGGTCATAAATATACGCACATGCTTTGTCCACATCTTCACAATATAGGAACCAGGGAATAAATTATTTTCGCTGTCGATTGAGATTATTGTCCTCAAGTATTAGCTGTCTGAACTAGGCAGGTGCTGACCTGGTATGTTGGAGCACAAGAAAGGTTTTGCGACATTTATCCACATTCCTCCACACTAAATTCCATCAATACGTAGAATGGAACACTTTTATCTGGGACTTCAACAACTGATAGCATGCAATGGTCATGGCAGTTGATACTTTGCATACATCGTTATTTGGGAGGACTGGGAAGGAAGTTTGTTCGACAGAGTGAATTGCTTATTTTCCACGTGTTTTGAAAAAAAGAGTTGATACTGAACAAGGGTATTCTGAGTAAATGCATGCAAACGTGCCTGTTGTATACCAGAGCTCAATGGTTGATATTAGAACAAATGTATTTTACATTAGTTTTGAAGCCGTTTAATAAGATAAAGACACCACTGTACTAGAGCGGCAGAGTTTATACAAAAACACAGGCATAAACGTTTCAAAGCCAAAGTTGCTATCATGGAGTTAACTTGAAGCAATGTAAAGTGCAGAAGTCACTATTCAGGAACCTGACTCCCCCGACACTTGATTGTTCATTATAGACTAGGGAACACGTCTCATTTTTTTTTGCACTGTACAATGGTGCAGTGTCTCTGCATAACTTATCTACCTTGTTTGACAGTTGGCCTGAAAATGTCCTACCAAAAATATAAGTAATCGAACAAAAAAAAATGAAGAGCTATATTTCAGAACCTTTATGTCCTACTTTCGGATCTTGAAGATGGACGTTTAAGTCACTTTAATTGCATTATTTCGTTCATCTGAATTCAATCATCATGATCTTACCAATAATATAGCATTTTAGCACTCAAAACAATAGAGTTATCTGCAAAGGGTCACAATTAAAGTGTAGTAATTGGAGTGATGTATTCACAGGTGGTGTCAATCAACGATTCTTATATATATATATAAATATATATTGGTCTCAGTTCTTCAAAGCATTTGCCACAGAACAGGAGGCTTGAACTTGAAGTGTTTTATTTTTAAGTGCTAAAATCATGGAAGATTAGAATTACAATAGTAGTCATGAAACAATGAATAGATTTGCAGTGGACATATCTTCCCCTGAGGCCAGTTGAATAGCAAATGGAGGTAACAGGATATGCATCTTTAGTTTACTTTTCTGAATCGCACCCGAAAACGTCGTCTGGTCAAGATCAACGGAATATTGGAAAGTTATAGTTCCTCTAACATTCTTAATTGGTAAGAACCTCCGTTTATTTCAAGACGATGCACATTGCAATTAAACTTCGACAGCACCAATATGAGTTACAGGCTGAAGAATGAAATGGAATGGGATTAATTTCCAGGCCAGAAATTTTTGATAACATTTTGCATGCTCATGATATCTGCCCTCCCTCTTTATATGGAGAGACTTACCATCCATAATGGATAGAAATAAATTCATTTTGTCAAGATAGAGAGGGAAAACAATCAAATAGGATGCCTTTGTGAGAAATACCCTCTCTCTGAAGACGATGCAGTAGTGTTGATAAGGAAGTCGCCTGCAAATACTTCTCTAGTCCCCTATGACAGCAGTTCGCTGCCCCATGTGGTAATTGTCAGGAAAATATTGGGCATAGCAGCAAAGTAACCACCTACCAGTAAACAATAGTGGCATGTAAACAATTCACAAATGTTACTTCCTTTTTCCACTGTGTCAGATAATCTAACCCTTGACCATGAACATGTCAGTCAACGATTCTTATATATATATAAATATATATTCGTCTCAGTTCTTCAAAGCATTTGCCACAGAACAGGAGGCTTGAACTTGAAGTGTGTTTTTTTTTAAGTGCTAAAATCATGGAAGATTAGAATTACAATAGTAGTCATGAAACAATGAATATATTTGCAGTGGACATATCTTCCCCTGAGGCCAGTTGAATAGCAAATGGAGGTAACAGGATATGCATCTTTAGTTTACTTTTCTGAATCGCACCCGAAAACGTTGAAAACGGAATATTAACTGCAATAGATGGTTCACAAAACATTCAGAGAATTGCTATCTGTTGAAACTAAGATGATGGTTTTTGAAACTTGCATTCTTGTGACATTCTTTCCCATTGATCTGAGTTCAGAGAACTTACAAGTATGAAGAAAGAAATTGCAAGAATTTAAGTCATCCTAAACACAAGGAAGTTCAAAATCACATAATGACATTTCGTTCAAGGGAAAGCATATTGCCCATATTCTTGCACATACCTGGAAAGGTACGCTTCGCTGGATCAAGCATGTGCACAGGAGAGATTATTCTGAAGGATTTTCTGTATTCCTGCATTAACATCCGTAAGCCCAGTGGAAGGCCCAAAAATCTGTTTCAAGATTTGTTGCAAATATAACATGTGTGATATCAACGTTGATTTCCATTCATGAGTCGATGCTAGGCTGCTACAAAAGAACAGGACGGCATTAGCCAAGAGTGTAGCATCGTAGTAAACTTGACTACAGCAGCTTAACAACATCTCAACAGCTCCACGTAATAGCACTTGACAAACATTCAATATGCAACCCTTGTCCCAAAATCAGTCTCTCACGAATTGTAATTTGGAACTAGGAGAAGAACAAAATTGTTTGAACCTCCCCTAGCCTTAATGCATTTGTTGTATGAACCTCAATTTTGTCAGATGACAAGGAATGAAGATCAATGCTAATTGATGCAGTGCATACGGATGTATGTGGATTCGCCTTCCTCTTCCTGCATATGTGGAACAGAACTTCACTTAACCCGTTGCAGATCTTTGCCCTGATGCACTGCAAAGTGCTTGTGGTATATTCTATTTTAAACACCTCGATTAAATATGAACTTTCCGCCTTCGGGTAACGCGTTGCATACACAAGAAAATGTTGTTCCTATGTTGCTGCCGTTGCTGCTTTGACAATCAACGCTTTTTTGGGTCTCCTGTCAATAGGGGGAAGGAAATATGCATCTACATTCTTGTCCTGGCCTGATCCATCAGAATGGTGAAAAGAGTTTTCAACTCTCTTCTAAACCTCCAGAACTCGAAATATAATCCAAGCATCGTCCATTAAGTTTTTGCTGTTTGCATATATACTGAATCAATCTAACAAAGGTTGAATATTACAATAGCGAAAGTAAACAATTGCAATTATAGTGGTTGTTGAAAGTTCACAGTTCGTTACTTGTCTTTTTTTTCATTTACTTTTTTTTTATTTGTATCGGGAATTGTATTCCAGATACAATTCGGAAGCAGTATGAAATCGATATTTCAGTCGACATGCAACAGACCATAAGGGAAAACATAAAATCACGCACAACACTAAGTTTTCAAGTGTCTCTACTGCTTATGGTATCATGTAATACCAAATACATGATATCATAGATCTAAAAAAAAATGTAGGTCATACTGATTGCTTCAAAACAGAGTGGATTTAAGAGTAATAAGTAATTGTTTGGTTGATCGTACATTTTCAGACGCAACCTCTATTTTTCGAAGCATTTTCTCACCAATTTCAGCAAGGAGTTTCTGCAGTCTGTCGGAGTCTAGTTCCGTGAAAAGAAACAATAACTTTTGCATTAAAGGGTAAATTGTTTTACCAATCGGGAAGAAACGAAAAAAAAAACAATAGTATCAGAAAAATTGGATTTTGGGGGGAAAATCTAACAATTCAGAATCATCAAGACGCATGGTGAAATAAGTAAAGTGGCGAATGTATGGCTAAACTGTTGAGAGGAATCTGCAAATAATAGAAATTCGATAAGCCACATTGGACGAGGGTCGGGAATCGTTTTTTTTTTGGCGACTCGATGAGCTATGGAATGTTTATTTGCCTTTTGGGAGTGCTGTGATGCTAAAGGCAATGGAAAGGAACACTTTCAAAAAAAAGGTTTACGATTGTATGTCTTAAAAGAGCAAGATTTATCAGGACAATTGATAAAATGCAAAACCAAATTACATAAACATGTTTTCCATTTGTTTGATTTTTTGTTTAGTTCAGCTGTGGCGAGTGGAGTTTGTACACAATGAATAATCATAGGATAAGCTCTGAAACCAAGTAAGTGCCGATGCATCCACATCAGTGCTTGTGGAATATATTCATGCTCCGTTTTATTATATCTTTGAAAATTTCACAAATTATGAGAGGCAGCATCTCGTTAAAAATACAAACATGTGCTTTCAAAGGTATGTGGGGCATATAGAATCGTTCTTCAGGGCAAAGACCGTTTTCGACATAACTATACGGTCGAAGAATTTAAATGCTGTAAAGACAATTGTGGGAAAATCTTATTGCAGTGCCTTTCTGGTGCATTTGAAATCATAACTGAAGCAATTTAGAGACAATTTAATCCTCGTGATTGATTTCTTAAGGATCTTTTGCAATTGTGCATTCCACAATTGGTTGCTACATTACTTTGACCAACGCAGGGATGAACAATTGGATATTTTGAAATTCTAGTTTAAATATTGCAACAGATATTTACTTTTTTTAGAAACCACAAGGCCACTAATGTCGTTGTAAAATTTTGATGTGTCTTGCAAATCCTTCTAACAGGATAATAAAATTACCACGTCATATTCAGTTGACTATTCAGTGCAGAAAATATTCAGTGCAGTTAGGTATCCAAAAACTATTCAGTGCAGTTAGGTATCCTACTGTCCAGATGTTGCATGGTCTTTTAGATGGCGAAATATTAGCATTTGCTGGCATCAAATCTTTGATCTGACAGAAAATATCACACATCACTAACATAAATTAACGTGTGAAAATGCTATATTTACATTATATGATTGACTGTTCTACTTCTGCCCACGCTGCGAAAAATCACCTTCCCTGGCCATTTAACATGTCAACAATTTACATGACTAAATTTCACCAATTTCATATAATCGTTGACCTGGCTATAGCTCAGAAGAGACAATTCCGTTCATTGAGAAAATAGCAAATCCGTGTAAGTGAAATCTAGCAAGATTTTCTTTTCCGTATATCTTAATATACGAACATAGAACATAGAAAAAACTATAGCACAAACAGACCCTTCGGCCCACAAGTTGCATCGATCATATCTTCTATCTATTAGGATTACCTATTACCCTCAATCCTATAAAATCCCATGCACTCATCCAGAAGTTTCTTAAAAGACCCCATCGAATTTGCCTCCACAACCACTGACGGCAGCCGATTCCATTCACCCAACACCCTCTTGAGTGAAAAACTTACCCCTGACATCTCCTCTATACCTAATCCCCAGAACCTTAAACATTTCTTCGAGACAACATTGCACTTGTCTGTGAGTCAAATGACTGATGGTTGTGTTTACAGTGCTATTTCAGGCAGATTATTTGTTTACTTTATTTTGGTTTAGCAATGGAGGAAAAAAATTCAACTAGTTTTTCAAGAAGCTGAAGGACTTCCGTCCTGGTACCGCATTTAAATAGATTTTGCCTTCTCTCTAAATCCTTTGCAGCTTCAACTAAGTGTACAGTCCAGGATTAGGTACCACACCAATGTGTTTCATAGAGATTCAGGAGATCTGCATGCTTCTGCCATCTATGTCTCAAAATAAAACTCATAATGGTACGTTAAGTTAAAAAAAAACTCACAACTACCAGGCAAGGGGGAACACACTCCTACACCCTGTCCTTGAGAATTATGAACGCTACGTCCTAATGCTTCTGATCATTCATACCACCTCTGCTGCGGGAAATCACGTAGGAAGGCATACTTTCTCAATGTGATGAACAAAGATTTTGAGGGTGATGCGTGCATTAAGTTTGAGTTTTTAGTGTCACAAATGGGTTGACATTAACACTGCAATGAAGTTACTGCGAAAATCGCCCAACAACTGCATTCCAGCATCTGTTTGAACACACTGAGGGAATATTTAGCATGTGAAATGAACAGAACGAGCACGATTTTCGGACACTGACAGGACACCAGAACATCTGGAGGAAACCTAAGTAGCACAGGGAGTACATGAAGGCTCCAAACAGATAGTGACCCAAACCGGGAATCGATACACTGCCCCAAGCATTTTGAGGAAGCAATGCTAACCATTGTGCCTCCGTGTCGCCTAAAACAAAATGAAATAACATCATGCCTGGGTAATTATTACGATTGAAATTTTCATTAATAATAGTATTGGTATTATATCCTTGGAAAATGATTAAATCTCCAAACTTATACTTAACTTCGTATCTTATTTCAATTCCAAAATCATGTTCAATTTTTTTTTAAGACCTTCGGGAAATTTGGCTTCAACTTCTCCAGCTACCTCTCTTTGTATTTCGGCCTTACTGTTCTTAATTTCATGGCACTTATAAGCCGTGCCTCTAGTTACCAATAGTGGCCAGAGAGTCATGGCCAGGCTGTAGAGATGTTTCGCATGACGAAGGGTGGTTTTGCAGGAATACACAGAGATTGACTATATAGAATTGCTTGGGATTGTTCAGGTCGCAATAGCCAGGCAAATGAAGGTTTTGCAAAAACTCGATTTAATTGGAAGAAGACTTCAACTTTTCAAGACTAATACTGACAAGCGTGAATAGTTGCCGATGAAATATCGTAGAGCTAGCGCCAATTTTATTCCTGTTTGAAGTGTGACACCTCTGAGTGCTAACTCCCTCCTCTAACATCCTGCCGTAAGTTTTAACATCGGAATATCCCGCACAGAAGAGTAACGGCACGCTGTATTCTTTGAATCAGCAGACCACCTTGTCCAATTAACTGTGAGTCAGATTGAGTCAGAATTACTTTTCACTCCTCGCCTCGATGACTTTGAAACTCACAGTCCGAATATTTATTCTCATTACAACTGAGTACCACCTCCCCAGAATTCTGTCCACCCTATGGTCACATAGCATTGCCATCACCTGAGGACTTTGTACGCACATGCTGTGCTAAGAACCGTACTATCACTCATCACTGGGTTAACCTCGATCATCATACTAAACGAACTACGAAAAAATACCAATCTTTATCATGTCTTTCAGACTATCTCAACTTTAAACCCAAGCCCTGATAGAAGTAACAGGACGTCTATTCGACTCTATCACCACTCTGAACGTACATTGGTATTAGGCAGTGCTTCCACCTATGTATGCACTTGAATGTCCATCAGGTCCACGTACCCAAGACGCATAATCTTCTCAGCACAAGAAAGTGGCAAATCCTCAACCCCATAACGATCAGCTGACTACCCAGACTCCTCGACCACCTGCCATCCCTAAATCCACCCTCAACAACCCCCGCCCCCCAACAGACCCTATCGCCACCACCCAAACTCCGGTGCCCGCTCCAAATACCTACACCCTCAACTTCAGCCAATGAAGGTTACCTTAAATTAACTCATAAAGCCCCTTGAACACCAGACAATTAAAAAGCCCCAAACTGCCCGAAATTCCCCGATTGATCCAAGGCACCTATCTTCTCTCCTGTCAAATTGACTGTAACTATTATTATTACGGGTTATGTCAGTTAGTAGCATTAAGAAAAAATGAATTGTCACTATCCTATAGATAGAATAATGCAAAGGTAAAAAGAAACAATCTGCAGTACATTTTAAGGAGGCTTGTGCCGAAGGTCAAGGCTCCACATATTCTCCCCACCCCCCTCCCCTTACAGTAAGTGATAAAGAGAAAGTTGGTAATTGATGATGATTTTCTCTTCGGGTGCAGCTTAACTCTAATTCTGTCCTTTGTGTTTCCTCTGTCATGCAAAGAGATGTTTGCAAAGTTTAATAATATAGCTACAGTTTCAAGATATGAACCCCAATTAAAACTGGGCGCACTGTTTTGCAGGCGAGATAAGTTCGTAACCCACCGACAAAGAGCTCCATATTTAATCGAGATATGCTAGATTTTAGAAGTCAAATGAGTTGCATTGACGTTTTATCTAAAATGCAAGATAATTATATTCTGTGATAAAATGTTGGAATGTGAACTGAAAGTAACCAGATATACAGAACTCTTGTCGACGACGTGTGACGCAGACATCTGCCCTTACAAGTTTCAGGTTGATGACTGCAACCAGAAACAATATAAAGGAAGCGAGTTGATGCATTTTTCTGTCATCAAAACTGGCTCTGATTTATCATGTGTTATGGCTAAATACGTGAAGACAATAATTATTGCATTTGCAATAAAGAAAATTATGACTGATAGTATATCTCACCACTGATCTGACTTCTATGACATATGAATGATGGTTATAGCGATGATAATACTAACAGAATAATGTTATTCATTTTATGTTCTTACTTGAACAGTTTAAAATTATTAAGAGTTCACTTCTACCAGTTCAAATAATATTTACGAGTTATGCGTGTCTACACGTGTATTTGCATGTGACGTCATGTTTATGCGCTTGTATTTGTATTCTCTATATGTTGGCTGTTTACTTGTCTCATATATTAAAATATGCATAAAATTTCGCACTGCCTTTTAAACTTTCACTGATTATGTTCACATTTATGGGAAAGAGAAGAACTTAGGGCCATCGATAAAAGGTGGTCGCCAAAAAATCCAGCTGGATATTCAGAAAAAGAAGCATGTATTTGGACATTGATGCGAAACTGCAATTCGCCATCGCGATCATGGTATCGAGATTGTTGTCAACACATGCAGAGTGAAGTCCTGGAAACATTTGAATGAGAAGAACTACGTTGGTAAATTTAGGTTTGAGAAAGTAGAGCGGATTCACTAAAGCATAAACCATAGGGATTAATTAGGTTGAAAGCTATGTTTTCACACCACGGAACGCGTGTGCATTTCCATGCTTTCCTCTGGAGTCTATTCCGTGAATCATTCATATTAATATCAATCTCTCGTCTTTTTAAAGATAGGCCGAACTGTTATTACCTGAAAATTTTGGCGTCCTATGCTAGTGTAGCCTTTATTGGCTTGACGTCAGAGCTAACGACGCCAATGCGTTCTGACATCTTCGTAATGAAGCATATTAATTTTGATTAA
Organism: Sphyrna mokarran; assembly: GCA_024679065.1. Classification (NCBI taxonomy): domain Eukaryota; kingdom Metazoa; phylum Chordata; class Chondrichthyes; order Carcharhiniformes; family Carcharhinidae; genus Sphyrna; species Sphyrna mokarran. The sequence continues at coordinate 101,117,374 of JAGIQG010000009.1, forward strand.
CTTTGTTGTTCCACTCCATTCCCCCAATCCATCCAATACTTTCAACAAGAAAACTCACAAATGTACTAATGGTAAACAGACCAAAATCAACAGTTTAGTAATCTGATAAACGTTAAAGCACTGCGTGCATTACATGTGATGTTGGCTCTCACAGAATTACGGAGCACCGTAGGATAAATCGTACTCCGCTTTAGCTTGCGTACAATAATTTCAGCCAATACCGGCTGAAGCCGTTTGTTTTAATGACGCAAAACATGTTCACAGTTTGGAAGAACTTTCATACAGCTTTCAACATTAAATATGATTAACTGTGTTAAGTGAAAGAAATTACAGACAACACATGTGATTTTTATCCAAACAAATCAGAGATATAACTGGTTATGTTGAGTGCATACCTGTAGAAGTCATTGTATCTTTTGATCAATGAATAAAAACAAAGAGATTGTGGTTATTTTAAATTTGACCACATTTTCAAATACATTATATTTGCGCAATTCTACAGAATGCATTTTATTTATGAAAGAATGAAATGTTCCATTGAATTCTGTCTAACAATTCATTATGAATCCAGTTATTAAGTGGAGACGTCGATCACAATGATGATCGATTTCGATAAGCGGTCAGTGGCTAGTCAAATATAATTACTTTGTGATGACAGAAAGTGTTAGAAAGGGAAAATTACATCAAAGTATCATTGTTTTTCTTTTCCTCTTCGCTTTCAGTAATATGCACTTAGTAACAATAAACCAGCACAGATTTGACACTGTCTTTCCAGAAAATTAATGCATAACAATGTCATGAGCGAGAGCACGTCTGCTTGGTCAGATTCATCCAAATTAAATTAAAATAAGAAAGAAACAGAGAAATGTGAAACGTTAGATGAAAGGATCATTATACAAGAACATATTTTTTCGGAAAATATTACCTTTGCCTTTTGCTTTTCAATATTGTCCACTTGTCCAATTTCTTATACCAACTGCTTGGTATTATCCAGACCAAAGAACTGAAGAGGACTGGGCAGGCAAGAGACGATCCTGCTCCTCTGATTAATGCTCAGAATGGAAATTGTGCAACAGTAACTTACTTTCATGCAACAATGACACGAAGGATAGATTTTATTTTATGCAATAAACACGATGAAACAAAAGTTCAATTTAGGAACTATTTTTCGTCTATGTTTCAAGTGAAACACCATATTTGAAGTTAAATGGAAAAGTGTTGTCAGTGAGATTGTCGTCAATCTGTGATCTGATACATTTGTTGACGTGGTCTGTAAATGCTGACGAAGCACTGGAATATTTGTGCAAATATCTAAAGAGTTTCCGTTCATATTCGAAGAGCAATATAATTTGTTTCCCCGCTATCACTAAAGAAATTCAGCAACCTATTGCATGTAATGCTTTGTTAATATGTTTCGTTCAAGATTAGCATATACTTCGTTTTTTAACCTGAAGTCAATCACTCGAGCACTTTACGGACCGTTGACTTTGTTTTGTTTTTACTCAGAGCCAGTTTGCTCTGGGGGTTGTTCAACACTTAAGCTGATAACTCGAATCCGCAAAATTTCGTTCTCTCCCGAATTTTATCAAAGCAGCAAAGAAAAAGGAAAGAAGAGCGCAACTCACCTTCACAGGATATGCTTCGTTGTTTGAAAATACAGATTTACAGATATCTAAGTTCTTATATATCAGGTTGTTGCCGGTAAGTAGAAAGGAAATTTCACAATTCACACTAAGATAAATTATTATAATGCTCCAAGTTTGACTCACCAAATCTGCAAAGGAAACAATTCTGCATGAAGAATTGAGGCCGAAAATACCGAAGGCGTTGTCCAATGTTGACAGCACCATCCGGGGAGCACAGCAATATTGAAGAGAGGGAAGCCTGAATTTTGCATTGCATTTATTATTGTGTAACCCAGATGCTCAAATGTGCAATAACTATTAAGTTGCTGCTCACATCCCTGTCAGGATATTCAAAAAATACGTGCATGCATGTTCCCAAGCCAATGCTTGCGATCTACCGTGTGTTATGATTTTTTTTTTCAATTCCCACAAGAAGATATTTATTTTGCTTATTCCAAATGAGTTAGGGTTAATGAAATGGTCCAGACCCCGCTAAATGCAGGTTATATATGCTAGTCAAAATTGCCTTTGCAGACAAAAAAAAATCATCTGAGAAAGCCATTACACAAGTAAGTCAAAACAATCCACGAAAAACAACCAGTGAATTTGCCTAATTTGTTTGGGGGTAAAATAATATTTCTTAAATAGCGAGAGGTTGGAACGGCTTATGTCCAAGGAGACATGCATTTCTATCTTCATTTTTAAAAGAACTTTACTATGCAGGGTTAGCCAGCAATTAGCGATAAAACGGTATTTAGCCGCCGCTGAAGTCGCCCAGCGATCGTCCAGCCATCGTGAAGGAGAAGCCGGAATGCAAACTAGTTAGAAAGATAAACTTATTAATTCCTGCAACCTAGGTGCGATTGCATTTGCATTGCTGTGTGCAGTTTGGGTTATTTTATTATGTGAACGCTTGCATTTGTTAAATAGAACTTGCAATGGAACTATGCCAGACTGTCATAGATAATTATGATTTATCTAATGAATACTGATAAGGAAATTCTGAATTGTGTCCACTGAGAGATGAAAAATTTTTCGTGTGGTGGTAGTGATATGATATGTTGTCCAGCTGATGAGCTTAGAGGGGAAATCGCGGAATGCGGATGGCATTTTCAGAGTTAGCTGAGGAGCAATTTCTTCTCTCGGTAGCTGGTGAGTTTTTGAAAATCCTAAGTCAGTGCAAGTTCAGTCATTGACTGCGATCAAAAGAGGTATCGACAGATTTCTCAATAATTGTGACAGAAAGGTATGTGGGCATAGTGGGAAAAAATATGAAACAAATAGTTAAGAATAATCCAACTGAACGGTAAATCGTGCTTCAACTGTAAAATGGTCTAGTCTTGTTCTTATTTCCTATGTTCATATCTTTATATCCAATTATTACACACTATTTGTCTAGAATACAGACGATAACCTGCCAACAAGTAAGGGATTCTCAAAGGATTTTTTTCTAAGCGTTGAGATATTTTGCGTAGCAGGTGAATGTTCACATTACACACGCCAACTCAATTAAAATATGCATTGACAATTGACAATTGGTCTCACCACCTTCAGTTTCTGAAAAAGAATCCGAAAGCATCACAGCAATATTAGTGAGCACGATTATGATTTTTCCATACATGCATTCCATGCATTTCAAAATGTCTCAAGGAAATACTTTGGCATGAATATCCAACTGCTTTTTATTTTTTTTTTGTTTCAATCTATTCGCATTCGTACATATATGGGGAAATGAATGAAAACAAAACCCTGTTTGACAAATGGGACACATCAAAGCTTTCACAAACGGTCATCTGGGCTTGAAACGTCAGCTCTTTCCCCTCCTTACAACTGCTGCCAGACCTTCTGAGATATTCTAGCGTTTTCTTTTTCTTGTTTCAGATTCCAGCATTCACAATATTTCGCTTTTATCTGGAGACAGTGAGTACATTAATTTTTGATGTTGCAAAGTTCCCCGGTTTCCAGAAATATTCCAGTGGATCGGAAACATACTAATCTGACACTATTAATCAAGAAAAGAAAGATAAAATGTGAGAAATTATAGACCAGTCAGCTTGACCTCTGTAGTAAGAAAGCTGCCGGAATAAATTATTAAGGAGTAGGTGACTGAGCGTCTGGAAAAGCTAAGCTCAGTTCACTAGTGTCAGCCTGGGGTTCTGAAGGGAAAAAAATACTTCTTCGACAAACCTGTTAAAATTCTTTGAGGATATAACCAGTGAGATTAATAACGATGCTCCTTTAGAGGTGATCTATCTGGACTTTCAAAAGGCATTTTATAAGGTGCCATCCAGAAGACTGATCCAAAAGGTTAAATCCAAAGGGGCTCGACAGAATAGTGGCTTGGATTCAGAACTGGCTGACTGAAAGAAAGCTAAGGGTTGGGATACCCAGGTCCTTCTCCAGTTGAAAATCAGTAGCAAGTGGGGTCAGACCGTGTACAATTCAAAAGGAAAGAACAGGGGGTGGTGGAGGTGGATATTTGATTGAGGTGTATAAAATACTCAACGGGATTAATAAATTAAATCTTAACCAAATATTTACTATCCAGAACAGCTGAGATAAAATGCTATGGTCTTAGCATAATAGGATGGAGCTTCAAGACAGAGATGAGGAGCAGCTACTTCTCACGGGAATTTATCAGTTGAACTCACTGCCCCAGGATGTAGTGGTTGAAGAATTAATTAATGGATTCAAAAACGAAAGATACAAAGAACTAATCAATAGTGAGATAAAGTGCAACAGGGAAAAGGGAGACAAGTGGAATTAGGAAAAAATGGAGGTCAGTCAAGATCATATAGAATGGTAGAGCGGGCTCGAAAGGATGAATAGACTCCTCTCGTTCCTAATTCCTACTTAATGTTATCTGTGTTTTTAAAGGCTAGACATATTCAATTCTTAGTTATAAATTAGCAACAATTTGTTTTACCTCTCTTATATCCAGAGAACAAATCTGCCACTTCTCCCGCAGCTGGGATTTTCAAGTCCCACAGAGGTGAATAGAGAATTGAACAACTGGCACATTTTCCGTTCTAACCGACAATGGAGACAGAGTGTGAAAAGTGGTAGAATTCTGGCCATAAGTTTGCAAACATATCGACAAGTTTAACATGGTTCACATGATTTATGTTCAATATAAACAAAGTATCCAAAGCAAACAAGACAAGTTTAAAAATATGGTAGATCGAATAAATGCACATGATTATTACTTAGAGAAAACCAATCCTTTTTTTGTTGTTGTTTTTCTTTGAAAACTGAGGCATTATATTGACATGTCACATCACACTCATTTTCAATGTTTTGCCAGGTCACCAAACTGATGCTTTAAATTATTGACGACTATACCTTTATGTCTTTCCGCACAATTCTATATTTTGCATTATTTATATTTACCACTGATCTGCACATTTTGATATGTTGCATCGCAAATAAGCTCCCCGAATTAAAAATAGCTGGCACTTACCTTCGCAGAAGTAAACACCACATGTTACTACATTTTACGGGTGTGAGTAAATTCGGCTCCTGGGCACCAGTCTATGTAATTACAAGAAATTGTCTTATTCAGGGTTATGCATGATCTTTTGGGTGGAAACTATCGTCCTTACTCGGCTTGTTTGCATATGACTCCACGCTCTCACCAATGTGATTGACTCTTGATTGCCGTCAGGAATGGCTCAGCAAGCTACTCAACTGTATTGAATCACTGCGAAGGGAGGGGGGGGGGGGGGGGCTCGAGGGAAATAAAACTCTGTGGACCATTCAGCATCGCCCTATGCATTGGGGACCACAATGCCAAACTCAGTCAAATCGGTCCTGTGAAGTGTTCCTTATTAACATATTTGCGTCTCTACCAAAGTTGGAGAAATGTCCCACAAGTTAGTCAAGAAACAACTGGATGAATTCATGCTCGGAGAAAAATACCTGTAAGATAATCCCACACCTGAAAGATAATCCCCTAGATTTCACATCAGTATTCCTAGATACGCCATGCCCCACCGGTCTACTCAATAAATAATTGAAGGGGTCAAGAACATAGCTATTAAGGGGCACATTTTCACCAATAACTTGCTCACCAAGGTGAACCAACTCCTGGCATCATTGAAACAGCCTTGGTTCAGACATGGAACATAAAATTAAAACACCAGAGGTGAGGGGCGAGTGACTGTCCTGCACAGTCAAGGAACATATAAAAAGTATAGCATCAAAAAGCCTAAACCAACCTGGAGTCTCCAGGATTCTCCAAGACAAGAATATTTAACTGTCACTACTTGATACTCAATGAAATTGTCTTGTCTTCCTGTCTGTTATCATTGACCAGAAATTGAACTCGATTTGCCATATAAATTCTGTGGCTAAAATTGCAGGACACAGGCTAGGAATCCTTTTGAAAAATAGAACGTTTCTGTTTCCTCTTGACTCCAAAAAGCCAGACAACCATCTACAAATTATCAGTTAAAAGTGGAATGTAATGCGCCTCAATTGCCTGGGACTCCTGGAGAATAGGACTGCGGGTGCAAAGAAGCCTCAGAGATGGACATGGAGATTAAAAATGCTGGTCTAAACAGCAGCGCCCATATTCCATAAAATTAATAGGAATTGCAAGATTTAAGAATCCATATGCCCCAGTGTGAAGTCAATTGATTTTGTGAAGGCATAATCAGACCTTTCTCGCATGATTCTGATATACTCCTACTTATTGTGAATCTTGTCTTGTCCGAGGTATGATGATAGCCGAGGCACAGCTTCGATTACGCATGGTTCCTGACATGAATCCGCTCATCTCGGCTGTTTTGGTATCTTACATCGGCATGTTAGATCGCGGACATTCCCTCTCACTCTCCAGCATAAACCCCTTAAAGCAGTTCAGGTCATCAAATCAGATCACTCATCATCTCATTGACTGATGAAGCAAATTCCATTAGCTTACTTTCTGACTTTTGCTTGTGCATCTTTTGTTGTTCTGAGTTCTTGAGTCGCCAATTATTGGCAACTCAGTGGCTGTTCCGACCAGCTTCAGTTGTTAAGCTGGCATGAGGGCATCAGAGCATCAATTAGGCCAGTTCAGCTTTCAAGCTCAGAACAGAAAGTTGAGAAGATGAGGCCCTCCATCAGCACACCGATTTCGCATTTTGTGACCAAAATGCCAACGACAACAATTTCCAACATTATCGAGCTTAAATTGCCTTATCCAAAGTAGGGTTTTATCGATGAGATCGGAAATAAATTCGCATTCCATTTAATGCAAATTTCTGGAAATAAGTGGCTAACATTAGAAGTGCAAACACTGAAGCAGCTAATAAGATAATTGAATTCAGGAAGCATGAAACATAATTCAGAATAGAGACATCGAAGAAGGTATTTGAAGGCAGATGACTATTTAAGGAAAAGAAATTGCCGAATTAACAAACCGCATATGCTGACTGAGTAGGCCTAAGAAAAATTTAAGAACAATGACAAACATAAATAATGCGCTCTTCAAAACTCAAAAGAAATTGGAAAAGAAAAAGAGAATGAATGCTTCAGGAAGAGAACATCAGAAGACAGTAGAAAATATCATTTAGCAGATCTCTGGGAATGAATCACGAATGCCACCACACAGTCTGGGACTAATAATGAAGTTTGATTAAAACAAAAGCAGGGATAAACATGTCGATTGACACGGTCAGCCGTTTGAAAGTTAATTGATCGTCCTGAGCATAATAACTGCCTTCTGTTGATGTTGTTTGAATTGAAACACACCTTTCCAAAAAAAAACAAATATTGTGCAGCTCCAAAGCCTGAAAAAAGCAAATGCCATTCGAATTGACTGTGAAGCGAAGTTACTGCCAGAAAATCTTACAAAAGGAATGGAATTGCACTTTTCCCCATCTTAGTCCTCTGCCGAATTATGATGAAGCAGATTGACAACATCATTGACAACATGTTTGGGAAAGAACAAGTTGAGTATCTTTTCGTCATTTTGTCAAGGTAGGCCTACCTCCGAGGGAAGTCTGACAGACTTGTGCAAAGTAGTCTAGTCTGCATTTCAGAAATCAGGAAATGCAAGCCACACACAACAGAATAGCAGACGATTTCCCATAACCAATGCTGATGGAGTGGTACGGTTAGTTGAGGATACTTGCTTAACACACAGCCATCTAGCAACAACCGAGGAGCTAGTAAGGAGATCAAGGTTCAGTTGCATGCAAAAGACTCCGAAAAATCTGGAAATCCTGGAACATAGTCCCAAGAACAAAATCAGATGGTACAACAGAAATCGGAATTCAGCTCTGCTCCATTGTTGGTGGTAAAACCTGATAAACTTTTTATCGGGGTTGGTGAAGTCTAGAGGTATATTTTGCAATATTTTCTTCCATAAAATCTGTAAAGCTATAACAAATTTTCAAATTCGGCATGTTCAAGATCAATGGTTCATTTTATAGAGTTAGACTCGTGATTAAGAAGCCGAGAATTAAACTGGTCAGAACGCTTGCTAAGAATGGCCCAAGGACAAATTGTGAATATTGCTCAAAAATGGATAGCATTATGAAAGCGTAAACGCGACAGGCCAAAAGTAATATACTTCAAGACTGTGCTGGCAGAAAGGGAAAAGATTAACTTCATATGTGGCAAAGCACAAGCCAGACTAGAAAACCAAACGTGCATTATTACGTCTAGAAGTCACATCTGGACTGCGATAACCCCTCAGAATACTAACTTATCCTGGTTGAGGGGGGAACATCTGTCTGAAGCAAATTACGTTTTCTTAGAGATGAATGGTTCTGGTCAGCTAATATCGATTGGGATGTCTTCTCCATCGACTACTTATGTGGTGGAAAAGGACAGTCGGCCTTTCAAACAATTCTAGTTACATTATTATTGAATTTGCTTATTTTCACACGAATTATTTTGGAAAATTCGATATAAATAATGTTTGCTGGAGAGGTCGACTTCCCTGGAATAAACCTGGTTTTGATAATATAAAACAAAAGAATGTCATGCAAAATATCTTGTGTCATGATTGTGTAACTAATATGTGAATGTTTCCTGTCATAGTAGAAAACAATGTAGGGAAGGTAGTAGCAGATGGTGTGCGGGTATGGGAAGAGATCTTAGAAAACAAATATTGTCTGTTATACATTGCTGTCAGAATGATATTTACTTAAAATGCAAATTAGCCGCAGGTGCTAACGATTTATTGTTGTGCTTTTGATTCATTATTCCCGTATTTAAAGTAATTTAAGCACGGCGAATAGATAAGGTGTAGTGTTGATCATATATTTCATTCAAGTTAGCACAACATAAATTTCTTATAATGCTGTCAAGGAAGGAAAAAAAATGTCATTCTTTTTCAATTGTTTGCTTGGTAATCTCTCTTTTCACGATTTTACATACATATGCCTACGTCGTCTCCTGCAAGGAACAAAATGTGATATATTTTTCACGGTCCTTTGAATCAGGAAACTAAATAAGTGAAACGAACATGATTGCACTTTCAACAACTGCGGGAATTTCTGTAAATATATAAACTTGCTCTTTCCCCAGGTTGCAGTGGCGTTTCTAATTCTTGAGGAAGGAAGTGCTTATGACATTTATTTTAAACACGATAAATGATAGACGTAGGTACGCAAAGATAAAAGGCAAACTGTGAACTCCCAGTTGAAGGCCAAACAAAGCAAAATTATTTGGTACCACAATATGTAAGGTGCATTTCAAAATGAACAAGCAAGCAATCTATCTCTTAACAGCTGGATGCTCCATTCGATTTACGACAATTTTTGACAGAGAAAAAGTTACGGTTAGGAAGCTCACGGCAAACTTCAATTAGTCCTTACTACGTCCATGAATTGGAGGCGGCACAGAGTTCGGGAGATTCTTTTTTTCGGGAAAGGAGAAGAGAGACCTTATAACTTACTGAGCTGCAGAACATAATTCCTGGACAGAATATGTTTAAGCGACGGGAAGAAAATTTCAGTATGTTTGTGGCTTTAGGGAGCAGTGGTAAAAGTATGTAAGGATACAATGCACAATCCGTTTCTATTTATAGCATTCTATAATATAGCATTCATAGCATTATCTGGATTGCAATCATTGTTGTTTAGAGGAGGGTGCTGCGTGCACACTGGTTGCTTCTTTTTTTTGCATTACAACATTGATTGCACTTCCAAAATACATTCCACTAGCTTTGAAATTTCATAGAATTATGGAATTCTTACAGTGCAGAAGGACGCCATTCCGCCCATGAGGCTGCCATCACATCGAAATCACGAGTGATGGTATAGGCAAATTTGGCTTCATGCCAGGTGAAATAGTCGATTCATTTCTGGTAACCATGCATTGGCTGGAACCGAAAAACTTCATAGGAAATGTAAAACAAAAACAAAATGCTTCTGTGGATGCGAGACAAATGAATGTTGCGCAAGAATGGGCTGAGGACGTTAACCTCTTCAAAACTCTTCTGCCATTCCACTGATCTTGGCTACCCCTCTGCGCAGTCGCTTCTGCCATGATACCTTACAAGTTTCTTCATACCTTTACTGCCTATAAATATCCAGAAATACATCCTAAGCATATGTTATGACGCAACCTCACCAAATTTAGATCTCGAGAATCATGGAGATATACTGTATTCTGAGTAAAAAAAAGTCCTTATTTCGGAGAAAAAATAACCTTCCTCCAACTCTGTGACTGTGTTGATAAATTGTAAAATGTGCTATCCAGGGTGAAATCTACCCTACGGTAACTTGACTGAAAATATTTCATGTTTCAAGGAGACCGTGTCTCATAGGAAATTCAGCTCAATTTCGCAGAATATTACCAAAACTCACCCATTGAAAAAGTGTTCTGTCCCGACTTACAAGGTACAAATGTCTTTTTTTTTGTGCGTTTCACTCTCCTTCGCTCACTACCTACCAGGCCAACTTTCTGGCCACTTACATTCCCTAAATGAAATGAGTCTTCGCTATTACTCACACACGCACATCAATGGTTTGCATATGCATTGTAATATCAGCACGAGGGAATTGCCTCCGTAACAGCTGCTTACATTAGAACAGTGTCTTCGCTACTTCTTTAATGTTTCACCGTCATCACGCTGCTGAAATACTGACGAAATTAATTGCCGTCTGACCAAAAGCGCAATGCTCTTCGTTATTTTCTCATGTCATTCCTGTTCTGGATTTTGTAACAGCGCTACTTTTCCATCGCTGAAAGTAATTATAATAACGTAGTAATCCTCTGTAACCATGGAAGCCGTTAATATGTTTCAGATGCAGATTACGTTTGGCTGCCAATGAAAAACGTGTCAATTGAAAGCTATATGGCTTCTAATTTTCTCATTAGGTAAAATATGACGTTTGAGTTTAACGGATGTGCTTTCGACTGAATTGACCTTTATTAATAAGATGTGGAATAACAAAGAACTACATTCATTTTCAAATATTGTTCTGCGATTCTTAGCTGGCTGGCAATTGCCAGGCTTGATTGAAATTAATTTTAACTTGTTGATAAAATACGATGTTTTCCAGAGCGACGAATTGCCTAAGGGGATTGATAATGTCTCTCAGCCAGTTTTCATCTGCACACATCTAATTATGCAATACGTTCTGTCTCAGGGGATCAGCAGAGTTTCCTAAATTATTGTAGCACTATTAAGCAAGTTCTGTGCTGAGAAGTTTGCTATTTCTAGTTGTGTTTTCTGCGAAGTTTATCAACTAAATATCGTGTTTTCCTTCGCTACATCTTTTCTGTCTCGAAAACATATCATGAACAAAGAGTTAAAATCATACTAATATTAAAGCAGCTCTGATTAAAAATGTCATATTGTGATAGAATAGATGTTCTATGTTTTGAACGTGGCACTTACTCTATAACTTTCTGCTCAACCCCTGAAAACTTACCTTTGGTGACAGCTGTTCCAGGGGAATAAAAGAATATTTGGTAATGCCAAAAATGACAACAATGTAAAAACAGACAATGAACAAAATTAATATGCATTTAATTGCAACGCATATGTCCAATTGACAAAATATCGCAGACGCCAAAAACTAATGGCAAATTACACTTCGTTGAAATAGCTACAATTGTAACAAATTCAGTGTATGTCAAAGGTGAGCTTGAGTAATTTCTAATGCTGCAGCAGTTATTGATGATTAGTATCAAAATGCATTTATAATTGTTTTCAAAGGTTACTAATGTTTTGCTATTATGAATGTCTTGAAATATTTAGCGCAAATTCAAAGCAAAATTACGGTATTTTGTATTTATTTCTTACAGTGCATTCCCAGTTTGTTCAGAATGTTATCAATATCTGAAGAAATAAAAGAGAAACAGAAAATTCAACTTCATTTTTCATTATTTCAAAAAATAGGTAAACATCTGTAAATTGATTCAGACAGCTACCATTCTGGTTTTGGATTAATGTTTCAGAACACAATCAATTAACGGCTATTTTGTTGGGTTACCGATGAAATGAAAATGAAATTATTATCAATGTACTGGCAATAAGCTCAAAAGCACGTACAAAAATAATGGAACACAAATATTCGGATTTTCAGCAACCTTTACTTTATTCGCTGTATTATTGTCACCTGTAACGTAATGCACTGAAATGTGTTGTTATGGCCATTGGGTACATGGAGAGAAGCAAATAATAGCGTATCGAAGATAATCTTGCAACTTCAGTTAAAGTGAAGAAAAAGATCGACTTTATATAATACAGGTTCATTCAAAAAGCAGGAAAGATGTTGTTCTCAAATCAGTTGGTCTAATGGAAGAAGGTAGAAGACAATATGTCCAGGGAGCATGAGGTCCTTGATTAGGTTGGCTGCTTTCCAGAGGCAGTGAGAAACGTAGACCGAATCAATGAATAAGGGGCTAATCTGTGTGATGGACTGTTCTACGCTCACAATCCTTTCTCATTTCTCGTCGTCTTGGCGAGAACAAGAACCATTTCAACCTGTTATACTTCCACGTAGGATGGTTTCTATAATGCATCTGTAATAAATGGTGAGAGTCATAGTGGACACATGGAATTTCCTTCGCCTTCTGAGAATGTCGAGATTTATTTTTTTTTAAATTATATTGCCGGAAGGAACAGGAAAGATTGCTAGTAGTTTGATCACCAAGTGACTTAAAGCTTTCGACCATTTTCACTTCCGCGTCATCGATGAAGAGAACGACATGCTCATCCCTACGTTACCTGAAATCGATGAGTATGTTTATTATGGACTGACATTAAGGGATAGAGCATTGCACGTTTTCCCCAAATTGTCTAGCGTTGGCAGCCAAACGTAATCTGCATCTGAAATATATTAACGGCTTTCGTGGTTACACAGAAGTACTACGTTATTATAATTACTTACAGCGATGGAAAAGTAGCGCTGTTACAAAATTCAGAGCAGGAATGATGCGAAAAAATAGTGGACAACATTGTGATTTTGGTTAGAGCATTGCACGTTTTCCCCAAATTGTCTAGCATTCCCCCGTACTCCATCGGGTCATTATTTGAGACCTTACCCAATGCAGCGTTGCCATCAACAAAGCTGAAGGATGAGTTAGAACACAATTTCGCCATGTAGTCGTAAGTGTTTGAGGATTATAATAAGAGGCTGAGAATGGGGGCATGTGGAGATCTGGTATTCAAGATACCAGTGAGTTAATTGTCATTGCAGACTGTGGCCTCTGGGTTCAGAAGTTGAAGACCCAGTCGCAGCTGGAGACTCAACGGCCTTGGCCACAAAATTTGGAGATGAGTTTCTTTAGAATGATGGTGTTTTCAGGACAAAGCTGTAACTAATATGTATGGATATGGTACAATTATCCTTCCTTCAGACGTTCCATGTTGACTGTAGGGTCGGGGAGTTCGCATCTGCTCTGGATCCGTTGCAGTGTTAGCTGGAAACTCGTGGATCTTGGCGACAAGAGTAGATGTGTACTGTAATGAACCTTTCGAAACACTTCAGAATTGTAGTTCTAAGAGCCACCGTTTGATAGAAATTTGGACATGCTACCTGCGTATTCTTTCACACAATGATGATGGCCGTCTTCGTGAAGCAAGCAAGAATTCAGATTGAAATAAGGAGCAGTTAAAAACACCTGAAACTATCCTTGACACCTGTCATGCGGAGGATCTAACTGTTCATATTAGGATCCGATCCAGGCTATCGTTTTATTGGTAACTTTCAAGAACGCCGATCTGACGTCAGCCGTTGCAACTCTGAATTTCTGTTTGACAGAGATTGTCAAGATGGATGACATCCTTTCTCTCAGTTCTTGCTCAAAAGGAGAATTGAATATGTTGAGCTCATCACCTTGTTGTTGGCTGTTATGACGTGCAGACATTGCCCCAATCGATGGGTCTTCAGGTGGCTAGACTGAAGCTCTATCTTGGTGTGGTATTGCCAGTTGCCATTTCTGATGGTTGTGCATCGATCATATCTGATTTTCTGGTTTCTGGTTACACAGTTTTCTACATACTTGCTGATGCATTCAGCTACTGTGGTGCTATCCGCATTTAGGATAATCGTTCAGTTGATGAATATTGGCAACTGACTCAAAAGGCTTGTGCAGGGGTTCACCCATTACTTCTCAAAATCGCACATCTTGATCGACTCCCTGCTTCACTACTTGCTTGTAAGCTGAAGACAGGAGCCCAGATGTGTGCTCTGGTTTGACAAAGTATGGGCAGAAATAGAGCGGTAAACATATTTGACGTTTTTGCAGCCATGATCGAGGATGGTCGGGCGAAGAATGGAACAGGGGATGTGTTGATTATGTCTTGGTAGCACGTTGTTGTGATTAGCCTGATTGACATCAACAGTCACAGTGAACATGCCTTGGAATATTGTGCCTGATTGATACCTGTTGTGGTATGTATTTCAGTGAACACAGTATTTGCATCCACATGTGGACGATAGTAAACTGATTTGAGAATAACAGCAAGACCCAAACATTTCTTAGGCGAAGATGGTAAGTAGCACATGCATAGTTCACGTCTTGTATGATGTCCAGCAGGACTAACTAGACTAGCAAGGACACATTGTGCTTTTACTTATAGTTGAGATGATACGCCTGGAGAAAGGGGCAACTTTACGCTCAGGTTCTCACCCAGGTACTAAGTATTGGTATAAAAAGGTAGGACCACACGTGGCACAGTGGTAATCACTGTTGCCCCTCAGCGTCAGACACAATTTCCCGTCGGGTTCTCACTTTGCCTGCATGTGTTTCCTCCGGAGGCTATGGTTTATTTTCCCAACCCAAATATGTGCTGTTCGGTTTGAGTAACCATGAAAACTCTACTTAGAGTCAGAGGGATTAGCAGTTTAATTAGCTGGGTGAGCCGGGATGATGCCAGTGTTGTTGATGCAGGCTCGATGGGCATAAAGGCTTCTTTCTGCAATGTGTTGATTTTAAGCTTGGCTGCTAGTGCACTGAACTCAAAATGTGTTTGCTATTTCAAGTTCTAATTTTTTGAGTTATAAATTAACATATTTTCAAGATGTGAACTCTAAAACTAATTTGCCAACGTGAGTCTAGCCAACACAAATTTACCTTTTTCATACAGTAATTGGCCTGCATTGCAGGTCAGCATTCATGAACCAATGTTTGCTTTCAACTACCAATATTTTAAGCCTCTGTAATGCAATTTCATTGGTATGGTATGTTTAGGAATTTGAGTGTTTCGATGTACATATTTTCGTTTGTGAAGGAAATAAAGTAATTGCATGGACACAATGGGATATGGAGCAAATAGACAGAAGTTTGCTTACACCATACCTAAAGGTAATTTTTAGCTGTGAGACAAACTGACAAAATTATACATTGTCGATGAATAGATATCATTTGATGATGTAACTTGATTTTCACCTTTTTCAAAAACATTGAAAGAAGCAAGGCCAGAGTGCAAATCAACTTCGCAAAAGCAAAATAACATTTTAAAAAGTTATTCAGACGCTCGTCAAAGTTTTAAGACATATGACTGACAAAACTTAAAATTGACAAAGCAAATGTTTCATGGAGAAGTGAAAAAAAAAACGAAAATGGACATAAACTTGCGGAAGAGATAAGAATCTGTACAAAAAACTATTTCCGGTTACTTAGAAAGAAAAGGCTAACAAGAAGCATAATATAATTCATTTGAAATATATGCCTGTTTTAATATAATTTTAAGCAATGTTTCTGTGCCTCCATGACACTATGACTAAACTAAATTAAGCTAGTATTCTGTAGCAATAGTTGATAGAAAGGAAAATATTTTACATTCATTCATACATTCATTCAATCTGAGCGTTGAAAAGGCAATCGCGTAGTAACTTAATATTTTAACCTGAATGATTAACACAATAGGAGGATGTTGGTGTTTCAATCCAAGATATTTACAGGAAGTAATCATAACACAAACTCAGAAATCATAGCAAACATTTCCAAATTGCTTGAAGGATGTGAATTATACTCTGGTAGTGAATAATTGAAACTTAATATCACTACTTCAGGACAGTGGGTCCAGACATCATAAGATAATAAATTTAAATTGGGGAAGATATTTTCCAGCTAGAAATAAATGCTGGTACGAGAATTTTTGGGATATTTGAACTGAGCTGTAGAGCCTGTAGGGATTGCAAATATTTTGTGAAGAATAATTAATTTCCTGACAAGTTAACTAAATATTCTCAGCAGGGTGCTACAAACGCAAACAGGAAGCATAATGTAAGCAACTAGAAAGCAACAGTGAAGGTTCATGCATACGATTCTGTTCGATTGGCATTTCAGCTGAAGGAAGCGGAGTTTGATTTGGTGCATGAAGACCTCAGTCATGAATATATAATATCAACAGATTAAATTATTTCACTTTCTAGCATACTGCTGAGACTATTTAGTTCACTTGTCAGGAAATTAATTATTCTTCACAAAATATTTGCAATCCATGCAGGCTCCACAGTTCAGATCAAATGTCCCAGAAGTTCTCAGTATTAGCCCTTATTTATATTTATTGATGCCTCATTGATATATAATGCAAAACAAAAGAATTGAAATGTGCATGCAATGGCGCATGTGGCTTAATTCAAACAATTCTCTTTGTTGGTGAATGAATGCAATAATAGTACTGTCATGAACGCTCTAGAAATTGATGACAGTTTACTTGGCCTCGTTGTACGAAACCCAGTTACGGAAGATCTGCTCTCTGATTGTCTCCAGAAAATGCTGTTCTCGGAAAGAAACACTTCATGAATTCGTCAATGAGGCCATCATTTCCCAAATTTCTTCCCAAATCCTTTGATCGTCTTTTTCCCCAAGAGTTCTATCTGATTTCTGCTTAAATCAGGCAATATTTAGATCTTAACTACACTCGGTGACAGTGAATTCTACACATTAACCAGCCTCCGGCTGAAGAAATTTCGACTCAACTCAGATCTAAATGGTTTACCCCTTGTCCTCAACAATGACCGATAGTTGGGAACACTATTTCAGAACCTACATTGACTAACATATAACAATGTTAGATTTTTATAATTTCTATAACATCTTCTCTCAGCCTTCCAAACCCAGTTCATATATTATCGACAGACTGAGCCTCTCCTCATATTACCGATCCGCCATTCCAGAAATTTGTCTGGTAAACCTTACTTATACTCCCTCCATAGCAAGGATACTTTTCCTCAGGTAAGGACACCAGCAATGCACACAATGCTGCAGGTTTGGTTTCACCAACAGCCTATAAAATTACAACAAAACATCCCTATGCTTACACTCAAATCGTCTCGCTACGAAGGTCAATATATCATTTACCTTCCTCACTGCCTGCTGTGTACCTGCACGCTTACTTTCAGCGACTGATGCACAAGGAGTTCAAATTCACCTCTCTCAATTTACATCCATTCAAGTCATAATCTATCTTGCTATTATTGCTGCCAAGTAGATATCCTCATTCATCCAAATTATTCTGCATCTATCATGCAAATGTCACGCCCTCAGCTTGTCCAAATCGCCGCGAAGCATATCGGCATCCTCCTCACATCTGCTTCAGCCACGACTTTGCTCTAATCATGTGATAAAAAGTCGAAATGCTCGCTGGTGATCCTATGAGAGCTAACATCATTCACAAATTCTCACGTATTGAATCCTTATTGCGGAGCAGGCGAGGAAACATGCAGACTCGTTTTTTTTTAAGCAGCAAGTGTATTAACTGCCATTGCCATCGCCGGTGTTCAGAGTTCAGAGTGCAGATTTTGGTTTATTCTAGGTGAAGTTATGTTTGCTTATTATCGTTTTGTTTTGACATACAGATGCCGTTACAAACAATGTTAAATTGTTACCCAGTTGAGCGTTTTCTCGAATCTAAAACGTCAGGAGCTTACCGCGAAGGAAATTTCTGACGGTGTCGTTATGCTAGACCAGGAAAACCTCAGAAACTAAGTAACGGGAAGATAAGTTCCGTGCGACGTACTATCACGTACTTTAAAAAAAGAAAACTATGTGCGAAGAACTAGCACCACAAAGAAACTTCGTAGACAAATTTGAATGAACACCAGGCGAGTTACAGTATCTATTGGTGAGCAATGATTTTGCATGAATGCAGAACCAGGAAGACATAATAGTCGGTCTAAAATTATAACTTAGTTGTTGATCCGTGCAGCCACATCCAGATGGAAATGGGAATTGGCTTCAAGACTGTGAGTGCATTTAAAAGCACACCAGAGTGAAAGCCACATTGCAAGGTTTAAACAGTACCGTGTTTTCTGATTGAGCTCATATTGTTACGGTTCAGGTTGGAACTCCGAAATGTTGTACGGAGTCCACCTGGAACATGAGTTTTGCATTTTGAATTTGGCATAGATAAACATTATTGCCATCACCTACTGTGGAGCTTATATCAAGCAAAGTTATTTAAGAATATAGTTAATATCTATAGAAAGAAAATTAGCACAAACTTCTATCAATTACAAACAAGATACCTGAAGTGACATTATATTGTACAGCACTTAACAAATATATTTAACATATTCGAACGTAAACCAAAATCCCATATTGGCTAAAACCTTTGAACAGTTTTAACACAGCAAAAACCAATTCTTTCATGATGCAGGATATTGAATAATTTTGTTGAAATAAGCAGTCTTCTGGATTCGCTTAGAAAATGTTAACGTCATAATATCTTCCCAGAACCTCAGAGAGAGACGTTCTTTTCAAGATACCATTTCCAGAAAGTTTACTGCAGAAAATAAGACTCTTTTTCCCCCTTATAAATAACAGAATATCCAAAACAATACCGAGATGGGGAAGCATTTTTTGTTTGTTTTAGCGTTCTGGTACTTCATCAACAGTAACGTCCCTGAAGCTGTGAGCTAAGATACAACTGAAGCGAAGAGATCTACAGAAATGATGATTGTTTAAAATAGTTTAAAATTTAAAATTTGTTTAAAGAAATACTAACTTCACAATACATACGCTCAAATTGTTTACACTCAATACAGTCATGCCGAATGTGGACATTTAGTCATTTTACCTCCAGTATCTATACTAAATCTGTTTTTTTTTACATTGTTTTTAAATTTATTTCCATGGCCCTTGCACTTGATTGTTTACGAATTTCATTCTTCGAACTACTGTGATCTATCAAGTAAAAAATTATTATTAATCATTTCCAAACTCTCATAATCCGGGTCGTACCAACACAACAATGTGTGCACACTACTTACAGACATTGCTCATCTCCAGCAAAACGAAAAACACATCATCTCCATTTGTCATATGAATGTTGGAAGTTTCCACCTTCAACGCATGATTTACCGTTGTCTGCGAAACAAACTACAACAGGCATATAAAAACGATACGATTATGTCACATAATAGGAATTGTGAGGAGTTTAACTAGCACACTCATACCCAAATATCTATGCGAAATTTACAAATCAGGAGAATGAAGGAATATATTCCATTTTATTTGATGAATGGACCATCAACATGACCGAACAGACCTCAACAACCCACAAGAAAATCTACAGTCCGCAGCATCAGAGCCCTCGCTAACAACATATTCACCACTGATGCACATTTGCAGCCCGTGTGTCATGTGTCCATGATTCACCGCATCAACTCTAATTTCATAGCGTTTTCTAATTCTGCACAGTTTACTATCGACATAAGAGAATCAGATGACATATGAGATTCCAACAACAGTTCATTTCCCCACTCCTCCTCGTTTTTCACTAGCATGAATT
Organism: Sphyrna mokarran; assembly: GCA_024679065.1. NCBI lineage: Eukaryota > Metazoa > Chordata > Chondrichthyes > Carcharhiniformes > Carcharhinidae > Sphyrna > Sphyrna mokarran. The sequence goes on from JAGIQG010000009.1 coordinate 101,137,192, forward strand.
GTGGTTTGACACTGAGCACAAACCAATAAGCTTGGCGTGAGAATCGGAACGTCTGAAATCATATGGTTAATTTATTACAAAACACCTACAGCCAGGTTAAGATTGAAGTTTACAATAATTTAAACATAACCTTAGTTTCAGACCTAATTGGGGATAAATAGATTCGTGTTCACGTAATTAGTTCAAAATAGTTTCTCGAGAGCAGTGCATGAGTAAGTGTGGTAATTTAAAAATCTTTGATCCTTTCGACCAGTTTGTTTAGTCCAATGTTTTACCCCGGTGTCCTTATTTGCGATGTGGACAAAGTACAAACACAAATAAAGGATCGACAAGTTTATTAACAAAAACATTACTAACCCTTAAATTACCCACATAATGCAAGAGAATGCCCCCAAATCAGATATACTACCCGCAAAGATGGTTTGGTTAAAACTGCAGCGTCGATTCTCTGAATCACTCTGGTCTGTCACCACGAAGAGGAGTCTTGATGGCAGCTTCTTCTTCGTTCCTTCACTAGTCAGTCTTCCGAATGGTGAAGGGTCGCCTCCTTCATCGAGTCTTCTCGAGTCTTCCCCAGTCTTCCCGAGTTTTCCCTGCTGGAGTCTGAAAGTGTGTTCCATTATCCCCTGCCTGCTTGCCTTTCCAGAAACTTCTCTGGCTTCCGGCCAATGAGGTCCCAGGAGGGGGTTTCAATACCCAGTGTGATTCTTGATATCTGTCTGACAGGACACCAGGATCCGCTCCCAGGTGTCCATCTCCATGCTGCTGCTTACAGGTAACATGTTATCAGATTAAGCCAACTGCAAGAACTCTCGGTGACAGAAAGTCTGGCCCAATCTGGGCTTCTAACAATAGGCTGATGCATTTCAATGGGATGCAATGATCTCCTGTTAAGTACCAGTAGGGTGCAACGAATTTTGATATGAGGTTGATGAGTAAGACTCAGACAGGTTTGTGAATTGTACAATTGGCCTGCCTGATGTTTGACTGTGATTGATTTTTAATATGCCCAATTCTTTAATTTAGCATATCCAATTTTATCAGCCATAAGTTATATAAAATATCAAATAATATGAATATACGTGGTCTTAATAAACGGCGGAGACAAACAAACGCGAACGTATCATTTCCAGACATAGTTTTATCTTGGGATTGCGATTGTTGAGTGAATTCAATGCCAAGGGGGAATTGCCGATTTCTAGACATATTGCACGCAAGAATGCGAACCACAGATTCGATCGCCAAAATCACAGATAAAATGAATAAGTAGGGATGTATTTGGCAAGATTGTGTTTTTTTTTAACTAAGGAGAACAGCACTTCAACTGTACCGTGGTAATTTATCTTTTACACAGTACTTCTCGCTTCTTCATTTAAATGTCTTTAATTTACTACAAATTAGTAATCCAAGTAAACGCCATGTATAAATGCAATAAGTTAGGGGAAGTAAATAGAAGCCAGTAAACTCCTATGTGATCCATAACAAAATCTGCAGTGGCAAGTTCTGCTTTCGAACTTCAGCCATAATCGGAGATGGAAACACTGAGGCAACGGAGAGGCGAGATTTTAATTAGACAACTGTTCGGGGGCGGGGAGTGTAGTTACCTCAGGCAAGTTGTTTGGAAAGTGACAGGATCAGCAATTCAAAATATACCACGTAGAAAATTAACTGATCCGAAATTTTCAACAGCCTTAACCTGCGTGTATCTTTCGTTAATCTTAAAACATGGAAAATGGGCCATTGAGAATAAAGCGCCTGGCGACGTCTAAGTTTACGTGGAAGTTTCTTCCAATAGAAAGGTAATAAGGTAATAATCTCCTTGGTTAAAATAAGTCCGTCTTCAGTGCAATATTGCATATGCAAAGCCAAGGTCTTGTTCCCTGTGTTGGACAGGAACTTTAACATGCATGGTAACAACCCAGTTGTGGTTGCCAGCATAGGCACCAATTTTGTAAGCACAAAGAAGGCATCGTCACTCTGAGCAAAGTGGGGAGAAAAGACAAACCATTGACATCAAATTAGTATTCAACTGATTGTTTGCAGGTACAGATTATCTCAGTGTCATGGCGTAGCGTGATAGGATTGAATGCATGGCTCCTTCATGTTCTCTTGGATGATCTTCTTTCCCATCGCCACTTGCCCTGTTCTGTCATTTATGTTTTATTTTGCGATTTTATGTTAGTCTTGCTAAGGTTAAGACTATTTCGCAACGTGTTACCTGGCCATTTTTTCAGGACAGGGAAAAACTGTTGTCAAAATTTCATAAATGATAGCACTGAGCTCATCTTCTCAGACATCGTCCAATCTTTAATAAATCAAACCCCCCTTCCTGACTATTTATAGTGATAATTTCTGGATGAATATTTTCTCTCTATTGTTCTGAGGAGTGTATTTATTTACAATTCAAACAAATGATAGAGTATATTTGCTAATATAAATTGAAAAATAATAAGTGGATAGTACAAATGATTCACATAGGCGATGTATAGGTTTCAATGCGAATGGGCTTTATGAATGCTTAGGTTAGGTACGACGGCATGCTGAATTGATTGAAATGCTTTAGTATGCCTTCCAGAGCTTCATGTAAACAGCTACGGGCAAGAGATATTTTTGCTGTAATATATGTTGTAATTTTCACTGACTGAGATCATTCATGAAAATACGGAATTGTTTCGAAAGACTTACAAAGTTACAGAAATTTAAAAAGGCTATATATAATACACATAATGTCAGTTTTTGAAAGTTACTTGTGTAATAAATAAAACACAACAAATTAAACTAACAAATAAAATTAAGTAATGGAGATTACAATATAGAGTTACAGACGCTAATTACAAAAGTTGATTCCAAATTATCAAAAAAGGTTAAATATCATGAATGAAAATGAAATCTTCTTTCAAACATCACAAGATAAACAGTTTGTTCTGTGCAAAAAGGCTGAAGGTTTATCATATTCATTCATTGAATCTGTGGTCACTGAATTCAGAGAAATGCAACTGATATGTTTAATTACTAATGGGATGAGTGGTTCCATGTCAGTCATTATTGTTTAATCTTGACGCCTTGCAAAACTCATGCAACACCTATTAAGTTTTTTTTTCTCTGCCTTGTGAATTAGTGTGAATTATTAAGGAACATGACTTGTGATGGGCGTGTGCCCAGAAATTAGCATGAACTGAAATTGGATTAGAATTTTGATCATTTGACTAACATGCTTAAAAATTGCAATCTATTTTTGAATATGTACCTAACGCATCATTTTCTACGCAGTATCAAAAAAATATGTTTGGCTAGCCAAAATTTAGGTGCGAATGAATCAGTTTAATGGTAGTAAGGATCTATCTTATTTTCAACATTCGTCAAATCTGCGATTGATGTGCATGGGAGAACTGTGGACAATCTTGAAAATGCTTTGCAGAAAATCACGAAAGCAGCTTCGACATCCCAATGCAGACCGAATCTCGCCACTCCCGGTATGCGAACAAGTAACATATAAATGAGTTTACCAGAATCTGATGTACATCAAAACTCCACTCCATTTCAGGTGGGAACAAATGTGCCTGTGGATCACTGTTATAGGATGGCATTTTGGAATTCCTTTCGTATCAGCACTCTTGTGCACCGGCCATAAATGGACTGCATAAGACGACAAATTGATAACTGATCAATGAGAATTAGGCTAGACTAGATTCCACTCCCCCTGCCACACCGCCACCCCGGAACAATATACATAGTTTCATAAAATAATCACAAAATAATAAAAAAAATAGCTAGATGATTCTGGTAGATAGCCACAGTTGTACGTTGATACTCCATACACCCGTATTATTGTGATATCTTACATAGAATAAATTAAGTTGCAAGCAAATGTAAACATCATATTAGTGTGCTACCTGCCAGTGCATTGCAACAAGGCGAAGTCGAGGGTGTATATCACCGTTTACCATATCAATTGGTTTGGATGGTCACCAATCATCGTAGCAACACCATGTAGACGTCTTACTGTATCAGCAAATCTCTGCATCATGTGACAGATTGCAGTCCCAGATTCAAAAGAGACACTAGCTCTATATAATATAATGCATCAAAAACAATACTCTTGATAGAATGAAAATAATGCAATGCTGCTTTCCAACACATATTACTTTTCAGTTATTCCTCAATGAAAATGATTCACAGAAAACTGTCCATCATTTTTCAGAAATACATGATAATATGAGATGGGCAACAGGCAATGGAAAAACTGCCTTTCCCTCATATATCAGTGATCATTGTACAAATAGAGGCTAAGTTGCATCATAGATATTTTGCTAACCAACTAAATGTTAATGTACTTCATTTTATCATTGTGCTATGATAGTAAATGTGAATCATTGTATGTATTCTATTGTGGCAAAAGTAACTGTTGCAATGGTTAAATCAACAATGTTGGTTGATTGCAATATCTTCAGCAACTTACCATCCTTTGTGGTCTTGAAACGATCCACTATACGGAATAAAATAAATGAAAACAAGTATTAGCTGATGTTTTCTGATTCGTGAAGCATGAGAACAGCACAATTTTGGAAGTATTTAACATTTTCACTATTAATTGTCACCTTCAATTTTATGACGAAAAACATTTTCACGCGCGATAAACATCATCATTCCTGCGTCTTCAGAATATTGTGTAATTGTCCACCTATATGGGGGAATGCTATAAATTTGCTGGCTACATCTATTCGTTCATCTACTGTACAGAATAAAATAAACACACCAACAACTATTTTCAGCCTGCAATAGTAAAGAAATGCATGATCCAAGCAAAAAAAAAATCGTATGCCCAGTTATCAGGGTTCAGAGCATTGTTGTATTTTAAAGGTATCAATATGTATATTTATTTGTTATATAAGTGATAATTATTGCAGGCTGTTTTAAAAGTTGATCATGTTTTTGATGGTGACGTCATTAGTATGTCTGTGGGTGTCGTCTTTTTCTTCCTGGGTTTTGTTCTTGAAGCAGCACAAAGAGCAACTTATTAATAAAACCTGGTATGTGTTGATTGAACCTACATGTGCAAACTAAGTTTTCATGTTTTCTGTTAAATCCCACAACGCCTAACATAGTTTCGACATTGCAGAAGAAAACTAGCAGCAAGTCGGAAATTTAATTCGTCTGAACAACATTAAAAATAAAGATCTTTTGGTTATTCAAACTCCAAATATTATAAGACTAGCAAAAAAGTCAACAACAAGGTTAAAGATGCACGGGCCAATTCCGGGAAAACAAATATGACATAAGCAATATGTGTGACTTTAAAAGAGTTTTTTTTATAAACAAAGAGAGGTGTCAATCAAGACAACACTTGGCATCTAAGGAAAGGAAAGATGTTTTGTTGTCAAACAGAGATCGATTAAATCAATATAATAAAGTCAACGACTCAAGGATAAAAATAAGATTTTCCAGGAAGATAATAAAATCATATAGAATGGATAATCTCCTGTGGCTGTTGCCTGCAAGAGAAAATTCTTGTCAATTAGTATTAATGTAGCCTTGCAATGATTGAAATAAAAAAAAAGTATGATTTATTAAACTTGCTCTGGGATTCCCTCGTTGACTGGACTACGTTCACACATTACTGGCACACGTGCTGATGTTTTACGTCTTATGGGCAGCTGCCAAATTGTGGACACTCAGTACAGAACCAAGTTGGGAACTGTCTTTTGAAGATTGTCTCAAAGACGCTACTGTACTTAAAGTCAAAGTGCGCTCAGTAAATTGAATCATTGTGTTCACTGGGCGACTGTTTTCGTCATTTCATATAATTGAATAACAATTCAAAATTAAATGTTTGCACCATTTTTTTTTATTTGGTTGCACAATGGCATGTAATGTCTTTAACTTGCTGCTGGCTCGATCCATACAGCAAAGCCAGGAACCAAAAATCACAATGACTTGAGAGCAATCCTTGAAGAGTATTACTCATCAAACTGACTGATCATCATGCAAAAAAAAAAAATCAGTTTCCACTGACGGAATCCAGTGAATGGTGAAATAATTGTTTCGTTGGCATCTTCAGAAAGACTGCCACAGTATTATATATTGGGTTGGATATGAGAAGATTCTATTTAAAATCATCAAGTTTGTGATTTCTAAAATGACGTTATCCAGAAGAGTGCTTCCTTTGCATACGTTGACTTTAATACAGCAGTGGAAACTCGAGTGTTGATTGAACTATATGCTAAAGAGCCTTTGCAATTTGATTCGGCAAAGTCGGGGATTGCCCATAAGATATCAAAACAGCAGGAAACATGTTACAGACGTATGAGAATGGCCAGTCAGCGAGTGACTGCGACAGCAGCGATAACCAATGTAATTAAGTTACGTTTCAGAAGTTGTTGTTATGGAACAGGTCTTTTTAAGGGAATATTCAGAAGAAAAACCTTGGTACCATCAAGAAACAGATCAAGTCTTATTTTATTAAAATTATGCAATAAAATAAATTTGACTGTGAAGAGGAAAATGTCTAGAATCCTTTTTTTGAAGACATCCGACTGAACATTTTATCCACACCATTGAGCGGTTTTGCTTGATTAGAACGTTAAGACATTTAAGGTTGAAAGACATCCTGGTATAGTATTCACGAATGAGTGCACACAGATTTTTTTTAGTGCTACGGTCTGAATGTTCAGATTAAAGAAAATGTGATGTAGTGGTAATTCTGTGCAAGAATAAAAAACACACTACTGATGCCCTCTGTTCAGGTTTACAAATGACGTAATTTATCATAGGAATGATTAAACATTTTTCCTGCTCTGCTTGAGGCTTGCATTTCCTTAACTATGATAGAAACTGACTCGAAGAGAGCAGAGGTTGACCTGGTTTGATTTGATTTTTGGTTTGCTTCATTAACGTGACATGCACCGGGATGCAATAGTTCAGTTTTCCTTGTGCACTATACAAGCAAAGCATTTTTAAAGTTACAAAGCCAGTGCATAAATTGCACAGGGCAATCCTAAAGCTACCGCTTGCTTGTTTCAAGCACGCCAAACATACGGTTCATAATGTACGTAAGAGAAATAGAAAATTGATAGGTTGCAGAATATAGTGCAGCAGGAACAATAGGGAGAAGGAAAGAATCAGCTTAACATATGATAAGACTATGCAAAAGTATTTTGGTAGCCAAGAAGAAAAGATCCTTGAATTTTTCATACCAGTTTTCAGACGTGTGTTTTTTTTTCGACGCAAGAGTTACAACTGTGTATGTTCGGGGTATGTGGGCCATTAATTGTGCTGTCTGCTTTCCCGATGCGGGCAAGAAGTCTAGATGGAGTGAATAGATGCATGTTTGCTTTGTGTTGAACAGGTGTGTTCAGAACTTTTACAGATTATCCCAGTCTTGTTCAGAGCGATAGCAAAAGTCATTGAGAGTTCTGTAATATATCCAAATAGGATGTGTTCTAAGTTGCTATCGTAAAAGTGACGAGAGTTCTTGTGCACATGCCTGATTTCCTTCGTCTTCTGAGAGAGCAAATGCCTTGGTGTTCTTTGTTAACGACGTGAAAGATTTAGGACGTACAATTGGTGATCTAACACTTCAGAGCGTGAAGTTCTCGGCCACCGTCAAATCAGCACCACTGATAAAGACGAGGCTATTTTCCTGAAGTGAATGCCTAGTTCCTTCGGTTTAGTGAATTTGAGAGAGAGATTATTTTTGTAGCAGCATTTTATCAACTTATCGATGTTTCCCACGTTCTTTCTTTTTGTTGCTTCAGGTCCGACTTAATAGATTGGTGCATTAGCAAACTTGAAAAGTGAACTGGATATAATTTGGTCATATAGTGTAAAATGAGTGTAGTAAGAGGCTCAATATACAACATTCAGGTGTACCGGTGCTAAGCATAATCATGGAGAAGAGGTTTGCCTACCTTTATTGACTGCCACCTATATGTTAGGCAGTCGAGCATAAAGTCGCAGGCGGAGGAGTAGGGATCTACGCAGTTCTATGGAAATAGATTATGTAATCATCGTTTGGAAGGCTCTGTTATCGTTAATGAAAAGGAATCTGCCGTAAGTGGCCTTGCTATACAGTATTCCAGCGTTGAATACAGGGTCAAAGAGATAACAAAGAACAAAGACAGATTGCAGTAATAGGCAAACAGGCAGTCTGAAAGATTGGGTGCGACATGACTAACCTTTCAAAGCATATCATAATTATGGAATCAGAGCGAACTGTGCATAGTCATTCAGGCATGCTGTCTGGCTTTTCTTTGGTACTGGGATGATTTTCATGTTCATGAAACCCACTAGGTATTCCACTTAGGAGAAAGTGCTAGGCTGTGGACCCCACGAAAATCAGTCGATTTGCATGGGTTAAAATTCAAGAAGGCCATTCTAACGTACGCGATGGTGACCCTAGATAGAAATGTGTACGACGATTTCGGTGGATTACGCCCTTTCAATGACCCGAACTCAAAAGGAACATATAATGTTCGTCATCAGTGGTGCCGCCGATTTTATTTGTCTTCACGTTGTAGCCTGTTATATTATGTAGACCTTGCGACATCCGACATGTGTTTACGTGGTTAACCTGGGATTCTATCTTGGTTTCTTATTGCCTCTTGGCAGCACTGATATTTCTCCGTAGGTCATATCTGTAATTATTCGATAGGTCAGAGCCACCTGATTAAACGCTGTAGTTCTGGACTTCAGTAGGGTGGAAACAGACACTGTTTCTGGTCAGGAATCGTTCAGGTTACCTTGTTTAGTACAATCTTCTACACAATTATTGATTAATTGTGTTATTCTAGTGGCATACTCATTTAGGTTGATCAAATAATTCTTAATGTTGAGTGTTTACCAGAGGGCTGATTCAAAGCCATCTCTTTGAAGGTCACCCTTTGCCTCCGACAAACATCACATTACTCTAATGATCAGACTCTGCTGATAAACTGGGAGAAGGAGTGCAATCCTGTGGTCTGAGTTGCCGTATCGACGACCGGCGACAGAGAAATAGGCATGCTTGATTTGTATGCAGCCAGGTGGCTAGTGTTGTTTCTGCCTTTGGTGGGAAGGATGACATGTTGATATTTTCCTGGTCAGCCACTCAAGGGATTGACCTGGCCGAAGTCAACAGCCATGATGAACAAGGCCTCGGGATGTAACGTCTCAATGCCATTTGTAGTGGTACCTATTTCATCAAGTGCAGACTTGATGTGGTTGGATGCAATCAAGTGTCTGTGTAGCAGAGATGAACAGCGCAACAGGTACAAGGTGCAGCTTGTCATTGTAAGGTAGTCTCTCTCTGGGCACTATAACTAGACAGTTTTGACAGGTTTTAACACAGGGAGGTGCTCATTGAAAGGAAGCAGACCTCAACTTCTATAAGGATGTCATAGAGTCCATCCACAGAATTGAGAAACCCCAATTTTAGGGAAGAGTCAGGTGAAGCAGCATTGAGCCATGTCAGCGAAAAAGAGAACATACAACAGTCTCTGTGTTCTCTTTGAAAGGTGAGCCTGGTTTTGAGTTCATCTACCTTGTTGTGAAGAGATTGAACATTTGCCAGATGTCAGCTGTGGAGGGAGATTTTTGGATCACGTAATACCAATCACATTCGCAGTTTTGTGCGATGCCCACGCTTATTGGATGAGTGGCTGCTTCTGACTGTGTCTGGAAGTTGGTGCAAATAGTCTACGATGCCAACGATAAAGTTCTGATCGAGTTCTGCATTTCTGAATTTCTATTTTAAAGATTGTCTCATTTCTGTTCAGTGAGCGCATCGACGTCTGGATCCCATGTGATCCAAGAAGAGAGTCGAATTGGTCGGAAGCCAGTGTTTGAGTAACAGTTTTATTGCCATTATTGCAGTTGATGTGGTAACAGTCGGATCTATGCCCTTGGATGTCGCATGTTGCTGATTGGTTTCGATTGACTTAGGATGTCAGAGAATGTCCAGAACACATTCTGACGTGAATGGATCGGAGGCTGATAATAGAATAGGGTATCTGATCTCATGGTCACATATGAGCCAGTGGTCGATTCGAGGTGTTCGGGCTTTCAGTGTCAATGTCCGTCTGCCAGTCTGCCATTCAGAGATTGGAGGATTGTCAGGCCTATATATTACACATACATATATTATATAGTATGTTAAATCACAATTAAACAATGCGAATTGAGTTTCAAGAATGTGTGTCAAGTATTAGATGTGAAGAAAGAGGGAATGCTTGGCGCCTTCAAGAAGTGGCAAATTTCCGATTGGACTGGGTGGATGCCAGTGAGATGAAGGCCCTGTATCTGCAGCTCTCGCCGGCCCTCAGGCCCACGTGGCCACTTTCTTTTGTGGAGCCTTCGGAGTGCAGAGGATCAACAAATCTGCAAGTGAAATAGAGAGAGCATTAATAGACTGTTTAAAAGAATTAGAAACACAGAACGGTTACAAAAATGAAGTTAAAGGGTACTAGGGACAGTATATCAGAAATCGCAAGAAATCGCCTCACTCTAGCATCATTATTATGCTGGTATCAAGCTGCCATCATGATATCTAGTACAACTGAACAAACCATTGGAAAACTTGATGAAATATTTAAATTGTTAGACCAGAAGAGATTGTCAGCATTAATGGCACACAGTATTCTTCACAAATATTTGAATATTATTTCAAAGCAAATAGTATTCAGCATTTTACAAATGCAGCTCATCCTCCATTAATCAACAGTTCAGCTGAAAGAATCGTACAATTCTTGAAACATTCTTTCCAAGCTTCAGAAAAAAAACAAAGTTTGTGATATTGCTGTGTGATTAACTTTTTTATTTCATTTTTAGAAGCAAAACTTGTGCAATCAGCCAAAATTTGCCTGCATTACTGAATTTAGACTGAAAGTTGATACCTACGTTTGTTTTGCTATTACCTCCAAAACCTTCTTGAGATAGCAGAACATCAACAATAAGTTCAAGTTACTAGATGAGAGGTGAAGTTGAAATGGCGCTCATTTCAATAAGGGAACGAATTTGTATCGCGTAATCGTGCTAGGAGTGAGAAATAGACAAAGCAAAAACAGGTTGGATTTCTTACAACGTTCAAACTGATAATGAGGAACTTAAGCGATGCTGACTAATTGTTGTCATCTCCAAATTTTTTTTTTCTGAATCATCTCCATAATTAGCAACTTGTTTAACTCCAATTGTTGAAAACGCTACTATGGGAGATTTAGTTCACTCTGACTTGTCTGATGATTGTATTTACGCAACCACGTCAAGTGGAAAAATGCTTTGTCCTTCAATAAAATATATTGTGTGCTTGTTTGAATCTATGTGTGCAAATCAAGTATCTTGGGGAACAGGAAATGCAGACTGACCTCAATTTAAAGCATTACTGTGTTTGTTTTTGGTAATGTTTCTCCATTATTTGAAATCATACACAACTTGGATACTTCAACAGCAAAAATGGAGCTTAGATAGCAACTTTCATGAACTCCACACTTTTTACAATGTTGAAATTTTAATGACATAAATAGTTTTAAGTTGTTTGAATGTAAAGTTATGAAGTTTTGAGACATCGATTAAGTCCACTTACGAAATGTTAGCATTGTCATATTTTAAAATACGCTTTACGTAATATCGAAGTGATATAGTTATACCTATTTCATTTTGAAGTTTCCTGATTTCTGAAAGCAAGATGAAAAATAGAATTTCAATGAACATATGAATTTTAAAAATTATATTGACACTTTATTTTTAAAATGAGAGTTCCCTTGTTTGTGAAAGAATGTTTACGTTTCGGGTACGACTGTCGTCAGGCAATATTAACTGATAACGTAACCATTCATGAAAACAATGAAATTGAACATCGAATTCCGCGAAAAAAAACCTGCACGTTCCGCGGACCAGCAAAAATCGACACGCATCCTGGTGTTCAAAAGCTGGTTAATGTCTGTATAAAACGCGAACATCCATGAATGCAGGGCAAATCAGAGTGTCGGGGCTACTGGTACTTTTGAAGCAGTGAATAAAAGATAAAAAAAATGTCAAATAGCACAAAACTGCAGGCTGCTTGATGAATACTGCACATTGGCCCAACAAAATGTTTGTCAATTACAACATTGTTTTCCTTTTTTAAGACACTCTCCATATGTGTGACTGTCTTTCCACTCGGTTTCTGTTAGTTCCAAAATTGGCATATGTCTTTCTTCTCTGAATGGCACTCCTTTCTAGTCCAAATGTTTTGTATTAATTGGATGATTTCTTACTGTTTGATGTGTCTATAACTGCTAATCTCTATAATGGGGAATAGAACATAGATCATAGAACATTACAGCACAGAACAGGCCCTTCGGCCTTCGATGTTGTGCCGACCAAAATAAAAAGCAATGCCCCTCCAAACTAAACCATTCCCTTCTCTTCCATATACTTATCAATTAATCCTGTAGAATGTCATCCTGTAGAATACCTTTGAAATATCTGTGACTTCTAAATCCGTTACTAGATGTCATGCCGTAGAAGCATAGAATCGAAGAATCTTACAGATATACTGCCGATAAGGTCCTTTGGCCCATTGATTCAGTGCCGACACATAAAGAAAAAGCACCGGTCTTCCCACCTAATCCCATTTATCAATAATTGGCACTTAGCCTTGAACAATAAGATATGCCAAATATTCATCCAGTTTTTTTTAAGGGCATGCTGCAATCGCCTCACGAAACCTCGAGTAATACATTCCAGAACGTCGCAACCGAGGGGGTTATATTTTTCCGAGGGGGGAAAAATATCCTCACATCCCCCAAAGTGTTCTTCTCCGCATCTTGAACATATATCACAATATCTTATCTCAGTTGTGGCATCGCTACCCTCACGCTGCATATTTCAACGGAGACTGTGCGGTACATGTGCTGACCAAAGCATGCTCAGAAGATCGTAATGGCTGTTCTTTTTTTTTTGCTGGAAGTTAAGTCCTTTGGAAAAATAGAGAATTAATGAGATGCGGATGGATAGACACGTTGATCAGTGCGAATGCTATACATCTGCCAGGGGCTGGTGGGGTTGGGAGCTAAATGGTGGGGAGGAATTGGTCAGTCCGGGCGAGTGAGGGGGGATAGGTAGCGGACAAACTTGTCCTTGATGTCCAAGCGCATAATTCGAGTATTTGAAGCAGGTCGTCAAAGTCCAGGTCATTGAGGTACAGGGTTGCAAATTGGGGAGTATTGTAGTAGATAGGGAGGATGTGTTAGAAATTCTCGAGGGTTTGAAGTTGGATAAGTCCCCTGGGCCGGACGGGATTTACCCTAGGATTCTCTGGGAGGCAAGAGAGGAGATTGCGGAGCCTCTGGCTCTGATCTTCAGGTCCTCGTTGGTTACGGGTGTGGTTCCGGAGGACTGGAGGATGGCGAATGTGGTCCCATTGTTTAAGAAGGGGAAGAGAGACCTTCCTGGGAATTATAGGCCAGTGAGTCTTACTTCTGTGGTGGGCAAGGTATTGGAGAGAATTATTAGGGATAGGATTTATAGTTATTTAGAGAGAAATGAATTGATTGGGGATAGTCAGCATGGTTTCGTGAAGGGTAGGTCATGCCTTACTAACCTCATTGAGTTTTTTGAGAAAGTGACCAGAGAGGTGGATGGGGGTAAGGCGGTTGATGTAGTATATATGGACTTTAGTAAGGCTTTTGATAAGGTGGCCCATGGAAGACTTCTACAGAAAATGCAGATGTGTGGAATAGAGGGTGATTTAGCTAATTGGATTAGAAATTGGCTGGCAGATAGAAGACAGAGGGTGGTGGTTGATGGGAGATATTCATCGTGGAGTTCGGTGACGAGTGGTGTGCCTCAGGGGTCTGTTTTGGGGCCCCTGCTGTTTGTAATTTTTATAAATGATCTGGATGAGGGTATTGAGGGATGGATCAGTAAATTTGCAGATGATACTAAAGTTGGTGGTGTGGTAGATAGTGAAGAGGGGTGTTTTAGTTTACAGAGTGACTTGGACAAGTTGCAGAGCTGGGCCGAGAGGTGGCAAATGGAGTTTAATGTGGAAAAGTGTGAGGTAATGCACTTTGGCAGGAACAATAAATGTGTAGAGTATAGGGCTAATGGTAGGGCTCTTAATAGTGTTGAGGAACAGAAGGATCTTGGTGTATGTGTCAATAGATCCCTGAAAGTAGGCAGTCAAGTGGATAAAGTTGTTAAGAAGGCATATGGAGTCTTAGCTTTTATTGGTAGGGGGATTGAATTTAGGAGCCGCAGCATCATGTTGCAGCTGTACAAAACTCTAGTGCGGCCGCACTTGGAGTATTGTGTGCAGTTCTGGTCGCCACATTATAAGAAAGATGTGGAGGCATTGGAGAGGGTACAGAGGAGGTTTACCAGGATGTTGCCTGGTATGGAGGGCAGGTCCTATGAAGAGAGGTTGAAGGATTTGAGGTTGTTTTCGTTAGAAAGGAGGCGGCTAAGAGGGGATCTTATTGAAGCATATAAGATGATTAGAGGTTTAGATAGGGTGGACAGTGATAGCCTTTTTCCTAGGATGGAGAAAGCTAGCACGAGGGGACACAGCTTTAAATTAAGGGGTATGAGTTATAGGACGGATATCAGAGGTAGGTTCTTTACTCAAAGAGTGATTAGGGAGTGGAATGCCCTGCCTGCAGCTGTTGTAGATGCGCCAAGTTTGGTGGCGTTTAAGAGGTTAGTTGATAAGTATATGGATGAGAAGGGAATGGTTTAGTTAGGAGGGGCATTGCTTTTTATTTTGGTCGGCACAACATCGAAGGCCGAAGGGCCTGTTCTGTGCTGTATTGTTCTATGTTCTATGTTCTATGTTCTATGTAAGAACGTGAGAAATAGGAGCAGGAATAGGCCATCTAGCCTTTCGAGCCTGCCCCACAATTCAATAAGATCATGGCTGACCTGAAGTGGATCATTTCCATTTTCTCGCTTTCTCCCCATAACCCTTAATTCCCTTGTCTTTCAGAAATCTATTTACCCGTGACTTTATTATATTCAACGAGGTAGCCTCCATCACATCAATGGGCAGAAAATTCCAGAGATTCACCACCCTTTGAGTGAAGAAGTTTCTCCTCAACTCCATTCTAAACTGACCACACCTCCCGCGGCCCTTTTTGAGGCTGTGTCCGCTAGTTCTGTTTTCCTTTCTAAGCGGAAGGTATCTCTCTACCTCGACCGTATCTAGCACCTTCATTATCTTGTAAGTCTCTATAAGATTCCGCCTCAGCCTTCTAAAGTCTAATGAGTAGAGTCCCAGTTTATTCAATCTCTCCGGATAAGCCAACCCCCTCATCTCCGGTAACAGCTTGGTGAGCCTTCTCTGTACTCCCTCCAAGACCAATACATTCTTTTGCAAATAAGGAGACCAAAACTGCGCACAGTACTCCAGTTGCGGTCTCATCAGTGCCTTGTACATTGTAGCAACACCTTCCTGCTTTTATACTATATCCCCCTCGCTATGGAGGCCAACATTCTATTCACCTTCTTGGTCACCTGCTGCACCTGCAGACCAAGTTTTTGCGATTCGTGCACAAGACTCCTCAAGTCCCTCTGCCCAGTAGCAGGCTGTAGCTTTTCACTCTTTAAATAATAATCCCTCCTATTATTATTTCTACCAAAGTGGAAACCTTACACTCTTGTTATTCCGCTCCTTCTGAAAACAGCAGCCACGTTGAGCATCCCACCATACAAAACCCATCATTTTTGTAGAGACCTCTAAGTCCAAATCCGGTTATGTGGCACCTGTTCTAAAGCAGAAATACTTCTTCTTTCGGCCATCCAGTTGCATATCCAAGACCGAGAGAAGAATCAGTCCATTAAGGAACCGCGTTTGGTAGGTGACGCTGTCGACGTTCTTGGACGAAAATGACCAAACTGGACAGAACGGTTGCTGCATATCTGTTCACTGCCTTCGAAGGTCTATACCCCTCTTTTTCGGCAGCTGCCTTGACATTTCAAAGGAATTCGATATCTCGAGCGTATGACTGTGGAAATAATCTAAATTCCACAGCACTTAATTCACTTTACGCTACTTATTTACAACTACCACTATCTCTTTAACTCTCAATCTTCTGCCTCATTCGTCCAACACATTGTTTAACATCAGTGACAAACAGATAATTTGGTGCAGTTTACGACTTACAGACGTTGACAGTGCAGAACTCTTTTGGTACGTGTGCTTTTGGAGCTGACGTAGCGAAATCTACTGAGTTTGTTCTGTTGCATTTATAACGTCAGATCCGAAATATTAAAGTAGTGGTGTGCCGTTTCACATCTGAGTTAGTTAGGATAGGAGTCCGGGAAAAAAAAACGTTTTCCATGTCACTGTCATTATGTGTCCTTTAAACCCATAGTTTCATTGTGTTCTTGCTAATGTACTTTAGGCTTTACACACTCGATCTCAGAGATTTGTTGGTAATATGCGATAACCAACTTCGTTGAAAATCAAAGCAAACGAATTACCTCTACTATCAAATTGAAGCACTATTGCTCAAAAAGTATTTTGCAATAAGTAATAGTTATTTAATATAAGTGAGATGTAATGTTAAATAAGATCCACAGTTGCAGATTTTGCACTGATACGTACGTGTAATATTGGATGTGTAAGTCAGGTTAAATATCTTTATCTTCAATAATTACATCTGTATCTCTTACTTGGTTGTCATTTGGAATGTATCATATAGTAATAGTCATCTGTACATTTTACCATGAAGCTAACCTAAGGTGGCTGCAAGGAAGATATATTGTCCATATGCATACTTTAGTGACTCAAACAATATTACTGTTAATACATATATATATATATATATATAGTATCCAAGTCAATCGCGTGATTAATGAATGCATATTACCTGCCCAAAGTTCTGAAACTGAAATTAAAAAAAATCAAGTGCAATATGAAATTATCCAAAACTTTTAAAATTGCGAGGTAGAACCATTATAAAAAGGAAAAAAATGTAGTTGCAACACATGAACACTGACATAGGGCAATGAAAATTCGGAACGGTAATATTAATTTCCAGGTCTGATTCAGAAATATTTGTTTTTCCCACAATAGACTTGTTGTTCTTCTTACTGCCCATGACACACAAAATGCAATGTCCATCCAAACGTTCCCTGTCAGTTTCACCCTGTGATCTAGTTTTGTACATAGATATATTTGATTTGTTATTCTTTATTTGTTTTTATTTCCGCTTGACAGCGGTGCAATATTTAAAACTCCCAGTCACCGTAAGCACGCCTGACCTGCGGTCTTTTGGGCGGGCTTCTGCAGTCAGAAGGTGGACTGCTGGCAGAGGAATGTCGAGTGATTCTGGAGGGGTAGGTCAGCCAGAGTGTTTGGCAGTCCAGCGTGCGTGGGGAAGGACGGGAGGGAACGGAAAGGGTGTGGAGCGGGGGGAGTTGGGAGAGGTGCAAATAGGAATAATTGATGGAGTAGGGATTTGATCGGGGTTCATGGGCATTGAGTGTTTGCGGGGTGAATTTAAATTATAGTTATAAATTAAGAGGTGATAATTATAGGACGGATGTCAGTGGTAGGTTCTTTACTCAGAGGAAGTAAGGGCGTGGAATACCCTGGCTGCAGCTGTTGTGGATTCGCCAACTTTAAGGGCATTCAAATGGTCAGTGGGTAGGCATATGGATAACATTGGAATGGTTTAGGTTAGAATGTTATTAGATTGGTTCCACTGGTCGGCGCAGCATTGAGGGCCGAAAGGCTGTACTGCGCTGTAACGTTCCATGTTCTATATTGTAACTATGATCTGGGCTAGTGGGATTCAGACGTTCCGGCGTATGATCTGGTAGTCCAACGGAGTGTGTGTTTGGAGAAGGTCATGATCACTGTCATGATCACCCAACATAGAATTGTATTTTAAAGCATTCTATGTACCTGCTAAGAGTGTGGCAGGCATTCGTGTAACCATGTCCACAGAGGCTTCCACGTGTACGGTAATACTCCGATAAATTTGCAACTTTACTGAAAAATCACTGATAATCCACTGTCAGAGGATTATCGGGGATGAAAAGTGAGGTCGAGCGTGGTTGAATTCGACGGATTTCCAACGGCATTGCCAGTTTTAGGCCACGAAGAATGGAATATCTGCCTTAAATTGATAGTAGGCAGCGGTAAAAGCGGAAGACTGCGTATGATGTATTTTTCACTTGTGTTCTGGTACCCATCTTATTTACGTGTAATGCCTCATTTTCGCGCATTGTACGAGCCCAAAGGAATATATTCAACAACACATCCGTCTCTTGCAAATACTATGTATGTTTCCTCCTATCCCGTTGAATACCATTGGCTAAGCTATTATTGATGATACAGACCTTGCAGCCAATTTTGTAATTTTATTCTGTCTTGGTTTATATTTATGACCTCCCCCCCCCCTTACCTTTTAATAAACGACGTTCATTATTTACATCCCAAGCCTTCTGCTTTATTGTATCAAATGAAACACCAATCCAGGGAATTGAAGTGTGAAACATCCATTGTGGCCAGATAAATTATTATGAAGAAATTAAGATATTGCTATCAGCTGATCTTTGCTATTAATAACGCATTTCCCACTCCACATAACTGAATGTGGTATGTAGCATATAAGTAAGTTTACAGTACTAAGTAATGATCATATGGATTAAAATATACAATTCGAAAAATTGTAATGTTACGCAATATACAATTTATAACTTGAAATGCACGAATCGTTGAAAATTAGTGTATTCACTTGTATTATATGACAATAATTGGGTTCTTTAAGATGTAGTGCGGCATAATGAATGTTGTGAAGCTGATCTTATTTCAAGTTTCCCAATGTGTGTGCATCACGAAAGCTGTACAATACGACAATGCCATGTGACCATCCTTATTTTCTACGTTAAATCTTTGGCAAGTGTGTTTGTTTATGGATTTTTTGAGGGTTGGAACAGTAATTAGTGGTCAACGTCCATAAAATGCCATTTTTTCGCTCTCGTATTTTATTGATAAAAGTTATTGCTAATTTTCGTCCCTCAATGTTAATAATGTTCTTAAATAAAATTCATTGATTAAAGCTCTCTGGGGTCATTTGAATCATACCAGGAGTGAAACATCTGGTGCTTACTTTAGCCAAATTCAAACTGCAAATCTTATGGTCCTGGCTGACTTCATAAAAGAGTTTCGAATTTCTGACCCGGATTATAACAGTACTAAAATGTTAACGAACTGATTAAAATGAGAAGAATATAATTTCGTGTAAATGTAAATTTTGAAATAAATATATGTGAAAGCAACAAAAATTGCGCAATGTAAGGTATATTTCAAAGAATATAAAACTCGCTCAGCATATCAGCTTTCCATAAAGTAAAAAAAAATCAATGCAACGGAATCAACAATCGTTGCTTACTGGAATCTTTCGTAGCCTTTTTGAAAGCAGCCAATTCTAAGGAAAATTTAAAACAAAATTCGCCAAGGCATTAGGAGGTACAGACAGATGCATGCAAATGCTTTGGTTGAATGCACGCGTAACAAATGTTTTCTTGTTCATTACGTATCAAGAATATGCAACATGCAGCCGAGTTTCTGGTTTGAAATTCTCATATTGGTAACTTCATGATTCCACATTGTTTTATTTTTCAAATTTAGGGCTTGCTTTCCAATATTAAGAATGAATGTGCGACATCACATCAATGAGCAGTTGGAACAATCGATATTGCTGATAAAATTCAACAGCTTTGAATGGAGACGTAGAGAGAAAAACAGATTTAACACACTGAGCATAATATGAAACTTTATTTACAGATATGTTGGTCTTAAGGTTTATCTCTCTGCAGATGTAATTAAGAATCATATTACTACAGCCTAGTTTTGTACATATGAGGTCATGTCTCAGTAACATTGTGGAATTTTTTTGAGGGGGTGACAAAAGTGATTGAGAGGGAAGAGCTGTGGATGTAGCCTATGTGGTCATTGGTAAGGACCCTCATGGCAGGCTGGTGCAAAATATTAAATCTCGTGGGACCAGCGCTGAACTAGGTAGCTAGATTCAAAAATTATTTAGCCATAGAAGACAGAGGGTAGCGGTGAAAATGTGTGCGTGTGTGTTTTTTTTTTCTGAATGGAGATCTTTAATTACTGTTGTTCCACGGGGATCAACGCTGAGACCTACATACAGATGACTTGGAACAAAATGTAACTGGTGATTAGCAATTTGGTTTGATTAGCAATTTGAGATGATACTAAGATTGAAGCAGTTGTGGAAACGGACGAAGATTGTCAGCAAATACAGCAGGATAGACAGAGAGAGAGAGACAGGAAAATTTGATCGAGAAATTGCAGATCGAATTTAAACCAGACAAATGTGATGTAGTGCATTTTTGTCGATCCAGTTCAGATGGAAACTATAAAATAAATGGCAGAACCATCAGAAGCATATACACACAGAGGGATCTCGAAGTACACGTCCGCAGATCCTTAAAAGTGGCAGAATAGGTGGAAAAAGCGGTGAAGAAAGCATATGGCATGCTTGCATTCATTGGACGGGGCATTGGATATAAAAGCTGGTCAATTATTTAACAGTTATATGAAATGTTGATTTGGTCACAATTGGAATATTGTGCCTAATTCTGATCTCTACAGTGCCAAAAGGACGTTGACGCTTTGAAGAAAATGTAGAAAAGGTTTACCAGGATGTTGCCGCGTTTGGAGGTCATTAGCTTTGAGGAAAGATTGAATAAAATGGGATGTTTCTCCCTGGCTGACGAGGGAACCTGATAGAAGTTTAAAAAATAATGAAAGGGACAAGTAGGGTGAACACTTGGAAGCATTTTCTCAGGACGGAAATAATAATTTCAAGGGGGTACAAGTTAAAGTTAAGCAGTTGGGTTTTTGGGGGGAGGTCGGGGAGATTCCGTTGACATTTGCAATCATTTTTTTTTAACACAGAGGGGTCGGCTTTGGGAATACACTGTCAAAATACGTTTGCCACATTTAAGACCTATCTTGATTGGCAAATGATCAAATGGAAATGAAGAAATATGAAGTGTTGTGTTAGATACGAAAATCTAATAGGAGGTGTTAGATAGGAGGGATTAAGGGCCTGTTCCTGTGCTGTACTGTGCTTTGTTCTAGTCTTGAAATGGCAAATTATTTTCTCTCCCCACAGAAGCTGTCAGGGCTGCAGAGATGCTGACACATTTTCAGATTTCATTTCACATTTCCAGCTACTAAAGCATTGTGCTACTTTTTACCAAATATTTAGCTGAATTTGTACCAGAACACAAAAGAAATGTGTTCTTCCACCATGTGCTAATCTGAAAGAGGAACCAAATTTAATACTGTTGTCCTCCAACGTTTAATATGTAAAAGTTCTCAGATACTTTCAACCCCAGATGGATTCAATGCAGCAGTCTGTGCTACCAACTATTTTCATCCCAGGTTAGAATTCAATATTGTCACATTATGTCAAAAGTTTTGAAGTGTTGTTTGCAGCACAAAGAATCATTTAGCTATTTGATATTATCACAGACCTTCGTGGAGCAGTGGAATTTGCCCTATTCCATTGAATGCCTGAACTTGCTTTGAAATCATTGACTTTGCTTAAAAGATCACCATGTACAGAGCATTGCAATTCGATGCGTTTAAAACAATATATTTCCTAACGTTCTTTGGATCACCTGTGCACAGAATATCTTTACTGCTCTCGATATCTGTACTTTCAACTGGTCGGAACGGCGCTTTCTTGCTTGACCAATAGAAGTCTGTTATAAAGTGTACACGTCTCTCAAGTCTGGAACTTTTTTTTCCCCCAAAGAGAACAATGACAATACCTCCAAACTCAAATTCTAGCTAGGGTATTCCTTACCTGAAACAAACCCTGTAAATCTGAATCGCATTCAAATATTCTATCAGGCGTGAAAGCAATGTGTCACGCCATGTTTATGACTGAAAAGTGCTTTATGTAGAGTTGGCATACTGTCAAAAATGCTGCTATTCCTAAGGACACAACTCCACTTCAGCTGGGAACCATTCTCAAATTGTGCGTTGCTGCTTACAATTAAATGTAAATTTCAATTTACGCCAAGATCCGTCTGGTTCTCTACACTCCCTATCATTGCGCCATTACTTTGATAATTTCTTCTCCGATCACTTCAGGCCACAGGCATCAACCAACATATCCATAAATTTCCACTCTGCTGAAGTGCATATGTTCCTTTTTCGTCAATTAGTCGCACATGCATGTCTGTCCATTCCTATCAGTTTAACGTCGTGGGCAAATTATGACATGTTCTTACGTATACCAAAATCTAAGACACTTCCAAATAGCACCGGAAAAAAATTGTTTTAGCCGTGATCCTTTGTAATAACTTTGATGGCAATCACCTGGCACGTGAACTAGCCAGTCACGATGTTTCCAATCAGACTTCTGTTTTAGTTTTGTACAATTCAGACAATGAGTTGCTTTAGTTCTTCCTAATTCTTAAAACAATAATTTGGGGAAAAAAAGTGGAAGCAAAAGGAAAGAAGAAAATTCATCTGTCTTCCCTGTAATAGAACTCATGTCCAATTATATAGAGACCGAATTTATTCGATATTATCTCTGCATTACTTAGTGGAAAGATGGAGAGCAAAAACAATATTGGTCACAGTACTTCGTTAACCTTACAAGGTATTTCATATGAAATTCGCCAGCAAATTATTTCGTATGGCAAAATATTAAGCAGCAGTGCTAACATCGTCGAGAATATATATAGACATAGATTTATTCTAATGCTGAAGACTGAAAAATTGCAGGCGAAAAATGTGTGTTTATATGCAATTGAATGCAATGGTACTGTTTGTAGTTCTGCAGAAGAGATCGTATGACAGTTATAACTTAAGGGTTTTGGAGTGTTGGCACAATGGCGACCAATGTTTTGTTTAATAGTAAAATGCTGAATTAATTTGTGAACACTGAAAACACACAGCTTCACCTCATAACCAAATAATTTCACTCTTCAAGTATTGCTGAAGTATGTGAATCGTTCATCGAAAACTAACCCCAGTAAACTCGAGATTCCTTATGAATAAATACTGTGAAGATCATATCAATTGCCTTTATTTCTCACAAAAAAATCAGTTTTTTTCCGATTCACTCGATCCCTCTACGTCATATATGCTTGGCCCAGAAATAAAAAAAAACTTCCTGAAATTGATGTCATTTTTGTGTACGAAATGTCTGTTAACTTCGTATGCACTCACCAAAAACAATGACTATTCTCATTCCATTTACATCCCCAACATGTGTTATCCTCACCTAACAGAAACACTCATGTACTTTTGTATAGTACCTAGAATTCCAGATTGGCAGAGATGGATAAATGTTTTCCTTATCCATCTGTAAATAAAATTCACGATATAAGTTTGTATTATTTCACCTCCCATCTTCGTCTGCATTCCTGTTTATGAATCACAGAAGTGATACATAAAAACATAAGAACGTAAAAATCAGGAGCATAAAAATTGGCCTCCAGACCTTGGTCCACCACTCAACTAAGACATGGCTGATATTTTTAAGGAGTCAGCTCCGCTTACCCGCCTGCTCACCATAACCCTTAATTATTTTACTGTTCAAAAATTTATCTATCCTTGCACTAAAAAAAACATTCATTGAGGTAGCCAGAACTGCATCACTGGACAAGGAATTCCATAGATTCACAGCCATTTGTGTGAAGAAGTTCCTCCTCAACGCAGTCCTAAATTTGTTTTCCCTTATTTTATGGCTATGCTCCCTAGTTTGAATTTCATCCGCTAGTTGAAACAACTTCCTTGTTTTTATCTGATCTATTCCCTTCATTTCTTATGTATTTCTACAAGGTTGCCCCTTATTCTTCTGAATTCCAATGAGTAGAGCCCCAGTCGACTCTGTCTCTTCTCATAAACCGACCATTTTAATTTTGGAATCAACCTAGTAAGTCGCCTCTGCCACTATATCCTTTCTCAAGTAAGGAGACAAAACTGTACAGTACTCTAGGTGTGGCCTCAACAGCACCTTAAGAAGCTGCAGCATAACCTCACTGTTTTTAAATTCAACTTCTGTAGCAATAAAGGGCAATATTCCATTTGCCTTCTTTAGTATCTGTTGCACCTATAAACCAAATCCTTGAGATTATTGCACAAGGACTCCTAGGTCTGTCTGCGCAGCAGCATGTTGCAATTTCATACCATTTATATAATAGCCCATTTTGCTGTTATTTCTACTAAAATGGATGACCTCACATTTACCAATATTGTACTCCATCTGCCAGAACCTCGCCCACTCACTTAGACTATCTGTATGCATTTGCAGGGCCCTCTGCATACTTTGCTGTGCCACCCATCTTAGTTTCATAGAACATAGAACATTACAGCACAGAACAGGCCCTTCGGCCTTCGATGTTGTGCCGACCAAAATAAAAAGCAATGCCCCTCCAAACTAAACCATTCCCTTCTCTTCCATATACTTATCAATTAACCTCTTAAACGCCACCAAACTTGGCGCATCTACAACAGCTGCAGGCAGGGCATTCCACTCCCTAATCACTCTTTGAGTAAAGAACCTACCTCTGATATCCGTCCTATAACTCATACCCCTTAATTTAAAGCTGTGTCCCCTCGTGCTAGCAAATTTCATTTGTGAATTTTGACGCACTACACTAGGTCCCCAACTCTAAATCATCCATATAAATCGTAAACAATTGTGGGCCCAAAACTGATCCCTGAAGCATACTACTAGTCAATGATCACAACAAGAAAAATAACCATTTACCTCCATTTGTTGTTTTATGTTAGTTAACCAATCCTCTATTCATGTTAATACATTATCCGTAACACCGTGCATCTTTATCTTATGTAGCATTCTTTGCTCCGGAACCTTGTCAAATGGCTTCTGGAAATCCAGAGGCATCACATCCACAGTCTAATGTTCTCAAGGAATTCTACCAAATTAGTCGAACATGACCTTTTCTTCATGAATGGGACAATTCATGTCCAGATATCTCGCTATTTCTTACTTGATAATCGATTCAAGCATTTTCCCTACTGCAGAAGTTAAGTTAACCAACCTATAGTTATCCGCCTTTTGTCTACCTCATTCTTTTTTAACAGTGGCGTCACATTTGCTGTTTTCCAATCTGTGGGAACCACCACAGAGATCAGTGAATTTTGTAAATTACCATTCATGCATTTGTTATTTCTCCCTCCTTCTCTTTTAGTACCCTGTGATGCATTCCATCAGAACCAGGAGGTCTATCTATCTTTAACCCTAATTAATAGGCCAACATTAGCTCTTTCGTGATAATGATAGTTTGTAACTTTTCATTGTCAAAGCCTTCCTGTCATCAATTTTTGGCAAATTATTTGTGTCTTCTGCTGTGAAGGCCAACACAAAATACCCGTTCAAATCCTCAGCCATTTCCTCATTTCCAGTTTTAACATCCCCTTCTCATCCTCTAAAGGGTCTGTGTTTACTTTAGCTGCTCTTTTTTCGTTTTATATATTTATATAAATGTTTATATGATTCAAGAAACAGACATAAATATGTATATTTAAAAAGGAAATGTTATCTGGATTTTCAAACCGTTTATGGGGCTTACTCTCCAATATCTGCCAACTATTCCATCTGTACAGTTCTTCCAGTTTTGGTGCTTATTTAATTCTAGTCTCTGGACTCCCTAATCCCATTTGATCCATCATTGCTGGCAAGATGTAAAGGTGCCTAGCCTCCGCCTGGCCCTCTCCGAAGTTTTTTTTTCGCTTTCAATCCGCCTTTGAAACAACGTTTTATGCACTTCATAAAACAACAAATCATATGACCAATAAAAATGTATGTTTATAAGGTCCCTACGAAATGCTTTATGAGATTGCACTAAGTTGAATTTGCGATTTGCAGACATGAATGGCAAAACAATTGATTTATTTGGCCAAAGTTTGAAATACAACTACAACCAGCAGAATATCGGTATGATAATCAGATTACTCTTATGGATGTTGCATGCGAAATGTGGTGCCTGTATTTCTATACTGTTTCTTATGCATTGTGAGGATAATTAGGATGCCATTTTGATCTCACTTGTTTCCAAGTATGCGCAAATATATGAAAAGATAGCTTGTTTACCTTCAGACTTAGCAACCAGTTGCTGTTCTGTAAAAATGTATATAATGTTTTAATATCAGACTACATCTAATTTGCAAATCAAAACGGATTATTAGATGTAGAAATTAGACTTCGATTGCATCAATAAGCAACGGGAATAAAATTGGCAATCCAGTTTATTCACAGACCAAATATTCCATTAATCACTCAGGTAACGAAAACTAAGACTAAAGACTCAGAGAAGCTCTTCAATATTCTATTATTCCTTTGTAACTCATATTAAAGATGAATTGCCCTTTCAATGCCTTGATCTTATGGCTTCGCTTCACATTCTAACTTAGATTACTGAGTTAAGGACGCCTCTTTGAAGGAACATGTTGAAAGCGACTAGTTCTGGAACAGGACAGGGAGGGATACTTCTTAGTGCTCACCCAAAACTTTGAGAGCATTTTCCATATCATCGATTTCTGGAAAGTAAAAGATCGTTGTTCATGCTTTTGAAGATTCAAGTTGTTTCATTTAGGAAAATGAAGTCAAAAGTATGTGCTTAAATATTAGATTTAAGGCAGCTAATACATGACTGTCACAACTAATCTGTCTCCTCTTAATTTGTCATTCAGAAAGTTTTAAGTCATGTTTCAAAGGCCTGAATGAAGATATGCACTCATTTCCATTGAAGAGCAAAAATGTGGTGCAGGTAAAGCTTTGTGTTTGGATTGCATGTTTA
The DNA here is from genome assembly GCA_024679065.1 of Sphyrna mokarran. NCBI lineage: Eukaryota > Metazoa > Chordata > Chondrichthyes > Carcharhiniformes > Carcharhinidae > Sphyrna > Sphyrna mokarran. The sequence continues at coordinate 101,163,979 of JAGIQG010000009.1, forward strand.
ACATTAATGCCTGATCGAAATATTGCAGACATCGCTGACTTACCATATAATATATTTAAACAGAACTACGTTGATCGTCCCTTTTGCTGACAATGTCTTAAAGTGACATGCCAAATTAAAATGGGATTGTAGGAGTAGGAACCCACTATTCACAACATCGAGTCTTGTTCTGTTATTTCAAATAATCGTCGATGATCTTATTCTTAAATGCATTTCCCCACAACATTCCAATTTCCATTCACCTCATTAGCTTTTAGATATTTGAAATCTATATTTAAGAAAATTTCTTGCTCCCTATTGTAAATAATCCAAACAAAATCTCAAAAGATAACTGGTCACTTCTTATTCGCTATCCCTTGTTTTGAAATGCTACCCCCTGATTCTATACTTCCTAACCAACGACAAAACCTTACTGGGTCAACTTTGTCTGTATGTTAGTTACTTTTTTTTTGCAGACTCTATTAATATTTCTTTCTTCGGAACTGTGAAAAATACAAGCCTGACTTCTCAATCTTTCAACAAAGTATCGTCCTGTCAGTCCCTCGTAAACTTTCGTCGCACTATATTGATGGCATCCATATAGGCTTCTAAGATAATGGAGCAAACACTGAGTGCATTACTCCAGGAATTTCCTAACCAATTTTCTGTACATCTGACGCAAGACTTCCAACTTTTGTACTTGAGTCACTTTCTGATAAAGGCAACCATGCCAACAGCTTTCTTCATTGCTTCATTCAGCTATATTATGTTTGTCAGTGAGGATTGCCTGTTTTATTTTATCCCCACACCCTATTAATCATTGCTTAAGCTATATCATGATATTATCTCCGATCCCACTTTCTGTTGATTTGTTCAACAAACCCTTCTGGGTGAAAACTTTCAAGGAAAGATAGAATGTCCAAGTATAATATTTCCACCAACTCTTCCTCGTCAATTATGTTAGTAACATCGTGAATCTGCTGAAAATTCGCCAAACACTATGTTCATTTCACAAATACATGTTGGTTCTTTGGAATCAAAATACCATGATCCAAATGGCAACTTATTTGCAAGATATGATAACATTTAACAAATACAGATAAAGGAACGAATATCCGTATGTCATTGTAATCTCTCTCCCTCTTTCTCAAAAGATCGAATGGCATTATCAGGATAAATTCAGAGACAGGGTAATTTTAGAAGATGAGCGGCAATGCATTATTCTCGTCATAGATGTTTCCTTCATCACTGGGGGTCCACATCATTAACAACGATTGTTTCGCAAAGCATTACTCCCATAACTTTTTTCAAATGCAGTTATCTAACTAATAACATTTACTTTACTTCTTCGTTCTCATTAGTTCCTAATAGGAGTTCTGTATGTTTTCCCGTTAAAAAAAGAAATAGATAATCATTTAGCGTCTCAGGCACTTATGTATCTTATTATAAATTTCCTTGAGTTGGTCTGTAATCTGCCTACATTCGTTTTTGTCAAACGTTTAGTTGTACTTACATTGAGAGAGACAAAAAAAAAATTGAATCTTTATATATATATATATATATATATATATATATATTAGCGATGCATCTTTATTTTATTTGTACGTCCTTGAAAGTTTATTGTTTCGCCGTTGCTCTATTCTAAAACCTTCCCGGTTCTGGTTAACTAATATATCTAACAAATCAATGGTATTTTGTTTTAACCTTATAGCATCAGTAACTTCCTTTGTGAGCTATAGTTGTGTGACACGTACGTTTCTGTTTCTGAGCCTACGGAACATTTATATTTTGTAAGCTATTGCAACGTCAAAACTCTTGTTAGGCGTTCTGGGATTTAATAGCATATTTTAAAAAATGGTTTGCAAAAATGAATGCAAACTGAAAATGACAGATTTATTGAGCGATCTTATGCATGTATGACATGCGAACCTGAAACCAACAGCAGAAGTCCTCGAAATACCTGAATGTGATCATCATCAAATCGTGTGATTTACTATTAAATCAATCATGATACTAGGTAAATATATAGCAACACTTGTTTTTATTTTACATCTGTGTATATGGCAAGGAATTACTACGACGACAGACATATGCCCATAATAGTCTAAACACGGTATCTTCTGCATTATTCATTTATACTGTGATTAAGCATGATGTCACAGTGGCATAGTGATTCACAATACCATGGTGGCTTGGTAGTAACTCGCTCGCATTACTGTTTGTGTGCAACCTGCACGTTCTGTGTCGGCCAGGTGCATTGGCCATAATACACCCTCCTCCTGTGAACAAACAGTCGCCAGAGTGTGCCGACTTGTGGCCTTTCATATTAGTTTACTTGCGATGTTAATGTAAGCTTTCTTGTGACACGAATAAACATTAAACTATATTAAAAATGTTGATCAACGCCTTTCGTTGTTTATGGCTATCTGGAGTTTGAATGTCTTTACCGTACAATTATGATTCGAAGCTTTAATAAGCACATAGTCTGTTGGAATTCAGTATTCATCAATCTCATGTGGAACAATCAGGGAATTCATTAAAGTAAGTATTATCAACAGTGGGGCTTAAAAGAGATGGCATTTCTAGAGATGATTCATTGAATCATTCCGAAATGAAAAAGTTGGGCAGCATGGAGCTCACAAGCTATTTTACTTTCCTTTTGAACGAAGTCGGGCGTTTGGATCTTTTCTTTTGCTTAAAACATGACTGGTACACATTTCACACTCTTGGCATTGTTGCGCTGTGACACTCGAATGATTCTTGGAATGGTTGGAATGGTTCTTCCAACTTGGAATGGTTTTTATTTTGCTCTCACTTCTCGTCCAATAACTTCAGACAGTTACTGATGCCCCACGATTCCTGCTTTTTTCTTTGCAAGTTACAACAAATCAAACGTAGTTCTCAAATATCTTGTGAATAATACAATACACGTGAACGTTGGGTAATCGAATAAGTGTGCCTTTGCAGAACATAAAAATGTTATTCGCGCGATATGATCATTTATATTGTTCCTGATTCATTGAAAATTGTTTCAAAAATTGTATGAATCTTTCTGCTAATCTTTTTGTTGATGGATTATAAGGTGTGGAATTTCTATACTGAATACTATTTACTTTGACATTATGCTCATACTGTTGTGAGGCAAACTGTGAGTCATTCACGTTAACGTTCCTGTTATCCAAATCTTACAAAACAATCGTCGAGTTATCTCAGGACAACTTCTGACCAAAATGCGTCTAGATCAAGTATGATTAAGGGCAAGTAATCCGGCAAAGGAATAGTAAAATCTACATGCATTTTTTTTCCATGACATTGTATGTTTCTCCCAATGATGTAAAGCAGACCAAAGTGGATCATTTCTTCATAATGAATATAATTGACAGACAGGCACATTTGCTTGGATTTGAGAATTCGAATCCAATAACCAAAAATATGTCTGTTGCTTTAATAGCACTGTGCCATGATGTTCATTATTTGGTTGCTCAAACATTCCACCAGGCAAACGAGAAAGAATGATCACTCGAATCCTCAACAACAGAAACCTATTTTGAACAGACTGGGTGAGCATCATTGACACATGCAGGCCGCGATTCTCCCATTGCGAACCGCAACTTTTCTGGTGGATCAGGCCGGAGATGCGCGTGTTGTCCATTTCACAGGTTGCAAGCCAGTTTATCACGCCTATCTTCCAATCGGAGAAAAGTAGCGCCAACAAGAATCACTGAAAATCAACGAGCTGTAATTTGGCATGAGTTGACATACTTTTGTATGCCATTATTAGAATCTACGCGGCAATCTCCACCTACAAATGGGTCACCCTGTTTTTTCGTGATGTAACTTTGGTGCGAATCAGAACAGGTATTTAAAAGTCGCAACCTGCGGTTGAACTGGCATGAGGAGGTCAGTGCTGCTGCGGGAGCTTAGGGGATATTGCTTGCAGGTCCTAGAGGTGCCTCGTTGCTTTCACCCTGCTGCCTTCAGGATTTGTCCCATTGGCGAATGACATCTGAAGTAGTGTGTATGTGTGTGTGTGTGTGGTGGGGAGGGGTGGTGCAGTTATGGGAGGGCTTGGGTTTCACCTTCCACTCGCTGTGAAAGTGAAAGTGATGGCCACTCTTAGTTTCTATGCCTCTGGGTCATTCCAGGCTCATAGTGGTGACCTAGCCGGCATCTACCAGGCCTCCCGTGCACAGGCGCGTGTGGCAGGTCACAGATGCCCTGTATGTCTGTCAGGGCAGTTCATTAATTTCAATGTCGCCGTGCACAGCATAATGCCTGGGCTTTCGGCTTTGAATTCATCACCAAGATCCAGAATGTGCAGTGTAGATTGGATAGTATGCACGTCTTCTTGCGGGCCCTTCATACAGGGCTGCCGCAATTTATGAACCAGAAGTGATTCAAAATCATCTGCGACGTTCAGCTCTGGACCACGCAAGTCGATACACGCCATCCAGAGATTGTCCATGATAGATTTGTGATCCAGCAGTCGAACATCCCTGGGTTCTTCGAAGACTACTCCAGGCTCCCAGGATGGCTACTAGGTATAAACATTATCCACTGAGGTCATGGCTCTTGATGCCTGTGTGGATGCCCCAGACTGAGACGAAGTCCTGCTACAATGAGGCCAATGCTGCCAACCGGTCCGTCATTGAGCAGTACTTCGGCCTCCTGAAGATGTAGTTCTCCTGCTTGGACTGCTTGGAGGTGGGGGAGGGGCGAGGGGAATGAGGGTGGGTTTCGGGGGCGGAGGGGAGAGGGAGAGTGAGAGATGAGGGGTGGACGAGGGGGAAGAGGTTGGCTCCAGTATGATGCTGTGCATGCTTCATGCATTGCTATCATTTCCTGTGCTCTGCACAACATCGTCCAGCAACGGGAAGGCCAACTGGAGCAGGAGGAAGAGAAGGAGGAAGAGAAGCAGCGAAGTGCCCCACCACATGAAGAAGTGAAAGAAAGACAGCAGGCGACAATGGCAGGTCTCTAGTAAGGAAGGGGTGTTAGGTATGTCCTGACTGTGGTCCACTTCACCTCACTGGTGCGCGCAGTGAGGGCAGTCTAAACAACAAAGTTCACTACAACCCAAGAGGAAGTCAGCTGCTGTTCCCCCTCCAAATCATCCTGGAGCCTCATATCACCACATCCCTCTTTCCCTGCTGCTATCATTCCACCACACTTTCCCCATAAATATCCAACCCTATTAATATGCCTGGACTGCAATGGTTGTGAGTCTTATTTGAAGGCTGGAAGATGATGACCACTGGCTGTTGTGCACACTGGGATCCTGCCTCTGGTGCAATTCAAGTCTGACTCCTACCTGTAATGTAAATGCATGTTACCACTTTGGCCCTCGCAGCTACAAGGGTGGGGACACATGTTTTTTTTGGCCGATAAAGAGTGGGGTTGGTGGGGAGCATTTGCATCAAGGATCTGCTGGATGCTGGGGAAGGTACGGCAGGTATTCTTAAATATGGGCTTCTGCAAAGCTGAACAGATAGCACCCCTATGTTTGGGTGTTGGGAGCACTGAGCTGAGGTGGAGAGTAGTTACGATGATAGCTGGGGGTAGGGGAGAATCAGAGACTTATTATTGACAGCATGATGTGCAATTAATAGAGTTGATTGTTCTCCTAACATATATCATTACTAAACTCTGATAATCCAAACTGTGTTGTCTACTGCTTCCTTTAGGTGCTACCCCAAGACGCACTTCGGAGATGGAAGTATCTAGCTGTGATGCCCCATTTCCTGTGAAAACTTTCCCCTGGGTGGCCCGGATTTATAGGACCCCAGCTGACTTGTGGATGACCTGAGATGTTCCAGTGTAATGAAGGGGGAATCCGAAGATCCGAAGAACTGGCTAGACGACCTTGGCATGGATTTGAGCCCTTTGTCCTACCTTGGGTTATCCAGAGGCTCCAAGAGAACTGCATGTACGCCAGCGTACCTGGACTGGACATTCAATTTTGTGTAAGGTCCCTACTTACTCCTACAAGTTTGCACTACATATTTTGTACAAAAATGTTTTAAATTAGCAAATTTCTATCAGATTTTTGGAAGCTGAGTAGAAAGGCAAGAACTGCTGCAAGAGTATCTAACTTGCTTGAAAAATCGTATTTGGAAGAAGTATACCGAAAATAATTCAACAATTGAAACTATCATTAAGAAGTATTTATAGAGCATGGACCTTCAAGTTACAGACCATAACTTTCCGTGTCTCAAAATACGATAGTGTTGAAGTGCAACACATGGGTCATTTTTTATAATATCAAAGATGCTGTACTTCAAGAAGCATGTCTTCAAAGCATTGCACATATTTTGTAAAATAAAGCATTGTTTGAAATAAGGTTTAATCATTCTCTCATGATGTTGGCAGACTCCATAATAGGAATAGAGGAGTTGTTCGGGCATGTCATACTTTAACTTTCAATTAACAATCAAGTCAGGCAAATTGAGCAATATCCTCCTAAGTTTAATACATGCAAACCTCCTTAGCAAAATAGCATGAAGTTAAATATAAATAAAATGAAATTCGGCTAATTAAACTACAAAATACGGAATATTTCGTGCATCCTTGCTCCGCTGTTGGAACAACATATAATATTTATATTCACATTTGAAGTTTTTCATTCATATATATTATTTGACCCAGTTGATAATGTGATTGATTTCAAATGAAATGATATTACATGTTTGTTTTTTGTTAAGAACAGAAATTACTATGTAAACGTTTTCATGTTTTTTTTTCATGAATTAAAAAAGGAGGGAAACGATAATCGATTTTCAGATTACTATTAGCATGTTGTTTTCATGTCAATAACATAAAACAAATGTTAGAACATCATCATTTATATGGAGCTTATTTTTTTCTTAAGTGCTTTGCGCTATTGATGTGGAGCCTGCAGATCGATGTAGAAGAATTATCGGACTGCAAATTATAGGAAATAACTAAGAAAAGTGCAGAATTGTGAATTTGAGGGATAAATTCCCACAAGATTTCAACACATTTATCATGGCAAAAGGTGCGATATAAAGCATCAATGACAATGTAGTAGAACATGATTAAGTGTGCATCAACAACGCTATTTGCTAGATATTTAAATAAATATAGAAATGCGTCTTTCTTGATTTTTTTGCTGCAGTCACTCATATTATCAGTCTTAAGAGTTACCTTTTTTCTGAACCAATATTCCGTCTGTAACATAAATAGTGTAGGCAATATGAAGCTATTATGCGTGTGATATACGTACATTATATTTTTTTGGATAGTTTTAAAATTCGCAAACATAGAATATGCATTTTTATGGCATCTGCATAAAAATACTACATACATTTATACGTTATATACAATTAAAATATCAAATAATCTTTCTCTCGATCTTCATATAACCAACCAAGAAAAAAAAATCAGAAGATGTGTTTGGGTAGAAAACAAAGATGTCTGTGAGTTAATCATTTTTTTTAAAGCTCATGTTAAAGTATGAGGAAGGAGGAGATGATTAGCCAGAGAATTTCAGCAGACTCAGCATTATTAGATGAGGGGATATGAACATGTGATTGAAAAAAAAACTGTGATGACGTAAAATGCCAAAATTGATGGAGTATTAATAGGAATTGTAAAGCGGGAAGACATTGTAAATTTAATGAAGCAACGAGTAATGCTTCCCTTGGAGCCTGTCAGGGAATGCTGGCTGCATGAGATCAGTTGAGTGTATGGATTTGAGAGCAAATTCTTGCATGCGTGCAAAGAACAAAGAACAAAGAACAACACAGCACGTCAAACAGGCCCTTCAGTCCAACGAGCCCACGCCGCCGTCCTAACGTCTTAATGACATATCCTTGACTTTAGGCTATGCCTACTGTTGAAGATTCCCATATAGGGACCAATATAGGGACAATTTGTTACCCAATCAGCCTAAGAGCATATTTTTGGGATGTGGGAGGAAACCGGAGCACCCGGAGGAAACCCACACAACCACAGGGAGAACGCGCAAACTCCCGCAGACACAGACCCAAATCCATGTGTCGGCACAGCAACAGTGATAGTCTCTGAGCTGTCATGTTGCCCATCAGATGGTCCAGTTTAAGCATACACTGACGACGTGAAGCACTAGGCAACTCCTGAAGCAACCTCCAAGAGCAGCTCTCGCACGACATGCCGCATGATGCCCCTTGTTAGTCAACAAGGTGAATCGAATTGCCTGCAGAAACAAATAAGACTTAATTAAACATGCTAAAAAAAACTAAGACATTCCCGAGACGAAACTAAAAGATAGTCTACTATTATTTGGTCCTCCCAATATTCAAACAGTCCTGCTATATCCCTCTATCTGCAGACCGCTCATGTGGCTGTCCAAGTGCAGGTAACAAAATTTCGAGGACGCATTCAAGAATGCTTATATCTGCATTTTTCTGTACATTCATGCAATGTGGTCATGTACTAGATACGCCAGAGTGTTTTTTTTACATAAAAATCAACCTGATTGCTTCAGATCTGGATCCAAGGTGGTCAAGTGTCCCTTCGCTAAACGACAGTTGCAAACCATAGAGTTTTTTTTTTAACGTCATGAAAATAGATGCTTCATGATCTCATTCTATCTTTTTTTTTTAGTTCAGACGTTATTGAGCTCAAATTGTAATCTCTGGCATCGAGGGACTTTAATCTGTGTACCAAAGCTATAACATACTATTTATAAAACTAGCAGATAGTAGACGAGCAGTTCAGAAGACCACTGAATTGCATGCACGCATGTTGAAATAGTTGAACATTTTGGCAGCAGGGGCAATTCAGGATGGATGGAATGGAGCTAAACCAGGGAGGTGTATTGGAAAATTATTTAATTGATGCAGACTCATTCTCCAAACATTTGCCAGAAATCGTAACGTTTGCCTAGCTCTCAGTATGTTGCTTGTGTAAACAAGTGAATTACTGCCTTGAAAATAAAGAAAATTGGTACAAGGATTGATTAGAATTTGTTCTTCGTTCGCACCAATATCTTGAATGTGTTTCTGAAGAGCTTTCTTCCACTGCTACTATTCACTGGTGCAGCTACACGCATTTTTTTTCATGCGAGTTAAAAGGTGTTGAGGTAGCAACATTGAATGAGCATTCACTTTATTCCAAGGTGGAATGTTGAGTGATTTGGAGGGGAAGAAAAATATGTAATGATGACACCCTCCATCTGCTGCATTTGTCTTTCAAGGACATAGATATAGTAAATATGTTATGTGTTTTCAAATGAGCCTTGATGATTATTTGCACTGTACCTTTCAGTTACTTCATACTGTTGTCATTTTGCATTATGGTGGGGGGTCTGAATATTAAGAAGTGGATAAGATACAGTTCAAGCATTCTACAGTTCGGTGGGTTACTCAAGTGCAGCTATGAGTTGCCGGCTTCAGCTTTTTCTTCCTGGTGAATAAATGCATTTCATGCATCAGTATACCTAGTGGCAATGAAGTGGTTTTGATGGCACTTACTTTGGCCCGACAATATTGAGCATCCTGCTTCAAGTGAAGTTCGAAGAAAAACATAGCCGAATACTCAGCTCTGATGTTGAGTTTGCAGTAAAGTGAAATCTATTTTGTTAAAGTGGAAAATTGTTGGAATGCCATTTAAAATAAAATGAAACAGAGGTAAGCACAGCAAATGGCACTTCAAGCGAAAGGAGAAAATGCCCAAAGATTGTAGGATCTGTACCTGAATTGTAGTCAAATGAAAAGGCTAAGGTTTATAGACGCCAGAATAGAGCAGAGCCTACAATGGCGCTGTAGTAATGACTCTTCTAATGAAGGACTTGAGCAACTACGTTGGGGAGTGCTGAAGAGTTTACAAGTAGTCAACCTCTTGAAAAATAAGAAGTTGAAAACGTTGTTTCTTTAATTCTCCTTTGCAGCTCAAGAACGTGAGTTCTTCTAATGGTATCGAGAAAAGCATGTGGCACAACAAGAAATGAAGTACACTGTCCACACAGATAGAGAAAATTAAAACCGCAGAGATTGCTGAGATAGCTTCCATTCCTAAAAAGAGACGTTTTGGGTATTTGTGGAAAAGAACAACAAAGTACATTCGCTCAAAGGCGCAGTAATACAATGAGAAAAGCGACAACTGCTGAGAACCAAAACAAAAGATTACAGCTCTAAAGTCTAAGTAATGGGAAAGGGTAATGTTTTTGCAATGACAATGAACTTAAAACATCAACCACAAGAAAAAAAAACAAATAGCAATCGGCAGGAACAGCCCAATAGAGGGCAACTCTTATAAATGTCTAAAGCAACGAAGACCTCCATAAATAGGCCACAAAATTCCTCAAATGAGAGAATTAAGGATTCAAGGAATAGACAATGCAAGACCTTAGCAGAAGGAATGAAGATCTCAGGAAGAGGCAATGGTAGACTTCAAGGAACTGGCAACGAAAGTTTCCAGAAGCAGTCATTGAAGGAAGACAGAACGAGGGCATTACAAATGCCTTGAAGGATAGCACTAAAAAATCACAAAGAGGTCAACATAAGACAATAATAACAAGTGAATGGCAAGGAAATAATTGCAGAATGGAAATAAGTCAACATCATTGGAGACAGCTTGTCTAAGACTGAAGCCCGAAGTGTTAGGCTGGAGTGATGAGAAATAAAAATGTATGTTCTATTTTGTGAAATGCATATATCCAGCAAAACAAGACAGGATAAATTCATTCTCAGTGTAGATTAAGTTGAATTCAATGAAAACATATCTTGTATATACGAGTAAATCCAGTCAAAAATCGAATCAGGAGAATAAGAACTTGATAATATCACTTCTGCAACTAGAAATTAACTGAAGAGAATAAATTATTAAATTTGGCAGTTGAATCAATAATTCTAGCATGGAAAGAAGCTGAGATATTCTTCCATATGGAAGCTTGCTGAAAATTTGAGATAAAAGAAAAATTTGCAAACATGTGTGACAGAGTTCCATACACATGAACTGGCCTTACTTAAAATGTACCAATAAAATGCGTGTGCATGTGTGTTTTTTTTTAACAGACAATCCTCAAGATGTAATTAATGCACCATCTACGCTGCAACAATATAATATTATATTAAGTACATGTCCTAATGTATTAAGGTCATGGTGTTATAAAGAAAACCTCAATAGCGGATAAAATTAGATCCCCGGAATCATCGTCGCTGATATAGACCAAAGTAGCACAAAATATGCATGGTGGAATGGATCATTTTCTAATGGTTTAAATCGTTTAAGTAGAGGAACGCTCCAGTATTCAGTGTATATAGCAAGAAATATGGATATTCTTGTAAGAAGTGAAGTGTGTGGTCGACATGTAGACATAACTGAAGCTTCCATGGAAACAAGGACTAATGAATAGCTTGTGTCAGAAGTAGTATTCATTTTCGAAAGTTCCTCATTATGTTAATCCGATGGAACCACCTAAATAAGTAGAATTCCAAAGTTCAATTTAAAACAGAGAGAAAAAAAAAACAGGTGTGCAAAATTTTAGGACCTTCAACTGAGTGACTTTGTATAGAAAACTCTATAAGGGTTTGAAATAGAAGGACTTTTGTGGCGATTGTCTTTTTAAGCGCTAACAGCAGAAAAGGATCACTTGGCTTGAGGGAATAATGCAAAAGGGAGCGGGTAATCCGCCCATGTATGGAGTGCTATGTTAGGCAGATAACATTGAAAATATACGGAGAAGAGATGCAGGGACTGGAGGGAACAAGGTAGGCTGCTCTATGACAGCCGTGGACTGAGAGCCCATCATTTTTTTAACTAATTTATAAATTTTATTCGTCCTTTTAATGGAGTCTGTGAACATGCATCATCACAGTTTACACTATGTCGAGAAAGATTAGAAAACTGACTAAAGCCGTCCACATTTGACAGACACGTGTGGACAACAGGAATACCGTCCTGTGTAATTTTACAGCTCCACCGCTAAATTTGTGAAAAGGCGGCATTGTTGTCCTAATCATTAGTAGCTTATTTGTGATGACACTACATATGAATATTACTGTAAAATTGTATTAATAAGGAATAGTATTTAAAAGGGTTTTTTTGTATAGAAGTATAACATCAAGCTAAATGCCCATAACAATAAAGAATGGAAAATGTGCATGCGATAGTTTTATTTCGGTCAAAGTAGTTAAAGTCAACCAGCAAATACATAATCTGACGCGGAGTAATAGTGCCGAGATATTTCAGTTCCATGCAGAGGCAAACAAGTGAAAAGCAGCTGGGCCTGTGACAGGCAAACAAGTATCCATGTTAATTGCAATTAAATTAAAATTATTTCAATAGCTTTTTCCAGTTTTGCTGTAATGTCATCTGACTATTTTTTGTCCTGTTCAAACCAAATTAAAATAACACTATTATTTCCTTCTGATTTTCTTTAAATTACTCTGCACCAAAATCAATGCACGTTGCAGATGCATATCTGTACAGGTTCTGGTAGGAATGACAGTCGCAAACACTTGCTGGGCAACATGAGCCTTTACATTCAGGACACAATTCATTCCTTTGTGTGGCAGTACCACAGATTATAACTCATAGAATTTGGTCAGATGACACGCAGTGGACCATCAGTTGTAATCGAGTTATCCACAACAGTTGCATGGATATTCCAGGAAGTCCAGAAGACCTCATTCCAGCAAGCCAGCATAATTTACAAAATTTGGGAGACACACACAGAAAACCTGCCTGCGCTTGACAACTTCTGACTCTAAAACCAAAACTAAAACCTTTTAGTTTTGGTTTTAGGAGAAGGTCTCTCTTCCCCTTCTTAAACCTTTGTTTAAGAAGGGGAAGAGAGACCTTCCAGGGAATTATAGGCCAGTGAGTCTTACTTCTGTTGTGGGCAAGGTATTGGAGAGAATTATTAGGGATAGGATTTATAGTTATTTAGAGAGAAATGAATTGATTGGGAATAGTCAGCATGGTTTCGTGAAGGGTAGGTCGTGCCTTACTAACCTCATTGAGTTTTTTGAGAAAGTGACCAGAGAGGTGGATGGGGGTAAGGCGGTTGATGTAGTATATATGGACTTTAGGAAGGCGTTTGATAAGGTGGCCCATGGAAGACTTCTACAGAAAATGCAGATGTGTGGAATAGAGGGTGATTTAGCTAATTGGATTAGGAATTGGCTGGCAGATAGAAGACAGAGGGTGGTGGTTGATGGGAGATATTCATCGTGGAGTTCGGTGACGAGTGGTGTGCCTCAGGGGTCTGTTTTGGGGCCCCTGCTGTTTGTAATTTTTATAAATGATCTGGATGAGGGTATTGAGGGATGGATCAGTAAATTTGCAGATGATACTAAAGTTGGTGGTGTGGTAGATAGTGAAGAGGGGTGTTATAGTTTACAGAGTGACTTGGACAAGTTGCAGAGCTGGGCCGAGAGGTGGCAAATGGAGTTTAATGTGGAAAAGTGTGAGGTAATGCACTTTGGCAGGAACAATAAATGTGTAGAGTATAGGGCTAATGGTAGGGCTCTTAATAGTGTTGAGGAACAGAAGGATCTTGGTGTATGTGTCAATAGATCCCTGAAAGTAGGCAGTCAAGTGGATAAAGTTGTTAAGAAGGCATATGGAGTCTTAGCTTTTATTGGTAGGGGGATTGAATTTAGGAGCTGCAGCATCATGTTGCAACTGTACAAAACTCTAGTGCGGCCGCACTTGGAGTATTGTGTGCAGTTCTGGTCCCCACATTATAAGAAAGATGTGGAGGCATTGGAGAGGGTACAGAGGAGGTTTACCAGGATGTTGCCTGGTATGGAGGGCAGGTCCTATGAAGAGAGGTTGAAGGATTTGAGGTTGTTTTCTTTAGAAAGGAGGCGGCTAAGAGGGGATCTTATTGAAGCATATAAGATGATTAGAGGTTTAGATAGGGTGGACAGTGATAGCCTTTTTCCTAGGATGGAGAAAGCTAGCACGAGGGGACACAGCTTTAAATTAAGGGGTATGAGTTATAGGACGGATATCAGAGGTAGGTTCTTTACTCAAAGAGTGATTAGGGAGTGGAATGCCCTGCCTGCAGCTGTTGTAGATGCGCCAAGTTTGGTGGCGTTTAAGAGGTTAATTGATAAGTATATGGAAGAGAAGGGAATGGTTTAGTTTGGAGGGCATTGCTTTTTATTTTGGTCGGCACAACATCGAAGGCCGAAGGGCCTGTTCTGTGCTGTAATGTTCTATGTTCTATGTTCTAAAAGTGGATCACTGAAGTCTTCCAGGCAAAGCCGCCAGACTTTGACTTGCTAGTTATTGTTTTCCCTCATCATATAGGGTAATAAATCATAGAAAGTGCCTGAGATTCAGAGGAAACATAAACAAAGTTCCAGTTAAAATATTGAAACAACAATAAAAGGACATCTAGCAGACGGCCCAGCAACAACAGCAAAAAACAAAGCTGTGCAACTGCAGTGAAAAATGTATTTCGTAAACTAACACTGACATCATGCTTCATATAAAATACATGTTCAATATAAAATCCCTGATGGAACTAGATCTTAGACAAAATGGTCATTTTTAAATGTACAATGGGTTTCTGCGGATTACCTGATTCTTTCTGTCTCAGCTGATCCTCTGTTAAAAACAATGTTATTCCTGAAAGTACTTGCAAGTTCAAAGCAAAACCAATTGCAAAGCAACGGGGAAGCACAACTAAAAATATTGGAAAAAATAATTAACAAGTATTCGTTTTCATGTTCATTATCCGTTAAACTGTTACTATTGATCTGCCGTGATTTGTTAATTAGCATTATTTGCGGAAATGTGAAAATAATGTGCTCACCTGTTTCCTTTAGTTTTTTCTCACAATCTTTTAATCCTGTAATAGATGAATGGAATGTTTGGATTGCGGGATTTCAGTAACCACACCTGTTTTCTATGTGATAGTGTTTTAGCTCTTTTATTTCAAGATTCCATTGTTTTCTTCATTTATATGTCTCACTGCTTGTGCACAATACATCCAATTGTGGAACACGTCAGGATATGATAGCCATGGGATATTGTGCCGTTACCTGCCCCTCTTACATAACATGAGCATTTCGATACTTCAAAAAAATTAAGATGTAGAAGAGAAAAAAAATCTTCATCAATGCATTTCACCAATGGTGTGTCCCAAACCCATGAAGTGGTATTTTTATTTGTACAGCAACGATGTGAATTCGCATGGATTTATCAATGTTCTTTATTAACTAACGCTTTTCTTTGACTTATAGTTTTGTTGGATAATAGTGGCAAGTTGAACACGCCAAATGAAATAAGTATTTCTGCAAAAACAAAATCAAGGATGTTTTTGGCATTGTTTTCATTGCCATTGATCTCGCGAATTCCAAATGAAATAAGCCATTTTCTAATGGCGTTTGAAATTGAAAACAGTTGTCTAATGAAAGTAAATCGCATTTGACGTTCATTACCGAAATACTTCGATAATAAAATTGTATTATATGTGTGATCTTACCTTTCAATTGTGAAGTTTTTTCCGCTGATGTAAGTGGCGTAATAGAAAAATACGTAAGTACGGAGAAAGTGATTGCTTTGATACATTGAGCCAAAATGTTAAATGCTGGCTTTTTTTTCTCACATACATCGAAGTCGAATATATTTCCAACAGCCAATCCAAGTAAAAACGTCAATATTCCTCCTGCCAGAAACTCATATGTTCTCTCCTTTAAGCCTCTGAGGAGAAGGAGATATAATATTGTCAGGTTCATGTATCTTGTGGTTCTGTTTTTACAATCACGTTGATACAATCTATTTTTTCGTGATTTTGTGAAATATTATAACCTTACGCACTTAGCGAGTGGCGACATTGAAGAAAACGATTTGGTTAAAATTAGTTATTTTTACATAAATCGACAGCATAGAAGGGGGAAATAAGGGACACCAATCTTAAAGCCTGAGTTTAAGACATAGTCAATGATTATCAACCATACCATCATCAAACTATGTTATCTATATCGAGATACAATCTTATTGGATGTTTCATCTCTTTGCTGCTCCTAACCAAATTTATCATATGTCTACATGAATCACCTAAAGAACGGGCAACTATATAAAAACTTTACTGATGCATTGATCTGAATTAATTCATGTGACTTACATATCGCTAGGTATGTCAGCATGTGTTGTCCGCTGCCAATGCTCCTTGAAGTAAATGGCGTGCATGGGCATTTCACAGTTTATTTAAATTGCACATTTAACCCAGAGTAGATAAGGCCAGTTTTGTTTCCTACCGAACATTATTGAATCAGGTGGATGTTTAGACAAATAAAAAAAAAGTTACAGTTAACATTAAGCTTTTATTTCTATTGTTTTACTCAATTCAAATTTCACCAAGTGTTCTTTTGGTTTCGAACATGTGCTCCCAGATTATTCTCCTGGGTTTCTGGATTTCCAATCCCCTAAATCACGCGCTGCTACAGTTCGAATAGGTAAGGAAATCCACTACGGAAAGATAGGATATAAAACAAGTTAGTAGATTTTTTTTCCCTGCAATAACATAAACAAAATTTCGTTCCACACAAAATGACAGCGTGTTTAAAATTTTAACATCTCCAAAAATAATACTTATGTCGAAACACTTTTTTGGGAGTGTACTTTCCTGTCAAGGGATTCTGAATTAATAAATACTGATACTTTGCACACTGCTTGTTCTAGCACAAACAACTCTTTTAGTTCGTGTCAACAAAATATCTTGTCTGCTCCGGATCGTTCAAGAATAATTAACAAGTCTTATTCTGATCAGTACATCTTGAAATTGTAATTGAGGTCTTACCAAGTAGTAGTCGAAGATTGTCATTTTCTATCATATAATGAAATATAACAATTCAAACAATGCACAGCCGAAAAAATGCTGACTGCATAATTTATTTATGTATTACTTCCAACATTTTTTTTTTCTCTCCGTAAGTTTTATTATATATCTAGACGTTTTCAGGAACTATGTTATCTAGAGCGTGACGGTGGCACAGTGGTAATGCTGATGCCTCATAGCGCCAGGGACCTAGGTTCAATTCCAGCCTCGGGTCACTCTTTATATGGACCCTGAACGTTCTGCCCGTGTCCGCTTTCTTCCCACAGTCCAAAGATATGCTGGTTAGTTTGATGTCCATGATAAATTAAATTTAGTAGCGGGGGAGCAAGGGATTGGCAGAGTAGATATTTCAGATCATGGTGATAGGTCGTGGGAGTGGTTTTGGCCATTGCAGACCCGATGGCCCATATTGTTTCCTTCTGCAGTGTAGGGATTCTATGATACAATGAACCTTGAATTTGGAAGTATAGGGAAATAAGACATAAAACTGTTGTCGGCAGTTTCTGAACTCTTTACAAGTAACCTAAAAGATTATGTCTGTGTAAGGATGTGCTGGCCTTGGAAAGGATCCAGAGGTGGTTCACAATAATGATTCTTGGAATGAAGAACTTGTCATATGAGAAACGCCTCTGTATTTGATGGAACTTAGAAGGATGGGGCGGGGGGTGGGCAGGATTTTATTGAAGCTTACAGAATAGTGTGAGGCCTGGATAGAGAGGACGTGGACAGAATGTTAACACTAATATGATAAACTAGAAGCTGAGGCTAATCTCGGGCTAAAGGAACGATCTTTTAGAATAGGGATGAGAAGTGATTTCTTCAGCCATCGTGTGGTGAATCTGTGGAACTCTGCCACAAAAGGCTATGGAGGCTAGGTCTCTGAGTTAAGTAGGTTCTTGATTACAAGTGGACGAAGGATGTTTGGGAAATGACAGGAGAATGGGGATGAGAAGGTATCAGCCATGATTGAATGCCCGATCAGACTCGATTGTCCGGGTGGAATAATTCTGCTCCTATGCCTTATGGCCTAATCAAATAGAAATAAAATGACAATCCAAAAATGCAGAAAGCTTAATCCATTACCTCGTTTCAGCTGTTTTGCTGAAATGAAGGAAATGCTCCATTAGTAAAGCACAATTTATCTTTTCTTCCCCTATCATTGATGGTGAACTAACATTGACAGGTTTACAACATTATCTATCGAGCGCAGTTGACTGCTGTCTCTGAACCACTGAACTGAACAACAACATTGACCGCTATCACGCCACTGTTCTGCATCATTTTGCGTAATGGTTCTCTCTTCAAAAATGATAACGTTTGAGTTTGCGGACTAGGACCAGGCGAAAGAGACGTATTTTCTCAATTATTCGATTAAAGAAGCTGCACAATTATTTTAGAATCCTTGCAATCATCTCGCTGTGATATCAATATCGTTGAGCTGAGTAGTCGGAGAATATGTGCTGTTTAGATTCATTGTCTGTACTTTTCAAAGAGCTTCAAATTTAGAAGTACTTTCATATGCAGATGTTTTCACATTATTTTATGCCTTGTCATTGCATGTTATCATGAGTACCAATACTTCAGAGCTCGATTTCCCAATCAGCTAATCCTTCTTCTCCAATCAGACCAGTCATTCTTCATTTAAGTAATCTGGTACTTGATTGTCGACTGTGTTTTCATGCAACTATTGTTAATTTAATGAAATTTTGAACTGTGTTACCAAATTCCTGCAAGCAAACATCCTAATTTTCCCCCGAAGATAAAAGTGCCACTTTTTTTCCACTGTCGTCAAGAACACAGGAATCGACACATGTGTCATAGAGCCAAAGAATCAGTCAGTTTTACAGCAATAAATGATGTCAGTACCCTCTTGCTCACTGTGTCGGGCATCAAATATGTATCAAGTCTAATCCTATGTTCCAGCAGGTAGTCCGTAGTCTTGTAAGATATGGGTTTCAAATGCTCATCTAAATGCTTCCTAAACATTTTGTAGATAATGCCTCCACCATCTAATCAGACCACACTCTCCGTCAAAATGGTTTTCGTCAGTTATCACATAAAACTCATGTTCCTTATTTTCGTTTAATTGTTCGGCACCCAAGGTCTCTTTAGTCCCGTGTGCTGGCCATTATACAGCAGTTAATTGTCTTTCCATCACTTCATAATCCTTTCAATGTACATGTCATTACCTTTCTAAATTGATTTCCATTTGCCACTATTTTGTTCATCTGAAGAGATAGTGTATATCGTCCCATAATCTGATGTTTTCCTCTGTGCTATTTAACACATAAAAATAATTTGTGTCATCTGCTGCAAACTTACTGATCATCTTGGGATCTCATTTTACTTTGCCAGTCAATGTTTTACATACTCCTGTTGACTCTCATAATTTATTTTAATGTTCCTCTCTCCTCCCAACTCACCCCTCACATTTTCTATACTCCTTTAGGAGATCTGTTTTGAGCGCTCTGAATCTCTCAGAACCCTTCCTTTTTTGTGTCATCAGTGCTGAATATCTGTTGACTTCCCAGGTTCTCCGAACGAGTTGGTCTCACTCTTTACCGTCAAGAAATGTTCTGGCATTCAAATGGGAAAGTCAAATACTTCCCATTTGAATGACACCCACTGCTGAGGATTTATTACACTTTTACTACATTTATGTGTAGTAAATTATGCTACATGTTGCTGCTTCCAGTCCCTTTTCCTCAGCTTCTGTCTTATCCTATTAAAATTGGATGAATTGAATGCGTGATTAAGTACAGTTTATTTGAATATATTTACCAGTATCATTCGAAGGAGTTTTTGCTGTTTGTGGGAAAAAGAAATCAAATATTTGTTAAAATATAAACACTTGGAATATGTGATTATGCAATGAGTCGGGCGACTCACATTGTGTTAACAATACGATATATTTTACGTACACAAAGATGTACATGTCAGCTGGATCGGTAATGCTACATTGGTCTTTCGTATCGCAAGGTGTGTAGGTTAGGGATTTAATAGGGTTAATCCGTCGGGGTATGAGGATGGAAACACGGTGATATGCTCTGCCAGCTAGTGGCTGCACATTCTATGGACCTTCATCTCTTCATCAGGGCAGGTATTACGTGAGTCTATGATAATGTGGTTCTATGATTGTTTGATTCTGCGAATTCTGATGCAAGATGGACAATGCACAAAGCATTTCATGGAAAACTGAGACTTTTTCTTCGTTATAAACATGTTATTGTTACAACGGAGAAAAAGTTGGAATGGCCAAAATAGCCATTTTTGAATTACGTTTTTTGTGAGAGATGGACTTAGAGCACCAATCTTCCTGTATAGTTTAATATTTCATTGCCACGTACAGTAAGATATGGACAGTGACATGCAGAATTTCCCAGATAACGTTAGCAGAATGCATTTGAGCCGGTAACGGAAGATCGGGCATCGTTTTCCAACATTGTTGCCGACTTAGTCAGTTGAAACGTGCATCCCGATTTACAAACCAGGATCAGATAAGTGGCTTGGCGTTTAGAGAAATGTTGCCTCATTTCTTGGCTTGTTTTTTAGAGATTTGTTGGCTCACTCGGCTGGCCTGGGAGAGGGGAGGGGAGGGTTGTGGAGGGAGGGGGGGGGGGATACTCAGTGCACGGTGAGGATGCTTTGGACAGCAGCGAAGAGGCACGAGAGAAGGCCGCATGGTAAGATATGGGTTTATCAGTGGAGGGATAGTGGTTAAATTGAAAAGGCACTTAGTGGAGGTCAGTGAATGGAGTTCAGAGGTTCAGTAAAGTGTCGGGTGGGAGTCAGGTGTTTGCTCGGTGAAGATCTATTGTGTGATAAGGGGAAGGTTGATCATTCCTTTACAGCAGGGTAATCACAGTATTTTTTTCCATTGGTTTTTCTGTGGAAATTCGCGAATCGGTTGAGCAATGTTCCATTGGGTGCTTCAGTGATCAGTGGTGAAGTACATGAACCATGGGATTGTGGTGTCGCCAGTGAGTTGTTGGGGTGAAAAAGTAGTCAAAGAGTTGTGAGTGTGGAGAATTCCAAAGTGCATTAGATAGGATTTGGAAAATAGTTATTGGTTGGGCGAGAAGATAAGACAGACATAGGCTCTGACAGGCAGACATGTAGACAGAAACACCAAAGAACCACAGAGAGGTAGGCAGACAGATGGGTAAATAAATAGTTTGGTCGATAGATTGATAGTGCAATGAGTCTGTCGGCAAATAGTTAGGAACGTGCATACATAGATGGACACTTGAAAACTTTGGTAGATAAATCGAAAATGATAGCTATTGGATTGTCATTATTAACTTCATTAATATGGCTTATGGAAAGCAATGAAACAAATAGAAAACATTGTTGATGATCCTTTTGTAGCGAAGTGTACTCAGAATACATGATTACAATTTATGCTTCTTGAATGCCCTTCCCGTCACGTGGAAACTAACCAATATGAAACATGACACTTGCAATTGCCAAAATATTGAACATGCTACTTGTTAATTTTCATTTTTGTTGGAGAAAGCCGTGTGGAAGTGGATTTCCCTTTTTATCATTCATGCTAGTGTGGCATCTACAGTATCAATTCGTAAACTTATACATCTTCAGAAGATTGTTGCTGGGACATTATATGATTTGAAACGTTTAAGAAATAAGTCGTCCCAAGTAAATTTTACTTGTCTGATAAATAAAGAGATATTCATTTTGTCCTGAGCAGCACTTCACATTAACTAGACATTTTTGTTAGCTGTGGGCTATCCTGTGATGAAATTTTGGTGAACTTTGATTGTGTATTGGCTGGACTACGAAAGATTCTGAGGTTATTTGACAGAAACGTTTCACAGTGTGAGAAGTATCACAAGCCTATATGTGGGTAGGGCGCCATTTCAAAGGAGTAAATTCAGGGTACATCAGAAAGGGCAGATATATTTCGACCAAATATACTGCCCTTCTTTGGGGATCTGTGAAGTCTGTGAAATTCCTACTCTCCAAGATGACCAGTTCAGCTGGATATTTTCTCCCGTTGCAAATATTTTGAAATCTGGTTTCCAAACGTAGTTTTACAATTGGATCTGTGGCGGAACATGTGCAGAGAATGCATCATGGGCAGTGATGTGGTAACATTGCAAGCAAATTTATCACTGCCAAACAGAATAAACGCGTGATGCGGTATTGTCTCGCAGGTCTATCACCCCATTTAAGGGGTTTTGCAGTGTTAATGTAGAGAAATTGTACAAGTTTGTGCAGAGGCAATTTCGATGTTTTCATACAAAAGAGTATTGAGCCATAGTTACAAAATCTTCCAGAATGTATGCGTAAAAAAATGCTGCTTGACTAGCTGCTATGCCAAACAGTATCCATACATGCAACCATTAAATCACCAATATTAAATATCCCAACACTGTAATAAGTAAATCTTAGGTCAGATCTGGATCGGACGATGTGATCAATGGGGATGTTTGATGTCAAACTCAAAGATAGAGCAATTGTATATTCACACTACAATCTCCCAACAAAGCTTGTAGCGTAATAAAGACAGAGAAAATAGCATAAGTTGTTTTAGTCTAGTAGGAACAGGATGATATATTTTACCCAACATGCATTCCAGTCGGAAACATTTCTTAGGAAACACTTAGAAAGCACTTTTCAGAGAATTTTGTTATTACGTGAATAGGTAAAGTGATAAATTCATAGTTAAATGTCTATGACTAAGCCAGGTTCATGAACCTTAGGAGGTAATGAAGTATTTACCAGAGACACCCATTTATTCCACCCAAAGTCCTAAATGACGAATTAACTATTTGTCACCAGGTGCCAAGAATAACTGCTGATCGCTCAGTCATCCTCACTTTCATTAATAGCCTCTCAAATTGGATCAAGGGGATAGGGTATATAACAATAATTTTACGATTGGATCCTGTCCGGCTGAGCTGGGTCGAGTTACTGGATAAAAGTTGATGATTTTCGATGCTTCAGCTCAGTTACATTTGTGACTTCTCCCACTAGCGACAAACTCAATAAACTGCGAGACGTTTGGAACAGGTCCGATCATGTAGTGATTCCTTTGAAAATATTCACGCTAAAATCAGCGCAATTGGGTTGAGATGATTTATGAATGGAAGGCAAATCCTTGCTGTCACTAGTGATGCAGCTGCACGGGATGCTGATGGGAAGTGGAGAGAAATTAAGAGGGAGACGAATGGGAGGACAATTGTGATGGTGACTTGTGTCGTGAGGAAAACCAATAGAAGTGTACGTGATCAAAAATATGAGCAATATGTGGTATGTTATCTTACTGGTGCGAGTGCGAAAGATGTTTCTGACCGGCTGTAGATCGTTATGAAGGAGGAAGGTGAAAATCTGGACGTTTGGTCTATAGTATTACCAATTACATAGGTAAAACCAGGGATGATGTCTTGAAAGCCAAACATAGCGAACTTGAAATCAATTATAACACATGAATCCAATAACAGTAGTAACAGGAGCACGTCCAGTTCTTTGTAAGCAAGACACCAAAATAAATTGGATACGTGCAGGAGTGGACAGGAAGTATGGAAGGAAGGGATTTGAATCTATGATGCACTGAGAACTATTTTGGGGGTGACGGTTCCTGTGAAATCTGTACGGGTTTCACCAGATCGAATTTCCTCCCAGGGTTACTTGGTCGAGTTATTATGGAGTGTTGAAATTATAGGAGCAACGCTATGGGGAGCATAGTGTTGCGACAGAAGAGAAAGAAACAAGGATGCAATAAAAATATGCCAAAATTAAAAAAAAGTAACAGCAGAAGTGGAGAGAAAACAAGGACTAGGTGCAAATACGATAGCTGTTTAAGACAAACCCTATTTATATTTAAAAAGCAAGTCGAAAGGCGCTGTATCAGAATGCATGGACAAGTTGCAATAGATAAACAACTGCAATTAGTATCAAAGTGAGTGCGAGTGCAGATTGACTGCCGGATGACCATTGCTGGGAACGAAATAACCATATAATTCCAGATTTGGGAAGCACTGAAAAAAGAAAATAATGCGCGGGTAGTGTTGTTAGTTAACGATCAATATTATTCAATAATGTGAGGAGACATTGTCTCTGAAAATAAGAATTACCCCGGACGGAGGTGAGAAAAATCATTGGTTGAAAATGTTCATGATAGATGTCTATAGATAATCAAACAGTAGTGGTAAGATAACAGATGGCATTAAACCAGAAGTTCGAGGTGCAAATTCCAAGATGTGACTGCAATTAAAAGACTTAAAGTTATATGTAGTTCGGACAAATGAAATTTGCAAAAACAATGTGGCAGATTAATTCAAAGAGTGTGTAGAAGACGTGTTTTTTTAGACTAGAATGATAATAATGATAAGATGAAAAAGACCTCTGAGAGACAGTAGGCATTTGAATATCTCGAACCTGCTTCCGCGGGTAGTATGACATGCTAATTTAATCTCAACCTTCTGTCCAACGTCATCACTGTCCTTCAAACACGTATTAATTAAAAATTTGCCCAACGCAGACTCAACGTCTTGGCATCCAAAATGATCTGGTGTAGTGGTTTCCCCACACTCACGACTATTTGACAGAATGATTTATCCCTATTTTAAACGTTCTGCATATTATTGTTCAACTATGACCTCTTGTCCTAGAATGCCTGAGAAGAGGAAACATCCATTCCATGTATACATCGTCAATCCCATTGATCATCATATGCATCCTAATGAGATCGCTTCTCATTTTCGTAACCACACGGAGTTTCAGCCAAAACTGGCCAATCTCTATTTCAAAGTCCAACACTTCACCTCCTGAAACAACATATTAATGCTCCTTCATACTGCCTTTAATGCAACTTCATTCCTCCTCAACTAAAGGGACACAAATGAACATAATATTCAATATGTAGTGCCAATAATGTTTTGTAGAGTAGCAAAGCACTTTATGTATTTATATATTCTAATCCTTTGGTAATAAATGCCAAGGTTCCATTTGTCTTTCTTATTGCCTGTTGTACCTATATACTACTTTTCTGCAATTCATACACGAAAGAATCTAAATTCTTCTGCACTAACTTACTACAAAGATTATCTTATATAGATACCAATGCGCCTTTATGTTTTCCTGCCAAAGTGGCCAACGTCACAATTAACTACATTAAACTACAACTATCAAATGTTGCCTCATTTATTTAGGCTGTCCATATCTATTTGTAAATTTGTTATTTCATTATCACAGCTCTTTATTTCACTTATTTATTCATGAGTGCCCAATAAAGCAAATATTCCCTATATTTCGTATTAAAGAATTAGAAATTATCAATTAACAATCGTGTGTAAGGTCCTTATAGAAGAATGATCATAACGTGGGACAATGTTTTATTAGGATGACAAATCAACATGTTCAAAATGAAGCGAGGGCTATTATACGGCAAATTTATGAGACTTGAGTGAAGTCAGATGGTTTGGGGAACATTTTAAGTCATTATATTAGATAGCAATGCCTAGCAGATAAGGAGCAATTGTATGAACTAATGGATAAGTGAATTGGGAGGTGGGGTGGATAATAAAAACGATGTACCAGTTGCACGGATAGATCTAAAGATGCATGTTTTAGCTGGGATTACGGAGACACGGCTCCGAGCTAAGCAAGGATAAAATTAACATTGGCAGTTATTCAGTGTTGAGAAATGAGAAACAGAAAGGAAAAGGTGGTGAAGTTGCATTTGCTAATTAAAGATTAGATTGATATGACATTGAGAAAAGATATTCAAAAAGATGATGTGGAACCTGCATGGGTCGAGCTGAGAAACAACTATGAGCAAGTATTTTTGTGGGAATGGTATGCAGGCAACAAAATACATGGAAAAAGATTTCGGCTGGAAATCAGAGATGCATGTGCTGAAGAAAAGTTTATTTTTGAAAAATGAGGGAAGTTAATTTGTACGTCGATTGGACAAGTCAAGTTGGTCAAAGTACAACAGCGAAGGAATATCTGAAGTGGATGTGGGATGTTTCTCTGGAGCAATAATTGAGTATCAACAAGGGAATAGGTCATTTTGGATTGGGTTTTGTGCAATGAGGGAAGACTAAATGGCAATTTTGTTGTGAGAGAATCCACTGGGGATGACTGATCATAATGATGTCAAATTATTTGCCAAGGTGGACATTGATATACTTCATCCTGAGACCATGGTCCTGAATATCAATAAAGGTAATTATGATGGTAGTAGGTATGAATTCGCCATGATAGATTGGGAGACATTACTAAAGCAAAAGAGATTGGGCAGACAATGGCTTGCATTCAAAAAAAGAAGTGGTGAATATCAAATGTTCTTCATTCATCTTTGCCACAAGAGTAGTAAGACAATTCAGGCCAAACCACGGCGTACAAGGGAAATTAGAGATAGTTTCACATTGAAGAAAGAGGTCTGTAAATTAGGGAGAAAATGATAGGCCTTAGGATTAGGATCAATTTAAAATTCAGCAAAGGAGAAACCAATGAATTGTTTAAGAAAGGAAATGTCAGAGGTTTGAGACGACATAAGCACTATCTGTGAAAGTTTCTCTAGATAACTAAAGAGAATAAGATGCACAGAATGATTGTCGACCCCTCACTTTTGAACGGGAGAACCTATAACGGGAATAAATCACTGAGTATTTAAATGTGACTTTGCTTCAGTTTTCACAAAGGAAGTTATGAATAATGTGCAATTAGTATTGAGAGAAACTGGTTTAGTGAGGATCTGAAGGAAATCAGCATTAGTATGGACATGGGTTCGGGGAAATTGATGGAAATTGAATTGTATAAAGGAATTCAATTGCTTCAATTGGTCCCGATAATCTTCATCTCAAAGTACCTATGGAACTGGTCCTGAAAATAGTAGATCCATTGGTGGTTAGTTTCCAAAACTATTTGGACTCAAGAATTGTTCCTACAGTTGGGTGGCAGCTAAATTAAGCCCGCTATTTAAAAAAGAGAGGTAGAGACAAAACAGGAAACATAGACCAGTGAACCGAACGGTACTAGGAAGATGTTACAGTCTGATATCAAGATTGTGTAACTCAATACCTGCAATTGTATAATAAAACAACGTCAACACGGATTCACACAAGGGAAATGGTGCTTGCCGAATCTTTCGGAATTCTTTGAGGATGTGTCAAGTAGAGCTGGCTGAGGACACAGAGAGTGTGGCTTATTTAAACTTTAGAAGATTTTCGACAAGGTCTCATACTCGAGGCTACCATGTCTAGTACAAAGGACTGGAGGTAATGTATTGAGATAAATGGAAAACACGTAAGCAGGTACGAGGTAAAGAAATGGCAGTCAGTGAATAGCAAGGCTGTGCAGTGATCTGTTCTAGGACCCCAGCTGTTCACATCATATGTTAATACTTGGAAGAGGGAACTGAATGAATTATTTCGCAATTTGCAGATGATGCAACATTAGTTGGGAGCGTGCATTGTGTGGAGGATGCAGAAATGTTTCAATATGATTTGGAAAAGTTGAATGTGTAGGCATCTGCATGGTACACGCAATATAATCTGGATATATGCGAAGTTATCCACTTTGATAGCAGCAATAGGAAGACGGTTCATTGCTTGAACTGATTTCAATTGATAGATGTGGATAAGCAAAGAGACCTTGGAGTCCTCATTCATGAGTGCTGCAAGTAAGTATGCAGGTGCAGCAGGCAATAAAGAATGGATTGGCATGTTGGCTTTCTTCGCGGGAGCATCTGAGGATACGAATTCCAATGTTTTGCTGCAATTGTATACGACGTTGGTAAGGCCACATGTGAAGCATTGTGTGCAATTTTGGTTTCCTTATCTGAGGAGTGATGGCCTTGCAATACAGGGAGAGAAACGACCGTATGCCAGGCTAATTCTTGAAATGGCAGGTGTGTAATGTAAAAGACAAAGTCCGTTTGGAAGATATTCATTGGAGTTTAGAAGAATGAGAGAGGATCTCGTAATAACATAAATTCAAAAAAAGCTAGATAGGGTGGACACATGGATTGTTCCCAGATATGGGAGAGTGCAGAACTGAAGGTTATAGTTTGAGGATCCGAAGTAAACTTTTAGAACTGAAGTGAAGATATATTTCTTCACCAAGAGGGTGGTAAATGTATGGAATTTATTACTGCATAATATACTTGAGGACACATCGTTGTCAGATTTCAAGAAGAAATTAGGGGCAGCTCTCCCGGTTAAATGGATCAAGGGACATGGGAGTAAGAGAGATTGGTATATTGAATTCGATCAAAATGAATGGCACAGCAGGCTCAAAGCGTGGAATGGCCCATTCCTGCTTCGAGTTTCTGTGCTACTATATATGCCTTGAAACAGTTCTACATTTCTTCCTGGCGCTGAAGCAGAACAAAAAATGCAGTTGTACTCCTTAATTAAAATAAAACCTAAAATACATAGAGTCAGATGAGGTTGCTAGAAAATGATGCAGACCCCAGCAGAAGTAGGACGAAGAGAAACATTAAAAAGGGTAATGGACTATTGGCGGAACTGTGCAAGCATGATAAAAGCGGACAGTAAATGTTTTTTTTAATATGCGAGACAAAACACTAAGTGACTAGAGCGGCAATTGGAAGATGCATTTTTAGTCAGGGAGAACGAGGCAATCATGGAAGGGAGGCAGAGTAAGGGCGGACCCGGAGCCTAAGAGGGGGGGAGGGCTGGAACCTGACCCTTACAGGTGGATTAATGTAAGGAAGGGGAAAAAGGAGAGGGGAGACAGTCCAAAGACTTCCCCAGAGGGGGAGAGGGTTTCATATTTGTGGATAACTGGGAAGTCTTTGTGAAAGAAGGGCACCTGTATAGAACGGACGGGGAATACTTTAATGGGAAGATCTTAGCTGGGAGGTTAGCTGGAATGTTTCGGCAAGATTTGAACTAATATGGAGGGTGGAGGGGCTGAGACCGATAGCTCGGTAGAGACCAAGATGGGAGATAGAGTAAGCTTGGATGAGAAGAAATACACCGGGGAGAAGGAGGTTCCGAGCGGGCTTGGAGGTCTGGAGTGTGTCTGTTTCAATGCGAGGAGCATAACAGGAAAAACAGATGAACTTAGGGCCTTAATTTTTGCGAGGAACTTGGATGTGGTTGCCGTGACGGAGACATGGTTAAAGGAAGGGGAGCGGTGGTAACTGAACATTCCTGGGTATAAGTATTTCAGGCGTGACAGAGGAGGGCCCATAAGAGGTGGAGGAGTGGCGTTGTTAGTTAAGGAGAGCATCACGACGGTGCAGAGGGAGGACAATACAGAGCAGTTAGGAGCAGAGTCGTTGTGGGTGGAGTTGAGGAATAGAAAGGGGGCGATTACTATGCTAGGGGTGTATTATAGGACACCCAACAGCCCGCGGGTAGTTGAAGAAGGCATAAATAAAGACATTTTGGATAGGTGCAGAAAGAACGGAGTCGTTATAGTGGGAGATTTTAATCTCCCTAGGGTGGATTAGAAAGTATCTACAGCGGGGGGTTTGGACGGGCAGGAATTTGTAAAATGTGTACTGGAAGGATGGTTGGAGCAGTGTGTGGCTAGCCCAACAAGAGAAGGGGCTATATTGGTTTTCGTTCTGAGTAATGAGCCAGGGCAGGTAGTTGATGTTGTAGTAGGGGAACATGTGGCTAATAGTGACCACAATTCTGTCCACTTTATGGTACAGATGGAAAAGGATGCTTGTTGCCCTAGGGGCAGGGTGCTGAATTGGGGGAAGACTAACTACGGTCGGATTAGGCAGGAACTTACGGAAACTGATTGGGAACGGTTGTTCCAGGGTAAATCCACACTTGGCACGTGGGACTCTTTCAAGGGAATACTGAAAATGTTGCAAGATCGATATGTGCCGGCTAAGAGGAAAGATGGGAAAGGGAGGATTAGAGAGCCATGGATTACTAGGGATGTTGAGGACATAGTTGGGAAGAAAAGAGAGGCGTATGAGAGGTCAAAGCAGCTGGGAACGAAGACAGTATTGGACGAATATAGAGAGAGCAGGAGGGATCTCAAACGGGGATTAGAAGGGTAAAAAGGGGGCATGGAATGATTTTGGCGGATACGATGAAGGAAAATCCAAAGGCTTTTACTTCTATGTTAGGAATAAAAGGGTGGTTAGAGGAAAAATCGGACCTCTTAGGGACAGAGGAGGGGGACTGTGCTTAGGGCCCGAAGGAATGGCGGAGATCCTGAATGAATACTTTGATTTGGTATTCACGAAGGAGAGGGGCTTGTTGACAGCTCCTGTCTCTGAGGGAGCTGTGGACCAGTTGAGGGAAATATCCATACCGAGGGAGGAAATGTTAGAGCTTCTAGGTAGCATTAAAACTGATAAATCTCCGGGGCCTGATGGCAATTATCCCAGGCTGCTTAGGGAGGTGCGAGGTGAAATTGCTGGGCCTCTGACGCAAATCTTTATATCTTCTTTGGGCGCAGGTGAGGTCCTAGAGGACTGGAGAATAGCTAATGTTATACCGTTGTTTAGAAAGGGTAGTAAGGATAACCCTGGGAATTATAGGCCGGTGAGTTTGACGTCAGTGGGCGGGAAGCTGTTGGAGGGGATTCTTAGAGATAGGATGCATAGGCACTTAGAGCGTTGCGATCTGATTAGGGATACGCAGAATGGATTTGTTAAGGGGAGGTCGTGCCTTACAAATCTGGTAGAATTTTTTGAGGAGGTGACGAAAATGGTGGGCGAAGGGCGAGCCGTTGATGTCGTCTATATGGATTTTAGTAAGGCGTTTGACAAAGTTCCTAATGGGAGGTTAGTTGAGAAGGTAAAGGCTCATGGGATACAAGGACAGGTAGCTAGATGGATAAGTAACTGGCTTGGTAATAGTAGACAGAGAGTGATAGTGGATGGATGTTTTTCTAGCTGGAGGTCGGTCACTAGTGGTGTGTCGTAGGGCTCAGTACTGAGACCTCTTCTATTTGTAATATATATAAATGACTTGGAAGAGGGAGTAAGTGGCGTGATCAGCAAGTTTGCAGATGATACAAAGATGGCTGGACTTGTGGATGGTGAGGAGCATCATCAGGTGATGCAACAGGACATAGATAGGCTGGTAGCTTGGGCAGATAGATGGCAGATAGAATTCAATCCTGATAAATGCGAGGTGATGCATTTCGGGAGAAAGAATGTAGGGGGGAGGTATATGATAAAGGGTAGACATATTAGGAGTATAGAAACGCAGAAGGACCGGGGGGTGGGGGGGAAGGGGAACAAATCTCTCAAGGTGGCAGAGCAAGAGGAGAAGTTTGTGAAGAAATCATATAGTATGCTAGCCTTTATAAGAAGGGGTATCGAGTACAAGAGCTGGCCTTTAACGTTGCTGTTGTATAAAACGTTGGTGAGCCCTCATTTTGAATAGTGCGTCCAATTCTGGTCGCCTTACTACCGGAAGGACGTGGAGACTCTGCAGAGAGTGCAGAAGAGGTTTACCAGGATGTTGTCTGGTATGGAAGGTCTGAGATACGAGGAGAGGTTAGGCAAATTGGGGCTGTTTTCCTTAGAAAGACGTAGACTTAGAGGAGATCTAATAGATGTGTACAAGATTATGAGCGGTATAGATAGAGAAAACAGGGTTAAGCTTTTTCCTAGGATGGGCTCGAATAGCACGAGGGGTCACGGTCTTAGAGAGGGGGTAAGGTATAATTTGGATGCTAAAGGAAGTTTTTTTTTTCACACAGAGGGCGGTGCGGGTATGGAATGCGCTGCCAAGTAAAGTGGTGGAGGCTGGTACTTTGGACTTATTTAAGAAATACTTAGATAGGCACATGAACAGAATGGGTATGGAGGGGTATAGAAAACAGATTAAAATAGGGATCATGAGCCTTGGGAGTCCCTGCGAAGTGTTTAAATAGATGATGATATTGATGTACTTGTTTTTATCCCACAGGTGCTTTGGTCCACCTTGTCGTCTAACAAGTCGTATACACGCGATGTGTTGTGAGAGGATTTTTTTGTTCGAGAGTATCCTAGTGCTTCACGTCATTAGTGTACGCTTGACCTGGACCATTTGATGGGCAACACGACAGCTCAGTGACTATCGCTGTGCTGTGCAGATACATGGATTTGGGCTTGTGTCTTTGGGAGTTTGCGCATTCTCCCGTGTTTGCGTGGGTTTTCTTCTGGCGGTCCGGTTTCCTCCCACATCCCAAAGATGTGCTCTTAGGCTAATTGGCGAACCAAATTCTCCCTAAATTGTCTCAAATTTGGTTTTTAATCCATAGATCTATAAACATAGACAGGATTCACTGGTAGAATTGGGAACATCGGGGTGGCGGCACAGGCTTGTTGGACCGAAGGGCCTGTTTCCCGTGCTGTTTTGTTCTTTGTTCTTCTTTGTTCTTTGAAAATAAATATAAGTTCTTTACACTTTGAAACCGAGTGGCATGTTCTAATCTTCTGGCAGAGAATCAGAATATGCCAGAGCAATTAAATAATTATTTTAATCATGCCTTTGCAAAGAGGACAACGCTAACTTCCTAAAATGCTAATGATTCAACTGTCTAAGGAGAAGAAAGAATGCAATATGTTTTTTTTAACCAGGAGAATGAATAAGAGATATTAATGGTACTGACAGACAATATATAAGCAGGCCTGATAACGGGGACCATACGGAAATAATGGATATCTCCCAAAATTGTGCTGGTTCTCCTCCAGTCCTGGCACATTATTGGGTAGAATATATAGCTCTACTACTGAAAAAGAAATGGAAAGAGCAAATTATTGAATTACAGACTAGATAGTCTCACAGCATGACCTAGAAATTGCTAGTGCTCATCATGAATATAATTAAAGTACACTTCGAAAATGTCTATGGGATTTTACATAATCAATGTTGCTGCATATTTGGGAAATCTGGCGGTTTTTGAGGATGAAAGAAGCAAAACAGATAAAGGTGAACTAGCAAGTGAAGTATTTTTTTCAGGAAGCTTTTGATAACGTCCCATATAATAGGATATGGCATAAAATTAAATGGGATAGTGTTCAATATATTGACAGGATTTGAGAATCAGCGAGAAGGTAGGAAATAGAGAGTATGAATAAATTGGACTTTTTTTTGGAATTGTCGGCAGCAAGTATTAATGTCCGAGATGTATGAGTTTTGGACCACAATATTCACAATGCACATCAATAATTTGGATGAGGTACCAACAGTAATATTTGCATGTTTTCTGATTGCATGAATTTCATTGTGGATATAAGTATCTACTAGGAGGTTAAGAAGATTCAAAGCGATTTAGATCAGTGCAGGGGGTTGTTCAAAAAAGGGAGATGTTGTATGACTTGAACTAGTGCGAACCTATCCACTTTACAGGGAGGAACGGGATGGTGGTGTGTGATTTAAGTGTTGATATATTGGGAACGTTACACTACAAAGGATTTTGGATGTACAGGCACACATCCACTGAAAACAAGCATATTGCTACAGGAAGCAGTTTATCTGCCTTTCTTGCAAGAGGTTTTGACTGCAGGAGCATGTCTGTCTCACTCAAGCTTAGTGATCTTTGCATAGATCATACGTGGAGTATTGTTCAAAGTGTTTTTTTTACCTCAGTACGAAAGATATACTTGTCATTTGGGCGTACAAGAAAGTTTCACCAGACGAATTCATGGGTAGGAAGGATTGTACTAGGAGTATACGGTGGATCGACTTTTGTTCTGTATCGTGTGGAATTTAGGACAATGGATAGGCTCTAATTTCAATTTAATTGTCAACATTACAGGATAGGTGATAAGCCATTCAGGAACGGTATGGGGAAATACCCAATTGTTTCACTGGAAGCAAAGGGAAGCTGTGGAATTCTTAACTGCGTAGTGCTATTGAAGGCATTCTCTGAATATATTTGAGAAAGAAATAGATTTCTGGACTCTAAAGATGCTAAGTGGTATGGAGAGAGCACTGGAGTATGATGTTGAGATAAGTAATTTCTTATGAGCAGCTTGGTTGGTGGAGCAATGTCGCGGGGCTGAATGACCAATTAATGCTCTTAACATCGATGTTTCTGCGATGTTTCCTCTTCCCACAGGTTCCCGAACTAAGGACCCGTATCATGAAGTCATTGTTTTGTGACAAATAGTCGGACATGTTTCTCTGTAGGAAGGTCAGAATTTTATAGGGTTGCCCCTTCAAAGGACGGCAAAAACAATTTCTATTTTACGTTAGAATTACACAGACACCTAATTAATCAGCTGTCACTTTTTATCGGAGCAAGGCAGCAATATGGGATTTGAGTTGCAGTCTGATCCGAAATAATCCTCTTTAATGCTGGAGTAGATTCAGGATCCAAATTACCTTCTCCTTTTATTAATTTCGATACCGTTTTTAGTTATGAGTTCATAGTACACCTTAATAATTGAAACTCACCTGTAGTTGCAGCTGCCAAATCTGCTCTTAGTTTTGCAATTTCTGGAAAGAAAACAAATGTTTAACTTCAACTTTCAGTAGTCTTACAAAGTTTGTTTCATGCTCACTAATTCCAATCTCTTTTCCAAAAGTATGATTTTATTTTGAGATTTCTTACTTTTTTTAAATTTGATCACAAACTCCTAATTTGGAAACATTATTGAATGCAGAGATGAAAGCAAGCATTTGACACTTCAGCGTTAGTGGCCATTTGCTTTCAGAACGTTGTGAATTCACGTAAGTTCATCACTGGAGACATATGCATATTTTGGGGGTGTTCTTTATTTTTATATTGTTCCTTGATTAATTCTACTTTAAACAAACAGTTTATGAGTACATTCCACAACAGAAAGCCTCCACCAGGAGATGCTCAAATTTTGTGTGAAGTGATAAGTGTACTCCAAAGTGAACTCATCCGTCAGCTAATTTGTGAAATAACATCGAAGGACAATGTCATCAGCATAATCTCAAGAATAAATGTTGGCATCGTTGTTTTGAAAATACGGATTGTTTTATTGTTTAGTAGCATATATACCCTAAAAATCCTGTATCGCAGAGATACGTCACTAATGGAATGCTTCATTTTAACTACCTGACTTTCAATTTTTCATTTTTGCGTTTGTTTCGTTCAGTTTGTATTCCTTTGTTTTTTGTTGTGTTCACTACCTTTTACCTGTATGTTGTTTCTTTCTCTTTTTCATTCTAACCTGTATATTTGCATTCCATTCGCGTTGCTTTGCATGCTTTACTTCCAAGCCATTCTTTGTTTAACCCTATCTGATTTGGAGTGCTCATGTTCCAGTGAAAGGCACTCCATTTGGGCAGAATGCAGTTGCATTAGAAATCATTGCAAATACTTAAGCATCAATTCGAAGACTTGCCAATAGAATGTAAATATTTGCAAAATGGGAAATGATGCGAGCTGCAAAGAGGTTTACGTAAAGAACCAAAAATAGTTTGGAAAATATTCGTGGGTTTCTAATCAGATCACGTTTGATCACGATGATTCCTTAGAATGTGGCAATGCAGGATAGTTACAAACGCAAGCATTTTCTTTCATCTAAAGAGATGACTTACAATTTACCTACTGAAGGGTATAATTTGCAGAGGGATTTGAAAACGGAATAAAAATTGAAATTTCAAAATATAGTGTGTGACGTGTGAAGAGAGCAAAACGCCCCGTAGCAATAATTGAAACATATGACATGGACATTGCCTTCCACAACACAAAACCGTGCAAAAATATTATAGAAATCCATCGTGTGATTTAATCAGAAATGATGGTCAAGGAGTTGACACTAATTGGCAAATATTATCTAAAAAAACAATTCTGCTCTTTTGATTCCAACTTCGTATATTGGTAGTTTCAAATAGACGCGATTAATATATTTAACTTTATCAATTCTTGTTTCTTACAATGTATTCTTCTCAGCGTGAAAATTTCTGAAGTGATGCGTTATGGGCAATTAGGCTGTTTTTGAGATCAATGCCAGCGAGAAAAAAAAACAAGAAACTTTACTCATATAAATTCCATAGAAATACAAACACATTACAAGTTCTCAGAATATTTCGATTTGAGGCCATATGCAATAATTTTCAAGGAATTTGACGTCCAATCTCAGCTTCAACTTTTTTCGTTGACGTGGCAATTAAACCCGAAATATGGCATTTGTTTTTTTTTTCTGTTTAAACTTCGCTTTTCAAAAATGTGGAAGGAGGGCATACGCTGTCACATTTTCCAAACATTCTAGAATGTCCATGGCATAAATCGAAGGAGCAAAAACACTATGTGTCGAAGCCACGTACCTGTATCTTTATAATCGATTCTTTCTTCTGTTGAGGAGGAATGAACAAAACACATTTTCAGGAGTAGAGTGGTCAGCATTGTGCGCGCAAGTGTGTGATCAAATTAACGGTACAAAGCTCAAATCTACACAGAAAGTGAGGAATATGTTTTCCCCTTTAGGTTGTATCAATAGATTGCTTTATTTTTCCAATAATTGTGTCTAACATTATATGAAATGCTAAGTTGCAAAAATTTAGATCTTAACGATAAACTGTAATACCTTTGTCAAAACTCGCACCTGCCCTTTTTAGCCGTCCTTCCAGTCTTGCGATTTCTGAAGAAAATGCGAATAAATTTAACAACGCAGCTTTCACAAAGATCTTTTATTCTGGTGATGTACAAAGAAGAGAAACATTTAGAACCGAACAAGTATCATATCAGACTGGAAATATTTATACATTTTATGCTGAAATGCTGCAGTGCTTGCAGGATATTTTCTGTAAGATAACGGTTGAATTGTGCTTTTCCAGCATTCGCAGCATTTCGTCCTTGGGTTAGTCTGTGAATTCCACAGAACAATCCCTCAATTTATAAGACATTTAATTTGCTTAATAGAATGTAATTTACTTACTCACTTACACACTAAAAAATACTCTCCTAATATTATGAAGTAAAACACAATGTAGAACGTCCTTCATTGAAGCATCCAATTTTGACGTAATTTTAATCGTTTCCATTAGGCCTCTATTTATGCTCAACATAACACTGAGATCATAATGTGGTCATCGTTTGCAACACAGAACGAGATGTAAATCCACAAAGGCGTAACACTCAGCTGGCATATACATGTGTATTTAATAGAAGAATCCATAGACAGAAGGAAAATAAGCATATTGAAAGATCATTAGCACATAGGCAAGAAAATAAGTAGCAGATAAGTTGATTGCTGATAAATGGTTTGAAGCTTGGGATGCATAAGAAATATTTTTGGGGGGAGAAAATGGGAGTATTAATCATGGAACTACCTCTCCATGGCGCAAACATGAGTGTGATAACTAGGGGTTTTAGATCGCCCAACCGCCAGAAACCCCCTCTGCGTCTCACAGATGGGTGTCCAATGCATGGTATCTGGCACCATGAGATGCTGGAACATGCTGATTCAAGAAAATTCCCTTAAGCACAACATTGGTGACAATTATCCATGGAATAATCCGCAGATGATGCACATCTTTGCGATAAAACTAGGAACCTACGCAGAGAGAAATTCGAGGCCAGAATGGAACAGATCTCCCGGAACTGCGAGGGACCAACACAAACTATGGTGCCACGCTGTCGACCTTCAGGAAATACAAATATATTTATAAAGCGAATTTGAAGAAGAAGATTCGCATCTTGGAAGATTGAAATGCTGATAGCTCCAAATTACAGCTTGCTTGCTTTATCTTCATTCCGCACGTTAAATAATTTCTAAATAATGTTGGTTCGATAAGCTTTATCATGAACATAGCTTTAAAAAAACTCGACTTACGACTATTTTTCTCGAGGGTTTTCTTCTTGTCGCAAACTTCGTCACTTTTTCTGAAGAAGTCTAACTACACGACTATGAGCATCTACTTACACCAGCAAGTCCGATAGTTTGTGCCAAACCCGAAATCTATCAGCTCCGAGAAAGAGCACATTCCAGTGAGAAAGGGAAGATATTGACTGAAATTTTAACATTCGCATTATATCTACATTCACAAGCAGTAACATGATGATTGCATTTCCCCAACTTAGGTGAAGAACTACAAAGGCTCAAATGAATGAAAAATGATTCCCTTCATTTTAGCATGTTCACAACTTACCTTTATCTTTGTCTGTGTCTATTTAAATATGGATGTAATGTAAAACGTCAATGTCAGGCTGAAAGTTTAGACTTTGGGAAAACTATTTAAACAGAACACAACACATATTTTTGAAGATTTAATTAGAATATGTTTTACTTCATATTTCCATGGAATGAATAGACAAAATGGATGAATGCATCAAAGATAAAACGAAGAGAGGGAGAGGAGATGGACGAATGAGCAGACAGACGGATCTACTGATAAACAGATAGGTGGATGTATAGTTTGAGAGGTAGCTCTAGGCGGATGGGTAGACAGTCAGACGACTAGATCAACAAATATTCAACGCCTACTACTTGTATGACATCGATGTCCGCTAGTAATATGCTATATAATCCAGAATGAGGCCATTCCACCCATCGGACCTACACCAAGAACTATCTATTCTGTTCTGGCCATATTCTCTCAAACACATGTATTTACCTTCTAGTCCCCCTATCAATAATGAGTAATTTAGAATGGCCAATCAACCTCACCCGCACGTCTTTGCAATGTGGAGGGAAACCAGAGCGCTCTGAAGTAAGACACATAGACATAGGAAGAATGTGCAGACTTCTGACAGTCACCAAATGCAGTTCTTGAGCACTTTAAGGCAGCCATGCCAACTGATCTGTCATCGAGCAGTACTATTTAGTACATATACACACATAATTCTTAGTATCTATTGTATTTATTCCAGATTTGTTCAAATGACTATATGTACTATACAAAATGTTTATTCTTACTCATTAAAGCTTTTAATCTTGTGATCTCTGCAAGCAAATTGGTATTTTTAAATTCGTAAATAAGAACATTTCATCATAAGCGGTAGGAACTCGAGGTCACCCATCGTGTAACTCGGTAATCTCATGACAATCAGTCCAAAGATAGCTTACCTTTCATTGCAGCAACCTTTGCATGTTATTTACGAGTTGTTGAGTAGCTGAAAAATTAAAAGTCTATCTACCAATGTATTTCATATGCATAGCCTTGAAACAGCTTGCTACTTTGTTGACAACTAATGTTCGCCCATAACTCTTTTTATTTCAGCAAAGATAGGCTCACTTCCTTTGCAAAAATGTTGAATATCTGTTTTTCATATTGGATATTCCAGCATTGATCCTTATGATATCAAAGTGAGTACAGAATTCCAACTTGAAATCGTCACGTTTGATAATTTCCACTGTTCCATGCCCTTTAGTCGCTCCTCAATAAGTAATAACATATTACCTTAAAGGTACGACTGTTCACAATATGCACTAATCACTAACAACAATCTTATTCTATGGGGCTTGCAAATCCAAATCGTCAGAGCATCATTGAAACAAAGAGTACAGAAGAGCCGCTATGGCCGATTGAGTGTGCATCGACACGTAAGAAATACCTGCTCACCCGTCAAATTCCATTTATCAGCATTTGACCCATTGAATCGAATGCTGCGATTTGTTAACTGTTCTTCCAGATACGTTTTCTAAGATGTGAGTTAACTGGCTTCTACCACCTTCGTAGGCATGGCATTACTGGCCATCACAGCATTCTGGGTGAAAATGTTTTGCAATCCCGCATAAACCTTTTGACCCTCACTTGAACCCAAGTCAACTCGTGACTGACTTTCTATTGAGAGAGCATCTGTTTTTTTTTCCTGTCCGCTCTGCTCATGCCGCTCAAAATCTTGTACATTTCGATTTGGTCACCACTCATTCTTCTTTGCCCCAACGAAAATTCCCAATGCCTGTACAACCTTTCTTCATAAGTTAAATATTCCATCCCAGCCAGCTTTCTGGTGAATCTCCTCGGCAGTCCGTCCGGTGACTCACATCCTTTGTCTTACGCATTCTTTGATTCTGCTTAAACAGATCCGAATGATACTTTGAAATTTCTCAAAACTTTAAACACTCATTTCCCTTTCGTGGGATAATGTGGTATCTGCCTGGTAATGCAATGCATTTATAACTGAATTATCTATTCTGGATTCAATTTTTTGCTATCAAGGACTGTTGTCTGTTAACCTACAAGCAATTGTTGAAATATACAGCATAGACATGAGGTTTCAATGTGGGAAATCATGGAGTGAATTTTCCGAATTCAATTAGTAAGGAATATATTGGCTGCCCTTTAACCATTTCGCTGAGTACGTTATCAAGAACGTTTTGTTTATTGCAATTAGTTATCCATCGTGATTTACCTCCTCAAAAACACATTGATTAAAACTCAATATAGCATGCATTTCTAATAAATGGATTTCGCATTTGACGGGCGTGGTCTTCCTGTTTTTTCTTGAAAAGCTACAAAATAATAAAGCAATATTTGATTTATTATTTTCAAATGTATTAGTATGCAGTAAGCTCATTGTTTCCTTGGTGCTATACAGTCAAAGACTCGAGAAGGAATTGAGGGTGCAGAATATACTGCTACAGTATTAGTTAGCATCTGCATGGACGAAACAGAACAGGTAATTGATGCTTTGGATACCTAGAGACTTGAAAATCTCGATTTTTCCCACTTCATCCCCGTTAGTACGATAGAACAATAGAATATAAGAAGTAAGGAATGGAAATTTAGCATTCTTAGCATTAAGCCAATGCTTAATGTTCTCGTGACATTGTGTTGCGTTTCATCGGACAATTTAACGTGGTGATATAAGTCGAATCAAACCGTGCAATTAGCGTTAGCTTTTCCCACGACAACGTCCCTTCAATGAGTAATGAAAAAATTACTCTTGCCAAAATCATTCACAAGTACGCTAAGTCGGCATTTAACATATAGAACATAGAACATTACAGCGCAGAACAGGCCCTTCGGCCTTCGATGTTGCGCCGACCAATTAGGAAAAAGCAATGACCCTCTAACCTAAACCATTCCCTTTTCGTCCATAAACTTATCTACTAACCTCTTAAACGCCACCAAACTTGGCGCATCTACAACTGACGCAGGCAGGGCACTCCATACCCTTACCACCCTCTGGGTAAAGAACCTACCTCTGACATCCGTCCTATAACCACCACCCCTTAATTTAAAGCTATGTCCTCTCGTGCTAGCTTTCTCCATCCTAGGAAAAAGGCTATCACTGTCCACCCTATCTAAACCTCTAATCATCTTATATGTTTCAATAAGGTCTCCTCTTAGCCGCCTTCTTTCTAACGAAAACAACCTCAAATCCCTCAGCCTCTCTTCATAAGACCTGCCCTCCATACCAGGCAACATCCTGGTAAACCTCCTCTGTACCCTCTCCAATGCCTCCACATCTTTCTTATAATGTGGGGACCAGAACTGCACACAACACTCCAAGTGCGGCCGCACTAGAGTTTTGTACAGTTGCAACATGACGTTGCGGCTCCGAAATTCAATCCCCCTACCAATAAAAGCTAAGACTCCGTATGCCTTCTTAACAACCTTATCGACTTGATTGCCAACTTTCAGGGATCTATGCACATATACACCAAGATCCCTCTGTTCATCAACACTATTAAGAGTCCTACCATTAGCCCTATACTCTACACATTTGTTATTCCTGCCAAAGTGAATTACCTCACACTTTTCCACATTAAACTCCATTTGCCACCTCTCGGCCCAGCTCTGCAACTTGTCCAAGTCTCTCTGCAAACTATAACACCCCTCTTCACTATCTACCCCTCCTCCGACTTTGGTGTCATCCGCAAATTTACTAATCCATCCTTCAATACCCTCATCCAGATCATTTATAAAAATTACAAACAGCAGGGGCCCCAAAACAGACCCCTGAGGTACACCACTTGTAACCGAACTCCACGATGAATATCTCCCATCAACCACCACCCTCTGTCTTCTATCTGCTAGCCAATTCCTAATCCAATTAGCTAAATCACCCTCAATCCCATACATCTGCATTTTCTGCAGAAGCCTTCCATGGGCCACCTTATCAAACGCCTTACTAAAGTCCATATATACCACATCAACTGCCTTACCCCCATCCACCTCTTTGGTCACTTTTTCAAAAAACTCAATAAGGTTAGTAAGGCACGACCTACCCTTCACAAAACCATGCTGACTATCCCCAATCAATTCATTTCTCTCTAAATAACTATAAATCCTTTCCCTAATAATTCTCTCCAATACTTTGCCCACAACAGAAGTAAGACTCACCGGCCTATAATTCCCCGGAAAGTCTCTCTTCCCCTTCTTGAACAATGGGACCACATTCGCTATCCTCCAGTCTTCCGGCACTATACCCGTAACCAACGACGACCTGAAGATCAGAGCCAGAGACTCTGCAATCGCCTCTCTCGCCTCCCAGAGAATCCTAGGGTAAATCCCGTCCGGCCCAGGGGACTTATCTAACTTCAAACCCTCAAAAATATCTAGCA
Source organism: Sphyrna mokarran (assembly GCA_024679065.1). Taxonomy (NCBI): domain Eukaryota; kingdom Metazoa; phylum Chordata; class Chondrichthyes; order Carcharhiniformes; family Carcharhinidae; genus Sphyrna; species Sphyrna mokarran. The sequence continues at coordinate 101,206,149 of JAGIQG010000009.1, forward strand.
CATCCTCCTTATCTACTTCAATACTTTCCAGTTTGCAACCTTGTATCCCAGTGTTCTCCACAACGACATTTACATCTCCCTGCGTGAATACCGAAGAGAAATATTTGTTCAGTGCCTCTCCAATCTCTTCAGGCTCCACGCACAACTTCCCACTGCTGTCTATGACTGGCCCTAATCTTGCCCTAACCAATCTTCTATTCTTAACATATCTAAAGAAAACTTTAGGATTCTCCTATATAGGTAACTGATAGAAAATATGTTGTTAAGTTAAAATATGCATTGAACTAGTCAAGGCAAAAGATCTTTAAAAATAGTCAATTGAAAGGAACAAACACTATGTTCAAACTGCAGAGCCAATCTAACTTAATTGAGTCTAACTGGAATATTTGAGTTTGCAACAAAAACAGAGACGGCACTTCTCTGTAGCAAAGTGTAGCTTCCGCAGCCACCTTAAAGAAGCAGTGTGGAAGGAAAAAAAATGGAGCGAGCACAGATATGATCTCAATTGCCCTACGTGGATTCGATACTGTTAGCAACATCTGTATTTTGAGACGCCAATTCCGTTTCTCTGCCTGGAATAAGTTTTTCTTGGAAAGGTACCAGAAAACGGAAGGATGACTGTGAAATCATTTCAGCAGTGCCAAAATGAGAAATGGTCAGTGCTGCAAAAATAGTTCCACAGCACCTGGAATCCAGATGGGGCTCGGTGTCACTGCAAGGTATGTCAGGGAGCGGGTTCGAGAAACCTGCACAAAGGCGGCCGTGACGGTACATTCCTCCTTATATCGGGCTTACCAAATCAAAAGGGACTTCAGCAAATCCAAGCTGACACCTGGCCTTTTGGCTTTGTTCTCAGCTTGCCACAGGTATACTAATTATCACGGCACTTGAAGATGCGCGTGCCCAGTAATTGTACCGTCACAGCTGTGAGTTTTAGTGGTTAAAAATGATGACACGATATTTAAGCCTGCATGTTTCCGTTAAGCTTTCTCGGATATAGCAAACAAATGTTTGGCGAGATGAAAATAGACTTTTTCGAGAAACAGGAGTATTTGCGCTAATGACCATCACGTTAACACTTGGGCTTGACAGCCAGCGGGGACATTGTAGTGAATATTTTTTTTCTTGGACTGGAAGACATATTAATTGAAACATATTCTGTTTCATAAAGCAGTATGAATCTTCATTGATGATTTTGAATCTGTGATTGGCCCGTTTGTTAGCCAAGCCTCTTGGAAAAATTGGTAGTGATCTCATGACATAGATTTCGGATTTTATCATGCCTCAACTGTATTCAATTGCAACAAAAAAAACTTGAGAATTTTTGTTGCACGATGTCTTTAAGCAATGAAGAAAAATATTAGTCAACGCCAGCAAATGCATTGTAACGTGGGATAATTATCTATGTTTAACACACAACTGAGAAATAAATGTTGAGCCCCATGCATTGCTAAACATATAGATGTGAACTCGACCCTACAAATATAATTTCACTAACTCAATTACGAGAAAAATAACTGAGCGAAATACATGATAATAATTCCATAGTGGGAATTTGTGGTCTGTTGGGGGGAAACTAATTACAAAGTGAGTTGTTTTAAGTACGTTAAATTGACTACGAGAGATTTATTTTGAAGATTAGAAATGTCAGTATTCCCAAAAGGTGAATACGCATTCCACAATCTATATAGTTTGTTTCTTCAGCATTTGTTAGTTACTGACTGATGCGGGAAGTCAACGATAGCACATAAGCAAAAGAAAAAAATATATATACTTCGTGACAAGGATTAGTGGGAAGCCAAAGGATTAGGAAGCCTTTAAACACGAGATGAGGACCACGAAAGAAAGCAATAAGCAGGGAGAAGTCGAAACGTAAGTTTAAAGTTGCTAGAAATACAAAAGAAGTTGGAAGAGTTTCTTTTTTTTCAGTACATATAGTGTTAGGAGGAGTCAAGAACAGTCATAGGGCCAAAGGGAAATATGGCTGGAGAAGTAATAATAGGGACAAAGAAATAACAAAAAAAACTGAATAGTTGCATTGCATCAGTCTTCATCGTGTAAAGCACCGGTGGAATACAAGCGCTCCAGGAGACTCAGAGTGCATAGCTGAGTGTAGTGACCATCACTAAGGAGAAGATTCAGGAAAAACTAACAAGTCTGAAAGTGGAAAAATCACCTGGATAGCAAGTGATAGTTGAGAAAATTGTGGAACCGTTAGTGGCCTTTGGAATCACTAGAGGCGGGGGGGGGGGGGACAGAGCACTGGAATGTAGCAAATGTAACACCACTCTTTAAGGAAGGAAGAGGCAGCAGTCGTGAAATTATAGGCCGGTTAGCCAGACATTAGTCACTGGCAATATTTTAGAGTCCATTATTAAAGATGGGATCACGGAGTTCTTGGACTTGAATGATAAAATGGGATTGAATCAGGACAGCTTTGTCAAGCAGAGGCCATATTAGAAAAATCTGTTAGAGATCTTTGAGGAGATAACAAGGACGTTGGATAAAGAAGAACCAGTGAATGTGGTTTATTTAAATTTCCAAAAGGTCTTTGATAAAGTGCCACATGAGAGATAGTTAAATAAGTTAAGTGTCCATGGTGTTAAGAGTAATATCCTGGCATGGATAGAGGATCGGCTGACTGGCAGAAGGCAGAGAGTCAGAATAAAGGGGTCTTGTTCACGAAAGCAGCCAGTGACTAATGGTGTGCCTCAGAGGTCGTGCTGAGCCAACTATTTTTCACAACATACATTAATGATTTGGAAGAAGGAACTGAAGGTACTGTTGCTAAACTTGTAGATTATACAAAGGTACGTAAAGGGAAAGGTAGTATTCTGTAAGGGGTGCCTACAGAAGGACTTTGTGAGGTTAGGAGAGTGGGCAGAGAAGTAGCAGAAGGAAAACAAGGGAAAAGTGTGAGGATATGCACATTGAAAGGAGGAATGGAGGCATAGATTATTTTCTTAATAGGGGAATTATTAGTAAATCAGAAACACAAAGGGATTGGGAATCCGTTTTCAATATTTTCTTAAGGTTAACATACTGGTTTAGTCGGAAATAAGGGAGGCAAATGAAATGTTAAAATTGATGTCGAGGGGACTAGAATGCTAGAGCAGGGATGTATATCTGAGGATGTATAAGGCTATGATCCGAACCCATTTGAAGTATTGTGATCAGTTTTTCGCCTCGTATCTAAGGAAAGGTATGCTGGCCTTGAAAAGGGTCCAGAGGAATTTCACAAGAATGATCTCTGAGATGAAAAGCTTGTTGCACGAGGAACGTTTAAGGATTCTGGGTCTGAGCTCGTTGCAATTTAGAAGGACGTGGGGGGAGGGGGAATCTTATTTATCTGACGGGACACTGGGAGGCTTGGATCGAGTGGACGTGGAGAGGATATTCCTACTAGGTAGGAGAAAAACAGAACCAAAGGGGACAACATGAAACTGAAGGTATGGTCCTTTAAAACAGAGATGAGAAGGACTTTCTTCAGCCAGAGAGTGGTGAATCTATGGAACTCTTTGCCGCTGAGGGCTGTGAGGGTCAGATCATTGATGTTTAAGACAACGATATATAGGTTCTTAATTATTAAGGAGATCAGGAGAAAGGCAGGAGAATATGAATGAGAAAATATTGGTCATGATTGAATGGCGGAGTGGACTTGACGGGTCGAATGACCTAACTCTTTTCCCATGTGATATGGTGTTATGGTCAAAATGGTAAACGTAACCCTAAATGATGCTAGGAACGTTTGCATTTCCGCAAAGCAGGGACGTTAAGGTTTTGTTTCAAGTCATTGCATATTCACTTATTTGTAGTTAAGTCGCTATGGTGCATTTAGTGTTATGAAGTTGGCAGAACTCCGGGGAAAAATATTTTTTTTGCGCAAAACCAGCTGAAAATGTGAATTTAGACAATCTGCGTGACTTTATAGGCTAAAGGTTGTTCATATCACGACGGCGTCACAAACGAACTATGAGTTACTTGCAGTACATAGAACATATTTTGTAATTGTGCAATCTTTCCCATAGCAAAACTATGCAAAGGGTCTGCGAATAACGTGGTCAATATAATTTAAATAGTGATTGTTTACCTCTATCTTTGTCACCAACTTCTCTCTCTAGGCAGAAATGCACAGAAGTCGGTATCACTTTTCTTTTCAGGCGAAATAACACCCAACACATATACTTTATCAATGTTTGTTATTCAGAGGAAGAAATAGGGAAAACAGGCTTTGTCGAAAAATTGTGCATGGACCATTTACTCCAAATGGAACAAAACATTTTGATGCTTATCTTAAACGTTTTTTTTATCTCGTTCGGCATACAGTTATTAATGACTGTTTAAGCAAGAGAAATAGCATATATTTAATCATTTCCCTATCCGTCTCAAGGCAATCAGCTGAGGACTCTACTTTGATTCCATATAGACTGCTTGAAGAGTTTAATTGTGATGGATGCAATACAACAAAATTAATTGAGAAATCTATATGACATTCGGGAAAAATTGCAGCTGATCTAAAAACTGATGCAAAACACATTTATGATAGATTTCGTAATGATGCTTTAGTAATTCGCAAGAATAAAGTTTTCTTTTAAGTATGTCATACCTAATTTCTTTATTCGATCATTTAGCTTCGAGATATCTGAAATGAATATCAAACATAATTAAAAGGTAATCACGTTTTGAATCGGCTTTAATAATGTTATAAATTTAAGAGATAGAGGAACTGGAATACGCGCGCGCGCACACACACTCACACACACACACACACACACACACATAGTAAGCATAATGAAACAGCAAGTTCTGGAAGATCAAACACTTTTGAATGTGCATTCATCATTGAGGAATGGATATGCCATTACATCAAAATTCCAGGGTAGATGTGGCTGAAGATCTGTGGAACGGGTACGGTACAGGTGAGAGGGGAAAAAATTGGATGTCTTTGAACGCTCCGATATCATTTTAAACGCAATAAAGGAGCTGATGATGGACAAAACATTGATATTAATTCTAAGAGATATAACATGCTGTGACTTACAAAGGCACGGACTGATCAAGAATAATAATCTCTAAGGCACGGACTGATCAAGAATAATAATCTCTAAGGAAAACGACATGGTTCCCATCTATGAAAATTAAGTGCCTTATGGGCATGCACAGTGGCAGAATGGATCTGAATAGAGTAGCGATCTACATTAATAAGATGATATCAAATTAAAGAACCTGTTGGTTTTCATGTTTGAACGATGAAACAGCACTCACACACACACACACACACACCTTCCAGAGACAATGCAGTCCCTTGAAAAAAGCTGTCAAGCTGCGCTCCATAAAGCAAGTTACCTTTATTACAAAGTTACGTTAAAAATATGACACGTGGTGAAGTTTAAGAGTGGTAGTCTTGCATAACATGTTTACTAATGAATCTGATGGAAATGTCAAGAAAAACTTATTTTCTAAAAATTAATTTAAACGAAAGAAGCAACAAATCAAATGAGCGTATGGGTACCATTTTTTTAAGCGAACAAACAGTCAGGAACCAGTTACTACATGTTGAACGCCTTCAGAAAAAAAATGTCCCTATGAATATAAACATCGATTGGCACTGAGTTGAAGTATTTCAGCTATTATTATTATGTAAGTTTGAATAAAAGATTACCAAAAGCCTTTGTGGATAACAGGAGTAAGTGTATATCTGTGACGCTTGACTCAGTGAATTCAGTGGTTTATAGGTGGCAGTTAATATCAAAAGAGAGAAAGAAAAGAAAGATGTAGCAGATGGATGATGATTATATAGAATTGTGAAATTAGTGATATATGGATAATTAGTTAGCACTTTGTGAACCAAAAGATTAAACATAAATGTCGAAGCAAATATATGTAACTTAGGAAGTAAAAAAGACAAGGAATATAAAAATATCAATACAAATGAAATAACTTGCAAACATTACTTGGCGATTGTTTGAACGTTGGCAGAAGTCGGCGTTCAAGTTGCACTGCAAGTTTTGAAATATATGCAGAGGGAAGGGGACGGGTGTGTGTGCGTGTGTGTGTGCGTGGGGGGGGGGGGGGGGACGGTGAGTGGGTGCAAAGTAGGGGACTGCATGTCCATGTAATCCCGAACTTTGTCTCAGCCACCGTAAAGGAAATGTAGTATGTTTCCAAGTTTGGATTGTGAGTGAATTAGAGGAGCACCGTCAGGTTGGCGTGTTCTCAGATTATGTCTGGATTATAGTCGTGAGGCTGAGAAGTGGCGCCTGAAGAATTTTGATCAGTTAATGCAGTCTATTTTGCAGATGAGACATGCTGTTGCCACTGATTGTTGATGGTGCAGGGGATTGAACATTTTGGAAAAGGCAGGAATCAAGCGGTCTGCTTTGTATTGGTTAGTATCTAGCTTTATAATGTTGCAGTTTCAAGTGAAGCTGATTCCATCACTTATCTAACTTGAGTCTCGTTGCTGATGGACAGGTTTGTGGAATTAAGAGTTGACATACTCGGCACAGCGCTTCTAATCTTTGACCTGCTCTTTTGGCCACAAGGGTTTATACAGCCCGTCATTTTAATTGCAGATCAATGATAATCCGCAAAGTGTTGACAGCAGTGGATTCATCGAACGCAATATTACTGAATGTCGAAGGGCAATTATGAGAGCCTCGATTATTGGAACTGGTCATTGTCTGGCAGTTGTATGGCACAAGTATTATTTGCAATTTGTCATCCAAGGATTGCACATTGTCCACTATTTTTTACATGTGGATGCGGTCTGCTTCAACATTTTAGCAGTCGTGAACGGTGCTGAACATTTCCCTCCGGGAACATCCCACTTCTGAACTTATGTTCGTCACAGCAGCTGAAATTGATTAGGCCATGGATAATATCCACAAGGAATAATCCAGGATGTCCGAGAGAACAGACAATTGGCAAACAAATTATTTTCCTTTATGCAAGAAATGGCCACAGCCAGCTGAATTTTCCCGATCTTCATCAATTTCATTTATGTTAGGGATGAATCAAAGACAGCAATATACAACATGTATTGCAAGCGCCATCACTTTCACTTCACACCAATGGCAGCTGAAAGACTGCAAATTACCGAGAAGCCAAGTAATTACGATCACTGAAGTATTAACAGCAGGACATTGGGTAGCTCAGAAGAATAAAAGGTTATTAGCGTAATTATTCACAGATCCCCAAAGTCGGCAAAACATAGGAAAATGAGAGTTATGAAGAAAAAGTTGGCACCCTTGCATTCATTAGCCGCGATATACAATGTAACTGAAAGAAGGTAATTTTGGAGTTACGCAGAACGTCAGTTAGCCTATAGCTGGACTACCGTGTATAGTTTTGTTCATCTCATTGTAGGAAGGTTGTGAGGAGGTTCACCAGATTGTTGCTATGGAAGCCGCTTTTGAAGTATAAGGAGAGAATGGATCGTCTTTGACTGCTTCTTTTAGAACAGGGCATGCTAAGAATTGACATGATCGAGGCGTATACGATTATGTGTTGCATGGAGAGGGTGAGCAGGGATCAGCTGTTCACTTCGGGAGGTGAGTCCGTCAGGAATGGGCCATAGTTTCAGAGTAAAGGACAAGAGATTTTGAGGAGAGTTCAGGAAAGTAAAGCGCTCAAAGGATGCTGAGAACCTGGAATGCATCGCCTGGGAAAGGAGCAGGGGCCGGACACCTGACAGCCCTTTAAAGAAAAAAAAAATGGATGAATACTTAAAATGTTATAACTTTAAAGTATATGGGACGAGTGCAGGAAAATGGGATTAGTACACCTTTAGTGGTGATTGTCGTCGGTGCAGACGTAATAATCCAACATATGAATCGGTGTAAAGTGGAGCATCATGGCGTTAAGAATTTTGAGACTCTCTGGAAGCGACTAAGGAATAGGGAGGGAGGGAGAAGGGGATGAGGCCTGGGTGAGTTGTGAAGGATCGTGACGTTAAGCGAGGGTGTGGCTGGGAATGTCGCAGGTCTCTCGTCAGCCATGTGGAATTGGGCTTCCAACTATGTTTAAGGCGGATTATTTTCGCAATAAATCTCTTTAACTGTTACCCAAGATGGGGATTCCAACAATGTTGATAATACTTACCTTGGGCAGGGGACATCAAAGGGAGATCTAGTTAGTCAGTTGTTGTTTATAAATCATATACAGAGGAAGGAGAGAAACTGATGGCAAATAGGCAATGTTGAATCAAGAGTACGCATGTAGGACATTACTGAAATATTCGATGAAAGACGATTTAGAACAAATGAAATGCATGGTTTTCATTGTGCAATTCTTCACTTGGATACAGGGACGCAATTCAGCTCAAGCCAATGCAATGTGCTTCCATCTAACTTTTGAAGTAAACCGCACTTTCAATTCTAAAATATACATTGAAAGTATATTTCATTAGCGAATTTACCAGCGTCTTTTGCAGCAACTGTATTTATAAACAGAAAGAAAAAGAAATACAAGATTACAGAAGCCGCTAATTAGAACTTAACTGCCATGAGACCGAAACGTAATATCTTTATATACTGCGGTGAATAACATTCGTTGTGTTTACAAACAGATTTGCATCTCAGAAAGGACACTATTGTGTTTTAATTGAATTTCTTTCAGACTTAAAGGATTCCTTGTGGAATGTATTTCGTTTACAAATGCAAAACAATGTATCTAGATATTGAAATAAATAATTGCGAATGTCTTTGAAAAATATGTTTTATTTAAGTCAATACATTATGCTTACTAACTATGTGAAAAGAATTATTGAACGAATTGCTTTATCCTTACGATCATCAGTGCAATTTTTCTTCAGGGTGTTGTATTCTAGAAGCAAATTAAGGTTACTAATTGAGCCTCATAATGTCACAACATGCATCACACCGAAACTAAATGCCGTCACACTATTAATCACATTTTTATTTTAAATGTATATATTTTCTCAATAATAAGTTGTTAATATTGACGCAAAGATGAGTGATTTGATTTGCTGTCTAGAATCGGCATGTCGTTCGGCGCAGGAACAGCTGGAATGCGTCAACAATTCAAAATGGGAAATATTAGAAGATGATTGAAACCCACCAGGTCTGGCAGCATTCATGGAGATAGAATTCATCAATGATTTAATTCTGGGTGACACGTTTTTAGAGTAAAAGATCCAGAACATGTTATATTTTAATTTAAGCAAATCTACACTTCTAATCCCTTCAGAGATTTGTTTCAATTTACTCAGCGATATATTTGCTGACAATTTAAACGGAGAAGAGGAACGATTGACACCCTGCAGTTCGAACCACAGGAGGGCGTTCTATCTTTCCCACTACTCGAATATACAACTTAAGTTGGCTCGACAAGTGTGTCCGATTATCAATTCAAAGGTGTAACCAAACAAGACAAGCAATCCTGTCTAAACAGGCTTAGAATAAAGTCCAAGCGAGATCTGCGCATTGTGACGTATCCAACGACTCTGCCCTGAATGGCTAATAATGTGCAGCTAACAAAGGAACAATCATTTCACCAGATTTAATTTTCACAAAACAGTACATTTAAAATAAAGTTTGGCTTTGAAACAATTTAACGTGGTAAATGTATAAGGCAAGACATACTGGAGGTCAGTTGTGAGGGTCAGATCAGGGGATTAAGTCTGGTTATCAGACTCACGGCATTTGCAGGTGGTTCGATTCTGTACGAGAATTAGGTCTGCTCAGGACTTAAGAGGTAAAGTTCAAGGACAGACCGTGTACTGGCCGGGAGTAGTTTCAGAACTTGGACTTGCACTGCAGCGACATTTGTCAGCATTTGTCTAGAATCGCGGCGTCGAATAGAACCCTGAGAGCTGTGTTGGCCCTGATGCGGTTGATGGTAGCGGCTGGATAGAGACGAGCTGAAGAGTGGGGGATTGCGGTCTGTCTTGCGTACATCATGAGAATGGCGATTTGGGTCAGGGTGGATTATGCTGTGTGGCTGTCAAGCACTGTCGTGTTAAGGTGTCGACATGAGCAGAATGGGGAACTTGAGTTGTTTTGCGTCAGGGCATGGACAGAACTCGGTTTGCCTCATTTTAGTCGGTTCATTTCGGACCATCGGTGGAGGTTTTCTAATAGGACTTTAGTGTTGAGTGGTCAATGAAGTTGGATTAGGCCGCATAGAAGCGGTAGTTTCGCGATGGTATATTGAATAATACAACTTGTTGCTGTTTAAGCTTGGGTGGGGGCTTAGAACTTGGCCTGGGAGGCTGCCGGGCTGACAATCAATACTGGAATGAGGAGTGGCAGGAGTTGTCTGATGGAGATGGCCCAATCCGTAAGTTGTGGAGGTTTTGTCGGGGCATGGTTGGTTGAACGCGATATAAAGCTCGTGAGCGAAACGGGGAATTATGGGAAGGAAGTCTGTCGGAGGTCGGTTGGCGACGTTCGTGACGTTAGGGTTTGAATTTGTGCAACAGTTGACGCAAACGTACGAGGCATTTTTTAATTATAGCTTTATTCCGTAAGTTTTGATGTAGCACAAATGAGCGATCCTAAATTGACGACATAAATGATTTTTCCTCAGTCGGTCCTGTGCAGGACATCAGAAGAATGAACTTCCCCGGCAATTACCTGTAATCATATGGTGGAATCATCACGGCGCTGCTTGGGATGGGTACTTTGAAGGAGCGAATGCCTTCATTAGTCGTTTCCCGAAGGTTCCTCAGTTCTGAACAACGTTCATCGAGACCCTCAAATGACGTATTTCCCAGATGATTATGGCCGAATCGTTCATTTATTTTTGTGACTGCCTTTGTGATCAATTAATATTAGATACCATATTGCTGGTAGGGAAAACAAAATGTTTTACGTTGATCTTACTGGCATTAGAAACAATAAAAACCGTTCTGAAAAATGCACGCACAAAATGACACATTTTCTGATCTTATACCTTTTTCTTTGTTGTCAGCTCTTTCCTCTGTTGGGGAGAATTAATTAAGAAAAGCCTCATTGGTTTATCAGGGGAGAAAAGAACTACAGACTTTAATGGTGTCTGTGTTTACTACTCGTCAGACTACTGGCAAATGTAAATGAAATAATATCAATCATTACAACATGAGATGGATATTAGTTTCTATTTTACTGAATTGCATGAAAATGTTTTGCATTGGAAAACTTAAGTTACTGCATTCTGCATAATTAGTTAGATTTTTTATACAATGAAACGATTTTTTAAAGACCAAATTGATGTTCCTGTTCTAATACCCTAGATGCAATTTCTCAATTTAGTAAGTTCAAGCTGAAAGCTGTACTATTAGGACGAGGGAGAAATTATGATAAAATTCTATTGAAATAAAAGCACCTCGGATGTTAGAGCCGATAATGTAATTCACTAAATTCTGATAATAATTTTGCAAAGATCTGTGTCGCATTTCATGACGTGAACTGTAACGACAACGCATTTGCAAAATTACAGACCTTCTGTCTTGACAGATTTTTGCAGTTTTGCGATTTCTGAAAAAAGATAAATGAATAGGAATTTCGCATCTTTTTAACAATTAAAAGATTACCCTCGACTTATTTCTAACACCCGCGACTTATTTCTAATATGCCTTTATTAGACAAGGAATGCAAAAAGAGATAATCACATAAGAGCTAGAAACTGAGAGAAACCAATTGTCCTCGATCACATTCGTACCAATGGATTTGGCAGAAAAAAAATGCGTCCCTGCATAGTCAGTGTAAATTCTACACATCAAGTAAAGAAATAGAACCCCGATGATAAAAATCTCTACATTATTGTCTGAGCCGCATTCATACTGGTATTGAACATGTCTGTTCAGAGAGATAATGTGATGCTCAAAGCCTGAAGTGGGCTAATTGTGTCCCGGTTGCGAGGACACGGGTACAATTATTGGTGAAACTGGGATCAGTTCCCCTGCGACGGTCTGCAACGAACCATATTGAAAGTAGTATGCTTTCAGCCGCATAACTGGAGAAATCAGAGGGTTTTGAACAAAATATTAGGTGCAACAGATCAAATTTTGGAAGGAGTATCAAATCAAAGAGCAGAAAAAAATCATTATTACAGAACTGCGAACCAGACCGTGACAGGAAAGGAAAGTGAATACACGTCTAACGGTCAGCAGAAGAGAACAGATGCAATCAAAATAATAACAGGTAATTTAAAATTACCGAATTTGGTGGAAGTGGTTTTCAAAAAAGCCCGGTAAACTTAAAGCTCACGTAAAAATAATTAAGTACGATTTAATAGCAGCAATAGGGACATGGCTGCTGCTGGAAATTATTCCAACGTTAGTTAGTTTCGTATTAGCACAATACATAGCGATGGGTTACATTCAAGATACCAGGATGTAGGAAGAGCTTTGGTGGAGATGCACGAAAATTAATGGAATACTTTTGGAAATCGAGTGCAGTCCTCGATTAGTATCTATAAGATGAGAGGAGCACAAGGGGAGAAATGACTAGTGATTGCTATAATTATAGTGCAAGATGCTTGGGGTGTTTGGGTTTCCATGCATACTAGAAAATGAAATGGGCAGAAGTCGCCACAATGTGCGGATTCATTGAAAATGTCTGAGATTGTTGTTCAGAGCAGCACGTTCTAGAGCCAACCGACCCAGCAGGCTATGTTACACAGAAAATTATACAATGAAACAGACACAATACTGATCCAATAGTCAAGATGACCCTAGGCAAGAATGAGCTTTGCAGAATCGAATCTAATATCAACATTAAATGAGAGTTTGAAATTGTGCTTCTTTTCAAATGTAAAAAAACAGTGATGTGGGCATGGAAGCTAAAGTGGGGGTAAAGTGAAATGACAAACAGGATAAAATATATAGGCAACGGATATGCAGTGACAAAAAGCAAGTGTTATCTACAAAATAAACGTATTTCAACAAGAATAAAATTCAACGGAAGTCATATTCGTAGACTTTCAGGAGGCATTTGGTAATGTGTCACATCAAAGTTTATTGCATGAAATAAGAGCTCATGCTACGATCAACTTTTTATAAAGAATAGAAGAAAGATCGACTGACAAAAAGAATTAAAAACGATAACAGACATGCACTTGTCTTTTCCAGATAAAGTATAAAAAGAAACCATTCTGGAATATCAAGTATTTGTAATTTGCATAAATGACTTGGATTAACAATTGGCTTGGATGGTTGCCGAACTTGCTGATGAGAGAAATCATATGTGGGAAGTAAGTTGTGAAGAGAACATGAGTAAATAAGACGGCTACCAAAAGATACAGATTAGCTAACTAAATTGGCAAATTTCTGGAAGTTGGAGAGTAATTTGATAAAATATGAAATTGCACCTTTTTGGGCAGAGTTTCTTCTTCAAATTGTAGGACATTGCAGAACTCTGAGATGCTAAGAGATCTAGGCGTATTCTAGAATTAATCGGAAAATGCTGGCACACATTGCAATAAATAACTAGCAAAGCTAATAGAACTTCAAAATTATTTGGACATGAAATCAACAGAAGGTAAGGAGATTATGCTTCTGTTTTGAGTGTACTGAGGCATAATTTGAAGTCATGTGTACGACATTGTTCACGTTATTTCGTGGAAGATGTAAGAAGCCATTCAAACAATGTTTACCAGAATCATTCGAGCAATGGTTTGGTTGAGGAGAAGTTGGTTATGTTTGGCTGGCATACGTTGGAATTTACAAGATTAAGAAATGACTTGGCTGTAACATATAAAAACCGGGATGATCTTGACAAGCTGGATGTTGATAAGATTTCCTATTGTGAACGAAGTGGCAGGTACAGAGTGACATGAAAAAAGACTTCACCATTTAACACAATAAATTTTAGCAAGTAAGGTGAGTTTTTTTCTCCTCTGGGCGTCGTTACTTTCTAAACATAGCCCCTAAGAAATTTGTTAAAGCAGGTACTTTAAAATTAGATACTTTGAATATTTTAACCCAGGCGTGCATATATTCTTCCAGGTAAAAGGGTAATCAGATGCCAGGGTAAACGGAATTTGGATGGGGTATATAGGGACATTTGGAGGAACAATTGCATAAATAAGATAAACAACAATGACACAAGTACCTGAAGTCAGGTCCATGGAATGTACCCAGAAAATGAGGGAAGATAATAATGTAGTTTCGGATGTTTGCCAAGTCACAAGCCATTTGGCGTTAGCTATCTGTCCATACTAAAGCTCTGAGCTTAAATTTTAAGTCCTGTTTTAACTTCGTGCAGGAGGAAAATCCAAAATTAAACTTGACAACTAGATCTAGATCAGTTTGTCCAAGTTGTAAAACAACTTTCGATTGAAGAGGGGTGACGGTGTGGTTAGCATATGTTCTCTGCTGAAGTACAAGATATTCCAAAGAAAATTTGGAAAAATGTTGATTAATCAAAGGATGTGATAGACCCATAAAGAGTATTAGAACATCACTTTATGAAACATTTTTATTTGTTTATATTTCTGAATAGGGTATACGTTTAATCGATAATGGACAAGATTTCACAAAAGAACATGGCCATTCGTGGATATTACAGATGGCTTATTGAATACGACGTTCTATAATAGAACTGAGATATTCCCTCGCCAATAACAACACACCTCTGAACAAAGTCAATGAAGAAAATGACCGCCCTACCAGACTGACAATAATATTATGTAGAGATTCGCAAAAATTGCTTTTGCCTAGATGATACCAAATTAGACATTTTAATATTCTCCTACGGCTGATAATTTGGAACTGATATGTGTTAGACTTATCGCTATCATCATTGCCAGGATGCAAAATAAAACCAAATGCAAAATTTACACTGGAATTGCAAAGTAGTCATTAGAACACGAAACTCAAGTCATTAAATTGACCATCAAGTTGATTTAGCATCAATAAAAAAAATACGGACAAAGTTATTGTCGTTCATTGCCAGATGTTATGTGTTAAGTGAGGTTTCCTCATAACATGCGTTTGCATTTTTTGAGGCAATCATCACTTATCTTTTAGGAAGTGCTCTTGTATCAGACCTCCCATCATCTCTAGGAACTTGGACCCGTACAGTTATAACAATTCAATAATATCACCTGTAGACAGATGAATCCTTTTTCGGCCAACTAGTGACGAGTTCTTGAATCAATTAATCGTGACTATTACATGTAGTGACGGGAAAAAGAGGTCGTTACTTTTGAATGTCTCTACACGATTACTTTCATGATTTCATTATGTCATATATCAATTTCTGCAAATAATGTCACTTCTATTTTTTCTAAATATTTTACAGTAATTAGATGCAATGGAAAATACTCTGAGAAACCAAAGTGCAAGCCGATATTATTGATTGTATACCTTTTTCTTTCTCAGTAACTGTTTCTTCTGTTGAAGTAAATAAGAGGTCCAGTTGTTTATTATGAATATGTTACTAGTCAGATATAACTGGTCAAAAACTTCGATTTCAGCGGAGAAAAATAAACAATATTTAACATTTGTCTCATTTCTGGCATTTAGAGGATTATTTTAGTTTCCAGAATATATCAGGTGATTGATTTTATGTCAATGTTAAAAATGCACGTTATTTTTCCCGAAATCAATTAGTAAGGGATTCGATACATTGGGTTCTTCCGTCGGCTGACAGAACTGTTTGTGCCTCAATGGGTCTATTCGTGTAAAGCATTGCCCTTAATGGCTAGAGTATTGTAAGATGCTATTTTAAAATGAGATAGAAATATCGCAATTTGAAGTGCCATTACTTCTTTATCATGCGATTCCCGGAATCGTGGTCATCAGCTCCGACCTCAAATTCTTACTTTTCAACATCTAACATGATTGCTGGTGCACTTAATTATGTCAATGTGAACGTCCAAGCATCAGTGAGCGACTTCCAATACCACTACGACATATTTCCATATACGGCCGTCAGGACTGACTCAACAACAACTATCAATAATTAGGAAGTGCTGTTAGAATCAACATTCGTTGGGGCTTCTGGTTTAGTGACTTATTTATGGATGAGCTGGAGACAATGAACATGAAAATTATTCCGCCTATGCTCTGGAACATGTAATAATTCAAAATTCCACCACTTTAGAGAAGTACTTTATGGATCAAGGCTTTGCACAGCCACAGTTTGATTTTTTTTTAATGTGCAGTTTGGTGTCAATCGTCATTCTCTTATTCGAACGTAAAATAACAGCTATGAAAGAGGTAATATGTGCATTGATTTCAAATCAAGTTTGAAATAATCAGAAAGACATGCTATATCTAGAGCACCAGTACCGATGGCGCACAAATAGCACTTCCATTGGGATATTTGATTAAATAATGTTAATACAAATTCTGTTTCTGTAGACGCAATCGACAAGTTTCATTGATCAATGCATATTGGTCAGGAACATTTTCATCCAACAGTGCATAGTTCACACAAAATTATAACTTGCTGAAACAATATAAATCAAAATGCACCAATCATTTCGTGGCCAAATTAGTTTGCAATTTCCATACCTGATTGTTTTAGGTTTTCCTTACATTTTGCGATTTCTGAAAAGTAAACAAATTGCATGGCATATAGAGCATTATGATGCTTTTTTTCAGGTTTCGTATGTTTCGTGTGTTTTGACAATTCCCGTATGCTGATTGCTCAAGTCATTTTTTTTCCATGTTAGATTTTAACATGTATAACTTTTATTTTTGCTATCCCTCACCCGAGGTCGCTTAAGAATTAATATGTGTGTGCAGGATTGCAATAGAATGAAAGGCAGCCCAACTAAAACTGTCGTTTTTAATTCTTCATTTCGTTACATATTGAATTGTGAACTCCATTAAGTATTGTACGACTTAAATCATGAATCTGTCGAAAACCTTAGCACAATGTTCCAGTTGAATGAAACATAAAAAGCTGTGATCCCGACTAATTAGAGAAAGCGAGGGACCATCTTCAGAAAGATGCATGCGGACCAATGCTTAGACTGGTGAATTTCTAGCTATTTCTCATTCATTAGAAATGTTAAAAACGTGTCAGACTACATTTTATTCTCGTTCACTTCTGCCAGCGTTCAGTGTGCATAGCGGGATGGAATCCCGTGTGGAACGCAAATGCTTAATACTAGCAGCAGCAAACTGTACTTGGCAACGTAAGTGTGTGTGTGTGTTTGTCTGCATGTGTCTATATCTTGCATTAAACTGCCATCTCCCAATTTAGGTCTCTCTTTCTCCTCGCTAGGTTACGAGGATAAAAATCGAAACAATGAAACCAATACGTGAGAGAGATACTGTTTTTTTAAAGGTACAACATATTAATTATTTTGCGACGTCATGATTAATAAAGTCGATTTGATATTTACTTTTGTAAATCAAAGGAATGTGCAAATGCAAATAATAACTTAATTGAGTGGGCGGGAAGAAAGATTTTTTTCATTACTTTAACAAATGTTGTGAAATTTCCTGGAATTATGTGTAATATGCTCATTTTGATGTTATGTTCCGTTGTTATATGCACAGCAAAATGTTTTGTTTAGTTAAATACTGAACTTACACATGAGTATATCACATAATCACCGTTAGAACATGCTCAACACAGCATGTCAATTAAATTCTGATTCCCTGATACAATGCCCATATTGTGGCTTCTCCAAACCACTTACTTCATTATTTGTTTTCAATAAATAAACCCACGTATTTGTTACCATGCAGTGATAGGCTGCCACATTGTACGCATTTGAAGACCACGTTGAACATGCAGTTGAAGAGCTTAAGTCGAAACTCAGCAATGTGCATTTGAACTGTGATGAAATTATTTTGGGAGTTGACAAGAAAAAAGATCAGCAGTGAACATCAAAATGTGAGACAAATATAACCGTAGTCAAATCAGCGAAAGTGCAGTCGACGTAATGAACTCTGCAGAACAGCATCCCTCAAAAAACAATGCTTAAACAAATGACTAAATGTAACGGAACGGTGCTGGGCCATCAAACAGCCAGATTTTTTACTGTCTGAAGTCACCAGGCAGAAGCGTGCATTCAGATTTCCCACTAACTCTTGGAGCACGTTCCTGCTTTTTCAGGTGATTCCTTGCCTAAGCGAGGATATGTTTCTTGCCGACTGAAAAGAAATCGCAAGGATTGAGTGCGTGGTGAAGCTATAAGTCGTAGGATCACCAGATATACAAAACTGTTAACAATCGAGAAGAGCTCTGATTTAAAACTAAAACAATGATTCCTTGAAAAGCAAGGACCAACAAAATGGCCAAGAAATACGAGAAAGGAAGATAGTTTTATAGTACAGATCTGCCGTCGAGCCAATAGTTACAAGTTAATATCCAGCTCTGCGACTGAATGAACAGATTCCGTATTCATCCCATGCTCTGAATAGTTTAAAACAAAATTTTCCAACATGCTTCTGGCAGGCGCTTAGAACAGGGGAACCATCTGATCAAGAGGAGCGATGTAGGAAGCGTATTCCAATAACAGCCACACTTTAAATCACTTAAAATCATGTTTCTCTGGAGTGACAGCCATTGGAAGAAAAGTTCCGTGGTACTGCTTATGAATGCTAATGTTAAACCAGAGATCAGACAGTATGCTTTTCGGATCCGACAGTCAGCCACACTGGCAAAGAAGTAATTAAAATTCGGTTTGCAAGTGACAAGGCAGCATTCCAGCATGAATACACCTCGACTTTCCGATACAACTAACGAAGACCGTTCAAAAGGATCGGCAACACTGTCCCATCAGTTGCAAGTTACCTGCAAATGGTGTGCTCACTGCCTAAAATTGAGAGCATGCAGGCCTTTCGCTTTTATTTTACCTGGTAGTTTGCTAAGTGAGACCTTGCTGAAAGCCTCCTGAAATTAATTAAATACCTCCACCAGTCTTTCTTGGTAAACGAAACAAGGTACACCCTCAAAGAATCTGTTCGTCAAGCAAAATTAATTACCTTTTCTAAATTCATGCTGACTTTGTTTGATTTTACCAAAGCATTCCAAATGTTGACTTATGAAATATTTGATAACGGAATCCACCAACTTCCCAATTTCAGAAGTTAGGTTATCTGGCTGTAAGTTTCCTGTTTTATCTCCAGCTCTTTTTTTTATCACCGGGCTTACAGGTAACCTCCAGTCTATCGAAACCAGCTCAGAGTCCAACAATTCTTGATAAATGACCACCTATTTGCACAACCACTTCCTAAAGTACTTTGGAATGCACAGTAACATGCTCTGGAAATTTATTGACCTTCAATTCTATCACTTCCTCCAAATTCTTTACGAATATTGTTTTTCTTCAGTTCCTTACTAAAACCAATTCCTTTCAGAACTTCGGGTATATTATTGATGCCTTCCTTTATGAAGTCAGAGGCAAAGTATGAGTTTATTTCCTCAACCATTTTTTGTGACACGTTGTGAATTCTCCAGTTTCTGGCCATCAGAGAAAACAACTCTCGTTTCTGTGAGTTTTTTTTTTACTTACCTATAAACAGCTTTTTTTTCAATCAGTTTGTATATTCCATGCCAGTTTGTTACACCTTTGCTGACATTTAAGCTACTTCCCATCAGAGGCTTTTTTTCATTTTCCTTGCCAACTTGTATACTTCTTTGAATGTCATAGCACAGCCAATCTTCCTTTTAAATTACAGTTTGGCCACAGTCCCTCACAGTCTTGCACCAGCAGTAGTAAATAATTTCATCTACTTGCTCTTCGAGTTCCTATCGTTGTCCACCCACTGTCCTTTCTTTCAGAAATGCTTTCCAGTCCATCATAGCCAATTTCTGTCTCATGTTGTCATGATTACACTGAGATTTTTGATAGTGATCTTTGAATCAGATATGTCTTTATCCACCATGACAAAGACTCCTATAATGTTATGGCCATACATCCCCAAAAGTTCATAATTGTGCAATACCCAGTGCAAGATACGCATTTTCCTTGTTAGTTCCTCAATGTAATGGTCCGGAAAACCATTCCATGTACAATCTTGATATTTCTATTCCATGTGCATTGACGCATTTTACTCTCCGAATCTATATACAGATTAAAGTGATCCATAATTGCACATGCTCTTTTAATAAATGCATCTTCGGTTTTCTGGATAATACTATTGCTAATATTATCACTACGGTTTTGTCGACTGTTAGCCACACCACAATGACTTTTTAATGGCCCTTGGTGTTTCTTAATTCGACTCATACAGATTTGATGGCACTTGTGCTAATATCCTTCCTCAACATTTTATCAATATATTTTAGTCAACAATGCAACTCCACCAAAATTTCCAATTTGCCTTTCATTCCTAATCAATTTTTGCTCACCCTGCAGCAATGTCTCCATAATGACAACTATGCCACACATTTTTACATTCGCTATGCATTAAATCAATGAATTTGTTTTGATTATTCCGAGAATTTAGATACATCTTTTTACCCTCTCCAGGCCAGTTCCTGTTACATTTTTTTTGTATTTTTATTTGACACTGACCATTGATTTATCTGTTTATCCCTTTCTTTATCGTCCTTGCCGCATTTCCTCTTTTCCTTGATTCTCTTGACCTGAATCCTCATGGAGATTCGCGTCCTTCCCTCCTCCCCAACGACTCTGGCAAGTATCGAACCAAGAAAATCAGTCCTAGTCCTGTTCAGACGTCACACCTCAATTTTACACAGAACCCACCTCTCCCAATGTCCGAAGAAACTGAAGTCACCACCCCCCACCACCACCACCACCAGCACCTACCACCTCCCACTGCCCACTGCCCACTCCTCCGAACTGTTGACCTTTAACGTAGACCACTGAATTTGCAAAGAAAAAAAAAATCCCACTCAGCTCCAAATTCCCATAGCCTGACACCCACTCTGAGTGAAAGTAAGTCCAGGTGCACCTCTTTCACAGTTCATGCGCCAGTTCACTAGTTGAATAAACAACAATTTAAATGTTCCATCCACATTTGGCTGAAAACAGTCCGTATATCCTCCACAATAATTTGTTCCAGGAAGGATCATATTATTTAGTCTTTGGAATGTTGCAGGTATATTCTTCATTCCAAACAGCATTAATTTAATTACTTATACGGTCAACTCTTCATCACGGAATCTGAAAACTCTTTTTTCCATCTCTGATTAACGTCCTTGCCAGTATCCTTGAAGTAAACCCAGTTTCTTTGTCCCATTTTTAAAATTCATTCGAGCAATAGGAAACTAGTCAGACTTCCAAGCTGCATTGAATGTTCTATGCTTCACACATAAACATTGCAAACCATCTGCTTTTTCTATCATCGTGTCAGGTAATTGTAATCGCTGCAACTCACTTCAAGGATATTGTTCTTAAACATGATTTCAAATTCCCTTTGACGTTTCCCAAAACCTGTGGCTATAACCGATGTGATTTTTGTTTATTAGTACAACATTCCCTACATCAACTATGCGTACAGTTACTTTGATCTTCCCAACAAGCTTTCACATATATCTATATGTGATCGTAAAAATTGTTTCAGATTTTTTTTCAATTTTCCTCTAGCAGGGAATAGTAATTTAACCCAATTTCTGACGACTTTCCTCGTTGCCTGATCTAATTTGAGGATGTATTTCATTATCCTGATATAGATCAACTATTTACCTTGTTTCTGCTTTCCTTCCCTCTCAAAACATATTTTTCAACGTATTCACTTGGCACAGACAGTGAGTATACCTTGTATCTGGATGTATTATCAAATAAGTCAACGCAGTTAATTGTCTTTCAAGTTGATAATCAAATTCCCCTTCCATTCATGTTTCAGCTGTGACTGGTCATAGTAGTGATGTTTTCCCCAAAAACAAAACTACTAATTTTTGTTCACTAATCTGATTAAAGTTCTATCTCTTGCTGTGACAACTGTAAATGAGGACTTTTGAAGAAGGAAATCACTCAGTCTCTTCCTAACGTTTGGCATAGTGCCGTTTCAAAACGCTGACTTATCATTTCCCAATCATCAATGTAAGTGCCTCTCCTACGTTATGATCAAAAATTAATTCAAAGGGACTGAATTTAGTTTATTATTAGGTTTATCTGTAGTTGTAAAACGTAGAAGTGTAATTGGTAGATGCCGATCTTTCGAATAATCTTGAAAACGAGCAGTCAATATTGTCATTAAAGTTTGATGCAACCGCCCTAGCGCTCCTTATAATTCTGAATGATATGGAGTTGATTTTAAATGCTTCACTCATAAGCTACTAAAATTTCACTGAAGAATTTCCAGGTGAACTTGGATCGCTGATCTGATTGGATATCTGGAGTTAGTCCGTATCTGATTAAAAACTATAATTAACACCCTTCAGTCCTTTTAGCTGTAATGTTATAAAATGGAATGACTTCCGGGAAACGAATAGAATGATTCATTATGATCAAAAACTACAAACATTCACTTTTCGTTTTAAGAAGAGTCAAACTCAAATAATTACGACAGCTAAATTCTCTGAAGTGTAGGAATGAGTATTAAGTTCTGGTTTGATTATTGATTGATATATTTCTATTATATAACATGTGTGACATTGACAGCAAAGAGTGCCATCATGCTTCTGCTGCTCAAGCCCGTTAAATTGTTTTTGTACTCTTTCTTGAGTTTCCGTTAATCCTAAATGAACTCCTACTAAAACCTTGTGCGTTGCTTCGAAAATGTCCTTTCAACAACTCACCAATAATAAAAGTTAATGAGCTTCTGCCTGTATTTCATCAGCCTTTATGTTTAAAATTCAACATGTCCACGTTATACTTAAGCTCATAGCATTTCACTATACACTTAGATTATTTTGTTTCTTAAGCTTTGTAATCCAATAATGTATTTGTGCATCTTTCGGTTCTGCAATCTTTCCTGAACGAAAGGAATCTGCTTCATCCTCCTGCTTCATCCTCCAGCTTTTTTCATTCGTTGTCAGTCATCTGGTAAAAATGTTTTTGATACCTGAAACGCAGCATCATTATGCTTACTCTTTGGTTTCTCCTCCTCTGATCTCAAACTTTGGCTTTCTGATCTTGATATCACAGAATCAGGCAACATCCAAGGTATGCTTCCTGCAACAGCTCTGTTGTTTGATATACAACTCGATGTTCAAACAAAGCAGGCATCAATCCTAACATTGTACTAGCCATGTTATAATCCGGGATGGACTCTAACTCTGAAAACGATCATTTCTCTATTTCACCTCACCCTATTTCACCGGAATCGCCAACCATAACTAGACAAATGGAACATTCATCCTTTCATCATGAATTACACATATTGCTACCCTTTCTGTCAGTACCCTTCCAAATAGCCTCACTCAAGCACGACTGGAAATCCCCACCCGAAGTCAACGTACATATCCGTGGTCTGGCCCTTGCCAATGTTCTTTCAGGCGACGCCATATAATATCTCCACGTCCATCAGCCATAAGTATTGACCTGCGATTCTATCCCTCTTAACTTAGCCTTTGCCTACTCCACGTTCAAGACATGGATAAATCTTACCCACATTAGTGAAACAGATAAAAGATCTGGCAACTGCTTATCAGCTAACATATAAAGAGCTCCATGATCTTTTGCATCTTTTCAACATCAAATATGGCTTCCAGAATCAGTTTAATGAACCCACTAGCATCTGTCTGACTAATAATTTTCTTAAGCCATCAACTTTTTGTCTTGATGTGTTTAACTTCATTAAAATGAAAAATAGTTATGTTCCTTATCAATATTCCAACCCTCACACGATTTCCATTTAACCTGAGGCCGATTATCATCACTATCTTCAGCTTGACATCATTCGCCTGACCAACTGCGTATTTCTCTTTTCGCCAAGTTTCTATCCCTCAAACTTTCAGTTTAAGGTCAGAAAACAAACACTGGATTCCCAACTAATTCAAAATTCAGTTTTGCTGTCAGTTCTATGGATTAAACATTTTCTTCTTCCAAACGTGTCTCCATTCAATCAAGAAGAGAATGTCTGTATAATTCTCAAATAAAGCTTTTCCTAAAAAATGTTACGTTTTTGTTATATTTTGAATTCTTTATCCATGGATAAATGGATGAAGAATGGATGCATGAATTGATGGAAAAGTATGGGTAAATGGATGGATAGGTGGATGGATGGATTGATAGATGGATGACATGATGGATGGATGCATGGACAAATGCAGATTGATGGATAGACAAGTAGATGGATGGATCTATAGTTTGATGTTTGGATGTATGTATCGATGGATAGATTGATGGATGGATAATTCATTTTATTTTCTATATTGGGCTGTTGGTCAAACATTCTTTTTATCCAACTAATGTACTGGATTATTTCAAATTTTATATACATCTGAAATGCTTCCTTCCTTAAATTTCCAAAATTTGATGGAGGATGGATGGATGGATAGATGAATGGACACAGACACATCAACGGAGAGATGAATGGATAGATATATGGATGGATGGACGGATGGATGGATGGTGAATGGATGGATGGATGAATGGATGGTGCCAGGACGGATGGATTGACAGATTGATGGAAGGATGAATGGTCAGGCAGACAGAATGAAAGATAATCAGCCGGAAGAATGGGTGGATTCATGGATAAATGGATGGACGGATGTATGGATGGATTGACAAATGGTGAGGCAGAAAGATAGATGAATGGACAGATGGATGGTTGGATGGATGGATAGATGGATGGATAATCGTACACGAATGGACAGACAAGCAGATGGATGGATCCATAGTTTGATGTTTCGATGTATATACGGATGGATAGATGGATGGATGGATAATTTTTTTTTATATATTGGGCTGTTGCTCGAACATCCATTTTATCCAGTCTGTTTTTGAAATTGGGCTGGAGGTCGAGCATTGATTTTATATTTTGTCATGCATATCCACAAATACGCAAAGAACATAAACATTAATGTACTGATCTTGGTGGATGAATTGAAAGACAAAAATACATTAGAGCAGTCCAAGCAATGGCATGATGGCTTCTCAATCTGTACAAGAGTGGCGAATGATCAAGAATTGGGCATATTTTGGTGGTAGTTGCTGTGTAGTAGAACTGCCATATGTTCTTATTTTTTGTCTTTTGCCTGAAAACAAATAATTGGAAGGCAGCCTGCTTTGCTGAGATTTACATTTTTGTAGGCCTTTCTGATTTGTATTCATGCTATATTTTGTTGAATTGGAATTCCACGAAATCAAGCTTGGTGGTTTCTGTTTTGTAAAATGTCATCTCGTGAATATCCTAACTGAAATTAATTTCGACATTTCAAGCATTGGGTTTAGGAGCAGAAGAGCAATTTTGCCCCTGGATTTTTCGCACCCAGTCAATTACATCCTGCAGATGTGGATATAACGACACCGCTCCAGCAGCTTGTAGATCAAGAATCAATTCAGACCTGCTCTGAAAGTATTTAAAGATTCTCCTTCTACTGTTCGGTGAAACGTGTTTCAGAGGCAAATAAAATCATGAGTGGAACAAAAAACATCAGTTTTGTTAGAGAGGTTTTGATTACTTTCTTTGAAATCAAAACAACTTTTACGACCTTCAAACTGATCATTTTGGTATCGAGTCACTTTAGAAAAGCATTTACCTTTGTCCTTTTGTGTCTCTGTTTTGTGCACATGTAAAATTAATAATCATAATAAATAAAATATCACAATATCGATTTGGCTACCGTTATTCAAAGCCTGTGATTTGCCATTTATGGGCAAACTATGGAATGTCTATGTTATCTCCCTGATTGTGAAATCGCATTTTGGAAAGTAATAGTAATATTTTATTGTAAACGTGAGTTGATCAATAGTTACAAACGGCCATAAGAACAATAATATACGACTTAATCATTGAAGCCTAATTCGCTGTTCAAATTTATGATGGCTGATCATCCATCTCAAAGATACATTTACCCAATATAACATAATATATCCTGTTTACTTCCAACTAACGTTTTCATTTCTGTCACTTACCATTTGCCAATCTTTTAACACTCAGTTAGCCTGTTTAAATCCCCACGGCATTTGATTTCATCCACCTCGACATCATCCTCGACAAGATGTGACTATTGTGGTAGACAGAGGGGAACCAGTGGATGTGGTGGTTTTAGATTTCCAAAAGGTGTTTGGTAAGTGCCTCACAAAAGGTTGCTACAGAAGGTTAGGGTACACTGAGTTGGGGGTAAAGTGTTAGTGTGGATTTGGGATTGGTTATATAACAGGAAGAAGAGAATTGGAATCAATGGATGCTTTTCTGATTGCGAGTTGGTTATTAGTGGAGTGCCGCAGGGATCGGTGCTGGGGCTTCAACTGTTTACTATTTACATAGACGATCCGGAGGAAGGGGTTAATTAGGGTAAGAAAATTTAGTGATGATACGAAGATGAGTGCAAAAGCGAATTGCGTGGAGGGCACGGAAAGTCTGTAGAGAGATCTGGATAGGCTGAGTGAGTGGGCGACGACCTGGCAGATGGAGTATAATGTTAGCAAATGTGAAGTTATCTACTTTGGTAGAAATAATGGTAGGAGGGATTATTATTTAATGAATGAAAAGCTGCAGCATGCTACAGTGCAGAGGCCCTGGGATCCTTGTGCACAAATAGCAAAAACTCAGTCTGCAGGTGAGCAGGTGATCAAGAAGGCAAATAGAATGTTGGTCTTTATAGCGAGGGGCTAGAATATGAAAGCAAGGAGATCTTGCTGCAACTGTGTGTAGCTTTGGTCCCCTTATTTGCGAAAGTATATATTGACCTTGGAGGAAGTACAGAGAAGGTTCACCAGGCTGATACCGGAGATGATGGGGTTGGCTTATAAAGAGAGATTGAATAGACTCGGTCTGTATATGTTAGAGTTTAGAAGGCTGAGGGGGGATCTTATAGATACTTACAAATAATGAAGGGGCTAGATAGGGTAGAGGTAGAGAGATTTTTCCCACTTAGAAAGGAAAACAGAACTAAAGAGCACAGCCTCACAATAAGGAGGGGTCGGGTTGGGGGCAGTTTAGAACGGAGTTGAGGAGGAACTTCATCTTGAGGTGATGAATCTCTGGAATTCTCTGCCCATTGATGAGGTGGAGGCTACCTCGTTGAATATATTTAAGTCACGGGTAGATAGATTTCTGATTGACAAGGGAATTAAGGGTTGTGGGGAGAAAGCGGGAAAGTGGAACTGATCCACTTCAGATTAGCCATGTTCTTATTGAATGGTGGGGCAGGCTCGAAGGGCTAGATGACCTACTTCTGCTCCTATTATGTTCTTATATTTCCAAGCATTTTCAGCTGCAAAATTGCAACCATGACAGATGGTAACCAAATCAATTAATTGGTATAGACAGTGAATGCCTGGTGTTCCTATTCATTGTTGTTTTCAGCATCCCGGTTACCACATTCTGCTAAACCGAAAATTGCATCTTTATTCCTACTCTCTGTTTTTTTTTTACGTGTTGCCAGTTAAATGATAATTTGTGGGAAATATGAATTCTATATGAAAGTTGAATGTTCACTTACCCATAGCTTCACAGTCTTTTTTTGATGTTTCCAATTCTGGAAGCAGAAGAAAATACTAGGGTTAGCTATGTGCATTCCGTAAAACAGTGAAACTCGTCTTTATCAAACTGTCTTACTTCCTGCAATTTTCCAAAGTGTATTTTTCCTTACTGTGTTTTATAAAAAAACACATGTTGTCATCAGTAATAACGCTGGAATGACCAATTTAGAGTCGCACGTTTGCCTTCAGAGAGCCCTGCATTCATGTCACAAATATGCATGCTATGGTAGTTGAGCTGATGCAGGTGCTGCGAAGCTGATTACACTTGGTAACGAAAGGCACAAGTTGGGAAATATGACACAGTCATTGCATGAAACGCGCGCAAAGTCGTTCTATAATTTGATAGTTCATCTTCAGTTTATGTTACACATTACCAACTTGCAATAAATGCATGAGCACAAAATGATGCAAAATGTACAATACCGATTGGAACAAGTGAATGTAGGAAATAGTGGCAAAAGTAACTCTTTTGGCCCCATCGATTTTGTTGCATCTAAAATAAGGTGATGGCTTGTCTGTTTGTATTTCAAATTCCACATTTCCAAAGACACCCGATAACCATTGATTTCCTAACCTAACGGATATATATCCACCTTCTTCTTAAAATATTCAATTAATCAGTCTGCCTGACCTTATGATGTAAGAAGCTCCAAAGTGGCACAAACCTTTGAGGAAAAAAGTGTCTTCCTCTGCAACCAGAGACGTTTGGTCCCTAATTTTAAAACAATACCACCAAGGCTTGCACTCACCCAGATAATGAAACATTGTTTCCACATCCACTTTATCAAGACTATTCAGAATCGTTTTGACTTCAACACCTCACCGCTCACGCATTTGTACTCAGTGGGAACGAGCCCAGTCTGTCTAATCCGTCATCATAAGAAATTCTAGGAATCAGTTTAGTAAACACCTGCGGAACCGTCTCAAATGCAGTAATATCATTCCGTAATTAAGGAGACCAAAACTGCACACAACCTTCAAGTTATGTTGCATCAACATTACTCTATAAAACCGAAGTATAAACTCCCTATTTTGCTCCAGATTTCTTTTCTCTTTGACTCGAACAAGTTGTTCTCATTGAACCATTGAATGCTACGACCATTCTCCGTTTGGGTAATTACATTGTTTTTTACTCTTCCTGCCAAGATGATTTGCATTTCCCCTGTTATTCCCAATCGGCGCTATCTCGTGTCTACCTACTCAATTTATGTACACCCTTTTCATGCCCTATTCACAATCGACCTTGGTGCTAGTTGATATAAAGAAGAAAGAATAGTTCTGCCGTTATACATACATCTGATTCGTTCGCATAGCCCAAATTCAAGCTTGCATTACGTAATACACAGTGAGAGTAACATTCAAAAAAGCAACGTCACTAATCAGTTCAAACTGTTCTATATTAGGCTTACAAATATCTAGAATAGTGTATAAATAGAATGCAAGGTACTAAAAGCAAAATTAAAACAGTTGATCTATTTTTCAAAGTTCACTGAAAACCCAACAAGAAAATATGAGCAAAAATATACGTTTTGTGACTGATTTGTGTTTCGATCATTTCGTTAGCATATAATTTAACTTTACAGTGTGAATATCTTGACCTCTTCAGTACAACTCCCCTCCCATCGCCTATATTTCCATGTCCATTTCATATACCACCTCGTGGTCAAGGCTAGGTTTTTCGTACTTCCCACTAACTCTTCCGAAATTTGTTGTTTTAATTTTGTCTTAGGCTAACATGACAAATGCTCCACATGGATTGAAATGAATTCGGTTGAAATATTTCAATGTGCAGATAATTGCACGAATATGTCACAAGGTATTCATAACATGTGAAATAGGCAAAGTAAGTAATAAAGTGGATGTCTAATGCCGAAGTTGAATTGAAATTTTTAAGTATATGTACCCTTGATTGCATGATACAAAGATCAGATATGTGTTCCCTTAGGGCTGCAGAAAATCCATGAAGTATTCTAACTCTCTACTTAAGAGTGTGTTATTATTTATTATTCAGAAACCCTATTTCATTCAACTTAATGATGAGACGAGGTAATATTTAGCAAGATAAATAATGCACTGTTTAAAATATTGACCACAGCTGTGAATGATGAGTGCAATATCCGCCATGTGCATTTATTGGGATATAAATTTCAATTATTTGGCAATCCAAATTGGTGTCAGGGTACGTGACGTTTCGAAGCTACTGTTAAATATCTTATTATAAAAATGGGATGAATCAGATGTCGGAATTGATGCTGAGGTCGCATCCAAGTCACATCGATAGAAGCTGCAACACATGTGAAGCCAGTTTCAGCAATGTTTGTACTGAGTTGGCATGGTGGCACAATGGTTAGCAACCCTGCCTCACAGTGCCAGAGAAATGTGTTCGAAATCTGGCTTGGATTACTGTCTGTGTGGAATTTGCACATTCCGCCTGTGTGTGCAAACGTTTCATCCAGCTGCTCCGCTTTCCTCCCACAGTTCAAAAATGTGTGGGTTAGGTTGACTGGCCATGCCCAAATTGTTCCTTAGTGTTAGGAAGATGTCTGGGGAATTAGTTACTTCAATATGTGGGATTATTTGGAAAGGTTTGATGTCGGTGCAGTTTTGGTTGGCAGAATGGCCTCGTTCTGTATTGTTAGAACTCTATAAATTTGCACTGATAATAAATGTTGATATTTATTGCTTTGCACTCTCCGTGTTATTGTTAACCTGCGTGGATATTGGAAAATGGAAATAATTCGATCAGGAAAACGAACAGCTGTTCTTGAGGGCACTGAGATAAGTAACTGAATTATTTCTTGGGATACTGATAGAAGGCTTAAGCCGGACATTCAAAGTTCAGGAGAACTGAATAGGGCCATTGATAAGGCCAAAGTGCCTGCTGAGAAATGAAACGTTAAGGTCAGAATGGTTTTAAAAAAAGAATGTAGGGATGCCTCAGTAACACAATGTACAGTTGATATTTTGCAGATAACTGGGACAAGCTCAAATCAAAATTAACCTAACAAGTATTGATACAGGGACTCAATTGGAAACAATAAAATGGTAACTGAAATTGTTAAATCGGACATGAAAAATCGGAAATATGTTATATTAAACTGAATGCGGAAAGGTGTCTTCACTGAAACATAGGTCTGGGATACTTGCATCAAAACGCTCCTATTGTGAGTAACATTCCATAGATGATAAAAGCTAGGTTGAATGCAATACAGAGAAAAACACAGAAACATATAAACAATAAACTGGAATAGGCCATTCGGCCCTTACACCTTGCTTCGCCCATTATTATCATCATGGCTGATCATGAAATTAAATATTGTGATTTCCCTTCACGATATCTCTTTATTCCTGAAGGGGAAAGCGATATATCTAATGTAGTCTCCAAATAAGATAATATTTTGGCCACAACTACCTTCTGTGATAATAAATTCCGTACATTTACCACGTGCTGAGTGATGAAATTCGTCCTCGCCTCAGTCCGAATAGGTTTGCCCCTTTTCTGCAAATTATGGTCCCGAGTTCTAGACACTTCAATCGTCAGGAACATGTGTTCTGAAACTATTCAGATAATCCTATCAAAATTTTACAAATTTACATGAGATACCTTTTCATTCTTCTAACTCCAACGAGAATTACCCTAACTTATGTTGTCTCTTTTCTTACAACTGAAGTGATATCCCAGAAATCAATCCGATAAACTCTTGCAGTACTCCCTCTGTAGCAAAGTTATCCTTCTAGAGATAACGACACTGAAACTGCGCACAATATTACAGATTTGGTTTCACTGACACCCTATATTATTGCAGGGAAACGATTCTATTCCTATACTCAAATTCCCTCGTCATGAAGCCAGCACACAATTTACCTTCTTTACTGTCTGCTGTACTTGTACACTTACATCTAGCAATTGATTCACGAGGACACAAAGACCTCGCTAAATATCCTCGACTCTCAAAATACAGTTTTTGAATCTGTCTTATTATTATTGCTACCAAAGCAGATAAGTTCACATTTTTTTCACATTTTCTGGATCTGTGGTGCACCTGCCCACACACACAATTAAGTAATACAGAGGGTTTTCATTTTTGCAATTGTTTTCATTGTGATCAAATTTACATAAGGTTCAAAATTTATAAGGCACGGAAAATGATGGAAAAAAAAACGAAGAGGGCTAAAATAAGATTGACATTGCAGAAAAGCCCATAAGAGTGCAATGAGAAATATGAGTGTCAGCTTGGGGTTTTGAACTCCGGATATCTTGGCATTTGAAAGTTGCGGGACGGCTGATTGAGTAAGTATGATCAGGATAATATGTACTACTTTTAGTACTCAGCAGCCTTAATGTCTGATTCATAATGGCTGTGTGCTATTTTTTACAAGAAACAGTGAAGAAGAGCCCGAGAATAATTGATATAATTGATTTTAATTATCTTACAAAATGTTTAATTCAAAGAGGCTAGTCAGAAAATGGGAGCTGAAAATTGTGATGTGTTTTTCCTTCTCTGCGTGGGAAGAATTTCTAATTACAATTTCCGGGACAGGCATCTGTGCAGGGATTGTATATAGGTTTGAGGTGGTTATGCAGACAGTGGAGCATCCACTCCTGGAGTGATGGTGCACAGCAGGTTAAACCTCCACTGGTAGGATTGGATTCGGTGACACCCTTCAGAGGAAGAGACCAAGGCAGGCAGTACAGAAATACCCTGTAAACGTTGTCCTGCCAAACATACATACCGTTAAGGAAGCCCTTTCAGAGGAAAATAGCGTCAGTCAAGCTCATTGCACCATGATTGGCTCTACAGCAAAATAGATCGAGCATTCTGTTGAAATAGGATGAAAAAGATGTCATAAACAGACTTCCAGGCTGGCATGCTGCCAAATTGGTATGAAGGTAATGTATGTCTCAAAGAGGCATATTTTACCCTCTGAACGTTCTGGAGGTTAAGGGATAACTTCCAATATTTTGACCACACGAAAAATCAAGTGTCATTGGCATATGAACGAATGTAACCCTCCAAGAGGTGCAGGGAGCTTGAGGAACTAAGTCGAAAAGTAGAACTTCAAATGTTATCATCTCAGGATTGCTTCCAGTGCAGGACCAAGAAGAAAGAAGGAGAAGAACTCGGCTGAACAATATGCTGAGGGGATGTGTTTCCAATTTCTGCGAAATTGGGACCGTTACTAAGTGATGTGGGATCAATGCAACCTGCAATCTTGCAACTGCATGGAACCAGAACGGATGTCATAGCGGAAGTATTTCTGAGAGTGTTTGAGTGTGTTTACACTAAGATGGAAGGCAGCCAGAAAGCTATGCAAGGCGTTCGTGGAAAGAGAATCAAAGATGGGAAGATTAAGAAGGGAATTAAAACAAAAAGACAGAGAAATCCATGGGCAGTGTTAATCAAGTTGAACATGAAATCTAAAGGAATGTGATAGTTAAATGCCGAAAAGGCAGGCTTATTTTTTTTCTGTATTAATGTGTGTGGCATTTCTAATACAATGGATGCATTAATTTATCAAATGTGTTATCGGTGTTGTTGAGGCATGTTTAATAGGAATGGAAAGTCGGACAAAACAGAAGATCTCCTGGGGTTACATTACGGATTAACGAGAAAATTAAAGCAACAGTGGAATAAGATATCCACGCCATTTTTTGAATCTGGATGTGCAGTGATGAGGAACACCAAGGCCCAAAATGCTTGAATGGTGGTTGTTTAGAGGCGCATAAATCTTTGTGGGGTTGTGCCGTAGGTACTAAACAGAAAATAAAAGATCTGTGTGATTAAGGAAGAGCGGTATTTACGGATGCGTCCATTATGCAAGTAGGCTGGCCGAACCAAAATTCATAGCAAAACCGTGGACTGCTCCTTTAGTGTGTACTGAATGGTCTGTTGGACAAATATATCACGCAACCAAGGAGAAAACACACCAATCTAGACAAAAGAGGAATTAAAATAGGCGAGGCTCCCATTCTAATCAATGGCTATGTTGGAAATGTTCATCAAGAGGGAGATTAACCTCGTTTGTTAGAAACAAAGAAAATAGAAACAAAAGTCGGATCTTGGAAATTGCTCTGCCATTGATTACAAAAAGGGCTGCTCATCAGATTCAATGCCTTGATTCCCCTTCCCTGCTATTCTTTCATTCAATTATCATCAAAAGCCATTCTTTTTTTTCTTTTTTGAGTCCAGTTCTGTGGCCATGAGTTCCATAGTTTTATCACTCTATCAGTGATGACATTTTAACTTCTGTGCTAGTGAGTTCCACAGTTCCATCACCCTATGAATGATGATTTTTTTTCCATCATCTCAGTCGTAAAAGGTCCACCCCTTGTCAGGGCACTTACTCTTAGTTCTCTGCTTTTTCACCATCAGAACTATGATTTCCCAATCCACTCAGTCCATTCCTTTCAGATTTGCATAAGATTCCGTAGATTTCATTTCACTCTCAATTGAAACCAATTCAAATAATAATCTGCCTTTCTATTATTGCCAATGTAATCGATCATCTAACATTGAGCCGTATTAAAATGCATTTGCTATTTTTATCCATATTCCCTCAGTCTGCCCAAATCACTATGAACTCTGCATCATCCTCACATCTCCATCTGTCAACTAACTTTGTGCTAACTGCAAATTTCCTGCGAAATTTCCTACGACTTCCTACAAAACGCATCTCCAGCTCAGTAGCCTGGGCTTCTGCTCCTCTCTCCGCGATTCTGAACTTCATAGCCCACAGACCACAATCAGTAAGAATAGGCAATAACACTTCCTCCACGATCATCCTCAAAATCAGTGTCCCACGAGCTGTGTTTTCTCAGCCCCTCCAAGACTCACTTTACACACGTGACTGTTTGGCCAATTTGCCCTCCAGTGCGATTTTCAAGTTTGCTGACAACACCACGTATTGGGTCGGATCTCAACCAATGATGAGACAGATTACAGGAATGAAACAGAGAATCCGGTGAATTGGTTCAGTGGTAATAATCACTCCCTCAGTGTCAACACAACGAAGGAGATTGTCATCAACATCATGAACAGTGGAGGAGAACATATCCCCGTCTAAGTTAACAGGGAAGAAATAGAAAGCGTCGAGGCCTTCAATGTTTAGGTGTCCAGATCACCCATAACCTGCCCTGGCCCTTCCCATTCCGACACTATAGTTAAAAATTTACCAACGCCTCCACTTTCTCAGAAGAATAAGGACATTTGGCAAGCCAGCTACGACACTAACCAACTTTTACAGATGCTCTATAAAAAGCAAACTTTCTGGCTGTATCTGGAGATTGATGTTCTCCTCCTCTGCCCAAGACTGCAAGAAACTACCAAAGTTTGAGAATGTAGCCTAATGCATCACACAAACCAGACTTCCATTCATTGATTCTGTCTACAATTCCCGCTGCCTCAGCAAAGCACCCAGCATATATAAGGAGCCCTCGCACCTTGGATATTCTGTCTTTAACCTTCTTCCGTCTGCGAAAAGATATAAAGTCCTGAGGTAATGTACCAAGCGACACGAGAACAGCTTCTTCCCTACTTCCTTTAGACCTTTGAATGGAGCTACCTTGCAATATGTTGATCTTTCTCTACACCCTAGCTATAACTGTAGCATTGCATTCTGCGCTCTCTCTTTGTTTCTTTATGCTTCTTTTTTTTCCCGTATAGTACACAAGGAAAAAATATTTTCCACCGCATGCTAATTCATGTGACAATAACACGTCAAATCAAATCAAAGTATTAGGAGGTACTATACGTACTTCTCTTTTCCAAATCATTAATGTATAATATGAATACTTGGGCATTGAGTACAGACCCTTATGGTACTTTACTGGTCGCTGCATGGTAATCAGAAAAAGGCACATTTATAAAAACGTTTTGTTTTCTATCCGCTAACAATCTTCCTATCCACCGCTAGACACTATATGCAACCCTATGCATTTTAAATTTGCATAATAGTCTGTAATGTGAGACTTTATTGAAAGACTTCTAAGAGTCTAAATAAACTACATCTGCTGGTTCTCGTTGGTCAATTCTATTAGTTACATCCTCACAGAATTCCAATACATTCATCAGGTATGGTCAAAGAATTAGGATCGTGAATCAAAATAAACAAATGCAAATGCATGTGTTATGTTTCGGCTGTGCTGGATTGGACAATATTACGAAAAGGGATGTCCTTGAGAGGCAATAGGAAATGTTCAAAAAGCACATAAGTACTCCAATCCAAATTCATTCTTGTCTGCTACAAACATAAAAAGGGGGATGTTGCGAAATCATTGCTTAAAATGGCATATGTAACAATGTTGGACTCAAAGTACTGTCATCAAAATTGACCATATAAAAGAAAAGCAGACCTGAGGAATGATAACAATTTAGAATTCTGCAAAGGAGGACAAAGGCAGTGACAAAGGCAACGGAAATAAAGGATGAAATATAGTGTGAGATTATGCTTCTGGGAAGCATAAAATTGACTGCAAAATCTTCTACTTGGCATCCGAAGAGAAAACATTGGTTCAGACAAAACAAAAATCAGAAACATCCTTACATTCAGAAACATTTTGACTTTTAATGGGGGAATCAAGAAATGGTTGCCAAGTAAATTCATTCTCCGTTTCTGTCTAAACAAACAAGGATACAAATAATGTACCAGAATTGTTTGGGAACACAGATTTTCTGAGTGGAAGGGACTGAGGAATATCATTATCAGTACGGAACAGATATGAGGTATTGCCTGGATTCATTTCTGATAATGTTACTTCCTAGTGTCCTTAGGTAAGTGACCTGGATTTAATGAATGCTGTGCTCGTCGTCTTCCGAAATTAAACAAACGCTGAAGATTTCCTACAGCTTGGAAGGTAGCTAATATAGTCACGCGACTGAAAACAAAATGCAGGTAGAGACAAAACAGGGAGCTTTACATCATTCAGCCTGACAGCGGGAGTATGAACAATGTTTGAGTTTGTTATAAAAGAATTAGTTGCAGAGCACTTGGACGTGTACAACAATCGCTGAAAGGAAACATCAAGGTCCAGCAGGTGGTGAGGAAGTAAATGGTACAATCGCTTCCGGCGAGAGAGCAACCACGTACAGGAGCAGGATTGTCTTGCTAAATTTATGAAGAGCCTCGGTGAGACCAGACTTGGAATACTGGGTGCAAATTTGGATTCATAAGCAGATGAGAGATGCTATGGAGGGAGTGCAGCGAGAGTTTAACAGATAGATTACTGGAATAGCAGGCTGAATAACAAGAAGAGATTGAGTTGGTTAGAATTAAATCCGTTAGAGCTTGGAAGAATGGGGGGAGGACATGGTAGGGAATCTCAAAGAACCTCCTAAATTTCAAACAGGACGAGGCAAGCTGGACTCAGGAAGGGTGTTCCCTATCAGTGTCATACACAGAAACAGTGGTAAAGGGGGAAATTATTAACCAGCTAATAGGTGGAGGGCAGAACAAGTAAGGCATGGAAGCTCCAGCAGCAAAGCATAAAATAATTCTTAAAACAGAAATAATAATCTAATGAAATAAATAGTTTATAATTTACACATATGTGGATGCGATAAAAGAACTAAAAAGAAACAATTATAGTTTTAAAATAAATATGCTGGTATTTTAAATGTGTCTTGGTTATTGAAAGAACCGCTGTTCATTTCAGCCAAAAGGATTTTACTGCATGGAATGATGGTAAAAGCGAAGAGTTCACAATCAAAGGCCTGAGAATTTCAGTGGTTATCAAGTCATATCAGAAAATTTCTGATAAGGGGATACATTTTGCAACGTAATAAAGTGGTTCGGTTTTTACCCAGACAAAGAACAGATGTGTCCCTGGACGCGGGAACAGATATCGATCTAGGTTGGCCGTGAGCCAACGTGAAATCCACTTTGACCTCAAGGCAGTATTTAGTGCAACCAGGCAAAAGGAAAATACTTCAACGAGTGAGTGCGTATCAATATTGTATGTACAATGAAATGTCATTATGCTGGATGGTGCAAAGCGGGTGACAGTACTTGACAGTAACTTACATTGGTGTGTACATTATAAATATAATTGATTTTAAGCTAATATAAGGCGTGAACTATAGATAAGAAAAAAACTATGATTAATGCTTTTAATTTTGTATGTCAGAATCATTGCAGAATTCCCTTCGCTCTAATTCAGAGTTACTTTAGCCTTAGATGGTCTCCACGCTTAAATGTTTGTTTTGTTTATATTTTAAAATAAATAAAAATTATATATTATGTATTTATACAATGATTCTTGCCGCGTGCGTTTTGCATTGTTGAAGTTAAGACAGAAGCAGCCATCTCAAATTACCCCACAACAGAGGCTATCATTTATGCACAGGGTAAGCCATTCTTGACTGAGTTGTGATTTCTTGTCCCAGAGTGGTGGACCTATGGAATTATCTGGCACAGAAAGCAGTTGACACTGATACATTGTAAGTTTTAAGGGAAAGTTAGATATACTCTTGCAGCTGAAGGAATCAATGGCTATGAATGGAGGCGTGGACTGAGTGACATGTAAGCGTGCATATGTTACTGAATTAACCATGATCATAGTGAATGGCGGAGCAGGATCGAAGAGGCGAATGATCTTCTGTTTTTTTTTTCATATGTGTATGTGTGTGGAAAGCATTGGTGTATCGTATATGACGGTGAGGACAGGTAACAGAGAGTGTTATTTATCGACACCTGATGAATTAATCAGTAACATTGAGATTTCCATTGCACAAAATAACCGTGTCCAGAAATTGGCAATTTAACAAATGCACGCCTAAGTGTAAATTCGTAATTGCTAATCAACTGAACATGGTCATTATTTGAAAGTCTCATAGTATTTGTTTTACAGTTTGTTGTTCGAAAATGGCGAAGACTTAAAGCAATGTTAGTTAAATGTCCTTACCCTTCTCTTTGTCTTTGACTGTTTCCTCTGTTTTTGCAAGCATGTAAAAATGTAGCATGACTTTAACAGTGGAACAGGTTCTCGTACATACATGTGGACATGATGGTGACAGAAATAAGTGAAGAAACGCAAAAATGTGTCTGTGTGTGTGTGTGTGTGTATATATATATATATATATATATAGACACACACACACACACACGCACACACGCACACACACACCCCAAACTGCTTAAGCGCAGAACTTGAATGAGGCTGGCAGTTTGCACATTAGTATGTATATTAATGGAGTTTGAATGCAACAATTCATTGTTTGACGCAACTATGGTTTTAAGGAAGTATCAAACAGTTTTACACGAATGGTATTCCTGTTAGATTATTAATTTGTATGTTATCCCTACTTCTGCAGTGGTTATAAATCATCTTTTTTTTATTGTAGATAATATTGCATACCTTATTCATGATAGTAATCAGTCGAATATATGTAGGTGGATTCTATTGAACCTTTGCTGTCTGCT
Source organism: Sphyrna mokarran (assembly GCA_024679065.1). NCBI lineage: Eukaryota > Metazoa > Chordata > Chondrichthyes > Carcharhiniformes > Carcharhinidae > Sphyrna > Sphyrna mokarran. The sequence goes on from JAGIQG010000009.1 coordinate 101,245,041, forward strand.
GGTTTAGCAAATGATGGTGATGGAAACGAATACATTATGTAAACATTACCTGTTGATTTTAGCGAATTCTTCAGGTCTTCAATTTCTGCGCAACAGAAGCAATATCACAATATTTCAATTTAATATTACATAAAATGTATTAAGTCCTTTGCGGTGACATTTGCATATCTTTTGGAGAAAATGCGCAGGGGATTTGACATGCCATTAATGAGTGAAAAGGAGAAGAGTGAGAAAGAACAAGGACGTTCAGTTTAATGTTTTTACTATTGGACACAGTTTAAAGTCTTCAAAATAATCCAGGCAATATTAACTCTCCACTGATATGACAGGTCCGGATTTACAAAACTAATGTAAATTAAGTAATCTGATACACGTAGGGCTGCATTTAAACATAAAATATGGTGCCAAAAATAAGGGTTCCCACCACTACATTATGATTCTTCATTTAAATGAAATATGCATATGGACCATATTCGACATAATTTCAAATTCCTAGTCCGAAAATTTTTATGAAGCTCCAGTCAGATAACAGTGTCAGACAACAAGTCAAGCAGAACATAACGCTTATTGTTCATTGGAATTGTTTTTTTTTCGTTTGGATAGGGGCAAGCACGGTAGCATAGTTGTTCGTACTGCTGCTTCACAGCTCCAGGATCCTGGACACGATTCCGGACTCGGGTCACTCTCTGTGTGGAGTTTGCATATTCTCCTCGTCTGCGTGGGTTTCCTCCGGGTACTCCGATTTCCTCCCACAGTCCAAAGATGTGCGGGTTAGGTTGATTGGTCATGCTAAGATATTGTCCCTTAGTGTGCAGTGATTCGTAGGATAGAAGAATTATTGCGTATAATATGTAGGGATATTGGGGTAAGGCCTGGTTGGGATTGTGTTTGGTGCAGACTCGATGGGCCGAAGGGCCTGTTTCTGCACTGTAGTGTTCTATGAGGGAAAATGCAGACATCAAAATTGGCTCAACAAATAAATTTGGAATTTCGAAAAACAAATTAATAAAATTAAATTTTGTGTTATTGTTATCTTTTCGGAACATTTACTTATCTTTAGCATTTACCTTTGTTTTTGTCCTTTTCTGTTTTTTATGAACATACAAAATAAGTATGTTAACATTAAATAAAGTCCAAATCGATCAGATATCTAACTCCTCATTACGTCTAACTAGTCATGAATGTGGACATCAGAATAAATTCAATTTTGAAGATTCTGTATGAAAAGGGTAAGAATATTAAAAATATGAATCAGACCTTTGATCTTGTACTGTCATTCACTAAGATGGGGGAAGATCGGACACTGATAACATTTTCCCGTCTCTCCCCTGGACATCTATGGCCTCTTGTTTCAAAAACCCACCTGTCTTAGTCTTTTTTTCTCTCAATTATCAACTCTCTGGAACAGAGAATTATAAATTCACCACCATCTGAGGGATGGAATTCCACCTCATATGTTTCTTTTCAAACAAGAAACATGTTTTTTCTCTGTTTTCACTAGAAAGATCGTTTTTATCTTTCTTATTCTGGATCGCACGTCACTACTTCATTGCCCTTACAAAATTCTGTCTACATGTCTGCATTAGTTCCAAACGATAATCCACAGATTTTCTCTACCAGTTCTTCGAATCCATCTGTCTGGTTTTCTGTCCAATTTGGCAAAGACTTACCTAAGTTGGGAGTGGGGTGGTGAGGAGGTAGGGGTCGGTGGGGGCACCAACTTTAAATTTAGGAAATCAACAAGAGCAAAGCAGTAAACTAATAGATCTTAGCAGAACTTATTGTGAGAAAAGGAAACACTTATCATGGGATCGTGGTAACAAGGGCATAGCAACAATAGCAATTCATGGTAGATATAAAATTACTACCATTGAAAGAGCAGAATGTTAGCATTGGAAAGTATCAGCGACAGAATCGTCAATTTCAATTTCGAATTAAAGGGCACATTAAACCATGGACAGTTGGCACTACAGGGGCGTATATGGATGGCACTGTGGCAAAGTGGGTAGCACTGCTGGCTCACATCTCCAGCGACCTTAGTTCTCGGATTGGGCCATTGACTTTATGGAGCTTGCACAATCTCGCCCTATCTGCATGAATTTCCTGTGGCTACTCTAGCTTCTGTCCACAGTCTAAAGATGTGCGCGTTAGGAGCATTGGCCATGCTAAACTAGGGATATCGAGGACTTGGTCAGGAAGAAGCGGGAGGCGTACGTTAGATCTAGGCAACTGGGGACAGAGACAGCGCTGGAAGAATATAGAGAGTGTAGACGGGATCTTAAAAGGGGTGTCAGAAAGGCAAAAAGGGGCCACGAGATGGCTTTGGCAGGTAGGATTAAGGAAAATCCTAAGGCATTTTACTCCTATGTAAGGAGCAAAAGGATGGTTAGAGGGAAGATTGGACCTCTCAGGGACAGAGGAGGGGAACTATGCTTAGAGCCTGAGGGAGTGGGGGAGATCTTGAATGAATACTTTGCGTCGGTATTCACGCGGGAGAGGGGCCTGATGTCTGGTGCCGGCTTTGACGAATTTGAGGACCCGTTAAAGGAAATAACCATTACGAGGGAAAAGGTGTTGGGGCTTTTAGGCAGCATAAAGCCTTATAAAGCTCCGGGGCCTGATGGCATTTACCCCAGACTGCTAAGGGAGGTGAGAGATGATATTGCTGATCCTCTGACGCAAATCTTTGTCTCTTCTTTGGACACAGGTGTGGTCCCAGAGGATTGGAGGATAGCAAATGTAGTACCGTTGTTTAAAAAGGGTCAGAGGGATAACCCAGGGAACTATAGGCCGGTGAGCTTGACTTCAATTATAGGTAAGCTAATGGAGAGGATCCTCAGAGACAGGATGTATGAACATCTGGAGCGCTGCGATCTGATCAGGGATACGCAGCATGGCTTCATTAAGGGGAGGTCGTGCCTTACAAATCTAGTGGAAGTTTTTGAAGAGGTGACAAAAACGTTGATGAAGGACAAGCCGTTGATGTCGTCAACATGGATTTCAGTAAGGCGTTTGACAAGGTTCCTCATGGTAGGCTGATCGAAAAGGTGAAGGCGCATGGGATACAGGGCGAGGTATGTAGATGGGTTGAGAACTGGCTTGGGAGGAGGAGACAGCGGGTAGTAGTAGAAGGCTCTTTTTCCAACTGGAGGTGTGTCACTAGTGGTGTGCCACAGGGCTCAGTACTAGGACCTCTTCTATTTGTGGTTTATATAAATGACTTGGAAGAGGGGGTAGGTGGTGTGATCAGCAAATTTGCTGATGACACTAAGATGCTTGGATTGGCAGGAACTGAGAAGCAGTGCCAGGCAATACAACAGGACATAGATAGGCTGGTAGATTGGGCAGATAGATGGCAAATGGAATTTAGTCTGGATAAATGCAAGGTGATGCATTTTGGCCGGAAAAATGTAGCGGGGAGTTATAGGATAAAAGGTAAAACTATCCGGAGTATAGAGATGCAGAGAAACCTGCGGGTGCAGGTTCACAAGTCTCTAAGGGTGTCAGTACAGGTGAAGAATGTGATAAAGAAAGCGTATGGTATTATAGCTTCATAGGAAGAGGTATAGAATACAAGAGTAGGAGTCTAATGTTGCAAGTGTATAGAACGTTAGTTAGGCCTCACTTGGAGTACTGCGTCCAGTTCTGGTCGCCTTACTACCGGAAGGATGTGGAGGCCCTGGAGAGAGTGCAGAGGAGATTTACCAGGATGCTGCCTGGTATGGAAAGGCTGTCTTACGAGGAAAGATTGAACGCACTGGGGTTGTTTTCCCTTGAAAGACGTTGGCTGAGAGGGGATCTATTAGAGGTATATAAGATTATGAGGGGTATAGATAGAGTAAATGGTGGTAAGCTTTTTCCACCATTAGAAAAGGATAGAACGAGGGGTCACGGCCTTAGGGTGAGGGGGGCTATGTATAAGACGAATATTAGAGGGCAGTTTTTCACACAAAGGGTAGTGGGGGTGTGGAATGCACTACCGAGTAAGGTGGTGGGAGCAGGTACGCTAGGGTTGTTTAAGCGTCTCTTGGACAGCCACATGGGCGGTCTGCAGATAGAGGGATATAGTAGGACTGTTTAAGTATCCTATTTGTTTCCACAGGATGTTCGGTCCACCTTGTTGACCAACAAGGGCATGCATGCGGCAGGTCGTGTGAGAGCTGCTCTTGGATGTTGCTTCAGGAGTGGCTTAGTGCTTCACATCGTTAGTGTATGCTTATACTGGACCATCTGATGGGCACCATGACAGCTCAGGGACTATCGCTGTTGCTGTGCAGACACATGGATTTGGGCCTGTGTCTGCGGGAGTTTGCGCGTTCTCCCCGTGGCTGCGTGGGTTTTCTCCGGGTGCTCCGGTTTCCTCCCACGTCCCAAAAATGTGCTCTTAGGCTGATTGGGTAACAAATTGGTCCCTATATGTCATTAAGACATTAGGACGGCGGCGCGGGCTCGTTGGGCTGAAGGGCCTGTTTCCAGTGCTGTGTTGCTCTTTGTTCTTTGTTCTTTGTTCTAAATTGCCCCTTAGTATCCAGGACGTAACGATTAGAGGGATTAGCGGGATAAGTGTGGGGGGTCAAATGAATAGGGTCCATATAGGATTGCTGTCCATGCAGACGCGATGGGTCAAATGGTCTCCTTCTGCCCTGGAAGAATTATATTACTCTGTAATTCTATTCTATGGTCCTGAGGCATAAAGCGCATGTTTCTTTTTACCACGTCTATTTCAAATTACACGTAACGCTTTATTCACAATGTGTGCAGTCAATTTCCGCAATGAGTGAAGTACTTCGATTAGCGTCTACTCCATCACGTCCCTTTTAGAAGCATAACCGTTGAAATATGAATTGCTGTCACTGCGATTATAAACAGAATCCCAAAACAATGTGTATAAGGCAACCCCCTGGTCGCATCATTCAAATCGTAAAACTTCGCTTAACTATCTCAACGCCAGTACTTCCCACCCTCACAAAGGAACTAAAACGGTACACAATTATGTGTGTGCTCTAACCATTAACCTGTAGAATTTCGGAAACATGTGATCTCTATGTTCCTTGCCAAAAAGGCTAAGATCTCGTCTTCCTTTTTATTTAACGTTACTGTTCCGTACGCGAGGTCACTGCTATCACTTGAACAGTAACAGTTTGCCTTTACTATTTAAATATTCACTTATTTCATTTTGTTCCTGATTAAATAAATAGTCTAAGCTTTCCACCGTTTACAATATCCCTCACGGTTGCCCATACAATCAATCCAACAATGTTGTTCTGTGAACACGTTCCAGCCGTCTTCTCCCTAAGATTAGAAATTCCTGCCTGAGGTAGACGAACATTTCAATGGCCCCGCGAGGCTTCCCATGGCGGCAGATGGGTGATCGGGGGCGGGGGGTGGGGGGAGGACTGGAAAATTATGCCTTTTATGTGTTCCTCCCAGCTCTGTTTTCCATCTGCCTTCGAAACATCAGCAAACGTGCTATGCTATGCTTATCTCCTTCATCCAAATTATGTCTATAGATTGCAAGTAATTGAATCCTCAGTATGAAGAGCTGGGACACCTTTAAACTTGGATAAGCATACCAAGTTATCTGAAAATGTTTACCAAACGAGAGAATCTGTCTAACAATTCCGTTAGAGCGAAGTAGATATTAAGACAATATTTTTTCCAGTGATTGTACGCTCCTTTCTCAAAGTAGTTAGTTTATTCTCAATTCCATTACTTTTGCTCACCCAATTTAGTGCAATCAGTCTTTGTTCTGTCAAGTTCTGCAAAGATAAACAGATTTATGATTCAACAAAATTCTTCATGAAATTTATATCGGTGATCGTTCAACTTACTTTGATTTTGCTTCATTTACCCCCTTAATGTTTATTTATTTAAATTTATTTTCCTATTTAGGGAAACACTCGCTTGTTTAACTGGACATTGATTCATCAACAATGACCTCCAATTATCCCGAATCAGTGCCATTTAGAATTCAACTTTGGTATAACGCAACGTGAACAAGCTAGCTCAAGTTAAGAAGATTCATGTAATGCATATATGGGATGCCGTATTGATCAATGATGGGAGATGCAGCCGAAGTTTAGATGCATGTGAAGAGCAACATGACATTGCCCGAACAAAGAGATGCTGAAATGAACGGATCAGGTGCTAAATTCAATCGCGCATGTCACCTCAACTCTTACATTCAGCTTATATTTTATATATTTGGAATTCAGTAATACAGCACGGAGGTGTGTAGAACGGGGGAGTGTTTTAAGGCAGCTAAGTGTAAAATTTATTCAGTGTGAAAATGCCCCCAATCATTAGGGTATTCCATGCGTCAATAAATTAGAGATTATAGTTAGCACATTAATACCGGGGCAAAAAGTTAGTTTGATTTTGGGAAAAAGAATATGTGTTAGGTGAAACTCCAAGTGCTAGTACCCTCAAACATCTGGTACCCTCAAACATCTGCGTTTTCACGTGCTATCAAAGTTGCTTTGTTTAGGGCTTGCAGCGAATATGCCAAAATGTACATGTCGGTGTCACAAGGCTTTGGTGGTGATAGGTATGAATGCTTAAGACTGGGTAGAATTGAAGTATAGTTTCGACGTGTATTATGACAGGCCTATCAAACATTGATGGAGCAGCCCATATCCATGGATCTGAAGGGTATTCCGTCACATTGCTGACTCGTGACTTGTATATAGAAGGAGACAAAGAAAACTTTTTTTGAATGTTGTCACGTGGGTTTTAATGATTGCGCTGCCCTGCGCCCGCTCGGCGAAGGGCACGAGTAGTGCAAGTGCAAAGGTTTCAGAGTTCGTGGCCTTTTCAATATGCAGTGCCTTCCGCTGATTCAAGGTATCATGTACACTGGATCAAACCGGCTCAAATTTGGCATCTGTAATGCTGGAAATTTCCCGACGAGGCACTCCACACCTCAAACTGAAGATTTGTACAAGTGACTCAACTTTATGTTTTGCATCTATTTGAGGGGCTAATTCATCATTAAACTCTTCATGTATGGGCAGTCCTCACCTATCGAGTGTTGTTTTACTCTGCAGCACCATTCACGATGGATGTGAGAGTATTTTAGAAGTCAATTCTGTTTCTTATATAGAGCGCTCGCTTCGTGTAAATGCATTATTCATGCAATTGAGATAGGGTTGATAGAATATGAACTTACTGAATAAAAAATAAATTGATGGCCAATCTTGGAGCCTCTTGCTTTGTGCAAAACCAGGAGTGTAACTTCCACTGGGACTCATAGTGTAGACTGCGAACTAAATGCACTCTGCATCCGTATAAAAGAGTTGTTAACGAAAGCTTTGATGAAGGAAGTTGTGCCTCCGAGGACTTATTACAGTGGTGATGAGGGAAAGGGAACGGAGCTTGCTTACTACCGCCTGCGGTACATTGAGGGTAAGGCATTGCCTGGCAAACAAGCCTCTATTCGGGAAATTGGATTATTGTTTTTTTTTACCCTGCTGTGCAAGACTGGGTTCAATATGTAGGACGGATCACATTTTGTTTTGGAGCCAACGCCACAGTCCCAGATGAAAAACAACGGCTCATTTTGCTGAATGCTTGTGGGCCGGCAGCTTTCACTGCTAAACGCAGTTTAAGATTTCTGGAAGCGCCGGACACAAATATCTTTCAAGAATTATCAGACTTAGTAAAAGAGTATCATGACCATAAACCACTTTTGACCGTGCGAGAGTACCAGTTTTACTCAGCATGCAAGAGACGGGAGAGTTAGTCACGAATTTCCTAACGAGATTAAGATGATTATCAGAGATTTGTGTATTCAGCTTGTCGTTGAATGAGTTGTTCCGACAGGGTTTGACGTGCAAAAATATAATAAGTCCATACATAAACGTTTGTTGGGGGAGGCCGAGGGGGACATCAAGCAAGCAATCCCTCTGGCTTTGCCTCTGGGAAAAAAAGTGAGCACAGCTCATGAGTTACACAATGTTCCGATGAAAGTAGACAACCACATCAATTCAACTGAGATAAAGGACAACTACAATGGGGCCGGCAACTATATAGCCGCTCTCAACAAGGATTCGGATAGTAGGGAACCCATGTCCACTCAGTAAAACATACCTAAACAAGGTCGAATTAGAACGCGGTAGACAACTGTCCCTGCCGAGCTCTGCCCGGTAGAATATTGCAACAGTTGCCATTATTTTGAGTCGGAGAAGGAAAGCAAAGTTCCCAAACTGACAATTCTGCGCAAGAACACGTAAGTCTGGATCCAAGAGAATGCACACCCTGGTAACTACACCTACCTCTGACGAGAAACCTCGACTTTGCATAGCAAAGAACAGATCTGAACCTATTAAGCTATCCATAAAATTGAACGGTCGTCCACTATTAATGGAGGTTGACACAAGCACAGCCAGATATATGAAAGGGTAAACAGTGTTCAACAAAATGTGTACTAGACCCCCGACTCTCATCCCTAACCGACAACGCTGAGGATTTATACAGTGGAACCACTGAGGAAGTTCGGCAAAACACATGTGCCCGTTCCTTAGAAAAATAATTGGTGCGATTTACCTTGGTGGTGTGCAAGAATCTGGACCAAGCATATTGGAGGATAATTGGGTGAGGACATCCAACTCGACTGGGTAAGTATATTCCAGCTCGAAAATAGCCAATTGAGTGAAGTCCTGTGGAAATACTCAGACGTCTTTTTTTTTCAGGAAGGAGTATGAACAATTAGATGAGTAAAAGTGGCATTACATATCACTGTAGTCCCAAAATTCAGGCCGGATGTACCATCCGCATTTAAGGAAAAGGTCGATATGGAAAAGAAAAGATTGATGCGTGAAGGCATAATGAACCAGGTCCAGTTTGCAGAGTGGGCGGCGCGCAGTATGTATTTTCCAACGGTGGACGGTTCAGGTAATTTTTGCAGACAATAAACAGAAATAAATCGCTACTTGCAACTGGATCAATACCCAATTCTCCAGGTTATGGATCTATACACAAAGGTGGCAGAAGGAATCCTATTTTCTAAACTAGATATGAGTCATGCATATCTACAGCTGAAGCTGGGCGAAGATTCACAAAAGTTGTGTCCAATCAACACACCGAAGAACTTTTTGAGTTTGCAAGGTTACGCTTTGGGGTATCGTGAGCCTCAGCAATATTTCAGAAAATGACGAAAAACAAAAAAGAAGTCTTGTTTAGGTGTGATTTATCGAGGGCAGAACACTTGCAGAACCTGGAGGAAGCCCTTAGAAGATTTTCAGCTGCATATGTGACCCTAAAGAGGGAGAGATTTTTTTTCAGCACCGCAAGTAATGTTTCTGGATTATAAAGTCGAAAAGCCAGTCCTACAATAAAAATGCCCCCAACCCCAACACAATCCAAGATTTATGGTTCTATTTTTTAGGGCCGGTGGCCTAAAATTATTGGAAATTTGTACATAACAGAGTCTTCATTTGAGATCTCCCTGCACCAGTTACAAAAAGAGGGAGAAGCCTGGGAATGGTTTGTCTTCCAATGCCGAACATTCAAGCAAATCAAACAACAGCAGCCCTCAGGAAATACTTCAGTGCATTATAACCCCAGGAAAGAGTTGGTGTTCACTTGAGATGTGTCTCAAAATGGTATTGGCAGAGTTCTGGCATACAGACAGAAAAACGGAAAGCGGCGGAAAAAATAGCATATGCATCCACGACACTAGCCATAGTAGAACAAACGTACACCCAGATCAAAATTTGTAATTTTGTAATTTTCGCATTAAAGAAATTCCATCAGTACTTATAGGGGTGGAAATTCACGATCATCACTGATCATACGCCGCTGCTAGGTCTACCGAAGGAGGATAAAAGCATTAGCCCGGATCCGGTGCTAGATATTATTACTGGAAGCATGCCAAAATGAGCTGTAGCACCAGCTGGGAACTTGTGTGGCAAACGCCTATGCCCCAGATAGGCTTCGATTACCAGACACACCACCGCTGATACCCAGGGTAGAAGAAACGGTGATGACACAGAACTTACTGGTTTCCCTTCCTGTAGCCGCACAACATACATTTGTGGACACAAGAGGATCCACTGTTAGCAAAAGTAAAACATCTGATCCTAATTGGTGAAATGGAAAGACTAGTCCAGTCACAGTTCTAGCCCTATTGGAGCAGATATTGTGAATGACTGGATAATCTTATGGAGGGGATGTCCAGACCCAAGACATGGCTATCAGGGCATACTGGCCGAATTGTTTCATGGGATACCCTGGACTGTTCAAAATAAGATGCTGGCCAGAAGCTATATCTGGTGACCGGACCTGAACACAAATATAGCAACCTTGGTGGTTCAAAAGAACATAAGAACTGGGAACAGGAATAGGCCATCTGGCCCATCGAACCTGTTGCACCATTCAATAAGATGATGGCTGATTTCTTTGTGGACTCAGTTCCACTTATCCGCCATTTACCATAACCCTTAATTCCTTTAATGTTCAAAAAGTTACCTATCCTTGCCTTAAAAATATTCAATGAGGTAGCTTCAACTACTTTACTGGGCAGGGAATTCCAGAGATTCACAACCCTTTGTGTGAAGAAATTCTTCTCTCAGATCAATGTTAAATCTGCTTCCCCTTATTTTGAGGCCATGACCGCTAGTTCTAGTTTCACCCGCCAATGGTAACATTTTCCCTGCTTCTATCTTACCTATTCGCTTCATAATTTTATATAGTTTCCATAAGATCTCCCCGCATTCTTATGAATTCCAATGAGTATAGCCCCTGTCTACTCAGTCTCCCCTCATAAGCCAACCCTCTCAACTCCGGAATCAACCTAGTGAATCTCCTCTGCACCCATCCAGTGTTAGTATATCCTTTCCCAGGTAAGGAGACCAAAACTGTACACAGTTCTGCGTGTGTCTCTCTAGCACCTTATTCAACTGCAACATAATTTTGCTGTTTTTAAACTCCATCCCTCCAGCAATGAATGATAACATTCCATTTTCCTTCTTAATTACCTGCTGCACCTGCAAACCAACTCCTTGACATTCCTTCACAAGGACTCCCCCGTCCCTCCACATAACAACATGCTGCATTTTCTTTTTACTATTTAAATAATAGTCCATTTTGCTATTCCTACTGAAATGATGACCTCACATTTACCAACATTGTATTCCATCTGCCAGACCCTCAGCCACTCACTTAGACGACCTATATCCCTTTGCAGACTTTCATGTCCTCTGCACACTTTGCTCTGCCATCCACCTTAACATCATCTACAAATGTTGACACACTATACCTGGTCCCCAACTCCAAATCGTCTATGAAAATCTTAAACAGTTCTGGTTCCAACACTGACCCTTGAGGCATACTACAATCACTTATCTCCAACCAGATAAACACTCATTTACCACTACTCTTTGTTTTCTGTTAACCAGTCGTCTATTCATGCTAACACATTACCGATAACACTATGCATCTTTATCTTATGTAGCAGTCTTTGGTGCGGCACATTGTCAAATCCCTTCACGAAATCCAGATACACCGCATCCACAGGCTGCCCATTAACCACCGCACATGTAATCTTCTCCAAAAATTTCACCAATTCAGTCAAAGATGACCCTCCCTTATGAACCCATGCTGCGTCTTGCCAATGAGAAAATTAATACCCATTGGATATAAATCCAATTCAGTTCAGTACCAGGAATGCCAACAAAGGCAGTATATGTCACCTGCAGCCTCGCTGCACGCGTGGGAATGGCTAGGTATACCATGATCCGGCTCTCACAGCTCCAATTATGGGGAACATTTTGTTTTGGTAATCGTGGACGCACCCTCAAAATGATTGGACATCTACAAAGTGAATTCAGCAAATGCAACGATAACCATCGAGAAGTTGCACACCATGTTTACAATACAGGAAATTCAGGAAATATTCGTCTCAGACAATGGATCGGTTTTCACCAGCTAAGAATTCAGCAAATTCATAAAGCCGAATGGAATTTGACACATCAGGACAGCACTGTACCGCCCAGTGTCAAATGCGCTTGCAGAGAGCAGTATAGACATTAAAAGCGTTGAAAAATAGCCAGTCATTGACGGTAAACTCCCCTTCAGGCCATTTGATTAAAGGACAACCCCACATATCACCGCAGAAATAGCTCCGGCGGATGTACAGATGGGCAGCTTGCTGTTCCCAAATATGGGGTGGGGAGCTATGAAAAAAATGTCAGAGGCAAAGTGTAGGAGCCACAACAACACTCGACAAGAGAAATACTTCTACATTGGTGAAGAGTTCAGGGTAAGGAATTTCTCAGATTGACTCGCATGAATAGCGGGAGTGGACGAGTTCATGACAGGGCCGGAATCCTATCGGATATGCGTGGGCGAGACTCTGTGAAGAAAACACCTGAACTAGGTGCGGGCTTCGAATTCGGCACCTGTTGTCGAACCGATTCGGCCCAGCAGATCGAAAGGAGTCTTCGCCGAAGGGTCAGCCAGGTGTCTCCAGCACCCATGGTGGGAACCTCGGAGTCCGAAATGGATACCGTGGACGAAGTAGGGGCTGCTCCCCTACCATCGGAGGAAGTGGGCGAACAAGCTCCTACCCACCTCTCCCCACTCCCCTCACCCCGGAATAGACAGGCATAAAGCCAATACACCTTCCAAATTTAGAGGCAGAATTGGAGTATCCGATCCCAGTGCGAAGGCGGAGGAAAAGACCCTTGAGAGAATGGGCTGCGCGGGTTCTTCAGACTAAGGGGGAATGGGAGGAGCCTAATGACTTTAATCACGCAATTGATGTGAACCTGTTGGAATATGAATTCCTTGATGAAAAGCCAAATTGATGGACCAATCAGGGGTCTTTCCACTGTGTACTTAAGCAGAATTGTTAGTTACTCGTGTCGACTAATAACCGAGAACTCTGTATGTTATTGTGAGTGTTGCAAATAAAGAGATTTGTGTCATGGTTGTTCTGTTTCTGGGGACTTATTACCCTATTTACTAGGTGACTAATTCGGTGTTGTAGATATAGCAAATCGGTCTCTCATTTGTTGGTATCCTTGATGTAGGCTTCTGGTATTCGCTCCTGCATTCCTCCTTGAGCCAAGTTAGGCCCTGTAGCTTGCTGGTAAGGGTAGAATTGTGCCTATATATTACCGCAAGATTTTATGGCTTATCCCTTCTTAGGATGCTCAGCTATGTGTTTCTGAATGTTTATTTTTTAATTCCGATTGAACCATTAAAATATTGCAATGTATTTTAATATTAACCTACGAGTGATATTCAAAGCTACGGTGTGGTGGCAACTCGTTCTGATCCGGTGATCTCAGAGTATCTGCTGAAGACATACTGGAAACCAAGAGTTAAAGTAAGATGTCTCCTTTCCTGCTCCACATTTAGTTAGGTCCCTGCTATAATTTTAATCCATTAAATATGATTATTCGAACTTGATAGTATGGGCAGAATGACACTAATGCGTCAGTCTTTGTGATACGCTATTAATACCTCAACTGAAGGACAATCTGAGCTTTATTTTATTTCCTCTACGTTCAAAATTTTAGATCACTGGGGGATGGCGAAGGTGGCGTTTGACAGGATTTCTGCACGAGGTAATGAGCACGTCCTGATGGCACGAGGCGTTATGAGGTCTGAAACAATTGTTGCTGAATTAAAAGACAACTGCATCGCGGACTGTAGACTTTCTTCCCACTCTGATGCGACTGTTCTTCTGGAGGATCGAGACGTAGTCAGGAAGAGCAATGGGACATCATCTGTGAAAAACGATTCTGTTAGGCTCCTGCTTTTCTAGTCTGAGGACAGCAGTATCAATTTTGGTACAAGGTTGCTGTATTAAAATATAGGAATGACGTGAGTTTGGACAGGGCTGCATATTCCGTTCGTTTTTTTCTGTTGCCATGTGATCCAGCCAGTTGCATTTATTATGCACTTTCTAACGGTTTGCTACATAACTTGCTTAACTGTCAGAGAGAATTTCGGGGTCAAACGTATTACTCTGGGGTCATTTGTGTGACATACCAGGTAAGGCAACAGATTCCCTTCCATAAAGGACAACAAGAAACCCAATGGAATTTTACGACAATAATTTCATTGTGATGATCAAAAACTTAATATTAATATTTACTTCATTTTGTATGCTAGGATTCGAAGCTGTCTGGGCAGGTAATTAACCTCTGTCGCCGGATTTCTAGCCTAGGATCAGCACCGTGAAAACGCTTCCTTATTTAGAATGTACTGAATATTTCTTAAAGACGGAACGTTGCAGCAAAGAGAGAATATTTATGACAGTGTATTTGTTATCAAACAAGGATTCTTTTATTGTTGGATGACACCAAGTTTAATAAGTGTTGCTGGAAACAATTTGGGAATGTTGTTAACACTGATTATTCGTCATCGATCGGGTATAGTGTTTGCTAGTGAAGAACAGCAATTGTTCTATTGGTATTATAACATCTGACCAGTATTCATACTTGTGATCAGCCTACTGCTAAATGGCAAAACACTGCATGAACGCTATGAGAAGTTCTACGATGGCAATGCAGTTGCATTAAAAGTATCAGATTATCTCCTTTTGATTCTTGGCAATTCATAATGCTTTGTCACATATACCTTGCTACATTTTCTTTGTAACACGATTATAACATATTCTTCTTGACTCGTTTCGTATATTTTCTCAGAATTAGATAGAAATATGAAGGGAAACATGTGACAGTTCTTCATTATTCCACTGTCAAGAAATCACTTCAAAACAAACAGCGGGAAATATAGAACATGTTTTGGATAACTGTTTCGTTATGAAGACAACTTGGGAAATCCAGGTTTTCATATATGGTTAATGTGATCTATTATTATGAGCAGAAATTCTACATAGAGTAGTACGTTCTGAAATATCAGTGCCTAATGTAATTAAGTTAGTAGATAATTACCTTTGGTCTTATCGTCGAGCAGTTTTTCTATTGAGTCAGAATGCATACAAATATGTGACTGATTTCCAGGAACACATCAACCTACAGAATTGAATAGTCGAGGACAATCAAACTACCAATACAGCTCAGAAACACAATTCACAATGGCATTATAGGATTGATATTTTAAATGAAGATGTTGATGGAGATTGGCGAGGGTCAGGGCTCTTTGGGTGGCAATGTTATAGAGAAAATGAGGTGGGGGAGGGGGAAATAGATGTGTTATGTAATAAATATCAATCGTTCGAGCCTTAACTACGTCAAAAGAAATCAGACTGTAATAGAAAGTCAGGAGAAAACCTAACAAAGTGAGAATCTGAAATTAAATGCACAAAGTAACAAAACACACTCTCGATGTAAGTAGGTCTGTGGAAGTTTTGTACTGCAATGGCTTGCGTCCTAATCTCTAAGCAAGAATCTGTAGACTCCTTTCCCACAACAGAAATGCTGGTCAGTGGGGACAATTCGACAAGGGGGCCACGCACTTTGGTTATGGATATGTATGTCCTTTCGGTGCACGTAAAACAGGAGGTGAGTGTGGGAGCCATGTTTGCCAATAATAACCATGTTTCAGAGCAAGGTTTTATAGTCTACGATGTCCATTCAGTGCAACATACGTATAAAATGGGCCATGTTATTAATAGAAGTGCTTTCAGGCATACAATAAGAATACTTAACAATATGCTGCTGTTTCCTAAAGGAAACGAATAGCAAAAAAAACAGTTTCAATATGAAGATTGTAGACGTTATCCAGGTGAAATTTGAAGGCCGATTTAGAAGGATTAGAGTGGGAAGCTATAAGTTCCGGGATACATAAAACCCAGATTGCTAAAATACGGCAGAAACTGAAGAATAGGAACCAAATTTCCAAATTCGCTGCGGTTCTCGGGAGCGAGGACAGGCTTAATGAGTGGTGAATGCTATTTCATTGTCTTTTCAATGATGTAAGGTTTATTTTACTCTGAATCAATTTGGCAACAGAGGGATTAGGTAATTGTTCAGAATGAATAATGTGGGGGACAATAATCCGACATCGGATTTTTTTTTTATCTTTAGCGAGCACGTACAAAGCAGTCAATGATTGCATATTCCTGCTGCATTTGCTGATGTATTCCCAATTTAGTTTAATGCAAGAAATGCGATGGATTTAAGAAACTTCGACGAAAAGGCGACATTGAAAGTTGATATGAAATGTGCCTCATGGAAAAGGAGGACAGCTATCAAATTGTGGAATGATTTGGTTATACCAAAAAAAAGAGCAGTGGTAAATGGTCAATTTGTGGACGGGGGTAATGATGTAGGAATGGCTTGGAAGCTCTAGTGCAAACATAAATTCACGATAGTGGCTTGGGGGACTTTTCAGTCATGACTACGACATGAATCGATTTCAAGAGGCGGTAAATTCCCAAAATGTACAAGCAGTTGATGAAATGTAATTAAGACTCGTGCGAGGTATTGTCTTTGGGCAGAAAGGTTAACGGTATTCGAGGCTGGAAACAAGGCATCCAAAGTCAATTATTAGCGTAAGTTCGTTGAGGGTCACAATGCGTACTGAGGGAAAGGTTGGCAAAACAGATTACACCGCCAGCTTCACAGACAAATCGTTTGTGAGAATACGCCAGAAAGTGCAATAGATTTGCAAGGTGGTTCAAGAATTATTTGACAAGATCACTGTAGTGTTATTTAAATTGCAGCAAACGAAATTTATATGTTATAGGAGTAGAGGATTTATACAGATTCTCAAAAGACTGGCAAGAAAACCACGTCCTGATTAATTTATGATCCAAGGACGCGCAGAGATGAGTTTCTTGGAAAAATTGAAGGGAGATTTAACAATAACAAAGCACCTTTTTCGGTAATACGATGAGTACTACGATGAGTACGATAAGTTTGAGGTAGTATGGGCTGAGATTAGAAACAGGAGAGGAGAGGTCACCCTGTTGGGAGTCTTTTATAGACCTCCTAATAGTTCTAGAGAGGTTGAGGAAAGGATTGCGAAGTCAATCCTGATTAGGAGTGAAAGTAGTAGGGTAATTGTGATGGGGGACTTTAACTTTGCTAATATTGATTGGAATAGCTATAGCTCTAGCTCGTTAGAGGGGTCAGTTTTCGTACAGAGTGTGCAGGAAGTTTTTTTGACTCAGTATGTAGATAGGCCAACTAGAGGTGAGGCTACATTGGATTTGGTGCTGGGCAATGAGCCAGACCAGGTGTTAGGCTTGGAAGGTAGTGAACATTTTGGTGATAGTGACCACAATTCGGTTACGTTCACCTTAGTGATGGACAGGGATAGGCATGAAGCTGGGGGCTGTAGTTATAGCTGGGGGAAGGGTAATTATGAGGCCCTCAGGAGAGAATTAGGGTGCGTAGATTGGACTAGGGAACTACAGGGACTGGGAACATCTGGAATGTGGTGCTTATTCAAGGAGCAGCTGCTGCGAGTCCTTGATAAGTATGTCCATGTCAGGCAGGGAGGAAATGGACGAGTAAGAGAGCCTTGGTGTACGAAAAAAGTTGATTTGCTGGTTAAGAAGAAAAAGGAGGCTTATGTCAGGATGAGGCTTGAAGGCTCAGATAGTGCAATGGATAGCTATAGATTAGCCAGGAAGGAGGTAAAAATTGAATTGAGGAGAGCTAAGAGGGGACACGAGAAGATGTTGGCTGATAGGATTAAGGAGAATCCTAAAGCTTTCTTTCGATATGTTAAGAATAGAAGATTGGTTAGGGCAAGATTAGGGCCAGTCATAGACAGCAGTGGGAAGTTGTGCGTGGAGCCTGAAGAGATTGGTGAAGCACTGAATAAATATTTCTCTTCGGTATTCACGCAGAGTGCTGGAAATGTAGCTGTGGAGAGCACTGAGGTACAGGGTTGCAAATTGGGGAGTATTGTAGTAGATAGGGAGGATGTGTTAGAAATTCTAGAGGGTTTGAAGTTGGATAAGTCCCCTGGGCCGGACGGGATTTACCCTAGGATTCTCTGGGAGGCAAGAGAGGAGATTGCAGAGCCTCTGGCTCTGATCTTCAGGTCCTCGTTGGTTACGGGTGTGGTTCCGGAGGACTGGAGGATAGCGAATGTGGTCCCATTGTTTAAGAAGGGAAAGAGAGACCTTCCAGGGAATTATAGGCCAGTGAGTCTTACTTCTGTTGTGGGCAAGGTATTGGAGAGAATTATTAGGGATAGGATTTATAGTTATTTAGAGAGAAATGAATTGATTGGGGATAGTCAGCATGGTTTTGTGAAGGGTAGGTCGTGCCTTACTAACCTTATTGAGTTTTTTGAAAAAGTGACAAAGAGGTGGATGGGGGTGAGGCAGTTGATGTGGTATATATGGACTTTAGTAAGGCATTCGATAAGGTGGCCCATGGAAGGCTTCTGCAGAAAATGCAGATGTATGGGATAGAGGGTGATGTAGCTAATTGGATTAGGAATTGGCTAGCAGATAGAAGACAGAGGGTGGTGGTTGATGGGAGATATTCATCTTGGAGTTTGGTGACAAGTGGTGTACCTCAGGGGTCTGTTTTGGGGCCCCTGCTGTGTGTAATTTTTATAAATGATCTGGATGAGGGTATTGAGGGATGGATCAGTAAATTTGCAGATGATACTAAAGTTGGTGGTGTGGTAGATAGTGAAGAGGGGTGTTTAGTTTACAGAGTGACTTGGACAAGTTGCAGAGCTGGGCCGAGAGGTGGCAAATGGAGTTTAATGTGGAAAAGTGTGAGGTAATGCACTTTGGCAGGAACAATAAATGTGTAGAGTATAGGGCTAATGGTTAGGGCTCTTAATAGTGTTGAGGAACAGAAGGATCTTGGTGTATGTGTCAATAGATCCCTGAAAGTAGGCAGTCAAGTGGATAAAGTTGTTAAGAAGGCTTATGGAGTCTTAGCTTTTATGGGTAGGGGGATTGAATTTAGGAGCCGCAGCATCATGTTGCAGCTGTACAAAACTCTAGTGCGGCCGCACTTGGAGTATTGTGTGCAGTTCTGGTCGCCACATTATAAGAAAGATGTGGAGGCATTGGAGAGGGTACAGAGGAGGTTTACCAGGATGTGGCCTGGTATGGAGGGCAGGTCCTATGAAGAGAGGTTGAAGGATTTGAGGTTGTTTTCGTTAGAAAGGAGGCGGCTAAGGGGGGATCTTATTGAAACATATAAGATGATAGAGGTTTGGATAGGGTGGACAGTGATAGCCTTTTTCCTAGGATGGAAAAAGCTAGCACGAGGGGACACAACTTTAAATTAAGGGGTATGAGTTATAGGACGGATATCAGAGGTAGGTTCTTTACTCAAAGCGTGATTAGGGAGTGGAATGCCCTGCCTGCAGCTGTTGTAGATGCGCCAAGTTTGGTGGCGTTTAAGAGGTTAATTGATAAGGATATGGAAGAGAAGGGAATGGTTTAGTTTGGAGGGGCATTGCTTTTTATTTTGGTCGGCACAACATCGAGGGCCGAAGGGCCTGTTCTGTGCTGTATTGTTCTATGTTCTATGTTCTATGTTCTACTGCTGACCCGGAAATCACTATTATCTATAACTCAAAGCGGATTTCAAAAACATAATTTGGACTACCATTTGAAGAATATACGAATAGAGCTATGTGCGCGAAATTAATTGACGTACCTGACCGTATAATTTAAGACAAAACACGATTGTTGCAATACGCAGTGATATTATATGATTATTTTCTTGGCGCGAAAGCAGAAAGTTTATCCAGAGCTTCTGTTCTGATATTATAGAGGTAATTTATTCACCTGCGTTATTACATGATTAAATTCAGTAAAAGAATCACGACCGTCATAACTGTTAGTAATATCCTACTGCTGAAAAGTCACGTACGATTACAGCAAATGATGGAAACATCTCAGCATGTCTTTCAGCAACGGTGGAGAAAGAAATGAGCTTAAATTTTGAATCTGGATGATCCTTCATCAGAACTGAGCACAAATCAAATAGGATGAACTTCATATTGTAGTGGTGAGGGAATGTAATTGATAGGAACTGGAATACAAACTGGAGAAGCAACACCTCATCTTAAAAGTTAAAGTTAAAAATTAAAGTTTATTTCTTAGTCACAAGTAAGGTTTATATTAAAGTTGCAATAAAATTACGGTGAAATTACCCTTATGATAAGACACTTCACATATTTCCTAATGTCTATTTCACAGACTAAGCATTAAACTGAGTAGATTCAGAGCACGAAAGGTATGCTCTATCTCCATTTCAGTTTGGTTTACTTTTTTCTATATATCTTAATAATCCATTCAATGTTTTATATTATTATTATTCATGCTATTTCTTCCAGAGTTTCATTTGCCCACTCCCAAAATCTCACTTTCTATCTCTCCCATCCACTCCCTTGCCCCAAAAGGACCATCTGCTAAATGCCACAGTTTGTCCTTTGCACGTTTGTCCTATGCATGTATACAGTGCAATCCCTTAACGGACACAAATAGTACAATTATCAGCCTTTATCACGAATACTTAAGTCCCCTTGTATCTTTTGTCTACACCATCTCTAGCAAGCACAATCCCCACACACCCTCTCCCCCCGCATCCCAAACTCTTACAGTATAAATCTCGCTATATTTCGTTGTCCTCAGTTCTAACGAAGGATCAACAGACTCAAAGCGTTAGTTTTATTCGTTCTCCAGAAATGCTGAGAACTTTCATCATTTTCCCTTTTTGTGTCTGATTCCAGCATTTGAATTATTTTCTTCTCAACATGTGCAATTATAACCGGCTATAGAAGTGTTACCAAACACATTTCAAATGATAGGTAGCAATATTTATCTAATCGAGTAGCAAGAGGCTATATTGTAGCTTTCCACACCTGTGTCCTTTAATTGGTCCTTCAGTTTATTGATTTCTGGAAAAGTGAATTCAACAACTCTATAGCAACTTAAATGAAATTATTTTTGTTATACGTTTTTCCTCGTAAGACACTTTTTTTCAGCGATGAGATGACAGTTTGAAAGGTAAACATATTTCAAGTCAAAGAAATCGAGCACGGAAATGTGTAAATTGTAACATTTTAAAATTACTCATAAAGGTTTCACAGCTCAAAACAAAAAACTGGAAGATCACATATTCCTGGTGTCTGTTCCCCATTGTTCTGTGAACTATGGAGTAGGAAAGAGATACCTGTCTGATCAAAAAAAGTGCTGAGCGCGAATGAGATCAAACTTAACATTTCTTTCATGGTCTTGGAATTGGAAATAAGATTCTATAGTATTGTTGCGTAAATTTACAATAAAATTATTATTTAAAAATATCAAACTTAAACAATCTGACATTTCGTGACAAGTATTCGTCTTTAAGTTAGAGCAATGGAATGGTTTAATTATATCAATGGACGTAGTTTCAAATCTAAACGAATAGACATTTTGAATCCGCCTGTTAGAACAATCTGTAATGATGTTTTCTAAGTACCTTCCGATTTCAGAACGTAGCTGTTAAATAGATGGCACTCATTTTAAGTCGAGAGTTTCTTGATTTAACTAAAGAAATGTAAGGAATGTCCATTTTGGTTAAAAATGTAACCGCGATATCATACATTTGCTAGTTGAAAAAAAACACTTGGTTTGATAAAGCAATGAAGTTTTAAAGTTGAGGGTTGGAGGCCACCAGATAAGCAAAGGTCAACTGAATGGCTTTAAAAGTAATAAAATGCCACAAAACGTTTGCAAATTTTAATTTCCTTCTATACTGGATGAACAAGGACAGAACATTATTAAATTCAAATGTAATTATTATCTTTTTTATGTCTAGTATTCACCATTTTTTATTATTGAAAATGTACGAAAACTACATTTGGGAAATTCATCCAAGTATTTCCATCTTTCATCATTTTAGATGCAATTATTATTCATTTAAATACCTTGTAATTCCTAAACGCCAAAAAAAGAAATTTAACTGTCACAAATCTGGAGCATAAATGCTAGCACTGTTACTTGATATTTGATAAAAATTTACCATGCAATTAGCATAATGTTTAAACAGCAAGGAGGATTTTTTTTTGCCAAATTCAAAATCTTCTTATCTGACAAGCGCAACCAACTCACGCATTTGAATCCATTAGCAAGCCCAGTCAAACTTACGTCATTTCACGTGTAACATTTGGAGACGCAATGAATCTCGAAGGCACCATAATCTGTTTAACTATTAATGCGCAACCACTTGAATTTTCACAGCATCGAACAAGTGAAGTGGTAAATGTGGGCTCACTTTTAACATTTAAGAAAAACTTGGACAGGTACACGGATCAGAGAGGTGTGAAGGGATATGGTCCAGGTGCAGGTCAGTAGGACTAGGCAGAAAAATCGTTTAGCACAGCCAAGAAGTGCCAGAAGGCCCATTCCTGTACGTAGTTTTCTATTGTTCTAATGGTGAAATTGTTTTTTTTTAATCATTCGCAGCAGTACAAAATGGTCGTGAGAAATGCCTAATTAAACTCTATTTCCTGCCATGTAACAAAACTCCTTCAAAGGTTCTTATTTGAAGAGTACAGAATTACGATTCTAATTTCAATTCTAATATAATCACCCCTCTTTAGGCAATGCATTCGCAATGTGCTCATATGTAGGCAATGCTGCTTACTGGACAAAACACAACACTCATAGAATGTTAGTCATTTTCCCACGTCTGAAGCCTTTCTGAAATTATTTAAATGACGTTAGACAATTTCTATCTCAGAACCTGAATCTTATTGGAGAAAAAGCATTTGTTTTTGGAGTTTTTTTTTCCTGAAATCATTAGGACAGTTAAGAAGAATAGCCTTTTGGAAGGGAATGAACAATTTACTGCGCCTGGGAAAGGATTGTTATTGGTTTCTCAGTGAACAGTGATTGATAGAGGTATTTTCATGGACAATCAGTTAAAAGTACATCGTCTATGTCAACGCAACTACCAATCAAAATCATTTTCCCTGAGCATTCAACACTGCTTTTCTCTTTAAAATTAATTAAAATGATTCTACTCCTTCGACGCAGCCTCCACATTCATAGTAAAGTGCAATGTATACCACTGAACTTGGTAAAACAACTGAAGGCGAATGCTTCCGACATTTGCATATGCATTTCTTCATCTCGTAACTTCTTGCCCTATTGATTGGCCCGCTTGTATTTTTAATTGGTGTAGCTGCTGTTATCGAAGTATCAAGAATGTACCCTGTCAAGTTCACAATTTTGTACATGAAGCCATAGCCCTATCCGGTATCTTTATTTTTACCGATTTTAAACTTCCTCCATGTATTTCCAGTTGAACTCCCGTATTACATCAATGTGTACGTCGTTGTGACAAGGCACAACTGCAGATATCCAGAGAATTAATTGTGCCCTTTTGTCAGTTGCTAGCATTATTCATGTTTATAATCATTGTGATTCAATGTCAAAGTCAAACATTAAAAACAATGTAACTACAGTGCATGCATCATATGTCAGAAAGGAGACATTTCCTCATGCTGATTTCCGGGCAACGATACATTGGAATTGCTTCAAACACCAATATTTCACGAGCATCCACTATCTTATGCCACTCAGCCAACTATTTGCCCTGCCATCGTTGACTTAGATTCAGAGAATTATTTCATTATGAAAGCAAACATTTTACGTGGGATTTTCTCTTGTGATGTGCTATAGGTTTAGAATTTGGCAAGTCCATGAAAAGCATTGAAAACAAGGTGATTTTTTTGAAGATCGAGGCATTGACTAATCAAAACACTTTGGATGCAAATTGCGAATAGATAATGAAACTTATTCTGACACTGACAGCATGTATATGACATCCTTTAGTTAACAATGGATGAAGAGTGAAGCGCCAATCCATGGTCCAATCTCTCCCTTATGAAAATGCATCAACAATGGAATCAGTCGTGGACAGAGCATGTAATGCATTAATTGAGGAATGTTAATCAACTATTGGAAGATTCTGTGATGACGCAAAATACGGTCAGAAGAAAACTTTCTGGGGATTAATTATGCTACTAAGATTCCAATACTCTGGATCCCTCCTCAAATATTTTCATTTGACTGGAATAAGGCGCTTGTTGGTAATGGTGTTCACCGATATTGACTGATAGTAGATTTTTGTGCACACTATATGGAATGATGGATGAAAAGCCTGACAAATTTTGAAATACTGATGGCGTCGAAAGAGTTGTAAACATGATTGGCGTGCATATAAAATGTAAGATGCTGCTCTCTTAAGATTGCACTGAGAAACGGCAAGCAATTTTTTTATACGAACAGTTCAAAAAGAGAGGATTGCAAGCAATGCCACCATTTGTTGACAATTGAGAATTCCAATGTGGTTTTGAACCCCTTGATATATCTGCAGCCTTCTTAAAATCTGACACCATCCTCATTCAAACCTTCGATCCACTGTAGAATTTGGGATGGGTGGCGGTGTTCTCCTATAATGCTGGTCATATTTTATGTAACTGCTCATCGATAATGACTGCACTGCATTCTATTCCTCCTATCTCACCATTACCTTTAGTCTTCCTTAATGTTGCACCATCATATAACTAATCTACATGATGCTCTTTGGTGACATAATTTAAGGGCATTTCATGTATTCCTTTTACTTTGACAAACCACCTCACTATCTCTACCTCCTGTCTTGATATTTCCACTTTCTGAAATTTGTCAGATAACTTATCTGCCGTGCAATATTGCATGATCAGAAGCTCCCTCCACATGAATATTCGGAAAACAGAAACATTCATTACTCTAAATTATTTTGCCAAAGTAAAGATTCAATTAGGTCGACCTGGTTACCACTTGGCTGTTACAATTATTTTTGAGATTCTATTCTCTTCTCATATTTACAGTATCACTAAGACCGCAGTTTCCTATCTCCACAAATTCATTTGACTTAAATAACTGTGCCAATTGTGCTGTTTCAGAGAAACCATAGAATCCCTACACTGCAGAAGACGACCTATTCGGTCCGCACTAACTCTTCGAATGAGCATGTATCTTGTTTTTACTTAAGCAGTATTTATTCGTCTCAGGTGAGATCATTGTGTTATAATTGATAGGGAGCTATCATATCAGCTCGCTATCAACCAGCGTCATGATTTCAATATTGTTATCATTGTTTAAATGTGCCCCAAATATTTTGCTTCCCATCTCTGCAATCTATTTTGACAAAACGTCGGCGGAAGGGTTGAAAAAGAAATAACCGTTCCTACTATTCATTTCCCACCACATTGGGCAGACCCGCAAAGGTAACTCCAAACAAGAACACCCATTCAACCCGCAACTAACCTCAGCAGGCCTGAGATGACCCATATCCCCTGCCCTGCCGACGGCCTGAATAAAATCCCTCTGCTCCAATGCAAATGTCCTCACCAGTTCGGCTGCAAAGATTATGGACGACAGCCCAGCGCCCTGATTTTCCAACATATACCCACAGAGCCACTGAATGACATCCATTACCAGCCTTCACGGTGATATTCCGCTGTCCATACCTTACATCAATCCACGACCATCCCCTCACATACCCGAAAACAGACACATCTCCTAACTGCCCAAAACCTTATCCGTAGTGTTCGCAATCTCACAGCATGTGCAGAACACATTATCCACCCCTTTGACCACCTAACGTAAATGTTATTGCCTCACCGCAGATGGTTGACAGCATTCATATAGTCATGACTGTAAATGATTGCTGAATCAAAGACGTGCCTTCTAAATGGAGCAAAAATGAATGTCGATGAACAAATCAAACTTGCATCATTATAAACGACCAATGTGTACAGTCAGGTAATCAGAAGAAGCAGTGATTTTAATTGAAAAGTGAAGTGAAAATTGCTAATCCTTTAGGAACAAGTGTACACAAGGGTGTGTGCATACTTGTATCGAAACAAAGAAGGCATTGCAAAGAGCATTTAATCCAGAGTACAAAATGGAAGTTCTTCTAAAAGTATCGAAGTGGAGAAAAAGTAAATACTTACCTTTATCTTTTGAAATTCCTGTTTGTTTGCATGTAAAATATTGATTATTTTGTTATAGAAATCGAATAGGTACAGTTTTCTAGTTTGCGCAATCAATGCTCGCATTTTGTGCCAACGACAAGCGTAGGATATTCATTTGGACAGATGTATGTCTGCATAATCAATTTCCGATACAGTTTACTGTGCGGGATTTTCATCAAATGAAGTGCTTCATCGTAAATCATCAACGTTTGTACAAAGTGCAATCTAGTTGGGTGACTCAATATAGTGACATCACTTATGCAATTGGTTACAAGGATAGTCAAGCAAACCAAGATTTTTTTTAACAATCTTGAAAGTCATTGGTAAATTTATGAGAAATAATAAAGCAATAATGAATTGATGAAAGAAGACTTACCCAAAGCGGCGGCATCATCCTTACATTGTTTGATTTCTGCAAGAAAATATTAAAATACATAAAATATATTCAAATGCTATAACAGTAGAAGCTTATTTGAATGTTTATTTTATGTTCGTACAAAAATCAAAGACGCTGACGTTAAGTTGATAGAATCATGAATGAATCACATTAGAATCGTCAAATGGTTAGAAAGAAACAAATAAGCGGATAGATAGATGACAGGTAGATAGATTGATACGTAAGTAGATAAATGAATACCTCGATAAATGAATATATAAATAGACGATAGACAGACAGAAAGGTGGAAAGACAAACAGAAATTGATTTGATTTCATTTATTATTGTCAATGTATTAGCATAGAGTGAAAATTATTATTTCATGCGCGCTATAAAAAAACTATACTGTACATAGAGAAGAAAAGGAGAAAATGGAGAGTGTAACGTTACAGTCATAGCTAGGGTGTAAAAAAATCAACTTAAGGCGAGATTGGTTAATTCAAAAATGTGATGGCAGCAGAGAAAAAGCTGCTTTTGGGTCATTTGTTACATGCACTTTGTATCTTCCAATGGAAGAAGGTGAAAGAGAGTATGTCAGTGATGCGCGGGATCCCTGAGTTGGCTGTTTTCCTGAGGCAGCGGGGAATGTAGACAGTGTGAATGGATTTGAGTGATGGACTGGGCTTCATTCACAACACTTTGTAGTTTGTTGCCGTCTTCGACAGTCCAGAAATCATGCCAAGCTGTGATGTAATCAGAAAGAATGATTTTTATGGTGCACATGTAGAACTTGCTGAGAGCTGTAACTGTCATGTCAAATTTCTTTCATCTCCTGAGAAATTAGAAGTATTGCTGGGCTTTTTTTTAACTATTGTGTCCGCATACAGGGAGTAGGTCTCCAAAAACAAAACTTGAAGCTCTTTATCAAATATATTTCATCCTCATTGATGTTGAGAGGGGCATGCAACTCAATACGTTTCTTAAAGTCGATTACCATCTATTTCATTTTGCTGATAATGAGGGGTAGAATATTGTTTACGCACCAGCTCTCAGATTCTCTATCGCTTTCCAGTATTGTGTGAGTCATTGTTTGAGATCCCACCCTCCATGGTAGTGTCATCAAAAAAGTTGGGAATCGAGTTGGAGGGGGATTTGGCTATATAAGTGTATAATGAGTATCGCGTGGGGCTAAGGACACAGTATTTGGAGCCACCGCTGTTGAGAATTACCATGGAAGAGTTGTTGTAGTCTACCCTTACTGACTTCGGTTTGGGAAGTCTAAAATGAACTTTACGGAGGACCTGTGTACCGTGCCATGAAATTTGGAGGTAACCTCCGTAGATTAGCGGTGTTAAAGGCTGAACTGCAATCTATGAATATGTGTCTAACAAAAGAATCTCTTTTTTTTGATCTAGGTGCTCCAGGGTTGAGTAGAGGGCAAGGCAGGTGGTGTCTGTTCTGCACCTGTTGTGTGATATGTGAAATGTAGTGGATTTAGGCAGCCTGGTAAGAATTAATGTTTGTCACGACTAATCTTTGGCAACACTTCATAATGATGGATTTCAGAGCCACCAGACGATAGTCTTTAATGCACGCTGCCTGTTTATTTTTGTACCGGAATAATGATGGATAGACGGACAGACACATAACCTGATAGCTAGACAGATGGACAGATAAATGGATAAATAGATAGATAGACAGATAGACAGAGAGTTAGATAGATGGAGAGATAGACAGATAGATAGATAGATAGATGGATATATAGATAGATAGACAGATAGATAGATAGATAGATAGATAGATAGATAGATAGATAGATAGATAGATAGATAGATGGCTCGACAGATAGAGGGCAGCATTTATTGGTCATCCCTAATTATCGATGAATCAAATTCATTGTGAGGCTGTTTCACAGGGCAACTGTAAATCCCATTGTTGCCGTCACGGGAGATTAACTAGCAAAGGATGGCAGAAATCTTATCGTCAATTCAAATTTTACAATGTGTATGTCCACTAAATTACTAATTCAGCATTAATAGCAGCAAATCACTGCTTCATTTGGGGCCAAAAATAAACACTTGGGAACATTATATACCGGAGTAAAATGTGAATACGTCCACGTTGACAGGACATATTAAAAACACCGACTTTTCTTCAACATAACCCATTCCATCATCCCCTCCTGCGAGAGGCACTTCTATCCCTCAACGTGGACTTCACACAAAACACATATACAACCTATGACTATACAAAAAAAAAATCAGGAATGCCCCACTTCCCACTGACAGCCTGGCTCCCCGAATGTTCAACATTCAAGAACCAGACTTAGTCAGACATCTATTCTCTGCCTGCTGATGCGCAAATTCAGTGTCAGATAGAAATGGACAATGATTGCAGATCGATCAACAAAAACTTTTTTTTGTTTATTAATCATCAAGATACGTAGTTAGGTAGTCAGTTGAAGTGACTGAATTCTAAGAGAAGTGACAATTGCTAATCAAAAGGAACATATGCGTACTCATTGATCTATGAATTCGTAGCACCTAATGAAGAAGGTACCACAAATGAGAAAAAGGAAGCTTCAATTTAAAAAGTGCAAAAAAAAAATTCTGATGTTATCAATGTGGATAAGAAACAAACATTTACCTTTATCCTTTGCAGTTTCTGTTAGTTGGAGAGCATGTTAAAATATTAATCCTATGATCATAAAAATCTAGCATCATAGATGACTGTGTTGCGTTCAACATGTGTATCCTTATGTAAACAAGAAGGACATGACATTCGATTTTTTACGTCTGGATAATCGAACGATTTTGCAAGTAACCGCACAGGATTATAATCTCATTACTTATCAAATATTTTGCTTTGCACAAAGCGAAATCTAGTTTGGTCAGTAAATATAGAAACGTGCCTTATCATATTCAATTAGAAAGATAGTCGAATAAAATACAAATAAAGCAAATGTGTATATTACTAATGTCTTATGGAATTACAAATTTCATATGTTTTAAGAAAGCAATGCCCAATTGTTTGAAAGTATCTCACCCAAAGCTGCGGCATCATCCTTACATAGTTTGATCTCTAGAACCAAAACATTAAAATAAGTAACATACATTCCAACTCCGTGTC
This sequence comes from Sphyrna mokarran, assembly GCA_024679065.1. NCBI lineage: Eukaryota > Metazoa > Chordata > Chondrichthyes > Carcharhiniformes > Carcharhinidae > Sphyrna > Sphyrna mokarran. Next base: position 101,274,463 of record JAGIQG010000009.1, read on the forward strand.
AGCAGCTGATAATTTGAAGGTTCATTTATCGTTAGTGGCACAATCAAAACAGCTCATTAACGAATTAAATGAAATGAGATCAATTAAGAGCCATCAAAGTGACAAAAAAACGGTAGATAGATGGATAGAGAAAGAAAGATACAGAGAGATAGGCAGGCGGACAGATAGATAGATAAATCGGCGGATCTATCATTCTGGTTCTAATTCGGGATCAATTCAACAAGCATTCTCACGTTGAGGTGTAGTATTGAAACAACTGCAGCCACAAAGGAGATAGAATGTGACTAATGAATAATGAAATGGGAGCCGATAATCATTGAATCAACCACTTATCATTTCATCGAAGAGCGGCAACGGGAATTGATAAGCAACGCGAACCTAAAGGAATAGCTTACCATCAGGTTTTAAGTTGCGAAATAAGCAGCCAACGAAGTGAGATGAACTTTTGATGAAACGAACATAGCTCACGCCGTTTTAACAAATCTAATCTAATCTGAGAAATGGTTATAACAACGCACACCAAAATAATTTAACTGCATTTAAAAACACAATTGAAATTCCTTTAAAAGTTTTCACTTTGAGGACAGATAATAATTCACCTGTATCCTTTGCAGCTTCTGTTATTTCGAGAGCAAATATAAATATTAATTGCTGGGTTATACATTTTCAAGTGATAGATCTAACTCATTTTCCATAAACACACATTCCTCTATGTTAATGAAAAGTGCAGGATTATCTTGTAGGCAATCTTATGCTTGGATATTCACGCTATTCTGCTGTTAACCATTTATGAGATTCGTTATATAACTTTTTTAAAAAACAAATAATCTTTTATTTTTTCCAAAAACGGAAAATGTCCATTGTCAGAACATTATATATCAGTTCCAAAAGCAGCCACAATCAACCCGAATTAAGTCAATTCAGGGTTAGAAATCGTGTACAATCTTTAAATAATTCAAATTGATATATACCGTACACAACTGATTAAATGAACATTACCCATAATTGTGGCATCATTCGATATTTTTTTGATTTCTAGAAGAAATATATTGAAATAGGTACGCATAAAAATGTGCGAGCTGCTTATCTGTATGTCTTTTTTTTAATAAGCAACATTGAATTTAGTTACTGACGATATCAAAACAATCATGTGGAAATCATATAGCAAATTATGAGATTACAAGGCTGAGAGAATGAGAGGACCCGTGCCGGAAGGGGGGGAGGGGTGGCGGGGGAGCGGGGGCGTGGGGAGGGGGAGGGAAAGTAGATGGGTTGACACATAGAAGGATGGAGGGTCTGACCAACAGAATGAAAGACAAAGGTAGAGAGAAACAAATTGGTAAGCATAGAGGTAGATGGATAGAATGATAAACAGAGACATAGACTGACGGAGGGAGAGAGAGAAAAAGGAAGGGAAGGAAAGATGAGATACATAAATAGATAGGTGGATAGTCATGTAAGAGTAGGTAGGTAGGTAAGTACGTCGATAGATAGGTAGGTAGATGGCTAGATCAATAGACAGACAAATGGATAGATGGAAGTAAGAAAAGTAGGAAGGAAGGAAGGAAAGAAGGAAGTCATATAACTTTTCCTACAGAAGTTAAAAATGTGCAGACTTTTTTGAGAACGAAATGTTTACAACATTTTATTGGTCACATACCTTTCTCTTTATCAACTACTAAGTCCTCTGTTGAACGGAAAGGATCAAGAAAATAGTTTTCATAAATTGGAGGATTCTCCAAATATCACAGCAATGTTTGGTTTAATATGGTTAGGCCAAATCCAATAAAAAGTATACATTTACACGCATGAATGTTTATTTTATCGCCTAGAATTGAATTTTACTTTTGACGTTCTGCACGATGCTTTGCTGATTTGAAAACAAAACCTTGCTGTCTCTCTAGGCAAAAATAAATTACATTGATAATTTTGTGTAACAAGTCCCCTTTTTACTTTTTTTCACATCGGTTTAGTTGGTGCAGGTCACTGCTCTATGTCATTGTACATATGAAATATCAAAATAGACAAATGGCTGGAATCACGGGAACATACTTTAGTGACTATGTAGTGATACTTTTTATGTACAGGACTAAAATAATGTTCTAGAGACAATAGTGGAGCTTGTGCTAGGAAAGATGTGGAAGTTTATATTCAATGAATTAAAATTGGGATCAGTAATAGTGCAGGTAAGCATGGCAGTTTGCCTCAAAAAAAATCATAAGTTCCACGAATCTGCAGTATTTACCCAGGTTGTCCTACATATGGTCTGCAATCTACAACTATGCTACGGAGTCTTTCCTGCATTTTGAAATGCATGAACATCATTATCAATTAAATTGGGGTCTGTAGGTACTTGAAAAGCGTACCTTTCCCAATCGACATTTCAAAGCCCTCCACACAAACATCAATAGACTTCAGGCGAGGCAGCCTGTCGAGTATTTAAGCATCAAACTGACAAATTGATAATCACATTATTTTTCAGTCAATGACCCAGACTCTCCCATCACCTCGTTGGAAATGTTCAATCCCGATGGCAGGATAAATCCATTGCAGAATAATATACAGTAGTGGCGTAGTTCTGTAGGCCATCAACAATGGCATTGAAGTCTTGGAAAAGTAGGTCTAACTCAAACGTTTAAGCCTCCTCCTGAATGCACTGTAAGCTTTCCCCAATATAGTAAATTCCTATTCCATGCTAAGCAACACGTGGGAACACTGTTTGCTTATTGGAAAGCACAAGATGTACACTGGATGGGCAACCAAGACAAATGTCATGGTTAGTATTTGCCCTGAATGCTTCACGCATGTCATATCTGCCAGACTGAATAATTGATATACGGTGAAGCAACAAACCTGATGGGAAAACAAACTTGCTGCTTTTGTCCCCAAAGAGCTAAAGAGGGAGTTGAGAAGAGCTAGAAGAGGACACAAAAAGACTTTGGCGGATAGGATTAAGGAGAATCCTAAAGCTTTTTACAGGTGTATAAATAATAAAGGAATGGTTAGGGCAAGATTAGGGCCAGTCAGAGATAGCAGTGGGAAGTTATTCATGGAGCCTGAGGAGATAGGAAAGACACTGAATGAGTATTTTTCGTCAGTATTCACGCAGGAGAAAGACAGTGTTGTCGGGGAGAATACTGCGATACCAGGTTGTAGACTGGGTAGGATTGAGGTTCATAAGGAGGAGGTGTTAGCGAATCTTGAGGGTATGAAAATTGATAAGTCCTCTGGGCCAGATGGGATTTACCCTAGGATTCTCTGGGAGGCTAGAGAGGAGATTGCAGAGCCTTTGGCTTTGATGTTCATGTCGTCGTCAGCTACAGGTATAGTGCCAGAAGACTGGAGGATGGCAAATGTTGTCCCTATGTTCAAAAAGGGGAGTAGGGACCATCCTGGAAATCATAGACCGGTGAGCCTGACTTCTGTTGTGGGCAAAGTCTTGGAAAGAATTATAAGGGATAGGATTTATAAGCATCTAGAGAGGAATAAACTGATTAGGGATAGTCAGCACGGTTTTGTGAAGGGTAGGTCGTGCCTCACAAACCTTATTGAGTTTTTTGAGGAGGTGACCAAAGAGGTAGATAAGGGTAAGGCAGTTGATGTAGTGTATGTGGATTTTAGCAAAGCGTTTGATAAGGCTCCCCATGGTAGGCTACTGCAGAAAGTGCAGATGCATGGGATTGAAGGTGATTTAGCAGTTTGGATTAGGAATTGGCTAGCTGATAGAAGACAGAGGGTGGTGGTTGATGGGAAATATTCAACCTGGAGTGCAGGTACAAGTGGTGTACCTCAAGGATCTGTTTTAGGGCCACTGCTGTTTGTCGTTTTTATAAATGACCTAGATGAGGGTGTAGAGGGTTGGATTAGTAAATTTGCTGACGATACCAAAGTGGGGGGAGTTGTAGACAGCGAGGATGGATGTTACAGTTTGCAGAGGGACATAGATAGGTTCCAGAGCTGGGCCGTGAGGTGGCAAATGGAATTCAACATGGATAAGTGTGAGGTGATTCACTTTGGTAGGAATAACAGGCATATGAAATATAGGGCTAATGGAAGGACCCTTAATAGTGTTGTCGAGCAGAGAGATCTTGGGGTACAAGTACATAGCTCTTTGAAAGTTGGCACCCAGGTTGATAAAGTTGTTAGGAAGGCGTACGGTGTGTTAGCTTTTATTGGTAGAGGGATTGAATTTAGGAGCTGTGAGGTTATGTTACAACTGTACAAAACTCTGGTGCGGCCGCACTTGGAGTATTGCGTATAGTTCTGGTCGCCGCATTATAAGAAAGATGTGGAAGCATTGGAAAGGGTGCAGAGGAGGTTTACCAGGATGTTGCCTGGTATGGTGGGAAGACCTTAGGAGGAAAGGCTGAGGGACCTGAGGTTATTTTCATTAGAGAGAAGAAGGTTACGCGGTGACCTAATTGAGGCGTATAAGATGATCAAGGGATTGGATAGGGTGGATAGTGAGAGCCTTTTTCCTCGGATGGTGATGACCAACACGAGGGGACATAAATTTAAATTAAGAGGTGGTAGTTATAGGACGGATGTCAGAGGCAGGTTCTTTACACAGAGGGTGGTGAGGGCGTGGAATGCCCTGCCTGCAGCAGTTGTGGACTCGCCTACTTTGGGGGCATTCAAATGTTCGGTGGATAGGCATATGGATGATATTGGAATAGCTTAGGTTAGAGGGTCCACTGGCCGGCGCAACATCGAGGCCGAAGGGCCTGTACTGCGCTGTAATGTTCTATGTTCTATGTTCTATTAAGTTGCTTGTTTCTGAAGATGCACTTCACAGTGGCAGTATTGGTAGAAATGAACATTAAACTGAATTCTGTCGACAAAGGTTTGCCTTCACACCATAGAATCTCACCATTTTGTGGTAGACTTGCATCATATTAAAATGGAATAAGAACTTTGTTTTTCGTTTTAAAGAGAGACTTCTGTGAGGAGTTACGCATCGTCACCGAAGAAATTCTGTACAACAACCTTTAGCATTTTAAGTTGGCTCACCAGTTAACTTGTGTTAATCAAGAAGCAGTTGAACCATCTGTGATTCAATACTGTTGAAGGAAGATATGCCATGTGCTGGAGAGGTGTATATCAAAGAATAAAGAACGAATAAGATTTAAAACTCCTAAAGTCAGATGCGAGGTCAAATGAATGGTTGGAGGCAGAACCCCGTTTGATACATACAGAACTCAACTATCCCACAACAAAAAATGGTCAAAATTGTGCAATCCTTCCGCATCCAGCCTTGAATGAGAACGAACAATTAAGAAACTGGGCACCATAAGCTTCCCACGTTAGATCTTAAAGTAGATTTCAAAGCCACTTAAAAGGCAGAAATATTTCCAATTATATTCAGTTAACATTTTCCCACTCCCACTCTTCGGTTTCCTACAGACGATCACTAAAATGATTAGCTAGCCTTAAGCTATTGTCATTCATGTTATGTGATGTAAATAAATGCATCAATTCGAGGTTTCCTGATGTTGGGAAGTAGGCGTGCAACCACTGTACCACAAGTAATTCTAATTAATCTGGAGAAAATTTTAATTCCGGGCAGATTTGAAGTTTAACCACATATGTCACGCCCAATAATAACTGGAAATCAAATGAAAGTCACTGTATCAGATCCCTATCAAGTGTTCAAACATTGCTAGAGAATAGCAAAGACTATTATAATTTTCACAAAAAAATCTGTGCGGCAATGCTCAATGTAGATTACACTGGCACTACTGTTTAGAGTTTTGCTAAATATATTAGTGGATGTCTTATAATCCAAAAGTGTCGTAACAGTAATGAATATCAGAAATATATTTGAACAGATTGTGGCGTCAAACAAAACGAGTACATTGGCAAGTAATTGTAAAGAATTGTAAAAATATTAAATGGTTCAATTATAACAAGACCCTTGATGGAAGACCTTTATTGTGGTTGCCTGCGAAAACACTTAGCTCTGGGTCAGCGATATGGGCTTATTTTGTCGAAGCTCCTCAATGAGATTATAATCACAATAAGGCAAAGAAGCCGACGGTTGTTGTTTATGGACATTAAAGACATAGAAACATGGAAAAAAAACTCCAGCATAAACAGGCCGTACGACCCACAAGTTGTGCCAAACATGTTCCTACTACTAGGCTTACCTATAACCCTTTGTCTTACTAAGTTCCACATACTTATCCGAGAGTCTCTTAAAAGATCCTATCGAATCCGCCTCCACCACCACTGCCGGCAGCCGATTCCCACGCACCCACCGCCCTCTGAGTGTAAAACTTAACCCTGACATCCACTCTGTACCCACTCCCCAGCACGCTAAGCTTGTGTCCTCTTGTAGCAACAATTTCAGCCCTGGGAAAAAGCCTCTGAGAATCCATTCAATCAATAATTTTCAACACCTTATACATCTCTATCAGCTCACCCCTCGTCCATCGTCTCTCCAAGGAGAAAAGACCGAGCTCTCTCCATCTATCCTCATAAGGCATGCCACACAATTCAGGTAACATCCTTGTAAATCTCTGCACTCTTCCTATGGCTTCCACATTTTTTTCTGTAGTGAGGCGACCAGAACTGAGCACAGTACTCCAAGTGAGGTCTCACCAGTGTCTTATACAGCTGCAGCATTATCTCCCGGCTCCTAAACTCAATTCCTCGATTGATGAATGGCAGTACATCGTACACCTTCTTAACAACAACCTCCACCTGTGGAACTGCACTGAGCTCCTATGAACTCGGACTCTAAGGTCCTTCTGATCTTCAACACTGCCAAGATTGTTACTCTTAATATTATATTTTGTCATCCTACTTGACCTGTCAAAATGAATCACCACACACTTATCTGGGTCAAAGTTCATCTGCCAATTCCCTGCCTGGTCTTAAAAGAACAAAGAACAAAACAGCACGGGAAACAGTCCCTTCGGCCCAACGAGCCCACGCCGCCACCCCGATGTTCCCACCTCCACCCGCGATCCCTGTCCATGTTTATAGATCTATGAATTAAAAATCAAATTCAAGTCTTTAAAATTTAAAAAAAATAAAAATTAAATTAAAAACCAAATTTTATTTTTTTTTAATTTTTCTTGCATCCTGTCAATGTCCCCTTGCAATTTCTGGTATCCCTCCACACTATCCACAACACCTCCAACCTTTGTGCATCAGCAAACTTACCAACCCATCCCTCACTTCCTCATCCAAGTCATTTATAAAAATCACAAAGAGAATTGGGTCATCAGAATCAATATACTATTCTGTCCTTCGAAACTTCTCCATTTAGCAAGATAATGGCTGATTTTAACATCAAAATAGTCTCTCCACTATCCCTGTTTCTCCTAAAGTAGCGGGTATACAGCAATCAATCGAACTTTTATTTGTTCATACACAGTGCATCAGCATGGTCTCTGGGTTGGAAAGATACATCACCGCGTAGCTGATGAAATTTATCCTCATTTCAGGAAGTCTTTTTTTTCAGTTACACAGTGATGTGTCTTATTCTGACACTAAATTACTTGGTTCCTGATAGACAACCAGAGATTGATCTTTCCTATATCTACAGTTTCAAGCTCTGAAAGAATATGTACGATTCGCTGACGTGAAATGTAATTTTTGCTATGCTCTAGAGAATATAGGAACGGTCTCCTCTACTTACTCACAGGGCCGTCCTGCCGCCCAGAAATTTATATCAATGAACATTTCTTCCACATCAATTAAGGCTAACATTTCTAACCTTATGTAAGATTATGTAACTCCAGGTTTGGCAGCAACAGGCTCTGTAGACTGTAGGGAGATTTCCTAATGACTATACTCAAATTCCGTTGTAAAAAATTTTGACATATTTATGTCTCTTCTTAATTGATAATGATTCTGAATAACTGGGGCCAGAAAATGAACGCTGTGGAACCCAATATCCATGATTCACCAGAATTAAAATTAACAGCTAAGTCGCATTTTCTGAGGTATATTTGTCAAGCAAGCTTCAATCGATGCCAATAAATTCCTCAATATACGAGCTGTGTTTTCTTTTCTAAACTCCAGTGTGGAACCTCAACGAACACCCATAGAAAACCCATAGAAAAGGTTTCAAATAATGAATTCTAATACCCATGTTTTCAATGCTTCAATAGGTTTGCCAAATACATGTTTTTATTTCAAATGTGGTTTTCCCTTTTGTAACCTGATGTTGACTTTGACAAATATGAGCAAGTGCTCCTTCTTTGAAAATACATTATAGCATTCCCCTACCACTGCTGTCAGACTAGAGTCGAATCAGAGAGGTTTATAAGATGGCAACAGGCCCTTCCACACAATTTGTCCATGGCGCCCTGTTATTAAGCCAGTCCCAATTTTCCGCGTTTGGCCCAAATCCCTCGAAAACCACCTTATCCAGATAAATGTCCAAATGTTTTCAAAAAGACGAAATTGTACCCGTCTCCACTACTGCCGCTGGCGGCAAGTTCCAGACATTCACTAACCTCCATGTCAAAAAAAAGGCTCCTCTGAACCCAAAAATATTTCTCTTCCTTCTCCTTTAAATTTGGTTCTATTATTTTAGATTCCTCTACCTTGGGGAAAAAAGTTGTCTACTTGCCTATGCCGCTTTTTATTTTATAGATCTCTGTAAGGTCATCCCTAAGCTCCTATGCTCCAGGGAAAGAAGTTTCATTATATACAACCTCTCCTTTATAATTCAGAAAAAGAACACCCGGTAACATCCTAGTAACTATTTCCTGCACTGTTTCGAGTTCTGTCATGTCCTTTCTAAAATATGGTGACCAGAATTGTACACAGGATTCCAAGTGCGTCCTTAAAAATGTCTTGTAGAACTTCAATAACGTGCCCTACCTCATTTATTTAATTTTCTGACTAAAAAAGAACGAAGCATGATGGGTACCTTCTCAAAAACTTGTTCACCTCTGGTTCCACTTTCACAGAGTTATGAACCTGCACCCTATATCTCTCTGTTTTATAACTCTCCTCAATGCCCTGCCAGCAACTGAGTAAGTCATGGTTTGGTTCGATCTACCAAAATGCAACACCTCACGTTAAGCTAAATTGAACTCCATTTGGTATTTATCAGCCCATTGGTCCAATTGATCAAGATTCTGTTTTAATTCTAGGTAAATTGCTGCACTGACCATAATGCTACCAATCTTAGTTTCATTTGCAAACTTACCAATAATTGCTCCTAAATTATCATCCAAATCATTAATCTAAATCACAAGTAACATTGGGCCCAGCAGTGATTTCTACGGCACACTGCTATTCAGGGGCCAGCAGTTTCAAAAACAACCCTAGACAACCATTTCTGTTTCCTGTCGTCAAGCCAAATTTGTACCTAATTGGGTACCTCACCATAGATTCCGTGCGAATTAATCTCACGCAATGATCTGCCATGTGATACCTTTTCAAACACTGTGGTAAAATCCATTTAGACAACGTCGACTGTACTGCCATCATCCACCTTTTTGGTTATCCCTTCCAGAAATTCAGTCAAATTCATGAGACATGATTTTTCACTCACAAAACCATGCTGACTGTCTCTAATCAGTTCTTGCATCTCTGACTAACCATAAAGCCAGGCAAATTTCGCATCTGCTCCCGCCACTTTTCTGGCGAGTCTGACTGGGAGACCGGTGATTGCAGCCTTGAATGGCAATTTATGCATGTCCTGGCAGCGAATGTGTATCTGCCAGAGCCAGGGAACATTCGCCGTTAAGACCATGCTGGAAAGAAGCGCGAAAGTATTTAAGTCATGTAAAACTGTTTTAATATACTTTAAATGTGTAGGTTTGCTAATTATCGGGACCCTTCAGATACTGATCAAATCTCTCACCTCATTCAGGAGGCTAGTGAATGAAGGGGGGTGGCAATCGGGGTTCCCCTGTGGATCGGACAATAGGGGGGAGGGGTGATATTCGCTGGACATAGGCAGTGCTAGTCTATGCCCTCTACTTTGCCCAAGGGGTAAAGCGCCCAGGCCCATGGGCAACTTGGCACTGCTCATCGGGCATTGGGCAGTGTCAATGAGGCAAGGCCGAGAAACTTGATGCGATGGGTGGGATGGAAGCACTCGTTGCCAATCTGCATTGGCACAGATCTGGGATGGATGGGGGGCAGCGATTGGGACGGGATCGGGTGGGAGCTGGTTTGCCGTCGGGGTAGGGGGGTGGGAGCTTGCCGCCGGGGGAATGGGGGGGTCTGATCCGGGTGGGGGTTGGTCACCGAGGAAGGGGCGGTGAGGGGTAAGAGCGGTGGGGGGGATCGCCATCCGGTGGGGAGGGGTTGGGGGCCTAGGCATCGGAGAGCTCCAAGTCAGAGGGGATTCAGGCCTGGATCGGCAATTGCTGTGACGGCGGCGAACAGGCCGTGGGGTAGGGGGTGGGGGGTTGGGGAGCCGGAGGGCAGTTCTGCAGAGGTCTCGGGCTGGCTGGCGATTGAGCTAGCCAGCAAACAGGAGTTTGACATTTTGGGGGAACAGTGCATGCGCAGAGTTCCAGTACTGCCCAACTCGGTCGAGAATATGCTACTCCCCACCCGCCCCCCACCTCTTCCCCCAGGGTTTTCAAATAGATTCCCGATTGGGTCGTCTGCATTGCACAGAGTGCGGAAATTCGGGTGAGAAGCCAAACTGTCAGAACTGTCGCCATCTAGAATAGTTTTCCTGCCAATCCATCATCTTTGGGAGAATTATCTCCACTCTCAGTATGCCTTTTAACAAAGTATCCACGACAGACATTACGGTCAACGCCCTGCAGTTGCCACCCTTTTCCCTGCAACCCTTCTTAAACAAAGATACACCATTTCTCACCCACGAATCATCTCACCTGCGGTGGTTGATTATTTAAATATCTCTGCTAGGGACCCGCAATTACATGCTTAGCCTCCAACCATTTTCTGGGATACCCTTCATTTGTTCTAGGATTTATCTGTCTTAATGTGCTTTCGGGTTTGCACCACTTTATTCCCCATAATATGTACACCCCTCTAGTTATCATTATTTATTTCCCAATTTTCCTAACATCTGCCTTTTCTCACATCTCTCTTGCGGATCCGCACATTGATGACCTTGTTGACCTTTAAGAGGATCTGCTCTGTGCTTCATTACTCTTTTGTCCTTTATCTATTAGTAGAAGCTCTTTGGTTTTTCATTTGCCTTTACTGCCAATGCAATCTTGTATCCTTTTTTTTTACCTTCCCGAATCCTCTCTTTACTCCATTCTCGTACCCTTTCTACTCTTCAAAGCATCTACTTTATCCCAGCTGACTATGCCTGTCGTAAGTGTCCTTCTTCTTCATGACTAGGTCCTTAATGTCTCCAATCATTCAGGGTAACATACCTCTACCAGCCTTGTTCTTCAATCTAAAGTGAATACATTTACACTGAATACTGATTAATACACTTTTGAATGGCACCCACTTACCAGTCATCCCTTTGCTTCACAGCAGACTCCCCCAGTCACCTTCTGAAATTTCATGTCCAGTATCATGATAATTGATCTTCTACCAATTCAGAATTTTAATTCATTGGCTAATCATATCATTCTCCATAGCTATCTGAAAACTATTAAAATTGGCTTCAAAATATCCCTCATTAACCTTTTTTGACATGGTCTTTCTTCTTTCCCAAAGGGGAATCGAGTTTTGCCCATCTCTAGTCAGACTAATCACATGATAAATGATAAATTCCTGCTGAATATAGTCAGCAAATTTCTCTCTATCCAAGTCCCTAATGCTATGGCTATCCCAGTCACTGTTGAGAAAGTGGAAGTCCCCTACCATTAACACTTTTTTTTTGAGATATTTGTGATCTCATTATTTGCTCCTCACTTTCTGCTGACTATTTGGCGATGTAGAGTACAATCCTATCAGAGCAATACCCCATTTCTCCTTGTCAGTTTTACCAATAAAGACTCAGTGGGTGAACCCTTAGAAACATGCCCTCTCAGTGCTTCAAAGTTAAAAAGAAAACCCCCCTCCTCTCTTGTATCCTGTTCCAACTTTTCTATAGCATATGTATCCTGGAATATTGAGCTGCTACACCTGTCCCTCCATTAGCCATGTTTCAGTCATCACCATAATATCCCAGTCTCATATACTCATCCATGCACTTATTCTATCTGCCTTGCCAGTCGGGACTCTTCTATTGAAATAAATGCAGTTTCATCTCGACTTCCCATGCTCTCTGCTCTGTGTTTGCTCGACCTTTCTAGTGCTAGGATTGCTACTTTTATTTTTTAACTATTTAACATACTTTCTTTAACTGTCGAGCTTTCCTCAAACTTCTCTTTTGCATTCCTTGTGCTTTAGCTCCCACCTTTCTGCAAAATCAAGTTAAACACACTTGCGTGGCTCTAGAAAGTTTTCCTGTTAGGATAATAGATAATAGGATAATTAGGATAATAACCCTCTTGAACAGGGTACATCTGCCCCAGAAGAGATCCCACTAATATACAAATCTAAATTCCCGCCCCCTGCCCCCTGCTAAGCATTCATAGGCCGAAACTATACCTACTGTCGCTAACACTGCCAGCGGTAGTAGCCCTGAAATTATTACACTCCAGGTTCTACTGGAGTTAGCCTTCATCTAACTTTCTATATTCAGACTTTAAGATCTCATTACTTTTCCAACCTATGTTGTTCGACCAATCTGTAAAATGACTTCTGGCTGCTTAGCTTCCTTCTTAAGAATGTCCTGCAACCGCTCACAGATTAGCATGTCTATAGTTCCTGTGTTCTCTATCCCCCCTTTCTTAAACTTTTGGTTACTTCTGCAACATGTTAATATCCATGCACATTCTAGTGCTTCTGGAGGTGTGAAAGATAACCACCAATTTATCTGTTATCTTTATAGTTCCCCTTTCAATACTTTGCAATAAAAGTCATCATTTTCAAGAGAATTATTAACTTTAAGGCCGATTACATTTTCTGGGGTGATTTTTTAACATACATATTGCAGTGATTCCGGAGATGCTGAGACGTACATGCTAATAAGATTGCTAAGCATGGAAAAATAACCTTGAATACGGGCCAAAATGTGTCTTGTACTTACATTTTTAAAAAAGTGCTATTTGCAGAAATACACAAATAGCTACAAGTAGCTACTATTTTATAAATTAAACATGTAATGCCAGTATTTTTGAATTATTGTGCATCTTGGCCAAAATGAACCTGCCCTGGGAATAATGCTGCAAGTTTAAGATAAACATGTCACATTCTCTGAGACCAAATTGTTTTGAGTACTCTTTTGGGTACAGAATACAGTGCGCAATTCTGGTCATCAGACTATCAGAAGGATGCAGAGGCTTTTTGGCACGTGGAACTGATCCACTTCAGATCCGCTATGATCTTATTGAATGGCTAGGCAGGTTCGAAGGGCTGGATGGCCTACTCCTTCTTCTATTTCTTATGCCCTTATGTTCTATGAAGAGAGTACTGAAAACATTTAGCAAGATGTTATCTGGAATAGAGGACATTATGGATAAGCTGGATAAACTTCGTTTGTTCTCAGTGGAACTTCGGAGCTGAGGGGCGACCTGATAAATGTCTATAGGATTATGAGGAACATGGACAGAGTGGATAGTCACAACCTTTTTTTAGGGCGAAAGAGTACATTACTAGGAGGAATAGGATTAAGGTTCGACGATCAAGATTTAAAAGATATGTAGAAGAGTTTTTTTTTTACACACAGAGGACGGTGGGTGCCTGAAACTCGCTCCGGGGGAGGAAGTGGAAGCAGATATGATACGGACTTTAATGGGCATCTTGACAAATACATGTTTAGGATGAAAGTAGAAGGATATCGTCACATGAAGAGTATGGGGTTTTAGTTTCGTCGGTGCAGATTTCGAGAGCCGAAGAGCCTGTTACTGCGCTGTAATTTTCTGCGTTTTTCCTTTTCTCTTTGGAGTCTAGCTATGCTATTTTCGAGAGACACTCCGCACAGCATCTTGTCCGAGTTTTATTGTCGCTCCTCGACAATGTGCCGCGCAGTTCTGAAAGGAATCAGAGCATCATCCACCAGATGGTACCACAGCTCTTAGGCAATAAGCAGAAACGGGGAATTGATCTCGGTACGATATGGCCACAAACACCATAATTGCAGACAAGCAGACCACTGGAACCACTGGAAATGTTTGTCATGAATGTTAGTTATTGCTCGTCTGTTCGGAGCCGTTTACCCATAAACATTATTTGAGTTACAAAGTGTTTTTTTTTATTAAGTAACACCAACAACAGCACAACAATTCTGACAACGCCACCCTGACATGAAATCCGCTCGCACAACCCAGGAACTGCACCCATCGTTGTCTAACCACACCCGACTCCTCGGGCATGGAAGACTAAATATCCCTTTCGACAGTCTTTAGTGGTTCCCGCGAACCTTCTCCTTCACGTCATCATCTCGCTTGTGATCATCACGAACGAGACGGGGCACCAACGACCATTCGCTGCCTCACACCAGGTATGGTATATGCGACTTCCCTCGAAACCAATTGTCTGGGCTGGAGGTCTCAGTAAGGCTTCTTCTATCTTGATAGGCGCGATCGCATCCTTCCGGTCGAATGCATATCACCAACTATCCCCGGTATAGGCTGGAACGTGTCTAATCAAAGTTACAGGTTTAACAGGTACAGAAGAGTGTTGGCTGTTCTCGGCCAGTCGACTTCCTTGCAAAACAATCTTCTGACGGGCTAAAATTCTGCATACCCTGCGGAGCCATGGGCCAGGCACGACTCACTGTGGTCTAGAACGCCAGAATAACCACAGTTAAGCAGATTCAACCACGTACTACCCCAGTAATACCACCCGTATCAAGCTGGCAGTTGGGTGGTAGTGGTAATAGGGCTGCATGAATCGCTCAGGCTATTTGTTTCTCGAGCAGTCAACGAAAATCATTCCTAGCGCCCTCAGAGATGATATCAGGTGGTACCTGCGGAAGGGCTTGATTCGCTGTGCTATAGAAACCAGAAAATTCCCACAGCTACCTGAGATTGGCAATTCTGGATGGAGACTTTGAGCATGAATGGATTGAAAGGCCAATCTCTACCCACCTGTTTGCAACTGCACTCTGACTATGCACAGACGTGGAATTGCATCCGCATTTACTCCTCGGTCAGTCTCTTTAGCCATCGCCGCTCGCTCGGTGTAGCAGCGATGTTACCCAGCGGGACCATCAGGGAGGTGCGATTCACTGTGTTATAGAAGCGAGAAAATTCACACAGCTACTGTAACCATGGCTCTCTTTCCCAGCATAATGCAATGTCAATGCAGTAGGAAATGAATAGACCTATTTATAAGTTATTCAATTCCTACTTACAAACAGGTCGAAATGACGCAATGGGAACATCACATTTTCAATGCCGTGGCTTGTTATGAGAAAGCAAATCATGAAACTTATGGATAGACCATAAGTGAGGTTACGTATTAAATGATAGCAACAATGTATAGAAACTGCTGCGTCGTATAGACCAATGAACTAATTCTGCCAGAATATAGGATGCAATTGATAAATGTAAAAAAAGTGCATTAATATGATGATAGGTTAGGTAAGACAACTGAATTTTCAAAAATGTATAATCGTTCGCTCTTGAGTTGGCATCTTCAGAAATGAGCTGGCAATTCAGGATGCCTTCCTGCCATAATCTGTTTGCCAATAAAAACGTCTTTAAACAGCATGCTACCTTTTGCAAGCCGGTGTATTAGTTGTGTTCGTTTCAAAACTTAGCCCCTGCAGAGAAAATCCTACTTTCAATACATTTGCTTTCCAACATTGAAACTAACTTTTCCTCCCCAATATGCCAGGAAGATTCCTTTCTCTCTTCTTCTGTGAAGACAATTGGGAAATTTGTTGTTTTATTTCGTCTGCCATTTTCTTCTTGCCCGTCGTAAGTTCGTCTTTACTAACCAATTCCGCATTAATCGCATTGTTTGTGTCATACAATTGCAAAGCAACTAATAGCTGAAAGATGGACAGTCCAATAAGCTTTTTTTTGCCATTCAGATCGTACTTGAGTTATGTACAATCAAAGTTACCATTTACTGGAATGCAGCAAAACAAACTCTGCCAGACAATTGACGGCAAGGTGGTTAGGATGTTTAGAATCCTGTTCCGAATAACTCATCTAGTAACTCACAAAGTCAACGACTACGGCAAAAAGCAAACATTGTAACTGAATTTCCAGCTAATTGGATGACTGTGGTTCCAAGAATACTAAAGCATTAAATAAACAGTCTGCCTGACTCGCATCTCTGTCCTTCAGGACATCGTTTACATCCTCCTGTATGTGGACAGGCAATCGTAAGGGTGTATACCTTTTATAAAATAAAATGAAACAATTCGACGGTCATTCTATGTTGGAACATCAGCATGGTGACATAATTGTTTAAGTCACACAACTTAATTGCTCTAAGTCACACAACATTCTGATGTAATCATTTATTGTCACGTTATTTTACCATTACTGGCTTAAACTCTTGCAAATGCTTTGCCTGCATCAACATTGTGCAAATATACCACCGGACTGTTATGTTTCAATAGGTTGTATCCCTTTTTTTTTCAAAGACATTTAGTAGGTCGCCTTTCAACTATCGTTCGTTCCCATTTATCAACATTAATATAAGAGATAGAACCTCACTGGGGAAACACAATTGCATAATTTTAACAGCAACGAACGATGTGTATTAACTTTGCCAAACAGGTTCGAAAAGGCATAATACTATTTTATAAATTGTGGTGGAAATTATATATATATATATACATATATATATATATATATATGTTTGATTTCAAACCTGCATCCTTGGCACGTTTTTCCAATTTTGCGATTTCTAAAAGAAAATTCAATAATTTAAGTTATTCAAATTTTATTGAATTCCTTTACACTTCCTTGGGACTTGGGGATAGTTTGCTTGGCTACTATTTATTGATAATATACCAATGCCTTTGACAATAAATCAACTTCACTTTTTTTTTAGGTTAATTCATAGTCCTGTCAGAAACACCCCAACCCTCCAACTAATGTAAAAATGCCTACTTTGGACCAATTTCTAGTTATCACACAGTCAACTTGATCGAAACAAAGACAGTCAGGAACAGCGAAGTTGAATGAAAGAATAAAAGAGAGATGGCACTCTTGAAATAACATTCAACAGTTTGATTCGTTAATAGATAGTAATGCAGACAATTGGATGGGTGGATGGACAGACGGGCAGATGGTTGGACGGTTAGAGAGGCATATGAATGGATGGATGGACAGTATACTTAAATCTATAGGCAAAGTCAAGAAATCCTTTTGAACCAATTATGCCCCTTAAAATTTAGGGTCAATTATCTGTAAAGATGCTGAAGCTTTCTTGACAATGCTGCTCAAGGCGTTGGCAGGAAGGCAGGAGGTGAGAGGTTGGACGGATGGACGTCTGACCAGCAAATTATTCAAAGTCTACTTTGATACAGTATCATATGTGAAATTTTCTGATGCGTGTAGCTGAATATAATCGATTGCACCCAAGTTAAAAAAATAGATTAGCAAGCTATTGCTCTGCTTTAGCAAGTTATTGCTGCCAAATATGTGCCTCTCACTTCCTTTCTCCCTGCCAATGCCTTGAGCAGCATTATCACGTCAGCTTCAGTAACTTTGCAGAAAATTGACCCTACGTTTTAAGGGACGTAATTGATTCGATGGGATTTCTTGATTTTGCCTCTAGGCTAAATATACTAAACACTTTTCATGTTTCAACCGACCCAAACTTGTCACTGCACTTCATAATCCTAGTTAACGATATTGTCAAAGCCTAGAAGATTTACTTTTATCTTAGGCTAGTTCGCAACAGAAGGAAATAATTCGTAAAAACACAATGGTCCCATTTGAATGAAAAAGGTGAGGATCTATGAAGCGGACGCACTGTAACAATTGATGAACAATTATGAACAATTATATTGGCTGGTCCATCAACACCCACATCATCTGCAAAGCAAGTAACTAAAATTATGTTTAAGCAGTTGTCAACCTTGAATCCGTTTTGCCATGCAATTATAGTTGACTGATCTATTTTCCAACTTGTTGCAGTAGTACCTCAGTTCCATATCTGAGAGCATTATGAGCTAATAAAATGATTTTAACCTGTGAATTTCAGTAAATAGTTAATCAATTTTCCTCGGGGAGGCTTTGAAATATTTATGAACCAATACGGTCACGATATCTCCTCCACTAATTTAAATATGGCTCCAAATTTATATGTATAAGATTTATTTCACTTGAATGTTTATGCTTTTGCATAAAAATTGTAGATTGGAAATAGATCGGACGACAGGCTTAGTACAATTGAATCACAAAATATTTTCCATGCATCAAGTGGCTTACTGATGATTGTATGTAAGATTAAGTAAATATAGAACATAGAATATAGAACAATACAGCACAAACATGCCTTTCGGCCCATGAGTTGCGCCGATCACATCTACCAATCCACAGACCTATGTATAACCCCATATCCTATTCGTTTCCATATACTCATCCAGAAGTCTTTTAAAAGACCCCAGTGAGTTTGCCTCAACAACCTCCGATGGCAGCCGATTCCATTCACTCACCACCCTCTGAGTGAAAAACTTACCCCTAACATCTTCTCTGTATTTGCTTCCCTGCACCTTGTGTCCTCTCGTAGTGACCATTTCAGCTCGGGGAAATAGTCTCTAAGAGTCCACCATATCTATTCCTCTCAACATTTTATAAACCTCTATCAGGTCGCCTCTCAACCTACGTCTCTCCAGTGAGAAGAATCCCAGCTCCCTCAACCTATCTTCATAAGGCCTGCCTCCCAATCCAGGCAGCATCCTTGTAAATCTCCTCTGCACTCTCTCAATAGCCTCTACATCCTTCCTATAGTGAGGCGACCAGAACTGCGCACAATACTCCAAGTGGGGTCTGACAAGAGTCTTATAGAGCTGCACCATTACCTCCTGACTTCTAAACTCTATTCCCCGATTAATGAAGGCCAGTACACCGTACGCCTTCCTGACCACTTCCTCCACTTGCGAGGCCGATTTAAGAGTCCTATAGATCCGGACCCCAAGATCCTTCTGCTCTACAACACAGCGAAGACTCCTACCCCTTATATTGTACTCCTTCATCCCATTATTCCTGCCAAAATGGACCACTACACATTTATCCGCATTGAAGTCCATCTGCCACTTCTCCGCCCAGTCTTGCATCCTGTCGATGTCATGCTGCAACTTCTGACATCCCTCTAGACCATCCACAACACCACCGACCTTCGTGTCATCGGCGAACTTACTCACCCATCCCTCCACTTCCTCATCCAGGTCATTTATGAAAATGACAAACAGCAGTGGTCCCAGAACAGATCCCCAGAGCACTCCACTGGTTACCGACCTCCATGCAGAACAAGACCCATCCACAACCACTCTCTGCCTTCTGCCGGCAAGCCAGTTCTGGATCCATGAGGCCAAAGCCCCTTGGATCCAATATCCTCTCACCTTCTCCAGAAGCCTTGCATGGGGGAACCTTATCAAACACCTTGCTAAAGTCCATGTACACTACGTCCACCACCCTTCCTTCATCAATGTGTTCAGTCACATTTTCGAAGAACTCAACTAGGCTCGTCAGGCATGACCTGCCCTTGACAAAAGCATGCTGACTATTTCTAATCAGTCCAAACTTCTCCAAATGTTCATATATCTTATCCGTCAGTAGCCTCTCCATCAGCTTACCAATCACTGAAGTCAGACTCACCGGTCGGTAATTTCCTGGACTATCCCTGTTTCCTTTCTTAAAGATAGGAACCACATCCGCAATCCTCCAATCCTCCAGAATCTCTCCCGTTTCCATGGACGATACAAATATCATCATAAGGGCTCTGCAACCACTTCCCTCACCTCCCACAATAACCTGGGATACATCCCATCCGGTCCCGGCGACTTGTCTATTTTGATAGAATTTAACAGGTCTAACACATCTTCTTTCCTAACATCCACATACTCAATCTTTTCCGTATGCCTCAAACCTGCAGTGCAATCTCCCAGTTCACTTTCCACCGTGAATACCGAGGCAAAGTACTCGTTAAGCACCTCTGCCATTTCTTCTGGATTCACGCAGACTTTTCCCCCTTCACCTTTTATAGGCTCTATCCCTTCTCTTCTCATCCTTTTACTTTTCACAGATAAATAACAGATAAGCAGATATGCAGTTAAAAGTTAGGATAGGTAGGCAAACGGGCATGTAACAATGGAAAAAAATTAAAATCGTGTGGATACAGGAGATGATACGAAATCAGAAACTGGTTGAAATTTCAGCACGTTAGGCAGCATCCATAGAGAGTGAAGTAGAATTAAAATCAATTGTCACTATTTATAGCTCTACTGTTGTTGATAGGTCTGCTAAACCTTGGCGTTGCTTTTCTGTTTTTACTGAAAGTGGTTAATGACAATAATGACAAAACTGATTTCCAGGTAAAGTGAAGAGAAAGAAGCGGTGATTTAGCATACATAATTTAAAATAAGTATGTCCATGTAATAAGTTATATTGAAACCTAGAGTGACACAAATCTAAGAGAGGATGCAAATTTAGGATAATGTGAATGTTCGGCTTCTAAATATACCGTACGAAACCATGAAACATTGCAAATTAACTACATAAAATATGAAGTGAACTCTTAACTTATCACAATGATGAAGTCATAACAGCAAATTACTGTGGATACTAGAATCTGATACCAAAAGGGGAAAAGTTGGAAAATCTCAGCAGGTGTGGCACTATCTGCAAGAAGAGAACAAAAGCTGACATTTCGAGTCCATACAAAACTTTGACAAAACTAGAAAATGAGGCATATTTACAATGTAGTGTGAGGGATTGAAACATGGGTAATAACATCAAAAATAAGTGGAAAGGCGGCTAATGGCAGTCCATAAGTAAAATAAAATGTGTGAATGGCCAAACGGCAGAGAAGCTGAAATCAGAAGGTAAGCTGCAACTTATGAAGATGAAAGGGAAGGGAGGATCTGTGGAAAGGAGTAAAACTCAGAAAAAGTGGGGATGGGGAAACCAAGGGGGACAAATGGTAAAAACAAAGAACAAAGAAAAGCACAGCCCAGGAAACAGGCCCTTCGGCCCTACAAGCCCGCGCTGCCCATTTTAACTCAGTGATTGCCTTATTATGATCATTCTTCTACCTACGACTTTTGTCTACATTTAGTGGATTCCACAATAAAGCAGTGCAAATTTAGGGAATTATATGTGCGCCAAATTAAGGGAGATCCAATTGAGGGACAATTTATTAACATCAATCAGCCTAAAAGCACGTTTTTGGGATGTGGGAGGAAACCGGAGCACCCGGAGAAAACCCATGCAAGCAAGGGGAGAATGTGCAAACACCCACAGACATTGATCCAAAGAAGAGAGAAAGAAAAGGGGGAATACTTTCCATCTCTCCATCATCTTCACTTGGTCCATCTCAGATAATTCCTTTCTCTTCCTTGAGCTTTCTGTCTCCATTTCTGGCAACAGTTAATTTAACAAATTTCCATTGCAAATCCATTGACTCCTACAGCTATCTGGACTGCAATTCTTCGCATCCTATGTGCTACAATAACTCCATCCCTTTCCCTCAGATCCTTTTTCTCTATCGCATTTGTTTCAATGACAATATTTTTCAAAGTGGTGCGTCTAATATGTGCCTCCACCATAGTTTCCCAGTTACAGTTGTCGAGAGGACCCTTAAAAGCGTGCGGTCCATCTCCTGAGACACGATCCCCATCGCTACCCTCCCTCCTAGAACAAGGTAGAAACTCCCTTCTTCTCACAATTCACCCCACCAGCCTCCACATGCAAAGCATAATCTTCCGCTATTTTCGCCAACTACAGAGTGATGCCACCACCAAACACATGACCCTTTTAACCCCTCTGTCAGCATTCCACACAGACTGTTCAGTATAGGATAACCGAGTCCACTCTTTCACAATACTTAACACTTTTCCCATCACCCATGGCACCTTCCAATGCAATCGCAGAATGTGTAACATTTACTCCTTTACCTCTTCCAGGCTTCCCATCCAAAATGCAAAACACTCAAACAAGTTAAGCAGTTTTCACTTGCATCTCTTCCAATTTAGTCTATTGCATTCCCTGCCCCCATCGCGGTCTCCTCTATATAGGAAACACCAAATGTGGATTAGATGGTAGTTTTGCTGAGCACATTCGGTCTTTGCACAGTCAGGTCTTTGAACTTTCCAATTGTTTGCCATTTTAATACACGAGCTTCCTCACATGCCCACATTTCTGTCCTTGGCCTATTGCAATGTTCCAGCAAAAATGAATTGAAGTTGGAGTAATGGCATCTAATACACTGTCTGGGCAGTCTAGTGCCTTCGGTTTCAACATCAAATTTAACAATTTCAGCCAATTACTCCAGCTCGGTCCTCCTGTTTTTATATAGAGTCATAGTCATAGAGTCATAGAGGTTTACAACATAGAAACAGGTCCTTCGGCCCAATTTGATCATGCCGTCTTTTTTATATTTTTTAAACGCCTAAACTAATCCCAATTTGCCGCATTTGGCCCATATACCTCTGAACCCATCGTACCCATGTAAACATCTAAATGTTTTTTTTTAAGATAAAATTGCACCCGCCTCTACTACTACTTCCAGCAGCTTGTTCTAGACACTTACCGCCTTCTCTGTGAAAAAAAAATGCTCCTCTGGACACTTTTGTATCTCTCCACTCTTACCTTAAAGCTCTGCCTTCTAATTTTAGATTCCTCTACCTTTGAGAAAAGATGTTGTCTACCTACTTTTTCTATGCCTCTCATTATTTATAGACCGCTATAAGATCCCCCTCAGCCTCCTATGCTCCACAGAAAAAGGTCACAGTCTATTCAGCCGCTCCTTAAACTCAATCCATCAAGTCCCTGTAGCATCCTAGTAAATCTCTTCTGCACAGATTCTAGCTTAATAATATTATTTCTATAATAGCGTGACCAGAATTGCAACAGTATTCCAAGTGTGTCCTTACCAACGTATTGTACAACATCAACAAGACGTCCCAACTCCTGTATTCAATGCTTTGACAGATGAAATCAAACATGCTGAATGCCTTCTTTATCACGCTGTCCATCTATGGCCTACTTTCAAGGAAGTATGTTCTGTAACTCTCCCCAGCACCTTACTATTAACTGACTAAGTTCTGCCCTGGTTCAATCTATCAAAATACATTACCTCACATTTGTCTAAATTAAAATTCATCTACCATCCGTCAGTCCACTAGCCCAGTTGAGAGATATCCCGCTGCAATTGGAGATAATCTTCCTCACTGTCCGCCACGCTACTAAGCTTGGTGTTATCTGCAAACTTACTAACTATAGTCCCTATATTCTCATCCAAATCATTAATATAAATGACATATAAGAGTGGGCCCAGCACTGATTCCTGAGGCACACTGCTGGTCACAGGCCTCTAGTTTGAAGAATAACTTTCTACATCCACTCTCTGGCTTCTGTCAAGAAGCCAATTTTGTATTCATTTAGATATTCCACTCTGGATTCCATGAGATTTAACTTTATGCAACAACTTACCATGTGGTAAGTTTAAAAGCCTTGTTAAAGTCCATATAGACCATATCAACTGCACTGTCCTCATCTACCTTCTTGGTTATCCCTTCAAAAGACTTAATTAAATTTGTGAGACATGATTTCCCACTCACAAAGCCACGCTGAATGTTTCTAATCATTCCTTGTACCCCTAAATGTCTAAATATCATTTGATGTTGAAATGTTCTTTACTTTCATTGTCTTTGATTGAATTCATTTATCTTTCTTCTCTACTTTTGCTGCAATTTACTCCCATTCCTTACTTTTTCTCCCCCATTGCTTCCCCTCCCCCTTCAAAACCCTCCTTCATTTCTCAGTTTACTCTTTTCCCACCTATTCCCGTTTCCCCTGGCATCATCTGTCACAGCTTACTCTCCCATTCCAGAATATTTGCTGTTTGGCAATTCACATCTTATATAAGCTCTACGGACTGCTATCAGCAGAATTTCCCCTTGTTTTTGTGGTTATAACTCGTCTTTTGCTCTCTCATGTAGCAGTGTAAAAAACTCCCAATTTATCTGCCTTTTAGCTTTGACAAAAAGGGTCATCTGGACTCGAAACATCAGCTCTTTTCTCTCCTTATAGATACTCACAGATCTGCTGAGATTTCCCAGTTTTTTTCTCATCTGGATAATGATTAGGTCTGCAAGTATTGCTCATTCCTTTTGTGTTTACCTGCGTCCTTTTCCGCTTCTGTTAACCAGTGTGTCAAAACAAACATTAAAATATAAGAGAAATGGCAATGTATCTGTCACATAGCTGATCAATTTCTAAAAGTATATTTGAATAATTTCAATCTGTTTGTTTTGCAAACTGACTTTTGAATATTCATAAAACTTTAATATAGCTTCAAGTTCGCATTCTCAATGAATTGCGCAATTTGGAAGTTAAACAGTTAATTTGGAAAGATGTAGAGAGATGTCTCGAACATTAATCCAAACTGATTCAATAATAAAATTACTATATCTCAATATGTATTTTAAGAACAGTTTAAGATCCTTTGAAATGTGACGCTAGGTTATAATTGCAGTATAGACACTTGCCATAGTCTCTTACCTGTTTTTGCACAATTGGCTTTAATATTTTTGATTTCTGAAAGCAAAAGAATGCATAATATTTTAAGCAGGATATGTTTAAAATCGTATCATTAACATGTGCTCCTTAGACTTCCTTTTCATCGTATTTTTCATAAAATGCACGTCGTGGGTCAAATTTAAAATTCTAACGAATGGACAATGGGGAATAACAAAACTCCGCCTTTCCTCGGCAGCTATTTGTGCCTCACACGATAAATGACAATAAATATTGACATTCAAGTTAGCACCTAACTCCCTGGAGTCAACAAATCATTTTCAATGAACACATGGAACATAGATTTGGTCCACCTGTGGTTATCATTTATTCTGAATTCTGAAAGTGTGGTATATAGCAAACTATCCAATACAAGAAAATAAACTAACTTACATAAAGACAGTACTAAGACATAATCAAGAATCGATGGCATCAATGCAGAGAGAAAAAGGGCATATTAGGCTCATTAGTCTAAAGTTTGCCAGAATAAGTGATTGAAGATGCAGTGCAAACTCTCTATTTCCTTGCATGCAAATGGAGAAGGATAGCATGTATTGAAAGAGAGATGCACTAAAGAATTAGCGATCTCCAGAACGAGTGTACAGGGCAGTGACGAGCTCACATGGAGTACAGTGTTCATTTCTGATCGCTCTACATAATGGAACATATCATCGTATTTGAAGCTGTTCAAATTGATCTATGGAATGCAGAGTTTGTGCTATAATGCAAAGATGGCCGTGTTTGCCTGATAGTCAATGGAGTAGCAATCGTTATCTTTATTTTTCTTTTTAAAGTGAAGAGGGGCTTGACAAGGTCAGTGCTGCGAGGATACCTCCAGTTGTGAATAATTTTTCACAACAGCACAACATTTTGAAATATTGGTCTCCCGAGCAATAGAAAAACATGGTGGGACATCTTCTCCCCGCGTATTCTTAGCATTTTGTTTTCTATATCACAAGGCACGATTGCAGAAATGTCATAGCGTATGGCTAGTTTAACGGAGCAGCTTCGCTGAACAATGCCCCAGTTTATGCCAGCATGAAAGTGGAACATTTAGGTGCAGAATCAGTTCCTCAATCGTACTACTGATTGGCTGAGATGTGCGATGGACAGGATCAATATGGAAGCATAGGTACATAGGAGTTGGGCACTGCAATATGCCATTTGGCCTCTCGGTCAGACTCCCAATGGCACACTCTCTCAATATTTTACTGAAGTATAATGGCCGCTCTGTGTGGCCCATTGCTCTATTTATCATTGTCAAAAAATATCCTTAATACGTACAATTGGACTAGCAACTCTGTGAGTGTGCTGGTTCCATGTTCTATTGAGGCACAGATCTACAATGATGTGTGGGTTAGCTTGGTTTGTTATGCTAAATTGCCACTTAGTGTGAGGGGATTTTTGGGGTGCATACGTGGGATTATAGGAACTAATATAAACCTCATCTCAGAAGTCAGCCTTGGCAAAATCTCTGAAGAGACCAAAATTAAACTGAATTATCCAGGCGCGGCCACAATTGCAAACATACTTCCCAGTTTTAATATTCAACACCCTTGCGATATGTACAAGCATTCAATTATGTTCCTAAATGCTCGCTGCATCTGAAAAAAATAAAATGTGTGTGATTCTTGCACAAATCTCCTTGATACCAGAACATTCTACAATCACTTTCATTTAAAGTGGTCCCTCACGAAGTTCGAAGGCAACACATTCTGCCATATGCAGAATGTCGCAACGCCCCAACGTTCAAAATGTTGTTCATTCAGGAGCATGTCAATATCCAATTATTATCTCTTTTTAACTCATCAGAAATTGTTTTTCCTGCAGGAACAGCCCAGATCGTTTCAATGTATCCACGGGTAGAAGAGAAGATTATGAAGATATTTTATAAAGACAATCAAATCAATATAGGGGCTGACGAGTTCATTTGGACATAATTTTCACACTGTTTTCCACACAAAGAGTGGTTCATAAATGAATGTACTGTGTGGAAATGTAGTGGAGGAGTCTTAATTGTTGTAGGTATGAGCGCATTACTGATTACCTGAGTGGCAATAATAGTGATATTTTCGTTAGTCAACTAATCCAGAAATCCAGTTAAAGTTTCGAAATTCCAGATTCGAATCCTGTCATGGTAGGAGGTGAAATTCGAATTTAATGAAAAATATCTGGACTTAGAATCTACTGGTGACCATGAAACCATTACTGATTGTCGGAAGTATTCAACTGGATCACTGATGTCCTTCAGGAAAGGACATTTGCCGCCCTTACCTGGTCTGAGATACATGCTACTCCAGAGCCACAGCAATGTAGTTGACTATGTACTGCTCTCTGACTAAGAGCAACTAGAATGGATAATAAATGCTAGTCATCCTGTGATGCCCATGTTCCGCAAACGAATATAATAAAATACTTAATTCCCTCACATTTTAATTGAAGTGACGGCATGACAAGGGAGAATGCTACATAGGAATGAAAGATGTTTTCTTCTAAAATGATTTCTATCCAGGAAATTTCAAGGAAAACTGCGAGAGTTGCACATGTCGAAGTTTTTATTTCATTATTAATGTTGACTACCGAGTGTTTACGTGCATTACACTCAACGCTTTACTAGAAAATGAGTATTGTCCGTAAAATGACAAAATGTCACTGTCAGTTGTAAGGTTGTAACTACATCATCAAATAAGAATATATTTCGTTCATTCGTCCCACTAACCGAAGCACGAATGAGAAAATAATACGTTGAGTATAACAAAATATGTTTTATATGCATATAGATAGATAAATAGATAGG
This sequence comes from Sphyrna mokarran, assembly GCA_024679065.1. Classification (NCBI taxonomy): domain Eukaryota; kingdom Metazoa; phylum Chordata; class Chondrichthyes; order Carcharhiniformes; family Carcharhinidae; genus Sphyrna; species Sphyrna mokarran. The sequence continues at coordinate 101,301,925 of JAGIQG010000009.1, forward strand.
TGGATACACACACATAGTAGAGTAGCTACTACTATGAAATTAATTTAAGTTAAATTACTGCTGAGAAAAGACAGCTTGAAAGAGCAGCATAATTATGCAAACAAAATGTGCTCAACAAATGATGCAGTATGTGATATTCTCACCGCTGAATTCATTATTTCGAGACTATTAGAAAGAATGCAACAGGAAGTCCCATATATTTGCTGCCCCTCCATTTAACACTTATCTGAGCTTTGAAGGGGAGATATTATCCCAAACACCAATTTTCCAATAGATCATGCCCAGAGTGATCTCAGTTTTCCGGCTGACTGAAAGAATCGTAAATTAGTAGAATTTTCGTTAATCTAAGTTGCCCGAAATGATGTTGAAGGATAGAAAAGCGCGGATTCAAAGATATTGATCATTTCGCTTTATAGTGCATTTAATGGCAAATGGCATATACCCCCATTTCTCCAGTATGAACGCAATTTATAGAGCAACCAAAAATTACAAGTAGCGCACAATAATTTAATTTGTCGAACATAAACTTCAGTTAATCAGCAACATATCACAATTTTCATTAAAAAATTAAAAACAACGAATAATTATTTACAAGAGCGAAATTTGACAACACATTATTGATTGCCTACCTAAATCTCTGTCGTCGACAGTGTCCTCTGTGGAACGGACAGCAACAAGCGGAATGAATAGAGGAACTATAGGCGTGTCAAACTGCAAATCCAATTACTCAAAATTTGCCAACGAAAACATGATTATGAAGGAGGTTCAGGAATAACTCATACGCCACCCTCCTCCACATTTGAACGTGGTTTTGATGGAATGAAAATGAATAAATTAAGGCGAATATTACTGCCCAGGGTCAGTTATCTTCTTAATATCTTAGAAAAGCTTTGTAAATGTATGAATAACTGCATGATTCGAAACAACGCATGATTAGTTTGCAGCGTTAAAATAGTTCAAAAGTTGGGATATACGAAATGTTTGTTATTCTGGTAACATTACTGGCACACAATCGCAAAAACAATAGTCTTCAAGTAATGGCTTTGACATTTATATAAATGGCAATTTAGATTATTGTTGAAACTGATATATTCGTGTTTCGCACCTGCCGTTTTTAAACGTTTTTCCAGTTTTGCGATCTCTGAAAGGAGAAATAACTTGTTAAACTGCTCGATTTTTTCAGCACCTGCTGGGCGATGGTATTTCTTTATGACATTGCAAAGATAAGGAAAATGCCAGATTCGCACTGCGAGGCAACGAACGGAAGGAATGGGAAAGATTAAAGCGTAATTGAAACACTCTGAAAAGATCGAAAGTCGGCCAGCCGATATTAAACCCCGAGACCCCCTGCGTTAATACCCACACTTCATTACTATTCGAAGAAGCCAGATGTTAACTTTCAGCAGAGGGTACTACAGGAAGGCTTTGAAGTGATTAGAATATTTCAGCGGAATTAGCAAATGTGTACTGAACATAATGTCGTGTACAGCCCCCATCCCAAAATTCTTAGCAGGGCAAAAGAAAGGATTCGATGGACTGAATAGTTTGCTTCAATTCAGATGTGCGCCATTCCGTTTCTGGCATATAATTCAACACTCCCCTCTTTTATTTTACAACGTCTAATTTCCAGATGAAGATTGTTGGCCTGCAACTTAGCTTAAAACTTAGGCGACCATGACTTGTTTTAAGCTTGCTTTGGAGGGATACTTTACACTTTGCATACTTTAATGGACATCTCCGTTAGGGAAATAAAGTAGACAATGCTGCACATATCATAAATTTCTCACAGCATCAGTGGAAGAAAAAGATTTTACGTTTCAAGCCAAGGTCAAATGAAAATCGGAATCTTCGGTTTGTCTCGCTTTCTGCAGGTTCCTCAGACCTGTTACCAGCGCTTTGGCATTTGGTACAGCTTGCCAACATTCTGCTTGTAGAAATCTCCGTTGTTGGTCTCTGCTTCAGTTTTCTAGGGAAGATAACTCAGTACTAATAAATGAAATGCCGTGGATTTTGTTGAAATAGTTAATGATAACATCAGCCATGCATAATAATTACGTTGCAAGATACAATAGACAAACCACTTTTTTGCGACTATCCTGAGGAAAATAAAACATGAAACCGCCAATTTGGGCGGCATTTAATGCAAGAAATGTTCACCATTTTGGACATGATGTAGAGATGCCGGCGTTGGACTGGGGAAAACACAGTAAGAAGTCTGACAACACCAGGTTTAAGCCCAACCAATTAATTTGATAGTAAACTCACAAGCTTTCGAGGCTGTCCTCTTAGAAAACAAATTGTTTCCTTCATACTATCTTTGTTTCATTTAATGGCATTATACGTAATTGTGAATAAATAATTTAGCACAGAAGGTAGCAACAAAACTTTAAAAAAAATTATTCCCCCTATCTACCATTGTACAAAATATATAAAGTCAAGAATAAAGTTTAACGTTTTGTTAATTAGTGCGACAAGTACGTTTACATTAATGAAGTTGCTGTGAAAATTCCCTTGTCGCAGCACTCCAGCGTCTGTTCAGGTACACTGAGGGAGAATTTAGAATATGGTCAATGCATCTAACCAGCGGACTCTGGGCGGAAACCAGAGCACCTGGAAGAAACGCGCGTAAAAACAAGGATAACGTGGAGACTTCGCGCACACAGTGACCCAGATCAGAAATCGAACCCGGGTCCCTAGTTGTGCGCGGCAGCAGTGTTAACCACCGTGCACCAATGCCAACATCAAGTAAAAGGAAAATCTCACAGTCCAAAATGAGTTTGTTCATCCCATCGAACATGACATGATTGTTCAAAAAAGCATCTTATCCACCTCCTAATGATTAATTTTCACTTGTTAATTGATTTTCTACAAAAACTTACGCAAATTAAATTAAACAATTGAACGAGCAGAACTCTGGGACCCCAAAGGGTCATTTGAGCCGTGTTGTAACGGGGCAACACGGTGCATAACTATTTAAATAACTGGCGTGAAATATCGTCAATGAGGACCACATAACTTAGAGCAGAGTTTCAGCCTGTGTAATGGGCACAATGTCAGCAGGACAGTATTTTTTTTTTCAAAATTTGTCTCGCCATGATTTAATCAGCTAAACGACTATATGAAATACTTGAATATTGCTGAGGCAATGACATCTAATAAATATTAAATTTAGTGATGTACACACATTAATGAGGAGAAAAACCATTTCCTGAGCCAAAGTCTTTTGTCATTTATGCAGATTTATAGAAAGGTTTCGTTTCTTGCCATCGCCCATCATTACATTTCATAAAAAAACGGATTTCCCTTGGCACAAAATTGCATTTATTCAAGTAGTTGCATGAAAAAAATAATGATCCACTCATTTACACTGCTACTTCCTGATATGAAAAAAAGAAACTTCAGATTTTTAAAAATGTATTTCCCGGTTATATGCATAGGCTCAGGTAGTACTGAATATTCTAACTGTCACTGAAACAGAACAACATGAATAAGGATGGTTGGGGATGATGTTTGGAAATTCTAAATGCAGCGTTAAATATGTCAAATTTAAAGCTTTACAAAGAGCTGTGAAGCAATTACTATTATTTGAAAGTTACTGATTCGATTAGTGTCCCCCATACACATCTGTATCTCTGCATTGTTGAACAATTGGCTGCATTGTAAACAAAAGCTCCAAAGTAAAACGTAAGAAACGTGAACGGATACAGTCACATCGAGTTGCCAATGTTAAGCAACTTAGTACGTCCGTGATAGTAGAGTAAGTGAATTGAAGGGTAAATTTTTGAGAAATGCATGGGCAGCATTGTGTTACATTTTTATGTAGTTTTGAACTTCTGGGCCTAAGTACGGGACGTCATTCACCTCGTCCAGTGGATGAATTCAGAGTTAACCGAAAAGTTAACCGTTAACTGAAAAGCGGAAATATGAACGAAGCATCTGACAATGAACTATATGCTTCTAGAGAATCGCAAGGCACAGAATAGAGTCTGAAACATCGGTGGAAAGAGGGGCAAAACATTCCCATGTTGAAAAATAAGGCATTAGGAAACGCAAGCAGGAAAATGATGCAATTAATGTGGAATTATTTAAAAGATAAATGTCTCCAAGTAACTTGTAATATTAAGGTTGCATAGTCACAAATTTGCATCATATTTTAAATTATCATTAGAGCCCCAAGACGTTACATCTTTCCCAACAAGGATAGAATTATCCTCAACAACAAAAAAAAGACACGCAAATGAGAGCTTAGTCAGGCAGAGTTGTAGCAAGGTTTCTATGTTGTGCTTCAATTGGTTTTGACGAGCAGGGGATAGCTTTGTATTAAGTACTTTCACTTCAATTGACACTGTACATGCGGAACAGCGTAACAGACATGAAAACTTTACGTATACCGAATTATTTCTTTCCGGAGCGGTACGGTTAGCGGCCTCACAAGTTCAATTCTGGGCTCGGGTCACTGTCTGTGCAGACTCTACGCATTCTCCCTGTGTCTGCGTGGGTTTCCTCTGGATTCTTCTGGTTTCCTACCACAGCCCAAAAATGGGCGGGTTAGGTGAATTTGACATGCTAAATTGCCCCTTAGTGTCGGGACGACAAGCTGGGGTAAATGCATGGAATTTTTGGGATAAGGCCTGGGTGGGCTTGTGGTGGGTGCAGACTCGATTGGCCAAATGGTCTCCTTCTGCATTGCAGTATTCTATGATTCTCTATGATTATATGATATTATGGAGCTGTTTCATCGGACTGTTTACAAAATTGTGAATTGCCGAACGCGCTGCAGTATGGACATTCGTCAGACATTTTAACTCTAATGAGTTCTCACTTCAAATACTACTAGCTGACACATGGGACTTCAAGTTGTGAGAAATTAAAGTTTATTTGTTTGAAAACCTGCATGCCGTTCATTCAGAGGTCAAAACATCATCCCATTCTGCACCACCCCACGATCTACCGCTGGTCCTTCCTCACATATGATGCTGTGCATCGAATACAATTGAAACATTTATTGCAATGAAAAAATATCACAAGTCGACAAAGTATATTAATTTGTAATAAGACAATGAAGTAGGCAGTTGACTTCCTATCAACAGAACACAAGTAGTAGAGATGTTTTCTGGTACGTATAGTCGTACGCATTCACTTGGAAGAACTGGCTTGAAATCAGATTATAATTTGAGCTAATAAGTTGAAATTGAAGTAATATTGAATTGGCAGATAAACCTGAAATGACACCCGAAATTTATGGAATGTTATGTTACGTAAATTAAGCATTTACATAATAGGAAAACAAAATACGCAATTTGGATGGAAATACGGTGCGACATATTTGACATTATGGAGACGTGGTTCAGTGATGGGAACTAAACATTGAGGGCTGTTCAGTATTAAAAAATGACAGACAAAAAGTAAAATATGATGGAGCTGCATTGCTGATCAAAGATGATATTATTACGATATTAGCATAGATGATATGGGATCTGCAAGAATCAAGTTAAGAAAATGTAAAGGGCAAAAACATTGGAGGGACTGTTACTCGGACATCCAAACTGCTGGCATAATCTTGGGGAAAGTATTATGCAGGATAACAGAGATGCATGTGCTAAAGAAACACTTATATTTATGGGCGATGTTAACATGCATATATGTTGGAAGAGTCAAATTCGTCACAGTGAAATAGAGGAGGAATTATTGGACTGCATAGGAGGTGATTGTCTGAAGCAGTATTTTGAGGAACCAACAAGGGAACACGCCATCCTGGACTGGGTGCTATGCAACAAGAAATGATTAGTCAGCAACCTAGTTGAGAGAACCCTTCTGGACGAGTGATCATAATATGGTCGAATTTTTATCAGGGTGGATAGAAGTACAGTTGATTCTGAGATCAGGTTACCTTATCTCAATCCAGGTGATGATGTTGGTATGAGACATGAATTGGCCATGCTGAACTGGGAAATATTACTGACAGGGCAGAGTGCAGGCAATGGCAGGCATTTCAAGAATGTATAGATGAACTCCAGAAATTGTTTATCACTGTTTCGTGTAAATTTGGTAAGGAAATTGTGAGCAAATAGTTGTTTACAAAGGAAATTAGAGACAATATCAGATTCAAGAGAGAAATTGGCAAAACACAATCGGCCTGAGGCTTGGAAGGAGTTTAATATTCAGCATACGAGAACCAAGGGAATGATTAAGAAGAGAGAATATAGTAGGAAGGCAATATAGTGGGGGAAAAAAGTACTGAAAAGTTTCTATAAGTATGTAAAGAGAAAAAAAAATGACAAAAATGAGCTTTTCTGACATTTATGTCAGAACATCACATTTAGAGTCAGAAACGCGAAAATTCATCTGGAGAAAAAAAATGACTAAGAATTAAATTCCTACTTTGCTTTAACCTTCACAAAGAAGACATGGGTAATGCAAAGTAGATTTTGAGAGAAACAAGGTTAAGTGTGAAGCTGATAGAAATCAGCATTTGAAGGGAAATCGTTTTGGGATAATTCGGGGTCGATAAGTCTGGAAATCCTGATAATCTGTACCTCAGAATATTTAAGTAAACGGCTCTGGCTGGAAATAGTTGATCCAGCGGTTGTCATTTTCCAAAATTATTTGGACTATGAGCTGTTTCCTGTAGATTGGAGAGTAGCTTATGCCAGCCCACTATTCAGAAAGAAACATAGAGAGGAGGAAGGAAACTAGAGTTCAGTGATTGTAATGTCTGTACTGGGGATATTAGAGTTTATTTCCAATGATTTCACAACTCAGCAATTGGAAAGCTGTGGTATAATCAGACAGAGTCAACATGGATGTACATCAGAGAAATCGTGCTTCACGAATCTATTGGGATTCTTCTCGTAGAGTTGATCGAGGAGATCCAGCGGTTGTGCTTTATTTGGATTTCAGAAGGCTTTTAACAAGGTCTCAAACAACAAGCTACCATACAAGGTTAAAGTACATGGGATTGCAATAATGTACAGAGTTGGAAAAAATGCGTAGCAGATAAGCAACAATAAGTTAGCATAAATCAATCTTCTTTTCTGACTGACAGCAGGTGACTAGTGGGTTTTGATTGGGTTACTTTGGCAAAGTCGGAGTGAGTGGTTACTGTTTCCGAGGCAGCCCGTGGGATGTTGTGGGGGAGGGGGGGGAGGGCGGAGGGGAGGATAGGTGGTGGTTAGTGCTACAGAGACCTTAGCAATGCTGGGGGGTTGGGGAGCGGAGGTGGTAAGGGGAGGAGGGCGGGGGCCACAGATGGGCGTATTTCAGAAGCTGTGGCATTGGGTGAGTGGATTGCTTCCGTTGCCATGACAATGCAATGGCAGTTCTACAGGGATTTGTGCTAGGACTCCAGCTATTCGCATTATATATTAATGAATTGCAAAAGTCAACTGAATGTATTATCCCTAAATTTACCAAGTGGAGTAAAAGGATGAGCTGTGAGTTGGAAGCACAGATATTTCCACGTGATTCAGAAGGCCTGGACAGGTGCAGTGTAAAGTGGATAAAAATGACGTTGTCCACTTCAGTAGAAATTTTCGAAGTCAGATTATTACTTGAATGAGTGTAAAATGAGAGAGGTGGATACTCAGTGAGACCTTGCAGTTCTCGTGCATCAGTCGCCAAAAATCACTGCTCAGCTACAGCAAGCAGTAAAGAAGGCATGTTTTGATGCAAATTGGATGGGGCGTTGATGAGACCTCACCTTGGGAATGGTGTACAATTTTGATGAAGTTATCTTGGGAAGGATGCCCTTTCTGTAGAAGGAGCATAGCGAAGTTTACCAGTCTCATGTCAGGGACAGTAAGGGTCTGCCATATGAGGAAAGACTATTCAGTTGGGATTATATTCACTGGAGTTCAGAAGAGTGAGAAGGATGCTCATGGAAATGCATAAAACTCTAATAGGGCCAGAGAAGGTAGATTCAGAATGTTCCCAACGGTGGAGGATTCCAGAACTAACGGTCATAGTTTGAGGGTAAGAAGTAAACTTTTTAGAACTGAAGTAAGGAGAAATGCATTCACCAGAGGATGGTGAATGTATGGAATTCATTGCCACAGAAAGTACTTCAGGATACAACACTGGCTGATGTCAAGGAGAAACCAGATATCCATCTTGAAACTGAAGGAATCATGAGATTTGATGGACGAAGAGAGCAGGAAATTGAATTCAATAATCACCCTTGATCAAATGAACGGCAGAGCAGGCACGAAGGGGAGATAACTTATTGCTGCTTTTAGTTTCTATGTTTTTTTTGTGTGTTAGATACTCTGATATCCGTGTGGTCATGCTCCAGATTCCTTGGCAATAGAGGTATATCGGATGGTGGTCGTTCAGAAATTTTGATTGGGTTACTTTGGCAAAGTCGGAGTGAGTGGTTACTGCTTCCATGGCAGACCGTGGGGTGTTGTGGACGGGAGGAGGAGGATGGGTGGTGGTTAGCGCTTCAGATACCTTAGCAATGCTGGGGGCATGGGGAGGAGAGGGGGAAGGGGAGGGGGCGGGTGCAACCGATGGGCGTATTTCAGAAACTGTGGCAGCGGGTGATTGGATTGTTTCCGTTGCCGTGATAATGCAATGGCTATCCAGTCAGTGTGCCAATGTGGGGGCTTGGTGCATTTAAAATACCAATGGGGTCGTGTGGTCCCGTTATAGCGGAATTTGTGGGCTTGGTCCAGTTAGCCTGGCAGTTTGGAGTACTATTCTGATTAGTGTGGCAATTGGGGGAATTGTTCCGGTTAGTATGACAATTGGGCGGAGTGGTCTAGTTACTGTGGCAATGGTGGGAAATGCTACCATAGTGTGACAATTGGAGACCAGGTTGTCAGCAACATTCAGGATCTTATCTGAGGAAGGATGTCTTTGAAATATAAGAAGTACACTGAAGATTTCCTGGGATGATTTCTGGGCTGGCATGTCTGTCATATGAGGAAATATTAAGTCAGTTAGGATTGTATTCACTGGACTTTAGCAAAAGGAGAAGCAATTTCAAAGAAACTTGTATAATATTAGCAGGATTACACAGTGTAGATCCAAAAAAAGGAACATACCTAATGGTGGGGGAACCAATAACTAGGTTCATAGGTTGAGGATAATGGGTAAATCTTTTAAAACTGAGATGAGAATAAGTATCTTTAGGTATTTAGATCGTGAAATATTGCCAGAGAATATGTGGAATTCGCTAGCACAGAATGCAATTGATTTCAAAACGTTGTTGGATTTCAAGAACAATTTTGAAATAGCTATAGAGGCTAAATGAATCAATCGATATTTGAAGAAGGTAGGATTCAGGATTAACCATGATCAAAATGAATGACGGAGCTTGCCCTAGTCCTGCTTCTAGTTTGGCCTACTCCTACCTCAAGAGAACAACATCCATCAAGCAAACATTACGTACTCTTGTGACTCAGCCAACATTGCTTACCTGATACTTTGCAGGAAAGGATATCCCGAGGCATAGAACATAGAACATAGAACATTACAGCGCAGTACAGGCCCTTCGGCCCTCGATATTGCGCCGGCCAGTGGACCCTCTAACCTAAACTATTCCAATATCATCCATATCCCTATCCACCGAACATTTGAATGCCCCCAAAGTAGGCGAGTCCACAACTGCTGCAGGCAGGGCATTCCACGCCCTCACCACTCTCTGTGTAAAGAACCTGCCTCTGACATCCGTCCTATAACTACCACCTCTTAATTTAAAGTTATTTCCCCTCGTGTTGGTCATCACCATCCGAGGAAAAAGGCTCTCACTATCCACCCTATCCAATCCCTTGATCATCTTATACGCCTCAATTAGAGGTCACCGCGTAACCTTCTTCTCTCTAATGAAAATAACCTCAGGTCCCTCAGCCTTTCCTCATAAGGTCTTCCCACCATACCAGGCAACATCCTGGTAAACCTCCTCTGCACCCTTTCCAATGCTTCCACATCTTTCTTATAATGAGGCGACCAGAACTGTACGCAATACTCCAAGTGCGGCCGCACCAGAGTTTTGTACAGTTGTAACATAACCTCACGGCTCCTAAATTCAATCCCTCTACCAATAAAAGCTAACACACCGTACGCCTTCTTAACAACTTTATCAACCTGGGTGCCAACTTTCAAAGAGCTATGTACTTGTACCCCAAGATCCCTCTGCTCGACAACACTATTAAGGGTCCTTCCATTAGCCCTATATTTCATATGCCTGTTATTCCTACCAAAGTGAATCACCTCACACTTATCCGTATTGAATTCCATTTGCCACCTCACGGCCCAGCTCTGCAACCTATCTATGTCCCTCTGCAAACTGTAACATCCATCCTCGCTGTCTACAACTCCCCCCACTTTGGTATCGTCAGCAAATTTACTAATCCAACCCTCTACACCCTCATCTAGGTCATTTATAAAAATGACAAACAGCAGTGGCCCCAAAACAGATCCTTGAGATACACCACTTGTAACTGCACTCCAGGTTGAATATTTCCCATCAACCACCACCCTCTGTCTTCTATCAGCTAGCCAATTCCTAATCCAAACTGCTAAATCACCTTCAATCCCATGCATCTGCACTTTCTGCAGTAGCCTACCATGAGGAACCTTATCAAACGCTTTGCTAAAATCCATATACACTACATCAACTGCCTTACCCTTATCTACCTCTTTGGTCACCTCCTCAAAAAACTCAATAAGGTTTGTGAGGCACGACCTACCCTTCACAAAACCGTGCTGACTATCCCTAATCAATTTATTTCTCTCTAGATGCTTATAAATCCTACCCCTTATAATTCTTTCCAAGACTTTGCCCATAACAGAAGTCAGGCTCACCGGTCTATAATTTCCAGGATGGTCCCTACTCCCCTTTTTGAACAAAGGGACGACATTTGCCATCCTCCAGTCTTCCGGCACTATACCTGTAGCCAACGACGACATGAAGATCAAAGCCTTGGTGGGACCATGCGGACACCAAGACAACGAATGAATGAATAAGGTTAACAGTCACCAGGCAGGAGTGTTCCTTTTCTGAAGGGAAACACTGCAGCAGTCAACAGCATTCAGCCTTTGATCTTTGGGTAAATATTCTCCAAGGCGATCTTGAGAACACATGACAATGCAGATTTGCTGAGCAGAAAACGATTGCCAAGTTCAGCACACATGAGGACGACTTCAACCAGGACTTTGGGGTCATGTCACACTATCCGTAACCTCTACAACTTGCCTGAGTTTGCAAAATCCCAGTAACTGTCCTGGCTGGAGATAATTCACACCTGTTTAACATGCACTTAACCCTGTCTCCACTCACATTATTCGCATCTGTTAGGACTTGTTTACCTATTAAGACTCGCATTCCAACCATTATCTTGTAATTGAGGTTGTGTCTATATATGCCCTGTTTATGAACTGAACTCTTCACTTACCTTGTGAAGGAGTAACGCTCTGAAAGCTCGTGATACCAAATTACTTGTTGAATTTTAACTCGGTGTTGTGAGGGAGCTTATTAGTTTCTATGTAACCTGAGATAATTCGAAGATATTTCTCTTGAAATCACTTATTTGTATGTTCAGCAGTTACAAATATATCTCACAAGTTAAACACAAAAGCAACTAGGATGTCAACTGTTCAGAGAATTGCAGACAATGCATTTCGCCACACTCCTTCGCGAAAAATGTGTGTGCTGTTTACCCTGAGAAAACAGATTTTTAAAAACGACATGGCAGACAAGTGAATGCACCAATCGAGATATAGACAGACAGAAAGAAGAGCAGTTCGATAGAAAGTTTGCAAAATTTATTCAGAACATAAGAAGAACAAACAGTATGCAAAAATAAATAGATTTTCAGCGACAATGCTCATCACTGAAAATTAAACTGATCGCAGTTGTTATAATTTAGTGTGAGTAATTAAGTCCATGGCAGACATCAGGAAGCTAATAGTCAAAACAACTCTTTGCATATAAATTAAAGTCCAATTTTTCAATTTATTCAGTACGTTATTTATTTTTGAAGCACTTACCTGCATCCTTATCGGCTTCTGTTTATATGAAAATGCAGTGCAAAGACTGAGTACATATGTGAGAACATAATAATAGATATTTACAATGCGTTGCAACATTGATCCTAGTTATAACAGAGAGGAGATAGATGAACAGACTGACGGATGGACGGTTAAACAGGAAGACTGGGGAATAGAAGGATTGACAGATGGTAGATGGATGGATGAATGTTGGATGGATGGATGGATGCATGCATGCATGGATGGATGGATGGAAGGAAGGAAGGAGGAAAGAATGTGTGGATGGATCGGCAGTTTGATAGCAACACGAAGGAGAGAAAATTCATTGTTGGATTGACAGATGGAATGATGCATAGAGGGATTGATAGCTACTTATAGATGACTGGATTGCAAGACAAATGAATACATGAATTGATGTCATTCTTTGCAGAGAATTGGATCAACAAGTAACAAATTCTGAAATACAGTTATGCCCTCACGGCTAATTGAATACGACAAAACAATACCTATTTCATTTTATTATAAGAATCAAATAAGCAAAATTTTAGATTGATCTTTTTATCTTTGAAATTTGACATTGGATGGGATAATTTGTTAGAAGTATTGAACAAAGATCTAATTCCAACCTTCAGTGTAGATGACAGAGAATGTATTTGGTGAAAAATGCATGATAAAAAGGAAGGCAACGTACTCATCATTTAGTATCACTTTGAGAAACGTGCAGCAAAACCAATCGATTTGAGCCCTGACCCGTTCCTTTTTTTCTACCATCTTTTAAAAAGATAGTGTCTTCATTCCTTGTCATTTTGCCAAGTTTCTCATATTTTGTATAAAGCACAACAAAATCCATATAACACCTCTTTCCAGGAAAGGAGAGCGCAAAGCAAGACAACATCTTGCACAAGAGCTTTCAGTGGTTCTTCGCTATTTACATAAGACGCATTTTTATAATCTTCCCAGAATTGTACCATCATTATTCGTCATTGGGCAAATTTCATTTCAAAATGCATCATTCCATCTGTCAATCCAACAATGATTTTTCTCTCCTTCGTGTTGCTATCAAACTGCCGATCCATCCACGCATTCTTTCCTCCTTCCTTCCTTCCATCCATCCATCCATGCCTCTTTCGAAGTCGCCTGAATGCTTTATTAAGGAAGCAGCAAGAGAAACGTTTAACCAGAAACCCAATATGCAGTGTCAACGTGGTTTAATGAAAAAGAAATAATATTGAAAATTTAATTGGAATAGTTTCAAAAGGTGTTCGCAACGGGCAAACATGTGGATATAATGCATTTAGCAATCAAAACGGCATTTGTTGCTGTTCTAAATGAAATTCCTTTGCATACATTAAAAGTTTATTGTAATATTTGAAAGTGCTAACCTAGAGCTGATATAAATGCATCATTTTTTGAGTGGCAACTTTAAGTTGTGGGGCAAAATCACGATCAAGGATACAGCATCGATCATTTGCAATGAATGTAAATGGGCAAAATTTGCCCAATGACGAATAATGATGGTACAATTCTGGGAAGATTATAAAAATGTGTCTTATGTAAATAGCGAAGAACCACTGAAAGCGCTTGTGCAAATTGAGTTGGATTTGCAATCTCATGAATAACAAAGTTCTGTGCACGTACAACAATCCATGCAGAAGAAAGTGCAGTGGCCCTTTATTGTGTAGTGGTCCATTTTGGCAGGACCAATGGGATGAAGGAGTACACTATAAAGGGTAGGAGTTTTAGCTGTGTTGAAGAGCAGAAGGATCTTGGGGTCTGGGCCCATAGGACTCTTAAATCGGCCTCGCAGGTGGAGGATGTGGTCAAGAAGGCGTATGGTGTATTGGCCTTCATTAATGGTGGGATTGAGTTCAGGAGTCGGGAGGTAATGCTACAATTTTATAAGACGCTTGTCAGATCCCACTCGGAGTACTGTGCACAGTTCAGTTCTGGTCACCTCACTATAGGAAGAATGTGGAAGCTATTGAAAGGGTGCAGAGGAGATTTACAAGGATGTTGCCTGGATTGGGAGGCATGCCTTATGAGGATAGGTTGAGGGAGCTGGGACTCTTCTTCCTGGAGAGACGAAGGTTGAGAGGCTACCTGATAGAGGTTTATAAAATGTCGAGAGGAATAGATAGGGTGGATTCTCAGAGGCTATTTCCCTGCGCTGAAATGGTCGCTACGAGAGGACACAGATTTAAGGTGCAGGGAAGCAAGTACAGAGGAGATGTTAGGGGTAAGTTTTTCACTCAGAGGGTGGTGACTAAATGGAATTGGCTGCCGTCGGTGGTGGTAGAGGTGAACTTGCTGAGGTCTTTTAAAAGACTATTGGATGAGTATATGGGATCTAATGGGATTGGGGGTTACAGATAGGTCTATGGCTTGGTAGGTATAGATGTGATTGGCACAGCTTGTGGGTCGAAGACCCTGTTTGTTCTGTAGTGTTCTATGTTCTGCTAAAAGGGAGCTGAAGGATGAAATAATGAACTTATTGTTACAATTTCAGAGGGGATTGTTGCGTCATAACTGGGATACTACACACCATAACATTTTGTAAGTTTCAGAGAATATACTATTTCCTGAGAGATAGGTCAGAAAATGTTAACTCTTTGTTGCTTGCACAGAAGGTCCCATTGTGAGATAAGGTGAAAGAAGTTAGGCGGATGCTTAACATAGAATGAGGTGTAAAGTTACAGAAACATATGGAATTGTGGCAGTGTGTAACAGTGTAAATGCTGACGGGAAGTTTCCAATCGACCAAACTGCCAATAGAAGGCATATGTTCAAAGATGACATGTAGCATTATTACAATAAGGGCACAACATACAATAGTAAAGGAAACAAGACAAAACAGTGCAGTCGTGTTTAGTTCCAAATGTGTAATATGAATCTGGATGACCTCTACATTAATGATGATAGCATTATTGATAAGACTGATGAGGAAGAGCATGGACCGACATGGGATTTTTGCACTGCTTTCATGAGGGAAGCATAATTCAGACAGGTTCAGGGCTGTCAACTCAACATTTCAGAATATAGGATTTTAAGGCATAATAGGACAGGCTAAAATAAAGAGCTGGCGTTGCTTTATTAATTTTGCAAGGAAAGTGGAATGATATACAAAGAACAAAGAAATTGTGCCGGTCAATTTATCTAATCTAGACGAACCACTTATGTTCCTCTAATCTCCATTTGTTCGTTTGTCCATCCAGATAAGTCTTAAACGTCGTTACATTTTCTGTCTCAACCATCTGACTTCTCAGTGCATTTCAGGCCACCACCACCGTCTGTGTGAAAAACATTCCCCACACATCTGTACTGAACCTGTCTCCCCTTACCTTGAACTTGTGTCTTGGGAAATGCTTCCAAATGTTCACCCTATCTATATCCTCATAATTTTATAAACTTCTATGTGGTTGCCCCTCAGCCTTCGTCTTTCCAGGGAGAACAATCCCAGTTTATTCAATCTTGGACGGGAATTCAATTGAGGATGTGTGAATGGAGTAAAGGAATAAAACTATGGCAGCCACGTTATGGGATTTTATTGGAGGTCCCCAAACAATTAGCGGCCAATCAAGAAGCAAGTATAGAAACAATTTACTGAGGATGTAAAAATAATAATAAAGTAATTACGTCAAGGCCTACGAGGTTGATCGTCAAACTTCGTGTCCTGAGCAAAGTTCCTCCCTCTGCAGCTGGATCCCAGACTTCCTAAACCACAGACTGCAGATAACAACACCCCCTCCAGGAAAGAATATCATCCTCACCGTTGCTCTGCAACAATGTTGTGTCCCCAGCCCCTTACTATAATTCCCCTCGAACTCAATTTTCACGTTTTATGATGGATTTGATGTCAAACAGTGAAGAAACACAGGAAGCACAGAAAAGAGATAAATAATCTGGTGAACTTCTGTGATGACAGTAATTGCTCCTTCAATGTCAGCAAAACGAAGGAGATAATCACTGACTTCAGGAAGTGTAGTGCAGAGCAAGCCTCTGTCCACATCAATGGGGATGAAGTAGCAATTGTCGCAAGCTCCAGGTTTTTAGGTGTCCAGATCACCAGCAATCTGTCCTGGTCTCTCCATGCGGACGCAATTGTTAAAATAAAACACCAACGCCTCAACATTCTGAGAAGGCTAAAGAAATTTGGCCTGTCTTCTACTTATCTCACCAACTTCTACAGATGCATCATCAAAAGCATTACTTCCAGCTGTACCACAGTTTGGAATGGCTCCTGCTTCATCCAAGACCGCAATAAGCTTCAAAGTGTCGTGAAGAAGCTCAGTCCATCACTCAAGTTAACCTCTCCTCCATTGGCATTGTTTGCATTTCTGATGATTCGGAAAAGCAGCTAACATAATGAAGAATCCTACCCAGCCCGGAATAAGCTCTCCCAATTTCTTCCACCTACAAATAAATCCAAAAGTTTTACGACGTTTGCCAATTAAATCAAAAGCAGCATCTTCCCTGTTACCATTAGACGTTTGAATCTCGCATTGAGTTGATTATTCACCACACCCGAGCTATGACTGTGATAGTGCATTCTGCACCCTCTCAGTTCCTTTCTTATATATATGTTTTGTCTGTTTGATTTGCAAGAAACATTGTATTCTCGTACGTGACAATAGTAAATCAAATCAAATTAAATCAAATCAAATCAGATTATTGAGATAGTCACAGAGTAAAGGGTTTACAAAGGGCAAGCCGCGTCCCTTGACATATATTGTGGAGAGCAATATGTAGCATATCCAAAAAAGGACAATGCATTGTTGGATCGAATTCTAGAGAAGGAAGCCAGAAAGGAGTTGGAACAAGCAGAAGGGGAGTATTGTAGTACGACAATACTTTTCGATTTAAGTTTCTTATGAAAAGGAATTAGGTCTTCATGCACGCTTTTGATTGAGGTAAAGACCATCTATATTAAAGTAACCAGGAGAAGGCCAAATCTGAATACAGCTTCCTCTGCGTAGATTTGCAGCAAAGCGGCGGCGGGCGTTCACAAATTATATCTGGCGTCGTAGGTGAAATAAAGAACCAACACGCTTACAATTCCCTGAATGCCTATTAGTACTCAGGAATGAATGAAAAGGGAAAGGGTGTTTTTTTAACAGGAAGGCGGGGAATAAATCAGTCAATTTCTTACTGGAATATAAAAATAAGTGTTGATGGTAAATTGAGAAAACAAATGAGTGAGCAAAGATTTAATAGGAAAAAACAATTAATTGGTAAGATTAGAGGGAATCCGAAGATGTGCCATGAGCATATTGAGGAAAAAAGGTTAATAAAGGGAATTATGAGGCTAATTAGGGACTTGGAGGAGAAGGTCATTGCTCGGTGTTAGAGGAGTATGTCATGTCTGTCTTCTTGGAAGAAGGAGGTTATCGTTACTGAACTGTGAGAGAGGGGCTGAGATTCTATTGATCAGGGAGGGAGAAAATTGTTTAAAAATTTGATTGGATTTTTCAGTGATGTGATAGGTGTATAGAATGACGGTAGTGTAGTTGAAGTCGCTTATATGGATTTCAAAACTGCTTTGAGACCGTCGTAAATGGGATTTGATAAAGAAGTTAAAATCACATGGAATTCAGGGTAAGTTGGACACAAACCTGCCTCCCTGTTAGGAGAAAGTGGGTAGTTGTAGTTGACAGTTTGCATGACTTATGCCTCTTGCCCATTGGTGTTCCATCTAACGTAGATGGAATTGTGACAATGGGGCGGGGAGGAGATAAGTAATTTCTGGATGACACAATGATTGACTGGGTGTTTAGTAGTGATAAAGAATGTCGTACTTTGCAAGGAAATACGAATAGGATGGCCAAATGCGTAGTTCAGTACTGGATGGAATTTAAACCTGAAATGGATGAAGTGATACAGTTTGGAAACAAGACAATGGATGACAGAAAACCAGGAAGCTCAGAGAAACAGGGGGATTTTGGCATGTTAGAAGCTGAAGGCTACAGCAGAAGTTCGTAATACAGTTAAGGAAGGATACAGAGTCTTTTTTTACACAGCCATGGAATAAATTATTGAAGCCAGGAGGCCACGTTACAGCTGTACAAAACTTCGGTTAGAACATAGTTGGATACTGCGCGTGTTCTGGTTGTCTCACTATAGGAAAGATCTGATTTCATGAGAAAGGGTATCGATATTAATTCTAACGTTTCCTGGAATGGAACTTTTGAGCTATGAAGAAAAGTTGGAAAGCTTCGGGTTGTTTTCTTTAGCGCAGAGAATGCTGAAGGGCTGCCCCGCAGCGGTGTATATTATTATCAGGAGCATGGATATGCTGGATAGAAAACCATTGGTTCCCTTAGTTCAAGAGCCAATATCGAGGGGCATAATTTAAAAGTGAATGATAGAAGCTTAAAGATAACTTGAGGAAACTTTTTTTAAACCAATTGTTGATAGAAAATTGGAATGTATTGCCTGGGAGGATAGGAGAGGCAAGAACGAATATTTTAATATTATGCCGATGAGCTCTTGAAACGTCATAACATTCAAGAATATGGAAAGTATGATTAGTATAGATTTAATATAGTTATGTAGTCTGCAATCGATGAGAGGAAGAGTCTTTTCTGCAATGTGTGACTTTGACTCTAAATCCCATTACTTTGGAAATCACTGCATGACAAAACATTGGAGATAGGTGATTCAATATATTAGAAGGGTGGTTAAGCAAATTTCTAACTTACACTATTATCCAGTATTATGGATGCCACCAGAAGTATACTGAAAGCAACAAGCGACTATGACAAGTTCACTCTACCTACTAAATCAAGTTAAGGAGTAAAGTTGTCCCTCACCTGTGTCTATTCTTTGCAGTACCTTATTTAATGATGAATGTGTTAGTGAATTGATTTTCCTTACCCATGTCTGAACAAGTTTTCTTCAATTTCTTTAATTCTGGAAGCAGAAGATTATTTTAATTTTCAAGTTCAAAATGGAAAACCTCTGTATCCTCGACTTTTACTGCAAATTTGTGCCTAAATTCAGCAATCATTTAAATTGTGCTTGCCCTCAATTGGCAAAATTGTAACTATTAATAGTGAGGAAGGTAAAGGAGCTGCGTATGCTGTCCTGATCATGACTTTGTCTTTGTCTGTCAAAATTGCATCTAACATGTCACCAATTTTAGTTTACCATAATCCATTAATGACGTATGGAGATAAGAACTGATCTTCAGTACGCAAAATAAAAAAAAACAATCGAGTGTAGACAAGTGGACAATCTTGAGATACCAAAATCAAGAAACAGCTCCATTAAGAGGCAGATGATAATTCAAAATGAACTTCGAATATCTTCCCAAAACAGCTCAGAAGGTGAATTATAAGTATCTAGCATCTGAAAACTTTCCAAAACTTTTCAATTGCAATAGGAAACATTGGCCGCTATTGGCAATTGAAATGAAACATACCGTATTGTATTTTGGAAGTAGTATTAGCAACTGTTGATGTGATAATTTAAATGTGCATGGTAGAGGAGCGTACGGTTCTTTCAAATGTTCATTTTGAACAGATTCATAAGAATCCGACTAAAGCATTCATTACCTGTGATTTATTCTACTTTCTGTGAGTATATATTTTTTCTTCCGTTCTGTAACTTTTATTTTTCCTTGGTGATTGAGCTCTCAATTTGCGTGATAAACATTAGTTTCTGTCTCTATTTCCTTTTTACTTATGCTCTGGATTTCATATGCATTTTTTTGCAATTATTCGATGTTCCATCTAATTTTTTTGCACTATTCCGAGATTTTTGTGAATCGGTTCAGCCCACATGGCTGCAATTGAGTTGAAGCTAGTTCAATTATTTTGTTTTACTTAAGTAATCTAAAATTCAAGTGTCTTGAAATCAATAAATTAGTTACATAGTAACGTGTAATCGATATCAGCTGAAGAGTGCTCAGTCTATTCAAAAAGAAGCCTTACATGTTGCCTGGCTTCCTGGGGGCATGTATTTCTTGTTGCACTTGCATATATACCATTTTCTGCTCTAAGCTTATAGAATGAAACATCAAATTTCATTAAGAGGTTATATTGTGGCCATCTGCAATAGCAGATATGAAAGGTAGTCCTGCAAAAAACTGACAATCACAAAGCTTTCCAACAAATTCTGAATAAAATCTAGAAATCGATGTACTTCTTTACAATCACTGTTCATAATCACGTCTGAAATTTAATACACAAAAAACATCGAACGCATGTACATGTAGGTTGCATAATCACAGAAATAATAATTCATCAATGTGAATGCAGTTTAACTAGAAATAATTGTGAACAATTAGAGCAAAAATATAACTGTCTGATTGAAATGAATAAGTACATGAGATTTTCTCCATGCCAAGTATTATTTCAGGTAAATTTAATAAACGGCAAAGCGAACTCCAAACTTATGTTGTTCCACAGTTTGAAACTGTCATTTGCATCGAGTTAAGTAAATTAGAATGTCATATCGATCACGTAAACAACAATGTGTGAGCTCTCGATATTTTACTATGAGTTCGACAGATAAAAAAGAAAATCAGTGTTCGATAATATATATGTATAATTACATCTCTGGTAGACAAAATAGCTTGAGCCTAATTAACTAGACATGTGAAATTGTGGACCACTAACTTTACAGGAACAGCTGGGATAACGACATATGTGTTCAGTTGCTGAGTCTCAATATACCCATTCAGCATTTTGAAGTCATCCGTTTTCACACATTAAAGGAGAGTTACGATATTGCATGTATAGTTTATTTACCTTTTTCTTGATCTATTACTGTTTCCTCTGTAGAAAAGGTTTGTACCAATATATCAGACCTTTTTTCCCTTCCGCCACACATGAGACCACACATATACTTGGCGAAGATTATTGCAAAAAAAAACGAAATTTGGGCACATAATCAGTGAGGTTTAGGATTATAGGAGACAAAGGGAGATTTTTTTTTCGTGTTTCTTTTTTAATTCTTATTATTCAGCTCAAGAAAAGGCTTCTTACCATAAAATCCCTACGGTGCAGAAGAAGGCCATCCGGCCAATCGGCTCTGCACAATCACAATCCCACTAAGGCATGCCGGCAATCCCATATATTTATCCTGCTAATCCCTATGACAGCGGGGTCAATTTAGCGTGGCCAATCAACCTAGCCGGTACATCTTAGGACTGTGGGAGGAAATCAGAGCTCCTGAAAGAAACCCACCAGACACGGGGCGAAAGTGCAAACTCTACATTGTTTGTTGATCCAAGGCCAGAACTGAACCCAGGTCCCTGCGTTGTGAGGCAGCAGTGCTAACCACTGACAGGGTAGATGTGAAAATGATGCTACCTCTTGAGGGAAAATTTGGACTAAGGATCGGTTTTAAAGAATATCTGGTCGCCATATAAAACTGGGAGAAAGATATTGTTTTTTTTCTCGCAAAATTTGAGGATCCAATACCAATTGGATCCAATCCAATACGGAATACCGATCACTGAATGGACAGTAAAGGTAGATTATTTAAATATTTATAACGTAGAGCTTGGTAAGTCCATTTAGTGGATAGGCAGAACTGCAGAGTTGTAGGCCAGAGTGACTTACTGATATTCTTAATGCCTATACCCTTATGGGTGAGTTTGTTTCAACTTTCATTTCAAAAAGTGACCTGTTGAATTCAGAACAATTAGTTAAAGTCGCTAACAAGAACGTGTTTTTCGAACCAAAATCATTAAAAAAAACTTCAGCCTTAATGATATGCCGATGTTTCTGAGGACCATTGTTGTATGATTGATTTACTGGCTCACTATGAATATTTAACCACTGAAACGAGCAAGTGCTGTATATTGGATGTGACGTGGGGAGTCAGTATTTTTGTCATGGTTCAAACCTGATGTTTTAAGACGTTTTTGCAGAGATTTGATTTCTGAAAAAGGAGATTAAAGATTAACAATTCCAGACGTATAAATACTCCACATCATTTAATATTTTACTACCATTTCATCAGACGCAGAACTTGGGGGTTATATTGGCGCAGTGCGAGACATATGCGAAGGTAGCTGTGGGAAATGAAAGCGATGGAAAATGATGTGGCTTCTTCGATTACAATTTTAGGTTGGCCAGTTCGAAACATATCAGTTGACCTTGAATGCACGATGATCTATAAGCTTGGAATTGTGAGCTATTGCGTGACCAAGGATAACTTCCATGACAAAGCGATATATTCAGCCTTAAAATTCTTGACAAGGGACCCTGGCGAGCAAAGACCCGAGCAGGATCCAATAGTATTGATACTTCGGTGGAAATGTGTCCTGAAGAAAAATGTCCCTTTCATGGTTTTCAGAACATCATTTACGAAGTTAATCTGTTTCAGTTAAAAGTATATATTTTAAGTACCGCGGCCTTCAGAAAGGCTGCTTAGCCAGTCTTTCAGACCATGTGTTCAACTCTCTGGGATAAGCTTCATTGTGCTGACGTCCACCTGAAATGCGTGCATTTATTTTAGAAGTATCTCACATGGGTGGCAGAAATGAATTGGTCTTTATACATTTTTATGAAATAAGAATGAAGTATTCTTGCTTGAATGGGGAACCGTTGCATTTTGTGGCGCATGTGTTGGTTTTCTTTCTAAGAATGATGACATTTTTTTAAAGTCTGCTGGTGATAAAAGAGAAATAACACCCAGAACGCATATACTTGTACGCAACTATCTCGAATCTAATTGGTGCCAGTTTTCTGAACAAGTGTTATGGAAATTAATTAGACAAATTCTGTCCAACTATTTATTTCTGTTCTTGCATTCTACTGTTAGCCCAATCACATGAAAGGTGCCAATGTAGTCTGAACGATAGATACCACATTAATGCTGTAAATTATCATAGAAGGAGGCCAATTGGCCCATTGAGTCTATACCAACAACAATCCCACCCCAAGCCCGATCCCCGTAACCTCACACATTTACCCCGCTAATCCCTTCAACCTGCTCATCTCGAGACGCTATGGGCAATTTCGCATGGCCAATCAACCTAATACCCTTATCTTTGGACTGTGGGAGGAATCCGGAGCACCTGGAGAAAAACCATGTAGACACGGGAAGAACATACAAACTCCGCACAGAAAGTGACCCAAGCTAAGAATCGAAGCCGGGTCACTGAAGCTGTGAGGCAGCAGTACTAACCATTCTGCCACTATGCCACTCCATCTGAAGTTAGGTATCACATGGGCAAGCAAAACTTATGGTACTCAAATACCGGACACACACAAATTGGCAAGTATGATTCATGGCATTCAAGTGCCAAACATTGACAATCTCCAACAATAGAGGGTGTGAACTTTGTCCCTTGACATTCAATGGCATAGTCATCTAGAAAATCTCCCACGAACTTGGGATAACAATTGACCAGATGCTGAACTGGACTATCGTTATAAATACTGTGGCTACAAGAGCAAGTCCGAGGCAAAGAATCCAGCGGCACAGCCCTGCATTCAACGAGGCACAAGTCAGGACTGTGGTGGAATAATCTCCATCTGACAGGATTAGTGCAGCTCCAACGAAAACGTCTCGAATCGTGGTTTCCCTCCCTAGTATGGGATCCAGGATATCTCTGGTCGCGTCCCAGACATCCTGAATTGAGAGGGAGAAGAGCCAGAGGTAGTGGTACATATTGGTACCGCTGACATAGGTAGGAAGAGGGAAAGGTCATGAAGATAGAATGCGGGGAGTTAGGTAGACAGTTGAGAGAGGAACGCAAAGGTAGTAATCTCGGAATTGCTGTATGTGCTACGGGAAAGTGAGAGCAGGGATGGAATGCAGTGGAGGATGAATGCGTGGCTGAGGGACTGGAAAAGGGGGCAGATATTCAGATTCTTGAATTATTGGGACCTCTTTTGGGGAAGGTGTGAATTATACAAAAAAGACGGGTGGCACTTAAATCGCAAAGGGACCAACATCATGGCGGGGAGGTTAGCTAAGGCTATCTGGGATACTTTAAACTAGAAAGGTTGGGAGGGAATCGAGATGTGGTGACTCGGAGGGTTGAGGTTAGCTCACAAATAGAGAAGGATTGTCTGTAGTGTAAGAGGGAGAATAGACGAGTGATGGAGAAGGGGAACGTTTAGACCGAATGTTTGAGATGTGTCTATTATAACGCCAGGAGTGTGGTGAATAAAGTGATGAGCTTGGAGCGTGAATCGCTGCTTGGAAATGTGATGTGCTGGCCATTACAGAGATGTCTCAGGGATTGGATTGGATACCAGGTGCCAGGTTTCAGATGTTTCAGAATGCTTAGGGAAGGAGGTAAAGATGGGCGGGGGGGCGCGGTGGCACTATTGATCAGGGGTATTATCACGGCTGTAGAGAAGGAGAACGCGTAAAGGGATTGGCTCCGTAGTCTCTGTGGGTCGAAGTTCGGAACAGGAAAGGATCGATAACTTTTCTATAGGCCACCCAATAGTAAAAGGGATGTTGAGGAGCAGATAGGGAAACAGATCCTGGACATATGTAGTAATAACGGAGTTATCGTGATGGGAGACTGAAATTTCCCAAACATCGATTGGAATATCCTTAGGGCAAGGGGTTTGAATGGGAAGGAGTTTGATACTTGTGTTCAGGAGGTTTCCTGACACAGTATGTGGATAAAACTACAAGAGGACAAGCTGTACTCGATCTGGTACTCGCCAATGAACCTGGACAGGTGTCGAATCTCTCATTGGGAAAACATCTTGCGGGTAGTAACCATAACTCTATCTCCTTTACGCTAGCATTGGAAAGAGATAGGATCAGGCAAGTTGGGGAAGTGTTTATCTGGAGTAAGGGGAAATATGAAGCTATCAGGAAGGAAATTAGACGAGTAAATTGGAAATTAGGTGTTCTCAGTTAAAAAGTACCGATGTCAGCAATGGAGTCATAAAGTCACAGAGGTTTACAGCATGGAGACAAACCCTTTGGCCCGATCATTTTTTTAAAAAACCCTGTTATTAGTCCCATACCCATCAATACCCATCTTAGCCATGTATTTTTTAAAAGATAAAATTGTAACCGCCTCTGCTATTAACTCTGGCAGCTTGCTCCAGACACTCGCCACCATTTGTGTGAACAAATTTCCCTTCTGGACACATTTCTACCTTTCCTCTCTCACCTTAAACCTATGCCTTACAGTTTTAGACTCCCCTGCCTTTGGGAAATGATATTGACGATCTAATTGATCTTATGTCCTTATTATTTATAGACTTCTATAAGATCACCCCTCAGTCTTCTACCCTCCAGAGAAAAAAAGTCTCAGTCTATCCAGGCTTTCCTTAAACTCAAACAATCAAGTCCAAAGTAACATCCTCGTAAATCTTTTCAACACTCTTTCTAGTTCAATAACGTCCTTTCTATAATATGGTGACCAGAACTGTGCGCAGTATTCCAAGTATAACCTTGCGAATGTTTTGTACAATTTCGACAAGATGTCCCACCTCCTCTATTCAATTTTCTAGCCGATGAATCAATCATGCTGAACCAATCAATCGACCTGTAACTCCACTTTCAAAGACCTATGCACCCCTAGATCTCATAGTTCAACAACTGTCCCCTACACCCTACAATTAATTAAGTCCTGCCCTGGTTCAATGTACCAAAATGCATCACCTCACATTTATCTAAATTAAACTTCATCTGTCATTCGTCAATCTACTGGCTCAATTGATCAAGAAAATCCTTGTGGTTCTAAACCATTCATACACCACAGAAGTTCAGTGACCCTACTAATTTCTTGAGGAAATATGCGCAGAGGCCTCTAAATCGTGAGACGTACTTCAAAGGTGACAAAATCATACGCAAAAAATGTTTAGCAATTAATGTTCTCAGTTTAGCAAATGCCATATCGGGCAATCTTATTCCAAACTTGACTTTAAAAAAAACAACGCACGAAATCCTTTCCAGGAAACGTGCCTCATTTCCAGTATTCCATGGTGCTTTTCCAAAGGCGCGCGTGAAAAAGAAAAATGATTCCCTGGTGTAACCAAAGGTAAACAGTGGAAAGATTTCAGCTCTAAAATGTCAATTATTTCGTGAAAAAAGAACCAAATTAAATAGATCAGTTGCAATTCAGAAAAAAATGCACTGATCATTAATTTTGTATTTTACAAAATACAGATGCAGAACCCAATTATATGCGAGAATCAATTTATTTTCAAAAATTTTGCATACAATTTTCAGAACGTTAATTCTACGTGATTTAATTGTCATTTACAACAGAGAGAAGTCTGGAGAGACGGCGAGAGGGGCACACGGAGATAGAGAGCGCGATTAAGAGGTAGATAGAAAAGGAGAGAGAAGACAGAGGGATAGAGAGAGATAGATGATAGATAGATAGATATATAGATCGATAAATAGATAGATAGACTGATGGACGGACGAATGGATGGATGAATGGATATACAAATGGACAGAGGGATGGAAGGACGGATGAACGGATGAAAGAACAGATGGACGGGTGGATGGATGGATGGAATTACCTTTGTCCTTGGCCGCTTCTTTTCGTCAAATCAATGTAAAAATTGCAATTTAAAATTATTATTATTATTTGCATATATCAATTGGAGCAGGCATCTGCAATCATTTCTTTTAAATTCTTCACATCGAATAGTTTGTTGTTAGTTTAGACTATGTAATATCATATTAATATAGATATCAGTGGGAGGCACAACATTGCAAAATTCGCAATGACCTGTTACGCTGGTACAAGATAACGAAGCAAATTTGATTGCTGACGTTGTATGATTTCAATCGGATGAAAAAAAACTGTTCTGAAAAGACTTTTAAAAAAATGTTGTACCTTAAAGTTAACGATCCCCGCCTGCAACTCCCTCCATACTCCTCTTTTCGCAGGGGACACCCTCACCATTCTCGCGCAAAACACTGGCCCATTGCGTTCTCTTTGCCCAGAATTTACAGCTACTCAGAAAGCCCCATTGTTCCTTCCTTTTCGCATCTAACCAACACCGCGCACCGGTGCAAGTTCATTTGTGCCGCCCATCCCGGCCCCAATGGCTCTCATCTACCCCGTTTATATCATTGTCACCCCGGGTCTCAGCGCCACACCACAACCCGAATAGAACAACCAGTCATTCTTTATAGTGCTCCACCAACCCATCCATCCCTTCCTCCCACTCGCTCACCTCCTGCTCCTGTACCCACCACCGCCCCCGCATCCCCACCCTCGGTTCCACCACCACCACCACTACCATCACCCTGGGCACAGCACGCTGACAGATACTGAATTTTGATTGCAACTTGAAGCGCAATTGTTTCCTCACCTAAGGCTTGGCAATCAGCTTGTAACTTCTGGATTTCTACAAACAACGTAACATTAATGTTTCAGTCTAAATATGGCTGACAAGCGTAGCTCTGAGGTTTACAACAACATTTGAAATGTTTCCATTTCGGAAACAAAATACTGATATTTATTTTTATTCTGTCATTTATGGCTGAATTTTAACTGCCATTGCAGAAGAACAATGAATCACCACGAAAGTCTGTTATTGAGTTTTCTTTGGGTTTTGTCTCCATCATCAGCACCGAAATGCAGACATCTCACCCAAACTAGCAACATGACATTCGTCGTCAGACCACACCATGTTTTTTTTCAAATATATAATTTCCATTCATTCTTTGCTCCTAGCATACACCACTTAAACAGAAGATTTAATGCAGGACAATAATGTGGGTTAACCTTTGAGACGGATATGAGACCACAGGAATTGAAAGAGATATTCAAAACCCATTAACTTAACGTCACTTACACATAGAAATCAGCCAGTTGATTCAATTTGCTTCACAATTTGTTAACGTGCTATACAAACAAGAAACGTGGTCGGATAAGACGGTTTCCTAATTCTTCTGAATAACAACCAATTAAATGATTTCGTTTTCAATTTGACGACGAATTTATGAAAACATCGTAGGCTATTTTTTTCTTCCTAAAAAACATACTGAAATCGAAGAAATATTTTACGGAACAATCGCATGTATGGCCGGAGAGATAGATTAAATTATCAATTCAGAAATTAATTTAGAAGTATTTTAGTGATTGTAGAACAATTCCATTTCTCGGTTATGGTGAAGATGACGTAGTTGCAATACTGTTAGACTGATGTTTCGTAAGTTTTGATTATTGTTTCATAGAAACGATTGTAGCGCACATCAGACAGGATTTTCTGATTGTGCGTGCCCCAAGACTGTGAATCCCCATCCTATATCATCGAACCTTTGCATATGTCCCCCCCCCCCCCCCCACCCACCCACCCACTCCTTCTCCCCGCACCTTCTTCGCATTTCATTCCTCCCCACTTTGCTAAGACTACAGCGGTGGGCCGGAGGGAAAATTTCGGTCAATTATGCCTTAGAAATGAGCAATGAAATTGTTGTGTCATTTGAAATAATTATTGGCCCACTGATGTTCTTAGAACGGTAGAACCATAGAACACTACAGCACAGAAACAAGCTGTTGGCCCTTCTTGGCTGTGCTGAACCATTTTTCTGCTTAGTTTCACTGACCTGTACCTGGACTATATCCTCCCACACCCATCTCATCGATGCACCTTCCAAGTTTTTTTTAATGTTAAAAGTGAGCCCGCATTTACCATTTCATTTGGCAACTCGTTCCACACTCCTTCCACCTACCTAAGTGAGCCCGCATTTGCCACTTCATTTAGCAGCTCATTCCATACTCCTACCACTCTCTGAGTGAAGAACCCTCTCCACCTCCACCGCCCCCCCCCCTCAGGCCCCCGCCCCAATCTTCCCTCTAAACTTTTCTTCCTTCACCTTCATAGGAGAAAATCTACCATCCTTCTCCAGCCTGGGCTAGTCGTGGCGAGAGATGAAAAGCATTTTGCTTGACTCAGGAGTGATGTGGAGATGCCGGCATTGGACTGGGGTAAGCACAATAAGAACTCTCACAACATCAGATTAAAGTCCAAGAGGTTTATTTGCTAGCACAAGCCAAAAGCGTTCAGAGAACTGCCCTCTCATCAGATGAGTGGGTGTTGTGTTCACAATAATTTATAAAATAATTTACAAGATAATGGTTGGAATGTAAGTCTTTATAGGTAAACAAATCTTAAATGTGCAGACAACGTGAATATCAATACATATCAAAAAAAGATAATGCACATTTCTTTAACCTGTGCCTCACCCTCTGCACTCACATGTGGCACTCTCCTGAAGAAAAGAACTGCAATATCTGAAGTGATAGAGATCTGGGAATCCTGACTAAATCATTTTTACTGAAGTGCAGGTTAGATATAACACAATATTCATGAAAAAGTGGGAAAATGTTTGAATATTTATAAGAATATACGATCAGTGGAATGGAATACATTAGTATGAAAATTGTTTAAAACTGGACCATATGATTTGCAGCTATTTAAGAAGGAAGATCACTATTCATAAAACGCAATTTGTGCCAAGCAGCAAGTGTTGACCATGCCACCCAAACTGACATGTCTGGAAAGAATTATAATTACGTTGTAGCTGTATGTGGCAACACATCTATTGCCTAAGGCGCATTATGAGAACAAAAAGAAATATTAAAAAGTTATAAATCGTACGTCCGGTGGCAGGATTGGGTATAAAGAAGTGAAAATTTAACAATGGATAGAATCATGTGAAGAAATTTTCAAACCATATCGAATTCAACGCAAAACATGTTCATGCATGAATGAACAGGTGATTATCTGGAGGAAAGTAAACTCCAAAATAGATTTCCTTAATTCGGGAAATATTGACATAATACATGAAAAGAGCTGGAAGATATGCTGAAAAATTACCTTGCATTTATTTATTTATTTATTGAATGAAGACTCAATCGCAGACTTAAATAAAATAAATTATGAAAATCAACAGGATAAACATAGAACAATGGCATTACAAGTTGGCGTGTCACCAGAAACTGATCATTCCATGCCAGATATTTGAGAAACCTAAATGGGAATATTGCATATGTCCTAACAGTTGTTTTCCACAGTTTCTGAATTAAAATTGACACAGCTAATTTGACAAAAGGAAAGTGCATGTTTGAGAAAGTTGAATGACTAGAAGAGAAATGATGCAGAGAAGTAAACCTTACATCTGCTTTCGGGGATTAAGCAGAGTCCATAATGAAGGATAAGGTACTAGAACACATCGAAGCCCTTCAACTGAGCAAACAGAAGAAATCCATAATTGCAAGTGTTTGCCTTGTTTCACGAGTGTCATTGTATGTGTTTAACAAGCAATTTGTAATGAACGGATTGTGTATAAACACTATTCATATGAACTTCCAGAAGAGAAAACGTGTCACAGGTGAGGTAAGAGAATCATGGTCAAATGTCTACCATCTACAATTGGCATTCAATGGCAATCATGTATGACCTCCCAGAATCAACATCTTGCTCGAGGGTGAAGTGGTCGCCATGGAACAGAAATCTATAATGGACAACCTTAACATCCATTGTACACAGAGGTCCAAAATGGACTATTCTGTAGTGAGTAAAATGTCTCCGGATTTCTGAAAGACATTTTACCTCACAAAAGGCACAGGTCATGTGTTTTATACAGAAAAATAACGTTAACATTCCTGGATGAGGAATCTCTTAATACTCGAAATATTTCAGGATACATTAAATAGGATTTATGTTGCACGAATTTGCCATTTACCTTTGGCTTTTGTTGTATTTTCTTGTTCTGTTGCGGGGAAAATACACAAAACACATCATGTGGCATTAAAAATATCAAAAGCCAAATCAAGCTGCGAATGTAGAAAGACAAAGATTGTTGTGTTAATGCAAATGAATACTTCGAGCTCCCAATCATGTTCTGAGAAAACGTAAAGTTATCATTGGCATGGAACAGAAAATGATCAATATATTTTGCAGCTCTGACCACATCTATAGTGGGAGAATCAAAATTTGATTTTGGGTGCATTACTTTTTATCCAATTGTGTACGTGTATGTATGGGTGCGAGAAGGGGAGTAAGGTGTTGGGAGGTGGTGTTGGAGGGCCTGGAAAATAGAAGAAAACGGGATATTTGTCATATGGTGGCCGAGCAGCAATAGTGAATGATAAATTGGATCGAATGAGATCTGGACAAAAAATAACAAACTTAACTTCTCGCGGAATTATTATTGAAGGGAGAATGAAGATTTTCAATGCTAAAGGGAGAGAAAGAGGAAGAGTGAGGTTTGGGGGCGAGAGCGGGTTGGGCGAAGCAAGAATAAATGAGTCACACAAAGCCAGGAAGCAAACGTTGAAAAGTATTTATCCTGCACTTTTTCAGCATGTTGTTAATTCTGGAGGTTCAAGATGCCTAATAACATACCATTACATCCATGATCTTTCTACGCCTGACGGAAGGACAGTGAGAACTGAAATATTTGACACGAAGAGGCAGTAGGTATTCCCTGAAGTGTACAGGGCTGTAGCCATCCATACTTCCTGGAAGAGGCCGGGCATTTGGGGAAGGGAGAAGAATAGAATACCCCCGATGGAACTGTGAGTGCCAACTCATAAAGTTACTCCTTGCTGATAAACAGACTGAAAAACGGTAGAGGGGCACTAACAGGAGGTTCTAGTAGTCGCCCTCCCTCAGCTGTCCGACAACGATGTGTCCTGTCTTATCCAGGCCTTCCCTGATCCGCTTAGCATCTGTCCCCCATCTTCACAGAGGAAGATGGATTCCGCCTCTTAGAATCATTTAGTTATTACTGTGAGATGGTAAATGCTGGTGCTCATGGCTTCCCACTCGAGGGCAATGTTGCAGCGTCTGCTGGAGCTATAAGCACTCTTCGTTTTCCGCACCTTCCCCACCTGCACTGCTGATAAGACCATATAGAGAAATGCAAATCTATCTGGATGTAGAAATTGTGTTTAATGCTGGCACTGCACATTTTATTCCCGAATAATGCTGAGAAATAGCACCAGTGCCAACTCAGTGGGCGTGCATTCTCTTAAAGTTACGTGGGCCCCTAATCCTGCTGGGTGTTTCACCAAGTGCACATCATCCATGGAGGTGACCTACTGCTTTGCACATCCTATGATGCAGGCGCCCTCTGGAGAGTCGCGGCCTGGAGGACCCTGGTCGATTTGGTCCTACAGGTCACGCCGTGCCACGCTGTTTGGCACCTGTATGAAGAGCTTGACATTCGGAAAGGCTGGAGATTGTCTGCTTCTCCCTGCTGAAAGGCCTCTGAATGATTTCTAATGATTCCTTCACCTTTGTCGTGTTCACTGAAGCCCTGGGTTACTTCGTGGAATGGAAGGACTTCAGGACTGAAGAGCAGATGACTTAACGTCAACCGACGTTGCAAATATTGGCCGCCCGCCATTGTCTAAGCCACCTTGGTAACGCAGGCATGCTCCCCTGGGAATATGCCAAGCGGTCGAAGTCCGCAACAATGGTCCTCAAAGGAAATGGCATATCGCTGGGCGAATCAGCAGCCACTGAAGTTGCAACATCCGTGCGTTTCCGAGGGAAACGGCCCAGCCTGTTTAAAAGGTGGAATGGCTTAGGCTTCTGTTGCTAGAGCCAAGGTAGAATCATTCTGCTCAGCAATTTACGACCGAAGCAACTGTTTTCCACAAAGTGGTCACACAATTCTTGATTGTTGTTCACAGTCTATAGCAAAATGCAATACGTGCAACGAATACTGTATACTAAGTGGAAGACTGTTCTCTTTTCTTTCTCCGTTTCTCTCGAAAGGGAAGAGGTGGAGGAATGGCGTTGTTAGTTAAGGAGAGTATCACGGCGGTGCAGAGGGAGGACAATACAGAGGAGTTAGGAGCCGAGTCGCTGTGGGTGGAGTTGAGGAATAGAAAGGGGGCGATTACTATGTAGGGGTGTATTATAGGACACCCAACAGCCCGCAGGTAGTTGAAGAAGGCATATGTAAAGACATTTTGGATAGGTGCAGAAAGAACAGAGTCGTTATAGTGGGAGATTTTAATCTCCCTAGGGTGGATTGTAAAGTACCTAGAGCTGGGGGTTTGAACCGGCAGGAATTTGTAAAATGTGTACTGGAAGGATCGTGGGAGTAATATGTGGCAGTCCGACTAGAGAAGGGGCTATATTGGATTTAGTCCTGAGTAATGAGCCAGGGCAGGTGGTTGATGTTGTAATAGGGGAACATGTGGCTAACAGTGACCACAATTCTGTCTACGTTAGCGTACAGATGAAAAAGGATGCTTGTTGCCCTAGGGGCAGGGTGCATGAATTGGGGGAAGGCTAACTACGGTCGAATTAGACCGGAACTTATGGAAACTGATTGGGAACGGTTGTTCGAGGGTACGTCCACGCTAGGCATGTGGGACTCTTTCAAGGGAATACTGAAAATGTTGCAAGATAGATATGTGCCGGCTAAGAGGAAAGATGGGGAAGGTAGGATTAGAGAGCCGTGGATTACTAGGAATATTGAGGACTTGGTTAGGAAGAAAAGAGAGGCATATGATACGTCAAAGCAGCTGGGAACGGAGACAGTGTTAGAGGAATATAGAGAGAGTAGGAGGGAGATCAAACGGGGAGGTAGAAGGGCAAAAAGGGGGCATAAAATGCTTTTGGCGGATAGGATTAAGGAAAGTCCAAAGGCTTTTTACTCTTATGTTAGGAATAAAAGGGTGGTTAGAGGAAAAATCAGACCTCTTATGGACAGAGGAGGGGAACTGTGCTTAGAGCCCAAGGGAATGGCGGAGATCCTGAATGGATATTTTGCGTTGGTATTCACGAAGGAGAGGGGCTTGTTGACAGCTCCTGTCTCTGAGGAAGCTGTGGACCAGTTGAGGGAAATATCCATACCAAGGGAGGAAGTGTTAGAGCTTCCAGGTAGCATTAAAACAGATAAATCTCCAGGGCCTGATGGCATTTATCCCAGGCTGCTTAGGGAGTTGCGAGGTGAAATTGCTGGGCCTCTGACGCAAATCCTTGTCTCTTCTTTGGACACAGGTGAGGTCCCAGAGGACTGGAGAATACCTAATATTGTACTGTTGTTTAAAAAGGGTAGTAGGAATTATAGGCCGGTGAGTTTGACGTCAGCGGTAAGGAAGCTGTTGGAGGGGCTTCTTAGAGATAGCATGTATAGGCACTTAGAGAGTTGCGATCTGATTAGGGATACGCAGCATGGATTTGTTAAGGGGAGGTCGTGCCTTACAAATCTGGTAGAATTTTTTGAGGAGGTGATGAAAACGGTGGATGAAGGACGAGCCGTTCATGTCGGCCATATGGATTTTAGTAAGGCGTTTGACAAAGTCCCTCATGGGAGGTTAGTCGAGAAGTTCAAGGCTCATGGGATACAAGGACAGGTAGCCAGATGGATAAGTAACTGGCTTCGTAATAGGAGACTGAGAGTAATAGTGGATGGGTGTTTTTCTAGCTGGACGTCGGTCACTAGTGGTGTGCCGCAGGGCTCGGTACTGTATTTTCTATTTGTAATATATATAAATGACTTGGAAGAGGAAGTGAGTGGAGTGATTAGCAAATGTGCAGACGATACAAAGATGGCTGGACTTGCGGATAGTGAGGGGCATTGTCAGGCGATGCAACAGGACATAGATATGCTGGTATCTTGAGCAGATAGATTGCAGATGGAATTTAGTCCTGATAAATGTGAGCTGATGCATTTCGGGAGAAAGAATGTAGTGGGGATATATATGATAAAGGGTAGACCTATTAGGAGTATAGAAAAGCAGAGGGACTTGGGGGTGCAAGTGCACAAGTCTCTGAAGGTGGCAAAGCAAGTGGAGAAGGTTGTGAAGAAAGCATATAGTATGTTAGCCTTTATAGGAAGGGGTATAGAGTACAAGAGCTGGCCTTTAATGTTGCAGTTGTATAAAACGTTGGTTAGACCTCATTTGGAATACTGCATCCAGTTCTGGTAGCTTTATTACGGGAAGGACGTGGAGACTCTGGAGAGAGTGCAGAGGAGGTTTACCAGGATGCTGCCTGACATGGAAGGTCTGAGTTACGAGGAGAGGTTAGGCAATTTGGGACTGTTTTCCTTAGAAAGCTGTAGACTTAGAGGAGATCTAGTAGAGGTGTACAAGATTATGAGCGGTATAGATAGAGTAAACAGGGTTAAGCTTTTTCCTAGGATGGACTCGAATAGCAGGAGGGGTCACGGGCTTAAGGTGAGAGGGGTAAGGTATAATTTGGATGCTAGAAGGAGTTTTTTTCACACAGAGGGTGGTGGGGGTATGGAATGAGCTGCCATATGGTGAAGGCAGACATTCTGGAGTTATTTAAGAAATACTTAGATGGGCACATGAACAGAATGGGAATGGAAGGGTATAGTAAACTAATTTAAAATAGGGATCATGAGCCTTGGGAGTCCCTGCGTAGTGTGTAAATAGATGATGATATTGATGTACTTGTTTTTATCCTACAGGTGTTTTGGTCCACCTTGTTGTCTAACAAGGGGCATACACGCGATAGGTCGTGAGAGGGCTGCTCTTGGATTTTTTTTTCGAGAGTATCCTAGTGCTTCACGTTGATAGTATACGCTTGACCTGGACTATTTGATGGGCAACACGACAGCTCAGTGACTATCGCTGTGCTGTGCAGATACATGGATTTGGGCCTGTGTCTGTGGGAGTTTGTGCATTCTCCTCATGCTTGAGTGGGTTTTCTCCGGGTGCTCCGGTTTCCTCCCACATCCCAAAGATGTGCTCTTAATCTAATTGGCAAAACAAATTCTCCGTAAATTGTCTCAAATTTGGTTTTTAATCCATAGATCTATAAACATGGACAGGGATTACGGTAGAGGTGGCAACATCGAGGTGGCGGCGCGGGCTCGTTGGGCCGAAGGGCCTGTTTTCCATGCTGTTTTGTTCTTTGTTCTTTGTTCTTTGATATTCCCGTCAGTATTCTGGCTCTGCCCCTCTCAACAGTATAATTACATGCAAATGCAAACGATGCAACCCCAATATTTTTGAGGTCATTATCCGAGGCAACACTCAATCGTTCCTGGTTAAAAACCAAATTTTCCGTACTACTTTTAATTTACATATTACAGCGATCTCTTTTTGCACTCTAAATTCTTCCATAGGACACAAACATCCAGACATTCACCAGTAGTATTGTCCAACGTGATCGCACATTTTGCCTACCCTCAGAAAGCTGTTTTATTCAATTGAACCTCAGGCTAGAAACAGTAACTTAGGCAATAGTTGTCTCCTCTCAATACTGTATCAAAGTCCATGAACTTTGTCGCGAATCTATAGTGATTTTATATTTGGTTATTTTTTCTTTAAATCTTTGCTTCCATTTGCTTCTGCTTTAGGGAGGCAGAAAGCACGATCTGAAGTTCACAAACCTTCTGGAAATTTAAGCTATTGTTTTAATGACCTATTACCAATGATGTTGACTATATCCCATCAACTCGTCTTTTGTATAATTTCGCCCGTTTTCGCACTGAGACGGACCTGCCATATTTGTTTCCGTTTTCCACATACTAAAGTTTGATCTATTCGTCTTACATTTCTCATTTTTCCACCTTTCAACCGAGAATGCGCCGATTTGACAATTCAGTCCGGTTTCTCTCCCGACGACGTTTTCAGACATATTCAGTATTTCCTAAATTTTCTGATTTATTTCATACATACAACATCTCCAGTATTGTTTCTATTGCGCACTCTTGGGATACCCCTTTCCCTGTATTACTTCGATTTACATTTCGAAACATACCAGTTTTGATTTTTGTTTTATGCGTTGGCTAAAAATTAGTGAGTTTTCCTTTGGGAACATATTAATGTGTTGAAAGCTTTTTTTTTTCATTAATATCGAACAACTACTTTACTGATAAGTGCAACTTTAATGTTGTGTGGGGAACATATGTCAACATTTTCTTATTCGTATAATTTGATACCCAATACAGCTGTTGCTAAATAATTAAAGTAAAGGCTGCCGAAGCAAGACATGGTATTGTGATGAACAGGACAGAACTAAAATCTAATTGTTGGTTCTCTTACCTAAATCTTGATAATCGCTTTTACATTTTTTGAGTTCTGGAAACGTAGAGACGAATTACAACAATTATCCAGCCAGGCATTTTTTTTGTTTGTTTTATTTTGTTTTGCTTCATTATGATACGTTTGCTCTGCAAATGTGAACAGTTAAAACAATGTTTTAGGTCGCGAATGTGACCCACAGTGGATTAGACAAAATAAAATTTCCTGTTCGGAGCCAAAAAAAGTGAATACTATGCTTGCGAGTGAAAGCTGAGAAAATATCTGTAAATCATTCATGTCAAACTTCTGATAATGCGTTCACAATACACAAATTAAGCATCTTCTTTTATATTTCACTTATTATTTGCGTAGCCAACTTTTCCGATGTTAGTAACTACCGAACAAAGAATAGTTGAACTCCTCGCAAACGAATCAAAATCCCTGTCACTGTAGAACCTGTTACGAGCTCAGAGCATGACATGCCCCATTGCAGATGATGAGGAATGTTTATAATCTCTCCGAAGATTTTAATGGAGTGACAGGATGAATTAAGTTTTTACTATTTCGCATATTGATGTCATAGAGGGCATTGGTGAGGCCGCACCTAGGCCATTGTGCGTACGTTAGGTCCTGTAACTGAGAAACGATGTAGTGGCATTGGAGACAGTTAAGAGAAGGTTCACTAGATTGATTCTAGAGTTGAGGAAACCGGCGTATGAAGACAAAATGAACATTTTAGGCCCACATTCTCTGGAATTTAGAATGAGGGAGAGATCAAATTGAGATATGCAAAATGATGTAAGGTATGGATAAAGTAGATGTGACAGGTCATAGTCTTAGGGTAAGAGTAGAAAATTTAAATCAGAGTTGAGGAGAAAGTACTTCTCCAAAATGGTTACTAGTCTGTGGAATTCGCTACTTAAAATGGGGTGGTGCTGGGACAGTGGGTAAATTTAAGAAGTATTAGCCCGGTTTGTAATTGGTAATAGCTTGAAAGGTTAGCGGTAAGGCAGGAAAATGGGGATGAGGAGCACATCAGCCAAAATCGAATGGCGGAGTGGACTCGATGGGCCGAGTGGCCAATTCTGCTCCTATATCTTATGAGGTAGAACACTGAATGTTGTATACATGCATTTAGTAAGATGCTTGAAAGGTTCTCCATGGTAGCCTCCTGATGAAAGTAAGGAGCTGTGGGATGGAAGGAGATTTGGCCGATTGGATAAGTAACTGGAAGTCTCATAGAAGACAGAGGGTGGTGGTGGAGGAAAAATTTCCATACTAGAGGCCAGTTACCAGCGGTGTACCACATAAGTTAGTGCTGGGTCCCTTGCTTTTTTTGCGATAAATGTGAGGTGATTCATTTTAGTACGGCAAACTTGACTGCGGATTACAGGGACAATGGCAGGGATCTGAGCAATGCGGAGGAACAGAGAGATCTTGGGGTTCGTATCCACAGATCTCTGAAGGTTGCCACTCAAGTGGATAGAGCCGTGAAGAAGCTTATGGTGCGTCAGCCTTTATTGACAGGGAGTTCTGAGTTTATGAACCGTGGGGTTATGCTGCCTACCAACACGTTTAAATATCAAATGCGATTCTTATTGACAGCATTCGCTGAACGAAGCAGATTGTGTTACCCAAATTATGAGTATCAATCTGTTTGTATGAATTTCAGTTACATGTTCCTGTAAAGACAAATAGTCGTACGCAAACGGTAGTTTCATGCAAGCAAAAGGCGATGTCCCGATGGTGCACGTTATGATTATACCAAAACATAAGGAACGGAAGCTTACTGATGAATTCAAAATAACAATATTTGAACCAGCACATCCAACCTGCCAACCAGTTAACTCCTCTTTTCTCATGCAATGCCCATTGTTCCCGTTGAAAATCGTCGTTTTTTCACCCGTTCTGTTGAGTGCAAAGTGTTTTTTTTTTCAGCAATACTCATGTTGTGTTTTACTGGGGAATTATTATCCTATTTGCACGCCACATTCCCGTGCAATGGAAGGCAAATTTCCAATTGCTTTCCGGATCATTTACTGTACCTGCACAACCTGCTTGTTTATGATTCATGTATCAAAGGACGCAAGTCT
This sequence comes from Sphyrna mokarran, assembly GCA_024679065.1. NCBI lineage: Eukaryota > Metazoa > Chordata > Chondrichthyes > Carcharhiniformes > Carcharhinidae > Sphyrna > Sphyrna mokarran. The sequence continues at coordinate 101,340,928 of JAGIQG010000009.1, forward strand.
CGTTAATTTCTCTCTAGTTATTCTCAATATTGTTCTGTTTAATGTTGTTTCAATTAATACTGAATTGAGCGGAATTGTTCTTTTCGAGGCATTCAATATAATCAAGCAAAATCTGTTAATACGTTTGGTAAACAACATGTACCATACGTGCTAACATTACCATGATTAGAATATCCAAACTGCATCATAAAATCAGTGAACAATTGAAAAGTTTTCCTCACCTGTAGCCACAGCTGAAGCATTTTGTAACGTTTTGATCTCTGAAAGCAGAACAATGTCTTATATTTCATGCTGATTGTTCTTTCCAGGCTAATGCAAATATTTATCTGTGAGTTAATAGTTAAATCTGTTGAACAAATGCTCTGCTGCACAGGGAAAAAAGTCTGCCTGCATTAAAATTATACATAGCATATTATACATAGCATATGAAGGAGGTGGTGATTCCGTTTCTGCAGCTGTTTGTGTAAATCAGTAGAGTAAGTAAGCCTTCTGGTTTAAACAGGAAGTGATTATGAAAGAAGCTATGAATGGACTTCCAGCAATTATGATGAAATGTGGAACCCAATAATACTCTGCAAATGATGTTAAAGTTCACGCCAGGCTGAGTGAGTGGCAAACATCTTAAAGAATTTGACAGTGATAAAGATATTGCTTCAGCGAACTCCAATTATACATCAGGTCAAACCATTACATCGTACTTGGCTATAAATATGGATATTGGAGTATTTCTCTTGGGAGTCTACGCTGTGAAATATGCATTGCAATTAAACATAATGCAGCGTCGTTTTTCTCTATTGCTATGTGCCTCGTTACACAACATATGCTTTATATACGCAACAGAAATACTGATCATAGTGTACCTTTCTAACTCAAGAAAACAATTTATTTGTATAATACAATGTATTTAAATAAAAATAAAATCAATACATTTGACGTATAAAAGAACCAAATAAGTCACTTTACATTTCCTTCAGTGCTTACCTCTTTCTTTTGGGTTACATTGAAAAGAAGTATATAACAGCATATTAGTTTTTGATTGAAAAATTAAAGACAGCTTATACCATAGATGTGTTGAAATACATTGTACAGGGGATCCATTGTGCTTGTTTCAATATGTATGTTTACTGATGATGAAGCTGTATTGAAACTGCAACGCAATATTTTCGACAAACGGTGGTGGTATATATGGTTTGGTTAATCTGCCACTTTCGAACTTGATAATGCTGAAAAGACAAAATAAATCCCTGGAATCGAAACTGTTCAGTCGTTTCAGATAGGACAACTATATCATTGTTGTCTATTTTAAACAATACCACCAACGAGATGTTGCCTAATGACCTGAACTGTAGATTGTATTTCTGAGATCAGCCATCCTGTCAAACTCCCCGATTTCTAAAATATTATTGGTTTGGTAAAACTTACAAAATTTTGGACCCCTTGCAGTAGCACAAAAAAAAGAACAGGGATATTGCCGCAGGTTGCCAGAGATTGTGTTTTCATGACCTGGTTACCTGATTCATTCGCACGAGTTTATTCAATTATTAGACCATAAGACCGTGAGACATAGGAACAGAATTAGGCCACTCGGTCCATCGAGTCCGCTCCGCCATTCAATCATGTTTGATCTTTTTCTTCTCATCCTCATTCTCTTGCATTTTCCTCATAGCCCCTAATTCCCTTATTAATCAAGAACCGATCTGTCTCTGTCTTAAAGCCATCAATAACCTGGTCTCCACAGCCTCCTGCGGCAAAGAGTTCCACAGATTTATCACTCTCTGGCTGAAGAAATTCCTCCTCATCTCGGTTTTTAAAAAAATCGGCTCTTTAGCCTGAGTTGTGCCATCTGGTTCTAGATTTTCCTACTAGTAGAAACATCCTCTCCAAGTCTACTCTATACAGGTCTTGCAGTATGTTGAAGAAGTTTCAATAAGAACCCCCTCATCCTTCTAAACTCCAATGAATACAGATCCAGAGTTCTCACTCTTTCCTCGTTCGACAAGTTTTTCGTTCCAGGGATCATACTTGTGAACCTCCTCTGGACTCTTTCTAAGGCCAGCATATCATTCTTTAACTATCAAAAAACTGTTTACAATACACCAAAGGAGATCTGACCAGAGCTTACAGCTTCAGATGCACATCCCTGCTTTTGTATTTCAGCCCTTTCGACATGAATGCTTGCATTCCATTTGCCTTCGCCTCCTAACTGCCGGCTGAACCTGCACGTTAAACTTAAGTGTCACAAGTAAATTTACTGTAATAAAGCAATGAAATTACTGTAAAAAGAAGCCTAGTCGCCACACTTCGTGCCTGTTATGGGACAGTGAGGGAGAATTTAGCATGACCAATGCACCTAACTAGCATGTTTTTCAGAATGTGGGAGAAAATAGGAGCAACCTGGAAAATCCACACAAATTCGAAAAGAACGTGCATACTTTTGCACAGACAATCACCCAAGCCGGGAATCAAACCTGGATCCTTGGCGCTGTGGGGCAACAGTACTAACCGTTGTGCCACCGTGCCACACTAATGGGCTTCTAAGATAAATATTTTCTCTGGAAGTGAGCAATGCTGTAATGCCTACTAAATCTTTCAGAAGCTCACCGGGCATTATCTGGGATAGAATGCCAGCGAAATATGCGGTGTCCATGAACGCTTCCTTTCGTCTTTCATGTAATTCTCACAAGTTTGCATGTAAAAAAAATCAGTGATTGCTGAAGATTGTAAAGAAAAGGCATTCTGCAAAAACCTCTCTTTTTTGATTGCTTAGAGGACAGGAGAATTCAAAGAATCGTTCAAATCCTTCCTTGAAATTTTCGGGAATCCCTAGTGATCATAATGCGTGCTGAAAAGCGACTTGTGCAGGTGCGCGCCGGCAATTCCATGACATGCCTGCAATCTTCAAAGGACCTTGGAGATTCAAAAGTGTGCATTTTATTTTCCAATACTTGGCCGTAGACTACGAACTCAGAACACTTTTCTTTTCAGTTACGCTAATGCTATTGTTGTGCTTACTGCATTTATTCTTGTAGCAGATGTGCCTGCAATTGTCCAATCCAATCGCACTAATCTACTTTGTGTAATTTCAAGAATAACTTAGATATATGTTTTGGGACTGAAGGAATCAAGTGATGTGGGGCGAAAGCGAGATCAGGGTATTAAATTTCATGGTCAGTCATGATAAAAATGAATGGCGTAGCAGGCTTGAGATTCTGAATTGTCTAGTCATGCTTCAGTTTTATATATATATACATATATATATATATATATGTATGTATATATATATATATATATGTATGTATATGCCTCTATGTTGCTCAGGCTATGGCTATATATATATATTATAAAAGACTTCCAGATTTTTCAACGCAATGACATACATACTATTAAGTCTTCCTAGGAAGCAATATATACGCATTTAGAGGCAGCAAGAAAGAAGCGGGGGAATACTTTTTCTACCTTGTTTCAACTGGAATAAACTGATATTGAGGGCAAGGTATATCGGGTGCCTGGTACTTTGACATTGGCTGAATAGTTCTTCACAAGTCAGCAACGTCCTATTCCATTTTTCAGTAAAAAAAAATACGTTAAACTTTATTTATTAGTCACCAGTAAGGCTTATACATTAACGTGTATAAGCCTCCGGCGCCTGCTCGGGCCAATGCACCTAATCTTCACATCTTTCGGACTGTGAGAGGAAATGGGAGCACCCGAAGCAAACCTACGCTGTCACGGAGAGAACGTGCAAACTCCACACAAGCAGTGGGTCAAGCGAGAAATTGAACTCAGTTCCCTGACGCTGTGAGGCAGCAGTGCGAATCACTGAATCGTCGTGCCGCCCCATCCAAAGCTGTACCCACCCATTATGTGTGGCAATTTATTTTTAAAAGATACTTCCACAGGTTTCGGCTGATCCCTGTTAATAACGATAATTTGCTTGGCCATTTAAGTCTAATATCGTGCAGTTTAAAGATTACAATGAAAAGTTAGTTGTGTTTTCCTTTTCTCAAACGCTGCCTGATCTGCTAAACATATTCAAGATGTTTTGAATTCAAATATCCACATTTTGGAGTTTGTTTTTTTTGTTTGCGTCATGGCATCAGAGGCATTTAAAAAAATCATGAATATTAAGTGGAAAGAGGTGAGGACAAATTGCATAACAGGAGTCATGAATGCGTCCCGTACCTCCTCCCCTACCCCGCCATCGAATTTTTACCTTCGATTACAATCAACGTCCATTTTTCAATTGACAGAAATTGGACGAAAGTACTAACAGTATAAAGAACGCAAATGTACCTCAAACATGCAATTTCCTCCGAAGTGTCCTAAAGTGTGTAAATCTATTTTAGGTGCAAGATATTTCGGGAATACTGAACAATCAGCCGGTGTGGGGGATGGAGGGGCACAAAATCTCTACGATGATGGAATAGCCAATATGTTCTCTTGGCTGTTAGTCATCCACAACCTTCTTATTTTTTTATTGCAAATGATCAGAAGAATGCTTTGGGGATTTTTTTTTGTATCTTGCTGCAGTTGCAAACCATATATTTGTCATCCTTACGTGCTTCTTGTAGCTTTTTCCTGCAATCATCCAGTTCTGGAAGATGAAATGTGATAGCATATATAATTATATTTCTCCAAACTTGTCTTCTTTAATATAAAATAATCATTGTAATGTGTGTGCTGTAAATCCAGAAACAATGGCGATTGGTGTTAATTTACCATTAACATCAACATTGCAGGAATATTTGAGAATCAAATCAATCCGGTGAAACAGATGAGCTCCATCATAAAAAGTATAATAATTTGAATTTGACTGTCTCTATTCTAGCAGCTATTAATTAGTAGAAAATCAACTGCAGCAGCTGTAATAACCAAATAGCTACTAAACACATAAAAGATTGAAAAAGCTTACCAATTTACAAGTAATGACAATTAGAATTGATAGACGACTTGTGAAACTTGTTATACAAAGAAAACATATTGAAATATCATGATTATAAAAATGAAATAACTCAAGATATTTAGAAATGGTTGATCTTTACGTGCAGAAGACTTTATTCCAAGCACGTATAGTGGTATGGATATTCAATTCCCACGTTTGGTCCCAACAGGAAAATTCGTGATAGCACAACTCCAGGTGGTGATTTTAGTTTTAGACGATACACAATTTTTTTTATTGCCACCTGTTTCTGAAAGTTAAATTATGTCCAAATGTTGGAACATTAAAATGTCCTGACAGTTGCAGAACAAAACTGAAACGTTAATACGATCTTCGTACTTGCGTCTAAGGGCTGATAACATGGAGCAGAAATTATTCTCCAGCAAAGTTGGTCTTTTTAGTGCTACAGCTCGTTTATTGCTGACAGCTGCAATCACAATGTTTAACAAAATTGACATTGACATTCGGAATTTTACAGAACTTGACCAGAAAGTATCGGTACACTAAATGTTTTGTTCTGTGGATAGATTGCACAAATTCGTAATAGGTTCTCTGAGTGAAGAAGAAAGCGGTGAATGAATCGCAATTTTGAAGATATTAGGGAAATTAAATGGATAGATAGAAGGCAGAAATTTCGCTGATCATGGAATGTTGGGATATGTGGCACTGTGTTCCGAAGGAGAGAATATTCTCGTGTGAAATTAGGGAAAAATTTCGCAAACGATATAGGAAAATTTTACAACATATTTTACTGTGACCATTCATAGTATCACAATTGCAAATATTAATCCTTTCAGAAATGGATTTTTAAATCCAACGATCTTACAATATATCGGATCTAGTCGGGAGAATGGATTTAGTTCTCAGACCAACCCTGAACTCACTGCACAGCCGAAGAGCTCCAGGTTTTAAACAACTTATGTCAGTCTCATGTCAAATGTTCATCAATTGCAATAACTACTACAAATCCCACATTCCGCAATTAAAGGGCTAATCAGTTTAGATATAATTAAGAACGAGCACATTGTGTGCAAAGTACAAAGTAATAAATGCCATTCCAGGGTTAAAGGCAATATCAAGTTATATCCGCATATGTGTTTGCCCGTGTAGTAAAATAATAATGCACCAATTACTGAATCTGACCTGGAAAATATGTTACATGGTGAAAACCTTGGTTTTGAGAATCGTTTCTCTGAATGTGAAAATAAAATGTTGCTCCTGGTGGATATTGTATTGGTTAAAACGTAAAATATTTGCACCCATAATGCTGTCACTTTAGACTGTCTTTCCTCTATACTTTATTATTTGCAAATCATACCTTACAACTCTCAAAGCTTTTTGTTATGCAATATGTTTACAGTTCCCAAAGGCGTAGGTCGTTGCAATTGCTAATATCGATTAGGATCGAGAGTATAGCATATAATCGTGTAAGTTGTGCAACAACTACTCGTATATAACATTCTGTAACTTAAAAATGTTCAAATATATCTTCTTTCATTTGAATACTTTAAAGGAAGACAAAACGGACCTGTTGCATCATGAACCAGTTAACATAGAAATGTGAGAATTAAAAAAAGAAGCTGAATTCTTGCCTTGACTTATCTCAGTTGTTGTAGTAGGTTTTATAATGCCCTCACACTCTATCAAGAGGAAGAAAGTACAAAGGTTATCGATTTCAATGTGTATGTTCCATTGCCACAGCTTCGCTGCGTAGTTCATTGGAATGACTTCCAAGTTGAGTAAAGATTTTCTTTTAAACTGCTACTCCGTTGCCCGCTGCTCGAAAATACCAACATATATTCTAATGCTTGTCTGTGGAACACTTAATTGTTAAAGGCAGGAAATTATGCAGATTAAGTTTCATCTTCTCAATGTGATTGTAGCTTTGCTTTAAAACGAACGATCTCGAATTAGGAAAATTCAATTATGTATTTGGCTTTTTGTCTAAGGGGAATATCCATGTTGGATTTTTTTTTTAGTCGTACGTAAACTGCCTAATTTCCACAATACCACCGTCTCTTCCAGTAATGCAAGTGCAAACTGAATCCCAAGCAACAATTTGGGAACAGGTAGGATGCCACTCAGGCAGTGCAGGGCATTCAATGTGGGAGTAACTTGACGCGTGATATCCACAGCACATTTTGAACCCATAGGAATGATTGGAATTAAAATAGGTTTATCTTTGAGACTGAAAAGCGAGAACACTATTAAGAGAAGTTTTAAAATAACTGCAAAATGTTTCCACGAAGAGAGACGAAAACTGGAGAATGTAATAAATCTCACCAAGTCCATCCCCACACCCGACCAATTGCCTTCAAATAGCCACATAACCTCAAAGAGACAATTGTTTGCAGCAAACGAACCAAACTTCAGGAGAGCATGACCAAAACACCACACGGCCGTGCGATGGCAATCTCTGCAAGAATGCCGGATCAGCGACATCGATACTATCATCACACATGAGAACACCACCAACCAGGTACACAGTACATACTCATGTGACTCGGCCAACGATGTCTACCTCACACGCTGGAGGCAATGTTGTCTCAGAGCGTGGTACATTGGTGAGACCATGCAGACGCTATGAAAACAGATGAAAAGAGGTCATGTGACAATAGCCATGCAGGAGTGCTCCCTTCCAGTCGGGCAACACTCCTGCAGTCAAGGGCAATCAGTCTCCGAATTTCGGGTAAGCGTTCTCCAAGGCAGCCTTCAAGGCACAAGACAATGCAGAATTACTGAACAGAAACTGATAGCCAAGTTCTGTGAGGGTGGCCTGAACTGGGATCTTGAGTTCATGTCACGCTATGTGTAACCCACACCATTTGGCCTGAGCCTACAAATTCCTACTAACTGACCTGGCTTGAGATAATTCATAACTTGTTTTTAAATTGTGACTATTCCTCTCTACACTCACACTATCTGTAACTGTGAATATTTAATTACCTCAAAAGAATCTAATTCCAACCATTACCTTGCAATGCATGCTGTGTTTGTGAAATCTACCATTCCACTGTCGTGATGAAGGAGCAGAGTTTCGAAAACTCGTGATTCTAAATAAAACTGTTGGACTTTAACCGGGTGTTGTGAGACTTCTTATGTCCACTCAAGCCCAACGTCGCCACTTGCACATCGCAAGAAGGCATATAGCATGGTTGTCTTCATTGGGTGGGGCATTAATTGTAAATATGTTGAACTTGATGAAGCTTCATAGAATCTTATTTAGGCTGCACTTGAAATATAGTATTCTAGTGTGGTTGCCATACTATCAGACATATGTAGAAGCTTTGGATAGGGTACGTAAAAAAACTAGAATTTGCCTGGTATGGAGGACACTTATTATAAGAAGATGTTGGAGAGACTTGATTTGTCCTAATTGGGATAACAGAGGTTGAGAGGCCACCTGATAGAAGTCTACACGATTATGAGGAGAAAGAGCACAGTAGATAGTCAGAAGACTTTTTTAACACAGGATAGTAGAATCAATTACTAGCAGGCATAGATTCAAAGTGTGGGGGACAAGGTTTAAAGGAGATGAATGAGGCAAGTTTAGGGAGTCGCCGTCGGGGGAGGTAGTGGAAATATATACGATAGTGACGTTAAAGAGAGTCTCGATATATACATAAATAGGATGGGAATAGAGGGATATGGTCCCCGGAATGCGTGGAGGTTTTAGTTCACACGGGTAGCATGATCAGTGGAGGCTTGAAGAACCTGAAGTCTTGTTCCCGAGTAGTGATTTTCATTGTTTTTCGTTCTTTTTTGTTGCTGTTCCTGAACTTATCTGGGGCTTCAAGTCAAAACAAAACTACGTCTTATTTCGAACAGTTCCCTCTTTTCTGGCAGCAGGTAATCGCCACGTGCCTAGTTCAGAAATGTGGGTAAATTTCTGACTAATCGTCATACAACACTGGAACTTTTCTACATTTTCTCGTTCTATAGCTTCTTATATATTAAATTCACCTGTATATTTAACCTGTAAATGCGCCCATCTACATTTGCTTATAGGCATATAAACTTTGTATCAGTGTAGAGCCAGTTGTGTAATGTAAGTTAACAATGATCTGTTTCGTAACATGGGAACGTTTTTGAAATTTGTGTATGTCCAAGTGCTTCAGTTTGTTAAATGTATGTTAATGTCCAATTGTAAGCATTATTCCCTTTTTGAAGACATGCTTGCTGCTGCTTATAATTCGCCTAACATCAATTTCTAAGTTTCTAGAAACCATTGACCTCCAAACGTGTGTGTAGATTTCGACAAAGAATAGGGATAGTTACACATTATTTTTTGATAGTGCTACATGGTACGTAACACGGAGTCACAATCAGGTTTATTGACGACCTTTAAGGAATGCCGTCTATCCACGCCATTTGGAGGTAATTCTATGCTCCAGGAATGCAAATTGGATATTATTATCAAATTCATAATACAAAGACCAATTAAAAACTTGGATCACAGCTTTCATCACATATTTACCTTTCGTTTTCTCCGCTAATTCCTTTTCTATGGAGTAAAATAATACCTATGTTAGGGACATTAAATTAATTAAACTAAAATTGATTTATTGAAACGGACAATCCCAGTATTAAGGAGGTTATTCCAATATTCGTAACATTGGAACAATAGGTAAATTTAGCTGTATGCTAGCATATATAGTCAAATTTACGCCACTGAACCTTGATATCCTAGCTGTTCGAATCAGTAGGATAAGTTCCAGGCAAAACTTGTAATCCCCAAGATCACGAACTGGCAAAACACCTCATATAATATTGTGATTGCTCATGCTAAAATGAACAGACGCTGAACTCGAAATTAGGGGCAGCTACTCGAAAAATAGAAGAGGACGTATGAAGCCTGAGCTTGGAGAATCAATTTTGATGAACTACGTAGTCACTGGATCCAGCGATATTACTATAAACCTGTAAGCAGAAAAAGTTAGAATCTGAGCAATATTCATGCACATGCTTCTTGATGCATAGATTGTACTGCAAATCTGTGAACTGGCAGATTACTGACTGGAAAGCCCCCTAATGTTGTACGTTCCAAGGATATGTTGGAGGAATGAATGTTCCTTACTTCACCATAAACATTTCGTGCAAACTTGAGCAAAATACCTTTTCCACACGCAGAAAATAACGTTGAGAATTAGTTCTCCTGGGTTACCTAGTATTGATTTCATGAGTAAATCGGTGCTTCGTATGCAACTACAAACTTGCGAACAACTGTCATTTTGCTAGATTCTGGTGTGAACATCTTTACTGAATTTCATACTAGAATTTCGCGTAACGGTACTCAATTCCTAAAAGGTAATATTTTTTTCTCTCCGGCTCTACCTTCTGTTGGGTTCCATGTGCCTAACATATTTTGAAATATGACCAATGCATAGTTGCTGGAAATATCCAATGTAATTATATCTGGGATCGTTTCAGGTGGCCCATGTGTGCTTCCAGTGAGGCACGTGTCATTTATACACGGATAAAGGAGATCACCTAGAAATTGCGATAATCTTATAAACTGTGCACAATCGATATTTAGAAGAGGAATCGAAAAAAAATCCCGCTTCAGAAAATACAAATAAAAACATTCAATTGAGCATTATTAATCCAAATAGGTGGAATATATTTTAAAATAAAACAGCAACTTGAATCATAAGACCTCCTAAGAGGTAACTGCTTAAAAATAAGAGATTGCCTGTTCAAGAGAGGTTTTTCCCTCTCAGAATAGTGGTTTCTCGAACTCACTTCTTCAAAGGGTAACGGAAGTGGTATTTTTAATAATTAAAAGAGAGAGCAAGATAATTTATGCATTAACAAACACACAAACTTTATCAAATAAGGAAACAAGTGAAGTTGAAGTTACACGCCAATAAATTATTGAATGTGGAGAAGGCTCGAGGTGTCGAGGGACTTAGCCCTGCTCCTGCTTTAAGTGTTCGTTCATTTGTAGGCCAAGTAATACAATGCATTGCGGGAAATTGGAAAATAAAACGTAAATAAGTATTTAGTATGGACATCAATGACGTTTTTGAAAATACTCCTCTATTTCTATCACTTACTTTTTTATACTTTCCCACAATATGCATTCAGAATGTTTTCAATAAAACCGTAGAACGAGAGAAAATTACAGCTCAGAAACAGATCTTTTGGCCCTTCTTGTCTGTGCCGAATCATTTTTTGGCTAGTCCCACTGATCTGCACTTGAACCATATCCCTCCACAATCCTTTCATCCATAAACCTGCCCAAGTTTTTCTTAAATGTTAAAGCAGCTCATTCCACACTCCCACCACTCTCTGCATAAAGAAGCCTCCCTCCCACACCCCCCCCCAATATTCCCTTTAAACTTTTCTCCTTTCACCTATGCCCTCTGATTTTTTTTCTTCCCTAGCCTCAGAGGAAAAAGGCTGCTTGCATTCGCTGTATCTATACCTATCAAAGCCTTATACACCTCTATCAAATCTCCCTTCATTCTTCTACACTCTAGGGAATAAAATGCTAACTTAGTCAATCTCGCTCTGTAACTCAGCTTCTCAAGTCCTGACAACATCCTTGTGAACTTTCTCTGCACTCTTTCAACCTTACTTACATCCTTCCTGTAACTAGGTGACCAAAACTGTACACAATACTCTAAATTCGTCATTACCAATGCCTTATATAACGTTACCATAACGCTCCAACTTTGATACTCGATTTATAAAGGCCAAATTCTCAAAAAAAAATGGAAATCAAATCGACAGAAGTCAAAAGCATTTATTATGGTGTGATATTATCGACAAACGAAAATAGAAGCTCGTGATTCCAAGTAAGGCAACACAATAGCAGATAAAATGAAAGTGCAAATGGAAAGGAGCATCCCTGTGAATTCACCGTAAATATTTTGCTATGAGCTTTATCATGGATGAATGTGCAAAAATAAGCTCGTTGTTTGATGTCTAGGAAGTAAATATGAAGTGCGTCAGTAAAATTAACATCAGTTACTGAGGCTTATGGGGCTGATGAAACTCGGGTAAGACGCCACCACACAATATGAACCTACCATGGACTATTTAAGCAACGAGCTGTTTACAGTGAGGAGACGAAAAGGACAAATTCCTCTCTGCCTTACCGGTTTCAATATATACGTCCAAGAGCTGTTTCAGAGCTTTAAAAAAAAGTAATGAAAAACAAGATCTTTTTAAAACCTTTCTCTAAGATTGTGTATCATATTTATGAATGTTGCAGTTAAACTGTGCCTGAGGTTGATTGCAACGTTTATAACAACAGATAAACAGTAATTTTGTATTCAGCCCGATAACGTTTCACTTTTACAGCAGTTGAAAATGAAAAGAAATTGCAATATAAAATGGCAAGAATAGCTACTTATATGGTTAGCTCAATCACTACTTCCATTTTTCACAAGATTTCAAAACCAACTTCAGCCGAATGTATTTGAATGGCAACAATAGTTGTTAGTGAATAAAATAGTGTCTGCACTGCAATTTATAGTTAATTTGCAGTAGGGAATAAGGAACAATATTAAACATGACGTCCAAGCCATCTTACAAGTCATTTTATTGCAGTTAATAAATTGGGGGAGGGGGAGTGTTTTTGTCACATGAATGTTGATTCGTTGTCATATGATGCACACATTTCTTCATATTTTAAACCTTCTCCTCCATTTTCTTTTGGTCAATAAGTGGATTTTTTTTTAATCTGTGTTGATCAGATCCATTGTATAACGCAAAACAATATAAATTTCAGTCGATGTATGCAAGTAGATAAATGCCGTTGACAAAATATCTGCTAATGACTCTGGCTGAATATGTCAGAAATCTTTCAATGGACAATGGACTTTGATAGACATACACTTCACTCGATGAAAGAAAATTTGCTACTTTTGTTGTTCTTGAAATATGTATGGACAGAAACACAGTATTGATTGAGTAAATATACTTCTGTATCATCTAACCTAGAAAATTTACAATAACATATCTCCTTGTAGCAAATACGAAAAAGAGGGAAGAACTTATAAAATCATTAGTCTAACCATTGAATCGTGATTTTAGTTTATGTTTAATCAATATGTATTGGTCTTGTTGATGACATACATTTCACTGGCGAATAGAATCATAGAAACATACAATGCAGAACCTGGACATCCGACCCATAGAGTCTTCATCGGCTCTCCCACGGAGTATCACACTCAGACACACCCGAGTCCTAACCCCAGACGTTAATGTGACAGACCTACCCTGAACATTTATGGACTGTGAGAGGAAATCAACGCAGAAGTGGAGAGAACGTACAAATTCCATGATGTAGTGATGCCGACCTTGGATTGGGATAAGCACAGTAGAAATCTCACAACACCAGGTTAAACTACAACAGGCTTATTTGGCAGCACTAGCTTTTGGAGCCTCAAGTTCTTTCTTCCTGTGGAGATGCCGGCATTATACTTGGTTAAACATCAGTCTAAAGTCCAAAAGGTTTATTTGAAGGAGGAGGAACTTGAGGTTCCGAAAACTAGTGCTGCAAATAAACCTGCTGGATTCTAACGTGGTGTTGTGAGACTTCTTACCGTACAAATTCCACGCAGTCAGCTATCCAAGGCTGGAATTGAAACCAGCAGTACTGATGGACCCTGTGCCTCTATGCGCCTTAATTCACCTATTGCTCTTTTTGAATAGCTAACACGATTAACTGTTACCAGAAAATGCAAGGGTGTTGAATATAAATGGAAATCATTTTAATCCATGCACAACAGTACTATTAGTGAAAGTGGTAACATTGCAACATTGTAGCACCCCATTTAAGTTGATCGTGCAAAATCAAATGCACTACCAGTGCATTTTGCTGTAACCAGAATTATAAAAATATTTCAATATTAGCGTGTGATTCATAATGAAGTGAAATGTAATTGCACACACGTTAAAAGCTTTCATTCCATGCAGTGAACTAAACTGAACGTAAAGCTCACTATATGAGCAAGGTAAAATCATTTGCGTTTCATCTGCAATTATGCCGTTTATTTGAATTTTCAGAACTATTTTAATAAATATCATCTTAGCAGATTAATGAACAAAATTAAAGCAGATGGGATAGGGACATGAGAAATGAACTGGTTGGCAGATAGAAAAAAAATTGAGGCTAAATGGGTTTATTTCCGAGAATCAGGCAGTAACTAGTTGGGGACGGCCGGGATCAGTGCTTGGGTCCCAGGTGTTCATAATATATATACAAACTACCTGGATGATGGCATAAAAAGTAAAACGTCCAAGGTTTCTGATGGCACAAAAGTAGGCGCAATTTAAATTTGTGAGGATTCAATGAGACTTTAAGATTATATATACAAACTGAGTGGGTGGGCACACACATGGCAGAAAAAAATGCATTGTGGTTAGCTGTGAAGTTATTCACTTCAGTTTGAAGAAACAAAAAAGTAGTGAATTATTTAAAGGATTACTGGGAAGTGTGAATGCACAACGTGATCCTTTTTACACTCGTCAACTAAAGTTCTTTGGAAGGCATTTCAGATGCCAAGTTCCAGCCGGTTCGATTAACTCCACGTGATATCAAGAAACTGCTGGAGGCACTGAATACTGAAAAGGGAATTGGTCCTGATAACATTCCAGCAATAGTACTGAAGACTCGTGCTCCAGAACTTGCCGCTTCCCTAATCAAGTTCTTCCAACAGTTACAACACTGGCATCTACCCAACAAAGTGAAACATTATTAAAGTATGCCTTGTGCTCAGAAAGCAGGAAAAATCCGATCCAGCCAATTACCATCCAACCAGCCTGATTGTGATCATCAGCAAAGCGATGGGAGGGATCATCAGCAGTGCTGTGAAGCAGTATCTGCTTAGCAATGACCTGTTCATTGAGTCTAGTTTAGGTTTCGCCAGGATCAGTCAAACACGCCTTGTTTCAAATTTGGACGAAAGAGCTGAATTGCAAAAGTGAGGCAAAATCCGTTGATATAAAGGCCGCACTCAACCCAATCTGACATCAAATAGCCCTTGTAAAACTGAAATTAAAAATATTTGGGTTAAATTCTCCACTCTTTGGAGTCATACCCAGTAGATAGGAAGATTGCTGTAGTTGTGAAGAATCAGTCATCTCGGCTCCAGGATATCTCTCCAGGAATCCGTCAGGTTGGTGTCTTCATTTCAGTCATCTTCACCTGCTTCATCAATTATCTTTCCTTCATTATAAGATCAGAAGTAGGGATAAACGCCAAAGATTGCACAACGTTCATCACCATTCACGACTCCCCAGGTACTGAAGCAGCTCAAATGCAAAAAAAAAAATCTGGACAATATCTAAGCATGAGCGGACAAATGGTAAGTAATACTCACACCACACAAATGCCAGGCAATTGCCATCACCAATATGAGACATTCTAACCACCACCCCTCAACATTTAATGGTGTTACCATCAATGAACTCCCCACTGTCACCATCCTTGATGTTGCCATTGACCGGAAAATCAACTGGAATCATCCCATAAACACAACGACAAGAAGAGCTGGTTAGAGGCTGGGAATATTGTGGCGAGTATCTCACATCCTGTCTCACAAAATCCTATCCACTATATGCAAGGCGTCAGTCACAAGTGTGATGGAATATTCCCCACTTGTTTGGATGGTTGCAGTTCCAACGTCGCTAAAGAAGCTTGACAATATCCACAACAAAGCAACCTGATTGACAGGTGCCACGTTTACAAACATCCAGTCCCCCAAGCACCGACTCTCAATAGCAGCAGTGCGAACTACCTACAAGACGCACTGCAGCAATTTACGAAATATCCTTAGACAGCGCCCTCTAAACCCATGAACACGCCAATCTCGAAGGACAAGGACAACAAATATATGGGACCATCATGACCTCCATTTTGTCATTCCCTCACATTCTTCAGGTCAGCGTCTTGGAATTCCCTTCCTAGTGGCATTGTGGGTCAAATGCACATCGACTGGAATTCAAGAAAGCAGCCTGGCACCACCTTCTCGAAGGAAACTAAGGGTGTGCAATAAATACTGGTCAACTGCCAACGCCCATGTCCCACAAATGAATAACAAAAAACGTATGGGTTCAGGCGAGAACATGCCAGTTAGGAAGAATCGGTCATGATCATATTGAATGACGGAGTAGTCTCGAAGTGTCGAGGTCTGCTCCTGTTCTTTTTTTAATTTTCCAAATGATTGTCAAAGCAATTATTTTAATGTTCCGGGTGGAATTATAATAACAAGTTTGGAAATCTCGCATATCTTGGTAACTTATCCGTAAATGCCGTCGTATTTTAAGAAACTACTATTATTAGAAATGTCTGCAAACACGATATGTTTAAGTCCTGTTCATTTTTGCATGAATATGAACTCAAAACGACAATTCGGTAGAAAGAGAATTTGCCGAATGTACGAACACGTTATATCCTTTAAAATTTATGTACTGCAGTCGAACAGAAGTTGCCAGCAAATTGAGTTATCACAAAAAGTAACGCCAGCAATGTGAGTTATCACAAAATATCAATAATTGTGCAGTAAAGGGAAATTCATATTCTTTCTTGTTGATAATATGTATAAGTGGATGGAAAAGAGATTTGAGATGAGAATAGTTTGCTGTACTTTTTCGAAGAAAACAAAGTTACAGTGACTTCTAAATATTTATATCATGAGTTTTCTCCTGATGACCAAGCTTATTTATTCACAAATTGACGAGAGAAGAAACCGATTAACATTTAGTACAAGAGAATGTGTATAATCAGCGGTAGTCTGCGTGACGCGAGAAACAGGGCTAATTACATGAAAAGTGGATGGTAGGTGTTGAAGTGCAGTTTTCAATTACCATGAGCATGTTCCAATAATTTAAACCACCGGGGAATCGCTGTCGCCAACATTGATGCTGAAGAATCCTCCCTCAGGCACAGAATGCATCGTATTTTGATTGCACATTGAGTGCAAATGTGTGGGCAAATAGGTTAAGCCAATATCGTTGTATTTCTGTAATAGAATCCCTGAAAGCATTGACTAGATTCTAATTTTTAAGTAAGCACTTACGGATGCCAAACGTTGCTATCGAATGTTCTCCATTCTAATCGTGAGCACTGAGAGTGCCTGAATTTTACCATTACAAAATTGGGCCAATGTATTCCAAGCGTGATGTATATGGGCAACAATTTAAACTGTTGATATGTTTTCGATCGGAAATTATTAATTATAACGGTGAAGATGAGTACACTATCGAGCTGGAGGCCATTTTATGATACGTTCCTGAAGAAACAGAAAAGATGGCCGCGATTCGCCCAAAAGTGCTGAACAAGTGGGAAAAGTGTTCTAAATACCAACTGCTTTCTCAGCTTAGCTTCTCGCCCGAATCTCTGATTCTGTGCAATACAGAAATCCCAGCCGCAAATATCATTAACCACTTGGGGATGAGAGGTTGGGGGTGCTATTTGCGCCAAAGAGCGTGAAATCGGTAGGATGAGCGAAAACCCGTGCATGTGCAAATCCCTCGGAGATCACGAAAAGATCTCCCAGCTTCCAGATCACTGCAAACCACACACCATATACATCACTGGCCGTATCGTTGGTCCCCACACACATAGCTGGCCTTATCATTGGTCTCCACAACCCACCATAGAAACATCACGAGCCTCATTGCTGCCCCTCCTATTTCCCCCTCACACAGACATGACTGCCCGCTCACCTCATTCCCCAATGGATCCAGGTACACAACTCCTCCATCCCTTGAACATTCTGTCCTCACTGCTGACCAACAGAGATCTAGCGTTGTGCTGACATGCACAACACCAGCTTGTGATCATTCCCTCCCTTGAATAGGAGCCTTGAGTATTGCGCCTACACCCGCCCATAAACATCACGCTTGAATATATTGGCTCGATTTTGCAATGGTAAAATTCAAGTCAGATTCAATTGTCTTCAAGCCAGCTGCTGGGCCTCTGGGTTTGTAACTCTCAAGTCTAGTGCAGATGTATCAGGGAATGTGGGGAGTGGTGGAAGAGCTGTCAGCACCTATGCTGTGAATGCAAGGCAATTTAGGGGAGTCAAGCACAGCGTTGTTGCAGCTGTTGGTGCTGACACAGAGTGAGACACAGGTCAACACTACAAAGGTGGAAATCATAGTGGAAAGTTTAGCTCAGGGAATCTATCCTCATGGGTGATAGTGTCCAGGTCATTCTGGAGACACTACAAGTCACAGACGAATGTGTTTCCAGTGTCCAGGAGGCACAGCGTTCAATGGCCATGGGTTTTAGGGATATGTGTGAGACACTGATAGCCAAGATTGGGAGTCTCGCTGGCATTCTGGAGACACAGCAGTCCATGGCTGTGAGCCTCGACAACTTAGCCTAGACACAAAAAGTTGTTACTGTGGGGCTTCAGAGCCTGGCTTGCTCACATAATGCTGTAGCGCAACGGCTCGGGAGCTTGGTTTAATCTCAGAGGGCCAGGGTTGACAATCACACATCATGTGGCAAATGCATCTGGGCCTCCAGGACTGCAGAGCCAGGTGATTCTGGAGTTTCTGGAGCACAGTCCAGCTACCCTGGCATCCTTTGGAGTGCCCCCAGGGTCTTCCACCAGGTGATCCCGTAAATCCATAGACCCTTCAATTCCATCCTTCCTCAACCAGGGCATCTCAGGACTAGTGAGAAAAAATAAGGAGGCATTGAAACAGTGCCAGACGTCAGTCGGGACCCGTCAGGTCCCAGCCACACAGGGGATGTCCACCAAGGGCATCACAGGTAACATGGCGTTGCATCATAACTGGACACCTCCACCATCGATGTGCATCTTGAGTAGCACTGAGCACAAATTTAGAAAATTGTAGTTCGCTGGAGGGCATGGGAGAAGATCAGCATTAGTCAGGGTTTGTTAATCATCTATGATCAAAGCATAATAAACTGTTAATTGCACAACAAGCTGTGACTAATGTTTCTCTGAATCTCCCCCTCCACCACCCCCGCCCCCCCGTCCGCCCCCCACAGCTCCGTGTTCCCGATTCCCAAATATAGAAGTGCTGTCTGTTGAGACTTGTAGACTCAGACTCATGTTTCAGAGTTCCACATCAAGTAAGCCGAGATCCATCGGCACAGTAGGGATTACAAAGAGCATAGAATGATGTATTATTCTCATTGGCTGCATAGGCCCAGCACCACCCCAATCCCTCACTTCGGCCAGAATCCTCACTTGTGGGAGCAGGCAACACCACACAATCCATGGTGTCATACCTGGCCCGATTAGGGTTCCGTGTGAGATTCCAATCATGGCAAACACTGGCACTGATTATGCAGGTCGTGTGCAGACATTGATCCATTGCCATGTGTGCAACTGCAGCATGCGTAACAGGCATATATTGTTGGTCCAATTCACAGGGCAGAGACAAACTGCAAATCAGCTCAAAATGTATTACAGTGATGGCAAATTCTGAACGTCTGCATCCGTGGTAGAACAGCAGCTGTTTCAACTGATCAGTTGTCAGTCAGTACATAGTATAATCCGCTCCCAACTCGGACTATCAGCACTTAGTAGAGTCCTTGACCATGCCCGGCAACAAGACAATTCGACTGCAAAATGCTGTGGAGGGGACGGGATGGAGTTGGGGGAGGAGTGGAAGCCCTCGAGGCTGCATCCCACAGTACACTTCAGTGCTGCCAAGTAAGAGTGCAGAAAGAGAAAAATAGATGTCCTCATGGTTGTCTCCTACTCTGCTCTTCAGCATTGCCTAGAAGAGTCGGGGCGGGGCGGGGTGGAGTAGGGGGAGGTTGGGGAGCGTGACTCTGACGGAACCTCACCCAGAGAACTGTGAGGAAATAGAAGACTCTACTCTCCCACCCCACAACCCTCCTCCCCCCTTTCCCCAGCCCGATCTAGATATCACTGTTCCATCTTTCTGTCTCACATTCTCTGAGACGTAGAACGCAGGGACAACTTCCCGAGTGTAGAAAACTCAAGGTACGCCTCCCGCTTTATGGCACTAGCTGCTGTATTACTACCTATTTAATTTCCAATGCCATTTTGAAAACAGAATGAATTACCGCGATTAGCCAATCAGAATCTGGAACTTCCTGAGAACTTCCCACAAGATTCTTGCTTTGGAATTAGAAAGAGTCCCCCATTGTATCTCTGGGCTGCCGATGGGGTACAAAAATTCGGAGGCAGGAGGATTTGAGCTTTCTTGCCAAACTGATCTGAAAATAACCAAAATTGCCCTTCTTCGATTTCACTGAGCAAATTCAATTGGAGGCTCACATTCTTCCAAACTTGTGCAGCAAACCTCTGAGATAGACTGGGACGTGTTCTTTGAAAATACAACTCGACTGGTAAGGTTGCAAGGTGTACCTTGACTCAGACATCGCAGTGTCCGAACAGGTGAATGGCCTGAGTGAACGTGATCCGATATTCTAAATGGGTTTCACTACCGAAGTAATATTTCACTAACTTTTTTTTAGATATCAGATTTATATTACTAATTTTTGAAAAGACGTCGCTACAGGATACTTAGAATATAAGAAGTGGTTTTGCAAGGAAGCATACTCAGCACTTCTTGTGAATAAATTACCGCATCGCGCTTCAGCGTCTCCTGAAAAACAATACTCCACCCTGGGACATTGAAACATTTATCGATGGCCATAGGTAATAGTAAGATTGAAACAAACCATATTTTGTCAGCACGGTGAATGAAAGCAAGATCAGATATAGCTGTTCCCAATATTGATGTTTTCCTGATAATCATTTGCAGTACAAGCCGTTTATACGTAACTGAGAAACGAAAGATTTGGGAATTCCCAAGTTAAACACTTTTTTTTTAATTCTTAACATCTGCATTTGTTTTTTTCTTCTCTTTCTTTGTCAAGTCGTGGTCTTCTATTGAAAACAAGCACTGGATGTAAGGCACGGATCAGATATCTCTTAACACTATTTTCCGTGATCCAGATACCTAACGTTATTTGACTGATGAATAATTTGATCAAATTAAATGCTTGTTGACTGCTTTAATTTTCGACTCTTGGGTCATAAGTTTTTTTTTTGTACAATCGTTTCTATTTGCTGCACTAGTACTTTTTTAACTACATGTTATTTTCTTAATCTCCAAAGTAGAATTGAAGAAATGTTAGTCAGTGCGCTGTTCAATTTGTAGCCTGATTGCAAACATGTATAGCTTCAGTTCTATCAAATTTAATAAGCATTTGGCAAACATGCATAATATTGCGTCTTTGAAAATATGTCATCGCCATCTCAAATTATGAGGGCAGCATTCATTTTCTTACCATTCTGTGTTTTTAGCAATTTCTCCTCTGTAATTAGGAAGAACAAAACAGCTTATTGAAACTGTGCAACTGAACTGATACTTTGGTTTCCCCTATACACGCCTTTATTTGGTTAATCCTGAGGCATTCAAGGTTTCAATCTTTTAACTTATATTTCATCTATATTTGCAGAGATATACCACCTGATTGCTGAAAAATCCGAACACATTTCCACGGTAAATGATTATCATAAGAGGATTGATACAATAAAGTCAAAGAACCTAAAATTCAAATTGTAATGGGCAGTTCTGTCACCAAAGACACTAGCGAAGACCATTCAGCGGACAATTCAAAAATATAACTACCTTGCATTTACACCCTGCGTTATACGCTGAGGAAAACACAACAACATTAATTCGCTATTCCAGCGTTAAAAACACTGGGCGCCGTCAGTCTGACATCAAGTTCACCATGGCTCTAAACTTAAAATAGTTTATTTGCCATCTGGTTAGATTGCAAAAGGACAATGATAGTGCAGAAAAGGCATTGATAGCAAATTTCTAAATCGAATAATAAGGCAATCAGTCATCTTAGCTAAAGGTCATTTCTGCAAGAATCGCTACTAACTATTTTAGGCCCAAAAATCTTCAGCTGCTCCATCAGTGACCTTCCCTCCGTCATAAGGTCAGAAGGTGAAATGATTGCACAATGTTCAGCACCATTCACGATTTCCCAGATCTAAAGCAGTCCATGTGCAACGCAACAAGACTTGAACAATATCCAAGTTTGGGCTGGCAAGAAGCAAGTCGCCCACACAAATGTCCTGCAATTACCATGTCCAATAAAAGACAAACTAATCATTGTTTCCTGACATTCAATGGTGTTACCATCACTGAGTACTTCATGTCAACATTCTTGGGGTTATCATTGACCAGAAACTCAACTTGACTCACCATATAAACATAATGGCTAGAAGAGCTAATCAGAGGCAACGAATACTGCGGTGAGAAACTCACATCCTGACTCCACAAAACCTGCCCACCATCTACTCAGCACAAATCAGGACTGTGGTGGAATACTCCCCATTGCCTGGATAGGTACAGCTCCAACAACGCTTAATAAGCTAGATATCATCCAGGATAAAACAGCCCGTTTGAATGGCGCCATATTGGCTTGAATAGATCATGGACTGCAGCAAATCAAGAAGGCAGGTCAGCATCACTTTCTCAAGGGCAACTAATGTTGGGTAATAAATGCTTGGTCAGCCATGACCCACGAATGAATTTTTTTAAAAAACTGTTTGTATGGGTGCACCAGTACAGGCCTCCCAGTAATATGCCGGAAAACTGTTTTACAGGCAGTCGAAATGATTCTATACATTGCATTAAACAGAAAATTAATCTCACACACCCGAAAAAGTAGTCTTCCAGAACGGCCGGTATAAAAACGTGTACAGTTCTATTTGGGAAAAAACGGTTTTCAGAGAGTGACACAACAATGATCAAGGATTGGTGAAAAATTCCCCACCAAAACGGAAACAAGATTCGATGACTATATTGGAAGTTTGTTTTAAGATACAGCTATTGTTGTTGCCTTTCTAGCTATTGGGTGAAGGTGCTTCCAAAGACACCGTTCCCAGTTACAGCAATGCATCTTGCCGAAGATGATACATATTTCAGAAACATTGCTGCATACTCTGGCAGTGAATACCTTAGGTTACATGCGAGCGAACTTCATTTTACACAATATCTTCTGAGTTTCCTGAGTGCTGTTCCAGCGACATTGGTCAGGATCATTAAAGAGTGTTCCATCGTCTAATTTCTGGTTGATATAGACTGGAAAGGAGGAAGGATAACACTACTAAGCCTGAAATTAAATGACGCTGTTACAATCACAGTGACCTGAATAAACCTAAATCACCGAATTTACAAAACGACGGCTTGACTAAGAGATTTGAAGACAATGTATTTTGATAACTTTTTTTTAACTTTACTTTGGAATAGAGTAAATATGAATTAAACTTAAAATAGTAAATAAATATTGCTCATTGTGAAATATACATTTCACGTGAAATAGCACCTACAGCAAATCTACCTCACGAAGCAAGTCGTGGGATCACTCAGACTTTATGGCTCTCGTTTCAACCACATCATTATTTAAAGCAAGATTTTCACTCCCTTTTCTTCAGGGACAAGGTCGATTATCTGGAGAAAAAACTTCTGCAACTGCCAGAAGTGCAAGGTTCCTTCAGGCAACTTTCTTATAGTGAAACGATCGAAAGAAAATGGTTTAATAGAAAATTTCAGATGGATCCATCTATTTAGGTAGGTAGGTGCTCCGAAAAGTAAAGTTTTAAGTGTATTTATAAATCACAAGTAGACTTGCATTAACACTGTAAGAATTTACTGTGAAAATCCCCTAATCGCCATACTCCCACGCTTGTTTGGATATACTAAGGAAGAATTTAGAATGGTCAATTCAGCTAACATGCACGTTTTCGGACTATGGGAGGAAACCAGAGCATCAGAACGAAACCCGTGCAGACAGGGGAAAACTTCACAGAGACAATGACCTAGCCGGGAATCGAATTCAGAATTACGCAAGTATCTTCAAATCACTGAGTGACAAGTGCAAATATCCAGATTTACCTCAACACAGAACTTGCCTCTCCAACACCAGTCCACTCCCCATGAGAATTTCCTCACCAGCCGAATATCACATCAATGCCTTAACCTTGCCCATGGACTTCTCCCAATCCCCACCTCTCTCTAACAACCTAGAGGTTTTCCCAACTGAACAGAGCCCATCACTGCTGCAGCCACTATTTATACATGTCTGAAGAGACCAGACCTTCTGTCTCGCATGTTAATAACTAAGGGAACGTTGACGTACCTTATTTGCCAATCTAGTGTCATTAAAAAATACCAGCCCTCATTCAAATCATCTAAATTCGATTTCGAAAGTGAGCTGAGAGGCAGCTGCTCTATCTGGATCTCGTTCAGTCTGAGACAGGTAGTCAGACGGTATAGGCACAGCAGAAAATCAATATGGGTAATTGCCACTGATTGCCAGGAATTTGTGGCCCATCATTCTTAAAGATATTAGTCCCTGTGGCGTTGGGAAACTTCTGCATCAATCTTTGAGGATCCGACCCTAACGATACCATAATCAGTCTGTTTGACATGCATGACGGCAGCATGTCTTCGCCCATCAATAATGATTGCAATTTTACTTCAATGCCCAGTCTTCAAATTTACCAATAGTCTCGTTTTCATTGGATGTTAAATCCCACAATGGCTGTACTGAACGATGGAACTCGGTGCTCCTGGAAAAACCGACAATGAAATTTCTTACTGAAGCTTATAATTATGCTGTTTATCCGATGGACATTTGATGTATCTGATTCATTAATTATTACTGGTGTGAATTATTCACTGAGTAATTCTTGCACGTATTTGGCTTCTTGTAAGAGGCAACATACATGCTGAACATAATATTGGCAATATCAATAGATTGGATATACATATTCTATGTCAATATCATGGAAAATAAGGAAGATTCATTACTATCCATTCATAAGCTTGTATTATACTCCAAAATTTAATGGCTGTGATAATTGCAAGAATGAATAAACAAACCGTTAAAGTAATTAAGACATTAAGTCTCTGTTACAAGAAAGATGAATGCTTAACATATTTAGGTTGTCCGCTTCGTGGGACCATTGCTTAAAATATTTAACACAAAGTCGAAGTTGTCTATAATTCAAATTATTAGCCACACAAAACGTATTGTTTGTAGTAATTCACCCAACGTAAGTGCAGCCCATTCTTTCTCTGTTAAAAAGGTAAAACATAGCAATCGTTATCGAAAATGGAATTACACCTGAAGTAATATTTGAGTGCTACTAAGTACATCATATTTAGTTGGTAATCCATTCACATTGGTGAACATAAAATTGCTCTAATAGTCACAACCAGACACGTCTGGAGGAATGCGTATTTATAAGCAAGTGCACAATCTTTGATATCAATGCCAACTTATTTATCTTTATTTCACTAATACGCAGCGTGACGTTCTGATAGACTATGAGAAATACCTGTAAATTGGTAAATATGTGTTCTCTCAAAAAAGTAATTATGTTGAACTTTTTCATCATATACGTATCAGAACACAATCATAAAAGGGAAATGTGAAATGGAGCAACAACTCATACTGCATGAAAATGGATCATGAGTACTTAGTATAATTGAAGCATTAGACAACGACAACCAATGTCATCTTAGAAATTCTATGATCAGGTAGATTTACTAAATGAATTCCTGTATATTTAACTTTGTTAGTAATACTCTTTCACTTAAATGTGCTTGATTTCAGTGCAAATTAGTCATCAGTTGAAGCGAAGTAGTGGCAGAATGGCATCAAAATCAAAAAATGCAAGTAATCAATGCAATGACATACTTCTACTTACGGAATTGTGTGGATTAATAATTTTACAAACAATTTGTTCAGCTTCTTCAGCTTGGATGTCCATTTGGAAATGGCAATGTGCTTCAATTTAGAATCACTGATCTGGTTCGAAATTAAGAACGGATCGATACAATTAACATAAATTTTGCGAAATTCAATAGATGATTGTTTCTAACTTATCTGTAAGCTGAAAAAGGTACCCAGAATTCTGATTTCATTGCACATAGGTCTCAGGTATACGAATGTTGTTTATATATATCTGAGAATGGGAATACCTAAAAAGTGCTTCTTCTACCTCAATTTGAAAAAAAAACAAAATTGAGCAAAAGAAAAATCAAGCAGTTCCATAGCGTTAAGACACAGCAGGAAGTGGTGTTTTCCTCTAGTAGTAACATGCATACTCCTTCAATGGCTTCTGAAATGACTTAATAGGCCAATCAGTTATATAAATTAGCCATAAGTTTAAGAACAGAAATGAAGCCAAGTGGTGGAGAGGATAAACACATCAGAAAATAGCTACAATTTCAACCAATCTTATGAACCATGCAAAATCTTCCTCATAACTTATTGTTAACTGTGCCAAATTTGGGAGAACAGTCTCACAGAATGACGTTACACAATAACATTACATTGAGCAAATCGCATATTTTCTTCTCAAGGCACAGCCTTTGGCTTATTTGTGTTTGTCCTTGCCCCAGGCAGGATAGACACACCATAGTTTGCATTAAGTTCAGAAAGAGTTATCATTGCACTAAGCAACATTGACTCCAGCACTTGAGCCACCATTCCCCAGCGATTATGTAGTCCTTGGTCATCATGGGGAAAGAAGAGTCTTTTAGTTTATCACCTACTGCATTCTCCTCGACTAGCCAATCTGTTTTCCATGACGAGCATCAACTCGATAAATAATGAACACTGACAAGGGCACGGAATGTTCTTTGTGTGAGGGAATTAAATGCTCAATGCGAAGGTTGACATCAGCATAACTGCAAGGCCTGGTCTCCGACAAATGGTGAAGGAACTTGGGAAGTGTGTTAACAAAAAAACGTACTTGAACTTCTCCTCATTATCCAGCTCTTCTGGATAATTTTTGCATAGATGTTTTAAAACTAAGCACATTAATGGAACGTGAGAATCTCTGTCCTTCAATGGATTTGCTTTTATTTCGGAGGTCTTTGAAGCGTCATTACTATGGATCAAGAGTTACAGGGAAACAACCAGTCCCTTTCCTGAAGGATATTATGACAATGAACAAAGGTTTTATTGTCATGATAAAGTGTTAGTTTGTTTCCAGATTTCATTAAGTTCTGCTTTCAGTATCTGCTCTGCTGGGATTCCAATCGACTCCTCTACCATCTATAGGTTGTTCAGTTTCATAAGCATGGGCACACTATCACCTACAAATTCCTTTCAATGCTACACAATATTCTCCCAATGAACCACATCCACATTTCTTCATTGCTATTTCGTCAATTACTGGAGGTCCATTTCTAACAGCACAATGGATGTAACTGAACGACTTGAAATGCAATGGTTCAAGAAGGCAGCTCACCATATCAATGTAGTTGTCAGTTGGAGATGGAAAATCAATGCCATTGTAGGAAGTTACCCCTAATTCCTGTAAACAGCGCAATTTTTAAGCCTCTCCTACCATCGGAGTGTGCAAGTAGCTGACAATAGATATGTCAGTTGACTTCAGCTAGGGATTACCAATCTCATAGAAGCAAGGCCGTAAAATCCCCAAATCACACTTACCCCCTCCCGCATTCAAATATATACGATCAAATAATAATTTCTGTGAAACATAATACTGTCCTTGTACAACTAATAAAGGAAACAAGGGAAATCCTGTTTGCACCAGCATCCGAAACCTACCACAGCTCAGCATACCAACAATATCTTCAGTTGGCACTTAACGATCAATCGCCCGTGTGCTTAACAATCAAAACAGGATTTGGTGATTTCAATGTATCTCAGTTGTACATATTGGAAACGTTTTACAGGAGTGAGAACATAACTATACAATTAAAGCAAAGGAAACCTGTCCAAGCATTTTAATACTTGCATTAAAAGCATTACGGATAATAGCTCTCTTGTACAATCACTCTGACATCACCTCGCCAACCAGTGCCGATCTCATAACCAATCAGCAACATTTGCTCATGAAGCACAAATTATGAATCCCTTCGAAATCTTAAGTCTATGTATCTGTTCTGATACGTAAAAGATGAAAAGATTCGAGAAAATGCATCTCCTTTTTTTCAGAAATACTCTGATTCAGTCAACCCATGCAACCAAAAAGAGGTTGGATGAAATAGTTGCAGAGATATTCAAATGAAACAGAATTATTGTTCTTCCTATGTCCTAACAACACGCTCTGGTGGACTAGAAAAAACAGAATGCATCTGTGGTAATAATATGTATGCAAATAGTGCATAATAATGCTGGTTTTACATATAACTTATCCAAGTCGTTATGGTTAATTTTTGATTACAGTCCAGGGGAAGGCAGTCAGGCCAGTTGCTGCATTTAGAGAATTGTAAGCATAAACATCTTGAATATTTGTCGATATAAGTGACATTTTTTTCATTTTTTTTCAGACTGTCAGGCATAGAATAATTTCTTACCCGACTTTTGTAAAAGTGCTTCCACTTCTGCAGAGGGGTAGATAAGACAAATTATGTATCTGCGAACTCAGACAGAAAATTGCATTTTCATCTTCAACGCATAAAATTCTGATTGAATGTCTTATTATGATATCAAAATAGATGATAATGACTCCAGTTTCCCGAATAAATGAGGAGCAAATATTGTTACGTTCAATACTATTGAGTATTAGATGGAAATATATATACATGTACCATGACAGAGGTTCTATGTTGGGAACCACCAGAAGATGTCTCCAATTCTAACTTTGTCATCAAAACTTGAAAAGGATCGATGTG
The DNA here is from genome assembly GCA_024679065.1 of Sphyrna mokarran. Classification (NCBI taxonomy): domain Eukaryota; kingdom Metazoa; phylum Chordata; class Chondrichthyes; order Carcharhiniformes; family Carcharhinidae; genus Sphyrna; species Sphyrna mokarran. Next base: position 101,369,522 of record JAGIQG010000009.1, read on the forward strand.
TACGTGTCCAGCCATTTAAAGCAAGATATTTGCGCTCTTTGTCACAGGTCTTCATTAGAAGTGATTAAGGTCAGCATTAGGAATAAAGCAGTTTTTTTTTAATAAACATCGTGTACACTTTTCAGCCCAACCAACCCTGTACTCACAGAACACACCCCACCACTCCCCACTCCAGAATCATCATTTCTTCGTTACTTCCATCATACAATCTTGCAAAACAGCACCTTATAAATATCACCCCCAAGTCAGAATCACAATGCGCATAGATATTTGCTATCCATGGAAGGCAACCAACAACTGTTCAATGATTCCATGAAGCACCTGAAAATACGAACAGTCATTTAGCGTTTATTCAGATGTATTTGTTTTAAATGTATTTCAAGACTCTATCACATCTCTTTGCATTAACCTTGTTGTAGAGAATCTTTAAATGAATAAAAGCCCTCGAAACTAGAAATACATGCTCAAACAGATTTTATGGGTTGCAATTATTTGCACGATAACTGGGCAAAACCACGGATTCTTGAGCGCGCTCCTTATGCAGTTAACAATAGGTTTTGCCAATCACGCCGCCCCTTCCGCATCCACTTCTCTCTCCCCCGTCACACTCCCCACCCCCTTCCCTCTCTTCACTATTGCCTCAATTTTGCAATGAATAATTCAATTCCTGAAGCTTCAGTGCGCAAAATATCAGGCAACATGTTAAATCTAAATCAATGGAATGTGCCTTGGCCTTAGTCTACGGAAATCTTTTGAGAAATTGCATAGTTGTTTTCTCCTTGTTCAGTCGAAAAGGGGATTAATTATAATACTCTGTACGTGGTTGGTTGCCAAGCAAGCGTTAATACTCGTTTCGTGAAGTGGCTTCTGTTCTCTTGGATTTGGATTCACCGCTGGTGATTCTTAGAGCCTGAACTTAGATTATGTTCAGAAGGAAAATATCAAGTATTTTGCCTTACCTTCAGCAAAACGCTTTCGCAATATACTTTTTCAAGTTTCGTTAAAAACATCACAATACCTACCGGCATTTGCATCTGTCAAAAAAGGCAAAGTGATCAATAAATCAGCAGTTTAAAGGTACAATCTGTGAAGGACAAAATAATCAGTTTGTTTTCTTTTCACAACCAGGGAATCAATACTTTCGAATCATGGATGCTACGTGCATTGTTTTGTAAAGTTTGTTGAGGTGCTGAAAAATGAAAGAGACAATTAGCAGAAAAGTGGATCATGCTCGTTTCTGAATCATTAATAACTTAGATCATGATTGAACTGCATTAACTTCGCGTTTCCCCAGTTTACTCCCCTATCGGCTGAAAGGTTTATCTATCAAAAATGAATTAACTTGGAGTCAGTAGGGCACATTTTGGATCACAGTAGCAATATCTTGTGGTTTTACAGCAGATATATAGCATCAACAGTATTCGGCCCTCGTAACAACATTATTTATATTCTGTATCTAAGTCCTGTCCTTTCAATACCTCGAATACTGCATCCCTCAAATACCAGGGTTTTTTTACTGAAAGATAAACAAACCTCTGTGCCTAATGCTCTCTTTTCATTGCATAATGCGAAATTACCTGGTAATGATCCTGTCCCTTCTACTTAACTTTCCAAGAATTTACATAGGAAACGTCTTACTGGAAGTTTAAGATTTTTTTTTCCTCCAATTCTCTCTTCTTTGATAAAAAAGACAGTTGGAATCTAGAATTTTCTTATTTGGGATTCCGAATCTAAATTTAATCTTAAACAATTCTACATATTTCTATTGGCAGATCATTGTAAGGTCGCCTATTACTTTATGTTTGTATATTCCCTCATACGGCATATAAACTCTCACAGAAGAAGCAATCATTTTTGCAGCAAAGCTAAGTATGAAAGATATCAAAATTCAAATAAAGCTAAAAGTGTGGAAATGCTAGTTATGTCAGCCAGCATGTGTTTGGGTATGATAAAAAAAAAACATAAGATTTATGTCACTAGCTTCTATCGGAACTGGAGAAGAACGGGACGAGGAAGTATGAAATGGAGCGCAAGAGAAATTACCTTGATAAATTATTGATATTGCAACGGAAAATTAGATACAAAAGAAAAGGAATGGCAGAGGAAATTGTAAACCGTGACAGTAGAATCACCAAAAATGGCAACAGGGAATTTCATCGGAAACTGTTCAAATAGTCATTTCAGGAAATTTGCAAACAGTTGAATGTAATGAGAAGATACTGTCACTACATCTTACATTGAATTTAATCTGACCAGCGCCAAAATTGGTGAACAAAGCTGACGGTGTTCAATTCGGACAAAGAAAGAGTAGAAGAGGAATCTTGAATCCAATGTCCAATTTGGGAACTTAGGGTTTGTAAGCCCTAATTTAGAGGTTAAATGTTTGTAAGCAGAGTGTAATGTAGTAAATGTAAAGGAGTTGAACTAAATCAGTGTTTCACCAAGATAGTTGGGTGAACATTGTTACGAATTAGATAAAAATTTGTCTTGTGCATTAAAAAAAACTGAGATTCCCTGGATCGAATATGTTTTCGTGAGGATGACTGATCAAGGGTATCATTGATAGCAGAGTTTTGTTAAACTACAAAATTAAACTTCACAATGCAGTTGATGGAAATTGAACACTACACTGAAAGTGGAAACTAGCAATGGGTTGGTGACAACAGCGAAATACTGCTGCTCTTAATGGCAGGGCAAAGGACCAGGACAGAAATAGGTGAAAGGAAACCAACACGTAGTGAGGCTTGAAGCGTCATTTTTAAATTCATTCATTGCACTTAGATTTCATTTGCTCGGCCAGTATTTATTAAGTATTTCTAAATACCCCTTGAACTGAATAGCTTTTTCGGCAATTTCAGAGGGCGTTTTGTGCATAAGGATGTTCTTTTTTGGATAATGGTTTGATGGTCAATGACTAGATTTTTAGTGAATTAGCCGGGTCCCTGGGGTATTACCCTGGATTACTAGTCTCGCAGTAATATTACTTTCCCGTAACTCGTATCTAGGAGAAGTGTAATTGAAGCATTTTAGTTATAATCAATATGCATTCTGCGGGCGGGAAAGAGGCTGTAGTTAAGGAAAAGGTGATGCAAATGATAAGTAGTTTGATATCCATTGTGTGTTTGATATTCCATTCCGACGAGATTAGAAAACGGAGTTGTTAGTATACTGGCAGTGACCATACAGCTGGTAACGGAAACACACAACGCTATGATCTGATGCCATTTTGAAACCAGTTTTAGTCATCATAAAATACGAGAAAAGAATCAACAATTCATACCGGATACATGTTCTTTATCATATTGTCGAATGCCACACGTGTGTGCCACAGTAAGCAAGGTTATAAAGCTAGCCGTATTTTAACAAAGTAGAAATACAACTCCAAGAGTAATACTTTGAAACATATTTTGTGCGTCACTCGCGTGGCCAAAGGAGGAACGCATACTAATATGAATGTCCACCTCAGAGAACCTATCAGCGAGGCACACATGCAGAGACTTGTTAACTGTCATAGAGAGAGAATATCTTGTCAGCATTTGAACAGCATTCTATTCTTACCTCTTGTAAATCTTTTTGGCACTATATGAAAACAGCGCATTTTTTTGTTAAAGGCTATCTCCTCAATTTCAAACGTCTTAAATATAAACAATTATGTATAAATCCTCCGTGGCTACGTATCATGTTTTCACCTCATGAAGAATTTCGGAGACATTTAATCAATGAAAATGCATACCAGTTTTTTTTTCACTCGATACAAAAGTAACGAATCAGTTGACAATTAAAAAAAACTTCTTTAACAATGTCACGAGTAAAAGTAAACATAAAACTGGTGAAATAGAGTAGACAATTCGGAACAAAGAACAAAGAAAATTACAGCTCAGAAACAGGCACTTCGGCCCTCCAACCCTGCACCGACCATGTTGCCTGAATGAACTAAAACCCCTTACTTTTCCGGGGACCATATTTCTCTATTCCCATCTCATTCATGTACTCATCAAAATGCCCCTTAAAAGTCACTACTTTATCGGCTTCTATTATCTCCCCCGGCAACGAGTTCCAGGGGAGGTAGAGAAAGCGGATAACGTAGTGGAAGCGGATAAAGATCTGCAAAGATTGAAGCTGCCGCAATTTTCTGGCGTCTAGAACAGTTCCCGATATGTGTGAATTTCAGTGGGATTTTGGCAGCACTCTAACTTTACACACAATACTATGTTTGGAAATGTGGGCAATTTTAGATTAATAGGCACTAGCTAAAGTGCTGGGACCGTCTGAATATGCTTTAGGCAGACCATATGCCTTCTTAACAACCCTATGAACCTGGGGGCCAGCTTTCAGGGATCTATGCATACATACATCGAGATCTCTTTGCTCAACCACACAACTAAGTAACTGGCAAGTCTGTTATAAAAGAAGCAACTAAATCGGTTCGGAGTAAATTCACCTGAATTCAGAAGATTTAGAGATGATTTCGTAGAAAATTATAAAATGTGAACATGACTAGAAAAGGTACATCGAGAAAGAAGGTTTCCAATGGTTGGAGATGGCCAGAAATAGAGGTTATAGTTTGAGGATAAGAGATTTTTTTTTTACAACAGAGAAATGTATTCACCTAGATTGTGGTGAATGTGTGGAAATCATTAACACAGTCCAGAACGTTGTCTGATTTCAAGATGAAATTAGATGTAGTTCATGCGTGTGAAGGGACCTAGGGCCATGGGAGGAAGGGGGATCGAGATACTGAATTTAATCACCATCCGTGTTCAAAATGAATTGGGGAGTTGGATCGAAGGGCTGAAAGACCTATTCCTGCTTCTAGTTTCTATGAATAGTTTTCTGGCATTGACAACATATTTTATAATGGTGCAGTCGCATGAATTCAGATAAAAATAAAATTAGGTGGAATTTAAAAATGAATATGTTAAGTCTTTGTTTTAACTTCACTTCTAATTCTATATCTATCTCTCAAAATTATTTTTTTCCTTCATATACTCTACTGGCAGATCAATAACAGGTCTTTTGCCATAATCCACGGTTTGAATTAGATGTATCTGGCAAGAATACTTCAATCTAAATGGAAGATTAGCCTTCTCTTTTTTTTTGGCCACCTCAAAGATAGCAAGGATCTCTGTTGAATGTACCTGCGTAGGCCAGCTGACCAGCGGTTTTCATTTCAAGCCCCATCTATTCAGTATATGCGTCAGTAAAGATATCTGGCCGTTTAATGTGTACATAGTTATTAAAGCACATAGCGAATTAACCTACGCAATTTTATTGCGATATACTATGGTCGCCGACGATGCCAAGAGTTACAGCTAGCTGAAAATAATGTGGTGCAATCAACCATCATTCGAATATATATTCAGCGCTGCGTTAGTTTTAGAAGTCAATAATTTATGAATAGTTGCTTACGTAAGATGTTAATAAGCCTTTGAACATCTAAAATGAGATATAATGATGTTTTTTAAAAGTACAAACATAATTTGAATGTTCAAATCGGAAATACGAATAAACTCTTAAAAGAAATTAAATTGACGTGAAGTTCTCAAATCATATTGGCATGAAACAATTGTGTTTACATTTTCGTTGTCAGTCTGTCCGAATTTAGGCCCGAAGCAAAGCGAGAAAAATAAGGAGGCAAAAACAAAATCGAACAACTTCAGTGGGGACTGAAACAATCTATTTACAAGATTTTTCTTTGCTGCGGCTCAATCATCCATCCCGAATTTCTGCCTGCCCGGGAACACGTATCGTGGAGATAATAACTTTGTTTGGGTAAAAATCGCTCCCAAACTTCCCGCCTGAGATGTCTGTAAGTTAGAAGGAATTGCAGATTGATGGCCAAGTGTTTTTGGCTGCGTTATTAACGCGGCTTCTTTTGCCATCAAGTCCTCAAATGGGACCAGAAGTATTGTTACTTGCACACTTTACGAATTTTACTCACTGCCCCGCAAGATCTCTTGCATTTGTGCTTCCACTTTCATGAATTTAGAATGTCCAGAATGTTTTCCATCAAAGGAAGCATGTTATTTTGCTAGACGAATTTACAGAAATTATACAATCAATCCTGGTCGATAGCCGACAAGACTTGTAGTTAAGGAGATCAGATTAAAAAATACAGCCTCTGATTTGTTCTTGTAGCCACAATATTTGATGGTTGTTTTAATTAAATTTAAGATCAACAATGACCCAGCTATATTGAATGTTGGTCAGTGGATGATAGGGTAATCTGTGAATCTAAGTGATGGATAGTCGTGTGCTTTTTTTTTCTGGCGTATGCCACTAAAGCATTGATTTTCCCAAGCTTCACGGTTTTTGTCAGTTCTGCCGTTTAATTGCCTGCTTCAAATGATGCTCCTAAATCAAGTCCACTATTCCGAAAATCTTGTTATCTCTCTGGACTTAAAATGATCAATAGATTTAGTTGATGAATCAATTCGCCTGAGTGTGTACATAACTGGGAAAATAGGATATTGTGCTGGAGCCGAAAGATATAACGCTTGATCTTTTCAGATTGTCACTCAAACGCGAACTGCAAGTACACAGAATTACATTGGCATTTGGGGCGCTGCTTAAAAAAAAGTAAACTCATTTATCTGTTTGCAATTTGCTATTTCTGAACTGAGTTGTAACTAAAAAGTAACGTAAACAGACAACTTATTATTGAATTGTCACATAGTAAGATGTCCTTTACAATGCAGAGACAATGGGTAGTGTTTGATGGCAAATGATATCTTGAAGTTTAAATGTATTATCAGCTGATTGCCGATTCTTGAATCTAATTGCAAATTAGCGAACAATATTAAGCTCCCAAAAATTTATAATTCCCAGAGGGAAATGTGGCGGTAGAATTACACTAAAAACAGACCTTGTCCTTCCAAAAAAATCAATTATTCGGCTTTCGTGAGAAATACACTTCTAATATGTACAACTGCTGTTTTGCTTTTCTTCTCTGTTACAAATTCGTTGTCCAATCCTTTGGAGTGGAGATTATCCTGAGTGTTTTAAGGCCAGTATTTAAGACAACAATTGGAAAAGTCTATCATCTACAAATCGAGGTCCTTTTTCAGCTTAAGATACAATGACTTCTGGTTGCAAACTTTGTAAGGGGGTGGGTAATGTGAGACATCACCATGAAGATAATGTGGCTGAAATCTAACAATATCGGCTAAAAATGTAAGAATGCGGAAGTTTTTGTTTTGGAAAACTGATCCTTGTCAGTGTTTAGCATGTTCCAATAAATAGGCACGGGCAATCCGTGACCCGTGGTTGCCCCCGTGAAAAATGGTGGCTGAATATTCCATGAGACAAAGGACGATCATGGAAATCATACGTGAAGTGTGCGGTAAATTCTGTATTTCAGGTACGTTGAGTATATGTCTGTGAGAGAGAAGGAGGAGATTTGTCCGCAAGTGGTGTAAATCTCACCACCGACTAAGGAGACAGTCTGTAGCGATTCAGAATTTTGTATTCCTGATTTTTCACACTCTCTTACTAATTTGGCAAAAGTATATTGATTCCCGAATTAGGTGATAAATTGCGGGTGATTACAAAGCCTAGATTTCTCATGCACCTAACAACCTCCAGTGCCATATTAATACTTCAGATGTGCTGGGGTCTGACAAATTCGTACAAATTCATAGAAATTTATGTTTCTGAAGTGAACTGAATCAATAAAAAAGGTATGTTAGCAAATGTTTCTCGATATAGAATGATAGATCTGGCCGACATTGAAGAGAAGCTCTCTGGTAAGGGGTTGGTGTATTTTCATCTTGAAGGTCAGTGGAGAAATATCATGCAGCTTTCCAAAGGTCAAGCTAAGTATTTGTCTCGGAGTCTATGAGTGCACCAAAAATAAGAAAACTAAGTATGCTCGCATACATCTCGAAGTTTCCTAGATAGCTGTAGTTCTGTATATAACTCATCTCGTTCATAAAAAGAGATCATTGTACTAGACAGCTTGAGCGATGGCTAAAAGTTTTAGCACCTTAAGCGGAGTTCTGCTGCTCAGATGGTCTTACGTCTTCGTGAGATCAATAAAGGTATTTTTCCCCGGTAGCTTGCGGAATGTAACGGAATGTCAAATTGAACATCTCCAATTTCAGATAACATCTCAGATTCGAGATAAATGTGTTCACTCTATATTTGCGGAGACGGAATGGCAATGTCAATGCGAGATATACTTTAAGCCATAACTCTCGGCAGGAAGTTGCCTAGATGAGTGTTAACAATTCACGTGGGCGCCATAATTTCCGTGCAAGATACAGTCTGTGTTAAAATCAAGATTGTGCTAATGCTGGAATCTGAAACAAAAGCATAAAATGTTGGAAAATCTCAGCAGGTCTGACAGCATATGTGGGGGAGAATGGAGCCAACGTTTTGAGTCTGGACGACCCTTCGTCAAAGTAGAATCTATGCCTTATGAAGGTCTTATGAAGAGAGGCTGAGGGATTTGAGATTGTTTTCGTTAGAAAGAAATCGGCTAAGAGGAGACCTTATTGAAATATATAAGATGATTAGAGGTTTAGATAGGGTGGACAGTGATAGCCTTTTTCCTAGGATGGAGAAAGCTAGCACGACGGGACATAGCTTTAAATTAAGGGGTGGTAGTTATAGGACGGATGTCAGAGGTAGGTTCTTTACCCAGAGGGTGGTAAGGGTATGGAATGCCCTGCCTGCTGCAGTTGTAGATGCGCCAAGTTTGGTGGCGTTTAAGAGGTTAGTAGATAAGTTTATGGACGAAAAGGGAATGGTTTAGGTTAGAGGGTCATTGCTTTTTCCTAATTGGTCGGCGCAACATCGAAGGCCGAAGGGCCTGTTCTGCGCTGTAATGTTCTGTGTTCTATGTATTATGCATATGCTGATGCAATATTTCTCGCCACATGAGTGTACTAATTTTAGGCGGTGAAGTATTATCATCCGGAGCCCAACTAATCTCAAGGAGGCAATTGATCTGTCAATCTCATTCACTATGTGTTCAATACACAGCTCCCTCATGTTATTAGTGACCGTGTTCTTTTAGGTAAAATCTCAGGCATTTCCTTTCCTACTTTCTAAATGCTTACTTTCTTTTTTTATTCTTCTAGAGGGCTACTTTCTTTATGGATAGACCACTTGGCTTTGATGTTGTTATATATTCCCTCAGAATTTCGAGTGTCGACGTGCATCTGAATATTCTTCAATGACATTCATAATAATTGGTGCAGAGTCCAGACATCTTTTTGAAGTTTATTTCGATCAGCTTTTTATATGCTCCCCGCATTCAGTTTCTTCACATAAAGATGTATCATTTAATTAATGAGAACAGTTTGAATTACAACAGTATTACCGTCAAACAAAACAGCGTTGTTGTTCTCTTTGTGCTGAGTATGGTACCGCAAAAAGCGTGTAGCAATATGCCGCATTGCCTTTTTAAGCTCAATATTTAATGGAGCTTGTGTTTGAATCAATTCAGCTGCCAATCGATTCTCTTCTGGGTAGGCAGTATGATTCGGTTTGAGAGGACTGTGCCCTTTGAGTGAAAAAATCTTTAAACTTTACCTTCTAATTGTGGCAGACTCCAAACAGTGTTCTAAATTGCAGTTAACGCTGCAGCAATTAGGGGCATTGTGAATAATTTTGGAAGTACTATTGATCCATGATTCCAAGATACCATTCAACATGGTGTGTTCTGAGTGAAAACGTACGATACACAATCCTCCTGGTGGAAAAAAAAATCACCAGTTGCTGCTGTAGTGTGCCTGACAGGTTGATGGGTTGTATCTAGTGTACGTGAGTGGAAACTTTTAACGATTGTTTGTGCCCTTTGTTCCTCATGCTCAGCCTATATAGCTGGCAAGCAACAATGCAAAAAGGAGCGAGCAAAATATTTGGACACGCCCAGGTGCGCAAGAAGCAAACACGTCTCCATGGAGAATACGAATCGATTCCATGTCGATGAGAGATGAATGTAAACGGAATAAATACTGACACAAAATCTGGAATCGAGGTGATTGATAAACTGAGGTCTAGATATAATATCGTCGAATAACTTCTGGAAGAAATCCATTTTACAATGTTGTGTTTTTACACTTTTGTGCCCCCCCCCCCCTGCATTAGAAGACGGAGGTTCAAGAGTTTCAGTGGCCCAGGGCCTCCAACATTTTGAACAGGCCTATCCATTGGACAAATTATTTTGGTTTCACTGCGTAACAAAAGACGGGAAAGAAGGCAGCAGCAATTAAAAACAATTTAATGACATGTCCAATAGTTGGAGGAGCCATCCTGTTGGGCTGACCAGTCACCGTTCACTTCAACTTTGCAACATCGCAAATAGTAAACTTCTGTGCCATCAATTGTTACGTAGTTCCCAGGCTCTTGGAGCCTACAATAACTGTCCATTTGTTATTTCATTTTAAGCTCCATCTCTAAATGCCCTGAGAAGGTGCTGGTAGTTTATTTGTGTACTGCAATTTAGATTTGTTGGAAGAAATTCCTATTCCATGCGTACGTCTTCATTTAGAACATACCATTATGTTGAATGATTTCTTGGAATCATGGACAATAAATCGTTATCTGCAGTGAGGAGGGAATAGCAGTGTGGGTCAAAGATAGCATGAAATCCGGTTTGAAATGGGAAGGAAAGCTCCAATCCTAATAGCATATTCACATGCAAATGCTCCTTTTTACCTTGTGGGTGACAGATGTCGGGGGTTCGCCATACGCCACATAAAGAATTTTGTTGTGTTTCTGCAATGCATGTTTTAGAATGTACACACTGCTGCAATTGTACGTCTGCGGTAGGAGAGTGAAAGATGAATGTGATAAATCGGGTACTGTAAAGCTATTGTCTTTATCCGAAATATCAACGTTCTTGCATTCTGTTGGATATATCTTCCCACAATTAATTCAAGATTATTCCACAATATTTCTGGCTTTAACCTTTTTTAGATTGTGAATAGTTTTCGGGAGAAACAAGGTGAGTTATTCTTTGCCACACCCTAACATTTAACTTTTCTTCCTTGTTAAAATCATACGACAATCCCAGAATATTGTTTGTATTCAGGGATGTTGATACTTTTCAATTCAAGGGTAGACTGCCCTTTATTGGTGAACGTTGCGAAACATTCCTGAAGTGATGTGGCGCGAAAGTTTTTCGCCAAATTCTAAATAATTCTCGAATGATCCTTATGAGCTGTATGCATTCGGTTTCTTAGGATGATCGAAGATCAGGAAACACAAAAGGTACAAAATGCCGAGAAGGCACGGAACAGTTCTTACGCGAATTTAGCACCAAGATCTGAGTGCTTTCTTTGTAATAAATAGGAAACTGGTGTACAAAGGAAGAAGCTGATTGCAAATCTGTTAATATTATGCTCATTCTAGTCGAAATAATTCTTGCTAGAGATACAGCTTTCTCATCTCAGAAATAGCACAGATATAGAAATCAATGTCTAAACAGTCGTGTTATTGCGTTTCCTGCAGATGGTCAATATGCTTTTCTCCTGCATTGCAGAACACTTTTTTCTCGATACCGCAGTCTCATATGTCAGCAGACAGTCTTGTGCCTAACTGGTCAAACAAATTTGATCAAACTTGAATATGTAAACTCCGACTGGGTAAAAATAATCCAACATATTTTAATAATTTTGAACGTTGCCGTTTCAACGGTGTTGCTGCCAGGGAATGATACAAACTGAGACTAAAGCACTGTTGAAGCAACAATTCCAGGGCAATGTTGGAATTATTCTTTGTCGTTTTTCATAACGTGCTGCACAATTCTGGTTAATCTTGTCAAGACTATTTTCAAAGGAAACTTTTGAAACCACGCTAAATTAAATATTGACAACAATTCCGGAAAAATAAATAATCACATTCCGTTTTTATTTAAAATTTTAAGAAGATTTATCATCACAACCGACGGTTAAAAATATTGCTCTTGTGATTTTCCCTCATTACCTTTGGTTTTGTTGTTCAGATTCATTGTTCCGTTCTTTATTATTCGACTTCTGCTGTGTTTGTAACAACAGCAACCTCTGTTCCAGGATTTTTGTTTTCTTCCACTCTCGATCTTTTAAATCATCCAAAGAGAAAATAATTATTTTTGAACGTGAGTTAAACAATTGTTTTAACGTATTCTGTAAGTGTTATTTTATCAAATGTTTGCAGCAATCAAGCAGAATATTGATGGTAGCTAATACATGCTAACAGACTAAACTACTTTGATTACATATTCTTAGTGGCGCTTCAGCATAATACAAACTTGTAGTTACTGCATTGCGTTCATTAGTCAGTCATTATGAACTTTACCCTAAATAAAGTCGTTGGCTCATCTTCTGTTGATGCGCCATACTGAGGGGTTTCCTTAGATTTCTTTTTTTGTGTTATGCTGGTTTAATCCTGCCTTTTCCAATCAATGCGAGGAGCATGGTACAAAGACCCACTGATGCCGAGCGGCAATTTAATGTTAGTTGTGGATTTATGCTAAATCATAGATTAATCCTTATGCTTTAAGGAAGCGCGGGTATGAAATACTGAATCTGCCTTTACGGTTTGTTTTATTTATTGCTGAAAGTACTCTGCATTACAGAAAATAAAACTGCACTGTTAGCGAAACTAGAAGTGGCAAACGAAAAGTAAGAAAATACTTTGGATTCTTGAATCTGAACCAAAAACAAATAAAGCTGGAAAGACCCAGCAAGTCTACCGACATCTGAAAGACGAGAAAACAAATTTATCGGTTCAAAAAAGGTTGGCTTCACCGAATCTGAAATGGAAGGACATGTATTGGTTAATATACGGCAGCTGAGTGAGACTGTATTAAATATGATCCATATCATTAGAATCGTTACAGTGAAGAAGAAGCCAATTTGGTAAGTCAATCAGCTTACCAAATTTTCACTGCGCTCTTAAAATATGCCTTACCTAGGCTAAATATTCTGCTGTCATTCCACCCCTTGAAAATTTAAGAATCAGACGGCACACGACGGCAGGAGGGCTGGCTGAGGGTGAGTCGAATTGTTGGACCTGTGGGTTGTATACAAAGCGAGGGGCGGCTCAGTCGCACAATAGCTAGCACTGCTGCTCACAGAGCCACGGATCTGGGTTCGATTCCAGCCTTCAGTGACTGCCTCAGAGAGCCGATGCAGAAGCACCGTACTGTGGAAATTCAAATAAAGCTATATTCTTCTATGCGATGTTTGCATTGTGCAGATTAATGGCAGCCTAAGTGATCGTTTTGTCGAAACCGATCCTTAGTCTGCAAGCACGATCCTGTTGCTGTCCGTCGCCATCTTAATTCAGCAACTTGTTCTCATGTCCATATGCCAGTTCTTGGCCTAAAGCAATGTGGCAATGAACCACAAACGAAGCTGGAGGGCAACATCTTATCTCCCAATTGTTACTCCCTCTTCTGAGCAAGTTTTCCACACACTTCCTGAAAGATTCATTAGCATTTGTAAAGTCATACATGATTCATATATGGACAGCAGTGGTGTGCCCATGAATTCGTTTGACAATGCTAGCCTATTTTCCAATGTCACGAATAAGGAAACCATGTGCGTGAGCGTACGGTTGAACTCACGATCTCAGCAACTTGAGTTCAATTTTATGCAGTTTAAAATGCAAAATCCATGTCCAAATGTGTGTGGTATTCCGATGCAACTGACTCTCAGCTCAAATGTTGCTAAACATGTCTTCGATAAAATAACACCTAACTGCACACCCTTGAAATGCTATTGCTAGGTTTATTATATATAAACTGCAGCTGCATGGATTAATGTCCTTTACGATAGAATTCATCTTTGAGATGAAATAGCCGATGAACTCCTTTATCTTTTCTACTGGTTGAGAAATCCGCCATGGAGCTCTCTTGCGGCATCTAACACAAACCTCCCTTCACTGGTCAATTAACACATTGGGATCCTTTCAGTTGCACGCACAATATGATGGACTTAAATGCAAGTGTATAAGAGATCGAGCCATTTACGGACATACGCACATGCCAAACATGGGCAAGAGTAGCCACTCTGCCTCTCAAGCCTGTTCCTTCATTCAAGCAAATCGTAGCCCATCTGATTGTAGCGGCAACCCGACATTCCAGCCCAGTCTCCATAACTGATCGCCCCCGTGATAACCCGTGATAATGAAGAATCTGTCGAGATCTGCCTTCAAAACATGTTAACTATCCTGCTTCCATTGCATTTTTGAAAGGGAAATCCAAATAGGCTCGACGTTCTGAGTTAAACTTTTTTTTTCTAAACTCTGTTTTAGATGAGGAACTCTTATTTTAAAGCCACAACCACCTAATTCCAGACTCGGCAACAACGAACATCCTTTTTCACATCTACCATGTTCACGCTCCTCTTACTCTTTAAAACTCCCGTATAAGAAAACCAGCGCTGCCCATTCCTAGTGTTCGTCTGATACACTCTGAGCTGCCTCTAACGCATTTGCATCATTCCATGAGTCAGCAGACTATAAAGGTACACAATAATCCAGCTTTCGCTAATACCTCATAAAATTGAAGAATAACTCTTCTTTGACTGTAATAAATTATCCTCAAAATAAATTGTAACATTCCATTCCAGTTTCCTAATTACTTGCAATAGCTGCACACTAGCCTTCCTGTGATTCGTGGACTCGGACATTCAGATCCTTCTCTCATCTTTCACGTAACGGAAAACACCGGGTCTGCACGGGAAAGCCATGTTCAGGCAGCGATGTCATAGCAAAGCAGTAAACTCATTTTTTGTTGAGTAACCGATGTTAGAGACCATCTTTATAAAACTGTAACCTAAATAACTAGAAAAGATATTCAGGGAACAAAGATACGAGGAAAGTGGAGTAAAGAAAAAGTCAATTTCAGAGCAGGACCAGGTGTTTAGAAAATGGTACGAAGGAGTGGGAAATCAAGATAAACTCTGCTAAGTTGTTTTCGTGAGTACAATTGGGTAGGTACTTACTACTACTTTTACTTTAAATTGTTAAGATATCATTCTGTAATTTCTTTGTGAGAAATATATCCATAATAGCAAAGAGCAGAAGAATGACTCTAGTTGATTTAGAAGGCTAAGACATGGCAGGTGAGTTTCAAGCCGTGTTGTGCTGTTCTTGCTGCATGTAGGAGACAAAGCATGTTTCTAGCTTCAGCAACATGTGTGCAAGATGTATCTCCACTGCATTTCACGGAAGCCCAAATTTCAGAACAAGAGCAGCATTTATGGACAATATGGAGTATCCACGAGCCAAACATGTTTGTCCATAGCATGTATAGAGATATGGTCAAATCGCAGGCACAGACTCCACAAGAAGGAAGGGAATGAGTGACAAAGCCGTAGGACTATTTGGTAGTACAAGAATTTTCTGTAACTATTCCCCTGCAAATCAGACATATCATTTTGTTCAGGGGAATAGTCCCGAGGATAATAGCAAAAGCCAAATTCGAAGCACAGCTGACCGTGTAGCACAGCAGAAAAGCAAAAGGCATAGTCATTCAATAGTCATACGGTTTCAATTGTGAAGTTAAGAGATAGACGTTTCTGATCCAAAAACAGACTTCAAAATGACTTGCTGATGCTAGGATCAAGGATATCTCAGAGTAGTTGCAGGCTTTCTGAAGTGGGAGGGTGAACAATCATTAGTCGTGACTATATTGGTAAAAAGGACAAAGGGAAAAATGAGGCTGTGCAACCAAAATTTAGAAAGCAAGGAAGCAAGTTGAAACATATGACCTCAATGTAACTCACAGTGTCACGTCCTAGCCCACATGGGACAAAGTGGTTAGCATTGCTGCGTCACAGCTCTAGGTATCCAGGCTGAATTCCTGTCTCGGGGACTGCCGCTGTGGAGTTTGCATGTTCTTCCAATGTCTGCAGTGGTTTTCTCTGGATACTCCGGTTTCCTCCCACAGTCCAAATCTTTGCAGATTTGGTGGATTGGTCATGCTAAATTCCCTCTTAATGTCTGGAGGACTAGCTAGGATAAATCGATGGGGTTACAACAATAGGGCCTAACTAGGATTATGATGCATATAGAATCGATGGGCCAAATGGCCTCCTTCTGCATTGTAGGAATCTATGATTCTATGAGAAAAGAAAAACAGGACATACAGCATAAAAATAGGGCGAAAAAGATGGTGTGCATGGTGCATTGGAAGTGGTTCTCGAGGACGTGTGATCAATATAACCTGGATGGATTACACCAGGGCAGGACCAACACTAATGTTATTGGGGAGAGGGGAGAGGTACTTACTTGTGAGATAATGGAGCGTTTAAATTAAAACGGCAGGGGTTGACGGCCTATGCAAGTATTCAAGTTGGTGAAATCAAGAACAAAAGCAAAGACAACAAGGAGGAAAGGAAAAGTGATAGTCAGGGAAATGAATGCCCTGAATCAGCTAAGGACACATTAGAAAAATCATTAGGAATAGAAAAGCAAAGTTAAAAGGACTGGCTTTGTGGTTATCGGAATGATCGGAGCATTCAGAAGAAAATGCATAAGATAGTTATGCAGATAGATGTAAAGGAGTATAAGCAAGTTGGCATATAGTTAGGCCCACATAGTGCCACAGTGGTTTTCAGTGTTGACTCAAAGCATCAGGGACCTAGGATCGATTCCCAGCTTGGATGACTGTGTGGAATTTGTATGTCTTCCCTTTGTCTGTGTGGGTTTCATCCGGATGCTCTGGTTTCCTCCCACAGTCCAAAGATGTGCAGGTTAGATGAATTGTTCTCCCTCAGTGTACCGGAACAGACAGGAAATCAGAGATGTCTGTGATAAAGAAACACTTATGATTATGAGTGGCTTTAATGTGCATATAGATGGGGTGAATCAAATTCATGATAATACAATAGAGGAGGAATTCTGGAGTCTATACGGGATAGTTTCCAGGTCCAATACTTTGAAGAACAAGCAATGAAACAGTTATATTGGGCTGGCATTGTGCAATGAGAAAAGACTAGATGGCAATCAAGTTGTGAGGGAAACTTTTGTGCTAGTCACCTAGTATTATCGCATTGTTTATGATGAATGGTGAGGCAATTGATTCTGAGACAAGGATCTCCAATCTCAATAAAGATAACTAATGATGGTATGAGGCATGAGTTGGCTATGGTGGACTGTAAAATATTATTCAATGGCAGAACAATGGACAGGCAACGGCAAGCATTCGAGGAATTAACAGATGAACTCCAAAATGTGTTTATTCCAACACGCCACAAAAGTGGAAAGAGAACTATGACTAAACCATGTTTTGCAATGGAAATAAGAGAAGTATTACATTCAAAGTAGAAGCCTGCAAGTTAGCAAGAAAAAGCGGAGGGTTGAGAGCAGTTTAAACTCCAGCAAAGGCGGTCCTACTTATTGATTCATAAGAATGGAGTATGAAAATATGGTAGCTTCGAATATAAAATTGAATATAAAAATTTTCATAAATGTGTAAAGAATAAAATAAACGAATTACAATCGTTATCAAGAGAATTATTAACGGATACAAAGAAATGGCTGAGAACGAAATTCGTAACTTGCTTCTGTCTTAACCAAAGAACGAATAATGTTCCAGAAGCCCCGAGAAACACAGGTTTGAGTGATTTGCTGAATCAAACCATATTAATAGCGAAATGTTTTGGTGAAAAATAATGGGACTTAAAAACAGTAAATCTTTAGGATCTGATAAACTTGACGACAAAGTGTTTAAAGAAGTTTCCATAGAAGTGGTAGATCCATTGGTGAGCATTTTACAAAGTATTTTGACTCTGGATTCGTTCCTGTATATCGGAGGGTAGCAAATGTGTGACTTTATTCAATAAGGGATATAGACAGGAAACAAGGTATTATAGACTAATGCGTTTATGTTGAGCAGTCGGGAAGTTCTAAGAGTCCATTATCAAGTATCATATGGCACAGTGATTCAAAAGAATGACAAGTCGACTGCAAACGTTTTAAGGTGTACTAACACAGTTCAGCAGGAAAAACCGGTGGATGTGGTTTATTTTGTTTTTAAGAATGCTTTCAACAAAGTCTCTCATAGTAAATCACAATGTAAGGACCTGGGATTAGAATGGTGTTTTGAGATTGATAGGAAACTGGATTGCAGATACGAAGCAAGTATTTTGAATAAACAGGTGTTCTTCTGATTGGCAGTCAGTGACTTCTGGGATACGATCCCAACTGCCAATATTATATATTAATGACTTGAATGGAGGAACTAAATGAATTATCGACAAATTTGCAGATGATACAAAGATGGGTGGGAAAGTTAACTGTGAGATGGATACGGAGACTCTTCAGCATGATTTAATTTAATGTAATGTTTATTTATTACTATCAAAAGTTGTCTGATATGACCACTTAACTGAAGTCACTGTGATAATGTCTTAGCACCACATTCCGGTGACTGTTTGGGTACATTGAGAGTGTTTTTTTTTCATGGGAAATTCACCTAACCAGCATGTGGAAGGAGACCGAAGCACGTGGAGGAAACCTATGCAGACTCAGAGAAAATGTGCAGACTCCGCAAAGCCAATGACAGAAGAAGGAATTCAAACCTGGATACCTAGCATTTTGAGGCAGCAGTGCTAACCACGGTGTCACAGTGACGCCCAAGATTTGGATAAGCTAACTGAGTGTGAATATGCATGTTGGATGCAGTGTAATGTGACTAAACTGGAGCTAATCGGCTTTCATAGCAAAAATTGGAAACCAGATTATTATTTGAATGGATGTAAATCGCCAGATGTGGATACTCAGTGAGACCTTGATGTCTTTGTGCATCATCACTTAATGTTAGCATGCAGGATCAGCAGGCAGCAAAAAAGGTAAATAGTATCTTGGCTTCATACCGAGGTGGCTTAACGAAAAGAATAGCAATGTTTTGCAACAATTGTATAGGGCATTGTCAAGGTTGTACCTAGTATTTTTTTGGAGTTTAGGCATCCTTATCTGAGTAAAGATGTTATTGCACCTGGAAGTTCCCCTCCAAGTCATTCACCATGCTGACTTGAAAACTGTTGTGGGTAATTTTTAAAAGGTGGACAATTTATGTTAAAAATCTTAGACTCTGTAAAACAAAGTCGCAAATGGCAAAGTCTTTGTTGATTAAAACACAAAAATGAAACAAGTCAAAGAATACATAAATGTAGGCCGTTCGGAGGTTTTGAAAGAGTTAAACAGCTTAGGTTCAGAGTTGAAAAACGTCTCCAAAGACCTGAGACTCTCAGACAGAATACAGAACAATTATACCTTTTGTTATCTCAGATACACCTCTTCTGTAGCTTAAAATCCTACTAAACTAGTTTAATTTCGTGTTCACATTTCTGTCCAGTTTTTGACAAAGTATCTCAATCAATTGCAATCTGTCACTCAGTACAATGATATTTCATTAATCCAGACATATTCCCATTTTGGTTAAACCCATTTCCCGGTTGCAATGCAACTGTGATAAACCTTTCCCACAGGCACATTGCCAATACAAAGAAAAACGTGATTTCTGGGCCCTAGAAATTCACTATTTTATGTCTGGACAATGTAAGACGCTATAAAGTTGCCACATTTGTCCCAAAACCTGAAACTTTCTAATACTTTCTGATACTAACTAATGGATTCCCAGTTTATATCTCTAAACTTCTGACCTTACCATCACACTATGCAGTGTTTATTATTTTTGACTGT
This sequence comes from Sphyrna mokarran, assembly GCA_024679065.1. Taxonomy (NCBI): domain Eukaryota; kingdom Metazoa; phylum Chordata; class Chondrichthyes; order Carcharhiniformes; family Carcharhinidae; genus Sphyrna; species Sphyrna mokarran. The sequence continues at coordinate 101,389,166 of JAGIQG010000009.1, forward strand.
GACGAAAGATACATTTTATATATTAAAATATATTAATTATTTTAGAAATACATATATATATACTTTAAAATCATCTTCATTTGTTTCAATACTGTCATTGTATTCACCAATGAGCAAAACCTCCATATTCATCTGTTATAAAGAATAACTTAATCCCTTCTCACTATCTTGCCTCCTAAAAAGATTACATCTGTCTGTGACCCTCACTAGCTGAGTTACAACTCCCCCTATAGAAATATGTCGCCGTTCTGTCACATCATCATGGATCAAAATCTTGGAATTTCCTGCCCAACAACATTGTAGAGCAACCCACAGCAAGTGAACTATGGTGTTTCAAGAAAACAGTAAATTAGAAATGGGCCAACAGCGATGCCCATGCCCCACGGCAGAGCAGGCTCGAATGGGCGATTGCCTAATCCTGCCTTTAATTTATATGTAGGCTTTTTTTTTCCATATTCTGAATTCTGCAATTGCTCACTATTTAGCTAATCGGCTTCTTTTAATTATTCCTGTCAAAATAGACAATTTGCTAATATTGTACCCCAATAGCAAGATTTCTATCCATTAATTTCTTTATATTCATAGCCTCCTTATATCTTTATTATACATTACTTTCCTCTTTATCTTTCCATATTCAGCAAGTTTGGCTGGCAAATCTACAGTTTCTTCGTTCAATCGATTTATATCAATTGCAAAATTTTGAGGTCCCCCCACTAGTCCCTGTGTCATACCACTTGTCACCTCCCACCAACCAGGAAATACCAAGTTATGCCATCTCTGAATCCTACTAGCGAACCAACCATCAATGTCAATGTGTCACGCCGAACATCATGTACTTTTATTTTGACCGTTTTTTTTTGTGGCACCATATTTGGTGACATCTGAAAATCAAAGTGCAGTAATGAGCATGTTTGATGCCGAAATTACGCACATCAAAGGCATCTGGTGGGATAACGGCTACCCTGATCAGGTCATTTCATACTCTGTATTGCCCAAACTTATGAACGGACCTAATACATTACGTTCAGCCCCGAATGTGTTCAGTATACTTCTGATTGCCCCTGGAAGAGCAAAATATTTTAAACGTTGAGCAGCAAATGAAGCCATTTGCTTAACACTACCATTTTGCTGCACGAATACTGGTGGCATTCACCACTGGTGACATTCACCACGTTGCCATGAAGGTAATAAGATGTTCTGCCTATCAGACCAATGAGCATCGTGATATATGCATTTTAGAGCAAGCGTGGAGCTAAATATGCAGGTCCTAGATTTCAAAAACGGTAAAATTGCATCAAAAGCATGTCCATTTTGTTGTTTATAATGGGTAAGGTACAGACAGCACCGAAACAACACATATACATAAAACGCAAAAGTTCCCAGCATTAAATTAATTCCGAAATGAGACAGCATTAGTGAACTAATCCTCAGAGTGCTAAGAAAAATGCTGACAACCAAGTTATCATTGTGACTCAGATTCGCATTTGCTTGCATTGGAAGACTCTGTATTAATACAGAGCCTTGTTCTTTGCAGACACAAAGAACATGTAGACTCGTTGTAATTATTTAAATTTGAAAAAAAATTATAGCTGTTGACTAATTTGTTCTCCAAGCTAATGCCTTGGCCAGTCAGAATCAATCTGCCGGTTCAAATTTAAAATAATTCTTGTCAGTGATCTCTTAATCACCATGAACTGAAGCGTTCTTGTTTGCAACACCTCTACAAGTCAGAATCTACCTGGCAACCAATCGGCACGCCCTTTTCTTCAAGTACAAATTGCTGTTCCATTTACATTTTGTGTTATTGTGAATTGCCCTTACGAGTATAAGACCAAAACCTTCAAATAAATGCCTCTTCGTTCATAATATTGTGTACTACCAAATAACTAAATACCGTAATCTTAACCAAGGCAAAATGACCTTCAAAGGTGAGTTTGAAATGCTTGACATTGACGTAGTTTTGTTTTTAATCTAATGGCATTGAATGTGTATAATACAGACTGTGAGCTTATGCTAATTCCAATTTGTGCAATTATGATCATAGGGTTAGTGGCTAAAATTGTTGGGAAAATAATATAATCATCATTATCTAAGCAATAAAAACTTGAAATATAAGTCTGACAGGACCTTTGACAATCTGTAAACAAAGCCCTTTTTGGTGCCAAAAGCGACATCAAGAGGCTTAATATTCAGAGAAATGAAAAAAAGTAAGTAATCTATTTGAGATCTACATTTTTTCTGCTTGTGATAGGTAAATGCAGGGAACATGATTTCCCTCATAAACGTAATAAAAGGGACACTTTTTTTTTGTAAATTATGTGGTGTCTAATTGAAGACTGAGATATTTGGGAACTTCTTCATTTTCAAACGTTTGAAATTATCAACGGGCCAGGAAGCAGTGAATGCTGTGAATCAAATATTTCATATATTTTAGGAATTGTGAAGTAGGCCGTTCAGAGAAAAATACTGCAATTCTGTTCTTAATATTTACGAGAATATGTTGCCTCAGGTGTTCACACTTGCGTTGTGTTTTCAGATGTTCATTCCTATTCGCTTATAAGCATTTTCACATTTTTGTTAGTGCATACAAGTGATTAGGCATATTTAGATATCCTGACACTTGGTTGCAGAAGTGTATATACATATAGGTTATTCCACAATGAACCCATCAGACACCTAACTCAAGGCAACCCCAACGCTCCTGATACCCACTGCCCCCCCTTCCAAAACGCCCCCTCCTCCATCGCCCCCCCAACTCTCTCGTTCCCAAGGCCTCACCATCCATTGTGGGCTCCCCTGACTGGTTGTCATGGTGTTCTTAGCTATACAGTCTGATGTGATCGAAGCCAAACTGCATATGAATTAATCAGGTCCTTGTGTAATGATAGGCGTTGTTTGATGCAAATGTTCCCCATGAGCTTTCTTGCTGTAATATCCCTCAGGATTACTAGATAGGGAGTTGAGATGGTAGAATGGTACTTGGTGAAGTAATAAAATGTTAAACATCTGCAGCCCATGTTTGCTAAGGAGATAATGCCACATTTTGGCCTTTTCTGCCATCTTGCTCAGTGCTGCTGCTCCTGAGCGTCGGTGGTGGAGGGATTAACTGTTTGTTAATTTGGTGCCAATCAAGCAGGCTGGACAGTGTTAAGCTTCTTGAGTGTTGTAGAGCTGCACCCAATCAAGTTGGGAGTATTCCATCACACTCCTGACTTGTGCCACGTAGATGGTGGACAGGCTCGAGGGAGAACGGGAGTGAGTTGTTCTCGACAGCTTCTTAACCTTTGACCTGTTATTATAGCCGCTGTGCTTATCTGGTATTACCAGTTGAGTTTATGGTCAATTTAAACCCATAGATGTTGATAGTGGGGAAATGCAGTGATAGTTACATCATTGAATGTCAAGGGGCGATGATTAAAGTGTTTCTTATTGGTGAGTTGCCTGGCATTTGTGTGGCGTGTATGTTACTTGCTGATTATCAGATCAAGCCTGGATATTGTCCATGTCTTATTGCAATTAAACATAGATTGCTTCAGTATCTGAGGAGTTTCAAAAGATTCTAAACATTGTGCAATTATTGGCGAATATCCCCCATATGACCAGATGACAGAGGGAAGCTCATTGATGAAGCAGCTGAAGACTGTTGGGCCTAGGAAGGTACTCTAAGGTTCTTCTGCACATATATCCTGAATCTGAGATGACTGACCCTTCACTGACATAACCATCTTCCTATGTACCAGTATGACTCCAACGAGTGGAGTATTTGGCCCCTGATACCCATTGATTCAATTTTCACTCTGGCTCCCTGACGTCACATTTGGTCGAATATGGTCTCATGTCAAGGACTGTCTTCTCACCTCACCCTTAGTTTTTCAGCTATTTTGTCCATATTTGAACTAAAGCTGTAATGAGGTCAGGAACTGAGTGACTCTAGCGAAACACAAACTGGGCGCCACGGAGCAGATTATTGCTGAGCAGGTGCTGTTTGATAGCACTTTTCTTGACCCTCTTCTATCACTTTACTGATGATCGAGAGTATATTGATTGGGTGGTAATTGACCTGGTTGGATTTGTTCTGCTTTCTGTGTAGAGGACATATCTGAGCAATTTCCAGATTGTTGGATAAATGTCAGTATTGGAGCTGTACTGGAAGAGCTTGGTTAGGGAAGCAGCAAGTTCTGGAGCACAAGTCTTTAGTACTGTTGCCGGAATGTTATCAGGGCCCATTGCCTATGTAGTACTTAATTCCCCAAATAGTTTCTTGATATCACGTTGAGTTAATCGAACTGGCTGGAGACTGGCATCTGAGACGATAGGGATGACTGCAATAGAAATAGATCATCCAGTCGGCATTCCTAGCTGAAGATTGCTGTGAATACGTCAGCCTTGTTTTTCCACTAATATGCTGGGCTTCTATACCATTGTGGATGGGGATATTTGTGGAGCCTTTTCCTCCAGTGAATTGGTTAACTGTCCACAATAATTTTTGACTAGATGTGGAAGGACCACAGAGCTTTGATGTTGTGGGATCGCTTAGCCCTGTCTATCATTCTGCCATTTGGCATGCAAGTAGTCCTGCTTGGTAGTTTCACCAGGCTGACACCTCACATTTAGGTATGCCTGCCTCATCTCCTGGCATGCCTCCTTCACAGTTCATTGAACCAGCATTGGTCCCCTGGCTTCATGGTGATAATTGAGTGGGGGATATGCGGGGCCATGAGGTTGCCGATTCTGCTACTATACAATTAAGCATGCATTTGATGTCCCACAGCGCCTCTTGGATGTCCAGTCTTGAGTTGCTAGATTGGTTCGAAATCTGTCCACTGAGGATGGTGATAATGCCACACAACAAGATAGAGGTTATTTTCAATGTGAGCACATTCAATCAATGAAACAACTACATGATGACATCAACAGGTTCCATCCCATCATTAGACTTACCGTGGACTACTCTCCGGAATCAGTTACATTCTTGGACACACGCATCTCCATCAAGGATGGTCACTTCGGCACCTTACTGTACCTCAAGCCCACGGATAACCACACGGTCCACCACTTATCTAGCTTCAATCCTAAACACGTTAAAGAAGTCATCCCCTTTGGACAAGCCTCCACATACATATGTACTGCTCAGCTTCCCTGGAACGGAAAAGCTAAAACATCTTCTCCGAAACTTCAACATGTTATTACTGAAGACTAATATCTCGCCAAGGCCATCCACACACCCTCACTTCTTCCCTCCAAATATCCATACAACTTCAAGCAGGCCATTGTCCGCAGCAAACTACCCAACCTTCAGGAGAACAGTGACCATGACACCACACAACCCTGCCACAGCAACCTCTGCAAGATGTGCCGAATCATCGACATAGATGCCATCATCTCATGCGAGAAAATCATCCACCAGGGACATGGCACATACTCTTGCAAGTCGGCCAGCGTTGGCTACCTGATATGCTGCAGGAAAATATGCCCCGAATCATGGTACATTGTGGGGGTGGGGGCATGCAGATGCTACGGTAACAGATGAATGAACAACCGCTCGACAATCACAAGGCAAGAGGGTTCTGTTCCTCTTGGGGAACACTTCAGCGGTCACGAGCATTTGGTCTCTGATCTTCGGGTAAGCGTTCTCCAAGGCGGTTTTACGATATTTGACAATGCAGAATCGCTGACCAGGGACTGCTAGCCAAATTCCGCACACATGAGTACGGCCTTAACCGGGATCTTGGGTTCATCTCACACTATCCTGTAACCCTCATGACTTGCTTGGCTTGTAAAACCTTGCTAACTGTTCTAGCTGGAGACAATACACATCTCTTTAACCTTTGATTAACCCTCTCTTCATTTACATTGTCCATGCCTTTAAGACATGATTACCTGTAAAGACCATTAGTTTGTAAATTGAGTTTGTGTCTGTATACTCCTTGTTTGGGAACAGCACTCACAGTCTCCGAAAGCTATTGGCTTTTGCTGCCAAATAAACCTGTTGGACTTTAACCTGATTTTGTGAGACTTCTTATTGAGCATATTCCTATCCTTTACTATGACGTTTTCCTTTCCTTTAGAAAGGACATGACAAATATGTTAGGATATACGTGAATGCCATTCTTCTACCCTTTGCATCCTATTCCAGTCTGCCAAATCTGTGTCATCTTTCCTCTATATTTACATTCGGGAAATATCTAATTGTTCGATTCTAGATTGTTGTTAATTTTTTACCGATAAGTTGAAATTCCATACCAAAAACTTCATAATTTTGAATTCCCCAATCGCCTGTTTTTTTTTTCTTTAAACTAAGGTGACCAGCACAGTCAACCTTTCCTGTTATTAATACCACTGCACTTATGATATCCTCCTTATTTAACTAATCTGTTTAACCTCCTGAGTGTCGCTGTATCATTTTATACATTGCGTCTGCCCACCTATATGCTGATATCTTAGTATTGACTTTCCGAAGTTTATGATATCTTTCATAAAATTTCCAGAACCTTTAAAGTCTACATTTTAAAATGAGACCCAGTGTTTAATTTGCTGTTTACATTTTATTCCGTTACTTGCCACACGTTTAATGGCTTGTTCATTCTATTTATTACGTTGCATTTTCTCTTGCAAATAATATGAGAAGTCTGTATTCTTTTACCAAGACAAAGGCCATCATGTTCATCTCTGTAAAACTTAACTTGTAAATATTTTACAAATTCAGAAAGTTTATTTTGAATAGCTCCTACATTTTACACTCTGCTTCAGTATCAACAATCAATGCACTGCAATGTACTCCTCCACAACCCATCCTACTTAATTTCAAGTGTAGAATAGAAAGTTGTGCATTTTATGCCAATGTACATATTGTTGATGAGAATCGTGAACACAATTGAAACTAGAACAGAACTTTTTCGAACACCATTGCCTTTCCTGACCATTTGCTTGCAATCTGTTTTTTTTTTAACGGAAGCAATCTAATCTATGAGGGGTTTTTTTTGCTCCAAGTACTCTTGTCTTGTTCGTTAATTTACTGTGTGATATCTTAGTAAAATGAGTTTTCTATGGGAATTAAATCGTAATGAGTTTAGTCCTCCCCATTGCTACCAAAGTGGTTAATTTGAAGCATGCAATAATAAACAGAGAATGGCTCAAAGATGATCAACATGTTTATTTGCAATGTATCAAGTATACGAAGTTTCTTGCGGAAAGTCATTTCAAAAGCTAAGCATTCTGAATATCCGAAATGCTTGTGTTATGAAATAAACAATTGGTTATGACAAATGGAATGAGCTATACGACTACAATGCTACGAAGAATCTTTTTTTCCAAGGTTCGATGAAGAATCTTTAATCAGGAAGTGTTTTGTTTAACATATCAAAATTACAGATAACATCCAGGGTCAAATCAAATGACTGTTACCACTGCTCTTATTATTGAAGTGCTGTGTGGGATACATTTTGGCAAACATTGTCCCAATAAAAAAATGCATCGTTTTGCTTGCACAACAATTATCACTCTGGAATTAAATGGCATATGTCACTTTAAAATTTAAAATTTTCGTTAGATGGTGACAGTCAACAAGCATTTATTTTCCAAGCTCCCTGGAAGTAATATTATAGCTACGGGCTGTCTTCTTCCGTCAAAGTGGTCTGTATGCTGAGCGTATTCATAAAGTATGCGGATGTTGGGATTGACATGATTGTTACCCATGATGGGCAAGCATGTTTAACATTTCAGAAAGAGACACATAGCAGCAATTGCAACATGGAACAGAGATCATTTGGCATTTCATGACTTGTCAGATCAGTCAACAAGGCACCTATTTGTAACATAGACAATGCAAATTAAGGACATAAAAATATTTATTTATTAGATATCAGTGTATTAATTCTGTTTGAATGACCGTTTGATAACTTGTTGGTTATGTTAGCTGCCAGCATTTGTAACATTTGAATGAACATCACACAGGCTACGAGTTCAGGATCAGGACCACTGAGGTTCCATAGTGCCATTCCACCTAAATGACTCCTCTGTTTATTCGATCAATTTATAACTGTTGTCTGAAATGTGGACCTGATACAAATACATCACATAATATTATTGGTTTGCAGATTATTCGAAATTTATTTTATGTGTGAGTTATTCATATTTCATGCCGAGTTATAGATATGTCATAAACTTAGACACGAACAACAAAATATAAATTGTTATCTACTTCGATTCCAATTTAGATTGTAGAAAGTTTCTGATTGAGGGATATATGCCATGAGGCTATCAGTGTATTGAATGAAATGTTAAGGGGGAAATTAATTAGATATATAGTCCAGATCCTTGAATACTACCATATTAAAATAAATACCTAAAGAGATAGTGGATGCATTTGTTGTAATTTACAAAATGCCAAGGATTCTGGTGATGTACCGAATCATTAGAAAATTATCAGTATGGCCCTGCTTTTCAAAAAAAGAGGAGGGGGGGAGGGAAGCAGGCAACTATATGTTAATTAGCCTAATGCATGTTTTTGGAATAATGTTGGATCCAAATGTCAAGGAAGAAGGAGCAACGCTTTTGAAAAATCGTGATCTAATCAAGTACAGTTAGCATGGCTTCACAAAGGAGAACTCGTATTGGCTAACTTATTAGAATTGCTTTGAGAAGGCCTCAGCCACAATCAATAGAAGGGAGCCTAGTGTGTGTGTGATGCATTTAGTTTTACAGAAGACGTTCAACAAGGTGCCTTACAAAGGGTTAAGTTATAACACAAGGTCCCGACGTGTCGGAGATAGCATATTGGCATGGATAGAGAATTGGCTGATGGGCTGGAAACAACGAGTGTGGATAAGTGTTTTTCTTCAGGTCAGCAATCTATAATCACTGATTTTCCACAATGTTGCAACCACAACTCTGTGTAATATATATTAATAAGTTGGAGGAAAGAAGCGAATACGCTGCAAACAAAATTTGTACACAACTCAAAAATAGGTGGAAGGAAAAGTTTCGAGAAAGTTACAACGGTCTGTAATGGTATTGATACTAAAATAAGTAGACAAAAGATTGGCAAATTGAGTACAATGGGGAAAATGTGATATTGTTCATTTTAGATGGGAGAACAAAAGAACAGCATATTACTTGATGAAGCAAAACCACAGAAAGCTGTAACACAAAGAGGCTAAGGATTATTTGTGTAAGAAACACAGAATGCTTTCTGACTGCAACTAAACTGAAAGACTAATGGAATTTTGACCCTCATTAGAGCAGGGAAGTCTTCCTGAAACCCTACAAGGTATTGGCAAGGCTACATCTTGAAGGGGGATGGGGTGAGCAATTTCAGTCCCCTTTTTAAGGGCAGATATTTCTTTGGAGGGACTTCAGTGAATGGTCACAAGGATATTCCCCAATATGGTGGGTGTGCCTTCTAATGAAAGGTTTAAAATGTTGGCATTGTATTCATCAGAATTTAAAAGAATAAGAGGCGATCTACTTGAAACATATAGAATTGCTCAGAGGCTTGACCGGTCTCATGCTGAGAGGATATTTCCCTTTGTGGGAGATTCTAAGGCGACAGGGCACTGTCACTGAATAAAGCACCAATAGTGTTGGACGTAGCATATGAAGTCTGTGACGAGGAACAATTTATTCTTTCAAAGAGTTGTGAATCTTTAGAACACCTTGTCACAGGGAATGTATGGACAGAGCCCTTATGTATGTTTAAGACTGAGATAGGTATATTTGTGATCCTACGGAATGGGGAAGCAGATTTGAGGTGCTGAGCGGCCTACTTCCATTGCTAATTCCTATGGTTTTACGATATTTTTGTTAGCTTTTTAATACAAAGAACAAAGAGCAACACAGCACGGGAAAAAGGCCCTTCGGCCCAACGAGCCCGCGCCGCCGTCCTAATGTCTTAATGACATATCCATGACTTTAGGCTATGCCTATTGTGGAAGATTCCCATATAGGGACCAATATAGGGACAATTTGTTACTCAATCAGCCTAAGAGCACATTTTTGGGATGTGGGAGGAAACCGGAGCACCCAGAGAAAACCCACGCAACCACGGGGAGAACGCGCAAACTCCCGCAGACACAGGCCCAAATCTATGTGTCTGCACAGCAACAGTGATAGTCTCTGAGCTGTCATATTGCCCATCAGATGGTCCAGTTTAAGCATACACTAACGACTTGAAGCACTAGGCCACTCCTGAAGCAACATCCAAGAGCAGCCCTCGCACGACCTGCCGAATGCATGCACCTTGTTGGTCAACAAGGTGGACCGAACAGCCTGTGGAAACAAATAAAGTATTTAAACAGTTCTCCTATATCCCTCTATCTGCAGATCGCTCATGTGGCTGTCCAAGAGACCCTTAAACAACCCTAGCGTGCCTGCTCCCACCACCTTACTCGGCAGTGCATTCCACGCCCCCACTACCCTTTGTGTGAAAACCTGCCCTCTAATATTCGTCTTATACATAGCCCTGCATGTATACATACATATACATAATGTTGAAACTTCGCCCTGAAGTGGACAAACATTTAAATTGTCTTTCAATGTTGCATTACCTCGCTTCTGCATATCATTTTTCTCAATGATCTGCTGAAGAGTGGCGGTTCCACATTAATCAGATAGGGAATTTCTGGTATATTTGGATGTGAGACCGAAAATGCAAAAAAGGTGCTGTAATGCACGTGGAGATATGTATTTACTTTTCGTTTAGTACAACGAGAATGGAACAACGTGCTCTGTCGGCTGGTGAAAAAAGAATAATATTGTCCTATAATCGTTTTGGTGAGTCCTTTAGTGGGGAATTTTGTCACGAATTATCATGAAAGATTATTGCTATTCTGAGACGTGAGCCAACCTTGAAGCAACGCTTAGTAAAGTTAAATGTTATGTTTTGATATTCTACTCCATGTAGAGAGGAAGAATAACCTAAGCATATTGTGTTACTTCGAATTATCAAAAGTGAAGAACTCATTAAATAGTATAGTGTCTTTGACAGCTTAGAATACCAGTGTTAGGCTAGAGAAGAAGGGTGGTGGTGAGGGCACGAGAGTAGGTGATGAGAGAATTGGGACAGACAATTAAAAGCCCCGTCGTCTCCCTTATGGCAAGTGTCCTCAGACTGGATAACTGAACTAAAAAAAAAGCCAGGAAGCAAAGGAAGTGCCTTTTGCATGCCAAAAATAATAAACAACCAGGCTACAGGGACATGTCGCAATATGGTCTGCGTTGTACAGACTGGTTGACAAAGGAAGCTATCTAAGTAGGTGGAATGATCGTGAAGGGGGGATAATATTGCTGGCAGAAAAGCTTATCGCCATAAACTGCACAAGACATTTTCTATCTCTTGCCTTTTCTTTCTCAGGGCAATAAATGCATAAACATGCTGTCTGCTGTTAAACTAAATGTCAATATGTGCTACGCTACGCGATGGAACACATGGAGTGTGATAGCATAGTTCCCATACCCCGAGTGCTATGTAGCGGAAGATGGCGTCCTCTGCGCAAAGGAGATGAAATTTATATTAGCCGGACAGACGTCTACCAAGTTACCCGGCATTTGAAAAATAAAATTGACAAGCAGATGAAACTTCATGCTAAACGCACCTGTAATTATTGTAAACGATATGAACGAACTATCAAGCTGTTCATCTTAACCACATTTCTCCTCATTGTATAAACTGTTCTACGATTCACAATTATTCCTGAATACAGAACCATAAACGTTGGCTAGTTGTAGAAATATAAATGCATCAGAAGTGAATAACGCCATTTTAGCAGTTCCGGGGCTCTCACAGCAGTTCAGTAGAGCATCATAGCTGCATCGCTCATGGTTTCAAACATCAATATCAATAAAGGATTTTTCCATAACTGCATGTTTTGAGATATAGACCTGTATTTAATATCTCCTCACTGTGCTTGGACGACGAAGAATTATGCGCCAACAAAGAAATATTTTGCTCTACTGTTAAAAGGGTGTTTAACACAATTCGTAAAATAACTTTGAAATGTAGTCAAACACATATTTGAGCCTCAAGCTAATCAAGTAGCTATTATTTTGTAGAAAACGCCATGCGTTATAATTCCCAATATCAATACTTTAACGACTTTTACCGTAGAAAAGACAGAAGATGAGATTTAATCATAATCTTACGCCAATCTGTTTTATTTTTTCTACTTTTCCTTTCTATGTTGAATAGAAAATAATAAACTATTGTTTAAAGTGCTGTCTATCCACTACAAATTATTTTACGGTTGATCAAAATTAAATTTCAACCTCCAATCAATTAAATAAAAAACTACTTACCTCGCAATGCAATGTTTATGTCTGATTCGTTTCGGTGACACAGATTGCAAAGATGAAAGCAAATTGCTTCTGAAGTTGCTGATTTGTTGAATATTGCTGATAATGCAAATCAGTCAAAGCAAAGGGACGGCAGTACATTGGATGATACACTTGGTCTAAGGCGTGGATTGCCTTCAGCCAACGAGATAACGTAATTTAATGAGTTACTTATTTCCGGGAAGGTGTGTAGGGCGTGCGGTGGAGGGGAGGGGGGGGGGTGGTTGGTGTGAAGAGGATGGGGGTTAGTGATGCAATGACTGTAGATAAACAAATGTATCTAGCGATACACATACGTCATTTATTAAACGCTTTGACATGGGTTATCAAAACTATGAAAAAGGCAACCCCATGACGAGTCATTATGCTTAAAGAGATGTAGTTGAAACGGCGGTGAATGAACAATTACGTGGAACTTTGGTAGACCATGTTTTGAGTGTTGTTCTGATCGCTACTTTATTAAAAGGTTACCGAGGGACACGAGAGAGTCTAGAGAAAAATTATAACGATGATTTGACTGGGGAAAGGATTGACAGGATGGTTAACTTTTATCTGGAAAAGGAAGTCCGAGTTCTGACTTGAAGCGATCTTTAAAAGTGATGCAAAGTTTTTAGAGCAAATGCAGAGCGAAATTAATCGGCATGCTGATACTCCTTCCATTTCAACTTTTAAAGCTAATCGCGTTAAGAAAAATCGCCAATACTTTAGTTACCCTAAAAATTTGAAAAATTAACTCACCAATCAGCAATTTGGTCGTTTTGTATCCCAGTTTTAAGATATCGTGATTCAGTTATTTAGCAGGCTAGTTGATGAGATGATTTCTGTCTGGTAAATGCAGATGGATCTACCGTTTGTGTTATTGACAATTTTGTATGCTAACTTAACTAAGTGCAGATCTGCCCATACGAAACTTAGATTTAAAGTAGTACAATTATTGATCTGGATAGATTGACTTTGGGGGCCCAGGAAAGTTCGATACCCACTTTTTTATTCATGTGTATTTTTTTTCCTATTGGAATAGGATGTAAGCTCAGCAAATGCACACGCATACATTGTGAATCCATCCAACAAACTTGCTGTGTTTCATGTTCCAAACTCACTTTTGATTTGTTCGCGTACTGCATCTGCAAGAGTTATTTGTCTGTTGGATAGTCATTCAGATATTTTCTTTAATGCCTTCACAAAGGCAAATATGCTACCCAGTTAATTGGAATGCTTGACTTTGAGATGACTCTACTTATCATTAGTATATGTCAGCTTCTGTTCTCTACTTTCTAAAAATCATCACTAAAAGTTCCTAACAACGCAGATGTCAGTGCATCGCGTAGAACAAGTGAGTTTAAAATTACAGCCATGAGCTCTCGTAATTCATTGAGCTACATTTCCATTTCGTCTAAAAAAAATCGAGAGAATGTTTGCAACTCGATATTCCTGATGAATTCTGCACTTGTCTGTGAATGTTAGTACACATCGTTTTAAAACAGTTCTGCAATTTGAGCGAAGCTTTTACTTCGTATTTATAACGTTTAAATCGATATGAATTAGGCTACAATTGGAATTTGGAAAATGTGTCATTTCCTTTTTTGACGGCTGAATTATTTGCGTGACTATTAAAAATGCTAGAGTTTTCTTCTGCTCCATAAAATTAAGCAGGCATGACTCCAAGCTTTTATTTTGAGTTCAATAGCTTCCCACACCTCACTTTGCAGAAAGACTATAATCTGGACGTCTTTGTTAAGTTATCTCAATTACACATCAGATTTTAGATCCTCTTAGGCTATACGGTATTTGTATTATTTGTAATAAAATTGTGACAACACACTTATAGGACACAGTCGTAATTCAAACCTATCCTGTTCTCACAGAAGGGCCAAACAGTCTAAACAAAATGACTAAAATGTAGATTAATATTCATGGATTGACTTATGCTACGAAAGTTTAACAGTGTATGTAATTTTATTAACTACACGTTTCTTTGTCATTAACTGGCGTTTTCACTACACTACCCTAACTACACTACACTAACCATTATACAGCAAGAGTAAACAAATACATTTTCATAGGTTCTCCTTTATCTGAAACCAAAATCTTGGCATCCCGTTGCAAAAAAAAAGAATGATTTCGTAAAACAAAAAGTATGTAAATCCAGCAGATCTATTAACACAATGAAAGGTTGATTGGATACAATTCTCACTCAATCGTGAGCTTCTAAAAGAAAACGGTCGGCACCTTTCTCGTTAATCTTGTGTAATTAACAGTCACTTCTTTTGGGGTTTTTTTAATCGTCAAAACAATATTTCAAATACCTCTTGATTTCATGAAATGAAGAAGTGGATGACTTCCACTTAACAAAAAGAAATGAATCGAAGGGAAGCGGCACATTATCATGTGCATTACTGTTTCAGCAGTTCTTTTTTGGAATTACACCTTGCATTGCCTCTTTAGATTTCTTAATCCTGATGAGTGCTAGTATTTTACCAGCAAAGTCGTTTTCCAACAGGAATAAATGCATTGAGCTGTAATTAAGACATCGACATGACATTGCAAAAGAAACAAGCTTTTCGCTGTCTGCATTTTAAGGGTGTACATAATTTATCAAAGTTTATTAATTGTCTCATTATAATCAAATATAAGTGCAGCGATATCAAGGCTCTAATTGAAGCATTGCAGAGCGAGAAACGAACATGACTATGTCATCGCCTGTGCGGGAAATGCATCAGCTATGACACAAAAAGCATTATGCAAATACAGCACGTTAACTTGTTTATTATTTACATTATTTAATACCCATATTTTCATTTTCCTTTTTAAAAACTACTTCTAACTTCATTGAACTGAACTATTAAATCTCAATATCTACACGTTTCTGCTTTCAATCATTTAATGGTCTGTTTTTATCTTTAGCCTTCATCTACAATGCGATACTTCGACTTTGAAGTGCGATTTTAAAAGATAATGGAAAGCTAAATAAAACTATATCTCCAGATTAAGTTGAAAAATTCGTGTAGTAACAATGTGTATCATGCATTGTCTAAATAGTTTTGCTGAATAAGGATGTTGCAAGTTGTTACAATATGAGTCACATGGCTTTAAAAAACATTTTCCAAATATAAACAAAAGGTGGAAGAACGACTTGAATTCTAGATAATGGTATGATGTATGCACTATTTTTCAGACAAAGGTGAACCAAAAAAAGGACAGGCCTTCTTGGGACTGGGCATTGTGCATCAAAAGGATTGGTAGACAATATGGGTGAGAGAACTGTTGGGATGAGTGGCCATAACATCCTGGAATCTTTTATGAAGTTGGATATTGAGCTTGTTGATTTTAAGACCAGGAAGCTGTAGGCCTTATTGTACCATTTTGATTCTAAGTGCTGGGTGGACTTGAAATTGGAGGGTGCCTCAGATACAGCTTTTAGACCCTTTCTCGGGCGCCCCAATAAGCACTCTGCTTGAAAAAGTATCAGTGATTCCGAATCGCACTGCACAAGCTTGTGGGCGGGCTTTAACTCGGACAAAACCCTGCAGCTCCCATCGGCGCCTCCAGCTGCGTATACGCCGATAAAAAGGTTAAAATGCTGCTCCTCTGCCGTGTCCTTCCCAGGCCAGATAATGCCTACCACTGTCTCCTGTGGCTGTGGCTATACCTTCTGACTCTCCCCTTCCTCCCATCGGGGCATCTCAGGTGCAGCGGAAGGAAGAAGGTTTTAAGTAAACATTCCAGACCAGACACCTGCAAACTGAGCTGGGCCCTCAAGGCCCAAGGCCTTCAGAAGGCGCCCGTCAAGCGCATCACAGGCAGTGGGGCGAGATAGCAGCTGGACCTTTCCACCTGTGATGTACATTCTTGTGGGTCACTGAGACGTGGTGGCAGACCCCTTGAGGTTACAAAGTTGCAGTTGCCCTGAGATAGCACGAATGAAGGGCTGCACTTGTTGGAAAGATATTTAAGTGCCTTAACATTTTCTGTTCACATGTTTTTTTTTGAGTTAGAATGCATCACTTAAGCAACTTTATTACAATTATTAACTTTTTAACCATCAACCGTGAATAATTTGTCTCAGAATTATGTCGAATAGAAATCCTTTTCCATTGATGATTGTTGGAGTAATGTTTCATGCTGATGTCAGTTGCAGAAGCCCCTCAGTACTTGGTCATGAGGAAAGGAAGCTCAGTGGTTCCCCAGAACACACAAGCAATCCTCTTCTGTCCGCTATCCCACCCCTCCCACGGCCCAGTATGGAGGTTTCTGATCCCTTACTTACTACGTCAAAATGATCCCACGTGCCAGCATGCTTGCAGAGCTCAAATAGGAGTAAAACTTTGCACCAGGGTATCATCATATTGCTACTTAGCGAGTCATCATCACCCTCCTGCCTACCAAAAAAGCTCGCTAAATCAACGTTCCCAGGCCCATCACTCTACTATGCCAATGTTGCAGTTTTCAGGTTCCATCCACAGACACAAACCGCTAGGACTAAACTGCCTGGTGATCAGGGCCTTCCTACCTGTCCTTGCGTGCCTCATTTGAGCTGTTATCCCTTCGGCACCTGACTGGTTTTGGAAGGTAGCTCCTCCTCTTCTTCCTCCTCCTGCTGATCATCCTCCTCTTCAACGATGTTTGGCTGGTCGGCATCCCCATCCTACTCCTCCTCCTCCTCCAATAGGTCACCTCTCTGCAGAGCCAGATTGTACAAAGCACAGACACAATACCAGTGTGGGAAGAGATCACAGGATCCTCCGAAAGGACCAGGCATGGGATTGCATTTTAAGGAGCCAAATGCAGCTCTCAATTATTGTGCACGTGGCTACGTGAGTCTCATTGTAGCGGGTTTCCAACTCAGTCACGGGCCTCTGCACAGGCATCATCAGCCTCGGCTTCCTGTTGGGCCTGGTCCAGGTTAAAACTGTTGCACTGCCTGCCCAGATGTACAGGACTTCTGTGACTTGCTTAACACGGGCTGGGAAATGATAGTTATTTCTCCGCTTGGGGAATGCAAGCAGCCAATCGCATGAAAGTTCAGAGCAACCGTCAATTTGATGGCGACCAAGGTGGTGGGATGGGTATCCCATCCCACCACCACCGAGGCTGATGATGCCTGTGCAGAGGCCCGTGACTGAGTTGGAAACCCGCTACAATGAGACTCACGTAGCCACTTGCACAATAATTGAGAGCTGCATTTGGCTCCTTAAAATGCAATCGCATGCCTGGTCCTTTCGGAGGATCCTGTGATCTCTTCCCACACTGGTATTGTGTCTGTGCTTTGTACAATCTGGCTCTGCAGAGAGGTATCCCATCCCACCACCTCTCAGTCCAAGGTCCTGCAGCAGATGCACAGTATTCCAATGTCTCCTTTCAGATACAGAGACGTCAGCAGTGCACGGTGTCCAACATCTGTGCAACTGTCACTCATGCACGGAACTGACAGGGTTTCTGCTCCCCCTTCTCCTGTGTCCCCCTCACTCTCTCCCCTCCGCAAACCCGACCCCGCCAGGGCAAGTGGCGGCCACATCCTGCCTCTGATGGTTGCCTCCCTCTATTCAAGCAAGTGGTAAGGCCTGAGCCTCCTATGCCCGCAGTTCTTCCCCCAGTTCCTCCTCCTCAGCTCCAGCAGCAACCAAAAGAACAGCAAGATCGAATAGTTTAATCACAAAAGTTATCTCGTCACTCTGAAGGGAAGCGGAGACGTTGGAGATAGCGAGGAACACAAATAGAGGTAAAGGAACGATGCCTGTCCCTAGGCCATCAGTGGTCACTGTCCATGCCCTTAACTCCCCCGCCACATGCTCCCCAAATCATAGCCTCCAAATTCCCCCAGCCAGATATTCCCCAAAATCACAGCTCCTCCACATGCAGCAAGCCATATGCTATACAAAATCATAACGTTCCCCAATCCACCCTGCATTTTCCCAGTGATATGCTCCCAACCCCGTCCCCCCACCAAAAAAATCATACTTCCTTGAAAAGTTGAACGGCTGCAGCAATGCAATTTGTAGGCTTTGTGAACATCCTACACAAGAGTTCTGAATGCACCGGGATCCAGCAGCACCACAAGAACCGAGGTCAGTGCTGAGGTCCCTATCCATGCTGCAAGTACGACATTGGGGACCCTGCTGAGCAACAGCCCCACCACTACACACACTTGTAGAGCCACTACTAATCTGAGGAAGAAAATGGCCACAACGAAAGTACACCTGCAAGCAGCAGAGAGTGGCTGGTTGTCATGCACTTACCTTCTTGCTAGCCCTCACTGACGGAAGGCCAAATTGGACTTTTATGGAGCATATCTGTTTTGCGCCAATTCTGGATTGTTGAATACGGCAGTAAAGTGGTAAGAGTTGATGAAGTTGGGCATACAGCCCATTAAGCAATGTTAAGTGCATGCAAATAAATTTAAATGGCCGTTGTGCCCATTTCAGGCACAATCTCAATTGCGTCCATTTCCTGGCTTTAATGAAGGGGGAACAAGTGTGGAGACAGATGTGGGTCACTTGCCTCACATCCGACTTTACCAAGTTTTTGCACCCAAAAACGAACACAACTGTATGGTAAGATCGGGCGCACGTGTTCAATAAAGGCAACTATGATGGTGTGAGGCATGAGTTGGCTATGAAGTACAGGGAAGCATGAATGAAAGGAAGGTCATTGAACAGGAGAATGCAGACATTGAAGGAATAAATAGACCAACTCTAAAAGTTCATTACTTCAATTCGGCACAAGAGTCCAAAGAGAACTCTGACTTACAAGATAAATTAGGGAAAGTATTAGGATCAAAGAACAAGTATAGAAATTGGCTCGAAAAACCAAAAAACCTCAGCATTCGCAGCAGAAATTTCCTCACACAGAGAGTGACGAGTCTTATGAATTCACTTCTATAGGAAGTATTTAGAGCCAAAAGATTGTGCGATTTGAAGAAGGAATTAGATATGGTTCTTGGGGCTGCATGGATTATGAAATATGACAGAAAAGTGGAATCAGGGTATTGAGTTCCAGTTTCAGTTATGATCATAATAAAAGGCAAAGTAGGCTCATTTGCAAAGTAGACTCATTTGCACACACACACACACACACACACACACACACACACACACACACACATGCTTCTATTTTCTATGTACCTTTCAATATCTATGAATGATGCATCTGATTTCTAAAATGGACTTCCTACATACTCTATATATCAACTTCAGGAAGCACAGAGAATGGTATGGCCCTGTCTGCATCAACAGGGATTAAATGGAAATGCCCAGGAGCTTCATGTTTCTACGTGTCCAGATCACTATGAACCTGCCCTGCCGTTAAGTTAATCCACTAATAGACTATATTCTCAGGAGCATAAGGAAATTCAGCATGATTTCTATAATTTTTAACATTTTTTGCTGCTGCATCATAGAAAGTATTTTTTTTTCTTCTGGACATATCACTGCTTAGTATGGCTCCTGCTGTGATGATGATGACAAGTAACTACAAAAGGTTATGAAGGTCGCCCAACCCATAACGTAAACCAAACTCCTATCCTTGACTCCGTCTACACTTCCTTCTGCCTCGGAAAAATAGCCAGCATAATCAAATACCCTACACACCCCGACGTATCCTCATCCACCATCTTGCGTCAGAATAAAAATACAAAATCCTGAGCTCACATATCAACGGGTTCAAAAATAGTTTCTACCTGCTGGCATCAGATTTTTTAATGGACCTATCTTATATTAAGTTGATCTCTCCCTACACCCTAGTTATGATTATAACATTATCTTCTACACACTCTCTGTTCTTTCTCTATTATTTACTGCATGAACAGCATGCTTTATTTGGATAACATATACTAATTCATGTGACAAAAGAAAACAAATGAAAAAATATATGTCTATATTTCGTAGACGTGTCTTATGGAAAATAAAGCTGACACAACACATGCATATGTATGTATCCTTTGCTCGGTTCTTTTCTCTCTCCCCTACTAGAAAATACCACCAATCATCGGGAAGGGCAATACCTTGAAGGGCTATACTTTGCATCGAGAATGACTGGCGGAAGACGACTGCACTCTTATAGCCTGACAAGGAGAATTGGAAGGGCTTGCAGATTGATAACCAATCTGCCCAGTCATATTATGAGCATGCATGAAGGAAATATATGAGCATGCTTTGATTTTTTTTTAACCTTGAACAAAATTACTACTTTCAAGAAAAATAGAAACTTCTATGTCGATCCAATGAAATTTCAGAACCACTTAAATATTCAATCAATATCGGACAATTAAAGGGGCATCACGCTAAATGTTTAACTTAATAATGCGTGTAAAACTCATTCTGCATAAAGATAGAATGGAAAAGTAAGATTCTATATTATTATATAGATGGAGCATAAGCTTAAGTAATGAACAAAAGAGGATCACTTAAAAGCATTTACAGGAAAACAACAAAATAACAGACTAGCTAGCTATTTCTATAATGACAATCAAGAAGGAGGCAAAAAAGATACACACTATGAAAGAGTAAATGTGCACAAGCAGATAAGGCCAGAACATGTAAAGGTGTTTAAGAAAAGATTTGTAAGCAACGCATCTGAATGCATGTGGAATTTGTAACAGAAAGGACACATACTGACACAAGTAGTGGTACATTTGCATTTGCCTATAGGCATTACAGATACATGGCTGAAAAGTGACTAAGTCTGGTTCTGTACTTGCATATTGCAATGGCAGTAAGCTAGAAAAGATACATAACCATCATCTGAGGATGGCATTTCTTCACTACTGAGCGGTGACTTTGGTTTGAGAGGTTTCGATGTAAAATCATATCGGAAGACATAAGAAAGACGAAGGGCCTGTTCTGCGCTGTAATGTTCTAATGTTCTAAAAAAAAACAACACTTGAGAATATTTGATTGTGTTTGATTTATTATTGTCACATGTGTTAACATGCAGTGAAATGTATTGTTTCTTGTGCGCTATTCAGACAAAGCGTACTGTTCATAGAGAAGGAAACGAGAGAGTATGGAATGTAGTTTTATAGTCATAGCTAGAACATAGAACATAGAACAATACAGCACAGAACAGGCCCTTCAGCCTTCGATGTTGTGCCGACCAAAATAAAAAGCAATGCCCCTCCAAACTAAACCATTCCCTTCTCTTCCATATACTTATCAATTAACCTCTTAAACGCCACCAAACTTGGCGCATCTACAACAGCTGCAGGCAGGGCATTCCACTCCCTAATCACTCTTTGAGTAAAGAACCTACCTCTGATATCCGTCCTATAACTCATACCCCTTAATTTAAAGCTGTGTCCCCTCGTGCTAGCTTTCTCCATAGATAAGCTTAAGCTTAGCTAGGGTACAGAGAAAAAAATAACTTATTGCAAGGTAAGTCCATTCAAACGTCTGATAGCAGCAGAAAACAAGTTGTTCTTGAGTCAGCTGGTGCGTGATGTTAGACTTTTGTATTCTTTTTCCGATGGAAGAAAATGGAAGAGAGAATGTCTGGGTGTGTGGGGTGCTTAATTATACTGGTTGCTTTGCTAAGGCAGCAGAAAGTGTAAACGGAGTCTATGGATGGGAGATTATTTTGAGTGGTGGTTTGGGGTACATTCACGACTTTTGTAGTCCCTTGTGGCGTTGGGCAGAGTACGAGCTATATACAAAACTGTGATACATTCAGAAAGAATTTTCTGTGGTACATCTGTAAAAGTTGGTGAGAGTCGTAGGTGACATGCCAAATTTCCTTAGTCTTCTGAGAAAGTAGAGGCGTTAGTGGGCTTTTTTAACTATAGTGTCAGCATGGGGGGACAAGGACAGACTCTCAATGAACTGAACACATAAAAACTTGAAGCTCTCGACACTTTCTACTTCGTCCTCTTTGATAAGGGCATGTTCTTGTTTATGCTTCTTGAAGTCAATGGCATTCTCCTTCGTTTTGTTGATATTGAGGGAGAGATTATTGTTACCGCACCAGTTCACCAGATTATATTATGCCTGACTCTATGTAGTATTAGATCAGTGAATGTGAAGAAAGAATGTCTGGGAAAAGGACCCTGCAGTCAGCAACAGAGTGAAACTGATTTGAAGACTGTCCTGCTGTTAACACTGCAGTGATGTAGTCTGGGCAGAGTGTCATCTTGTCAGCATGATAGTGAAGCAGTCTGGAGAGAGGGTAGTTAATTGAAAGTTGCAGTCAGGCAGATTTGGAAGGAAGTCTTGTAGTTAATATCCCAAGGAAACATATTGGAAAAATGTTTTGTCGAAAAAAGAATGACATAGCTGTAAAACGAGAAATTAATAGCTTGGGAAGAAATGGGTAATTGTTGTTGTCTACAAAAGTTATTGCCAAGTAGAAAAGCATAGATAGGTTAAAATGCAACTGTAGTTGATCTAATTGAAAGTGTAGTATGATAACCTAAAAAAAATAATGTAAAGGAAATAAAGGTAAGGTAAAGTCTCCACAGAGTTAACACAGAGTTGCATTCCAGCAGGGGTGGTCAGAGTGTGGATATTGTCCATAATATTATTGGTATCCTATAAAGGTTGTAAATAACAAGTGTAATCTAAAGGGAAATCGTGACAGTAAAGCTCACATCCAAGATGTGTTGCCCGTGGCCTGCATAGGAATGCATGGATCCTTCCAGTGTTCCTGCACAAACGAATTCCGACTGAAGGTATTGGCTAACCGCATTATGGAAAGAGAGAGATTGGTGAATGCGCTTTAAAGATACTGTTGTTAAGATTGCCATGGACAGCAAGTTCAGTGAAGTGGTCACACCACAAATAAAGGGTAACCAGGCAGACAGAAGATAGGTGACCACCAGGCAGAATAGAAGAATGCTGGTAGTACAGAAGACCTGAACTGGTCATCTGGGTTCGAATATATATACCTGTTCAGGTATTAGTGGGCATGATGACTTCTTGGAGGTCGAAAGGAAAGACCCATAGAACGATGGTTCTGTGCGTATCTACGCATAGAATAGTGAAGGAAGAAGAATAGTAGGGGCTATTGTGATAGGGGATGCAATGGTTGAGGAAACAGAGCAACACTGCATCTGGACGTCCGACTGGTAACATAGATTTGAGCCATACTTCAGGTGATATTCTTGATCATCAGAATAACTTGCACCTTCGGACTATCCGACTGAACGTGCACGGAGATCGATTGCAGACCAGCATAACGTTGTGCCTGAGATTATAACAAGTTTTAAATTGAACGAGTGGAACCAATTAGGCCAAGATATTTAGAATGTCGGGGTTCCTGTCCCACAATTGGAAACATTAGTAGGGAAAACGTCAGCACTTCCTATCTCGTAACCATTTCGCATTCCAACCAGAATTAACGGTTGCAGGTCGGTCTTGCGCTCAAATAAGGGGCAGAAGCCCCGCCTTAAAGAGATGCTGGTGAATACGATTGGCGTGCAGCACTAGAAGCTATCCGGACAGGACTAAAAATGAATGTAGCCCTCGATCTTAAGTCTGGCTTTTTCAGGAAGTTGTAAATTTTATCGGGAATAGCGTATTGTAGAAAACCGGAAAAGTATTGTATTGTTTTTTAAACGACTGACGAAATTGTTGTAGGGACTTACCGAATCAATTTAAATATTTCACAAATTCCGTCAACTATTCCTGAGAAAAATCGCATTTTCCTTATTTGTAAGAAGAAAAATGGGAAAGGAAAAGGATAATTCAAGAGTAATATGAATTCAAAATAGTTTTACATTACAAGGCAATTTTGCACTTGGTAAATGGAAGGTCATCTTGTATTTTCTGCAGGTAGTGGGGAGCTAACAGTACCAAGAAATGCCTAAGCATTAATTACCTTGTAAGTGTGACAATGAATGGTTGCATCTGCTACAATTATTGCATCTGCGTACCTAAGATCATTCGTATCTACCCATCCATTGAAATTGTTCGTAATTCCAACAGATATCGTACTATCAGTTCACTATAAAGATTGAAAGGCTCTTGTGAAAGAACATACCCTTACTGTATTATTCCTTTACAGCCCCAAAGTCACAGCATTCTTTGCCTTTTCATACTGCTTCCATTTGGCACCAGCATTAGTTCTGAAACAGATTTCGAATGTTCCTTTCAACATCCAAATTACGCATCATTTGAGAGTTCCACGCTCATTTTTATTTTTTGTACATGATATAATAGTTCTTAAAGCTAATGATGCTTAAGTTGTTTGTTCTCTTTCAGTTGGTCTATTTAATTTTGATAGTTGTGGTCCAATTCTTTATATATTTTTTGAGTGAATTTCATGAAGTTACTCTTATAATAGACTGTTGTATTGTGTTATTGATGATATTTTAGATCTTGTTTTAAATCCTGAATTCCAAATTTCTTTGGGTTAAGCCAGGGCAAGCACGTCATCGCAGAATCGTATCAGCATGGCATATTCAAATATTTCTCAACCATAACTAAATTCAACGCAATGGTATGTCTCATACCTTTAACCCTCTGCATTTTCATGATACCCTATATTGTACGACAAATTGCAATCCTTCTATTCTCTTTGCAAAGTAACTTTTCTCTATTTCATTGGGCAATAGTTCGTCAGTATATTCGTCCACTTACCCACGAAGTTATTTGTCTCCGGCAGTTCTTTTTTTTAACGTAACGGCTTCCAACAGGACAGTTTTTTTACAGTTTTATTTCATTTTCTTAAGCATCATTTGAATGTATTTACCCTGTAGCTCTGCAATTATCTCGCATTGTTCATTTGTCAATTCTACTTTGCTCCATCAAATACTGCTCGTACCTGTTTATCAGTTCCAAGATTTATTTTCCCATTCATCTTATTAAATATTGCATGGGGAAAAAAACTATGAAGACCACTAGAACAAACACGAAATGTCGTGGACTGTCATTATAGTGCAGCATAATGTAGGAATGGTAATCATGGGATTGGTATACTGTCGAATCATTTGAAGTAAAATAACATTAATATGTTTTTTTTTCTCTCTGGGTGCCGGTATACTGTTGCTACAAATTTGTATCTTCATATTAAAGGGTAAAAAGAAGATAGGGGAAACAAGAGAATAATATTAGTTTAGACGTGATCTTAGCCAATGCTGAAGCAGATTGAAAATGCTTAAGGGCATTCAAATTTCTTTTTTTTCCCTACAACGCCTTCAGAGAAATTGAGCAGGACATCAGGAAGCAGAATTTAAAACTGGCAGAACAAATTTTTACAGAAATGTTAGGTCCCTTGAGCAAAAATAATTTGTGTATGGGAAGCAAAATGAGATCATCAAATTGTCATAGAATCCTACAGAGCAGAAAGAGGCCTTTTGGGTTTGCACTGAACACAATCCCACCCAGGCCCTATCTTCACAGCCCTACATATTATACCCATTAATTCTTCTAACCTACTCATCCCTGGACACTAAAGGGTAATTTCTTAGCATGGCCAAACAACCTAAGGCGCACATCTTTGGACTTGGGAAGAAACCAGAATATCCAGAGGAAACCCACGCAGACATGAGGAGGATGTGCAAACTTCCCACAGACAGTGACCTGAGCTGGGAATCGGACCCAGGATCCTAGAGCTGTGAAGCAGCAGTGCTAACCTCTGTGCTACCGTGCCGCCCTCATCTTTTTTGCTATTGCATTGGAGGGGATAGAAGTGCAGCGGAGAATCAGCAGGATGCTACCTGGGAAGAAGTTATGGAGAAGAGTTGAATCAGGTTTCATTGTTTTCATTGGATCAGAGAGACTAAGGGGCGATCAAGGTCTACAAGGTTATGAGGGGATGGAAAGATTTGATAAAGAGCAACGTTCTCCTTAGCTGAAGATTCAGTCACAACGGAACACATGTTCAAAGTGAGGGGTAGGAAGTTTAGGTGGGATGTGAGGCAAAGCTGTATCACTCACAAATTGGTGATGTTCGGGAACACACTGCCTATAATGGTTGTAGAGGCGAGTTGCCTCACATCCTTTAAGTGCATCTGGCTGAGCACCTGGCACGTCATGGCATTCAAGTCCACGGGACAATTTCTGATAATTGGGTAAGGTAGACGGTCAGATGTTACTTACGTGTCACTGCAAGTACTATAAGCCAAACTTCAGCACTGATCCCATATGAAATCCACCATTTCAATTCAAGTAAGACCACACAAGGTACAATAGAAGCAACTGAGATCCTGTTTTAAAGGTGCATGATGAGGATTATTTGAACAATGCACACATTTAGTAAAGATGTTTTGAGAAAAATTAGCATACCAGCTGAACTTCGGTCGATAGTAGCCAGTGGACAACTACAATTGTCTGGAAGTAATAAATTAAAACAACTGGCAATGACTGATAACGTTGAAAATGATACTGTAAGAATCAAACAGAGGTTAAAATGTACCATTACGACACACTATCCCTCCTGCCAATCTTCCTTTATTGTTCGTCACTACACTAGCGCTAAACTGTATTTTTTTACTTGTTTCATTCACATCTCCCCTCATTCCTCTGCCGTGGCCCTTTCTGTCTCATTGGTCGTATTGCAAATAAGTTTTTAATCGCCCAATATTTCTCCTGCCAGAAACGTTAATCTCTGATCGAAAAAGTCCTCTCGTTTCAGATACTGTCAATCTTCATTTCAATTGGAATTGTTCAATTGTTCAACAGTCCTTGAACACTAGCATCCAATCTCCAATCTCGATATCCAAATTCTTCCAACCCGCTGTCTGCCTTCAAATCTGTTCCTCTATTTTCCCAACTCCATGTCTGAATCCCGACCACAAAATGAAAAATAGAAAATACCATTCAAAGCATTGCTAAAATTGTTGTAATACGTTGAGCATGTGATTTGCGGACCCGATAAGCAGACGATGAGCGCAGGTCATGCAATGGAATCCTGCCATTTTAAATTTGACAGGTAATGATACACCAAATATGGAAATCCTCCAGAAATATGACTCAAAAGATAAACATAAGTACAGGGCAGCATGACGGCACAGCAGTTGGTACTGTGGCCTCACTGTGCCACAGGCCAAGGTTCGATTCATGGATTGGGTCACATTGGGTACGTGACTTTACGTTCTCTCCGTGTTTGTGTGAATTTCCTCCGTATGCTCCTGATTCTTCCCAAAGCCATACTGGTTAACTGCATTGGCTATGCTAATATATACCTGAAAAGGCACGACAGTGTAGCTAGGGAGAATTATCACAGAAGCTTCATTCCAATGTTAGTGTAAGTGGCACTGATCAAAAAACTTTAGATACATATAATGTAAAAGCAAGAACTGTAGAATTCACACTAGCATTGGAAAGAGTGGGTTAACACACAAGAAAATCCTATTTGCTTCGTTTTCTCAACACAAAACTCGATAATTTGTATTTATATACATTTACGTAAAAATATCATCAACGTGTGGAACACCTGTGCAAACGTTCTTTCACCCCATTAGAGCATTGCTGCATTACATTTAAGTCAGAAAATAACACAGTAAAATGTTGTGAACACGATTTCCTCTTTATTAGGTTTCCATTTCATTCTTGGCCTTAGACCATCGAATATTCCAACGATACGGGATACAAATGTCCGTGTTTATAAATAAAGACGGAATACCAGCAAATAAATTTCATCAATGTGTGAACAGTAATTGTAAAGAAGTTAACCAGCCTAACAAACAAATGATCGTATATAATTGAAAGATTATTGAAAGATCAGATTAAACCAGTGCAGCCAACATTTCAATTGCCATTCCGTTAATTTAAAGGGATTCGCGAAGGAAAATTTGATATTTAGATGGCAACCTGTAATTTAGAAATTTGCCATCCAATGGTATTGTTTAAGATTTCAAATTGTTTTCCCGTTAAAAAAATAAAACCAAGTATGGAAACCAAAGGAAGTGAGGACACAAATAAATAATTAATCCCTTATAATCTTTTCTGGTACTCAATATTTGGTCACGGATGCCGCACTTGAACTAAATTCTCTCGTCTCTGTTCCACTTCAATGAATTCCTTAATTAATAAATAGCTATTCGTCACAATATAGACGGTGTTATTGCCATAGTAATATTAATATTTCAAGTGTTTTCTGAATCAATTTGGCAAAAGCTAGCAGTACTTTCTAAATAGGTTAATGGAACTGTTGATCATTTAGTTTTCATGCTCAATAATGTTGCAAAGTAATTATCTTATATTTTTCAACTCATATTTTGAAAACTTGTACTTATTTTTATTTAATATGAACACAAGCCGAATGCATGTATATTCTCGTCATTTAAAAACAGTAACATTTACATCACACTGGTGAACAGAAATGCTCGAAAACAATATATATGTAGTGCCCAGAACTCAATGAATTATTTAAATGTGGCCAGATTACAAGACCATGCCATGGAAGAATAGCATCGTGCGCATTATATCTCAGCTCCCCTTTTTGAGACTTTTTGAAAATGGATTTTGAGTCAATTCACCTATAAACAGAAAAAAAAACAGATGGATGGACATATTAACAGACAGATGGACAGATACACAGATATATACTTGAGCAGGCGGAAAGACTGATAGACGGACAGACCTCTAGAGACAGAAAGATAGATAGGCAGACGGACGGGTGGATAAATATTCAGATAGGCAGGTGGACTGCTGGACAAATGGACAGACGGACGGAGTAATGGATATTTAAGCGGGCAGCGAATATTATAATGATTTGTATTACTTTTCTAAGGTGGATAATGTGCTGTAACAACAGAAGGTGATTGAACATTAAGAATACCAGGTGAAATAATTTGCGCTTTTTCGTCAATTCCACGAGGTTTTTCGGAAGTTACTAAAGTAGAGATAAAGAGCTCTTTCCTGGTTCAGCAAATAGAAACCTAAACACAGGATACATTTTGCCAATGAATTTTGCAGTTAATGTGTAGACTGAGTAACCATTCTCGGGATTATAAAACGTCACTGTCCCTGCGTCGTAATTAAGGTATATTCCTACCTTAAGCAGTTGAATTATTCTAACGAAAAGTCCCAATGACCTCGTCGTATAGAATTTACCGCCGATGTTCCACAGCACCACAGCCCAGTATTCTTCTTTTGGTGACATTCTTATCCATTTTTTGGTGCGAAAATTCTGTGCTGATATACCGACAGCCCAGGCACTCCCTCTATCAACCAATATCTCCCAATACTGTCTGCCGCTTTTGAAACCGTCAGTGCACCATATGACGTAGCTTCCAAAATACGGATTTTTGCTTCTAATAGGTTTCTGTGTTTTCTCGACCCATTGAACGCTCAGGCGATCTGCACTTATCAAAAATCGTGGATCTGCCGTCGTCGAATCAAATCTCAGAGCAACTAGAAAAGTAATAATGAAAATAATGAAAAATGAGAAAAGAATGACAACCACTGGAATTGTTTTACGAATTCTTT
The DNA here is from genome assembly GCA_024679065.1 of Sphyrna mokarran. Lineage (NCBI taxonomy): Eukaryota > Metazoa > Chordata > Chondrichthyes > Carcharhiniformes > Carcharhinidae > Sphyrna > Sphyrna mokarran. Next base: position 101,418,853 of record JAGIQG010000009.1, read on the forward strand.
TTGTCTGTTGATGTATTTCGTTCGCGTTATGGACCTATTAATGTTGCGGATTTAAATTTTCAGGTCTGGAGATGTTTCTCATAATGTTTTAACTTTGCGACTTAAATAACATTAACAAAATTGAACAAAATTCAATTAATGTCATTAAAATTGAAAAAAAAAGCTTTAGTCGTATTTTCTGTCTTTAAAAACATTCCTGCTAAATGTTCAACTGTGCGGAGGGGGATGGAGGCAATGTCGTGGTGATCGATGGATTATAGTGATGGTAAGGGTTTCCGGCGGTAAGGCTGCTGCCGGTGGATGAGAGTTGTGGTCGACAATGTGGAAGGGCAGCAGAGGAGGTGGACAGGCAGAGACTCTGGTGTTAATTGGGAGCGGCAGGGAATTGTCCGCAGGTTTGAGAGAAAAGTCTCCAATCGCAGGTCTCAGACGGGAGGGCAGTTAGCGCGATAGTTTCTCGGGATTTCGAAGGGGTTTTAATTATTCTTAGCTATTCTAACCCTTTTCTGCTTAGAGACTGGGACACATGTGGGGGCTCCTCTTTAAATCTAAGTGTCCGTTAATTCGAGGCTGAAGGTGATTAACTATGAAATGTAAATTGCCCTTCCGAAGGCTTTCCACAAGTTTCATTTAACAGAATACTATGTAGAGTAAAAGCACACGGAACTGTATGTAATGTCTTGAGATGGGTAAAATGCTAAGAAACAAAGTTGACATAAATTGGTCTTGATCTATTCGGCAGTAAGTGACTAGTAGGTTTCTGCAGGGGTCTGTGCCAGGATCCTAACTGTACACATTATATTTTAATAATTTGGAAGAGGGGATTGTTTGTATTATTCCAAATTTGCAGATAACGCAAAGTTGAATGGTAGAATGAACTGTGAGAAGAATGCAGAGATGCTTCAGTTGAGTGTGTGGACATATGCACAACAGATGCAATATAATGTGGATGAATATGATGTTATCTGTTTTGGTAGCAATAATGGGAAGACAGATTTTTACTTGAATGGGCGTAAATTGAGAGAAATGGATATTCAGTGAGACCTTGGTGTCCAGGTGCATCCAATGCTGAAAGTAAAAGTGCAGGTACAACAGGCAGTAAAGAAGGCAAATGCTGACCTTTAAAGGATATGAGTATAGGGATAGGAATGCTTTGCTGCAATTTTATAGAGCAGCAATTAAGCCACGCCTGAAGTATTGTGTGCTGGTTTATTGTCCTTACGTGAAGAAGGATGTCCTTGTTACACTTGGAGTACAGTGAATGTTTACTAGGAAGAACCGTGCGATGGCATATGAGCAGACATTAAGTTGGTTAGGATTATGTTCGCTGGAGTTTAGAAGAGTGAGAAGGATTTAATCGAAACTTATAAAATTCCAGCAGGGTTAGACTGTGTAGATTCATAAAGAATTTTTCCATTGGTGAGGGAGCCCAGGACTAGGGGTCATAATTTGAAGATAAGGAGTGAACCTGTTTACACTGAGCTGAGAAGAAATTTCTGTACAAGAGGGTGGCGAATGTGTGGATTTCGCTACCACAGAATGCAGTTGAGGACAAAACGCTATCTTATTTCGAGAAGGAATTAGATATAGCTCTTGGAGCTAAAGGGATCAAGGGAAGGGGGTCAGGACATTCAATTCGGTGATCATCCATGATCAATATGAATGGTGGAGCAGGATCCAAAGGCTTAATGGCCTACTCCTGCTTCTAGTTTGTGTATTTCCATGTTTTCTGGGTAGGTGCCATGCATTCACCAGAAAGCCTCTCGGTAGTATGGCTACCTAGCACCACGAATCGAAAAATGCGCCGATGTGTTTTCACACTGCGTGAATTATTTTCAGAAATCGTGTACGGTTTATTATAATCTGGAATACAGGTCCAGAAGATAAAGAGCATTCAGCAAGATGGGAAGCACTTGGCTTTCCGGTCGGGTAAGCTAAGGCGGATTTCCTTGCAGGATTCCCCCGGAGTATCCGGTGATGGTGATCGATGCTCAGAGGGGTGAATATTCCAGCAGATCTATTGGCATATTGGAAGGATTATTGCATACATCGCCACAGCAAATACATAAGGCAGAGCAGATTCGACAATCTGGCAGTCAGGTGGACAGACTGCAACATATAGAAATGCATAGTGCTTCTTCAATATGGTGTGTGATTAAAAAGAAGCGAATACTTGGAGTTGAGATATGCTAGAATTAATAAATAACAGACTTTGAGGAGGCAACTAATTCTTACGTGTCATTTTCCACTGCGGTGCAGTCAACACAATAGACCGAAGGGAGCAGGATTTATATGGGATATTGTCAGGATTCTCGAAACGGTAGCTAAAAGAGAAGCAATATTTATTCAAATTTAGGCTTCAACAGAGAAGCTACCACTCTGTTGAGAGTAAACTGTAAGCTGTTTAACTATATGAAGATGAAGGAGGGCTATATTTGCAGGAAATTTTCTGCAAGAAAAAATGGAACCTCGCAGCAGTCTGTAGGGAAATTTGAAACTTCCTAATATAGTGTGAGGAAATAACGGCGTCAAGAAAACGTACGAGAGGGAATTCGAGGAATTCTCAAAGAATATGCTTGTTCATCAAAGTATTTTCGGACTCCCGGTAAAGAACGTGCTATTGCGTATAGTTTTCGGCATAAAATTGACAAATAGAACCGTGTTTCAGCAAGAAACATGGTTCTATTTGTTCACTTATTGAACGCGATGCAGTAAAACCCAATTTTTGCTGCTTATCTCCAATTATCGTTAATAACGTGATGGCGATATGCCGACTTGAAGTATTGTGTTCCATCTAGTTTAGACAGATTCAGAGCGCTTTTCGGCAGGGAATCGAGGCTGATGATCGAGCGAAAGTAACCGAAATATGTGATGATTTGTCAATTGGAAGAGAACATCAAGGTGGTGGCGTCGATGTGTGCACACTGACGTATTCCGTCTGAGAACTGAGTTATAAAACTGCTGCCGTGGAGAGATGAGATTAAGCAAAAAACAAAAAATGCTGAAAAAACTCAGCAGATCTGATAGTATCCCTGGACAGAGATTCAGACAAAATTCAGGTTTCGAGTCCAAAATATTTTTTTCAGAACTAGAGAAAAGTCGAAGTGTGGCGAGATTAATCGTGTTAAACGAACGGCAAAGGAAAAGCTGAAGGAGAAGAGATCGGAGAAAGGTTGCAGAGCAGGAGAGAATAACTCACAATAATGTCATCAAACATAATTAAAAATGAAATGGTAACTACAGTATTAACGAATAAACGTAAGCTCTAAAATGGGTTATATTACCAAATTAAAGGTCAGAAATGCCTCAAAGCAAAGTAATCGGAAGTCGTAACAACAGAGAGAGGGCCAGCACTGAAAACAAAAACCAAGGAAAAAGATGTAGATGATCATTGGGAGGGGTACACTGAAACGAGGACACAGTTCATGGTCTGAACTCCTTATAGTGCCTGTCGAGGATAAAGTGCTGTTCATACCGCATTTTGCAGGCTTCACTGTAGTAAGTCGATCACAAAAATGAGTAGGTGAGCAAAATGGTAAAATAATATTAACAAAGAAAATAAGAGCACATGCAGGCCATTTTGCCCTTCGAGCTTCCTCTGCCATTCAATATGATCATAGCTGTATATCAAAAATATTAAACTGACCCGATTCCCTGCCACTCCCGCTCCCCATATCCCTCCATCTCTTCAGCCAAAGAGCTAACTCCGTCTTGAATTGGCATTTATTTCAATATTGTTAGGGTACCGTGTGGCAAGAATTCCATTGAACCGTACTCAGGTAAACGTTGCCTTGATATCAAGAACAATTCCTCTTGACTCAACTCTGCAATTTCGTTTTCCATTTTATTTGTCCAGCGAGGGATTCACGAAATGTGTAGCAGTGAGACGTTGACAGCAGTTTCGAGAAACTGTTATTTTTGGTGTAATTCTGCTAACTGATGTCATCGAGATCTAGCTTTTTTTTCTTTTTGACTAATAACAGCAGTGTAATCAAGTAGCAATTGGATGATTGGATTTGCCGTGTTTTAGACAGGGAATTTCTCAATGATTGTACTGATTACAGCAAAAAAATGGCAATCTTGTGGCTGGACCTGAACTGCTTGACTAAGGGTATGTCTATTTAGACAAAACTGTTCTTATCTACTGGAACCTATTTTCAGGCTCCTTGGCGTTTTCGTATCCAATTCATCCTTGTATAATGTCGGCTAAATCTAGTTTCATGAATACTGGCTTCCCTTCTCGTGGTGTCCAAAAAAGTAAACCGAAATTAATCGCTCACTCAGTACCTCTGGCTGAAGTTGTCTGCAGATGTTCCAGCATTTATTTCTTTTTATGATAAAGATCATCAGATCCATGAAACCTCCTCCATCTTTTAATTCATGGCTGCATTTAGCAAAGCTGCAGCGTTTTGAATTCTTCTCTTAGTAGAGGAGATATTTAACTTTGCCACCAATATGCTTTTCTTTCACCACTCCTTGTGCTGCGCTCTGCCGTAACTCAGAGGTTGACAACTCATTTTTGAGTTGTCCGATGTTGCCGCACTCATGCTTCCAACATCCACCCACCCCACACCTTTCTCCCCCCCACCTTGGTTCCTGATTGGATCAGAGTTATTAACTTGGCTTGAATAAATGGTAGCATGTGAGTTTTATGGGCCACAAGATTGTATATTGTGATTGAAGGTATTTTTGCTGCATTAGATGGTGCATTAGAAAGCCTCGGGGCTTTCCAGATACGAGATCATGGAACTGGTCTTAACTGGTAGCATTATTATGCACGTTAGTAATGCCCCACAATACTAGCGAGATACTGCTAAAGTTTAGTAGGCTCTTATCTCCAAAAGGACTATGAAATTTTCACTCATATGTGCAATGCCATAAGAAAATAAGAACTAAGCGCAGGAGTAGGTCATCTAGCCCCTCGAGCCTACTCCGTCATTCAACAAGGTCATGGCTGATCTTATCGTGGGTAAGATCCACTTTTACCTGCCTGCTCACCTTAATTCCTTTACTGTTCAAAAATATATCTATCCTTGCCTCAAAAACATCCTAGCCTCAACTGCTTCACTGGGCAGGGGATTCCAGACATTCACAGCACTTTGCGTGAAGAAGTTCCTCCTCAACTCAGTGCTACATCTGCTTCCCTTATTTTAAGGTCATGACCCCTAAATCTAATCTCACCTGCCAGTGGAAACAAATCCCCTGCTTCTATCTTACCTATTCCCTTCATATTCTTACATGTTTCTACACCATCTCCCCTCATTCTTCTGCACTCAAATGAGTATAGCCCTAGTCGACTCAGTTTCTCCTCATAAGCCAACCTCTCAAATCCGGAATCAGCCTAATTAATCACCTCTACACTCCCTTCCAGTGTTAGTATATTTTTTCAAGTAAGGCGACTAAAACTGTGTTCCAGGTGTGGCCTCAACAGCGCCGTTTGGAGCTGCAAAATAATGTCGCTTTTTTTTTAAACTCCATCCCTCTAGCAATGAAGGACAACGTTCCATTTGCCTTCTGAATTACCTGCTGCACCTGCAAACCAACTCCTTGTGATTCTTGCACAAGGACACACAAATCCCTCTGCACAACAGCATGCTACAATTTTTTTATCATTTAAATAATAGTCCATTTTGCTGTTATTCCTACCAAAATGGATGAGTTCACACTTATCAACATTGTGTTCCATCTGCCATACTCTCATCCACTCATTCAGACTATTTATATCCCTTTGCAGACTTTCAGCATGTTCTTTACACTACCACTCATCTTAGTGCCATCTGCAAATTTTGACACACGACACTTGTTCCCCAACTCCAAATGATCTATGTAAATTGCAAACAATTGTTGTCCCAACACTGATCTCTGAGACCCACCACTAGTAACTGATTTCCAACCAGATAAACACCCATTTATCCCCACTCTTTGTTTTCTGTTAGTTAACCAATCGTCTATCCATGCTAATGCATTACCAGTAACACCACGCACCTTTATCTTATGTAGTAGGCATTGTCAAATGCCTTTTGGAAATCCAGATACATCACATCCACAGGTTCCTCATTGTCCATTGCACGTGTAATGTTCTCAAATAATTCCATCAAACTGGCCAAACATGTCATCCCCTTCATCAATGCATGCTGTGTCTTACCAATTTATGTGCAAAATGTCTCACTATTTCTTCCTGAATGAAAAATTCAAGCATTTTTCCTACTACAGAAGTTACGCTAACCAGTCTATTTTTACCCACCTTTTCTCTACCTTTTTTAAACAGCGATGTCTCATTTGCTGTTTTCCAATCTCTGGAAAGTACCCCAGATTCCTGCGAATTTTGGCAAATTATCACCTGTGCATTTGTTGTTTCTCCCGCTATCTCTTTTAATATCCTGGGATGTATTCCATCAGGACCAGGAGATTTGTCTACCTTTAGCCCCATTAACTTGCCCAACACAGTCTCTTTCGTGATAATGGTGGTTTCAAGGTCCTCATTTGCCATAGCTTTCCTGTCATTAATTTCTGACATGTTATTTGTGTCTTCCACTGTGAAGACAAAAGCAAAATGCCTCAGCCTTTTTTTTTCAGTTTCAGTTATTACATCCCTCTCCTCATCCTCTAAAGGACCAATGTTTACTTTAGCCACTCTTTTTCGTTTTATATATTTGTAGAAACTTTTGCTATCTTATTTTATATTCTGAACTAGTTTATTTCCATAATCCATCTTATTTTTCTTTATTTTTCGTGGTTTTCTGTTGACCTTTAAAGGTTTCCCCATCCTCTAGGTTCCCACTGATCCTTGTCACTTTGTATGCATTTTCTTTCAATTTGATACCTTCCTTTATTTTCTTAGCTATCCATGGCTAATTATCTCCTTTTCTGCAACCCTTCCTTATAGCTGGCATATAAGTTTGCTGAGCACAGTGAAAAATCGCTTTGAAAGTCATCCACTGTTCCTCAATGGCCTCACTATAAAGATTTTTTTTCCCAGTCTACCTTAGCCAATGCCTCGCTCATCCCTTTGTAGTTTCCTCTGTTTAAGCATTGGTTTAAGTACAGTTTCATTTGTTTAAGCACTTCGTTTAAGTGTATTGGTAAAATCCAACACACTGGTATTGGATTCTACCTTCTCACTCTCCATCTGTATTTTAAATTCAACCATACTGTGATCGCTTCTCTCGAGCCGATTCCTGACTGCAAGATCACTAATTATTCCTGTCTCATTACACAGGACCAGATCTAGGATAGTTTGCTTCCTTGTAGAGTCTATTACATGCTGTTCGAGGAAGCTATCGCAGATACATTCCAGGAACTCTTCCTGAAGGCTGCCTTGACCGGCCTGCTTTGACAAATTGATATGTAGATTTAAATCCCCCATTATAACTGCTGTACCGTTTTAACACGCAACAATTGTTTAGTCATGTAAATATGCATTTGCAGCAGATAAATTGGGAGTACAATATCAATTAGGTTCTGCCCTTTTGTTGATTCTTACACCATCTGTTTTCGATATATCCTAGTGAGGTCACAGCTAGCTGAAAATCCCCTAGTCGCTACACTCCGTCGCCTGTTCAGGCATGGTCGAAGCATTTCATCAGTACATTTTTCGGACTGTGGGAGGATACCCACACGGATATGGAGAGAACATAAAGAGTCTGCACAAAGAGTGACCCAAGCCAGGAATCAAACCTGGGTCTCTGGCGATGTGAGGCAGCAGTATTAAACACTGTGACACATTGGAATTATACAAAACATTTAAAAATTCTGAATTGCCATTAAACTTTAGCAGTTATATCGATTCCTAAAGCTAATGCAGAAGAAATTGATAAAATACTAACAAGAATGAAATATTTTGATTGCAAAAAGAAAATAGAAAGCTTGTGATCGTTCTTTTTTTAAAAAAATCACAAGTTTAAGGAACGTTTCAGTAATAATGTTTAAAATCATGAGTGTTTTGGACACAGTATGTAAGAAACGAATTCGAATGCCAGATGCGTTGGGAAATGCGAGGACACATTATTTTGGCAACTGTTAAATAAGAGCCATACAGGTGAATAAATCTCTCTCGTGATTTATTATATTCTGGTATGCGCTGACTGAAAGGGGGTATGGGGATTTTTCATTTACATCGTAGGGGATAATCATTTTTAAATTGAACATTTTGCAACATATTTGCAAAATCATGAATATGCAATTGGTGGAATCGTTCTTTCAATGATGATACAAAGGAAATAGAAGAATGTGGATTCACTCAGTGTCGCATTATTTTCTATATCCAGTGAGTTCCTGAAATATATTTCTTTTTATCTTTTACCCGGTTTCTGCTGAATAAATGCAATTTACCGTATGCCGAAAATACATAGAATAGTATTAAATTACGTGCAATAAAAACACATTTCCCTCTAAATTTTAATTATTTAAATCAATATGCATTCTTTGTTTCGTGATTTTTTTGCATTTTAATGTATTTGATTTAATTCACGTGCGTACGCAATCTAAAGATTATGTTCAGTAAAAGAAAACTAAAGAAAGATAGCAGTCCTTTTAACTTGCAAAATAAGAAGAGGAATAAAATCAGGAGCAGGATGTCACCTAATGTTTTACAGGCGTGGAAATATCATGACAGTGAAAAGGAAACATTTAAACAGTCTGAATATTGAGGTTGAAATGGTAAATTTCAGTTACTTTTTGCAGAGTGGTGTGGCAAGGCAAACAATTACAAGGATGTATGCAATGTGTGTTATTCCTGGGCTAGCAGCCATCACTGCATTTGAGTAGTATATACGAAGGTGAAGTAAAGTTGAGATAAATTTGTATTCAATAGAGCCGAACGAAGCAGATTCAACATAGATTTTGAACATGAACAAACAATTCAGGCAATAGTCTATGCATGAGATAACTTTTAGAAGTGACCAAGGCGGGTCTGGGTTGAAGCTAGGCAAGCATGGAGTGATAGTTAAGATATTGAATTATATCCAACACATCAGATATTGAGTCTGGGACTCATTTTGACCAACCATCTTTTTAAAGATTCCTCACCTAATAGCTGTTTTGATTTTATGTTATGTTCTCATGCAGCTACAAGAGAAAAAAGAAACAACTACATTGCAGTTGCTAAGTTACATATAGTGTTTGAAAATATTTACCTTTCAACCATTTTACTGTCTCGAAATCTGAAACAAAGTAAGAGTTCTGTTGAATTTGCATCTAAGCAGAGGTGTGGAACAAATGGATCATTTGGAGAGAATTTTGGGCCATAGTATTATAACAGTTTATGTTAGCTATGGAAACCGTCAAGGAGAAAAAAGGTAAATATCATATGGATGAATAATTGGGCACTTGTGCGAATTTCATTGGGTTGGAATTATATCGGCGCCAGTATAATGCACGGAGTGTTGGAGATTCAGGTGGGAAGCTGAACAGACGGAACAATTCTCCCAACAACTCAACACTTTTGGGAGAATTGCGGCTGTTATTTTCCAAAGAGACCAGACAAAACCTCTTCAATTTATCATCATGATTGAACAATTCTTGGAAAATTTTACAACTTAGCATCTCAAGTATGCTTATGTTAACACTGCAATGACAGAACTGTGAAAATTCCCTTGTCATCATTAAATGCTCGGTGAATCAGACCTATTCGCTCCAAAGCACCTGAAATCAGTGAGTTGAGCGGGAACCCGGCATGCATACGTTGCTGGTAGATCGCGGAAAAGGCCTCCCAGCATCCAGATGATGCCATCCAACCTCTCAGACATCGCTGGCCGCCACAAATATCTCGCACACGTTGCTGGCCTTATCACTGGCTCCCACACCTCCCACCCCACCTCCCCACTCCACAAAACACATGGCTGGTCTCATGGACGGCCCCCACACAACTGCCTACAGAGACAATGCTGGCTTTATCGCTGGCCCCACAACGACCCCCCACCCCCACCCCCGCATAGACATCACTTGCCTCAGGACTGACCTCTACATCCCTCCCACACACATCACTTGCTTCATCGCTAACTCCAACCCCTTCCCCACAGAGACATTGGTGGTCTCAGCACTGGCCCCCACAAGCCCCAGCACTGGCACCCACAAGCTACCCCCAACCCCCACACACACATCGCTGGCATCATTGCTGGCTCCACAAAACCACCCACCCCACTCCCGCTGCCTCAAAGAGACATCTCTAGCTCATTTCTGGCCCCATAACCTCTCACAGCAACATCGCTGGCCTCAATGATGATCCCCACAGCCCTCCTTCCCCCTCCCCCGCTCCCTCCCCACCCCCGCAGAGACATTGCTGGTTTCATTGTTGACATCATCTGCCACCCACCCACCCTCGTCATCCCAGACACACAGACATGATGCCCGCTTGCCTTATGTTCCTTGGATCTGAATAATGTGGATATGCAATCTCTCCATCCCATAAGCATATTTTCCTTATTCCTGTCCTGCAGCGATATAGCGTTGTGCCGAAATACACAACCCCAGCTTGTGATCATTCCCTCTCTTGCATATTGCACCATCCTCGCCAGCAACCTCCACCTCTCCCCAGCACCCCCCGAACACAGCAGCTAATCGATTCGGTGCCCTGAGTATTTCACCCCCAGCTCCCCCACCACCTCCCCCTGCCCCTGGAGCCCCGGGCTTAACAGCCTATTGAATGGCAGCCAATCAGCATAATGAGGGGTGAATGATTCATGCTTCTGAATGCCTGTCCTACTTTCCCGAACATTCACCAGATCCTTAATGTAAGGGCCTCCTCGACCCTTCCCTTGGCCAGAAAACATGTCCCCTCAACTCTTATATCTACGTGGGTCAGGGCGGCAGCGTGCATTCAGAGAACAGGTAGGAATCAGACGTGAATTGCACCAGGGCAGGATCAGAGAATGCACAACAGAGAGACATCATTATCCGCCAGCCTTCATCCAAGACTCAGAACCATTGCCAGCACAAACACATTAATAGGGTAGGTTGTTTCTGAGGGGGGGGGGGGGAATGATCGGATGAGAGGAGCAGGGGAAGGATGATGTGTTGATTTGATGACCCAAGTTGGTTTGGGGGGGGGGGGGGGGGGGGGAATAGCAGCAACACTTTCTCCTGGGGTGTGGCAGAAGTCTGTTGGTTGCATCCACCCACACCACCACCCTCACCCCTTCCCTTCCCCCCTCTCGGTGCACAGCAGTAGCTAGATGAAGCGATTTACAATCAAGATATTTCTCACTGATCTTCCTTATCGGACAACTGCCATTGTCGCCCGCCATCTTTCCTCCGTCTCTTCATGTGGTGGGACACCCACCTCACCCCCTCACTCCTCCTCCTTCTGCTCCAGCTGGCCTCCGTGCTGCGGGTGACAATAAATGAAAACGATACATGAAGCACACACAATGTCATAATGGAAGGCCTCCACTCGGCCATCCAAGCAGCGGATCTGCACATTCAGCAGGCCAAAGCACCGCTCAACAATGGACCAGGTGACTACTTGGGCCTCGTTGTAGTGGGTTGTCACCTTGGTCTGGGGACTCCGCACATACATCATCAGCTATGTCCTTAGCGGGTAACCCTTGTCACCCTGTAGCCTGCGTGGGAGCCTGGGCTCAGTTGCTTCACGGAGCTAGGGACCCGGATTCGATTTCCGACTTGGGTCATTGTTTGTGTGGAGTTCGCATATTCTCCCCATGTGTGCATGGGTTTCCTCCCACTGTCCAAAGATGTGTTGGTTAGATTGATTGGCCATGTTAAATTGTCCTTCAGTGTCAGGCAGACTTGCTAGAATGAGTGCATAAAGGTAGGACCGGATGCGGTTGTGGTCCATACAGACTGGAAGGGCCGAACAGCCTCTCTGTGCATTTTCGCATTCTATGATCTCAGACTCATCCCAACTTCCTGCCTGTTCCTCGTAGACCTTTATCACCCTAACAATTAAAAATACATCTGCCCTTTTTGTTTAATTTTTTTGTCCCACTGATTTTGATAATGATGTCCTTGACTTCGTTGAAATATCCCATAAACCTCTAAAACTCCGGACTGAAATATTGCACAAGGCCAGTGGGAACGGGCAGCCAATCTAATACTGCCACCTCAGGAGACAAATTTCTATCTTCTCAAAAAAAATTGGATGCAACATAATGGAAATTCGAACAGTTAGCAGTGTCCGAATATTTTTGTTTTGCCACTAGTTAAATTTGTAGTTGAATTAGGCCAGTTATCTTCACCTTATTTTCCTTGGTACACGGCAACCAAAGCGCCGTTTTGTACTCAGCACCGCAGATCTAATTTGTTCAGACCTCACTCAGCTGGATCTCAGGTCATTTATCAGTGTGAAAGTACTAAATCAATATTGAAAATGTAACGAAAAGTGCCATTCTTTCGTGGTTTCGTCAGTAGATGCGGAAAATGGAAAACCCGTGTTTCAAAAAGCAGTAGTTTTAACATTATCCAATGCGAATGGACAAAACATATTTCCAGATCGCTGGACTCTTCCCCCTGTCTTCAATGTAATTGCTGTCAATTACAATCGGGTCCGATCTTCAATGAACGCACGACTCCATACCTTCCATACAGTTTGACATTATGGTAAAAGTCAACGCTACAATTTAGCGAGTATAAAATGTATGAAAAATCCGCTAACAAGGCTCCGTTATTTCCATGCCGATACTGTGGAAAGTTAAACGTGCAACTAATTATGTAAATAAATCAATGCTGGTGATCCACGCTGAAGAACAGCAGGAGAAATCCGGGGCCGGGTACAAAAAGGTGACGAAGGAAATTTCCAAGACACATTGCACAAAGAAGTTGCAAAATGCAGCAATATAACTTAGACACCGTGTAGATGACCAAACGTTTTTGGGTCCTTGTGAATTCTGCTGTGGTTCTCCCTCCAAACAAAAGTCCTTATATCGCCACCTTCTCTATTCGCACGGCGAAATGAGTCGATGCACGCAATGATGGTTGACATCAAATGTTGACTGGAATGGTAATATAAAATCCCGCTGTATAAGTGAGCATATGTTATGTTTTCGTTATGGTACATATGTGCGCACAAGTAGATGAAAATTTTCATTAAGTCGGTCTAAATTTTTTTGCGGCATGATTCAAATGCATATCATTGTGTTGTGATCATTCATTGATTAGCGATTTTAATTCCAGTTTTGGAACTAGTTTATGTGATAGTCTGTCCTACGCTGCGCATACATATGGCCCAAAAAGTGGCAAATAGTTATTTACCTGTTAAACCACTACAAGCGCGTAGCTTTGCCTTCAGATCGCTGATTTCTGGAATCACGGATGAATGAAAAGCGGTTTAATTTTCGAGCACTGGATTATGCCTAATATTTTAAAGTCAGAGAAATAAAAATCTAGAGCTAACAAAAATAAGTAAGTTATAAGTTTGTTTATATATGTATATATACATATATAGTTACATAATTTCATTTATATAAATATACCATGAAATGCTGTCCTCTTTAAATCAATGCAAATGGAAAGAAATATGTTATAAATTCCAACTTAGTTTAAATAATGTACAAAACAAGTTACAAATACATTTTTAAATCATATAAAATACCTGATTATGGGTTGACTGATTTTCTTAGACATCTTCTGGTTGGTGGTAACCCTACCTGGTATTTAACTACAACCCCAACAAGCATCCCGACAAGCAATGGCATTGGGTACAGCATATGAGCGACTATGTTCAGGGTGATGAGTGTCTTTCCCTGAAAGATGATTTATGAACAAATTTGTTTAGTTTTTACAATAATCCAACAGTATTCTCAGGTATTAGTGGTGCGAATTCAATAGTTTTTCAAACCAAGTATTACATCTTCTAGGCTGGTGGGTGTTTTACACGGAATGATTTCCCCGTACGATCACTAATAACCGACTATTCTCAATCTTAACTACGGAGATGCTATATTGAGTTTGAGGTGGATTTTGAGAGGACCAATACGAAGAAAAACCATTCTAGCTATCCTCACCTTCTGCTTGTACACAATTATCTCTCCATGTAGGAATGTTGTCCTCATTTCACACTTGAGTAACCGCCATTGTGTTGTTGGCACCAACGTGTTATGTGGACAGATTTGTCAATTCAAAACTGAACATTCAATAGACATGTATATCATCAGCAATAAGAGTTAAATAAAAATCCAGACTTCATTTTCATTGTCCCACACTCGGCAAGGACCATCAAGCCAGAAGACAAACACTGATTGCCTGAGAAATTTCGAAAAGCATACCTGGAACAGCATCAGCCGAAGTTAATAATATTTGCCAGTCTTGCAGCGCTACGACACAGGACTGGATTAATGCGTTAAAAGCGAATTCTTTTGCAGCGATAAACAACCCTACATCCAAACCCACAACGTTTCTCCCGTTCTGTGAAATTAAATTGTACAAACCGGTGGAGGAAGCATCATGAACACGCCAACTCTCAACGATGACTGAGCATAACATGTGGATGCAACATAGAAGCCTGAAGCAATTACAACAATCTTCAGTGGGAATTTCCAAGTGCATCTATCTCAGCCTTCTACTGAGGGGTCACCATCACAGCGTTCAGACAATTTTATTCAAAACAACAAACAACTGTTGATCTCACTGAGTACGATGAAAACGATGAGTCGTGTCAATATTCTGGCTATACTGCTGAAGAACAATGTTCCAGAACTATTCGTCCCTCTACTCAAAGTATCCTAGAGTGGCAAGCACACTGGTAGCTATCCAAGAAAGTGGATATTTTATTTTCAGAAATGTCATAGTTACAAATGGGAGGATAACTTCAATCCGACCAATTACCACAGCAGTCACAAAGAAAGTGATGAGAGGTGCAGTCGACAACGCTGCAAACTGGCAATCGTCCACTAATCAACATGGATCATTCAATTCCAAACGCTACTTCAGCCTTGGTGCATATACGCGCTCAGGAGATAAATTGTAGAAGTGAAGAGAGATTTACTGCTACTGAAATCAAGATAGAGTTGAAGTAATGTTGTGTCAAGGAGTAGATGAAATCATTATGATCAGGGGGGAAAGCTCACCGCTGGCTAGAGTCCTCTCTAACACAGATGAATATGGTGTTGTTCTTTTGTCAGATCCGCTAACTGCTTGGCCACTGCTGTAAAAAAATCCGTAGTGAGGCGCTCAGAACTGAAACATTTGTTACCTCTAGACTTGGCTATTCTAGGCACTGCTAGTCTTTTAAATTCTAGTTTGTATAAACGTGAGTCCATTCGAGTCTCTAACTCACAAATGTTCATCTGTTAAACTGTAAGTTGCAGTGAAGCACGTTTTGACTTCGACTTTTATTATTGCTGTCATGCTGTCCATAGATACCCATGCTCCTCTATATGTATAATATCCTCTCTGTGTAATTATTTGTCCTGAACATTTTCTATATCAGTTCCTCCAATGTTTATTGTCTTACCTTCAACTGCCGAGGCCCTGAGGTCTGGAGAGCCCTCACCACACCTTTCCACCAATTAAAGTCGTTCACTTCGTTTTAAGACACGCCTGAAAACCAATTCTTTTGTCGATTGATGTAGTTCTAAGTAATAATTACTTATGCAACACACATGCAACGCACCTTCGGATGCTTTGCTCCGTGAGAGTGTTAATATAAATTAAGTTATTCTTTCTTCATCGGGCAAATTTTTCTCTTGATTTCCTTCTGCATTATATTAAAACACCTCCTCCACGACTCGAAATATTGCTATTCACCTTTCCAATTCGTACGAACTAAATAGTCAAAGATGTCCTCGTATTATTAGCAGGACCGCCGCACATGCTTCAGAATACTTTCGCATTTTCATCAGAAAGGTGGAGTAGAGATATTGGAAAGCTAACAGGTGGTCGTGGCTTAACGGCATTGTCACGGGCCTCGTAATTTTGAGGTCGAATGCAATTCTCCGGGGGCTTGGATTCTAGTCCCACAACAACAAGTATTGAAATTGTAATTAAACAGGAATGTGGAGTTGAAAACCTAATGATGACAGTGAAGCCGTTATCATATGCATTTTTAAAGCATTTGGAGGACCTGCTGTTCACGTCTAATCTGACTGACTCTAGAGGCAGACTAATGTAGTTGAATGTACCAACTTCAGTTGAAGGGAAATTGGCGGTTGGCTGTAAGTGCAAGCACAACCAGCGGATCTCAGATTTCTTTTTTTTTTGAGTAGTCCTAAGATGTTACCATTGACTTAAGCAGCGGCGCAGTGCCACAGTTGTTAACTGTGCCTCACGTCGCTAAGAACCCGGATTCAAATCCGGCTTGGGTCACTGTCGGTGCGAAGTCTGCATGCTGTTCGTGCGTCTACGTGGGTTTCCTCCAGGTGCTCCGGTTTCCTTCCACATTCCAAAAGATGTGTTAGTTAGGTGCATTGACCATGATAAATTCTCCATCAGTGAAACCAAACAGGCGCCGGACTTCGTTACAGTGCTAATGTAACTTGTGACTAGTGAATAAACTTTACTAGAAAATATGCGGAAGACGACTACCAAGGGCCGATTTGGAAGTGCGGATAATCCTATTGGACCAGCTAATAAGTCAAATATGCTTGTTCACCTGTGTCTTTGCTGAGTAGTTGTCTCACTACAAGAAAAAGAAATATAAATTCAAACATTGCAAATGCTTATGGCCTGTTTTCTGTTTTTTTTCGTCTTTGAATTATAAACTTTATAGACATTTGCTAACAGAACAGCGCTTCAAGGCGCTGAGGTACACGATAGCAATACTGTTCGAAACATATTGAAAGACAACTAGGTCTCAATGGGCAGCTGTCCAAAAGAAATTCTGTACTTCTCATTTCCGTTAATATTTGCTTGTCTCGTTGTTTGCCGATTCATAACATTTACACTGATCTAGGAGAGTTCCAATCCGTTAGACAGATGTAGAATAGACTTTCTCTAAATGAACATCATTCAATGCAGTGCACAAATGTGTTCTGATATTTTTTTCATATTTCACAGAGCTCGAATATGTATGTAGGATCATAGTAAGGTATGTTAGTAGTATTTGTATCATAAAAATAACTAATCGAGAGTTAACATTCCATTCTAAGTTGCATGCAACTTCTTTTTCATTCTCTATAAGCAGGAAACATCCTCGGGTATATTAATAGAGGTCTCTAATCCTATGAGTTGGATTAATAATGCAGACGTAAAGAATGTATCTCACACTTTGTAACTCCAAACTATGATAGTCAAAATAAAATCCAATAACATATTCAGCAGGAACATCTTCATTCAGAGAGAAATTAAAATTTAGAGCTGGCCAACACAAGAAGTGCGTGAGGCAAACATCACAGAAACATTTATGTACAGGAGGGAGGAATTAGTAGAAGGTATACAGACAAAAAAGGATGAGAGGGACCTGATGTGGAACACAAACACTGGAAACGAAGAGTCAATCCTAACAGTCCGGCCTGTAGTATCATTCTTTGTATTTCTATATCACTTGATTCTCATCCTCGACTGTTAATTTAAATCAATTTCAATATAGCTACTCACGTCCTGTTTCTATGTTAAATTGAAATCGAAACAAAAACGGTTCTACAGTTGCGGCTGATGAATGGAGCAGTAAATAAGAAAGATACTGAAATGTTATAGTAATCGATGCACGACTTAATGCAGAGGATCTAAATTATATTACTGAAAAAAATATTAAATGACAATTCATTGTAAACGCGGGTTGCCTTCTTTCGAAAATAGTGTAAAATAAATTACACGTAAAGCCATCGATTTCCAGTAATGAAAACTAAATTAGTCATAAATTGCAAAAAACTACTTACTGCTCATTAGAACCAATTTTTTGCAATCTAAAAATGAGATAGTGTAAATAGGCTCGAATCGTAAAGCACTTTCAAATCAATAGGAAAATCCTAATAAGAAATTCCATCTAGTCACGCGGTTAATAAACAGAAATTTCGAGAGAGTAAGTAAGAAAGTCACTCATTAATGAGAAATGAAAAAAATGAGTTGTATTTATGATTATATTAATTTAGATTTAGCCTGAAAAGCGCAGATTATTTGGAATAAACATGCTGACAATCGAATGATTTATCCGCCCATTATACTTCACGTAACAGTTTCGTTTCCGTTCATGTGCTGGCAATGTTTTTTGACTGGCACTACAAACTTTGGTAGTGTTTGAGTGCAATGTCGTCCCTTCGCTACCCATTGCCTTTCTCTGATTTTCTGCATCAGGCAATCGGTTTGCAAATTGTATCTTTAATCCAAGGATGTAAAGAGGAAACGAAAACGTGTGATCTGGGGAAATGGTGCAACTGAAAATCGTGGTCAATGAAAAGACATTTAAATGAAGTGGCAACCGCAATATACCAGCGGCATTAATACATCCAAAATCACATGTGCAGTTTAGTAGAGCTATGTTTTCTCTTAGTATTACTAAATCATTACTAAACTAATATTTTTCCTTTCAATTAAAGGGCTCCAATTCATAATTCATACCAGCACAGTCCATATTCAACACTCCTGCAAAGAATACACAATGAACAGAGTAATCAACAAAGCGTTATTTCGATACCACAGGGATGTTTATTTTTTCTCTCGAATCATACTTATCTACTCATTAGACACACGCAAGGGGAGATAATCTTGAGAATATTCTTCCTGTGTAAAACATTTCTTACTCTGCTGCATCTATGGGCAGCAGCCAGTTCTAGGGTGGCCAGTCCTGCTAATTTACTGCCTCTTAAACATCTGTTCACTTGCCAGACCCCAACTTTTTTTTTCTGGATGATTGCAACATTATGGTTTTAATTGAATTCTTCCTGATATGTAGTGCAACATTTTGCCTGAATTAAGTTTCATTGATATTATACACAAAGATTGATAGATTGGTTAATAATGAAGGTCAGAAATTACAGGAAGATAGAAATGTGGGAATATTATATCATGATGAAAACGTAGTCCGGGCTGAAAGGAAAGCATAACATATTGTGGATAATTACAGTACTGAAGATGGAGTATCAGTGTCAAGGAACGGACCCATTTGTTTAGAGCTACAAAAATTGAGACAGGATGGCCGTTCTGGGTGTGTTCTATGAGATACCAACTTCTGGGAGATACTGCAGGTTCTCAAGGAGGTGGATCAGCGTTGCCTTCTCAGTGGCAGTTATGAATAGCAATGAACTCTGGCCTAGACAGTGACACCCACATCCTGTGAAAAAAATTAGCAACAATAAAACATTTCATTGTATTGGACTCTAACTCATAACATTACTGAAGAAGGCCTTTCGGGCCATCTTGCCCATGCAAGCAGTTGAGGAATTTAGTCTGCCAACCACGCATTGCATCCCAATAGCCGTGCAATTTTTTCCTTCAGAACTGCTCATCCTATTCAAAGTACTGATCTTCTCTACTTCCACACCTTTGCAGGAACCATCTTGCAGGTCATTGCCACTCTTTGCATAGAAATTTTCTTCTTCACATTTCACAGTAGGCCTCAGCAAAACTCAAACAATGATGAGACCGCGGTCAGGAAAGGGAACCTTGTGAACTGGTGCGACGACAATAAATTCCCACTCAAAGTTAACAAAACGAAGGAGAAAAAAATGAAGTCAACCAAACAAAGAAAGGACATGCCATAGTCTACATCAACGGGGCCTAAGTAGAAATTTTCAAGAGTTTCAGGCTTCTAGGTATCAGATCCCCAACAACCTGTCCTGGTCCTTACAAGCTGACGAAATAGTTAAGAAAGCCCACCAATGCCTCTAGTTTCTCAGGGGCCCCCCTGAGAAACACAAAGATTGATAGATTGTGGCATGCCACCTAAGGTTCTTGCCGTCTTTTACAGATGCGCCATAGAAAGCATGTTTCTGGCTGTATCACACTTTGATATGGCTCCTGTTCAGTCCAAGAACGCAAAACAAAGCTGCAAAGGGTCGTGAAAGAAGCCCAGTCCATCTTGCAAACCAGTCCCCCATCCATTCACTTTGCCCGCACTTCCTGCTGCCTCGGAAAAGTGGTCAGCATAAGCAAGGTCTCCACGCACACTGGACATACTCTCTTCCACCTTCTTCCATCAGGAAAAAGGCACAAAAGTCTGAGGACCTGTCCCAACCGACTCAAGAACATTTTTCCCTGCTGTCATCAGACTTCAGAATGAACATACCTTGTATTAACTTGATCTTTCTCTACATCCTATCAATGATTATAATACTACATTCTGCAATCTCTCTTCGCTATGAACGGTATGCTTTATCAGTATAGCACAAGAAACAAAAGCTTTCACTGTATATTGATACATATGGCAATAATAAATCAAACAAAATCAAATCAAAAAATTGTGTTCCTAGCTCTCCTACCACCAGTGTGATTTTTATTGCCCACAAATGTCTGCTATCAAAATTCTTGTAGCTTTCTTTTCAAAGAAGTTAAGTAAGCGTTTCATTCATACAAACGAAATCAAATTTTAAAAAAAGCCACTCCGCGAATCGTATATTGAAAGAAACATGTCAAAAATGATTATTCATTATTACCCTACAGAAAGTGTGTACCATAAAATGAAAAAAAATCCAATTCCGTTAAATGCTTCAAAATAATATTACAATATAAATACTTGACATCATTCTGTGGAATATAATTTCAGATGTGTGTACCTTTGTACTTGTCTTCCCGCTGCCTTGCTGTTCCTAAAACGGTTAAGTGATCATGAACCCTCTATTTCTATTCTGCATTTGTCATAGAACATCGGTTGAATTTATATTTAGAACACAAGAGTTGTGATTGTAATGCTGCTCTTCTCGATGCAGAAGCTTTATGTGCTTTCGTAAAAATGTGAATTCACTTTCCCTGTGCTGTATTACCATTTCCTTGGAAAGCTATTGCCTTAAGACAACAATAAAGCAAATGACAATCTTACTTAATACATATTCGCTGACCAGTGTCCGGAGCATTGGGAACTTCTTCAGCCGACCAAGTACAAATGGAAGTTGTTATATTCGGAGACGATTTCCTATGATGGAACATATTCAATTCTAGATGTTCTTTCCTCTATTTCCTGTCCCATTTTATTCAAATTGATTATTCAGTTTTCCATTTACTCACCCATTTCTTTCACTGTTTCTTTTAATGATCCTAATTCTGAAATGATAGATTGTCTCAGGGTGAAAAATTCGATATGATTAACTGAAACAATCATGTTTTTCTTCCTTTAGGTAACATGCATAATGTTATTCTAGCAAAAACTTACACTTCAGGTACCTTATCGGAAATACGTACACTTCCTCTAGTGAACATAACAGAGTGATAGCGAGGGGGCAGTGGGAAAATCACCAACATCTTTGGAGACATGAGCAGATGTGTTGCGGAAGAAAACGCAGAGAAACAGAGAGAGCAAGAAACAGATGTCAGGGGCAGAGAGTCGATATGACTTTGTGTTTTTGAAAAGCAAGTTGTAAAGTAGGGGGATATTAGGTAATTGTGAATATGATTTTGTTATTCAAAATGCAAAATGACTAATGCAAAATCAATGGCCATGAAACTTAAATATTGCCTAAACAGCCTTCTAGTCTGCTTTGAATTTGACCTACGCAAGGCACGTTGGAACCACTCAACTACAGACATAAAGCAAAATGGAAGTCTTTCATATATGAGTATTCTTTTGTGCGTCACGATTGTCAAATATTATTGTGAATCTGGTTCCATATTTCTCTGTATTTAAGCTTGACAATGGTCAGCTTTGCTGAAATACTGACATGCAGCCAAGACAGCAAACAAATCGCCATTAAAGACAGGGGGCACTGCTCCACAAACAATACCGAATTCGAAGAGTCTTAGAAGTTTCTACACGTGCTTCCTAGGCATTGTTCTTCATCAAGGTATCGGTAACGTGGCTCAAACGTATGATCTATGCATTGAGCAACAACACTTGGCCTGATGCCCAATGGCACTCACCTCCCCTTTAAGCACCTTGCATGACGTTCTTCCTTAATTTTTGTCTTGACTGAGGTCAGTCTCACGTTTCCCAGTTCCCACTAAAAACAATGGCATGTTTCTTTCAAGTCTTTTGTAGGCCTGGTTCAGACATTGACAGGACATTCAACTTATTCCAATTGATTCCCTTCAACAGGTTCTACTCGTTAGGGCTGGATAGTTACCTTGTGTGTAGGGGAATGTCTGCAGTCTGATCATTCAGTGCACTTGCAATATGGCCCCACAATGCAATCGCTTTCCGCTTCCCCAGTGTAGGCTTTTTATCATCGTTTAGGGTTTTATTGAAATATGTCATGGTTTCTCTTGGTAAACAGTTCATCATACTAACGATTTGCTGTTTTGGTGTCCACTTCGATTTTCACTCATTGTCTACCCATCACGGATAATAACGGTTTGTTGCACCTGCAATGTTCAGTATGACCAGTGACAGCGCGTCACCTGACTTCAATCTCACCCTGTTTCACATAATTAGTACATTCCGTGGATCATTTTTCACTGCTTTTCCATTTGCTAAGCTTGATTCTTGCTTTTAATCATTCTTGTTAGGAAGTTTTCTTTTCTGGATGTGTTCCTCTTCAGCTAGAAACAGCGACACATAGATAGATAGAGAAAGAGAGAAGAGCAGACACCAACTTACTTCGGATGACAGCAACAACCATATGATTTTAACTGAATGTTTCCTGTGATGTGGTGCAACATTTTGCCTGTATAAAGATTTATTGATTTTATACACCAAGATTGTTAGATGGGTTAGGAGTGAAGAAGTTCAGAAGTCACAAGACGATATTAATTGAGAGTTTAACTAAAAGAAAGTCACTCCATCGATCGTACATAGGAAACAAACTAAAGCATAACAAGTTGAAAGTGATAGTTCATTGCTATTCCACAGAAGGTGGGTACGACATCACGGAAAGTAACATATGTTACGTCTATTGTAGTAACAAATTGCAGCTCAGATACATGATCGGAAATATACGCATTGGCTGTCGAGAACACGAAAGAGTGAGAGAGAGAGAAAGACAGAGAGAGGAAGCGACGGGAACATCACCGGTCTCATTGGAGACATTAGCAGATGCGTTGCAGAAGGAAACATAGAGTGAGCAAGAAACAGGTGTCGGGAGAAGAGAGTCGAAATTTCTTTGCATTTTTGAAAAGCAAATGTGAAGTAGAGTGGCATTAGTAATACGGAATATGATTTTGTTAATCAAAAAAAAAACCTTTGAGTGTAAAAACAATGATCATGAAACTTAGATATTGCCCCAGGAGAACTTGGCGCCTGTTCAGAAGAAAACTGATTCACCAATAATTAAAAATATATTCATTTCAAACTAAGACCAGTCCGTAATTTGGAGGGTAATTTCCAGTAGTTGTTCCCATGTGTCTGCTCCCATTATCCCACCAGATGGTAATAATCAATGGATTGGAAGCTGCACAAGGAGCCTGGATATGTTCCTATCGCTGCAGGTGACACAAGGCTGCCACTGATCGCCAGCGGTGAAGAGAATAAACATTTGTCGATGGGATGTCAATCAATAGGGCTGCATTATGTTGGATGATATCAAGCTGATTGTTGTGGAGCTTCACACATCCAAACAAATGGCGAGTATTCCACCAGAGTCCTAACTTGTGCTTTGTAGATTGTGTGCAGATTTTAGTGTGTTATTCGCCGCAGAAATCTTGGCCTCCTAACTGTTACTTTTAGCCACAGTATTACATGACAATTCCAGCTAGGTTTCTGATCAATGCAGATGCACCTGCTCTGATAGTATGAGATTTAGTGGTGGTAAAGTCATTGAGCGTCAAGGAGCAACGTTTGGATTCTCTTCTGGAAATGGTCATTGCATAGTATTTGAAAGGCATGAACGTCACTTGCCACTTGTCAGTCCATGTCTGGATATTGCCTTGCTATGTTTGGACATGGGCTGCTCCAATGTCTGAGAAGTTGACAGTGGCACTGAACACAGAGCAATCATCAGAAAAACACCCAACTTCCGAACTTACGATGGAAGGAACATCATTGATAAGAATTGAAGAACGTTTGGTTGAGGGCACAATTCTAATAAACTTCTGTAGTGGTGCCCTGGAGCTGAGGTGATAGACTTCGACGAACACAAGCATCTTATTTTGTGACAAGTATGACTCAAATCAGCAGACAATTCTGTCTCTAATTCCCTTTGACTCCTGTTTTACGGAAGTTTCTTGATATCACACTTGTGCAAATTCGGCTTGGAGTTCGTATATCTTATACCTATCGTTCTGACTCTACTTCTATGCAGCTAAGACACTACGGTGGCACAGAATTGACTTTGCTTTCTCTCTGCTGGGGAACAATCGCCCTCACGAATATCAGAAGTGTAAAACTGATTAGCAAGCAGGCTGGATTGTCGAGACAAATTGCTTGGAGATGTGCAGCTACCTCGCAATCTCCCATACCCTCCGAACCAGCATGCTGTTAACGAGAGTTATGACAACTTTCCTAACCATGCTGTGCAAAGCTGCCTGTTCCTCTGCGTGCAGAACAGTTACTCCAGCCAAAAAATGACATCGAAAGGAAAATGAGATACTGCAGAATAAATTTAAGTACGTAGGCAGGAAATTGACAAGTAAGATGCAAAGACAACAATCATAGGTGGGTAAAAAAGCTTTACTTGGAAAAATGTGTCAAAGAGAGGGATCTTGGTTTAGAAATGAAGAGGATTAGAACAATTCCAGGCTGAAGGAGTTTCCATTCAACAGATTTGAGTATAGTTCTTTTTGAGGGTGGATCGTTACTGCTATTTGGGAAATGAAAGCTAAATTGGTAGGGGAGCGGGAAACGGGATATTACAGCAGACAAGAAGAACAGGGTTCAGCACTGCAGCAAGAGATGGCAAGATACCAGATTGTTTCAAGGTAAGACGAAAGAAATAACACAATGTTAATTTATTGTTCATGCACGTGAATATAGAGTTATGTGGCAAATAAATTTGGTGAGCAATGGGCATAGCGATCTATGTGGAAATCGTATGTCAGTGAAAACGGAGAGTGTACTCAAAAGAAGGCACAACGTACTTTGCCTAATACGTCACTGCTGGAGATGGAATATCATAAAGGTGTCAAAGAACACATCCATTTCGCTAGAACTACTAAAATGGAAGTATAATACAATAATTGGTACGTTCTATGTGATACCATTTTCTGGGAGATCCTACAGACGTTCAAAAAGATTGCTTGGCATTGCCTTCTCAATGGCAGTAATGGATAGACAATGAATTCTGGTCCAGCCAGTGACACATCTAGTGAAACAATCAGCAAGAATAAAACATTTTTTGTGCATTGGACTCTAACTCATAATGTCACAGAAGAAGACCTGTCAGCGTGCTTTATCTGTGCCAGCTCTCTGTAAAGGAATCTAGGATGTGCCAATCTCATTTTGTTTCTCAAGCCATACAAATGCTGCGCTCTCAACTGCACATCCAATTCTCATTGGAAATATTTATCTTCTCTGCCTTCGACTACCCTGGACGCATCATATTTCAAGTCACACCCACTGTATGCATAAAAATCTTCCTCTTCACATTTCATACAAAATCTTAGATTTGTGTTCCTAGCTTTTGTATCGTCAGAACATTTTTGTTGCCCACACATATCCAATATCAACGTTTTTGTAGCTTCTTCGAAGAAGCAAATTAAGCACTTCACTCACACAAAAGAAATTAATTAAAAATAACTCTACCAATCATATACTGAAAGCAATCCTATTAAGAATGATTATTCATTAACACTCCACACAAGGTGGGTTTCACAAAACGGACCGATATCCAATGCCTGCTAAATGTTCCAATATAATATGACAATAATATAATAATTGATATCATCCTGTAAAACATAAATTAAAATACGTATACCGCTGTATTTTTCATCCGGTTTCCTTAATGTTTCTAAAAAAGTAAAAAGAAGTCGCGAACGTGAATCTTATATATCCAGTCTGCACGGGAGTATCATAAAATTCGTATTTTGAATAGAGCACAGGAGTTCTCAGTGTAATGCTACTTTCCTTACTGACTGAATGGATTTGTACCTTCGCTTTCCATATTGATGTCACATCATTTCCTTCGAAATCGACTGTATGAAGAATACAATGAAGTAGGTGGCAATCTTACTTAAATGGATATTCGTTGATCTGTGCCTGGACTTTTGGAACATGTTAAGCAGAGCAAATACAAACGGAATTAATTGAAGTGCCCATAAAGGCAGGTATTCAACTTGCGTTGTTTCTCCTCTAATTGCTGTCCCAATGCAATTAAATATATTATTTCTTTTCCATTTACTCACCCATATCTTTCACTGCGTCTTTAATTGATCCGATTCCTGAAATGATAAATCGTTCCAGGGTGGAAAATCCAATATAACTGGTAGGAAAATAACCGAAACAAACGAATTCTTTTTTCTTAATGCAGCATGCACAATGTTCCTTCTACCAATGATTTTCACTTGACGAAACTGAAGAGCAATGCTAGCATTCGCAGTCTACACCAAAAGAGAGTGAAAAAGAGACAGAATGGGAGTAGTGGGAACCTCATTGGAAATAGTAACAATGGCGTGCCAGAAGAAAAGGGAGAGAGTGAAAGAAACTGGTGCAAAGGGGACCAGAATGATTATCGCATGATAATTGCATTTTTGAAAAGCAAGTACTGAAGTCGGGAGATAATAGTGAAGTGACCAATTGTCATATGATTTTGTAATTTAAAACGGGAATGGTTTTAAAACAATAAGTTATGAAATAACAACGTCTTTATTAAATTCGCAGCTAAACTAGTCAAACAATTTGATACATTTCAGTACTGTTAATAAGGAACTTCACAAATGTATTAGCACAGAACAGGTCTATGGATGATAATTAATATTCATATTTTTTTACCAGCTAGTAATTAGTTTTTGAATGAAGTTATTTCTGTTTTTTTTTTAATTTCATGGATGGGAAGCGGTGATCTGTTTAAAGCATATGCCTGCAGAGAGCAAAATGACAAGGAAATGCAAGCTTTATTCGAAAGGTGTTTCCCGAGCAAATGACCGATGACGTCTCGACGCAATACCTGAATGAACTCTTGAAGTGACATTATTCCAACTTGGAACAAACAGGAACAAACATTTTCGTCCCCATATAAAAAAATTAAAAAATTTGATCCACAAAACGATGCCCAGATTTTCCTTCTCAAGCTCCAAATAGCTCGTTCTAGCATTGTTCAAGGATGTTAATACAAAGCCTTCTCTTCTCCATTGGTCATTACGTAACAGCCATCGTCCCCATCCCATAAGGTGATGCGTTGCAAGGGTAACTTTGGATCAAAGCATGCCAATATTTTTGACTTTATTGATAACTTATTGGCTTGTATAAAGACTCAATCGCACTGATTCAGCCATTTTCATTTCTTGTTATCACGCAATATATTGTGTAAAGGCTTGAGATTAGTTGCAAGATCAGAGACAAACTTCCTAGACAGCTTAGTCAGTCCAAGAAAGAACGAAGTTGATACACGATTTGAGGTGCAGGTACTTCAGTTATGACTGTTAAGATTGAAGGCGAATTTTGCAGTTCCTCTGCATCTATAATCTGCTCCAGCTGTCCAACGAAATACTGGCATTATGCCATTTTCTAATGTCTACATTTTGAAGATGTCCTTCTTCATTCTTTCCAGTAACCAAGATATTGGATAAGCAGAACTGGACGCCGTGAATTTTCCCTCAAATTTGACCTATGCATTGCATGTTGTAACAGCACAACTGCAGATATAGTGCAAAATGGAAGTCTTTCATAACCGAGTCATACTTTGCACATCACGATGGTCAAATATTGTTGTAAGTCTGAATCGATATTTCCCTGGACTGAAGTTTGACTAATGCCAGCTTTGCTGAAATGCTGGCGTCCAGCCAAGCTAGCAAGCAAATCGCCAATTAATGGCAGAAGGCACTGCTCTACAAACAGCTCTGATTGTAAATGACTTTAAAGTTGTCATATATGCTTGCAGAAACATTTTTTCTTCGTCACTGTGCCATTAACGTGGCTCATGACCCATGCATTAGCAGCCACGACCTTCGGCCTGATGGCCTATGACACTCGTCGAGTCTTTATGCATCTTGTATGACGTGCTTCCTCAATTTTTATCTTCACTGATGTTTTTCTTATGCATCCCAGTTCTCATTAAAAATGGCATATTTCTTTCAAATATTCAATAGATCTGCTTCTGACACTGACACGAGATTCATCTTATCCCAGTTTAGCATAATTCTGTCCAGCAGGTTGTCGACATTAGGACTGGATAGTTACCTTTAATTATGTACAGGGAAAAGATTGCAGCCTGATCATTTGCTGCATATGTACATCAATATGGCCCCTCAATGCAACCGCTTTCCCAATGTATGTTTTGCCATCATATTTTAGGGTTATAAGGCAATATATCATTGGTTTCAATTGGTAAACACATTTTCATATCAACAAAATTGCTCTTCCGGTGTGCACTTCGATTTTCAATTGTCGCCTGTCCATCATGGAATAGCCCAATAGATTTGTTGCACCTGCAATTTTCAGTAGGTCCAGTGACAGCTCGTCACCTGACTGTCAGTCACATCGTTTTATGTAATTAATGTATCCAGTGATCATTTTTCACTATTTGGTTTTCCATTTGCTAATCTTG
Source organism: Sphyrna mokarran (assembly GCA_024679065.1). Taxonomy (NCBI): domain Eukaryota; kingdom Metazoa; phylum Chordata; class Chondrichthyes; order Carcharhiniformes; family Carcharhinidae; genus Sphyrna; species Sphyrna mokarran. Next base: position 101,447,463 of record JAGIQG010000009.1, read on the forward strand.
GTTCTTGCTTTTTACCATTCCTGTTTGAAAGTTATTTGTTTTGCATTGTGGTGAAAAGCTCATCAGTTAGAAGAAGAAACAGTTGCTTAAAGCTAGGTCTTGAGAGAAATAGACACATGGATTGGCAGCTGGATAAACAGCTCCATAGTCAGACAGACAGCAGACCGCATGATAAATAGGCATATACAAAAGATACATAGATAGATGGAAAGGGGGGGGGGAAGGAAGATAGATAGGTTGATAGATAGATACATAGATAGATAGATAGGCGAAGAGGCAGTTAGACGGAAAGAAAAATAGATAGGCAGATAGATGGATGAATGTATGGATAGATGGGTGGATGGAGGTAGATAGGCAGAGAGATTGATTGATTGATAGAGAGGGAAAGAGAGAGAGAGACAAAGCGACAGAGAGAGAACAGCAGATGTCAACCTATTCCGGATGATTGCAGCAACCTTATGGTTTTTATTGAGTTCTTCCTGAGATATGGTGCGATATGCCACTTGAATAAAGCTTCATTAATTTTGTACGCGAAGATTGGTAGTAAATTGGTTAATATGGAGGAAGTCTGAAGTTATATTAATGTGGGAATATTAAGTCATAGTGAAAACGTAGACTACGCTCAAAAGTAAGCACAACATACTGTGGATAATTATGACACCGTCGATGGAAGATAATTAAGGAACGATTCCATTTATTCAGAGATGCAAAACAAAGTAAGAAACAATAGCTTTCAACAGTTAGGTATATTTACCTTCTTTAAAGAATCTCAAATTGCTTCGGTGCATGCCCAGTATCGAAATTCTTGGAGATTCTTTAAAGAAGGTAAATTAGTGTTTCATTTGCACAAGCGAAATTAACTTTAAAAAAGTCACTACACCGATCATATATTGGAAGCAAAGGTATTAAAAATGATAATTCATTATTACCCCACAGAAGATGGGTATCACGAAACGGACAACTACCCACTTCGATTATATAAATTCATATATGCGTACCTTTGTACGTTTCTTCCAGCCGCCTTGCTGTTCCTAAAGTGTTAAAAATAAGTCACGACGGTGAATCTTCTATCTCCGGTCTGCATGTGAGTCTCATACTACTCTGTTGAATTCATATTTTAAATAGGGCACAGGATTAATTGTAATGCTACGTTTCTAATCGGCAGAAGTTTTATATGTTTTCATAAAAATATGCAATTCACTTTCTGTATTAGCATTTTGTTAGAAATCTATTATCTCAAGAGTACAATAAAACACGTAGCAACTTTACTTAAATAGTTATTTGTTGATTCATGCTTGGAGTTTTTACAACTTCTTCAGCAGACCAAGTACAAACCAAATTTGTTTGTTATCTTTGGAGAGAATTTCCTATGAATGTGCATATTTCACTCTTGCTTTATTCCCTCTATTTCCTGCCCCATTTCACATACTGTATCTTTATTATTCAGTCTCCAGTTACTCACCTATATATTTTACTGTTTCTTTTAATGATTCTAATTCTGAAATGTAAAACATTTCAGGGTGGGAAATTCGATGTCAATAACAGGAAATAACTGAAACAATGGATTTTTTTCTTCCTTTACGCAACTTACATAATGTTCATTGTAGCAACAACTTATACTTCAGATGCCTGCGCGGAAATATCGGCATTCGCTGTTGAGAACAAAGTGAGTGAGGGAGAGAGAGACAGAGAGCAACAGATGCGAACGTCACCGATCTCACAGGAGACATTATTCCAATAATGCAGAGAGAGAGAAAGACAGAGAGTGGTAGGAGTAAGAAACAGGGTATCAGGGGAATGGAGCCGATATGATTCTGCGTTATTGAAAAGGAAGCAGTGAGGTAGGGTGATATTAGGTAGGTAGGTAGCTGTGAATACGATGTGTTTTTTTTTTAAAAAATGGATGCAAGGATCCTGGAAATGTTCCGAAGTAACTGCTGCAGTTGATACGCAAGGCTGCTACTGATCGCCAACGGTGAAAAGAGTGAATATTTGTGGGGCGGGATACCACTCAAGCGGGCTGCCTTTTCCCGCATAGTATCAAGCTGACTGCTGATCGAGCTCCACTCATCCAAGCAAGTGGTAAATATTCCATCACAGTCCCTACTTGTGCTTTATCGATGGTGGACAGGTTTTGGTGTGTTATTTGCCTCAGATATCTTGGCATCGGGGCAGGCTCGAGGGACTAGATGGCCTACTCCTGCTCCTTTTTCTTGTGTTCTTACCCTAATTGCCTCTTATAGCCATAGTATTACACAGCTCTTCCAGATATGTTTCTGGTTGCTGCTGACCCACCTGCGTTGATAGTATGAGATTGAGCGGTGGTAAAGCCATTGAGCATCAAGGAGCAATATTTGGATTTTCTCCTGCTGGAAATGGCCGTTACGTGTTATTTAAAAGACACGAATGTTATTTGCCCCTTTTCAGTCCAGATTATTGTCTTGTTGCGTTTAGACACAGACTGCTTCGGCGTCTGGGAAATTGAGAGTGGTACTGAACACAGAGCAATCATTAGGGAAATATCACAAACTCCAACCTTATGATGGAAGGAACGTCATTGATGGAAGCGCTGAAGATCGTTTGGCTAAAGACACAATCGTAAGAAACTTCTGTAGTGATGCCCTGGAGCTGAGATGCTAGACTTCGAAGAGGCACAAACATCTTCTTTTGTGGCAAGTATGACGCAAACAAGCAGACAATTCTGTATCTAATTTCCTTTGACACTTGGTTTGCAGAACTTTCTTGATGCCACGCTTGTGCAAATTTGGCCTTGGATATGGTATGACCTACATCTGTTATCCTGCCTCTAGGTTTGTGCAGCTAAGAAACCGTGGCGGCATAGGATTGTCTTTGGTTGCTCTGTTCTGGGGAAACAATCCGCTCACGAGTATAAGAAGTGGGGATTGAATCGCAAGCAGGGGGGGCTATCGAGACCCTGGATAACGTGCTCGGAGATATGCAACTACCTCGTAGTCGCCCGTTCTCTCTGATCTAGCATGTGTTAACGTGAATTATGATAACCTCCCTCACCATGCTGTGCAAATCTGATTGTTTCTACTGCATGCAGAACAGTTACTCCAGCCATCGAAATGACATGGAAAGGAAAATGAGATACTGCACGAAGATTTTAGGTATCTAGGCAGGAAATCGGCAAACAGGATGCAAAGATAATCATAGTAGATAAAAAGAATAACGGTTTGTCTGCAAAGATGTGTCAGAAGAGAGGGATCTTCATGTAGAGAGAAAGGGAATTGGAACAATTCCAGGCTAGAGTAGTTTCCATTCAACAGATTTGAGTATAGTCCTTTTTCAGAGTAGATTGTTAATGCTGTTCGGGAAACGAAAATTATATTAGCAGGGGAGAGGGAAGTGGGATGTTACAGTCAACAAGGGTTCAGCACTGCAGTAAGCGATAGCAAAACACCAGATTATTTCAAAGAACGACAAAAGAAATAACACAATTTTGATTTATTGTCCATACACCTGAATGTAGAGTTACGTGACGTATAAATCTGGTGAGCAATGGGCACGGCAATCTATGTGGAAATAGTATGTCATAGTGAAAACACAGACTGGGCTCAAAAGAAGGCACAACGTATTTTGGATAATATAGTACTACTGGAGATGGAATATCATAAAGGTGTCAAAAAAAATCTCAACCACTTCGTTAAAGCTACTATAATTGGTATGTTCTTTATGATACCATCTTCTGGGAGACATTGCAGACGTTCAAAAAGGTCGCTTTGGATTCCTTCTCAATGGCAGTGATGAATGGGAAATTAATTCTGGCCTAGCAGCGATATATCTTGTGAAAGAATCAGTAAAAAATAAAACTTTTTTTGCATTGGAGTCTGCTTCATAAGGTCACAGAAGAAAACCTATTGGCCCATTTTGTCCATGTCAGCTCTCTATAGTGGAATCTAGCATGTGTCAATCACATTTTATTTCTCAAGGTCATGCAAATGCTCCCTTCTCAACTGCACATCCAACTCACATTGGAGATATTTATCTTCTCTGCTTCTACTAATATGAACGCATCACATTCAGGTCACATGCACTCTATGCATAAAAATCTTCCTCTTCACATTTTATAATAGTTTCCTACAAAACCTCAAATGTATGCTCATAACTCATGCACCATTTTGTTCTCCACTCATGTCCAATATCAAAGTTTTTTGTACTCCTTCGAAGAAAGAAATTAAGCATTTCAGTCACACAACAGAAATTAATTTAAAATAATGTTATTCTGCCAATCATATACTAAAAGTAATCCTATTAAGAATGATTATTCATTATCATCGCACACAAGTTGGTATCATTAAACGGACCAATATCCAATGTCCCTTAAATGTTCCAAAATAATATGGAAATATTAATAATTAGCTTCATTCTATAGAATATAAATTAAAATGTTCATACCACTGTATTTTCCGCTTAGCTCCCTTATTGTTTCTAAAAGGATTTTTTTTTTTAAAAATCGCGACCGTTAATCTTTTCTAATTGGTCTGCATGACAGTGTCATAGAATTCATATTTTAAATAAAGCACGGGAGTTCTTAGTGTAACGCTGCTTTCTAACTCACTGAATGATTTTGTACCTTCACTTTCCGTATTGATGTCGTACCATTTCCCTCGAAATCGATTGTATTGAGAATGCAATGAAGTAGATGGCAATCTTACTTAAATGGATATTCGTTGACCTGGGGCTTTTGGAGCATGTTAAGCAAACCAAGTACAAACAGTAGGTATTATATGCAGAGACCACAGCCCATAAAGGCAGATATTCCATTCATGCTCTTTCTCTTCTAATTGCTGTCCCAATGCAATCAAATATATTATTCACTTTTCCATTTACTCACCCATATCTTTCACTGAATTTTTTATTGATCCGATTCCTGAAATGATAAATTGTCCCAGGATGGAAAATCCGATATGACTAATAGTAAAATAACTATAACAGTCATTGTTTCTTCCTTTATGCAACATGCACAATGTTCTTTCTACCAACGACTTTCACTTCACGAAACTGAACGGCAATGCTAACATTCGCAGTCGAGACCAAAAGAGAGTGAGACAGAGACAGAGAGAGAGACAGAGAAGGAATGGTGGGAACACCACCGACCTCGTTGGAAATAGTGACAGAGGCGTGCCAGAAGGAAAGAGAGAGAATGTAAGAAACTGATGTGAGGAGGAAGAAAGTCAGCATGATAACGGTACTTTCGAAAAGCAACTATTGAAGTCAGGAGATATTAGTTACGTAACTAATTGTCAATATGATTTTGTTATTTAAAACAGGAACGGTTTTAAAACAATGGTCATCAAATAATGAAGTCTTTACTAAATTCGTCGCTAAACTAGTCATTCAAATTAGACACATTTCCGTTTCGTTAACAAGGGACTTTACAAATGAATCAGCGCAGAGTAGATCTAGGAATGATAATTAATATTCACAGCTTGCACCAGCTAGTAACCAGTTTTCGAATGAAGTTATGCCTATTTTTTTTATTTCATGGATGGGAAGCTGTGTTCTTTTTAAAGGATATGCCTATATACCACAAAATCACAAGGAAATACAAGTTTCACTCGAAACTTTTTGCCAAAGCAAATGACCGATGACGTCTCGACACGACACATGAATTAATTCTTAAAGTGGCATTGTTCCAACTTGGAACTAAAAGGAATACAGAACACTTTCCTCGCCATATAAAAAAGTAAAAACATTTTGATCTAGAAAATGATGTCCAGAACTTCCTTCTCAATCTATGCATAGCTCATTCTAGCACTGTTCAAGGATTTTCATGCAAAGCCTTCCCTTCATCATTGCATTGCAATGCAGTTGCAAGGGTAACTTCGGATCAAAGTGTGCCAATTTTTGTTTCTACTTTAATGATAACTTATTGGCTTGTATAAAGACTTAATCACACCGATCCAGTCATTTTTATTCCCTGTTTTCACGCAATATATTGCGTAAAGGCTTGAAATTAGTTGCAAGATCAGAGACAAACTTTCTAGGAAGCTTGATCAGTCTAAGAAAGAACGAAGTTGATTCATTTTTTGAGGTGCAGGTGTTTCAGCTATGACTTTTTTTAAGATTGAAGGCGAATTTTGCAGTTCCTCGGCATCTATAATCTGCTTCCTGGGATGTGGTGAAATATGCTGACTGAATAAAACTTCATTGATTTTATACACGATGTTTGGTAGATTGATTAATAGTGAAGAAAGTCTGAAGTTACAGAAAGAAATAGACATAGGAATATTAAGTCATAGTGGAAAAGTAGAGTGGACTCAGAAGTAAGCACAACATATTGTGGATAATTACAACACTAGATAAAATATCATATATGTCAAGGAACGGTTCCATTTGTTCAGAGATACAAAACAACGCAAAAACAACAGCTTTCAACAGCTAAGTATATTGATACCTAACAATAATAAGTAAATCAAGAATTTATCTTTCTAGCTCTTTATTGCCTCTGCGCATGCCGAGTATCGAAATTCTTGGAAAAATCTTTGAAGAAGGTAAATTAGCGTTCCATTCACATAAACTAAATTAACTAAAAAACAGTCACTCCTCTGATCATATATTGAAAGCAAAGATAGTAAAAATGATAATTCATTATTACCCCACATAAGATGAATATCACGAAACGAACAAATGCCCATTTCCGTTAAAAGTTTAAAAATGTTACAATATTAATAAGTGACATAATTCCGTGCAGTATACATTCACATGTGGTATCTTTGTACACTTCTTCCAGCTGCCTTGTTGTTCCTAAAATAGTAAAAAATAAGTTGCGACGGTGAATCCTCGATCTCCAGCCTGCATGTGAGTCTCAAAGACCCGCTGTTAAATTCATAGTTTGAATAGAGGGGGGGAGGGGATGAGACCAATCTCTCGGTAGCGAGCGAGATGGGAGATAGAGTAAGCTTGGACGAGAAAAGATGCACCGTGGAGAAGGAGGTTCCGAGTGGTCCTGGAGGTCTGGAGTGTGTCTGTTTCAATGCGAGGAGCGTAACGGGACAAACGGATGAACTTAGGGCCTTAATGTTTGCGAGGAACTTGGATGTGCTTGCAGTGACAGAGACGTGATTAAAGAAATGGGAGCAGTGGCAACTGAACATTCCTGGGTATAAGTGTTTCAGGCGTGACAGAGGAAGGTCCAGAAGAGGTGGGGGAGTGGCGTTGTTAGTTAAGGAGAGCATCATGGCGGTGCAGAGGGAGGACAATACAGAGGAGTTAGGAGTGGAGTCGCTGTGGGTGGAGTTGAGGAATAGAAAGGGGGCAATTACTATGCTAGGGGTGTATTATGGGCCACCCAACAGCCCACGGGCAGTTGAAGAAGGCATATGTAAAGACATTTTGGATAGGTGCAGAAAGAACAGAGTCGTTATAGTGGGAGATTTTAATCTCCCTAGGGTGGATTGGAAAGTACTTGGAGCTGGGGGTTTGTATGGGCAGGAATTTGTAAAATGTGTACTGGAAGGATCGTTGGAACAGTATGTGGCTAGCTCGACTAGAGAAAGGGCTATATTGGATTTAGTTCTGAGTAATGAGCCAGGGCAGGCGATTGATGTTGCAGTGGGGGAACATGTGGCTAACAGTGACCACAATTCTGTCTACTTTAGGATACAGATGGAAAAGGATGCTTGTTGCCCTAGGGGCAGAGTGCTGAATTGCGGGAAGGCTAACTACGGTCGAATTAGGCAGGAACTTAGGGAAACTGATTGGGAATGGTTGTTTGAGGCTAAGTCCATGCTAGGCATGTGGAACTCTTTCAAGGGAATACTGAAAATGTTGCAAGATAAGTACGTGCCGGCCAAGAGGAAAGATGGGAAAGGTAGGATTAGAGAGCCGTGGATTACGAGGGATATTGAGGACTTGGTTAGGAAGAAAAGAGAAGCATATGATAGGTCGAAGCAGCTGGGAACCGAGAAGGAATGCATTGAAGGAATATAGAGAGAGTAGGAGGGAGCTCAAACAGGGAGATAGAAGGGCGAAAAGGGGGCATGAAATGATTTTGGCGGATAGGATTAAGGAAAACCCAAAGGCTTTTTACTCCTACGTTAGGAATAAAAGGGTGGTTAGAGGAGAAATCGGACCTCTTAGGGATAGAGGAGGGGAACTGTGCTTAGAGCTCGAGGGAATGGTGGAGATCCTGAATGAATACTTTGCATCGGTATTCACAAAGGAGAGGGGCTTGTTGACAGCTCCTGTCTCTGAGGGAGCTGTGGACCGGTTGAGGGAAATATCCATACTGAGGGAGGAAGTGTTAGAGCTTCTAGGTAGCATTAAAACTGATAAATCTCCAGGGCCTGATGGCATTTATCCCAGACTGCTTAGAGAGGTGCGAGGTGAAATTGCTGGGCCTCTTACGCAAATCTTTGTCTCTTCCTTGGACACAGGTGACGTCCCAGAGGACTGGAGAATAGCTAATGTTGTACCGTTGTTTAAAAAGGGTGGTAGGGATAATCCCGGAAATTATAGGCCGGTAAGTTTGACGTCAGTGGTAGGGAAGCTGTTGGAGGGGATTCTTAGAGATAGGACGTATAGGCACTTAGAGCGTTGTAATCTGATTAGGGATACACAGCATGGATTTGTTAAGGGGAGGTCGTGCCTTACAAATCTGGTAGAATTTTTTGAGGACGTGACGAATATGGTGGACGAAGGGTGAGCCGTTGATGTTGTCTATATGGATTTTAGTAAGGCGTTTGACAAAGTCCCTCATGGGAGCTTAGTCGAGAAGGTCAAGGCAAATGGGATACAAGGACAGGTAGCTAGATGGATAAGCAACTGGCTTGGTAATAGGAGACAGAGAGTAATAGCGGAAGAGTGTTTCTCTAGCTGGAGGTCGGTCACTAGTGGTGTGCCGCAGGGCTCGGTACTGAGACCTCTTCTATTTGTAATATATATAAATGAATTGGAAGAGGGAGTAAGTGGAGTGATCAGCAAGTTTGCAGACGATACAAAGACGGCTGGACTTGCGGATAGTGAGGAGCATTGTCAGGCAATGCAGCAGGAATAGATAGGCTGGTAGCTTGGGCAGACAGATGGCAGATGAAATTCAATCCTGATAAATGTGAGGTGATACATTTCAGGAGAAAAAACGTAGGGGGGAGGTATATGATAAACGGTAGACCTATTAAGAGTATAGAAACGCAGAGGGACCTGGGGGTGCAGGTGAACAAGTCTCTGAAGGTGACAGAGCAAGTGGAGAAGGTTGTGAAGAAAGCATATAATATGCTAGCCTTTATAGGAAGGGGTATAGAGTACAAGAGCTGGCCTTTAATGTTGCAGTTGTATAAAACGCTGGTTAGACCTCATTTGGAATACTGTGTCCAGTTCTGGTCGCCTTACTATCAGAAGGACGTGGAGACTCTGGAAAGAGTGCAGCGGAGGTTTACCAGGATGCTGCCTGGTATGGAAGGTCTGAGTTACGAGGAGAGATTAGGCAAATTGTGACTGTTTTCCTCAGAAAGACGTAGACTTAGAGGAGATCTGATAGAGGTGTACAAGATTTTGAAGGGGATAGATAGAGTAAACAGGGCTAAGCTTTTTCCTAGAAAGGATTCAAATAGCACGAGGGGTCACGGGCTTAGGGTGAAGGGGGTGAGGTATAATTTGGATGCCAGAGGGAGTTTTTCACACAAAGGGTGGTGGGGGTATGGAATGCGCTACCAAGTAAAGTGGTGGAGGCAGGTACTCTGGAGATATTTAAGAAATACTTAGATGGGCACATGAACAGAATGGGAATGGAGGGGTATAGAAAACTGATTTAAAATAGGGATCATGAGCCTTGGGAGTCCCTGGGAAGTGTGTAAATAGATGATGATATTGATGTACTTGTTTTTATCCTACAGGTGCTTTGGTCCACCTTGTTGTCTAACGAGGGGCATACACGCGATGGGTCGTGGGAGGACTGCTCTTGGACCTTTTTCGAGAGTATCCTACTGCTTCACATCGTTAGTGTATGCTTGACCTGGACCATCTGATGGGCAACACGACAGCGCAGTGACTATAGCTGTGCTGTGCAGATACATGGATTTGGGCCTGTGTCTGTGGGAGTTTGCGCATTCTCCCCGTGCTTGAGTGGGTTTTCTCCGGGAGCTCCGGTTTCCTCCCACATCCCAAAGATGTGCTCTTAGACTAATTGGCAAAACAAATTCTCCCTAAATTGTCTCAAATTTGGTTTTTAATCCATAGATCTATAAACATGGACAGGGATTACGGTAGAAGTGGGAACATCGAGGTGGCGGCGCGGGCTCGTTGGGCCGAAGGGCCTGTTTCCCGTGCTGTTTTGTTCTTTGTTCTTAGAGCACAGCAGTGATTGTAATGCTACTCTTCAAATTGGCAGACGTTTTATGTGCGTCCGTAAAATTATGCAATTCACTTATTTATTGCAGTATTACCATTTTGTTTGAAACCTATTTTCTCTAGATTACAATAAAACACATGGCAATCTTACTTAAATAGTTATTTGCTGAACTGTGCCTGAAGCTGTTAGAACTTCTTCAGCCGACCAAGTACAAACGGAAGTTGTTATATTCGGAGATCGTTTCCTATGGTGTACATATTCCATTTTTACTGTTTTCCTCTAGTTCCTGTTCCATTTTATATATCTTTATTATTCAGTCTCCAGTATACGCACCCATACCTTTTACTGTTTCTTTTAATGGATCTGATTCTGAAATAGAAATGTCTCAAGGTGGGAAACTCGATATGAATGGCAGTAAAAACTGAAACAATCGATCTTTTTTTCTTCCTTTAAGTACATAGAACATAGAACATTACAGCACAGAACAGGCCCTTCGGCCTTCGATGTTGCGCCAACCAATATGAAAAGCAATGCCCCTCCAAACTAAACCATTCCCTTCTCTTCCATATACTTATCAACTAACCTCTTAAACGCCACCAAACTTGGCGCATCTACAACTGCTGCAGGCAGGGCATTCCACTCCCGAACCACCCTTTGGGTAAAGAACCTACCTCTGATATCCGTCCTATAACTATCACCCCTTAATTTAAAGCTGTGTCCCCTCGTGCTAGCTTTCTCCATCCTAGGAAAAAGGCTATCACTGTCCACCCTATCTAAACCTCTAATCATCTTATATGTTTCGATAAGGTATACATAATGCTCATTGCAGCAACAACTTACACTTCAGATGCCTGAGCGGAAATGCAGATATCCGCTGTCGAAAGCAGAAGAGAGTGAGTGTGTGTGTGTGTGTGTGTGTGTGAGAGAGAGAGAGAGAGAGAGAGAGAGAGAGAGAGAGAGAGAGAGACAGGGTGCGAGCTATGCGAACGTCACCGATCTCACTGCAGACATTACTAGAGGCGTTGCAGCAGATAATACAGAGAGAGAGGGGGTGAGTCCGAAGCGGATGTCGGGGAAACAGAGCCGACATAACTCTGCATTATTGAAAAACAAGTTGTGAAGTCAGGTGATATTAAGTAGGTAGCTAGCTGTGAATATGATGTATTATTTCAAAAAAAAAGGGCACAAGGAGCCTAAATGTATTTCTACAGAGATTGTTGCAGTTGGTACACAAGGCTGCCACTGATGAACAGTGGTGAAGGAAGTGAATATTTGTGGTTGGGTACCAATAAAGCGGCCTGCGTTTTCCTGCAGGATATCGAACTGATTGTTGTTCAAGTTCCACTCATCAAAGCAAGTGCACGTATTCCATCACAGTCCTAATTTGTGCTTTGTAGATGGTGGGCAGGTTTTGGTGTGAGATCCTAGCCTTCTAACTGCCTCTTACAACCACGGTACTGTATGGTTCTTCCAGTTGAGTTTCTGGTGAATGCTGACCTATCTGCATTGATAGCATGAGACTCGGTGGTGGTAATGTCATTGAGTGTTAAGGGCAATATTTGAATTCTCTCCTGCTGGAAATATTGATTGCAGGGTATTTGAAAGGCATGATTGTTACTTGCTACTTGTCAGCCCAAGTTTGGATATTGTCTTGTTGCGTTTGAATATGAATTGATTTAGTGTCTGAGAAGTTGAGAATGTTACTGAACATGTAAGAATGTTACTGAACATGAATAAAACGAAACAGCCAACCTTAAGACTGAATTCTAAAGATTACTGGTGCTAAGAGACAAAATTGATATAGGCATTGTACAGGAATTTGCAATTAGTTTTGAAGGTCAACCATGGTCCGATTAAAAAGCGAAGGCTCATGACCACAACTTGCTCCCATTTCGTATGTTCATATGCATTTTTCACTACCACAGTGAATTAATAAACAGATTCGCTGTCAAATCCGCAACTGAGAAAGACAAATAAATCCTTACTGAACCCATGTTTCGACAATAATGAGTAATAATAAATTGGAGTCATTAATTGTTCAGGTATGAATCTAAAATTTCTAATTTTCCAGGTTGCTTCTTTTGGAAACTGCGTAGTTCATTTGAAAATGTAAATATTTACAATAAACGAAATTGCGGGGGGAATATCTGAGGAAAAGATTTTCTTTGCTATAGAATTATCTAAACTGACTTCACATTAGTTTCCATTCGAAATTAGTTTCATCTTACTATCTGATAGCTGGTGAATTTTGTATCCGCTGTGTTGTCGAAAGTTTGAAGCTATTTTGTAGGTTAATAGTTGTAGAACCTTTTTCTTTCTGCTCCATTGCGCCTGCTCGTTGGTTTAAACGTTAGTGTCTCTGATTTCCCATCTTGATGGTTTCCAGGCAGCACAAATTGTCTTCATAATTATTCCGAGAAACAAGAACGTGTATTTGCCTCTATTAATTGGGGTCATTACATTGTAACTGGCTCCCAATTTTTATGCTGTAACCATATAATTTACACATCCGGTGCCTTCGCCTTAAATACGGCTTTGTCGCTCCTTGTTTACTGAGGTAGGAGAGCTTAAAATTAAACCTTCACTCTGTTCCTATAAGGCATACTTCTTTCCAGCCGTTATTAGCCGTTATACCCCATCATCTAAAAGAAATAAAATATGCTATTATATTTTCATAATAAGTCTGTACAGAAAGCTAGATAACTGGCGATAAAAACTGTCATAGGAAGCTATGTCAAATACTTGACAAAGGACTTTGTCAAATAATTGTTCCTCTGCAAGAGAAGGTCGCAATTAAATTATACGACTATTTGAATGCAATTTATGTTTCAGAGATTGAACTGTTTTATACCATGAAAATGTGTCTCTGTATTGTGAAATAAATGTGAAATAATTGGAGGCAACTTTAAATTTTGATGATTGTGAAAAGCGGACATTCATTCTATGATGTGTTGCTCAGTTCTTCTAATAATTTCACTGGAAAGAGAAGACTCATGTAATTCAGAAACTACTAAGGTGGCACAGTGGTTAGCGCTTCTGGATACAGGTTCATCCTAGGGATACAGGTTCAATTCCAGCCTTGGGTCACCGCCTGTGGGAAATATGCATATTCTCCGGTTTCCTCCCACAATCCATGTATGTTGGGTTATGGGAATAGGTCACTGCAGATTCGATGGGCCGAATGGTCTTCTGTTGCACTGTAGGAATTCTATGATACTATGTAAAGGAAGTAATAAATTGAGCTGCGGGCTCGCTTGAGCACAATTCATTCCAATAAAGGTTGAATTTTGGAATCAAAGCGTTTGGGGCAGAATGATTAGTACGAAAAAAAGAATTGCTTGGATAAATGCAGAGTAAGTCCATTTTAGGTGTAGTTATATCAAATTTTGGCAATGTTTTAAGAGGGTTAGTATTGAAGCAGCTGCACAATTTACTCAACGCTCTATTTTCACTTACACAATGGAAGCTAATTTAGGCCTAGATCATAATCGGCAACATAATCATTTTCCAGAGTGTCCAAAGTTTCGATAAATACATAAATTTTAACTCACAAACAGGAGCTAGTTGGGGTTCCTGCGAGTTGCAAAGAGATTTTTTTTAAATCTCAAACTCGGTCGCTAACCCCCTACTTCCGGGTTTCATGGCGGGACGAACAAACTAGTGTGCTTACTGAACTGGCAACACCTTTAGGGGCGGAAGTTTCCGTGCGCACTCACCGCGAAATCTGAAAATCTCTCCTATGGTCAACGGAGTTTTCTATGGTCCACCCCTCGCTGCTTCAAATTCCGTGATAGATGGAACGGTAAAATTCGCCCAATCACAAGGCAATGTCGCCAAGATGCTTGCCTTTAATCTGTTTTACAAATGCAACGCTAGAATCAACGAAAGGTACAATGTATTCAAGAAAAATACTCAAATGGAGGTACCTCACTATTTGTAGGCTACGAGGAGAAGGATTGTTTCCTCCTAAACCATTAATTCTCCTTCATCCCTGCCTTCACTCTTCCGTCTGCTTTCGAAATTCCACTCACAATTTCAAAAGCCCTATCCAAAAAAGCAGTGGGATTGAGAAGCAAGGATCTATCTGCTGATAATGAGAATATCAAGATGGGAATATCCCCTTCATTCACTGCTCGAATGGAAGCCAAGTTTGCCCATCAGACTGATGCCTGGGCAGAGATTCTTTAAGAATAAATCAAGGGCAGTGGGGCTATAAAATAAGGTGCATTTTCTGCCGAAACTGTTCCTTAAGAAAACAATCCCAGTCAATTCCATGCCCAATGGCATAGAGCTCGAACTAGGTGCACTGAGCCAAAATGGGTCTGTTCTCGATGGCCTATTTTCATATAGTTTTGGAACTCGCTTGGAGCAATTTTGGAAATCCGAATTACTTTGTAGCACTTTGATAGTATGTCGTTTTACAACACCGTCAAGCAAAGTTGTGAGGGTGTCTACTTATATTTTTCATAGAAGAACATGGTCAGAAGAAAGTCAAGTGCATCGTACTGCAGAAATATTTCTCAACTTTAGCGCAAAATTGGCGAATTAAATTATGGTTCTTTCATGCGATTGCCCAATATTTAAATGATTTTAGTTAATAGAATTGGATATCAACCGATGGACGTTTCAACACAAGTCACTTTGCGTCCACAATACCATAATCTTCTTCCACTTTCCAGTTCAAAGATTAATTATTGTTTGACAACAATTTTTATTTGATTTTCGTTACAAAAGATAGTGCATATTGAAACAATTGTAGTTTGCTATTAGTACCGTATTAAAATGCCCTATCTCAACTAATGAATTGAAACAATGAGGTACAGATGAATGAGGTTGTATCAACTCACGATGAGAGGTGAGGCTCCAAGGCTGAGGAAAAGAGGGTGGGGTCAACCATGAAGGGCAGTGATAGAGGGATGTCATCATAGATTGTAAGGAGCCTTAACTGAGTGGCCTGTCTGCCCACATGAGCCCTGAAAGTAAGAGTGACCTGCCAGCTTCTCGACTTCTGAATTCTTCTCACCGGCCTTAAAATTGAGCCTAGGTGGGGAGCTGCCCTTAACTTCGATTGGAGTGAGACAATTCACGCGCTGGGGAGGCGTACCCAGCCAGCTGTTAAACCCCACCCTTTGCTTCGGCACTTTTATTACATGAGGAAAACTTCAGGCATTGCACTGCAAAAGCCCACTTTCTTTTCTAAAATATATTTGAACATACAAATATCAACAACTGCTTTCGCAAGGATTAGTTTGTATTCAAAAGAAACGATAGATTCCACCGGAAACAAATCCCCGGATACCATGACGTTTTTTCAACAGCCTATTCAACTTGGCCTGACACTTTCAGAATATTTTATGCATGCATCTCTGTTCCTATGTCCTTTTTAAAATTGCGTTGCTTCGTTAACACTGCGTCTCGTCATTTTTCCTGACAAAATGCGTCAGTTTCCAATTCTCTGCATTCGATTCATTTGTCTGACAATTTCATGTCTGTCCAAATTGACCTAAGATCTCAAACTATCATTCATTGCAGAGCAATACATTCGTTTAAACTTGGTCCTGAATACGCAACTTCTGGGCATTAATATCTATGTAACAAAATGGGCAAGAATCTTAATGCTAACTGTTGTGATTACAACTGCATTATTGACGTTTTTGTTTTATTGTTTCACGGCATGTCATTCTGCCCGGCGAGACCAGCATTTATTGGCCACGTTCAATTGCTCTTTAAAAATACTGGTGCCGAGCTATCTTTATAATTGTTAAAATTGTGGCACCTGTGGTAAAACTGGTTGGATTGACCACTTCAGATCATAGTTCAAAGACATACACTTCGTTTGTTGCACATAAGCCAGATCACTGAAGACCGTACATTTTCTGATGAACATATGTGAATCAGATAAGCTGATACGATGAGCATTACTTATACTAACTTCTTATCCTATGTATTACTTCAAGTAACCAAAGCGAATCTACTAAGCCGCTGCGACGGAATTTCAGCTCATATGACTGGAGTATTAGGCGAGAACTTAATTCATATAACCACTGTTATAATATCCAAATCGCTGCGACCTTTGTTACTGACGTGTGCGTTTGTGAAGTTCTTGAAGTTCTGAAATTTAAAAAAGAAAGAAACAGTATGAACATTAGCTTAAAACTTCAGAAAGTCAGATATTCTTCGTGGAAAATATATCAGGCTTGACATAGAGGAAAATAAGACGTTAACATATTCCAGCAAATTGTGTCAGCAACGCAAGTTACCTATCTCCAGTTGAGACAACAGACCACCTATCAAAAACGAATGTGTGAAATAGTCATATACGTGCACCTTCAAAATTATATCAGGATTAATAGATGTACAATAGTTCCCGTTCGTTATTTATTCCTATGAAAAAAACGGGAAATGTTAATGTAGTGAAATGCACAACATTTAAACGATATGATACAGTTTTAAACTATCAATAGTGTTTTTTTTCAGAATTTGCATATAAAATGCAAATGTTCATATATTATATGTCGAATTATAAGGTCAAGTTGAATATATTCCTAGAGGTGTCGGCACATCGCCTTTTACCTTCAAATGTTCCGTACAGTTTAGTCATTTTCCATATTTCCAGTGCATTTACAACTAACGATCTAAATTGTTTAAATAAACTGTCGAATAACACATAAGCTGTGATTGTTCTCCCCGTATTCAAAAGTTTACCAAAGAAAGCAGTAGCATGAATTGGCACTGCTATGAGGGAATCTCAGACCCCATTTGTCATTAAATAATGCATTTAACATGTAGCCTCAGCTGGTTGCCAGAGTAATATTGCCAGCCAAATAATTTACAATAACATCTAGTCGTCGAGTTTGTTCTTTTTTTCTGTATTGTTCCAAACTAGATAACAAACACATCATTTAAAAGAATCATGATGAATAACCGATGTTCTGGTCTACATTACAAAATAAACAAAGAAACACAGCTCCAACTGAGGAACGAGTTCAGTTATTATCATTACAAGTAAACTTACATTAATATTGCAATTAGGTTACTGTGAAACCTCTCTAGTGGCCACATTCCGGCGCCAGTTCAGGAGTAACTAAGGAAGAATTTAGCATGGCGAAGGCAGCTAACGAGTACGTCTTTTGGACTGTGGAGGAAACCAAATCATCAGGAGGAAATCAACGCAGGCAACCTGAAGATATGCAAAATCCACGCAGCGACTCTATCCGGGAATTAAAGGTGGGTCCCTGGTGATCTGATGCAACAGTGCATTGTGCCACTATGCCGCCCATTGATTGTTGTATTAAGTAGATCAATTTCAATGCCTAAAGTCATTGCGTTTTAACTTTATCGATCTGACTTATTTTTTTCTTCTGTGTAAAAACAACAAAAATAATCAAAATGGCTTAATTATCTCATGAGGAAATTTTCTTCCCGCAGCAATAATACAACATCAATACGCTTTTTTGGCTGCAGTAGCTCGTATAAAATAATTATTCCTAAAAGTAATGCAGCTTCTTGAGCTTTTCAATGTAGTCATAATTTTGAAAATTGTTATCTCTCTGTTAAAAATATTCAATTATGAAATCAGACATTTTCATCGTCGCTCTTGTTAAAAATAACCTTTTGACCATATTTTATTGAAACATTCGCGCTTTTTCCGTCAAAAAAATAAATTTTAGGAAGCAACTATTTGCCTCCTCATACTAAATTTCAGTTAATGACTTTCTACATTCCAAAAAGCATCATTGACTGCAAAATACTTTACAAGATTGAGAGGTTGAACATCATATATATCTGCAATATAAATTGAATCATTTATTTCTGATATTCAGCTGCAAAATTCAAGGATATCACACATGGTGTATGATGATTAGTATTCAAGCTAAGAATTGAGAGTAAGAATAATTCAGCCATTTTTCGGATATCTGAGTGCCACATGTGGGGTGCGGCAAGAATCAAAGGTGGAGATTTTCCTTAATAAAATAGTGCTCAAGGTTTTTTGGGTACATTTAGTTGAATGAATTTGCAACACTCCTTGATGCGCAGCGTACCTCAGACGGATCACGTCGGTAAGGGGACGGGTCGTGGGGGTACGAGGGGGATGGTGGCATGTGGTGGTGTAGTGAGGCTGGGGAGCCAATACCACTGCGCACTGCGCATGTACCAGCCTCGGAGAGAAATTCGGGCAGGCGCATAGGCCCCTCACCGGCAATCTCCAGTTCGCCGGATTCTGGGGTATTATCCGGCATCCACCGGCATCCATAACGCCCGCACCTGAGCCACCCTGCGGCCAGCACGACTGGGATGAATGGGATCAAAAATTACGGAGATGAAGCAACATTAGGCTACTGAGTTGAACGATTGGCCATGATCATAATGAAAGGCAGAGCAGCCGCCAAGGGCCAAATAGCCTCCTCCTGCTCCTATTTTCTATGTTTCTATGACACCCCTTCCTTGATCGCAGGCCTCCGTGACACCCAGCCCCTATCCCTACCCCCTCCGTGGCTGGTCTCAGTGACTCCACCACCTCTTATGGCCAGCCCAATGGGTCCACGCGGCCAGCCCCAAATCCTCCACATGCCCGAACTCCCGCCCCCTCCCCCATCATGGCAAGTGCAACCGCTGCATGCCTCTCCCCACCGTCTGCCATGGCCAGGCATGATTGCCCCACAGATGCTATCGGAACCGTTTCCAATTTCATCTATTTCCCTCTCCCAGGATCCCAAAT
Organism: Sphyrna mokarran; assembly: GCA_024679065.1. Lineage (NCBI taxonomy): Eukaryota > Metazoa > Chordata > Chondrichthyes > Carcharhiniformes > Carcharhinidae > Sphyrna > Sphyrna mokarran. The sequence goes on from JAGIQG010000009.1 coordinate 101,466,494, forward strand.
AGGGAATGTGTAGCAATTCCCCCGTGCACCATCGATCGGCCCCGCCAGAATAAAATAAAAGTAAGGTTTATTTATTAATCACAAGTAAGACTTACATTACACTGCAATACAGGCGCAATTACTGTGAAATTCACCTCGTCACCACACTCCAGTGCCAGTTCGGGTAAATGCACCTAACCAGCAAATCTTTCAGACTCTGGGAGGAAACCGGAGCCCCCCACGGGAAACCCGGGAAGATACAGAAAGAACGTGCAAACTCCACACAGATAGTGACCCAAGCCAGGAATCGAACTCAGGTCCCTGACGCTGTGAGGCTACGGTGCTAACCACTGTGCCGCCCCAATAGGTCCCGTACCAGCAGGCCCCACCCTTTGGCACTGCGCAGTGCCCAATGAGGTGTACCAGGGTGTTTGGTGGATAGTGCAGTGTGCCAGGCCAGCAGTGCCAGCTTGGCACTGCCCTAGCAGCACTCACCTTGCACCCAACTTCCAGGAGGGCTCAATGGCCTACGTCCCCACCAGTGCACTTATCATGACTGGTCCCTGTTGTTGGGAATCAGCTTTAATCCCCGCTGGCGACAATATTTCCATCTAGGCTTGCTAATGATATGGAAATGATGATATCCATATGCTTATCAATGTCTGCTGATTATTGGTGTGAGGCTAATTACATTAACAAAGAGCATGGGAAAGTCACGATCAGCTGGACACCATGACTAATGTTCCAGGTCCCCGCTGAAATTTCCCAGCCCACTTCTGCTCAACAGATTTATTCGTAGTTACAAACTTTCATGAGCTGCTCTCCATCCACTCACCTGATGAAGGAACAGTGCTCCGAAAGCTTGTGATTTGGACTTTAACGTGGAGCTGTGAGACATTTTACCATGCTCACCCTAGTCCAACACTGACATCGCCATATCATCACGTATGCTCGAGCAATGCAAAAATTGTTTGGCACATTCATGTTCATTTCTCTCCTAGATTCTTGCACCTTTGAATTTTGAAAGCCAAAACTGAATCTGCATACTTCACATTCTCAGAGCTTTAATTCAGGACTTCAATCACGCAGCATGAATTAAGTTATTAGTCATGTTGCCAATTGCTCTTTTGCCATTTACCTTATATTAATGTCCTTGGATTCTCAACCTTCTGCCATTCTATGCTCTCTTCCTACTCCAGGTCAACATCTAATGATTTTGAATAGCTCTATCAAATTTCCTCTATACTTTATCAAAGAACATCCTGACTTCTATAATTTATCCATTAAACTGATGTTTTCTCGTCCGTGGGACTATTCTTGTAACATTTTCTACACATTGCTTAAGACCTTCACATCCTTCCTGAAACATGGAAATGTGAATTGGCAGAAATCTCCAACTGAGTTTGAACCAGATCAATCAACTGATTGGGAAGAATTTGGCGGATTATGCATACTTGGGAAAGAAAAGATGAAAATGATCTTACTACCTCATCTCGCCGATGGAACAATGCAGTGAGATGGGAAGAAAGCATGCAAAGCTAAAAATCAAATTTGCTCCCGATGCCAAGTGGTTCGCTATCTTTCCAGACTCTTTTTACAGATGCAAGCTGCATGGGTGCCAAACATTTTAGCATGAATTCCAATGCATTTCAATAACATTAGTGAGATCAGCAAAATATCATCCCCCACCCCATAATCTCGCCAAATCACCGGCAAGATGTCAGGCTGGTACAAATCATTACCATCCCATGAATGTCTGGTTTAAATACCCCAGCAGCAGTTGGAGCAAAGAAATGAGTATCATTGAGCATCAACTCCTGAGGTGTGGAAGGATTCAGCTACTGCCATGGTGCAGGATCGGGTAGGAGGTTTGCATGTATGGAGGTGTTTGGGTAACTCATACCAGTATGGTGGTCCTGTGGTGGGGAGTCGGTACTGGCTGGGTCTTGTGTTGTACACATTCCCTTTAGCTGCTGAGCGACCTCCGAGGTTTGAGTTTTGAGTCTTATCTGAGGAAAGAACAGCGCTCTGAAAGCTCATCATTCCAAAAACACATGTTGGACTTTAACCTGATGTTGTGAGACTTCTTACTTTTCTGCTATGTACACCCATGTCATCCTGACGCAAAAACAGACTTCTAAGGACATGTATTGTTCAACTCAACTACTCCATACATTTATGATAGTAGAAATAATAAAATAGAATAGCTGTTTGGAGATGGATTTTCCAGTTTGGCATCTATTTACGTGTTATTGTTGCATAGTCGTAAAACATTTCATTTCTGCATTTGGTATTATTCTTTATATATTCATATAAATGCATCTGATAATTGATAAGATTTCTCGGAAAAATGCAGAGAAATCAGCAAATGGAGAAGAGTGTGAACCAGAATCTGCTAGATCTGCACAAACTCTTCTTTGGAAACACAGGTCATCATTAGTGCGGCTTCCTACGGCCTCACTACTTTGAAAAAAAAGTCAAGATGATCAGGAAGCTTGGAGATCACATCGCCGATCCGAAAAGGCTGAGAGCCCCTGAGAATCGCATAGGAGACTACCTACTTGAGAGGTTCACCTGAGGGAGAGTGACTCAATTGACTGCAGGGATCAATCTGTCATGTTTGGTACTGGTATGATTGTCATACAAAAGCCAATATTCTATCCAGCCAATAGATTGACTGGATATCAATCTCAAATGAAGACCTCTGATCTGCTCTTACAATTATAACTGTAAAATTACTTTGTTGCCCCTTATATATATAAAATGAGTTCATAACATAAATGCCTTCGTTGAATTATATTTACATGGTTTTAGTTTTCTATGTCACCTGAGATTTGTAGCCTTTTTTTCGTTGAAGTTAATTCTGAAAATAAAACAAATGCAAGAAGTAACCGAAACCAGTGGCTAGCAGTAAAGGCTTCTCAACACTGATGTCGATGCGAAATGGGCAGACAGATTCATAGCTGTTCTAATGTTCTTTAACTCTGTTTGTGTTGGACTTATGACAACTATTTCCTAAGTCCAGTTATGATGAAAAATTGTCTACCTGTAAAATTAACGCCGCTTCACACTCTCCTCAAATGTTGCCCTTTTCAGCTTTCCAGCATGTTACGTTCGAAATTAATATTTCTTCTATCATTCGCCTTTAAAATTGTACGCAGTTCTCTCTAACTTCCCTTCCAGAAATGCCCAACTGAATTACGTTCTCTCTGAAATTAAGCCGTTCTATCTCTTTTACTTTGGTTTGCCCTGGTTTTTTGTTTGTTTCTTTTACTGCATTTGACAACGTTACTAAAAGTCGATGCCCTTGCCTCATATCTTCGTCAGTAACTGACATTCATATCCACTGCTCTCCAAATCATTGTTCTCGACACCTTCAAAATTCCCGTGAAGCCTTGTCATCCTATCACACTCTCGATCATTATCATCAGCCGCACCAATTCAGATTGGCAACAGAAATAGTTCAATTTCATCGAATGCGTAATCCAGCTCGGTTCCTTTCAGTTGTCAAGGACTGGAAGCAACATCAAGTCCAATGCGCGACCGGAAGTACGTTTCACGCCAAATTCTGGGCCGAAACGTTCAAGCATTATTCAGTAGATGGATAAACAGTCAAAGAAAAAGATTAATCGAGAGCTCGCCATTTCTAACATTCTACATGATTTTACTTTGCGTTTGGCTTCAATCGAAAATAAATTACAGCATGTTACTTTCTGGTATGAGTTGACAATCCCAGCTATAAATCGTAGCTTTTTTCCTAAAATTGAATATTACTCTGACCTGCGTCCTTAGCCTCCAATTCGTTATCTGAAAATATAATTCAGAATTGCTCATATTTATAAAAGTGCAGCTGATAATTGATAACCAGCGCTCACTCTGCTAAAGAAAACTTTTGGAAAACATCAGGGATGGAATTTCCTCCAGATTTTAAAGCGCCCCGATCTCACAACGATTTAATGCCTGAGCAAGGCTTCCGACCAGAAGCCCATCCTATTCCCAAAAGACCCTTAAGCGGCCAATTTATTGAATCTTATGACGGCCAGAACTGAGCTCCAGCTTGATTTTAAAATTCATGATTTCACTTTTTGTCACTTACATGCTCTGTTGAGATTAATCTCCAGTTCTAAGAAACAAGCGAATATTGGTTATTAAGGTCAGGGTATGCTTGTAGTCTGTTAATATCTGAGTCGACAGTATGTTGAAACATTTTAGCACAACACTTTTTCATAAACCTGACACTGCTGGCAGAACCTACTTGTTGGAATGAAGACAGAAATGTTGCAAAGATCAGCGACGAAGTACTCTAACAGAACATTCAAGTCATCGCGTGGTTTGACAGCTTTGGAATTGATAATCTAAAAATCGATTTTTTTCCATGACTGCTTCGAATTTATTTTAAAACTGAACATCCTTTTTGCCTTTTTAATAATTCAAATCCATTTTTGCAATAATTTCTTCTTTTATTGTTCGGAGCCGTCTGGCAGTCAATCGTCACACATTAAGTACTTCAGGAACAGAGAAGTGAGGTAAGCGAGAGAAGGTGGACACGAACAGAGAATTCGGTTACTTAGCGTCTTAAAATCACGTTTGATTGTTTCCTTTGGATTTCTCTGGCATCTGGCAAGGTGGCACAGTGGCTAACATTGCTGCTTCACAGAGCCAGTTACTCGGTTTCAATTCCCGGCTTGCCTCACTGTCTGTGGAGTTTGTATATTCCCCCTGTGTCTGTGTGGGTTTTCTCCGGATGCTCCGGATTCCGCCCACATCTAAAAATGTGCAGGTTAGGTGAACTGGCAGTGCTAAATTCTTCCTCACTGTACCAGAAGAGGCGCCGGAATGTGGCAGCAAGAGGATTTTCACCGTAACTTCAATGTAGTGGGAAAGTTAGCCTTTTATGACAAATAAATAAACTTGTTACGGTTGGATCCATATGTAGGATAAGTGATATAACAGTCTTTCCATGTGTTTTGTAAGGATATTTTGATATCATGAAGATTAGTATTTCAATAAGAAGAGAACATAAGGATTGCCCTGACAAGAAATCTGACTGTACATCGTTCTTCACTCACGTTGAAACCTGACCTGGAATTAACATTGCCAGCTATTTCTCAACCCAAAGGTGAACGCAAAAATGCAGGTAAAGGTTTCAGATGAAGTGAAATCGTATCGTCGTTTCTTCTATGAATGCATAACTGGAAAAAGTTATAAGCGAAATAGAACGTTCTCCAAATCAAGCGAAATTTTATCCCAGTGAGATTTTACATTGCTACCGAAGTCAATGATGATGATACCTTTTAATTTCTCATCAAGCATTAACTGCACTGTTGCATTTCACAATTCACTAAGTTGGGTCTTCGTGGCAAATGCCTTCCAGGTAACCTAGTATGAGCTTTCTGAAAGTCGGTAGACAATGGACAAGAATTTTTGGACAGCCAAAGGAATTGAAAAACAAATCTCTGATTCCGCGTTACTTCTAGATTTGATCTTTATCAATCATGAGGAATAAAGCATTTATTTTAAAAGGGCGAGGTCCGTCCCTGTCAATTCTGCACAGTCGAGGAATTGGATAGCGTTGTGGTATCCACAGCTCAACTAGTAATATACAGAACCAGCATTATGCTCCGGGGAACAGCATTCCAATTCCATGAATAGAAATGAATTTTGAATTCTGTAAATTAAACATCTAATGTCTATCATGTTCATTTTTAAAAAAGTTGGTTCACTGATTCCTCATCTGGCCTAAATTTGACTCCAGATTCAGGCTAACTCTAAAATGCCCTCTGAAATGCCTTGTCAGTGCCCACTTCAGATAAATGAACAAATTGCCTCTGGGAAGCAAGGATTCCTTGCAAGCATCTGCTCCACTAGAGAGGAAAGTGGGCTAGTGTTCAAGCTCTCAGAAAGAAAAACTGTCTTATGTCTATTCAACCACAAAGTAACGAATCACATCCCTCCTTACTTAAGGAATAGGTCAACCGCTTTGAGGATCGTTTCATCATTCAGTTAAGTCAATCTTTCTCCAGTATCCCTCTGTTTCCTTAGTATCCAAAAAAATATCGAACGTGCGTCAGAGATCTTTGGAAGAAAAACAATTTGGACAATTTGCAAACATTTGGGTGAATATGTCTTGCTGCTGTAGTTTCTACAAAACTGACCATTCGTTCTGAGATTCTGGGTCTATATTCTCGATTGCAGAAACAGTAAAATCATTTCTATCAAGCTTGTAAAGCACCTTAAGAATTGTAAACGATGCAATTGAACATCGAATATCACATTTCCTTCCGAAGTCCTAACCTGTTTGACGTCGAAGTAACTTGGCTTCTGAAAGAAAAATCCAAATACAGCGTACAAATAATACAAATGTTGTCAACAGTTTTCCTTCTTTATTCGATCATTCTCTTTCTGAATCTGAGTGTCTATGATTTGAATTTTGCGCTCACCCACCAGTGTATTCATAGATATCATGTGAGCATAAAATTCCTGGGATAAATTTCCAGCTGCAAAAGTATTTGGATTTCTCCTACATTTTATTGACGGGACATATCAGAGTAATAGTATGTTATAGAGTCAAAGAAGATTATAGCAGGGAAACAGGACCTTCATGCTACCCCTTTTTTAACCACTAAACTACTCCCAATTGCCGGCTTTTGGCCCATATCCCTTTAAAACTATTTTACCCATGTAATTGTCTAAACATTTTTAAAAGACAAATAGTACCCGCCTCTATTATTATCTCTAGCAGTTTGTTCCAGACATTCACCACCCTGTGTGTGAAAAGAATGCCCCTCTGGACCCTTTTATATCTTTCACTTTGAACCTTCGTCCTCTAGTTTTACACTCCCCTAGCTTATTATGTTATGCAAGCCTATAAGATCACCCTTAAGCCTCCTACTCTCCAGAAGAAAGAAGTCCTAGTCTATCTAGCTTCTGCTTGTAACATAAACCATTAAATCCCAGTAACATCCTATTAAATTTTGCCTGCACTCTTTGCAGTTTAATAATATCGTTTCTAAAATAAGGCACGGAGAACTTACACAGTATTCCAAACGTGGCCTTACCAAGACGTCCCAACTCCTGTACTCAATATTCTTACCAATGAATGCCGAATGCCTTCCTCACCACTCTGTCCACCTGTCACTGCAGTTTCAAGGAGATGGAAACATCTACCCCTAGATTTCTTTGTGCTATACCACTCCTGAATGGCCTGCCAGTAACTGAGTCAGTACTGCCCTAATTCGATCTACCAAAATATAGCATCTCCTACTTATATGAATTGAACTCCATCTGACATTCGTCAGCTTACCGGCCAATTGATCAAGATCCCGCTGCAATCCTAGATAACATTCTTCCCTGTCCACTATGTCACCAATCCTGGTGTCATCTGCAAACTTCCTAATGATGCCTACTAAATTCTCATCCAAATCATGTATATAAATGCCAAATAACAATCAACCCAGCATCATTCCCTGAGGCACACTGCTGGTCACAGGCCGCCAGTTTGAAAAACAACCCTCTACAACAACACTCGGCCTTCAGTCATCAAGCCAATTTTGCATCTATTTGGCTACCTCACCCTGGATCCCATGAGACTTAACTTTATGAACAACCTACAATGCAGCACCTTATCAAAGGCCTTGTGTAAGTCCATGTAGACAATACCAACTGCACTGCCCTCATCTACCTTCTTCGTTGCCCCTTCAAAAAACTCAATCAAATTTGAGAGACATGATTGTCCACTCACGAAGCCATGTCCCTAAACAGTTCTTGCCTCTCTAAATGCTTGTAGATTCTCTTCTTTCAACTTACCCACAACAGATGTGAGGCTCTTCAACATGCAGATCCCAAGCTTTTTTTCCCTGCAGCCCTTCTTAAATAAATGCACGACATTTGTCACCCTCCAATCTTCTGGAACTTCTCCTGTAACTAATGATGATTCAAACATCGCTGCCAGGGGATCTGCAATTTCCCCCTTAGCTGCCCATACCGTTCTGCAATACATTTCATCAGGTCCTGGGGATTTTTTTTCTATTTAGATGTGCTTTAAGAATTCTAGCATCTCCTTCTCTGTTGTATATACATTCCTCAAGACATTTCTGTTTATTTCCTCAAGTCCTCGAACATCCATATCTTTCTTACAAATAGTGATGAAAAGTATTCATTTAGAATCTCACTGATCTCTTGTGATCCACACATAGATAACCTTGCTGACTCTTAAGAGACTCTACTCTCTCACTAGTTACTCTTTTGTCCTTTGTGTATTTGTAGAATATCTTCAGATTCTCCTTTGCCTTATCTGCCAAGGTTATGTGGTGTCCCCTTTTTGCTCTCTTGATTTACCCCTCAACTCTATTCCTGTACCCTCTATACTCTTCACAGGATTCACTTGATCCCAGCTGCCTATGCATGTCTTGTACATCCTTCTTCTTTTTGACCAGGGCCTCAATATCGTGAGTAATCTTGGGTTCCCTACTTTGACCAATATTGCCCTTCATCTAAGAGGAATGTGCTTACATTGAATCTAGGTTAACACAATTTTGAAAGTGTCCCACTTACCTGACATCCCCTTGCCTGGCATCAGACTCCATAAATTATCTTTTGAAAAATGCTGTCTGATACCATTGGCCTTGCCCTAAGTTAGAATTTTAACTTCTGGGCCATGTCTATCATTATCCTTGGCTACCTTAAAATTAATGGAATTTGATCACCGGTCCCAAAATGATCCCTCATTAATACTTCTATTACTTGAACTTCTTTACTTTCCAAGAGGAGATCAAGTTTTACCCTCTCTGTAATCGGGCCTTCCACATACTGAATGAGAAATTCCTCCTGAATACATTCAACAAATTTCTCTCCATCCAAGCCTCTAATACTTTGGTTGTCCCAGGAAATGTTGTGAAAGTTAAAGTCCCCTAATATTATTGCCCTATTTGTTTTGGAGCTATCTGCAATCTCATTACATATTTGTTCCTCAATTTTCTGCTGACTATTTGAAGGTCTACAGTATAAGCTTATCAAAGTGACTTCCTCTTCTTATTTCTGTGTGTTACCAATATAGACTCAGTGGGCAAACCCTCCGATGTATCCCCTCTCAGTACTGCCGTGATATTTTCCATCATCAGAAGCGCAACACGGCTTCCTCTTTTACCTCCCGTTCTATCTTTCCCATAGCACCTGTACCCTGGAACATTGAGCTGCCAGTCCTGTCCTTCCCTTAGCCATGTTTCAGTAATTGTTAAAGTATCCCAGTCCCACTTATCCATCTATGCCTTAAATTTATCTAACTTGCTTGTCAGGTCTCTTGCATTGAAATAAATGCCGTTTAATCGGGGCTTCCCTGGTTATTTGTTCTGTTTTTGCCTGACCTGTCGAATTACTGACACAGTTTTTGCTACTTAATGTGTTTTTTTTTTAACTTCTGTGCAGTCCTCAACATTCTCTTCTTTCTCCCCACTGTTTTGGATTCCACCATGATCCTGGGCCTAACCATCTCCATCTGCTTCATCGATTATATCCTCACCTTCAGAAGCTCAGAAGTGAGAAAATTCAGTACCGATTGCATTCTGATGATGATGATTTTGGCGATGACCACTGTTGACTGTACTACGTTCAGGAGCATTTGTAACTATTTGAATGCTGGAAAAGTCTCTGATCGCATGCAGCAAAAGCTGGACAAATCATGAACATTAAGATCGCACCACAAAATTCATTCTGCCAATGCTTGCCTCCAACATGAAATGAGAATCTCACCGTCTCCAAAGCAGAGACAACTAAAAGGAAAGTGGCATTGAAATTTTGCATTGCAAGTTATTCAAAACAACTTTGTGATAAATGAAAAGATATTCTATGTTGGCGATGCTACTTCAATGTTAAACGCTTCACAAAACATCGGCAACTCCAGTGCTTTTCATAGGCGGGTATCTTGGTATATATTAGATCCAACTGAAGGACACATCGGGTCCGAGTTTAATGTGTCGCCCGAAAGGTCTGAAAGTCAATGCAGAATATTATTAGTTAGTTATATAAAACCATAATTCCACCTGAATGTATTGGATTCCCAAACAGCGAGTTAGTTTAAAATTGTCAAGAGACTCATTTTCCTTGCTGACTGACAAGCAAACAAGTAAAGGCAAAATGCTGTGAATGTCGGACATCCAAAATTAAAAACATAATGTGCTGTCAAAACTCGATAGATATGGCAGCATCTGTGGAAAGTTAACTCGATTTATCTTTCCACGGATGCTGTCGGCCGTGCCACGTTACTCCAGCACATACTGCTTTTAAAAAATGAGGTCGCATATGGTTTACTAGAATGCATATTCGGAAATGTTTCTCGTATAGTTTCACTGATCAAAATTGTAATTATCGCTCAAGATTTGCTTTTAAGAATTGAGTGCACTGAGTAAGCGTTCACAGAAATTCAAATGACTGGTAACAAATATTTTATATGAATAAGCGCAATTGAACAATACTTTAGAAAAATAACTTATTTCATTTTTCTTAAACTTATTAAAGTTGCAAGATAGATTTGGGAGTGGTAACCTGGCGCAGCACATTTTGATAACTTCAATGGGAAACGACACTCAATTGCTTGGTTTATTTAAAGTGCAATCGTGTTATTTGTTACAGGTTCATGTATAAAAACGAGAACTTTTTAAAGAGATTTATTGAGGGCCAGCAAATGAGTGGAGAATTCCCCCAAAACCCATACAATCTGGTGGTTTGGCCAGATTTGTTTGTGTAGCAGGCTTTTGAGCGCCATGTTCCTTCAGGCCAGCACGACAGATCAAAGATGTACGATGAATATCACTTGTGTTTGAAATCCCTCACTCTTGCGCTATCTCGACAGATTTCGGATGACTTGCTGGAAAAATAACCGCACCCTGGTGGATTCTTTTAAACTATAAATATAATATAAAAACAAATTTGGTTTTAATGCTAGCTGATCAAAATCAGTGCTGAACGAAGTTTCCATTTCTGTTGACTAGAGCCATCAAGTAAGTTCACTTTTAACTCTGAATCAATAGAGCTGATGGAAAACATACTTCTTACAAAAGTTGGGGGAGTGCTGTTCTTACCTGAATCTTGAATTCGAGTTAATTCTGCAGTTCAGAAAAACACATCTGTTCTGATTTACTGTTTTTTGTTTATTTTAGTGTAATGCAAGATATTATTAACAGCAAACAGAGTTTGCTTGTAAGGAAAATCGTCAATCTCAACTGTTCAATATGCCTTAATGTTGTACCGGTCACAGTTTGACTCTTCACATACTGATCCTATTAAAGTAGTCATAACAATCACAAAAACTAACCTTTTCCATTCTATATGAGAACTACGAACTGACTTTAGACTGTAGTCTCCCTATGTTAGCACACGTGGTTCACCTAATTTGCACAGTACACTTCACCTAACTTGCCTTCTTTTCTCCTTTCCAAATATGCATCAAAGAGAAATCTGAAATGTCACGCGAGCACAGTGGAATAAACGAGTGAAATTAGTGGCGACGATATATTCGATTCACAGAGTGAGGCATATCAAGGGTATATATGTGGTCGAGATTTGTACTAAAAATCCATGAAAGATTCTTACAGGCGACACAACAGTGACTATAAATTATGAGAACAAATGGTCGAATTTTAAACAAGTTGCCCAAAAATGCATATTTTGTTAACGTACGAAGCTGTTAACATAGATTTCAAGTGGCCCCTTTTAATACATTCTAAACGTATAGACATTAGTGTTAGCGCATCTCCATTCGATACGCTCTAAGTTTCCGTTTTGGATCACATCTCCTGTTTTTCACAAGACATCATTTTAAATATCTCACGCACAGTTGTCACAGTGAAAGGATTATAACACATATCAGACCAGGTAATATTAGGCAAGAAATCACCGACGGGAGAAATAGTACTCACTTCTATTTACGTAACAAAGGAAGCAAGAGTAGAGCTGAACATCCCCTCTACATACGGCCGGAATCCTCCGCTCCACAAACAATTCGGGCACTTTTTCCCATTTAACAAACAAAGAACAAAACAGCACGGGAAACAGGCCCTTCGAACCAACGAGCCGACGCTGCCATTTTAACATTCCCACTTCCACCATGACCTTTGTCTATGTTTACGCAAATCTGCGTTGGAGCCAATTTGGGGAGACAATTTAGGGACAATTTGTATCGCCAATCAGCCTAAGAGCACAACTTTGGGGTGTGGGAGGAAACCGGAGTACCCGGAAAAAACCTATGCAAGCATGGGGAGAATGCGCAAACTCCCACAGATATCAACCCAAATCTCTGTATCTGCACAGCAACAGTGATAGTCACTGATCTGTCGTGTTGCCCATCAACTGGTCCAGTTTAAGCGTACACTAACGACATGAAACAATAGGCTACTCTCGAAAACATCCAAAAGCAGCCCTCTCATGACTCATCCGTGTATGCCCCTTGTTGGACCACAAGGAGGACCAAAGTACCCGTAGGATACTTTAACCCGTAGGATTAACTATGGCTTTTTTTTTCCACAGGTAATTCGGTCCATGCTTGACCAACAAGGAGCATGCATTCGGCAGGTGGTGCGAGGACAGCTCTTGGATGTTGATTCATGGGTTGCCTGGTGCTTCATGTCGTAAATGAGTGCTTTATCTGGACCATCTGAAGGGCACCATGACAGCTCAGTGACTATCGCTGTAGCTGTGCAGACACTTGGAATTGGGCCGGTGTCTGCGGGAGTTTGCGCGTTCTCCCCGTGGTTGCGTGGGTTTTCTCCGGGCGCTCCGGTTTCCTCCCACATCCCAAAAAATTCGCTCTTAGGCTGATTGGGAAACAAATTGTCCTTACATTGAGACTCTTCCATATTAGGAATAACCTAAAATTAGAATAGGATAATGGAATTGTTACTATATAGTTATGACGGCGGTGCGGGCTCGTTGCGCCAAAGGGCCTGTTTCCCGTGCTGTGTTGCTCTAAAAAAAAAGAGAAATACAACTTATGCAATTCCCAGGAACGTCCCAAAGCTCATGATCCCTATTTAAATCAGTCTACTATATCCCTCCATCCCTATGTGCCTATTCTTAGTATCTCTTAAATAACTCCAGCGTGCCTGCCTCCACCATCTTACTTGGCAATGCATTCCATACTCCCACCATGCTCTGTGTGAAAAACCTCCCTCTACCATCCAAATTATACCTTACCCCCCTTACCCTAAGCCCGTGGCCCCTCGTGATATTTGATTCCAACCTAGGAAAAAACTTACCACTGTTTACTCTATCTATACCCTTCATAATCTTGTACACCTATGACTTTACCAGACAGATCCAACAGATTTTCGCAACAGTAGTTCTGAAAGCAAGTTTGACATGCGTTATCGATGAATCTACCTTGTTCTTTCCCTTTGAGCTGCGCTTCTGCAACGGGAAATGAGTTCTCAGTAATGTAATTTAAATGACATTTTAAGACAATTAAAAGTATCAGCTGAAATACTGGACTATGTTTTAATTGCGAATCGTACTGTGATTTTCTCACGTGACAGATTACGTATTGTATTAGCTCTTACCTAATATTCTAACGTGGCGATCTAAATCTAAAACACAATCAAATTAAAATATTGTTTTAATGTAAGGTGTGAATCTCACAATGTATGTCATCGATGTTGATACACTAGAATCAAAGAATACAGTGCAAAAGAGGCTTTCGGCCCATCGAGTCTGCACTGACTCTCTAATAGATTTTTATCTAGGTCGTCTGTCCCACATTATCCCTCCAACTTCATGTATTTAACATAGCAAACCCATCTAAATCACGTATCTTGGGACACTAAGAGGCAATTTAGCATAGCCAATCCACCTAACCTGCACACCTTTGAATTGTAGGAACATCAGCAGAAAACGGAGAGAATGTGCGGCTCCACAGCCAGACAATGCCTCAGAATGCAGCCTTTGAGCAATCTGAGGCTTGAAATATTTTAAGCGTATAACTCTAACTGTGGAAAATTAGTCATTTTAAACCAATAATTCCCAAAGATGTTCACCACTGATGGAATCTTATTAATTAGGTAGAAGTGATTGATTGATACATTCGTCATCGATTCCATTATAGTTGTGCCAAACTGCTACCAGGATGATAGAAAGCGATCTTCATAGCATATGGTTTCGTTTCTTTTGGTTCCTCATGTTCCTCAATCGAATCATAAGCAAGAGGAGGATACACGTATATAGTTTCAAAAAGGTTAAACAGAATGATAAAAGGACCACAGCACAGGAGACCAAATCACCCACAAGCCTCTCAGAATCCTTGTTTTTTTTCTCTCTCTCTCTCTTCATTGGGAACAATGTGCTGTACCTCCCTTCAGTCTGAAATAACATTTTAACTCTAATCTATATTCTGTCTCTTGGCAACTGTCGTAGCTCCATTATCTTGCTCTTTGAATCCCTAATCAGTTATGAGACAACATTATGAGCCAGCATGAGGACATTAGTTCCCGATTTCTCCATTTATAAGGTCCCATCAATTTTCACAAGACACTTACAGTAGATATTAAATGGAGATAAAATCCTGTCCAAACTGTCCTATTGATTAGCAACCCTGGGGTCGGTTCAGCTGAATTGGATGCAGAGGAAATTTATATCTAAACTGGCACGATTACAAGGCAGGTTATCAGAGGTTATCTATCTTGCCCTGAAAAGGAAACCTGTGTAAGCACTGGTTAGGACGGGTCAAAGGTTCCCAAAAACGTCCTATCAAAAGGAAATGTTCCAAATCAGGCAAAATGCGAATTATATATAGAGTTCCTCTGGCCTGGAGAATTTAATAAAACTCTCTCAGAGCATGCAGCACTCGTTGGGTCGAATTAATCTCCTTTACATGTGACATTTTCTTTCCTCGTCTGTCAAAGGATCATAGAAACCTCACTGTGCGAATGGAGATCATTTGGCTCATCGAGCCTGCACCAACAAAAATCTCACCCATGGCCTATCCTTAAACTTCACATGTTTACCCTACTAATCTCCCTGACACTAAGGGGCAATTTAGCATGACCAATCAACCCAACCTAACAATATTTTTAAGTAGCTCATTTAATCCCTCCCTTCCTGAGTCAACAT
Organism: Sphyrna mokarran; assembly: GCA_024679065.1. Lineage (NCBI taxonomy): Eukaryota > Metazoa > Chordata > Chondrichthyes > Carcharhiniformes > Carcharhinidae > Sphyrna > Sphyrna mokarran. The sequence goes on from JAGIQG010000009.1 coordinate 101,481,566, forward strand.
GGTTCTCTGTTGTTCCATTCGTAAATCTCAAAAACAACTGGGAGAGACTAGAATAAAGGGGAAAAAGGAAAAATAAAGACGCAAATTTAAAAGGGGAGAGACAATGAAACGGAGTGAATAGAGCTGGAAAATGGCGATTGAGCAAGGAAAAGAGAGATACAGTAGCAATGATATTATGTTATGATCCCCGTGGAGACAAGCAACATGATAGAATTATACTCCCAAATGACCCTAATGGAAACAAAAATCAATGAATAAGATTGCACATTTTAAAATGTTGACTATAAAAATGAAAGAAAAATTGATGTACATTTAGCAGGAATAATAGCCGAATTTCATTCTAGTCTATATTGGGATAATTAAAACCATTCATTCTAATAATTGTATAATTGGCAGAACCTTCCGTACCTATTTTAAAAAAATATTCTTTTACATCTTTCCATCTTATAGAAAACACAATAATGTATTGGCATTCTGACTGTTTATTTGATTTAATTAAACTCAATCTTCCCTAAAGCCTTCCAATACATCCGCTTTTCCCACTACTGTACTAAAGTTTTCCCTATGTAGTAACCCTGAAAAATAATCAGATTTGGGCTGATGAGTGGTAAGGACGCGTTGTGTGCCAGGTAATTGTTATCTCCAAGAACTGAGAATTTTATGATTTTCCCTTGACAAACAATTGAATTCTATCGCTGAAAACTCTACTAGTAATAGTGGTTTACCACTGACCAGGAAGAAACTGGGCAAGCCAGATAAAAACTGTAGCTATAGGGATAGGTCAGGCATTGGGAGTTCTAACAATTGAACAATGCAAGAAATATAGTGCAGAAAGAGGCCATTCAGCACCAGCCAAAAGGAGAAAAAAAGACAACTGCACATTTTATCCCACTTTGCCACCTGCACCATAACTTTGAAGGCTACAGCACCTCAGACGCAGGACTAATTACCTTTGGAGCGTTTCACCCTCAATCTCCAACTTTGGCAGAGAATGACAGACGACCAGTCCCCTCTGGTTGATAAAAGGTTTCCTTGATGTCCTTCTACTCAATCTAGCAATCACTTTAAAGCTATATTGCCTGATAAACGACAACTCAGCTAGGGGTAATTTTTTCTATATATCCTGCCTAGACCATTCATAATTTTCTACAGCTCAATTAGGTCACTCATTGACATCCGCTTATCTAAGAGAAACAATCCTAGCTTATCCAATCTCTCCTCATTTCAGCAATTTTCATGCCCTGCCAATGCTCTTACAAATCTTCTATAAGTTTTAAATTTATTTATTAGTGTCACGAGTAGGTTTACATTAACACACAATGAAGTTATTGCGAAAATCCCCCAGTCATCCGACTCCTATGCCTGTTCGTGTACACCAAGAAAGACTAGCATGGCCAATGCATCTAACCAACACATCTTTCAGACTGCGACGGCACCGGAGCACCTGGAGGAAACCCACGCAGCCACATGGTGAACATGCAGACTCTGCACTGACAAGCTGGGAATTGAATTCGGGTCCCTGACACTGTGAGGTAGATGCTAACAACTGTGCCACTGTGCTGCTCTATTCTGCATTACCTCTAGAGCTATAATGTCCTTCCGGTTCTGATGGAACTGTATGAATTACTGGTTAGACCACTGCTGTAATGTGCTATACAGGAGAGAACATAAAACTCTAGTTGGGGCCCATACAGTATTTTATACAGTTTCATCATTAATCCATGCTTTTGTACTCAATACGTCGTCCAATAAGCGAGAAGATTCCGGATGCTATCTTGACCACCCTTTCACCTGTCTTGCCACTTTCAAGGACGAGCTGTCATGCATTCGTATCTTTTACTTCCTCAATTCTTCTTAACATCTTCCCATTTTATACTGTCTTCCATCTTCTTTGCCTTTCTCAGATGCATTGTTTCTCACTTTACCGGGTTGAATTCCGTTGGCCGCTTCCCTGCCGACACAACAAACCGTGGATATCATTCTGGACAGGACAGCTACTCTCTTCAACCATACGGCCATTTACAAATTTTCCAATCATGCTGCTACATTTAATTAAATTCTAAATTATTAATATATACAACAAACATTAAGGGTCCCAATGCTATTACCTGGAACACCACTAGAAACTGTCTTCTGTTCATAAAACGTTGATGATTATCCTATGTTTCCTGTCACTTTTCCGATGATGATTCCAAACTATCCATTCCCCCATGCCCTATGAGATCTCACCAGTTTGCGATATCGAACCTTGTCAAATACCTTACTAAAATCCTTCTAGACAAGATCAGCAGAACACCCATCATCATTGTTGCTTTCTCAAAAAATTCTGTTAAATTAGTAAGACACAATCCTCCTTAACAACATCATGTTGACTATCCCTCATATGTCTGTACTTTTCCAAGTGGTACTTTAGCCGTTCTCCGAGATTTGTTTCCAATCATTTGCCCACTACTGAAGTCAGACTGAGTAGTCTATCTTATTCTGGAGTAAACTTTGCGACATTTTTCAATGACGGTAAAATGTTTCAGACCTCTCGTACTCAGGCACCATAAGTGCTGAGGATTTGGAAATGATTCTAGGAGCATCAGTTATTTCTTCCTTCAACAGCTGGCCCTAATGATTTATATACCTCCTACTATACTTCCATTAACTACAATATCAGAACATCCCTCTCAAGTGTTCTTTTACTGTTGATGAATCCAGGAATTCCCTTCCCAATAGAATTTCGGGTTTTCTTTCAATATATGAACGGCAGTATCACCTTCTCAATGAAAGTTAGGGATGAACATTAAATACTAACTTCCCCAATGATTTTTGCACCTTAGGATGAATAAATAAAGTTATGGCATCCATGATGCATCACCTTCTGTCTTTTGGATCTTCGCAGCTATCAAAGCAAAACATATATTAGTTACAAAATGATTAATTAGTGTGCATTATAAAGTAGGTCGTATTTGCAAATTGTTGTGGTATAGTTTTAGCTGGTGAATGTTTCAATGGACACAGCGTTTTCTATCACCTCAAGAATTATTTTCACGAATCGCTTTTCTGAAAAAGAATCTGAGTTCAAATAAATTTCCACCGCTTGTATCTTAGGGTGTTGTCAAGTCATAATTGAAATGATTAACAGCAATGAAGTGCAATGAGTGCACGTGACTATATTAGAACAGTGAATTATTTTAAATAATATTTATCAGTAAAACAGAATGTGAGGCAACTAGCTCAAGGCATCCTGCCTGATGGCATACAGATCAGCCCAGGATCCAGAATCATGAGTCAACTGGAATGTTCCTTCTGGTAGCAAAATGCATCGTCTTTCGGGAGTGCGACTTATATGACAGGTGAAAGCATTTGGCATGTGTTAATTTAGAGACATGATTTCCGATGTTCCAGCATTGGCAAGGCTGGTGTAGATCAGAGTTCTTAATGCTGCCACCAATTTGATGTAGCCAGCATGGCTTGATAGTAAGCGGCAAGCCAGCGCAGAGTTGAAGGGCCAAAGAGCCTGTTCCTGTGCTGTACTGTTCTTTGTTCTTTGTCGATAAGTTTTTGTTTGGAGTTCTATTCAGTTTGCTAGCCAAGCAGGAAATAGCGGAGTTAAGTTTCAACAAGTTTCAAAGTGCAATTTGGGGGACGCCATGTGACATGCCTCTCCGATGTTCGGCATAGGATGTGTATTCCTAAAGAATGATTCTAGGTGTTTAATTGCAATCGGGATTCCTTTTTATTATCGGAAACATTGGTTTCGGCTTAACTAACTGCCGCTCACTTTATTCAATCCGTTCTATTAGGATTGCTAACACTTGAAGCATGAGCACCATTGTTGGAGGTTATGGTTTATGAAGGTCTCACCATATGGAGAGTTAGTTGGACCAGAATTCTTGCCCCTTGGCCATTGTTACTTGCGATTGTTGCAAGGAATTATCTGGCTCCATGAACCCTTTGTAAGTTCAGCAATTTTCCGCTTTTAACAGCACAGTAATAAATGGCATTGTAAAATATCCTGATAGATCAATATATGTTTATATTCATATATATTCCATCACGTTTCAACTGTGACAGTACAAAATTACTTCTGTACAGTTAACACTTATAAAACATTACTTTGATATAAACCAAAGTAATGCCGTCTAGGATCTATACTTGGACGCCAACCGGTCATATTATATGCTAATGATTTGGGCGAGGAAAGGAAACGTATTACCTCGAAATATACAGATGATAGATAGTTGTGTGTGCGGGAATGGGGGTGGGGGGTGAGCTGCGAGGGGAATGCAGAGACGATTCAGCGTGATTTGGACAGACTGAGTGACTGAGTATATGCTTGGCAGATGGAATATAATGTGGATAAATATGATGTTATCCATTGCGGTCGGAAAATAGGAAGACAGATCATTATTTGAATGATGTATTTTGAGAGAGGCTGATCTCAGCGAGTCATTGGCGTCCTCGTGCATCAGTCATTGAAAATAAACAAGCAGTTACAACAGGAAATATAGAAGGTAAATGGCATGACAGTCTCCGTAGCAAGATTATTTGAGTTTGGGAATCGGAATGTATTGCTGTAATTATGTAGGGTGTTGTTAAGGCTACATTTACAAAGAACAGAGAACAGTACAGCACAGGAACACAGGTTTTGACTCATCAAGTTTGTGCCAACACAAATGCCTCTCTAATCAAATATTTTCTTGCCTCTATGTGATCCATATCCCTCTATTCTCTGCCTATTCATGTGTCTATCCAGATGACTCTTGAATGTTGTTATAGAATCTGCTTCTACCGCCTCCTCTAGGACACGTTTCAGGCATTCACCACCCTCTGGGTGAAGAAAACTTGCTCCTTACATCTCTTTTATTTTTCCCCCTCTCACTTTCAAACTACACCCCAGAGTATTTATTTAAACCTTCGATACTGGGGGAAAGACTCTAAATATCTATTCTATCCAAGCTTGCCATAATCTTGTAAAACTCGATCATCCTTCGACTCCCCAATGAAAACAATCAAAGTTTGTTCAGCCTTTCTTCATAGGCCTTATCCTCCAAACCAAATAACATCCTGACAAAACTCGTCTGAACTCTTTTTAATGCACCAATACCCTTCCAGTAGTGTGGCAACCATAAATGTGCACAATACTCCAAATGCAACTCAACCAAAGTATTTTACAGGTACAACATGGTTTTTCAATTCCTATACTCAATGCCCCGACTGATGAAGGACAGCATGCCATGCACCTTCTTAACCACGTTGTCCACCTTAGTTGTCACCTTCAGGGAACTGTGGATTTGCATGTCTAGGTCCTGCTGTGCGTTAATATTTCTGAAGGCTTCACCATTCACTCTGTACATTCCTTTTGTAGTAGACCTTCCAATTTACATCACCTCACATTTGTCTGAGTTAATTCCTACCTGCCATCTGATTTATATCTTGCTATATCCTCTGACAATCCTATTCACTATCTGTTACTCCCCCAATTTTTGTGTCATCTGCAAATTTACTAATCAGACCACTGAAAATTTCCTCAAAACCATTTATAAGTATTTCAATCAACAAAGGCCCCAGCACTGATCTTTGTGGAACACCGCTTTGTCACAGACCTCCAGTCAGAAAAGTGCTTCTTCCACTGCTACTCTGTGTTCTTTGCCCAAGCCTGTTTTGTTTCTATCTTACCAGCTCATTTTGAATCCCATATGATTGCACCTTATGTACAACCTGCCATGAGGAAACTTATCGAAGGTTTTACTAAAGTCCATGTAGACAGTTATCACTGTTCTGCTCTGGTCATTTTCTCTTGTTACTTCCTCAAAGAACTCAATCAAGTTTGTGAGACATGACCTCCCCTTCATGCATGCTGCATATTGCTAATGAGCCTATTCTCTTCCAGATGTACATATATCCTGTCCCTAAGGTTTTCTCCAATAATTTCCCCACTATTGATACGAGGTTCAAAAGCCTGTAATTTCCCAAAATGTCTCTTCTGCTCTTCTTAAACAAATGAACAATGTTAGCTACTCTCCAGTCCCCTGGTTTGTTAACCATGACTAAAGAGGATACAAAGGTTTTGATCAGATCCTCAACAATTTCTTCCCTCACGTCTTTGAGTATTTTAGAATAGAGTCTATCTGGTCGTGGAGACTTGTCCACTTTAACGTTTTTTTCTCAAAATCTCAAACGATTCCTCAAATTTTATCTCAACATGGCCTAGATGTATCTTTCTTTCTGCACTCACCATCCACCATATCCTTCTCTTTTGTAAATATTGATGCGAAGTTAGGGACCACATCCGCCTCATCTTGCTACACATACAAATTCCTTCCATCTCCTTGAGTTGACATATCTGTTCCTTGGCTACCCTCTTCCTTAACAATCAGATAAAAAGCCTTGGGATTCTCCTTAGTCCTGACTAAAAAGGATATTTCATGGCCCCCCTTGTCCTCTTAATTCCTGTTTAAGATGTTTCCTGCTTTTTTTGTATTCCTCAACAGCCTTATCCATTTTCAATTTTCTATAATTTATTTATGCCTCCTTTTCCTTTTTCACTAAGCTCACAATTCCTCTTATGACCCAGGGTTCCCGAATCTTGCCATTTTCATCCTTCGTCTTTACAGGGACCTACTTGTCCTGAATTGTTAACAACTGACTTTTAAGACTCCCACATATCCGGTGAGGATTTATCCTCAGACAGCTGCCAGTTAACATTCTCTAACTCTTGCCTAATACTGTTAAAGTTGGCCTTCCCTAGTTTAGTACTTTCATTCTGGGACTACTTTTATCCTTTTCTACAAGTATAGAATTATAGAAATCGTTATATCTCTTGGGGGTAAGTGATTCAAGAGATATGGAAGGGGAAGATGGGATGAAAGTATTGAATTTGATCATGAGCTCCGATCATACTGAATGGCAAGCAGGGTGGAAGGGCCGAATGGCTACTCCAGTTTCTATTTCCTCAGTATGTTTCTGTGTAGTACTGAGTCCGTTCCTGGGTGCCATAACTTTACAAGACTAGGAAGCAATTATAGAAAAGTTTAAGAGAGTGTTTCCACAGATGAGGGATTTTACTGAGGTGGGTACATTCCAGCTGGTAGTCCCCTCAGAGCAGAAAAAGTGAAAGCAGACTGAATGGAGGTTTTTAAAATCATGCAAAACTGAACAGTATTCCACTGCTTGAGGTATCAAGAGCCAATGGATACCAATTTCAAGTAACTGACAAAAGGACCAAGGTGTTATGATTATGGCATTTAGGCGCTATAATGCATTTTCTGAGGGAATGAGAAAAGTAGATTCAGAAAGGAATCAGATAATTATCTGAAGAGGAAAAAATGCATAGAGTGGGACAAGCTAAATTGTCCCCACAGAGAGCCAACACGGACACATAGCCAGCCTGTAAACATTCTATGATTCTACAACAGACATTCGCTCAATACGTATGTTCTATGAAAATCACCAACATTTGTTATCGTTTAATGAAAGTAACGGGAAGAAAAAAATGGAAATTTCTGACTTATGAAATGTAGCTATTTCAAAGCAACGATGAACAATTGCATTAGTTCCTAAATGATGTTATTGATGGAAAATAATTTTCAAAGTGCTCTGTGAAATGTAAGGAAAATAAATAATAACATGCCGCACTTCCAAGTAATTATTAAAATCGTATGGTAAATTGTTATGCGGGCAATCAAGCATTACGAATCAACTTGATACATTACTGAGAAGATCGCGAATTGCGTCAATTTCTGAAATGGAAACAAAAGGAACATGTTATTTAAACAGTAGCACTAAAAACAAAACTTTGAATTGAAGCAAACACAGAAAGTAGAAACAGGTAACGTTAAACAAAAACGAGAATATTTTAAAAATAAATAAATGAAGATAATGGCCCGTAGCTTCCCGGTTTCCGAACGTCTGGTTTGAGGGTACCGCAAAGATACGCTGCGGAATTCTTCTCCGAAATTTAGAAGTGAAGCTTCACTTGGACATTGTCCAGAAACGCAGAGTTCATCTGAACAATTGAGCTGCGCTGGGAAGGACGTCTCAAATCTAATTAAATCGTTTTGAATGGTTCTGTCAGCTATACATTAATAATCACTCTGTAAAGGTTAAAAAAAAGCTTCTAAATGCAGTATAATTATTTCAAACACTTAGATTGAGCGCCCGACAGCGACCCACCACCCCCTCTCACCCAGCCTCCGCCGCCCCCACCACTTTTTGCACCTCCCAATTCATTATCCTGAAAGTATCCCTTCAGTGACCCAGCGTCCATTACTTCCTGGAGAACACAACTGCAGATTAGAGACCTTCGGAGGAAAAGATTCTCCTTACCGCTATCACTATATTGTTTTTTTTTATTTTTAGACTGTATCTCTAGTTGTAGTGTGCATAAGAGGCAATGTCATTCTATGCCCATCATTTCAGTCCCTTCAGATGTTTCAATAAGATCACCACAAGGTAAGTTATGGGTGGCATCGTGGCACAGTGGTTAACAATGCTGCTTCACAGTTCCTGGGACCCAGATTTGATTCCCAGCTCGGGTCATTGTCTGTGTGGCGTCTGCACATTTTTCCCTTGTCTGTGTTGGTTTTCTCCGGGTGCTATGGTTTCCTTCCACAGTCTAAAGATGTGCTTGTTAGGTTGATTGGCCATACTAAATTGGCCATAATGTCCCGGGATGTATAGATTAGAGGGATTAATGGTTAGATCTGTGGCGGTTGCGGGGCTAGAGCTGGGATGGGATTGTTGTCAGAGCAGACACGATAGGCCGAATGGCCTCCTTCTGCACAGTAGGATTTCTATGACCACTATTTATTTTTCTAAGTTAGAATGGATTTTGGTACAACCCGGTCAACCATTCTTCATAAGAAAACCCTTCCAATTCAGGTGTCAGCCAAGTTAAGCTCCTTTGAACTTCTGCTAATACAATGATATCCTTTTTGCAAACAAAGAGACCAAAACTGTGCAAAATTCTCCATCTGTGATGTCACCAAGGCTCTGACTGATATAGTAAAACGTCTCTTAAACCTTTAAGAATGTTGTTCTTTCGCAAATTATGCTCATGTATTCAACGATTTTTTTTATATTCGATGACAAAAACAAAACACTGAAATTCTGAAACGAAATCAAAAAATGATGCAGTTCTCAGCAGGTGATGCAGCATCTTTGGAGATGGAACTACTGTCACCATTTTGGGCCAAATGGTGACATTTATCAGAATTCAGAAAAGTCAGAAATGCAACAGATTTTATGGAAATGAAATGTGAGAGTGGGGAAATTAGCGAAGAAAAGGTCTGTAATTAGGTGGAAGGCAGTATGATCAAATAACAAAAGTTAGTGGTGAATTCCAATGTAGGATTGTTTGAATGGTTTACCCTCCATAATATAACTTTGTTTTTGCTCTGAAAGGAAAAATAAAATCTCATTCAACACCGCATTTTCTTTTCGAATTTCAACAAATTTTAAAGTTGTATAAATTCTAATAAGTAATTTTCTTTCTGCTATATTTATCTTAAAGAATTGTGCATGGAACAGATTGATTTGATGAATCTGGAATATAGGTGTAACCAAATTCAGCATGCTTTCTGTTTGTTGTCCAATAGACTACTTCATATTTTGAACCTATATCAGAGTTATCATTAATGCAAAAAGGAGAGCCAAATGTACAAATCCGTCTCTGTTAGTATATAGCATTTTTATAAGCAAGTCATGGGGCAGATTTGGGAGCATTCTACACATCTGGAGTTGCACTCAGGGTGATATTATTGCGTGACATTACCATCAGTTTTGTATAATATCGCAAGGGAGCGGGCTTAAAAGCTGAAACAAAATAAAAACGGAACTTGCTGAATAGACAACACTACGGAGTAAGAAACAGAGTTAACATTTTGAGTCCGTATGGCTGCTGAATTCATGCAGCATTTTCTGTTTTTATTTCAGATGTCCGGCATCCACAATTTTTCACTTTAGTTAGAAGTTGGCACACTGCCCATTTTATGTTAGTATAAATTAATAGTGCATTGAAGATCGTTAATGACTCGATGGATTACAGTGTGAAATCTATAATATATCTTTAGAGTCAGATTCATGTCATGCGTCCTTCAACATTTGTTTTGAATGGAAAACTTGTTAAGGCGGCTTTAGAAGCAACAGCTGTGCTCAGAGTCTTAGCTCAACCGTCAGTCAAGTTTTTGCTGCTGTGTTTGTGTTTTTTGAACGTGCAGGTTTTTCCATGAGTTAGAGACCTTTTAGTGGCTGCTGATTACTCCGTTGAGTACTATATTTTGTTGTTGGCCATCGCCCAGAGCTATAAATTATCTAAGAGATATAGGAATTGTAGTCTCCTTTCTTCTGAAAGAGTGCAATCATTAACTGTTTCAGAATATTTCATGGCATACTTCCTACCCATTATTAACTAACTGCATGCCAGACTGGGTGCTATGTTCATCTGTCATACATTCATTTTGCTAACCTCCGGTCCTATGATTGATTCAACTGCATATTGACACAATCAAGGAGCTGCTCCCATCTTGAACCCATTCTGCTTTTCACCTACAGCCAAAGTGATTTTCCTCCAGCATTCACAATTGTGCCGTGTTGCACACTAGCAAAATACTGCACATTTTGAGGTCGTACTCTCAGCAGATGCCCCCTTTAGGTTATTGAACCTTTTCCGGCAGTGGGACCATTTGCTGACACTGACACTGTCATCTCCTCCCTGGCTGCATCCTTTTGGCATGGCGTCTCCCGCTTAATTGAGGCAGGCAACAGCTGCACATATTAGTCGGCGACTACATGTAGGAAGGCTCTGAGGCAGCACATATTGGATCTGAGGGTTGAATTGGCCCTTCTTACCTCTTCACGCAAAAGGCATAAAAATCTCTGGAGGGAAGCTTGCATCAACTGGACAACTCATTCATGCAAATAAATGGTTAACTTGTTAAGGGTAAAAACAATGGCATGGCTGAATGTTACCGCGGTTTGGAGACAGTGCGGTTCAAAATAAAATGCACTCCCCGCAGAAAACTATAAACTGCTCTGTGGCAAACTATATTGTGGAGTTTGATGTGATCTTGCATCTACGTCGACTGGCACGTTGTTATGCAGAGCGCCCTTTAAACTATTGGCCGTGACCACCTTCCGGAACTGTAAGCTTTATATTCAACACAGAAAGACGTTCCACGTATCAACATCAGCAATATCACCAGAAGCAAATACCCTACTGTTCCTCGACTTAATAAATTAGTCATTCAGCGGCATTCAGTCACAGAGCATAGAAGTGAAATTGAATAGAGCAAATTTTGAGACGCCATTTAAAAGACAGTGCTCTCAACATACGGGAAGTAAAAGTGGAAAACAGACTCGTTCCAGACTAATCTTACGCTAAGTCATTGAAGCCATTGAACCTACTCAAATTAATTAAAGGAGAGATCTGTATAGGAAGTCTAAATGCAGAAAGAACTGCTCGAAGTAAAATTCAACAGCTAGTCATATGGTGACGCAATACCAACTGGCATAACATTTTTTGGAATGTCCAGGTGTCTTCCAACACAGGGAATGCTAGGTGGCCTGGCTCCAGGGTGAGCTGGGATAGGAACTTAATATAACGAAGTGTTCAATATTCAAGAAAGGTAGAAGGAAAGAACAGAGTGTGGGGATCTTTGCTGGTTAAAGAGGAGTTCATGCAATAATAAGAAGGATATTAGTCTGGACAACGCAGAATCTGTATCAGTGGAACTTTGAAACGCCAAAGACAAAAACCTCCAAACAGCAGTAGTACTGTTGGGGATGGCATCAAACCGGAAATTAGGAACGTGTCCATCAGCAGATTTTGTGGGTGACTTCAATCTTCATATTGATTGGACTTACCAAACTGGCAACAATGCCATGGATGAGGATTTCTTGGAATGTTTGAGGGGTGCATTTTTCAACCAGTATATTGAGGAACCAACTAGAGAGCAGGCCATCCTAGAAAGAATATTGTGTAACGAGAGAGCATTAATTATCAACCTTGCAATGTGAGACCCTTGGGAAGAATGATCATAATATGGTAGAATTCTTCATTAAGATGGGGCATGACAGTGAAGTCTGAGACTACGGTCCTGAACTTGAGGAAAGCTACATTTGATTGTATGAGACGTGCTTTGAGACATTGATAGGATGCAAGACTGGACGGAGAAGTGGCAGATAGAGTTCAACCCAGGTAAGTGTGAAGTGCTTCATTTTGACAAATCAAATAGGGTGGCAGAATATTATATTAATAGTAGGAGTCTTGGCAGTGTGGAAGATCAGAAGGATCTTAGGGTCTGGGCTCATAGAATGCTCAAAACAGCTTCACAGGTCGAGGCTGTGGTTAAGAAGGCATATGGTGTGCTGGCCTTCATCAATTGAGGAATTGAGCTTAGGAGTCGAGAGATAATGTTGCAACTATGTGGGACACTGGTCAGACCCCACTTGAAGTACTGTGCTCAGTTCTGATTGTCTCATTACAGGAAGGATGTGGAAGCCATAGAAAGGGTGCAGAGGAGATTTACGAGGATGTTGCCTGAATTGGGGAGCATGACTTATGAGGATAGGTTGAGGGAGCTCGGCCTTTTCTTCTTGGAGAGAAGAAGAATGAGAGGTGACCTATTGAGGTGCATAAGATGTTGAAAGGTATTGATCTAGTGGATAGTCAGAGGGTTTTTTTTCCCCAGTGCCGAAATGGTTGCCACAAGAGGACACAGGTTTAAGGTGATGGGGAATAGTACAGAGGAGATGTCAGGGGTAAGTTTTTCACTCAAAGATGGTGGGTGTGTGGAATGGGCTGCCAGCAACGATGGTGGAGGCAGATTTGATAGGGTATTTTAAGGGACTTTTAGATAAGTATATGGAACTTAGTAAGATAGAGGGTTATAGGTAAGCCTAGTATTCTCTAAGGTAAGGATATGTTCGGCACAACTTTGTGGGCTGAAAGACCTGTACTGTGCTATAATTTTTCTATGTTTCTATGAATACATGGATGAACATCAATAACTTTACATCCCTGTCTGGTGTAAGAGTAAAATGGGGAAGATAGCTCATCCATGACTACCAAGGGAAATCAGGAATACTTTTGACATCAAAGTGGAGGTGTATAAATTGGCCCAAAAGAGCTGCAAATCTGAGGACTGGGTGAAATTTAAAATCCAGCAAAGGAGGACGAAGGGTTTAATTTGGAAAGAGAAAAGAGAATACTACAATAGATTTGCAGAAAACATAAAAATTAACTGAAACTTTCTATAGATATGTGAAGAGAAAAAGACTGGTGATTACAAAGTAGGTCACTTACTGTTAAAATCAGGTGAACCTATAATGGGCAACAAAGAGATGGCAGACCAGTTGAACAAACATTATAGCTCTGTCTTCGCTAAGGATGACACAACTAACTTTTCGGAAGTACTGGGGATAGTCTAGTATTAAGGAGGAACTGAAAGAAATCCTTATTAGTCAGGACATTGTACTGGGGAAAATGTTGTCATTAAATCTTGATACGTCCCCAGGGTCTAGAGCTCTGCATCCCAGAATACTCCAGTGAGAGGCCCTTGAAATAGTGGACGCATTGGTGATCATTTTACAGCATTCTATAGACTCTAGAAAAGTTCCACTGGAGTGGAGGGTAGTGCATGTAACCCACTTTTTAAATAAAGGAGGCAGAGAGAAAATGGGGAATTATAGACCAGTTAGGCTGACATGGGCAGTGAGGAAAATGTTGGAGTCAATTATTAGGCATGCAATAACTGAGCATTTGAAAAGTGGTGACAGGATTGGTCCAAGTCAGCGTGGATTCATTAAAGGGAGATCATGTTTGACAAACCTTCTGGATTTTTTTGAGGATGTGACCAGTAGAGCGGGCATAGGTGAATCAGTGGATATTGTGTAGCTCGATTTTCAACAGGCTTTTCACAAGATCTCACACAAGAAATTAGTGAGCAAAATTAAACCTCACGGTATTAGGGCTAATGTATTGACTTGGATAAAGAACGGGTTAACAGACAGGCAGCAGAGAGCGGGATAAGTGGCTCCTTTTCAGAGTGGCAAGACGTGGCTGAATAGTGGGTTACCATAGGGTTCAGTAATGGGATCCCAGCCATTCACAATTTGCATTCATGATTTGAATGAAGGAATTGAATGCAATATCTTCAAATTTGCAGGAGAAACTAAGCTGAACGGCAGAGCATGCTGGGAGACAGATATTAATAGGACGCAGGATAACTTATACAGGCTGGCTGGGAAAGTGCTTAGCAAGTGCAACATAATGTGGACAAATATGAGATTATTCACTTTGGTGGCAAAAACAGGAAGAAAGGTTATTATCTGAATGGTGAAAGTTTAAGCAAAGGGGACGTGCAATGTGACCTGGATGTCATGGTGGAACAGTCCCTAACAGTTGACATGCAGGTACAGCAAGCAGTGAGCAAAGCTAATGACATTCTGGCCTTCATAGCAAGAGGATTTGAGAATAGAAGTAGCGCCTTGCTACAGTTACACAAATTCTTGGTGAAACCACCCCTTGAGTATCATGTGCATTTTTGATCTTCTTGTCTGAGGAAAGTCATTCTTGCTGTTGAGGGAATGCAGGTATCATTCACCAGTCTGATTCCTGGAATGGCAGGATGGATATATGAAGAGAGATTGGATTGATTGGGCTTGTATTCGCTGGAATTTAGAAGAATGAGAAGAGATCTCATAGAAACATATAAAATCCTGATGTAACTGGACAGACAAGATGTAGGAAGAATATTCCCGATGTGGGGAAAACGCAGAACTAGGTGCTGCAGTCTAATGATAAGAGGTAAACAATTCAGGACTGAAATGAGGAAGAAATTCTTCACTCAGGTAGAACCTGTTGAATTTTCCACCATGGAAAGCTGTTTCGTTAGATATGTTCAAGAGGAAGCTGGACCTGGCCCCTGTGGCTAGAATGATTAAGGGGTGCATGGAGAGTAAGTGTGAATGGGGCACTGATAGTGCATGATCAGTCATGATTATATTGAATGGTAGTGCACGTTCAATGGGCCGAATGGCCTCCTCTTGCATCTATTTTCTATGGACATGTATGAAAAGATCAAGCAGTTATCCGCACTGAGAACAAAGGCAGAACTGGTTGTTTTGGACTGCAATAAGGAGTTGAAGAAATCAATAGTAAACTAGCTTGTACTTTAAAAAGAATAGGGTAATCGAGGGAGATCTACGTAACCTCAAGAGTTGACTTTGATACAGAGCTGAATCTCAGACCTGCAGAAGAGAAATCTAACAAAGGTATTGACTTGCCTGCCATTGGCAATTCTCCACATAATGATGTTATCCTGCTTGAAGTCATTAAGGAAAGAAAACGGCACTTTTGCAACATCTTCACACATCTCTGTGCCCCTAGTTGGAGAGGCAGAGGGGAGGGACAGTATCTCAGGATATCAATGAGGCAAAGATTGTGATCATGTAAAAGAAAAGAAAGACTAACCATAGAAATAACAATATTTCCATACTGGTGTGCCATACTGAGGAACACCGGTAAAAGGCTTGATGTGATCATCAGCATTATGGACAGACATATCATGGTCCAGATGTTGCCATACCACCATCAAGCAGTGCCAAAAATCCGCTCCTGAAGTTTTTTGGTAGCTTTGAATGTCCAAGCTCCACAAGCAGCAATAATGTGCAGTTTGATGCTGAAATCAACCTAATATTGCAAAAACTGCACTTTAATTGTTAGGTCTTTACTGATTAAAAGAGCGTGGACCAACAGTAATATGAATGAAAAAAAGCAAGTTGATCTTTTTTCAAATGACTTAATTGGATGTTAAGCCAGACTGGCATTGATGGTGCCCACCTTTCTTTATCTTGTGATGATTATAGTGCACAGCCTTCTTGACCTGATGGATTCCATCGGATGTAAGTAACACCTAAGTTCCAGTACAAAGGGTGTTGAAGTATTTAGAAACAGTGACAGTGAAGGAATCTCAAGATAAGTGAAAATAGTATATGTGGGAAATTTGAAGATTGTTCCGTTAGCATGTATTTGCTGTCCTTGTTTGCCTGGGTAGGTTTGTAGTTTGTTGTCAAATAGTCTTAATGAACAGTTGCAGGCCATGTTGCAGATAGTACACACTGATGCCACAATGTGTTGCAGTGGAGGGAGTGAATGTTTCAGCTGTTTTGGCCAATAATTCAGCCCATTGTCTTAGCTGGTGTTGGGCATGGAGAATACATCATCACACTTCTCACTTGTGCAGATGGTGCACAATTTTTGGGTGACAGAATGTGAGCCACTCGCCACAGAATTCTCAGCCTCTGATCAGCTCCTATAGTTATGATATTTGTTTAGCTGTGCCGTTCAATTTCTGGCCAATAGTAATTCTTCAGAACATTGATGTTGAGGATTCAGAGATGGTGATGCCATTGAATTCCAGATAAGTTAGTTGAACTCTGTCTCTTGCTGGAATAGCTCTTGAATGGCACAAATGTTACCTGTTACTTGTCAGTCTAAACAGGAATGTTATCCAAATATTTCTTCTTATGAAGCTAAATGTCATCAGTGTTACAGGATCATGAGTAGTATTGAGCATTGTGCAATCATGA
Organism: Sphyrna mokarran; assembly: GCA_024679065.1. Taxonomy (NCBI): domain Eukaryota; kingdom Metazoa; phylum Chordata; class Chondrichthyes; order Carcharhiniformes; family Carcharhinidae; genus Sphyrna; species Sphyrna mokarran. The sequence goes on from JAGIQG010000009.1 coordinate 101,498,147, forward strand.
GTGAACATCCTCATTCCTGTCCTTAAGTTAGAAGGAAGATGCTGGAACCGCTGAAGATGGCACAGTTGAGAAGAGACCACGAAGCAATTCCAGTGATTCTTACCTAGGGCTGAGGTGACTGACTTTGAACAACCAAATTTGTGATCCCTTATGCTTCTTCCAGCTCCAATGATTGTCTAGTCTCCCGTTGATTTCTGTCAACTTCAATCATGTGGACTATATTCAGTCAAATGTTACTTAGATGCAGAGGACAGTCTCTCTCACTTCACCTTTTGAGTTCAGGTCTTCAGACTATATTTAGATCAAGAAGTCAAAATGATCAATGGTGAGGAGATTACTGTTTTGTATGCATTGCTTCATATCAATGTGAATGACATTTTCCATCACATCACTGATAATCAAGGTTAAAATGGTGGACAATAGTTGTGCAGAATGGATTTGTACTGTATTTTGTAAATAGAAGATACCTGGGCAATGTTCCACACGACAGTTATTGCCCCTTAATTTGAACAACTTAGCTTGGAGCATGGCTCAGTCAGGACCACAAGAGTTCAGTATTACAGTCAGGATATTGTCAGCCTTAGCCTTTACTGTATTGACCCACAAATGGTCCCATTCTTATCCATTTGAACGGAAGCAGAGCACCATTTCTAATTACTTCTATTACAAGTTCTGTATTGTCCTCTATGTTTTCTCCCAGGGAACAATTTCTAATTAACATGTTGCAACTTGGCAATGTCATCTTAAAGGCACGTTAGTTTTGTACGCTGATGACAACAGCTTTACCTCTCTTCACTCCTATACTGTTGCTAAATTATCAAACTGTATATCCAACATCCAATACTGGATGAGCAGAAATTTCCTCCAATTATATATTGCAAAGGCTGAAGTAATTATTAGATAAGTCCTTATCTACCAGCTCCAAACCTCTCTCGAGCAACAGGCTGAAAATAAGACAGCTTTCAACATTGATTCATATTTGATCCTGAGGTGAAATTCTGATTGCCTTTTTCCAACTCCAATATATAACTGGCGTTTTCCTCTGGGTTGTCATATAGCTCTGTGAAACCTATAACCAGGCAGTAGTGATTTCCATCTTGAACTTCTACAGTCTAAGTCTGCAATTTTACCCATGGTGCCATTAATAGTGGAGCTTTTGGATTTTGACTCAGTGACAAGAAACAAATAGCAGTAGTTTTTGAGGCCAAACCGATGTGTGTGTTAGGGTAGAGCTGGCACATGGTGGTTCTTCCAAGCATCTTTTGCCCCTATCTTTCAACACGGTAAATGTTGCGGGTTTGGAAGGTGTTGTCGAGGAGCCAATGTGAGTTATTTAGTATAACTTATAAATGGTCCACACCACTGCCACTGTGCAACAGATTTCAAGGGAGTGAATGTTTAAGGTGATAATTAGAATGCTTATTAAATGGGCTGCTTGACCCAGATTGTATCAAAGTTCTTCAGTGTTATTGGAGTTGCATTCAACCAGGAAGGTGCAGAACAGTCCATCACATTTCTGACTTCAGCCTTGTAGATGGAGACCAGGCTTTAGAGTCAAGAAATGAGTTACTCCCTGCAGAATTCCCAGCTACTGAGTAGCTTTTGGACCCATCATGTTTATATGGCTGATACTGTTTAGTGGCTGGTTAATGACAACTCTCAATGTTTTAACAATGTAGGATTCAGCGATGGTAATGCAATTAAATGTTAAGAGGATATTGTCAGATTCTTTCTCATTGGAGATCATCATTACCTAGCACTTGTGTCGCTGAAATGCTGCCAATTTTCAACCTAAGCTTGAATGTTGTCCAGGTCTTGCTGAAAATGAACACATTGCATTAGTGCTGAAGAAATTGCACATGATGCAATCACAAGCGCCATTTCTGCTCTTACAATGGACCTTTGCTGTTCTTCTATATTCACCTCTCTGTAAATTTAAGGTCAGTAAAAACTCTGCTGCTCAAATCCTATTTCAAACTAAGCCTCATTCCTATATCAGCCCTGTGATTGCTGACTTTCGCTGGCTGATTTTAAAATTTGCAGCCGTGTTTCAAGTCACTCTTTGACTTTACGCATCCATTTCTTTTTCATTTCTTTGAACCCAACAAGCTGCTTGAGATGCCTGAGCTCCTCAAATTCTGGCATCTTGTGCATTCCCAGTTTTAATTGTTTCACCTTTAATTCTCTTAGCCCCAAGCTCTTGAATCACCTCCTTACACCTCTCTTTGTGTCTATCTCATCTTCCTTCTTTAAGACAGTTTCTAAAACCTACTTCTTTGGCAATTATTGCAGTCATCTGACCAATATAACTTCACACAAATTAATGGCATACCTTACTGAACTACTTTGATCTTGCAAAGCACCTTGGGATATTTCACTTCGTTAAAGATTTAGTGAAAATATAAGATTTTCTTGTTATTGTTATGTGTCTACTGCCTGCAATCATTAATTCATATCATGTGGAGTGAATGCAATTGGCTCAAAACTGACTTCTGAGATGTTGCTATCATCAAGGGCAGGCAAAGATGCAACATCCACTCCCAGTAATAGATTAGGATTGTTGAAAATGCTTCACATTTGTCTTTTTACTGTTAGGCTTCTGTATCACCAAAGACAAAGTCATTCATGCAGAAATCTCCACCATTTAGTTATTTTAATCTACCCTATTATTGTATAATTGGTTATGACAGGATTGCACAACTTTGCCCTGATCCATTGGTTATGTGATTGCTTAGCTCAGTCTACTGCTGCTTCACCTGTTTAGTATACATGTAGCCATGTAGTTATGCATTTGAATGTTCATCAGTTGCCACCTTCTCTTTAGATATGTCTGATGCTGCTCATGAGAGAGATGAAGTTTCAATGAGATTAGTTGACTCAGTGTTACAACATTTGTTTGTGAAATCTACAGAATCTCTCTTGGTCACACTTAGCATTTTTTGGGCAGTGTGAAGTTTTCAATGGCAGTTACTTTGTTTATTCCCATGTATCTCATGCTAAATGATGGAGTATAAAAAAGACACCCATTTAATGCAAATTGTTCTGTCTTTCTACCTTTTAAAGCTTATTTGCTTCTGCAAAGCCTATGGAATTTCATAGCTTTTGTCTCTTAGTGCATCGGATCTCAAATTTTGTTTACTTTAAAGAGAAAGTTATCAGTTTTATCTCAGCAAAAACGTGAGGTCTGACTAAGTATCATACAAGCTTCAAAATTAGAAACATTACTCAGTAATTCTTCCCATCTGGATCTGAGGACTAATTGACTGATACTGCATGCTGTGACTAGTCATTAATGTGTTAGGATTGTAATGTGCGACTATCAGAATGGGGAAAAGATAATTTGAACAAATGTAGCCTTTGTTTCTAGTCAGAAGTTGCTAATGAGGCCAATGTACATTTTTCATTAGTAAGGCACTTCCTCAGATGACAAAGTTCCCAAAGTCAGATCACAGTAAAATACATTTCAATGTTTTTCTTCATTCACTTTGAAAAATTTTGCAATGTGTAAGTTTGTGTATTGTTACAGTCTGGAAATATCTTCCTTTTCTGGTTTCCTTTGCACCATCTCAGTTTCTCTTCTTTATTATGCCATCATCGGTGTAAATTAGTAGAGCATATCAACCAAAGGGGGCATCTGTTTCTTAAACTTCTTACATGATCACTTCATTAAATTAGCACTTACACTTTGCAGAATTAAGCATGTTCTCTTGTGTTCAGGATCAATAGTTTTACACATAAACAGATCCCACCACTTGCAAATATGACCCGGTCTCCACTGACTTCTTCCTTAGCACCGCTTCTCTGCTTATTTTTTTTTTCATTATGGTTCTCTCTCCTCTTTTTTCTCAAGTCCACTTTCCTTCCTGGCACAATGGGCTCCATTACATTCAACTCTCTGGCCATGTTTAACCTGAAAATTGTCAATGCACAATGCCATAGAAAATCAAGTAGCAATTTCTGAAAATTTCAATTGCAAGTTTCTTTTGGCACATAAAAAAATAATGTTTCTTTTGGAGGAGTAATGGATGGCAAAGGTACAGCCTAATGAAAATAAGTTCCTTCTAAATAATTCAATGCAGTATTCATGCTGGACTGCAGTTATCGATGAATACTGTAAAAAAAAACTGTTCATTCAGTAACAATGTAGTCCTTCTGAAATAACAGAATAAAAAGTAATAACAATTTAGCTTACCTGTGACGAATTTTCAAGAATGAAAATTGTTTGAAACCCACCACAATATGTGATCACACGATCTTTCAGATGGATTCAGCAATGGAGTTGTTTACTGTGTTGAACGTGTGTATCAGTAGATTCAGGGTCAACTAAATCTGTGTAAGAACTGAAATCCTTGCTGAAATATGATACATTTTAGCAGAATTAATCACATTTTAAACATGCTGTTTATGCAGATTTGATGTTCAATTCTTCCAGTTCTCAAATTATCTCATAACAATTACATTTATTGTAAATTATATTTACCATCTCTGTCTTTCTGCAGAATGGTGGAAGGAATTTGTGATCACTCATATTTACTTTGTAAACTTCCCCTCTTCCATTGAGAAGCAACATTGTTTGCCTCTCTACATTTTACAAGCATTCAATAACCAATATTCTTCCATGCTTATCACAATTTTTCTTCCTAAACACCAATTTCCATTCCTGCAGATTACCTTATTTTCTAATGTATTCTTTCACAGTATGTGGGAATCACTGTCAAGTATTTATTGCCTACTGCTAAGTACAATTGAGCATGTGATTATGAGCCACCTTCTTAAACTGCTGAAGTCTCTATAGTGTAAGTGCACCCATAGTGCCACTAAGGAGTTAAACGATTTTGACCCAGAAAATGAAGGAATAGCAATATATTTCCAAGTCAGGCTGATGAGTGACTTGGATGGGAACTTGCAGCTGGTGGCATTCCCATGGATCTACTGCCCTTGCCCTACTCTATAGCCTACACTGCTGATCTATCAACTTAGTTCACCAATTGAAATTTTCTTTTTATTCATTGTGTACTAGTATTTAAGAAATTATAACCTTCAATTTTTTGGCTATTTAACCAATAATCACAATGATTTGTGGTAGTGATAGTCTTATGATTTAATATTACACAAATGGTTTAACAGTTACCATTACTTTGTAAGTTAATGTTGCAGTCCATGCTTTTCCTCACAAGTTTTGCTTATGCAAGCTACCTGGTAATATTTATTGAAAGGAGTATATATCACAAAACATAATTTTATTAAGCATCTCCTGATAACAAATGAAGATTGTGTTATGAGGAGTCAGACATAATAAGAAGCAACAATAAAATTAGCATAAAAATGTGAGCGAAATTTAGTCAAAACACAATTCTTATTCAAACTGCAAGAATCTGGAATAGACATTGAAGAACAAGTGCTTTCAATAATTGAAGAGCGAGGAATTGACATATCACTTGAACATGAAACTATTTACGATGAAACTATTTACCTCAAAAATTACACTCAAAACAAATAAATAAAAATATTTGTCTCATTTAGATTGACAATTTGTCCATAATTGATCACAAAAATTATGTGATATTAAATAGTTTAGTGGTAAAACGTGGTACACCTCACAACGATGTGAACATTATAAGAGATTTCAAGCTCACCTTCTAGCCTACCATATCTTCAATTATTACATCTTCAAATAAAGGTTATTTAGTGTCACAAGTAGGCTTACATTAACACTGTAATAAAGTGACTGTGAAAACCCTCTAATTGCCACATTCCAGCATCAATTCCGGTAACTGAAGGAAAATTTAGCATGTCAATGCACCTAACCAGTACATATTTTGGACTGTAGGGGGAAATCAAAGCACCTGGGGAAAACAGACACAGACATAAAAAGAATGTGAGAGTCCACACAGACAGTGACCCAAGCCGGGAATTGAACCCAGATCCCTGGCGCTGTGAGTCAGGAGTGCACATTATGCTACCATGCCATCTATGTAGGAGCAACAGCTAGGGAAACAGAAATGTGAGCCAAGGTTTCGCCTTGTGATCACCATCTCCTGATACCCTTAAAAAAGAACATATGTGCAGCTGAACTAACAACTAAATCTGATTTGCCTGTGATACTCAAGCAATTAAAATTCTTCACTGTTTAACTCACACTGGATTCTGATTGTGTAAATTATTTCAGGCGATCTCCCAACTTCCATCACTGTCATTTGATTTTCTGAAATTTATGATGTCTATTTCCAGGAATATTCTTTGCATTCAGGTACCTTGCAAGTTAATTTTTAATTGATGATTCCAAAATATTTATTATCCTCAATATTAAGCTATCATTGATCTAAGTCACTCTTTTGGAAACTGTATTAGCCACTCACAACACAGAATACCCATTCACTGTCAATACAACTATATATGTGTATATGATATAGATACATATATATATGATTTCTAAAATTTAATTGATAAAATATAAATATAGTTTTACGGTGGTGGAATTTGAATTCAGTCTTTTTTTTAAGAAAATGGAATATAAAGATAGTCTTAGCGATGACAAGCATTAAACTATCATCAATTTTCATGAAAAGCTACCTGGTTTACTCATGTCCTTTATGGATGGATATCTGACATCCTCACTTAGTCTTATGTATAAATTGATCTACAGAAATGTAGTTGACTCTTCATTGCCCTCTGCAAGCCATTCAGTTCAAGAGCAATTTGGAATGAGCAATGGATTCTTGTCAGGCCAGTGAAACGCATGCCCCACAAAAGGATACCAAAACACAACATTTTTCCATTTCTTTCATAGGATGGTTCCCATTATTTTCTAGCATTTTCTCCTCCTTTGCTGTAATCAATTTTTCTAAAGAACTGAATGAAAGTCTCCAAAGTGCCATAAGCTGCTGTTTCTTTTTTCTAATGAAAGAGATAGCTGTCTGATGAAGATTTAATCTGAGTGTCACAGTACCTCTGGCGAAGGGAGAAGTTGTGAATCTTTGTGCACTGTACTAGAGAACTGTAGTAATTGCACGGAAGTAAAAGTTCTGTCACCAAGTTACTTTATTTACATCATACATCTGTACACAGCCAGCTCTCTCTATATGCAGGCTGGGAAACTGTCACACCTGCTTTAAATAGGGAGCATAAGGATCCCTTGATTTAACCGTCAATTAACACTCACTAGGTATCTCTTTTCATATCATTTAGGACTCATCAGACAGTTCATATCTAGCAAACCAATCTCATTAGCCTGGTTGAAGTTATCACAAAAACACAGCTCTACTAATATGTAACAATTTAGTCTGGGTTACTAAGACACAAACCATTGGACATACAACTCTTAAACTCTTAATATTCAGGCCATAGATGTTTTCTTCACTAATTGTGTAACTTCACACTTTTCATTTTAATTTCTTCTCCTCCCACTTCCAGCATTTTGAAGTTTGCAGCACTGCTGGCTCAAAAACCATGCTTAAAGAAAAGATGTATTCAAAGCAATAAATGCAAAGTTTGATGCAACCAAAAATCAAGGAACCTATCTTAATTACCCTGGCTGGCAAAATTGAAAATAAGACAACCACCAGAAAATAAAAATACTGTACATTGGGAGCCACAGAAATTATTGAATTCAAGCAATGCCAGAAGGTCAGGGTAAACTAAATATCATGTTTGCAGAGAGTGAAGACCATCCCAGGAGTTGAAGGACTGTAGACAGTTTAGACTAGAAAGAGGCCAGTACAGAATTATCCTGACATTATCGGCAGTAGAAAAGTGACAGACTCTTATATCATATATATGTTTCCCCTTCCCTCGCCAGTGGTGAGCAGGAGAATTTTACATTTCAAGAAAGAGAAAAGGAACTTCAAGACAGGAAAAGGAAGAGCAAGAAAGAGAGAAGAGGAGGGAAAACATGTCAATAGTGAAATTTGCTGCAAGTGAAATTAAAAAAATTAAGAGGCAGGGAGGAAATTCAAAATGGGGATTAAGAAAAAGTGTAAAGTTTCAGAAAAAAAAACATTGTGCACCGAGAAGCCAGAACAGTCTAGAGCATTTGGAACAATCATACAAGATGAGTTGGAAACAGACTCAAGACCATGAAGAAAGAACCTCTCAGGAATAAAGTGATTCCAGAAACGTTGCCTGGATTTTTAAAAGGCTGTGTTTCAGCCATAAAAACTCTGAAAGAAGTATTCATAAAAAAACAAAAAGAGGTTAAAGAAATTTTGTTGGAGCATAGCTGAGATGATGATGTGAAAGCAGAAGTGTAGGCATAACAAATATCTCTGGCAATGATTGAAATTGGCAAGTGAAGTTTCACCCATTGGCGTGGTAATGTAGAGGAATTGGAAGCATTTACAAGAATCACGAGTCAAGCATTTTTTTGAGGAGAATGGTAGTGATGGCAGATGTCAAAGAAAAAAAGAAGCAATATATGAACAGAAATAAGTTATCAATATGAACTAACATGAGATCCAGAAAGGTTTAGTGGGAATAGGTTGAGTGAGCAGGATTTGGGCCCCATTGAGGAGACGAACTTAAAGAGAGGAACAGGGTGATCTTTATTTTCTAAAATAGAAGAAATTTCTGACAACAGTTTGGTTAAGAGGGTTTCCTCTGGCTGCTCCGGTTTCCTCCCACATTCTGGTTAGATGTGCTGCATTGACTCAAATAGGCACCTAACTGTGGTGATGAGAGGAATTGCACAGTCACTTCATTGCAGTGTCAATGTAAGCTTTACTTGGAACTAATAAATAAATTTTAAATTTATTGACGTATTGGGCATTTGCTGTTGGCAACTTGAAATCCATTGTTGTCAAGAACTGTAAAATACATTGCATTCATGAAAGGTACTCTATAAATGCAAGCCTTTCTTTTATTCAGACAGATTCTTATATTTCATTCAGTAAATACAACACTCAATTGTCTTATTTATTTCAGCAACATATTTTGCTCAGTTCATAGCCTTGGATTTGGCTCAGGTTTTCTAGAATCACAACTTGTCTGAGGTAACACAAATTCCAGGACTACCTGGAACTTTTGAATATCGTGATTGAAGCCAAGGAATGTACCTGACAATAGTCTGTGAGCTTAGCTAGAAATGAACAACTGCAGCTAGATTCAACGAACTGCACATACAAACAATGTGTTGACATGGGCTGTAGCCAGTGATAAGTGATGAAGTGCATGTTCTCTGGTTGTCAACTGGTTAAAAGTATCACAGAGAATGATGGGCTATATATGCTTAAATCCTTGATGATCAACCAGCATCATGATTAGGCTATCAATATTTGAAACAACAGTTTTGGAAATATTGTCAGTAATATGCAATGCCAATACAAAGAGAAACACCCAACTTGAAAAAAAAATGTTCTTGCTTTTAAAAAAAAGGTGAGGAAAATCTTTTTTTAAATGATCATTAACTCATGTAATAAGAGTATCCAGACATCTTAACAACGTCAGGATCAGTTCACTTATTTTGCTTTTGCTCAGCAAATTGAGCTGTGTCTCCCTAAGATATGAAAATGTTGGCATTGGATTGGGGTGGACACAATAAGAAGTCTCAAACGGCAGGTTAAAGACCAACAGATTTATTTGGTAGCACTAGCTTTTGGAGTACTGCTTCTTTATCAGGTGAATGGAGAGCTGAGTTCATAAACAGGGCAATATAAACACAGACCCACTTGCAAGATAATGATCTTAAAGGTAATCAAGTCTTTACAGATACAGACAATGTGATTGGAGAGAGGGTTAAACACAGGTTAAAGAGGTATAAATTGCCTCAAGCCAGTAAGATTTTGCAAGCCCAGACAAATCGTGGGGCTACAGATAGTGTGACATGGACCCAGGATCTCAGTTAAGGCTGCCCTCATGTGTACACCACGTGGCTATCATTTCTGCTCAGCGATTCTGCATTGCCACGTACCTTGGTAAATGCTTACCAGGTCGGAGGGCTTGTTCATCGGGGATGGCTACTTTAATGTGTTATAAGTGAAAACTGGAGAAGTGAAGCATTGTGAGGTTATCTGTGGACTTGCAACAATGAATTGCTGAGTTGACCATCCTTCATGGAGATGCATGTTTCCAAGAATGCAACTGATATTGGGGAGTAGCCTTTGGTGAGTCTGATAGTGGAATGAAACTTGTTAATGTCATCATGTAGTTGTTTCAGTGATTCTTCACCGTGAGTCCAAAGTAAGAAAATGACATTGATTTATCTAGTGTCGGTTGAAGCTCTAGTGCAATGAAGAAATTTTGTTCAAACCTGTGATTGAAGATGTTGGCATATTGAGGTGTGAATTTGTCTCCATGCTGTCCTATGTGTCTGGATGAAGAACTGGCTGTTAAAGGTGAAGACACTGCGGTCCAGGATGAAGCCAATGAGTTATAGAATTGCATCTGCAGATTAGCAGTTGTTGGCACTGGGTACTGAGGCAGTTGCAGCAATGCTGTTATCACACAAGAATGCTGGTGTAGAGTGCCAAGATGTCCATTGTAAAAAAAAGTATTCCTGGTTCAAATGCTCAATGGGTGTTGAGTTTCTGTAAGAAGTGTGTAGTATTGCGACAGAAACTACAGGTTCCTTGTCCGATGGATTTCAGGATGCCCTTGATGTAGCCAGGCGGGTTCTCACACAGGGTCTTGGGTGTGTTGGCCTTGTGTATCTTTGTGAGGCAGTAGAGATCTCTGTCGTGGGGAGTACATGGGATGAGAACATGGAAGATGTTCTGAAAGTCCAGGTCAATGGTCTTGATCAGTCTGTTAAGTTGGCGGGTATGTTCTTTGGTTGGATCTACGGGTAACTATCTGTCGTATTCCTGGTTGTTCAGATGTCAGTACACTTCTTTGCAGAAAACTGTTCTGTTCATTATGACAGTGACCCCTCCTTTGTCTGCTGTTTTGATAACAATGTCACAGTTGGTCTTGATAGTGAATGGCATTGCATTGTATTTGGGTGACGTTCAGGGCTGCCTTGTGAGTGTCGCTGATGAATCCGGCATTGACACATCTCCTGAAGACTTAGGCATACATGTCAAGTTGAGGGCAGTGTCCTTCTGGACATATTCAATCTTTTCCTCTTCGGTGCTGTACTGCGGAACTCTCTGTCAGTTGTTCCAGTTGTTGGGTTTGTGGATGAACTCCAGGAGCCTCATTCGCCTAATGAATTCCTGTGTCTGCTGTGAGACTGATGAGGTCTATTTTGGTGATGGGGCAGAATTTAAGCCCTCAGATGAGAACTTTGATTTCATCTCGTTGAAGGATGTAGTCCGACAAGTTGACAATAGACTTTCCTGCAGTAGTACTGTTTTCTACTGTGGTACTGGTGGAGGCTTGGTTGCTGCAGGTGATGATGCCAAGTTTCTCAAGTTTCCTGTTTTGGTGTACATATAGATGGTGTAGGTCCATTGTCTCATCTGTTTGGTGGTATTTTGCAGTTGGTCTGTGTCCTGACCACAAGTAGAGAATATGAAGTCTATCTTAGTTTCCAGGTTATGTCATAGCTTAAAGTTGTATTGCCAAATGCAAAATATTTTTAAGTAGGTATTTAAATTGATTTAAATAATTACAATCTATTATATTAATATTATGGAAAATCATCAAAGGTTGCACTGTTGTAAGTGTTTAGAAATTTTTCAATCTAAGCAAAATTACAGAAACTTATATTTATGTAGTGTATTGAATGTCAACACATCTCAAGGCGCTTTACAGAAACATTACAAAATAAATTATTATAATGAATCACTTAAGTTATTAGGCTTGAGAACTAAAAACTTGGTCAAAATACTAGGTTTTAAGGATTATTTAAAAGAAGGAAAGTGTTGAGGAAACAAAAGCCCGGGGCCTTGAAAACGAAGCCAGTGCAGCATAAATGGTGAAGCGATTAAAATTAGGTGACACAAAATTGTTGGGTTTGCAGAAAACAATGAGGACCATCAGAGGATACAGCAGGATATAGATCAATTGAAATCTTGAGTGGAGAGATGATAAATGGAGTTTAACCTGGACAAATGTGAGGTAATGCATTTTGGAAAGTCTAATATAGATAGGAAATATACATTAAGTGGCAGAATCCTTAAGAGCATTGATAGGTAAAGGGATCTGCGTGTTCAGATACACAGGTCACTGAAAGTGGCAATGCGGGTGGAGAAGATAGTCAAGGAGGGATATGGCATGCTTACCTTCATCGGCTGGGGTACTGAGTTTAAAAATTGGGAAGTCATATCGCAGCTTTATAGAACCTTATTTAGACTGTACTTGAAATATAGTGTTCAATTCTGGCCACCACACTATCAAAACGACGTCGAGGCTTTGGAGAAAGTACAGAAAAGATTTACCAGGATGTTGCCTGCTATGGAGAGCATTAGTTATGAGGAGAGGTTGGAGAAATTGGTTTGTTCTCAGTGGACTGATAGAGATTGAGGGGCGACCTGATAGAAGTCTACAAGATTATGAGAGGCATGGACAGTGTGGATAATCAGAAGCTTTTTCCCAGGGTATAAAAGTCAATTATTGGGGCGGGGAGGTGGAACAGGTTTAAGGTGCGAGGGGCAAGGTTTAGGGGAGATGTACGAGGCAGATGTTTTACACAGAGAGCAGTGGGTGCCTAGAATTCGTTGCCAGGGGAGGTAGTGGAAGCAGATACGGTAATGACTTTTAAGAGGTGTCTTGACAAATACATGAATAGAATGGGAATAAAGGGATATAGTCCACGGAAGGGTTGGGGATTCTATTTTGGTTGGGCAGCATATCAGTGTAGGCTTGGAAGACTGAAAGGCTTGTTCCTCTGCTGTAATTTTTTTTTTTGGTTCTTTACAGAAGCATAAAAAAAGCCAGAATTAAGAACACCAACATCTCAGAGGCTTGAAAGAATTTGAGGGCATTACAAAGGCACAAATTATTAAACCAAAAATAAGTTTGAAAATAAAGATATGCATGACCAGCTGTCAATATATATATGTCAGTGAATCAGGGATGATAGAGAAGTGGAATTTGCTGGAAGTTAAGGGCATAAGATTCTGGATGATCTGTATTTACAGTTGATGAATATAAGACCATAAGCAAAAAGAGCAGAATTAGGTTTTGGTCCATCGAGTCGGATCTGCCATTCAATCATGGCTGATACATTTCTCACTCACATTTTCCCACCATTTCCCCTTACCAATCAAGAACTATTGATGTCTGTCTTAAATATACTCAGTGTCCTGTGACAATGGATTCCATAGGTTCATCATCCTCTGGCTGAAGAAATTTCTCTGCATTTCTATTCTAAAGGGCAGTCCCTTTTAGAACTCTGCAGCTGTGTCCTCAGATTCTAGTCTCTCCTACTAATGGAAACATCTTCTTTACATCCACTCTATCCAGCCCTTTCAGTATTCTGTAAGTTTCAATGTGATTCCCCTCATCCCTTTAAATTTCATCGCGTACAGAACCGGAGTCCTCAAACACTCTTCATACAGGAGTCTAGCCAGGAGGAACAATTGAATGGACAAGTTTATAGTTAACAAAGGTATAATCAGGGGTTTCAGCAGCAAACGAGCTAAGACAGACAGTCAAACAATGTTACAGAAGTGGAAATAGGCAACATAGTGATTGTACTTCTCTGAGTTGGCATATCACATCAGTTTATGTTAAAATGTGCATAGCACAACCAGACTGGCTTAATTTTAGGCTGTTGAAAGAATTAGTGATGTGGTTGATGTCTTTATTCCATTCTAACATTATTCCAATTTGACAGGATCCAATCAGTTTGACTCAGTGAATCAATATCAGGTACACCAACAATTTATGATGCAAGTAGAAACCTATATGCTATGTTAAAATTTTATTCTATTTGGTGCAATTTTAGCATTTGCTTTGCTTGTTACATTGTACTTCCAGCAGCGAAGCCTATAAATCTGGTCCATTTGGTACTGCATTTGCTGGGTTGCTGTTTTACAAATCCCTCTTTGTACACCATGTACAATGATGTTTATCCTTTAGCAATCCTGATCCCAGGAGTTACACACCAATTCATAGGCTGATTTTCAAAAAAAAAGTTGCACCAAGAGGAGATTTGTGCTGCAGCAGCTGTGTCCTGGCTTCAGAGCCAGTAGCTCTGGCTTCAAGTCTTACTCTTGGATTGGGTGACAACTGGTTAAGCTTAATAATGTAGCCAAACAAGTTATCAACCTGCAAATGCTACATACTGATAGCAAATGGTGAAAGTGGTGGAGTCTCCTCATCAGCCAGACCCTAAAGAACGGAATATCAAACCACAAAACCATTCAAAACAATGCAAAACCATGGCCCAACAAATGAAAGTCAATGGTTGCCAATGCCCTCTTTCTGCTAAAATTCATCAATGCCGCTACATTCTCAGGAGGCTAAGGAAATTCAGCATATCCATTATGAGTCTCACCAATGTTTACAGATATACCATTGAAAGATGTATCACAGCTTGGTATGGCTCCTGCTCTGAATATGACTGTAAGAAATTACAAAGGGTTGTGAACGAAATGCTGTTCATCATGCCAGCAGTCTCACATGCATTGACGACATGTACACTTGCTGCTGTCTTGGGAAAGAAGCCAGTATAATCAAGAACCCAACATCCTGGACATAGGCTCTTTTACCTTCTTCAGCCAGGAAAAAGAATACGATGTCTGTGATCACATACCAACCGACTCAAAAACAGCTTCTCCCCTTCTGCCATCAGACTTTTGAAAGGACTTACCTGATATTAAATTGATTTTTCGTTACATCCTAGCTATGATTATACCAATATATTCCTTTCCTTCCTTTCCTTCTTTCCTATGTACTCTATGAACGGTACATTTTAACTGCGAAGTGCACAGTAAAATAATACTCTATCACAATACATGTAACAATAATAAATCAAATTAGAGTGGCGCTGTGCACAATGGTTTCCATTATTGCCTCACAGCACCAGGGAGCCGGGTTCAGTTCCTGGTTTGAGTAACTGAGGAATTTACACATTCTCCACATGTCTGATGGGTTTCTCCAGGTTTCCCACAGTCCAAAAGACCTGCTGGTTCAGTGCATTCATTGGCTTTGCTAAATTCTCCTTCAGTGTACCCAAACAGAATGGTGGCGAAGGAATTTTCACAGTAACTTCATTGTCGTGTTGATGTGAGCCTACTTATGACGCTAATAAGTAAACGAAACTAAATTTAAAAAGTTCTTGGAGCATAGTAATCATTTAAAAAAGAGAATTTAGAGATACATCAGAATAATTTTCCTGAAAATTACTCCGACTCTCCCGCTTAACAACCAAATTTTGACAGTTTACAATTCAAATTTCAATCGTTGCCTTGTCGCCTCTTGGCGGCAACTGACACTATCGCTGTGGTGAGCTTGGAACAGGAGGGGCGGGATGACCGACACGGCCCGCTGACTGAACTACCTGTGGTTCCGGCCAATAAGGATCATGGACAGGCAAAAATGGATGATTGACGGGGCTCTAAACCTATCGCAGTGCGATACCGACAGGGAGTGGGCGGTAACTAGAAGCGGGGTGGAGCGAGCTGCACCGCCATTTTTTTTGTTCGTTCGGCGGGTGAGAAAAGTGAAGCGGAAGAGCTTTTTTTGCTTTGAGATTTGTGTCTCTCGTTTTGTCTCTCACTCTTCTCCACCATCTGGTTCGCACTTCTTTTTTAAACTCAACCTTTCTCATTTTTCTTGGTAGAGGGGGCGTTTTCTTAAAACAAAATGGTGAAGATTTTCGTGGGCAACCTGCCACGGCCAACGACCTCCGACGAGATCCGGGCCCTATTTGAGAAGTATGGCACAGTAAGCGAATGCGATCTGATCAAGGTGAGAGCTTGGGTTTGACTCGACTGATGGCGGGGAGAACGGTTCTCGGTTAGTTTAGAAAGGAACGAGGTAATTACTGTGGTACTTCAGTTATTGTGCCAACGGGGAGAAGTGGGATTGATTCAGTTACTGTGGCAATGCGAGTCGGGGTTTAGTTACTGTGGCAACGAGAGGATTCAGTTACTATAGCGATGGGGGGGGGGTGTGGTTCAGTTGCCGTGACAACGGCGGGGGGAGCTGGTTCTGTCAGTGCGGTGGAGCCTGAGTGGGCCATTTACTGCGGTAACAGGTAGAACACTTTTTAAAGTTTACTTATTAGTGGCGCAAGGAGACTTACATTAACACTGCAATGAAGTTACTGTGAAAATCCCCCAGTCGCCACTTTCTGGTACTTGTTCCAGCACACTGAGGGAGTATTTAGCATAGCCAATGCATCTAACCAGCTTGTCTTTCGGACTGTGGGAGGAAAACCACATAATCATAAGGAGAACATGCAGGCTCAGCACAGACGGTGAACCAAACTGGGAATTGATCCCGGTCCCTGGCACTGAGGGAGCAGTGCTAATTACTGTAACAGTGCTGCCCATTCAGTGTGGTAATGCTGGTGGGAGAGGAGTGATGGTGGTGGTCCATTTACTGTGACTATAGGGGGATATTTAATTTTTACTGTGACAATTGGGTAGGTAGTTTACTGTACTGATGGGCACAGGAGCTTGTTTTAAATACTGTAGGAAAAGGGGGTGGTTCATTTATTTTTGCAACTAGAAGAGTAAGCTAGCATGTACCGTAAACACTGACTGTAAAAGTTTCCAGCGATATGTGATGAGAAAAAGATTGACAAACGAATGTAGGCCCTTTATAGTCAGAAATAGAAAAATACATAATAAGGAACAAAGAAATGGTTGAGGAATTAAATTTGTATTTTGCTTTAGTCCCCACAAAGGAAGATGTGGATAATGTGGCAGGCAGTCAGAGAGAAATAAATTTTTTTAGTGAGAAACTGAAGGAAAGCAGCATTAGTAGAGAAATAGTTTTGGAGAAATTGGAAAGACTAAGATGGATAAATCTCCAGGTCCTGATCACCTTCATCCCAGAATACTTAAGGAAGATACCCTGGAAACAGTGGACTCATTAGTGTTTATTTTCCAAACTTCTTTGGACTCTGGACTGGTTCCTCCAGTTTGGAGGGTAGCTAATGTGTGTCTACTATTCAAAAAGGGAGGTGTGTATGTCGTGTCAGGGAGGGATAGTACCTCTAGTGGAGGAACATGTCATGTCCTTTCAGGGTGGTTTGTCCACTCTTTGTCTCCACCTGCCCCTCAGTTCTCACTTGTGGCTCCCTGCAGCTATTTGCATGCGACAGTGGTCACACCCCCAGGCAACGGCTTCGACAAGCTGGCTAAACCAATTGAGGGTAGCCGATGGGTCTCAACCCTTGGTGAGATAGGAAGATGTCTATTCCAGCATGTGAAGACAGACTAAGGCGGATTGTGGACGAGACCAGTGAAAGGTCCAATGGTCAAGAAGGCGGTCTCTGCAAGTGTCGTGGAATGCAGAAGACGTCCTAGTCATCCACTGCACTTAGTCCCATCGCCAGCCGCCTTGACTCTTGTCTTGCCATTGGATGTAGATGGGAATTGGAAAGAGAGAGTGAGGCTGATGCTGCGCAACTCTCCGTCACTTTAACCCAAGTCGAGTGCTAGTCTCAACACCATCATCATCATCAGTGTCCTGTTCAACCCTCGAAGTCCCTGTAGCGATGGGGGAGCAGCAAAACAGCAGATATGGATACATTGGGAACTGTCGTCACAAACCTGCACACAGATGGCTTAGGTCTAATGATCATTTTCTGCTGACCAAAGCAGCAGTAAAACTCAGTGTCTATCTGGGTGACTGAGCAGTCCTCTTCAGGAATGCATTGCTCACCTCCGTAGAATGAGGAAGGGGCTAGAAAAGATGCTCTAAACATTGCCTGCTTCACTACACCCTGGCCAGTTTACCACGGCTGGCAGGGATCCCACCTTGCAGTCGAACAAACAAAATAAAATACAAGGTAACACCCTCACACCATTGGCACTTGGAAAATGCGCACACTTCTGGACAACCCTACAGCAGACAGACCAGAGAGAAGAACAGCCTTAGTTGCAGAGAGCTTGCAGGATACAACATTGACGTTGCAGTCCTGGATGTAATCGTCTTGCCAATGTAGGTCAGTTGATCAAAACTGGAGGTGGATATACTTTTTTCTGGAGCGGTTGTGGCAACGATGAGCGTCATGATGCTGGAGTTGGATTTGCCATCAGGAGTTACCTTGTTCGGAGACTTGATAGTCTACCCAAGGATATGAATGACTGGCTTATGACATTACAGCTTCCGCTACAGAATAGAAGTCAAGCCACCCTGATCAGTGCCTATGCCACCACGATGAACAACCTGGACAAGATGAAAGACAAGTTCTGCAAAGACCTAGACGCTGTACTATCAGCAGTGAGCAATACCAACAATCTGATCTTGCTTGGCGATTTCACTGCAAGGAGTAGGGTGTGACTTTTCAGTTTGGCTGGGAATCACTGGGAGGCATAGAGTGCGCAAGTGTAACATTAATGACCTACCCTTAATGAAGAGCTATGCAGCACACAACCTCCTCATCACCAACACAACCTTCCATCTGCCTACCTGTAACGAGACCTCTTGGATGCACCCCCCACTCTAAGTATTGCCATCTTATCGACTATGTAATTGTCAGGAGAAAAGACAGGCAGGATGCCAGAGTGACCAAGGCCATGTGTGGTTCTGACTGCTGGACAAATCACAGGCTCATTGTCTCCACAGTGAGACTCCACATCAGACCCATGAGGCGACCACAAGGAAGCAAGGTTATGAAAAGAATCAACGCGGCCAAGCTGAAGAAACCCAGCATAGCTTCAGCACTGGCTGAAGACTTAGAAATCAAGCTTACTGACCTATACCTTGCAGGCAGCGTTGAGGACGACTGGGATGCTGACCATACATCTGCACTGAAGATTCTCGGGCCCTATATCCAAAAGCAGCATGACTGGTTTGATGAGAATGATGAGGTGATACAGACTCTACTTGTTGAAATGCACCGTCTTCATCAGGCCTGTTAGAACAACCCATCATCTGCTGCCAAGAAAAATGCTTTTATCACTGTTCGTAGGACAATCCAGAATAAACTGCGTAAAATAGAGGATGCCTGGCTGAGCACCAAGCCAGATGAAATACAGGATAGACTGGCAGAAATGACTTGAAACGGTCTATGAAGTCCTCAACACTCTTTACGGATCTCAATTTCTGGGGAGTTCTCCCCTCCTGAGTACAAATAATATAATTGTCATTATAGAGAGGGCTCAGATCCTGCAGAGATGGGCTGAACACTTTGAAACTATCCTCAACCAACCATCATCTATTAATGATGAGGCATTAGACAGGATTCCCCGGGTTGAAATCAATAGCGTCATGGATAACCCATCGGTAGTAGTCAAAGTCACGAAAGCTGTCAGCCAGCTATTGAATGGCAAAGCCCCAGGGATAGGTGCCATACTGGCAGAGATCTACAAAGCAGTTGGTCCTGTACTTATCGAGAAGCTCACCAAGTTCTTCTAGTCTTTTTGGAAGCAAGGATCCATTCCTCAGGAACTTAAGGATGCTTCCATCGTACACCTGTACAAGAGGAAGGGCAATAGGCAAGTATATGACAACCATCGAAGAATCTTGCTGCTCTCCATCACAGGAAAAACCCTTGCAAGAGTCCTGCTAAATTATCTGGTCATTCATCTGGAGCTGTGTCTGCTTCCAGTGTCACAGTGTGGCTTCCGCAAAGTTTGTGGGACTGTTGACATGATTTTTGCTGCGCGCCATCGTCAGGAGAAATGTCAGGAACAAGTGCTACACAACCTTTGTTGACCTTGTGAAACCCTTCGGCATTATAAGCTGACAAAGCCTGTAGAGGACCATGTCAATGTTTGGCTGCCTGCGCCCCCAAATTCATTCAGATAGTACCCCATTTCCATGATGGCCAGAGTACTGGATGATGAAGAATCCTCTGAGGCATTCCCAGTCACCATTGGCGTCAAACAGGGTTATGTGCTCACACTCACTCTGTTCAGCATGATATGTACTGCATGCTGAATGATGCCTTTCAGGATAGTGTTGCTGGAATCAGCCTCAAGTACAGAGTGGATGGGAAGTTCGTCAATCTGAGGAGACTTTAAGCTATTACCAAAGTGAAGGAGACTGTGGCCTGTATACTGGCTCAGAGCCAGAGATGCAAGTCAGTATGAACAAATTCTCTATGGCTTGTGACAACTTTGGACTCACTATCAACATTAAAAAGAATGAAGTCATGTACCATGCACAGAACCCATAATCACAATCAAAGGGCAGAAACTACAGGCAGTGGACCAGTTCACTTATCTTGGCAGCACCCTCTCCCAAGCAGTGAATATTGATACAGAAGTTAGCTGCAGAGTAGTGTGCTCCATTGTATAGGAATGATGAGGAGTCAGCCCAACAACAAAACTGGAGGTCTACAGTACCACAGTACTCACTACCCTCTACCCTCCTGTATGCCTGTGTATCGAAGGCATGCAAGACAGCTCATTCATTTCCACATGAATTGTCTTCGCAACATATTACGTATCAGATGGCAAGACAAAGTACCAGACATTGAAGTTCTCTCTAGAGCTAATCTACCATAAGACCGCACACTACTGATGAGAGTGTAGAGTCAGTGGGCAAGTCATGTCATCTGTATGTGAGACGAGCACATAACCAAGTAACTCCTTTAGGGAACTCTCTGCTGGAAGATGCTCGCATGGCATGCAGAAGAAACGTTTCGAAAACACATTCAAGGCCTCCCTGAAGTTACTTGACATAGACATGACCACTTGGGAAACGCTGGCACAAAACCGCCCTACCTGGCTGTCAAGCTTGTGAAGTAAGGTTATTAAGCACAAACTGCGCAAGTCCAGAGCCACCAGTATAACAACTACAGTGACTACATCAGTCTGTTCAATAAGTGCCAGGACATTCCATGCCTGAATTGGCCTGATCAGTTATCTTTGGACACACCACAACTGGCCTCAAAATGACTAATGGTGTTGAAGTCCTCATTGATGATAGACGAACAACAACAATTCAAAAAGGGAGGTAGAGAAAAAGTGGCGAACTATAGACCACTTAGCTTAACTTGAGTACTGGGAAAGCTGCTAGATCCATTATCAATAATTTTATTATTCAGCACTTGGAAAGCAGTGGTATAATCTGACAAAATCAGCATAGATCTACGGAAAATAAATCATGTTTGATAAATACTTTGAGGGTTTAACTAGTAGAGTTGACAAGAAGGACGTGTGGATGTGGTTTATTTAGATTTTGAGAAGGCTTTTGACAAGTTTTAGTATAATGGACTGTTATGTAAAGTTAAAGCACATGGAACTGCATATAATGTCTCAAAATGGATAGAAACGTGGTTAGCAGAGAGGAAGCCAAGAGTTGGCAAAAATGGATCTTTTTCTAATTGGCATCAGTGACGAGTGGAGTTCCAGAGGGATCTGCCGTCGGGCCACAACTGTTCTCATAAAATGATTTAGAAAAGGGAACTGAATATATTGTCTCCAAATTTGAAGATGGTAGAAAATTGGATGGAGGGTGAGCTGTGAGGAGATGCTTCAGCGTGATTTGGCAGGCTGTGTGTTGGCATATGCATGACATATGCAGTATAATGTGGATAAATGTAATGTTATCCACTTGGGTAGCAATAATAGGATGACAGATTATTACTTGAATGGCTGCAAATTGAGAGAGCTGGACGCTCAACAAGATGTTGGTGTAGTTGGGCATCAGTCGCTCGAAGTAAACGTGCAGGTACAGCATGCAGTAAAGATGTCAAATTATATGTTGGCTTTCAATGTGAGAGGATTTGAGAGTAGGGAAAGGGATGTTTTGCAGCAATTGGGTAGGCATTGGTGAGGCCACAACTGGAGTATGTGTGTAGTTTTGGTATCCTTTACCTGAGGAAGGATCTGCTGGATATAGAGGAGTATAGCAAGGGTTTACCAGGCTGATACCTGGGGTGGGAGGTCTATCATATGAGGAGACTAAGTTGGTTGAGATTATAGTCACTGGAATTTAGAAGATTGAGAAAGGATCTCATAGCAACCTGTAAAATTCTAACAGTGGACATGTTAAGTTCAAAAAGAATGCTTCCAATGGTGGGGGAGTCCAGAACTAAGAGTCATAGCTTGACGGTAAGAATAAACCATTTTGAACTGAGGTGAGGAGAAATTTCTTCATCAGAGGGTGACGAATGTGTGGAATTCACCACCACAGAAAATAGTTGAGCCAAAACATTGTCTGATTTCAAGAAGAAATTGGATATGGCTCTTGAGGCTAAAGGGATATAGGGAAAGAGAAGGGGATCAAGTTACTGAATTCTATGATCGAGATGAATGGCGGAAGAGGCTTGAAGGGCCAAATGGCCTACTCCTTATAGTTTCTATGTTTTTACGGAGGTTACCGTGGCATCCGTACAGCCATGCTTCAGATTCCTTGGCAGTGCAAATGCAATGGATGAGGGTGATTCAAAAATTGTGGCAACGACGGGTAGTTCGGTTACTTTGGTAAAGTGAGGGTGAGTGGTGGTTCTGTAACTGTGGCAGCCAGAGGGAGGGGCGTGGATTGTAATTCAGATATTTTGGCAATGTAGAAGGGTGTGGGAGGGGCAAAGATGGGAATGTTTTAGAAATTGTGGCAGTGGGGACGTGCATCATTACCATGACAATGGGGGAGGTGGTCCTGTTAATGAGGCAATGGATGTGGAGAACATCTCAGGGAGGGTGACCAAATCCTGTCAGATAGACTCCTGCAGGGACTGGTAGCCAGCAGGTCTACCTGGCATCTTCACACTCTTCAATCAGCAACATGGTGTTACTGATGAGATGCTCAGCTTCTTCCTCAATTTATTTCAAGGCCTTGGGATACACATGGCATCACTTTTGCAGAACATTAAGGGGAGAGTGGTCCAGTTAGTGTGGCATTTTGGGGGGGTGGTGGAGGTGTGGGTGGGAGAGGTTGGATTAGTGTAGGCAATGGAGAGTGCGGAGGGGGAGTGGTCCAGTTAGTGTGGCAATTAAGACATGGTGGGGTTCATTTATTGAGGCAGCTGGGGCATGGGTCGTCCCTTTATTGTAGCACTTGGATCTTGGGTGGTCCCCTTATTGTGGCAAAGGCATGAGGGATGGTCCAGTTACTATGCCGACTGGTGGGGGAGGTTGGTTTATTTACTGTCATGTGGGGAAGGGTTCATTTACTATGGCGACAGGTTGGGGGGGTGTGGCAGCTTAGAGCATAAGAATACAAGAAAAAGGAGCAGGAGTAGGCCATCTGGCCCTTTGAGCCTGCCCCGCCATTCAACATGATCATGGCTGATCTGAAGAGGATCAATTCCATTTTCTCGCTTTCTCACCATAACCCTTAATTTCCTTATCTATCAGAACCCTATCTACCTGTGACTTAAGTATATTCAGCGAGGTAGCTTCCACCATTTCAACGGGCAGAGAATTCCAGTGACTTACCACCCTTTGAGTGAAGAAGTTCCTCTTCAACTCCAATCTAAACTGCCCCCCCCCCCAATCCCCTTTATTTTGAGGCTGTGCCCTCTGCCCTTTCTTAGTGGGAAGAATCTCCTTACCTCTACCTTATCTATCCCCTTCATTATCTTATATGTCTCTATAAGATCCACTCTCAGCCTTCTAAACTCCAACGAGTGTGGACCTAGTCTATTCAATCTCTCCTCATAGGCTAACTTATGCACTCCCTGCAAGGCCATTATATCCTTCCGCAAGTGCGGCAACCAAAACTGCACACAGTACTCCAATTGCGGCCTCACCAGTTAGTTAGTTATTTGGGCAGTGTGATTGGAAGCTTGGTTGGGCAATGGGGGAGGGGCAAAATGGCTGCGGCAATGGGGAGGCAGTCCTTGTTGCATGGGGCAAAGGATGCCCCTGCCACGTGCCAGGTTTCTGTAGATATCCTCCGGGCCAGCTGCTGGTGAAATTCAGAGGTCTTTGGGCACACAACAGCTCCGCTTTGTTTTAAATTCTCCGTCAGTGTATTTGAACAGTCGCTGAGTTTGGCATCTGTGGATTTTCACAGTAATTTCATTGCAATGTTCATATAAGCCTACTTGTGACACTAATAAATGAACTTTAAAAACTTTAAATTCTACATTTGATTTGTTTGCATTGAGTTTCTGATCTCTTTGATTAACATTCAAAACTATAGAATTCTCCCACTCAATACTATTTCTTGCGCCACATTCACTGTTCTGCAATACCAATTTCAGCAAGATTTGATTTATTATTGTCACATGTATTACTTCTTGCATGCTACACAGACAAAGCATACCATACATAGAAAAAGAAAAGAGTGAATGCAGAATATAGTGTTGCAGACAAAGCATACCATACATAGAAAAAGAAAAGAGTGAATGTAGAATATAGTGTTGCAGTCATAGCTATGGTGTGGAGAAAGATCACCTTAATGTGAGGTAGATCCATTCAAAAGTCTGATGGCAACAGGGAAGAAGCTTTTCTTGAGTATGTTGGTATATGATCTCACGCTTCTGTATCTTTTTCTCAAAGAATATGGAAGACAACATATCCTGCTTTTCCAAGGCAGTGGGAAGTGGCGACATGATAGCGCAGCGGGAAGTGGCAACGTGATAGCACAGCGGTTAGCATTGCTGCTTCACAGCTTCAGGAACCTGGGTTCTATTCCCGACTTGGGTCATTGTCTGTGTGGAGTTTGCACATTTTCCTCCTGCATTTCCTCTAGGTGCTCTGATTTCCTCCCACAATCCAAAAATGTTCTGGTTAGGTTGATTGGTTATGCTAAAAATTGCCCCTTAGTGTTCTGAGATATGTAGGTTAGAGGGATTAGCGGTAAAATGTGTAGGGATATGGGGGTAGAGTCTGGGAGAGATTGTGATTGGTGCAGACTCGAAGGTCCAGATGGCCTTTTTCTGCACTGTAGGGTTTCTATGATTGTATCTAAAGTATAGGCAGTGTCATTGGATGGGAGGCTGGTTTGAGTGATGGACTGGCCTTTGTTCATGACCCTTTGTAGTTTCTTGCATTCTTGAACAGAGTAGGAACTATACTTAGCTGTGCTACTACCAGAAAGTATGCTTTCTATGGTTATCTGTAGACAGTTGTTACAGACACGCCAGTACTGATGGCAGTTCGACCTCTTTTTGATATTGGCAGTGAGGGTAGCAAAGATTTGACAGCAATAGAAAAAAGCATAACTCATAGTGTGACCAACCCTTGGGACAAGAATGGATGAAAATGTTCAATTTTTGTGAACAAGCACCTTGTTGTTTTCACCATTAAAGGATTTTCATTTCTTAAATTTATGCTGGCTTTTGCACGAGTTTGACTAATAGCCTTTTTTTAAAGCAAACCTAACATCACCATGTAAGATCTTCCATGTAGATAAAATTATAAGGGATCTGGAAGGATTAAAAATCTGTGTTCTGGAACTCAGTGCTTCAAAGAGTATCAGAACGTTACATTACTGTAACAGTGTGATTGGAAATAGACTTGAAAAGCTGTAAACCTACAAGAGTTGGAAAGTCCTATATGGATGGTTAACTAGTTAGCTTAGATTGACATCCAAGGTCATTCAGTATTTAGGAAGGATAGACAAATAGGAGGTTTTTAATTATTTATTGTCACAAGTATGTGTATATTAACACTGCAATGAACTGTGAAAATATCCTAGTCACCACAGTTCATTGCTTGTTCAGGACACTGGGGGGCAATTTAGCATGGCCAATCCACCTAACTAGCACACCATTAACTGGAGTACCCAGACTAACGGAGAATGTGCAAACTCTGCACAGACAGTGACCAAAGCCAGGAATTGAACCTGGATCCCTGGCGCTTTGAAGCAGCAATGCATACTGATGGAGTTGCATTGCTAGTTAAAGAGGAAATGAACACAATACTCAGGAAGGATATTAAATCTGACAATGTGGATTCTGTATGGGTAGCGCTAAGAAACACCCAAGGGGAGAATAAAACAGGAGGAGTTATATGTAGACACCCAAACTGTACTGGTAATGTCAAGCATAACAAACAGTAAATGTGAAATGCATGTGATGAAGAAACATGTAATTATGGATTACTTTAGTCTGCATATAGATTGAGCAAATCAAATTAGTCACAATACTATAGAGGAGGAATTCCTGGAATGTATACAGATGGTTTTCTAGACTGATATATTGAGGAATCAATCAGAGAGCAGGCTATTCTAGACTTTGTATTGTGTATTGGGAAAAAAATAATTGGCCGTCTTGTTGTGTGAGACCCCTTGGGGATGTGCGACCGTTACATGATAAAAAGTTTTTATCAAGATGGAGAGTGATGTAATTGATTCTGAGACTAGGTCCTGAACCTTAATAAAGGAAACTGATACAAGACCTGAGTTAGCTATGATAGTATTAAATGTCGCAGCAGACTCGAGAATTAATTTCCTTCTCCTTTTAGTTCTTATGAGTTCAAGAAGCACATGGGTGAACTACAGCAATTGTTTATTCCTGTCTGGCTCATAAGTAAAACTGAAAGGCAGCCAACCATGAACTACAAGGGAAATTAGAGATAATGTTAGGTCCAAGGGAGAAGAAGGGAGATGGCCAAGAAAAACAACAGTTATGAGGATTGGAAGCAGTTTAGAGTTCAGCAAGGAGGACCAAAGGACTGATTATGGGGGGGTGGGGAAAACAGAGTATGAGAGGAAGCTTGCAGGGAACATCAAAACTGATTGTAAAAGTTTCTATAGATACTTGAGGGGAAAAAGGATTGGTTACAGTCAGAAACAGGGGAATTTATAGAAGGGAACAAAGAAATGGCTGACTAACTGGATACGTTTTTTGGTTCTGCCTTCACAAAGGAGGACACAAGATACCAGGAATGTTGGAAGACGGGATTTTGTGAGAGGGAGGAGTTGAAGGACACTATGTTGGGAAAGCTGATAGAATTGATAAATCCCTAGGCCCTGGTAATCTTCATTCCAGAGTACTTAAGAGCACAGACTCTGGATTACTTCCTACAAGTTGAAGGATAGAAATGTAACCCCCACTATTTTAAAACAGAGGCAGAGAGAAAACATGGAATTATGGACTAGTAAGCCTAATGTCTAGTGGGGAAAATTCTGGAACACATTACAAACATTATATTGCAAACCACTTCAAAAACAAAACAGGATTGAACAGAGCCAGCTTAGGTTTATGAAAGGGAAATCATGCTTGACAAATTTTACTGAAAGTCTTTGAGGGTGTAAGTAGCAGAGTTGATCAAGGAATTTAGTTTATTTGGAATTTCAAAAGGCTTTCCTCAAAGTCACACACAAGAGATTAATTTGTAAGATTAAAGTGCACGGTACTGGGGGTAGTGTACTGAGATGTATAGGAAACAAAAAGTAGGAATAAACAAGTTTTTTTCCAAATGGTGGGCAGTGACTAATGGAATACCACAGAGATCAGTATTGGGACTTCCAACTGTTAACTAACATGACAGAATTAAAGGTAATGTCTCCAAAATGACAGCTGACACAAAGCTGGGTGGTAGGGTGAGCTGTGAGGAGGATGCAGAGATCCTTCAATGTGATTTGGATAAGTTTAGTGAGTGGGCAAATGAATGGTGGATGCAGTACAATTTGGATGAATGTGAAGTTATCCACTTTAGATGTAAAAATGGGAAGGCAGATTACTATCTGAATAGCCATACATTAGGAGAGGGGAATGAGCAGTATTACCTGGGTGCAGTCAAAGGTAAGCATGCAGGTGTAGCAGGCAGTAAAAAAGGCAAATGGTATTTTGGCTTTCATAGCTAGAGGATTAAAGTACAGAAATAGATATCTTGCAATTTTACAGGGCCTTGGTTGGGCTATATTTGGCGTATTAAATGCAGTTTTGGTCTCTTTATTTTAGTAAGGATGTTTTCTTGCTCTTTGGGAGTGCACAGATGGTTTACAAAACTGATTTCTGGGATAGCAGGACTGACGTATTTGCTAAGCGTTCAGAAGGTTGGGATGTTGGTGGGATAGCTCATAGAATCTTATAAAATTCTAACAGGACTAGATAGGGTAGATGTAAGAGGGATATTCCCAATGCTGGGATGTCCAGTGGTTACAGTTGGGGTTAGAGAGTAGACCATTTAGGACAGATATGAGGAAAAATTTTTTCACCCAAACAGTGGTCAGCCTGTGAAATTCACTGCCTTGGAAATTAGTTGAGGCCAAGACATTGCATATTTTCAAGAAGCTTTTAGATTTAGTACTTTGGGCGAGGGAATCAAAGATATGGGGGAAGGCAGGCTCAGGCTGTTTAGTTGGATGATTAGCCATCGTAATACTGAATCATGGGACAGGCTTCAAGATCCAAATGGATCCTGCTGTTATGTTTCTATAGATGTGATAGATCAAATAGTGTCCTTCTATGCCTAAGAGTGATTTACAGCATGGATACAGGCACTTCGGCCCACTTTGTTCATGCCACCCTTTTTGGCCCAACATGTCCATGCCACCCTTTTATTAAACCACTAATCTAGTCCCAATTGCTTGCTTTTGGACATATCCCTCTAGCCTTTTTACATAACTGTCCAAATGTTTTTTAAAAGACAAAATTATACCCACCTCTACTTCTACCTCTGGCAGCTTGTTGTAGACCTCATCACCCTCTATATGGGAAAAAAATGGCCCTTTGGGCCCTTTTGTATCTCTCTCCTCTCACCATAACCTATGCCCTCTAGTTTTAAACTTCCCTACCTTTGGAAAAAGGTAGCTGATTTGTATAACTAATCTATGTCCCTCATTATTTTCATACATCTCTACAAGATCACTCCTAAGCCTCCTACACTCCAGGGAAAAAACGTCCCCTTCTATCCAGCTCCCCCTTGTAACTCAAGTCATCAAGTCCCATTGTAAATTTCTGAATCTGTCTTGTCACTATTAAGATACAGATGGTTGATTATATATGTAAATTGTACATTGAGACACACAATAATTAACATGTGTTTAGGAAGAATAGAGTTTATCAGATTGTCTAGAGATTTATTAATCTGAAATCTAATTTCAACATCTCCTTATCTCTGAACAGAATTATGGCTTTGTGCATATGAAGGATCGTGAAGCAGCAAAGGAGGCGATTGAGAACCTGCACCACTACAAGTTGCATGGAATCTCCATTAATGTAGAGGCTAGCAAGAGTGTGTCCAAGTCCTCTACCAAACTGCATGTGGGTAATGTGAGTGCTAGCTGCACCAGCCAGGAATTGCAGGCCAAGTTTGAGGAGTATGGACCTGTCCTTGAATGCGATATCGTTAAGGACTACGCCTTTGTGCACATGGAAAGGAGTGAAGATGCCATGGAGGCCATCAGGGGGCTGGATGGCACAGAGTTTAAAGGTGAAATTACTGAAGGGGTGTGGGCCATTCAGGGCATTGAGATGAAACATCAGTAGATACACATGCATTTCCTGCCAGGGCTGCAGATAATAGAAATGTTTCCAATAATTAAGGTATTCATCCAATCACTGTAGCATTGGAAAGTTTCTCCAATCTTTCAGCTTGTGACCTGGTAGAGCATTTCTGTTTTTTCTCCAATCTCTCTGAAGCCTTGTCTGAGACTCAATTTCAGAAATGCTACCCCAAAGAGTAATAGTATAATTTTCATCTTACTTTTTACCCTAGGTGATTGCAAAGTAGAAACGTTGATGATTTCAGCAACATGATATAGGAGAAGGAAATCGGGCGTAACAGTTCGGTTATTGTGCAGCTATATGTTAATGGATCTTTTCATTTGCCAAATGGAAGTTTGCTAAATCTTTTCTATCTTTAATTGCACTCTCAAATTAACCAATGAACTAGAGTTGGCTCATCCTCCAGGAGTGGGCAGAAAGGAGCCTGGCTGCAAATAGTTCCCTATCTGTATTGCACTTGTAGCTACTTGAGGGATGTAGTTCCAGTGATATAGGATTTTTCACCTGCATAATAATTGTGTCTGGCATTTCTGAAATAGTGATTAAACTTATTTAATACCTTGTGCTCTCAGTTTTGCCTACCATGCAGTCAGCCTTTCACATACTGACCTGATCCTCAAACTCAGCATTTTTTACTGTACAATATAGTGTATGTGAACACACTGTGCACAGAGAGGCCCTGTCCTCCCAAATCTATTATGATGTAGTCTTAGAATAATCAATATACCTAAAACTAGACAAAAGCCTTCGTAAGGGAGTGGCTGCTGCACCAGTCTGAAATTATACAGTTTTTCATATTGGCTATATTGCAGTCTCAGTGAGATTGCCAAACTGAGGCGGAGAAGATCAGTTTGCACAGTGTATTCATGTTTGAGGTCAGATTGAGAATGCTAAAACTTCATGTAGAAACCTTGCAGCCAGCAGAGAGACATTTCTTCCCATCATTTGGAATGGCTGTTAGAATATTTCTTTCCTTGGTTAGCCTCAGCTATCAGGTAAATTGCAGTTAGTTTCAAAGGTAATCTAGTTTTGATGTTTTTTAGTAACCTTTCATATATTTTGTTGTTTCTTTCCTTCATTAAAATGCAGCTATCTCTTTATATTCTTTGTTGGTGAACACTAAAAAAAAAATCAACATTTGAATGATATCTGGCGAGTCTGTTCCACTCTTTTCCTTAGCGCTGAGTTTCCTGGATAAACAAGAATGGTTAAACCTCTGTCACTCAGATCAAAAGAACATTCATCACTGGCGTATCCTCCCTGTCAGTACCTCTGACAATCTAATTGTAATAAATTATCTATTTTTACATCACGTGGAAGGCATTTCAAAATTTGAATATGGCGCTACTGAACTTGATCAGAGATCTTATGTGAGAGTCATGTAGTGCATGAGGTAGAATGACTTGTGATTATTGTTGGATTTTAACTTCTGAGTTGGAGTCGCTCATTAGATGCCTAACTATTATAGCTGGGCTTTTTTTTTTGCGGGCCTTGTCAAAATAGGAAATGTAGCTACTGTACTGCGAAACATATACATTCCATTTCTGTTGCTTACCATAGCAACAAGCACTTGTGAATCAGTGTGTATTCAATGTATTATAGTATCTTCTGCACTAGAAATGAGTATCAAACTTAAATTGTATCATGAACCTCATTATTGCACTGGCACACATGAGCCATATCCACTAAAAGTCATTTAGACACAAGGGGATGTAAATTAATGGCCATTTCTCTCACTTTTTTGGGCTCAATCTGCACCAGTTTTGGGCACGAGATTTCTGCACCTCTTACTCCCCACTAGAGGCTTGACCAACGCTTTATTAATTACCTTTACTTATGGGAAACTTGCTGAAATTGGTTTGTTTGGGACTCTTCTGTGAAATGTATAGAAAATTAATTGATGTGTTCTTTGTTAGTTCTGACAAATTTTTTCAGTTGTACAGTGGCCCTTAGTAACACAGCCGATGATAAAATTGTAGTGAATTAAGTATTTGTACAGTGAACTTTCTCTGAACCACTCCCAACATTCTTCCTTGCATTTACATTCTTCCTTAATAAGGAGACGATTGTTGTACACAGTAGTCCAGATGTACCCTCTGGACCCTGTATAAGTAAAGCATGACTTCCCCACTTTTGTAATCAATTCCCCACATAACAAACAGTAAATTAATTACTTGCTGTATGTCCTTACTTATCGTTTGTGATTCATGCCCTCGGGCATTTTGATTCTTCTACGTCTCAGAGCTCTTCAATCTCTCGCCATTTAAATATTTTTTATTTTTTCTGTCAAAATATTCTATTTCATGTTGTACTCCATTTGCCAGCCCTTTGTCCATTTATCCTATCTTTATCCCTTTTGTAGTCTCCTTATGTCTTCACAACTTCCTTTCTTTGAATCATCAGCAAAATTAGCAACCACATCTTCATTCCCTTCAACCAATTCATTTATATAAATAGTAAAATGTTGATGCTCCAGTGATTTCCATATCAGTCATTGCATCTTGCCAACTAGTAACACATTCCTGATTTGCAGTTATTTCTGAGATTTTTATTTGTATCCATTATAGCGAAATCAGTGCAAACTATCTGTTCAATTCATTTGTTGACTCCTTATTTTCCATTATTAATTCTCACTTCATTAAGTTTTTTACATATTTACAGAAACTTGTACAGTCTGTCTTCACATTTCCAAAATTGGTTGTTTTGATGCTTTTCCGCACTCTGAGCAGATGTCCCAAACCCTAGCATGTTCATTAATGCAGAGAACAGTGTCAATCTTTGACTATCACTAAATTCCTTTTTGCTTTCGGCTTAGTGTACAAATGTGTCATGGTACCAAATTCAGTTAGCTCCTCCGCCCTTGACCCCTCATTCTCAGTCAAAGAAGCTGAAGGAATCACAACCCTGTCTAGTTATTGTTTCCAGTCCCTATGTTGCCAAATGCAACACACACCCTTTTCACCACCTAACCTTCTATTAAATGTCAAATCAACAAAAGACCTGTCCCCTCCAATTCCTGGTCTTAGTCTTCTAGTCCCCCCAGTCCAAACCTGTCCCCATTACCACTTTATCTATGTCATTTTCTCTCTCTCTCTCTCTCTCTCTCTTTCTCACCTATAAACTGTCCACGCTGGCATAGAATGGTGGAGGGAGGGTGGATGGGGCGGAGATTGTGTTCGTGAAAAAAGATGCTGCATGCAAAATTTAGAAAGGTTTGCTTCCCCATTTTGAGAGAAGCGGATTCTTGTCAGCTCAAAATTCAACATGACTCCACACAAACTGCATTCTGGATGAAAGTGTTCAATCTTTTGCTTGCTATTTTAGTCTAGTATGGATTAGATACAGAGTGAAACTCCTGACTGAGCCGCAGATTCAGATGAGCACTTCCTGCAGCAGCAATTCACTACTTTTCAGTAATCCGTAACAGACCTCATTCATATCCATTTTTCTGAATGAGTGCTAATTCAGTGCTTTCATTCAGCACAAGATCAATCAAGCAGGATATCCTCACATATATCCGTGATAAAGTGAAATCTGAATGGAAGTGTAAAATAGGTATATCACAAGTAATTTTTTACCATGTTTTAAACCAAGTCACTAACCTTTGAATCTCTTTCACAATGAATCCATTTCACAATATTTTTATGGTACCATTTTCATGCTTCTGTACTTAATCTAATACTTCAGTTGTGTTCATGATTTCAGTAACTGTTTATTTTGTCATGCTTACCTGATGAGTTGTGCTTTTCCTAGTTTTCTAACTTTTAGTTGTCAAATCTTTTGAATATGGATTATATTCTAAATTCCTGTTGCATATGAACAGTGATTTATTGTGTTCTTCATCTTGTCAATTCTCCATACTGAGATGCTATTTGCAGAAAAGCTAAGTGCATTTTGGAAACATGTTCCAGAAATCTACTGTTGGGAATTTTGTTGGTTTGTTTTAGTCAGTAGAGGGTGAGTTCATGTCCAGTCCTAATCTTTGATATTTGACTCAAGATCTCACAAGTTGAAGATGTGCCTAATTTGAATCATAGTACCCTAATAAAAGCTATCTTTTTCTCATTATCTCATTTGAAGTCTAATTTGCTGTATCTGAATGCAGATGGGTCAGGAGATTAGTGCCTAGAGATGATCTTAGTATTGTTGTCAGGATAATTAACTAACTGTGCATTTATTTGCTAGGTTCTAGAGCCTTCCAAAATGTGCCATTTAGTGAACTACTTTTGGAATGTAGTCACTGTTAATGAAGAAATGCTGTAGCCAGTTTGCACACTGTCAGCTCCTAGATTTAACGATAGAATGGTAATCAGGTAATCTCTTTGAGTGATGTTGATTAAGGGCACGTTGGCCAAGAGACCACAGTGAAATTTTCTGCCCTTCTCTGAATGCCCTCTTATATCTTATGCATCCAGCTGAGAGAGGCGACTGGGCCATGGTTTGACACCTCGTCTTTGAAAGATCATACAGTATTCCGTTAGTTCGGTTCTGAGCACGGAACTGTTGGCCTGATAGTTTTTGAAGTGGACTTGAACCCATAAATTCTAACTGGTGTGAGTGCCAACACTGAGCCAAGGCTCATCTACCTTCCTCACAGAACTGACAAAAGATGACTTCTTGCTGTAATTTTATCTGCATGCATTACATGTGCCGTTGTTTTTTTTGTCAATCTATATTTTTGCTGTTTGACTTATCTTTTCTCCCCCATGTTACTTCCCTTAAACCTGTTGTACATCTTTGTTCACTTCTTGCATCTCTTTGAAACTTACTTCAAGCAGGTTGTTGTATGTATGAGGACTGTATGAGAAGAAATATGGGACAGTGAGGTATTCAATATATGTGTGAATTTGTAAGAAAATTGGTACGATTCATGTGGGATGAGCAGTTAAACTAGGAGAGATTGCAGTTGACGAATGGAAAGGTGTTGGTCTCAGAGCTGTGAAGCTGTAATATTTGGTGGGGAAAGGGGCAAGCAGATCTTATAACTGACCAAAAAGCAGGTTATATTTTTGGAAACTTGCGACTGTTAGGAAAAGGAGTCAGGAACTGAAATAACAGTTACGTTTTTAGACAGCTTGTGTGTTTTTAATCAGACTTGTGTCTTTTTATATGTATCCAAAAATACAATAAATGTCTGAACATGAGTTACAGGGGAAAAAAAATCATAGTTTCTTCCTGAAAATTAACATTAGAAAGCCATAAGATGAAATGGGAAGTAGATTGGGAGACTAGGTAGGACATTGGAGAAATTTTGTTGGAAGAGGATGAAATCTAAGTGTAGAGTCAGAGGTGAGAGCTAGCAAAGAATAAACCTATTAATGCAAGTCTTGAACAGGAAGTTACCACTGTCTCAGCATGGAGCTGCACAAGGTGAGTATAGGGGAATGTATAGTATTGGCACACCTCAGAAATAGGTAAATTCATATCTGATTGAGGAATTAAATGTTTTGGCAAGATGTGCCTGAATGCTTGAGATTAAGTGTAGGAGATGCATTTTGAAGTTACATACTTGAAGAATGTTGTGCAGGAAGCACCTGGGTAATTGAAACAGCCTGGGGAAGATAGCCTGTTTGTGTTGTGAGCACATGGGGCAGAATTCCTGCCCTACCTCAAACTGTCTGCGGTAATAGACTGGAACTTACGAGCTGTAATTGAGTTTATAGAAAGTGCGACTATATCTATCAGCAGGCTGGGTGAATGGATAAATTAGCTCAAGTTATTGTTTTGAAATGACAAGTTCCCACACCTTTGGCTGTGTTGATCATGAGCAGAAATTTATTCAATCTAAGGATGGTGAACCTATGGAATTTTCTACCACATGATGCTGTGGAGACCAAGTCACTGAATGTATTTAAAAAAAAAAAGATGGATTTCTAGACATAAAGTGTCCAGGGTGAGGGGAGAGATTGGGAATATGTCATTGAAACAGAGGATCAGCCATGGTTGTATTAAATTGTGGAGCAGGCTTAATGGACCAAATTATCTACTCCCTAGTCTTGTTTTCTGTTTCTAAAATATGAGTCCAAATGATAACAAGGAGGATAGCAGAGAATGAAAGGAAACCATGAAAAAAGCCTGGCCAACCACATAGTTGCTGGTATGTGATGGAAACATCTGTTTGTGCTGACCAGGCACCAGTCGAAGAGCAGTTGATATCCTTCCCACTGAATCCGCTGATTATTATTTTATGTGTAATACATACAGGGAAATCTGATTGTCGTTGAAAAAAATCACAATATTCCAGATTCTGAATTTTTTTTTCAAATTCTGTGTTTTTGAAAATGTATATATTAGGTGGTGACCTGGTTAGGTAGAGGAACTAAGAGTTTAATTTGCAAGACTGCTTATTGGCCAGAACCTGCAATTACACAGGGACAAATAAACACAGGAAACATTTGGGGATCTTCAATTTGCTGCAAGAAGTTGAATAGGAAAGAGAATGAGAGTAGACTAAGGTGAGGCACAGAAACAGATTGCAAATATTACTTTTATAGGTATGTAAATGGCAAAAGATCAGTAGAAGTAGATGCAGGTTTATAAGAGGCAATGATAGGTAAACTTATTAGGCTATGTTTGCTGCCAGTGCCATGCATATACAGTTTGAATGTGTTACTTTTTGATGTCATTGCAAGTGATAGAGTAGGTACTAGCTAAAATCAAAGATGCTGCTGCTCAAAATATTAAAGCACTGTTTGAGGTGATGGTGTCCTTTTATCTATCCCTAATGGCTTCATAACTCAATAGTTCAAAATCCACTAGATGGAGAAAAAACTTAATAATCTATAAGGATATGAGTATGCATTCAACCAATTACTTGAAATTGCAGCATCAGTGTTTTAACACACACACACACACACACACACACACACCGCCCCAGGAATGAAGTGGATAGAGTATTTGGAGCAAAGTTCTGGATTGTAATCTGCTTTGTTAAATGCTTCACAGTTCCTGCATATGGACTTCCTTGAATTTCAAAATTTATGTGCAGAATTAATAGAATAATATAGCTTCACTGTGTCTTTGACAAGGACTATAAGTTGCAAAGATGTACTGACAGGTGTAGAAAAGTGATGTCATTGGTGTTTTGTGCATGCATGGACCAGCACACATAGAATCATAGAACTCTGCCGTCCAGAAAGAAGCCTTCGGCCCGTCAAGTCTGCACCAAAAACAATCCCACCCAGGCCCTACCCCGATATCCCTACATATTATATCTACTAATCCCTCTAATCTATGCATCCCTAAATACTAAGAGGCAATTTCTTCACATGGCCAACCTAACCCGCACATCTTTGGACTGTGGGAGGAAACTGGAGTGCCTGGAGGAAACTCATGCAGACATGAGGAGAATGTGCAAATTCCACACAGACAGTGACCTGAGCCTGGAATTGAGCCCAGGACCTGGAGCTGTGAAGCAGCAGTGCTAACCACTGTGCTACCATGCCACCCACACATTTGCAGATAGGTATTGGTGGCCATCTTACATTGGCAGGAGATATAGTTCAATTATCAGAGAAAATAAGGAAATTGAAGAAATATTAAACACATCTCCATTTTAACACATCAGAATCAAAGTAGCAGACACCCAACAAAACACAAGCAGCATATAACAGCAGTATAACCGTATTTCATTATTGAAGTTTGCATTTTATTGATTAGCATTTACTCAAATGAGTATGAATTTTTTCGGAAGTATTTTGTTTTATGTACTCACAAGTGCATTACTTCAGCTGAAGTGCTTCAACTCACAGACCTTGGCCAGGAGCAGCAGAAGCATGAATTGAGGGCCTGCAGATGCCTGCCTGATCTTGGAGCCAAAATCATTTTTCAGCAACAGGATGACTGAGTTGGATACTACAAGCATTAATTCTGCATTGGAGCCATTGAACTTTGGTTCATGGTTGGGGTCAATCTTCAAGGTCCAAATGAAGCATCTATGGGCAGAAACCCATAAACTGGAGAGAGAGATTGAGAGGCTTGCAATATTTTTAAGGCAATGGTGCATAGATTCTTGGTAAGGAAGAAAATAATAGGTTATTGGTGGGAGGTGGGATGAAAATTTGACATTACTATCTGATGGTTTATGATCTTATTAAATAATGGTGCAGGTTCGTGGGCTTAATGGTCTGTCCCTTTTAATCCATAAGGCAGGACTACCATGGCCTCTGTGCTGGTGGGAGGTGCAATCTTGGAAAAGCAGGGGCTTGATGTAAACTTTAATGCTATTAAAGGGCATAGTTTTGGAGGAGGAGAAGCTTGGTGTCAGCCTTAATGCTGGTATAATGTGCAGTCTATGAGGAATGGCACCTTTCCCTTGGCTTCCTTGCTGGTCCTGGATGCTGTTTTGAACGGGTGACCTTAGGTCCATGCAGTTCAGGGCTTCAGAATAAGGTGTGCAGATTTCAGAGTTTTACCTTTCTTTAAAATTAATTGCTTTATTTATTTCTAATCAGCCTATTTGCTGTTTTTGCATCGGGTAACAGGCTGAAAAGGCTAAATGGCCTATTCTTGCTTCTATTTTTATAACAAATGGTGACACAAGTTTTCTGAAAAAAATTATAATAGCAGTAAGTAAAGTTTGTAGGTAGCAAGTTATTTAATGATTAGGGTACATTACTTACCAATGTCTTTAATTTCTTGTGGTACATCTTTACATCTAAACTTTACAGTTGTAGAGTTCAGTATTCAAAATATCCTTTTTTCAAATTTGATAGATTCAAAACAGGAACTTGACTGTCTAACCAACGCGATTGAGTTTTTTGAAGCGGTGACAAAAATAATTGAGGAGAGACTGGTTGTGGCTGCAGTTTATATGGATTTTAGTAGACAAGGTCCCACATGGCAGACTGATACAAAAACTAAAATCATGTAGGATTTGGTGTGGATGGACCGGATGGACCAGATGGACATTGACCTGGCTTGGTCGTAGAACACTAAGAAGTCTCACAACACCAGGTTAAAATCCAACAGGTCTAGTTAGTAGCAGAAGCCACCAACTTTCAGAGTGCTGCTCTGTCATCAGGTGACACTTGCTACCAAATGAACCTGTTGGACTTTAACCTGGTGTTGTGAGACTTCTTACTCTGCTTACCCTATTACAAGGCCAGCATCTCTACATCTTGGTCATAGAAGACAGGGAGTAGGGGTGGAAGGACGTTTTTATGAATGAAAATCTGCAGCTAATGGTGCTCCATAGGAATCAATGCTGGAACCACTGTTGATTGTAGTACATATAAATGATCTGGAGGAAAATGTGGGTAGTCTACTAAGTTTTCAGATGACATAAAGATTGGTGAAGTTGCTGATAATGCAGGGGATTGTCAAAGGATGTAATGGGATATAAGTAGAATGGAGGCTTAGGTACAGAATTGGCACATGGGGTTTAATCCAGACAAAGGTGAGGTGATACATTTTGGGGGATCAAATTTAGATGTGGATTATATTGTAAATAGCAGAACCCTTGGGAGTATTAACATACAGAGAGATTTGGGCGTGCAGGAACACAATTTCCTAAAAGTGGCAATGCAGGTGGTTAAGGTGATTAAGAAAGCATATGGCATGCTTGCTTTTATCAGCTGGGCCATTCAGTACAAGAGTTGGGAAATCATGTTGCAGTTGTGTGGAACCTTTGTTCGGCTGCATTTGGAGTTTTCCATGCAGCTCCAGAAGAACATGGAAGTGTTGAAGAGAGTGTAAAGAAGGGTCACCCAGATATTGTCTAGTCTTGAGGATGTTGACTATGAGGAGAGTTGAATAAACTATGATTGTTTTCACTGGAAAGACAGAGGAGAAACCTGCTAGAGGTCTACGAAATTATGGGAATCATAGAGAGAGTGGATAGTCAGAGGCTTTTTCCCCAGTGGAAGTGTCAATTACAAGGGGACACAGGTTCAAGATGAGGCTAAGATTTTAAGGGAGATTTGCAGGGGAAGTTTTTCACTTAGAGAGTGATGGATGCCTGGTATGTGCTACCAGAGCAGATGATGGAAGCATCCACATTAGCAACATTTAAGAGGTACCTGATGGGTACATAAATAGGGAGAGAATAGAGGGATACGGCATAAGGGCAGAAGGGTTTTTTTTATTATTTAGTTAAGGTATCAGATGTGGAGGATCAAAGGACCTGTGCTGTACTTTTCTTTCTTTTGTTCTTCGAATGTTTGAATTTTACAGAGACAATATGAAAATGTCATCTAACCTGCATGTACTATTGAATCCAAGTTACAGTATTACTTAGGGTGTGAATCAGTTGGACGCCAAAGCCAAAACATTTTAAAATTGCTTGATCCCAACAACATTGATTTTTTTTTTTATGGAGATTGAGTTGGGGGACAGGGTGAGTGCATTCATCAGCAGTCACCGTGGAATATTGTGTCCCAAAACATGCACGTTGCCATATTGATATCTTTCCAGGACTGCAGAGTGCTATCATTTTTGTGCGGTCTGTTGCTGATCTTGTAGCTATGTTGAAACAATATATACGAATGCAGATTGCAGTTGTGTTGCATCCCAATGGATAGCTCATCATCTTGGATGTTTGCCCCCTAACAGAATTCCTCAGAGGACTCTGCACTCCATTTAGCCTAATTTGGTGATTGCTGCTCATACTTAAAAAAAAGTTACATCTAGGATTTGAATTGATGGTATTGGTGACATGTTGCAGACAAAATAACGTCACTTGCCTGGACTTTGTTAATAGACTAACTTCCATGATTGAGAATCTCCTGCACATGAGTGGAGCAGGCTAACTGAAATGTGGTTTCAGCTTCTTTTTAACACTATGAATGCATGCCTATAATGGCCCGGGAAGGGTTGGTATGCTATTTTTAAAAATGTCAAAACTGTTCTCTTAGCTGGAGACCAACCTCTATAAAAGGAGTAACCCAGGTAAATCATAAAGAACTCACAAAGAATCTTGTGCACTTAATTGATCAGATGGTTGAGTCTAAAACTAGCCAATGGAATGTAGCAGTCTTAGTCTACTTAGTCTGAAATTTGCTTCTTTCTATTTTGCATCCTGTCAAGTTGCTTCCTCCATGCTTACTTATTTGATTCAGTACATTCCAATTTCTTTCATTTTGTTCAGTTATCGAAGGATATAGGGAAAACTTCTTAGGCCTGAGATGAAGAGAAATCTCTTCACCTAAAGAGTGGTGAGCCTGTGGAATTCACTACCACGGATAGCAGTTGAGGCCAAAAGATTTTTAAGATAGAGTTAGATATAGCTCTTCGGGTGAAAGGGTTGAGTCGGATAATCAGCTATGATCACAGGAACATAGAAGATGGGAGCAGGAGGAGGCCATTTGGACATTAAAGCCTACTCCACCAGTCACAATGATCATGGCTGATCATCCAACTCAATGGCTTAATCCTGCTTTTTCCCCTATAATCTTTGATCCCATTCACCGATCCCAGCTGCCCCTCGAATAAATTAATGTTTTGGCATCAACTACTGCCTGTGGTAATGAAGTCCAAAGACTCACCATTCTTTGGGTGAAGAAATGTCTCCTCGCCTCTATCCTAAATGGTCTATCCTGAATCTTCAGACTGTGACCCTTGTTCTGGACTCCCACATCATTGGGAACATCCTTCCAGCATATACCCTGCCTAGTCCTGTTAGATCATAATGATCATAGCTGTGCTTATTTTTTATGTCCAGTCAAACTTGCTAATCATCGTCCACTTAGTGCCCCTCTCTAATTTCAATGCAGCTCACCAAACTGAGCAGCTATTTTTTTTAACCCTTGTTATGTCCTACTTCCACAAAGCTTCACTTTTAAATACCTCAATTTATTCTGCATGTTTTTAAGGTAGTGCGCTCCACATTCAAGAAATTATTTTTAAGGCAAAACATCATATGCTTGAGTTGTATAGAATTTTGGTGAGGCCACAACTGGAGTATTCTGTATAGTTTTGTAGGAGGGATGTGATTGCCCTGGAAGGAGTGTGAAGGAGATTCACCAAGCTGTTGCCTGGGATAGAACATTTAGTTATAAAGAGAGGTTGAATAAACTTGGGTTGTTTTCTCTGGAGCAGAGAAGGCTGAGGGGCAATCTGATTGAGGTGATCAAGATTATGAGGGGCATGGACAGAGTGGGTAGGGAACAGCTGTTTCTCTGATCTGAAAGGTCAGTTACGAGGGGTGGGAGGTTTAGGGGGATTTGAGGAAAAAAAAATTTATCCAGAGGTGTTAAAGGTCTGGAATGCCCTGCCTTGGAGAGTGGTGGAGGCATAGGAGACTTCACATTCTTTAAAATGCACCTAGATGAGTACATGGCTCACTATAACATTCAAGGCTATAGGCCAAGTACTGGGAAGAGGGATTAGAGAGGAAGATCAGGACCTTTCATGTGTTGGTGCAAACTTGATGGGCTGAAGAGTCTCTTTTGCACTGTAGTATTCTGAGATAATGCAACAGATGCTCTTTTTTAACATCTGTTTGGAGAGATTTATTTATCTTGCATCCAGCCCAACATGCCCAAGACAATAGAACCAACAGTCTTCCTTTTAATGGGGTTGCTTATACTGTTACTTGGAGCATGCACTTACCTCCTATTTCACTGCTGTTACTTCAGGATAAGTGCAGTGGAAATGGTGTTTAAGCATAGAAAAGGGGGTGGGGATGGGCAGTGTATATGGGATATGAACTTTGTTCGGGAAGCTCAGGGTCAAAAAACTCTGCTCTAAATTAAGTCTGATCATACTAATTGCAATATACTTTGTTTCCATGATGTATATCTCTTGGGTTAAAGCCCGTATTCCTGTCCCTTTTTAACTGTGCTTTGTTCCCAGTAAGCCAGTCTTTTATTGATGCCTGAAATAACAGCAGGAAATTCTGCAAATAGTTAGCGGGTTAAGCAGCATCTAAGGAAAAACCAGAGTTAACATTTCAAGCCATTGACCCTTCATCAGAACTGCCTGTCTGAATACCTCAAATCTACTGCTTATTTGTGGCACACCTGCATTTCGACTGTAATCCCATTTTTTTTTTTGTGCTGAATTATCAAGTGTGTTTCTTTGCATTTCTTTGTGCTATGCATTTGCCTTAGTACAATACAGATTTAATGGTGGAACAGCATTCAAATGACCACAATTCAGAGATTGCAATCCCTGAAAAAGTAACTTTGCAAGGGTAACCAGGAATGAGCAATAAATTCTGATCTAATCAGTGACATCCACATCCTGTAAATGATGGAAGAAAAAACAGAGCCAAGACATTGTGTGTTTGACGGACCATTTACTGTGGGAGTATTGCAGCAGAGTCTGATCCTGTCATAGGAGACCGACAATGCAGAAGGACATCATTTGGCCCGATGAACCTGCACTGGCGACAATCTCATCCTGGCCCTATCCCTGTAACCTCACTCATTTATTCTAACAATCTCCCTGACATACCCTACCACTAAGGAGCAATTTAGCAATCTAACCCACATGGACTGTGGGAGGAAACCGGAGTCCCCGGAAGAAACCCATGCAGACGTGGGGAGAATATGCGGAATTTGCACAGAGAGTCCCGCAAGCCTCAAATCGAAGCCAAGCCCTGACGCTGTAAGGCAGCAGTGCTAACCATTGTGCCACCCACTGTCTTTGCCCATCATCTCAATTTGGAGGAGTGTTTGGGAGTATCTCTTGAGTTTAACAATGCAATGTTTAATGGATGATTTTGGGTCAGCTGTCTGTTATATATCTAACTCGATTTTCATTTCCAATTTCTCCACAAGGACAGTGGTAGTCTACTTATTAAATACTGTGATTTTATAAAGAATACTTTATCCATGATCATCTTATTATA
Source organism: Sphyrna mokarran (assembly GCA_024679065.1). Taxonomy (NCBI): domain Eukaryota; kingdom Metazoa; phylum Chordata; class Chondrichthyes; order Carcharhiniformes; family Carcharhinidae; genus Sphyrna; species Sphyrna mokarran. Next base: position 101,541,292 of record JAGIQG010000009.1, read on the forward strand.
AGCCTGAGGTTATCGGAGAGGAATTTTATGTAATATGTTCCCTTTGGTGTGCTTATTTTTTTTGTTTCTGCCAGAAAATTACATAACTGTAGACATAGGACAGAGTAGTCATGATCCTCCAGTTATCAGGAACTGGGAGGTGACTTGAAGGACTGGCTAATCTTTCTCTGTCTGCCAACTTTGTATGCAAGTCACCGAAAATGAAAATCAATACAGATGCATAATGGGTGACCTACTAACATGGCTCATTGTAGGCTATTGTCTCCAGTTAAAATTACACCCCCTCCCAACCTTTTTTTATTTTGCACTCCATAGCTTTGGGGTAGTGACCATCTGTAATGCTAGTCTAACTGCTCTGGCTGAGGTAAACTAACTCGTCACTGATGAGGAAATATACCTTGTACTTTTCTAGACATGCTGAGTGCCACAGTGAGCTGTTCAATAAGCTGTGATATCTATATATTGTATTGGCCAAGGAAGCGAAGGTCCACGTTGATTCTGATCTATCTGCCAGTGCTGCTAGTTAATATACTTGGTACTGATATTGTATTGCGTCTCCTTTTAAAGGCAAACGGATGCAAGTTGAACTCTCGAAGAGTCGGCTGCGGATGCAACCCTGGATGGGCGAAAAAAACAGCTGTTTCCGCTGCGGTAAAGAAGGCCACTGGTCTAAAGAGTGTCCCAAAGATCGCGTTGGTCTCGATGGCAATTTTGATGGTGGCTTCTCACGCGATTACATAGAGCCCTATTCGATGACCGCGCGGCCTATAACCGGGTACGGCGAGCGCCCTCTTTACGGCGAGCGATACGGGGTTGTCGATTACTACGAGAAGTTTCGGGCAGGAACGTACGGAGCCGTGGGAGATCCTTATGGACGGGCAGCTCCATTTTCGCCGCTTGGCACTTCTCTACGAGATCGTATTGCTGCTGCAGTAAACCCATATGAGCGGCGGCCGCTGACGACTCCCAGTACCTATTATGGTCGCGACCGGAGCCCTTTACGACGTCCGCCACCCATGCCTGCCTTGAGCACTGGATATGGGTTTGAGCGCACAACAGTTTCTGCAACTGTGTATGACCCTACGAATGCCGCAGCAAGAGCTCCATATGCTACAGCCCAGTATTCTGCAGCCCAGTATTCTGCAGCCCAGTATTCTGCGGCCCAGTACTCGGCGGCCCAGTACTCAGCGGCCCAGTACTCGGCGGCCCAGTACACGGCGGCCCAGTACACGGCGGCCCAGTACACGGCGGCCCAGTACACGGCAGCCCAGTACACGGCGGCCCAGTACACGGCGGCCCAGTACACGGCGGCTCAGTACACGGCGGCTCAGTACTCTGCTGCGCAGTATTCTGCCGGTCAGTACTCTGCTGCCCAGCACACCGCTGCTGCTCAGTACAATGCTGCTGCTGCAGTTGCCTCCCAGTACTCTGCTGCCCCGTATTCTGCATACTGAATGAAAGGTGAGGATGATTTATCTACGATAAGGCAGTCAGTATTCTATTTAGCTGTAGAAACGTCTACCTCATTTGAGCATCTATGAACAAGAGTTATGATCAATTCTACCCCTCATGCATGCAGCCTGTCCTGCTGTCCGCCTTGTTTTTTTTTTGTTTTTTATGCATTGTAACCCACTCGCATCGGGTGGGGGGGAGTTAGAACAAGCAATCATTATGATTGGTAATTTCTAAAACACACTGCTAACAAATCCACAGAGGAAGAGTTTGTGCTTGCCAGGTGTGAAGAGCCCACTCTTTGCTGTGAGGGCAGAACTAGTATGTAGTTTCAAAGAACTAAGTTACCAGGAGGCCTGAAATGCCTACCAAAGCACTACTAAGTTTGGTTAGCTAAAGCTGTAAAAAATGCTACAACAGAGCAATAGTAGGCTTCCTGCTGCTTGTCCAGTCAAGGCCAACCTACTCACCAATCTTTGCATGGTTATTTGGAGAAGGAGAAGAAACAACAGAATTGCCAGGTTCGGTCATAGATTTTTCAGTGTATCAGGCTGGTCAGCCAAACATTAGATCTGCTTTAGGATAGGATGGACTTCTGGTCCAGTCTGTGTCTACCTTTCATTGCCAGGAACATCTTATAGGAAACATAATTCTATAGAGACAGAATTCTGTTTCCTTTGTTTGCCCAAGTCCATGTTATTCCTTTGGCTTTCTCAAGTTGATATAACTCCCGTGCAAAAAAAAAGACAGCCTGTTGTGGCAGACAGCCAAAGATTAGAAAAGTAAGGAAATTGGGATGTAATGGTTCAGTGACACTAAGCTAATGCTTTAAAAGCCTATCAAGAGAGTATTGGATTGTGACTGAAGGTTAGGTAGAGAGAAGTGGGGCTAAAAGGAACCAGGTTTTTAGAAGCTTCTATTTGCCATTACCTTATTCGTGCAAAATTCAACGATTCTCCACAGTTGAGCAATGTCTCATTCAGCAACTCTCCACAAAGCAGTTTACTCAACATTTTTCAGTCTTTCAGTATGCAGGTTGCTGAGATTTAGAGCCAGTTAATAATCTGTGCATTATAGCGCAGTCAAACACAGTCATGTTCATGCTTATACATTCCAGCAGTAACTGGATCACAATCAGGTGCATGCTCCCTAACTGATATTTTTAAATTTTCATTTCCTTTAAGAGCAAAGGAATTCCGAGACCACCTATAATGCTCTGACTTCCAATGGGGTGAAAGAAACAGACTTACACAGAGCTGGTATTGACATGGAAGCTCCTTTGCGTGAATGGCTCAGTGCTGCAGTAAAGGACTTAAGTCATGTGAGGGGATGAATAATTTTTATATGGCCACATTAATAGTAAGGAGAACAATTAAGAAGGAAAACTTGGTAGGAGGGTCTAAAAAAGGGCAAGAATTTGCTTCTGAATAGATGCTCTACTGATAACTATTTCTCGCTCCAGCAAATGGATGTGCACATGATGCTGAATTATTGGGGACAGTCTGGAGGGGTGGGGGGGATGTCAAAAGTTGGCAGGAATTGGGAGTAATTGAAGAAAATCAACAGAGAAATGAATGCACTGGAAACCTGAAATTCAAATAATATGTGTTTAAAGTGCATTTCTTAATGCAAAAAAATGAGAGTTTTAGGACAATAGAATTAGTTAGGCAAGGACAATAACTGGGACTCAAGTAACCAGAAGGTTCTGAGATCCATCCTTCTTTTGTGGAGTTTGTTAATCTCCGGTGTTAAAAGAATTTCAAAGAATTTTAAATGCCACTACTATTGAACGAGGAGGAGATGTCCCACTCTTCTTTCCCCCCTCACCACTCCTTGATGGTAATCTAGTAATTCTCCTGCTGAAATGTGTTGTATGAACACATGATGAAATTTGACTTTGCTGTGGTTAAATGCTATACCAGTAATGCAATTTAGGCTTGCATCTGAATGATCAGGAAATGGATAGTGATCAGTGTCCTGAACTGAGCTGCAACAAGACTTGTGCCATAAGAATTGAATTTCGTGCATCTCAAGTAAAATTGACACTCTGTGCTGGGTGGTGTTGATCAGATGGCTTGTATAATATGCCTTAGTGATTGGGAGCTATTGTTCAGCCTAGTGAGAATTTAGTTCATGTGCAAACTTTCTTTCCATCTGATCATTTGTTTGCAAAACAAAAACATCTGGGTAAAAATCTTTTGGTTTTGCCCAGAGATAAATCATCCGAGTGATTTGTTACCTTTCCTGGCAGTTAATAGGTCAGTAATTGTTACATTGATTGGAAGCTTCGGATATGTTGCTACTTGATGTCAAGCAGACTTTGTTGCTTTTACGTGTTGCTGGCTGATGGTCATTTCACTTTGGTCGATTGAAGCTTGAGCATTGTACTGAAAGTGTTAACATCACCGTGACACTAAATATGTGAGGTGCCAAAAGATGAAATCTGCTAACTTGGTACAGCCTGATCCTGAGCCTAGACCATGTACTACTCACTGTATTAACATGTTAAGCTTCATGCAAGTTAACTTTGTGAACTGGGAATTTAGAATATAGGCATTCCATGTTAATTTGTAATAATATACCCACCTCCCTCAACTCGTCCAGTGTTTGTTGTTGTAATGTATTTACTTACCCACTCTATGAAGAATATTCATATAGTGAGACATGGTGTTCTTTAAAAGTAAGCGGTCTCCTTCTTCCATTCTCTGGAAAATTGATCACTAATGAACAGCAGGGCTTAAACATTGGAAAGCAGGTGTTTTGACCCTTTCCTAGGTCCGCCTGTCACTATTGGTGTAAGCATACTGCAGGATGGGTTCTAATATCAATAATACAAATTAATATGTTGTCACATCCTGTGTGCAACTGCCAGTTAGATATCACTTGGTTCTGAATAGATTCTTTGGCTGGCTTAGAGCAGGAAATAGAGCTCCGATCGCGAGGTGGTGTGTTTTACTTGGTTTGCACCATGAGATGATGCGTTGAAAGGCCTGTCTTTAATCAATCTGAAATGTCCCTTCTTTCGCAGGTTTGCTTTGCATCGTGATGAGAGCCGCGGGTCCCTTGGTACGTGCAGAAACTCGGGTCATATGTTTTGCTTATTGGTTTTAGCATGGAAGATATTAGCGAGACACTAAATATTGGTGTTAATTAGCTGCTGATTCAACTATCTTCTCAACAAACTGTGACCAAGTATCTTTTTTTAAGTTTTAATTTCTCTTTCTGAGTTGTTTCTTTTGTGTTTGGTGGGAATGGCTCATGTAATTGTTGGTCATTTAAACTTGAAGCGTTTGGATTACCTGTAATATGATTTACAATAAACGATGAGTATTCAGCCTGAGTGTTTTGCGTTCATGTGAATCTTCAATACTGACCTGACTCTGCAGGTACTGTGCAGAATAATTATCTAATTGTACACAATTTCAGTTTGTGGTACGTGCTTAGCCTGTGGTCTGTACTCTAGTGTGCTGTGTGAAATTATCTGATTTAGGTCAGAATTTCAGGAACAGGGAACTTTGGGTTGTCTGGCAAGCATGTCTATTTATCACAGTTAATTCCATCTATTTGCTCCACCTTTTAATTCTTTCTATCTTCAATCTGTTTATCTACCTCGTGAACCATTGGCAGCTTTATTAGTAGTAACTGAGGAAAATGTAATTGCCTATCCTACTGTTTATTGCTAGGGAGCAACTTTCTCATGAGCATGTGTATTGATATTAGGCAGGTGCAAAATTGCTTAGCTGTTACGCCGCCCACTATTGATTAATTTGCCAATACTGTCTGAATTCATGGTGAAGAATAATTACTTGTATACATGGGATAATACCAGAGCAATAACCAATGCCTTCTGCAGAGAAAGAAAGTTGAAATGAGAAGAGAGTGACCAATAGGTTGTTACAAGCTTACTCAGTGCTCCTCATCATAACCTGACACACCCGCATGCTTCTATAAGTGAGCTGTTCTTCCTGAGGAGCCAAAACAACCTTGTGCTTGCAGTAAGGTGAAAGAGCAGAAGGTAAAGTAGCTTTTTGCTTTTAATATGCATGTTGTTAGCAGTATGAATTATTAATATATCTTTTTGGTTTCTCTGACAAGACAATTCTCCAGGTTTGATCTTTTCAAATTGTACACTTAAGGATTAAAGATGGAATTGACATCTGAAATAAAAATATTGGAAACATTCAGCGGATCAGGCTGCATCTCTGGGCTTAAACGTTAGGTTAATGAAATCAAGTTGCAATCTTGAAAAAAAATGCAACAGTAAATAAATGTGCAAGCTTTGAGTCCTATGTACCATAAGGGTGAATTTGTTTGCTATGATATGACCAGAAGTATTTTTGGTCATGGGTGATTCTGAGGTGATGCATCAATAATTTAAGTGGCATCTCTTTGGAGAATAGATGAATGTTACTTAATGGGGGCAGTCTTTCTGTTTTGATAATGAAGTGAGCATCGCGGTTTAGGCAAAAGGCTTTAGAAATTCTTGACTGGCGTATGGCATCGCTGAATGTGTTACTGCATTTGGAGACGTTTGCAAATGAATTTTAATTCATTTTTAATATTTCTTGGCTAGTCCAGCTCTCTGATTTGATTGGTTTGCCTGTAACTATGCTAGTGTAAAAATCTAGTGCTGCTGAAAGTGACAATACGTGTCTTTATACCTGATGTTTTCTGTGCTATTGAGATGTTCTGTTGGAATTAGAGTCATACATTATCCCCATCAATTTGTAGGCTCAAAAACTGTATATCCAACTTTTTAGTTGCAAGTGCACTTTCTCTTCTGCAACTCATGTTTTTTTTATCTATGTGACGTAGACATTGCTGAAGCAACTTTTATTGCCATCCGTAATTGCCCTTGAACTGAATGACTTCCTAGGGTATTTAACGAATTAAAGGCTACCACACTGGTGTCTAGAGTCATGTGCAGGCCAGGTAAGGATGGCAGATTTCCGTCCCTAATTAGTTCATTAGGGAAGGAAAATTTTCTGGTAGCACAGTGGCACTATGTTAGCACTGCTGCCTCACAGCGCCAAATATTTGGGTTCAATTCTGATCTCGGTCACTGTCTGTGTGAAGATTGCATGTTCTTCCTGTGTCTTGTGTGTTTCCTCTAGGTGCACCATTTTCCTCCCACAGTCCAAAGATGTGTGGGTTAGGTTGGCCATGCTAAATTGTCCATAATGTCTGGGGATAGATAGGGTAAATGTATGGGTTATGGAATAGGGTCTGGATGGTATCGTGGTCAGTACATACTCGATGGGCCGAATAGCCTGATTCTGGATGAATCAAATGGTTTATGACAAGTTACAACAGTCATTTCATGATCATCAGTAGATGTTTAATTCTAAATTTTTTTTTACTGAATTCAAAATTTACCATTTGCCATGGTGGGGTTCAAATCACGGATCCCCAAATCATTACCCTAGGCCTTTGGATTATTAGTTCTGTGACAATACGATTATGTCACCGCATTGGTGTGAATTTTCACTCAATTCAAAGCTGGCACTATTCATTAGTCTCCAGTTTAACCAGTTTCGAAGTGATATGCATGCTGTTTATTCTTTATTTCTACAATCAAATATGAACTTTCAAGCTCATGGTCATTGTCTTTAATACTACTTGGTCCCCCTTCCTTCCCTCCATTTTTAAATTCTGCATTTATATTCTAGTGAACATAAAAAATGTGCACAACTTTGTTTGGATGCAAATGGAGTTTGATGCCATCTTTCCAACCATCTTACTTCGGATACTTAAAACATGACACGCTTCAGTTTCTGTAGATAAGCCTTCATAACAAATTGGAATTCTTGGGTACAAAACAAAACTGATCAATTGGATAGAAGGCATGATGTTTCCACCCAGACATAAGCTTGTAAGTTTTTAAAATTAATTTTAACAAATTCTGCTCTTTAATTTTTCATCCGTTAAGCTTGTTAGGACACAATCATGAATTTTGTGCAGTTTCCCAAGATGCAGTCCCAGTAGGTGCTGGATTGAAAGTGCACCTCTTGATATTTTAGGTTCAATATTAATCAAGTTTATTTCAGTGCACTTAACAGAATCAACAACAAGAAATATGTTGGTAAACAAATTTGATACTGAATCATATAAGGTGTTATTAGGGCTGTTGCCTATTGCACAGTCTGTTTTTTAACCCCTATACAGTGGACAAATAACTACGAGTAGACATTTTGTTTGTACAACCAATATTTATTTAAATCCACACAATCAATAATCGCCCACCTAACAATAGTATCTTACAGAATAACTAGAATTCAAGTCCTTGACTTAACTTTGCATGACTGGCAAGTATCCAAGCAGATATTGGCCTTTATCTGTGCGCTGGTCTCGGTAGTCTTCTGTATAGTATAGTCCTTTGGCCTATTCTGGCTCTGGTCTTCTTCCTTCCTTGTCAGGTGTGGTGGGTCTCCAATGCGATGGTCACATTGTTGTAGCTTGTTTGTGGGTCAGAGAGAGAGAGAGAGATTCCTGGTTATGCAGCACCCTTTATACCCCATTCGGTTTCACGCTCGTTTTTGGCCATTGCCAATCAATTGATCAGAACTTGATCACCCTGATTGATAAGAGTTCAATCGGGTGCTACCACACGAATCACAGGGTGTGTCCCTAACAACCAAGTCTGTAAGTGCTGGAGGCACATAGGTCACATATCTCCCTCCTAAATAAGGGTTCACGGTACCCTTGTGTCTGGTACACAACCCAGTGTGACCAGAAAGTCTCTTTAATCCTGGAGATGAAACAAGCCAGTGTGACTATAAAGTCCCTTTCATCCTGGAGATGACCCATATCCTGTTTACTTACTCATCAAGTTGCAGTCTGTTTGTCTCTGTCTTTAAACTGCAGCGTGTTGGTTTAGTTTCTTGCCCAATTGTCCCAGCGTGCTTTACAAAACGTCATTTTAGATGGCCCATTTGGCCACATGGCAGATTTCAAGCTTGGCCAGAGATTAAAGGAATGTCTTAAAGGTAATGAGAGAGTTGGGGTGAGCGGCAGGCAGGCCTTGTGGAGGAATTCCAGAATTATGGCAGAATTGAAGATTTTAAAATTAATTGTATGAGAAGCTAATTGCAGTGCTTATAATGATGGAAACGAGAGTTTGAAAGATGAGTTTGGATCAAGTAAATTTGGAATGTGCAAGAGACCAGAGTTCAAAGAACATATCCCTGCAGATATTGGGTTGAAGAGGGAAACAAGAAGGCTGTAAAGAATTTGAAAATAGGGTTGAGGGTTTTGAAGCTAATGGAGGTCAGTTAATACAGAGTGATGAGTGAATGTGTCTTGATGGAGTAAGGATAAGGCAGGTGAGCTTTGGATGAGTCCAGGTTTATGGACAATGAAACATGGGAAACCAGGAGTGCATTGGAACAGTGACATCTAAGGAAGAACACAGGCATAAATGCTTCAATGGATTCAGTGGTGTGGTGCTACCGAGGTCACAATAAAATCAAGCAGATTGTTTTCAGATTTCTCTTTTGCACCTTTTTTTAAAAATTCTTTCTTGGGATATGGTCGTTAATGGTAAGTGAGCGTTTATTGCCCATCTATTGTTAACCTTCAGTGGTGCACTCTTATTGGATAGGGAGATTTATTTTTGTTGTTACAATGTAGGTGTTGCTAGTGAGATTAATACAGTACCCATTCCAAGTTACACAGAGGAGTTGGATCTTCTGTTTGATACTTAAGGGAGCAGTTAATAATGTCACTTTGGTGTGAGGCTGAAGACACATGTAGGGAAGACTTGGTAAGGATGGCAGTTTTATTTCGTTGAAATTTCCCTGTGTGTTTTTATGATAACCTGACAGCTTCTTTATGACATTTACTAATATCAGCTTTTATTTTCCAGATGTAATTTTATTTCCAGATAATTGACATAAATGGGTAGAGTACTGTATCAGTTCAGAATTTTGACTCAACAGTGAAGAAACAGTGATTATGTATTCAAGTCAGAAAGGTGCTTACCTTTGAGAAGAACATGGAGATGGATGATGTTCCTAGACACCTCTTGTGCTTGTCCTTTTAAGTAATGACTCATGGACTTGGGAGGTGTTGCCAAAGAGTTGCCTCATGTTCTGAAGACATTGCACGTATGCCAGTAATATAAGACATGGATTGTTGGTTAATGGATAAAATATAAAACAGTTACGGCTTTGTCCTGATTGTTGCAACTGCAGGCACCTAGATGACTTGATTGGAGAACAGAAATGATTTGTGCTTTGCTTAACTTTGTGGAATTAATATAAAATAGTAAAGCTCTCAGTACCATAGTAATTCTTTTAACTTGAATTATCCATATTTTTAAACTAATTCAGGGGATGTGAGATTTTCTCGTTGGCCAGCTTTATTGCTGAGAAAGTTTAATGTACAAAGATGCGTTGTCTAATCATTCTTGGCAGTTATAGTAACATAAATAAATTTAAGTTTATTTGCTAGTGTCACAAGTAGGCTTACATTGACGCTGAAGTTACTGTGAAAATCCCCTAGTCACCATACTCTGAATCTGTTTGGTACACTGAGGGAGAATTTGGCATGGCCAGTGCACCTATTCAGCATGTTTTCGGCGTGTGGGAGGGAATTGGAATACCCGGAAGAAACCCATGCACTCAGGGAGCATGTGCAAACTTCACACTGACAGTGACCCAAGCCAGGAATCAAACCCAGATCCCTGGCGCTGTGAGGCAGCAGTGCTAGCCACTGTGCCATCTGAGGAATAAAATAAAGACTTGGTAGCTCATCTGGATTAAATATTTCTCTACTATTTCAGGAACAAACTTGTAGAGAAAAAAGATCAAATTAGGTTTCAGTGGTTTTTGAAAAACAGTTATAGAAGCCAAGCCTGACCAAACAAACAATACTAATTATTTCTAATTGTCAATTACTATCTTTTTTAAGGTTATCGCTCAGATCCTTTCTTGCTGATCACAGCACACAGTTAATACTGGTTTCTCCTGGCTGTTATTGCAAGCTAAGAAATATGCATTATTCTCTGGTAAGCAATGGTTTGCTATACATCTAAGGTTTGCCTCTTGGGCAAAAGAGTGCATAGAGTGCTGTCAGTTTTATTTAGAATCATTGACCTTTTGCCTTGCTTCAAAATTAAATGATCCGACTGCAGTTCCTGCCTACGTCGTGAATCAGCAATTTTTTTGTGTGTTAGCAGAATGTGATGACCACTATACTATAGAAACACAGAGCACTTGAAACATTGGGGTTATCTGTAAAATAGTGTTGCTGATAGCCAGCTGCACACAATTATCAGTTACTGTGGATGAAACAAAGTAAATTGGGATAAATCCTTCTTTGTGATTTATTAAGCTGGTAGTTGCTTAGTAAATTGGTTTTGATTAATAGCTTTAAAGGCGGGACAACCAATTCTTGAAATCATGTTCGACAATTCATCTAGTTGTGAACTTTAATAAGGCTTTATTAGGCTGACTTCAGGTGTCAGTGTAAAGCCAGCAGATAAATTTAGCTGCATATGGCTTCATGTTACCATTAACTGCCATCACATTTTAAGGAGTTAATGTTATTTTTAAAAAGCATCATTTAACTTTTTAAACATGCTGAGTGGGAGTGGGCAATATTAAATAGGGAATCTCTTTTACACTCCTATTTTATGCTCCATTTATTTTACTGGAGCTTAAAACAAGAATGTGTGTAATGTGGTGTATAATCTCATTCTTAGCAGAAGATGTTGGTTAAATTATTCTTCTAAATGTTGCATCCCTATCTCCAACTTTCAGTTCCTTTTAAAGAACAGCTTCATACTGGCGGTGTGCATCCTACAAGTAATACACAACTATTCAATAAAGAGTATGTAATTGCTCATGAATCGACAATGGTAAAAAGAGCTCTTGAATATTGTAATGTATTCTGATCTTGTGTTTTGATTTTTTTTCTGTGTTTAGCCTTTGTAGCAAGAATTTTAGTAAAAATCCACTGAGTAAATTGTCAAATTAGAATTTAACTCCATTCTGAGTATACACTCAGCGATATCTGGCAGAAGACTGGATGCTCGTTTAGTTACTTGACATGGTTCTGGTAATAGTTTACAAGCTGAGGATGCATGGGCATATACTGGGGGGAATAATGCCTGAATATTTGGAAGTAATTTCACCTGACATTTTATATTGCTATCTTCCTCTTTATGTTCTAAACGTGAGAAGAGGAGATCACTAAGTTATGTCATTAATAACAAATTTGTTTGCAGTTATAGACAATTCAGCCCAAGAGTAGCATAAAACCTGAAATTGCATGCTCTGGAAGCCTTTGCTCAAGGTTAGAGATTATTTAAATAAGCTGTGTTTTACTATCACTTCCTGTGGGATAGTCATGCATTTGACATCTTTACTTATGGTCTTGTCATTGCCCTTCCTTGTGTTTTGACAGATACTGGGAATATAAAAGACAAAAACAGTTGGCACATATTTTTCATTTTTTGCCTAAATCTTTGAATACAAAGATATATGATTTTAGTGAAATTATTTTCACTGAGAACTCAAATTACCCCTTTGATGCACACTTCTATTTCACAATGTAAAAATTCATGATGTCTGAAATGGTGGGCTCTGAGAAGCAAAGTAACTCAAATTAGGCTGCTGCAATATCTTAGTGTCATTCACATATATAACCTGGGATTAAGTGCAACCTGTGAGAAACTAGATGTTATGTTACATTCATGGAATCATATAATGTGGCTTAGTCATAGAGTTTTACAGCACAGAGACAGGCCATATGTCAAATACTTATCTATTCTAAACCTATTTCTCAGCTCTTGATCCATAATCTTATAGGGTATGGCATTCAAGTGCTCATCTTAAATGTTGAGAGGCCTCCTGCCTCTACCACCATTTCAGACAGTGAGCTCCAGATTCCTACCACACTCTGGATGAAAAATTATTTACTCAAATCCCCTCTAAATCTTCTGTCCTTTACCTTAAATCATTCTCCCCTCATTACTGACCCTTCTACTAAGGAGAAAAATTTCTTCCTATCTACCCCATCAATATCCCTCATAATTTTGCACACCTTGATGAGATTTCCTCCCTCAGCCCTCTTTGTTTTAAGGAAAACAATCCCAGCCTATCATAAGAACATAACTAGGAGCAGGAATAGGTCATCTGGCCCCTCAAGCCTGCTCCACCATTCAGTAAAATCTTAGCTGCCCTTTTTGTGGACTCAACTTCATTTACCTGCCCACTCACCACAATCCTTAATTCCTTTTCTGTTCAAAAATTTATCTATCCTTGTCTTAAAAACATTCAATGAGGTAGCCTCAACAGCTGCAACATAATCTTGCTGTTTCTAAACTCCATCCCTGTAACAATGAAAGACAAACTTCCATTTGCCTTCTTAATTACCTGCTACACCAGCAAACCTATTCCTTCAGATTCCTGCACAAGGACACCCAGGTCCCTCTGCACAGCAGCATGCTGCAATTTTTTACCATTTAAATAACAGTCCATTTTTACCATTTAAATAACAGTCCTGATGACCTCACATTTACCAATATTGTACTCCATCTGCCAAACCTTTGTCCACTCATTTAGATTATCTATTTCCCTTTCAGCATCTTCTGCACACTTTGCTCTGCCACCCATCTTAGTGTCATCTGTGAATTTTGACACATTACGCTTTGTCCGCAACTCCAAATCATCTGTGAAAATCATAAACAATTGCAGTCCTAACATTGATCCCTGAGGCACATCACTAGTCACTGATTGCCAACCAGAAAAACGTTCATTTATCCCCACTCTTTGCCCTATCCAGCCTCTTCATAGCTGAAATGCTTCAGCCAGCAATTTCATAGTCAACTCTCCTCTGCACCCTTCTTCATGAAATTGCATCTTTCCTATAGTGTGGTGATCAGAACTGCACAGTATTCTGTATAGCCAAACAAATGTTTTATAAAGTGTTTCATAGAGGTTTCATAACCCCTATATCTATGCCTGTATTGACTCTGAAGGAGCAGTTCACCTTGTGTGACTGCCCTACCCCACGCTCTTCCTGTAACTTTTCTTATCTTCCTTTTCATTTAATCTAATTCCCTCTTGAATAACTTCATTGAACCTCTATTCAACATGCAGCCCAGCAGAATTTGAAATCCAAACCACTTGTGGTGTGAAGAAACTTTTGCTTGTGTTCCCATTGTTGAATTTGCCAATTATCTAAAATTGGACCCTTTGACTCCTCAAACCCCTCTCTCTCTCAGCTTCCCACCCTGCCCACTTAGCCCACTCACAAATGCAACACCAAAGAGCTATTTAAATTTTGGAAAGCTTTTCATTGTTTTAATGAACGAATGTTTAACAGGGTGTTGTAAGAATGGATCTGGCTTCTGGCTTGGCTTCCCCTGTAAGAAGTCTCACAATATCAGGTAATTAGACTTTAACCTGGTGTTGTGAGACTTCTCACTGTGTTTACTCCAGTCAAACACCGGCATCTCCACATCTTGGTTTCCCCTGTACAGAGAAGGAGGACCAAGACCAGATATGTTCTGCATTTCTGAAGCAGTCTGTTTCGGATATCTGGGCCAGAAGTGTGGAGCTCTAGTGTTGGGTAGGAAAATAGGGCAGATTTACCCCTATTGCAACAGTGAATTATCAGTCTTTGCAAGATTCAGTTCAATTTTTCTGGCTGCGAAGGGCACGTGCAAAATGAGGTCATCGAAACTTACATTGGCCCCTTCAGGGTAAGGGCTTGAGCAACAGCAAGCTAATATAAATTTGAGAGCTTTATTGGCACTCAAAAGATAATGCGTTCAAGAAGGAGTGGATAATTGAAATTGCACACTTGTAGAATGGTGTTTGGAAAGTGTTTACATGAATTCTGAATATTGCAGAAGAAGCTTAAGTTTGCATGAATTCCATGTTTTGATTGTTTGATGAGACAGTATACAATGTGTCTAATATGGCAGTGTTCAGTGGAGCATTTTGGAAGTAGCTTTTCATTTTACTTTTATTTGCAAATGCTTTAAAGGGAAACTTATATTTGATAACAGCAGACTCCTGATCTTGGGGTCAGGTTAGCAGAGGTGAAATGGCATCAGAGTTCTTCCCAATAGAAAAAGTGTGAGACAACTTGCAAATAGATTTAGCGTGAGCTGATATAATGTGACCTTTCCTCTTGTATCGAATAAATGTAGGAAGTAATAAATGAACCAGCCATGAGGAAAATACCATTGCTGATGAGCTGATCTATTGCAAAATTATGCAACTGTGGTGTTATCTTGTAGTTGAGTTGTTTCTTTCAACAAAACAAAGTCCAGATCTTTAAGTTTTCTAACATCGGCTGTTTCTCTGAAATTCTGTGTTCCCTGAATTCATCTGTGTATCAAGTGTGGTAGTTGAGCTGTTTATCAAGACTGGGAATGTCCTTTGACTATACCTCATTTAAAGGCCATTTTGCTTGCCAGATTACCCTGGGACAGTTCTGTTCTCACTAAAATTGATCCACCTTTTTTTTTGACACTGGATTCGATGAGCAGATAAAGTTTGGCACACCATTAAAAGACTGAAGTATGAAGAAAAGAAACAATTTGCTGACTGGAAAAAAGTGTCAAAGAAATTAATTGATGATTTAAAAAAATGAATAGTTAATAAAGATGACCATTAGAGTGTCTGACTCACTCCCGCTGTCAATGTTCTCACTCTGCTTTGTCCGCATCCACTGTCTGGGTAATGTATGTGTTGATGTGTAGGGAGTGAAAGCTCGAAGATGGGAGTGAGCTATTCATGCTCTTGATCTTGCTTTCTCATTTTCTCTCTCACACTCACTGTCAACTGCATACTCACTTTTACAAGTGCAAATTCCACAGTTCACTTCTGTCTCACATGCACACTGTCTCTCACATATCTTTACTCTCTCATATATAATCATGTGTGCTGTCTTGTGCACGCACATGCTCTTTTTTGCCTGCTGGGCCTGTGGGATTTAAGAGATTCGACACTGATGAGAAATTCATGATGGCTCTGAAGAGAGCAATGTTTTTTGTGCCTTCCCTGTCTGACGCTACAGCTATCCCGATTTCTGCAATTGCTGTTTTGCCAGCTCGCCTTATGTACAGAGTCCTGCTTCTTCATCTCTCCAGCAATGCATTCACTTGCTCAATGCTATATTCACTCGTGTACAACATGATAGAGTATTGTGGTTATTACAACCTTTCAGGTCCGTAGTGCTTTTTTTTTTCACCTTTGCTTGCAAATATCTGCTTATAGGATCTCATCCTCCTCCTCCTGCAAGATCTCATCTCCCTTTCTGCCTGTCCTCTTGGTAGCAAATCATGATTGTGAGATGTTCAGCAGCACCACCAACATCCCATTCCTCAGAATGCTCTGCAGTAGCTCAGTCTAATTTGATCTGATGACCCAGGAGACAATGCACATTCTTAAATTAACAACTATGCTTTCTCTTTGGGTTGTCTAGGGCAAGTGTTGTCCAGCACATTGCCCTGGATTTCCCACATAGAACAGGATTTGCTCCCCATGGGACTCAAATGTCCTATATTTTTATTACTGTCAAATAAATTATTTAATATCTAAATAATAAAGACTTACCAGCTACTCACTAATAAGCTAATTTCCTTTTCCTGACATCACAATTTTATCAGGAAGTAGCTCTTGTTACCTCAAATATTAATTAATTGAACGATTGAAAATTTCTTTCTTTTAATAATTTTACCCACTAAATTGATTTATTAGTTTGATAAATTATCAAATTAGTTTTAGTTTTATGGCAGAATTGCATTTGATGTTTAATTCATTAATTGAACCAAGGGATAACATTAGAAGTTAGGGTGTAATGGAACCTCAAAGCAGTTCTGTGGAGGGAGGACACAAAGTTGAAACTCTAAGTCCAGAATCGGAAGCAACATTCGACAAGGGGAATGATCCAATGAGATCAAAGCTTCGCACCCATCTTCCATTCAGTAGTGAGTAATGTTGCACAATCAAGTAACTGACCAAAGGAGGAGGGTCCAGAAACACCCTATCTTTAATGATTGGGTGGATTAGCAGATCTGTGCAAAAAGTGAAACATCCACATTCATTTTTTAGCAAGAGGTGTTGAATGGATGAGCTATCTCCAATCTGCTCTTGAGGTTTCCAGCATCACAATTACCAGACTTTAGCTAATTCATTTCATTCCATGTGACATGACAAAGGCTAATGGCTATAGCCAAGATTATGGGCTTTGATAACTTCCCATTTGTTGTACTGACGACTGTTCCAGAACTGCTGTGCTTCAAGTGGAGTGTTTCAGTCCAGCCACAACACTGCTAACCAGGTCAGAAAAGAACAGAAATCCATGCTGTCTAATTATCACACCTTCAGCCTGTTCTCAATCTTTGGAAAAATGTAGACAGTGTATTTGAAGGCATTTGGCAATAAGCTGCTTATTTTTGAGTTCTGCCAAGGCGATTTAGCTCCTAATCTTGTGTGAGCCTTGATCCAAACACATACAAAAGAGCTGAATTCCAGAGGTGAGGTGTCTGCCCTTGGCTTTAAGGCAACATTTGATCAATTGTGGCAATAAGGAGGATGAATGAAATTGAAATCAGTGGGAATAGGGAAAACTTTACAATGATTGAAATCGTGCCTAGTCCAAAGGAAAATGCTTGTGATTGTGGAGAGTATTGATTTTAGCCTCATAACCTCATTGCAGGAGTTTGAGGCATCACATCATCAACTGCGTCATTAATGGCCTTCCCTTCATCATATTATTAGAAGTGAAGATGTCCACTGATGATTTGCAATATTCTATACCACTCATGACTTCTCAGACACTGAAGCAGTCTGAGCATGCATGCGTTCAGCTTTCAACTGGCAAGTAAAATTCACACTACACGAGTATTTGTTTACTAGCTTTGAATAATTTTATGATTTTGGTTATGATATAACCAAGGACTTTACCCATCATGAAACAACCTCAGCTTGCAGCTGTTCCAGCTAGCATGTTCTGTAGTTAAGTTAAACTATTGATGCCCCACCTGGATTGAATGTATTTCACAATTCTCAACCACAGTTGTCAATTGAACATGCAATGAATCAGTGAAAAAAAATTACAATAATAAGGAAGTAAGTAAATCATTGTGGATCATCTAAAAAATGAGCAGAGAATACTGGAAAAATTCAGCATCCGGTGAAAGACAAAACAAGAATTCAAGTTTCAAGTCTGTGGATTCATCAGATCTTTCATTTAAAAAATGACAGACCTTGACATGTTGACTAGAAACCGCTGGACCAGCCGTAGAACTATTATACAAGAACTGGCTGATAATTCTGAGATGAATAACTCAATTGACTCCCTCAAACCTGTCCCTTATCTGCCTGAGTGCCATTTAAATAACAGTGAAGAAACACTATCCAAAGCACACACCATTTAGCACACTATCCAGAACCTCAAACATTCACACTCCTCACCATTCAAGCTTGAAGCCATCAATATATACCACTACAAAATGCAAATTTATAAAAAGTGACAGTATCTTCCAAATCTTTGATCTCTGCGACCTAGAAGCAGAAGGACACCAGGCACATTGGGCACCAAGGATGTTCTTCTCCAAGACACCAATCTTTCTATTTTGGGTGGATATTGCTGTTAAATCATTTTATTTAGTTGTTGAGCATCTTGCTCTTCTGTCAGCTGATGCCTCCTTCTTCTTGAGTTCTCTATGCAAAGGCCTGTTTGCCCCACAGTGCCATGAACTCTTCCATAGGTAGAAAAAGGAGGGGCGTACTAGTTCTGTCCCAGCTCAAATGGAAATTGAACCCCTGCAATTTACACCAATCTGATCCATACCAACTGATCCCTACCTCAACTAATTGGTTTCCCCAATGAGTTTGCAATGCTATGACAATATGCAAGTTGTAGCCTTGAGCTTTGCATACGTGAAGGTAGAGGCTGTAATTTCTTTCTTAATATAGTTGACTAGGAATCTGTCGTACTCTTTTTTATAACGCAGCCAAAAGTCCAGTATCATTTTATAAATTTTTCCAACATAAACCAATAGTTTATGGTTTATGTTGGAAAAATTTATAAAATGATACTGGACTTTTGGCTGCGTTATAAATGCATCCTTGGTTATCAGTATGGGGCTTGGCCGTGGAGTTTCTGGCCCAGAGACACAGAGGTTACCGGTGTACCTCCAGTTGATGTTTACTGTCTTAGATTTACATAAAATCTAAATCTAAGTGGAGGGGTAGGCCATCTGCCCCTCTGGCCTGCTCAGCCATTCAGTAAGATCATGGCTGACCTCTTCGTGGACTCAGCTCCACTTAACTGCCCACTCACCATAATCCTTAATTCCTTTATTATTCAAAAATGTATCTATCCTTGCTTTAAAAGCATTCAATGAGGTAGCCTCAACTGCTTCACGGCAGGGAATTCCAGATTCACAACCCTTTATGTGAAGAAGTTCCTCCTTAACTTAGTCCTAAATCTGCTGGCCCTTATTTTGAGGTCATGCTCCTTAGTTCTAGTTTCACCTGCCAATGGAAACAACTTCCCTGCTTCTATTTTGTCTGTTCCCCTCATGTTTCGAAAAGATCTCCCCTCATTCTTCTGAATTCCAATGAGTATAGCCCCAGTCTACTCAATCTCTTCTCGTAAGCCAACCCTCTCAACTCTGGAATTAACCTAATGAATCTCCTCCGCACCCCCTCCAGTGCCAGTATATCCTTTCTCAAGTAAGGAGACCAAATTTCCAGTAGTCCAGGTGTGGTCTGACCAGCATCTTTTACAGCTGCAATATAACCTCGCTGTATTTAAACTCCATCCCTCTAGCAATAAAGGACAAAATTCCACTTGTCTTCTTAATTACCTGTTGCACCTGCAAAGCAACTCCTTGGACAATGACATCCAGGCCCCTCTACACAGCAGCATTTTTACCATTTAAATAACGGTCCATTTTGCTGTTATTCTTATCAAAATGGATGACCACTCAATATTCAACATTGTTCTCCATCTACCAGATCCTTGCCCGCTCACTTAGACCAGCTATATCCCTTTGCAGACTTTCAGCGTTCTCTGCACACTTCACTCTGCCACTCTTTTTAATGTCATCTGCAAGTTTTGACACACTACACTTGGTCCCCAACTCCAAATCATCTATGTAAATTGTAAACCATTATGGTTCCAACACTGATACCTGAGGCACAATAAAAGCCCTATTTGTGTCCTGAACTTGAAATGGACTGAGCAAACATTCAAGTCATTTTATTTCATGGAAGGCTTGGTATACAGAACAATCTTTGTAATCAGACTTATTTTTAATCAATCCCTAAAATGTACCTTTTGTGTAATAATATGAAGACAAGGAGGGAACAACTCTGTTGATATTATTAACTTGAAGATTGCTGTAACCTTTCTCCAAAATTTGCCTCAGTGAATGGCTTCAATTTTTTTTGCATGAAATTTCACTTTGCTTGCAACTTTCCTATTTCAAAAGGTTTGCCTCCTTTTAACTCAAAGATTAAAAGGCTTTCCAGTTCAGTGGTTCTCTGAATAAGTTAACACGGCCTTTAGTCACTTAAAAAGACAATTCTGTTTTAGCATATTAGCCACACTTTATCAGATCATTTTTGATCATCGTCTTTGCTTAACAAAACAAAATTGAAAGTAGTGCTGCTTAAATTATATCTGTCCCAGTTATGACTTGTACTCTGTGTAGCAATCTC
This sequence comes from Sphyrna mokarran, assembly GCA_024679065.1. NCBI lineage: Eukaryota > Metazoa > Chordata > Chondrichthyes > Carcharhiniformes > Carcharhinidae > Sphyrna > Sphyrna mokarran. Next base: position 101,561,436 of record JAGIQG010000009.1, read on the forward strand.
TTCCACAGTACCTGTTATTATTGCAGTGGCAGACTGTACAATAATACTGGCTTTGTTAACTGAGATGATTGAGTAAAACAATATTAGTTCATGCACCTATATTTCACTTTGGTGTTAACTCATTAAATTTAGATTGTGCAAAAAAAACCCTTAGGATTGCATCTGAGCCAACCATTAAATAATTCTGTTTCTTGTGAATTAGTTCAGAGTTATAGAGGTTTATATTGCAAGAGAAGAAATACTTATATTTATGTACTATCTTTCAGGATATTCCAAAGCATTTTACAGCTAATGAAGTACCTTGGAATATAATTACTGTGTAAGAAATGTGCCGGTATTTCTTTTTAGTCTAATTGGATAAAGAATAACCATTAGCAAGGACACTAGGGGGAGCTGTATGCTTCAAAATGCTATCATGGGATCATTCACATCCACCTGAGAACCTAAAATTTGGCATTTCTGACACTGCACTTATTTTACCTAAGTTTGGTAGCAGACTTTTTGAATCTCTTATAAACAATGAATATTTGATCTAGTGCCCTTCAGTGTATGTTTATGAATATTAGAATTCCAGTTTACACTAAAAGTTTTAACTCTTATCTTTACCTAGGTGGCAGCAAATCACAGTACCTCATGCAAAGTAAGATACTTTGGGCACATTGATTGAGGGCTTTTGACAAATGTGTTGATCTTCCAAGTTTCAAGACATACAAAGATAGAATTATAAACAAGGGAAGATGTGACATAGAGCTAAATGGAAAATGAAATAAGACTTGTATAGCATGACTTAGAAATATCAGGAGTGAGTTGGGGCTATAAGGGTTGTGAAACTCAGAATGAAAGGGAAGAAAGACATTTTGATTTAATATCCCTTAGCCAAGTGAGGCTGAATGGGGAGATTATACATGATGTTAAAATGGGTGGTTTTGAACTAACCAAGGAGGTGGGTAGGAGAAGAAGTCTGGAATGGCACATGCAAAATGACAGAAGTTGATCTGGAGAAAATTCCAACAGAGAGAAGCACCAGTACTTCTTTGTTAATCCCTTCCTGTGGCCAGACATCACTTTCCAGGGTACGATCAGTAGAGTTCTGATAATGACTGAATACAAGAAGCAAATATAGCAGTCATACAGAACTGAACGTGAACCTTCAAAAGGCTGGAAATTCATACATGATGTAAAAGGAAGAAAATTTAAGCCATTAACATCTACAGTAAAAGTTAGAAAGACCAATAGGCACCTACCAAAAGCAAATTATAGAAGTTACCATGACTTCTTTCACATCGCTTGTTTAGCCATTCAGCTACTTGCCTAATCTGATCGTCACAATTCCAATGGGTTCATAACTTGGGTGGTCATTTGGAGACTTCCACTCCCTGTCGTGCTTCGTAATTTAATTTGCTCCTGATGCTTCCTTAGAATAGCCTTCTCATTATTATTTGTATGTCCAATTCTTTGAGACAAGGTTTAACCTGACCTCAGGTATTAATCTTGCTCTCCAAGATATGCAATAGAGATTATTAAATTGAAAACAAATTATTGATCTGATCAGGAGACTTATTTGGTACAGAATTTGAAAATCCTTACAGTGCAGCAGGTGGTCATTCGGCTCATCAAGTTTGCACCGACTCTCCAAAAGAGCATCAACCTCTTCCCTATCATTGTAATCTCGAGCATTTACCATGGCTAATCCACCTAATCTGTGTGCCTTTTGGACGCTAAGTGGCAACTTGCCATGGGCAATCCACCTAACTCATCTTTGGACCATGGGAAGAACATAGAACATTACAGCGCAGTACAGGCCCTTCGGCCCTCGATGTTGCGCCGGCCAGTGGACCCTCTAACCTAAACTATTCCAATATCATCCATATGCCTATCCACCAAACATTTGAATGCCCCCAGAGTAGGCGAGTCCACAACTGCTGCAGGCAGGGCATTCCACGCCCTCACCACCCTCTGTGTAAAGAACCTGCCTCTGACATCCGTCCTATAACTACCACCTCTTAATTTAAAGTTATGTCCCCTTGTGTTGGTCATCACCATCTGAGGAAAAAGGCTGTCACTATCCACCCTATCCAATCCCTTGATCATCTTATACGCCTCAATTAGGTCACCGCGTAATCTTCTCTCTAATGAAAATAACCTCAGGTCCCTCAGCCTCTCCTCATAAGGCCTTCCCTTATACCCAGAGGAAACCCATGAGAGAACATGCAAATTCCATACATTCACCCAAGGTTGGAATCAAATCCAGATTCTAGAAAAAGATTGAAGGAGAAATCATGAGTATGCTATATAGGAATCATCTTGTGGTGTTACCACAGGGATCTGTTTTGGAGCCTCAAATGATTTTCTATATTTACTAATGATATTGGTAACTAAATAGAATGCCAGATATCCAGGCCAATGACACAAAGGTAGTTATGTAATATAATGCATAAAATTACAAGACATTGACGAATGAAATACTATAGGCAAAGCTGTGAAAGGCAACAAAACAAAAGTTTTGTTTTTGTAAGCGCTGATTGACCCAAGTATTTCACACCAAGGACAAGGAGAGAGCAGAACTACTAACAAATTGTTGGATAAAGGTCACAGAGAGAAAGGATTTCAGTTTGGAAAATAAAGATGTTCACTTTATTCTAACATTGTCTTTTTTTTACTCTATTTAACCTAAGTATCTAAGCCATTCACCCCTTATGTTGGCAAAAGTTACTTTATTCAGATTTAAACCTTATTTTAGGCTTAACTAAATCACTTCCAAATATAATGTAAAATTCTGTAATATTATGCTCACCCTTCTCCAGAGACTTCTTTACTACACAGTTATGAATTAACCCTCTTAATACTAAATATAGCCTTTACCATAAACTCACAGTTCCATCATCTCTTTTTGTAAACTTGCTAACCTTTTTCAAATTTTTCATACAAACCTCAAACACTTTTTATTAGGGTCTGTATTTTCAGGCAGTAGTTAGTGGGATTTAATCTGAATCTCTAACCAAGCTCCTTGTTTCAGTCTGCTGTTGTTTCAGGTTTACGTATCTATTGGAATCATTCTCCCAGTGGCTGAGTTTCAAAAGGTCCAAGTAATGATCAAACATCTTGCCCATTGTATATTTAATGGTAGCGTTAGTGATTGCTGCGGAATCCCATTCGCCAGGCATAAAGATGCCAGGATTCCTATCAACCTGTTCCATATTTAGAATGGAAGCCATCATAGTATTGGTATGCGGAAAATACAATTCCAGTCCATATTCCTGCTCTTGTACATTGCAGTCAACATCCAATTTGTCTGAGGCTTCGCACAATCTGACCTTTAATTATAGTTCAAGAATGCAATATTCACACTTCAAATCTATTGTTCTACTTGCTCTTGATTTTAAGCAGACATTTTTCCCCCATGGTCAGTGATGAACAAGAACAATGTTAATCAGGACGTGCACTACTCAATAATGAATGTAAGTGAAATACGAACATACTTTGGAAGAGAAGCGCATTAACTCATCTGTAAGGAACTGGAGGCAGGAATTGAGAAACCACAGATCTTCTCTTGTCTAATACACATTTTGGGGGCATTGCTGATTGCCTTGCATGTCCCTGATTGGATGCCATTCTGTGATCGATGGATGGCCATTGATGAAGATGACAAATACACATGTTAACAAATCTCCGAGGGGTGATGAAATCAAAAAATATCCATGAATAATTAACAATATCTACTGCATTGAATGAAAAGAATTTAGTACAGAATAATTTATGGTAATTTTAGTATCACTAAAAAAAAGTGTTGGGAATGCAACAAAACTGAAAACTGATAAACCGCCAGAGTCTGGTAATCTGCATTGCAGGGTAACAAAGGAGGTGAACATGGAAATAGCAGAGGCATTAGTTGTCATCCAAAATTCTGTCAACTCTGAAACAATCCTGGCAGATTGGAGGGTGGCAATACTATAGTTAAGCTCACTAACGCCTGTACTTTCTCAGAAGATGAAGGTGATTTGGCATGTCAGCTTATGATTCTCACTAATTTAATAGTGAGAATCACTAGAAAGCATAGAAAGCATTCTTTCTCGTTGTATCCAGCCTGGTATAGCCTTTTTCCTAGGATGGAGAAAGCTAACACGAGGGGACATAGCTTTAAATTAAGGGGTGGTGGTTATAGGACGGATGTCAGAGGTAGGTTCTTTACTCAGAGGGTGGTAAGGGTATGGAATGCCCTGCCTGCGTCAGTTGTAGATGCGCCAAGTTTGGTGGTGTTTAAGAGGTTAGTAGATAAGTTTATGGACGAAAAGGGAATGGTTTAGGTTAGAGGGTCATTGCTTTTATCCTAATTGGTCGGCGCAACATCGAAGGCCGAAGGGCCTGTTCTGCGCTGTTATGTTCTATGGTATGGCTCCTACTCTGCCCAAGAACACACAGAACTGCAAAAGGTTGTGAATATCGCCCAATCCATCATGCAAACCAGCTTCCCATCCATTGAGTCTGTCTACACTTCCGGCTGTCTCAGCAAAGCAACCAACATAATTAAGGATCCCATGCATCCTGGACATTCTCTCTTCCATCTTCTTCCATCAGGGAAAAGATACACAAGTCTGACATCACACACCAATCGACTTAGAACAGCTTCTTCCCTGCTGCTCTCAGACTTTTGAATGGACTTAACTTGCATTAAGTTGACCTTTCTTTGTACTCTAACTATGATTGTAACACTACATTCTGCACTCTCTCATTTCCTTCTATGAACGGTATGTTTTGTCTGTACAGTGCACAGAAACAATACTTTTCACTGTATATTAATCAAATGGGAACCTAGCTATTCACAATATGTAAAAATAATTTGGCTAAGAGAACTAAATATTTCCGGATTTACTGATGACACAAAAGCTGTGGGAATGTATATAGTGAGGAGCATGTAAATAGGCTTCAGGGCAATTCAGAAAAGTTTAGTGAGTGGGCTAGTACATGGCAGATGCAGTACAGCATGTATAAGTGTGAAGTTACTCACTTTAGCGGCAAAAACAGAGTGCATACTATTATTTCAATAATGGTAGATTGGGAAAGGGGACAAGGTCTCCTTATACACATGTGGCTGAAAGCAAACATGCAGGTGCAGGATGCAGTTAAGGCAAATGGTTTGTTAGGCTTCATTGGAAGAAGGTTGATTACCAGATCAAAGATTTCTTACTGTAGCTATCCAGGGTTTTGGCGAGAACACCAACAGCTATTGGGTGCAGTTTGGTCTGTTTATCTGAGAAAAGATACACTTGCTATAAAAGGAATGTAGCAAAGATGGCAGGATTGTCAGGGGAGAGAGGATTGATGAGACCCGAATTCACTGAAGTTTTTATGAATAACGGGATCTTATTGAAACATATAAAATGCTGGACAGACTGGATACAGGGATGAAATTCCCTTTGGCTATAGGGGAATAGGGACCTAGATCCAGAACAAACAGTCACAGAGTCAGGATATTGCTTACGCCACTTCGGACTTCGTGGGAGGCTAGGGAGGAAATTGCGAGTCCCCTACCGAAATATTTGAATCATTGGTAATCATGGGTGAGGTGCCTGAAGATTGGAGAGTGGCAAATGTTGTGCCTTTGTTTAAAAAGGGCTGCAGAGAAAAGCCTGGGAACTACAGGCCAGTGAGCCTCATATGTGGTGGGTAGGTTGTTGGAAGGTAATTTGAGAGACAGGATCTACTGGCATTTAGAGACATAAGGAATGATTAGGGACAGTCAGCATGGCTTTGTGAGTGGAAAATCATGTCTCACAAATTTGATTGAGTTTGTTTGAAGGGATAACCAAGAAGGTAGATGAGGACAGCGCAGTTGATATTATCTCCTAATCAACTTAGTCTCTCCTCATATGACAGAGCTCCCAATCCAGGAATCAGTCTGGTAAACCTTTGTTGCACTCACTCCATAATAAGCACATCCTTCCTTCGTTAAGGACACCAACACTACATACAATATTCCAAGTATGGCACTACCAACGCTTTATGCCTGCTGTATCTGCAAGCTTACTTTCAGAGACTGACGCATGAGAACACAAGTTGCATATCCACCTCTCTCAATTTACATCCATTTAAATAATCTACCTTCCTATTTTTGCTGCTGAAGTAGGTAACTCACATTTATCCACATTGTACTGCATCTGCCATGCACACACCCACTAACTCTGCATCCACCTCATAATTCACCTTCCTACCCAATTTCCTAGCATCTGCAAATTTGTAGATAATACATTTAGTTCCTTCATCCAAATCATTAATATATAATGTGAGCAGCTGGGGTCCTTGCACAGATCCCTCATCACTCGTCATTGCATCAGAAAAGCACCCATTTATTCCAACTCTGTTTCCTGTCTGCTATCCTGCTTTCTTTCCATATCGAGACACTACCCACAATCCCATGCACTTTAACTTTACATAGTAATCTGCTATGTCAGATCTAGTTGAAACCTTCTGACAGTTTAAATAAACCACAACAACCGGTTCTCCCTGGTCAACTCAACTATTTAATTTAAAGCTCTATATAGCCATAGTTATCAGCATTCATTCATTTGAAGGTCATCCACTCCATCCATTCGAATAAGCACAATGTATAGTACTACAATGAAGAAAATGAGAGTAATGCATCATTTTACTGATGTATTAAAGCCATGATGAGCTGTGAGGTCAACACAAAAAGATTGCAAGTAGGTGTAGATAGACTAAATGTAAATGGAGTATAATTTGCAGAGGAGTGATATTCACTTCATTATTGTTTTAAAAGCAGAGTATTTTTTGTAGAAGGCATGAAACTTGATGTTAGACCTGTATGTACTTGTACAAGGAACAGAGGTAAAGCAATCAGGAAGGCAAATAGCCTGTTGGTTTTTATTTCTTAGTACTGAAGTCTTGATGCAATTCTCTGAGGTCTTCATGAGACCACAGCTGGGGTATTGTGCATAGTTATGTATCTTGTGTATAATGAAAGCTATACTCGTCTTGAATGCGGTACAGTGCATATTCACTAAATTAATTCCTGAGATGACAGTGTTGTCTTTTATTGAGAGGGTGAATAGATCAGATTTGTTTTCTGATACTTAGAAGAGAAAGATATTGTCTCATTGAAATAGGCAAAGTTCCGAAAGAGCTTAAAATGGTTGACTTTAAGAAATTGTTTCCTGGAGAACAATGTGTTGGGAGTTGCATTTAGAACATAGCATACAGTTTTGTAATAAAGGTTCGATCATTTAGGTCCAAGGTAAGGAGGAATTTCTTCACTTAGAGGATTCAGAATCTTTGTCAATCTTTATCCCAGAGGCATATGTATGATCTGTAACTGAATATAATTCACATCCTGAATAGATACATTTTTGACCTGTCTGATAATCAAGAGATGCAAGGAATGGGTAGAAGATTGGAATTGAGGCAGTGGTAGGCTCATAAGATAATATGATCTATTTTTTAATATTCCTGAGTAACCTTTAGAACATAGAACATTACATCACAGAACAGGCCCTTCGGCCCTCAATGTTGCGCCGACCAATTATGAAAAAAGCAATGACCCTCCAAACTAAACCATTCCCTTCTCTTCCATAAACTTATCAACTAACCTCTTAAACGCCACCAAACTTGGCAGGCAGGGCATTCCACTTCCTAACCACCCTCTGGGTAAAGAACCTACCTCTGATATCCGTCCTATAACTATCACCCCTTAATTTAAAGCTGTGTCCCTCGTGCTAGCTTTCTCCATCCTAGGAAAAAGGCTATCACTGTCCACCCTATCTAAACCTCTAATCATCTATATGTTTCGATTAGGTCCCCTCTTAGCCGCCTCCTTTCTAACGAAAACAACCTCAAATCCCTCAGCCTCTCTTCATAAGACCTGCCCTCCATACCAGGCAACATCCTGGTAAACCTCCTCTGTACCCACTCCAATGCCTCCACATCTTTCTTATAATGTGGGGACCAGAACTGCACACAATACTCCAAGTGCGGCCGCACTAGAGTTTTGTACAGTTGCAACATGACGTTGTGGCTCCGAAATTCAATCCCCCTACCAATAAAAGCTAAGACTCCATATGCCTTCTTAACAACTTTATCGACTTGAGTGCCTACTTTCAGGGATCTATGCACAAATACACCAAGATCCCTCTGTTCATCAACACTATTAAGAATCCTATCTTTAGCCCTATACTCTACACATTTATTATTCCTGCCAAAGTGCATTACCTCACACTTTTCCACATTAAACTCCATTTGCCACCTCTCAGTCCAGCTCTGCAACTTGTCCAAGTCTCTCTGCAAACTATAACACCCCTCTTCATTATCTACCACTCCACCGACTTTAGTGTTATCCACAAACTTACTAATCCATCCTTCAATACCCTCACCCAGATCATTTATAAAAATTACAAACAGCAGGGGCCCCAAAACAGACCCCTGAGGTACACCTTTAGATCACTACTCCATGTCAAATTTTGCCTAATGAAGCTTGTGTGAAATGCTTTGACAGTTTGGAACTTGTATAGCTTTATAAATGTGATTTATTAACAACAATGATATTAAGAACTATAGATCAGATTCAAATTATTTACTGCATATGTTTAGTTTAGATCTAAAAGCTGTTTACCCACCAGGATATAGATTAATACAGTAACCGCTTTAATATCCAAGCATTATCCAAAATGTACAAATTATAATACGCATATAATTTTAAACAATGGACAGAGTAAACAGTGCTACTTGCCCACAAAGTGCCAGATGAGGTTATTTGAGCTTAGAGACATATTGGAATGACAGTTGATTGTTGATTTGCAAGTTGTTTTCTACACAATCCCTTAAAACTGAGTTCATTCCAGTGAGCAATTTAAAATCCACAATGATAAGTTGCTGATACCTTAACAGCCATGTCTGACAATTTGGAGATCTCTTCTCGCATTTGGGTTTGAAACTCATTCAGCTGCTTTTATTGGAACTCAGCCTCATGTCTGCCTTCAGTTGTAATATCCGGAAGGTTTTGTGATGTGAGTACTGCAGATATTGCAGATCAGAGTGTTTCCATATTACAGTGAGTATTTACCTCACCAGTTCAGTGAGAAGCTTTCTTATGTGACTTCTAATATTATTTTGTGACAATATTTAATTTGTTGCCAGGAATTTCTACATATTTTGAAATATTTTAATTGTTGTGAACTTTTACACAGCCAACCCGGGATTTGGGAATTTTCTTAAAATCGTTAACTCAGTTTTGAACAGGACATTCAAGCTGGCTGCACCCGATGTTTGAAGTCCTTGATTTAAGCCATTCAGTTGATATATATAGCCCAGTTGTGAGAGCCAGGCCATATAATGTACAGTGAGAGATTGGAATCAGCAGTTTTTAAAATATAATTTGGCCTCAGAGTGAAGTTCAAAGCAAAGGTTAATCAGGTATAATTTGTCTTTCACAAATTTGTCTTTCTTGTTAGTTATACTTCTCTGAACACTGATTTCAACCTCCTTCCTCATTGTTCATGCAGGCTGAAACAAACTGTGAATATTTGGCATTCAAATTGATGCTGAAAACAGTCAGGAAGCTGCCTAGGTTTCCTGTACTTTCACACCAGTGGAAACTAAATTATGTAAAAAAAAAAGGTGAAAGATGGTTTGTTATAGACCTCAAATTCACCATTAAATAATTTCTGCATGTCTGGTCCAGAGTTGCAAGTATTCCATCAACGTTTGCTGTACAACCTACTGTTTGGTTGCAGGTGGAACGTGCTAAGTGCAAATGCAATACCATCTAGTCCTTCTTTATGATACTGTGTGCCACAAGTCAGTGGTTCTGCAATTGCATCACAGCATATTTACTGTGGCTGTTGTCTAATTTAATTTATAATGAAGTTTTTTTTTACCCATGACATTGTTTCTTTTCTGTCAGGGATGTGAAACTCAGATAGGTTGAACTAGTCTGCAGCCTTTCGCCCAAAGCCCAGATATGCAATTAGAAGTTTAATCAAATGCTTGTGACCGATCCTTGACCATTGACTCAGGACAATGGAATTTTCTAAAATCCTATTTTTTTCCGAACCTGATTTTTTTTTTTAATTGGTTACACCCATAAATCACCACCAATTTTTGCAGAGAGAGGTACTCAGCGTCCACCATCCCCACTGACTATTGTTCTTCTCTGTTTGTATGACTTTAACGAGGCCCATGATGTGGACTTTAAGAATATAAACTCCCAGATTAAGACAGTAATGGCTTGTCCAATCAGGAAGCCTGCATGTGGATATAATCTGGAGTGCTAGGTTTACTGATACTCTGGGTTCATACTCAGTTTGAGGAGCTATCTGGCTGAGGTTGCTTGCTTTGTAAATAAATTTAAACTTGTTGAAGGGAAGCAGGTTTTGGAGGAATTATTTCATTATTTTTAGTCAAAGATTCACCCATTTCTAATGCTCTTTCTCTCGAGCTGTAGCACTCTTTCCATGAGTATTTCACAGGTCTTCTGATGACAACTGGCTCTATCTCACTATTATCTCTCAATAACATTTGAGTTAATAACTTTTCAGGCTGCTTGTTGGTTATCCATTACTGGAGGTGGAAAGGTTCCTTTTAACTAAATTTTAGGAAGATAGAAACTTACTTTTGCCTCCAGCTACAAAATCCAATCCGTGATCACTGATTCCATGCTTCTCCCTGGCATGTGCTTTAATCTCAACCAAACTGGTTACAGCTGTACGCCGTATTTATCCACAGTTAGAGCCCTGGAGACCTGAGGCAAGTTTGGCAAATTGGATCTAAAATTGGCTAATAGAAGGCAAAGGGTGATGCTGGTGGATTGCTGTTGCGATTGGAAGCCTGTGACAACTGGGACACTACAAGGATCAGCGATGGGATTCTTGCTGTTTGTTGTATACATTAACAACTTGGATGTGAATGCAGAATGTTTAATTAGTAAGTGTGTAGATAACATGAAAATTGGTGATGTTGAGAAGTGAAGAGGCTGCAGACTGATATTGATCTGCTGATAAATTGAGCAGAGCAATAGCAGATGGAATTTAATCATGATAAGTGTGTGGTGATGCAATTTGAGAAGTCTAATCAGGGTATGATAAACACAGTGAATGTCAAGTCCCCAGAAAATATTAAGGAACAAAGGGACAAATCAATACATTACCGAAGCTAGGGTGGTGAAGAAGGTAAGCGACATCTAGGTTCAAATATTCCTGGCTGGTCTCTCACATTATATCCTCTGTAAATTTGAGGTCACCCAATCACTGCTGCTCCTGTCCTGTACCAGGATACATTCATTTATTATCTCTGTGTTCACTGTGCTACACTGGCTTCCAGTGAAGCAACATCTTTGTTTTAAAATTCTCATCTTTTGTTTTTAAGTTGCTACATCACCTTGCTTTTCAGTCTCTGTTCATAATTGCTCCAGATCCACTGCCCTTTAATTCAGGCTTCTTGGGCATTCTCAGTTTTATTTGCTGCACCATTTGTGATCGGACTATTAGTTGGCCAGGAATATTCTCTGGAATTCCCTCTCTACAGTTCTTTGTCCATCGTATTCCTCTGATAAAGCACTTTGTTAAAATTACTACTTTGTGAAAGACTTTGGTCATCTGACTTGATACCATATTGACTCAGTTTCACATTTTGTTTTATGATGCTTATGTCAAGTGTTGTAAGATATTTTACTATGCAAATGGAAGCAATATAAATATAAGTTATTTTGTGGAAAGCAAACTCATTTGTCTGCGCAGGCCAGAGTTAAGTACACTTCTAAAATGTATCTCACTATATGTAAAGCTATAATCGCAGATTACCTTTAAGCACCAGTAATGAACTTCACCTTTGGCTTTGACGGGTAGAATTATAAACGTGACAAAAGCAGAAGACTTTGATGGTTATGCTCGGCTGAACTGCAGAGCCTTCCTAAAAATTTGCAGTTGGTACAAGAACAGGCATATTGTCCAGGATCTGTTGAGTCAATGGTGATATTCTGTAAGACATGCTAGAAGAGTTGACATGGTAAGCTGCAACACTGAGTAGATTCTGTACCCAGATATGACCGATTTTCAGGCTTGCCAGTGAAATGTATCCAAAAATATATCAACTGTGGCACTTGAATTTCCAGTGTTTAAGGCCTTCTTCCCACTCATCAATGATGGAAGCAGAAACTCTGCCCCAGGGGTCACTCAGAAGTTGCAACTAGTAATTTTAAGAACCGCTAGTATAGGGCAGTGCATGGAAACTCAACAAATGCCAGCATTATTCTTCGTTTGGTGGATCATTTGGACTTCAGCTATTTCAAGGCTTTTAACATGAGTTCTGCTGTCTCTGTCCTTTGCCACTGAACAGAGGTGGCATTATTTTTGAACATAGAGCAACTCCCACATTTTTATGGGACAGTACTCCAAAGAGGAGTTGTCTCATTGCATGTTTCCTCCAGAGAGGTCTGCGCCATTGGCACGAGGGGAGAGGCAGGGGAGGAAGGCCAAACTAGTTCCTCAATTTAATGAAGACTCCTTCAGAGCCCTCCTAGAAATAGTGTCCAACCATTGAACCGATTTAAGCAATTCATGCTATTTGGTGGGAAGAGGAGGAAGCCAAGCCGAAACATATGGCACCTATAATGAAACTGAGGAAATCAACAATGGATTTGTCGAGGGAACCTGGTTTCATTGTCAGAAGAGGCTCAGTGACTTCATGAGGGCAGGCAGGGTGAACAAGCAATCTTGTGCCGTTGTGCTAGGGAGCATCAGTACGAAGGCAGGCGGAAAGTGAGTTTGAAAGCGAGATTTCGCTACACCAATGATATCTGTGTATCTTTAAAGCTTTAGTCCCGTTGAGGATGCAGGATTTGCAGAATATACAAATTAGGATGAGTACAGCTTGCCATGTACTTTGCTAACAGAGGGCCGATGGCAAGTCATTAAATAAACTGCAATCTTGCACATCATTTCATGAGAAGCAAACCACACCTCCAATTTTTTTAGCTACTTCATAGCCTTAGATGATGGACAAGAATTAAATAGAGCACTCAGCAGATTGCCAAGTAGTGAAAATGGGCTCTAATATACATGAGGAAAACCTGCTGCTTGAGTTAAGCACTCACAGCAATTACAGATCTGCGAACTGCTAAGATGATACTCAGGGCTCAGCTGAAACTTAGAAACCTATGTAAATAAGTTTCTCCTGCTAAAAAAATAAATTGTGGCTTGCTGTATAGTTGGTGGAGAGGAAGAGAGGAGGTTAAAACTGGCGGGCCATGCATTCTGACTAACAATGGAAGGGAGCTGAGCGTGTCATCAAATCTATATGTCACAGTTTATAGCTGTTGTTAGTGAGGAAACTGGTGTAAATCAGTCTCTAATTATTTTGTTGATTTTTAAGCCCATTGACCTGCAATATCATGTTACAGGCATGACATAAAGAATACCACCCAACATTATCATGTTTGATGTTAGAGGTGAGGAAAGCTCCCAATTTGGGAGTTGTTATTCAGCCCTATTAAAAGGCATCTTTTACAGCGTCTATGGAGGGCTAACATCTTTTTACTCTTTCATGATTTCTTATATTAGCCAAGGTGTCATCTTAATGTGACACACTGGAATGAAATTAAAGTGGTTTTCATTGAAGGGTCATGAACAGCTAAATTATAAAGAATAAATTTGGGCTTGTGGCTATATTAATTCTATCATCAATATCCTTGAACATTAACCATCAGAGTTACTGTAATTTTTTCTGCAGCTTGCCATTTGCAAAGTTTCCTCTGACAAGCCAGATTGTTGCCAACGAGAGCTATCGATAGTCCTTTGGTTTCCTTTAACTATTCTATTCCCAGATACAGACCCCAGTGATTGTGATAATGACAATGATCATGAATATCGCTGCTCATATTCCCAAGATCTGAACTGAGAACAGAGTGCTATCTGATGTCTCTTTTCCAATGCATAGAAAAACATGTAAAAGACAACAGTCATTCCTTGTTTTTAGTTCCTTACCTGTGGGATCAATAATCAAACTTAACATTACTGCAATATTTTGTGTAATTGTGCTATATCCACTAAAAATATCTATAATGAATATTTTAATTGCAAACATTTTGAAATTGGTTAATTTAACTGTCATCACTGATAGAAACCTGGCAATAGTAGATTGCCTGCCTGTTTTATACAATTTTGTACAATTGTTAGATGTTATTTTCCATTGGTAAGTGCAGGATTATGTTTTAGAATAACCTGAAAACATTTACCTGGGGGTAGAAATTTGTCTTGGGTGGTTTTGCAAATCATCATTATTGTATTAGAACCTCATACGTTCCCACTTAATAATCAGTTTTGTCAACTTCGGTGGAACAAAAAATGCAGCAGGATGGATAATGGGTGACCAACTTGATACCTCTAAGGTGAATTTGTAAATCTCCCTGCTTAAATTGAGTAGATGCTTAATTTTTCAGTCATGTTTATGCAATCCTGTGACTTAACAAAAAAAAGCCATTTAAATTATATTTAACACCCATTCCTGTGACTTAATTATTAATTGGAGTACTGTCCCAATGCACTCTGAAATAAATGTACTGATTAACTTACAGAGTCCTGTGAGGTCCACACTCTCAGTTTCCTCACTAACAGGTTTTCTCACTGTGTGGCTGTAAACTGTGCTGGTGCCGCATAGATTTGACGACACTCTCAGCTCCCTTCCATTGTTAGTCAGAATGTATGGCCCACCAGTTTTAACCTCCTCTCTTCCTCTCCACCAACTGTACAACAGGCCACTGCCATTTTCCACTGAGCAGCTCAGGGTGATCTTTCAGATCTGCCAGAGGAAACATTGTTCATCAGTCATATTCTCGGATACTATACATGTTCTGAAAACGAATTAAATATTATTAGTGTTTAGGTGGGATTCTGACTTGGAGGCGTTCAGTCATAAACACACGGATGGTAGCTTCGCACCTTTGGCTCCTTGGATCGAGTGATGCACATGTTGGATGAATGGATTTTTAAAATGCTGTTTAAAATAACATTTACAAGTGTCCAGCATCTCGTTACGTAGAAGCATTCAAAACATTCATGAAGGTGCAAATAATGCGCACAGGAACAGACTGTTGATCCATCCATCCATCCATCCATCTTTTAGTCCATTCAGTGTCATGTGATTACTTTGCAGAGTAAAACCAGTTTAAAAATCCTGGCCAGTTTGGGTAAAAAAGGCATAAGGTTTACAGCATGAAAATAGGCCTTTCAACCCAACTTGTCCATGTGCCTTTTTTTTTAAACCACTTAGCTAATTCCAATTGCCTGCATTTGATCTATATCTCTCTGTGCCCATCTTACCCACTGAACTGTCAACTGTCATGTAAATTTCTCACTGACCCTCAAAAGTATCTGAAGCCCAATCACTATTGTTACACAAAAGAATACTGCAGCAAATCTACATGCAGCAGAAATACAAAAATAAGATAAATGACGAGTTAATCGAATTTTAATCTAATTTTAGTGATGTTATATTAAGGAATAATACTCCAGAATATGGCAGGACCTTAATGTTTTTTTCCAGATAATTCAGTGTGATTGTCAACATTTACCAGAACATCAGTTTAAATCTAATTAGGCAATAGAATTGTAAAGTATCAGCCACTGGTCTCCTGACTGAACATTTATGTCATGTGGATGGGCAGGGTTTCTGTATCATACATAGGAGCCTGGAATCATTCAGTGATGTTACTGTTGAAAAAGCAAAGTGCAGAGACTAAATTAAGCTGTTGGTTCGGGAAACTACTGTGCAAATACATTCAATGATTCTTTCTGTGTTCCCTCCAATGAATATTCCATAACCATCCTGTGACTTGCGTCAGTAGTGATTTCAATCACAGAGGAGAACATAAAATTGAATTAGTGATGTTTAACTTAAATAATTTCAAATTGACTTGACTTTTATTTCCAGTGTTTCCTCACTGACATTCTGATTTTCTGTTACTTCTACTTTCCCTCAATTTTAAGGGGAAAGGCAGTGATCTAATTCAAGGATCAAGATTTTCCCTGCTGTTAGCCTCAAATGAGAGTCAGAAGTCCAGCGCTGCACAGAAAACAGTTACTTATCCAGTGTTGCCATTTTTACGATATTGCAAGAGCTCTTGGCTTTTCTTTGCATCATGCAACGTAGTCTTGAGCATGAACAAGGGACCAAGCCAGTGGAGCACTCCAACTGCGTGGCCCTGATCTGCCTTGACTAAAAATTTATGTCATATGGTGCTTGGCGTTTCTGGTGACTCAGATGGCTGCTGCCTATTTCCAGGTTGTAGCCTGTTGCTTCTGGATTTATGTCATTTTAAGCGGTCTTCTGATGATATGTATGTAGACTAGAGAGACTGATGAGTTTGTGTGGTACCTTATCAAGCGCATTAAATGGGAGATTGGATAAGGTAGTGTTTTATCATCACTGAATCAGTATTCTTGAAATGACCAGGCATTTGTGACCAAATCTGAATGTTGGAAAATTGATGGAGCATGAGGAGAAAGATGGGCACAATGTTGGCTTTACAGTCTGTCAGGTTTTACTTTCCATTGAACGTACAAATTAAAAGCAGGAGTAGAACACTGTTGCCCTCGAGCCTGCTCCAGTACTCAATAAGATCATGGCTTATCATATAGTAATCTCAATCCCACATGCCTGCTTAACCTGATAACTTTTACCCTCTCCCCCTGTCTCCCCTCTCCATATTAATCAGAAATCTATTTACATCTGTCTTAAAATATAAGAACACAAGAAATAGGAGCAGGAGTAGGCCATCTAGCCCTTTGCGCATACTCCGCCATTCAATAAAATCATGGCAGATCTTAAATGGATCAGTTCCACTTTCCCGCCTGCTCCCCATAACCCTTAATTCACTTGTCTATCAGAAATCTATCTACTTTCAAAGTTACTGTTTCCACTGCCTGTTGAGGAAGAGATTCCAGAGATTCATAATTCTCTGAGAGAAAAAAAAAATCTCATTTGTGTATAAAATAAGAAAATCCTTATTTTTAAACAATGGCCCTTTGTTCTTGATTTTGGTCTCATGAACTTAGATTGTTCCTCTGTAATGTGCTAAGATCAAAGAACATTACAGCAGAGGAACATGCATGTCGGCCATTCAAGCCTGCACTGATTATGTTGACCTATCTAGACCATCCACCTGGATTCCTCTAGTCTCCATCTGTTCATGTGTCTATCCAGATAAGTCTTAAATGTCACTAACATATCTACCTCAACTACCCCACTTGGAAGTGCATTCCAGGCCACCACTAACCTCTGTGTATAAAACATTCCCTGCACACTCCAGTGAACCTTTCCTTCCTTACCTTCGAATTTGTTCCTGTTTGTAATTGTTGTTTCTGCCCTGGGAAAAAGCTTCCAACTGTTTGCCCTTTCTATATTCCTCATAATTTTATAAACTTTTATCAAGTCATCCCTCAGCCTCCATCTTTCCAGGGAGAGCGATCACAGTTGATTCAATCTCTCCTCAGAGCTGTTACCCTCCATACCAGGCAACATCCTTATAAACATCCTTATTCAGTGGCGAGGCACTGAATAAATATTTCTCTTCGGTATTCACGCAGAGTGCTGGAAATGTAGCTGTGGAGAGCACTGAGGTACAGGGTTGCAAATTGGGGAGTATTGTAGTAGATAGGGAGGATGTGTTAGACATTCTCGAGGGTTTGAAGTTGGATAAGTCCCCTGGGCCGGACGGGATTTACCTAGGATTCTCTGGGAGGCAAGAGAGGAGATTGCAGAGCCTCTGGCTCTGATCTTCAGGTCCTCGTTGGTTACGGGTGTGGTTACGGAGGACTGGAGGATGGCGAATGTGGTCCCATTGTTTAAGAAGGGGAAGAGAGACCGTCCTGGGAATTATAGGCCAGTGAGTCTTACTTCTGTGGTGGGCAAGGTATTGGAGAGAATTATTAGGGATAGGATTTATAGTTATTTGGAGAGAAATGAATTGATGGGGGATAGTCAGCATGGTTTCGTGAAGGGTAGGTCATGCCTTACTAACCTCATTGAGTTTTTTGAGAAAGTGACCAGAGAGGTGGATGGGGGTAAGGCGGTTGATGTAGTATATATGGACTTTAGTAAGGCTTTGGATAAGGTGGCCCATGGAAGACTTCTACAGAAAATGCAGATGTGTGGAATAGAGGGTGATTTAGCAACTTGGATTAGAAATTGGCTGGCAGATAGAAGACAGAGGGTGGTGGTTGATGGGAGATTTTCATCATGGAGTTCGGTGACGAGTGGTGTGCCTCAGGGGTCTGTTTTGGGGCCCCTGCTGTTTGTAATTTTTATAAATGATATGGATGAGGGTATTGAGGGATGGATCAGTAAATTTGCAGATGATACTAAAGTTGGTGGTGTGGTAGATAGTGAAGAGGGGTGTTTTCGTTTACAGAGTGACTTGGACAAGTTGCAGAGCTGGGCCGAGAGGTGGCAAATGGAGTTTAATGTGGAAAAGTGTGAGGTAATGCACTTTGGCAGGAACAATAAATGTGGAGAGTATAGGGCTAATGGTAGGGCTCGTAATAGTGTTGAGGAACAGAAGGATCTTGGTGTATGTGTCAATAGATCCCTGAAAGTAGGCAGTCAAGTGGATAAAGGTGTTAAGAAGGCATATGGAGTCTTAGCTTTTATTGGTAGGGGGATTGAATTTAGGAGCCGCAGCATCATGTTGCAGCTGTACAAAACTCTAGTGCGGCCGCACTTGGAGTATTGTGTGCAGTTCTGGTCGCCACATTATAAGAAAGATGTGGAGGCATTGGAAGGGTACAGAGGAGGTTTACCAGGATGTTGCCTGGTATGGAGGGCAGGTCCTATGAAGAGAGGTTGAAGGATTTGAGGTTGTTTCGTTAGAAAGGAGGCGGCTAAGAGGGGATCTTATTGAAGCATATAAGATGATTAGAGGTTTAGATAGGGTGGACAGTGATAGCCTTTTTCCTAGGATGGAGAAAGCTAGCACGAGGTGACACAGCTTTAAATTAAGGGGTAGGAGTTATAGGACGGATATCAGAGGTAGGTTCTTTACTCAAAGAGTGATTAGGGAGTGGAATGCCCTGCCTGCAGCTGTTGTAGATGCGCCAAGTTTGGTGGCGTTTAAGAGGTTAGTTGAGAAGTATATGGATGAGAAGGGAATGGTTTAGTTAGGAGGGGCATTGCTTTTTATTTTGGTCGGCACAACATCGAAGGCCGAAGGGCCTGTTCTGTGCTGTATTGTTCTATGTTCTATGTTCTATGTTCTAAATCTTTTCTGTACTCTCTCCAATCCCTCCATGTCCTCCTGGTTGTATGGTGACCAGAATGGAGGCAGTATTCCAAATGTGGCCTAACTAACATTTTATATAACTAACATAATTTGCCAACTTTTATACTTGATGTCGGTCTGATGTAGGCAAACATGCCCCATGCTTTCTTCACCATCTTTTCCACATAATACATAATTAATTAAAAGAGCCATCTGTCCACCTTTTCCTAACTTTCTGTCATCTAAAAACGTAGAAAATAGAAGTGGGAGTAAACCATTCAGCCCTTCAACCTTGCTCTGCCATTCATTATGCTCATGGCTGATCAACTCAATAATCTGTTCCTACTTTTCTCCCATAAGCTTTGATCTCTTTTGCCCAAGAGCAATATCTGACTACATCTTGAAAATACGATGTTTTGACCTCAACTGCTCTCTGTGGTTGAGAATTCCACAGACTCTCCATTCTCTGGGTGAAGAAATTTCTCTTGTCTCAGTCCGAAATGGTCAATCCCGTATCCTTAGTTAATGACTTAGACTGATCCTGGGCACCCCCACCATCGGGCATATCCTTTCTGCATCTACCCTGGCTATATTGTTAGAATTTTATAGGCTTCTATGAAATTCCCCTCCCATTCTTCTAAACTTCAGCACATATAATCTGAACTGACTCAATCAATCATTCCCAACATTCCAGGAGTCAGCCTAATAAATCTTCATTGTATTCCATCTATAGCAAGAATACCCTTTTCAGTTAAGGAGGCCAAAACTGCACAAAATATTCAGGTGTGGTCTCGCTAAGGCCCAGTATAAATGCAGCAAGCCAGTCCTGCTCCTGTACTTGAATCATCTCACTATGAATGCCAACGTACTATTTGCCTCCTTCACCACCTGCTGCACCTGCATGTATATTTTCAGCGACTGGTGTACAAGGACATCAAAATCTCATTGCACACTCCCCTCTCTCAATCTATAGCCATTCAGATAATAACCTGCCATAGTTTTCTTGCTGCCAAAGTTGATAACCTCACATTTATCCATAATATACTGCATCTGCCATGTATTTGCCCATTCATTCAACATGCAGGCAGAACCAGACAATGTAATTAGTCAGCCATTTCTTTGTTCCCCATTATAAATTCTCCTGTTTCAAAGGATCCTACGTTTGTTTTCACCAATCTTTTTTTCTTTACATAGCTATAGAAACTTTTGCAGTCAGTTTTTATGTTCCCCATAAGTGTCCTCTCCTACTCTATTTTCCAATTAACACATTAACCAATCCATTTGTTCTCCTTTGCTGAATTCTAAACTGCTCCCAATCCACAGATCTATGAATTATTCTGGCCAATTCTGTGCTTTTTTGTTGGATCTCTAATTTCCCTTGTAAGCCATTGTTTGGCCACCTTTTCCATTTTCTTTTGTGTCAGATAGGAATGAACAATTGAATTGAATTTTTCCCTTTGCCTATCCACCACCATCTTATAGTAAATGTAGCATATACTTCAAAACTCAGGTCTCAACCCATACCATTTCTCTATTTTTCCAACCTTTTCATCTGTTTTGATTGAATGTTATATTTATATACAGACTCTTTAGTTTATCCTTTTATTATTTTTGTAGCATCTGACCTTATCTGCTATTTATTTTTAGATTTATACTCCCTTCCTGCCACAGTCTATTTATTATTTCCCATATCAGTGTCTTTGTCTCTTGCTTGTCTCTATGATTACCACAAATTTGACCCACTATTGACTTGCCCCACTATTCAGTTTAAAAAGTTTCTCTCCTTCCTGAGTTGACCGTGATCCAAAACCAGCGTAGTGCGCAATCACTTGGAATTCTAGCCCAATGAGTTAGGTTATAATCTCCCCCAAACCCCTTGCTCACCAATGACAGAGAAACTTGATCTAAAGCAGAAATCGTTTTTCCTCAAATGATTGAAACATAGAAAATGTAAATATCTTACCGACTGACTTGAAATTTATGAAGGTTGATGTTGTGTTGAATGATGATCAGACTATTAAATACACCATGGGTAAGCTGGACTATTCTGATTTGCCAGATGGGATGAGATCTAAATTCGTACTGAATAGAAACCTTCGCATTCTGTGAACTTGTGTGGTAACTAAGGGAATTCACAGTAACTTCATTGCAATATTAATAGAAGCATACTTGTGACACCAATAAATAAACTTTAAAAAGCTTTATTTGTTCTAACTGGAAATTTGTTGCAGTCCACGTGAATCTAATTTTCTCAATACCCTTCATAACTACGCACTCCACTGACCAATCGCCATTCAATATGCTGGTCATTTCCAGCAGCATGTTTGAAGAGGAAATTAGAGACATGCACTCTATTTGCTATTAGCACAGACCAATAGTGTTCATTTATGTGTATTCTGCAATGTGATCGTTTGTAGTTCTGTAACTGGCATTGCCAAACACGTATCAGCTACCACAGAATATACCCGCTTATTCATTCCTTAAAATGACCAGTGAGCTGTTGTATGTTTGGCTTTCAACACCAGTCTATCTTTCATCAGGTGATTGCAAGGTTTTCCTAATCTTTCCAGCCACAGAATCCTCTTGGCTTCCCAAGAATACTGACAGAACCACCAAGAAACATCCTTATTACGCTGAAGAGTTAAACCACAAAATATTGATTGCTTTCGTAAATAGGTATAAACGTGCAAAGACAAATCCAGAATATCTTTTTCAGTTTCTTATATGCATTCATGAATTAAAATTAGGGAATTATCTTATTCAATAAGTATTTAACTCTTATCATTTTATCATTTTAATAGAAGGAGGGATGCTAATCTTTTGCTCATGAGATTCATTTAATATTAAGAGTGCTACTGGCAACTGGATTCTCAGTTCAGACACACACACTTGCTCTTTCTGGCACGGACACTGCTCTCTTACACACTCCCTCATCTCTCTCGCAGTCCTTCATCTCACTCACACTAGTCCCTCATCTCTCTCACACGCTGTTGCCTCTCTTACACATTTTCACCTCTTTTTCACACTCACACAGACTCTTGCTTCTCTGACACACATTCCCACCTTTCACACACACTCCCACCTTTCACACGCTCACTTCTCTTGCTTTCTCACACACTTACTTTCAGACACATTCTTGCATCTCCTGCAGTCAGCGCTCTCTCACTCTCAACTTTCTCTCATACAAACACAAACACGTGCTCATGCTCTCACCTTTTCCCTCTCTATAAACAAGTACACTATTCAAACACAAATACACACTCATACCTCTCTGTTCCTCCGCATCTGCTTTCCCTCCCACTGTGACGTCTGTGTCGACTACCACTTCTGAACAGGCATCACACATCCAATCCAACCTCTCACCTCCATCCAACTTTTCTCACCCTGTCCCAGCCATCGCTTGTCCCTGGCCTCATGCTTCCTGGTCATGTGCACCCCAGCGTCAGCCCCTCACACGCCTGGCTCTTTCTGCTATCTCGTTGTCTTAGCTCTTGGCTTCGCATCTGACTTCCAATCCTGATTTGCTGCTATTTCCAGCTCACCCAATTAGAGGCCAGCTTCTCAGTGCAGTGTCTGCCTGATTGGTTAAATAGCATGTTTATTCATAGCCATTAAAGTGTGAAAACTGCCTTCGATCGGTCAAGCTGGAAGAACATTTTATTTATAAAATTTAGAAATGTTGAATCTAATGCAGAACCTCTGGAAGAGTGCTGTCGAATCTTCATATTTTTACTGACTCTATCATTGTTTTTATTGATTCTATTGTCATCCTTGTGAGTGAGTGAGAGAAACTGCCCCTTTGTTTCTTCATATAATTTGTGGTCAAAAATTGTCTTGCAATTTCTGTGAATTACTTTGAAATATTAATTTCTGAGTACTATTTGAATACAAATTATTGTCATCTTGGCTGCCCTCCAATATTATTCTGTACTTGGTAGGTGGAACATTCTTTAATGAGATGTTTACACTGCATCTTGTCTACTTCCTCTGAGGGTTCACTTGAAAATTCAAGTTCTAATGACACCATTTACAGCTGATAATGTGCGATTCTTGGAACATAGGCACATCTTGCTATAGTTATGGTCGGTAATTGGAGCTGAAAGCTGTTTTTTTCTCTATAGAGGCATTAACAATGCTTTGATTTCATTCCAGCAACAGTTGGAAACCAACCTTCACATTGGCACATTGGAGCGAATCGAATCAATACCTGAACAGACTTCTTTGCAATGGGAGAATTCTGCCTGAATTTGGATACAAAAAACAGTCAAATTGCTTTCATTGGAAATCAGTCACTCGTCGGTCCATAATTGTGATATCCAGGAGGTTTTCTTATTCTTTCATTGGCAAATTTTGCAAACTGGGGCTTCCAAAAAAAATTTGTCTAAGTGACCCAGCAGTTTGTATTTCTCATTGAGGGTAAGTACTTTCACGTTTGCCTTTACAGTTTAGTGGGATGTTACTTGGATGTCATTAGAAATTCATGTATGTTTGGGAAAAGGTCAGTATTATTTTCTTCCACAAAACAAGCTCAGAATTCCAACTATTTTCTTATTGATGAGTTTTTGTACAGGGCATTGACAATATTTGTACTTGAATTTGAAGTCTTTGATTAATCTATGGGCTGAATAATATATTCATGGATGGGGAAGATTTACATTTTTGCGGAGCGTATTATAGAACAAAGAAAATTACAACATAGGAACAGGCCCTTCAGCCCTCCAAGCCTGCACCAACCAGGCTACGCAACTGAAGTAAAACCTCCTATCCTTCCAGGGATCATATCCCATTATTCCCATCCTATTCATGTATTTGTCCAGACATCCCTTAAAACTCACTATTGTATCTGCTTCCACTACTTCCTCCGGCAGCAAATTCGAAGCACCCACTACCCTCTGTGTAAAAAATCTTGCCTTGTGCATCTCCTTTAAGCCTTGCCCTTTGCCTTAAATCTATGCCCCCTAGTTGTTGACTCTTTCATCCTGGGGAAAAAGCTTCTGACTATCCACTCTGTCCATGCCTCTCATAATCTTGTAGACTTTCTATCATATCGCCCCTCAACCTCTGTCATTCCAATGAGAACAAACCAAGTTTCTCCAACTCT
The DNA here is from genome assembly GCA_024679065.1 of Sphyrna mokarran. Classification (NCBI taxonomy): domain Eukaryota; kingdom Metazoa; phylum Chordata; class Chondrichthyes; order Carcharhiniformes; family Carcharhinidae; genus Sphyrna; species Sphyrna mokarran. The sequence goes on from JAGIQG010000009.1 coordinate 101,585,792, forward strand.
TCTGATAGCTAATGCCCTCCATACCAAGCAACATCCTGCTAAATATTTTTTGTAACCTCTCTAAAACCTCCACATCTTTCTGGTAGTGTGGTGATCAGAATTGAATACTATATTTCAAGTGCGGCCTAATTAAGGTTCTATAAAGCTGCAACATGGCTTGGCAATTATTAAACTCAATGCCCCGGCCGATGAAGGCAAGCATGCCGTATGCTTTCTTAACAACCTTCTTCAATTGCGCTGCCACTTTCAGTGATCTGTGTACCTGTTCGCCCAGATCCCTTTGCCTATCAATACTCTTAAGGGTTCTGCCGTTTACTGCATATTTCCTATCGTTAGTAGGCCTTCCAAAATGCATTACCTCATATTTGTCTGGATTAAACGCCATCTGCCATTCTCCGCCCAACCCTCCAATCAATCTGTACCCTGTTATATCCTCTGATGGTCCTCATTGTTGTCCACAAATCCACAAACGTTTTGTGTCATCCGCAAACTTACTAATCAAACAAGTTACATTTTTCTCCAAACTATTTATGTATATTACAAACAGCAAACCGCAGTGATCCCTGAGGAACCCCACTTGTCACTGCTCTCCATTTGAAAATGCAACCTTCCACTGCTACCTTTTGTTTTCTTTGACTGAGCCAGTGTTGTATCCACCTTGCCAGCTCACCTCTGATACTGTGCGACTTCACTTCCTGCATCAGTCTGCCATGAAGGACCTTGTCAAAAGCCTTACTGAAGTCCATATAGACAACATAGGGATTGAATTTAGGAGCCGTAAGGTTATGTTACAACTGTACAAAACTCTGGTGCGGCCGCACTTGGGAGTATTGCGTACAGTTCTGGTCGCCGCAAGTCTCTTGGACAGCCACATGAGCGGTATGCAGATAGAGGGATATAGTAGGACTGTTTAACTACGGCTTTTTTCCACAGGTAATTCGGTCCATACTTGACCAACATTGAGCATGCATTCAGCAGGTGGTGCGGGTACAGCTCTTGGATGTTGATTCATGGGTTGCCTGGTACCTCATGTCGTAAATGAGTGCTTTATGTGGACCATCTGAAGGGCACCATGAAAGCTCAGAGACTATCGATGTGGCTGTGCAGACACTTGGAATTGGGCCAGTGTCTGCGGGAGTTTGCGCGTTCTCCCCGTGGTTGGGTGGGTTTTCTCCGGGCACTCCGGTTTCCTCCCACAACCCAAAAATTCGCTCTTAGGCTGATTGGGAAACAAATTGTCCCTATAGTGAGAATTTTCCATATTAGGAATAATATATATATATTATTATATAGGAATAATATAATAGGATAATGGATTTGCTACTATATAGTTATGACGGCGGCGCGGGCTCGTTGGGCCGAAGGGCCTGTTTCCCGTGCTGTGTTGCTCTTTAAAAAAAAACATCCACTGCGCTACCCACATCAATCACCTTCATCGCTTCCTCTTAAAATTTGATCAGGTTTGTGAGATGTGACCTCCTCTTCACAAAACTATGTTGCCTCTTGCTGAAACGTCCACTTATTTCCAAGTGGGAGTAAACCCTATCCAATAATTTCCCTACCACTAACGTCAGGCTTACCGGCCTATAATTACTTGGGTTTTTCTTGCTATCCTTATTCTCCAATCCTCTTGGACTAACCTGTAGCCAATGAGGATACAAAAATTTCTCTCAAGGCCCCAGCATTTCTTCCTTTGCCTCTTTCAGTGTAGGATGTGATGACCTAAGGGATCATTTATGATTATACAATACAACAGGTCAAGAAGTTCAAAACCTGTCCGCATTATTTAAATTGCAATTCAGAAATCAATCCAGTGAATTGCTGTAATATGTTCAAAAGTCTCCAGCATGTGAATCGTGACAGTTGGGATCTCTTTTGGGTAAACTTCTTTGGATGGGTTTTAAAACTGTAGCTAAGACCAGAGTCTCAGATTTGCAGTTAACACCTCATTGACCAGAGTGATTGCTCATCTGAATAAGCAGAGGAACTCTTTGAATATTACTTCATCAGGGGCACTGTCCACTGATATAGAGGATCCTTTTGATTATTTTCATGTCCTTTACCCAGGGATGAAAAGAGACAAATGGTGATTGTGACCTCAATTGAGTCACATCCTCTTTTGAGGAAGAGAGAAGAATTAGGACAAGAAGGATGAGAAGAAGAAAGGAATGCAGGGAAGCTCACAATGCTGACATTTTTCAGAAAAGGGATAAAGCAGCATCAGACCCCGAAGTTCAGTGGGAACCCAGCAAACCTCAGCAGGGGTGCAGACAATCTTCTGATGCCCCAAGAGTATATAAGCAGAGATTTAGCTTCCTAAAGCAACTGAGACTCAGGACAGAAGACAACTTAGACTTTCAAGAGGCACTGTGAGATTACTATGTGGCAGTTGCAAGGGAAGACCTCAGTTCAGCTGCGCTTGAGTCTACCTGTTGCCTGTCAAATTGAGGCAACAGTAGCCTTTTTCTCCTTTCCAACAGTCTCAATGAAAGCAACCTGTAGAGATCTCAGTGGGATAATATTACACACTGCACCTTTGCATCAAAGTATTCATGTTCGCAAATAAAATGTTCCAGAAGGCTGGAAAATATATTTCATCCATGCATGATGGCCAAAGCCGTATGGATAGAGATTGAGACTTTGCGGTGATTGCAAGTTTTTCCCTGCCATTGATGTCGCCATCAAGTCTCCTTCTGGACAATCATGGAACTTCGTGAACAGAATGGGCTTTCATTTGATAAATGTACAACTGGTGTGTGTAACCATAATTGGTGAATCATGTAGGTATGTGTCAGGTATCTGGGCAGCAGTCACAAATCATATATCCGGTAGAGCTCAGATTCCGAACCTTTTTACCAGCTTGGATTTCTTTTAGGTGTGGCTACCAGGTGATAAGAATTATTCATTGAAAAGATGGCTGTTGTGAAAATGCCCTGACTTGACTTAGGAGGCAAGTACTATAAGAGCCAAACCAACACCAGAGCCTCATTCTCCTCAAGATGTGATTCTGGTGCCTGAACAGACAAGAAGGTACAATAAAGTACTCCTGCTCATGTATGTCCCTGATGTTTATGATTTGCTATGCATTCAGTAACATCGTCATACAAAGGGAGGGAGATGCCCTGGGGAATGATGACACGATGTGGAGTTGTCGGTATTGGGCTGGGTAAACACATTAAGAAGTCTCACAACACAAAGTTAAAGTCCAACAGGTTTATTTGGTAGCAAAAGCCACTAGCTTTCGGAGCACTCACTGCCCAACGAGCGCTCTGAAAGTTAATGGGTTTTGCTACCGAATGATGACACACCAAACGGGGGCCAGTTCTTCAATGAGAAGGGTGATGGCGAGCTCATGGTTCTCCATGATACTCCTACAGATATCCCTGCCCATGATCAAACGGATGGCCATTGCACCGGGATTGCTTAATTGACAGCAATGATCGTTTGATTAGATGTACATCCCTCTGTTCAACAAGATATGGAGACATAAAACAGTAAACTTCAGTCCAATTACCATGATGTCTGTCATGTGGAAGGTCATAATGTTTTACAGCATAGAGGCCCTTCAGTTTAACATATTTGAATAGCTTATTAGAAGGTTATATCTGGACTCTTAAAAGAATGCGAAATAGCTGGGAAGAGTCAGCAAGATTTTTGTTTTGAAATCATGTTCAACCAATTGATTAGAGTTTTTTTGAATGAGTAACATGCTATGGAAGACAGGGAGCCTGTAGAAATGCTGCACTTGGATTTTCAGAAGGCATTTGATAAAGCACTACTTGAAAGGTTGTTGTGGAAAATAAGTGCTCATGCTACAAGAGGTAACATATTAGCATGAATAGAAGATTGGCTGTCTTACAAAAAGCAGGGAATGAATAAATGGGTCTTTTTTTGATTGATAGGAAGTGCTGTCAATCTTGATGATGATTGGCAAATCCTAGCCACATTATGACCCCTGCCTCGGCTCAACTGCTGCTAAAAGCCTCATTAATGCCTTTGCTTTCAATAGATTTGATTGTTCTGTTTCAGTCCTGCTGGAGTGCGGCTACTATCTTAAAATTCCCATCCTTGTTTTGAAAGCACTCCGTGGCCTCATCCCTCTATTTCTGTAACTTCCTCCAGCCCTACAATTCTTCCAGATATCTCCAATGCATCACTAAATTTATTATTAGTAACTTGCATTCACTTGCATAGATCATTAGTTATAATTTCCTCCCTAAACTACTCTGTCTGTCTTTTGCTGAATGTGGCCCATGCCAGCTATAAAGACTTTTGGACATAACAAATTTGTCATAGAAAGTGAGTTTTCCAACCCTATATTAATATGTTTCCAATATTTTTGTTTTTATTTCTCATTAGATCTGCTCTGTCACATACAGGATCCAATGTTCAACGTACTTGTGGTGAATTTGACAGCAGCAATACTTGGTCGAATTATTTTCACTTGCGTGCATTGGTTCATTTCAACACTGACAGGCATAAACTACAGTGACCATCAAAACCCTGCGCAGGCCAGGGTGTGTTGACGCTTTTCATAGTTCAAATATTATTTATGATATTTTTCATGCTTAACATTAGCAAAGTCACATCGAGATTGAATTCATTTTGTCATATTTGATGACAGGTTAAGATTTTTCACCTTGCTGCCAAATGCTAGTGCTCAGCTAACATAGGATGCCAGTTTCTCTTAAATGACCTAGTCGGCCATTTCAGGAATCATTAAGAATCAACCTCATTGGAGACAGATTTGGATCAGACAGAGTAAGTATGGCAAATTTTCATCCCCAAAAAGCATTAGAAAATCACTAGTTAGGTTTGTATCACAATTAGAAAGTTTCATGATCATTTTACTGTTAACAGCTTTATATTTTTGCCTTTTAGAGAACTGAATTCATGGGGGAAGTTGAACATAAAACTCTCTGTGGTGTTCTTTCAATTACCTGGAAACTTATAATTCTGGAATTTGATGCAAAATTGGAAGTGATCCAAACTCCAGTAATTCTCATATTTTTCCACTCAACTTTCCCAGATCAAATTCAGATAGCATGAGTTAGATGCAACCTACAGTACTTCTGATAAATACTAAGTTCGATCCCATGTTCAGCTTGTCAGTTTCCCTTGCCTCTTGTCTCCAGAAATGGAGTTCACCAGCCTTATTAGTCGGTTGACAGACTGTTGAATCAATGAGATCAAGATTCAGTTTAATTTAAATGTTTAATGTCTGTGTGAAATTATTAAATTCTGTGTTAAGCTCTCCCTGTTTTTAATCATTCTTAGGATATGGACGTTACTGTCAAGACCAGCAGGACCAATATTCATTGTCCAGCCCTAGTTTCTCTTAAATGACCTAGTCGGCCACTTCAGGAATCAGTTAAGAATCAACCTCATTGGAGACAGATTTGGATCAGACAGAGTAAGTATGGCAAATTTTCATCCCCAAAAAGCATTGGAAAATCACTAGTTAGGTTTGTATCACAATTACAAAGTTTCATGGTCATTTTACTGTTAGCAGCTTTATATTTTTGCCTTTTAGAGAACTGAATTCATGGGGGAGGTTGAATTTGAGTTCTCTGAATTGTTAATGCTGGCCTTGGTTTTATTGTTCCAAGAATACTATCTAAATGGATGAAAAACTGGCTTCTTGCCAGAAGCCAAGGGTGGCTGCAGAGACTTGTTTTTCCAAATGAAGGCCTGTGACCAGCGGTTTACCTCAGGGATCAATGTTGGGCTCATTTTTATTTGTCAGTTATATTAATTATATTAATGATTTCAATAATACAAGAGGCATGGTTAGTAAGTTTGCACATGACACTAAGATTGGGGGCATAGTGGACAGTGAAGAAAGTTATCTCCGATTGTAACGGGATTTTGGTCAATTGGGCTGACGAATGGCAGATGGAGTTTAATTTAGATAAATGCGAGATGATGCATTTTGGTAGATTGAACCAGGGCAGGACTTACTCAGTTAATGGTAAGGCATTGAGAGAGTTACAGAACAAAGAGGTCTTGGAGTACATGTTCATAGCTCCTTGAAAGTGGAGTCATAGGTAGACAGATGGTGAAGAAGGCATTTGGCATGCTTGGTTTTTTGGTCAGAATATTGAATAAAGCAGTTGGAATGTCTAGTTGAAGTTGTACAAGACATTGACAAGGCCACACTTGGAATACTGTGTGCAATTCTGATCACCCTATTATAGAAAGGATATTATTAAACTAGAAAGTGCAGAAAAGATTTATTTGGATGCTACTGGGATTTTATGGATTGAGTTATAAGGAGAGGCTGAATAGTTTGGGACTCTTTTCTCTGGAGCATAGGAGGCTGAGGGGTGGCCTTATAGATGCCTATAGAATAATGAGGGGCATAGACAAGATAGATAGTCACTACCTTTTCCCAAAGGTAGTAGAGTGTAAAACTAGAGGGCATCGGTTTAAGGTGAGGGGGGAGAGCGACAAAAGTGTCCAGAGAGGCAATTTTTTCACATAGAGGGTGGTGAGTGTCTGGAACAAGCTGCCAGAGGTAGTAATAGAGGTGAGTACAATTTTATCTTTTAAAAAACATTTAGAGAATTACATGGGTACAATGGGTATAGTGGGATATGGGCCAAATGTGGACAATTGGGATTAGCTGAGGGATTTTTTAAATAAGTGGCATGGACGAGTTGGGCTGGATGGCCTGTTTCCATGCTGTAAGCTTCTATGACTCTATGACTAAATCATCATTTCCCCATCCAATGCCATCACGTGTTTTTTTGTGAACTTCTGTTTGAAGCGTGTTAAAACAGAAAGTCTGAAAATTATTGGCTGAGAATTTGATATTTGCTAATGTTGACAACCTCTGTGTACCGTCGATTACAAAATAAAAGGGAGATTTTCAGGAGCCACTGAGCAAAGAACAGAGAAAATTATAGCACAGTAACAGACCTCTCAATCCTCCAAGCCTGCACCAACCATGCTGCCCGACTTAACTAAAAATCCCCTATCCTTTCGGGGACCATATCCCTCTATTCCCATCCTATTCGTGTACTTGTCAATACGCCCCTTAAAAGTCATTACCTTATCTGCTTCCACTATCTCCTCTGGCAATGAGCTCCAGGCAGCTACTACTCTCTGTAAAACATCTGTCTCGTATATCTCCTTTAAACCTTGGCTCTTGCATCCTAAACCTATGGCCCTAGTAATTGACTCTTTTGCCCTGAGGAAAAGCTTCTGACTATCCATTCTGTCCATGCCTCTCATAATCTTGTAGACTTCTATCAGTTTTCCCTCAACCACCATTGCTCCAGTGAGAACAAACCAAGTTTCTCCAACCTCTCCTCATAGCTAATGCCCTCCATACCAAGCAACATCCTGTTAAATCTTCTCTATACCCTCTCCAAAACCTCCACATCCTTTTGGTGTGGCAACTAGAATTGAACTCTGTATTCCAAGTGTGGCCTAACTGAGGTTCTATAAAGGTGCAACATGATTTGCTGATTTTTAAACTCAGTACCTTGGTTGATGAAGGCAAGCATGCCGTAATGTCTTCTTGACTACCTTCTCCACCTGCATTGCCACTTCCAGTGATCTGTGTATCTGAACACCTAGATCCCTTTGCCTATCAATATTCTTAAACTTTCTGTCATTTACTATATATTTCCTATCTATTAGACCTTCCAAAATGCATTATCCCACATTTGTCCGGATTAAACTCCATCTGCCATATCTCTGCCCAAGTCTCAACTGATCTATATCCTGTTGTATCCTCTGATGGTCTTCATTGCTGTTCGCAAATCCACCAACGTTCATGCCATCCTCAAACTTATTAATCAATCCAATTACATTTACATATATATAAATGTCCCAGCACTGAGCCTGAGGAATACCACTTGTCATAGCCCTCCATTCAGAAATGTACCTTTCCACTGCTACCCTCTGTCTTCTGTAACTGAGCCAGTTTTATATCCATCATGCCTGTTCACCACCTGATCCCATGTGACTTCACCTTCTGCACCAGTCTGCCATGAGGGATCCTGTCAAAGGCCTTACTTAAGTCCATGTAGATAACATCCACTGCCCTATCATCATCAATCACTTCATCACTTTCTCGAGAAACTTGATCAAGTCCACGACTCCCCTTCACAAAACCATGTTGCCTCTCACTAATACATCCACTTATTTCCAAGTGGTAATAAATCCTGGCTCAATGAATCCTCTCCAATAATTTCCCTTCCACTGATGTAAGGCTCATGGGCCTATAATTACTTGGATTATTCTTGTTACCCTTCTTAAACAAATAACAACATTGGCTATTCTCCAATTCTCTGGGACCTCACCTGTAGCCAGTGAGGATACAAAGATCTCTCTCACTGGAAAGTACCTACCTATTGTTTGTAAATGTTTTGTTTAAAAAGGGTGGTAGGGATAACCCTGGAAATTATAGGCCGATGAGTTTGACATCAGTGGTAGGGAAGCTGTTGGAGGGGATTCTTAGAGATAGGATATATAGGCACTTAGAGCGTTGCAATCTGATTAGGGATACGCAGCATGGATTTGTTAAGGGGAGGTCGTGTCTTACAAATCTGGTAGAATTTTTTGAGGACGTGATGAAAACGGTGGATGAAGGGCGAGCCGTTGATGTCGTCTATATGAATTTTAGTAAGGCGTTTGACAAAATCCCTTGTGGGAGGTTAGTCGAGAAGGTCAAGGCAAATGGGATACACGGACAGGTAGCTAGATGGATAAGCAACTGGCTTGGTAATAGGAGACAGAGAGTAACAGTGGAAGAGTGTTTCTCTAGCTGGAGGTCAGTCACTAGTGGTGTGCCGCAGGGCTCGGTACTGGGACCTCTTCTATTTGTAATATATATAAATGACTTGGAAGAGGGAGTAAGTGGAGTGATCAGCAAGTTTGCAGACGATACAAAGATGGCTGGACTTGCGGATAGTGAGGAGCATTGTCAGGCGAGGCAGCAGGACATAGATAGGCTGGTAGCTTGGGCAGACAGATGGCAGATGGAATTCAATCCTGATAAATGTGAGGTGATGCATTTCGGGAGAAAGAATGTAGGGGGGAGGTATATGATAAAGGGTAGACCTACTAAGAGTATAGAAATGCAGAGGGACCTGGGGGTGCAGGTGAACAAGTCTCTGAAGGTGGCAGAGCAAGTGGAGAAGGTTGTGAAGAAAGCATATAGTATGTTAGCCTTTATAGGAAGGGTTATAGAGTACAAGAGCTGGCCTTTAATGTTGCAGTTGTATAAAACGCTGGTTAGACCTCATTTGGAATACTGCGTCCAGTTCTGGTCGCCTTACTACCGGAAGGACGTGGAGACTCTGGAGAGAGTGCAGAGGAGTTTTACCAGGATGCTGCCTGGTATGGAAGGTCTGAGTTACGAGGAGAGATTAGGCAAATTGAGACTGTTTTCCTTAGAAAGACGTAGACTTAGAGGAGATCTGATAGAGGTGTACAAGATTTTGAAGGGGAGAGATAGAGTAAACAGGGTTAAGCTTTTTCCTAGGATGGACTCAAATAGCACGAGGGGTCACGGGCTTAGGGTGAGGGGGGTAAGGTATAATTTGGATGCTAGAGGGAGTTTTTTCACACAGAGGGTGGTCGGGGTATGGAATGCGCTGCCAAGTAAAGTGGTGGAGGCAGGTACTCTGGAGTTATTTAAGAAATACTTAGATGGGCACATGAACGGAATGGGAATGGAGGGATATAGAAAACTGATTTAAAATAGGGATCATGAGCCTTGGGAGTCCCTGGAAGTGTGTAAATAGATGATGATATTGATGTACTTGTTTTTATCCTACAGGTGCTTTGGTCCACCTTGTTGTCTAACAAGGGGCATACTCGCGATGGGTCGTGAGAGGGCTGCTCTTGGATTTTTTTTTCGAGAGTATCCTAGTGCTTCACATCGTTAGTGTACGCTTGACCTGGACCATCTGATGGGCAACACGACAGCTCAGTGACTATAGCTGTGCTGTGCAGATACATGGATTTGGGCCTGTGTCTGTGGGAGTTTGCGCATTCTCCCCGTGCTTGTGTGGGTTTTCTCCGGGAGCTCCGGTTTCCTCCCACATCCCAAAGATGTGCTCTTAGGCTAATTGGCAAAACAAATTCTCCCTAAATTGAATCAAATTTCGTTTTTAATCCATAAATCTATAAACATGGACAGGGATCGCGTGTAGAAGTGGGAACATCGAGGTGGCGGCGCGGGCTCGTTGGGCTGAAGGGCCTGTTTCCTATGCTGTTTTTGTTCTTTGTTTTCCATTATTTGCATTGAATTGTTTTCTGGAATGATGCTTCAGGAGGTGAAGAGTGAGAGGGAACTTTTTAAGTCCTTCAAAATTGTATTCGCGTAGTGAATGCAAACAACAATGCAATTTGGAAGCTCTGGGAACATGTTCTGCACAGATAGCTGCAGCTGGCTCAATCTGTAAAGTGCCCCATTTTCAGAAAGATGCATGGTCAGGTGCTCTTTGCATTGACCAGAATCAGTGGACAGCTGCTATCTCGAAGTCCCACAGTTGGATGGCTTGGTTCTCATTGCCATATGAAGTACGTTATATAACTTTGTATATTATTCAGGAAAGAACATCTGCAAGATAGGCAGAGCACTAGCATTTCTTAAAGGGCTGTATATAGAACTTGCTTTCTTTCATGCTCTTTCATGGAATATGGGTGTAACTTGCTACGTCAGCATTTGTTGATTGTTCCCAAATAACAGTTGAAAAGGTGCACACTCACCAGATGAAGGAGCAGTATTGTGAAAGCTTGTGCTGCAAGGTCAACCTGTTGCTGTGAGACTTCTTACTATGCCCACCCCAGTCCAATTCTAGCATCTCCACTTCAGGGTGTTTTGGTTCCTTGCCAAAGTGCGTTTTTGTACACACAGTTGCCACTTTGATTGGAGTGACTATATATTGTGGTGCGTGGGGTACCAAACAAATGGGTTGCTTTCTCAGGTATGCTGTCAAGCCTATTGAGTATTGTTGGAGTTGCAGTGACCCAGGCAAGTGAAGATTATTCCATCACATTCCTCAATTGTGTCGAATTCTGAGCTGCTGACTGCTCTTACAAGCATCTGTCTGGTCAAGTTCAATTTATGGTCAATGTTAACCTGCAAAATGTTGATAATGCACTGCAGGTATTCTATGAATGTTGTAAAAGCAAACTTTGGATACTGGAAATCTTAAACAAAAACAGAAAATGCTGAAAAATGTCAGCTGTAGACAGAAATTGTTAATGTTTCCATTCTATCTGACCATTCTTCACAGATAGAATATTGTAAAATAGCCTTGAGTAAGCAGAGCAAGGGAGGATGGAAAAAATAGTTTAGAAGACCACCTCAAGGTGAAATATCTGCACCTGTGCTCTCAAATTATACTATATGATTTTAAAAAATATAGACATTTTGACTATTAAAGAACCATAATAACATCAATTGCAGAGTTAGAAACCAGTCTTTTTTTCAAACAGCGCCTTACATATTTGGCTGCACAGCTGGAAGCTTCAGTCTAAGATTATGGTAGTTTCTCATTGATTGGTAAACCAAAAGATTGCAACTTTCTATTACTATTTCTTCCTACTCTGCAGTAAAACATTGCATTAACAGCTTGTCAGAGACTTTGAGCCTCAGCTCATAGGAGCTGTTCCTATGACAGACTATTGCCACTTCTTATTGTTTATTCAGAGAAATTGGGTTTCAATTTTGTCTGAGTTTAATATTTGAATTAAAGTGATAAATGATTGCTGTAAGGAGAGGCAATTTAACTTTCTTTTTGGATAACATATCAGGTATATGTACAAAAGTGAAACGATTATTTTGGAAGTATTGCTGGTTCATAAACTGTTATTCAGGGAACATCTACAATAACTTGAGATTCATTTTCATGGTTTGCCATCTTAATCACTCGTAGTCAGTACTACCTGCATCACTGGTCACATGGTAGAAAAGTTCAGTTCTCACATTACATCTTTAAATGGTATTACAGTTTTTAAAATGTTTGGAAATGTTTTTGTGGTTGAAGTCTGATCGAGTGCTATTTCAGGCTGGTAGCAAGTTGGCCATTTTCTGAGTATTATTTCCTATTTTAGAATGAATAGAAAGAGTAAAAAAAATCACACTTAATAGTATCTTTTTCAGCATTTTCTGATGTGAAGTCACTGAGAACGACAAACACTTGAAACACTCTAGATAGTCAGGCAATGAAGGATAGCATTGGAATCTAGTCTTCACATATTCATCAGCTTTTATTTACAGAGACATATATTACAAACCACCCATTGAATGAGTAATATTCGCATATCCACAATTTCTTCTCCCTCTCAATTCTTTTCCTGGGGAATCGGCAGCCATGTCAGAGCAGAGGTTGGAATGGTTTCAGTTGAACTGGGGCCTGAATGCAGGGATTGATCTGGAAGTATCCAAATCACTGGGTTCAGAGCAGCAATAATGGCTCTAATCAATATTAAATTATGTTTTACTCAGAAGTTTCTTCCCCTTTTGTATTCAGTTACTGCATCACAGTTTGCTGTAGAGTAACTGCTGAAACCAGACTTGTCCAATATATAGCCGCTGAGCTGGATGCAGTTAGTGAAGTCCCTTGATGCAGTTTCCAGAGCCAGTTTTCAAAATTCCTGTCAAAGACATGAGTTTCGATAGAAAATTCTGGTTGGCACTGCTTGTCCAATCCCAGGCTGATTCTCTTCTACGTTTGCTGCTGATAGATTCACTAATCGGCCTATTAGCAATGATTGAGAAGAAAAGCGATCTTTGATTGAAGGAGCAGTGAATATCAGCATCAGTGAGTGTGCTGAGGTCTATGATGCTGAGGGAAGCAAAGATGTGGAGGGGCTGGAGCTTGGGTAGCCAGGAAATGGTGGGGCTGGAGCCAAGGGAACCAAACAACAACTGGCTGGATCACAGGGGGCTAGGTACTTTGAGCACAGGGAGATTTTGCTGGCAAGGTGCATTGGTCTCAGAAAAATGAGGTTTTGGTGGACCTGGGGAAGAGACAGTGCCATGTATATAGGAGTGATAGAGACAGTATGTGTTTTTAGAGAGAAAGACTGTCTGTGTCCTGGAGTGAGAAACTGACTGTGTGTGGGAGGACAAGATTGACTTGCATATATGCGAATGAGACAGGTTCTATCTGCAGGAGTGAGAATGACTGAGTGTTGTGTGTGTGTGTTTGTTTTAAGGGGAGTGCAAGACAATGACCGAGCGAGTGGGGTAAGTGCAAGAGACTGAGGGGGGGGGGGGTTGAGTGCGAGAGACTGAGCAGTTGTGTGGGGTGAGTTCGAATGACTGTGCAAGTGTGTAAAAGCAAATGCAAAGACTGAGTGGGGACGTATGTGAGAGACTGAGTGGGAATGAGTGATGAGTGGGGGTGAATGTGAGATTGTCTGGACCCAGCCTCAGGTTTCTCACTTTTTACCACCACATACTGCATACACATGGACCCACTCACACTAATCACTATGTGCACTGACCTTTTCACATCCTGTTTATTTTATTACTTGCTGTTTTGTACCTTAACAATTTATTGCTATGATATTGATGTACCTTTGCTGAGCAAATATTTATTTCCTTACAAGCTCAACTTTCTTTTGAAATTCAGTTTATTATTATGTCATACTTTATCTTTCTGAAATCTGCTCATCAGCCCTTTACGTATGAAAAATATGCAAATGTGGCACCCTGACAAAAAGTTGGATAAACCTGGCCCGAACCAATGCTGTCATTACATGGCTGGAACCTATTGAATTGAGTCCAATTCAAAAGCATGTTCCCCATTCATGATTTAGCCATTGTGTGATTTTGAGGAACATTATCCCTGCAAACGGTGAAACTTTACTTAAATATAATTAGACATCTACCTAATATACGATACCTCGCTAATAAACATCTATTACTTCATTTCACTTCAGATATTTGCACATTCTTCTCTATGTGGAGTTTGCACATTCTCCTGAGTATGTGTGGGTTTCCTCCAGGTGCTCCGGTTTCCTCCAGATTCCATAGAGCTGGTTAGGTGGATTGGCTATGCTAAATTATCCCTAGTATCAGGGTAAATGCATGGGATTATGAGGATAGGGCCAGGATGAGATTGTAGTCAGTGCTGACTTGATGGACCAAATGGCCACCTCCTGCACTGTAGGATTCTATGTAAACGGCCACTTGCAAAATCTGAAACCCATTGGTCTCACATATCATGTACAAAGAATAAAGCATCTTTGAACACTCATTATGGAATTTTCCTTATTTCCATTTCCATAGCATCAGGTTTCCATGTGGAAATCTATACACCATCAGAGCTCAACACTACCTTTAAAAATATTTTAAACTAAGATTAATTTTGTATGTTTCAGAGATACGAGGATATAGCTACCATTTAAATCATGGAAAGTGCATTCTTCTTATGAATATTTCTTTGCTCCTGTCATGGATGAAGTCACAGGGTTTCAGTTTTTATGAAAAAAACCTGTGTTCTGAAATAAAATTTCAAGACAGTATGGGCCAACTGCACAGTTTCATTCTATTCACTGTCTTTCATGATCCTGAAAGCCTGTGTTCAGAACAGAGTTTTATTTCACTGTTACACAGAATTATTACACTTATAAATTATCTGTGTTCTGTGGTTATCCAGTGCTGTACATGATCACTAACATTGAACCAAAGAAAATTGGTACCTCTATGAATCCTTTGTTAAAATGTGTTAGGACTTGGAGAACTTTTGCAGTGCATTTTGCATCGTACCCTGGAATACAACCACCCAGAGACTGGAGGACCTATTCTAGCTCAGGCTTAACCAATGATCTATAAAAGTTTGCTTATAATTTGACTGTAAAAATGTATACTCATACATCTACCCAGGAAAGTAAACTAATCAAATGTAATGGCACTATTTCAAAAGAGCAGGCTTTATGTTTACCCCTCAAACAACTTAACATTTATTATTAAAGTAGCTCACTGTTGCTGCGAGACTGGTGCTGCATGCAGCTTGGCTGTGGCATTCCCTACTGTATAATAGTACTCTTCCATATTACTTTGTTGGCTGTTAAGCCAGAGCCATTGTCTGCACTGGCTTAATGCAATGTGAGGCGTTACTCATCTGTACACATCATGTTCAGTCTTCTGCTAACAGTCATTAATTAATCTCAGCCTAATAGAGATAGGAGTTTTGTAATTATCTTGAGTTCTTCCAGATTGGGAAGGGAAATACCAATAAATAGCCCTTTTGGGTGATTAGTGTGCACTGATAAAAGTACATCTGTATGAAAGCCAATGCTTGGCGAATTCAGGAGAAAGAGGTAAAATATATAATAAGAACAAAACTGAAGGCAACTTAGAAAAGACATGACTGACCTAAAAGCACTCCCATTTTGAGCATTAATACACTGAAATTGAGGTAGTAATTCAAAAAGTTGGGACTCACTTTTGGCAACAATGTGAGATGGGATGAGGTGGGAATAAAAATAAAACTAGTTTAAGGCACCATAATTAAGTTTTTCATATCTTCTGCAATAACTTTAACATATCCTTAGTGGCACACCACTGTGCTGCAACATAGTCTTTTTTTGTTGAACGTACAGCTGCTTCTGCCAATTTTCAATGGAACAGTGGCTGACAATGGGAATACATTCAAACTGCAAAGATCAAGAGTGTCCCTTTTCACAGGCTAACTACAGGTTAGAGAAACATGTAATGCATCAGCTAGTTATGAAATGGAGTGCTCCAGACTTTCCCCAGCCCGCAATCTGCCTACTCCTCTCTCAGTCTGATCAACAGGATGTGCAAATACTAAATGTGTTTCCATTTTCCTCTACTTGAACAAATTAGAAATAAACACAGGAAAGGAAGGAAATACGCAGCAGTTTTCTGCTTGCACACAATTGTTTAATGAATTCTGTCTCCAGTCTGTTAAACCCATCACATGCTTGGTCAACCAATATATCCATGAAGTGTCTTGCAATTACAATAAATTAACATATTATTATGTGAAGGGTGCTGTGCCCTTACCTATGTTTCCTCACTTTCATGTCCTCTTTGCTTTACTCCTCACTTTTCTCTATCCTGATGACCTTGCTTGTATTTCCAACATTTTCTGTATATATTTCCCTCATTGCATTCAGTCCGTTCAGAACCATCTTTCTCACACAAGCAAGCCAATTCAAGTCAGCTGTAAAAACTGGAGCAGGGCAAGCAAGCGACCACTGTATCTTTGGGAGTTCGAGCCCACTGTTTATCTTTCTTATGACCATGGATAACCATCAGGCATTGGCACTTGCTTCCTGTCCTTTCTGCACTGTCATCATGGGCGTTGACACATCAGGATTGAATTTTACCTCATCATATATTGTGGTGAGTTGAACTCTTCGACTTTGCTGTCTTTCACTGGCATCCAGTTGACATAAATGTCCCTGAGACTTGAAAGAAATAATATCCAGTGAAATATGTTTGACAGCAGAATTTGAACTTTTAATTATGTGATTCAAAATTACATCTTATAAAACTCATCAGGATCATTGATGAAATTGTTCTCTCAGAATCTCAGCATAGGGGAACTTGGTAATGTCAGGATCATAGAGGGAGATTTCTTTTTATTCCATGGTAATGCAGGGGAATTTTGTACTGTGGCAAAACATAGAGGAAGCTCTGCAGTGTGGGTGATTAGAACAAAGAAAATTACAGCATAGGAATATGCCTTCAGCCCTCCAAGCCTGCAGTGACCATGGTGCCTGACTTAACTAAAACTCCCTAACCTTCCAAGGACCTTATCCCTCTATTCCCACCCTATTCATGTACTCGTCAAGACACCCCTTAAAAATCAGTACCGCATTTGCTTCCACTACTTCCTCCAGCAACAGGTTCCAGGCACCTACTACTGTTTGAAAAAAAATCTCTCGTCAATCTTCTTTAAACCTTGCCTCTTGCACCTTAAACCTATGCCTCCTTGTAATTGACTTCCACTGTGGGAAAAACAGTATGACTATCCAAGGTGAAAGGAAGTTTTGCAGGGTGTGCAGACATAACAGGGACTGCAAGAGCTATCCAGGGTGAAAGATTGAAAGGGAGTTTTGTTTTGCAAGTGTACAGACATAACACTGTACAACAAAATATTAAGAGACTTTTGAAATGTCAGGGTAAAATGTGGATTTTGATTTTTCCCCAATTCTCATCAACATGACATTTAATTTTAGGTTGGAAATATACCAACAGATTAAAGATAGAATGCACCAAAGACAGGAAGTAACTACGAGGCCACTCAGATCTGTTTTAATCATGAAGTGGTTTTGTAATTTCCAAGTAATGATTGCTGTCACCATCCTGTCCATTCTCTTATCAGATCAGTCATATTTAATCAGACCCAAGATATTTACTGTGAGATTACATGGCACTAACTTGCTGCTGGTTCTGCTGCTAAGGGTAGACCACAATATGCTGCTGAGCATATGCCCAGCCTGAAGCTGAAGGGACCAATTTTCAAGTGTGCTTTTGAATTCTTTCTAGTTTTCTTTCAAATGCACCTTCCTTTTCTTGTCGGTGGTTTCTTGCTCAAGTTAAAACCACAGAACTAAAAACAAAAGCATTCAGAGAGCAAGATCAAGAAAGGCAGACAGTCAGAGAGGATGAGTAAGAAAGGCAGACAGAGAGGATGACTAGGAAAGCCACAGGCAAGAGGTAACAGAAGTAGATGAAAAAATGAAGGTTAAAAAAAAATCATTAGGCTAATAACAGAATACAGATGAGAGACAGAAATACAGAGGACATAGAGGAAAAAGGAACACAAAAGGGGGAGTAATAGAATAATAGAAAAGAAAAAGGATTTTTTAACCTAATGCTCCAGGGGAAATCCTCCAGAATCAGATTTGTTTTTGGCCCCTGTTCCATAACTGCACTGACTCCAACTATCTGCCAGCATTCTCTCAGAGCCAGTGTGTTTCTCTATAGGCAAGTTAGGACAAGCCTGTAGAAAAAGGCACTAGATCAGAGGAATAATAGACTGACAGGAAGACAGACTCATGTTGACCTCATTGATCCAAAACCAAATAATTGAGATGATGACCCATCAGAACTCACAGATAAATGATCTTATCTGAAATCCTCTTTCCTGGAACAACTAACCAATGAAAGAATAAGGCAAACAACTACATTTTGACTTTTCTTTTGTGAGCAACAAGACACGTCTTGAATTACAGACATGATGTAACTGAAGGGCCGATAGGCTTGATGGGCTGAATGGCTCAGTTCTATTCCTGTGTTCAGTCTTTGACTGTTACAACTCAGGTACAGGACTAATACTGCAGATCTTGCAAACAGTATTTAAATCTCTTGAGCTAGCCCTACTCAAATACAGACCTTGGTCACGGAGCACTACCAACATGTTGGTGCAGTGTTAAAATATTGCGTGGTGAGACAAGGAAAATTATGGTGGAATTAGGAGAATTTAACAATAGAATTTAGCAGATTAGAGTTAATGCAATTGAAAACCTCTGAGTTAGAAGACAATAGTAGAAACTTGGAAACTAGTGGAAGGTGTCAGCATCAGTGTAATACAATTAAAAAAAGAAAAAATATAAAAGCAAAATATTATAGATTGTGAAGATCTGGAAGAAACTAGGTGCAGGAAGAACACAGCAGTATTTTTAGGCAGCATCTTTGGAGAAAGAAGCACAGGCTGAAGTTGTCTGGCTGTTACTGCTTGTAGGATCTCCTGCTCCCGCTGACAGCCACCCTTTGTTGTGAGTTCCCTGGTGGCAGAAGGTGCAATCAGTAGGAAAACCTGTTGACAGTGGCTGACTGGAACATCACCGCAAAGCATGCCACAGGGAAGGTTAGGGTAGAAAGTCTCATCCAGATTAATGTTTTCTGACTAATGTAACTCTCATTTGGAGAAACATGGTTTGGTCAGTGTATATGAACAAATATATAAGGTTGCATTGTAAATATGTTAGCACATGGAAACAGCAGGGATGCAACATTAATAAATTAAGTACAGTGACATAAGGCAAGACATTGGTAGGACATTGTATTATTGCTATTTTATTCTATTAATAATCTCACCCACAAAAATAATTAGATAAAAACACAATGAATAATAAATGAGTGGCTTGTTGGACATGGCAGTTTTAAATTATATTTTACAAAGTGCAGATCCAACATAGGCTTCTTCCTCATTACTATCAGCCTCATTTTATCCACCTTTAGTGTAGGTTTCCAGCTTCAAGTTTCAATGTAGAATGTTATACAAAACCCCATTCATGTTAAAAGAATCTTGAATGTTATATTCCCAATTTGTTCAAGAATAACGAATGCATGACATGTTACTCCACATTAGAATGCTTTAACCCATTCATGGTACATTCACAATTGTTAATAGTTTGGGAGGCGTGTTATAGAATTTCCAACACTGGTGACATGACTGTTTAACACAGATATAGAATGTAGCATTGTCCTTGAAAGAGAACTGAACCAGAGAGGATCTCTCAGTGTTATCAGTCAGCACCCACTGTTATGTGGAAAACAGCTCATCTTAACTGTTCTGACATTGCTGCGGGCCTTATATATTATATTTCCAGTTCCACCCTTTATGGCTCACGGAAGGGAGGGATGAATGCCTATAAAATGATCTTTCTGCTCCAGGTACACACCAGAATTTGAGGAATAATGAAGCTTTGTGTGCATACTGTTTGTATAATGCACTGCCAAAATTAACTTTGGGGCTAATAAGTTTTCAAGTTCAGAAATAATAACATGAGGATAAAGGAAAGAGGAAGATGCGTTTGTTAGAACTTAGGAGAAACGAGAAGTGAAAGTTCAGAGTGAAATTCACCACAGTAACAGTGAGAAATTAGAAAGAGGGACAGGGAAACTTTTGAAGTTATATGTTTGTGGTCAGAAATCCCTTTTTCTAAGATGAAGTGTGAGATGAGTGCTTGAAGACACCCCATCCTTCCTAATTATGTCTCCACCCCTGTAAATATGGGAAGAGAGTTTGTGAAAAAAACAAATTAAGAAACAGCAGCCTTATGTTACTAATTGCAAATCCTATCATGGAGACACCTTGGTGTAGTCACATGATGGATCGTAATGGCATTTCCATTACAAAATGTTTGAATTATTTGAAGTGAATAAGTGAACTGCAATTTTAAGTAGTGCTGCTTTTCTCATTAAAGTAGCCAGATAAGTCAGTATTAGCATAGAGGAAGCTGGAGAGAATAATAACAATAGACATGCTTTTGCTGCTTGTACTAACCTGGACCCTGGCATTGCTCATTCTCGTGATTGCAGCATACTGTTCACTTGTCCCCTCAATGTTAGGAGCTTTAAATAGAAACAATTGCTGTTGGAACCATGTTTGGAAGTTCTTTTAAATTAAAAAAAAAATTCTCACCAATTTCCTTCAATCCTTCCTGTGCTAAAGGCAACTTGTGACTAAAAGCTTGTCCAAATGATCCTTCTATGTATAAAAGCCTAGATGTGATTGTTCTCTAGCAATATACCCATTATACAGATACCACTCATACAGCCAAATCTGATCACGCTCCCATTGGGAATGCTTTTAAAAGTGAAATATCACCTCAAATATCCTACCCAGTAGCACTGATGGGTAGCCCAGTCAGGTGCTGTCATCAGCGAGATAACTTCCTGCGACCTTTAGTCACATAATTCTAGATTGACTGGGTATTCATTAAAAAGAGAGATTTTTAAGTCATTCTTTTGTAAAGAATTATGGGCTATCATGAGAGATTTGAGACTTACTTTATATTAAGTAAAACAAAGTGTAGAGTAGGTAAAATGATTGCATTTTTGAACTGATACAACTCAGGAAGTAACCATGGACTGTCCTTGGCAGAAAAGATAAGCTCATGAAATTGGTCATTTAATTATTTTTTGATGAAAATAATTATGGCCTTGTCTCGTCACATGTTGCATCTCTATGACTCCAACAAAATTACAACTATATTTGCATTCAGAATTATCTAAGATTAGTACTCCATTCAGACAAAATTCATAAGCGCAGTCGTGTGCTGAAGTAGAGAAATTTGAAATGAATAAGGTAGATTAGATAGAATGGTGAGTGATATTTCGTTGGCACCAATGCTTAGGAAATGTGGGAAGAGAAGAACTCTGAATGAGTTATTCAGGTCCTGGAAAAAAAGACTTAAAGACAACATTCTGAATCTTTGCAATTTGTGATAAATTCTATGAACCAGTGACAAAATTCACCATTAGTTAATGAGTTTGTATCAGTATTTATCCTCTGGACAACTACTGGTCCTCATCCCTAATGCTTGCCCTTTTACCTTGAAACATCTATCCTTTTACCTTGAAACATCTTTCTATCCTCTTCATAAAAGGTTAAATTTCTTGGGGTCACCTTTAGCAGATTTTCGTTCAATCACCACAAGTTATGGCTTTCACCACCACCAATATCAATTATGTGACTAAATACTAATAAGTAGATACCAATGCACTGATGACATTCACCCCATGGTCTCTGCTTCATTCACTTAAGTTACTAATTCTGGAAGGACACATCACAGTCTTAGTACTCTATTGTATTTTCTTGCTGTCTTAAGTAAATTACTTTTAACCTTATATTCTCTCATTCTGGACACTTGAATCATTGGATACAACTGCTGCTAATATTTGCTCTTAATTCTTGATAATTTTAAACACTCAAAATTCCTCACTCTAATAAAAAAATCTCAACTTTTGCTTTGATGTTGCCTCACTCCACACAGCACCAGTTATCCTGTGCTGATTTCATTGTATTGCCTCTATCTGTTTGGCTATTTTGGAATTAAAATTCTGCACCAACACTCTTACCTGGTCTTATTTCGCTTATACAGTGGTACACTACTGATTTCCACTTTGCATTTTTATAATAGAGAGAATCTGTTAAGGTATCTATGGACCACTATGTACTATAGATCACTATTTACACAAGATCGAAGACATCTCAGGTGTTGTTTGATATTTTGTTACATAGTGATTTAGTACCTGACAGATAATGAACCAGATTTTCAAATGACCACAGAGATGGGGCTGGAAACAACTGACTAAAACAGCCAGAGGACATCTGGCTCAGGAGCATTTTCAAGGAGGCAAGGAAGACACAGGAATAACATCTCTGCAATCCATGCAGTGAGCAGCTAAGTGAATCACTTAAGAGATCAAGTAAGGCCTCACTTACACCAACTAGAATTTTCCAGTCAAAAGGTAAGCACCTCCATGGTGGACAAAACATAGCCAGTTAAAGGAGGTGACTTAGTAGCAAAGCAGAGGGAAGACACAATGGCAAGTGATTTAGCACTGCTGCATCACAATGCCAGGGACCCAAACACAATTCCTATGTGGAGTCTGCATGTTCTTCCTACGTCTGCATGGGTTTCTTCCGGGTGATTTGGTTTGCTCCCACAATCAAAAAGACATGCTGACTAGGTGCATTGGTAATGCTAACTTCTCCATCAACGTGTCCAAACAGGCACTGGAATGTAACGACTAGGGGATTTTCACGGTATTTTCATATATTCACGTCACAAGTAGACTTATATAAACTTAAAAAAGCTCCTTTAAAAATCAAAGAACGAAATAGCACAGGAAACAGGCCCTTCAGCCCAACGAGCCCACACCGCCACCCCGATGCTCCCACTTCTACCCACAATCCCTTTTCAGGAAATGAATTTAAAGTTGCAATCATCTGAGAGAGACATTTTTCTCCGAATCTCTAAGTTTAACATGCAGTCTCTTATTTTTAAAGTGACCCTTAGTTCTACATTCACCCACAATTTATCCTCTCCACATTCACCCTGTCAGCACCCTTCAGGATCTTAAAAGATTTCAATTAAGTTAGCTCTGTTACTCGTCTACACTCCAGTGAATAAGTCTTGCCTATTCAACGCCTCCTCATAAGACAACCTGCCATCTAGTAAACTTTCTCTGAACTGCTTCCAGTGCATGTACATCCCTGTTTAAGTAAGGAGAGTGATACTGTTCATTGCTCCAGATGTGGCCACTCCACTACCCTGCATGACAGAAGTATAACCTCTACTCTTACGTTCAATTCAATTTGCAATAAATGATAGCATTCTACTATCTTAATACATGCTGTGCTTGTATACTATTCTCGTGATTCATGCACGAGGATACCCAGATCCCTCTGAATCTCAGAGCTCTACAATCTCTCCCAATTTAGATAATATGCCTTTTTTTAATTCTCTCTGCTAAAATGGACAATTCATATTTCCCCACGTTTAATTAGCCAGATGTCTGCCCACTTGCTTAATCTTTCCCTGTCCCCTTGTAGACTCATTATATTTTCTTAATTTACTTTTCTACCCATCTTTGTGTCATCAGCAAATTTAGCAATAATATGTCCGGTTCCTTCATCTAAGTCATGTGTACAATTTATCAAGTATTGAGGTGGCACAAGAGGTGTAAAGAGCAGTTTAAGGCCTACCATATTCTGGGCTTTATTAATAGGGGCATGCAATACAAGAGCAAGGAGGGTACGTTGAACTGATACAGGACACTAATTGGATGTCGGCTGGAGTATGATGTACAGTACTGGGTGCAGAAGAGATTCACAAGAATAGTTCCAGTGATGAGAAACTTAAGTTACAAAAGTAGATTGGAGATAAGAAGGCTCAGAGGCTGTTATGTATTAACTGGGAATTAAAACAGAGGAAAATAATGAGGTGCCATACTTGTGGGTTTATTTAGGAGCTGTTGCTTCTTCTAAGTCCAAAATGGAAGAGCCTTAAAAGCCCATGAATCCTTCTGCTTATGTCATTACAGATATCATGATGTTATACAAGCAGAGATGCAGCCATTTAAAATAGTATCCCTTGTTCTTTAAG
This sequence comes from Sphyrna mokarran, assembly GCA_024679065.1. Taxonomy (NCBI): domain Eukaryota; kingdom Metazoa; phylum Chordata; class Chondrichthyes; order Carcharhiniformes; family Carcharhinidae; genus Sphyrna; species Sphyrna mokarran. The sequence continues at coordinate 101,609,645 of JAGIQG010000009.1, forward strand.
AAAAGTTGTCATATGGGGACTAAAGGAGTAGGAGGTGATTCTCCCAGACCACTTTGTTGCAAAAGATGCACAGTAGGCCAGGAGATTCAAATGGAGGCCGTTTAGTGGGCTTCCCACTGGGCACCACAGCTCCATACCAGAAATCGGTGTAAAGCTGCATAAGTTATTTAAATGCACATTCCAATACAATTTGCACATCATTAGTGTACCCAGGGTTGAAGTTTCTGACAGCCTCTACCCCCCTCTCCTCTCGCCAGGAGTGTTTGACTCCAGCAGGGTTTACAATAGCTCCCCACTTGTGGGGAACTGGTGGCCAACCTCACGAGAGTAAGGGGGGGGTGGGGGGGCATTGAGGCTCCCAGAGGATCGGGGCAAGGGTGTTGCCTGCCATACATTGACAATTTTAGCCCCCAGCACTGCCGAAGGAGCAAAGTGACAACACCCAGGGGGCACCTTGGTACTACTCACTAGGATCAGGCATTACCTGATAGGTGGGGCCTAATGGGTATGGGGCCTAAGGGAGAAAATTAATGGGGGTCAGCACCCACTGTTGCTCTACAATATGGTCGTGTTTTTGCTAGGATAACGGCAGGTACTCATTTTTCATTAGTTATGTATCTTATTACTAATACTCATTCTCTGCATAAATACTTTTTTTTAAAGAAATCTCTTTCCTCCTAGCAATCTGCGCTTTATATTGTTGTTCAACAATCTCTGAAGTATCAGGTAATATAAAAAAGGTCAAATTTTGTTCTTAGCTTTCTTTTTAAAAGCAATATCGCTGATAAACTTTTTATTGGATGTACAATGTCCCTGTGTGATATCACAGAGTTATTTATTTGTCTTGACAATGCACCCTGCTTGTTTGATGCCTTGATTTTTTTTTGTGACTATGAGTTGTTCAGCCAACTACTTTGTAGGTGAATGGACAGAGCCAACTTGATTTGTTGTACATCATTTCCTTTCATGGAGCTCTTGAACTCATCGGAAGTGACCAATGTCCCATTGTCACTTACTAATTTGCTCAGGTCGACCAAATCTAGCAAATATTTCATTCAGTTTTTCAATGGTCTCTTCTGCTGTTATGGATTTCATGACCATTGCTTCCAGCAGTTTAGAACGTGCATCTACAGTATTAGGAACATATGTCCCTCACTGGACCAGTATAAGCTATGTATTCTCGCTGCCATGATTATTTTGGCCATTTGCATAGATGTAAGTGTTCTGGCAATGGAACATTTCTTAGTTTTGTACAGGGCTGCCACTGCCCCACTTCCTCTTCAATTTGTGCATTTATTCCTGGTCACCAAAAATGTCAGTTACTTCATTCTCAGTATGTAGCTCTTCAAGGGTTCTTCCACGCAAGCAAGAAAGAATAATCACTCAGATTCCCTACAATAAAACTCTGCTGTAGACTGTCTTTTTGTGATGCAAGCCTTGGGGGTCTACAGTTTCCACCAGAATATTTCTGTTATTGTTTCTTTTAGGACCGTATCCAAAACATTCCCCATTACTGGATCACTTCTTGTGTTTCACTGAACTTCAATTGAAGTCACAAGTATACTATCCACTTGTGTGCAATATAGAACGTTAACAAAAGTTTGTTCAGGTTCTTGCTTGATTTGTAATGGCAATCTAGGCAAAGTATCAGCATTTGTAGGTTGCTCTGATTTACAATATTTAATATCGTAAGTGTTTGATGATAACATTAAAGACCATTTCTGCAATCTACCAGCTGCTAAAGAAGGAATATCTTAATATAGCCTGAAGATTGTTCTTGGAGTCAGTGATCTGTCAAAAGTGTAAAATGACAGCATAAAAGATAGAGATAAGATCTTCTTGTTGTGAACATGATACTTAAAGCTTCTTTTTCCAGCTGAGCATAATCTATTTCCACACTAAGAGTTTGTGAAACGAAAGCCATTGGTTGCCTTTCACTTGAGAGCATGATGTGATTGAAGTGGACCAGTTGCTGTTACTTCTTTAAGGCTTCTTTTACATTTTTGTACATTATTACACAATCCTTTAACAGTTTGACACATGGCGAAGTATGCAGTAACTTCAAAGCATTGCTAAATTGGGAACAAATTTACATAATTTATCAATCCTAAAAAGAAACAGTTGTGCCATACTCTGAGGAAATGGTGCTTCTAAAATTGCTATCATCTTTTCAGTTCCTTATGTGAGCCACCTTTATCAATGATGTGACCCAAGTAGTTTATGGATATATTGAAAAAGTCACAATTTTCCTTTTTGACCTGCAGATTATGCTTTGCAGACATTGCAACGTGGCTTCCAATTTCTTCATGTGCTGTTTTTGAAATTGTGATGAGAATATCATCTACATAATATTGCATACCATTTAGCCCACCCAGAATTTGACGCATGGGCCTCTGGAATAGAGCAGGTGCAAATGTTATCCCAAATGACAGTCTCCATTATTGAAACAGACCTTTTTGTCTCAGTAGTGACTAATGGTGCGAACTTGCAGTCACATTGATTTGTCAGTAAGCTGTTGGTAGATCTCTTCTTACTGAATTTCCAGATTTCAGATCATCTAGTGAATAACACTTTAATCAGCAGTAGTGGATATTGATCAGCACACAAAACCATGTTAATCATTATGTTGAAATCGCCACAAATCCTTACTGAGCCATCAGGTTTTAGTACAGGCCCAATCACTTGTAGTAACTGGTTCAATGACTCCTGTTTTGAATAGTTTTTTTTTTAGTTTATCTTCAACTTTGGTCTGATGGTATATGGTACCATTTTGGCATACTGTTTGGCTCAATTTTAAGTTGGACTTGAACTCCTGTCTTTGATTGCAATGAGTTTTCAAACATTATTTTGTACTTTTCTAGAAGTTGCTGTAGGTCAGTCTTATTATCAACTAGTTGATTTACAGATCCAGAATAAAACAGAAAAGTTCCTGTGGACCATGTGGACTCTGCTGTTTGTACATTCAGTTCTATTTTTATGCTAATGTATCTTTTTACTAGTGTGACTTTTCTGTATATGTGTATGTACATATGTATATACAACATATGTGTCTTTTGGATAACATTTGATGCTTTAAATAGCAAATGCTTTAACTTCTGATTATATGCTGTCTCAGCTATTGGTGATACTGCAGCTTCAGTATTCACTTTCATTTTGACTAGTTTAGCCAACATTGGGAATACCCAAAAATGTTGTCAGTCATCGTTGACAAAATCCTAATGTCAACTCTTAAATTTGTCTTAGCACATTATCTTCTAAGGTATCTGTATTTTTGCCTCTCATTGATTTGTGCATACCTCAATCTATTCTTTTTTCATATACGTTAGTGGTGTAGAGGATTTTGCTGCGTTCAGCACGTTTTGACAATATGGTCCTTTTCACACAATTCTTGCACTTTTCCTTACTCCAGCATTCCCCTAATAAGTTTCCAACTTGTGCACATCAGTTACATGCTTGTACTTTTGCAGATTTATTTCTAGTGGTGTCCATTTTGTGGATCTTCGTCGCAACTCTTAACTGTGAAGCCTCTTTAGCAGACAGCTCCATAAACACTGCAATGTCTACTGCTGATTTAAAAGTCAATGTTCTTTCAGTGAGTAGATTTCTTTGAATAGCTTCATTCCAGATTCCATATACCAGTGGCATGGTGGTTAGCACTGCTATGCTGCCTCATAGTATCAGGGACCTAGGTTGACTGTGTAGAGTTGCATATTTTCCCTCTTTCTGCCTGGGTTTCCTTTGGGTGCTCCGGTTTCCTCCCACATTCCAAAGATGTGCGTGTCAGGTTGCTTGGCCATGCTAAGTTGCCCTTTAAAGTCAGGGGGTTTAGCAGGGTAAATACATGGGGTTACAAGAATAAAGCCTAGGTGAAATTGTTGTTGATGAAAGTTCAATGGGCACTGTAGGTATTCTATCATGAGAGTATCAAGCATTGCATCAAGTTTGCAGTGTTTAAGCTAGGCTTTGTAATGACTCCACAAACTGTCAAATGCTTTCACCTTCTGCATTAATGAGTGATTTTGGCAAGGAATATCCTTGTAAAACCTCCATCAATACTTGTAGTTTTTGAGTCCTGGCTCTGCTGGATGGATGATATTTTATAGTGATGTAAAAGTTCTATGTACTACCAAACTGAAAAATGTTTAGGCCATCTGATACTTGATTTGCTTGGAAATAATATTGGAATTTTTCTTCATATGAGTTCCAAGTCTCATTATTGATCAAACACATCCATGCTGCTAACTTTACTGCAATTTTTGATTACCAGCTACCAGATTTTTATTTTTGCGCAGTTTCCTTCTCTTCCTTATACAATGCAAGAGATCACTCTAGCTATCACATAGGAGATTTACTCTAGCTGTTCAAAATTTAAGGGGGCTGGACAGAGTAGAAAGGGAGAAACTATTCCCACTCGTAAAAGGATCATAAATAGGAAGGCACAAATTAAAGTAATTTCCAAAAGCTGAACCTATGATATGAGAAGAAACCTTTTCACACAGTGAATCATTTGAGTCTGGAATACTCTACCTGGAAGCATAGTGGAGGCAGGTTCAATCAATGCATTCAAGAGGACATTAGATAGAAACAATGTGCAAGGATACAAAGGAAAAGGCAGGACAATTGCATCAGTCATCATATTCATTTGCAGAGGTCATCCAGGCACAGTTAGCCTAATAGCCTCCTTCTGCACCACAACAATTCTGTGACACACTCCAGCAATACCTCACCAAAAAGAATCAGGTGGTAATTAAAACCAGAGATCCAATTATGAATGAATGCTGTGATCCAATTGCAGTCATCCCTTTCTGGATCACCGGATCCTGGGAATGAATGCCTTGTTCCCAGACTCCATCAGCCATTGTGCATTTTGGGGATTGTCTGATTGACTGATGAAAGTTATCAGTAATGTATTCCACAGAGGCTCAAGGTTGCTGAGGAAGCCAGGCCACAGGTGAGTAATGGCAAGGATGGGAATGCAAGGTGGGCCTCAAAACCCTGGTTAGACCCCACTTGGAGTTCCGTGAGCAAATCTAGACACCACACCTTAGGAAGAATATATTGGTTTTGGAGGGAGTACAATGCAGTTTTATAGGAATGATATCTGAACTTCAGGGATTAAATTATGAGAAGAAATTATACAAATTGGGACTTATGTGCTGTAAGACACAAGGCTGTGGGCTGGATGCAGGAAGGTGGGATCAGAAAGGCCACCTGGGTGTCTTTGGGTTGGCATGGACAAGATGAATGGTCTCCTTCTGTGTTGTAACTATTATATGGTCCTATATTTTTCTCCAGTATTTAGAGGTTTGAGGGCTAATTTGATTGGGTTTTAAGATATTAATAGGAAAAGACAGGATAGGTAAAAATAAACTATTCCCTTTGGTTGGGACTCAGGACATATAGTCTAAAAATTAGGCCAGATCATTCAGGAGAGATGTTAGGAAGTGGTTCTACACACGAAGGGTGGTAAAAGTTTGAAACCCTCTTCAAGAAATAAAAGTTGATGCTAAATCGGGTGTTAATTTTAAATCTGAGATGGACAATTTTTTGTTAAGAAAAAGTATTCATGATATGGGCCAAAGGCAGGTGTATTAAATGGTGGAATAGGTTTGAATGGCTCATTCTTGTTCTGATGTTCACAGAGAATATGGTTCAGCAGCAAAGGCACTTTTCACCATTATATATTTCTCAGTGCTATATCGCTCAATCAGGCACTGACTCTGGGAACCCAAAAGCAAGCTTTCATCCTGCGAACTCAAAGGCAAGGTTTGCTTTCCGGCATCTTGATATGGCAAGATCCTAACCGCCACTGCCATTGAGTAAATCCTGATGGTGTTGTTGAAGTGGACATTAATTGCCCACTTAAGGGCCTCAGTTACAGTATAACAGAAAGACCATCCACAAGCTTCTGCCTCAATGAATTCTGTCCCTTTGGGGGCAAAGGCAGGAAGGCAGTAGGATCTTCAACTACCCAATTAAATCCTTCACCTCCCAGGTTCCAAAGTTGCCTTGAGTGGATTAGGTTTGGAGAGAGTTATTAAATTATACCTTGTTTTCCCAACTTAGCAGTTATTAAATGCTGAAATTATGACCTAGGAAGATGAACAATCAAGAGTACCTGCCTTCATTGGGCTTCGACTGTTTCTTCCTCACAAAGATTGCGGCAGTCAGGATGACAATCAATATGGTAACCACAGCAACTGCTATGCCAATGTGAAGCTGAGTTTTGTTTTGAAAGTTGTGATCTGAAAAGAGAATATTTTCACTATGACTCTGTTCCTTTATTGACACACAGGAATTTAAATAAACATACTTCAAAAAAATCTTGGAAATGAGAATGGCTGAAGAAGCATCAAGGTCCCAGGTTAGGGTTTGAAATTTTCAATTCAATTGACACATATTAATGTCCAGTGTTATTGTTAAACTTGATTATGGAATGGTTACACCACTGGAGACAATTGACCCAGCATGTCCATGCTGATTCTCTACAAGAGCAACCCAACTGGTGTCATTCCCCCAGAGTTCTGAATTTTATTATCTTCAGATAATCATCCAATGCCCTTTCAAAAGCCACAATTGAATCTGTTTCCAGTGTACTGTCAATACTGTTCAATCCTAACCACTTGCTGCCTCTTGCCTGATAATGAATGACCCTTTTGCTTTAATTCCAAACTCTAAGATTAAGTGTCTTTTAGACAAAATGGTAATGAATAGGGGATCATTGATAATTGCAATGGATAGTGATTCCTATTCAATGATTCAATTAATCTCTTGTCCTCTGCTTGCTTTTCAACACTGTGATTTTTCTAATTAAACCCAGAGCTTTCTAATCCTGAACAACGTTTTACTTATAACTCCAAAACTTTCTTTCCGTCATCGATGGAGACAGGAGAAGTTCCAGAGGATTGGGGGATTACGGATGTGGTTCCTATATTCAAGAAAGGGAACAGGGATAACCCAGGAAATTACTGACCTGCGAGTTGGACCTCAATGGTTGGCAAGTTGATGGAGAAGATACCGAGGGACAGGATTTATGAACATTTAGAAAAGTTTAATATGATCAAAAGTAGTCAGCACAGCTTTGTCAAGGGCAGGTCGTGGCTTACAAGACTGGTTGAATTCTTTGAAAGTGTGACTAAACACATTGACGAAGGAAGAGCGGTAGATGTGGTTTATGTGGACTTCAGCAAGGTGTTTGATAAGGTACCCCAAGCAAGACTTCTTGAAAAAGTAAGAGGCTATGGGATCCAAGGGACCGATGCCTTGTGCATCCAGAACTGGCTTGCCTGCAGAAGGCAGTGTGTGGTTGTGAATGGGTTTTTTCCTGCATGGATGTCGGTCACCAGTGGAGTGCCCCAGGGATCTGTTCGGGGATCTTTGCTGGTCATCATTTTCGTAAATGACCTGGATGAGGAAGTGGAGGGATGGATTGGTAAGTTTGCCAACGACATGAAGGATGGTGGTGTTGGGGATAGTCTGGAGGGATGTCAGAAGTTGCAGCGAGACAGATAGGATGCAAGACTGGACGGAGAAGTGGCAGATGGACTTCAACACGGATAAATGTGTAGTGGTCCATTTTTGTAGGTCCAATGGGATGAAGGAGTATAAAATCAAGACTTTTAGCAGTGTAGAGGATCAGAAGGACCTTGGAGTCTGGATCCATAGGACTCAATCAGCCTCGCAGGTGGAGGAGGTAGTCAAGAATGGTGTACTAGCCTTCATTAATTGAGGGATTGAGCTTATGAGTCAAGAAATAATGTTGCAACTTTACAACACTTTTGTCAGACCCCACTTGGGAGTACTGTGTGCAGTTCTGGTCGCCTTGCTACAAAAAGGATGTGGAAGCTATTGAAAGAGCGCAGAGGAGATTTACAAGGATGTTGCCTGGATTGGGTGGCATGCCTTATGTGGCTAGGTTGAGGGAGCTAGTCTTTTCTCCCTGGAGAGACGAAGAATAAGAGGTAATCGGATAGAGGTTTATAAGATGTTGGGAGGTACAGATAGGGTGGATTCTCAGAGGCTATTTCCCAGGGCTGAAATGGTCGCTATGAGAGGACCCAGGTTTAAGGTGCTGGGATTAGGTACAGAGGAGATGTTGGGGTAAGTTTTTCACACAGAGGGTGGTGAGTGAGTGGAATTGGCTGCTGGCGATGATGATGGAGACGAACTCGTTGGGGTCTTTTAAGAGATTTCTGGATGCGTACAAGGGATTTAATGGGATTGAGGGTTATAGATAGGCCCGGTAGGTAGGGATACAATTGGTGCACCTTGTGAGCCGAAGGGCCTGTTTGTGCTGTAGTGTTCTATGTTCTTGCAATCAATTTCATAAGTGATTTTGTGCAACGTGGGAAGAAGGAAAAACCCCAAATCTGAAGGCTGAACACATGACAGACTAGTTATGGTTATTTATGACTCAACCTTTGCATTCTGGCCAGGGCAAAGATAAAGCCACTAATTTTAAAACAAGAACTATAGGGAGTTAGATGAGTGCACTATGGTGATAACTTACTTGGTAACTTGTGGCCTTGTGACAAATTTCCATTTCTAGCTTATTGAGTTTGGCTGAAGAATAACTCCAATCTTTCGAAGGCTTGACCTGATAAGTGATAATTAAAATTTGTGCCTTCCAAGTCTCAGTCAAGACCATCTTCAGCAATCAAGAATTTAACCACTCCCTTTGAGATTTAATGCCAGTATTATCACTGAATTTCCCCACCATCGGAGTGGAAATGGGGTTACCATTAAGAAGAGACAGACCTGGATTTGCTATATGAATTTTGTGGCTACAAGAGCAGGTCAGAGGCTGGAAATTCTGTAGCAAATAACTCATTCTAAAAGGGTGTCCACTACATGCAGGACACTTGTCAGGAATGTGATGAAATATTCTCCATTTGCTTGGACAAGTTTAGTTCCAACAACATTAACCAAGTACTGGTAAATAGAATTAGGTGAGAGTCAGGTTTTCTCACGTGTCAGTACAGACTGGATACACTGAAGGCCTCGGCTACACTGTTTAATTTTATGATTCTAAGAAGTTCAACACCATCCGGGAAAAGGCAACCCATTCACATCCCTCCACACTGACGCAAGGTGGCAACAGCATGCACTATATACAAAAAATGCACTGCAACAATTTCAAGGTTCTTCAAACAGCACTTTTCAAACTCACTATCACATAGAAGGATAAGGGCAGCACATGTATGGGAACTCCATCACCTGCAGCTTTGCAGGGTCATGCCTCCCCCAAACCACATGCCAACCTGACTTCAGCATGTCACAGACTTAAAGTGGTAAATTCCCTCCCTAAGTTTTGCTAATGGTTTACGTAACACCTTATGGACTGCCGTTGTTCAAGACAGTTCAGAATCACCAAGGCAATTAAGAATGGGCAATAAACACTGTCCTAGTCAGCTAACTAATTCCCTCCCCCCAACATTCTATGAAAGATTTTTTTCTTTTAATTGCACTAACTCTTGTAGATATACAATTGTATGGCTGTCAACTCATTTTGATACCAAAGCCATCCAGACAGTGAGAGGTAGTCATACCCTAAACCATCGCATTAGTGACTCGTGGCATTGAGTTAATCTCTGGGTTTTCACTATACCCAGTACAGTAATGGAAAGTAATGTTGATCTCATTTGTTTTCCCAAGGGCAGATTAGGTTAAAATTACACTCGCAATCCTAACACTATCAACAAGCTCTTTGCTTATTTTGGCGATTACCCAATTTTTATACAGATTACATTTTCCAGCAGGACATCCTAGAAAGTGGTGTGGTGAGAAAACCGCCACTTGTTTCCTCCTCCTTAACTCAGCCCACCATCCTGGCATTCTTGCTTGTCTATGCAACTCAATTATACTTTCATTAGAGATATCAAGCTAAACGTATGGGCCAGATCTTCCAATCAGCAGTGATGCTGTTGCATTGCTGCTGCCGGTTGAGATCATTACACATTTGGTGCCCACTTTTAATCAGGATTTTCAAGTCCAGCTAAAACAATAAAATCTTGGTGCAGCAATCAGGAGAAAACTTGGGGGGGGGGGGGGGGGGGGAGAAGGGGAAGGGGGGGGAAAGGAGGGAAGGGGGGGAGGAAGGGGGGGAAGGAAGAGGAGGGGGGGAAGGGGGAAAGGGGGGAAGGGGAAGGGAGGGAGGGAAGGGAGGGGAAGCAGGGGAAGGAAGGGGGGAGGAAGGGAAGGGGGGAAGGGAAGGGGGGAGGGGGGGGAAGGGAGGGGAAGGGAGGAGGGGGGAAGGGGTAAGGAGTGGGGGGGGAGGGGGGGGGGGGAGGGGGGGGAAGGAGGGGGGGGAAGAAGGAGGAGGGGGGGGAAGGAAGGAGGGGGGGGGAAGGAAGGAGGAAGGAAGGAGAGGGGGAAGGGGAAGGGGGGGGGGAGGGAGGGGGGGGGGAGGGGGGAAAAAGAGGGGGAAGGGGGGGGAGGGGGAGGGGTGGGTAAGGGAAGGGGGGAGAGGGGGGGGAAGGGGGGAGGGAAAAAAAAAAAAGAGGAGGGGGGGGAAGGGAGGGGGGAGGGGGGGGGGGAAGGGGGGGGGGAGGGGAGAGGGGGGGGAAGGGGGGAGAGGGAGGGGGGGAAGGGGGGGGGGAGGGAGAGGGGGGGGAGGGGGGGAGGGGGGGAGAGGGAGGGGAGGGAGGAGGGAGGGGGGGAGGAAGGGGGGGAGGGGGAGGGGGAGGAAAAGGGAGGGGAGGGGGAGGGGGGGGGGAAGGGAGGGAGGGAGGGGGGGGCGGAGGGGGGGGAGGAGGGAGGGGGGGAAGGGGGGGGAGGAGCAGGGGGGGGGGAGGGAGGGGGGGGGGGATGGAGGGAGGGGGGGAGGAGGGGGGGGAGGGAGGGAGGGGGGGAAGGGGGGAGGGGAAGGGGGGGGAGGAGGGAGGAAGGGGGGGGAGGAGGAGGGGGGAAGGGGGGAGGAGGGGGAAGGGGGGGAAGGGGGGAGAGGGGGGAAGGAGGGGGGAAGGGGGGGAAGGAGGAGGGGGAGGAAGGGGGGGAAGGGGAAGAGGGGGAAGGGGGAAGGGGGGGGGGGGGGAGGAGTGGGGGGGAGGGGGAAAGGGAAGGGAAGGAGGGAAAGGGAGGGGAAGGGAGGGAAGGGAAGGGAGGGAAGGGGAAGGAGGACAATCCCTTTTTTACAACGTTATTGATCATACTTCCATAAGTATTTTAAAGTCTTGTGTACTCAATCAGTGTATCACAGAATGGGAATGGATCATTGGGCTTGGATTGGGAGGATGGGTGACTTGTGTCAGATCACAGTGTTGCTTGGGTCGGGGTGGGTTAAGTTTTACTGTTAGTCACTTGAATTACACTAGAGATTAAACAGTCTATAACTTCTCGGATAAGTAACGTATTTGTTGTCCAAGACATCAATGCAGCCTAATGTTACAGGCAATTCAAATCAACCCATCAAAAGTTTAAACTTCCCAGGCAATGATGGCTCCTCTTTGCTTGTCAAGACCTCCTAGTGTCCTGTTTCTTTCTAGCAAATTGAGTAGAGTATTAGGCATGGTAGTAGTGCAGCCTTACATAGCGTCCCATCATTTTATCATTGCCATTAAGTTTAAGTAAATCCACCTCCCAAAGTTAAATGGAAAGAGCAAAATAATATTCATATCAGACTCCAAATACGTCCATGCAAGCAACAGCCCAGACACAATACCGGCACAGTGCCTGTGCCCACGAAACTGTTCCTAGCAAGAGTGAATGTTAGTAGAAGGGCAGAAAACTGAAGGGAAAATATACATTTCATTAGTTCTGGAAACTCAGTGTCAATTAAAGAGAGAGCACCAACCTTTCCCAACGTTACATGGTTCTGCGACATCAATGCTCCCGGTCTCCTCACTAACCGGGTTCTTCACCGTGCAGTTATAAATTGTCTTGGCCTCATGTAGATCTAGAGACATTTCCAGTGTCGTTCCATTGTCAATCACACTGTGTAACCCACCAGTTGTTATCTCCTCTGATCCTCTCCACCAGCTGTATTTCAGGTTACTGTTGTTTTCCACTGAACAGCTCAGGCTAACATTACAGACCCCATTAGAGGAGACATCTTTTATCTGTATGTTTAGATTTGATACACGTTCTATTCAAAGAAAAGCATAAGTAGATTTAATGATGCAACAAAATTTAGAAGTTAGGACATTGGAGAATGTGTTTGTCAGTCATGATTTAAAGAAATTTACTTGATCACTTTAGTGACTCAGAAGGATATCCTTTGTTGGCCTAATTTCTAATGCCTTTCAATAATTATGAAAGGCAAATTCAATTGACCATCTTTTCCCTCCAATAGAAAGGGGAGATTGATGCTACTGATTCTCAGCTGGGAGCTTTGTGATCAATAGCTGGGAGGCGCTGCTTTGGACAAACAGAGGACTCAGATGCAGCAGCAACTCACCTGCTTCAAAAGATCTTATATATTACTGAGTCAAAAATCTTGGAACCCTAACCCAGCAGCACTGTGCTAATATCCTCACTGCAAGAGAATGCAGTCAGGAACAACATACACCATCATCTTTATAAGGACCACTATGGATAGACAACAAATCAAGAATGAATTTAAAGTATTGTCAGTGTATGTTGTTTTATGCTATGTCATACCTTCTTGGTGCCTAGCTGTGTAGGTTCACACTGTTTCTTCACCATAACAATAATGATTTGCACGTGTTTTGCACCTTTAATATATAATAAATGCCCTGTTGGACTTCAGTGGAATATTACCAAAAAACTGATTAGTTTACATAAGGAGACTTTATAACAGATGACCAAAAAACTTAGTTAAAGTGAATCTGATAGCATAGTGTTTAATTACTGGACTAGTAACCCAAAAGCCTGGGCCAGAGAACCAGTGATGTGAGGATGTCAGAGTGGAGCCATGGGCAGGATGAGGATGTGAGCTTAATATAAATAGGCCTTATGGAAATGTGAGGCTGTTTGTTTGAGGGGGCAGCAATATCCACTTGAAGTGGCAATGTGAAAGAATCAATGGGAATGTGAAAGTCTCTTGTGTGTTGAGTTGGCATCCAGCACCTCCCAAACTGGAGGGCGAGGTTGGTGAATATGCAGCCAGCATGAGTGTAAAAAATATTGTGGCACACCTCAACTGCTTCCAGCAAGCAGTCCAAGGAGTTGTCAGAGAAGTTGAGGGCAGCTGTCTTTTTTCATTTTGGAGCTATCTCCTCACTGTGCATCAGTCCTGGTGTAAGCAATTACACTAAGTATGGTAGACAGGGCATGTTAGCAATGAACAATGTGTGTTGAGTGAATTGGAGGCAATTCTGGCATTTTTCCCCATGGATGAACATTTAATAAACTCCAAAAGACCTGGGGCAAAACTCTGCCTTTGCGGCTGGTGGACAACTTGCCTTTTTTTTTAAACCCACTGTGGTATTTGATGTGTAAATTGGAAAATGCCTCTCTATGTACATTATATATATTTTTTTAAATTACATGGGAAAAATATGCCTGGAAGGACAGTAGAAAGACTTGAGTTTTGGTTGTAAGGGATAGGGTTGAGGAAATCATCATGTCAGTTCTGCAACTGCTTTTTTTAAGATGGGAAACATCATGCAAAAAGCAGGTATCCTCTTTAAAAAAGGTAAGATTGGTCAGCTAATGTTGTCTCACACTACAAACCAGCTAGTTCCATGTTGGTCAGGACAAAAGTATGCTTTCATGAGGATGGGCACCAAACTAGAAAATGTGGAATAATTGAACATTTCCAACAGCAATTTTTAAAAAAAAAAAATCCCTATCTGCAGTATTTGTAGAATGGCAGCTGGATGCTGGTTATGATATTTCTGATCTCTCACAGCTTCTCTCATTAGCCTTTGGATAATGTAAATTGGTGCCTGTTCTTTTATGCCAATGCGCCCATTTCCAAGATTTGGAATGGAGTTACTTTTGGCTAGCAGGTCTTCAGGAAATCCATTCTTTTTGGGCAGCATGGTGGCACAGTGATTAGCACTGCTACCTCACAATGCCAGGAACCCAGGTTCAATTCCTGGTTTGGGTCACTGTCTGTGCCAAGTCCACATGTTCTCCCCGGGTGCTCCAGTTTCTTCGCAAGTTCTAAGTAAGTGCTCATTAGGTGCATTGGCCATGCTAAATTCTCCCTCTGTAATCGAACAAATGCCTGAGTGTGGCAACCAGGGGATTTTCACAGTAATTTCATTGCAGTGTTAATATAAGCCTCCTTGTGACACTAATAATTAAACTTTAAAAATAAATTAAAATATAAAGCAATTGTACAACTAGCCTCAGTCTCCCTTCCCTCAGGTTTACAGTTGCCCTTTACATGCACACAGGATATTAATGACACTTGTTGACATCTTTCCATAAATGTGAGGATAAAAATTGCTTTCAAGTGATATTATAATATACATGCATGCACATCAAAAGTCAGAATTTAAAAGAATATTTCCCTAGTTATGACAGAAACACAAAAATGGGTGAATTGGTGAGCATTTGTGTAAGGAATCAGTGTGATTCTCGTTAAGTTTTAAATAAATACAGGTTTCTTTACCAATAGGTATGCCAGCCTGTCTAATTTTTCAATGTTCACTTTACCCATGTGATCCAGGGTAATTGGGCTCAGATCCAGGAATATGTCCTTAATGACACTTAAGTACATAAAGGTTGTTAGATCAGAGATGTAACCCAATAATTAAAATGAGATTACCATAAACTCTCAGTTCTGTAATTTCTTCATAAACACCTTGTTCTGATCTTGCATTAACTTCATAGAAGCCTTGGTCACTTTTCATCAGGGTCTGTATTTCCAAACTGAAGTCTGTGAGGTTTAAGTTGATTCTCTGTCCAAACTCATTGGTACAGTCTGCTGGGTTGTTTTGGGTTTTCATACATATTTGAATCTTTGTCCCAATCGATGAATTTCTGAAGTCCCAAGTAACTATTGAAGGATCCACCCATGGTAAATGTACTGATAATATTAGAGATTGTCCCAGAGTCCCATTCACCAGACGCAAAATGGAATTCCCATCCACCTGTCCCAGACCTGGAACGGAAACAGAAAGACATGCCATGAGAGTGTTTTCAGTTCTGGTTTGTTTGGACCTGACTTTCTACTCTGTCCTCCATTGTTGTGGTTCCTGAACTGAAATATGTTACAGAGTTTGTGCAAGCACTGATATAGCATTAGTTAGAATGCCATGGCTCTTAAACTTCAGTTGGAGAGTTTCACTTATAATCCTTGTACCTGAATTGTTGCCTCATAGCAAAATATAAACAGAGAAAATGAAAGAAAAATTTGCAATTATAGTGTGTCTTTCAATCTCTCAAAGCACTTGACAGCCTTAAGATATAGTCACCATTGTAATGTAAGAAATACAAGAGACAGTTTTCATAGAGAGATGACGACCAAATATCATTTTTTAATTATGTTAATTGAAGTATAAATATAGAGCAACACATATTTTAACTATTTTCAAAATAGTGTTGACATCTTTTACATATAGCCAAAAAGGCAGGGAGGGTTTTACTCTATTTTCCCATTGGAAAGACTGCAGGTGCAGTCTTTCCTGCCATTCATATCACACTTCCATTGCAGTATTGTGGAGAATTTGGCAGCCAGCCAAATCCCTGTTCACTGTGACAGGATGGGAAAATCCCATAGCTGTGAATGTAGTAAGATTGCAGCCTGCACCTCAGGCAGTGAAGCATGTCACCAGTACTGCACTGGAATATCAGCCTGGATTTGTGTTCAGTAGTCTGGGAAAAATCTAAAACCAGCACTTTTAGATACAACAATGTTACCACCTAACCATAATGGATTAAAATGACGTAAATACATGAGTAAGTGTTATTTTGGGTGAGAAAAGTGATGTGATTCACGTGACATGTCTGGCATGAATCAATCGCGATTTTCCCAAACTACTATTTTTTAGGAAAGGAATGAGATTTCTACCAGTTCCAAGGGGGAGGGTGCCTAAATTCACCAGCAAGCTCGGCTTCACAAGAGATTGTGTGCCATTTTTAAATGCTAGTTTCATATCATAGTATAATTGATGACCCCCCCCCCCCAACCCCACTGAAGACATGTTTCCCCAAACCCCTCCCCCAAAGATCCTCCTTCATGACTCCCATTCATGATCTCATGCCCCTCTGCTCTACTCCCTTGGCAGTGCCACACACTGACAGTTTCCACTTGGCACTGCCAGGATACCAGATGGCACTGCCCAGCCATGTGCCCGCTCATGCAAGGGCTTCAGTGGCCTTTCAGCCTCCCCCACTCCCAGTATGGCCTAGTCTCTATTTGTGGAGACCAATAACGATTCTTGTCATTTACTTCCCACTGCTCGAGGATTGAAAAATCGTGGGAGATTCTGGCCTTAAACTATTTATTTAAATATACTTCAATCAGATTGCATCCTGAGGGATGCATGAGAATATTCCAACAAGGTTTTACATTGGAACTGAACATGCTTTATCTGTCACCTGCAATCTTTTCTAGCCCTGCTTCATTCTAATGTGATCTTCATCGGCCACGACATGGCAGCAAAATCGTGACTATTTTTTTCTTTTATAAGTTTTACAGGAAGGCATTTGAACCCCAATTTCAAATTTAGGTTGATTAAAAGCTTAAAGTGTTAAAAAAACATGAATCACGACATAAACTCACTTTCATTTTAAGAGAGGTTGAACAAGAGTGAGGCAATGAACTAGCTCCCAAAAAGTGTTTGACAATTTAAATAATTCAGAGCAGTTGGCAACCTTATATTGGTATATAATTTTAAATGCTATCCAGATTGTTCGGGTCTTGACAACTAAAGATTCCCCTTTTACTTACCAACCTCACCATGCCCTAGCGATTGGACAGTCCCCCAAACCATTCCATTCTTCCCCAAGCTATCTCTATGAAGTCTCTAATTTCATGCTAAAGGCTTTCAATTTCAAATCTTACTCCACCTCTGATTGCACCTGCTTCCACACACAATCACTCCACAAACCTGGATTCTGATCCCAAAGGAATGCTCTAACCATTCATCTCTAATGATCTCCAACATGTTTCCCATGTTCCAATTCCTTCAGCCTTCAGCTGTGCCCCTGCCATACTCTAAGACTTCTTCTCTAATACTTATCTCCTCCATCTATTTCCAAGTTTCCCTCCCCACCCCACGCTCTCAGATACATCTCCTTGCAAATCTCGGCCCTCTGGCTGCCACCTGGTACTGAGTTGGTTTGCTCAATAGCCAGCCCAGCCTATAAGTAAGTCTAGCTTTGATTGAGAATTGGAATCTGCCTTCCCTCCCACTTTTCTATCATTCACACATTTGGCCACAATATTCTCAGTTGCTTCCTCCAGATCATTATATAGTGAAGACCTGGGGTCCCAGCACAGACCTATGGTACTCTGCTCGTGACTGTTCTCCTATCTGAGAAACAGCTCCTTATTGCTACTCGCTGCTTCAGAACACTAGTTTTATGCCTCAGTGGCAAGTTTGTAAAGCACCCTACTCTCTTTCACTTGCTGTTTACTAAGAGGAATACAACTAATTACAGGAACAGGAAAAGTGTTAATATAATACTATATTCTCCTGGTTTTCCCACTGCCAACCTAGCCCCATTGTTCTCTTTCCATTTGATTAAAAAAATAGCCCACTGTATCACTCTTAACACCTCACCTCAATCAAAGAATCCATTCATGCCAGCTCTTTAAAGTATTATCAAATTCATACCACTGTCTCTGCCCCTGAACCCATAGATTTTTCTGTTTTGTTCTTAGAGTTCCATTTCTCCTCCATTCACATGGCTGGACATCTCGCTGTGAGATTTAGAATTGAAGGTCAAATGAAGATTTTGTCTGCTGTTTTAAGCATTGGGATGTCGCATGCACAGCTTGGGTAGATTTTCAAATTTCTGCTCCCGTGAAAAACAATTTTGTGGAGAGTTAATGGAAATTAATAGAGTGTAAAGCATGCTGCCAATTTCCCATAGCATATGTTGCACAGAGTCAAACATAACCCCAAAGCATAAGGCCAAAAGCAGCATGAGTAGGCCATTCTGTCCTTTGAGTTTGTTTCACCATTTAGTAAAATCATGGCTGGTCGAACACTGACCAAGTCAATTTTCCTGCCTTCTCTCCGTAATGCTTAATTGCCCTAATGATTAAAAACCTATCGATCTCAGCCTTGAAAGTGCCCAAGAACTCAGACTCCACAGCTTCCTTGGGTTAAGGATTCCAAACATTTGCCACTCCTTGAGAAAATAAATTCTTCCTCAAATCCATCTTTAATGATTAACTCCTTAATCTGAGACTATGCCTCCAGGTCCTATGCGTTTCCATGAATGGAAACATTCTCCCAACAACCTGCCTAACCCCTGAAGGATCTTACTATTTCAGCCTTGTCACTTCTTATTCTTCTGAACTGCAAGAATTATAGGCCTAGCCTGTCCAATTTTTCCTCACGTGATAGTTACTCCATACCCTGGATCATCCTAGTAAATCTGCTCTCGACTGCATCCAATGATGTTATATAGTTCCTTAAATAAGGGGACCAAAACTCTACAGTATTCCAAATGTGACCTCACTAGTATCTTGTACAGTTATAGTAACACCTCTTTACATTTATGTTCTGGCTCCCTTGAAATAAAAACCAGCAATTCATTTGTCTTCCCTATTACTTTCTGCACTTATAGAACATAGAACATTACAGCACAGAACAGGCCCTTCGGCCTTCGATGTTGTGCCGACCAAAATAAAAAGCAATGCCCCTCCAAACTAAACCATTCCCTTCTCTTCCATATACTTATCAATTAACCTCTTAAACGCCACCAAACTTGGCGCATCTACAACAGCTGCAGGCAGGGCATTCCACTCCCTAATCACTCTTTGAGTAAAGAACCTACCTCTGATATCCGTCCTATAACTCATACCCCTTAATTTAAAGCTGTGTCCCCTCGTGCTAGCTTTCTCCATCCTAGGAAAAAGGCTATCACTGTCCACCCTATCTAAACCTCTAATCATCTTATATGCTTCAATAAGATCCCCTCTTAGCCGCCTCCTTTCTAACGAAAACAACCTCAAATCCTTCAACCTCTCTTCATAGGACCTGCCCTCCATACCAGGCAACATCCTGGTAAACCTCCTCTGTACCCTCTCCAATGCCTCCACATCTTTCTTATAATGTGGGGACCAGAACTGCACACAATACTCCAAGTGCGGCCGCACTAGAGTTTTGTACAGTTGCAACATGATGCTGCGGCTCCTAAATTCAATCCCCCTGCCAATAAAAGCTAAGACTCTATATGCCTTCTTAACAACTTTATCCGCTTGACTGCCTACTTTCAGGGATCTATTGACACATACACCAAGATCCTTCTGTTCCTCAACACTATTAAGAGCCCTACCATTAGCCCTATACTCTACACATTTATTGTTCCTGCCAAAGTGCATTACCTCACACTTTTCCACATTAAACTCCATTTGCCACCTCTCGGCCCAGCTCTGCAACTTGTCCAAGTCACTCTGTAAACTATAACACCCCTCTTCACTATCTACCACTCCACCGACTTTAGTGTCATCTGCAAATTTACTAATCCATCCTTCAATACCCTCATCCAGATCATTTATAAAAATTACAAACAGCAGGGGCCCCAAAACAGACCCCTGAGGTACACCACTTGTCACCGAACTCCACGATGAATATCTCCCATCAACCACCACCCTCTGTCTTCTATCTGCCAGCCAATTCCTAATCCAATTAGCTAAATCACCCTCTATTCCACACATCTGCATTTTCTGTAGAAGTCTTCCATGGGCCACCTTATCAAACGCCTTACTAAAGTCCATATATACTACATCAAACGCCTTACCCCCATCCACCTCTCTGGTCACTTTCTCAAAAAACTCAATGAGGTTAGTAAGGCATGACCTACCCTTCACGAAACCATGCTGACTATCCCCAATCAATTCATTTCTCTCTAAATAACTATAAATCCTATCCCTAATAATTCTCTCCAATACCTTGCCCACAACAGAAGTAAGACTCACTGGCCTATAATTCCCTGGAAGGTCTCTCTTCCCCTTCTTAAACAATGGGACCACATTCGCTATCCTCCAGTCCTCCGGAACCACACCCGTAACCAACGAGGACCTGAAGATCAGAGCCAGAGGCTCTGCAATCTCCTCTCTTGCCTCCCAGAGAATCCTAGGGTAAATCCCGTCCGGCCCAGGGGACTTATCCAACTTCAAACCCTCGAGAATTTCTAACACATCCTCCCTATCTACTACAATACTTCCCAATTTGCAACCCTGTACCTCAGTGATCTCCATAGCTACATTTCCAGCACTCTGCGTGAATACCGAAGAGAAATATCTATTCAGTGCCTCACCAATCTCTTCAGGCTCCACGCACAACTTCCCACTGCTGTCTATGACTGGCCCATATGTCAGCTTTCTGACTTTCATGAACAAGAACTCCCAGTTTCATGACAGCTACAGCTTTCTTCATATCTCTTCCATTTAAATAATAATCCAACTTCTCGGTCTTTCTGTCAAAACGAACAATCTTATGTTTTTTCACATTGAATTCCATTTGACAATTTTATGCCAGTCACTTAACCTGTCAATATTTCACTGCTATTTATGTTCTTCACACAATCTGCCTTCCTTCCCATCTTTGAGTCATCCAAATATTTGGCCACAGCATATTCTGTCCCTTCCTCCAAGTCATTAATATATACTGTGAGGAGCTGTGGTCCCAGTACTGATCCCTGTGGCACTCCACTAATTAACTCTTCTGTCCTGAAAAAGACCTCTGTATCTCTGCTCATTTTTTCACTATCAGTTTTATGTCTTGGTGGCAAATTTGGAAAGCACCCTGCTCTCTCTTTCACTTGCTGTTTAGTAAGGGGAATACAGCTAAAGTTATAGGAGGTACGGATAAGAGTGAGGTCTCCTGTGAATTTCCTCCCTTTTGTATATGCTTTCTGTCAAACACTGAATGTTGCACATGAAAAATGGGTGGTGAATACGTCAATTCTACCCAGCTATTGGGTCTGTGAAGTCAGAAAAACAGAATCTCATCACAGATATAAAATCGATGTTCTTCCTGTAGCCGTAAATTGATCACAAAAGTACCTAATGTATTTCCAGTATAATCCTTGATCTACCCTGGATAGCAGAGTGTTCACAAGACCGCGACCTTGAATATAAAGGCTGGAGGATTGTGCTGGGGATACAATATCAAATAAATATAATTTTTCAGTGATCTGGGCCATGTCTCAGCCCTGCATTACTCATTTTTTCCATCCAAATTTGCATAAAAACAAATGTCTTTTATATTTGGTTTGTAACACTGAGTGTATAGGAAATTAATCCATATCCATAAACTATCAAAAATGTGTAGGCCATGAAGAGAACCAGAGGAATTTCTGAATCAGAGGAAATACTCATCAGAGAGAGGCCAAAAAAGCGACAGTTGGTAGGAGGGTGAATAAAGACAGGATATTGAATCATTGGAAAGACAGATCGAAGTTGATGGGGTTTGTATTGTGGCAGCATCAGCCCAAGTTGGCAAAATGTCTTCTTCATCTAAATTGATCTCAGCCTTGCTCCCATTCCCTTACAATGCCTTTCCTCTTTTGAGATTGAGTGGGATTTTTCTCCCACTCCACGGTGTGTTTTGCAGCAGCAGGGGGGGCAGGGCACACCCACAATGCAATTTTATGGTCCTGTCGTTCTCAACAGGGTTTTCTGTTGAACGCACCCCTTGTCACCAGGAAATCCATAGCAGGGATGCATCATCAGCAGGACCGTAAGAACTCACTGGCATGAATGGGAGCAAGATTTTGGGGAATGTCAACGTTAATGTTAGATTTTGTCCTGAATTAGCAAAGAACTTGAGAAAAGATAGTATTAAATTATTTGCACTTAGATCCTCTGATGAGTTGATAAGCCTGTTATTCAACAATTGAGGGAAGTCCAAGTTCAAGCCTCAGTGTCTGTTGTCTGTGGTTGGCCCTAGAGTTGGGTTTGTGAGCAGGGGAGTGTAAAATCAACCACAGTTTTTGCTCCTAATAATTATTCAGTGGTCACTGCTAGAAGGGGTACATGTGTGAAGATAGGGCATTACAGCTAAATACAAACCTACAAGGTCAAAAGATCTCTGGCTACTTGCTGTCACTGATCATACAGGAAGATAAGCAGTTGGCCGTAGCAACTAGTTTATACTGGGGATCCATAAATCCGCAAGAATTAGTATCCTTCAGAGAAGAATGAAAACGGTTAGCTCTGGGGAGAAACAAACATGTTATCAGCCTTTACCCAGAGTTTTGAGGAGAGCAAATGCATGAGTAGGAAGTAAAGACCTTGGTAATCAAAGACAATGAGCCATTAAATCCATAATCACGCAATTAAGAAGAGAATTTGTTTAACACGTGCTCTCTGACATCTGTTTTCACAATCTGATCAATAAAGTAGGAGCAGCTGCTTTGCAAATCTACAGCAGGTGCTGGCATCTGTCAATGAAATTGTTCTTCAGAAACAACAAAAGTACAATGGATGAACTATGAAAGAGAAAGATGTTCATTAGTACAGGACCTATATGTTCTCTATTTCAACACATGATACATTAAATTAATACTTTATTACTTTGCAGACAAACACTGCAACTAATGTAAGCACAAGATCCAATAGCAGGCATGATGAATGACCATCTAAACAGTTTCTGATTGTCTTCGTGGAATCGTTAAAGTGCAAGAAGCCATTCTACCTATCTAGTATCTCTGAAAAACCATTCTATCTTGTCCCACTATAAAGTGTTTATTCAAGGGACATTGTTGCCATGTGGAAACCTGTTTCTCTGTTCCTTCACTGTTAGAGTTTGCATATTTCTAGGAGTGAACTCTGTTCAAATATTTGCATGTGTGATATCCATTATTCATGCCCTATAATAATGTCAGTATACACAACTATAAGCAGCCGTTTCTATTTGCTGTCAGAAGGGTGCAGAAAAAAAAAACAAACAGCTTGGCAGTTAAGGATGATTTAAGGACGATTCAACCTCTATATTTAGATATATTTCAGGCAAAACAACTTGTGTTTCACAAGAAACATGCAGTGTATTTACTCAAAAATGTTTCAGCCCTTTAAGAAACAACAGGATTTTAATGTATATGGCACACTGGCCAATGCCAGTTCATGGTCTGATCACTGTCAAACCATTCCACTGTCAAGCCACTTAGCAAGAGGCCTGTCCTCTTTGTGCTACAGAGGTACACTACATCACTGATAGTTATTACCCAGAAGGCTGACTGGATAGCGAGTGACCAGAAGCTGGGGATTCTGAAAGACATTTCATCTGGGTCATTTAATGTACTATATAATTAAATAGAGTTGCTATTCTATACCATGTGTAAGGATTGCAATGAAGCACTCAGTGTTAAAATGGGCAGCGTGGGCTTGTAGGGCTGAAGGGCCTGTTTCCTGTGCTCTGTTGTTCTTTGTTCTCACAGTGTAAACTGCATTCAACTACTGACTGTATGTAGCGTGATCTTGTTTCCATTATTTTGCGTTTAGTTTTCTGTAGACAACAATTTCCAGTTCTGACTAGTTCAAACAAGGAAGTGCTGAGATGCATACTTACAGCAAGGTGTTCATAGATATAATTTCTGTGAAGATGGTAAAGTTTTTCACAAGAATCAGAATTCTTACCTCGTGACCACCGAATCAGACACCCATAAACAGAAATTTAGACTATCCTTGCTGATTCCTCTGCCTACTTTCTAGAAATTGAGAGAGTGAACATTGGATGAGGACGAGTTTGGTCTCAGCTGCTCAGTAAAGCTGCGTTCATTCATTGTCTGGTGCACTTAGATAACCACCAGGCAACACTAATTACTGAGATGTTAAACCTCATTATACTTAGGAAAGCAAAAGGAAAACAAGTAACTTGATTGCACTTCACAGCTTTCTTGACCTCGGTGTGTAGGCAATTCAGCCCCTCAAGTTCTCTGCCCTTGAATATGATCGTGGATGATCTCATTTCATCCTCAACTCCACTTTCCTGCCCGTTCTCCAATACTCTTCAACCCATTGATTAAAAATCTGTCAATTGCCTCATAAAATTTACTCAATATCCCAGTATCTACTGCATTCTGGGGTCATAGATTCCTGAGCCTTTGAGAGAAGTAATTTCTCCTTCTGTTTTAAATCTTCTACCTCATCCTAAATCCATGATCTCTGCTTCTATTTGCCCCACAAGAGTAAACATCCTCTTTATATTTACTTTTCAATCCCTTTTATTATTTTATATACCTTAATTAGATTTCCTCTCATTCTTCTAAACTCTAAAGAATATACACCTAAACTGCTCAATTTCTCTTCTTAACACAGCCCCACATAGAATCATCAAATACTTGTGGTGCAGAAAGTGACCATCTAATCTGGACTGACTCTCCAACAAAGCATTTTACCCAGATACACTACATGCCCTATCCCCCATAACCTTACATACTTACCCTGCTAATCCTCCTAATCTACTTATTTTGTAATGCCAAGGAGCAATTTAGCATGACCAATCCACCTAACCTGCACATCTTTGGACTGTGGGAGGAAACAAGAACTCCTGGAGGAAAGCCATGCAGACATGAGGAGAATGCGTAAATTCCACACAATCACCTAAGGTTGGAATTGAACACACGTCCCTGATAGAGAGAGACAGCAATGCTAGCCACTATGCCTCTCTTTCTGGTTTACTTCACATTCTTCCTGGTCTGATCTGCTAACACTCCACCCAGACTGCTTCACTGTGATCCTGACCTGCTCACACTTTTCACAGTTGCTTCAAACTGCTTGTGGTCTGTCCCATGGTGATCCTGGTGAAACTCTCATTTCTCCCTGTCTGCTTCACACTCCTCCCTGTCAACTTTACTGTGATCCCAACCTGATCCCGACTCTCCTCCTGGTCTACTTCAGTGATCCCACACTCCTCCCTGTCTGCTGGACTGCTTCACACTCTTCTCTATCTGTCTTAATCTCGTAAACTGTCTCCAAGGCAACTACATCCTTCTTCAAGTAACAGGACTAAAATTGTGCACAGTATTTCAAATGCTGTCTCACTAATGCATTGTACAATCACAGCAACACTTCCCTAGTTTTATACTCTATCCTTTTAGCAAATGTCAACATTTTATTTGCTTTTCTTGTTACCTGTCATACCTGCATATTATTTTTCATTCAAAAGGACACCCAGGCTGCAATTCTACCACCTTACCTGCCATGGAAAATCTGATCCAACAACAGAAATCTCTTTTGACCTCAGACGGGAATTTGATTTCACTCAAGCAAGGCCGTAAGTCCTACCCCTAGATTCCTCTGTGCTGAAGCAGTCTGAAGCTTCTCTCCTTTTAGATAATTAGATGCCTATTCTTTCTGACCAAAATGGATAAACTCACTTATAAAGTGTGAACTGTTGACTTAGATTTGTCCCCATATCTGCCACATTTCAGCCCACTCAGCTGACCTATCCATTTGTAAATTCCTTACTTCCAAATTGCAACTTATTATCCTATTTATTTTGGTGTCATCTGGAAGTTTGGCTATAGTACATACTGTATCTGTACCTGAGTCATTAATATACATTGTAAATAGTTGGAGTTTAAGGACCAAACCCTGAGGTAACCCACTAGTTTCATTGTGTAATCCAGAAAAGGATTCATTTATCTCAACTCTCTGCTTTCTGTTGTTTAGTCCATCCTGTATCCAAGCTTCTCAGCCTTTTGGCTAAGATCAAATGTAGCATCAACATGGTGTGCTTGGATGAAGTCATTAGGTTACATTTTAGCTTCATTTGAAGCAATTTTTAAAAGCGGCATCTTAGCGTTTTGGCTAAGATGCAGATGAGATCAAGCCTTGGAGAAGGTCCTACTCCAATCAGCTTGGATCATGTAGATCAAGCCCAATACAGGAGGTGAGAGTCCTGTCTTGTCAGCTTGGATCAGAAATGTCTCAACTTGTTGAGACTCTGAATTGGAACAAAAACAAAAATAAATTACTCTTAACCTAATGTGATCTGACCTTGCGTATTCACCTTTCGTGCAGGACATTATCAAATGCCTTATGGAAATCCAATATACTATATCTACAGTGTCCCCATTGTCCATTTTTGTTGTTACACCTTTGAAGAACTCTATCAAATAAGTCAATCATAATTTATCATAAAAACCCTGCAGTACAGAAAGAGGCCATTCAGCCCATCAAGTCTGCACTGACCACAATCCCACCCAGGCCTTACCCCGATATCCCTACATATTTACCCGTTAATCCTTCTAACCTACAGGTCTCAGGACTCTAAGAGGCAATGTTTAGCATGGCCAATCAGCCTAACCCACACATCTTTGGACTGTGGGAGGAAACCCACCAGATATAAGGAGAATGTGCAAACTCCACACTGATAGTGACCCAAGCCAAGAATCGAACCCAGGTCCCTGGAACTGTGAAGCTGCAGTGTGAACCACTGTGCGACTGTGCCACCCCCACTTTGAATAAGAGTGTTATATTAACATTTTTCCCAATCCACTGGAACCTTCCCCATATCCAGGGAATTTTGGAATATAACCAATGGATCCAATATTCCTGCTGACACTTCTTTAAAATCCAAAGCTGTATGCCATCAGACCTGGGAAACTTGTCTGTATTTAATCTCAATACTTTACTCAGCACTTTTTTCCCCTGTTGATGCTGAATATTCTAAGTTTCTTCCATTCTATTAGCTCTACATTACCTGTTATTGTTGGGATGGTACTAGTGTCATCTACTGTAAAATCTGTTTTAGTAAGATGGTTGACCGATTGATCAAATAGTGTCAATTGATTTTTTTACCTTAGCCCAAATGGGCAGATAGGGCCCAGTTCAATGACTTTCGCAACCTGGATTCTCTGAACTAGGATTTGAACCCAGGACTGTCTGACAGGAGACAAGAGAATTTTATCAGATGAGCCATGACTGACATCTAAATAAGCTCAGCAGAACTAAGCAGCTTCAACACCAGAAGTGAGGGCAAGGTAGACATAAAGACTGGTGAAGCTGATGACAAAAAAGGAACACAGGATCTTGCACCAGAGATCACGCTCAATGACTCAGGTTCATGTATTGCTCAGTGATCTGCAGAGATGGCCATATAGTACCGCCATTTTATCAGTTATATTTCTATATTTCCTGCCAACTGAGTCAGCTCAAGTCTCAGTGTCAGTGAATCACATCCAGTTGATTTAAAGTTGTGGCTGTAAATTTAGTCAGTTTAAAAAGTACTTAACATTGACTGGAGTCTATAAATCAACCTTTGAAACCTCCAAACATTCTTCCAAAAAATGGGGCTCAACTGATAACACCAGCTACAAAATATGAGCTTTCAGTTTGGGTGTGTGTGTTCCCCATGTTAAAGAGTGAAAAAAAAAACAGCACCAGTAACTCTCAAAATTAATAGGACACAATTTACTGAATCAATTAATTGTACAGTGATACATTTAACCACGAAACACTTTATAAAATGCTAAAGACAAAGTCTTTAGCATCCAATGCAGAGATCAACGATTTCATTACAAGTCACTTTGGCAGTTGCCTCACTCTGGTTCAGATGTTGCATTTTTGCAATAAATCCTCTTCATCTCCATTCATTGAAAATTGATATTCTCTTTAACAGCAGTCTGGGTGTACTTACACTTCAGGGACTGCAGGGATTCAAGAAGATAATTCACCACCATCTTCTTAAGGGTAATTAGGGATGGGCAATTAATGCTGGCCAGCCAGTGGTATCCACATCCCATAAAATGAATTCTAAAAATATTTCTTGCAGAATATGATGCTATTTTGTGCTAAAAGCATCCCATGATTTGATAACAAAAGCATATAAAACATCAGAATAAAGCTCATGTTTCCACTATTGGTGAACTTTTCTATCATGTATACAACTGCTTTATTTGGTGCAAACATGGTCCTTGAATAGCTTATAAAGGCACAAATCCAAAAGATTGAACTATGAACGTTCAACATTCCCAATATAACTGTGATGTGGGTGTTCTTCGTAGGCACCTCTTGTCATTGCTTATATGGGATTCAAGTACGTCCCAAACCAGTAAGCTTCATTCTTTGCATAGTCACAGAGGTTTAGAGAATGGAAACAGACCCTTCAGCCCAATTTGTCCATGCTATCCTTTTTTGAAACCAAAGCTAGACCCAGTTGCCCACATTTGACCCATATTCCTCTACGGCCATTTTATTCATGTAATTGTCTATATGCTTTTTAAAAGAAAAGTTTGTACCTACCTCTAGCATCTTGTTCCGGACACCACCCTCTGTGTAAAAATATTGACCCTCTCGATCCTTTCATATCTCTCCTTTCTCACCTTAAACCTATACCCTCATTTTAAATTCTCCTACTTTGGGGGAAAGTTGTTGACTATTTCACTGATCTATGCCCCTCATTTTTGTATAGATCTCTATAAGATCACCTCTCTGAGGCTCCCTGGAGATTTGACACTCCAGGGAAAGAAGTCCTAGTTTATCCAGCTTCTACTTACATCTCAAACCATCAAGTCCTGGTTGCATCCTAGTAAATCTTCTTGCACATTTTCTAGTTTAAAATTCTTTCTATAATAGGGTAACCAGAACTGTACATAGTATTCCAGTCCCAACTCCTGTATTCACTGTACTGACCAAAGAAACCAAGAATGCAAAATGCTTTGTTCACCACTCTGTCCACCTGTGACTCCACTTTTAAAGAGCTGTGAACCTATACCTTGAAATCTCTGTTCTATAACTCTTCCCCACACCCTACCATTAACCGAGTAAGTCCTGCCCTAGTTCCATCTATCAAAATGCATCACCTCACATTTATCTAAATTAAACTCCATCTGCTACTCATCAGCCCCTTGGCCCAATTGATCAAGATCCCATTACAATCCTATGTAACCCTCTTCACTGTCCACTGTGCCACCAATCTTGGTGTCATCTGTAAAATCACTACTCCATGCCTCCTAAATTCCTATCCAAATCATTTATATTAATGACAAATAACAGTGGACCCAGCATCAAACCCTGAGGCACACCACTGGTCATAGATTTCCAATTTGAAAAACAATCTTCTACAACCCTCTACATAGGCTACGAGGATAGCTATTCCACATATTATTGATCCATAACTCCACAGCATCTTCATACATCCAACTATTGTCACAGTACAGTTGCAAAAAAAAAGCTCCTTCAGGGAGTGTGTTACCATAGGCTTTAATTCTCTTTGTCACACGGGCTAGTACCACTGTGAAATTTGACTTCTGTTGTTCCCAGGAAGAACTGTTCCAGACTCTTTCCATTTCATTATTTGAATGCTGAGCATTTCAAAATTTAGAGAGAACTTTATCCTCCATTTTGGTGATGTGAGTTACTAGAGACCTGTGGGTTTTTTTTGTAACTGCTGTCTAATAATCGATGAAAACATTATTTCAACATTAAGGTCTTTTGGTAGTCTTTGAGCAACCCTGATTTTCAGTTGCTAAACTCAACTGTTTCAATCCATTAAATGGCCACATCAATTTGGTCTAAAATCTTTGCAGGACTCAGGGTTCAATTTGGCTAACACTTAAGTGTGTTTTAACACGTTTCATTCCTGGTAACAATGCAAAACTGCTCCAACAATTTGAAATTATGTTCCAATATTTGCTTTTCAAAAATCAGGCCATTTGCTGATCCTTTTTTGGTGGCACATTTGGTTTTGGGCATTCTCATCAGTTTAGATTGTCTTTTCCTTAAATTCTCACACCAATTTGTCCAGTGCGGTAGACTTATTTGGTGAGTTAGCAGAAAGCAGCTTCAGACTTCATTTTCTGTTTGGGAACGTGGAGGCAGTGGCATAATGATATTGTCACTGGACTAGTAATCCAGAGACCCAAAGCAACACTCTGTGGGCCTGGATTCAAATCCAGATATGAGCGCCGTGCCTGTGCATAGGCTCCAACCTAAGGCTCAAACTGAGGTTGTTGTTTGGTCTCATTCAAATATTCTGAGTGGGTTACCAGGGCATAATGAGAACACAAATGTAGCTCAGCATTGGGACCAAAATGTCTGGGTCCTCCATAGCTTGAAAGAAAATGTTAAGCACTGGAGAGCAGTGACAGGAGCTGCAGACTAAACAAGCAAAACATAAATTAGCAAAATCATCTGTTGCAGTATAGCTGACTTTTGAGTTAGCCTCTCCCCCCAAAGGCATTTATTTACAAAGCACCAGTTGGCTGTTCAATGTTTGGTACCAAATGTGAGGACTCCATTTTTGAGTCATTATGCCAACTGGCACAAGAAACTGGCAACAGGTTCCTACAATCAACAGTCTTATGTTGATTGCATTCAAATTCACCATCTGCCAACAATAAAAATCTGCAATTAGAAGTCTAATGACAACCATAAAACCATTATTGATTGTTGTAAAAACCCATCTGGTCCATTAATGTCCTTTAGTAAAGGAAATCTGCTATCCTTTCCTGGCCTAAATGTGACCCATAACCCTTAAATACTGTCAGGAAAGGGCAATAAATGCTGGTTTAGCCAGCGACACTCTCATCCCATTTTATTTATATACACACTATTCTTTGCAAGCATGTCTTAAACTATCTCACATCTTTGTGACATAGTATAACAAATATAAATCATGTGTACCTGTGGTGAAAATTTGAGGCTGACTACTAATAGAAGTCTAGAACCATAAAAAAAAGATCGGGCGGGTGGTGGTGTTATTGGTGGTTAGGATGGGGCACTCAAAAGTCAGCCATACTGCAACAGATGATTTTGCTAATTTATTTTTTGCTTGCTTGGTCTGCAGCTCCTGTCACTACTCTTCAGTGCTTAACATTTTGTTTCAATCTTTGGGGGGCCCAGACATTTTGGTCCCAGTGCTGAGCTACATTTGTGTTCTCATTATGCCCTGGTAATCCCTGGATGAGACCAAACAACAACCTTGATTTGACTCTTAAGCTAGAACCTATGCACAGGCACAGCGCTCGCATCTGAAATGAGTATCCTAGTTGAAAGTTAGCCCCCACTGAATCTTGGCCAAGTAGACAGGAGACTAGCTGACATTAGGAACTATGGAGACAAGGACAGTCAGCTAAATAACAGTGTTGTCAAAATGAATTTGGGATAAAATTAGTTCACATTTGAAAAAGCATGGAGCAATAAATAAAAATGTGCATTGATTAAAGGCAAAGCATGTTTGACTAACTCGATAAAGTTCTTTGATGAAATAACAGAGAGGTTAATGGATTAACGAGGTAGTAATAGCACAGATACATGATTTATTAACTGTACAGGCCAGTAAAGAGTAGGATAAACAGTTAGTTCTCGGACTGATGGACATATACAATCGTATTCTCCCAATTTATTTGAAATATTGCTCTCGATTAATATTAATAATCCAAACACCATAATTTCATAGTTTACAGATGATGCAAAATTCAGAAATGTAATAATAATGCAGCAATGGACATGAGGTGGGCATTTACTGGTAAAATGGCTGACACATGACAAATTAAATTTAGCATGGATGATCAAACAGAAGTATGAAGTGATACATTTTGTTAGAAAGATAGACAATTTGAATGAAACAGTGCAATTTGAAATGGAATGCAAGAGCAGAGAAACTTGGCGTGTATGTACAGAAATGTTTGAACATTTGACAGTGGTTTTAAAGTAATCATTTATTACTCCATGAATGAAATACAAAAGCAAGGAGGAATTAAGAGAGAATAGAAGTTACATGATACTTGACACAACCAGCAGACCTATCAAAGCACTTTGCTGCCAGTGGAGTACTTTTTGGAGTGTAGTCAGTGTTGTAAAGGGGACATGTAGCAACCAGTGTGTGGCTCTGCTTAATACCTCATCTGAACATAGCACCTCTGACAGTGCAGCTTTCCTAGTAGTAAACTGGAATGTCAGTTTAGATTTTTGTGGTCAAGCACAAGAATGGAATTTAAACCTACAACTGAGCCATAACAGATATATAAACTAATGTTAATCTTTATAAAATACTTGTTAAACTTTACTATATTCGGTTCTCCAAAATATTAGAAACGCTCTCCTTATTGATAAATATTTGATAAACAGAAGGGTGACAGATCTTAGAGATTGTGCAGAAAATATTTACTAAAATACCACCGAGGGGACTACAGTTATGTGGAGAAAATCCAGAAACTAGAGTCCTTCATCTTAAACAGATAGTTAAGTGGAAATTTGATTGTGGTGTTCAAACTCAAATGTTTTGATATGAGTAAAGAAGGAAGTGGTAAAGGAGGTGGCACCTTGCACAGTTCAGAATGGAAGTTATAAAGGAAAAAACATACAAGGAAGCAGCATAACTACTCTGGTAAACCCATGTAACCTGCTATGTGGAAAACTGCTGGTCTTGAAGGATCAGTGGAAAAATCTGGCTGCCTCTCACTCCCTGGTTTACATGCACTGTGTATATAGGAGGAAAAAAAGTGCCTCAGAGAATCAAAGAACAAAACAGCAAATCAGATCCCTTTGACGTTCTATTCTATGCCTGCACAGGCAATTGTCATGTACAAAATATTAACAGAACTAAGAGTGGAGGAGGA
This sequence comes from Sphyrna mokarran, assembly GCA_024679065.1. Classification (NCBI taxonomy): domain Eukaryota; kingdom Metazoa; phylum Chordata; class Chondrichthyes; order Carcharhiniformes; family Carcharhinidae; genus Sphyrna; species Sphyrna mokarran. The sequence goes on from JAGIQG010000009.1 coordinate 101,642,246, forward strand.
ACAGCCTAAGTCTGCACAAACAGGAAATTGTGTAGCGAATAGGCAAATACTACAGGGAGCTGGTGAGAGACAATGCAGTTAGACCCAGGATGATAATCAAAATTTTGGGGAGGTTTTGTAGAAGCCCTTTATCTTTTTTGTCAGCCTCATGTGATTTCCAAAACTCTTACAATGGCTTTATCAAAAGCTACTATTTCTGGCAGGGCAGGTGTCACTAAAGACCTGGCTAAATAAACTCTTCTATGTTTTATTTTACAGGATTCTTTGAAAGAAGGGGCCAGTTGCTGGGTAACTCCAACTCCTACTAAATGCTTCCACATTAAGAATACCGGAAAATCCCTGCATCAGTTTTCTTGCAAATATAACAAAAACTAATTAAAATACGGTGTACAATTGTTTAATTCTATTGTATGTGACTTTGCACTCTTGACTTTAGAAAGGACTTCCAGAACATGGACAAGTTGGGCCGAAGGGCCTGTTCCATTCTGAAAATTTCTATGAATCTATAACATTATATATTCGAGCTGACACATAAGAATTTTATACTAAACCACATTACCATTCCTGCTTGCAATTTGTCTTGGATAAATATGATTAAGAGATGGCTTGATGGGAAACTGTGGCCTGCACGTTAATTGATCCCAAATGTTTAAAAGGAACCAAATGGTAAAAAGCTAAGCTTCAGTAGAAATTTAATGTGCATTTAACAGGCTGCTGTGTGAAAACCATTAGATAAACACACATTTGTAAATTTCCAGACACCAATACAGTTGTCTCACAGCACCAAGACCTGGGTTTGATTCTTCCCTCAGATAAGTATCTGTGTGGAGTTTGCACATTTTCCCGATATCCGCATGGGTCTACTTCGCTTTCCTTCCACACTCCAAACGTGTGTGGGTTAGATTAATCGGACATGCTGAATTACCCCTTAGTATCTGGGTGATTGGGAAGGGTAAATGTGTGAGATAATAGGGATATGGTCTGAGTGTGATTGTTGGTGCAGGCAATGGCTTCCTTCTGCACTGTCGGTTTTAATGATTGGTATATGACATCTATTGGAATTGGGCTCAAATCACAGCTTTAGGTTAAATTGGTCTCCAAAAGCTTTGCAGCACTTTAAGGATGTTAGAAAGGCAGCTCAAGGCATCCATGATGTGTTTGACCAAAAGGTTAAGGGTCACATTGCTTGTGAAAGTATGAGCTGATGGAGGGACCATGCACATAGCCTGATACAACTGTGTCAGGGGCACAACAGTTGAGTGCAGTTATGTGGTAATCTATTTAGGTCTTAATGGAAAGATTGCTCCAGTTTTACACCTCTTAATCTTACTGATAATGAATAAAATATAACCACTGTCATTCATTTTGATATCACTTTGAATTATTTCACAACTAGAGGAGCTGGGTCTGCTGGCAATGGCCGTTGTATGTGGGTGGAAGTGAGTACTGGCAGGTGTTGGCTCAGAACGTGGGAGTGGGGTGGAAGGGGGATACAGAAGTGACCACTCTGATCAGGGATAGATATGGGAGTCCCTTAGACCACTGTGGTGGTGAGGGAGTGGATTTACTCACGTTCTGATTTAAAATAGCAACCTGATCTCTATGCAGCCAGGTTTTGCCAGTGTGTTTCCGCGCAGACCTCTGTATGATAGGTGAAACGTGTCCTCTTGTTTTTTTTGGCAGAGTGTCCTACAATCTGAGGAAAAACATCTCACTTTTCTTCCTGGAAACAGCACTGTCATTTTTTTAGTTAGATTTAGGTCTCAAAGATACAGGTTGGTGATTTAGGATATAAGTGAGAAAATTCTTCATTTGGACAACTGTAAATCTTTGAAATTCTGTTCCCCATGGTGCTGTGAATGCTCAGTCAATGTTTACGTAAGCCAAAGTTAAATGGAATTTTGTCTGCTAAAAGAAACAAGGGATGTGGGGATAGGGCAGGAAAGCCAGTTGATGGAGTAGTTCATCCGTGACATTATTGAATGGGGGAGGTGCAGGAAAAGAGTTGTTTGGATTACTCATGTTACTGTTGTTAAGGTCCTACCACAATGGCCAGGATTTTCCATCCCCACCTATTGTTGGGATCTTCCAGTCTTACCAAAAGTCAACAGACGTTTGGCTGGCCTGCTGCATCCCCCACAGGCTAGAAAATCCCAGACAATAGACAAAGAAAAGGCATTGTTAACTTTAACTGCTTCTTTGGTGAAAGTAGCTGTAGCTATACATCTGCTCAGTAGCCTACAGGAAAAAGAGTTCTCAGTTAATAAAGTGTAGATTATTCTATACCTAATTTTTAATGTAGTCAAACAAACGGATTTCAGACCTACCTACCTAAACGTGCCCAAACGGTCATAGATACAAATTAAAATCTCACTGGAGAATTTCGTTTCAGTTATTTAAATACAATCTAAATCAATATTTCATATCAATATAAAATTTGGTATGCACACTCGGACTCTCAGCAACTTTTGCAGATGTACCATAGAAAACATTTTTTCTGCTTGTATCAGAACAAGCTTGATACGGCACCTGCTCTACCCAAGACCGCGAAAAAAAAAACGGTTGTAAACAAAAGTAGCCCAGTCACTCAAACCAACCCCCCCACACACTGACATTGTCCGTACTTCCTGCTGCCTCGGCAAAATAGCCAGCACAAGTAAGGATCCCACACACTCCGCACATTCCCTCTTCCACCTTCTTCCGTCGGGAAAAAAGATACAAAAAGTCTGAGGTCACGTACTGATTTCTTTCGTACTGCCATCAGACTTTTGAATGAACCTACCTCGCATGAAGTTGATCTTTGTTTACACCCTAGCTATGACTGTGACACTACATTATGCACTCTCTTGTTTTCTTCTCTATGAAGAAGAAACAATACGTTTTACTATGACAATAATAAATCAAATAAATGGCCTAGTAAGCCAGACAATTACATCTTTACTGCAGAGGTACTGCAACACATTCTCAAGCGTACGAAGGAGCAATAAACGCTGACAGGATCACTAATTCCCACATCACACAAATACAGCTGCTTCCATATTGAATCTCCAAGGTAAGAAATTCCGCAAAATGTGTTGGCGAATCTTGCTCAATTTCTTCCGCGAAAGGGGTATACATGGTATTTGCCCCGATTGCTAATTCTAGTCAATTACACCGTATTGAGGATTTTCCTAAAATGTGATTTAAAATTCTAACATTCTGCCAGGGTGATCTTAATATTTACTCCCTAAAAGTTAAAAGAATTAAAGTCTCTGATTTCTGGCAACTATCATAAACATCCAAACTGAGGCCCCCTCGTAGGACCACCTTGCACCATCCCCCCCCCCCCCGACAAAAAAAATGATTTTCCCCACCAAACCTAAACCCCGAAGGATCCCTACCAACCCGCCCATCTAGCCTGATCTTCCAAAACTCTCCACCAGCTCCAACCGCAACTGTTTTAACATCCATAATATGCCAGAAATAAAGGTTTCAATTGAAGCCTGATAACTCCTCTGTGAACACCAGGATTGCGGGGCGAGGGGGGATTCATGATTCGCAACACAGAAATAGTCTTCGAAAATAATCCATAATTGTTGATTGCTTTTTAAGCAGAAAATGCTGCAAGTATAAGCATCGCCGAGAATGTGAAAAGAGAACAAAGAAACCTCTTGAAACAAAAAAGCTGCTGCAGTTTCGCTGCCTCTGATGTTCTTATCCCCATTTCACTGTTAACTAAATCATCAACTCACCGTCGATGTCGTTCAGGAGAAACCAAACGATCATTATATTAGTTAAAAAGCTTTGTTTAAACATTTTGTGTTTTTTGACCCTAGGGCAATTATAGCTGACTCTCATACCTCGTCGCGTCTCATTTATGGGAGGAGCATTCAATTTCACTACCGATTGGCGGAATTATGTGCGCGGTACTCCACCGACCCCCTCGGGCACAGACACCATCCCTTCTCCCGATTGTTACCCAGCTGATCACGCCACTCCAGCCCCCACCTTCCATCCCCGGATGATGAACACCCACCGTCTCTGCAGAGTTTTCTAATCTCTCACGCCCAACCCAGCTCCCTCTACTTCTCAGTCACTGCCCCCCCTCCCCAGGTTATGCTCCACCCCCTTGGCACCAGGATGCCCAGTGAGCAGTGACAAGGTGCAATACTGCCAGTGCCAGGCATGCACTGCTAGGGTGCCAGGTTAGCAGTTTTAGGAATGACACTACCAAAAGGGGCACTGCCCAGCCTCACCCCCCCAAAACCACCCAAGTATCTTCAACGGCCTTCGTTGCTATCAGCAAGGATATTACATCTGGTCCCCCTTGATGAAGATCTTGACCAGTGACCAGGTAAAGGCAAGCAGGCCTTGGATAAAAGCATCCAGACTCATTAATCATATTTAAGTAATTAAGAAATTAAGTAATGAATATTGAAATAGGCTTTGCATCCATTATGGGCACGAAGCCAATTTTGCCAGCAAAATAGTGACAGTAACTGCACGACAGGTGAGAAACCAGGCATGAACCTGATTTTCCATTTCTTACCCAATCTTACTGGCTCACCACAGTGATCAATCAGTGGGACGAACTGGTAAGATCATGCCCTTTGGTTTCAAATTGTTTTCCAGTTCATCCAATCAGAGGGCGGATTCTTGAGAAGTTCGAGAACAGCACAAAACTCAAATTTTGATATCAAGTTGAGCCACAGGCAGTGGAGCCTGGCAATCATTAATTATATTATTAGACCGTTAATTTTATCTTCAATGGTGTGATTCAAACCCAGATAAATAAACTATTAGCCTGGTCCCAGAACTATTAGCCCGGTGACAGCATAAATATGCCACCACCTCCCCCTAATAGAAGCTTACAAGACCATCACAGGTTTAGATAAAGTCAACGAAGTAACAATGTTCCCATTAGTTGAGTATTCAACGTCATTGGACACATTGTATATTTTGACAAGTGATAAAGGGGAACAGGGAAAGAGTTTCCATCCCCCTCTCTCCTCCCAGTGAGTGGCAATAAATTGGAAATTGTGGTGGAAGCAAATGTGATCAATGTTTTCAGGGTAGAGAGGAAATTAAACATGCTAGGCAAAGGGCATAGAGCAAGAATGTGATTGAGTAGATAGTGTATAGGCCCAATGGACTGAATGGGCTTCAACTATGCCATACTGCTGTTATGAATAGGATTGTTCTTTTGGCTTCAGGTCTCTGACATCAGGATAAATTGATGGTACTGCCATATATCATCTTGAAGGCAGCCTTTTTTCCAGTAAGGGTTTTCTAAATTGATCACCCATCATTCATGTGAAGGTCAGCAGTCTCTTGATCTTGTTAGCCTAATCATTAACCAGTAACTGCAGAATCTTCATAGCCCAACCTGGAAAGGACTAAGTGATCATCTTAAAATGATTCTATGGTAAAGTACCAGATCCCTTTTTTTTTCAGCAGAGAAAACCTTCTGGTTGGAAGATGGAGTCCACAGGGGTGGCCTGTCTATCTCGTAAATGTGTGGGGAGATGTAATAACACAGGAAGTCTGTCTAAAAGTAGTATATTAAACACAAAATTATGCCATTACTCATGGTGTACATGATTAGTCCCACCTTTAATTTAAATAATTTATCTGCATATATTACAATTTATTCAAATACACTATGAATTATAATACAAATACGTTGTGACATCAGTCTATTTTATGAGCCTCCAAAGATTAAACGCTACTGAAACATGATTTAGAGTTAAGTATTAACAAGTTGGCAGAATTGGCCTATTTCTTTATCAATGAAGTTGAGAAGGTGGCCAATTCCTCATTAACTGTCACCTGTATTAAACTGCTACATTCAGTCGTGACCAAAAAAACCATGGCAACCCCTGTTCACATTGACAGATAGCCAGCATCAGCCTCATTTCTACAAAAGTTAGAAACTTGAATGTTTTTCTACAATGGATGGCATAGTGGAACAGTGGTTAGCACTGCTGCCTCACAGCATCAGGGGCCTGAATTCTATTCTGGCCTCACGTAACTGGAGTTTGAGCATTCACTACCTGGGTTTCCTCTGAATGCACTGGTTTCTTCCGTCCAAGGATGTGCAGGTGAGATTGTTGTCACTGCAGGCTCAATGGGCCAAATGGTCTTGTTTTACATAGTAGGGATGCTGTGATTTCATGATGACAATGATAAATTTTAAAATAACAAGCTAATCTAATCACAAATGCCATACAGACTGTTACATGAACTTGTCAACTGAATTTTGTGTGGGTTTAACGGCAGTCAGTAAGTACCATATACGATCATGTTTCACTATTTCTACTCTGGTTCAAAGCAGCAAGAAAATCTCCCTTTAATCAAAATGGAGTCCATTGGAAGTTAAGTTACCTACTGCATTCCAGGGATTTGCTCTCTCTTGAGTTTCACCTTTTGGGGGTTTGCCTTCGGGGATGTCATCTTCAAGAGTGTTCCCTTCTGTGGTGTCACCTTTTGGGATGTTGCTGTCTGGGGTGTCCCCATCCCGGGTGTCACTAATTGGGGTGTCCCCATCCCGGGTGTCACTAATTGGGGTGTCCCAATCCAGCATGGTGACAGTGGTTAGCACTACTGTTTCACAGTGCCAGAGATCTAAGTTCTACTTCAGCCTTTGGTTAGTATCGGTGTGGAGTTTGCACATTCTTGCCATGTCTGCGTGAGTTTCCTTCAGGTGCTCTGGTTTTCTCCCACACTCTGAAGATGCGCAGGTTAGGTTGATTGGCCAGACTAAATTGCCCCATAGTATCAGGGAGATTAGCGAGGTAAATATATAGGGTTATCTGAACAGGGCCTTCTGCTAGTGTTGTCAGTGCAGTCTCCATAAGCCAAATGGCCTCCTTCTGCACTGAAGGGATTTTTATTCTGTGAATACAATCTGGATATTAGTGCAGTGTGTCAAAATTTGCAAGTGACACTCGGATAAGTGGCAGAGCAAAGTATGTAGAGAACACTGAAAGATTGCAAAAGGACATAGATAAGTCTAAGTCTTGGAGGGGCATTGCTTTTTATATTGGTCGGCGCAACATCGAAGGCCGAAGGGCCTGTTCTGTGCTGTAATGTTCTATGTTCTAAGTGAGTGGACAAAGGTCTGACAGATGGAGTACAATGTTGGTAAATGTGAAGTCATCCATTTTGGTAGGAATAACTGCAAAATGGACTATTATTTAAGTGGTAAAAAATTGCAATATGCTGCTGTGTAGAGGGACCTAGATGTCTTGGTTTGCAGGTAATTAAGAAGGAAATGGTATTTTGTCCTTCATTGCTAGAGGAATGGAGTGTAATAACAATGAGGTTATGTTGTAGCTGTATAAGGTGCTGGTGAGGCCATGCCTGGAGTGCTCTGTACAGTTTTGTTCTCCTTGAGAAAGGGTATTTTGGTACTGAAGGGAAAACAGAGAATATTCACTAGGTTGATTCCAGAGTTCAGAGGGCTGACTTTGCTCAGAGGCCAGAACTCTCCATTCACCTGATGAAGGGGCAAACCCCAAAAGCTTGTGAGTTTACTATCAAATAAATCGGTTGGACTCAAACTTGGTGTTGTCAGACTTCTTACTGTGTTTACCCCAGTCCAATGCTGGTATCTCCACATCAAGCAGAAGGTGACAATTATACCTCTCCATGATTCTGCCCATCGTATATTGAGCCATCTGTCACTCCTATGTTCCTCACTCTCAAAAATTAGAAGCTGTATGCCTCCCCCTGATCAGTTAGTTAGCTAAAGCGAGCTAAACTGCTTCCTGTTGATAACGATCGTTTACAATCTGATCTCACCTTGATGTCTACTAACCTCGTTGCTGGGGAAAGGATGTATTTCATCAGCCCCTTTTGAATGTATGTTACTAGCAAATTCTCCACTGTTGTTCGTTAGATTGCATCCCATCATTCCATTTGTTAATTCTGAGTCATGTTGTCACCAGGTGAATTCATGACAAGTAAGTTCTCCACTGTGGGATTTGTTGCCAAGCAGAAAGGATTGGTGACCTTCAGTTACAGTTGGAAATATAAACATTGTAGTGATCATCAGGCTGTAATTGGGCTATATGACTGGATGGGAGTTTGGGAGTGACTGACTGGTGGGAGTGTGAAAGTGAACAACAGTGGGTTGAGGTGCAGGTCTAACGGACTGGGTGGAAGTTTGAGAGTGTGACTGACTGGATGGAAAGGAGGACTGAGTGAGTGAGCGGTGGGGTACGTGAGTGAATGAGTGACTGAATGTGCCATTAACTGTCTTTGGGTGGGTGCAGTGTGGGAGTGAGTGAGTGACTGAGTGGGTGGGGGTGTGGGAACAAGTAACTGAATGTGGTGATGAGAGAGTGAACAACAGTGGGTGGGGGTTTGTGACCAAGTGAGTGAGTGGGGCTTTGAGAGTAAATGACCGAGGGGGGGGGAGTTAGTGAGTGAGGGTGTGAGGGTGAGGTGGTGTGATTAGATGGGTGGAGGTTTGGGAGTGAGTGATTGAATAGTTTGAAGTGTGGCAGTGAGTGACTGAGTGGATTGGAGTTTGAGAGTGTGGCAGTGAGTGACTGACTAGGTGGGAGTGGGAGAGTGAGTGACTGAACAGTTGTATGTGTGGGAATGAGTGACTAACTAGCTGGATAGGTGGGAGTTAGTGACTGGGGGTGGGTGGCAATTTGGGAATGAAAGATGGGTTTGAGTAGGTGGGGCTGATTGTGAGTCTGTTCAGCTTTCTTATTTACTCTCACTGCCACACACCAACACATATATGCACCATACAAACCCACTCAAATACACTAACTCTCCAATATTCTGGTAATTATAACTTACTCTTTTATTGACCAACAATTTATGGCTATGACAATGCTTTACATTTCTGCAGAATTTTTTTCCCTTAAAACCTCAACTTCTTTGAAAATCAGTTTATTGTGTAGCCAAAATTTGTGTTTTTGAAATTTGCTCATCAGCACATGAGTAAGAAAAATATGTAGATTTGGCCCCCAGAGCAAAAGAAAAGGTTGTAAAAGCCTGGTCTAGTTGTTTGGCAGGAAAATGGCTGCAGTATTTCTATAGGACCAGATGCCTTCAAGAGCCACCATCCAAAAGGAAGATGACTATATAACCAGTAAGGTCAATTACCTGAACATAGCTATGGCAAACAAGACAGAGAGAGGCTCCATATCCTCTCAGCTGGGTCAATAAAAGTGCCGGTATCTTTACATGATGTCTACTATCTACCTGAATACCAAATTCTCACAGTGCATCACAACCTCCTCACTTGCCTGTCAACAATTTTCAACAATCAAGGCCTGACATTCAGATATTCCTCTGCATCAAAACACACACAACCTGACAGCTGTGTCAAATTTGTCACAGCTGTGACAAATGCATTGCCATGTCACAATTGCAATAGAATTTTTGAAATTCTTATCTTTCTTTTTGGAGGATAAGATGACTGCTAAACACAGGGAACAGTGCAATCACTTGAATCCTCTGCAAGACATGGTGCTTGCATCAAGTAAGCTATGCCAATATACATTGCAGGCTACAGCATGTTTAAATTTTATTGATTAGTGTCACAAATAGGCTTTAATTAGCACTGCAATGAAGTTACTGTGAAAATCCCCCAGTCAATATACCCTGGTTCTTGTTCTGGACACTGAAGAAGAATTTAGCATGGGCAAAGGATCTATCCAGCACATTTTTCAGACTGTGGGAGGAAAATGGATCTGCCATAGGAGTCACAGGGAGAATGTGCAGACAGTGACCCAAGTCAGGAATGGAATTGGGTCCCTGGCACTGTGAAACAGCAGTACTAACCATTGTGCCACTGTGCCATTTGGTGTGCAGTTTTGGTCAACACACTATAGAGAGGAGGTGATTGCATTAGAAAAGATGTACAGGAGCTTCAGTAAGATGTTGCCTGGGCTGGAGCATTTTGACTGTGAAGAGAAGCTGGCTATGTTGGGTTATTTTCCTTAGAGCAATCAAGGCTGAGCAGGCACCTAATTGTCATGTACAAAATTAAATGGATGTAGATAATGTAAATAGGAAGGAGCTTTTCCCCTGAGTAGAGATGTCAAAACCATGTAGGATTCAAGGGAATGGGCAGAAGATTTAGAGGGGATTGGATGGAGAATGTCTTCATCCAGAGGGTGGTGGGAGCTGGAAATCACTACTGAAGAAGTGGTAGAGATAGGAACCTCACAACACATGTTGTAGTTAGTGTACTGCATAGTACTAGTTTTGGGTTTCAAAGCATGTCATGAAACATGTTACTTCTGGAAAGAAGTAACTTTAATTTTGGAGGCACCGTGGATTAAAAGCAATACCAAACACATAGATTGAAATTCCAGTTGACAATTGATGGAATAGTTTCCATCAATTAAAGTTAGTGGACTTTAGTGGAAATTAAAGTTAATGCATGGAAAAATAAGAGAGGATTTGTGAAATGGCTGATTCCATACCTTACCACTTATCGTTTACATGGTCCATATATTCTGTTGGGCCAAGAGATGGCTAACTGTCAGGTGTATCTTGCAGTGAGGCAGAATGAGGCTTTCTGCTATGTATCCAAAACTTCCATCAAAATATTCTCCAAAGAGAGGCAAAAGTTAAAAGTCAAGCTGTCCTTAGCATAACAGTTGTAAATATAGTTGTTTGAATATCAATGACATAAGCTGATAGGAATGAAACAATATCCCATGATAGCACACACAATCATATTGTATCCATTTCCTGAATTTAAGAAGTGACCTTGCTTCAAAGCTAACTTTGTCTCTCAATTATCTGATAGTAAATAATTGTTTCAAATGTAACAAAAAAAGCTTAATTTGGGAAGTAAATTTTTTGCTGTAATTTATTTATGAAATTTTATAAAACATCACATTAAGCCACTGATATTCAAACTGGGTCTGAAGTTTAACAGTAAAAAAATCATTGGCATGCTTAGAAACCCAAAACTAGTATTATGCATCACACTAACTTCAAATGTATATACTATAAATATTATTATTACATACATAGGTTCATGTATGTAACATGTTCTAAAATGTCATGTCTAAATTGTGCTAAATGTTCTCCAATACCTTTTTAAAAATATACAATGCCAAAAGGTTAAAACAATACAGAAATGCAAATAACCATTCACTAGAAAATATCCTATAGGGTCATAATCTTAGAGTTTACAACATAGAAACAGGCCTTTTGGCCCAACTTGTCCATGCTGCCCTTTTTTTAACCCCTAAGCTAGTCTTAATTGCCCACATTTGGCCGATATCCATCTATAACCATCTTACCCATGTAACTTTCTAAATACTTCTCAAAAGACAAAATTGTATCCACCTCTACTACTATTTCTGGCAGTTCGTTCCAGACACTCACCACCTACTGTGTGAAAAAGTTGTCTGTCTCAGCACTTTTGTATTTTTCCCCTCTCACCTTAAACATATGCGCTCTAGTTTTAGACTGTCCTAACATTAAGAAAATATTTTCTAGCTGATCTATGCCCCTCATTGTTTTATGGACCTCTATATGATCACCCCTCAGCCTTCTATAGTCCACAGAAAAAAGTCCCAGTCTTTCCAGCCTCTCCTTCTAATTCAAACCATCAAATCCCAGTAGCATCATAGTAAATGCCTTCTGCACTTTTTCTAGTTTAATAATATCCTTTCTATAACATCAAAGGGCGGCATGGTAGCACAGAGGTTGGCACTATGTTTCACAGCTCCAGGGATCTGGGTTCAATTCCCAGCTTGGTCACTATCTGTGTGAAGTTTGCATATTCTCCTCGTGTCTGCGTGAGTTTCCTGCAAGTGCTCTGGTTTTCTCCCGCAGACATGATGTAGAGATGCCGGCATTGGACTGAGGTAAACACAGTAACAAGTCTGACAACACCAGGTTTAAGTCCAACCGATTTATTTGATAGTAAACTCACAAGCTTTCGAGGTTCCCGTCTTTGCCAGGTGAAGGAGGTGTTCTGGTCTGAGCTGTTATAATGTGCTGTCTGAGACCAGAAAACCTCATTCACTTGATGAAGAGTGGAACCTCAAAAGCTTGTGAGTTTACTATCAAATAAATTGATTGGACTTAAACCTTGTGTTGTCAGACTTCTTATTGTATTTCTCCTGCAGTCCAAAGATGGGTGGGTTAAGTTGATTGGCCATGCTAAAATTGCCCCTTTATGTCCTGAGATGCGTAGGTTAAAGGGATCAGTGGGTAAATGTGTAAGCATGTTGGAGTAGGGCCTGGGTGGGTTTGTAGTTGGTGCAGACTTGATGGGCCAGATGGCCTCTTTCTGCACTGTAGGGTTTCTATGATTCTATGCATAGGATGACCAGAACTATACACAGTATTCCAATTGTGGCCTTACCAATGTCTTGTACAACTTCAATAAGACACCACAACTCCTATATTCAACGTTCGAACCAATGAAACCAAACATGCTGAATGCCTTTTTCACCACTCTGTCCATCTGTGATTCCACTTTCAAGCAACTATGAACCTGTACCCCTAAATCTCTTTGTTCTCCCCAACGTCCTATCAGTAACTGAGTAAGTTCTGCCCTTGTTTGATCTACCAAAGTGCATCATCTAGCATTTGTCAGCCCACTGGCCCAATTGATCAGGATCCCGTTGTAATCAGAGATAATCTTCTTCACTGTCCAATCTTTGTGTCATCTGCAAACTTATTAACCATGCCTCCTCTATTCTCATCCAAATCATTAATATAAATGACAAATAACAGTGGATCAGTACCGATCCTTTGGACGCACAACTGCAACATGGCATCAAAATGCTGACACTCAAATGAGGCAGGAATCAAGAGATCAATATTGACTCTAGCCATCTATCTGTTGGTGATGTGTCTCAGCACAGGATCGCCCATGACATCTGGGCAATGAAAGACATCCCTCACAGAATCAGCAGTATTTTTCTGTCTATGCTGCCAAACCACACAATCTTTGAGGGTCACTCGCAATTTTATTTTCTTATAAAGTGATCATTTGGGCTGGCTTAATATTTCACTCACTTCTGCTGTTATCAGTCTATTACACCTAATCTAACACTACTCTATGAATTTATCGTAATATGAAACCAGAAACATACACATAACTATTAAGTTACACATAGTTTTGTACAAGATAAACTTTAGTTGCTCTGCTTCTCATTCACGTTCCTTGATAAATAACCACAATGCTTTGTTTGCATTCCCAGCACCTTATTAACTTAGTATTCTACCATTAATAACTTGTTAATGTTTATATCTGAAACTCTTTGTCCAATTTATATTCATATTTTCCAGTTATGTACTTATATTCATCACCAACTGTGTGGAAATCCATCTGCAATTAGAAAATCCATTTTGCAATTTTAATACCTTTATCTTGTACTCTTTGCAGTGCCCTCTGTGTTATCTATACTACCTGCTTTGTATGAACCGATAATTTTGAAATTGTGCTGATGAACCACAAGTCCAAATTATTTATGAAAAAGGTGAACAGTTCCAGTCACAGTACATTTGTCTTTGGAACATGCCTGTTGAAATAAATATTTAACACCAACATGGTTGCAATAAAAATTCATTTCTTTAAGATGCCAAGAAGGAGAGTGTTCTAAATGTGCCTGATGAAAACAAAACATCAAGTACAACTGTAGTATAACTGAGCTATTGTAAGATATTAACCATTAACAAAAACATACTAGAGAAATGAATGGGCTTCTTTTGGGGTGAGGTAGTAGTGAGGGATGGGTGTGGTGTTTGTTGATCACCAAAAGGATGCACTTGAAATTATCTTTTGACTTTCCCAACTATGGTCAATATCCTGAAAGTTAAAGTTTCTCCTGGATAATTGCAAACAAAATGCATAGTTTGGGTGGTTCCAACAGGGTAAAACCAATAGTTACCCAGAAAATGTTAGATCAAAAAAAAAATTTCTTTTTACTTTATTGATAAACATTCAACAGAACAACACCAGACTTTTGCCTACACCATCAAAGCCCAGATGGCTCCCCCGATCCATGAATATCCCAGAATTCATAAATATTCCAGAGTGTACCACCACAACCCTTCAAATTATGACACTTCAGGCATGAGTCTCACCCCTATCGCTCACCAAGTTCAGACCTGACTAAACACACCGCATATCCTGAAGCTTGATTCAAACCTTAGTCAGGACGTATCACTCCTCTGAGACTTGATACCCACACCAATACTCAAGATGATTCTCCCACAAGACCCAACCGACACAAGAACAGCTTCTTTCCTGCTGCCTTTTTTGAATGGACCTACCATACATTAAGTTGATCTTTTTCTAATCTCTAGCTATGACTGTAACATTACATTCTGCACTCTTGTTTTTTTTTTCTCCATGAATGATATGCTTTGTTGGTATAGCACACAAGAAACAATACTTCCAATGTATGCTAATTCATGTGACAATAATAAATCAAAATCAAATCCCCTGAGATCTGCCTGTTATGAGATCCAACACACTCCAGTGGCTCACACATCCCTGAAGTCATATATCCCACTGGAATTCCTGGAGTCTATGGTTTTCAGGACCAATATACTGAGAACTAGGAAACAGGCCATCCTTGACAGGGTAGGTGTAATGAGAACGGCATAATTGGCAATCTACTTGTGTGAGATCCCTTGGAGGTGATCGACCATAATATGATAGAATTCTTCTTCAAGATGGAAAGTGACATTGTTGATTTCATGCCACAGGTTCTGAATCATAATAAAGCAAACTAAAATTTTAGTATGAGGTGCCAGTTGGCTATGATGGATTAAGAAATGTTAATTAAAGGTTAATGGTGGCTGGCAATATCAAACAGTCAAAGAGTGCAAGGGTGAAAACTAACATAAAATGGGAAAGTTGACAAGGAAAGTAGAGATAATATTAGATCCAAGAAAGGTGGTTACAAAAAAGAACAGATAAAAAAACGGACTCGACAATTCAGAGCAGTTTAGAATCCAGGAAAGGAAGACCGAGAGATGTATTCTATTTCCCCTGCTTAATATAAGCGTAAGCTTGCAGGAAACATATCAACTGATTAAAATGTTTGATAGATGTGTGAAGAGAAAAAAAATGGTGAAGAGCAATGTAGGTCCCTTACAGACAAAACATGGGAGTTTATAATGGGGAACAAATAAATGGGTGACTAACTAAATATACACTTTTCTGTCTTCACAAAAGAAGGCATGATGATCATACTAGAAATGTTGGGGCATAGTTCAGTAGGAGGGAGGAACTGAAGGAAATCAATATTAGTAGATAAATGGAGCTGAGGAAATTGATGGGATTGAAAAAGAATAAATCTCCAGAATCTGATAATCTCCCTCCCAGAGTAGTTAAGGAAATGGCCTGAGAAATACTGGATGTGTTGGTAGTCATGTTACAAGATTCTATAGATTCCGGAACATTTGCTACAGATTGAAGGGTAGCTAATGTAATCCCACTCTCTAAAAAGGCAGTAGAAAGAAAATAGAGAATTTGAACAATTAGCCTGACACCAATAATGGGGAAGATTTGGTATCCTTTATTAAAGATTTTACAGCAGAACACTTTGCAAAACCATCAAACAGGATCCAACAGCCAACATGGATTTGGTAGAAGGAAATTAGTCTTGAAAAACGTACTGGAATTCTTTGAGGTTGAAACTAGTAGAATTGATGAGGGGGAACTAGTGGATGTGATTTATATGGATTTTCAGAAAGCTTTTGATATTTCCATATAAGAGGTTAACATTTAAAATTAAAGTGCATGAGATTGGGGGCAGTGTATCAAGATAGATAGAAAACTGGTTGGCAGACAGGAAAAAATGAGGAGGAATGAATTAGTCATTTTCTTAATGGCAGACAGTGACTAATAGGGTACTGCAGAAATTGGTACTAGGACCAGCTATTCACAATATGTATTCATCATTTAGATGAGGGAACTAAATGTACAATTTCCAGTTTTGCAGTTGTGATAAAGCTGGGTGGGTGGGTGAACTGTGAGGAGGAAGCAGAGATGTTTCAGAATGATTTGGGCAAGCTGAATGAGTGGGCAAATATGTGACAGGTGGAGTGGAATATGTGAGGTCATCAATTTTGGTAGCAAAAACAGGAAGACAGAATGTTATCTGTTGGCTATGAATTAAGAAAGGAAAACTCGAAATGAGACCTGGGTGCTTTTGTGCACCATTTGCTGAAGGTCACCATACAAGTCTAGCAGGAAATTACAAAGCAGATGGAATGTTGACCTTCATATTGAGACCATTAGGATACAGGACCAGGGATCTTGCTGTAAAGGTACCGGGTCCCAGTGAGGTCATACCTGGAATATTGTGCACAATTTTGTTCTCCTTAACTTTGGAAGGATGTTCTTGCTTTGGAGGGAGTGCAGTGCATGTTTATCAGAATGATTTCTGGTATGACAGGACTGATGAGGAGAAATGTTAGGATTATATTTACTAGAATTCAAAGAATGAGGAGGATCTCATAGAAATCTATAAAAATCTAACAGGATTAGACAGGCTAGATGTAGGAAAGATGTTCTTGATAGTGGCGGTGTCCAGAACCAGAGGTTGTACTTTAAGGATATGGAATAAACCTTATACGACTGAGATGAGGAAAAATCTCTTCTCTCAGAGAGCGATCAGCCTGTGTGATTTTCAACCACAGAAAGTAGTTGAGGTCAACACATTGTATGTTTTCAAGAAGAAGTTAGATGGAGCCAAGGTGATCAAAGGGTGTGGGGAGGCAGGATTGAGCTATTGAGTTGAATGATCAGCCATAATCATGATGAATGGCAGAGCAGGTTTGAAGGGCCAAGATGCCTATTCCAGCTGGTACTTTCTATATTGCTAAACCCTCAAGGCCCAAAAACCACACAGTCTGTGGAAGCACTTCCCCCTTAGGTAGCCCCCATTCCCACCACACAAGGACTGAACCACCCTCTTCCATGAGGTTTATTCATCACTTGAGGCCCGACTTCCATATATCCTTTGCCTTAGGCCATGAACTCGTTTTGCACAATGACATTTGATGAAGCTGCTTCTCCTGAAAATCTGAATATTTCCCTGTATCCACATTGATTGGTAATTTCCTCAAATAACTCTGATAAGTTCCTTAAAAATAATTTTCTTTCCATAAAACAATGTTAGACCTGCCTGATAAAAGCAAATTACTGTAGGTGTTGGAATCTGAAACCAAAAGAGAAAATACTGAAAAATCTCAACAGATCTGGCAGCATCTGTAAGGAGAGAAAAGAGCTGATCTTTTGAGTCAATTATCCTTTGTCAAACTAAAAGGCATCGAAAGTGGGTGATATTTATACTGCAGGAGGAAGGAATGAAATATGAGTCATAGCCACAAAAGCAAAGGAAAAGGCTGCTAATGACAGTCCATAGAGAGAATAAAGAGTGTGAAAGCCAAATGGCAGAAAAGCTGAAACCAGAGAGTAAACTGTGACAGCTTAAGGTGTGGGAGGGGAGGGGAGGGGGGGGAATAGATGGGAGAGAGGTAAAATTTAGAAAAGGGGGGAAAAGAAAAGGAAAGGAGAATAAAGTAGGGAGAAAGAGTGGGTGGGAAAGAAAAATGAAAAGAAGACAAAGAAATAAAAGATAGAGAACAGTTTAAAAAAAATTTTTAGACCTGCCTGGTTAGATTGAGATTTTCGAAGTGCCCCAGTATAACCTTGTTCATAATAGATTCTTCCCGATGACAGAAGAATCTATTTGGTCATTCTATAGTTTCTTTCTTCTTCTTCTTCCTCCTTTTTTGAACAGACAAGTCATGTTTCCAATTAATCAATCTGATGGAACTGATTCAGAATCTAGGGAAACTAAAAGCATTGCATTATGACTTTTATCAGTCATTTCTTTAAGATGCTAGGATGAATTCCAGCAGGATCCTGGGACATGTCAGCTTTAAATTCTATGGATTTTCTCAGTACTTTTTACCTAGGTGATTACATTTATTTTAGTTCTTCCCTACCTTTTTACTTCCTGACTCACATCATTCTCATATTTTATTTATCTTTTCCACATTGAAGACAAATGCAAAATATCCATTCAGTTCACCCACCATTTTCTCATTTTTCGTCACAAATTTCACAGACTCTTTCTCCAGAGGAACAATGCTTATTTTACTTTTCTCTTTTTTAAACACATGCAGATAATCTGACAACGTACTTTGCTAAGCACTTCTTGCTATCTTTCTCCGTAGTTTAATTATTACCTCCTTATTTATCATTTAATCACTCTTCCTGTTCTTAACATTCTGCCCAATTTCTGTTTTGGCACACAGTTTGGATTTAAATGTGACATCACTTTTGTTTAATGGTATTAACACAGATGGTACATCCTTCTCATAGTTTTAGCTTGGATGACTCTATGCTTGACATTTACCAGTTGGCTGAAGGGCTTATTTCTGTGCTGTGATGTGCTGTATTCTATGTTCCATGACACAATTTGTTTCGCTCATTTAACGGCATGTTTTCTAACATAACACTGGAACTAATACCTCGCACTAGCAATTAAGAAGTAGCAACAGAACATTTCAAGTGTTCATTTGAAGATATATTAATTGGTGCTGTTAACTTTTGCCCGAGGGTTTAAAAGAAACAGGGAGCCTTCCTGGGACACTTGTGAATTATTGCATGAAAAGAATGTCAATATTTATTGGGAATTTTTTTTTGAAGACTTAAATATAAGAAGAGTCGGTACTTAAGTGTCAGCTTTGACCTACTACAGCTGCATGTTTCCATAAAACAGCTATCCAACTTCTGGTATGTTATACTTTCTAATCTCATCTATCATGCCAGGAAGCGTACGTGACATATTCTGCATCTCAAATACAATTTTAAAATCTGTAATATGAATGTTTAGAAATCTCAAATGGTTGCATTTTATTTTTCTGGATACACTCTCAGTATGTTCTGGAAATAGAATTTCCACTACACTTTCAAATACCTTGACTGGATGATTTTATCCACGTCGTCGCTTCAAAAGCTATTTCTGCTCAAATTGTCTGAACATTTAATTGACTGATAATTCGGCCTTGCAGAACATCTAGTATTTCAGTTTATCAATATTTTGTTGTTCCAGGGACTTAAATTTGTTTCGCTGCTTTCATTATGAAATCTATGTCTTTTAACACGTTGCTAGATTGGTTTGTTGCCTCTTGATTGCCTTCTTTTTCAATCCCTCCTTTATCACCCTATCTTTCTACTTTTCATAGGTTCATATTCAAACTTGTCATAATGCATCTTGATGCAGACAGCCATAACGAAACTAGAAAGATAAAAGTACAATCAAAAATAGCAAGCCATTAATTTTCAGATATAGGTGAAAAGATAAGAAAACATTAAAGAATAAATCAATAAAATATTTGTACATTGAAGAGACTCTGTTTTGTAGAAGTTCACTTCTGGTACGGAAGTCTCTTTTAGTGGGCCACACATCACAGAACGTGTGTGTGTGTGTGTGTGTGTGTGTGTGTGTGTGTGTGTGTGTGTGTGTGTGTGTGTGTGTGTGTGTGTGTGAATTTAAGTACATGATAGACAATGAAGGTAGGTGTGCAACTACTATCCAATTTCTAGCATCAGTGACCTTTGTAACAACTGCAAATCTTTAAACCAACCCACTCCACTTCCCACACACACTTTTTCATTTTCTGAAAGCACTTCCATCCTTTCCCTCTTCTGATCTAAATCCAATATTTCCACGCTACCTAAGATTCAGTGTGCTTCTACTTCACCACTCTTTGTTAAAAGAATAAAGAAAAATATGGCACAGGCACAAGCCTTTTGGCCTTCCAAGGCTGTGCCGATCATGTCCTAATAAACTGAAGAACTTCTGCCTTTATTTGAGCCATATCGCTGCGTTCCCTCCCTCATCGTGTATCCATCCAGATGCCTCTTAAATATTGTTGAAGTTCTCATTGTGAAGCGAACCAGGAACATCAGCTTTGACGGGACTTGTGACCTGTGTCCTGCAAGTCTCCCAAGCTCTTTGTTTTTCCATGTGCCGGAAAAGAGCACAGGAATGATTAGCACATTGAAATTTCAATTTTAATTGCTTCGAGAACTGGGACAGTTTCTTGTGGGGAAACTAGTGTCACTCACCACGCTGGGAGAGGTTTTCAGCAGCAGGTTTTACAATTACTCCCCACTGAAGAGGAACAGGTGTCCCCAACCTGCTGATGGGGGCCGAGGTCATTGATGTCTCTTGTGATCGGTGATGGGGGAAATGGACTTTTGGACATTGCCAGCCTGGGAGCTGCCTTTCTTGCTTTGCCCCCGAGTTTGTTTCATTTAGTTGATTTGAGTTTCACCAGAGAAAAAGAGAAGTGGCGTGCCCAGAAGTGGGAACACTACTTATGTTCGGGTGCAGAATCAATCATAGTCCATAGGACTCTTAAATTGGCCTCACAGGTAGAGGATGTGGTCAAGAAGGCATATGGTGTACTGGCCTTCATCAATTGAGTTTAGAAGTCGGGAGATAATGCTGCAGCTTCATTAGACCCTAGTCAGACCTCTCTTGGAGTACTGTGTGCAGTTCTAGTTGCATCATTACAAGAAAGATGTGGAAGCTATTGAAGGGGTGCGGAGGAGATTTACAAGGATGTTGCCTGGATTGGGTGGCATACCTTATGAGGATAGGTTGAGCAAACTCAATCTTTTCTCCCTGGAGAGTGGGAGATGAGAGTCAACTTGATAGATGTTTATAAGATGTTGGGAGATATAGGTTAGGTGGATTCTGAGGATATTTCCCAGGGCTGAAATGGTCGCTATGAGAGGACATAGTTTTAAGGTGCTGAGGAGTAGGTACAGAGGAGATGTCAGGGGTAAGTTTTTTCTCAGAGGGTGGAGGGTAAGTGGAATCGGCTACCATCAGTGTTGGTGGAGGCAAATTCATTAGGGCCTTTTAAGAGACTTCTGGATGATTACATGGGATTTAATATGATTGAGGGTTATAGGTAGGTCTAATAGGTAGGGATATAGTTGGTGCAACTTGTGGGCCGAAAGGCCTGTTTGTGCTATAGTTTTCCTGAGTTCTATGAAAGAATTCTGTAGAAGGGGATTTCCCTCTCGAGACTCTGCATTGCTAAACTTAAGCTGGTACAGAAACTCATGGAGTGTAATGTATTGATTTAAAACCTGACTTTATTTAATCAAACGATGGAATGGGAGAATGATATAAGGAAGCCCAGCACTCAAGGTATAGAATACAGGCAGTCCACTGTCACTCAGAAGAATGTACCCTGTGGAGACAATTACAATTAGAATATTCTTACATTTACCAAATCATATTACCACCTTTCCAATGGGCATTGTGCAATAAACATTAATACAGTTCAGTCAATAGTCACCCTGTAATTAACTCCAGCCTCCTGTTGGCTCATGACATGAGATGCTGGACATGAAATAGATGATTTCCATCAAATTGAACAATAAGACAAAGGGTATCCTCAGGGAGAAGTTGCAAATTAATGTCTACAATGATTAGGCAAATGATTATTCCCTCAAGCCACAGACACTCCGTAGACAATCCCTCCATGGTGTCCACCTCCTCTACAGACACTATCCCTGATTGACAGTCCTACTCCCCCCCACTCTTTTGCCTCCCTCTCTGTCCTTCCTGAAAGATCTGAAACCCGGCACCTAAAGTATTCAGTCCTGTCCCGGAAACATCCAAGTTTCTGTAATGGCCACCACATTACATTCCCAAGCAGTAATCCATGCTCTAAGCTCATCCACTTTATTCACTACACTCCTGGCATTAAAATAGACACATCTCAGACCTTCAATCTGAGTGCTCCCCTTCTTCACATTTAGGTTTTCATGCTCACACTCCTTTAGTCCACTGGGATAAATGTTTAGGTTGTAAATAAGGTACATCAAAGCAGATTCTTTTCGAAAATCTACACTGCTCCAGCAAAACTGAATGCATACCCCACAGGCAAAGAAATCTGCCAGTCTTGCTTGGTCTGTCGAACATAACCCAAAGCAATACCCATAGTTGGCCTTACACATGCCCTCTGAAAGCTTTGTGGGCAATTAGGGATGTGCAGTAAATTCTGGATCTGCTAGTGACACTATTATCCAATGAATTAATGGAAAAAGAAATGCCAATGGCAATCACTGTAATGTAGGTAAATGAGACAGACAATTTTAGTTCAGCAAAAGCAATGAAAATGAGGGCATTGTTGAGGGAAAATGTTGAACAAGCCCACAGTCATCATTTCATTTGTTCTTGAATGATTTTTTAAATACATAAATTCAAAGCCTTGAGTGCAAAACATGCCAACAATAGTTGTCAACAGCCAGTATTGGATTAATTGGTTAATTTTTATCAATTTCTAATGTAATTTTTCTGACACAAACAATCATTCACATATTACCCTGCTGCTTGAGTGAGATTATTATTTTTAAAACAATCTTTCTTGGAAATGAGCAAATAATATGCACTTATATAACTTTTCACCCTTCAATACCAACCAATTATTTTGAATTTAAGTCACAGTAACTCTTTATTTTATTACAGTAAGTTTTAGAAGCTGCAACTGATAAAGGGCCAGCCAGTTTGTTTCTGTTGTACTTTCTAGGGATAAAGGGTAATAAGGACATCACTAAAATTCCTTGTTCTTCTTCAAAGTTATGATCTGAACATTTTCTGCGCAACTTATCAAACAGACCTAAACTTGCTTTTGAAACTCAGCTGAAAAATAAATGTCAGTGACAATGCCATAATTCATCAATTTTGCCCTCGTGCTGATACTTAGACCATGTGCTCAGCCTCTAGTGTAGCATTCAAATTTATGGTTTTCTAACTTAGAGATCTAAGTTTTAAACTACATGTATAAATTTGTATGTGACAAAATATCTTGACATATATCTTGACGTGATATTAGTATACCTTTAAGAAAGTCGTTTTTAACTCGCGCTCACAGCTTTAGTTGATGTCATTGATGGGAGGAGAAAACAATCTGTGTGCCAGTCAGGTGACAATGGTTGTTTATATTTGGCTGCAGTGCTAGAAACATATCTCAAAGTCTCTCTCTCTCTCTCACACACATTCTGCTTTTATTTTTAAAATTTTACCAGCTATCCTACAGTAAAGAATCTGTGTTTCGGGGAGCTGATGAATACAAACTGATCTGAGTTTTCAAGATCATTTGAAACCAGCATTCAACCCTGAGAACTGGATGCCAGTATTACGCAAACTTTAGTCTGTGTCGTGTTAAAGCTGTGAAAAGGGTTTTTGTTGTCTGTGGGTTTTGATTTAATTGGAATACATTAGAGATACACATTACGTCTTATACATTGTAGTGGTTGTTTTGTTTCTTGTTTGTAATTGATAACAGTTCTTGCTAATGTTCTTACTATACATGTTGATTCCACTCTTAAATAAACTTTGTTTGATAAAATCTCCCTAGTGAATCTTTTGAATAACACCTGAAGTGAAGCATCTAATGCTTACCCTAGCCAAATTCAAGATGCAAAGCTTACGATTCAGATAGACTTCATGAAATACTTTGGAACTTCTAACCTGAACCATAACAAATATAACTGTTTAACATGGGTCACATAACATGCCAACCTGTATCTAAACAGTTGGGTGGGTGGGGAAAGACTTTGTGGTGGGTGGAATCTACTTGACACCAACTTAATAAATAACTGTCAGTATTGGTGGAGAGAAGGGAAATCAGTAGGAAGTAAAGAAAAAGCAGAATGAATTTATCCAGAGAAAATGCAAGGCGATACATTTTGGAGGATCAAATTTATGACTGAATGTCAGAACCCTTTGGAACATTAACATACAGGGGAATTTGGGCATGCAGATCAACTGTCCCCTAAAACTGGACCTGGCTTGAGGGAATAATCATTTGCCTAATCATTGTAGACATTAATTTGCAACTTCTCCCTGAGGACACCCTTTGTCTCATTGTTTAGCACCATGCCTGTAATAGAAGTGATACAATCAGAATTGATACAATAGCTCAGAATTGGGCATGCTTTGAATACTGTGGATCATTTCACAGCAGCAAAACTGGATTTACTGAACTGCTTTGTAATGGCATGGCCCAACATATTCTTCATCCTACCATTTACACAAAGTCAGATAATCTACATTCATTCAATGAGATGATTCGAAAAAAATAATTGTAGCAAAACTGGAGAAAAACAGGAATGACATCCAAGCCAGTGAAGATACAATGCATGGCATCATGTATGTTAATCACTAGAAGCAGTGAACTTTGGCCAGAGTGATGTCCACTCATAAGCAACAGATTGGGTTCATAAACAATAAATGCTAGAAAAGCTCAGCAGGTCTGGTAGCATCTGTAAAAGAGAAAATAGAGCTATTGCATTGAGTCCCCATGATTTTTTTTCAGAGTTAAAGAGAGAGAAAATATGATGAACAATATACTGTATACTGTATGAATTATATACTGTATAAAGCTTGTGAAACAGCGGCACCAAAATAAATGATCAATGATGATGGAAGCTAGGAGCAATTGCAAAAGTGATGTGTTGGGCACAAGGCAGAACAAATATTAATGGCAGGAGAAGGTGCTAGTGCATGTTGCCTAAAGATTAAATATCAGAATGTGCTAAAGATATTTGATCCATTCTTCCATTAATGCTGCCTCTGTCTCCTTTATTATTATGTTGTCTATTCATTTACATATAAATTTAACAAGAGTTTAACTTCACATAGTGGGGGTATTATATCTTCACATCAATACGTCAAAGGCGCACATGCTCAGTACCCTAAATTGCATTAAGATAGACAGGTTCCTGGACTCGGACGGGATTTATCCCATCTTGCTGTGGGAGGTAGGGGAAGAAATGTCTACAACCTTAACAAATATCTTCACATTCTCTTTGACCACAGGCGAAATTCTAGATGACTGGAGAATAGCCAATATTGTTCCCTTGTTTAAAAAAGGAAACAAGGATAATCCAGGAATTTATAGGCTAGTGAGTCTGATGTTAGTGATGGGGAAGATTTTGGAGAAGATGCTGAGGGACAGGAAGAAAATGACTAGTTAGTGACAGATAGCATAGTTTTTTATGGGGAGACGATCATATCTCATCAACTTGATTCAATTCTTTGGAGAGGTGACAAAGTTAATGGATGAGGGATAGGTTGTGGATATAGTAAAGTGTTTGATAAGTTCCCTCATGGCAGACTGGTACAGAAATTGTAATCAAATGGGATTCGGGTGGTGACTGGCTGGACAGATACAGAAATGTCTTATTCCAGAAGGCAGATGAAAGTTGTGGAAGGGTGTTTTTTTCAGAATGGAGATCTGTAGTAGTGGTGTTCCATTGGAATCAGTTTGTACAAATCATTTGGAGGAAAATGTGGGGGTCTGACTAGCAAATTTGTGGATGATGTGAAGATTGCTGGATTTGCTGATAGCACCAGAAATTGTCAGAGGATATAGATAGATTGGAGATTTGGAACAGAAATGGCAGATGGATATTAATCTGGACAAATGCAAGGTGATGTATTTTGGAGGATCAAATTTAGGTGTAAATTATAATGCAAATGGCAGAGTCTTTGGGATAGTTAACATACAAAGGAATCTGGGCATGCAGATCCACCATTCCCTAAAAGTGACAACATAGATATCCAAGGTGACTACGAAAACATATGGCATGCTGACTTTCATCAGCTGGGACATTGACTACAAGAGTTGGGAAATTATGTTACAGCTATATAAAAGCTTGGCTAGGCTGCAATAGGGGTATTGCTTGCAGTTCTGGTCACCACAATACCAGAAGGACGTGAAAGATTTGGAGAAAGTGCAAAAAGGTTCACCAGGATATGGCCTGGTCTCAAGGGCATTGACTATGAAGGGAGATTGAATCAACTCGGATTGTTTTCACAGGATAGACGGAGGCTCAGGAGAGATCTGATGGAGGACTACAAAATTATGTGAGGCATAGAGAAGTTGGATAATCAGGATCATTTTCAAGGCTGAAGAGATGGGAAAATTTAAGGAAATTGTGCAGGGACGGGGGGGAGGTGGGGGGCAGTGAGTTCCATGCAGAGTGGTGGATGCCTGGAGTACCAGAGGAAGTGGTGGAAACACGTACATACCAACATTTAAAAACGATCTGGATGGATACATGAATGGAGAGGGAATAAAGAAATACCATCAGAATAAGGGAAGAAAGGATTTTTTTTTTGTTTAGTTAGAGCATCAAGATTGGCACAGGTTTGGAGGGCCGAATGGCCTGTTCTTGTACTGCACTATACTTTGTTCTTTATTCTTCAGAATAGACAACACTTAAACTGATCACTTAAACACTTAAACATCCCAATGAAGGGAATTACAGCCTTGTGCTGAGATAAGACTAAAGCTGTCAAAGGGTGTGGAGCTGTAGATTTCAAAACTGAATAATCTTTTGCTCTGCAGACAGATGGTTTTATTTGAGACAGACCAATAACTACAGATGAGTAGCAACCTCCATACTGAATAGATAACCACCTGTCTCAGTACTAGGTATTGGTTTCCTCCAATGTTTACCTACTTCAGAGTTGCACAGCTGCATGTCATGCCCACACAATTCTTTCCTGTAGGAAGAAACAGCAAGCTTTTAGAACAGTTGGTTTCCTGTTTACGTCTCTATCTGGCTCAGTTGGCAGGATTTTCATTCAAATCAAAATGTCATGGTCTCCAAGCCAACGCCAGAGACCAGAAGACAACATCTAGGCTGATATATTACATGGCCGACGTTACTATGGTATGGCTAATTTGGTCTCTCAGATCCATAATAGATTCCTTCCCAAGATTTGCACGAAGAACCGGAAGATTCTGCTATTGCCCAGGTCATGAAACGCTTGTCAGTAAAAATTTGCTCTTTGCATAATTTGTGTTTTTTGAGAGCTTGCTTAGTACAGATGTGTTGTCATGAAGCTACATATATTCAAACATTTTTCTTCGGTTGTAAGGTATTTTGGGACAGTTGACATTTTGTTTTTGAAAACGCAAGCCCTATATCATATATGTCCCTCTTATGAGATAGTTTCATAAATCGGGCTGCCCGATGCCTCACTCAGTGAATACACACCCTGACACTGGCCGCATGTTTATAACAGCTAATTCAGCCTGTTATCACTTGATAAGGATTCCTAATGTTAAAATATTTGTGAGCGTGCATGTGTGTTTGTGAGAGTATATGTCTGAGAAAAAGTGAGTTATGAGTGCGCACTTGTGTATGGGAATTGGTGTGTTTGCATGTGTGTGTGTGTACTTGGGTGTATGTATATGTGAGAGAGTGAGTTTGCGTGTGTGTGATCGAGAGTACGTTGCCTTATGTGTTTCAGTATGTGCGTGAGAGAGAGTGTGTATGTATGCGTAATTGTGAATGTGCGTGGGAGAGAAAGCGAGTTTGTATGTGCCTGAGAGTTTGAGTGTACGTTTTTATAGGTATGTTTAGGTGCGTGTGTGGGCAAGAGTGTGTATGTGTGTAATTGCTTGTATGTGTGTGGGAGGGAGAGAGCGAATTTGTGTGTGCCTGAGAGTGATTGAGAGCAAGTTTTTCTTTGTGTTTAATTGCGTAGGGGAGAGTGTGTATGTGTGTGTTACATGATGAGCCGTACGTTACCCCGAGTGAGCCGTTGCAGGCAACCAGGTCCCAGTTACACCGAAACCAACAGCCTGTGCAGAATCCGAATGGTCAACACCCACTGGCATCCTGATTGAAGTATGTGCGTGGGTGGGATGTCCTTTTTGCAAAGAGTGAAGCCGTTGCAATCACAACGTTAAGTGCTCGTTAGCAACCGACAGTCATCATATAAGAGTTCACAACCATTCAAATGCTCCGCGTTCATCTGCAGAGTTCATTTTTATTTCTTCCGACGTCTTCCTAAAAATGCGAATTGAGCACCTTAAATTACTTGTCATACAGCTCAATGCAAATATTCAGCTTCTTTCTGTATCTTCACTATTTTCACCATCTACCATTCACCACTTCGGCATGATGAGATTCAAGGAGCTTTCTCTCTCTCTCACACCCGAGAAGCAGCACTGGTGGAGATCCAGTGCCTGATGCAGACCTGTTTTCACTCACGCAAATCGGCCTGGCAGAGCAGAAACTGGAATTATATATCTGAGAAAGAGGGAAAGACATATGAAATAGCTAGAGATAGAAGAAGGAATAAGTGAGCGAGAACGCGTCTTCCAACTGAAGAAACAAGTTAAGGAATTTCAAGTTCATAAGGAAAGTTAGCATTCTGGGCAAGGTGGAATGTTTGAGCTCCAGTCAGGGCAGAGACAAGAGTGAATGATCATTGTCAACTTCTACTGTATTTTAAATGTTTGGATAGAGGTAGATTAACCCTGCAGTCATGTGACTGAAATCAAACGCGCAGGAACTGCAGTTCAAAATATCTCAAACAAAGCAATTCCAGCAGAAAAAGATCTGAAGTATCAGAAAATATTTGATCGTATATGAAACAGTTCAATTTTCATAACTGAAGGATTCTGATGCAGGAAAGCATTTTTTGTTTCAGAATCCATGTCTACCCGAGAATCTGAAAAATAAGGTTTATCTCATTTATGAAAATCCGTTATTTTTAAAAGATTTTCACTCCAACCAAAGTATCAACTCAACCAGGAAGACATCAAGCCTGCAGTAACATATAGACAGAGTTAGACATTTAATTTTTATACTGACGGCTTTTACTTCATCCATTCATTCAATCGAGTGATGGGGATGTTGTTTTTGAGCTATCTGAAAAAAATGCTGCAGGAATTAATTTAAAACTCCAAAAACACAAAGTCTGAAGCAAGGAAATACAAATTCCTTACAAAAAAAAGTATCCTGAGGACAGGCTGGAATAAATTCTGATCATAACAGTAAATCCCTATTGTTTAGGCCTAATTAATAACTAAGATGTTTCAAAATATGAATTAATCTTGTTGCCGTTTTCTGCACCATTTTGATAACATCAGAACACAAAGTGATAGGAATGAAACTGAAGACGGTAATCGAGGTCTGTCAAAGGACTGCATAATATAAAACAGCAAGCATTAAAAAAAAATCAGTAAGAGTTATAGAAAGTCATACGATCGTACAGTGCAGAAAATGTTCTTCGGCTCATCGAGGCTGCAGCGATAGTAAATACAATTAAGGTGACTCTGATCCATACTTTCAAGCACTTACGCCATCTACTTAAATATGTTCATGTACTCATCCAAATACTTTCTAAAGAATCTTAAGTTCCCAGCCTCCACTACCTTCCTAGGCAGTGCATTTCAGATTCTCAGCACACACGGAGTCATTTTATTTCTCAAATCCTTTCTGAATCTCCTGCTCCCTCACTCTAAAATTATGCCACCTCCTAATTTGCCCCGCAACCGGTGGTGGTGGTGGTGGTGCTTCCTATTCTTCTCGACTCCCCATAGCCTAATGCACCTCAAACATATCCCCCCTCAGTCTTCTGTATTCTATATAAAATATCCAAGCTTATCCAATCTGTCCTTATAGTTCAGATGCGTCATTCCAGTCATATCCTTGTGAATCCCCTCTAAAACCCCCGCTAGTGCAACCACATCTTTCTCATAGTGAAGTGACCAGAACTGCGCATGTTACTCCAGCTGTAGTCTACCCAACATTCTGTGCAGTTCCAACATAACCTCCTTGCTCTTCTACTCTGTGCCACGACTAATAAAAACACGCGTCTCACATGCCTTAACTCCCTTGTACATCTACACTGCCCCCTTCAGGGATCTGTGAACAAATAGCAACACTCATTTATTCTTTTGGAGTTCCTAGTGTCCTGCCACTCATTAAATACTCAGTTGGCTTGTTACTGCTTCAATCGACCATCAATTACTTCTCATTATTAGAGTTAAATGCCATCTACCATTGCTCCGTCCACCTGACCAATCCATCTATTTCTTTCTGCAACCTTTGACCTTCTTCAATATTAAGCATCCTACCAATCTTGGTGTCATCTGCAAACGTGATTATCACTCTCCCCACATAATCACTGTGTAACTGATGTACATAAAAACAATAAAGGTCTCAGCCGATAAATAACTGACGCAGGAACCACTCTGGAACATTTCCAACGAATGATTTCACCGCATTATCCACTGCAACAGAGGTAAACTCAATCACAGGATAGTTAAAGCCACACAACAGAAATGATTGCACATTTTAAGATGTTAGTCAAATAGCTCATCATAGCGATCTATAAAAGCAGCAATAATTAATTGCAGGTAATGTATTTAATGCACTTCAATCCAAATAACTTCACCAGGATCTAACTGGGAAAATTTATGTATTCTTTCCCGAAATTAAGAATCCTACCTCAGATTTGAACTGTTCTTCCTCATCCAATTCTTTTAAAACCAGCAATTTGAATTCACTTGCTTCGAGTTTCTCTAAGTATGGTTCAGAAATGCACAACTAACTGGATTTTCCAACATAACCAGTTTTAGGAAGTTGTTTTTAGCAATCCTCACGTTTGGATAGAATGTTTTTTAAATTTCTGCTCCTTTCTCTTCGAGTTATTTCTTCAGTTGCGCCACCTATTGGTTTTAAAACATGTCTGCAATCCAAGCATCAATTAAGCTTAGTTTTTTTAAAAAAAATGGAGCAAATGGGCGCGTTGGCTTACCGGGATGAATTGCCCATCACCAATTTATTATTTTTATTTGTTTATGGGATGTGGGCATTGCTGGCTAAACCAGCATTTATTACCCATCCTTCAGGCATTTAAGAGTCAACCACATTGCTGCAGATGTGGAATCATAAGCAGGTAAGGACAGACATTAGTGAACCTAATGGAATTGACGACAATAATTTCATTGTCATCATTAGGCTTCGAATTTCAGATTTTTATTGACCTCATATTTCACCATCTGCTATATTAGGATTCGAACCCAGGTCCTTAGAGTCCTTGGACCTCGGAATTACTAAGATAGCGAAAAACCACTGGGCTAATACCACCCTCAACAATAAAAAAAAACCTAAAAGTGAATAATTTGCCAGAGTCCGCCAAGATGATCAGAATTGGAGGAGTTTCTTTGTTCTCTTTATGCAATCTCTTGGCACAAGTTCTTGGTGCTGGTTCCTGTGGATTGGAAGATAGGCAGAATAAAACTGTCCTTTGAACTGGGCAGTATCAAAATACATCCCAAATTGTAGAGGTGGTGTGGTCCAGGCCCTGATCTCTGTAACTGCAATGAATTTCAGTTGACCGCAAAGGTCGCTTTGCTACAGGATCATCAACATTTTAGGTAGTCTTTACTGCCTAGAGGTTGTGCACTCCACAGTAAACTGCTGAATTTTTGCACCTCAGAGCCCCTGTTCTACTGTTAATTTCAGGCCTAGACTGTGCTGTTTTATTGACCATTCACCGAGATTCTTGCAAATGCAGCAATAGTCAAGGAGGTTGCTTCCACCAAAGACCACGCAGTCACTTGGTGCTCAACTTTTTCTTATACCATTCATTGGGTCATGGATGATCAATACTCTTCCCCAAGTTTCCTAGCTTGCCTGATCCTATCTCTTTTCAACACTCGTGTAAAGGAGATGGAGTTATGATCACTATCCCCAAGATGTTCTCCCACTGAGAGATCCAACACCTATCCAGGTTCATTAGCCAATACCACATTGAGTACAGCCTCTCTCCTCTTCTAGGCTTATTCACAAAGTGTGTTCTCCTGAACACACCTAACAAACTCCTCCCCATCCAAATCCCTTACCCTAGGGATATCCCAATCGATGTTTTGGAAATTAAAGTCTCCCATCACGACAACTCTGTTATTACTACATCTTTCCAGGATCTGTTTCCATATCTGCTTTTCAACATCCCTGTTACTATTGGGCGGCCTATAGAAAACACCCAGCAAAGTTATCAATCCTTTCATGTTCTGAACTGCCACCCACAGAGATGCCGTAGACAATCCCTCCACAGCGCCCACCTTCTCTACAACTGTGATACTATCCCTGATCAACAGTGCCACTCCCCCACCTCTTTTGCCTCTCTCCCTGTCCCTTCTAAAATCTGGCACCTGAAGTATCCAGTCCTGTCTCTGAGACATCTAAGTCTCTGTAATGGCCACCACATCACATTTCCAAGCAGCGATCCACGCTCTAAGCTCATCCAGTTTACACTCCTGGCATTAAAATAGACACATTTCAAACCTTTGGTCTGAGCGCTCCACTTCTCCATCACCCGTTTATCCTCTCTCTTACTCTATCTACAATCCTTCTCTATTTACGAGATAACCTCCTCGCTCCTAGTCACCTCATCTTGATTCACTCCCCCCAACCATTCTAGAGACTTTAAACTAGAATAGTTGGAGGGAGGGATGAGTGTTTGAGTGTGTGTTTTTATATTTGTGTTTAAGTGTGTGTTGGAGTGTATGTATGTGATGAAGGGGTTGGTGGCGGGGAGGGGGGTTGTTGAGGGCTATGTGACTAAATAACTTGATGGGTCATGCATTACCATAGTGAGCTGTTGCAAACAATCATGTCCCAATTACACTGGAATCAATGGGCTCAGCAGAATTCAAATGGTCAACATCCACCGAGGTCCCGAGTGAAGTGTGCAAAAGCGAGTGTGTATATGCATGTGTTTGTGTGCTTGTGTGGTGGGGTGACAGGGTGAGGGTGGGGAGGTGGTGGGGGGTAGGAGGTGAGCAGTTGGAGTCTACTCTAGCCTGTTTGCAAAGGGTGAAGCTGTTGAAGTCAGAGTATTAAGTGATCATGAGGCAACTTACTGCCGTCATGTAAGGAAGGTTCAATTCCCAACCCATACTCTACTTTCATTGTAATAATATGTTCTATTTCTTCCAGCATCTTTCTAAAAATGTGAATTGACCATCTTAAACTATTTGTCATACAGCTCCCAGTGCAAATATTCAGTTTTTTTTTCTGCATCTTCACCATTCTAACATTATGAGACGCGAGAAGCTCTCTTTCACCTCAGAAACAACAAAGGTGGAGGATGCAGAACCTATATTAGGCCTGTTTTCTCTAATGCAAATTTATCTGGCAGAGCAGATGCTGGAATTAAAAGTCTGAGGAAGAGGGAGAGAA
Organism: Sphyrna mokarran; assembly: GCA_024679065.1. Taxonomy (NCBI): domain Eukaryota; kingdom Metazoa; phylum Chordata; class Chondrichthyes; order Carcharhiniformes; family Carcharhinidae; genus Sphyrna; species Sphyrna mokarran. The sequence continues at coordinate 101,675,280 of JAGIQG010000009.1, forward strand.
ATATACAAGAAATAGAAAAGAGTAAGAAATGAACATGAGTGAGAAAGCATCTTCCAACTAGAACAACAAGGCAAGGAAATTCAAGTCGTTCAGACAAATTGACATTCTGGCAAGGGGGAATGTTTGAACTCCAATTGGGGCAGAGAAAACTACCATTGTCAATGTCCACTGTATGGTAGTCATTTGAACACAGATAGAATAACACTGTAGTCATGCGATTGAAATCAAAATAGTTTAAAATCAAAGCAGTTTAAAATATCCCGAACAAAGCAACCTTGAGAGAATTTGGAAGTACTAGAAAAAATCTGAAAATATATCAGATGGTTGAACTTTCATAGCTGAAAAATTTCTAATGCGGCAAAGTGTTGTAATTGTATCAGCATCAGCAATGCCTACCTGAAAACAATCCAAAAGCTATTCATGAACAATAAGGTTTCTTTGCTTCATAAAAATCTATTGTTTTGAAAGATTTTTGCTCCAACCAAAGCATCAACTCAAACTAGGAAGACATCAGGTCTGCAGTGACAAATAGATAGAGTTAGAAATTCAATTTATATACTGATGAGTTTGACTTCTGTGTCAGTCAGACGAGTGATTGGAATTTGTTTTTGAAATATTTGGGAGAAGTCATGATGCTGGACAATTAAACAACTCACTGGGGAGGAGGTTCTCTATGGGAGGGGCCCAGCATATGAGTATACAAGGTTAGTCTGTTGCATTTGTAACAGAAACGCTGAATGGATGATCCATTTTGACCTTCTCTGGAGGTCTCCAGTGTCATGATGTGGAGATGCCGGCATTGGACTCAAGTAAACACAGTAAGAAGTCTGACAACACCAGATTTAAGTCAAAAGATTTATTTGACAGTAAACTCACAAGCTTTCAAGGTTCCCCTCTTCATCAGGTGAATGGAGAGTTCTGGCCTCAGGCAGTACATATAACAGCACGGACAGTTTACAGATTACTTATTAGAATGCGAATCTTTACACCTAACTTGCTATTCAAGTCTTAAATTGGCTAACAATATGAGTGGAAGGAGCACTGAGCACAAGTTAAAGAGATGTGTATTGTCTCCAGACAGTACAGTAAGTGAGGTTTTGCAAACCCAGGCAAGTCATAGGGGTTACAGATAGTGCGACATGAGCCCAAGATCTTGGGCTCATGTCGCACTATCTTGGGACAATACACATCTCTTTAACCTGTGCTCAGTGCTCCCCCCACCCGCCATGGGAAGAAAACTGCTCCGCACCCCAGCAGAGCACCCCCCTCCCAGCCCATGCAGATCGTTGGCTTCGCCTCATCCCAGACTAATCCCCATGCAGATTCGCAGGGAATCTCCAACCCCTCCTTGATTACCCCCTAGGCCCCATTCACAATAGGCCCCTCCACTTGGCACTGCCTGATGCCAGTTTGGGCACTGCCAGGGGGCACAGGCTGGTACTGCCAGAGTGCCCATGCCATGGGGCACCTCCCACTGCCTGACCCTGTTGTGGGGGGAGGCCTTCATCCCACCAGCATCACCCGCTAGTTCTACGAAGGCCTGGCAAATTCTGCGCCAGGCCCAGAATTACATTTAAAATAGATTTAAAGTACTTTTAAAACAGATTAAAATAATTTATCTCTCTTTCTGCCGGTTTCCAGCGCTGTCCCAACTGTGCCTGTTCTCTCGCTCTGAGAAACTCGCATATGTCGGAATTGCATGCACGAGTCCTGCAAAATGGCCAACACATGCATCTCCTGGCCCGACCTGAAAGAAAATTTGCAGGTCGTGATGGAAGAATCGCCCTGATTGTGTACAGTTTTGGCCTCCTTGTGAGGAAGGATGTTTTTGCTCTCGAGAGAGTGCAGCAAAGATTTACCAGGCTGATTCTGGGGATGGCGGGACTGATGTATGAGGAGAGATTGACTAGGGTTAGGATTGAGTTCAGATGAATGAGGGAATATCAGATAGAGATTTGTAAAATTCTAACAGCACCAGAAGGGTAGATGCAGGGAGGATGTTTCAGATGGCGGTGGGTGTCAAGAACCACGGGTTCTAGAGTCTGAGGATTTTGGATGGATCATTTGGGACAGAGATGAATAGACATTTCTTCACCCAAACAGTGGTGACCCTGTGGAATTCATTACCACAGGATGTAGTTGATGCCAAAAGAGTGAATGTATTCAAGAGAGTTAGATATAGCACTTGGGACCAATGGGATCAAAGGTTATGGGGAGAGAGAGCAGGATTAGGCTATTGAGTTGGGCAATCAGCCGCGATCATGACAAATGGCGGAGAAGGCTCGAACGGGCAAGTGGTCTTCTCCTGCTCTGGTCTTCTAAGTTTCTCTGATACCATCAATACATTTGTTCCACTAGAGCCCAAACATTCTAGACTACTGCTACATAAATATCAAAAATGCCAACCACTCTATCACCCACCCACACTTTGGTAATTCAGACCACAAAGCTGTACTACTCTCCCGCTTACAATCAAAAACTAAAAAGAGAAAATCTGTCAAACAGTCATGCAATGTTGGTCTAAGGAATTGGGCAATGTTCTATGGGAGTGCTTAAAATCAGTAGATAGATCAGTATTTAAAAACTCTGTGACCAGCCTGAATAAGTGCATCACTACAGTAACTGACTTCATTAGTAAGTGTGTAGAAGACTAAATGCCAAAGAAAGAAATCCGTGTGTTAGTGATAGCACAAGTCAATTCTGGCCTGCCACACTGGCTGGATCCACTACAATTCACCAATAGCCTCAACAAGTCCAGAGCAGGTGCCATCTCCCTGGCCTTACACTGAACCCTGAATACCTAAGTCACAAAGACACATATGACAAACTCCTACTCATAGACTACAACTCTGCCTTTAACAGCATTATTCCTATGAGACTCATCTTCAGATTTCATGACCTGGGGCTCGGCTCCTCCCAGACACTTGCCAGACATCTCTTTGCCTTCCCACAGACTCCCCCAATTAACTTTTGAAAGTTCCTGCCTGTTCCTGGCTTTACCGCAATTTAGAATTTTAACTTTTGGGACAGACCTATCGTTCTCCTTGGCTATCTTAAAACTAATAGAATTATGGTCACTGATCCCAAAGTGATCCCTCACTTAAAGTTCTGTCACCTGCCCTTCCTTATTTCCCAAGAGGAGATCATGTTTTGTCCCCTCTCTAGTTGGGCCATCCACATACTGAATGAGAAATTCCACCTGAATACACCCAACAAATTTCTCTCCATCCAACCATCTAATACTATGGCTGTCTCCGTCAATGTTGGAAAAGTTAAAATCTCTAACTATTACCACTCTATTTTTCTTGGCGCCATCTGTAATCTCCTTACATACTTGCTCCTCAATTATTTCCCGCCAACTATTTGGGGGCCTACAGTACAACCCTATCAAAGTGATTTCCCCCTTCCTATTTCTCAGTTCTACCCATATAGAGTCAGTGGCCAAACCCTCAAATATATATTTCTCTCAGTACGGCCATGATGTTTTCCCTAATCGAAAGTGTAACTTCCCCTCCTCTCTTACTTCCCGTTCTATCTTTCCTATAGCATCTGTACCCTGGAACATTAAGCTGCCAGTCCTGTCCCTCCCTTAGCCATGTTTCAGTAATTGCTATAACATCCCAATCCCATGTATCCAAACAAGCTGTGAGTTAGGCCTTATGGGCAAGGCAGATTCTTGCATTGAAATAAATGTGGTTTAATCTGGACTTCTCTTGCTCTCTGTCTTGCTTTTGCCTGGTCTGTCTATTATTAGGATTACTGACATTGCCTTTAGTACTTAATGTGTCCTCTTTAACTTCTATGCTGTTCTCAAACTTCTCTTCTGTCTCCCTACTGCTTTGGATTCCATCCCCTGCCAAACTAGTTTAAATCCTCCCGAATGGCTCTAGCAAATTTCCCCACCAGGAAGTTAGTCCCGCTGCAGTTCAAGTGTAACTTGTATAGTGAGTAAGAAACAATACTTTTCACCATGTATTAAGATATGTGACAAAAATAAAATCAAAGTGCGGGTTAGGTTGATTGGCCATGCTCAGTATCAGGGGACTAGCAAGGGTAAATAAGTAAGGCTTTCAGGATGGGGCCTGAATGGGATGTGCTCTTTGCAGACTTGATGGGCCGGATGACCTCATTCAGCACTGTAAAGATTTAAAATCTTTCCTGCCCGAAAAAGTTGGACAGGAAATGGACTACTCTCCGGAATCAGTTACATTCCTGGACACACACATCTCCATTAAGGACAGTCACCTCAGCACTTCACTGCACCGCAAGCCCATGGATAACCTCACGATGCTTCACTTCTCCAGCTTCTATCCTAAACACATGCAGAGGAACACACTGAAGTTTGGGGCAGCCGCTGCGAAGACACAATGAGGAAAGGACACACTGTAAGGTCTTTTAACGGAGGCAGACCGAGGGCCCGGGCACTGAAGAACACCCTCAGCCTGCGTAACTGTGTGCCATTCTGAGAAATAACGGCACACAGTAAATTCTGAGGCATGTATGTAGTTTTAAGTTTTGAAATGTAATGACTGTAATTTGTAATTTGTATACTACTGTAAAAATGTTTTTATTCTGCACTGTTTGCAAATTTTAGATATGTAGGTTTGCAATAGTTTGAGATTTTTATGAATAAAGTATATTTTTGAAATAAAAAAATTTAAAAAAAACATGTTAAAGAAGCCATCCCCTAAAGACAAGCCCTCCATATACACAAGATCTACTCAGATGGAGAGGATCGTAACAGACACCTCCAGGTGCTGAAAGATGCCTTCATAAGAATAGGATATGACGCTCAATTAATCGATCTATCTAGAACTGTATGAACACTGTTTTTCTGCACTGTTTTTTGCAAGTCAAAACATGTAATTTTGCAATGGTTTATTTGAAATTTTTTATGAATAAAGTATATTTTTGAAAAAAACAGTTCCGATGTGCCGCAGCAAAAATGTTCTCCGACCTCCTCAGAAGACAAATACGGGACATGGAGAACACAAGAACATAAGAAATAGACCAGAAGTAGGCCTTCTAACCCCTCAAGCTTGCCCTGCCATTCAATAAGATCATGGCTGATCTGAAGTGGATCAGTTCCACTTGCCCACTTTCTCCCCATAACCTTTAATTCCCTTGTTTATCAGAAACCTATCTACCCGTGACTTAAATATATTCAGCGAGGTAGCCACCACCACTTCAACTGGCAGAGAATTCCAAAGATTCACCACCCTTTGATTGAAGAAGTTCCTCCTCAACTACCTCCCCCCCCTGCTATTTTCAGATTGTGCCCTCTAGTTCTGCTATCCTTTCTAAGCGGGAAGAACCTCTCTACCTCTATCCTATCCATCCCCTTCATTATCTTATATGTCTCTATAAGATCCCTCCTCAACCTTCTAAACTCCAACGAGTACAAACCTAGTCTACTCAATCTCCCTTCATCTCTAGTATCAGCCGAGTGAACCTTCTCTGCACTCCCTCCAAGGCCAATATAACCTTCTGCAAATGCGGTGACCAAAACTGCACACAGCACTCCAACTGCGGCCTCACCAACACCCTGTACAGTTGCACCAAGACCTCCCTACTTTTATATTCTATGGAGGACAAAGTGTCCATATCGTCCAGTATTGTCCCGGAGCCCAGAAGCTACAACACCTTCTCCGGAGCCTTCAACATGTCATTGATGAAGACGAACATCTCAACTAGGCCTTCTTCACATCCCTTCTTCTTGTCTTCATACAACTTCACAACCTGAAACAGACCATTGTCTGCAACAAACTACCCAGCCTTCTGGAGGACAGTGACCACAACACCACACAACCCTGCCACAGCAACTTCCTGCAAGAAGTGCCAGATCATTGACACAGATGCTATCATCTCATGTGAGAACACCTTCCACCAGGTACACAGTACATGCTCTTGCAACTCAGCCAACGTGTCTATCTAATGTGCTGCAGAAAAGGATGTCCTGAGGCATAGTACATTGGGGAGACCATGCAGCTGCTACTGCAGTGGATGAATGAACACCGTTCGATAATCACCAGGCCAGACAGTTCTCTTCCTGTTGGGGAACACTTCAGCGATCAAGGGCATTCAGTCGCTGACCTTTGGATAAGCGTTCTCCAAGGCAGCCTTCATGATGCACAACAGTGCAGAGTAGCTGAGCAGAGATTGATAGCCAAGTTCCGCACACATGAGGACAGCCTCAACCAGGATCTTGAGCTCATGTCACACCATCTATCACTCCCGTAATGACTTGCCTGGGTTTGCAAAATCTCACTAACTGTCCTGGCTGGAGACAATACATATCTGTTCAACCTGTGCTGGGCCCTCTCTCCACTCGCATTGTCTTTAAGACTTGATTATCTTGTAAGTTGAGTTTGTATCTTTATATGCCTTGTTTATGAATAGAATTCCCACTTACCTGACGAAGGGGCAGCACTCGAAAGCTGGTGGATTTTTTTACCCAATTATCCTGTCGTTGGGGTGTTGTGAGACTTCTTACTATGTTTACCTTAGTCTAACACCAAGGACATAGGGCAGAAGTAGCAGGAGGCGGTCCATTACCTTTTAAGGGGAATATGCAAATAAAATGAGCAGCATTTTTTAATCAAATGCTGGAGAGGAACAGTCAAACATTAATCGGAAAAATAAAGCACGGTTGATGGGCTTTGTGTGGAAGATTCTAAGTAAAGCAACAACGTGGCTTTTGAAAAGGAGTAATTATGACTGTAAGATGCGATATTTGACATCGCTTAGACGTGTTCCAGGATGTTTAAACATATTTATGTTAGAAGTGAAATCGTGATCATGAAGGTTGTTTGCCCGGGAGGAGGCTATCTCATTGTGCTCTGCGTGTGCAGACGCCTGTGATGTCCCCAAATGCGGGATACTCAACTGTAAAATTTGTGGTAGTGGGGGACTGCTATTGCGCTTTCTCCTGACGTTAGTTAAAAGATAGGTGAGTTTCTGTGTTCTCGGTAGAGGGCGTATTAACTTGGCAGCTGTTCCTTTTTTGCTCCAAAGCTTGTATAGATATATATGTACGTTTTCACAGAGTACTATTGCCGTTTTTCAAAAGCATCCAGAAATAAACGATATGCCCTGGTGGTTCTAAAATGACTTAAAACGGCATTATATACCGTGGCACGGTAGCATAGTGGTGGGCATTGCTGCTTCACATGCCAATCGACTCAAGAACAGCTTCTTCCCTGCTTCTGTAAGACTTCTGAATGCACTTAACCTCGCACCAAGTTGGTCTTTTACTGCGCCCTAGCTATGACTGTAACACCACATTCTGCACTCCCCTCATTTTCCTTCCCTATGAACGGTATGCTTTGTCTATGCAATGATAATTATGAGCTAGGCAGATTACAGGAGAGGCTTCTGACTTGATCACTCATCCAGAAACAAATGATACCTCCAGCTGATGTTTCTGATACCCCCAGCTGATTCTAAAATTATTTTTGGCTCTTAACATTGGGAGAAACCATGGATTAACACGGATATCTACTACCTGCTGAAGTCCAAGTCTGGGACATTCAAGTCAGGTGACACTGACCTATAAAAGAAAACCAGATATGATCTAAGGAGATCCATCAAGAGGTTAAAAGAGTATCAGACCAGGCTAGAGACCGAGGCTAGCCATACAACTCGTACCAACTATGGCAACGTCTGCAACACATAACAGGCTAGAAGATGAAGGCATGTAAAATCGCTGGCTCCAATGCACCTCTCCTTGATGAGCTCAACGCATTTATGTCCATTTTGAGCAAGAAGTCAGCGAAAGAACACCCTCCATCCTAGAAGCTTTGGACAAACCTGAGGTCACCATTGCCAATGTCAGAGTAACCTTCCCAAAATTCAATGAAAAGGGGGCATGAAATGGTTTTGGCGGATAGGATTAAGGAAAATCCAAAGGCTTTTTACTCCTATGTTAGGAATAAAAGGGTGGTTCAAAGAAAAATCGGACCTCTTAGGGACAGAGGAGGGGAACTGTGCTTAGAGCCCAAGGGAATGGCGGAGATCCTGAATGAACACTTTGTGACGGTATTCACGAAGGAGAGGGACTTGTTGACAGCTCCTGTCTCTGAGGGAGCTGTGGACCACTTGAGGGTTTATATCCACATGAGGAAGGAAGTGTTAGATCTTCTAGGTAGCATTAAAACTGATAAATCTCCGGACCCTGATGGCACTTATCCCAGGTTGCTTAGGGAAGTGCGAGGTGAGTTTGCTGGGCCTCTGACGCAAATCTTTGTCTCTTCTTTGGACACAGATGAAGTCCCAGAGGACTGGAGGATAGCTAATGTGGCACCGCTGTTTAAAAAGGGTAGCAGGGATAACCCTGGAAATTATAGGCCGGTGAGTTTGACGTCAGTGGTGGGGAAGCTGTTGGAGGGGATTCTTAGAGATAGGATGTATAGGCACTTAGCGCGTTGCGATCTGATTAGGGATACGCAGCATAGCTTTGTTAAGGAGAGGTCATGCCTTACGATTCTGGTAGAATTTTTTGAGGAGGTGACAAAAACGGTTGATGAAAGACGAGCCGTTGATGTCGTCTATATGGACTGCAGTAAGGCGTTTGACAAAGTCCCTCATGGGAGGTTAGTTGAAAAGGTCAAGGCTCATGGGATACAAGGACAGGTAGCTAGATGGATATGTAACTGGCTTGGTAATAGGATGGACACCTCAGCACCTCACTGTACCGCAAACCAACAGACAACCTCACAATGCTCCACTTCTCCAGCTTCCACCCTAGACACGTTAAAGAAGCCATTCCCTATAGACAAGCCCTCCATATACACAGAATTTGCTCAGATGAGGAGGATCATGACAGACACCTCCAGACACTGAAAGATGCCCTTGTGAGAACAGGATATGGCACTCGACTCATCGATTGACAGTTCCGATGTGACACAGCGATAAACCGCACTGACCTCCTCAGAAGACGAACACGAGACACGGTGGACAGAGTACCCTTTGTTGTCCAGTACTTCCCCGGAGCGGAGAAGCTACGACATCTACTCTGTAGTCTTCAACATATCATTGATGATGATGAACATCTCACTAGGGCCATCCCTACCCCCCCACTTCTTGCTTTCTGACAACCGCGCAACACAAACAGATCATTGTTCACAGCAAATTACCCAATCTTCAGGAGAACAATGACCACAATACCTCACAACCCTGCCACTGCAACCTCTGCAAGACATGCCGAATCATCGACATGGACGACATCATCAAACGTGAGAATACTATTCACCAGGTACACGGTACATACTCGGCCAACGTTGTCTACCTAATACGTTGCAAGAGAGGATGTCCTGAAGCATGGTACATTGGGGAGACAATGCAGACACTACGATAGCAGATGAATGAACATCGCTCAACAATCACCAGGCAAAACAGTTCCCTTCCTGTGGGTGAACACTTCAGCAGTCACGGGCATTCGGCCTCCGACCTTTGGGTAAATGTTCTTCAAGGGGGTCTTCATGACACACGACAGCGCAGAGTCACTGAGCAGAGACTGATAGCCAAGTTCCGCACATATGAGGACAGTCTTAACAGGGATCTTGGCTTCATGTCACACTATCTGTAACCACCATGACTTGCCTGGGTTAGCAAAAAAAACCTCACTTACTGTGCTGTCTGGAGACAATACACGTCCCCCTAACCTGTGCTCAATACTCCTCCACCCACATTGTTAGCCACTTTAAGACTTGAACAGCAGGTTAGGTGTAAGCATTCGTATTCTAATCAACAATCTGTAAACTGTCTGTGCTGATGTGTATGCTTTTAGAGACCAGAAATCTCATTCACCTGACGAAGGCCACAAAGACCAAAAGCTAGCAGATTTACTATCAAATAAATCGGTTGGATTTAAATTTGGTGTTGCCAGACTCTTACTGAGTTTACCCCAGTCCAACGCCGGCATTTCTACATCATTGGTAATAAGAGACAGAGAGAAATAGTAGAAGGGTGTTTTTCTAGCTGGAGGTCGGTCACTAATGGTGTGCCGCAGGACTCGGTCCTGGGACCTCTTCTATTTGTAATATATATAAATGACTTGGAAGAGGGAGTAAGTGGAGTGATCAGCAAGTTTGCAGACGATACAAAGATGGCTGGACTTGCAGATAGTGAGGAGCATTATCAGGCGATGCAGCAGTTCATAGATAGGCTGGTAGCTTGGGCAGATAGATGGCAGATGGAATTCAATTCTGATAAATGTGAGGTGATGCATTTCGGGAGAAAGAATGTAGGTGGGAGGTATATGATAAAGGGTAGACCTATTAAGAGCATAGAAACACAGATGGACCTGGGGGTGCAGGTGCACAAGTCTCTGAAAGTGGCAGAGGAGGTGGAGAAAGTTGTGAAGAAAGTATATGGTATACTAGCCTTTATAGGAAGGGGTATAGAGTACAAGAGCTGGCCTTTAATGTTGCAGTTGTATAAAACGTTGGTTAGACCTCATTTGGAATACTGCATCCAGTTCTGCTTGCTTTACTACCGGAAGGACGTGGAGACTCTGGAGAGGGTTCAGAGGAGGTTTACCAGGATGCTGCCTGGCATGGAAGGTCTGAGTTACGAGGAGTGGTTAGGCATATTGGGGCTGCTTTCTTAGAAAGACGTAGACTTAGAGGAAATCTAAAATAGACTGTACACGATTATGAGCAGTATAGATAGAGTAAACAGTGTTAAGTTTTTTCCTAGGATGGACTCAAATAGCTCGAGGGGTCATGGGCTTAGGGTGAGAGGAGTAAGGTATAATTTGGATGCTAGAGGGAGTTTTTTCACACAGAGGGTGGTGAGGGTATGGAATGCGCTGCCACGTAAAGTGGTGGAGACAGGCACTCTGGATTTATTTAAGAAATACTTAGATGGGCACATGAACAGAATGGGAATTGAAGGATATAGAAAACTGATTTAAAATAGGGATCATGAGCCTTGGGAGTCCCTGGGAAGTGTGTAAAAAGATGATGACATTGATGTACTTGTCATTACCCTACAGGTACTTTGGTCCACCTTGTTGTCTAACAAGAGGGATACACGCGATGGGTCATGAGAGGGCTGCTCTTGGATTTTTTCGAGAGTATTTTAGTACTTCACGTGGTTAGTGTTCGCTTGACCTGGACATTTGATGGGCAACACGACAGCTCAATGACAATTGCTGTGCTGTGCAGATACATGGATTTGGGCCTGTGTCTGTGGGAGTTTGCGCATTCTCCCCGTGCTTGCGTGGGTTTTCTCCGGGTGCTCCAGTTTCCTCCCACATCCCAAAAATGTGCTCTTAGGCTAATGGGCAAAACAAATTCTCCCTAAATTGTCTCAAATTTGGTTTTTAATCCATACATCTATAAACATAGACAGGGATCATGGGTAGAGGTGGGAACATCGGGGTGGTGGCGCGGGCTCGTTGGGCCGCAGGGCCTGTTTCCCGAGCTGTTTTGTTCTTTGTTCTTTGTTCTTACTATTATAGATGGGGCACTTGGATGAGTGCTCAAGTCCTGTCAGATCTGCTGGTGAGGGTACTCACAGACATCTTCAACCTCTTTTTACATCAATCTGAGTTTCTTACTTGCTTCAAGAAGATGGCCATCATTCCAGAACCAAAGTAAAGTCAGGCAATGCACCTCAGTGACTATGTCGTCTGGTGGCTCTGACATCCATCATTATGAAGAGCTTTGAAAAGTTAGTGATGGCCCAAATCAATTCCTTCCTGGATCCACTACTGTTCACCTATCGCTGTAACAGGTTCAGAACAGGTGCCAGCTTCCTGGCCTTACATTCAACTGTGGAATACCTAGATCACAAAGACACCTATGACAGTCTCCTATTCATACAACTACAGCTCTGCCTTTACACCATTATTCTTGTGAGACTCAGCTTCAAAATTCATGGCTGGAGCTTGGTCCTCCCTCTGCAACTGGATGCTAGACTTCCTATGCCACACTCCGCAATCAGAAGGGAAAGGCGACAATCTTCCACAATCATCCTGAAAACCAACATTCTGCAAGGCTGTGTCCTCAACCCATTACAATACTTCTTATATACCTTAGACCGTATTTTTTGTCCAAAAATATACTTTATTCATAAAAATCTCAATTAAAACGTTGCAAGTCTACATGTCAATAAATTGCAAACAGTGCAGAATAAAACATTTCTACAGGTGAATACAGATTACAGTTATTTCATTTCAATAAGAACAGATCCATAAAAATCTCAATTAAAACATTGCGAGTATACATGTCTAAAAATTGCAAACAGTGCAGAATAAAACGTTGTTGCAGTTCTATACAAATTACAGATATTTCACTTCAATACTTAAAACTATATACATGCCTCAAAAATTACTGTGTGCCATTATTGCTCAGATTGGCACACAATTACACAGGTCGAGGGTATTCTGCAGTTCCCGGGCCCTTGGTCTCGGGCCGTTAAAAGGCCTTATAGTGTGGCCTTTCCCCGTTGTGCCTTTGCGGTGGCTGCCCCAAGCTTCAGCGCATCCCTCAGCACATAGTCCTGGACCTTGGAGTGTGCCAGTCTGCAACACTCGGTCGAGAACAGTTCTTTCAACTATAAGATCAGCAAGTTTCGGACGGAACAAAGTGCCTCCTTCACCAAGTTGATGATCTTTCAGCAGCAGTTGATATTCGTCTCGGTGTGCGTCCCCGGAAACATCCCATACAGCACAGAGCTTCTGGGACAAACCTCGACAAATACCACTGCATCTCACTACCTTAGACTGTGTGATCAAATTCCTCTCCAACTTGATTTCCAAGTTTGCCAATGACATCACTGTTGTGGATCAGATCTCAAATAGTGACAAGACACTTTACAGGAAAGATGACGATAATCCCTCCCTCAATGTCAACCAAATGAAGGGGATAGTCATCAAGTGGAAGTTATGTCCCTATCTATATCAACAGAGGTGAAGTAGAAATGGCTAAGCACTTCAAGTCTCTAAGTATCCAAATTACCAAGAACCTGTCTTGGTCCCCATGTAGGTGCTATAGTTAAGAAAGTTCACCAATGCCTCTAGTTTCTCAGGAGATTAAGGAAATATATCATATGTGCTACAACTCCCACAACTGGGTATAGAGGGATATGGCCAAAAGCAGGCAATTTGTACTAGACTAGTGATTAAAACAAAAGGGTGGCATGGACAAGTTGGGCCAAAGGGCCTGTTTTCATGCTGTAAACCTCTATGGCTCCATGACATTAACTTCTAAGATGCACTGTAGAAAGCATTCTTGTATCACAGCTTGATATAGCTCCTGCTCTATCCAAGATAGCAATAAAGTATAAAGGGTTAAGGATGAAGCCCAGTCCATCATGCAAACCAGCCTCCTGTCCATTGACATATTCTACATTTCCTGCTGCCTCAGAAAAGCAGCCAGGATAATCAAAGGCCTCTGGACTTCTCCCTTCTTCCATCAGGAAAAAGATAGAAATGTCTGCGGTCACGCATCAATCGACTCAAGAACAGCTTCTTTCTTTTTGGCATCAGACTTTTGAACGGACTTATCTCACATTAAGTTGGTCTTTCTCTACACCCTTGTAATGACTGTAACATTACATTTTTCACTCTAGAACATAGAACATTACAGCACAAACAGGCCCACAAGTTGTGCCGATCATACTCATACCTACGAGGCTGTAGAACTATCTGTAACTCCCAATCCCATGTAATTCCATGTACTCATCCAAAAGTCTTTTAAAAGACCCCAGCCAGTTCGCCTCCACCACTACCGACGGCAGCTAATTCTATTCACTCGCCATCCTCTGAGTGAAAAACTTACCCTTAACATCTCCTCAGTACATGCTGCCCAGTACTTAAACCTATGTCGTCTTGTAGCGACCATTTTAGCCCTGGGAAATAGCCTCCGAGAATCCACCCTATCTATTCCTCTCAACATCTTATAAACCTCTATCAGGTTGCCTCTCAACCTTTGTCTCTCCAGGGAGAAGAGACCTAGCTCCCTCAACCTACCTTCATAGAGCATGTCTCCCAATCCAGGCAACATCCTTGCAAATCTCCTCTGCACCCTCTCTATAGCTTCCACATCCTTCTTGTAATGAGGCGATCAGAACTGCACACAGTACTCCAAGTGGGGTCTGACAAGGGTCTTATAAAGTTGCAGCATTACCTCCCAACTCCTAAACTCAATCCCTCAATTAATGAAGGCCAGTATACCATATGCCTTCTTGACCACATCCTCTACCTGCGAGGCTGATTTAAGAGTCATAAAGATCCAGACCCTAAGATCCTTCTGCTCCTCAACATTGCTAAGACTCCTACCCTTGATATTGTACTCCTTCATCTCATTGGTCCTGCCGAAATGGACCACTACACATTTATCTGCGTTGAAGTCCATCTGCCTCTTCTCCGACCATCCTTGAATCCTATCTATGTCCTACTGCAACTTCTGACATCCCTCCAGACTATCCATAACATCACCAAACTTCGTATCATTGGCGGAGTTACTAACTCATCCCTACACTTCCTCATCCAGGTCATTCATGAAAATGACAAACAGCAAGGGTCCTAGAACAAATCCCTGGGGCACTCCACTGGTGACCGATCTCTATACAGAAAAGGACACATCCACAACCACTCTCTGCCTTCTGCAGGCTAGCCAGTTTCGGATCCACAAGGCCAAATCCCCTTGGATCCCATGCCCTCTCACCTTCTCAAGAAGACAAAGAACAAAGAACAAACAACAAAACAGCATGGGAAACAGGCCCTTCGGCCCAACAAGCCCGTGCCGCCACCCCAATGTTCCCATCTCTACCCGCGATACCTGTCCATGTTTATAGATCAGTGGATTTTAAAAACCAAATTTGAGACAATTTAGGGAGAATTTGTTTTGCCAATTAGCCCAAGAGCACATCTTTGGGATGTGGGAGGAAACCGGAGCACTGGGAAAAAACCCACGCAAGCACGGGGAGAATGCGCAAACTCCCACAGACACAGGCCCAAATCCATGTATCTGCACAGCACAGCGATAGTCACTGAGCTGTCGTATTGCCCATCAGAAGGTCCAGGTCAAGCGTACACTAACAACATGAAGCAGTAGGATACTCTCGAAAAAGATCCAAGAGCAGTCCTCTCACGACCCATCGCGTGTATGCCCCTCGTTAGACAACAAGGTGGACCAAAGCACCTGTAGGATAAAAACAAATACATCCATCATCTATTTACTCACTTCCCAGGGACTCCCAAGGCTCATGATCCCTATTTTAAATCAGTTTTCTATACCCCTCCATTCCCATTCTGTTCATGTGCCCATCTAAGTATTTCTTAAATAACTCAGAGTACCTGCCTCCACCACTTTACTTGGCAGCGCATTCCATACCCCCACCACCCTCTGTGTGAAAAAACTCCCTCTAGCATCCAAATTATACCTTACCCCTCTCACCCTAAGCCCGTGACCCCTTGTGCTATTTGAGTCCATCCTAGGAAAAAGCTTAGCCCTGTTTACTCTATCAATCCCCTTCAAAATCTTGTACACCTCTATCAGATCTCCTCTAAGTCTACGTCTTTCTAAGGAAAACAGTCCCAATTTGCCTAATCTCTCCTCATAACTCAGACCTTCCATACCAGGCAGCATCCTGGTAAACCTCCTCTGCACTCTCTCCAGAGTCTCCATGTCCTTCTGGTAGTAAGGCGACCAGAACTGGACGCAGTATTCCAAATGAGGTCTAACCAACGTTTTATACAACTGCAACATTAAAGGCCAGCTCTTGTACTCTATACCCCTTCCTATAAAGGCTAACATACTATATGCTTTCTTCACAACCTTCTCCACTTGCTCTGCCACCTTCAGAGACTTGTTCACCTGCACCCCCAGGTCCCTCTGCATTTCTATACTCTTAATAGGTCTACCCTTTATCATATACCTCCCACCTACATTCCTTCTCCCGAAATGCATCACCTCACATTTATCAGGATTGAATTCCATCTGCCATCTGTCTGCCCAAGCTACCAGCCTATCTATGTGCTGCTGTATCGCCTGACAATGCTCCTCACTATCCGCAAGTCCAGCCATCTTTGTATCGTCTGCAAACTTGCTGATCATTCCACTTACTCCTCCTTCCAAGTCATTTATATATATTACAAATAGAAGAGGTCCCAGTACCGAGCCCTGCGGCACACCACTAGTGACCGACCTCCAGCTAGAGCAACACCCTTCCACTATTACCCTCTGTCTCCTATTACCAAGCCAGTTACTTATCCATCTAGCTACCTGTCCTTGTATCCCATTTGCCTTGACCTTCTCGACTAACCTCCCATGAGGGACTTTGTCAAACCCAAAATATTGAGGGCGGAGGGTTAAAAAAGGCAAGGCACGAGGAGCAGAATACCTCAAATGGAAGGCATGGGGCTAAAAGGGAGATAGTGGTAGGGGATGGGAGGGTTAAAGGAATAGATAGACGCTTCTGTGGTCCAAGACAGGACTCCAGGATGGTAGTTTGCCTCCCTGGAGCAGGGGTGCAAGATGTGTCGGACAGGATAGAGGGCATTTTGAAGGGTGAGAGAGCCCAAGTGGATGCGGTTATTCATGTAGGAGAGAAGGATGTAGGAAGGAAGAGCAGGGAGGATATACGAAGGCAGTTCAGGGAGTTGGGGGGTAGGCTGAAGAGCAGGGCCTCGAAGGTGGCGATCTCAGGTCTGCTTCCAGGAGCGGGTAATAGCGGAGCCAGGAGAAATGAGATCCTACAGCTGAATGCATGGCTTAAGGACTGGTGTAGGGCAGAGGGTTTCATATTTCTGGATAACTAGGAATTCTTTGTGAAAGAAGGGCACCTGTATAGAAGGGACGGGGAACATTTGAATGGGAAGGGTGTGAATATCTTAGCTGGGAGGTTAGCTGGAGTGTTTCGGCAGGATTTAAACTAATATGGAGGGGGAGAGGACTTGGTTAGGAAGAAAAGAGAAGCGTATGATAGGTCGAAGCAGCTGGGAACCAAGACAGCATTGAAGGAATATAAAGAGAGTAGGAGGGAGCTCAAACAGGGAGTTAGAAGAGCAAAAAGGGGGCATGAAATGATTTTGGCAGATAGGATTAAGGAAAACCCAAAGGCTTTTTATTCCTATGTTAGGAATAAAAGTGTCGTTAGAGAAAAATCGGACCTCTTAGGGACAGAGGAGGGGAACTGTGCTTAGAGCCTGAGGGAATGGCGGAGATCCTGAATGAATACTTTGCGTCGGTATTCACGAAGGAGAGGGGCTTATTGACAGCTCCTGTCTCTGATGGAGCTGTGGACCAGTTGAGGGAAATATCCATACCGAGGGAGGAAGTATTAGAGCTTCTCGGTAGCATTAAAACGGATAAATCTCCTGGGCCTGATGGCATTTATCCCAGACTGCTTAGAGAGGTGCAAAGTGAAATTGCTGGGCCTCTGACGCAAATCTTTGTCTCTTCCTTGGACACAGGTGAGGTGTGTCTTATCAAACATTATCAAACCTTATCAAACCTTATCAAACGCCTTGCTGAAATCCATGTAAACCACATCCACCACTTTTCCTTCATCAACATGTTCAGTCACATTTTCAAAGAATTCCACTAGGCTCGTAAGGCACAACCTGCCTTTGACAAGCCATGTTGACTATTTCTGATCAAGCTAAACTTCTCTAAATACTCATAAACCCTGTCCCTCAGGATCCACTCCATCAACTTATCAATCACTGAGGTCAGAATCGCCAGTCGGTAATTTACCGGGCTATCCCTGTTCCCTTTCTAGTAGGAACCACATCCGCAATCCTCCAGTCCTCCAGAACCCCTCCCATCTCCAGTGACAATGCAAAGATCATCACCAGGGCTCTGTAGTCACTTCCCTCACCACCCAGAGTAACCGGAGGTACATCCGAGCCGGTCCCAGCAACTTATCTATCTTGATAGAATTTAAAGTTGCAACACATCCTCTTTCTTAACATCCACATACTCAATCTTTTCAGTCTGCAGCAAACTTGCAGTACAACCTCCCAGATCACTTTCCATTGTGAATACCGAGGTAAAGTACTCATTAAGCACCTCCGTCATTTCTTCCGGTTCCACACAAATTTTTCCCCCTTCACCTTTTAAAAGTCCAATCCTCCACTTCTCATCCTTTTGCCCTTCACATATTTATAGAATGCCTTGGAATTCTCCTTGATCTTATCCGCCAAGGCCTTCTCATGACCCCAGTGGCTCTCCTAATTTGCTTTTTGAGCACCTTTCTACAAGCCTTATACTCCTCTATATCATTAATAGCTCCTAGTTTGTACACCTTTCTTTTCTTCCTGACTAGATTCATCACAACCTTTGTACACCACGATTTCCGTGACTTATCAAAATCTCTTTGTCTCACTGGAACATTGTCGTGCAGAGCGCCAGAAAAACATTCCTTGAAAATCCACCACCTTCCTTCAGTACTTTTCCCCAAGAATACCTCCTTCCATTATACTTGTCTAATTTTCTGCCTAATGATTTCATATTTCCCCCTACTCTAGATAAACACCTTCCTATCCTGCTTGATCCTATCTCTTTCCAATGAGATCATGAAGGAGATAGAATTATGATTACCATCCCGAGATGATCTCCCACTGAGAGATCTGACACCTGTCCTAGTTCATTAGCCAGCGCCAGGTCAAGTATAGCTTCTCCTCTCATAGGTTTATCCATGTGCTGAGTTAGGAAACCCTCCTGAACACACCGAACAAACTCCTCCCCATCCAAACACCTTACCCTAGGGATATTCCAGTCGATGTTTGCGAAATTAAAGTCTCCCATTACAACAACTCTGTTATTATTACATCTCTCTAGGATCTGTTTCCCTATCTGCACCTCAACTTCCCTGTCACTACTGGGCGGCCTATAAAAAATATCCAGCAAAGTTATCAGCCCATTGCTGTTCCTAACTTCCACCCACAGAGACTCTGTAGACAGCCCCTCCATGGTATCCACCTTCTCATGATGTAGAGATGCCGGCGTTTACCACCCCCATCCACCTTCTCTACAGCCGTGACACAGTCCCTGATCAACAGTGCCACTCTGTCACCTCTTTTGCCTCCCTCCCTACCCTTCCTGAAGCATCTAAATCCCTTTTTTCCTTCTCCATGTACAGTATGTTTTGTCTATTCAGTGCTCAAGAAACAATATTTTCACTGTCTACTAGTACACGTGGCAATAATGCATCAAATCAATGTGGAGGTTAGGTTGATTGGCCATGGTAAATTACTCCTTAGTGTCAGGGGCACTAGCTCTGGTAAATATATGAGGTTATGGGGTTAGGGCCTGGCTGGGATTGTGATCAGTGGAGACTCCATGGGCTGGGTGACTTCATCCTGCACTGTCAGCGTTCTAAATCTTTCCTGCTTGAAACAGTTAAAGAGGAAAAGGTTTTCTTCTCTGAGACATTGGATGAAGTAGCAGGAGGCGGCCCATTACCTTTTAAGGGGAATATGCAAATAAAATGCGCAGCATTTTTAATCAAAGGTTTTCTTACTGGAGAGGAACAGTCAAAGATTAATCAGAAAAATAAAGCGCGTTTGATAGGCTTTGTGTGAAAGATTCTAAGTAAAGTGATAACGTGGCTTTTGAAACGGAGTAAGTATGACTGTAAGATGTGATATTTGACATCGGTTAGACGTGTTCCAGGCTGTTCAAGCATACTTACCTGGCAGGGGTGAAACCGTGATCATGAAGGCGGTTCGCCCAGGACGAGGCTATCCCATTGCACTCCGGGTGTGCTGACGCCTGCGATGTCCCCAAATGCGGGATACTCGACTGCAAAATTTGTGGTAGTGGGGGACTGCGTTCGCGCTCTCCCCTGACTTTATAGTTAAAAAACAGACAAACTTGCGTCTTCTCGTTAGAGGGCGTATTAACGTGACAGCTATTGCTTATTTTTCGCTCCAAGGCTTGTATAGATATATATGTACGTTTCCGCAGAGTGCTATTGCCGTTTTTCAGAAGCACCCAGAAATAAATGACATGCCGTGGTGGTTCTAAAATGACTTAAAACGGCATTATATACCGTGGCACGGTAGCATAGTGGTGGGCATTGCTGCTTCACATGCCAATCGACTCAAGAACAGCTTCTTCCCTGCTTCTGTAAGACTACTGAATGCACTTAACCTCGCACTAAGTTGGTCTTTTACTGAGCCCTAGCTATGACTGTAACATCACATTCTGCACTCCCCTCATATATCTTCTCTATGAACGGTATGCTTTGTCTATCCCTGGCCCCACAAACTTCCTGAGAATAGTGAAACACCCATTGTTCAAACCCCAGAGATTCTAGACCATTGATAAACCCATCAGACAGAAATGATTAACACATGCTTAAAAACATTGTTACAATACTTGAAAACATCAGAACAGGATAGTCAAGGTCAAATACTGTAAACAAAACATTAGCGTTTGAATTGTACAATGTATCGAAGTTCAGGTATAACTGTAGTCCATTGCGTGGGCCTTTAGAAAGCTTTTGGGACAGGTCTGTTAGTATGTCCTGACTGCATCTCCATCGATGTAAAAGAAATAAAGCTGTACCGCTGTTGAACCTGACCCTGAGTCAGTCATGGTCGTGTCCACCCACTTGCGCTAACAATACCTTAGAAACATGGAACATCGGAGAAGCAGGAGGTACTTTGAGCCTACTAAGCCAAGCACTATAATCGTGGCTTTTCATCCAAATAAATAGCCTAATCCTGCTTTCTCCCCATAACCTTTGATCCCATTCACTCCAAGTGCTATATCCAGCTACCCTTGAATACATTCAATGTTTTTGCATCAACGACTTAATGAATTCCACAGGCTCATTATTCTTCCAGTGAAGAAATGTCTCGTCATCTCCATCCTAACCGGCATACCCTGTATCCTCAGATGTGACTTCTGATTCCCTCCACCTTTGGGAGCTTTCCCCTCCACCTACTCTGTCTAGTCCTGTTTGAATTTTATATGTCTCTTTGGGATCTCCCCTCATTTATCTGAACTCCATGAAAACAATCCTAACCTAGTCAATCTGTCCTTATACATCAGTCTCACCATCCCCAGAATTACCCTGGTAAGCTTCGCTGCATTCCCTTGAGAACAAGAACATCTTTCTGCAGAAAAGGAGACCAAAACTGCACACATACAATATTCTAGATATCTTGGCAGAATGCTCTTGAACTTGGCCTGATTTAAGTTCCCGGCCACGATGTTTCATCTCAAAGATATTTATGGTAGTGTATATTTCATCCAGTGTGGCATGGATAGTTGGAGTCTTTTTCCCAAGAAGAAATGTCAATTACTAGGGGACAAACCCATGGTAAAAGGGGGAGAGTTTAGAGGCAAGCTTTTTTTATATACAGGTAACAAGTACCTGGAATGCGCAGCCAGAGGAAGTGGTAGAAGCAGACACAATCATAATGTTTAAGAGGGAGGCATCTTGTCAGATACATGAATAGGCAGGGAACAGAGAAATACAAATTGTGTAGAAGCGAAATGCCTTTACTTTAGAAATGGATTGGCATAGGCTTGGTGGGCTGAATGGCCTGATTCTGTGCTTTGTTTTTTGTAGGGAGCTTAAAACTTTGTCTCACCAAGGCCCTGTACAACTGAATATACCCTTACTTCTGAACTCCAATTCTTTTGTAATTTGCCTTCCTAATTGCTGGCTGTATCTCCCTCTCCACATCTCTGGACTGTGGAAGGAAACCCAAGCACCTAGAGCAAATCCACACAGATAGAAATAGAAGAGAATGTCTGTATAGATTCACCCAAGGCCAGAATTGAATGCAGGTTTCTTTGAGGCAGTAATGCCAACCACTTACGTTACCATGCCAGTCCTCGCTCCCTGGTGGGGAACCTCATTCACTTACCTGTATCAGTTCACTATCTCATCTCTTCCCCTCATTCACTGTGAACCAGCAACTGCTATCAATATTAATCTTCAAAAGGAAGTTGGATAAATAATTAAGAATGATCGGAGGAAGAGAAAAAATAACTTCAAGCAGATTTGGCATTGAGAGATACCGGTAATTTTAGAAGCAGACGGCTGCTGAAATGGGAAACTCTTTGTTTCTGGGTAAATGAATTTAAAAAATAGCCAAAAGTCCCTCTTCCTCAAAACCTGTTTCTCTGGCTTTTGATGACATGATACAATGCCATCTTCTGCTAGTGGATGCTAGTGCATCAATGGATGAGATAGCATCAGGGGTCCATGATGTGGAACATCGACCATGACACCACACAACTCTGCTGCAGCAACATCCGCAAGATGTGCCAGATCATTGACAGGGATGCCATCATCACATGTGAGAACATCTCATTCACCTGACGAAGAGGATAACCTCGAAAGTTTATGAGTTTACTATCAAATAAATCAGTAGGACTTAAACCTGGTGTTGTCAGACTTCTTACGGTCTCCAGTGTCACAGTTGCCATTCGGTTTAATTTGCCTGACATCGAAGAATGTTGAGTGCACTGGATAGTTCGGCAACAACAATGAAAGCTTAAGCTCCAAAAATTACTAGGGCCTTAGCCAAACAAGTCCAGCACAGTTACAACACAGGCATCAATGATGCAATGTGGAAAATTGTCCAGATATATTCTGTGCACAGACATCAAAACAAATGCAGCCCAAAGAATTACCATCCCATCAGTCTGCTCATCAGTATCAATAATATGCTAGAAGGCATCATCAACAACACTATCAATAAGAACTTGCTTCGCAATAACCTGGTCTTTGTTGCTCAATCTGGGTTTCATCACGATTACTCAATTACAGACTTTTATTCAAACATGGACAAATAGCTGATTTCCAGAAGTGAGAGTGATTGCTCATCATATTGAGGCAGCATTTGAGCAGAAGCCAGAGCAAAACCAAGGTCAATGAAAATAAAAGGAAAACACTCTGCTGTGGAAGTGAAACCTGGCACAAATGAAGATGTTGGTGGTGGTAGAGGTCAATCATCTCTGTAATAGGACTTCACTGCAGGACCTCCTTAGGAAAATATCTAATGCCCAACCATTTTCAGCTGCTTCATCAGTGACCTTCCTTCCATCATAACATCAGAAGTGCAGATGTTCACTGATTGTACAATGTTCAACTCAGATTCAGTGCATATCCAAATGCAATGGGAACATGGACAACCTACAAGCTTGACTGAGAAGTAACAAGTCACATTTGTGCCACACATGTCCCAGGCAAAGACTACCTTGAATATTAGAGAACCTAACAATTGCTCTTTGACATTCAATGACATTACTATTGGAGCATCTGCCATTATCAACATGTGGGGACTAACTTTGACAAGAAACAGAGCTGGCATAATCAGATAAACATTGTGACTACAAGATTAACATAACACCTAGGGATTTTGCTAAGTAACTCAACTCGGGGTCATCAAATCATATGCCTCATCTATGGGACACAAGACAGGGATACAATGGATTACATGCCACTTGCCTGGAGTGCAGTAGTTCCAAAAGAACTGTAGCTGATAGATTCCCTGACCTCTTCCACAAAAAAAAGACTCAATTCAACATCACCCAATAGTGGCAGCACTATATACCTTTTACACAATGCACTGCAGGAACTCACCCAGGCTCCATAGACAACAGCTTCCACAGCAATGTCGCTACCATGTACAAAGACAAAGGCAACAGACACATGGTATAACCATCACTTAGAAGTTCCACTCTGAATCACTCATCATCCTGACTTGGAAATATATCACTATTCCTTCACTCTCTCTTGGTCAAATTCCTGCAACTCTCTCACCAATGTGTATACCTACCTTCAACAATCAGCTTTTCATCCAGACACACGGAACAGCCATGGGGACCAAATTCGCACCTCAGTATGCCAACATCTTCATGCACAGGTTCGAACAAGACTTCTTCACCACACAAGATCTCCAACCAAGGTTATATACTAGATACATTGATGACATCTTTTTCCTTTGGACTCATGGTGAACAATCATTGAAACAACTGTATGATGATATCAACAAGTTCCATCCCACCATCAGACTCACCATGGACTATTCTCCAGAATCAGTTGCATTCTTGGACACACGCATCTCCATCAAGGACGGTCACCTCAGCACCTCACTGTACCGCAAACCGACAGACAACCTCACAATGCTCCACTTCTCCAGCTTCCACCCTAGACACGTTAAAGAAGCCATTCCCTATGGACAAGCCCTCTGTATACACAGAATTTGCTCAGATGAGGAGGATCGTGACAGACACCTCCAGACACTGAAGGATGCCCTCGTGAGAACAGGATATGGCGCTCGACTCATCGATCGACAGTTCCGACGTGCCACAACGATAAACCGCACTGACCTCCTCAGAAGACGAACACGCGACACGGTGGACAGAGTACCCTTTGTTGTCCAGTACTTCCCCAGAGCGGAGAAGCTACGACATCTTCTCCAGAGTCTTCAACATATCATTGATGACGATGAACATCTCGCTAGGGCCATCCCCACCCCCCCACTTCTTGCTTTCAGACAACCGCACAACCTCAAACAGATCATTGTTCGCAGCAAACTACCCAACCTTCAGGAGAACAGTGACCACAATACCACACAACCCTGCCACAGCAACCTCTGCAAGACATGCCAGATCATAGACATGGACGACATCATCAAACGTGAGGATACCATTCACCAGGTACACGGTACATAATCTTGCAACTCGGCCAACGTTGTCTACCTAATACGTTGCAAGAAAGGATGTCCCGAAGCATGGTACATTGGGGAGACCATGCAGACACTACGACAGAGGATGAATGAGCATCGCTCAACAATCACCAGGCAAAACAGTTCCCTTCCTGTGGGCGAACACTTCAGCAGTCATGGCATTCGGCCTCCGACCTGCGGGTAAATGTTCTTCAAGGGGGCTTTCGTGATACACGACAGCGCAGAGTCGCTGAACAGAGACTGATAGCCAAGATCCGCACACATGAGGACGGTCTTAACAGGGATCTTGGCTTCATGACACACTATCTGTAACCCCCGTAACTTGCCTGGGTTAGCAAAAAAACCTCACTTACTGTGCTGTCTGGAGGAAATACACAATTCTGTAACCAATGCTCAGGATTCCCTTCACACACATTGTTAGCCACTTTAACACTTGAATACCAGGTTAGATGTAAGGATTCGCATTCTAATCAGCAATCTCCGACTGTCTGTGCTGATGTGTGCTATTGCAGACCAGAACACTGCATTTGCCTGAGGAAGACACAAGAGTGTTGAAAGCTCGCAATTTTACTATCAAATAAATCGGTTGGATTAAAAATTGGTGTCGCTAAATTCTTACTGAGTTCTATACCTACACCTCACAGACTGCAATGATGCAAGGAGGTAGTTCAACACCATCTCTCTAAGACAAATTGGAGTCAGCAATAAATGTTACTTTCGCCACGTTGCCCATATCGTATAAATCAATAATAATGAAAAAATTCCATGTGGCTGAAACTTGCATTCATGGCAATAGTTGTGCCTTTGCTTCTTGTTTTTTTTTCCTCCAATCAATAATTCCATACAAACCTACAACTTCAATCGATCAACAATTATTCATTAACAAAAGGAAAAGATATATTAGGATGTCATCAGGATTTGATGGTTTAAATTATAAAGAGAAGCTGGATAGACTGGAACTTTTTTCTCTGGAATGTAGAAGGCTGAGGGGTGATCTTCTGGAGGTCTATAAAATAGTGAGTGGCATATATCACCTAGATAGTCAAGATATTTTTGCAAAAGTCTAAAACTAGACAGCATAAGTTGAAGTTAAGAGGGGAGAGATAGTAAAGTGTCAAGAGGAGCAGTTTTTCACACAAAGAGTTGTGTGTCAGTAACAAGCTGTTAGAGGTCGCAGTATAAGCTGGTACAATTTTGTCTTTTAAAAAGCCTTTAGACAGTTACACGAATAAGGTGGCTATAGAGGATATGGGCCAAATGTAGGCAATTGGGACTAGCTTCAGGGTTTAAAAAAAGAGCGACATGGACAAGTTAGGCTGAAGAGCTTGTTTCCATGCTGCAAACCTCTATGACTCTATAGCAAGTAATTTTATAACACCCATACCTGTGCCTTCTTCAGTTGTTGTTTTTGAGCAATGACTTCGGGCTGAAAGGTGGATGCTTTTGTTCCAAATAACAGAAACAGCCGTTTACAAAAATGTGTTGGCTATGGTATATTTTGGGCCAGGAAAATGATGTGTAATGTTTTGCAAAAAAGGCGAAATTAATCACTAATTTCATGAAAAGCCCATGTAAAAACAGTAAATTCATGATGGCAGAATATTAACATGTGCAATATTCTGCGAGTGGAACTGTAAACTTGTACCTTTTCAAATTTTTAAGTATGATTGAAGTCAATGGTCATATTGTTTGATGTCATTTCCATTTTAAACCTAACTATGGTTATTAGGCAACTTCTATCAGTCATAAATTATTTTGTATTTTATTATTTGTATTCAAACCTAGAGAAATGTGCGATAGAAAGATTTTTGAGTTAAGTGCTGGTATGCCAGCCGACATTTTCCTTCAGCCAAAAACACATTCATTCCAATGTTGTTGATACCATTTAGTGCGCGCACCATTCCATTATATGGTTTATCAATATAAGGTTAATAATTACCTTTGAAATCTTTCAGAAGCACTTTAGAGTATAGTGAAATGATCTCCGACTTTCTTTGAATCTATATATGACAAAGATCGGTCGATCCTGACATTTAGTTTCCCTATTGGGATAAATAGCATGTCCACAGCTGATTACACAATCAGTTCTGGTTTCACTTTTTGAAACTGTATTTGATGTTTTCACTTCCAAATTAGGACAGACTCTCGAACTTTGAGTTCATGCATAATCCAGGTGAATTCTAACAGATGCTGCCATAAAACTGTTGAACTATCTATTACTTTCAGTTAGTGTACGAGCGTTGCGATTGTGCTGAGTTCTCCTGATTGTCAGTGCAGTGATGCGTTATGCTAATCCATTGGAGCAAATCAAAACTTTGCTGAGCAAAGGCTCTGCTATATTTGGTGTTATTTTGAATAGCCTCGTGACTGTAATCTTTTATTTTGTAGAAGATGTTCTGGAAAAACGATTCCCATGTCCATGTACCGTAGAACAAAATAATACACACACGTGGTTCTTTTTCATCATCCCTTCTGTGTCATTCTTTTTGATCCGACTGCTGATGCAAGATGATTCCCGGCAATTGTGTTGGTGTAAACGTTCTAAAAGCTGTCATTGCTGCGGATGTTTCTCATGCATCTATTGTCCGTCGAAGCAAACAGTACCTGCCATGATGATGATATGTAAAGCATTAATACCCTCAGTAATTTGGATCGTTATACTTTTCCTGGATGGCGACTACTATGTTTGCTCAAAATTAAGTGGAACACGTGAAGTCTCAAACCATACAACGTGCGAGTTGAAATGCAGTAAACCTCCGAAAGAAATCCTATATTTTCTACAAAGAAAATGCAATGATTCGTGGGTGAACGTATAAATGTATACGTTTATATATATACATATATATGTATATATACGTATATATATATACATATATATGTATATATATAAACGTATACATTTAATACGTTGCTTTAAATGTATAATTTTACAGCGGGACATACATCAGGAACTTACAGCTGGACAGTACTGCAATGTAGCAAAATATATCAAAATATTTCAAAACCTTGGCTGCAGTTCGAGGGTAGACTGGGAGGACAGCTAAAGATAGTATATCTTCAGAGGCCGGTGAAATCAGGAGACAGATAGTTAAGCTTTAATGGGGAGAAATGTGGTTTCAATTTCCACGCAAAGGGAAAGAAGACTCAAAGCTTTGTGGCTGGTGATTGAACACAGAAAGGGAAATAGTAGGAATTGAGGAGATTGTGATAGGAATTGCAAGGATTTGAAATCAAAGCCAAGATGCTTACATTGCCAATATGGGAGATAGGGGATAGACAAGGAAATGTGGTTACAAATGAAAGTAGTCTCAGTTTAAATATTTGGACTGTCATGGGAGTTGAAGGGCCATATTATCAAATGTTGATTATCAGGTCCAGGTTTATCCAGAAAAGACTGAACGGGAAGAGTACTATCTTGCTAATTTTGTGTTTCAACTGATAGAAAGGTCGAGAAAGATGGGATATGATAGAGGAGCAGGATATTAGTAATGATTTCAGTAAAGCAGAGCTATACTGTGATCACCCCAAGTGCCAAGCTGAAGGCATGCTAGCAAGGCGCTTTGAAATAGTTGGTCAAAGAATCATGGATAAAATGAAAATTTTAGACAATGGTCAGGAGTTGGAATACATGGAGAAAGAGGGCCTTAAAGCACCCGAGCCCCGAGTCCAATTCCAGCCTCAGAAGATTGTGTGGAGTTTGTACATTCTCCCCTTGGGTTTCCTCCATGTTCTCTGGTTTCCTCCTACAGTCTAAAGATGTGCGTCTTAGATGGATTGGCCATGATAAATTGCCACTTAGTGTCAGGGAGATTAGCAGACTAAATATGTGATTTAACGGGGATGAAGCCTGGGTGGGGTTGTTCTTGGCGCAGACTCCTTCTTCACTGTCGGGATTCTATGGATATAAAACATGCAAAAACATGCAAGGAGGACAGATCTGGAACTGAAAAGTACAAGAATGTACAAATTAAGAGCTTGTGTAGGCCTTTTGGTCCATCAACCCTTGTCCTCTGTTCAACAATATTGTGGCTGATCTGATTACAAAGAAGCTGAATTAGGCCACTCAGCCCATTGAGCCTGTTCATAATGGCCTGATGTCCTCATTTCTTTGAGCCCGATAACTGTTGAGTCCTTTGTTAGACTGGGGTATATTTGTCTCTGATTTAAACATAGTCAAGGGAGTAGAATACCAGAAGCTCTCAATCCTTGGAGGTAGAAAACTCACATCTTCATCTTAAATGAGACAACTGATATTTTGTTCTAATCTCTTCCACTTGGTGGAGGTGATGGCTGAATGCTATTATTGCTAGATTATTAATCCAGAAACTCAGCTAATGTGCTTGGGGCCCATTTCAAATCCTGCCATGACAGGTGATGGAATTTGAATTCAGTGAAAAAGATCTGGAATTAAGAACCTGCTGATGGCCATGAAACAATTGTCAGAAAAACCTGTTTGGTTCACTAATGTCCCAGAGAAGGAATTCTGTCATTCTTACCTGGTCTGGCCTACATGTGACTCCAGAGCCACAGCAAAGTGGATGACTCTCAACTAATCTTGGGCAATTAGGGGTGGGCAATAAATATTGGCCTTCAGTGATGCCTATATCCCAGAAATAATAGAGGAAAAAACAAGGGATGCACCCTTTCAGCATTCACCCTGTCAAGTCCTCCACACCATTATAAGAAACATAAGAACATAAGAATAAGAAATAGGAGCAGGAGTAGGCCACACACTCCTCGAGCCTGCCCCACCATTCAATACGATCATGGCTGATCTGCAGTGGTTCAGTACCACTTTCCTGCTTTTTCCCCGTAACCCTTCATTCCCTTGTCAATCAAAAACCTATCCACTCTTGACTTAAATATATTCAACGAGAAAGCCTCCACTACTTCAACAGGCAGAGAATTCCAAAGATTCAACACCCTTTGCACGAAGAAATTCCTCCTCAATTCTGATCTGAACTGTTCCGCCCCCCCACCCCCAATCTTGAGGTTGTGCCCTCTAGTCCTGCTATCTTTGTTAAGCGGGAAGAGTCTCTCAACCTCTACCCTATCCATCCCCTTCATTATCTTATACGTCTCTATAAGATCCCCTCTCAGCCTTCTAAACTCCAAAGAGTACAAACCTAGCCTATTTAGTCTCTCCTCATAATCCAATGCCCTCATCTCCGGTACAGCCTAGTGAACCTTCTCTGCACTCCCTCCAAGGCCAATATATCCTTCCTTGAATGCAGCAACCAAAACTGCACAAAGTGCTTAGCAAGATATATGTTTAAGCAAGATCAACTCTCATTCTTCTAAACTCATAAGAATAGATGTCTAGTCTGTCTCTCTTCTGACAGCTTTCTCTGAACTTCTTCTAACACATTTATTTTGCCAAAGATACCAACAATGCACATTTCTATTTTGATCTCACTAATGCCCCGTAGAACTGCAGAAACACATCCCTTCTTTAATTTTCCATTCACTTGCACTAATCCCCTTTTTAATCAAGAACCTATCTATCTCTGTCTTAAAGACACCCAGTGGACTGGTTGTTACAGTTTTAAATAGCAATCTCAAATAATTCTCAGTTTTCTGATTTGGCAAAGAATATCTAAAAAAAAAGACTGATAAATCGCTGCAACTGTGCATTATTGGTTAAATTACTTTTTTCTCATTCTTCCTTATATGAACAGATTATTGGTGGTGTTATTCTTATCGTATTCCTGGTTTTGCTGACAGTCATCTACTTTCTTCCTCCATGCATTCATAAATCATATTATGAGTTTGAATACAGCCGTATGTGTAAAAAGGAGAGTGAAACAATGATCATGCTGGAATTGAAAGATAAAGCAGCTCAAAATGCAAAAGAAGAGAGTGCCAAGGAGATTGATGACATGTTTCATCCTGAACCAAAGAATGATGAGGAGCAAAGCAATGCAATTCAGTCTGAAGCAGAAATGAAGACTTACACATGATTAGAATGACATGGCTTCCCTGTGAAAGAATAGCAATCGTTCTTCTTGCCGTTTAAATCAACAATTTAATTACTTTAATATACATTCCACCACACTGCTGCACTTGTAGGGAGGGCATACTCATAAGTTAAGTATTTCTTCCCCCAGACCTTTCTGAAGGTAAAGATTGGATGAATTCAAGCTGTGGAATGTTTCAGATGTACTCCTGGCATGAAGACAGGAAAGCTAACGAAGCAAAATCCTGACCATTCAATTGCAACTCTGCTCAGCAATGAGGTGCAGGAGCTAACAGGGTATACCTTATGAGAAAAGTAATTGCGGTTAACAATCCCTGAAAAAGAGGAATGAAGTGCACCAGCTGTGTACCCAACATGTCCAACCAGAAGTAACGGGTATTTGGTCAGAGAAAACTCCTCCTTTCACCCACTGCACATCCCACTGCCCTCCTCCACCCCTCACTCGCCACTCCCCTCCCCCCGCTCCCCGTCCCCTCCCCCTCACTCCCTCTCCCCTCCCCCCCCCCCACTCCCCGTCCCCTTCCCTCACTCCTCCCTCCCCTCCCCTCCCCCTCAATCCCCCTCTACTCCTCCTCCCCCCCTCGGTCCCATCTTCTCCGAACCCTCCTCTTCCATCCCACCATCACCCCCCTCCCAACCACTCTCCTTACCCTCTCTCCCACTCTCCCCCCACCACCCACCCCCAACCACCCCTCCTCCCCCTCCCCTCCTCTCCCCCCTCCTCCACCGTCCTGTTCCCCTCCCTTCTGCCTGCCCTCCCCCCTTCTCTCCCCCACCTCTCCCCCACCTCCTCTCCCCCCTTCTCTCCCTGCCCTTCCCCTCTCCTCCCACCTCCCCCCTCCTCTCCCCCCTCCCCCGTCCTCTCCACCTCCCCGCTCCTCTCTCCCTCCCCCTCTTCTCCCCTCTCCCTCTTGTCCCCCTCTCCCTCCTGTGCCCTCTCTCTCCTGTCCGCCTCTCCCTCCTCTCTCCCTCCCCCCCTCCCTCCTGTTCCCCTCTCTCTCTTCTCCCCTCCCCCTGTCCTCTCTTCCCTCCTGCCACCTCTCGACTGCATGTCTATTACTGCATCAACATGATGCACATCAAGGAGGCATCTTACCCGGGGTGTACGTTCCTCTGGTATCAGTGTTCCTGCACTGACCGCACTGTTGTTTATAATGGAAAGCAGAGAGTTATCCTGGTCAGGATGATTGAAATTCAATCATTCAGCTTTTTCTGTGTTTTGATTTCACCAGATTTATTAGAGAAATCACAAATGGTCCGTTTTCTTTAAATTACCTGACTGTTGCATCACAGCAAGTGTGTAATTTAGTTACCTGACAAAACATAGACCCTTAGATCGGTTTGTTGTGTCCTTATAAAAGCTGAAGCCCTAAACGCTTTTTCTCCGCCATTACGGAAAAATGTCTTTATATAACTTTCAAAACCTAGCCGAAATTACTTTTCAGCACGATGTTGGAAATGTAAAATTACATTGCTTGTCCAAAACATTATAGAAATTCCATCTTTAAACTGAATGTTTCCCCGTTATATAAACGCACATGTTAATAACTTTATTACACCATTGTAGACAATGCATTCTCGAATGCCCCGCTGCAGTGTTAAAATTAGCAGCCGGTACTACTCGCCGAATGTATCCAAAACTTGCTTGCCAACAAGAGTGTCGGAAATGTAAGTTTAGGTTTATTGGCTACAGTGCTAAATGCATTATATATTTGCTTATGGCTTGTTTACACCTTCATTATAAACGCAATTACTTGCGTGCGCCAAAAGAGAAAATGTATCCTTAAATTCCAAATCAGTTCCATCGGATAAATTGTATTCTTGCGGCTGCTTCCAATACAAAAACTATAATTTTAAATAAACAATATGAAGTGTTATAAAAAATATGTAGCTAGGTTTCTTTTTTACTCCATGAAAGAAATATATCTTCAAGTTCTTTGCCTGTATCAATGCATCAGGATAGAAAACTTGCTCACAAATTGCAAGCTGCCCAATGTGAACATCAAATGTGAACAAAGACAAAGAAAATTACAGGACAAGAACAGGCTCTTGGGCCCTCCAAGACTGCAGCCACCATGCTGCCCGACTGAACTAAAACCCCCTACTCTTCCAGGGATCATATTCCTCTATTCCCATCCTATTCATCTATCAAGACAACCTTTAAACGTCATTATCATATCTGCTTCCACTAGCTCCCCTGGCAGCAAGTTCCTGGCACTCACCACCCTCTATGCAAAAATCTTGCCTTATACCTCTCCTTTAAACTTTCCCCTTGCACCTTAAACCTATCCCGCTTAGTAATTGACTCCTCCACCCTGGGAAAAAGCTTCTGACTATCCACTCTGTCCATGCCTCTCATAATCTTGTAGACTTTTATCAGGTCACTCCTAATTTCCCACATTCCAATGAGAACAAATCGAATTTCTCCAACCTCTCTTCATAGCTAATGCCCTTCATACCAGGCAACATTCTGGTAAATCTTTTCTGTACCTTCTCCAAAGCCTCTCTATCCTTCTGCCAGTGTGGTGACCAGAATTGAACACTATATTCCAAGTAAGGCCTTACTGTGGTTCAATAATGCTGCAACATGACTTGCCAATTTTTAAACTCACTGCCCCAGCCAATGAAGGCAAGCATGCCGTATGCCTTCTTGAGTACCTTCTCTACCTGCATTGCAACTTCCAGTAATCTGTGTACCTGTACACCAAGATCTCTCTGCCTAAGAACACTCTTAAGGATTCTGCCATTTACTGTATATTTCCTAACTTTATTAGACTTTCAAAAATGCATTACCTCACATTTGTCGGATTAAACTCCACTTAAGTTTCTTTCTACTTTCCTTGCTTCATGTATTCCCAGCCTTGTAGCTTTGACAAATCATTCCTTTACTCGTGTCTGCGTGGGTTACCTTCCACAGTCCAAAGATGTGCAGGTTGGGTTGATTGGCCATCCTAAGAAATTGCCCCTTAATGTCAAAGGATGCTTAGGTTAGAGAGATTAGTGTGTATAATATGTAGGAATATGGGGGCAGGGCTTAGGTGGGATTGTGTTCAGTGCAGACTTGATGGGCTGAAGGGCCTCTTTCTGCACTGTAGGGTTCTATGATTCAATTCGTGTTGATCAACAATCAGTCCCTGTTCACCTTTGAAACATTGGCCTGCTGTTTTTTAGAGCTATCAATATGTATTATCTTCTTGTCCTCAGAAGCTATATTGGTTAGAAATGTTAACCTTTTTAGAGCTGGAATTGTGCACATAATTTTCACACTTGTGTATATAATTTTCAGAATTGTAGGGTGTAGATACATGCAGGGCCTAATAAGAACTTCAGTATCCAGCTGTCTGTTCCTGGAGTTCAACAACCAAAATACACCTCAGAGAAAAAAGGAAGTGTATTCATATATTGCCTTTCACAACCAAAGCACTGCACACGAAGGAAATAACATTGAGATGTAGCTTTTGCTGTGACATAAAGTAATAATAGTCAGCAGGCTGTGTCCGAGTAAATGAGTAACTTAGAGGTAAGGAACTGATACCAGAGAATCTGCTGAGACGTGAACTAGCTACATGACAAACTGAACATTGCAAAATCATTGTGTGACAAAGAACATATGTAAGTTTGCAGCACTTAGTCAGTGGAAAATATCTACTCGCCAGGTAAGCTCTCCCTGCAGAAAGTTGAATAAACAACTGGAACCTGTTCCTGAGTCTCTTCTGATGGTGATTGAGTTGACCCGGGCTACCTTCCCAGAATTTGCCTTTTGGCATCTGGTATCCTGGCCTATTTATATTTCGAGATGCATCTTTAGTCCATTAATTGCCCACTGAAAATATCCATTAAAAGCAAACAATAAATTGTTTGTATATCAATGATGCCCTCATCTCGTGTGAGAATTTTAAAGTCTTTACTGAAAACTCCAAAATTACACATGAGATCTACATACATGTGGTGCTGAGTTACTTCCAAACTACTGTCTGTGAGAAATTCCAATTTGGTGAATGATATATTTTTAAATTGCTGAGACTGTAAAGCACTTCAATGGCAGTGAGCAGGTGACCGATCAAATGAGTTGAAATCTGCAGAGCTTACACAAAGCTACAATTCAATTTCCAGATGTAGATATTTACAGAGCTACAGAACCAAGTGTTATCAGTTACCCTGCAGTCGCCTATGCGGAGTCAAAACAGTTGGGCAGTAGCCTCCTACCAACCAATACATGAAAGATTCCAATGACTGCATAATTATTTGATAAATGTTCACATCTGAAATCTGGAAACAATTTTGCCTACATACAAAATTCGGTGTAGAAATTGTCCATTCGATCCCATGAATTTTCTCTGCCTATTAATCAGTGTGGTCTTGTACTTGTTTTTCTCCTTCAGGTGCTTTGGTCCACCTTGTTGTCTAACAAGGGGCATACACGCGATGGGTCGTGAGAGGGCTGCTCTTGAATCTTTTTCGAGAGTATCCTAGTACTTCATGTCGTTAGTGTACACTTGACGTAGACCATTTGATGGGCAATACGACAGCTCAGTGACTATCGCTGTGCTGTGCAGATATATGGATTTGGGCCTGTGTCCGTGGGAAATTGTGCATTCTCCCTGTGCTTGTGTGGGTTTTCTCCGGGCGCTCCAGTTTCCTCCCACATCCCAAAGATGTGCCCTTAGGCTAATTGGCAAAACAAATTCTCCCTAAATTGTCTCAAATTTGGTTTTTAATCCATAGATCTATAAACATGGACAGGGATCGCGGATAGAGATGGGAACATCGGGGTGGCGGCGCGGGCTCGTTGGGCCAAAGGGCCTGTTTCCCATGCTGTTTTGTTCTTTGTTCTTCGTCTCTCTACATCCCAATTTAAATAATGGGGTGGTGTCACCTACCTTCCAAATATTTGGAACTGTTTCAGAGTCGATGGAGTCTTGGAAGTTGACCACCAGTGCATCCATTATTTCAAAAAGTTCCAGACAGGGTAAATGCAAAAAGAGTATTTCTGATAGTGGTGGTGTCTGGAACCAGGTGTCATAGTCTGAGGGTACATGTGTAACTGTTTAGGACAGAAATGAGGAGACATTTCTTCACCCAGAGAGTTGTAACCCTATGGAGTTCACTATGACAAAAATTGCTTGATGCCAAAATATTGAATGTTTCCAAGAATAAATTAGAGATGTGGGGGAAAGCAGGAATAGGATATTGAGTTAGATGATGAACCATGATCACAATGAATGGGAGAGCAGGCTCAAAGGGCCAAAATCCTTTTCCTGCTTCTATTTTCTATGTTTCAATGGTTACCTAAGAGCATTGTGAAAACGGGGATGGAATGGGAAGGAAATAGCAAAGTGATCTTGTCACTGGATAAGGAATGAAGAGGTTCTAGGGTCAGAATGTCACTCCGGCAAGTGGAAGTAAAAACCATGAAATCATTGTATATTGTTGCAAATATCCATCTGATTCACTACCAACCTTACTGCCACCATTGATTCCAGACCTATAACAATCTGTATGACTCTTAAATGGACCAAAAAGCCATTCTGTTCAAGGTAAGTTGACCATGGGCTTTAAATGTTGCCCCAGCTAATGACACAACATATGCAATGAATGAAAGTAAATGCCTCTGCCAACTCTCATAGGCTGTGCGTACTATAGCTTAATAATTCGTACTTGGTGCTTAACCATCCAGTAAACATCCATCCATCTGTTCAAGAGTCCACTGGCCCATGGGTCCATCTGCCCACCCTGTATTCTTCCATCCATCCATCCCTCCCTCCTTCCCTCCGCCCCCCCCCATCCATCCATCTATCCGTCTGTCCATTCATAGAAACATAGAAAATAGAAGCAGTATTAAGCATTTCATCCTTCGAGCTTGCTCCCCATTCATTTTGACCATGGCTGACCAAAAAAATTCAACATTCTGATCTCCCCTTCCTCCTATGTCCCTTGGTCCCTTTAGTCCCAATAGCTAGAGCATTCTGGTTCTTGAAATCACGCAATTTTGTCCTCAGCTATGTTTTATAGTAGTACATTCCACAGATTCACCACTGTCTGGGTAAAGAAAGTTCTCATCATCTCAGTCCCAAAGGATTTACCGCTTACCCTCAAACTATTCCCCTTATGGAATAATTGTGTTGAAGGTTGACTTGTAGTCAAAAGTAGGAAGATAATAAGTGTCCTTGTTATCCAGGTGCTCCAGGATTGAGTGTAGGCACAAAGAGATGGTGTCTGCTGTGAACCTGTTGCAATGATCAACAAATTATGGTGTGTCCACGCAATCCAGAAGACTGGAGTTGATGTGTGCCATGACTAATCTTTCAAAACACATCATAATGTTGAATGTTAGGGCCATTGGGCAGTGGCCATTAAGGCATGTTGTCTGGCTTTTCTTTGTATATGGATGGTGGTCATCTTCTTTAAGCTGGTAGCAATCTCAGATTGGAATAAGGTGTGGTTAAAGATTCTTGTTAATACCCCTGCCAGCTGGTCCATACATAATGGAAGTGTTTTCCCAGGGATTCTATCCAGGCCAGTTGCATTATGTGAGTTAACTTTCAAGAATTCACTACCAGCATCGTAATATTGGAAAGTTTCTCCTTTTGGAGGATTATTAATGTCTTGCAAGTTGTTTGGTTAAATGCTGGCAACAGTTAAGCAGGTTCAAAAGAAAGTGAAAACGGGTCAGGCAAGAGGCAACTTATGGTAGCTTCCTAAAAGAAAGATGGCTATCAGAAGCATTGTGTAATTGGTGTAGCTGCTATCAAAGAGCCATGCTGGCAACAGTGAAGAATAGGAGGAGAGGAAGACAGGAGCAGAAATTGACTATTCTGCCCCCAGAGCCTAGTGTGCTGTTCAGTGAAATTGCGACTGTTTTGATTGTGATCTTAACTTCCCATTACTGCCTGTCTGCCATAAGCTGTGACTCCCAAAGAGATCAAAATCTGCTTTTTGAGAAACACCAAGGGATTGCTTGATCCTGAGTGTTCTACTTTTATGACACTATAAGAGAGGTGCTAATGTGTCGCATTGTAATGGAGAATGGGTGACCAATATGGGAAAGGCATTGAAAAGGCAGATCACCTGAAGGAAGATGAGAAAGGAGAGCAGTTTCCATAGATTGATTAAAAATGGAGATGTTGGAAACATGTGTTCTCAAAGAGGCAGCACAACCTAAAAATGATCACACGCAGAGGGAAGCTTTTAATTGTATGGAATGAAAAATGAATATTGCAAAAAATATAAAAGTCATCTTATTGCAATATTGCATTTCGATATGCATTTATATCAATAGTATATTAGCTTTTCCCATCCACATTCCATAAAAGCATACTGCCCATTGCAAAACCATGTAAAAATGCGTTTGTAAAGTAGGTTGAATGTAGTCAAAATGTCCCAAACTCTTTCATGGGAAGGTGGTGAACAAACAAATCATTCCTGCAGAATGATGTTTTTGTTACATCATTCTAACCATGAAGTGGCCCTTCCACCAATAACAATGAACACCACTTTAAAGTTAATGTATTAATGTTGCAAGTAGGCTTACATTAATGCTGTTATACGGTTACTGTGAAAATCCGGCAGTCACCACACTCTGGTACCTGTTCAGGTACACTGAGGGAGAATTTAGCATCACCCACACACCTATCCTGAATGTCTTTTGGACTATGGGAGGAAACCAGAGCACCTGTAGGAAATTCACACAGTGACCCAAGCTGGGAATCATACTAAAAGAGGTGGTGGGAGAAATAGCAAATGCATACATGGTAATTTATCAAAATTCACTGGACTCTGGCATGGTTCCCATAGATTGCAAAACAGTAAATATGATGTCAAAGTTTAAAAAAAGGAGGTAGACAAAAGGTGGGTAACTATAGGCTGGTTGGCTTAGCTTTTGTAGTAGGGAAAATGCTTGAATCTATCATCAAGGAAGAAATAGCGAAACATCTGAATATAAATTGTCCCATTGGTAAGATGCAACATAGGTTCATGAAGGGAAGGTCATGTTTGAATAATTTGATGGAATTCTTTGAGAACATTATATGTTCAGTGGACAATGGAGAACTTGTGGATGTGGTGTATCTGGATTTCCAGAAGGCATTTGACAAGGTGCCACACTAAAGATTGCTACATAAGACAAAGGTACACGGTGTTGAGGGTAATGTATTACCATCGATAGAGGACTGGTTAACTAAAAGAAAGTGAAGAGTGGGGGGTAAATGAATGTTTTTCTGATCCAGTTAGAACATCAACTAGGAAGAAAACAGAAGGAAAAATGAATGTCTGGTAATAGAAAATGAAAGAAACTGACACAGTCAT
This sequence comes from Sphyrna mokarran, assembly GCA_024679065.1. Taxonomy (NCBI): domain Eukaryota; kingdom Metazoa; phylum Chordata; class Chondrichthyes; order Carcharhiniformes; family Carcharhinidae; genus Sphyrna; species Sphyrna mokarran. Next base: position 101,714,231 of record JAGIQG010000009.1, read on the forward strand.
TTGAATATCTGGTTCAACTGAAGCTGCCATAATAAGAAACAGTGAAGGTTTTTGTTTCTTCTTCAGAAGAATTTTGATGAATTATCGCAGACTTGAAATTTTAACTCAGTTTCTATCATCAAAGCAGTGACCAGATCTCATGAATAAATGTAGTAATTTTTGTTTTTATTTTAGATTTTCAGAATCCAAAGTATTTCATTTTCATATCAATAGCTTTAGTTGGTCGTTCTTCTTTAAATACAATAAGTACTTTAATACAGAGTTATAAGAGTCAGGACACATAGCTTCCCACTGTCAATGAAGCACTGCTGAAGTGAGGTTACTGATGCAGTGTATGTAACATCATGAACACAAGGCCCAACTTGAAGTGATGGTTAGGTCTTCAAATGTAACGACGCTCATTGAAAAATAGATATTGATCAGAACAACAAAGTGCAGTCTCTTGCTGTTTTTTGGAATAGTTGCATATGATCATTAATTCTCATTGTAGAGATTAATTAGGATCTTATTTTGAAATAAATGACCTCAGACAGAACAACAATTGGATCTATCACCATTAATTATTTGTTCATTCACCAGGGTAAATTTTTTACATTTAATCATTGCATAAAACCTATCATAGCCTTTATCATAGTAAGGGTGAAGTGATAAATATAGAAAAATAAGGGATAAATATATAACATCAGTGTATTAGAGCAAAAGCTGGTCAAATGCTTACACTTTGAAGTATTAGCAGGACTCACCAGCAAGATTGTTCACTTGTTAGAAAAACAGACAGTTCCTAGTTAGAAGTTCAGCGACAGTTGAACAATAAACGTATGCAGAATAGATCAGAATTAAAAAAAAATGTTTTGCATACTGACTAACTATTTGGTAACCTGTATCTTTGTCTTGTGGAAAAAGTGATCTCAGAATACTTTCCCTGTGAGAGCTGTATTGGAGGAAGGGACTGCATATTGGCACAGTGGTTAACAATGATGCCTCACAACTCCAGAGACCTGGGTTTGACTCCCAGCGTGGGTCACTGTCTGTGCAGAGTTTGCAATTCCCCCGTATTTGCGTATGTTTTCCTCCAGGTACTCCAGTTTCCACCACAGTCCAAAGATGCATAGGACAGGTTGATTGGCTGTGATAAATTGACCCTTGTTGTGATGGGATATGTGAGTTGGATGGATTAATGGGGTAAAAATGAGAGTCTACAGGAATAGGGCCTGAGTGGGATTCTTGTTGGTGCAGACTTGATGAGCCAAATGGCCTCCTTCTTCACTGCAGTGATTCTATGATAACTCCAGCAGTATCACTGGAGTAGTTACCTTCGTGCTTGAATCACAAATAAATTATTATAATCTATCTTGTGTCCCCAGTGGTTTTTAACACATGTTCTAAGTGTTCATTCAGCTTTTATTTTGTCTCAGTTCCAAAGCAGAGTCTTCTTTGCCTCCAAGGTTCCCTCATACCTGGAGTCCCTTATCTCTAACAACATCTGAATTTTTAGCTGCAGCAGTGAAAGAATCTGAAGTTTACACAGTTCTGAAACCATACATTTTCATTTCTCAATTGCAAGATTTGTAATAGCAAATAGGACACATTTTTATTTTAACTGGCCAATTAGCATGCTGGATCCTTTCAGGAGTTGTACATATGGACACAGAGGTAATGGCATTAATGGTATTATCACTGGACTAGTATCCAGAGACCCAGGTGAATGTTCTGGGGACCAGGCTGCAATTGGCACTATGGCAGATGGTGAAATTTGAATTGAATAAACATTTGGAACTCATATTCTAATGATGGCCATGAAACAATTGTTGATTGTCATAAAAACCCATTTGCTTCAATAATGTCCCTATATGGAAGGAAATCTGCTGTTCTTATCCGGCCTCATCTATAAATGACTCCAGATCCATAATAATAGATATCGGCCTAGCCAGTGACACCCACATCAAATAGACATTCTTTTCAAAAAAAAGACTCGCTGCTTGCTAGCAGTTTCAAACATGCCCCATCTTACAATGTGCAATCTCAGGAACCACATTGAGACCCTGCTGCTTTCCAGTGGGTTCAATGTAAAGCCAATTCAGTGGTCAAGATGAAGATTACATTTTGGTATCCATTTCAACCACAATGCCCATTCGACATGAACACATTTGCTTGATCCAAACTAAAATTTAATGAAAGCAAGCACAAATGAGCAAAAGCCACAGCAGAGGAAAAGTATTAGTACATCTTATATTTAATGTGTATTTTTTTATAAAAATCTCAGATTGACAATTATTACTATATGTTCTTGCATGGGCTTTGTATGAGCTTGCATGGGCTTTGTCCAGGTACTCTGGTTACTTTGTCTCACCTATGTATGATTTTTGTAATTATTTGTTTAGTGTCTTAACACAAGCATATCCACAATTTTCCTCTTCTGAAAGATGCTCCTGCATCTGTATTAAATTTGTTAATAAATCTTCCTGTGCCATTATTTGATCCGAAGGGAAACTAGTATGTACTGGGTCTGCTGAAATATTTTCCTGTGCTTTTAATAGATCTTGTGAATGTGACGGTACTGGAGTTCCCGAGGAATAACCGCACGCCAGTTCAGGTAATTTAGACAAATTCAGATCTGCATAAACAAGGGTTTCACTATCTGTGGAAGAATGGTCATTCTGCAAGACAAGAAAAACAAAAGGACCACGATGAATACCTGGAGGAATACCTTGGTAGCTAACAGAGTCTTCGTTTTGAGTGGTGTTACCATCGTTTAATTTTTCGCACAAAGGAGATTACTCGAATAACTCATTAAATCATGTGTTGATGGTAATAAGCAATTAGACAACCTAGAAGGTGGACTTCAGTGAATCTACCACCTGATTACCAATATATTCCAATGCCAATAAATTCAAAAGTGTTTAGTTATCTTTTTACCGAAATTGGGAGAATTTTTATCATCACTCCATTGTGAATTTGAGTAGACAAGGTTGTAAGGGAGACTTATGATATGTTAGCCAAGATATAATGTTGAAGTTGTAGAAACAAAACTGGTGAGGTTGCAACTGGAATGTTGTGTGCAGTTCTGGTCACCATATTAAAGGAAGGATGCAATTTGTCTGGGAAGAGCACAAAAGAGGTTTGCAAGAATGTTGTCAGAGCTAGAAAAGTTTAGATATGAGGAAGGACTGTATGGGTTGATGCTATTTTCCTGGGATCAGAGAAGGCTGAGAAGTGACTTGAGAGACATGTACATAATTAAGAAGGGAAGTAAGGGAAAGGACAGGATCAAGTTGCTTCCCTTGGTAGATAGCATAGTCAAACATTGGTTAGCACCACTGCCTCAGAGCATCAGGGACTGGAGTTCAATTCCTTACTTGGGTCACTGTCTGTGTGGAGTCTACATGTTCTCATTGAGCTTGCATGGGCTTTGTCCAGGTACTCTGGTTACTTCCCACAGTCCAAAAAGTGTGCTGGTTAGGTGCATTGGCCATGCAAATTTTCCCTCAGTGTACTCAAACAGACACTAGAGTGTAGCAACTAGGGGATTTTCACAGTAACTTTTTGCAGTGTTAACACAAGCCTACTTGTGACATTAATAAATGAAGTTAAAAACTCAAACCTAACTTTAAAACCAGAGGACTTAGCTTGAAGATTAGTGGGGTCGATATAGAGGGGATATGAGGCCGAACATCTTTCGCAAAAGGTGATGGGTGCCTGGAATTCACTGTCTGAGTTGGTGGTGGAGGTAGAGACAATAAACTTTCTGAAAGATATCTAGATCTGCACCTTATAAGCTATAGGGCTATGAGTGGGGTGCAGGAAGGTGGGATTCGAAAGGATACATCGGTACATTTGGGGTGGTATAGACAGGATGGGCTGAATAATTTCCATCCATGTTAGTTGGGGAAGTTCACTGATGACTGGCCAATGTTTAGCACCATTGTGGACTTTAAGTACCGAAGCACTCCATGGTCAAATGCAGCAAGATGAATAACAGGGCAGCCTCCAATCCCACAACCCTTCTGCCACTTAGATAAACAAGGCTAGGTGTGGGCACACAATCACCAGAATCCATCCCCTCCCAGCTCGGCCTAGCCCTGTGTCCCGTCCCCCAGCCCACAACTACCATCTCCAGCCCTCCCCTCCCCCTACCTCCCCAACCCTCTCGGTCAAGCTTCATCCTATTTTGGAATTATATCATCATTCCTTCACTGTCACTGGGTAAAAATGCTGGAATTCAATCGCCATTAGCAATGCAACTACCTACAACTGTAGGACTGGAAAACAACAGCCCAGTGGCCCATTGTTTAACATTGCCGCTAACAGCACCAGGGACCTGTTTTCAATTCCAAGCTTGGCTAACTGTATGAAATTTGCACTGTCTCTTCGTGTCTGAGTGGGTTTCCATTTACACTGTGAAAGGCCATGTAGAATTGCTCCTTAGTGTACCCCAAGCTGTGTTGGTTAGGGGGATTAGCGGAGTAAATGTGTGGGGTTAAAGGAATGTCTTGGGTTTCGATTTGGTGCAGACACAATGGGCCAAATGGCCTCCTTCTGCACTGTATGAATACTTAGGATTATATGCAGATGTTCAGAGCAGTTAGGAATAGGAAATAAATATTGGCTTAGCCCATGAATTGATTTTAAAAATATATTTTAAATTAACGTCTCTATCCAGAGTTGGAATGTATGAACAGAATCTAATGCAAATTCATAGAAATGTCTATTAATATCAGATCTTTTGTACAAACATCTTTTGTACTTGTTTTTAATTTTAACGCCAAGGATTTTCCGGTCACGCCTGCCCGAGACTGAAAATCTCCGAACTCCAAAGAACCTCTAAATGGTCCATCAAATTATCCCTCCTGCCCGCGACGATTGCCGTGGCAGGCGGGACTGAAAAATTTAATTCCCACTCCAGTTATCCGATATGATTCAGGACGATTTAACTTGGCAATATTATGATCAATTTGTTATGTAAATCATGTCAGCCAATAACAGACCGTCTTCTTTTCAACCTGCAGTATTAACGTAAGATAGCCGCATTATAAATACAAGTATTAGCCAGTTAGGGCGCTATTTTAGTCCTGAGTTTTAAACCATGAATTTCCATTGCAACCTTGAGTTTCCGTAGCAGATTCAGAAGTCAATGGGCTTTTCAAATTGTCAGAGGTTTCTCAGATAACATTAGCTGACTCTGAGGTCGAAGAACAGCATTTGACAATCAGTCAGTTCCTCTTTCGATTTCATTCAATTCTTTAAACGACCTTGTTGGTATTATTCCACCCTATCGCTTCAATTAACATGAGGAAGTAGATCTTCCAAAATTATCAAAATAGCTTTAAATACTTTCTTCTCATTGTTTCCCGGCGAAGATTGTTGATTCCATGTGCCTTACTGGCACCTTTTCACATCCATTCAATGAACACAATTCATTAAAAATCATTTAAACCACTCAATAACTTCTCTTGGCTCAATTTTCATTTCATCCAACTTGTTTCTAATAATGAAAACCTTGTAGAATGGCAGGAAACCAGCTAACCACATGCATCCATATTGACCAAATCTAATAAACATTATTCTGAAAGTAGAATTCTATATCACCTTGTACGTTTGTTTTCGGCTGAACCCGGGAGAACATATGAGATAGAACCAGTCTGCGCAAGCATCTGGAATGAAATGATAAAGATAAATTGTAATGCAATAGTCTAACTTTCAATAAACTTTGGAGTTGACTGTTTTAAAGTAAGCTGACCTTTCGGAAAACGTAAGCTAAACTGCAGTCAAACATTTCAGGAAAAAGGTGGACATAATGAATAATAGTTAAGATTGTGCTAAAGCACTTTGAGTTTCATTAAATCAGAAATTAGGTTGTAGCAGCAACTTCTAAATGTTGTCAAGGACATTAGAATAGAAGGATAGAATGCTGCTTTTGGTCCCGCAATGTTCTACCATCCATTGTGAACCAAGTTGACTTTGGCCTTAACTCCAGTTTCCCTCTTAGTTCCCATAATTTCCATCCATTCGGACTCTTGGTATGTCAGTTTGCGTTAAAAAGACCGTGCACACGTTCTGGATGGGTTTCGTGCATTCTGCTGACCTTACACAAGTTCAGGGGTTTATTTCGAAGCACGTTACTCACCGATTCGCCGTTTAAACAAGAAGCAGCAGCCCAAGAACACAATCACAATTGCAACCCCCAGAGCGATGCCAATCGAAATCTCAATTGCAGTGTGTGAGCCTCCCTTTGTTCCCTCATCATTTCCTACCAGAAAATGTTGGTTAAACTTAGATGACTTGAACACCTCCAAATTAGGCATCAATTCAATACCAGGGAAAAAGAAAAATCAGACAAAATATTTCAGTAAAAACAATGCGCCATATAGCATAAATTTTAATAAAATTGAAACCAGTGGGAAAATAAGTTAATTGATTAATACAGAATTAGGTAATGGAAAGAGTTTTTAATTATTTTCAGACCATTGAGTTGTAAAATATTATTCTCCAATGTTTTATACGCATACCAATAGAAGTTAAAATGGTGTCAAAGGGATGCAAAAGTTACTTCCGCACGAATCATTAAAGATGAGAGGGTATCTTAATAATGTCGTTCTTAAAACCTGTCGTAAGCGAAACGGTACAAGTAGGGGCATAAGTGCAAAAGCCAGAAAGATTGATACATCTAAAACTTCACGAATTGAGTCGCACTCTTTAACAAATACGTGAAAGTATTGAAGAGAACACAGAAGATATCTAATAGAATGACCCAATGGATGAGGGATTATCGTTAATTAGATGTTCTTGAGGATATGGCTTGTTCTCTTTAAGTACAGGAGGAAAGAAACTGGGAAATGCCATCACGCAGTGCTTAAAATCGCGAAGATGGAGCTGTAAGGTTGATAACAAGACGGCACCGATTTAAGGTGACAGGTTTCTTGCGCGAGTGTGAAAGATTTAGAACATGTTGCCAACGCGGCGGAAGTACATTCAACCATAGCTTTGAAGTAGGAATTGAGGGGAAAGTGCTTGGACGAAAAACAATTTAAGGAATGCGAGGAGAGTATGAGCTTGACAAATTGATGGTCTTTGAAGAAAGCCCGAGCAGACTCGATGGACAAAAAGTGCTCGACAGCTGTACAACAGGCACTAGTGCCCACAGCAAAGCAATACGTAGCATTTAAGGCGTCATTAGGAATTGACAAAGTCAGGTAGATCTATGAAAATTCACAAGGAAACATGTATGTCTAAAGGACTGTATATACAATCACATTTCTCATTCTGTGGTAACGCTGCATATTTTTCTTTTACTTTTATTGTCCATATCTGAATCTGTTCTGGCACTATTTCGAGCAGTTAGATTCAAACTATAGCAATTCGTTAAGTTAAAAAAAATTCCTCACAGTTCGGTATATGTGGTCAATAATCATAGATTCAATCATAGAACATTGCAGTGTAGAGAGGCCCTTCGACTCATCGAGTCTGCACTGAACACAATCCCATCCAGGTCCTAACCCCATATCCCTACATATTTCACTCAGTAATCCCACTAATAGGGTTTTGGGGAACAATACTACGTTGTAATGATGAGTTAGGATCTAAACAAGTTTAATTAATTAAGGATAGCCAGGACGGATCTGGATGAAATCAGAGTGCGCTTAAAGAAACAATCTGAACTTTTTGATGAAGTCGCAGAGGAGTTTAACACAGCAATAATAGTGCCCGTTGTTTTCATGGATCTTTTTAAAGAGCAAAATTCATTCCGCTGCCTGCCTTCCGCACTCTCTTGAAGGCGTTGAATACGCTTGTAAAATATTATGTCCAAAGTGGGAACCGATCGATGTAAACATGCTATTCAATAAATGCGCTCAGTAAATAGAGTTTCGATGCAGAGCGATGGGAGGTGCAAAATTAATCTGAAAACACACCTGTATGTATGGCGATGTCTGCATCTGTTTGGTTGATCGTAGTTAGGTTGGACCGATGCTGTGCTGTAGAATTGTATAGCGCCGTTTGCTTCGAGTCTCCCTCTATTAGTGTTGTCCAAATAATGGCAGAAATCCCTAAAGTTACTAGATAAAGTGTTTAACCCACAGAGATACGTGGCTAGATTTAAACAAAATAAAGCTAGACACCTAATACACAGATTCATTCAAATTTCACAATATTCCCAACTCAAACGCGACATTTGAATCTAACACAAGTTTATCGAGTAGAAACCTGCTTACAAATTTCCAATTTTTGCACTTTCCGTCCTGCAGAAGGTTGCTAAATATCAGTAGGAGGAGGAACCAACATGCAAAAATCTAACTTTTTTTGACCAATATTTTCCTACATGATGGTTTTCTTGGAGAATAATACCTTTAATACAAATTGTTTCTTGCCGTTATTTTGGTTTATTTCAACAAACAATGTTATCTGATTGAACCTGCAGGAATTCTGAACCAAATGCTAAGCGCCTACCCCCAATAAATGGTACAATTTTCACCTTCCCCTATAGTTAAGCCAACGATACAGAAATAGCAAAAATCGGGATTCTACTAAAAAAAACTGTTCGAAAAGCAACATTTCTTCATTGATTAGTCACACACTATTTTTCTTTTGTCGACAACTATTACAACAAGCTACGGAAAATTTAGCAACTATATATAGTTTGATATTGATACAAAGGGCTATAAGAAAATCGGTGTTTGTTCAAATATTTATGCCTTGTGAAATCTGTATTATATTAGCTTCCCCTTTCGACCCCGTTCAAGATAGAACAGGCAAATGTAGCAATAGTTGGTGAGTAGGATCTACAGCACCAACTGGCCAAGAAGGATACCCAAAAATGCAGGAATTTTCACCGCGAGAAATGGGACTCACGCAATATCATTCGATAGCCGTAAGTCAGGTTGCTTGGATCCTAAGATAATGGCGGCCAGAACTCACAACCTCATATACTCATGAAAGATTATTTGTTCCGTAGAAGGTGTACTTCATTCAATGACGATAAACTGCATATTTTAAATATATAAATAGCACTGACGTCACAAACTTGCTCATTTATTCAGCGTTGCAGAATTGACCTGAAATTTGTAGTTAAATCCAATGAAATTTCACTCATGCATTTCTCTCGAAGACTAACTCTAAGGGTAAAAAGCCAATTTACCATTGCAACTATGAGATAGTGCCTCCATTAAATGCAGCCACTCCCCGCTCTCTTGGAAGTTTTATTTTGTAGCTAGAAATAACAGAATAAAAATGTTTGTTAGCTTACGAAGACGATGGAGCAGTGTAAAACTGCCCTTTCGCTCCATAGAATCCTCAGAGTGCAGGAGGCGGTCATTCGGTCCATCAAGTCTGCACTAACTCTCCGATAAAGCATCCCACCCAGTATTTGCACGGCCAATCCAAGTAACCTACACATCATCGCACTATGAACGGAAACAGGAACACGAGAGGAAACTCACGCAGAGGCTGAGAGAATATACTAACTCCGGACAGTCACTCAAAGCCGCAATCAAACCGAGGTTCCTGATGCTGTGAGGCAGCAGCGCTAATCACAATCACTTTTCCAGTGGCTGCTCATTTTTCTTAGATCCCATCGCACTCTTCCACCTGGATATGAATAATAAGAAATAACCTCCTTTGACCACAATGCTAAATCGAGAGAAAAGAAGGAACCAGGGATAGAGAGAAAGAAGTGTGTGTGTGTCTGGTGGGGTCTGGCAGGGGAAGCGTGAATGAATGGAAGACGCCTGAATTGCTACAATAAAGTGACATGCTCAGGGCTGGTAGAAAGTGGGGGGTGGGGGGGGGGGGGGGGGGGGGTAGGGGTGATGCTTCAATGTTATGAAACATCTCCCAATTTATCGAAATCAGGATGACGTGTGATTTGGACAATTTGAGGTTGATAACGAATTGCATCGGGACTGCTGCCGTTCTCCCTTTGACTGGGAAAATCGCGTGTTAGGAAAGTTTTACAGTTCTTTCTGGGAATCCACAGCTTGTTAATGCAACTCATCCGCCATGATGTATATGGTAAAGAGAGCATTGTTTCACCTGTTCGATATCTTCCCGATCAAGTAGCGACTATGGATCCCCAAAGGAGAAATTTGCAAATTTTACACTGGCACCACAATCTCAACTACAAGGGAATGAATTAAATGAACTTTGTAATACTTGGAGATTGGTAAGAAAGCATTGTAAGACTTGTTTTCGACTTGTTTCTATGTATCCCAGACAGATGTAAGACTTGTTTTTGTGTCTTCCAGACAAAGAGACTGCAGTTGTCCTTGCTGTTGTACACAAATCTATGATAGTCTGTTCAGAAATGTAGCTGACCCAGCTGGTATCTATGTTTATATCATTAACATTATGGACTTCTGCCTAACATAGTGAAGTTTGCATGCCATAAATATATTCAAAGATATTCGTTATATATTGTTTATGTGTCATGTACCAACATGTTATATGCTACACAACCTATGAACATAAAATTTATACTGACCCGTTAACTTCAATTTGTTTTGTCGGCCTGTATGTCAGCTAAGGGCTAATCACATCACTGATATCTGCGGCCTTGAGATAACTATGAAGAACCACCGATGCAGCTTTGTTCCCACAATGGATGACAAGCCACAGCAATAATGGAAGTGAGGCACAGTAAGGTGGTGGACCCAGAGCCTAAGGATGGGGAACCTGACCCTTACAGGTGGATTACTGTAAGGAAGGGGGAAAAAGGGAACATGCTGCCAAGTAAAGTGGTGGAGGCAGGCACTCTGGAGTTATTTAAGAGATACTTAGATGGACAAATGAACAGAATGGGAATGGAGGGATATAGAAAAACTGATTTAAAATAGGGATCATGAGCCTTGGGAGTCCCTGAATAGTGTGTAAATGGTCAATGAAATTGATGTATTTGTTTTTATCCTACAGATACTTTGGTCTACCTTGTTGTCTAACAAGGGGCATACATGCGCTGGGTTGCGAGAAGGCTGCTCTTGGATTTTTATTGAGAGTATCCTAGTGCTTCACGTCGTTAGTGTATGCTTGACCTGGACCATTTGATGGGCAACATGACAGCTCAGTGACTATCGCTATGCTGTGCAGATACATGGATTTGGGCCTGTGTCTGTGGGAGTTTGCGCATTCTCCCCATGCTTGTGTGGGTTTTCTCCGGGTGCTCCGGTTTCCTCCCACATCACAAAGATGTGCTCTTAGGTTAATTGGCAGAACAAATTCTCCCTAAATTGCCTCAAATTTGGTTTCAATCTATAAATCTTTAAACACAGACAGGGATCACAGGTAGAAGTGGGAACGTTGAGGTGGTGGCGCGGGCTTGTTGAGCTGAAGGGCTTGTTTCCCATGCTGTTTTGATCTTTGTTCTTAACCTGCTGAGAATGAGAAGATGTGTACGTAACTGGGGGGGGGGGGGGGTAGCGTATAAATATGTGATCTTAATTTGTGTTCAGAGAAAAGCTTGGGGAACTGCTGTTATATACCAAGTGTATCTCCCAAAAGTTTTTGAATAAACTTGCAGTATGTTGACTCACAATTGGTCTCAGAGTATCTTTTACCTACAACAAAATTTTAAATTCATTCTGTACTGAAGGTATATATCATTAAGGGCCAGTATAAAATGTAATAGGCATCAGGTCACCTGAAATCCCATATAAGAAATAATTTAATATGGTTGATAGATTCAATCTATAGTTCCAGAAATGTCTTGTAGGTAAACAGATATTAGATACTGAAATGTTAATTATTTTGTCTTTCACATGATGCCTTTTGAACAGAACCCAGATAAAAATGTTGGTGGATTTGACCTAAACTGAGGCATCCTACCTGAGGCTAGCAATGGACTAGATATGCAAGCAGGCCTACCTGTGCGAATAAATCCATTAATGTGTGAGTATGCATGTCCAAGTGGATAACTTGCACATGTAAGTGGCTAAGCGTATGAACCATTCACATAAGTAGAAGTGAACTAGTCAGTATTAGTAGCTATGCATTTGCAACTCAACATGCACAACATTCTTTGAATGGACTTTAATGATTGATTGCCAGATATTTGCATTTACTTTTAGACCAGTTTTCCTTCACATTCAAACTTCTGCACTTACCCAAAAATGTATGTTCCTTCTCCCTTGTAATATCAGCTAATGGGAACATAATTTCTTTGTCCACTTTATTTAAAGTTATCATAATCCTATACAGCTCTATGAAAGTTCCTCGTCAATGCTCTGGGGACCCAGATTCCAATTTTGATTCAATGAAAATCTGCAATTAAAAATCAAATGAAGTGATTGTCCTCAAAACCCATCTCGTGCACTCATTCCTTTTAGACACAAAATATGCCATCTTCGCCTGGTCTGGTCTCTGAAATTTAAGCCTCTTAGGTCAAGGGCTATAAGTATTGGCCCAGCCACTGACGCCCACAGACCAAAAATGAATTAAGACAACAACTTTTTTTGGTACAGTTGTGTTCCCCAATTAGGTTAACTACATCATGGCTATGTTCCCGCACACACATGCACACGCACGCACACACACACACACACAAAACACTCTATATACTCATAAGTGCATAAATATTTTAGCCTACCCACCGGTACACACTGAAGTAGGGAAAAGGATGAATGCATTTTGTACCTGAAGGGAAAGGGTTAATGGATTTTATACCGAAAATATGTCACAAACATAATCCTTCCTCATGAGTTAAGCTTAAAGTGTTCCGGGCAGTAATATAAGTTATTTGTTCATGTTAAAGTATGTGAAACTTTTATAACAACTGATAATTAAATGTGACTGTTATTTGTTGACTTTACAAATCTTACCTGTTTGTATTAGTGGAAATTGTTACACAGATGGTAATTTACGATACCGGCTTTTAACAGCTGCTGACATCAGGTCACGCTATTGGCTTTTAACAGGAAGAGTCTTGCTGGGACAGTCATGATTGCACAAGTAACTTCAAAGAACAGATGCCAGTACTTTGCAGAAGGGGTTTCCTATGTCTTGCCTGTGGTACTGTAATTCCTGATTAACTCTGGGGCTGCATCACGGCCTTTGTGCCTTCGTCTGGCGAATGAGGTGTTCTGATCTGCAATAGCACACATATCAGAACAGACAGTTTATAGATTTCTGATCAGAATGCGAATCCTTACACCTAACCTGCTATTCAAGTCTTAAAGTGGCTAACAATGTGAGTGGAAGGAGCACTGAGCACAGGTAGAGAGATATGTATTGTCTCCAGACAGCACAGTAAGTGAGGTTTTTTGCTAACCCAGGCAAGTCATGGGGGTTACAGATAATGTGACATGAAGCCAAGATCCCTGTTAAGACCGTCCTCGTGTGCGGATTTAAAATTGGTGTTGTCAGACCTCTTACTGAGTTTACCCCAGTCCAGCGCTGGCATCTCTACATCATGGCTGCATCACGACCCAGGAAAGAAGGTCTGGCAAGAATTGGAACTTTGAATCGTGATTCCTGCTGGAGCTCATAATGTATAAATATCCATTGTATTTGTGTTCTATGAGAAGTCTGGTAAGCCTTAATCAGAGCCAGCTTCTCCCTAAAGCTTTGAAATAAAAACTATTGGATTTTGACTCACTGTCTCAGAGATATTACTTTACCTACAAAAACACCAAGTAATATTTCAAAATTTGTCCATTGTAGTGACTTTGACAGACAGCTAGGATGATACAAACTATTGCAAAATTTCAAAGACAAGCTAGCAGAATAGGGAGATAGGTTTTTGGTAAAATTTCATATAATCTCCTTTGCTCCAAGGAGAACATTCCCTTTTTCTCTACTCAATAATAATCCCTCAACAAGGCAATCACTTCGGTAAGCCTCCTCAGCATCAATTCAGAGTTAATGATGTATTTCGTGACTAGAATTGGATGCAAAACTCTGGTTACATCCTAACTGGGGCATTGTAGAGGGTCAGCATAACTTTCCTGCTCTTTCACTTGATACCTTACCTCATAAAGACAAAGACACATATGCTTTGCTAACTAATCTCTCAGAGTATTCTGCCATCTCCAATCAACTGAGCACCAGAATTCCTAATCAAAACCAGATAGATGTGGTAATACCTCTTCCTATCCCTTCAACCAAATACATATCACTTCAGACTTAATTATGTGAAATTTTACCAAAAACCTCATTCTCCCCATTCTGCTAGCCTGTCTTTGCAATAGTTTGTATCATTCTAGCTGTCTGTCAAAGTTCGCTACGATGGGAAAATTTTGAAATGTTACATAGTGTGTACCGATGGGTCTGTGGGCATCAGTGGCTGGGCCAGTATTTATAGCCCTTGACCTAAGAGGCTTAAATTTCAGAGACCAGACCAGGCGAAGATGGCATATTTTGTGTCTAAAAGGAATGAGTGCACTAGATGGGTTTTGAGGACAATCACTTCATTTGATTTTTAATTGCAGATTTTCATTGAATCAAAATTGGAATCTGGGTCCCCAGAGCATTGACGAGGAACTTTCATAGAGCTGTATAGGATTATAATAACTTTAAATAAAGTGGACAAAGAAATTATGTTCCCATTAGCTGATATTACAAGGAAGAAGGAACATACGTTTTTGGGTAAGTGCAGAAGCTTGAATGTGAAGGAAAACTGATCTAAAAATAAATGGCAAATATCTGGAAGTCAATCATTAAAGTCCATTCAAAGAATGTTGTGCATGTTGAGTTGCAAATGCATAGCTACTAATACTGACTAGTTCACTTCTACTCATATGAATGGTTCATACGCTTAGCCACTTACATGTGCGATGGGAAAATTTTGAAATGTTACGTAATGTGTACCGATGGGTCTGTGGGCTTCAGTGGCTGGGCCAGTATTTATAGCCCTTGACCTAAGAGGCTTAAATTTCAGAGACCAGGCCAGGCAAAGATGGCAAGTCTTGTGTCTAAAAGGCCTGAGCACATCAGATAGGTTTTGAGGACAATCACTTCATTTGACTTTCAATTGCAGATTTTCATTGAATCAAAATTGGAACCCGGGTCCCCAGAGCATTAATGAGTCCAGTGACTATTGTAATATATCACTGCCTTTATGTCACATCAAAATGGCGAACAGATTAGAGCAGTCCTTAAAATATAAATAAACATACTTTGCAATTAACACTCTTGGTACAATAGTTCCTGTAGAGATCTGCATTGTAGCTTTGTCTAATGTTTACTGAAATGTGAATGAATGCTTGGAAATACAATTTGCAGCAAATCAGAGAGCAGAAACAAAATTAAACTGTTCCAGGCTTGGTGTTGCACAATCAGATAGATAGTTAAAGGCTCAAATCAGGCTTAATATTAGGAATTGTATCAGCATGATGTTGTACTGTTACGCCATCAACAGCAGCAACTTCTTGGAACCATGCTGACAATTTGGGCCAATTATGTGATGTATACCCATAGTGCCTGCGAACTGTTTTCCTCAGTTTTACACAGGGCTGTTACAGAAAACTTATCAAACCACCCATGTAGCTTAGATGGAAACCAGTTACGGAATCAAGAACATGGCAGGCTAAATATTTTCTGGAGGATTGGTCCTATTAATTCAGCATTACTTAATGAAACTATCACACGTCAGGTGAAGAATCAGATATTGAATCACTCCAATGCAGTCTATGGGAATGTTGCATGTTCATAGATGACGACATGTGAATCCTAATTTATCTGCCCCCTAAGGCTAATGGGATACAAGGACAGATAGCTAGATGGATAAGTAACTGGCTTAGTAATAGAAGACAGAGAGTAATAGTGGAAGGGTGTTTTTCTAGCTGGAGGTCGGTCGCTAATGGTGTGCTGCAGAGCTCTCTGGGACCTCTTCTATTTGTAATATATATAAATGATTTGGAAGAGGGAGTAAGTGGAGTGATCAGCAAGCTTGCAGATGATACAAAGATGGCTGGACTTGCAGATAGTGAGGAGCATTGTCAGGTGATGCAGCAGCACATAGATAGGTGGGTAGTTTGGGCAGATAAATGGCAGATGGAATTCAATCCTGATAAATGCGAGGTGATGCATTTTGGGAGAAAGAATAGAGGAGGGATATGATAAAGGGTAGACCTATTAGGAGTATAGAAATGCAGAGGGACCTGGGGGGTGCAGGTGCACAAGTCTCTGAAGGCGGCAGAGCAGGTGGAGAAGGAAGCATATGGTATGCTAGCCTTTATGGGAAGGGATATAGAGTACAAAAGCTGGCCTTTAATGTTGCAGTTATATAAAATGTTGGTTAGACCTCATTTTGAATACTGCGTCCAGTTCTGGTCACCTTATTACCGGAAGGATGAGGAGACTCTGGAGAGTGCAGAGGAGGTTTACCTGGATGCTGCCTGGTATGGAAGGCCTGAGTTACTAGGAGAGGTTAGGCAAATTGGGACTGTTTTCTGTAGAAAGACGTAGACTTAGTAATAGAGATATACAAAATTATGAGGGGTATAGATAGAGTAAACAGGGTTAAGCCTTTTCCTAGGATGGACTCACATAGCACGAGGGGTCACGGGCTTAGGGTGAGGGGGGTAAGGTATAATTTGGATGCTAGAGGGAGTTTTTTCACACAGAGGGTGGTGGGGGTATGGAATGCGCTGCCAAGTAAAGTGGTGGAGGCAGGCACTCTTGAGTTATTTAAGAGATACTTAGATGGGCACATGAACAAAATGGGAATGGAGGAATGTAGAAAACTGATTTAAAATAGGGATCGTGAGCCTTGGGAGTCCCTGGGAAATGTGTAAATAGATGATGATATTGATGTATTTGTTTTTATCATACAGGTGCTTTGGTCCGCCTTGTTGTCTAACAAGAGGCATACACGTGATGGGTTGTGAGAGGGCTGCTCTTGGATTTTTTGAGAGTATCCTAGTGCTTCACGTCATTAGGGTATGCTTAACTTGGACCATTTGATGGGCAACACGACAACTCAGTGATTATCGCTGTGCCGTGCAGATACATGGATTTGGGCCTGTGTCTGTGAGAGTTTGCGCATTCTCCCCGTGCTTGCGTGGGTTTTCTCCGGGTGCTCTGGTTTCCTCCCACATCCCAAAAATGTGCTCTTAGGCTAATTGACAGAACAAATTCTCCCTAAATTGCCTCAAATTTGTTTTCAATCCATAGATCTATAAACATAGACAGGGATCACGGGTAGAAGTGAGAACATTGAGGTGGTGGCACGGGCTCATTGGGCCGAAGGGCCTATTTCCCATGCTGTTTTGTTCTTTGTTTGTTGTTAAGTGGAAACAAAATATTCCTTGAAACTATTTAATGAAAACCAAGCTAGTTCATCCTGGTGTGATACACACTTAACCAACATTGCTAAAGCAAATAATCTGCTCCTTGCCTCATTGAAGCTTGTTGAACATTGCATTGACTGGCTATTTACATATCAAATGTAACGAAATAGTGGCAAAACAGGATTAGAGAGTAAAACAGGACAGAAGGAATTCCTGAGTAACAAGTCTTCCTGGTTCTTTCGTCTCAAGAAAAATAACTGCAAGAGAACTAGCGTGATGGCGAAAATTGCAAGTTTGACTTTACCATTTAGCATGGGTTGCAACAGTAGTATAAGGTGAAAAACCATCCCCTCTTCCAACAGTTGCAAGTACTGAAAGTATTTGAAGTATAAATAGCATGGCTACAGTGGCTTGACTTCAAGTGGTTATTTTAGTGCAGCCATGGTTCAGGTTAGGACATACACTCATGTTAAAAACTGGTCTATGTATAATCCTAGGGTTGTGTCTCTCTGTTCTGGATTTTCTTAACTCGGAAAATAACTTTTTTTCTCTCTCCCATCAAGTGTTTTTATAATTTAAAAACATCAATTGAATTACCTTCAATTTTACAAAATCGTGGGACTAATTTCTAATTTGTACAACATGTTAGCACAATCTAGCACAATATGGCACAAGTGAATCTGCATTGATCCCTTCAAAACAATATAAACCACAGCCAAAAGCTGAACATAGCAGTACAGTTGGTGTCTGATGATAGTTTTATATAACTGAAATATAAATTTTGCCTCTTGTTAATCATTTTATTTCACTGTTTAGCTGAAGTCAGTAACCTATTTGTTGTTCTAACATTGTATTTATATATTTGCTAAAGATGTAACTATTTATCTACCTGGGCTGAATGAACCCCATCTTTCCTGTTTTATTCTCTGATTATATTTTGCCATTATTTTATTATATTTGAAATATGGTCAGTATTGTTACATAGACATGTGAAAGCGAGTGTATGTAAGTTTCTGCAAGTTTCAGTCAAACTATTGCATCCATTACTGTTTCTAGCCCATTAACATGGAAAAGAAAATCTGATTTCCCTTTCTTAAATTCAAGATGATGGTTTTATAGTTCCCAGAATCATGGAGTCATGAAATCTTTAGCTCAGAATGAGACGGTTCAATCCATCGAGTTCCATGTTGACTCCAATTGGCCATATTACCAGCTGACATAATCTGCCTATGACCTCTGTACCATTCTGCTCCCTGCTACACAAATTACATATCTCATTAATGTAATGAATCTGAGTCACCAGTACAATTATTTGGGGGACAAAGATTATGGTTTGATTTATGACTGTCACATGTATTAGCATACAGCACGTGCTATGCAGAGCATACCATTCATAGAGAAGGAAACAAGAGGGTGGAGAATGTAGTGTTACAGCCATAGCTAGGTTGTAGAGAAAGATCAACTTAATAGGAGGTAGGTCCATTCAAAAGTTTGACAGCAGCAAGGAGGAAGCTGTTCTTGAGTCGGTTGATCCTCAAACATGACCTCAAGCTTTTGTATCTTCTTCCCGATGGGAGAGATGGAAGAAGGAATGACTGGGGTGTGAGGGGTCCTTAATTATGGTGCCTGCTTTGCTGAGACAGCGGGAAGTATAGACAGAGTCAATGGATGGGAGGCTGATTTACATGATGGATTGGGCTATATTCACAAACTTTTCCTTCACCTGTAAACACAGTCTTTTCTTTCCTAACCTCCTGCTTTCCAGTTTTTTCACAGCTAGACTTCATTCTCTTTTCCAAGCTTTCAGCTATTGACATTTTGTGACTAGGCCACATCTTTAATATTCGAAATATTCTTCCCATTATCTTCTCTTTACACCACTTCTGTCAGGTAATATTATTCTGGATTCAGCCAAAGCATTTTCCAGCATTTTTTATTTCATCCTAGTTGCTTATTTCTCTTATTCAATTCCCTTTAAAACAGACAGTTCATCTTCCAGCCTGAGTCTAACTTTCAGGCTTGATTTGTTAACTTGCGATTGCTTCCAAGAATACTGTATAATCTGCTGAATATTCTCATTTTTCGTTCTTATTTTTGCACTGAGGCATCAGCAGTATTTGGTTTTTAGTTTTAAACCATGTTTTGGTTTTCTAATAGTTTGTAACTGTGGGCTGCTCAATCAACAATTGGCAAAGTGGGCCAAGATCTTAACCAAGGTGACCTGAAGACAATGCTTTGGATTTGCTTACACATTAACTGATTTACCTGACCGCAGTTGACCTGACTGCTGACAAGCTGTAATTTGCTACAGATTGTTTGGATGATGGTAGTGAAGAATCAACAAGCATTTTCTTGCTTCTCTTCATACGATAGCTTATGATATCTCAATGCTTAGTTGGCTTCACAAATATGCATGTAACAGTCATACCACAAATGTAATGTAGTTCAATATGATCTTGAAAGATTTTCATATCAATCTCCTACTCCGTATTCACATTTTCAGTAAATTAGGACAAATGACACATTTTGGTAATCAGGTTTTGCATAATTTTTGTAGTGTGTTTTGCCTTTTGCACGTTTTGTTTGATTATTGAAAGCATACTTTCTACAAAGAAAGTATTTTGTGAGTTCAAATCCTACTTGAGCTCATATCATATGCTGATACCTCTGTACAGTGCCATGAAATATGTATCTATCAGAGATGACAAGGAACATTTTGGAATTATATTGCTCCATCAGTCATTGAGTATACGGTACGTTCCATTCAAATACTTCACAGTTACACATGTAATCTGCCTGATGTCATCTTCTGCACTGAGTGAGAAACACATCATCTGGCTTATGACTCACCAAGAAAACTTACTGTGTAACAATATATCTGATATATAAATGCAGCACATTTATGCACTGGACCAGTCTTTAATCTTCTACTCTAAAACTCTGCGCCTTAGACTTCATGTTTTTTTTTTCTGTTTCGTTTTTTGTTTCTGCAGTTGACGGCACAGTTTGTGGATATTGATAAGATCAAACATTCAAGTAGAAATGAAGCCTGGGTTCAGCATTTCTTTCCTCTAATTGTAACAGAGGAAAATAATGACAAAGTTGTAAACATTTTGACAAATAATGCTACGCTGCAATATAGCCAAGCTGCATACTGAGAAAAAATTGTTACAGTTAATTAGGTTTTAACAATCTACAAAAGACCTGAGTACATTTACAGTCAGAAAAGAGAGACACGAGTTAACAGTTTCAAGTCCTAAGCTGTTTTTCCCCTTGTTATCTTGAAGCAATTTATTTTATAGTAACAAGGATATTGGTGGTGAAACATCAACCTGAGAACTCAAAGCAGTTTTTTTTTGCAGAAGACTAGTTGAAAAATACAGTGCTTGACCTCTGTATATACCCTATATAAACCTATATTCTTACAGTCCGCAAACAAAAGGATCAGATCATTCCAGTCCACTGTTCAGTCCTATTTCAATTTATTCCACATGGAGTTCCACTAATTCAGGCCTGCAAGAAAATCTGCCAAGTTTTCAAAGTGAAAATAAAAATCAGAAGATGGTGGAATTGTTCAGCAGTTCAGGCTAAGGAGAGATCATAGAATTCAAATCTCAGATTGATTAACTTTCAAACATCTGGGTCAAAAAATATATAATGCAGACGAAGAAAACCAGTACATTTTATAGAAAACTATACTTGCCCCAATTATCATGAAATTATGTGCTCAAAGTATGACCCAACTATGATTTAATTTGTATCTATTTTGTGAATGAACTTTGCTAGATGTTATATTATTGTCAGCCTCCACTACCCAGGACCAAATTATGTCTCTTTATTTTAATTTTAGAAATATAGAGATATTAAAAATAAAAGCAGGAATAGACAATTTAACTGTTCGAGCCTATGTAGCTATTCATTTTGATCGTGGCAACCTTTAAAATTAATATCGTAATCCTGCATTCTCCCCATATCACTTGATCCCTTTAGCCACAAGAGCAATATCTAATTCCTTCTTGAAATCACAGAATGTTTTGGCCTCAACTACTTTCTGTGGTAGTCAAATTCCACATATTCACCACTCACCAGGTGAAGAAATTTCCCCTCACATCAGTCCTAATTAGTTTACTCCTTATCCTCATGTACTATGATCTCTTGTGCTAAGTTGGGTTTCTCCGGTCACGCTTGCCTGGAAAGTGGAGATTTGCACACGAGTTCAAAACACCTCTACCATCCTCTTTCCAGTCATTACCACCACCACCCCCCCCCCCCCCCCCCCCCCACCCCCCGACCCCCCACTAGAATTCCAGTGGCAGGCGGGATGAGAGAAGACTCCTTCACTGTTGGGAACATTTTTTTTCTGAATTTATCCAGATAATCATGTTGGAATTTTTAAATTTCTGTGAGATCTCTCTCACTCTTCTAAACTCCAGCAAATGTAATCCTAATGAATTAATTTTTTCCTCATATGACAAACCTGCCATCCCAGGAATAAACTTTGTTGCACTCCCACGATAGCAAGCACATCCTTCCTGAGATAAGGACTTCAATACTGCACACTATATGTATACATGCACAGCAATGCACACACACACACACACACACACACCACACACACACACACACACACACACACACACTCACATGCAAACACACACACAAGCATAGACACCCATTCAAACACAAACACACATCCACAAGTATGGATATATACATACAAACATACATTGCATAAATACACACATGCACGTACAAACACATACAGAAGCATATTCACCCATTCACACATAGACATACACATGCACATGCACACGCACACAGTCATAAACAGCTACACACATGAATTCATGCACACACATACAGGCACACATAAACACAAGTGCATCCACACCAATGCACGCATAAACACATGTGCATGGACACCCATATATGCATATGATAACAGGCAAACATACATGCATAGATCTTTACCTTGCAAGGTAACAGTTGATATAATACAGGGTAATATTTGGTTATAAGGTCATAGATTCATTGAGGTTTAAAGCATTGAAACAGGACCTTTGGCCTCACTTGTTCATTTCACCCAGTTTTAGACTCCCTACTACTGGGAAAAGATGTTGAATATCGATTGTACCTATACCCCTCATTATATAAGCTCCTCATTATATATACCTCAATAAGAGCCTAAGTCTCCTGTGCTCCAGAGATAAACGTCCCAGTCTATCCAATCTTTGAAATGTTGAATGTGTTCCAATCATATCCCAGCTGTGAAATTTGATATCCGATTGTGCCTGAAATAAATTCTTAATTTTTCAAATAGTTGGATCTCTTGCAAAACTACTCACACTCATGTGGCCCAGAAGCTATTTGCCTGATAGAAAAGATTTTAAAAACAGAATAAACTGAGTTTGTGTCTGACATCCGGTGATAGATGTATCAAGTCAGAATTCATTTGTTTAAGAGTGAGAAAATGTGCAATGAAAGTTAAAAAAACTAGATTTAATACAACATAATATAAAAAGATGTTCATTAAAGAAGAAAGTGCTGAAAAAAACACAGCAATCAAGCAGCATTTGTAAACAGTACCAGGGTTAATGTTTTGAATCTATTAAAACAAGCCTTTGGCTCAGTTGGAAGAATCACATTAGAGATCATCTATTATCTCAAACAAGGACAGCAGAGTCCTCGGAAAATCAACAACAACATGTTCCTCTGCAGCTCACATACCATAACAACTTTGAGATATATTGTCAGTCTTTGACTCTCGCTAGGTCAAAACCCAGAAACTCTCTCCTTAACAGGATTGTGGATCAATTTAGTAAACTGCAGTGGCACAAGAATGGAGCTCAACAATACCTTATCAAGGGAAATTAGGATGGGTAATAAATAGTTGCCACCACTATACATTCCTGATTTTCAGTGAAATATATATTTATATCATATTGGTAAATTTCACCTCAAGGATGCCCAAATCAATTATTGTTTAAATTAGCTGATTTGGCCTGTTGTAGATGGGCTGGCTAATCTTTGGAGAGCGATTCACTTAGTTCCACTCCTCCGCTATTGGTACATATTTTGCGTTTCTAATTTATATGTAAAGTTCACTTTTAAAAGCTACTCTTGAACTAAAACTCACAATCCTTTTTGGCGTGTTCCATCTAAAGTTACCTTATGTTCTTAAGCCTTCCTCACATATACAACATTCCCCTTTTTCTCTGAAATAAAAGCAAAATACTGCAAATGCTGAAAATCTCAAATATCAGCAGAAAATACTGGGAAAACACAATAGGTCTGGCAGCATCTGGAGAGACAAATGAAGTTAACATTTTGAGGTCTTTTGAGTCTTCTCCAGAGTTCTGTACCAGACCTGCTGACTATTTTTCCAACATCTGCGCTTCCCGCTTGGGTCTTTATTCCTTCATGTAATCATGTTCTTTTAGCCAGTACCTGCTTTGCTCATCTGATTTCTCTGTCCAAAAGTAAGTTACAAAGAAAATTGAGCATGATTTGCATTGGTGTTGTTTTCATGTCTAAATGGTAGATCCCCCATTCGTTTAAAACCTGAACGCAATGTGAGAATTACAGTCAAAGAAGCACAGCTGTTTATTTCAGTCTGACTTTGATCAATCGTCATACAGATTCTAAGGACAATAAACACATTACCTTCTTCTAGAGCCAGCAGAAGCTCAGTCAGGGTACTCAGTGAAGGGCAGCATGGTGGCGCAATGGTTAGCGCTGCTACCTCAAAACATCAGGGACCAGGATTCAATTCCCAGCTTGGGTCACTAAGTGGAGTCTCTGCGTTCTCTCCACATCTACATGGCTTTTGTCCGGATGCTCCAGTTTCCTCCCATGGTCTGAAAAACATATTGATTAGGTCCATTGGCCCTGCTAAATTCTCCCCCAGTGTACCTGAACAGGCCCCAGAACTGGTGACTTTGGGATTTTCGCAGTAACTTCATGTAAGCTTGCATGTGACACTAATAAATAAACTTCAGTCTGACAAACAAGGTTGGAAGCGTAGACTCACTGGGAATATTTAAGGTGCATTTGATAGGATACAACCTTGTCCAACATAATCATGCTAAACAGGCCTGATAACATTGAGTTCAATGCGGGGGTGTACATGCAGGGGTGAACAACGGTTTGTCAGAACGCCACTACCTATTTTTTTTTAGAGCAACACAGCACGGAAAACAGGCCCTTCGGCCCAACGAGCCCGCGCCGCCGTCATAACTATATAGTAGCAATTCCATTATCCTATTCTAAATTTAGGTTATTCCTAATATGGAAGACTCTCACTATAGAGACAATTTGTTTTCCAATCAGCCTAAGAGCGAATTTTTGGGTTGTGGGAGGAAACCGGAGTGCCCGGAGAAAACCCACGCAACCACGGGCAGAACGCGCAAACTCCCGCAGACACCGGCCCAATTCCAAGTGTCTGCACAGCCACATCGATAGTCTCTGAGCTGTCATGGTGCCCTTCAGATGGTCCACATAAAGCACTCATTTACGACATGAGGTACCAGGCAACCCATGAATCAACAGCCAAGAGCTGTCCTCGCACCACCTGCCGAATGCGTGCTCAAATTATGGACCGAATTACCTGTGGAAAAAAGCCGTAGTTAAACAGTCCTAATATATCCCTCTATCTGCATACCGCTCATGTGGCTGTCCAAGCGACCCTTAAACAGCCCCAGCGTGCCTGCTCCCACCACCTTACTCGGCAGTGCATTCCACACCCCCACTACCCTTTGTGTGAAAAACTGCCCTCTAATATTCGTCTTACACATAGCCCCCCTCACCCTAAGGCCGTGACCCCTCGTCCTATCCATTTCTGAAGGTGGAAAAAGTTTACCTCTATTTACTCTATCTATACCCCTTATAATCTTATACACCTCTATGAGATCCCTTCTAAGCCGACGTCTTTCAAGGGGAAACAACCCCAGTCTATTTAATCGTTCCTCATAAGACAGTCCTTCCATACCAGGCAGCATCCTGGTAAACCTCCTCTGCACTCTCTCCAAGGCCTCCACATCCTTCCGATAGTACGGCAACCAGAACTGGACGCAGTATTCCAAGTGAGGCCTAACCAACGTTCTATACAACTGCAACATCAAACTCCTACTCTTGTATTCTATACCCTTTTCTATGATTTTGACTTGACAACTAATTCGCACATCTAACCATAATTATTTATAACAAAGTCAGATTGGACTGTAACATTGTACTGAGCTCATTTTTTTCTATGTGCTATTATTTGTCAACCCATCTCAGATTTTCCATTCAATATTTAACTGGTGTGAGTGCTTTGCAACAACAGTTTGTTTCTTTTCGCATCTTCAATAAATGCATAATACGAAAATGGCCCCGGTTCATGAGAAGAATTTGCCCTTGGTTTCCTCATCCATTTCCGTTTCTCCTAACCCCATGACCAGAATGTGTGGTCAGGTCCAGCAGGTTCACTGGAGGATCTATTTCTCTGAGGTGTGGGCAGCAATGGGTGAGTGTGTCTGAGGAGGTTGTGTATGTGTACCTGTGTGTGGCTGTCTGTGTGGAATGTTCCTGTGTTATTCTGTTAATGTGATTCCAAATAAACCTGCTGGATTTTAACCTAGTGTTGTGGGGCTTCTTATTGTGCCCACCCCAGTCCAATGCCGGCATCTCCACATCAAGTATTCTGTTGAGGTTGTGATAAGAGATGTGCGTGCAGTCTCTGTGTGCGTGTGTGTGGGGCTTGAAGTGCATGTGTAAACCCTCTGTCAATGCTCACCACTGACAGCCAGAAAACCGTTTACCAAGAATTCTGCACAGATGTGGCTGTATGTTTTGAGAGGAAATTGCTGACGAAGATGTATGAAAATCCTGCAAGCAATGGACTGGCACGTGCAATTTTGAACTGATTGAAAATTTCGCCCCTGGAGTCAGTGAAGAAAGCTAAGTGCATTAGGAGTAGGCGGTCTTCAAATAAAAGCAAAAAAACTGTGAATGGTGGAAATTGGAAATAAAAACAGAAAAAAAAAACATTGCATTAGCTCAGCTGCTCTGCCAGCATCTGTGGAGATAGAAACATAGTTAATGATTCAAGTACAAATGACGCTTCTACAGGCATTCTGATATCAGGGTTTAGGCAAGTTGCTTGGCAGAGTGAGAGAGGGCTTTTTGATGTAGTTGGCCAGTGCAAGGGGGCATTGCCACTTGCTGCATACTTTTAGTTGCAGCTCTCATATTGAGCTGGGTTTGACTTGATTGAGTATCAAAATTATGAAGGGATGAGCTAGAGTCGATAGGATAAAATTGTTTCCTGTAGAACCAGGAGGCATGGATTCAAGGTAAGTGGCACAATGTGTAGCAGCGATATGAGGAAGAGCATTTTTACACAGAGGGCGGTGGGCACCTGAAATTCATTGTCCGAATTGGTGGTGAAGGCAGAGACCTAAAACTGTTTTAAAAAGTACCTGGATCTGCACTTTAAATGCTGTAAGCTACAGGGCTATGGGCTTGGTGCAGGATAGTGGGATTTGAAAGGGCATCTGCTTGTCCTCAGGCTGGTACGGATGAAATAGGCTGAATGGCCTCTATTTGTGCTATATCATTTCTATGATTCAATGCTTCTACTTGCAAAGTCTGGAAATGGTGGCTGGGTAAACCATGATGAACAGGATTACTTACCAGCTTGACCTTCACTCAAGGACTTAGATGGCACTCCTGTCTAACCTGCACTGTGGCTGCACTATTTTTCTCATGTATTGGCTCTCACAGGGGCACTTCTGAACAAGTTGTGTTTTCATCGCCAATTTCTTTGTTGTAGGGGCAGTTACGGAAAGGGGACGAGTGTATGAATGTGACAAATATTCAAAACAGATTTTATTTTCTTTGAATAAATGTTGGGCATCCTAAAGATTTTGCTAAGTCATAGGGAGACAATGCAAGAATGTTTGCAGTGTGTGTGCACTCTGTGATGATTCAAAGTTTTGAGGTGTGGGCTCCTCCACTGCCAAACTGGTCAACATCTCGGTGAGTCATATAGAGCTGCACTTTAAATAGATAGAGAAGCAGCAAACTGATATGCAGGGAAAAAAAGAACATGTCTCTATTCAAGAACTGTTCAGTTTTACTGTTGGTGCAGAGGTTGGAAAAGCATTTTGAAGGTGCAGATCTATATAAGACAGTGGGATAGAAGTTAAAGGTGTGGACATATGCTGAACTGGAATTTAACCTCTGTTAGACAGCATGTAAGCAATGCTACGTTCTGATCATATTATTAAGAAATATTTACCAAGGTTTTGGAGAAAATGCAAAGGATGATTTCAGAAGTGCATTAACATAGGTATCAGAAAAGGAGTTACGGCTGGGTCTATTTATCTTTGAATAAAGAAGTCTGGGGGATAACCTCGTGGGCACATTTAAAATTAAGTAAATTTTGATGGAATGAAGAGTGGCAGAAAGAACATAACTGGAGGTCATTAATATGACAGATGATCATCCATAAGTTCAATGGGTAATACAGAAGACAATTCTTTATAGAATGAATGGCGAGAATTCTCTAGCACATGGAAGAGGATGCAGGGATCATGGGTGGCAGGGTGAGTGGGGGTATGGTGTTGGGGGGGATATTGTTGAAGAAATAGAAAGTATGTATTTATATACGTGCAAGGTGGGAAAGGAATTTGTGTATGTTTGGTCTGCATAGAACATATGTTTTCCTGATCCCAAGAAGGAAACAGATTGAAAACCATTTACCATAAGAATTAGGAACAGGAGCAAGTCATTCGGCCACTCGAACCTGTTTTGCCATACAGTTGAAACATGGCTGATTCGATATTCCTTTGCTTACTTTTCTGCCCTTTCCCCATAACCCTTGATCCCCTTCCTGATCAAAAATCTAACTATCTCAGCCTAAAATATGCACAATGACTTTATCCCCACTGCTCTCTCTGGGAAGAAGTTCCAAAGACTCACAATTCTCTAAAGCAAGAAATTCCTCTTCTTTGCAGTCTTAAATTGGTGTCCCTTTATTAAGCCCTCTGGTCCTACATTCTTCCATGAAGGGAAACATCCTCTCAGCACTTACCCTTTTAAGCACCTTTACAATCCTACATATTGCAATGAGATCATGTCGCATTCTTCCAAATTCCAATGAGTAGAGCACCAATCTGTTTAACATTCCCTCTTAAGGCAATTCTTTCATACCTAATGAACCTTTTCCGAACTGCTCAAATGAAGTAATATTTTCCTTAAATAAGCGGAGCAAATGTCTCATAGTACCTTGTACAATTGCAGCAAAATTTTCTTATTCTTAAGTTTCAAATAAGAACCAACATTCCATTAGCCTTCCTGATTTTCTGCTCATGTGCGTGCTAGTTTTCTGTGGTTCATGCACAATTACTCCAAGGTCTCTTTCTATTACAACTTTCTGTATTTTTTCCATTAAAATAATATTCTGATCCTTTGTTTTCCCTTCAAGAATGAGGACTTCACATTTTCTCATACTACACTCCATTTGCCAACATTTTGCCTACTTACTAACCTATCAATATCTTTTTGCAAGCTATTTGTATGCTTTTCACAACATACAATTCAATTTATTTTTGTGTCATCTGTAAACTTAGCTACAGTACTTTTGTTTCCTTCCTCAAAATCATTAATACATGTTGGAAAAAAGGGTAGTGTCCACTGCAGCCTCTTTCATGAAAGCAGTGCATGTCTGAGGTAATTGATTGGGTGCTACTCAAATCCTTCAGTTAGGTTAGCCTATCCATAGACAGTAATCAAAAATGCAGTTCCTCCTGCACTTTTGTCTCAGACACTTTGGCTAACTCCTAGGCTGTGTGGATGCAGGAAATCCGCTTGCTTGTGGTTAACATATACTCAAGCTCTTATCTCTATTAAACAAAACTCTTAGGTCTCGTAAATTAGTAGAAACACTCGCAAAGAAAAGACCTTGCACCTCGTTTCCAAATAGAGTATAGAAAAGTTTTTTTTGTGAGAATTGAACACTATTGCAAAATTAAAGAGTTAATGTCCACTGTAGATGGCAAGGTGAATATTGGGCTTGCAAGAACGGCAGAGAAACAGCTCATGAGAGCAAACTGTAAAAATAGATTAACCACAGGCTCCAGGTTGCTGGGTGTGAGTCTAGCTAAGTATGAGATAATGTTCTCTTTTGCGCTAACAAATGGCGTATTCTGAAGACATTAGGCTTATATTTTGATGGGTGGGGTTGTAAGTAGTAAATATATATTTTAATAGAATGTTCTTTCTTATGCAGCAATTCCTGTAACTACTCGTTTTTGATTGAATAGGATGATGTGTGCTTAAATTTAGATATTTTTGATTGAATCAGATGATGTGTGTTTAAATCTTGTTTGAAATCACATGTACCTGATGTGATTGTAAACTGTATAAAAGGGGTCAGCCTTGTTGCTTCATGTGCTTTTTACTAACTGACTTCCAGCACTGAGTGGAGTTAAGTAGTAAAAATTAGCCAGCCTATATATGCAGGACAAATAAAAAACTTTGATTCTGACAACAGTTGGTGTTTGCCTTTGTTTCAAGGATGAAAGAGTCTCACAAAAAATGAATGCAACAATTGGCGCTGCAGAGCAGGGTTCCAATATGTACAGATGTTGTCTGAGCTGGACTTAATAAGCAATCATCTGGGTGTTGGTAACGTGAGATGGACAGGCCCACAAGGTAAGATTAATCTCGGTCTCTCTCATTGAACTAATACTCAGTCGACTGAGGCCCAGTATTGACAGAACCCAGAGATGACTTATGTTCTTGAGCACTGACTAATCCTTCATCTGGCAGTTCGAGTCCTCCGAGTGGCCTGGTGGTTCGAATCCCCAGGTTTATTTGTTGAGACACCAGAGGTTCTATTCACCCATTAACCTCAAGGTCAGTACAATTGAGGTTCGAGTCCTCTGAAGTAACCTGATATTTAAACTAACTAAAATATGGGTCAGATCCTTGATAATGCAGTGGACAGAAACCCCTTATACATCCTCTGTCTTCAGCACCCGGCTGAGGAGAAAAAATTAAAACGGCTGCCAGGTTGTCTGAATAAAAAACTTAGGAAACAAAAATTGGCCGTTAAAGCTAAAGAGGCTATTTGGAAACAAAATGCATGATGAAAATGGAAAGTATTGATGTCCCTTTGGAGAAACAAAGTTAATGAATTCACTGAGAAATCAAAACTGGCCAATTGGGAGAACAATACACATTGAAGGGGGATAAGTGAATATGATAATGAGGGGTAACCCCAAATCTTGGGAAATTTTGAAATGTGTATGTGAAAAATACGAGAAGCAGGAAAGAGACAGAGCACAACAAGGGAGGTTAGAAAGGGCAGATAAAGATAAGAAAAAAAGGATTAAAAAGACAGGCCGAACAAAGAAAGCGTAAGAAACGTGAGGTACCTCCTGACTTACTCAGCTTGCCAATGTTGTTCGAAACAAATGACATGGCTGACCAAAATGATATTGGAGCCTCTACCCAACTGCTCCTTTTGGCCTACCCGTGCCATTGGCACCGGCACTATCTGTCCTGTCCATCGTTCCTCCGGCTTATAGTCCCCCTCTAGTTAATCGCTGGCAGTGGTTTTCCATGATTCTTCTTCTAGCATACACATGCCATGTTCTTTTATGAGCCAATTAACACGATGTAACCAAAGTACAGTTAGAATTAATTCAAATGATTTTCCACCCATTTAACAAATTATAGAGGAAATTCCTCCATCATTCTGTCTCCTTTACCAATTTTATTTATGAATAATATGATTTGCACAAATAGTTTATTTGTTCTTCTTTTAAGCATTCCCATTCAAACTCCTGTAACCGCAAATAACTAAGTATTAGGAAAAATCCTGCCATCTGTTGTAAAATCATTGACACTCTCCAGAGCCCTTAACATTTCAGAAAAAATAACTCCCAACTTATTAGCATTTAGAACCAAACAAACTTTATATATGAACACGAGGATTACCACAAATAACATTTACTCAGTATAGGAAAGTCAGAAAATAAACAGATATTACTTTGTAAAATTATCTCACATTCAAATGATTACAGCATAAACTGAGAATATGTTTCAATGCATACCTCTTTGAAACACAATACTCATACAGACTCTCTTTTCATTACCCTTTATTTGTCAAAATTAAATTTATTTACCTCTTTAGAATTTAGGCAACTTCCCATTTATGAGTTGGTCATTTTGTGCACTCAATTTATTCTAACAATTAAATGTCAGAAACTGTAATGTTTAAGCATAATCAATCACTTTAATTTGAAAGCTAACAGAGAGAAAATCTGAATGAGCCAAACCCTTCAAGTCTCAATTATTAGGTTATGATAAACATTCTTGGGGTTTTGAAGCTGATAGACTTGTTATTCACAAGCCATCAATTTAAAACAAAACACAAAAAAAATACATTTGGTTTGGAGCCAAATGAATTAGTTTGGTCTCAAAATCTGTCAAATTAAAACAAAAAAATTACAACCTCCAATGTATATAATTTTTAATTGCCAAATTAGGAACAGAACTTGGTGAAATATTTGCCAGTTTAAAAAAACACAAAAAATAAAAGAAATTCCAATGTGACGATGTCATAAATTCTTCAAGACAAAGGAAAGAACACATTGTTCCCTCCAAGATTTAAATCTTTTCTTAACAAAATTTTGAACCCAAGATTATTCAAAGTTCAAACTGATTATTTCAAACTTCAATTTATGTACTTTGATTTTAAAATTTCAATTTACTTTCCAAAAATTGTGTTCAAAGTAATGTCACACATACGCACACACGCACACACTATACCTCTTAAGCACAATCATGGCCACTGATTATATTTAAAAAGTTAGGGAATGCCAAAAATTTATTTCAATTTAATCCAATCCAATTTCCAATTTTTATTTAAACTCTGTATCCCACTGTTCTAACATCACAATTAGGGAAAAAAATTAAAACATTAAAGCAAATAACAATAAAAACACCCTCACAACTTCTTGTCAAACACTCACAGACACACATGGAAGTTTCCAACATTCATTCCACTGCACTTCATCTTTTATTTAAACTTAATATTTCAAACTGGGATGAAAATAAAACATTTAAAGAAAATATAGAAAATTGATTAAGACAGGCGCTTTCATTCTTCTTTCTTCTAAACTATAACTAAATTCAAAAACAAAAACAAATTCAAGAAATCTTATACTTAAATTTTAACAGTTTTAACACTTCTTTAGCCCCTTTGAAGTTAAATCAAAGTGTAAAGCATTGCATTTATTGCCCACAATAAATACTCCACAAGAATAAACAGTCTTTAATAACTCCTGTTGTCAATCTAGTGCAACAACAACCACATATATTTGACAAGCAACCAGACCACACAAACACACTGAAATACAAAAATTACTCAAATTACTAGCTCAACTTTAGATTTTCTCTAATCAATTTTCTACCTTGCCAATTAATTTATAATATTTCCCTAGTAGGTTGAGAGAATATAGTTCCATTCTCAAAATTCTGTAACACACACACTGCACATTCCCTCCTTTAAAAAAAACAAAGAGTTTTTACGGTTCTTTGTGATGTTAGTGAGGGTGTAAGCACCTTATCCCACATGGTCTGTTTTAATGGGATTCATGGGCATAACATTTTCTAATAACGCAAGACTATCCATTGATGGGGAGAGTTAAGTTTGCATTCACTAGAGGTAATGCCCTGGCTGATTGAGACGTCAAGGCCTCTGCCACCTCTGATACTACAGTCATGCCATCCATGAATAAGCAGGCGATAAACTGCTCGCTTCCTTTGAACACGCCGGGCATGCCAGATATAACCACTATTCAGTGCTGACGGAGAGGCACCCATGCTTCCAAACAAGACTTTCTGCATCAATAGGCTACTTCAGCCAGCCAAATTTGTGTTCCTGATGAATCATTACCTTTATTGCTTGATTGCTTGCATTCAGATACGCACCTTGGCAAGGAGGGAATATGTAGAATATTGCTCAGCATCTGGTGGCACCTACAATTAAATGAAGCAGTCATGTTTGATACGTTAACAGAATAATGTCGACCAAGGACAGATAGCACCCCCTTGCCAGGTGGCCCATTTGATGGCATCCAGTTAGATTTTATAGAATTACCGACATACAGTGCTTGTACATATATTGTACAATATTGCCTTGTGATTGTTGATGTATTTAGCTGTTGGATCGAGGCATTCCCCAACAACCAATAACAAAGCCTCTACAGTGGTAAAATTATTGTCAACAGAAACTATACCCAGATTTGGGATAACCCAACAGATTAGCTCGGACAATGGTCCCCACTTTGTCGGAAAAATTAATAAGGAATTGTGTGATGTATTACACATTCAGCAACAGTTCCACTGTGCCTACTACGCATGGCAACAGGGATAGTGAAAAGAACTAATGGGGCCCTTAAATTCAAGCTAGCCAAACTAACTGTTGGCTGGTAGGATTAAGGAGAATCCTAAAGCTTTCTTTCGATATGTTAAGAATAGAAGATTGGTTAGGGCAAGATTAGGGCCAGTCATAGATAGCAGTGGGAAGTTGTGCGTGGAGCCTGAAGAGATTGGCGAGGCACTGAATAAATATTTCTCTGCGGTATTCACGCAGAGTGCTGGAAATGTAGCTGTGGAGAGCACTGAGGTACAGGGTTGCAAATTGGGGAGTATGGTAGTAGATAGGGAGGAGGTGTTAGAAATTCTCGAGGGTTTGAAGTTGGATAAGTCCCCTGGGCCGGACGGGATTTACCCTAGGATTCTCTGGGGGGCAAGAGAGGAGAGTGCAGAGCCTCTGGCTCTGATCTTCAGGTCCTCGTTGGTTACGGGTGTGGTTCCGGAGGACTGGAGGATAGCGAATGTGGTCCCATTGTTAAGAAGGGGAAGAGAGACCTTCCAGGGAATTATAGGCCAGTGAGTCTTACTTCTGTTGTGGGCAAGGTATTGGAGAGAATTATTAGGGATAGGATTTATAGTTATTTAGAGAGAAATGAATTGATTGGGGATAGTCAGCATGGTTTCGTGAAGGGTAGGTCATGCCTTATAACCTCATTGAGTTTTTTGAGAAAGTGACCAAAGAGGTGGATGGGGGTAAGGCGGTTGATGTAGTATATATGGACTTTAGTAAGGCGTTTGATAAGGTGGCCCATGGAAGACTTCTACAAAAAATGCAGATGTGTGGAATAGAGGGTGATTTAGCTAATTGGATTAGGAATTGGCTGGCAGATAGAAGACAGAGGGTGGTGGTTGATGGGAGATATTCATCGTGGAGTTCGGTTACTGGTGGTGTACCTCAGGGATCTGTTTTGGGGCCCCTGCTGTTTGTAATTTTTATAAATGATCTGGATGAGGGTATTGGAGGATGGATTAGTAAATTTGCGGATGACACCAAAGTCGGAGGAGTGGTAGATAGTGAAGAGGGGTGTTACAGTTTGCAGAGAGACTTGGACAAGTTGCAGAGCTGGGCGAGAGGTGGCAAATGGAGTTTAATGTGGAAAAGTGTGAGGTAATGCACTTTGGCAGGAACAATAAATGTGTAGAGTATAGGGCTAATGGTAGGGCTCGTAATAGTGTTGAGGAACAGAAGGATCTTGGTGTATGTGTCAATAGATCCCTGAAAGTAGGCAGTAAGTGGATAAAGTTGTTAAGAAGGCATATGGAGTCTTAGCTTTTATTGGTAGGGGGATTGAATTTAGGAGCCGCAGCATCATGTTGCAGATGTACAAAACTCTAGTGCGGCCGCACTTGGAGTATTGTGTGCAGTTCTGGTCGCCACATTATAAGAAAGATGTGGAGGCATTGGAGAGGGTACAGAGGAGGTTTACCAGGATGTGCCTGGTATGGAGGGCAGGTCCTATGAAGAGAGGTTGAAGGATTTGAGGTTGTTTTCGTTAGAAAGGAGGCGGCTAAGAGGGGATCTTATTGAAACATATAAGATGATTAGAGGTTTAGATAGGGTGGACAGTGATAGCCTTTTTCCTAGATGGAGAAAGCTAGCACGAGGGGACACAGCTTTAAATTAAGGGGTATGAGTTATAGGACGGATATCAGAGGTAGGTTCTTTACTCAAAGAGTGATTAGGGAGTGGAATGCCCTGCCTGCAGCTGTTGTAGATGCGCCAAGTTTGGTGGCGTTTAAGAGGTTAGTTGATAAGTAGATGGATGAGAAGGGAATGGTTTAGTTAGGAGGGGCATTGCTTTTTATTTTGGTCGGCACAACATCGAAGGCCGAAGGGCCTGTTCTGTGCTGTATTGTTCTATGTTCTATGTTCTAACATCTGAAACTGATCTAAATTGGCTGAAGGTATTACCCTTAGTCCTTTACCACATGAGAATAACAACCCCACACTACCACTGAACTATCAGCTGCTGAAATAGTCGATGGTAGGCCAAGCAGAATGCCCTGCGATGCAAGTACGAGCCTGCCCATGGAGATAGATTTACACATTATGGGTAATGAAATGCAGAAGTACTTCCAAGAGCTAACAACATCTTTTAAATTTCTGCATTCACAGATACAGTGCGCCTTTGGACCAAACAAGCAGATGGAGCCAGATCCTAACCCATAGACTGACTTCATTGGACCCCAGATAGGAGATCTAATACAAATAAAGAACTGGAATCAAACCAAATTTGTGCCATGGTGGAAAGGACCACTCCTCTAGACTCCAACTACAATCAAGGTTCAACAACAATCTTGATGGATAAACTAAGTGACTTTAAATGGTGAACACCAGTACCTATCGATAAACCCATCATCCTCAGCCTTTTGGCTATCCCTCTGTTATGAGGTTGACCAATCCAAAGGAAAAGAAATCTGGGAAATGGATATTTGCACTCTAACAGCTTTCTGTGCATGTCTTATCTGTATGCATTGTAGTCAAACCTGAATAAATGTTGGGCATGTTCACATATTCCTACCCATGCCAAAGAAGAGGTCCCTTTGTTCTCCATCTCCTTATCCACACAGGAAACTATAGGATGGATATTGCATCAAAACAGAACTAAATGTAGGAGACAAAGCAGGTCCCAGACTATTGGAGGTAACTACCAAGAAAATATTACAAGCGATGTTTCTACTCTGAAAACTGCTGGGTGTAAGAACATAAGAACATAAAAAATAGGAGCATGAGTAGGCCATCCAGCCCTTCGAGCCTGCCCCACCATTCTATAAGATTATAGCTGATCTGAAGTGAATCGGTTCCATCTTCCTGCTTTCTCTCCAAAACCCTTAATTCCCTTGACTATCAGAAATCTATCTACCTGTGACTTAAATATATTCAACAAGGTAGCCTCCACCACTTCAATGGTAGAGAATCCAGAGATTCACCACCCTTTGAGTGAAGAAGTTCCTCCTCAACTCTGTTCTAAACAATGCCCCCCCCCCTTATTTTGAGGCTGTGCCCTTTAGTTCTGTTATCCTTTCTAAGCGGAAAGAATCTCTCTACCTCTACCCTATCTAGCCCCTTCATTATCTTGTAAGTCACTATAAGATTCCCCCCTCAGCCTTCTAAACTCTAGGCCCAGTCTATTTAATCTCTCCTCATAAGCTAACCCCCTCATCTCTGGTATCAGCCTGGTGAACCTTCTCTGTACTCCCTCCAAGGCCAATATATCCTTATGCAAATAAGGGGATTAAAACTGCACCAAGCACTCCAGCTGCAGCCTCACTACTGCCTTGTACAGTTGCAGCAAGACCTCCCTGTTTTTATATTCTATCCCTCTTGCTATAAAGGCCAAAATTCTATTTGCCTTCTTGATCACCTGCTGCACCTGCAGGCTGAGTTTTTGCGATTCGTGCACAAGGACACGCAGGTCCCTCTGCACAGTAGCATGCTGCAGCTTTTCACCCTTTAAATAGTAATCCCTCCTCCTATTATTTCCACCAAAGTGGATAACCTTAAATTTGCTAACGTTATACTCCATCTGCCTCTCCCACTCACTCAGCCTATCCAGATCTCTCTGCAGACTTTTCACACCCTCCACGCAATTTGCTTTTTCACTCATCTTCATGTCATCAGCAAATTTTGTTACCCTACCCTTAGCCCCCTCCTCCAGAGTGTCTATGTAAATGGTAAACAGTTGAGGCCCCAGCACCGATCCCTGTGACACTCCACTAGTCATCAAATGCCAACCAAAAAAGCATCCATTGATTCCAGCTCTGTGTTTCCTGTTAGATAACCAATCCTCAATCCACATTAACACTTTACCCCCAACTTTGTGCACCCTAACTTTCTGCAGCAACCTTTTGTGAGGCACCTCATTGAACACCTTCTGGAAATCTAAAAACACCACATCCACTGGTTCCCCTCATAGAAATCCAGTAAATTTGTTAAACACGACTTCCCCTTCACGAATCAGCGCTGTGTCTGCTTGATCAAACCGTTCTTTTCTAGGTATCCTGCTATTTCTTCTTTGATAATGGATTCTAGCATTTTTCCAACTACAGATGTTAAGCTAACCAGCCTATAATTCCCTGCCTTTTGTGACCCGATGTCCCTTATTCATAACTTTAAATCCAAACATAATAGGTAGGACTCCCCACCCCATTTTGTTGTCATGTATCAGCAGAATGGATCCATATATATCCTTAGAAATGGGACTAAGCTGGTAGGCTGTAGTAGCTGTACCCAGACTTTCAATGTCACTAAAGGTCACCAAGGGATATGTTGGAAATTGATTTTCTAAAGGTATTGCCCAACTAGGGATGGATGCCAAACTACTGAGTGACATGATTATATAATGGTACCTATTTTGTCAGCGGAAATACGTCTATCCAGGCTCCTATGGGACTGGGTAGGATCTCGCTACTTAGCGTATGTGGTCCCCTATATCTGACATTATGACCCTCTACACCTCCACCCCAAGATACACCTTTTGAGATCAAAATGGGCTATTACAGCAATTTTGGGTGATAGCCTTTCATCTCCACAGTACAGTCAAAACTTCCAGAGAACTGACCGGTATGGACTCAGCTCTCGAGAAAATAGCCAATAACACAGCAGACGGTCTGGAAAGTATGGGCATGGCAGTCTCTGTGTTGTTGGCAGAAGTGACTGCCATCCGAACTGTAGCCCTTCAAAACCAAATGTGTTTGGACTATTTAGTGGTTGAATCGTGAGGTACATGCACTCTAGTGAGAACAGAGTGTTGTACCTATATCCCTGATTCCACTGAAAATATAACAAACCTAACTAATCACATTAGAGAGACAGCAGATGAGATCAGAACAGAAGGGCAGAAATTCAACATTACAACACTACCCTTCCCCCTCCCGGGGTCCCCA
Organism: Sphyrna mokarran; assembly: GCA_024679065.1. Taxonomy (NCBI): domain Eukaryota; kingdom Metazoa; phylum Chordata; class Chondrichthyes; order Carcharhiniformes; family Carcharhinidae; genus Sphyrna; species Sphyrna mokarran. The sequence continues at coordinate 101,752,759 of JAGIQG010000009.1, forward strand.
CCTGGTTGGTGACTACTTGGTAACGTATTTGGAGACTGGGGAGGGGGGAAATGATAGTACACCAAGGTATCATTATCTTGGTTGTGTTAGTTTATTTGTTGTCAAATGCTGATATAATTATTTGTCCCGTTCTTCCAATGACCACTGTAAAATGATTTACGAATTAATTATCATGGAATGATAAAAGGAAGAAATGAGATATTAAAGGGTTAATGTCCAATGTAGAGGGCGAAGTGAACTACTGGGCTTGCAACAACGGCAGAGAAACAGCTTGTGGGCGCAAGTTTACTGGGGTGCAAGCCTAGCTGAGTATGAGATAATGTTCTCTTTTGCAGAACAAACGGTCTATCCTAAAGACATTAGGCTTATGTTCTGATGGGTAGGGGTTGTAAGTAGTAGATGTGTATTTTAATAGAATGTTCTTCCTTATGCAGCAATTCCTGTAACTACTCATTTTCGATTAAATAGGGTGATGTGCTTAAGTCTTGTTTGAAATCACATCTACCTGATGGGATTGTAAACTGTATAAAAGGGGTCAGCCTTGTTGCTTCATGTGTTTTTTATAACTGACTTCCAGCACTAAGTGGCGGTTAAGTAGTAAACTTTAGCCAGCCTACATACACTGGACAAATAAAGAAGTTTGATTCTGATAATGGTTGGTATTCGCCCTTGTATCAAGGATAGAAGAGTCTCGCAAAAAACAAACTTAAAACTATGAGTTACAAAACATAGAAACACGAAATGCCATGTGTTTTTATCATGTGATGTTCATGTCTCAAACAGTCTGTTATTTCACGAAAGAAATTCCGTTCAGAAGTTACACAAACAGCAACATGCTTCCCTGCCTCCCACCTATACAATTAACAAAACAATGTTCAGAATTATAAAATAAAACTGGTTGTTCAGCCCATCCAAATTTCAGTTTTGCTTCACACAGAGCGATATAGCACCGATTGAAAATATTAGGTCCCATGTGACTGTGCCAGATCTTTGAAGACCTATTTGCATCCAGCAAAATTATTTTTCTCTCCTCATGAACTTCCATATTGCCCTTTCAAATTTTTTATCCAGTGATAATTTTAAAGCTACTATCATAATTAAGCCTGTGCAGCCATGAGTAGTGGTGGACAATGAAGCAACTCAATGGAGGAAGAGTATCCACAAATATCCCCATGCTCAATGATGGAGGAGCCCAGCAGATCTGTGCAAAACTTAACGCTGAAAGTTGCAACAATCTTCAGGCAGAAATGCAGGATGGATGCCTCATCTCGGCCTCCAATGGATATAGAGTCATGGAGTCATAGTGAAATACCATACAAAAGCAAGCCCTTCGGCCCAACTCCTCCATGCTGACCATGTTTCCTAAAGCAAACTAGTTTCATTTATCTGCATTTTGTCCACATCCCTCTAAACCATTCCATCCATGTTCCTTTCCAAATGTCTGTTAAATGTTGTAATTCTTCCTGCCTCTGCCACCTCCTCTGGCAGCTCATTCCATATAGTACCATCCTCTGTGTGAAAAATTCCAGGTCCATTTTAAATCATTCCACTCTCACCTTTAACCTATGTTCTGTAGTTTTGGGCTTCCCTATCCTCGAGGAAATTCATTTGCTCGTCACTTTATCTATGCCTTCCTTCATGATTTTATTAACCTCTATAAGGTCACCCCTGATCCTCCTAAGCTCCAGGGAAGAATGCTCCAGCCTATCCAGTCTTTTCTTACAATTCAAGCTCCCCAATCCTGGTAACACCCTTGTAAATCTTTTTTACATCCTTTCCAGTTTAATAACATCCTTCCTATGATATGACGATCAGAATTGTATGCAATACTCTAAATGTAGTCTTACAATACCGTGTAGAGTTGTGACATAACGTCCCATTGTTCTCAATGCTTTGACCAATGAATGAAAGTATGCCAAATGCCTTCTTCCCCACCCTTTGCAGGACTCTGCAAAGCCTGCCCACCATCTGCACGTGACACCAATTTCACGGAACTATGTACCTGCATCCCCAGGTCTCTCTGTTCAACTGCCCCTTCCATTAAGTCAGTAAGCCCTACAGTGGTTTATCTTAGCAAAGTGCAACGCCTCACATTTATTCTGTGATTGATGGGCACAAGTGATCAAGATTGAACCATAGTCTCACATAATCTTCTTCGCTGTGTGCTACACCCAGCGTTCAGATGTCAGTCCTCATCCAATTAGATTCACTCTACGTAATATCAAGAAACAGTCGAAGGCTCTGGATACTGCAAAATCTACGGGTCCTGATAATATTTCAGCAATTGCACAAAAGACTTGTGTTCCAGAAGTTGCCATGTTCCAGTCAAGCTGTTCCAGTATAGCTACAACACTGGCATCTACTTGGAAATATGGAAACGATGACCAGGAATGGCCTGCTCAAAGAAACAGGAGTATTCAAAGTAGCCAATTGCTAGCCCACAATCTACTCAGTCATCAGTAAAACAATGGAAGTAGTCATCAACAGTCATATCAAACTGCACCTACTGAACAATAACCTGCTCACTGATGCTCAGTTTGATTCCCTCCAGGGTCACAGCTCCTTAGTTCAAACATGGATAGAAGAGCTAAATTCCAGAGAGATGTGTTTGCAGTGACTGCCTTTGATATAAAGGCAGCATTTAACAGGAGCCTTAGTAAAGCTGCAGTTAATTGGAATCCACTGTTTCAAGTCATACCTGACATAAAGGAAGATGGTGTTGGTATGTGAAAGTCAATCATCTCAGCTCCAAGACATCAATGCAGGAATCCCTCAAGGTAGTGTTCTAGGTTCAACCACCTTCAGCTCGTTCATCAATGACCCTGTTTTCATCATAAGGTCAGAAGTGGAATGGTTGGATAAAAGCACAGTGTCCAATGCCATTAATGAGTCCTCAGATACTGAAGCAGTCCATGACAACAAGAAATGAACAATATTCAAGTTTGTGCTTACAAGTGGCAAATAACATTTTCTTCACACAAAAGCCAAGAAATGGCCATCTCCAACAAAAATAGAATCTAACCATCAGCCCTTGACATTGAATGATATTACCATCACTGAATCTCCCCCCAGCATCATTCTAGGAGTTTGCACTGACCAGAAATTAAACTGGACTGTGGCTACAACAGCAGTTCAGAGACTAGAAATGCTGCAGGAAATAAGTCATCTCCTGACTCTGCAAAGCCTGCCCACCACCTACAAGTCACAAGTTAGAAATGTGATGGTATATTCTCCACTTGTTTGGATGAATGCAGCGCTGACACTCAAAAAGCTTAAAACCATCCAGGACAAAGCAGTCTGCTTGATTGCTAATCCTTTCATAAACCTTTAATTCCTCCACAACCAACACACAGTGGCAGCCATGTGTACCATCTACAAGCCGCACTGCAGGAATTAACCAAGGCTCCTTCAGCAGTACTTTCCATAAATGTGATCACCATCATCTGGAAGGACAAGAGCAGGAAGCACATGGGAACACTAAGCCAATCACCATTCTAATTTGGAAATGCATCACAGTCTTTTGCTCACTGGCTGAAAATCCTGGGATTTCCTTTCAAACAGCAATGCAGGACCATTGCATTTGAAGCAGGCAACTATTCAAGGGCAACTGGGGATTACCAGCAAATTTTGGCCCAGCCAGAGACGTGCACATACTGTAAATGAATAGTTGAAGAACTGCTGAAATTTCACTGCCTCGCCCGTCTTGACTAATGGTTTGCAGAATAGAATTCTCCGTTGCCCTCGTGCGGGATTTTATGAGCCTCACACAAGTAAGATTGCATGACTCTAAATGATACAATTGGGGTTATCCGTGTTATTCCAGTTCACTTCTGAGCAATCCAATCAGTAACCACCCCTTCCACCTTCATTCCATCACTGTCAAAATCTGGGAGCTCTCTCCCTAGCAGTACTGTGGACGTACCTACACCACAGCAACTGCAGTGGTTCAAGAATACATCTGACCACCACTTTCTCAAGGATATTTAGTGATGAGCAATGAATGCTAGCCTATTCAGTGGTACCCAGATCCCCTGAATGAATGAAAATAAATCCATTTTGAACTGATTAATGTTTCCACTTCTATTATCCTCAGAGGATTACCACTTGTGGCATAAAATTGTCCAATCTCAAATTGCTGCTGTTTCTTTTGCCAAATCCTCACTGATACCTGGACTTTGTTGACGACAGTTTTCCTGCTATCACCTTCATTAAAACTATTTGAGTCATGTACACGTTTACCAAATTTCCTCTCAATCTCCTTTGCAGCAAGGTGAACAACCCAGTCTTGCTCGTGCTAATTTTATAACTAAAGTCTTCCATGTCTGGAACCATTCTGGTGAAATATGCTATGTATTTTCCCAAGGACACTAACAATTTTCCGAACCTGTGATGACCAGAAGATGTGAATATAATATACTAGTTGGGACCTACTACATTTGCTCTTCACCAGGCACGTGTCATCGTAGTCCAAATATTCAAATGAATTTGAAACACTTTCGAGATGTTGGAATGGTAGCTGGTCACGAGGTAGCTGGCCTTGCAAACAAGGATCTAAAGCAGTTGCCAATAATTTGTCCATGAATTTACTTCATATGAAGGTAGACAACGTTAAGAATGAGGCAAATTCAAGTCTCTCACTTTAAAAATAAAAAAAACAATCTTTTCCTTGACAAATTGCTCTCAAGTCTAATTCTATTTTGTAAATTTATGTTCCATTACAGTTATTTATCTCCATCTCAGAGATAAATTGCATTTGAACATTTTCCGACATAGACCTACAACTAAAGATCGAGTAATTTGTTGCTAACACCAAGCATTTACCAAGAAAGAACGTAAATTCTCGTATTGGCTTTCTCAAATTATGTATACTTTTGCGCCCTCTATAGGTTTAGCTAAACTTTTCACTCGATGTGGTGACCATGCACGGCGCAACTATTTTAAACATATTAGCATTATCCTCAAGGTGATCTTGCACAATTGTTTTCTCAAATCAAGCTGAGCAATCTGTGCCAGGCTCTGCGCTCCTAGGTCGCTTAAATAGAGCCACACTTTCCGAAATATCCTACATTGTCGAATGAACATATCGCAAGTGTCTACAATGTGGCATACATTTCTTTTTAAGAACATCCCAAAGTTAAATATTGCATTTTATAATCCTGGGCTATCAGATGTGTTAGTTTCAGGAATCTTGAAAAATAATTGTATTGCTATTCATTATATCTTTTGTATCAATACGTAAATTACTACATTGCCTTGAGACTCATCTTCTCATAGATCAGCCTGGAAGACGGAACATAGTTTGTGACTGAACCTCAGGTGTACATAAGTTGTTGTCTGAGTGCCTGTAGTAGATTCCACGCAAGGGAATTATATGCTGCTTCTCCATTTCCTTAGCATTATCCCTGAAGAAATTGCTTATGCTCAATTTTATCCATGTAGAATCGTCCTCATTTTTCAAGAATGCTTGAAAACGTTGGTGTTGATGTGTAACACTCGTTCTGAAGTCACTGCTACATCCTCCAAATTAAGGAAACTAAAATCCTATGTTGATCATGTTGATCAAAAATAAAATATGGACAATGATAGATCCAAAATGTATTGTCAGGAAATTCTATTTTCATTTCATCCCTGTCTTGAAGTTGCCGAAGCAATGCCGTGTAAATATGAATCAATGAAATTAAATCTCCCTTTTATGATTAATTTCTGCTCATAATCCCTTAATTCACAGAGACAAAATACCTATCTATCCCAGATTTAAACTGACCCAATTGTGAACCATCTGGGGTAGGTAGAGAATTCCAAACTTCACAGCACTCTGAGCAAAGAAATGTTTCCTTCATGCAACTTTGACTAGCTGATCCTTTATCATCAAACTGGACCCTCCTGATTTCAATTCCCTGGCCAGTGAAAATAATCTATCAAATCAAGCAATCAAATTCCTTCAGAATCTTACAGGTTCCATTCGGGGTGCCTGTAATAGGATGAGAGCTGACACATCACTGGGAGCTTGTAAATTAGAAAAAATTGAAGGGTATGAAAAAATGGGATGTGAGAAGAAGAGTTAGTGTGAGGTTAGCAAAATTTCGAGTACTTTCAGCTCTGCCACTGCCGTAGCCTCAGTGATAGATATACCAAATATGGCCAGGATAGATTTCACCATATAGGTTAGCACATGCAGATGCCTGTATGTGATGTTAATGTATCTTTAAGAAATGTGTTTTTTTTTAAATCATGAATTCTGCAATTGTAAGCAGACCTTTTCTTTTTGTTCATCTCATTGTTGTTGGGCTGTCTCTAGAAGTCCTTTTATAGCTATGTAATGGTTTAAATGGGATTTTGTTTATTTTAATTCTGGGATCTTTTGTGACCTTGCATTTGAAGGGGAAGATTGTTTGAGAAGTCAAAGTCAGATGATTCATCCCCAGGAACAAAATTGAATGATTCATTTTCACTTTTAGTTTAGAAGAGTTGGGCATCAAATTAGACAGCAGTGTTTCTCTTTCTCCCTGTTGGAAAATCTGCAGTTAGCTTAAAGCAGGGTTCCTGATCTTCCTGGAGCAGAACATCTGTGCTTTGATAGTTGGCTTGACTAGAGTGTCTGTGGTATTTTCGGAAGCTGTTCTAACTCCAAGCTTGTCGGTGCATACCTTAAAAGAACTGCAACATTCAACCAAAGGACTAAATTCCAGTATTACATGAGCATTAGTCTTTGCTGTGTTAAACCTGTGGAAAGGTTTTGTTCATAGGATTGGTTTGATTGGGTCCATTAGTAGATTTTTCTGGAGACCAGGTATCGCCAAAAATGTCAGCCAATACAATGACTCATGAAAGTTAGCATCTCAGTTTGAAGACATATCTTTTATTTGACCAATGATCATTGTGAAAAATTATTGGACAGTACAATACCTTGAAGGCCCAGATCTGTCCAATAACTTGGACATACAATTCTTAGGATAGATCAATTATATATTTCTCTTATCAAATTCTCTCACTTTTCAATCGCTTTGAACCAATCATCTTCAATACAAATAAATCATTGATAACACCTGCCAATTGCATTTTAACCTCTGACATAATGGGACTTCCCTGGGCCATAGAACCTTAATGTTTTCTGTTCCTATTGCTGACTCAACTTCCCTTATTGCCTTAGCATCTCCAGGTGCCGAGCTACGAATGTCAAAGTTAATATTCCCACCAGCTCTTACTACGTCACTGGTCTAACCAGACAAATGCAGGCTCCCACATCTGAGAGGGTGTTACCTTATGAATTACGTGCAATTTAATCCTATATAGGAGGTTGCCTTGAGAACACTTCAGCTGATAAAAGATTGGCTTTATTTTTCCGAAGAATACAGCCTGTCTGTATATGGCCCCATACCATCATGCCTTGCACCTGTCTGCCTTTGATTAAAGTTGACAATTACATTTACAAATATAGCTAGCATACATTTTAAAATCAGAAAATTCATGTTTAAATCAGAATCACTTGTCTAAATCTCTTACATGTGTGTGTAGACTGACTCTTCATTTGCTTATAAATCTGATTTAGAATAAATTAATTCAATGCTGGTAGTTCTGTTAGTGACTTAAATGCTTTATGGTTTAAAACTTCTATGATGTAACAAGGAATATTCTACAAAAGAGACATTTCCTATATATTTATTAAGGGTTATACAATATCTTAACTTTTTTTCTTGTTTGCAATTGGCAAAAGCTATTACTAATTTTTATTCTTTTCATGTTAATTTAATATACTTTGTTTAATAAAAGTTCTTTAGTGGGCCAATTGAGTCATACCTGAAGTGAAATAGCTCATGTTCATCCTAGCCAAGTTCAAAGTGTAAAACATAAGATCCAGGCAGACTTCATGAACACTATGGAGTTTCTGACCTGAATTATAAAAAAGGGAGCTCTTTTGCAGATTAGAAATCTATATTTCTTCACTAATTTAGGATAGTTGAACTCAAAGACAGTGAGTGATGAGTATAATTGTGTTTTCTTTTCAGGTGATGTATTCAGGAGGTAATAGGGAGTGCCTTGTGGAATAATGTCTTTTTCAGAGACTAGAAGTTCCTGGATGTGGAAGAAGTCATGTGGGGTGGTTTGCAAAAGGTGACTGCAATAAAGCTTTTGGAATTGACAAAAACATTGTAGTTAACATTCCTTAATGATATAAGGAATGGGGAGATAATTGTAATGATAGCTCAGCATTTAAAATAGCCAGAAACACAGTCAGAATCATTGGGGATGGCTAGAATAAAATTACAAATGGGACAATTTGAACATGAAGAAGAATTAAAGCAGCTTGAAATAATGGAACAAGAAAGAATAGCAAAAGCAAAACAAAGGGGTGAAATTGCAGCAGGCAAAGCAAAGGAAAAGGAAGAACAAAAGCACGAGAAATGAGATTGCTTAAATTGTAGGCAATGGAAATAGAAAAAGAGAGAAAATTTGAACTTGAGAAACTGGCAATAAAACTGAGTGCCAGTTTACATTGGCGGAGGTGAAGGGAAAAGTACAATTTGAATATAGTGATGAGGAAGATGAAAAACAACAAGACCATCATAGTCAAATGTTTGGTAAGGATCTATTTAAATATGTCCAAGCATTGTCAAAGTTTCTAGAGAAGAATATAGAAGATACTTTTTATTTCATTTGAGTAAGTGGCTAAACAAATTAAATGGTCACAGACTCTATAGGCATTACTTACTGATTCAAGCAAAGTTGGTTGGTGCAGCTAGTGAAGTGTTTGCATCACTATCAGAGGAGATATCTAGAAAGTATGATTAAGTGGAAAAAAAATCTTGGATGCATTGAATTAGTGCAGAAACCTACAGATGATGGTTTAGAAATCTAAGGAAAGAACCTTGTCAAACACATAGAATTTGAAAGGATCAGACAGAGTAATTTTGATAGTTGGATAAGGTCTCCAAAATAAGTCAGGTGTATGAAGCTATTGAGTAGATTTCGGCAAGCCTTCAAGCCCTTGAATTGCAGAGTGAATCATGTGCTTAATTCATCAGCTGCTAAATTGAAACTGAAGTTGAAACTCTTGTATCACAAAAGCCTGATGTGAGGACTGAATGCAGTAAGAAAGCATGATTGTTATGGCATCCTCAATTGAAATCAAGTTTAATGCACCATATGCTTTACCTATGATGCCATCAACTGTCAGTGTCAGGTTTCTTTCTGCTTGTGTGACTTGGTTTGGTGACCACATATCAATGCAAATGCAAATTTTGTTCTCACTGGAATCCCTGCAGTGCAGAAGGAAGGGTCCATCGAGTTGGCATTGATAAGGGCAGCATGCTGCCACAGTGGTTAGCACTGCTGCCTCAAAGCTCCAGGGACTGGGTTCAATTCCCAACTTGGGTCACTGTCTGTGTGGAGTTTGCACGTTCTCCCCATGTCTGCATGGGTTTCCTCTGGGTGCTCCAGTTTCCTCCCACACTCCAAAGATGTGTGAGTTAGGTGGGTTGGCCATGCTAAATTGCCTCTTAGTGACCCAGGATGTGTAGATTAGAGGGAGTGGGAGCAAACATTTGGGTTGCAGGCGTGGGATTGTTGTCAATGCAGACTCGATGGGCCGAATGACCTCCTTCCACATTGTATTATTCTATGACAATATTCCCATCCAAGCCCTTTTCCAGTAACTCCCTATACTTTATCCTGAATAGCATGGCCAATCAATCTACCTAGCACATTTTCCGAGTGTGAGGGAAATGTGTGCACCCAAAAGAAACATACAGACATGGGGAGAATGTGCAAACTTGATATAGTCTGCGAGGCCAGAACTGAACCTGAGTCCTTGGTACTGTTTGCCAACATGTCACACTTGGATTTTTCAATAACCTATATGGGTGAGACCGATGGGTAAACTTATCCATGGCTTTCTCAATCATATCAAGTTCGAGTAGACAATGAAGTTCATGTTCAATCTGTTTCCCAACGTGACATGGTATTCCCCTACTGGAGCTTATATTGGAAACTTCATCAAACTGAATCAGAACATGCCATCCAGTGATGCCATCACTATAGAATTTGAGAGTATTCTTGGTATGCAGAACAATTGTACGCATGGCCGTGCTCATGTGCCAATATGTTGCAGTCATTTGGCACTTCTTTGGGAAAGATCATCCTCTTAGAATTTGAGGGTGGAGCTTAAATTCCACCTATCATCTTGGGAAAGAAGCCTAGGAATGTCTCCCCGAACAATTAAGGGATTAATTGCCACTTACATTGTCAGCTTGTGTTCATTAAGGAAGATAAATGAATATTTGGTGGATTGCTCTAATGCCTACTCCTAACAGCGATCAGCTGTTTTGGAGTAAAACACTACTACCGAAGATTTCAAGATGTATCACCCTGTACCTTGTTCTAGAAAAACATCGCTGCCCTATGAAAATGCTTAGTGTAATCTCCATCTGTGACAACATGAGGGGGAAGATTTAAAGTTTGCGTGTCACAGAGTTTCAAAAATAGACAGTTCACATCTGATTTTTCAGTGGCAACTGCTTGGTTATGATGCATCCTGAAAATAGACAGAATAGGTACATGACATGTAACTGATGAGAGTGGTTTTTCGATCCCAGAGAATGATCAAACAAATGCAGCCAACCTCTGCATCTTGAAGTGGTTGAAGTGACAAGTTTCTCATTTTCAGCGACATAACTTATTAGATAAAGTTTTCCCAAACATTTGAACGATGTAATCCCAAGTAATCTCCCAAGAGCATTGAGGAACTCAAAACATTCTCATAACATTAATAAAAACCGAAAGAGAACATACTGGAAAAGCCCAGCAGGTCTGGCAGCAGCACCTATAAGGAGAGAAAAAAGTTGACATTTCGAGTTCAGACGACTCTTTGTCAAATCATAACATTAATGCTCCTTTGGTACAACAAATTATATGCGAATGCAGAAATCAAATTTAACAAGTATTTTCCAGGTATACCTAGGCATATGTTAGGAATTAGGAAGTGGCACACATTGCAAATACATTTGCCAGCTATGTGGCCCCTTCAAGTTAATCTCTGGCCAAATCATCCTCCTAAGTCCCTTAATGTTAATTCTTGTAACTTGTATAAATGTTAGGAATGGCTAATGTGATAATAATTGAAAAGTTCTCTTGTTTAAAAAATACTTAGTTCTTACCTTTTGTCACTTTATTGAAACAAATTTAACTGCAAATTTGATCCTTTTAATGAAAATGTGCTAACCCCCTCACACTGATGTCTCAAACATTCATCTCACATGTTCTCACCCCTCTCTCAGACATATTCATCCATCTCTCATACATGCACTTATCCCTCTCTCACACACATTCACCCCTTTTCCTCACATAGACACTCACCCTTTTCTTCAACACACTTCTGCCCCTTTCGCAAATATACACTCACCCCTTTCTCACACACAGTGCCCTCTTCTTTATCCATATACTCAACCCTCTCCCTCATGGACAAACTCAGTCCTCTCTCACACACTCATCCCTCTTCCTCATTGACTTACCGTCATACACAAACTCAACACTCTCCCTCATGCATGCATTTACCCCCCTCTGTCGTACATGTACTCACTGCTCTACCACTTTGACAAAACCACTACTCTCCCTCATAGAGAAACTCACCACTCTCCCTCAAAGATGAACTCACACTCTTGCTCATACACACACTTACCCCTTTCATTGATATATACACTCATCATTCTTCCTCACACCCTTCTCCCTCATGCATGCACTCTTTCCTCTGCCTCACAGATTAACTCACTTTTCCCTCAGTGATTCACGCCTGCTTTCCCTCACAGACACATTCAGCTCTCTCCCTCAAAGAGACTCTCATGCTTCTCTCTCATAATTCACAGCTCCTTCATATGTGCACTGACCCTTTCCTCTAAAATATACATTCTACCCTCTGCCTCATAGATGCACTCACCATTCAACCTCAAAGTTGTACTCACAATTTTTCATCGGGACACTCAACCTTTCCCTCATATATGCACTCATCCCTCTGCCTCATAGATTCACTCATGAATCTCTCCCAGAGATGTGTTGCCCCTCTTCCTGATGGATGCACACATCACCTTGCCTCATATATGTACTCCCCCCTTCCTCATAGTAGCACTTACCTCTCTCATTCGTACGTAGATGCACTTGCCTCACTCCTCATGGACGCACTTACCCTTCTCTCTCATAACGTACTCACCCTCAAAGATGTACATTCACCCTCAAAGATGCACTCATGCTTCTCCCTCATTGATGCACTTGCCCCTCTGTTTCAAAGACTCACTCATCCCTTTCCCTCATACGTGCACTCAAGACTCACCCTTGTAGATGCCTTGACACTCTCCCTTATGGATGTACTCAGTCCTCTCCATCATACCCAGATTCACCCTTCACCCTTGTAGATGCAGTTACTTCTCTCCTTTGTAGATGCACTTTCTCTACTCCCTCCTTCAGAACAATACAGGGCATATTTTATAAATACAATGATTTTAACCAAAAAATGGCAATAACCTCAACAGTTTTACATGAATCTGTATATGATATGATTATCATAATTCAAGTCTTTTGTTTTTTTTTCTGGTTCCATGTTTTAACTTGGAAAAAATATTTTGTTTAAGTCTCCAACCTAATTGTCCCTTTTATTACTTGAAGGCATGGTTCCACTCTCAAGCTCATTTTCCAAATTCACATGCTACAAATCCCATTTTGATTTAACAAAGTCAATTTTATTGAGCACCTTTTGGTGCTTTTCCCGATCGAAATCCAATTCAAAGCTGATCCAAGCCAAAAAGACAGGGTCCATATGTCCCATCTTGGGCTTGACCAAACAAGATTTAAGCTAACAGGATGAGGCATTACACTCCATCCTGGGCTTGATCTGAGATACATCTTAGCCAAAAGGCCAAGATTGCTTCAGGTGAAGGTTCAGTGTAACCTTATTGGTTTCAACCAGGTGCAGGATCAATAACAACACTTGAGTTTAGCCCAAAGGGCAAGAGTTTTTAATATATTCATTTAAAAAAATTCTCAAATAAGCCATTGCAAAACAACATATCCAAAACTTACAGCAGTGCAAAAAATACCTGTCATTTTTAGATTACATGGTGCTCATTTACAGGACATTAAAATCATTTCATTTCAGTATTTGAAACTATATATATATATTCATTAGGTTTTACCTTTTGCTGTTGTTTTTCAAATTAGCACACAGTTACTCAGGCCGAGGATATTCTACAGTTACCGGGCCTTTGGTCTGCTTTGGTTGAAAGGCCTTACCGTGTGGCCTTTCCCTAATGTGCTTTTGTGGCGGCTGCCCCAAGCTTGAGTGCGTTCCTCAGCACATAGTCCTCGACCTTGGAATGTGCCAGTTTGCAACACTCCGTCGAGGACAAATCTTTCAACTGGAAGATCAGCAAGTTTCAGGGGGACCAAAGTGCATCTTTCACCAACCTGATGACCCTCCAGCAGCTGTTGATATTTGTCTTGGTGTGTGCCCCCAGAAACAGCCCATATAGCAAAGTCCTGTATCGCCGAGCTGCTCAGGATGAACCTCGATAAATACCACTGCATCTCACTCCACACCTTCTTTGCAAAGACACATTCACAAGGAGGTGTCTGACCATCTCATCACCCCTGCAATTGCTTCGAGAGTGGTGATGTTGAGATCTCAAGCACGCATAAAGGATCTGATGGGAAGTGCCCTTCTCATCAGGTCTTGGTGCTTGTTTGTGAGTTCTGGTGATGAGGTATTCTGGCACATGACACTGACCGTCCGCTCAGAGAACCATCTGACAGGATCCGTCATCTCCTTTCCTCTCAGAGCCTAAGGACATTATCTGACATTATCTGACAAGGACTACTGCTTGATCATTGCTTGGTCAAAGGAATGTTTCTGGGAAAACTTCTCCATGAAAGACAGGTGCTGTGGTCCAGTCCAACTGTTCATTTAACTTCAATCTTATTACTCCATAAAAATTGGTTACAATTTGATTATAACTGCAGGGAGGTTATATTTCAGTTCTACAGGGTTGTGCTGAGTCCATGTCTGAAGCACTGTATACTGTATAGATACATTTACTTAAGGAATGTTGTAAATATATTAGAAACAGAGATTTGGTATATCAATATCTTGAATAAGCAAGTTGTCTCAGGATAGGTTAGACAGGATAGGTTTATATTCATTGGATTTTAAAAGATTTCTAAGTGACTTAATTGAAACATTTGAGATTCTGAGGGGCTTTGATAGAGTGGATGTGGATGTTTCCTCTTTTGAGACAAGTTAAAATTAAGAGTCATTGCTTCAAAATAAAGGGTTACACATTTAAGACAGAAAATATTTTTTTTCTCTTGTTTAGCAACTGTTTTAATCTTTTCTCCAAAATAATTCCCAATAAGGAGACATTAATACCCTGATTTAAAAAAAGGAGTGATGCTGCCTCATTTTAGGTCTAATGGAGCAACAGTTCATTGCTTGTGAGTATTGCATCAATTGTTATGTGTGCCTGGCTATCCTAAAATAATGTTTATTCGTCACAAGTAAGACTTACATTAACACTGCAAATAAGTTGCTATGAAATTCCCCTAGTCACCACACTTGGCGTCTGTTCAGGTCAATGCACCTTCCTATTTGAAGAGTTAAATGCAAAGGTCAGAATTTTCCTACATTAGCTCTAGTGGTTCATGCCAGAGAGACATATGAGGAAAATCCTACATTTCAAAGTCATCGACTGGGATTCACTGGGTGTTCATGCCAGTGGGATCTTCCGACTGATGATATGCCCCTGCTACGGCTTTGCCAGCAGCATGGGGTGAAATAAATGGGAAAGCTATTGGCAGTATAGACCATTGCTGGCAAGGCATACAATCATCTGCAGAAAAATGCGATGGGGAGAACAGAGAATCCTACTCAATTATATTTTGACCATTCAAATAAAAGTTTACAAATATAATCAAAAGTTTCTTATTGTGAAATTTCTGGATACTCATTTCAAGAATGTGCTCATCTGCAAAAACCACACATTTTAAAATACTTTTACTCATTGTTTTGAGATATGCTTCTAGTATTTGCTGTATGTTCACAGTTTGTTATGATTATTTCACTTGCTGGTCATTCGATGTTACTTTGTTGGTTGAGGCAGCTGGTTTGGAACATAAATTAATAATTCTTCGATTCTCTCAGTGCACTCTTCAGTCACTTGTTTTGCTCTGTTTTCAATTTTATCCATAATAATTTTCTCTTCTTGTTTTCTATACATGACATCATACTGATACTTGCAATGATATTTATTTATTTCACAGCAAGTGCAATAACGGAGACAGTAGAATGATAGCAGTCCAAATAGAAATCCGGTAATTAGAATGCAACCAATGAACTGTTAAGACAAGGGTGACAAGAAAAGCAAATATTAAAACAATAGTCATTTAACAGAAAAGCATCAAGAAATTTTTTTGGAACACAAACACCATTCTGAAAGAAAACCAAAGAAATAAAATGAATTGAAAGGGTTAAAAAGAAATAGGAAATGGAGGTTCTGCTAAACCCACAATTTACATATACTGATACTGAAAACAGAAAAACCATCAGAAGTCAGCAATATTATTCTTTTCGAAAATTTCCTATGCTGGTTCAATGATACCATATTTTAACCAAGGTAACTGTAGATCTAGTGATCATGTGATGACATAACTACAAAAAGGGTCATTCACAGGAGTATGTGCAATTTTCCCAGGAGCACAGGCAAAGCACAAGGATGGAGTAACTATTCAGTTAACATATGGCATGTCCTGTTCTCAGTGTTTGGGAACCCCTCACTTCCATACGTTGTCAGGAATTGGCCGGATAACATAATGAGTTTGTTGCATCGATTCAATCACCTTTGAGAAAAACATGGCAGACAGCTGAGTAAAGTTTGAGGATTGATGTATTTATTGCTGTGCTGCATTATCGACAAATCAAAACAAAATGTACAAGCTTACACCTTATTAAACATAACATTAAGCTCAGTTGAGAAAATTGAGTTATTTGTTAAATGGGTAGAAGAAAGAGAAGCATAAATTAGTTCTTAAAAAAAGAACATTTGCTTTCCAGCAAAAATTCTTATATTTGACAGGCACATGTTTAATTCGACAAATCAAACAACAGATGAATCAACATAATCTGTTATGGCAACCTTGAAAACCTTAGCAAAGAAATATGCACCAGGCATCCTTACTGATGAGTTAGTCAGGGATTGAATAGTCTGCAGGATCCACAAAGATTATGTCCATAAGCAATTGCTGTGAGAGGAAGATTTAACACTACAAACAGCTATTATCATTTATGTGTTAAAAGAACAGTCAGAAATAAAGTAGCATAGGTTTCAGGCAGAAAACAGAAGCTTTCATGATACAGAGCATGCCCTGCTCCAATTGTGGTGGCCATCAACTTCTGAACAGGACAACATGTTCAGCACATGATAAATGCTGCAATATTGTGCAAGTGGATTCATTTTGCAAAATGCTACAGATCAAAACCACAGCCTTCCTCTGCGCCAATCACATTCCAACTCGTCAGTCATCCAAAATTGGATGTATTGCCAGCAAGGTGAACAAACTGAAGCTCAGCTAATCAGTGAAACAACTGAGCCTCCAGTAACACTCTGCTCTAAGAGTGCCGATGCCATCACAGATAAGGGTGAGATCCTCACCACCCTCAAAATGATTTGTAACCGTACAAAATTGAAAGTAAAGATTGACAGTGGAGCAAAGTGTAACCTAGTTCTGCCAAATATTACTGGATTAGACTCATATGCAGCACTGTACCCTAGTATCCAAGTAGACCTTATGATTTATGGTGGATGAAGTAGGGAAAAGCTGAATCCATTATGTACCTGAAGGGAAAGGGTTAATGGATTTTGTACCTAGAATATATCACAAACAAAACTCTTCATCATGACTGATCTCTTTTAGCTTGTATTGTTCCTCTCATTAATATAGGTTATTTGTTTATGTCTTACATGCTTTAACATGTAAAGACAGATAGTTTATTATGGCTGTTAATTTGTAGACTTTGTTAATCTTACTACTTGTGTTAGTTAAACATCGTTACACAGATGGTAGTTTACGATACCAGCTTTTAACAGCTGCTAATGGCAGATCACGATACCGGCTTTTAACAGGAAGAGTCCTGCTGGAACAGCCATGATCACACAAGTAACTTCAAAGAAGGGATGCTGGTATGGTTGCAGAAGGGGTTCCTGTGTCTTGCCTGCAGGACTGTAATTCCTGATTAACTCTGGGCCACGACCCAGGAAGGAAGAACTGGAGGTCGAGCAGGAATTGGAATTTTGAATTGTGATTCCTGCTGGAGCTTATAATGTATAAATATCCACTTGTGTTTGTGTTCTATGAGAAGTCTGGTAAGTCTTAATTGGAGCCAGCTTCTCCCCAAAGCTTTGGAATAAGAACCACTGTATTTTGACTCACTGTCTCAGAAGTATTATTTTACCTACAACGGTGGACAAACCATCCCCACTGAAGGAGTGACTATTATCCATTGCACATAGGGCAGTTTCAACTTTCATATAGTTACCAGAACAAAGACAATGGATATGGTCTTATTGGTATATTGAGGCAGTTGATTTGCATGATGAGCTAGAAAGAGGCCAAAAAGTAATTGAGTACCATCTTCCTGGCACCGTTTTGCCAGCAGATCAGCTTTCTACC
The DNA here is from genome assembly GCA_024679065.1 of Sphyrna mokarran. NCBI lineage: Eukaryota > Metazoa > Chordata > Chondrichthyes > Carcharhiniformes > Carcharhinidae > Sphyrna > Sphyrna mokarran. The sequence goes on from JAGIQG010000009.1 coordinate 101,770,462, forward strand.
CACAAAGGGTTATGATTAGCATGGTTTTAGTGGGTGAGCACAGCCATTTCCAGCCTTCCAGATGCTTTATCCCTTATTGGCCAGAAATCTCGCTGATGAGAATTACTTATGGCCTCACCAAAAGAAGCCAGGCACTATGGCCATGGCATTGATGCCCCTTTGGCGAAGGGGCATGGCTGAGTAGTGCCCATAAGGCATTTTCAGTCTGACTGTGCCCATCAGACAACCTGGAAGTGCCCACTGTGCATTTTGGCAGTATCCACCTAGCACACTGACACTAGCATTGTCAGTATAGCCCACCAATCACTGTAACCGTGCTGGGCAGTATCAAGGGGGTTGGTCCGTAATAAGGTGGGGTTATGGGCACACTAATGGGGGGAAGCTTTGCAGTATGGTATGCAAGGGGGAGTTCTGCAGAGGAGTTATTCAGGGGGAGAAGTGATTGGCAGATAGGGACGGTCAGCATGATGCTTTTAATGAAAACCAGCTTGGCATGAAGATGGAAAGCAGAAATGGCCTGTCTGGGCAGAGAGGCAGATAGTGCATCAGGAGAAGTACAGTAATATTTCAGGAAGTGTGATATTCAACACAAAGTATGTGATGAACTGAGGACTACCATGCGCCCACCATTCATTAGCAATCAGATTTGATGCTGATCTGATTTCTTGGTGATGTGCCTTAAGATTGGAAAATCTGACTGGATTTTAAATCTTTTGATGAGTGTTCATGAGATACAATTGTTGTTTGCATTGCTTGCCTGTGAGATAACTAATTAGCCCTTGGTAAAATAATAATGCGATTTTACGCTGGCAAATTTTGACTTTCCAGCTCCCATTACGTTCTCTACACCTACCCAACACCAAATTCATCATCTGTATCCTTACTTATGTTCTCTTTGTCCAATTCTAACCCCACCCCCATAGCATAAATATTTGCTGATTCTTTTTCCTCTCAGCCCTGATGATGTGTTATCTAGGCTCAAAACATTGGCTCTTTCTCCACAAATGCTGTCAGACTTGCTGTGGTTTTTCATCATTTTCTGTTTCTGCCATCATGGCTGGGTGGGGAGAATTCTACTTAATCACCAGAAACAGTGTTCAGTTATGTAACCAGAAACATTAACCCTGTTTCTCTTTTCCCACATACTGACAATTTCTTTATTTCAGATTTCCAGCATCGACAGAATTTCACCTTTGTTTTAATGCAGTTATAGTGATTGTTATATTTGTTTGCTGATCATTTTGTTCCTCTATCCTACAAAATCACAACTTTTAACATATCCCAAGCCATTTCAATCCTGTTCATATCCTTTGAATGCATTCACTCTTTCTAGTTCTTTTTTTCCTCATATCAAGCAATGTGCAACCCTATTTCAATGTCTCTCTCTCTCGTTATGCGCTCTGTTGTTCAATTTGTGTCTTGTCAAAAACATCGCATCCCCAAATTTTCCACTTTCTCACCTGAGATATTATCCATCTCTCTGCCTCTCTCATTCTCAATGCCTCTGAAGCCCACAATCACGCCTCTGTCATGTTCCGATTCAATTTGTATTTGATGCTGATCTCCTTACCCTCCACAAGCTCCTGATCAACAACTGCCCCCAACACCAACCCTCTTCCACTTGCACTGACTCCCACTCCCTATTACCTCTTTTTGAAGCTGACCTCTACCCTCAGTGAAATAATAACAGATTTGCATTACAGATTACTGTGTAAAGTTAAAACATATGGGATTAGAAGTAATTTCTTGAAATGGATAGAAAACTGGTTAGCAGATAGGAAGCAAAGAATTAGTGTAAATGGATCTTTTTTCTAATTGTGACTAGTGGGATTCCACAGAGATCTGTGGCAGGACCGCAATTGTTCACATTATATGTTAATAGTTTGGAAAAGGGAATTGAATATATTATCTCCAAATTTGCAGATGATACAAAGTTGGGTGGGAGGATGAGCTGTAAGAAAGATGCAGAGATGGTTCAGGGTGATTTAGATAGGCTGACTGTATGTGCATTTGCACAGCAGATGCAGTATAATGTGGATCAACATGAGGTTATCCACTTTGGTAGCAATAATAGGAAGACATTATTATTTGATTAGGTGTAAATTGAGAAAAGTGGATACTCAATGAGACCTTGGAGTCCTTGTGCATCAGTTACTGAACGTAATCATTTTAGTACAGTAGGCAGTAAAAAGACAAATGGTATGTTGGTTTCCATAGTGAGAGGATTTGAGTTCAGGGAAAAGGATGTTTTGCTTCAATTTTATAGGGAGTTACTAAGGTCACAGTTATGCAGTTTTGATGTCATCTGAGGAAGGATGTTCTTGCTATAGAGGGAATGTGCTCTTGCAAAAGACTGTTTTTTCTTTCTTTATTCATTTAAGGGATGTGGGCAATGCCAGCTAGGCCAGCATTTTTTGGTTATCCCTAATTGCCCTTCAACTGAGTGATATGATCGACTATAGAATCCCTACAGTGCGGAGAGAGGCCATTTGGTTTACCAGCCTGATTCTTGGAATATCACATGGGGGGAGATTAAATTGGTTAGGATTATATTCACTCGCATTGAGGTTACTCCAGTTGTCTTAAACCTCCGATGATACTGCAGTCGGACCTGATCTCCAATTGTGAAATCAGATGCGGTTATTTTCAAAGATTCTGTAAAATTGAAATTCCTGTTGCATATTTTTTCACTGCAATAATTTATTCCGACCAATATTTCAACATATTACTGACAAAAATTACTCACCCGTGAAATATGACAATGATATTGTTGCCCAGATGACATATTTTTGGAATTCTGTTGGCAGTTGAATGCGGCACAGGTATAATTGGTCACTTTTTCATCTTGCATAACCTTAGCACAAGCATAATAGTTACCATCCAGAAACAGTATGGAGATCCATAATATTGGTGGGAGCAATATCTTAAAGCACAAAAAGATCGAATGCCAGATTGCAAAACAGTTGTATTTACAATTTTTGTTTCAACAAATTGATTCCAATTCTTCTTTCTGATTCTTGGCTTTACAGCAGCAGTACCATGGACCAGCTTCATAATGCAGCATCAAGCTCATGATGAACAGCATTCCCGAATGTAAACAGAAGAATAGACAAGCGTAGGTCAGATTCCAGTTCAGTGAAGTACACGGACATGGGATCTGTCTTTCAAAGAGCTCCTCTGATCCATAAAGGATGAGAAACAGTGCAGCCCCAATGATGGTGGATGCAACACTTCGAAACAATAATTCATTTAATTGTTTGAATATTGTACTATTGAATCCCACGGTAGCGGTAGTAGGATCCACGCACCCAACTTGAGCATTCACGATATCTAAGGTCTACAATTAATTGCTGAGACTTTTTAATCAGACCTCCACAGAAGTGCAATGGGAAAAGACTCCACCCAGATAATTTTAAGAGTTGTTCAAAACAAGCTGAATTATTTATTAGAAACATAGAAAATCTACAGCACAAACAGGCCTTTCGGCCCACAAGTTGCACCGAACATGTCCCAAGCTACGAGGCTTATATTTTTAATTTCAAAAATATACTTTATTCATAAAAATCTCAATTAAACCAATAAAAACTATGTCTAAAAATTGCACAGTGCAGAATAAAAACAAATTTACAGTAGTATACAAATTACAGTCATTACATTTCAAAACTTAGAACTATATACATGCCTCAAAATTTACTGTGTGCTGTTATTTGTCAGATTGGCACACAGTTATGCAGGTCGAGGGTATTCTGCAGTTCCTGGGCCCTCAGTCCGCCTCTGTTAAAAAGCCTTATAGTGTGGCCTTTCCCCATTGTGCCTTTGTGGCGGCTGCCCCAAATTTCAGCGCGTCCTTCGGCACGTAATCCTGGATCTTGGAATGTGCCAGTCTGCAACACTTGGTTGAGGACAGTTCTTTCAACTGGAAGATCAGCAAGTTTTGGGCAGACCAAAGTGCGTTCTTCACTGAGTTGATGACCCTCCAGCAGCTGTTGATGTTTGTCTCGGTGTGTGTCCCTGAAAACAGCCTATAGAGCACAGAGTCCTGCGTCACTGAGCTGCTTGGGACAAACCTCAACAAATGCCACTGCATCTCACTCCAGGCCTTCTTTGCAAAGGCACATTCCACAAGGAGGTGTGCGACCCTCTCATCATCCCCGCAGCCACTTCGAGGGCAGCGTGCGGTTATGTTGAGACCTCGAGCACGCATAAAGGATCTGACAGGGAGTGTCCTTCTCACACCAGCCAAGCGAGATGTTGGTGCCAGTTTGTGAGCTCTGGTGATGAGGCATTCTGTCAGATAACACTGGCAGTCTGCTCAGGGAACCATGTGACAGGATCTGCCATCTCCTTTTCTCTCAGGGCCCCATGGACATTATGCGCTGACCACTGCTTAATCGCCATGTGGTCTAGGCTATGTTTGCGGAAAAATTTCTCCATGAAGGACAGGTGCTGCAGTACGGTCTAACTACTCGGAGCGTTCTGCGGCAGCATGGCCAGACCCGTCCCCTGCAACACTTGGGACAGGTAGAACCTCAAAAAGTAGTGGCATTTGCTGTTAGTTACTGAGAATCTATGCACAGCTTGATGCAGCCACATACAAAGGTGGCCATCAGGATGAGGGTGGCATTGGGAACGTTTTTCCCTCCGTTCTCTGGAGATTAGTGCATTGTCTCCCTCTGGACGCGATCCACCTTAGAACTCCAAATAAACTCGAAGATGGCCTGGGTCACTGTTGCAGCACAGGATCTGGGGATAGGCCACACCTGCGCCATGTACAACAACATGGACAGCACCTCGCACCGGATCACCAGGTTTTTTCCTGTCATGGAGAGGGAGCGTTGCTCCCACAAGCCGTTTCTGCCTGGCTTTCGCGAGGTGCTCGTCAGAAATCGGGAAATATAGGCCAGTTAACTTGACATTTGTGGTGGGAAAGATTAGTAACCAACATTTAAGAGGTTATTGATGGGCACTGAGACAAACTCAAGATGATCAGGAAGATCCAAAACATTTTATGAAAGGGAAATCATGTTTAACCAATTTACTAGTGTTTTTTGAAAGAGTAAAATGGCACAATAGTTAGCACAACTGCCTCTTGGTTACTATATCATTCTCGCCATGTTTGTGTTTCCTCCATGTGCTCCAATTTCCTCCAACAGTCTGAAGAAATGGATAGAAGTCTGAATTTCCAAAAAGCATTTGATAAGGTATCATATTAATAGTGCAAACTGCCACAATCCAAGCTCTATGATTAGAGCTTGTGGGGTGCACTAATAATTTGTGACAGCTTCGACAGAAGTGCAACGGGAAAATGCTGCTGCTAAAGTCGTTAATCCATAACATATTGAAGTGATAGAAACTGTGTGGAACCACTGGCTGTAAATTGAATATGGAACACACATTGCAAAAATCAAGCATATTGAAATCGTATTAAGGCAACTCCAATGGAACATGCCATATGGAGAATAGTTGAATTCTATTGAAATTTCTGTAATTTTCAATTTAAAATGTTTTCCCTCAAGTTGTATGCTTGACATAGAATCATAAAAACCCTACAGTGCGGAAGGAAGCCATTCGGCCCATTGGGTCTGCACCAACAACAATCCCACCCATACCTATCCCCATAGTTGCACATATTTACCTCACTAATCCCTCCAACCTATGCATGCCAGGACACTGAGAGTCCCCTTTTGACTATGGGAAGAAACCGGAGCACCCAGAGGAAGGCCACACAGGCACGGGGAGAATACGCAAACTCCACACAGACAGTGACCCAAACCAGGAATCAAACATAGGCCCCTGAAGCTAAGAGGCAGCAGTGCTAACCGTGCCATCCACATGGAATATATGTTGTGAAAATCAAAAGTGTTACAATTCCTAAGACTACAAATGAATGAGAAGTTGAGTTTTATTACACTTTTGCCAGTTTTGTTGAGGCAAGCAATGTACTTTTACAATGAAGGATATTTTTGGAAAAATATTTAAGAACCTGTAACCACTTAGCTTTGCTTCTCCCTCACTGTGTAATTACCATGAAGCAAGAATCCAACTTTTCTTCAGTGAGAGTGTAGGGCAATATTCTAGAAACATGTGTAGATAAGAAGCAGGCACATGTAATAATGAGTTGCCAATCTGGTGAAGCTACAACACAAAAACAAATGCACGCTAAACAGTGGAAGCAGCATACTTTTGGAGCAAAGGGACCCTATAACAAACAAATCAGATCAAAGATTTACTATCCTGTCACATTCAGCTGTGAATCATGGTGAACAATTAAATAACTAGCAAGAAGCAAAGGCACCATAAGGATGGGAGAGTGCAAAATATGAGGCAGAAGCATTTACAACTACCATCAACCAGAAGCACCAAGTGGGTAATTCATCTTGTCCTCTCACTGGAGTAGTAATCCAGGAATTCAGGGTAATGAGAAGCTCGGTTTGAATCCCACAATAGCTGAAATAAAAATTAATAGTTTGTCCATTCTTGCACAATTGCCCTTGAGGGAAGGAAATCTGGCATCTTTGCCTAGTCTAGAATATATAGATGATTACAGACTAATAGCAATATGTTAAATAGGGTAACATGGTGGCACAGAGTTTAGCATTGCTGCCTTATAGTGCCAGGGACCCAGGTTGAATTCTGGCCTTGGGTAATTGCCTGTGTGAAGGTTGCATAGGTTTCCCCCAGGTGCTCTGACTTCCTACATAGTCTAAAGGTGTGTAGGTTAGGTTGATTTGCTATACCTAATTGTCTCTTAGTGTCAGGAGGATTAGCAGGATAACAGGGATTGGCCCTGGGTGAGATTATTGTTGGTGGGTCAAATGGCCTCTCTCTGCACTGTAGGGATTCTATAGTCAATCATATCACTCAGTTGAAGGGCAATTAGGGATAATCAAAAAATGCTGGCCTAGCTAGCATTGCCCACATCCCTTAAATGAATAAAGAAAGAAACAACAATCTTTTGCAAGAGAACATTTGACTTGAATGAAGCTGAGCTTAAAGGCCAAGCAATTATACTGCAAAGGGCTTATGGGTCATATGACTTTGTAATTGACCATATAAAAAAGTAAACTGAGAGTTAAAATGAAATTATTCAGTGACATAACAAAGTGACTTCATGAATAGCTAAGAGGTAGCTGAATTGTCAGAGGTAGACAGGAGAAAGATGGAAAAAGAAAAATGGGAACAAAGTGCAACCCCATAGAAGCATACTGCAATGTATAGTTTTGGACGTCACAGATTATCCAAAAAAGACATTCACCTCATAATGATTTTAAGTAAATATATTAAGCAGTTATTGAAGAAGAAACAGGTTTGATCTAGTTCATTTCTAAGGGTTGGTTGTTTACCCTATGTTGACTGCAAGTACTTAAGCTGCCAGTCCCCCCGTTCCACCAGTTTGACTGAGACAAACTTATAGAATGCCAGAGAATAATGGAGAAGAATGAAATGATGCAGCATACTAGATAAAGATTTAGTTTATTGAGCTCTTCTAAACTGGCATTAAAAAGACCATTATGAGTAGCAGAAATGTACTTGGCTGCAATATTAACTTGATGGATTGACATATCCCCCACTCTACCATGAAGCTGGGCAATCCATTTTGGTCAGTAAAGAAACACAAATCCAGCAATAACTGGAGCAGAATATTGAGGGAGCCTACCAAAGTTCTTTAAGGTTGGTGCCTACAGGCTAGAGGAAGGATTTTCTCGGATTAATGCTCAGCCATCCAGGGTTAGGGCATCATAGTGAAGAGGAAACAAAAAAGAGCGAATGGATGTGATGGTGGCCTCATCAGACAGCAGTTGTTGAAAGTCTTTATCAGGGGCTGAAGATAGGACCTCACCCAACTTATGCAGAGGACATCAGTACTATTCGGTTCTGGTAGACAACTTCACCAAATTGATTGAGGTGTTTCCATATTGTCGTAAGTATGTCACATCCCACTTTGAAGAGGCCATCAACAGCAGCAGAATTGTACTTGACTGCAATCTTAACCTGCTGGTTTGTCATATCCCTCACTCTATCATGAAGCTGGGTGATCCACCTTCGTTGGCAAAGTAAGTCAAATGCAGCAACAACTGTAGCAACTCACCAAGCTTCTTTTTCCAGTTAGTTGTTTAAAGGCCCACTTCCATTCATGACTGAATGCAGCAGGATTGCAGAGCTGAGGTCTGGTCCATTGGTTATGAATATCGCTGAGTTCTCTATCTATGCCACGCTGCTTTCACTGTTTGGCATGCAAGTAATCCTGTGCTGCAAATTAACTGGATAACACCTTACTTTTGGGTATGCCTGATTTTGTTCCTACTCACCTGCATTCTTCTATCTCAAATCCTGCTATTGGAAAGCTGGAATTGCCCAAAATTAGACATTTACAAAAAAGAAATAAGTTTGGTTGATGATTATTCAGTGACAATGCTCTTGTAGGTGCATATGGCCCAGCACCTCTTGCTTCAGCGTCACCCATCTCATTCAGATTGGGGATATTATAGAGTAGGCTGTCCCATGCACCATGTTTGTGCACCAATCCTGAAAGAGCAGAAAATCCTGCAACCCTAGTTTACCCAATAATTACATCAGCAAGGAGAATTGAATCAGATGCTGGGCAAGCTGTGGAGGCAATAGCAGTGACCCCCTCCCACTCAAACTCTGCCTTACCCTGAGAAAGAGCAGAAAAAAAAACAGAACAAGACTGTCATCTTATAATGGTAGCAACATCTGGACAAACACCAAAATAAATTTTGAATATTCTCAGATTTTGGATCAGATAATCAATAAAATAAGGCAAGGCATTTTTCTTGCCAGTCAAATGAAGTTTCAATTCATGATTAGATTCAGTCCTCTGCCAAATGTGTCTTCAAAGTCAGGTCAAATTGCTTCAGGTACTATTGATTGATATTTGCTACACCCAACAGGTATAGTTGCAAGTTGCTGGCAGTACCTGCCTTAATGTTAAGGGCAGTCACTCTAATGTCTGGAGTTCAGCTCTTCAGTTCAGTAATGAGTTGCCTTGGCAGAATCAAATCAGTGAGCAGGTTATTGCTGTGCAAGTGCTCGAGAGCACTGTTGATGTCTTCCATCACTTTGCTGATGATCAAGGATGTACTTCAGAGTAAATCAGTGAATACGATCAATGAAAGAAATGGTAGTAGCAAGATTAAATTTAAAGTTCTGTATCTGAATATTTGGGGCCTCTGAGCAATTTGAGGGACAAAAAAGAGGTAAACGGTTCAAATCTAATCTTTGTGACATAGTTAGAAGATGCTCAATGCTGGTTGAAAAAACTTACCAAGATACACAATGCTTTGAAAAGACAAGCATGATAGTAAAGGAGGAAGCATAGTCCTGATAATAAAGAAATCCATACAGACATTATAGAGAAAGGATATGGGCTCAGAAGATCATTCATAGAATGAGCACAGGTAAATAATAAGAATGGCAAGAGCAGAAAACACTGGTGGTAGCAGTTTATAAGTCCTTTAACAGCAGTTAAGGCACTTATAAAACAAGATATTGTTGGAGTTTAAAACAATCGCAGTGTAATGCTTGTAGAGTACTTTAATCTTCATATACATTGGGACAAATGAATCAGCAAGGATGATTTAGAAGATGAGATTGTACAATACTTCCATGATAGTATCCTCAAGTAATATATTGTTGGATCAACTTGGTTTAGAGTTATCTTAGATCTGGTATTGTGTAGAAAGCCAGGATTAATAAGTAATAGTATAGGAAAAATCCATAATACCATTGAATTGAAAAGTGAGATTGAAAGTGGCATGTTCCAAACAAAGATCTTAAACTTGACAAAGCCAATTACACAGATATGATGGAATAAGTACCTGTTATAGATTGTTTAAATAAACTAAAATATTTGGCTGTAAATAAACATTGTAAAACATTGAAGGAAACAATTCAAAATATTCAACAAAAATGCAGATAATTAACTTCAGCAAAAGAAAATTATTGGAGAAACCTAAGAGATTAAAACCTATAAATCCCTGGTGCCTGATGGCAAACACATCAGGAGATTTCAGAACTTCAGAGGAAGTGAATGTAAAATTTCCAGAATTGGGAGGTCCCATCTAATTGAAAGTTGACAAATGTAATATTGAGTCTCAGGAAAGAAGTAAAAGAAGAAATAGAGAACAAGAGGACAATTGACTCACATCAGTCATTGTGAAATTTCTATAATCTACTAAGGAAGTCTTAACAATGCAGTTAGAAAAGTATAGAATGTTTAGAAAAAGTCAACAAAGTTTTAAAAAAGGAAAATGCTGTTTGTCAAATTTGTTACAGGCTTCTGTGGATATATAAAGGCTATATAAAAGGGAACCAGTAAATGAACTGTAGCTGGATTTCCAAAAGGAATTTGATAAGATGTCAAACAAGTGTCATTAGATACAATACAGGTCTGGGCTTATTAGCCCTTCACCTGGGCAGGCTTTCTGGCAGCAGACGTGGCTTGTCATTGTCTATCAGCATGATTTTCAAATCCCACTGAAATCAATGAGCATTGACCATTGTCGCACCACTAGAGAACCCACCGGGCTGGGGATGGTGGGGTTGTGTTTGACAGGACTGGAAGATCCTTCCACTAGGAAGGGCCAGTAAATCCCACCCATTGATTCATGGAGTTGGAAGTAATATAACAGCAGAGCTAAATGATTTTTAATAGATAGAAAACAAAGCCTGAGCAATATGGGGCATTTTCAGGTCACAAGGATCAGTGCTGGGATCACAGCTTTTTAAACTGTATTCCACAAGATGTAGCCATGACTGGGTCGGCCAGCCTTTGTTGTCCATTGCTAATTGCCCTTGTGAAAGAGCCACCTTGAACTGCTCCAGTCTACTTGGTATATTTGTGAATCCAGAATTTAGACAGGGAAGGATTTTGAAGATGCTGTTGAAAGGAATTTTTATCACATTTTCTTGTATAAATTTACAGTGCTGATGCTGCCGCTTGTTGGGAGAGGGTGTGAAAATTTAAGATGCTGGATGGGGTGCCAGTTAAGCTGATTGTTTTGTCCTCGATTGTGCAGAAATTTCTTCAATAACAAGCAAAGACTCAACACCATGCAGAACAAAGCAGCTTGCTTGACTGACACCTCATCCACCATCTTCAAAAATGTTAACAAGTCTGATGGCTCAAATAAATTCCAGAGTACTATGTTTTGAAATGGCTGTAGAATTCACCAGGTATACAAACTGGCCAAATATCTATAAGTTTTTGAGATTGGACTGCCAGGTGGCATATCTGGGCAGTTCCACAGATAGATTTAACACTTGCCAGGAAAAATAAAGGCAATAAATCTCCAGATTTTGCAATACTAGAAACTTCCAGTAATAAAGAAGGACTAACAAAACTTGCTGTGCATGGAGTGTGCTAAGGTCCCTTTATCTGTATTAATTGCATCTTAATAGCTTTTCCAATGGGAGATCAAAGCTTCTTTGTTAATATGGATTGCCTTCCATTTGTGCCAATATCTCAGGATCAAAGCCACTTATGACCATAAGCTTGTCTATTTGTTACTGCAAAAGAAATCTACAGACAAATGCATCAGTAACATCCAGAACTGCAGGATGTAACATCATCTTGCACTCTGCTTTTTTGTGGTTGATCATAGAGGAGGTGTTGTTGCCTCCATAGTGTCACAAACATCACAAGCAGAGTTAGTAATGCAGCAGTATTGTCACTGCAATAGTAATCCAGAGACCCACGGCAACGGTCTATGGATCTAGGCTCGAATCTCACCATGGCAGATGGTGAAATTTGGCCTCAGTAAAAATCTGGAACCAGGAACCCATTTTGAATTATCATAATATCTCATCTACATGTGACCATAAGAAAGATAATTGCCCTCTTGCTATTATTCAGGTCAGAATCAGCATTCTGGGGGAAATCAGCTCAGTCTGAAAAGCAGATTTCTGAAGAGTCCCTCCAGTGAAGGGTCTCATCTTTCAAATGTAGTCACATGAACAAATTTGAAACTCAGTTTGTGATGTTGGGCATTTACAGGATGGCAATGGAGGATGTGAATTCTTATTCTTCAAGTCTGATTTGAATTGATATGAATCAAAGGAAATATATGAACAGCCACATTTCAGAGAGTGAGCAGTAATTTCAGCTGCCATAGAAGGTGGGCAGGAAAATTGAGACATTTGAAACACAGTTGGGGGCTTAATGGTAGTTGATAGAGTTTGTATTGTGGCTGGGTCAGCCTGAATGTGGTTATGTCTTGGTTGATTGAAATTCCAATCTCACCTGACTAAGAAATGAATAAAAATAGCATAAGAAAATCAACATTTTCAATTGAGAGTCAGCAAAATCCAACATCAGAAAATTATGCTCTGATGATAAATTTCTCCTCAAAATAATAAAGGTTTGCATATGTGTATAACTAAAGTAAACGTATAATAAGATTTGCTGAAAACTATTAAAGATGTTTCTGTTAGGCTTGGGAGAGAGGCTTGGGCTGAATCTCCTCAATCGTCTCACTGTCTGCTTGGTAATTGGAGCAGTTTAGTGAGAATGCTGAGATGTGTTTACTAAACTCACAAATGTGTAGCTTTTTTTTCCATCCAGAATGCACCACTGTAGACATTCATGGATTTCACACACACTGCCCAATACACTGGACATGTCCAAACTGGCCAATTAGTGCTTCATCAGTCTCCAGCCAATAATCACCAACATGATGATTCCAAGAACAAACTGAAAGAAAAAGAAACAATTTCCCTTTCATAAATCACTGTTGATTCTGCCTGATCATTTTTTGATTTTATCAGAGGCCTGTTGCCACGTCTTTCCTCATAGGTTTCAACATTTTCTGTTGGAGGCCATGTCTGCTAGACTATTTGTCCTGAAACTCAGCCAATGTTCTGGAGACCAGCATTCAAATCCTGTCATGGTAGATGGTGGAATTTGAATTCAATAACAAATACCTGGAATTAAAAATCTACTGATGACCATAAAACCATTGTTGATTGTTGGAAAAACCCTTCTGCTTCACTAATGCTTTTTAGAGCAGGAAATCTGTCATCCTTATCTGGTCTGGCAATGTGGTTGACTCCCAACTGCCCTCAGGCAACTGGGATGGACAATAAATGCTGGCCAGACAGCAATGTCCATATCACATGAATAAATTTTTAAAAAATCTTGCTGATGTCAGGCTTACTGGCCCATAGATTCTGTTTTTTTTTTCCCTACTTTGTTAAACAGCAGCATTGTTTTCTATTTTATAATCCACGTGGATTACTCCCAAAACTTTGGAATTTTGGAAAACCAAAACAAATGCATTCACTATCTCTGAGATCCCAACTGCCTTGATTAATACTCTAGATACAGATAATCTGTTCCAAAGGATTTATTAGCTTTCAGCACTACTAATTTCTCAGTACTAATTAAAAGACAAATCAAATATTTTTAGATTCTTTAAATTCCCCCTGATTGTTTGGCTCCTATTTTGCCAATATTTCTTGATTTTTAAAATATTCTTTACTATGAAGACAGTTAAAAAAAATTGTGTAATATCTTTGCTAACTCTCGGCAGAAGATGTGTGGATGACCTTTCTATCAGGACTCTGCCTATGCTCTATGCCTTTCTACCAAAAATGTCATATTTATAATTAGACTCTCAGCTACATCTGACTCCTACACAATTAGTGACTGCCTCTCATTCTTACTGGCATTTTACCAGCATAGTAAGAAGTCTTACAGCACTAGGTTAAACTCCAACAGGTTTATTTGTCAGCAAAAGTCACAAGCTTTCAGTGCACTTCTCCTTTGTCAGGTGAGTGCATTTTACCAGCAGAGACAATACCGAGGTGGGGAATCTAATATGAATACCCTGTTGGTGTCCCATGGGTTACTGTGGGGAAGGATGCTCCTTTATAGCCCTTCATGGTGTGTAGTGAGCCCACCTGGCTGCAAGGGATACCCTATGAGTTTGGAGGCACTGATGGAGGGTAGAGCTCTTCCCACCCCACCCTTTACCCCATTTCCCTTCCCCAGGACTTAGCATTGTTTAACTAAAAGCTTACCATATCTTCAACATGGAAAAAACATTCCTTCTTCCCATAGTCTCAGCAGTCACCACATCTGAAATAGTCTGGTACAACATCAACCGAAGTTAGACTACATACCTGTATGGACTTGGTTCCAGTTTTCAGACTGACAGCGTGACCATGCAGCTTCATGTAAAATTCCAGCTTCTGTTGCCATTTGTCCATTTTGGCTCCTTCACTTTATCTGCCATTTAATTTGTATTTGATTACCACCATGAATAAATTCTCCCATACATAGGTATAGCATAGGTCAGATATAGACCTGTCCTCATCAAACACTCCCAGAACGGGGAAAGCATAGGTTAGATACAGAGTAAAGATTCCTTGACAATGTCCCCATCATCTACTCTCAGGACAGGTACAGCATGGAGTTTGATACAGAATAAAGCTCCTTGTATACTGTCCCCATCAAACACTGATGTGGAGATACTGGTGTTGGACTGGGGTAAACACAGTAAGAAGTCTCACAACACCAGGTTAAAGTCAACAGGTTTATTTGGTAGCAAACACTACAGGAACAGAAGCATTTGCCACCAAATAAACCTCTTGGACTTTAACATGGTATTGTGAGACTTCTTGCTGTGTTTCCCAACAAACACTCCCAGGATAGGTACAAGCTACAAGTAAGGCCTTTGATAAATAAACTCCTCAGGGACCAATCACAGTGTGAGGTGAGAGAGGAAAGCTTGCCACCAACTGTAAGGACTGCTTGAGAAATAAAACTTGTGCAAGTCTTGGGCACTTACTTTTCTTTCTAGTTTTAGTGTTGGTCACTAGTGGTGTGCCGCAGGGCTCGGTACTGGGACCTCTTCTATTTGCAATATATATAAATGACTTGGAAGAGGGAGTAAGTGGAGTGATCAGCAAGTTTGCAGATGATACAAAGATGGCTGGACTTGTGGATAGTGAGGAGCATTGTCAGGCGATGCAGCAGGACATAGATAGGTTGGTAGCTTGGGCAGACAGATGGCAGATGGAATTCAATCCTGATAAATGCGAGGTGATGCATTTTGGGAGAAAGAATGTAGGGGGGAGGTATATGATAAAGGGTAGACCTATTAAGAGTATAGAAATGCAGAGAGACCTGGGGGTGCAGGTGCACAAGTCTCTGAAGGTGGCAAAGCAAGTGGAGAAGGTTGTGAAGAAAGCATATGGTATGCTAGCCTTTATAGGAAGGGGAATAGAGTACAAGAGCTGGTCTTTAATGTTGCAGTTGTATAAATCGTTGGTTAGACCTCATTTGGAATACTGCATCCAGTTCTGGTCGCCTTTCTACCAGAAGGACGTGGAGACTCTGGAGAGAGTGTAGAGGTGGTTTACCAGGATGCTGCCTGGTATGGAAGGTCTGAGTTACGAGGAGAGGTTAGGCAAATTGGGGCTGTTTCCCTTAGAAAGACGTAGACTTAGAGGAGATCTAATAGAGGTGTACAAGATTATGCGGGGTATCAATAGAGTAAACAGAGCTAAGCTTTTTCCTCGGATGGACTCGAATAGCATGAGGGGTCATGGGCTTAGGGTGAAGGGGGTAAGGTATAATTTGGATGCTGGAGGGAGTCTTTTCACACAGAGGGTGGTGGGGGTATGGAATGCGCTGCCAAGTAAAGTGGTGGAGGCAGGCACTCTGGAGTTATTTAAGAAATACTTAGATGGGCACATGAACAGAATGGGAATGGAGGGGTATAGAAAACTGATTTGAAATAGGGATCATGAGCCTTGGGAGTCCCTGGGAAGTGTGTAAATAAACGATGATATTGATGTACTTATTTTTATTCTTTAGGTGCTTTGGTCCACCTTGTTGTCTAAAAAATGGGTCGTGAGAGGGCTGCTCTTGGATTTTTTTCGAGAGTATCCTAGTGCTTCACATCGTTAGGGTACGCTTGACCTGAATCATTTGATGGGCAACACAACAGCTCAGTGATTATCACTGTGCTGTGCAGATACATGGATTTGGGTCTGTGTCTGTGGGAGTTTGTGCATTCTCCCCGTGCTTACGTGGGTTTTCTCCGGGTGCTCTGGTTTCCTCCCACATCCCAAAGATGTGCTCTTCGGCTAATTGGCAGAACAAATTCTTCCTAAATTGTCTCAAATTTGGTTTTTAATCCATAGATCTATAAACATAGACAGGGATCACGGGTAGAGGTGGGAACATAGAGGTGGAGGCGCGGGCTTGTTGGGCCGAAGGGCTTGTTTCCCATGCTGTTTTGTTCTTTGTTCTTTGCTCTTTGTATTGGTTTGGTGGTGATGAGATGCGGTCATGGGAATGGGACAGAGGGGGACTGGGCGATGGCAAAAGAAACCTGCCTTTTCCTTAAACTGTTTGAAATAATTTTGTTTCAATACATTTGGTGAAAGAATTTCTTTTAAGATCATTGGATTTCCAATGCTAACAATCAGACTTACCCCTGTGGCAATTTGCAACTTTCCCTTCATAGATTCAGATAATTTTATAGCACAGAATGTGGCCATTCAGCCCATTGTGTCTGTTCTGGCCTGCAAGCACCTGGGAAAATTTCATTTTCCCAGAAGTTGATCCTTAGCCTTGTATACTATGGAGTTTCAAGTGCTTATCTAAAAGCAACTTAAATGAGAAGTACTTCATACTGAGATTTAGCAGTCAGATGACTATGGTCTGCAAAATTGCAGCTTCAAATTTGCTCTCAGCTGAGGTTACTAACTGACGGCAACATCCAGACCACAAGTAAAGAAGGTTGTGTGAGCTGAATAATTTTGATCTCCTTGCACCATCAAATCTCTATTCTCAGCCCTGCTGAGACCAACTGTTTTGGCCTCATAACCAAACAGTTTCCTGTTTTCATGCCAACTGAGGCTCAGTGGGTAGCATTCTTACTCGAATCAAATGGTCATGTTTCCAACCTCATGGTAGAAACATGAGCACAAAATCTAAAGCAAGAATAACACTGCCATTGGACCTGACTACTGGTAAAAACTATTTACTATCTCAGATTAAAGCCAAAGAGAAGCAGGAGAGTTACCCCAGTGTTCTGGACAATATTCATCCCTTCATCACCAAAATAGAAATATTCTGGTCAATACATATTGCTGCCTTTGGATTGAATCATAGAGTCATAGCAGTTTACAGCACAAAAACATGCCCTTCAGCCTTACTTGTCCATGCAGCCTTTTGTTTTTAACCAGTAAGCTAGTCCATATTGCACATGTTTGGCCCACATCCCTTTCTACGAATCTTAAAATGTATTTAGACAGTGTCATGGTTAAAAGACAACATTGTATCCGCCTCTACTACTACCTCTAGCAGCTTGTTCTAGTCACTCACAACCCTCTGTATGAAAATCTTGCCCCTCTGGACCCTTTTGTACCTCTCCCCTCTCACCTTACACTTATGCCTTCTAGTTTCAGATTCCCCTACTTTTTGCGAAAAGGTATTGACTAGCTGATCCATGCCCCTCATTATTTTATGGACCTTTATAAATCACCTCTAAGTCTCTTACGATCCAGGAAGAAAAGTCCTAGTCTATCCAGCCTCTCCTTATAACTCAAGCCGTCAAGTCCTGGTAGCATCCTAATAAATCTTTTCTGCACTCTTTTTAGTTTAATAATGTCCTTTCAATAGTAGAGTGGCCAGAATTGTACACAGTATTCCAAGTATGGCCTAATACAATTTCGAAAGACATTCAACTCCTGCATTCAATGTTCTGACCAACGAAATCAAGCCAAATGCTTTCTTCACTACTCTGTCCACCTGTGATTCCACTTTCAGGGAGTTATTAACCTGTATTCCTTGATCTATTTGTGCTATAACTGCTTTCTTCAAATTAGCAACCCATTTTGTGCAAAATCAGCAATGCTCCATAATATACATTACTGGTTTCTAGGCCCTCTGGAGCATACTGAGGTCATGAAAGACACTATATAAAGGCTGGTTGTAGTGTGGTCGTATGTAATTTGGGATGACATTCACACAGGAAATGCCACATTAGTAGAATGGGAGTTCTCCTCCAGCACGGGCAGCATGTAAGAGCTGCTCAGGTTGTTGAATGAACCTGTCCACTTGTCTACAAACTACACAAGGCAATACAAAAGTCTACTGCGAATTTGAAAATCCTTGTGAAAGCATCCGGCACACCCACTGATGAACTTATGTGAGATTGCATTATCTGTGGAATCCATAGTGATGTTATACATAAATAGTTGCTTTGAAAGAATAATCTAACACTAGAATCTGCCATGAACATCAATCTGAGGCAGAAAACAAATTTTCATGGTATAAGAAACAGCTGCTCCAAATTGTGTCGACAGCCTTGGAACTTGAACAACGTAAATGAATTGGAGCTCAGTCTGAGCACCTAGCCTCCAAAAACACTCAAGTGCAAGAATGTTAACTCCATCATGGGAAAGGTGAAATATTTCGTACATTAAACATTACCCACAGCAATACAAAACTCAAAGTCAAGATTGACACTGGAGTGAAGTGCAATGTCTTACCCAAGCAGCTGCTGCTGCAAGTTGACACATATGCTGCAACAGATTTCTCCACCAAGGTAAATCTCATGGCATATGGTAAACAAACAATTTATACCAAAGATGTGACCACTCAATTGCAAACAGGATAATTTCTAGTTGCACGTTGTCAACTGAGACATAACACTGAAGTTGGGTGTCCAGCACAACATTGCGCTGGGGTTAATCCATTTTGGATTGGATTTATACAATACACAGCACCAAGACTAAGACATGTTGAACACAAAGATAAATTTAATTGCAATATTATTGTGAAGCTATCTATCATATATTGTATGAAGTAGGATGACTCTATAGTAATAAATGTGTGAGCTCCAAGAAGAATGCCCCTTATTACTGAAACAGGGTAGTTGACAAACTGGATTGGATGACAACACGAGATATCATAGCCCCAAAGTGAAGTTTACAGAGTGGGTTTAAGTGATAGTAATGTGTGAAAGAATGATGGCACAGTCAGGAACTGCATTGACCCAAGTCACCTAAACCAAATGTTGCTGAGATCTCACTATCCCATAAAGATGGTTGAATAGGTTGCAACTGATATATCCAAGAATATGAATGAGATGTGTGGGCTTTGGCAAATCCTGCTGCATGTGTGGGCTTTGGCAAATTCTGCTGCATGAAGCTCAATACGTTCAAGTCCCAGGTAAGCTGATGTCATTTCTTTCACATTCTCTATGAGATCTGCGCTGGTAGTGAGGTCTTCCAGTGATACATTGAGCAGCTTATTGCAAGACACCCCTGTAAAAACATCATCAATGACACGCTGGTCTGAATTTGTAGAATGCAAGAACAAGATAGATTTGTATTTGGTCCTCAGTAGAATTAGGACCTTTGAGTGGAAGTTCAACCCTGCAAAATGCAGATTCAGAGTCAAGCGGATTCCTGTGTGGGCCATCAGCTGATTGTGTGAAGCCAGATCCAGAAAACTGCTGCACGACAGATGTCCATTCCCGAGGTAAGGCATGCCTTGCAGTACTTTCTTGGAGTGACAAATTATTATCCAAGTTCAATCCCTGCTAGAGATTTGAGCAAGAGGTCAGCTAGAGGACATCTTCTACCTGGGAAACCTTGACCAAACCAGTATCCAAGGTCACCAATGCAAACATCAGGTCAGCCTTCTTGAAAGTTAATCCACGGAATGTGACTGGGCCAGGCTTCCTGGATGAGCACCCATGTCCTGTGTGGATGAGCTTGCAGAGGCATTTGCAGATATCTTTAAATTCTTATGCCAATCTGAGATCCTTCAAGAAGATGACCATCATCCTTGTACCAAAGAAAAGCCAAGCAGTATGTCTTAATGACTAAATCTATTATTATGAAATGCTTTAAAAGGTTAATCAAGGCACGCGTCAACTCCAAGCTCCCAGACTGCCTGGACCCATGACAGTTTTCTTATCACTGTAATAGGTCCACAGCAGGAGTCATCTCCCTGACCCTACACTTAACCCTGGAACATGTAGAGAATAAAGAAACCTCTGTCAGGTTCCCTTTTATTGACTACAACTCAGCCTTCAACAGATCTATCACTATAAAATACTAATCTCCAATCTTTGTGGCTTGACTCCTTCCTCTGTTACCATTGTTGACATCATTGATATCAAAAGAGGAATAGAGGAATGATGACAAAATGGTTGAGATTTGCATGTTTCTAAGTCACCTGTCCTGGTCCCTCCACATCAACACTATTGTCAAGAAAGCACACCAATGCCTCTACTTTCTGAGGAAGCTGAGAAATACAGCACATCCGCCATGACTCTCAGTAATTTTTACAGATGCAACATAGTGAGCATCCTTTCCAGGTATATTACAGCTTGGTCTGGTTCCTGCTCTGACCAAGTTCATGAGAAACTACAAAAAGGTTGTGAATGTAGCCCAGTCCATCACACAAACCCACCTCCCATCCACTGACTCCTTCTATACTTCCCACAGCCTTGAGAAAGCACCCAACATAATCAAGGACTCCACACACCCCAGACGTACTCTCTTCCAACTTCTTCTGTTGAGAAAAAGATACAGAAGTCTTAGATCAATACCAGCAGACTCGGGAACAACTTATTCTCTATTGTCATGAGAAATTTGAATGGACCTATCTTATATTAAGCTGGCCTTTCTCCACAGGCTAGCTATGACTGTTACCCCTCTTCTGCATTTTCTTCTTTCCTTCTCCCTCATGTACACTATGAACGGTATGCACAAGAAACAATACTTTTCACTGTACATCAATACATGTAATAATCATAAATCAAATCAACAAGGTATCTGGATCCCACTGTCAGCTGCTCCACCAAGAGGTTTTGGCAGCAGCACCAACCATTGCATTCAGCAAACTCAGGCAGGGACTCTCAGCCCCTCTGCTGTTGCAATGCTTCGATGTTCAAACACTAGTTTGAGCACTCCTATTTCAGATTTTGATGATATGGACTCAGTGCAGTCAGCTTCCAGAGTGTAGAGTGGCCTTTGCATCAAGGACCTTACTGACACTGAAACGTGTTCTGCCCAGATGGAGAAGTACCTGCTTGCCTTAATGTTCACCTGACTGAAATTTCATGACTTTATCTATTACCATCCTGAAACTGATCACCAGCCATAGAACCAGAACCATAAAATTCCTACAGTGCAGAAAGAGTGCTGTGAGTCTGCTCCCACTTCCAAAAAGGGCCCATCCAGGCCCTTCCCTCTGCCCTCACTCTCTGACCCTGCACATTTAATACAGCTACACATCTTTAGACACTAAGGGGCAATTATCATGGCCAATCCAGTTAATTTGGACATTTTTGGACAGTGGGGGCAATTTAACATGGCAATTGCACCTAATCTGCAAATCTTTAGACTCAAAAAACCTGCTTTGTACTGTGTCAGCACAACTATAGTGCATGCTGCTCAAGCTGCAACCTCAAGTATTCTCTACACGTGCATTAAGGAGCTTTAGCCTGCTGATGCCATTTCCAGCTTTACCTAGCCATCACTGACCAGACATATTATAGGACATTGACATCATGGCAATTCAAGCCTACTGTCCCATAGAATTTGCAAACTCAAAGCTGTCTTGCAGATGGATCTCACATGCAGGTGGTTCCATGATGCCATTATGAAAGGACGACCCCTGTCATCAAAGGTGTCCTGCATGAGCTCCATACCTTCTTCGCTTGGAGACAAGTTATCTCTGAGAAATGGCCAGAAATTCATCATCCCCATCTCAGTGCAGTTGTACTTTCCCTAGCAACTGCACCAAGAGTACCCAGGGATGGAAGTTATAGGGCAAAGGAATCCTTGATGTTTTGGACTTAGAGAGGGAAATGTCCAGGTGTGCATACTGCAACTGCTCAAGCCTCATCAAATCAATATTTGTGGACATAGAGTGGGAAATGTCCAGATGTGCACAGTGCAACTTGCTCAAACCTCATCAAATCAAAGAAACACTGAATCTACATGAAGTATCAGAATCTCCTACATGGTTCTGGTTGATTTGTATTCAGCTTGGTATTAAAATTGACTGTCTGGAGAATCTGGAAATCATTCATTGGCAAGCTGAAGAGACATTTCATCCCACATGGAAATCCCCCACAGGATAATGAAGGAAATGCTCAGCAGTTAATCTTCAGGGAATTCAAGGACTTTACCCACAATTTGTGACTTTGAGTTTTTTTTATTCATTTGTAGTACAGTCAATGGCTGGCCACCATTTATTGC
Organism: Sphyrna mokarran; assembly: GCA_024679065.1. Classification (NCBI taxonomy): domain Eukaryota; kingdom Metazoa; phylum Chordata; class Chondrichthyes; order Carcharhiniformes; family Carcharhinidae; genus Sphyrna; species Sphyrna mokarran. The sequence goes on from JAGIQG010000009.1 coordinate 101,792,719, forward strand.
TCATCTCTATTTTCCATTAAACTGAATGGCTTGCTGAGCCATTTCAGAGGGCAGTTGAGAATCAACCAATTGCTGTGGCTCTATAGTCACATGTAGGCCAGACCAGGTAAGGATGGCGGATTTCTCTCACTAGAGGATGTTAGTGAATCAGATAGGTTTTTCAGACAATTGGCAAAGTTTTTGTGGTTTTCAATAGATTCTTAATGACAATTTTTTTTTCCTGAAGTCAAGTTCCATCATCTGGCATGGCAGGATTTGAACCCAGGTCTCCAGATTATTAGTTAAGTTTCCGGATTAAAAGTTTAGTGATAATACCATTAGGCCATCACTCCCCTTATTTTTACACTGACTTTATTGTAGTGTTAATGTAAGCCTATTTGTGAAACTAAAAACTAAATGCGATATTTATGCTGTGAGGTTATTGAATGTCCTCTAACCTCATGTTGGAATTGTGCAGGATGTTCTGAGTTATACCTGGAGGAGATGCCAGTGGATATAGCTTGCTACAGAGCTGCAATTCTATTCCTAGTCTTTCAGACTTAATGAATATGTAGACTTCCTCAAGACGAATGCATAGCTTTTTTTTAATTCATTGGATGTGGATGTTTCTAGCAAGATTACCATTTATTGCCCATCCTTAACTATCCTTCAGAAGGTTGTGGTGAGCTACTTTCTTGAACTGCTACAGTCCCTGAGACGTAGGCATACCCAACATGCTGTTGGGGAGGGAGCTCCAGGATTTTGACCCAGTGACAGTGAACAAATAATGATATCGTTCCAAGTCAGTATGATGAGTGTTTTGGATGGGAACTTTAGTTAATATTGTAGCAATGATACAGTTAGGCTAGAGGCAAACATTCATCTGATTTATTCTGCAGGTTTCACTCACAGAATCCTTTCAAAATTGCTCAGATCTTTCCAATAATTCACCTCCATTCCATTCTGACTGAAAGTTCTTCTATCTACTCATTCAGTAACACTCCACTTCAATAACCCTACAGCTACAGGTTGATGTCAGATGAATGCACCTCATCTAAAAGAATTGTACAAATGTAGAAGATGAGGCTTGGCAGTGCCACTTAGGCTGCTGAATTCAAGTTCAACTGTACATGATTTTGACAGAAGTCATGAGATCCAAAATGACAGGTTGCGTCTAAAATTGGTGTTATAAATGGAGGAGTGGCGTAGTGGTATTGTCACTGCTTTAGTGATCCAGAGACTCACGATTACTAGGATCCTGGCTTGAATCCCACTGTGACAGTTGGTGAAATCTGAACTCAATAAAAATCTGGAACAATTAACCCATTATCAATTATCCTAAAATCCTATTTACAAGTTACCACATGCAATGTAGTTGCACTCTGAAATAGCCAATGCAAGCCACTCAGTAAAAAGACAATTAGAGATGAGCGATAAATGTTGGCCCAGCAAGCAACAGCCATGCCCCATGAAAGAATTACATCACAAGGTGCCCACTGTTCACAGGTTATATGCATAAGACGCTCAGCTTTTGCACTTCACAACATGAAGTTGTGAGATTCAGGACTGGAAATCTGTGATTTTTTTTCTTGAACTGCTTTCTCCAGCATTGTAATTACCAGCTCAAAGTGGGTTAATTTTTGTGGCCTGTCTCATATTGAGTCTGATCTCAGCTAGCAGACCATCTCGATAACAGTGAACACATTTTACCATTTCAATGGGTGATAGAAACTGAGAATCAATAGTTGGCATCAGATTCCAGAAGGGTAATGTTTGCACTGTGGAGTGGCTTTATGTGTAATGTTACTGGGTGCTGATGAGGCCAATGTAAAATACAAATGACAAGTTTTTAAAAATGAGTGTAAAACATGTATTGAAATAAATAAAATCAAAGGAAGAAACATGGTAAGAATCAACCAAGCTGTGGACTGTCAATTGAAAAGTTGCATTACACATGGGTTTCTGCAAAGGAAAGGTTTGAATTTAAAGTGGAGAGGGTGAGATGGGGTGGGAGAGGGTGGTAGTATATAGAATCATAAAATCATAGGATTCTATAGCAAGGAAACAGGCTCTTCAGTTCAACTTGCCATGCCACCCTTTTTTTTAAAACCCCTGAGCTAATCCCAATTGCCCGCATTTGCGCCATATCCCTCTATAACCAATACACCCATGTAACTACCTAAATTCGTTTTAAAAGATAAAATTGTACCTGGTTCCATTATTACCTCTGGCAGCTTGTTCCAGACGCTCACCATCCTCTGTACGAAAGAAAACTGCCCCTCTGGACACTTTTATATCTCTCCACTCTCACTTTAAATCTATGCCCTTCAGTTTTAGACTCACCTACCCTTGTGAAAAGATATTGACTATCTAGCTGGTCTGTGCACCTCATTGTTTTACAGACCTCTATAAAATCATCCCTCAGTCTCCTATGCTCCAGAAAAAAAAGTCCCAGTCTATTCTATCTCTTCTTATAACTCAAACCATCAAACCCTGGTAGCATCCTAATAAATCTTTTCTGCATGCTTTCTAGTTTAATAATATCCTTTCTATAATAGAGTGACCAGAACTGCACACAGAAATCCAAGTGTGGCCTTACCAAAGCCTTATACAACTTCAACAAGACGTCTCAACTCCTGTATTCAATGTTCTGACCATTGAAACCAAGCGTGCCGAGTGCCTTCTTAATCACTCTGTCAACCTGTCAACCAATTAAACTCCATCTGCCACTCATCAGTCCATTGGCCCAATTAATCAAGATTGTGCTGCAATTGGAGATAACCTTCTTCACTATCCACCATGCCACCAATCTTGGTGTCATCTGCAAACTTACTAACCATGCCTCCTATATTCTCATCCAAGTCATTAATATAAATGACAAATTTGGTTATAATGTACACACAGTTCTGCAAAATGGACCACTCCTGCATGAAGGGGGAAATTCTTATCAATATTGTCAATGGTTTGTTAAAGCTCCATCCTTATTCATTCTAAAAACAGCAAGCAATTAGAGCTTTGACAAAGGGTTATCTGGACTCGAAACATCAGCTCTTTTCTCTCTTTACAGATTCTGCCAAACGTGCTGATATTTTCCAACATTTTTTCTTTTGTTTTCAGGTTCCAGCATCTGTAGCAATTTGCTTTTATTTTAACAAGATGAACTGCTTATACAAGTACTCTACAAGTTGCAGCTAAAAGTATTTCAATGTACTTGTGATTAGGCAGTGTTTGTTGAGCATTGTGGTGAGTAGCTAACAGTGTGGAGCCTGTTGTTGACCACAGAAAATATTATTGTTTTTCACCAGAAGTGGTGCAGCAGTGGTGAGATTGCAGTGAGCTGGGGTTAGAGTGCTAGATTGGACTGATGATTGTTTGACTGACAGAAAAAAAAGAGTCAGAATAAATTGGTTCTTCTCCACCTGGTGACATGTAACTAAAGGAGTGCTGCGGAAATCATGCATCAGACCTCAATAGTTTACAATCTATATAAATGATATAAGCAGGGACAGAATGCAACATGGCAAAATTTGTAATGATATTTTAATAGATGAGAAAGCAAGCAGTGAAGAGCATATAAAGATTTTACAAACAACCTAGGAGAATGGCCCAAAACTTGGCAAATGAAGTTCAATGCAGATAAGTGCAATGTTATCAATTTTGGCAGAAAAAATAAAAAGGCAAATTATTATCTAAAGGCAAAACAGATTCAAAATGTGTTTGGGCAGAAGGATCTGGCTGTCTATGTTCATGATTTGCAGAAAGTCAGTATGCTGGTGCAACATGTACTAAAAAAGGCAAATGAGATGTTAGCGTTTATTGCAAAGATACTGGAGTATAAAAGTAGACAAAAGTCGTTGTAATTAGGTAAGGTTTGGTGAAACCACATCTGGAGTATTATATCCAGTTTTGGTCTCCTTATTTGTGGAAAGATGTGATGGCATTGGAGTAGTGCAGAGGAGGTTCATCAGATTTTTTGTGGGGATGGAAGGTTTGACGTATGAGGAGAGATTGAATAGTTTGTGTTTATATTCACTGGAGTTTAGATAGATGAGAGGGAATTTGATCAAAGTATATAAATTTTTTAAAGTGATTGATAGAGTAAATGTAGACCAAAAAAGATACATGATAAAAAAGATACAGGCCCAACGCCATAACTCATGCATTTACCCTAGCTAGTCCCTCTGACACTAAGAGGCAATTCAACATGGGCAAATCATCTATCGTCACATGTGTAGAGTATGTGAGAAAACTGCAGCACCCAAGGAAACACACGCAGACATGGCGAGACCATGTAAGTTCCACACAGACAGAGACCCAAGGCTGGGTTCCTGATACTGTGAGGCAGCAGTGCTAACCTCTGTGCCACCATGCCATCCTGCCTTATTCTTCATAATAGATTCTTCCCTTTGTTTCTCTCTGTGCCTGCTTTAACTTGAATTATCCTTCTTCGTCATCATTCCTCAATCTTTAAATCTCTTTGTGTGAGGAGGCAAACAGTTACTTCTCTAAAGTTCCTGTTAGCTTCACCCCTATTATCAGCTTATAATTGCATTACTTTGCAAATTATATTCCAGCTGAAAAGGGGCAGAAAAAAGATCTACCTACAGTTGTATATTGCAAGATGCATTCCTCCAGCAAGATTTGGGTAATTATGTAATTGACTTAATTTTATGAACCAAACATTTCATTGCTTCCTCATCATCAACATTATGTGATGTAAAAGATACATGATAATATCCTATAGTATTCACAATGAGGGAAAAAAAGATTCATATTATTTGAGCCTGTAAAATTTCATCTTGAAGAGAAGCAGATGTACAAAAATATTCTTGAATAAGCCACAACTTACTTCCTGCCTTCATTGGGATAGGTTCAAGACCAGGGGAGAAAGTGACATATTAACTTACTATATCACCCATTTCCTAGTCTGACCAGAACTCTCCAATCTCATCCACTGCTGGATTTCTTCAGTCCCGCTGATATGAATGGAGATTTTGCTGATTGTCAAATTTTCTGTCTCGCTGGCAGACAGGATGTATGAGACTGAGACTGGTAAAAATTGACTATTATTTCATACATCGAATAATTCTGAATGGGGCTGAATTTATGTGAGCCTGTGCTGAAAAAGTTAACAATTGCTTACCATCTTGCATGCACCTCACTAACTTTTCCATCCCTCAGGACTTCAGGCTAATTAGTCTTCCTGTGGAAATAAAAAGTTAATTAAAAACTACACCATCTCTTTTGCTTTTGTTAAATGACATTTAACTAATTTTAATCTGATTAATAAAGTCTGTTACTCTGCCTATTTCCTACTGGTTTACATATAGTCAAACAGAGAAAGAAGGGCTTTCATTTCTATAGAACCTAAAACCACCTCAAGACATCCCAAAACCTAGTCTTTGAAATGTAGGGAATGCTTCAGTCAATTAACACACAGTTCAGCCTCACCAACAACAATGAAGTGATCAATGTTTTCTGGACCACAGCAGGTACACTCTCTCAACTTTTCTTCAAAATAACATCGCAACAAAAGCCAAATGATTGGTGTAATAGCATGGCCCATGAAGAATCTCCTTTAAAGGTGTAATGATCTTAGGGAGGCCCATGACGTTGGCCTTTTGGAGTAAGAACTCCTTGATTGAGATAATGAATGCCTGCACAATCAATGAGTCTCATCGCTTCTCGGCCTTTTGGCTAAGGTCAAGCGTAGAGCTGTTCTTATCAGTTTAAGACAAGATACTGATCAATGCCAGGGTCTTAGAGTTCACAAGGAGCTATCAGATTTTGATGGGCGTTGTGGATTGAAGAAGCAGGCGACAGACGATTGGAGGACAACCGTCTACAACACTTGAGCTCTGCTGCTACTGGTGGATCTTAATACTGATTTCAAGCCTCTGGCTTGGACCTAACGCCAGTACAGTAAGACTCAGTGTTTTCAAGCTAAGGCTGCAGCTACGTCGGGAGCTAAAGGCCAAGGGCTGCCCAACACCATCCGGGTGAAGGCTTCGGGAGAAGACTCGCGTGTGGGCTGCGACTTCGTCATGAGGAAGGTTTTGTTTGAGTGCTGCGGGTTCAAAGCAGCAGATGTCTACGGCGTGGCTGAATACAGCAACCAGCCCTACGTGGATATCAGCTTCAGGAGTCTTTTAGGATGCCTCAAGTTCCTGAGAACACTGAAGGAGAAAGGCAAAGAGGGGCCCCTCTCCATCTTGACGGCGGAGCCCCTGTACACCGTGCCGTCCCTGTGGAACCGGGTTGTCACCTTCCAGATGTACAACCTGTACGTCCCTGCGGCTGATGTGCTGACGTTCCTCTCCAGGTACGTGGAGGTGAAGGGAGAGAGCGTGGATGTCATGGACAAATATGGGATCTGGACCTGTAAGAGACAAGTGAGAGTGACTCTGAAGACTGATGCTAAGGGAGGCCTCCTGCACCCAGCCACCAACTTTGCCATTGGGGGGAATCGAGGCTTTCTATACTACGCAGGACAGCCACGAGTGTGCCACAAATACAGCAAAACAGGCCACTTTGCCGCAAGCTGCAGCACCAACTTCTGCAGAAACTGCTCGAAGGAGGGGCACGCGACAAAGGACTGCAAGGACAGCAAATGTTGCAACCTGTGTAGGGAGGTTGGCCACGTTCACAGGGCCTGCCCCAAGCAGAACGTCACGTACGTCCAAATCACCGGAGGCGCAGGGAGAAAGATAAGTGCCCCTGCCACTTCAGGTAAAAAGACCACCGGTACAGAAGCTGGACTGGAGAAAGCTTCCGAAGCAAGGGTGGACCCTCCAGTGCAGCGGGGGGGAGCATCCACAGCACCAACAGTAGAGGGTGCAGAGGCTATGGAGCAGGAGATCACAGATCCCGAGAGCCCATGGCAGTGCGTCAAATCAAAGAAAAGACAGCGGAAAAGGAAATCCGTGGCAGCTAGAGCCTCCAGTGATGACATTTCCTCAGACGAGGAGAGGAAAGCTGCCAGGCGACGAAACAGCAAGAGGCTTGACTTTAAAGCAGCACTGGAACCGCAGCCACCAGAGACCACCAACACCATTGCAGCACCAGTGGAACATTCTGGAGATGGAGGCAACAGTGCGGCCGCGGCGATCCTAACACCGCAGAGGAGAAACAAGAGCACTGACACCATCCAGGGAAGAGACCGGCCAGCACCCGACCGGCAGCATGACACCAGCTATGTCACCTGATCACCGTCAGGGATTGGAGGCAGGATCGGACGGCTACCTCAGCCATGTAGCTCTGCAGAATTTCGTCAATGCCACAGGAATGCTGCATCTGGAGCACGTTGACTGACCGAGATGTAAGAACTGACCAATCTTTTCTACTTTAAAAATGTCTTTCTGCTTCAATTAACGTATGCAGTGTGAAAGATGGGTTAAGATGTGCGGCCATGTTACCCTATCTGGCCAATGTCAAGGCCGACCTGCTTTTCCCACAGGAGTGTGGGATACCTCACCTCAGCAGCTACAGGCATTGGTCGAGTGTGTAGTCCCATGGGCTGTCCATCTGGTTAGGTGGGAACGGCTGCTGTTCCTCAGGCCTAGGAAGCTGAATGTAGAACTGTTGACCCCAGAGAACCTCGAGGAACTCAGGAGGCTTTACCATGGTTGGAGGACCATGAAACCCTTCTTTGAGTCTCAATCGTTCTGGTGGGAAACCATCAAAGGCAACATCAAAAGGTTCTTCATTCGCAAAAGGGTTCAGAAGGCCAGGGAGAGATGGGGGGGGAAATGTCTCGACTCCAGGAAAGCATGCAGGAACTACTCCAACTGCACTCGATGGGGGGTTGATATCAAGGAGGATCTCCAGGAGGTGAAGAGCCAGCAAGCCTCACTCTTTGCTTCGGAGGCCGCCAAGGTCATCTTCTGACCCAGAGACTGCTTCGTGGAGCAGAATGAAAAGTGTTCGCGTTTCTTCTTCCAGAAGGTACACAGAGAAACCTCTGTGATCAGCAGCCTGAAGGAAGAAGACGGTTCGGTAAGGTCATCACAGTCTGACATTCTGAGGATCTGGAAATCCTTCAATGCCGGACTGTATGACCCGAAGCCAACAGAAAGCACAGCCTCCCAGTCTTTCCTGTTGTCTATCGCGCAGGTCTTAGATGATGGTGAGCGGGACAGTCTGGACAGACCGGTATCTCTGGACAAGCTGACGAAGGCTGTCGAGTCCCTTCAGAAGGGTGAAACTCCTGGAAGGGACAGCTTACTGGCTGAGTTTTACTTGGCGTTGTGGGACTTGACGGGCCCAGACCTCCTGGAAGTATACGAGAGTATGCTTCTGGAAGGCAGGATGTCAGAATCCATGAGGAAAGGCATCATCATCACCTTCATCTACAAGCAAAAGGGGAAAGGGAAGAAATTCGAAATTGGCGACCCATTTCACTATTGAATGTGGATTATAAAATCTTAGCCAAAGTCATCACCAACCGGGTCAAATCTGCTCTGGGGTCGGTGATCCATTCTGATCAAACCTGTGCTGTACCGGCAGGAAGATCTCTGATAGCCTCGCACTACTTGGGGATACAATCGCCTACGTGCAGGACAGGCGGGTGGATACTTGCCTCATCAGCCTAGACAAGGAGAAGGTGTTTGACAGAATTTCGCACCGCAACATGATGGATGTGCTCTCCAAAATGGGTTTTGGGGAGGGTATCAGCAATTGGATCCGGCTGCTCTACACATACATCAGTAGTGCAGTTTCAGTCAAGGGGTGGGAGTCAGATAGCTTCCAAAACAGGTCTGGAGTCAGACAGGGCTGCCCCTCTCTCCTCCGTCCTTTTTGTGTGTTGCATTGAACCCTTTGAAGTCGTCACTAGGAGGCTGCCGGTAGTGAAGTCGTCACTAGGAGGCTGCCGGTAGTTGTAGTTTTCTCTGTCTCTATAAATTGGTCCAGAGAGGAAACCAGATACTCTACACAGGTACAGTATCCCACCCTCCCCCCTCCTCTAACCTAATAATAAAAGTGTGTGGGAAGTTTTTTTTTCTCTCTCTGCTTAAAGTAAATTAAAGTATCAGGGATGGCAGTGCAGGCAGTACGTTGCAACTCCTGTAGTATGTACGAGGTGAGGGACACCTGTAGTGTTCCTGCTGATTATACCTGCAGGAAGTGTGCCCATTTGCAGCTCCTTGAGGATCGTGTTAAGGAGCTAGAGCTGGAATTAGAGGAACTCAGGATAATCCGAGAGGTTGAGGAGGATATTGGCAGGAGTGACAAAGAGATAGTCACTCCTATAAGTGATTCGTGGGTAACTATTAGGAGGAGGGGTAAGAAGCAATCGGGTAGACAATCCCCTGGGGCTGTTCCCCTCCAAAACAAATTTTCTGTCTTGGAAGCTACAGTTGAGGAAGAATCAACTGGAGATGACCAAAGGGAGCAGGTCTCTGGGGGTGAGCCTGCTGAGAATGCTCAGGTGGGTAGGGAGAATAGGAGATTGGGCCTAGTAATTGGAGACTCCATAGTTAGAGGGACAGATAGGAGAGTAAATAGTAATAAAAGTGACTCAGGGCTGGTGTGTTGCCTCCCAGGGGCTGGAGTCCAGGATGTCACAGATCGGGTTTTTAAGATTCTTAAGGGAGAGGGGAGTCAACCCCAAGTCATAGTTCATGTAGGGACACATGATATAGGAAAGACGAGGGAAGGGGATATTAAACAGAAATTTATGGAGTTGGGGTGGAAGCTTAGGGCCAAAACTGGCAGAGTGGTTATCTCTGGATTCTTGCCTGTGCCAAGGGATAGTTTGGAGAAGAATAGAGAGAGGGAATGTTTGAACTCGTGGTTGCGGGGATGGTGCAGGAGGGAGGGGTTCAGGTTCCTGAACAATTGGGACTCATTCTGGGATAGGTGGAACCTCTACAAGAGAGATGGTCTACACCTGAACCAGAGGGGAACTAATATCTTGGGGGGAAAATTTGCTAAGGCTATGCAGGGGGCTTTAAACTGATTCGGGGGGGGTGGTGGGATCCTAAGTAGTTGGGGTGCTAAGAGGGATGAGAGTAAGGGGGTCATAGAGGAAAGCTGTAAAACACAGCAGAATACGGGTGGGGTAGGGCATGGTTTGAAATGCGTATACTTTAATGCAAGGAGTATTCGCAATAAGGGGGAGGAACTTGCAGCTTGGACCAGTACCTGGAACTTAGATGTTGTGGCCATTTCAGAGACTTGGGTAGAGCAGGGACAGGAATGGATGTTGCAGGTTCCGGGTTCAAATGCTTTAGTCGGAGTAGAGAAGGAGGTAGAAGTGGGGGAGGAGTGGCATTATTAGTCAAAGACTGTATCACAGTGACAGAGAAGAAGTTTGAGGACTTGTCTGTTGAGGTAGTATGGGCTGAGATTAGAAACAGGAGAGGAGAGGTCACCCTGTTGGGAGTCTTTTATAGACCTCCTAAAGTTCTAGAGAGGTAGAGGAAAGGATTGCAAAGTCAATCCTGGACAGGAGTGAAAGTAATAGGGTAATTGTTATGGGGGACTTTAACTTTACTAATATTGATTGGAATAGCTATAGCTCTAGCTCGTTAGAGGGGTCAGTTTTTTGTACAAAGTGTGCAGGAAGGTTTTTTGACTCAGTATGTAGATAGGCCAACTAGAGGTGAGGCTACATTGGATTTGGTGCTGGGCAATAAGCCAGACCAGGTGTTAGGCTTGGACGTTAGTGAACATTTTGGTGATAGTGACCACAATTCGGTTACGTTCATCTTAGTGATGGATAGGGATAGGCATGAAGCTGGGGGCAGTAGTTATAGCTGGGGGAAGGGTAATTATGAGGCCATCAGGAGAGAATTAGGGTGCATAGGTTGGACTAGGAAACTACAAGGACTGGGAACATCTGGAATGTGGAGCTTATTCAAGGAGCAGCTGCTGCGAGTCCTTGATAAGTATGTCCCTGTAAGGCGAGGAGGAAATGGTCGAGTAAGAGAACCTTGGTGTACGAAAAAAGTTGATTTGCTGGTTAAAAGGAAAAAGGAGGCTTATGTCAGGATGAGGCTTGATGGCTCGGTTAGTGCGATGGATAGCTATAGATTAGCCAGGAGGGAGCTAAAGAGTGAATTGAGGAGAGCTAAGAGAGGACACGAGAAGACTTTGGCTGATCGGATTAAGGAGAATCCTAAAGCTTTCTTTAGATATGTTAAGAATAGAAGATTGGTTAGGCAAGATTAGGGCCAGTCATAGACAGCAGTGGGAAGTTGTGCGTGGAGCCTGAGGAGATTGGAGAGGTACTGAATAAATATTTCTCTTCGGTATTCACGCAGGGTGATGTAAATGTAGTTATGGAGAACACTGAGGTACAGGGTAGCAAGCTGGAAGGTATCGAAGTAGATAGGGAGGATGTGCTAGATATTCTCGAGGGTTTGAAGTTGGATAAGTCCCCTGGGCCGGACGGGATTTACCCTAGGATTCTCTGGGAGGCAAGAAAGGAGATTGCAGAGCCTCTGGCTCTGATCTTCAGGTCGTCGTTGGTTACGGGTGTGGTTCCGGAGGACTGGAGGATAGCGAATGTGGTCCCGTTGTTCAAGAAGGGGAAGAGAGACCTTCCAGGGAATTATAGGCCAGTGATTCTTACTTCTGTTGTGGGCAAAGTATTGGAGAGAATAATTAGGGATAGGATTTATAGTTATTTAGGGAGTAATGAATTGATTGGAGACAGTCAGCATGGTTTTGTGAAGGGTAGGTCGTGCCTTACTAACCTCATTGAGTTTTTTGAAAAAGTGACTAAGGAGGTGAATGGGGTTAAGGTGGTTGATGTGGTATATATGGACTTTAGTAAGGCGTTTGATAAGGTGGCCCATGGAAGACTTCTGCAGAAAATGCAGATTTATGGGATAGAGGGTGATTTAGCTAATTGGGTTAGGAATTGGCTAGCAGATAGAAGACAGAGGGTGGTGGTTGATGGGAGATAGTCATCTTGGAGTTCGGTGACAAGTGGTGTACCTCAGGGGTCTGTTTTGGGGCCCCTGCTGTTTGTAATTTTTTATAAATGATCTGGATGAGGGTATTGAAGGATGGATTAGTAAATTTGCAGATGACACTAAAGTCGGTGGAGTGGTAGATAGTGAAGAGTGGTGTTATAGTTTGCAGAGGGACTTGGACAAGTTGCAGAGCTGGGCCGAGAGGTGGCAAATGGAGTTTAAATGTGGAAAAGTGTGAGGTAATGCACTATGGCAGAAATAATAAATGTGTAGAGTATAGGGCAAATGGTAGGATTCTTAGTAGTCTAGATGAACAGAGGATCTTGGTGTGTATGTGCATAGATCCCTGAAAGTAGGCAGTCAGGTCGAGAAGGTTGTTAGGAAGGCATATGGAGTCTTGGCTTTTATTGGTAGAGGGAGTGAATTTCGGAGCCGCAACGTCATGTTGCAACTGTACAAAACTCTAGTGCGGCCGCACTTGGAGTATTGTGTGCAGTTCTGGTCCCCACATTATAAGAAAGATGTGGAGGCATTGGAGAGGTACAGAGGAGGTTTACCAGGATGTTGCCTGGTATGGAGGGCAGGTCTTATGAAGAGAGGCGGAGGGATTTGAGGTTGTTTTCGTTAGAAAGGAGGCGGCTAAGAGGGGACCTAATCGAAACATATAAGATGATTAGAGGTTTAGATAGGGTGGACAGTGATAGCCTTTTTCCTATGATGGAAAAAGCTAGCACGAGGGGACACAGCTTTAAATTAAGGGGTGATAGTTATAGGACGGATATCAGAGGCAGGTTCTTTACCCAAAGGGTGGTTCGGGAGTGGAATGCCCTGCCTGCAGCAATTGTGGATGCGCCAAGTTTGGTGGCGTTTAAGAGGTTAGTTGATAAGTATATGGAAGAGAAGAGAATGGTTTAGTTTGGAGGGGCATTGCTTTTTATATTGGTTGGCGCAACATCGAAGGCCGAAGGGCCTGTTCTGTGCTGTAATGTTCTATGTTCTATGTTCTATGTTCTTTGCCGAGGCCCTCAGAAGTGACCCAGGCACCAAAGGGGTGACAATCCCAGGTAGTGAAGGCACACAGGTCAAAGCCTCCCTGTACATGGATGATGTGACTGTCTTCTGCTCGGATCCCTCGTCTGTTTGCAGCTCCTCCAGGTCTGTGAGCAGTTCGAGCTGGCCTCGGGAGCCAAAGTCAACCAGGGTAAGAATGAGGCCATGTTCTTTGGGAACTGGGCAGACAAGTCCAAGGTACTGGGGATATGGTTTGGAGCGGCAGGGGCATGCACTGAAAACTGGGATGAGCGCATCGCGAAAGCCAGGAAGAATCTGAGCTAGTGGGAGCTACACTCCCTCTCCTTCACAGGGAAAAACCTGGTGATCTGGTGCGAACTGCTGTCTGTGTTGTTGTACGTGGCGCAGGTGTGGCCTAATCACAGATACTGTGCTGCAGCAGTGATGCAGGCCATCTTTAACTTCATCTGGAGATCAAAGATGGATTGCGTCTGGAGGGAGGTGATGCACAAATCTCCAGAGAACGGAGGGAAAACATTCCCAATGTTGCCCACGATCCTGATGGTCACCTTTGTGTGTGGCTGCATCAAGCTGTGCGTAGATCCTCGGTACACCAACAGCAAGTGCCACTACTTTTTGAGGTTCTACCTGTCCCGGGTGTTGAGAAGGATGGGTCTGGCCACATTGCCGCGGAACGCTCCGAGTAGTTGGACCGTACTGCGGCACCTGTCCTTCGTGGAGAAATTTTTCCACAAACACACCTTTGACCACATGGCGATTAATCAGTGGTCAGCACATAATGTCCTCAAGGCCCTGAGAGAAAAGGAGATGGCGGATCCTGTCAGATGGTTCCCTGAGCAGACTGTCAGTGTCATTTGGCAGAACGCCTCATCACCAGAACTTACAAACAAGCACCAAGATCTGGCTTGGCTGGTGGTGAGGAGGGCACTCCCCGTCAAATCCTTTATGCACACTCGAGGTCTCAACAGCACCGCACACTGCCCTCGAAGCGGCTGCGGGGCTGGTGAGACAGTTGCACAACTCCTTGTGGAATGTGCCATTGCAAAGACGATCTGGAGCGAGATGCAGTGGTATTTGTCGAGGTTCATCCTGAGCAGCTTGGTGACACAGGACTCTGTGCTCTACGGGCTGTTTCTGGGGATGCACACCAAGACAAATATCAACTGCTGCTGGAAGGTCATCAACTTGGTGAAGGACGCACTGTGGTCCGCCTGAAACTTGCTGATCTTCCAGTTGAAAGAACTGTCCTCGACCGAGTGTTGCAGACTGGCACATTCCAAGGTCCAGGATTACATGCTGAGGGACGCACTGAAACTTGGGACAGCCACCACAAAGGCACAATGGGGAAAGGCCACACTATAAGGCCTTTTAACAGAGGCAGACTGAGGGCTCGGGAACTGCAGAATGTCTTCGACCTGTGTAACTGTGTGCCAATCTGAGCAACAACAGCACACAGTAACTTTTGAGGCATATGTACATTTGTAAGTTTTGAAATGTTATGACAGTAATTTGTGTGGAATTATTTAAATAATTTTTTTTTTGGTTCTGCACTGTTTGCCATTCAAAAGCATGTAATTTTGAAGGGTCTTTTTTGAGTTTTTTTTGTGTGAATAAAGTATATTTTCTGGGAAAGGGTGGTTGCTCTGCGCCGGTGTGAGCAGTTGTGGCACGCGGCGGTTTTTCGGGCATGTGTATATTGTATCATTTTTCGGAATGACATGAATGCACTTTGTATATAACTGCATGGAATTTTGAATTCTGCACTGTATTTGGAATTCAAGAGATGTAATTTTGCAAAGGTTTATTTGAAATTTTTTAAGAATAAAGTATATTTTCCAAAAAAAAAATCAGTGAGTCTCATCTGTGTATATATTGAGGAGTCGAAGTTCTACTGGATTCTAACTTAGTACCTGACAAACGCTTCGGAGTGGTGATAAATAGTTAAACAAAGGGAATCTGGTGAGGAGACACTTGTTTCTGAGGAGTTATTTCAGTGACAGTGATGAAGAAGAATTACCCTTATGAACTTGCTCACTTCCCTCGGGATAAGCATTTTTCAGGCACCATGCCTCTGTTATGAAGCAGGACTCTTTTGACCGTGCTGTAGAGGACTGGGCCCAACACGTAGAATGCACATGTTAAATTTTTAGGGCTAACAACAAAGTAACAGATAAAAAGTCATTCTTCTGACTGCTTGTGGACTGTTGGCATTTGCTCAACTTTCTCAGAGGCACCAAATATGCAAACCTTTCAGGAATTGGTGGACCTCGTGAGGTAATATTATGATCCTAAGCCACCTCTCATCTTCAGAAGATACCGGTTTTACTTGACAATGTGGGAGATGGGGGTAACTTGTTATGCGTTTTCTAACAAGGTGGAGACAACTAGTGAATAATTCAAGTCTACATCCCTTGGAGGACCAGGTGCAGATGATTAAATATGCCCCAACTCACACATCCACAGCCATTTCTAGCACTGGCAAGATTCTACAGGAAATTTATACCAAATAGTGCCTCCATCTTAGTTCCGCTATATCAACAGCTAAAAAAGGATCAAGCTTGGGAATGGTCCATCCATCAAGAATTTGTTTAAAAAAAAATAAAGCAACAGCTGTCATCGTTGAATGTCTGAGCACATTATGATCCTAGAAAAGAGTTAATGCCAATCTGTAATGTGTCTCCATACAGCATTGGGGCAGTATTAACATATAGATGTCCAAAAGGAGAGGAATGCACATTAACATATGCCTCTAGGACTTTGGCTAAAGCAAGTGTTTCCACATTGGAAAAGAAGGGTTAGTGGTAATATTTGGTGTGAAAAAAATCTGTCAGTACTTTTATGGGTGGCAATTTGTTGATTGTCATCGACCACAAGTGGCTACTTGGGCTACTAAGGAAAGGCAAAATGGTGCCATTGATAGAATTAGCCCATATCCACTGGTGGGCTTTATTATGGGCCGCCTACAACTATTGTTTCAAATACCCAGTGGGAGGGCGTGTGGCAATTGCAGTTGCCTTGAGTAGGCTATCTTTAGCAATCACCCATCCAATGGCATCACAAATAGAAGAGATGGTAATAGCAATGAATTTCTGGAGACACTTCTAATGATCACAAATAATATACATCTTTGGATTGAAAAGGACAAGTGCTGATAAACATTAAACAATTAACACTGATGGGGAAACAAAGAAATCATACTGCCTCAATTCCACTCTTATTGGAGTACGGGGTGGGGAACCATGCAAATACAGGAAAAATGTGCAAACTTGACAGTCACCCATGGCCAAAATTGAACCACAGTCCCTGGGCTGTGAGGCAACAGTGCTAATCACTGCACAACCATGTCACTCATTTTTTTTAACACTGCAGAACAAGGCTATTCAGCTCATTGAGTCTGCACTGAATCTGTAACAAAATTATCCAGGCGCTCTCTGTCCCTTATCCTTGTAACTTACACATTCAGCGTGGCTAATCCATCTAATCTACACATCTTGGGGCACAAAGGGACAATTGAGCATGTCCAATCTACCTAAAATGCACATCTTTAGGGTATGGGAGGAAACCGGAGCACCCGGAGGAAACATACACAGATACGGGGGGAAATGTACAAACTACACACAGTCATCTAAGGCTGAAATTGAATTTGGGTCCCTAGCACCGTGAGGCGGCAGTGCTAACCTCTGCGCCAAAGCTCATAATCTATTACACCACTTAATCCTTGAATCCACATTCTCTGACCTTATTTACGAGTATATTTAGCTCGTCAAACAACATGAATTTTAGAATCTTATTTTCTCAAGTGTCGTGATCTGTTGGTGATCATGAATGTTGTATAATGATTTTTGCAAGTACTCCCCTCCAGCCACTTGTGTCATTTGTGCACACAGTGTTGTACCTGTTGTAGAAAGTTGTACCTTAATCACAGCGTTTGTGATGAAGGTGCAACTCTGAATTCATACACACATTCTCAAAAGACAGGCAAGATCAACATAGTCCAAAGCAATGTTTGTCATGTTAAGACATAACGGTAGCTGAAGTGGGAGGAAGATATTAGTTAGTTGGACAGGTTAAATTAGGCTGTAACTCCAGTAACCCAGACTCTCAAGAATTCTGAAGGATCATAGAACATAGAACATAGAACATTACAGCACAGAACAGGCCCTTCGGCCTTCGATGTTGCGCCGACCAATATAAAAAGCAATGCCCCTCCAAACTAAACCATTCCCTTCTCTTCCATATACTTATCAACTAACCTCTTAAAACGCCACCAAACTTGGCGCATCTACAACTGCTGCAGGCAGGGCATTCCACTCCCGAACCACCCTTTGGGTAAAGAACCTACCTCTGATATCCGTCCTATAACTATCACCCCTTAATTTAAAGCTGTGTCCCCCTCGTGCTAGCTTTCTCCATCCTAGGAAAAAGGCTATCACTGTCCACCCTATCTAAACCTCTAATCATCTTATATGTTTCGATCAAGTCCCCTCTTAGCCTCCTCCTTTCTAACGAAAACAACCTCAAATCCCTCAGCCTCTCTTCATAAGACCTGCCCTCCATACCAGGCAACATCCTGGTAAACCTCCTCTGTCCCTCTCCAATGCCTCCACATCTTTCTTATAATGTGGGGACCAGAACTGCACACAATACTCCAAGTGCGGCCGCACTAGAGTTTTGTACAGTTGCAACATGACGTTGCGGCTCCGAAATTCAATCCCTCTACCAATAAAAGCCAAGACTCCATATGCCTTCCTAACAACCTTCTCGACCTGACTGCCTACTTTCAGGGATCTATGCACATACACACCAAGATCCCTCTGTTCATCTAGACTACTAAGAATCCTACCATTTGCCCTATACTCTACACATTTATTATTTCTGCCATAGTGCATTACCTCACACTTTTCCACATTAAACTCCATTTGCCACCTCTCGGCCCAGCTCTGCAACTTGTCCAAGTCCCTCTGCAAACTATAACACCCCTCTTCACTATCTACCACTCCACCGACTTTAGTGTCATCTGCAAATTTACTAATCCATCCTTCAATGCCCTCATCCAGATCATTTATAAAAATTACAAACAGCAGGGGCCCCAAAACAGACCCCTGAGGTACACCACTTGTCACCGAACTCCAAGATGAATATCTCCCATCAACCACCACCCTCTGTCTTCTATCTGCTAGCCAATTCCTAACCCAATTAGCTAAATCACCCTCTATCCCATACATCTGCATTTTCTGCAGAAGTCTTCCATGGGCCACCTTATCAAACGCCTTACTAAAGTCCATTAAGATCATTGTTGCAAGGTGTTACGTGTTAGGGCAGTTTCGCAACTGGGGCTCTAGTAATTCCAGCCTACTTTCTAGTGGTGTGCATGAGAGAGAACCACCCTATTATCTGAGATACCAGATGAAATCTGATGATTTCAATACTCTTATTGCTTGTCAAGAGATCAGACAAAATAAATTTATTTTTTAATCTGTTTGCCAAAATGGTTCCATCATCTCCATTCTTTTTTTTAATGAAAGATTGACTGCTTTAACTTTTCATGCCCAAGTTGATTTGCCTCTTCAACTGCCCTGGAACTGCTGTGTGGTTACCAACAGGTGCTGATCTTAAACTGGCTCTCAAAATACAAATCTCCTGCAAATTGAAGTTACTTTCCTCAACGATTAACATCTCATATATGGACCCAGCTCTGATCAATACAAAATAGGCATGATCCAGGGGCTGCTCCTGCCTGCTTTTTCCACATCTTTGATAACTTTCTGGGCTGACAATGATTATTTACTCCACAATTTCCTGAGTTTGATTGGCTACGACATGACACAGTGAAACTCCAGGATAATGCTTAGCCCATTAGTTCAAATGGACTACATTTTGTTCACTTGAAAGTAAATGGACTAAGGTATACAAAGCAAACAGTTGATTATAACTGGAGTGATGCAATTTACTCGCCTACTCTCAGTCAATCCAGACAAAGCATTTAAACTTAGAGACCTGTGATTAAGTAAAAACATGACTCTGTGTTTTACAAAGGTTTTATACAAGGTTGTTCAGAACAATTTGCTCCTTATTGCATTTTCTGAGCAAGTTGGAGAATGTTGGTGAGATGCATTTATTAGTTATATTTTTGATTTTGCAATTATTTCTAAAACTGATGGCAGTTGTGACTTTCTATTCTCTTGGAGGGCCATAAAACATTATTTGGTTTTCTAAGTGACGTTGAACGACTGGACTTTTTTTTAATGATTCATTATTTAGACTCCAAAATGAGGTAGTTGAGGCATAAGTGAGGAACCTTTAAGAGATTTCTTCGTCAACAAGGACGGTAAAATGCCCAAGTTACACAGACAGTTACCGTGAGGTAAAGATTTAATTTAACTTCATGGGCTGAATACTGTTTGTTTCTTTTTTACTGAATTAAATGGTGAAAATGTCATTGTTTTCAGGATTATTTAGTATGTAATGTGACAGGGAACAGTTTAGTTGGCATTGCTTGTATGGTTCTTTATTGGCTGTATCACTGGATCAATAATCCAGTAGCTGGGATATTTAAATTAAGCAAACTAAATCTGGAAAAAAAAATCAACAACTAGTAATGGTGACTATGAAATTATTGGAATAGAAAAAAACTCACCTGGTTCACTAATCTGTTTTAGGAAGAAATCTGCTATCTTTATCTGAGCTTGCTTGTTTATAACACCAGATCCACAGAAATATGGTTGATTCTGAAATGGCTGAGAAAGTCATTGGCAAGGTGTTGGCTCACCACCACCTTCTCAAGGATAAATATGCATTGACAATAAATGTTGGCCTTAGCAGCAACATACTCAACTTCTAACAGAAAAAGAAAGTTGAAATAAGGATGTAAGATCTATGATTTCTTCATGGAAATGTTAAATGTTGTGGTCACTTTTTTTTTAATTAAGGAAAGAGACAAGTGTCAATAGGATGGAGAACAAGGGATGTTTGTTATTTATAGGAAATGCATCCCTTTTAGTAGTATTTGTTCACACTGGCATTTATCTGACTAAAAATGTGAGTGTTTCATGAGAAATCCACAGTAAAATCTCTAGTTGCTGCATTAACGATTTGTAAAGAAGCTCTAGACTGGATAGAAACAAGAGTGGAAGTCTGTTCCTATGAGAAAGGAACATGCAATTCTTTTTGTTTATTTCCTATACCAACATATCAACCATCAATTTTTGTGCATGACAAGCAGCAATTACATCCAGATACCATTCCTACCATAATTTTTAAAAAAAATCATTCAAGGGATGAGGGCTAGACCAATATTTATTGCCCATCCTCAACTGCCTTGTGAAATTGGTGGTGAGCTGCTTTTTTTCAAGCACTGCAATCCATTGGTGTATGAATATCCCAAGAGTTGTTAGGGCAGCCCAGTCTTGACTAAATCCATAACTGGATCTTTCCAAGTTCAATAGATCCTTTCATAGGATGGTAACCCAGGGCCTTTCAGGGCACAGGTAAGAGAGCTCCAATTCTGATTGGGAAGTGTTTATGCTATAGCATTGCTTATTTTTCTTTGTGTTTATTCTAATGTCTCAAAATAGGTGAGGAGTATTGTAAACAATAATCTATTGTCAGAAATTGAAGTTTCTACAATTGTCTGTTCCTGTGTGGGTCTTTTGTTTCCATGGTTGACAGTACATTTTGTGGGTCTTGAAAACATGAAGAATTCTAATTGTAAATAAAACTTAGAACTAATATTCTTTTTTTCTCTAATTCCATTTAAGGAGGGATAAAAATAAAACAATAAAAATTTAGAATAAAAGACTTAGTTTGAAACTTCAATTCAGCAAAGCTTCATGTATTTATCAGGAGATTCTGTTTGATTATGCCAGAATTCCCCATGCGGTTCATACTTCACCACTGCTGTCAGTGAGAGCAGAGAATTCAGCACTCAGCCAAATCCACATTTACAGCTGCAGGACCGGAGAATCCTAGCTGCAGGTAAGATTAGAGAATCTAGCCCATATTTCAATAAATTAGCATATTAGCATATTC
Organism: Sphyrna mokarran; assembly: GCA_024679065.1. Classification (NCBI taxonomy): domain Eukaryota; kingdom Metazoa; phylum Chordata; class Chondrichthyes; order Carcharhiniformes; family Carcharhinidae; genus Sphyrna; species Sphyrna mokarran. The sequence continues at coordinate 101,813,679 of JAGIQG010000009.1, forward strand.
CTGCTGTCAGAGGAGAGTCATCAGGAATTATGGTCTGGCTAACTTCACACCTCACATTTCACACCTGCACTTTTTCCCTGTGTCTGCATGAGTTTCCTCCCATAGTCCAAAACGTGCTAGTTAAGGGCATTGGCCATGCTAAATTCTCCTTCAGTGCACCCAACATGCGCCGGAGTGTGACAATTAGAGGATTTTCACAGTAACTTCATTGCAGTGTTAATGTAAGCTTACTTGTGAGCTAATAGATAAACTTTAAATTTAAAAAAAACTCAATCTGTTTTTGTTCATTTTCAGCAGTATGGATTACTTTTTGCAATAACAGAATTGATCTGGTCAAAAAAATTTAACGTCCAGAATGGTGTGAAAATGGAAGAGTTTTGGATTTTTTTGGGGGGTGTCAAATCTGTGATCTTTTCCATTTGGGCCAACGAAAAACAGAAACTGATTCTCATCTGCAGAGGGAGGTCCCTAAGTCGCTTCTGGATCATTCTATGGTGTACACGATACATCTGTTAATGTACATTGGATGTAGGCAAGAACATCTGAGACCGCTGGAGGTGAGAATTCAATTGGCCCTATGCTTGATGTTGGGCTTCTGCGATTAATTCTCCCTCGGCTGCTGGAACTGCAGCACCAGAGCCAGGCAATGCAGAAGAGGGTTCAGACACAGCAACTGTAAAACTGTTGAGAGAAATCTCAGATCTTTCATGTGAAGCAACTATTCCTGGTATTGTGTTGTACCAGGCTAACACTGAAAGTTTGGCATCTGTAGTAGAAAGCTTGGGCAGGAAGCCATCACCATGAGTGTCAGAGTCCAAGCCATGCCCGGGTCCCAGAGGACAATGACTAAGTTTCAGAGGGTCATGGCGGAGTACCAGAGAGCAATGACTGAGTTCCAGACAATCATGGTGGAGTACCAGATAGCCACGGCTGAGACGTTGAGTAGCCTAATTGAGATTCTGCAGCACATGGCCTAGAGACTCAATAGGTTGCAAAGACAGTGGGACAGTGCTGAGACACAGTGGGCTATAGCCACAGCCCTTCAGAGCATGGTCCACTCATAGTGGGACATATAGAGACATACGAAGCTTAGCACTGATTCAGAGGATGCTGGCTGCAATTTATGACAGGTGGCCCCAGACTCATAGGGCTCACAGCAGGGGTAACCTATGATGGCATGAACACAAGTGGGTGTCCAGGATTGGCAAGGCTAGGTGATGCCAGAACATCAGGAGATCAATCCCGGCCTTCCACCTGCGAGATTGCACTTTTGCTATGTCTTTTGACTACCCTGTCCTAACTCCAGTACACCTCAAGGGCAGTAGGATGAGCAAGATATGCATATGTTGGTGACAACAGGAAGCTGACTGAGGCCCTCCAGATCCGGTCCTCTGGGGATTCCCAACAGGGGCATTACGGACCACGCAACACAAAATGCAGCTGATCACTTCCACCACTGACATATATTCTAGGGACATGCCTAAATGTTGTGGTAGATCACATAAACTTAGAGAGTTGTAGGTCATCAAGAAAGCACAGGTGAAGGTTGAGGGAATAAAGCACAGTTAGTTATCATGAGAACACGTTCAGAATGAGCTCTTATATATTGAACACTTAATGAGAAAAATAAATGTATTTACACCCCACACCTCTGACTAACATCTCTGATTATCCGCCAGCAGGGATGACAGTACGTTGACTTTAGCGGAGGGGCTCTGAACATAGTTGTGCATGGAGGAGGACCCTCAGCACACCACCATTGCGATCCCCAAATAAGAACAAAGAACAAAGAGAATTATAACACAGGAACAGGCCTTTCAGCCTCCAAGCCTGCACGGCCATACTGTCCAAATAAACTAAAACCCCTACACTTCCGAGGATCATATCTCTGTATTCCCATCCTATTCCTATATTTGTCTACAAGTCCCTTAAAAGTTACTACCATATCTGCTTCCACTACCTCTCCCCAACAACAAGTTCCAGGCACCCACTACTCTCTGTGTAAAAAATCTGCTTTGTACATCTCCTTTTAACATTGTCCCTCGCACCTTAAACCTGTGCCCCCTAATAATTGACCCTTCCACCCTGGGGAAAAACTTCTGACTGTCCACTCTGTCCATGCCTCTCATAATCTTGCAGAATTCTATCAGGTCACCCCTTAACTTCCTATGTTCAAATGAGAACAAACCAAATTTTTCCAATCTCTTCTCATAGCTAATGCCCTCCATACCAGGCAACATCCTGGCAAATCTTTTCTGTACCCTCTTCAAAGCCTCCACATTTTTCTGGTAATGTGGCAACCAGAATTGAATAATATATTGCAAGTGTGGCCTAACTAAGGTTCTATAAAGCTGCAAATGAGTTGCTCCAGCCGATGAAGACAAGCATGCCCTATGCCTTCTCGGCTACCTCCTCTCCCTGCAGTGCCACTTCCAGTGACCTGTGCACCTGTACACACCGATCCCTCTGCTTAACAATACTCAAACTAGGCACATGTTAGCTTACCTATCACTGCACTTATAATTGTAGCACTGAAAATCATCCCTGACAGTTCCAGATACCATGCAGGGCCACTCAGTCACTGAAGCTGCCATGGCATCCCCAGAACCAAGCAGCCACCGGATACCATCTTCCCTCCACTAGTCCCGAGTGCCTACAGTGGCAGCACATTCTCCTTCATCCACCCAGATGTGGGCCCAGGTGCCATGGCGTATGCAGAGCTCAGGGAGAAGTAATGCTTGTTTGCAGCAGGGCACCATCACATTGCGCTGCATAGCAAGTCATCATTATTCTCCTGCCTACAATAGTGATTTGCTAACACAGCCTATCCATGCTAATCTGTTTATCCTGCTGTTCTTGAGATAGACCAGCCTACCCAGATCCATCACCCTGGTGTTATCGTGGTGCAGGAGATTTCTGAGGATTATGGTGGGATGGGGGGAGGTGGATGGTTTCCACCCACTGCAACATATGGCCCTTTCGTGTATATCTGATACCGATTAGGGCCTCTCTCACTGCTGTGTCATACTGGACCCTTGGCTTCCCCCTATCTTTCATAGCCTGGATAATCATCATCATCCTCTTCCTCCTCCATCACATCCTTCAGGGCCACCTTCTCCCTAGCAATGTCTGGCTGGACACCCTCCATCTTTTCCTTGTTCAAAACGTCTCTGTGCTGCAGTGCCTGTTTGTGCAGTGTATAGCAGGCTACCACTATGAGGGGCACTCTCACAAGATTATGACACAGGGCCCACCAGAGCGGTGCAGGTACTGGAACTGCATCCTCAGCAGCCTCAAACATCGCTCAGTGATTGATTGAGTTGACAGCATGAGCCTCAGAGTAACGGGTGTCTATCCCCAGTCATTGCTTTCCACACTGGCGTCACCAGCAAAGTTGTTAGTGGGTATCCCATGTCCCCCATGAGCCATCCCTGTAGCTTGGGCCATTCCTTGAAGACCTTAGGGAAACTGTCATATATGCTGCCATAGCATTGGGAACACGCTGACTTAATGTGCATATAGTGGTCACTCACCAGCTACACACTGATTGAGTGGAACCCTTTTCTGTTGATGAACCACTGAGAGCTCTGGTCAGGGGACCTCAGGGTGACGTATGTGCAGTCAATGACCCCGTGCACATTGGACATATGAGTAAGTCCTGCAGCTAGACTTCCTGTTGGGCATGGCCAGGGTCAAAGGTGATGTACTGCCCAGCATTGGAATGACAGGACCTCCATCACCTCACTCACACACTTGTGGACAGAGGATTTTGAGATTCCATAAATGCACCGCTAGCGGCCTAGAAGGATGTGGTGGAATAAAAATTGAGGGCCACTGTGATCTTTACTGCCAATAGGAGTGGGTGTCCCCCTCTGCCCCAAGGTGCCATGTTCTGCAGCAAATGGTACAGGTGCTGCACTGTCTCCTTGCAGGGCCAGAGCCTACCATACCTTGTGTGGTCTGACAGCTATTCAAATGTGAGGAACTACTAGGTTTTTCTGGATCCTCACTTTTCAGCCTCCTTCCACCCCTCCCCCCGCCCCGCACCCACCCTCACCTTACCATCTCTGGCTGACTAGCAGCTGGCTCCTGCCTCCAGTGACCATCTCCCTTTCCTCCTGCTGCAGTCTGTCACCTGGGATGCTTCGCTGTGCTCACAACTTCTCCTCCTTCTCAGCAGCACCAGCAGATATAAGAATCCCAGCCACATTGATTGGCTTCATATAGTATCTCATTGTCAAATCTGAAAAGGGAGGATGTGGGCTTGGTTGGAGGAAAGCATGCACCAGCACAACATGCATATATTGATTAAGTGGAACCCCTTTCTGATGAAGAACTGCTGAGCTCTGGTCAGGGGATCTCAGGGATATATTAAGAGGGATAGTAGGGTCTCTATCCACCCACACACCCCCATCAATCTCTTCACATTTCCCCCACAACTCATCCCATCTCCCACACCCTCACAACCCCACATCTGCCTGATACCCCATCCCTATCCTCCAATCCCACTCAGCCTCAGCATGACTGGTGCCAGACATGCTGTCTCACTGTACTCAAGGGAAGCAGCGCAGCCACAATGCTGTTGCTTCCCCAAACTCCCCGTGCATCCACCTCGCACCACCTTCCCCTCTCCCTCTTACTCCCCCTCTCCCCCTTGCATCCACATGAACTCAGCCCCAACAAACAGCACTCTCCCCCCACCCCACTTCACAATTGCAGATGGAGCCCAGTGGCACCTCCCTCCTAACTCACTCTCATGGCTGTTGCACCTGCAGTAGACTTTTATAAAGCAGCCGTTTTATTCAGTGCTTGCAGCTACCACGAATTGTTACATTAATTGAGATGGAACAATTGTGAGTGAACTGACATAATTATATTGAGACACAAACAAAAATATGCTAATTGACATTTCACTCATTTTGACTGAGTTTTATTTTCGAAAAGATAGGAATGGACGTGAAAATGGGTGCATTCCTACTTGTCCAGTCAGTCACAGAAGCTACCATGGTATCCCCAGAATCAAGCAGCCAAGGTTGCAAAACAATTGTTTGAACAAAAATATGGGAACATAAGGTTTGAATGTCCAATTGTTTTAATTATAAAAATGCACTGTCACAAATTTCATTAGTGAATACAAATGGCATTTTTAGAAAGTATAATATAACAGCATCATAACTGTGGCTAGCTCCCAAAATGTCCCTTCCTAGAAGACTCTCTCACCATCAGGTGATTCGACACACTGCGTCCTGATTGGTGAACTAGGCTATGTAACCCTTACTCTGCTGTATTGCCCTTAAAGGAAATTCACCACATAATGCACAAGAATAAACTTGAACTTCTTGCGCATGGATATCAAAGATGCTGCAGCAATATTGGAGGTTTTCTTCTCACTATCCCGGCCTTGAGCCCTCAAGCCACAGTTAAAATAAAATATATTATCCAGTCATCATCTCATCAGCATTTCTGAGACGTTGCTGTGCACTAACCAGCTGCTGTGTTCCCTACACACCTTTAAGTGTTAAGTTTTGGAATATCCTGATATCATGAAAGGCACTGCATCGTTGCAAGTTCTCTCTTCTGTTTCTCTTCATTAGTCAGAACATTTAATCACCGTTTTCTGCATTTTCAGAGGTGATGTTAAATAATATTTTAATTTTTCTCACCATCTGATGAACTAATCAGTCTTATTGGTATACATGAGTACACCTCTTTGTTTATTCATTGTTACCAGGAGGGCCTTGAGGCAGACTTGTGACCAGATGCCAATTCTGTCATAAGGAAATTGAACTGAAATATTACTCAGTTGATTGCTCACCAAATTGTATGAAAGAGGCTGAATATTTTCTGTGGATTCCATTTATTTTATTTAAGATGCATTTGTTGATTTGAATAAATTTACAGTTATTTTGGCAAAAGATGGAGTGAACATTTAAAAAATTGAATGAACATTTGTGGAATTAAACTAAGTTTTTTTTTGATGAAAGCAGGGCATAGTTCTGGCTTTTTAAACTACTATTTGTTTTCTATTCAATCTCACTGTATAGGTATCTCTGAAAATTTTGGTATTTTTTTCTGATCCCTGATTAACCTTGAGAAGGTTTGCTGGTCTTCCTTTTTGAACCTCTGTGTAGAGATGTCACTGCCACAGAGTTTCCACCTGAGATGTTGCTGTATTTTCACTCTATGATGATAAAAGAATGGCAACATATGTTCAAGTTTTGACAATATATGGCTTAAATGGGCAGTTGAAAATGATGATGTTCCCTTTAACTCTATATGTAGAGGTTGCCTCTTTCAGAGAAACCATGGCAAGCTGCAGATAGTGCACATTGCAGCCATGTTTATGGAAAGTGTCAATGCTGATGAATAGTGCTGAGCAGTTGATTCAGTTAAGTTCTGTCACTTAGTCTATAAAAAGCAAGCTTCTCTGTACATCTGTCTTAGTTACTTTGGTTACTGTCTAGTTTGTGTATAGGACAGGAAATCCACTTGCTTTTGTGGTTAATCTGTAGCCTCGCTCTTATATCAGCTACTTAAATAGTGGAAAAAAAACATAGTTGCTTGTGGAATATTTTTCATCTGATAAAATTGCTTCTGTAGAATGTTGTAAAGCAAAGTTTTAAATTGGGTTACATGAGGCAAAAATGTGCAGATGAAGACAACTTCATCAAAAAGTTATATTTGAAGGATTAATGATTAGAGGAAATGGAATTAGAGAAATGGAAATGTTTTAGAGTGATTTCCAACAAAGGTTATAATTTGGTATACAATAAATGGGGAATCAAGGTGGGCTGGACTGGAAAATTTGGAGCCAAAAGCGATAGACTTTGAGTGGGAATTTCCAATCCTCCTACTGGTGAGACACAAAATCCTATCCACAGTTAGACTTTGTTAGCAAGGAACTTTTCAAGAGGTTTTAATAGTAAATTTACAACATATAAAAGAAAGTTGGAACATGAAATAAGGGAGAGGCGAGATCAAACTTTAGGGAAGACTCCTCAAACCTGTTCTACCATTTAATATGATCATGACAAACCTTTTGACTTCAACTCCACTTTCCTATCCACTCCCCTATTCCCTTAATTTCCTGAGAGAGCAAATATCTATCAATCTTCATCTCAAATAAAAACAATGATGAAGCAACCGTAAAGCTTTCGAGGAGAAAATTCTAAAGATTCACAATACTTTAAGTGAGTAGATTTCTCTTCATCACAGTCCTAAATGATAGTATGAGGACAAGAGGACAGTTTAGGTATTTTAGATTTCCCGTCAGGGAGAAAGAACCTCTCACTGTCAACCTTGTTGAACCACTTCTTAATCTTGTGTATCTTCAAAACACCAGAGTGTCTGTTTGAGGTAACTTGCACTGAGAAGGGAGGGTGCATGGGTCCCTGAGATTCACTCCCATGATCTTGTTGCTGAACAAATTCTAGCTTTTACCCTGCCCGCCCTCTATTCTGCAAACACCCCACACTGCAATACACTCTCCACATTCCCATCAAACACCCCACACTGCAATACACCCTTCACATTCCCATCCAATATTCACAGTGGCCTGAAACAATACCAGACCTCAGATGGCTGCTTTGCTGGCAGTAGCCATTGCCTTACCAGTGGTCCTGCTGTTCAGCTGTGGGCAGGCAGGACTTACACTTCCACATAATTTTGTTCCACAGAAAGACCCAGCGCAAAACTTTTAAAGGCCATTGTGGCTTATGATATAGCAGCATTCCCTAAGGGTCAAGGTGGGGCTCTCATCAGCTTTCAGATGGGTGGCCAAGAGCCCAGTCACCTCTACAAATTTTCAGCCTATTACTTTAGCCCTCCTCCTCAACATCCATCAAACAATCCCTTCTTTCGAAATGTCTCCCTTTGAATGCAGTAGCAAAACCTGTCAAATCCTGCTTCTACTGAAGAGTTATGCTTGATTGCATCTGTCATACAGACAGCATCTCCAGAACTTGGAGATGAAAAAAAAGAGTAGGATCAAACAGATCCAGAAACATAGATGAACATATGAATTAGGAGCAGAGTAGGCAATCTAACCCCTCAAACCTGCTGCACTAAATCATACAATCATGCTAATCCCATCTTAGCCTCATCGACACCTTCCTACTCATAATCCTTCATCTTGCTACTAATTAAAAGCCTATCTATCTCCTCCTCAAGCTTGCATCACAAGAGAACAGATGCTTAATGATTCCATATGGCAGCAACTTCTTGAGGTACCTGACAGCAGCTTTTTTTTGACATAGTTTTCAGCTCCACATATCAAATACATTGTTGTGACATGAACTCTACTATGAGAACTAATACTGAATATTTTTATCGGCTCTAACTCCCTGGTTGTCTAAGCTCGCAAATGTTATACCACCATTGGCCTTGAATACAATCACCACATCAGCATAGACGTGCCAATTCAGAGTGAATTTAATCCTGATAAATGAAAGGTGATGCATTTTAGGAGAAAGAATGTAGGGGGAGATATATGATAAAGGGTAGACCTATTAAGAGTATAGAAATGAAAGAGGGACCTGGGGAAGCAGATGTGCAAGTCTTTGAAGGTGGCAGAACAGGTGGAGAAGTTGTGAAGAAAGCATATGGTATGCTAGCCTTTATAGGAGGGGGTATAGAGTACAAGAGCTGGCCTTTAATGTTGCAGTTGTATAAAACGCTGGTTAGACCTCATTTGGAATATTGTGTCCAGTTCTAGTCACCTTACTACTGGAAAGACATGGAGACCCTGGAGAAAGTGCAGAGGATGTTTACCAGGATGCTGCCTGGTATGGAAAGTCTGGTTACGAGGAGAGGTTAGGAGAGGTTAAATTGGGGCTGTTTTCTTTAGAAAGACATGGACTGAGAGGAGATCTAATAGAGGTGTAAAAGATTATGAAGGGTATAGATAGAGTAAACTGTGTTAACTTTTTCCTAGGTTAGAATCAAATATCACGAGGGGTCACGGGCTTAGAGTGAGGGGGTGAGGTATAATTTGGATGCTGGAGGGAGTTTTTTCACACAGTGGGTTATTGGGGTATGGAATGCACTGCCAAGTATTATGGTGGAGACAGGCATGCTGGAGTTATTCAAGAGATACTTAGATGGGCACATGAGCAGAATAGGGATGAGGGATATAGAAGACCGATTTAAAATAGGGATCATGAGCCTTGGGACGTCTATGGGAATTGCATAAGTTGTACATGACATTGATGTATTTCTCTTTTATCCTTCAGGTACTTCGTCCAACTTATTGTCCAACAAGGGGCACACACGTGATGGGTCTTGAGAGGGCTGCTCTTGGATTTTTCAAGAATAGCCTAGTTCTTCACGTCATTAGTGTACGCTTGAACTCAACCAGTTAATGGGCAACACGACAGCTCAACGACTATCACTGCGCTATGCAGATACATGGATTTGGGCCTGTGCCTGTGGGAGTTGTGCATTCTCCCCATGCTTGCGTGGGTTTTCTCCGGGTGCTCCGGTTTCCTCCCACACCTCAAAGATGTGCTCTTAGGCTGATTGGCAAAGTAAATTCTCCCTAAACTGTCTTACTCATTTGGTCCTAATGCAGATTTCTATGAATATAGACAGGAATCATGGGTGGAAGAGGGAACGTTGAGGTGGCAGTGCATGCCTGTTGGTCCGAAGGGCCTGTTTCCCATGCTGTGTTGTTCTTTGTTCTTTGAATTGACCAATTTATCTCACATCCCGAGATTTGCACTGTCTTATCACCTCTCAGTTTCTATTTGGAAGAGTTGTAACAAAGTAAAGGCATTTGCTATAGAGTATCCAATGACACTGAAGGATTAGTGTTGAAGTTGGAATAGTGTATGAATTAAAAATAACTTATTTTTATGCAAGCCATTTAATGTAGTTAAATATCTAACAACAGCATTATTAAACTCAGTTTGAGAGCAGATCATACAAGGAGATAATTGAGACAGATGAACAGTAGTTTGGTTGAAGAAGACCAGTTTTCAAGCAGTGTTTGATAGGAGCAGAGTGTATTATCAAGTGGAGTGATCTGAGCTGACTACATTTGCCAATTTGACTAATCCAGTTTATTTGCACATTAAAATCACCTGTGATTTTTGCTATACCATTCTTATAAACTCCAAATATATCCTCATTTACACTGTGCTCTACAGTGGAACTACTGTTTGGAAACTAAGATGTTACTCTCACAAAAGACTTATTTCCCTTTCCATTTCTTATTTCTGCCCAGATTAATTTTAAGCCTTCATCTCCTGCTCCTATATCATTTCTCACTACAGGGATCATTACTCTGTATCTAACCTATGCCGCATTTTCCTGGGAGTTTCAATGAAACAGTGTAGACATTTAATTCATCTTTTTGCACTTGTCCAAGGAATGTTTGATGGGACAATGTATCAAAGAATCTCAGAATTGTTATGACATGGTGACAACCGTGGTTAGCACTGCCGCCTCCTAGCACCAAGGACCTGTGTTCAAATCTGGTCTAGGGTGATGAACTATGTGGATTGCATGGGTTTTCTCCAGGTGCTTCAGTTTCCTCTCACATTCCAAAACTGTGCAGGTTAAGTGCATTGGCCTTAAGTTGCTCTTTAGTGTCAGAGGGATTAGCAAGGTAAATAGATGGGGTTATGGGGATAGGGTATGAGTAGGATAGTTGTTGGTGCGAGTCTGATGGGCAGAAATGGTCTCTTTGTGTATTAAGTGGATTCTATAGATCCGTACAGTATAGGAGGAGGCCATTCTATGATTCTATAGTGCAGAAGAAGATCATTGGTTAATTGTGTCTGCACTGCCTCTCTAAATGTGTATTATGATTTAGTGAGTTTCCTGACTTTTCCTTGTATCTCTGTATATTATTTCTATTCAAGTAATCATCTAATGACCCAATTGAACTTTCCTCCATTACACTTCCAGGCAATACATTCCAGACATAAACCACTCGTTGTGTGAAAATGCTTTTCTTCACATCGCATTTTGTTTTGCAAATGGCCTTTAACTTGTGCAGTCTCATTCTTGATCCTTCTACAAGGAGAAATAGTTTCTGTCTATCCACTCTGTCTAGCTCCCTCATGATCTCCTTACCTTCTTCACTTCAAGGAGAACAGCCCCAATCTCCTCATAAACTTAAGCTTGTCATCACTGGAACAATTCTTGTAGCCTCTTCAGCATTGCCTCCAATGAGTTCACATCCTTCCTATTTTGAGGCACCCAGAATTGTAGACAATACTTAAACTGAGGTCTAACTCATGCCTTCTATAAATTCAGCATTACTTCATTGTCCTTGTACTCTGTGCCCCTATTAATAAAGTCTAGAATAATATGTATGTTATTAATTATTTTCCCACTTGCAATTATCCATGCTTATTCATCCAGGTGCCTCTCGTACTGCACTCCCATTTAGAATTTTATTTCTTATTTTATATTGTCTCACCATATTTTTCTTACCAAAATACATCATTTCAAACTTCTAGAGGTGTCATGTTTCTGTATCTAACCAATGCTTTACCTAAAACGAAACATAGAAAATAGGAGCAGGAGTTTAAGTTCCTCTGTCATTCATTATCATGGCTGATTATCAGTAACATATTCCTGCTTTCCCTCATATCCATTAGTCTCTTTAGCTCCAAGAGCTATGCCTAATTCCTTTAATATATTGGTCTCAACTGCTTTCTGTGGGAGAGAAGTCCACAGGCGCAACACTCTCTGGTGGAGACATTTTTTCTCATCTCAGGCTTTTGTGATTCAGGATGCCCAGATCCTTTTATACCTCAAAGCTTTGCAATCTCTCACCATTGAGAGAATGAGTGTCTTTTTGGACAATGAACAATTCCACATTTTTTGCACTCACTTAACCTATGTCCATTTGTAACCTCCTTACATTATCTTCACAATTTACCTTCATATATGTCTTTGTGCTGTTGCCAATTTTAGCAATTATACCTTCAGACCCTTCATTGAAATCATTTATATAAATTGTCAGAAATGGAGACCCCAACACTGATGTGGCAAACATCCGGTCAACTAGAAAAAGACTCATTTATGTCAACTCTCTAATTTTTGTTCGGAAGCTTGTTAGCACAAGTGGATGAAACGACCACTACGGTCCCAGGGTATAGTTCAACAATGGCACAGCTTTATTTTCTTTTACTATATAGTAGCAAATCCATTATCCTATTATATTATTCCTACATAATAATATATATTATTCCTAATATGGAAAACTCTCACTATAGGGACAATTTGTTTCCCAATCAACCTAAGAGCGAATTTTTGGGTTGTGGGAGGAAACCGGAGCGCCCGGAGAAAACCCACGCAACCACGGGGAGAACGCGCAAACTCCCGCAGACACCGGCCCAATTCCAAGTGTCTGCACAGCTACAGCGAGAGTCACTGAGCTGTCATGGTGCCCTTCAGATGGTCCAGATAAAGCACTCATTTACGACATGAAGCACCAGGCAACCCATGAATCAACATACAAGAGCTGTCCTCGCACCACCTGCCGAATGCATGCTCCTTGTTGGTCAAGTATGGACTGAATTACCTGTGGAAAAAAAAGCCATAGTTAAACAGTCCTACTATATCCCTCTATCTGCATACCGCTCATGTGGCTGTCCAAGAGACCCTTAAACAGCCCCAGCGTGCCTGCTCCCACCACTTACTCGGCAGTGCATTCCACACCCCCACTACCCTTTGTGTGAAAAACTGCCCTCTAATATTCGTCCTATACATAGCCCCCCCTCACCCTATGGCCATGACCCCTCGTCCTATCCATTTCTAAAGGTGGAAAAAGTTTACCTCCATTTACTCTATCTATACCCCTTATAATCTTATACACATCTATGAGATCCCCTCTAAGCCGACGTCTTTCAAGGGAAAACAACCCCAGTCTATCTAATCGTTCCTCATAAGACAGTCCTTCCATACCAGGCAGCATCCTGGTAAACCTCCTCTGCACTCTCTTCAAGGACTCCACATCCTTCCGATAGTATGGCGACCAGAACTGGACGCAGTATTCCAAGTGAGGCCTAACCAACGTTCTATACAATTGCAACATCAAACTCCTACTCTTGTATTCTATACCCCTTTCTATGAAAGCTAACATACTATACGCTTTCTTTATCACCTTCTCCACCTGTGAAGACACCTTCAGAGACTTGTGAACCTGCACCCCCAAGTCTCTCTGTGTCTCTATACTCCGAATAGTTTTACCTTTTATCCTATAACTCTTTTCTACATTTTTCCGGCCAAAATGCATCACCTCGCATTTATCCGGATTAAATTCCATTTGCCATCTATCTGCCCAGTCTACCAACCTAGGTCCTGTTGTATTGCCTGGCACTGCTCCTCTGTACCCGCCAATCCAAGCATCTTAGTGTCATCAGCAAATTTGCTGATCTCACCACCTACCCCAACTTCCCAGTCGTTTATGTAGACCACAAATAGAAGAGGACCTAGTACTGAGCCTTGTGGCACTCCACTAGTGACAGGCTTCCAGTCGGAAAAAGAGCCTTCCACTACTACCCCCTGTCTCCTCCTCCCGAGCCAGTTCTCGACCCATCTACATACCCGACCCTGTATCCCATGCGCCTTCCCCTTCTCTATCAGTCTACCATGAGGAACCTTGTCAAACGCCTTACTGAAATCCATGTAGACGACATCAACAGCCTGTCCTTCATCAACTGTTTTTGTCACTTCTTCAAAAAATTCCACTAGATTTGTAAGACAAGACTTCCCCTTGACGAAGCCATGCTGCATATCCCTGATCAGATCGCAGCGCTTCAGATGCTCATACATCCTGTCCCTGAGGATCCTCTCCATTAGCTTACCTATAACTGAAGTCAATGGTTGATGGTTGATGGAGGCTGGGGCGTGTGAGGCTCCCATTGCCATTATGCAGTTGGGATAGCAGTCAGAGGGAAAGAAGAGGCTGATCGGGACAGAGGGGGTAGAGAAAGTGGTGGATCAGGACTACTGGGTGTGAGGTTAATTGGGGAGTTCGGGACAGGCCCAAAGAGGTCAATGAGTGGGATTGGCAAGGCTAGAGATGGGGTTGTTGCAGGGTTGTCCTGCCATTGAGCTAGCCAGCATTCAGGAAGTAGACAGTGTGGGGCTACTATGCGTGCATCAATTTCCACTATGAAAGATGAACACACATGCAGTGGCTCACTTAATGGTATGCTATCGGCCTCTCCAGCAGCAGTAGGCCTTGCCACAGATTTTCAAATGAAATTCCCTGAAGGACACTGCAGTGCTGAGTGTGGGAATTACTCAATTTTTTAATGCATGTTTGGCACTTAAAAATTTTTTGGGGGAATCTCAGCCAGTGCATTCACCAGCGATTGTCCTAACTCCAGTAAGATTACTACTATGTTCCTGTCCCCCTTAGTTCGAGGGACCATATGTTCAGTACTCATGCCCTGTTCACTGTTTTATTTTACTTAGAACTTGATGAGAATGTAGAACTCACTGCCACAGGGAATGCTTAATAGAACATAGAACATTACAGCACAGAACAGGCCCTTCGGCCTTCGATGTTGCGCTGAACAATTAGGAACAAGCAGTGACCCTCTAACCTAAACCATTCCCCTTTCATCCATAAACTTATCTACTAACCTCTTAAACGCCACCAAACTTGGCGCATCTACAACTGCAGCAGGCAAGGCATTCCATACCCTTACCACCCTCTGGGTAAAGAACCTACCTCTGACATCCGTCCTATAACTACCACCCCTTAATTTAAAGCTGTGTCCCCTCGTGCTAGCTTTCTCCATCCTAGGAAAAAGGCTATCACTGTCCACCCTATCTAAACCTCTAATCATCTTATATGCTTCAATAAGATCCCCTCTTAGCCGCCTCCTTTCTAACGAAAACAACCTCAAATCCTTCAACCTCTCTTCATAGGACCTGCCCTCCATACCAGGCAACATCCTGGTAAACCTCCTCTGTACCCTCTCCAATGCCTCCACATCTTTCTTATAATGTGGGGACCAGAACTGCACACAATACTCCAAGTGCGGCCGCACTAGAGTTTTGTACAGTTGCAACATGACGTTGCGGCTCCGAAATTCAATCCCCCTACCAATAAAAGCTAAGACTCCGTATGCCTTCTTAACAATCTTATCGACTTGATTGCCAACTTTCAGGGATCTTTGCACACATACACCAAGATCCCTCTGTTCATCAACACTATTAAGGGTCCTACCATTAGTCCTACACTCTACACATTTGTTATTCCTGCCAAGGTGAACAGCAGAATTATATTTAAAGGAAACGTAAGAACATGAGGAATAGGAATTGGAGTAAACCATTTGCCCCATCATGTCTGCTCTGTAATTCATTACGATATGATTATGGCTTTAAAACCATGTTCCTGCCCTATCTCCACATCCCTGTTTCCCTCGGCAATCAAAAATCGAACTAACTCACTTCTGAATATATTAAATAATCCTGTCTCCGCTGTTAGAATCCATAGAATTCCTATAGTGCAGAAGTAGGCCATTCAGACCCATTGAGCCTGCACTGACAACAATCCCACCCAAGCCCTATCCCCATAACCCCATGTATTTACCCTGCTCATTTCCTGCTGCTAAGGGACAATTTAGCCAATAACTTGCATGTCTTTGGTGCGTGGAAGGAAACCACAGCACCTGGAAGAAACCCACACAGACACAGGAAGAATATGCAAACTCCACACAAATAGTGATTGAAGCTGGAATTGAATCCAGGTCCCCAGAGCTGTGAGGTGGCAGTGTTAATCACTGTGTTCACCTCTGTTCACTAATTATCTTCTGAGAGATGAAACTCCTCCTTATTTGAGTGTGTGGCATCATGGAGCAATAATAAAACCGAAGACATTGGAAGATGGCAAAACTTTCCTTTAGATGGAGCCATAACCATCACAAAATAAGATGATTGTTTTTATTTGTGCCAGGCATCTCATTACCAGAGCATGACTACAAGAGTCCCTCATGGTAGAATTTTACAGGCAACTTGTACTTGGTAGGCAGAACTGGAAGCAGCTATGATTTCTGAAACCCACCACAGCCACACCCCCACCCCTCCCCCTCCCACCACCACACCCCTCCTCCCCCCCCAACAAAAAACCCCCCCCTCCTCCCCCCCACCAACCCCTCCTCCTCCCCCCCTCACCACACACCCTCCTCTCCCCTCCTCCTCCCCCACCACAACCCCTCCTCCCCCCCACCACCACACCCCCCCACCCCTCCCCCTCCCACCACCACACCCCCCACCCCTCCCCCTCCCACCACCACACCCTCCTCCCCCCCAACCACACCCTCCTCTCCCCCCCCACCACACCCTCCTTCCTCCCCCCTCCTCCTTCCTCCCACCACACCCCTCCTCCCCCCCCACCACCACACCCCTCCCTCTCCACACCCATCCCCCCCACCACCACCCCCTCCCTTTCCCCCAACCCCCCCAGCACCACCCCTCCCTTCCCCCCAACCCCCCCACCCACCACCCCCTCCCTCCCCAACCCACCCCCTCCCTCCCCCCCACCACCACCCCCTCCCTCTCCCCCCAACCCCCCACCCTCCCCACCACCACCTCCTCCACCACCCCTCCTCCCCATCACCACCCCCTCCCTCTCCTCCCCCACCACCACCGCCACACACCTCCAACCCACATACTACAGATCAATTCAGATCTGCAACTGGATCTTAGATTTCCCAATCCACTGGCCACAATCGCAGGATAGGTAACAAAACCTCATTCACAATTATCCTCAACACAAGTGCCCCACAAGATCTTGTCCTCAGCTCCTTACTATACTCCTTATACACCCATGACTGCATGGGCAAATTCCATTCCATCTCCATTTTCAGATTCGCTGATGACACCACTGTAGTGGGCCAGTTTTCAAACAATGACGAGATAGAGAATTGTGAAATGATGCGATGACAATAATCTCTTCCTCACTGTCAGTAAAATGGAGGAAATGGTTATCAACTTCAGGAAACTTAATCAAAGACTTGCCCCTATTTACAACAATGGTGATGAAATGGCCAAGAACTTCAAGTTTCTAGGTGTTCAGATCACCAACAATCTGTTTCTCTCTCTCCATACTGACCCTATAGTCACGAAAATTCACCTACATGTCCAGGTTCTCAAGAGGCTAAGGAAATTCAGCATGCCTGCTACAACACTCACCAATTTTTATAGATGCACCATAGAATGCATTCTTTCTAGATGTATCACAACTTGGTATGGTCCCTGCTCTGACCAAGACCATAAGAAACTATGAAGAGTTGTGAACATAACACAGACCATCATGCAAATGAGCTTCCCATTCATTGGCTCTGTTCACTATATTTCAATACTTGTGACAATAATAAATGAAACCAAATCAGAATTGCTTAGGTGGAACATTGGGGGTGGGGAACACATACATAGTGGGTGCCATGACCCACTGCAATGTCCAAAGGTGACATGCATAATTCACAAATACAATATGACCTGCAAAATGGCTAACACTGGTAATCACAACAGTGGGAGAGGAGTTTGATAGCCTGCAAGAGAATGTTAACATCCTGAGAACGCCACACTGTGCTGAACTCAACACAGAAAACATTTCTCAAAGCTGATTCCCTGAAACTCCCAACTGCTCATTCAGCATTTGCATCATTCTTCTTTTAGCCTGCGCTTGAATCCATAAAGTCAACAAACAGTTGGTCCGCTTGCTGATGCTTTCCACGTGCTGAGCTTGAAGTCAACTGAGGAATGTAAAATGTTGACTAATTGGGGATTTAATCCCCTTAACCAGCAGTATAATTGTTGACAAGCGTGCTGCCAATCAGCACCTGCCTTCAGCACCTGTTGAGCATTACAGGGATTGGGTGCATTATCGACCCTAATAATCATATAATAATTTGATGTTTCAAGTTTCCTTTGTCCTTTGATTTTGTTCGGGATGTTTCCCCTCCTTTCAGAGAGGTGTCCCTTTTCCTTTGTCCTGATTTAACTTAAGATTGTTTATTTGATTTGACCTAAAAGAGGCCAATCAGTGCCTACATTTGTCGATCGAAATATAACACGAATACAAAATGATGATGAGATACATGCCCAATATCATCACAGATTTTACATCACTTCCAGGTTGAGGGCATACATTCCTGGCAGTTGTAAAATTCTCCTCTCAGTATATTCCTCAGGTATTCATGACCCCAAAAGTAGTCTGTTTCCATGAGCAACATGACTTGACCAATATTCAGGCTTAAATTCATAGATGGCAAGCAAAATTGACATACATAAGGACCAGACAATAGCCAACTCCAAATAGTAAGAAGATAGCCATTTCGTTTTTGTATTCAAATATTATTGAATTATTGAGGATATGCATGAAGGAGAAATGGTGTGTAGTGGTAATGTGACTGAGTTCGTAATCCGGAATGCCGGGTTAATGCCTTGGAGTTTCTCATCCCACCATATTGCCTGACAGAATTTAAAGTCAATTAGTAAAATCTGGAATTGAAAGCTAATCTCAGCTGAATTATCATTGATTCTTGTAAAATCCCAATTGATTCACCAATTTAGGGAAGGAAATCTTGCTTGGTTTGGCCTATATGTGACCACAGGTCTACAACAATGTGGTTACCTCCAAATTGTCCTCTGAAATGGTGTAATAAATCTTCCAGCTCAAGAGAAATGTACACTGGGTTGGCTAGGGATGATACATCCCAGGAAAGACTAAACAAAAAATTAGATTAAAAAATGCATTATGAAATTTATTGTCTTATGTTTAAGGCAATGTGCACTGTTATAGTGGTCACGAAGGACACCAAGAGTAACCCATATCAGTGACACTTCTGCGTTCCCCCTGAAAGTGGACGTTCCCAATTAGGTTCATGGCTCCAGATCTGGTGCCACCTACAGATGACTTTAAACCAGTCAACAACCAACAAAAATAACTCTTCCCAGCAGGAGTGCTGGGGTGCTTGTGGACCTGGGGCAGGAAGGATGTTATAGAGGCTATGAAGGAAAGGGGCATCATCACTAAACCTCCTCATGAACTTTGTGGAATATGGGTTTCCCTGTTGACCGAAAGGGAGCTTGCCCATTAAAAATCTTATTCAAAGCCGAGACCGCAGGTTATGTTTGTCTAGACTAGAGGCTTTGGATTTGTTGTAAGTCACAGATGCATCTTTTTCTTTGTTTTAATAAAGCAATTTGTATTGGAGGACTAGCCTTGACAAGGTTATTACATGCAGAAATAGCTATTACAAATGAAATTAACCCTTATAGCATCATCCACCAATTAACCATTCAAAACAGCTAAAGACTCAGGTGGTGTGGTGGGGGTGGGTGATGCCTGAATGAGCATTTCAGGAGCCATTTTGTATTTCACAATATCAAGTGAAGAGAAGCCAGTTTGACCGACAGAACCTCACAGGCAGAGTGAGTTTACTGTCAGCATGGGAATATATAGTGAAGAACTGGTCCACAGGATGAAGGTAGAATCCTTGCTTACCTGGATCTTGGAGAGTGCAGTTTCCTTTGGAGGCAGGGGAAAATACCTTTCAGTGTGAAAGGTTGGAGTTATTTTCCAATTCATCTGGACCAGCTGTCCATTTGAAGGCATCAAGTCCATAGTATTTGTTGATAACTTTTGTGTACTTTTGTTTTCATATTTTATTCAGTTCATAAGGCTTCAGTTATGTTGGTATGCGTGTTGTGTTACTTTGCTTATATTCAATAAACTATGGTATTATTTGTTAATTCACTGTCTGAGTCTTTTCCCTGATGATCAAATCTTATTCAAGCTAAAACAGTTAACAGGGTTGATCTAAGTTTCCAATAATTAGATTTCTACATTAAATTAAGGTTAAAATTACTAAATACTTCTTTTAAAACATGCACCATCCAAGGTGTTTAAAGGTTTAAAGTTTATTCATTAGTGTGACAAATAGGCTTACATTAACATTGCAATGAATTTACTGTGAAAATTTTCTAGTCACCACACTCCGGTTCCATTTTAAGAAGTAAGCCACTTGGCTCCTCAAGCTGCCCTGCCATTCAATAAGATAATGTCTAATCTGAATATAACCTCAATTCCACATTTTTGCCTAACTCCGATAAACTTTTTCCACTTACTTATCAATCTTATAAATCTATCTACCTCTGTCTCATATCTATTCAAAGAGATCGAGCACCTTTTATGGAACAGAACTCCAAAGTCCCAAAGCACTGTAGTAATCTTACTGAACTAAGGACAAACGCTGGTGAATGCACTGGCTGAGATTCCCCCAAAAAATTTTTAAGTGCCAAACATGCATTAAAAAATTGAGTAATTCCCACACTCAGCACTGCAGTGTGCTTCAGGGAATTTCATATTGAAAATCTGTGGCAAGGCCTACTGCTGCTGGAGAGGCCGATAGCATACCATTAAGTGAGCCACTGCATATGTGTTGATCTTTCATAGTGGAGATTGATGCACGCATAGTAGCCCCACACTGTCTACTTCCTGAATGCTGGCTAGCTCAATGGCAGGACAACCCTGCAACAACCCCATCTCTAGCCTTGCCAATCCCACTCATGGACCTCTTTGGGGCTGCCCCGAACTCCCTGATCAACCTCACACCCAGTAGTCCTGATCCCGCACTCTCTCCACCCCCTTCGTTCCGATCAGCCTCTTCTTTCTCTCTGCCTGCTATCCCGACTGCATAATGGCAATGGGAGCCTCACACGCCCCAGCCTTCATCAATCACCACCCCCATAGGCTCCGCTCTAACAGATCCCATCCCCTTGGCAGTGCTGGAATCTCAGTGGGCAGTGTCAAGATGCCCCTTGGGCATTGCCACTTTGTCTCTTAGGCAGTGCCAGATGGCCAAACTGGTACTGCCCATGTGGCACTTTCTCAGGAACACCTCCCTCTTACCCCTGATCTCCTGGGAGTGGGCCATCATGGCCCCTTTTCAATCTAGCAGGGTTATGCCTTGTTCGTGCAGAGCTATTGTAAATCCCACTGGAGTGAACCACATCTGGTAGGAGGTAGAGTTGAACGTGGGCCCGGAGACTTCAATCCTGAGCCTGCTAATAGAATGGAAATCAGCATTTCAATATGGAAATCAGCTCCGCACCTTTGGCAAGGAGTTGATGATGCCAGAAATGCTGTCTTTGGGGATGCTTGGAGGCTTGCTGGGTGCCCACTAAATGGTCTCTGTTGATGTCTCCCAGCCTGCTGCACTACTAGAGCAGCATAGTGGCTGGGAGAATTGCCCCCATTGTGTTTGGTACAGACTGGGATTCCTCATGCAATGCGATCTGAGCAGCATTCATCATTTGATTGATAAGCGGCAGGTAACATTTTCATCACTCGAGCGCTATGCAATGACCATCCCCAATAATTAAGAATCTAGCCATCTCACACTTATATTCAATGACATTATTAATGCTGAAGCTCCACTGTGAATGTACTGGGGTATTACCATTTCCCAGAAACTTAACTGGATCAACCATACAAAAGCAGGTTGCATTCATTCATTTTGTTGAATGAGTACAAAAGAGAACTGGTGGGTGAACTGCACTTTGCGTTCAAGAAAGAATTTGATAAAATGCCACACCAAGGTTATTGCACAAATAAAGACTCATGGTGCAGGGGGTTACATATTGTCATAAATTGAGAATTAGCTATATTATCGGACAACAAATTTAATGAAGTTGGGCAGACAAAATGGAAGCAGATTAAAATTACCCTGAGGGCCTCTCCACTAAAAATCACAAAGGAACTGATGCAGGTTAACAGGCAAAAGCATGCTTTTAGAATGCAAATGAAGGCTAGCACACAAGGGAAGCTGGACAGGATGGCACCTACAGGAACTAAATTAAAAAATACATCTCCACCCCACCAAATCAGTACTTCTAACCTAGTCAAACAACCTATGGAGACACCTAAAGATTAGCATAGCTAAGGAAGCATCTCTGGCTCTCAAACTTCCTGAGAATAATCGCACACTCATTGTTCAAACCCCGGAGATTCTAGACCATCAATAACCAATCTGACAAAAACAATTAACACAGATTTAAAACAATCGTCCCATACTTGAAAAGATTGAGACAAGATGGCTAAAGTCGAATACTGTAAATAAGGCATTAGCATTTCAATCGTACAATACACTGAAGTTCAGGTATAACTGTAACTTATTGCAGTGGGTCTTTAGAGTGCTTTCAGGACAGTTCAATTGTACGTTCTGACTGCACCTCCGTCAAAGTAAAAGAAAATAAAGCTTTGCCATTATTGAATTATACCCTTGGTCCATAGTGGTCGTTTCGCCCACTCGTGCTAACAAGCTTCCGAACAAAAATTAAAGAGTTGGCATAAATGAGTCTTTTTCTAGTTGACCGGATGTTTGCCACATCAGTGTTGGGGTCTCCATTTCTGACAATTTATATAAATGATTTCAATGAAGGGTCTGAAGGTATGATTGCTAAAATTGGCAACAGCACAAAGAAACATAAGAAAGGAAATTGTGAAGATAATGTAAGGAGGTTACAAATGGACATAGGTTAAGTGAGTGCAAAAAATGTGGAATTGTTCATTGTGCAAAAAGACATTTATTCTCTCAATGGTGAGAGATTGCAAAGCTTTGAGGTATAAAAGGATCTGGGCATCCTGAATCACAAAAGCCTGAGATGAGGAAAAATATCTCCACCAGAGAGTGTTGCGCCTGTGGACTTCTCTCCCACAGAAAGCAGTTGAGACCAATATATTAAAGGAATTAGGCATAGATCTTGGAGCTGAAGAGATTAACGGATATGAGGGAAAGCGGGAACATGTTACTGATAATCAGCCATGATAATGAATGGCAGAGCAACTTAAACTCCTGCTCCTATTTTCTATGTTTCATTTCAGGTAAAGCATTGGTTAGATACAGAAACATGACACCTCTAGAAGTTTGAAATGATGTATTTTGGTAAGAAAAATATGTGAGACAATACAAAATAAGAGATAAAATTCTAAATGGGAGTGCAGTAGGAAAGGCACCTGGATGAATAAGCATGGATAATTGTAAGTGGGAGAATAATTAATAACGCCCATATTATTCCAGACTTTATTAATAGGGGCACAGGCTACAAGCACAATGAAATAATGCTGAATTTATAGAAGGTACTAGTTAGACCTCAGTTTAAGTATTGTCTACAATTCTGGGTGCCTCAAAATAGGAAGGATGTGAACCGTTTGGAGGCAATGCTGAACAGGTTACAAGCATTGTTCCAGCGATGACAAGCTTAAGTTTATGAGGATAAGTTGGAGAGATTGGGGCTGTTCTCCTTGAAGTGAAGAAGGTAAGGAGATTTGTGGTAATTCTCAAAATCATGAGGGAGCTAGACAGAATAAATAGACAGAAACTATTTCTCCTTGTAGAAGGATCAAGAATGAGAGTGCACAGGTTTAAGGCGATTTGCAAAACAAAATGCGATGTGAAGAAAAGCATTTTCACACAACGAGTGGTTTATGTCTGGAATGCACTGCCTTGGAAGTGTAATGGCGGAAAGTTCATTTGAGTCATTAGATGATTACTTGAATAGAAATAATATACAGAGATACAAGGAAAAGTCAGGAAACTCACTAAATCATAATACACATTTAGAGAGGCAGTGCAGACACAATTAACCAATGATCTTCTGCACCATAGAATCATAGAATGGCCTCCTTCTATACTGTACAGATCTATAGAATCCATATAGTGCACAAAGAGACCATTTCTGCCCATCAGACTCACACCAACAACTATCCCACTCATACCCTATCCCCATAACCCCATCTATTTACCTTGCTAATCCCTCTGACACTAAGGAGCAACTTAAGGCCAATGCACTTAACCCGCACAGTTTTGGAATGTGGGAGGAAACTGAAGCACCTGGAGGAAACCCATGCAGGCATGGAGAGAATGTGCAATCCACATAGTTCGTCACCCCAGACCAGATTTGAACACAGGTCCTTGGTGCTATGAGGCGGCAGTGCTAACCACGGTTGTCACCATGTCATAACAATTCTGAGATTCTATGATACATTGTCCCATCAAGTGCAAAAAGATGAATTAAATGTCTACACTGTTTCATTGAAGCTCCCAGGATAATGTGGCATAGGTTAGATACAGAGTAATGATCCCTGTAGTGAGAAATGATATAGGAGCAGGAGATGAAGACTTAAAATTAATCTGGGCAGAAATAAGAAATAGAAAGGGAAATAAGTCTTTTGTGAGAGTAACATCTTAGTTTCCTAACAGTAGTTCCACTGTAGGGCACAGTGTAAATGAGGATATATTTGGAGTTTATAAGGATGGTACAGCAAAAATCACAGGTGATTTTAATGTGCATATAAACTGGATTAGTCAAATTGGCAAGTGTAGTCAGCTCAGATCACTCCACCTTGATAATACACTCTGCTCCTATCAAACACTTCTGAAAACTGGTCTTCTTCAACCAAACTACTGTTCATCTGTCTTAATTATTTCCTTGTACGATCCACTATCAAACTGAGTTTAATAATGCTCTTGTCAAGAGCACTTAGATATATAACTACATTAAATGGCTTGCATAAAAATAAGTTATTTTTAATTCATACGCTATTCCAACTTCAACACTAATCCTTCAGTGTCATTGGATACTCTATAGCAAATGCCTTTACTTTGTTACAACTCTTCCAAATAGAAACTGAGAGGTGATAAGACAATGCAAATCTCGGGATGTGAGATAAATTGGTCAATTCAAAGAACAAAGAACAACACAGCACGAGAAACAGGCCCTTCGGCCCAATGAGCACGCACCGCCACCTCAACGTTCCCTCTTCCACCCATGATCCCTGTCTATATTCATAGAAATCTGCAATGGAACCAAATGAGCAAGACAATTTAGGGAGAATTTGTTTGCCAATCAGCCTAAGAGCACATCTTTGAGGTGCGGGAGGAAACCAGAGCCCCCAGAGAAAACCCACGCAAGCATGGGGAGAATGCACAACTCCACAGACACAGGCCCAAATCCATGTATCTGCACAGCACAGTGATAGTCATTGAGCTGTCGTGTTGCCCATTAACTAGTCGAATTCAAGCATATACTAACGACGTGAAGCACTAGGCTATTCTTGAAAAATCCAAGAGCAGCCCTCTCAAGACACATCGCATGTGTGCCCCTTGTTGGACAACAAGATGGACCGAAGTACCTGAAGGATGAAAGAGAAATATATCAATATCATGCACAACTTATGCAATTCCCATAGACGTCCCAAGGCTCATGATCCCTATTTTAAATCAGTCTTCTATATCCCTCCATCCCTATTCTGCTCATGTGCCCATCTTAGTATCTCTTAAATAACTCCAGCGTGCCTGTCTCCACCATCTTACTTGGCAGTGCATTCCATACCCTCATAACCCTCTGTGTGAAAAAACTCCCTCCAGCATCCAAATTATACCTCACCCCCTCACTCTAAGCCCGTGACCCCTCGTGATATTTGATTCTAACCTAGGAAAAAGCTTACCACTGTTTACTCTATCTATACCCTTCATAATCTTGTACACCTCTATTAGATCTCCTCTCAGTCTATGTCTTTCTGAAGAAAACAGCCCCAATTTGCCTAAGCTCTCCTCGTAACCCAGACTTTCCATACCAGGCAGCATCCTGATAAACATCCTCTGCACTTTCTCCAGGGTCTCCACGTCCTTCCGGTAGTAAGGTGACCAGAACTGGATGCAAATGAGGTCTAACCAACGTTTTATACAACTGCAACATTAAAAGCCAGCTCTTGTACTCTATACCCTTCCTATAAATGCTAGCGTACCATATGCTTTCTTCACAACCTTCTCCACCTGTTCTGCCATCTTCAAAGACTTTTGCACCTACACCCACTTCATTTCTATACTCTTAATAGGTCTACCCTTTATCATATGCCTCCCCCTACATTCTTTCTCCCAAAATGCATCACCTTGCATTTATCAGGATTAAATTCACTCTGAATTGGCACGTCTATGCTGATGTGGTGATTGTATTCAAGGCCAATGGTGGTATAACATTTGCGAGCTTAGACAACCAGAGAGTTAGAGCCGATAAAAATATTCAGTATTAGTTCTCATAGTAGAGTTCATGTCACAACAATGTATTTGATATGTGGAACTGAAAACTATGTCAAAAAAAAGCTGCTGTCAGGCACCTCAGGAAGTTGCTGCCATATGGAATCATTCAGCATCTGTTCTCATGTGATGCAAACTTGTGGAGGAGATAGATAGGTTTTTAATTAGTAGCAAGATGAAGGATTATGAGTAGGAAGGTGTCGATGAGGCTAAGATGGGATTAGCATGATTGTATGATTTAGTGCAGCAGGTTTGAGGGGTTAGATTGCCTACTCTGCTCCTAATTCATATGTTCATCTATGTTTCTGGATCTGTTTGATCCTACTCTTTTTTTTTCATCTCCAAGTTCTAGAGATGCTGTCTGTATGACAGATTCAATCAAGCATAACCCTTAAGTACAAGCAGGATTTGACAAGTTTTGCTACTGCATTCAAAGGGAGATGTTTCGAGAGAAGGGATTGTTTGATGGATGTTGAGGAGGAGGGCTAAAGTAATAGGCTGAAAATTTGTAGAGGTGACTGGGCTCTTGGCCACCCATCTGAAAGCTGATGAGAGCCCCACCTTGACCCTTAGGGAATGCTGCTATATCATAAGCCACAATGGCCTTTAAAAGTTTTGCGCTGGGTCTTTCTGTGGAACAAAATTATGTGGAAGTGTAAGTCCTGCCTGCCCACAGCTGAACAGCAGGACCACTGGCAAGGCAATGGCTACTGCCAGCAAAGCAACCATCTGAGGTCTAGTATTATTTCAGGCCACTGGTGAATATTGGATGGGAATGTGGAGGGTGTATTGCAGTGTGGGGTGTTTGATGGGAATGTGGAGGGTGTATTGCAGTGTGGGGTGTTTGCAGAATAGAGGGCGGGCAGGGTAGAAGGTAGAATTTGTTCAGCAACAAGATCATGGGAGTGAATCTCAGGGACCCATGCACCCTCCCTTCTCAGTGCAAGTTACCTCAAACAGACACTCTGGTGTTTTGAAGATACACAAGATTAAGAAGTGGTTCAACAAGGTTGACAGTGAGAGGTTCTTTCTCCCTCATGGGACATCTAAATACCTAAACAGTCTGAGGACAAGAGAACAATCATTTAGGACTGTGATGAAGAGAAATCTACTCACTTAAAATATTGTGAATCTTTAGAATTTTCTCCTCTAAAACATTATGGATGCTTCATCATTGTTTTTATTTGAGATGAAGATTGATAAATATTTGCCCTCTCAGGAAATTAAGGGAATTGGGGAGTGGATAGGAAAGTGGAGTTGAAGTTAAAAGGTTCACCACAATCATATTAACTGGTAGAACAGGCTTGAGGATTCTTCCCTAAAGTTTGATCTCACCTCTCCCTTATTTCATGGTACAACGTTCTTTTATAAGTTGTAAATTTGCTGTTAAAACCTTTTGAAAAGTTCCTTGCTAACAAAGTCTAACTATGGATAGGATTTTGTGTCTCACCAGTAGGAGGATTGGAAATTCTCACTCAAAGTCAATGGCTTTTGGCTCCAAATTTTCCAGTCCAGCCTGCCTCGATTTATTGTATACCAGGTTATAACCTTTGTTGGAAATCACTCTAAAACATTTCCGTTTCTCTAATTCCATTTCCTCTAATCATTAATCCTTCAAATATAACTTATTGATGAAGTTGTGTTCATCTGCACATTTTTGCCTCGTGTAACCCAATTTAAAACTTTGCTTTACAACATTCTACAGAAGCAATTTTATTAGATGAAAAATATTCCACAAACAACTATGTTTTTTTATAATATTTAAGTAGCTGATAAGAGCGTGGCTACAGATTAACCACAAAAGCAAGTGGATTTCCTGTCCTATACACAAACTAGACAGTAACCAATGTAACTAAGACAGATATACAGAGAAGCTTGCTTTTTATAGACTAAGTGACAGAACTTAACTGAACTTAACTATTCATCAGCATTGACACTTTCCATAAACATGGCTGCAATGTGCACTATCTGCAGCTTGCCATAGTTTCTCTGAAAGAGGCAACCTCTACATATAGAATTAAAGGGAACATCACCATTTTCAACTGCCCATTTAAGCCATATATTGTCAAAACGTGAACATATATTGCCATTCTTTTATCATCATAGAGTGAAAATACAGCAACATCTCAGGTGTAAACTCTGTGGCAGTGAGATCTCTACACAGAGGTTCAAAAGGAAGACTAGGAAAACTTCTCAAGGCTAATCAGGGATCAGAAAAAAAGGCCAAAATTTTCAGAGATACCTATATAGTGAGATTGAATAGAAAACAAATGGTATTTGAAAAAGTCAGAACTATGCCCTGCTTTGATCAAAAAAAACTTTAATTCCACAAATGTTCATTCCATTTTTTAAATGTTCACTCCATCTTTTGCCAAAATGACTGTAAATTTATTCAAATCAACAAATGCATCTTAAATAAAATAAATGGAATCCACAGAAAATATTCAGCCTCTTTCATAGCATTTGGTGAGCAATCAACTGAGTAATATTTCAGTTCAATTTCCTTATGACAGAACTGGTATCTGGTCACATGTCTGCCTCAAGGCCCTCATGGTAACAATGAATAAACAAAGAGGTGTACTCATGTATACCAGTAAGACTGATTAGTTCATCAGATGGTGAGAAAAATTAAAATATTATTTAACATCACCTCTGAAAATGCAGAAAACGGTGATTAAATGTTCTGACTAATGAAGAGAAACAGAAGAGAGAACTTGCAATGATGCAGTGCCTTTCATGATATCAGGATATTCCAAAACTTAACACTTAAAGGTGTGTAGGGAACACAGCAGCTGGTTAGTGAACAGCAACGTCTCAGAAATGCCGATGAGATGATGACTGGATAATATATTTTATTTTAACTGTGGCTTGAGGGCTCAAGGCTGGGATAGTGAGAAGAAAACCTCCAATATTGCTGTAGTATCTTTGATATCCATGCGCAAGAAGTTCAAGTTTATTCTTGTGCATTATGTAGTGAATTTCCTTTAAGGGCAATACAGCAGAGTAAGGGTTACATAGCCTAGTTCACCAATCAGGACGCAGCGTGTCGAATCACCTGATGGTGAGAGAGTCTCCTAGGAAGGGATATTTTGGGAGCTAGCCACAGTTATGATGCTGTTATACTATACTTGCTAAAAATGCCATTTTTATTCACTAATGAAATTTGTGACAGTGCATTTTTATAATTAAAACAATTGGACATTCAAACCTTATGTTCCCACGTTTTTGTTCAAACGATTGTTTTACAACCTTTATTATTGTGTCATTCTTAGAATGATATACGATTTCAGTCAAAAATGTTGGAGGCGATTTTACAATCACGTCGTGTCCGTTTTTCATCAAGAAGGAATGGCACCCATCTGGGTGGATGAAGGAGCATGTGCCATCATTAAAGGCTCGGGACTAGTGGGAGGAAGATGATATCCAATGGCTGCTTGATTCTGGGGATGCCATGGTAGCTTCAGTGACTGACTGGACAAGTAGGAATGCACCCATTTTCATGTCCATTCCTATCTTTTCAAAAATAAAACTCAGTCAAAATGAGTGAAATGTCAATTAGCATATTTTTGTTTGTGTCTCAATATAATTATTTCAGTTCACTCACAATTGTTTCATCTCAATTAATGTAACAATTCGTGGTAGCTGCAAGCACTGAGTAAAACAGCTGCTTTATAAAAGTCTACTGCAGGTGCAACAGTCATGAGAGTGAGTAAGGAGGGAGGTGCCACAGGGCTCCATCTACAATTGTGAAGTGGGGTGGGGGGAGAGTGTTGTTTGTTGGGGCTGAGTTCATGTGGATGCGAGGGGGAGAGGGGGAGTAAGAGGGAGAGGGGAAGGTGGTGCGAGGTGGATGCACGGGGAGTTTGGGGAAGCAACAGCATTGTGGCTGCACTGCTTCCCTTGAGTACAGTGAGACAGCATGTCTGGCACCAGTCATGCTGAGGCTGAGTGGTATTGGGGATAGAGATGGGGTATCAGGCAGATGTGGGGTTGTGAGGGTGTGGGAGATGGGATGAGTTGTGGGGGAAATGTGAAGAGATTGATGGGGGTGTGTGGGTGGATAGAGACCCTACTATCCCTCTTAATGTCTCCCTGAGATCCCCTGACCAGAGCTCAGCAGTTCTTCATCAGAAAGGGGTTCCACTTAATCAATATATGCATGTTGTGCTGGTGCATGCTTTCCTCCAACCAAGCCCACATCCTCCCTTTTCAGATTTGACAATGAGATACTATATGAAGCCAATCAATGTGGCTGGGATTCTTATATCTGCTGGTGCTGCTGAGAAGGAGGAGAAGTTGTGAGCACAGTGAAGCAGCCCAGGTGACAGACTGCAGCAGGAGGAAACAGAGATGGCCACTGGAGGCAGGAGCCAGCTGCCAGTCAGCCAGGGATGGTAAGGTGAGGGTGGGTGTGGGGGGGGGGGGGGGGGGTGGTAGAAGGAGGCTGGAGAGTGAAGATTCAGAAAACCACTAGTTCCGCACACGGTATGGTAGGCTCTGGCCCTGCAAGGAGACAGTGCAGCACCTGTACCATTTGCTGCAGAACATGGCACCTTGGGGCAGAGGGGGACACCCACTCCTATTGGCAGTAAAGATCACAGTGGCCCTCAACTTTTATTCCACCGCATCCTTCTAGGCCGCTAGCGGTGCATTTATGGAATCTCAAAATCCTCTGTCCACAAGTGTGTGAGTGAGGTGATGGAGGTCCTGTCATTCCAATGCTGGGCAGTACATCACCTTTGACCCTGGCCATGCCCAACAGGAAGTCTAGCTGCAGGATTTACAGCCATACTAATGATGTACAATGTGCACGGGGTCATTGACTGCACACACGTCACCCTGAGGTCCCCTGACCAGAGCTCCCAGTGGTTCATCCACAGCACCTGTCAATTTAATTGTTATAACTGTCTGCAGCAGCTGTCAAGATCAACTGTCATAACTGACAAAGCATTTGTTAGCAGCAATTTCAAACTGTCAGGAGCAATGTCAAACTGTCTGCGAAAATGTCAAACTGTCAGCAGCAATTGTCAAAATAAAATATCAAAAATGTCATAACAACTATCAAAACCAACTGCCACAACTGTCAGTAGCATCTATTAAAATCAACTATTAATACTGTCAGCAGAACCTATAAAATTTAACTGTCAAAACTGTCAGCAGTAACTGTCAAAACCAACTGACAAAATTATCTGTAATAACTGTCAAAATCCACTGCCAAAACTGTCAGCTGCACCTGTCAAAAACCAACTGCCAAAACTGTCAGCAGCACCTGTCAAAACGAACTGCCATAACTGTCAGCAGCACCTGTCAAAACCAACTGTCAAAACTGTCAGCTGCACCTGTCAAAACCAACTGCCAAAACTGTCAGCTGCACCTGTCAAAACCAACTGCCAAAACTGTCAGCAGCACCTGTCAAAACTAACTGCCATAACTGTCAGCAGCAACTGTCAAAACCAACTGCCATAACTGTCAGCAGCAACTGTCAAAACCAACTGCCATAACTGTCAGCAGCATCTGTCGACATCAACTGCCAAAACAGTCAGCAGCAACTGTCAAAACCAACTGTCAAAACTGTCACCTGCACCTGTCAAAACCAACTGCCAAAACTGTCAGCAGCACCTGTCAAAACTAACTGCCATAACTGTCAGCAGCAACTGTCAAAACAACTGCCATAACTGTCAGCAGCAACTGTCAAAACCAACTGCCATAACTGTCAGCAGCATCTGTCGACATCAACTGCCAAAACAGTCAGCAGCAACTGTCAAAACTGTCAGCAGCATCTGTTAACATCAACTGCCAAAACTGTCAGCAGCACCTGTCAAAACTAACTGCCAAAACTGTCAGCAGCACCTGTCAAAACTAACTGCCAAAACTGTCAGCAGCACCTGTCAACATCAACTGCCATAACTGTCAGCAGCACCTGTCAAAGCCAACTGCAATAACCATCAGCAGCACCTGTCAACATCAACTGCAATAACCATCAGCAGCACCTGTCAACATCAACTGCCATAACTATTAGCAGCACCTGTCAACATCAACTGTCAGAACTGTCAGCAGCACTTGTCAACATCAGCTGCCAAAACTGTCAGCAGCAACTGTCAAAACCAACTGTCAAAACTGTCAGCAGCACCTGTCAACATCAACTGCCAAAACTGTGAGCAGCAACTGTCAAAACCAACTGTCAAAACTGTCAGCAACACCTGTCATCATCAACTGTCATAACTATTAGCAGCACCTGTCAACATCAACTGCCAAAACTGTCAGCAGCACCTGTCAAAACCAACTGCCATAACTGTCAAAGCATCTGTCAGCAGCAACTATCAAAGTTTTTTAAAAATTCAATTATTGGATTTGGACATCGCTGATTAGACCAGCATTTATTGCCCATCTCTTGTTGCCTTGGGAGGTGATAGCATTGGAAAGGATGCAGAGGAGATTTGCCGGGAGATTTACCATTTACTGTGCCTGAGCTGGAGATTTTTAGTTATGAAGAAAGATTGGATAGACAGACATATTTTTACAAGTAAAAAATGATGATCAATTTGGGTATGTTTGTGGCTTCCGCCTGTGTGTTCTACGGGGTGAGCATGGGTGGAAAGAGGCGTGAGGTTGGGAGGGGGAATTCAGAAATGAAGGTGAGCGTAGGGCCCTACTAACTGTAAATCTGCCTCTGTTTCTACTCTTGGGTCTGGTTTTGCCCATCCCATATAAACAAAAATGCATCTGGCTCTTCTAATTTGTTGCTCATGGCTATTTCTTGTTTCTCCTATGTTATATATTTTAAATTTCATTTCCACATTTAAGATCCTAAACAGGATCAGATCTTTTAAACTTTAGGCTGTCTCTACAGTTTGCCAGTTCTGTGCTGTCAGTTTCCCTTAGTTATGTGATTTTGGCAGTCTCCTCAGCAATTGTAGTTTCTCTCTTTGTTTGCAAGTTTTCAAAACTTCTAGAACCAGACAATTATCTAACATTTATTTTTAATTCAGTATGATATGGGAGTTTTGGAGCGCTTGTGGTCCAATCTGGACCTTCTTTATTTTCAAATTTCAGTACTTATCTCTCAACAAAAGTTTGGAACCCAACTTAAGAGTGTTCCCTTTTCCTTAAAGTGTGCAAGCTTTTTCTTTTTTTTCTGCGACTGCATGTTTCTCTATTTACTCTGCTGACCTGTTTTCTTGCAGGTTTTTTCAAAAACATGCTTTTTCTTGCAGCTATTTTCAAGCTTGTCTATGGATATATGTAGCTCTGGGACTGCCACTAATCCTGCAATGTAAGTATGGCTTCTTTTTAAAATTCTTTTCTCAGTATCTCATGAAATCAAGTATTTTTCAAATTGTGTCACTCAGGATTTTGCATTTTTGTATTTTTGTCTCACATTAATCCTTGCTTGTCCCTCATCAACCCTTTGCATTTCTAAACGCCTCCTTTTCTGAATGTGTTTGTATTCTTGTTTTATGTTGTACAGAATTTGTTCTGTGGTGAGGCTGGGAGTGACCTCCCAGAAGAGAGACAGCTCCATCTTCAGGTATTTCTGCGAGGAGGTATTTCTGCGCGGGGTATTTCTGTGTGTTCCTGCATGCTATTGTAATAGCATGCAAGAGCACACAGCAGCACACAGCACACAGCAGCCTACAACAGTGGTCCAGTTTGTGTGTGACAGAGTGTGCATGACGAAATATCTGTTTGTCGGTCTGAAATGGCATATTGCGTGTGGGCCTGTCAGAGGGTGAACTTTTCCAGTCCTCTCAGCTGTTGGCATCATGCAGTTAGGAGACATAAATTTAATGCGTGGGCAATAGCCATTTTTCCACCCATGTAAAATCCAGCTCACCAGAATCACACTTCCATTCCAAGTGTAATGGCCATGCTAATAACTAATTAAACCAGTTTAAATCACAAACAGATATAACTGAATTACATTTCACTCATGACTTTGATGTTTATGCATGCAGCAGTCACTTACCTTTCACAGTGCTCTGCTCATGGCTGCTCCAACACCATACCAATGCATTCCAGGAAAAAAAACAATGGAAAGGGAAGTGAAGGAGCACCTGAAATGCACATGTTTAAATGAGGATGGAGGGTAAGAGTGAGGTTGACTGGCATCCAGGAGTGAAAGAGTAGACAGAAATATGTGACATGGAGGGAAATTGATGAACAAAGACACATGATTGGGGAGTGGGAAGGGACATAATTAAAAGAAGAAGTGGGGGGGAGGGTTAATCTGAGGCAGTCCCAAAGCAGTGTGCACCATATAGTCTGAGCAAAAGGACAAAGTCTGTCCTGGGACAATCTGCACCATGTAATGGGCATCAGAAAGTAAAATTAGTCCAGATCAATGCATACCATGCTACAAGACTACACAGGCTTGTGTATCCTGGTCCCACCAGAGAATGGGAGAGTTTGCCTGTGCTGTGTTTGTCATGCACAGTATGGTGGGCAAGGCATGGTCAGTTCCTCACAAACTTTGAGTATGTAGCTTGATGCTGTGTGGTAGATGGTGAACTCACAGTCCTGGGAAATATCTGCAGCCTATAAATTAGGAACTATATTAGGAAGGAGGCAATTAGTCTCACTGTGGGTGGCAGGGGTGGACTTGGTATGTCACAGTCTTCGTATATCACTGTGCATAGGACAGAAATGGGATAGGTGAGATCAGTATTGGCATGGGATGAGGATATCCACAGGAGACAGCTCAGAGGGGAGGACAGCAATATCTATAACAATAAGGATGGGTTCCACAGTTAAGGAGAAGACAGGAGAGTGATTACATGTAGGGAAATTTCCAGAATGATTGAACAGGGATAGAGAGGTGGGTTTTGCATTGTAAACTGGTATCATAGAAGTGAAACAATCATTTTAACAGGCGATGGAATGACACAGTTGGAAAATAATTTTGGAGAAAAGTCACTAGGGGAAGTATCTGGGGTCTCAGGAGCAGCCAATTACTACACTTTGGGACCAATTGAATAGGCAGTATAATAAATTCCACTTCAGGACATGGAGATCAATATTTAGCTCAGGACAGCTCAAAAAATGCCAATAGAAGAATTTGGACAATGTAACTCATGATGTGCAATTTTACAAGAATCCATTTGAGCCAAATGTTGAATGGTTATGAATGATCATTCATCTCTCTCAAAGGCAAATGCAATTGTCAAAAGGATTTAACAGTAATGGGCCACAGATAAAATACATAAGAAAAATGTTCCAAAAAAATTTACACTTGAAAAGTTCAGGCATTATATATCTCACCGATTAGAGTCATTATATCAATAGGTTCCAGACTAATCCAAATAATGCAATAATGCATCCTGACAGTGCCCTATCTGTGGCTGACAGTGTCTTGACTGTATTCATCCAGGTACAGTTCTCCTTGTGAAAGAACTGTAATGCGTGTGGCACTGGGGGAGCAGCAAAGTTAGGGTGGAAGCGGTCAGAATTAGCTTCCAGAGATGTTTAAGACTGTGTTACAACTGCAAAGGAGGATCTCGGAATGAAATGCCTACAGTCAAAGAAGTATCTCATTCCTATAATGGAAGGTACCTCATTGCAGGATAATGTTCAAACAGGCGCAAGAAGGACTGTACACTTGCGACAGAAGGCAACATGGCCATTTTCATGGCTCTCAAATTGTTGAGAAGGAGCAAAAGAACCTGTCACCTTCGGGTGGGAAAAGAGAAGGGTTTCAACTTGAGGAATATGGGTCCTTCATAGATCCCATAAAGACCAAAAAGCTGAAAATGAGAGGCCAAATTCATCTTTGGCGCGATCATGCTGTAC
The DNA here is from genome assembly GCA_024679065.1 of Sphyrna mokarran. Lineage (NCBI taxonomy): Eukaryota > Metazoa > Chordata > Chondrichthyes > Carcharhiniformes > Carcharhinidae > Sphyrna > Sphyrna mokarran. The sequence goes on from JAGIQG010000009.1 coordinate 101,849,540, forward strand.
TAATGACGCCCCCTGTAGTTGGAGATTCATGTGAGAAAATATCATTGGTACATTCATTTCTCAATAGAGGTGGTGGCTTACATCTGCTTCATTCTTTGGGCGGACCCGGCATTTCAGAAACTGGGAGACTATCCAGTGTAAGTGGCTGTAAAAGTGGCCTTTATTGCAAAATGGTTAGAGTTTAAAAATCGGGAGGTTTTGCTGCAAATGTGTAGGGTGTTGGTGAGGTCTCACCTGGAATACTACGTGCAGTTTTGGTGCCTTTGAATAAAAAAGGATGGAGTAACATTAGAGACAGTCCATAGGAGATTCACCAGGTTAACTCCTGGAATGAGAAAGTTGTCCTATCAAGAGCGATTAAGGAGTCTGGATCTGTATTCCTTGGAGTTTAGAAGAGTGAGTGGTGGCCTTATTCAGCTATGTAAGATCCTGAAAGGGCTTGACATGATAAATGGTGAGATGGTTTCATGAATGGGGGCATCATAAACAAGGGGAAATAGTTGCAAGATCAAGGGCTGATCATTTAAAACTAAGGTGCAAAAAAATTCTTTTCCCAGAGGTAAATAAATAGTAATTTATTGGTGGTGTAGGCAATGTAGGTGGGATCATTAGCAATATTTAAAGTGAAGATGGATAAAGATTTGATTGGGGAATGAAGGACTATGGTGCAAAGGCACAGAAAGGAACGGAAACCAACATAGATCAGCCACAAATGTAATAAATGGCAGGACAAACTATAAGACCTATTTCTGCTTCTATTTCTTATATATCTGTATCTGCTTTCAGAACATACTTTCCTACTTATTGTTGTATCACTTACAAATTTACCTGCCATTTGTTCTCTCCTTTCATTTGGTAATTGATGTAAAATTGTAAAAAGTTGAGGGCTTGAACTCTACAGCCTCACACACCCTGCTACCACTGGTAGCAAGAATGGAGAATTTGGCTCTCAGTCAATCCTCCATTCACGGCAGTGGAACTAGAGAATCCCAGCCATGGGTGAGTTTGGAGACTCTGGCCCACCGCAGAACTCCTACAGAACTTCATTTATTACATCTTTGCAATCAGAAACCATTGCTGTATACTCTCTTACCTGCGAGCCAGCTAATTTTCTATCCAGGTTAATATGTTACTACCTTTATTCTGAACTTTTATTTTCCACAGTAATCTTTGATGTGGCATCTTATTAAATGTCTTTTGGAAATTCAGAAAAGGTACATCTGTAGTTTTCCTTTTGCCCACAGCATTTGTTATTTTTTTCAAATAACTCTAAGAAATCAGCTAAACATGATTTCTCTCTCACAAAATTAAGCTGACATTTTCTCATTCCCATAGCATTCACATGATGGAGCAGTACTCTGATAGCTTGTGATACCAAATAAACCTGTTGGATATTAAACTGGTGTTATGAGATTTCTTACTGTGCCCATCCCAATCCAATGCCTTCATCTGCACATCATTTTCTCATTAATCTGAGTTATTTTAAGTTCTGCCTTTAACTTCACTATCATTGATTCAAAAACTTTGCCACATCAGATGTCAAATTAGCTGGCTTATAGTTTCCTATTTTCTGCCTCCTTTCCTTCTTGAATAGAAAGTATTTTTGACTTTCTAGTCTGATAAGACCTATCCAGAATTGAGAGAACTTGGGAAAATTCACACCAATGCATCTACTATCTCATTAGCCATCTTTTTTAAGACCTTAGGCTGAAGTCCATCTGGACCCAGAGGCTTATCACCCCACTTATAATTTCTGCAGTGCCATATCTCGAGTCACTGACATTTTACCAAGTTTCTCTCTCCCTGCCATCTTCTGATTTATAGTCATTACTGGAATTTTGTCTAACATCTATAGTGAAGACAGGAGCTAAACATTTGCTCATTTCATTTGCCATTTCTTCATTAGCCATTACCAAGTCCTATTTTTACTCTCTTGGGAAACAACACTCAATTTACTTATTCATTTCTTTTTTAACTACCTGCAGAAATTCTTGCTATCTGTTTTTATGTTTTACATTTTAGCTAGCCTCCTCACATACTTTACTTTGTGCCTGATTAACCTTTTAGTCATTATCTGTTATTCTTTATATTCTAGCTAATCATCTGACCTTCCATCATCATTTATACAGTTATATACCTTTTCCTTTTGTTTGATTCTTTCCTAACTTCTTTAGTTAGTCATAGATGATAAGTCAGACCATTAGAATGCCTTTCTATGGTGTGAATAAACATATTCTGAAACATACCATCAATGTCTGCCCCTGCTTCTCTATTGATTTATCTCCTGATCTTGCATCCCAGTTCATTTCAGCTAACTTAGTTTTCATACCCACTTAGTTGTCCCTATTTAAGTTTAAAATACTAGTCTTGCACCTCCATTTTAAACTGAATGCAAAGTATACCATATTGTGGTCATGGCTACCTGGAGTTCCCTTTATCCTAACATTATTGTAAGTAATCCTGCCACATTACACAGTACCTATCTAATATAGCCTAATCTCTGGTTGATTCCAAAATATGCCATTTGAAAAAGCTATTTTGAAAATATGAAATTAGTATCCTTTCAACAAAGGATTTTTAAAATCATGCTCACAGCCTTAGGTGATTCATTGGTGGGAGGAGAAAAAAAAACATGTGCTGATCAGGTGACAAGGGTTGTTTTTAGTTTTGTTTTGGCTGCAGTATTAGAAGCATAGCTGAAAGAAATCTCTCTCTCTGTTTTTATTTTTTAAAGTTTTACTGGTTAGCTAAAAGCATATCTTGTTTGCCATCCTGCAGTAAAGAATCTGTATTTCAGGAACCTGATGACTGCAAGCTGCTCAGAGTTTTCAAGATCATTTGAAATTAGCATAAAGCCCAGGAAACTAGATTCCAACATTATGCGAGCTTTAGCCTGTGCACTGATAAGTCTGCTTAAAGGATTTTGTCTAAGAGTTTTGGTTTCAATTATAACACATTAGAAATATTTATTATGGGTTAAACATTATAGTGGTTTTTCTTGTTTATAATTGATAGAAGTTGTTGCTAACTTTCTTAATATACATATTAACTATATTGTTACATAAAATTTGGTCAGAATTTTACTGGTATGTCTGCCCGAGGTTCATACAATCCTACTTGAGGCTAATGGAGAATGCCATTCACTGAGCCTCACTTGTTCCGAGAATTGGAGCGGGCGTGCCAGTAAAATTCCAGTCTTCAGTTGATAAAAGCTTCCTAGTGGGTCATGTAAATCATACTTGAAGTGAAAAGTCTCATGCTTTTCCTAGCAAAATTCAAGATGCAAGACCTGTGCTTCAGGCTTCATAAAACATTTTTGGGTTTCTGACCTGAACCATAACAAAAGCATTCTATAAATCCTCATCCAGGCTATTACTGCCAATCTGAATTTTCCAGTTTGTGTAGATAAATTATTGATGCCTCTCTTCTATGAGAATTATCATTAGGGCACACTTATCACACCAATTTCCTGCTGCCTGTATAATAACTCTGCAAATACAATTGCCATGTAAGCATAGACATGCCAATTCAGACTAAGTTATCTACTTGCTCAAGTCCAGCTGATCATTTCACCCAACTGGCTTTTTTTCAGCTTTGATGACTGATGTTGTTAAGTTTGGAAGACAGGAGCTGGAAACAACTGAAAAGTGGAGCTTGTTCAAGGAGCAGCTACTGTGAGCCCTTGATAAATACGCACATGTCAGGCAGGGAAGAAGTGGTCGAGCGAGGGAACCATAGTGTACTAAGGAAATTGAACCCCTGGTGAAGAGGAAGAAGGAGACTTATGTAAAGATGAGGCGTGAAAGCTCAGTTAGGGCACAGGAGAGTTACAAATTAGCCAGGAAGGAGCTAAAGAGAGAGTTAACAAGAGCTAGAAGAGGACACCTACCTCCCCTTAAAGAATATTTTGAAAACTATTCAAAAGTTGAGGTTATAGCAATGTTTTACACAAGGTTCGCATCACATTCTTTCCTTTTTTCTCACTCTATCCTATTCATAAAACCCAAGAAGTTGTATGCTTTGTTGACTGGAATTGTAATCTTTGCAGGTACTTTCTCTGATCTGTGCACATGTAACCCCAGATCCCTCTTCTTCTACAACCACTTTGGAATTGAATCCTTCATTCTATTTTGTCTCTGCATCTGATGAGTATTAAAATGATTCATTTTGCACTTAACATTTCTTTCACTTCCTCTGATAATTTCCCACTCTTATCAAATTCCTTCACAATTCTTGTTTCTATTTTTTCAAGGTGTGGGTGAGTGCCTGTATTGTGAAACTGCTGATCTCAGAGAGCAAAAAGGAATTTATATCCTTGAATTTAAGCTAATTTTTTTTTCAAAAATATAGTTTATTCATAAAAATATCAATTAGTACATTGCAAGTATACATGTCAATGAAATGCAAATAGGTCAGAATAAAACAGTTGTGTACGGATTACAGTTATTTCATTTCAATTAGAACAGATCCATAAAAATCTCAATTAAATCGTTGCAAATATGCATGTCTGCAAATGGGAACAGATTTTTTTTCCAAAAATATATTTTATTCATAAAACATTTCAAATAAATCATTGCAAAATTACATGTCTTGAATTGCAAAAACAATGCAGAATTCAAAATTTTCATACAGTTCTATACAAAATGCAGTCAAATCATTTCAAAAACTTACAAACTATATACATGCCCCAAAAACTGCCGTGTGCCACCACTGCTCAGATCAGCACACAACAATCACCTTTTCCGAAAAAATATACTTTATTCATAAAAACTCAAAAAACCCTTCAAAATTACATGTCTTTGAATTGCAAACAGTGCAGAACTAAAAAAAAAATAAATAATTGAACACAAATTCAACATTTCAAATCTTACGAATGTACACGTGCCTCAAAAGTTACTGTGTGCTGTTGTTGGTCAGGTTGGCACATGCTGCAAATGGGAACAGGTACTACACTTGATCTTAGCCAAAAGGCCGAGAAGCGATAGCCTATAAACTTCCATGTGCCCCCCCCCCGCCCCCTTCTTCCTCACGCACTGGTTTTCATGTGCTTCTTGCTGGGCACAGAAAAACAGTCAGCCTGACAGAGTACTGCAGTTACAGCGACAGGCAACAGGGGGCGTAGTGCATGTACCCTGACTCTGTCACAGACACCTGCTGGCCAGTAGGCACGTGCTGCCACATTTTCTGTTTTTGACACTCTTGTTAGTGAGTGCACTGTTCCTGGAGGTAGTGCAAGACCAAGTCAATGCGTGGCATGGAAGGAGCGAGCCCCTTTCCTACTGCCCTGTTCCAAAAATCAGGTTAATATTTGGCCTCCAGGTGGGGGACGTATCAGATATTAAACTGATAGGGACAGATTTTTTTTCCAAAAATATACTTTATTCATATTGCAAGCATACATGTCAATAAATTGCAAACAGGTCAGAATAAAACATTTTACAGTTGTATACAGGTTATAGTTATTTCATTTCAATTAGAACAGATCCATAAACATCTCAATTAGATTGTTGCAAAATAGACCCATCTACAACCACTCTTTGTCTTCTGTAGGCAAACCAGTTCTGAATCCACAAAGCAATGTTCCCTTGGATCCCATACCCGCTCACTTTCTCAATAAGCCTTTCATTGGGCACATTATCAAACGCCTTACTGAAGTCCATATAAACTATATTTACTGCTCTTCCTTCATCAATGGGTTTAGTCACATTTTCAAAAAATTCAGTCAGGCTTGTAAAGCATGACCTGCCTTTGACAAAGCTGTGCTGACTATTTTTGGTCATACTACACTTTATAGCAGAAGGAACTCACTGTTAACCACTTAGTGTGCATAGAATTCCCCATTTAAGAATGCTAGAGAAGTTGGGGTCTTGAGATATAAAGAGTAAACCAACAATATTTATAATGGTTACTTAATAATGTTTTATTATATAGTTAAATCTAGAATTGCATTATTTAAATGAAAACAATATTATAAAATTGTAAAATAAATAAAATAAACAAACCCAAACACAGTATAATCCAAAGTAAGCAAATCCACCAAGAAATAAATGAAGAACAATGGGTCCAACTTTACTGTTGCGTTGTACCCGAAAACTTGATAAAGTTGGGCGTGAGGCAATTAGCGCAATCTGTGCCCCATCCATGCAGAAGCCCACTTTGCCAAGGCCCAAAAATGGCCGTGATCTGAACCACGCCTGAAATGGGCGCAATAGCAATTTAAATGCGTTCGCAATCCCCAGTTGGCTCAAAATGGACATGCTCAATAAAAGTCTGATTCAGGCGCTTCATCAGTGAGAGTTTGTGAAGAGGTGATTTCGTGGCATTCAGCTGCTCTCTGCTACACAGGTGTCCTGTTTTGTGGCCATTTTCTGTCTTGGATCTGTAGTGGCTTTGCAAGTGTTTGGTGGGGTGGTGGGTTTTTCCTCTGCTGTGTCTCCAATGTTTGTCTTGCAACACAGACCCAGGTTTCAGCACTGACCTTTTACTTTTTATAAAGTGATAGTCTGATGATTTAATACAATATTTGTAGGATTTTATGGCACATTCTCTATAAAAGGATAATCACATGCATTAATGTTTTTTCTAACATGTACAGAGTTGAATTTCCTGCTGTTATGTTTAAAGGTAGGAGTGCAAGTTAAATATAGCTTGTAAACTGCCTATTGCCTACCCATCTATCACTGCCCCATTTTATTTTTGACAGTGAAACACATGGTGTTGGGCAGCCAATTGATGCCTGAAAGTTAGCTTTAGTGCCCACTTAAGTGCCTCAACATATTTCTGCTATGTTTTAACTGGCATTGGGAGGATCCTCACCAGGTGCCAAAGCCAAGAGATCTTCCTGTCTAAACTGGTTACAGGCAGATGGGGGACCATCTCAACAAACTCTTGAGCTCACTGAAGGTATTCCCCCTCAGGCTGCAGTTTCCTCTTCCCAAATGGCTTCTCAAATCCCAGACCACATTTACTCTCACCAGCTTTACCCAGTGAAAGCTCCAATCACTCACTATGTTCCAGTCCTGCACTTCTTCTCCAGGCCAGAAGTGCTGCAGAGTTGAATCTGACTCGGAGGTCACTGAGGCAGGACTACTTGTTTCTGTGAGGTAGAAGTTTCCACCTCTGGTTATTGGCCATTGAATGGCTGTTGTTCTACTGGGTGACTTATTGACTGACTAGTCAGGACTGTCTAAAAGCTGCAGGACCCCATTAAATGAAAACCATGGTCTGTCATGAAATTGTATATACCAAGTTTGGAAGTGATGGACAGAGGACATTTATTTTTAACACCTAATATAATTCAATAAATCAAGTAAATGGTTTAACAGTTACAATTAATAGAAGATAAAGTGGCACAGTGGTTAACACTGCTGCCTAATAGCATCAGGGACCTTGGTATCTTCCTTGGCTGACTATGTGGAGTTTGCATTTTCTCCCTGTGTCTGCATGGGTTTCCACCAGGTGTCTGTAGTCTCCTCCTACAGTCCAAAGATGTGTAGGTTAGGTTGACTGGTCTTGCTAAATTGCCCCTTAGTGTCCCAAGATGTGTAGGTTAGGGGATTAATGTGGTAAATACATGGGGTGTTGGGAAGAGAGTATGGGTAAGGTGCTCTATTAGAAAATTGGTACAGACGTGAAGGAACAAATGGTCTCCTTCTACACTGTATGGATTCTATCATTCTAAAGTTCTATGAGGATAATTTCCTTTTGATCCTTGTCAGTCTGATGCTAACTTCTTCCACGTTGAATGCTGTTGTCAGAGGAACATATATTATCCTGATCTTCCAGTAATGGGACACCAGCTTCATAAGAAGTTGCCTATTGAAAAATCACAATCATGCTAAAGATTATATTTTATTTTGCAAATTGACTACAGGCCTAGTCCACCTAATCTTTGCTGGATTCCCTCTATGGCATGCATATCCTTCAACAGATGAGGAGATCAAAACTGCACACAATACCCCAGTGCAACATGATGGCACAGTGATTAGAACTGTTGCCTCACAGGACCAGGGACCAGGATTCAATTCTGGCTTTGGTGACTGTCTGTGTCGAGTATGCATATTATCTACATGGATTTTCTCGGATGCTCTGGTTTCTTCCCATAATCCAAAGGTGTGCAGGTTGGTGGATTAGTCATGCAAAAATTGTCCCTTCATGTCCTAAAGATGTATAGGTTAGGAGATTATTGGTATGGGGGACGGAGGTAAGGTACTCAGTGTAGGGGTTGTATGATTCTATTAGTTGTAGTCTCCCCAAAGCCTCAGTAAGACAGGAGCACGCTGGCTCAGTGGTTGGCATTGCTGTCTCATAGTGCCATAGTGCCAATCTCATTTTGCAAACTAATATCTCAGATTCAATTCCCAACTTAGGTCACTGTCTGTGTGGAGTTTGCACATTCTCTCTGTGTCTGTGTGGGTTTCTTCAGGGTGCTCCAGTTTACTCCCACACTTCAAAAATATGTGAGTTGGATGGATTGGCCATGCTAAACTGCCCATAGGTGTCATGGTGAATTATATGGGATTACAGGGATAGGACCTGGTAGTATTGTTGTTCGTGCAGACTCGATGGGCCCCCTGCACTGTAGGGATTCTACAATTCTATGAAGACATCCTTGCTGCTGTACTCGAAACCTTCCTGCAATTAAAGCCAACATAGGTCTTGATTTCCGATCTGCTTGCTCCATGGCTAAGCTTGTTTTCAGTGATTGGTTACAAAAACACCTGAGACCCTTTGCACATCAATATTCCCCAATCTAGAACAATTTAAGTAATACTCTGCCATTTCTACTTTACCGACCAATATGGATAACATCACATTTATCTATGTTATACTGCCTCTGCCATGTATTTGTCCACTTGCGCAACTTTTGTAAATCACCTCAAAGATCTTCACCACTCCTCACCACTTACATTCTGATTTAGTTTTGCATTCTCAGCAAACTTGGAAATATTACATTTGTTTTCCTCATCCACATCATTAATATATGTTGTGAACAGCTGGTTCCACGCAGCACACCCTTCTAAATTCCACTAGCCACCACCTGTTACTTTGAAAAATACCCTTTTATTCCTATTTTCTGATCCTTATCTGCTGGGCAATTGTTAGTCCATGCCCATAAATTATCCCCAATCTCATCTGCTTTAATTTTGCAAACTAATATCTCAAGTAGGGCTTCAGCAAAAGCGCACTGAACATGCTCGGCCATTCGGTAAGATCATGGCTCATCTGACAGTGGCCTTAAATTCACAGTCTTCCATAACCCTTCAATCACTGTGGAAGAGAATTCTAAACACTAATGACTCTCTGAGAGAAAGAAAATCCTCCTCATCAGCTGAATGGGAAATCTCTGATTTATAAACATTACTTTCAACTTCTGGACTCATCAATGATAGGAAACACCTTCTTTAGCATCTTTCTCATTTTATCAAAGTCCTGGAATTCCCTCCATGATAGCACCATATACCTACAAAAAATCGACTGAAGCAGTTCAAAAAAGTGGGCCAATAATACCTTCTCAAGAGCAATTAGATTTTGGCAATAAATGCTGAACTTGCCAGTAACACCTACCTCCCCTTAAAGAATATTTTGAAAACTATTCCAGTTGAGGTTATAGCAATGTTTTACACAAGGTTTGCATCACATTCTTTCCTTTTTTCTCACTCTATCCTATTCATAAAACCCAAGAAGTTGTATGCTTTGTTGACTGGAATTGTAATCTTTCCTGCTACCTTCTCTGATCTGTGCATATATAACCCCAGATCTTTCTTTTTCTACAACCACTTTGGAATTGAATCCTTCATTTAATTTTGTCTCTGCATCTGATGAGTATTAAAATGATTCATTTTGCACTTGGCATTTCTTTCACTTCCTCTGATAATTTCCCACTCTTATCAAATTCCTTCACAATTTCTTGTTTCTATTTTTACAAGGTGTGGATAAGTATTGTGAAACTGCCGAACTCAGAGAGCAAAAAGGAATTTATATCTTTGAATTTAAGCTAATTTTTTTTCAAAAATATACTTTATTCATAAAAATATCAATTAGAACATTGCAAATATACATATCAATGAAATGCAAATAGGTCAGAATAAAACATTTTACAGTTGTATACAGTACAGTTATTTCATTTCAATTAGAACAGATCCATAAAAATCTCAATTAAATCATTGCAAATATACATGTCTGCAAATGGCAAACAGTGCATAATAAAACATTTGTACAGTTCTGTACAATTTACAATTTTTCTATTTCAATACTTAAATGATATGCATGGCTCAAAAATTACTCTGTGTGTCGTTGTTGCTCATATTGGTACACAGTTATGCAGGTCGAGGGCATTCTGCAGTCCCAGGGCCCTTGGTTTGCCTACATTAAAAGGCCTTATAATGTTGACTTTCCCATTGTGCCTTTGCGGCAGCTGCCCTAAGCTTCAGCACACCCCTAAGCACATAGTCCTGGACCTTGGAATGTGCCAGTCTGCAACACTTGGTTGAGAACAGTTCTTTCAACTGGAAGATCGGCAAGTTTTGGGTGGACGTAAGTACATCCTTCACCGAGGTGATGACCTTCCAGCAGCAGTTGATATTCGTCTCGGTGTCCGTCCCTGGAAACAGCCTGTAGAGCACAGAGTGCTGCGTCACCGAGCTGCTCTGGACAAGCCTTGACAAATACCATTGCATCTCACTCCAGACCTTCTTTGCAAAGGCACATTCAACAAGGAGATGTGCAACCGTCTCATCAGCCGCGCAGCTGCTTCAAGGGCAGTGTGTGGTGCTGTTGAGATCTCGAGTTTGCATAAAGGATCTGACAGGGAGTGCCCTTCTCACCACCAGCCAAGCCAGATCTTGGTGCTTGTTTGTAAGTTCTGGTGATGAGGCATTCTGCCATATGACACTGACAGTCTGCTCAGGGAACCATCCGACAGGATCCGTCACCTCCTTTTCTCTCAGGCCCGCAAGGACATTAATGCGCTGACCACTGCTTAATCACCATGTGGTCAAAGGTGTGTTTGCGGAAAAACTTCTCCACAAAGGACAGGTGCTGCGGTATGGTCCAACTACTCAGAGCATTCTGCAGCCGATTGGCCAGACCCATCCTTTGCAACACTCGGGACAGGGAGAACCTCAAGAATATCCTTGAATTTAAGCTAATTGTACAATTCAACAACTACATTAACTGAAGAAACATCCAAATACAATGAATAAAAACACAATAAATAGTGCTGAGTTCACTTACCTCTCTATCATAGTTGCCAGCTGCTCCTTCCTCTTTGCAGTCATTCTGACTTCTTTCCAGTGTCACCTTCTTGACAGGCAACTTTTGTGATGTTTTCTGTTCAGAGATTGAAGGACCTCTGGATCTACAGGAGGATCTCTGCTGTAAAATGCAGCTACATGTAAATTTGTGAGGTTTAACACTTCTAATCATAGAAACAGAAACTTCCCTTAACTGTGGTTATATGAACCATTCAGCCAGAACTGGAGAAATACTGGTGCAGAATGTAGGCCAATATTGTCATCTACAATGATTAATGATGTTATATTAGGTAAAGAGTTAAGTCAAGCTCATATTGTGGTACTGAGTGAATAAGGAAGGAATGAAGCCTGGTGGAGCTGCTGGTTGTCATTTACATTTTGATATCTAAATCTGTTCTAAAAGCTCTTCAACCACTTTCACTTTACCTTGATCAACAAATATTCTATTCCTATTTAAAGGAGCTACTATGTTTCTTGTTGCAGTTGAAACTTGTCTTAAAATGCAAAATGCTGTTGTTACTGTGTGAAAATTGTGATGATACTGTGTCTTTCATGGATATGTTTATATCATATTTCTTATAAGCGATGGTGTTTTACTGCAAGGCATTAATTTGTCTGGAACCCTGCAGCTCCATACTGAAACTGCTGCATAATAACTCATTTTAGCTAATGGTCTGTTTATTGAAAGAGAGGTAATGCATTTGTGTTTACTTAGGTTTCCCCTGGAGTTTCAGGTTAGAGTTTTGATTAAGTTGATTGTCAGGGCCAGAGTCATATGCTTCATGGGAGGAGCTAAGCTTATTGGGACGAAATACTGTTTCAGTTTCATTTATAAAAATATAACATTTTGCTGCCTGGACTGCCAGAAGGAAACAGTGACTTTCTCTCTGTCTAAAACCACCTCTCTGAGAGCTTTAGGATTGTTAACCTGAAAAAAGCAAGTAAGCCTGTATTTTGCTGACTAATTTTAAAGAGGGAGCTTAGTCTATAAATGAATATTGTCTTTATTGGAATTCATGGGGAGAGATTAGCAGTTAAAGATTGTATCTTGTCTTGTTTAAGTATTGTTCAGTTGTTAAGTTAATAGTTAATGCAATAGTTAAACTGTGTTGTTAAGTAACATGTGCTTTGTTAATAGTTTCCCAGTATGTCACGACTGGCGTGAAACATCGTATCATCAGATTAATGCCAAAAAAAAGCATATTGTTGGCGGCTATTTTAATTTCATAATAAACCTTGAGATTTCCGATCAAAATACAATCTGCAACCCAAATGAGTAGAAGCGATATGCAATAAGGACACGGCAGAGTGGCACAATAGTTAGCACTACTGCCTCACAGTGCCAGGGATTTGGGTTTAATCCTGGCCTAGGATGACTGTCTTTGTGGAGTTTACACATTCTCCCCATGTCTGCATCAGTTTCATCAGGGTGCTCCAGCTTCCTCCCATAGTCCAAAACATGCATGTTAGGTTGACTGGCCATGCTAAATTGACTTTAGTGTCAGGGAGGATTAGCAGTGTAAATATGTGGGATTACAATAATATCGCCTGAGTGAGATTGTGGTTGGCGCAGAATTAACAGCCAAGTGGACACCTTTTGTACTATAGGGATTGTCTGATAATGCATTGGAAATGATTTTGTATATTTCTGTTCTGATGAAACATCATTAAAAATAAATGTTCTGCAGTTTTACTCCTCTCTCTTTATCCAAATGACAACTCTTTGGTGATCTACAGTAAATACCCATGAGAGCATTGTTTCCACATCTATTGAAACGTAGAGTGAGGGCCTTACACAGAACACTCCTGCCACAGAATTGGCCACAACTTCCTAGCTATCCCTATTTACAAAGTCATTTCTCCAATCATTTGTTAAACATTTTTATCCACTTCTTCCTACTTATCAGTTCATGGCAGTTGAAACAAACTTAAACATTATTATGTTTCAAGTCCTAGTCTTTTACTTTCTTCCTATCTCATGAATTTCTGAGTAGACTTTATAGAATTGTAGAAATCCTACATTGCAGAAAGAAACTCATTAGTCTGAACCAACTCACTCACAGAGCAACTTATCCAGGTTCAATCCCAGAGAGGGCAGAAAAGGAATTTTTATCCTTGAATTTAAGCTAATTTTTTTCCCAAAAATATACTTTATTTTTCATTAAAAAATTTCAAATAAACCATTGCAAAATCACATGTCTTGAATTGCAAAACCAGTGCAGAATTCAAAATTTTTATACAGTTCAGAACTTACAAATTACACATGCTTCAAAAGTTACTGTGTGCCGTTGTTGCTCAGATTGGCACACAGTTACGCAGGTCAAGGTCATTCTGCAGTCCCAGGGCCCTCAGTCTGCCTCTGTTAAAGGGCCTTACAGTGTGCCCTTTCCCCATTGTGCCTTTGCGGCGGCTGCCCCAAGCTTCAGCGCATCCCTCAGCACATAGTCCTGGACCTTGGAATGTGCCAGTCTGCAACACTCGGTCGTGGACAATTCTTTCAACTGGAAGATCAGCAAGTTTCAGGCAGACCAAAGTGCGTCCTTCACCGAGTTGATGACCTTCCAGCAGCGTTTGATATTTGTCTCGGTGTGCATCCCCGGAAAGAGCTCGTAGAGCACAGAGTCCTGCGTCACCGAGCTGCTCGGGACAAACCTTGACAAATACCATTGCATCTCACTCCAGACCTTTTTTGCAAAGGCACATTCCACAAGGAGGTGTGAGACCGTCTCATCATCCCTGCAGCCGCTTCGAGGGCAGCGTGTGGTGGCTGTTGAGACCTCGAGTGTGCATAAAGGATCTGACAGGGAGTGCCCTTCTCACCACCAGCCAATCTAGATATTGGTGCTTGTTTGTAAGTTCTGGTGATGAGGCCAAATGACACTGACAGTCTGCTCAAGGAACCATCCGACAGGATCCACCATCTCCTTTTCTTTCAGGACCACAAGGATGTTACGCGCTGACCACTTCTTAATTGCCATGTGGTCAAAGGCGTGTTTGTGGAAAAATTTCTCCACGAAGGATAGGTGCCGCGGTACGGTCCAACTACTCGGAGTGTTCCGCGGCAATGTGGCCAGACCCATCCTTCGCAACACCCGGGACAGGTAGAACCTCAAAAAGTAGTGGCACTTGCTGTTGGTGAACCGAGGATCTACGCACAGCTTGATGCAGTCACACACAAAGGTGGCCATCAGGATGAAGGTAGCATTGGGAATGTTTTTCCCTCCATCCTCTGGAGATTTGTGCATCGCCTCCCTCCGGACGCAATCTATCTTTGATCTCCAGATGAATTTAAAGATGGCCTGCGTCACTGCTGCAGCACAGGATCTGGGGATAGGCCACATCTGCACCATGTACACCGCACGCTCATAGTTGGAGGACCGTGAAATCCTACTTTGAGTCTCCATTGCTCTGGTGGGAAGCCATCAAAAGCAACATCAAAAGGTTCTTCATTCGCAAAAGGGTTCAGAAGGCCAGGGAGAGAGGGGGGCGGAAATGTCCCGACTCCAGGAAAGCATGCAGGAACTACTCCAACTGCACTCGATGGGGGGTTGATGTCAAGGAGGATCTCCAGGAGGTGAAAGCTAGCAACCCTCACTCTTTGCCTTGGAAGCCGTCAAGGTCATCTTCGGGTCCAGAGTCCACTCTGTGGAGCAAGACGGAAAGTGCTCATGTTTCTTCTTCCAGAATGTACACAGAGAAACCTCTGTGGTCAGCAGCCTGAAGGAAGAAGACGGCTCGGTAAGGTCATCACAGTCTGACATTCTGAGGATCTGGAAATCCTTCTATGCCGGACTGTATGACCTGAAGCCAACAGACAGCACGGCCTCCCAGTCTTTCCTGTTGTCTATCGCGCAGGTCTTAGACGACGCTGAGCTGGACAGTCTGGACAGACCGGTATCTCTGGACAAGCTGATGAAGGCTATCGAGTTCTTTCAGAAGGGTAAAACTCCCAGAAGGGACAGCTTACCGGCTAAGTTTTACTCGGCATTGTGGCACTTGACAGGCCCAGACCTCCTGGAAGTATACGAGAGTATGCTTCTGGAAGGCAGGATGTCAGAATCCATGAGGAAAGGCATGGATCCTCATCCACAAGCAGAAGGGGGAAAGGGAAGAAATTCGAAATTGGCGACCCATTTCACTATTGAATGTGGATTATAAAATCTTAGCCAAAGTCAACGCATACCGGGTCAAATCTGCTCTGGGGTCAGTGATCCATCCTGGTCAAACCTGTGCTGCATCCGGCAGGAAGATCTGTGATAGCCTCGTGCTACTCAGGGATATGATCGCCTACGTGCAGGACAGGCAGGTGGATACCTGCCTCATCAGCCTAGACCAGGAGAAGGCGTTTGACAGAATTTCGCACTGCAACATGATGGATGTGCTTTCCAAAATGGGTTTTGGGGAGGGTATCTGCAATTGGATCCGGCTGCTCTACACAGACATCAGTAGCGCAGTGTCAGTCAATGGGTGGGAGTCAGATAGCTTCCAAATCAGGTCTGGAGTCAGACAGGGCTGCTCTCTCTCCTCTGTCCTTTTTGTGTGTTGCATTGAACCCTTTGCCAAGGCCCTCAGAAGCGACCCAGGCACCAAAGGTGTGACAATTCCAGGCAGTGAAGGTACGCAGATAAAAGCATCCCTGTAAATGGATGACGTGGCTGTCTTCTGCTTGGACCCCTCGTCTGTTCGCAGGCTCCTCCAGGTCTGCAAGCAGGTTGAGTTGGCCTTGGGAACCAAAGTCAACCAGGGTAAGGGGAAGGCCATGATCTTTGGGAAGTGGGCAGACAAATCCTTTGTCCCCTTCACCATCAGGGCAGATTACCTGAAGGTGCTAGGGATATAGTTTGGAGAGGCAGGGACATGCACCAAAAACTGGGACGAGCACATCGCGAAAGCCAGGAAGAAACTGGCTTGTGGGAGCAATGCTCCCTCTCCATCACAGGAAAAAACCTGGTGATCTGGTGCGAGGTGATGTCCGTGTTGAATTTAAGCTAATTATACAATTCAGCAACTGTATTAAGTGAATAAACACCTCAATACAATGAATAGAAGTGTAATAAATAATGCTGAGTGCACTTACCTCTTTGTCATAGTTGCTAGCTGCTCCTTCCCCATTACAATCATTTTGACTTCTTTCTGATGTCATCCTCTTGTTGGACAACTGTTGTGAGTTGCTCTGATCAGAGACTGAAGAACCACCAGCTTCACTGGAGGGTCTCTGCTATGAAAGTGCAGCCATATGTAAATTTGTGAGAGTTAATACTTCCCTTAACAATAGTAATATGAAACATCCAGTTAAGCCAGGGAAATACTGGTGCAGAACTGTGTATTTTAGGCCAATATTCTCATCCACAATAATTACTCTAATGGTGCAATGGACATCATAGAATCACAAAAATCCTACAGTGCAGAAGGAAGCCATTTAGCTATGATTGTGCATCAACTCACACAAGAGCATCTTATCCAAGCTCAATCATCCTATCCTTATAATTTCACACATTTACCTCACTAATCCAGATGGCCATGATCCATTCATAATAAACTTTGCGGTTTCTGATCAAAATATAATCTGCAACCCAAATGAGTAAGAGTGATTGTAGAAGCAATATGCAATAAGGGCATGGCATAGTGGCACAGTGGTTAGCACTGCTGCTTCATAGAGCCAGGGACCTGGGTTCAACTCTAGCCACACATTTTTAAGCACTCAGGGGCAATGTAGTATTGTCTTTCCACCTAACCTGCACACCTTTGGACTTTGTGAGGAAACCAGAGCTTTTCGAGGAAATCCAAGCAGACATGTGACTTGATTTATTGTAACATAGATGGCAAAGAAGGGTAAGAATTTGTATAGTGCTTAGGAAAATTTTGTACATCAACATGTCTCCAGAGAGAAAGGGGGCACTAACGGACCTGTTTTTTGGTCAAGAGGATCAAGTTTCAATTGGGGAAAATTTAGGGGACAGTAATCATTGCTTCATACCATTTAGGTTGGCTATGAAAGGACAAGGGATAACCAATATTAAGAACAATTAATTGTGGAGTGCAAACCCTGATGTGGTTAAAACAGATCTGACCAGATAAATTGGAATCAAAGATTGGTGGAAAAAATTGTGACCGAACAATGGGCAGCAATTGAAAATGCGTTTGTATGATAGGTTTCTCATCTGTATTTAGGGGAAAAATAAGGCAAATAAATCCAGAGCTCACTGGATGACAAACAGAGTTGGATGTAACATGATTGTCATTGTTGGAGATCAATAGTCTCAGTTCCAGAACACAACAATAGGAATTCCTCAGGCAAATGTCCTAGGCCCAAGGATTTTCAGCTACTTTGCCAATGACCTTCCTACCATCAAAATTGGGATTGTTCACTGACTGCACAACATCCACCATAATTTATGACTCCTCAGATACTGAAGTAGTTCACTTCCATTCTGGGTTTACAACAAATGGCAGATAGATAAGATGATTAAGCAGCAACCTCAATATAAAAAAGTTCAATGGGGAATATTGCATATTGCTTCTACAACCATTCTTACTCATTTGGGTTACAGATTATATTTTGATCAGAAACCTCAGTGTTTATTATGAAGGGATCATGGCCACCTGGATTAGTGAGGTAAGTGTGTAAGGTTATTGAGCTTGGATAAGATGCTCTTGTGTGAGTGGATGCACATTCATGGGCTAAATTGCCTCCTTCTGCACTGCAGGATTTCTATGATTCTATGACGTCCATTGCACCGTTAGAGTAATTATTGTGGATGAGAATATTGGCCTAGGATACACATAAAAAAAAGCAAGAGAGAGTGCAAGAAGAGACTGACATAAAATGAAGACCTAACACTTTAATATTCATATGAATAGTAACAGGAAGATAAAACAAGGAATAGGGTCAAATAAGGAGCAAATGGAATTTAACATGGAGATAGGATTATTATCTTCCAAGAAAGAAAATGCTGCCCACGTCATTGGAAAAGAAGAAACCATTGAGATACTTCATGAAATTGATAAGCAGGAGTGGCTGGCTGTTCTTAAAACTGAAAGGTCACTACGGCCAGGTGAGATGCATTCAAGGATATTAAGAGAAGCAACTGTAGAAATTGAGAGTACTGGTCATAATTTTCCATTCTTATATGTACAAGGATAGTGCCAGAGGGCTGCAGAACTGAAAACATTACATCCTCAGGGTAGTATCTAAGTCTAAATTTTCGCAAAAACCAATGTCCTGTATGGTATGTCCTGTATCCAAAAGCAGGACAAATCTGACCAGCCAACTATTGCCCCATCAATTAACACTTGACCATCAGTGAAGTAGTCATTAACAGTGCTATCAAGTGAAGGTTTGCTTAGCAATACCCTGCTCTATGATTTTCAGTTTGGCTTCCACTAAGATCATTTTGTTCCTGGTCTTAGTACAACTTTGGTTCAAAAGTACTGAACTGGAGTTGAGGTGAGAGTGACTGCCTTCTTAGCAATGCAATATTTGACTGAGTACAGCATCAAGAAAGCTGAGCAAAATTTGAGTCATTGGGAATCACAGGACATTTTCACATTAACTTCATTACAGTATTAATGAAAGCCTGAACAAAGAACAAAGAACAACACAGCAACACACAACACAGCACGGGAAACAGGCCCGCTTGCGACACTAATAAATAAACTTTAAACTTTAACCAGGAGGAAAAGTCTCTGCTAGTAGGTTCATACCTCACATGAAGGAAGATGGTTGTGATTGTTAGAGATCAATAATCTCAGTTGCAGGGCATCACTGCAGAGTTCCTCAAGATCATTTCCTAGGCCCAACCATTGGCAGACACTTCATTAATGACCTTCCTTCCATCATAAGGTCAGAAGTAGGGTTTTTTTTTTGATGATTGCATAGTATTTCAGCACCATTCATGATTTCTCTGATATTGAAGCATTCCATATTCAAATGCAGCAAGACCTCGACAATATCTAGAATTGGGCTGAAAAGTTGCAAGTAACATTCATACCATGCAAGTGCCAGTAAATGGCCATCTCCACAAGAGATAGAATCAAACCATTATCCCTTGATGTTCAATGGCATTACAACTACTGATTCCCTCTACTATCAAGTTACCAGTAACTGAACTTTACTAGCCATATAAATACTATGAATCTTCTGGGAAGTAACTCATCTCCTGACTCTCTAAAGTTTACAAGGCATAGACAGGATTTGAATGGATATTCTCCAGTTACCCTGCAGAATGCAGCTCCAGTAAAACTCAAGAAACTCAATACCGTTCAGGAAAAGGCAACCCTCTACCACTAAAGCACAGTACCAAAATGCTTTACAGGAACTCACCAAGGTTCCTCCAACAGCAGCTTTACAACCCAAGCCTCTACCATCTACAAAATCAAGGGCAACAGACATATGGGAACACTATCACCTGAAAGTCATGCACTGTAGCTCTTGAGAAGGTTGTAGTTAGATGCATTTTGAACTACTGCAGTCCATGTGGTTAGGTAACCAACAGTGCTGACTGAGAGGTAGTTCCAGGAATTTGACTTAACGAGAAAGAAGGAATGCCAATATATTTTCATGTTAGGATGGTGAGCAACCTTAGCTGAATTGTGTATTAGAAGATGGCACAGAATAGATTTTTTATTGTTGAAGCCATTTTTAGCACACAATCAGTAGAAGGGAAGCAACCAAAACAGCAAGAAATTTATGACTGTGGTAGAATGAGACAAAAAAGTCTAAGGCAGATCAAAGCATTAAAGTTCAGAATTATGAACTTATGATTAAATTGACTAATAGGAGTAGTGTGAAAATATGTGGCCTTCTCACATATTTCAAAATATTAGGTTGTGGAAAGGTTAGGTTTATACATATAGAAAATGTTATACCTCCAAATGTTAACAAAGCAGCAAGTTGGGAAGAATCAAATGCATTGATTCACAGAGTTTAGATTTTAGGTTTTGTCCCAATTGTACCAAATCTAGTTCAGATCCAAGTCAGATAGACATATTTCATGAAGTGGACATTTCAAGCATAGTCAAAATCAAAAATCACTCCTTGTTAAAGAAACCTTCCCCTGGGAGATAGTACAAGAAACCTTCCCCTGGGAGATAGTACAAGATGGATAAAGGTTCTTTCATAAATTTTGAATAAGAAAACAACATCTCCTTGACAGTCATCCTCAACACCAGAGCTCCATGAAGCTGTGTTCTCAGCTCCCTATTATACTCCTTGTACATCTCTTACTGTGTGGCCAAATTCCCCTCCAACTTAATTTTCAAGTTTGGTGGTGACACCACCTAGTGGGTCAGATCTCAAATAATGATGAGACAGAGTACAAGAATGAGATAGAGAATCTGTGAACTGGTGCAGCAACAATAATCTCTCCCTCAATGTCAGCAAAACAAAGGAGATTGTCATCAATTTCAGGAAGAGTAATGGAGAATATGCCCCTATTTTCGTCAATGGGGACAAAGTAGAAAGGGTCAAGAGCTTCAAGATTTTAGGTGTCCAGATCACAAACAATCTGTCCTGGATTCCCCCCC
This sequence comes from Sphyrna mokarran, assembly GCA_024679065.1. Classification (NCBI taxonomy): domain Eukaryota; kingdom Metazoa; phylum Chordata; class Chondrichthyes; order Carcharhiniformes; family Carcharhinidae; genus Sphyrna; species Sphyrna mokarran. The sequence continues at coordinate 101,870,320 of JAGIQG010000009.1, forward strand.
CGCACTGACACTATAGTTAAAAAAGCCCACCAACGCTTCTACTTTCTCAGGAAATTTGGCATGTCCGCCACAACTCTCATCAACTTTTACAAATGCACCTGAAGATCCTATTGGTAGGAAGAGCTGGTAATATAAGTCCTCTCTCTATTATCATGTGATCTGACATCACTGATAATTAGATGATATATTTACATACTTAGCATTAACATGCCATTGTTGTGTTTTGCTTTAGTGCTATCCTTTTTTTCATTTTCCAAATCTGTAATCTGGATACAAAATAACCTGACTCCTTTGCTTAAAATCTATTTGAGTGAGTCATCAGTTTGTTATCTTGTAATTCTCAAAAGAGCCATAAGTATAATGGATCTTTTTAAGTATAACAAATCCTGCACATGCCAATCCAAGAATCAATACCAGTTTAAATAGATGTTTATGTCTCAACTGCAGCCATTTGTGATTGAAAGTGTTGCAATTCAGGTCAGGTCAGAATCTCCAAAGTGATTTGATTTGATTTGATTTGATTTGATTTATTATTGTCACATGTATTGGGATAAAGTGAAAAGTATTGTTTTTTATATACTACACAGACAAAGCACATCGTTCATAAACAAGGAAAGGAGAGAGTGCAGAATGTAGTGCTACAGTCATCGATAGGGTGTAGAGAAAGATCAGCTTAATGCGAGGTATGCCCATTCAAATGTTTGATGGCAGCAGGGAAGAAGCTGTTCTTGAGTTGGTTAGTACATGTCCTCAGACTTTTGTATCTTATTCCTGATAGAAGAAGGTGGAAGAGAGTATGTCCGGGGTGTATGGTTACCTTAATTATGCTGGCTGCTTTTCCGAACAATGGGAATGTAGACAGTGTCAATAGGTGGGAGATGTGTTTGAGTGATAAACTGGGCTTCGTTCACGATTCTTTATAGTTTCTTGCAGTCTTGGATATAGCATGAACTATAGCAAGCTGTGCTACAACCAGAAAGAATGCTTTCTATTGTGCATCTGTAAAAGTTGATTAGCAGATATACCAAAATTCCTTCTGAGAAAGTAGAGGGCTTTCCTAGCTAGAGTCTCAGTGTGGGGGGACCAGGACAGTTTGTTGGTGATCTGGACACTTAAAATCTTGGAGCTCTCAACCATTTCTACTTCATCCCTATTGATATAGACAGGAGCATGTCTTCCACTGCGCTTCATGAAGTCAATTATAACCTCCTTCATTTTGTTGACATTGAGGGAGAGATGATTGTCATCACACCAGTTCAACAGATTCTCTAATTCTTTTCTGTACTCCATCCCATTATTGTTTTGAGATTTGGCCCACTATGATGTTGTCATCAGTAAACTTGAAAATCAAGTTGGAGGGGAATTTGACCACACAGTCATAGGTGTAAATGGAGTAAGTAGGGGGACTGAGAACACAACCTGGTAGGGTACTGATGTTGAGGATGATCATGAAGGAAGTGCTGTTGCCTTTCCTTAGTGATTGCAGTGTGTGGATTCTGAAGTTCAGGATCCAGTCGCAGAGGGAGCTCCAAGCAATAGAGTTTGGAGATGAGCTTCGTCGGAATAATGATGTTGAAGGATGAGCTGTAGTTGATAAATTGGAGTCTGATGTAAGTATCTTTGTTATCTAGGTGTTCCAGGTTGGGTGCAGGGCCATGGAGATGGAGTCTGCTGTGGACCCATTGCAGCAGTAGGCAAACTGTAATGGATCCAGGCAATCTGGAAGGCCAGAATTGATTCGTACCATATCTAGCCTTTCAAAGAACTTCACAATGATGGATGTCAGAGCCACTGAATGTTAGCCATTAAGGTATGCTGCTTGGCTTTTCTTTGGTACCAGGATGATGGTCGATTTCGCCAGAATTGATTCGTGCCATAACTAGCCTTTCAAAGAACTTCTTAAAGATGGATGTCAGAGCCACTGAATGTTAGCCATTAAGGCATGTCACTTGGCTTTTCTTTGATACCAGGATGATGGTCATTTTCATGAAGCAAACAGGGACCTCAGATTGTTGTAAAAAGAGGTTGACAATGACTGTGAATACTCCTGCCAGCTGATTCATGCAGAATTTGATTGCTTATTCAGGTACCCCATCTGTGCTAGTAGCTTTCCATGGATTGATCTTCAGGAAGGGTGCTGTGACATCAGCAGTAGTGATCTCAGATACAGGTTCAGCTGTGGCTTCCAGAGTGAAGGGTGTGCTCTCACTCAACTCTTGCTAAAAGCGAGACACAGAATACATTGAGCTCATCATAGGAGGGCGTGTTGGTGCCAGTGATTTTACATGCCTTCATCTTATAGCCTATTATGTCTTAAAGACCTTGCCATAAGGGCGGGGGTTTGTATGGCTAGCATGGGATTCTAGCTTGGTCCAATGAAGTCTGTTTGGATCATAATTTTCGCAATTGAATTTGACGGGGAAAAATGGGATCTTTCACTTCAGGTATGATTCAATTCACCCAATAAAAGGAGCCTTTTATCAAACAAAATTCATTTAATAATACAGTTAACGTAGAGAAAGAAAATTAGCAAAATTTTTTTACCAATTACACACAAGTAAAGAAAAAACATGATATTGTATAAAACTTAATAGCTAAATACTATTGCAACCAAACAAATCCCATAAATAAAACCCTTGCCACATATTTAGCCCAGGAAATATGAATGGTTACGTGATGCTGGAATTTAGTCCCTTGATTGGATGCTGCAATTCTCTTGATGTACACACACGCACGTGCACACACACACGCAAACACACACACACACAGACATACAAGTTTGGCATTACAACAACTTCCTAAGATCCTTTGAGGGGTGGGGGAGAGAGAGAGAGAAACTCTTATTACAGCAGAATTTTCACTCCAGGAAAGTAAGGAGACCTGCTGCCAGCTGACCAGTAGAATTTCCAATACCATGGAGAGAGACAAAAAAAATCTGCTTTTCAGTATGATGTCCAAATATCTAACTAAAACATCAGTCATCAGTCAAACTGAAAGTAAAACCTTGAATTCACATTGAAAATAAATTATCCAAAACACATGACCTGCCACCCAGTCATAAATTGTAAATCAGAGCATGAGGACCAAATTTTTTAAAAAAAACTCCATTTAGACCATTGAAGCAGCAATAATAGGACTTGAGTGGTCAGTTCAGCAACAATGAAACCAAAAGTACTGCTTTCAACTGCAGAGAATATGATTTAAAAAAAAATCTTAAAAGTATACTAGCAACATAAAAGAACAAATGAATAAAAACATTCCTGGATTAATTCAAATTGCATCTCAGACACAAGGCCCTGTGAAAGACCAGATTGGTCAATCCACCTCTTGTATAAAGTCTGTGACTATTGTTGATGGACATTCCCATAATTATTCAGGATGTTGCTACTTCTTCCAAAAATATGGGCAAGTGGCTCCAACTTTCAATTTCTTGATCAGTGATATAAAAAAGGGGCTAATGATCAAAGGAATCATGCAAAATCAATAGTACTTCATAAGAGTAATTGTGACAGATTATTTCTAAATTGTCAGATCAACAATGAATTTGTCAGCCTTTTGGCTATGATCAACCTTCAGATCAAACCCAAGGTGGGATACAATATCTCATCTTGTCGCCTTAGATCTTGTTTGTGTCCATCGAGGGGACATTGAAATGCATTCAATTAGATTTTGAATTTTGTTTTTGGAGCAAGCAAGGAATAGTTTTGGATTTGACCAGTCCATTCTGAACATTGGCTTTGTAACTTTAAGGGTGGAGTGAAACATTAAAAAAAATACTGAATAGCAATCGTAAAACAATAGTAAAAGCATGCTTCTGGAATTAATACTTTACACTATGTATATGGGAAAGTAGCAGATTAAGCAAAGCAATCCACATCAGCGTTAATGTGCTACTCAAACATCTTCATTTTGCCACAGGTAAATCTAACATTGTAACATTTGATTACCATCATCTTCATATCCTTGTCTGGTTTCTCCTGGAATATATCCGCATAATTACTTTAACCACTCCCTGCAGCAGTGAGCTCCACATTTTCACCTCTAGATTAAGGAGTGTTTTTTTTATTCGGATTTCCTTATTTGATTTCTTGGTGACTATTTTATAATGATGGCCTCTCGTTGTGCTTTTCACCACAGAGGGAACATTCTGCAAATCTGCTGTCCTCACAAGATGCCAGAAAGGAAACAGGAGGGCCTGGGAATTTGATGAGTTGATGTTAGGACAATACCTGACACCTTTCCACCTCTACCAGAAAAACATTCTGAGTGGAAAGTCCCTGCCTGCCTCCACTTGTATGATTTCATCCAGACTCCTCTCCCGTGACTTTTTATTTGTTTACACAGTGTTTGTGATTCAGATAACTGTGATAAATTTCTTAATTCATTCACAATTCCAATAGTACAGACATGAGTAACACAATTCATTGAAGTGCTTCCTGTACAAAAGCATAGCAGAAAAAGAAATAATGACCTGGCGCAGGTTGAAGTCAAGCAGTTATCTCTGTAGCTGAGAGATTTCCAGAATTCCAAAAGGCAGTGTAATAGTGGGATTTTATACAACAGGGTGTTTTCACAGCCAATTTGTCTGTTTACATTGATGGGAGTTGTTGATGTGTCATAGTTGATTCTTGAGAGTTAAATCTGGTGACTCCAGATTGCTTTCTAGTGGTAGGTTAGAGAGAGAGACACACACACACACACATCTCCCCCATGTGACATTTGAAATAGCAAATCATTTTTTCCCAGCATGATTTTGCCACTAGCTTGTAGTATATCTCTGCAAAGAAACAGGACCAATGTCAAATTTACTTTTACTTTTGCATTCTGAGGTAATCATATAATTTTCTTGTTATTTTTCACAAGAAGATGGCTGCTGTTGTCATGCCCAAATTGTTTGATACATTAGCCCTGATCTCCTGTTACTTGTGGGTCTTTATGTTTCAAAGATACCCCAAAAGATGCATTGGGGGGCCAACCAGAGGTCTCCAGGCAAGGACTGTATGGCAATTACCTGGGAAGTTTGAACTTACAATGGGCAACTATGCTGTGCCTGAAGCCATCTGATACTTCAATTTAAATTGGAGAATTTTGGTGAGTTCAACTCTCACAGCAGAATATTTATCAAAGAAAAGTTAGAAGGATTAAAACAACCCAACGTGTCAGCGATTTACTTCTTCCCAACAAAGATCATATCGATCATGTCCAACTACTCAGGAACTGCTGTTTCAGCTGACAGATAAAACCAGCCCTCAAAATACAAATCCCTGCAATATGAAACTACTTGTCAAAGGATGATCATCCCTGATTAGCACAAATTAGATGTGTCCCACCTCCTTCTTCAACTTTTTCACTTTGACAGTCCTCAACAACTATTTAACAATCTGAGCTCTGAAATTCTCCTTGGTGCAAAGCTAATAACACTTTCCAACTTTGAAATGATGCTCCGAATGTGGGCATTGCTGGCTAGTCCAGCAGTTATTGCCCATTGTACATTCCATTAGGGCATAGTGGTAATCTGCTTTCTTGAACCCAAGGTGTGGGTACACCAATGGTATTCGGGAGGGAGTTTGAGGATCTTGACCCAGTGATAATGAAGTTACGATGATATTTTTCAAAGTCAGGGTGGTAAGTGAATTTGAGGGAAACCCCTAGCAGGTGGTGACCCCAGTACTCGTTACTCTTGTCCCTCCAAATGATAGCAATCATGGATTTGGAAGGTGGTGCCTAGGAGCAGTGTATTTTGTTGATGGTATACAATGCTATTATTGTTTTTGGCAGTGGATTGAATGAATGTTTGTAGAAGAGGTGCCAATCAAGTGCCTGCATTTTTCTGTATCGGGTTGAGCTTCTTCAGTTTTATTGGAGTGGCATTCATCCAGGCAAGTGGAGGGGAGTGTTTCATCTCAGTCCGAACTTGTGTCTTAATAGATGGTGGACAGATGCATAATTGATAAACTCATAAGTGGAATTTTCACCCACCCTGTCCAATGGGAACCATTGCCTGCTAATACCGGTTTCTAGAATGCAAAATTCTATTCACTATAACAGTTTCTATGGATCTGAACAAAGCACTCTATTTTATTTTCCAAGCTGCAGTATTAGAAAAATAAAAGTTATATTACAGACAAATTGCAAATTTTAATTTGATTTGCTCTGGTATATTGAGAATTAAGCATGGAGTAGCACAGGGCTCTATTCTTGGTCCACTACTATTTTGATATATATTAGCAACAGTGAATATATCTGTACTCTTTTTCCTCAGATGTGAAGTAAGCATTATTAGTAGGCCAAGATTTACAATCTATCCTTAATTGCCCACGAACTGAATGCCTCACTGGGCTCTTTCATAGGGCAGTTAAAAAACTGTCATATTGTTGGAATCACATGACTAGGTCCAGACTCTGTCAAGGTACTGGATTTCCTTTCCTAATGAGACATTAGTAAACCAGTTGAGTTTTTTACAACAACCATCAACATTACTAGCTTCCAATTCCAGATTTTATGAACAGAATTTATATTCCACCAGCTGTCATCGTGGGAATTGGACCCATGTCCCCAGAGCATTAACCTGGGTGTCTGGATTACTAGTCCATTGGCATTGTCACTACATCACCATTTCCAAACTGCATTACATCTGTTGCCTGTCTGTCCCCTTACTGGGTACTGTAACCATCACTGGATTTCTAGACTTAGCTGTTCTCGTTTACCCCATAGTTCTATGGTGTGTTTTCAGACTGCACTCTACTGAGGGTCTGTTACCTGGTATTCAGCACTGAAATTATTATTCAGAAAGTTTCATCGTCCTGGAGAATTTTCACATTGTCTGTTTCTTCTAACTTTGTCAGATGGCCATCCACTTACCAAACTTGTGAGCTCTCTATAGCTGCAGAATCAGCACCATCTGCAGGAATATGTTCTCCAGGAAATTCCCAGCCCCTCACATGCCTTCTGCTGATTCCAGCTAGTACTCAATCTCGAGTTCCTGAAACCGGAAGTACTTCATTCACATCCAGTGATTCATAGCATAGGAATTGGAGGTAAGGGTTTCAGCTTTCTCATTATTTTGTTTAAAATGTCCTTCACAATGTATCAATTTCTCTGATTATTTATATGTTTCCTTTTCCTGGCTTCAGTGCCATCTCCTTCCTCTTTTACACTGATTTCTCATTTTCACCAAAACCCAGGGGGCCATTCTGTTGACTTAAAATATTGGTTATAAGGAGGCAAGCATGTAATTTAGAAGTCAATTTTGGGTAAGGTGGCATGATACTCTCTTGACGTAAAATATACTTACTATAAAGAAGCAAGCATGTAAAATGTCAATTTTGGATAAGGGGGCAAGCATATGACTTAAGTGGATATTTTTTACAGTGGAACAAATGTATCTTTTCAGAGGACCTCCTCTAACAGAACAATCAATGTCCTATCTGAGAACATGGGCACCTACTTGCATACTACAAGAATCATATCTCTTTGTGTCTCAACCACATCTTCAATGGATGTGGTTCAGTGAAGCCGCATATATCATTCTTTGTATATTCTCCCTAAACAGTGATTGTGTTCTCAGTCTGCAGATTTTGTTTAATATGCTGTATTAATATATATAATCTCATAATATGAATTCAAATTATGGCAATCAATGTTCGGCATTACAAATGTGTTAAATCTAGGCTTTCAAACAGGCATGTTTTACAAGTGCAGCCATTATTTGCATCCTTTCATCAAAATAATCCCCAAAACTATGATACAGCAAAACCTGTTCAGCTAAGGTAACAATGGTGTTCATAGTGGGTATGAAAGAGCAGCAACTCTCTGCTTGGAAGTGTTGCTTTGCGTCAGTTTTTGGTGGGCGTGGCTCTGCTATCCTGTCTGAAGGGTTGTGATTCAATGGCTGGGATTTTTCTGCTTCAGCTTTAATGGCTTATGCCAGCAGCACAGACTAAACATTCCACATCTGAAACTGATGATTTTCTGATGATTAAAATTAATGTGCAGTTTTCAATATGCGACTTCAGGGTACTCACTCCTGTGATGTGCTGGACTGCAGAATATTTTAAAATCTTTTTTGCTGAGTGACTTTAGCTGCAGTTATTACATTTGTTCTGGGTTCACAGCTTGTCAAGATCTCTCCATAGGGTGGTCGAATGGCTTGTGTTACACTTACCTCTTTTGTCGTTTCATCTACATCTTTACTTTGTGACTCCCGATTCCTGTTTTGCTTCCCTGTGGCTTTTTTTTCATGCCTTGAATTAGATTTGTTCTTGCAAGCTTTCCTCATTTTACAGGTTGTGCAAGAATGAAGAAAATAGAGCAAGAGTAGTACAACCAGAAGTATGAAAATTAAATTGCCACTGATGAACTGTTAAGACATAGGTGAAGAGAAATAAGAATGATTTAAACAACAAACCATTAACAGAACTCTGTTCTAGTGAGTTAATGTGTTTTGAGGAGTAACTGTGTGTGTGTGTGTGTGTGTGTGTGTGTGTGTGTGTGTGTGTGTGTGTGTGTGTGTGTGTGTGTCATTTTTCAACATTTGCCCTTTCCACCTCTCATTGCTCAAATCCCTTCAGTCTACCAACTCATCTGCTTACAGTATTGAAACCACTCTAGCCAAACAACACTGAAATTAGTTCACTGTGACCATGATGTCTTTTTCTTCCTCATCCTCCTCAGTTCCTGACACAGACTTGGCTAGACAAATCCCATCCTGCAATATAGCTAGAGAAAAATCAGGACTGGGAATTAAACATTGCAGAGTATAACATTTTTAAAAAAGTAAAAAGGGAAATAGAGGGCAGAGTATCTGTACTTATTCAGGATAACACCGTGGTAGTAAAAATATTGTCCCAACCAGAGGGCAGTGAGGTAAATATGTAACTATGTCAAACTGCCTACTTAAGAATTTTTTTCCTATTTTTCTAAATGGCTAATTACTGGGCTCATAAAATGGCTGTGGTTGATTACCTGCTGGCATGTGGAGAAGAAGTGAACAAATGCTAACACATCAAAATTCCGGGAATGTAATACTGCTTGCATCATTTAAGCGTAGCAGTCAGCCAACACTAAAGATAATAAATAGTTGATAAGTCTATCAATATATTAATTCTATGAAGGACTGCAGAAAAGGTTTACCAGATTGATTCCTGGGATGGTGGGACTGAATTATGAGGAGACATTGATTTTTTTGATTTGATTTGATTCATTATTGTTACTTATATTAGTACACAGCAAAAAGTATTGTTTATTGCATGCTGTGCAGACAAAACATACCTTTTATGTGCCATTAGAATTTTGATTCTGGACTCAGGGACAGCATGGTGGCACAATGGTTAGCACTACTGATTCATAGTGCCAGGGATCTGGGTTCAATTCCGGGCCACTTTCTGGGTGGAGTCTGAATGTTCTTCCCATGTTTGCGTGAGTTTCCTCTGAGAGTTCTAATTTCCTCCCACAGTCCAAAAGATATGTGGTTAGATGCATTGGTCATGCTAATTTCTCCCTCAGTGTACCTGAACAGGTATCAGAGTGTGGCAACTGGGGAATTTTTACAGTAACTTCATTGCAGTGTTAATGTAGGCCTACTTATTGTGACGCTAATAAACAAACTTAAACAAGTGAAACCTTAACTGTCATTTTTATAATCATCATGCCCTATATCACGCACAGTGGTTAGCACTGCTGCTTCACAGGGAGTTGAGTTCAATTCCCAGCTTGGGTCATTGTCTATGTGGAAACGGCATGTTCTTGTCAAATCTCATGGGTTTCCTCTGGGTGCTCTGGTTTCCTCCCACAGTCCAAAAGGTTAGATGCATTTGCCATGCTAAATTCTCCCTCAGTGTACCCGAACAGGCGCTGGAGTACGGCAATTAGGAAATTTTCAGAGTAACTTTTTTTGCAGTGTTGATGTAAGCCTACTTATGCCACTAATAAATAAACATTAAAACTACTTTTTCATATTCCTCTTTTACTATATGAATGAGAAAAAGAGGACAGACATTACAGAAGTTCCTTGTATGTTTTGTGTGTGTAAATTAATTCAATTACTTTCCTTTATTTCGAATTTTCTGTAGGATTGTTAATAAAGGATTTGATCATGCCAAACTGAAGCATTCTGAAAATGGGGTGATCAGAATTTAAAATCATCTCTCTGTTTACAGTCAGGTTGTGAAAGAAGAATTCCCGGCTGTTTAAATTAATCCCACTCCAGACCATAATGGGTACTGGGAGCTCAAGTCCAGGAAAACTAAATTTGAATTTACCAGAGTCTAAGATTTTAAAACAAGCCTCAGTTGAACACAGAAAAAGTCAATTGGAAAGCAAAAGAGGGAAATTCAGTTACATGAGCTAATTTTAAGGCAAGTATCTTACCTCAACAAACTCTTCTTGTATCACATTATTATACCACAAAGATGGGCATGTAAACAGGGTACTAACAAGGAAAATATTAGCCTCCTTAAATTGGGACAATTAAGATTTGTAGCAGTATGTGCAGGTAGAAGTTCCTCCTAAAGCACAAAAGCCTAAGATGCTTCTGAAACCATAAGGTCATAAGATTTAAAAACATAGAAAATAGCAACAGGAATGGGTTATTTATCCCTTCAAGCCTGCTCCATCATTCAGAATGATCATAGCTGATCATCACTCCTGGTTCTGGATGTCGCTATCATCGAGAACAACCTCCCCGTATCTACCCTGTCTAATCCTGTTAGAATTTTATAGATTTCTGTGGGATCCCTGCTAATACTTCTATCCTCTTGCAAATATAATATAAACTACCTCAATTGTTCCCATAAGTCCATCCCATCATCCCAGCAGTCAGCCTGATAAACCTTCCCTGCATTCCCTTCTTCAGAAAAGGAGACCAAAATTGCATACATTTCAGGTGTCGCCTCAGAAGGCTTGGTATAATTGCAGTAAGACATCTCTGCTCCTATTTTCAAATCCTCTCATCATGAAAGAGAACATACAATTTTACTTCTTTGCTGCCTGCTACAGCCGCATGCTTACTTTAAGTGACTGCGTGCAAAGAGACCTGAGTCTCTTTGCACGTTTCCCTTTCTTAATTCATAGCTATTCAGATAATAACCTTTTTTTTATACTAAATTGGATAACCTCACATTTATCCATATTATACTTTATCGACTATGTTTTTGCTCACTCACTCAGCTTGTCCAAATCACACTGAAGCAGCTTTGTGTCCTTTTCATAGCTGTGCTGTCCCACCCAGCTTTGTGTCACCTGCACGCAACAGCAGATTTAGACCACTTGGATCTCTGGGTCTGTGACATTCAATGTTCTTAGAACTGATCTGATTTGATAATCTTCAACTCCACTTTCCCAGCATATCCCTCATGACCTTTGATTCCCTTTCTTGAACAACAACCCAGCCTTTACAGCTCTCTGAGGTAATGAATTCCACAGATTCACTACCCTCTAGAGAAGAAATTTCTCCTCATATCTGTCTTAAGTGGGCAACCCCTTACTCTGAGATTCTGGTCCTAGACTCTTCCACAAGGGCAAACAATGTCTAAGCATTTGTCAAGCTTCCTTTGAGTCAACAAAAATTGTTCTAATAAGTGCTTTATATAGTTTTATTCTTCCCACCAAAGTGCATAATTTCAAATTTCCTGCATCATATTCCATCTGGCATGTGTTTGTCCATTCCTTTAACATGTTTACGGATTCCTGGTGTCATCCTCAGCACTTGCCTTATCACCTATTTTTGAGTCATCTGCAAACTTATCAAGAAATAGGCATTTACTTACCTGATTCAAATCATTAATATATATTGTAAATAATTGTTGCCCCAGCACTGATCCATGCAGCACTCCACTACTTACTGGTTACCATCCTGAAAGCTCACTTAGCCCATCTCATTGTCTTCTTTTGGTTAACCAAATCTCTATCTATGCTAAGATACTACCATAAACACCATGGGATTTATTTTATTCAGTAGCTTTTTGTGCAGTATCTTATTGAACACTTTGTGAAAATCCAAGTATATCAAATTTACTGGTTATCCCTTATCTATTTTGCTCGTGATCACCTCAAGAAATTCTAATAAATTTGTCAGGTATAATTCCCTCCATGATGAGTGTACTTGATTATATTATGTATTTCTAAATGTTCTGCTATTATTTCCTTTAAAATGTAGTCTAACATTCTCCTAATGACAGATGTTAGGCTAAGAGGCCAATAGTTATCTGTGTTTTTCCTCTTCTTTTGGAATAAGAGCAAAAGTAGATTGGGAGTTTTCCTATCCTCTGGGACTTTTCCAGAATTTAAGGATCCTTGGAAGACAACTACCAGTGTATCCACTATCTCTGTAGCTACGTCCTTTAATATCCAAGGACGCAATCCATCGGCTCAAGTGGACTTACCAACCTTTAGCCCCAAATTTGGAGAATTTAAATCTCAGTGCCTATCCAGAACAGGTAGAAGAGTCAGGAACGAGAAATGATAGAAGTCTTTTATTCATTATATTTTCCATGGCCATGAAACAGCTGGAAAGTAGGAAGATAGAGAGAGAGTTCTAAGAAAGAAAGAGAAAAGGGAACTCAAGAATAACAAGCTAACCAGAAAATATTGTTGAAGATTAAATCAATAGCTCAAGAGGCAGAGAGGGAATTTGAAAAGATGAGAGAATTAGCTAAATTACCCAGAAAAGTTGCCCCAAGCACTGTGCCCTGAGAAGCCAAAACAGTCCAGGGAAGTTGAGAAACCCAACTGATTTCAGCAAAACTCTACAGTCTGATAGAGACTGAAAAATGTTAGCAAAGATACTGCAAGGGAAAAAAAAAACCCAGCACGTAAACTATCTAGATTAAAAACAGTTGAGATCAGGTCAGTAAAATTGAATGATATCCTGAGGAGGCTCCTAGAATCTGAAATAGATTCCCAAGTATCCAAAATTAAATAAGGATCAGCTAGCCCAAACCTGTGATTGAGGATCTTCGCAAAGATACATGGCAGAGCAGGGATGTAAAACTATTCCAACCAGGCAGGCCAGTTTGAAAAGAAAGAAGTCAGTACTTCTGCAGGTTGGGCAGGAGATCTGACTAGCCTGCACCATCTTTCCAACCTCAGAGGGAAAGTATGTCTGCAGATAATGATGACTACCAATCATTTAAGCGGTGAACTATAGGGCAGGGCAGCACAGCAGGATTTGAGCATTCACCAGAGAGGAATAGTTCTCCAAAATACACAATGTAAAGAGATCCCCATGTTCACCCATGTCCAACGATAATTGCAAGATCGTTGGACATAGGTAACTACCTCATTTAAAATGGTCGATAATAACCCTCTCCCCCAGCAGTGTACCCATATGGATACATGGGCGTTGGTTGAGAGGATGAATGTTTTATGGGTGGGGTGCCAATCAAACACTGTATTGTGTCCAGTACCTTGACTGTTGTTGGAGTTGCACTGACCCAGGTAAGAGGAGAGTATTCCATTACATATCTGACTTGCATCTTGTAGATGGTGGACAAGCTTTGGGGAGTCAGGGGATGAGTTATTTGCTGCAGGATTCCCACCCACTGACCTTCTCTTGCAGCTCTAGTATTTAGATGGCTAGTCCAGTTCAGTTTCTGGTCAATGATAATCCAACAATATGTTGATAGTGGGGCATTCAGTGATGGGAATGCCACTAATGTCAAGGCAAAATCATTAGATCCTCTCCAAATGGAGATAGTTATTGCTTGACACTCCTGCAACATGATCTTAAAAATGTGGACAAATGAAGGAATTGGGTATGAAACAGAATTGTAATCATGTAGAATTTCAACTAGCCTACTATTAATTGGTGGGAAAGTTATGTAAGGGTGTAAAAATGGTTCCACAATGTGTAAAGACTCCTTTCTAACTCAATATGTAAAAAGACAAACAAGGAACGTTTTGTCAGTGAATCTGGTTAGTGGAGACTGACCCAGAGCAGATCAGGAAAGTAAAAGTAGAAAATACAACTGCTCAATTTTAACCATAATGTATGTTTTAAGATGCTTAAAAAGGATTTAAATATGATGAAAACTAAATTTAGAAAAATGCTGATCTTGTGGTGCTGAGAATAGAACTTTAAAAAGTGAATAGTGTAAATATGTTTCAGAGGATGCAGGGCAAGCATTTGGAGCAGAAAGGTTACCATAATGGATCTATATGAGAAAAGATGGCATTGAGCTTGAGTGCAACATGAGCACCAGCGTTGGCTGGCTGGAATGAATGACCTGTTCTGATGCTATAAATCATATGAAATGGGGATGCCGGCATTGGACTGAAATGGGCACAGTAAGAAGTCTCACAACACCAGGTTAAAGTCCAGATCTGGTGAAGGAAAGCGCTCTGAAATCTGGTGATTCCAGATAAACTAGTTTAACCTGGTGTTGTGAGACTTCTTAGTGTATAGTGTAATCCTGCTTAGTCTACATTGGATATCCTGTAATCAGTGATAACATTTAAACTCAAATCCCTTTATCACAATTTCCAAGATATCACAAAACATTTCAATCCAATCAATATCTATGAGATACACTTGCTGTTCAGATATTTTTCCTCTCGCACAGCAATATGCTACTCCATTTCCATTTCTCTCTCTGGAGTTCTTTCAAACTCAATCTGATGTTGTGCAAAATCTGTGTCATGACAAATCCTGAGCAAGATCTAAATCTCACATTCCCAGGTTTTCCACTTTCTCAACTAAGATATTATTAATCTCTCTCTTTTATTCATTATCACTATGTCTGAAATGTACATTCATACATCTGCCAGACTCAGTTCTTCATTGGTACTGATTTCCTCAGCCCCAGAAATACCTCTTCAATAACTGCCTCCCCTCCACCTTGCACTGACTCCCATACCTCTTCTCCTCACTAATCTCTGCTCTCTCTAGACCATTTCAAAATTCTTCATAACATGAAATGTCTTCATATCACTGAAATGCTTATCTGCCCTTCCTCTATATTCTCTTCAAATCTAATGCCCTTCCAATTCTGGTGTTTGGAGTCTTTCCCTCCCTCTGTTTTACCATCAGTGGTGGAATTTTTAAGTCTGTCTTCTACTCTGAGCTCCTCCAGGTTTCTGCTTCCCTCCCCAACACCAGAATTACTCCAGGTCTCCTGATGATTGACAGTATCTGCAGGTTAGACTCACACTCCAGTCAGATCTGGCCCCCTCCCCCCTCCCCACAATTGTGAAACGAGTTAAGATGTTTTTCTCTGTAGCTTTCTATATTCCATTATATTTACTGATTAGAATGAACATTTAAAGACTTTACTCACCCGCGATTTATCACAATGACGTTGATGTCCAAAAAAGGAAATGTTTAGGGTCCCCTTTGCAGTTAAATTGGGAGCATGTTATATTTGTCACTTTTTCATCTTTCATTATCTCAGCACAGGTGTAGTAGTCACCATCCAAACTCAGTATGGAGATCCATAGTACTGGTGAGGTCAATATTCTAAACAATGACATGATAGGGACAATATCACAGTGATGACCCTTTTCTGGCACCTCTTCTGGTGGTCCTTCTGGTACCATCATTTCTATTTCTACTACCTCCTGCCCTGATGTCCTTTTCTTTACTGTGCCTCACACTTACAGCACCAATAATTTTGGTTTAATTTGAATTGCAGCAGTAGGCTGATCATGAGCAATATTACTGAAGGAAACAGAAAAAACATTCAGGCATAGATAGAATTCGCTCCCACAATGCATGGACATGGGATTTGTTTTTCAAGGAGTTCTTCTAATCCATAAAGGATTAGAAACAAAATAGTATTCTGGATGACTGTGACTCTGTTATTGTTTGTCAAAAGCTCTCTCAACTGACTGTTTATGTCAAGTCCCATTGTGTTGATAATATCCAGCACTAATTCCAGCACTCAGAACAATTGACATTTACAGGAAATCACTGAGGACTTAATAGTGAAATCCGTGAGTGTTCTTAAGGTCGTACGATCACGCTGAAACAGGCTTATTTTGATTGTTTCTGCTCCAATTTCAAAGTAAACATGTTTAACTACATGAACATAAAGGACCATATGTAACACATCGCTTTCATGTTAACTTATTATTCAGTCAGTCAGACAGCCTCTGGTCTGGCAGTTTTCCACATTTCCGTCATCTACGGATTGAAAGAAATAAGTTATTTTGAGATAGCTTCTTTCTGAATTTCACTAAAGACTTCAGTATGAGTCACATATGTGGAACAGACAATTCTGGTTCTAAGATCAGATTACATTTTGGATGACAGTCAATATTGGCCCAAACAGTGGTAGGTTTGTCATTGGAAAATTCACTGTTTCCCAAATCACTAAATCTGAAAACACGTCTTGAGTCTAAGACAAGATCAATAACAGTGGCCAGTTCAACATGTTTAACAGAATGATAATTTTGAAAAATATGACCATTTGTAACAATTGCAGGGACTCAGAAGTGATCAATTATTTTAAATTACCATTACTGCTGTTTGCACCATAATGCAATTGACATTCTGTCCAAGTCCCGCAAACAACAATTGGATAACTGACCAAATAATCTGCTTTGATTCTGCTTGTAAATGGATAAATACCAAAAAGGACACCAGAAGAAATTCTCACTGGATATTTTCTGATCACTTCAACAACCAGATAAGATCTTGGTCCAACATCTGAGCTGGGAGACAAGTAGCTTTGCCAATGCCACACTGAACATAGAACATAGAACATAGAACAATACAGCACAAACAGGCCCTTCAGCCCACGAGTTGCGCCGATCACATCTACCAATCCACAGATCTATCTATAACCCCCTATCCTATTCTTTTCCATATACTCATCCAGAAGTCTCTTAAAAGACCCCAGTGAGTTTGCCTCAACAACTTCCGACGGCAGTCGGTTCCATTCACTCACCACCCTCTGAGTGAAAAACCTACCCCTGACATCTCCTTTGTGTTTGCTTCCCTGCACCTTAAATCTGTGTCCTCCCATTTCAGCTTGGGGAAATAGTCTCTGAGTGTCCACCCTATCTATCCCTCTCAACATTTTATAAACCTCTATCAGGTCACCTCTCCACCTAAGTCTCTCCAGTGAGAAGAGTCCCAGCTCCCTCAACCTATCTTCATAAGCCTGCCTCCCAATCCAGGCAGCATCCTTGTAAATCTCCTCTGAACTCTCTCAATAGCCTCTACATCCTTCCTATAATGAGGCAACCAGAACTGTGCACAATACTCCAACTGGGGTCTGACAAGAGTCTTATAGAGCTGCATCATTACCTCCTGACTCCTAAACTCTATTCCGCGATTAATGAAGGCCAGTACACTACACCTTCTTGACCACTTCCTCCACCTGCGAGGCCGATTTAAGAGTCCTACGGACCCGGACCCTGAGATCCTTCTGCTCTACAACACAGCTAAGACTCCTACCCCTTATATTGTACTCCTTCATCCCATTATTCCTGCCAAAATGGACCACTACACATTTATCTGCATTGAAGTCCATCTGCCACTTCTCCGCCCAGTCTTGCATCCTGTCTATGTCTCGCTGCAACTTTTGGCATCCCTCCAGACCATCCACAACACCACCGATCTTTGTATCATTGGCGAACTTGCTAACCCATCCCTCCACTTCTTCATCCAGGTGATTTATGAAAATGACAAACAGCAGGGGTCCCAGAACAGATCCCTGGGGCACTCCACTGGTTACCGACCTCCATGCAGAACAAGACCCATCCACAACCACTCTCTGCTTCTGCCGGCAAGCCAGTTCTGGATCCACGAGGCAAGCCCCTTGGATCCCATGCCCTCTCACCTTCTCCAGAAGCCTTGCATGGGGGACCTTATCAAACGCCTTACTAAAGTCCATGTACACTACGTCCACTGCCCTTCCTTCGTCAATGTGTTCAGTCACATTTTCGAAGAACTCAACTAGGCTCGTAAGGCATGACCTGCCCTTGACAAAACCATGCTGACTATTTCTAATCAGTCCAAACTTCTCCAAATGTTCATATATCTTATCCCTCAGAAGCCTCTCCATCAGCTTACCAACCACTGAAGTCAAACTCACCGGTCGGTAATTTCCTGGACTATCCCTGTTCCCTTTCTTAAAGATAGGAACCACATCCGCAATCCTCCAATCCTCTGGAACCTCTCCCGTTTCCATGGACGACGCAAAGATCATCGTCAGGGGCTCTGCAACCACTTCCCTCACCTCCCACAATAACCTGGGGTACATCCCATTCGGTCCCAGCGACACTGAAGTGTCAACTCAAAATAAGGTTTGATTCTATGAGCTTCTGATTGAGAAGCATGTGTTTTAATGGTATTACTAGAACATTTAATTATTTAAGGTACCTTGAAATGAATAAAATAATCACTAGAAAAAAAGTACATCATGCATCTAAAGTACTCTGAAATTGATGGAATTTGGGTTCAATAAAAATATCTGGAATTAAAAGTCTAATGATGACTATCAAACAATGGGGTGATATGGCAGCACAGCAGTTAGCACTGCTGCTTCACAGTGCCAGGAACTTGGGTTCGATTTCTGGCTTGGATCACTGTCTGTGTGGAATTTGCATGTTCTCGCTGTGTCCATGTGGGTTTCCAGCAGGCTCTCCGGTTTCTTCCCACATTCTGAAAGATGTGCTGGTTAGGTGCATTGACCTGAATAGGCACCGGACTGTGGCATCTAGGGGAATTTCAGAGTAACAGTGTTAATGTAAGCATTACTTGTAAGTAATAGATAAATTTTAACTTTTTTATCATAAAAGTCCATCTTGTTCCTTTAGAGAAGGAAGTTGGTCATTCATACATGTGTGGCCTATATGTTACTCCAAATGCACAGAAATACGGTTGGCTCTTAAATGTCCTCTGCAATGGTCCTAATAAGCCACATAGTTATGTGAAATTGAATGGACCACATGGCATCTTTCTAGACACTGAAAACAGGAAACCCAGCCCTGCTGACCCTTCGGAGCTTTTCTCACTAATATCTGGAGGCTTTGCCAAAATTGGGGGTGTTGTTTCACAGATTAGTCAAACAAAGGGCTAATATAGTCAAAGGACTCGTATCTCTCAGATAATGTCCCAGACACCACCATCACTATTCCTGAACATGTTCTGTTTTACCAGCAGAGGTGGCGACACAGTGGTATGCAATCAGGAGTGAGTTACTCTGGGAATCCTCAACATTGACTCTGAACCTCATGAAGTCTCAGGATGCCAGGCTAAACATGAGCAAGGAACTGATGAGCTGATGTCCACATACTGTTCCCCCTCTCTCAGCTGATGATCTAATATTCCTCCAATGTTGAATGAAACTTGGAGGAAGCACTGAGCTTGGGAAGGCCACAGAACACATTCAAATGGGGGACTTCCACATAGCCCTTGTGGAGATAAAGTCCTGCCTTTGAGGATACTCTGCATCATGTTGTTTGGCATGATCCGTGTGCTAAACCAGTAGGCTTCAAGTACATTGAACAACTCAAGACTGTGTAACCATCAGCAGCAGCAAAATTGTACTCAACTACAATATTTGACCTCATGGCCCAGTATATCACCCACTCTACCATTACCATCAAGCCATATGATCATTCTTGGTTCAATGAAGAGTATAGGAGGGCATGCCAGGAGTAACACTATACCTAAAACTCAGATGTCAACTTGGTGAAGTTACAATATAGCATAAATCACAAGTAATAGACAGAAGTAAGCAATTCCACAAGCAATGGTCACATCTAAGCTCTGCAGTCCTGCTACATCCAACTAAGAAAGGTATAGACAATAAAACAACTGAGGAGGATGTTCCAAAAATATCCCCATCCTCAATAATGACAAGCTCAACATATCAGTGCAGAAGATAAAGCTGAGGCATTTGCTACAATTCAGAAAAAAGAGCCTATTGGATGATCCATCATGGCCTCCTCTGGAGGTTCTCAGCATGCCTGTTTTCAGCCAGCTTGATTCATTCCACATGACATTAAGTGAGTGCCCTTGGTATCAAGGCAGCAGTTGACTGTATATAGTGTCAAGAAGTCCTGATAAAACTGGAGTCAATGGGAGCCAGGGGGAAACTTTCTGCTAGTTGGAGTCATTCCTGGCACAAAGGAAGTTGATTGTCGTGGTTGGAAGTCAGTCATCTCGGCTTCAAGACCTCGCTGCAAGAGTTCCACAGGGTAGTGTCCTCAATACAACCATCTTCAACTGCTTCATCAATTACCTTTTGTCCATCACAAGATCGAAAGTAGGGATGTTTGCTGAATATTGCAGAAATTGCAACATCATTTGTGACTCCTCAGATACATAGTCCATGTCCAAATGCTACAAGACATGAACAATACCAAGAATTGACTGTGAAACCATTGTTGATTATCCAGCTCACTCTTTAAGGAAGGAAATCTTCCAATCCTTACCTGGTTTGGCGTACATGTATCTCCAAAACCCACAACAATGTATTTAACTCTTAAAATGCCTTCTGACTCGTAAGGTGATATCCAAGGAACAGTGGTGAGTTCCTGCAGCGCATTTTTTATGTGGTATAATGGCTACCACAGTTCCTCGGTGGTGGAGGAGGTGAATGTTTGTGGGTGAGGTACCAATCAAGTGGGTTACTTTGCCCTGGAAATTGTCAATCATCTTAAGTCTTGTGCTACACTCATGCAAGCAAGTGGAGAGATTTCCGTCACAATCCTGACTTGTGCCTTGTAGTCAGTGAGCAAGGTTTGGGGCAATCTGGAGGTGAGTAACTCACCACATGATTCCTAGCCTCTGAACTGCTCTTGTAGCCACGGGTAGACCAGTTCAATTTCTGGTCAATGGTAACTCCTTAGATATTGATAGTCAGGGATTCAATGACGACAATGCATTGAATGTCAAGGGAAGATTGTTAGCTTGTATCTTGATGAAGAAGGTCATTGCCTGGCATTTTTGTGAAATGAATGCCACTTGCCACATGTCTTGCTGCATTTGATTATGGATTCACTCACCACTCTAACTTGGAAATATATTGTTGTCACTGGATCAAATTCCTGAGACCCCTCCCTAACAGCACTGTAGGTGTAAATACACACCAGGGACTGCAGCGGTTCAACAATGTAGCATACCAGAGAAATTAGGGATGGGCAATAAATGCTGGCTGAACCTGCAATGCCCACATCCCATAAATGAATAAAAACTTTTTGTAGTTCTGATGTACCTGGGAGACAGAGAAGTACATCAATCAGCTGCTCAAACTGGCTCACACTGAGTTTGAAAGGACAGTTAGTGAGATCACAGAAAACAATTCATTGTTTGGTAAGAAACTACTATTAGGGACTGTCTTCAAATTTCTGCACATTAGAAAAGCATAATATTTTGCAATGAATAGCTAGACTTGGATTTAATTGAGAAGTGACAAGAATAAATGAAAGTTAGAGCCATGAGAAACCGATTCTGGGTTTCATATCTCAAGTGGCAACTGGAGTCATTGCGGTGCATCTGTGAAGCTGAGAACTATATGGATAGCATGTTCACAAAATGGTCACGCCAGAGCTTAAGGGCCATTTATTTGGCAGTAAAGGAGTGAGTGACCACTGGGAAATCCAAAAGAACTATGCAGGAAATGCAGGAATCCCCTTGTGTCCCATTCACAAAACAGTTCTCCATTTTGAAAATTGGTAAGAGATTGGATTCTCAGAGGAGTGCATCAGGGCCAGGTTTGTGGTACTGTGAGTGGCTTGGCTGTGTGGGTTGGGGACCTCAGTTAGAAGAGCAATAGTGATATGTAATTTGTTAGAGAGGAGAACAGCAAGGTATTTCTCTGGCTATAGATGTGCCTCCAGGATGGTATGTTGCCTCCCTCGTGCCAAGACCAAGAATGTCACCAAGTGGTTGCAGGGCATTCTTGTAGAGGAGGGTAAGCAGCCAGTGATCAGTAGTCCACATTGGTCCCAATAAGTTATGCAGGAAGGGGGAATCTAGTCCTGTAATCAGAATTCGGGGAGCCATATATGATATCAGCAAGACCTCAAATGCAGTAATCACTGGATTACTCCCAGTGCCACATGTAAGCAAGTACAGAAATAGAAGGATAAGGCAGATGAAGGTGTGGCTGAAAGGATAGTGCAGAAAAGAGGGACATTGATTTCTAGACACTGGGACTGGGTCTGGGGACAATGGTACCTGTAGAAGCTGATAGAGTTAAACCTGAAGAGAGCTGGAACTCGTGCCATTGGGTGGGCTTAAAGCTAACTTAGCAGTGATGTGGGAACTAAAAGAAAATATTAGAAAGGAGTATCTAAGTGTACAAAATACTGGAATGGATATTGCACTAATATAGAGAGTAGTACGTTAATAAGTGAAGTTAGTAAGGGAAAAGAGTGATGATGTCGAAATCAGGATTACAGTACATGAATCCATATAGTATATTAAATAAGGCTGGGGAGTTAGAGGTGCTGATTGGTATTAACAAAGACCTTGTTCAAGGAAGGAGAGGATTGTTCAAGGAAGAAGAGGACATAGTACTCAGAAAAGATAGGAAAGATGGGGACAGATGCTGGCAATATTGGTTCAGGAGAGCATTTGTAGTGCTAAAGAAAGAGGATGTCCCAGAGGGTTCAAAGACACAATGAATTTGACTGGAGCGAAGAAATAAAAAGTGCAATTACATTGCTTGGTGTAGACTACAGTGAGAAGAGGTGGAAGAACAAATCTGCAGGAAAATTCAGGGAGACGCAAACATTATAAAGCAGTTACGATGGGGACTTCATTTAACCAAATGTAGATTGGGACAGTGGTAGTGTGAAAGATGGAGAGGGGCAAACTTTCCTAGACTGTGTTCAAGAAAACTTTTTACTGCAAAATATGTCTATC
The DNA here is from genome assembly GCA_024679065.1 of Sphyrna mokarran. NCBI lineage: Eukaryota > Metazoa > Chordata > Chondrichthyes > Carcharhiniformes > Carcharhinidae > Sphyrna > Sphyrna mokarran. The sequence continues at coordinate 101,893,139 of JAGIQG010000009.1, forward strand.
CCAACACTGTTGGACCTTGTTCTTGGAAATTAATTGGGATGAATAGATAAAGACTGCAATTCTCCAACCTCACCTGCAGCTAGGATTCTCTGATCTTGTTGTAGTGAACAGAGATTTAACTAAGGGGCCTGCATTAGATGCTCTTTCAGAGAGTTCATGCAATTTGATGGGCTGAATGGTCTCCTTCTGCACTACAAGTATTCTATTCTATTGATTTTATTGAAGACAAGAACAAGGAGGTTATGCTGATCCTATACAAGACACTAGCCTCAGCTAGAGTATTGTTTACTGTTCTTGGTGCCGCACTATAGGAACGATGTGAATGATTGGAGAGAGTGCAGAAGAGATGGTTCATGGAAAAGAAACTTCAGTGATGAGGATGCAGCACACTGGCACAGTTGCTAGCACTGCTGCCTCACAGACCCAGGGACCCAGGTTCAAATCCTAGCTTTGATCACTATCTGTGTAGAGTCTGCATGTCCTCCCATGTCTGCATGGGTTTCCTCCGGGTGCTCCATTTTCCTGGTTAGTGCATTGGCCATGCTAAATTCTCCGTCAGTGTAACCGAACAGGCACCGGAGTGTGACGACTAGGGGAATTTCACAATAACTTCATTGCATTGTTAATATAAGCCTACTTGTGACTAATAAAAATAAATAAATAAGAGACTGGAGAGGTTGTGACTGTTCTCCTTGGAGGGAAAAAGGCGAAGAGGAAATTTGATAAAGATGTTCAGAATCATGAGATGGCTGGACAGATTAGGAGAAACTATTCTCATTGTAAAAGGATCAGGAACAAAATGGCATAGATGTAAAATGATAAGCAAAAGAAGTAAGTATGGTGTGAGAAAAATGTTTTCACACAATGAATTGCTTGGATCTGGAATGCACTGTCTTGTCAAGTAGTGGAGGCAATTGAGCTGTTCAGGATAGTATTAGATAACTATTTTAATAGAAACAATATGCGGGAATATGGGGAAAACAGAGAGGAATGGCACGAAGAGCCATTGTTTGGACAGCCTGTCCAGATACAATGAGCTAAATGGCCTCCTTCTACGTTACAACAATTCTGAAATTCTTTGACTTCAATTTTACTTCTTTCACTTCTAGTTCTGTCAAACAGCTGGGAGCCCCAGTTCCCATTCATTGTCTTTCTCAGATATCAGTAGTTCCTTTTTCGCAATGTGAAAATTGTCACTGCAACGCCACATAGAGTCACAAGAGAGAAATTTTGATATAGTGGCTGCAAATGCTTTGGTACTGCCCCCATCACTTCAGCAGTGACATCTTGGTTGAGAACCAGATCGGGATAGGCACAGCAAGCCTGAAGACTCGCAATGAGATGGACCCCCGGCAAGAATCTCAATTTAGCCGTCACACATAATCCAATGGGATTGCAGCTCTGGAGGATTGCTCCCATAGTGAATCTGTCAACCTGCATTGTATTCTACAAATACCAATATGACTTGTAGAATAAGAAAAGCTTTGAGGAATTTTAGTTCTTTGCCTCTTACGCCTCTATAGATGTCTATCTAATAATTGATACCAAAAGTTTAATTCTATTCTGTTCGAGCTCTGTCGAGAGAATAAGGATGTTTTGAATTTTTAATTTTTGAGCGCTTTTTGTAACTACATCAATTCTGACAATGTGGGGCACATCAAAAGTTCCATTTCTCCAGGCCATTTTATACCTAAATTTAACTGGCCCATTCATTAGCATCGTCCATCCCATCACACCACAGCATAGGTTTCTCTTTACAGGAAGGTCTAGAACAGGAATAATGGGGAGCATTGACCTTGGCTGCTGGTCTCCACAAAAATCATGACTTTTATTAATGATCCAAATGCTCCAATGGCAAAAGTTCTGGAAATTCCATCCCAAGGCTTATAAGCTTCCCAATCCCATTTCTTCCATGTAAACAGTTAAGAAATTAAGATATAACTATAACAGAACTTTGCTTAGTGTGAAGAGATTTTTTTTTTAAATTTGGGCATTTATTGTGTTATTCTGTGAAGTATGCCTGTGCCTACGATGGAGTGTCAATGATTGGGATTTTATAACTGTGGCAAACGATGGTGTGGCACAAAATCTCACAACAAGCCAAAAATGAGAATCTTGAAGGCAATCATGCCACACTTTTCTGCCAGTGACATAATACAGTTCGTACCCAGGAAGGGTGGTAACCTCATTTAAATACACTGTCATCTCATTAGCAGACTTCTCCACTTTATCGCCCAATTCCTCCCTCCCAGTCCCCTCCAATCCCTCCCCCATCCCTGCATTGAGATTTGACCCTCACAAATGTGATAGCACATTGGTAAGGTTTACAATAGATCTGGAGCACTGTGAATCCAATGAAGAGACATGTCTTAAGTACAGCTCTAAGCAGGAGAGGGACTGCCAAAGTGACTTCTTCTGAGGAGGTCTTTAGAGGTGTTCGCTTTGTTTGTGTATGGGAGTTCTTTATGTCTATGTGGTCGTTCTCCACGTGCATATGCAAGGGATTCCCTATGTTTAGTGGGAGTTTATTTTTATTTTTTGTGCAGGAATCTCTGGAAAGCTAAAGTTGTCAGTGGGGTGGGCTCCACCACCTCCAGAACATATGTCCAGAATTATTTTTATCAATGTCCTGGAGAATATAACAAGGAAAGCTGGCAGTGCAGCTTTACTCACCTCAGCCAGCACTTAAAAGAATGGAAAATTCTGCCTTATGTGTGTGACTAATTAAATGAAGTTCAGGACTGGGAACTACAATATTGAGGAAAGCAAAGAGGTCTGGGTGTGATTGGCAAACACTTGAATTTGGCCAAGTTGAATGTTCTATAAGAAAATAAGTTACAAGTATAAATTTGCATTAGAGGGTAAATATTTATTGTGTTCAATTACAAATGGAAGTTAATAAAAAAGAGTTTACAACTTGGAAAAGATTGTAAATAAATAGAGCATGGTCATTAACTTTTATTTGACACTAAAGTGATACTAATAGGAAAAAATATTAAAGACTTTTATATTCTGAGAAAATTAAATTTCGCAGAAGGATGAGGACATTTAAGTACCATTTAAATAAAAGTCCATTTTGCTGTTATTCCTACCAAAATGGATGACCTCAGATTTACCAACTTTGCACTCCATCTGCCATACGCTTACCCGCTCATTTAGATTATCTACATCCCTTTGCAGCCTTCCAGCATCTTCTGCACACTAGCTCTTCTACCCATATTCATGTTATCTGCAAATATTGACACAGTACACTTGGTCTCCAACACTAAATCATCTATGTAATTCATAAACAATTGCAGTCCCAACACCAATTCATGTCCCTGAGGCACACCACTAGTCACTGATCGCTAACCAGAAAAACACCCATTTATCCTCCACTCTTTGCTTTCTTCTGAATGTAAGTCCTATTTGGTTAGCGAGGGGGTAAGTGCATGGCATCTGACAACTCTCTGCTACTCACGGGTGTCCTGTTTTGTGACCATTTTCTGTCTTGTGTCGGCGGTGGCTCTGTGAATATATGAAGAGATCTGGGACTTTTGCTCTGCGGGGTCTCCAATGTTTGTTTTGCAGCATGGAACAAGGTCTCAGCGTTGACCTTGGGTCTTGCAATGCTGCTGGCTCTGAACACACTCAGCTCATTTCCAGCTGAAGGATGTTCACAAAGCCCTTGCATTTCACATTGCTGCAGCCTCTCAACTTTGCAAGGAGCTGTGATTATGGAGAGTATTGGCATGGGGAATTGGGGAGGGGAGGTGCGGCAGGGGGTTGTGATTGTTGTTGTGCTAGGGGCAAGCAGTGTTGCATAACCTCAACATTTGTTCCTCTCCTCCTCTCCCCGCTGTCCTTTCAGAGCGACGAGATAATTTTTGAAATGCAACCAACCAACATTGCTGTTCTTTTGGTTGCTGCTGGAGCAGAGGAAGAGGAACTGGAGGAAGAATTATGGGTGGGAGGCCTGGACCTTACCACTTAAAAGACCAGAGGGAGATGACCACCAGAGGTAGGAGGTGGCTGCCATTCACCCTATAGTGGAGGGGTTTGGGAGCACAGGAGAAGGAATGAGCAGGGATCCTGGCAGTTCCATGCACAAGGGTCCTTTGAGCAGATGTCGGACGTTGTATGCCACCAATATCTCCAACTTTAAAAGGAGACCATGCAACACTTATGCAACCTGTTGCAGGACATGGCACAGTGTGGTGGGTGGAGCACCCACTCTTGGTGGCATCCACTCTCAGTGACTATCAAATTGACGGTGCTCTGAACTTCTACGTAACTGGTTCTTTCCAGAACACGAGCAAAGATGTCTGTGACATCTCTCAATCTTCAATGTACATCTGAACCAAGGCCACTGAAGCCCTTTATGCCCAGCTGGGCAGTACACCAAATTTGACCTGAATAATGTCCAAGAGGAAGCCAAAGCTGCAAAGTTCGCTGCCATTATGGGGATGTCGAATGTGCAGGGGGCCCCTCAAGGCCCCCCACAGAATCCAAAAAGATTTTTCAACAGGAAGAGATTCCTCTCCCTGAATATACAAATCGTGCGCAACAACAATATGAGCATCAGACATATTTGTGTCAGATTTCTCAGCAGCGTAATCAAGAGCTCAGACATCCCGGAGGCATCCAAAGAGGAATCCAAACTATGGAAGTGGCTCCTGAGTGATATGGGTTACCTGCTTCAGACATGGTTGATCTGGCTTGTGCAGAGGTCTGTGTCTGAGGCAGAGACTTGCTATAATGAGGCCCATGTGGCCACCTGCATGACAGTAGACTAGTACATTGGGCTCCTCAAGATGTGATTCTGATGCCTGATACATCAGAATCCTATAGTGCAGCTCCTGATCTCCTTTCGTGTTGTAATGATATGTTGTGTCTTGCACAATCTGGCTCTACAACGAGGTGACTTCTTGAAGGAGAAAGATGAAGTGGACGATGACCAACCAGCCATCACTGAGGAGAATGACCAGCAGGAGGAGGAGAAAGAAGAAGAGCATGCCTTGGCCAGGTGGTCTCAACTGAGATATGCAAGGGCAAGGGAAGGCTCTGATAACCAAGCGATTCAGTTACTCGGGGATGGTAATTGTGGATTCCATTTCTTCCCCACCCCATTCACTCTGCCCAAACAAATCCCTTCTATATATCTGGCACATTGTCACTCCAGAATGATGGGCCTGAGTAATCTGTGTTAGTGAGTTTTTTGGCAGGCAGGAGGGTGATGATGACTTGCTCAGCACCATTATGATGACACCCTGGTGCAAACTAGTCTGAATCCTACCAGATCACCACATGCACACTTTCAGCTGGGCCCACGTCTGAATAATAGATAAGGGATCTGAAACCCTCATACAAGGCCATCATACAAACCCTCATATGGGCAGGTGGAGTGGGGAACAGGAGGGAAAGAGAGGCTTTCTTTTCACAGGGACATAGGTGGGTGTTAAAAAAATATTTATTTCCAATAAAGGCACTTAGATAAGTTGTTGTAACATAAAACTTGTGAACAGAAAGCGTTGAAGTGCTTCCATTTCTTTCTAACTAGCTCAGCCCTTCACCCATGCCATCCCACTGCAACTACAACTTCCTAACCTTGTGAGGCCTACCACTATATCTCAGTGACTTCCCAGGATGTACATCAGAGGTGAGGTGGCCAGCTGCCTACCTTGCCCTGTGGTCTGTGATACACATGACAGGTATCCTCTGGAGATCCTGGATCTTGAGGACTCTGGCCTGCTCCCTGGTGTCTAGGATATTTCTATGACACCTTCTTCATCCCCCTCAGCTGCCCCTGAAATGCCCTGGTGTCAGGAAGCGGGGTGTCAGAAGGTGCTGCCACTGTTGCAATCTCCTGGCTGGAAAGCTCAGGGAAGAGCCCTTACTCCTCCCTTGGAGTCCCTGTTAGACCCTGGGTCACTCCATGGAATACTGATGCTTCTGCAGTGAGCTCCAGAAGCTCTGTGTCATCTGGTACTGCCAGTCCTGGATGACCACATGCTTCCTACTCATGGTGGTCAAACCTTCTGCAATGGTCTCTTGAGTCATGGGCCATCTCTCAATGCCCACAGCAAGTGACCGCTGAGACTGGGCCACACTCTGCAAGCCCTCAGCTGTGGCTCTCTGAAACTGGGCCATGCTCTGCAAGCCCTCAACTGGGGCCCTCTGTGACTGGGCCATGTTTTAAAGGGTTGCTGCCATAGCTTATTGGGTGTCAGTGCTGTCCTGCTGGGTATCCTTCAAACTTTCGAGCCTCTTAGCCACAGAATTTCAAGAAGCCTATTCAGTCTCTCTGCTGTGGCCTGCTGTGCCTCGGCCATTGCTTGGAGCCTGCCACTCATGGTGAGGATTCTCTGTTGCAGGCTTTCCATTACAGAAGCCACCCTTTCAGTTTAGCCTGGGGAGTATAGAAGTCTGTGTCTCCCCTTCTGTGGAGAGCTTCAGTGCCCACACTTCAAAGCGGGTGAGGACCCGGAGGTCTGGCTCACCACCCCCTGTTTTGATGTCCTCGGTCTTCTTCTGTGGAGACAGAAGGAGTCATGAAAGAAGTAATGGTGTGACTCCTGCAGAGAATCAGGTCATGGCCCTTAGAGAGCAAACACAGCGGGGCTCATTGGGGCGAAAGGAAAGAGGTTCTTGGGGGTCAGGAGCTGGAAGCATACAGGATACTAGGGATGGGAGGACTGGGGGAGATATGGGGGAACATGCTAAATGGAGTTCAGCATTCACCCATGCTGCACGGACAAGGCCTCTGTTTTTTTCCAGCATTACTTTGTGGCTTGGGATGGGGGTGTCAGATTTGTTTTTCAGAGACCCTTACATACTTGACACAAGAACAAGACACTGATCTGGATAAGAAAACCTAAGCCTTTATTCTCAAGCAAGTACAAGCTGTCTAAGGGTCCTTATACTAACTCAGAATGGTATCTTGAGCTTCGCTGAGCAATACTCGTTCGAATGGAGGGATTCTCCCCCTTTATACTCTTTTTACAGCAATTAGTCATATATACACAGTATAACTTCGCCCAGATCATGTGTTTAGCACGTCCGCTATTGCTCCTGTGTGAGATAGCAACCATTCTTATATATCTTGGGACATTGCTTTGCCCATGTTATGTCCTTCAAACAAGGACAGCATTTAGCCAAGTCCAGTTTAGACTGATTTAGTAAAGCAAAAGTTTCATTATATTTCATTATTTATCCTCTTGCATGCCAGTTTCATCTTCTTTCACCACTCATGAACATCTGTGCAAGAATTCAAGAATCAGTTCTTCTGCATTAAGTTCTAACCACATCTGTTGAATCAGGGCAAATTCAGGAAAGGTGCGCAGTAACTTTTTTGTAGCATTTTCTTCAACTCTTAGAATGGGAAGTAGAAGAAATTAAGAGTCTACACAGGACAAACACAGCCCAGCTACATAACTGCCATAAACAGAATTCTAGTCTCAAAGCTGCAAGTCAGCTACTGTCTTTAACATTTTCCTTTGGTTATGGATGTTACATTTGTCAATGTTCAATTCCTAGAATTACAGATGTGCAGCACAGCCAAAGAGAGTCAATAGCTCCATTGACAGGAAGAACCAAGATGCAAGAGTGTGCAGGAACAGAGGCAGTTAATTAGACTGAGTCAATGAAGGAAGAAGTTGCATCTAACCAGAGATCAATACTGAGCTTAGCACCCTTCTTGAAGAAGACCTGCAGCCATGGAGAGTTATGCAGTGGCTAAGGCACTGAAGGACATCATATTCCATTAAATTTTTGTGACCAGATCGTTTAACTTATGTGTTATCTTCTTGTCAGCTGAACACAAGTGTATTCAAAGAATGATGAATGCTATTTGCCAAGTTATCACATCCAACACAGCATTTCAGATACAAGGGGCAATATGATTTGCCTGCCTATTGGGCTTTACAGGGCATGGTTGTCTGCACACATGTGGCAATAAGAGATCCCACACAGAGTGTTATTTTAACAGGAAGAGCTACTATTAATGAACGTGGAGTTCCTTTGAGCCATCACAAGAGATATGTGCATATCTGCACCTCTGACCCTAATAATTGCCACAGCTGCATGGATGGATACTCAAGAAGAAAGGAGTAACCCTGAGGAGGTGACTGCTCACCGTCCTACTATAACCTCATGAAGATGCTCAGATAAGGCATAATGAAGGCCACCTTCGCAGGTTGACACAAATTGAACATTGCTCTGAGCCTCGGCCCATTTATTTTTGAGAATAGCTGACTGCAAATTTTGCTATTTGAACTAAGACAAAACAAACTGATCAAAAAATGCAAGATCACATTCCAAGGTAGAGATGAGAAATAAACAAATAACCTCATGTGAGTGTGAAGAGAGAGGTATTTCCTATAACCTCCATATCCATCTTAATTCATAGCTGTCTAGAGAAGTAACATTAAAAGTGCAAAGTATTTGATATTAAAACATATCTGCTACTTTCTACACATCAAGAACCTATTGATAATATTGAACATGTCTGGAATCATATGTAGGCCAAACATAAGGATGACAGGAGCACCAATAGTGGGTTTTTGCAATAATCAAAGAGAGTTTCATGGTTACTATTATTATAACAAGCTTTACATTTTAAATTAATTGAACTTGAATTTCCCCAGTTGGCGGGATTTAAATCCTTGGTCTAAGAGAATTAGCTTTGGTTTAAGGTTATTAGTCTTGGGATATCACCACTATATCATATCTCTACCTGTATCATAGTGAAATGTATCAACTTATATTCAGAAATCACCAATCTTATTTACAACATTCGTTGTTAAATTTGTTCAAAATCTCCCCTAAGACTACTAAACCTTGCAAAGGGTATTATTCCCAAATACTTGAGAAAAAAAACCAAATCTATGGACAGATACCTCCTTGTCAAAACCTCAATGCCCTGGAATCTGAACCCCAAATAAGGCAGGTAAAACCTGTTTACAAAAATCAGGACAAATCCAATCCTGGAAATTATCTGTCCTACCTATCTGGTTTTAATCACCATCAAAGTAATGGAAGGTATTGCTGCCAGTGCTATATGGGGAGATTATTCAGCAGTAATCTTTTCACAAATGCTCATTTTTGAATTCCACAAGTGTCACCTGCCTCCAGACTACATTACAGTGCAAACTGGTTTAAAAAAGTTAAATTTTAATGAGGGTTATTAGACAACAATTTAAATTTGTTCCAAATACTTCTATTGAAATGGCCTCCACCACATCCTCAGGCAGTGTATTCTAGACCCAAACAACTCGCTACATGAAAACATTTTTCCTCGTACCACATTTGCTTCTTTTAATTATTTTAAATATGTGCCATTGTGTTCTCAATCCTTTTATAATTAGGAAAAGTTTCACCCTATCTACTCAATTCAGATCTCTTAAGATTGAGAATACTTCTACCAAAGCTCTTTCAGCCATCCTTTCTTTAAGTTAACAATCCTTACTTCTTCCTCCTATATTAATAACTGAACTTACTCATCTCTGGAACCATTTTCATTGATTTTTTCTGCACCCCTTCTTCCAAAAATCATCGCCCAAAACAAGATGCAGTATGCTAACTGAAGTTCAACCAGTGATTATATAAGTTAAAGATAACCTCCTTGCTCTCATATGATGTGACATGACTAATAAAGTCCAAGATACAATATGATTTATTAACTGTTCTCTCTCCCTGCTCTGCCAACTTAAATGCACATTTACACTCAGTTCTCTCTGCTCCTGAACTCTATTTAGAATTGTGCATTTTGTTACATTTTATTATCTCTCCATATTCTTCTTACCAAAGTGAATCACTTCACATGTCTCTGCATTGAACATCATCTGCCATCTCTCTATATGCACCAAGAATGAAATTCTACATCATTCTCACAGTTCAAAATGCTTTTATGTTTTATATCATCTATAAATGGTGCCCTGTACCTGGTTTATTAATACATATCAAGAAAAGCAAGTGTTCCAAACACTGACTCTCCAAGGAACTCTACTGAAAACCTTCCTGTAGCATGAAAAAAATCCAGTCAAAATGTAGCAGGTAATATTAGAGAGGAATACCAATGTGCACCAGAAATTGGGAGTCATGTAGCACCATAACAGAAAGTAACATGGTATTAGATGGGGTCAGAAAAAGGATGGAATGTAAATTAAGGGTTACACTCCATGCACATGAATAAAGATACTGTGGCAAATAAGATTGGTGAACTCCAGGCACAGATAACCACATGGGAGTATAATGATGTGGTGAAAACAGAAATCTGTTCACAGATGGTGTTTAGTATGGGCAGCCAGCTGGAATAGGAGCATGAAAACCAAGTCTTTAAGTCAAATATTTAAAAGGTGTGAAGTAATGAAGAGATCATTCAAATACTGCATGTCCTTGATAGTTTGTCTCTGACAGACAGGGAGGAAATGGCCAAGTAAGAGAACCATGGTTCACAAAGGAGATTGAATGTCTTGTCAAGAGAAAAAGGGAATGTATGTAAGGATGAAGAAACAAGGTTCAGTTGGATTGCTTGAGTGTCACAAGATGGCTAGGAATGAGTTAAAAAAGGGCTTAGGGGAGCTAAGAGGGGGCACGAGAAGTCCTTGGCAGTCCGGATAAAGGAAAACCCAAGGCTTTTTACTCTTATATGAGAAATAAAAGAATGACCAGGGTCAGGTGAGGGCCAGTCAAAGAAAATAGTGGAAATGTGAGCATGGAGTCAGAAGAGATAGGTGAGGTGTTGAATGAATATTTTTCTTCAGTGTTCACTCAGGCAAGGGGCCATATTTTTGAGGATGAGGGTATGATACAGGCTGATAGGATGGGGGAAGTACATGTTCTGAGGGAAGATGTATTAGCAATTTTGAAAAACTTGAGCGTCGATAAGTCCCTGGGCCAGATGGGGTATATCTTAGGATAATTTGAGAGGGAAGGGATGAGATTGCAGAGCTTTTAGCTTTGGTCTTCAAGACTTCACAGTCCACGGGGATTGTGCCAGAGGACTGGAGAGTGTTAAATGTTGTTCCTCTCTTCAGAAAGGAAATAGGAATGACCCTGTAATTATACGCCAGTTAGTCTTACTTCGATGGTAGGTAAGTTAATGGAAAGAGTCCTGAGAGATAGGATTTATGACTATTTGGAATGATGCAGCTTAGTCTGGGATAGTCAGCATGGTTTTGTGAGGGGTAAGTCCTGCCTCACAAATTTGATTGAATTCTTTGAGGAGGTAACTAAGCGTGTAGACGAAGTAGAGCAATTCATGTAGTGTACATGGATTTTAGTAAGGTGTTTGATAAGGTTCCCCATGGTAGGCTCATGAAGAAAGTAAAGAAGTGTGAGATGGAAGGAAATTTGACAAATTGGATAAGTAAGTGGCTGTCTCAGAGAAGATGGAGGGTAGTGGTGGAGGAAAAATTTTCAAACTAGAGGCCAGTTACTAGTGGTGTACCACAGGGATCAGTGGGTCCTCTGTTATTTATGATTTTTATCAATGACTTGGAAGATGGGGCTGAAGAGTGGGTTAGTAAATTTGCTGATGACACAAAGATTGATGGAATAGTGGATGAGGTGGAAAACTCTTGTAGGCTGCAAAGAGACTTTGATAGGATGCAAAGCTGGGCAGAAAAGAGGCAGATGGACTTTAACCCTGATAAATGTGAGGTGATTCATTTTGGTAGGACAAACTTCAATGCGGATTACAGGATCAATGGCAAGGTTCTGAGGAATGTGGACAAACAGAGAGATCTTGGGACTCATATCCACAGATCTGTGAAGGTTGCCTCTCAATTGGATAGGCCCATGAAGAAGACTTATAGTGTGTTAGTGTTTATTAACAGGGGGTTTGAGTTTAAGAGCCGTGGGTTATGCTACAACTATACAGGACCTTGGTGAGACCACATGTGGAATATTATGTGCAGTTCTGGTCCCTCACTATAAGAAGGATATAGAAGCATTGGAGAAAATGCAGAGGAGATTTATCAGGATGCTGTCTGGTTTAGAGGGTAGGTCTTATGAGGGAAGGTTAGGGAGCTGGAGCTTTTCTCTTTAGAGTGGAGGAGGATGAGAGGCAACTTAATAGAGGTTTATAAGAGAGAATATGTTACCTCAGGCCCACCTATACTGGTAACCCACTAACCTACATAAGAACATAAGAACATAACAAATAGGAGCAGGATTAGGCCATCTAGCCCCTCGAGCCTGCCCCGCCTTTCAATAAGATTATGGCTGATCTGACATGAATCAGTTCCACTTTCTCGCTTTCCCCCATAACCCTTAATTCCCTTGCCAATCAGAAGTCTATCTACCCGTGACTTAAATATATTCAACGAGGTAGCCTCCACCACTTCAATGGGCAGAAAATTCCAGAGATTCACCACTCTTTGAGTGAAGAAGTTCCTCCTCAACTCCGTTCTAACCTGCCTCCCCGTCCCCCCGGGCGTGGTAGGCACAGTGGAACTGCTGCTGAACTATGTCACGCAGTTCCTTATTAATTTTTCCTACAAAATGGGAGCTATTGTCCGAGCTAATCTGCAGGTGTACACCAAACCTCAGTATTATTTGACAATAATAACTTCACTAGTGTCGAGGCCTTATTATTTGTAGTTGGGAAAATCTAAATCTATCTACTAAACACATCAACAATTACAAGACAATACTTATAACACTGCATATGCGGTATTTTGATAAATTCCGGCCGAATACAATCAAATGGGCCACTTGGCAAGGGTGTTTTCCCTGGTGAGAATTTTACACTTTGGCCAATGTTATTTGGTTGGCAGATTAAGCATAATACTATGCGAGAGTGAGCACCTTGGCTAGTCAAAGGTGCCACCAGGGACAAAGCAATATTCCACTCATTCCCTCCTTCTCAAGGTCAATGCCAGAGTGTAGAAAGTCAAAGCAATAAAAGCAGAAATTAGTATCTGGAATACGAACTTGGCCAGCTGGAATAACTCAGTAAGAATTTAGCAACACCAATTTATAATCCAACTGATTTATTTGATAGTAAAAAAGCGAGCTTTCGACTCTTGTGTCTTCTTCAGGCAAATGCAGTGTCCAGAACACTGCATTTGCCTGAAGAAGACACAAGAGTCGAAAGCTCACTTTTTTACTATCAAATAAATCGGTTGGATTATAAATTGGTGTTGCTAAATTCTTACTGAGTTCTTACCACCCCAATCCAACGCCGGCATCTGTACATCACAGCTGGAATAACCCAGAGACCTGATATCGCAAAATGCGAACATCCATGCATCTTTCAAAGATCTTTTTCAGGAGCAGGGCTGTTCCCCTGTAAGCGCTGAATAGTAATTACACCTGGTGTGTTCAAAGAAGGCAAGCGATTTATCGCCTGCTTATTCATGAAGGGCACTTTGTTAGTTTGGGCTGTGGCAGTCTTTTTGGTGGCATAGTCAGCCCTGGCAATACCTCTGGTCACTGCTGAGTCATCAGTCGCATGGGCACTACATTTAATAATGACCAGTTGTTTAGAGAGGTGGATGACTTGGACAAGGTTGCGGGCATAAAGGAAATTTTGGATGGGGCTTTTGGAGGACGTGAGGAACTCCCTTTAGGCCCACAGTTGGCCAAAATCATCAGAGATGCTGATAACGGGAATCAGTTTAGATATTTTCAGATTTTCCAGCAGCCAGTATACAGTCGCGGGTTAGAGCAAAGAGTTCAACCCTTTGTGCGGAGACCTAAGGGTCAAATGCAACTAATTCCAGTGTTGAAGTCGTGTCCACAATCGCAGAGCCAGAGAGAAGTGTCCCGAAGGTGCAAGGGAGGAACTGCCATCAACAAAGAAGGTAAAGTCAGGGGAGTCTGTAAGATCCGGGCAAGGAGAGATTAGAAAATGATTCCTAAGCATGCTGGGGCTCAGGGAATTCATCTGGAGGGAGGGGAGAGGGATAAGGCAGGATTAATAATGGAGCAGAAGGAGAACGACGAAAGGGGATTGTTAAGAATGCAACTTCATAACGACCAACTGAACCTTGGTTAGATTCTGAGTCTGATGGGAGGTAAGAACGGCCACCACAGCACGTAAAGTAAATATGGTGAAGGGCTAGTGGAGAGTAATATTAGCAGCTGCAGCCACCAAAGAATAGATCACTGGGAGGACCCCTGAGGAAGGGGGAAGACTTAGGATTATGAGTTCTAAACAAGTGGAATAGAATGCAACTGGCTTCAGCAGTCCCCATGAGTCTGGGTCTGAACACCAGTGGCACATCCTTCCATGATATTAACATAAAGATGGAAGGGCTGAACATACAATGGCCTTCCCAGAGCCATGGCTGTCTTTAGTTCCCCAAATGCTGTCTGTTGCTCCTCTGAAAGGGCAAAAGTTTTTGGAGCCTTGCAGGAGACAAGTGGAGTCAGGAGTTTCATTAAGAAAGTACACCGGCCAGCCATTGTCGGCAATAATTAACCAGGCCTAAAAAAGCCCTCATTTGCTAAGGAGTTGTGGGCAGAGGAGCTGCGAGGATAGGCGAAATGCGTTCTGGAGTAAGGGAGCGCTAGGCTGGCTTCCCCAAACTTCCTCATCTTGTTGTTTGTCAGTACTGGTATTTTGGAATAACATTGGCAAGCCAGATACGTCAGGAGTTACCTCTAATTTTTTATTTTGCCTTTGTTTGACTTGCCGTTCTAATCCTTTTTTCTTAGTCTCACCTTTCTTTTTCCAATTTCTCTTCTGCAGTCTATCTCTCTGATCCTTCTCATGCTTCTCATATTCCTACTTCAACATTTTAGGTTTCCCCTCATATTCACATTCACTGATCCCTTTCCTACGTGTGTTATCCGCCCAGCTAGCCAGCTTTGATTTGTTGGTTAACTCATTGGATCTCTTTCTCCAAGATGACAGTAAAACTTTCCATTTGCTTCCCGCATTACCTTTCCAAATAGCCTCTTCTGCTTTAAGACACTTATCCAAATCCCAAGTTCCCCCTAATGGCCAATTTTCATTTTTCAACTTTTTTGTTTAAACACCGTGACAAGCATCTGAGTTGCTCCTCGTCCTTTGGGTTTTCCCAATTCATTTTATATAATGGGGTCCCATCCTCCGATTTATCCAAAATTTGACGCATTGTTAAGAGATGTTGACCACTTATGCTTCATGATCCTCAGTGCCTTGTTCCCTCTACGCCCACTTCAGGGTTTTGACCTTTGTGTGGGGGATTTTCCCTCTTAACAAACGCTCTAAGGCTGTGCATATGAGACAGGCACATCCTTTCAATCGGGACAAATAGTCATGTCTCCAACTTCACACAATCTCCATTCATTATTATGTCTTAGGGGACTTGAACCTCAAACTTCTACTGACGTAGGGACTCAAACCCTGTTCAACCTGATACTCAAACCTCCTGAATTTAATATACCAAAACCCCGGGGGTCTCTAATCTCCAGGTATATGTGGAAGACTCAAACCCTCCACTATTTCAGTGAATAAATCTGTGGACTCTAACCACCAGGCCACTCAGGGGACTCTAACTACCCAGTATCTTAACAAATAAACCTGGGGACTCTAACCACCAGGATAACTGGGGTCTCGAACCTCCCAGTATAAGACTAGTCAGTGTTCAAGGACATAAATCATCTCTGGGTTCTGTCAATACAAGGCCTCAGAGGACGAGGAGTCGACTGAGTGTTAGTTCAGTGAGAGAAAACAAGGTTAATCTTACATTGTGGGCCTGTCTGTCTCACATTACTGACACCCAGACGGTCACTTATTCAATCTACCTCAGAGGACATCTGTATATGTTGGAACCGTACTCTCAGCGCCAATTGTTAAGTTCATTTCCAGAGACTCTTCTGCCCCAATACTGAAGTTCTTTATTTGTCTTACATATGCAAGCTGGCAAACATTTGCTATGTAACTTCCAATCAGTACTAGGAGTCAGTTAGCAAAAGCATGCCAAATAATGGGACACTCCCCATTTATGTAGCTTTATATCCCTCAAGGTCACATGCAGTTTGATGCAATACAGCTACCTACAAGACATCCTTTGTTCCAATTAGGTAAATCTTACCTAAAATCCTAATATGGTGATGTTGAAAGAAAAGAAATTGTTTATAGGAAAGTTCATTAGTCTCAGATGTCTTAAGCTTATCATTTCAAAACCAACTCTCATAATAGAACTGTACTTAACTGCACTCTAGACAGCTAAAGTTATTTATGCCTTCCATACCCAAACTTCTAGAGAGTTAGAGTTATTTATGCCTTCTATATCCAAACTGTCAGTTTAGCAGGTATTTTTTGCAAAAGCTCTTAGTTGCATGAGATTTTAACCCCTTAACATCTCACATTGATGATAGGAAATATCTTCTTAGCATCTTTCTCATTTTACCAAAGTCTAGAATTCCCTCCATGACAACACTATATACCTTCAAAAAATTGAGTGAAGCACTTCAAGAAGGTGGATCAATAACACCTTCTCAAGGGCAATTAGATTTCGGAAACAAATGCTGAACTTGAAGGAACACCTACTTCCCATTAAGAAAATTTTGAGAAATATTCCAGTTGAGGTTATAGCAATGTTTTACACAGGGTTCCCATCATATCCTTTTCTTTTTTCTCACTCTATCCACCTATTCATAAAACCCAGGAAGTTGTATGCTTTATTGACTGGAATTGTAGCCTGTCCTGCTACCTCCAGTGATCAAAACTGGTCCCCACATTATAAGAAAGATGTGGAGGCATTGGAGAGGGTACAGAGGAGGTTTACCAGGATGTTGCCTGGTATGGAGGGCAGGTCTTATGAGGAGAGGCTGAGGGATTTGAGGTTGTTTTCGTTAGAAAGGAGGCGGCTAAGAGGGGACCTGATCGAAACATATAAGATGATTAGAGGTTTAGATAGGGTGGACAGTGATAGCCTTTTTCCTAGGATGGAAAAAGCTAGCACGAGGGGACACAGCTTTAAATTAAGGGGTGATAGTTATAGGACGGATATCAGAGGCAGGTTCTTTACCCAAAGGGTGGTTCGGGAGTGGAATGCCCTGCCTGCAGCAGTTGTAGATGCGCCAAGTTTGGTGGCGTTTAAGAGGTTAGTTGATAAGTATATGGAAGAGAAGGGAATGGTTTAGTTTGGAGGGGCATTGCTTTTTATATTGGTCGGCGCAACATCGAAGGCTGAAGGGCCTGTTCTGTGCTGTAATGTTCTATGTTCTATGTTCTATCAGTGCACAGATAACCCCAGATCTCTTTTCTTTTATTCTCACTTTGGAAATGGATCCTTTATTTTTTCTCTGCGTTCTGATAAGTATTAAAATGATTCACTTTGCATTTGGCATTTCTTTCACTTCCTACGATAATTTTCTACTCATCAAATTCTTTCATGTTTCTCTTGTTTGAAGGTGTGAGTGAGTGCCTGTATTGTGAAACTGCTGGTTTCTACAGAGAGGGCAAAAATCCTTGAATTTTGTCTTTGAATTTAAGCTAATTATACAATTCAGCAGCAACATTATGTGAATAAAAATCCAAATACAATGAATAAAAGTACAATAAATAGTGTTGAGTACACTTACCTCTCAGTCATAGTTGCCAGCATTCCTTTCTCTTTGCAATTATTTTGACTTCTTTCCAATATCACCTTTTTGTCAGACAACTGTTGTGAAGTTCTGAAGAATCACCAGATTTACAGGATGTTTGCTACTATAAAACTACAGGTGCATGTAAATTTGTGAGGTTTAACACTTCAACTCATGGAAATGGAAACTTCCTTTAACAGTACTTATATGAACCATCCAGCCAAAACTGGGGAAATACTGATGCAAACTGTGTATCCTAGACCAATATTGTCATCTGTAATGATTACTCTAATGGTACAATATTAAGTAAAGAATGGTACTGACTGAATAAGCATGGAATGAAGCCCAGTGGAGTTGCTGGTTGTTATTTACATTTTGATACCTAGATCTGCTCTAAAAGTTCTTCAACCACTTTCACCTTATCTTGCTCAATATATATTCTATTTCTATTTAAAGGAGCTATCATGTTCTTGCTGCATTTGAAGCTTGTCTTAAAATGCAAAATGCTGTTGTTACTGTGTGAAAATTGTGATGGTACTGTGTCTTTCAGGGATATATTTATATCATGTTTCTTGTAAGAGGTCGTCTTTTATTGCAAGGAGTTAATTTGTCTGGAAATCTGCAGCTCCATACTGAGACTGCTCCATAATAACTCATTTTAACTAATGATCTGTTTGTATAAAGAGAAGTTTTGATTTGAGTTTACTTAGGTCTCCACTGGAGTTTGAGATTAGAGTTTTGATTAAGTTGATTGTCAGGGCCAGAGTCAGATGCTCATGGGAGATACTAAGCTTGGAAGGATGAAAGACTGTTTCAGAATCATTTTTAAAAATACAAAAATTTTGCTGCCTGGACTGCCAAAAGGAAGTAATGCCTTTTTCTCTCTCTCTCTAAAAAAATGTTTCTCTGAGAGCTTTAAGATTGTTAACCTGAGAAAAGCAAGTCAGTCTATGTTTTGCTGGCTCATTTTAAAGACAAGGCTATAAATGAATATTGCCTTTATTGGAATTCATGTGGAGAGTTTAATAGTTAAGGATCACATCTTGTCTTGTTTAAGTATTGTTCAGTCATTAAGTTAAATTAATTGATTTGTTATAGTTAAACTGTGTTGTTAAGTAAAATGTGCTTTGATAACAGTTTCCCAGTATGTCATGACTGGAATGAAACATTATATCATCGGATTAATGCCAAAAAAAGCAAATAATTGTCTTCTATTCTAACTTCATAATACACCTTGGGATTTCTGATCAAAATACAATTCGCAACCCAAATGAGTAGAAGCTATATGAAATAAGGACACAGCAGGGTGGCACAATAGCTAGCACTACTGCCTCACAGTGTCAGGGACTCGGGTTCAATCCTGGCCTAGAATGACTGTCTGTGTGGAGTTTGCATATTCTTCCTTGCGTTGGTTTCCTCTATGTGCTCCAGTTTCATCCCATAGTCCAAAAACGTTCATGTTAGATTGATTGACCATGCTAGATTGACCTTAGTGCAGAATTAATCTGCATTTGGAGGTACAGCAATTAATCAAGGACAGTCAGCCCAGTTTTGTTAAGGGGAAGTCAGGTCTGGCCAACTTGATTTAATTTTTTTCAAGAGATGGCAAGGTACTTAGATGAAAGCAATGCACTTGACATAGTTTACTTTGAGTCCGGGAAGGCCTTTGACAAGGTCCTACATTGGAGACTGAAAGTGAAGACAAGGATTCATGGGATGCAAAAATATTTGTCAAATTGGATCCAGAATTGGCTGAGTGGCAAGAAGCAGAAGACAGTGGTTGAGTGGTGTTTTCAGACTGGAAGATTGTATCCAGTGGGGTCCCAAAGGGATCAGTGTTGGGATTCTTGCTGTTTGTGGTTTATATAAATGATTTATACTTGAATCTAGGACAGCAGATCAGTAAGCTTGGATCATAAAAAGTGAGGAGGGCAGTTTTAGATTACAGGAGGATGTAGACGAGCTGGTCAAATAGGCTAAGGAGTGTAAAATGGAATTCAGTCTGGATAAATGTCACATGATGCAATTGGGCCAGACAAACAAGACAAGGTAATACATGATGAATGGCAGGACCCTGGAAGCACTGAGAATCAGAGAGACTTTGGGTTCCATGTACACTGGTTCTTTAAGGTAGCAGGACAGGTGAATAAAGTGGTTAAAAAGGCATATGATATGCTTCCCTTTATTAGTTGAGGCATAGAGTTTGAGACCAGGTAGGTTATTTTGGAAAAATATAAGATGTTGGATAAGTCACTTTAAACTATTGTGTGCAGTTCTGGATTCCACATTATAGGAGGGATGTGAAAGCACTGGAAAGGGTGCAGAGGAGACTTACTAGGTTGTTGCCTGAGCTGGAGAGTTTGAGTTACAGTAAGAAGTCTCTCAACAGCAGGTTAAATTCCAGCAGGTTTATTTGGTAGCATGAGCTTTTGAAGCGCTGTTTTTTCACCAGGTGGTGAAGGAGCAGCGCTCTGAAAGGTCATGCTAACAAAATAAATCTGTTGGGCTTTAACCTGCTCTTGTAAAAGTTCTTACTGTGCCACCTCAGTCCAATACCAGCATCTCCATATCATGGGTACCACTGAGGTTTAGTTATGAAGACAGATTGGATAGACTGGGCTTGTTTTATTTGGAGCAGAGGAGCTATGTTTGTGATATATAAAATTATGAGGAGCATAGATAGAGTAGACAGGAAGAAACTTTTCCCCTTAAAGGAAGGATCAATGACCAGTGGGCATAGATTTAAGGCAAGGGGCAAAGGTTTAAAGAGATGTGAGGATAAACATTTTCACCCAGAGGGTGGTTGGAATCTGGAACTCTGCTTAAAAGGGAGTGGAGGCAAAGACTCTCATAACATTTAGGAAGCATTTAGATGTGCACTTGCAATGCCAAGGCATATAAGGTTATGTGCCAAGTATTGGAAAATAGAATTAGAATAATTAGGTGGTCATTTTTGACTGGTGCAAACATGATGGAGTGCAGGGCCTTTTCTATGCTGTAGACCTCTATAACTCTAATACATACCAATTGTCAACTAAGTGGACCCACCTGGTGACCACAAAACCATTATTGATAGTTATTAAACATCTGGTTTACTGATATCCTTTGATGAAGGAAATCTGGCCTCGAAGTGAAACTAAATCCACACTGACTTTAAGATAAAAGCAAAATACTGCGGATGCTGGAATCTGATGATTCACTGACTCAAAGCATTGGCTTTATTTTCTCTCCACTGATCCTGTCAGATCTGTTAAGATTTTCCACCTTTTTCTGTTTTTGTTCCACATTGACTCTTAACTGTTCCCAAATGTTGGCCTTTCCACCCATATCCCATGAATGAATGAAAGAAATGATAGTTAATGCAGAAAAGTGTGAAATGTTTCAGTTTGATAAGAAGATGGGGATCTGGTAAACACGCAACACCAGTTCTGCTACTTCTCAGCCTGATCCCCTGGTTCCAAAAATGCATTACTGGAGGTGGAACTTTCTCCATTTCTCTCTTTTACTGTTGTTTCTTCTGGAGTGTGATTGAAGATTTTCCATCTGCCTTTGTCCTGCAATTGCTTGTCTTGCTGTTCCTCCAGTCATTTGATTCTGCACTTGCTGTTCTTTGCACTGTGTCTAACAGTTCCCAATATCTAATACTGTTGTCTTTTGTCTGGTATGTGATAGCCATGATCCTGGACTTACAGATAAAGCTGTTGGAAATGCTAAGAACAAATACTATCTTTTATTTACTGTTATAGAATCATAGAAAGCCTGCAATGCAGGAGAAGACAATTCAGCCCAATGGGTTTGTACTGACCCTTCAAAAGAACATCTTATTCAGGCCCTATCTGCATAACTCCCCGTATTTAACCTATTATTACCACTAACCTACACTTCTTGGAAGTTGAGGCGCAATTTAACATGGCCAATCCACCTCACTTGTACGTCTTTGGACTGTTTTATTCAGGGGAGGGTGGATGTTACCATCACTTGGACCGGAAGATCTTGGTGGTGGGAAGAGCTGGTAAGTTAAGCCCTCTTTTTGTTATAATGCGATCTCAAATCACTGATAATGTAGGTGATGTACTTATATTTAGCATTGTTATGTTTTACTTTAGTACTATCCTCTTTTTTCATTTTCTAAGTCCATAATCTGATTACAACATAAACTGATTCCATTGCTTAAAAACTATTTGAAAGAGTCATCAGTCTGTCATCTTGTAATTCTCAAGTCAAAAGAGCCATAAGAGTAATGTATCTTTGAAAGTATAATAAATCCTTCAAATGCAGTCCAAGAATCAACACCAGTTTAAATAGATAACTACAGCCATATGTGATGGACAATGTTGCAATTCAGGTCAGAATCTCCAAAGTGTTTTACTTGATTTGATTTGATTTAAATTATTATTGTCACATGTGTTGGGATATAGTGAAAAGTATTGTTTTTTGCACACTATACAGACAAAGCATACTGTTCATAAACAAGGAAAGAAGAGATTGCAGAATGTAGTGCCACAGTCATAGTAAGGTGTAGAGAAAGATCAGCTTAATGCAAAGTAGGCTCATTCAAATGTCTGATGGCATCAGGGAAGAAGCAGTTCTTGACTTGGTTGGTACATGTCCTCATATTTTGTATCTTATTCCTGACAGAAGAAGGTGGAAGAGGGTATGTCCAGGATGTGCGGTGTCCTTAATTATGCTGCCAGTTTTTCTAAACAGTGGGATGTGTAGACAATGTCAATGGGCGGGAGGCTAGTTTGAGTGATGGATTGGGCTTCTTTCACAACACTTTATAGTTCCTTGCAGCCTTGGATAGAGCGTGAACCATCCCAAGCTGTGATACAACCAGAAAGAATGCTTTCTAAGGTGCATTTGTAAAAGTTGGTAAGTGGACACACCAAAATTCCTTCTGAGAAGTAGAAGCATTGGTGGGCTTTCTTAACTATAGTGTCAGCATGGGGAGACCAGGACAAGTTGTTGGTGATCTGGACCCCTAAAATCTTGAAGCTTTCAGCCATTTCTACTTCGTTCCCATTCACGTAGACAGGAGCATGTCTTCCACTGTACTTCCTAAAGTCAATGACTATCTCCTTCATTTTGTTGACATTGAAAGAGAGATGATTGTCATCACACCAGTTCAACAGATTCTCTATTTCTTTCCTGTACTCCTTCCCATTATTGTTTTGAGATTTGGCCCATTATGATGGTGTCATCAGCAAACTTGAAAATCAAGTTTGAGGGGAGTTTGACCACACAGTCATGAGTGTTAAAGGAGTAATAGGGGGCTGAGAACACAGCCTAGTGGGGCACTGATGTTGAGGATGATCATGGTGCTGTTGCCTATCCTTAGTGATTGCAGTGTGTGGATTTGGAAGTTCAGGATCCAATTGCAGAGGGAGGAGCAGAACCCCAGGCAATGGAGTTTGGAGATGAGCTTTGTCAGAATAATGATGTTTAAGGATGAGCTGTAATCGATAAATAGGAGTCTGACATAGGTATCTTTATTATCTAGGTGTTCCAGGTTGGGTGCAGGGCCATGGAGATGGAGTCTGCTGTGGACCCATTGCAGTAGTAGGCAAACTGTAATGGATCCAGGCAATCTAGAAGGCCAGAATTGATTCGTGCCATAACTAGCCTTTCAAAAAACTTCATAATGATGGATGTCAGAGCCACTGAATGTTAGCCAGTAGGGCATGCTGCGTGACTTTTTTTAGGTATCAGGATGATGGTCATTTTCTTGAAGCAAACAGGGACCTCAGATTGTTGTGAAGAGAGGTTGACAATGTCTGTGAATACCCCTACCAGCTGATTCATGCAGGATTTGATTGCTCATTCAGGTATCCCATCTGTACTAGTCACTTTCCATGGATTGACCTTCAAGAAGGCTGCTCTAACATCAGCAATGGTGACCTCAGGTACAGGTTCACCCGTGTTTTCCAGGGTGGAGGGTGTGTTTTCGCTCAACTCTTGCTAAAAACGGATACAAAATGCATTGAGCTCATCATGTGGGGGTGTATCGGTGCCGATGATTTTACATGCCTTCATCTTATAGCCTATTATATCTTAAAGACCTTGCCATAATCGGCGGGGGTCTATATGACGAACATGGGATTCTAGCTAGGTCTACTAAAGTCCATTTGGATCATAAGTTTTGCAATTGAATTTGACGGGGAAAAACATGGGATGTTTCACTTCAGGTATCATTCAATTGACCCACTTGGGGACTTTTATCAAACAAAATTCATTTAATAATACAGTTAACATGTAGAGAAAGAAAATTAGCAAAAACATTTACCAATTACACACAAGTCAAAAAAAATCACCCATGATATTGTATAAACCTTAACAGCTGAATACTGTTCCAATCAAACAAATCCCATAAACAAAACCCTTGCCAGACGATTTAGCCCAGAAAATTGAATGGTCATGTGGTGCTGGAACTGTCTCTTGATTGGATGCTGCAATTCTCTTCACACACACACACACAAGTTTGACATTATAACAACTTCGGCGGAGAGAGGGGAGAGAAAGAGAGAGAGAGAGAGAGACAGAGATGGAGAGAGAGAGACTCTCATTACTAGCTAGCAAGCCATTAACAGCCAAATTTTGACTCTGGGAAGGTAAGAAGACTTGCTGGCAGCTGACAAGCAGAAATTCCAATACCATGGAGAGAGAGAAAAAAAACACTGCTTTTAGTATGATGTCCAAATATCTAACTAAAACATCAGTCAACAGCCAAACTGAAAGTAAAACATTGAATTCACATTGAAAATAAACTATTCAAAACACATGACCTGCCAGTCAGTCATAAATTGTAAATCAGAGCATAACGCCCAGATTATTTAAAAAAACTCCATTTAGACCATTGAAGCAGGAATAATAGGACTTGAGTGGTCAGTTCAGCAACAATTAAACCAAAAGTATTGCTTACAACTGCAATAAGTGAACATGATTTAAAAGAAACATTTCTTAAACATATTAGCATCATGACAGAATCAATGAATAAACATGTTCCCGGATCAATGTAATTCAAATTGCATCTCAGGCACAATGCCCTGTGAAAGACCAGATTGGTCGATCCAGCTCTTGTACAAAGTCTGTGACTATTGTTGATGGATATTCCCATAATCATTCAGGATGTTGCTACTTGTTCCAAAAATTTGGGCACGTGGCTCCAACTTTCAATTTCTTGATCAGTGATGTAAAAATGGGGCTAATGTTCAAAGGAATCATGCAAAACCAATAGTACTTCATAAGAGTAATTGTGACAGATTATTTCTAAATTGTCAGATCAACAATGAATTTGTCAGCCTTTTGGCTATGATCAACCTTCAGATCAAACCCAAGATGGGATACAATGTCTCATCTTGTCACCTTGGATCTTGTTTGTCTCCCTCGAGGGGACATTGAAATGCATTCAATTAGATTTTGAATTTTGTTTTTGGAGCAAGCAAGTAATGGATTTGAATTTGATCAGTCCATTCTGTGTATTGGTTTTGAAATTTCATGGGTGGAGTAAAACATAAAAAAAAACGAATAACAATAGTAAAACAATAGTAAAAGCTTGCTTCTGGGATTAATACTTTACAGGGTACATATGGCAAAGTCACTAAGAAGTTTCACAACACCAGGTTAAAGTCCAACAGGTTTATTTGGTAGTAGACGCCACTAGCTTTCGGAGTGCTGCTCCTTTGTCAGGAGAGGGGGAGTTCTGGTCACAAACAGAGCATATAAAGGCATATACAGTTTACAGGATACTGATCAGAATGCTAGTCTTTACACATAATCAAGTCTTAAAGGTGCAGACAATGTGAGTGGAGATAGCATTAAGCATAGGTTAAAGAGATGTGTATTGTCTCCGGACAGGACAGTAAGTGAGATGTTGCAAGCCCAGGCAAGCCATGGGGGTTACAGATAGTGTGACATAAACCCAAGATCCCGGTCGAGGCCATCCTCGTGTGTGCAAAACTTGTGTTACGTATGTGTGCTATCAGTTTCTGCTCAGTGACTCTTTGCTGCAAAGGACGCCTTGGATAACGGTTATCTGAAGATCAGAGGCCAAATGCCCATGATCACTGAAGTGTTCATCAACAGGAAGAGAACAGTATTGCCTGGCGATTGTCTAGCGGTATTCATTTTTCCATTGTCATAGTTTCTGCATGGTCTCCCCAATGTACCATGCCTCAGGACATCCTTTACCTCAGCATATCAGGTGGATAACGTTGGGTGAGTTGCAAGAGTATGTACCAGGAGTTGCTGCACTGCATGTGTTTCCTGGATAGGACATTGAGATGAGAAATATGCTGTTCCATTTTAGTGTAAGTTAAAAAGAGCACAGTCGCAATCTGACAGTCATTGCCTTTCCATGAAAGATTTAGCCCAATGTGTCAGCGATTTGCTTCTTCCCAACAAAGATCATACCTATCGTGTTCAACTACTCAGGAACTGCTACAGCAACTGACAGATAAAACCAGCTCTCAAAATTTCACTTTGACATTCCCCTTCATCAACAATTAAAAATCTGAGCTTTGAATGTCTCCTTGGTGCCATGCTAATAACACGCTCCAACTTTGAAATAATGCTCCGAATGTGGGTATCACTGGCTACTCCAGCATTTATTGCCCATTGCACATCCCATTATGGCATGATGGTGATATCTTATTGAACCATTACAGTCTCCAAGCTGTGGGTACACCAATAGTGTTATTAGGAGAGGGAGTTCGAGGATCTTGACTCAGTGATAATGAAGTTACAGCGATATTTTTCAAAGTCAGGATGGTAAGTGACTTTGAGGGAAATCCTCAGTAGGTGGTGATCCCAATATTTCTTACTTTTGTCCCTCCAAATGGTAGCAATCATGGATTTGGAAGATGCTATCTAGGAACAGTGCGTTTTGTTGATGGTTTACAATGCTGCTACTGTTTTCGGTGATGGACTAAGTGAATGTTTATGGAAGGGGTACCAATCAAGAGTCTGCAATTTCCTGGGGTTGAGCTTCTTCAGTATTATTGGAGGGACAGTCATCCAGGCAAATGGAGGGGAGTATTTCATCACAATACTAACTTGTATCTTATAAATAGTGGACAGGCTCTGGGGAGTCAGATAGGTGAGTTACTCACCACAATATCCCTAGTGGCTGACCTGATTTAGTCAGAGTATTTATATGGCTGGTTCAAAGTTTTCAAGTTTCTGGTCAATGGTGAGCCCCAGGATATTGATAGTAGAGGATTCAGTGATGGTAATCTATTGAATGTCAAGGGGCAAAAGTTAGATCCTCTCTTTTTGGAGATCGTGACTGCCTGGCACTTGTGTGGCATGAGAATTACTGGACATTGTCCAGTTCCTGCGGCATTTGGACATGGACTGCTTCAGTATCTAATGAGTCATGAATGGTGCTGAACATTGTGCAGTCATCAATGAATATCCCCACTTCTGACCTTATAATGGACGGTAGGTTGTTACTGAAGCAGATGAAGATGGTTGGATCGAGGACACTGTACTGAGGAACTCCTGAAGTAATGTGCTGGAGCTGAAATGATTGACCTCCAATCACCACAACCACCTTCCTTTATTTTCCTTATGATTTCCATTGATTCAATTTTAGCTATTTATATTCTTATATTCCTGGTTATTTATACCTCATTTTTTGCACTAAGAAGGCCAGCATTTATTGCGCATTCCTAACTGTGCTTTTACTGAGTGTCCCACTTTGGTATTTCAGAGGGCAGTTAAGAGTCAACCGTATTGCTGTAGATGTAGAATCACTTGTAGGCAAGACCAAGTAAAAACGGTAGATTCCTTTCCTCAGAGAACATTAGTGAACCAGATATGTTTTTTGCAACAATCAACAATGGTTTCATCACCATTGTTAGACTTTTAATTCCAGACTTTATTTTTATTGAATACAAATTCCACCAGTGGCCAGGGTAGGATTTGAACCCAGGTCACCAGTGACACCTTGGGTCTCCAGATTCTAGCTTAAGCAAGTTTCCTGGCAGCCTGACCAATGAACAGCACAAAATGTCATTGACATCAATGGGACAGGAAGATCCAGTTGCTTGTCAATGTCAAGCCACCTCTGTCACTGGAAAATATGCCATGAGGGGGGTGGAAAATCCTTCATCTTAGCTCAGAAAGAAAACATGGAATTTTCTGCTCATACATGGTGAGAATTGTGGGTAAGCAAATTTAATTTGGTTAGATGCAAAAAATAATTTTCCCGACAACAGAGTAAATGTGTGAGTTATTTTCTTTTGTAATTTTAAGGTTGAGTTTGTCTTCATTAACATTTCATATGTGCTCATTAAAAAGCCACCTCATGGGTATTAAATTCATCTTAAAAATTAAATGCCCACAATGATTATTTGGCTTGTTCAATTTTTATAACCATCCTTATGCGTTGCGCATTTGGCAAGCTTCAACTATTCCATGAGTTTGAAGATCATAGATGCCATTTTACCCTACTTGGACACTTTGCATAGCTTCACTGGAGTGCTGTTAGTGAACACTGTGCCAAGACTGGACAAGGGAAGCAGAAGAAGACTAAAAGGAAGGACGGAAGGAAGGATAGGCAAGGGAGTAAGATTTAACAGGATAGGATGGAGATGATGTCTGGTCAGGATTTTGATGGGGATGGGAGTTGATGGGTGACAGGGCAACGATGGACATGCACCACTTTTTCGAACTGATCTTGACCGTACAGCTAATCAGTCAGTAAAATCTCAAGAGGTGGATGGAATGTCTTTTTGAATACGTGAAGTTAAATTTTGTACAAGCAGCCTGACAATAGGCATAAGGCAATTAGGGATGAGACCTTCCATCTACTCATGCCTGTCCTACTGACAGCAAACTTCCGCTGTGGGTTTCCCAGTGGTGTGAGGTGGGTTCAATGGGAAATACTATTGACAGCTGCAGATCCAGAAGATCCCACCATGGCCAATGGTGGGTCACTTCCCACCACTGAAAAACATGCAGCTAGGAGACCAAAGAATCTTGCCATAGATGTCAACATTCTCCTTTCTATTGTCAGCTTGAATTTGAAATAAATTCCAACTCATGGTTCTCATGACTGAGATCTCAACAAAATTGGGAGATGCACTTCATTCTGTGCCATTTGCCATTGGCTGCAATAAGTGCCAGTTGATGAAGTGGGAGAGTTGAATGCCTCCATGACCCACAGTTAATAGAGGGTCATTAACTCATGATTAAATCTCCATACTTCAGAATGAATGACCAAGGCTAACACTTATGGTCAGTCTTTCAAATCTTCCAAGTCAATGTTCCTGAGGGAGGAGAGTTAAGAGGTAAAGTGTCTGTATGAGGTTTCTTGCACATCACTCCATTCACCCTGGTCAAAGAGCAATGTGTCCATTTGCATTCTGTGTGAATGGGAGAAAAACTCACCTCTGTTCCTCCACAATGTCTTTTAATTGGAAGGGGCTAAGTGGAGATGCTGTGTCTCAACAGATACAAAGTAAAAGCATTATCGCTGCTCTGCTGGCTTTGAAACTGACATTCACTTAATCTGTCATTTCAATTCATTCACTCACATTGACTGAAGAATCAATGATGAAGACTGCAGGCTACCTGATGAGAAGATGAAGGGGCTGTTATTGGTTGACATAGAGCCAGATTAAGCTTCTTCAGTCTGAGCTGTGGTCACAAGAACACTAGAGGAGTAATGCAGAACTCTTCTTCTGCAGTGTGTTAATATCTGTTCAAGATTGCCTTAAATATCATTGCAAGCTATGTGCTTAAGAGGGATGGTAAGTTTGTGACCATCCCACAACCAGCCTCACCAAGATTCTCACAGATGCATAATTAAGAACTCGTAATCAGAAGATTGTGCATTTTCATCCACCCTGCTGTCCAATGCGAACCACTGCCTGCAAACAAGTTTCTAGAATGGAAAATTCTATCCAGTATAACAGTGTCTATGTATCTAAACAAAGCACTCTGTTTTATTTTCTAAGCTACAATATTAGAAAAATCAACTAAAGTAGAAAAGTTTTATTACAGACAAATTGCATATGTTAATTTAATTTATTCTGGTATATTGAGTATTAAGCATGAGTAGTGCAGGGCTCTATTCTTGATTTGATACTATTTTGATATATATTAGTGACACTGAACATACCAGTCCTTTTTTTCTTCAGATAGGAAGTAAGCATTATTGGTAGGGCCAAGATTTACAGTCTATCACTAATTGTCCACAAACTGAGTGGCTCATTAGGCTGTTTCAGAGAGTAGTTAATCATAAAAATCCTACAGTACAGAAAGAGGCCATTTGGACCATTGAGTATGCATCGACCACCCAGGCCCTACCCCCATATCCCTACATATTTCACACATTAATCCTTCTAACTTACACATCTCAGGACACTAAGGAGCAATTTTTTTTAGCATGGCCAATCAACCTAATCCACACATCTTTGGACTGTGGGAGGAAACTGGAGCACCCTGAGGAAACACACACAAGCAGGAGGAGAATGTGCAAACTCCTCACAGACAGTAACCCAAGGCTACAATGCCACCCCAATAATGAAACAGTCATATTGCTGGAATCACATGATTAGGTCTAGACGAGGCCAAGATAATGGATTTCCTTCCTAATGGGTCATTAGTTAACCAGATGAGTTTTTTTTACAACAATCATCAACATTACTAGCTTCTAATTCCAGATTTTATTAACAAAATTTAAATTCCACCAGTTCTTATCATGGGAATTGGACCATGTCCCCAGAGCATTAACCTGGGTGTCTGGATTACTAATTCTTTGGCATTGTCTCTACATCACCATTTCCAAAGCACACTACATCTGCTGTCTGTCTGTCCCTTACTGGGTACTGTAATCATCACTGGATTTCTAGATTTAGCTGTTCTCATTTACCCCATAGTTCTATGTGTGTATTTTAGACTGCACTCTGCTGAGATTCTGTTACTCTGGTATTCAGCACTGAAATTATTATTCAGAAAATTTCATCGACCTGGAGAATTTCTGCCTTGTCCATTTCTTCTAACGTTGTCAGATGGCCATTCGGTTACCAAACCTCTGAGCTTTCTATAGCTGTAGAATCAGTACCATCTGCAGGAACATGTTCTCCAGGAAATCCCCAGCCTCCCATATGCCTTGCACTGATTGCAGTCACCACTCAATCTAGTGTTCCTGAAACTTGAGGCACTTCTTTCACATCCAGTGACTTATATATTGGAATTGGAGGTAAAGGTCTCAGCTTTCTCATTATTTTGCTTAAAATGTCCTTCGCACTGTATCAATTTCACTGATTATTTATATATTTCCTTTTTCTGGCTTCAGTGCCATCTTCTTCCTCCTTTGCAGTGATTTCCCATTTTCACCAAAACTCAGGGTATTACCTTAAAACATATCCGTTATAAGGAAGCAAACACTTAACTTAGAAGTCAATTTTGAATAAAGGGCCATGCTACTTTCTCGGCCTAAAATGTATTTGCTATAAAGAAGCAAACATGTAAAATGTCAATTTTGGATAAGGACCAATTTAAAAGCATATTTTTTACAAAGGAACAAATATATATTTTCAGAGAATGGTATCTGTATTGGAGTAAAATAAACTAATAAATGATATTATTCCACTGTCAATCTTAGAGATGTAATTTCTACATCACGTTAGAATCCAGCATCTGTATTAAGTGAATTTATTTACAATTAAACATATTTAATAAAAACTGCTGAATTACAGTTGTTTTCTTTGTTTGAGACTGCTGGCTCTTGGTGCTGTTAGCCAGATATTTCCGAGTTCCATGATGCTGTGAGAGCATTCTGAGAATTTCTGCAGCTTCAGCAAAGGTGTGTCATGAATAAATTCTGTTGGGAAAGCAAAGTTGTGCCTCTAAGAGTAAGCTTTAATAAAGATTGTCATATAGACTATTTCATATTCTACTTCTAGATATCATACAAAATGTACAGCTGGGGCTGAAACACAGATGGTGTAGCAAAATGTGGTCTGTGCCAGCATCATTTGGGGATACATATTGATAGCTTAACACTAGACACACCTATACAGTAGCACTGACATAATAAATGTTGATTAATCCTTGTCAACTTCTACATCTCCTTCCCATTTTGTAAAAATATCCTCAACTCTACCTTTAAAACATTTCCATTTATCCTGCTTGGTACCATACTCATTGTATTGTTAAGCAGCTATATCTCTCTGCATTTGAAGATTGCACCACAATTACCAGATTCTGTTATTACTGTACAAAACAGCTGCCTGTAGTCTAATGAGTGAGAGAAACTTTACAGGCGATGTCTAAATAGGTGAAGTAAAGATCCATTAAAATACCATCTCGCCCCTTTAATAAACACCAGTATGGATTCTGAATAGCAAATAGCCCGTTAACGATATTCCATACAACCATATTCCTTATGCAAGTATCAATTCCTATGCCAATGTGGCAACTTGTCATAAACATGGACAAAGCTGCAGCTATTATGTCAAAGCTGAGTAGAAGCATGTGTAACAATAACAATCTGATAAAGAACAAATTGAGTCAACTAAGTCTACATCATCTCTCGAAAAAGGAGGCCTGAACAGCAGATGCAAAAGAGGAGGAAAAGCTGAAATTTCCATTTTCACTTTCTCAGGCATATCCTTGGCATCGCAAGATAATGTCAGAGGTGTTAGAGCATGCTAATGCACCAACTTCCACTCAGTACTAAGCCAACATTAACTGTGCTATCTCAGTCATATTCACTGATTGACGACTGTCTATAAACAAAGATCTATATCAGTGAACTTGAAACTGGGACATAGCATGTTAGAGCACAAGGATTCTTGTGCACTACAAGGAATCCTGCAAGTGAAATGTGAAGATGGTGGACAGTAAAATGGGCAGTCGTTGATGATCACAACCACCGGAGCCTGACTGTGGAGTGGGGGTGGGGTGGGGGTGGGAAGGGGCGGGGGGGGGGGGTGGGGGGGTGGCGGCGGAAGGTATTGGAAAGTGGAATAAGAAACTTAGCTGGCAGAGAACAGAGACCAGAGAAAGCAGAGGCCAGTGAATGCTTCACCCTCTCAGTGCACTGTCTCTACCACAAGTACAGCACTGACTGATGTTCAGCACACAGGGTAACCATCAAGGTAAATCATGTCTCATGAATGGAGTGCGTTAGCGACATTCTACTGCATAGTTACTGCTGCAGAATAAAAGAAGGCTTTTGAAACACATCAGAAGATTTCCTTGGATACTTTATCAAGATATCAGAAGTATTTTTTCAATCTTTATTCTGGGAATTCTGAGAATTTTCTCTCAATAAGAGGGTGTTGTGCTGCTTTACATTCCTGGTTACCTTGCTGAGCTCACCTGGAGAAAGGAAGCATTCAGTTATCAGCATTCTTTTAGGAGTCCCATGGTCTGCAGGAGGATTTTGTGAACAGCAAGGGCCCAGATAAAGCAACTGCTGGATGAGGGAGTGACAGGACAGAAATGAGGGTCAAGTGAGCACCTCTCAACAGCTATTGGATACCTGTTGTCCTGAGAACCTCCTCCAACAAAACAATCAATTTCCTATCTGAAAACCTGGGCACCTACTTACACACTCCTTGAAACATGTCCCTCTGTGTCTCAACCAGCACACTCCACATCCTCAGTGGATGTGATTCTGTGAAGCCCCACGTAGCACTCTTTGGACATTCCCCCTAAACAGTGCTTGAACTCTCTATCTGCAGATTTTGTTTAATATGCTGTTTTAATATATGTATAATCTCATAATATAAATTCATATTAACAATTGGTATTACAAACATGTTATATTCAGGCTTTCAAACAGGCATGTTTTACAAGTGCAAC
This sequence comes from Sphyrna mokarran, assembly GCA_024679065.1. Taxonomy (NCBI): domain Eukaryota; kingdom Metazoa; phylum Chordata; class Chondrichthyes; order Carcharhiniformes; family Carcharhinidae; genus Sphyrna; species Sphyrna mokarran. The sequence goes on from JAGIQG010000009.1 coordinate 101,926,463, forward strand.
ACTTCTTAAGCATTTGTTTGCTCTCTTTCATCAAAATAATTCCAGAACTATGCAGACAGCTGTATCTGTTCAGCTGATGTAACAATGTGTTCATATGGGAGGGCAGCACCTCTCTGCTTGGGAGTGTTGTTTTGCCTCAGTTTCTGGTGGGCGTGACTGTGTTATCCTGCCAGGAGAGTTATGATTCAATGGCTGGGATTTTCCTGGTTCAGTTTTGATAGCTTATACCAGCAGCTTATACCAGCAGCAACATTCCACATCTGAAACTGATGATTTTCTGTTGATTAAAATTAATGTGCAGTTTTCAATATGAAATTTCTGGATACTCATTTCCATGATAGGCTGCACAATATTTTAAAATATTTTTGCTGAGTGACTTTAGCTGCAATTATTACATTTGTTCTGAGTTTACAGCTTGTCAAAATCACTCCATAGGATGGTCGATTGACTTTGTGTTACCCTCACCTCTTCTGTCATTTCATCTGCATCTTTACTTTGTGACTTCCAACTCAAGTTTTGCTTCCCTGTGTCTTTTTTTCCATGCCTTGAATTAGATTTGTTCTTGCAAGTTTCCCTCATTTTATAGGTTGTGCAAGAATGAAGAAAGTAAAACAAGAGTAGGTTGACCAGATATGTGAAAATTAAATTGCCACCGTTGAACTGTTAAGACACAGATGAAGAGAAACGAAAATGATTTAAACAACAACTTATCAGCAGAACTATTCTGTTCTAGAGAGTTAATAATCTGTGTTTTGAGGAGTAACTTGTGTGTCTGTGCATGTGTCCTTATCTAACATTTGCCTTTTCCACCTCTCACTGCTCAAATTGCTTCAGCCTACTACCTGATCTGCTTACAGAATTAAAACCACTCTAGCCAACCCTCATTGAAATCAATTCACTGTGACCATGAAATCTTTTTCTCCCTCACCCTCCTTAGTTTCAGACACAAAATTGACCAGACAAATATCATCTTGCAATATAGCTAGAGAAAAATCAGGACTGGGAATTAAACATTGCAGGGTATAACATATGCTTTAAAAAGGTAGAAAGGGAAATAGGGGTAGAGTATCTGCACTTGTTCAGGATAACATAACAGTAGTAAAAATATTGCCCCAATTGAAGGCAGGTAGGAAATGTACAACTATGTCAAGCTGGCAACTTACAATTCTTTTTTCCCTATTTTTTTCTAAATGGTCAATTGCTGGGCTCATAAAATGGCTGTAGTTGATTGCCTGCTGGTATGTGGAGGAAAAGTGAACAAATGCTAACACAACAAATTTCATTAGTTGCTTTCTATTGTATAAACATTCTAATCAACCAACACAAAAGAGAATACATGATAAATCCATCAATATATTAATTCTATAAAGGGACTGTAGAGAAGGTTACCAAACTGATCCCTGAGATTGTGGGACTGACTTGCGAAGAGAGGTTGATTTTGTTTTGATTCAATTTAGTATTGTCACATGCATCGATATACAGTGAAAAGCATCGTTTCTTGCACGCTATACAAAGCATACCGTTCATAGAGAACATCTTCCAAAACACACAATGTAGTGAGACCCCCATATTCACTCACTATTATGCTTATTTGCAAGACCTCTGGACAGAGTTAACTACCCCTTTAAAATGGTCCATAATACCCTGTCTCTCAACATCACTGTACTCTTATGAATGCAGGGTACGTTAAATCTCATGGGATCCAAGGTGAAGTAGCTAAATGGATACAAAACTGGCTTGATGGCAGAAGCCAAAAGAGTAGTTGTAGAGAGTTGTTTTTCAAACTGGAGACTGTGACCAGTAGTGTGCCTCAGGGATTGATGCTGGGTCCACTGTTATTTGTCATTTATATTACTGGATGAGAATATAGAGGTATGATTAGTAAGTTTGCAGATGACACCAAGATTGACGCCGTAGTGGACAGTGAAGTGAGTTATCTCCAATTGCAATGGGATCTTGATCAATTAGGCCAATTACTGACAAATGGCAGATGGAGTTTAATTTAAATAAATGTGAGGTGATCCATTTTGGATATTGAACTAGGAAAGGACTTACTCAGTTAATGATGGGGTGTTGGTATTACCCCAAGCAAAGAGATCTAGAGGACATCTCATAGCTGCTTGAAAGTGGATGCACAGGTGGACAGAGTAGGGAAGAAGACATTCAGCATGCTTGGTTTCATTGGTCAGAACATTGAATACAGGAGTTGAGATGTTTTGTTGAAGTTGTACAACACATCGGTAAGGCCACTCTTGGAATACTTCAAAAAGTTCTAGTCACCCTATTATGGAAAAGACATTATTAAACTGGAAAGAGTGCAGAAAAGATTTACTAGGATGCTACCGAGACTTGATGGTTATATGGAGAGGCTAGATAGATTGGGACTCTTTTTTCTGAAGCATAGGAGGCTGAGGGATGATCTTATAGAGGTCTATAAAATAATGAGGTGCACAGAACATCTGGAAAATTAATATCTTCCCGCAGGTAAGAGAGTCTAAAACTACAGGGTATAGGTTTAAGATGAAAGGGAAAGATACAAAAGTATCCAGAGGGGCAATGATGAGTATCTGGAACAAGTTGCCAGAGGTAATAGTAGAAGCAGGAATAGTTTTGTCTTTTAGACAGCATTTAGACAGTTACATAAGTAAGATGGGTACAGAAGCTTATAGGCCAAATGCAAGTATTGGGACTAACTTTGGGATTTAAAAAAGAAGGGCAGCATGAAGGACCGGCTCTATGCTGTAAACCTTTATGACTCTATGATTGTATAATGCACAGATGTTGGTGAGGGAAAGAATGTTTCTGGATTGGGCGTCAATCAAATGCTGCATCCTGTTCAGCACCTTAAGCATTGTTGGAGCTGCACTCAGCCAGGCAAGTGGACAGTATTCCATCACACTCCTGATTTGTGTCTTGTAAATGGTGGACAGGCTTTGAGGAGTCAGGGGTTGAGTTACTTGCTGCAGGATTCCCAGCTTCTGACCTACTGTTGTAGCCACGGTATGTAATTGGCTAGTCCAATTCAGTTTCTAGTCAATGATAATCTAACAATATGTTGGAAGTGGAGGGTTCAGTGATTGTCATACCATTGAATGTCAAGGCAAAATCATTAAATCCTCTCCTGTTGGAGATGGTCATTGCCTGGCATTCCTGAGCCATGAATGTAAAATATGCAGACAAATGAAGGAATTGGGTATGAAATAGTCATGCAGGATTTCAACTAGCCTATTATTAATTGGATGGGAGAATTTTGTAAAGGGAACAGGGTTGTACAACGTGTACAAGACTTCTTTCTAACCCAATGTTTAAAAAGACTAACAAGGAACGTTTTCTCAGTGAATCTGGTTACTGGAGACTGACTCAGAGAGGATTAGGAAAGTAAAAGTAGAAAATACAACTGCTTAATTTTAACCATGATATACATTTTAAGATGACACTCAAGAAGAATGTAAATATGATGAAAACTAAATTTAAAAAAATGCTGATCTTGTAGGGCTGAGAATAGAACTTTAGAAGTGAGTAGTGTATTTCAGGGGATGCAGGGCAAGCATTTGGGGCAGAAGGGTTACCATGATGGATCTATGTGAGAAAAGATGGAATTAAGCTTGAATTTCTCCCTTTCACCTTAAACCTACACCCTCTAATTTTAAACTCCCCTACTTTTGGCAACAAAAACACCAGCATTAGCTGGCTGGAAACGGATTGCCTGTTTCTGATGCTATAAATCATATGAGGTGGAGATGCCAGCATTGGACAGAAATTTTACAACACCAGGTTAAAGTCCAAATCTGATGAAGGAGCAGCACTCTGAAAACTTATGATTCCAAATAAACTAGTTGGATTTTAACCTGGTGTTGTGAGACGTCTTAGTGTATATATCATATGTTATCCTTCGTGATCTTGTTTAGTCTACATTGAATATCCTGTAATCTGTGATAAAACTTAAACTCGTAACCTGTATCACAATTCCCAAGATATCACAAACTATTTTGAATCAATCAATATCTATGAGATACACTTGCTGTTCAGGTGTTTTTCCTCATACACAGCAATATGCTACTTTATTTCCATTTCTCCCTCTGGAGTTCCTTCAAACTCAGTGTAGTGTTGTGCAAACTCTGTGTCCTGACAAATCCTGAGCAGAATTGAAATCTTGCATCCCCAATTTTTCCAATTTCTCAACTAAGATATTATTAATCTCTCTCTTTTATTTATTGTCACCATCTCGGAAATGTACATTCGTACATCTGTCATTTTCAGACTCAGTTCTTCATCGAAACTGAATTCCTTAGCCCCACAAACTCCTGATTAATAACTGCCTCTTCTCCTTCTTGCACTGTCTCCCACATCTCTTCTTGCTAATCTCTGCTCTCTTTTTGTGCACCATTTCAAAATTCCTACAAACGTCTTCGCTGTCCCTCCCTTTGCATTCTCTTCAAATCTAATGCTCTTCCAATTCTAGTGTATGGCTCCTTCCTTCCCTCTGATTACCATCAGTGGTGGAGATTTTAAGTCATCTATCTTCCGCACTGAGTACCTCTGGGTTTAAGCATCCTTCCTCTGCACCCCAGCTATTCGAGTTCTCCTGATGATCAACAGTATCTGCAGGTTAGCCTCACACTCCAGTCAGATCTGACCCCCAATTGTGAAACAAGATGTTTTTCTCTGTAGAAATGGAAGTAGCTGTTCTATATCCCATCACACTTACTAGCTAGAACAAACATTTAAACACTTTACTTACCCGTGATTTATCACAATAATATTGTTGTCCGAAATGATTAGGGTCCCCTTTGCATCTAAATTCGGAGCATGTTTTATTCGTCACTCTTTCATCTTTCATTATCTCAGCACAAGCATAGTAGTCACCATCCAAAAACAGTATAGAGATCCATAATACCGACGGGGTCAATATTCTAAAGAATGACATGATAGGAACAATATCACAGTGATTTTTTGGCACCTCTTCTGATGACTCTTGTTTTTGGTCTACCTGCCCTGCTCTGCCCCCACATCTACAGCACCAATAATATTGGTCTAATTTGAATTGCAGCGGTAGGATGATCATGAGCAATATTACTGAAGGAAATAGAAAAAAACTCCAGGCAAAGGTAGAATTCTTCTCCACAACACATGGACATGGGATTTGTTTTTCAAGGAGTTCTTTCAATCCATAAAGAATTAGAAACAGAATAGTATTCTGGATGACTGTGACTGAGTTATTGTTTGCCAAGAAATCTCTCAGCTGACTGATTATGTCAAGTCCCATTGTGTCGGTAATATCCAGCACTAACCCCAACACTCACAACAACTGAGTTTTACAGGAAATCACTGAGGATTTTACAATGACATATGTGAGGCTCCACCTAATAGAACTTGAGGTTGTACATTGAAACATCTTCATTTCAATCGTGTCTGCTCTAATTCCGAAGTAAAGATGTTTAACAAAATGAATAGGAAGGGAAAGTATAACAGATTTCACAATACGTGAGACGTCTTTTTCATGTTAACTTATTATTCAGTCAGTCAGTCAGTCAGCCAGAACCTCTGGTCTGGCAGTTTTTGACATCACCGTCATCTACAGATTGAAAAAAATAAGTTTTGAGATAGTTTCTTTCTGAATTTCACTGATGACTGCATGGTGGCATCTCTCCACTCACATGGTCTGTACCTTTAAGACTTGGTTATCTGTAAAGACTAGCATTACAATCATTATTTTGTAAATTGAGTTTGTGTCTTCATATTCTCTGTTTGTGAAGAGATCTCCCACTTACTTGACGAAGGGGTAATACTCCGAAAGCTAATGGCTTCTGCTACCAAATAAACTTGTTGGAATTTAACCTGATGTTGTGAGACTTCTTCCTGTGTTTACCCAAGTCCAATGCCAGTATCTCCACATCGTGGAATGTTAGCACAGTGGATAGCATGGTTGTTTCATAATGCCAGGCATCCTGGTTTGATTCCTGTCTTGGCTCACTGTCTGTATGGGATTTGCAAGTTCTCCCTATGTTCATGTGGGTTTCCTTCAGTGCTCTGGTTTCCTCCCACATTCTGAAAGTTGTGCTGGTTAGGTGCATTGACCAGAACAGATGCAGAGTGTGGCATTTAGGGGAATTTCACAGTAACAATGTTAATGTAAGCCTTACTTGTGACTAATAAATGAACTTTAACTTATTTTATCATAAAAGTTCATCTTGTTCCTTTAGAGGAGGAAGTTAGTCATTCATACATGCGTGGCCTATATGTTACACTGAATGCAAAGCAATTTGAGAGCAAAGGCTCTCAAATGTCCTTTGCAATGGTCCTAGCAAGCCACATTGTTGTATGAAATTGAATGGACCAGCAGGCATCAGTCCAGACACTGAAAACGGGAAACTCAGTCAGACCTGCTAACCCTTTGAAGTTTTCCTCACTAATACATGGAGGCTTCTGCCAAAATTGGGATTAGTCAAACAAATGGCTAACATAGTCAAAGGAATCATACCTTACAGATAGTGTCCTAGACACCACCATCACCATTCCTGAATGTGTTCTGTCTCACTAGCAGAGGTCGCGGCACAATGGTGTACAATTAGAAGGGAGTTATCCTGTGAGCCCTCAACGTTGACTCTGAACCTATGAAGTCTCAGGATGCCAGGCCAAACATGGGCAAGGAACCTCCTGCTTATGTCCACACACTGTTTCCCCATCTCTCAGCTGATGATCTAATATTCCTCCATGTTGAATGAAACTTAGAGGAAGCATTGAGGTTGGGAAGGCCTTAGAACATATTCTGGGTGGGGGACTTCAATGCCCATCATGAAAAATGGCTTGGAAGCACCACTGCTGACTTAGGTGGCTAAGTCCAAAATCAAATAGCTGCTAAATTAGGCCTGTGACAGGTGATGAGGGAGCTAACAAGAATAAAAAAACTTAGGTGACTTCATCTTCATCAATTTGCAAGGAAGAGTATGGAATAGTATTGGAGCATGGAGCATGGAACAGTATTGGTAGGAGTGACCACCACATAGTCCATGTGGAGTTAAAGTGCCGCCTTTGAGGAAACTCTGCATCATGTAGTGTGACATGACCACTGTGCGAAATCAGGTAGGCTTTGAACACATTGAACAACTCAAGTCTGGGCAACCATCAGTCACTGTGAACTATCAGTAGCAGCAAATTTGTACCCAACCACAATGTTTGACCTTAAGGCCTAGCATCCCACCCACTCTACCATTCCCACCAAAGCCAGATGATCAATCTTGATTCAATGAAGACTACAGGAGGACATGCCAGGACTAACACCACACCTAAAACTCAAGTGTCAACTTGGTAAAACTATAATACAGCATAAGGAACAAGTAATAGGCAGAGCTAAGCAATTCCATAACCAATGGATCAGATCTAAGCTCTGCAGTCCTGCCACAGCCAGCTGAGAAAGATATAGACAATAAAACAACTGACTGGAGGAGTATGTTCCAAAAATATCCCCATCCTCAATGATGATGGAAGCTCAACTCATCAGTGCAGAAGATAAGGCTGAGAGTTTGTCACAATTCTTAGTTAGAAGAAGCTATTGGATAATCCATCAAAGCCTCCTCTGGAAGACCCCAGCATAGTAAGAGGTGTCACAATACCAAGTTAAAGTCCAACAGTTTATTTGATAGTAAACGCACAAGCTTTCAGAAACGCTGATCCTTTGTCAGGTATGTGAAAAGTTCTAATCACAGAACTTTAATATAAAGACATATAAAGACACATTCAGTTTACAGAATACTGATTAGAATGCGAGTCTTTATGACTAATTGCTATTCAAGTCTTAAAGGTGCAGACAATGTGAATGCAGATAGCATTAAGCTTAGGTTAAAGAAATGTATATTGTCTCCAGACAGTGCAGTAAGTGAGATGCTGTAAGTTCAGACAAGTCATGAGGGTTCAGATCATGTAACATGAACTCAAGGTCCCTGTTGAGGCCATCCTCATGTGTGTGGAACTTGGCTGTCAGTCTCTGTTCAGCCACTCTGCGCTGTCAGTGCAGAGAACTCTGCATGCCACCATGTCAGTTTTCAGCCAGCTTGATTCATTGCACATATCAAATGAGTGCCTTTAGTATGAAGGCAGCATTTGACTGTATATAACATCAAGAAGTCCTGATGAAACTGGGGTCAATGGGAATCGGGTGAGAAGCTTCCTGCTAGTTGGAGTCATTCCTGACACAAAGGAAGATGGATTGGTTGAAGGTCGGTCATCTCAGCTTCAGGACCTCACTACAGGAATTTCAACAGGGTAGTGTCCTCAATACAACTAACTTCAACTGCTTCATCAAATACTTTTTGTCCATCACAAGATCAGAAGTGGGATGTTTCCTGAACATTGCACAAATTGCAGCTATTTGTGACTCTTCAGACACTCAGTCCATGTCCAAATGCTACAAGACCTGGACAATATTAAGAATTGACTGTGAAACCATTGTCGATTATCCAGTTCACTCTTTAAGGAAGGAAATCTGCCAGTCCTTACATGGTCTGGTGTACATGTGACTCCAAATCCACAGCAATGTATTTAACTCTTACAATGCCTTCTGACTTGTAAGGTGATATCCAAGGAGCCCTGGTGATTTCCTGCAGTACATTTTACAAATGGTACAATGGTTATCACTATTCGTCAGTGGTGGAGGGAGTGAATGTTTGTGGGTAAGGTACCAATCAAGTGAGTTGTTTTGTCCTGGATGATATCAATTTTCTTAAGTGTTGGCATTACACTCACCCAGTCAAGTGGAGAGATTTCCATCACAATGCTGACTTGTGCCTTGTAGTCGGTGAGCAAGCTTTGGGGAAATCAGGAGGTGAGTTTTTCACCACAGGATTCCTAGCCTCATAACTGCTCTTGTAGCCACAGGTAGTCCAGTTCAGTTTCTGGTCAATGGTAACTCCTTGGATATTGATCCTAGGGGTTTCAGTGATGACAATGCATTGAACGTGAAGGGAAGATTGTTAGCTTATGTCTTGATGGAGAAGATCATTGCCTGGTATTTTTGTGAAATGAATGTCATCTGCCATGTATTAGCCAGGTCTTGCTGCATTTGGTTAAGGATTCACTCACTGCCCTAACTTTGAAATATGTTGTTGTCACTGGATCAAATTCCTGAAACCCCTCCCTAACAGTACTATGGTGTAAATACAAATCAGGGACTGCAGCAATGTAGCCAGTACTTTGCCAAGAGAAATTAGGGATGGGCAATAAATGCTGGCCTAACCAGCAACACCCACATCCCATAAATGAATAAAAACATTTTGTATTTCTGATGAGACAGAGAAGTACACCAATCAGCTGCTCAAACTGGCTCACACTTGGTTTGAAAGAACAGTTAGTGAGATCATAGAAAACAGTTCACTGTTTGGTTAGAAACTATTGATGGGACTATCTTCAAATCTGTGTACATTAAAAAAGCATAATATTTTGTAATGAGTAGCCAGACTTGCATTTAGCTGAGAAGTGACAAGAGTAAGAGAAAGTTAAAGTCATAAGAAACTTCAGCTCTGGATTTCATATCTCAAGTGGCAGCTGGAGTCATGTTGCATCTGTGAAGCTGAGTGCTATGTGGATAGCATGTTCAGAGAGGTGGTCACACCAGAGCTTAAGGGCCATTTGGCAGTAAAGGAATGAATGACCACTGGAAAGTCTAAGTGAACTATGCAGGACATGCAGGAATCCCCTGGTGTCCAGTTGACAAATCAGTTTTCTATTTTGAAGGGTGTTGGGTTTTCAGAGGAGTGCAGTCAGGGCCAAGTTTGTAGTGCCACGAGTGGCTTGGCTATGTGGGTTGTGGAGTTCAGTTAGAAGAGCAATAGTGACAGGTAATTTGTTAGAGAGGAGAACAGCAAGGCACTTCTGTGGATGTAAATGTGCCAGAATGATATGTTGCCTCCCTCGTGCCAAGATCAAGGATGTCACCAATTGGCTGCAGGGCATTCTTGTAGAGGAGGGTAAGCAGCCAATGATCAATGGTCTACATTGGTCCCAATGAGTAATGCAGGAAGGGGGATCTAATCCTGTAATCAGAATGCAGAGAGCCACGTGTGAAATCAGCAAGACCTCAAATGCAATAATCACAGGCCATATTGTAACACAGACTCAATTTACAGAGCAATGATTAGAATGCAAGTCTTTACAGCTAATCAAGTCTTAAAGGTACAGATACTGTGAGTGGAGAGAGCGTTAAGCACAGGTTAAAGAAATGTGTATTGTCTACAGACAGAACAATTAGTGAGATTTTGCAAGTCCAGGAAAGCCATGGCGGTTACAGATAGTGTGACATGAACTCAAGATCTCGGCTCAGGCTATCCTCATGTTTGCAGAACTTGGCTATCAGTCTCTACTCAGCGACTCTGCGCTGTTGTGTGTTGTGAAAGTTGCCTTGGAGAACGCTTACTCGAAGATCAAAGGCCACATGTCCATGACTGCTGAAGTGTTCCCCAACAGGAAGAGAACAGTCTTGCCTGGTGATTGTCAAGCAGTATTCATTCATCCATTGTCATAGCATCTGCATGGTCTCCCCAGTGTACCATGCCTTAGGACATCATTTTCTGCAGCATATCGGGTAGACAACGTTGGCCGAGTTGCAAGAGTACATACCATGTACCTGGTGGATGCTGTTCTCACATGAGATAATGGCATCCATGTCGATGATCTGGCACATCTTGGAGAGGTTGCTGTGTCAGGGTTGTGTGGTGTTGTGGACACAGTTCTCCTGAAGGCTGAGTAGTTTGCTGTGGACACTGGTCCATTTGAAGTTGTGTGGTTGTTTGAAGGCAAGAAGTGGGAATGTGGGGATAGCCTTGGCAAGATGTTCATCTTCATCAATGACGTGTTGAAGGTTCCAGAGGACATGTCGTAGTTTCTCCGCTCCAGATGTGCTTGGACGATGAAGGGTACTCTGTCACCTTGTCTCGTGTCTTCTGAGGAGTCAGTGCTCGCTGCGGCACATCAGAATTGTCAATTGATGAATCAAGCACCATATCCTATTCTTAAGAGGGCATTTTCAGCGTCTGGAGGTGTCTGTGTGATCATCCTCTTCCAAGCAGATCCTGTGTATATGGAGGGTTGTCTGTACAGAATGGGTTCTTTAACATGTTTAGGGAGGAATCTGGAAAAATAGAGCATCCGTGGGCTTGAGGTACAGTGAGGTGCTGAGGTGACTGTCCTTAATGAAGATGCAACCGATTCCAAAGAATAATTCATGGTGAGTCTGATGGTGGGATGGAATTTGTTGATGTCATCATATAGTTGTTTCAGTGATTGTTCACCATGAGTCAAAGGAAGAAAATGTCATCAATCTATCTAGTGTATAGCATTGGTTGAAGGTCCTGTGCAGTGAGGAAGTCTTGTTCAAACCTGTGCATGAAAATGTCAGCATATTGAGGTGTGAATTTGGTCTCTATGGCTGTTCCATGTGTCTGGATGAAGAACTGGTTGTTGAAGGTGAAGATATTGTGGTCCAGAATGAAGCGGATGAGTTGTAAAATTGCAGCTGGAAACTGACTATTGTCAGTGTTGAGTACTAAGGCAGTTGCAGCAAGGCCATTGTTGTGGGGGCTGATGGTGTAGACTGCCAAGATACCCATTTTAACGAGGAGTGCTCATGGTTTAACTGCTCCATGTGTGCTGTGTTCCTGTAGAAAGTTCGTAGTGTCGCGACAAAAGCTGGGAGTTCTTTGTGCAATGGGTTTCAGGATGCCCTCGATGTAGCTGCAGAGGTTCTTGTACAGAGTCCCACTGCCCAATGCGATGGGACAGCCAGGTGTGTTTGCCTTGTATATTTTCGGGAAGCAGTAGAGATCTCCAAAGCGGGGAGTATGTGGGATGAGAGCATGGAGGGTGATCTGAAAGCCTGGATCAAAGGTCTTAATCAGAATGTTGAGTCGACTATTGTGTGTTTTTTGGTCAGATCTGCTGATAACTGTCTGTAGTGTTCCTTGTTGCTCAGTTGTTGGTACACTTCTTTGCAGTAGTCTGTTCTGTTCAATAAGACAATGGCCTCTTCTTTGTCTGCTGGTTTGTTGCAGTTGGTCTTGAGAGCTCAGATGGCGTTGTATTGTGCTTGGGTGACGTACAGGACTTCTTATGAGTACAGCTGATGAATTTATTGTTGACGCACCTCCTGATGGCTTGGGCATACATGTCAAGTCGAGGGTAGCGGCCTTCCGAAGGAGTCCAATTTGACTCTTTCCTCTTCGGTTGCAGATTTCTCTGTCAGCTGTTCCAGTTCATTAGCTGTCTCATTGTCTTCGCTGCTGGCCTCATGAGGTTTGTGAAAGATTTCCTGCAGCTTGATTTGCCTGAATTCCTCTGTGTTTGCTGCAAGACTGATGGGATCTACTTTGGCGGTGGGGCAGAAATTGAATTCTTGGCTGAGAACTAGAACTTTAATTTGGTTGAAGTGTGTAGTCCAATAGTTGACAGTGGATTTCCCTGCAGTGCAGGCTTGGTTGCTACTGGTGGTGATGCTGAGTTTCTCAAGTTTCCTGTTCTTGGTGTGCATGTGAATGGTATAGTTCCTTCAGCCTTCCTACCCAGCCTTCAGGAGAATTGTGACCATGACACCACACAACCCTGCCACAGCAATCTTTGCAAGACATGCCTGATGATCTTCATGGATGCCATCATCTCACGTGTGAACACCATCCACTAGGGACATGGTACATAATCTTGCAACTCAGCAAATGTTGTCTACCTGATAGACTGCAGGAAAGAACATCCTGAGAACATGGTATATTGGGGAGACCATGCGGATGCTATGACAATGGATGAATGAACACTGCTCAACAATCACCAGGCAAGACTGGTCTCTCTCTGTTGGGGAACACTTCAAGGTCATGGGCATTTGGCCACTGATTTTTGGGTAAACATTTTCCAAGGCAGCCTTCATGACACATGACAGCGCAGAGTCGCTGAACAGAGACTGATAGCCAAGTCCCGCACACATGAGGACAGCGTCAACCAGGATCTTGGGGTTCATGTCACACTATCTGTAACCCCCATGGCTTGCCTGGATGTGCAAAATCTCACTAACTGTCCTGTCTGTAGACGATACACATCTCTTTAACCTGTGCTTAATGCTCTCTCCACTCACACTGTCTGTACCTTTAAGACTTGATTAGTTGTAAAGACTTGCATTCTGATCATTATTTTGTAAATTGAATTTATATTTTTATATGCCCTGTTTATGAAAAGACCTCCCACTCACCTGACAAAGAAGTAGCACTCTGAAAGCTAATGGACTTTATCTTGGTGTTGTAAGACTTTCTGCTGTACTGAACAGAGATTTAACTAATGGGCCTGGGTGAGATGCTTTTCTGGGGAGTTGTTGCATTTTGATGGTCTGAATGGCCTTCTTTTGCAGGGATTCTACTCTATTGATTCTATTGAATACAAGTGCAAGGAGGTTATGCTGATTCTATATAAGACACTATTTCAACATCAGCTAGAGTATTGTTTACAGTTCTGCATGCCGCACTATAGGAATGCATTGGAGAAAATGCAGGAAAGATTAACAAGACTGATTCCAGGGATGAGAAACTTCAGTGATGAGGTTGCGACACGTAGCACAGTTGTTAGCACTGCTGCTTCACAGAGCCAGGAAGCTGGGTTTGATGCCTAGCTTGGGTCACTGTCTGTGCAGAGTCTGCATGTCTTCCCTACGTGTGCGTGGGTTTCCTCTGGGTGCCCTGGTTTTCTCCCACAGTCTAAAAGGTGCACTGGTCATGCTTAGTTCTCCTTCAGTGTAATTGAACAGGCACTGGAATGTGGCAAATAGGGGATTTTCACAGTAACTTCATTGCAGTGTTAATGTAAACCTACTTGTGACTAATTTAAAAAAAAACACTGGAGAAGTTGCAACTGTTATCTTTGGAGAGAAGAAGGGGCAGAGGAAATTTGATAGAGATGTTCGGAATCATAAGGGGGCTGGACAGATCGAGAGAAACTATTTCCACTTGTAAAAAGATCAGGAACAAAATGGCACAGATGTAAAAGTGGTTTGCAAAAGAAGTAAGTGTGGTGTGAGAAAAATGTTTTCACGCAATGAGTTTTTTGAATGCACTGCCTGGTAGTGTAGTGGAGGCAATTGAGCTTTTCAGGACAGTATTAAATGATTATTTGAATAGAAACAATATGCAGGAGTATGAGGAAAAGGGAGAGGAATGACATGAAATTATGATACTCGTTCGGAGAGCCTGTGCAGACACAATGAGATAAATGGCCTTGTTCTACATTACAACAATTTTGAAATTCTTTGACTTCAATTTTATTTCTTTCACTTCTAGTTCTGTCAAAGGGCTGGGAGCCCCAGTTCCCCATTCATTGCCTTTCTCAGTTATCAATAGTTCCTTTTTCGGAATGTGAAAATTGTCACTGCAATGCCACGCAAACTCACTAGAGGCAAATTTTGACATAGTGGCTGCAAAGGTCTTGGCACTGTCCCCATCACCTCAGCAGTGACATCTTGATTGAGAACCAGATGGGGATAGGCACAGCAAGCCTAAAGACTCACAATGGGATGGACACCCTGCAAGAATCGTGATTTAGCCCTCACAAATGATCCAATTGGAATACAGCTCTGGAGAATTCCTCCCATAGTGGATCTGTCAATCTGCACTGTATTCTACAAATAACAATATGACATATAGAATAAGAAAAACTCTGAGGGGTTTCAGTTCATTTCCTCCTGTGCCTTTATAGACATCTGTCTAACAATTGGTATCAAAAGTTCAATTCTAATCTTTTCAAATCTGTCGAGAGAATAAGGAAGTTTTGAATTTTTGATTTTTGAGTCCTTCTTGTAACCACATCAATTCTGGGAATGTGGGGCACATCAAAAGTTCCATCTCTCCAGGCCATTTTATACTAAATTTAAACGGCCCATCCCATTAGCATCGTCCTCCCGTCACACCATAGCATAGGTTTCTTTTACAGGAAGATCTAGAACAGGAAAAATGAACAGGGACACAGGGATAGCTTTGAACTTGGCTGCTGGTCTCCACAAAAATCATGACTTCTATTAATGAACCAAGGGCATCCAATGGCAAAAGTTCTGGAAATTCCATCCCAAGGCTTATATGCTTCCAAATCCCATTTCCTCTATGTAAACATTTGGAAAACTAAGATATAACCGTAACAGAACATTGTTTAAGGTGAAGAGAATTTATTTTTAGTTTTAGGCATTTATTATGTTATTCTGTGAAGCATGCCTGTACTTACATTGGAGTATCAATGATTGAGATTTTACAATTGTGGCAAATGATGGCATGACACTAAATCTCACAACAGTCCAAAAATAAGAATCTTGCAGGCAACATCTTGGTGTGCAATCATCCCACACTGCCCTGGCAGTGGCATAACACAGTTTGTACCCAGGAAGGTTGGGAACCTCATTTAAATACATTGTCATCTCATTAGCAGGCTTCTCCATTATTTCACCCAGTTCCCCACCCGCAACCCCCCCCCCACCCCCCAACAGGCCCCTCCAATAACTCCTCCATCCCTGAATTGGGATTCCATCCTCTCCAATGTGATAACACATTGGCAAAGTTTACAATATATCTGGAACAATGTGAAGCCAGTGGAGAGACATGTCTTAAGTTCAGCCCTAAGCAGGGCAGGGACTGCCAAAGGGATTTCTCCTGAGGAGGTTCATAAAGGACTTCCCTTTGTGTGTGCACAGGGGTTCTTTATGTCTGTGTGGTGACTCTCTGTGTGCATGTGCAAGGGAATCCCATATTTAGCATGTGTCTGTTTTCATTTTTTGTGCAGAATCTCTGGAAAGCTGAAGTTGTCAGTGGGGCAGGCTCCTCCATCTCCAGAACATACCTCCAGAGATATTTTTCTCAGTCTCCTAGAGAATATAACAAGTAAATCTGGCAGTGCAGCTTTTCTCACCGCAGCCAGCACTTAAAAGAATGGAAAGTTCTATCCTATTGTATGTGATTAATTAAATGAAGTTCAGGACTGAGAACAAAAATGTTGAGGACAGCAAAGAGCTCTTGGCAAACATTTGAATTTGGCTAAGTTGAACTTTTTACAAGCAAATAAGCTGCAAGTATAAATTTGCACTAAGAGGTGAAAATTTGTTGTGTTTAGTTGCAAACAGAAGTTAAAAATGAGTTTAGAACTTGGAAAAGATTGTGAATAAATAGGGCATAGTCATTAACTTTTATTTGACACTAAAGTGATGCTAATAGGAAAACACATTAAAGATTTTTATATTCTGAGAAAAGTATAGTTCAAACAAGGATAAAGATGATTAAGAAGTAGAGGAAAGTACTTATTTACTATTGCTACAAGTGGACTTACATTAACAGACTGAGTTTCTTTTTTAAATTTAAAGTTTATCTCTTAGGGTCACAAGTAGGCTTACTTTAACACTGCAGTGAAGTTACTATGAAAATCACCTAATCCACATACTCTGGTGCCTGTTCGGGTACACAAAGGGAAAATTTAGTGTGGCCAAAGCTCAAGACCAATACATCTTTCGAATTTGGAAGGAAACTGGAGCACCCGAAGGAAATCCATGCAGACAAGGGAAGAACATGCAAACACCACACAGAAAGTGACCCAAGCTGAGATTTTGAAACCAGGTTCTTGGCGCTGGGAGGCAACATTGTGCCACTGTGCCGCCCATATTGAGAGCTTAGGTGGGTGACCATAAGATCTTCAGGAGTGTACTCTATGGTGGAAAACAACTGTGAGGCACAAAAGTGAGGCAGTGTTCAACCAACTTAGAAAGGTTGTTCTTTTTCAGCAAGTAAGCTTTTGTTGAAATGTTTTTTAAATTTCCATAGCTGAGTGGAAGCTGGAGAGAAGCCCTGTTCCCTTCAGCACCAGTGGATTACTTTGTAGCAATTTTACTGGATTTCTAAAATACAATAAGTATTTTTAAGGGATGGTTGCTGGAAGGGTTATTTATTTGAGTCTAACCAAGTTGGAAATCTTTTTGTGAGAAAATTCAGTAAGGCTAATTTTGACTGGGTAAATGAAGTGATGATTTCAAATTATCCTTTTGTTAATATATATTTTAATTTGATACTTAAAATCCCCAAAAGTGCTACTGAAAATTGTAATTTTTGAATTCAGTACGCATATCTTTTCATGATAAAAAATAAAGAAAACAGTTGTGATAGCTTGCCACATTTCTCTTTGGTTTGCACAGCATTTGCAATCTGCCAGATCATGACATTATTAATGAAAATTTTTAAAAATGTTCTTCGACATTTTTAACAATCTTCCTTTAAAGAATAAACAATTTTCAAAACTTAATTACAAATGAGAACTAGACCCAATTTGAACCATTAATTGCAAACCTCACTATTGATTCAAAGCCTAACAGAGCATGGTGTTAATAATTTGAAGATAAACTTTAAACCCTGAATAATAAGACTTATTGTTAATACCAACCCCTGGCCCCCAATCATAAACCATAATCTTCAGTGTGAACATTAATTCCTCATTCCCAATAATCACTCTGACATCATTACAATCACTGTGCTGTTATTAATGATCACTGTAACATAATCAATGTGATATCAGCAAATATGCTGATCAGCCACATTTATCAATCTCTGTAAATATTTACAGTGGTGCAATGGCTATTTCATTCATTTTTGTCTGAACTGAATAAAAGTATAATTAATTTATTTTGGATGAAATATGTCCTCATAAAATTCATTTCCAGTGTTTCTGAAGATTTAAGTGTAGATCATCATGTCAGCTCTAGTTCCTGCTCCAACTCCAGAAGCTGCTCCAGTTCCAACTTCTGCTGCTGCTCCAGATCAAGCTCTGGCGACTGATCCTGCTCCAGCTCCAGCTCCTGCTCTTGCTCCAGCTCCAGCTCCTGCTCTTGCTCTAACTCAAGCTCTAGCTCCAGCAGCTGGGCCAGTTCCAGCTCCAACTCCAGCAGCTGGTCCTGTTCTTGGGCCTGCTCCCACTCCCACTCCCACTCCCACTCCCTCTCCAGCTTTAGCTCAGGGTCACTTATCAATTGTCAGTACTCCGGCATCGAAATCCTGTTTCCATGTGATACCAACGTGCAACCAGGAGTGTATCACCATCTGACCATGAGTCGCATCACAAGAGTTGCCAAGAGTCATGTCATAAAGGAGCTAAAGTTCCTCCCAATCAAGGCAGTGCAACCCCCCCACTGATATTTCCCTGATTATGACCTTCCTATAAACAAACATCATAAAATAAACTTTTTGTTACCTTTCCTGATAGTCTTGTCTCAGAGTAATATTTATCTGCCCTCATTCCACAAAGCACATTAGGTCATTTTCCTATGCTGAAGAAAATGGAGTATATTCCCCATGAGCTGTAAACAAAGTAGCATCTATAAAGAATACCAATTCACTGTCTGTGAGCCAGATTGACATCATGTTCAGTTTTTACAATGATACTTATTAAAGGATGTTAACTCACCTGATATTGGGCTGCATATATGAAAATGTCTTCAAGAAAGGAAGAAAGGCCTGTTTGTTAATCCTGATCATGGACCTGATTTTCTTGTTGCAAAAGACCTATACATTCCACTTCAGCAAAGGCAGTAAGAGAGGGAAGGAAGAAAAGAATAAGATGGATGCCTAATTGCCATTTTTGCATGAAAATCATAAATCTATAACATTCAACAAAACAAAAAGGTGCCATTTGGTCCATCGCAAGTAATATTCACGCGACAGAAATACCAGGTAATGACCATCTCTAACAAGAGAGAGAATCTAGTCATCTTCCTTTGAAATACAACATCATGACCTCTTAAATCCTCCACAATCAGCATGTTTGGAGGGTAGGGAGTTACTATAAAACATAGAAACAGAAGTAGGTTACTTAGCCCATTGAACCTGTGCCACTATTTAATGAAATCATGACTGATCTGATGTGATAATCCTCAACTTCAGTTTCCCACCTTACCCCATAACTCTCAGTTCCCTTACTAATTAAAAATCTGTCTCTCTCCCTCAATCTTAACATACTCTACAGCTCTACGGTAGAAATTTCTCCTAATTTCTGTCTTAAAAATAAGACTCCTTACTCTGAGAATATACCTTCTGGTCTTAGACTCTCCTATAGGGAAAACAACCACTCAGCATCTAACCTGTCAAGTCCTCTGAAACTGCACACAATACTTCAGGTGTTGCTTACCAAAGCCCAGTGCAGCCATACTAAAACATCCTTGCTTCTGTACATTTTGCAATGAAGGCCAACATATAATTTGCCTTCCTAACGGGCATTTTCTCTTCAAAACCGGAACAGGAGTGACATCATTATTCAGCACAGCTTTGCCTCGTTCCACGTAGCCTCTGTTGACAACTATTCATCCTCTGCACCACTGTCTGGAGCACTCTTTCCAAAAAAGCTTTTAAGTTCAAGAAATTGTCCAAGTACTACATTTCCCAATTGTAACTGGAATCTTTCTCGTCTAATTTCAGTCCAAGAGAAGGATATATAGGGCAAATGGCAATAACTAAATTCAAGTGGAGAGGGAAGAGAGAAGAAGTGGGATGGGGGTGGAATAGGGAGGCTGAAGGCAAGCACTATTATCCATCTCTCTGGGGTGTCTAGATAGCTCAGTTAGCAGGAAGGTTGGTTTGTGATGCAGAGTGTTGCCAACAGTGTGGATTCCCATTCCTATTTTGGTTGAGGTTATTCATGAAGGCTTTGCATGCTTAATCTTGCTCCTGGTCTGAGGTGTGGTGATCCTCAGGTTAAATCACCTCAAAGGGGAGAGCAGCTTTTGGTCAACTGGGATAATGATGACTTTTCTTTATTACTGTAGCTGACTTTCAGGCTGAACACAATGCAGTTTTCTCTGCTGAAATACAGCATAAGATATCAATCCATATCACTGCTGTAAATGTTTTGTTATGCAAATAAAAGATTACTCTCACAATTAGTAAATAACCTGATGATTATCAAATTCTGAAGTTCAAACAGTGAAATCAGTGCTTTTCTCCTAATTTCTGAGAAAGAGGAAGTATGTTAGAGTGGGGTACTGCTATCCATAAGATACACTGCAACAATTCAGTAAAGCTTCTTGGACAGTACCTTCCAAGCCTGCAACGTTGACCACTTAGAAGTAAGCCTATCTCGGGCTGGATGTTTTGCTCCCTCGCCAGCAGATTTGAAATTGGGATGGAGATGAGGAGGGCTCGTAAATGTCTCCTGGTGCGTGCTTTACTTGCCCACCTATTCAATATATTTCAGATTGTATGAGTTGCAATCGACACTTTAGGCCAATTAAGGACTATCCCCCATACCCCACACTCCACCTAGCCCTGTCAGCCCTAGCATCTGTCTTGCTGGAGCCTAAACTTGGATCTAGGATCTTACCTGAAATCCATGCTCCTCTTTGTCTGGAGTACCTGTAACCACAACCTGGCATTGTAAGGGGATAGAGCTGCTAGCCCAGATAGCTTTCTCAGACATGCTTCCTCTTGAAATAAGCTTGGGAAGGTCTCACCTTAAAGCAACTGATGGCATTCCCAGTATTAAATTGTTGAAAGACAGCCATCACTATGGAGATGGGCTTTCTAACCATGTAGTCTGGGGACCAAATCTAGCCAATGGGAACACCGCTACATGGAAATTGCTCTCCAAGCCACACATCTTCCTAGCTTAGAAATATATTGCTATTCCTTCTCTGTCGCTAGATTAAAATCCTGGAATTCCCTCTCTATGGATACAGCACTATGGATATACCCATATCACATATACTGCACTGGTTCAAGAAACTTACCATTACCTTCTCAGGAGGAATTAGGTATCCACAAATAAGTACTGTCCTAGCCAGTGATGCTCATATCCGATCAACCATTATATTAAAAAATGTATTGGATTGGCCAATGAAAAGTGGGAGGAGAGAGTGAAATAGTACCTTGTTAAGATCAATCCTTATATAATTTCCAATTCATTAGTGTCCAGCCTGCAGAGAAAAGCCATGCCCTACTTTTCTCATGGTGAATCTCTGGAATACATTGTGTTACAATCCTGTGAAATGATGAGCTGGGTGTTTTCTGTGTTTGTGTCCAAGGTGAGAGATATTGGAACCGAGAGAGAACACAAGTGGGAAGTAGCGACTAGAACAGAAACAGGAACAAATCACAAAACAGTGCTACGGGTCATTGTCACTTTGCTCTTTTGACCCAAGGATTGTGGCGGATCAGAGACAAGATCTCTGAAGGATTTTCTCGCCATTCCTTTTGCCATGTTTACTGAGCACAGTATTGCACCATTTTATTGAAAATATATTGTTACCGTTCAAGATCTGTTAGTGTCAGCAACTTGAGATGAGTAAATGGAACTTCTACATCATGTGGACCTCATAAGATTCTAATGTAGACACCACTGCAACTCATAAAGTCAAGAAACATTGTTCTAACAAATTAATTTAAATTATATTTGGCCTGATTCAGATAAAAGTGTCTGTAGATAATGTAAACCCAAGGTTCACTGAGCAGTGTGAATCCTTCATAGGTATTTATTACTTAACCAAGTAAAGGTGGTTCCTCTTCAATGTGGTGGATAAAATGGCATCTGCCCTCCAGCCATTATCAATAAAGTATTGTGTTAGTGGTTACATATTTATAGAAAGCCGCAATGCAGAAATGCAAAAGTACACAAAGGCATTTTTCAAAACATCCCCCTTTCGTAAAAAAAAATCAAATGGTTTCTGATCTCAACCTATTATCTACAATGCTTAACACATGACTATTTAAAGTAATAGTGCAGAAAGTTAGTTCTCCCAATAATTTCGACAAAATAGAAAAGCAGCTACTTTGCAGGGGCAAGTACACAGAGCAGATTTTTATTTGCCACCCTTGGCTTTGTGGATTGGAAACCCATTCTACAAACTGTCCAATTCTAAAGTCAATGAGAGGTTGAATATTCAAACCGATTTCTCCCACTGAGGACTGAGCAAATTGGAGGGAATTGAAGGAGAGGGGACTCGGACTCTTACATGGTTCAATTACTCTCCTCAGCCCCTTCCACACATTGAAAAACTGGCTTGATGAACACTGACATCACTACTGGGGCTGGACATGACAATTGGGAAAAGAGATCAAGTGGGCTACAAAAGCATTTTGAAAAAAACACACAGGTGGAACGTACCTGGTGAGAAAGTCCTTAATACTCTAAGGAGAGAGAGAAAAACACAAAACAGAAATTATTGTCAAACAAGCACAATCTCTGAATCGAGAAAACTTTTTTTTCAATATTTATTATTACCTTGAGTATCTCTGCAGCCTCCAACATCTTCAGATGAACCTGTACCTCTGAGATCCTTCTCTCAATGGCTGGAACTTCTCCCCATAATTGCTTTGACATTTCCCTCCAATTTCTTCAATGTATTTTCTTCTTTTTGCCTTAGTTGGTTTCTCATGGCTTCTTCGTGCTCATTCAGGAACTTGTGTATCTTCTCAAATTCATCTCTGATTATGTCTGCCAGCTGCTCCGCTTGTACCTGCAGCAGGATAGTGAGACATTGATACTAATGTGTCAGAAAAAGTTATCTTCTCTTCATGAATTGGGAATTCACTGTCTGAAAAGATGTTCGAAACTGATTCATGAGCAGGTTTTATGAAAGTCAAACTTCTAAAGGACTGTTACAAGATCATAGCAAAAGGCTGGGTTCCCTATTGAAGATCTGCCACGGGGACTCCCACTATAAAATCCCATGTTTTTCAATTTGATCATGTGGCATCCATACTTCATACCTCACCTTCACTCATGTCTACTCAGGAAGAACGCTCATACTTTCAACAAGACATTCAAGAACTTCATTAGCATTGAACAGAAATCAATGTCAATACAAGTGCAATCTCTCAATCAAGAAAATATTTTTTTTCGATAAAGACAGATTTTACTGGCAGCTAGCAAATGGAAATTACATTCCAATACAATATTGGGTAATAATAACAACAGAATAAAACTGAAGCTTCACCAGGTCAAGAAAATCAAAACAAGGAAAAGACAAAAAAAATGCTATCACCAGAATAACATTGCATAGTAAATTATACAAGTAAATTCAACAATATTTTAACCAGCAGTCACATATTGCATTTATGGCTAAATTAAATGCCAGTGCATGAATTGTTGGGAAATTGTTGGGGGTGCAGGCAGTGGAGAGGCAGGGATGGCACAGTTGAAGGTCTCTGGATATGATCCTGGGACCAGTGACCCTGGAGGCTGCAGGTAAAATAGGCACTTGTGTCACTGCTCGGCCAGCTGATTGTCTTATCACCAGCCCGCATCCTCCAGCTCTACCCTAATTGGATAATGTATAATACATTCTCTGTAACTTTACTTCTCAGTTTTGGCTTCTGGTATTAGAGCTGACATTCACAGTATCGGAGACCTCTAACAAGCTTGGTTAGGTCCTGTCTTCCCTCCCACTCAACACAAGTCATTGCAAACACTTTCTTCAGATCAAGATGTAACCCTGGCACAAGAATATTTACAAACGCTATCATACCAGCTTTT
Organism: Sphyrna mokarran; assembly: GCA_024679065.1. Classification (NCBI taxonomy): domain Eukaryota; kingdom Metazoa; phylum Chordata; class Chondrichthyes; order Carcharhiniformes; family Carcharhinidae; genus Sphyrna; species Sphyrna mokarran. Next base: position 101,949,965 of record JAGIQG010000009.1, read on the forward strand.
TGAGATATACACAAACAATTCATGAACATCAAGCAGTACGTCCTTATCAGGTTCCTGTACCATGCTATGTATTCTATGCAATCGTACATTTAGTGTGTGGACTATTAAAATACAATCCAGAGGTAAAAACAACTAAGGGAACTAAAGGTGTTCCTCAAGACCTGGGAAAGGCATGGAGGGGTAATTGTCACATTGATGCAGGGGTTGCCTGGGATCTTGTTCCGCATGAAATGGGGATTTTTTTAGATACAGTTGCTATAAATCCTGAGGGGCCCGCAGCTGTGAAGGAGGAATCTCAGCTGATATATCAGGAACATCAGCAGGGAGGGTTGACCCATGTGGCGGTAGGGGGCTTTGAGTGGCTTCAGGTGGACTCGACTGTGAATCGATGAAGGAGGATATTGGGGCAACCAGTGTTCCATCTCATCATCTTGCTCAGTAGGAAGTGATTTTTGTTTGTTTATGAGGACGCTGTGCAATCAAGATCTTGGCTTTAACATTTCTCTTAAGATTTCTTAGTTCCTCAGACTTTTTAACATTCTCTAGACCTTTTTTCCTAGACTCATCCAACTACTTCTGCATCTCCATTTGCCACTGGAAATTTGAAGATAACTCCACATTTCTCTTACCTTTCTTCTCCTTTATTTTTAACACACATTCCCAAAGTCTCAATGTGGTCACTATTAAAGGTACCATCAGGAGGAAGGGACTTCTTACTCTGTGTCCACTTCACCCATTTTGGATCTGCTCTACCCTGCCTGCCAGACAGCATGAGACATGGTTATGCAGACAGACAAAAAATTGACACACAGACAAACACTCAAGATTAATGAAAAACTAACAAATGGTTAAAGGAGAACCCTACTTTGACCATTTGTGGGTTTCTTTGTGCACAAGTAATTAAAGACCTTGCATTGGATGCATGATATCCAGCACTGTCTGTGTTAAGAGTTGACTAAGTGTGCCTTTAGAATGCTGACAACCAAGAGAATGTTGACATTAGTTACCACCTTGAGTATCTCTGGAGTGATCCACTGGAAGAAGCCGAAGTCACAAAAGCTGTCAGCCAGCTATCCAGTGGCAAAGCCCTGGGGGAAGATGCCATATCTGCAGAAATCTACAAGCTACTGTTCTGTACTTATCGAGAAGCTCACCGAGTTGCTCCAGTCCTTTTGGATGCAAGGATCCATTCTTCAGGAAGTTAAGGATGCTTCCATCATACACCTCTACAAGAGGAAGTGCAATTGGTAAGTGTACAATAACCATTGAAGAATCTTGCTGCTCTCCATCATAGGAAAAACCCTCGCAAGAGTCCTGCTAAATCATCTGGTCACTCATCTGGAGCTGGGTCTGCTTTCAGAGTCACAGCATGGCTTCTGCAAAGGTCGCAAGACTATTGACATGATTTTTGCTGCGTGCCAACTTCAGCAGAAGTGTCAGGAGCAGAACCACGAGCTCTACACAACTTTTGTTGACCTCGCGAAAGCCTTCGACACTGTCAGCTGATAAGGCCTGTGGAGAATCATGTCAAAGTTTAGCTGCCCCCTGAAATTCATTCAAATGGTACGCCAGTTCTATGATGGCATGATGGCCAGAGTCCTGGATGGCGGAGAATCCTTGGAAGCATTGCCAGTCACCAATGGCATCAAACAGGGCTGTGTGCTTGCACCAACACTGTTCAGCATGATGTTTACTGCTATGCTAAATGAAGCCTTCTCGGATAGTATTGCTGGAATCAGCCTCAATTTCAGAGTGAATGGGAAGCTCTTCATCCTGAGCTATTATCAAATTGAAGGGGACTGTTCTGAGAGACTTTCTCTTTGCCGATGACTATGCCCTGTATATTGGCTCAGAGCCAGAGATGCAAGTCACTATGAACAAATTTTCTACGACTTGTAACAACTTTGGACTCATCATCAACATTAAAAAGACTGGAGTCATGCACCAGCCTGCTCCTCATGCACCATACACAGAACCCAAATTAAACAAAGCACAGAAACTACAGGCAATGGGCTAGTTCACTTATCTTGGCAGCACCCCCTTCCAAGCAGTGACTATTGATCAAAAGATAACTGCAAAATAGCAAAGGCAAGTTCTCCTTTTGGTAGACTGCACTCCAATGGATGGAAACATCGAGGAATCAGCCCAGCAACAAAACTGAAGGTCTACAGTGCCATGGTGCTCACTACCTTCCTGTATGCCTGTGAAACGTGGACTCTGTATTGAAGGCATGCAAGACAACTCAATCATTTCCACATGATTTGTCTTCACAGGATATTACGCATCAGATGGCAAGACAAAATACCAGATACTGAAGTTCTCTCTAGAGCAAGTCTACCATCAATCTGCACACCACTGATAAGAGCACAGACCCGGTGGGCAGGCCATGTCATCCATATGCCTGACAACTGTACATCCGAGCATCTCCTTTTTGGGGAACTCTCTGCTGGAAGATGCTCACATGGAGAGCAGAAGAAACATTACAAAGATAAAGAACACTCAAGGCCTCCCTGAAGTCACTTGACATGACCACCTGGGAAATGCTGGCACAAAACAGCCCAGCTGGATTAAGCTGCCTCATCCATATGGGCTGTCAAGCTTACGAAGCAAGGTGCATTGCTGAAGCACAACTTAAGCACGAGCTGCAAATCCAGAGCCACCAGTGCAACAAATACGGCATCTACACAAGTCTGTCCACTATGTGCTAGGACATTCTATGCCCGAATTGGCCTAATCAGTCATCTTCGGACACATTGCATCCAGCCTCAAAATGGCAAATGGTGTCAAGACCCTCATCGACAACAATAGACAAACAACGATCTCTGCAACATCAGTCATTTTTAGGTAAAAATGCTTTGCCTCACAGTGCCAGAGGCCTGGGTTCTATGGGTTCCAACCTTGAGTTATTATTTGTTTGGAGCTTGCACATTCTCCCCAGGTCTGCATGTGTTTCCTCTGGCATCTCCGGTTTCCTTCTACAGTCTAAAGATGTGCAGTTGATATAAATTGATCATGGTAAATTGCCCTTTAGTGTGCCAAGATGTGGAGTTCAGCAGATTAATAGGGTAAATACGTTAGGTTATGGGGATAGAGAAGGGGTGCATCTGCATAAGATGTTCATAGAGCATAGAACAGTACAGCACAGTACAGGCCCTTCGGCCCTCGATGTTGTGCCATGCAATGTCCAAACCCAAGATCAAGCTATTCCACTCCCTATCATTCTGGTGTGCTCCTTGTGCCTATCCAACAATCACTTGGAAGTTCCTAAAGTGTCCAAGTACCATTATTACAGCACGCAGTGCATTCCACACCCCAACGTAAAGAATCTACTTCTGAATCCTTTCTATATCTCCCGCCATGAACCTTATAATTATGTCCCTTCATAACAGCTACACCCACCCGAGGAAATAGTCTCTGCACATCCACTCTAACTATCCCCCTCATCATCTTATAAACCTCTATTAAGTTGTCTCTCATCCTCCTCTGTTCTAAAATGTCCCAACTTCCTCAACCTTTCCTCATAACATCTACCTTCCAAATCAGGCAGCATCCTGTTAAATCTCCTCTATACTCTCTCCAATGCTTCCATATCCTTCCTACAGTAAAGTGACCCGAACTGAATACAATATTCCAAATGTGGTCTCACCAAGATCCTGTATAGTTGCAGCATAACCCCATGGCTCTTAATCAAACTCTCTGTTAATAAACGCTAAATAAATGTTCAGTCGAAGGGTAGGCACAGACTCGATGGGTAGAATTGCCTCTTTTGCACTGTAGTGATTCTATGATTCTATGGAAACTGACCATATCCCAAAACTACATATTAATGCTGCTCATTAATACATTATCACTTTCCTCTTCCTGACATTTTCTATACATTCTATTACATAAAATTATTTGCAAAGACAGTGAAAGGAGATGCAGTGACATTTGATGACTTGTTCTGTGACTGGAATTGTCCACTAACAATAAATATAGGAAGATTGGGTAGTATTCTTTAGAGTTATATCCACTTCCCCACTTTAAATACTCTCATTGCAGGATGATCTTCGCCATCAAAAGACGAAGGACCACCATTCTCTTTGGGAAGTCATCCCAAAGTTGTCACTCTAACTGGTGTATTTTCTCTCTGTTTATCTCCTTGTAAGCTCTAATTCTGCTTCTATTTTGAAAAAGTGAGGAAAACAGGCAGCAATACTCCATGAATGACATCAGCAACAAGAATTACAAATCCACATGGAATATGAGTGGAAACACAAACGCTGAATTCCCTCTGGATTTTTGATACAATGATGCCTTATTCAGGATGGGTGGAAACAGATATTGGAGGTGAACTCTTTTCCTCCCAAAATTTGCACATTCTGGCCAAGTTAAAGACTAGCAAATGTTCACAGCCTTACAGATGCAACCAGGGACACAAATATGATCCGTAGAATCATTGAATCGAGAATGTTTACAGGACAGAAGCAGAACATTAGGCCCAGCTTTCTATAAGATGGACACAGCTAGACCTATTCCTGCATCCTCTCTTCTGCAAATGTTGTCCTTTCAGCTGTTTATCCAAAACCCTTCTAATAGAACCAGTCCCCACCATACTCACAGGCAGTGAATTCTAAATCTGAATGACTCATACCACCGAAAGGCGACAGAGGAGATTCACAGAGTGTTGCCTGGGCTAGGATATTTCAGCTATGTAGAGAGATTGATTAGACTGGGGTTATTTTCCATATAGCAGCGAGTGTTGTCGAGGGACCTGACTTGAAGAGTAACAAATCATGAAGAACGTAGAAAGGGTAGAATAGGAAGAACCTTTTCCCCTTTGTAGAGGGGATCAAAAACTAGTGGGCATAGATTTTGGGAGGCAGGAAATTTAGAGGGATTTATGGAAATGCTTTTTCACACCAAGAGTGATAGGAATCTGGAACTCATTGCCTGAAAGAGTGACAGAGGTAGGAACCATCACAACATTTAGATAAGCACATGAAACACCATAGCATGCAAGGTTACAGAGCAAGTGATGTGAAATGGGATGGAATAGATGGCCAGCTCTAATATGATGGGCCAAAAGGTCTCTTTCTGTGCCGTATGACTGTGACTATGACTCACCAAATCTACTGCTAGCTGAAGTCTAGATATGAAGCATTCATGTCAGGTGACCATGCCTGGCACAGATTGTGTTGACCCCTGAAAATAGAGCATAAGCCTAAAAACCATTTCATATGCAGCGCAAAATGGTTTGCAATCATCCTGATCCCTTTTAAATGGTGCAAACCAAGTCATGCCCAGAAAGGCAGGTGCTGATTAGCATATTTAAAGTTGCATACAAATATGCTTAGTTCATTCAACACACCTTGGCAGTGCCCACATGGCACAATGGCAATGTGCACCTGGCACACTGACAATGCTCACCTGGGAAGTGCTGCTTGGGCACTGCAAATGTGCCAGGGCAGAGCTAAAGAGGTTGGGTCTGAGTGGTGGTGAGGGCTAGGTGATGCAATGATAGGAAGGCGGGCTATACAGAAGAGATGATTAAGGAGTTCGAGATCCCGATGGTGAAGGAATGGAGCATAAAGGGGAGTGATGAGACTTGGAGTGTTCAGGGAGGAGAGGGGGGCAATATTGGGTGGTGGTGAAGGGGAGCCCGTTGGGAATGTCCCAATATCCCAATGCTGGCAATCTGTGTCGGTGAGGGGGAATCATGCCACTATTGGTGGGTCTCCTGATGTCTGTGTGGGGAATGAGTAGGAAGAATGTTTCTCAATGCACTGTGAGATCAGGCCACCCTTCCAAATTGGTGCCCAATGCCTTGAAGCTGGGCTAGGCTTTCCACCCTCTCCCATCCCCAAAAATTCATGCAACTCACTGCTCTCTCAAAAAAATCAACTGAGTGTGTGACTGTTATGGTCCCGATAGCTCCAGTTTTCTTGCTCTTATGGCACTTTTTTGGGAGACTCGCAACCCTACTCTCCATATTACAATAAGGACAGAGCACTGGAGAAAGATCAATAAAGGATTTACTGGGTGAAAGATGGTGCCAGAACTGAGAGATAGTAGCTACTAGGAAAGATTCAATAGTTTGGGTGGGGCTCTTTTCTCCAGAAAAAAAAATCCACCCTTAAACATAGAAACAAGGAAAATAGGAATAACAGTAGTCCATTCAGCTCTTCGAGACTGTTCCAACATTATGATCATGGTTGTCCCTTCCTTCCCCCCACTCCCCCCTCCCCACCCATATTTTTTGATCCCTTTAGGCCCAAGAGCTATATTTAACTCCTTGAAAACAAACAATAATAATTTAGTGACCTCACCTGCTTTCTCCAATGCACCTCAATCCTTTTTGTTATATGGAGACTAGAACTATACATTTTATTCCAAATGTATATGAAATCTAATTAGTTTTCTCTAAACTGACACTTTGCAATGCAACCTAGTCACACAACAGGTTTTCTAAGACAACTGGCCCAAGATGCCCGCTAATGATGCAGGCCACCATAACAGAACCTCTTTATTACCCTCAATTACAACTTCAGGGAAAGTCTTCACCAGTATCTTAAGGGCAAATAGAAATGGACAATAAATCCTGACCTTGCCATATCTCAAGAACCATATATTTCTAAATGTTAACATTGAAATCAATATTTACCTTTATTTCTTCCATTTTGCCTCTTCTTTCATTTCGCTGTCAGTAATTTCCTTCAATTTCTTTCCCAATAAATCCAAAGTTGCTTCTAATTTTTTTCTGAAACGTTTAATATATTTAAGTTGTATGAATGATTGACAGCTCCAGTAAAACTGATAACCTGAGTGTCATTAATGAATCAGACGGCTTCGCCAGGACAGTCAATAGCGTCAATGCAGAGTATTTGGGTTGGGACCGAAATAATCTCCTTCAGGAACCATTGATGCTTCTTGGAGACCTTAACAGTAGCAGAAGCATATGTATATAACAACAGACACACCACATAAACATTGCCAGTCACATGTATGTCACTAGACATGGGGGAGTATCTCATTTACTTACCTTGAGACAACAAAATTTGATTTACTTGGTTAGAGACTATGGTAACTCAATAGTGTCTACAAAGCCAGACACTAAGATACTCCATATTCACAGCTGGATGTTGGAATATCTCAAAATACATGGTTAGAAACAGAGACATCCTATATACATAGACAGATATTGAAAAACTCCTTATACACATCTAGAAAACATAGTGCTCCACATGCAGTGGTAAACATTGCAATAATCTATATTCAAGGTTAACATGCAAGACTACATATAAAAATAGCTGGAACACTCTGTACATAGCTAGATAATTTATATATCAATTGAAATTGGGCTATTCTACATGCAAAGCTAGAGAGTAGAATACCCCAATAATGGCTAGACACTGGATATCTTCATATAAAATAACAAGAACAGAATATTTTGCTTATTTAGTCTATTGTGCTGACAACTTCTTTGTGCCATAACCATCACTACCTTTGGTTGAAAAAATTCTTATCGGGGCAGGATTTTCCATTCTGGAGACTATAGGAAGGAATTCTGCCATATCCTCTGCCAACAGCTTCAATGTCAAACAGATGAATGGGGTAGAATTGGGAGTTAAGGGGTTGTGAATTTCCTGCAGGAACTTCTGCTGGTGCCCATTAAAGGAGAAACCCAATGGAGGTTAGCGTGAATTTGATTTGCATTCTGCTAATGGGAGTAGATGAAGCCCTGAGCAGAATCTTCTCCCCATGTCCAATTGTCTGTGTGCAAACAAGAAAACACGCCAGTCTAGTGCATGTCTGGAACAATATGGCTTGCAGATATTAGATCTTTCCTGGACAATGTCTAGGGCTGTATCTGGAGCTCATGATGGAGATCATCAGGGACCTGGATCCCAGAACCCCACAGCAGTGAGTAGGCGGAGCATCTACAGGTGAAAATTCCAGACTTAATGTCATGGAGAAGGTTTATCTTCCAGCCACAGAATGTTCCAGGAGATCCATCTTCTTTCTTGGTGAAGTCAATCTTCTTTCTTCAAGGATGAGTCTGTGATGTTGAACGCCATTTCAATATAGCATTCAGATATGATGATGGGAGTTGCACCACCCCGCCATGCTATTTGGTCATCCCAATCTCCCAGAGAAACTTGCCACCCATCACCAAGCCCCCAGCACTATGGAAATTGGACTCCCCTCCTCCACATCTCTGTTGGCATGTTCTCCCCCTCACATCAACACGAGTGACCAGCATCAAGGCAGTAGGACAACTCCCACCGGCCCCTTATAAAATCTCCCCCCATCCCACGCTGCCATTCACACCACTCCAACACCCCCCTGCACACTCCACCAGCAACTCTATTGCATAGCTTATCCTTGCATAGCCCCCAGTATATAGTCTTCACTTCTGCGTAGTTCCCTTCTTGCAGAGCTCCCCCTTTGCATAGTCGACCTTGCATAAGCTACCCACCTCATCCCTTTGTGCATACTCTCCCTGGAGCAGAGAAGCTCCAACATCTTCTCCAGAGTCTTCAACATGTCATTGATGAAGACAAACATCTTGCTAAGGCCATCCCCACACTCCCACTTCTTGCCTTTAAACAACCACACAATGTCAAACAGACCATTGTCCACAACAAACTACCCAGTCTTCAGGAGAACAATGACCACGACACCACACAACCCTGTCACAGCAACGTCTGCAAAATATGCTGGAACATTGACACGGATGTTATCATCTCATGTGAGATGATACCCATCCACTAGGTACTCGGTACATATTCTTGCAACTTGGCCAATGTTGTCTACCAAGGATGTCCTGAGGCATGGTAAATTGGGAAGACCATGAAAATGACAACGGACGGATGAACACCACTCAACAATCACCGGACAAGATTGTTCTCTTCCTGTTGGGGAACATTTCAGCGGCACGGGCATGCAGCCTCTGATCTTCAGATAAGCATTCTCCAAGCTAGCCTTCACGACACACGACAGTGCAGAGTCATTGAGCAGAGACTGATAGTCAAGTTTTGCACACGTGAGGACAGCCTCAGCCATGTTTTTGGGTTCATGTCAAACTATCTGTAACCCCCACAACTTGCCTGGACTTGCAAAATCTCACTAACTGTCCTGTCTGGAAACAATACATATCTCTTTATCCTCTGCTCAATGCTCTCTCTATTCACATTGTCTGTATCTTTAAAACTTGATTAACTGTAAAGACTCACATTCTAATCATTATTTTGTAAATTGAGTTTGTGTCTTTACATGCACTGCTTGTGAACAGAACACCCGCTCACCTGACAAAGGGGCAGCAAGCGCTCCAAAAGCTAGTGGCTTTTGCTACCAAATAAATCTGTTGGACAACCTGGTGTTGTGAGACGTCTTAGTGTGCATACTCCCCCTGCCATATCCCCGTCCACATTCAGGCCCTATCCCATTCAGGCCCCATCCCCTTGGCATTTATAGTGTCAGGTATGTACTGCCAAAGTGCCACTGCCTGATAGGTACTGCTTTGTCATGCCCCTGACCATTTGGGGCCTTCAACAGCCTTCAGTCCCTCCAGGTTGGCCATGACACCTGTTTTCTGCTAGTGAAGACCAGGGCACGATTTTCCAGCCATTCACACCAACAGGAATCTCCCGTCCTGTTGCAGCGAACGCAGATTTGGCTGAGCTTCAAATTCTGCGTCTTCTAACAGCGGTGGCAGGGTGTGAACGGCCAGAGAATTCCAAATAGCACTGTTTCTCATCTACGTGGCAACATGCTGATGAGTGGGAAGAGTCCAAGAAGCTGGAAGATGCCATGCTGAGCAGGGACATCCTCTTAAATCTGATCACCCCTTTATATAAATAAGGAAAGGGACAAAGCCGATCTTACTGGCAAAACAGGGCCAGGAGGATAGCAAACTGTGCTATGGTCTTGCTGGCTCACTGCTGATAATTCGTACAGGGAGCTGGGAAGATCACACCCACAGTTTTTCACAATCAACCCTATTTGCTCCTCTTAATGCCTTATAAACTCAGATCATATCCTTCATCTGGCTTCTCTCTCCTTCCCAATCTCTCTGCAATACTTGTTAATTTTTCCCTCCTACCTTCCTCTTTCCCCTTGTATATTCCTTCCCTCCTCCCTACCCCATTGTAAATATCCTTTAATTCATCTCCTACCCTCTTCCCTACCCTTTTCTCTTACCACACTCTGTATCCATCTTACCCAATCCTATTCAAAAACCCCCTTCTGTATGTCTACATCTTCCACTCCCACCACCCATTGCAGTTCCACTATTTACCTGCGCTGATAACACATTGATCAGGTACTTTGTTTATCCGGGCAGCATCTTTTAAAATATTCACATTGTGAATTTGATGTTCTGAACTATAGCAATCTGTACAGATCATTTCCTGTCTTCTTTACAGAACATTTTCAGCTTCTCATGTGTTCCTGACAGTAAAACTCCTCTTTTGGCTATGTCACCTTCACTTTCAGCACTCTGAACATCTCTAAAACATTATCCAGGGTACAAATGGACCTGGTGTGCCTCTGGTTGAAGACCTGTCATAGAGATGCCGGTGTTGGACTGCGGTAAACACAGTAAGAAGTCTGACAACATCAGGTTTAAGTCCAACTGATTTATTTGATAGTAAACTCACAAGTTTTCGAAGTTATCCTCTTCGTCAGGTGAATAAGGTGTTCTGGTCTCAAACAGCACATATAACAGTGCAGATTGTTTACAGATTACTGATTAAATGTGAATCTTTACACCTAACCTGCTATTCAAGTCTTAAAGTGGCCGACAATGTGAGTGGACGGAGCGCTGAGCACAAGTTAAAGAGATGTGTATTGTCTCCAGACAGCACAGTAAGTGAGGTTTTTTTGCTAACACAGGCCAGTTATGGGGGTTACAGATAGTGACATGAACCCAAGATCCACATTGAGACCGTCTTCATGTGTGCGGAACTTGGCTATCAGTCTCTGCTCAGCAACTCTGCATTGTCGTGTGTCGTGAACGCCACCTTGGAGAATGCGTACCCGAAGGTCGGAGGCCGAATGCCCGCGACCGCTGATGTATTCGCCAACGGGAAGGGAACAGTCTTGCCTGGTGATTGTCAAGCGATGTTCATTCATCTGCTGTCGTATTGTCTGCATGGTCTCCCCAGTGTACCGTGCTTCTGGACTTCCTTTCTTTCAACGTATTAAGTAGACAATGTTGGCTGAGTTGCAAGAGTATTTACCATGTACCTGGTGGATGGTGTTCTCACGTGTGATGATGTCATCCATGTCGATGATCCGGCATGTTTTGCAGAGGTTACTGTGGCAGGGTTGTGGTCACTATTTACAGATTACTGAATCACTGAACTACTCCCTTCCGAGAGGAAATCAATGTATGGAGCCAGAGGAAATGAATGAGGTATTAAATGAGCACTTTGCATCAGTATTCACCAAAGAGAAGGACTTGATGGATGATGACATCCCATCCCAGAAAGGATGTGTAGATAGCTTGAGTCATGTTGAGATCAAAAAGGAGGAGGTATTGGGTTTTTGAGAAATATTAAGGTAGGCCAGTTGCCAGAGTCTGATGGGATATACCCCAGAATACTGAGAGAGGCAAGGGAAGAAATTGTTGGGGCCTTGAGATTTAATCTTTGTACCCTCACTGGCTACGGGAAAGGTACACACAGTAAGAAATCTTACAACACCAGGTTAAAGTCCAACAGGTTTATTTGGTAGCAAAACACCACTAGCTTTCAGAGTGCTGCTCCTGCAGAGGTCTCAGAGGATTGGAGAACAGCCAATATTGTTCCTTTGTTTAAGAATAGTAGCAAGAATAGTCCAGGTAATTATAGGTCGGTGAGTCTTACATCAGTGGTGGGGAAATTATTGGAGGGGATTCTTTGAGATAGGATTCATTCCTTGGAAATAAGTGGACGTATTAGTGAGAGGCAACATGTTTTTGTGAAGGGGAGGTCATGTCTCACAAACTTGATCGAGTTTTTCAAGGAAGTGATGAAGATGATTGATGAGAGTACGGCAGTGGATGTTGTCTACATGGACTTCAGTAAGGCTTTTTACAAGGTCCCTCATGGCAGACTGGTGCAGAGGCTGAAGTTGCACGGGATCAGAGGTGAACTGGCAAGGTGTATACAAAACTGGCTTGACCAAAGAACAAGTTTATTTGATAATAATCCCACAAGCTTTCGGAAACGGTGTCCCTTTGTCAGGTATGTGGAAGGTTCTGATCAGATGAAGGGACACCATTTCCGAAAGCTTGTGGGATTACTATCAAATAAACTCATTGGACTCTAACCTGGTGTTGTGAGACTTCTTACTGTGTTTATCCCAGTCCAACGTCGACATCTCTACATCTTGATCAAAGAAGATAGATGGTAGCATTGGAAGAGTGCTTTTCTGAATGGAGGCTGTTACAAGTCATGTTCCTCAGGGATCAGTGCTGGGAGTTTTGCTGTTTGTGGTGTGTATGAATGATTTGGAGGAAAATGTAACTGGACTAATTAGTAAGTTTGCAAATGACTCAAACATTGGTGGATTTGTAGAAAGCGATGAAGACCGTCAGATGATGCAGCAGAATATAGATCAGTTGGAGACTTGGGCGGAGAGATGGCAGATGGTGTTTAATCCAGACAAATATGAGGCAATGCATTTCGGATTTCCAATAGAATAGGAAGTGTACAGTAAGTGACAGAACTCTTAAGAATATTGAAAGGCAAAAGGATCTGAGTGTACAAGTACACTGTACAGTGTACAGGTCACTGCAAGTGGCAATGCAGGTGGAGGAGGCAGTCGAGAAGAATATGGTATGTTTGCCTTCGTTGTCTGGGTATTGAGTTTAAAAATTAGCAAGTCATATGGCAGCTTTAAAGAACCCTTAGTTAGGCCGCACTTGGAATATAATATTCAATTCTGGTCGCCACACTACCAAAAAGATGTGGAGGCTTTGAAGAGGTACAGAAAGATTTACCAGAATGTTGCCTGACATAGAGAGCATTAGCTATGAAGAAAGGTAGAAGAAATTTTGTTTGTTCTGGAGCAATGGAGATTGAGGGGAGATCTGATACAAGTCTACAAGATTATGAGAGGCATAGATACAGTGGATAGTCAGAAGCTTTTTCCCAGGGTGGAAGACTGAATTATTAATGGGCACAGATTTAAGGTGTGAGGGACAACGTTTAAAAGAGATGTACAAGGCAAACTTTTTACATAGAGAGTGGTAGGTGTCTGGAACTCATTGCCAGGGGAGGTAGTGGAAGTGGATACAGGAATGACTTTTAAAAGGCATCTTGACAAGTACATGAATGAGATGGGAATAGAGAGATATGGTCCCCAGAAGGGTAGGAGTTTTAGTTAAGGAGGGCAGTATGGTCAGTGCAGGCTTAGAGGGCTAAAGGTCCTTTTTCTGTTCTGTCATTTTCTTTGTTCTTTCTCTTTTCTTTGATCTGAAAAATACTCCCAACCTTTCCCAAATATCACATGGTTTAGTTCAAGAAAGTTCATCATTTGTTTTCCTTCTGAATCATCAACAGATCCAATTGGTAACGAACCAAATTTAAACTGGAAATGCATTCCAAATATAGCTGGAAACTTGCTACCTCTCCTGGCAGCATGTTTCCAGGCAGTCACCACCCTCTATGTAAAAAACTTGCCTTGTATATCTTCTTCAAACAGTGCACCTCGCACCTTAAACCTGTGCCCCCCAGTAATTGACTCTTCCACCCTGGGAAAAGATTTCTGTCTATCCACTCTGTCCATGCCACTCATAATCTTGTAGACTTCTATCAGGTCGTCCCTCAACCTCTGTCATTCCAGTAAGAACAAACCAAGTTTCTCCAATCTCTCCTCATAGCTAATGCCCTCTATTCCAGGCAACATCATGATAAATCTTTTCTGTACCCTCTCCAAAGCCTTGACATCTTTCTGGTAAGGTGGCAACCAGAATTGAATGCAATATTCCAAGTGTGGCCTAACTAAGGTTCTATAAATCTGCAACATGACTTGCCAATTCTTAAATGCAATACCCCGGCCAATAAAGGCAAGCATGCCGTATGCCTTCTTGACTGTCTTCTCCACCTGCATTGCCACTTTCAGTGACCTGTGTCACTGTGTCACAATTCTACTGAATTGTGGCCAATGTAGTAGATTAGCATTTCTCATGGCCATTCTCTTGTTCAATGTCAAATCCACACTTGACAAGTGAAAAACTTCACGTGACCCTAAGTCAGCCCTCTGAAGTTAGTCAAAGCTATTTGGATTTGAGTACTATATAGGGTTGTGATACATCCCAACCATTAAAATTTATCAGCTAGAATTCCGATCATATGAAGTAAAACAACTGTACGGTTTTGAACAGTTAGCTCTATTTCCTGAGAATTAATTTGGTCCTTTTAACTTGCAATGACAAGAAGTAAATAGCTATAAGTAAAAAGCTATAATATTGGTTACAATATTAAGTGCCTGCTTCTTCTCTTTTTATGGAGACACTAGGCTGGATTTTCTAGCCGTGCTCACCCCAAAAACAATAAAATACTTCCCGAGATCAATGGTCTCTGCTCACAATGATTCCCATAGCGGGCAGGATGGGAAAACCCCTTATAATTATTATGCCGTATCTTTTATGTGTACTGATTTTATATGCACTTTAATTAGACCTTATTTAATTTCTGTAACCTTGTAATTTCTAGTAGGTTATGCACCATCCTGTACTATTGCTATTTTTAATTACTGAGAATTGACAGATGCTACATATCACAGAAAAGCTGTTGTTATAACCAAAACATATTAATGGGCATCTTCCCCAGTGAGAATTCTGCAGGATACTGATATATCAATTAAATATTTGGAACCAAAAGTCCAAATGTTAATCATTACAACCGACATTGCATACTCTTTTGAATCAAATATGAAGACACTGAAATTATTCTATTATCTTGGTAGAACATCATAAAATTTAATGAGATTACAGAAGAAGCTACAATTACACAGGACTTAGAAGCAGGAGTAGGCCATTCGACCCTCTGTGTCTACTCTGCCATTCAAAAAGATCTTGGCTGATTTGGTTGTGATCTCAACAATTTTCTGTCTGTCCCTCAAAACCATTAACTCCCTTGTTGATCAAAAACCTATCTAACTCTTTCGTGAAAAAATACAATGACCCACCCTCCACAGTTTCCTTCGTAGAGAATTCCACATACTAACAACCCTGAGAGAAAAAATCTTTTCACTTCTGTTTTAAATGGTAGATTTATTAATCTTTCTCATAGGGCAAATATCTGGTCTCAACTCTATCCAACCCCTTCAATATTTCAACATTTGACTCATACCATCTCTAATTCCTCTGAACTCCAATGGATAAAGGTTCAACCTACCCAACTTTTCTTCATAATCCTCTGATCCCAGGTATCAGTCGCGAAACTACTCTGAAATGCTTCTAAAGCAATTACACCTCATTTCAAATAAAGGTCTGAAATCCTCAATGTCCTATTCCACACCACATTATCAGCGAGAACTAAGAATTTGGTGTTCAACCAAATCTTCATTTATAGCAGTGGGATCAGAGAATCCCAGCTGCAGGTGAGCTCAGTGAATCCCAGCCAAGGGGAGCAAGGGTGGGATTTGCAGACTCTCTACCTCCTCTTGGCAACTTATCCTCCTGTTTATATTGGTGTCATCTTCAAATTTAGCTGACACATATTTGGTCTCTTCATCAAAACCACTGATTTAGATTGTAAATAGTTGGGACTCCAGCACTGATTTCTGTGGCACTCTGCTTGTCACAGCTTGCCAACCCAAAAGGACCCATTTATGCCTACTTTCTGCTTCCTGTTAGCCAACCAATCATTTATTCAACCCAATAAGCTATCCCCGACACCACACCAACAGGTTTTCCTTTAACCATTTTGCATACTATTCTTTCAAAAAACTATGAAAAATTAGTTTGACTCAATTTCCCTTTCACAAATCCATGTTGGCTCTGCCTGATCAAACTATGATTTTCTAAGTACCTTGCTGTGACTTTCTTAATAATGAATTCTAAAAAATTTCATATGACAGATGTTAGGCTATAAGGAAAACTACAAAAAACGCTCTATTAAGAGGCATTTTTCCACAAATAATTGACACATGGCAATCAGGGGTCAACTGGAAATGATATCAATGGATGACCATGACTCTCAAGAAACCTATCAGAAACTGATCATGCTCCAGCTAGGCCAATCAGGGGCAGATCACGTTCTACCTAAGCCAAGCACAATTCTAGTTGTGCTTGTTTTTAGATGGGAGCAAAAGGTCACAGGACTGACCTAGAGAGAGAGAGACAGAGAGACAGAGACAGAGAGAGAGAAGACCTATTTAACATAGTAAAGGCAAGTGAGAGGCCATTATCATGATCTGCACACGTAGCTGCTTAGATTGCCACTTTACCAAAACCCGGGAATGACGATGATCTGCTCTGCGCCCAAAATGGGCGCAATGGCGATTTAAATGTATTTGCTTGCATTTAAATTGAATTAATGAACTGCCTGCCCATCTTTATCAGCATTTTCTCCTTTACCACTGCATTTGCCAATTTGGAACTGCGCCATAACGGACCTGCTAAATAAAGGGCTGAATAGGCTGCTCTAGCTACTGAAGAGCACGTTCAGTGTTTGCAATGGCTGTCTGACTCAGATCAATGCTGTGAGGGAGGGGAGGGGGAGGCAGGGAAGTGGGGGGAGGCATGTCAGATCATTCTCTGGTTGCAGGGGAGGTGGGGGAGTGAGGACAGATTGTTGTCTGGTTGCGGGGGGAGGAGGAGGAAGGAGGAGGGTCAGATGTATCTCTGGCTGGAGGCAGTGAAGCGAGAGGGCCAACTGTTGTCTGATGGTGGAGGGTAGGTCTAATCATTGTCTGATGATGGGGGGAGAGGAGGCGGGTCAGATGTTCCTCTGGTGGGGAGGCGAGCAGATGGATCTCTGGTGGGGAGGCAGGGGGAGTCTGCTGCCACTTTGCAGGAGATCGATGGGGAAGGGAGGGGTGGGCAGGGGTCCGCTTTGTCTGGGTAACAGAGGGCATGGATAATCTGATTTCTGCAGCCCGGGAGCAATCTAACGCAGGTGCGCTTTTTCAATGCGCAGTTCAGAGATCAGATCGTTTCGACTGTGCTAAGCCCACTCACAACATGAATGGTACTGGAGATGGTTGAGTGCATATGGGGGCGCCTGGAAGCAGATTTATAAACTGGATCTGTATTATACCCAGATTCAGTACTTAGAATGAAAATGATGAAATCAGGCCCCACGTGCCTCATGCCCCATGCTAAATCAGGAAGGAAGAACTGCATCGAGTCAATAAAGTCATAAGTAGCATATAAATTATTACTTCTTTTCCTTAATAAATGTTTCCTGAGTTACACTTCTAATTTGTCTCTATTATCAGAATGGTTAGTCTCAGAAGAACTAATGAATATTGAGTGAGTGCAGACTCTCAGATTTGAAGGTTAAGCACATCCAAGGAAACTTACAATACACATGATCGGAAAAGTAGATTAGGTTTCTGCAGATTGTTAAGGACAGAATTCATATTTCAAAAAAAATAGAATCAACATTTATGAAGCATCTTTCACAGCCTCAGTGATACAAATGAATTTTACAGCTAATATTGTGCTATTGATGTGCAGTTATTGTTGTATTGTACTGAGATATCTGGCAGTCAATTTGTGTGCAACAGATTTTGCAAATAATGTTGGGGTCAAGTAATGGAAGCTGATGGAATTCAATCGATAATTTCCCTGTCCCTGAGCCAAAATCCATGGGTACAAGTCCCACTCAAAGACTCGTTGACTATGTTAGAAACCAATCACTGGTACAGGCAAACGTGTATGTTTCTGGGCCAGTCATGAACTTGGCTAAATGGATATGGTTATTGGTAGGAAAGTCATCTGGTTATGAAAGTCAAAGAAATGGAGTGTGGCCAACTAGTATTCCAGTGACCTCATGTAATATGAAACAGGAAAAATTGCATGCTCTCTTTTCATGAGTGGGGACCTCAGATGGAATGTCATCACTTTTTGCAAGAGGAATGGAACATAACAATGTTTTGTGACAGTTGTATAAGGTGTTAGTTAGAAATAGCTGGAATTCTCCGAGGTGTGCAGCCGCCACTGTTGTCAGCAAGAACAGAGAATTTGGCACTCAGCCAAATCTCCATTCACTGCAGTGAGATTAGAGAATCCCAGCCATAGGTCGGCTTGGAGAAACTTGGCCCACATCTAAAGTACTGTTTACGGTTTTGGTCTCTTTACTAGAGAAAGGGTATACCCATTAGAAGCAGTTCTGAGAACATAAGAACATAAGAAATAGGAGCAGGAGTCAGCCATCTAGCCAGCCTTCGTGCCTTCCCTGCTATTCAATAAGAACATGGCTGATCTGAAGTGGATCAGTTCCATTTTCCAGCTTTCTCCCCATAACCCTTAATTCTCTTGTCTATCAGAAATCTATCTGCCCGTGACTTAAATATATTTGGCGAGGTAGCCTCCACCACTTCAATGGGCAGAGAATTCCAGAGACTCTTCATCCTTTGAGTGAAGAAGTTCCTCCTCAACTCCGCTCTAAACTGCCTCCCCCCCTTTATTTTGAGGCTGTACCCTCTAGTTTTGCTATTCTTTCTAAGGGGGAAAAATCTCACTATTTCTACCCTATCTAGCCCCTTCATTATCTTATATGTCTCTATAATATCCCCCCTCAGCCTTCTAAACTCCAATGAGTACAGACCCAGTCTATTCAATCTCTCCTCATAGGCTAGCCCCCTCATCTCCAATATGAGCTTCGTGAACCTTCTGTGCACTCTATCCAAAGCCAATATATCCTTTCACAAATGCACATAGTACTCCAGCTAAAGTTTCACCTAAGTGACTCTTGGGATAAGGGGATTATCTTATCAAGAAAGTTTGGATAGGTTGGAGGTGAATTCAATGGATATGGAAAAATGTGAGGTGACTTACTGGAAAGTAACCCAAAAGAAGGGTATTGACCAAGTGGATACTAGAAGGATTTCTTTTCCCTTTTGCGAGAGTCGAAAACTAAGTGACACATTTAAAGTGAAGGGATCTGCCAATTAAGGTGGAGATAAGGAGAATTTTTTTTCTCTCAGAGGGTGATTGATTTTTGGAATTCTCTACCATAGAGAGAGTGGAGATAGGAGTCATTGGTTATTTTTAAGCTAAGTTAAAATTCTTGATTGAGAAGGGAGTTCAAGGTTAAGGAGGGTATTCAGGAAAGTAAAACTGTGGTCTCAGTCAAATTAGCCCAAAATCTTATCAAATGATGAAACAGGTTTAAATGGATGAATGACTTACTTCTGCTTCTAATTCATTTGTATTTTCATATAAAACATTTCAGTTCAAAGACAAATTTGGGCCAGGAGATCAGGAGCAACTCTTTGGACCATAAAAGCCTTTATCTCTATCTGAGAGACTATGTAAAATGCCACATTTCAAAAAAAAAGCCTCTCTGATAATGCAGCTTACTACATTCCCAAAGATACTCCAGGAATAAGCACTCTCATGACAGGAAGTGGTATTCCAGTACTTAGCACTCTCATGACAGGAAGCGATACTCCAGTACTGCAGTGGAATGTCAGCCTAGATTTGCTACTTGGGTGTTTGGAGTGAAACCTAAAATGGAATGAATTTCCATAAGTGTTTTCCTGTTCATCCGATGAATGCTCAATGAAAGAGCTTTTGAAACCCCAAAGATCACACTCCTAGATTTTCCCAGTTGATTCTTTTTTCACCAAAGACCTCTTCTTCCAAACAGGAGCCATATTTGAATCTAAACACTACTGTTTTTCTCTCTCTCTTTCTTAGATGCTGTATAACTTGCTAAGCTTTTTCAGCATTTTCTATTTGTTACAGATTTCTAATATCATGCAGTATTGTGCGTTTGTATCACCGATAAAAGAGACATGCTCTCAAAGTTTTGTGTCTTGGACACATCAGGACAGACACAAGAATGTCAAAGTTCAACAATTTATACTGCATGAGCAAAGGATGCTGATTGGTTGGCAAGTCAACTCTGATTGAAAGCATTGACAAAGAGAATGTGTCAGGGAGCAACAGATAATAAGATTTTTGGGTTCAGGAACTACAGATGCTTAAGATTGGGATTAAGATTTGTAAGTAATTTTAAGGCAGTTTATTAAGTTTATTGAGACATCACAGTGAAGATACAATGCATTAGCTAAATAGACAAGAAAAATATACAACTCTTGACAGTGGAGGATGATTCCTAAAAATTCCACTATCCATCTAAAGAAGATGACTGCCTGATGAGAACTTGCCTCTCCCTGACCCTTGCAGCCCCAAAATCTCCAAGCTCTTATTAATATACTTTAGTTCTAGGGGCTGATGGTTTACCCTATGTCAATCACATGTTTGAATCTTTTTATCATTTAACTCAGGACAAGGACTAAGGATGTCAGGATGGTCACCTTCCCCTGTCAATCATTTAGCTCAAGGTCATTTTTTTTTTACGTTTACCTTATGCCATTTCGCAACCATCAAACACTTATCAGTCCTTTGTTTAAGTGATCATTCTCCACGTGCATACCTGAATAGTGAATAATGTATTCGATGTTGTGACATTCAGAGCCGAACATTTACCTTTATTTAACTTGAGGGGTGAGATTTAGCAACAGGAAGTGGGATTGCAACACAGCATGCCTTGGCAGCGGAGAGCAGTAGAGCAACAGGGCAGTGTCTCTGGCAGCAAAAAGCAGTACTGCAGTATAGCAAGATCATTGGCAGAGAGATTGGGAGTGTAGTATTGCAACTTCCTTGGTACTAGTAAGCAAAATTACAGCATTGAAAACACTCTAGATAGTAAGAAGCAGTAGTGAAGTATTGCAGCATCATTGTCAGCAGTAAGCTGCACTGAAGCACTGAACATTCTTGTGATGGGAACTGGTACTCCACAAATAAGCATTTTCATGACAGGATTTTGACTTTGATTTGGTTTGATTTATTATTGTCACATGTATTGACATACAATGAAAAGCATTGTTTCTTGTGCACTATATAGACAAAACATACCATTCACAGAAAAGGAAATGAGAGAGTGCAGAATGTAGTGTAACAGTCATAGCTAGGGCGTAGAGAAAAGTCAACTTAATGCAAGGTAAGTCCGTTCAAAAGCCGGACAGCAGCAGGGAAGAAACTGTTTTTGAATTGGTTGGTACATGACCACAGACTTTTGTATCTTTTTCCCGATGGAAAAAGATGGAAGAATGAATGTCTGGGGTGCATGGGGCTCTTAATTATGCTGCTGCTTTGCTGAGGCTGCGGGAAATGCAGACAGAGTCAATGGATGGGAGGCTGGTTTGCTTGATGGATTGGGCTACATTCACGATGTTTTGTAGCTCCTTGCAGTCCTGGGCAGAACAGGAGCCATACCAAACTCATGATACAAGAAGAAAGAACACTTTCTATGATGCATCTGTAAAAGTTGGTGAGAGTTGTAGCTGACATGCCAAATTTCTTTATTCTTCTGAGAAAGTAAAGGCATTGGTGGGCTTTCTTAACTACAGTGTCAGTATAAGGGGCCAGGACAGGTTGTTGGTGATCTGAACATCTAAAAACTTGAAGCTCTCGACCCATTCTATTTTGTCCCTATTGATGTAGACAGAGGCATGTTCTCCTTTACACTTCCTGAAGTCGATGACAATCTTCTTCATTTTGTTGACATTGTGGGAGAGATTATTGTTGCCACACCAGTTCACCAGATTCTCTATTTCATTCTGTACTCTGTCTCATCATTGTTTGAGATCTGACCCACTATGGTGATGTTGTCAGCAAACTTGAAAATCGAATTGGAGGGTAATTTGGCCGCACAGTCATAGGTGTATGAGTACATAGTAGGGGGCTGAGAACACAGCCTGGTGGGACACTGATGTTGAGGACAATCATGGAGGAGGTGTTGTTGCCTATCCTTACTGATTATGATGTGTGAGTTAGGAAATTCAGGATCCAGTCGCAGAGTGAGGTACCGAGACCCAGGCCATGCAGTTTGGAGCTGAGTTTCATGGGAATAATAGTGTTGAAGGCTGAGCTGTAGTCGAATGCAGGACTAGGGAAATGGCGTCAGCTGTGGACCTGTTGCAGCAGTTGGCAAACTGATGTGGATTCAGATAGTCCAAAAAATTGGAATTGATTTATGCCATGACTAACTTTTCCAACCACTTCATAATGGTGGATGTCAGAGCCGTCAGTCGAAAGTCATGAAGGCACGCTGCATGGTTTTTCTTCGATACCAGGATGATGGTCATCTTGTCAAAGCAGTTAAGGACCTCAGGTTGTTGTAAAGAGAGATTCAGGATGTCTGTGAATATCTCCACCTGCTGATCTGCACAGGATTTGACTGCATGTCCGGATACCCGATCTGGGCCAGTTGCATGGGTTGATCTTCATGAAAGCTGCTCTGACATCTGCAATGGTGACCCAGAAACAGGTTCATTCAGACCTTCCAGGGTGGAGGGCATGCTCTCGCTGAGCTCTTGCTCAAAATGGGCATAGAATGCATTGAGCTCATCAGGGAGGGTTGTGTTAGAGCCAGTGATTTTATATGCCTTCATCTTGTGAATGGAAGTAGTACTCCAGTACTCAGCACTCTAAGGAAGGGAAGTAATACTCCAGTATTTAGCACTTTCGTGACGGAAAGCAGTACTCCAGTACTTAATACTCTCATGACGGGAAGCAGTACTCCAGTACTTAATACTCTCATGACAGGAAGCGGTATTCCAATACTTAGCACTCTCGTGATGGAAAGTGATAAACAAGTATTTGACATTCTTGTGGCAGGAAACAGTACTCCTGTACTTATCACACTTATGGCAGAAAGCAGTACTCCAGGAGTGTGATAATCTCCAGGACTTCTAAGGAAAATCCTTAATTGATCTCCCTGTGATATTCATAGAATACAAGTTTCCATTGTAACAGGCAATGGCCTACCCAACTGGAACTCATTACCCGAGCCTTTGATAAGCAGACTCCAGGCCAGGTCTGTAGAGTGATGGTCCTGGAGGGGACTTGTGTACATGTACCACAGGTTTGTAGTTTTACTTCATCATTTACCTTCCATTTGACTTTCCGAGTTACTACAATTTCTAAGTACTCATATGGCAGGAAGCAAAATTCCCGTACTTAGTACTCTTGTGGCAGGAAGCAATAATCAACTATTTGACAATGTGATTGGAAGCGATGCTCTAGTATTTAACATTTCTATGGTGAGAAACGATACTCCACAACTTAATGCTTTCATGACAGCAAGCTATACAGCAGCATAGCTGTCAGGATCAATGCTGCAGCATAAAACAGAAAGCGTGGGAATAATATTGAGTTGTTCATTTGTAGAGCTGATATAGACATGATGGGCCAAATGGTACCCTTCTGCAATGTAATAGTCCTGTGGTGTTGATTTCATTGGTTGCAAGTCCCTCCATGCTCATGCTATAGTTAAAAAAGCTCATCAAAGCCTTCACTTTCTCAAGTGGCTAAGTAAATTTTGCATTTCTGTACAACTCTCACCAACTTTTACAGATGCACAATAGAAAACATTCTTTTTGGTTATATCACAGCTCGGTATGATTCCTGCTCTGTCCAAGACTGCAAGAAACTACAAACGATTGCACTTCAGTCCATCACTCAAACCAGCCTCCTATCTATGGACTCCATGTTAACTTCGCTCTGTCTCAGAAATGCAGTCAGCATAATCAAAGACCCATTCATCCTGGACATACTCTCTTCTACGCTCTTCCATCAGGAAAAAGATACAAATGTCTGAGGTCAAGTACCAACTACTCAAGAACAGCGTCTTTCCAGTTACCATCAGACTTTTGAATAGAGCTCCCACATATTAAGTTGATCCTTCTCCGGACCTTAGTTATGACTGTAATATTATATTCTGCACCCTCTCCTTTCCTTCTTTACGAACGGTATGCTTTGTCTGTATAGCATGCAAGAAACAATACTTTTACATGTGACAGTAATAAATCAAATCGTTGTACCTTCAACTACAGCGCCCTTAGCGGCAGCACGTGGTACTGCATGCAGCGGCGCTGTTGGCGGCAGAAATCGGTACTGCAGCGTCTTTGATGGCCGGGAGCGGTTTTGCAGTACTTTTGGCAATTTCCCTTGGGTGAGGGGGTGCAGCGCGCCAGCACCAGAGCTCCTTTGGCGGCTGAAATCGGTACTGCAGCAGCATTTGGTGGCAGCAGGGACGGCGGAAGTAGGACAGTGCTGTCAGTGGCCGGGAGCGGGACTGCAGCAGCACTTAGCAGCAGCAGGGACGGCGGGAAGTAAGACAGCGCTGTCAGTGGCTAGGAGCGGTACTGCAGCACCATGAAACGCTGCAAGTATTTGGCGGCGGAGGTTTGACTGTTTTCACAGACACGATAAAAAGTAAACGCTGTGTCAGTGAATGAAAGGAGTTTGTGCATAAAAGGAACTGAAGGTTAGTTTTAAGATCGCAGCCGTACGTTAATAACGTGAATTGGATCAAAATGGAAGAGAAAGCGAAGCAACTTCCCCTGTAGTTTACAAAGTGCTGTGAACATGGCGTGCAGTAAATTAGTGAAGGTGGCGACCGCCCAGAGACTAACTGCATGTCTGTAGTGTCTGTGTGTCCTATTGATATAAATCCAGACCATTTCAAAATCTCCTTTTAAATCCCAGAAACTTGTTCTCTGTCTACCAAAGTTTTGCCAAGTGTGTCTAATGCCCAGAAACTGTGCTGAAAGCTGGTGATTTGTAAGCACCTACTGCAAAACTGGGGGTGGGGGATGAAACAACGGCAGGAGAAATTTAATACACACACACACAAATTTTTGTTGAAATTATGTGAAATGACCACGTAAACAGCAACACCACAAACTCCAGAACTGAGCTGAGGCAAGTTTCTCTATTTCAGAGTCCAATCTCAAAGTAACAGTCTAATTGACAAAATGAAGACTGCTTTTAAATTCCACCTTTTCCCCATCAAAAGAAAATGATTTGTCACTTATTTAGTTTTACTGTAATCAACAAAAAAAGACATGCAGGTAAAGGTGCCATCTATAGGAATGTGAAAAACCATTCACAGTTCATTCAGGTGGTTAACCTTCCATCACCACTGAGTGCATTTAGATTTTAAACAGTATATGTCTAAATAGGTTAAGCGCTGATAACATTTAACAACTTCTGTGTGTTAAAATATCTCAAGTTGGAAATCTTAGCTGTAAGGGGATACTTGCTTATGGGGGCATTGTTTTTACTGGAAGGAAGGCTGAGATGAGATTGAATGAAGGCTTCGAAAATTATGAAGTGTTTAAACAGAGAGAATGAGGAGACTAATTTGATTTATTATTGTCATATGTATTAGGATACAGTGAAAAGTATTGCTTCTTGTGCGCTATACAGACAAAACATACCGTACATAAAGAAAGAAAGGAAGAGCGTAGAATGCGGTGTTACAGTCAAGGCTAGCATGTAGAGAAAAATAAACTTAATGCTCAGTAAATCCATTCGAAAGCCTGATGGTTGCAGGGAAGAAGCTGTTCTTGAGTTGATCAGTACGTGTCCTCAGACTTTTAATTTTTTTTCCCAAGTGAAGAAGGTGGAAGAGAGTATGTCCAGGGTGTGTGGGGTCCTTGATTATGCTAGCTGCTTTTCTGAGGCGGTGTAGACAGAGTTAATGGGTGGGAGGCTGGTTTGAATGATGGACTGGGCTTCATAGTTTTTGTGGTCCTGGATAGAGCAGGAGCCATAACAAGTTGTGGTACAATCAGAAAGAATGCTTTCTGTGGTGCATCTGTAAAAGCTGAGAGATGTAGGGGACATGCAAAATTTCCTTAGTCTTCTGAGAAAGTAGAAGCATTGGTGGGCTTTCCTAACTATTGCATCAGCATGGAGGGACCAGGACAGGTTGTTGGTGATCTGGACACTTAAAAAACTTGAAGCTCTTGATCATTTCTACTTCATTTCCTTTGATGTAGACAGGGACATGTTTCTGAAGTCGATGAAAAACTCCTTTGTTTTAATGATATTGAGGGAGAGACACAACAGTTCACCGGATTCTCTATCTGTTTCCCATATTCTGTCACATCATTATTTGAGATCTGACCCACTATGGTGGTTCATCAGCAGGGGAATTTGGCCACACAGTCAATAGTGTATAAGGAGTATAGCAAGGGGCTGAGAACAGCTTTCAGGATGATCATGAATGAGGTGTTGTTGCCTATTCTTACTGATTGGATTGTGAGTTAGGAAATTCAGGATCCAATCACAGAGGGAGGAGCTGAGGCCCAGGCTACGGAGTTTGGAGCTAAGTTTCGTAGGAATAATGGTGTTGAAGGCTGACCTATAGTTGATAAGTAGGAGTCTTGCGCAGGTGTCTTTGTTATCTAGTTGTTCCAGGGTTGAGTGCAGGGCCAGGGAGACGCTGTCTGCTGTGCACCTGTTGCGGTGGTAGACGAGTTTTGGTGGATCCAGGCAATTGGGAAAACTAGAATTGATTCGTGCTATGACAAACTTTTTGAAATGCTTCATAATGATGAAAATCAGAGCCATTGAATAGAACAAAGAACGAAACAGCCCGGGAAACAGGCCCTTCGGCCCAACGAGCCCACACTGCCACCCCAATGTTCCCACCTCTACCCACGATCCCTGGATTAAAACCAAATTTGAGACAATTTAGGGAGAATTTGTTTTGCCAATTAGCCTAAGAGCACATCTTTGGGATGTGGGAGGAAACCGGAGCACCCGGAGAAAACTCACGCAAGCACGGGGAGGATGCGCAAACTCCCACAGACACAGGCCCAAATCCATGTATCTGCACAGCACAGTAATAGTCACTGAGCTGTCGTGTTGCCCATCAAATGGTCCAGGTCAAGCGTACACTAACGACATGTAGCACTAGGATATTCTTGAAAAAAATCCAACAGCAGCCCTCTCACGACCCGTCGCGTGTATGCTCCTTGTTAGACAACAAGGTGGACCAAAGCACCTGTAGATAAAAATAAGTACATCAATATCATCATCTATTTATACACTTCCCAGGGACTCCCAAGGCTCATGATCCCTATTTTAAATCAGTTTTCTATACCCCTCCATTCCCATTCTGTTCATGTGCCCATTGAAGTGTTTCTTAAATAACTCCAGAGAGCCTGCCTCCACCACTTTAGTTGGCAGCGCATTCCATACCCCCACCACCCTCTGTGTGAAAAAACTCCCTCTAGCATCCAAATTATATCTTACCCCCTTCATCCTAAGCCCGTGACCCTCGTGCTATTCGAGTCCATCCTAGGAAAAAGCTTAATCCTGTTTATCTATACCCCTCATAATCTTGTACACCTCTATCATATCTCGTTTAAGTCTATGTCTTTCTAAGGAAAACAGTCCCAATTTGCCTAACCTCTCCTTGTAACTCAGACCTTCCAAACCACACAGCATCCTGGTAAACCTCCTCTGCACTCTCTCCAGAGTCTCCACGTCCTCCATGACCAGAACTGGATGCAGTATTCCAAATGAGGTCTAACCAACGTTTTATACAACTGCAACATTAAAGGCCAGCTCTTGTACTCTATACCCCTTTCTATAAAGGCTAGCATACCATATGCTTTCTTCACAACCTTCTCCACCTGCTCTGCCACCTTCAGAGACTTGTGCACCTGCAACCCCAAGTCCCTCTGCATTTCTATACTCTTAATAGGTCTACTCTTTATCATATACCTCCCCTCTACATTCTTTCACCCAAAATGCATCACCTCACATTTATCAGGATTGAATTCCATCTGCCATCTATCTGTCCAAGCCACCAGCCTATCTATGTCCTGCTGTGTCGCTTGACAATGCTCCTCACTATCCGCTCCTCACTATCCGCAAGTCCAGCCATCTTTGTATCATCTGCAATCTTGCTGATCACTCCACTTGTTCCCTCTTCCAAGTCATTTATATATAATACAAATAGCAGAGGTTCCAGTACCGAGCCCTGCGGCATACCAATAGTGACCGACCTCCAGTTAGAAAAACACTCTTCTACTATTACTCTCTGTCTCCTATTACCAAGCCAGTTACTTATCCGTCTAGCTACCTGTCCTTGTATCCCATTTGCCTTGACCTTCTCAACTAACCTCCCATGAGGGACTTTGTCAAACGCCTTACTGAAATCCATACAGATGACATCAACAGCTCGCCCTTCGTTGACCGTTTTCGTCACCTCCTCAAAAAATTCTACCAGATTTGTGAGGCACAACCTCCCCTTAACAAAGCGATACTGCGTATCCCTAATCAGATTGCAACGCTCTAAGTGCCTATTCATCCTATCTCTAAGAATCCCCTCCAACAGCTTCCCTACCACTGATGTCAAACTCACCGGCCTATAATTTCCAGCGTTATCCCTACTATCCTTTTTAAATGATAGTCATTAAGGCTGGCTTTTCTTTGGTACTGGGATGACTGATCATCCTGTTGAGATGTCGGTTGAAAACTGTTAATAGAGTAAATGTATCTATGTAGAGAGATGTTGGAGAAGAGAGTCTTTACCACAGGGAGAGGTTGAAGCAGAGACCTTGCATCTTAGGACAATTAATATAAATATCCAAAGTGGCAAAATAAACATTATTTTGGGAGAAGAAGTGGAATTGGGGAAGGGTGGTGTGAGGCAGCAAGTTTAGATTTTGATTGTTTTAGCAAAGGTGTGATAGGCCCAATTGCCGCTCTCAATGCTTTCAGTTCCGATTAGAAAAAAACATTCACTTACATATTGGTGTCAATTTAATTTGAATATCTTAAAGTGCTTTACCACGAATGAAGTGCAGCTTAAAGCATATTTATTGTTGTGATAAAAACAGATAATTTGCATCCAGAAATAACCCACAAAAAGCAATGACCAGATAAAATGTTTTTTATTTAATGTGATGTTCATTAAGGGACAAAATACTGACCAGGTTATGGAAGGGAATTCCTCTAGACTTCTTCAAAATGGTGCCTGGGATCTTCCAATGCCAATGTTAGAAGGCAGGTGGGGACTGCGGTTTAACTGAGCTTCTGAAAACTATTATGACTGACAGTGCAGCACTGTCTCGGTACTAGACTACAGCATCAGCTTAGGTTGTGGGCTGCAGCCTCGAGAATGTATAAGTTGACCTCACAGCCTTCTGGCTGAGGAGAAAGTTCAAAGCAGTAATCCATGGCTGACTGTATTAGAAATGTAATGTAGTTAGAAATGAAGGGGACTGGAAAAGATTGCTGTAACATGGATGTCTGTTAAACATGGTATTATTTATTTCTAATTATTTTCAGGTGGATATTTGAGAAGGATTGAAATTGGAAAGAAATCCTATCCAACTTGGTTTGAGAATGGCCACAGCTCAGTATGTGAACCGACTCTTCAGTGAAGTGACCTGCTCAATCTGCCTGGATTTCTTCCAGGAGCCGGTGGCACTGGAATGTGAACACAATTTCTGTCGGCTCTGTATCTCCAGGAGCTGGGAGCAGGGCAATTCTTTCTACTCCTGCCCCGAGTGCAGGGAGGAGTTCCGGGAGAAGAAGCTGAAGCCAAACCGCATGCTGGCCAACATTGTGGAGGGGGTGAGGGAGCTGAAACTGCAGCCTCACCAGGGCCACCCTACCTTCTACTGCCAACGGCATGAGGAGCGTCGCAAGCTTTTCTGCCAGAACTGCCAGGGGGCCATCTGTGTGGTATGCTCCTGCGCCAAAGAGCACCGAGGCCACAGCTTCATTCCCATCGAGGAGGCTGCTGTTATATACAAGGTGAGAATGTACAGGGGAGTCAGGAAGCTCCCCTTAGAGCAGAGAGTGGATTGTAGAATATGTAGGAACATATAGCGAGCAGGGAGAGGGGTCTGGGACATACAGGAAAAGAGGCCTTGGACACATAGGGGCAGGTATAGGAGCTTGGGACATACAGGGATCAGGGAGCGGGATCTGAGATGTAGAAGGATCAGGGAGCGGGATCTGAGACATGCAGGGAGAGGGACCTGGGACACAGGGTGCAGGGAGAGGGATCTGAGACACACAGGGAGCAGGGAGAGAAGTCTGGGACATATAAGGAGCAAGGAGAGAATGCAGGATATACGGGACATAGAAATTGTGCGGGATATGTAGAAGCGAAGTTGGGAGGGAGTATGGTTACAAAACACAGGGAGGGTGGGGTTATACTGGAAGCAGAGAAAGAACTGCAGGATATCTAGGATTCAGAGCATGCCAGATAAACAATGCAGTGAGAGGATGCTAGTAGAGTGGTTTATTTGGACTTTTAAAAGATTTTTGATAAAGCCCCACGTAAAAGATTAGCATATCCAATTAAAGCACGTGGGATTGGGGCTAGTGTATTGAGATGCATAGAAAATGGGTTGGCTGACAGAAAACAAAGAGAATAAACGGGCCTTTTTCCACATGGCAGGCAGTTAATACTGGGGTATTGCAGGGTTTAGTGGTGAACACCAGCTATTTATTATGTATATATTAATGATTTAGATAGACAACTAAATGTGTTATCTCTAAATTTGCAGATGACACAAAGCTGGGTGGGAGGAGGTCACAGAGATGGTTCAACATGATTTGGACAAGCTGAGTGACTGGGCATATGCATGGCAGATGCAGTGAAAGGTGGATAATGTAACATTATCTAGTTGAACATTGAATGGTGGGGCAGGCTTGAAGAGCTGAATGGCTTACTCCTATTTTCTATGTTTCTATGCTGGATACAAGGAGAGTGTGGAGGATATACAGGTCTGGCAATGGAGTACAATGTTGGTAAATGTGAGGTCAAACATTTTTGTATGAAAAGCAGCAAAATAGTCTATTATTTAATTTGTTAAAAATTGCAGCATACTCCTGTGTAGAGGGACCTGTGTGTCCTTGTGCAGGAATCTCAAGCAGTTGGTTTGTAGATGCAGCAGGTAATTAAAAAGGCATTAAGTAGATTTCCCTACCCAGTGAAGACATTGAGGCTACTCGTTGAATGTTTTTAAGGCAAGGATAGATGAATTTTTGAACAGTAAAGGAATTAAGGATTATGGTGAGTGGCGGGTAAGTGGAGCTGAGTCCACAAAAAGATCAGCCATGATCTTATTGAATAGTGGAGCAGACTCGAGGAGCCAGATGGCCTACTCCTGCTCCTAGTTATTATGTTATGATACAGGGTGAGTGTGGAGGATACAGGACACAAGGTGAGGGTGGAGCGTATATAAAACACAGGGTAAGGGTGCAGGGGTATACAAAATACAGGGGGAGGAGTGCGTGATACACAGAAGACAGAGGGTGTGGGATACAAAGCAAGTGTTGGCTGCAGTGAATTGGGAGCAAAAACTTTATGGTGGAACAATTGAGGAACAGTGGAGGATTTTCAAAGCAATCTTTCACAGTGCTCAACAGAAGTATACACCAGTGATAAGGAAGGATTGTAGAAAAAGAGATAATCAGCCATGGATATCTAAAGAAATAAAGGAGGGTATCAAATTGAAAGAAAATGCGTACAAAGTGATGAAGATTAGTAGGAACCTAGAGGATTGAGAAATCTTTAAAGGTCAACAGAAAGCCACGGAAAAAATGCTATAAAAACAAGTAAGATTATGAGAGTAAACTACCTCAGAATATAAAAACAGGTAGCAAAAGTTTCTACATACATATAAAATGAAAAAGATTGGCTAAAGAATACATTAGTCCTTTAAAGGATGAGAAGGCGATGTAATAACTGAAAATGAGAAAATGGCTAAGTCATTGACCAGGTATTTTTGTGTCAGGCTTCGCAGTGGAAGACATAATAACACAACAAGAACATAGAACATTACAGCGCAGAACAGGCCCTTCGGCCTTCGATGTTGCGCCGACCAATTAGGAACAAGCAGCGACCCTCTAACCTAAACCATTCCCCTTTCATCCATAACACCATAAGAAGGCAATGGCAAGTGAGAACTTAGAAACTATCATCATCACAAAAGAGATAGTGTTGGGCAAGCTAATGGGGCTAAACGTAAACAAGTCTCCTGGCCCTGATGGAATGCATCCCAGGATTCTAAAAGAGATGGTGGAGAAAATAGTCCACCATCTGTTTTGAGGGAGGGGTTCAGGTTCCTTAACAATTGGGACTCATTCTGGGATAGGTGGGACCTCTTCATGAGAGATGGTCTACACCTGAACCAGAGGGGGACCAATATCTTGGGGGGAAAATTTGCTAAGGCTATGATGGGGGCTTTAAACTGATTCGGGGGGGGGGGGGGATCCTAAGTAGTTGGGGTGCCGAGAGGGATGAGAGTAAGGGGGTTATAGAGGAGAGTTGTAAAACACAGCGGCGTACGGGTGGGGTGGGGCATGGTTTGAGATGCGTATACTTTAATGCAAGGAGTATTCGCAATAAGGGGGAGGAACTTGCAGCTTGGACCAGTACCTGGAACTTCGATGTTGTGGCCATTTCAGAGACTTGGGTAGAGCAGGGACAGGAATGGATGTTGCAGGTTCCGGGGTACAAATGCTTTAGTCGGAGTAGAGAAGGAGGTAGAAGGGGGGGAGGAGTGGCGTTATTGGTCAAAGACTGTATCACGGTGATAGAAAAGAAGTTTGATGAGGACTTGTCTGTTGAGGTAGTATGGGCTGAGATTAGAAACAGGAGAGGAGAGGTCACCCTGTTGGGAGTCTTTTACAGACCTCCTAATAGTTCTAGAGAGGTTGAGGAAAGGATTGCGAAGTCAATTCTGATTAGGAGTGAAAGTAGTAGGGTAATTGTGATGGGGGACTTTAACTTTGCTAATATTGATTGGAATAGCTATAGCTCTAGCTCGTTAGAGGGGTCAGTTTTCGTACAGAGTGTGCAGGAAGGTTTTTTGACTCAGTATGTAGATAGGCCAACTAGAGGTGAGGCTACATTGGATTTGGTGCTGGGCAATGAGCCAGACCAGGTGTTAGGCTTGGAAGTTAGTGAACATTTTGGTGATAGTGACCACAATTCGGTTACGTTCACCTTAGTGATGGACAGGGATAGGCATGAAGCTGGGGGCAGTAGTTATAGCTGGGGGAAGGGTAATTATGAGGCCATCAGGAGAGAATTAGGGTGCATAGATTGGACTAGGAAACTACAGGGACTGGGAACATCTGGAATGTGGTGCTTATTCAAGGAGCAGCTGCTGCGAGTCCTTGATAAGTATGTCCCTGTCAGGCAGGGAGGAAATGGACGAGTAAGAGAGCCTTGGTGTACGAAAAAGTTGATTTGCTGGTTAAGAAGAAAAAGGAGGCTTATGTCAGGATGAGGCTTGAAGGCTCAGATAGTGCAATGGATAGCTATAGATTAGCCAGGAAGGAGGTAAAAAGTGAATTGAGGAGAGCTAAGAGGGGACACGAGAAGATGTTGGCTGATAGGATTAAGGAGAATCCTAAAGCTTTCTTTCGATATGTTAAGAATAGAAGATTGGTTAGGGCAAGATTAGGGCCAGTCATAGACAGCAGTGGGAAGTTGTGCGTGGAGCCTGAAGAGATTGGTGAGGCACTGAATAAATATTTCTCTTCGGTATTCACGCAGAGTGCTGGAAATGTAGCTGTGGAGAGCACTGAGGTACAGGGTTGCAAATTGGGGAGTATTGTAGTAGATAGGGAGGATGTGTTAGAAATTCTCGAGGGTTTGAAGTTGGATAAGTCCCCTGGGCCGGACGGGATTTACCCTAGGATTCTCTGGGAGGCAAGAGAGGAGATTGCAGAGCCTCTGGCTCTGATCTTCAGGTCCTCGTTGGTTACGGGTGTGGTTCCGGAGGACTGGAGGATAGCGAATGTGGTCCCATTGTTTAAGAAGGGGAAGAGAGACCTTCCTGGGAATTATAGGCCAGTGAGTCTTACTTCTGTTGTGGGCAAGGTATTGGAGAGAATTATTAGGGATAGGATTTATAGTTATTTAGAGAGAAATGAATTGATTGGGGATAGTCAGCATGGTTTCGTGAAGGGTAGGTCATGCCTTACTAACCTCATTGAGTTTTTTGAGAAAGTGACCAGAGAGGTGGATGGGGGTAAGGCGGTTGATGTAGTATATATGGACTTTAGTAAGGCGTTTGATAAGGTGGCCCATGGAAGACTTCTACAGAAAATGCAGATGTGTGGAATAGAGGGTGATTTAGCTAATTGGATTAGGAATTGGCTGGCAGATAGAAGACAGAGGGTGGTGGTTGATGGGAGATATTCATCGTGGAGTTCGGTGACAAGTGGTGTGCCTCAGGGGTCTGTTTTGGGGCCCCTGCTGTTTGTAATTTTTATAAATGATCTGGATGAGGGTATTGAGGGATGGATCAGTAAATTTGCAGATGATACTAAAGTTGGTGGTGTGGTAGATAGTGAAGAGGGGTGTTTTAGTTTACAGAGTGACTTGGACAAGTTGCAGAGCTGGGCCGAGAGGTGGCAAATGGAGTTTAATGTGGAAAAGTGTGAGGTAATGCACTTTGGCAGGAACAATAAATGTGTAGAGTATAGGGCTAATGGTAGGGCTCTTAATAGTGTTGAGGAACAGAAGGATCTTGGTGTATGTGTCAATAGATCCCTGAAAGTAGGCAGTCAAGTGGATAAAGTTGTTAAGAAGGCATATGGAGTCTTAGCTTTTATTGGTAGGGGGATTGAATTTAGGAGCCGCAGCATCATGTTGCAACTGTACAAAACTCTAGTGCGGCCGCACTTGGAGTATTGTGTGCAGTTCTGGTCCCCACATTATAAGAAAGATGTGGAGGCATTGGAGAGGGTACAGAGGAGGTTTACCAGGATGTTGCCTGGTATGGAGGGCAGGTCCTATGAAGAGAGGTTGAAGGATTTGAGGTTGTTTTCGTTAGAAAGGAGGCGGCTAAGAGGGGATCTTATTGAAGCATATAAGATGATTAGAGGTTTAGATAGGGTGGACAGTGATAGCCTTTTTCCTAGGATGGAGAAAGCTAGCACGAGGGGACACAGCTTTAAATTAAGGGGTATGAGTTATAGGACGGATATCAGAGGTAGGTTCTTTACTCAAAGAGTGATTAGGGAGTGGAATGCCCTGCCTGCAGCTGTTGTAGATGCGCCAAGTTTGGTGGCGTTTAAGAGGTTAATTGATAAGTATATGGAAGAGAAGGGAATGGTTTAGTTTGGAGAGGCATTGCTTTTTATTTTGGTCGGCACAACATCGAAGGCCGAAGGGCCTGTTCTGTGCTGTATTGTTCTATGTTCTATAGCAAACTAGTGGTAATTTACCAAAATTTGCTGGACGCTGGGGTGATTCCTGCAGATTGGAAAACAGCATAAGTGACGCCACTGTTTAAAAGAAGGAGATAGTCAAAAGTGGGTAACTATAGGCAGGTTAGCTTAACTTCTGTAGTAGGGAAAATGCTTGAATCTGTCATCAAGGAAGAAATAGCAGGACACCTGAATATAAATTGTCCCACTGGTAAGACACAGCATGAGTTCATGAAGGGCAGGTCATGTTTGACTAATTTGGTGGAATTCTTTGAGAACATTACATGAACAGTGGACAATGGGGAGCCTATGGATGTGGTGTATCTGGATTTTCAGATGGCATTTGACAAGGTGTTGCACAAAGACTGTTCATAAGATAAAGGTGCACAGTGTTACGGGTAATATATGAGCATGGATAGAGGATTGGGGATAAATAGATGTTTTTCTGGTCGGCGATCAGACTAGTGGTGTGCCTCAGGGATCAGTGTTGGGACCACAATTGTTTACGATTTACACAGATGATTTAGAGTTGGGGACCAAGTGTAGTGTGTCAAAATTTGCAGATGATACTAAGATGAGTGGCAAAGCAAAGTGTGCAGAGGACACAAAGTCTACAAAGGGATATGGATAGTCTAAGTGAGTGGCAATGTCTGGCAGATGGAGTAAAATATTGGGAAACGTAATTTTATTCATTTTGGTAGGAATAACAGCAAAATGGACTATTATTTAAATGGTAAAAAATTGCAGCATGCTGCTGCGCAGAGGGACCTGGGTGTCCTTGTGCAGGAATCACAAGGAATTGGTTTGCAGGTGCAGCAGCTAATTAAGAAGGCAAATGGAATTTTGTCCTTCATTGTTGAAGGGATGGAGTTTAAAAACAGTGAGATTATGTTGCAGCAGTATAAGGTGCTGGTGAGGCCACACCGTACTATGTACAGTTTTGGTCTCCTTACTTGAGAAAAAATATACTGGCACTAGAGGGAGTGCAGAGGAGATTCACTAGGTTGATTCCAGAGTTGAGAGGGTTGGCTTATGAGGAGAGACTGAGTAAACGGGATATATTCATTGGAATTCAGAAGATCTTATAGATCTTATAGAAACATAGGGAGATCTTATAGAAACATAAGATGAAGGGAATAGGTAAGATAGAAGCAGGAAGTTATTTCCACTGGCAGGTGAATCTAGAACTAGAGGGCATAGCCTCAAAATAAGGGGGAGCAGGTTTAGGACTGAGTTGAGGAGAAACTTCTTCACACAAAGAGTTGTGAATCTGTGGAATTCCCTGCCCAGTGAAGCAGTTGAAGCTACCTCATTGAATGTTTTTAAGGCAAGGTTAGATAAATTTTTGAACAGTAAAGGAATTAAGGGTTACAGTGAGTGGGTGGGTAAGTAAAGCTGAGTCCACTAAAAGATCAGCCATAATCTTATTGAATGACAAAGCAGGCTTCAGGAGCAGATGGCCTATTCCTTCTCCTAGATTTTATGTTTTTATGTTATGTAGGACACAGGGAGAAAGTGAAGCGTGTACAGAATGCCTACAGTGTAGAAGGAGGCTGTTCAGCTCCTCAAGTCAGCCTTCAAACTACTTATTGATAGAGCTGTGCTGTGATATAGACAATTCCAAAGATAGACAACACTTTAAGATATTTGTCATCATCTCAGCCCTAAATGACCATCCATTTAACCTGAGATTGGGCCCCATGTTCTAGTTTCCTCAGCCAAGGGAAATAGCATCTCAGTGCCTGCCCTGTCAAATTTGAATGTTTCAAAGAGATCACCTCTTCTGAATTCCACAGCATATTCTTAACCAACAGATACTTCTTCAACTGACGTGAAGTTGAAGCCAAAGATTCACCAGAATCAGATTGAATGGCTCACTATTGCCTTCTGAAGGACATTTAAGGATGGGTAATAAATGCTGGCCAACCAGTGATGCTTATCTCCCATAAATGAATGAATAAATCACAATGAAGCAGGCTGAAAGGCAGCATGGTGGTCTCCCGCTCCTATTTCTTTTATTGTTCCGTTCGACAATCTGCACATGCCTATCTTTACAAAGCTCATGGTTTCTCCTGCAGGAAAAATTGGAACAAGCCATCGGCTTCCTTGAGTCGCAGAAGGAGCAGGCCTGCCAAAGTCAAACCCAGGAAGAGGCAAAGATTTGTGTAATTAAGGTGAGTGTAATATCCTTGCCTATGGTTGGGCCTTGTCATAGAATAATAACAGTGCAGAAGGAGACCATTCAGTCCATTGAATCATTGATGACATTCCCACTCAGGCCCTATTCCCCTATTTACCCTGTTATTTCCCCTTACACTTAGGGGCAATTTAACATGGCAGTCAACGTACCTGCACATCTTTAAAGCTTATTTTTTAGTGCACAAGTAGGCTTACATTAACACTGCAATAAATTTGCTGTGAAAATCCCCAAGTTGCCACATTCTGGTGTCAGTTGGGTACACTGAGGGAGAATTTAGTATGATAATTGCATGTAACCAGCACGTCTTTCAGACTAGGGGGGGAAACTGGTGCACCCGGGGAAGCTCATGCAGACACGGGCAGAATGTGCAAACTCCACACAGACAGTGACTCAAGCCGGGATTGAACCTGATCCCTGGCACCGTGTGACAGTAAGGCTAATCCTTTAACTTGGTATGTAGAATATGCTTTGAGCAGAAGTTTTGGCACAAATAGGAATGTTCCAATACAATAATAATTTCAAATACTGTATGCTGAATAGAAAAGTCCAGCAACTATCTAACACACAAGATTCTCCTTAAACAAATTTTTAAAGGTAATCAGACAAGCTAAAATACTTAACTTGATAAGTAGAGTGATAAGCTTTATAGCAAAAATGGATAAGTCTGAGTGTTATCTAAGTGCTGAAAGGTTAAGAACAGTGGAGGTCAAAATGATTTAGGGATCTATGTACACAGATCATTAAAATGTAGTGGTCAAGTACAATAAAAAAAAAATGAACGGCGTGTTAGCCTTTATGTCTGGAGAGCTGATACATAAAAGTTTTGCTCCAGCTATAGAAAACCCAGACCAATTATGGACAGCACACCTTCAGAATGATAAATTAACTTTAAAAGGAGTACGGTATGGATTTACCAGAATGTCACTCAGGTTCAAAAGGTTTAAGTGGCTCAGTGGTTAGCACTGCTGCCTCACAGCGCCAGGGTCCCAGGTTCAATTCCCAGCTTGGTCATTGACTGTGCAAAATCTGCACTTTCTCCCCATGTCTGTGTAGATTTCCTCTGAGTGCTTCGGTTTCCTCCTACAGTCCGAAAGATACGCTGGTTAGGTGTATTGGCCATGCTAAACTCTCCTTCGGTGTACTTGAGCAAGCACCAGAGTGTGGCGATTAGGGGATTTTCACATAATGTCATTGTAGTATTAATGTAAGCTTACTTGTGATATTAATAAATACACTTTTAAGCTTTAGATTACATAAACTAAGGTTGTATTGCCTGGAATATAGTAGAATCGATTGATTGAAGTATTTTGGATTTTGAAAAAAATGACATCCAGGAAGAAATTGTTTTGTACTGGTTAGGTAGTCAGGGTAATCAGAGCCAGACCATTGTCCACAAGATAAGAATATATATTCATAATGTGTATTCTATGAAAAGATGCCGCACAGTCGCATGTTGAAATAAGATTTGGCATATATCATAGCAGGAGATATTCGGGCAAAAGACTAAAAGCTTGGTCAAAGGAGAAAGTTTTATGGAGAGTCTTAGCAGAAAGAGATACAGAGAGGGCAAATTAGAGGAACCAAGATATCTTGGAGGGTTGTAGGGCTGGAGGAGATTAGGGATGGGGGGGCATGGCCTTCAAGGGATTTGAAACCATGAATATTATTTTAAAATTGAGATGTTGCTTAACCTGGAGCTAGTTTGGGTCAGTGATGCTGGATTAATGGGTGAATGGGACTTGGTGAAATCACATTTACTATCTAGAAGGACAAGGGCAGCGGAGTCTTGGAAACATCAATACCTGCAAAATTCCACTCCAAGCCACTCACCTTCGTAACTTGGAAATTTATCGCTGTTTCTTCACCGGGTGAAAATCTGGGAACTCCCTCCTAAACAGCACTGTGAGTGTACCAGAAGGCAGCTCACTATCATCTTCTCAAGAGACAATTAGAAGTGGGCAATAAATACTAGTCTAGCTAGCGACACCCAAATCCTATGAACAACACATTTAAGAAGAAACAAATGAAAAAAGAGTTTTGGATGACCTCAAGTTTGCAAAGGACAGAATGTCAGAACCCAGCAAGGAGTACATTGGGATAGTCTAGACATCGTCACACCATAGTCTAGGGGTAACAGAGACTTGGACAAGGATTTCTGCAGCAGATGAGCTGAGGCAGATATAATTTTACAGAGGTGGAAATCAGTGACTTGGTAAGATTTCACATAATGGACAGAAGCTCATCTGTAGATCAAATACAAAGCCAAGTGGCAAGAACAAGTCTGATTCAGTCTCGGGATTTGCCGGGGAGAAGGATAGAGTCAGCTGCTGAGGAATAGATGGAGTTTGTGAGAGGGATTAAACTCAATTGTTTTTGATCTTTCTGATATTTAACTGGAGGAAATTTCTGCTCATTCAGTCTGATAGGCATTGGAAGAATGAAGAGCAACGATGGTAATGTATAGCTGAATGATGACAGCACACAAAAAAAAGGTACTGTGTTTTCAGGTGATATCAAAAGGCAGCTTGTAGATGAGAATTAGTGGGTCAGTTCTTGTGGAAGATTGATCCAGTGAGCTTAAAAAAGGAAGCGAAGTGGCTGAGTCAGTTTGTTAGATGGAATCAATTTTAGCGAAAAAGAAATTCATGGGCCTGTATCCATCGTTGTTGGCACGGGGAAGGTTGGTGTTAAGAGTAGAGGAGACAGGAATGAAGGAGGTTTAAGAAGACAGTGTGAGGAGAGAAAAGAACCTGGAGCTTATCTTGGCATTCCTGGACGATGCTGGAATAGCAGACAAGAGCAGGACACGATAACGTTTGAATTGCTTCAAGCAGATGTTAGGTGAATGGCTAAACCAATGATCCATCATATCTGTTCTGAGTCTGCGTATGTTGGATTTGAGTGAATAGAGATAAGAGTTGAGCAGGAGGAATAACTGAAGTGACAGCGAGAGTGATTGTCTCAGTGCGGTCTGCAGTACTGGTGATTGTCTCAGTGCAGTCTGCGGTACTGGTGATTATCTCAGTACGGTCTGCGGTATCAGTGATTATCTCAGTGCGGTCTGCGATATCGGTGATTGTCTCAGTGCGGTCTGCGGTACTGGTGATTATCTCAGTGCGGTCTGCAGTATCAGTGATTGTCTCAGTGCGGTCTGCGGTACCGGTGATTGTCTCAGTGCGGTCTGCGGTACCGGTGATTATCTCAGTGCGGTCTGCAGTACCGGTGATTATTTCAGTGGGGTCTGTACTGGTGGAAGTAAGAATTTGGCTGAAAAAAGCAGCAGCTGCAGAAATATTGTGGTGAGATTTAGAAAATGCAGTTGGAGGTAAATTTTGCAGAGGGTTTGTTTCCCAGTTGTGAAGATTGGGAAGCCAGGAATGGTAGAAGTCTCACAACACCAGGTTAAAGTCCAACAGGTTTATTTGGAAGCTCAAGCTTTCAGATTGTCGCTCCTTCTTCAGGTGAGTGAGGAGTTGTGTTCACAAACAGGGCGTATATAGACACAGACTCAATGCAAGTCTTTACTGGTAATCAAATCTTTAAGATACAGACAATGTGAGTGCAGAAAGAGTTAAACACGGATTAAAGAGGTGAAAGCTTGTGCTACCAAATAAACCTGTTGGACTTTAACCTGGTATTGTGAGACTTCTTTTTGTGCTTACCCCAGTCCAACATCAACATCTCCACATCAGAGCTGGCAATGAGGGAGAGAAGAGGGATGCCAATGGAAAATGATGCAAAGAAATGATCAGAAATGGCCCTATTTATGTGCTTGATAGAATGGGAGATCAATGGATGTCCGTGAACGTGGACACAAGAGGGTGAATTGTTGCTTATAGTAAGACAGTGGCAAGATCCTCAGTGATTCCTTCGCAAGGTGTTTTTAAGAATTCTCTTGGGCTGTGTGGGTCAGTGGCACACCAGCCTTTGTTGCCTTCCCCAATTGCCTCTCTGAAGATGATAAATTATGTTCTTGAACCACTCCAGTCAGCCAGTTATTTGTACTCTCATTGTTGTTAGGAAGTGAAATGTCAGTTTTTAGATGTAGCTGTGGTGAAGGAATGGTTTTATAGTTACAAGTCGTGTGACTCGGAGGATAACTTGCAGGTTGTCTTATTTCAATGCATCTGCTGCTCTTGTCTTTCCAGGTGATAAGAGTCAAAAGCTTTGGAAGATGCTGTCAGAGGAAGTTTGGCATGCCATAGTGCATCTTGTATGTAATATACAATAGTGTTCTCTGGGCCCAATGTTGACTGCCTCAGGTTACTTGTGTAGGATACCATAGGGATGTCAGCACTCTTAGCATTATAATACAAGTCATGTCTTGCAATGTTGAGGGGGAGAGGGGAATGTGAAAGAGAAGGAAAGGTAAGACTGAACACGTCTGTTGGATCATTTTCACCTAGGAACAAGGCACACAGCTGAAGGAACGGGTTGAAGCCGATCTGGACACCATTTATCAATTTCTAGATGCAAAGAAGCAGGAACTAGAGTCGAAGATTGAGCAGGAAGTGTGCCGGACCATCGAACCCTTGAAGGAAAACCTGACAAAGATCCAACAAGAAATCTCCACGATGGAAGAAGCCATCCTGGATGTGCGGCTGCAGCTGAGTTTCACAGAGCCTCTGGAACTGCTTCAGGTAAGAGACAGGCGGGAGAGTGCAGCCTTGATTTGATTTATTATTGTCACATGTCTTGGTATACAGTGAAAAGTATTGTTTCTTGTGCTGTTATATAGACAATGCACACTGTACATAGGGAAGGAAAGGAGAGAATGCAGAATGTAGTGTTACAGTGATAGCTAGGGTGTGGAGAAGGATCAAGTTAATATAAGGTAAGACCTTTCAAAAGTCTGACAGCAGCAGGGAAGAAGTTGTCCTTGAGTTGGTACGTGACTCAGACTTCTGTTTTTTTCCCCCAATGAAAGAAGGTGGAATAGAGAATGTCCGGGGTGTGTAAGTTGCTTGATTTTACTGGCTCCTTTTCTGAGGCAGCGGGATGTGTTGAGTAGAGACAGTGGATGGAAGGCTGGTTTGAGTGATGGACTGAGTTTTGTTCATGGCCCTTTATAATTTTTTGCAGTTTTGGACAGCGCAGGTGCCATACCAAGCTGTGACACAACCAGAAAGAATGCTTTCTGTGGTGCACCTCTAAAGATTGGTGAGAGTCGTAGTAGACACCTGAAATTTCCTTACCCTCCTGAGAAAGTAGAGAAAGTTGGTGGGCTTCCTTAACTTAACATGTCGGTGTGGAGGGACCAGGACAGGTTGTTGATGATTTGGACACCTAGAAACTCGAAACTCTTGACCATTTCCACTTCCTCCTCATTGAAGTAGACAGGGGAATGTCCCCCCGTGGGGAAGCATGGAGTAAGCACA
Source organism: Sphyrna mokarran (assembly GCA_024679065.1). Lineage (NCBI taxonomy): Eukaryota > Metazoa > Chordata > Chondrichthyes > Carcharhiniformes > Carcharhinidae > Sphyrna > Sphyrna mokarran. Next base: position 101,992,746 of record JAGIQG010000009.1, read on the forward strand.
CACTCCCGCTGATGTTTCACCTTTGTTGCGCCTTGCTTTGTATCCTGTGCATTTTAAGGAAATCTTTGCTAGCTGAGAAAGGAGAGAACCGGTTTGCATTTTCCTGACAGAGCATCCAAAGTACTTTACAAGCCACAACTCAACATGGAATTTTTTATTGGGACTGCAGCCATTGCTGTAATTTAGGAAAAGCTACAGCCAGTTTACGCACAGTGTGATGATGACAAAACATGGTTGAGAGATAACTATTAGCCAAGATAATGAGAATTCCCCCACTCCTCTTCGAAATGTGTTGTGGGATGTTTTGTATTTTTCTAATAGGATAAATGGGGCCTTAAGTTGATCTATCATCCAGACAAGTGCACTGCCTCTGGCAATTCAGCATTCACTCGGATTGCACAAAATATCAGGCTTGTACTGAAATCTCTGGAGTGGGGCTTGAAGCTATGACCTTAAGATTCAGATGTAAAGATGCTACCCACTAATCTAACACAACTGTAAAAATATAAGAAATAGTAGCTGAAAATCACACCGCCTGCTCCACCATTGAATGTTCTCATTTCACTATTATGTCCTTTTATTAAATCCTGTGATTGTCTGAGAGGCAAAAGAAACTGGTGTATCTCAGCCTTAAATATATTCAATGATTGCACATCACAATCTGTGGGATAGAGAACTTTACTCACAACTTTAAGTGAAAAAATTCCTCCTTGTCACAGTCCTAAATTTCCCAATCAGTGCCTCCCTTGTCAAGCCAATTCATAATCTTTCAATGGGATCATCTCTCATTTTTTGAAATGGTAGAGAATATAAACCCAATTTGCTTGGCCTTTCATCTAATTGAACAATCTTTTCATTGTTGGGACCAAAGCAGTGAATTTTTGTTGTACTGTCTCAAATGCAAGTGCATTTTTCTTGAATATGGAGTACACGCAAGTCTTTCCAAATATGGACATTTGCAATTTTCAAACAAAAATCTGCTTTTTTGTTCTTATGAACAAAGTGAGTGACTTCACCCTTGCCCACATTTTACTCCATCTGCCACCTTATTTCTCATCCATTTAACTGGCCCAAATGTATTGCAGCATCTGTATCCTCCTCACAGCTTCACCTAGCTTTGTACTGTCAGCAAACGTAGATGCATTATTCAGTTCTTAATATCGATAATGAATAGCAGAAGTCCTGCATTGATTCATGTGGCACTCCACTAATGACAGCCTACCAACCTGACTCTCTGCATCTTGTCTGTTAACCAATCTTCTATCCATGCTAAAATAATCGTCAAATCCGTAAGCCCTCACGTTGTGTATTAACGTTTTGTATGTAACCTGACTGCCTTTTGGAAATCCAATTACATTGTATCTACTGGTTCCCTCTCATCTTTCCGACTAGTTGCATCCTCAGAAATGTTTCTATAAGTGTGTCAAACATGTTTTCCCTTTTATAAAACTAAGTTGACTTGCTCAGTGTTATAATATACTTTTCTAAGTGAGTTGGTAAGACTTTCTTAAAGATAAATTCTACAAAAATAGATGCACAACTTTCCCTGATGTCAGGTTAACAAGCCTGCAGTTTCCTACTTTTCCTCTTAATCCTTTCTTGAAAAATGGTATTGCATTTGCTAACTTGCAATCTGCTGAGGCATTTCAGAATATAGGGAATTCTGGAAAATAATAATTAGCTCATCCACTATATTTCCTTTAGAACCATAGGCCATCTAGTCCTGGGGTATGCTACATTCTAGTTCCTCAACTTTCTCCAGTGCTTTTTATCCACAAATATTGATTACCTTACTTTCTTTGCACCTTTTGGAATTGGGTTACCCTCAATCTCTGGTAAGTAACTTGTGTCTTCACTACGAAAATATTTGTACAATGCTTCTGCCATTTATTCATGATAATTTACATTGTCTCTCTTAAGGGGCTAAGTTTACTGTAGCTGCTCTTCCTTTTCTATAAAATCATAAAAGCTCTTGTAGTTTGCTTTAATATTCTTGTCCCGTTTACTTTTCAATTTTTTTTCCTTTTTATTAACTTTTTGCTGGCCCTTTGCTTGTTTCTAAAACTGTCTTAATCCTCAGACTTGCTACTATTCATTGTGACATTATAAGTCTCTTAATCCAATTCCATTTAACCTTCTTAGGAAGTCATAGGTAGATATTTCTCATCTGGGATTTTTTTTCCAATGAAATACATATGTTTCTTTAAATATTTTCAACTATTTATTTACTACCTTATTTTTAAGTCTACTTTTCTAATTATCTATAGCCAAGTTTCCTCTCAAGACTATGCGAATGGTTATGCTTAGGTTTAAGATTTAATTTGTGTTTAGAATATATCAGTCACAAACAATGTAGATGCAATTTTATTATGATCACTATTCCTCAGTGAATCTTTTACAATGGCCAGAATTTTACCCAAGTACACACACACACTTCTGACCCCTTCTACAACTCCATTCCTTTCTACTCTTCCCTTGCGCCCCCCCTGCCCCCAACACTAGACTCACTCGAAAATGGCTCCTGCACTTGGAGGGATGTGGACAATCTGCTCATTCATGTTGCAGTCCCTGTTCCCATCCACATAAGCTGCAAGGACATCAAATCCTGTTGGATAGTAGTAAGGTTTGAAGATACTCAATTGTCTGGTCCCCAGCCTCCCTCATTCAGGCACCTTGTCACAGACTAAATCAGAAGTAGCTTGCTGAAGAGTTATAACCGTCTCCTGGAATGTCTAGGTAGCAAGCTCTCTCCCTATGTCTGCAGCTGAGACTGCAACCGATCAAGCCAAAGCTAAAACAAAAACATGAAATGCTGGAAAAACTCAGCAGGTCTGACAGCATTTGTGGAAAAAGAATAGCGCCAACTGCTGGAATTTTACCACCTCGCCCACCCAAGGCTCGTAAAATCTGCCCAAGGCCAATGAAGAATGCTGTTCTGCACCCTCGCCTCCTCTAATTCTGGGGTGAGTATGCCAGTAAAATTTCAGCAAAAGTTTCGAGTCTGGATGATCCTTTGTCAGACCTGAAGTGAAGGGAAATTGGACAAAATTTATGTGATGAAGATGGGTGAGAGGTACTATAATTGGGCAAAGGGAATAGAAATGGTGTTGATAAAGGCTGAGAAAGCTGTTAAAAGTGTCCATGAAGTGATCAGAACATGTGAATGACAGAACAAAGCTACAGATGAAGTACCTGAGGAATGGCCTTGGAGGGATGGGGGGGTGGTATTGGAGACGGGATAGAGAGTGAGATTTCAGAAATGGAAAATACAGATAAGAATAAAATGTGTTAAAAATGGATGAATGAAAAGAAATAAAGTAAGTGGTAGTGTGGATTTTTGTTTGTGCTTGGAGTATATCGATTTCAAACGATGTAGATTCAATTTTATTGATCACTATTTCCCGATGCATCTTTATGATAGCCAGAATTTTACCCACATTCATGTAAAATTATGGCTCCTTCAGCAAGGTACTTCTGAGTTGTTGAATTCAGGGAGTTCATGCTCCGAGTTCAATGACTTCCCATTATCAATTGTCCATTCATTAGTCCTTAAATCCTCTGCTTCAGTAGCAAGGATGCAGAATTATTCTTCATTTACGGTTCAGTTTATCCATTTAGCTGAATTTGCTACTTACTCTGACTGTTCCCCTTATCCACCAGTCCAAACTTGTTCACACTCTCTCTGAAGCTTCAACCATGAACCTATCTTTTCTCCAGCTCTCTAGTTTATTTCCCATCTTCCTTCACACACTTTCTGAACTCACCTCCTCCGTGTGGTTCACTTTTTTGCTTCTTTGAACCCAACCCATCAAACTGTTGATGATCCAGCTACTTTTCTTGGCCCCAATTGAGATTGACATTCTCAAACTGACACAGAATGTTTGCAGCCTGTGTCCAAATCACAGTTAACTTTGTCACCTTGAAATTCAAGCATTCTAATGCTATCATAGCCGGTTTTACATTCTAAAATCTCTATGGAGTCAAATTCTCTTTTGGGAGAGTTTAAATCAGCTGGACCTTCTTTTAAACAGGACCAAGTTTCACTAATCTATTACCCCTATCCTCATTGATCTACATTGGCTTTCGGTCTCACAAATGGGTCAAATTTAAATCCTCCCTCTGTTTCACATCTGTAAATTCCATCACACCTGTAAACCACCTTGTCAAATTCCAAGTGACACAAGCATCATATGTAGCTCTTCACCCCATCACTGACTTGTGACCCATACTCTGAAATTTGTTCCTTCAACTCCTCACTCTCTAACCCTGTCTACAGTGTCAAAACCCTCCCTGGAGTCCATTTCTGAAGGAATCTTTTAGTTACTCCTTTGGCTCGGTATCTTTCTTTTACTTTGCACCACTGTTAAATGAGTGTATCATTGATAATTGCTACAAAAAGTATAGCTAGATATGAGGCCAAATAAAAAGCAGGGCTTAGGAAAAGTATTTTTAATGTAGAGAGTTATCAGAGCATGGATTGACCTAATGGAAACAACTGTGCAAACCAGATTTGCAATTGCTTTTCTAAGGGAAGTGGGTAAATGTTTTGAAAAGATGATAATGGGAAGAAGAATTACATTTTACCACCTCAGAGTCATTTTAAAATCTCTGATGAGCTTTTCAAATATAGTCACTATTAGAATGTTGGAAAAAATGGTTGTTAATTTCAATACAGCAAACGCCCATGAAAAGCCATGTGACAAATGATCGAAGAATCTGTCATTTTAAATTTTGCTGGGAGGGGAGAGGGATGGTGAGGGGGCAGGGAGAGGAGGAGAGAGGGAGGGGAAGGGGACGGGGAAGTGGGACAGGGTCCTGGGGGATGGAGGAGTGGAAGTGGGGCGAAAGGAAGTGGAGGGGGAAACGAGGGAGAGGAGGAAGGGGAAAATGGAAGGTAAGGATGGCGGGGGAGGGGAAGGAGGGAACGGGGAAGGGAAGGAGAGAGGAGGGGGAAGGGCTATTGAAGGAGAGAGGAGGGAGAGAGGAAATGGGAAGAGTGGGAAGGAAAGGGGAAGGAGAGGAGGTCAAAGGGGAAGGATGAGGAAGGGAAGGGGAGGGGTGGAAAGGGAGGCGGGGGGAGGGATATAGGAGTGGGAGGGAGGGGAAGGGAACGGGGGACGGGAAGGACTGAGAGGAAGGGGAAGGAGCAGGGGGACCTGAAGGAGAGGGTGGGAAGGAGAGATATGAGGAGACAGGGGATATGGAGAGGTGCTTCGGGATCTTTTATTTCGTCTGTGGAAGCAGTTAGGACCTCTCTTCTTAACATCTTGTCTATTGGGACATCCGATTCTTCAAAATTACTTCCATACTGCAGCCGAGTATTGATCAAAGATTAAAAGGGAAAGGCCTGGGAATTAGGCTAAGTGGATTGTTCTTTCAGATAGCTGGTGTACTGGGTCAAAAACAACTCATTCTGTGCCGCAAGCATTTATTAAGTACGATTCTTTGAATTTCCATTCCATGTCCCTTTTTGCTATCTCAATTGATACGCATTCAGTAGGTAATTTATTTGATTCCTAATCATAATTGTCAAGTTATAACTAGATTTCTTTTTCATTTTTCTTCAGGATGTCAAGCTACTCCTGGAAAGGTGTGTGTTTCAGTTTCTTTCTGAGTGTTTCCCCCAGACCCCGCTGGATATATCTGTACTCCTGAGTCACACAGACCATGATGCCCCTGGATTCAACTACAAATCTGTGCTGTGTTAGTCAGTTTCATTTTGGGTTATGGCTCAGTGCCAAAGTTGACCCAAGCACCTTGGGTATGGGAGAGGATTAACCAGTCTGTTCACTATCCAGTGGCCCTGGATGAGAAACACTTTTGGTGTCAATTGTGGCTCAGCTAGTACTCTGACTTCTCTTTCAGAACATCACAGGTTCATATCTGTCCCTGGGGCCTAGGGTACAAAATCCAAACTGGCACTCCAGTACAGTACTGAGGGAGCAAGGCACTTTTTCAGATGCTAAAGTGAGGCATTGTCTGTCCTCTCAGGTCAAAGATCCCATGGCAATTCTCTGAGGAAGAGCAGATAATTTCAGTATGTATCCCTGAACTGACACTAAGAACAGATTTAAAGCAAAATATTGTGAATGCTGAGAATCCAAAAACTAAAAGTGCTAGAAATACTCAATGGAAAAGCAACATCTGTGGAATGAGAAACAGAGTCAACATTTTGAGTTGAATGTAATTCATCCAAAAAGTCATGTTGGACTCTAGCCATTAACTGTTTCTTTATCCATAGATGCTGACAGACTTGCTGAATTTTTTCCAGCAATTTCAGTTTTTATTGCTTAAAACAGATTGTCTGGCCATCATCATACTACACTTTATTGTCCCAAATAAGTTGCTAGGTCTTCTAATCTGCTGTAGTTAATCTACTTCAAAACAAAACGGGATTTACCCTAGGATTCTCTGGGAGGCAAGAGAGGCGATTGCAGAGCCTCTGGCTCTGATCTTCAGGTCGTCGTTGGTTACAGGTATAGTGCCGGAAAACTGGAGGATAGCGAATGTTGTCCCATTGTTCAAGAAGGGGAATAGAGACTTTCCTGGGAATTTTTTTTTTAAATTTTTTTTAGAGCAACACAGCACGGGAAACAGGCCCTTCGGCCCAACGAGCCCGCGCCTCCGTCACAACTATATAGTAACAATTCCATTATCCTATCCTAATATTAGGTTATTCCTAATGTGGAAGAGTCTCAATGTAGGGACAATTTGTTTCCCAATCAGCCTAAGAGCGAATTTTTGGGATGTGGGAGGAAACCGGAGCACCCGGAGAAAACCCACGCAACCACGGGGAGAACGCGCAAACTCCCGCAGACACCGGCCCAGTTCCAAGTCTCTGCACAGCTACAGCGATAGTCACTGAGCTGTCATGGTGCCCTTCAGATGGTCCAGATAAAGCACTCATTTACGACATGAAGCACCAGGCAACCCACGAATCAACATCCAAGAGCTGTCCTCGCACCACCTGCCGAATGCATGCTCCTTGATGGTCAAGTATGGACCGAATTACCTGTGGAAAAAAAAAGCCATAGTTAAACAGACCTACTATATCCCTCTATCTGCATAACGCTCATGTGGCTGTCCAAGAGACCCTTAAACAGCCCTAGCGTGCCTGCTCCCACCACCTTACTCGGCAGTGCATTCCACACCCCCCACTACCCTTTGTGTGAAAAACTGCCCTCTAATATTCGTCTTATACATAGCCCCCCTCACCCTAAGGCCGTGACCCCTCGTCCCATCCATTTCTGAAGGTGGAAAAAGTTTACCACCATTTACTCTATCTATACCCCTTATAATCTTATACACCTCTATTAGATCCCCTCTAAGACGACGTCTTTCAAGGGAAAACAACCCCAGTCTATTTAATCGTTCCTCATAAGACAGTCCTTCCATACCAGGCAGCATCCTGGTAAACCTCCTCTGCACTCTCTCCAAGGACTCCACATCCTTCCGATAGTACGGCGACCAGAACTGGACGCAGTATTCCAAGTGAGGCCTAACCAACGTTCTATACAACTGCAACATCAAACTCCTACTCTTGTATTCTATACCCTTTTCTATGAAAGCTAACATACTATACGCCTTCTTTATCACCTTCTCCACCTGTGAAGACACCTTCAGAGACTTGTGAACCTGCACCCCCAAGTCTCTCTGCGTCTCTATACTCCGAATAGTTTTACCTTTTATCCTATAACTCTCTTCTACATTTTTCCGGCCAAAATGCATCACCTCGCATTTATCCGGATTAAATTCCATTTGCCATCTATCTGCCCAGTCTACCAACCTATCTATGTCCTGTTGTATTGCCTGGCACTGCTCCTCTGTACCCGCCAATCCAAGCATCTTAGTGTCATCAGCAAATTTGCTGATCTCACCACCTACCCCAACTTCCAAGTCGTTTATGTAGACCACAAATAGAAGAGGACCTAGTACTGAGCCTTGTGGCACTCCACTAGTGACAGGCTTCCAGTCGGAAAAAGAGCCTTCCACTACTACCCTCTGTCTCCTCCTCCCGAGCCAGTTCTCGACCCATCTACATACCCGGCCCTGTATCCCATGCGCCTTCACCTTCTCTATCAGTCTACCATGAGGAACCTTGTCAAACGCCTTACTGAAATCCATGTAGATGACATCAACAGCATGTCCTTCATCAACTGTTTTTGTCACTTCTTCAAAAAATTCCACTAGATTTGTAAGACAAGACTTCCCATTGCGTATCCCTGATCAGATCACAGCGCTCCAGATGCTCATACATCCTGTCCCTGAGGATCCTCTCCATTAGCTTACCTATAACTGAAGTCAAGCTCACCGGCCTATAGTTCCCTGGGTTATCCCTCTGACCTTTTTTAAACAACGGTACTACATTTGCTATCCTCCAGTCCTCTGGGACCTCACCTGTGTCCAAGGAAGAGACAAAGATTTGCGTCAGAGGCCCAGCTAGGTCTTCCCTCAACTCCCTTAGCAGCCTGGCGTAAATGCCATCAGGCCCGGAGCTTTATATGTCTTTAAGCTGCCTAACAGCCCCAACACCTCTTTCCTCGTAATCTTTATTTCCCTCAACCGATCCTCAACTTTGTCAACATCAGCAACAGACATCTGGCCAGTCTCCTGCGTGAATACCGACGCAAAGTATTCATTCAGGATCTCCCCCATTCCCTCAGGCTCTAAGCATAGATCCCCTCCTCTGTCCCTGAGAGGTCCAATCTTGCCTCTAACCATCCTTTTGCTCCTTACATAGGAGTAAAATGCCTTAGTATTTTCTTTAATCCTACCTGCCAGAGCCAATTCGTGGCCCCTTTTTGCCTTTCTGACACCCCTTTTAAGATCCCGTTTACACTCTCTATAAGACTTTATAGACCGGTGAGTCTTACTTCTGTTGTGGGCAAAGTATTGGAAAGAATTATTAGGGATAGGATTTATAGTTATTTAGAGAGAAATGAATTGGGGATAGTCAGCGTGGTTTTGTGAAGAGTAGGTTGTGCCTTACTAACCTTTATTGAGTTTTTTGAAAAAGTGACCAAAGAGGTGGATGGGGGTAAGGCAGTTGACGTGGTATATATGGACTTTAGTAAGGCGTTCGATAAAGTTCCCCATGGAAGGCTTCTGCGGATAATGCAGATGTATGGGATTGAGGGTGATTTAGCTAATTGGATCAGGAATTGGCTAGCTGATAGAAGACAGAGGGTGGTGATTGATGGAAGTTATTCATCATGGAATTCGGTTACAAGCGGTGTACCTCAGGATCTGTTTTGGAGCCCCTGCTGTTTGTAATTTTTAAAAAATGATCTGGATGAGGGTATAGAAGGATGGATTAGTAAATTTGCGGATGACACCAAAGTCGGAGGAGTGGTAGATAGTGAAGAGGGGTGTTATAGTTTGCAGAGAGACTTGGACAAGTTGCAGAGCTGGGCCGAGAGGTGGCAAATGGAGTTCAATGCGGAAAAGTGTGAGGTAATTCACTTTGGCAGGAATAACAAATGTGTAGAGTATAGGGCTAATGGTAGAACTCTTAATAGTGTTGATGAACAGAGGGATCTTGGTGTATATGTGCATAGATCCCTGAAAGTTGGCAATCAAGTCGATAAGGTTGTTAAGAAGGCATACGGAGTCTTAGCTTTTATTGGTAAGGGGATTGAATTTCGGAGCCGCAACGTCATGTTGCAACTGTACAAAACTCTAGTGCGGCCGCACTTGGAGTATTGTGTGCAGTTCTGGTCCCCACATTATAAGAAAGATGTGGAGGCATTGGAGAGGGTACAGAGGAGGTTTACCAGGATGTTGCCTGGTATGGAGGGCAGGTCTTATGAAGAGAGGCTGAGGGATTTGAGGTTGTTTTCGTTAGAAAGAAGGCGGCTAAGAGGAGACCTTATTGAAACATATAAGATGATTAGAGGTTTAGATAGGGTGGACAGTGATAGCCTTTTTCCTAGGATGGAGAAAGCTAGCACGAGGGGACATAGCTTTAAATTAAGGGGTGGTAGTTATAGGACGGATGTCAGAGGTAGGTTCTTTACCCAGAGGGTGGTAAGGGTATGGAATGCCCTGCCTGCTGCAGTTGTAGATGCGCCAAGTTTGGGGGCGTTTAAGAGGTCAGTGGATAGGTTTATGGATGAAAAGGGAATGGTTTAGATTAGAGGGTCATTGCTTTTTCTTAATTGGTCGGCGCAACATCGAGGGCCGAAGGGCCTGTTCTGCGCTGTTATGTTCTATGTTCTAACACCTACTTAATTGGCTGCGGAGCATCTTTGAATGTGTCCTGCGACCATGAAAGGTTCCTTTAAATGGGAACAGCGGCTTGATCTAATGTTTTTTGCCAAATACTTTTCTAAGATTTCATTGTCTCAAGCTAACTTGGAAAGAGTGGCCACTTGGACATGATGCTAGATGGCTATCTGTCTCTAGGGAGTTGTATCTCAGTAACAGACTCTAGCTTCTGGAAGGCAGAGATTGGGAGGGGAAAGGCAGGGAGGTGGGGGGTTAATAAGCTCTAAGTTGTAACCCTTCCTTTGTGATGTTACTCCATTCTAGGTGTAAGCAGGAGCATGTTAAACCTGTGGACTTGCTCACTGTGCTGCGTGCTGACTCCATCATTACGCCTTTCCGTTATGTTGAAATCTGGAAAGAGCTTAAAGCATTTGTACCAGGTATGTGATCCCTCCTCTGAGTGCAGAAGGCTAAGTTCTAACTGAATCTGTTACACAGTGGTTATAGCAGCCAGTGGCTCAATCAAGGGCAATGTTACCTCTGAATCAGAGGGTTAAAGGTTCAAGTCCCACTCCTGATTTTTCAGTGTAAAGTCTGGTATGACACTGCTGTGCATTATTGAGGGAGTGCTGCATTATTAGTTGTGATATCTTATGGTTGAGGTGACACAATCAAAGCTCCTGCTTTTCTGGGTAGAGACTCCCATGGCATTACTTGGTAGAGGAGTCCTTCCCCCATGTGCTATCCAATATTAAATCCTTGATTAATATCACTGAGAAATAGAATATCTGTAATTATTATATTGTCTTTGATTTAGTGTGTTAAACAAAATTGGGTGATGAGCATCCTGTATGCACTGAGTAAGTGAGCTCTGTAGCATTGAAAGGAGTGATTCTAATAACAGGGAATGTTCCATGAATGCTCATCCAACATTCACTCAAGTACCAGATAATGACACTGAAAGTATTTGAGATGTTCGTGAAACTGTCAAAATAAATAAACGTGCTAGCTCCACTCGAAAAATCCTTAATCCTCTTACAGGCTTATAAAGTAGTCAGTCAAATACACAGCCATTCAAACTATACTTAAACAAAACCTTAATCATATTAATCATATTAAAGTAACAAAAACAGTAAAATAACTTAAAAAAATACAATCCAATTAACTGGCCATGAAATTGACCATCAAACAAAGCTAGAGTCCCATGACAATTTTATTAACAATATATCCTGAACCCAATCATGGTTTTGGAACTCAGCCAAACATTCATAATGAGATTCTATTGCACTGTTGTGTCAGCAGAACTTCCAGAGCTGATGCATTATAGTATTTTATTTAGCCTTAACAGATGGCTGAGCTACCAATCAGAAAATTCAGCCACCTGTTCAGAAATCATGAAGGCTCGACTGAAGTTTGAACTGTCAGTCAATGTAAAGATGTAACCATGTGATCTAGTTCACACAAAGAAACCTGAATTTTGATACTATTTCATTCAGAAATAGTATCTTTATCTGCTATGTAAAGCACTCAAATGCATCTAAACACTTTCACAATACCAGTCAATTTAAAGGTCAAATAAGATCATAAGACATCGGAGCAGAATTAGGTCACTCAGTTCGTCAAATCTGCGCCATCATTCGTATCTGATATTTTTCTATCCCCATTTTCCTGCCTTTTCCCCATAACCCTTGATCCCCCTATTAATCAATAACCTATCTATCTCTGTCTTAAAAACATTCAATGACCTCGTCTCCACAGCCCTCTGTGGCAAAGAGTTCCACAAATTCACCACTCTGGCTGAAGAAATTCCTCCTCTTGCACCTTTTAAGAGCAGAGCATTAACATTAACCATTAAAAACACAATTTACCATCTAATTGTAATGTAAAGTTGGCAAAACCTTTTAAATATGCCTGTCAAAAGGTTCCTGACTAAAGAACAGGCCTGCCCAATGGCTTACAAGCACTCTGAACTGACAATGTTCACACTGTTTCAGAAACTCACCCATCTCTTGGAAAAACCCAAATTTAAAGACATTTCGAATTGAGATAGGCAGCAATCTAGAAGTAGCAGCATTGTTTTGCTTGTGAATGAATCATTACCTGCCATGTTTCCCAAACCAGTTAAAAATGTGGCTGGAGGAAATCAGGCTAGAATTTTGGATTTTAGGCCCTGCCTTGGCCTTCATCATGCCTCCCGCAATTGACGATGTGCATCCAAACGTTACGTCCGCTTGCGTTAGCTGTGTATGAACGGACAGTCGTTGTCTCTGTTAACTAAAGATTTGTGTCTTCCAGCCAGGGAATTTCTGCAATTGGATCCCAAGACAGCACATCCACGACTCATTTTGTCCGAAGACCTCACCAGTGTGATTGACGGCGAAAAGCGTCGGGATTGCTTGCTCATATCCCATCGCTTCAACCACTGGCTCTGTGTTCTGGCCAGCAGTGGCTTCTTGTCAGGCCAACACTACTGGGACATCGAGCTGGGCAACAACACTGCTTGTGTCATTGGGGTGGCCAGTGTTTCGGCCGACCGGCTGATAACCAAGGAGCTGACCCCACAGGAGGGATACTGGGTGATAGAAATGGTCAATGGGAGCCTGGTGAACCTCAATGGGCCTGGCGCCAAGTACCTCCCTCTCCGCCGCAAGCCCCGCACCATCCGTGTCTACCTGAATTACGAGGAGGGACAACTATCCTTCTACGATGCCCACGACCTCTATCCTATCTACACCATACGTGATAAGTTCACAGAGAAGCTGTATCCCCTTTTCAACCCTCACAACAAGAAGGAAGGAAATTCAGAGCCTCTTTATCTATGTAATTCAGTAGGCTGTTCGGATTAATTTGCCCCAGGGAGTATGTGAAAGCCGGGTCGGGTTAGAAATTGTGATGCTCCTTCTTAAAAGGGAAGTCTGTTCAATTATAATTCTGCACCGTGGCAAATAAATTAATCTCTATTGTTGATTGTTAGGTGTTGAGTATTAAAGCTGCTGGTTAGAATGAATTGGATTCTGATGCACCGGCTGGGAATTATAACTGGTACCCATGAGGAGCTCCCATTAGTCAAAGTTACATTGTCCATCTGTTATCATCCCATCATTGACGTTAATAGTTATAGTACTGCAGGCTGCGCCAGGAGAAGGAAGTCCTGAATTTCTCCATTTGCACTGAAGCAAAGCAAGGTGGGAAATTCCAGCCAGAAGGGTTTCGTAGACTTGGTTCCTTTTGGCTGGGGGGCTTAGGGATTGATTACACAAGATCTGGATTCCTCCATGAATATGGAGTTCAGAGTTGGTGCTTTTCTTTTGGAGTGTGAGGTGCTTTGTGAGATTGTAGGGATGGTGAGGTTGATGGATTACTTTGCAGAGACCAGGTTCACAAGTTACTGACATAGTAGTGAGAGTGAGGGACAGCAGGGGGAATCCTTGCAAGTGAGCACTGAATCCTCATCCAGAGGAAGCTGCATGAAACAATAAATTGCCCACAAGGTTTTGGAGCGAGTGGGACCTCAGAGCAGGTTCCTCCCTCTCCTTCACACTACCGTCTTTCCAGTGCCCATCCATCAACTGTCAAGCACCATCTGATCTGGAGCATGAAAGCAATGCGACGTTAACATCAAATGGGGTTTGCAGGTATGCCACTTGATGAGACATCAGGCAGCAATGGCAGGAGCTCTGAGGTCTCTTCAAGACAATCTTCTGAAATATTCATCTAAACAATGGCCAAATCGGGACTCCAGTTTTGAACTTATGGCTGAAAGATTCTTGTACAATTAGATCTGCTACAACAGCAAGAAACAATGACAAAGAGTCCAATTTATGTTTTAACCAGTTTGCAATGGTATTTCTTCTGTCCACTCCTGCAGAAAGCATCTTTTTTGACAAAGGCAGCCCTCAGTGAAACTATACATTCGACTGTGAGGAGGGATTTACTAGGTGGTGCAGTACCTTAGCCTTTCACCTCTAGGATTTATATTTTAATCAGTAAGGTATTTGGAAGGTAAAGGACTTTCTGCCCTTATCCCAAATGTCTGTATCTAACAGATTGGTCCAACTATGTGTTGCTCATTGACCTACATTGTTAAATGGTGGTTTGCATGCTCTGGAGAACAGGCAGGAATATGAGGGATATTTGCATTAAACTGCTGTTCTGAGGATTGAGGTAAGGCATTGGCAAAGCAAAGTCATTGAGAGTTTTACGCTGTACATCATTGCGTTGCACATTACGACAACTGAATTCCCAATATGGGCAGAGTTCAATGCTGTCACTGTAACATCTTGTATCTGAAAACAGATGGAGGGTGGAGGGGGTGCAAAATGGTGCTCTGTGAATATATAATGCATTACTGGAAGGCTTTGTTACTGCTCACTAATGATGTTAGAGTCTAACAGTCTGAAACTCAAGAAACTAATGCAATGGTTAATTAATGCTGGTTGGTTTCAAACACATGAGGGTTTGGGTGTGGGTGTGTATCAGTTCTAAGTAAGAAATTTGAAGTTATATTTGGTCAGTGCTGCAAATTTAATCAAACATTACTTTTGAAAATGAATGAATACCTACATTTGTCTCAAGTTTACTGCTTGAGTGCTAATACCTCATAGAACTAGCGCTTAAACAGATGAAATAGTAATTCTGTTGCACAAGTTAACAACAGAAGGTAAAAAAATACTGATGTTTGTTCTAACTAATGAATGGTTGAGTAAAATGCCAATTGCAATATTTTTAGAGGAAAAGGCTTTGATTTTTTGAGTTTCTTTTTCCAATTCAAGGTATCCTAAAACACTTTACATTCAGTGAAGTATTTCTGAAGTGCAGCCTAAACCAGCATTCTGACAGAGCATTTTTCTTCCTAATACCCTCAATTAACCCTGTTACATTTGAGTTCCTTGTAGGAATGTTATTCTCTTTTCTCCCCACACCCAAAGTTATTTCTGTCACCTTTCTGAACTAAGGTTATTTATATATCGAGATCATAGGAGATGCCTCAGTAAACTGCAGGATGATTTTCCCACTTAATTATATCCCTATGTACCTCTAAAGAGTAATTTCTTCTTGGGGCATTACATTGACAACCTGGTTACCCTAGAAGTTCACAAGTAGGCATGATGCCAAGTTGCACAGTGTCATTCTGTACCACAAGCCACATCACAGTGTAGGGTTTTTGGACAGATGATCCTGTTATGTGGTATAATTGAGATGCTGTGGACTTGAATCTCAAGTGGAAGAAGTCCGAAGACTGTTCAATATTTGCATCCAGTTTTCTTAAAGTGGCTGCACTGGAGGTGAAAAGTAATTAATGGGAAGACTTGGGCCATGAATTTCTCCATTAAGGTTGAAAGCCACTCAACTGGCTGAACTTGCCTTCTTCTGAGAACTATAAAAAATGGTTACTTCAAACTTTGAAAAGCAGTTTTCATGTCTTTTCTCAATATTCTGAAACTACAGGTTGTTGCTGAAAAAGAAACAAACTATCAAAGCTTTTTTGTCTTGCACTTGCGTGGACGTTTAAAAGAATACCAAATGTCAAAAGGAACAACAATTTCTACTACATGAGAATGTTGGCAAGCGACCTCAGGGAACAGTCAACTGCCAAACTTTTGTAAATTTAAACCAGACGTGTCAAGAAATTTTGTATTGTCATTGGTTCTGATGAGTGCAAGTGAAAAGTTTTAACAGCTTGTCTCTTTTTTCAGCAATATTCAAGTTCTGATTGTAGCAATGGATGCAACAATGTTTCTTAGGGTGTAAGAATGACATGGCCAAACACTCGACTGAGCACAGACATAGTGCAGATGTCCCTTTGAAGTGACTTTAAATTGATTGTGGAGGGAAAGTAGTGGTGTTATGCAAGTATACTGAGAAGAGGAATATTTTATTTGATGATGCACTTGTGAAATGTTTTGGGATATTTTATTTCCTTAAAAGTCTTCTATGAATGCAAAAACCTGTTTAGTAGCCACTCCAGATTGACATTGGGTGTCAAGGCAGCTTGTTAAAGATTTTGTTGTGAAGAAGTTAAAACATTTCATGTGCAGTCCAATGCCATATTATAATAAATGCATCCTAACTGTTTGCTCATTGTGATTTTGAAACATTTTGTTAAAATGTTAAATTAAGTTTTTTAGTTGACCGTATGCTGTAGGACTGAAGTAGGTCATTTTGCCCATCAAGTCTCCTTTGCTATTCAGTGAGGTTTTGACTACTGTGATAGATAATCCTCAGCTCCATTCTCTTGTCGTAATAAGAACATGAGAAATAGGAGCAGGAGTAGGCTATACAGCCCCTCGAGCCTGCCCTGCCATTCAATAAGATCATGGCTGATCTGTAGTGGTTGAGTACCACTTTCCCGCTTTCTCCCGATAACCCTTAATTCCCTTGTCAATTAAAAACCTATCTACTCTTGACTTGAACATATTCAGTGAAGGGCGGTCATGTTTTATTTTGTGGTGCCTTTTTTATTTGCTCGCTCCCCCTAACCTTTGAACCTGGCTATGCCAAAGGATATTATTAAACTAGAAAGAGTGCAGAAAAGATTTACCAGGATGCTACTGGGACTTGATGGATTGAGTTATAAGGAGAAGCTGAGTAGACTGGGACTTTTTTCTGTGAAGCATCGGAGTCTGAGGGGTGACCTTATAGAGGTCTATAAAATAATGAGGGCACAGATCAGCTAGATAGTTGATATCTTTTCCCAAAGGTAGAGGAGTTTAAAACTAGAGGGCATAGGTTTAAGGTGAGAGGGGAGAAATACAAAAGTGTACAGAGAGGCAATTTTTTTTCACATAGAGGGTGGTGAGTATCTGGAATAAGCTGCCAGACATAGTAGTAGAGGTGGGTACAATTTTGTCTTTTAAAAAGCATTTAGATGGCTATATAGATGCAATGGGTATGGAGGATATGGGCCAAATGCAGGCAATTGGGATTAGCTTAGGAGTTTTAAAAAGAAAAAAGGCGGTATGGACAAGTTGAGTCAAAGGGCCTGTTTGCATGCTGTAAACCTCTATAACTGTGACTAAAGAGCAAGCTCTCTTACATTGTAATCTCTGGATTACTCCCAGTGCCACAAGCTAGTAAGTATAAAAATAGTAGAACAGTACAGATGAGTGTCTGGCTTCAGAGTTGGTGCATAGGGAAGGTTTTAGATTCCTGGACCACTGGAACAGTTTTTGGGGAAGGTAGAATCTGTACAAGTGGGACTATCTACAGCTGAACCAGGGCAGTACTAACATCCTTGCTGGTGGGTTTGCTAGTTTTGTTAGGAAGAGTTTAGTTTGGTAGAGGGAGGGGTCCTAGACTATTAGCAGAGTAGGGATACAGTAAAACATAGAAAAACAATCAGGTCAGAAAGAATACAATGGTAGAAAGCTTCAAGAGAGTAAGGAAAGTCTCTAATGCCAGGAGCATTAGAGGTGAAACTGATGAGTTAAGGGCAAGGATTTGCACGTGTAATTACGATATTATAGCCAGCACTGAGAAATGGTTGAGTGAGAAGTAGGATTGGCAGCTCAACATCCTGTGATATAGAATCTTCAGGCAAGATAGAGGAAGGGATAAAAGAGGAGGAGGCATTGCCTTATTAGTTAAGGAGGAAGTTATTGCAGTAAGGAGAGATGATATCCTGGAGGGGGCATCAAATTAAGGCGCAGAGTTTAGGAATAAATAATGGACAGCTACATAGATAGGTGTTCATTAGAGACCCCCAAATAGTCAACAGAAAATTGAAGATCAAATGTGTGTGCAATTCACAGAGGAGTATAAAAATAATAAGAGGATGATTGTATTAGGTGATTTCAACCTTCCCAACATTAATTGGAATAGCCATCATGTTAAGGGCTTAGATGGAATAGAATTCTTAAAATGTGTACAGGAAAGCTTTTTAGGTCAATATGTAGAGGATCCAACAAGGGAAGGAACTGTGCTGGACCTAATTCTGAGAAATAAAGCCATACAGGTGATTTATGTGTTGATGGGGGAGCATTTTGGTGATAGTGACCACAACATGATTCAATTCAAATCTATTATGGACAAAGTTGCAGAAAAAGGTTATGGATTGAGAAAGAGTAGATTTACCAAAATAAGACAGGATCTGGTCAAAATACACTGGAACAAGTTACTTGTAGGGAAATCTATAGAAGAGCATTGAGAGGGGTGGGGGCGTTCAAAGATAAAATGGGAAGGGTACAAGCCCAACATGTTCCCTCTAGGGTAATAGGAAGGTATAAAAACTCAGAGAACTATGGATGACCAGAGACATTCAGGATGCAATGAGAAGGAAAAGAGAAACTTTTAATAAGCATAAGGGGATTAAGTCTAAGGAGGCATTAGTGGAGTATAGAAAGTGCAAGAAGGAGCTTAAGAAATTGATCAGGAGAGCAACCGAAAAATTCAGTCAAATTTGTTAGGCATGATCTCCTTCCAATAAACTCATGCTGACTATCCTTGATCAAACCTTGCCTCTCCAAATGAATAGATTCTCTCCTTCAGAATCTTCTCCAGTAATTTCTCAACAACAGTTGGGAGACTCGCTGGTCTTCAGTTCCCTGGCCTTCTCTACAACCTTTTTTAAACAGTGAGTCCTCTGGCACCTCAGGAGAGGGGAAATGAAAATGCTCTGGCTGGTAGGAAAAATCCTAAGATACTCTATAAGTATATGAATGGGAAAAGGATAACCAGGAAAAAGTAGGGCCCCATTAAAGACCAAGGAGGAAATCTGTGGGTGAAAGCAGAGGACATTAGTAGGATGCTATTTCACATCTGTCTTCATGCATGAGAATGAAGAAGTAGTTGTAGAACTCAGACTCTAGAGTAAATTTTCATATGAGTGACAAGTATTGGTGGGTTTAAAAGGGGACAAATCTCCAGGTCTAGATAAATTGAGTACCAGGCTGTTGTGGGAGGTGAGGGAGCAAATTGCAAGGGCTCTGACCCAAACTTTTAATTCCTTTCTGGCCACTGGGGTGGTCATGATGTGCTACAAAATCTTCTCCAGAGCCTTCAACATGTCATTGATGAAGAGAACATCTCAACTAGGCCATCCCCACACCCCCACTTCTTGCCTTCAAACAACTGCACAACCTCAAACAGACCATTGTCAGCATCAAACTACCCAGCTTTCAGGAGAACAGTGACCACAACACCTCACAACCCTGCCACAGCAACCTCTGCAAGATGTGCCGGATCATCAACACGGATGCCATCATCTCATGTGAGAACACCAACCACTAGATACGGTATATTCTCTTACAACTCCACCAACATTGTCTACCTGATATGCTGCAGGAAAGGATGTCCTGAGGGATGATACATTGGGGAGACCATGCAGACGCTACAACAACAGACGAATGAACATCACTAGACAATCACCAGCAAGACTGTTCCCTTCCTGTTGGCAAACACTTCAGCGGTCATGGGCATTCGGCTTTGATCTTCAGGTAAGCGTTCTCCAAGGCAGCCTTCATGATGTTTGACAGTGCAGAATTGCTGGGCCGAAACTGATAGCTAAGTTCCGCACACATGATGACGGCCTCAACCAGGATCTTGGGTTCATGTCACACTATCTGTAACCCCCATGACTTGCCTGGGCTTACAAAATATCACTAACCTTCTGTCTGGAGACAATAAGAGTCTCTTTAACCTGTGCTTAACCCTCTCTCCACTCACATTGTCTGTACCTTTAAGATTGATTACCTGTAAAGAGTCACATTCCAGCCGTCATTTTGTAAATTGAGTTTGTGTCTTTATATGCCTTGTTTGTGACATGATCCCCATTCACCTGACGAAGGTGCAGCACTCCGAAAGCTTGTGGCTTGTGCTACCAAACAAAACTTTTGGACTTTTAGCTGGTATTGTGACTCTTCTTACATTGGAGAAGTGTCAGAGGACTGGAGAACAGTTAATATCATCTCACTGTTTAAGAAAGATTGTAGAGACAGGCCAGGGAACTGAAGACCAGTGAGTCTCACATCTGTTGTTGAGAAACTACTGGAGAAGATTCTGAAGGAGAGAATCTATCCATTTGGAGAGGCAAGGTTTGATCAAGGATAATCAGCATGGTTTTATCATGCCCAACAAATTTGATTGAATTTTTCGATTCTGTAACCAAACATATAGATGATGTAGTTTACATGGGTTTCAGCACAGCCTTTGACAAAATTTCACATGGGAGACTTATTAAGAAGGCAAATGCTCATGGAATAGAAGATGATCTGATAAGGTGGATGCGTTGTAGGCTTAGTTGTATGAGACAGAGAATGATGACAGACAACTGCTTTAGTGAATAGATGCCAGTGACCGGTAGGGATCTGTGCTGAGACTTACCATTGGTGATCATTTATATAAATGACATAGATGACTATGTGTGGGGGTAAATCAGTAAGTTTTCTGATGATACAAAGATTGGCCGGATAATTAACAATGAGGTTGAGTGTCTTGGGTTTCAAGAAGATGTAATCAACATGGCCAGCTGGGCAAATAAGTGGCAGATGGAATTTAATTCTGAAAAGTGTTAGGTGATACACTTTAAAAGAAGTGACAAGAAAGCATACTATGAAAGGTCTGACACTGGGATGTTTCGAAGAACAAAGGGACCTTGGCGTTTTTGTCCATAGTAGGTTTCTGAAGGTGGAAAGGCAGGTTAAAGGCATATAGTGCACTCGCTTTTATCAATCAGAGTATATATTACAAAAGCAGGGAAATCATGTTGCAGTTGTATAGAACTTTGTTGAGGCCACAGCTGGAGTATTGTGTGCAGTTCTGGTCACCACATTATAGGAAGAATGTGATTGCACTGAAGTAGGTACAGAGGAGATTCACCAGGATGTTGCCTGGGATGGAGAGTTATAAACAGAGGCTGGATAGGCTTGGATTGTCTCCTCTGCAGCGGAGAAGACTGAGAAGTGACCTGATTGAGGTGTTCAAGATTATGAGGAGCATGGACAGAGTAAGATAGGAAGCAGCTGTTCCCCTTAGCTGAAGGATCAGTTACGAGGGGGCACAAATTAAAAGTGAGAAGTGGGAGATTTAGGTCTATTTGAGGAAAAACCTTTTTATCCAGAAGGTGGTGATAATCTGGAAAGTGCTGCCTGGGAGGATGATACAGGCAGGATGTCTCCCATCCTTTAAAAAGTACCTGGATGAGTGCTTGGCAATCATAACATTCAAGGCTATAGGCCATATGCTAGCTAGTGGGATTAGATGGGCAAGTCAGGGCCTTTCGTGTATTTGTGAAGACTCAATGGGCCAAAGGACCTCTTCTGCACTGTGTGATCCTGTAATTTTGATTCTGTGCGACTAAGGTCATAGTTTACCTGACAGTGGTGGACACACACTCATATGTGCTTTTGACATTTAGACAAGCAACAGAAGGCATCGCAAAGCACTGGAGAATTCTCACCATCAGTGCCTTCACAATTATCCCCCAAAAGTGATCATAAAAAAGATGCTGCAACTGAAGCATCCTTTTGGAAGTCTAGATGCCCCACATCGTTGCTCTAATACTCAAAACTAGCTCTGGTGGCAGAACACTCAGTCATATGCCTGGCACCAGATACCCAAAGGAAGTTTTCTCCTTGGAACTCAGTTAAAATGTAATAAATAAAAGGAAGTATGGACCACATTTCCCATGAGCCTGCTCTACCATTCAGTATAATCATGGCTAATCTTAGACTTCAGCTCCATTCTTCCATCTGCTTCTAATATCCCTTCATTTCCTGGAACATCTCAGGTTACTCTATCCCAGCCTTAACCATATTCAACTATAGAGCATTCACAATCATTTAGGATAATGAATTCCAAAGATTTGCAACCCTTTGAATGAATTTAAACTTTGTTATCAAGCTATACCACAGCTAATCTATCCTATCTTTAGTAGCCTGGCTGCTCAGTTTGCCTACCTGCCTCCTTCCAGTGCTGCTATTCATAATGTTCCTAAATCCTTAGACTTGAATGAAAGATCAACTATCACTAAATCTTTGTGTTTCATAAGAACATAAGAAATAGGAGCAGGAGTAGGCCATCTAGTCCTTCGAGCCTGGTCCACCATTCAATAAGATCATGGCTGATCTGAAGTGGATCAGTTCCACTTTCCTACCTGCTTCCCATAACCTTTAATTCCCTGCAGAATGCCAGTTACATAGAAACATAAAAAACAAGAAGCAGGAGTTGGCCCTTCAAACTTTCTTCACTGTTCATTTTGATCATGGCTGATCATCAATTCAATATCCTGATCTTCCTTTCGTCCCATATCCCTTTAGCTCTAAGAGCTATATCTAATTTCTTCTTGAAATCACACAACTGTTTAGCCTCAACTATAAGCGGTGGTAGTGAATTCCACATATTCGTCACTCTCTGGATGAGGAAATTTCTCCTCACCTCAGTTCTAAAAGGTTTACCCTTTATCCTCAAACTATGACCCCTAGGTTCACTGACAAATTATCTGTTCTACCACCCAGTGATTTATATTGATATTCTGGTTTGTCAGAAAGATGGCGTGTAGGTACGGTGAAGAATTAGGAAAGCAATTGGCAATTTGGCCTCCATAGCAAGGGAATTAGAATGTATGTTTAAAGAAGTAGGCGGTATTGTGCCATGGTAGTTAGCACTACTGCCTCACAGTGCCAGGGCCTCGGGTTGATTCCGGCCTTGAATCACTGTCTCTGTAGAGTTTGCACCTTCTCCCTGTGTCTGTGTGGGTTTCCTCCAGGTGCTCTGGTTTCTTTCCACAGTCTAAAGAAAGTTTATTTATTAGTCACAAATAAGGCTTACATGAACACTGCAATGAAATTACTGTGAAATTCCCCTGATGTACAGGTTAGGTGAATTGGCCATGCTAAATTGCCCCTTACTCTGAAAGTGGGGTTTTCTCTTCAGGAGCTATGTATTAAGCTGAACGCATCTATAGAAAGACTCGCAAAAGACAATATGCTTGTTAAAAACTTCTTTATTGACCAACATGTGCTGGGAGAAATGCAGCTGAACATGCCAACTCCTTTCTGAAGTTTATAGTGCAACAACGAAATGATTATACATTTTCGAAAATTCAGTTCTCCCACTTACTCTGTTCCAATTTTAATTTGCTTCAATTTTAATTGGCCAATTGCATCCCACCTTCAGCAGAATTAGCAATTCATTGGTCTACAGGACACAAGTTCCTACCCACTGTTACTAGGCAACCTCATAATCCATAAGGTTCAAAGGCTGCTTTCCCATGTTAAGCCAAAGTTGAAAAGGTGATGTTCCCACTGTTTCAATTCTACTTTACTATTATTAAGAATGGAATACTTCACATTCTTTGTGAATACTTCTATTTATTTCCCAAAGCATAGGAATTTGCACTATCCTTGATTTCCTACTGATAAAATAACTGTATCCTGTGGCTTACTGTTCCCAAAGAATATGCCTGCCTTGTTTAACCCTCTTCCTATTATGCTCCACAGCAGTTTGCATTTTGGCCAAGGTACACAATACACTCAAAAATACTAGTTTAAATCTAAAATACACATTCAACTTTTATAATAGTAATTATTGTGTCCCTATGCAAATAGTATCTTTGTTAAAAAAGTACATTATGATTCCTATTCTAAATTAATTTCCCCTGTTTAGTCATCTCATTCGATTTTAGATCTCAGAGTTACTGAATCCCTCTAGCAGTGTTGTAGGATGTGTAGTTTAGTTGAATTAACCATGGTAAATGTGTGAGGTTACAGGGATAGGGTGAGTGAGTAGGAGGGGTTGGGGGGTGCTGGGTGTGCTCGGTGAAATTTGGTGCAGATTAGTTGGGCTGAATGGCCTGCAATCCCACCCCATAACACTAGAAAAAAAATTGCTTTCAAATCCTCTCTTTCTTGGTTTTAAAATTTTCATGACCTAGATATTCATTTTGAATGGTTGTGTCAAAGAGGAGGCATTGGATTCAGAGCAGTTCTTCACAGTGTCTGTATCGGAACAGGATATTAATCAGTGGAGTTGTGTTGCATGGGTAGTTGAACCAATATCCATTGCTATACATCACATCCAAACAAACCTCTATCCATGAGGGGATTTGACTCCATGTCTAACTTTCAGCACTCGAGGCTTTTGCCACTCCTCCAAACTCTCACTTTCTCTGATTCTAGATTTGAGATTCAATCTCCTCATCCCTGTAGGCCTCCAACCCCTGTTTCATTATTGGCGGAAGTACCTTCAGCTTTGAAATTTCCAAATTCTTCATTTCCTTTAACACGTTCATTCAAACTTCCCTTACACTTTTGTCGCTTCCTCCTGTATTACTCTCCTCAGATCTCAAACATTCTGTCAAAAGGATTCATTCATAGCAAATTTAGTCTCTTTATTTAAAAACTTTTTTTTAAATTAAAAAGCATTGATTTGTTGCAAACTTTGTTTCCTTATTGAAGACTTTTTTTAAAACTGGAAACAATTACATCATACAAAGAAGTATGTTACAACACAGAGATGATTTTTCCCTCTGCTCGATTTTGGAACCATTCAAAGGGATATACCTCACCTTGTAATCTTGTACAAGTGTACGTGAAATAATAGAAAGTTACTAGTTTTGGTAAATTAGAGCAGTATCTGACACTGTCTATCATGAACAATTAACAGTTCTTTATTTTTTAAACTGGTGACAACCTTGTTGAAACAATTAACAAACAGAATAAAATCCCAACAGGATGCTGTTCAAATGTTACTAGACTTAAGGAATATTGAAATTATTTGGTCTGCATGGTGACATAGTGGTTGACACTGCTGCCTCACTGCAGGTTCTCCCCATATCTGCATGGGTTTCCACTGGGTGCACCAGCTTCCTCCAACAGTCCAAAGATGTGCGGGTTAGATGGATTGGCTGTGCTAAATTGTTCCTTAGTGTCAATGATACAAGCTAGCATAAATGCATGGGTTTATGGGGATAGGGCCTGGGTGGGATTGTGGTTGATGCAGATTCAATAAGCTGAATCACCTTCTTCTACACTGTAGGATTCCATGATTCTAAATCATTACAGAATTCAGTCACTCTCAACTAAAACAAACAAGCGTCTTTTGGAAGTATGATTTTCTTTAGTAATGCTCATCTGGAATATTTTGTTGATCTCTCTCTAATTAAACAATGATTTTATGAAGACATACATGAAACTGCAGGATTTACATGAGAGTCTGGCCTTTCCCTCCTTCCGACTCAAGAGGTGGCAACCCTACTCTGACAGTTATCTCCCCTTGTCCAGTTTTATATACTGTAATTACCTCACAATATTCCTGCAATCTGAGTGGCTTGAGACTGTTAACAATGTTCACATGTTGAATTCCATTGGTTCTGAGTCTCCACATGCTTGCTTTAAAATCATTGGTCCAATTCAAAAGCCTGTTTTGGTAAGGTTGAAACACTGACTGCTAGGCTTTGATACAATTGTTACAAAGACCTGCTTCTGCAGCCTGCTCTCTGCAATACTGAATTCCACATATAAAGATATCTATTTTTAAAAAGACAATGCTATATGATTTCTTCTTCTGGTTTTAGCATTTTTTCACTATTTACATTTGTCAAACATCACATTTTTAACTTTACATATGCAGTTTCACAAGTATTATGTAAATTAAACAATTTTTTGCATTTGTCGGCATTTATTTAAGTTATTTCTTTATTTCTCTAAATAAAGTTAACAGCAGTATTTAAGGTCCATTGCTGGGTCATGAGGCTTCAGCCATTTATATTTTTATTATTGTTCATTCTTATGTTGTGGTTCTTGTTGGTCAAACACAATATTTATTAATGCACTGGCTACTGTTGAGTTCTGTTGACCACCTATAGACTGAATAGTTGAAGTACCCCCAGACTAATTATTCGAAATGTGAGAAATCAATTAGATTTGCAAAGAATAATGTCTCCTGGTGTTATTGTTTTAAGCTTGTTTGGATGACACAGCAACATCCATAGATTTATAATGAAAGATCATATTTGGAAAAAGCACTTGTATGTAGCAGGAATGATACTGCTGGTAAACTAATGTAAAGGGATTTAATCAATCATGTTTTCTCAAAAGAGAAGGTATTGATTAACTATGGGATATTGAAGTTATTCAGGAGGGATACACCAGTTAAACTGGTATTATAGTTTAACTTTTGTATCATTAATATCTGTGTAATGTCACAAAAAGGCAGAATGCTGTAGCTCTCTGGCTTTGAGCCAGAAGACTCCAGGTTTCCGTCCAATACCAAGACTTATTGTCCACCAAATACCCAAGCCATTGGTACAGATAAATTAGTGTGCATTGGTGCTGGTGTCCAACCTGGTGAAGTGTAAAGGTTAGTGACAGGAGGATCATTTAGTTGTAAAACGACTAGCACAATCCAAAAATGATGATAACTTTACAAATCACAGGACATAGCTATCACTGGTTAGGCCAGAAGTTGTTGCCAATCCCTAATTGCCATTGAGAAGGTGGTGATGAACTGCCTTCTTGAATTTTTGCAGTCCTTGTGGTGTAGGTAGATCCACAATGCTGTTAGGCAAGGAGTTTCAGGATTTTGACCCAGAGACAGTGGAGGAATGGCTGATATATTTTCAAGTCAGGATGATGTGTGCTTTGGAGACTGTGATGTTATTGCACCTTTGAGTTTTTTTAAAAAATTCATGCTCACAGCCTTAGGTGCTGTCATTGTTGGGAGAATGAAAAACTGTGTGCAGCTGAGAACATAAGAACATAAGAAATAGGAACAGGAGTAGGCCATCTAGCCCTTCAAGTCTGCCCCGCCATTCAATAAGATCATGGCTGATCTGAAGTGTGTATCAGTTCCACTTTCCCGCTTTTTCCCATAACCCTTAGTTCCCTTGTCTATCAGAAATCTATCTAACCGTGACTTAAATATATTCAATGGGGTAGCCTCCATCACTTCAATAGGCAGAGAATTCCAGAGATTCACCATTCTTTGAATGAAGAAATTCCTCCTCAACTCCGTTCTAAATTGCACCCCCTCCCCCCCTTACTTTGAGGCTGTGCCCTGTAGTTGTGCTATCCTTTCTAAGTGGGAAAAATCTCTCTACCTCTACCCTATCTAGCCCCTTCATTATCTTGTAAGTCCCCATAAGATTTCCCCTCAGCCTTCTAAACTCTAACGAGTATAGACCCAGTCTATTCAATCTGTCTTCATAAGCTAACCCCCTCATCTCCTGTATCAGCCTGGTGAAGTGTCTCTGTACTCCCTCCAAGGCCAATATTTCCTTTATGAGATGACAGGGATTTTCATTTTTAGTTTCAGTTTGGAGATGCAGGTTTGGGTTGAGTTTTAGAAAGACTGAAAGCTAAAAACAAATGTTTTTCCTCTC
This sequence comes from Sphyrna mokarran, assembly GCA_024679065.1. Lineage (NCBI taxonomy): Eukaryota > Metazoa > Chordata > Chondrichthyes > Carcharhiniformes > Carcharhinidae > Sphyrna > Sphyrna mokarran. Next base: position 102,020,269 of record JAGIQG010000009.1, read on the forward strand.
TTCCCACTGTTCTGAAAATTCTGTTGGTTTCTTGAAAGGTGAAAACCTGCAGTTGTTGGGGGCTGGACCAGAGTCTCTCTGGTGCTTTGAGAAGCTGTTTTATCTTCAAACTGTTTGGAGTGAATCCAGAGAACTGCAGAATACAACCAAGGGACTTAAATTTCCCTTATGATGTGAACAATAGACTTTGCTGTGTTAAACCTGTAAAAAGGGTTTTGTTGTCTATAGGTTTTGGTTTAATTGGAACATGTTAGAGGTATTCATTCAGTTATATATTATAGTTGTTTTGTTTCTTGTTTGTGATTGGTAAAAATTCTTGCTAATTTTCTTACCATACATTCTTTATATTCTACTACTATATTCTTAAAAAAAAACTTTGTTTGCTAAAAGCTCCATAGTGAGTCTTTTGAATCACATCCGAAGTGAAACATATGATGCTTATCCTAGCTGAATTCAAGATGCAAAACCTATGATTTAGGTGGGCTTCATAAAACACTTTGGAGTTTCTGTCCTGAACCATAACAAGGGGAACCTTCAGGTGGTGGTGTTCAAAGTGTGTGCTACCCTTGCCCTGTAGGATGTTAGCAGTTGTGAGTTTGGAAGGTGCTACTGAATGATCTTTAGTGAACTGCTGCAGTATACCTTGTAGATGGTACAAACTGCTGGTGGCACTGAATGTTGGAAGTAATAGCTGAGGGCTAATCAGGAGGATTGTTTTTTTGTGAATAGTGTGGAGCTTTTTTTGAATTTTTGGAGCTGCACTCATCCAGGTAAGAGGAAATTATTCCATTCCCATAACATGAACTGTGTAGGTGATGGAAAGCTTTGTGGTGGGATGGAGGTGGGGGAGGAGGGGAAGAGAGTGGTGATGGAGGGGGGTGCAGTCAGGAGTTACCACAGAATTCCCAGCTTCTGACTTGCTCTTGTAGCAAGAAGTCTCACAACACCAGGTTAAAGTCCAACAGGTTTAATTTAGTAGCAAACACCACTATCTTTCGAAATGCTGCTCCTTCGTCAGGTGAGACCCACTGATGGGCAGTTCAAACTCTGGGCCAATTACCATGCATATACATGAGTCAGAAGTTCTAAGGGTTCCAGATACAAATGTGGTGAATGTCTCCACAATCCTTAATGTTGGCATCAGAAAATTCAGCCCATAGTGTTTTCAGACTATCGAGCCAATCTTGGGCAATCCGCAAGATGACTTTACTCTGAAGTTTTGAAGTTGCAGCTTTAAAGTAGGGTTACCAGTCTTAAGTGTGATTTTCAGTTAACAGGAAATAGATTGGAGGTTGCACGATTGCTAAATCAAGATTATTTCTTCTCTGTTGCAACTCGGCCTCATCTGTTTCCCTGACAAGAGTTTTGATTACTATCACTGTGGATATTTCTACATTGATGGTGACTATCATTCTGTCTCATATAGTCAAACAGAAAAATGCCCTAACAAAATGCCAGTTAAAGGAAATGGAACTTCAAAAGATTGTGGTGTCTACCTTTTCACTTGTAATCTCTTCGCTATGGTTGGTAAAGAATAACATTACTATAGAAAATGTAGACATTTGCTTGGATTATAAAAAAGTTGAAGGAATTGTCTGAGGTAGGACATTGGTGATATAATTTTAAGTGGAACCATTGTTTAGTGAAACATATCTACAGGCCCTTCAGTGGCAAAACTTACTTTTTGTTTTGACGATATTCAGTTTGGAAAAAAATGAGAAAAATCGCAACGCCAAGAAGAAAGCATGGGGAGAATGGCAATCATGGGAAAAGCTCTTTCAAAGAGCCGGTACAGGGGATATATTAAACTTAGTGACAATTAGCTAAAGCAAAATTGGTCAGAGTAATTCCCGCCAACTGATTCGTCCATTTGACCCCGTTTTCCTAGATCCATATTCTGTTGTTATTGATACTGCCCCAGTTGCAGTGAAACGTACAGCAGAATATTCCCATCATTGAACTTAATAATTTAAGACCATAATCACGTGGCGTCGAAATATATAAAATGCAATGGATATTTATAGTTATCCACGTTAATTTAAATAGTATTATATTAATTATTTAGATTTTGTTACTTTTATGTTGAAACAATTATTTTTTCTACCTTTAAGCCACTGTAACAGTGAGGGTGAACCAAGACAGTCTGAATAGAACCGTCGGTCAGTCTGTGCTCCTATCCGCCTCTTACATAGCCTCAAACACTTCCAATTATCTTCGGATCAGATGGATCAAAACTGGGATTGGAATTGTGGAATACAAATGTCTACAAAACAGCTTTAACAACCTCACTGAATGCAACCACTATCTGTCTCTTCCCGATCACGACAAACACCGAGTTGTTTTTTTCCCCTGAAAATGCGTCGCTGCTGCTGAAAGATTTACAATTCACTGACAGCGGTGCTTACAACTATCTATTGCCGACTCAGAGGAAACAAAAACGGTTGAGTTAATGTTAACAGTACAGCCTAACAACGGAACGGGTAGGTACTTTTCCTGGTGTGTACATTGGTTTTGCTTAATTATACAGATAATTTCCTGTCACGATGTTTTAACTTGACTAATGTCAATTGAATAAGTCTGCATTGAGTAAGTAATTTATTTCAGAGCAGTACGAGACTTTTTCAATTCTATTTTCTTGAATATTGGTGTAAGATTGTTTAACACATATTAGAAAATGTTCCTGCTGTACATTGTTCGTATACCTCACTACAATAGATGGCAAACGGAAAGGGTGAATCTTGTGTCAATTAATGACATCTTCAGAAAATCATATATCTATGAGGTCATTTCACTTAATCAAACTTAGTATTAAAAACATAGAAAATCAAATGATAGAGTAAGGAAGGAGACCCAATCTGCCTGTCCGGACTATTTGAAAGGGATATCAAATCAGCCCAACTGCTTTGTCCTTACCGCCATGCAAATGTTTTCACTTCAAGTATTTGTTCAATTTCGTTTTCAAAGTTATTCTTATATTTGTTTCCGGCATTGTTCAGTCAATGTATTCAAACTCATAACTCGTAGAGATGTTTACCATTGTGACTTATTACAACGCATCTGCCACTGAAATACTTTGTCCCTGTTTACTCAACCAAAACCCGACATGAATTTGAATTTCAATATATCTCAACTTTCTTTGTGCTAAGGATAACAATCCCATCTACTCTAATCTTCCTACATCGTCTCTTATCCCTAACGTGATTCTAGTAAATTTATTCAGCACACAATCTAATGTTTAACATCTTTCCAAAGGTGTTTTAGAGTTTATTTATTAGTGTCATAAGGAGACTTACATTAACATTGTAATGAAGTTACTGTGAAAATCCCCGAGTTGCCACACTCCATTGTCTGTTCAGGTACACAGAGGGAGAATTTAACATGGCCAATGCACCAAACCTGTTGTTAGCACTGCTGCCTGACAGTGCAAAGGCCTGGATTTGATTCCCAGCTTGGATCTATGTGGAGTCTGCATGTTTCCTCTGGGTGCTCTGGTTCTGTCGCACAGTCTGTCCGTTTTTCACACTGGAATCAAACCCGGGCCCTTGCGCTGTCAGGCAGCAGTGCTTACCACTGTGCCACCATGCAACTCTATAATGCCCAGAAGTGAACACAGTACTCCGGCTCAAACCTATGCAGAGTTTCAAGAAAGATTAGCTTCCTTGCTTTCGTAATATCTGTTTATAAATCTCAGATTATAAAGTTTGGGCGTGGTTTGAGTGAGTATTGTTGCTTAAAAATGTATTAATTCAAGCTTTAAATTCAAACAGGTTGCAAACTAATGCATAAAAAAGAAAATGTGTATATTCAATTGATATACAATACAAATTAATAAATGTAATTAATGTGACCTTTTATTCAGTTGTGATGGTGGCCGATAATGTACGAATTAAATGCAAGCCATAAAAAGAACTGAGGCCCCAATTCTCTGAACTAAAGGTTCCATTCCTAAATTACTTTACAGTAATTGCAATTATCAGTGTTCTAACGTCAATCAAATAACTGAAATGTTATATGTTATACAGATACAGACGCAAAACGAACATCGGGTCTTGAGGTCATCATTCCACCCATTGGCTTTGCTGTTATTTTTATCTTCCTGTGTCTGATTGTGAAAATATGAAGAGGTAAGTACCAACAGTAGACTCTACAGGGAACATGCAATATACTTTCTCTGTATTTTTTCTACTTTGTAAGTTTCTAATTAACCTTCCACGTCAATCTAAAATGTCCTTCTATGCATCATTGACATGCGTCAATGTGATTGCTTCTTTGAAAAAAAACACACAACTGATACTTAACATCATAGTGTTTACATAAATAACAGAAAAATGATGAAGAACTGTGCAGTTATCATCCTTTATATCGACAACGAGCTATTTCATGCATATCCTGGTCTTTGGCATTTACTCATTTACAAATCATGATATTCTAAGACTTCCCCTCGCCCCTCACCACCCACCATCCATTACTGCATGGTGAAGTCTTCAGTTCTGTGCAAGGTGATTTCTCTCCTCAAATTATGACCTGTTCTTCAAAAGATAACCAGAGAAGAATTCAGTAGGATTGGAAGATCTTTATTTTGCTAGAATTGAAAGGCCTTTTAAATGAAAGAGTACCATTGTTTGATCTAGATATACAAGGTTGGAAAGGACTGCAGGCTCACTTTCTTTTTAGATGTTAGCTCCTCATTCAGTTTTTCATTCTCAACTATCTTCTGCATCTGTTTTTCTGGATTTATTCTGCAAGTGTATCACTATTTCCTTCATTCGTGTTTGTTGTTCGTTCCTACTTCACTGCCAATGCCTTCTGAAATGGCAGTAAGTTTGATGTCAGTGGTAGGGAAGCTGAAATAACATTTCAGTTATTTGATTGACTTTGGAGAGGATTCTTAGAGATAGGACGTATACGCACTTAGAGCATTGCAATCTGATTAGGGATATGCAGCATGGCTTTGTTAAGAGGAGGTCGTGCCTCACGAATCCGGTAGAATTTTTTGAGGAGGTGACAAAAACGGTCAACGAAGGACGAGCCGTTGATGTCATCTATATGGATTTCAGTAAGGCGTTTGACAAAGTCCCTCATGGGAGGTTAGTTGAAAAGGTCAAGGCTAATGGAATACAAGGACAGGTATCTAGATGGATAAGTAACTGGCTTCGTAATAGGAGACAGAGAGTGGTAGTGGAAAGGTGTTTTTCTAGCTGGAGGTCAGTCACTAGTGGTGTGCTACAGGGCTCAGTACTGGGACCTCTTCTATTTGTAATATACTTAAATAACTTGGAAGAGGAAGTAAGTGGTGTCAGCAGCAAGTTTGCAAATGCCACGAAGATAGCTGGACTTGCGGATAGTGAGGAGCAGTGTTGGTCAATACAGCAGGACATAGATAGGCTGGTAGATTGGGCAGGATTATGGCAGATGAAATTTAATCCTGATAAATGTGAGGTAATGCATTTTGGGAGAAAGAATGTAGGGGGGAGTTATATGATAAAGGATAGATCTATTAAGAGTATAGAAATGCAGACGGATCTGGGGGTGCAGGTGCACAAGTCTTTGAAGGTGGCAGAACAGATGGAGAAGGTTGTGAAGAAAGCTTATGGTATGCTAGCCTTTGTCAGAAGGAATATAGAGTACAAGAGCTGACGTTTAATGTTGCAGTTATACAGAACATTGATTAGACCTCATTTGGAATACTGCATCTAGTTCTGGTCACCTTACTACCGGAAGGACATGGAGACCCTGGAGAGAGTGCAGAGGAGGTTTACCAGGATGCTGCCTAGTATGGAAGGTCTGGGTTACGAGGAAAGGTTAGGCAAATTTGGGCTGTTTTCTTTAGAAAGATGGAGACTGAGAGGAGATATAATAGATGTGTACAAGATTATGAAGGGTATAGATAGAGTAAATAGTGGTAAGCTTTTTCCTAGGTTGAAATCAAATATCATGAGGGGCCATGGGCTTAGGGTGAAGAGGGCAAGTTTTAATTTGGATGTTAGAGGGAGATTTTTCACACAGATGGTTGTAGGGGTATGGAACGCACTGCCAAATAAAGTGGTGGGGGCAGGCATGCTGGAGTTATTTAAGAGATACCTTAGATAGGCACATGAGCAGAATAGGGATGGAGGGATATAAAAGACTGATTTAAATAGGGATCATGAGCCTTGGGACGTTCTTGGGAATTGCATAAGCTGTGCATGTTATTGATGTATTTCTGTTTTATCCTATAGGTATTTCGGTCCACTTTGTTGCCCAACAAGAGGCATACACGTGATGGGTTGTGAGAGGGCTGCTCTAGGATTCTTCAAGAGTATCCTAGTGCTCACGTCGTTAGTGTACACTTAAACTGGACTAGTTGATGGGCAACACGATAGCTCAGTGACTATCACTATTTGCTGTGCAGATATATGGAGTTGGGCCGGTATCTGTGGGAGTTTGCACGTTCTCCCCGTGCTTGTGTAGATTTTCTCCAGGTGCTCAGTTTCCTTCCACATTCCAAAGATGTGCTGTTAGGCTGATTAGCAAAACAAATTGTCCCTAAATTGTCTCCCCAATTTGGTTCCAATGCAGATTTCCACAAACATGGGCAAGGGTCATGGGTGGAAGTGGGAAGATTAAAAAGTCAGCGTGGGCTTGTTGGGCCAAAGGGCCTGTTTCCCATGCTGTGTTGTTTTTTGTTCTTTGTTCTTTTGTTCAAGCTGCTTAGTTGAAGATCAACTAGCATTAAATGCTGGACCCAGCCAACAATGCCCACGTCCCATGAAAGAATAAAAAGGGGTAATGGCTCAATTCAAATACTTCCAGTCATGCGTCTAATCATTTGAAAGTAACAGTAATCAACCCAATGTAAATAACTACACACTTTGCACCTTAACTCCATTTGCCACAGTGTTGTTCATCATCCCATCTACATTACATGCTATGCCGCTTAATTTACAGCTATCAGCAAGCTTGGATATTTTACATTCTATTTCTTCAGCTGAGTTATTTCAAAACTATAGCCCCAGTATAAGATAGATTGTGCAGGTTGAGGACATTGTTGTACAACCTGTCAATGTGGTTTTCCTTTCTGCTCATCAATTCTGTAACAATTCCATATGCTTACATTCTTATTAACATTTTATTTTATTCATAGACGTTCTTCTCCATAACTTTCGGTATATCATCAAAGTCTTAGAGTCATAGAATAATACAGCAGAGAAATAGGGTCTTTAGTCCAACTGATTCATGCTAACCATGGTGCGCTCCCAACTAGTTCCAATTGCCCACCTTTGGCCTATAGCCTCTAATCCTTTTCCATTCATGTATTACCAATTTTTTTTTAAATGTTGTTATTGTATCTGCCTCAGCCATTTTCTCTGGCAGCTCATTCCATATACGCACTATCGGCTGCATGAAGAAGTTGTCCCTCAGGTCCCTTTTAAATCTTTCCCTTCTCACCTAAATCTGTGCCATCTAGTTTTCAATTTCCCTCCATTGGGAGAAAGACTATGTGCGTTCATCCTATCTATGCCCCTCGTGATTTTGTACACCTCAATAAGGTCACCTCTCATTCTTACATTCCAAGGAATAAATTCCAGTCCTTTCCAACCTCTCCCTATAACTCAGACCCATTAGTCCTTGTAAATCTCTGCATTCTTTCCAGTTTATCAATGTCTTTCTTATAATAGTGACCAAAACTGTACACAATACTCCAAGTGTCATCTCACTATGACTTATACAATTGCAACATATGTCCCAACTCCTATACTCAATGCCCTGACTGATGAAGACAAGTGTGCTAAACATCTTCACCACCCTATCTACCTGTGACTTCACTATCAACGAACTATACTCTTAGGTCCCTCTATTCCTCAATACTCCCGGGGCCCTGCCATTCATTTCGTAAGTCTGGTTTGACTTTCCAAAACATAACACCTCACAGTCATCTATATTGAACTCCTTTTGCCAATCTTTGGCCCAATTCCTTGATTGATTAAGATCCTGGTGATTTTTGATAACTCTCTTCACTGTCAAAACATCCAACTAGGTGTTAGATATAACTTATTTTATGAGATGACTTTGTGATCAGCTGGTGTTCAATTACTCTATTCCCTAATGAAATTCCCTTTATTCCCTAGCATCCCCCCCCCCCCACCACAGCTGTTAGTCTATTAGATGTTTATTTCTTCCACTCTTAAACTGCAGAGAACTTTGGAGATCTTCTTACCCATGATGAGAATTTTTGAATAAAGATTTATTCTCAAGACCATGCCGTGTATACCTACAATTTTCTCACTTATTTCTTCTCATACCATGGGCAAAAAATATCCCATCTTGAATATTATTAATTATCTACTTTATTATTTTCTCCATCACTTTTTTAATGTTTATATTATATTTATTAAGCTTTTTTTTCGTTGGTGTTCTAATCACTTTTACTACGATGACGGCAGACTTAAACATTAAGCATGCTGCTAATTCCCGACTTTTTGTTTTATGGGATTTCCTTTCATTTGGCACATGCGACATTTATATTCCCGACTTCAATCTGCTACTTAAATCTAAACTGATTGGTTTCAGCAAAAAGAGCGTTTTCCGAACAGTAAATATGTATTGTTATGCCAGAACAGAAGGCAAAAATCCTACCTCATAATGTTTTAATTCTGCAAAACGTGCATTCGGGGGTATTTAATCTATCGCAATATTAACGTTTCAATCATTACAACTAGGATATTTAATCAGTCGGATAAATAGCTTAAGAAAATTAATAGGAATGTGTAACTTCACCTGCAATTTACTCCAACTTTTAAAAAATACTCTCATTATTTTAACATGGAAATATTGATTTATACTGTGACAAAAGATGTGCAGGTTAGGCGGATTGGCCATGATAAATTGCCCCTTAATATCAGAGAGGATAAGTAAAATAAATACCTGGGGTTACGGGGATAGTGCTTGGTTAGGATTCTGGCCGCCTTATGCACTGTAGCGATTCAATAGTTCTATGATTCCAAGGTCAGTAATACTACCGCAGATCGATTAACAAAAGTTTCTCCATTAGGTTGTAACCGAACTCAAGAACACACGGAAACGGAAAACGAGACTGAACATATCCGGGTAAGTGGAATAATTTATGGAAAAGTAAACGGATTATTTTATCTGTAGCTTTTGTTTTTAAATCATAATTCAAATCATACCTCTGATCAGTACTTCCGAAAACTAGCCTGAAAGATTTTCATCCCTGCTATGGTTTAAGCCGCTAATTCCCATTGTATTCATTGACAGACACGCGATGTGTTTGGAAGTAATTTTCACTCCCCTAGGAGATGGTGCACCGCTCACTGGCGGCGAAGTCTTATGGCCTCGCTGTTGCCAATGTGTCCCGCGGAAGGGCTAAGTAAGACTCCGTCGATGTAAACGACAGCAAGATTCCGGGTCCGAGAAGTCGGGGGGCAAGTGACCTGTAATAGCAGACCAACTTTGATGATTTTTCACGTCCAAGGCGGGAATTTCTGAATTAAGATTTTTTTTCTGGCAATCCGCTGCTCTCAGAAATACAGAAACAATACAGCACAATCTTTACACAAAAACCTGAGAAGTCTAGATCGCTATGACTGAAACCGGATAACATTCAGATCTGCTTGTGGTACATTGATAGTTCTTTTGTCACAGTGTCAGCTTATACTGTGAATGCCCAGCGTAGAAATTAATAGTCTATTGGGTACAACACATGCATGCTGATATTTATGGATCACAAGGATTTGTTCCCAAACTATTTGCCTTTTGTCAGTGTTTTAGCATGTCGTTCTATTCTTCTATCACGTGTTTGCTCTTTTTGAAAGTCTCCATGCCGTTTTCTTTAGCCTGTTCCTGCGATGCTGAGTTCTACATTCTATCCACTCACTGGGTACAAAGGCAGTCAGCAAAGATTTGTTAAAGAAAATTAACTAATTCTGTATGGAGGCTGCACATTCTCCCCATGTCTGCGTGGGTTTCCTCCGGGCGCTCCAGTTTCCTGCCACAGTCCGAAAGATTTAGCTAATTGGATTAGGAATTGGCTGGCAGATAGAAGACAGAGGGTGGTGGTTGATGGGAGATATTCATCGTGGAGTTCGGTGACAAGTGGTGTGCCTCAGGGGTCTGTTTTGGGGCCCCTGCTGTTTGTAATTTTTATAAATGATCTGGATGAGGGTATTGAGGGATGGATCAGTAAATTTGCAGATGATACTAAAGTTGGTGGTGTGGTAGATAGTGAAGAGGGGTGTTTTAGTTTACAGAGTGACTTGGACAAGTTGCAGAGCTGGGCCGAGAGGTGGCAAATGGAGTTTAATGTGGAAAAGTGTGAGGTAATGCACTTTGGCAGGAACAATAAATGTGTAGAGTATAGGCTAATGGTAGGACTCTTAATAGTGTTGAGGAACAGAAGGATCTTGGTGTATGTGTCCATAGATCCCTGAAAGTAGGCAGTCAAGTGGATAAAGTTGTTAAGAAGGCATATGGAGTCTTAGCTTTTATTGGTAGGGGGATTGAATTTCGGAGCCGCAACGTCATGTTGCAACTGTACAAAACTCTAGTGCGGCCGCACTTGGAGTATTGTGTGCAGTTCTGGTCCCCACATTATAAGAAAGATGTGGAGGCATTGGAGAGGGTACAGAGGAGGTTTACCAGGATGTTGCCTGGTATGGAGGGCAGGTCCTATGAAGAGAGGTTGAAGGATTTGAGGTTGTTTTCGTTAGAAAGGAGGCGGCTAAGAGGGGATCTTATTGAAGCATATAAGATGATTAGAGGTTTAGATAGAGTGGACAGTGATAGCCTTTTTCCTAGGATGGAGAAAGCTAGCACGAGGGGACACAGCTTTAAATTAAGGGGTATGAGTTATAGGACGGATATCAGAGGTAGGTTCTTTACTCAAAGAGTGATTAGGGAGTGGAATGCCCTGCCTGCAGCTGTTGTAGATGCGCCAAGTTTGGTGGCGTTTAAGAGGTTAATTGATAAGTATATGGAAGAGAAGGGAATGGTTTAGTTTGGAGGGGCATTGCTTTTTATTTTGGTCGGCACAACATCGAAGGCCGAAGGGCCTGTTCTGTGCTGTAATGTTCTATGTTCTATAGATGTGCTGGTTAGGTGCATTGGCCATGTTAAATTCTTCCTCAGTGTACCCATACAAATGTCGAGTGCAGTGACTAGGGGATTTTCAAGTGATTTCTTTGCAGTGTTATTGTAAGCCTATTAGTGACAATAAACTTTCAACTTCGAATTACTTACCCCTTATTCTTAGACTGTTGGGCCGTGTGGTCTATTCCTGTATTGTAAATTTGCTATGATTAATTAAGTAAAGACTTGATAAGAGTCCAATTCATCCAACCTGATGCCAATATATATGTAAAAATGGTGTAAAGATGCCAGCGTTGGATTGGGGTGGTAAGAACTCAGTAAGAATTTAGCAACACCAATTTTTAATCCAACCGATTTATTTGATAGTAAAACTGCAAGCTTTCAACACTCCGTGTCTTCCTCAGGCAAATGCAGTGTTCTGGTCTGCAATAGCACACATCAGCACAGACAGTCAGAGATTGCTGATTAGAATGCGAATCCTTACATCTAACCTGCTATTCAAGTGTTAAAGTGGCTAACAATGTGTGTGAAGGGAATCCTGAGCATTGATTAGAGAATTGTGTATTTTCTCCAGACAGCACAGTAAGTGCTAACCCAGGCAAGTTACGGGGGTTACAGATAGTGTGTCATGAAGCCAAGATCCCTGTTAAGACCGTCCTCATGTGTGCGGAGCTTGGCTATCAGTCTCTGTTCAGCGACTCTGCGCTGTCGTGTATCACGAAAGCCCCCCTGAAGAACATTTACCCGCAGGTCGGAGGCCGAATGCCCATGACTGCTGAAGTGTTCGCCCACAGGAAGGGAACTGTTTTGCCTGGTGATTGTTGAGCGATGCTCATTCATCCGCTGTCGTAGTGTCTGCGTGGTCTCCCCAATATACCATGCTTCGGGACATCCTTTCTTGCAACGTATTAGGTAGACAACGTGGGCCGAGTTGCAAGTGTATGTACCGTGTACCTGGTGAATGGTATCCTCACGTTTGATGATGTCGTCCATGTCTATGATCCGGCATGTCTTGCAGAGGTTGCTGTGGCAGGGTTGTTTGGTATTGTGGTCACTGTTCTCCTGAAGGTTGGGTAGTTGGCTGCGAACAATGATCTCTTTGAGGTTGTGCGATTGTCTGAAAGCAAGAAGTGGGGGGGTGGGGATGGTTCTCACACAGGGTCCTATTGCCCGATACGATGGGACGGCCAGGTATGTTTGCCTTGTGTATCTTTGCCTTGTGTATCTTTGGGAGGCAGTAGAGATCTCCAATGCGGGGAGTACGTAGAATGAGAGCCTGGATGGTGTACTGAAGGTCCGGATCAAAGGTTTTGATCAAACCTTTGATCCGGACCTTCAGAACACCCTCCAGGCTCTCATTCTACGTACTCCCCGCATTGGAGATCTCTACTGCCTCCCAAAGATACACAAGGCAAACATACCTGGCCGTCCCATCGTATCGGGCAATAGGACCCTGTGTGAGAACCTCTCCGGCTATATCGAGGGCATCCTGAAACCCATTGTACAAAGAACCCCCAGCTTTTCTCTTGACACTACGGACTTCCTACAGAAACTCAGCACACATGGAGCAGTTGAACCAGGGACACTCCTTGTCACAATGGATGTCTCGGCGCTCTACACCAACATCCCCCACGACGATGGTATTGCTGCAACTGCCTCAGTACTCAATGCCAACAACTGCCAGTTTCCGGATGCAATTTTACAACTCATCTGCTTCATCTTGGACCACAATGTCTTCACCTTCAACAATCAGCTTTTCATCCAGACACACGGAACAGCCATGGGGACCAAATTCGCACCTCAGTATGCCAACATCTTCATGCACAGGTTCGAACAAGACTTCTTCACCACACGAGATCTCCAACCAAGGTTATATACTAGATACATTGATGACATCTTTTTCCTTTGGACTCATGGTGAACAATCATTGAAACAACTGTATGATGATATCAACAAGTTCCATCCCACCATCAGACTCACCATGGACTATTCTCCAGAATCAGTTGCATTCTTGGACACACGCATCTCCATCAAGGACGGTCACCTCAGCACCTCACTGTACCACAAACCGACAGACAACCTCACAATGCTCCACTTCTCCAGCTTCCACCCTAGACACGTTAAAGAAGCCATTCCCTATGGACAAGCCCTCCGTATACACAGAATTTGCTCAGATGAGGAGGATCATGACAGACACCTCCAGACGCTGAAGGATGCCCTCGTGAGAACAGGATATGGCGCTCGACTCATCAATCGACAGTTCCGACGTGCCACAACGATAAACCGCACTGACCTCCTCAGAAGACGAACACGGGACACGGTGGACAGAGTACCCTTTGTTGTCCAGTACTTCCCCGGAGCGGAGAAGCTACGACATCTTCTCCGGAGTCTTCAACATATCATTGATGACGATGAACATCTCGCTAGGGCCATCCCCACCCCCCACTTCTTGCTTTCAGACAACCGCACAACCTCAAACAGATCATTGTTCGCAGCAAACTACCCAACCTTCAGGAGAACAGTGACCACAATACCACACAACCCTGCCACAGCAACCTCTGCAAGACATGCCAGATCATAGACATGGACGACATCATCAAACGTGAGGATACCATTCACCAGGTACACGGTACATACTCTTGCAACTCGGCCAACGTTGTCTACCTAATACGTTGCAAGAAAGGATGTCCCGAAGCATGGTACATTGGGGAGACCATGCAGACACTACGACAGCGGATGAATGAGCATCGCTCAACAATCACCAGGCAAAACAGTTCCCTTCCTGTGGGCGAACACTTCAGCAGTCATGGGCATTTGGCCTCCGACCTGCGGGTAAATGTTCTTCAAGGGGGCTTTCGTGATACACGACAGCGCAGAGTCGCTGAACAGAGACTGATAGCCAAGCTCCGCACACATGAGGACGGTCTTAACAGGGATCTTGGCTTCATGACACACTATCTGTAACCCCCGTAACTTGCCTGGGTTAGCAAAAAACCTCACTTACTGTGCTGTCTGGAGAAAATACACAATTCTCTAATCAATGCTCAGGATTCCCTTCACACACATTGTTAGCCACTTTAACACTTGAATAGCAGGTTAGATGTAAGGATTCGCATTCTAATCAGCAATCTCTGACTGTCTGTGCTGATGTGTGCTATTGCAGACCAGAACACTGCATTTGCCTGAGGAAGACACGGAGTGTTGAAAGCTCGCAATTTTACTATCAAATAAATCGGTTGGATTAAAAATTGGTGTTGCTAAATTCTTACTGTTATATGTAATAACACAGAGGAGAATATCTGACAACTTTCTGGTTATATTACAGCTTAGTGTGGCCCCTGCTCTGTCCAAGACTACAAGAACCTACAAAGGTCCTGAATGCAGCCCAATCCATCACGCAAACCAGCCTCCTATCCATTGACTCTGTTTACACTTCCTATTACCTCAGCATAGCAGCCAGCATAATTAAGGATCCCACGTATCCTGGACACACGTTCTTTCACCTCCTTCCATCGGGAAAAGTATATAAAATTCTGAGGTCACGTATCAACTGACTCAAGGAAACTTCTTCCCTGCTGCCATCAGAGTTTTCAATGGACCGCCCTCTCATTCAATGATATTTCTCTACACCCTAGCTATGACTGTAGCATTACATTCTACACTCTTCTTTATGAACGATATGCTTTGTATGAATAGCGCACAAGAAACAATACTTCTCACTGTATACAAATACATGTAAATAATAAATCTAATCAAATCAATTCAAACTTTATAATCAATGTTCAATATATGAAATCTTCTGGTAGACGAGCTTATTTATGAATATATCCCAGCGGCAGTTAAATGTTCGGGCCACTCTTTACCAAGTACTAACTGAAGGACAAGTGATGACTGGGACTCTCCCTGTTCACAGAACCCCACAGAATTAGACTACAGATTGTATGAACTGAGTTCAATTCCACTCACTGGATGAGAGTAATTGATC
Source organism: Sphyrna mokarran (assembly GCA_024679065.1). NCBI lineage: Eukaryota > Metazoa > Chordata > Chondrichthyes > Carcharhiniformes > Carcharhinidae > Sphyrna > Sphyrna mokarran. Next base: position 102,035,339 of record JAGIQG010000009.1, read on the forward strand.
CCCAGCCCTGAGTAAACACCATCAGCAAATAGTGAAGCGAAGTTACACCTAGAATTGCTTTTTCGTAAAAAGCGAAGAGCTTACTGAAGGCGGAAGGAGATTATCTGATGAAAAGGTACACGCTGGTGAAGTTAAAGAAGCGATTGCATTCTCAGTCCATTTTTCCGACATCAAAGTAGAGACACACCTGAACGATATGAACGAGATGGAGGATGTTTTTTCACAGCCGGTTCAGCGCAGTGTGGCTGTGAGGAGACCACAGCAGAAATGACCGCTGGCTACAACTGTTTCTGAAACAGTCAGCAATGCACTCAGTGAAAAATGTTTTATACATGAACTGCACGTAGACGTTAACAAATATGTTCAAAACGGATTGCTCAAGATAAAATGACTTTAATTGATAAAGTCGTTTTTACAGATGTGCAGATTAATATAAAATCTTTCCCTACAGTTCCTACTGCGGGTCACCTCCAACCCCGCCCCACCCTCCGTCCTCCAAAATAAAGTCTCAAACATCGGGTTAAACTCGTTCTCAAGCTGAACGATTTTTAAAATACATTTCGCTGTTCAAACTGCCTCATTTTATCAGTAACTAGTAGTTTTTGCTGACCTCAACATTATAATGCTGTTGTATTTAACCAGCAGAGTTGAGTCTAAAACCGTTGCAAAGAACAATGATACTATGAAATCTGTCTTTTCCCCTTTTTACACACTTGACGATTTTTTATTCCTGCCCTGTTTCATTGACTTTCCGATCTCTGCGTTATTTGTCTTTTAACTCCTCCTCATTATAAATAGAATTTACAGAGATTAATTGTACGAATCTAGATTAATGTTTATCATTCTAAGAGCTACACGAACGGCACTGTAAGAATTCAGTATTTCTCTGTAACACCACTGGATGGCAGTTTAATGTTATTTCTGAAGAATATGGAGGGATAGGAAATCTCAGCATTGCTTCGGTCCGTTTGGTTAATTGACTTTAATCAAAACTATCTCGGAATACTTTGGCGAGAACGTGACAACTCTTATATGGACTGATAGTAATGTTGTTCCCTCACTCAGTATCTCCTGCCCCAGCCCCCTATGTTAGTGATTGCTTTAATGACCTTAGACTGCATATGAGTAAACCTAACTAACACTACTGCCGGGGAGGGGGAATTACTAGAGTACATACAAGGCAGATTTCTGGAATAGTATGTTGAAGAACCAATTAGAGAACCGGCTATTTTAGATCTAGCGTTGTGTAAAAGGACCCTTCGCGCAAAAGTGATCACAGTATGCTGGAATATAACACTGAGTGATATAGTTGAATCTGAAACTAGGGGCCTAAATCCAAACAAAGGAAACGGCAAAGTTATTAGAGACCGAATGGGTTAAAAACCCAACACAGTACAACAGAACTTCCACTGTGAGACTATCAAAGCTCCATGTCATGAATGCAATAAAAACAAGGTATAGGCTTTGGATAGACCACAGGAAGGCCGTTGTTGAACCTCTGCTCCAGATAATAGTCAAGGTTTACAGACATGTTTTGGTAGACCACAAGAAGCCACTGCATTGAATAACAGTCAAGGATCACAAACCTTTGTGTTTGCTGATAGTGTAAACTATATATTAGTTAGTAATTGGATATTGTAATTATGGAAGAATACAAAAAAAGTAATTGTAAGTATACATGACATATTATGATATTTAACCAATATCAAATTGAATATTGATTACCTTAGAACAAACATATACTTTTGATTAAGGTCATAGAGAAGTACAATATGGAAACAGGCTAACCAGCCCAACCAATCCATGCCGACCATGGTGCCCTCCCACCTAGTCCCAATTGCTCATATTTGGCCTATATCCCTCTGAGGCTTTCCCATCTATGTACTTACCCAAATGCTCTTTAAATGTTGCTATTGCATCTGCCTCAACCACTTTCTTTGGCAGGCTCATTCCATATACGCGTTACGCTCTATGTGAAGATGTTGACCCTTGGGTCCCTCTTAAATATTTCCCCTCTCACCTTAAACCTATGCCCTCTAATTTTCAATTCCCATCCCCTAGGACAGGGGTTTTACAGCCTCACTCGTCCCAAAACTGTAAAATCTCGACCGATATCAATGGGCCTTCCCATGGTCTGCCTCTCCCCTGCTCAGTTCTCAGTAAATGTGAGATGGTAAAATTCTAGCCCATGTGGGTTTATCAAAAAATGATAAATACAAATTACTTGTAATGTAAGTTAAAGATATTATGAGTATTTCAATGTATTTTTCTGGAAACCTATGAGCCACCTGGTGGTCTTGATGTAGAGATGCCGGCGTTGGACTGGGGTAAACTCAGTAAGAGTCTGGCAACACCAATTTTAAATCCAACCGATTTATTTGATAGTAAATCTGCTAGCTTTCGGCGTTTGTGCCTTCGTCAGACGAATGAGATGTTCTGGTCTCCAAAAGCACACATATCAGCGCAGACAGTTTACAGATTGCTGATTAGAATGTGAATCCTTACACCTAACCTGCTATTCAAGTCTTAAAGTGGCTAACAATGTGAGAGAATGGAGCATTGAGCACAGGTTAGAGAGATGTGTATTGTCTCCAGACAGCACAGTAAGTGAGGTTTTTTGCTAACCCAGGCAAGTCATGGGGGTTACAGATAGTATGACATGAAGCCAAGATTCCTGTTAAGACCGTCCTCATGTGTGCGGAACTTGGCTATCAGTCTGTGCTCAGTGACTCTGCACTGTCGTGTGTTGTGAAGGCCCCCTTGAAGAACATTTACCCGAAGGTCGGAGGCCGAATGCCCGTGACTGCTGAAGTGTTCGCCCACAGGAAGGAAACTGTTTTGCCTGGTGATTGTTGAGCGATGTTCTTCATCCGCTGTCGTAGTGTCTGCATGGTCTCCCCAATGTACCATGCTTCAGGACATCCTTTCTTGCAATGTATTAGGTAGACAACGTTGGCCAAGTTGCAAGAGTATGTACCGTGTACCTGGTGAATGGTATTCTCACGTTTGATGATGTTATCCATGTTGATGATCCGGCATGTCTTGCAGAGGTTGCTGTGGCAGGGTTGTGTGGTATTGTGGTCACTGTTCTCCTGAAGGTTGGGTAGTTTGCTGCGAACAATGATCTGTTTGAGGTTGCGCTGTTGTCTGAAGGCAAGAAGTGCGGGGGTGGGGATGGCCCTAGCGAGATGTTCATCGTCATCAATGATATGTTGAAGACTCCGGAGAAGATGTCGTAGCTTCTCCGCTCCGGGGAAGTACTGGCCAACAAAGGGTACTCTGTCCACCGTGTCCCATGTTCGTCTTCTGAGGAGGTCAGTACAGTTTATTGCTGTGGCATGTCGGAACTGTCGATCGATGAGTTGAATGCCATATCCTGTTCTCACGAGGGCATCTTTCAGCATCTGGAGGTGTCTGTCACGATCCTCCTCATCTGAGCAAATTCTGTGTATACGGAGGGCTTGTCTGTAGGGCTTGTCTCCACCTGGTGGAGACAGGTTTCCTTGTTATAGCTTGAATAAAGACCTTGAACTGAACTTCAAAGTGTTGTCTGTTCAGTCAGGGGAATGAAGTATATTATAGTTAAAGTTTAAAGTTTCTAAGTTTATTTATTAGTGTTACAAGTATGTTTACATTAACACTGCAATGAAGTTACTGGGAAAATCCTGTAGTCACCAAACAGTTAAGGTGTACTGAGGGAGAACTTAGCATGGCCAATCTACCTAACTAGCAAATATTTTGGACTGTGGGAGAAAACCAGACCACTGGAGGAAACCCATGCAGACATGGGGAGTAGATGCAAACTCCACTCAGTGACCTAAGCTGGGAATGGAACCAGGTCCTTGGTGCTATGTGGCTGCAGTGTTAACCAATAGTTGATTAGTTGTTAAACTCTCATAACACACAAACATTTGTAAATTGGGAATTGGCATTAAAAGGTATGATAATGTCCAGTCAGTGGCTGATATTTATTGAATTGATATATGGTTATACATTCACCTTCCTGACAGTGATGGAGTTTGTGTGCTCCTTCCAGTCCATGAACAGAATATTTATATATAAGATGTGTGTATTTCCTGAAACTCAGAGTGATTTTTCTTAATTTATAATAAATTCCAGTAGCAGGATTTCCAAAGTTCTGTTTTAAAATAGGGAGTCTGTTCATTATCACACACTTGACTCAGATGTTTGAAATTCAGCAACTCAATCACTCATTTGCTCTATCAAACAAAAACAAACTTCAGATACAGATGAACTAATGGGTTAATTGTAAGAATGGAATATATAATGGTGCAAGCCTGCCCTCTTCATGGTTGACTTGACACTTTAGTTGGAGTAAAGGTCTTTTAGTGTGGAGCTGTGAAGACTTTTATAGATTAATAGCTAGGAGTTTGGTTCTCAGGTGGACTGAGAAGCTGGGATAGATATAATACCTTGATTACATTGGAAAACTTTTCATTATAATCATTGAGTTCATTTTTTTTTGTAAGAATATACTTTAATCATACAATATTTGCAAAAAAAAAATGCAGAACAATTCCAATCTTCAGAACAGGAAAATGCAATAATATTCCCCTTTTCTCTCGCGATCAAGATGCACTTCAACGTGTATCAGTTCACTAATTCCTGCATCAAGAATTTAGAGAGTTTGGCAGTATACTAAAAATCAAGACTTCTCGAGGCAGTAAGGTGGGACTTTACTGCCTCGCTCATCCTGAAACTGTAAAATCCCACCCAAGATCAATGGATCTATCATGCTCTGCCCCTTGCCCACTCGATTACTGTGGCAAACCACATAGTAAAACTCCAGCCATAATCTCAAGATTGCTCCCAGTACCATATGCTGAGAGTTGGTGCTGATGGGGGAGGGGAGAATGGGGTTCAGATTCCTGAGTCACTGGGATTACATAGAACATAGAACATTACAGCGCAGAACAGGCCCTTCGGCCTTCGATGTTGCGCCGACCAATTAAGAAAAAGCAATGACCCTCTAACCTAAACCATTCCCTTTCATCCGTAAACTTATCTACTAACCTCTTAAACGCCGCCAAACTTGGCGCATCTACAACTGCAGCAGGCAGGGCATTCCATACCCTTACCACCCTCTGGGTAAAGAACCTACCTCTGACATCTGTCCTATAACTACCGCCCCTTAATTTAAAGCTATGTCCCCTCGTGCTAGCTTTCTCCATCCTAGGAAAAAGGCAATCACTGTCCACCCTATCTAAACCTCTAATCTTATATGTTTCAATAAGGTCTCCTCTTAGCCACCACCTTTCTAACAAAAACAACCTCAAATCCCTCAGCCTCTCCTCATAAGACCTGCCCTCCATACCAGGCAACATCCTGGTAAACCTCCACTGCACCCTCTCCAATGCCTCCACATCTTTCTTATAATGCGGGGACCAGAACTGTACACAATACTCCAAGTGCGGCCGCACTAGAGTTTTGTACAGTTGCAACATGACGTTGCGGCTCCGAAATTCAATCCCCCTACCAATAAAAGCTAAGACTCCATATGCCTTCTTAACAACCTTATCGACTTGATTGCCAACTTTCAGGGATCTATGCACATATACACCAAGATCCCTCTGTTCATCAACACTATTAAGAGTCCTACCATTAGCCCTATACTCTACACATTTGTTATTCCTGCCAAAGTGAATTACCTCACACTTTTCCGCATTAAACTCCATTTGCCACCTCTCGGCCCAGCTCTGCAACTTGTCCAAGTCTCTCTGCAAACTATAACACCCCTCTTCACTATCTACCACTCCTCCGACTTTGGTGTCATCCGCAAATTTACTAATCCATCCTTCAATACCCTCATCCAGATCATTTATAAAAATTACAAACAGCAGGGCCCCAAAACAGATCCCTGAGGTACACCACTTGTAACCAAACTCCATGATGAATAATTTCCATCAACCACCACCCTCTGTCTTCTATCAGCTAGCCAATTCCTAATCCAATTAGCTAAATCACCCTCAATCCCATACATCTGCATTTTCTGCAGAAGCCTTCCATGGGGCACCTTATCGAACGCCTTACTAAAGTCCATATATACCACGTCAACTGCCTTACCCCCATCCACCTCTTTGATCACTTTTTCAAAAAACTCAATAAGGTTAGTAAGGCACGACCTACCCTTCACAAAACCATGCTGACTATCCCCAATCAATTCATTTCTCTCTAAATAACTATAAATCCTATCCCTAATAATTCTTTCCAATACTTTGCCCACAACAGAAGTAAGACTCGCCAGTCTATAATTCTCAGGAAAGTCTCTATTCCCCTGCTTGAACAATGGGACCACAGTCGCTATCCTTCAGTCTTCCGGCACTATACCTGTAACCAACGACGACCTGAAGATCAGAGCCAGAGGTTCTGCAATCACCTCTCTCACCTCCCAGAGAATCCTAGGGTAAATCCCATCTGGCCCAGGGGACTTATCTAACTTCAAACCCTCAAGAATATCTAGTACATCCTCCTTATCTACTTCAATACTTTCCAGTTTGCAACCCTGTATCCCAGTGTTCTCCACAACTACATTTACATCTCCCTGCGTGAATACCGAAGAGAAATATTTGTTCAGTGCCTCTCCAATCTCTTCAGGCTCCACGCACAACTTCCCACTGCTGTGTCTGACTGGCCCTAATCTTGCCCTAACCAATCTTCTATTCTTAACATATCTAAAGAAAGCTTTAGGATTCTCCTTGATCCTATCAGCCAAAGTCTTCTCGTGTCCTCTTTTAGCTCTTCTCAACTCACTCTTTAGCTCCCTCCTGGCTAATCTATAGCTTTCTAGTGCACTAACTGAGCCTTCAAGCCTCATCCTGACATAAGCCTCCTTTTTCCTTTTAACCAGCGAATTAACTTTTTTAGTACACCATGGTTCCCTTACTTGACCATTTCCTCCTTGCCTGACAGGGACATACTTATCAAGGACTTGCAGTAGCTGCTCCTTGAATAAGCTCCACATTTCAGATGTTCCCAGTCCCTGTAGTTTCCTACTCCAACCTATGCACCCTAATTCTCTCCTAGTAGCCTCATAATTACCATTCCCCCAGCTATAACTACTGCCCCCAGGTTCATGCCTATCCCTATCCATCACTAAGGTGAACGTAACCGAATTGTGGTCACTATCACCAAAATGTTCACCAACTTCCAAGCCTAACACCTGGTCTGGCTCATTGCCCAGCACCAAATCCAATGTAGCCTCACCTCTAGTTGGCCTATCTACATACTGAGTCAAAAAGCCTTCCTGCACACTTTGTATAAAAACTGACCCCTCTAACGAGCTAGAGCTATAGCTATTCCAATCAATATTAGTAAAGTTAAAGTCCCCCATAACAATTACCCTATTACTTTCACTCCTGTCCAGGATCGACTTTGCAATCCTTTCCTCTACCTCTCTAGAACTTTTAGGAGGTCTATAAAAGACTCCCAACAGGGTGACCTCTCCTCTCCTGTTTCTAATCTCAGCCCATACTACCTCAACAGACAAGTCCTCATCAAACTTCCTTTCTATCACTGTGATGCAGTCTTTGACTAATAATGCCACTCCTCCCCCCCTTCTACCTCCTTCTCTACTTTGACTGAAGCATTTGAACCCCAGAACCTGCAACAACCATTCCTGTCCCTGCTCTATCCATGTCTCTGAAATGGCCACAACATTGAAGGTCCAGCTGATCCAAGCTGCAAGTTCCTCCACCTTATTGCGAATACTTCTTGCATTAAAGTATACGCATTTCAAACCATGCTCTACTCCACCCGTACGCTGCTGTGCTTTACAGTCCCCGTTTATGACCTCCCTATTCTCTCCCTCTTAACATCCAAACTACTCAGGATCCCACCTACTCAGGATTGATTCGGGGGAAGATGGAACATGTGCAAGTGGAAAGATTGACATCTTTTCCACAGCAGGACTGACATCATTCGGGGTGGATTTGCAAGTGCTGTTGAGAGGGGTTAAAACAAATTCAGCAGCGGGAAGCAGGATAAGGGCACAGAATCATCCAGTACAACAATCAAGTCAGAGGGACGACAGCTGTATTAAGGCCAGCCTGGAAGGCTCTACTTTCATGTCAGTAGTATTACAGGCAAAATGAATGAGCCAAGGGCGATAATTGACACGTGGAATTGTAATCTAGTAGCCACTACGGAGACATGGAAGAGGGAGGAACAAGATCGACAGTTCAACATTCTGGATGTAGAATCTTCGGGTGAGACAGGATAGGGAGTAAAAGAGGGGGATGTATTGCATTATTAGTAAAGGAGTTGGTTACTGTAGTGAAGAGAGATGATATGTTGGAGAGGGCATCAAATCAAGATTTGTGGGTAAACATTAGCAATAAAAAAGGGGTTTCCACATTGCTTTGGATTTATTATCAATCCTCAGATAGTCAGCAGCAAATGGAACAAATAAGGACACAACTTACAGGTGCGGGGGAGGGGGGTAAAAACAATAACAGTAGGGTAATTATAATAGGTGATTTCATCATTCCCAATATTAATTGGATAGACATAGGCCGGAGTGTTAGCACCAATCATGGTGGTGAATTTTTCCCATCCCACTGCAGTGAATGGAGATTTCTCCAATTTCACTGTAGCGGGAGTATGGCGTGAATGGCTGGTAAGATCACACCCATGGTGTTAAAGGCTTGGGCAGAATGGATTTCTTGAAATGTGTACAGAATTCTTTAGGTCATTATGTAAAGGGTCCAGCAAGGGATGGTGCTGAGCTGAATCTAATTCTGGGGAATGAAGACAGGCAGGTGGTTGAGGTGGTAGTGGAGAAGAATTTCAGTAATAGCGATCACAACATAGTAAAATTTAAGCTTGTTATGGACAAGGAAATAGATATTTTCCAAAAAAATAAGAATAAGTTTGGGAAAGAATGGACTTTTGTAAAATAAGGCAGGGCCTGGCAAACGTAGACTGGGAACAGCTTCTTGTGGGAAAGTCTGTAGAAAATCAGTGGGAAGCATTCAAAAAAGAAATTGAGAGGATGCAGGTCCACCATGTTTCCTTGAGAGTAATAGGATGGAATAACAAGCCAAAGAATGATGGATGGCCAGAGATATTCATGATATGATGAGAAGATAAAGAGAGGCCCTTAGCAGGTAGAAGAGGAGCAAATCAGTAGAGTTAGTGGTGGAGTATAGAAAACGCAGGGTGGAGCTTAAGAAAGCAATAAGAAAGGGGATATGAGAATGCAGTTGGTAAAAGTAGGGCAAAATTCCAAGATATTTTATAAGTTTATCAATGAAATGATGATAAGCAGGGAAAGAATAGGGTTCATTAAGGAACATGGGGGCAATGTATGTGTGGAGCTAAAGGACCTGAGAGAGTGCTGAATAAATAATTCACATCTGCCTTCACCCAAGAGATGAAAATATGGAATTCACAGAGAGAGACTGTGAATTCTCGAACAAATATACATAGGGAAGGGAAAGGTATCAGAGGTAATGGCTGGTTTAAAAGTTGACAAATTTCCAGGTCTGGACAAACTGTTTCCCAGGCTGCTGTAGAAGACAAGGGAAGAGATTGCAAGGGCTCTGACCCAAATTTTTAATCCTGTCTAGCTACAGGCTAGGTGCCAGAGGACTGGAGACCAGGTAGTGTGATTCTGTTATTTAAAATGTTTGTAGAGATAAACCAGGGAAATACATAGAACATAGAACATTACAGTGTAGTACAAGCCCTTCGGCCCTCCATGTTGCGCTGACCAATGTAACCAATATTATGACCCTTTATCCTAAACTATTCCAATGCTATCCATATGCCTATCCACTGCCCATTTGAATGCCCTTAAACTTGACGAGTACACAATTGCTGCAGGCAGGGCATTCCATGCCCTTACTACCCTCTGAGTAAAGAACCCACCTATAGCATCTGTCCTATAACTACCACCCCTTAATTTAAAGCTATGTCCCCTCGTGCTATCCATCTCCATTCGAGGAAGAAGGCTCTCACTATCCACCCTATCTAACCCTCTGATCATCTTATATGTCTCAATTAAGTCACCTCTTAGCCGCCTTCTCTCTAATGAAAATAACTTCAAGTCCCTTAGCCTTTCCTCATAAGACCTACCAATTATACCAGGCAACATGCTGGTAAACCTTCTCTGCATCCTTTCCAATGCCTCCACATCTTTCTTATAATGTGGCGACCAAAACTGTACACAATACTCCAAGTGCAGCCGTACCAGAGTTTTGTACAGTTGCAACATAACATCTCGGCTCCGAAATTCAATCCCTCTATCAATAAATGCTAACACACTATATGCCTTCTTAACAACCTTATCAACTTGAGTATCAACTTTCAGAGATCTATGCACCTGTACACCGAGATCTCTCTGCTCATCTACACTACTAAGAGTCCTACCATTAGCCCTATATTCTGCACACATATTACTCCTACCAAAGTGAATCACCTCACACTTTTCCACATTAAACTCCAGACCAATAAGTCACTTGTCCGTGGTAGGGAAACTATTGGAGAAAATTCTGAAGGAGAGAATCTATCTCCACTAGGAGAGGCAATGTTTGATCAAAGATGGTCTATATGGCTTTGTCAGAGGGAAACCACACCTAACACATTTATTTGAGTTTTTTGAAGAGGTGACCAGCTGTGCAGATGAAGGTGGTGCAATTGTAGTTAATATGGATTTCATCAAAGTCTTTGACAAAGTCCAATGTGCGAGACTTGTAACCAAAGCAAATGCACACGGTATGCGGGATAATTTGATTCAAAATTGGTTTAGCTGTAAGAGACAGAGGGTGATGACAGAAGGCTGCTTCAGTAACTGGAAGGCAGTGTCCAGTGGCAAACCACAGGGATCTGTGTTGGTCCCCTATTATTCATCACTTACATAAATGAGATAAATGGCTATGTGGTGGATAGGATTAATAATTTTGTGGATGGTGCAAAGATTGGCCAAGTGATTGACAGTGAGGCTGAGTGTCTTGGGTACAGAAAGATATTGACAGGATGATCAAATGGGCAGATAGGTGACAGGCAGGATATAACCTCCAAAAGTGTGAAGTGATATATTTTGGAAAGAGAATTTGACAAGGAAACATTCAATGAATGGCATAACACGAGGAAGTTCTTCAAATCAATGGTAATCTAAGGAAGGACTATGGCTGCAGCCACACTAACACCCCAAATAAAAATTATTTTGAGTTTAGAGATGTGTGTTTAATCAGACTCTTAATCTGGGTGAGGGTTTTCTTGGGATAGGATTTCTGAGGTTGGGAGGATTTTTCCAGATCTACTGCTGGGATTCTCTGGCCCAGTTGCAGTGGATTGAGATTTGTCTCAGCACCAAATTATCTGTTCTCACTGGCAACTGTGGCAGGGCGTAAATGTTTGGGGAATCCGGTCATCTATTCAAGCTGAGACTGGCAGAATCTCTGGGTAATCAAGAGGAGCCTTTCATTAAGGCATGTCTGGGAGTGGATTGGAGAATCCCATCCAGTGACTTTCTCTTTGCATATTTGAATTGACCAACTCTTTAATCTCAACATACTGTTTATATGGAAAATCTGAAATAATAGATTGTTTATTTATTATTGTGAAATATAGGCTTACATTGCAATGAAGTTAATGTGAAACTCCCTGGTCACCACAATCTGATGCCTGTTTGGGGACATCGAGGGAGAGTTCAACATGGTCAATGCACCTAACCAGCACATCTTTCAGATGTGGAAGGAAACTGGAGCACTGGAGAGAACCCACACAGACATTGGAAAAACAAAACAGAACAATCAAAGTAGAGGGACAAAATCTATTCAATTCTGTAGACTGGATATCTATATAAATTCCTGAGAAACTGGCCTAGCAATTGTAGATTTTGATCTGAATATTGTAACCATGACATGAAGATGTCAGCGTTGGACTGGGGTGGTGGGCACAATACATCAGCAAGACCATGCAGACACTACAACAATGAATGAATGGACATCACTTGAAAATCACTAGACAGAAGCGTTTCTTTCCATTTGGGAATACGCCAGCAGTCACGGATATTCAGCCTCTAATCTTCAGGTAAACGTTCCCCAGGGCAGCCTTCAAGACAAACAGCAGCGCAGAATCGTCAAGCAAAATTGATAGTCAAGTTCCACACATGAGAATAACCTCAACCAGAATCTTGGGTTCATGTCACACTATCTGTAACCCCCACCATTTGGCTTGGGCGGACAAAATCTCAGTAATTATTCTGGCATGAGACAGACCCCACCTCTTTAACCTATGCTTAACCCTGTGTCCACCCACACTGTCTGTACCTGTAGAGATTTGATTACCTGTAAAGACTCACATTCCAACTATTATCTTGCAGTTGTGTCTTTGTCTATATGTGCCATGTTTGTGAAACCAACTTTGCACTCAACTGATGAAGGAGCAGCGCTCCGAAAGCTCCAAATGATTCCAAATAAACCTGCTGATCTGTAACCTGGTGTTGCAAGACTTCTGACTGAATATTGTAAGGAAGTTATTGCAGGAAGGAGGATTTTGAATTGTTTGAATTGTATGACCTTTACTTTCAACTGAACATCATGAGATCTGGGTGTATTTATGTACATGCAATATACATTCACTGGTCAATCATCATCTCTGTGAACAATTTAGCTTCTTTAGAGTCAACTTACAGCTACAGCTGCATTTATTGCCCATGCTCCACTGTACTTAGAAGGTGGCTGTGTGCTGTCTTCTTGAACTGCTGCTGTCCAAATGATATAGATATTGTGCTGCAAGGAAGGGAATTCCAGGATTTTGACCCAGCAACAGTGAAGGAACAGCAATATGTTTCCAAGTTAGGATGGTGAGTCACTTGGAGGGGGATTTTCAGGAGGTGGTGTTCCTTTGTACTTATTCATTTCCACTGATTGTTTCTGTGCTCTCTCTGTTAGCTGGCTGTATCTCAAAGTTGCTTCTGGGTTCAACTCTGGCCTTGGGTCACTGTCTGTGTGGAATTTGCTCGTTCTCCCCATGTCTGTTTGCATTTCCTCCGGATGGTCCGGTTTCCTCCCACACTCCAAAGATATACACATTAACTGGATTGGTCATGCTAAATTCCTCCTTAGTTTGCCAGGATGTATAAATCAGGTGGATTAGGAGGGTAAATATGCGGGTTACAGGGAGAGGGCTTGGTATAACGATTCTCAGAGAATCAGTGCAGACGCGATGGTCCAAATAGACTCCTTGGGCACTGCAAATATTCTATGATTCCATCATTCAGCAGTGATGGGATGAAATCTGGATTCCATCATCGCAAGTTTGATTTGCTGAGCATATTTCTATTCAATGAGAATTCACCTATTCTCTCAATTTGAAATTTGTTTGTTGACAAGTACAAGTCGCCAATAAGTCATGTTCTCAGCTCACAATTTTTACCGGCTCATCCGCCCAAAGTCCCTAAGATCCCGTCCAAGCCAATGGAGAATACCGTTCTCCGAGCTTTGCCTGCCTCCGGAATCGAGGTGACATACTGGTAAAATTCCAGCCACTCAGTGTGCTAAACAAACTGTAAATTGCACTAAGTGACGGGTGAGAGAGAGCTTCCTGAAAAATCCATTTCACAGAACAGACAGTAAAAGTGCAGTGAAAGGCTGTGGTTAAAGGTCAATGGGAGGACAACTGTAGTGCGTTGGAATAGAGGACTAGAATTCCTAGATACTGTGCGCCGAGAGGAAGGAACTATTTCCGCAGCTTGTGCCGAGTTCCCCCCTCCAATCTGGGGGTTGAATTTATATTTACTCAGCGGCTTTTCACAGAGGGTTAAACTGGATACATCTTCCTGGGAAGGGGCGAGCAGGGAGTTGGGAGCTTTCCCATTCTGTCTTAATGTCCAGGCAAGAACATAGAACATAGAACATTACAGGGCAGTACAGGCCCTTCGGCCTCGATGTTGCGCTGGCCAGTGGACCCTCTAACCTAAACTATTCCAATATCATCCATATGCCTATCCACCGAACATTTGAATGCGTCCAAAGTAGGCGAGTCCACAACTGCTGCAGGCAGGGCATTCCACGCCCTCACCACCCTCTGTGTAAAGAACCTGCCTCTGACATCCGTCCTACAACTACCACCTCTTAATTTAAAGTTATGTCCCCTCGTGTTAGTCATCACCATCCGAGGAAAAAGGCTCTCACTATCCACCCTATCCAGTCCTTTGATCATCTTATACGCCTCAATTAGGTCACCGCGTAACCTTCTTCTCTCTAATGAAAATAACCACAGGTCCCTCAGCCTTTCTTCATAAGGCCTTCCCACCATACCAGGCAACATCCTGGTAAACCTCCTCTGCACCCTTTCCAATGCTTCCACATCTTTCCTATAATGCGGCAACCAGAACTGTACGCAATACTCCAAGTTCGGCCGCACCAGAGTTTTGTACAGTTGTAACATAACCTCACGGCTCCTAAATTCAATCCCTCTACCAATAAAAGCTAACACACCGTACGCCTTCTTAACAACTTTATCAACCTGGTGCCAACTTTCAAAGAGCTATGTACTTGTACCCCAAGATCCCTCTGCTCGACAACACTATTAAGGGTCCTTCCATTAGCCCTATATTTCATATGCCTGTTATTCCTACCAAAGTGAATCACCTCACACTTATCCGTATTGAATTCCATTTGCCACCTCACGGCCCAGCTCTGCAACCTATCTATGTCCCTCTGCAAACTGTAACATCCATCCTCGCTGTCTACAACTCCCCCCACTTTGGTATCGTCAGCAAATTTACTAATCCAAACCTCTACACCCTCATCTAGGTCATTTATAAAAATGACAAACAGCAGTGGCCCTAAAACAGATCCTTGAGGTACATCACTTGTAACTGCACTCCAGGTTGAATATTTCCCATCAACCACCACCCTCTGTCTTCCATCAGCTAGCCAATTCCTAATCCAAACTGCTAAATCACCTTCAATCCCATGCATCTGCACTTTCTGCAGTAGCCTACCATGGGGAACCTTATCAAACGCTTTGCTAAAATCCATATACACTACATCAACTGCCCTACCCTTATCTACCTCTTTGGTCACCTCCTCAAAAAACTCAATAAGGTTTGTGAGGCATGACCTACCCTTCACAAAACCAAGACTCTAACAGGAAACACTGGAGAAATGAATTCTCCCATCCGCTACATGAGAATTGTAGCGAGCAGGGGACGGCCAACGCGAAGGTCTGTTGATCTCAGGTGAGATTCTTCGTTTTCGCAGTAAGCACAGCCAGAAAATCCCACCTTTCTCCAGGATTGTGTCCGATGGTTTGGGAGAAACTAGATGGAATAGCAATCTCCACTCATTTTCCTTCAGGGATACGGAATGACCTGCTGATTATTCGCAACATTTCCCATTTCTACCCACAATCTGGAAAAATGAATGGAAATAAATAATGGAATGTGGGGAGATGGCACATAATCTGTTCCATAACTTTATAAATATTCCCTAATAAAGGTTCTCTAACTTTTCAGTTTGATCTGAACTCTGTAAAGAGGTTATTGCGGGCATATCAGATTTTTCTGGTCAGGATTAAACTGTACAAACTGTATTTCCCTCCCCAAGCACATCTCCATCTCCAGCTTTATGGTTCTCCCGTTTCAGTTTTTCTCTGTATCTCTGGTTCACACACAAGTACAAACCGGCCCCCAGCACACTGACTCCACCAAAGATGCTCACACGGCTCGGTGATCGGGGAGTTCTCCAGCGGTCTCCGCTCACTGGGTGCTGCTCCGGATGAGAGTCTCAGTATCTGCAACAAGAATTTTGATAGTTACAAAATTCCCATTCTTTGCTTTCGTAGAATGTGGGCACCATTTCATAGGGGCTGTTAAGGTACGATAACATTGCTGCGGGCCTGTAGTCACATTTTGAATTGATTTATTATTGTCACGTGTGAGCATACAGTGAAAAGTCTTGATTCTTGCACGCTGTACAGACAAAATGGAATATACATGGAGAAGGAGAGAGAGTGCAGAATATAGTGTTACAGTCATAGTTAGGGTGCAAAGAAAGATCAATTTCATGCAAAGTAGGGAGGAAGCTGTTTTTGAGTCAGTTGACGCATGACACCAGATCTTTGTATCTTTTTCCAGATGGAAGAAGGTGGAAGAGGGTATGTCCTGAATGCGTGAGGTCCCTTATTATGCTGGTTGTTTTTCCCAGTAAGTTTCTCTGACAACATCAGGTTTAAATCCAACCGATTTATTTGATAGTAAACTCACTAGCTTTCGATCCTCTGATCTTCGACAGGTAAATGAGGTGTTCTGGTCTCAAACAGCACACATAATAGCACAGACTGTTTACAGATTGCTGAGAAACTTAATATCTGTGTCAATACGTACAATCTTCTTGGAGATCCTCTCCACTTTTCTGAATAATCTGTAAACAGTCTGTGTTGTTATGTGTGCAGTTTGAGACCCGAACACCTCATTCACCTGACGAAGACCAGAGGGTCGAAAGCTAGTGAGTTTAACTATCAAATAAATCGGTTGGATTTAAACCTGATGTTGCCAGACTTCTTACTGTGATTTCCGTAGGCAGTGGCAAGTGTAGACAGGGTCAATGAGTGGGAGGTTGGTTTGTGTGATGGACTGGGCTTCATTCACGACCCTTTGTAGTTGCTTGTGCAGATCAGTGTACATGTAGTACACACAGCAAATATATCCTTCCCTGAAAGAGTATTAGCGAACTAACAGAAGATAATTTCATGGTTAATTTCGGGTTGTACTGACTAACTTTGCATCATACTAGCGGCCATTTCGAGATTTGAACCTGGGTTGTATTCTCTGGGTACTCTGGGCCCCTGGATTACTAGATTACTGTTATGTCCGTGTCCCCACCCCACAAACAATTAATTACACTTTATAAAATTGTTGGACTTCCTCAGTTCACTTCGAAACGACGAGCAGTTCAAACATTAATCAGAGCGCACCGAGGAATAATGATTAGAACAGTATGAATTCTTACCTATCCCGTTATAGACTGTTAGAATCACATTGCCTGTCCTGGTTGTACCCGCATCATTGTTATAAACAGAGAGCACATAGACTCCGCTGTCATTGGACTGTGCATTCCACACTAGCAATGATCCATTCTCTGGATAGAGGTGCACTCGGTCCCGATAGGAAGGATTTATCACCAGCCGATCTAAACAGTGATACCCGGATCTGTCAGGGTCTGGAGAGCAGTTTGATCGGGTCAGCGTCACAAATGAACTCATTCTGGGAAATAAGTTCCACTGTAACTTTAAAATGGAGTAGTTTGTAGAAGTGGAGTAGGAGGCAGGGAGAAGGACAGACTGGTTCACTGTCCCATTCACTTCTCTCCAATGGACTGTCACAGTAAGACTGCTTCCCGAGGCTGCAACAACAGAGAAAGAAGGAATCAGCTCGGCAAAGGATCAGTTTAAAATTCCGAATACCAGTTTTCACACGGGAGGCTGATTATTAAACACCGGATTGGTTTAAAATCTCAAAACACAAGAGCAGCAGACTGTCTGACCTGCTGAGTATTTTGACGACTTTCTGTTTGCAACATCTGCCGTTTTATTTTTTTGTGCAGTGAGAGTCGCGTCAGGTTAACTTGTTTGGATATTTTTGACGAAATAACGAGGGGAGTTGATAATTGAGATACTCAACCTAGATTTTATCGCACTTTATGACAAATTTCAGACTTTGTCAGCAGAGTTAGAATCCATACGGCGTGAAAGGGATAGCAGCAGCAAGAATCCCAAACTGGCTGAGTGACGGGAAAGAGATTAATTGTGACTGTTCTTGTTTTGCACTGAGGAAATATTTCCTTGTGGGATTCCCCCTCCATCCCTCCCGCACTCGCCCCACCAAAGGATAGATGTCAGGATTCCTCCTTTTCCAGATGTCTGTGAATGATCCGAACCTGCATGGACCGAGCATGATTTATAAAATTCGCAGATGAGTAGAAATTCGGAAGCAGTGTGAAGTGTGGGGAGCTAAGTCAGATGGAATAAAATGATGAAATTGACAAGCAAAAATGGTCGATTAAATCTATTAATGGAACCAATTTTATTTATGCATTTTCATTGTCAACTACTAACTTGAGAGGAGTGAAGTGAGTGGCGCCAATACCAGGGGCTGCCGTACTTCACAGGCTTGTAGGTGAGGGGAGGCTCGCCAAGGACGATGACATTCCATACAGAAAATTAAGATTTTCCTTGTTTTTTTTTAGTTACTCTATTCTTAAAGTTACAAAGCCGATACTCAGAATGGACCGGAGAAACCCAAATCCATTGCTTGCTTGCTCCAGAAACCAAATTCAAAGTCCAACTGAATCCATTCACATGAGAGACAAACATGATCCAAACTGGCAAGATAAGGCAATTCATTCTAACTTGGACTTGACCTGATGCTTAATCTTAATCAAAAGTTCGAGAAGAAATTCTCCTTGTTGGGAGAATGAGGAGAGATAAGGTTTATGAATACAGGATACAGCAGGAAAGGTGCTGAATGCAGACACACAAATGACTGAAGGTGACAAACGAGGTTGAGAAGGTGGTTAATAAATGGGAGCTATAAATAGGGACATAGATGATAAAAACATAGGTAACAATAAGACACCATTCAGAGGGAAAATACAGAAAAGATTGATGAAAAGATTTGATTTGATTTATTCTTATCACATCTATTGATATACAGTAAAAAGAAGTGTTTCTTGTGTGATATGCACATAAAGTTCATAGAATGCATGTGGGAGAAGGAAAGGAGAATCAGAGATAAGAAACTTCCTGTTAGGTGGATAGAACAGAGAAGTGTGGAATTTTTTCTTGGGAAAGGGAAGTTTGAAAAGGAATTTGAAAGAACACGTTCAAAATCAGAAGGATGTGGGCTGCATGGAAATAGAAAATCTGTTGCTATTGCAGGGATGATTGAAAACTGATATAAGGTGATTGAGAAAAGCAGTCCTGATGATCAAGATAAAAGCCATCCTTTAACATGAGTGTGTGTGACTGGAATGGACTGCCTGAGATGTGGAGGAGGCTGACTCAATCCAGGCCTTCCACACAGAATTGAATAAGGATCTGAAGAGAAACAATTAATTCCTGGACTGTGGGATAAATGTGCAGAGTGGGACCTGAGGAGTTACATGTACAGAAAGTTAGCAAGGATATGACAGGCCAAATAGCTTTCTTCAACTCCTTGACTACTCTGATTGTATTAGTCCCACATGCCAGACTTGACTGAAAACTAATAGCCTGCGAGATCCAAGAGTATGTTGCATCTAAAAGTGTCTCAAGCAGTGATAAGAAGTCAACTAGAGTTAGTATGACTGGAAATTTCTGTTGTAGATGCAGTATTTCTGTTGTAGATGCGCCAAGTTTGGTGGCATTTAAGAGGTTAATTGATAAGTATATGGAAGAGAAGGGAATGGTTTAGTTTGGAGGGGCATTGCTTTTTATTTTGGTCGGCACAACATCGAAGGCCGAAGGGCCTGTTCTGTGTTGTAATGTTCTATGTTCTATGAAAGCCATTTCCAATGCAGCTCCACAGCACTCGGTAATCGGATCATTGCTTCTTAAGGTCTGAATCAAAGACATAGAAATAAAGGTGGGCAGCAAGATGAAGATGCTTACAGATGACAGAAAATTGGCTATGTGGCTGAGAGTGAGGAAGAAATTTGTGAATTACAGGACAATTACATAGTGAAATAAAAAGTATAAGTGGAAAATACACTGTTAGAGAATCGGTGCTGACCAGGTGGGCTGAAAAACCTCATCTGCACTATAGGGATTCAATAAAGAAAGACAGATGGATTAAAAAACTCGAGAGGGTTTGGAAGAAGCAGCAGGTTCACACTAAATGGGCCAAATGGGCTAACCTATTTTACAAATCTCATGTAATTCATTCGTATGATCATTAAATAAAAACAGGGTGGAGTCCAGTGAATCCAATCTGGCACTTTTAAAATAGAGACAAAAATCTGACATTTTAATAAATAAGTATTCATCCAAATAAGGATTGGCTTATTCATTAATACACCCCAGCTACATCTGAGGTGTCCAACATTAACTGGACCCCGACTCAATGAGACTAAAGATCTTGTGAACTGAGTTGAGCTTCAATCAATGTATCGGCGAATGATTGAACCCCAACACTTGAGTGAATGCTCAAAACTGCGGTACACAATTGAACAATTTAGAATAGAATTGTATGGTAAAGGTGCCAGAACTTACCACAGATGGATATAAAGCAATGAACAAAAAACCAAAAGGCTTTGAATTCAAAGAGGTAATGCATTTCTCCACCCATATTTCCGAGAGCACAGTAACTGGGCCAGCAGCTGAATGAGATGAAGGCCCAGTTAGTACTTGCGATTAAATGTAGCAGCTTGTGGTTGTGAGCAGACAGCAGAGGAAATGACCACTGTCTTCGATATTATTAGCATTGCATCCAGTTAACAGTATTTCGTAGATGGTGCCCATCATTTTACATGCAAAGTCTGCCTAAAAATAATGGTTTTAAAATATGATACAATCAGCCACAGTTCTAGATGTACACATTAATCTAACAGCACCACCTCAAAAAGCACACTCAGTGTCAACTGAAATAAAAACAGAAAATGCTGGATAAACTCAGCAGATCTGGTAGCATCTTTGGAGAGATAAACAGAGTTGATGATTTGTTCAAATGACCCTCCTGCAGAGCTATTTCAACTGATTGTTTGGCATGGACTATTAAAATCTTAACAATAAGAAGTCCCACAACACGAGGTTAAAATCCAACGGTTTTATTTGGAATCATGAGCTTTTGGAACACTGCTCCTTCATCAGATGAGTGGAGATGTGGTTTCACAAACATCACGCATATGTACAAAGACATCATTTATCTTGCAATTGTATCTTTGTTATATATGCCACAAACATCACGTATATAGAAAAAGACACAATTTGTCTTGTAATTATCTTTGTCTATAAATACCATCATTGTGAAACCTACCTTTCCACTCTTCCAATGAAGACACGGTGCTCCAAAAGCTCATCATTCCAAGTAAATCTTTTGGACTTTAACCTGGTCTTGTGAGGCTTCTTACTGTGCCCACTCCAGTCCAACACCGGCATTTCCACATCAGTTTTAACAATGTCACTGCAGAATCTTGCAAATTTTATTGATATGTGTAAATCTCAGCACAGTAATAGATTTTCCTCCCCAATAAAAACATGATTGTATTTATTTTTAAATTGTTTCAGAATGTTTGGTCATGCATATGTTCCAACTTCTTGTCGTTATTAACATTCCAGCAAAAAAACCATAGGGTGATTATTAAGAGATACATGACCAGCAGTGAAGACATTAATTAGTATATCTGGGTGACACCACTGGGGAGGGTGGGATGTTGATGGGCAAGGCAAAGAACTGTAATTTCTCATTGATTTCACAGGCTTTGCCAGTGTATTACGGGAGAGTTCCACCCCTCCAGTTGCAGTGCCGGCAAAAGGGGACATGAACTGAAACGTGCCTGTTGGATTTCATCAATAGCCTGTGTGATAACCAGAACTATGCACCACTTCCATTGCCTTTTTACATCTTTTCTCATATTATTACTGTTCCAAGTGTTAACTGTGAAATGGCTAAATAGATCCAATCATTTTTCTATTGTTGACTTATTCCAGAGTTTCCGGATCAAACAGTGAGGCTCTGCAACCAGGGCCACAGCGTCTCTGCCTGACTCCATTGAAATCACATAAGACCTGTGAGAGCAAAGCTTTCAAAATTATATTTTGCTTTAAATATTTCACGTCACTTGATTTCACTTTAGTCCTGTGCGCATCATTGTTACTGATTGAGATCAGCTCAGTCAGAGAGCAAAATATACTGGTACACCTCTGATACAGTACCAGATCATAATCCTTAAGATGTATTATGAAGTCAGACTAAACCCCGCAGCTTTTCTATTTTGGCATTAATGTGAGGATAGAATGTTTCATTCTTGACTTGTTTCTACTAACAAACTATCAAAGCAAACTTTATTTAACAACACAATTTAACTACAATACATGAATTAGCTTAAGTTTGAACAATTGAACAATACTTAAATGTGACAAGATGCAATTTTTAACTACTAACCTATCACACTTGTTCCAATCAGGCAATATTTTTCTTATAGGCTTAAAGCGTTCTTTAAAATTTCTTAGCAAAAAAAGGACATACTTGCTTTGACTTAGGTTACCAGTGTTGTAGCTTTCACAAAGCCCCTGGAGATGAAAATGGCAGATAGACACTTCTTTCTTATAGCAGTTCCAGGCAGCAATTGCTCTTCACTTTGAAATGAAAATGAAATTGCTCTTTCCTGCAAATTTAGCTCCGTCCATTAACCATATAATTCTATCCCTGTCAATCAACCTAATGAAACCTCAAATGACTCCATGTACTCAGCCTAAAATCCCAAGACAACATAAGTAAACAAAAGATTGATTAATTCTACAAAGTGACACATTTCTAGCTAAATCAGCTATTATTCTACATTTTCAGCATTTGAAGTCTCCATGCAAGCAGCCTGACTCCTGCTCCTCTTATGCCATAACGGAAAACTGTTGGCACAATGGGTGCCGTCCCTGTATCTCTACTAATTAGAGTCCACTTGGCAATAAATCACGGCTCTCTTCTCAGCAGTATGAATTGTTGTTTGCCTTGCAATCAGCATTTTTGAAAATGTTTGGATGAATATGAAAGCTTCAGTTAATAGATGGGAATGTTATAATTCTTAAAGCGGTAGAAGGGATGGGGCAGGAAGAGCATAAGGAGTAGTATAGACAGGAGAGATTAATTGGCAGAAGGTTTAAAGATGCAGAAACCAAAGACACATTTAAAGAAACAAAGACCGTGTCCAGATATGTGGCTATAAAATGGGTATTTTAATAAAATAAAAATGGATAAAGAAAGAAACAAGGAAGGAGGATGTTGTAGGTGAAATAATACCTCGGACAGTTAGTGAGTCAAAATACAATGGTTTTTATTACAAAACTCTGGCGTCTTATTCCAGAATTTTCAGAGAAACTGGTTCCTTACAATGGACTACCAGACTTATCATAGAACACAAATAGAAGTGGGCATTTGTACATTATGAACTCTAGCAGGAATCATGATTCAAAGTTCCAATTCCTGCCAGACCTTCAGTTCTTCCTTCTTGGGTCATGGTGTAGCCCCAGAGTTAATGAGGAATTAGAGTCCTGCAGCCAGGACACAGGAATCCCTTCTGCAGCAGCACCGGTATCCCTGTTTTTGAAGTTAATTGTGTGCTCCTGGCTGTCACAGCAGGAATTTTCCTGTTCAAATTCAGTATCATAATCTGTCATCAGCAGCTGTCAAAAGCTGGTATCATAAACGAACATCTGTGTATTAATGACTACTAATACAAATAGGTAAGATTTATAAGTCTACAAAGTAACAGCCACATTAAACTATCTGTCTCTATAAAAATGAGAATTAAAGCATGTAACACATGGACAAATAACGTATTCATGCCAGGATCAATATAAACCTGGGAATAACAGCCATGATAAAAGGTTATGTTTGTGACATATTCTAGGTACAAAATGCTTTATCCCTTTCGCTACTTCAGATGCCATGATTATGATGCCAAGTTGTTGAACTCATTATTGGGTCCAGAAGACTGGAGAGTGCTGAGCTGAATAATGATATTCTGTTCCTCAAACTTGCTTTGATGTTCCCTTGTGGAGGTGATGGCCTAATGGTATTATTGTAAGATTATTAATCCAAAAACTCGGCTAATGTTCTTGGCACCCGGGTACAAATCCCATCTTGGCAGGTGGTGGAGTTCAATAACTAAATCTGGAATTAAGAATCTATTGATGGCTATGAAACCATTGTCGATTGTCAGGAAAATCCCATCTAGTTCAGGGAAGGAAATCTACTGTCCTTACCTGGCCTGGCTTACATGTGACACCAGAATTCGAGCAATGTGATTGACTTCCAACTTGGTGAACACCCTGAAAATCTCCTGTAAGCCAACAAAGACAGTATTGACTTGTTCTGCCACCTCTTTATAAATAATTCATATCACCTTGCTGTTTGCAAAGGGCAGCATTTTGTTTGCTGCATCTCTTCGATCAAGGGCTTAAGGGCCCCTTCCGCAAAAAAAAATGTCTGCCTTTTGCTCTTGACCTCAAAGCTGTCAGGATGCTAAAATGCACTTGAAACTTCCCATGAGTGTGTGCATGTGTATGTTTGTGCATTTGTAATTGCGCGCACGTGTGTTTGTGCATATGTGATTTTGCATGTGTCTTTGTGAGTGTGTGTGTGCACATGCATATGTTTGTGCACATGTGTATCTGTGTTTGTGCATTTGTATGTTTGTGTGCATGTGTATTTGTGCACGTGTTTGTTTGCATGTGTGTGTGTGTGTGCGCGCGCGCACATGTGTGTGCTTGTGCGTGTGTGTGTGCATGTTTATGCCTGTGAGTGCGTAATGCCTCACAGTAGGCTCACAGTTTCCTGGTCTTTTTAGATGAGGAGGTTAATTTCCCCTTGTTATTTCCAGTATTATTCAGTGAGGAGAGCAGTTCCCCATCTGATCTGGAGAAGGGAAAAGGAAAGTTTCCCCATTATGTTTCTGATGAGTCAGAAGGCAGTATTCCCCTGTCTGTCAGTGAAAGTGGTGAATCTCCCTCTCTCATTCAGTGAGGAGGCAGCTTCTATCATGGACTAAGAAGGGGAAAGAAAGCTCCCTGCCCAGGGTCTCTGAATTATCCTGACACATTAGTGTGTAATGTGTGGGTTAGAGGGATGGTAAACAGGCTTAAGATCCATCCAGACTCGAAATGTTGACCCTATACTCTCTCCACAGCTGCTGTCAGACCTACTGAGATTTTCCACCATTTTCTGTTTCTGTTTCAGATTCCAGAATTTGCTTTCTTACTGCTGCATCCCCTCTGGTTTCTGATTATTCAAGCAGTATTCCAGAAATCAGGTCACCTTGCCAGTAGCCCACATCTAGAAAGTCAACCATAGCGAAAGCACCCTGCAAACAGATGTGGAGGCCGCTGCATTGGCACGATATGCAGCCAATATGGACAGCAACCTGGTTTTCCCTACCCCCCCACCTCCGCCGCCCAGCTCTTTGAAATTATTTAATAATACCTCCTCTTAAAATACAAATTGATGGGGCAAGGCTGGATAAAGCTTGTTTTGACAGCTGGGAGGCAGTAAGAAAGTGAGGTCAACACTGGGATCGACATCAACTCTGTTTCACCAAGATCCCTGCTCACCTTTCTAATTCTAATTTTAAGTGAATCCCAATCACTATTGATATGAAAGAAATGAAAGAGAGACTTGTACTCGTACAACACATTTCCTAAACTCAGGGCATTTCAAGAACTTCACAGCCAAATGGACACATTTCAAAAAAGAGTAAAGAAAAGTACAGCATAGGAAAGGCCCTTTAGCCTTCCAAGTCTGTGCTGATCATGATACCTGCCTAAACTAAAACCATTTGCAGTTACGGGGTCCACATCCTTCCATTCCCATCCTATTTGTGTTTTCATCTACTTGCCCCTTAAATGCTACTATCATACCTGCTCCCACCTCCCCAGGCAGTGCCTTCTAGACATTCACCACCCTATGTGTAAAAAGCCTGTCTCACGCATCTCCTCTAAACTTTTCCCCACACATTTTAAACCTATGTCCCCTTATTTTTCTATCCAAGGAAAGAGCATCCGACTATCCACTCTGTCCATGCCACACATAATCTTGTAGACCTCAACCAAGTCATCCCTCAACCACTGTCATTCCAGTGAGAAAGAACCAAGTTCCTCCAACCTCTCCTCCTAGCTAATATCCTCCATTGAAGTGTAGCCCCTATTGTTATCTTCTGCACTCTATTCTAATTCTACTTTTTCACCTGCACACATGTCAATGAACCCTTTCACCAGATGGTGAGTGAGATCCTTTATCACGGGATCATTTCTATAGTCTCAGATTTAAAGAGTTCAGGAGCAAATATATATTTACTGATTTACTCTGATGGTGGATAAAATGATCAGTCAGCTGAACTGGACAGCTGATTCCCAGCACACAGAACTCACCACACTAAGGGGACAGGTAAGAATGTGGAGGACAAAATCCCAGTGTTCACAGGAAACCTCTTACACATGGCTTGCAAGGACCCTAGTAGCAACTGTTTCTTCCCTGCACATGTACAATTCCAAAGGAGACATAGACCCAGTCTGGAGGAGATGCGGGGATGGGGGGGGGGGGACACACTCCTGAGGATGGTGGTGGGATGGGGGTGCTTATTGGGAGTCATTTCCAGCATTCTGCTGGACCAGGTTTCCCATGGCATCCACTTCATCAGTTATTAGGTGAAAGTGCAACCCAGTCTAATGCACCACTCTGGCAAGGGTCAGCAACACTCCTGCCTACTCATCTCCCATCCCACACAGCTCCCAACCAGCATCTTGTGAGGGTCAATCCCAGAGGTTCATCATCCAACTTGGACATCACTGGAAGTTTGGTCTGTTCCTGGTGGCTAGTTTCTTCACAGTCACAAGGACAGCCCTGGGCAGCCACACCCAGGCAGGGCTCACACTCTCAGATGCTGACCAGTATTGTATCCTGGAAGGGGTTGGTCAGGGAGGAAGAGGGTCAGATCAGGGATGGGGTGTATAGGGGTGGTTTTTACTGCAGGTGGTACTTCCATTGTGCAGAAGGACATCACTGTGCAGCAATACTCAGACTGAATGAAGTATCCTGGACTTTGACTGGATATGCTGCTAGGGTTAGGGACAAGATGGATGTAGGGGGCACAATGGTGCGGCAAAGTAAGGCTTTACAAGGGATTGGAAGGGAAAGGGATGCAATGGAAAGAAAAGGGGCAAGAAGAGTTAGCAAGGAATGAAGGGGAAATACTGGCCGGCAGAGGAGAGACTGAGGGGTGGGAAACTGGAAGTCAACCAGGGACATTGAAATTCTGACAAACAATGAAGTGAGAAAGATACCATGTGTGTGTGAATGAGAGAGGAGGCACACAGACCTTGGAGTAAATGGGGTGGGGTGGGGGTGGGATCAGATGCATGGAGAGTCAAAATGAGCTGTTATTGGAAGAAGGACAGTGTTGTCTTCAGCCTTGAGGACAATGTGGAAGTATGTGAAACTCCAGCAGTAACCAGGAGTTGGAGAGCAGAGATACCCCTGGGACTATGTGGACAAATACAGAGAGTAAAGTCACTCCTGAGCTATATAGGCAGGCGTCTGACAGTATTAGGGTGTGGCAATGCAATGGCCGGGGAGGTATAGGGATTTATGCGGAAGGGCGGAACGTGGGGAGCAGTGGTTGTGTGTCAGATGATCCCCTCAATTGTTGACCATGCGCACAGCTTTCAGATGGAGAGGGATAAGATGCATATGGGGCATGGGTCTGTCAGTAACAAAGAGCTACGAGGAGAGTGTATGAGTAGTGATTACAACAGCAATGGGATCCATGATGGACAGCAGAGGCTTGAGAATAACAAGAGGAAATTTACCTGCACATAGTGAGTTTCTGGGTCGGTTGCTGAGACAGGGGCTGTGAGAGAGGCCGTGCCAAATCTGTCCTGTAAATAGTATTGCAGAACTACCATGAGAGTTATGTTTAAATCGAAAGTGGAAGGAGTCCTGAAGGGGAATGGGCTGAGGCAGTGTGTGAGGGATGCATTGATGGACCAAGAGCCCTTGCTGGGCATGTACTC
Source organism: Sphyrna mokarran (assembly GCA_024679065.1). NCBI lineage: Eukaryota > Metazoa > Chordata > Chondrichthyes > Carcharhiniformes > Carcharhinidae > Sphyrna > Sphyrna mokarran. The sequence continues at coordinate 102,063,068 of JAGIQG010000009.1, forward strand.
TAACTTGTTTGTGTCACAAAGTACAGTCTGATTAGAGAGAAAAGATGCAGAATCCTGTGAACATGGCCATTGGAAGGCAATATTTTTATCAATGCTTTGACGAGGTATTCAGAATTCAAAAGTTTCACATCATAATTGTTGCATCTCAACATTAACTCTGAGGAATATGACATTTGGGACTGCAGACAGTAGTCATTGAGATGGAAATGCTGCACACATGCCCTTCCATAAATGCAGAATGGTAATGTGATTTCCAGAATTGGCATTCGTAACAGGCTTCCGATTATTAATCATGAGCAACTTATTCTTAATTAATAAGCCACATAAAAGATTGCAACACTGAACAAGGCCACTTTAATCTTCTCGTATCACTCAGTATCTGGGAAATGACATTGTGGTCACCTCGATACATGCATTGGCACCTCAAGCACAAGCCTGCATCAGTGACAATGTAAATAGGACAGAAACCACTATAGACCATGGAATTGCTGGAGGTAACTGGTAGTGAGTCATGATCTTGACTCACAAATCATTAATATGTGCAATCTTTATTTCAGAAAGCAGGTTAAAGTAAATATGGAACAAGGGCTCAATATGCTAATGAAATAGAGAAGAAGAGAGGACATGTGTCATATGTTGTTTCAAGTCAAAGAGAACCAGGGCAAGAAGAAGTCAGGAGGAGAGACCCAGTCAACGGACGCAACTTGCCAGATATTACCCATAACAAAGACTCTCTTATTTACAAATCAATAAGAGATAAGGCCAAAGATGCCTGCACATGTCTACACATCTGGTAGATCACATCTGCTGTATTCTTTCTGAAGATCTGATGGCCATTGAGTTGGAAGTTATCCTCTTTAAAGGTGGCCATTACACTCATTTTCTTTGCTTGTCAGTCATTCCAGGTTACCTGTGCAATAACACGTATTCTGCAATACATAGATGAATGAGAGGTCAACAAAGAGGCTACAGCAAGAAACGTGACTATGTGAGGCTTTCACACAATGAAGGAAGCCAGGCTGTGAGATTCGAATGATTAAAACAAATAATAGTTTTAACACATTTCCCTGTCATCAAATAAGGATAAAGAACACAGAATCAGTCAGCTTCACACCACATCAATCTGAATCACACGGAGGGAGATGAAACTTGAGAGATCTGGGTGTATTTATTTGCATGCAATATACATTCACTGGTCAATGGTCATCTCTGTTTAGCCTTCTTTAAAATTAATTTACAGCTAGACCTGTATTTATTGCCCATGCCCCACTGTTGTTCAGAAGGTGGTTGTGTGCTGTCTTCTTGAACTGCTGCTGTCCAAATGATATAGGTATTGTGCTACAAGGAAGGGAGTTCCACCATCTTGACCCAGCAACAGTGAAGGAACAGCGATATGTTTCCAAGTTAGGAAGGTGAGTGATTTGGAGAGGAACTTTCAGGAGGTGGTGTTCCTTTGTACTTATTCATTTCCACTGACTGTTTCTGTGCTCTCTCTGTTTGCTGGCTGTATCTCAAAGCTACTTCTGGGTTCAACTCTGGCTTTGCGTCACTGTCTGTGTGGAATTTGCTCGTTCTCCCCATGTCTCCTTGGATTTCCTCCGGATGGTCCGGTTTCCTCCCACACTCCAAAGATATACACATTAACTGGATTGGTCATGCTAAATTCCTCCTTAGTTTGCCAGGATGTATAAATCAGGTGGATTAGGAGGGTAAATATGCGGGTTACAGGGAGAGGATTTGGTATAATGATTCTCAGAGAATGGGTGCAGACGCGATGGTCCGAATAGACTCCTTGGGCACTGCAAATATTCTATGATTCCATCATTCAGCAGTGATGGGATGAAATCTGGATTCCATCATCGCAAGTTTGATTTGCTGAGCGTATTTCTATTCAATGAGAATTCACCTATTCTCTCAATTTGAAATTTGTTTGTTGACAAGTACAAGTCGCCAATAAGTCATGTTCTCAGCTCACAATTTTTACCGGCTCATCCGCCCGAAGTCCCTAAGATCCCGTCCAAGCCAATGGAGAATACCGTTCTCCGAGCTTTGCCTGCCTCCGGAATCGAGGTGACATACTGGTAAAATTCCAGCCACTCAGTTTGCTAAACAAACTGTAAATTGCACTAAGTGACGGGTGAGAGAGAGCTTCCTGAAAAATCCATTTCACAGAACAGACAGTAAAAGTGCAGTGAAAGGCTGTGGTTAAAGGTCAATGGGAGGACATCTGTAGTGTGTTGGAATAGAGGACTAGAATTCCTAGACACTGTGTGCCGAGAGGAAGGAACTATTTCCGCAGCTTGTGCCGAGTTCCCCCCTCCAATCTGGGGGTTGAGTTTATATTTACTCAGCGGCTTTTCACAGAGGGTTAAACTGGATGCATCTTCCCGGGAAGGGGCGAGCAGGGAGTTGGGAGCTTTCCCATTCTGTCTTAACGTCCAGGCAAGACTCGAACAGGAAACCCTGGAGAAATGAATTCTCCCATCCAGCCTGACACGAGAATTGTAGCGAGCAGGGGACGGCCAACGCGAAGGTCTGTTGACCTCAGGCGAGATTCTTCGTTTTCGCAGTAAGCACAGCCGGAGAATCCCACCTTTCTCCAGGATTGTGTCCGATGGTTTGGGAGAAACTAGATGGAGTAGTAATCTCCACTCATTTTCCTTCAGGGATACGGAATGACCTGCTGATTATTCGCAACATTTCCCGTTTCTACCCCACAATCTGGAAAAATGAATGGAAATAAATAATGGAATGTGGGGAGATGGCACATAATCTGTTCCATAACTTTATAAATATTCCCTAATAAAGGTTCTCTAACTTTTCAGTTTGATCTGAACTCTGTAAAGAGGTTATTGCAGCTGTATCAGGTTTTACTGGTGAGGATTAAACTGTACAAACTGTATTTCCCTCCCCAAGCACATCTCCATCTCCAGCTTTATGGTTCTCCCGTTTCAGTTTTTCTCTGTATCTCTGGTTCACACACAAGTACAAACCGGCCCCCAGCACACTGACTCCACCAAAGATGCTCACACGGCTCGGTGATCGGGGAGTTCTCCAGCGGTCTCCGCTCACTGGGTGCTGCTCCGGATGAGAGTCTCAGTACCTGCAACAAGAATTTTGATAGTTACAAAATCCCCATTCTTTGCTTTCGTAGGATGTGGGCACCATTTCATAGGGGCTGTTAAGGTACGATAACATTGCTGCGGGCCTGTAGTCACATTTTGAATTGATTTATTATTGTCACGTGTAAGCATACAGTGAAAAGTCTTGATTCTTGCACGCTGTACAGACAAAACGGAATATACATGGAGAAGGAGAGAGAGTGCAGAATATAGTGTTACAGTCATAGTTAGGGTGCAAAGAAAGATCAATTTCATGCAAAGTAGGGAAGAAGCTGTTTTTGAGTCAGTTGGCACATGACACCAGATCTTTGTATCTTTTTCCAGACGGAAGAAGGTGGAAGAGGGTATGTCCTGAATGCTTGGGTTCCTTGATTATGCTGGCTGTTTTCCCAGTAAGAAGTCTGACAACATCAGGTTTAAATCCAACCGATTTATTTGATAGTAAACTCACTAGCTTTCGACCCTCTGGTCTTCGTCAGGTGAATGAGGTGTTCTGGTCTCAAACTGCACACATAATAGCACAGACTGTTTACAGATTGCTGAGAAACTTAATACCTGTGTCGATATGTGCAATCTTCTTGGAGATCCTCTCCACTTTTCTCAGTACCGTTTTTCCCAGTCCATTACACAAGTGTAGACAGGGTCAATGAGTGGGAGGCTGGTTTGTGTGATGGACTGGGCTTCATTCACGACCCTTTGTAGTTGCTTGTGCAGATCAGTGTACATGTAGTACACAGAGCAAATATATCCTTCCCTGAAAGGGTATTAGTGAACTAACAGAAGATAATTTCATGGTTAATTTCAGGTTGTACTGACTAACTTTGCATCACACTAGCAGCCATTGTGAGATTTGAACCTGGGTTGTATTCTCTGGGTACACCAGGCCCCTGGATTACTAGATTACTATTATGTTTGTGTCTCCACCCCACAAACAGTTAATTACGCTTTATAAAATTGTTGGACTTCCTCAGTTTACTTCAAAGCAACGAGCAGTTCAAACATTAATCAGAGCGCACCAAGGAATAATGATTAAAACAGTATGAATTCTTACCTATCCCGTTATACACTGTTAGAGTCACATTGCCTTTCCTGGTTGTGCCCGCATCATTGTCATAAACAGAGAGCACATAGATGCCGCTATCATTGGATTGTACATTCCGCAGTAACAAGGATCCATTCTCCGGATAGAGGTGAACTCGGTCCTGGTAGGAAGGAGTTATCACCAGGCAACCTGAACAGTTATACCCGGATCCATCAGGGTCTGGAGAGCAATTTGGTCGGGTCAGTGTCACAAATGGAGTGTTTCTGGGAAATAAACTCCACTGTAACTTTAAAATGGAGTTGTGTATAGAAGTGGAGTAGGAGGCAGGGAGAAGGACAGACTAGTTCACTGTCCCATTCACTTCTCTCCGATGGACTGTCACAGTAAGACTGCTTCCCGAGGCTGCAACAACAGAGAAAGAAGGAATCAGCTCGGCAAAGGATCAGTTTAAAATTCCGAATGCCAGTTTTCACACGAGAGGCTGGTTATAAAAGATCAGATTGGTTTAAAATCTCAAAACATCTGCAAGAGCAGCAGAGAAGACAATCTGACCTGCTGAATGTTTTGACTACTTTCCGTTTGCAATATCTGCTATTCTATTTCTTTTGTGCAGTGAGAGTCGCATCAGGTTAACTTGTTTGGATATTTTTGACGAAATAACGAGGGGAGTTGATGATTGAGACACTCAACCTAGATTTCATCGCACCTTATAACAAATTTCAGACTTTGTCAGCAGAGTTAGAGCCCATATGGTGTGAAAGGATTAGCAGCAGTAAGATCCCAAACTGGCCGAGTGACAGGAAAGAGATTAATTGTGACTGTTCTTGTTTTGCACTGAGGAAATATTAATTGTAAGATTCCCCCTCCACCCCTCCCTCACCCCGCCCCACCAAAGGATGGATGTCAGGCCTTTTCCTTTTTCAGATAACAGTGAATGATCTGAACCTGCATGGACTGAGCGTGATTGATAAAATTCGCAGATGAGTAGAAATTTGGAAGCAGTGTGAAGTGTGGGGAGCTGAGTGAGAACGAATAAAATGATGAAATTACCAAGCAAAAATGGTCGATTAAATCTATTAACTGGAACCAATTTTATTTATGCATTTTCATTGTAAACTACTAACTTGAGAGGAGTGAAGCCGGAGGAAGTGAGTGGCGCCAATTGCAGGGTCTGCCGTACTTCACAGGCTTGTAGGTGAGGAGACACTGGCATTTCATACAGAAAAATAAGATTTTCCTTGTTTTTTTTTAATAGTTACTCTATTCTTAAAGTTACATAGCCAATACTCAGAATGGACCGGAGAAACCCAATCCATTGCTTGCTTGCTCCAGAAACCAAATTCAAAGTCCAACTGAATCAATTCAAATGAGAGACAAACATGATCCAAGCTGGTAAGATAAGGCAATTCATTCTAACTTGGACTTGACCTGATGCTTAATCTTAATCAAAAGTTCGAGAATAAATTCTCCCTTGTTGGGAAGAATGAGGAGAGACAAGGTGCATGAATATGGGATACATCAGGAAAGGTGCTGAATGCATAGACACACAAATGACTGAAGGTGACAAACGAGGTTGAGAAGGTGGTTAATAAATGGGAGCTATAAATAGGGACATAGATGATAAAAACATAGGTTACAATAAGACACCATTCAGAGGGAAAATACAGAAAAGATTGATGAAAAGATTTGATTTATTTGATTTATTCTTATCACATCTATTGGTATACGGTAAAAAGAAGTCTTTCTTGTGTGATATGCACATAAAGTTCATAGAATGCATGTGGGAGAAGGAAAGGAGAATCAGAGGTAAGAAATTTCCTGTTAGGTGAATAGAACAGAGAAGTTTGGAAAGGGAAGTTTGAAAAGGAATTTGATCAAACATGTCCAAGATGATAAGGATCTGGGCCGCGTGGAAATATAAAATCTGTTGCCATTGACGGAATGATTGAAAACTGATGAGTGGGAAAAGATGAATGGGAAAAGCAGTCCTGATGATCAAGATAAAAACCATCCTTTAACATGAGTGGGTGTGACTGGAATGGACTGCCTGAGATGAGGAGGAGACTGATTCAATCTAGGCCTTTGACACAGAATTGAATAAGGATCTGAAGAGAAACAAATAATTCCTGGGCTGTGGGGTAAAGGTGTGGAGTGGGACCTGAGGAGTTACACGTACAGAAAGTTAGCACAGATATGACAGGCCAAATAGCTTCCTTCAGCTCTTTGACTACTCTGATGCTATTAGTCCCACATGCCAGACTTGTCTGAAAACTAAAAGCCTGTAAGATCCAAGAGTATGTTGGGTCCAAAAGTGCCTCAATCTGTGGAAGGAAGCCAATTAGAGTTAGAATGACTGGAAAGCCATTTCCAATGCAGCTCCACAGCACTCGGTAATCGGATTATTACTTCTGAAGGTCTGTATCAAAGACATAGAAATAAAGGAGGGCAGCAAGATGAAGATGCTTACAGATGACAGAAAATTGGCTGTGCGGCTGAGGGTGAGGAAGAAATTTGTGAATTACAGGACATAAAATACAGAAATAAAAAGTATAAGTGGAAAATACACTGTTAGAGAGTCGGTGCTGACCAGATGGGCTGAAAGGCCTCATCTGCACTATAGGGATTCAATAAAGAAAGACAGATGGATTGAAAGACTTGCGGGAGGTTTGGAAAAAGCAGCAGGTTCACACTGGATGGGCCAAACGGCCTACTCCTATAGTATAAATCCCATGAAATTCATTTGTGTAATTATAAAATAAAAACTGGATGGACACTGACACTTTTAAAATAGAAGCGAACTAACACTTCTAAAATAGAGGCGAACATTTGACATTTTAATAAATAAATATTCATCAGTTAAGGATGTGCTTATTCATTAATACACCCCAGCTACATCTGAGGTGTCCAACATTAACTGGACCCCGATTGAATGAGACTAAAGATCTTGTGAACTGAGCTGAGCTTCAGTGAATGGATCGATGAGTTGATTGAATCCCAACTCTTGAGTGAACGCTGTCAACAAAACTACTATAAACAATCGAACCAATTTAGAATAGAATTACATGGTAAAGATGCCACAACTTACCGTAGATGGACATAAAGCAATGAAGAAAAACCCAAAAGGCTTTGAATTTAAAGAGATAATGCATTTCTCTGCCCATATTTCCAAGAGCACAGTAACTGGGCCAGGAACTCAGTGAGATGGAGGCCCAGTTAGTACATGTGATTAAATATAGCAGCTTGTGATTGTGAGCAGACAGCAGAGGAAGTGACCACTATCTTTGATATTAGTATTGCATCCAGTTAACAGTATTTCATAGATGGACTCCATCATTTTACATGCAAAGTCTGCCTAAAAATAATGGTTTGAAAACATGATACAATCAGTTGCAGTTCTAGATGCACACATTAACCTAACAGTACCACCTCAAAAAGTACACTCAAGTGTCAGCTGAAATAAAAGTAGAAAATGCTGGATAAACTCAGCAGACCTGGTAGCTTCTCGGAAGAGATGTTATTCAAATTCATTCAAATGACCTTCCTGCAGAACTATTTCAGCTGATTGTTTGGCATGGACTGCTAACATCTTAACAATAAGAAGTCCACAACACCAGGTTAAAGTCCAACAGGTTTATTTGGAATCACAAGCTTTTGGAGCACTGCTCCTTCATCAAATGAGTAGTGATGTGTTTTCATAAACACCATGTATGTAGATATACACAATTTATCTTGCAATTGTGTCTTTGTTATATATGCCATAAACACTATGTATATAGACAAAGATACAATTTGTCCCACAATTGTCTTTGTCTATAAATACCATCTTTGTGAAACTTACTTCTCCACTCTTTGGATGAAGTAGCAGTGCTCAAAAGCTTGTGATTCCAAATAAACCTTTTAGACTTTAACCTGGTCTTGTGAGGCTTCTTACTATGCCCACTCCAGTCCAACAACGGCATCTCCAATCAGTCTTAACAATGTCACTGCTGAATCTTGCAAATTTTATTGATATGTGTAAATCTCAGCACTGTAATGGAGTTTTCCTTCCCAATAAAAACATTTTTAGAGATTAGATTAGAGATTAGATTTAGAGATTTCTAAAGTATTTCAAAGAGTATTGAGTCATGCATATTTTAATGCATATCTTAATGTTTCCAACTCCTTCTCATTATTAACATTCCAGCAAAAACACACTCAATGCATAGGGTGATTATTAAGAGATACATGACCAGCAGTGAAAGCATTAATTAGTACATCAGGCTGACACCACTGGGGAAGGTGGGATGTTGAGGGGCAAGGTGAAGAACAATAATTTCTCATTGATTTCACAGGCTCTGCCAGTGCATTAGGAGAGAGTTCCACTCCTTCAGTTTCAGTGTCAGCAAAAGGGGACATGGACTGAAACCTGCCTGCTGGATTTCATCACAAGCCAATGTGGTAACCAGAACTATGCACCACTTCCACTGCCTTTATACGTCTTTTCACATCTTTTCACATATTATTACTGTTCCAAGTGCTAACTGTGAACCGGCTAAATGCATCCAATAGATTTCTATCGTTGTCCTATCTAAGCGTTTCCTGATCAAATAAGAGGCTCTGCATCAGGGCCACAGTGTTTCTGCCTGACTCCATTGAAATCACATAAGACCTGTGAGAGCAAAGCTTTCAGAATTATATTTTGCTTTCAATGCTTCACAGCATTTGATTTCACTTTAGTCTTGTGTGCATCATTGCTACTGATTGAGATCAGCTCAGTCAGAGAGCAAAATATACTGGTACACCTCGGATAGGGTACCAGATCATAACCCTTAAGATACATTATGAAGTCAGTCTAGGTGCCAGCAGCTTTTCTATTTTGGCATTAAGGTGAGGATTGCATGTTTAAATCCTGACTTGAATCTACCAATAAACTATAAAAGCAAACTTTATTTAACAACACAATTTAACTATAATACATGAATTAGCTTCATTTTCAACAATTGATCAATACTTAAACCTGACAAGGTGCAATTCTAAACTACTAACCTATCATTCTTGATCCAGTCAGGTGATATTTTTCTTGTGCGCTTAAGCGTTCTTTAAAATTAGTTAGCAAAATACTGGCATACTTGCCTTGACTGAGGTTGCCAGTGTTGAAACTTTCACAAAGCGTCTGGAGAGGAAAAAGACAGACAGACACTTCTTTCTTACAGCAGCTCCAGGCAACAACTGCTCTTCAAATCATCCAACTATCCACTCTGTATATGCCACTGATAATCTTGTAAGCCTCAATCAGGCCATCCCTCAACTTCTGTCATTCCAGTGAGAATGAACCAAGTTCATCCAACCTCTCCTCATACCTAATACCCTCCATTGAAGTGTAACCTCTATTTGTTATTTTTTACACTCTATTCTAATTCTGCTTTTTCACCTGCACACAGGACAATGAACCTCTCCACTAGATGGCGAGTGAGATCCTTTATCATGGGATCATTTCCTAAGTCTCAGTTTTAAAGAGCTCAGGGTCAAATATAAATTTACTGATTTACTCTGATGTGGATAAAATGATCAGTCAGCTCAACTGGACAGCCAATTCCCAGCACACAATACTCACCACACTAGGGCATTGCGATAGACAATAATGTGGAGGACAAAATCCCAGTTTTCACGGGAAATCTCTTACACATGGCTTGCAAGGACCCTAACCCTGCACATGTACAATTCCGAAGGGGACATAGACCCAGTCTGGGGAGGATGGGGAGGAGACACTCTTGAAGATGGTGGTGGGATGGGGGTGCTTAGTGGGAGTCATTTCCAGTGTTCTGCTGGACCAGATTTCCCCTGGCATCCACTTCATCAGTCACTAGGTGAAAGTGCAACCCAGTCTCATGCACCACTCTGTCAAAGGCCAGAGTAGGCCCCTGCCTACTCATCCTCCATCTCACACAGCTCCCCACCAGCATCTCATGCAGGGTCAATCCCAGGGGTTCATCATCCAAATAGGACATCACTGGAAGTTTGATCTGTCCCTAGTGGCTATTTTCTCCACAATCACAAGGACAGCACTGGGCAGCCACACCGAGGCAGGACTCACACTGTCAGATACTGACCAGTATTGTATCCTGGAAGGGGTTTGGTCAGGGAGGAAGGGGGTCAGATCAGGGATGGGGCATGTCGGGGTTGTTTTTACTGCAGGTAGTACTACCATTGTGCAGAAGGACATCACTGTGCAGCAATACTCAGACTGAATGAAGTATTCTGGACTTTGACTGGATATGCTGCTAGGGTTAGGGACAAGACGGATGTAGGGGGCACAATGGTGAGGTGAAGTAAGGCTTTGCAAGGGATTGGAAGAGGGAAGGATGCAATGGAAAGAAAAGGGGCAAGAAGAGTTAGCAAGGAATGGAGTGGAAACACTGGCAGGCAGAGAGAAGACTGAGGGGTGGGAAGCTGGAAATTAACCGGGGACATTGAAATTCTGACAACGAAGGAAGTGAAAAAGATACCGTTTGTGTGTGTGAATGTGAGGGAGGCACATAGACCCTGGAGTAGATGACGTGGAGTGGGTGTGGGGTGGTTGGTGGTGCATCAGAAGAGAGATGGGATATATAGAGAGTCAAAATGAGGTGGTGTGGGAAAAGGGACACTGCTGTCTTCAGTCTTGAGGGCAATAGGGAAGTGTATGAAAGCCATCACTCCAAGATAATCAGGAGTCAGAGAGCAGAGATACCCCTGGGACTGCCTGGACAGAATAAGAAGTCTGACAACACCAAGTTTAAGTCCAACCGATTTATTTGATAGTAAACTCACAAGCTTTCAAGGTTCATCTCTTCATCAGAGGAGGTGGAGTGTAGTGTCCAGACACACTCAATACACCTTGACTGATGAATTGGTTCTTATCTTGTTCTAGGCAGTTCCTCAAGTGCAATATTATATTTGCACATTTAAACCCCATCCACACCGAACAATTCCGAGACAGAGACCAACCTGACTACTAAATCATGGGAAAGCATAAAAGAAGCCAGTTTTGACAGTTGTACCTCTGCTGACTCATTAACCGGAATGCCTCATTAGGCCCAACTCTTCTGTTTCCTCCCTATTTATAAACATTTCTCTTTTGTGTATGTACCCACCTCCACAGCGTCAGAATGGTTAGCACTGCTGCCTCACAGTGCCAGGGACCGGATTTAATTGCAGCCTTAGGTGACTGTCTGTGTGGAGTTTGTAGATTCTCCCCATGTCTGTGTGATTCCCTCTGGGTGCTTGGGTTTCCTCCCACAGTCCAAAGATGTGCCAGTTAGGTGCATTAGCCATGCTAAATTGATCCTTAGGATCTCAAAAAGGTCCTGGGTTTGACTTTGCTAAAATTACTGAATTGCTTCCTTCTGCATTGTAGGGATTCTGTGCCTCCATTTTGAAGATTATTATCAAAAGAGTGTTCAGCACCCTTTCAAACAGTATATTTTGGATCATGGAAACTTGCAATGACATCACCATCCCACTCTGCACCCACCAAACCTCCCAGATTGTTTGACATTGTTTAAAATCTATGGCCTGTGGCATCTCATTCTCCCATCAGTGGAGTACACGTCTACTGATGTAGTATGGGCTGAGGTTAGAAACAGGTAAGGAGGGGTCACCTTGTTGCGCATTTTCTATAGACATCCAAAAAGTTGCAGAGATGTAGAAGAAAGGATTGCAAAGATGATTCTGGATAGGAGTGAAAATAACAGGATAGTTGTTATGGGGGAACTTTAACTTTACAAATATTGACTGGAAAAGCTATAGTTCGAGTACTATAGAGGGGTCAGTTTTTGTCTGATGTGGGTAGGAGGTTTCCTGACACAGTATATAGATAGGCCAACAAGAGGTGAGGCTACATTGGATTTGGTACTGGGTAATGAACCAGACCTGGTGTTAGATTTGGAGGTAGGTGAACACTTTGTTGATAGTGACTACAATTCGGTTATGTTTACATTAGTGATGGAAAAGGGTAGGTGTATACTGCAGGGCAAGAGTTATAGCTGGGGGAAATGAAATTATAATGCGATGAGGTGATATTTAGGATACATAGGATGTGAAAGGAAACTGCTGGGGATGGGCACAATCGAAATGTTTGAGGAACAGCTACTGCATGTTCTTGATAAGTATGTACCTGTCAGGTAGAGAGAAAGTGATCAAGTGAGGGAACCATGGTTTACTAAAGATGTTAAATCTCTTGTGAAGAGCAAGAAGGAGACTTATGTTAAGATGAGACATGAAGGCTCAGTTAGAGCGCTTGAGAATTACAAGTTAACCAGAAAGGACCTAAAAAGAGAGCTAAGAAGAGCCAGGAGGGATAATGAGAAGTCTTTGACCAGTAGGATCAAGGAAAATGCTAAAGCTTTCTATAGGTATGTCAGGAATGAAAGAATGACTAGGATAAGATTAGGGCCAGTCAAGGACAGTAGTGGAAAGTTGTGCATGGAGTCCAAAGAGATAGAGAGGCACTAAATGAATATTTTTCATCTGTATTCATACAGAAAAAAGACAATGTTGTCGAGGATAATACTGAGATACCAGTTATTAGACTAGATGGAATTGCAATTCATAAGGAGGAGGTGTTAGCAACTTAGCATGGCCTATCCGTCTAACCTGCATATTTTTGGACTGTGGGAGGAAACCAGCACATCCAAAGGAAACCTATGCAAATTGTGTAGATTCTGCACAGACAGTCTGAGAGTTTGTGTGAAGAGGATTGGAGACATACAAGGCTGGAATTGAACCCGGATCCCTGACGGTGTAGATAGCAGTGCTAACCACTGTTGTGCAGTGTTGTGGAAGTTAAAATGCTCTGATTGAAGTTTCATAGTTTGGAAGCTAAATTGTGCAGAAGTTTAATTGTTCAAATTAAAGTTTCATACCTTCTCTATAAGTAGTGGAAAATGTTTATCATTTTGCAAACTTTCAAAAGGGGTCAATTCCGTTATTTCAGCATGAACAGCCTAATCTTCATCTGCGTAGGCTCCATAATATTCTGCTTGTCAGCCTTCACCAGGGGATAAGCAAGATCAACTTTTCCATAACAAATACCAAAGGCATATGCTATGTAAATGAAAAATTAGCAAAAGTCAATTTTTCAACAATGAAAAAGGGTGAAAAGCCACGATTTAATTGGTGGTATGCAAACTTAACATATGCAAATGAAGGATTAGAAACTTATTTCTGATTTGCTGTATTTGATTATAGTTACTCAGTTGTTTTTCTGTAACTTCAAAAACATTTGCAGGACAACTGCAGGGTGGTTCTCCTTGTTCACAAGTCATTAAAGGCCTTGTATTGGATTATGCATGGTGTCAAGTGCTGTTTATACTCAAGTCGACTAAAAATGCCTAAGGTTGCCGGTACCCAAGATCTCTGACAGAGTCACCTTTTTGGTTATTGGTACCTCTAGGTCATTGATAGTGGGGGTTTCAATGATGGTAATGCTATTAAGTGCATTGAGGAGATGGTTAGATTCTCTTTTGTTGGAGATGTCTGGTGCAAATGTTATTTGCCACTAATCAGTTCAAGTCCAAATGCTGTCCAGGTGTCATTGCATGTGAACATGGACTGCTCCAGTATGCAAATTTAAAATCAGGCAAAAACATCAGACTCTGAATTGGTAAATAGAATTAGAGTTTATTGATCATTAGCAAATTTTAAACAATAAACTTAAAATTCAAAAATCCATCAGTCAGCTTACTCAATGAAATAAAATTTATCAATTAATAGAGAAAGAATGAAAATGAAGTCTATTTATCAACAAAAATTGACTAATTTCATCTTTTAAATGAATAGTCAAATCAGAAGGAGGGGCACCAACCTCAATTCCTCATTCCAATGAAGAAACTGTCACTGAATCCAAGAATGACTTCCAATGGGAGCGGAGATTTAATTGTATCAATCTCAGGATTAACCACATTCAAACTACACTGATTGGCGACTGCTCAGCTGACCCTAGTGTTACTGAGAATGATCTTCATTCTTATGAAAAAACACACAATTACCTCCTCCCCCCACCCCCAGAATTAAAACTAATTATTCCACCCAAGATGCACATACATGATGAATCCTATAACCCTGTACCATTTGCTGTAGAGATGTTAGAAGCCGAGCTTTGACAATATTTTTGGAAATGGCTAATTGGTCAATAACTTGTCTCAGTGTAAGAGAGAACTTCATGTGTTTTAACTAATTGTGCAAATTATTTAAACTTACAATAATGCCTTAAGATTTAAGCCGTATCTCTTATCTTAATGTCTTATGTAAGTCCCATCCATTTGATCCAAGTCTTGGCTGTCAAGGTTGGAGTCCTCCTGATATGAAAGATCCCACAGAGTTTCTGGTTTCCAGACTTTGATGGTAATTTTATTTCTTTCATATTTTAAATAATAATGGAATAAAATCCCTAAATGCAGAAGGGGGCCATTCGGTCTATCGAGCCTGCACTGGCAACAATACCACTCAGGCCTTTTATCCTATAATCCCACATGTTTATCCCACTAATCCCCTGACACTAGGGGCAATGTAGAATGGCCAATCCACCTAACCCACACATCTTTGGAGTGTGGGAGGAAACCAGAGCACCCAGAGGAAACCCACGCAGACATGGGTGGAGCATGGAAACTCCACACAGACAATGACCTGAGGCTGGGAATCAAACCCAGGTATCTGGCCATTGTGCCGCTACTCCATGCTATCAATGTATTCCAAGGGTGAGTCACACTAAGATGTGATTTGTGGAAAGCTTAACAACTTTTGGATGTTGGATTTTAACTTTGCAGTCACCACTCTCTTAAACTTTCAGTACCATTTACAATTAGCATCACCTAATGCCATTGGCCTCTCTATTATATTGGCAGCAACAAAATGCCCATTGTTATAATATTAAGTTTCTCCATGGCAATAACAGACATCTGGGGCTTCACTCTGACAAAAAAAACATAAATTATAATTAATTAACCACCATATAGCGAGCAACTCTGATGCTTCAGTCTACATGCTTCCAATCCACTTCTATTAATTGACTCTTTCCTTCCTAAACTATAGGGTGGAATTTTACACTGTGAAGTTTTCCAGCCCAAAGTCAATGGACCTTTGGGCAGATCACTACGTTTTCAAGCTATAGGAATGATGGGGTTTCCATTGAGAAATCCTGTTCCCAGCCTCTGGCTGCACTTTCCGCAGAGTTGCTTCAACCTGGAGGTAATATCTTCACAGTATCTCCAGGCAGATTAATATACAGACAAAGTTCTAGCTTCTTTAAACCAAAATCAATACGCCTCTTTTTGATTTGTGAGCCTCCCAGCTATAGCTGTGCTAATCAGGATGCTACAGACAAGTGTCCAGATTAATCAAAGCCATAAGTCTCAGTACAGCTTTGGTTTAAGCACGGACAAAATAATTAAATTCCAGACGTGAGGTGAGAGGGACAGCATTTAACTAAGTGTGGCATCAAGGACACCTGGCAAAACTAGAGGAAATGGGAATCACAATAGATATTACTGAAAGAGTCCCTCAGAATCATAGAATCTGACCATACAGAAGGAGGCCATTCAGCCCATCAAGTCTGCACCAACCATAATCCTACCCAGGCCCTATCCCCATTAAGCCATTTACCCCTAGCTGATCCCCCTGATACTAAGGGGCAATCTTAACATGGTCAATCTACCTAACTTGCACATCTTTGGATTGTGGGAGGAAACTGGAGCACCTGGAGGAAACCCACGCAGACACGGGGAGAATGTGCAAACTCCTCACAGTCAGTGATCCAATCCGGGAAGTGGACCTGCATCTCTGGCACTGTGAGGTAGTAGTGCTAACAACTGTGCCACCGTGCCACCAACTTGCTTCGATGACCTTCCCTCCATCATAACGTCGGAAGTGGAGATGTTCACTGACAAATGCACAATGTTCAGCACCATTCACAACTCTTCAGATAATGAAGCATTCATGTCGGAATTCCACAAGACCTGGACAATATCCAAGCTTGGGTCAACAAGTGGCAAGTAAATTTTGTGCTACGTAAATGCCAGATAATGACTATCTCCCTTTGACATCAGTAGCATTACCATTGCTGAATCGCTGAATCCTCCAGTGTTGGGGGGGAGGTGGGGTGTAGTTTCCATTGACCAGAACCTGAATTGGAGTAGCTATGTAAAGATTGTAGCGACAACAGCAGGTCAGAGCTGGGGGTCCTGCAACAAGTAACTGACATCCCGATTAGGATGAGCAAGCAGCATTCTGTAAATGAATTTTTTAAAAGTTACAAAAATCCAGGAGCTCCCTCCCTAACAGCACTGTGGATGTATCTATACCACATGGATTGCAGCAGCTCAAGAAAGCAACCCACCATCACCATCTTGAGCAATGATTGCTGGCCTAGGCAGCAATGCCCACATCTCAGAAGTGAATTTTTGAAAGTCTTAGAACTATAGAATCCCTACAGTGCAGAAGGAAGACATTCAGCCCAACAACAATCCCACCCAGATACTATCCCCCAACCCCACATACTTACCCCGTAATTCTCTTATACTAAGGAGAAATTTAGCACAGCCAATCAAACTAACCCATAAATCTTTGGAGTGTGGGAGGAAACAGGAGCACCTGGAGGAAACCCATGCATGTAAGGGGAGACCTGCAGATAGACAATACCAAGGAAAAGGAAGAGGCAGATCTGGAAAAGGAGTGAGCAGTAGAAGCAGGAGGTGATAAGGACGTAGAGTACTAGAATCCCTACAGTGCAGAAGGAAGCCGTATGGCCTACTGAGCCTGCACCAGCAACAATCCCACCTGGCCCTATCCCAGGAACTCCATGTATTTATCCTAATAATCCTCCAGACATTAAAGGGCAATTTTAGCATAGCTAATCTACCTAGTCCACGCACCCTTGGACTGTAGGAGGAAACCAGAGCATTCAGAGGAAACCTACACTGACGTGGGAAGAGCACGCAAACTCCACAGATAGTGACCCCAAGGCCAGAATTGAACCCGGGTTCCTGGCGCTGTGAGGCAGCAGTGCTAAACAATATGCCACAGTGGGCTACCCATTAGATATGGCAGCTTTGATCTCAGTTGCAGGTCGGGAACAATGAACTTAACCAAGAATCTATAAGCCATGTCATGCCCATTTATAGGCATTGCACTCAGAATTAAGGTCACCATTCTCCAAATTCTGAGATTGTTGTCTTAATGAACATAATGCAACAAATATAAGAACATAAGAACATAAGTACATAAGAAATAGGAGCAGGAGTAGGCCACACAGCCCCTCGAGCCTGTCCCGCCATTCAATAAGATCATGGCTGATCTGTCACGGTTCAGTACCACTTTCCCGCTTTCTCCTTGTAACCCTTTATTTCCTTGTCAATTAAAAACCTATCCACTCTTGACTTGAACATATTCAGTGAGGAAGTCTCCACCACCTCATCAGGCAGAGAATTCCAAAGATTCACCACCCTTTACGTTAAGAAATCTCTCTGCAACTCCGATCTTCACCGCCTCTCCCCCCCCTAATCTTGAGGCTGTGCCCTCTAGTCCTGCTATCTTTGCTAAGCAGGAACAGTCTCTCAACCTCTACCCTATCCATCCCCTTCATTATCTTATACGTTTCTATAAGATTCCCTCTCAGCCTTCTAAACTCCAAAGAGTACAAACCTAGCCTATTCAGTCTCTCTTCATAATCCAACGCCCTCATCTCCGGTATCAGCCTAGTAAACCTTCTCTGCACACCCTCCAAGGCCAATATGTCCTTCCTCGAATGTGGCAAACAAATCTTATTAGCATCAGCAGTTCCTGCTAAAAACAAGAATGGATAAAAATAATATATTTCTTTTTCTAATCTCAGTACAGGAGTAGCAGTGGCTGCCACGAAGACTCATTGAGAGTTGCAGTAGTACTTATCTATGTGGTTTTACAATGGTAATATTTCATGATAAAGCATCGTTGATATAGAACCTATCCCCCACTGCCCCCATCAGATTACTGTAGAACCACCCCACTGACTATAGACATTACACATACTAACAATGTCACTTCCTTCAGTGAATTCTTGCATGTGTTGTTTGGAACCTTTTATCCCATCCCGAAGATTGCATCCCTCCTGTGCATCATCTCATTTAGGACAGGTTGCTGCACCTTTCGCTAAATTTGGCAGCTTCTGTTCCCCACCAAGACGTGACCACTTCCTGGATATAAATAGCCCGGCTCCCTGCTCCTGCAACTGCCCCTGCCTCAACTGTCAGTTATTTCTGGCCCGTTGCTCACATGAGTCAGAGAAGAAAGAAAGATCTGCCTAAAGTTTATAACAGCAAGCTCTCATAAACAGCCAAGAGATACTAGTTAGATTAGGAGTGCCCAGAATTTGTTTTTGGCAGTCATCCTAATATGATGTACCAGTGTGAACTTCCCACCTTCCCCCACCGGGACATTCAAACATGTGCACTATCAGCCTTTTATTCTGCACCTTTGCCACCTGCACATTCTTGGTGGGCTGCTATTAGCCCCTTTCTCAGCAATGATCATCACCATTTACAATACTTTTGTCCTTTTATCGATGAATCTTTATTAATTACATGCCTACTCATTCTTATAGTATACCCTTGACCTATTTTCTTTGTATTCAGCTCTGACAAAGGGTCATGGAGACTCAAAACATCGGCTCTATTGTCTCTCCACAGAATGCTGTTGGAATTGCTGAGGTTAGCACTGCTGCCTCATAGCCCCTGAGACCTGGATTCACTGCCGGTATTGGGTGACTGGTCTGTGTGGCATTTGCACGTTCTCCCTGTATCTGCATGGGTTGCCTCCGGGTGCTCCCGTTTCCTCCCACAGTCCAAAGATGTGCAGTGGATTGCTCATGTTACATTGTTACTTAGTGTCTCAAGTTATGTCCGTTCGGGAGATTATGCATGAAAAATATGTGGAGTAACGCGGATAGGGCAGGGAAGAGAACCTGGGTAAGATACCCAGCAGAGAGACAGTGCACATTTGATAGGCCGAATGGCTTCTTCTGTATTATAGGGATTCTATGAATTATGATTCTATTTTCCAGCATTTTCTGTTGTTGATGTTGGCCTGTGGATAAAAAGAAGGAAAACGTACCAAGAACAATCTTACACCATCTCATGCAGAGATTTCTTCCCCTAAAGGGCATGAGTGCAGCTTGTGGAATCTTACAACAATCTGGTTATTTTGTAGTCAACAGTTCCAGAATATTAACCTAGTTTCGTTCATTGAATTGAAATTCTCTTACATGATTAGATTTAAGATCTTATCCTCCAAATCATTAATTCAGGCATCTAAATTACAAATACTTCAACATAACATGGCGAGAATTCTCCAGCTGTTCACACCAGCAAGATTCTCCAGTCCCGCCACCCATGCACCCCTACCTGTGTGTCTCCCACCAGCGTTGGGTAATATCCCATTGATGCAGCAATAGTGCAATGCTGTGAGATTTTCTATTTCTAATCCAGTTGACAAGCATTCTAAATATACCCTAACTGCATTCTGCTTTCACCACCAGGAAACATTTTAAACAGGATTTTGTACCTGCCCTTCACCAAAACACATAACAATAAGTAGACAATTTAGTTTCTATTGTAGTATATTACTCTTAATTTCTCTAGGTCGAAAGCATGCACAGCAAGTGTACACCTCACATTCATTAGCTCTCATGCGCAGTATGCAGAAAGCTCACACTCTGCATACATCAAACACACAGAGTACAGAAAACACATAGCCTGCATATTCCAAGTGCACAATGCGCAGAAAGCACATACACTGCATGCAAAACATGTAAAATTGCCAGTTCCAATGCATCCCACCCTGATGAGCTCAATGCATTTTACACCCGTTTTGAGCAAGAGGCCAGCGAGAGCATGCCCTCCACTCTGGAAGCCTGGGATGAATCTGTACCAGTGATCATCATTGCCAGTATTAGAGCAGTTAACCTGCGGAAAGTGGCTGGCCTGGATGGAGTAGCTGGACACTTGCCCAGATCCTGTGCCGATCAGCTGCTGAGGGTATTTGCTGACATTTTCAACCTCTCTTTACAACAATCTGAGGTCTGTATCTGCTTCAAGAAGATGATCATCATCCTGGTACCTAAGAAGAACCAACTGACTGACTATCAGCCAGTGGCTCTGACATCCCTATCATTGTGAAGTCCTTCGAAAGGTTAGTCATGGCACAAATCAATTCCAGCCTCCCGGACTACCTGGATCCAAAACAGTTTGCCTATTGCCGCAACAGGTCCATAGCAGAACACCATTTCCCTGGCTCTACACCTAACCTGGAACACCTAGATAACAAGGAAACCTATATCAGACTCTGGTTTATTGACTGCAGCTCAGCCTTCAACACTACAATTGCCACGAACATTATCTCCAAATTTTGTGGCCTGGGTCTTGGCTTCTCCCTCTGAGACTGGATCCTGAACTTCCTAACTCACAGAACACAATCAATAAGGATAGACACCAACCCTCCTCCACGATCATTCTCAATACCACTGCTCTACAAGGCTGTGTTCTCAGTCCCCTACTATAATCCTTATAAACTTACGACTGTGATCAAATTCCTCTTCAATTCAATTTTCAAGTTTATTGACAGTACCACCATCGTGAGTCGGATCTCAAACAATGACAAGACAGAGTACAGGAATGAGAGAATATGGTGAACTGGTGCGGCAACAATAATCTCTCCCTCAATATCAACTAAACGAAGGAGCTTACCATCAAATTTAGGAAGCATAAAGAAGAATATCCCTCTGTCTACGTCAAAGGGGGTGAAATAGAAAGCATTGAGAGCTTCAGTTTTTAGGTGTCCCAAACACCATAAACCTGTCCTGGTCTCCCCATGCCTATAGTTAAGAAAGCCTACCTACGCATCTACTTTCTCAGAAGACTAAGGAAATTTGGCGTGACAATGAAGAATCTCACCAACTTTTACAGATGCACCATAGAAAGCATTCTTTCTGGTTGTATCACAGCTTGATATGGCTCCTGCTGTGCCAAAGACTGCAAGGAATTAAAAAATTCCCAATCCACATGCAAACCGGTCTCCTATGCATTGACTCTGCCTACATTTCCCATTGCCTCAGCAAAGCAGCCAGCATAGTTAAGGACTTCACGCACCCCGGAAATTCTCTCTTCCATCTTTTTCCTTTGGGATAAAAATACAAATATCTGAGAACATATACCAATCGAATCAAGAACAGCTTCTTCCCATCTGCTGTCAGACTTTTGAATGTGTCTACCTCACAGTAAGTTGATCTTTCTTTACACTGAGCTATGATGGTGACACTACATTCTGCACTCTCTCGTTTCCTTCACAATGAATAGTATGTTTTTGACCATGAAAATAATTTTCATGGTCAACTCATACATGTGACAATAATAAATCAAATCAGATCAAATCAAAGCACGTAGTATGTAGAAGGTACACAACTGGCAGATGCCAAGTACACAGTGTACAGAAAGCGCACCCTCTGCATAAACCAAGTACGCAATGTGCAGAAAGTGCATGCACTGCATACACCAAGCACATAATGTACAGAAAGTGCAGCCTCTGCATACATCAAGTACACAATGTGCAGAAAGCGCACACCCTGCAATACACCGAGCACACAGTGTGCAGAAAGCATACACCCTACATAGACTAAGCGCAGTGTGCAGAAAGCGCACACCCTGCATACACTAAGCACACAGTGTACAAAAAGCGTACACCCTGCATACACTAAGCACACAGTGTGCAGAAAGCACACACCCTGCATACACTAAGCGCACAGTGTGCAAAAAGCGTACACCCTGCATACACTAAGCACACAGTGTGCAGAAAGCGCACAGCCTGCATACACTAAGCACACAGTGTGCAGAAAGCATACACCCTGCATAGACTAAGCGCAGTGTGCAGAAAGCGCACACCCTGCATACACTAAGCACACAGTGTGCAGAAAGCGCACAGCCTGCATACACTAAGCACACAGTGTGCAGAAAGCACACACCCACGTATTTCAAGCGTACAGTGCATAGAAAGCTCACAGTAATGTGTAAGCTAATTCCAGATCAACCACAATTGACATTGTTTTGCTTTTTAAATTAGATTATCTGTTTTGAGTGACGGATAAATATTGGTGAGGGACATTCGGATAACACCCGTCCCTTCCTTTGAAATTGTGTTGTACGCCCACCTGAGAGGCAATGGTTGCCTTGCTTTGAAATCTCATCGGAACATCAGTAGTTCTGATACTGCAACACTCCCCCAGTTCTACACTGGAAGGTATGACTTTGTGCTCTAGTCTTAGATGCATCTCAGATGCAAGATAGCTGTTAATGAGCGATGCTTGATATCTACAATGTGCTATACTGCTTCCTGTCTAAGAGTGTGTGCTTATTTATGCTGCAATTTGTTGGGCAGTCGGGAGTAACTTTTACACAGTCAGCTGGCTGCATTAAAATGATACAGACTAACAATGAAGTTCAAATTGCCCATTTTTCAATCTGTGCAGTGCTTAACAAATTGAAGAGCTTGTGGCCGGAATTATCCAGCCGTTCATGCCAGTGGGACTTTCTGATCGTGTTGTAGTAAATGGAGATTTGGCTGAGTGCCAAATTCTCTGTCCTAGTTTTCATTGAACAGCCAGAGATTTTCAGTCCTTTTACCTAATTTACATTTATTCAATCTTCCCTCTGTGAAATATACTTCTGATTAATCAGTAAAATCACTGATGCCAGAGGCATTGCTGACGCATAACGTCTTAACCTATTTCCCTCCTCTGTTCCAAAACAAAGGAGGGCATATAAGTATTCGAATCTACAATATATGTCAGAACCATTAAAGGTTTAAAGTTTATTCGTTAGTGTCACAAGTAGGCTCACGTTAACACTGCAATGAAGTTACAGTGAAAATCCTCGAGATGCCACACTCCGACATCTGTTCGGGTACACTGAGGGAGAATTCAGCATGGCCCAATGCACCTAACCAGCACGTCTCTCAGAGTGTGGGAGGAAACCAGAACATCCAGAGGAAACCCACACAGACACTGAGAGAATGTGCATACTCTTCACAGACAGTGAACCAAGCGAGGAATCAAACCTGAGTCCCTGGTGCTGTGAGGCAGAAGTGGTAACCCACTGTGCCTACTATACCGCCCCACTGTGTCCACTGTACCACCCCACTGTGCCCACAATGCCACCCCATTGCACCATCATGCTGCCCCACTGTGCCCACTGTACTGCCCCACTGTGCCACTGTGTCACCCCACTGTGCCACTGTGCTGCCCTACTATGCCCACTGTACCACCCATTAATTACATACAGCACAGAAACAGATCCTTTGGCACATCAGACTCTTTGTCAAAGTGAACCAATTGGTTCCAGAAACTCCTCCGTTTTCCCACAGCTCTGATGTGCAGATGCCGGCGTTGAAATGGGGTAAACACAGTAAGAAGTCTCACAACACCAGGTTAAAGTCCAACCAGTTTATTTGATAGTAAATTCACAAGTTTTTGGAAATGCTGTTCCTTTGTCAGGTGTGTGGGAAGTTCTGATCACAAACAGGGCATTTAAAGGCACACACAATTTACAGAATAACCTGCTATTCAAGACTTAAAAGTACAGACAATGTGAGTGGAGATAGCATTAGGCATAGTTTAAAGAGATGTGTATTGTCTCCAGACAGGATAGTAAGTGAGGTACAAAGAACAAAGAACAAAACAGCACAGGAAACAGGCCCTTCGGCTCAACGAGCCCGCGCCGCCACCCCGATGTTCCCACCTATACCCATGATCCCTGTCTATATTTACAGATCTATAGATTAAAAACCAAATTTGAGACAATTTAGGGAGAATTTGTTTTGCCAATTAGCCTAAGAGCATGATGTTACATGGATGTCTCAGCGCTCTACACCCAATATCCCCCAACTTGATGGCATTGCTGTAACTGCATCAGTCCTCAACACCAATAAGTTTCCAAATGCAATTTTACAACTCATCCGCTTCATCCTGGACCACAATGTCTTTACCTTCAACAACCAGTTCTTCATCCAGACACACGGAACAGCCATGGGAGCCGAATTCGCACCTCAATGTGCCAACATCTTCATGCACAGGCTTGAACAAGACTTCTTCACCGCAAGGACCTTCAACCAATGCTACATACACTAGAGACATTGATGACACTTTCTTCCTTTGGACTCATGGTGAACAATTACAGAAACAACTATATGATGACATTAACAAGTTCCATCCCACCATCAGATTCACCATGGACTATTCTCTGGAATGGGTTGCACTCTTGGACACACGCACAACTCCATCAAGGATTGTCACCTCAGCACCTCACTGTACCACAAGTCCACAGATAACCTCACGATGCTCCACTTTTCCAGCTTCCACCCTAAACACGTTAAAGAGGCCATCCCCTACAGTCAAACTGTGCGTATACACAGGCTCTGCTCAAATGAGGAGGATCATGACAGACACCTCCAGAAGCTGAAAAATGCCCTCATAAGAACAGGATATGGTGCTCAACTCATCGATTGACAGTTCCAACTTGCCACAGCGAAAAACCGCACTCACCTCCTCAGAAGACAAACACGGGACACGGTGGACAGAATACCCTTCATCGTCCAGTACTTCCCCAGAGCGGAGAAGCTACGACATCTTCTTCGAAGTCTTCAACATATCATTGAAGAGGACGAACAACCCCACACCCCCATTTCTTGCCTTCAAACAACCTCATAACATCAAACAAACCATTGTTCGCAGAATACTACCCAGCCTTCAGGAGAACAGTGACCACAACACCACACAATCCTGCCACAGCAATCTCTGCAAGACATGTCGGGTCATCGACATGGATGACATCATCTTACATGAGAATACCAGGTATACGGCACATACTCTTGCAACTCGGCCAACATTATTTACCTAATACGTTGCAAGAAAGGATGTCCCAAGGCATGGTACACTGGGGAGACCATGCAGACGCTACAACAATGGATGAATGAACATTGCTCAAAATCACCAGGCAAGACTGTTCCCTTTCTGTTGGTGAACACTTCAGCGGTCATGGGCATTTGGTCTCTGATCTTCAGGTAAGCGTTCTCCAAGGCGGCCTTCACGACATATGACAGCGCAGAGTCGCTGAGCAGAGACTGATAGCCGAGTTCCGCACACATGAGGACGGCCTCAACCAGGATCTTGGGTTCATGTCACACTATCTGTAACCCACATGACTTGTCTGAACTTGCAACATCTCACTTACTATCCTGCCTGGACTCAGTACACATCTCTTTAACCTATGCCTAATGCTATCTCCACTCACATTGTCTACATCTTTAAGACTTGAATAACAGGTTAGCGTAAAGACTCACATTCTAATCAGTATTCTGTAAACTGTATGTGCCTTTATATGCCTTTTTCTGATCAGAAGATTCATCTGACGAAAGAAGAGTGTTTCCGAAAGCTCATGGGTTTACTATCAAATAAACTGGTTGGACGTTAACCCGGTGTTGTGAGATTTCTTACTGTGTCTCACAGCCCTCCAGTATTTATCATTTACATTTTGAAAGCTACTATTGAGCCTGTTTCCTGTGAGTTCCCCGACTTAACTCTGCAGTGACTGGTTACTGAGCATTTTGTCACTCAAATCAGTTTTCCTTTATCTTCTGATAGACAGGGAATTAAGGGTTATAGGCAGAAAGCCAGAAAGTGGAACTGAATCACTTCAGATCAGCCATGATCTTGTTGAATGGTGGGGCAGGCTCAAAGGACTAGATGGCCTATTCCTGCTCTTATTTCTTACATACTCCCTCAGCAAATTCTTATATACTCCCTTCAGCTTCACTGACCACAGGCAACAACTCAATTTGTTCAGTCTCTGCAGTCACTGAAGTCTTTCTCGCCTGACTCCTCACAAACATATTGACACTATCTCTCGAGAAACCCAACATTTAGTGTGCAGAATTGGTCGCAGCATTCCAGCATTCCTTAGCAGTGTTAGTAATACATCAACATATTTTGCTTGCTTCTACACTCTATACTTCTATTTCTCACCTTAATAGAACCACAGGATCCCATAGAATCCCTACAGCACTGAAGGAGGCCATTTGGCCTATCGGGTCTGCACTGCCTCTCCAAAAAGAACAGTTTATTCAGGCCAGGCCAGCCATTTGATGAAGCATCATATATCAGATTTATTCACAATATTAAAGGCCCTGGGATTAAAGCTGTAATAACAAAGTGGATTTGCAATTGACTAGGGGGTGGAAATTAAATAGTAGTGAATGATTGTTTTTCATAGTGGAGGGCAATACTCCTGGTGGTCCCTAAAGGACCTCCCAGAGAGCTCTGTGTTTGAAGGATAGGGACTGTGTTTGGAGGGTAGGGACTAAGTTTGGAGGGTAGAGGCTGTGTTTGAAGGGTGAGAACTGTGACTCAATGGTGAGGACTGTATTTGGAGAAAGGAGGCTGTATTTGGAAGTCACCGGACTGAGTTTGGAGGGTAGGAGCTGTACCTGAAGGGTGAGGGTTGTATTTGGAGGACAGGGATTGTGTTTGGAGAGCAGTAGGTTGTATTTGAAGTGTGGGGGCTCTGTTTGCAGAATAGGATTTTGCTTGGAGGATGATAAATGTGTTTGGAGATCAGGGGCTGTATTTGGAAAGGACCCCCCAGAGAGCTCTGTGTCTGAAGTGAAGGGGATTGTGTTTGGAGACAAGGAGGCTGTAGAGGGTGGAAGGTGGGCTGTGTTTGGAGAACAGGTATACTGTGTTTGAAGGGAAGGAAGCTGTGTTTGAAAAGAAGGGGGGCTGTGTTTGAGGAGAAGGGGGCTATGTTTGAAGGGAAGGAATTTGTTTGAAGAGAAGGGGTCTGTGTTTGAAGGAAAGGAGTGTGTTTGAAGGGAAGGAGCTGTGTTTGAAGGGAAGGAGTGTGTTTGAGGGAAGAGGCTGTGTTTGAAGGGAAGGGGGCTATGTTTGAAGGGAAGGGGGCTGTGTTTGAAGAGAAGGGGGCTGTGTTTTAAAGGAAGGGAGAGAAGGGTACTGTGTTTGGAGGCAAGCAGGCTGTATTGGAAGAGCAGGTGTACTGTATTTCGAGGGAAAGGGACTGTTTGAAGTGGAAGGGACTGTTTTCGAAGGGATAGGGACAGTGTTTGGAGGGAAAAGGGCTATATTTGAAGGAGGGTGGATTGTGTTTAGAGAGAAAGGGAATGTGTTTGGAGAGAAGGGAGCTGTGTTTGGAGGGAGATGTGCTGTATCTGAAGAGGGGTTGTATTTGGAGAATAAGGCTATATTCCGAGGATAGGGAAGACTTTAAAGTGTGAAAGATATCTGTGCCTGAATATTTTCAATGGCAGGATTCCCCTTGCTCATTCCTCACCATCTCAAAATGCCCCAGAGTCAATATGGTTATCTTTTAAATGGCCACTCAGTTGAAGGGCAATTATGAATGGGCCACAAATGGTTGCCAGGAACATCCATGAAAGAATAAAGAAAAAAATACTCTCAGATGATGAGTGGCACATTGATTAGCACTACTGCCTCACAGCGCCAGGGATCCAGGTTCAATTCCAGTTTCAGGTGTGTGTCTGTGCAGAGTTTGCACATTCTCCCAGTGTCTGTGTGGGTTTCCTCCGAGTTCTCCGGTTTCCCCTACAGTCCAAAGATGTGTGAGTTTGGTTGATTGGTTGTGTTAAATTGCCCTACTGTCAAGGGGATGAGCAGGCTAAATACACTGTATTTACCCAGGGCCTGGGTGGGATTGTTGTTAGTGCAGGCTCAAGGGGCTGAGTGGCCTCCTTCTGCACTATGGGGATGCTATGATTCTATTTTTAGATTGTGGTTGGATGGTGGGTGGACACTATACATTTTCAAAAAACTTCTTTTACAGAGCAGCAATGATGAACCTATTCCTCTGCTGGGAGAACTCACAAATATCTGGACATCATCTTAAAATTAGTGCTGGATTGTTCAGAAATCAAAATCATGGTGCACTTCTTCCACATGAAATGGCAGCAGGAATTATCCCCTCTCCAAAATGCCTGGAGGCAATTATAGCTTTTTTCAAAAATTATTCTCTCTGGAATTATTCACTCTTCAAAATGCCTGTAGGAGCTGGAAACAATTATAGCTTTTCTCATGGATTGGGAGAAATTTCCAATGGGCAAGGAAAGAAAGAAAAATGGGAAAGCATGGATCAAGCAAGAGGGACTGAATGTCCTCCAGAGTTTGACTGCTGTGCTCTCTTATGAAGCTTCACACCATGGCTTCCATTCAAACACACTGTAGGGTAAAAGTGTCAGGTTAATTGGTGCTACAGTCTCTTCACAGTCAGTGTAAAGGTTACACTGTGGACTGGGGCAAGTCGCACTCAGTTTGTGGGCCAAAAGACCTGTTCTCAATTCACTTTTTTTTCAGTGTATTGAAAGTGAGTAAAACATTAGTTCAACAATCAGTGGTTTAAGGCAGTGGAACATTCTGCACATGACCTTTTCAGACAAGCTGGAGAACACAACCACACGGAGACTGAAGTGTCTGCTGTGAATAGAGCACAGTGAGAGACTGTCACGTCTGCACTGCTCAGTCACCTAGCTCTGGGTCCATGGTTTCTCCTATTCAACCCTCAGAGGTTTTGTGAGTCTCACGTGAAGATTTATCAGTAACTTAGTGACATTAGAACTTCCTGCTCTACCCAAGGCCTAGCTCCTCGATTCACTCAAACCACATATAAAAATGTGTTGCTGCAGCTTGTAAACGGTTACGTAATAACGGAACAGGTGATGGCTTCTGATTTGGATCAGAGGAACCATAGAATCACACAAAGAGGCTATTCAGTCCATTTAGTCTGTACCAACTTTCTGACAGAGTAACTTACCCAGGTCCTACCCCTGTAAGATCACACATTTACCACAGCTAATCCAATTAACCTACAAATCTTGAGACACTCGGTGGAATTCATCTTGTTTACAAACTAAATAATGTTTATTTATTAGTCACAAGTAGGCTTACATTCACAGTGTAACGAAGTTGCTGTGAAAATCCCCCAAGTCACCACACTCCAGCACTTGTTTGGGTACACTGAGGGAGGATTTAGCATGGCCAAGCCACCTAACCTATACATCCTTGTTCCTTGGAGTGCAGGAGGAAACAGAGCATCTGGGAGAAATGAAAGAAGACACAGGGAGGAAGTGTAACCTTTGCACAATCACACAACACTAGAGAGAGAGAATAGCATATTGCAAACTCAATTGTTCATTGTAGGACTTGATGGAATGAATTATCTCTTTGTCTGAAATGTATTATTCTATGATATATAGGGCATCTTTCATGACTTTGGGGTGCCCCAATCAATTGAGTACCTCCGAATAGTAGTTAGTAATGTAGTGTAAGGCAACTTGAGCACAGTAAGGCTCTACTAACCACAACTATAGAATGATTCAGCACAAAGAGAGGCCATGGGCAGCATGGTGGCACAGTGGCACAATATTGACTACTATTCAGAGGTACTTAATTGATTGGGACACCCTGGGGTGATAAAAGATGCTCTATATTGAATCATAGGACAGTACTTTTCAGACAAGAGGTTTTTTGCTCTATTAAGTCCTACAATGAACAAAGAACAAAAAAAATTACAGCATGGAAACAGGTCCACCAAGCCTGCACCAACCATGTTGCCCGACTTAACTGAAGGCCCTTACCCTTCTGGGGACCATATCCCTCTATTCCCATCTCATTCATGTATTTGTCAAGACAAATGAGTTCCAGGCATCCACCACTCTCTGTAAAATATCTTCCTCATATATCTCTTTTAATCCTTGTCCCTTGCACCTTAAACCTATGCCCTCTAGTAATTAATTCTTTCACCCTGTGAAAAAGCTTCTGACTATCCACTCTATCCATACCTTTCATAATTTTATAGACTTCTACCAGGTCTCCCTTAACCTCTGTCACTCTAATGAGGACAAACTAAGTTTCTTCAACCTCTTCTCACAGCTAATTCCCTCCATACCAGGCAGCATCCTAGTAAATCTTTTCTGTACTCTCTTCAAAGTCTCCACATCCTTCTGGTAATGCAGCAAACACAATTGAACACGAGATTCCAAGTGCGGCCTAACTAAGGCTCTATAAAGCTGCAACATGACTTGCCAATTTTTAAACTCAATGTCCTGGCTGACGAAGGCATGATGTAGAGATGCCAGCATTGGACTGGGGTAAACACAGTAAGAGGTCTGACAACACCAGTTTTAAATCCAACCAATTTATTTGATAGTAAACTTGCAAGCTTTCAGCTTTGTAGCCTTCTTCAGGCAAATGAGGTGTTCTGGTGTGCAAAAGCACACATATCTGATGGTCCTCATTGCTGTCCCCAAACCCACCAACCTTTTTGTCATCCGCAAACTTACTAATCAATCCAGTTACAGTTTCTCAAAATCATTTATATATATTCCAAACAGCAAAGGTGCCAGTACTGACCCCTGAAGAATGCCACTTGTCACAGCCCTCCATTCAGAAATGCACTCATTCACTGCTATCCTCTGTTTTATTTGACCAATGGTAGTCATGATATGGAGATGCTGGTGTTGGACAAGGGTAAGTACAGTAAGAAACCTCACAACACCAGGGTAAAGTGCAACAGGTTTATTTGGTAGCAAATGCCACTAGCTTTCGGGGCTCTTACCCTTTGTCAGGTGAGTCAACTGATGAAGAGGGAAACCTCAAAAGCTTGTGAGTTTACTATCAAATAAATCGGTTGGACTTAAACATAGTGTTGTCAGACTTCTTACTGTGTGTACTTCCCCTGTAGCCAGTGAGGATACAAAGATTTCTTTCAAGGCCCCTGCAATTTCCTTCCTTGCCTCTCTCAGTATTCTGGACAATTGAGTTAGCCCCAATGTGCTTCTCTCGCACCAGTGATAGGTGACTGTGTGAAATTTGCACATTGTCCCCATGTCTGTGAGCATTTCCTCCAGTTGCTCCAGTTTCCTCCCACATGCCATAGATGGCATGATTGGCCATGCTAAATTGCCCCTTAGTGTAGGGTGAATATGTGGGGGTTAGGAGGATTGGGCCTGAGATGGATTGTTTTCAGTGCAGCCTCAATGGGCTGAATGGGATCCTTCCCAGACAGTAGTTTTGATTCCCACTTTGGGTCATTGTCTATAAAATGAATGCATTGATAACCTTCTGTTATTGACTCCTTTGCCACTCGATCCAGTTTCTGTTTACTAACTGAATCAACACCTGTCATCAATTTCAAACGCCCCTGACAGATCTTCTCTTACCCTTCACTTCACATAATCAAAGTCTCGGATATCTGTTCATTCTTGTAAATGTCTGCTCCGCTGTCTGCAAGGCATCCACCCTGAAGTCCCATGCCTAGAATCAGGCAAAACAGTCCTTCTGGGCCTTATTCAATGTTTAGAGATGTTTCACTGAACTTCCTTGCTTTTGGGTTTTACAAAGTCAAAAAACCGGATCTGGTTTTTAACTACCTTCTAAACTTATTCCACCACCTTCAAAGATATGTCTGCTTTCAACTCCCACGGCTTCTGTTTCTGCCTCTCTTTTTAATTGGACCATTTGCTTCTCTGCTTTCTTGCTTCCATATATATCACAGAATCCTTACAGTGCAGAAGGCCATTCAGCCCATCAAATCTGCACTGGCCCATCTTTTTATCTCACCCAGGTCCTATCCCCATTCATTTACTCTGCTAATCCCTCTGAGCCACACATCTTCGGATACTAATGGGCAATTTAGCATGGCCATCCACCTAATCTGTACATCTTTAGCCAATGGGGGAAACCGGAGCACCCAGAGGAAATCAACACAGACACAGGAGAACGTGAAAACTCCACCCAGACTGTCACCCAAGGCTGGAATCGAACCCAGGTCCCTGGCACTGTGAAGCAGCACAATCAGTGCGCACTTCTGTGTATTAAATTTAATCTGTTGTGTATCTGTCCATTTCACCATTCTATACCCTTCTGAAGTTTGTTACTTTCCTTATCACAGATTTGAGTATCAAATATTCTGTTAATTTTGAAATATGTATTGTACATGCAAGTAATGGACATTGGTATATATCAAAAAGAGCAGCAGTCCAAGTATTGAGCACTGGAGTGACATCCCTTCAGTCTGAACCACTGTGCACCATTATTCTCTGTTTTCTGGTTCTTGGTCAATTACATTTCCCTTCTGTGTACAGTAATGAAGTTACAGTGAAAATCCCTGAGTTGTCATACTCTTGTGCCTGTTCAATTACACAGAGGAAAATTTTGGCATGGGCAATGCAGTTAATCAGCATGTCTTTCAGACTGAGAGGGGAAACCGGAGCATCTGGAGAAAACCCGTACAGATACAAGGAGAATGTGCAAACTCCACACAGATAGTGACCCAAGTCGGGAATTGAACCTAGCTCCATTAAACATATTACTTTCATCAGTCCTCTCCGCCTTTTCGTCTAATAACTCAATTGGGTTAAACAAACACAATTTAACAAATCCATGTTGGTCAGTCAATGCAAATTGGAGAAACAGCATCTCATCCCCTAACTAGGCACTTTACAGCCTTCCGGTCTCAACATCAAATTCAACAACTTCGGAAGATTTGCTCTACCCCAACTCAGCCACTTTGTTTTCATTCTATTTTATTTAATTTTTTGGTGTTCTCTATCTTTATTTCTTTATTGCCTTTCTTCATTTTTCTTCCCCCCCCCACCCACTCTTTCCCTTTACGTCATGCCCTTCCCTTTACTTTTTCTCTCCCCCACTTTCCCTTCACTGCATTCTACCTCTGTCTCCTCTTCCCCATTCCCCCAAATCCTCATCTGTTGCAGCTTACAGCTTCTCGGCTGTTTGGCCAATCACATCCTTTATTCTCTCTGCTATTAACCGGCTTTCCCCTGGGTTTCTGTGGCTATGACTCTTCTTTCATTCCCCCCTCCTACAGTATAAATATTTCCCACTTTCTATACATTTTAGCTTTGACAAAGGGTCATCTGGACTCGAAACGTCACCTCTTTTCTCTCCTTATGAGGTTTGCCAAACCTAGAGATTTTCCAGCATTTTCTCTTTTGGTTCCATGTTGGTTGTGGTTTATTAACACATTCTTGCACTCAGTGATTGTTAATTTTGTCCTGGACTATTGTCTCTAAAAGGCTGTGTCGTGCTCCCATCCTGACCACTCTGTCCTTCTCTCCCTGCATAGAAAAGAACAAGTATGAACCATTTGCTCCATTTTTCTGACTATATAGACCTGCCTGACCTCTTTATTTCTGCTATGGCAGTCACAGTATTTTTGTTTGGTTTATGCTAAATGTCACGTTCATAACAGGCTGTTCAGGGTGAGAAACGAACGATGTGAGTTAGAATCAATAAGGTTTAACACATGCTTTAACACTTGCTCATAGAACAGCGCCTCATTTCAGTTAGACACTTTGCAACTTTCACACTGAGTTCAACAAATTTCAGACCATAATCACAGAATTGGATTACAGAGTCTCTTCAGCGCAGGAGGAGACCATTTGACCCGTCGAATCTGTATCAACCACAATCCCACCCAGTCTCTATCCCAATAACCCCATGCATTTACCCTAGCTAGTTCCTCGACACTAAGCGGCAATTTAGCACGGCCTATTCACCTAACCTACGCATCTTTGGAGTGTGGGGGGAAGCCGGAGTACCCGGAGGAAACCCATGCTGACATGGGGAGAATGTGCAAACTCCACACAGACAGTGACCCAAGCTGGGAATCGAACCTGGGACCCTGGCACTGTGCTAACCGCTGTGCCACCATGCCGCCCAGCTTTATTTTGTTTCTCTCTCAATAGGTCCTGTCTGTCACTAGCATTTTTTAAAATTTATTAGTGTCACAATTAGGCTCATATTAACGCTGAAATGAAGTTACCTTGAAAATCCCATAATTGCTGTTCTCCAGCACATGTTTGGATACACAGAGAAAATTTTTGGCATAGCCAATGCACCTAACCAGCACATCTTCAACTGCTGCTAATCATACCTCCTCTAATCCTGTCTTTTGTCCCTTTACTTCTTCCATGATCATTCCTTTTTAACTTTGCATCAATGTCACTTAATCTCGCCTGCTTCCAACCTGTCACAGATTTTCAGTTTTGTCCCCTTTCCTCACCCACCTCCTTCCTCCGTCTCTGTTTCAGCTTAACTCTGTAAGAGATCTGACAACACCAATCTATAAACTGTCTATGCTGATATATGTGCTATTGCAGACCAGAACACCTCATTCGCCTGACGAAGGCTACACAGGCCGAAAGCTAGCAAGTTTACTATCAAATAAATTGGTTGGATTTAAAATTGGTGTTGTCAGATCTCTTACTGAGTTTACCCCAGTCCAACGCTGGCATCTCTACATCATGACTACTATCGACTCAGTTTAACTGTAACATCAGTTATCTGTTGCAGTTCAGAGAAAAGATCACTGACCTAAAACATTTGCTCTGTTTTTCTCGCTCTGTAGATGTCACCTGCCCTCTTTATTTCTGCTATAGCAGCCACATTACATTGATCTTAGTTGATACCAAATGACACAATCACAACATGATCAGACTGAGAATCCAAATGGTTGCAACATAAACTGGGATCAGTGAAGTATGGTACTGATCATGCACAGCACTCAATGTTTGCAAGATAAGGACAGAGTACTCTGTTTTTGCAGCATATGTATTTAAGTTTATTTATTAGTAGGCTTACATTAACACAGCAATGAAGTTACTTTGAAAGTCCCTGAGTCGCCACACTCCAATGCCTGTTTGGCTACAGTGAGGGAGATTTTGGCTTGGCCAATGCACCTAACCTGCATGTCTTTTAGACTGAGAAGGGAAACCGGAACAGCCAGAGGAAACACACGAGGATACAGGGAGAACGTGCTGACTCTACACACAACCAAGCTGGGAATCAAACCCAGATCCCTGGTGTGTGAGACAGCAATGCTAACCACTGTGCCACCATGCCATCCATACTCATATAGAAGACAGCACAGCAGGCATCAGCGGGCACATGGAGAACTGACGCAGTGTACAGCACAGTCAATCTTGCAAACTGCTAACAAACAAGTAACAGGTTATTGTACTCACACTATGCACTACGTTGCCTCATGTTCCAGTACAATGATAGAGTCATAGAGGTTTACAGCATGGAAGCAGGCCCTTCAGCCCTACTTGTCCATGCCATCCTTTTTTTAACCTCTAGCTAATCCCAATTGCCCGCATTTGGCCCATATCCCTTTGAACACATCTTATCCATGTAACTATCTAAATGCTTTTTAAAAGACAAGCAGCTTGTTCCAGACACTCGCCACCTTCTGTGTGAAAAAATTGCCCCTATGGACACTTTTGCATCTCTTTCCTCTGACCTTAAATTTATGCCTTCTAGTTTTAGACTCCTTTTGGGAAAGGTATTGCTGATCTTTGCCCCTTACTATTTTATAGACCTCTATAGGATCATCCCTCAGCCTCCTACACTCCAGAGAAAAAGATTCCAGTCTACACAGCCTCTCCTTATGATCCTTATGTCTGTGTATGTTGTCTGTGGGACCGTGTCAGTAAGAATAAATTGGTAGTTGGGGGAAGAGGGTGGACTGATGGCCAGTGGGGTGGGGAAAGGAATGATTTAGTGCAGTCATACTGCAGGTAATTCCATACAGATCATCACTGGGTCTTGAAGGGAGAATGGGCACACAGTAGCAGGACTTTGCTCTGAGAACAGTCTGAATTCATATGCTCAAAAAAATCACAGTTACTATGCAAATGCAGTGAGCAGTAGAGAATGTTTCTGGTGCAGGAGATGCTTTATCAACAGCATTGGCAAAATACTTTCTATTTCACAACTTGTGGTGAATGATTAAAAGTTGTGATTATAGCTATAAAAATGCACCTTTAGCACTTTCCGTCCCTTGCTCATGCCTTAAGAGGTCCTGCACTGGATAAGAATTCTGTTCTAAGTATATTATTTTGCATGACAAAAGCTGCACTGCTTCCTGAAATCAGCAGGGGCTAGGAAAGGAGCTGAAGGGACTCTGTGCAGACTGCGCTCCCACCTGCCTGAGGTTCAAGCAGCCAGAGTGTTGGGGTTTGAAGCAACCACCAGGTTCTGTGGTGCTTTGAGCTGTCTCACATCAGCCAGACCCATTCATTAACAGGAAAAGTCTACACTCTGCGAATGTTCAACGTTGAACTGATACGTGAATGCACCAGACAAATCACACAGCTCAATAAAAGGGAAAATGCTGGAAAAACTCAGCAGATCAAACAGCATCTACGGGGAGAGAAACAGAGTTAACGTTCCGAGTGAGTGTGACGCTTCTTCAGAGCTGAAAGTATGCCCTTGGTATCTTTGTGAGTGTTACTTTGCAATGAGCAGAGGGTGTCACTTACCTTGATAGAGCGTGGCAGATTGTTTTTCCTTTCATGCAGGGAGTCAGGTCCTCTCTGTTCCACTGTCCCCTTTGAAATTTTACTATGTATTTTGCATTATCTTCCTGCACATTCTTATCAGTATATTACTTCACCATTCTGTGAATTTGATTGCCTATTTCACCAGGCTGTTTATGTCCTCCTGAAATCTGTTACTGTCCTCACAATTTGCCACACTTGTGTTTTGTACAATCTGCCAACATAAAACAATGCTTTGTAGACCCGACTCCTCGGTACACGAGTGCCGTGCACCTCACCCAGTGACACAAGGACATAATAAAAGCAGGAGGAGACCACCCCATGCCTTTCAAGCCTGTCCCATCATTCAATAAGATCTTGGCTGATCTATTCCAGCCTCAACTCCTTTTCTGTGTTATTTCCCTGTGGCTCTCTATTCCTCAATCGAGCAAATATTTATCCACCTCCACTTTAAATACTTCTAACGAACCAGCCTCCAGCACCGTTTGGGGCAGAGAGTTACTGGATTTTCACCATCCTTTGTGAAAAGAAATTTCTATGCATCTCAGTTTTAAATGACCAGCGCTTTATCTTGTAACTGTGTCCCTTTGTTTGAGAATCTCCCACAAGTCAAAACATCTCATCATCTAGCCTGTCAAGCCCCCTCAGGATCTTACATGTTTGAATAGATTACTCTTCTAACACCCTAGCTGACTAAATGCTGGATCTGTGCTGGTGGCTGATATACTAGGAAGATGTGATGGTGCTTCTGCAGGACTCAGCTGGTGCTGGTGAAGAGATGTGGTCTCATTGCCTTGACAACTGGGAGACACCAGAGGAGGTGATCAGAATGGAGAGTGATGCTTCCCAGTGCAATGCATCATTGGTTATGCTCTGGAATGAGGTGGAGGACAGGACGCTCTCTCCTCACCATATTCACCAGGAATGCCTATCATGCAACAACCAACATCCTCCTATTCTGTGAACTGGGCTATCTCTGTAGCCCTATCATCCATGGCTGTGATCACTTGCAGGTAGCAAACCCCTCTCCCTGTCACTGTGAGCCTGTGCAAGGACAAAAGACAGAGTGATAAGGCAGTGCTGGCTAATGACAGCTCCTTCTATTCAACAAGAGCTTCATGGCTGGTTTGTATTTCTAAGACTACACAAGTAACTTAAGCAATCACCATTCCAATGTAGAAGAGCAACATGCACTAGTAAGGCTCCTCAGCTAGTATGTTTGCTGTAGGGTAAATGCCCAGAGGCTTGACCCAAGGGTGGGGCTTGCCAGAACAGGTCAGATCATTGAACCTCATGGGACATGGGCGTCACTGATAAGACCAGCAGTTGATGGCCTTAAGAGAAGTTAAGAGTAAACTGAATCAGTTTGTGTCGCTGGAGTTACATGTAGGCTAGACCAGGTAATGACAGCAGATTTTCTCCTCTAAAGGGCAATCGTGAACCGATTGTATTTTTTGTGACAATCACTGATAATTTCACAGTCACTATTACTGAAGCTAGCTTTCAATTCCAAATTCCATTTTTAAGTTAATTGAATTTAAATTGCTCCAGCTGCCACAGTGAGATTTGAACCTGTGTCCCCAGAACACTAGCCTGGGGTTACTAGTTTGATGATGTTACCACTACACCCATCACCATCCTTCCTTCCACCATTAGATGAAATTTCTTCATGCCATACATTTCTGCTGACCGTGTCAGGCTATTTTTAACCAACCTTGGGTCAGTCTGGGGTGATGTCCTCTTCCTATCAGTCTCCAGAAAGAGGATCTTACCTTACTCCCTTATTCTCGCTGCTCAGTATTTATTGCCCATCCCTAGTTTCCTTTGGAGGGTTTCCTCTAGGTCTCCAGTTTCCTCCCACAGTTCAAAGATATGTAGATTTGACGGAATGGCCTTGCTAAATTGCCTCTAATTGCCCCAAGATGAGTATGTTAGAAGGATTAGTGGGGTAAATAAATGGGATTACGGGGATAGGGATTCAATAAGTTGCTTTTTCAGAGAGCCGGTGCAGACTTGATGGGCCGAATGGCTTGCTTCTGCACTGCAGGGACTCTACGATTCAATGCTGTTGTCGGTCTAAATTAAGGCTAACTTCCATTTCTGCACCCATGACTGTTAACTGAGTACCAAACATGATCCAAAGCCAATTAAGAGAACAGCCTTGTATAACTCAGGGCTCAGGAATATTCTCCTGCTGTTAGGCAGGTTCGCGTCCTGCAAACAGCTAAATAATAAATCTGGAATGGAAAACTAGCCTCTGTAATGGTGATCACAAAACTATCATCTATCACGGGTTTGTGAAAACCCAATCTGGTTTCTTTATGGGAGGAAATCAGCCATTTT
The DNA here is from genome assembly GCA_024679065.1 of Sphyrna mokarran. Classification (NCBI taxonomy): domain Eukaryota; kingdom Metazoa; phylum Chordata; class Chondrichthyes; order Carcharhiniformes; family Carcharhinidae; genus Sphyrna; species Sphyrna mokarran. The sequence continues at coordinate 102,101,996 of JAGIQG010000009.1, forward strand.
TACCTGGTCTGACCTATATCCAACTCCAGATCCACATGTTGAATCTTAATTAACCTCTGAGATGGTCTCACAAGCCTCTCCGTCACACCGAGCTGCGATAGATATTGGGTTACATTGTTAAAGTAGATAGCCCACCACCATCTTCTCAAGAGCAAGTTGAGGAAAGGCCTGCCCAATATCCAGGCCCCGTGAAGAAATAGAAACATGGTTCTAACTTCTCGTCCCATCACCTAGATTGAAAGTTCATCCCAATGATCCAGCAGTGGCTCTTAGAACAGTGGAGCAAGTCTGAGGAGAAACAGCTTATAAAGAATCATAGAATCAGAGAAAGAGGATATAGAGGGTGGGAGAAAGAGAGGAGGTAGGTGGAAGAGATTGTTTAACAAGAGAGGTGATAGTGAAAGGCAAAAGGAGATTTTCCTCGATGAGGCACCTTGCTTCCATCCAGATTCAAAACTGAGTTCAGCAGTTTCAGATCATAAACTTTGTCCTCTTCCGATGGCAGCTGTTGGGAATATTTTTCCCAGTCCCATTACACCTCAGCCAGATCCAGATTCTGTATTTTCTTTTCTCCCCGTCGTTTTCCCATCTCAGATCGGAAGTCTCTGATCTCTCACACACCACCAGTGCTGCCAACGGGAATGAGAATTTCATTCTCAGCCTAAGCTCTATTCACTGGAGAATCCAAGGTCAATCAATTAGGGCCTCCTGTGTCTGAGAGCGTGGAGGGAGGCAGCTTCAACTTGTACACTCTGCAGCCTTTTGGCAAAGATCAAGTGTAGTATTAACATACGGTGCTTAGATGAAGTCATTAAGTTACATCTTAGCTTCATTTGAGGCAATTTTTAAAAGCGGCATCTCAGCCTTTTGGCTAAGATGCAAATAAGATCAAGCCTTGGAGGAGGAGCTATGCCTACTCCAATCAGCTTGGATTGTGTGGATCAAGCCCAAGACAGGAGATGGGAGCCCTGTCTTGTCAGCTTGGATCGGGAATGTCTCAAATTACTGAGATTCTGAACTGGACTTGATTTGATTGAATTGGAACAAAAACAAAAATAAAAGACCCTCTGCCAAAACAAGTTCTTGGCCAAAACATTCTGGCCTAAACTTTCTTACCTCTGTCACATGACAACTAAGATACTGTTCCACTGAATGTGGTTCACCTTTACTCATACCACAAAGTCATGATGCATAGATATATTACTGGCTACTTAGCAGCCTTGTTAGCCACATTTCACCGCCGTGCTCAATCTGTTAAGGCTGTCTCGATGTACATTTTTAGCATGGCTGACCGAACCACTCTGGCCTACTGAAGCAAATTTGTGTGCTCTTTCTCTGTACTGTTTTTTAGCTCTAGTCAGTGACGTAAAATAAAATCTGTTCTTAGCCCATTCTGGTTTTCTAGATATTTGATGCCCTGAGCCTCTCAGGGGTACATTCTAGGGAATAGAGCTTGCTAGTTTTGTTGTTTCTTTTACACTGCTATTAAATCCAGGTTGGTACACACAGCCATCTTTTGTATCTCGAATGATCACGCAGGAAGACCTTGTTTTGTTAGGAAGGCACAGTGGCACAGTGGTTGGCGTAATGGTTAGCACAGTGGTTCGATTCTAGCCTTGGGTGACTATGTGGAGTTTGCACGTTCTTCCCTGATCTGTGTGGGTTTTCTCTGGGTGCTCCAGTTTCCTCTCAATCCAAAGATATGCAGGTTAGATGTATTGGGCATACTAAATTGCCTCTTCGTGTCCAAAGACGTGTCGGTTAGGGGGAATTAGCCAAGGGAAATACACAGGGTTATGGAGATAGAGCCTGGGTAGGAATACCTCTCAGAAAGCAGATGCTGATTCGATGGGCCAAATGGCCTCCTTTTGTACTGTAGGGATTCTATGTCATGTCTTTATCACAGTTTGAAGCAAGTGCCTCTGAACAGTTTTAACTTCTTTTTACAGAATTTCATTTCTGGCAAGGCTGTATCTTGAGTAAATTACCCATGCTGCTCTGCTCCCACAACGCAATTCTTCATGTGTTTCCAGTTGGGGAACTCATCCTCTGGATATTCCGGGTTACCACCATGAGACAAACTCTGCACATAGAACTACTGGCCCAGCTACATGGTGTAAAGTGATTAATATATTAAAAAGAAAGCACGTGTTATATTGGTTTACAAATTGAAGATACTCAAAGAGGAATTAGATTGTTACCTGATGAGGAAGAATGTGCAGTGTTCTGTGGAGAAGGCAGAGGAATGTCACAAAATGAATTGCTTGTTAAGAAAGTTGATGAAGACATAGATCATAGAATGTATGTCATGGAGATAGACCCTTTGGCCCAAACTTGCCCAGGCCAACCAAAAAGCCCATCTAAGTTAATCCTATTTGCCTGCGTTTTACAATCTACAACACAGGTTGATAACTTTTTTAAAACTGGATGAATCACAAAACTGTTACAGCTCAGAAGGAGGCCATTTGGCCCATCATGTCTGCACCACTGTGCCACTGTGGCTTCCTAAGACAAGACATTTCTGTGTGATCATTTGAGATATGAAAGATGGCTGTGTGTACGAACCTGGATTTGATAGCAGTGTAAAAGAAACAACAAAACTAGCAAGCTCTATTCCCTAGAATATGGCCTTGAGAAGGTTAGGTAATGGGCAGAATGGCCTCCTTTTGAGCTGTAACAGTTCTGTAATTCATCCAGTTCTGATGAAAGTCATCAACCTGTGCAATAGATTCTATAAGTTCAGGCAAATAGGGGTTAGCTTAGGTGAGCTTTTTGGTTGGCCGGGACGAGTTTAGGCCAAGGACCCTGTCTCCGTGCCATATATTCTACGATTCTACAAAGCATTACATCACTTTGTCTCTCCAAAAGTACCACCAGATCTGCTAAGAGTTTCCATTACTGTTTTAATGTCAGATTTATTCTTTTTTGAAAGAATCGTGCCACTGTTTAAAGAGGTCATGACTCATCTTGATTCCTGTTACCACGAAAGGAAGTCTTCTTTCATACCACGGATGTACGCTGACTCTGAGAACATATAATCAGCAAGGGAAAATGTGTCAGTTATAGAACTGGAAAGTAACAGCCTATCCTAACTGACAAAGAAAAACTTATCGATACATTCTGTGCCTCATTACCCTCTAAGAAATTTTACAGCAACTAGACTAAACTGTCATAACAGCAGATAAGCTGTTTGAGTGAGACCCACTATCCTTTACACTTAACCATTTCTCTTACAACTCTGCCTCCATAAAGTGAAGGATCTATTCACTCCTAGAACTCGACTCATTCTCCCCTTCACTATCAGACCAGACTACCTGAAGGTGCTGGGGATATGTTTCCCAGAGGGGCCAGGACACACGTTAGAAAGCGGAGAGATTGAGGAGCCGAGGTTAAAAAAAAAATCGGGGCATGTGGGAGTGCACTCTCTCTCTCTCTCTGTCTTTCCATAGCACCCGGTCATCAGGTGTGAGGCAGCCTTGGTGTTGCTCACTTAACACAGGTCATTATATATATCTATGATTTGAAGGAAGGAACTGAAGATACTGTTGCTAAGTTTGTAAATGATACAAAGATACATAGAAGAACAGGTATTGAGGATACGGGGAAGGGGGGGTGGCTGCAGAAGGACTTGGATAGGTTAGGAGAGTGGACAAATAAGTGGCAGATGGGATATAATATTGAAAAATATGAGGTTGTGCACTTTGGAAGGAGGAATGGAGGCATAGCCTATTTCCAAATGGGAGAACATTTAGGAAATCAGAAACACAAAAGAACTTACGAGTTTTTGTTCAAGATTCTCTTAAAGTTAATGTGCAGGTTCAGTAAGTAGTTAGGAAGGCAAATGCAATGTTCACATTCATGACGAGAGGGCTAGAATAGAAGAGGGATGTATTTCTGAGGCTGTATAAGGCTCTGGTCAGACCCCATTTGGAGTATTGTGAACAATCTTGGGCTCCATATCTAAGGAAAGATGTGCTGGCCTTGGAAAGGATCCAGAGGATGTTCACAAGCATGAACCTTAGAATGAAGAGCTTGTTGTATGAGGAATGTTTGAAGACTCTGGGTCGGTACTTGTTCGAGTTTAGGAGGTGGGGGGGGTTTTCTTACTGAAACTTACAGGATACTGTAAGGTATGGATTGAGTGGATGTGGAGAGAATGTTTCCATTAGTAGGAAAAACTAGAACCAGAGTGCACAACCTCAGACTAAAGAGACAATCCTTTAAAACAGAGATGAGGAGGAATTTCTTCAGCCAAAGACTGGTGAATCTGTGGAACTCTGCCACTGAAAGCTGTGGAGGGCAGGTCACTGAGTGTCTTTAAGACAGAGACAGATAAGTTCTAGATGAATAAGGGATCAGGAGTTAAGGGGAAAATGTAGGAGAATGGGGATGAAATAAAAAAAAACAGCCATAAGTGAATGGTGGGGCAGACTTGATGGGCTGAGTGGCATAATTCTGCTCCTATGTTTATGGTCTTAGATCTCAGGCTGTGGCAAGCACCCAAGCCATTTTCCACTTTATCTGTGGGTTGAAATAAACCTTGGTCACAGGGTCACAATGTCAGATAAGGGGCAGAAAAAAACCATGCCCAATGTCACCCCAATCCCAATTTTTGTGTGGCTGCATCAAGTTGTACATAGGCCCTTGATATAAGGATGAAATTCTCCCATCCTGCCTGCCACTGGACACTTTGGGAATGGGGCACAGACCATGCAAAGGTCTGTTGTCCTTGGGCGACATTTTCCAGTTTTGGGGCAAAGGTGGCTGGAAAATATTTCTCCAGTTGTCACTAGATGCTGAGGTTCTACCTGTTGTGAAGGATTTGTCTGGCCACACTGTCGCAAAACACTTCAAGTAATTGGACTGTGCCGTACCATCTGTACCTCGTGGCAAGATTTATGCAGGAAAACACCTTTGACCATAAGTCCATCAGACAATGATCTGCATGTAACATCCTAGAGGCCCTACTGGAAAAGGAGAGGTGGATTCTATTGAAGGTTTCCTGAGCAGATTGTCAGTGTCATCTGGCAGACTGCCTCATCACCAGAACTTTCAAACAAGTACCAAGACCTGACTTGCCTGGTGGTGAGAAAGTCTCTCCCCATCAGATCCTTCCTACACACCCGATATTCATCCGATCTGCACGTTGCCCTCAAAGTGACTGTGGTGAAGAAGAGATCTTTATCCACTGCCTAGTGAAATGTGCCTTTGCAAAGAAGAGAGAGATGAGATAGTTTTTGTTGAGATTCATCCCAAGCAGCTCAGTGAGCTGCTTGGTTCTGTGCTCTGTAAGCTGTTCCTAGGGATGTACACTGAGACAGATCTGTTAGAAATCAGTTAACAGACCATCCAATAAAGTCCTAATTTGATGTCAATTATTCAATAGAAGTCACTGATACACAAAGGAACTACAGGTGGCACTGAGTATTGATGGAAAATTGTATGAGGAGTTGGATCAAAGAAATGAAGGTAGTTTATGAAGAAGCAGGACGCGTATCTCCTTTACGAACTGTAAACTAGAGGCTCAAACGCTGAAAGAGCATCAATTTGCTGAATGACATTCTTTGGCCTGCCTGAAACTTTTTGGTCTTCCAGTATAAGGAGTTGTTCCCAAGCAAGTGTTCCAGACTGGCACATTCCAAAGCACAAGACTATGTGCTAAAACTTGGGACAGCTGCTGCAGAGATGCAATGGGGAAGGTCACTATCTAAGACCTTTCAACCACAATGAACTGAGGGGAGTGGAATTGTATAAAACTGCCTCAGGCAGTATTAAATGTATAAGGCAAACATTATACATATTACAACAATATGGAAGCCAGTCAGTGTAACCTGAACTGTGTAGAAAACTTAAAACCCATTGCCCATTTGTAATGACCATTTTGAAATGTCTGTAATATTGCTTTGACGGTATTAAAGCATCCCAGGCTTGGTAACTTGGTGTACGTGAAGTACCTGAATATTATTACATTTTGTGTGATGGTCATTCTGGAATATTTGTAATGTTCTTTTAGATATTTTGCTAATACATTGCAGCAAAGAGAAAACTTCCAGAAGGCACTGTCCTCTTTTCAATACTGAAGCAAGAGGCATCTCCCATTGGTGGGGGATATCAGAACCAGGGGATCATAGTTTGAAGACAAGGAGTAAACCTTTTAGAATTGAGGTGAGGGGAAATTTCCTCACACAGAGGATGGTGAGAATGTGCAATTTACTACCTCAGAAAGTAGTTGAGGCCAAAGCATTGTCTGATTTCGAGAAGAAATTAAATATAGTTCCTAGGGCTAAAGGGAATCAGGATATTGAATTTGATTATGAGCTATGATCAAAACAAAAGGCGCAATAGGCTCAAAGGGCTGAATGACTGGATCCTTCTTCTAGTTTGTATGTTTCTTTTCCCGAATTACAGCATCTCCCAGTCACTCTGTGGCTCGGACTACCACATCCCCATCCTCCCACCCCCCTCCAAGTAACTCCCACCCTCTCACCACCGGCCCCCCCCCAACGTCCTCCAGCCCATCGTCCCACTCCCCACGCCCCCATCCCGCCCCCCCCATCACTCACCCAACCCCCAAATCCCCCACTCTCGCACCCCTTCTTCACCTCCTCTTCACCCCTCCACCCCCACCCTTCCCCCACCGTGCGTGTTTTCTGGTGGAGGGAGGCTGTTTGCTGTTGGCCACCAGCCAGACCTTCTGGTACTGCCGACAGCTTGCCCACCCCACTGCTGGGGAGCCCACCCTACATCTTTCTTATTGCTTCCGTTGTGTCTGCTGCAAAGTCTGTACACATGCTGTTCTTTTGCTTGGATTTAAAAGCTGCTGAGCTCCCCAGCTCAACTTAAAAATAACACAGCAAGAAGCTAAGTATTTCCACATAAGCACAGGGGCAGATGAACAGCAGTTAATTAGGCTTGTGATTCACTTGCAGTCATATATAATGTAGTGTGCAGAGATTAAGATCTTAATGTCTCAATTAGGAAAGGATGAAAAGACAGACAGTTTATCACATTATCTGAAGGCGATAGTGTGAAGCCATGAACTGCAGATGTGTTGCAGAACTGCAAAGAGTTTAACCTCATGTAACACTCACAGAGTGGGTATTGGTCAAATGTGTTGTATAGATTTGTATAAATTTCCATCAGATAAGAAACTACACCACAACACACAGCTCGCAATCCCCTAATCAATAAGACATCATCCCCTTGAAACATCTTTAATATTTTATAGAATCATAGAAATTCCACAGTATAGAAGGAGGCCACTCTGCCCATCAAATCTGTACTGACAACAATCCCACTGCAGGCTCTATTCCCATAACCTCACACACTTATTCCACTAATCTCTCTAACCTACACATCCCCGGACACTATGAGCAATTTAGCTTGGCCAATCAGACTAACTCACACATCTTTGGACTGTGGGAGGAAACTGGAGTGCCCGGAGGAAATCCACGCACACGCAGGGAGAACATGCAAGCTCCATATAGACAGTGACCCAAGCAGGAATTGAACCCAGGTCCCAGGAGTTGTGAGGCAGCAGTGCTAACCATTATGCCACCATGCTATGCCTAATATTATGGCCCCTATTAATAAGAGACCACCTCCCCTTAAAACATCTGTAATACCCAATAATTAATAAGGATCCTTTCCTCTTCACACATCTGTAATTTTTCCCATTCAGTATCAGGTCCTTCCTTTTTAGACAACTGTAATTTTCTCGGATCAATATATAGCTCTTTCCCTTTCTGTCCCCACTCCGAGTCAGGAAGAGACCATTTTCCTTTGCACACAATAAAAACTTTCATCTTTTCTTCAAATATTTATTTGCGTGCAGAAGGAGCCATTTTAAGATAACGATTATTAAGATGCATTACTTCAGAAAGACAACTGTATATTAAGAGCACGAGATAAGAGGAACTGTGCAGTATTGAAATGTGAGCTGTTTATTTTAGCACCAACAGATGTGTCAATGTTTAAAAAAAGCTGGAGCATCTCAGCAAGACTTAGCTGAACAAAAGCATCCACAGGCTCTATCCATGCTCTCATGCATTAGTAAATTTAGCATCTGCAGTTAAAAGGAACAGAAATCTTTAGATTCTTAGCACCAAATTTGTGCATTTGTGGGAAAATGATTAAAAGTATTCTGGAAAATAGCAAAACAGCAGATCTTGTTACTTCTGCACTCTTAAAGCACAGAGTAGGTTGTAAAAAATCACAAGTCGATTAACAGTTTGACAGGATGACAATGCTGTTAATTTCACATTTCCCTTGGAGAACAGAACAAAAAGTTAAAATAACTACTAAAACAAGCAGCAGAAGAAAAAGCAAAGGCAATTTAAACTGTTAGTGAAACAAAGTTTTTTTTCCAAAAATATTCTTTATTCATAAAAAATTTCAAATAAACCTTTGCAAAATTACAACTCTTGAATTGCAAATACAGTGCAGGATTCAAAATTCCACACAATTATATACAAAGTGCAGTCATATCATTCCGAATACTTACAAATTACGTACATGCCCGAAATCCGCCGTGTGCCACCACTGCTCAGACCGCCGCACAGCAACCACCCTTTCCCAGAAAATATACTTTATTCACAAGAAAAACTCAAAAAAAACCCTTCAAAATTACATGTTTTGATGGCAAACAGTGCAGAACCAAAAAATTCTTTAGTGAAACAAAGTACTTTCTTTTGAAATAAGTAATTCTTTTCAAATGAAGTAATTAATGGATTTTTCAGCTAGAAAGTATGACTGAAACATTGTTACACAGTGAATATTACCAACATGTTTAAGGAAAAAAAAAGTAGTAGAAAAGTTGCACAAAGTAAAAGTGCATATTGGTAGTAGAAATAAAGAAGGAAACTAGCACTACAAAAATACAAAATCTGTCTGGATTAAGCTAAGAATTAAGACAAAGATTCATCACCTTATGCAAATAGTGGAAGGGAATTGGAGAAAGAAATATGACAGTAAATCTACAAGATAACAGGCATAGAAAAATTAATTGCAGAAGTTCCAGTTATCCCAAATAAACTGGCAGGAAGAAGTAGGTGAAGGAGAAAAGAGAATTGCATTTTTAGAGGATATACAGGACTCCTTTTTAACTCAATATGTCAGAAATCTAACAGGGAAAGAAACACTAAAACAAAAGGAGAATGCTGCATTATTGGAATATATAAGACAGGGTAAAACAACATCTAGAGCCAGAAAATAACATTTACAGAAACACAAGACCAGGCCACATTCATATAATCCAAAGTGAGAGTCTTCAATTATGTGGAGGAACTGAGTTGAGGATTGCTGAGCTTACGGCAGAGGGTATTAGGAGGAGATTTGATAGCAGTACTCAAACCAGGATGGGGTAGTATAGTGGCACAGTGGTTAGCACTACTGCCTCACAATGTCAGGCACCTGGGTTCGATTCCCATAAATAAATTGACAAGTTTAGTGCTGGGAACACTCCAATAGGTCAGGATACATTTGTGGAGAGAGAGAAAAACACAGTTAATGTTTCAATCAAGGACCTTTTTTCAAAGCCACTTTTCTGAGGAGAGTCATTATTACTACTAGTGGACAATGGTTCCAAACAGATAGACAATGGAAAAGCATCTTAGCAGTAATGATCACAACACTTTAAATTTCAAGATCAGGATCGAGAGTGATTTAGGATAAATGACAATGGGAAAAAAGCAAATTATAAGGAAAAGGAGGAGAAGGAAAACTGCCAGAAAATCTCAAAAACTTTTTGGAAAACAGTACAATATCTTTAAATGGGTAATCAATAGAATTTGAGAGAAATGTATTCCAAAACACACAAGTTTATTATGGGACAATGTAGTTGAATAGTGATCTAAAGAAAATATTGAATCCAAAGCAAAATACATATAAGATGTTCTGATACAAAAAGGAGCAGATGAGAAAAAGAAATGTAAAGAGTTTAGGAGAGAAATTCATAAAACCATTAGGAAAGCAAGGAGAAATTACAAAATGAAATCATTGCAGAATACAAAAAATGTGCTATCGGCACATACATAAGAAAGTAGGAAGCAAAATAGGAATAGGGTCATTAAAAGGATAAGTAGATCTAATGTGGTTCCTAATTAGAAAGTGGAATGGAGAACAAAAATCAGAGAACTATTGACCAAATAGCACAATGAGAGTGATATGAAAGATACATATAATAAAAAGACATGCTAGAACAGCATCTAGAGCCAGAAAAATAAAATTCACAGAAACACAAGACTAGGCTATGCGTATCTGATCCAAAGTGAGAGTTTTCAATTATGTGGAGCAACTGAAGAGATTTAGGCCTGCTGTCCTTAGGGCAGAGGATATTAAGAGGAGATTTGATAGCGGTATTCAAACTACGAGCAGGAAAGTAACACGATGGCACAGTCTTTAGCATTGCTGCCTCACAGTACCAGGGACCTGGGTTTGATTCCTAGCTAGGGGTCACTGTCTGTGTGGAGTTTGCATGTTCTTTTAGTGTCTGCGTGGGTTTCCTCCGGGTGTTCTGGTTTCCTCCCATTTGAAAGACATACTGGTTAGACGCATTGGCAATGCTAAATTTTCTCTTTGCGCACCCGAACAGGAACCAGAGTATGATGACTGGGGGATTTTCACAGTAACTTTATTGCATTGTTAATGTAAGCCTACCCGTGACTAATAAACTTTAAAGTAAATCATGCCTCTATCACATAACCTTGATCCCCTTACCAAAATCCTATCTATTTCTGTCTTAAAACATTGTCCAACATTTGACGTGATTCTGCAATTCCACTACAGTGCTAAACAATCCTGATTGCACTAAGAATTACATTGAAGGATTTAAGATTCACAGTTTGGCTCGCTCACTCATGCCTGCTATAAGCCACATATATTCACACACACAGAGAATCTGTTTTTGCGGACAGCGGGAATAGCTAGCTATCCCATGCTGCTTTCTCTGCACCTCCACCCATTAGAACCTACTTGCCAATCAATCCTCTCATACAGTATAAATTGTTGTTCTCCAGCAACTATCTGGTCACTTCCTGTGAGCTATCCTGATGAGTGCAAGATGAGCCATGTCTTTTTTTTTAAGGCAATAAATCAGTTAAAGCAAATTGAAATTGAGGGAGGGTAAAAAGTTGTGCCTTATTGTTATTCGTAATTTATATTGCTAACTTGGATGTCAAATAAGTGACTCAAAACCAACATTTGACAATTGTAACCAACTGGTTTGGCTGACAGTAAGGAAGAATGAAACATGTTGGGTGAGATTCACCGACCTCCCAGACATGTGTTTCCTGCCAGTGAGAGGTGGCAGGCTGTTTGCTATCAGTCTGATTCTCTGGTCTCAGCCACTGTCAATGGGAATTCCCACTGATGTCACTTCACATTGGTCGGAAGCCCGTGGATGGGATGAGCTACCAGCAGGATCAGAGAATATGCCACAGTGAACGACCGGAGAATTCCTGCCAATGTAATAAGACATTGGGGAACTTACAGCCTGGATTATTAACTTTTAACATAGATAAACACAGATAGCGTGGCACAGTGGTTAGCACTGCTGCCTCATAGTGCCAGGGACCCGGATCACTGTATGTGTGGAGTTTGAACATTCTCTCAGTTTCCTCCGGGTGCTCCAGTTTCCTCCTGCAATCCAAAGTTGTGTTAGGTTGATTGGCCATGCTGAATTGACTCTAGTGTCAAGGGCAGGTAAATAGGGCGAGGTGGGATTGTGATCAGTGCAGATTCAATGGGCTGAATCTGCACTGTAGGGATTCTATGATTTGGTGATTTTATGATAAATGTGAAATAAAGCACTTTGGTAGGAAGTATAGAACTTAAAGGATAAAAAGCTGAATGGTGTAAAGAGCACAGCGATTTAGCAATACATGTGTTTAGCTTCTTAAAAAGGAGTGACAGGTCTGCAAAGCAATTAAAAATAGCAACAAAGCACTGGAATTTGTTTTTAGAAAATATCAATTTCTTGCAAGTTTGGTAAATGTTTGGGATTAGGGTCAGGTAGAGAAGAGCTGGGGGAGAAGGGAGGGGTGGGGGGGGCAGCTGGCTGGGTAATATGATGTTTCGGAGAGTAAGTGAGGATTAAATAGCCTCCTTCTGAGCTGTAGGGATTCTTTTCAATAATTCTTCTTCAGAGCAAAGAATCAGAGACTGGAAACCTTAACCTTGCTGCTCTCTCACAGATGCTACCAGACTACTGCATTATCCCAGCACTTTGTATTCATCTCACATTTCCAGAATCGGCAAGACTTCGCTTTAGTTACAATAAATGCAAGATGGCTACTAATAAATCCAATTGAGAAATAAGAGGAAATTTTTTTCTTGCGAAGCTGTTGAGTCAAAGAGCTTGGATGCTATAAAAATGAAATTAGACATGCTAAGAAAGGATGGAAATGAAGAATATGCAAAATGTTGAAATGGGGTAGATGGGATGGAAGGAGGCTCATGTAAAATATAAACACTAGCTCAAACTAGCTGGGCCAAATGGTCTCTCACAATTCTGCATATGCTATGTATTTTCTGAGTTCTTAAACTGAGGCTGTTGATAGTATGGTGGATAACATGAGAGACAGATATGCTGGCATTTAGTCGCACAGTGGTCAGAAGGTTGGAGAACTTGCCTAACTTCCTGTGTAATCTCACAGGAAGTAAAGCGAACCACTACAATCTCCAAAGAGACAAAGCATCATTCCAGCATTCTTGCACCTTAGTTTCATTGATTTAAAATTATATTTTGGAATTTGGGTCCCAAAGGCAAAATAGGCATTGGTTTCCCTTAAGCAGGGCCACCTTCTTGGATCCTTGCAGTCAACATGATGAAGGAGCTCTCATAGAGTCAGGGAGTGCTAACATTTTGACTGAATCACGATGAAGAATAATATAGGATAGGGTGTGAACTGACCTGTCGCTGATCCTCTGGTAGTCCTATTTTGGGCAGAAGTTTAATTTGCCTCAAGTTGCTATGTAATTCCCATACTTCAGTGGCTGCCTGTCCAATTACTTTAAAGTTCAGTCATTAGTGTCACAAACAGGCTTTCATTAGCACTGCAATGAACTTATTGTGAAAATCTGCAGTAGCTAGCAACATTTCAGGTACACTGAGGGAGAATTTAGCATGACCAATGCACCCTAACCAGCACATCTTTTGGATTGTGGGAGGAAACTGAAACTCATGCAGGAAACCCATGCAGACACAGGAAGTGTGTGCAAACTCCACACAGACAGTGACACTGAGCCAGGAATTGAACCCAGGTCCCTGGTGTTGTGAGGCAACAGTGCTAACCATTGTGTCATTGTGACTTGCAGTGTTTTGGTACCACATCACTATCCTGGGTTCTCTGCCCAAAAGCAGGTCCTTGAAGATTTATTTGGTGAAGCATGGATGTACATTTGCTGTGACTTTCTTTAACCCACGGACATGGTGAGAATGTAATTTCCCAGTTTACCTTAGCCAGGAGGAACTCAAATCCCATGTTTCTGGCATGAATCAGAACGTCCCTTTAAAAATCTAGCCAATTTAACCAGTCCCCTAGTGTTTTGGTTCAACTTTTCAAATGGAAATTATTTTGTTTGGAATTGAATTTAGGTAATTTCTTTGGCTTTTCTTCATCATTTACAAGAAAATTTTGAAAACTTCAATATCCTTTTTTGTGTCAAGAAAACCTCAAAGAATCTACATATTCACAACTCATTATTTTATCAAAAAGGTTGCAATCTCACTCAGAACGTAGTCCTGCTCCACACTGAAATCCAGATTTATTGCATCAATTTCCATCATCATCTATTTTTCTACTGTGAGAAACTGGGATACTTTTTCTTGATAATTTTCATTTTAATTTATCATAAAATTAAAGAGGAGCTGCTAGTTGTTTTGTGTTTCCGTTAGATACGTTTATTTGAGAAGGTTTCTTTGGCTTACTTGCTCGACACGTCTCAGTCAAGACCTGCTTGCAATAAAGTCTATCTTCTCTTATGTGTGGCTTCCTGTCCACTTAACCACCAAAGTCAAGACCATGGACATTAATTTGGGCTCTATGGAGCAGGAAACTGCAAGGTAGAGATGCAGAGCAGAGAACTGTGCAGTACAGTTGCCTTCAACAGCTATTATTCAATTCTAAATACTCCACAATTGGCAGCCAATGCCTTCAGGGCATTGTAGCATTGGCAATGCTTCAGAAATACTTAATTGACTGCAAAGTATTTTAGGACTTTTAAACTTTAAGGGGCTAAAGTGATCAAGGGATACGCTGGAGGGAAGATGGGATCAGGATATTGAATTTGATGATCAGCCATGATCAAAATGAATAGTGGATCAGGCTCGGAAGGCCAAATGGCCTATTCCTGCTTCTAGTTTCTATGTTTCCATGTCATAAAAGGCGCTATTTAAATGCATTCATTCCCTCCATTGCCAATGTACCCTGGCAGCATTATGCACTGTGCTCAGGATGCACTGCAGCAATTTGCAAGCCTCCTTTGGCAACACTTTCCAAATCTGTGTCCATTAACTCTAGAAGGACAAGGGCAGCAAGTTCATGGGAACACCACCACTTGCAAGTTCCCCTCTGAGTCATTCACCATCCTGACTTGGAAATATATCACCATTCCGTCACTGTCGTTGGGTCAAAATCCAGGCACTCCCTTCCTGACAGCACTGTGGGTGTACCTATATCACATTGACTGCAATGCTTCAAGAAGGTGATTCACCATCACTTTCCCAAGAACAAATAGGAATAGTCAAACCCACTCACATCCCATGAAAGAGTAGAAAATAATCCTTTTTTTGAAAGGATTTCTCATAACATACCTCTTTGACTCAACTTTTGTTCACCTGCCCCAATATCTCCAATTGTCTGGATGTCAAATTTAATTAGATAGACGCCATCTGAAGTCATTGAGGCCATTTTACTGTGTTAAAGACAGGTATTAATGCACATTGTTAAAGATGGATTTATACAGCTGAATCCATTGCGACACAAGAATTTGCTTTTGAAATTCATTAAAAGGTCAATCAAAAATAAGATCGAAACCATGACTTATAAACTAAAACTGCACATATTGCCAAAGATTAGTTGATGTTTTATTTACATTTAACTTCCTATGGGTATAATTTCCTGTCAGAATTGGGGTTAGCAGCACAGGGAATTAGAATTTGTTTCCATGCAATACTTTCCCTCACACTCCAAACCGTTAACATGAAAATTACAGCTCAGTTCACATTTGACTGTTACTCAAAAATAAAATCCATCACACAATGAGCACAGCGGTTGTGAGTGTCGCTTTCATGTTCAAAATTATGAGGGGAAGAGATAGTGTGGACAGAAGAAAATTGTTTCCCTTGATGGAGAATTCTAGAACCAGGGGACATAGATACAAATAAAGTGGCTATAGGTGTAGAGGGGACAGGGAGAAGAATCTTTTCATGCAAACGATGTCTAAAATTTTCTGCTGGAGTTGGTGATGGAGGCAAAGACCTGAACTCTTTTAAAAAGTACCTGAATCTTCACTTGACTGCTGTAAGTTACAGTGCTATGGGCCAGGTGCAGGAAAGTAGGATAGAAAAGACACCTGGGTGTCCTTGGGCTGATATGAACAAAATGGGCTGAATGGTCTCCTTCTGTGCTGTAACATTTCTGTGATTCTCCAGCTATTAAGATCTCACCATGGGAAATTATCTCATTCTAATTCTGTTAACAAACTTTTTGCAAAATATTTTTATTCTCCATTTTACTTATTTTCCTCAAGTGGAAATGAATTCATGTAAAAAAGTATGAGACCTTTTCTTTAATATAGATTCTATTACATAGGAACATGTCATTTGATCAAACTGGTCCAATACATCCCAGTGTTTCTACACTGCACAAACATTCTGTGCTCTCATTATCTTTTCTTACCTTCCCTGCCCTTTTCTTGCCTGTGAGAAGCTGGCTTCCCCTAAAAAGCTTCACCATAGCCATTAGATATGACACCAACTTCCACAATCTCCATAAAATACTGTCTCAGTTCTATATTTGACTTGGTTTTATTGATAATCTTATATTATTCCACTTGTTCTGGACTCAATTACAGTCACACACTTGAAAGAGATTAACTGCTAATGAAATGTTTTGTTTAAGCAGATTTAAGTTCTATTTGCAAAGCTATTGCTGATCAAAGAACAGGAAACTATCCCCAGTAATAGGTTTGAAGAAAATGATTCGATTTTATACTTTCATTATATAAGCTGTTGTTGTGGTCTTTGATGTTCACCCTTTTACTTTGCATACTTCAAGTAACCAGACCAAGTCACAGAGTTCTCTTAAACAGCTGTTTTTAATTCAAACTATACTGCAAAGATGCTGGAAAGTCACAGGGCAGAGCCAGTAACTAGCCAGAATCCAGAATTCAAGAATAGATGAGCAGTTATAGTTTCAAATTCAATTACAAATAATTGACAAATACCAATCAAGATTTAGGAGTTTTATGAATAGCTATTGATTAAGGTTACATCATTCATAAGGTACAGATATTAACACCGATCTCAATCACTTCATGCTTGCTTAATTATAACATCCAATCAGTGTAAAGATTTAATCATATTAGCTGACCTAATCATCATTGTTGCAAGTTATCATTGATGTCCCAGTTTTGTTGGTCTCTATGATTACAATTCCTGCCCCCAGTGCCAGATACCTGGTTTATGAATTCTCTCAGACTAAAGGCCTTATTATGAAGAAAGGTCTATGAAGATGACTTCTATAAAGCCCTCTTTTCTTTTTCCCCACAGAGCAGTTTGTGATTTTTAAATGTGATTTTCTTTCAATCAGGATAGGCCATCTGGCTCTGCTCAGAGTAGATTTTAAGGTTCTCACTGAGATATGGACTACATTCTGACCCAAATCGAGTTGGATGTCCTGACTGGGATGCTGCTTAGAAAGTCTGGCTGATTAGAGGCTCTGTCCATGGTAATGGTTAACTGAGGCTCTGATTGGGATACCAGTCAGAGATTCTGGTTGGGATGTGAGGCACAACTTTGATTTGCTGTGGAACTCAATATGGGATTCTTGTTTGGAAACATGGGACTGAATTTTACATGGGGGGAATCGGTAGGCCCAACTCCTGGCCTAAAGATCAGGAGTGAGCCTGCCGTGCCTAACCTGCTTACCCCCTCAGACATTTTACAGTTTTCAGGCCACTGTTTGACTTGAGGCAAGTTTTCGATCCCCAGTGGACTGTAAACTTCATCTCTGAGAGCTGCAGCCAATCAAATGATGGGAAGCGCTGCTGGACAAGCAGCGTCATCGGGGGCCGTGGCCAGTACTGAGATTTCAGGCAGTTTGAAAGAAAAGGAATCATGGATTCGGGAAAGCAGCGAGTCTGAAGTCCTGCCAGGTTGGCAATTGACAAGAGAAGAGGAAAATGTGGGGGTTGGAAATAGTGGAGGAAATAGGGATAGGGCCTCTGAACCAGGAACACCACCCACTCAAGCCAACAGTGATACCATCAGCTTTCACCTGACTGCTAGATGATTAATGCTGGGTTCCCACAACACTGCAAAAAATATCCCAGTGGGAGAGGTCCCTCAGCCACTTAAGGTCCTCACTTAGCCCATGCAAGGGCAATTAAGTTAACGAATGCCTCATAGTGGTTATAGTACCTGTAGGGGAAAGATTGGTAGATGATGAATTCTGTGCCATCTCCACCCTCCCCAATTTTACACTGCACACGCTTGCCACCGCAACCCTGGGAAGTGTAAAATCCTGGGCATTGTGTTTGACCCTTGCTGATTGCGATTTCGCAACAGTTCATTGCCCCAGTTGCAGTAACTGCAAAATAACTGCAAGAACAAATTCCTCCAAGCATCGTTTTCACAGTGTTTTTAGGATTTAAGAAATTCCTTCCCAGGAAAGTAGTATTCAGCCAGGCCTTAAGTATTCTAAAACTTGAGGTAGGCATTTATTTAACTCAAGGAAGAGAAAAAAAAATATATTGCCTTTTCTGAACTTGAGTTGTGGAAAAGAATTTCACAGTTAGCTCAATATGTTATAAGTGTGATAGCAACATAGCAGCAGGAGTCGGCCTATTCCGCACCTCCAGCCTGCTCTGAAATGTAACTAGAACAAGGCTGATTCTTTCCATCATCACACAATATCCCCACATCCGTTAATGTCATTGGTGTCAACAAATCTCTCAACCTCTGCTTTGAATGTACTCAGCGACTGAGGCTCCAGAGGCCTCTAGGACAGAGAATTAGCTTGGTCCTGTGCGGCCTACCTTTTAGAGTCCCTACAATATAGAAAGAAGCCCATCGAGTCTGCACCAACTTTCTGACAGAGAATCTTATCCAGCCCTCTCCCCTGGCCTAAGCCCATAACCCTACACATTTACCATGACTAATCAACCAAAACTGCACATTGCTGAATTGTGGAATGAAACTGGGGCACTCAGAGGAAACCCATGCAGACATGGTGAGAACATGTAGCCTCTGTACGGACAGTCACCCAAGGCTGGAATCGAACCCAGGGCCTTGGAGCTGTGCTAACCACTCTTCCACCATGCCATGCTGAGACTGTGTCCTCTCAACCACGGAAACATCCTTCCTGCATCTACCCTATCACACTCTGTAAGGATGTTGTACACATCAGTGATGTCAGCTCCTATTCTTGTACACTCAAAAGAGTACAAAGAATAAAAAACTCAATAATCTTTCAGTGGTTGAGGCAGGTACAATAGCGATAGTTAAAAAGTGTTTGGATAAATACATGGATGGGAAAGGATTAGAGGGATGTGAGCAATTGTGACTAGCTGCGAGTGTACTATGGTCAGCATGGATTAGTCAGACCTCTTCTCGTGCTGTATTGTTCTATCGCTTATATTGTAGCAAGACAGCAAATACAACACACAGCAAACTTCCAGAACAGTCGGTGAGATAAGTTATTTTCATTGACATTGAATGAGGAATAAATACTGACCGGAGAACTCCAATCTCTTCTCCCTAAATAGTGTAGCAGGATCTCAGAGTGCACACAATATTGGTCTCACCAATGATCAGGTATGGGGAGTTTCTGGTCGAGTCCCATCAAATGCATTGCCATTATTGAGGCTTTTACCGAGGATCCATGTGAGATACAAGAGCAGCGAGGTGTCTGGGGTTTTCACACTTAGAGATTGGGCTGCATGAAGCGGCTGTACACAGGAAGCAGTCTGTGGCTCTTGCTGCGGTTATTGGTGCAGTAAGTGGAACTGCTCCAAGCGAAGGCTGCAGTCTTTAAACGTTACACATCAACAAGAGGCCAATTTCTAATGCAAACTGTGTGGGCAAGTTAACAACGTACAGTTGTGCAATGGTGCTGTTTTTATGGCAAGTGGAAGGTATCAGTCTTTGCTTCGAATGTTGTGGGTTTGCATTCTATGCCAGATAAATAATCAGACATTGTCCAGGAAGAAATGAGAGAAAGATGACTCTAAGAGACACCACTCCAAAACAAGCCAGGGGCAGGCAAGGAGAAAAGCACCCTTGAACTGCTGCAGCTGGTTTGGAGATTAAACTCAATCCAGGGACCTGAGCACAATTTCTAATCCGATTCTTCCAGTGTGGAGGTGTCATCCTTCAGATATGATGTTTAGCTGAATTCTCAGGTCACATTGCTTCCTGATGAACTGGCCACTGTTTTTCTCCAATCAGCAGGTTTCAGAACCATAGAATCCCTACAGCACAGGTAGTGGCCTTTCGGCCCATCAAACCTGCTCTAACTCTGAAAGAGCATCTCAGACAGATCCACTTCTCCCTCTCCCTGTAACTCTGCACATTTACCATGGCTAATCCATCTAACCAACACATCCCTGACACTGAAGGGCAATTTTGCATGGCCACATGACCTAATCTGCAATTCTTTGGAATGTGTGGGAAAACTGGAGCATCCAGAGGAAATCCTACAGACATGAGGAGAACGTGCAAACTCCACACAGGGTCAAGACTCCAATCGAACCCAGATCCTTGGCATACAGGCTAACCACTGTACCATCAGAGTAGTAGGACCCTGGATGTAGTGATCTCAGGATTACTGCCAGTGCCACACGCTAGCAATAGCAGAAATAAGAGGATAAATCAGATGAATGTGTGGCTGGAGAAATAGTGTCCCAGTGGATTTAGATCCATGCAGCATTAGGAAAGATCTGGGGAAGGTGTACAATTTGGGCAGGTTACATCTGGGCAGAGTTAGAACTGATATCCTCACGGGGGGTTTTGCTAATTCCATTAGGAAGGTTTTAATCTTGTATGGCAGGGGGGAATGTGAACCAAAGAGTAGACTTAGATGGTTCAGAGTCAGATCAGGAAACAAGAGGTAGAGTATTAGTAAATAATATAGTCAGCCAGACAAACAAAACAAGTGTTAAAAAGCATCCAGTAATGGAAATTGAGGGGGTTGAACTATTTATAATTCAATGCAAGATAGATTAGAAATTAGGAAGACAGACTAAGGATAGACACAGATAGACACCTGGCAGCATGATGTCATTGCTATAATAGAAACCTGGCTAAAGGAGGTAACACAATGAGCAGCTCGATATCTCTGTGTGGAAAAACAATAAGTGGATAGCATCATTAGTTAAATAACCAGTTATAGTTGTGTACTAAATGGGTTAACAAATGAAGCTTTATGGGCTGAGTTTAGGAATAAAACAGGAGCAAGCCCACTACTAGAATTAGACTACAAATGCCCAAATAGTGAAAGGGAGATAGAAGAACAAAAACGTACTCAAGAATAAGAAAGCAATAGTAGGAGACTTTAACTATTCCAATATCAACTGGCTTTCAAACAACATAAGGAGCACTGAGAATGAAAAATATGTGTACTATGTTCAGGAGTCTTTTTAATCAATATGACAAGTCTGACATGAGGAGACGCAATTCTGGATTTAGTCTTGGGAATTGAAGATGGACAAGTGGGTGAACAGACAACAGGCAATCATATTGGGGATCATGACCACAATTCCATTATATTTAGTATTATTGTTAAAAAGGACAAGGATAATTTAGGAGTAAATATTTTAAACTAGGGGAAGGCAAGTTTTACAAAACTAAGAAATGATTTGGACAAAACTGCTATAGGACAGATCAGTGGTAAGCACTAATAAGCGGATCTTTAGGGTACAAAGCAGGCACGTCTCTTCCAAGAATATGAATGGTACTGTCAAATCTAGAAAAACAGAGAGGAATATTAAACAGAAAAAGAAAGCTTATGATAGTCACAAAAAACTCAACACTGCAGATAGCCTGGAGGAGTTTGCAAAGTATAGGCATCAATACAAAGAAGAAATAAGGAAATCAAAGTGAGGGCACAATAAAATATTAGCAAGCAAGACTAAGAAAAACACAAAGATGTTTTACTGTTACGTAAAGAGCAAAAGAATGGTTAAGGAAAAAATGGGACCTATCAGAGAGATGAAGGGTTCTTGTGTGAAAATGCAAAATGTAAGGGAAGAACTTTAAATGAATTTTTGTCTGCATGTTCACAAAGGAAAGGGATGTTACAGTAATCCAAGAGGGGCAGTGTGAAATATTGGATAAAATAACCATCACAAGACAGGAAGTGTTAGAGGAGTTGGAATCCTTAAAACTGGATTAGGACAGGATGGATTGGTCCCTATGATATTACAAGATACCAGCAGGAAATACCAAATGCTCTGAGGATTATTTTCCAATCATCACATCAGTTCCAAAGGAGGAATGCAAATGTGGTTCCATTGTTTAAACATAGTACAAAGGAAATGCTAAACAATTAGAGGGAGTTAGTCTAACTTTGGTAGTGGAAAAATTATTAGAATCAATCCTAAGTGATTGGATAAATTGACATGTATTGTGTGCAGTTCTGGTCACCACATTACAGGAAGGATGGAATTGCTCTGGAGAGAGTGCAGAGTAGATTTACTAGAATGTTGTCAGTGTTGGGCAGTTGTCACTATGAGGTGAGAGTGGGGTTGTTTTCCTTGGAACGGAGAAGGCTGAGGGATGACATGATTGAAGTATACACAATTCTGAGAGGTTGGAGAGAGTAGAGAAGGGGAAACTGTTTCCCTGGGCAGAGGGTTCAAAAACCAGAGATCATAGATTCAAGCCAAGTGGCAGGAGAATTAGAGGGGACACGAGAAAAAACTTTTACACATAGGATGGTGGGTGTCTGGAATTTGCTACCTGAGTTGGTGGAGGTAGAGACCTTAAAGTCTTTTAAAAAAAAGTCTCACAACACCAGGTTAAATCCAACAAATTTATTTAGAATTATGAGCTTTCGGAACACTGCTCTTTCATTAGGCAAGCAGCCACTCATCTGATGAAGGGGCAGCACTCCGAACACTCATGATTCCAAATAAGCTTGTTGGACTTTAACCTGGGTTGTGAGACTCCTTACTATGCCCACCATAGTCCAAAACCAGCATCTCCACATCTTTTAAAAGTGTGTTGAGTGCTGTAAGCTGCAGAGCTATGGGCTGGGTGCAGAAAGATAGGATTCAAAAGGACACATGAACCTTGGGTCATCATGATGGGCTGAATGGCCCCTTCTATGATTCCAGGTAAAGTTGCTGTAGTCCCAAATGACTATAGGCTGCTCTCCAGCCATTCAGCCAACAGAGCTAAATCAACCCTACTGCTAAGTCTCTGTTCATTATATTTGCATAAATTGGTTGCTGTGTCTCTTACAGTACAAAGTCTCACAACATCAGGTTAATGTCCAACAGGTTTATTTGGTAGTAAATGCCACTAGATTTCAGAACGCTGTTCCTTTGTCAAGTGAGTGCAGAATTTTATCCACAAACAGAGCATATAAAGGCACACACAGTTTACAGAATATCGATTAGAATGTTAGTCTTTACACCTAACCAAGTCTTAAGGTGCAGACAATGTGAGTGAAGATCACATTAAGCATAGATTAAAGAGATGTGTATTGTCTCCAGACAGGACAGTAAGTGAGATGTTGCAAATTCAGGCAAGTCATGGGGGGTTACAGATAATGTGACATGACATGAACTTGATTTTGGATTCATGTCACACTATCTGTAATCCCCATGACTCGTCTAACTTGCAACATCTCACTTATTGTCCTGCCTGGAGACAATACACATTTCTTTAACCTATGCTTAATACTGCCTCCACTCACATTGTCTGCACCTTTAAGACTTAAATAGCAGATTAGTTGTAAAGACTCACATTCAAATCAGTATTCTGTAAACAGTGTGTGCCTTTATATGCCCTGTTTGTAAGCAGAATTTTCCACTCACCTGACGAAGGAGCAGTGCTCCGAAAGCTAGTAGCGTTTATTACCAAGTAAACCTGTTGGACTTTTAACCTGGTGTGTGAGACTTCTTACTGTGTTTACCCCAGCCTAACACTGGCATTTCTACTCATCTCTTACAGTACAACAGCTTGACAAGTGTTTAAGTTACCTACAAGGTACTTTGGAGTGGGGATGGGGAACAGTGCTCTGAGATTATAAAAAGAGTGATATAAATACAACTGAAATGCAATGAAATGAATTAGAATGTTTGGCAAGAGTGCATTAGATCAAACAGACTGCCACAAAAAGCCAACCAGCGCAATCCTTCCCTTTATTCAGCCTGAACTACATGGCACTCGCCCCACAATAACTTGGTTTAATTTAGTTGTATCAAATCACCTAGGACAGATTAGACTCCAGGAATTAGTAGAAAAAGGACCTTTCTGTTTTTCGGCTTTTTGACTAAGATTAAGAATAGTATCAAAATCCTGCACTTGAGGTTACACCGAGGCTTCATTTGAAGCACTTTTTTAAAGCAACATCTAGGCTTTTTGGCTAAGCCTTGAAGAAGGTGCAATGCCCACTCCAATCAGCTTGGAAGATGTAGATCAAGCCCAGGGCAGGAGGTGGGATGCCTGTTTTATCAGCTTGGATCTGGAATGTCTCCCTTGCTGAGACTTTGATTGGATTGAATTGGATATATAAACAAACAAAAAGGACCTTTCCTCACAACTGATATCATAGATGGTACCACTTTTCAGATCAGAAAAAAAGAGGAAGGACAATAAGCTCAGATCAACTTAAAGAAAATAACCTGTTCAGCAGGGAATGCTGAATTGATCTGACTAGAAAAGGAAACCTGTTCTTCTCACATGGTCTAGACTGCACGTGACTCCAGTCCCAATGGAAGTTCCCTTCTAAATGTTATCAGGACAAGACTAGAAATGGGCAATAAATTTCAGCCTTGCTAATGACCCACAATTCACAATGGTATACATTTTAAAAAAATGACCTCAGAGCCTTAGAAAATTTTTGTGGCAATTTTAACTTGAGACTAGGATGGAAAATATTGAGCTAACCACCCATTAGATAACCACTTAATGCTCATTTCTGTTAGAAAAACAAAATTAAGGTGTGTCTATGTGCGCGTGTGTGCGCGTGCGTAATAGGAGGCAAATTTGATATGGTGCATTTTATGCAATCGCTTAAACCTTAAAATTTCTCAGGTGCTGCAACCAGCTTTGCTAAGATATTTCAACACCGTACTTAGTCAGTGTTAATTCAGAATTCAGGTCTTGAATGTAAACCAACTCATTTCCAGTTTTGTTTCTTCTTTATATTTTAGTCACTGAGCTATGTTACAGGGATAAATCTTTTTTTTTAAAACACTTATCGAAGTTTCCTCTTCCAGAGGTACTTTTGTACCTCCTCAGTAAGATAAAAACAACAGACACCTCACATTCTTCATTTCAAAGTTATTTTGCAACATTACTTGATGGAAATATGAGTTGGCAATGACTTAGCGAGGATGGCAGGATATTTAAGATTGTTCAGTGGAATCAACATGCATAGAATTCATACACACAGGAGGCTATTTGATCCATCAAGTCTGTACTGACACCTTTGCCATGTGCCCCCATGCACTTTAACACACTAATCCTCTAATCTACATACTAAGGGGCAATTTATCATGGCCAATCCAGCTAACCTGTACATCTTTGGAGTGTGGGAGAAACTGGAGCACCCAAAGGAAACCCATGCAGACGCGAGGAGAATGGGCCAGAGTCTGCACAAGACTAGAATCATACCTGAGATCCTGGTGCAGTGAGGCAGCAGTGCTACTTACTGTGCTGCCTGTGGCTTTAACTATGCCAAAATGCAGAATAGTATCATATTTTAAAGAGAAATCACGGTTCTAATTCTGGATGTTAATGATAACAGAACTATTGTTAAGGACGAGATCAGAAACAAAGATATGTTATGAAGTTAGGCTAGAACCTAACTTTTACATTTGATTTGGGGCATTAGAGTGAGCATAATATGTTTCACTCCAGGTATGATTCAAATGATTCATTTGGAAGTTTTATCAAAATAAGCTTTATTTAAAAGCACAGTTACAATATAGAAAAAGAATTAGCATAATTTTTACCAATTAAAATACTTAAACATGACAAAATATAGTTCTTAACAGCTAGCTATCTCTCCTGTTCCAATGTAACAATATCCCCATAGACATAAACCCCATTTTAAGATCCAGTTAGCACAGAAACCAATGATGCTTACATGGGTACTAGATTTCTGGCCTTCTAACAACTCTGGACAGTGATCCAGACAGATACTAATCTTCTAATTCTAGTGCAGTAAGCTCCAGAGAAAGTGCTACCCCCAAACAGCAGAATCTCAAAAAGAAATTTATTCCCAAGCAGATTCTAGTCTTCAAATTTCAGAGACAGTAAGAAATACAGAGAAAAATGACCTCTTTCTAAAGATCCCCAAAAGGAAACTGCCTTAACTTCTTTGTGAGAGCCTAGCTTTTCACCCAGTAATATGACATTAATTGTCAATCTACCTAATCAAGCCCTACTCTGCAATATCCTAGGGCAAAACACAAAATGACAGAACACTGCATTAGTTCAGATTCAAACAAACATTACAGCAATTAAGATCAATTATGCTGCTGCAGTAATAATACAGTGCTGCTGTGCATAAACAGAATGGTTCTGATAATGAAAATGAACTGCAACAGCACATCCTGCACAGACAACATGATAAGCAATGGGCAACACTATAGCATAGTGATTAGCATTGCTGCCTCACAGCACCAGGGACCTTGGTTCGATCCCTGGCTTAGCTCACTGTCTGTGTGGAGTCTGCATGTTTCCTGTGTCTGCATCGTTTTGCTCTGAATGCTCCAGTTTCCTCCCACAGTCTGAAAGCCGTCCTGGTCAGGTGCAGTGACCCGAGCAGATGCCTGAGTGTGGCTACTCGGGGAATTTCACAGTAATTTCATTGCAATGTTAATGTAATACTTACATGACTAATAAATAAAGTTTAGTTGACTTTACATACATTTCTTAAGGCAAAGTATCATCGCACTACTTAGTTACAATAATCTAGTCCTTGTCTTAACCAGTCTTAACCATTAAGATTTAAAGATTAAGAGATAAACAGAGGAGAGAAAGAGAAGGATGATGAATTAGAATCAATTCAGGCACAGAAAAAAACTAAATTAGATTGTCATATATTGGGTGAAAATATATTGGTTGAAAAGCTAGGCTTTCACAAAAAACTTAAGGTGGTTTCCTCTGTGTGATCATTAGAGAGAAGTCATTTTCTCTCTCTCTCTTCCTCTCTTGGAAGTTTAGAGACTGGAATCTGCTGGGGAATAAATTTCTTTGAGATTTTGTTATTTGGGGTGGCACTTCCTCTAGAGGTTGCTGCATGAGGAAGGGTAAAAAAGTAATGGAATTAAAAAGTGAGAACAAAACTGAAAAATTAATATTTGAAGAGTTAAAATCTTCAACAACTCATTAAGTGAAGGAAAAAAGCTCCGCAGATTAAATTATTTACTCTCTGAGAAAGGGATTTTGATCAGCTGACATTAACAATAAATTGTCTTTAAATATCACATTCAACTTGGTAAAATGATCCAAGGTTTTCACGGAGTGACAATCAAACACAATTTGTCACCAGCTACATGCTTGATCAATAGAGGTAAGCAATAAAGACCATTTGAGGAGGAAAGGGATGAAGAGAAGCAGAGATGTTTAGCGACGCCATTTCAGAATTTAGTTCCTTGACAGCTCTGAAGGTATTTAACCATCAATAGTGGAGCAATTAAAATCAGGAATGTTCATGAGATGGGAATTGAGAATAGCAAGCATCTCAGAGGATTGTTGGGCTGGAAGAAATTATCAAAATAGGAAATGGTGGAGCTACCAATAGACATGAATATTAGGAAGAGAATGTCTGAACAGGGGAATTCCTTCAACAGGAGTACAAGAGTGATGGTGAATGAGACTTGTTGCAAATTAGAAAACAATCACAAGAGTTTTGAGTGACTCCAAGTTTACAGAAAGTGGAGAATAATTACCCTGTTGAGAGAAGTGTGTTTAGGAGATTCATTGCAAAACTTAGCTTTCCATTAGGCGTTCAGTATGTACTTAATGTGAAAATGCATTCATCAATTTGTTTACAAAATGTGAACATCACTGGCTGGGCTGGCATTAATTACCCATTTCTGTTTCAGAGGGCATTTAAGACTCAACCATATTGCTATCGGAATCTGGAATCACATATAGGCCATTCCAGGTAGCAGATTTCCTTCCCTGAAGGACATTAGTGACTGAGATAGATTTTTGCAACAATGACAATGGTTTCTGTGGTGAGAGAAACAGAGTTAATATTTTGAGCCCAATATTACCTGTCTTTTAGTTTTATCTTTGCCTCCATATTCCTGGAGTTAACAAGTTTTTGTTTCACTGCTATCCTATTGAATCCCTTCAAGGAGGACCCTGACAAAATATTTCATTTCATTCAATTTTGACAGTTGATACTAAAATGCAAAAAAATCCACTGCCTGTGTTTACATTGAATCATAATACTAAAAGATTTTCAAAATAAGGGATTATTTATGCATTTTATGCATTGAGGCTGGAGTGTGGGCTGAAGATTTTGTTGGATTGTCTTTCAAGGTATATTCTAATTAATTAGCACACTAACAATAGTAACTGGCAGTTGCAAACCTTTTAAAGTGAGTTTTGGCTTGTTATCTTTAACTTGCATTGTGCATTTTCTGTCTTCTATTCCCAGATCGTATTTGTTTTCCCTGAAAGTTGAATTGCCCAGCTGAAAGAAATAATCACATAATTCTGTTTCCCAGATCATATCTGTTTTCTTCTTAAAATTCAGTGCCTCTCATTTTCCAAGACATCTAATAAATAGCCCCAAAAAATCCGACCGTGCTAACTGAAAGAATTGACATTTCCATTCACTTTCCTGACCCCTGGACATCTCAATGTGCACCACACGGAATAGTTCCAGCACAGAATGAGATAGACTTTCCATTTGAGACATAATAGGGGAATTTCTGCCAACATTCATTTGAAATTGAGCTGGCCAAATTAAGTTTAAATTTCAATTCAAAATGATTTACACAATTCTACCATGAACCAGTGCATTTGGGCAATGTAATTGAATGTAATTGTTCATTTTATTTCTTTTTTTTTAATTTCATCCATAAAGTTCCAAAGCCAATGCTCAGAATGGACTGGGCAAACTCAAACTTATTCCTTGCTTGGTCCAAAAACGAAATATAATTGAATCTAATTCATAGTCCCCACAAGAGAGATAAACAAAATCCCAGCTGACAAGATAAGGCATCTTGGACTTGATGCGACCATGCTCGATCTGAGCCAAAAGGTTGAGAAGAGATGTACTCCTTGGCATATTTGAGATTGGCGATCTGGTGTAGCTCAGTTGAGTTTAGAATGGATGTAATCAGTAGAAGATAAGCCTTTAGTAATAAAGGTGTCCAGTCCTCCAACTGATTTAAAAATCACTGAAGTAACCTTAAAAATCAATGCTAACCAGGTCTAAAGAGGTGTCAGTTGGGTGGTTGGCTAAGCTATGTTGCCATTGGTGTCAGGAGAACTAGCTAGGGTAAATGCATGAGGTTAGGGCCTGAGTGGGATTATGGTCAGTGCAGACTCAATGGGCCAAATGGCACTGTGATTCTATGATTAAGTAACTTTATTGGTGTAGGTTTTTTTAATTGAATACATCAGAACACAATAAAATTTTTAACAAGTGCCTACACATCAGCTGAGTGCCTGGTTAGAGTGTGATGCAAAAATGCTAACCCTAATCCTCACAATGGTTTTTAGGCATCTCTTCGGACGGAGTCCTCATCTCACCCTGTGTAATATCGTTAACAATAACCATCAGCAGCAGCTCCGGGGCATCAAGAGGTTGCACCAGGGAGAGGGAGAGAGAGAGCGCATGCAGCTCTGTCAGAGGTACCGCTTTGGAATCAGATTGTAAACTTTATCTTATATTAAGTTGATCTTTCTCTACACCCTAGTTATAACATTACATTCTAAACCCTCTCCTTTCCTTCTCTGTGTGCATTGTCTGTATAGCAAACAAGAAACGATACTTTGCATTGTATCCTAACACATATGAGAATAATAAATCAAAATTAAACTGAAGCCTCATAGCTGGACTTGAAGCAACTTTAAAAATATATAATTTTTAAAAAACACAGAAAAAACTGAAACTGAGTAGATCCTAGTCCCGTAACACTATTTCCAAATGCATTAGAGGGAAACTCAGTCAAAACTTACCCTGTCTAGCTCTGATCTGCAGCTGTCCTGTGCAGCGGCTGAGGTGAGGCTGACTTTGCAGATACAAATAGGAGTTGAAAATCAATGTTTTAAGTCAGACGTGTATAAGCAAAATAAGTGTTTTTGTTCTCTCTCTCTCGAGAACTTGGGCTGTACAACTCTTTGGGTGGATTATGTGTAGAATTACATCACCGTAAGTAGTGAGAAGGATGTGTGTTTGCCCGGCTGGCTGTGACGGAAAGGTCTCACGTATAGGAGCTGATGGTTTAAAGAGGGGAGCTAAACCTGGGCGGATACCACCTAACCTTTCTCAAGCAGCGATGCCATATTATCACCCCCCGTTTCTGTTTGAAAACCCGTGCTGGTACCAAGCTGATGTTTCACTTTCTCAACTCTTAAACGCTTTGATTCTTGGCATGATGCAATGACCTGGTCACTTCCGCTGACAAGAGGAGAAATTGTGTTCTCATTCGGGCTGGCTGTGCAGTGACAGGGGGGTTTCTGGTTTTGCAGTGACAGGGGGGTTTCTGGTTTTGCAGTGACATTGGGGCTGCTGGCTGTGCAGTGACAGGAGAGGTGCTGGCTGTGCAGTGACAAGAGAGGTGTTGGCTGTGCAGTGACAGGGGGGTTTCTGGTTTTGCAGTGACAGGGGGGCTGCTGGCTCGCTGGAGATCTCGCTATGTACGGAACAAGACATTGCTCTCAATTTACCGATGTTTTCTTGCTCACCGGTTGCTTCATATTCCTCTGCGGTAAGTTTACATCTTTTTGTTTCATATCCTCCATCAGGGTCATTCTGTCTCGGAGTTCCCTGTCTGTCTGCCTGTGTGTGTGTGTTGGAGCTGGGAATTCAGCCCTCGCTGATCTATAGTGGATGAAACTCAGCTATTTCTTCATATCTTCATTCTCCTTCAGTTTGAGAGCAGAGATATTCGGTGACACTTTCTATCTCGACACACTTATACCGACTAGCATGTGTTCCAGACCCTCAAATTATAACTGGGATTTAATAATGTATTAACTGAACCCTCTGACTGTAGCTGAGATTTAATAATGAGTTAACTGGACCCTCTGACTATAGCTGGGATTTGATAATGAGTTAACTGGACTCTTTAACTGTAGCTGAGATCTAATGATGAGTTAACTGGACCCTTTAACTGTAGCTGGGATTTAATAATGAGTTAACTGGACCCTTTAACTGTAGCTGAGATCTAATAATCAGTTAACTGGACCCTCTGACTGTAGCTGGGATTTGATAATGAGTTAACTGGACCCTCTAACTGTAGCTGGGATTTAATAATGAGTTAACTGGACCCTCTGACTGTAGCTGGGATTTAATAATGAGTTAACTGGACCCTGTAACTGTAGCTGGGATTTAATAATGAATTAACTGGACGCTTTAACTGTAGCTGGGATTTAATAATGAGTTAACCGGACCCTGTAACTGTAGCTGGGATTTAATAATGAGGTAACTGGAACCTTTAACTGTAGCTGAGATCTAATAATCAGTTAACTGGACCCTCTGACTGTAGCTGGGATTTAATAATGAGTTAACTGGACCCTCTGACTAGCTGGGATTTAATAATGAGTTAACTGGACCCTCTCACTGTAGCTGGGATTTAATAATGAGTTAACTGGACCCTGCAACTGTAGCTGGGATTTAATAATGAGTTAACTGGACCCTGTAACTGTAGCTGGGATTTAATAATTAGTTAACTGGACCCTCTAACCGTAGCTGGGATTTAATAATGAGTTAACTGGACCCTGTAACTGTAGCTGGGATTTAATAATGAGTTAACTGGACCCTGTAACTGTAGCTGGGATTTAATAATGAGTTAACTGGACCCTCTCACTGTAGCTGGGTTTTAGTAATGAGTTAACTGGACCCTCTGACTGTAGCTGGGATTTAATAATGAGTTAACTGGACCCTGTAACTATAGCTGGGTTTTAGTAATGAGTTAACTGGACCCTCTGACTGTAGCTGGGATTTAATAATGAGTTAACTGGACCCTGTAACTGTAGCTGGGATTTAATAATGAGTTAACTGGACCCTGTAACTGTAGCTGGGATTTAATAATTAGTTAACTGGACCCTCTAACTGTAGCTGGGATTTAATAATGAGTTAACTGGACCCTGTAACTGTAGCTGGGATTTAATAATTAGTTAACTGGACCCTCTAACCGTAGCTGAGATTTAATAATGAGTTAACTGGACCCTGTAACTGTAGCTGGGATTTAATAATGAGTTAACTGGACCCTCTTACTGTAGCTGGGATTTAATAATGAGTTAACTGGACTCTATAACTGTAGCTGGGATTTAATAATGAGTTAACTGGACCCTCTTACTGTAGCTGGGTATTAGTAATGAGTTAACTGGACCCTCTCACTGTAGCTGGGTTTTAGTAATGAGTTAACTGGACCCTCTGACTGTAGCTGGGATTTAATAATGAGTTAACTGGACCCTGTAACTGTAGCTGGGTTTTAGTAATGAGTTAACTGGACCCTCTGACTGTAGCTGGGATTTAATAATGAGTTAACTGGACCCTGTAACTGTAGCTGGGATTTAATAATGAGTTAACTGGACCCTGTAACTGTAGCTGGGATTTAATAATTAGTTAACTGGACCCTCTAACTGTAGCTGGGATTTAATAATGAGTTAACTGGACCCTGTAACTGTAGCTGGGATTTAATAATTAGTTAACTGGACCCTCTAACCGTAGCTGGGATTTAATAATGAGTTAACTGGACCCTGTAACCGTAGCTGGGATTTAATAATGAGTTAACTGGACCCTGTAACTGTAGCTGGGATTTAATAATGAGTTAACTGGACCCTGTAACTGTAGCTGGGATTTAATAATGAGTTAACTGGACCCTCTTACTGTAGCTGGGTATTAGTAATGAGTTAACTGGACCCTCTCACTGTAGCTGGGTTTTAGTAATGAGTTAACTGGACCCTCTAACTGTAGCTGGGATTTGATAATGAGTTAACTGGACCCTGTAACTGTAGCTGGGATTTAATAATGAGTTAACTGGACCCTCTTACTGTAGCTGGGATTTAATAATGAGTTAACTAGACTCTATAACTGTAGCTGGGATTTAATAATGAGTTAACTGGACCCTCTTACTGTAGCTGGGTTTTAGTAATGAGTTAACTGGACCCTCTAACTGTAGCTGTCATTTAGTAATGAACTAACTGGACCCTCTAATCGTAGCTCGATTTAATAATGAGTGAACTCGACCGTCAATTCGTAGCTTGATTTACTAATGACTTAACTCAGCCTCTCTCAAGTCTTTGATAATGTCAGATGTTCTTGAGTGGCAAGTTTTACAAAATTTCAACTTGGAAGAAATGGCTTTACAGAGGAATACCCTTGATTATTTTTTGAAAAAGAGTTTATTTAAAGCATTCAATGACAATTAGAGATGAGAAATAAATGTCCCTTCAATGAATAAAAAATACAAAACATTTCCACTTGAAAACTAGAGAATGTTCAAAAGCTCAACTTGTCGGCATGTTGCACTCTTAACTCCCTCAATACAAACGTAATGCTTTCGATATTCTCAACGTACATTCCCCGTGAGGCTAACAATCTGAAGATAAAACATTTCAATTTGAAAAGTTATAACAAATGCAATGGAATTCACTTTTTTTTCTCCATACTGCATGTTCCACTCCGAATTGCTGGAGTATAATTTCAAACCCCTCAATAATTACAATCTATAATCCATGTCAGGCTCACACCCTGAGGGATTTGACAATCTATCCATCCACTCCATGCATTGTGGCTGTAAACATGAATGAATAAAGAAAAATCAGAATGAGATTAGCACAAATATCTCAGGATTGTGGAGCTAGAGGAGATTACACAGATAGGGGTGAAAAGCCATGGAGGCAATTGAAAATAAGGACGACAGTTTTAAATTTCCTTGATTGGGAGCCAGTGTTGGTCAGTGAAAACAGGGGCAACAACAAACAGGGATTCGCTGAAAATTAAGACATGGGCAGCAGAGTTTTTGATAAGTTTAAGCCAATGGAGGGTAGGTTATTGGAGACCAGCCAGGATAAGATGCAAGGGAGATATCCCTGGGACCCTGACTAATCGTTAATTCTCAGTCAGCATTATTCAGACATGATCACAAACGCTAGTTGTAGGATCTTACTGTTTGTAATTTGTTTGTGTTGTATTTCCTGAATGACAACAGTGATCAGAAACTGCTTATTATCAGCTGTAAAGGACTTGCAATACAGACAGTTTACAGATTACTGACTAGAATGAGAATCTTCACAACAGGTAAACTGTCTGTGCTGTTATATGCACTCTCTGAGGCCAGAGCTCTCCTTTCGCCTGGTGAAGGGGCAAACACCGAAAGCTTGCGAGTTTACTATCAAATAAATCGGTTGAACTTAAACTTGGTGTTGTCAGACTTCTTATTGTGCAAGGCATTATACAGAGCCAAGTTAGAGTCTGTGGACAAGTTGCCTGTGGTGTTTGCTAGTTTTGAAGTGCAGTCATTGTTCTTTTGCCAACTAAAATAATTTTGGTTTGGCAGACAAAGGAAATAAAGGTGCGAAAGTGTAAATTCTCACAACCTCACTCTTTGATGAAAATGGAGGTGTTTTGTAACTTTAAACTAATGGGAGTTAAGTCCTGACATTGTCAGCGGAATCAAATCAATTTGAGCTAAAGTCATATTGACTAGAAATCATTCCCTCCTCACCAGCTCTGCCTGACTTGCTGAGTATTTCCAGCATTCTGTCCTTTTGTTTCAGATGTCCACCATCTGCAGTATTTGGAGCTTTAATTTCATTGAGGGATAATCTAATCGAAATTGTTAAGGGATTGGCAGAAAAATGATTCCCTTAGGAGGGGCAGCATGGTGACATAGTTGTTAGCACCACTGCCTCACAGCGCCAGGGGCCCAGGTTCAATTCTGACCTTATGTCACTGTCTTTGTGGAATCTGCACATTCTCTCCGTGTCTGTGCAGGATTCCTCCAGGTGCTCTAGTTTCCTCTCACAGTCCAGAGATGTGTGAATTGGGTTGATTGGCCATGCTAAATTGGTCCTAGTGACAGGGGGGATTAGCAGGGTGAATATGTGGAGTTATAGGAATGGGGTAAGGGTGGGATTGTGGTTAGTGTGGGCTCATTGGGCCAAATAGTCTCCTTCTACACTGTAGGGATTCTAAGATTCTATTCTATGATTCTCTGATGTGGGAATTCAGAATAAAGAGTGCAAATTTTAGAATAGAGGTAGACAATTCTCGAGTGAAATTGGACACAGTGGTTGGCAGAAACTTCAAACATTCTCTATTCAGTCCTTATTAGAGAAGTAAAAGGGGTTCAGATAAGATGTAACAATAAAGAATAAGTAAAAGGAAAACTAGCAAAACTTACTGGAAAAAACTCACTGTGCAAACAACAAACACCATTAAACTAATCAGCCAACAATTTCCTGAATGCACATTGCAATCAAAATGTACACACTATATTCCAACTTAACTAAATAAAATGATTTGTATTGATTTATTATTGCCACATGTATTAGCATACAGTGAAAAATATTGTTCCTTGCACACCTTACATAACATACTGTTCATAAAGAAGGAAACAAGGATGTAGTGTTACAGTCATAGCTTGGGTGTAGAGAAAGATCAACTTAATGCAAGGTAGGTTCATTCAAAAATCTCATGGCAGCAGGGAAGAACCTGTTCTTGAGTCATTTGGTACACGACCTCAGACTTTTGTATCTTTTTCCTGATGAAGAAGGTGGAAGAGAGAATGTCCAGGGTGCATGAGCTCCTTAGTTATGCTGGCTACTTTTCCAAGGCAGCAGGAAAGTGTAGACAGAATCAATAAATGGGAGACTGGTTTGCGTGATGGATTGGGCTACATTCACAACCTTGTGCAGTTTCTCGTGGTCTTGGGCAGAGCAGGAGTTATACCAAGCTGTGATATAGCCAGAAAGGATACTTTCTATCCTGCTTCTGTAAAAATTGGTGTGAGTCGTAGCTGATGTGCCAAATTTCCTTAGTCTTCTGAGAAAGTAGAGGCATTGGTGGGCTTTCCTAACCATATTGTCAACATGGGGCAATGATGACAGGTTGTTGGTGATCTGGATCTAAAAACTTAAAGAACAAAGAACAAAACAGCACGGGAAACAGGTCCTTCGGCCCAACGAGCCCACACCGCCACCTCAATGTTCCCGCTTCCACCCATGATTCCTGTGTTTATAGATCTATGCATTAGAATCAAATTTGTTTTCCCAATCAGCCTTAGAGCACATTTTTGGAGTGTGGGAGGAAACCGGAGCTCCCGGAGAAAACCCACACAAGTATGGGGAGAATGCACAAACTCCCATAGACACAGGCCCAAATCCATGCATCTGCACAGCACAGTGATAGTCACTGAGCTGTTGTGTTGCCCCTCAACTGGTCTAATTCATAGAACATAGAACATAGAACATTACAGCGCAGAACAGGCCCTTCGGCCTTTGATGTTGCGCCGACCAATTATGATAAAAGCAATGACCCTCCAAACTAAACCATTCCCTTCTCTTCCATAAACTTATCAACTAACCTCTTAAACGCCACCAAGCTTGGCGCATCTACAACTGCTGCAGGCAGGGCATTCCACTCCCTAACCACCCTCTGGGTAAAGAACCTACCTCTGATATCCGTCCTATAACTATCACCCCTTAATTTAAAGCTATGTCCCCTCGTGCTAGCTTTCTCCATCCTAGGAAAAAGGCTATCACTGTCCACCCTATCTAAACCTCTAATCATCTTATATGTTTCGATAAGGTCCCCTCTTAGCCGCCTCCTTTCTAACGAAAACAACCTCAAATCCCTCAGCCTCTCTTCATAAGACCTGCCCTCCATACCAGGCAACATCCTGGTAAACCTCCTCTGTACCCTCTCCAATGCCTCCACATCTTTCTTATAATGTGGGGACCAGAACTGCACACAATACTCCAAGTGCGGCCGCACTAGAGTTTTGTACAGTTGCAACATGACGTTGCGGCTCCGAAATTCAATCCCCCTACCAATAAAAGCTAAGACTCCATATGCCTTCTTAACAACCTTATCGACTTGACTGCCTACTTTCAGGGATCTATGCACATATACACCAAGATCCCTCTGTTCATCAACACTATTAAGAATCCTACCATTAGCCCTATACTCTACACATTTATTATTCCTGCCAAAGTGCATTACCTGACACTTTTCCACATTAAACTCCATTTGCCACCTCTCGGCCCAGCTCTGCAACTTGTCCAAGTCTCTCTGCAAACTATAACACCCCTCTTCACTATCTACCACTCCACCGACTTTGGTGTCATCCGCAAGTTTACTAATCCATCCTTCAATACCCTCATCCAGATCATTTATAAAAATTACAAACAGCAGGGGCCCCAAAACAGACCCCTGAGGTACACCACTTGTCACCGAACTCCACGATGAATATCTCCCATCAACCACCACCCTCTGTCTTCTATCTGATAGCCAATTCCTAATCCAATTAGCTAAATCACCCTCTATCCCATACATCTGCATTTTCTGCAGAAGCCTTCCATGGGCCACCTTATCAAACGCTTTACTAAAGTCCATATATACCACATCAACTGCCCTACCCCCATCCACGTCTTTGGTCACTTTTTCAAAAAACTCAGTAAGGTTAGTAAGGCACGACCTACCCTTCACAAAACCATGCTGACTATCCCCTATCAATTCATTTCTCTCTAAGTAACTATAAATCCTATCCCTAATAATTCTCTCCAATACTTTGCCCACAACAGAAGTAAGACTCACTGGCCTATAATTCCCTGGAAAGTCTCCCTTCCCTTTCTTGAACAATGGGACCACATTCGCTATCCTCCAGTCTTCCGGAACTATACCCGTAACCAACGACGACCTGAAGATCAGAGCCAGAGGCTCTGCAATTGCCTCTCTCACCTCCCAGAGAATCCTAGGGTAAATCCCATTCGGCCCAGGGGACTTATCTAACTTCAAATCCTCAAGAATATCTAGCACATCCTCCCTATCTACTT
This sequence comes from Sphyrna mokarran, assembly GCA_024679065.1. Taxonomy (NCBI): domain Eukaryota; kingdom Metazoa; phylum Chordata; class Chondrichthyes; order Carcharhiniformes; family Carcharhinidae; genus Sphyrna; species Sphyrna mokarran. Next base: position 102,139,647 of record JAGIQG010000009.1, read on the forward strand.
CAATACTTTCCAGTTTGCAACCCTGTACCTCAGTGTTCTCCACAACTACATTTACATCTCCCTGCGTGAATACCGAAGAGAAATATTTGTTCAGTGCCTCTCCAATCTCTTCAGGCTCCACGCACAACTTCCCACTGCTGTCTATGATTGGCCCTAATCTTGCCCTAACCAATCTTCTATTCTTAACATATCTAAAGAAAGCTTTAGGATTCTCCTTAATCCTATCAGCCAAAGTCTTCTCGTGTCCTCTCTTAGCTCTCCTCAATTCACTCTTTAGCTCTCTCCTGGCTAATCTATAGCTATCCATTGCACTAACTGAGCCTTCAAGCCTCATCCTGACATAAGCCTCCTTTTTCCTTTTAACCAGCGAATTAACTTTTTTCGTACACCAAGGTTCCCTTACTCGACCATTTCCTCCTTGCCTGACAGGGACATACTTATCAAGGACTCGCAGCAGCTGCTCCTTGAATAAGCTCCACATTCCAGATGTTCCCAGTCCCTGTAGTTTCCTAGTCCAACCTATGCACCCTAATTCTCTCCTGATGGCCTCATAATTACCCTTCCCCCAGCTATAACTACTGCCCCCAGCTTCATGCCTATCCCTATCCATCACTAAGGTGAACGTAACCGAATTGTGGTCACTATCACCAAAATGTTCACCAACTTCCAAGCCTAACACCTGGTCTGGCTCATTGCCCAGCACCAAATCCAATGCAGCCTCACCTCTAGTTGGCCTATCTACATACTGAGTCAAAAAACCTTCCTACACACTTTGTACAAAAACTGACCCCTCTAACGAGCTAGAGCTAGAGCTATTCCAATCAATATTAGTAAAGTTAAAGTCCCCCATAACAATTACCCTATTACTTTCACTCCTGTCCAGGATTGACTTTGCAATCCTTTCCTCTACCTCTCTAGAACTTTTAGGAGGTCTGTAAAAGACTCCCAACAGGGTGACCTCTCCTCTCCTGTTTCTAATCTCAGCCCATACTACCTCAACAGACAAGTCCTCATCAAACTTCTTTTCTGTCACTGTGATACAGTCTTTGACTAATAATGCCACTCCTCCCCCACTTCTACCTCCTTCTCTACTCCGACTGAAGCATTTGAACCCCGGAACCTGCAACAACCATTCCTGTCCCTGCTCTACCCAAGTCTCTGAAATGGCCACAACATCGAAGTTCCAGGTACTGGTCCAAGCTGCAAGTTCCTCCACCTTATTGCGAATACTTCTTGCATTAAAGTATACGCATTTCAAACCATGCCCTACTCCACCCGTACGCTGCTGTGTTTTACAGTTCTCATCTATGACCCCCCTGTTCTCGTCCCTCTTAACATCCAAACTACTCAGGATCCCACCCCCCCTCTGAATCAGTTTAAAGCCCCCTGCATAGCCTTTGCAAATTTTCTCCCCAAGATATTGGTTCCCCTCTGGTTCAGGTGTAGACCATCTCTCTTGTAGAGGTCCCACCTATCCCAGAATGAGTCCCAATTGTTCAGGAACCTGAACCCCTCCCTCCTGCACCATCCCCGCAGCCATGAGTTCAAACATTCCCTCTCTCTGTTCTTCTCTAAACTATCCTGTGGCACAGGCAAGAGTCCAGAGATAACCACTCTGCCAGTTTTGGCCCTAAGCTTCCACCCCAACTCCATAAATTTCTGTTTAATATCCCCTTCCCTTGTCCTACCTATATCATGTGTCCCTACATGAACTATGACTTGGGGCTGACTCCCCTCTCCCTTAAGAATCTTAAAAACCCACTCTGCGACATCCTGGACCCTGGCCCCTGGGAGGCAACACACCAGCCTTGAATCCCTTTTATTACTATTTACTCTCCTATCTGTCCCCCTAACTATGGAGTCTCCAATTACCAAGCCCAATCTCTTATTCCCCCTACCCACCTGAGCATTAAGCATACACTAATGACGTGGAGCACTAGGATACTCGAGAAAAATCCAATAGCAGCCCTCTTACGACTCATCCGTGTATGCCCCTTGTTGATGGACAATGAGATGGACCGAAGTACCTGTAGGATAAAACAGAAATACATCAACATCATTCACAATTTATGCAATTCCCAGGGAACTCCCAAGGCTCATGATCCCTATTTAAAATCAATTTTCTATACCCCTCCGTTCCCATTCTGTTCATGTGCCCATCTAAGTATCTCTTAAATAACTCCAGAGTGCCTGCCTCCATCACTTTACTTGACAATGCGTTCCATATCCCCACAACCCTCTGTGTGACAAAACCCCGTCAAGCAACCAAATTATACCTTACCCCCCTCACCCTAAGTCCGTGAGCCCTCGTTATATATGATTTCAAACTAGGAAAAAGCTTACTGCTGTTTACTCTATCTATTCCCCTCATAATCTTGTACACCTCTATTACATCTCCTCTCAGTCTATGTCTTTCTAAAGAAAACAGTCCCAATTTGCCTACCTTCCTCATAACTCAGACCTTCCATACAGGCAGCATCCTGGTAAACCTCCTCTGCACTCTCTCCAGAGTCTCCACGTCCTTCCGGTAGTAAGGCAACAAGAACTGGACACAGTATTCCAAATGAGGTCTAACCAACGATTTATATAACTGCAACATTAAAGGCCAGCTCTTGTACTCTATACCCCTTCCTATAAAGGCTAGCTTTCTTCACAACCTTCTCCACCTACTCTGCCACCTTCAGAGACTTGTGCACCTGCACTCCCAGGTCCCTTGAACTTGAAGCTCTTGATCATTTTCACTTCATCCCTGTTGATGTGGACAGAGGTATGTCCTCTTTCTTGAAGTTGGTGACTTTTTCCTTCATTTTGTTGACATTGAGGGAGGGATTATTTTCACCACACCAATTCACCAGACTACACCAAATGTAATAGGTAATCACTTGTTTTCAAAGCTGTTTAGGAACATTATGGTAGTCAGTGGTTTGATGCTGTTTAGTAGCAATGAATAAAATATATATGGAAAACATTGCATTATAAGAACAAAAACAGAAAACGCTGGAAAATCTCAGCAGATCTGACAGCATCAGTGGACTGAGAAGCAGAATTCTCTGGCTGTTCATGCCTCGCCAGCGAGAATGGAGAATTTGGCTGAATCTCCATTCACTGCAGTGGGACTGGAGAATCTCAACCACGGGCAAGATTGGAGAATTCTGGCCAGGAGCTAACATTTTAACTCTGGATGATTTTTCATCATGAGCTCTGAAGAGTCACTCAGACTTGAAACATTAGCTCTGCTCGCTCTGCACAGATGCTGGCTGACCTGCTGAGATTTTCCAGTATTTTCTGTTTTTGTTCAGATTCCAGCATCTGCAGTAATTTGCTTTTATATTCCATTAGTGGGCTTTGTTTGTTGAAAGTGTTCAGTAGCATGAAGGCAGAGAAACCATGTCAACTTATTGGTAACTCCTGAGACAATAGGCCATAAACCAAAGATCTAGAATTCTGAAGAGTCATTCAGGTTCAAAACGTTAATTCTATTTCCCTCTCCATGGATACTGCCAGACCTGCTGAGTTTATCCAGCATTTCAAACACAGGAATTCATTAAGATTATGGCTTATGTGATTGTGATCTCAACTCCAATTTGGATTTTCCAGAGCAGCACAGTGGCACAATGGTTAGCTCTGTTGCCTCACAGTGTCAGGGACCTGGGTCTGATTCCGGCCTCACTATCTGTGAGGAGTTTGCACATTCTCTCCATGTCTTCACGGATTTCCTCCAGGTGCTTGGCTTTCCTCCCACAGTCCAAAGATGTGCAGATTAGGTTGATTGGCCATACTAAATTGACCTGAGGTTGGGGGGATTAGCGAAGTAAATATACAGGGTTACCGGATTAGGGGCTGGGTGAGATTGTGGTTGATACAGACTCAATAGGCTAAATGACCTCCTTCTGCAGTGTAGGGATTCTACTATTCTGTTCTGTGATACCTATCTGTCCCCCCATAACCACGACATTAACAGCTGCAGTAAAATATCCCTAGTGTTATATTCAGTTATCTTGACAGTAAATGCCAACATTCTGTTTGCTGTACCAGAATCCCTGTATTTCACTGTGTTTTGCAATCCCTCTCATTAATTAGCATACAAATTTTCTATTTTTCCTGGGCAACATTCCCAAAACAAAAAGCAAATGCAGGAATTATTAGAACCTAAGACCAGGAGGATACTATTTAGACCCTCAAACCTATTACAGTTTCCCATTCCAGATTTGCCCCATACCCGTAAAACATTTGAACAACAAACATCTGTTAATTTCTGATTTTTGCAGAAGAGAGTTCCAACTTTCTGTGGAGGGACACAAGCCAGTTGGATTTTTGGGTATAGAGTATTTATTGCCCATCCCTAATTGCCCTTGAGAAGGTGGTGGTGAGCTGCCTTTTCAAATGGTTGCAGTCCACGTGCTGTGGATTTATACCCAATTACATTAGGGAGGGAATTCCAGGATTTTGACCCAGCAACTGTGAAGGAATGTGTATTATAAGAATTGCTAGTTCCAGATGCTTGGATTAATAATTCTGAGGATGAGGATTTCAATCTCACTGTGGCCATTTGAAAATTTGTATTTGATTTCAGGAGGTGGCAATCAAAAGTGGGTATCAGTGATAGTCAATATGAATTCATAACATAACTGCTTCATCATTCCCTGTCTGGATTTATATATAACTGCAGTCTCTCAATAGCATGATTCACTCTGAATTGCGCTCTGAAGCCACTCAAACATATCAAATCTCAAACCGCTAGCACTGTCTTCAGACAACTAGAGATTGGCAATAATTACTCAGGCCCCAAGAATAGGACAATTGTCTCCAAACTGAAAAATAATAGAGATGATAGAGCAATTACCAAGAGATAGGACAAGAGAAATGTGAGAAAATGCACTTATAGGGTAACACCAGAGTTTGTTAAATGAAGCACAGGAGAAAGAATGTAGGGGAGAGGTATATGACAAAGGGTAGAACTATTAAGAATATAGAAACGCAGAGGGACCTGGGGGGTGCAGGTCCACAAGTCTCTGAAGGTGACAGACAGGTGGAGAAGGTTGTGAAGAAAGCATATGGTACGTTAGCCTTTATAGGAAGGAGTATGGAGTACAAGAGCTGGCCTTTAATGTTGCAATTGTATAAAACGTTGGTTAGACCTCATTTCTGGTACTGCGTTCAGTTCTTGTCACCTTACTACTGGAAGGACGTGGAGACTCTGGAGAGAATGCAGAGGAGGTTTACCAAGATGCTGCCTGGTATGGAAGGTCTGAGTTACGAGGAAGGTAGGCAAATTGGGGCTGTTTTCCTTAGAAGGATGTAGACTTAGAGGAGATCTAATAGAGGTGTACAAGATTATGAGGGGTATAGATAGAGTAAATAGGGTTAAGCTTTTTCCTAGGATGGACTCAAATAGCACGAGGGGTCATGGGCTTAGGGTGAGGGGGGTAAGGTACAATTTGGATGCTAGAGGGAGTTTTTTCACACAGAGAGTGGTGGGGGTATGGAATGACTTCCAAATAAAGTAGTGGAGGCAGGCACTCTGGAGTTATTTCAGAGATACTCAGATGGGCACATGAACAGATGGGAATGGAGGGATAGAAAACTGATTTAAAATAGGGATCATGATGATGATATTGAGTGTTTTTATCGTACAGGTGCGTCGGTCCGCCTTGTTGTCTGACAAGGGGCATATACGCAATGGGTCATGAGAGGGCTGCTCTTGGATTTTTCGAGAGTATCCTAGTGCTTCACGTCGTTAGTGTATGCTTAACCTGGACCATTTGATGGGCAACACGACAGCTCAGTGACAATCGCTGTGCTGTGTAGATACATGGATTTGGGCCTGTGTCTGTGGGAGTTTGCGCATTCTCCCCGTGCTTGCGTGGGTTTTCTCCGGGTGCTCCGGTTTCCTCCCACATCCCAAAGATGTGCTCTTAGGCTAATTGGCAGAACAAATTCTCCCTAAATTGTCTCAAATTTGGTTTTAATCCATAGATCTATAAGCATAGACGAGGATCACGGGGAGAAGTTGGAACATCGAGGTGGCGGTGCAGGCTCATTGGGCTGAAGGCCCTGTTTCCCGTGCTGTTTTGTCCTTTGTTCTAGATTGCTAAATGTCAGAGTGATTTAGTTACTAGGTGGGTGATGTAATAACTAGTGAATGCCTCTCCATTCTCAATACACAGGTCTTGGTTTTCTTTTATTTATTGAAGCCAATGGAAATTAGGATTGGGAGAGTTTTTTCTCATTCATTTGTCGGAAATAAGCATTACTGGCTGGCCAGCATTTATTACCCATTCCTAATTGCTCTTGAGAAGGTGTAGTGAGCTGCCTTCTTGAACTGCTGCAGTTCACGTGCTGTGGATTTTCCCATTAGGGAGGGAATTCCAGGATTTTGAGCCAGCAACTGAGATGGAACAGTGAAATATTTCCAAGTCAGGATAGTGAGTGGCTTGGAGGGAAACTTGCAGGTGGTGGTGTTGCTATATATTTGCTCCCCTTCTAGATGAAAGTGGTCTTCAGTTGGAAGGTGCTTTCTAAGGATTTTTGGTGAATTTCTGTTGAGTGGATCACTAACACTGGTTTTAAAGTACCAATATTATATAAAGTCAAGTTCAACATGAAAATGCCTTTGATTTTTATCTCAGATTTTCAGATTGTTGCAGGCTTTAATGTCAGACTTTTAATTGATCACAAGCTTACTCTTCATGTAACAAGCTGAGTAATAGAGTTCTCTTAAACAGTTATTTTAATACAAACTATAACAAGGACATAGGGAGGGTACAGTTCACATCCCTGTAGCTAGCCAAAAGTGGTACATTCCAAGATACAAAGGCAATTAAAGTTTTCAAAATCGATTACAAGTAATTAGCATAAACTAATCATAATCACTTTAAACTTGCTTCATTATAATATCCAATCAGTAAGAAAACTTCATGGTACAGCTCATTTCTGTATCTGTGGATCACTCCCATTTTCTTTCCAAAAATATACTTTATTCATAAATTTCAAATAAACCATTTCAAAATTACATGTCTTGAATTGCAAAAGCAGTGCAGAATCCAAACGTTCATACAGTTCTATACAAAGTGCATTCAAATCATTTCAAAACTTACTAACTCTACATGCCCCAAAAACCGCCGTGTACCGCCACTGCTCAGACCGGCGCACAGCAACCCCCTATTCCCAAAAAATATACTTTATTCATACAAACTCAAACAATCCTTCAAATTACATGAGTTTGTATTGCAAACAGTGCAGAACTAAAACAAAAACTTTTAAAATAATTCTACACAAATTACAATCATAACATGTCAGAACTTACAAATGTACACATGCTCAAAAATTACTGTGTGCCATTGTTGTTCAGATTGGCACAGTTACGCAGGCCGAGGGTATTCTGCAGTTCCCTCTGCAGGGCCTTGGATCTGCCTTTGTTAAAAGGCCTTATAGTGTGACCTTTTCCCATTGTGCCTTTGCGGCAGCTGTCCCAAGCTTCAGTGCCTCCCTCGCACGTAGTCCTGGACCTTGGAGTGTGCCAGTCTGCAACACTCGGTCGAGGACAGTTCTTTCAACTGGAAGATCAGCAAGTTTCAGGTGGACCAAAGTGCGTTCTTCACTGAGTTGATGACCTTCCAGCAGTAGTTGATATTCGTCTTGGTGTGTGAACCCGGAAACAGCCCGTAGAGCACAGAGTCCTGTGTCGTCAAGCTGATTGGGATGAACCTCGACAAATACCACTGCATCTCACTCCAGACTTCTTTGAAAGGCACATTCCACAAGGAGGTGTGCGACTGTCTCATCAGCCCAGCAGCCGCTTCGACAGCAGCGTGCGGTGCTGTTGAGACCTGGAGTGTGCATAAAGGATCTGATGGGGAGTGCCCTTCTCACCAGCAGCCAAGCCAGATCTTGGTGCTTGTTTGTAAGTTCTGGTGATGAGGTGTTCTGCCAGATGACACTGACAGTTTGCTCAGGGAACCATCCGACAGGGTCCATCATCTCCTTTTCTCTCAGGACCTTAAGGACATTACGTGCTAACCACTGCTTAGTCGCCATGTAGTCAAAGGTGTGTTTGTGGAAACATTTCTCCGCGAAGGACAGGTGCTGTGGTACAGTCCAACGACTCGGAGCGTTCTGCAGCAGTGTGGCCAGACCCATTCCCCGTAATACTTGGGATAGGTACAACATCAAAAAGTAACGGCACTTGCTGTTGGTGTACCGAGGATCTACGCACAGCTTGATGCAGTCACACACAAAGGTGGCCATCAGGATGAGAGTGGCGTTGGGAACATTTTTCCCTCTGTTCTCTGGAGATTTGTGCATCGCCTCCCTCTGGACGCAATTCATCTTGGATCCCCAGATGAACTTGAAGATGGCCTGCGTCACTGCTGCAGCACAGTATCTGGGGATAGGCCACACCTGCACCATGTACAACAACACGGACAGCACCTCGCACCGGATCACCAGTTTTTCCCTGTGATGGAGAGGGAGTGTAACTCCCACCAGCCCAATTTCTTCCTGGCTTTCGCGATGCGCTCGTCCCAGTTTTCAGTGCATGCCCCTGCCGCTCCAAACCATATCCCCAGTACCTTGGATTTGTCTGCCCAGTTCCCAAAGAACATGGTCTTGTTCTTACCTGGTTGACTTGGCTCCTGAGGCCAGCTCGAACTGCTCACAGACCTGGAGGAGCCTGCGAACAGACGAACGGTCCGAGCAGACAGCCACGTCATCCATGTACAGGGAGGCTTTAACCTGTGTGCCTCCGCTGCCTGGGATTGTCACCTCTTTGATGCCTGGGTCGCTTCTTAGGGCCTCAGCAAGGGTTCAATGCAACACACAAAAAGGACGGAGGAGAGAGGGCAGCCCTGTCTGACTCCAGACCTGATTTGGAAGCTATCTGACTCCCACCCATTGACTGAAACTGCGCTACTGATGTATGTGTAGAGCAGCTGGATCCAATTGCGGATACCCTCCCTGAAACCCATTTTGGAGAGCACATCCATCCTGTTGCGATGCGAAATTCTGTCAAACGCCTTCTCCTGGTCTAGGCTGATGAGGCAAGTATCCACCCGCCTGTCCTGCACGTAGGCGATTGTATCCCCGAGTAGTGTGAGGGTATCAGAGATCTTCCTGCCGGGTACAGCACAGGTTTGATCAGAATGGATCACTGACCCCAGAGCAGATTTGACCCGGTTGGCTAGATGATTTTGGCTAGAATTTTGTAATCCGTGTTCAATAGTGAAATGGGTCGCCAATTTCTAATTTCTTCCCTTTCCCCCTTTGCTTGTAGATGAAGGTGATGATGATGCCTTTCCTCATGGATTCTGACATCCTGACTTCCAGAAGCATACTCTCGTATACTTCCAGGAGGTCTGGGCCCGTCAAGTCCCACAACGCCGAGTAAAACTCAGCCGGTAAGCCATCCCTTCCAGGAGTTTTACCCTTCTGAAGGGACTCGACGGCCTTCGTCACTTTGTCCAGAGATACCGGTCTGTCCAAGTCTGACCGGTCTAAGAACTGCGCGATAGACAACAGGAAAGACTGGAGGCCGTGCTGTCTGTTCGCTTCAGGTCGTACAGTCCGGCATAGAAGGATTTCCAGATCCTCAGAATGTCAGAGTGTGATGACCTTACCGAGCCGTCTTCTTCCTTCAGGCTGCTGATCATAGAGGTTTCTCTGTGTACCTTCTGGAAGAAGAAACACAAGCACTTTTCATCCTGTTCCACAGAGGGGACGCTGGACCGGAAGATGAACTTGGCAGCCTCCGAGGCAAACAGCGAGGCTTGCTGGCTCTTCATCACTCCCATTTTCTAATTACAGATGTCTGATTTATGTGCTTTGCCAGACTAAAGACCTTGTTGTCTGTCTGTGATGACTCTTATAAGAAGACCTTTGTTTTTCAGCCTGTGCGATTTTTAAACTTCTGTGACTACTAACCCTTCCACAGACCATTCTATTCCTTTCCCCGTGTGGGATTACTGTGTATTCTATTTCCCTCCCCCTTGTTCTCTTTCTATTCAATGCTGCACTTTCTACAATATCTCAGCAGTAATACGGCTTCCTCTGGGAGCTCCAGTTTCCTCCCACAGCCTGAGAAACATGCTGGTTAGGTGCACTGCCCATGCTAAATTCTCCACTTGTCTCAGTTCACTCCCATTTCTCCTTTTGTGCAGAGTTTAATTTATTGGTGGGAGAAACACTGTCAAATGTGACTGAAAACTAATTCACTTTTCCTTTCTGTTCATGCAGCCTCAGGAAGCAGTCTTACAGTGACAGTCCATCAGACAGAAGTGAATGGAACAGTGAAGCAGTCTGTCCTTCTCCCTTTACGCTACTCCACTTCTACAAACTACTCCATTTTAAGGTTATACTGGAGTTTATTTCCCAGAAACACTCCATTTGTGAAGCTGACCCGATCAAACTGCTCTCCAGACCCTGACGGATCTGGGTATAACTGTTCAGATCGCCTGATGATAACTCCTTCCTACCGGGACCGAATTCACCTCCATCCAGAGAATGGATCCTTGTTACTGTGGAATGTACAGTCCAATGATAGCGGCATCTATGTGTTCTCTGTTTATGATGATGATGCGGGCGCAATCAGGAAAGGCAATGTGACTCTAACAGTCTATAACAGAACAGGTAAGAATTCACAATCTCCTTATTAAACTTTTCCTTCCAGAAAGGGGATTCTGGGAAATTAGTTAAAACTGTTTCAAACTACTGAAGTTCCCGAAAGGCCTTCAGTAAGATACCAGATATGAGCTTGATGAGAAATGTGAGAAGATATGGGGCAGGTGTGTAAAATGTCTTTCCCACCTCCTACCGTGGCTGAAATGAGAATTCTCCTCCATGAACTGATCACATACAATCATACCACTGGGCCGCCGCTCGCCAAGGGCCGGGCCGCCGCTCGCCGAGGGCCGGGCCGCCGCTCGCCGAGGGCCGGGCCGCCGCTCGCCAAGGAATACAAGTATAGGTATCTAGATGGATAAGTAACTGGCTTGGTAATAGGAGAAAGAGAGTAATAGTGTAGGGTGTTTTTCTAGCTGGAGGTTGGTCAATAGTGGTGTGCTGCAGGGCTTGGTACTGGGACCTCTTCTATTTGTAATATATATAAATGACTTGGAGGAGGGAGTAAGTGGAGTGATCAGCAAGTTTGCTGATGACATAAAGATGACTGGACTTGCGGATAGTGAGGAGTTTTGTCAGGTGATGCAGCAGCACATAGATAGGCTGGTAGCTTGGGCAGATAGATGGCAGATGGAATTCAATCCTGATAAATGTGAGGTGATGCATTTCAGGAGAAAGAATGTAGGGGAGAGGTATATGATAAAGGGTAGACCTATTAAGAGTATAGAAACGCAGAGGGACCTGGGGGTGCAAGTCTTTGAAGGTGGCAAAGCAAGTGGAGAAGGTTGTGAAGAAAGCATATGGTATGCTAACCTTTATAGGAAGGGGCATAGAGTACAAGAGCTGTTTAAAGTTGTAGTTGTATAAAACATTGGTTAGACCTCATTTGGAATACTGCGTCTAGTTCTGGTCGCCTTACTACTAGAAGGACATGGAGACTCTGGAGAGAGTGCAGAGGAGGTTTACGAAGATGCTGCCTGGTATGGAAGGGTCATGAGAGGGCTGCTCTTGGACTTTTCGAGAGTATCCTAGTGCTTCACGTCGTTAGTGTATGCTTAACCTGGACCATTTGATGGGCAACACGACAGCTCAGTGACTATCGCTGTGCTGTGCAGATACATGGATTTGGGCCTGTGTCTGTGGGAGTTTGCATATTCTCCCTGTGCTTGCGTGGGTTTTCTCTGGGTGCTCCGGTTTCCTCCCACATCCCAAAGATGTGCTCTTAGGCTAATTGGCAGAACAAATTCTCCCTAAATTGTCTCAAATTTGGTTTTAATCCATAGATCTATAAACATAGACAAGGATCACGGGGAGAAGTTGGAACATCGAGGTGGCGGTGCAGGCTCATTGGGCTGAAGGCCCTGTTTCCCGTGCTGTTTTGTTCTTTGTTCTAGATTGCTAAATGTCAGAGTGATTTAGTTACTAGGTGGGTGATGTAATAACTAGTGAATGCCTCTCCATTCTCAATACGCAGGTCTTGGTTTTCTTTTATTTATTGAAGCCAATGGAAATTAGGATTGGGAGAGTTTTTTCTCATTCATTTGTGGGACATAGGCATTACTGGCTGGCCAGCATTTATTACCCATCCCTAATTGCTCTTGAGAAGGTGTAGTGAGCTGCCTTCTTGAACTGCTGCAGTTCACATGCTGTGGACTTTCCCATTAGGGAGGGAATTCCAGGATTTTGAGCCAGCAACTGAGATGGAACAGCGAAATATTTCCAAGTCAGGATAGTGAGTGGCTTGGAGGGAAACTTGCAGGTGGTGGTGTTGCTATATATTTGCTCCCCTTCTAGATGAAAGTGGTCTTCAGTTGGAAGGTGCTTTCTAAGGATTTTTGGTGAATTTCTGTTGAGTGGATCACTAACACTGGTTTTAAAGTACCAATATTATATAAAGTCAAGTTCAACATGAAAATGCCTTTGATTTTTATCTCAGATTTTCAGATTGTTGCAGGCTTTAATGTCAGACTTTTAATTGATCACAAGCTTACTCTTCATGTAACAAGCTGAGTAATAGAGTTCTCTTAAACAGTTATTTTAATACAAACTATAACAAGGACATAGGGAGGGTACAGTTCACATCCCTGTAGCTAGCCAAAAGTGGTACATTCCAAGATACAAAGGCAATTAAAGTTTTCAAAATCGATTACAAGTAATTAGCATAAACTAATCACAATCACTTTAAACTTGCTTCATTATAATATCCAATCAGTAAGAAAACTTCATGGTACAGCTCATTTCTGTATCTGTGGATCACTCCCATTTTCTTTCCAAAAATATACTTTATTCATAAATTTCAAATAAACCATTTCAAAATTACATGTCTTGAATTGCAAAAGCAGTGCAGAATCCAAACATTCATACAGTTCTATACAAAGTGCATTCAAATCATTTCAAAACTTACTAACTATATACATGCCCCAAAAACCGCCGTGTACCGCCACTGCTCAGACCGGCGCACAGCAACCCCCTATTCCCAAAAAATATACTTTATTCATACAAACTCAAACAATCCTTCAAATTACATGAGTTTGTATTGCAAACAGTGCAGAACTAAAACAAAAACTTTTAAAATAATCCTACACAAATTACAATCATAACATGTCAGAACTTACAAATGTACACATGCTCAAAAATTACTGTGTGCCATTGTTGTTCAGATTGGCACAGTTACGCAGACCGAGGGTATTCTGCAGTTCCCTCTGCAGGGCCTTGGATCTGCCTTTGTTAAAAGGCCTTATAGTGTGACCTTTTCCCATTGTGCCTTTGCGGCAGCTGTCCCAAGCTTCAGTGCGTCCCTCGCACGTAGTCCTGGACCTTGGAGTGTGCCAGTCTGCAACACTCGGTCGAGGACAGTTCTTTCAACTGGAAGATCAGCAAGTTTCGGGTGGACCAAAGTGCGTTCTTCACTGAGTTGATGACCTTCCAGCAGTAGTTGATATTCGTCTTGGTGTGTGAACCCGGAAACAGCCCGTAGAGCACAGAGTCCTGTGTCGTCAAGCTGCTTGGGATGAACCTCGACAAATAACTTCATCTCACTCCAGACTTCTTTGCAAAGGCACATTCCACAAGGAGGTGTGCGACTGTCTCATCAGCCCAGCAGCCGCTTCGACAGCAGCGTGCGGTGCTGTTGAGACCTGGAGTGTGCATAAAGGATCTGATGGGGAGTGCCCTTCTCACCAGCAGCCAAGCCAGATCTTGGTGCTTGTTTGTAAGTTCTGGTGATGAGGTGTTCTGCCAGATGACACTGACAGTTTGCTCAGGGAACAATCCGACAGGGTCCATCATCTCCTTTTCTCTCAGGACCTTAAGGACATTACGTGCTAACCACTGCTTAGTCGCCATGTAGTCAAAGGTGTGTTTGTCGAAACATTTCTCCGCGAAGGACAGGTGCTGTGGTACAGTCCAACGACTCGGAGCGTTCTGCAGCAGTGTGGCCAGACCCATTCCCCGTAATACTTGGGACAGGTACAACATCAAAAAGTAACGGCACTTGCTGTTGGTGTACCGAGGATCTACGCACAGCTTGATGCAGTCACACACAAAGGTGGCCATCAGGATGAGAGTGGCGTTGGGAACATTTTTCCCTCTGTTCTCTGGAGATTTGTGCATCGCCTCCCTCTGGACGCGATTCATCTTGGATCCCCAGATGAACTTGAAGATGGCCTGCGTCACTGCTGCAGCACAGTATCTGGGGATAGGCCACACCTGCGCCATGTACAACAACACGGACAGCACCTCGCACCGGATCACCAGGTTTTTCCCTGTGATGGAGAGGGAGTGTAACTCCCACCAGCCCAATTTCTTCCTGGCTTTCGCGATGCGCTCGTCCCAGTTTTCAGTGCATGCCCCTGCCGCTCCAAACCATATCCCCAGTACCTTGGATTTGTCTGCCCAGTTCCCAAAGAACATGGTCTTGCTCTTACCTAGTTGACTTGGCTCCTGAGGCCAGCTCGAACTGCTCACAGACCTGGAGGAGCCTGCGAACAGACGAACGGTCCGAGCAGAAGACAGCCACGTCATCCATGTACAGGGAGGCTTTAACCTGTGTGCCTCCGCTGCCTGGGATTGTCACCTCTTTGATGCCTGGGTCGCTTCTTAGGGCCTCAGCAAGGGTTCAATGCAACACACAAAAAGGACGGAGGAGAGAGGGCAGCCCTGTCTGACTCCAGACCTGTTTTGGAAGCTATCTGACTCCCACCCATTGACTGAAACTGCGCAACTGATGTCTGTGTAGAGCAGCTGGATCCAATTGCGGATACCCTCCCCAAAACCCATTTTGGAGAGCACATCCATCCTGTTGCGGTGCGAAATTCTGTCAAACGCCTTCTCCTGGTCTAGGCTGATGAGGCAGGTATCCACCCGCCTGTCCTGCACGTAGGCGATCGTATCCCTGAGTCGTGCAAGGCTATCAGGGATCTTCCTGCCGGGTACAGCACAGGTTTGATCAGAATGGATCACTGACCCCAGAGCAGATTTGACCTGGTTGGCGATGATTTTGGCTAAAATTTTATAATCCACATTCAATAGTGAAATGGGTCGCCAATTTCTAATTTCTTCCCTTTCCCCCTTTGCTTGTAGATGAAGGTGATGATGATGCCTTTCCTCATGGATTCTGACATCCTGACTTCCAGAAGCATACTCTCGTATACTTCCAGGAGGTCTGGGCCCGTCAAGTCCCACAACGCCGAGTAAAACTCAGCCGGTAAGCCATCCCTTCCAGGAGTTTTACCCTTCTGAAGGGACTCGACGGCCTTCGTCACTTTGTCCAGAGATACCGGTCTGTCCAAGTCTGACCGGTCTAAGAACTGCGCGATAGACAACAGGAAAGACTGGGAGGCCGTGCTGTCTGTTCGCTTCAGGTCGTACAGTCCGGCATAGAAGGATTTCCAGATCCTCAGAATGTCAGAGTGTGATGACCTTACCGAGCCGTCTTCTTCCTTCAGGCTGCTGATCATAGAGGTTTCTCTGTGTACCTTCTGGAAGAAGAAACACAAGCACTTTTCATCCTGTTCCACAGAGGGGACGCTGGACCGGAAGATGAACTTGGCAGCCTCCGAGGCAAACAGCGAGGCTTGCTGGCTCTTCATCACTCCCATTTTCTAATTACAGATGTCTGATTTATGTGCTTTGCCAGACTAAAGACCTTGTTGTCTGTCTGTGATGACTCTTATAAGAAGACCTTTGTTTTTCAGCCTGTGCGATTTTTAAACTTCTGTGACTACTAACCCTTCCACAGACCATTCTATTCCTTTCCCCGTGTGGGATTACTGTGTATTCTATTTCCCTCCCCCTTGTTCTCTTTCTATTCAATGCTGCACTTTCTACAATATCTCAGCAGTAATACGGCTTCCTCTGGGAGCTCCAGTTTCCTCCCACAGCCTGAGAAACATGCTGGTTAGGTGCACTGCCCATGCTAAATTCTCCACTTGTCTCAGTTCACTCCCATTTCTCCTTTTGTGCAGAGTTTAATTTATTGGTGGGAGAAACACTGTCAAATGTGACTGAAAACTAATTCACTTTTCCTTTCTGTTCATGCAGCCTCAGGAAGCAGTCTTACAGTGACAGTCCATCAGACAGAAGTGAATGGGACAGTGAAGCAGTCTGTCCTTCTCCCTTTACGCTACTCCACTTCTACAAACTACTCCATTTTAAGGTTATACTGGAGTTTATTTCCCAGAAACACTCCATTTGTGAAGCTGACCCGATCAAACTGCTCTCCAGACCCTGATGGATCCGGGTATAACTGTTCAGATTGGCTGGTGATAACTCCTTCCTACCGGGACCGAATTCACCTCCATCCAGAGAATGGATCCTTGTTACTGTGGAATGTACAGTCCAATGATAGCGGCATCTATGTGTTCTCTGTTTATGATGATGATGCGGGCGCAATCAGGAAAGGCAATGTGACTCTAACAGTCTATAACAGAACAGGTAAGAATTCACAATCTCCTTATTAAACTTTTCCTTCCAGAAAGGGGATTCTGGGAAATTAGTTAAAACTGTTTCAAACTACTGAAGTTCCCGAAAGGCCTTCAGTAAGATACCAGATATGAGCTTGATGAGAAATGTGAGAAGATATGGGGCAGGTGTGTAAAATGTCTTTCCCACCTCCTACCGTGGCTGTACTGAGAATTCTCCTCCATGAACTGACCACATACAATCATGCCACTCCGGGCCACCGCTCGCCGAGGGCCGGGCCGCCGCTCGCCAAGGAATACAAGTATAGGTATCTAGATGGATAAGTAACTGGCTTGGTAATAGGAGAAAGAGAGTAATAGTGTAGGGTGTTTTTCTAGCTGGAGGTCGGTCAATAGTGGTGTGCCGCAGGGCTCGGTACTGGGACCTCTTCTATTTGTAATATATATACATGACTTGGAAGAGGGAGTAAGTGGAATGATCAACAAGTTTGCAGATGATATAAAGATGGCTGGACTTGCAGATAGTGAGGAGCATTGTCAGGTGATGCAGCAGGACAAATAGGCTTCTACCTTGGGCAGACAGATGGCAGATGGAATTCAATCCTGATAAATGTGAGGTGATGCATTTCGAGAGAAAGAATGTAGGGGAGAGGTATATGATAAAGGGTAGACCTATTAAGAGTATAGAAACGCAGAGGGACCTGGGGGTGCAAGTCTTTGAAGGTGGCAAAGCAAGTGGAGAAGGTTGTGAAGAAAGCATATGGTATGCTAACCTTTATAGGAAGGGGCATAGAGTACAAGAGCTGTTTAAAGTTGTAGTTGTATAAAACATTGGTTAGACCTCATTTGGAATACTGCGTCTAGTTCTGGTCGCCTTACTACTAGAAGGACATGGAGACTCTGGAGAGAGTGCAGAGGAGGTTTAACGAAGATGCTGCCTGGTATGGAAGGTCCATGAGAGGGCTGCTCTTGGACTTTTCGAGAGTATCCTAGTGCTTCACGTCGTTAGTGTATGCTTAACCTGGACCATTTGATGGGCAACACGACAGCTCAGTGACTATCGCTGTGCTGTGCAGATACATGGATTTGGGCCTGTGTCTGTGGGAGTTTGCGCATTCTCCCCGTGCTTGCGTGGTTTTCTCCGGGTGCTCCGGTTTCCTCCCACATCCCAAAGATGTGCTCTTAGGCTAATTGGCAGAACAAATTCTCCCTAAATTGTCTCAAATTTGGTTTTAATCCATAGATCTATAAACATAGACAACGATCACGGGGAGAAGTTGGAACATCGAGGTGGCGGTGCAGGCTCATTGGGCTGAAGGCCCTGTTTCCCGTGCTGTTTTGTCCTTTGTTCTAGATTGCTAAATGTCAGAGTGATTTAGTTACTAGGTGGGTGATGTAATAACTAGTGAATGCCTCTCCATTCTCAATACACAGGTCTTGGTTTTCTTTTATTTATTGAAGCCAATGGAAATTAGGATTGGGAGAGTTTTTTCTCATTCATTTGTGGGACATAGGCATTACTGGCTGGCCAGCATTTATTACCCATCCCTAATTGCTCTTGAGAAGGTGTAGTGAGCTGCCTTCTTGAACTGCTGCAGTTCACATGCTGTGGACTTTCCCATTAGGGAGGGAATTCCAGGATTTTGAGCCAGCAACTGAGATGGAACAGCGAAATATTTCCAAGTCAGGATAGTGAGTGGCTTGGAGGGAAACTTGCAGGTGGTGGAGTTGCTATATATTTGCTCCCCTTCTAGATGAAAGTGGTCTTCAGTTTCTAAGGATTTTTGGTGAATTTCTGTTGAGTGGATCACTAACACTGGTTTTAAAGTACCAATATTATATAAAGTCAAGTTCAACATGAAAATGCCTTTGATTTTTATCTCAGATTTTCAGATTGTTGCAGGCTTTAATGTCAGACTTTTAATTGATCACAAGCTTACTCTTCATGTAACAAGCTGAGTAATAGAGTTCTCTTAAACAGTTATTTTAATACAAACTATAACAAGGACATAGGGAGGGTACAGTTCACATCCCTGTAGCTAGCCAAAAGTGGTACATTCCAAGATACAAAGGCAATTAAAGTTTTCAAAATCGATTACAAGTAATTAGCATAAACTAATCACAATCACTTTAAACTTGCTTCATTATAATATCCAATCAGTAAGAAAACTTCATGGTACAGCTCATTTCTGTATCTGTGGATCACTCCCATTTTCTTTCCAAAAATATACTTTATTCATAAATTTCAAATAAACCATTTCAAAATTACATGTCTTGAATTGCAAAAGCAGTGCAGAATCCAAACATTCATACAGTTCTATACAAAGTGCATTCAAATCATTTCAAAACTTACTAACTATATACATGCCCCAAAAACCGCCGTGTACCGCCACTGCTCAGACCGGCGCACAGCAACCCCCTATTCCCAAAAAATATACTTTATTCATACAAACTCAAACAATCCTTCAAATTACATGAGTTTGTATTGCAAACAGTGCAGAACTAAAACAAAAACTTTTAAAATAATCCTACACAAATTACAATCATAACATTTCAGAACTTACAAATGTACACATGCTCAAAAATTACTGTGTGCCATTGTTGTTCAGATTGGCACAGTTACGCAGACCGAGGGTATTCTGCAGTTCCCTCTGCAGGGCCTTGGATCTGCCTTTGTTAAAAGGCCTTATAGTGTGACCTTTTCCCATTGTGCCTTTGCGGCAGCTGTCCCAAGCTTCAGTGCGTCCCTCGCACGTAGTCCTGGACCTTGGAGTGTGCCAGTCTGCAACACTCGGTCGAGGACAGTTCTTTCAACTGGAAGATCAGCAAGTTTCGGGTGGACCAAAGTGCGTTCTTCACTGAGTTGATGACCTTCCAGCAGTAGTTGATATTCGTCTTGGTGTGTGAACCCGGAAACAGCCCATAGAGCACAGAGTCCTGTGTCGTCAAGCTGCTTGGGATGAACCTCGACAAATAACTTCATCTCACTCCAGACTTCTTTGCAAAGGCACATTCCACAAGGAGGTGTGCGACTGTCTCATCAGCCCAGCAGCCGCTTCGACAGCAGCGTGCGGTGCTGTTGAGACCTGGAGTGTGCATAAAGGATCTGATGGGGAGTGCCCTTCTCACCAGCAGCCAAGCCAGATCTTGGTGCTTGTTTGTAAGTTCTGGTGATGAGGTGTTCTGCCAGATGACACTGACAGTTTGCTCAGGGAACCATCCGACAGGGTCCATCATCTCCTTTTCTCTCAGGACCTTAAGGACATTACGTGCTAACCACTGCTTAGTCGCCATGTGGTCAAGGGTGTGTTTGTGGAAACATTTCTCGGCGAAGGACAGGTGCTGTGATACAGTCCAACTACTCGGAGTGTTCTGCGGCAGTGTAGCCAGATCCATTCCCCGTAATACTTGGGACAGGTACAACATCAAAAAGTAACTGCACTTGCTGTTGGTGTACTGAGGATCTACGCACAGCTTGATGCAGTCACACACAAAGGTGGCCATCACGATGAGGGCGGCATTGGGAACATTTTTCCCTCTGTTCTCTGGAGATTTGTCCATCGCCTCCCTCTGGATGCGATTCATCTTGGATCCCTAGATGAACTTGAAGATGGCCTGCGTCACTGCTGCAGCACAGTATCTGGGGATAGGCCACATCTGCGCCATGTACAACAACACGGTCAGCACCTCGCACCGGATCACCAGGTTTTTCCCTGTGATGGAGAGGGAGTGTGACTCCCACCAGCCCTATTTCTTCCTGGCTTTCGCGATGCGCTCATCCCAGTTTTCAGTGCATGCCCCTGCCGCTCCAAACCATATCCCCAGTACCTTGGATTTGTCTGCCCAGTTCCCAAAGAACATGGCCTCACTCTTACCCTGGTTGACTTTGGCTCCCGAGGCCAGCTCAAACTGCTCACAGACCTGGAGGAGCCTGCGAACAGATGAAGGGTCCGAGCAGAAGACAGCCACTAAATTCCATGTACAGGGAGGCTTTTATCTGCATACCTTCACTGCCTGGAATTGTCACCCCTTTGGTGCCTGGGTCCCTTCTTAGGGCCTTGGCAAGGGGTTCAATGCAACACACAAAAAGGACGGAGGAGAGAGGGCAGCCCTGTCTGACTCCAGACCTGTTTTGAAAACTATCTGATTCCCACCCATTGACTGAAACTGCGCTATAGATGTCTGTGTAGAGCAATCGGATCCAATTGCGGATACCCTCCCCAAAACCGATTTTGGAGAGCACATCCCTCATGTTGCAGTCCGAAATTCTGTCAAAAGCCTTCTCCTGGTCTGGGCTGATGAGGCAGATATCCACCCGCCTGTCCTGCACGTAGGCGATCGTATCCCTGAGTAGTGCGAGGCTATCAGACACCTTCCTGCCGGGTACAGCACAGGTTTGATCAGAATGGATCACCGACCCCAGAGCAGATTTGACCCGGTTGCCGATGATTTTGGCTAAGATTTTATAATCCACATTCAATAGTGAAATTGGTCGCCAATTTCGAACTTCTTCCCTTTCCCCCTTTGCTTGTAGATGAAGGTGATGATGATGCCTTTCCTCATGGATTCTGACATCCTGCCTTCCAGAAGCATACTCTCATATACTTCCAGGAGGTCTGGACCCGTCAAGTCCCTCAACGCCAAGTAAAACTCAGCCGGTAAGCCATCCCTTCCAGGAGTTTTACCCTTCTGAAGGGACTCGACGGCCTTCGTCAGCTTGTCCAGAGATACCGGTCTGTCCAGACTGTCCTGCTCACCGTCATCTAAGACCTGCGCGATAGACGACAGGAAAGACTGGGAGGCCGTGCTGTCTGTTGGCTTCAGGTCATACAGTCCAGCATTGAAGGATTCCCAGATCCTCAGAATGTCAGACTGTGATGATCTTACCGAGCCGTCTTCTTCCTTCAGGCTGCTGATCACAGAGGTTTCTCTGTGTACATTCTGGAAGAAGAAACAAGCACTTTTTGTGCTGTTCCACAGAACGGACTCTGGACCTGAAGATGACTTGGCGGCCTCCGAGGCAAACAGCGAGGCTTGCTGGCTCTTCATCACTCCCATTTTCTAATTACAGATGTCTGATTTATGTGCTTTGCCAGACTAAAGGCCTTGTCGTCTATCTGTGAAGACTCTTATCAGAAGACCTTTGTTTTTCAGCCTGTGAGATTTTTAAACTTCTGTGACTACTAACCCTTCCACAGACCATTCTATTCCTTTCCCCGTGTGGGATTACTGTGTATTCTATTTCCCTCCCTCTTGTTCTTTTTCTATTCAATGCTGCACTTTCTACAATATCTCAGCAGTAATACGGCTTCCTCTGGGAGCTCCAGTTTCCTCCCACAGCCTGAGAAACGTGCTGGTTAGGTGCACTGCCCATGCTAAATTCTCCACAGAGTTGCCTCATTTTCCACTTGTCTCAGTTCACTCCCAATTCTCCTTTTGTGCAGAGTTTAATTTACTGGTGGGGGAAACACTGTCAAATGTGACTGAAAACTAACTCACTTTTCCTTTCTGTTCATGCAGCCTCAGGAAGCAGTCTTACTGTGACAGTCCATCAGACAGAAGTGAATGGGACAGTGAACCAGTCTGTCCTTCTCCCTTTACCCTACTCCACTTCTACAAACTACTCCATTTTAAAGTTACGCTGGAGATTATTTCCCAGAAACACTCCACTTGTGACGCTGACCCGATCAAACTGCTCTCCAGACCCTGATGGATCCCAGTATAACTGTTCAGATCGCCTGATGATAACTGTTTCCTACCAGGACCGAGTTCACCTCTATCCAGAGAATGGATCCTTGTTACTGCGGAATGTACAGTCCAATGACAGCGGCGTCTATGTGTTCTCTGTTTATGATGATGATGCGGGCACAACCAGGATAGGCAATGTGACTCTAATAGTCTATAACAGGACAGGTAAGAATTCACAACCTCCTTATTAAACTTTTCCTTCCAGAAAGGGGATTCTGGGAAATTAGTTACAACTGTTTCAAACTAATGAAGTTCCCGAAAAGCCTTCAGTAAGATACCAGATATGAGCTTGATGAGAAATGTGAGAAGATATGGGGCAGGTGTGTAAAATGTCTTTCCCACCTCCTACCCTGGCTGTACTGAGAATTCTCCTCCATGAACTGACCACATACAATCATACCACTGGGCCACTGCTCGCCGAGGGCCGGGCCGCCGCTCGCTGAGGAATACAAGTACAAGTAGCTAGATGGATAAGTAACTGGCTTGGTAATAGGAGACAGAGAGTAATAGTGAAAGGGTGTTTTTCCAGCTGGAGGTCGGTCAATAGTGGTGTGCCGCAGGGCTCGGTACTGGGACCTCTTCCATTTGTAATATATATACATGACTTGGAAGAGGGAGTAAGTGGAGTGATCAGCAAGTTTGCTGATGACATAAAGATGGCTGGACTTGCGGATAGTGAGGAGCATTGTCAGGCGATGCAGCAGGACATAGCAGGTACCTTGGGCAGATAGATGGCAGATGGAATTCAATCCTGATAAATGTGAGGTGATGCATTTCGGGAGAAATAATGTAGGGAAGAGGTATATGATAAAGGGTAGACCTATTAAGAGTATAGAAATGCAGAGAGACCTGGGTGTGCAAGTCTTTGAAGGTGGCAGAGCAAGTAGAGAAGGTTGTGAAGAAAGCATATGATATGCCAGCCTTTATAGGAAGGGGCATAGAGTACAAGAGCTGTTTAATGTTGCAGTTGTACAGAACATTGGTTAGACCTCATTTGGAATACTGCGTCCAGTTCTGGTCGCCTTACTACCGGAAGGATGTGGAGACTCTGGAGAGAGTGCAGAAGTACCCGGATGCTGCCTGGTATGGAAGGTCTGAGTTATGAGGAAAGGTTAGGTAAATTGGGCTGTTTTCTTTAGAAAGACAGAGACTGAGAGGAGATCTAATAGAAGTGTACAAAATTATGAAGGGTATAGATAGAGTAAACAGGGTTAAGCTTTTTCCTATGTTAGAATCAAATATCACAAGAGGCCGTGGGCTTAGGGTGAGGCTGGCAGGGTATAATTTGGATGTAAGATGATTATGGGGTATGCAACGCACTGCCAAGTAAGGTGGTGGAGGCAGGCATGCTGGAGTTATTTACGAGATACTTAGGCACATGAGTGGAATAGGGATGGAGGGATATGGTAGACTGATTTAAGTAGGGATCATGAGCCTTGGGACATTCCTGGGAATTGCATAAGTTATGCATGATGTTGATGTATTTCTGCTATTATCCTACTGGTACTTCGGTCCGCCTTGTTGCCTAACAAGGGGCATACATGCGATGGGTTGTGAGATGGCTGCTCTTGGATTTTTTGAGAGTAGCCTATTGCTTCACATCATTAGTGTATGCTTAAACTGGACCAGTTGATGGGCAACACGACATCTCAATGACTATCATGTTGCTGTGCAGATACATGGATTTGGCCCAGTATCTGTGGGAGTTTGCGCATTCTCCCCGTGCTTTTCTCCGGGTGCTCCAGTTTCCTCCCACATCCCAAAGATGTGCTCTTAGGCTGATTGGTGAAACAAATTGTCCCTAAATTGTCTCCCCAATTTAGTTCCAATGCATATTTCCGTAAACATAGACAAGGGTCATGGGTGGAAGTGGGAACGTTAAAATGGCAGCGCGGGCTCGTTGGGCTGAAGGTCCTGTTTCCCGTGCTGTGTTGCTCTTTGTTCTTTGAGCATTGGGCTGCTGCTCTCCGAGCGCTGGGCCACTGCTTCCAGTGTAGTAGCTGGAGCCAGAGAGCTGCCTTTTAGAGGATTTCACCCCCCATCCCATATCTGTGCCCTCAGCCCACCACAGAACCCTTGTGGGTGTGTTTCTCACAGAGCACTCACCCTGCTCCCCTTAATACAGGTGATAGGTGGCATCCACTGTAGGGCTCTTGCCATTTAAAATATCGAGCCCCATAACTGAGGGACAGAAGTCTGACCTTCACCACCTTAAAGATATATTATGTGAGGTGATGTCAGTGAATTCTGGACTAACTTTTCTTCTGGGAGCAACACAAGCAGTACACACTACCACACTCACCCTACACCCCCTCTCCCACTTGCTGCCTCCCCCTCCCCTCTACCCCCAGCCCACCTTGTAAAACCCAGGCAGGAGTTGTAAATTCCACCTCAAATGGGGGTGAGTTTTACAGCATCTCTTTCAGCTGCGGGATGGGAAATCCATGGAGCCAGTGAGAAATAGCAGAATGCACAGCAAGGAAAGTACAAAACAGAAAACTGAGCAGGGGGGCTGAAGCTGGTTAGCTGAACAGACGAAAGGTGAGGAGTTGTGTTCAGCGAGGATCAGTGCTGGGATTACTGCTCTTCAGAATTTGTATAAATAATTTGAACAGTGAAATTCAGAACTCAGATTCAAAATATGTGGATGATATTTGGGCCCACACATTGCATGCTGGTGTTTGTACTCCACTGAAACTTCCAACCATCTTTCCTTATTTAAATCTATCACTGTAACCATCTCTCTCCAAACATTTTCCCGACTTTCTCTTAAATGCATCTAAATTATTTGCTTCAACCATTCTCGTGATAGCAAGTTCTAAATTCTCACCATTCTTTGAGTAAGGACATGCCTTCTGAAATCTTGGCAGTCTTACATTGATGGCCTTTGATTATGCTCTTTCCCCACATGCATTTTAACTTTTGATCATTTAAATGCCTCTGTTAGCTCCCTATTAACCCTCAATTTTCAAGATAAACAGACCTTGGCTGGGATATTTAACATTTTCCTTTCTGGTGTTGGAGAAATTAGTGGAGTGCACATCCCCATCCTAACTGTCTGTCCCACAGCAATTACCACTCCAACAATGTTAATTAGCTGAAGCCGGGATTTCTGCCTCTTCCTCCTGTGACTGGTGGGCACAGTAAGAAGTCTGACAACACCTGGTTTAAATCCAAATAGTGTTGTCAGACTTCTTACTGAGTTTACCCCAGTCCAACGCCAGCATCTCCACATCATGACTACTATCAACACTGGTAGGCACCCCAGAGGTTGGAATGGTTCATCAGCCCCAAAACAATAATTTAACCAGACAAATTTCCTTGAACATTTTGTCTTTTATTACAGTGCACATTTAAGGGGCTGCGTTCCTGGTGGATTTGTTTAGTGATGTTTGAAAACAGTGACTTCTGCCCCTCCACCTCAGAGAATTGCAGGCCGATCAGATTGTCTCTCAGCTGCCTCTGCAACATCTAAAGCTGTAATGGACAGGACTGGGACTGGAAGCACTGCCCACAGTCATTGGGGTCCAGAACAAGGAAAATGTGGGGGGTCTTAGGGCAGGTTGATTGGCCATGGCACAGGAGGATGGGCATTGCAAAAAAAAAATTAACTTCTCTACAATCCTTTTAGTTGTAATATTATGTAATGCAATGGCCTCTGGAAATCTAGTGGACACGTCCATTATGGTCAACAAATACTGAGACCCACTGTTCATTTTAAACAGAGGACCAGTGCAATCAATTGGGACCCTAGTAAATGTTCCTCAGTGCAAGAATGTGCATTAAGGATGATGGTTTTATTACCACTTGGGCTTTTTCAATTACATGAAATGGGTGACGTGTGGCAGAATTATCCCAAGGCAATAAAGGTGTTTTTCTATTTTAGTTTGAGATTTTCATACCCTAAATTGACTTCCTACTGATATCTCATGTGCTATCTGCAAACCTTTTCTATAACCCAACTGTAATACAACTTTATGAATTTTGGTTTATTTTGCACACACCTGAATAGAAAAATCTCCACTTTTTCATTAAGACATTATTGCCATTGTAATAACATGTTGGAATGCACCCAGATTTTCTTTCTGTGTATGTGTTCTGATACAACTGCTTTACCTCTGTATCTTTCTGTTGTAATTCTGCAAACCTTCCTGAAATAAAAATATCCGCTTCGTCCTCCACCTGTTCTTGTTCTTTATCACTCAGCAGGTGAAAGATTGTTTCTGATAACACAACTTCAGCTCCTTATCTTTTCTCCTTGATTCCTCCTCCTCCTGTCTCAACCTGTGTCTGTGTTACCACGCAGTCAGAAAACATCCCAGGATATACTTCCCGTAACACCTCAAGTTGTTTGATTTTCCACAGTAACCACCTGTAATCCAGCTATATTGTTAACCAGGGTGAACTGTCTCCCTGTCTGTTTTACTCTGACCATCACTTCACCACTTTTCTCCAGAATCTGTAACCTTACCACTTAATAGAACGTTACTTTCTTCAGCACTTCTTCCAAATATCACCACCTTTTCTGACAATACTCCTTCTGAACCATATATTTCCTCATTTCCCACCATGAAAGATTGACTTTCTTACTATGAAAGATTGATTAACATGAGTAAACCATATCCACACAATTAAACTCTTCAAAAAGATCTGACACTTATCAACCAACTTCTGAGCAGCCTGTCCATTTATTTGCATCTCCTTCAGATTCAACTATAGTTTCCTTTGACAATGAATTAAGCCCCACTGGCTCAATATTGTTTTATTTCTTTAGATCTGTCGCAACTGCTTCAATTCTTCTTATTGCGACTGCTTTATTTAGAATTGAATTTTATCCAATTCCAATGTTACACACTGTGTCCTCTGGCAAATTTAAATGCTGAGCTATCACTGAAACTACCTCTGCCTTACTTGCCCCCTCAGGCACAGTCAACTGCACCCCATTCATCAACTCCAAAAGATTTGTTTTAACCACCTTTTGAAAGCAGGGTGTCAGGGGCGGGCAGGGGGGAGGTGTTGTTGGAATTAGCATACAGTTGGCAGCACACACTCTAAGATTCACATTCTTGACTGCAGAGGACGATGTATTCTCTAAATCATGGAGTTCCTGATTACTACATTTCTATACTGCTCTCCACTGGACAGTCTCACAATACCAGGTTAAAGTTCAAAAGGTTTATTTGGTAGTAAACGCCACTAGCTTTCAGAGCACTGCTCCTTCGTCAGGTGAGTGGGAAATTCTGATCACAAACAGTGCATATAAAGGCACACACAGTTTACTGAATACAGATTAGAATGCAAGTCTTTACAGCTAGTCAAATCTTAAATGTGAGTGCAGACAATGTGAGTGGATATAGGATTAAGCGTAGGTTAAAGAGGTGTGTATTGTCTCCAGACAGGACAGTCTGGAAAGTGAAATGTTGCAAGTTCAGGCAAGTCATGGGTGTTACAGATAGTGTGACATGAACCCAAGATCCCAGTTGAGGCCGTCCTCGTTTGCAGTACTTGACTATCAGTCTCTGCTCAGCGACTCTGCGCTGTCATATGTCGTGAAGGCAGCCTTGTAGAATGTTTACCCAAACGTCAGAGGCTGAATGCCTGCGACCACTGAAGTATTCACCAACAAGAAGAGAACAGTCTTGCCTCATGATTGTCGAACGGTGTTCATTCATTCGTTGTCGTAGTGTTTGCATGGTCTCCCCGATGTACTATGCCTTAGAACATCCTTTCCTGCAATGCATCAGGTAGACAATGTTGGCCGAGTTGCAGGAATATGTACCGCGTATCTAGTGTTCTCACGTGAGGTGATGGCATCTGAGTTGATGATCCAGCATGTCTTGCAGAGATTGCTGTGGCAGGGTTCTGTGGTGTTGTGGTCACTGTTCTCCTGAAGGCTGGGTAGTTTACTGCAAACAATAGTCTCCTTACGGTTGTGCAGTTGTTTAAAGGCAAGATGTGGGGATGGCCTTGGCAAGATGTTCGTCTTCATCAATGACATATTGATGAGTCCAGAGAAGATGTTGTAGCTTCTCTGCTCCAGGGAAGTACTGGATGATGAAGGGCACTCTGTCCACCTGTCCCACGTTTGTCTTCTGAGGAGGTCGGGGCAATTTTTTGCTGTGGCACGTTGGAACCATCAATCGATGAATCTAGTGCCATATCCTGTTCTTATGAGGGCATCTTTTAGCATCTGGAGGTGTCTGTTGCAATCCTCCTCATCTGAGCAGATTCTCTGTATATGAAGGGCTTGTCCATTGGGATGTCTTCTTGAGAGTGTTTAGGGTGGAAGCTGGAGAGGTGGAGCATCATGAGGTTATCTGTGGCTTGTGGTACAGTGAGGTGCTAAGGTAACCATCCTTAATGGAGATGCTTGTATCCAAGAATGCAACTGATTCCGGAGAGTAGTCCGTAGTGAGTCTGATGGTAGGATGGAACTTGTTCATGTGATTATATAGTTGTTTCAGTAATTGTTCACCATGAGTTCAAAGGAGGAAAATGTTATCAATGTTTCTAGTGTATGTAGCATTGGTTGAAGGTCCTGTGCAGTGAAGAAGTCTTGTTCGAGCCAGTACATGAATATATTGGCACATTGAGGTGCGAATTTGGTCCCCATGGCTTTCTTGTGTGTCTGGATGAAGAACTGGTTGTTGAAGGTAAAAACATGATAGTCCAGGTTGAAGCGGATGAGTTGTAATTGGAATTGGTTGCATTCTTGGATGCATGCATCTCCATTAAGGACAGTCACCTCAGCACCTCACTGTACCGCAAGCCCACAATAACGTCACGATGCTCCACTTCTCCAGCCTCCACCCTAAACATGTTAAAGAAGTCATCCCCTACAGACAAGCCCTCCGTATACACAGGATCTGCTCAGATGAGGAGGATCACAACAGATTCCTCCAGAAGCTGAAAGATGCCCTCATAAGAACAAGATATGGCACTTGACTCATCAATCGACAGTTCAAATGCGCCACAGCGAAAAAACCACACCGACCTCCTCAGAAGACAAATACGGGACATGGTGGATAGAGTAC
This sequence comes from Sphyrna mokarran, assembly GCA_024679065.1. NCBI lineage: Eukaryota > Metazoa > Chordata > Chondrichthyes > Carcharhiniformes > Carcharhinidae > Sphyrna > Sphyrna mokarran. The sequence continues at coordinate 102,168,964 of JAGIQG010000009.1, forward strand.
CCTTTGTCATCCAGTACTTCCCTGGAATGGAGAAGCTACAACATCTTTTCCGGAGTCTTCAACAAGTCATTGATGAAAATGAACATCTTGCCAAGGCCATCCCCACATCCCTTTCTTGCCTTCAAACAACTGCACAACCTCAAACAAATCATTGTTCACAGCAAACTACCCAACCTTCAGGAGAACAGTGATCACAACACCACACAACCCTGCTACAGCAATCTCTGCAAGATATGCCAGATCATCGACATGAATGCCAGCATCTCACTTGAGAATACCAGCCACCAGGTACATGGCACATACTCTTGCAACTCAGCCAACATTGTCAACCTGATACACTGCGGGAAAGGATGTCCTGAGGCATGGTACATTGGGGAGACCATGCAAACACTACGACAACAAATGAATGAACGTCGCTCGACAATCACCAGGCAAGAGTGTTCTCTTCCTGTTGGGGAACACTTCAGCGGTCACGGGCATTCAATCTCTGATCTTCAAACAAATCTCAACTCTCTTAAACAATCTCCAAGGCAGCCTTCACGGCACACAACAGCACAAAGTCACTGAGCAGAAACTTGTAGCCAAGTTCCGCACACATGAGAAGGCCTCAACTGGGACCTTGGGTTCATGTCACACTATCTGTAACTCTCATATCTTGCCTGGGCTTATAACATCTCACTTACTGTCTTGTCTGGAGACAATACACATCTCTTTATCCTATGCTTATTGCTATCTCCACTCACATTGTCTGCATCTTTAAGACTTGATTAGGTGTAAAGACTCACATTCTAATCAGTATCCTGTAAACTATGTGTGTTTTTATATGTCCTGTTTGTGATCAGAACTCCCACTCATCTGACAAAGGAGCAGCACTCCGAAAGCTAGTGGCGTTTGTTACCAAGTAAAAATGTTTGACTTTAACCTGGTGTTGAGAATTATTACTGTGTTTACCCCAGTTCGATACTGGCATCTCCACATCATGACAGCTTTCTGAGACACAGTGTATTAGTCTACACTGTGGCTGTTATCCCTGCAGCTTTCCTCCTTTTCCTCGTAGGTAGTGAGTGTGTTGTACCTGTTAAACAGTGTCTGTAGCTATAAATTAATACTTCATCACATCAAAGTCCCAGTTCAATCCACTAGCCAGCTTATAGCAAAAGGACTTCAATTTTCATTTATCAATTAGCCAATTGCTGCCCTGTGATATTACTCAGTATTTCTTTAGTTAATCTCACAGTGGCCTCCCTCTGTCCACTACCTCTGCATTGAAGAATCTGTGCTCTCAAACCATAGCACACCCTCTGTCTGCCATCGTTTATCTCCACTATTCTCTCTCTCAGACCTCCCACTCTTCTCACAGTGCTGGGGTTCTTCTTTGCTGCTGCTTTGTTCCTGCTCACACACTCCCACAGTTCTCTCAGTACTTTCTCACTCTCTCTGCCGGTGTTTGATTTCCTGCTGTACACCTGGAACTCCAGCTGCTCTCACTGTTTGCCTGTCTGTCAGTCTCTGCCGTCACTCTTTGTTGAACTCCTGAACCACCTGCTGTGCTCCCAGCTGCAACTAACCAACTTGCAGAATGAGTGTATCACTGGCAAATAAACTTCAACCCAGCTAATAGGTGCTACATTTACCACAAACTGTTTGGAAAGGAATTGTCCACTTGTGGTGGAAGAATAGAGGGGTCTTGGGGTATAGATACAAAGATCACCAAAACAATGGCTGATAAGGCCAGAAATAAACCAAATGCAGCAATTGGCGGGGGGGTGAAGCAGCATTGGATCAAATTGAAAATCAGATAGCGACAGAAGTAGAGGGCAGCACCTTGGAACATTGGTTAGCACCGCTACCCCACAGCTCCAAGGACCTGGGTTCGATTCCCGGCTTGAATCACTGTCTGTGCGGAATTTGAACATTCTCTGCATGTCTATTTCTTCCCAACTCCAAAAGTGTACGGGTTTATAATGCTAAATTGTCCCTTAGTGTCCTGGGACATGTAGGTTAGAGGGATGAACATAGAACATAGAACGTAGAACAATACAGCACAAACAGGCCCTTCGGCCCACGAGTTGCACCGATCACATCTACCAATCCACAGACCTATCTATAACCCCCTATCCTATTCTTTTCCATATACTCATCCAGAAGTCTCTTAAAAGACCCCAGTGAGTTTGCCTCAACAACCTCCAACGGCAGTTGGTTCCATTCACTCACCACCCTCTGAGTGAAAAACCTACCCCTGACATCTCCTTTGTATTTGCTTCCCTGCACCTTAAATCTGTGTCCTCTCGTAGTGACCATTTCAGCTCGGGGAAATAGTCTCTGAGAGTCCACCCTATCTATTCCTCTCAACATCTTATAAACCTCTATCAGGTCGCCTCTCAACCTACGTCTCTCCAGTGAGAAGAGTCCCAGCTCCCTCAACCTATCTTCATAAGACCTGCCTCCCAATCCAGGCAGCATCCTTGTAAATCTCCTCTGAACTCTCTCAATAGCCTCTACATCCTTCCTATAATGAGGCGACCAGAACTGCGCACAATACTCCAACTGGGGTCTGACAAGCATCATTACCTCCTGACTCCTAAATTCTATTCCTCGATTAATGAAGGGCAGTACGCCTTCTTGACCACTTCCTCCATCTGCGAGGCCGATTTAAGAGTCCTATAGACCCGGACTCCGAGATCCTTCTGCTCTACAACACAGCTAAGACTCCTACCCCTTATATTGTACTCCTTCATCCCACTAATCCTGCCAAAATGGACCACTACACATTTATCCGCATTGAAGTCGATCTGCCACTTCTCCGCCCAGTCTTGCATCCTGTCTATGTCCTGCTGCAACTTTTGGCTTCCCTCCAGACCATCCACAACACCACCAACCTTTGTATTGTCGGTGAACTTACCAACCCATCCCTCCACTTCCCAGGGATCTGTTCTGGGACCCCTGCTGTTTGTCATGAAAATGACAAACAGCAGGGGTCCCAGAACAGATCCTTGGGGCACTCCACTGGTTACTGACCTCCATGCAGAACAAGACCCATCCACAACCACTCTCTGCCTTCTGCCGGCAAGCCAGTTCTGGATCCAAGAGGCCAAAGCCCCTTGGATCCATGCCCTCTCACCTTCTCCAGAAGCCTTGCATGGGGGACCTTATCAAACGCCTTACTAAAGTCCATGTACACTACGTCCACCGCCCTTCCTTCGTCAATGTGTTCAGTCACATTTTTGAAGAACTCAACTAGGCTCGTAAGCCATGACCTGCCCTTGACAAAACCATGCTGACTATTTCTAATCAGTCCAAACTTCTCCAAATGTTCATATATCTTATCCCTCAGAAGCCTCTCTATCAGCTTACCAACCACTGAAGTCAGACTCACCGGTCGGTAATTTCCTGGACTATCCCTGTTCCCTTTCTTAAAGATAGGAACCACATCCGCAATCCTCCAATCCTCCGGAACCTCTCCCATTTCCATGGACAACGCAAATATCATCGCCAGGGGCTCTGCAACCACTTCCCTCACCTCCCACAATAACCTGGAGTACATCCCATCCGGTTCCGGCGACTTGTCTATCTTGATAGAATTTGACAGGTCTAACACATCCTCCTTCCTAACATCCACATACTCAATCTTTTCCGTATGCCTCAAACCTGCAGTGCAATCTCCCAGTTCACTTTTCACTGTGAATACCGAGGCAAAGTACTCGTTAAGCACTTCTGCCATTTCTTCCGGATTCACACAGACTTTTCCCCCTTCACCTTTTATAGGCCCTATCCCTTCTCTTCTCATCCTTTTACTTTTCACGTATTTGTAGAAGGCCTTGGGATTCTCCTTAATCTTACCTGAGAAGGCCTTCTCATGACCCCTTCTGGCTCTCCTAATTTCTTTTTTAAGTTCCCTTCTACACACCTTATACTCCTGTAGATCCCTAACATCCCCTAGCTCTCTGAACCTTTTATATACCTTTTTTTTCTTCCTAACTAGGTTTACCACTACCTTTGTGCCCACGGTTCCTGTGTCCTACCAGAACCTCCTTGACTCCTCGGAACATTGTCTTGCAGTGTCCCAGACAAACATTCTTTGAAAATCCGCCACTTTCCTTCTGTACTCTTCCCCAAGAACACCTCCTTCCAGTTTATACATCCAATTACCTGCCTAATGTTTTCATATTTCCCCTTACTCCAGACATACAGCTTCCTAGCCTGCCTGATCCTATCTCTTTCCATTGCTATCGTCAAAGAGATAGAATTATGATCTCCATTCCCAAGATGCTCGCCTACCATGAGATCCGACACCTGCCCTGGCTAATTAGCAAACATCAGGTCAAGTACAGCTTCTTCTCTCGTAGGCTTTTCCTACGGATGAGCAGCATAAATATATGGGTTGACAGGAATAGGGCCTGGGTGGGATTGTTGTTGATGCAGATCTGACGGGTCAAATGGTCTCTTTCTGCACTGTACAGATTCTATGAAACTTGGACAGTGTTGGTTACACCACATTTGGAGGATTGTAAACAGTTCTGATCTCCATGTGATAAAAGAGAACATAAAGAAACTGAGGAATCCAATACATACAGACAATGGGGCAGGCTATATAATGAGCGCTTAATAAAATTCTGCTCATGTTGCATCACTGAACACGTCCAACGTTTTATAATTTTGTTTTCATACTTACATTTATTTCATTTTGAAAAAATCGAACTAATTCCAATGTTCATATGTTAATTGAGTTTACCTATAAATAACGTCAGTGTCTATTATTAGACCACTGGCCATTTCAACTTAAATTCTGGCTTTTTTGATCTCCATTTTTAGAATAATCAAATTGTTTTGTTACAGACAGTGTGACTTCTAGCCCAACACATACAAGCCCAACAACTGACATGAATAAAGTCAAAAATATCGGTGTCCCTGCTGCTACTGCTGCTGTGAGTCTCCTCGTTATTCTCATCTGCTTGTACTTGGTGCAGACCAGGAAACACACAGGTATGTGGCTGCTCTGACTGATGGGAATGACTGTTAGATGTGACAGAGATCTGATCGTGGTTTCAGCTGGTTTAATAGGTGATAAATTTCAACTATGGGTGAGGGACTAAGATGTGTCATTTTGATTCAACTGGTTGTCCAATCTTCACTTCTATTGAGTTCCATACTAAGGGAAGTTGGATACGGATATATTGGATAGTAAATTCCGTATCACCGGTTTTTACAGTATTGGCCACCATCAAAAGTACAACCTATAGTCCAATCACTGAATGAATCAACTGTCAAACTACCATTCTGGAAAATTAAGTCATCCTATAATGAGGGACATTCAATTCTTGCACTGCCTGCATCCTCCCCTCCATAATGGCACAATGGTTAGCACTGCTGCCTCACAGCGCCAGGGAGCTAGGTTCAATTCCCAACTTGGGTCACTGTCTGTGCAGAGTTCTCCATGCTGATTCTGTGCATTGGCTTGCTAAATTCTCAGAAAATGCACGGTGAATGCATAGAACTCCAAGGTGAAGAAATCAAAATAAGTCAAACGTTCGTTAGGCCACATTTGGAATACTGCATCCAGTTCTGGTTGCCACACTACCAAAAGGACATGGAAGCTTTGGAGAGAGTACAGAAAAGATTTACCAGGATGTTGCCTGATATAGAGAGTCTTAGCTATGAGGAGAGATTGGGTAAACTGGGGTTGTTCTCCCTGGAAAGACGGAGGATGAGGGGAGACCGAATAGAGGTGTACAAAATTATGAAAGGCATAGATAGAGTGAACAGTGAGAAGCAAAGGGTTACAAGTTCAAGGAGGTGGGGGGCAAGGTTTAACACGGATGTCAGAGGGACATATTTTACACAGAGGGTGCTAAGGGCCTGGAATTCACTGCCAAGCAGGGTGGTGGAGGTGGACACACTGGGATCGTTTAAGACTTATCTGGATAGTCAATAAACAGACTGGGTATAGAGGTATACAACTGATTAGCTTAGTTGGAAGCATGAGCAGCTTAGGCTTGGAGGGCCGAAGGGCCTGTTTCCTGTGCTGTATTGTTCTTTGTTTTTGAATTGCTAAATGTGTTTCCTCCGAGTACTCTGGTTTCCTCCTGCGGTCCAAAAGATGTACCAGTTACATGCTTTGGCCATGCTAAATTCTCCCTCAGTGTATCCAAACAGACACCGGAATGTGACAGCGAGGGGATTTTCACAGTAACTTCACTGCAATGTTAATATAAGCCTACTTGTGACAAAAAATAAACTCCAACTTCACATGTATCTGATCTGTGCTTCTCTGCGTATCCTTCTCCCCATCCTAGTTATGTCTCTGAGAGGCTCCAGCAGGATGGAGGGCTCTCTGTCCACACTGACACCTCTGGGGAAAGAAGGAAGAGTTGGAGATAATGGTTGAATGATGGAGAATGCATGGACAAAACACATTACACTTCAGCTGCCATTGTAGTTTGCAATCTGTCTCATTACACCATCTAATTATCCTCTTCAGTGTGAGCTGGTGTTCAGTGATACAATGATGGCTTGTAGTAGAGGACGATCAGTAGAGGGAGTCAATCATGAAGAAATAAGATAAATTCCTGTTACTAGGAGAATGAACATTTCACATAAGGCAGCTATCTGTCAGTCTGGTAGAGAACTTAAACATTTATCTAATGGAATAGTGAAAGTTTTAAATGTATTTATTAGCATGACAAGTTGGCTTACATTAACGCTGCAATGAAGTTACTGTGAAAATCCCCTAGTTGCCACAGTTCGGGTACACTGGGGAGAATTTAGCATGGTCAATCCACCTAACCCATACGTCTTTCAGACTATGGGAGGAAACCAGAGTACCCAGTGGAAACTCATGCTGACACTGGGAGAACATGCAGGGTCCACATAGACAGTGACCCAGGGAATCGAACCCAGGTCCCTGGCACTGCGAGGTAGCAGTGCTAACCACTGCACCACCATGCCGCCCAGTAGACATGAACCATTGATTTATACGATTGCTGGACAGCAACAACTGACTTGCACAATTACTGGATATAAATGTATGGTTTTCAGTGACAAATCAAATGCAAACCATTGATTTGAAGGACCCATAGGCACAAACCATTTATTTATACCATTAAAAGTAAAGTTTATTTATCAGTCGCAAGTAGTTACAGTGAAAATTCCCTCGTCACCACGTCTGGTGCCTGTTGGGATACACTGAGGAATAATTTAGCATGGCCAAAGCACATCTTTCAAACTGTGCAAGGAAACCAGAGCACCCAGAGGAAACCCACACAGACACGAGGAGAATGTGCAATCTCTACACAGACAGTAACCAAACTGGGAATTGAACGGGAGTCTCTGGCGCTGTGAGGCAGCAGTGCTAACCACTATGCCTCAGTGCTGCACACTAACCATTGCTATTTATTGATTTTCACCTACAGTAGTAATTTGTATAACTGCTCGTGCATTAATGATTTACAGAGCTTGGCACCATGAGTTTGCATATTTACAATGTCCATGATACTTCTAAGATCTAAAAAAAGAATTACATCACTAATGTATGTCAAATTTATTGGCCAACAGGGAGATTTAATTTGGGGTTTTCTGAACTCTCACCAATTTTTTTGTGTGTTTTCAAATAATGCATGCACAATAATGTAGGATGATTTCATCAACCTCCTGGAAGTTCTGACAATCTGGCTGGACCTTGTTTCCTTTTACAGATTTTAAATATCAGTGTAAACTCAAGGATTGGGGCTTTGGTGTCTGTAATTAACCAATCACGTTCTCAGACAATGCTCTTCATGGTGAAGGAATCAAAATAAATCAAATTACTAATGCATTTTGCAAGGTCCAATACAGATGGGAAATATACAGTAAATGGCAGAACCATTAAGAGTATTGGTAGGCAAAGGGATCTAGATATACAAGTACACAGGTCACTGAAAGTGACAATGCAGATAGTCAAGAAGGCATACGGCATGCTTACCTTCGTTGGCCAAGACACTGAGTTTAAAAATTGACAAATCATGTTGCAACTTTATAGAACCTTAGTTAAGCCCCACTTGAAATGTTCAATTCTAGTTGCCTCATTACCAGAAGGATGCAGAGGCTTGGGAGAGGTTACAGAAAAGATTTACCAGAATGGTCCCTGGTGTGGAGGGCATTAGCTATGAGAAAAGGTTGGAGTAACTTGGTTTGTTCTCAATGATACGATGACGGTTGAAGGGAGCAAATTGATAGAAATCTACAAAATTATGAGAGGCATGGACAGAGTGGAGAGTCAGAAACTTTTTCTCAGAGCGAAAAAGTCAATTATTAGGCACAGGTTTAAGGTGCAAGGAGCAAGATTTAAAGAAGATGTACAAAGCAAGTATTTTTACACACAGGGTGGTGGGTGTCTGGAATTCGCTGCCAGGGAGATAGTGAAAGCAAATACGATAGTGACTTTTAAGGGGTGTCTGGACAAATATATGAATAGGATGTGAATGGAGGGATATGGTCCCTGGAAGGGTAGGGGGTGTTAGTTCAGTCAGGCAGCATGGTCTTTGCAGGCTTGGAGGGCTGAAGGGCCTGTTCCTGTTCTGTAACTTTCTTTGTTCTTTGAACTAAATACAAAATTGGAGCTGGCGGTGTCCAATTTAAAAGCATTAGCAAGCTCTTTCTGTTGTCTCTTCATCATGTTTTACATAGATTTGCATTTTATCTTTCACACAGTATAAACAATTCTGTTACTAACGTGAGTGTTTCAATTCAGGTTGCCAGCAGCAACAGGATTCGGCTCTCATGGAAACATCTGTTCAGCCTATTGAGGTAAGAAGGAACTGGATTATTGTGAGTCAAGGTTCTGGTAAAGGAAAATAGGGAAGGTAAATATTGTCAATTGTCACAAAAAGCATCACAGTGTTTCACATTATAGAAAACTCATTTCACTTGTTAATTTTCTACTCTTCTTTCTCTTGAAAATTTTGATTTCTTAGAAAGGGAACAAGTTCTGGCTGAATAATTCATTAATGAATTAAATTTAAATTCTACCAATTAATATGATAAGATTCGAACTACCGTTCCTAGATTTTCAGCTTCTCTGAATGAGAATGACGAAGCCTGTGATTCTAAGTGGCACAGCTGGGAGGCCTAAGGAGCAGTGGAATTATGTTTGACAATAGATATTGAAGTAAGGAAGCTATATAAAAATCAATAAGAAGTGATTTTTGGAATGAATCCAAATTGATCTGGAAACTGGCGCTGCCAAAGGCTGATCTGCACTCCATCTTAGACTTTCCAATTCTCGAACTAAAAGAAACCATCTCACTCCATCCCAAACCTTGATTCATTATTCTAATCCCCAACATATCTGCTTTCAGTAACTCGTTATGGCTCTTTGAAGACTTTCCTGTGTTAGATGTAATGAGGACTCTCCCTACACTGTCTCATCACCGAAAATGTCAGACATCTTGATCTAATGTCTTTGCTCTGACAGCATTGGAATAGCAAATGGCACAGTGGTTAGCACTGCCTCCTGATGGTGCCAGAGACCTGGGTTCAATTCCAGCTTCAGGTGACTGGCTGTGTGGAGTTTGTACGATCTCCCCGTGTCTGCATGGGCTTCCTCCAAGTGCTCTGGTTTCCTCCCACGCAGTGAGAAGTCTGACAACACTGGGTTTAAATCCAACCATTCTATTTGGCTGTGCTGGTATGTGTGCTGTTGGAGACCAGAACACCTCATTCACCTGATGAAGGCCATAGGTCGAAAGCTTGTGAGTTTACTATCAAATAAATTGGTTGAATTTAAAACTGGTGTTGTCAGACTTCTTACTGTGTTTACCCCAGTCCAACGCCGGCATCTCCACATCATTCCTCCCACACTCCAAAGATGTGCAGGTTAGGTGAATTGGCCAGGCTAAATTGCCCCTTAGTGTCAGGGGTCTAGATAGGGTAAATGCATGGGGGTTACGGGCATAGGGCCTGGGTGGAATTGTGATCAGTGCAGACACAATGGGCCAAATGGCCTCCTTCTGCACTGTAGGATTCTATGATTCAATGATCTTTTTTGTTTAAGGGCTTGGAGAGAGACGGAGAAAATTAAATGGAGTTGGAACGGAGATTAGCCATGATTTTATTGAACAGGCCCTGTTGCTAAATGGCCTCATCTTGTTCCAAGTGTTCCTCACAGGAACAGGCAACTAAAATCGAAGCCATTTTTACTGGCTCATTGGAAAGCTTTTCACGTCGGAGTTTCGGAAAGAGAAAGCATGAACTGAAAAAGAGACCTCTCCTTCTCCCTGTAGATGCTGAGTGATCTGTTTTGTGTTTTCAATGGTTTTCTTTCTCTGCTTTTTATTTTTCACTTGCTATAAGTTTTTTTTTCTGTTCTGTGCAGAATGAGGGATCCCTATCGAACAGCAATGATCTCACATACACCGTGATCCAGTGGCCTGGATCCAGTCCACATCCTCACACACAAACGAGACCTCAAGAGATCATATACGCTTTAGCACAGAGGACAGACTCCATCTGAAGTGCCTGAGGTTAAGAGGAAACTGATCAACATTCATCTCTCAGCAGGAAAAGATGGACAGTAGTCTGTGGGAGGCAGAAATGTGATGATTAGCCTGACATTAACGGTCTTGAATTCTATGGAACATTACAGGACCTCATGTAGGTCCAAAGAGAGGTCTTCCTCGGTATACAGCGTGCAAGCAAGTACCAAATGTAGTCAGGAATCTTGGGCAGATCCAGTGAAAGGATCCCAACAGTCACTGGGACATAACGATATGTTAATAGCACATAGCCAGAAGTCCGGTGGCTCCTCAGAATGTAATTACAGTATCGGGATCTCTATGGCCACAATCATAGAAACATAGAATCCCTACAGTACAAAAGGAGGTCACTCGGCCCATCCAGCCTGCACAAACATACATCCCATCTAAGCCATAGCCCCATAATCTTATGTATTTACCCTGCTAGTCCCCTGATACAGGGACAATTTAGCATGGCCAATCCACCTAACATGCACATCTTTGGACTGTGGAAGGAAACCAGAGCACCAGAGGAAACCCATGCAGACACAGGGAGAACATGCAAGCTCCACACAGCCACCCAAGGCTGGAATTGAACCCAGATCCCTAGCGCTGTGAGGCAGCAGTGCTAACCACAGTGCAATATTGCCACCCTGCCATCTCTCAGAATATTGGGGGTGGGGGGAGAGTAGCACAATGATCAGATGACAGGAAGTCTGCCTCCTCTCTCCCCATTAACTCCAATGAAGCAAAAATCAGGAGAGATATGACAGGAAGCTCCAGCTCTTATTTCACATTCTCTACAGAATCATTCCTGGCCCAGTTAGCAGGAGCAGGAGTTTCTGACACTCACTCTTCCTGGGCTCTCAGTCAGTCGCTGCACTAACAGTGATGAAGATCATTTCCCAATAGGTTAAATCAACCAATACATTTCCAGTGAAACAAAAGTCAGTTTTACATTGTTCTTCTGTTGGGAAGTGTAACGATTCTCATCACTATTCTATTCCGTTCTAGTGGGGGAAATCACGCCTTTTAGTTAGTGTCAATTGGATATTATTATAAATACTACGCTTTATACCACCCCTTGGACAAGTTCTTGCCACATCTGAGGCTGTTAAACCTCCCATTGTATCCTGGAGTAGGAGCTGGAGGATCTCTGAGAAAATGACATGGAGCAAAAGACCTTTTCAACTTTATATCTGCACGAGACTGAACAAAGAAATGATCATCAGCATTAATGATATTAACATTGTACCTTACCATGTTTTTTTTTGATTTACCACCCCCCCTCCCAAACCCTCTCTGAGCCCTATATCTGAAATTGGCTCACAGTTATATATAATTACATAATCATTGTAATAAATCAAAGGTGACTCAATGAGACTTAAAAACAAAAGGCCTTATAACCATGAACAAGAGGCAGCGATACCCTAGTGGTATTACCATTACACTGTTAATCCAGGAACTCAGCTAATATTTGGGTGATCCAAGTTCGAATCCCACCATAGCAGAGGGTGGAATTTGAATTCAGTAAAAAATACCTCAACTAAAGATTTACCAAAAGCATGAAACCACTGCCAACCATCGGAAAAACCAATCTGGGTCACTAATGTCCTTTAGGGAAGGAAATCTGCCATCCTTACATGGTCTGGCCTAAGGTGGCTTCAGAGCTGCAGCAATGACCAGGATTCCCAACAGGCAACAAAACAAGTGGGATTCATCTAACCTGCTCTGCCCACCGTGATCGGATTATCATCCCAACGGGTGATTATTATGCAAACCTATTAACTGTAACACAATTAGCCGGTTTGAAAGCTATTCACAAGTGATCTCGCTTGCGCCGCCCAGTGGGACAGCACTGCCGGGTTTAACTGTTACCAATCACAAATGGAAGGATGGTGTGCTGGATCCAAGGGAACATCACCAATCCCTCAGCAAAGAGGGGCATCCTCTCCTCCACACCATTCAAGCATGAGAGTGACCCAACCCTCCACCCTTCACTCAGACATCCTCTCATTCCCCCCTCCACCAAAGACTCCCCTCAGCACTCCTTCCCCAATCAACTGATCTCCCTCTCTGGCACCCAATACAGACCCCCTTCCCCTCCTCATATCATCCCTCAGCACCCTGTGCCCACTCTGACCCCCTCATACTCCCCCATTTAGGCCATGAACCTTGGCAGTGCCATCAGAGGACTACCCCTGCCAACCTGACATTGACACCCTAGTCTGATTCCTCTAGCCCTGAAGAGAGTCAAGGAGAAAGGTCCAGTGGCCATTTGCCCCTCTGCTGCTCCCAGGCTGCAGAGGAAGAATCCCTCAAGGCTCCTGGGTATTAGGAGCAAAGAAGCAATTTCCATGAGTGGGGCGTTGTGGGGGGATGCATTAGGGTCTGGCATCATAAGTTTTGCAATTTCAATTTGGCTAGATTAAGCATGAGATGCTTCACTTCAGGTATGATTCGAATGATCCACTAGGGAACTTTTATCAAACAAAGTTTATTTAAGGATATAGTTAACGTAGCAATAACTTTTACCAATTGCAATTTAGAGAAAGAGACAACCATGATATTGTATAACATTAACAATTATATGAAATCTCCCAACCTAACAAACTTCCTTATCAACATACCCCTGCCACAGGTTTAAAACAGAAAGTAAGAATGCTCATGGAATGCTGGAACATTGTTTTTTGGTTGAAAAATTAAAACTCTGACTTCTCAGCCTTGACATTTCCAGCAGGTGGAGATAATGCTGTTGCTAGGCTCTAGCTTTTAGCCACTGAACCACAGTAAGAGACAGAATTCTCACTCCAGGAAGGCAAGGAGACCTGCTTCCAGATAACCAGCATAATTTATAACATCAGAGAGAGAGAAAGAGAGAGAGAGAAAACATTGCATCCCATTTGAAGTAAAAACATCTTCCAAAACCAAAAGCAGCAGCCTGCAACCCACAACTGAAAAATAAGAACATCTGTCATCTGACTTGTCAATCATTCTTCCTCCAACAATTCAGGGTCATAAAAAATCCCAGACACTCATGAGACCAAGTGTAAAAATAAACAAAACTCCATTTCAACAATTGAAGGGCTTTCAAGAAGGCAGCTGGTGCCACAATGAAAAAAAGAGCTTGCTCATAAATTGCAGCGAACATGTGATTAAAAAAGAAATTTCCTAAAGCTACAGTAACGTCACAATATAACAAGAGCAAGTATGGGTATACCTACACCTCAGGTAGTGCAGCATTTCAAGAGGTCAGCTCACTACAAGGGCAATTAGGAACGGGCAATAAATACTGGCCTTGTCAGCTATGCTCACATTCTGTAAAAGAATGTTTTTAAAAAATGGTTTTTAATCTTTGAAATTCTCTTGCCTATTGTGCAGTGGAGGCTGGGCCATTGAAGATGTTGGAGATTGTATCAGGCAGATCTCTGATCCATAAGGGATGTTAAGGATTATCTGAGACACATGGGAGAGTGGAGCTAAGACCATAATCAGATAAGCAGTTATTTCTTCAACTCATCGAGTTGGTGAATCCTTATCGTGGCAGACAAACTGGAACCAGGAAATGTCTTTTGCAATACTGAGTTGCTAAGATGACAAGAAACAGGAATTGGACAGGCGAATCCAGCCCTGCCACTCAATACTATCACAACTGATCTAAATGTGGCCCAACTCCATTTTCTAACTCTTAGAATGTAACCAGTGACAATTTGGTAAAGGATGTAATGTAACCAATGGTAGCAAGCTGTAAGGGTCAGCTGACCCAATAAACCATGGAACCAATTACAGAATGATGTGATAGTCAGCTGACCTGCTAACTCAGTATAAATAAGAACCTGCTGGGCATTGTAGGGGAATTTGGCCCAGGATGAGTTCCCATGTTTGGAGAAATGATTTTTTTTCTTTGTTAAACACTTCCTTAGATTTATAAATTGGAGTACATTTTGTCTTTTTTATTGGCTACGTTTGAAGAGTTCCTTCTAAAGGAACACCCAGCTCCAGTACCTTTGTCAATCAGGAATCAGTCTGGCTCAGCCTTGGCTATATTCAATGACCTGCCCTCCATGTGGAAGAGAATAGCTGAGAAGAAGCTCTTTCTTGTTATCATCTTCAACTGGGAGGGCTCAGTTGAAGCCTCCCAGTTCAACTGTAATCTGTGCACCCTAATTTTCAGTTCCTTCAGGTTCTATAGAACATAGAACAGTACAGGCCCTTCGGCCCTCAATGTTGTGCCGTGCTATGTCCAAACCCAAGGTTAAGCTATCCCACTCATAATTCTCATGTGCTCCATGTGCCTATTCAATGATCGCTTAAAAGCTTCTAAAGTGTTTGACTCCACTATCACAGCAGCTGGTCTATTCCAACCCCAACCACTCTCTGAGTAAAGAACCTAGCTTGGACATCCCTCTTACATCTCCCACCATGAGCTTATAATTTTGCCCCCTAATAAAACTACATCCACCTGAGAAAATAGTCTCTGAGTCCACTCTATGTATCCCCCTCATCATCTTATAAACTTCTATTAAGTCGCTTCTCACCCTCCTCCACTCTAAAGAGAAAATCCCTATCTCCCTCAACCTTTCCCCAGAAGACCTACCCTCCAAACCAGGCAGCATCCTGGTAAATCTCCTCTGCACTCTCTCCAATGCTTCCACATCCTTCTTATAGTGAGGTGACCAGAACTCCACACAGTATTCCAAAAGTGGTCTCACCAAGGTCCTTATATAGCATAACCCCATGGCTTGTAAACTCTAAGCCCCTGTTAATAAACACTAACACACCATAGGCCTTCTTCATGGCTCTATCCACTTGAGTGGCAATGTTCAGGGATCTCTGGATATGAACCCTAAGATCTCATTGTTCCTCCACATTCCTCAGAATCCTGCTGTTGGCTCCTTCTTCATTGTAGATTCTATGATTCTAAGTACCAATCCATGCTCCAAGTTCACCTATCTTATTCCGAATGCTCCTTGCATTGAAGTAGACACACTTCAACGTCTGCCTGTACACTCCAGCTACCTTGACACTCTTCTCAATACCGCACTACACTCAACACTGGCTTCTGGCCTACAGCTCCTTTTTCCCATCTCCCTGACAAATTAGTTTAAACAACGCCCCCCCCCCCATCCCCCGAATAGCTGTAGCAAATTTCCCTGATGTAGAGATGCCGGCGTTGGACTGGGGTAAACTCAGTAACAGTCTGGCAACACCAATTTTAAATCCAACTGATTTATTTGATAGTAAATCTGCGAGCTTTTGACTTTTGTCTTTGTCAGGCAAATGCAGTGTTCTGGTCTGCAATAGCACACATATCAGCACAGTCACAGATTGCTGATGAGAATGCGAATCCTTACACCTAACCTGCTATTCAAGTCTTAAAATGGCTAACAATGTGAAGGGAACCCTGAGCATTGGTTAGAGGGATGTGTATTGTCTCCAGCCAGCACAGTAAGTGAGGATTTTTGCTAACCCAGGCAAGTCATGGGGGTTACAGATAGTGTGACATGAAGCCAAGATCCCTGTTAAGATCGTCCTCATGTGTGCGGAACTTGGCTATCAGTCTCTGCTCAGCAACTCTGCGCTGTCGTGTGTCATGAAGGCCCCCTTGAAGAACGTTTACCTGAAGTCGGAGGCCAAATGCCCGTGACTGCTGAAGTGTTCGCCCACAGGAAGGGAACTGTTTTGCCTGGTGATTGTTGAGCGATGTTCATTCATCCGTTGTCGTAGTGTCTGCATGGTCTCCCCAATGTACCATGCTTCGGAACATCCTTCCTTGCAAAGCATTAGGTAGACAACGTTGGCCGAGTTGCAAGAGTATGTACCGTGTACCTGGTGAATGTTATTCTCACGTTTGATGATGTCGTTCATGTCCATGATCCGGCATGTCTTGCAGAGGTTGCTGTGGCACGGTTGTGTGGTATTGTGGTCACTGTTCTCCTGAAGGTTGGGTAGTTTGCTGCGAACAATGGTCTGTCTGAGGTTGCACGGTTTGTCTGAAAGCAAGAAGTGGGGGGGGGGGAGGGGGGGGGGGGAGGGTGGTGGGGGGTGGGTGGGGGGGCGGGGTGTGGGGGTGGGGGGGGGGGGGGGTGGGGGTGTGGGGGGGGGTGGGGGGGGGGGGGGGGGTGGGGGGGGGTGGGGGTGTGTGGGGGGGGGGTGGGAATGGCCCTAGCGAGATGTTCATCGTCATCAATGATATGTTGAAGACTCCGGAGAAGATGTCGTAGCTTCTCTGCTCCGGGGAAGTACAAAGGGTACTCTGTCCACCATGTCCCGTGTTCGTCTTCTGAGGAGGCCAGTGCGGTTTATCGCTGTGGCACATCAGAACTGTCGATCAATGAGTCAAGTGCCATATCCTGTTCTCATGAGGGCATCTTTCAGTGTCTGGAAGTGTCTGTCACGATCCTCCTCATCTGAGCAAATTCTATGTATACGGAGGGCTTGTCCATAGGGAATGGCTTCTTTAACGTGTCTAGGGTGGAAGCTGGAGAAGTGGAGCATTGTGAGGTTGTCTGTCGGTTTGCGGTACAGTGAGGTGCTGAGGTGACCGTCCTTGATGGAGATGCGTGTGTCCAAGAATGCAACTGATTCTGGAGAATAGTCCATGGTGAGTCTGATGGTGGGATGGAACTTGTTGATATCATCATACAGTTGTTTCAATGATTGTTCACTATGAGTCCAAAGGAAAAAAATGTCATCAATGTATCTAGTATATAACCTTGGTTGAAGATCCCGTGTGGTGAAGAAGTCTTGTTCGAACCTGTGCAAGAAGATGTTGGCATATTGAGGTGCAAATTTGGTCCCCATGGCTGTTCCGTGTGTCTGGATGAAAAGCTGATTGTTGAAGGTGAAGACATTGTGGTCCAAGATGAAGCGGATGAGTTGTAAAATTGCATCCGGAAACTGGCAGTTGTTGGCATTGAGTACTGAGGCAGTTGCAGCAATACCATCGTCGTGGGGGATGTTGGTGTAGAGCGCCGAGACATCCATTGTGACAAGGAGTGTCCCTGGTTCAACTGCTCCATGTGTGCTGAGTTTCTGTAGGAAGTCCGTAGTGTCAAGACAAAAGCTGGGGATTCTTTGTACAATGGGTTTCAGGATGCCCTCGATATAGCCAGAGAGGTTCTCACACAGGGTCCCATTGCCCAATACGATGGGACGGCCGGGTCCCTCCCAGGATATTGGTGTCCCCTTCTGGTCCAGGTGCAAACTGTCCTGTTTGTACAGGTCTCACCTTCCCCAGAATGTGCTCCAATATCCATGTAACTGAAATCCTCCCTCACACCATGCCTGCAGCCATGTATTTATCTGCTCTCTCTCCCTGTTCCTCAACTCACTAACACATGGCACCAGCAACAAAACCAGACATGACTATATGTTTTGCCCCGGCTCTCAGCTTCCACCCTAGCTCCCTAAATTCCTGTTTTCAATCCCCATCCCTTCTCTTTAGTACCAATGTGTATCATGATTTGTGACTGATTCCCTCTCTCCCTTAAGGATCCTGAAAACATGGTCTGAGGCATCACAAACTCTGGCACCTGGGAGGCAACATACCATCCTTGATTCTCTTTCGTTGTCACAGAACCTCCTCTCTGTCCCTCTAATTAACGAGTCCCTTTCTCTTCTGAGCCACAGAGACGGTCTCAGTGCTGGAGATCTGGTCACTATGGCTTACCATTGGTAGGTCATCCCTCCCACCAACACCACCACCACCACCACCACCACCACCACCCCCCACCCCCCTGAATAGTATCCCAACATCAACTGTACCAAGACCCGCACAGGCTCATATCTTTCAATAAAGACCTGCTCCCAGTCTCCTAAATTCCAATGAGTGTAGGTCCAACTGCCCAACCTTTCCTCATAAGATAACCCCTCCACCCCAAGAATCAGTCCAACGAACATTCTCTGGTCTGGTTCCAAAGCAAAAATATCCTTCCTTTCGGAGACTAAAGCTGTATGCAGTAATATAGGTCTTATTTGAAATCATTTACAGGATGTGGGTGGCCCCAGCTGGGTCAGCATTTATTGCCCATCCCTAATTTCTCTCCATTGCAGAGGGCGTTTGAATACTGACCACATTGCTATGGCTCTGGAGTCAAATGTAGGCCAGAACCAAGTAAGGACAGCAGATTTCCTTCCCCAAAGGGCATTAGTGAACCAGATGGAGTTTTACAATAATCGACAATGGCTCCATGGGCATCAGTCTTGATGGTTATTGAATTCAAATGTCACCACCTTTCATGGTGAGATTCAAACATGGGTTCCAGATCTTGCCCTGGGTCTGTGAATTACTAGTCCAGCGATAACATTACTACACCACTGTGCTCTCACCAATGACCTGCATAGCTGTAGCAAAATTTCTTCACTTTTGTATCCTATTCCATTTGCAATAAAAGCCAACATTCCACTTGTCTTTCCAATGGCTTGCTGTACGTGCATGCTAGCCTTTTGTGATTCATGCAGAAGGACACTCAGATCCCTCTGCAGCATAGCATTCTGCAGACTTTCTCCACTAAAAAAAATTCTGTTTCTCCATTTTTTCAGACAAAATGGACAACCTCACACTTTCCCAACTTGTAATCTAACTACCAAACTTTAAAAAACAAAAAGGTAGGAATGAAAGGAAAATTAAAATTGGCAGAAAAATATCTCAAATAGAATAAGGAGATGAGAGGGAGGGAGTTAGACGAGGAGAGACAGTTTGAGAACTAGGAAGAGTTAGAGGGAGGGAGTTAGACAGGGAGGGAGTGAGGGAGAATTAGGAAGAGTTAGAGAGAGGGAGGGGGTTAGGTAGGGAGTGAGGGAGATTTAGAAGTGAGGAAAAGTTAGAGGGTGGGAGTACATGAGAATTGGAGGATTAGGGAGAGGGAGGAAGTTCAGGAGTGTTAATGTGAAGTAAAACTTGAAGAAATAGACTCCACACTTGAATGTGCAGGCTCCAGCTTTTCCTGCTTTGTTTATGGATAACCAAAGGAAAAAAACTGCAGTTTTATGGGCGGCATCAGGCACACTGCAAACTGCCATCTGTCTCTCGCTACACAGCTGACTTTCCATTCCAGATATTCTGGCACTCAGTAAACAGGGAATTAGGGAGTGTGGTTTGCATTGTCACTCTGGTGGGTTAGGGCAGGCCTGTTAGAACTGGCAAGAGATCAGGGCACCATCTTTAAAGGGCACATGTTTTGCAATAAAAATTAACTCCCTCTCTCCCACACTTCACAGGGCAACTCCACCCACCACAAAGATACTGGTGTTTCCTCTGCAACACAAACATGATTCCCTCCTGCCCTATCACACTTCTATCAGGGCAAACCCCACCACACAGGTATCAGGCAAATGGCATCCCCCCTTCCCCCCCGGTACCGCCCTCACAACGCACCTCATTGCATCAAGGACAAGGGGTGGGGAAATCAGGAAACGAGGATTATGAATGTAGCTCAGTCCATCACACAAACCAACCTCCCATTCATTTACTCTGTCTATATTTACCATTTCTGTGGAAAAGCAGTCAGCATAATTAAGGACCCTACGCACCTCGGACAAATTCTCTTCCATCTTGTTCTGTTGGGAAAAGATGAAGACATCTACCAACTCATTCAAGAACAGCTTCTTCCCTGCTGTCATCAAACGTATGTTATATTAAGTTGCTCTTTCTGTGCAGGCTAACTAGGCACAGTAAGAAGTCTTTATGTGTGTGTCCACCCCAATCCAACTTCAGCACCTCTATCTTAGCTGTGACTGTATCACTATATTCTGCACCCTCTCCTTTCCTTCTCCCCTGTGTACTCTATGAATGGTATGTTTGCTGTACTGACTCATCTGAAGAAGGAGCAGAAGTCCGAAAGTTTGTGATACCAAATAAACCTTTGAATTTTAAGCTGGTGTTGTGAGACTTCTTACCTTCTCTATATAGCACACAAAAAAAAATACTTTTCACTGTATACTAATACACGTGACAATAGTAAATCAAATCAAATAAAGATTTAGTATCATTCAAGCTAAGAACCCAAAATGGGCTCAAAATTCCATCCATGGTTTTCACAAATGCTCAGTATCTCAATAATTTACTCCTCTAGTAAACTTGTGGAGGGACTGGGCAACTCATGATTTCCACTGGACCTTGAAAATTTCTGCCCAATTTACTGCTTGAGAACAGTGAGTACTGATAACATGCAGTTACATCTTGCCGTGTAAAATCCAGACCATCTGACCTGCTAACTGAATGTGTGCACCCCCTATGGACAAGCCTGCCGTATATACAGGATCTCTCAGATGATGAAGATCACAACCCACACCTCCAGACACTGAAAGATGCCCTCACAAGAACAGAATATTGTGTTCGACTCATCGATGAACTGTTTCAACGCACCATAGCGAAAAACCGCACTGATGTCTTCAGAAGACAAACATGGGACACGATGGACAGAGTACCCTTTGTCATCCAGTACTTCCCCGGAACGGAGAAGCTATGACATCTTCCCCAGAGCTTTCAACATGTCATTGTTGAAGATGAACATCTCACCAGGGCCATCCCCACACCCTCACTTTTTACTTTCAAACAACTGCACAACCTTAAACAGACCATTGTTCGCAGCAAACTACCCAGCCTTCAGGGGAACAGTGATCACAATGCCATACAACCCTGCCACAGCAACCTCTGCAAGACATATTGGATCATCGAAACGGATGCCATTAGCTCATGTGAGAATACCATCTGTCCAGGTACATGGTATGTACTCTTGCAACTCAGCCAACATTGTCTACTCGATATGCTGCAGGAAAGAATGTCCCGAGACATGATATACTGGGGAGACCATGCAGACGCTACCACAATGGATGAACGAACATCGCTCAACAATCACCAGGCAAGACAGTTCTCTTCTTGTTGGGAACACTTCAGCGGTCATGGGCATTTGGCCTCTGATCTTCGGGTAAGCATTCTCCAAGACGGCCTTCATGACACATGATAGCACAGAGTTGCTGAGCAGAGACTGATAGCCAAGTTCCGCACACATGAGGACGGTCTTAACAGGGATCTTGGGTTCATGTCACACTATCTGTAACCCCACAAGTTACCTGGGCTTGTTAAATCTCACTAACTGCCCTGTCTGGAGACAATACGCATCTCTTTAACCTGTGCTTAATGCTTTCTTCACTCACATTGGCTGTACTTTAAGACTTGATTAGACATTA
Organism: Sphyrna mokarran; assembly: GCA_024679065.1. NCBI lineage: Eukaryota > Metazoa > Chordata > Chondrichthyes > Carcharhiniformes > Carcharhinidae > Sphyrna > Sphyrna mokarran. The sequence goes on from JAGIQG010000009.1 coordinate 102,190,644, forward strand.
GGCATTCCAATCAGTATTCTGTAAATTGAGTTTGTGTCTTTATACGCCTGTTTCTGAATAGATCTCCCACTCACCTGACAAAGAAGCAACGCTCTGAAAGCTAGTGGCCTTTGTTACCAAATAAACCTGTCAGGTTTTAACCTGATGTTGTGAGACTTCTTACTGAATGTATGAAGCATTGATAGCAGAGGGAACCACAGAGTGTTTTGCCGGAACTTTACTGACTCTTTGTTTGATATCTAATTCAAAGCAGAAACCACGCTATAAGAGAGCTTGCCAAGGATTTTCCATCCTGAAATACTCAGCTGTCAACAAATTCCCCACGCTTACCTTAAACAATTTCCACCCTTTCTTTTCAATGGTAACTTCAAAAACAACAGATGGTTAAACAAGGGGGCATGTACAATCAAGCATGCCCAGAGGGAAGAGGGTGAGGCAGAGTTCAAAATAGTCACAGAATCTTTGAAAATGTGAGGAATCCACACAATTTTTAACTTTGTTCAAAACATGCCTGCCTTTTCTTCACCTTCCTCATGTCGGAGGAGTTTGTTACATCATGCTTGGAGTGAGCAAAGGGAAAAACACTTGACCGTTGGAAGAATGGCCTGCTTCTGCACTGTAAAAATTCTATGAAAAAAAAATCTGTTCCTCTTCTTTATTCTCTTGTTTACATTCAGTTTTTCAATATGAACAGTTGTTGGGTTGATCAAATATTTGATCAGCTGTTCACATGTTGGTAGTTCTGTGATAACAGTCTGCCTCTAACCATCAATTCTCCAGAGCATCTTAATATAGAACAAACTCTATTAGACAAAGCCACGTTAAATTGAACCTCAACTCACCAGACTCTACTCGTAACTTTATGCCAATATCTTTAATTTTATTTCTTCAGGGGAAGTTAGCTCTTATTTTTCAAACTGGATGAGAATCTGAGAAATGTAATGAGTAGCAGTTTATTTATCTTGATGATTGGAGTGTCTGCTCCTTGTAAAGAATTGTGGAAAATTAAGAATATCAACATCCGATGTTCTTCCATTTCCACTGTTCTTTGTTCTAATGGACACACATGAGCTGGAGCCTCACATCATTCAGTTGGATTCTGTGTACAATACTGTGTAACTAAAACCTCCATAGTAACTCAGAGCTCGACACTTCACTGGATCTGCTTTATCAGAGGCCTTGATTTTCAGCTTTGTTTGCGTGTAGCTTACAAATTACATGATTTTTAAACTTGTGTGATTATTAACCCTTTCACAGACATGTTTCCACAAGTGAAGAAGCACTGATCAATTTGTGTATTTTCTTGGCTTTGACCTTTGGGTTCCAGGAGTGGACGACACATATTAAGCTAAGGCGCAGCCCCACTAATTGTAAATCCATCACCAGATAATTACATTTACTTCCCTCCACTGGAGCTAGTAAAAAATTTAATACAATATCATCATTTATTCTGAGGGAAATTATGCTTCAGTTGTACAGACCACAGCTGGAGTATTGCATACATGCTGGTCTATTTCTTTAAGGAAAGATAGAACATAGAACATAGAACAATACAGCACAGAACAGGCCCTTCGGCCTTCGATGTTGTGCCGACCAAAATAAAAAGCAATGCCCCTCCAAAACTAAACCATTCCCTTCTCTTCCATATACTTATCAACTAACCTCTTAAACGCCACCAAACTTGGCGCATCTACAACTGCTGCAGGCAGGGCATTCCACTCCCGAACCACCCTTTGGGTAAAGAACCTACCTATGATATCCGTCCTATAACTATCACCCCTTAATTTAAAGCTGTGTCCCCTCGTGCTAGCTTTCTCCATCCTAGGAAAAGGCTATCACTGTCCACCCTATCTAAACCTCTAATCATCTTATATGTTTCGATAAGGTCCCCTCTTAGCCTCCTCCTTTCTAACGAAACAACCTCAAATCCCTCAGCCTCTCTTCATAAGACCTGCCCTCCATACCAGGCAACATCCTGGTAAACCTCCTCTTTACCCTCTCCAATGTCTCCACATCTTTCTTATAATGTGGGGACCAGAACTGCACACAATACTCCAAGTGCGGCCGCACTAGAGTTTTGTACAGTTGCAACATGATGCTGCGGCTCCTAAATTCAATCCCCCTACCAATAAAAGCTAAGAATCCATATGCCTTCTTAACAACTTTATCCACTTGACTGCCTACTTTCAGGGATCTATTGACACATACACCAAGATCCTTCTGTTCCTCAACACTATTAAGAGCCATACCATTAGCCCTATACTCTACACATTTATTGTTCCTGCCAAAGTGCATTACCTCCCACCTTTCCACATTAAACTCCATTTGCCACCTCTCGGCCCAGCTCTGCAACTTGTCCAAGTCACTCTGTAAACTAAAAACACCCCTCTTCACTATCTACCACTCCACCAACTTTAGTATCATCTGCAAATTTACTGATCCATCCCTCAATACCCTCATCCAGATCATTTATAAAAATTACAAACAGCAGGGGCCCAAAAACAGACCCCTGAGGCACACCACTCGTCACCGAACTCCACGATGAATATCTCCCATCAACCACCACCCTCTGTCTTCTATCTGCCAGCCAATTCCTAATCCAATTAGCTAAATCACCCCCTATTCCACACATCTTCATTTTCTGTAGAAGTCTTCCATGGGCCACCTTATCAAACGCCTTACTAAAGTCCATATATACTACATCAACCGCCGTACCCCCATCCACCTCTCTGGTCACTTTCTCAAAAAACTCAATGAGGTTAGTAAGGCATGACCTACCCTTCACGAAACCATGCTGACTATCCCCAATCAATTCATTTCTCTCTAAATAACTATAAATCCTATCCCTAATAATTCTCTCCAATACCTTGCCCACCACAGAAGTAAGACTCACTGGCCTATAATTCCCAGGAAGTTCTCTCTTCCCCTTCTTAAACAATGGGACCACATTCGCTATCCTCCAGTCCTCCGGAACCACACCCGTAAACAACGAGGACCTGAAGATCAGAGCCAGAGGCTCTGCAATCTCCTCTCTTGCCTCCCAGAGAATCCTAGGGTAAATCCCGTCCGGCCCAGGGGACTTATCCAACTTCAAGCCCTCGAGAATTTCTAACACATCCTCCCTATCCACTACAATACTCCCCAATTTGCAACCCTGTACCTCAGTGCTCTCCATAGCTACATTTCCAGCACTCTGCGTGAATACCGAAGAGAAATATTTATTCAGTGCCTCACCAATCTCTTCAGGCTCCAGCACTTCCCACTGCTGTCTGTAAATGCATTAAAAGCAGTTCAAAGAAGGTTTATTAGATTAATATCAGGAAAGGATGGATTGTCTCCTGAAGAAAGATTGGAGATGTTAGGTTTGTATCCATTAGAATTAGAAGATTTGATCGAAACCTTTAAGATCCTGAGGGAGGGTAGATGTGGAGAGGACGTTTCCTCTTGTCAGAGAATCTAGAAGTCACTATTTAAAAATAAGGCGTTGTTCATTTAAAATGCTGATGAGGAGAATTAATTTTTCTCAGAGTGTTTTTTCTTAGTTTTTTTATTAGTCACAAATAGGCTTACATTAACATTGCAATGAATTTACTGTGAAAATCCCCTAGTCGCCACACTTCAGCACCTGTTCAGGAACAAAGAACAAAGAACAAAACAGCATGAGAAACAGGCCTTTTGGCCCAACGAGCCCGCGCCACCACCCCGATGTTCCTACCTCTACCCGCGATCCCTGTCCATATTTACAGATCTAAGGATTAAAAACCAAATTTGAGACAATTTAGGGAGAATTTGTTTTGCCAATTAGCCTAAGAGCACATCTTTGGAATGCGGGAGGAAACCGGAGCACCCAGAGAAAATCCACGGGGAGAATGCGCAAACTCCCACAGACACAGGCCCAAATCCATGTATCTGCACAGCACAGCGATAGTCACTGAGCTGTCGTGTTGCCCATCACATGGTCCAGGTCAAGCGTACACTAACGACGTGAAGCACTAGGATACTCTCGAAAAAGATCCAAGAGCAGTCCTCTCACGACCCATCGCGTGTATGCCCCTCGTTAGACAACAAGGTGGACCAAAGCACCTGTAGGATAAAAAAAAGTACATCAATATCATCATCTATTTACACACTTCCCAGGGACTCCCAAGGCTCATGATCCTTATTTTAAATCAGTTTTCTATACCCCTCCATTCCCATTCTGTTCATGTGCCCATCTAAGTATTTCTTAAACAACTCCAGAGTGCCTGCCTCCACCACTTGGCAGTGCATTCCATACCCCCACCACCCTCTGTGTGAAAAAACTCCCTCTAGCATCCAAATTATACCTTACCCCCCTCACCCTAAACCCATGATCCCCTGTGCTATTTGAACCCATCCTAGGAAAAAGCTTAACCCTGTTTACTCTATGTATACCCCTCATAATCTTGCACATCTCTATTAGATCTCCTCTAAGTCTACGTCTTTGTAAGGAAAACAGTCCCAATTTGCCTATCCTCTCCTCGTAACTCAGACCTTCCATGCCAGGCAGCATCCTGGTAAACCTCCTCTGCACTCTCTCCAGAGTCTCCACGTCCTTCTGGTAGTAAGGCGAGCAGAACTGGATGCAGTATTCCAAATGAAGTCTAACCAATGTTTTATACAACTGCAACATTAAAGGCCAGCTCTTGTACTCTATACCCCTTCCTATAAAGGTTAACATATTATATGCTTTCTTCACAACCTTCTCCATTTGATCTGCCACCTTCAGAGACTTGTTCACCTGCACCCCCAGGTCCCTCTGCGTTTCTATACTTTTAATAGGTCTACCCTTTATCATATACCTCCCCCCTACATTCTTTCTCCCGAAATGCATCACCTCACATTTATCAGGATTGAATTCCATCTGCCATCTATCTGCCCAAGCTACCAGCCTATCTATGTCCTGCTGCATCGCCTGACAATGCTCCTCCCTATCCGCAAGTCCAGCCATCTTTGTATCGTCTGCAAACTTGCTGATCACTCCACTTACTCCCTCTTCCAAGTCATTTATATATATTACAAATAGAAGAGATCCCAGTACCCAGCCCTGCGGCACACCACTAGTGACCGACCTCCATCTAGAAAAACACACTTCCACTATTACTCTCTATTTCCTATTATTAAGCCAGTTACTTATCCATCTAGCTACCTGTCCTTGTATCCCATGAGCCGTGACCTTCTCAACTAACCTCCCATGAGGGACTTTGTCAAACGCCTTACTAAAATCCATATAGACGACATCAACGGCTCGCCCTTCGTCCACCGTTTTCGTAATCTCCTCAAAAAATTCTAGCAGATTTGTAAGGCACGACCTCCCCTTAACAAATCCATGCTGCGTATCCTTAATCAGATCACAACGCTCTAAGTGCCTATACATCCTGTCTCTAAGAATCCCCTCCAACAGCTTCCCTACCACTGACGTCAAACTTACCGGCCTATAATTTCCAGCGTTATCCTTACCACCCATTTTAAACAACGGTACAACATTAGCAATTCTCCAGTCCTCTGGGACCTCACCTGTGTCCAAGGAAGAGACAAAGATTTGCATCAGAGGCCCAGCAATTTCACCTTGCACCTCCCTAAGCAGCCTGGGATAAACGCCATCAGGCCCTGGAGATTTATAAGTTTTAATGCTACCTAGAAGCTCTAACACTTCCTCCCTCAGTATGCATATTTCCCTCAACTGGTCCACAGCTCCCTCAGAGACAGGAGCTGTCAACAAGCCCCTCTTCTTCGTGAATACCGACACAAAGTATTCATTCAGGATCTCCGCCATTCTCTCGGGTTCTAAGCACAGTTCCCCTCCTCCGTCCCTAAGAGGTCTGATTATTCCTCTAACAACACTTTTACTCCTAACATGGGAGTAAAAAGCCTTTGGATTTTCCTTAATCCTATCTGCTAAAATCATTTCATGCCCCCTTTTTGCCCTTCTAACTCCCCGTTTGAGCTCCCTCCTACTCTCTCTATATTCCTCCAACACTGTCTCTGTTCCCAGCTGCTTTGACCTATAATACGCCTCTCTTTTCTTCCTAACCAAGTCCTCAATATCCCTAGTAATCCACGGCTTTCTAATCCTACCTTTCCTATCTTTCTTCTTGGCTGGCACATATTTATCTTGCAACATTTTCAGTATTCCCTTGAAAGAGTCCCACATGCCTAGCATGGACTTACCCTCGAACAACCGTTCCCAATCAGTTTCCATAAGTTCCTGCCTAATCCGACCGTAGTTAACCTTCCCCCAATTCATCACCCTGCCCCTAGGGCAACAAGCATTCTTTTCCATCTGTATCCTGAAATAGACAGAATTGTGGTCACTGTTAGCCACATGTTCCCCTACTACAACATCAACCACCTGCCCTGGCTCATTACTCAGAACTAAATCCAATATAGCCCCTCCTCTAGTTGGTGAGCCACATACTGCTCCAATGATCCTTCCAGTACACATTTTACAAATTCCTGCCCGTCCGAACCGCCAAGCTCTTGGTACTTTCCAATCCACCCTAGGGAGATTAAAATCTCCCACTATAACGATCTTTTGGCCCACCAAGTGTGCACCAACTCCCAGATGAAGCATTCTACCAAAGTCCTTTTCCCACAACCCCATGTATTTACTATGCTAATTCCCATAACCTACACGTCTGCAGATGCTAAGGGACAATTTAGCAAGGTTAATCCACCAAACCTGCCCATCTTATGAACTGTTGGAGGAAATCAGAGCACCAGGAGGAAACCATGCAGACAGGGGGAGAATGTTTAACCTCCACACAGACAGTGACCCAAGAAATTGAACCTGGGTCCTTGGTGCTGTGAGACAGCGATGCTTGCCACTGTGCTGCCCAAATGACAGTCATGAATATCTAGAATTCTCCTCAAAAGCCAGTGGAGCAATGTCTTTGAATATTTTTAAGGCAGCGTTTGATAGATTCTTGAATAGTAACGGGGAGAAAGGTTATTGCAGGTAGGCAGGACTGTGAGGTTGAGGTTACAATCAGATCAGCTTATTGAATGGGGTAGCAGGCTCAAGGGGCAGAGTGGCCTACTCTTGCTCCTAATTGGTAAGTTTGTGTGTATGTAGATTATACGTACATAGATTATCAACTGTTGGTCTTTTTAACTGTTGAAAGAGGAGTGAAGAATATAAAATAGGGTTTCCCAAAACTGTGAGTTGTGACCCCCAAGCACTGGCTGCTGTGGAGTTTGGGTTAATTATTAACAGCCCCTTTAAATCCTCTTTATTATCCACTGATGGACCAGCCCCAAATGGACTGTTCCCTGAGGCTCCATTGCTGTTGCAAAATAAGCCCATGAAAAGATAATTGCACATTTTGTTTGCCAAAAACTTTTCATCAATTCCTCCTGATGTTGAACTCCCATTCTCTCCACTTCCTAGGTCAAAAACTAAAGCACCTCCAATGATCAAATGAAGCCACTCCGTCCACCACAGAAGTCTCTACAAACTCCTGACCCCTTCGACAATTAAAATTTCCCAAATCTCCAAAGTGACCTCCTAAATTTTTCATATGGGGGTGAATTTTCCTATTCCAAATCAAGTGAGGGGCAGATCAAGAAAAGGTCCATTGATCTCGGGCAAGATATTCCAGTTTTGGGACAATTAAAAAGATGTCACACCAGAACAAAGTTTAGGAAGCACTGAACAAAGAACAAAAAACACTGATCTAAACAATGTGAAAATGTTGCCCACCCCATCCCCCCAAATCAGCAGACACCACCCCCCCCCCCCCCCACCCCCACCCACCCACCACCACCCAGCAAGGATTGCACCATGGAAATGCAGAGTATCCTGCGGAATTGCAACCATCATCAGACCTGGGGATCTGTTCTGGACTTAGTAGTTAAATTCGAGCAGTCTGTCTGTGGGGTAAGTGGGATATATTGGCCGGAATTTTATGGCCGTTGTTATGGTTCAGCTTAGAAACTCCAAAGTGTTTTATGGAACCAGCCTGGATCATAAGATTTGCATCTTGAATTTGGCTAGGATAAGCATGATAGGTTTCACTAAGTTTGTCTCCAAATTCCACTTTTCTCTCCCTTCCCACAGTCAGTTTCCTTCTCTGTCCTTTTCTGACCTTCATTAGCTCTTTTCCAGAGGATAGATTAGAATCATATAATTATAGAGTCCCTACAGTGCAGAAGGAGGACATTCGGCCCATCAACTCTGCACAATTCCACCCAGGCCCTATTCCCATAACCCCATGTACTCACCCTAGCTAGTTCCCTTGACACTAAGGGACAATTTAGCATCACCAATCCACCTAACCAGCACATCTTTGGACTTTGTTAGTAATAAATATTCCCCAACTTCCACAGTTATCTCAACTAAACTTCTTCACACAATACAAAATAACATACTCCAAATGCTGGACATTTTAATTAAAAACCAAAGAAAATGTTGATAATATTTAGCAGGTCAGGCAGCATCTGTGATGAGGAACAAATTTGCACCCTGCTTCCTATCGGGATTCTGTTCCATTCTTCAAGTTTCTTTTCTATCTCTGTCACATATCTTCGAATGCAATATCTTTCACACAAAAATGACTTGTTTCACAATATGTCTTGTTTATTCTCTCACACATCCCGCAACCCAAAACTCTACAATGTCTTTAACTGTGACCATCACATTTTCCACACTTCTGCTTTCACCATCTTCCCCCCAGAGCTAATGATAGCGTTTTCTCTTTCCTCACCTTCCCACCCCCCATCAGCTGTCACATTTAATGAGTTGTCCTCTGCCATTACTGCCACTTCCTGCTACCTTCAAACACATCTTCCCTCTGTCCTTTGTCCACCCTGAGGGGATTATTCCTGCTTCCACACACTTGTCCATTCATCAAATTCTCCCATTCATAGAATCTAAATAGTGGTCAAATTCCCCTGCAACTCCATTTTCAGGTTTGCTGATGACACCACTGCCATGGGTTGGATTTCAAATAATGATGAGACGGATTACAGGAAGGAAGTAGAGAATCTGGTGAAATGGTGTAATGACAATAATCTCTCCCACAATGTCAGCAAAACAAAAGAGATGGTCATTGACTTCAGGAAACATGTTGGAGGATATATCCCTCTCTGCATCCATGGAGATGAAGTGGAAATAGTCAAGAGTTTCATGTTTTTAGGCGTCCAGATCACCAACAACCTGTCTTGATCCCCCACTGTGCTGACACTATAGTTAAGAAAACCCACCAACGCCTCTAATTTCTTGGGAGGCTAAGGAAATTTGGCATGTCAGCTATGACTCTCACCAATGTTTGCAGATGCACCATAGAAAGTGTGCTTTCTGGATGTAGCACAGCTTGATCCGATGCGTGTAATGGGAAACAAAAATGATGTAATCCCAGTGGAGCATTGCAATTTAACCAACACCTCAAAAGAAATTTAACTAATGAAACCAAAGTGCAAGATCTCAGGGTAAGGTGAGTCTGGAGGTGGGTGGGAGGAGGGAGGGGGGAGTGGTGGGAAGGGAGCGGTGTGTAATAGGAGCGTAAGAACATAAGAACTCTGGGCCCTCGAGCCTGCTCTGCCATTCAATATGATCATTGCTGATCCTTTTGTGGACTCAGCTCAACTTACCCGCCCACTCACCATAACCTTTCATTTATAGAATCATACAGTGCAGAAAGAGGCCCTTCAGCCCATCGAGTCTGCACCGACCACAATCCCATCCAAGCCCTACCTCCATATCCTTACATATTATTTCCCTCTAACTCCTCTAATCTAAGCATCTTAGTACACTAAGGGCAATTTTAGCATGGCCAATCAACTTAACCCGCATATCTTTGGATGTGGGAGGAAACTGGAGCACCCAGAAACTTACACAGACATGAGGAGAATGTGCAAACTCCACACAGACAGTAACCTGAGCTGGAAATCAAACCCAGGTCCCTGGAGCTGTGAAGCAGCAGTGCCAACCATTGTGCTAGCGTGCCACCTTTACTGTTCAAAAATTTATCTATTCTTGCCTTAAAAACATTCAATGAGGTAGCCTCAGCTGCTTCACTGGGCAGGGAATTCCACAGATTCACAATCCTTTGTGTGAAGAAGTTCCTCCTCAATTTAATCCTAAATCTGTTTCCCCTTATTTTGAGGCTATTCCCCCTTGTTCTAGTTTCGCCCCCCAGTGGAAAAACTTTCCTGTTTCTATCTTATCTATTTGCTTCATAATCTTACGTGTTTCTATAAGATCTCCCCTCAGTCTTCTGAATTCCAGTGAGTATAGCCCTAGTCTACTCAATCTTTCCTCATAAGCCAACCATCTCAACTCTGGAATCAATCAAATGAATCTCGTCTGCACCCCCTCCAGTACCAGTATGAGCTTTCTCAAGTAAGGAGACCAAAGCTGTACATAGTATTCAGGTGTGGCCTCACCAGCACTTTATACAGCTGCAGCATTATCTCATTGTTTTTAAACTCCATCCCTCTAGCAATTAAGGACAATATTCCATTTTCCTTCTTAATTGCCTGATGCACCTACTAACCAACTCCTTGAGATTCCTGCACAAGGACATCCAGGTGCCTCTGCACAGCAGCATGCTGTGATTTTTTACCATTTAAATAATGGTATTTTGCTGTTATTCCTACCAAAATGGATGACCTTACATTTATCAACACTGTACACCATCTGCCAGACCCTTGCCCACTCACTTAGATTATCTATATCCCCTTGGAGACTTTCAGCATCCTCTGCACACTTTGTTCTTCCACCTATCTTTGTGTCATCTGCAAATTTTGACACACTACACTTGTCCCCAACTCCAAACCTTCTATTGTAAATTGTAAACAATTGTAATCCCAATACTGATCCCTGAGGCACACCACTAGTCACTGATTGCCAACCAGAAAAACACCCATTTACCCCCAGTCTTTGCTTTCTGTTTGTTAACCAATCCTCTATCCATGCTAATACATTATCCGTAACACCGTTCACTTTTATCTTATGTAGCAGTCTTTGGTGTGGCAACTTGTCAAATGCCTTCTGGAAATCTAGATATACCACTTCCACAGCTTCCCCATTGTCCACTACACATGTAATGTTCTCAAAGAATTCCACCACATTAGTCAAACATGACCTGCCCTTCATGAACCCACGCTGCGTCTTATCAATGGGACAATTTATATCCAGATGTCTCACTATGTTTTTCTTGATGATAGATTCAAACATTTTTCCTACTAAGGAAGTTAAGCTAACCAGTCTAGAGTTACCTGATGATGCACTCCAGCTTCCTGTGGAAGGCCTAAAGCATATGGTCGATATCATATCCTCCCTCTCTCAGCCGCAATCATAGCTGCAGTGGAGGGAGACGTAGATAGATCTCGGGGTACATGTGCACAAATTAGGGAAAGTGGAGAGGCAGCTGAGAAAGTGTTTACAAAGACAAACACAAACCTGAGCTTTATTTTAATACACTCGCATGAGTGCCTTTTCCGAGTCTTTACGTCGCTCGTCGACGTTTTGGTCTACCACTAGCAGATCCCCAGCCGGGGTCTTTTTGATCTTGAGTTACCACTAGCAGAGCCCCAGCCGGGGTCTGCTTGATCTTATACCAATTGTGGTGTGCAGAACCCCAGCCGGGGTCTGCTTGATCCTTATCTGTGGCTCGCAGAGCCCCAGCCGGGGTCTACTTGATGTCATTTGTGGCTCGGTTGGATACCCTGCTAGGAGTGTTAATTAGCTGGGTAGTGAGCTGGTACCGTCCTCCCTGATCTTATTGGGCATTTAGAGCCTATTTGTCGGTACTTTGTGGTCGGTGCTCGGCTCTCTTGCATGAGGAGGTAATTTAGAAATTTAACGGATAAGTTTAGACCGAATTCAGGGAAGCCAGATTAGGTGTCGTGACAATTTTGTCATAGCCAATTAACCTAGTTAACACATTTTTGGCCATGTGGGAGGAAACCAGAGTACCCGGGGAAAACCCACGCAAACACAGGGAGAAAGTGCAAACTCCCCCAGCCACAAGGCCCAGGTCGGGAACCGACCCTGGGTCCAAGTAGCCGGCCAACCGACAGTGCTACTCACTGGGCTGACGTGCTGCCCGTACGTACCTCGACACCTAGGGTGGATATCGGTGTCGTTGCCATCCTCTGGTAGTGATCATCAGAGACAAGACGGGGCACTACGTCCCTTCTCCGCGTCACTCCAGGCTCGGTTCGTTCGTCTCACCCTCTGTACCGAATCGTGTGGGTAGGGGGTCGCAGGTACCTCTACTACCATGACAGCCGTGACCGCATCCGCCAGCGGTTCACCAACTATCCCCGGGACAAGCCGGAGCTTGTCGAGACTTAGTTTTTTGACCGATTACCAGGTTTAGGCATAGAAGCGAGTTGGCTATTCTCGGCCAGTCAAATTCCTCCAGACCTTCACCTGCCAGCTGGAAGGCCTGTGTTCCCTGCGGGACCATCGGTAAGGGATGACTCACTGTGGTCTAGAACGCCAAGAATACCACAGCTACGCAATACACACCACAGTCCACTCCAGCGGTACCACGCTTGGATGGCAGCAGTCCAAGTTGTCAAAAGTAGTGGACATGGACCTGGCATGCATCGCCCCCGCTATTTGTTTCTCGACCAGTCACGGAATACCCTCTCTTGTGCCCAAGGAGAAGGTACCAGGTGGCTCCCGCGGAAGGGATTGACTCACTGTGGGTAGAAACCAGCAGACCCACACAGTTACGGGAGTGGCTTTTAACGCCTTTTTTCGGCTTACCAATCCATCTAACACCTGTGTGTAATTGCAGCCTGGCAGGGCAACCAGACATACAACTACTCCGCGTCGATTCTGGGACAGCTGCTTTAGCCGCCACCGCGATGGAGGGGTGGTGACGTTGCCCGGCGGGACCGACGTGGAGGCGCAGCTCACTGTGCGGCAGAAACGACAAAACACGCACAGCTAAAGTAACCAAGAAACCTCAAGAGAGTCCCCCCAAGAGAGTCTTCCTTAAGAGAGTCATAGCTACTCCCGAGGGAATAACCAGAAACCTCAAGCGAGTCCCCCCAAGAGGGTCCTCCTTAAGAGAGTCATAGTTACTCCCGCCAATGTAACTCTCACTTAGAGAGTGAGAGTTACATTGAACCTCTTGGATAGCAGGAACTTCTGTTTTATTCATTCAAGAGCTTCGCTGGCCTAGGCCAGCAGTTTTTGCTTATCTCTAATTTACAGAGCCCTTACAGTTCAGAGAGGAGCCATTCAGTCCACTGAGCCTGTACTGACTCTCCAGAAAAAGACTTCCATCCAGACCTCCCTGAAATCCCATCAGGATTTTGACCCGGGGGCATTGAAGGAAAGGTCAATACATTTCCAAGTTTGGATGGTGAGTGATCTAGTGGGGAACTTCCAGGTAGGGTGTTCCCACATGTCCTCCTAGATGATGGTGGCCATGAGTTTGGAAAGTGTTGCTGAAGGAACCTTTTTTGAGTATTTTGTCCGATTCTGGACAGCTCACCTTTGGAAGAATACAAAGTCTTTGGAGAAGGTGCTGAAAAGATTATTAAGGTCAGTTCCATGGATGAAGACTTCAGTTCTGTAGACAGATTTTGTGTGTGGGTGTGGGTGGGTGGGTGTGAGTGTGTGTGTGTGTGTGTGTGGGTGTGTGGGTGTGTGTGGGTGGGTGTGTGTTTGTGTGTGTGTGGTGTGAGTATGTTTGTGTGATGTGTGTGTTTGTGTGTATGTGGTGAGTATGTATGTGAGTGTGTATGTGGTGTTGATTGTGTGTATATGTGGTGGGAGTGTGTTTGTGTGTGTGGTGTGTGTGTGTTTGTGTGTATGTGGTGAATGTGTGTGGGTGTGTGTGTGTGGGTGTGTGAGTGTGTGTGGTGTGTGTGTTGGTGTGAGTGGTTGTGTGTATGTGGTGAAATGTGTGTGGTGTGTGTGTGTGGGGTGTGTGTTTGTGTGTAGTGGGTTGTGGTGAATGTGTGTGTGTATGGGGTTGTGGTGATGTTGGTGAATGTGTGTGTGTGAGTGTGTATGTGGTGTGTGTTTGTATGTATGTGGTGTGAGTGTGTTTGTGTGTGGTGTGTGTGTTTGTGTGTATGTGGTGAGTGTGAGTGTGTGTATGTGTGTGAGCGTGTGTGTGTATGTGGAGTGTGTGTCTATGTATGTGTATGTGTGTGTGTGTGTGTATGAGTGGAGTATGGCTGAATATAGCATGTGTGTGGAGTTTGTGTGGCAGTGTGAGTGTGAAGAATTAGGATTGGAACTGCACTTCCTGAACGTGTGTTGGAGGCAAACTCAACACGATATTGAATTAGAAACTGATGGCAATAATATAGAATGACAGTAGATGTTGGTGGTGGGGGGGGGGGGGGGGAGTAAGGAGTGGGGAGGGGTCTGCTCCTGTAGAGGACTAATATGGGCACGATTGACAGAATAGCTTTCTTTTCAGTCTTTAAAGTTTTTGCTGAAAGACCTGTGAACAATGTGAAGCAGCAGCACAGCCAAGATCAAACATGCTTCCCACAGTATTACCCTTTTGCATACCCCTCCCGACAGCCCCCGCAATCCACAAATGTCTGAATCCTAAATCTTGTGGATTGAACAGCAGGGCTATCTCTTCAACAATAAATAATAGATGTGTGTCTGTGACGATAACAGGTGTAATTGACAAGTCTGAAGCTTGGAAACATTCAGATTACGCTTAGCAACACAATCACCAGATGCTGCTTATTCAGTCCAAAGAAAAGGGATGGAACTTACAACTGAATACATTTCTGTTGCGATTTGTCTGCAGCAGCAGCATTAGACCAACTCATGGATTCCCATTTTCTTTCCACTGAACCCATCGGAAAAGCAAATTGGACAGTGGTAAGGAACAGGCTGTCAACTCATTGGGATCACGCTGCAGGCACAGAGCAATATTCCAGCTAACCCCAGCTTTGTGACTGTCCAAACAGTGGCTCTGTTTTCCTGCAGCAGCCAGCATGTAAAGCCTCACAAATTGTCAGCCTCTGTCTCAGAAGGTCATGGGTTCATAGCTGGACAGAGATCAGAACCTAACACAGAGCTTGCATTTATTTAGCACCCTTCACAACTTCAAAATGATCCTCACGAACAATGAAGCATTTCTGTCTATTGCTAATTTTAATGGTCAGTTGAGAAATACATGTTCCATATCAAAGAAACCTCCTGCCTTCCTCTTCCTCCAAATATTGCTGACAGATCTTTTACATCAATCCGGGAATATGGGCAACGCCACAGTTTTAGTCGCATCTGAAAGACAGCACCTTAGACAGTGTAGCACTCCGGCAGTTTGGCACTGAGAGTGTCAGAATAAATTGTCACAAGCAGGCTTACACTAACATTGCAATGAAGTTACTGTGAAAATCTCCCAGTTCCACATTCTGGTGCCTGTTCAGGGTACACTGACGGAGAATTTAGTTAGTATGGCCAATGCATCCAACCAGGATGTCTTTCAGACTGTGGGAGGAAACCAGACAGCCCAGAAGAAACCCACACAGACACAGGGAGAACTCTGCACATTCAGTGAACCAAACTGGGAATCGAACCTGAGTCTCTGGCACCATGAGGAAGCAGTGCTAACCACTGTGCTACCATACCCATGTCCACACCTTAAAAACAAGGAGCAAATGTACCACCTATTGAACCAGGGCAGACAATAACATCAACACAGCAGCAGAGAATTCCTTTCACTAATGATATCTCCATGTTCTTGGCGTCTCAGCCAAGAGATTGGAGCAGGAGTCCGTCCTTCACTAGGTAATTGGAAAGGGGGCAGAAAGGTCCAAACTGGCAGAATATGTGCAATAGTCAAGGGGAGGAATGGGCTGATCACAGTGTGTGAAGTGGGAGTATTCACTGAGTCTTCTCTTATTCAGGAATATAGAGATATAGGCTAAAACATTGAAAGTAAAAGGAGTAGACCATTCGACTCTGCAAGCCTGCTTTATCATACATTTTGATCATGGCTGATCATCAAATTCAATATTCTGAAATTGGTTTTCAATCCATAGATCTATAAACATAGACAGGGATCACAGGTAGAGGTGGGAACATCGGGGTGGCGGTGTGGGCTTGTTGGGCCGAAGGGCCTGTTTCCCATGCTGTTTTGTTCTTTGATCTTTGATCCCCCTTCCCCCATAGCTCTTGAGCCCTTTAGCCCAAAGATCTATATCAAATTTCTTCTTGAAATCACACAACATTTTGACCTCAGTTACTTTCTGAGGTGGTGAATTCCACACAGCCATCACTCTCTGGCTGAAGACATTTCTCCTCATTTCACTCCTGAAAGGTTTACCCGTTATCTTCAAACTATGACCCCGTAGTTCTGGATGCTCCCACCACTGGAAACATTCTTTCTGAATCTACCCTGTCTAACCCTGTTAGAATTTTATGAATTTCTATGAGATTCTCTCTCAGTCTTCTAAACTCCGGTGAATGTAACCCTCACCAATTTGATTGCTCCTCATATGAAAGCTACATGAAAATATAAAATAAAACTTTTTACAAAGTACTTCAAAATGCCTGCTAATCTATGATATACAAACTTTAAGATTATATCCTGAGCGTAATCTTGCTGCTTTATTACTGGATACTGGACTCATCTTAATTTTCAATTGTTCAAACAGGGTCAGATTGGAGAACAGCTTCTGCATTGAGCAGAATTTGCCTGATTCTGCTTTAATTACAGCTCTCATTATCATGGCAGTTTCTGTTGCAATGGCCTCTTCACAGGCAGGACTAACTGACCTGTTTTCACCAGTTTGCTGGAAGTTCACAGTTTTGAATATTTATGTTTCTGAGCTTGCCAATTGTGTAACCGGATATGTAGCAAGTTGAAGGGGGGAAGCTAGCCTCCCTAGTGTCGTTAAACGTTGTTTTGAAAAGGGTAATGCTGGTTTCTAGAGTGTAGGATATCTTGTTCATACAGCCTGTTACATTCCTGCTGAGTTTTTTCAGAAAATGGTCCTCAGTGCTGCTAAGCGAGGAAGCCTGTGGCCTGTGGATGAGCATATATTGTGAAGTGATGACAGAATTAGCCATGCTACCCTTCCCTGTGGGTACTTGTTGTTCCTCTGGGAGTGGAAAGGGAGAAGTGGGTAGGGGTGGGAAGAAGGGAGGAGTTGATAGCTGTGCTCCAGGAAATAATGATGGAGCTAAATAAAGTCAAGCATGAAAGATACTTCACGGGGGCCGAAGGACCTGTTTCTGTATTTGGTGGCACAGTGGTTAGCACTGCTACCTCACAGCACCAGGGACTTGGGTTCGATTCCTGTCTGTGCAGAGTTTGCACGTTGTCCCCGTGACTGCATGAGTTTCTTCCAGGTGCTCTGGTTTCCTTCAGTAATCCAGAAAATGTGCTGATTAGGCGTATTGACCCAAATATGCATCGAAGCCTGTCAACTAAACAAATTTCACAGTGGCTTTATTGCAAGTATTAATGTGAACCTTATTTGCGACTCATAAATAAATAAACGTTAAAGTTTTAAACTTTAAATTCAGTGTAAATTTAAAGGTCCAGTGACCTTTCATGCTCCAGGGAAAGAAACAAAATGGTAGAGGAAACACAGTTGCAGAATGACATTCAGGAAGTTTATGGTGAGGAACATTAATTATGGCTGTTAGTATTTGGCTGAAATCAGCAGCTTTGTATAATCATCACATGACAGAAAATTCCAAAAATAAATGAGGTTGGAAGGTTAAAGAGAGAAGCTTTCCTGTAAGACAACAGAGAAATGATTATATAAAGAAAACAACTGATGATTTAAATCCAGTATTGTAGAATCACTACAGTGCAGGAAGCCATTTGCCCATCAAGTCTGCATTTACCACAATTCCACTCAGGCCCTATCCACTTAACCCCATGTAGTTAGCCTGCTGGTCCCTCTGATACCATAGGGTAATTTTCCATGGCCAATCAACCTAACCCATACATCTTTGGACTGTGGAAGGAAACCCACACAAACGGAAGAATGTACAAACTCTGCACAAACAGTAACCCAAGCCGGGAAACGACCCTGAGGTCCCATGTCACAACACTGAAATAATTCCACGGAGGTGAAAGTCCCGTCACCATCGAGCTTTTTATTGACAAACTGTAATATATACACAGAGCTAACACTCCTGGTAGGTTCCTGCTATGGCCAGGTTATCGGAGGAGTGGTAGATAGTGAAGAGAGGTGTTATGGTTTGCAAAGAGACTTGGACACGTTGCAGAGCTGGGCCGAGAGGTGGCAAATGGAGTTTAATGCGGAAAAGTGTGAGGTAATTCACTTTGGCAGGAATAACAAATGTGTAGAGTATAGGGCTAATGGTAGGACTCTTAATAGTGTTGATGAACAGAGGGATCTTGGTGTATATGTGCATAGATCCCTGAAAGTTGGCAATCAAGTCGATAAGGTTGTTAAGAAGGCATATAGAGTCTTGGCTTTTATTGGTAGGGGGATTGAATATCGGAGCCGCAATGTCATGTTGCAACTGTACAAAACTCTGGTGCGGCTGCACTTGGAGTATTGTTACAGTTCTCTTCCCCACATTATAAGAAAGATGTGGAGGCATTGGAGAGGGTGCAGAGGAGGTTTACCAGGATGTTGCCTGGTATGGAGGGCAGGTCTTATGAGGAGAGGCTGAGGGATTTGAGGTTGTTTTCGTTAGAAAGAAGGCGGCTAAGAGGAGACCTTATTGAAACATATAAAATGATAAGAGGTTTAGATAGGGTGGACAGTGATAGCCTTTTTCCTCGGATGGAGAAAGCTAGTACGAGGGGACATAGCTTTAAATTAGGGGGTGGTAGTTATAGGACGGATGTCAGAGGTAGGCTCTTTACCCAGAGGGTGGTAAGGGTATGGAATGCCCTGCCTGCTGCAGTTGAAGATGCGCCAAGTTTGGGGGTGTTTAAGGGGTCCATGGATAGGTTTATGGATGAAAAGGGAATGGTTTAGGTCAGAGGGTCATTGCTTTTTCTTAATTGGTCGGTGCAACATCGAGGGCCGAAGGGCCTGTTCTGCACTGTAATGTTCTATGTTCTATATATATAGCAGATCCAATCAAACTGCTGTTGGAGCAGGCTGGAGGGGCTTCTGTGTGGATATATCAGCTCCTTCCCTGTTAATTATGATCTTTCACTGTGCAGTGAGGGCAGTAAAAATGGGTCTGTGCTCTGATCCCTCTCTCCCAGACTTTGGTATTGACACAAAAATGAAGAAACAACCACTGTGCTGCCTCGCTGGACCATAATCTCTCCCTCAAACTGTGTACCAGAGCTATGTTAGAATCTTTATTAGAAAAACACATTTAATCATCACTCCCACTGTGCAGCAGTGGAAACACAGGAATTCAGAAAAAAAACAGGCTCTCCACAAACTGTTCAACCACCAATTGCAGACACAATTCCAGCTGCTTACAATCTCAATATAATCACCCCACACTGCTGGAGGGCCACAGCATTCTGAGAATTAATTAAAAAAATCAACTTTGCAGGATCAGTGTGGATTGGAGCTGCAGTTAGGTCAGGAGCACACACAGGCCTGAAGGGGTGTGTGTTGTGTGTGTGTGTGTGTGTGTGTGTGTGAAGGGCCGGGAGGGTACTAATGCTGGACAGCTGCCCATGTCACAACATTGAAATAACTCCATGAAGGCAAAATTCCTGTCACCAAGCTTCTTTATTTACAAACTGTAATATATACAGATCTAGCACTCCTGGTCGGTTCCTGCTATGTAAGGAGTCTGACAACACCAGGTTTAAGTCCAACTGATTTATTTGATATTAAACTTTCAAGCTTTCAGGAGTTCTCCCTTCATCAGGTGAAGACAGAGCATATAACAGTTGTGCTGTTATATGTTCTGAGGCCAGAACTCTCCATTCACCTGACAAAGGGAGAAACCCTGAAAGCTTCTGAGTTTACTATCAAATAAATCAGTTGGACTTAAACCTGGTGTTGTCAGACTTCTTACTGTGTTTACCCTCGTGCAATACTGGCATCTCCACATCAGGTTCCTGCTACGGCCAGGTTATGAGATGCAAAGAGCAGATCCAATCAAACTGCTGTTGGAGCAGGCTGAAGGGGCTTCTGTGTGGATATATCAGCTCCTTCCCTGTTAATTATGATCTTTACTGTGCGATGAGGGCAGTAAAAAAGGGTCTGTGCTCTGATCCCTCTCTCCCAGACTTTGATAATAACACAAAAATGAAGAAAAAAAGTTATTGCAGCAACTGAAAGGAGCACTGAGTCACAGACACCCCTTATCCACCCCCATTCCCCTCCCTGATACCCTTACCCACCTCCATCTCCCCTCCCTGATACCCTTACCCACCTCCATCTCCCCTCCCTGATACCCTTACTCATCCCACCTCCCCCTCCTTGGTACTCTACACACCCCATCTACCCCACCCTGATACTCTTACTCGGCCCTACCCCCCCCCCCCATCCCCTCCTTGTATCCTTACCCTCCCATCTCCCTTCCCTGATACCCTTATCCACTTGCATCTTCCCTCCCCTGATTCCATTAGCCACTTGCACCCCCTCCTTCCCTCCCACTCTCTCCTCCTGTACCTCTGTTTCTCATTTCGTTCTCAGCCCATTCCTTTTTTTCACACCTCTCCGTCCTTGCTCCTAACTCTTTTCCTCCACAAACACATCGCTTCCTCCCTCATCCTCTTAGTCCCTTTTCCTTTCTCTCCAGCCCATCCCTCTCCAACTCTCCATTCCTCACATCTCACTGCATTTTGGCACCTTCCCCTCAACTCTTCACCTTCTCAAGACCCTGCCTCCCCTCATCCCCCTCCCCACATCCTCAACCCTCTCTTCAACTGCCCACCACACCTCCCCCTCTCCTTCCCTACCTTCTCCTAACTCCTTGCCTTCTTTCTCCATGACTTAGTTAAAATTTTCCACTCCTGCTTTCAGGACAATCCCTTTGGAGGCCCAAAACATGGTTTATGGGATAGCAGTGGTCGCCAGCCTGCCAATGGTGTATCAGGAATCCCAATGATCAATGTCAGGAAACTTTGAGGATAAATTTAAATGTAATTATCAGGCCTGCTCCAGATTAAACCCCCCCCCCACTCCACCCCTGCTACTGCCCCCATTAGATCAGCCATTCTTGTCGGTGTGATGGGACACCAATTGGATCAGGCCAGGCCTTGTATGGTGTACACCTGCTGAGCAGAATCTGAGAAGGGCTCAGATGAGTTCGTCAGGGAAGGGAAGCTCATACCTGGGCAATGCTAGGAGGCAGTGTCGGTTGGTTTTTTGGAGGGGGGGGGCATTGGGGCATGATCATTGTGGGGGAGGTGAAAAGTATCAGCCGTGATTGAACGGCAGAGTAGACTCGATGAGCCAAGTGGCCTAATACTGCTCCAATGTTTTATTGTCTTATGATCTTAACTCCATAGGGATGTGTGTTCCAGGAGGAGAGGGAGTTTGGGGTTGAGAATGGGAAGGGGAGATGCCTATTGGCTTGGGGTGGGGTTCTTGGAATAGGGGGGTGCAAGTTGCGAATTTTAATTTTTTTGTAAAAGGGCCCCTGAGCTTTTTTAAACTCAAGTTGTTGGCGGGTTGATCCAGTGTTGTGAATCGCATCCTCTTAATTTTTTTCTCGGCTATCAGTCAAACAACAAAGAAAGCAATGCTGGAGCCATTGCTCCACCACCTGCTACACCACTCTGCCTAAAATTGGTAAAATTCTGCCCCTTCTCATTGAGAAATCGTCACTTCCATTTCCCCTCTCCTCACAGCCTCTCCTCACCTTCCACTGGCCCCCCACACTCATCAGCTCCACTCCTCACTCCCTCGCAGCTGATCAAACCTGTCTGCTGACAAAAAATTCAAATCATCATTTGCCTCCATGGTATTCAAGAGATGTGAATTATTTGAATCCTTAGCTACTTTGATCCACATCAAAAAAATATTTTTATATAAAATATTCAAGAAACCTCTGATCTTTCAAAAATCAATGTTTTAATTGCAATATCTGTGCATTCTTCCCGTGTCTGTATGGTTTTTCTCTGGGTGCTCCAATTTCCTCTCAGTCTGAAAGATGTGCTGGTTAGGTGCATTGGCTAAATTCTCTTTCAGTGTACCTGAACAGGTGCTGGAGTGCGACAAATAGGGGATTTTTGCAGTAACTTCACTGCAGTATTAATTGCAAGCTTACTTGTGAGACTAATAAATAAACGTTAAACTGAATAGAGAATTTTATGGCACACATTAAAAGAGTTAACAGTCAGCATATCTGAGAAATTTGCATCTTATTTTATTTCTTCCTGAGTTTCGGCTGACTCAATGCAAATTTTTATCTCTAACTGCCCTTGAACTGAAAGGACACGAAACTATTGCACACAGCAGTAAAGAGTCAGCCACATTGCTGTGGGCCTGGAGTCACATGTAGACCAAACTTGGGTCATGAGATAGGGAGCAAAATAAGAGGTTGAATAAATAATAGGCATGATACAAGTAATAAAGCAATTGATTTAATTAACAATTAAATCAATAAATACAATAAACATAAATACATATATTTACAGCTTATCAGTACAATATTGAAAATTATCTAGACAAGGTAACAGATGCATTAAATTGACCAGAATGCTGTTGGAACTTAGAACATAGAACATTACAGCGCCTTCGGCCCTCGATGTTGCGCCAACCAATGGAACCAATTTTATGACTCTCTAACCTAAACTATTCCAGTACTATCCATATACCTATCCACTGACCATTTGAACGCCCTTAAACTTGGCGAGTCCACAACTGCTGCAGATAGGGCATTCCATGCCCTTACTACCCTCTGAGTAAAGAATCCACCTCTAACATCCGTCCTATAACTACCACCCCTTAATTTAAAGCTATGTCCCCTCATGTTAGCCATCTCCATCCGAGGAAAAAGGCTGTCACTATTCATCCTCTCTAACCCTCTGATCATCTTATATGTCTCAATTAGATCACCTCTCAGCCTTCTTCTCTTTAATGAAAATAACCTCAAGTCCCTTAGCCTTTCCTCATAGGACCTACCCATCATACCAGGTAACATCCTGGTAAACCTCCTCTGCACCCCTTTCAATGTCTCCACATCTAATAATGTGGCAACCAAAACTATACACAATACTCCAAGTGCGGCCGCACCACAGTTTTGTACAGTTGCAACATGACATCTCGGCTCCGAAATTCAATCCCTCTATCAATAAATGCTAACACACTATATGCTTTCTTAACAACCTTATCAACTTGAGTACCAACTTTCAGGGATTTATGCATCTGTACACCGAGATCTCTCTGCTCATGTACAACACTAAGAGTCCTACCATTAGCCCTATATTCTGCACACATACTACTCTCTCAAAAGTGAATCACCTCACACTTTTCCATATTAAACTCCATTTGCCACCTCTCAGCCCAGCTCTGCAACTTATCTATGTCCCTCTGCAAACTGTAACATCCATTCTCACTGTCTACAACTTCTCCGACTTTGGTTCGTCAGCAAATTTACTAACCCACCCCTTTACATCCTCATCCAGGTCATTTATAAAAATAACAAACAACAGTGGCCCCAGAACAGATCCCTGAGGTACTCCACTTGTAACTAAACTCCAGGTTGAATATATCCCATCAACCACCACCCTCTGTCTTCTATCAACTAGCCAATTCCTAATCCAAATTGCTAAATCTCCCTCAATCCCATCCATCTGGATTTTCTGCAGTAATCTTCCATGGCGAACCTTATAAAACGCTTTGCTAAAATCCATATATACCATGCCAACTGCCTTACCCTTATCCACCTCTTTGGTCACCTTTTCAAAAAACTCGATAAGGTTTGTGAGGCACGACCTTCCCTAAACAAATCTGTGTTGACTATCCCTAATCAATTCATTTCTCTCTAAATGACTATAAATCCAGTCCCTTATAATTCTTTCCAAAACTTCCCCCACAACAGAAGTAAGGCTCACTGGTCCATAATTTGCAGGATGGTCTCTACTCCCCTTCTTAAACAAGGGGACAATATTTGCCATTCTCCAGTCTTCCAGCAGTACACCTGTAGCTAACGATGACATGAAAATCAAAGCCAAAGGCTCTGCAATCGCCTCTTTAGCCTCCCAGAGTAACCTGGGATAAATCCTATCCGGCCCAGAGGACTTATCTATTTTCATACTCTCAAGAATAGCTAACACTTCCTTCTTATGTACTTCTATCCCGTCTAGTCTACAATCCTGTATCCCAGTATTCTCCTCAACTCCACTGACATTTTCCAGCGTGAAGACTGACGAAAAATACTCATTCAGTGCCTCTCCAATCTCCACAGGCTCCATGCACAATTTCCCACTACTGTCTCTGACTGGCCCTAATCTTGCCCTAATCAATCTTTTATTCTTAACATGTCTATAAAAAGCTTTAGGGTTCTCCTTAATCCTATCCGTCAAAGTCTTCTCATGTCCTCTTCTAGTTCTTCTTAACTCACTCTTTAGCTCCCTCCTGGCTAATTTATAACTCTCCAGTGCTCTAACCGAGCCTTCACGCCTCATCTTTATATACGCCTCCTTTTTTCTCTTCACCAGTGAACCAACTTCCTTAGTACACCATGCTTCCCTCACTCTACCACTTCCTCCCTGCTTGACAGCTACATATTTATCAAGGACTTGCAGTAGCTGTTCCTTGAATAAGTTCTACATTTCAGATGTAACACTCACCAAGTAACTTGGTGTTACCTGTTGTATCTTGTCTGAACTCAGGAGTGTTGTTTTGTTCTGTCCATGTTACATTGGAATAGTCAATGCTGGTTAGACATTTTCATATCATTTTTGGGGGCTGGTTTAAAGACTAGCTGCCCTTGCTGCCATAAAGCCCTCTGGTTTATCAGGAGTGGGGAACCAGCAGTGATACACATTGGCTCATGTGCACCAGTATCTGGGTTCTTCTGTAGCCAGCAAGTCCTGGAATACTAATACAGGTGTTAGGCTTGGAAGTTAGTGAACATTTTGGTGATAGTGACCACAATTCGGTTACGTTCACCTTAGTGATGGATAGGGATAGGCATGAAGCTGGGGGCAGTAGTTATAGCTGGGGAAGGGTAATTATGAGGCCATCAGGAGAGAATTAGGGTGCATAGATTGGACTAGGAAACTACAGGGACTGGGAACATCTGGAATGTGGAGCTTATTCAAGGAGCAGCTGCTGCGAGTCCTTGATAAGTATGTCCCTGTCAGGCAAGGAGGAAATGGTCGAGTAAGAGAACCTTGGTGTACGAAAAAAGTTGATTTGCTGGTTAAAAGGAAAAAGGAGGCTTATGTCAGGATGAGGCTTGAAGGCTCGGTTAGTGCAATGGATAGCTATAGATTAGCCAGGAGGGAGCTAAAGAGTGAATTGAGGAGAGCCAAGAGAGGACACGAGAAGACTTTGGCTGATAGGATTAAGGAGAATCCTAAAGCTTTCTTTAGATATGTTAAGAATAGAAGATTGGTTAGGGCAAGATTAGGGCCAGTCATAGACAGCAGTGGGAAGTTGTGCGTGGAGCCTGAAGAGATTGGAGAGATACTGAATAAATATTTCTCTTCGGTATTCACGCAGGGTGATGTAAATGTAGTTATGGAGAACACTGAGGTACAGGGTAGCAAACTGGAAAGTATCGAAGTAGATAGGGAGCATGTGCTAGATATTCTCGAGGTTTGAAGTTGGATAAGTCCCCTGGGCCGGACGGGATTTACCCTAGGATTCTCTGGGAGGCAAGAGAGGAGATTGCAGAGCCTCTGGCTCTGATCTTCAGGTCGTCGTTGGTTACGGGTGTGGTTCCGGAGGACTGGAGGATAGCGAATGTGGTCCCGTTGTTCAAGAAGGGGAAGAGAGACCTTCCAGGGAATTATAGGCCAGTGAGTCTTACTTCTGTTGTGGGCAAAGTATTGGAGAGAATTATTAGGGATAGGATTTATAGTTATTTAGAGAGAAATGAATTGATTGGGGATAGTCAGCATGGTTTTGTGAAGGGTAGGTCGTGCCTTACTAACCTCATTGAGTTTTTTGAAAAAGTGACTAAAGAGGTGGATGGGGGTAAGGCGGTTGATGTGGTATATATGGACTTTAGTAAGGCGTTTGATAAGGTGGCCCATGGAAGACTTCTGCAGAAAATGCAGATGTATGGGATAGAGGGTGATTTAGCTAATTGGGTTAGGAATTGGCTAGCAGATAGAAGACAGAGGGTGGTGGTTGATGGGAGATATTCATCGTGGAGTTCAGTGACAAGTGGTGTACCTCAGGGGTCTGTTTTGGGGCCCCTGCTGTTTGTAATTTTTATAAATGATCTGGATGAGGGTATTGAAGGATGGATTAGTAAATTTGCAGATGACACTAAAGTCGGTGGAGTGGTAGATAGTGAAGAGGGGTGTTATAGTTTGCAGAGGGACTTGGACAAGTTGCAGAGCTGGGCCGAGAGGTGGCAAATGGAGTTTAAATGTGGAAAAGTGTGAGGTAATGCACTATGGCAGAAATAATAAATGTGTAGAGTATAGGGCTAATGGTAGGATTCTTAGTAGTCTTGATGAACAGAGAGATCTTGGTGTGTATGTGCATAGATCCCTGAAAGTAGGCAGTCAAGTCGAGAAGGTTGTTAAGAAGGCATATGGAGTCTTAGCTTTTATTGGTAGGGGGATTGAATTTCGGAGCCGCAACGTCATGTTGCAACTGTACAAAACTCTAGTGCGGCCGCACTTGGAGTATTGTGTGCAGTTCTGGTCCCCACATTATAAGAAAGATGTGGAGGCATTGGAGAGGGTACAGAGGAGGTTTACCAGGATGTTGCCTGGTATGGAGGGCAGGTCTTATGAAGAGAGGCTGAAGGATTTGAGGTTGTTTTCGTTAGAAAGGAGGCGGCTAAGAGGGGACCTTATTGAAACATATAAGATGATTAGAGGTTTAGATAGGGTGGACAGTGATAGCCTTTTTCCTAGGATGGAGAAAGCTAGCACGAGGGGACACAGCTTTAAATTAAGGGGTGATAGTTATAGGACGGATATCAGAGGTAGGTTCTTTACCCAAAGGGTGGTTCGGGAGTGGAATGCCCTGCCTGCAGCAGTTGTAGATGCGCCAAGTTTGGTGGCGTTTAAGAGGTTAGTTGATAAGTATATGGAAGAGAAGGGAATGGTTTAGTTTGGAGGGGCATTGCTTTTTATATTGGTCGGCGCAACATCGAAGGCCGAAGGGCCTGTTCTGTGCTGTAATGTTCTATGTTCTATGTACATTCAAGGGTGAGACAGACAGGTCTCTCTTAGAGAATCAAAGCCGGAATTTTATGACTCCATCACAGTGCCATGAAATCATGAAACCAGTGCAAAATTCTGTCCAAGGGATCTGGGGAGCAGGCATGAAAAATGGTGTTGGTTTGTTTCATTCATCTACAGATTATGGGTCTTGGTGGCCAAGCCAGCGTTTATCACACATCCCTATTTGCCCTTGAAGCCCAAGATCAGCCCTGTGGGTGACAGAGTGGTTAGCACTGCTGCCTCACAGCGCCAGAGACCCGGGTTCAATTCCTGGCTTGGGTCACTGTCTGTGTAGGGTTTGCACGATCTCCCCGTATCTGTGTGGGTTTCCTCCCATAGCCTGAAAGACAAGCTGGTTAAGTGCATTGACCCTAACAGGCGACAGAGTGTGGTGACTAGGGGGAGTTCGCAGTAACTTCATTGCAAGGTTAATTTAAGCCTTACTTCTGATGAATAAATAAACTTTATTTTTACTTTATATTGAATAAAAGGTCATATGGTCGACTCTGCTCCTATTATGAAGGTGCTTTTACATGAGATTGATGGGGTCTTGTTAATTTATCAAGCAATATAGGGTGTACTTGACTAGATGGAGATAATATACAAATCAGCCATGATGTAAAAGTTAAATACTGTGAGTGCTGACAATTCAAAACTTAAAAACACACAATGCTGGAAATACTCAACATGTCAGGCAGCATCTGCAGAGAGAATCAGAGCTAACATATCTGACCCAATGACTGACAGAATTGATCTCATACACACTTATCCAATGGGTGGTCCTCTCAGCCCTTCAGAGCAGCCCCTGAAGACAGTATCACAAGTACTCGTCAAACAAGCAAGTCTAAATGGTCAAATCTGCATGAAATTGCTCCTCTGATGACGGCTAGTTTATTTTCATGTTTAAATTCATGAGAATTTAATATTCTTACCCATAAGCTCGTGGGTGAGAATATTAAATGTGAGACAAAAATCTGTGATTGGAGCAGCAGCAAACTCCAGCGACAGTGAGCTCAGTGCCAGGGTTCTGAGGTACTGAGGTGTCCAGGAAGATGGCAGTGTTGGCGGGGGGAGGGGGGGGGTGTGGTTGCTGAGGGCTGAGACGCCAGGGTGCTTGGATCCCAACATCCACAGTTACTTTCATGAATATCCATGAAGAGCATGAGGTAGCAGGATTGGGGCCCACTGACATCTGAGTGAGTGATGACTGGAGCTGTATGAGGGAGAGTGGCAGGGGAAAGAGTGTGACGGGGAAAGAGCGAATGTGAGGGGGAGGGGAGCATGAATGTGAGGGGGATAAGAGTGTAATGGGGAGAGAGGGAGAGAGTGTGTGCGAGGGAGAGAGAACGTGAGTGGAAGAGTGAGAGTGTGAAAGGAGTATAAGGAATAAGAGAGTGAGTGTGAAGGGAAGAAAGAATGAGAGTGAGGATGAGAGAGACAGAACGTGAGGGGGGGCGAGAGAGTGAAAGTGGGAGAGAGAGAGGGAGAGACAGTGATGTATGGAGGAGAGTGAATGAATGTGCGAGGGAAAGAGAGTGAGTGTGATAGAGAGGGGAGAGAGTATATGTGATGTGGAGAGAGGCAAGACAGTGAGTGTGAATGGGAGACAGAGTGAGTGTAAGAGGGAGTGTGAGTGGGAAGGGAGACAGAGTGAGTGTAAGAGTTGGACAGAGTGAGTGTAAGAGGGAGTGTGAGTGGGAAGGGAGACAGTGAGTGTAAGAGGGAGTGTGAGTAGGGGGGGCAGTGAGCAAGTGTGCAGGGGCAACAGAGAGCGAGTAACATGACAGAAAGTCAGGGTAATCTTACCCTCTTGCTGTGCCAGCTGATGGGTACGGCAAGCTGGTAAGATCATGAGAGAGCTGAGAAAATAGATTTGCACCTGATTTCCCACCTCTCACGATCTTACCAGCACCAGATATCTGGTGCTATCTCAATATTTAAATGCAGAGCGGCAGCAGTAAGAAGCATTTAGATAAGTGAGACAGGGGACTCATTTGCCTCTGAAGCCTCGCCGGTGAAGTTTCTCTCCAGTAAGAATCATTAACAGGGACCAATCATGATGGCCTCACCAATAAAACTGGAGGCCACTACGGGCTCCCCCCACCACCAGATGAATAGGGATAGAAAGGGTGCCCCATGAGCAGTGCCAGCCCAGCACCCTGGCACAACTCACTGGGCATCCTGGCACTGCCAGCTTGGCACACTGGGAATGCTCCCTGGGCACCGGGCAGTGCCAAGGGGGGGTACGGTCAGATTGGGGGCAGGCCATTCAGGAGAGGGTCTATTGCTGCTCTGAAACAGCAATGAGGGGGGGAACCGCTGTCGCTCTGCAACAACAATTCATGGTGGAGGGGCATGACGATTGGTCCGGGTGGAGGGCGATTGGCCATGGGAACCTGCTTTGGGGTTGGGTGAGAGTCAACCACATTGCTGTGGCTCTGGAGTCACATGTAGGTCAGAACAGTTAAGGACAGCAGATTTCTTTCCCTAAAGACCAGATGGTTTTTCCCAACAATCGACAATGCTTTCACGGTCATCAGCAGATTCTTAATTCCAGGTATTTTTGGCGGACTTTGAATTCCACCATCGGCCATGGTGGGATTTGAACCCGGGTGATTAGCTAAGTTTCTGGATTAATGATCTAGTGATAATACCCTTAGGCCATGCCCTCCCTGAAATGTAGCCCCTCTTCCAAGTGTTGCCTCTTCACTCAGAAGCTGCCTGAAGTTTTCAGTGCTCCTCCTTCACTTTGTTTATAAAAGGAATGACTGACTCTAGGAATAATTCATATCTTATTGTCAGCCATCCATCAAGTCCAACGGTTCTAAGCTGCAAAGGACTTTAGCAGATTTCTGTGGTCCTTGGAGTCATGATAACAAGAGGTAACAGTAAAAGGCCTCACAATACCAGATTAAAGTTCAACATATTTATTTGGTAGCACGAGCTTTTGGAGCATTACTCCTTCATCAGAGGCACTGCTCTTTCATCACCTGCTGAAGGGGCAGCACTCCATAAACTTGAGTTACCAAGTAAACCTGTTGGACTTTAACCTGGTGTTGTGAAACTTCTCACTGTGCTTGAGATGGTGCTGTTCCTCATGCTGAAAGCAATGTCAGGTTTGAGTTCCTGTTACAAGATATAATCGCATGTCACTATTCTACAGCATGAAGCAAAAGTGAAAAAGCAGCATTCTGTGAGTTACTTTTATTTCCCTAGTGAACTTGCTTTATATATCAGACCGAGTCCGCAATACTCTGCTTCACGGACATGGGTAAAGAACAATTGTTTAGAGTGAAGGAAGAGAAAGAGGAGGGAATCTGGTCTCCCCATTACACCTCCCACTGAACCATAGAACCCTACAGTGCAGAAAGGAGCTCTTTGAGTCTGCACTGACCATAATCCCACCCAGGCCCTACCCCCATATCCCTACATACTTGCCCACTAATCCTGCTAACTATGCATCCCAGGACACTAAAGGGCAATTTTCCTAACCTATTCCGCACATCTTTCGACTGTGGAAGGAAACTGGAGCACCCGGAGGAAACCCACACAGACACGAGGAGAATATGCAAACTCCACAGTGACC
Organism: Sphyrna mokarran; assembly: GCA_024679065.1. Lineage (NCBI taxonomy): Eukaryota > Metazoa > Chordata > Chondrichthyes > Carcharhiniformes > Carcharhinidae > Sphyrna > Sphyrna mokarran. Next base: position 102,221,460 of record JAGIQG010000009.1, read on the forward strand.
CAAGCCAGGAATCGAACCCAGGTTCCTGGAGCTGTAAAGCAGCAATGCTTTACATGGTTTACAATGCTTTACAAGCAGCATGGTGCTACCGTGCCACCCAGGTGAGGTAAGAGTTCCTCCTCCTCCAGATGGAAGGCTGCCATTCACAGGGTAAGCTCTGCCCAGGTGCAGTGAATCAGTACACCTACTTCAGAACACATTTGCCTAACTCAATATTTAACGAGTTTAGCTCACTTTAACAGTTTATTTTAGTTTCACTTCTGTTAAACTGCTAGAGCACAATTAACCAGCTGTACTGGAGTTCCCACATCTGCTGTTCTCTGTTCTCAAAGTTCCTATAAAAATATCATTATCATTGCAATGTCATTCAAAAGCCTAGGCTCAGAAAAGGAACAATTTAAACTGTTCAGCCTCACTCCTGAATTTAATAAATAATTCTTAGTGATTTTCTTAAAGTTATTTTTTTTTCCTATTTTCCTAATCCATTTTATTCCTCTGTTTTTCTCTCAAGGTGTCAGGTTTGAATCCAATTCATCCTCTATCATTCCCCTGTTCCTCAATCTTTAAATCTCTTTTTTGTGTAGACACACAGTTCATTCAATAAGGTCCCTGTGAGCCTCACCGCCCTGTTATCAGCTTACACTTCCACCAACTCTGGGCGCGAATCTCTGATCTCACCCATACCCAACCCTCTGCCAGGGGGGAAAATAGAATTTTACACTTGATCAAAAACTCCATTCACTGCAGAGGCATCAGAGAGTAGCAGCCGCAGGTGAGGATGATGGTTTTCAGCATATATTCAAGCTGAAAAATGCAGTGAGAACATCTAACTAAAATCACACACGGCAACATTCATCCCTCCAGTCAGCTTTGGAATGATATATAACTCACTTGATTTTATTAACCAGGGGCAGCATGGTGACACAATGGTTAGCACTGCTGCCTCACAGCGCCAGGAACCTCGGTTCGATTTCCAACTTAGGTCACTATCTGTGTGGAGTTTGCACGTTCTCCCTTTGTCTGAGTGGGTTTCCTCCAGGTGTTCCGGTTTTCTCCCACACTCCAAAGACATGTGGAATTGGTTGATTGGCTATGCTAAATTGCCCCGTAGTGTCAGGGTGACTAGCAGGGTAAGGAATAGGGCATGGGTGGGATTGGTGGATGGAGTAGACTTGGAGGACTGAATGGCCTCCTTTTACACTGTAGGGATTCTATGATTCAATCTTACATAGTCACCTAGTCTTCAAACTAACGTGATGTAAAAGACATATGGTAAGAGCTCATAAATCCACAGTTAAAGGAAAAAAGATTCATATGTTTTGATCTTACAATAGTTCTTACTTAAAGACATGCAGATGTATAAATATATCCTTGAATAGGCCACCCGTTGTCTGACTTGGTTCCTGCTTTCATTGGGATTGATTGAGACCAGCTTCCAAAAAGAGGAAAAGGCAGTGTGCTAATTCACAATATTACCCATTTCCCAGTCTATTAGCAACGGCCAGAATTATCTAACCTCATCTGCTGCTCGGGTTTTCCAGGCCTGCTGCTGGGAATGGAAATTTGGCTGAATGCCAAATCCTCCGTCTCAGTGGTCGTGAGCTATGTGAGATTGGAAAACTTCAGCCACTCTTTCACGCAGCAAATCATGCTGAAAAAGGCTATTTACTTGAGCCTGCACTGAAAGAGTTAACAAATGCTTACCCTCCTTCATAAGCTTACTGACTTCTCCATGTATCAAGACTTCAGGCTAGTTGGCTTTCCTGTGGAAATAAAAAGTTAATTAAAACTTCACCTCCACTTCTGTTTTTCTTTCATTCCTTTTACTACTTTCAGTCTGATTTATGAAGTTCATTGCTCTCCCTGTTTCCCATGAGTTACATATAATAAAAGACAGAAAATAAGACTTTCATTTCTACAGCACCTTACACCACCTCAAGACATCCAGTCACTTTACAGCCAACACCGAGTCTGAAATGTTAGGAATGCTGCAGCCAATTAACACAAAGCAAAGTCCCACCAACAGCAGTTAAGTGATTAATGTTTTCTGGAGCACAACAGGGAATTCTTTTCAGCATTTTTTTCAAAATAACATCTCACAGGTGGCACAATGGCACAGTTGTTGGTACTACTGCCTGCAGCGCCAGGGACCCGACTTCAATTCTGGCCTCGGGTGACTGTGTGGAGTTTGTGTGCTCTCCCCGTGTCTGCCTGGGTTTCCTCTGGGAGATCTGGTTTCTTCCCACACTCTAAAGATGTGCAGATTAGGTGGATTGCTAAATTGCCCCTAATGCCAGGAGGATTAGCAGGGTAAATTTGGGGATAGGGCTTGATTGGAATTGTGGTCAGTGCTGATTTGATAGGCCAAATGGCCTCCTTCTGCACTGTATAGATTCCATGATTTAATGACCAAAAGTCAAATGGCTGGGCAGATGGAAATGTGGGCGCATTTTACACGGGATATGGCAGGAGCTGATCTTCACCATTCCCAAGTTTGTCAGTCAGCACTGTGCCAACCAGAAATCCAGCACCATGGGGGTGCTGTTACTACCGAGAGTGGGGCTTCCTGCCCTCTTGGATAGGAAGTCACCATCTCGGGAGCTGCCACCATTCCATTGTGGCCAATGCTGCAACTTCAAGGAGTCTTGAAAACATGGAACACGTCACACAGACTTCTGGGAATTTAGGTCATGCAGGGATTAAAGCTTCCAGAGAAGGAGGAGAGTGCTGTGGATGGGAGATGGGGTTTAGAGATAAGGAGTAAGGAAAAAAGGGGAGTACTGAAGGGGGAGGGGTTTAGGTACAAGGAAAAGTGGGGAGGATGATCCTGATGGGCATGGCACCCTCAATGCCCATCTTTAGCCCATGAAGTAAAAGGCAGCAGGCTGGTCAACTTCATTCCACCTTGATCAGTCTCAAGCATTATAGAGGCAGAGGTAGAACAAGATCCTTAACTGGCCATTAACTGGGACTTAAGTGCGGCAATATGCCAAAGGGCTGACATGCTGCCTGACGCCTTCCTTACAATATGGGGAACAGATTGGACAGTGGAGGAAAGCAAAGGTCTGATCACCCGCTTTATTTTATCCATATTTTCACCACCCCTCCCCTTCTCCCAACACATCATCAAATATAGTTGCAGGGGCTGTACTTGAATATGGAAATGATGGAATATTTGTCAAGTATTCACATACGAAAGGATGGAATACCATTGGAAAATAACAACTTGACACACAGGAACTAGATACTTACTTATTAGGCGAATATCATCAGCAGATTGTAAGTGATTGCCTAGTAACCCCAGTTTTTAGCCCATATCTGTGACAGGGTAGCTGTCCCTCAGTATTCAGCTGAGTGTCAATCTAGAACATGTTCATAAAGGTACCTTCACAATGTCCCAAAGCCAAAGTCATTGCATGCTTGTGTTTCACAGATAATCTGAATGAGGCCTGATGCAATTCCCGAGGAGACAACATTGGCAGTCCCAGATCCCAGAGGATAAAGACATGTTTGACAACATTGAATTGGTTAGAAGACAGAAACTGGATAAAGAGGCAGGTGTAGGTATAAGGTTCTTATTTATTCTTTTAATCTCACTTCACAGAAAGTCACATCACACGAATAACAATTATTATTTGTATTTAAGGAGCATTTTTAGCATAGAAAAAGTTGCCAGAGCACTTTAATGAATCATCCCAAAGCATGATGGGAATTGGCCTCAGGATTTGGCAGTTCTGAATAAGTCTGGAAATTCTCAGAAGGTAAAGTCGGCCACACATGGAATAGAATCTGATGAGGATTGTGGTATGATCTCTGCTGATGCTTTGTGATGTTGTTGAATTCCTGTCCCCAGCTCATGTTGCTATTTGCCTCAATCACCATTTAGCATTTTCCACTTGTCATGATTTACGTCGAGGGTTTTCATGTCTCTTTTGACATAATCCTTAAAACGGGAGTTTTGGGCACCCAGTTAGTCTCTTGGCACAGGTTACCTCCCTTTGTAGCATGACACTGGCGATGTGTCTATCTTCCATCCTCTGCCCATCTTCCATTCTTTGCCCAAGCCCACAAAGCCTCCTTGTTAGATTGGCACTACACCTCAGCTCCTTTGTTGGGATTTGAACCTACATCCCTAGTGCACGAGTCTCTATCGTGGGCTTACCAGTCCAGTGACATTACCAGGCAGTCACTGACAATCTGCTGATGATACTCACTCTAATAAGTAAATATCTAGTTCCTGTGTGTCAAGTTGTTATTTTCCAATGGTATTCCATCCTTTCGTATGTGAATACTCAACGATTATTCCATCATTCCCATATCCAAGTACTCTCAGATCGCAGAATCATAAAATCCCTATTCTATTTTAGGTTATGCAGTCCATGACGTTGCATTGACCACAATCCCCACTTCTGCAAGCCCACATATTTACCCTGCTAATCCCCTGGCATTGGATTCAGTTTATTATGGCCAATCACTTAACTAGCACATCTTTGGAAAGTGGGAGGAAACCGGAGCACCAGGAGGAAACTGACGGAGATATGGGGAGAACGTACAAATTCCATACAATCATCCTGTGTAAACTTGTATAAGCTTGTATATCATGTATAAGTTTGATTCAGAACTCTCATTATCTGAGCTACAATAAGGATATTAACTCCCTAGCAGCAAGCAAAGCAACTGGAAAGAACAGAATTTTAGTGTATGGAAAGGATGGAATGCTAGCCAAGTCTTGAGCTGGCACAGTGACACAATTGTTGGCACTGCTGTCTCACAGCTTCAGAGACCCAGGTTTAATTCTGATCTCGGGTGACTGTGTGGAGTTTGCACATTCGCTCCATGTCTGCATGGGTTTTCTCCAGCTACTTTGGTTTCTTCCTATAACCCAAAGATGTGCGGGTTAGGTTGAGTGGCTATGTTAAATTGACATTCATGTCAGGGATATTAGCAGGGTAAGTGCGTGGGGTTACAGGGATAGAGTCTGGATGGGATTGTGTTTGGTGCAGGCTTGATGGGCCAAATGGCCTCCTTCTGCAAGTAGGGATTCTATGATACGTAGCTACAGAAGACCAAAAAACACAGGCAGAGGGATATTTGCCTCACGTGAGCACAGCTCAGAGTAATGCTTAACTACATTTATCTTGTTCATGCTATAACAGGCACATTTACTGTGATGCTCTGTCTAGTCCACCTTTTACATTAAATACTCCAGGAGAAATCATTTTTCTCTATACGGCAGGTGTTCCAGAATGTTGTAGAAATGATTCTTTGTCCTCAGTATTGACATGTGAAGTTAGTGCACAAATGCAGATAATGGTGACAAAGCCTTTATCAGATGGCAGAGAGCAAGACGAAGCAATCTGATTTCACAACAACATCCCAATGATCTGTTTATCTGACAGCTTGAGTTACAGTGGCTACTTGCCCTTTTGCCATGTCAATAGATACAGTTGACCTCAGTGTCACCCAATCTAGTCTCTCAGACAGCAGAAATGTGAATGCTGAATTTGTGTAGCAAATGGCCAGCAGATCAATGTAATCTGATTTACGTTACGACTTAAGAATCCTCATGCAGTGCAAGACCACAGACAATCCTGTTTCAGCTTCCAAACCCGAGAATCTTCCCCTTTTATTTCAGAGGTTCCCATTTCCCATCTGCTTTGTCTCGATAGAATCCCTAGTCATCACACATCCATTGAGGATGTTAAACGTTGGGCAATCTAACCTTGTTGACTGGGGACCATGCATTGAGCAGGTGGTGACTAAAAGATTGCAATGATCCTTCCCACTATTTGAAGAGATAAATGATGCCTGCTGTTATGCTACTAATGTGTTTTTAAACTGTCGGTGTCCTTGCTGGTAAGAGTAAGGATGAAATATCCTCACTATCTCTAAGATTGTTTGTTCAGTTTATTTATTTTGGCTGCATCAGCTGGGCAGGATTTGGAGAGTCAGACTTGCCCTCCTGATCTTGTAATCTGAATCCAGGCGATGGTTGGGAGTCCTAGCTCTGAGACCCACTTAGTTTCAGGAGCTTAAAAATGACCAATCACCCATAGGATTTCACTCTGGTGCCTGTGGCCTTCCAGAACTAGACCCACAAGACATTGAGTGCAAATTGACCCGTTGTTGACACCAGTACATGTCCACATGGCCATCAGCCCACATCCCAGGCCCAGTCCAAAAATGTGTGGGTTAGGTGAATTGGCCATGTAAAATTGATCCTTCATGTCAGGGGGCATTAGCAGCATAACTACATGGGATCACAGGACAGGGCCTGGAGCTGGATTGTCGTCAGTGCAGGCTTAATGGCCTCCTTCTAACTGTAGGAATTCTATGATTCTAAGAGCCCATGTGGTTCTGAGATTACTTGCAGTTGTGTATAATCTCAAGAAGGCACTAAAGCCTTTTATGGAGGCGGTATATGGGTGAAGAGACTTACACGCGGCTCCATTTCACAGTAAGCTAACCTGTGGGGGAACAGTACTTGATGCATAATGGCAGCCTGTGACAAATCATTAATCTAATTTTTAAACTGTAATGTAAAGGAGCAAGACAAAGTTTGAAAGGAGAGGGTGTCTAAGGTGCATCATTCTCAACCTTACAGGCCCAGCTATCTGAAGGCAAGGCTACTAGCTGGTCTAACCTGTTCTGTTGTTGCAATCTTCACATGACTGAACAGTTGTTTGTTGTAAAAATGCCGCGGTGTATATTTGTTTGCATCATAAACATGAATGATGTTTGGAGCAGCAGAGTTTCAGGACAGATTTAAAGGAACTTGGTTCAAACATTAGACTTAGGTGATAGTATTGTAATTAAACACACAATCCTCAATACAATGTGTGAAGAGAGTCTCCATCCTTCTTAAAAGAAACCAAGAATAGTAATAATTGTGACAGATAAAGAAAAGCTGAAGTAATATTCCGTTGATTGAAGGCACTAAAGGATTGCCATAATGAAAATTCCACTGATAATTGTTACTTGTAACTAACTGCTAATTTATCGCCCATTAGTTTGGTTTAATTTGTTATTGTCATACGTATTAGTATACAGTGAAAAGTACTGTTTGTTGTGACCTATACAGACAAAGCATCCCGTTAGTAGAGAAGGAAATGAGAGTGTACAGAATGTAATGTAACAGTCATAGCTAAATTGTAGAGAAAGATCAACTTAGTGCTAGGTAGGTCCATTCAAAAGTCTGACAGCAGCACGGAAGAAGTTATTCTCAAATCCATTAGTACGTGACCTCAGACTTTTCTTTTTCCTATGGAATAAGATAGTGAATCTTTAGATTTGAACTGGTGCTAGACTACCTTTCAGATAGTATTTATAGCTCCTCTTTTCTGCTTTTTAATCCAGTCAGCTCAAAGTACCTACAGTGTGTGTGTCCATTCAATATCATCTGCAGTAGTAAAGCATCGAGACTTTTCAATGAGTTCAGTTCTATCAGCGTGCAATTGCCCAACTTTGAAGGTTAAGGCTTCAATCCCATTCCAGAGGTCTGAGCACGCAATAAAGGCTGACACTCCGCAGGCAGTTGGGAGAAAGTGCTACTGTGTCAGATTTACCATCCAACTCTGAGGTTATAGCTAATGAATAAAAACGTTGGATTAATCCTCATTTGAAGGAAACACATTATCATTATTATAAATTCAAATTAATATTGGTTGCACATTTGATCAACGAGCAGAGATGATCCTACATGGTATTTTGAGCAAGACTGAGGAAATGCTCCAGTATCTGACTCCAGCTCTCTTTTCACATTGGTATATTCTGTGACACTACTGTGTCTTTAAGACATGTATTTTTTAAATCATGTTCTCTACAGTTTGTAAGCAAGTCTTCTGCTTTTGTTATTGGCACCAAGCTGCTTGATTACAGATCCTTTTATTGCTACTTAAATGGTTTTAATGGATTGTGTTTATTTTTAAATCTGGGCCAAATACAATGTCATAGAATCACACAACACAGAAGAACCCTTCAGCCCATCAAGTTTGCACCAGCACATTAGAAACAGCTGAACACCCACCTAATCCCATCTGCCAGCACTTGGCCCATAGCCCTGAATGTTTGGATGTCCCAAGTGGTGAAGATCACAGCTTTGTCAAGAAGATGGCATGGTGGTACAGTGGTTAGCACTGCTACCTCACAGTGCCAGGGACCCAAGTTTGATTCTAGCCTTGGGTCACTATCCACGTGGAGTCTGCATGTTCTCCTTGGGTCTTTGTAGGTTTCCTTTGGGTGCTCTAGCTTCCGCCCATAGTCCAAAGATGTGCAGGGTACATGAATTGGCCACGCTAGATTCTCCCTCAATGTAGCCAAGCAGGGGCAGGATTGTGGTGACGGGCTTGAGAAATGATTATTTTATTTTTCCCCTGAGGCTACTCTAATGCACATATAACCAGCCAATTAATTATGTATAACACTGTGCATGGTAAGTTACGTAGGCTGCTGTCATTTGGAAGCTTAGATTACTTGTCATTAATAAATAAATTTTAACTTTAAGACACAGCAGGTATCTGCAGTGCATCTTGTGAATGTGGAAATATTTCCAGCTGTTGGAAAGATAGGTAAGCATGGAGCAAGCAGAGTTGGGGAGAGATGCCCTTAATCTGTAGTTAAGGCTATAGGTCTGAGTCACAATATGCCCAATACTAGGAATAGATGGTCTTAAGCTGAGGAGATGAGCAAATTGGGGCAGGGAGGAAGGCAAAGAGTGAGTCAGACTGGTGATGCCAAATCTCTCCTACAGAACTGCTCTTTTGAGTGAGGTATTAAACCCAGGCCCTATCTGCCCTCCTTGGTGGATGTTAAATATATCTAGTATCATTTTTTTGAAGAAGATCTGGGACATTCTTTGCCAACATCCTGGTCAATATTTAATCCCAAACACCAACCAAGCCAGGTCAATTCATCATTATTACAGTCTGATTGTGAGATCTTATTGTGCACAATTTCATCAAAGTAACAAATAACTTGTCATGTATAGTTAAGAAGCTTAACTGAATCACTAACTCTAAGGAACGAGTTTAACCAGAGCACCAAATAGCCAGCAATAGGACTGTTTAACTGGATCACCAAGCAGTCACCAGACACAAGGACAGATTTAACTTACAGATATGACAAATCTTCAAAGGATGTGATTTCTGGATGAAACTAAATTTCAGGCATGTCCTAGCCTTTTGATGACTGCAGAACCTTGTTCCTTCCCAGATAGATCATGGTAAAGATTCAGCCACATTAATTCATTATAATTGAGTGTACACTGCTTTAACTCCATATGTAAGGGGGTTTTGCTTTTGAAATGGAAACAAAATCTGAAATTTAAGAATAAAGTTGTCTGAATATTGCATAAACCTCATTGTCTGAGAGACAATACATTGAAGAGAAACCAGGAATCATTTAGCTAAGATGCATTTCAGTTTTGTTTCAAACACAAGCTGTAGCAAATCCAAGCAAGTTTATTTTGCAGCTGTAGATATGCTGCAGAATGGGCTGGGTGCACTGAACTAAATCTCTGGAATACACAGGGGCCTGGGTTTTTCTGCCTCCCACCATGTCAGAATGGAGGTGGAAAGATTTGAAAACTGGATGGCCCAAAATCCTTCAACTTTCTTCGCATTACCAGTGCTGATTGTTTTCAGGAGTGCAGGTGAAGCTTGTGAAAATTATCAGCTCCATTATGGGGGGCAGGCATCTCAGTATCCTACAATGTACATGGAGACAGCAGGAAATTGAGGAGCAAATATGTAAGGAGATTACAGATAGCTGTAAGAAAAATAGACTGGGGGAATTTTAACTTACCCAACATTAACTGGAACAGCCAAGTATTACAGACTTGGATAAAGAGAAATTTATTGAGTGTATTCAGGAGAATTTTTTCATTTATATCTCGGGAAATAAGGAAGGGGCAGGTGGCAAAAATGTTAGTGACACTCACTTTGGAACCAGTGACCATATTTCTATTAGTTTTAAGATAACTATGGAGAATGATAGGTCTGGCCCAAAAGTTAAAATTCTAAACTGGGGCAAAGCCAAATTTGATGCTATTCATAGAATTATAGAAACGTACAATGCAGAAAGGTAAGAGATTTTAATTAGTAATGGTTTGAAGGGCAGGAGAGTTGAGGCCAAAATGAGATCAGCCATAATCACACAAAATGGCGGAACAGGTTTGAAGGGCCAAATTGCCTCCTTCTACTCCAAGTTCTTATAACTCCTATCATTGTGAAAATCTTGCTAAGGTATTTAATGATGTGGAGATGCCAGCATTGGACTGGGGTAAACACAGTAAGGAATCTCATAACACTAGGTTAAAGTGCATCTTTGTAAAAACTTGATGTCTGTGTCAATATGCACAATCTTCTTAGAGCTCCTCTCCACTTGGAGCCAGCAGTTTGCAGTATCGATAGTAATCATGATGTGGAGATGCCAGCATTGGACCAGGGTAAACTCAACGAGAAGTCTCACAACAAAAACAAATCCTACAACACTAGTTTAAAGTCCAAACAGGTTTATTTATAGCAAAAGCCTCAAGCTTTCAGGACAGACTGTCCTTTGGTCAGGTGGCTGGGAGTTCTGATTGTAAGAATGACACAAACTCAATTGACATGCATATGTGAGTCTTTAAGCTAATCAATTCTTAAAAAGGTACAGACAATGTGAGTGGAAAGAGCTTTAAGCACAGGTTAAAGGGACGTGTATTGTTTCCAGACAGGAAAGTTAGTGAGATTTTGCAAGTGCAAGCAAGTTGTGGGGGTTACAGATAGTGTGACATGAACCCAAGATCTCAGTTGAGGCTGTCCTCACGTGTGCCGAACCTGGCTATCAGCGTCTATGTAGAGATGCCAGCGTTGGACTGGGGTAAACACAGTAAGAAGTCTGACAACACCAGATTTAAATCCAATTAATTTATTTGATAGTAAACTCACAAGCTTTCAACCCTCTAGCCTTCGGCAGGTGAATGAGGTGTTCTGGTCTCAAACAGCACATAAAAACAGCACAGACTGTTTGCAGATTACTGATTAGAATGCGAATCTTTACACCTAACCTGCTATTCAAGTCTTAAAGTGGCCAACAATGTGAGTGAAAGGAGCACTGAGCACAGGTTAGAGAGATGTGTATTGTCTCCAGACGGCACAGTAAGTGAGGTTTTTTTGCTAACCCAGACAAGTCATGGGGGTTACAGATAGTGTGACATGAAGCCAAGATCCTTGTTAAGACCGTCCTCATGTGTGCGGAATTTGGGTATCAGTCTCTGCTCAGCGGCTCTGCGCTGTCGTGTAGACCCCCTTGAAGATAGTTTACCCGAAGGCCGGAGACCAAATGCCCATTACCGCTGAAGTGTTCGCCAACAGGAAGGGAACAGTTTTGCCTGGTGATTGTTGAGCAATGTTCATTCATCCACTGTCATAGTGTCTGCATGGTCTCCACAATGTACCATGCTTCCTGACATCCTTTCTTGCAAAGTATTAGGTAGACGACATTGGCCAAGCTACAAGAGTATGTACCGTGCACCTGGTGAAGTTTACTATCAAATAAATTGGTTGGATTTAAACCTGGTGTTGTCAGGCTTCTTACTGTATCAGTCTCTACTCAGTGACTCTGCGCTGTCGTGTGTCCTGAAGGCTGCCTTGGAGAACGCTTACCCGAAGATCTAAGGCCGAATGCAAATTGAATTTGTGTCTGTGTCATTTTTACAATCAGGAAGCTCACCCACCTGACAAAGAGACAGACTGTCCCGAAAGCTCGCAGCTTTTGCTACAAATAAACTTGTTTGGACTTTAAACTGGTGTTGTGAGGTTTCTTTCTGTTTTACCCGAGTCCAACGCCGGCATCTCCACATCAGTGTCACAACACCATATTAAAGACCAGGTTTAACCTGCTTCAAGAAGATTGTGCATATTGATATGCACATCAAGTTTTTATAAAGATGCAGTTTAAACTGGTGTTGTGAGACTTCTTACTAAGATATTTAGTACCATCTCCCATGGTTACTGAGAGCTAGTGCTTTAAAGGTGAGCAGCAACAGCATGGATATTCAGCTGCAGTCAAAGAGACATCTGGAAGCAATCACTCTCAGCAATTACCGAGTAAGATATAAGTGGCCTATGAAACATAATTAATCTGGAGTTATTCATTAACAAGATGCAAATATGAATGTTACTAAAACAGTTAATGAGCATTTAAAGATACTGGGACAATTCAATGGTTAATACTGCTGCCTCTCAGCATCAGGGACCCAGGTTCAATTTATCTCTGCGATGTTTGCACATCTGGAAATGTAATGAACTAGAAAAACTCCTTGCTGAATCAAATGGGTCAAGTTTTACATAGAACACAACAGTGCAGAACAGGCCCTTCGGCCTTCGATGTTGCGCCGACCAATTAAGAAAAAGCAATGACCCTCTAACCTAAACCATTCCCTTTTCATCCATAAACTTATCTACTAACCTCTTAAACGCCACCAAACTTGGCGCATCTACAACTTCAGCAGGCAGGGCATTCCATACCCTAACCACCCTCTGGGTAAAGAACCTACCTCTGACAACCGTCCTATAACTACCACCCCTTAATTTAAAGCTATGTCCCCTCGTGCTAGCTTTCTCCATCCGAGGAAAAAGGCTATCACTGTCCACCCTATCTAAACCTCTAATCATCTTATATGTTTCAATAAGGTCCCCTCTTAGCCGCCTCCTTTCTAACAAAAACAACCTCAAATCCCTCAGCCTCTCTTCATAAGACCTGCCCTCCATACCAGGCAACATCCTGGTAAACCTCCTCTGCACCCTCTCCAATGCCTAATTCCATAAATTTTAGTCTTTGAGATATTTTACTATAAATTTCTTGAATCTGTGTGACTATAACCTGAAGAGAATAACTGGGAGCAGAAAGGTGTTTGTAATTTCCAGAGATTAATTTGCAGAAACAGAATATTATGGTACAGAAACATGTAATTAGGTTGGAATATGTTATAGATGCTTTGAAGCTGGTATCTTATGTACTGTTCAAAAGATTAGTTCAAAAGGAAAATAAATCCTCTATTGACCTTCAGAAGCTATAATAAGAAGCACTTGGGGATTCACTGTCTAGAATTGTAATTTTTGATATCATGAACTTCATCCCACCCACTTCATCTAACCATACTGGCAGAATTTAGTTTCTCTATCATAAATTTTGACTGATTGGGAATGCACTTTATGAACAGGGTGGTGAGAAAAGATGCCTGTGAGCCTCACATATATGATGGGTAAATTGTTAAAAGGTATTTTGAGAGACAGGATCCACAGGCATTTAGAAATGCAAGAACTGATTGTCCCTAATCAGCATGGCTTTGTGAGTGGAAAATCATGTCTCAAATTTAATTGAGATTTTTGAAGGGATAATCAAGAAGGTAGATGAGGGCAGTGTAGTTGATGGTGTCTACATGGACTGTAGCAAGACCTTTGACAAGGTACCACGTGGTAGGTTGTTGCACAAGGTTAAATCTCACGGATCTAAGGTGAGATATCTAAATAGACACAAAATTGGCTTGTGTGGTTGTAGAGAGTTGTTTTTCAAACTGGAGGCCTGTGACCAGCAGTGTGCCTCAGTGATCAGTGCTGGGCCCACTGTTATGCCATTTAATGATTTGGATAAGAATATAGGGGGCACAATTAGTAAGTTTGTAGATGGTACCAAGATCGGTGGCATAGTGAAGAAAGTTATCTCCAATTGATCTTGATCAATTGGGCCAGTGGCTGATGAATGGCGATGATGTTTAATTTAGACAAATGTAAGGTGATAAATTTTGGTAATCGAGCAAAGGCGGGACTTTATGCAGTTAATGGTAGGGAGTAGGAGAGAGTTACAGAAAAAAAAAGAGATCTAGAGGTACATATTCATAACTCCTTAAAACTGGAGTCACAGTGGACAGAGTGGGGAAGACATTTGGCATACTTAGTTTCATCAGCTTTGTTGAAGTTGTACAAGACATTGGTATGGCCACACTTGGAATACTGTGTGAAATTCTGGCTCCCCAACTATAGAAAGAAATGTTATTAAACTAGAAAGAGTGCAGAAAAGGATGGGACTGGGACTTGATAAATTGAACTATAAGGAGAGGGTGAATAGACTGGGATATTTTTCTCTGGAGCATAGGAAGCAGAGCTATGACCTTATAGAGGTCTATAAAATAATGAAGGGCATAGTCAATATCTTTTCCCAAAGATAAGGGAGTCTAAAACTAGAAGGTATAGGTTTAAGGTGAGAGGGGAAAGATACAAATGTGTCCAGAGGGGCAATTTTTTCAGAATGTGATGAGCGTTTGGAACAAGCTGCCAGAGATAGTAGTAGAAATGGGTATAATTTTATCTTTTAAAAAACATTTAGATAGTTATATGGGTACAATGGGTATAGAGGGATATTGGCCAAATGTGGGCAGTTGGGATTAGTTTAGGGGTTTAAAAACATGGCAGCATGAACAAGCTGGGCCAAATAGCCTGTTTCCATGCTATATTCTGTGCAATAGTAACAATCAAAAGAGGTTTCGTTAAATACTTGAAGTGGGAAAATAAATTACAGGGCTACATGAAAAGAGCAGGTGTGGTGAGAGAATAATTGAATAGTTTTATTAAATACCAGGTGTACTTATGGAGCACTGGGTATTATCGCTCCTGCATCTGGGTTTTAGTGAGTCCCACCTCAGGACTTGATGGCCAAGGAAGGTGCATTTATAACAGTCAAACAGGTTGAGTTGTAACCTGCAGATCTCTGCAATATATTCCCAGTTAGCAAGAAAGGGAGAGATTCCTGGTCAGGTCAGATGGAAAGAACATAGAACATAGAACAATACAGCACAAACAGGCCCTTCGGCCCACGAGTTGCGCCAATCACATCTACCAATCCACAGACCTATCTATAACCCCCTATCCTATTCTTTTCCATATACTCATCCAGAAGTCTTTTGAAAGACCCCAGTGAGTTTGCCTCAACAACCTCCGACGGCAGTCGGTTCCATTCACTCACCACCCTCTGAGTGAAAAACCTACCCCTGACATCTCCTTTGTATTTGCTTCCCTGCACCTTAAATCTGTGTCCTCTCGTAGTGACCATTTCAGCTCGGGGAAATAGTCTCTGAGAGTCCACCCTATCTATTCCTCTCAATGTTTTATAAACCTCTATCAGGTCGCCTCTCAACCTACGTCTCTCCAGTGAGAAGAGTCCCAGCTCCCTCAACCTATCTTCATAAGGCCTGCCTCCTAATCCAGGCAGCATCCTTGTAAATCTCCTCTGAACTCTCTCAATAGCTTCTACATCCTTCCTACAATGAGGCGACCAGAACTGCGCACAATACTCCAACTGGGGTCTGACAAGAATCTTATAGAGCTGCATCATTACCTCCTGACTCCTAAACTCTATTCCTCGATTAATGAAGGCCAGTACACCGTACGCCTTCTTGACCACTTCCTCCATCTGCGAGGCTGATTTAAGAGTCCTATGGACCCGGACCCCGAGATCCTTCTGCTCTACAACACAGCTAAGACTCCTACCCCTTATATTGTACTCCTTCATCCCATTATTCCTGCCAAAATGGACCACTACACATTTATCCGCGTTAAAGTTGGAATCCTGGTTGGATTGAAAGTTGGAATCTTTTCCATCACTATCCAAAGCCTCAGACTAATGCATACATGTTGCCATAGCTTCACTAAACTCGAATACATCACCTCATCAAAGAATCAGAAGACACAACGGACTAAGTGGTCTCCTTCTGCTCCATATCACTCCGTTATGTGGAAGAGTGGTTCCTTCACACAGACTGAGATAAGAGGTAGTATACTGAATGATTGGTTGGCATCCCTCCTAACTCTCATAGCCAGCCTTTCAATCCCGACCCCTCCCTGGATATCATCAGCACTGGCTATCCTCCAACCCCAATGAAAGCCGCCACAGGCCAGCACTCTCCCTGATCACTGACCCCTGTAATTACCCCACCAAAACACTTTCCGATAGCTGGCTCTGACCCCTGATGGCTGGGCCTGATCATTAGCTCCACCACTAATCCCCAACCTGGAGACAGAGTTTCCCTTTCCTTCTCTTCTTTCCATCCCCACCCCCATCTGACCATATGATGGTCCACACCCTCAGGCCCCACCCTGAGAGGACCCACTTTGTCAGACCCTGTCCCCTTGGCACTTGGGCACTGCCAATCTGGGAGTTCTAAGATATCTCTGTCACTAAAGAGTGTGTGTGTGTGGCCTCAATTACCAACAATGCCATCATCGCCATTGCCGGGGACCATCTGTGATCCTTCACTGGCGGAGGTCAGGGAAGTAAGCATGCCCAGACAATACCGCCCAGAGCTCAGTAAAAGGATTCAAATGATGTAGGAATATTTAAATTAGCCTTGTGCCATTCCCCAACACGAGGCTGATTATGCAAAACAAATGGTTGGGGAGATTTGGGACCTGTCAGCTACTGGACGGGAATTAGATTTTTTGACTACCACTTACATTTCCTGCCCCGCTATACAACTTGACCAGCCTAGTGGGGTGGGAAAAATTGTGCCCATCACGTGACCTGACCTGTCAGGATTAAATCAGTCAACAAAGTTTACAAACTGCCGACAATCTTTATTGGTTTCCATTAGAAATAGAATAATTGTGCTATCAAAACACTTGGTTTTCAAGTCACATGAATACTCACCAAATACGAGAACAAATAGGAATATTGACACGCACAGAGCAACAGCTAGAATCATCCCAAGGTACGTTCTGGATGCAAGACCTAAAATAGAAATGTAATGATTTGTCTTCAACTCCTGTTAAAGGAAAGCAAATGTTTAAACCACTGGAATTGCTGGATTAAAGCAACCAATGGCACAGGTCTGAAGAACAACATGGGAGTTCCTCTGCATCAGAGAAGCTCTAACTACATTTTAGATGTCAGCTGTGGCTCAATGTGTAATTCTTTCACCTCAGAGGCAAAATGTTATGGGTTATATCTCATTCTAAGAGTTGCAAACAAAAATTCCAGGTCAACTCATGCATTCAGTAGAAGGGAATGTGCTACATCATTGGAGATGCTGCTGGAATTCCCCAACCTAACCCACAACTGGGATTCACCAATCTCACAGCTTAAATGAAGATTTTACTGAGTGTCAAATTTTCCATTCTCACGAAGAGCAGTGGCAAGGCACACAAAACTGGACAATTCCAGCCACTATCTTTCTGATAAAGGGTGGGTTTTATGGTTGCACTTGTCCTGAAAATGTAAATTCCTGCCCCAGGTTAACAGACCTCGCCATTGGCCACCTCTTGTCATCTCCAATTCCCGTGCTGGGCAGTGTGGTACAATTCTAGCTGATATGTTTAACATAAGGGCAATTATGACACATCAATTTGAAGAAGAGCAGGGGTATCAGGCAGCATGGTGGCACAGTGGTTAATACTGTTGCCTCACAGCACCAGGGACCGGGTTCTAATTCCAGTTTGGGTCACCGTCTATAGGGCTTCTGCACGTTCTACCCCATATCTGCATGGGTTTCCTCCAGGTGTTCCAGTTTCCTCCCACAGTCTGAAAGACGCACCAGTTCAATGCATTTGTCATGCTGAATTCTCCCTCAGTGCAGCCAAACTAGTTTGTGGAGTGTAGCTACTAAAGGATTTTCTACAGTAACTTCATTGCAGTGTTAACGCAAGCCTACTTGTGACACTAATTAATAAACTTTAAAGTTCTCCTGGTCAATACTTACACCTCAGCAAAACCTTTCCTCTGGGATCATGCAATTCATAAAACATACCACTAAAATGTCTACATTACAACAGTGACTAACCTCTAAGATATTTTTTATTCATTCATGGAACCTGGGTATCACTGGCTGGCCAGCATTTATTCCCCATCCCTAGTTGTCCTTGTTCACAGGGCAGTTGAGAGTCAACCACAACATGAGAGTCACATGTAGATCAGAACGGCAGATTTCCTTCACTTAAGGATGCGAGTGAACTAGATTCATTGGCTGTAAAGCCTTTCAGGGCATTCTGAGATTATGAAACAAAATACTAAAATGCAAGTGGAGGTACCAAATGTCGTATGTTATCTCAAACTATTACACCAGCATCAATCAGTTCAGCAAGGGAGAAAAAAAAAATACTCAAATCATAATCAACTAATGAAATTGTGGAGAAGCCACGTGGTCCCTAACTGCATTTCAAAACACACTGGGGTCAACAGGCCAAAGACCTGGTTGACATTTTGTTCCTGAACATAAGCAAAAATACAAAACTTACATTCAACAACAGCAGAGTGTATTGCATAGTTCCGTTCTTCATATTTTATATGTCTATAAGATGCTAAGGCATATTGAATTAGGTAAGATTAAACATGTTGAGGTTCTTAAAACAAGAGACGACTGATTGGTGATGTGACCAAGTTCTTTTAGATTTTGAAAGGGTTGAATAGGGTAGACGTAAAGAAGATGTTTCCAAGTGTACATAAGGTCAGAACTAAATATAAGAACATAAATATGTCCATGAATTAGAAAATTCAAGAGAAAGGTCTGATTATTGAGGTGCATAGTACAGAAGCATTGAAGGGGAAGAGAAATAAACATACGAGAGCGAGAAAGGAATAGAACACACAATGTTCTTTGTAAATTGAAGAGGGGGCTGGCATGGAACATAAAACACTAACAAGGACATGTTGGACCAAATAGTCCATTTCTATGTAATCCTAGACTCAGTAATTCAATTAAAGCAAATTACTGTGGGTGCTGGAAACCGAAAGTAAAACAGAAATTGCTAGAAAATCCCAACAGTGTGACAGTATCTGTGAAGAGAGAATAGAGCTAATATTTGGAGTCAGGATGACTTTTCATCAAAGCTGTGTTCGATGTTGATCTGACAGACTTACCCCTGATGGTCAACTGATAGCTGTTGTTGCTTCGACTGACAAGGTTCTGGAAAGTACAGGTATAATAACCAGAATCTGATGCCTGTATGTTGCTAATGGTTAAAGTACTGTTGCTCTCCGACAGCCAATAACGCTCATCATCTGGAAGTGCGAGCCCTCCTCTGGTCCACTGAATGGAATCGGCTCTCCCGGTCTGCACCACACAGTTCAGTGTAACTGTGTTGTCGTCAGTGCTGTTATTTCTGAAGATATTGGGCGTAGAAAGAGGATCTGGAAAAAGGGACAAACAGAGGGTATCAGTTAATGAACAAATGCACTGATATGCAGTGCTGTCACACCCAGGAAGTGTCAGTATGTTTTACACCAAAGGAGAATAATGTTGAGTGCTTTTGCGGTTGTAGTGAGTTTCAATAGTATGCTCTTTGTTATAAGACCAGCCAGAGGACACAAAGCATCTGCTGCATCCTTGTTCCATTGATTGTAATGGATCCCAACATGCAACTGTCTTCTTCAAACTGTGTCAACTGTCTATACTTTGAGATTGCAACCATTCTCAATTGCCATGGGTTGTGTTCCTGTCTGCTTTATTTAGCCAATGCATCATATCCAAGCTCTAAATAAACTGCATTAAACTTCTTCCGAATATCAACTGCCTATCTTGGGTATCTGTGACTCCTGAATCCAAAAGCTTATGATGCTGAACAGTGGTAGCAGCAGAAATAAGCAATCTCATAACTAATAGATAAACTCAAAGCCCACAATCCAGTTGCTAAAAGTGATGGATAATTCAAGAATTAATCAGAGGAGGAGGCTCTAAATGCTGTGTAACCTGGTCAGCATTCATACTTGGCTGATAGTGGCAAGTAACACTTGTGCCACACAAGTGCCTGGTAATGACCAAGACTGAATAATAAGAAAGAATCCAAATGCTCAAGAGCATCGCCTTCACTGGATCTCCACCATCAACATCCTAGGGTTACTACTGAGTAGACATTCAACTTACTAGACATATGAATACTATGGCTACAAGAATAGGTCAGAGACAGGAAATCCTGCAGCAAGTAATTCACTTCCTTATTGGAAATGTGGAAAATTGTTCAGTTATGTTCTCAACACAAAAAAGCAGGATAAATCCAACCTAGCTAATTACCTCCCCCCATCATTCTACTGTCAACCATTAGTAAAGTAATAGAAGGGATCATCAACTGTGTTATTAATCAGTCATTGCTCACCAATAAACTACTCACTAATGCTCAGTTTGGGCTCCATCAGGATCACTCGATTCCTCACCTCACTCCAGCCTTGGTTCATACATGGACAAAAGAGCTGAATACCAAAGATGAGGTGAGAGTCGCTGCCTTTACATCAAGACAGCATTGTACCAAATTATGGCATTTCAGGAGCCCTAGAAAAACTGAAGTCAATGGGAATCAGAGGAAAATTCTCCGCTGGTTAGAGTCACATGTCGCACAGAGGAAGTCGGTTGTGGTTGGAGTTCAATCATCTCCATTCCAGGACATCACTGCACCTTGTCAAGGGCAATAAGGGATCAGCAAAGAATGCTGACCTAGCCAATGAAATCTACATCCATCGAGTTAATGAAAAACGAAACTTGGTCCATATTTGATTGTCATTATATCTTTCCTGCAAAAGTTTAATATAGGAAAATGTATAAACTATTCAGCCATTATGTGGAGATGTCGGTGTTGGACTGGGGTGGGCACAGTAAAAAGTCTCACAACACCAAGTCTAACAGGTTTATTTGGAACCACAAGCTTTCAAAGCGTTGATTCGCCTGATGAAGGAACAGCACTCCGAAAGCTCGTGATTCCAAATAAAAGTACTGTTAGATTTAATTTGCTTTTATGAGAATTCTTACTATGCAGTCTTTGTAATGCTGCATTTGATTATACAATTAGTATGTGCCAAACCTTGAAGAATAGTGGAATACTTTCATTTCTGAGGGAAAATGTTCTTCACGGCAGTCTTCATGATATATGACAGCGCAGAGTCACTGAGCAGAAATTGATAGCCAAGTTCCACACACGAGGACGGCCTTAACTGAGATCTTGGGTTCATGTCACACTATTTGTAACCCCCAAAACTTGCCTGGGCTTACAACATCTCACTGTGGAGACAATACACATCTCTTTAACCTCTGTTTAATGCTGTCTCCACTGACATTGATTAGCTGCAAGACTCTCGTTCTAATCAGTATTCTGTAAACTATATGCTCTGTTTGTGATCAAAATTCCCACTCACTTGACGAAGGGGCAAATCCCGAAAGCTAGTGGCATTTACTACCAAATAAACCTGTTGGACTTTAACCTGGTGTGCTGAAACTTCCTACTGTGTTTATCCCAGTACAACGCCGACATCTCCACATCTTGAAGGAAGCGATTCAGGAGCTGGGGACAATAGAATTAAAAAACCAATGACAGTTTCTGGGCAAAAAAAAAAAGCAAATTACTGCAGATGCTGGAATCTGAAACCAAAAGAAAAAGCGATGGAAAATCTCAGCAAATCTAGCAACATCTGCAAGAGAAAAGAGTTGATGTTTCGAGTCCAGAAGACTTTCTATCAAAGCTGACTCGAAACATCAGTTCTTTACTCTCCCTACAGATCAACAGGCAGTAGTCGGTCCAATGCAACCAACACAAAGCAGCAATCAAAAGGAAAATAGTGGAAAACGTGCAGTCACGGGTACAGGTTTGTCTTCATTTCTCACCCAGCATAAAAGTGCCCCTATTTATGCTAAAGTCAGTCACATAGATCAATGATCTAACAATTTGTAATAGCTTCAATGTTATCCAAGGACATAGCAATTTGTGAAAAATCCAAAATCACAGAGCCTTCTAATTTTCCTCAGGAATTCCCTCTCACAACTTAGCATGTCTAATGTTCCCTCGGTTGATGCCAGTTCTGGAGGAATTTTCTTATGAGGGGTTGAGTAGGTTGGGCCTGTATGCATTGGAGTTTAGAAAAATGAGGGGTGTTTTTATTGAAACAGAGTATTCACAGGAAAATTCACAGGATGAATGTCGAGAGGATATTTCCTCTTGTGGGAGAGTTTAGGAGCAGAGGGCAAAATTTCAAGTGGTCACCCATTTAAGATAGAGACAAGGAGAAATTTCTTCTCTCAGAGAATAGTGTATCTGTAGCGTTCTTACTGCACAGAGCTGTAGAGGTGGGTCATTATGTTCAAGGTTGAGATAGACATTTTTAAATCAAGGGTTATGGGGATAAGTTGGGAAAGTGGAGTTGAGGATTATGGTCAGATCAGCCATGATCTCATTGAATGGCAGACAAACTTGATGGACCGAATGGCCTACTTCTGCTCCAATGTCCTGTAGTCTTGTGTCACGAACAAAAAAACATAGAAAATTACAGCACAGGAACAGGCCTCCAAGCCTGCACTGACCAAGCTGCCCAACTTAACCAAAACCCCCTACCCTTCAAGGACCATATCCCTCTAACCCATCCTATTCATGCACTTGTTAAGACACCCTTAACAGTCCACTTCCACTACCTCCTTCCCTCAACCACTACTCTGTGTAAAACATCTGCCTTGTACATCTCCTTTAAAGCTTGCCCCTTGCACCTTAAACTTATGCCTCCTAGTAATTGACTCTTCCACCCTGGGAAAAAGCTTCTAACTGTCCACTCTGTCCATGCCTCTCATAATCTTGTAGACTTCTATCACTCATCCCTCAACATCCAT
Organism: Sphyrna mokarran; assembly: GCA_024679065.1. Lineage (NCBI taxonomy): Eukaryota > Metazoa > Chordata > Chondrichthyes > Carcharhiniformes > Carcharhinidae > Sphyrna > Sphyrna mokarran. The sequence goes on from JAGIQG010000009.1 coordinate 102,244,069, forward strand.
CGCTCCAGTGAGAAAACTGGTTGGCAGAGACAAAACTAAGAGTAGGAATTAATGGGTCCTTTTCAAATTGGCAGGCAGTGACTCGGGGGATGCCACAGGGATCAATGCTGGGACCCCAGCTGTTCACAATATATATTAATGATTTAGATGAAGGAACAAAATGTAACATTTCAAAGTTTGCAGACGATACCAAGTTGGATGGGAGGGTGCACCGTGACAGGGATGCAGAAATCCTTCAGAATGATTTGGACAGGTTGGGTGAGTGGGTTAATCAATGGCAGATTCTGGATAATTTAGATGAGGTTATTCACTTCAGAAGCAAAACAAGGGGGCAGATTACTATCTGAATGATTGTAAATTGAGAGGGGGAGTGTGCAGCAGGATCTGGGTTTCCTTGGTGAGGCCACACCCAGAGTATTCAGTGCAGTTTTGATCTTTTCTGTGGAACGATGTTCTTGCTCTCAAGGGAGTGCAGCAAAAGTTTACCAGGCTGATTCCGGGACTGATGTATGAGGAGAGATTGTTTTTGCTGGAATTCAGATGAATTGGAGGAGGAAGTATCTCATAGAGGCTAATAACATTCTAACAAGTCTGGACAGGATAGATGTAGGGAGGATGCTCCTGATGGTAGGAGAGTCCAGAATCAGAGATTACAGTCTGAGGATTCAGGATAGACCATTTAGCATGGAGGTGAGAAGACATTTCTTCACCCAAAGAGTGGTGAGGTTGTGGAATTCATTACCACAGGAAATAGATGAATGCGTTCAATGGTTTGGCACCAAGAGGCACTTGGGGTGAACAGGATCAAAGGTGATGGGGAAAAAGCGGAATTAGGCTATTGAGTTGGATGATCAGCCATGATTGTGATGAATAGCGGGGCAGGCTCAGAGGGCCAAATGGTTTCTTTGTTTATCTGTGGGTACTACTTACCAAGCACAGTAAGGGTTAGAATTCTGGTCCTGCTCGGGTTCAAATCCACAGTCATTTTGTAGTTACCACTGTCCGCCTCTTGTAAATCTTTTAGCAACAATGATCCATTTGATTTGCTAAATTCAATTCGAGTTGTGTAGTGTTTGAATATTATTTCATGGCCTTCACTGTATTCTAAAATGGGAAGAGACTTGCTGGAGATGAAGTCCCAGTCGAGAGACTTAAATTCCTCATCAGTTCCAGGAAATAGAACGGAGGAACCTGTAGCAGCGACCAAGCTGTTTTTCGCTATTTGTGCTGAAATAGAAAATAAAGAACATTTTACACAAAGTTATCAGATTTAATCATTTCAAACAGGAGGCAACGAGCTCAACATCTCCCTGGTAACTGATGCTGCTCAAGTTAAAAGTTTATTAGTCCAAGTAAGGCTTATATTAACACTGCAATGAAGTTACTGTGAAATTCCTCTAGTCACCACTCTCTGGCACCTGCTTGGTCAATGCATCTAACCAGCATGTCTTTCAGACTGTGGGAGGAAACCCACGCAGACACAGGGAGAACGTGCAAACTCCACACAAACAGAGATCCAAGCAGGGAATTAAACCCAGGTCCTGGCACTGTGAGGCAGCAGTGTTAACCACTGTGCCACTTACATTCTCCTTCACATCTCACATGCACTATTAAACTGTGCCAGAGCCTCCTTGCAAGATTTCAGTTTTCATAAAATCCCTACAAAAGGAGGCCATTCAGCCCATTGAGTCTGCACCCGACTCTCTAAAAGAGCATCTTATCCAGGCTCTTTCCCGTGCCATATTGCCGTAACCTCATACGTTTACCATGGCTAATCCACACATCTTGGTGTGCTAATGAACGATTTAGCACGGACGATCCACCTAATGTACACATCTTTGGATTGTGGGAGGAAACCGGAGCACCCAGAGAAAATCCATGCTGATATGGACAGAACATGCAAACTCCACACCAATCACCTAAGGCTGGAATTGAACCTGGGTTCCTGTTGCTGTGAGGCAGGACTTCCAAAAACAGTGCCACCATGCTACCCAAGCTAGATCCAATTTAATGTTTAAATTATTCCTTTAGTAATACCAGTGGGACATAGTGACTTCACTCTTAGACAGTGACATCCAAAGAGGAAAAGCATCATCAGGATCCAGAGTTGAATGATGGAATATCCCAAATACAAACAGGATTCAAATTTATAGGTTGGAGATTAGCTCATAGTGGAAGAGCATTGACCTGTACAGACAAGAGTTTAATGACAGAGAGCCTAATTTCATAGAATTGAACAATGCAAAAGGAGACTATTCAACCCACTATTCCAGTGCTATCTCTGAATGAGCTAACCAAATTCAAAAGGTCCTTCCTACAGCCCTGTACGTCTTTCCCTTTTCAATTATACATTCAATCCTTTTTCTAAAACTGGTACTGAATCTGATGGATTGCTTCAGATGGTTAATTAGAGAGGAGTGCATACCCATTTGGGTGTCCAGGCTAGGACAACATGGAAATTGGGACTATGTTGTCAGCAGAAAGTCACTCACTACAAACTTAAAGGCCTCCTGCTCTCTGAAAATGTCTTTATTGAAGGTTTAAAAAAAAGATGTTAAAACCATGCAGGCAGTGCACAGCAAACAGCAGAAACTGCTGCTACATACAGATACGGGGTTGAATAATACGCTAGCATACTGAGGGCAGGTTCCACTGAAGGGAGTTGGCAATGTCATCATTTCTGGATGTGCCTGATAAGATGCAAATTGCTGCGTAAAATTGGCAAGAGCAGATTAGATGTCTATACCCTACCCAATGAGTGGATCTGGTCTCAGTTCTGAGACCGTGACCCACAGCAGGATTATGACCAGCACTGAAAGGGACAGGAAAGTATCAGGAGACCCATCAAATGAATGATCTTGTGAAATCAAGTCTTGCAGATTAGACGGTGAATTTTTAAGATTTTCTCTGCAAACTTTGCCTCTCTTCAAACAAAAAAACAAGGAACAGTATAGCACAGGAACAGGCCCTTTGGCCCATCAAGCTTGCACCAACACAATACACTTTCTGAATAAGAGACCTTTTGCCTCTATGCCTATTTATCGATCAAGATGCCTCTTAAACATTGCTGTTGTAGCTGCTTCTACCACTGTCTCTGGTAGCACGTTTGTCACTCACCACCTTCTGAATAAAACCCTGACTCTTACATCTATAAGAATTTTCCCCCTTTTATCTTAAACCTATATCCCTGAATAATTAACATTTCTACCCTGGAAGAAAGATACTATCCATGTCTCTTATAATTTTGTGAACTTCCAATAGGTCGCTCCCCTCCTCTGCCTTGGGCGTTCAAACTAAAACAAACTAAGTTGGTCTAATCTCTTTTCATAGCTAATGCCCTACAAATTAGGCAATACCCAGATAAACTTTTCTTTACCCTCTTCAAAGCTTCCACGTCCTTCTGTTAATGTGGCAGCCAGAACTGTATGCAATATTCCAAATATGGCTTAACTAAAGTTCACAGAATCATAGAATCCCCACAGTGCAGAAGGAGGCTATTCAACCCATAGAGTCTGTGCCAACGACAATTCCATCCAAATCCAACCTCCGTAACTCCACATATTTTCCCCTTCTAATCTCCCCACACTAAGGGGCAATTTAGCATGGCCAATCCACTCAACCAACACATCTTTTGGACTGTGGGGGGAAACCAGAGTGCCCGGAGGAAACCCAAGCAAACATGCAGAATGTGCAAACTCCACACAGGCCGTGACTGGAGGTCGGAATTGAGCCCAGTTTCCTGGCACTGTGAGACAGCAGTGCTAACCACTGTGCCGCCGAGCTGCCCATACGCTGCAACATGACGTCAATTTTTATACTCTATTCCTCAACCAATGAAGGCAAGCATGCCATTTGCCTTCTTGCCCACCTTATCTACTTGTGTTGCCACTTTCAGGGAACGTCTAGATCCCTAATGCTAATGCTTCTAAGAGTTCTGCCAATTATTGTATACTTTCCTGCTGCAACAGACCTTCCAAAATGCATCACTCTCATTTGTCCTGAGTAAATTTTATTTGTCATTTCTCCACCCATTTGCATCCTACTGTATCATTGGCAATCCTCACTATCCACAGCTCCTTCAATCTTTGGGTCAGTGGCATTCTTTTTAAAGATCAGGTGCACCCCGCTTCCTGACATGGAGAAGTTATTTATTCACAGAGTCACAGACATTTACAGCATGTAACAGGTCCTTCAGCCCAACTTGTCCATGCCACTCTTTCTTTTTAAGTCCCAAAGCTAATCCTTATTGGTCCATATGCCTCTACACCCATCTTATCTATGGAGATGTCTAAATGCTTTTTACCCGTCTCTACTACTACCTCTGGCAGCTTGTTCCAAACACTCACCACCCTATCTGAAAAAATTGCCCCTCTGAACACTTTGGTATCGTTCCCCTCTCATCTTAAATATGCCCTTTAGTTTTAGGCTCCCCTATCTTTAGGAAAAGATATTGACTATATAGCTGATCTGTTCCCTCATTACTTTATAGACTTTTATAAGATCACCCCTCAGTCTCTTAGCGTTTCAGAGAAAAAAGTCCCAGTCTATCCAGCCTCTCTTTACAACTCAAACCATCAAATGATCCTAGTAAATCTTTTCTGCACTCTTTCTAGTTTAATAATCATAGAAACCCTACAGAACAGCAAGAGGGCATTTGGCCCATCGAGTCTGCACCGACCACAATCCCACCCAGGCTCTACCCCTATACCCCTTCATATTTACCCACTAATCCTTGTAACATATGCATCTCAGCACACTAAGGGCAATTTTTAGCATAGCCAATCAACCTAAACCATACAGCTTTGGACTGTGGTAGAAAACCGGAGCACCTGGAGGAAACCCATCCAGGGAGAATGTGCAAACTCCACACAAACAATGACCCAAGCAGGGAATCAAATACAGGTCCCTAGAGCTATAAAGCAGCAGTGCTAACCACTGTGCTATCATGCCATCCCTAATATCCTTTCTATAATAGGGTCATCAAAACTACATATATATGTATATATATATATTCCTTATTGTTCCTTGGGAGTGGCTGGTGTGAGGAGAGCTGGTGAGTAAATTTCTGTGTTTTTTTTTCTCCAAAATCGTGTCTGGTTTTTTTTTTAACTCTTAAAACCGGAAATAGGAAGTAGTCACAGGGAGGCCTGTGCAGGAGTTTTTTTTTCACCTGGACCTCCATAAATTGGGAAGGTGAAGAATCCCGATACTCTACACGTGTAGAGTATTCCAACCCTCCCCCTCCTCTCTCCTAATAAAAAATGGAGACTAGGACTGTGAGTAGGTAAGTTTAAGTTTATATTTGTTTCTGGGTAAAGAAAGTAATAGTGATGGCAGTGCGATGTACCTCCTGTGGGATGTTTGAGGTGAGGGGCACTGGTAGTGTCCCAGCTGATTACACCTGCCAGAGGTGCATCCAGTTCCACCTCCTTGAGGACCGTGTTAGGGACCTGGAGCTGGAACTGGTGGAACTAAGAATTATTAGGGAAGCAGAGATGGCTGTTGATAAAAGCTACAGGGAGATAGTTACTCCTAAATGTGATACACAGGTGACTGTTAGAAGGGTGTAAGAAGCAGTCAGTGCAGAGTTCCCCTGAGGCTGTTCCTCTACGCAATAAGTACTCTGCTTTGGATGCTGTTGGGGATGTAGATACAATCAGGGTAAGCTATGGAGTACAGGTCTCGGGAGTTGAGCTTGTCCTTGATGCTCAGGTGGGAAGGGGGAAGAAAAGATCTGGATTAGTGATTGGGGACTCCCTAGTTAAGGGGATAGATAGGAGGGTCTGTGAGAAGGAGCGGGACTCGCGGCTGGTATGTTGCCTCCCGGGCGCTGGGGTCAGTGATATCTCTGACCGAGTGTTTGGGATCCTTAAGGGGGAGGGGAACCAGCCCCAAGTTGTGGTGCATGTAGGTACCCATGACGTAGGTAGGAAAAGGGATGGGGATATAAAGCAGAAATTCAGAGAGTTAGGGTGGAAACTTAGGTCTAAAACTAACGGAGTGGTTATCTCTGGTTTGTTACCTGTGCCGCAGGATAGCATAGAAAAGAATAGGGAGAGAGAACATTTGAACTCGTAGCTAAAGGGATGGTGCAGGAGGGAAGGGTTCAGGTATTTGGACAATTGGGGCTCATTCTGGGGAAGGTGGGACCTCTACAAGAGGGATGGTCTGCACCTGAACTGGAGAGGTACCAATATCTTGGGAGGTAAATTTACCAGTGCTATTCGGGCGGGTTTAAACTGATTCGGGGGGGGATGGGAACCTGAATTGTTGTGCCAGTATACAGGAGGATGTGAATAGGGAGGTCACGGATAAGGTTTCTAGGTCGCAGCAGTATAGTGGCAAACGGGAGGGTGGTTTGAAGTGTGTATACGTTAATGCGAGGAGCATACGCAATAAGGTGGATGAACTTGCAGCCTGGATTGGTGCTTGGGACTTCGATGTTGTGGCCATTTCAGAGACGAGGATAGAGCAGGGGCAGGAATGGTTGTTGCAGGTTCCGGGGTTCAGATGTTTCAGTCAGAGCAGAGGTGGTGGTAGAAGAGGGGGAGGAGTGGCATTGTTAGTTAAGGACAGCATTACGGTGGCAGAAAAGACGTTTGATGTGGACTTGTCTGCTGAGGTAGTGGGGGCTGAGATTAGAAACAAGAAAGGAGAGGTCACACTGTTGGGAGTTTTTTATAGGCCTCCAAAAACTTCCAGAGAAGTAGAGGAAGGAATTGCAAAGTTGATCCTGGATAGATGTGAAAGTAACAGGGTAGTTGTAATGGGGGACTTTAACTTTTCTAATATCGATCGGAAAAGCTATAGTTCAAGTACGTTAAAGAGGTCAGTTTTTGTTCAATGTGTGCAGGAAGGGTTCATGACTCAGTATGTAGATAGAACATAGAACATAGAACATAGAACATTACAGCACAGAACAGGCCCTTCGGCCTTCGATGTTGCGCCGACCAATATAAAAAGCAATGCCCCTCCAAACTAAACCATTCCCTTCTCTTCCATATACTTATCAACTAACCTCTTAAAACGCCACCAAACTTGGCGCATCTACAACTGCTGCAGGCAGGGCATTCCACTCCCGAACCACCCTTTGGGTAAAGAACCTGCCTCTGATATCCGTCCTATAACTATCACCCCTTAATTTAAAGCTGTGTCCCCTCGTGCTAGCTTTTTCCATCCTAGGAAAAAGGCTATCACTGTCCACCTATACTGTTATATACACACTATATATATATACTGTTTCATGACTCAGTATGTAGACAGGCCAACAAGAGGTGAGGCAATATTGGATTTGGTACTGGGTAATGAACCAGACCAGGTGTTAGACTTGGAGGTGGGTGAGCACTTTGGTGATAGTGACCACAATTCGGTTACATTTACCTTCGTGATGGAAAGGGATGGGCACATACCGAACAACAGTAGTTATAGCTGGGGGAAAGGTAATTATGAGGCTATTAGGAGAGATTTAGGATGTGTAGGGTGGAGCAGGAAATTGCAGGGGTTGGGGACATCTGAAATGTGGAGCTTATTTAAGGAACAGCTTCTGCATGTCCTTAATGAATATTTACCTGCCAGGCAGGAAGGAAGTGGTTGAGTGAGGGAACCATGGTGTACTAGGGAAGTTGAATCTCTGGTGAAGAGGAAGAAGGAGGCTTATATAATGATGAGACGTGAAGGCTCAGTTAGGGCAATGGAGAGCTATAAATCAGCCAGGAAGGGGCTAAAGAGGGAGTTGAGAAGAGCTAGAAGAGGACACGAGAAGACTTTGGCGGATAGGATTAAGGAGAATCCTAAAGCTTTTTACAGGTATATAAATAATAAAAGATTGGTTAGGGCAAGATTAGGGCTAGTCAGAGATAGCAGTGGGAAGTTGTGCGTGGAGCCTGAGGAGATAGGAGAGACACTGAATGAGTATTTTTCGTCAGTATTCACGCATGAGAAAGACAATGTTGTCGGGGAGAATACTGCGATACCAGGTTGTAGACTGGGCAGGATTGAGGTTCATAAGGAGGAGGTGTTAGCGAATCTTGAGGGTATGAAAATTGATAAGTCCCCTAGGCCAGATGGGATTTACCCTAGGATTCTCTGGGAGGCTAGAGAGGAGATTGCAGAGCCTTTGGCTTTGATCTTCATGTCGTCGTTGGCTACAGGTATAGTGCCGGAAGACTGGAGGATGGCAAATGTTGTCCTTTGTTCAAAAAGGGGAGTAGGGACCATCCTGGAAATTATAGACCGGTGAGCCTGACTTCTGTTGTGGGCAAGGTCTTGGAAAGAATTATAAGGGATAGGATTTATAAGCACCTAGAGAGAAATAAATTGATTAGGGATAGTCAGCACGGTTTTGTGAAGGGTAGGTCATGCCTCACAAACCTTATTGAGTTTTTTGAGGAGGTGACCAAAGAGGTAGATAAGGGTAAGGCAGTTGATGTAGTGTATATGGATTTTAGCAAAGCGTTTGATAAGGTTCCCCATGGTAGGCTACTGCAGAAGGTGCAGATGCATGGGATTGAAGGTGATTTAGCAGTTTGGATTAGGAATTGGCTAGCTGATAGAAGACAGAGGGTGGTGGTTGATGGGAAATATTCAACCTGGAGTGCAGTTACAAGTGGTGTACCTCAAGGATCTGTTTTGGGGCCACTGCTGTTTGTCATTTTTATAAATGACCTAGATGAGGGTGTAGAGGGTTGGATTAGTAAATTTGCTGACGATACCAAAGTGGGGGGAGTTGTAGACAGCGAGGATGGATGTTACAGTTTGCAGAGGGACATAGATAGGTTGCAGAGCTGGGCCGTGAGGTGGCAAATGGAATTCAATACGGATAAGTGTGAGGTGATTCACTTTGGTAGGAATAACAGGCATATGAAATATAGGGCTAATGGAAGGACCCTTAATAGTGTTGTCGAGCAGAGGGATCTTGGGGTACAAGTACATAGCTCTTTGAAAGTTGGCACCCAGGTTGATAAAGTTGTTAAGAAGGCGTACGGTGTGTTAGCTTTTATTGGTAGAGGGATTGAATTTAGGAGCCGTGAGGTTATGTTACAACTGTACAAAACTCTGGTGCGGCCGCACTTGAGTATTGCGTACAGTTCTGGTCGCCGCATTATAAGAAAGATGTGGAAGCATTGGAAAGGGTGCAGAGGAGGTTTACCAGGATGTTGCCTGGTATGGTGGGAAGGCCTTATGAGGAAAGGCTGAGGGACCTGAGGTTATTTTCATTAGAGAGAAGGTTACGCAGTGACCTAATTGAGGCATATAAGATAATCAAGGGATTGGATAGGATGGATAGTGAGAGCCTTTTTCCTCGGATGGTGATGACCAACACGAGGGGACATAACTTTAAATTAAGAGGTGGTAGTTATAGGACGGATGTCAGAGGCAGGTTCTTTACACAGAGGGTGGTGAGGGCGTGGAATGCCCTGCCTGCAGCAGTTGTGGACTCACCTACTTTGGGGGCATTCAAATGTTCGGTGGATAGGCATATGGATGACATTGAAATAGTTTAGGTTAGAGGGTCCACTGGCCGGTGCAACATCGAGGGCCGAAGAGCCTGTACTGCGCTGTAATGTTCTATGTTCTATATATATCGTATTCCAAGCGCGGCCTTAGCAATGTCTTGTACAACTTCAACAAGATGTCCCAACTCCTGTATTCAAAAAGGCCAAGCATGCTGAATGCCTCCTTCACCACTTTGTCCACCTGGGACTCCATTTTCATGAAGCAATACGTATCCCTACATCTCTGTTCTGTAACTCTCACTAATGCCCTATCATTAACTGAGCAAGTTCAACCCTGGTTCCATCTACCAAAATGCATCACCTTGCATTTATCTAAATTAAACTCCATCTGCCATTCATCAGCCAGTGGCCCAATTGATCAAGAACCCATTGCAATTGGAGATAACCTTCTTCACTGTCCACTAAGCCACCAATCTTGGTGTCATCTGCAAACTTACTAATCATGCTGCCTATATTTTTATCCAAATCATTAGTATAAATGATAAATAACAGTGGACCCAGCACCAATCCCTGAGGCACATCACTGGTAAGAAGTCTCACAACACTAGGTTAAAGTCCAACAGATTTATTTGGTAGCAAAAGCCACTAGCTTTCAGAGTGCTGCTCCTTCAATGACTTCATTCAGTGCCTCCTGAATGCAGTAACAGAGCAACATGAGCAGCTAATGCTGGTAAGAGAAGGAAGCCCAGCCAGATGTGCTGCTTGGGAGGAGGTAGCCAAGGGGTTTAGCAGATTAAGGTTGGTCAGAATTAAATAGTCCCAATGGTAGAAAAGGCTCACTGACCTAATGAGCATGTCCAATGTAAGTAAGGCCTCAAAATGTGCAATCTTGTGTCAGTTTGCAACACAGCATGCTCAGGAATGCTGGAGGAAAATCACTTTGGCTAGACCACAAGAGCAGCATTGATTCAACATGGGAGTAATGCCTTTCGTTATGACATTCTGCATTTAAAGCTAATATTTAAAGCATTTAAATATTCAGAAATATTCTGAAATCGTTGACAAGTGAACCTTTTTCACCTGTTTTCAGAAGAGACATTGATATGACACTTTATAACCTAAGAGATGGCTGGGAATGAAATATTACATGCCACAGCTGAGAAAAGGCTTCAAGCTCTTGGATTTTGAAATGGATAGTATTCAATCAAATAGGCACACTGGCACTAACAGTGGAGATTGGACACCCAGAAATCACAAGATCCCCTTCCCTCAGTATCATTTGTGGAAGCATGCAAGATATTCCCTTAGTGTCTGTGTTGATATGTGCAATCCTCTCCACTTGGATCCGGCATTTTGCGGTGTCGATAGTAGTCATGATGTAAAGAATTGAGTTCTTACTACCCCAGTCCAACGCCGGCATCTTTACATGATATTCCCTTATGCAGGTCTATCCTGCCACTCACTTGTGTAAAGACAGCTTAAGCTTTCAAATGTAATTTACATCGGGGCCTGTGAGGATTATACTCCCAGTACATCACAGTATCCCACTACTCTTCAAGACAGGATATAAATACACGAACAGGGGAGGAGACTGGGAGAAAATGCAAGAGAACTGCAATGTCCTTAATGTTACCATTAAGACTCACTTCGTCTGTGTCTAATGACATCTTTGTCCATCTTTCCTTAGCTTAGATAGGAAGGTTAACCTATCCTTAACCTTCTGTTACACCTCCACCACACTGTTACTCCTATGTTAGGAAGAAAAGGATGGTTAGAGGGAAAAAAAAAAAATCAGACCTCTTAGGGACAGAGGAGGGAAACTGTGCTTAGAGCCCAAGGGAATGGCGGAGATCCTGAATGAATACTTTGCGTCAGTATTCACGAAGGAGAAGGACTTGTTGACAGCTCCTGTCTCTGAGGGAGCTGTGGACCAGTCTAGAAGTGTTAGAGCTTCTAGGTAGCATTAAAACTGATAAATCTCCGGGACCTGATGACACTTATCCCAGGCTGCTTAGGGAGGTGCGAGGTGAAATTGCTGGGCCTCTGACGCAAATCTTTGTCTCTTCCTTGGACACAGGTGAGGTCCCAGAGGACTGGAGAATAGCCAATGTTGTACTGTTGTTTAAAAAGGGTAGTAGGGATAACCCTGGAAATTATAGTCTGATGAGTTTGATGTCAGTGGTAGGGAAGCTGTTGGAGGGGATTCTTAGAGATAGGATGCACAGGCACTTAGAGAGTTGCAATCTGATTAGGGATACGCAGCATGGCTTTGTTAAGGGGAGGTCGTGCCTTACGAATCTGGTAGAATTATTTGAGGAGGTGACGAAAACGGTCGATGAAGGGCGAGCCACTGATGTCGTCTATATGGATTTCAGTAAGGCGTTTGACAAAGTGCTTCATGGGAGATTAGTTGAGAAGGTCAAGGCTCATGGAATACAAGGACAGGTAGCTAGATGGATAAGTAACTGGCTTAGTAATAGGAGACAGAGTAATAGTGGAACGGTGTTTATCTAGCTGGAGGTCGGTTACTAGTGGTGTGCCACAGGACTCGGTACTGGGACCTCTTCTATTTGTAATATATATAAATGACTTGGAAGAGGGAGTAAGTGGAGCGATCAGCAAGTTTGCAGACGATACAAAGATGGCTGGACTTGCAGATAGTGAGGAGCATTGTCAGGCAATGCAGCAGGACATAGATAGGCTGGTAGCTTAGGCAGATAGAATTCAATCCTGATAAATGCCAGGTGATGCATTTCAGGAGAAACAATGTAGGGGGAAGGTATATGATAAAGGGTAGACCTATTAAGAGTACAGAAATGCAGAGGGACCTGGGGTACAGGTGCACAAGTCTCTGAAGGTGACAGAGCAGGTGGAGAAGGTTGTGAAGAAAGCATATGGTATGTTAGCCTTTATAGGAATGGGTATAGAGTACAAGAGCTGGCCGCTAATGTTGCAGTCGTATAAAACTTTAGTTAGACCTCATTTGAAATACTGCATCCGGTTCTGTTCGCCTTTTTGCCGGAAGGACGTGGAGACCCTGGAGAGAGTGCAGAGGAGGTTTACCAGGATGCTGCCTGGTATGGAAGGTCTGAGTTATGAGGAGAGGTTAGGCAAATTGGGACTGTTTTCCTTAGGAAGACGTGGACTTAGTGGAGATCTAATAGAGATGTACAAGATTATGAGGGGTATAGATAGAGTAAACAGGGTTAATCTTTTTCCTAGGATGGACTCAAATAACATGAGGGGTCACGGGCTTAGGGTGAGGGGGTAAGATATAGTTTGGATGCTGGAGGGAGTTTTTTCACACAGAGGGTGGGTGGGGGTATGGAATGCAGTGCCAGGTAAAGTGGTGGAGGCAGGCACTCTGGAGTTATTTAAGAGACACTTAGATGGGCACATGAACAGAATGGGAATGGAGGGGTATAGAAAACTGATTTAAAATAGGGATCATGAGCCTTGGGCATCCCTGGGAAGTGTGTAAATAGATGATGATATTGTTGTACTTGTTTTCATGCTACAGGTGCTTTGGTCCACCTTGTTGTCTAACAAGGGACATACACGCGATGGGTCGTGAGAGTATCCTAGTGCTTCACGCCATTAGTATATGCTTGACCTGGGCCATTTGATGGCATCACGACAGCTCAGTGACTATTGCTGTGCTGTGCAGATACATGGATTTGGATTTGGGCCTGTGTCTGTGGGAGTTTGCACATTCTCCCCGTGCTTGCGTGGGTTTTCACCGGGTGCTCCGGTTTCCTCCCACATCCCAAAGATGTGCTCTTAGGCAAATTGGCAAAACAAATTCTCCCTAAATTGTCTCAAATTTGTTTTTTTAATCCATAGACCTATAAACATAGATGGGGATCACGGGTATAGAAGGGAATGTAAGTGTAGCTGCGCAAGCTCATTGGACCGAAGGGCCTGTTTCCGTGCTGTTTTGCTCTTTGTTCTGCATACAGTTGTGCTGCCTAGACATTTGTGGCATAGTTTCCCCACTGATGTTCTTTACAAATCAGCAGTTCTAAGACAGCTCTGCAGTGGCTATCACTCAGGGAACACATGATAAGGCAGCCCACAGGTTCCCCTTTCTCATGCCTGCCCACTCTGGCAGTACTAAGCCTTTGGCAGAAGGAATTTCTCACTGGACTAACATTAACTGGCCCCAGTGTAACTAGCCCATTAACGTGATCTTGGATGAGAACAGGTTTCGCATCCCACCGACTTCGTGCATGACCATGCATAACGTTCAGGCCATTAATCATGTTCGTCACTCTAAAAGATGATACCGGACTTGTTGAGCATTTCCAGCAGTTATTTTTAAATAATCGTAATTTCCTTCTTCAGGATTAGGCATTTCTTTTATCTCTCTGAACTCATTTTACTCTGTATATGAGAGCTATAACTGTTTTGAGAAATGTGAGTAAAAGCTTTTTTTTTTAAAAAGTAGCTTGGCCTACATGAGCCAGCCGTGGATATATACCTAGTGTACTGGTTTAGTGAGGAAATTCAAGAGTTAAAGGTTTAGATATTTCAAGGAAACAGCAAGCCAAGTTAGTACATTACAAAAATTAGTTTAACAGCATAAATACAGGAATCCCATCTGGATAGCAGCAGCAGAGAAATAGGGAACAGAAGGGAGTGGAATGGTTTTAGAATAACTGTGAGAATGGGGCAGAACAAGGCGAGAGCAGGGAACAAGATATGATCATTTACTGTCAGGAAATGACACAGTTCTGCATTCCTGTCAAAGTGAAACTCATGATGTAGAGATACCAGTGTTGGACTGGGCTAAACACAGTAAGAAGTCTGACAACACCAGGTTTAAATCCAACCGATTTATTTGATAGTAAACTTACACAAGCTTTCGAGGCTCTGCTCTAGAACACCACATTCACCTGACAAAGAGCAGAGCCTCGAAAGCTTGTGTAAGTTTACTATCAAATAAATCGGTTGGACTTAAACCTGGTGTTGTCAGACTTCTTAAAGTGAATCACAGTCAGAATAATAGCACAAATCCAGCTCATGCGTCCTGAAGGAAACTGAAACTTTTTGGCCCTCTTATTTATGGAAAAATATAGTGGCAGAAACTCTCCCAAAAAAGTTCTAACAGTGAAGATAACGGAGTGATCTGTGATTATCTCTCAGATGCGCTGGGCACCGCAATCCTCCAACACCAAGTCACTTCTTGGAGAGACGGAAGTTTTACTGAGGAGGTTGAGGGGCAGGGGGTGTTGCTGTTGGTTAGCAGCCTAAACGTGTTGGTAAGCCCATCTTCAGTGCACTAGGATGTTGTTTCGATGGGGCAGCCTATATCACAGTGCATTGGGACAGCCCTGCCCTCATCCCACAGACACTGGGACAAACACCCTCCCCCCATCCCTCCCCCCATCCCTCCCCATTCAGTACTCTCGACATCCCCTTATTTATGACAAGTTATAATAGACAAAATTGTTCCAAAAACATTTGAAGTCTCATAACAGTAAGAATAATGGAGTGATCTGTGTTGATCTCTTTGATACACTGGACACACTAATTCTCTAACACCAAGTCACTTTTTTTTTTGGCGAGTTGGGCATTTGCACCAATACTGGGGAGGGAACAAGGCCTAAACACCCACTCCACCAGGTCAGACATATGCTTGCATAAGACCCTCCCTCCACCCTCCCTCCCGTCAGGACCCCCACTCAGATCCCACACCCTTAGCACTGCCTCAGACACATCACCGTCACCATGTGGGCACCAGTGTGCTGGTACCAACGGGCAACACCTGGCAATGCCCCAATCACCCTGAACACTTCAGGTCTCTGCTAAGGGAGACCAGTAGTAATTCTCTCCATTATCACGAGTTATCTGAAGGCCAGTGAATTTTGTGCACCATGATTTGAATGGGCGATGAATATTTAAATACTAATTTAAAAATGCTCATCAGCCTCTGGTTCATGCTATTAGAAAGGGGCTATAAGAATTATTTGGCACCCGTGCGATTTTTAGGCTCGCAAACTATCCTCTGGTTCGGCACAAAGTCCGGAAATTACCTATTTCACTGGGGACAGTTCAGGGAAGGATACTCACATGATCCCCGGAATGGGGCGATTGTCTTACGAGGAAAGGTTAAACGTGCTAGGACTCTACTTATCGTGTTTAGGGGGAGCTCATAAACCTCAAGATATATTATGATGTTAGTCTGGATCCCAATTATTTTCTTTTTCCTTACACTAATATTGGAATAAGGAAAAGTGTTTCACTACAGTGCAAAGGAGCCAATTCACCCCATTAAGTCTGCACCAATCCCAATCCCATCCAGGCCCTTTTCCCGTAACCCCATAAATCTCCTCTGCTAATCTCCCTGACACTAAGTTCAATTTAGCAGAGCCAATCAACCTAACCTGCACATCTTGGATTGCAGGAGGAAACTGGAGCACCCAAAGGAAATCTACGGAGACACCAGGAGAATGTGCAAATTCCACACAAGACAGTGACACGAGGTTGGAATTGAACCCAGGTCCCTGACAGTGTGAGCCACAGAGCTAACTGCTGTGCCGTCCCAAAAATGCAATTCATAATTACTAATCTATTTCTGTTAGCTCCAGTTTAAGCGATATTCCTCATAGACAAACTGCTCTTCAAAGTAGAAAAAAATACAGGCTTATGTGTTTTAATTGTTAACAGTCCCACAGTGCACGTGCAGGAAGATGCGCATGGGAGCGAGCGAGCAAGATCCATCTTCTGCTCCAAAACAGCAGCCTCTAGAGAAACAGAGGCTGCTTGCTCCCTTCAGACCCCAAACAACAACTACCTGCTTTTTTCTGTAAGCTTAGCTTCTTCCATTCACATGACTCAGCCACTGTCAATCAAAGTCTACCCTGAAAATCCAGGCGAAAACCCAAAAAAATGAAACAAAACTGCAATAGCTCAGATTTAAACAAACACTCCATTATCGAGGATCTGTAATCCATCATGCAAACCAGCCTCCCATCCATTGACTCTGTCTACACTTCCTGCTGCCTCAGCAAAGGAGCTTAGCATAATCAAGGATCCTCAGTTTAAACCTATGCCCTCTGGTCCTTGACACCTCTGTGGTAGTCATGATATGGAGATACTGGCGTCAGACTGGGGCACCACAATAAGAAGTCTCACAACACCAGGTTAAAGTCCAACAGGTTTATTTGTAGCAATCACCAGATGACAAATGGGAAAGCCCCAAAAGATAGTGTTGTGAGACTTCTTACTTTGACACTTCTGCCATGGCAAAACAATTCTTACAGTCTGCTCTATCTACCCCTTTCATAAAATTCTTAAATTCTCCTTCAGCCTCCTCTGCTCTTAAGAAAAAAGCCCAGTCTATCTAATCTCTCCTCGTAGCTGAAACTTTTCATCCCATCAAACATCCTGATTAATGTCTTCTGCATTCTACCCAGTCCTTCTGGATTTAAGTGTGGTGACCAGAACTGCACACAGTATTCCAGCCGTGGCCTAACCAACGTTTTATAAAGTTGCAACAAGACCTCATCGTTTCTTGGCCTTTTGGCTAAGAGCAAGCATCAGCTCAAGCCCAAGATGGGGTACAATATGTTATCTATCTTGGGGACAATGAATTAGAATTTGAATTTATTTATTGGCACAAACAAGAAAATAGATTTGGATCAATTCAGTCCACTTTCAGCATTGGCTTTGTAACTTTAAGAATGGAATAAAAAAAGCATAAACCCTGCTCCTATATTCAATGCTGGTATACGACTGGTCACAGGCTTCCAATCACTAAACCAAACCTCCACCCCCTTTGCCCCTTATTATTGAGCCAATTTTGGATTCAATTTATCAAATTATGTTGGATCTCTTGGCATCTAGCCCTTTGGACCAGTCTTCCATGTGGGATCTTACAACATCTCATCTTCTGATTGGTCCATTTAAAGCACATCAATTGTGCAACCTCATTAATGTATTTAGTTCAATTTTCAAAAACACTCAATCAATTTAGTTAGACAAGATAAGTGCTGACTATCCTTGATTAAGCCCTGCCTTTCCGAATGTTAATTAATCATCACCCTAAGAATTTTTTCTAATAATTTCTCTGCCACTGATGGCTTGTAATTACCTAGTTATCCCTGCTGCCATGCTAGAATAAAGGTACCACATTGGCTATCTTCCAGTCATCTGGCACTTCACCTGCAAACATTTAAATATTTCCATCAATGTCCCTACAATCTCTAACTTGCCTTCCATATCAGTCTGTGAAACATCTCATCAGGCCTGAGGGAATTTATGCATCTTTATGCCTGCTAAAATATTTGATACCTTTTCCTTAGGAATCTTAATACACTGTAAAACTTCACTTTCCTGACTGAAATCTCTAACTGCTATATCTTTCTCCTTCATGAATACAGATGAAAAACATTCATTAAGACCTCTACTTGCACTCAGATTGTCCCTTTGGTATCCAAAGGATCCCAGTCTCTTTGGTCTGCCTCTTCCTTAATCTTATCTGTCAATGATATTTTATGTCTCCTCTTCACCCTTTAATTTTTTTTTAAGTACCCAGGTTACTCTACTGCTGAAGGACTTTTCGCACTTCATGCCTACCATATTCTTTCTTTATCAGATCTCAATATCCCTTGACGACTAGAGTCCTGCTTGTGTATATTTAAGGCTGAGATGGATAGATTTTTGATCACTAAGGGAATATAGGTTACGGGGAAAAGATAGGCAAGTGAGCGTAAGGAATATTGGATCAACCGCAATCCTATTGAATGGCAGAGCAGGCTCGAGGGGTCAAACAACTTCCTCCTGCTCCCATTTCTTCTGCTTCTCAAGGCAAACGTTCGCCTGGCGCATATTACCAAAGGGAAAAACAAAATAAAATGACATTTGTTTCTACTTTTCCTCGTTCCTCCAGAAACATGTTCCTTTGGCATCACGCTGAGACAGTAAATATGTTTGAAATAAAACAGATATTTACTCTGTCCATAACTGCTCCAGGCTGGGCGTTGCCTTCCCCGAGCCCAGTGATATGGTCCAGTTACAGAGACTGGGATATTGGGAGGGGGAATCCAATACAGGGCAAAATTTGCACAATACGGAGGACGACAGATTGTTCAAGAACAGTTTAATACCCCTTCGCACTGCAGTAGTTAATGCTCAGCTAGCCCGAGTCTTTGTTTTTTTTATTGCAACTTTAGTTTTTAGTTTTCCCAATCTCCATCACAATCGGTTTAAAGAGACTAATTTACCTGAAATCGAGGCTGTTCGAAGGTGAAGAAAAGGGAGAATGAATATCAACTGTGCAGAAAAACAGCCGCACACTTCCATGTTTAACTAACGGAGACGCATTTCCCCACTTATAGCTGCAGCCGGAAGGAGTAGCAGGAAAGAGAGAGAGACAGCTGGGAATACGTCTCCTTTTAGTGCCAGGGACCGGGGTTCAATTCCAGCCTTAGGTTTGTAATTCTTCTGCTACAGTCCATTTTAGTGTAGTTTAGGTTGATTAATCATCTAAATCTGCATTTATGGGGTTAGGGTGAAGGGTCTGGGTAAGAATCTCATTTAGTGAGTTGCTGCGGGCTCGATGCGCTGAAAGTCCTTCATAAGAGGGATGCCATGGACAAAAAAGGATATGTCCAATGAGCATTTATATTTGAGGTGTTGGACATCCCAAATGTAAGAGCAGAAGCTCTGAGGGAGGCTTCATATTGATGCACTAGTTCAGTTTTTAAATCCACAGTCTCTGCTAGACCTGTTGAGTTTTTCCAGCATTTTCTGTTTTAAAATCATAGAATTTTACAGCATAGAAAGAGACCCTTTGGTGCATCTTGTCTGTGCAAACTATGCATTCTAATCCAATTTTTCAGCACCTGCTCTTGTGTGCTATGGCATTTCAAATACTTATCTAAATATCTTCAATGTTGTGAGGGTTTCTTTCTCTAGCACCCTTAGTGAATCCCATGAAACAGTCTCAGGAGAAGAAATTGAATCACTTGGAGATGAGCAGTAAAGTTGAAGTAGGTCTTGAGAGGATTCAGAGGATAGCTCCTCCAAAATCAAAGCATCGTGGGTCTGGCCAGTGATCAAGCTGGTCAGCGACCTTGGGGTTGGCAATGTGGGGTTAACTTGATACCCTCCTTAACTTGGTTATCTGTAGAAGATTCTTCCTCCCCTTAGAGGGAACATTTCCAACTAAATTTTTCACTATTCCTTCACCAACAATATCACTCCCTGACAGCATAGTGAGTATACCTACTTTAATTTGCAATACTTTACTTATACTGCTACTTATAAGTTGGCAATATGAGAGATCGTACAAGATGATGGTCCAGCAGGTAGATTTGAAATGACAAGCTTTTGGAGCACTGCTCCTTCTTCAGATGAAGTGGGGCAAATTGTGCAGGCACAGGATGTACAGATGGAGTGATGATAGCCCAAGAATAACAGGTAATCAAGAGTGTGCATATAGTACGGGCTGACTGAATAACAAGTTTTTGCAAGTAACCACAAGTGCTAATAGACAAATGCAACCAGTTAAGTATAATCAGTGTAAAGTGTTATACAGGCTGAATAAAAGTAGTGATAAGGGGTTCTTTCTCAGGTTAGGACAATCAGGAGGTTTCAGTACTGGGACTACAGATCTTCACAATATATATGAATGATTTGGAGGAAGAAACAGCGTTTATTGTAGCCAAATTTGTAAATAATACAAAGGTGAGAGAGAAAGCAGGTTGTAAGGAGGTATGGCTTTGGTTGATAGTTTACACAAGCTATTGTCAGATTAAGTGACTGAGAAGAAAATTAGCAAATGGAATTCAATGTGGAAAAATATAAGCATTTATTTTGCAAGAAATAATGAGAAGTGATTGTTATCTAAAGGGAGAGAGATTGTCGAAAACTGTACCACGAAGAGACTTGGGATCCTTGTTCATGAAATGTAGAAAACTAGCATACTGATTCAGAAGATAGTAGAGAAGGCAAATGAAATGCTGGCTAAGTAAACAGGTGTTGTTGTAACTGTACAAGGTACCATGAGGCCACATTTAGAATACTGTGTACAGCTTTGGTCCCCTTATACAAGGAAAGACATAAGAACATAAGAAATAGGAGCAGGAGTAGGCCATCCAGCCCCTCAAGCCTGCCCTGCCATTCAATAAGATCATGGCTGATCTGCAGTGGTTCAGTACCACTTTCCCGCTTTCTCCCCATGACCCTTAATTCCCTTGTCAGACAAAAACCTATCCACTTTTGACTTAAATATATTCAGCGAGGAATCTCCACCACTTCAACAGGCAGAGAATTCCAAAGATTCACCACCCTTTGCGTGAAGAAATTCCTCCTCAACTCTGATCTGAACTGCACCACCACCACCCCCCGCACCACCCCCGGCAATCTTGAGGCTGTGCCCTCTAGTACTGCTATCTTTGTTAAGCGGGAAGAGTCTCTCAACCTTTACCCTATCCATCCCCTTCATTATTTTATAAGTCTCTATAAGATCCCCTCTCAGCCTTCTTGTATAAAACGTTGGTTAAGACCTCATTTGGAATATTGCATCCCAGTTCTGGTCACCCTACTACCGGAAGGACGTGGAGACTCTGGAGAGAGTGCAGAGGAGGTTTACCAGGATGCTGCCTGGTATGGAAGGTCTGAGTTACGAGGAGAGATTAGGCAAATTGGGACTGTTTTCCTTAGAAAGACGTAGACTTAGCAGAGATCTAATAGAGGTGTACAAGATTATGAGGGGATAGATAGAGTAAATAGGGTTAAGCTTTTTCCTAGGATGGACTCAAATAGCACGAGGGGTCATGGGCTTAGGGTGAGGGGGTTAAGGTATAATTTGGATGCTAGAGGGAGTTTTTTCACACAGAGGGTGGTGGGGGTATGGAAGGCACTGCCAAGTAAAGTGATGGAGGCAGGTACTCTGGAGTTATTTAAGAAATACTTAGGTGGGCACATGAACAGAATGGGAACGGAGGGGTATAGCAAACTGATTTAGAATAGGGATCATGAGCCTTAGGAGTCCCTGGGAAGTGTGTAAATAGATGATGATATTGATGTACATGTTTTTATCCTATAGTTGCTTTGGTCCACCTTGTTGTCTAACGAGGGGCATACACACGATGGGTCGTGAGAGGGCTACTCTTGGATTTTTTTCTGAGAGTATCCTAGTGCTTCACATCGTTAGTGTACGCTTGACCTGGACCATTTGATGGGCAACACGACAGCTCAGTGACTATCGGTGTGCTGTGCAGATACATGGATTTGGGCCTGTGTCTGTGGGAGTTTGCGCATTCTCCCCATGCTTGCGTGGGTTTTCTCTCGGTGCTCCGGTTTCCTCCCACATCCCAAAGATGTGACTCTTAGGCTAATTGGCAAAACAAATTCTTCCTAAATTGTCTCAAATTTGGTTTTTAATCCATAGATCTATAAACATGGACAGAGATCGCGGATAGAAGTGGGAACATCGGGGTGGCGGTGCGGGCTCGTTGGGCCGAAGGGCCTGTTTCCCGTGCTGTTTTGTTCTTTGTTCTTTGTTCTAAACTCCAACGAGTACAAATCTAGCCTATTTAGTCTCTCCTCATAATCCAATGCCCTCATCTCCGATATCAGCTTAGTGAACCTTCTCTGCACCCCCTCCAAGGCCAATATATCCTTCCTCGAATGTGGTGACCAAAACTGCACACAGTACTCCAGCTGCAGCCTCACCAGTACCGTATACAGCTGCAAAAGTACCTCCCTACTTTTAAATCTATCCCCTAGCTATAAAGGCCAACATTACATTTGCCTACTTAATCACCTGCTGCACCTGCATACTATGTTTTTGCGATTCATGCACAAGGACCCCCAGGTCCCTCTGCACCATCACATGCTGCAGCTTTTTACCATTTAAATATGTTGTATGTGATCATCTAATCTCACTGTGCCTGGCACAGATCATGCCAATCTTGGAAAATCCTGTGCGGGACTAAAATTCAGGATCGCTCCAAACACCAAATAGTTTGCAATTGTCTCAGTCCCTTTCTAATTGTACAAACCAGATCATGCCCAGAAAGGGCACAAGGCATCATATTTAAAGTAGCATTTAAATATACATAGCCTATTCGACACCCAACTCACTGGATATTCTGACCCTCAGTGTGCTGCAACAACAATGGGATCAGTACTAGTCTCCACTAACAGAGGCCAGGTGCATTGACCGTGACCAAGCTGGGGGGGGCGGGGGAGGGAGGGAGGGGGTGTGGCTCGGAGGCCATGGAAATCCTCAGGTGGTTGGGGGCATGGCCCAGGCAGTGACCATCAGGCACCCTGGCAATGGTCATCAGGCAGTGCCAACAAACACTAAAACAGTACCACTTGGGCACTGACAGTGTGCCAATTGGCTGTTGCCTGAGTAGGGGCCATGATGGACTGGGGGGGATAGATGGGGAAGGTCTATGCAGTAGCAGTCATGAAGGAGTCATGATGGGGCAGCATATCAAGGGTCATGAGGATGCATGTTGGAGTTGACAGAGGGACCCATCAGGAAGTCCCCAATATCAGGAAAGTGTGGGGGAATTTGCCATTGATGAGTGGGGGGTCCTGATGTCCATGGGCAGAGTGAGGGGGTCTCCCACTGTACTGTGAAATCAGGGTGCTCTTGAAAAATGGTACCTGAGCACTCTGCAAAAGAGCTCCCTGGTGTTTTTAGACCCCACAACCCCCCCAGTACTGGCGCGCAATTCACCACTCTCCAAAATAGTGACTATGTGATGAATGTAGTGCCGAGCACAACTGCAAGACTGGTGGGAATCACTCTGGTGTTCTTGCCATTACAACACTTTTTGTTTTAGGCACAATTCCACTCATAATCATTGAAGCCAGTGCAGAGGAGATTTACTCAGATGATCCTGAATATAGAGTGACTACCATATGAGGAAAGATTAATCAGGTTGGGTTTGTACTCTTTGCAGAATGAGAGGTGATATGATTGAAACATAAGATTCTTCAGGAGTTCGATGAAGTAAGTGTTAGGAGGATGCTTCCACTCATGGCAGAGCGCAGGACTAGAGAGCATAGTTTCAGAATGAGGGGGTATTCATTTCAGTTGGATGTAAGGAAGCATTTGCTCTCTCAGTGAATTGAGTATCTTTGGAATTCTTTATTCCAGGAAGGTGTGGAGGCCAAGTCCTTGAACATTTTCAAGGCTGAGATTAATAGGTTTTTAATCAGTAGGGGAATTAAGGATCATGGGAAGAAGGCAGGAAAGTGATCTTAGTAAGTGTTAAGTATGCTGTGATCTTACTAAATGGTGGAACAGGGCTGAATGGTTTATTTCTTATGGTCTCACAGGTATCTGTTGTTCTTGCCCTTCTAGATGGTAGTGGTTTTGGGTTTGGAGGTGCTAGCTAAGTGATCTTGGTGAGTTCCTGCAATGCATCTATGGATTAGTATTCACTGCTGCTATTGTACGTTGATGATGGTGAAGAGATTGAAGGCTTGTGGAAGGGGTACTAATCAAGTGGGTTGTTTTGCCCTGGATGGTGTCAAGCTTCTTGAGTATTTTTGGAGTTGTTCCCATCCAGACAAGGGAAAAATATTCCATCATACTCCTGACTTATGCCTTGCAGATGGTGGACAGGCTTTGGGGAGTTAGGAGGTGAGTTACTTGCTGCAATATTCCCAGCCTCTGACCTGCTCTTTTAGCCACTACTTTTGTGGTAAATTCAGTTGAGTTTCTGGTCAACGGTAATCCCAAGGATGTTGATAGTAGGGGATTCAGTGATGGCTACACCACTGAATCTCAAGGGGCAGTGGTTACAGCTTTGGCTGTATGCTGCAGGCACTAGTGGGAATCGACAAATGTCAGTACCAGAGAAGAGCAGCCCTTGTGTACTTGTTGCATCTGCCCCTCCATCCCTGGGAAGAGCACAGGGGCCCCCTGGAATCCGGAGGGAAAAGGATCAACAGCAGTACAGCCTGGGCCCTTCCAGCCAGAGGATTCTGGGAATGTTCAGCCACCTGACATACCTGTGAGGGATACATCTCCAGCCCTGACATTGAGGAGGGAAGCGTGTGTGGACTCCAGGTCCCGGGCCCCAAGGGAATGTCCACAGGTTCCTCAGGAAGCTAGGCATGGAAGTCAACGGACTGCCTCAACGTCGGCTATGGATCCTGGGGAGACATCTAGATGTGGAATGAGAGTAAGCAAGATGAAGTGACTGTAGGCACTTGGTGAATATAACACTAGCAGGTCACTATTTTGTTTTTAACATTTGGCATTAAATTTCACTTTGTTCACCAACAAAGCTTCCACCCTGTCAGTTCATGTCACCAAGCTTGGGAGAACCATTGCGCTCACCTGTGGACTGTGCGAATGGCAGTGCTAGGTCTCTCCCATACTCATGCCCTTACCCCCATACCCTGGAGCCCATTCCCAAACCCCATTCATGGAAGGGTGTTGTCCATGCCCCTCTCCATCAAAGCACACCCCCCTTATTAGTACCACTATTCTCTACTGATCTTGTGACCAACAGCAGTTGAAATGCTGCCAGACTGCCCATCTTGGCTGCAAGGTAGATGTGAACTTCATGACATGGACCGCTCGCATGGATGAAGCCTGTAATAGCTGACACTGCACATCCCAAATTTTGGTACCCAATGATAGCCCATTCGCTGCAGGGCACGTTAAGCTGACTGACAGACAGAAGTCAGACATATTGCTGAGGATAAGAGGATCATCACTCTGTCCTCAATACAAATCATCATCATTCTCCTGCAGAGTGCAGCCAATGGCTTCAGCATCTTGCCCATGAAAGCTGGCCTTTGAGCAGTCTGGCACCATGTAACTGGTTAGATGTTAGTCCCCATGGTGGGACAGCTCTTTGTTCCCTATTTCTGGGACCTCATCTGTGTCCAAAGAAGAGACAAAGATTTGTGTCAGAGGCCCTGCAATTTCACCTCACACCTCCCCAAGTAGCCTGGGATAAATGCCATCAGAGCCCAGAGATTTTATCAGTTTTAACACTACCTAGAAGCTCTAATACTTCCTCCCTCAGTATGGATATTTCCCTCAACTGGCCCATAACTCCCAGGGCCGGTCAACAAGCCCCTCTCCTTTGAGAATACCAACACAAAGTATTCATTCAGGATCTCCCCCATTCCCTCAGGCTCTAAGCACAGTTCACCTCCTCTGTCCCTAAGAGGTCCAATTTTTCCTCTAACCACCCTTTTATTCCTAACATAGGAATAAAAAGCCTTTGGATTTTCCTTAATCCTATCCGTCAAAACCATTTCATACCCTCTTTTTGCCCTTCTAACTCCCTGTTTAAGCTCCATCCTCCTCTCTATATTCCTTCAATGCTCTCTCCATTCCCAGCTGCTTTGACCTAAATACACCTCTTTTCTTCCTAACCAAGTCCTCAATATCCCTAGTAATCCATGGCTCTCTAATCCTACTTTTCCTCTTAGCTGGCACATATCTTTCTTGCAATATTTTCAGTATTCCCTTGAAAGAATCCCACATGCCTAGTGTGGACTTACCCTCGAACAACCATTCCCAATCAGTTTCCATAAGCTCCTGCCCAATCCGACCATAGTTAGCTTTCCCCCAATTCAGCACCCTGTCCCTAGGGCAACAAGCATCCTTTTCCATCTGTATCCTAAAGTAGACAGAATTGTGGTCATTGTTAGCCACATGTTCCCCTACTACAACATCAACCACCTGCCTTGGCTCATTACTCAGAATGAAATCCAAAAAGCTCCCTCTCTAGTCAGGCTAGCCACATACTGCTACAATGATCCTTCCAGTACACATTTTACAAATTCCTCCCTGTCCAAACCCCCAGCTCCAGGTACCTTCCAATCTACTCTAGGGAGATTAAAATCTCCCACTATAACGACTCTGTTGTTTCTGCACCTATCCAAAATGTCTTTACATATGCCTTCTTCAACTACCCGTATGGCCACCCTATATATAGGCCATTATAGGGTGGCCTATAATATATCCCTAGCATAGTAATGGTCCCCTTCCTATTCCTTAACTCCACCCACAGCGACTCCACTCCTAACTCCTCTGTATTGTCCTCCCTCTGCACCACTGTGATGCTCTCCCTAACTAACAACGCCACTCCCTCACCTCTTCTGAACCCTCTGTCACACCTGAAACACCTATACCCAGGAATATTCAGCTGCCACTGCTCCCCTTCCTTTAACCACGTCTCCATCATTGCAACCACATTCAAATTCCTCGCAAACACTAAGGCCATAAGTTCATCTGTTTTTCCTGTTACACTCCTCGCATTGAAACAGACATACTCCAGACCTCCAAGCCCACTTGGAACCTCCTTCTCCCTGGTATATTTCTTGTCATCCAAGCTTACTATCTGTCATCTCACTCCCTACCGAGCTATCGGTCTCAGCCCCCCCCCCATATTAGTTTAAACCCTGCCAAAACACTCCAGCTAACCTCCCAGTTAGGATATTCACACCTTTTCCATTTAAGTGTTCCCCATCCCTTCTATACATACGCCCTTCTTTCACAAATATGAAACCCTCTGCCCTACACCAATGCTCCAGCCACACATTCAGCTGTAGGATCTCATTTCTCCTGGCTCTGCTATTACCCAACCCTGGAAGCAGTCCTGAGATCACCACCCTGGAGGTCCTGCTCTTCAGCCTACCTTCCAATTCCCTGAACTGCCTTCATATATCCTCCCTGCTCTTCCTTCCTACATCCTTCTCTCCTGCATGAATAAGCACATCTGCCTGGGCCCTCTCACCCTTCAAAATGCCCTCTACCCTCTCAGAAACATCTTGCACTTCTGCTCTAGGGAGGCAAACTACTATCCTGGAGTCCCACCTTTGACCACAGAACCACCTAACTATTCCTATATCCCTCCCATCCCCCACCACCATCTCCCTTCTATTCCCCTTCCTCCCATCTGAGGTCCTCCTGCCATACCTTTTTTACCCCTCCACCCTCAATATTTTGGGAGACTGCCACTGGGGAAGTCTTTGGACTGTCTCCCCTCTCCTTTTTCCCCTTCCTCACAGTAATCCACCTGTAAGGGTCATGTTCCTCAATCTTAGGCTCTGGGTCCACCACCTTACTATGGCTCCCTTCCATTATTGTCTCATTCTCCCTGACTAAAAATGCATCTTCCAATCGCCACTCTAGATTCTTGACCCGAGCCCTCGGGCACTGCAGCTCCAAACACTTGACACATATGTAGACATTCAGGAGACATCTTACCTCCAGGAACTCCCACATATGATACCATACATAGATGAGGCACCTTCCCATAATCCTACCATTGTCCTGAACACCTTTGGAGTTATGAATGCAACTGGAAAACCAGTAGCACACCTTACCTAAACCCAGCAAGCCAAAGCCCTTAAATGTCTCACTCTGCTTCCCTGCCCACTCCACTGCCCACTGTCTACTGCCACTTTCTTTTTATACTCTCTGGTTCCCTTCCCAGCTACCCCCTTGCCTAACTACAGCAGCAAAAAGCAATCAGAAACAGAGAGAAAAAAATCAAATTGAAAATTTTTCACACTCGGCCACCAGCACTTCCAAACACTCTGTTCCGGAGAACAATGAGTGTACTTGTGGCTGGCAAAGAAAAAGTCTCAATGAAAGATGACCTTTTTTTTTTGCCTTGTTATAATAATAATAATGTTATTTACATTTAGTTTGCACTCCTGTCTTTAACATTTAACCACCCAACAATTGGACATTGAACAATTGTTACCAATCAAAGCATCGAATACAAAATGAATGATGCTGATTGGCCACTAGATGGAGATCAGTGTCTGAGGTGCTGATGTACGGTGGGGGGGGTGTTTATTATTTTATTTGTTATTGTAACAAGTGGGTTTACATAATATCCAGTTGAGGGGTGCAGGGTGGGTGGGTTGTTGGAGGAAAGTTGGGAGAGGAAAGTCCTGAAGTGACATCCTAATGTGTTGAAATGAATTTTCTGAGGCCCTGTGGCTTGTATCACGGTCAGGTGCTGGGAAGGTCAGAATTTGAAAATCCAATGGCGTAAATCGTGTTTTCCGGTTTTGAGAGCACACTACGCCATTCCCACAGACGGAAAAGTAAATTCTCCATCAGTGTACCTGAACAGGCACCAGAATGTGGCGACTAAGGGATTTTCACAATAACCTCATTACGGCATTAATGTGAATTTATCCACTTTGGCAGGAAGTATAGAAATGCAGTATAATGTTTAAATGTAGGGAGTCGGCAGAACTTTATGGTACAGAGGGATCTGTACATTCTAGTATCCAAATCAGAAATAGTTAGCATGCAGGTTTGGTAAATTAACGGAAGGAAAATGAAGTGTTTTTGTTAATTCCCCTTTCAATAAGTGGGAGTGGAAATGCGGGTCTTAGTGTGGGTGAGAAAATGGGTCTGATATCCTGGCCTCAGTTTAATCTCATCCAAAAATGCATGTCCAACAGTGCAACTCTCCACAGATCGCAAATGCTTGACATGGCAGCACTCCCTCACGAATGACCCTCTGACAATGCTGCATTCCCTCCGTACTGAACTTCTAACTGACTGTGCAGCACTCACTCAGTACTGACCCTCTGACAGTGCAGCACTCCCTCAGTGCTGACCATCTGACTGTGCAGTACTCCCTCAGTACTGACCCTCTGACTGACTGTGCAGCACTCCCTCAGTACTGACCCTCTGACTGACTGTGCAGCACTCCCTCAGTACTGACCCTCTGACTGACTGTGCAGCACTCCCTCAGTACTGACCCTCTGACTGACTGTGCAGCACTCCCTCAGTACTGACCCTCTGACTGACTGTGCAGCACTCCCTCAGTACTGACCCTCTGACTGACTGTGCAGCACTCCCTCAGTACTGACCCTCTGACTGACTGTGCAGCACTCCCTCAGTACTGACCCTCTGACTGACTGTGCAGCACTCCCTCAGTACTGACCCTCTGACTGACTGTGCAGCACTCCCTCAGTACTGACCCTCTGACTGACTGTGCAGCACTCCCTCAGTACTGACCCTCTGACTGACTGTGCAGCACTCCCTCAGTACTGACCCTCTGACTGACTGTGCAGCACTCCCTCAGTACTGACCCTCTGACTGACTGTGCAGCACTCCCTCAGTACTGACCCTCTGACTGACTGTGCAGCACTCCCTCAGTACTGACCCTCTGACTGACTGTGCAGCACTCCCTCAGTACTGACCCTCTGACTGACTGTGCAGCACTCCCTCAGTACTGACCCTCTGACAGTGCAGCACTCCCTCAGTACTGACCCTCTGACTGTGCAGCACTCCCTCAGTACTGACCCTCTGACTGACTGTGCAGCACTCCCTCAGTACTGACCCTCTGACTGACTGTGCAGCACTCCCTCAGTACTGACCCTCTGACTGACTGTGCAGCACTCCCTCAGTGCTGACCCTCTAACTGACAGTGCAGCACTCCCTCAGTACTAACCCTCTGACAGTGCGGCACTCCATCAGTACTAACCCTCTGACAGTGCGGCACTCCCTCAGTACTAACCCTCTGACAGTGCGGCACTCCCTCAGTACTAACCCTCTGACAGTGCGGCACTCCCTCAGTACTAACCCTCTGACTGACTGTGCAGCTCTCCCTCAGTACTGACCCTCTGACAGTGCAGAAATTTCTCTGTACTAAATGTATTATTTAGCATTCTGCAAAATTACCAAAAACAATTTTAAAAACAAAACCTAGGATATTGCAAACTAGACTGATTCATTAAACAAAGCTGAATTCTGAGTCAGTTAAAGAATAAGTAATGCATTAATAGATGTATTTGTAATGCTAACAATATAATTCATTGGCACAAAAAAGTTTATAACTTTTATAAGGGTAAACACTGAACTTTTATAAGTGTAAACACTGATTTTAATACAATTCTTTCATGTCACGAGAATTACAAAATGCTGACTTCCCAGACAGGCTGGAGCTTTTGTTAACCTTGACTGAAGCAATGACCAGGTCTTTATTCAAACTGAGAATTTTCTGAACTCATTTTTGTCTAGTTATCTATTGCTTCACTAGTGGATCCTGTTTCTTGATCTTCATTTTCTGGTTCAGAGCAGGATTATTTCATTTGTTTTCCATATAAATTTTTGTTTTCTCCTTTACTATGTAAAACCTTAGTTTTCCTATGAAACAGCAAGATTTCAGATACCTTCCTCCTGACTCCTCACTCTCGTTTGCTGGCAGTGCCAAAGGGTCAGGGCCGGAGGAGGAGGGAAGGCAAAGGAGAAGGAAAGGGTCCAATGCATTGAAGGAAGAGGTGATTGAACGGGGTGGGAATTTGGTGGAGGTGAGAAGGGCAATGTCCAGTGAGGCAATTAGAGGGAGAGGCTGGGGAAGGCAAATATAACACATTTCCCAGTGCATTATAAACACTTGTACATAGTACATTGGAAAATCAGGTGCCCTTAAAAGCTCAGCAGTTGGCTTCCTGGTGTGAGCAGGCTCTCCTCACTCTCCCTGCTGGCAAAAACCAATTTGGCTTTTTTTCCAAGTGTCATACGATTGCATCTGGGAGTTTACCCAATCAATAGAGCTTTTCTCCCATTTTCACGCTCATTTGGCTCTTAGACTTTGGTTAAGATCTCTCTGTAACCCCTCCCCCCTCTCCATTTCTCTTTCTGCCATTGCAAATAATTCCATTTGCTTTTCCTATCTTCTTTCCTTCTCCTGCCTCTTCGCTTGCTCTCTTTGGAATGCTCTTTCCTTTTCATTTTCCTCTCCTACCCCTTCTTTTTACTTTAAAAACTCTAATTCAAGTTTCCTTTAATTTCTGTTTCTCTTTGTCCTTTTTCTATATCAAATTGTTTCATTTGTAATTGATTTTTTTGCCAAATCATTTGCCTCACTTTTTGGAGAACTTGATGTGTCAGATATTCTCTATAATTTTAAATGCTTAGCTGCACTTTCAGTTATGTCAGTTTTCCTTACCCCCGCAGCTAATTGTTCTCTTTTTTTTGTGATGGGTAACTATGCACCTGACAGAATGCCAGCGATCAACATTTCTTTGCTCAGTTTGTGATTAACTCTGGCCTGGTACTTTGCAATTCATCAGCTAATTAGGTAACTGCCTCTTGGTTACTTTCTGTAAACCAGCTACAGTTATATCTTCCATTTGTAGAAGAGTCCTTGCAATTTCCAACACAATTTTTGGACTCCAACTCTTACAATTTACCTCACAGCAACTTCAATTCCTATGTCCAGTATATCAGTACCACCACGTGTTCTTTTTTTAAGGATTCACAGATCCCACCTCTTAGCAATAAATGCGGACCGAGTTTTACTACTTGGCACCCAGCAACGTGTTTCCATGTTTCAAAGTATTCCTACAAATTATTACAAATCAGCATCCAATAATCTTTTCTCTATGTTCTGAATCCTGAAAAACCTCCCACTTTTGTTAGAATTCCAGTTGATGTTATTACTGAACGAGAAGATCCCAGAATGGAACCTTGATCAAAGTATTGTAAATTTTACTTTATTTTAGAAAAGGTGGATGAACAGTCACAGGACCGTCACAGTCATTTTTATAAAACATGAATCTCTGATAACAATACACCTTACTCCCACTTATCTTCACAGGTATACGCTGATTTTAAGAACAACCCAGATCACAAATTATATATCTCATTCTATAATGATTTCAGTAACTGAACTATCTCTGTAAGTCAATAGACCATTACTCTGCACATTTCAGCTGTCTTTAACTTCAATGGATAATACCATGTTAAAATTCCAGTTCCTGATTTTTTTTTTGGCTTTAACTTTCCTGGGTTTTTCTTATTCCTTATTTCAAAAATAAGCTGTTCTTTAGTTTTTAGAACTTGCTTTCTTGCCCTTTACTCCATTGTTCTACTTCTCTGCTGGTAGAGCTGTGAGAGTTGTCTTCTCTCTCACTATGTCGATCCAACCGCATTTGTTTTGCATGGATCTAACTAGAGTTTTATCTTTTCTTACATAGAAACCGTACAGCCGTAGAATTCCTACAGTAGAGGAGTCCATTCAGCCTATTGAATCAGCACTGACATTCCAAAAGAGCATCTTACCTAGACCCACACCCCCTCACCCATCCCAACTCCATCCCTGCAATCCTGTGCACTTACCATGACTAAACTTGCTAACCTACACGTCTTTAGACTGTGAGTGAAAAACGGGATACCTGGGGGAAACCCATGCAGGCATGGGGAGGACATAAAAAACATTAAATTCAACTCACTTAAACCGATATCTTATTTCTAATATCAGCAATACATATAGATTACTTAAAACTACCTTTGCTTCCTAACAATTTGTAAATCAACCTTCCATTCATCGCCTTTAGAAATTCCTATCTCTGCACCAATGGAAAGTTCAGATTCTATGATATTTTATCAACATCTGCAATCGTGTCACTTTCATTGACATAATTAACTCAGTGAAGTGATTTATTTGATCACAGTTCTTATACTGCTTTCCATAGTCTTCTCAACTGCATGCTAAGTGCTTTGTTCCGCATCAACTGCATTTCCATGTGTTAAATTTTTACCTTCAGGCTGTCTATTTATTTTTTGCCAGTACCATTCAGGTTATCTGCAGTAACTACTTGTGTGCGTGTGACATTTCTGTCATCAGTTTAATTTGAAATTTTGTTGTCTCTATCACTCTGCAGATGCTTATTGCTATCTCCAGTGTGAGATCCCCTTCTCTCAATAACCCTTCTGTCTGAGAATCATTTGCAAACCTGCAATAAATTCTATCTCATATGAATTCTTCAAGCTCCCCAAATTCACATAATTTAGCTAGTTTTCCAAGTTTAGTTACGTCCTAACTAATGTTGTCACTGCTTTCTATGCACATTAATAATCTGTGGGTGGAATTCTCTCAAAAAAATTCTAAGTGTTGAATTTGCGGGAAAACTAGAGTAATTCATGCTCTTTCTTTCAGTGGGAGTTCAGACTTGAATCTCCCACACTCTGTGCAATGCAGAGGCCACCAGCATGAATATCATTAGATTTCTGTAGGCAGGGCCTAATCACTCCTAAGAGGCTGAAACCAGCAGGTCTCTGCGCATGAACAGTGGCCCCAAGCTGTCAATCTCCCACTTCTGGTCAGTGCATTGCTGGTCAGCCCTATGACTCACACAATGCTGCACTCTCAATGCCCCCCCAACCCCGACAACGCAATCACAGCCTCCTGACAATTCCCTTGTCAGCCTCGACACCACCCCTCTCCTTTCCATCTCCATCCCTGAGCACTCCAGTCTCCAACCGTGACCTCCCACCTCCCATAATGCCAATCCCGCCCCCCCCCCATTCCCGCACAGTGCAGTCAGTCCTGCAGGCAGACTGCTGCCAACCACCTCGCCTCCCGCCACCCATTCCCAACCAACAGACCACCCTCCCAACAGACCCTCCCACCTAGTCAGTCCCGACCACTGGGCTCCCTCCTGCCCCTTTCAATCACAATGGCAGAATGGCATTGGACTCTCCACTCCCATCGAGATTCCCCTAGACCCTGCCCTCCATATGCCCTGCCCCATTGGCATTGCCTGATAGCTGGTAGGCAGTGCCAAGATGCCTCTGTGCATGGACACTTTAAACCCTTGGGCAGTGCCACAAAGTGCAGGTTGGCACTGCCAATGCAGCCATGCCCTAAAGGGATGCATCCTCCTACCGCCACCCACCCACCCCACTTCCCCCTGAAGGCCAACATCCCATTTGCCTTCTCCATTTGCCTGCTGCTTCTGTATGCTTAGCTTCAGCCACTGGTGTATGAGGACACCCAGGCCAGGTTGCACATTCATGTCTTCATCACTCGCTCAGTGATTTTTATCTCTTTTTAACTGATCAATCTTCTCTTGGTACTCAAAATACAGACCCAACTTTCCTGACACACATCAAGAATCGATTCTGAGAAATTCCATACTCTCGACCTGGGTTTTTTGGAACATTTGGAAGATTGGTTGTGTGACAACAGCAGGTGAGTGGGAAACCCAGGCTCATGTTTATTGCCCTCGTCTTTTTGTTGTGTTTCGACATTTTCTGTTTTTGGTATTTCTGCCAGTGCCAGTGCCAGATACCCAGGTGGTGATACTGCCCTTGTAAAACTTTACTGATCTTTGTACAGTTCAACACCACCACCTTCTGGCTAAAATTGGCACTGCAATGATAGTGAAAACACTGGTAGAAATTTCAATTTAGTCATCGATCACAAGCAGACATTTGGGGGATCAGATATCCCTTGAATATATAGTATGGTGAAAGCTCAGTTGGTTAAACGGAAGTGGTACAATTTCAATGTCATCACACCTCCTAAGCTTTGCCTGCCTTCCAGTCTATGTTCTAAGAGTGATTCTCAACCAGTGTGCCGCGAATAAAGATTCAAAATGCATGTTATCGGATTAAAACTTACTTTCATCTTCAGCTCTGTGGTTATCAACTCCAAGAATCGATGAACCACAGGCCTCCCGTGCATGAGCAGATTAGATTTGTTGCATTTGTCAGGCCCATGTGCATGAGAACCAGAACTTGGAGCTGAAGACACAGGCCCCATGTACCTACACAAAAACTCAAAAAGATGATGAATATCGTGGGGGAAGTGAAAGCGAAAGAGACAGGGAGAGGTTAAAAAACACAAACGAGCAGACAAGAGCTGGCAAATCATGTTGCGGCTATATAAAACCTTGGTTAGACTGCATTTGGAGTATTGCATGCAGTTCTAGTCACTACACTACCAAGAGGATGTGGAAGCTTTGGACTGAGTGTAAAGAAGGTTTACCAGGATGTTGCCTGGTCTTGAGAGTGTTGAATATCAGGAGAGGCGGAATAAACTAGGATTGTTTTCACTGGAAAGACAGACGCTGAGGGGAGGCCTGATAGAGGTCTACAAAATCATGAGAGACATAGACAGGGTGAATAGTCAGAGGCTTTTCCCAGTGTCAATTATAAGGAGGCACAGGCTCAAGGTGAGAGAGGGAAAGTTTAAGGGGGATGTGTGAGGGAAGCTTTTCATGCACAAAATTGTGGGTACCTGGGAGGGGCTGCAAGAGGAGGTGGTGTGAGCAGGCACATTAGCAACATTTAAGTGGCATCCAGATGGGTATTTGAATAGGGAGGAAATAGAGGGATACGGACTGAGTAAGGGCAGAATGTTTTTTTCCGTTTAGCTAGGGCATCATGATCAGCACAGGCTTGGTGGGCCGAATGGCCTGTTCATGTGCTGTACTTTTCTTCTTTGTTAATAATGAAATTCCCAGTAAGGAAAGGAAACAGAGGAAATAGGAGGTATCTTCAAATGTTTTTAATAGTATAAAGTTGTACCATGATATATAAATGCTTGGGAACTACTGGTATAAAGCAGCCTGCATATGTGAATTTGTCACATCAATTAACCCAAACAACAGAAAGGAGATGGTTTGGAGCAGGGTAGAGCAGGTTAGGTAATAAATTTATCAATCATTCAGCAAGTAATACGGATGAAGCTGTAAGCACTATGCATTCTGCTTCTTTAGGCTGGAGCGATGATTTTTCAGAATCTTTTCCCTCTGTTGGCTGCTAGCCCACTAAAATGTTTTTGGAGGTTTTCTGGTGAATTCCTGTCAGTGAGGCAGAAAGGGTAAGTGATTTTTTTTTCCTCATTCTTTTCTTTCTGTCCTCAATGCAAGTCATCATCATTCTCTTGCAGAATCCAGCCAGTGCCTTCAGCACTCTGTTCTTGAAGCTGGACAACAGCTGAGGAGTGTACTGCTGGCACCACTTAACTGGTCAGCTGTTAGTCAACATACTGGGAGACCTTGGCACTGTGATGGCCTAGAGGTAGTAATATTCTGGGGATCCAGCTTCAAATCTAACCACAGGGGCCTGTGTCTTCAGGTCCAAGTTCTGGTTCTCATGCACATAGACCTGACAAATGCAACAAATCTAAACTGCTCATGCATGGGAGAAACTCAGTAAGAGGTCTGACAACACCAATTTTAAATCCAACTGATTTATTTGATAGTAAACTAGCAAGTTTACTATCAAATAAATTGGTTGGATTTAAAATTGGTGTTGTCAGACCTCTCACTGAGTTTACCCCAGTCCAAAGCCGGCATTTCTACATCATGCATGGGAAGCCTGTGGTTCATTGATTCTTGGAGTTGATAACCACAGAGCTGAAGATGAAAGTAAGTTTTAATCCGATAACATGCATTTTGAATCTTTATTCGCGGCACACTGGTTGAGAATCACTCTTAGAACACAGACTGGAAGGCAGGCAAAGCTTAGGAGGTGTAATGACATTGAAATTGTACCACTCCCATTTAATTGAGCTTTCACCATACTATATATTAAAGGGATATCTGGTCCCCCAAATGTCTGCTTGTGATCGATGATTAAATTGAAATTTCTACCAGTGTTTTCACTATCATCGCAGTGCCAATTTTAGCCAGAAGGTGGTGGTGTTGAACTGTACAAAGATCAATAAAGTTTTACAAGGGCAGTATCACCACCTGGGTATCTGGCACTGGCACTGGCAGAAATACCAAAAACAGAAAATGTCGAAACATAACAGAAAGAGGAGGACAATGTGCAAAAGATGCATATTCTGACTCCAACCTGCAGGGGGAGAGTGTGGGGCCTAAGTTTGCTGGAAAACTGGCTGTGCTCACTGTAGAGGATGTGGAGATGCCGGCATTGGACTGGGGTAAACACAGTAAGAAGTCTCACGACATCAGGTTAAAGTCCAACAAGTTTATCTGACAGTAAACCCACAAGCTTTTGGAAACACTGTTCCTTCGCCAGCTATTCAGCTAGCACAGATTAGCTGTAAAGACTTGCATTCTAATCAGTGTTCTGTAAACTGTGTGTGCCTTTTTATGTCCTTCTCTGATCAGAATTTTCCAGAAACCTGACGAAGGAACTGCGTTTCCGAAAGCTTGTGGCTTTACTATCAAATAAACTTGTTGGACTTTAACCTGGTGTTGTAAGACTTCTCACCGTACAGAACAGAGAGATCTGTCAGTCACCACCCCTCTAGCACCCCCCCCCCCCCCCCCACACTCCCCACAACATCCACTCCCCACCCTGCTTTCCGCATCCCAGATATTGCATCCCCTCCCCCGGTCACTGATTTCTCCAGCCAATCACTCCCCTGGATATCACCCCTCAACCAATCCCAGCCCATCACACCACCCAGCCCATTCCATTTCCCTTCCTATTTATTTGTAGCACCCGTATGCTAACTTTTTTCTCATTTGGGTACTAGAATATCCAGTTCCCTCTGCACTACAGGGTTGTGCAGATTCCCTACATTTAACTAATGGATTGCTTTTCTATACTTCCTACAAAAGTGGGAAAATTTACATTTTCCCACATTATACACTATCCGCCAAATTGATGCTCACTGAATTCATTTACATAAATTTCTTTGGGTTGGATTGCCAGAGTCACTCACTTAGTGGGCAGGATGGGAAGATTTAGAGTGTCTGAAGGTTAAATTTTCACCAGCATAAAAGACGCATTGACTGCCCCAGTCAAATGCCAGCCCATCTAATTGCCAGTTGCAGAGTGCGCAGTTTCCCATCCCCCCCACCCCAACCCCAATTGATCCCTGGTTGCAGAATGAGAAGTTCCCCTCACTTGCCTCCCCTTAGGCCCTGCTGCCTTGGCACTGTGATGGCCTAGAGGTAGTAATATTCTGGGGACCCAACTTCAAATCTAACCACAGGAGCTAGTGGAATTTGAATTCAATAAAAAAAATCTGAAATTAACAATCTACTGACAACCATTAAACCATTGTTGATTGTCAGAAAAACATACTTGCTCCACTAAAATTCTTTAGGGAAGCAAATCTGTCATTTTTATCTGGTCTGGTCTATATGTGACTCCAGAGCCACAGCAATGTGGTTGACTCAATTACCTCAGGCAACTAGGGTTGGCCGATAAATGTTGGCCAGCCAGTGATGCCCATGTCCCACAAATGAATAAAAAGAACTGCCAAGAGCCCGCTTGGGCACTGGCCCCCTTGTCCCCAGCCTCCTGGTGGCAGTGAGGGGTGGGGAGCAGTTTCAATGACCTCAGGTCGAAGAAACTATAGAGCATTACAGTGCAAAAGGAGACCATTCGGTCCATCAAGTTTGCACTAACAACAATCCCACCCAGGCCCTATCCCCACAACCCCGTTTATCCCTCTAAACTACACATCCCAAAACACTAATGAGCAATTTCACATCAGCAATCAACCTAACCCACACATCCCTGGACTGTGGGAGGAAAACAGAGCACCCAGAGGAAATGCACGCAGACTCAGAGAGAATGTGCAAACTCCTTACAGACGGTGATCCAAGCAGGCAATCAAACCCAGATCCATGGAGCTGTGAGACAGCAGTGCTAACCACTGTGCAACCCTGCAGCCCAGCAAAGTCCTACTGGTAAGACCACCAACTCAAGTCCCCAGTGATAGGTACGTGATCCTCGCTGGTGAGGAACTTCACCAGGCAATTGCATCCCGGGCTCACTAATAATATTACAGTCAGCAGTTAAATTGATTTAGAATTAGGTTTGCCCCAGATTCTGGGACTGGTGCAATCAAGAGAGTCCAGATTCCAGGCACAAACTACTACACACAATGTTCACACTCTGTCAATTTTATTGACAGTTAGGAGTTTCTTACTGGTAGGTAGGATGGAGCCTAAGCTCACCAGGGAAGCTGGCTGCAAACTGCTAGGCATGCACCCTGACCTCCCCTATATTGCGTACACACTATATAGGAGACTGGTCAATCCTACACCCCCACCATGGACATCATGCCCCCATCTCACCATGGACAACACTCCCCAGTTGCCACACCCCCACATACCAACACCCAACCGTTACCCATCACATGAACCTCCCAATCACTATCTTCCCAG
The DNA here is from genome assembly GCA_024679065.1 of Sphyrna mokarran. NCBI lineage: Eukaryota > Metazoa > Chordata > Chondrichthyes > Carcharhiniformes > Carcharhinidae > Sphyrna > Sphyrna mokarran. The sequence continues at coordinate 102,283,383 of JAGIQG010000009.1, forward strand.
AGGACACCACCCAATGCACCTTCCCCCCACATAAGAACATAAGAAACAGGAGCAGGAGCGGGCCATCTAGCCCTTCGAGCTTGCACCACCATTCAATAAGATCATGGCTGATCTGAAGTCGATCAGTTCCACTTGCACGCTTTCTCCCCATAACTCTTAATTCCCTTATTTATCAGAAACCTATCTACCTGTAACTTAAATATATTCAGCGAGGTAGCCTCCACCACTTCAACTGGCAGAGAATTCCAAAGATTCACCACCCTTTGATTGAAGGGTGTGTGAAGAAGTTCCTCCTCAACTCCAACCTAATCTGTCCCCCCCTTATTTTGAGGCTGTGCCCTCTAGTCCTGCTACCCTTTCTAAGTGGGAAGAATCTCTCAATCTCTACCATATCCATCCCCTTCAATATCTTATATGTCACTACAAGATTCCCCTTCAACTTTCTAAACTCCAAACAGGTCCACAGCCCCCTCACTCCACTCACTAGCCAAATTACTACCCACTGATCACTAGCCTCCTGATCGCTAGCCTGAAACCAGGTCGCTGGCCCCAACACCTGACTGCCGACCTGACCCCAGATTGGTGGCCCCAAAGCTGGTAGCCAGCCACACCGCCAAATCCCCCCTCCCAATGCAGAGTTTCCTCCTCTTCCCTACCAAAATACTGACCTCTCCACTGCCCACTCCTATCTGCTTCCACTCCATCTGAACCCACCTCTTGAGATCCTGACCCCTCACGTGCCACCTCAGGCTGTGTCCCCTCCTTACTGCCTGGTAGTGGTGGAGAGTGCCAGGGTGCCAGGCTGACACCTCCAGGGTCCCAGGCTGGCAGTGCCAGACTGGAACTGCTCAAGGGACATTGACACTCTATATCCAAACAACTGTGGCCACAATGACCTTGAGTCCCATCAGAGGGGCCATCACGTCAGGTCCCTCTATTAGTGGGGACCATCTGTGATCCTTAGCGGTGAGGCTGGAGAGCCAAGTGAGCCTGGACTGACTAGTCAGCATTCTGGGCTGACTAATCAGATTGAAATCAGTATATCAATATTTAAATCAGACTCGTGCCCTTCCTGAATGCAGAGCTGATTACGTCAGTAAAAATGGCCTGGGAGGATTGCGAAAGGCCTGACACCATGCGTGACTCTGGTTTTTAGCCTCCTGCTAAAATTTCCTGTCGAGCTACGTCATTCGATCATACAGCAAGGCGGAAAGATCACATTCACGAACTGTTAAACACGTACACATTTATATAGAAATTATCTCTTGTTACGAAATAGATATCTTTGATCCCTGAATACCTTAAGACCTTCCTCTTCCAAACAACATTCAAATTACATAAATCAATATATCAAATGTAGTTTATACTTACCACACAACACAAAACGAACAATGAATCTAGACAATGTATTTTCCTGGTCCAGCAAAGATATTTACACTACCTTTGCAAAAGTTGCTGGTTCTAAGACCTGATAGATGTTAAGTCTCATAGATAGATAGATGTTAAGGTATATAATTCAGTCTCTGAGCTATATACCAGCCTTACTAGCTCTGAAGTGTTACAATGCCTTCTTGCCTGTTAAATGTTAAACTGACCTGTCGGCTGTAAGATGTTAAACTAATCTGAATTCTTCTGTAGGCCCTAGCAATTATACCTCTGTCTCCTCTGTGATTTGGTTATTTGAGCTATCTGCATCTTGGTAAGCTATTTGCCAATGATAGCTTTTTACACCTTATTCAATCTGCTATCATTGGCAACCAACTTACCTAGATAATGAAAAGGTCAGTGGAGCTATACAAATGATAATTTCAAGGGTCACAGAACATGATAGATGCAGACAGCTCAAATAATCAAAGGGGAATATCACATAGTAGCCAAATTGCAATGCAATTTTTCATCTGCCAGTAACTTTACTGGGAAAAGTTGTATTTTATCATCCCATTTCAATGCTGGCTACTGGTGTTGCTTGGCAGATCCATGACACCGCTATTCTAGGGGTGTGTACATTGCACCCCTTTGAATGTGTCCATTTGTTACCCTCAGATGAAGCAGTAAATACTTCAAGTGATTGCCACAGCACACAAGTGAAGACTGGGACAGATCTGTGCCACATACAGCAACAGCAAGAGTGCCTCACAGATGATGACGAGGTTCTTACCTGCAATGGAGCATACTCAGTTTTTGGTTCGTTATACCTACTTGCTCCTTCCAGTTTTTAACACATGCGCTCTGAACCGTAGACCAGTCTTTTCAGATCATCTGACCTGACAGTGAAGAAAACAAGAGATGGGTTCACTCAATTCCCAAAGAAGATGGCCTCACTTTTGCCATGATTTACCTTGGCATTTGAGGCCAGTTCGAACTGATCATAGTTGTAATCAATCTGCTCACCAATTCACCACTTATGAAAAAGGTACTGCAATAATCATGGATGATTACAAATGATTGGACAGATCAGGACAGCAAAGATAGCTCGGAAGATGAGTTTGTAGAATATTCTCTGGAAAGCTTTTGAGAGCAACCAAGGAGCAGGCTATTCTGAATCTACTATTGTACAATGAGCCAGGATTCATTAATGATCTCACAATTAAGTGATCATAATGTGATTGAATTTCTAATTCAATTAGAGGGAAAGTAGAGTGAGTCTTAGAATAATATTTTAAACTTAAATAAAGGGAATTACAGTGATATGAAGACAAAAATGGCTGAAGAAAAATTAGGTTTAGGGTCAGAGCAGCACAAATGCAGTGGCTGACATATAGGCTGATGTTTCAAGGCTTAGCAAAGATTTATTCCAGTGAGAAAGACTCCAAGAGATGATGCACCATCTGTGGCTAACTAAGTAAGTGAGAGATTTCTCACTTACTGAAAAAGAAAAATACACAATTCTGTCAAGAATCGTGGAAAGTCAGATAAGTGGATAGAATAAAGAACAAAGGGCAAAGAACAAAACAGCACGGGAAACAGGCCCTTCGGCTCAACGAGCCCGCGCTGCCACCCCGATGTTCCCACCTCTATCTGTGATCCCTGTCTGTGTTTATAGATCTATGGATTAAAAACCAAATTTGAGACAATTTAGGGAGAATTTGTTTTGCAAATTAGCCTAAGAGCATCTCTTTGGGACGTGGGAGGAAACCGGAGCACCCGGAGAAAACCCACGCAAGCACGGGGAGAATGCGCAAACTCACATAGACACAGGCCCAAATCCATGTATCTGCACAGCACAGCGATAGTCACTGAGCTGTCGTGTTGCCCATCAGATGGTCCAGATCAAGTGTACACTAACGACGTGAAGCACTAGGATACTCTCGAAAAAGATCCAAGAGCAGTTCTCTCACGACCCATCGCGTGTATGTCCCTCATTAGACAACAAGGTGAACCAAAGCACCTGTAGGATAAAAACAAGTACATCAATATCATCATCTATTTACACACTTCCCAGAGACTCCCAAGGCTCATGATACCTATTTTAAATCAGTTTTCTATACCCCTCCATTCCCATTCTGTTCATGTGCCCATCTAAGTATTTCTTAAATAACTCCAGAGTACCTGCCTCCACCACTTTACTTGGCAGCGCATTCCATACCCCCACCACCCTCTGTGTGAAAAAACTCCCTCCAGCATCCAAATTATACCTTACCCCCCTCACCCTAAGCCCGTGACCCCTCGTGTTATTTGAGTCCATCCTAGGAAAAAGCTTAACCCTGTTTACTCTATCTATCCCCTTCATAATCTTGTACACCTCTATCAGATTTCCTCTAAGTCTATGTCTTTCTAAGGAAAACAGTCCCAATTTGCCTAATCTCTCCTCGTAACTCAGACCTTCCATACCAGGCAGCGTCCTGGTAAACCTCCTCTGCACTCTCTCCAGAGTCTACATGTCCTTCCGGTAGTAAGGCGACCAGAATTGGACGCAGTATTCCAAATGAGGTCTAACCAGCGTTTTATACAACTGCAACATTAAAGGCCAGCTCCTGTACTCTATACCCCTTCATATAAAGGCTAACATACTAGATGACAGAACTTGATAAAGCTCTAAAAGATACCAGAAGTGGTAAGGCACCCGGGCAAGACAGTATTCCATCAGATGTGCTGAAACAAGGTGGTCCTGCTCTGAAAAGTGAACTGCTAAACATTTACAATGCTTGTTGGCAAAACCAGTGCCTCCCTCAGGACTACAAAGATGCGTTGATTGTCACAATCTATAAGAAGAAAGGCGACCAAAGTGAGTGCAAAAACCACCGAGGCATGGCGCTTCTTTCTGTAGCTGGCAAGATTATGGCGAAGATCCTGCTCAATCGACTCAAAATTATTTCAGAAAATGTCCTCCCTGAGAGCCAATGTGGCTTTAGGATTGGAAGAGCAACTACAGATATGATTTTTACCTTGACGCAACTCCAGGAGAAGGCGGCAGAACAGCAACAACCATTGTACATTGCCTTTGTCGATTTTTCATAAGCATTCGATACGGTGGATAGAGAAACCTTCTGGAGAGTGCTCAAAATTTATGGATGTCCAGATAGACTGCTCAAGATGATCACACTGTTTCATGAGAATATGTATGGCAAAGTAACTATTGAAGGAGATATCAGCGAAGTCTTCAGCATCAACCACGGGGTAAAGCAGGGATGCGTACTTGCTCCAACTTTGTTCACGCTATATCTTGCTGCAGTATTGGAAACAATGGGCCAAAATCTGGACAAAGGTGTGTACATTAGGACTCGCTCAGATGGAAAATTGTTCAACCTCTCAAGACTCAAAGCCTCAACCAAGACGAGAAAGATATGTGTCAGAGAACTTCTGTATGCAGATGACTTAGCCCTCGTTGCCACTGATCCAAATGTGATTCAAGAAATTGTAGACCAATTCTCATCTGCTGCCACTGTTTTTGGCCTAAGAATCAATGCCTCCAAAACTGAACTCCTGTACCAGCCTCCGCCTCTGTGTAATGAAACCCAATCACCAGTCATAAAGATAAGTGGGCTAGCGCTGAAAAACACTGAGTCCTTCACTTACTTAGGAAGCGCTGTAACCAGCACCAACTTATCGGACCTGGAAATAGAAAGGAGGATTCAATCAGCAACTAAAGCTTTTGGTGCCTTGCAGAAGCGACTTTGGTCCCGCCATGACATTAAAATGTCAACCAAGGTCAAAGTGTATAATACAGCCGTTCTACCATCTCTACTTTATTCAACAGAAACGATGACATTGTACCGGAAGCATATCAAGAAACTAACCAAGATACAACTCAGACACTTGCGACAAATATTAAACATCAATTGGCAAGAGATGGTTCCTGATGTGGAGGTATTTAAATGAGCTGGAACGGTCAGCGCAGAATCGCTCGTCACAGCCTCTCAGTTGCAGTGGACTGGCCACGTCATAAGAATGAACGACGATCGTTTGCCCAAAGCCGTCTTCTATGGCGAGCTACATGAAGGAAATAGAAACATGGTGGACAGAAGCAGCGTTACAAAGATGTGCTCAAGCGCCATATGAAGAACACTAACGTGGATGTCAACACCTGGGAGAAGGATGCTTTGGACAGAAGAAATTGGCAATGCATTGTCAAGAAGACAATCCCACTCATCGAGAAAAAAAGGCAGGAAAAATATGAAGCAGACCATGAACGTAGACATTTTGTTACAAATCAGACAAATCACAGTTGCAACCCATGTGGGAGACAATGCCGATCCAATGCAAGCCTTATAACACACCAACGTGCCTGCGGAATCTAAACTTCCAACACAGTCAACATCGAAATCGATGAATGGCCGAAGGGGGAAGGGGAGCATACTATATGCTTTCTTCACAACCTTCTCACTTGCTCTGCCACCTTCAGAGACTTGTTCACCTGCATCCGCAGGTCCCCCTGCGTTTCTATACTCTTAATAGGTCTACGCTTTAACATATACCTCCCCACTACATTCTTTCTCCCGAAATGCATCACCTCACATTTATCAGGATTGAATTCCATCTGCCATCTGTCTGCCCAAGCTACCAGCCTATCTATGTCCTGCTGCATTGCCTGACAATGCTCCTCACTATCCGCAAGTCCAGCCATCTTTGTATCGTCTGCAAACTTGCTGATCACTCTACTTACTCCCTCTTCCAAGTCATTTATATATATTACAAATAGAAGAGGTCCCAGTACCGAGCCCTGATAATAATCAGCAAAAGAAGACTTTAAAACTTGAAGGCTGGCAGAAATTACAGTATGAGTAAAAGCTAACTAGAAATATAACAAAAGATACTAAAAGTTTCTAAAAGTATTTAAAAAGGAAAAGGGTAACTAAAGTGAATGCATGTCCTCTAAAGACTGTGTGAAGAATTAAAATGTGAAATAAGGAAATATGAGAAACATTGAACAGGTATTTAATATTGAACTTTATTGTAGAATACAAATAATATTTCACAAATACTTGTAAGTCAAATGGTGAAAGCAAGGGAAGAACTTCAAATAATTATGATCAGTAGTGAAAGGATACTGAAAAAAGATTAGAAATAACAGCTGATAAGTCCTCAGGGCATGATGACCTGCAACCTAGGGTCTTAGAAACAAGAAATTATATAATTTTACAGCACAAAAGGAAGCCATTCAGCTCATCATGTCTACACCGGCTCCCAAAAGAACAACAGAACTATCCAGCTAATCCTATTCTGTGGTTCTATCTCTATAGTCCTCTGAATTCATTACCTTCAAATATATATCCAGCTATTTGTTAAAACCTTCTGTGGAATTTACTTGTACCACTTCCCCAGGCAATGCATTCCAAATCTCAACAACTCTGAGTAAAGACGTTTCTCCTCATCTCAATCCTTGCTCTCTTGCTGACCATGTTGAAATTGTGACCCATTAGTCACTAACATACCAAATAGTGGAAACAGAAGATCCTTCTTTACCCTGTCAAAATCGTTCATAATTTTGAACAACTTAAGCGCTTTAACATCTGGCCTTAAATAAGGTGCCCGGAACTGAACACAATATTCCACATGTGGACGGACCAAAGATTTGTAGAGGTGTAGCATCGCTTCCGTGCTTTTACACTGTTTGCCTCCATTTATAGAACCAAGGATCCTATCAGCCTTCTTAACAATTGTTTCAACTTGCTTGGCCACCTTCAGAGTATGATGCGCTTGAACCCTATGGTGCCTCTGCTCCTGTACTATCCTCAAAGTTATACCATTGAGCCTGGATTGTCTCCCCACATTTCTTCTAGCAAAATGCATTACCTCGCATTTTGAAATTCATCTGCATTGACCAAGTTGGCTCTGAAGTAGGGAAATAATTAATGCATTTTGTAAGTAGAATATGTCACAAACATAACCCTTATCAGAGTCCGGTAATACCTGTCAGGGGTGATCAGTACCCTCCATATCACTAAAACTTACACTATTAAGCTTAAGTTTAAGCCAGCTTTTCCTTCATCTCTGGTGATCACTGACAGTCTCTCTCCCACTCATATCTGAACACCACAGTCCAGGCATTTTTCTCCAGTCTTTTACAACCAATTTGAAATCACAACAGTTCAGACCTCTGTCACCCTCTCACAGTCTCTCAGCTCAGATTCTCATCACAGATGATTCCCCACTATAGTTTGACTTATCCTATTAAGTTTGTTGATCTATTCCAGTACCTAGATTATGGCCATTCAACGTGAGCCCACAAACAGATCCCAGCTTTCAGCACCAAATGTTATAGGTAAAGTAATACCTCAGATTGTTAGTGAGTCAAAATACAGTGGTTTTTATTTCAAAACTCTGGTGTTCATTCAGGAGCTTTGGGAGAAGTAGGGCTATAGACTTCTTACAGAACACAAACACAAGTGGGCATTTATGCATCATGAGTTTTAGTGTCAATCACGATTCCAAGTTTCCCATTCCAGCAAGAACTCCAGGTCTTCCTTCCTTGGTCGTGATGCAGCCCCAGATTTAATCAAAATTCACAGTCCAGCTGGTAGCTGCAATTGTGACACATCATCATGATTCAAAACCTTTCTGCTGCAGAAAGATGCCGGCATCTCTGTCTTTGAAATTACTTGTGCGATTGCGGCTCTTCCTGTCAAAAGCCGTTATCATAAACTTCCATCTGTGTAATCATGTCCAACTAAGACAAATAGGTAAGATTTACAAAGTCTACAAAGTAACGGCCACATTAAACTAACTGTCTTTATAAAAATGAGAGTTAAAACATGTAATATATGAACAAATAACTTATATTACTGCCAGGATCAATATAAGCCTGGGAAGATCACCACGATGGAGGATACTGACAGGTATTACTGGACTCTGATAAAAGCAGCCTAGGGGTGAGAGAGCAAGAAGGTAGATTAGAAGACTCCAGGTGGTGAGCATAAACTTATCTGTATTATAGTGGGATTCCTGATGAATTAATGCATCACTGAGAGAGACAGATTCACTAAACAGATGAGAAAAGAGACGTGGAACTCATCTCATCCATTAGACCAACAACAAAAATGGTTGGGAAAGGAAAAGAAAGATAGAATTAAGAAAACTGGAGTTCTCTTAGTTCACCAATTGGCAGGATGAATTGAACAAGTCTCAGTGTTGGGTAAGAAATGGGCTGGTGATAAAGCAAACATCAAAATGTTGGAATCATGCATGAGAGAACTAGAAAAGAGAAACCAAATTTTTGAAAAGCATCAGAATTTGGGGAGCAACTTTGTAAGTATGCCAAAAATGTTTGGGAGTGCCCAAACCTGCCTGAACAGATAGAGCCTTTTTACAAGCATTTAAAGATGGGCTGTCATCAGTTCACCAAAAAATCCTTAAAATGGGAATTCTTAGTACACAGAACTATGATGAATTCGTAGAATGGGCATCTGGAGTTAAAGATGGACCAGATGAGAGACCCTAAGGAAAATTCTCAGGTTTTGTATTTTAGTGTGTTTGTGGGATTTGGTTGCTGGTTGAATGCAGGTGGTTGTTGTTGTATTAGATTGAGAGCAGGAATTGTTTGTTTTGTGGAGTATTTATTGCAGATAATAAATGCAATGCTTTATACTTTGTTTTGACTTCAAAGGGGCTGACAAAGTGTTAGAACTGTTGAAATTTTAAATATAAGATTTCTTGAATTTACTTCTGTTTTTGAGTTTAATTACAGTTTGGAAGAAAGAAGAATGAAGGCAACTGTCTTAATCTGTTTTCTCTGTTCTTTTCAATGTTTTATTTTCATCCCAGTGTAGAATGTTGGATTTAAATAAAGGATAATGTGGGATAAATGTTGGAAGTTTCCACATATGTCTGCGTATGTTTAATAAAGTCGTCGGGATGTTTATGTTTATGTTTTTGTTTTTGGTGTTTTTAATGTTTTAATGTTCTTTCCTTAATTGTGATTTACAACAATGGGTTTGATACAGAGTTTAAATAAAATGGGAAAGTAAACTGAAATTTCAAAGTCAAAGTACATAAATTGAAGTTTGGAATAATCAGTTTGAATTTTGGATTTAAACCTTGGAAGGAACCATGTGCTTTTCCTTTGTCTTGAAGAAGTTGTTTAAGACTGAGTTAATTCATTTGGCTCCTAGCCAAAAGTACTTCTTATATTTTAAGTAAATGGTTCATGAATGACAAGCAAGATTATTTCTCACAACTTAGTGATAATTGAAACTTGAAGAGTTTGGTTCATTCAGATTTTCTCATTGTTAACTTTCAAATTAAAATGATTGGTTACACTTAAGTGTTACAGTTTCTGACATTTAATTGATAGAATAAATTGTGTGCACAAAATAACCAATTTATAAATGGGAAATTGCCTGAACTTGTAAGAGGTAAACAAGTTTAATTTTGACAAAGAAAAGGTAATGGAAATAAAGTCTGTATGAGTTTTATATTTCGAAGAGGGATATGTTGAAACATATTCTCAGTTTATGCTGTAACTATTTGAATGTGAGACAATGTTACAAAATAATATCAGTTTGTTTTGTGACTTTCCTGTACTGAGTAAATGTTATCTGTGGTAATTCTCATGTTCAAATGTAAAGTTTGTTGAATTGATGTATGTAAATGCTAAAATGTTGGGAGTTAATTTATCTGAAAAGCGAAGGGCTCAAGAGAGTATCAATAACTTTACAACAGATGATGGGATTTTTCTTTGTATTTAGTTATTTGGGGTTATAAGAGTTAAAATGCTTCAAGGGGAACAAATAAACCATTTGTCCAAATTATGTTATTCATAAATAAATTGATAAAGTGGACATAATCTATAATTTATTAAATTGATGGAAAACATTTGAATTACTTTTAACTTGTACTTTAGTTACATTGTGTTAATTGGGTCATGGAAGAACCTAGTATGTGTACGCTAGAAGGTGATAGCTTTTGAGCTGTGACTGTGGAAGTTTAAATCTGAAATGGTAACTGTGACAAAAGGTGTTTATTATGCAAATCTGGATCATTTTTAAATCTTGGATACTTTGGAGAGTTAAACCTACCTCTTCAGCACCTTTTTGGATGTATAACTCTCCAAATTTGAATGTTATTTCCTTTTCATTTGAATCAATGATTTATTATTGGCCTGTGCATAATTCTGAACCTAAAATGGAGTTTAGACTATGTGATTGTTTGTATTTGTAGCGTATTGTTGTCTATAACTTCTGGAATATCAATATGTTGTGGGAATGTATTGTTACCGTGCATGCCAATGTCTAGGCCTTGCTTGACTTTTGAGTACTGGAGAATTCTTGACAGACGCTGATCCTGAGTTTGTGATCCATCATGCTTCGTGTTCAGGATGGAAGGGAAATATGTGAACTGTGCCTCCAATGTCTACAGACATGGTCAATACTCAGAGATCGGTGTGGCAGCACCTGACTGGACTCTTATCGACAAGAGGGAATCAAGTCCTGATTGATTGGCAATGATCAAAAGGGGTATGAAACCGAACCAAGAACGAGTCACAACAATGGTAACCATTGCCAGCGACGACCAGCATTTGGACAGCCACCATACCCAAGAAGGAAGGAAGAAAACCAAAGCCAGAGCGCCAAGCCAGACCAAAGAACTAGACTACACAGAGGACAACCAAGACCGATGCACAAATAAAGGCCAGTGTTTGCTTGGGACTTGCCATTCAGTCAAGTTTAAGTCAAGGTCTTGTACTGGACTTGAACTTTGGTATTTTCCTGTAAGATAACTTATTGTTGATTGTGTGGGCACAAAGAACCCCAAGTTACCTTTTGTTTTTTAACTGGGAGTGGGTCCATATGCTGGTAACATTTGGCTTTGGTTTGGTCATGGGGCCATACTTGGGCCTGGCCTTGACCAAAAGGGGGAGAGAAAGAGTTAATGCATTTTGTACCTAGACTATGGCACAAACATAACCCTTCATCATGGCTGATCTTCCCAGGCTTATATTGATTCTGGCAATAATATACTTTAATTCTCATTTTTATAAAGACAGTTAGTTTAATGTGACTGTTATTTGGTAGACTTTGTAACTTTCTGAATGTTTAGTTATCTTCTAATCCATGCTGCCAAGGACCCTTCAAACCCAAACATTTATAATTTGCTAACATATCTGCCATTTACCATAGTATCAAAAGTCCAAATATAAAACATCCACAGCCATATCCTTATCCAATGCCTGTGTCAGCTCATCAAAGAACTAATTAAATCTGTCAGTCATGACCTATCCTTGACAAAGCCATATTGACTGCCTAGTATAAATTTACTTTTCTCTAAATGTACATTTATCTTATCCTGTATTACAGTCTCTATTAGCTTTTCCACTATTGATGTCAAACTGATGGATCTGTTGTTTCCTGGATTATTCATTGCCCCATTCTTAGACAACAGCATCACTTTTGCAATCCTCCAGTCCCCCCGGGACTAACTCAGTTTTCAGAAGGGCCTGGATAATTTCTGCAGTTTGCTCCCTATCGCTCTCAGCAATCTAGGATGCATCCCATCTGGACCTGGTGACTTCTCTTAAATAAAATATTTGTGGAGATAGGGTATGCATTAGTTGTAATTTTCCAAAATTCTCTTGATTCAGGAAAGGTCCCATTATTTTGGAAAATAGCAAATATCACTTCTCTATGCAAGAAGGGGGGCAAGAAAGTATTGTGATATTAGTGTCCCTTAAGAGATTTTTTTTAAAAAAGTCATGCTCTCTGTAGCTCACAGACTTAACAGATCTCATTATTGCCAGCTTGACTGGAGCTGTGCTTTTATTGTTACTTCAATAGCTTAAATGAGGGCTGTTTATTTTAACTCTGGGTTATTTTATGATCCTGCATTGTTAGGAGGATGATTATATGTATTTGAATGGATTTTTTGCTTTCCAGTGAGTTTAAGGTTTTCTGCTTGGTTACAGTTAGTGTTGAGTTTTAGTAAGCTGAAAAGTAGTCTTTCTCTCTGCCTGGTTTTGGAAATTCTGATAATTAGCTAAAAGCCTTTCTGAAGTGGGAATCCACTGTTGGTGGCTTGCCTAGAGTCACTGGTGTTTTAGGAAGCTGTTCTGACTTTAAACTATTCTGAGTCTATCCAGAGAACTTCAGACTTCATCCAAATGAATCAATTCCAGTGTCACATGAGCATTAGTCTATGCCATATTAAATCTGTCTGAAGGGTCTTGTTTATAGGATTGGTTTGATTGGGATAGTACCTATATTTGTTAAGGGTTATACAATGTAGTGGTTATTTTGTTTCTTGCTTGTAATTGCTAAAATTTCTCACTAATTTTCTTACTATGCATGTTAACTGTATTCTTAAATAAACTTTGTTTGATAGAAGTTCCCTAATGAATATTTCAATCATAGCTGATGTCAAACATATCATGCGTATCCTAGCCAATTTCAAGATGCAAAATTTATGATCCAGGGGACTCCATAGAACACTTCGGAATTTCTGACCTAAGCCATTACAGACAGACCATTTAACCTCACATCTGTCATAGGAAAATGCTGCAATCTATTATTAAGGCAGTAGGGCACTTAGAAACTTTTAATCTAATCAGACAGCGTCAACAGTCACGTTTAAATGATTTATTTCAGATCTCCGAAGGAGTAACAGATAAAGGGGAACTTGTGCATTTATTAAACTTGAGTGACCCCTTCATACATGTTGTCTATATGATTGTATGTACTGTCTTATCAAACAGCTTTGGGAATGGAAGGAGGGAGTGATGCTAGTACGTACACGAGGGTGGGCACTTCTCATTTATTCAGTACTTAACTGAGGCACTTTTTTATTGTGTGTGAATACAAAAGTAAATTATGAAATTTAAGTGAATTATGAATGAAGGCATTTTCAGTAATATTTTTTCATCTAACGGGAGTTAACCTTCCCTAATCTCACTCCCATCATTAAATGGGGAGATATCTCATTAGAAGCTCTCTCATTACAAGCTTCTTACGAATTGATTGCTGAGTTCAGGGAAGCATTTTCGGTACGTTTTTGTTCCTCCTAGCCTTGAGCGCCAAACCTCAGAATTTCAGATCTATATTCACTGGAGGGAACGCCAGGTGGCGTGACCGTCGTGCCTTTATATATCAAAAAACGATTCCTGATCTATCTAACCCTTTAGTTGAGGCAAAGTCTGGAGAAGAGTGCAATGCAAAGGGGCGCTGCCAACGAAATTATGCCGCTGCTTCCGTGTGAGTATCGTTTAGTTGTCCAGTCACTGTGTCCTGATGATAAACCTAGAAGGATCATCGATCAGCTGAATCTGAGCAATGTGGAGGTCCAGTACTTACGATTCAGTCCGGCAGACTTGCAGCAATCCTATCTGCTCTGGCGTTTCTTGTGGGCCACTTGGAGAGGGATTCAAGCTCTATTCTGCAGCCTGTGCAGCTGCTGTCTTCCTCTCTGGCGCACTCTGGCCAGATGTTGCCCCTTGTCCTGCAGATACCATGTATTCCAAAGTGTCCGAGGTGTACTGAAATATTGCCCATGGCGGGGGTACCAGGATCTGCGTGTTGTCTACCACTCAGTTCTGGCCGGAAGACGGAACCTTACAGACGTGAACGATTCTTTATACGGCAGCATTTTAAAATATCTACTGCGGAAATATGGTAAGTGCGAGATTGTGTCCTACTAATAGACGGAGAACTTTATTCTGACACTGTAATAATGTAATTATTAATCTGTTCTCCATGTAATCCTTATTGAGAACTCTGTAACCCTCCCCCTCTCTGGTCTGTACTCTCTTTATAAAACTCTCCACTCCCTCGCTCAGTGAGGGTCAGAAAGTCACTTGGTCGACCTCTTTTTAGTCAACTGTCCTGATGTCTCCTTCAAGTTGGTGTTTATTGGTCTTCTGCATGGTAGATTGGAGTTCTTCAGCACCACTGGGTTACTCAAACAGTTGATTGGAAAATCATTATTTATCTCACACGATTGTTCATTCCTTCATTGACCCTGATGGAATTTCAGAAAATTCTGCAACTAATATTTTTAATGATGGATTTATTCTCAGGTCGATCATCCCTGATCTTTATTGTTGATGACGAAAAGAAAGGTGACAAAGTAAAGGAAGAAATTAAAGCTGAACAGCCAACGGTAATTGAATGCTGCAACAGAATATTTGTTTTTGAGAAAGAAAATCCAAGTGACCCACCGACGGCTTGGAACAGACAGGAAATTCGCAAATTAACTGAATATGTGAATCATTTTCTGCATGAAAACAATCAGGTTTAGCCTCCCATCCATTGACTCTGTCTACACTTCTTGCTGTCTCGGAAAAGCAGCCACCATAATTAAGGAACCCATGCACCCCCAACATTCTGCCATCCACCTTCTTCCGTCTGGAACAAAATACAAAAGTTTGAGATCAAGTACCAACCAACTCAAGAACAGCTCCTTCCCTGCTGCCATCAGACTTCTGAATGGGCCTACCTTGCATTAAGCTGATCTTTCTCTACACCGTAGCTATAACTGTAACACTATATGTTACATATATGTTACATATTGCAGGAACAATAAATGTGTAGAGTATAGGGCTAATGGTAGGGCTCTTAATAGTGTTGAGGAACAGAAGGATCTTGGTGTATGTGTCAATAGATCCCTGAAAGTAGGCAGTCAAGTGGATAAAGTTGTTAAGAAGGCATATGGAGTCTTAGCTTTTATTGGTAGGGGGATTGAATTTAGGAGCCGCAGCATCATGTTGCAACTGTACAAAACTCTAGTGCGGCCGCACTTGGAGTATTGTGTGCAGTTCTGGTCCCCACATTATAAGAAAGATGTGGAGGCATTGGAGAGGGTACAGAGGAGGTTTACCAGGATGTTGCCTGGTATGGAGGGCAGGTCCTATGAAGAGACGTTGAAGGATTTGAGGTTGTTTTCGTTAGAAAGGAGGCGGCTAAGAGGGGATCTTATTGAAGCATATAAGATGATTAGAGGTTTAGATAGGGTGGACAGTGATAGCCTTTTTCCTAGGATGGAGAAAGCTAGCACGAGGGGACACAGCTTTAAATTAAGGGGTATGAGTTATAGGACGGATATCAGAGGTAGGTTCTTTACTCAAAGAGTGATTAGGGAGTGGAATGCCCTGCCTGCAGCTGTTGTAGATGCGCCAAGTTTGGTGGCGTTTAAGAGGTTAATTGATAAGTATATGGAAGAGAAGGGAATGGTTTAGTTTGGAGGGGCATTGCTTTTTATTTTGGTCGGCACAACATCGAAGGCCGAAGGGTCTGTTCTGTGCTGTATTGTTCTATGTTCTATATTTTGTACTCTCTCCTTTCCTTCTCTATGTACAGTATGCTTTTTCTACACGGTGCGCAAGAAATAAAACTTTTCAAGGAGTGCAATGTGAAGTGACACTCCTGATGAAATTATGCCGTTCTCTCAGTGTGATGATTGTTTAATTGTCCAGTCACTATATCCTTGTGAGAAACCTGAAAGGATTATAAATTAGTTGAGTCTGGGCAATATGGAGATCCAGTACTTACAGTTCAGTCCTGCAGAGTCGCAGCAATCCTACCCACTCTGGAGCTTCTCGTGGGCCACCTAGAGAGGGATTTAGACTCTATTCTGCTGCCAAATACGTGTACTAATACATGTGACAATAATAAATCAAATACAATCAAAGATTTATTCTTTTCGGTTCCTCACTCAGTTTTAACAATTATGTGTCAAAACCTTGTATCACTGAATTTGAAATAAAATCTTAATTTTGATGGTTCCGATAGCTGTCAATTCTGCATTTCTGTTTTTCCAACTTCTTCCTCTCGTACTTCAGGAAATAACATTGCAGGTCACTGATCCTTCAGAAAGAAGGATCACATTGTAATATATTTAAGCAAACACAATAAATTAATTGCCACCTAAAGGGTCTCACTTAGTGTTCAGGTTTGAAGGCTGTCCATGATGCTTCCTGCCTGGATTTGATTAGGTGAGGGGCTGCTGGTAACCTCTGCCTCCCCTGCAGCTCCCTCCCCCTGCCATCCAAACACACACACACACACAGCTTACCATCTTATCAAATTTACCACACTCTCCCCCCTCTTCAAAACTTGCTAAATTCCACTAATTGGTCTATGGGGATCCTGACTGTGCATTTTGGTAAGTAGATAGATCATATTGGTTGTATCGGTTGGGCTAAGATCTCTGGAGGAGATGAAGTTAATGAAAAACAGGATGTCCCCCACCAGGTGTGTCAGGAGTGAAGCATCTCCTCACACTTTCTGATCTTATTTTCATAATAGAGAAATTGACAGTCCACCTACCCCTTTCAAACAGATAATAAAGGGACAATTAAGTTTGTTACCAAGCAACTGGCTATGCACTAAAATATTTTGTGTGGGCAATTGGAGTAAGTGGACAGCCCAATTTAAAGAAAGAAACTCCACAAAGTACAAGAATAGGAGTGGCAGGATGGAGAAGATGTTGTTCCACCTTTTGGGGTGTCCTTTGCAGATCTCAGAGCAGCACCTCCTCTAAGACAGAACCCACCCATTTCTTTCTTTCTACTGTAAAAAGTCTCACAACACCAGGTTAAACTCCAACAGTTTTATTTGGTAGTAGATGCCATTAACTTTCAGAGCGCTGCTCCTTGGTCAGGTGAGCGGAGTGATCTGATTACAAACAGGACATATAAAGGCACACACAGTTTACAGAATATTGATTAGAATGTGAGTCTTTACACCTAATCAAGTCTTAAAGATGCAGACAATGTGAGTGGAGGTAGCATTAAGCATAGGATAAAGAGATGTGTATTGTCTCCAGACAGGACAGTAAGTGAGATGTTGCAAGTTCAGGCAAATCATGGGATTTACAGATAGTGTGACATGAATGCAAGATCCCGGTTGAGGATGTCCTCATGTGTGCGGTACTTGGCTATCACACGACTCTGCGCTGTCGTGTGTCGTGAAGGTGGCCTTGGAGAACGTTTACCTGAAGATCAGAGGCCGAATGCCATTGACCACTGAAGCATTCGCCAACAGGAAGGGAACAGTCTTGCCTGGTGATTGTCAAGCGGTGTTCATTCATCCATTGTCATAACGTCTGCATGGTTTCTCCCCAAAATACCAGGCCTCAGAACATCCTTTACCGCAGCGTATCAAGTAGACAACGTTGGCCAAGTTGCAAGAGTATGTACCGTGTACCTGCTTCCTCTACAAGACATGCTAGATCATTGACACGGATGCCATCATCTCACGCGAGAACACATCCACCAGGTACACGGTACATACTCATGCAACCTGGCCAACCTTGTCTATCTGATACAATGCAAGAAAGGATGTCCCAAGGCATGATACACTGGAGAGACCATGCAGATAGATGAATGAACACTGCTCGACAATCACCAGGCAAGACTGTTCCCTTCCTGTTGGCCAACTCTTTAGTGGTCACGCACATTTGGCCTCTGATCTTCGGGTAAATGTTCTCCAAGGTGGCCTTCACGACATACAACAGGGCAGAGTTGCTGAGCAGAAACTTATAGCCAAGTTCTGCACACATGAGGACAGCCTCAACCGGGATCTTGGGTTCATGTAACACTATCTGTAACCTCTGTGACTTGCCTGGGCTTGCAACATCTCACTTGCTATCCTGTCTGGAGACAATACACATCTCTTTAACCTATGCTTAATGCTATCCCCACTCACATTGTCTGCATCTTTAAGACTTGATTAGCTAATGAGCTGTAAAGACTCTCATTCTAATCAGTATTCTGTAAACTGTGTGTGCCTTTATATGCCCTGTTTGCGATCAGAACTCCCCAATCACCTGATAAAGGAACAGTGCTGTGTTGGCTAGTGACGTTTACTACCAAATAAACCTGTTGGATTTTAACCTGGTGTTGTGAGACTTCTTAATGTGTTTACCCAAGTTCATTGCTGGCATCTCCACATCTTTCTTTCTGCCCACAGCCTTAAACTCACCTTTCCCCTGCCTCCTGTCCCTCTTCCTTAAGGATCCCAATATTCCCCTGCCAAATACCTTGCACTTATCTGTTTCCAGCATCTATAGCCCTTCTTCCTCCCTCTCTTGTAATTGTGGCAGTGTCCATTAACATGCCTGTTACAAGAATGGCTTACCCCTTATTCTGAAATTATCTGCTTTTGTTCCAGATCCCCAGTGTAATGGGAATGTTGAAACAAGTGTTGTGCAGTATGAAAAAGGAGTTATGCATTCTAACCAGCTCAGTCCTGTTTACTTACTTTATATACAACTTTTCCCTGAAAAAATATCATGGCATATAAAGATGAAAGCCAGCCTCAACTAATGAAAGCAGAGGACCTAGACATTTCTTGCCTCCAAGCAATTAAAAACATTCAAACTCTGCAATGATCCACAAGTTTTCTTTTTAGTTGTGCCATACCTGCCAAAATCAATTCACCTTTGCTCATACCCATCATGCAAGACTGGTTGATATTGGGTGATCCAAAGTGCTCAGTCTAGATGCAGAGGTTTTCCATCATCCATTCTTCAGCACAGAATGAACAGGTAGGCCTTCTAGGTATCATGGTGACTTACCCACACAATCAGAAAAGATATGGAGCAACAGTGAAATCTGGAAGTTCAAATATTCAACTGTCTGAAAATAAGGTTTGTATAATAGGGTACAAGACATTGGTTTGAGAGCTGAGCTATGGTTAGTTTCGATGGTTAATGAGACAGCATAACTATAATAAGTTTAATTTCTTGTTTTCATACTTCATTGCTTTCCATTGAAGACTCCCTGTTGATGTCCTATAACAAAGAACAATACAACACAGGAACAAGCCCTTCAGCCCATCAAGCTTGTACTGACATATAACACCTTTCTAAAGATCTTTTGCCTCTAATTCCTGTCTATTCATGTATCTGTCCCTTAAATATTGCTACCATTTCTCTAACTACCTTCTTGCTTGTTGTACACATATAAAATGCCTTGGGAATTTCCTTAATCCTGTTTACCAAGTACATTTCATGGCCCTCCTAACTCCTTGTTTCTTATTTTCTGCTTTATTTCTACTCTTCAAGGGGTCTGTCTTCAGTTTTCTAAACCTTACATACACTTCCCTTTTCTTTTTGACTAAACTTATAATTTCTCTTGTCATCCAAGGTTCCTGAATCTTGTTGTCCTTGTCTTTCATTTTCACAGGAACATGCTGGCTTTGAAATCCAATCAACTGTTTTTTTTTATTTATCCACTTTAATCAAATCAAGTCCAATTCAGACTCTCAACAAATTGAGACATTTCCAATCCAAGTCGACAAGACAGGGCTCTCCCATCCTGTCTTGGGCTTGATCTATATGATCCAAGTTGATTGAAGTAGGCATACCTCCCCCAAGGCTTGACTGCATTTGCATTTTAGCCAAAAGACCGAGATGCCGCTTTTAAAAATTGCTTTAAATGAAGCTAAAATGTAATCTAACGACTTCAACCGGCATGTCGATACTATACTTGATCTTAACCAAAAGGCCAATTTGCACACGATTTTGCCTTCAAAGAGTGCCCCAATCTACATTCCCCAGTTCCTACCGAACATTGTCATTGTTAACAGCGGCACAGTAGCTCAGTGGTTAACACTGCTGTTTCACACCTCTATAGAGACCTGGGTTCAATTCCTGGTTTGAGCCATTGTCTGTGCGGAGTTTGCACATTCTCCTCTTGTCTTCGTGTGTTTCCTCTGGGTGCTCCGGTTTCCTCCCACAGTCCAAAGATGTGCGGGTTAGGTTGATTAGCCATGTTAGAATTGCCCTTGGTGTCCTGAGATATGTAGATTAGTGGGTAAATATGTAGGGATATGGAGGTAGGGATTATGGTTGGTGCAGGCTCAATGGACCAAATGGCCACTTTCTGTGCTATAGGGTTTCTAGTTAACCTAACCCCACTTTAGTACTTTCATTCAAGAACCACTCTTATCCTTATCAATAAGTAAGTTAAAACTTAAGAACTTATTGTCTCTGTTCTTTAAATGCTCACCCAGTGAAACTTGGAACATCTGGCCAGGCTCATTCACCAATGCCAGGTCCAGTGTGGTCCTTTCCCGAGTTGGGTCAATTACATATTGCTTCAAGAAACCCTCGTGAACACACATAACAAATCCTGCGCCCGTCCCAGCCCCCCTCCCAGATCCCTCCTCTCCTTACCCCCCTTTACCCCTCCCTCCTCCCACTGCCTCCTTCATCCAAGCCCCTGGCATTCAGGGCGTTCTAGTCAATATAGGAGAAGTTAAGGTCATCCACCATTAAAATCTTGTTTTTTTCCATTTTTGTCCATAATCTGTCCTCTATCTTCTGCTGGCTGTTGGGGGATCTGTAGGACAACCCCAACCTCCTTGCACCCTTTCTATTCCTATATCTTTATGGCCTCGCTGAATGAGTACTCCAAGGTGTCCTCCCTCAGTCCAACTGTGATATTCTCCCTCATCAGTAACTTCCCCACCTCTTTTACATCTCTCTCTGGCTGGTATTTAGACTTCAAGCAACACTAACACAGCTGGTCTATTTGTTGCTTTTTGTAGACTTTATTGTGCTCAAGTTGTTTGTTCGGGCATCCCACGCTTCACGAAAACATTTAGTTCTGAAGGTTCTTGGATTTTCCGAGTTTCCAAAGGTGCGGTATAAATGTTCTGGGACCATGACTGATACGAGTTAAGTTTGGAGTCCGTAAATCCCCCAGAAAGTGGATGGAACATGTTCATATGGAAATAGATGTTCTAGATGTCTGGCGAAATAATCCTACTGAGACATTAACATGATTTAACATTAAGCAAATTACTGGTTTCGTTCCGAAAATCAATATTTCCTGAAACGCCCTCAGCTGCTAGTCCGGAACTTGAGTTCTGATAAAAGGTCAGACAAACCTGTAATGTTAACTCTGTTTCGCTTCGCAGATATTGCCAGATCGGCTGAATACTTTTTCCTGCTTTTTCTGATTTTACGCAGCGATGGCTTTCGTTTCCAATCAGCAGCTCAGGAAAAAAATTCAAGACTACAAGCCGGATAAAGGGAACCGTTCGCTCACCGTGTTCCAACCCCGAAAAATAAGTATTCGGCTCTTCGGCAGATTAGGGCACGGGAAATCCACTTTCGTTAACAACTGTCTGTGTGTGGTCCGTGACACAGACTATCGCAACGAAGCTGGTGAAGGTGGTGCACAGGGAGGTTACACTGTTGAACTGAAGCCTTACCACCTTAATGAATGGGTCAATATCGTCGACAACCGAGGGACGAAACTTTTTGATTCCAACGAAGTTTACGAATATTCTGCACAATTAGGTATATGTTTTCATTTTGTCCATCATTTGTTGTTTTAAGGTAATGCTGGCTGTGAGATTAACTACAGTCAGTGCGAGGCGAAACTCCACAGTACTACTGTATCTTCAGAAATTGGATAATTTGTGCTTTTATTATTTCACGTGTTTGTTTTCTTCCCGTTGTTTGTAGGTGGATTTCGCCAAGATGGTCATCGAATTAATTTTGGTGGATGGATTCCTTATTTGTGGGATTGGGTCACGCCGCGAGCTGCAGAGTGGCAAAACACACTGTATGTTCCAGTTCTTATTTGCAGGTAACGGTCAGCTGTGAGACAACAATCATCCGATCCATTCTACAGGTTAGAGGGTACAGAGGTGCTTTTGGAATCATTTCGGTGAATCGTTGTTGCACGTCTTGTAATTAATATATTCTGCAGCATACTGAGCCTAGAAACTTCCCTGGTACTTTCGAGCTTTGCTGGGGGGAGGGGAGAGTGTTAAACCAAACCGATTATTCTAACACAGTTTTGACTTTCGTCTGGGATGTAATGGGTGGGATTTGAGGGGTCAGGCGGTAAGCCACTTAACTGCTGTCTGCCCAGCCACATTATTGATGTAGCTTATCATTAGTCGCCTATGATGGTATGCATGTAGTTGACTATTAGTGAAGATGGTCAGGTCTTGTTGAAATAATTTCCAGACACTTACGTGGAATGAATATCACCCTATTGTGTGTCAGCCCAAATATACATGTTATTCAAGTCCTGTTCAGGTTGATAACGAATTCTCCATTATTAAAGAAGTTGCGAATGAAATTGGATACTGTGGAAGTATAGCCAAATGGGATACAGGGTGGCTAGTTCTGATGCATTGAACTGCACGTGGCATGTTGCAAGAATCTATCACCTTCTATGGCTATGATTTAGAGATGCCGGTGTTGGACTGAGGTAAACACAGTAAGAAGTCTGACAACACCAGGTTTAATCCAACCAATTTATTTGATAGTAAACTCACAAGCTTTCGACTCTATGGTCTTCGTCAGGTGGATGAGGTGTTCTGGTCTCCAACAGCACACATACCGGCACAGACTACTGATTAGAATGCGAATCTTTACACCTAACCTGCTATTCAAGTCTTAAAGTGGCTAACAATGTGAGTGGAAGGAGCACTGAGCACAGGTTAAAGAGATCTGTATTGTCTCCAGACAGCACAGTAAGTGAGGTTTTTTTGTTAAAAAACTTGGATAGCCAAGTTCCAAATACATGAGGATGGTCTTAACAGGGATCTTGGCTTCATGTCACACTATCTGTACCCCTCCCCCCCCCCCCCCCCCCATGACTTGCCTGGGTTAGCAAAGCCATTTGCTCATCATGCTTGAAAGCTCATTGATTTTTCCAAGGTGTTGTCTTCAGCAGGAAAATCTGTGCATTTTCCACCGGTGCTTTTGGCATGATCCAGATCACAATCCATCTACATTTTGTACCAAAAAACCATTTTCAAATGAACTACGCTGGGCTAAATTTGCCAGGCATATAAGTCATCCAATTTCGGGGATCAGCTGTTCACTGCTGACAAATGGGAGCTACATTTAAATGATTCCCTCTGCATTTGCTCCCAGGATGACGGCCGCTAGAGGAATTGCTCCTGACTTTCTCAAGGCAAACCTGAGAAGACTTCTAGATGCAATGGAGGAGAGGCAGGCCGTTTCCTGTAGGTTGGCAGAAGATCTTTAAGCAACGTTGTAAATCCTGTCTGGCACGAAATGCTAGCCCAAAATAAAAGGGAGGGACTGAAGGTGGATCGAGAATGGAGGATGTTTGTTGGGATTCACAAACTTCAAGTATTAATCCCCATGAGGAAAGGGCTCTCTACATAGTTGGGTAGGCCCAGGAGCAAGCAGTTACTGCCAGTGAGGTTGGCCTGCACCAGAGAACTGAGGTGGAGCATGATGTGAGGCTAGGGTTAGGTGAGTGTGACTTAATGAAGACAGGGTGGTGGTGGTGGGGGGGGGGGGGGGGGGCAAAGTGGAAGGAGGGCTGAGCCAGGAAGGGAGGTAAGGGCAAGGAATCATAATGGCAGTTAGAGGGACAAGGAGGTGGATAAAGACCAACACTGGGAAGCCATAGTGTAGAGGGGAGAGAGGCTAGACCCGGTGAAGCCCAAATGAAGCATTCACAAACAAGGGTGAAGTCAATATTGTTTAATGGAAGTGGGTAGATGAAGATGTCAGACGCAGTGGTTAGAAGTCCAAATGGGGCATAGGCACCTGCAGAGACAGTGGGGGAATTGAGGAACAGATTTCTTGAAGCTGCTCGCCTTTTCTCTCTGTATTGCTGACATCCTGAACATTCTGGTGAAGGCAGGTGGACTGGAGAGTGTGTGTTGGATTAGTGTTTAAATGTGGCACCAGAACATTCAAACCCATTAACTAAGGGTGGTTGGATGTATCAGCTGTCAGCCAGTTAGGTAACCTGGAAGGGACTGGGTTTATGCATAATTAACATAGTTGCAAGGGAAGAATGTGGAGAATGATCACATCATTCCCACCAATGGGAAAGGAACAATCAAAGCCACCATCACCAAACTGTCTCAAAATGGGAGAATTCTGCCCTATATTTCTGGAACAATTGCATGCAGGTTATGGATTCTCATTTGCTGCACCACACCTCAGGAACCTCAAAGGGGCACATGCTGAAATAATCACAGAAAATACATTTTTGTTCAAAAGTATTGCCAGATGTTGAAAGAATTTCTGCAGGAATAGGTTCTGTGAGTATTCACACTCTTATCTTAACACTGGAACCCTGAGGTCCTTTTTACAAGCTGATAGGTTATACCAATACCAATTAGGAAAAACAGAAAACTTCTATATCCTTGATCAAGAATTCATCCATTCTATTTTGAATACTGAATGTAACTTCAATAAGTGGAAAATTTTCTCCAAATTATTGGTTAATATTAATATCCATTAGCTATTATTTTTCACACTTCCTGATTTTCCTATCTTCTCTGCTGGGAGGTGTTCCGCCATTGGCTAGCGACAGGATATTCTGGTCCAACTACTTGGACCATAGGATTTCCCACTGAGTCTACTCCATGCCATTGGGAAACCCACGGTGGGGATGCAACATTGGCAGGAATGGAAAACCCTGCCTGTGTGAACAGCCAGAAGATCTTGCCTTTATTTTCTTATTCAGGAAATTGTTGTTAACATAGTCTAATTCTTTAAAATGTTCTGATTCCTTGTTTCTGCTATGAAAAGGATAAAAATATTATGTAATCTTATCCATTACAGAGCCGACTTTCTATCTTTTGATAAAGAGAAGGAAACCATTGAGAAGTTTATCGATTTTGCACGCAAACATACTGGTAAGTTTTATGATAAGTGGACTTTTAGATTCATTCAAAGAAAAAAAATGTGAAAGGTCTATAATCAAAAAAATCATAGAATCCTTACAGTGTGGAAGGAGCCCATTCAATTCATCGAGTCTGCACCAACTCTCCAAAAGAGTATCTTCACTTCCCACCCCCTACATCCCCCACCCCAACCTGTACCTGTAACCCCATCCACTTACCCTGGCTAATCCACATAACGTGCGCATGTTTGGACTGAAACTGAAACTCAAAGACTCAAATTTTCATATAAAATTAGGGGGCTGTGTGTGTCAAATTACTGTTCTCAAGCAGTATTATTTTTAAAAGGTTTGTGCTATTGGTTTTGTATGATTGTATATTTCTGCACACTTCACTAATAATGCACTTCTATGCACTATTCCTTGCTTATTACTGTGCATACTTGCAGTCCTTCAGACTGGAGTATTCTTTTTGGTGAATGCAAATCCTTGAAGGTAACTGAAAATCTCACCAGTTTCTGAGTTTAGGTAATCAGTCTGCCAGTTAGTCTGCAGAGGGGATACTTTTCAGTCATGTGTAGCATTGCTGTCAATCTTCATAAGTGCATAAGGCATTTGTACTGAAACCCCAGCAGTGGAGTTTGGCTGCACAGGTGCTTTGGCCTGTCTTGAAGCAGTTCAGCATGGATAATTCTCACCATTGTAAGACCATAAGGCTTAGGAACAGAATTAGGCCACTCAGCCCATCAACTGTGCTAGTTCAAAGTCTATCATTTTACCTGAGATTTGTCACATGGAATTTGTTAGTTCCTTTGTGTTTCCCATTCCTTGATCCAAAGGATCTCTGCTGATAGATCTTGTATGGGAAGATTGATCCATATGGGATGCAAAATGGAAAATGGGCAGAAGGTGGGCAGGACAATTCATCATGGAGTGGTGATTGAACTGTAGCGTGAACAATTTCAGCTTGTGGGTTTTCATCAGTGAAAGATATGAAGGGAAGTGATGTTTACAAGGGCCGGAAGACAAAGGAGGAGTGTGATAGAGAGTTCTAGTTATGATGCACATTGTTACATTCAGTTGGGGTTGTACAAGGTGTGTGTTTGATGACCATTGCTAGACAAGTGCACAGAAATACAGCATATACACCATAGACATAGAAGCACAAGTCGGCCAGTTGGCTCATTGAGTCTGCTGCATCATTCGATGAGATCATAACTGATCTGATGGAATGAGCTTCAACTCCACTTTCTCACTTGCTAAAACTACATGAGGCACTGGTACTGAACAACATTTCAACATTAATGCTTGTCCAAAGAAATGAGACTGTTATGATATATTTACTATGTTCATCAATCCAAAATTAGTAAAATATTCTTACTTTGGGAATCCCCAAGACCTTTGTTGTAAAGAGCTAACAATTTTATTTCCATGGGGCTTCTTCTATTGGCCTCCTGCTGAAGTTATGAGAAGAGGCCAAAATACTCTTGTACTTCAGAGAGACTAGTGTAAGTCTAACCTGGACCAGAATTTTCCACCCTCACCTGGCAGCTTGGAGGAGGGCACGGTAGCACGGAGTTTACACTGCTGCTTCACAGCCCCAGGGACCTGGGTTCCATTTCTGGCTTGGGTCACTGTCTGTGTGGAGTTTACAGGTTCTCCTTGTGTCAGCGTGGATTTCCTCTGGGTTCTCTGGTTTCCTCCCACAGTCCAAAGATGTGATGGTTAGGTTGATTGGCTAAAATTGCCCCTTATTGTTCTGAGATGCATAGGTTTGAGGAATTAGTGGATAAGATATGTAGGGACATGGGGATAGGGCAGGGGTGGGATTATGATTGATGCAGACTGAATGGGCAGTAGGGTTTCTATGTTGTATGTTTCTATTCTCCAGTCCCACTGCAGTGAATGGAGACTTGCTGAGTGCCATTCTTGCTGGCAGCAGCGGTGGAGCATGCGAGATCAGAGAATTCCAGAGATTTAATTTTAAATCATTTTCTTTCAAATATTTTGCAGGAATATGGCCAATAATTGTTATAATTCATGCAACTGATGTGGGAAATCCCAAATTAAAGACCATGTTTCAAGGTTTGCACTGTCCTGATATTTTCTTTCTGAAGAATTACTATCAAGAGGACTCAGAAGATGGAAAAGCGATACCGGTAGAACGGAATGAAGACACAGATCAAATGATCCTGCAGATTCTGCTGAAATGTCTGCATCGTGCTGATGAGTTAATAGAGAAAATTAGCACAACCGACAAGCCTAAAACATTTAAATGATTGCATATATTTGTAGCAAGTTCATGAATTATGGCTGCAAAAGTCCAGCCTCAATTTTCTCCTCGACAAATAATTGTGATTCTTTTAATGAAACAATCATTCCTAAACTCACTAATTTAGCTATTTGATGTGCACACAACTATCTATCAACAATATTAGCAGAAGAATATTTCACAGTTAGGAAGCATTGCTGAATCTATTGCTGAGAATGATGTGGGCCAAATAGATTAAGGGCAGAATTTTCCCATCTTGCCCACAGGGGACTTGTAACAGGCAGGACACAGACCATGCAAAGGTCCATTGATGTTGGGCAGGATTTTCTTGTCTTGGGGCAGGCGTGGCGGAAAATCCCAACCTAACCGTCTGTGTGGCAACACTTGTGTAAGAGCTTTGACAAAGAGTTGCCTTCAGACCTGTTGAGAGTTCAGGGCATTTTCTGTTTTTGTTTCAGATTCCAGCATCTGCAGTATTTTGCTTTTAACTTGTTTAAGATTGAACATTGTATATAGTAATTGAGAAAAGCAAGGGTCATTTAATGTAGGAATTATAAACTAGAAGAAGTATAACTTTTGGGGGCAAGAAGGTATTTGGCATGATAAAATAGAATCAAGATTGGACAGGAAAAGTTGTAATCGAACAATAGATGATCATTGAGCAAGAGATGGTTCAGGTGAAGGCAAGATGATATTCAGTGAGAAAGTGAAAGTACTCTTCTTGGATGACAAGGAAATAGAAAAGACGGTAAAACAGAATAAAAGGATTTATATTGCATGAGAGGTGAATTCTTCAAGCACGAGCCAGACAAAGAAAATAAGCTGAGTTTGGAACTGGAAAGAATATGGAGACTGGCAAAGAGAAACCATGAAAACAAGATAGCAGTTAATATAAAAAGTAACCCCAAAATCTACTAACCCCCATCATGTAAATAGTAAGTAGATAGTACAATGCAGAGTGGGCCCTATAAGAGAAAAATAAGGTGATTTCAGCGTAGAAATACAGAACAAATTTGCAATCCTAATTAGTATGACATATTCATGAGGAAAAAGATACTGGCAAGAATATATTGAATTGGTGGAGATACTGGATTAGGTGAAAATTAATGGACAGGATAAACTAAAAAGGATATCTATGCTAAGACTGTGTGGTCAGGATTTTCCAGCCCCATCTTCCCCCATAGCATGTTTTGGGGCAGCGATGGCAGCCTGCCCTTGGCCAGAGCAGATTCTTCCAGTCCCACCGATGTCAATGGCTTTTTCCATGTCTTACACCGCTTGCACCATTGGAGAACCCACAATGGGAAATTGCCAGTAGCAGGACCAGTATATCCTACTGGTGGGAAGGGCCAGAAAATTTTAGCATTGCATTTCCTGCATGCTTTGGATGCTTGTATCCCAAGATACTGAGGCTGGAGGTTGAAGAAAGAATTGCAATATTCTTCCGATCTCCTGCTAAATACAGAGGAGATTCAGTAACACCTGTGTTCAAGAAAGTGTGCAAAGATAGTTATTGACTAGTTTAACATCGATGTGGAGATGCCAGCATTGGACTGGTACGGGCACAGTGACATCAGGTTAATGTCCAACAGGTTTATTTGGAATCACAAGCTTTCAGAGTGCTGCTCCTTCATCAGGTGAGTGGTTTCATCATTGACTCATCTGGTGAAGGAGCGGTGCTCCTAAAGCTCAAGATTCTAGATAAATCTGTTGGACTTTAAGCTGGTGTTGTGAGACTTCTTACTAGTTTAACATCAGCAATGTTTTAGTAACAATAATAGTGTGATGATACTGAGCCTTTAAGAACTGTATTTATATCATGTTTCTTGTGAGGGATATGTTAACTTTCAGCTCTGTTTTACATGGTGCCGGTCTGTTTGTTCCAAGTAACCCACATGCTGAGAACATAGGAATATAATTGATCTAGATAATGGGGTGTTTTAATCTGAGCTATTACTGTTTAGTTTTGGTTTTCCCCTGTGCGTTTCAAAGTAGGTTTAACTAGGTTGATTGACAAGAGAATGAGTCATGAGCTAATGGGAGGAGCTAAGCTTACAAAGAGAGACAGACAGTTTTCTGCTTGAATGTGCAAGTAGCAGGAGGATTTTACTTCCTCTTTCTCTGGAGTATGATGTTTGGAAACTGCCAAAAGATAAGTCTCTCTCTCTTTCCCTTTCTCTCTCCAGAGGTATTCTGGATGCTCAATGACTCGCAGTCTATGTACCAGCACTTGAACCTCTGTTGTTTCCTGCATGGGAAGTCTAATTCCTCAGAAAGAATGTTGCTTAAATGGGAACTAATAGAGATAGGTTAGCATTTAAGAATTGTATCTTGCCATGTTTAAGTATCTCAGTTGTTAAAAATATATTCATTTGTGGTATTTAAACTATTGTCAAAATAAAGTTGGTTTTAATAAATAAAGTACATCACATCTGGAGTGAAAACTCATCCTTACACTAATGCCAACATTAAGAAAGACTAGTTGGGGTCCAGTCAGGCTTCATAACGTACTTTGGGGTTTCTGATTTGGTCCCTAACACAAGAAAAAGAAATTAACAGGCATTTGGAGAAGTTTGAGCTAAAAAAGAAATGCTGAAAATAATTTGTGAAAAGGAAATCGTATTTGACTCATCTGATTGCTTTATTTTTGATGAGGAGATTAATAAATGGAAATGCAGTGGATAGCATATATGAATATTTTCGCTGTCAAGAAATCATTTGATAAACTCCCATACAAAATTAACATTCCTAGAACAAAGAGCCGGTGTCAACTTGGAGAAGAAAAATGGTTTACAGATAGAAAAATGAGTCATTATAGCTGGAATCAGGAGAATGGCAAAGAGTAGTGTTTCTCGAAGTTCACAGCAGGACCACAGTTATTTAATGTAAATAAATTAATTGGGTATTCAAATACAGCAAAATTTTAAAAAATTGAGTTACATCACATTTTATAAGTATGGCAAACAGTGAAGATGATACTAATTAACTGCAACAGGACATAGGTGGGCAAGGAAATGGACATATAAGGCAGATGAAATTTAATTCACTTAGTAGAAGAGATACATAAAGGTACATTTGTGAAGGGAGAGTGGGTCCTTTGGATTTATGTGCATTGACCTTTGAAGGTAGCAGGAAATATTGAGAGAGTCATTAGCAAAGCATATTGCATTGTGGGTTTAATAACTAGGGGCACTGAGTACAAAAGCAGGAATGTTATAGTGAACTCCTACAGAATACTGGTTAGACCAGAATTGGAGTATTGTCCAGTTCTGCCTTCAACACCTTAAGGAGAACGTGAAGATCCTTGAGAGGGTGCAGAAGAGATTAAGCATAATGATTCCAAGAATAATGGAAGTTGGCAATAAGGTTAGTAGGTTACAGAAACTACATTGTGCTCCTTTGAGAAAAAGAACTGAGAGAAGAGCTGATAAAGGTGAAGAAAATTATGGCAGGTTTAATAAAAATGACAAATAAAATCTATTCCATTTGCTGATTTCACAAGGAGTAAAGGATACAGATTTAAGATTTTGTGAAACAATACATTATGCACAGAGTGATGATAACTTGCAACTTTTTACCCATGAAGATGGTGGGAGCAGTGATAATTAATAGTTTCAAAGGGAAATTGGATAGAACTTGACTGAAATAAATTTGCAATACTATAGGACTAGAGCAGGGAATGTAACTGACTGGATTACTCTTTGTTGAATTAGTATAAACTCAATAGGCCAAATGGCCTCTTCTGTGCTGTAATGACTCTGTGAATCATAGAACCCTACAGTGCAGAAACAGGCCCTTCGGCCCATTGAGACTGCACCAACCACAATCCCACCCAGACTTTACCTCCATCTATCACTATATATTTTACCAGCTAATCCCTCTAACCTAAGCATCTTAGGACACTAAGGATAATTTTTTTGAGCATGGTCAATCAATCTAACCTGCACATCTTTGGACTGTTGGACGAAACCAGAGCATCTGGAGGAAACCCACGCCAACACAGGGAGAAAGTGCAACTCCACACAGATAGCCGGGAATCAAACCCAGGTCCCTGGAGCAGTGAAGCAGCAGTGCTAACCACTGTGCCACAGTGCTGCCCCAGTATCTCTCAGATTATTATAATATTTTTGTGACTGTTATATTAAAGATGTGAAGATGCTGGCTTTGGACTGGAGCAAACACAATAAGAAGTCTCACAACATTAGGTTAAAGTCCAACAGGTTTACTTGGTAGCACAAGCCGGTAGCTTTTGGAGTGCTGCTCCATCATCAGGTGAGTGGGATTTCAGTTCACAAACAGGGCAGCTAAAGGCACAAACACAATTTACAAACTTGCATTCCAACCATTATTTTGTAAATTGAGTTTGGGTCTTTATACGCTCTGTTTGTGAACCTACTTACCTGATGAACGAGCAGAACTCCAAAAGCTACCGGCTTGTGCTACCAGATAAACCTGTTGGACTTTAACCTGCTGTTGTGAGACTTTTCACTGCTATATTAATCCAGGAGCTAACATATTTAATGTTTCTGCTTAAGCATTGCATAGAGAAATGGATTTTCAAGTTCATGT
The DNA here is from genome assembly GCA_024679065.1 of Sphyrna mokarran. Classification (NCBI taxonomy): domain Eukaryota; kingdom Metazoa; phylum Chordata; class Chondrichthyes; order Carcharhiniformes; family Carcharhinidae; genus Sphyrna; species Sphyrna mokarran. The sequence goes on from JAGIQG010000009.1 coordinate 102,315,227, forward strand.
TATTGATACCCAGTCACACCATTGATTCATGGAAACATAGAAGAGGGCCTTCAATCCATCGAGTGTGTACTGACAAAACTGCACTCAATCTACACTAACCCCACTTTTCAGTACTTGGTCCATTGCCTGAATGTTATGACATTTCAAGTCTTCATCCACATAGTTCAGGTTTCCCATTTCTACTACCCTCCCAACCAGTGGATTCCAGATCACCATCACAGAATTACAGAAGACAACAGTGCAGAAGAGGCCCTTTGGCCCATCAAGTCTGCATTGATGCGTGAAAGGCCCTGACCTGGCCATCTAATCCCACTTGCCCATACTGACCTATGGCCTTGAATGGCTAAATACTCAACTTTTTAAGGATATGAGGCATCCTGCCTCCACCATCCTCCCAAGCAGTGCATCCTAGACTGTCACCGGCCTATGAGTAAAAGGATTTTTCCTCAAATCCCCGCCACCCTTTGATGAAACTTCTTTCCCCAAATCCCCTCCAAACATATTGTCCCTCATCTTAAAATTATGCCCCCTCAGTATTAATCCATCCTATCCATATCTTACATAATCTTATACATTTCAAAAAGGTCCACTCTCAGTCTCCGTTGTCCTTCAGTAAACAACCTGACCCTATCCAGCTTCTCTTCATAGGGCAAGTGCCCCAAATGGTGAATCTCCTCTGTACCCTTTCCAGAATAATTACATCAGTCCTACAGTGATGCAACCAGAAGTGCACAGTATCCAACTGTAACCTAACCAAAGCTTTGTACAGCTCCAACCTTTCTGCTCTTATAACCTATCTTATGATCGATAAAGGCAAGTGTTCTTTATGCCTTCTTAACTACTTTATTCACCTTTCCTGGCCCTTTACGGGATCTGTGGACAAGCAGCCTATGATCCTTAGTTCCTTTGAGCTTCTTACTGAGTACTTCCTTGACTTGCACTATTTCCAAAATTCAATACTTCACACTTTTCAGGGTTAAATTCTATCTACCACTGACCTGTCCATCTAATGAATTGAGGATTGGCTATCTAACAGGAAGCAGAGATTTGGATTCAATGGGTGATTTTCTGGTTGGCAGTTAGTGACTAATGGCGTGCTACAGGGATCGGTGCTGGGGCCTCAAATGTTTACCATATACATAAGCAATCTGGAGGAGGGGGCTGAATGTAGGGTAACAAAGTTTGCTGATGACACGAAGATGAGTGGAAAAGCAAATTGCGTGGAGGATGCGGAAAGTCTGTAGAGAGATTTGGATAGGCTGAGTGAGTGGGCGAGGACCTGGCAGATGGAGTATAACGTTGGCAAATGTGAGATTATCCATTTTAGAAGAAAGAATAGTAGGATGGAATATTATTTAAATAGTGAAAAGTAGCAGCATGCAACGGTGCAGAGGGACCTGGGGGTCCTTGTACATGAATCACAAAAACTCAGTCTGCAGGTGCAGCAGGTGATCAAGAAGACGAATGAAATGTTGGCTTTTATAGCGAGGAGGATAGAATATAAAAGCAGGGAGCTCTTGCTGCAACTGTACAGGGCACTGGTGAGACCGCAGCTGGAGTACTGTGTGCAGTTTTGGTTCTCTTATTTGCGTAAGGATATATTGGCCTTGGAGGGAGTACAGAGAAGGTTCACCAGGCTGATACTGGAGATGAGGGGGTTAGCTTATAAGGAGAGATTGAATAGACTGGGCCTGTACTCATTGGAGTTTAGAAGGCTGAGGAGGGGGAATCTTATAGAGACTTACAAGATAATGAAGGGGCTAGATAGGATAGAGGTAGACAGATTCTTTCCACTTAGAAAGAAAACCAGAACTAGAGGACACAGCCTCAAAATACGTGGAGGGAGGGCACAGTTTAGAACAGAATTGAAGAGGAACTTCTCTCAGAGGGTGGTGAATCTCTGGAATTCTCTGCTCATTGAAGTGGTGGAGGCTACCTTGTTGAATGTGTTTAAGTTACGGGTAGATAGATTTCTGATCGATAAGGGAATTAAGGTTATGGGGAGCAGGTGAATAAGTGGAACTGACCCACTTCAGATCAGCCAAGATCTTATTGAATGGTGAGACAGGCTTGATGGGCTAGATGGCCTATTCTGCTCCTACTTCTTATGTTCTTATGTCTACATCTTCCTGCAACCTAAGACCTTCTTTCTCACTATTGACCAACCTGTCAATATTTCTGGCATCTGCAACGTTACATTTCATCCACCAACATTCTTTTCTTTATCCAGCCATGAGACATGGGAACCACAGTCTGGCCAGTATTTATTGACCATCCCTACTTGCCGTTGAGAAAGTGATGGTGAGCCGCCACCTTGAATCACTGCAGTCCATGTTCTGTAGGTTGACCCATGATGCATTTAGGAGGGAATTCCAGGATTTTGACCTAGCAACTGTGAAGGAATGGCAATATATTTCCAAGTCAGGGCAGTAAGTGGCTTGGTGGGGAACTTGCAGGTGGTGGTGTTCCCATGTATCTGCTGCCTTTGTTCCTCAAGATGGAAGTGGTCAGGGATTTGGAAGGTGCTGTCTAAGGATCTTTGGTAATTGCTGCAGAGCATCTTGTAGAAAGCACACACTGCTGCTACTGAGCATCACTGGTGGAGGGATGCCAATCAAGTGAGCTGGATGGTGTCAAGCTTCTTGAGGGTTGTTGGAACTGCATCCATCCAATCAAGTGAAGAGTATTCCATCACACTCCTGACTTGTGCTTTGTAGAAGGTTGATAGGCCTTGGCGAATCAGGAGTATTCCTAATCTCTAACCTGCTCTTGTAGATTAGGAGTTCATGTGGCAAGTTCAGTCAGTTTTGATCAATGGTAACCTCAAGGAAATTAACAGTGGGGGAATCCAGTGACGGTAACACCATTTAATGTCAAGGGATAGGAGTTACAATGTCTCTTATTGGTCATTGTCTGGCATTTACGTGGCACGAATATTAGTTGCCACTTATTAGCCCAAGCCTGGGTATTGCCCTGATCTATATTGTTTGTATATATCACAAATAATAAAGGGCCCAGAACTGATCCCTGATCACCAGCCTCCAGTCACATAAACAACCTTGTATGAATGCTCTCTTTCTCTTACCACTAAGTCAATTTTGGATCCAATTTGCCAAATTACCCTAGATCTCATGTGCTTTTACCTCCTTTATCAATCTCCCACATGGAATCTTGTCAAACATTTTGTTGAAATTCATATAAACTACACCAATTGCACTGCCCTCATTTACACAGCAGGTTACCTCCTCAAAAAATTCAATCAAATTCATTAGCTGTGATAATTCTTGGACTTAGGGAATGAGCCAGATCAATGTTTTAGTGAGGGAGTGTTTTAGGTTTAGTGACCACAATTCCATAAGATTTTGGATAGTCATGCAGAAGGATAAGTGTGGCCCTCAAGCAAGGGTTCTTAATTGGTCGATGACCAAATATATCCAAATTAAACAGGAATCAGGGAATGTGGATTACATGTGGCTATTTGAGAGCAAATCTACATGTGGCATGCGGGAGGCTTTTAAAGGCTAGTTGATTAAAGTGCAGAACAGACATGTCCTTGCAAAAATATAGGCTAGAAATGGCAGGATTCGGGAACCATGGATGACCAGAAAAATTGTAAGCTTAGTCAAAAGGAAAATGGAAGTATATAATAGGTCTAATCACCACAAGCCCTTGGGAGTATGGAGAAAATAAGAAAGAACTTAAACACTATGACATGTCTTTAGCAAACAAGGTCAAGGAGAATTCCAAGGCTTTTTATATATATATGAGGAGCAAGAGAGTAATAAGAGAAAAAGTAGACCCACTCAGGGACAATGGAGGGAGGTTTTGCATGGAGCCACAGGAAGTGTGCGAGATCCTTACTGAGTACTTTGTTTCAGTATTCTCCAGAAAGAAGAACATGGATACTAAGGTCAGAGATGGGTGTGTAAACACTCTAGAGAATGTCAGCACACAGAAGGAGGAAGTGCTGGATATCCTAAATTACATTATGGTAGACAAGTCCCCAAGTCTGAATGGGATCGATCCCAGATTAATGCAGGAGGCAAGTGAAGGAATAGCTTCAGCCTTGACAGATATCTTCACATCCTCTTTGACGATACGGGAGATTCCAGAAGACTGGAGAATACCAATGTTGTTCCCTTATTTGAGAAAGGATGCAGGAATAATCCAGGAAATTATAAACTGGTGAGGCTGACATCCATGATGGGGAAGCATTTAGAGAGATACTGAGGGATTTATGGGTTAGTTAGTAAGAGGCAGAACTGTTTTGTACGTGGAAGGTCATATCTCACCAACTTGATGGAGGTTTTTGAAGAGGAAACAAAGATAACTGATGAGGGAAGGGCTGTGGATGTAGTTTATAGGGACTTTAGTAAGATGTTTGACAAGTTCCCATATGGCAGGCTGGGTACAGAAACTAAAATCACATGGTATACAGCATGGACTAGCTAGATGGATACAGAATTGATTATAGAAGGCAGAGAGTAGCAGTGGAAGGATGTTTTTCAGAATGGAGTTCTGTAGCTCATGATGTTCCGCTGGGAGCTCTACTGTTTGTCGGATATATAAATGATGTGGAGAAAAACATTTGCAGATGACACAAAGATTGGTGGAGTTTCTTATAGTGTCAGGGATTGTCAGAGAATAAAATAGGATATAGATAGATTGGAGACTTGGGCACAGAAATAGCAGATGGAGTTTAATCTGGACAAATGCATATTGATACATCTTGGAGGATCAAATTTATGTATGAATTATACCATATGGCAGAACCCTTAAGAATGTTAACCTGCAGAGAAATCTGTGTGTGCAGTCTAAATTTCTCTAAATGTGACAATAAATGTGGCCAAGGTCATTAAGAAAACAGGTGACATGCTTGCCTTCATCACAGGACACTGAGTGTAAAAGTTGGCAAATCATGTTGCAGCTGTATAAAACCTCGGTTAGGCTGAATTTGGAGTATTGCGTGCAGTTCTAGTTGCCACACCACCAGGAGAATGTGGAAGTTTTGGAGTGAGTTTAAAGAAAGTTCACCAGGATGTGGATCTCAAGGGTGTTGACTGTGAGAAAAATTTGAATAAACTAGGATTGTTTTCAACGGACAAGGCGGAGGCTGAGTGAAGACCTGATAGAGGTTACAAAATTATGAGAGGCATAGACAGAGTGGATAGTCAGAGGCTCTTTCCCAGGATGGAAGTTACAATGGGGCATAGGTTCAAGGTGAGAGGGGGAAAAATTTAAGGGAGATGTGCAGGTGAAGTCTTTCACACAGAGAGTCAGATGAGATGGTGGAAGGAGGCACATTAGCAACATTTAAGAGGCATCTGGATGGGTATATGAATAGGGAGGGAATAAAAGGATATGGATTGAGACAGGGCAGAAGTCTTTTTTTTAGTTAAGGCATCATGATTGGCACAGACTTGGAGGCCAAAGGGCCAGTTCCTGTGCTGTATTTGTTCTTTGAAGCCATGCTGACTATCCCTGAACAAGCCTTGCCTCTCCAAGTGGAGATTAATTTTCTCCTTCGGGAGTAGCAGTTCTCCAGCCCTCTGGTACAACCCCCATGGCTAGGCAGGAATTGAAAACCTGGCTCAGGGCCTCAGCAATTTGTTACCTTGCCTCCAACAGCAACTACTCTGCTGTACAATCTCCTGATGTGGAGATGCCAGCATTGGATTGGGCTAAACACAGTAAGAAATCTCACAATACCAGGTTAAACTCCAAAAGGTTTATTTGGTAACAAAACCCACTTGCTTTCGGAGCACTGGCTGCCCCTTCATCAGGTGAGTGGGAGTTCTAATCACAAACAGGGCTTATAAAAGCCATCCCATCGTATTGGGCAATGGGACCTTGTGCGAGAACATCTCCGGTTTCATCGAGGGCATCCTGAAACCCATTGTACAAAGAACCCCCAGCTTTTGTTGTGACACTACTGACTTCCTACAGAAACTGAGCACACATGGAGCAGTTGAATCAGGAGCATTCCTGCTACAATGATGTCTCGGCACTCTACATCAGCATCCCCTATGATGATGGCATTGCTGCAACTGCCTCAGTACTCAACACCCACAACTGCCAGTTTCCAGATGCAATTTTACAACTCATCCGCTTCATCCTGGACCACAATGTCTTCACCTTCAACAACTAGTTCTTCATTCAGACATACAGAACAGCCATGGGGGTCAAATTTGCACTTCAATATGCCAACACCTTCATGCATAGGTTCAAACAAGACTTTTTCATCTCAAGGACCTTCAACCATCAATGACATTTTCTTCTTTTGGACTCATGGTGAGCAATTACTAAAACAACTGTATGATAACATCAACAAGTTCCATCCCACCATCAGATACTATGAATTACGCTCAGTAATCAGTTGCATTCTTGGACACATGCAGCTCCATTAAGGAAAGGACGGTCACCTCAGCACTTCACTGTACTGCAAGCTCATAGATAACCTCACGATGCTCCACTTTTCCATCTTCCACCTAAACATATTAAAGGACAAGCCATCTATATACAACAGTATCTGCCCAGATGAGCAGGATCACAAGAGATACCTCCAGATGCTGAAAGATGCCCTCATAAGAACAGGATATGCTGTTTGACTCATCAATCGACAGTTCTGATGCACCACAATTAAAAATCGCACCAGAAGATAAACACGGGACACAGGGGACAGAGTACCCTTCATAGTCCAGTATTTCCCTGGAGCAGAGAGGCTATAATGTTCTGGAGACTTCAACATATCATTGATGAAGACAAACATCTCACCAAGGCCTTCCCCACAACTCCACTTCTTGCTTATAAACAACCACACAACCTCAAACAAACTATTATCAGCAGCAAGCTACCCAGCCTCAGAAGAACAGTGACCACAATACCACACAGTCATAACATAGCAACCTCTGTAAGATGTGCTGGATCATTGACATGAATGCCATCATCTCGCATGAGAACACCACCCACCAGGTACTTGGTACATACCCTTGCAATTTGGCCAATGTTGTCTACCTGATACGCTGCAGGAAAAGATGTCCCAAGGAATGGTACATTGGGGAAACCATGCAGACGCTACGATAACAGATGAACGTTTACCGCTCAATAATTATCAGGCAAGACTGTTCTCTTCCTGTTGGTGAAGACGAGCATTTGGTCTCTGATCTTCAGATAAACGTTCTCCAAGGCAGCCTTCACGACACACGACAGTGCAAAGTCGCTAAGCAGAGACTGATAGCCAAGTTCCACACACATGATGACAGCATCAACCGGGATCTTGGGTTTATGTCACACTATCTGTAAGCCCCATGACTTGCCTGGACTTGCAAAATCTCACTAACTATCTTGACTGGAGACAATACACATCTCTTTAACTGTACGTAATGCCCCCTCCACTCACATTGTCGGTACTTTAAGACTTGATTAGACGTAAAGAATCACATTCCAATCATTATTCTGTAAATTGAGTTTGTGTCTTTGTATGCCCTGTTTCTGATTAGAACTCCCACTCACCTGACGAAGGGGCAGCCAGCATTTTGAAAACTAGCGGCTTTTGCTGCCAAATAAACCTGTTGCACTTTAAGCTGATATGAGACTTCTTACCGTGTAGTACATTTTCCCCTATGAAAGCTGTTCCTAGTCAACTTGGCCAGATACGGTTTTATTCTAATAAAATCTGCCTTCCCTCAATCTAAAGCCATATGTTTTCTTCCATCCTCTTCCTTTTCTATAACAAAATGAATTGTTCTTTATAAAAGCAAATTACTGCAGATGCTGGTACTTGAAACAAAAAGTGAAAATGCTGGGATGTGTCAACAGGTTTTGCAACATTTGTAAAGAGAGAAAAGAGCTAACATTTCGAGTCCAGACAGCTATTTATCAAAGCTTCAACAAAGAATCATCTGGACTCAAAATGTCAGCTCTTTTTTGTCCTTACAGATGCTGCCAGACATGCTGACATGTTCCAGCATTTTCTCTTCTTGTTTCAGATTTCAGCATCTGCAGTCATTTACTTTTATCCAGTGTTTAACTCACTACTACTTCTCTTCCAGGAATACCCACCAAGAAGAGGTACTGCTCTTCACGCTAAAAGGATTTCCATATATCTCTCCCCTGCTATCCACCTTTATTGCTTTCCATTTCTCTTTTAAGGCCCTATTTTACTACATTGATTTGAAGTGTTGGGTGTACTTGAAACTGGGAGTGTTTCAGATCCGATGTTTAGACCCGTTCTCAGGTCCCACCATAAGCACTATACCTAAAAAAATCAGCAGTTCTGAAGCGCACTGCACAAGCCTGTGGATGGGGCTTATTGTGCCTGAAACCCTGCAGCTCCAATCAACTGTGCATGCACAAAAAAAAGATGGAGTGCTTCTCTCCTGCCATATCCCTCCCAAGCTGGATAATGCAGCCCCAAGCTATCACGGACCTTGCCCCACCCACCCTTCCCAACTTTACTGACCCCTTATTCCACCTCCAGCCACCCAGGTGGATCGCAGCTCACTTCTCCCCTTCCCCCTCACTGATCTCATGTAGAATGGTAATGCCACCCCTTCCCCCATTTCCCCCACCAATCTCAGAGTGGCAGCGGCCCCTTTCCCCCCCATTGATCACAGGCAAAGTTATCTCCCCTCCCCCCAAACCTGGATTTTTTGACACAAAGCCCCCATCACTGGGATATTATAACAATTACTGAAACATGGCTAAGGAAAGGACAGGACTGGCAGCTTAATGTTCCAGGGTACAGATGCTATAGGAAAGATAGAACAGGCAGTAAGAGAGAAGGGGGAGTTGCACTTTTGATCAGGGAAAGCATCACTGAGAGGTGATATATCTAACGATTCAGCCAGTGAGTCTGTATGAATAAAACTGAGAAATATAAAGGGGGAAATCATTTTGATAGGGTTGTATTGTACTCAGTGAGAAATTGAGGAGCAAATATGTAAGGAGATTACAAATAGCTCCAAGCAAAATAAACTAGTAATAGTCAGAGATTTTAATTTTCCCAACATTGACTAGGACAGCCGTTGTATTAAAGGGTTGGATAGAGAGAAATTTGTTGAGTTTATTCAGGAGAAATTTTTCATTCTGTATGTGGGTGACCCAACTAGAGAGGGGACAACACTTGACCTCGTCTTGGGAAATAAGGAAGGGTAGGTGACACCAGTGATCTTAATTCTATTAGTTTTAAGATAGCGATGGAGAATGATAGGTCTGGCCCAAAAGTTAAAATTCTAAATTGGGGCAAGGCCAATTTTGACGGTATCAAAAGTTAATTGGAGGAGTCTGTGGGAAGGCAAAGGGACATCTGATAAGTGGTATGCTTTTAAAATTGTGTTAACCAGGGTTCAGGGTAAACATATTCCTCTTACAGTGAAGAGCAAGGCTGGCAGAAGTCGAGAATCCTAAATGACTCGGGATATTGAGGCCCTGGTCAGGAAGAAGAAAGAGGCACATGACATGCATAGGTAGCTCAGATCAAGTGAATCTCTTGAAGACTGTAGACCGTGTAGGAGTAGAGTTAAGAGAGAAATCAGGAGGGCAAAAAGGGACATAAAATTGTTTTGGCAGATAAGGCAAAGAAGAATCTAAAGAGCTTCTACAAATACGTAAGGGGCAAAAGAGTAACAAGGGAGAAAGTAGGGCCTCTTAAGGATCAACAAGGTCATCTATGTGTGAATCCACAAGAGATGGGTGAGATCCTAAATGAATATTTCTCATCAGTATTTACTTATTGAGAAAAGCATGGATGTTAGTGAACTTGGGGAAATAAATAGTGATGTCTTGAGGAGTGTACATATTACAGAGAAGGAGGTGCTGGAAATCTTAAACTGCATCAAGATAGATAAGTCCTTGGGACCTGATGAAATGTACCCCAGGACATTGTGGGAAGCTAGGGAAGAAATTGTGGGTCCCCTAGCCAAGATATTTGAATTATCCATAGTCACAGGTGAGGTGCCTGAAGATTGGAGCGTGGCAAATGTTTTACCTTTGTTTAAAAAGGGATGCAGGGAAAAGCCAGGGAATTACAGGCCAGTGAGCCTCAGATCTGTGATGGGTAAATTGTTGGAAGATATTTCAAGAGACAGGATCTACAGGCATTTAGAAATGCAAGGATTGATGAGAGACAGTCAGCATGGTTTTGTGTTTAGAAAATCATATCTCACCAACTTAATTGAGTTTTTTTGAAGGGGTGATCAAGAAGGTATATGAGGGCAGTGAAATTGATGTTGTCTACATGAACTTTAGCAATGCCTTTGATAAGGTACTGCATGATAGGTTGTTACATAAAGTTAAATCTTACAGGATCCAGGGTAAGGTATCTAAATGGATTCAAAATTGCCTTCCTAACGGAAACCAGAGGGTGGTTATAGAGGGTTGTTTCTTTCAAACTGGAAGTCTGTGACCAGTGATGTGCCTCAGGGATCAGTGCTAGGCCCATTGTTATTTGTCATTTATATTAATAACTTGGATGAGAATATTGGGGGCATGATTAATAAGTTTGTAAATGACACCAAGAATAGTGGCACAGTGGACAGTGAAGAAAGTTATTTCCAACAGCAACAGGATCTTGATAAATTGAGCCAGTGGGCTGACAACTGGCAGAGAAGTTTAATTTAGACAAATGCGAGGTGATGCATTTTGGTAGATTGAACCAGGGCAGGACTTACACAGTTTTTGGTAGGGTATTAGGGAGAGTTCAGAACAAAGAGATCTAGGGGTACATGTTCATATTTCCTTGCAAGTGAAGTCACAAGTGTTCAGAGTGGTGAAGAAGTCATTCAACATGCTTGGTTTCATCTGTCAGAACATTGAATACTAGAGTTGGGATGTCTTGTTAAAGTTGTACAAGATGTTGGTAAGGCCACACTTGGAATACTGTGCTCAATTCTTGTCACCCTATTATAAATATTATTAAACTAGAAAGTGTGCAGAAAAACTACATAGAATGCTACCAGGACTTGATGAATTGAGTTATAAAGAGAGGCTGAATAGACTGGGACTTTTTCCTCTGGAGTGTAGGAGACTGAGAAGTGACCTTATAGAGGTCTATAACATAATGACAGGCATAGACAAGGTAGATAGTCATTATTTTTTTCCCAAAGATAGGGAAGTCTAAAATGAGAGGGGTTTAAGGTGAAACGGGAGAGATACAAAAGTATCCAGGGGGGCAATTTTTTCACACGGAGGGTGATGAGTGTCAGGAACAAGCTGCCAGAGATAGTATAGAGTGGGTACAGTTCTATCTTTTAAAAACTATTTAAATAGTTATAAGGCAATAGTTATAGAGCCACTTCCCTCATACTCTGCATGAATCATGTTGTTAGTAAAATAATACCTCTGAGATTGTTAATGAGTCGAAGTACGGTGGCTTTATTACAAAAGCTTTTGGGAGAAGCAGGTTCTTAAAATCCATTTGCCAGACTTCTCATTGAATACAAGTAAATGTGGATATTTATACATTATGGTTCCCAGTTCCAGTCACGATCGCAGCTCCTGGTCTCAGTCACAACCCGCAGTCCCTGGCTCCAGTCACAACCTACAGTCCCTGGCTCCAGTCACAACCTACAGTCCCTGGCTCCAGTCACAACCCGCAGTCCCTGGCTCCAGTCACAATCCGCAGTCCCTGGCTCCAGTTACAACCTACAGTCCCTGGCTCCAGTCACAACCCACAGCCCTGGCTCCAGTCACAATCTACAGTCCCTGGCTCCAGTCACAACCTACAGTCCCTGGCTCCAGTCACGACCCACAGTCCCTGGCTCCAGTCACAACCTACAGTCCCTGGCTCCAGTCACAACCTACAGTCCCTGGCTCCAGTCACGACCCGCAGTCCCTGGCTCCAGTCACGATCGCAGTTCCTGGCTCCAGTCACAACCCGTAGTCCCTGGCTCCAGTCACAACCTACAGTCCCTGGCTCCAGTCACGATCGCAGTTCCCGGCTCCAGTCACGACCTGCAGTCCCTGGCTCCAGTCACGATCGCAGTTCCCGGCTCCAGTCACAACCTACAGTTTTCCAGGTGGCTTCAGCAGTTATGTTCTTTAAATAACTTGTGTGGTTGTGGCTGTCTCAGCAGGATTCCTCTTTTCAAACAGCTGTTATTGTGCTTTAACATCTGCAGCTGTTTAGCTATGATTAGCCAGCACACAAGCCTAGGTATGGTTTGCAATGCTCTTACACAAATTCTAGGTACAAATTCATTAACTCTTTCACTACTTCAGCCCCCCCCCCCTTTTGGTCAGGGCCAGGTCCAAACATGGCCCCATGACCAGTTCAGAGCCAAATGTTACCAACACATGGGCTATCACCTTTGTCAGGCAGTCTGTCCCTTCTGTCTGTATACTCGCACTTGGCATAATCCGGGCTGTTACTGTCTTACAACAAGCGTGCAATAATGTCATACAAACACAACAAGCAATAACAATGACAATTAATACAATCAACTCAATCAACCCGTGCATCAGGTATGATTTCCAGGACTTGAACCATTGCCCCAGCCATCCTGAAGAATTATAATTATGATATTGGTTCCCTTCATCTTGTATCATCTTCACTACTCATTTGTTATGATCTGCCAAACGAGTTATATTTTCCAAATTATCTGGGATATATATGCAGCATTTGGTTCTAATTACAGCACGTTTCTCCCTGGGAGGCTAACACATCATCAAGTGTCAATCAATTCTGTAAAACAACATTCCGGATAGCTACAACATTGGCTCATATCTCAGAAATGGCTGCATCACCTCCTCAAACCTATCTCTGGATTCATTTGCAATTCTCTCTAAGGTCAAGGCCATATGTATAAGTTCCTGAGTTGCTTTTGCCATCCGATAAAGTGGGTAGGCTATCATGGAGAACTGTGCTGTCTCACTAATGGCTCGCTTAACCCTAAGCAGGTGTATCTCAAGGTGGTCCTGTAAGTCAGTGCAGTGGTGAATGTAGGGCACCACATATGCTAAATAACATGATCCTGCCCGATCTCAGGGAAGCCATGGGTAGGCATTGTTTCCATAGGCAAAATAGATACCATTATACCGAGTCATGCTGCTTATATAAGCAGAGGAGAGGATGACTGGGACATCGGCTATGGGCAAAGGATTATAAGAACATAAGAAATAGGAGCAGGAGTAGGCCAACTAGCCCTTCGAGCCTACCCACCATTCAGTAAGATCATGGCTGATCATCAGTGGATCAGTTCCACTTTCCCTATAATTCTCTTGTCTACTCGTGACTTAAATATATTCAACGAAGTAGTGTCCACCACTTCAATGGGCAGAGAATTCCAGAGATTCACCACCCTTTGAGTAAAGAAGTTCCTCCTCAACTCTGTTCTGAATTGCACCACCCCCTCTTATTTTGAGGCTGTGTCCTCTAGTTCTGTTATCCTTTCTAAGCGGAAAGAATCTCTCTACCTCTACCCTATCTAGCCCCTTCATTATCTTGTAAGTCTCTGTAAGATCCCCCCATCAGCCTTCTAAACTCTTAACAAAAACAGTCCCAGTCTATTCAATCTCTCCTCATAAGCTAACCCGCTTATCTCCGGTATCAGCCTGATGAGCCTTCTCTGCACTGCCTCCAAGGCCAATATACGCGTACGCAAATAAGGAGACCAAAACTGCACACAGTACCCCAGTTGCGGCCTCACCAGTGCCCTGTACAATTGCAGCAAGACCTCCTTGCTTTTATATTCTATCCCCCTTGCTATAAAGGCCTTTTCATTTCATTTGCCTTCTTGATCACCTGCTGCACCTGCAGACTGGGTTTTTGTGATTCGGACACAAGCACTGTAGCATGCTGCAGCTTTTCACCCTTTAAATAATATTCTTATTATTATTTCTACCAAAGTGGATAACCTCACATTTGCTAACACTATACGCCATCTGCCAGGTCCTCACTCACTCACTCAGCCTATGCAAATCCCTCTGCAGACTTTCTGTGTCCTCCAGGCAATTCGCTTTTCCACTCATTTTCGTGTCATCTGTTGCATCAAAGCCCAGGTGTTAATGATGCCATTAACTTGCTGGATATAGTAGCTATCGCCAACAGGTATGGTTCCATTTCTTACCAAGCAGATAGATCTCCTTTGTTGGTTTTTCACAACGAAGTGGGGAGGAGAGTCTGATCTATTATAGGTAGGCTGGTAATAATTCTTAAAGGCTGGTAGAGAGACCCTTCACAACACCCCCCACCCCGCCCCAAACCTCAAAACAGCATCATTGTCGCTGACATTGAAAGTATCTTGCATGGTGTTACCTGATGGGGTTTTAAATGTCACTTCCTTTGCCTCCTCCTGGTTTCCATCCTGATTCAAAATCCATTCTACCATTTCCAGAGTTCACAAAGGGATAGGGACTTACTCAAGGGACAGCACTTACTCAAATTTGACTGAAATACATACAAGCGAGACATATCACATGTTTATGTGATGGGGTCCAATTTTAAAGGTTGGTACAATGATTGTTTGAATCGGCCAAATCTCGTGTTGATGTACTCATCCCCCCGAGCCTTCTGTTATTGCTGCACACAGGTCCATCCCGATCCCTTGGCTGAACATCGGAAATTCCAGTTACACCAAGTTACTTTACATGGACCTCAATCACCTCGCCCCTCCAACAGAGTTGTCAATATGATACGATTAAGGAATTCCAAGCAACGGTCCCTATGGGTTACCTCCCAGGGGCCTATTCTATGTGTCGGAAAGTCACAATAGGCAAAATCATCATTACAGAGATGCTTGCAATGCTCTATCCCCAAGTCTACACAATTCCACCTATACTTTCTCTCCATAACTAGCAGGGCAAGGGTCATGAGAAGCAGCAAGAAAATCATCCTATCACTTAGTTATAGCACCCACGATCGTTATACAATGGGTCAAAGGCTATATCTCTCGCGCGCAACTTCCCGTGCACCCGTTCAGCTTGTTTGGAGATCAGTCATCTCATGAACCTGTGAATTGAGCACATTACATATTTTTCCAATTGGTGCCGGTATATTCTTTCAACTGAGTCCAATGTTTCCCGATGCCCCTGCCTTGCACATATACGCAGGCACAAATATCGCCACTGATCATGACCCCATAAGGGCTGTTCCATTTGGGGGGGTGAACTCAGGCTTTCCACGGAGCATCTTCACCATAATCTTGTTGCCCGCTGGTGGGTACCTCAGGGGTCTGTTCTAGCTCATTTTGCTCGTCCATCGCTATTTGGTTTTCCCTTACTGTTTCTTATATATCCTTCAGCTGGGCACTTCGTTCTAAAACATATCATCCAATCCTATCCCGTAATGGGCATACAACTGCCTCACCAGTACTAATGGACTCGGGCAGTTACGTAGCCCTGCCGGTCATTAATTTGTATAGGTTTTTACATGTTATTTATTTCTCCTAGGGTGGTTTCACTTAAGTGTCTTCTGTCTGTTAATTCCTCTTATGTAGATCATTTTATTAGGGGTGGGCAAGGGTTGGTCAGTGATTGATATGAAGGCTCCCGTGTCCAACAGCATTACACATTGTTGGCCCTCTACTAGCGCAGACATATAGATTCTACCCTCCTTCTTACCCAAACTCACGTGGCCTGCCCTCATCAGTTTGTCCCTTCCATGGTGGTGGAGGAAGCTTGACTAGGTCTGTTTGCTCCAGTAAGTGACCTCTGTGTGGCCATCGGTATTGCAAGATTAGCAGATAGGCATTTTCCTCTTATTCCCCTTTGGGGACCTATAGTCCCAGGCAAAATGTCCTGGCTTCCCACAAGTATGACAAGTGTTCTCAGGCTTGATCCCATCAGTTAAGGCTATGTGCTCCTGCTTTATTCTTGGGTATTGCTTTCTGTCTGGTCCGTGCTTAATTCCAGAAGCCCATTCCTTTAAACCCCGGAACTAATAACTCCCATTTTAAGGATTTTTTTTTAGTGAGCTGGTGACAGCCCGTCTTTAAATGCTTGTAAAAAGGCTTTATCTATTCGGGCAGTTTCGGGGATTCCTGAATATTCCTGGTATACTTTAAAAAGTCGTTCCGCAAATTCAAAACCTCTTTTACTCCTTTGTTGTTTAGTATTGGTAACTCTGGACCAGTTGGTTGGTGTATTGTCCAAGATCATTGGACTTCTGCCTTAAACCGATTAAATGGTTTAATCATTGTATCAAGCTCAACATTTAACTCTGCTGCGAACATCTACCTTCTGCCTTAGTAATCCAACCAAGCTTGTTTGGCGACATTAGCCTCATCCGCTCCATCGCCCATTAGTTTTCAATTTCCCTGTTGGCAAGTGGCCCATATTAATTGGTGTATATCTTGTAAATGTAACTGGTGCCCAACCCAAATGGTGTATGGTCCTGCCCAAAATATGCTATTGCTACTCCAGGGCTGAAGCCTTCCCAGTGATGTCAAAACTTGTTGTCTTTCTCCTGAGGTAAAGGGTTTGTATCCTGTAAAGGGTAGTGGGATTCTATAACCTCCCGCCCTGAGTTATGGGAGTGAGAACATGGACCTTTTCCTCATCAGGGTCAAAGTCTCCTACGGGTGCCGTGTGTTTTACAGCCAGCCTACCGGGGTAGGGAGGCAAAGATAAACTCTTTCTAATAAGACCCACCCTGATACAATTATTGGTTTTTCTAAATCTCTTTGCCAACATTTCCCCACAACAAACATCAGAAACTTACCTTAAAACTTGTTGTTCCTGCAAAGGTGAAATTCTATTCACCTTTCCACATTCCTTAACTGTTATATAATAAACGATGTGACGTAGATTTGGGTGGGAGGCTGATGTATTTCCATAGTTTGATATATGTTTTGGAACATTGTGCAGGGAGTGCCATATATTTCCCATTGTCTGATACACGTCATGGTACTGGGTGGACAGGATTGAGAGAGGGAACTGCAATTCTACTAACCCAGTGTTCCTGGCCAAATGGAATAAAGTGGGCGTAATTTTCAAAGGCTTCAATGTTATTTAGAGAAATTGAAAGCGAGGGCAAATATATGACACAGAAGTATGATTGGAATAAATGTGAGTTATCCACTTTGGACCGAGAATGAAAATGTCAGAGCATTATTTAAATAGTGATAGATTGTGAAATGCTATGCACATTAGGGACATGGATGTCCTTCTTCACCAGTCACTGAAAGCAAGCATGCAGGTACAGCAAGCAATTAGGAAGGAAATATTATATTGTCCTTCATTGCAAAAGGGTCTGAGTCCATAAGCAAGGATGTTTTACTGCATCTTTGCTGGGCCTTTGTGAGACCACACTTTGGGCATTATGTGCAGTTTTAGTCTTTTTGTCTAAGAAAGGATATGCTTGCATTAAATAGATTAGTGAAGGTTCGGTGAAGGACTAACCCCCTAGCAGAGACGTATGTGGCACTTCCCAGTCAGCTGTGCACACCTCTGTCAAGCAGGTCACATAATCCCTGCGTGCCCAGGAAGGGCAGTACATCACATTTAAATTGGGCCAGGCCTATCAGGTTGATTTGCCGTGCTAAATTGAACCTAGTGTCAGGGGATTAGTAGGGTAAATGTGTGTAGTTGCGGGAATAGAGCCTGGGTGGGATTGTGGTTGGTATATACTTGATGGGCTGAATGGTCTCCTTCTGTACTGTAGGGATTCTATCCTGAAAGATCAATCTGTGGACACCAATCACTTAATGTATTGAAGAAGAGGTTAGAGAGATTTCTTATCCCTTAAGGTGTCAAGAGATATGTGGAGAGTGCTGGAGTATGACATTGAGATCAAGGTTCAGCCATAATCAGATTGAATGGTACTGCAGGTCTTGCCTGGCCAAATGGCCTACTCTTCCTCCTATCTGTGTTTTTTGAAAGATATTAATAGACGTTGTCAAATAATCCAACCATGAGGCAAAACATAACAAAGTAGGATTGTTGAGAAAAGATTTCTGAGTGAGATAAGATAAGGTTAGAAGGCTTTGCCATTGATTGGGGAATATTACAGCGCGTGCGAGGATATGCAGGAAGTATATGAAGGAGGGGGGAAGAGAGATGGAGGGGAGGAAGAGGGAGGGAAGGAAGAGGAAGGGAAAGAAGGAGTAGGGAGGGGAAGGAAGGTGTGGAGAGGGAGGGAAGGACGGGGGAGGAGAAGGAAGGGGGGGAGAAGGAAAAGATAAGAAAGGGGGGGAGGAAGGAGCTATGGGAGAAGTAAGGAGGAAGTGGAGGAAGGAGGGGTGGAAGGAATGGGGAAGGGAGGAGGAAATAGGAAGAAGGAGGGAAAGAAAGGGAGGTGAGAAGGAAGAGGGAGGGAAGGATGGGGAAGAAGGAGGGGAAAGGAAGGAGGAGGGAAGGAAGGGGGGGAAGGAAGTAGGGATTAAGGAGGGGAGGAAGGAGGGGGATGGAAAGAGAGGGTGGAGTGAAGGAGGAAGGAAGAACGACAGGAAAGGAAGAAAGGAGGCGGAGGGGAAGGAAGGAGGGTGGAAGGAAGAGGGGGAAAGGGAAAAAGGACGGAAGTGGGTACGTAAGGAAAGGGGGAGGAGGAGGGAGCAAGGAGTGGTGGGAGAGGCAAGGGGGGAAGGGGAAGGAAGGAGGGCAGAAGAAAGAAAGGGCGAAGGAAGTAGAATGGAAGAAAGTGGGGAAAAGAAGGAGGGGGGAAAGAAAGGGGGAAGGAATGAGGAGGGGAAGGAAGAGGTGGGGGGAAGGAGGTGGGAAGAAAGAGGGAGAAGGGAAGGGGAAGACGGGGGAAAGAAGGGGAAAGGACAAAGTGGGTGGGGAAGGAAGGAGATGGACAGAAAAGAGGGAAGGAAGGATGGGGGAGGAGAAGAAAGGAGAGGGATGGAAGGAAGAAGGGATGGAAGTAAAAGGAGGAAGAAGGGAGAGCAAGTAGGGGGTAAGGAAGGAAGGAGAAATGAAGGAGAGGAAGGAAGGAGGGGGCAAAGAAGGGAGAGGAGAAGGAAGGATGGAGGAGAGAAGAAAGGAGCGGGGAGGAAGTAGGGATGAAGGAGGAAGGAAAGGGGGGAAGGAAGCAGGGGCTAAGGAAGTGGAAACCAAGGGGAGAGGGTGGATGAGGGGGAAGGAAGGAGGGAGGGAGGAAGGAGGGGTGAAGAAATAGGGGTAAGGAGGGGGGAGGAAGTAGGGGAGGAGGAAGGGGGGGAAAGAAGGAGAGGCGAAGGAGGGGAAGGAAAGAGAGGGAGGGAAGGAAGGAGGGAGAAAAGAAAGAGGGGAAGGAATGAGGGGGAAGAAAGGAGGGGGGAAGGAAGGAGGAGGAGAAGGAAAGAGGGAGAAAGGAAGGACGGGGAAGCAAGGAGAGGGAAGGTAGGAGGGAGTGAAGGGGAAGGAAGTGGTGGGAGAAGGAAGGAGGTGGGGAACGAAGAAGGGGGAAGGAAGTAGGGAAAATGGATGGAGGGAGAAAGGAAGGAGGGGAGGAGGGAAAGGAAAGGAGAAAGAGGTGGGAAGGAAGGTGAAAGGAAGGAGGGGGAAGGAAGGGGAGAGGAAGGAGGGTGGGAAGGGCAGGGAAGGAAGGAGGGGGAATGAAGAAGGGGGAAGGAGTGAGGAAGGAAGGAGGGGGAATGAAGAAAGAGAGAAAAAAGGAGAGGAGGAGGAAGGAGGAGGAAGGAAGGTCGGGAGGAAGGAAACAGGGAGGAAGGAAGGAGGAGGGAAGGAAGGAAGGGGGATAAAGGAAGAGGGGAGGAGGGGGGAAGGAAGAAGGGGAAGGAAGGATGGGGAAGGAAACAGGGGTAGAAGGAACAGGGTAAGGATGGGGGAATGAAAGAGAGGAGGAGGAAGGAGGAGGAAGGAATGCTTTCTCAACCACTGCTGCACTAGCATTTATTGGCCAATAGAGGGTGGCATCGCACCATTCCCAGCAGAATGGTAATGGTGGTGCTTCCACCACCTCCTCTGGCAGCATATTCTGGACACTTACAAAGAACAAAGAACAACACAGCTCAGGAAACAGGCCCTTTGGCCCAACGAGCCCGCGCTGCCACCTCGGCGTTCCCACTTTCACCCATGATCCCTGCCTTTATTTATAGAAATCTGCATTGGAACCAAATTGGTGAGACAATTTAGGGAGAATTTGTTTTGCCAATTAGACTAAGAACACATCTTTGGGATGTGGGAGGAAACTGGAGCACCCGGAGAAAACCCACGCAAGCACGGGGAGAATGAGCAAACTCCGACAGACCCAGGCCTAAATCCATGTATCTGCACAGCACAGCGATAGTCACTGAGCTGTCGCATTGCCCATCAAATGGTCCAGGTCAAGCGTACACTAATGACGTGAAGCACTAGGATACCCTTGAAAAATCCAAGAGCAGCCCTCTCACGACCCATCGCGTGTATGCCTCTTGTTAGACAACAAGGTGGACCAAAGCACCTGTAGGATAAAATCAAGTACATCAATATCATCATCTATTTACACACTTCCCAGGGACTCCCAAGGCTCATGATCCCTATCTTAAATCAGTTTTCTATACCCCTCCATTCCCATTCTGTTCATGTGCCCATCTAAGTATTTCTTAAATAACTCCAGAGTACCTGCCTCCACCACTTTACTTGGCAGCGCATTCCATACCCCCACCACCCTCTGTGTGAAAAAACTCCCTCTAGCATCCAAATTATACCTTACCCCACTCACCCTAAGCCCATTACCCCTCATGATACTTGATTCCAATCTAGGAAAAAGCTTACCATTGTTTACTCTATCTATACCCTCCATAATCTTGTACACTTTTAATAGATTTCCACTCAGTCTACGTCTTTCTAAAGCAAACAGCCCCAATTTGCCTAACCTCTCCTCATAACTCAGACCTTCCATACCAGGCAGCATCCTGGTAAACCTCCTCTGCACTCTCTCCAGAGTCTCCACATCTTTCCGGTAGTAGTAAAGCGACCAGAACTGGACGCAATATTCCAAATGAGGTCTAACCAACGTTTTATACAACTCCGTTCACTAAAATTAGGCAAATATTTTAATTGTACAAGATGAGTAATTTTAATGTTAGTATTTTAACATTCTGGGTCAGTTTTCAAATATTACAACGTGAATATTTTATTATTATAGCATAAATATCTTACAAGAATATTACAAGAAATTACAATTTGTTCAAAGAGTTTTGAATACAACAAGTAAATATTTTAATATGTATGCAAATAGGGTGACAACTTTAAGTGTAGGCAAATGCTGACGAGGAGCCAAATGAAATTGAATAAACTTTTTTCATTGTCTATAGTAATAGGTGTAGGTGAAACGCACACTTCCTTGTGGAATGTGGATTTGCAAAGAAGGTCTGGAGCGAGATGCAGTGGTATTTGTCGAGGTTCATCCCGAGCAGCTCAGTGACGCAGGACTCTGTGCTCTACGGGCTGTTTCCGGGGATGCGCACCGAGACAAATATCAACTGCTGCTGGAAGGTCATCAACTCTGTGAAGAACGCACTCTGGTCCGCCCGAAACTTGCTGATCTTCCAGTTGAAAGAACTGTCTTCGACCAACTGTTGCAGACTGGCACATTCCAAGGTCCAGGACTACGTGCTGAGGGATGCGCTGAAACTTGGGGCAGCTGCCGCAAAGGCACAATGGGGAAAGGCCACACTATAAGGCCTTTAATAAAGGCAGGCCGAGGGCCCTGGGACTGCAGAATGCCCTTGACCTGCATAACTGTGTGCCAATCTGAGCAACAATGGCACACTTTTGAGGCATGTATATAGTTTAATGTTTTGAAATGTAATGGCTGTAATTTGTATAGAACTGTAAAAAACGTTTTTATTCTGCACTGTTTGCAATTTTTAAACATGTAGGTTTGCAATAGTTTAATGGCGATTTTTATGAATAAAATATATTTTTGAAATAAAAAAATGAGTCTGAATAATCATAGAATCCCTACAGTACAAAGAGTGGCCATTTGGCCCATTGAGTCCACACCGACCATGATCCCACTCAGGAACTACCCCCATAATCACACATACTTACCACTAATCCCTCTAACCTACACATCTCAGAATACTAAGGGGCATCTTTTAGAATGGCCAATCAACCTAACCCACACATCTTTGGACTGTAGGAGGAAATTGGAGCACTCGGAGGAAACCCATGCAGACACGAGGAGAATGTGCAAAGCCCACATAGACAGTGACCCGAGCCGGGAATCGAACTCAGGTTGCTTGAGCTGTGAAGCAGCAGTGCTAACCACTGTGTTACAATGCCGCCCCTATCATAATAAATCACGGAATCCCTATGGTGCAGAAGGAGGCCATTTGGCACATTGAGCCTGCACCAAAAACAATCCCAGCCAGGCTCTATCTCTGTGACCCCATGTATTTACCCTGTTAATCCCCTGATACTAAGGAGCAATTTATTATGGCCAATCTACCAAACCTGTATATCTTTGGACTGTGGGAGGAAACCCACACACATACAGGGAGAATATGCAAACTCCACACAGACAGTGACCTGAGGCTTGAATTGAACCCAATTCTCTAGAGCTGTGAGGCAGCAGTGCTAACCATTGTGCCACCTGAATAAGGCTATTGAATCAAACAGAGACTATACAATATAGCAGAGGGCCTTGTTGCCTCTTGATTTAGGAATATAGAAACAAAGATAGGTTATCCAGCTTTTCTAGCTTTGCTTATTAAAAATAATGAGTTTATTACTCATTAAGATCATAGATAAATTGCCTTTTGACTCCATCCTCAATAGCTGGAACTTTCTCTCAGCAATCTAAGTGATTGTCTCTAACGTTTGGTTTCAACCCAAATGAATATCCAAAGGAATCCCTGAATGTGTTGCTAATAGAAGAGGAGATGCCACCTACCATGTCCCCCTACCAGTTCACCCTGCCCCATCTACTAATGGCCATAAAACCGTTGTCAATTCTCTCAATAATCCATTAATGTCCTTTAGGAAATCTGCTATACTTACCTGGTCTGGCTTACATTTGACTGCAGGCCCACAGCAAAGTGGTTGACTCTTAAATGCCCAGCCAACAATGCCCATATCCCATGAACAAATGCAAAACAAAAATCATCCTCTTCAAGGCCATTGGCTTCAGTGTGGTTTTTCCAACATATTGTGTTTGGAATGGAGAAGGAACAGTGATACAAAAACCTTTGACTGATTTGAAGCCACTGGAATGTAGCTTTTGTCTTTTTTATAAATCAATTTGGTGTTTCCTGTCCAGTGGATTTTTTAAAAAAGCATGTTTTGATTGAAAGTATTGTTTTGTAAAATGTTAAATGTCTACTTGATGGGTAAGCGTATTAATTCAAAAGTAAACTTAAACTCTATGACTCTACAACAATCCAAGCTGAGGAATTTTCATATTCAATGTTCTGCCATCCCCTTTCATTGAAGGAAAGAACCGTAGGAATGTATATCAGGGATATGAAGGGCAAATGGGACATGGATTATGAGGGAGGAGTATGAGGGATCTTGAGAGCGGCTGTGAGGTACATTAAGTCGCATATGTTGTCTTAAATGGAGCATTGTGCATGAAAAGGGAAGGCAGTAGCTGGAAGATTTTTTTTGCTTTACTAGTTCTTTTATTAATTTCAAATAAATGTGGTAGCATCGGGGCAATCCTCCCGCCAGTCTGATTCTGTATCCAGCAGCCTCTGCAGTTGTCATAGTCAGTGGACCATAGTCATTCCCACAGTCCCCCCCATCACTCCCTGTCCCATCAGAACAAACAGAATAGCAGGATGACATAGTTCAAGGTCAAGTTCACAGAGCCAAGAATTCTGTCTGCTTACAGCTGACAAGGGAGTGAACATTGAAATTTCATGATCATATATCATTATCATTTACTCCATCATTAGAAGCATGATACATAGTCAAGGTACAAGAACTAGCAGATGATTAAGCAACTGGGTAAACTGAATTTTATTGCAGGCAGCCAATTATATAACACTGACTTTATTTTTGACTGTGCAGGTAGTGTGTCCCCTAGCATTGTAACACAAATACAAACATCCATATTGAAATGAGTGACCCAAACATCTATATCAATGTTAATTTTTCATAATTCTAAATTGTCCACAGTACATACTTAAAGAACAATAAATTTAAATTTCTCTATTGATCCAGAGTCTGAATGATAGATAAGTTATGCTGCTACAGATTAGATAACTTTGCTGATAAGAGATTTCATTTTTGTGCACATTATGGTCTATCCATCTGAAAAAGGGAGAAGAACTGACATTGTCAAATTGCTATTGAATGAAGGCACTGTCAGTACAATTCTAAGATTAATCCATCCCTGCATTATTTGAAATATATTGAGACTAGGCTCAAATCTATGAAAGGGAAATTATGTTTGACACGTCAATTGGGTATGAATGGATTTAATCAGTGGTGCTGTTTTTACATCGATGTGTTGATGTTACCACATCAGAAGTTATTACACAAAACAAGAACATGCAATGTAAGGGGTAAAATATGGGCATGGATGAATGATTAGTTAGTTAACAGGAAGCAGAATAAGGTTTTTTTCAGATTAGCCAATGGAATGTCAGAGGGATCTGTACTGGGGTCTCGGCTGTTTACAATCTATCCCAAATACTTGGATGAAGGGCAGAATATATGGGAGCTGAAACCATCGACAATACCAATATTGGTAAGAAAGTTATTTGTCAAGGGGTGGTAGAATCTCAAAAGGATAGAGAATGATTAAATGGGTGGACAAAAATTTTGTAGTTGGAGCATAACGTGGGTAAACGTGAACCTATGCACTCATAGAAACATAGAAACTACAAGCATCAGTAGGCCATTCATTTTGATCATGGCTGATCATCAAATTCAATATCCTGATCTCGCCTTCCATCCCATATTCTTTAATCCTTTTAGCCCCAAGAGCTATATCTAATTTTTAAAAATCAGACATTCTGATTTCAACTACTTTCTATGATAGTGAATTCCATACATTCATCTACCCTCTAGGTGAAGAAATTTCTCCTCATCTCAGTTCTAAAAGGTTTACCCCTTATCCTCAAGCTATGACTTTTGGTTCTGGACTCTTCCCACATTTGTGAACATTTTTTCTGAATCTACCCTGTCTAATCCTGTCAAATATTACAAGTTCTATGAGGTCCCCTCTCACTTTTCTAAGCTCCAGTGAATATAATCATAACCGACTTAGTTCTCTTCATACGACAGACCTGCCATCCCAGGAATCAGTCTGGTAAACCTTCGCTGTACTCCCTCTCACAGCAAGGACATTCTTCCTCAGATGAGATCACCATAACTGCACACAATACTCCAGGTATGGTCTCAACAATTGCAGCAAAACTCAGCAGGGAAAATTAGAAAGCACAACATTTAAATGCAGGAAGTTGGGTATACAGAGACATCTAAGTGTCCAGGTGCCTGAATCACATGAAGTTAGCCAGCAAGTACAACAAGTGAATAGGAAGGCAATTTGAATGTTGATGTTTATTTTGAGAGGAATGGAGTATAAAATTAGGGAAGTTTTAAGACAGGGCATAACTACATCTGGAATGCGCAGTTTTGCTTATTTTAAAATATATATAATTGATTTATAAGCCATTCAGAGAAGATTCCTGGGATAAAAGCTTATCTTATGATTGGGTCTATATCTATTGGAATGAAGAAGAATGAGAAATGATCTTATTAAAACGTACAAGATCCAGGGAAGGTGGATACCCAGAGGATGTTTCCTTGCGGGAGAGATGAGAACTGAGGGACATTCAGAATAAGAGGTCTATTCATTAAAAAGGAGATGGGGAGAAATCTTCTACCCCACCCCCTTGCAAAAGAGTGTGCAATTCTCTTCCCCAGAAAGCGGTGGAGCTGGGTCATTGAATTTAATTGTGGTTGCGTTTTGATAGCCAAGATAGCAATATTAAGGGGAAGGGGGCAGACTGAAAATGGAGCTGAAACCACAATTAGATCGGCTACATATTTACTGAATGGCGGATTAGGCTCAAAAGGTCAATCACCTACACGTGCTCCTATGTACCTATGGTGCTGAGTTGATGTCTGGATTCTGACTTCAATGGAAATGAACATTGGGAGAGGAGTAATCTTTTATCTCTGAACCATTCTTTTGTTTGGAACTTTTAAGCTGATCAACTCCCTCTCAGTCATGGATATATCTTTTACTTCCTTTCTCCCTTCCTCCTCAGCCTTTTCAACTTGACAAAATTTTATGTTTATCTCATAACCTTCATTCTAATGAAAGATGAACCTCCACATTGACCCATTGTGTAATTCTAGTGGTTTTTCTCTCTCTTATTTTGAATTAACAAGCTGTAATTTTATTTTAAACACTGTTTTATTTCCTTCAATCCTTTATACGTAGAGGAATCCTACACATTATTCAACTTCTGTTCTGTTATTGTCAGCTTGAAGTTTGATATTGCTGCATGGGTCTCGATGGGCTGACGACTCTTGGTAACAGTATCCCAGCTGAAATGTCATTGCACTGATATAAGAAAGTATGCACAACAAAGTATAGAAAAAACCCAGGAACGACAAGGGTGTTTACCTGACATCAATATAAGATACCATTCTGGAATCTATGACTTATAGATATGGTATTGGGGCATAAAGAAAATCACAGCGTGTTTTGGCAGAATCAATATACTTTATTAGACTGTTTTGAGGGTACAACCAGCAGGGTAACTAAGTGGGTACCAGTAGATGTAATGGCCAGAATTTTCCAGCTGTCCTGACAATTTCCAAGGTTTAGCGGACTACGTTCGACTTGGTTTGACAATAATCAAGTCAATTCCAGATAGAAAATTTATACCTTTTATTCTTTTACGATGTCGGGGTCAGTTTTTATTATCACAAAACTGCATGCAGTATATGGCCGAATCTTGGACACAGAGAGCAGTCCACACTAATTGCTGATTCTATCCCAAGACTGCGCCCACTACGAGGATCAATTCAATGATTATACATTTTCTTACCAGCTCACATGATGTTAGTAATACAAACAGTGATACATTGAACAAAACAAATTCTGTGACTCCCTCATCCCCAACCTTGGTTCTGTGTCTCTCTTATGCCTCGCTTTCTGTAATGAACAAATTCTGTGACTCCCTTCTTCCTGATCTTATCTAATGTCTCGTATGTTATCTCACGGTACATGGAGCCTTCTGTGTAAAGGCCAGCTTCCCTGGTGTTAATCATGTCTCACGCAGGCTGTACGAAGTCAACCTTATCAAAGCATTTGGCCTTCACTGGTTGTAGTCATTTCTTTGTTCAGAGTCAGTCAGTTTTACAGAGATCTGACATTTTGAAATGGCTTGGTTTGCTGTCATATTGTATGCTAAATACTTGACCATTTTTCCCATCAGGCCACTGCTTCATTTGTACACTATCACAGTTTTCTCCAGTCCCATTGCAGCGAACGGGGATTTGGCTGAGCACCAAATTCTCTGTCCTTGCTTGCAACAGCAGAAGGGAGTTGATAGCTGGAAAATTCTAGCCAGTATTTTGGATTTAGGGAGTCATTCAATACAGTGTCACGCAAAAAATTGTTTCGCAAGATGAGAGTTCATTGGATTGAAGTCATCTGCTGCTGTGGATTGAAGTTTGTTAGCTGGGAGAAAACAAAGAGGCGGAATAAACAGATCATGTTTTGTTGAGAGTGAGAAGCTAGTGAAATCCCACAGAATCATTGCTGTCAGGTTGGCACTGCCAGGGGTTAATATCAGGTCATTGCTTGGGCATATCCCTCACCATCCAGCAACTATATTTATTTATGCACCCCCAGCATGGTCATTGCAACTAGTTTTCATGATGTGATGCCAGCTTGGACCGTAATGTTGTTAAAATATATATTCCTTTCTGGGCATGAACTGGATCACGTCATCAGAGATCCCATTCAGAAATCTCACTGGAACAAATCCCACTTTTGGCCTCATGCAAGATTTAATGGCCTGTTGTTCGTGTATGTTTTGTAAGTTTGCAGACAATGGGCATTCTATATCTCAATATATAAGATGTACATTGATTCCTGCCTCATAACAACAAGGTTGAGACTCTGAGAATATTCTGATAGGTTGCCAAAATCGAATCAATGGTCGATAAACAACCCTTCTCATTGAGTCAGTCTAACATAGCCAAGAAGTATCATGTGGATACAGAGATAGGAGCAGGCCCTATTAAAAGATGGAAGCAAAGAAATAGGTTCTAAATTAAAGAGCTGCGGCTATCAGACTAACTCAAGATTGAGGGCCATTGGAGCAAAGATACGCCTTTGAAGCAGGGATGTTCTGCTTGGCACAGCCGTAAATTATACTTGTAAGCTTGTGCTTGATTCACTCAGGAATCCAGAGAGAAGGAATCTCAGAAGGTGTCATTGAAACTCAGCACAGTGGACCATTATTAAGGCTGGTCTAGTGGGAGAAATATTTAGAGGGAATTCAAAGGCAGTGACTTCAAGGTGGAGATTGAAAATCTTTGGGAGAAAGGCAGCTTAAGTAAGATTGGATGACCTGTGAGAAACTCCGTCTTGATTGCATCTGTCATTTACTCTGTAATGTGCAGTGCCCAACCAGTTTTGTTTTGTTAATTTGCATGTATTCATTCTTATCCTGAATGTTAGATTGTAAAATACATACGTTATTTGATCTTGCTAAATTTATGTAATAAATGTTGTTTTTGTTTGTTCAAAACCCACAGAATCTTTTGGCTTTATTTCAGAAGCGGCTACCTTGAATCTCGACCTTGAAACGCTTCCGTCAAGACAAAGAGAGAACCAGATAGTTTCTGCCCACAAAACAGTAGGTTGTAGGTATGGTGTGCAGTTGGAGGGAAATAAATTGTACAAAGCTGAAGCCTAGAAGAAACATTCAAAGCACAAGATTTAGTGCTGATAGTGATCATACTCAACCACTTAGACCATACCTAACATGTGACAGAGTCATAGATTCAGTGGTTTACAGCATGGAAGCAGGTTCTTTGGTCCAACTTGTCCATGCCGCCTTTTTATTAAACCACGAAGCTAATCCCAATTGCCCGTGTTTGGCCCATATCTCTCTATACCCATCTTACCCATCTAACTGTCTAAATTGCTTTTTAAAAGACAAAACTGTATCTTCTTCTACTATTACCTCTGGCAGCTTGGCAATTTGAAAACTTTTAGATATTTCAGAAAATGTTAGACATTTCAGGACAAGGGAAAAATACTTGAAACTTGTACATCTGATGTGCTAAGTGTTTCAATTTTAAAATGCTAAATGATTTGAAAGTTTGAAGCAAATGGTGAGAATTTTATGTGTACTTAGCAGGATGCCAGAACAGATGGGGAAAAAAGGCATTTAGCCCACCGGTGGCAAAGGTAAGTTTGCTGGGCGGTCTCTGATTCATGTGACCTGTCATCGGGAAGGATTATTCATCAGGGGCTCCATTTAAAAGACCTCCCGCTTCTTCTGGGTCCATGACAGGGAATGGTTGCCTGGTTCTCAGAAGCCTGCCTCACCAGACTGCTGAATACAGCACAAAACCACTGTGATATCTCGTACCCATGCAGAGGGAGGAGATCATTGACCTGGCACACCAACTCAGCACGAGAGGCAATGGCAGCGCTGGTAAACTCCCAGTCCATTCAGAGGAGGACAGGCAAGGGGATGGCACAATGGTGCAGTGATTAGCACTGCTGCCTCATACAGCACCAGGGACCTGGATTCAGTTTTTCATTCTGAGTCTGTGTGGAGTCTGCACATTCTCCCCGTGTCTTTGTGGGTTTCTTCTGGGTTCCTCCCACAATCTGAAAGACGTGCTGGTTAGGTGCAGTGTACCCGAACAGGCGCTGGACTGTGGCGACAAGGGGAATTTCATAGTAACCTCGTTGCAGTGGTAATATAAGCTTTACTTATGACTGATAAGTAAACTTTTTTTTTCTAATCTACTTCGTTCTGCCACAGTGACTCACTGCTCAGTCTCAGCTTACGTATTCACACCCATTTCACACCCACAGGGCGCTCACTCACTCCCAGCTCAAGGGACATCACCACTCATTCTCCTACACACATCTTCATGTCCCCTGAGGGTTGTGTCCTCATCACCTCACTCTCCCACTCACCACCCACATCCTTACATCCTGTCTAGTTATACGTCCTGCTTACACTCTCTCCTGTTTGCCAGCAGGATGCATTGACTCTCAATAAAAAGGAGGGATTCCAGACCAGATGATGGAATGCATGGGTTTAAAATCCTTTCAGGATTTCAGAATTCAAAGAGAGAGCCCTCCAGCTGATCGGGGACGAACTTGAATGCTCCTGTGTCGACGGTGAGGTGGGTAATGACAAACCAAGCAAGGATCCAGAATGCCACCATCCAGGGCAGCATAGTGGCACAGCGGTTAGCGCTGTTGCCTCACAGTGCCAGGAACCTGGGCTCGATTCCAGCCTTAGGTGGTTGTCTATGTGGAGTTTGCATGTTCTCCCTGTGTCTGTGTGTTTCCTCGAGGTGCTCTGGTTTCCGTCCTCAGTCTGAAAGATGTGCGGATTAGGTGCTAAATTAGCCTTTAGTGCTGAGGGAATTAGCTAGGATAAATATGTGGGGGTTACAGGGACAGAGTCTGGGTGGGATTGTGCAGGCTCGATGGGCCAAGTGGCCTCCTTCTGCACTGCAGGGATTCTGTGACCTTGTGTGATCTCCAAACTGACATGTATCTGAGGTCCCCTGCCATGCACTAATGACATCTCCTTTCCCTCAGTCACATCTGGCTCAGACAGTCCACCAGTAAGACAGATCCTACCTTAGTGGAGGTGGTTCTTCAGACACTGAGATTGAAGCACCGTCACAACTTTCACCCACACCCTCCACCAGCTCAGGGACACACACCTCAGAGGGACCTGGTTTTTGAGACCTGGTCTCAAACTGGTGATCACCTCACTCTCTCTGATTCAGAGCGGGCAGAGATAGGGACGTCCCAGGGTCCCAGCGCTCAGAGGATTGCTGAAGGCTAGGAATCCTCAGTTGGTGCAGTTTGAAAGGCCAAGTTAGGAAAATCAGAAAGAGATGTCAGCTACACCCTCGGTTTGAACTGCAGTATAAAGGAATCCTATCGCCTTCTGTCAGAGGAGATACTGCTGACACTGAGTATACTAGATTTACACAGCAAGGGTGGTGGGTACAGTGGAAACATTGCTGAAAGACCCTGTCCTGCACTGTTGTGAGACACACACTCCAAGGTGCAGAATGCACTCCATGGTGCAAGCACTTGTGAGCATTAGTGAGTGCCAACTCCTGAGGACAACAATCATTGATGCCTCTGAAATTTAGCCCAGATGCCACTCTATCCGAAAGAGGAAGCCAGGGGCCCACAGACAGGAAGAGCAGCTGATGCACCGGTGACTCAGGCTGAGGAGGGTAGCACTGCCCCACAGGACCCCAACAACAGGCTGGGGCCCTCCAGGTCTTATCTCTCCAAAGGAAGCCCACCAATCTCATCACAGACAACAGGGAACAGCAGAAAGTAGGCTGTCTCTGTTATGGATAAACCAAGACACAGTGGTAGGGTTAGAATGGTTAAGAAGGTCCAGTTGAACAACATGAACTACTCCTGCTCTTATTTTCTATGTTTCTATATTCCAGCATAAAGCCTCAACTTTACTTACAATGGCTTCATATCCAGTATGTAGAGATGTCAGCGTTGGACTGGGCTAAGCACTGTAAGAAATCTGACTTTAACTTGGTGTTGTGAACTTCTTCCAGTCTCCATATGAAATATCTCCACATTAGCCAACAGTAGAACCAGTACCTATCTGACATTTCATGTTAATTTGATGAAGGTGTGATCCCAGGAGGCATAAACACTGGAGGCAAAATCTTGGAAGACAAAAACCCAGAAGGCAAATCCCCAGGAGACAAAGTGCTTCTGTTTAATGAACGTACAAGAATAGTCTGTTTGCACTGTATGAGGTTTATTTGCATTGACGCTGATTGTATCAGCTTGCTGTTTTAATAATTTTTACTGTGAACAAACATTCAAGCTGTTAGCCTTTGTAGAGAAAAAGTTGCCGTGGTTTTGTGTCAAGACTGAATGTGACAATTTGTTTAATACAGGTGACAGTTATTGGGGAATTGGTCAACTTCTCTGATAAGAAAATAGGCCAATTCTGCTGGTCTTTTAATACTTAACTCTAAAGCATATTTCAATAGTACCCATTCTGCAGAAGCTAATAAATGGACTGCTGAAATTATAACTGTGTAGATTGTCCAAAACAAAAAAAAAGTTGGGACTTATGTATGTAGGCCAGGGACTAGTGACTTTATTTTGTGCTTAACAATAAATATTGTTCCTTTCCATTCTTGAGTTATTACACTAGCTAAACATGTAAAATAACAAAACCGCATTCACAGCTTTTTTGCCTCTCTATTTGCAAAATAGTTCTGCAGCAGGCAGAGATATTCCTATGCTCGGAGGATTGCTCTGCTTTTCCCACACTCATTCACCAGGGTGTCAACTGGGCGGGGGAATTTCACCTGTGAAGAAAGGCTGGTTCGGCTGGGGTTATTTATTCCTTTAGAGCAGAGGAGGGCTAAGGGGAGACCTGATCAAGGTGTAAAAAATTATGAGGGACACCATTAGGATAGATAGGAGGAAATTATTTCCCATGGTGAAGGGGTCAATAATCACTGGACATAGATTTAAAGTAAGGAGCAGGAGATTTTGAGGAAAAAGCTTTTCATCAGCAGTCGGTGGAATTCTGGAACTCACTGCCTGAAAGAGTGATAAAGGTGGGAACACTCACAACATTTAAGAAGCATTTAGATGAGCACTTAAAACCCCATAACATACAAGACTACAGAGGAAATGCTGGAAATAAGATGGACAAGGGATGAGAATGGCATGGGCACAATGAGCCAAAGGGCCTTTTTCTTAGCTGTAAAACTCTATTACTATGATTCTGTGAGTCGATTTTGCTTAGTATCCACTCTCTGACACTGCAAATCTTTTCTGTCTCTGCTATGGTTGTGGTGGTAGACCTAAATGATTGAAATGATCAAAGCTTCAGAGAATTGTGCATGGCCACAATTCTCAAATGGGAGTAAGAAGCATAAAAGAAATTAAAGTCTTAAGCCAGACAGAATGTGTGAGGTGGCGGGCGGTGGCAACACCAATTATTGTGGTCAAAGAGGGTGGGATCAGATGTCTGCAGTGTAAAAAAACTCCAGGAAAATTCTGGAGGCTTGGTAATCCTTGTCAACCTCCCTTCTGAAAGGACAAAGTAGAAAAGGCCGAGAGCTTCATGGTTTTAAGTGTCCATATCACCAACAACCTGTCCTGGTCCCCACCATGCCAATAATATAGTTAAAAAGCTCACCAATACCTCCACTCTCCCAAAAAACTAAGGAGATTTGGCACATCTCACCAACTTTTATAGATGCACCATAAAAAACATTCTTTCTGTTGTATTACAGATTGGTATAGCTCCTGCTCTGCCCAAGTCTGCAAGAAACCACAAAAGGTCATCAAAGTAGGCCAGTCCATCGCACAAACAAGTCTCCCATCCACTGACTCTGTCTACACTTCCCGCTGCCTCGGCAAAGCAGCTTAGCATAATTAAGGACCCCGCGCACCTTGGAAATACTCTCTTCCACCTTCTTCCATTGGGAAAAGGATACAAAAATCTGAGGTCACATATCAACCAAATAGTTTCTTCCCTGCTGCCATCAGACTTTTGAATGGACTTGCATTAGGTTGATCTTTCAGTACACCCTATCTTTGACTATAACACTACATTCTGCACTCCCTCATTTCCTTCTCTATGAATGGTATGTTTTGCCTGTATAGTGCGCAAGAAATAATGTTTTTTACTGTATACTAATACATGTGACAATAATAAATCAAATCAAAAATCAAATTCTCTTCCTTTATCTATAATTGGCAAACTCATTCCATGTCTCCAGCAATCACTGCTAATGTGCCAAGCAAAGACCATAGTTAAGGATAGCGTTAAAATGCAGAGAACCATAGTGAATCTGGGAGAAACTCAGCTACATTGGAACAGTGCAGAAAGGTCAAATGTAGAGGGGTTGCAAGGAGAATGAGAGCTTCACAGGCAACTGAAGTGCTGCGTACCCAGCAGATTAGAGTCTCTCCTTTAAGGGAAATTGTGTACTTCCTCCCCAAAACAAGTCAGGAAATTCAGCAAATGTAATCTTGCAATTGCACTGTGGAATTTCATACAATGCAAAATGACCTCTGGTTGCACAAAACAGAACCGAAAGTTGATCGCGCTCTACCCTGTTTAAACGTACACTGGGACAGAATGTATTGCTAATTTGGAAAATGCAGAACTGGATGTTGATATCATTTTGTCAGTATCACTGCAATTGTTGTGTTGATTCAACTTCCAAGAATGGGTGTGTTTAAAAGCAAAACAGCCTTCAGTTTCTAGCAATGTTTTTAAATTCCAGGAAATGGTAACTCCTTAGCGTGAAATACAACATTCCTCCAAGTTCGCCTGATTGGGAATAATACTGACAATGATAACGAGGCACAGAAATCCACAACTCTGTATTATAGCTTTATAACCAGGTTTGAATTTAACTCTGGGTGCTCCTCTCCCTGTGTGCAGGGCTAGGGTCTATGCAGATACTATCAAGTCTGGCCCATGGTGGTGAGAATGTCAAACTTGTTGGCACTTATGGTGGGTGAAGTATACATGCGAGGCAAATTTAGACACTTACTGTGGTGATTGCCCTTGAAGAGGCAATCGCCACATGTCTCTTTAAGGGCAACAGGTCAGAATAAGGGTCACATGGCCTTTGTTGCCCTTAAAGGGACATTCACCACACATACATGAGAGAGTTGGAGATTGAAATGAAAATAAGCTGCTAAGATGCAGTAAGGTGGGATGAGGCTCCTGTGCAGCATAAGCAAATGTGCAGGCTGTTTGGGATGATTTGTCTATTTCTGTGTTAAGTGCGATTCCATGTAGAACACCGCAGTTCCACATTCTCTGTCCAACATATGTCCAATCCTCCAGGAATACTTAGGGGTCTCCCGGAATTAAAGCTTAATCTCCCAGAAAAATCAAGGGCATTAGAATCAAATGCAGCAATTTCTTTTCACATTTTCTTGATTTAGCAGATTTAAAAGGTATTGGAGATGGGGAAAAACCTGATGTTTG
Organism: Sphyrna mokarran; assembly: GCA_024679065.1. Taxonomy (NCBI): domain Eukaryota; kingdom Metazoa; phylum Chordata; class Chondrichthyes; order Carcharhiniformes; family Carcharhinidae; genus Sphyrna; species Sphyrna mokarran. The sequence goes on from JAGIQG010000009.1 coordinate 102,350,287, forward strand.
TTGAGTGGTGAGTCAAGATCTACAGGACTAAAGCTGACTGGACTGGGCAGAATTAATCTCCAGTTATGCATCCAGCCTGACCTTCAAGCTGGCAGTTCCACACCCATTACTCTACACAGATGACAATCATCATGTTGTCATATCAGTTGCTGTGTCTGCAGTATGGGGCAGGAAAGTGTTCAATCCGTTTAAACAGCCATCAGGAGAGGGCAAATTCCGGTAAAGTAAGGAAACTGGAAAAGTTAGCATTTAAGATTTCTACGTTGGGAACAGACCTGAAAGGACCTGTGGATCAAAGCGATGGGGTTTTCACTCCTAGTGAGCTTAATTTGGAGCCAGGCCTCAAGCAGATCTACACAACATGAAATCTGGGATGACTCATTTGCTTGATACTAATCTGCGCTGATTGATGTGGCAGTACATTCATTCCTGGAGCATAAACATTTTACTGTGCTTCAACCTTGAAACTCTGACTCAAACTAGCTTACATTTTTGTCCTGTAGATCTTGACTCACCACTCAACAATCACCAGACAGTCATGTTCTCTTTCTGTTGGGGAACACTTCAGCAGTCATGGAATTTGGCACCTGATCTTTGGGTAAGCGTTCTCCAAAATGGCCTTCACGACACACAATAATGCAGAGTCACTGAGCAGAGACTGATAACCAAATTCCACATACATGAGGACGGTCTCAACTGGGATCTTTGGTTCATGTCACACTATCTGTAACCCCCACGAATTAGCTGGACTTGCAAAGTTTCACTAACTGTCCTATTTGGAGACAATACACATCTCTTTAAACTATGCTTAATGCCCTCTCCACTCACATTGTCTGTACCTTTAAGACTTGATTACCTGTAAAGACTTGCATTCTGACCATTATTTTGTAAATTGAGTTTGTGTCATTATATGCCCTGTTTGTGAAAGAACTCTCACTTACCTGATGAAGGAGCAGTGCTCCGAAAGCTAGTGGATTTTGCTACCAAATAAACCTGTCGGACTTTAACCTGGCATTGTGAGACTTCTTACGATCTTGACTCTAACCAGGGTAGAATTTCACAGACTCCTCATTACTTTGCACTGTGCAGTAGGACAGTAGGTAAATTGCACACATGATTCCTGAGTTTGTTTTTGGTGGTTTTCTGCCCCTTCATGGCCCACAGATATGTGTACAACTTCATTCTTCCTGATGTTAAAAGTCTTACAATATTGTAGATCCTGATTCTAACAGCCTATCACCTTTTCACTCCTATCACCCTGACTCTATCCAGAGTACAGTTGCACTCCTGTAGAGTTTGATACTATGATATAGTTTCACGTCTATGGAATTTGACTCTGAGTTAACATTTCACAGCACTGAAGAGTACTGATGGTACTTGTGCACTAATTCTCCCACTGATCAGAATCATTGTAATTCACAGCTCCTGTTGTCCAGGTATCAGTTGGAGTAGTTGACAGTTTACCTATTCAGGCAACTATTCAGTTGCAAATGTTGTTGCAACTGATCTTGCAGTACCTCTTCATAGGTGAGCACAGACCGTGTTAGCATGCTGTTTGACACAGAGGACATCATAGCCAATCCTGTTCTCATACTTGTTCTCCACCCACAAAAACACATTGGCCAGAATTCTGCAGCCCCATTTGCTGTGGGTGTAAGTGGCAAAATATTCTCAGAGCCAAGATACACGGCCTGCACCAATGGACTTTCCTGCAGCAATCGTCCCCACCTTAATTCCCCAGCCAGTGCCACGCAAGGTTAGGAACCCCATATATATTCATTAGAATATCATTTGCCAGCTTCGCCGCAGCATCCTCCCCACCATGTTAAAAAGTCTGCTCCAGAAAGATTGACATCGCACCAATGTGCTCCACAGCTGTTCTTAAAGAATGAGTGCAAAGGGTTAACTGCTGATCGGTAATCAGTGGCACTCACTGCTAACAGTGCGGAGTTAATGGGCGCAAGGCCCAACATGTAGACTGGGGAAGCTGAGTCCCTGCCTCCATCGTGTCCCCGCGTGTCAAAAGCCTTGGACGTTTCCACCTCCACCTGGTGCACAGCAGCAGATGTGTCGCGCACATCCAAGAGTAACCAGAGACTGCCTCGACAGGCACCCAGCATCCTGCTCAGCGCTGCTCCTCCAAATCTGGGTGCTGTCTTCTCAGACATTTCTTCCTGCCCAGCCTGCCTGCGTGCCCGTCCTTGGAGTTTTTTTTATGGAGCTGCACCTCATTAGGGCAGATCAGCTTCAGGAAGTTTGGAAGAGCTTTCCAGCAAATTAAATGCAGTTTGCTTTGTTAGCATTGAGGGGAAGGCAAGTGAACACTTGCAGGTATGCTGATCGGAGGTGGGAGGGCAGACGGGTGGATTAGTGTGGGGGTGAGTCAGTGTCTTTACGATTGGGGATAGGGGAGAGAGAGGGAGATGTCAAACATCCATCACAGTCGGGGGAGATGGGGGGCCATGTGCAGGTGGCTCTGGGGTGGGAGGAGGGGGTGCAGAGGGCACTGCCACTCTGATTGGTCTGGATGGTGAGAGGGTTAGGGGGGATAAGGGGGTCAGTAATGTTGGAAGGGGGGTATAATATCTGTGGGGGCCAGGGTGAGGCATTATCTGGCCTGGGAGGCATGTAGCAGGGGAACTCTTTATTTTATTTTTTTGCTGCTCGTGTGCAGTTGAAAGTTTCGATCAGAGCCATGGGGTTTCAGGTACCTTTAGCTCCACCACAGACTTCTGCAATGAGAATCTGTTTCACTCAAAATTTTGCAGCCAGACTGCCTAAATACACGCCCAAGAAACGGATCTGAAACCTCCCCAGTTTCAAGTCCACCCAGTACTTCAACAAAAAATGAATCAGGCATCTTGGCTGCAAACAAAAGCATCACCACAGGTTCCTCAAGAGATTAGACCGACCGTGCATTCGATAGACACCTTACCAGTCTCAACAAAACACCTGAAGGTTTGGACAGAAAGACAGGCTGTATTGGTGAAAGTAAAGAAGGTGGTCACGTAAGGGTGGCGCTATGGGAAGTCAGAGTTGTTAAAACAAACCAAAGTCGAAGGACAGAAAAACCTGTGAAGACGGGGTATTACTGTGGAAGCTAGGGTTGGGGAGTAGAATTATAACCCCACCTTACGGGAGATGACTGCATTGTATGACTCTCATGCAGAGCAGAGTAGAATGAAGGCCTTAGCCAGCAGTTGTGCCCAGTGGCAGGGCATTGACAAGGAAACAGAAAAGATGCTTCATTGATGCCTCAGTTATGAAGAACTACAGGCTTTTCCATCACTGGCGAATTTGCACATGGGAGCAGCCTCACTGACAATGGGCGAGGCTCCATATTGCTGGGTCACTCATGGGTCATATGTTTCTTATACTGGTAGATTCACAGTCCAGAAGACTGTAAAACATAGGACAGAATTAGGCCACTCATTCCCATCGAGTCTGCTCTGCCACTCAATCATGGTTAATATTTTTCTCATCTCCATTCATTAATCAAGGGATTGAGTTTAGTAGTCGGGAGGTAATGCTGCAACTTTATAAGACCCAAGTCAGATCCGACTTGGAGTACTGTGTGCAGTTCTGGTCCTATAGGGAGGATTTGGAAGCTATTGAGAGGGTGCAGAGGAGATTTACAAGGATGTTGCCTGGATTGGGAGGCATGGCCTATGAAGATAGGTTGAGAGAGCTCAGTCTCTTCTCCATGGAGAGATGAAGGCTTAGAGGCGACCTGATAGAGGTTTATAAAATGTTGAGAGGGTTAGATACGGTGGATTCTCAGAGGCCATTTCCCAGAGTTGAAATGGTCGCTATGAGAGGACGCAGGTTTAAAGTGCTGGGGAGCAAGTACAGAGATGTTAGGGGGTACGTTTTTCACTCAGAGGGTGGTGAGTTCATGGAATCAGCTGCTATTGGTGATGGTAGAGGTGAACTCGCTGGGGTCTTTTAAAAGACTTCTGGATGAGTACATGGGATTAAGTGGGATTGGGAGTTACAGATAGTTCTGTGGCCTAGTAGGTATGGGTATGATTGGCGCAACTTGTGGGCCGAAGGGCCTGTTTGTGCTGTAGTGTTCTATGTTCCATGTTAATTGGCCAGGGTTCCATGAGCTGAGATCAGACATTAGTTAGTTGATAAGTATATGGAAGAGAAGGGAATGGTTTAGTTTGGAGGGGCATTGCTTTTTATTTTGGTCGGCACAACATCGAAGGCCGAAGGGCCTGTTCTGTGCTGTATTGTTCTATGTTCTATGTTCTATGTTCTATTTACAGTGATGGAGTTCTGCGGTTGGCCATTGTGGAGGAGCTCCTCAATCCCCTGGAGACACTGGTACAGCTGTGTCGTGTCACTGTGAGGGAACAGCAACCAATAAGCTGGCAGACTTATAGAAAGGAGATGGAAGCGGATTTGCAGTGAGCATCCAGACTTTGAGTGGAAGATGGATGTAATTGTCTCAGTGGCATTTTACTGAGAAAAGGTTTGAGGGCAGAAATCCACAGAACAGTTGCAAAAAGTGAGGCTTAATACATTGACAGAGCTGGTTAATGACTTAATAGTTGTTCATGATCCTTAAGTGCTTAATAACATGCTGTGTAATTAGAAATCCTTAACCTTTCTAAATCCTGCCATCATGTCTTGGTGTCTTCCCGGGATTCACAGTAGGAGTAGAAGCAGCCTGCTGGCACCCATACCCTATTGTCTGTAATGATGACAGAAATCCTCTGGATGCCTGCTTTTGGTGGGGCATTGTGTGGCAGTGTCACCCTGCTTAACCTGTGGGGCTGGAGCTGATTCAGTTACAGGAAGAGTACAGGAGCCTTCCAGAGTCTCCCGGGTAGAAGACCATGAGCTATGCACCAGCCTCTCCTCCTCGGTGTGGAATCTCTCCCCAGCGCCATCCAGTATTTTGGTTGAAGAAACCCTCGAGGATCTTGGAGCCGACTTCCTTGCAGTCATTCTCTTGGTCGGACTTTGAATAAGTGCCGTCGTGGTGTGGGGGGAGGTGGGCGGTGCCAACAGTGGCATTTAAATGGAGCGCCCTGAGAATTGCAGCGCTCAACTAACCATGGGATGAGCAAAATAAAATCTGCCTGCCGCAGAGGCAGCACGAAACTTGTGAGATTTATTTTTACTAAGTGGCTCAAAATAAGCAGGAAAGAATGGCAAATGCTGCTGATGAGCCATAGCCTACCTTTTTATCCCAAAACGACCCTTTGCCAAATCAAAATCAGAAATTTCTGCCCAAAGAGGCTTACAATCAGGCATGCGGATGTAGACTGAGGCACATACACACACACACACACACACACACACACACACACACACACACACACACACACACACACACACACACACACACACACAATCAGACTGATTTGATCTGATTTATTATTGTCACATGTACTATTATACACTGAATTTCTTCACACTATACTGGCAAAGCTTACCATTCATAGAGAAGGAAAGGAGATAGTACAGAATGTAGTGTTACAGCCATAGCTAGGGTGCAGAGAAAAATCAACTTAGTAGGTCTATTCAAAAGTCTAATGGCAGCAGGGAAGAAGCTGTTCTTGAGTCAGTCGGTGCATGACCTCAAACTTCTCTATCTTTTTCCCGATGGAAGAAGCTAGAAGAGAGAATGTCCTGGGTCCTGCTTTTCCGAGGCAGTGGGAAGTGTAGACAGAGTCAATGGATGGGATTTGCATGATGGATTGGGCTACATTGGTGATCTTTTGTAATTCCTTGCGGCCTTGGGCAGAGCAGGAGTCATACCAAGCTGTGACAGAATCAGAAAGAATGCCCACACTCAAGTACTCACAATAGGCTAATACAACTGTATGTACACAGACACACACAAGTATGTCAAGGTGCTTCACGTACTTTACTTGATAGATGTTTTTTGCGTATGTGGCACAATTGCAAAACTTGCAGATGCCACAGAACTTGAAAGTATTGTGAAATGAGGAGTGTATAGAAAGGAGAGTCAAGTGGCAGATGAAATGCAATGTCTGTTAACATAGAATCTCTACAGTGGAGAAGGAGGCCATTCGACCCATTGAATCTGAACATGTACACACACACACGCTCACGCACACACACACACACACACACTCATGCACACACACACACACATACATACACACACACACACACACACATGCACACACACACATGCAAATGCCTACACACATGCACACACAGACCCACATACTCACATACACACACCCATACACACACGAACATGCGCACACACACGTGTGCACGCACACACACACACACACACACATGCACACACAGACCCATACACTCACATACCCTCACACTCACATACACACGCACAAACACGCACACACACACACACAGACACGCACACTTACGCGCACACACACACACATACACGCGCACACACACATGCACACACACAAATATACACACAAGGAAATTTGACTGATTACCATCTCTCCAGTACAGGGACTCTGGGGTCTATTCTGCAGCTGCCTCACCCCTGTTCTCATTTACCAGCACTTGTGTGTTTACAAAGGAGGAAGAGAATGTAAATGTAGCCAAGTTCTTTACTGAAAAAACCCAGGAATTCCTGTAAATGTTAGTTTCATTTATAATGCAAACAACAGCAGTTTCGTTTTTACTAAGCAAATGTACTCCTGTCAAACACTAGCTCTGAGAGCTTGAAAAGCATTTGTCCACACAGTGGTTTCATATCTCATTACGCTCATAGAATTAAACTAATTGCTGCTTAATGTTCCAATCAGAGTTTAATAAAATGCATGTCAGAAAAGTTAAAGGCCATAGAAAGGACAAAGGCAGCATAGAAATTGGTTGACTGATAGGAAAGAGAGTAGTGATGAATGCTGGTTTTTCGATTGGGAACTGGGAAAATTGTAGAATTCCCCAGAGGTCACACAAGTATGTCAAGGTGCTTCACGTACTTTACTTGATAGATGTTTTTTGCGTATGTGGCACAATTGCAAAACTTGCAGATGCCACAGAACTTGAAAGTATTGTGAAATGAGGAGTGTATAGAAAGGAGAGTCAAGTGGCAGATGAAATGCAATGTCTGTTAACATAGAATCTCTACAGTGGAGAAGGAGGCCATTCGACCCATTGAATCTGAACCAACCATAATTCCACCCAGGCCTTATCCCATGTATTTACCCTAGCAAGTCCCCCGACACTAAGGGGCAAGTTAGCATGGCCAATCTCTCTAACCCGCACATATTTGGACTGTGGGAGGAAACCAGAACATTAAGAGGAAACTCACGCAGACACAAGGAGAATGTGCAGACTCCGCACAGACGGTGACCCAAGCCTGGAATCGAACCGGAATGGTGCTGTGAGGCACAATAAGAAGTCTCACAACATCAGATTAAAGTCCAACAGGTTTATTTGGGAGCATGCAGAGTATAGGTCAGCTCAGTGTTAAAATTCCATCAGCTCCTCTCAGTCCCAGTGCTTGTATTTGTCTGGGCATTGAGTGTGTGTGTGTGTGTGTGTGTGTGTGCATTATTGTGCATGCGTGTGTGTGTGTGCGTGCGCGCGCGTGTGCGTACGCGCACGTGCATGTGTGCGTAAGTTAGTGTGCGTGCATGTGTGCATTTATGTATATGTGTGTAATATTGTATGTGTGTGTGTGTGTGTGTGTGTGTGCCATTATTTCATTGATACGGTTCAGAGAAGGTTCATTACGATGGTAAGGAGACATTGTCTTACGAGAAAAGGTGGTACAGGTTGTGACTTTACTCATTGGAATTTAAAAGAATGAGAGATGATCTCATTGAAAGAGGCTTTCGAGAATTGACCAGGGCTGAGGATTTTCCGCTCATGGGAGAGTCCAGAACCAGATGGCACAGTTTTAGAATCAATAATAAATAGAGGAACATAATGTAAGATAGAGATGATGAGGAATTTCATCTCTCAGAGGCTTGTGAGTCTAACACCATGCCACAAAGAATATGGGCACAAAGTCCTTGTATATATTTAAGGCTGAAGTAGATAGATCTTTGATCAATATGGGAATTAAGGGTTCCGAGGAAAGGACAGGGAAGTGGTTGTGAGGAACGTTGGATTCGCCATGATCCTATTGAATGCTGGAGCAATCTTGAGGAGCAGAATGGCCTACTCCTGTTCTCATTGCTTTTTAAAAAATTTTTACTTTACCCATAAAGCTACAATGTCAGTGCTCAGATTGAACCGGGCAAACTTTTCCTTGCTTGCTCCAAAAACCAAATTCAAAATCCAATTGAATCCAATTCAAGGTTCCTTCAAGAGAGACAAACAAGATCCAAACTGACAAGATAAGACATCGCATCCCTTCTTGGGCTTGAGCTGATACTTGATCTTAACTAAAAAGGCGGAAAAGCTTATGGTCATATGGATGGACTCAAAAAAATAACTGTGTTTCTCTCTCCACAGATGCTGGCAGACCCACCGAGCTTCTCCAGAATTTCCAGCACCCCCAGTGTTATAGTTTTATTTGCTTTTCCTGTCCAATGTTAGAATTCAGACTCCTTTTCAGGATTCTGCATCAACACTTATCAATTCATTGAAAAGTCATTAGCATCCTGGATGGAATTTCAAGGACAGAGTAGTAGGAATGGTGGCCCAACTGTTTTAGTTCTGTTTTTTGGCATACAGAAGTAATAAACTAACTTAGTACCACAGGTTTGATAATGCTCAGCTCTGCAAAAGCCTGCAGATAATGACTTCACAACCTCACTATTTCATCTAACACACCCAAATAACCACAGCTTGCTAGCATCGATCTATTCACAGCTATGTGGTTTTACACAGATACTTAAAGCATATAATATTCACCAGAATTGAGCGTTTAGTTTGGAACCAATAGAAATAATACATATGCCAGCGAGGCCCAATGCATTGTTTGTGATATGCTTTTTTTTAAAAGGTAGCAGTACACTATTTGTCTGAGATTAATGTGATCTGTCTCCTCCTGTTTCTAGGAAATGGAGATTAAAAGGGGAATGTCCCTGTGATCTGGGAGTTATTGGGAGAAAGATTTTGAATTGGGGTTTTGAGCAAGAGTCACTGCAGTAAACTGAGGGTTACAGAAAGAATGACTGTGAATTGGGATTTATAAAGAGACTGACTGAATTGGGAGTGGATGCAGTGATGCCGTGGTCAACACTGCAGCCTCACTGCACCAGGGATGTGGGTTCAATTCCCGATATTTACCTTGCTAATTGACTGAAACTATGGGAATATTTAGCATGGTCAACCCACTGAACTCGCACATCTTTGGAGTGTGGGAGGAAATCAGAGCACACTCTAGAAACTCACATGGACATGAGGCAGAATGTGCAAACTCCACACAGACAGCCGCTCAAGGCTGGAATTGAACCTGGGTTCCTCGTGCTGTGAGATAGCTGTGTCAACCACTGCACCACCCTTACTTTCCTTTATCTTATTTACCTTATCTTAGTTAGCTTATTTTTCCTTTTAAGTACATGAAATACCTCATGGAGAGATAGAATCTCAAGCAAGAGCAAGCAGTAGCAAAAGATTAGGTCTGGTACAATATAGCAAGACTTAGATGGTGAGAGAGATAATGTAACAGATAATATCATGCATCACATTATGTTGTCCAATGCTAAGAATTTCAACACCATTATGAACTGCTGGCTTTTGCTTGGCACAAATGCAAGTGGCAGACTTTACCCCATACTATAAAGTGTCCTTTCTGCGATCTATGAGTTTCTAAGCCAGGAACAATGCCAAACTTACAGTGACCACATGCTGAGGTATTGGCAGGATCTACTTTGCTCAAAACAAAATGCCAGGTTTAGAGGGGTATTCTGTAAGTGGAGCATTAATGTCAAAGAGTAGTGTTTGAAGAGTGTAGAATTTCAAGCTATCACCGCAAGATGATAAACATTTGTAACCATCAGTTTTGTTTGACATGCTATGCATTTTGTACAATATTTGCTTCTTGCACTCAGTAACTGAGTAACTTTACTGTTCTCAAGTTGTCAAACTCTAAACTGATGTTGACCAGACAGTCTTACCAACCGTAAGTTTATTTGTAAAAATAATCTAATTAAGTATTGTTCAGTGTATTGCTGTGCAATTCCCCTTAATTCGATCAATAAGTGCAGGAGAACATGCCGGGAGCATTACCGAGCAAATCTAAAAATGAGCTGTTAGTCTGGTGAAGCTACAACACAGGATGCCTTGAATGTCAAACAGTAAAAGCAACAAATGGTCAACAGGGACAAAAGATCCAAGTCCAATGGGTCACATCTAAATTCTACAGACCTGGCACATCCAGTATGAATGGTGTGGACAATCATTGGAGGAGGAGGAGGCTTCACAGATATCCTCAGCGTGATGGCATGGTGGTTAGCACTGCTGCATCACAGCATCGGGGCCTTGGTTCAATTCCTGGCTTAAGTCACTGGCTGTATGGAGTTTGCACATTCTCCCTGTGTCTCCGTGTGTTTCCTCCGGTTTCCTCCCAGGTTAGTTGCATTGGCCATGTTAAATTCTCCTCAGTACACCCGAACAGGCACCACAAACGATGACTAGGGAATTTTCACAGTAACTTCATTGCAGCGTGAATGAAAACCTATTTGTGATTAATAAATACATTTTTTAAAAACTTTTTGATGGAGGAGCCCAGCACATCAGAGCAAAAGACAAAGCTGACGAATTTGTAACAATCTTCAACCAGAAGTGGATGATCCATCTCGGTCTCCTTCTGAAGTCCTCAACATTTGAGATGCCAGTCTTCAACCAGTTCGATTCACCCCATAGAATATCAAGGAACAGTTGAAGGCATTGAATACTGCAAGACAATGGGCCCTGACAACAGGTAGTAATTTTACACGCAGACTTATGTAAAGAGCTAGCCACACATCCAGAGCTAGCCACACATCCAGAGCTAGCCACTCATCTAGCCAAGTTATTGCATTGTAGCTGCAATGTTGTCATCGACCTGCCAATGTGAAAAATTGTCCAGCCCAAAAAAGCAGGACAAATCCAATCCAAAAAAGCAGGACAAATCCAGTCCAGCCAACTAAAGCCCAATCAATCTACTCTTGATCATCAGTAAAATGATGGAAGGTGTAATCAACAGTACTGACAAGCGGCACTTACTCAGCAATAATCTGAAGGCAATGCGCACCAAGAGAATGACAGCAAACTGAAAGGCATGTGAAACTCTGAGGAAGATTGAGGGAGACATGCAGACTCAAGCCTACAGTGCCTTGCACCACAGGCCTTGAGTTTTCACTCACGGTGAATAGAATTGACCAAGTGATGCTCCATATTCATGTCAGAACATTGCAGACAGAATGCATCGGATCAGATTTCTGATTATTAAGACCAAGGAGAAATATTGTGTGACACTAGTGAATGTCCATGTTTCTCTCTTTATGATACTTATGATGACCTGTCACTTCATAGAATCATAGAATCTACAGTGCAGAAAGAGGCCATTTGGCGCAATGAACTACAGTGACAACAAGCCTACCCAGGCCCTATTCCTGCATCCTCACGCATTTATCCTGCTAATCCTCAGACATGAATGGGCAATATAGCTTGGCTAATCAACCTAACTCTCACACTTTTGGACTGTGAGAGGAAAACAGAGCACTCAGAAGAAACTCATGCAGACACGGGGAGAACTTTGCAAACACTGCACAGTCATCCTGGCCTTGTCAAGCAGCAGCGGAAACCACAGTGCCACCATGCTAACTAGGCTCACTTCAGATAAATATGATTCATTAAACCACATGGAAGGAAAATAAAAGAAAACCATTCATTTTAGCCTAAGCACAACACCTAACCTCATTACAGTCTTGATTTAAACATGGTCAAAAGAGTTGAATTCCAGTGGCAGGGTGAGAGTGACTGCCCTTATAATCTGGATGGCAAGTGTGGCATTGAATGTGACCATCTCCAACCGCTTCGTCTGCTCTCACTGTCATTGGATAAAAACCCTGCACCTCCATTCCTAACAGTAGTGTGTGTGTACCTACAACACAAGGGCTGCACCACTCAAGGGCAATTAGGGATGGGCTATAAATGCTGGCATAGCCAACAACGCCCTCTGAATGAACATATTATTCAAAACTAAATCTTCAGTCATGCTGCCTGTCTAGATTTTCCTGTCTGTCATATAAAAAAAAAACTATAATTATCACTAAGGGGCACTCCCCACCTGCTGGCCTGGTGACTGGATCAGCCAGAACATGAAAAAATACAAGCACAATGGTGACGCATGACAAACCATCTGAAACTTGTTGTAAAAGCATAACCCAGTTCTTTTGCTGTTGACATGCTCAGACTTGTGAAAAATCACACCCAAAACTCAAGGATCTTCAGCACAAAGGGGAATAATGAAGGGACAAAATTAGTTGACAAAAATTCAATGAAACTTGACTGAATCGAGTTAAATCGAGTGAACTTCTCTGCCTTTCCACCTCACTTTTCTCCTTTCCTCCCTTAACCCCTAACTCGAATCATAGAGTTGCAGCATAGTGGTAACACCAATAGATGATGACCTAGTAATATTATTGTTAGACTATTAATCCAGAAACTCAGCGAATGTCCTGGACACCGAGATTCAAATCCTGCCATGGAGATAGTGGAATTTAAATTCAACATAAATATCTGGAATTAAGAATCTACTGATGACCACAAAACTATTCCTGATTATCAGAAAAACTGATTTGGTTCACTAACATCCTTTAGAGAAGGAAATCTGCCATCCTTATCTGCACGTGACTCCAGGGCCCCAGCAATGTGGTTGATTCTCAACTACCTTCAGACAACTAGGGATGGGCAATAAATGCTGCGACTCCCAAGAATGAATTGAAAAAAAAAGAGACCATTCAGCCCATTGGTGTCCATGCTGGTCTTCTGCAAGTGCAATTTAGCTAGTGCTACTCCAAGACCTTCCTCTCTTATTGTGCAATTTTCTTTCTTTTCAGATAATGATTCACATCTTTTGGAGTTGGTGGTGTCCCCTGGACTAAGAATCCAGAGGCCCACACTCAAGCTCTGGGGGCATGGGTTCAAATTCCACCAAGGCAACTGGTAGAATTTAACTTCAGCCAACTAATCTGAATAGACAACCGATCCCTTTCAATGATTTTTATTTGAAAAACGCCATCTGGTTCTCTCACGTCCTTGAGGGAAGGCTGGCCTCCACATGACTCGAGATCTAAAACAAATATAGTTGACTCTCAAGTTTCCTCTGAAATGGCCTGACAAGACATTCAGTTCAAGAACAATTAGTGAAGGGTAACAAATTAAAGAGTAAAGAAAAATGAATGTATCTATCACACTCTCAGCCGGATCCTCATCATTCGTGTGTAAAAGAAACCCTTCACTGAGTGCTTTCTTTGCCAATCAGTGTCCTCTGATCCTTCCACTAATGCTAATAGTTTCCCTCTGACCATTTTGTTCAGACCCCTTCATGATTTTGAACATCTTCATCAAATATCTCCTTAATTTTCCCATCACAAAAGAAAACAGGTCCAGTATCTGTATAACTTAATGCCACCTGGAACCATTATCATGAATCTTTTCCACAATATCTGTAAAGCCTTCACTCCCTTCCAAAATAATGGTGCCCAGAAGTGAGTGCAGTCCTCCAGTTCAGGCCAAACCAGTATTTTATACACTGTCTCCTTTGACAGCACCTTCAACGTGCATGACCTCTGGCACTTAGAAGGTCGAGGGCAGCACCACCATCTGGAAGTTCCCCTGCAGGCTACACGCCATCCTGATTTAGAATTACATTGCTGTTCTGTCACTGTCGCTGAATCAACCCTTCTTCTTAACCAGAGTGACCAGAGATGGATTGCAAAAATTCAAGAAGGCAATTCTTCACTTTCTATCAATTTTTAACCTATCAAGTTTTTTTAACAGCTTGAACAACATCTTCTTCCTTGGTAAATTTAGATACAAAATAATTATTTAGTACTTTAAACATCGACTCCAACCAACATAGGGTGGCACAGTGGCATAGTGGTTAGCATTGCTGCTTCAAAGTGCCAAGGACCTGGATTCAGTTTCCCAGCAAGGATTGTTGTCTCTGTGGAATCTGCACATTCTCCCCATGTCTGCACGGGTTTCCATCGGGGACTCCAGTTTCTTCCCACAGTCTAAAAGATATGCTGGTTTGGTGCATTGGCCCAAGCAGGTGTCGGAGCGTGGCAACTGGGGGTTTTCTCAGTAACTTCATTGCAGTGTTGATGTACAGCAAGAAGTCTCACAACACCAAATCAAAGTCCAACAGATTTATTTGAAATCACAAACTTTCAGAATGCTGTTCCTTCCTCAGGTGGTTCAAGCTCGTGATACCAAATAACCATGCTAGACTTTAACCTGGTGTTGTGAGACATCTTACTGTGTCCATCCCAATCCAATACCACCATCTCTACATCATGCAAGCCTACTTGTGACACTAATAAATAAATTTTAAATATATGTAACTTCTCTTTTAAGTCTCTAATTGGCCCACTGTCCCTCTCTGCCTTTTGCGCATGACTATTCTAGTCTATATTTAGATAATTAAAGTTTCCCATTATAAGTATTTATAATTCTTACCCACCTCTGCAATTCCTGCAAATTTAGCTACTATGCCTTCACTTCCCTCATCTAAGTGAATTATATAAACTATAACATTTTGGGATCCCTTCGCAGGCCCCTATTATTGAGAATTTCATGACTATTGCTATTCCAGAGACATAAAATGGACCTTAATGCAAAACATTATATTTGCAGTTATCCACATTAAGATCATGGTATGCAACTGCATTAATGAATGAACCATCTGGAAGGAGATGCCTCGATGGGTGATGAAAGGGTCCATTAGCTGAGATCACAGATTCGGCACTGGCAAGTGTAATTGGACAAGAAGACGATTGTGTAAGATAGAAGCTCTCTGCCCCCTACCCCTGACGCCTGGCTTTCACCAGTGAGCACGGTAGGTGAGAGAGCAGGAGGAGGCCACTGGGTTTGTTGCTCCAGTCAAAACAAATGGATCAACTGTGGAATTGCAAGTGAAGCATGGAGGGAATGTGGAATAGGGAATCAAGCCTGAAATCGCAGTGCAATAGGAGAATATTGTAGTACTGAAGAGTAGGGAACCAAAAGGGCTGAACATCTGATGGGCAAGAATGGAAGGGGGACATGACAATGGGAGAAGATGGATCCAAGAGGAGTGAAAAGGTTGAAAAAGTAGCTATAGAAGGAAAGGGCTCAAGTGAGAAGTGGCAGTCAATAGACATTCCTGAATGGATACAGGAAAAATTCAAATGATATGGGCCTGACTGCACAATGGTTATTAGGATATACAAAATTGGAAATAGGAGATAATTCAGAAATAAAGGCAGAAATAAAGAAGTTAATGCAAACATGTGGAGTCAACTTTGGAGAACCATGGTCCATGGTAGAGTGTAATGAGTAAAATGAGTGAGGGCTATTTGAACTGTCTTCCATCAGGCAAATAAAGAGATCTTCAGAATGAACATTCTGCATGTTCCATTATATGTTCCTATGTGCCAATGTTAAAAACCGCGCCTACCTCCTCAGAAAACAAACATGGGACAAGGTGGACAGAGTACCCTTCGTCGTCCAGTACTTCCCCAGAGCAGAGAGGCTACAACATCTTCTCAGGAGCCTTTAACTATCATTGATGAAGATGAACATCTCGCCAAGGCCTTCTTTCCTTCAAACAACCACACAACCTCAAGCAGAACATTGTCCACAGCAAACTACCCAGCCTTCAGCAGAACAGTGACAACAGCACTACACAACCTTGCCACAACAACCTCTGCAAGATGTGCTGGATCAATGATATGGATGCTATCATCTCATATGAGAACACAATTCATCAGGTACATAGTATGTACTCTTGCAACTCGGCCAGCATTGTCTACCTGATACGCTGCAAGAAAGGATGTTCCGAGGCATGCTACACAGGGGGAACCATACAGATGCCATGACAACAGATAAAAGAATACTGTGCGACAATCACCGGGCAAGACTGTTCTCTTCCTGTTTGGGAACACTTCAGCGGTCATGGAGATTCAGCCTCTGATCTTCGGGTAAGCATTCTCCAAGACAGCCTTCACAACACATGACGGTGAAGAGTCGCTGAGCAGAGACTGATAGCCAAGTTCAGCACACATGAGGACGGTCTTAACCAGGATCTTGGGTTCATGTCACACTAATCTTTGCCTCTTCTTTGGACACAGGTGAAGTCCCAGAGGACTGGAGAATAGCTAATGTTATACCGTTGTTTAAAAAGGGTAGTAGGGATAACCCTGGGAATTATAGGCCAGTGAGTTTGACTTCAGTGGTAGGGAAGCTGTTGGAGGGGATTCTTAGAGATAGGATGTATAGGCACTTAGAGTGTTGTGATCTGATTAGGGATACGCAGCATGGATTTGTTAAGGGGAGGTCGTGCCTTACGAATCTGGTAGAATTTTTTGAGGAGGTGTTGAAAACGGTGGACGAAGGGCGAGCTGTTGATGTTGTCTACATGGATTTCAGTAAGGCATTTGACAAAGTCCCTCATGGGAGGTTAGTTGAGAAGGTCAAGGCTCATGGGATACAAGGACAGGTAGGTAGATGGATAAGTAACTGGCTTAGTAATAGGAGACAGAGAGTAATAGTGGAAGGGTGTTTTTCTAGCTGGAGGTCAGTCACTAGCGGTGTGCCGCAGGGCTCGGTACTGGGACCTCTTCTATTTGTAACATATATAAATGACTTCGAAGAGGGAGTAAGTGGAGTGATCAGCAAGTTTACAGACGATACAAAGATGGCTAGACTTGCGGATAGTGAGGAGCATTGTCAGGCAATGCAGCAGGACGTAGATAGGCTGGTAGCTTAGGCAGATAGATGGCAGATGGAATTCAATCCTGATAAATGTGAGGTGATGCATTTTGGGAGAAAGAATGTAGTGGGGAGGTATAAGATAAAGGGTAGACCTATTAAGAATATAGAAACGCAAAGGGACCTGGGGGTGCAGGTGAACAAGTCTCTGAAGGTGGCAGAGCAGGTGGAGAACGTTGTGAAGAAAGCATATAGTATGCTAGCCTTTATAGGAAGGGGTATAGAGTACAAGAGCTGGCCTTTAATGTTGCAGTTGTATAAAACGTTGGTCAGACCTCATTTGGAATACTGCGTCCAATTCTGGTCGCCTTACTACCGGAAGGACGTGGAGACTCTGGAGAGAGTGCAGAGGAGGTTTACCAGGATGCTGCCTGGTATGGAAGGTCTGAGTTACTAGGAGATGTTAGGCAGATTGGGACTGTTTTCCTTAGAAAGACGTAGTTTTAGAGGAGATCTAATAGAGGTGTACAAGATTATGAGGGGTATAGATAGAGTAAACAGGGTTAAGCTCTTTCCACAATGGACTAGAATAGCATGAGGGGTCACGGGCTTAAGGTGGGTAAGGTATAATTTGGATGCTAGAGGGAGTTTTTTCACACAGAGGGTAGTGAGGGTATAGAATGCGCTGCCAAGTAAAGTGGTGGAGGCAGGCACTCTGAAGTTATTTAAGAAATACTTAGATGGGCACATGAACTGAATGGGAATGGAGGAGTGTAGAAAACTGATTTAAAATAGGGATCATGAGCCTTGGGAGTCCCTGGGAAGTGTGTAAATAGATGATGATATTGATGTACTTGATTTTATCCTACAGGTGCTTTGGTCCACTTTGTTGTCTAACAAGGGGCATACACGCGATGGGTCGTGAGAGGGCTGCTCTTGGATTTTTTTTCGAGAGTATCCTAGTGCTTCACGTCATTAGTGTATGCTTGACCTGGACCATTTGATGGCCAACACGACAGCTCAGTGACTATCGCTGTGCTGTGCAGATACATGGATTTGGGTCTGTGTCTGTGGGAGTTTGCGCATTCTCCCCGTGCTTCGTGGGTTTTCTCCGGGTGCTCTGGTTTCCTCCCACATCCCAAAGATGTGCTCTTAGGCTAATTGGCAAAATAAAATCTCTCTAAATTGTCTCAAATTTTGTTTTTAATCCATAGATCTATAAACATAGAAAGGGATCATAGGTAGAGGTGGGAACATTGGGGTGGCGGCGTGGGCTCGTTGAGCCGAAAGGCCTGTTTCCTGTGCTGTTTTGTTCTTTGTTCTTTGTATCTGTAACCCCACAATTTATATGGACTTGCCAAATCTCACTAACTTTCCTGTCTGGAGCCAATACACATCTCTTTGACCTGTGCTTAAAGCTCTTTCCACTCACATTGTCTGTGCCTTTAGGACTTGATTAGCTGTAAAGACTCACATTCCAATCATTATTCATATAAATTGAATTTGTGTCTTTATATGCTCTATATGTGATTAGAACTCCCACCTACCTGACAAAGGAATAGACAATTCTGAAAGCTAGTGGCGTTTGCTACAAATAAACCTGTTGGACTTTAACCTGGTGTGAAACTTCTTTCTGTGTTCCACTATACCTCAGCAGCTTCCGAATTGGACCAACATAATTTTCACTTTGACTCTTATCTTCTGTTTGTTCTATTTTCATTTTGTGGTGCTGAGTATTGCAGAAGTTATTTTTGTAAATGCTGTTGCAGATGTAACACGTTTCCGCTTGCTTGCACAAGTACAATCTTGAAGCTGTGGCAGAATGTTGCGGGGGAAGGAAGGCCGCCCTCAAACATAGTCCCACTCCTCTTTACAAAAATATTTTAAAAAAGCAAAGAAATCATATGACATCCAAGAAAACAGATATCAAAACCTTGCCTATGAATATTAATCAGTGATTTTATCAAACGTTTTAAACTGGGAGAAGAATTAAAACCATTTCCTTTGGTGGGGGAATCATAGATTTTCCAGCTGCATACCTCCAAGACCGGGAGATCCCCTCTGAGGTCAACTGACCTTTGCATAGAACCATACTGCCCTTTGCATAGAACCATACTGCCTGCTATCCATAGTGGGTAGGACAGGAAAGTTCCACCCCAACTTAAATACTGTTTGAGCATTTAATAATGAAATTAGGGAACATCTTTTCACAAAATAGACAACAGAAATCTTGAACTCTCCCCATAAAGGGTTGCAACTGTTGGGAGAGTCAGATCTCTCAGGACTGACATTGATAGATTTTTATGGGGCTCAGGCTATTATTGCATTTGAAGAGGAGATGGAAAAGCAGATTTGAGGCACAAGTCAACCACGATCGAACTGAATGTCAGAGCACAACTGATGAACTGACTGACATACCCCTGTTCTTAAATTCTGGAGCATCACATTGACCTCCCATACTCTTAGATCTCCTACCTAATCTATTGGTGCATAGGTGGCGATAGCAACCTTTCTTCCTGTGCTAGTTAACTAAATAATACAGAAAATATCCAGTCTAGGAACAACATGTACTAACAAGCCTGAACTAGAAGAGATCTTTGCCTTTCCATCTCTGTTTCAGATCAAGTCTTGACAGCTGACACCATGTCACATAGCAACCTGAGCCCACACAATCGTTGTACAGATGTCTTTATTAAGAGGACAGAGAGCAGTTGAGAGAGAAGTGAAAAGAAGCATATGTTGGTGTGGATAAATGAAGAGGTGTAGGAAAAAGCTCCATTAGAGTTTAAACCTGTCAAGCTGAATGGCCTGTTCCTGTGCTGTTAATAACTTAAAATATTATCTGATGAATTTAACAAAGTCCCAGTAATACAGTTACAATCTACAAAGCACGGACACAGCCTTTTTTATTCACTCATGGAACACGGGCATCGCTGGCTGGCCAGCATTTACTGCCCATCTCTAATTGCCCTTGAGAAGTGGTGGTGAGCCGCCTGCTTGAATCGCTTGCAGCCCACGTGCTGTGAGTTGACCCACGATGCCATGAGGGAAGACGTTTTGATCCAGCGACTACAAAGGAATAACACTGCAGTTCCAAGCCAGGATGCTGAATAGCTTGGAGGGGAACTTGCAGGTAGTGGTGTATCATCCGCTCTTGTCCTTCTGGATGGAAGTGGTGATGGGTTTTGAAGGTGCTGTCTGAGGGCCTTTGGTCAGCAGGGAGTAACTAATCTCAATCTGACTTTGGGAGTGACTGATCCCAATGCGACTCTGGGAGTGAGATCCCAGTGTGGCTCTGGGAGTGACTAACAGTAATGTTCTCACTGTCAATGTCAGGCTACCTAAGGAGAGTGGCCTGCGCAGTCCTGTGCTTTGGAAGTTTTGCCTTGTATCATGTTGTTTCCTGCTTTCCTGTGCTCCTTTTCCCTATTGTTTACACTTCCTTTCTCATGTGCCTTAGACAAACATTGCTTTTGTCAACTATAGACTCGCTTTCCTGCTGATTGCAAACAATGCCCATTGCTGGATCTATTCCTGTATCAGCTCCTAGCTGAACGACGTTTCCGGCCCCCCCCCTCCCTTCCGTACCCAGGCCATCCTCCTTGCAACTGGCTCCACTCTGTCTGAGCTTTGACATCACATTAAACCCTCATGAATCAGAGCATTCCTGTCTTTTCTCCATTAAGAATTTAGCAACAGCAATTTTAAATCCAACCGATTTATTTGATAGTAAATCTGCGAGCTTTCAACACTCTGTGTTTTCGTCAGGCAAATGCAGTGTTCTGGTCTGCAATAGTACACATCAGCACAGACAGTCAGAGATTGCTGATTAGAATGTGAATCCTTACATCTAACCTGCTATTCAAGTGTTAAAGTGGCTAACAATGTGTGTGAAGGGAATTCTGAGCATTGGTTAGAGAATTATGTATTTTCTCCAGACAGCACAGTAAGTGAGGTTTTTTGCTAACCCAGGCAAGTTACGGGGGTTACAGATAGGGTGTCATGAAGCCAAGATCCCTGTTAAGACCGTCCTCATGTGTGCGGAGCTTGGCTATCAGTCTCTGTTCAGCGACTCTGCGCTGTCGTGTATCACGAAAGCCCCCTTGAAGAACATTTACCCGCAGGTCGGAGGCCGAATGCCCATGACTGCTGAAGTGTTCGCCCATAGGAAGGGAACTGTTTTGCCTGGTGATTGTTGAGCGATGCTCATTCATCCGCTGTCATAGTGTCTGCATGGTCTCCCCAATGTACTGTCGTGGTTCCCCAAGACGACAACTTATTTAACCCGATTGAAACAGAGAGTCTGAGTTGTAATCCTCCAAGCAGTAGACTTTATTCTCCAGCACAAGAGAATAAAGCCGGGATATCCGGAACATTCCACTGAACCATTCTGCTTACAGTCTTCTTATACATCTTACAGCTCCATATCTCAAGACTCTTATCTTTCTTTCAAAATTCAATCTTGTTTAGCCACCATTGTTTCTGAGTCGACCCTTTATCTATCTTGCTTGAGACTGGCCATTCATTGTTACATCTCTTTGCTTTTTGAAACCATGGTGGTTAAACCTTTTCCCTTGTCTAGACCATTCTGCTTACCTCCTAATCATAGTTTAATTAGCTCAAGCCGAATAGTAAAGAAAAAACATGCTGACCTTATTCTCTCGTTTGCTACTGTCACAGATCAAGTTGGACAACTGGGCAGTGTCCATTGTTCTCCCGAGTGGCTACTATTTACATTCACTAATGAGTGATTACTGTACTAACTTCATTGGATCGCATGCATTGATTATATCAGTTATACTTAATTACATTAAGTCACACACATTGAGCTGATTAACTATACTAGTCTTATCCCAACACCCATCCTAAATCTACTTCAAGAAAAACATTCTAATACAAGTTTCAGCTACAATTCTTTTACAATAAGAAAAACATTCTAATACAAGTTTCGGCTACAGTTCTTTTACACACATTCTAATACAAGTTTTGGCTACGAATTCTTTTACAGTACCATGCTTCGGGACATCCTTTCTTGCAACATATTGCAACATATTGCAACGTATTGTAAGAAAGGATGTCCCGAAGCATGGTACATTGGGGAGACCATGCAGACACTACGACAGCGGATGAATGAGCATCGCTCAACAATCACCAGGCAAAACAGTTCCCTTCCTGTGGGCGAACACTTCAGCAGTCATGGGCATTCAGCCTCCGACCTGCGGGTAAATGTTCTTCAAGGGGGCCTTCGTGACACACGACAGCGCAGAGTCGCTGAGCAGAGACTGATAGCCAAGTTCCGCACACATGAGGACGGTCTTAATAGGGATCTTGGCTTCATGACACACTATCTGTAACCCCCGTAACTTGCCTGGGTTAGCAAAAAACCTCACTTACTGTGCTGTCTGGAGAAAATACACAATTCTCTAACCAATGCTCAGGATTCCCTTCACACACATTGTTAGCCACTTTAACACTTGAATAGCAGGTTAGATGTAAGGATTCGCATTCTAATCAGCAATCTCTGACTGTCTGTGCTGATGTGTACTATTGCAGACCAGAACACTGCATTTGCCTGACGAAAACACAGAATGTTGAAAGCTCGCAGATTTACTATCAAATAAATCAGTTGGATTTAAAATTGGTGTTGCTAAATTCTTACTGAGTTCTTACCACCCCAGTCCAACGCCGGCATTTTTACATCATGACTTTTCTCCATTAGTCACAGGTCAGAGGGTGGTGAATTTTGGGGAACTTGCTGTCCCATTTTGAGATGGAATCTAAATCATATAATTCTTACAGTGCAGAAGGAGGCCATCAGGTCTGCACTGACCACAAACCCACCCAGGCCCTATCACCAAAACTCCCCCACCCACCCCTCCCTGATGTAATCTTCCCATCCCCCTAACACAAAGGGCTTTTTTACCATGGCCAATCAACCTAGCCTGCACATCTTTGGAGTGTGGGAGGAAACTGGAGCACCCAGAGAAAATCTATGTAGACATGGGGAGAATGTACGGACTCGATACAGACAGTTACCCGAGCCGGGAATCGAACTCGTGTCTCTGGTGATGTGAGGCAGAAGAAGATAGACATATTTCTAATAAGAAATGGGTTAAAGGGGTATGGGGAATAGGTGGGGGGGTGGATTTGGGACCAGGGAGAGATCAGCCATAATCTGATTGACTGGCGAAGCAGGTATGAAGGGCTGAATAGCCTAATTCTGCTTCTAATTCCTCTGTTCCTATGTCTGGTTGCCTATAATCAGATTTCTATGCCCTGTCACATTGCCATAGTACGCTTGGCAAAATCGCTAAGTACACCCTGTTACCCTGTGACAAAGTAAATTTTCCCCATTCACCATTCTCAACATTGACACACATGCTCACACCATCTTCCTTCAATACCTTCCCACTCATACGTATAAGATAGGAGTGGAAGTAGGCCATTCGGCCCCTTGAGCCAGGGACCTGGGTTCAATTCCCAGCTTGGATCACTGTCTGTGTAGAGTTTGCATGTTCTCCCCGTGTCTGTGTGGGTTTCCTCCGGGTATTCTGGTTTCCTCCCGCAGTCTGAAATTCGTGCTGGTTAGGTGCATTGGTCATGTTAAATTCTCCCTCAGTGTACCTGAAAACAGGTGCCTGAATGTGGTGACTTGGGAATTTCATAGTAACTTCATTGGAGTGTTAATGTAAGGCTACTTGTGACACTAATAAATCAAGCTTATCTTCTCACGAAAGGCAACCCCTAATTTAAAACAATGCCTCCTGGTCCCTCACAAGAGAAAACATCCTTTCGCTATCCACCTTGTTAATATTATTGAAGCGCTTTCAATCAAGGGGCGGCATTGTGGCTAGCACTACTGCATTACAGCGCCATGGACCTGGGTTCGATTCCCATCATGGGACACACTCTGTGTGGAATCTGCACATTCTCCCCATATCTGTGTGGGTTTTTTCTGGCTGCTCTGGTTTCCTCCCACACTCCAAACATGCGCGCATTCGGTGCATTGCCCATGCTAAATTGCCCATTACTGACCCGGAAGACGTATGTTAGAGGGATTAACGGAACAAATATGTGGGGTTACAGGACATAGGGCCTGATGGGATTATGGTGAATGCAGACTCGCTGGGCCAAATGGCCTTCTTCTGCGCTGTGGGGATTTTATGATCTTAAGTTATCCTTCATTATTCGAAACTCCAGCGGAAACAATCCCAGCCTATCCACCTTTTCTACGTAAGGTAACCCGTTCATTCCAAGGATCAACCTGGTAAACCATGGCTTTCGTCTGGATGCTCCAGTTTCCTTCCGGAATCCAAAGATATGCGGGTTAGGTGGGTTGGCCATGATAAATTGCCGCTTAGCGTTAAGATGATTAGCAAGGTAAATACTTTGGGTTACGGGAATAGGGCCTGGGTGGGATTG
Source organism: Sphyrna mokarran (assembly GCA_024679065.1). NCBI lineage: Eukaryota > Metazoa > Chordata > Chondrichthyes > Carcharhiniformes > Carcharhinidae > Sphyrna > Sphyrna mokarran. Next base: position 102,374,533 of record JAGIQG010000009.1, read on the forward strand.
CTGTCAGTGCAGACTGAATGGGCCGAATGGCTCATCTGCATTGTACGGATTCAATGACTCAATGAAAGCTCCTCTGAACTGTCTCCAAAATATTTACACCCTTGCTTAAATAAGAAGATCAAGCTGCACACAGTTTTCAAGGTATGGTCTCACCAATGTCTTGTATCACTGAAGAGTTTATTCCTTATTCTTATGTTCAATTCCTCTCTCAATATAGAACATAGAACGTAGAACATTACAGCACAGAACAGGCCCTTCGGCCTTCGATGTTGCGCCGACCAATATAAAAAGCAATGCCCCTCCAAACTAAACCATTCCCTTCTCTTCCATATACTTATCAACTAACCTCTTAAACGCCACCAAACTTGGCGCATCTACAACTGCTGCAGGCAGGGCATTCCACTCCCGAACCACCCTTTGGGTAAAGAACCTACCTCTGATATCCGTCCTATAACTATCACCCCTTAATTTAAAGCTGTGTCCCCTCGTGCTAGCTTTCTCCATCCTAGGAAAAAGGCTATCACTGTCCACCCTATCTAAACCTCTAATCATCTTATATGTTTCAATTAGGTCCCCTCTTAGCCGCCTCCTTTCTAACGAAAACAACCTCAAATCCCTCAGCCTCTCTTCATAAGACCTGCCCTCCATACCAGGCAACATCCTGGTAAACCTCCTCTGTACCCTCTCCAATGCCTCCACATCTTTCTTATAATGTGGGGACCAGAACTGCACACAATACTCCAAGTGCGGCCGCACTAGAGTTTTGTACAGTTGCAACATGACGTTGCGGCTCCGAAATTCAATCCCCTACCAATAAAAGCTAAGACTCCATATGCCTTCTTAACAACCTTCTCGACTTGACTGCCTACTTTCAGGGATCTATGCACATACACACCAAGATCCCTCTGTTCATCTAGACTACTAAGAATCCTACCATTTGCCCTATACTCTACACATTTATTATTTCTGCCATAGTGCATTACCTCACACTTTTCCACATTAAACTCCATTTGCCACCTCTCGGCCCAGCTCTGCAACTTGTCCAAGTCCCTCTGCAAACTATAACACCCCTCTTCACTATCTACCACTCCACCGACTTTAGTGTCATCTGCAAATTTACTAATCCATCCTTCAATACCCTCATCCAGATCATTTATAAAAATTACAAACAGCAGGGGCCCCAAAACAGACCCCTGAGGTACACCACTTGTCACCGAACTCCACGATGAATATCTCCCATCAACCACCACCCTCTGTCTTCTATCTGCTAGCCAATTCCTAACCCAATTAGCTAAATCACCCTCTATCCCATACATCTGCATTTTCTGCAGAAGTCTTCCATGGGCCACCTTATCAAACGCCTTACTAAAGTCCATATATACCACATCAACCGCCTTACCCCCATCCACCTCCTTAGTCACTTTTTCAAAAAACTCAATGAGGTTAGTAAGGCACGACCTACCCTTCACAAAACCATGCTGACTATCCCCAATCAATTCATTTCTCTCTAAATAACTATAAATCCTATCCCTAATTATTCTCTCCATAGAGAATAATATCCATATAGGATATTATTATATCCTATAGGATGCTATCCATATAGGGTAGCATTCCATTAGCACTCCCAATTACATGTTGTGGATTAACTTTTCATGATTCCTACACTATAGCACCAAGATCCGTCTGCACCTCAACATTCTGCAATTGTTCTCCAATTAATTCATACTCTGGTCTTTTATTCTTCATGCCAAAGGAAATGACTTCATGTTTTCCCATATTATACTCCACCTGCCAGATCTTTTGTCCCCTTACACAACCTATTAATATCCATCTACAAACTCCCTGTTGTCATTTCCACAACTTATCTTCCTACTTTTCTTTGTGGCTTCTGCAAATGTAGTTGTTTATGTAACAAGTCTTAGGAAATTACAGAACATTGTGACTTTGATGCAACACTAAATGACATGCTGAGGGATTGCTAGGTTTGGGGTGTGAATGATGAGTTTATACTGAGAAAGTTCCTGGCAGACTCAGAGATTAATTTGAAGGGGATGCTGGAATAGGGTTAGTGGTGGAGAGTGCTGAGAATTGTACCCAGGAACTTCAGAGCATTCAGAATGACATGGTTCATCTGTTATGAAAGGATGCTACAGACAGCAGTAATACCAAAGTAAATACATCAGTTCCAAATCAACAAACAAACACAGAAGCTAATAAAGTTAGAAGATCCAGGAGGATGAATCAACAGTCTAGGATTATTACGGAGTTTTATAGGCGTAGGGGGAAATCACTCTCCAGGGATTTGGAGATTCAAGGAAGCAGAATGCTTCATGTGTCACTGGAAGAGCCACCTGGGACACAGATGAAAGTATAAGCAGAGCTTTTCTGCTAACAATAAGAGAATAATTCAGCATTAGCATTGCATCCTCACAACATGAGGGACCCAGGTTCAATTCCAGCCTCGGTGACTGTCTGTGTGGAGTTTGCACATTTTCTCTGTGTCTACATGGGTCTCCTCTGGATGTTCCAGTTACCTCCCACATCCCAAAGATATGCAGGTTACATGGATTGCCTCTTAATATTCCAAGATATATAAGTTAGATGGGTTAGTCAGGGTGAACGTGTGGGGTTACAGGCAGTGGAGAGGACCTAGGTAAGATATTCTGCTAGAGAGTTGGTGCAGACTCAATGGGCCAAATGGCCTCTTCTGTATAGCACAATTCTGTGATTCTGCTCCTACTCATGTATTTGTATAAAACACTGCAATTTGTGTGGTATACGTACACCCAGACTGCTGTTAGGCAGGGAGTTCCAGGAGCCAGCCAAGTGAAGGATATATGTCAAAGTCAGGATGGTGAGAGGCTTGGAGCTTCCAGGAGGTGGGGTTTTTAGGGTGTCCACTGCCCTTGTCCATCTGAATATTAGAGTTTGTATGTTTGGAAGAAAGAAGTTTTGGTGAGTTACTACAGAGCATCTTGTAAATAGCAGAAACTGATGCCATTGTGCAAAGGTGGTGGAGGGAGTGGATGTTGCATGTTGTGGTTTGGGGTTCCATAGAGTGTGAAATGCTGGAAAGCTGGTTGTAACAGTAAAAATAGTCAAATTGTGTTACAACTCTACAGGCCATTGGTGCAACCCTCGCTTTTTATTTAATAGTAAACTCACAAGCTTTCGAGCACCTTAGTCAAAAAGCCGAGATGCCACTTTTAAAAATTGCTTCAAATGAACTGAAATGTAACCTAATGACTTTAGCCAAGCACAAACATATGGATACTATACTTGATATTAGCCAAAAGGCAGAGAAGTGATTTGCCCTTTGCATTTTCTGTATAGTTTTCATTCCTTTAAGGCAGAATATTTTTTCCTTGGAAACCATTCAGATATTATCAATTCAGTTGACTCTTAGCTTGACTGGATTGTCCTAGAATGAAGGATTGAACATACTGAGTCTAATACACGTTGAACTTTATGAGAATGCGGGTGATCTTATTGAAACATATCAGATTCTAGGAGGGATAGGGATGGCACACTATTTAGCATTGCTGCCTCATAGCATCAGGGATCCAGGTTTGATTCCTGGCTTGGATCACTGTCTGTGTGGAGCTTGCACATTCTCCCTATGTGTGCGTGTGGGTTTCTCCCAGATCTTCCAGTTTCCTCCCACCAGCCATGCTAAATTCTCCCTCAGCATATCTGAACAGGCACCGCAGTGCTGGGACTACGGGATTTTCACAGTAACTTCATTTCATTAGCCTATTTGTGACACTAGTAAATAAACTTTGCAAAAAAACAGAGTGAATGCTGACTGAATGTTTCCCCTGATAGAAGAATCTAGAACACTGAAGACAATGATAGTAATGAGGTGGCATTTGTTCTCTCAGAGGGAGCTTAACCTTTAGAGTTTCACCTCCCCAGAGATCATTGAATAGACTCAAGGCTGAGTTGGAGATAATTTTGATTTACAAGGGAGTCAAAGACTTTGGGGGATTGGGCGATTAAGATGGGGAGGGGAGCAGGCAGGACAGCCACAATCAATTATTGGTAGATCTTAGTGTGTGGTGGAGCTGACTCCAGGGCCAAATAGCCTACTCCTGTTAATATCATAGAATCCCTACAGTGCAGAAGAAGGCCATTCAGCCCATTGAGTCTGCACCGAACAATCCCACCCACACCGTATTCCTGCTAACCCCATATATTTATCCTGCTAATTCCCCTGGCACTAAGGGGCAATTTTGCATGGCCAATCCATCGGGCCTCCATATCTTGCAGACTGTGGGAGGAAATTGGAGGAGACACACTCAGACCCAGGGAGAATGTTCAAGGTCCACATAGATATATATGCAAAAGATACTGCTTATGTTAGGTTCAGTGTGGACAGGGATAGAGAGAAAATAATCAGGGCAAAAGTGAAAGGGCAAATCGCTTCTCTGCCTTTTGGCTAATATCAAGTATAGTATCCACATGTTTGTGCTTGGCTAAAGTCATTAGGTTACATTTCAGTTCATTTGAAGCAATTTTTAAAAGCGGCATTTCGGCTTTTTGACTAAGATGTTCGAAAGCTTGTGAGCTTACTTTAAATAATAATCGGTTGGATTTAAACCTGATGTTGTCAGACTTAGAACATAGAACATAGAACATTACAGCACAGAACAGGCCCTTCGGCCTTCGATGTTGTGCCGACCAAAATAAAAAGCAATGCCCCTCCAAACTAAACCATTCCCTTCTCTTCCATATACTTATCAACTAACCTCTTAAACGCCACCAAACTTGGCGCATCTACAACAGCTGCAGGCAGGGCATTCCACTCCCTAATCACTCTTTGAGTAAAGAACCTACCTCTGATATCCGTCCTATAACTCATACCCCTTAATTTAAAGCTGTGTCCCCTCGTGCTAGCTTTCTCCATCCTAGGAAAAAGGCTATCACTGTCCACCCTATCTAAACCTCTAATCATCTTATATGCTTCAATAAGATCCCCTCTTAGCCGCCTCCTTTCTAACGAAAACAACCTCAAATCCTTCAACCTCTCTTCATAGGACCTGCCCTCCATACCAGGCAACATCCTGGTAAACCTCCTCTGTACCCTCTCCAATGCCTCCACATCTTTCTTATAATGTGGGGACCAGAACTGCACACAATACTCCAAGTGCGGCCGCACTAGAGTTTTGTACAGTTGCAACATGATGCTGCGGCTCCTAAATTCAATCCCCCTACCAATAAAAGCTAAGACTCCATATGCCTTCTTAACAACTTTATCCACTTGACTGCCTACTTTCAGGGATCTATTGACACATACACCAAGATCCTTCTGTTCCTCAACACTATTAAGAGCCCTACCATTAGCCCTATACTCTACACATTTATTGTTCCTGCCAAAGTGCATTACCTCACACTTTTCCACATTAAACTCCATTTGCCACCTCTCGGCCCAGCTCTGCAACTTGTCCAAGTCACTCTGTAAACTAAAACACCCCTCTTCACTATCTACCACACCACCAACTTTAGTATCATCTGCAAATTTACTGATCCATCCCTCAATACCCTCATCCAGATCATTTATAAAAATTACAAACAGCAGGGGCCCCAAAACAGACCCCTGAGGCACACCACTCGTCACCGAACTCCACGATGAATATCTCCCATCAACCACCACCCTCTGTCTTCTATCTGCCAGCCAATTCCTAATCCAATTAGCTAAATCACCCTCTATTCCACACATCTGCATTTTCTGTAGAAGTGTATTTATATAATACTTAAGTGTATTTATACCAGCACCTCTACATCATAGTGGGAGGAGCCGGTGTACTTAGTAATATAACATCTTGTTCGTCACTGCTCGGCTTCGGCTAATTCTGGGTTTGTGGTGATTCTAGAGCTAAGTAAGTATCACCAACGCGGAAAGTTAACACGATGTGTGAGCTGGAGGCTTCTCAAACGCTGTTCCAGCAGTTAACTCGGCGCAGCCTGCGCCGAGTTAAAGGCTTCAATAACATTTAATGAAATATTGTGTAATCCAGTGAAGGAAGATTGGCATCCCAATTGTACAAAAACTGCGCGCGTCTACTTACTTTAAATCGAATTTAGTTTTGTTGGAATAACAGCACCGTGCATTATGTTCATATTTTATTTACAGGGTGCACAGAATCGCTCAACGGGCAACCTCATCATCAAGAAAAAAGTAAGTCGAATAATTGATGTGTGGAGAATTCTGAGTTGTGCGTGGCAGAATGAAGTGACTTCCTCGGTTGTGGAAGTTCTTCTTAGTGGGAAAATTATCTAAACTCATTAAAAAAAGGGTTTGTCAAGTTGACCCTGGTATGATCAGTCGCTGGGAAATGTTTCAGAAACAAAGTTCAAAAATGAAGAATATGGACAAAGCTTTTTTTTGCATTTTGTTTGTGTTCATTTGGAAAGGACAAAACAAGAGAGAAAACCAGATACTGCGTGTGTGTGAGAGAGAGAGAGACAGCAGAGAAAATCAAAGCAGAGTGTGTGTGTGAGAGAGAGAGAGCAGCAGAGAAAATCAAAGCAGAGTGTGTGTGTGAGAGAGAGAGAGCACAGGAGAGAGAGAGACAGCAGAGAAAATCAAAGCAGAGTGTGTGTGTGAGAGAGAGAGAGCAGCAGAGAAAATCAAAGCAGAGTGTGTGTGTGAGAGAGAGAGAGCAGCAGCAGCAGCAGAAATACCAGGCATTGAAAGAACCAAGCCAATGCGGGTGTGTGAGAGAGAGCAACAGAGAGAGAAAAACAGGCACAGAGAGAGAGAGAGAGAGATCAACAGAGAGAGTAAAGCAGACACTGCATGAGAGAGCAACAGAGAGAGAGAGCAGTACACAGATAAAGACGGGAGGGGGAAAGAGAGAAACAAAATGGACAAATAAAGAGACACAGGCAGTTAAAAGAGAGATTGTGTTTCAGGAAGTGACAGATATTAATGTTTGGTACATTTATTGCAGAAAAGAAAAATGGCCCTAAAGGGAAATACTAGAAACAGCAAGTTGGAATCCCGGATTTGGAGAAGGTATGTGCAGTTTGAAGGTTGCGATTGGAACTCAGGATCTAATCCATTTTAATTACCCGTTGAAACACGTTTAACTCAGCGTTGGTGTTCAGTAGGAAGTTTACAGCTTGCTAATATCTCGTCTTCTTTCAGGATATGTGAGCTGTTCATGGCGGTCAGTGTCTCCGCTTTCCTGGATCGCTGCATTGAAGAGAAATATGGAAAGGCGAAGATGGCACCGTGATGATCGCGGTAGAAATTGGTTGTGGGGGAGCGTGTCTCGCATACTAAACCCGAGAAAAGTGTGACAAGGGGGAAGTACATGGTGAGAAGGTGCGAGGGCTGAGAGTTACTGGAAGAAATGCTGCGGAGGAGAAAATGAGCAATAAAGAAATTATTGGGGGTAAAGCGGCAGAGAGAGAGAGCGACAAATGGGAGGCAAGTGAGGAGAGAAATATCTTGGGTTCAGGCCTAACAAGGATATCTGTAATAAAAAAACAGAAAATGCCGGATAACCTCAGGCAGTATCTGTGAGGAGAGATAGACGTAAGGAAGTGAATGATCCTTCCGCAGAATGACACGGCTGAACAATGCTCTCAGCGATATTTTGCACAGGGCTAGGTAGCCTGCTTTTTCCGAGAGTCAGTACAGTTTCAATGGACCGAATGGCCTTCTTCTGCACTGTGGGGGTTCCAAGGTGTGGAGATGTCGGCGTTGGACTGGGGTAAACACAGAAAGAAGTCTCACAGCACCAGGTTAAAGTGAACTTCCCCACTCATCTGACGAAGGGGCAGAGCCCCGAAAGCTAGTGGCGTTTGCTACCAGATAAACCTGCTGGACTTTAACCTGGTGTTGTGAGACTTCTTCCTGGGTTCCAGGGGCTCAGACTTGGCTCAATATTACAGATTCAGAGTTTAACGTACTACGTGCAACGAAATTGTAAGGATCTGGAATTAAAATAGAAAAATAGATGGTGGAAGTGTTCAGCAGGATCTGTGGAGAGACCTCTAGACTTTGAAAGGCAAAAGTGAAATATATTTGAAGATGCATAAATGTGCAGATTTGGAGGTGAGATTTGGATGTTATTGTAAACAAGATCAGAATGCAGATTAAAGAGAGATCGGGCCAGGATAAGAAGCAAAGTTTAGTGTGTTGGACACACTCCAGCAAAAGAGCGGTTTCTATTCTGTTTGATTCAAATGTCTTTCAGCTGCATTCTTCCCGCTGTCAATCATTACGCTCTCAAATTGCTGAATGTATAAAAAAGAAGCTTCATCAGCAGATTTGTTCATTTGTTAATTCTCTTTCTGGGTGAATATGTAGAGAAAGAATCCAGATTGCTGACAAATCTGTTCAGCACTAATGACAGCTGCAGCTCCCCAGACATCACCGCTGCCCACCACCAGCCCTCAAGCCTCTGACAACCAACTGAAACATACGCTGGACATATGTCAACAAACTCTCATATACGCACTTTATGTATTACGTACAGAAATGTTTACATCTCTTTGATATCTCTATATATCGCCATGAATTTCAAATATAAAATCAATATCTTCATAAAACAGCTTCTCTGCTTTTGTTTTTTTGGCGTGGGGCGAAGATGAGATTTAGGAGAGGATTAATGCCAGTCATCGCTGGGGCAGGGAGGGTTAATACTGGGGACAGTCACTGCTGATACAGGGAGGGTTAATACTGGGGACAGTCATCGCTGGGGCAGGGAGGGTTAATACTGGGGACAGTCATCGCTGGGGCAGGGAGGGTTAATACTGGGGACAGTCACTGCTGATACAGGGAGGGTTAATACTGGGGACAGTCACTGCTGGGGCAGGGAGGGTTAATACTGGGGACAGTCACTGCTGGGGCAGGGAGGGTTAATACTGGGGACAGTCACTGCTGATACAGGGAGGGTTAATACTGGGGACAGTCACTGCCGGGGCAGGGAGGGTTAATACTGGGGACAGTCTCTGCCGGGGCAGGGAGGGTTAATACTGGGGACAGTCTCTGCCCGGGCAGGGAGGGTTAATACTGGGGACAGTCTCTGCCGGGGCAGGGAGGGTTAATACTGGGGACAGTCTCTGCCGGGGCAGGGAGGGTTAATACTGGGGACAGTCTCTGCCCGGGCAGGGACGGTTAATACTGGGGACAGTCACTGCCGGGGCAGGGAGGGTTAATACTGGGGACAGTCACTGCCGGGGCAGGGAGGGTTAATACTGGGGACAGTCTCTGCCGGGGCAGGGAGGGTTAATACTGGGGACAGTCACTGCCGGGGCAGGGAGGGTTAATACTGGGGACAGTCACTGCCGGGGCAGGGAGGGTTAATACTGGGGACAGTCTCTGCTGGGGCGGAGGTAGGGTCACTGTTGGGGAAAGTCACTGCTGGGACAGAGGGAGGGTCACTGCTGCAGGAGAAGGGATTCACAGTTGCCGTGGAGAGAATCACTACTGGGGTATAAGGGTCAATTCTGGGGAGAGAGGGTTAACATTGAAGAGTTAATCACAGCTGGGATAGGGGCTGGAGAGAATCGCAGTTGGGCAGATTGTCGCTGATGTGGGGAAGGTCAGAATGTCACTGACTGAGTAGAAAGGGGTCACTGCTGTGGGAGAGAGGGCCGCTGCTGCTGGGGGAAGGAGACTGAGTGATGTGGGAAAGAGTCGCTTCTTGGGGAGGGAGTCACTGCTGGGAGAGAATCACTGCTGGGGGAGAGAAGGTCCCTTTCGGTGAAGAAAGTCACTGCTGAGATCAAGAAGAAAGGCAATTTAGCATTCTCTTCTCATTTTTAAAACATCAATTTCTACTGTCGAACTTAAACCAGCAAAATAATTACTATTCACAAATTATCTCTGGCGCCCTCTGGCTGGCGGGAGATTTGTAACATTAATGTTTCTGGAGAAATTGTTGAAACAAAAATAAAACTCCTTCACCATGAGAAACTTTATTTACTTGATGTTGAATCAAATGCAATATCTAAAATAACGGCTGTACAAGCAATGCGACTAAGAGTTACACCTGACTTTGTATTTATAGATATTTGAACATATCAGTGCAATAGAAGCTGGTCCCAGACGGATTATCTGCATTCTTATCTTTAACACTTTGCCAGTTCCATCATTATATATTTATATATGATCAAACTGTTAATGGGTCACATTCTGCAATAATTGACACACCAGATTAAAGCACGGTGGCATAGTGGGTCGGCATAGTGGGTCAGCACTGCTGCCTCACGGCACCAGTGATCCGGGTTTGATTCCTAGCTTGGGACCCTGTCTGTGTGGGCTGTACACGTTTTCCTCATATTTGCATGGGTTCCCTCTGAGTGCTCCTGTTTTTTCCCACACTCCAAAAGACATACTGGTTAGGTGCGTTGGCCATGCTAACTTCTCCCTCAGTGTACCCGAACAGGTGCCAGAGTGTGGAGACTAAGGGATTTTTACAGTAACTTCTTTACAATGTTTACGTAAACCTACTTGTGACACTAATAAATATAAACTTGTGCAACTGAATTATATGACCAGATGTTTAGGTATAAATTATTAGTGAGTGAGCATCATTTTTTGGGATTATTGGGAACTATTTGTTATGAGTGGTCACTGGGTCAGGTCCCCTGTTAACTTTCCATATGGAAGCCCAATGTTGTCAGGGTCCCAGATGACAAGGAATGAGTTGGCTCCCTTCTGTATTCCAACCTACCCTCCTTGCCCCTCGTTGGTCAAATGTATTTTAATTTTTAGAAGGAGTCAATATAACTGGGCTCTCATGAGTCAAAGAAAAACTAGTTCGTTAGTTACTAAAATCTAAGGAAAGCAATTAAAACACAACACAAGCACATGCTGCAATCCAGATTAAAGAAAAGAAAATCAGTCTTAGGCTAGTCGATGATTATAAATTGTGGCACGTTACAGCTGTTAAGTTGGGAGTTTCTGGCAGAGTTGAGTTTAGTAGGAAGTCTGACAACACCAGGTTTGAGTCCAACCGATTTATTTGATAGTAAACTCACAAGCTTTTGAGGTGTTTTCATCAGGTTGTGGTACACAACCCTGCCACAGCAACCTCTGCAAGACATGCCGGATCATCAACATGGATGCTATCATCACACATGAGAATACCATCCACCAGGTACACAGTACATACTCTTGCAACTCGGCCAACATTGTCTACCTAATACGTTGCAAGAAAGGATGTCCCGAAGCTTGGTACATTGGGAAGACCATGCAGACATGTGCAGACACACGATGAATGAACATCGCTCGACAATCAACAGGCAAGCCTGCTCCCTTCCTGTTGGCGAACACTTCAGCAGTCACGGGCGTTCGGCAACTCACTGCTGTCTTTTATAAACACACATACACATACAAACACATACACATGCACACACATGTGCACACACATGTATGCACACAAGACCTCCAGCTATTGGGATTTTGCCGTGTGTATTCCTGGAAAGGATTAGAATATATGTCTTTCGGTCAGAACCTGTTTTTTTAATTCTGACGATTTCCACATTCTGAGTTGTAGCTCAAGAGGATTTTGGATTTTGGCATCTGCTGAAATATAACACAACCACAGAGGACTCAAGTTTAGTTTTTTACATATTTCCTGCCTTCGCTTTCAAATCTCTGCTTAAAACAGTTGTTAGAGGTACAGCACAATATTTATGATGGAGATGAGGAGACATTTCTTCACTCAAAGAGTGGTGAGCCTGTGGTATTCATTACCACAGGAAGTAGTAGATGCCAAAACATTGAATGTATTCAAGAAGTGGCCATATATAGTACTTGGGGCAAATGAGATTAAAGGTTATGAGGAGAAAGCAGGATTAGGTTACTGAGTTGGACAATCAGCTATAACAAATGATGGAGCAGGCTCAAAGGCCAAATGGCCTTTTCCTGATTCATAGAAATCCTCTATGTTTCCAATCCATGCTCTCCTGGGTCTAGTCAATCAATTGTAATAAGTGTGGTGGCAATTACAGAGACATGATTAAAGGAGGGAGAGGACTGGCAGCTTAATATTCCAGGATACCATTGTTTTAATGGGACAGAAAGGGAAACAAAAGGGGTGAGGGGGTAGATAGCTGCTGAAGGAGCAGATCAAAGCTGTGTTGAGGAAGGACATGTTGGAAGGATCTTATAGAGAGGCATTATAGGTGGAGCTCATGAATAAGAAAGGTAAAATCACAATATAGACTCTCAAACAGCCCGCAGGAGACAAAGGAGCAGTTGTGTGGTTAGATACAGAAAAGGTGGGAAAAAAGCAGAGTAATTATGGTGGAGACTTTAACTTTCCCCAAATTGACATGAACTCCCTTACAGTAAGGGGCTCCAATGGATTATTATTAGATGTGTCCAGGTGAGCATTTTGCTATGGTACATTGGCAATCCAACCAAGGAGTCATGGTATTGGGGAATGATTCCACCATATTGGAGAATGATCAATGTTTCAGTGAGGGATCATTTTGGGCTTAGTGACCATAATTCCATAACATTTCAGGTAGTCATGGATAAGAAGAAGATTGGCCTTTGGGTGAGAGTGCTTAATTGGTAAGGTGCAATTACATCCAAATTAGACAGGAACTATGGACTGGAAGCAACTATTTGAGGACAAATATACTTTTGGCATGTGGGGGAGCTTTTAAAGGCCAGTTGATTGAAATGCAAGACGGGCATGTACCCACAAAAATGAAGGATAGAAATGGCAAGATTCAAAACCATGGATGACAAGAGAAATTGAAAGCTCAGTCAAAGGGAAAAAGGAAGCACACAATAGACCTAGACTTCTAAAATCTGTCAAAACCCTTGAGGAGTACAGGTCTAAATAGGAAGTAAATTAAATGAAGACTTAAAAGAGCTAAAAAGGGCCGTGAAATACGTTTAGCAAACAGGGTCAAGGAGAAGCCTAAGGCTTTTTTGCAAATATTAGGAGCAAGGGGGTAGCAAGAGAATGAGTAGGCCCACTCAAGACAATGGAAGGTAGTTTTGCATGGAATCATGGGAACTGGGTGAAATCTTTAATGAGTATTTTGTATCAGTATTCACCAAGGAGAAGGACATGACAGATGTCAGGGATAGATATGTGAACACTTTTCAGAATATCTATCTATCAAAGGAGGAAATAATGAGTATCCTAAATTGCATTAAGGTAGACAAGTCCTGAGTCTGGATGGGATCTATTCCATGTTACTGCAGGAAGCAAAGGAAGAAATAGCTAGGGGCTTAACAGGTATTGTCACACCCTCTTTGACCTCAGGCAAGGTTCCACAGGACTGGAGAATAGCCACTGTTGTTCTCTTGTATAAGGAAGGGAGCAGGAATAATCCAGGAAATTATAGACCGGTGAGCCTGATGTCGTGGTGGGAAAACTTTTGGAGAAGATATTGAGGGACAGGGTACCTGCACATTTGAAGGAAAATGGACTAGTAAATGACAAGCAGCATGGTTTTATACAGGGAAAGTTATTAAGTTTTTTAAAGAGGTGACAAAGAGAATTGATGCAGGAAGAGCTGTGCATATAGTTTATAAAGGCTTTTGTAAGATGTTTGACAAGGCCCCACGTGGCAGTGGTACAAAAACTAAAATTACATGGGATTTTGGGTGGACTGTTTAGATGGATACAGAGCTGACTTGGTCATAGAAGACAGAGAGTTGAGGTGAGTGTTTTTCAGAATTGAAGATCTGTAGTTAGTGGTGTTATAGAACATAGAACATTACAGCACAGTACAGCCCTTCCACCCTCAATGTTGTGCTGAGCTATGTCCAATCCCAAGATCAAGCTATCCCACTCCCTATAATTCTGCTGTCCTGCTGGGATCAGTACCTCTGTTGTTTGCAAGATATATAAATGACCTGGAGAAAAATGCGGGTAGTATGATTGATAAGTTTGCTGATGAAACAAAGATTGGCAGAGTTGTTTATTGTGTTAAGGATTGTACAGGATGCAACAGGATATAAATAGATTGGAGACTTGGGCGCAGAAATAGCAGAAGGAGTTTAATCCAGACAAATGAGAAGTAATGACTTTTGGAGGGTCAAATTTAGATATGAATTATACTGTAAGTGGTAGAACCCTTAGAAACATTAACATACAGAGGAATCTGGGCATACAGGTCCATAGTTCCCTATAGGTGGCCAAGGAGATTAAGAAGGCATCTGGCATTTTTGCTTTCATTGCTGGGGCATTGAGTACAAGATTTGGAAATTGTGTTGCATCTATATAAAACCCTGGCTAGGCTGCATTTGGAGTATTCATGCAGTTCCAATCACCACCTTATCAGAAGGACGTGGAAGCTTTGGCGATAGTACAAAGAAGGTTCACAGGGATGCCTGGTCTCAAAGGTGTTGGATATGAGGAAAGGTGGAATAAACCAGATTATTTTCACTGGAAAGACAGAGACTGAAGGGAGACTTCGTATAGAGATCTACAAAATTATGAGAGATTTAAACAGGGTGGATAGTCAAGGGCTTTTTCCCAGGGTGGACGTGTCAATTACAAGGGGATACAGGTACAAGGTGAGAGGGGGGAAAGTTTAAGGGAGGCGTGCAGGGGAAGCTATTCACACAGAGAGTGGTGGGTGCCTAGAACACGCTGCCAGAGGAATTGGTGGAAGCATGCACATTAACACCATTTAAGAGGCATCTGGATGGCTACATGAATAGGGATGAAATAGAGGGATATGAACTGAATAAGGGTGGAGGGTTATTTTTCAGTTAGGGCATCACAAATGGCATCAGCTTGGAGGGCCAAAGGCTCTGTTCCTGTGCATTATTTTTCCCTCTTTGTTCCAATCCACACAAGAATTTTCCAGAAAATGGTTACTTTATATTCTTGGCCATCTTTTGCTGTACTTTGTTTGTAACCAGCTTCCAGCCTTCTGCCCTTACCCTCTGAGTTCCTCCTATGCTCCTCTATTCTCATCGTATCCAAACTCCCCTTCCTCCGATTACACCACTGCCTCCCCCATCATCACATTCATTTCTGTAAATATTTCTGTCCTCCTCACTGGACCTTTCTCTGTTGAAGTGCCAACTATGCCTCACGCTGATCTGACTCCTCCCCTTTTCAATGCCACAATGTACTGTGGTATCCAAGATGATCCCATGAAATATCCCAATACCTGCCCGTGACTCACCAGCTCCCACTTTACAGAATACAGATGCCTCCCTTGCCAATGACTGTGCCATCTGCTTACATACACAGATCCTCCAATTGCCCCGGACCAACCTCCATGACACAATGGCCAAGTCCTGAAGGACATCATGGCCCAGAGAGATCTTCCTCTTTTACAGGCAGCAACAGCGGCACAGTGGTTAACTCTGCTGCCTCACACAAGGGACCTGGGTTCAATTACAGCCTCAGGTCACTGTTGGTGTGGAGTTTGCACATTCTCCCCATGTCTGCATGGGTTTCCTCTGGGTTGCTCTGGTTTCTTCCTACAGTCCAAAGATATGCTGGTTAGGTTGATTGACCATGTTAAATTACCTCTTAGAATCAAGAGGATTAGCTGTGTTAAATATGTGGGGTTACAGGAATAGGGCCTGAGAGGGATTGTGGTTAGTGCTGGCTCGATGGGCCAAATGACCTCCTTCTGCACGACGGGAATTCTACGACTCTCCGTCCCAGGACTGGGACCACAATATGTGTGGCATGCAGGATTCCCAAACATTGCCTGCTGAGCCTCAGCATTGTGTTTGGATTCTGGACATCCACCAACCTATGGTTCCCCCACCCACCCCAATGGCACAGTGTTAGCGATGCTGCCTCACAGCGCCAGGGACGCTGGTTTGATTCGTGGTTTGGGAATTGAACCCAGACTGCCTGTGCAAAATCTGCATGTTCTGCCCATGTTTGCATGGCACAGTGGTTAGCACTGCTGCCTCACAGCTCCAAGGACACATCCAATTTCCGGTTTGGGCCACTGTGCAAAGTATGCACCTTCTCCCCTGTCCACCTGCATTTCTTCCACGTGTTCCAGTTTTCTCCCACAGCCTAAAAGACACGCTGGTTAGATATATTGGCCATTCTAAATTCTCCCTCAGTGTACCCCAGCAGGCGCTGGAGTGTGGCGACTTGGGGATTTTCACAGTTATTTCATTGTAGTGTGAATTAGGATGGTGACTAATATATAAACTTTACATTTTAAAATCTACCGACTCGTGCCTGGCACCTCCATCAACTCTCCCAGCACAGACAATCAACGGTCACCTTCACTCTTGTTATTTCGTAGATTTCCTACAGTGCAGAACTCCAGCACAGACAATCAACGGTCACCTTCACTCTTGTTATTTCGTAGATTTCCTACAGTGCAGAACGAGGCCATTCTGCCCATCGAGTCTGCACCAACCACAATCCCATCAAAGCCCTACTGCCATAACCCTACATATTTACCCTGTTAATCTCCCCCCGACACTACGGCCAATTTAGCATGGGCAGCCAACATAACCTGCATATCTTTGGACTGTGGGAGGAAGCCGGAGCACCCAGAGGAAACCCACACAGGCATGGGGAGAATGTGCAAACTCCATGCAGACTGACTCGAGGCTGGAATTGAACCTAGGTTCCTGGCCCTGTGAGGCGGCAGAGCTAACCACTGTACCACCATGCTGCTCTTTGTACTCCACCCACTACTTACCTCTTCATGCCTCTACCCTCCCTCTTTGCCTCGCTTGCTCCACTCATTCCCAGTCATGCCTCTGTCTTTCCCCCCCATCCTCCCCGCTAGTTTTGGCTCCCAAACAATTGCTACTTGGAAGCACCACAACCTCGCAGCTGCACTGTGAACTGTAAACCAAAGAAGTGTCTACACACCTCAAAAGATGTGAATGAAATGAAGGTTCCCAAGTGCACACCCCTCATATACATTCATGAAACAGACTGATCCAAAGGTCTGCAAGTAGGCCGTTCAGATTTGGACTGAGAATGTGATTCTGGTGCTTGGTAGTACTTTTAATGATCATTTCAGATGTACAATGGGATTGCTAAATTCCAATTTCCCACCAATGAGATATCATCTAAAGTTTGTGCTTCCTGCTCTCCAGTTGTTGGTGAGAGTGAAAGCTACATGTTCCTTGGACATTCCTGGGATTCAATTACCCCTCACTGTGGTTCTAATTCAGCTTTCTACTGTAATGGACAAAACTGCTAACAGTGCTTTCATAAATATCCTGTTTGTCTTTAACCCTTCCATTGCATTGATACCTTGTGTCCTGTACCTGGAACCTCTGAAATAATGCAATTGAGCCCTCTATTCTTCACGGCATTGCAGAACAGCCTGAAAGTTTCACAAGTGAATGCTTCAGTAGGAATTATTTTTCATGGTAATAGATGTATGATCTGATAGGATCTCCACTCCTATCAAATCAAACACCCGTTGGTCTTTATGTGGCACATCCAGCAATGTAGGTACTCCAGAGATCCCAAAGAACAAAGAGAACAAAGAAAAATACAGCACAGGAATAGGCCTTTCAACCCTCCAAGCCTGCACCAACTGAACTAAAACCCCCTACACTTCTGGGGACCATATCCCTGTATTTCCATCCTATTCATGCATTTGTTCAGATGCCCCTTAAAACTCACTATCGTATCTGTTTCCACTACTGTGTGAAAAACTTGCCTTGTACATCTCCTTTAAACCTTGCCCCTCGCACATTAAACATATGCTCCCTAATATTTGACTTTTCCACCTTGGAAAAAAGCTTCTATTGACTCTGTCCATGCTCCTCATAATTTTATAGACTTCTATCAGGTCACTCCTCAATCTCCGTCATTCTTGTGAGAACAAACCAAGTTTCTTCAATCTCTCAGTATAGCTAATACCCTCCATACCAAGCAACATCCTACTAAATCTTTTTTGTACCCTCTCCAAAGCCTCTATATTTTTTTGATAGTGCGGCAACCAGAATTGAATACTATATTCCAAATTATATTCCTCTCTATTCCAATTATATCCCCAGATTGTGTAAAAGATTGAGAAAATTCAATCTCTTATTCTTCCAAGCAATAAAAATGGTCAAATTCTGAAATGTAATAAATCATTTTTCTTGAAAATTTTATTCAAGAAGTCAATTATATTATTTATTTATAAAAGTGCATGAAGTACATTTTGAACAGTTTAATATAGGTCAGATTCTTTCAAGTAAATACATGCTTCATTACACCTCCAATTTATAATGTACTACACATTCAAGTCAAACATGCAGACTCCGTGCGGTGACCCACGCCAGGAATTGAATCTGGGTCCCTGCTGCTGAGGCAGCAGTGCTAACCACTGTGTCACTGTGCTACTCTATGATGCTGGGAGATAATTGAACACTGCTCGTTCTCCATTGAGCTTTCTCCCGAGCATTAGTGAATCCCTCAGCATGTAGTCTTGGACATTGGAAAATGCCAGTCTGCAACAATCAAATTGTGGACAATTTTTTGCACTTGAAGATCAAAAGGCTTCAGGCAGATAAAACAGGATATTTGATGAACTTCCAGCTGGGTTTGGCCAGCGTGCATCCCTGAATCGCGGCTGATGTCTTGTTGCTTTTTTAAAAAAGACATTGCATTGTTTCATAGAATGGATACATTTCTTCTTTATCAATTACTTAGTGTAGGTCTATTCATACAGTAATTGGTTTTCCAGCATTTATGTATTCCCATTCGTGGATAATCTCTCTATCAGACCCCATTGTCCCAGGACTGTCTTTATCTTTAAGGTGCCTGGCTTCCTGCAGTGTTTGTTCCCTGTATGTTTAATTTTAAATAGCTGTCTGTCTTGCGTGTTTACATTTCAATAGCTGTCTGCATTAAAAGTCAGTGTCCACTTAATGTCTTTTAATCCTTCATGTGCCAGGCAGCTCTATATTATGCCAAGTATCCATCTTTATGATTTTTTTTCCCACCACACCTTCCTTCAAGAATTAAGAATTTTGGTATTCGTCCTGAGCATCGCTAAAGATACTGTTCAGCTTGGCATCTTTTACCGTTTTTTTTCACATCCAATTTGCTGCCAGCTCTGCACGAATGTCCATGGTTGCAACCATGTGCCATTGAAGTCACCATGTAGGGAGAACAACTGGATGTCGCCAGCAACCACTGAAGCTGCGGAAGGTTGGCTAGTTATTCGCTGTTCGAGCTGGGACATAAACATTAATAAACCAGGAACTTCTTGAAATGACAGAATCCAGTCAATCTATCCCTGGAAAACGGGGAAGTCAATTTGCTGATTTTGGCTGATGTGTCAGAAAATTATTTATTATTATTATCATGTTCATTCCCATAGGGCTCAGAAGCTGCAGGTTCCTGATCTGGTTGGAGATGATTCCGTTCTTGCAATTCTATGTCAACCTTCAACAAATTAAACATATTAATTTCATGCATTGACTAAACAGTCATACATAGACAGATTGAAACATAGATAGGATAGAGCGAGACAGAGAGGTAGAGAAAAGGAGAATGACAGAGAGAGCAAAATGGAAAAAAAGCATGGGACTAAAGCAGATGATAATCTGCTCAACCAGATAAAAACTGGGAGAAAATGCCTTAATTATACTAAAGGTCCATAAATGAAATGATTGATCTGTCCAGACCAGGTTTGTCTATTTTCTTCACTCAGACAGCCAGATTTGCATGTTTTTCTCAAGCAAAGCGAATAAGCAAATTTCGGAAAGTTAAAGGTGATGGGAGAATTCTCCTGGCCCTCCGACCATAAAAATAATAACGAGTGGGGAGCAGACCAGGCAAAGATTTATTGACCTCGAGTGGGATTCTCCGGTTTTGGCGCTAACGTGGCTGGAAAAATCCCAGCAAAGGTTTTGGCACAATGACAAACTGAATTTCAAAGAGACAAAAATACATTATTAAAGAAATAAATAATTGGTGAGCTAATGTACAATAATGACAGGAAATCCTGCTAGAAAAGTGACAGAAAGTCACAATCAAAGGCTTTGAAGAAGGTGTAAAACATTCAAAGGGTAAGGCAGATGCGATCTTTGCGGTTACATTCTAAAAGATGGACTTACAAAATGAATATTATTAAGACAGACTTCAGAAGAGGTTAGTTCAGGGAAGCGAAGGTCAAAAAGGAAAACCTATGTCAGAATCATTCAACCGATATAAGTGTAGCTATTTAAGGCCTCAGCCAACAGCAAAATTAGCTTTAACTTTTAGCAAGTTGTGTCTGTGGAGTAAGCTTGCCTTGAAAAGCCAGTTTTGTTCTGTCTCAGAACAACCCTACTACTGGAAGAACGTGGAGACTCTGGACAGAGTGCAGAGGAGATTTACCAGAATGCTGCCTGGTATGGAAGGTCTGAGTTATGAGCAGAGGTTAGGCAAATTGGGACTGTTTTCCTTAGAAAAACGTAGACTTAGATGAAATCTAATAGAGGTGTACAAGATTATGAGGGGTATAGATAGAGTAAACAGGGTTAAGCTTTTTCCTAGGATGGACTCAAATAGCACGAGGGGTCACGGGCTTAGGGTGAGGGGGGTAAGGTATAATTTGGATGCTAGAGGGAGTTTTTTCACACAGAGGGTGGTGGGGGTATGGAATGCGCTGCCAAGTAAAGTGGTGGAGGCAGGTACTCTGGAGTTATTTAAGAAATACTTAGATGGGCACATGAACAGAATGGGAATGGAGGGGTATAGAAAACTGATTGAAAATAGGGATCATGAGCCTTGGGAGTCCCTGGGAAGTGTGTAAATAGATGATGATATTGATGTACTTGTTTTTATCCTACAGGTGCTTTGGTCCACCTTGTTGTCTAACAAGGGGCATACACGCGATGGGTCGTGAGAGGGCTGCTCTTGGATTTTTTTCGAGAGTATCCTAGTGCTTCACGTCGTTAGTGTACGCTTGACCTGGACCATTTGATGGGCAACACGACAGCTCAGTGACTATCGCTGTGCTGTGCAGATACATGGATTTGGGCCTGTGTCTGTGGGAGTTTGCGCATTCTCCCCGTGCTTGCGTGGGTTTTCTCCGGGTGCTCCGGTTTCCTCCCACATCCCAAAGATGTGCTCTTAGGCTAATTGGCAAAACAAATTCTCCCTAAATTGACTCAAATTTGGTTTTTAATCCATAGATCTTTAAACATGGACAGGGATCGCGGGTAGAGGTGGGAACATCGGGGTGGCGGTGCGGGCTCGTTGGGCCGAAGGGCCTGTTTCCCGTGCTGTTTTGTTCTTTGTTCTTTAACCCAAAAGATACAATTGTCTGGTGTGGTAACTACCACTAGATTAAAAAATACTTTTAACGACATATAAGATGTTGTGGAATTTTGAGAAGAATAAACACTTAAGTTTTATTTTATTAGTATCACAAGTAGGCTTACATCAACACAGCAATGAAGTTACTATGAAAATCCCCCGGTCACTACAGTCCAGTGACTGGTCAGGTACACTAAGGGAGAGTTTAGCATGGTCAATGCACCTAATTAGACATCTTTCAAATTGTGAGAGGAAGCCAGAGCACTTGGGGGAACTCACACAGACAAAAGGAGAAGTACAAGGTCCAAGTCAGGAATCAAATGGCAATGAAATAAAACTGTTTGGAACTTGTTAATGTTAGTTATATTGTTAGTGATACTGTGTATAACTATTGTTTTAGCTAAGTGTACTTCTAGTTGACTTTATTGTTGTTTATCTTATTGCTTAATAGACAATTACTTCATTTTAAACCATCACAAGATGTTTGGGACATCATTATCAGGATTTCAAATCTTTGGTCACAATATATCAAATTGTAAAATAGAGTTGAGGGCAGTTGCCTCAAGTTTCCTTTTTGGGATTCGAAATAGTCTAGCATTTACCATCATAAACCCAATGGGATGTTTGCCTGTGTGTACACAGTGTGTGTCAGAATATGCCATGGTTAAGCATAGTAATTTAATCAAAAACGTTAAAGAATTTACATTAATATGAATAATAAAATACCTCCACTGCATCTTGATTTCTGGCACCGATGTCTCTACCTTCCTTACTGCCTGTAATAAATAAAATGATTTTTTGAAAAATTCAGTTCCTTAATAGAATGTTATTAGAGGTTAAGTCTGCTTCATCACCAGTTCCATCAAAAGGTTACAATGGCCTCTGATCTGCACGGATACTTTTGTGTCTTTCTATGGGGAAGGTACTGCAATGACTCAGTCTCCCCCGACAATGAATCATTAATGAAGAATTTTCCCATCTGGTCCCAGGACATTTTCAATCAGTGCAGACTGAGAAACTGTATAATCCTGGCCCTGTAATTTTAGCTGGATATGTATTCCTGAGCTCAGAGAGCACGGAGTCTCGGAGTAGACTTCCAATGTGCATTGAGAGTCCCAACAGAAAAATCTGCTTCCGCTCTTTAAATGCACAAAAACAAAAAAAAGCTGGAAGAACTCAACGGGCCTGACAGCATCTGTGGAGAATAAATAGAGCAAACATCGAGTCCAGATGTTTTGTCAGAGCTGAAAGCAAAGAAAATCGGATGAGAGTTACACTAAGGACATGGGGGGCTCTAATCAGACAAAGAAAATGTTAATGGTGAAGAAGGAAGCTGAGAAAGGTACTACAAGTGTCCATTAACTTATCAGAATTGTGAATGGCAGAATAGACTTACAGATAGTTAAGGTTCTGCCTGAGGAATCTGGCAGCAGCCCTGAAGTAGTGGTGGGGAGGAGGTGAGGAGGTGAAGGTGTTGGTTGGCTACAAGATGGTGAGAGATTTGAGAATTGGGAAATAGAAGTAAGACTGAATAGTGATAACACTCTCCATTGGAAAGACTAAACACACACTGGGTCATAGCTTTGCAGAACACCTTTGGCCCATCCGCAAGCAGGTCTGAACATTGAGCTCAACGACTTCAGAGCAGGAACTCCCCCATCTACCTTCACTCCATTTTCATTTATTTCATTTCATTTTTTCCCCCATTTCATTCATCCATTTTTATCACTTTTCAGTCTCACTTCCATTTTTCTCAAACCTCACTCTCCGCCTTGCCTCAGGGCAGATGTCACATTTCTTGTGTCTTTTAAAAAGTGTTTAGACAGTTACATGGATAAGATGGGTGTAGAGGGGTATGGGCAATGCGGGCAATTGGGGCTAGCTTAGGGGTTTAAAAAGAAAGGGTGGTATGGACACGTTGGGCCAAAAGGGCCTGTTTCCATGCTGTAAACCACTATGACCTCTCAGGCAACAATCTGTACCTCTGTTCTGCTGTTCATGCATTCTGATCAATTAATGGACACTTTTAGCACCTTTCTCAGCCTCCATCATTGCTATTTACATTTCTTTTGTCTAATTACAATTTCCCCCCACCTGCCCTTACCTTTCAAATCTTATCTTATATTTCCTTATTTTCAGCTCTGAAGGAGAGTCATCCAGACTCAAAACATTTGCTCTATATCCCCAAAGATTTATTTGGTAGTAAACGCAACTAGCTTTCGGAACACTGTTCCTTCGACAGGTGAGTGAAGAGTTCTGATCACAAACAGGGCATATAAAGGCACGCACAGTTTATAGAATATTAATTAGAATGTGAGTCTTTACAGCCAATCTGCTATTCTGCTTATATCTGCAGGTTAGCTGTAAAGATTCACATTCTAATTAGTATTCTGTAAATTATGTGTGCCTTTATATATCCTGTTTGTGATCAGAACTCCCCACTCACCTGATGGAGAATTAGTGTTCGAAAGCTGGTGGCATTTACTACCAAATAAACCTGTTGGACTTTAACCTGGTGTTGTGAGACTTTTACTGTGTTTACCCCAGTCCAACACCGGCATCTCCACATCATGACTATTGTTGCTCCACAGATGTTATCAGACCTACTGAGCTAAAGTGTTCTGAGCAAAGAACTCTGAGTTCTAGAATTCAGCATCCGCAGTATCTTGCCCCCCTCTTTATATCCCTACTTACTTCCTGAGAAAGATGTTACTCACACATTTTGATTCATAGGATTAATGTTGTGAGTCCCTTCTCTCAGTGTGGCATTCCACACGCCCCGTCTAAGATTTTCCAACATTTGAAAGGAATGACCGGGCAATCATTTGGGAGTTCATTTCCCAATTTCTGATAACTGCTCCCAATGCTTCTCCTCCCCACTATCCTACCCAACAGGGATTACATATCCTGTCCAAGAGGAACAACGTAGGAAAATGTTTTCCAATTCATTTGATCACCTTCTCCCTGGAATCCTACACCATAAATTTCTTATTGCAGTTTCCAGTAAACTATCTCAAAGAACAAAGGAAAGTATATCACATGAACAGGCCATTTGGCCCTCCAAGCCTATGCCGATCATGATGGCTTAATTAAACTAAAAAAACCTTCTGCCCTTACTTGGTCTATATTCCTCTAATCATTTAGCCATCCAGATACTTAAGTGTTGCTAATGTGCCTGCCTCCAGCACCTCCTCTGGCAGCACTTTCCAGGCACCCACCATTCTCTGCATGGAAATTTTCTCCCGCACATCTCCCTTAAAATTTCCCCTCGCGGTGAACCTGTGCCGCCTTGTAATTGACACCTCCATCCTTGGAAAAAGCCTCTGACTATCCACCCAATCTATGCCTTTCATAGCTTTATAGATCACTATCTGGTCTCCCCTCAGCCTCTGCCGTTGCAGTGAAAACAATCCTATTTTTTGCAACTTGTCCTCATAGCCAACACCCTTGAGATCAGACAACATTTTGGTGAACCTTCTTTGTACTCTCTCCAAAACTTCCACATCCTTCTGGTAGTGTGGTGACCAGAATTGCACATAATGCCCCAAATGCAACCTATCCAAGCTTACAATAATACAGTCAGGTCACCTCAGGAGATATCTCTCCTTCAGGTTCTGTGCTCTCATATTGCTGCACACAGCATCATCACCAAGTCAGTATAACCTGCCTATGCTTCCATCCCTAACCTTACACAGAAAATCTTGTGCAAACACGAAAGGCTGGGAATAAGTACAGCGCTCATGAATTTCCTTTGCAATTACGTTAAAAATTAAGACTGGTAATCATCACAAACATCCACTCCCTCCATGACCGAAACTCAGTAGCAGCAGTGTGCACTATAAAATGCACCGCAGCAATTCACCAAAAATTATAGACTGCACTTTCCAAACCCACAACTACTTCCATCTAAAAGGATAAAGGCAGTAGATATATGGGAACACCAGCATCCTGCGAGATTCCTCCACCAACCCCCCCATCTCAAGCTGCTCACCATCCTGAATTGGAAATATATTGCTGTTCCTTTGCAGTCAATGGGTCAAAATCCTAGAATTCCCACCTTAATGGCATGTGGATCAACCCACAGCCCATGAACTACAGGAGGCAGCTCATTGCCACCTTCTCATGTGCAGCAAATGCTACCCAACCATTGATGCTCATGCCCCATGAATTAATTTAAAAATAAAATCACTAGTCTTACTTTAAAAATACTATCACTTGCTAAAGCTTTCACTATAATTGGATTCCTTAGTGATCAGACTGAATGCTTCGACACATGTGATACTTACGGTAGCAAATCGCAGCGACTGCTAGAAAAGCGACTGTGATGATGCTTAATAATGAGCCCAATATGCTCCAGGTTAAATAGCTGATGTGACAACCTTGATCTGAAAAATTTACAGCAATAAATTTATTCACATTGAATATCTTCATATCGTATTTACATCATAGTAAAACATCCCACATGCAACGGAGGTGATAGCAAAGAAAATTGGACACTGAGCTACTTAAGAGAAGATTAAGTCATATCAAAGCTTAGAAGAAGAATCCCTTGAGTGAAGAAGGAGGCTACTTGGCCCATCGACCCAGCACCAACAACAATCCCATCCAGGCTCTATCTCCACAACCCCATAAATTTACCCCACTATTCTCTGCAAAAATTAGGGGCAATTTATCATGGCCAATCCACCTAACCTACACATCTTTGCAGGATGGGAGGAAACTGAGCGACCCGGAGGAAATCCACCCAGACATGGGGAGAGCGTGCAAACTTCACACAGTGACCTAAGTTGGGAATCGAACTTGGGTCCTTGGCGTTGTGAGGAAACTGTGCTAACCACTGTGCCATCCATAAAGCATTATTGTTTAAAGCAAGTTTATAAGGAGCATCTTTGGGGAGAAGAGGGAGAGAGAGAGAGAGAGAGAGTGGCGAGGTTATCATAGCATCCCTACAGTGCAGAAGGCCATTCAGCCCATCAAGCCTACACTGACAACAATGCCACCCAGGCCATATCCCCATAACCCTACATATCATAGAATCATATAACCCTACAGTGCAGAAAGAGGTCCTTTGGCCCATCGAGTCTGCACTGACTACAATCCCACCCAGGCCCTACTTGCATATCTCTGCATATTTTACCCGCTAATCCCCCTCTAACCTGAGCACCTCAGGACCCTAAGGTGCCATTTTAGCACAGCCAACCAACCTAACCTGCATATCTTTGGGCTGTGGGAGGAAACCAGGGTACCTAGAGGAAATGCACACTGACACGAGGAGAATGTGCAAACTTCACATAGACAGTGACCCAAGCCGGGAATCAAACACAAGTCTCTGGAGCTGTGAAGCAGCAATGCTAACCACTGTGCTACCATGCCGCTCTGAAGTTCTCCTACTTATAAAGAACAAAGAAGAAAACAGCTCGGGAAACAGGCCCTTCGGCCCAACGAGCCCACGCCACCACCCCGATGTTCCCACCTCTACCCGTGATCCCTGTCTAGTTTATAGATCTATGGATTAAAAACCAAATTTGAGACAATTTAGGGAGAATTTGTTTTGCCAATTAGCCTAAGAGCACATCTTTGGGATGTGGGAGGAAACCGGAGCACCCGGAGAAAACCCACGCAAGCACGGGGAGAATGCGCAAACTCCCACAGACACAGGCCCAAATCCATGTATCTGCACAGCACAGCGATAGTCACTGAGCTGTCGTGTTGCCCATCAAATGGTCCAGGTCAAGCGTACACTAACGACCTGACGAAGGAGCAGCATTCTGAAAGCTAGTAGCATTTGCTATCAAGTAAATCTGTTGGATTTTAACCTGGTGTTGTGAGACTTCTTCCTGCGTATATTCTAACATTACAAGATTAGTAACAGGACATTTGTCGTATCTGTACTCATTCATCCACATCATAGGCCCACATTTCCATTCTTATGTAACTGATTTTGGAGGAGTGTGAAACTTCTGCTCCTAACTTAAAGAATATTCTAGACACCATCTTTTTCTTTGAGTGAAGAATGCACCTGTACATTTTTAAATAAGTTTCCTATCACCAGTTTTAACCAAACCTGGTCATCTCCTTTTGTTGAAGTTGTGTCTCAGATTAGCCCTTTCTCACTGAACAGAAACATAAAGATAGAAGCTAGGAGCAAGAGGAGGCCATTTGGCCCTCCAAGCCTGCTCTGCCATTCATTACAATCATGGTTACTTATCCAACTCAATAGCCTAATTCTGCTTTCTCCCATAACCTTTGAGCCCATTCATCCCAAACGCTATATCGAGCTGCCTTTTGAATACATTCATATTTTGGCATCAATTACTTTCTGTAGTAATGAATTCCACTCTTTGGGTGAAGAAATGTTTCCTCACCTCCGACCTAAAGGGTCTATCCTGAATTGTCAGACTGTGACCCCTGGTTCTCGATTCCCCCACCGTCAGGAATATCCTCCCTGCATCTACCCTGTCTAGTCCTGCTAGAATTTTATATGTCTCAATGAGATCCCCCTTCATCTGCCTGAACTCCAGCAAAAATAATCCTAAGCTAGTCAATCTCTCCTCATACATCAGTCCTGCCATCCCTGGAATCAGCCTGGTAAACCTTTGCTGCATTCCCTTGAGAGCAAAAATGTCCTTGCTGAGAAAAGGAGGCCAAAAGTGCACACAATATTCTAGGTGTGGCCTCACCAAGGCCCTGTGTAATTGCAACAACACATCCCTGCTCCTGTAATTGAAACCTCTTACAATGAAGGCCAACATGCCATTTGCTTCTTTACTGCCTACTGCACCTGCCTGCTTATCTTCAGTGACTGGTGCACAAGGACACCCAGGTCCCACTGCACAATCCCTCACTCAATTTACAGCCATTCAGGTCGTAATCTGCAGCCTAATTTTTGCTGCCAAAGAGAATAACCTCACATTTATCCAAATTATCCTGCATTTGCCATTGATTTGCCCATTCAACTAACCTGTCCAGATCATGCTGAAAGATCTCTGCATCCTAGTCACAGTTCATCCTCCCACCCAACTTGGTTCTTCATTAACTTTAAAGGGTGGAATGTGGCACAGTGGTTAGCAATGTTGCCTCACAGTGCCAGAAACCTGGGTTCGATTCCTGGCTTGGGTCACCTCTATGTGAAGTCTGCATGTCCTTCCCGTGTCTGTGTGGGTTTCCCCGGGGTACTCCGGTTTCCTCCCACAGTCTGAAAGATGTGATGGTTAGGTGGATTGGCCATGGTAAATTCTCCCACAGTCTACCTAGGCACCAGAGTGTGGTGACTAGGGGTTTTTCACAGTAACTTCATTGCAGTGTTGTTAATGTAAGCCTACTAACAAATAAATCTTCTTTCTTCTCAAAATGCATTAGTTTAGCACTTTTGCCTCAGGACATAGAGTCATAGAGGTTTATAGCCTTCAGTCCAACTTTTCCATATTGCCTTTTTTTGTGAACCACTAAGCTAAACCCAACTGGCCACATTTGGCCCATATCCTTCGATATCTATCTTACCCATGTAACTATCTAAATGCTTTTTAAAAGACAAAATTGTATCTGCCTCTACTACTACTTCTGGCAGCTTATTCCAGACACTCAGTGTAAAATAATTGCTCCTCTGGACCCTTTTGTATCTCTCTCCTCACACGTTAAATTTATGCCGTCTAGTTTTAGGCTCCAATATTTCAGAAAAGATATTGACTATCTAGCTATCTAAGTCAGGAGCTATTTCTTTCAAGCATTGAACAGTTGGAGATTTGCTATTTTTTTTTAATTATTAGATTTATTGATTCTTCCTCTTCAAAATTTGTATTGACTTTGCTTCTCAATAATTTTTCTTAGGCTCCTCTTCGCACGCCTCTGCCAAGAGACTACTTAAAACTCCACTTCCAGATCACTGCCAAAGCTGTCAGTCAATTTGCTGACTCATTATTTTACAGACTTCTATAAAATCAACACTCAACTTCCTATGCTCCAGAGAAAAAAAATGTCCCAGTCTATTCAGCCTCTCCTTATAACTCAAACCATCAAGTCCTGGTAGCAGCCAAGTAAATCTTTTCTGCACTCTTTCTAGTTTAATAATATCATTTCTATAATAAAGAGACTAAAACTGTACATGATATTGCAATTGTGGCCTTACCAACTTTTGTACAACTTCAGCAAGACATCCAACTCCTGCATTCAATGTTCTGACCAATGAAGCAAAGCATGCTGAATGCCTTCTTCACCACTCTGTGCCCCTGTGACTCCACTTTCAAGGAGCTATGAACCTGTGCCCCTCGATCTCTTTTTCTATAACTCTCCCCAGTACCCTACCATCAACTGAGTAAGCCCTGCCCTGGTCCAATCTACCAAAATGCATCACCTCACATTTGTCTAAATTAAACTCCATCTGCCATTTATCAGCCCACTGGTCCAATTGATCAAGATCCACTTGCAATCCTCGATAACCTTCTTCATTGTCCACTCTGCCATCACTTACCAAACATCCCTCTTAAATTCTCATCCAAATCATTAACGTAAATCTCAAATAACAATGGACCTAGCTCTGATCCCTGAGGCACACTGCTCGCCACAGGTCTCCAGTTTGAAAAACAATCCTCTACAACCTTCTATCTTCTGCCATCAAGCCAATTATGTGTCCAGTTAGCTACCTCACACTGGATTCTATGAGATTTAATGTTATGTAACAATCTATCATGTGGTACCTCATCAAAGGCTTTATAAAATCCACATAGAAAACTGCACTGCCCTCATCAACATTCTTGGCTACCCCTTCAAAAAATTCGATCAAATTTGTGAGACATGATTTCCCATTCACGAAGCCATGCAGACTGTCTCTCATCGGTTCCTGCCTCTCTAAATGCCTGTCGATCCTGTCTCTGAGAATACCTTCTAACTTTCTTATTGCAGACGTTAGGCTCATTGGCCTGCTGAACTGCATTCCGGCACAATCTGCAATCTCATGGCCTGGTATCCCCCACTTAACCATTACCAACAAGGCAGGGGTTCAATGGAGAGTGCAGGAGCAGCACCAGGTATATCTAAAATGAGCACAGCACGTGGACTGCAGTGATTCAAGGCAGTGGGCTTACCACCACCTTCTCAAGGGCATATACGGACAGGAGATAAATACTGGCCAAGCCAGCGATGCTCATGTCCCATGAATAAATAAAACAAAAGTCATGGAATCACCATCAGGACTTGGCATTCTGCTAATCCTAACCTTCTTAAAGGGTGTTGGGGGTGATGGCTGAAATTGATTCCAATGCCTGTGTTACTGACCCCTTTGAAATGCGCCATTCAGGCGTTCCCTCACTGAGAACACTCAAATGACACAGGTGTGAATTCAGTTGGATGAAATGTTATGAAAAGAAATGAAGGACTGTCAATACACTCACTGTTCAGTTGAATTTCTTCCTTCAAGATAACGATTGAAATGACGAGAACAATAACGGAACATAAAATGCCGCTTAAGTCAAGTGAAGCTCGAAAACCTGTCAGGTGCAATAAGAACATTTAGAGTGTGCAATGTTATTTTCAATCTTGGAATTTATTACAATGAGGAAATTGCTATTTACCTTTCTTTTTCAAGAATGCCTTAATGCACAGACAGCCCAAGTTCCAAATAGAAATGGTGGTGACCACAGCGAAAAGCAAAAAGATGGACACAAGGCATAAAGCCACCACAGCCACAAAGGCATCACCTGTACCAGTAATTAAAACAAAGTGGTTATTCATCACCATATTATTGTTGAGCAGTTAGTGTTTGTAAAATTATAAAGAAAATTGTAAAATGCTAAGAGTTGTAAAATTCCATTTACAAAATGGTGTTTTTAAAAGAGACACAAAACAACAAGTTGTTTTGAGAGAGAGAGAGAGAGAAAGCAACTATCTCTCCAGCATAAAGGCCATATTTATGTCTCTAAAGAAAGCCTGACCTCGGTAATGAAAATAGAAGAATATGTTCTTACGGTGTACTGGCCTTCATTCATCGAGGGATTGAGTTCAGGAGTCAGGAGGTAATGCTGCAGCTTTATAGGACCCTTGTCAGACACACTTGGAGTACTGTGCGCAGTTCTGGTCGCCTCACTATAGGAAGGACGTGGAAGCTATTGAAAGGGTGCAGAGGAGATTTACAAGGATGTTGCCTGGATTGGGAGGCATGCCTTATGAAGACAGGTTGAGGGAGCTGGGACTGTTCTCCCTGGAGAGACGAAGGTTGAGAGGCGACCTGATAGAGGTTTACAAGATGTTGAGGGGAATAGATAGGGTGGACTCTCAGAGACTATTTCCCAGGGCTGAAATGGTCGTGACGAGAGGGCACAGATTTAAGGTGCAGGGAAGCAAGTACAGAGGGGATGCTAGGGGAAAGTTTTTCACTCAGAGGGTGGTGAGTGAATGGAATCGGCTGCCGTCGGTGGTGGTCGAGGCGAACTCGCTGGGGTCTTTTAAAAGACTTCTGGATGAGTATATGGGATCCAATGGGATTGGGGTTATAGATAGGTCTATGGCTGGGTAGGTTTTGATGTGTTCGGCACAACTTGTGGGCCGAAGGGCCTGTTTGTGCTGTAGTGTTCTATGTTCTATGTTCTAAGAAATCAGCAAAGACAGAAGAGATCAGAAGACGACAAACCTGATTGAAATTTTGACTAAGTATTCTATTTTTTTGTTAACACGTGGAATTGTAATTACCTATACAGCATTACATTGGAATAATGTTTTATTCAGTTTGTTAATAGTTTAGTTAAACTGTTCACTGTCAGTTAGATAAAGTGTTACCAGTTGCTTTTACAGAGAGAGTCTCAGATAGTTATTTTGATTTAACCACTAACAGTTGCTGAAGGACAGATATTACCCCTTCTCACACACTCTTTAACAGATCATGAAGGGAGGTATTTCCTTTTGACTGATTGAATATTAGTTTTAGAGGAGGTCAACCTCCCCCTTTATGACATTATTCAATGGAAGATTAAACTAATATGGTACACTACTGTGCCTGCCCAACACTGAGTCACACATTTTACTCATTTGATCTGGAATTATAATACCAAGGCTATATTTTATTCCTCATTGCCACTTGCTTTGAGAATGGATCTTCTGCGAGAAACACTGCTTTGTTCAAATGGGGCTCACATTTAAAGTAGAAGTCACAAGTCACAAGTCAGGCGGCATAGCAGCACAGTGGTTAGCATTGCTGCTTCACAGTTCCAGGGACCTGGGTTTGATTTCCGGCTTGGTCACTGACTGTGTGGACTTTGCACATTCTCCTCATGTTTGCGTAGGTTTCTTCTGGGAACTCCGGTTTCCTTCCACAGTCCAAATATGTGCAGGTTAAATTGATTGGCTAAAATTGCCCCTTAATGTCCTGAGATCTGTGGGTTAGAGGGGTTAATGGGTAAATGTGTAGGGATATGACAGTAGGGCCTGTGTGGGATTATGGTCAGCGCAGACTCGATGGGCCAGATGGCCTCTTTCTGCACTGTAGGATTTTTATGATTCTATGAAGTAGGCTTACATTAACACTGCAATGAAGTTACTGTGAAAATCCACTGGTCACCACAATCTGGCGCCTGTTCGGGTACACTGAGGGAAAATTTAGCACAGCCAATGCACTTAACCAACATGTCTTTCAGACTGTGGGAGGAAACCAGAGCACCCAGAGGAAATCCATTCAGACATGGGGAGAACATGCAGACTCCACGCAGACAGTGATCCAAGCTAGGAATCAAACCTGGGTCCCTGGTGCTGTGAGGCAGCAACAAGGACAAGGCTTAAATGGTAGTATTGGTTAGGAATTTCTAGGGTATTAACGGAGCGACATATACACACGCTGACAGTGTGTTGTCACCATTTCTAGGAGTATTGATGCTGACATGATGATGCTATCAGCATGAAGAGTATGTGTAAATCAGGATTAGAAATAGAAACTAGAAGTTTCTAGAAGCAGGAATTAGCCATTCAGACCTTTGAGCCTGCTCTACCATTCATTATGATTATGGTTGATCATCACATTCAATATTCTAATCCTATCTACCCCTTATATCCCTCAATCCCTTTAGCCCCAAGAGCTATTCTCTTCTTCAAATCAGACAATGTATAGGCCTCAAGTTACTTTCTGTGGTAGTGAACTTCACACATTCACCACCTACTGGATGAAGAGATTTCTCCTCTACTCAGTTCTAAAATGGTTTACCTCTTAATTGGAAGGGAGGGAGGAACTCAGGAAAATTACAGGGAACTGGTATTTGGCAAATTGTTGAAGCTGTGGACTGGTAAATCTTTGGTTCCTGCTTCACCTCACCCTAGGGTCTCAAAAGAATTTGCTAGTGAGATGGTTAATGCACTAGTTTTAATCTTTCAAAATTTCCTGGATTGGAGGAACGTGCCACAAGATTGAAAAGAAACCAATACATTTTTTATTCACAAAAAGAGGGGGACACAAAGTAGGGAACAAGCAGCCAGTTAGCTTAATATCTGTCAAAAGGAAAATCATGGAATCATAGAATTTCTACAGTGCAGGAGGAGGCCATTTAGCTCATCAACGATCCCACCCAGGCCCTATCCTTTTATCCCAATGTATTTACCCGGCTAAGTTATCCTGACACAAAGGGATAATTAGCATAGCCAATCAACCTAAAATGTTAGAAGTTGTTATGAAAGCTGCTAATGGAAGGGCATTGATAAAAATTCAACTCAATCAGGTAGAGTTAACATGGCTTTGTAAAAAGGAAATCATATTTAATTAGAGTTCTTTGAAGGAGTCACACATGCTGTAGATAAATAAGAACTAGTGGAGATACTATACTTAGGTTCCAGAAGACATTTGAAAAGTGCCACATCAAAGGTTGTTGTGAGAAGTAGAAGCCCCCAGTGTAGCATGAATAACAGATAGGCTTGCCAAAGGAAATAAAGGGTAACCATAAATGGGTCTTTTTACTGGTTGGTGGGAAATAATGAGTGGTGTGACACAGGGTCTCAACTTCATACACTTTATATAAATGACTTGAAAGAAACGGCAGACAATATGGTTATTAAATTTTCAGACGACACAAAGTTGTGTAAAAAGTAAGACGTAAAGAGGACATAAGAAAGTTACAAGGAGCTTTGTGAATGGGCAAAGATCTGGCAAAATGTAGCAAAATGAGGGAATATGTGAAATTGTCCATTTTTGGAGGAAGATTTTAAAAAGCACATTACATTAATAGTGAGAAATTGTGGAGATTCAGAGGAATGTGGATGCCTTTGTCAGAGATGAATCACAAAAGCTAGTATACAGGTTTAACAAGTAATTAGGAAAACGAATAGAATATTATCATTTATTATGAGGTGAACCAGTGGTTGGCTCTGCTGCCTCACAGAGCCAGGGACTCGATTTCGATTCCAGCTTGGGTCACATCTGTGCGGACACTGTATATTCTCTCCGTATCTGCGTGTGTTTCCTCCGGGTGCTCCGGTTTCCTCGCACACTCCAAAAGTGTGCGGGTTAGGCTGATTGGCCATGTTAAATTGCCCCCTAGTATCAAGGGGACTAGCAGGGTAAAATATGTGGGGTTACAGGGAAAAAATGGGATTGTTATCAGTGCAAGTTTGATGGGCTTAATGGCCTCCTTCTGCACTGTAGGGATTCATATAATTCTGAGTTTACTGTGCAATAGCGAAGCAACAGACTCTTTTCCAATTACCCTACAGAGTACTGCCTGGTTTCATTTCATCTGATTAGTCTGTCTGAATTAAAGAATACTTCATATCCACATACCTTTAATTGCAATCCAGGAAGCAAGGGCAATGAAAATGGCAAGAAGAGCAACAGTGTTACTACTGAATAAACTCAGAAATAAATATTTTTCATACTTCAGAGGTGCTGTGGAGAAAGGAACAAAAACATTAATGCTGTTTGAATCCAGAATAATCTAACTTACTACAGTTCTAAGTATATGAATTACACGTGAGACAATGAATAGTGTATAATTTTCAACAGTGCTGGTCTCTGAGTTGGACAGGCTGTAGATGATGCTGGGGATCACAGTCACAGGCCAAACCAACCACACATTTGTGCTGCATGAACTCAACACGCACCAGGCAAAAGTGAAGACAGCTGTGATGATAGCAGGAAATTGACATCTATAACAGGGCTGAAAAGCAACATTTTAGCCAATACCTGTTCTCCATTCACCAGGTTACCACTAGAGGTATCCAATCTCTTCCAGCAACACAAATGCTGTCAAGGCTATCTCTATTCTGAAGTGCCTTGCAGTCCTCCAACTGCCTCAATAGCGTTTGTGGTGAGCCTGAATGAACTTACAACCTCGGCATAGAATCCCTAAAGTTCAGAAGGAGGGCATTCAGCCCATTGAGTCTGCACCAACAACAATCCCACCCAAGCCCTATCCTTGTAACCCCATGCGTGACACTAAGGGGGAATCCACCCAGACCTGAGTATTTACCTTGTTAATCTCCAACACATCTTGGAACACTAAGGGGCAACTCAGCACAGCAATCCACTCAACCTGCACAACTTTGGAGGAAACCAGAGCACTCTGGAGGAAACCCACGCAGACATGAGGAGAACATGCAAACTCCACATAAGGAGTCACCCAAGGTTGAAATTGAACCCAGACCTCTACTGATGTGAGGTAGCAGTTCTAACCTCTGTGCTATCATGCCACATATATCTGCTATCTGTCAATCAATGAAGTAGAGGTGGTCAATTAAGATCACCTTGGACCACCTATATCTGCTATCTATCAATTGATGGAAGTAGAGGTGGTCAATTAAGATCACCTTGAAATGCAAATTCATGGGTGCTTAGTTGAGATCCATAATTGCTCTCAAATCCTATTATTATCCTATTATCCTTCTCTCTCTCTCCGTACATGCTGTTACTTCTGCTAAATATTTCCTGTATTCCCATCATTAACCCCCGAGCCAGTAGCACGAAAGTTATTACCACCAAATTAAATCTTATATCAGATTTGAGAAAAGCTCCTTAGTATTATTGTCAAGTGAAACCCTTCCCAGAATGAGGCTAATCAAGCCATCAGTGAGGTCCTAGATAGAGTCCCCATCTGGGCTAGAGGAAAATCCATCACATCTTCAGCACCACCAAAGGAAAGGCACTTGGTAGTATAAAACTTCACTACTCCTGGACACGTCAAAGCATTTCATCTTGCACTGCCTTGCAATAAAAGGGGAAAACAACAAGTTATACTATATGAGAAGAGATTGCCACTGGCTGACATGTGTACTGGAATTTTACCGCTCGTCTGCCCAAGGTTTGTAAGATCCCACCGAGCCAATAGAGAATACTGCTCTTTGAGTAACGCCCCCCTGATTCTGGGTGTACTAGTAAAATTCTGCCATGGACTCTGATTGGTAAAGGCATTGTCATGGAGATTCCACCAGTTGATGATGACTGACAGTTAACTACCAAGTATTGTTTGAAATTTAAATCAAGCCAATCGACTTCAATCGGTGAAGGCATTGTTCTGCAGCATGAATCAATGAATGGTTGTCACTTATTTTATTTAGCTGAAACAGGAACAATTTATGCACATGTTCTCTCTCTATTAATGTTTGTAGCTTGGAGTAAATACAAATGAGCCACATTGTGAAACTTAAATTGGATGTTTTTCTTATTCATTCATGGGACATGAGCTTCGCAGGCTGGCCAGCATTTATTGCCTAATTGCCTTTGAAGTGTGTAGTATTAAAACTAGGCTATTAATTCGGAAATTCAGCTAGTGTTCTGGGGACCCAGGTTCGAATCCCCTTATGGCAGATAATGGAATTTGAATTAACTAAAAATAATCTGGAATTGAGTATCTACTGCTGATGACCATGAAACCATTGTCGGAAAAACCCACTTGACTTTAGGAAAGAAAATCTGCCATCCTTACCTGGTCTGGCCCACATGCAACTCACGAGCCACAACAATGTGGTTGACTCAACTGTCCTCAGGCAAGTAGGGAAGGGCAATAAATGCTGGACAGCCAGTGATGCCCATGTCCCATGAATGAATAAAAAAATGTGCCATCCATTTATTGAAAATATATAAGGGTAGACAATTAGGTGTCATTTCATCAAAGGATGGAACTTAGTAAAGATAGTTGAGAGACCTGGGCACAGAGGGGATCCCATGGCAATGACTTGCTAACCGATCAGTACACTCTTCTCATGCTCTATAAATTGTTGCTTTCCCCTTACAATGGTATTCTTCTAATTGTTCTGATGATTGCAAGATGAAAAGTGTTGACAGTCTCTTTCTTCATCAATACTCCCAAGATCAAAGGAGACCATTCTTCAGCATCACTAATTTCTTTATAAAATTATAGAGTCAGATCAGGTAGACTCTAGAATTAGACCAGATTTACAGAGCTGTTGGTAAGTGTAAACCATCTGGGTGGCACGGTAGCAAAGTGCTTAGCACCGCTGCTTCACATTGCCAAGGTCCCAGGTTCAATTCCAGCCTTAGGTGACAGTCTATCCAGAGTTTGCATATTGCCTGCGTGGGTTTCCTCCAAGTGCTCTGGTTTCCTCCCACACTCCATAGATGTGTGAGTTAGGTGGATTGACCATGCTAAATTGTCCCTTAGTGTCGGGGGATTAGCAGGGTAAATACGTGCAGTTTTATGAATAGGGCCTGGCTAGGATTATTATTATGTGCAGGCTTGATGGGCTGAATGGCCTCTTTCTGCACTGAAAAGGTTCTATGGTCTCAAAACAATGCAAAAAAAATGTAGCATAGCCATAACATACAGGACAAAGGGACAGGATGAAACTGACTAGTCTTTGTTTCCTGACCTTTTTCCATAAAGTACACTTATTTTAAGATCAAAATTAATCAAAACTAACTTAAAGAGGTAAGAAGTTAATATATGCATGCAAATTAGATTTATTAACAGGTACCTTGAGTGGACTGACTCTTCCAGCAGCACAGCACCATTAATCCAATACAGGATGCTGCAGAAAAAATCAATCCTAGAAATGCTGTAACAATAATGACAATCTGCACTGGTAAAATGCCTGGAGTTAAAACAAAAGCACAGGTAATAGAATAGAGCAAAGAAAACGGCCATGAAAATTTGCAATAGTCACTCAAATAACAGCAAAATACCGCGGATGCTGGAAATCTGAAATAAAACAGTTGGGTCACTAAAACATTTGATAAACTTAGCAGATCTGTGGAGAGAGAAAAACAAAGTCAATGGGCAGGATTTTACGGCGTCGCTCCTCCCGAAACTGTAAAATCCTGCCCGAGGTCAATGGATCTTTCCGTGGTTCGCCCTTCACCTGCTCCGATTCCTACTTTGGGCAGGGCAGTAAATTCTGGCCAATGTTTCAGGTCCCTTTGACTAAGAGTCATCAGACTCAAAACATTAACTGTGTTTCTCTCCACAGATGCTGTCAGACCTACTGAGTTTATCCAGCGTTTTTGTTTTTATTCTAAATGTTTCACTGATGTCCATTAGGGAAGGGGATCCACGGGTCCCATCCAAGTGGTTTGGGACCCAAATGCATGTCATTGACTCCCCACATTCTTTGCAGTAATCTAGCAAGTCACTGAGTTGTCATGACAACCTGAAATAAGTCAGCAGAGGCCGATATCTATTCACCAGATTCCCTTTTATTTACAAGTTCTATTTAAGTTCATCGTGAGTTACAAAGTCTGAGTTGACATTCGGAATGCCAGGAGACCTGACACTTCTAGTGGTTGGACAAGCAATAAAGAGTTCAATCAGGGAGTTCATATTCTAAAAGGCCAACAATAATGGCCTCATTGAAGCCATTACACAACCGAGAACAGATGATGGATTTCATGGGCCCAATGTTTTTGCATTGCCTGGAGAAAGCAGTGGGGTCATTCAAATAAACAAGGCTTGAATATGTCCCTTTTGCTTCCATTGTTTGAATGCGTGGAACTTCTGTCAAGAATAAGTAAGCCATGTTGCAAACTTGACTTTGCCATTTCTTGTGGAAAATTCCACTCAAAGTGTCACGTGCAGTCAGAGAACTGGTGTGTTTCTCTCTAGAGAAATGGACAGTTTTCCGGATGGGATCTTCCCATGCTTTGCTTATTTTTGTTTGAAAGGGGTG
This sequence comes from Sphyrna mokarran, assembly GCA_024679065.1. Classification (NCBI taxonomy): domain Eukaryota; kingdom Metazoa; phylum Chordata; class Chondrichthyes; order Carcharhiniformes; family Carcharhinidae; genus Sphyrna; species Sphyrna mokarran. Next base: position 102,413,799 of record JAGIQG010000009.1, read on the forward strand.
CAATTGCATGGGGCAGGGGCCTAAGGATGCTAAACAATGCAATGTTTTGTGCCTGCCACGAATTCCATTTCCGATCTCTCCTGGAATTTTCTCGACATAGTGGAAATTGCACTTGGTGCAATGTGGATGGAAAATCGCCCTCACTACTTTAAATGGATTGTTAATATATCTATATTTACAGAGGTGCACTCAGGATTGTCCAGCGTTTGATCTGTACTCTGCCCATGACAAACAATTGCAGTAACATGTGAACAAAAGCGGGAGATGTCTGCAGATGTGGAAATCTGAAATTGGAAGAACATTCTGTTTGACTTGATTAGCTAATTGATATGTGGTAGGATCGGCAGTGTAACTCATGCACAATGTTGCTCCATTGTGTTGTAGGCTGCATGTTCTTTTGCAAGGACGGCAAAACGAAACAGCCCATTTAGCACAAGCCCGGGGGCTGGGGGGTGGGATGGATGGTTGGAGAAGAGGTAAAGTGCCTGGTTCAGCTTGGAGAGGACATGATAGGGATGGCGCATCCAGAGTGGGTTGGCAGGCAATAGGGCATCAGCCATTCTGAAAAGAGGGACGGTGATGGAGGCGTTCACCTCCCTACAACTTCACCACCTGAAGCCTGAATATGGTGACCTTCTGAGATTCCTTCGACCCCTGATCCTCCTCCTGCCAGCCCAGGGTTAAGGCCAGGGCCTGAGGTAGGCTACCTGGGGGAATGCTATGGGCCTCACACAGTGACAAAAACTGACGGAATGTCCCCTTCAAAGATTCATCTATAAATCAAACTTACCATAAATTGTTAATGTGTAAGTTGCCAGGATGAAGCTGACAGGATTGCGTGCAGTGCAGGTGTACATCCCACAGTCATTTTTCTTAGCATTTTGGATGATGAGGCTTCTGTTCCTGTTTATGAGCTCGTGACGTTGAGAGATTTCCCTTCCATCTTTCTGCCACTGATACTCTTCGGGTTTTCCAGAAACATCACAGGTCAGTGCGATGGTGGAATCCAGGGAGCTGGAGTTACTCAGTATCGAAGCACTTAACAACTCATCTGAACAGGAAAAATGCTAATTAAAGAACTGCGATATTAAAATCATCATTTTTTAAAAATTTGATTTGATTTATTATTGTCACTTGTATAAGTATACAGTGAAAAGTATTATTTCTTGCTCACTACACAGAGAAGTGGAGAAGGAAAGGAGAGAGTGCAGAATGTAGTGTTACAGTCTCAGCTCGGGTGTAAAAATAAATTTCCCTACAGTATGGTGGGAATTGAGTGTAAGAAAATTTTGCTCTTATACAGCACCTTCTTACATTGAAAGTATGTCCCAATGTGTTTCCCAGTCATTTTGAAAGTATAGTTTTGGATGCAGAGTAGTGAATTTGTCCAGACATTTATCGCAAAAACAATGGGATGAATGGTCAGTTGTGGATTTAAGGGAATAGGAAGAGAATGGAAAAGCACAAAAGGCGAACTGTCTGCTCTTTGGACAATTTAAGGGCATAAATTTGAAAAGTCAACTGAAAAAAAAAATCAGATCCGCAACAGGACAGCATTTATTCAGCTCTGAGGAAGGGTCATCCAGACTCGCTCCACAGATTGAGATTTTCCAGCATTTTTTGTTTTTGTAGCACTCATTCAATTGCAATGTCATGGACTATATTCCAAGTCTTTGACAGGAATGTTACGGTTATCCACACCAACAGGATTTTCCCATCTCGCTGCAAAAAAGAGAGATTTGACTGGACGCTAATTTCTTGTTGCTGCAGCAGGAGCTGGGTGTGAACGACCAGTAAGATCACGCCTTTTCAGCTAATCTGTGTGAAATGTTTTCAGCTACTATTTGTCAGAGTGGTTCATCTTTCTATTTTCGCTGGTTGAGATGTCCATTGAATCAACAGATTAATAGGTCAGTACAAGATCGATGGCTGAATTTTACACACTTCCCTTATGGTGAGTTTGTAGGCACGGTGTGAGCGTGGAGCAGCAGGGTTGGCCTTCCCACAGGGTTGCCAGCTACTCAGGCTTCTCAACACTTTTACACCGAGGTGAAAAAAGCCCCAGACAGGTAATGCACCCTGACACCAATCAAGGCCCTTGTTTGGGTAATAGGACGTTTAGCTCTCAATATTTAGTCCGGTGGGAAGAGTTCCTATGTATGGATGAAGCCCAGAATTAGTTGAGTTTAGGCCTCAAGCAGGAAGGGAAGTGATGCCTCCATTTCAAGCACTGTTTCAACTTTGGTTTCCCCCCTACTCTTAAGGAATGTTAATAGCCAGACCTTCCTCTACTCCAGCCTCTTCCCTGACTCCCAATCTTCCACCGTCTATTGCTTGCAGTCCTAGTCCTGTCCGCTGAAGCTTCTGACATTACAGGGGCTCGAGAACTGCTGGCTAATCAGTTTGACAGGCAGTTTGAAGAGAATGCAAAGAAAGTTCACCAGGGATGTTCCCTGGTCCCAAGAGCACTGGCTATCAGGAGAGGTTGAATAAACTAGGATTAATTTCACTGTGAAGACAGAGGCTGAGGGGGGACCGTAAAGAGATCTACAAAATTATGAGAGGTGCAGACAGGATGGATAATCAGAGACATTCGCCCAGGGTAGAAGTGTCAATTGCAATGTGGGCACAGGTACAAGGTGAGAGGGGGAGAGTTTAAGGGAGATGTGCAGGGCATGTTTTACACGCAGAGAGTGCTGGATGCTTGAAACGTGCTGCAGAATAGGTGGTACCTTTGAACTTGTATAATGTTTGAAATAATACTTGAAAAATTGTACCTCTGATGTGCTAAAGCACATTTAGTAACATTTAAGAAGTATTTGGATGGATTCATGAATGGGGAGGGAATAAAGGCATATGGTTTGTGTAAAGGCAGAAAGTTTTATTTAGTTTAGTTTGGGCATCATAACCAGCACAGGCTTGAAGGGCTGAAGGGCCTGTTCCTGTGCTGTGCTTTTCTTTGTTCTTTATTCAACTCTCAAAGGCAGATCTTCCTCCCTTAGTGAGGGATAGAAGTCCAGCCTACAGCCAATTAACACTTGGCAGCAGGCGGTACTGATGGGAACATGTCCCTTCTGATTCTTCAGGTAGAAGGACCCCATCATCCTACTGTGTGAGGAGTCATGGCCTTTTGGACATAACTGCCACATACTCAGGAGTGATGTGACAAGTGGTGTGCCTCAGGGGTCTGTTTTGGGGCCCCTGCTGTTTGTAATTTTTATAAATGATCTGGATGAGGGTATTGAGGGATGGATCAGTAAATTTGCAGATGACACTAAAGTCGGTGGAGTGGTAGATAGTGAAGAGGGGTGTTATAGTTTACAGAGTGACTTGGACAAGTTGCAGAGCTGGGCCGAGAGGTGGCAAATGGAGTTTAATGTGGAAAAGTGTGAGGTAATGCACTTTGGCAGGAACAATAAATGTGTAGAGTATAGGGCTAATGGTAGGGCTCTTAATAGTGTTGAGGAACAGAAGGATCTTGGTGTATGTGTCAATAGATCCCTGAAAGTAGGCAGTCAAGTGGATAAAGTTGTTAAGAAGGCATATGGAGTCTTAGCTTTTATTGGTAGGGGGATTGAATTTAGGAGCCGCAGCATCATGTTGCAACTGTACAAAACTCTAGTGCGGCCGCACTTGGAGTATTGTGTGCAGTTCTGGTCCCCACATTATAAGAAAGATGTGGAGGCATTGGAGAGGGTACAGAGGAGGTTTACCAGGATGTTGCCTGGTATGGAGGGCAGGTCCTATGAAGAGAGGTTGAAGGATTTGAGGTTGTTTCGTTAGAAAGGAGGCGGCTAAGAGGGGATCTTATTGAAGCATATAAGATGATTAGAGGTTTAGATAGGGTGGACAGTGATAGCCTTTTTCCTAGGATGGAGAAAGCTAGCACGAGGGGACACAGCTTTAAATTAAGGGGTATGAGTTATAGGACGGATATCAGAGGTAGGTTCTTTACTCAAAGAGTGATTAGGGAGTGGAATGCCCTGCCTGCAGCTGTTGTAGATGCGCCAAGTTTGGTGGCGTTTAAGAGGTTAATTGATAAGTATATGGAAGAGAAGGGAATGGTTTAGTTTGGAGGGGCATTGCTTTTTATTTTGGTCGGCACAACATCGAAGGCCGAAGGGCCTGTTCTGTGCTGTAATGTTCTATGTAATGTTCTATGTTCTATGTTAGGAAAACTAAAGCGGAGTGTATTCTAGACTTTCTTCCACAAATTAAGGTTACATCAATATTTAATTTTAAAGCTGATATCAATCGATTACTATCAACAAAGTTATTAAAAGGGTCAGTACATTTCCATGGAGTTCAAAACATAGAAAATTGGAGCAGGAGGCCATTCAGCCCTTTAAGCCTGCTCCACCATTCATTTATTATCATGGCTGATCATCTAACTCAATAGCCTAATCCTGCATTGCCTCCATATCCTTTGATATCCTTCACCCCGAGGACTATGTCTAATTCCTTCTTGAAAGCATAAAATATTTTGGCTTCAACTAGTGAATTCCATAGGCCTACCACTCTCTGGGTGAAGAAATGTCTTCTTATCTCAGTCCTAAAGGGTGGCTCAGCAGCATAGTTGGTAGCACTGCTGCCTCACAGCACCGGGAACCCTGGCTCAATTCCAACCTCAAGCCACTGTCCGTGTGGAGTTTGCACATTCTCCCCATATCTGCGTGGGTTTCCTCCGGGTGTTCCGGTTTCCTCCCACTGTCCAAAGATGTGCGGGTTAGGTTGATTGGTCATGCTAAATTGACCTCAATGTCAGGAGGTTAGCAGGGTAAATATGTGGGGCTGTGGGAATAGAGCCTGGGCAGGATTGTGGTCTGTGCTGACTCAATGGGCCGAATGGTATCCTTCCAGGGATTTTATGAAAAGGTTTATCCGTATCCTCAGACCCCTGGTTCTGTACACTCCTTTCATTGGAAACATACTTCTTGCATCTGCCCTGTGTAGCCCTGTTAGTTTTCTATGAGATATTCCTCCCGCCATCCTTTGTTTGGAGACAAATGAGTTTTGGCCTTAACACCCAGAACACTCCAACATCTGAATTTTCCCCTTTGATGGATGGCTATTTGGGAAATGCCACGGTTACAGTCCCAGGCTTTCAACCACTGTAACCCAGCAGAATGAGAGGCATCAGTGTATCTTGTCATAATATAAATCATTGCTGCAAAATCCATGGAGCAAACTTACCAAGTATCCTTAGCCGGACAGTTTGAACAGCGTTGCTTTGCAGATTAATAGAAAGTATGTAAAGACCCTCGTCTGAAGGAGTTAAATGACGAAGGACAAATGATCCATTAGATCGGAAGAAGTCTAGACGACCTTTGTACTTATTCATTAAGGAAGGTTCAGCATCCCCTTTACGAAACTGCAACACTTTTGCCTTGGTTCCATTCTTTGCATTTCCACTGGGCATTTCCCATCGGAAAAACTTGGCAGATTCCTGTTGATTATCGCCAACTCCGGGAAAATGAAAAGAGCTGCCAGGCTTACGATAAACTTCCATTTCACTTTCACCTGTGGAAACCGGAAACAACAATTATCCCAGCCTCTGTCAGTTTAGAATGAATATTTAGTTTTGTTCCATACGTTGAGTAAATGGTTCTCATGTGAATCAACATTGCTTTACTGCAAATAACATTGCTGATAACAGCACAAAGATGCAGCATAATGGGACTCATAGAAACATAGAAATTAAAATTTATTCATTTTGAATCACAAGTAGGCTTACATTAACACTGCAATTAAGTTACTATGAAAATCCCGTAGTCGCCACACTCTGGCACCTGTTCAGGTACACTAAAGGAAAATCTAGCATGGCCAATCTACCTAACCCACACACCTGTGGGAGGAAACCAGAGCACCCGGCGGAAACCCACGCAGTTTGGCGAGAATGCATCGAAGGTTCACCTGGATGTTGCCTGGTCTCAAGAGCATTAGCTATGAGGAGAGGTTGAATAAACTAGGATTATTTTCACTGGAAAGACAGAGGCTGAGGGGAAGTCTGATAGAGATCTACAAAATTATGAGAGGTGCAGACAGGATGGATAGAAGTGTCAATTGCAATGTAGGCACAGGTACAAGGCAAGGCAGGGGAAAGTTTAAGGGAGATGTGCAGGGCATGTTCTACATGCAGAGAGTGCTGGATGCCTGAAACACGCTGCCAGAGTAGATGGGGAGAATGTGCAAACTCCACTCAGATGGTGATCCAAACTGTGTCCCTGCTAACCACTGTGCCACCTGAACAGAAGTAGGCAATTTAACCCTTTGAACCTGCTCTGCCAATCAATCAGGTCATGGCTGGTCTCTTTCTGGTCTCCCCATCCATTCTCCATGTCCCTTTAACCCATTTTTTATTAGAAATATACCTATCTCCTTTTTGAAACCATCCAATGATTAAGACTCTACCTCATGGGGCAGCGAGTTCCACAAACTCACCATCCTCTGCAAGGAGTAATTCCTCCTCAGCTCAGTGTTAAATCTACCACCTCACATACTATAACTGTGGCCTCTTGTTCTAGATTGTCCCATAAAAAGAAACATTTGGTCTACATTTACTCTATATCAATCCTTTTTAAAATTTTATATACCCTGATGAGATCCCCTTCTATCCTTCTGAACTAAGTGAACATTGGCCCAAACTGTTAAATCTCTCCTCATTTTTCAGCCATCCCATCCCTTGAATCAAACTGGTAAACCTAATTTGAACTGTCTCCAATGCCACTGTGGCAGCAGAGTGGCACAGTGATTAGCAGTGCTGCCTCTCAGCACCAGGAGCAAGGTTTAATTCCGGCTTCAGCTTACAGCCTATGTGGAGTTTGCACGTTCTCCCCGTGCCTGCATGGGTTTCCTCCAGAGGCTCCACTTTCCTCCCACAGTCTGAAAGACGTGTTGGTTAGGAGGATTGGCCATGCCAAATTGCCCATTAATGTTAGGGGGATTAGTGAAGTAAATGCATGGGGTTGCAGGGCTTCAGTGATTCTATGGCTGTAATGTAGTGTCACCTGTTTACATTGCCACTGTGCAACTGCTTAAGCTGTCCATGCTCTGCACATTCTCAGGTGCTGGGTTGGGCTACAAAAGCAGCAGACAGGTGAATGGAAAAATCACAAGTGAGAACGCACACTTTAACAAATGCTGCTGAGTGAGCAGAAAATTACAGGCAGTTTGTGGTTTTCTGATGACGTTCTCACACTTTGGACAACTCCCCAACCCAACTGCACATCCTTCCACATCACACCCAACTCATTATCCCCAACTGATTACCCCACAAACAAAAAAATCCTGCAACCCCAACCCTCACTACCCATTCATCCACTCACTAACCTACTCACCCACTCAAAGACGTGAGGCCTTTAAAAATCTGCCTGAATACAACAACTAAAATCACAGGTGTGGTTCACATCCACTCTTGATGGCTGCCCTGGCCAAGATTGGAAGTCCCCGCTAAAAATGGGCAGGAGCTTTGGGTCAGACAGAACATTGCGGGAGTTGGCAATGAGCTGGGTATTACTACTGGCTATAACATCTGGCCCAGTGTGAGCTTAAAAAGTGGTACCAAGTGATTTCGGGTGGGACTCTCACAATGTTGGCCAGTACGTGGATATTCAGGTACCAAACTTGTCAATGGAATTTCACATTGACTCCACCTTACGCCACCAGAAAATCCGCAGTGAGGCGCAGGATTGCTGGGACCATAAGATCCCAAATGGCATGAACACCAGTAAGTTCCATCATCTTTGAAGACATAAAGGAAAGATATAAAATTTGTATCACATTTTTCATTCCTTAGGGGCACTCCAATTGCTTGCCTGCCAATATGTACTTCTGAAGGTAAGTTACTGTCAACACATAGGCAATTTACACACAGCAAGCTTCATAGAATCATAGAATCCCTATAGTGCAGGAGGAGGCCATTTGGTCCGTCAAGCCTGTACCAACAACAGGTGCTATCCGCGTAACCCCACATATTTATTCTGCTAATCCCCATGACACTGACAGGCAATTTAGCATGACCAATCAACCTGCACACCCTTGGAGTGCAGGAGGAAACTGGAGCACCTGGAGGAAATCCACATCAACTTGGGGAGAACATGCAAACTCCAAACAGTCACCCAAAGCATGAATTGAACCCAGGTCACTGGGACTGTGAGGCAGCACTGCTAACCACTGTGCCACTTTGCCGATTAAATATTTATGAATGGGGTAGCAATCAATTGGGCTGTTTTGAGCTTCTCGAGTGTTGTTGGAGCTGTACTCAGAGACAAGGGGAAAGAATTCCATCACACTCCTATACGTGCCTTTTGGACAGGCTTTGAGAAGTCAGGAGGTGAGTTACTCGCTGCAGCATTCCCAGTCTCTGCCTTGTTTTTGCAGCACAGTATTTATGTAGTTAATCCACTTCCGTTTCTGGTCAATGGTAACTCACAGGATCTTGATAGTAGGGAATTTGGCAATGGTAATTCCATTGACTGTGAAGAGGCGGTGGTAAGACCCCCTCTTACTGCAGATAACCATTACCTGGCACTTGTGTGGCATAAATGTTACATGTCATTTGTGAACCCAAGCCTGCATATTGTCCAGCTTTGGACATAAACTGCTTCAGGAGTTGGGAATGGTGCCCCAGTGCAATGATGCTCGCCCTGGAATCTGCATTGCCTCAGCACTGCACCCTGGCACTGCCTCCAGCACTGCCCCCTGGTACTGTTCCCCCCTGAATGATGCATTTCCCTGGGGAGTTCCCGTCTGTTGCGCATATGTATGACATGGAACAGCCATCAGGTTTTTCTATTACTGGCATCTGTTGTGGTCAGGAGATCAAGAATTCAGAGCACAAGGCTTTTAACCAGCAAGAGTTTATCTGTAAGCAAGACCTGTTTTACTGGTGCTCCTGGCTTCATGTTTAGTCATATTGTTACTGTTCTGAAAATTTATTGTTAGACTTTGGTATTTATTAAATAAAAAAGCTCATTTACTTTTACATTTTACATTTGTGGGCTCAAGTTAACACACTAACAATCTCCCCTTGATATTCAATGGGATTGAACTGAACCAGCCATGTAAATACATTTGTGGGCTCAAGTTAACACACTAACAATCTCCCCTTGATATTCAATGGGATTGAACTGAACCAGCCATGTAAATACTGTGGTTATTAGAAGATTTCCCAGAGGTGGGAAAATAACTAATTTACTGATTCTCCAAAGCCTATCCACCACCTGCAAAGCACAAGTAAGGAGTGTGATGGAATCACAATCCCACTCAGGCCCTATTCCCATAACCCGACATATTTATCCTGCTAATCCTTCTGACACTAGTGTCAATTTAGCTTCATAATCCACCTAACCCACACATCTCGAAGTGTGGGAGGCAGCCTAGGCACCCAGAGGAAACCAATATGTGGTGTAGGTTCACAGCCAGTGTTGTTAAGAAGAGAGTTTGAGGTTTTTAATGCAGCAATGTTTAAGGAATTGTGATAGATATCAGGTTCAGATGGCGTTTGACTTGGAGGAGAAAGTGTTCCTATCCACTTTTAACCCTTATCCTTCTAAGTAGTGGAATTCATGAGTGGACAGTTATTGCTCCACATCTTATAAAATGCATTTTGCAGTTAGTGAGTGTTGGTGTTGGAGACAGGTTTTTTAAAAGATATTCTTTCATCCATTTGCACTCATCTTGCCTGGATGAGCGCAACACTCAGAAAGCTTAATGCCATCTGCAACAGCGCCTACCAAATGACTGGTATCCTATCAATCGAATGATTCACTCCCTCCACCAGTGATGCACAGTGACCACAGTGTGTACCAATTAAAAGCTCATCAAGTCTCCTTCGACAGCAACTATCAAATTGCTTCTATCACCTAGAAGGACGAGGGCAATATCTGCCTGGGAACACTGGCAAGTTCCTCTCTAATTCCCAACCCATTGGAAATGTATCGTTGTTTCTTCACTGTCCGTGGTTCAGAATCCTGGAATTCCTTCCTTCACAGCACTGTGGCTGTACTAACACCACATGCACTGCAACAGTTCCACATGAGAGTTCACTATCACCCTTGTAATATCAATTAGGAATGGCTAATAAATGCTGGTTTAGCCAGTGACACCTCTACAGATGAAAGAATATCTTTTAAAAAAAACCTGCCTCCAGCACCAACACTCAGTAACTGGAACATGCATTTTATAAGATGTGGAGCAATAACCATCCACTCATGACTTCCACTACTCAGAAGGAAAAGGGTTGAAGGTGGATAGGAACACTTTCTCCTCCAAGTCACATGCTGTCCGAACCCGAATATCTATCACAATTCCTTAAACATTGCTGCATTAAAAACCTGGAACCCTCTTCTTAACAACACTGGTGGTGAACCTACACCACAAGAACCTACACTACACGTGGGTTTCCTCTGGGTGCCCAGGTTGCCTCCCACAGTCTGAAGATGTGTGGGTTATGTGGATTGGGTATGTTAAATTGACGTTAGTGTCAGGGGATTAGCAGGGTAAATATGTGGGGTTACGGGAATGGGGCCTGAGTGAGATTGTGATCGGTGTAGACTCGATGAGATGAAATACTTCCTCCTGCACTGTAGGGATTCTATGATGGCTGCAGTTTTTGAAAAAATGGGGATCATCATCACTTTGAGCCAATTAGTGATGAGTGGCCTTTCCACTGATGTCCACATATCAGGAACTAATGTATAAATCTGTACTTCCATGCAATATTCCTCAGCAAACTTCAGAGAATGACATCTGAATAACTTTGAAAGTAAATATTTTATCTGAGAAACCATACTTACCTGTCATAAATTGAATGAAGCCAATCAGAAGGATCAGTTTCAAGAAACAGTGCATTCTGTCTGGGGAAGCGTCACTCGAGATGGAAAAATCCTTGTGAAATGTTTTTATTCACGGTCTGTAAACTTAGCAATTCAAATATATTAGAGACTGTGATGAAATGGCAATAAAAGTCTTGCATTTAATTCCTTTCATGACCTCAGGATGTTCCAGAGTCTTTTCCAGCCAATTCAATATATTTCAGATGTAGTCACTGTTGGAACATATATGAAACTAAGAGCTAAGCTACTACAAGTAGAAAATGTGATAATCTTCAGATAATGTTTCTTTTCAGTGATGCTGGCTGTGGGATCAGAACCTCTGAACACCCTGATATTTCAGGCAGCGAAGTGGCACAATGATTAGCACTGCTGCTTCACAGTGGCAGGGACACAGATTTGATCTCCGGCTTAGGTCACAGTCAGCGCAGAGACTGCACATTCTCCTCATGTCTGTATGAGTTTCTTCCAGGTATTCTGTTTTCCTCCCACAATCCAAAAGACGTGGGGGTTAGGATAATGACCGTGCTAAATTCTCTCTCTGTTTATCCGGACAGACACTAAAGTTGCAGTTTTAAGTAAGCTGACTTGTAACATCAATGAAAAAAACTTTAAACTTCAAAATAGTGTGTCAAGGATTTATTTTTATCTATGAGAGGAAAAAAGGGCTTAAGTTTAAAGTCTAACTGTAAAATAGCACTTCTGACCATGTAGCACTGCCAACAACACGACTCTGGTGTGCTAACCTCAAGTCTGCAGTAATTCAGTCTCGATCCTGAACGAACGTCCATACAGAAATATCGATTTTAGCATTGTACAAGCACAAACAAACACGTGCGCTGGGTGGAAAGGTGATTTAGTGGTTAGCATTGATACCTCACAGCGCCAGGGACCAGGGTTCAATCCCCAGTTTGGATCACTGTCTGTGTGGAGTTTACATGTTCTTCCTGTGTCTGCATGGGTTTCTTTTAGGTGCTCTGGTTTCCTCTCGCACGTAATGAGATGCAATGTGGTTAATCTGTCATTCTCACAAAGCAATCGGTGACTAAATTATTTTGGCAGAGCTGCAGGTATGGGACTGCAAATGTAATGCAGTAACCAGAGGCCTAGATTGATTCTCTGAAGACACCAGTTCAAATCCTAATATAAGAATTTATATTCCATTACTTTATAAATCTAGACAACAACAAAAGATTAGTCTTAGTAAAATTGATCAGTAAATGATTACATTGTCATGATAACGCATTTGGTTCACCAGTGTCCTTCCAAAACCCTACCATACAGTCATACTCTCTGTGTTGGGGGTGACAAGAATTCAGAATATATTTCAGTGACCATCATCACGATGGCCCTGGTAGCACTATACCTAAACCATTAACTGAATTCCCAAGTAATATATCTGGGCGTATCTGGCAAAAGTAGCCTGTGGAAAATGATGAGACCTAACAAGAGGGAAACTTCATCCTCAGCACTTTACCTCACAGATGCACCTGCCCATGACAGCATTTCTAGGAGTAACAATTGCACAAGCCCTTGTGGAGATAAAGTTCTGTCTTCCTGTAAAAAATGTAACCAGTGACAACTTTGTATTGGATCTAATGTGACAAATGGGAACAAAATGTAAGGGTCCGCTGACCCAATAAAACATGGAACCAATCACAGTGTAATGTAATAGTCAGGTGACCAGCTGATTGATTTTCAATAAAGAACTATACAAAATTGTGGGGAGTTTGGAATGGCTTAGGGTGAGGCCCCAAGTTTGGAGTAATGATGTTTCTTTATTAAACCCTTTCTTTGATTTATAAGTTGGAGTATGTTTTGTTGTATTTTCATTAGCTGCATTTTGAAGAGTTCCTTTTGAAGGAGCAGAGGACACATTCCATCATGTTGTGTCATGCAACCTTTCAACTTGTAATAAGATGATTTGCTCCCTCCTTTCAGCCAGCTGAACTTTCAGATTCTGCTGGTTTCTTCTAATCACTCCAAACAATCAAGAAGTGGTTGAGTGCCAGAGTTCCAAGGTATCCAGATCACCACCAATCTGTCCTGGTCCCTCCATGCTGACGCTACAGTTAAGAAATCCCCCTAATGCCTTTACTTTTCCATGGAGGCGAATGAAATTCCATAACAATTGTCAATTTTTACAGATGCACCATAGAAAGCATCCTTCCTGGTTGTAACACAGCTTGGTATGGGTCTTGCTTTGACCCAACCCACAAGAAACCACAAAGGATTGTGAATGTAACCCAATCCATTATGCAAACCAGCCTCCCATCCATTGACACCCATTTAAATTTCCTGCTGCATTGGGAAAGCAGAGCATAATCAAGAACCCCACACAACCTGGGCAAACTCTCTTCCACCTTTTTCCATCAGAAAAAAGATCCAAAAGTCTGAGATCACAACCTACTTAAGAACAGCTTTTGTCTGCTGCCATCAGACTTTTGAATGGACCTACCATATATTAAGTTGATTTTTTTTTAAATGTGATCAAATCTTGACCCTAAGAATCTTCTCCAATAATTTGCTTACCACTGATGTAAGACTCACCAGCCTGTAATTTTCTGGATTATCCCTGTTGCCCTTCTTAAACAAAGGAATAACATTGGCTATCCTCCAGTCCTCTGGGATCTCTCCTGTGACTAAACCGAATACAAAGATTTTGTACAAGGCCCCAGTAATTTCCTCCCCTACTTCTGTCAGTATTCTGGGATAGATCCGATCAGGTCCTGGGGTCTTGTTTACCTGAATGCTTTTCAAAACACCCAACATCTCCTTTTTTATATAGACATACATTAAAATATCAACATAGCCTCTCTAGACTCATCCACCATGTTGTTCTTCTTTGTCAATAGCGATGTAAAACATTTGTTAAGGACCTCCTCCACTTTCTCTGGCTCTATGCATAAATTCCATCCTTTGTCCTAGCTTTCCCCGAGTACCTACCTTCTTGCTTATATATGCAAGGCCTTGGGATTTTCCAAGGTTTTCATCCAATGTTCCTTAATTTTGTCATCCTGATCCTCCAGAAATGTATGGATTAGCTTGAGTGGCCATGCTAAATTGCTCCTTAACACCAGGGAGACTGGGGTAAATACACTGGGTTACGGAGAAAAAGTCTGTGTGGAATTGTTGTCAGTGCAGGTTCAATGGGTTGAAAGGCCTCCTTCTGCACCGTAGAGATTCTATAATTCATTTTCACAAGAACACGCTGGTCCTGAACTCTAATCAACTAGCCTTTAAAAGATTCCCACATGACAGATGTGTATTTACCTTCAAACAGCTGTCCCAATCTACATTCCCCAGTTCCTGCCTAACATTGCCTTCCCCCAATTTACTACTTCCACCCAAGGACTACATTTATCCATTAGTAGTTTAAAACGTAAGGAATTATGACTCACTTGATGAAGGAGCAATGTTCCCGAAAGCTCGTGCTACCAGATAAACCTGTTGGACTTTAACCTGGTGTTTGAGGCTTCATGGTCTAACGCTGGCATCTCTACGTTACGGAATTATGGTCACTGTTCCCAAAATGCACCTGCACTGAAACTTTGATCACCTGACCGGGCTCATTCCCCAATACTGAGTCTAATGTGGCCTCTTTTCAAGATAGACTATTTACATATTGCTTCAAAAAACCCTCTTGGACACACTAAAAAATTCTACCTCCAATCCCCACGCTCCCCCACCCGCTCATCTTCCCAGTCCAAGACGCTGGCACTAAGGGAATCACAGTCAATATAGGGAAAATTAAAATCACCCACAGCAATAACCAGTCCATGTATCTGTTTCTCTATCTCCTGCAGGTTGTTGGGAGGCATGTAGTACAATCCCAAAGTGATTAGACCCTTCCTATTTCAGAGCTCTACTCCTATGGCCTTGCTGAATGAATCCTCCAAGGTGTCCTCCCTCACTACAGCTGGGATAGTCTCCATAATTAGTAATACAACTCTCCCACCTCTTTCTTACACCACTCTCTAATGCACTTGAAACATCTAAATCCTGGAATGATAAACTGCCACCTTGTTACTGTCTCAAGCAAGTGTCTGTAATAGTTACAACATCAGAGTTAGAATCTCCAAGTTCATTTGTCTTATCTATCAAGATTCTCATGTTAAAATAACAAGGTGGCACAGTGATTAGCACTGCTGCCTCACAGTGCCAGGGACCTGGGTTCATCTCTGGTTTTGGGTCTCTCTGTGTGGAAACCACACCTTCTCCCTTGTGTCTGCATGGGTTTCCTCCAGCTGCTTCAGTTTCCTCCCACAGTCTAAAGATGTGCAGGTTAGATTTATTGGCCAAGCTAAACTATCCTTCAGTGTACCAAGATATGTAGGTTAGGAGGAGGGTGGGATTAGTGGTAGAAATATGTGGGGGTTACAGGGATAGAGTCCAGGTAAGATGCTCTGACAGAGTTGGCGCTGACTCAATGGGCAAATGGTCTCCTTCTGCACTGTAGGCATTCTGTGATCCTAAAAACATTTCAGACCATCAGTCCTGCCACGTTCAGTAACCTTTCCCTGCCTGTTCTTCTTAGTCTTGAAATCCTCCTCAGGCATTTCACTTGCTCACCACAGTAGTTAGCATTGCTACCTCACAGTGCCAGAGACCAGCTTGGGTGTGGAAATTGTGTGGATTTCCTCCGGGTGCTCCAAAAGATGTGCTGGTTAGGTGCATTGGCCTTGTTAAATTCTCTCTCAGTGCGCCTGAAGAGGTGAGAGGGGATCTTCACAATAGCCTCATTACAGTGTTAATGTAAACGTACTTGTGACAATAAATAAATATACTTTAAACTTAAATTTATCCCCATTATTACTCCATCAAAACATTCCAACAGATTAGCAGACACGATCTTGCCTTCCCTTAATCTTATCTAACTTTTCACTTACCTCTTGGTATTTTTCTTTATGGGGCAGTGCCCCACCTTCTGGTACAGAAATAGTCCTTTGCAATTAAACTCATTTAGCAATTTTAACAATCGTACAAAAGTTTGTATTTTAACAGATAATCAATATTAACAAAATCGGTAGCTCGGCCACTCATTCATTCAATAATGTTAAAGTGTCTGCAATCTGACTGTGCTGATCTATCACTCGGTTACCACATGTTTCATCCAAATATTTTCCCTTTAATATCAGTAACCTCCTCCCCAAAGTCCCGTTTTTTGCCGCGCCTCCAAACTATAGACAGAGCTAAACGGTGGGCTCAGAAACTCCCCACTCGCACCTCAGACGCTAATATTCAAATCCTTGTGAAGCTTTACTCACTCGAGATAGTCTGGAGCCGATCTCATCTAATCTGAGCACCAAGGAAATATATAGCGAATCTTGCTCCTCCCACAAGATTTTATCCACCACATGCGCGCATTTCATTTCCTCCGACAGATGAGCTGTTTGACGCGCTTCCAAAGTTTGGCATTTTTCCACAAAAATGCAGACAATATCTGAGTCGTACTGAAAATGCACCCAGGGAACATCGCTCTCCCAACCCTCCCATTTTGAAACAGCAAATTATTGCGGATGCTGGAAATCAGAATTTTTTTTAAAAAAATCCAGAAAATGCTGGAAGTAGTCAACAGGTCCGGCAACATCCGTGGGGAGAAGCAACTTCTCTCCACAGTTGCTGTCAGATCATTGCATGCCACCCGTTTTTAGTCATCCTATAATCATCTGTTTTAAAATTTCAAACTGTTCTATTCCAGAAGAGGCCTCGACTTTATCTTTTCATTAGATACACTTTGAACATTCTCTTAAACCTTTACAGATAATAATAGTTGGCATGATGGCATAGTGGTTAGCACTGCTACCTCACAGTGCCAGGGACCCGGGTTCATTTCCCAACTTGGATCATTGTGCAGAGATTGCATGTTCTCCCTGTGTCTGCGTGGGTTTCCTCCAGGTGCTCTAGTTTCCTCCCACAGTCCTAAAGAAGTGTTCGTTAGATATATTGGCCATGTTAAATTCTCCCTCAGCGTGCCTGAACAGGTGAGAGAGAATCTTCACAATAATTTCATTGTGGTGTTAATGTAAGTGTACTTGCGACATAAATAAATAAACTTAAATTTATCCCCATTGTTACTCCATCAAAACATTCCATCAGATTAGCAGACACAATCTTGCCTTTCCTTAATCTTATCTAACTTTTCACTTACCTCTTGGTATTTTCCCTTATGGGACAGTGTCCCATCATCTGATACAGAATAAGTCTTTTGCACATTAACTACCCCACCCTCTGGTACAGAACAAGAGCTTTGCACATTAACTAGCACCCTCCGGTACAGAATCTTTGCGCATAAACTCATTTAGCAATCCTAACAAACATACAAAAGTTCATATCTTAACACAGATAATCGATAGTAACAGAAATCGGCGGCTCAACTACATCTTTGTGTTACAAAGCTAATCTTACCACTTTTGTTCCATATCAGAATCGCAGTCTTATCTTCATCAAGTTAGTATTTTGTTTTTTTGTGAAAGCTGATGCAGTACCTGAAATGCTCTCCTATAGTTCTCATTGAACCAACGTTGGCCTTCTGGCGTAATGGTAACAGTAGACTGGGGTTTATACTGCACCATTGCAAACTGTGGTGCTGCTGTTTATAGTCGACAATGCTTCAAAGATGCTCAATTTGATGAGAAGATCTGTTCTGAACCTATTTAGTGTGGTGACTGGAGAGTTTCCCCAGTGTCTCTATCAATTTGTGTGGCAAATTTTCAAGACTGGTTTATCCATTCCTTACGTGCATTACTCACAAGCTCCTTTCTCAGCTTCTTGTGGGCAACAAGGTGGCACAGAGATTAGCACTACTGCCTCAGGGAACCTGGGTTTGATTCCCCGCTGGAGGTCACTGTTTGTGTGGAGTTTACACATACTCCTTGTGTCTACATGGCTTTCCTCCAAGTGCTCCGGTTTTCTCCCACAGACCAAAAATTGGGGGTTAGGT
The DNA here is from genome assembly GCA_024679065.1 of Sphyrna mokarran. Taxonomy (NCBI): domain Eukaryota; kingdom Metazoa; phylum Chordata; class Chondrichthyes; order Carcharhiniformes; family Carcharhinidae; genus Sphyrna; species Sphyrna mokarran. The sequence continues at coordinate 102,431,574 of JAGIQG010000009.1, forward strand.
GGATTGGCCATGCAAAAGCCTAATCCTGTTTTCTCCCCATAACTTTTGACCCCTTTCAACCCATGTGCTATATCCAGCTGCCTCTTGAATACATTCAGTATTTTGGCATCAATTACTTCATATGGTAATGAATTCCAAAATTCATAATGATTTCCTTCCCTAAAGAAGATTAGTGAACCAGATGGGTTTTTCCTGACAATCATTTCACATTTATCAGTAGATTCTTAATTTCAGATATTTTTATTGCCGTAGTGGGATTTGAACCCAAGTCCGCAGAATGTTAGCTGAGTTTCTGGATTAAAGGTCTGGCGATAATACCATTAAGCTATCACCTCTTCCATGGTGGCACAGCAGTTAGCATTGCTGCCTCACAGCCTAGAAAACCTGGTTCAATTCTGGCCTGATTCACTGGCGCTTGTGTTTTCCCCTTGTCTGTATTAGTTTCCTCTGGGTGCTCTCACAGTCCAAAGATGTGTAGGTTAGATGGACTGGACATGGGAAATGTGTGAGATTATGGTGATAGGGCAGGGAGAGGGCCTGGGTAAGATACTCTATCAGAGAGTTGGTGCAGACCTGATGGGCTGAATGACCTCTTCTGCACTATAGGGATTCCCTAAGTGGGAGTAGTCTGCACACCCAGTGTCCAGGAGCATTCTGACCCTCCATATTTTGGTTAAAATACCCCTTGTTACATGAATGTAAAAAGCAGATAAAACACGACGGTGGTGTTAAAGTCACACCATGGAAATACATGACAAATATTATCTCTCCTGTTTATATTAGCTTTCCTAAAATGCTGTTCTGGTTTACTTATTGAGGCTGAGTTGACTGAAATAGTTACAACTTTTTTTTAAACTGAGGTTCAAGCATTATCAGTTGCATTGAGATTCCTGGAACAAGAAATCAAAATATGACATACACAGAAAGCACAGAAAATCATGGTCTTTAGTTGAAGTTCCTTTAAGTTTTATTGTTTGTCAGGCTGAATTAATTTGTTTAAAAATAAATCCAAATAAATGTCATTTTGTTTTAAGATCCAAATTTAAGGTTCCCATTTACTCAACAGCTATAACTTGCAATTTCCACTATTTACTTAACCCAACGAGGATATCATGAGTTAATCACAATTACATTGACAACGCACCAGAAAATTGAAGAGTTTCACTATGTGTTGCTGGGTTTTTCCCTGGTAACTGAGAAAACAGATAATTAAACTGGAGTTTGTGTGTCTAGGGGTGGGATGGGGGGAGAAAGTGGGAACATTGATCTTTTTTAATTTGATTTATTATTGTCACATGTCTGAAACGTGGAAGTGACAGATTGCTCAGGATTGTACACAGTGGAGGATTGTTTTCCAATGGACTGTGGGGGTTTCCTCTTTCCTGAGGCTGTCTCAGGCAGTGTCTGATATCTGGGGCAATATATAAAAGCTGTGACTCTTGTGACCCCTACTTCTCTCAGGAGGATGGGAGATTTCCCCCAAAGCACAGAAACTCACACCTATATACTATTAAAATCTCAGTCGAGGGTATGGGTACAATTGGCTTGATGTGGAGATGCCAGCGTTGGATTGAGGTAAACACAGTAAAAAGTCTCACAACACCAGGTTAAAGTCCAACAGGTTTATTTGGTAGCACAAGCCACTAGCTTTTGGAGCACTGCTCCTTCGTCAGGTGAATGGAATTTCAGTTCACAAACAGAGCATATAAAGACACAAATTAATAATGGTTGAAATGCGAGTCTATACAGGTAATCGATTCTTAAAGGTACAGACAGTGTGAGTGGAGAGAGGGTTAAGCACAAGTTAAAGAGATGTGTATTGTCCTCAGCCAGGACAGTGGTGAGATTTTGCAAGCCCAGGTGAGTTATGAGGGTTACAGTTAGTGTGATATGAACAGAGCAACACTCCAAAAGCCAATGGCTTTTGCTACCAAATAAACCTTTTGGACTTTAAACTGATGTTGTAAGACTTCTTACTGTGTTTACCCCAGTCCAATGCTGGCATCTCCATATCATGGTTACCATCCTCACTGCAAACTGCCGCCTTCAAACAGAGGGGATCTCCAAGAAGATCGCGCATATTGACCCAGACATTAAATTACTATAAAGATGCAAGAAAGCAGACAAGATACCAAAAAGACTACAAATCACAAACCCACTCAGGTCAACCTATAACACAGACTACGCTGAGAGATTTTGCCATCGCACCTCTCTCACACTCCTTAACAACCTCATATACCAGCTCTAGATCAGCTGGATAGTCAATATCTTTTCACAAAGGTAACGGAGTTTAAAACTAGAGGGCATAGGTTTAAGGTGAGAGGTGAGAGATACAAAAGTGTCCAGAGGGGCAACATTCTCGCATAGACTTTGGTGAGTGTCTGGAACAAGCTGCCAGAAGTAGTAGCAGAGGCGAGTACAATTTTGTCTTTTAAAAAGCATTTAGATAGTTACGTGGGTATAATGGGTATGGAGGGATATTGACAAATGCAGGCAATTGAGACTAGCTTAGGGGTTTTAAAAATGAAAGTGTGTCATGGACAAGTTGGACGAAAGGCCTGTTTCCATGCTGTAAACCTTTATAACCTGTATGACCTCTACATCAAAGGCTGCATTCTGGAAACCAAGATAGAGTCCATATTCTCAGCTTGCGCTCAGGATGCAGACATGCTGCGAAACTCTGCCAAGCAGATAAGACAAAGGTGTCATTAGAAACTTGAGAAATTCAATATCACCACCAGCAGCACCCAAGCCTCCCCCACAGTACCACAGTAGAAAACAGTACCACTGCAGGGAACTACACACTCAACCAAATTAAAGTTTTCAGCAAAGGGTTCAATTTCGGCCCCACCACCAAAGTAGACCCCATCAGTCTCGCAACAGACACAGGGGAATTCATAGACAAATGAGGCTGCGGGAGTTCTTCCACAAACCTCAAGGGGCCAACAGTGAACACAACGAGACAGCCACTGAGCCAGAACAGCTGTCATAGCGAGATTGGTGGCGCAGCAATCAAAGAGAAAATAGTCGAATTAGACTCCTCCGGAAGGCCGCTGCCCTCAACTTGACATGTATGTATGTGTGTCAAGGAGGTGTGTCAATGCCAAATTCATCAGCCGCACTCATAAGAGAACCCCCGAACGTCACCCAAGCACAGCACAGCACCATCTGAGCTCTCAAGATCAACCGCAACACTGTCATCAAACCAGCAGACAAAGGAGGGGCTAACATCATACTGAACAGAGTGGATTACTGCAAAGAAGTGTACCAACATTGAAACAATGAGGAATGTGACAGTTATCCTCAGATCCAATCAAAGAACACACCCGTCACTAAGACTGATCAAGTCATTTGATCCAGACTTTCAGAACACCCTCCGTGCTCTCATCTCACATATTCCCCGCATTGGAGATCTCTACTGCCTCCTGAAGATACACAAGGCAAACACCCCTGGCCATTCCATCATATTGAGCAATGGGACTCTGTGTGAGAACCTCTCTGGCCATGTCGAGGGCATCCTGAAACCCATTGTACAAAGAACCACTAGTATTTGATTCAACACTACAGGCTTCCTCCAGAAACTCAGCATAAATAGAGCAGGTGAACCAGGGACACTCCTCATCTCTGTGCTCTACGCCAGCATCCCCCAGGAAGATGGCATTGCTGTAACTGCCTCAGAGCTCAACACTGACAACTGCCAGTTTCCAGATGCAACTTTACAATTCATCCGCTTCATCCTAGACCACAATGTCTTCACCTTCAACAACCAGTTCTTCATCCAGACACATGGGAAAGCCATGGGGACCAAATTTGCACCTCAATATAATAACATCTTCATGCACAGGTTCAAACAAGATTTCTTCACCACACAGTACCTTCAACCAATGCTATAAACTAGACACATCGATTACATTTTCTTCCTTTGGACTCATGGTGATCAATCACTGAAACAACTATATGATGACAGCAACAAGTTCCATCCCACCATCAGACTCACTATGGACTACTCTCCGGAATCGGTTGCATTCTTGGACACACACATCTCCATCAAGGATGGTCACCTCAGCACCTCACTGTACCGCAAGCCCACAGATAACCTCACAATGATCCACTTCTCCAGTTTCCATCCTAAACACATTAACGAAGCTATCCCCTACGGACAAGCCCTCCTTATATGCAGAATTTGCTCAGATGAGGAGGATCACAACAAACATCCCCAGACGCTGAAAATGGCCTCATAAGAACAGAATATGTCGCTCGACTTGACTCGAAAAACTGCACTGACCTCCTCAGAAGACAAACATGGGACAAGGTGGACAGAGTAACCTTTGTCATCCAATATTTCCCCGGAGCACAGAAGCTACAACATCTTTTCTGGAGCCTTCAACATGTCATTGATGAAGACAAACATCTTGCCAAGGCCATCTCCACACCCCACTTCTTGCCTTCAAAAAATTGCACAATCTCAAACAGAACATTGTCCTCAGTAACTATCCGCCCTTCAGGAGAACAGTGACCACGACACAACACAACCCTGCCACAGCAACCTCTGTAAGACATGCTGGATCATCAACATGGATGCCATCATCTCACGTGAGAACACTATCCCTCGGGTACATGGTACATATACTTGCAACTCGGCCAACATTGTCTACCTAATACGCTGCAAGAAAGGATGTCCTGAGGCACGGGTACATTGGGGAGACCATGCAGACGTGATGACAACGGATGAATGAACATCGCTCGACAATCACCAGGCAAGAATGTTCTCTTCCTGTTGGGGAACACTTCAGCGGTCATGGGCATTCAGTCTCTGATCTTTGGGTAGGAGTTCTCCAAGGCGGCCTTCATGACACACGACAAAGAAGAATCACTGAGTAGATAATGATCGCCCTAGTACCACATACGAGGACAGCCTCAACCAGAGTCTTGGGTTCATGTCACACTATCTGTAACATGCGTAACGACTTGCCTGGGTTTGCAAAATCTCACTAACTATCCTGGCTGGAGACAACACACATTTCTTTAACCTGTGCTTAACCCTCTCTCCACTCATATTGTTTGTACCTTTAAGACTTGATTACCCATAAAGACTTGCATTCCAACCATTATCTTGTAAATTGAGTTTGTGTCTTCACTTACACTGGTTGTGAACTGAAATCCCACTCACCTGATGAAGGAGCAGCACTCTGAAAGCTAGTGGCTTGTGCTACGAAATAAACCTTTTGGACTTTAACCTGGTGTTGTGAGACTTCTTACTACAATTGGCTTCACAAGTTTCTTATTGTTATCCCAGTGTTTGCTAATGATCAGCTTTTAACCTCCCTTTTGCAGAATGCGCCTAACTCTGAGGAAAGCCATGCTCTTCTAATAGCATCTTCCGAAAGATATTTTTTGTTTATCATCCCCTCCTACCCGTTGCGGAGGAAGCCAGGAAGGAGGAGGACCTCCTTGTGAACCTGCTCCTGGGCCTGGCAGGTTCAGGAGGCGGGCAACCAAGAGTTTCTTTGGACTCGACTATCTGTCCCTTTATGATGGCTATATCCGCAGCCATAAGTCCCTGGAGAGGGTGTATGTGGTGTACAAGGGCACTGTTAACACCTTCCATGCCTACTGGGCACCTCAGGGATTGGGGTGTATTACTAAGCCCTTTAGTCACATTTTGATTTCATGTTTTAAGTTTCCTTTCCACCTTGTCTTTTGTTTCAGGCACTTCCCCTCCTTTTGGGAGCTGTCCCTTTTAATTTGTCCCTTCATTAATTTGATTTAGTTTTTTTGGTTGGCCAGAAAAATTAGTTCCCTTGAATTTTGTTGTTTGTCATCAGACTCAATTCATTTGGTTAAAAATAATCCAAATAAACGTGTTTTGGTTTACAGATCCAAATTAGTAATTCAAAAAAGAAGTCCACCATTACTTTCCCCATTTACTTAATAGCGATAACTTGTAATTTCCACAGTTTGTCTTAACCCAAACAGGATATCAGCAGTTATCACAGAATCCCTAGAGTGTGGAAGGAGGCCATTTGGCCCATTGAGTCTACTCTGACCACAATCCCATCCAAGCCTTATTTCCATAATCCTATTTAGTTTCCCTGACACTAAGGATCAATTTAGCATGGCCAATCCACTTAACCTGCACACCTTTGGACTGTGAGAGGAAACTGGAGCACCGGGAGGGAACCCACACAGACATGGGGAGAATGTGCAAACTCCACATAGACAGTGACCCAAGTCGGGAATCAAAATTGGCTCCCTGGCATCATTGGACTACTAGTCATTCAATCTCTTCACATCTTTTCTTCCCTCTCTTTAAGGTGTTGGGTGAGAAATTGAGCTTGTTAACCCTCAATTTTTGAATGCGATAAACTTCCTTGAAGCTCCAAGAGGGTATCTGTGACGCACAGATTAACTGGGGGGCTGAATTTCATGTTGCTTCAGGCTTACAGTGAATGGACATTGGGATATTCAAAGCAGGCCAGTGTCAATTAGCATGCAACACTGAATGTTGGCAATGCTGTCATTTTAGAACTCAATGCACCAGCTTCACTATCCCTTCACCTTGCAGAGTTGAACACACACTAAGCAGTTGAAAGGGCACCCCACCATTATTACTAAAAGAGTAATCACAGTTACAATAAATTGAAGAGAACAGGGAGTGAGGCTGTGGTGTTTCACTATTGTGCGTGTGGGGTTGGGGGGGAAGTGAGAACACTTTCAGGCAATTTCAGACATTATTGTTAAATATCTGAAACTGATGTGTGAAAGTGACATGCTACTCAGGTTGGCACACAGTGGTGGGTTTTTTACTATGGGCTGGGGGAGGGGATACCAGCCTTCTCTGAGGCTGTCCCTGGCAGTGTCTGAGAACTGGGGCAACATGTACAAACTGCGACTCTTGTAAAACTCATGCTGCTCCCGCCAGACGGACATAAGATTCCCCCCCTCACCGGCAAAACACAGACAACCCATACCCACATACTGTTAAAATCCCAGCCGAGAAACTGGCTACAATTGGCTTCACAAATTACTCATTTTTTTCAGATCCCAGTGTTTGCTAATGAACAGCCTTTAGCTTCTCTTTTGCAGAACCTGCCTAACTCTTAGGAAAGATTTTATTGCTTATAATTCCTTCCATTCTAGTGCTAAATTCTTGTCTCACCCAGTCACACTCCACCCCACCCCCTACCCCTCTGGCTTCAAGTTGACAGCTTAAAGCCTTTTGTTTCTACTTTTCAGAGGATGTTGTGGGCCACTGACTAGTCCTTTGGGTTGAGTGAATTATGGAGTCAGCTACGAGTTGGGCATGGAAGTTTCTTTGATGCAGCAAAGAGTTGGGGTTTGGATGCACTATTTGTGGTGGAGAGGGGTTCAGTTGAAGCATTCCAGCACGGTGGCACAGTGGTTAGTGCTGCTGCCTCATGCTGCTGGGGACCTGGGTTTAATTCTGGCCTTGGGTCAACGTCTGTGTGGAATTTGCATGTCCTCCCCGTGTCTGTGTGGGTTTCCTACATGTGCTCCACTCCAAAAGTATGCAGGTTAGTTGGATTGGCCATGTTCAATTGCCCCTTAATATCTAGGGGATTAACAGGGTAAATATGCGGGTATTGGCTTGGCTGGGATTGTTGTTGCTGCAGGCTCGATGGGCCGAAAAGCTTCTTTTTCGCAATGCAAAGATTCTATGATTCCAAGAGAGGTGATCGCCTAGTAGTAATATCACTTGATTATTAATCCAGAAACTCACAAATATTCTGGGGACAAAAACAGAAAATGCTGGAGAATCTCAGCAGGCCCGACAGCATATATGGAGCGAGAATAGAGCCAACGTTTAAGTCTGGATGACCCCTCATCAGAGTTGCTAATGTTCTGGTTCAAATCCTGCCACAGCAGATTGAAGTTGAATTCAATAAAAAGAACTGGAAATAAGAATCCACTAATAACCATGAAACCATTGTCAGTTGTCAGAATTGTCTAATTCACTACTGTCCTTTAGGGAAGGAAATCTGCCATCTTTACCCGGTCTGACTGACGTGTGGGTTCAGAGTCACAGCAATGTGGTTGACTCTTAACTGTCCTCAGGCAGCTATGAATGGGCAATAAATTTTGGATGGCCACTGACCCCCATGTCTCACAAATGAATTTTGAAACATAATGACATCTTCAACAAGAGAGAAATGTTCCCCTCCAATCCACACACCGTCTCGACTTGGAAATATATTACCATTCCTTTAGAGTGAAAATTCTGGAATTCCCTCTCTCACAGCACTGTGGGCTCACCTATACCACATTGACTGAACAGTTCAAGAAGGTCTCTCATCACCACTTTCTCAGGAGAAATTAGGATGGACAATAGCAGTGACACTCGCATCCCACAAACACATTTTTAAATGATTTTGAATTTCAGATGTGGCCAATTTGCCAGAAAGTGAACATTATTTTTGTTTCATATCTTCACACACACATTTCTCCCTTTGGGAAAAAGCTGGGGTTGAATTAGAAAGGTCAACGGGCTGATTGCCAACTTGTTGAACTGTAGGTTTATTCATTTATTAGTGTCACAAGTCATCTCATAAGATAAAGGTGCACGGTGTTACAGGTAATCTATTAGCATGGAGAGAGGATTGGTTCACTAACAGAAAGCAAAGAGTGGGGGTAAATGGGTGTTTTTCTGGTTGGCGATCAGTGACTAGTGGTGTGCCTTAGGGTTCAGTGTTGGGACCGCAATTGCTACGATTTACATAGATGATTTGGAGTTGAGGATCAAGTGTATTCACAATTCGCAGATGACACTAAGATGGGTGGAAGGGTAAAATATGCAGAGGACACTGAAAGTCTGCAAAGGGATATCGATAGCTAAGTGAGTGGGCGAGGGTCTGGCAGATGGAATACAATGTTGATAAATGTGAGTCATGCATTTTGGTAGGAATAACAGCAACGTGGACTATTATTAAATGGTAAAAGATGAGCTGAGCCAGACCGACCAAATAATTAGTATGTCTTCTTTGTCCACCAACTCCTGGTTTTGGACTTGAACCCATGATCAACTGAGCTAAAATTCCAGGAATTGGAAATGGGGAGTACAGAAAAACATAATTGCAAAAATCTGACTGAAAATGAAGCACGGTTCCACTCTAAATATACAGAAATAGGAGCAGGAATAGGCCATTCATTATGTCATGGCTGATTAAAAAGCCAAAAGTCTTTTAGCACACTCAGATTGGGATCAGTTGGGGTCAGGTTTGCTCACAATGCTACAGTCGTGGGTCAGATCGCAAACAATGATGAGATAGTGTACAGGAATGAGATAGAGAATCTGGTGAAGTGGTGTGACAATGATAATGTCTCACTCAATGTCAACTAAATGAAGGAGATTGTCATCGACTTCAGGAAGCTTAGTGAAGAACATGCCCCTGACCACATCAATGAGGATGAAGTAGAGATCATCAAAAGGTTCGTGTTTTTAGGTGTCCAGATCACCAACAAGCTGTTCTGGTTCTCCCATGCTGACACTATAGTTAAGAAAGCCCACCAATGTTTCTACTTTCTCAGAAGACAAAGGAAAATTGGCATGTCAGCTAAGACTCTCACCAACTTTCACAGATGCACTAAAGAAAGCATTCTTTCTGGTTGTATCACAGCTTGGTATGGCTCCAGCTTTGCCCAAGGCTGCAAGAAACTACAAAATGTAGCCCAATCCATCACGCAAATCTGCTTCCCTGCTGCCTCGGAAAAGCAGCCAGCATAATTAAGGACCTCAAGCACCCCAGACATATTCTCTTCTGCTTTCTTCCATCAGGAAAAAAATAGAAAAGTCTGAGCTCATGTACCAACTGACTCAAGAACAGCTTCTTCCCTGTTGCCACCAGGCTTTTGAATGGACCTACCTTTCATTAAATTGATCTTTCTCTACACCCTACCTATGACTGTACAATTACATTCTGTACTCTCTCCTTTCCTTCTTGTTGAATAGTATGCTTTGTCTCTGCAGCATGCAAGAAACAGTACTTTTTACTGTATGCTAATACATGTGACAATGTTAATTCAAATCAAATCAACTCAAAAATCAAATAGCGGACTGTGGGTTCAAGTGCCATTCTGGAACCAGAAAAAGAGAAAATGAGAAATAAGGAGAGGAGGGGAGAGAAAAGAAGAGATGGAGCGAGAGGAAGCAAAGTAAGGGATGTGAGAGAAAAATCAGAGAGAGGGAATGGAGAAAATGTCACAGAAAACAGAGAGAGTGAAAGGGAGCAAATCTGAGTGAGAGATTAAGTAGGGGAAAAGAGATTAAGAGGGAGTTAAGAAGGGTTAGTGAAAGTCAGGAAGACAAAATTCCAGATCCCTTCTGGATCCTGAAGGAATAAATGTCTGAGGTCCTGGAATTTAAGCACCAAATCCACGTTGGCATTTAAATGCAGTGAAGGATTGTTGCATTGTCAGGGGTGCCATTTTCTGCATGAACTTCACCAGAGAATCCTCAAAGATAATTAGGGAAGATTTATCTCTCAAATAAAAACAAAGATAACTTAAACATTATCACTCGCTTACGAAAGCTTTCTGCAGGCAGATTGGCTTGTGTTTCCTGGGTTACTCATGACCAATTGTTTGCATTCAATTACTCCCACACCTTTATCATCTCTAAGAATTTGGTGAGGTTTTCCAAGCATTTTCACACTACTTCAAGTCTGTGTTTTCTGTTTCTGATTGTTGTCTCTCAGTTTGAGTATTTCATCGCTCTGCGCTTAAGTAAAGACTCTAAAGTTTTCCTTCCCCCAGAACATAAATCTAGTTGGTTCCTTCCTCCTTGTTGAAATAAGTTTTACTTTAGTTCACTCTTCAGTTCTCAACTACACAACCTCAATCAGTAATGCCTGCAAATATTTTAACTAAATGTACACTCACTGATTTTATTTTCACGTGATTTTATACTGTTTAAAGATCACGAAAAGTGAAGTATCAGTATTAGTATTAAACTGTATGTTTTCAGTTCAAATTGAAAAATCCCTACAGTGCAGAAGTAGGTCATTCCGCCTATCGAGCCTGCACCAACTCTCTGAGAGAGTGTCTTGCCCAGACACTCTTCACCCACTCCCCCCCCCCCACCAAAAATCCCCCTAATCCTGTACTTTTACCATGGGTAATCCATCTAACCTACACATCTATGGATTGTGGAAGGAACCGGAGCACCCAGAGGAATCCATATTTTAGAGAGAATGTGCAAACTCCACACAACTCCAAGCTGGGACTCAAACCCATTGCTAACCATTGTGCTACCGTGCCATAATTTCCAGGACCTCAGACATCTATTCCCTCAGGATCCAGAAGGGCTCTGGAATTTTGTCTTCCTGACTTTCACTGACCCTTCTTAACTCCCTCTCAATCTCTTTTCCCCTACTTAATCTCTCACTCAGATTTGCTCCCTTTCACTTTCTCTGTTTTCTATGACATTTTCTCCACTCCCTCTCTCTGATTTTTCTCTTACATCCCTTAATTTGCTTCCTCTCGCTCCATCTCTCCTTTCCTCTCCTCCCTCTCCTTATTTCTCATTTTCTCTTTTTCCGGTTCAGGGTGCAAAAGAACAACTCAAGAAAGTGAAAGCTGGACAGACAGCATCACTGGAGACCAATAGAAATGGCCAAGACACTGTAAGAGTGACAGAACACCGATGGAGGGTCAAGAAACTGAAAAGCTATTTGTCTCATTTACAGTGCTTTTCATACAACTGGGTACTCTTATACTTTTCAGCAGTACCCAGCCGCTTTGTAGTTAAACACATTTATCAACAAGGCAGTAAAGGAAATGCAAAAGAGAGAGAAAATTGGAATGTTCAGATAAGCCATGAACTTAAGGAGAGCACGGCAACCTGCATGGGTCAAATGGCATACTCCTGCTGTGATTTCTTATCATCTTGTCTGTGAGGGCAGAGAGGAGCCATGCAAAAAGAATGGAGAGTGTTCTCAACACATCATCCTGTCACGCTAAATTAAGAATTCCATAATGGCTCCCAGTCCAGTCTAACATCCCAGCTGCTGACATACAGTGGAAGGCAGAATAGTGAAAGACTTGGACCACATTGAAGTTAACCCAGATGTGTCAATCATGTATTAGTCCAAGCCTCTGGATAACATATGCAGTATTAGTAGAGTAGTAAGCTGGCACAGTGGTTAGCACTGCTGCCTCAAAGTGCCAGATATCCTGGTTCAATTCCCAGCTTGGGTCACTGTCTGTATGGAGTTTACACATTCTGCCCGGATCTGCATAGGTTTCCTCTGGGTACCCTGGTTTCCTCCCACAGTCTATTAGGTGCATTAGCCATGCTAAATTCTCTCTCAGTGAATCTGAAAGGCATCAGAATATGGCGACTACAAATTTTCATAGCAACCTCTTTGCAGTGTTAGTGTAAGCTACTTGTGACACTATTAACATACTTTTCTACTTCCCCGACTCAACGTATTCTGTCAGTTCCAAATATTTATGAACATAGAGTTACTCTGGTAAAAAGAGGCCATTTGGCTCAAAAAAAATGTATGTTGGCTTCTAAAGTACAACCAGTCCAAATCCCCCCTCAATTTTGTAATCCTACAATTAATTTCCCTCAAGTATCCATTCAATTTAGAATCATAGAATCCCTACAGTGCAGAAGGAGGCCATTCGGCCCATCGAGTCTACATCACCTACAATCTCACCCAGGCCATATTTCTGTAACCCCACATATTTACCTTGCTAATCCCCCAAAATTAGGGTCAATTTAGCATGGCCAATCAACCTATCCTGAATATCTTTTGACTGTGGGAAGAAATTGGAACACCCAGAGGAAACCGATGGGGAGAATGTGCAAACTTTACACAGTCAATGACCCGAGGCCAGAATTGAACCTGGGTGCCCAGTACTGTGGGACAGCAGTGTTAATAACTGTGCTTTTGGAATAATTGATTATCTTTACATTTAACATCTTCAATGGCAATGAGTCCCAGGATCATGACCATTTGCTGCATAAAAAAGCTATTTCAATATTCCCATTGCATCTTAGCCACAAGCCTTATATTTGTCACTTCTACCTTATCTAAACCTGCTATAAGCTTGTACACCTCCATCATGCCTCTCAATCTCCAAGTACAACCCTAACTTCTCCAATCTAACCTTTAGCAAAAATCCTCATCCATGGGCTAAATATCCTCTGTAAAGTTTTACAATACCAATTTTAAATCCAACCAATTTATTTGATAGTAAATCCACGAGCTTTCAACTTTACAGCCTTCATCATTACAGATTGCAATCTGTAACTGTCTGTGTGGATATGAGTGCCTCTGCAGATCAGAACACTGCATTTGCCTGACGAAGGCTGTAAAGTCGAAAGCTCGCGGATTTACGATCAAATAAATTGGTTGGATTTAAAATTGGTGTTGTAAAACTTTACTGAGTTTACCCCAGTCCAACTCCGGCATCTCTACATCATGACTAAATATCCTCTGCACCATAGCAGAATGGTGCTATAGCAGCAAGGTCACTGAACTAGTAACCCAGAAGTCATGATCTTGGAGATATGGGCTTGAATCCCTTTATTGGTGGGTTCAAACTCAATTAATAAATCTGGAATGTAAAAAGAATTAGTAATGGCAGCCACGAAACTATTGTTAAAGCCCATCTTCTTTAATTCATTCATGTGACATGGCTGGTAGTATTTATTGCCTATCCTTAAATCATTAATATCCCTTTAGGGAAGGAAGTTTGCCATTCTTACACAGCTTGGCCTACATGATGTGACTTCAGACCCACACAATGTCAGGGGTAAGTTTTTCACTCAGAGGGTGGTGAGTGAGTAGAATCGGCTGCCGTCGGTGGTGGTGGTAGAGGCGAACTTGCTGGAATCTTTTGAGGCACTTCTGGATGAGTACATAGGATTTAATGGGATTGAAGGTTATAGATGGGTCTGGTAGATGGGGACACGATCAGCGCAACTTGTGGGCCGAAGGGCCTGCTTGTGCTATAGTGTTCTATGTTCTATGGAGTTGACTCTGAAATGGTCTGACAAGCCACTAATAAAGAAAAATAGAGCCTCGTTAAGTGTGTTCACTAGAATTGAATGTAATGTGGCTCAATCACAGATACATGAAGGTTCATCGTAACTTTTATTGCTGTGGACTGAACACTTTGCCTAATAAAGCTTTGGGTTGCTTACTCTTTGCTGATTAAGTCAATGAATCAATAACACCTGCAAAGATTAATGCAAATGAACTCACAGCTTCTTCCCTCCCTGCACCCTCTTGAGGGTTATGTTAAAAGGCATCATCTCAAATATCTTTCTCTCTGCCTTTTCCCGTTGGCCCATGCCTTCTTGCTTTCAATTTCTATTTTGTTCAAAGTTTGTCACTGCAGGTTAGATATCATTAACAAATATTGGGTAGGAATTCTCATGTCAGAATTTCCAGCACCCCCACCTGTGGGATTTCTGCTGGTGTGGAGGCAGGGGCTGGAGGGTGACATCAATGAGAATTTCCATTGACAATGGTGAGACCAGAGAATCCGCCACTAGCAAACAACCCGCCACCTCCCACCAGTGCAAAACACACAGTCAGGAGTCTGAAGAATCTTGTCCTTAGAAATTCAACAGATGATATCAAAGTTTGAAAGCTTATTTGTTAGTGTCATAAGTAGGCTTACATTAACACTGCAATGAAGCTACCATGAAAATCCCCTAGTCGCCACACTCTGGCACCTATTCGGGTACACGGAGGGAGAATTTAGCATGGTCAATGCTCTCTAACTAGCACAGTTCTTTTGGACTGTGGGAGGAAACCGGAGGATCTGGAGGAAAACCAGGGAGAATATACATATTCCCACCCAAGATGAGAATCGAACTAGGATCGCTGGCACTGTGAAGCCACAGTACTCACCACCGTCACTAAACTGGTGATCTGGAAATGCACGTTGTGCTCTGGGGACCCAGGTTCAAGTCCCTCAATGGCAGACGGTGAAATTTCAATTCAATAAAAATCTGGAGTTAAAGTCTATCGATGACCATGAAACCATATATCTTGAGAGAAAAAGTAGTCCTCACCCTCAGGAGACACCACTGTCTACCTTCCTCCGGTTAGAGAAAAAACATTTACTACCACCCATTGTTCACTATTCTTGTGCTAATAATTTTGTCCAAGTTAACAACTATCCTCCTATTCCATGAGCTTCCATCTGATTGGCCATGCTAAATTGACTCTATAGGGTCAATAGGCCTGGATGGGATTGTGGGCGGTTCACAATGTTGTGAAAAATATTGTCAAAGGCTGTCTTAAAATCTATGTAGATAATATTTATTCCATTGCTTTCACCAATTCACTTTGCTACTTCATCAACAAATTCAATCAGATGAGTAAGCAAGATTTGGCTTTTACAAATCCACGCTGGTTGTCCTGAATTAACTCAAATCTCTCAGAGAGCATGTTGATACGCTTCCTGGTCATTGCTTCTCATACCTTGCCCTCTAAGCTGAGCAACCATGTGCCAGTCCATCAGATGCCACGCACTTAACTATGAGTACTGTTGCTGCTTCCTTGAGTTGTGATATGGCTGGGTTTCCTTTGGTGCCTGATCCTGCTGCGTATGGCCAGCCAACCAGGGGGAGGCAGTAGCGTAGTGGTATCGTCATTGGGCTGGTGATTTGGAAATGCACAGCAGTGCCCTGGATTCCAGTCCCTCGATGGCAGTTGGTGAAATTTGAATTCAATAAACATCTGGAATTAAAGTCTAATGATGACTATGAAATAATTGCCGTAAAAACCCACTTTTGTTTTTCAGTCATGAATAACTGTTGCTGGCCAGGACAGCATTTGTTGACTTTCCCTTGTGGCCCTTATTCAGAGAGCAGAAGAGAGCTAACCACATTGCTGTTGCTCTGGAGTCACGTGTAGGCCAGAGCAGATAAGGATGGCAGATTTCCTTCCCTGAAGGACAGTAGTGAACCAGATGAATTTTTCTGACAATGGTTTCACTTTCATCAATAGATTCTTAAATCCAGGCACCTTTTTTTTTACTGAATTCAAACTCCATCATCTGCTATTGCGAGATTCAAACCCAGGTCCCAAGAACATTAGCAAATTTCTGGATTGACAGTCTAGCCACACACCTGCCCACCCCATTTGATTCACTGATGTCGTTTAGGGAAGGAAATTTCCTGTCCTTACTTGGTCTGGTCGGCCTATATGTGACTCCAGCCTAACAGCAATGTGGCTGACTCCTAATCTGCCTTCGACAGATGGACAGCAAATATAGGCCCAGCCAGCAATATACACAACCTCTGAATAAATAAAATAAAGGAGCAATAGTTGGTGCCTTACTGGGACAGTTCAGGAAGTGAAAGAGAGAGTATTCTGGCAACAGAAAATTTGCAGAAAGGAAGTGCTAATTACAGAATTATGTATTTTTTTCAATTTGCAATGTATTAGTAAGCAGTCTCTATGACGTAAATATTTGTTTTTGAGACATATTATGGACTGGAAATTATGGAGACATATTATGCACTTGAGAATCAGCTTCCTTAATGCAATGGTTCCATTGTTTGCTCTCTTGTTGCCTGCTCTACTTCTAACAAGTTCTGCCATTTAATCAATCCTGGGAAATGAAATTTTAAAAAATTTATTTATGGGACATAGGTGCCAGTGGCTTGCCAGCATTTATTGCCCAACCCTTTTTGCTCTTGGTGGGCAGTTGAGGGTCAATCACAATGTTGTGACTCTGGAGTCACATGTAGGCCAGACCAGGTAAGGATGGCAGATTTCCAACCCTAAAGGATATTAGTGAACAAGATAGGCCTTTCCAACAATTGACAATCATCAGTACATTCTTAGTTCCAAGTATTTTCTATTGAATTCAAATTCCACCAACTGCCATGGCAGGATTCAAACTTGGATCCCCAGAACATTAGCTGACTTTCTGGATTAATCATCCAGCAATAATATCATTAGGCCATCACTTTCCCACCTCAAAGCTAAGGAAATGAAGCACAAAACCAGACCAAATGCAGTTCATGCCTTGCCGCTCTTTACAAATATGAGAGAAAAATTACAGTGGGACCTATTCCCCAAATATGTGAATAAGAGAGGCTTTTTTAAGAACTCAATATTTATTGACTGTAATTCCAAGCTTATTGAATGAGTAGTTAACGATGTTTGCTGGACATTATATTTACAGGCTGAATCCTCCCTCTCTCTCTCGTGGTGAGTTTCAAGGAGGAATAGAACATAGAACATAGAACACTACAGCACAAACAGGCCCTTCGGCCCACAAGTTGTGCCGAACACATCAAAACCTACCCAGCCATAGACCTATCTATAACCCCAATCCCATTGGATCCCATATACTCATCCAGAAGTCTTTTAAAAGACCCCAGCGAGTTCGCCTCGACCACCACCGACGGCAGCCGATTCCATTCACTCACCACCCTCTGAGTGAAAAACTTTCCCCTAGCATCCCCTCTGTACTTGCTTCCCTGCACCTTAAATCTGTGCCCTCTCGTCGCGACCATTTCAGCCCTGGGAAATAGTCTCTGAGAGTCCACCCTATCTATTCCTCTCAACATCTTGTAAACCTCTATCAGGTCGCCTCTCAACCTTCGTCTCTCCAGGGAGAACAGTCCCAGCTCCCTCAACCTGTCTTCATAAGGCATGCCTCCCAATCCAGGCAACATCCTTGTAAATCTCCTCTGCACCCTTTCAATAGCTTCCACGTCCTTCCTATAGTGAGGCGACCAGAACTGAATGGGTATTTAATTAGTCGGGGGTTTGGGGGGGGTGGGGGGGGGGGGCGTGTGGATGGAGATGGTTGTCTCTGAATCCGATTGCTTCCCCAGCTCCAGCAGAATTAGTTTCTGGGTGGAAGGTCCATGGTGAAACATCTTGCCTCACTGCCAATTGAGTCCCTTAAATAGTCAATTAAATGGCAATTTAAAGCTTTCTGCCCTCTATACCCTGGGATTAACCCAGGTACATGAAATGCAACTTCAACTGTGTGGGCACCTTATCACCACGGTGGGGGAGGGCCTTTATATCAAAGGCACTCAGTGTCTAATTGGGAGACTGGACAGATAACACCATGCACTTCCTGCTCAGTCGGCCTCCGCCCAGAGAAACCCGTACGTTATTTCCTCCATTATTTACCTGGGCAACATTGTGGCACAATGATTAGCACTGCTGCCTCACAGCACCAGGGACCTGAGTGAAATTCTGGCTCGAATGACTGTCAGACAGTAGTGCACACCACTGCGCCATTGCACTGCCCACTGGTTCAATTAGACATGTCGTCCCAATTACCAGGGGAATTGGAGAAGGCGAGGGGCAGACCATGGAAAGGTCTGTTAGCCTCGGTGGGATTTTATGGTTTTGGGATGAGTGAGGCTATACAATTCTGCCCACAATGTTAAAAAGCAATGGTTACTTAAACCAACACAAGCTCATTGCAACACATGCAAACTTCATTGAATTCAAATCTATTGTTTAGACAATAAGACCATAAGATATAGGAGTAGAATTAGGCCATTTGGCCCATTGAGTCTGGTCTGCCATTCAATCATGGCTGAAAAATCTTTCAATCCTAGTAGAAGAATCATAGAATCCCTCAGTGCAGGAGGCTACTCAAGCCATTGAGTCTGATCACAGTCCTACTCAGATCCCTATTCCCCTATCCCCACACATTTCACCTACTAATCCCCCTGACACTAAGATCAATTTAGCATGGCCAAGCAGACTAACCCACACATCTTTGGACTGTGAAGGAAACGGGAACACCTGGAGGAAATCCACACAGACACGGGAAGAATGTGCAAACTGCACACAAACAGTGACCTGAGGCCAGAATTGAACCCAGGTCCCTGGCACTGCGAGGTAGCAGTGCTAACCACTGTGCCACTGTACTACCCAAGGGATAAGACATGATTCTTCCGCCTTTTCTCCATAACTTCTGATCCTTTCACCAGTCAAGACCCTATCTGTCTCTGTCTTAAATACACTCAATGAGTTGGTCTCCACAGCCTTCTGTGGCAATGAATTCCATAGAGTTACAACCTCCCCGCCCCCAACCGGCTGAAGAAATTCCTCCTCATCTTGGACCTAATGGTCACCCCTTTATTCTGAGGCTGTGCCCTTGGATCCTAGTCTCGCCTACTATTGGAAATATCTTTGCCAAGTCCACCCTATCCAGGCCTTTTAGTATTCTATAAGTTCCAGTGAGATTCCCCCCACATTCTTCTAAACTCCATCGAGTACAGACCCAGAGTCTTCGAACTCTCCTCATTTGTCAAGGTTTATTATAGTGAACCTCCTCTGGACTCTTTCCAAGCCAACACATCCTTCCTTAGACATGGGGCCTAAAATTGCTCCCAATATTCCAAATATTCCAATAGCTGTCTCAGGCTTTTAAGAGGCAGATAAACACACGGCATTATGGCGATTGGGCTTGGCTGGATTATTGTTGGTGTAGAATTGATGTGCTGAGTGGCCTCCCCTTCTACAATGTAGGGATTCCATGATTCTATGGTCAACCAACAAAGTGGGAAATTCTATATAAGGAGATGGTCTCTCCAGTTTGTGGATGGAAAAAGAACGGCTGCAACAATAATTTAATGACAATAGTAGCTTTAAAATGATGTTTCTGACAAGAGTGAAGCATGCTGGTGATTTGGCTAATGTACAGATTAAAAGCAGATGCAGGTCATAAAATTGAGGGCTGTGATCTGAAGCTTGCCGGGTAAAAGGAGTTATTTAAATTAGCCCAGACATTATGTCTCTGATTTGTATGGCTGTTATGTATGGGACATCAAGATATTTATTTATTAGTCACAAGTAAGGTTTACATTAACACTGAAATGAAGTCATTGTGAAAATCCCTTAGTGACCAGCATCTGTTCGGGTCAATGCACCTAACCAGCACGTCTTTCTGACCTTGGGAGGAAACTCAAGCACCCAGAAGAAACCCACGCAGACACAGAGAGAATTTGCAAACTCCATACAGACAGTGAGCCAAGCTGGGAATTGAACCCAGGTCCCTGGTGCTGTGAGGCACCACTGCTACCCCATGTCAAATGAACTAAGTAAAATGGCATTGTTCAAAAGTAATTTTATTGGATATTCTAGCCATGTGATCAGTTCCTGGTTACACAGTTGGCTGAATGATAGAGAATAATCCAGAAGTGATTTGTGAATTGTGGATAAAGAGACATGTGAGCCTTTGTTTGCCAGCGATAACTCAAAGAGACCATCCATTGAGAGAATGTGCCCTGAAGGATGCTTCAGAGAAGAAGAAGATAGATTCTACATCAAGAATATTTCTTGGCCAAAGTTTCGCTAAGCTCAGTAGTATCCATCTTCAGTTAAATAGTTAAAGTTGATGCTTAGTTAAAGTTGGTGTTCGGTTAAAAGTAAAATCCAATTGAAAGGTCAGGTTCAGTTAGAGTTAAAGTTCAGTAAAGACATCATGAGTTGCAATTGCTATTGTTTGAGTTGGTACTAGAAGTGTTAAATCAAGGAATAACTGAATTACTGTCCTTTGGTATCTCATTAAACTGAATGTTTGGAAGGTTGTTTAAATTAAAGCTGTATAAAGAGCTCAAAGGTGAAATTGTAAAAACAAAACCTGAACAAATCTAGATGCAAGACTGGGGAAAATATCCAGTGCTGGCATAGTTGAACTGTAAAATTTGTGCTAACATCCAGTGACTTAGGCTGGCTACAAGCTGAACTATTCAAAGGGGCATTTATTCATCAATCTGCTTTGCATATTCATAGAAGCATGAAATCTTGTCCACTGAGATTTGGAATAATTCAACATCATTAAGGACAAACTGATGAGACTGGAACTGGTGGAAAAGGAACAATCAACTTGACAATGCCTCACTTTCACAATAAAATTTGTCTCCAATGCTAAGCAAATTGATTGTCTTTTATGCCTCAAAAGATTCTTGAAGACTCCTGAGATTTTATAGTGTTAATTTTATATTTAGTTTAATCTAATTATTAAACAACGCACTTTGTTAATTACACCCTCTTTAAGTATTTTCTTGCCTCTAGAGTATCTGTTTTTAGAAATGTATTAGATATTTCATGTAGGTTTTCGCCACACTGTTTAACACTGTTGAACATGAATAGGAAACAATAGACCAAACGTTTGCCTAATTGCTGAAATCTACCGCTGCATATTCTTCAAAACTCCACTAGTTAGTTCATACAAAAGGGGTGTTTATTTTTAAAATTTATTTATTAGTGTCACAAATAGGTTTACATTAACACTGCAATGGAATTACTGTGAAATTCCTCTCATTCCGGTTCCTGGTTGGGTACACCAAGGGAGAATATAGCATGGCCAATACACTTAACCAGGAAGTCTTTCGGATTGTCGGAGGAAACAGGGGCACCCGGAGGAAACCCATGTCGAGAATGTGCAGACTCCGCACAGACAGTTACCCAAACGGGGTCCCTGATGAGTGAGGCAGCAGTGCTAACCACTGGATTTGGGCCCAGTGAACACAATATTGCCATTTGCTGTCAATTCAAAATTAGACTGAGGCAACCCTGACCATTAATGACTCAGGGAGGACAGAAATGTGTCAGCTGCATAAACAGATCAATACAATTTAATGTGAATAGAATTAATTTGGACAGGACCGTGCTAGTTAGATGCATTGGCCATGCTAAGTTCTCCCTCAGTGTCCCCAAACAATTGCATGGGGTGTGGTGGCTTCATTGCAGTGTCATTGCAAGCCTACTTGGGCACTAATAAGTAAACTTTAAACGCACATAAATTCCCTTTGAAGTGGCTAATCTGCCCCCCTCCCCCTCTCTGTCTTTTATCCATGACTTTTCCAGTCGATATACGGCAATTAAAGTTCCCACGGGCAGCAAGTATGGGGATTTTCACCGCAGCTTCACTTCAACTTACATGTGAGACTATTTAAATAAATACAGCTTCCCCCCCCCACCACCAGCCCATTCATTGCTGCACGGCCCCAGCCTTTTTTCGGGTGTACACCCTTGCTGGAGTTTTCTTGGACAGCAGCACAGACTGGATGTTTTGGGCGGGAGTTGTGGGTGATACCTCCCCAGCAGTTTGTTGAGCTGATGGATCCGTTTCGGCTGGCGAGCTGGAAGGGGGTGGGGGAAATGATGCGGGTCTCCTGGTTGTCCCGGGTCGTGTTAGCTGGAGGATTTCGGTAGACGGCCAGCCCGGCGCCCACCCTCTCGGCCCCTCCCGGGAGCTGGAGACCAGCTCTGGAGGAACCTCAGCGCGGCCCTTTGCCTCCGGTTTTACAGGCATGACCGGACCATTTCGGAACTGCCTTCTCCGACTAACCCCCACCCCACACACACAGTGGGTGGGTGGCAGCAACGCTGTACCACCGTGCTGCTAAATACAACTAACCCGTAGCCCCGCTGCGATGGGCCGAACAGCCCCCCCCCTCCTGTGCTGTATCCTTTTACCATTATAAAGCCGTTAACACACATCTCTCCCTCGAATTATTATTTGTTTTGGTTCATAATCGAAATCTGCACACTGTTTTGACTACATTCTCATCGCCACTCACTTTCTGGATTAATCAAAACTGCGGCTGTTGATGTTAGCGGTACTTGCGACTAGTAAATAAACTCTCTCCAAAAATTACTTAATTTCGTTTACCAATTTTAAGCATGGCGTAAATTTGCGTCCACAATTGTGTTTCTAACTCCGCAGGTTAACAGTACAATGTAAAATTAAAATTTTGGCACCCGATAGATTCATTCATGAATCTAATTTTGTGAATGCCTGTCAGTCACAGATAACCTCAATGTAGCGGATGCGACAAGAGGCGCCGGTTCACTGGTCAGATATTTCTGAATGTAAGAGACTTACCCAACGGTATTCGTGCACGAAATCGACCTGTTCTTTCTACCGCTGCGTACACGTGTGTGTGTGTATCAATTTCAACAGGCTTGTATACAATGCCTGCTTCAAATGACAGGAAGTCGACATTAATAATCAATTTACTTCCTACTTTTAATTCGTAGAATTACTTTCTACTAAAATCGTTCTGCCTATTCAACTGGCATTCTGGAAAAAAATACATATAAATGTCACTCAAATTGTCCTGTTCTAAGATCCAAACTTTTTTTAAAAAAAATTGATGTATTATTGTCGCAATGAATTGGGATACAGTGAAAAGTGTTTTTTTTTGTGCTACACAGACGAAGCATACCGTTCATAGAGCACATAGGGGAGAAGGAAAGGAGGGGATGCAGAATGTAGTGTTGCAGCTGGAGTGCAGAGAAAGGTCAACTTGAGGTAGAAGAGAGTTTATAAGAGTTAAAATTTCAAAAACAGAATAAGAGTAAAAAATAGAATTAATGTCGGGGATAGCCCGAAAGAAGTTCGGCAGTTGTGATTCAGATGAAGGTGATTTCACTAGCGATACTCAATAGCAGGAATTTGAATTCTTGCAGCTTATTTCACCTAATATAGAATTCCGTCAGCGTAGAAGGCTCTTCAGAGCATTGTGTCTGCATCAATCCTCCATCTTAGGCATGCCCAATCCCCATAACAATGCTGCTAATACCTCTAACCTACACATACTTGGAAATTAAGGGGCAATTTAGCGTGACCAATCTACGCATTTTTGGAGTGAGGGAGAAAACTGGAGGAAACCCACGCAGACATGGGGAGAATGTGCAAACTCCACTCACTGGGCCCAAATCCAACCTGGGTCCCTGGCAGCAATGCTAACCATTGTACTGCCATGACACAAGAATACTAAAGTAAAACGTGACCCCAGAACAAAAGAGATATTAATGAAAGACGTCGGCTTAGAGGGGATCTCATAGAGGTGTATAAGATTATAAGGGGTATAGATAGAGTAAATGGAGGTAAAGTTTTTCCGCCTTTAGAAATGGATAGGACGAGGGGTCATGGCCATAGGGTGAGGGGGGCTATGTATAGGACGAATATTAGAGGGCAGTTTTTCACACAACCGGTAGTGGGGGTGTGGAATGCACTGCCGAGTAAGGTGGTGGGAGCAGGCACGCTGGGGCTGTTTAAGGGTCTCTTGGACAGCCACATGATATGCAGATAGAGGGATATAGTAGGACTGTTTAACTACGGCTTTTTCCACAGGTAATTCGGTCCATACTTGACCAACATTGAGCATGCATTCGGCAGGTGGTGCGGGTACAGCTCTTGGATGTTGATTCATGGTTTGCCTGGTACCTCATGTCGTAAATGAGTGCTTTATGTGGACCATCTGAAGGGCACCATGACAGCTCAGAGACTATCGGTGTGGCTGTGCAGACACTTGGAATTGGGCCGGTGTCTGCGGGAGTTTGCGCGTTCTCCCTGTGGTTGCGTGGGTTTTCTCCGGGCACTCCGGTTTCCTCCCACAACCTAAAAATTCGCTCTTAGGCTGATTGGGAAACAAATTGTCCCTATAGTGAGAATTTTCCATATTAGGAATAATATATATATTATTATATAGGAATAATATAATAGGAAATGGATTTGCTACTATATAGTTATGACGGCGGCGCGGGCTCGTTGGGCCGAAGGGCCTGTTTCCCATGCTATGTTGCTCTTAATCTTAATCACAATTGCTCAATCCATAAGCAAGCTGTATTTAGTTTACAGACTTCCCCAGGCCTCCTGACGCAGCCCCTGCTGAATTTTCACCATTTGCTATTACTTTTATTGTCGAGTTCTTTCCGATTCTGGTGGTCACCGAGGGAGTGGGCATACCAGACACTGAAGCGTTTGTCCTGTGTGTGGAAAGTGGCTAGTCCCTAGTTCCAAAGACTGCAAAGATTAGCTCTTTCTCACTGCCAGACTTGCTGAGCTTTTCCCGTACTTTCTGTTTTTATTAACACTGATCAGATAGGCACATAAACTTTCTTGTAAACACAGCAGGTTCCTCAGGTTGGTACAGTCGTGGGTTTCCGATGGGCACCTTTCCCCTCTGGCTATCCCAGGCACGGTCTGAGAACTGGAGCAGAATTCGGAACTGCCCCTGCCTTGCAAAACCCAGCTGAAGAATGGGTTGCTCCTGTCACAACGATGGACTCAGGTGAAGGCACAATTCGGAAGTGCTTAGATAAGTGAGCCTCCAACAACACTCAAGAAGCTCACGTCATCCAGGCCAAAGCAATCCTCTTGATTGGTACCACCCGTCCGCCACCTTCAAGCTCCACTGCCTTCCACCACCAATTAATAGTGGCCTCTGCAGCAACTCACTGAGGCTCCTTTTGCAAGTCTTCCTAGCCAGTGACACTTAACACCGAGAAGGACAAAGGCAGCAGATGGGTGGAAATACCACGATCTGCAAGTTCAGACACGTTCCTGACATGGAACAATATGGCTATTCCTTCACTGTCACTAGGTCAAAAATTTCTCCCTGAGCAGCTAGTGTTCCTACACTAGCTGTACTGCAAGAACTTGGCATACCATCAAATTCTTAAGAGCAAAAGAGGGTAAACATCAAGTGCTGATTTACCAGAAATGTCCAGAGTGCAAAGATACTATTTTTAGAAGTATTGCAAGATATACATTTGTAGAATAGCAATAGTGCATTAGTGAAGGGAAGAGATTTTATTAATGTTATAAGTAGGCATTAATTGCATTGAAGTTACAGTGAAAACCCCTAGTAACCATATCTGCTACCTGTGGGGATTTTAATTATGCAAATATTAATGGAATATCACAGGTAAAAGGCAGAGAGAGCCAATTAGGGTCTCATAACGGAATATTCATGTCTCAAGTAGGGTCACATTAACATTTATAATGAAATCCCCTAATCACCCACACTCCTGCACTTGCCCATAAAGGACAATTTAGCAAAGCCGTAGCAAAACTTAACCTGTACATCTTTGGAGTGTGGGAGGAAACTGGAGCACACAGAGAAAACCCATACAGACACAGGAGAGAATGTGCAGAATCCCCAGAGACAGTGATCCAAACTGAAAATTGAAACCAAGTCCCTGGGACAGCACCGCTAACCACTTCCTCCAGTGGGTTGTGGTCATGTTACGAGACTAGGGGAAAGAGTTCATGTCCCACTAATAGCAGCTGCTGGAATTTAAATTCAATGAATAAATCTGGAATGTGTGAATTTAGTCTAAGCAGTGTTGACCATGAAACTTGCATTAAGAAACCCACCAACTTTATTCCTTTCTTCAGGGGAAGAAATCTGCCAGCCTTACCCTCCTCAGTCTGGATATGTATTACTCTGTCTACTAAAGTGCTGGACCCTTTCTTGCCCTCTGAAAAGGCTCATGCAAGCCTCTCATTTGGGATGCACAAATGCAGGCCTCAATCATGAAAGAATAATAGGATGCAGAGCTGGGCTGTAAACTGGCAAATAAAGTTTAACCTTGATAAATGTGAGGTGATTCATTTTGGTAGGCCAAACTTGAATACAGATTACAGAGTCAATGACAGGGTTCTAAGGAATGTGGAGGAATAGAAAGACCTTGAGATTTATAACCAAAGATCCCTAAAGATTGCCACTCAAGTAGATAGAACCATGAAGAAGGCTTATAGTGTGTTAGCATTTATTGACAGGGGGTTTGAGTTTAAGAACCGTGGGGTTATGCTGCAACTATTCCAGATCTTGGTGAGACCACATTTGGAATATTGTGTTCAGTTCTGCTCACTTCACTATAAGAAGGATGTGGAAGCATTGGAGAGAGTGCAGAGGAGATTTGTCAGGATGCTGCCTGATTTGGAGGGTAGGTTTTACAAGGAAAGGTTGAGGGAGCTGAGACTTTTCTCTTTGGAGCGGAGGAGGATGAGAGGCAATTGAATAGAGGTTTATAAGATGATGAGAGGGATGATATGAATGGACATGCAGAGACTATTTGCTTGGGTGGATGTGGCTGTTATTAGGGGACACAACTATAAGGTTCATGGTAGGAGATATAGGAGGGATGTCCAAGGTAGATTCTTTACTCAGAGAGTGGTTGGGGTGTGGAATGCACTGCCTGTTGTGATGGTGGAGTTGGACATTTTAAGAACTTTCAGGCGGTTATTGGATAGGCGCATGGAGCACACCAGAATGATAGGGAGGGGATAGCTCGATCTTGGGATTGGATGTAGCTCAGAACAACATTGAGGGCCGAAGGACCTGTACTGTGCTGAAATGTTCTATGTTCTAATAAGAAAGTAATTACAGTGCAAAGACAGGTAACTTGACAGGTCTTGATGGAGAACAAATGATAAACATGGATATAAAAATATACAGAGAGGAGGCAGAATAGGTGAGCATTACTTTAGCAGCCCAAAAACAGGGTGATTTAGGGAAGGCCTTTAAGGAGAAATCAACTTTCAAAACATTGTGGAATTACCACAAATACAAAAATTCAAAATTAGAAAATATAACGAAGTTAAGCGAAGTTTAAAAATTGCTCCTGCTGCTGAATTAGAGATGGGAGTTAATATTTGGTTCATAGAGCCACCCAGTGGCCATATGTATATTTACAAGCTGTGAAAATCTGGGCAGGGTAACGTGTCATGCCTGACAAATGATGTACAGATGCCGGCGTTGGATTGGGGTGGTAAGAACTCAGTAAGAATTTAGCAACACCAATTTATAATCCAACTGATTTATTTGATTGTAAAAAAGCGAGCTTTCGACTCCTGTGTCTTCTTCAGGCAAATGCAGTGTTCTGGTCTGCAATAGCACACATCAGCACAGACAGTCAGAGATTGCTGACTAGAATGCGAATCCTTACATCTAACCTGCTATTCAAGTGTTAAAGTGGCGAACAATGTGTGTGAAGGGAATCCTGAGCATTGTTGGAGAATTGTGTGTTTTCTCCATTGGTGTTGCTAAATTCTTACTGAGTTCTTACCACCCCAATCCAACGCCGGCATCTGTACATCATGACTACTATCGACACCGCATACTGCCGGATCCAAGTGGAGAGGATCTCCAAGAGGATTGCACATATCGACACAGACATCAAGTTTCTACAGAGATGCAAGAAAGCAGACAGGATACCAAAGGGACTGCAGATCACGAACCCACTCAGGTCAACCTATAACACAGACTACGCTGAGAGGCTTTGCCGTCGCACCTCTCTCACACTCCTCAATCGCCTCATACACCAGCTCTATAGCAAACGCCGCACCCTGGAAAGTAAAATGGAATACATATTCTCAACTTGCACTCAGGACGCAGATCAGTTGCGAAACTTTGCCAAGCAGATGAGACAAAGAAACTACACCATTTACATGCACACCAAGAACAGGAAACTTGAAAAACTCGGCATCGCCACCAGCAACAACCAAGCCTCCCTTGGCACCACAGTAGAAAACAACACTACCGCAGGGAGGTCCATTGTTAACCTGTCGGACTACACACTTCAATCAGAGGAAATCGAAGTTCTCAGCCGAGGGCTCAATTTCTGTCCCACCACCAAAATGAACCCCATCAGTCTTGCAGCGGACACAGAGGAATTCATCAGGCGAATGAGGCTGCGTGAGTTCTTCCACAAACCCCAAGAGGCCAATAGCAGACACAATGAGATAGCTAATGAACCAGAACAGCCGACAGAGGGATCAGCAGTGCAGCAACCGAGGAGGAATGAATCCAATTGGACTCCTCCGGAAGGCCGCTGCCCCCGACTGGACATGTATGCCCAAGCCATCAGGAGGTGCGTGAACACCAGATTTATCAACCGCACTTACAAGACAGTCCCGAACATCACCCCAGTACAACGCAAGGCCATCCGTGCTCTCAAGACCAACCGCAACATTGTCATCAAACCAGCAGACAAAGGAGGCGCCACCGTCATACTGAACAGAACAGACTACTGTGAAGAAGTGTACCAACAACTAAACAATGAGAAACACTACAGACAGTTACCAGCAGATCCAACCAAAGAACACACTCGTCAACTCAACACTCTGATCAAAACCTTTGATCCAGACCTTCAGAACACCCTCCGGGCTCTCATTCCACATACTCCCCACATTGGAGATCTCTACTGCCTCCCAAAGATACACAAGGCAAACATACCCGGCTGTCCCATCGTATCGGGCAACGGGACCCTGTGTGAGAACCTCTCCGGCTATATCGAGGGCATCCTGAAACCCATCGTACAAAGAACCCCCAGCTTTTGTCTTGACATTACGGACTTCCTACAGAAACTCAGCACACATGGAGCAGTAGAAACAGGGACACTCCTTGTCACAATGGATGTCTCGGTGCTCTACACCAACATCCCCCACGACGATGGTATTGCTGCAACTGCCTCAGTACTCAATGCCAACAACTGCCAGTTTCCAGATGCAATTTTACAACTCATCCGCTTCATCTTGGACCACAATGTCTTCACCTTGAACAGTCAGCTTTTCATCCAGACACACGAAACAGCCATGGGGACCAAATTCGCACCTCAGTATGCCAACATCTTCATGCACAGGTTCGAACAAGACTTCTTCACCACACGAGATCTCCAACCCAGGTTATATACTAGATACATTGATGACATCTTTTTCCTTTGGACTCATGGTGAACAATCATTGAAACAACTGTATGATGATATCAACAAGTTCCATCCCACCATCAGACTCACCGTGGACTATTCTCCAGAATCAGTTGCATTCTTGGACACACGCATCTCCATCAAGGACGGTCACCTCAGCACCTCACTGTACCGCAAACCGACAGACAACCTCACAATGCTCCACTTCTCCATCTTCCACCCTAGACACGTTAAAGAAGCCATTCCCTATGGACAAGCCCTCCGTATACACAGAATTTGCTCAGATGAGGAGGATCGTGACAGACACCTCCAGACACTGAAGGATGCCCTCGTGAGAACAGGATATGGCGTTCGACTCATCGATCGACAGTTCCAACGTGCCACAACGATAAACCGCACTGATCTCCTCAGAAGACGAACACGGGACACGGTGGACAGAGTACCCTTTGTTGTCCAGTACTTCCCCGGAGCGGAGAAGCTACGACATCTTCTCCGGAGTCTTCAACATATCATTGATGACGATGAACATCTCGCTAGGGCCATCCCCCCCCCCCCACTTCTTGCTTTCAGACAACCGCACAACCTCAAACAGATCATTGTTCGCAGCAAACTACCCAACCTTCAGGAGAACAGTGACCACAATTCTTACAGGGTAACATGTCACCAGTTGTACGCTTTTCCTCGTTATGATTAGGTCACTAGACTGGAATTACAACATTCCTCCATCTGGCCTAGTTTTACCTAGGGGTGGCATGGTGGTACAGTGGTTAACACTGCTGCCTCACAGTACCAGTGACCCAGATTCGATTTCCGGCTTGGGTCACTGTCTGTGTGGAGTCTGCATGTTCTCCACATGTCTGCGTGGGTTTCGTCCCGGTGCTCCAGTTTCCTCCCACTGTCCAAAAGATGTGTTGGTTTGGTGCATTGACCTAAACAGGTGCCAGAATGTGGCAGTTAGGAGAATTTCATAGTAACTTCATTGCAGCGTTAATGTAAGCCTTATTTGTGACGAATAAAGTTTAACTTTTCATGACTCATGAACTTTAGCTGTAGGACAAAAGGGCACAGCCAGAAATTGGGAAAAGTTGAGTTCAGAAAGAATCATAGAGCGGGATTTTACTGCCTCGTTCGCCCCGAAACCGGAAAGTCTTACCCGAGGTCCACGAACCTTCTTACATTCCACCTCTCACCCACTCCAATTCCGGTGGGATGATAAAATTCTAATTATGGAATAATTACAGTGCAGGAAACCATCCAGCCCATACAGTCTGCACCAGCTCTCCAACAGAGTATCTTAATCAGGTCCTATCCTCACAATCCAGATATTTGCCTGGCTAATCTCCCTAACATAATCATCTTGTAAAAATGAGGAGCGATTTAGCATGGCCAATCCACCTAACCTGCCCATCTTTGGACACTTAAGGGGCAACTTAGCATGGCCAATCCACTAACCTGTACATCTCTGGAATGAGTGGGGGAGCGTGGGGGGTAGCTGGAGCAAGCAGAGAAAATGCATGTAGACACGGGGAAAATGTGCAGACTTCACATAGGCGGTGATCCAAAGCTGGAATTGAAGCCAGGTCCAGGTGTTGTGAGACAGTTGTGCTAACCACTGTGCCACCCCACATATATCAGGAATTGATTTTCATTTTAAGTTTTATTTATTTATTAGTGTCACAAGTAGGCTTACTTTAACGCTGCAATGAAGTTACTGTGAAAATCCCCTAGCGGCCACACTCCAGAGCCTGTTCGGTTACACTAAAAGAGAATTTAACAAAGAACAAAAACAGCACAGGAAACAGGCCCTTCGGCCCAACGAGCCCGCGCCGCCACCTCGATGTTCCTACCTCTACCCACGATCCCTGTCTATGTTTATAGATCTATGGATTAAAAAACCAATTTGAGACAATTTAGGGAGAATTTGTTTTGCCAATTAGCCTAAGAGCACATCTTTGGGATGTGGGAGGAAACTGGAGCACCCGGAGAAAAGCCACACAAGCACGGGGAGAATGTGCAAACTCCCACAGACACAGGTCCAAACCCATGTATCTGCACAGCACAGCGATAGTCACTGAGCTGTCGTGTTGCCCATCAAATAATCCAGGTCAAGCGTACACTAACGATGTGAACCACTAGGATAGTCTCGAAAAAAATCCAAAAGCAGCCCTCTCACGACCCATTGCGTCTATGCCCCTTGTTAGACAACAAGGTGAACCAAAGCACCTGTAGGATAAAAACAAGTACATCAATATCATCATCTATTTACACACTTCCCAGGGACTCCAAAGGCTCATGATCCCTATTTTAAATCAGTTTTCTATACCCCTCCAATCCCATTCTGTTCATGTGCCCATCTAAGTATTTCTTAATAACTCCAGAGTACCTGCCTCCACCACTTTACTTGGCAGTGCATTCTATACCCCCACCACCCTCTGTGTGAAAAAACTCCCTCTAGCATCCAAATTATACCTTACCCCCCTCACCCTAAGCCCGTGACCCCTCGTGCTATTCGAGTCCATCCTAGGAAAAAGCTTAACCCTGTTTATTCTATCTATACCCCTCATAATCTTGTACACCTCTATCAGATCTCCTCTAAGTCTACGTCTTTCTAAGGAAAACAGTCCCAATTTGCCTAATCTCTCCTCATACCTCAGACCTTCCATACCAGGCAGCATCCTGGTAAACCTCCTCTGCACTCTCTCCAGAGTCTCCACGTCCTTCCGGTAGTAGGACGACCAGAACTGGACGCAGTATTCCAAATGAGATCTAACCAACATTTTATACAACTGCAACATTAAAGGCCAGTTTTAGCAGGGCCAACACATCTAACCAGCATGTCATTCAGACTGTGGGAGGCAACCCATGCAGACAGGGGGAGAATGTGCAGACTCATCACAGGCAGTGATCCATACTGAGAATTGAACCCGGGTCCCTGGCAGTATGAAACAGCAGTACTAACCACTGTGCCACCATGTCACCAACTGAAGTTGGATCGTGCATAGAGGAAAATCCCTTGAGTCATACAAAGTACAGTAAAGGGAGCTCCGGCTTTTATGGAAAGACAAGTTCAAAACAGCCACCTCAGCCATATTTCACTCCATGATGCTATTAAAATATCAGGAAGAGGAATCACTTGGCTGGTGGTGAGAAGGGCACTCCCCATCAAGTCTTTTAAGCACGCTCAAGGTCTCAGCAGCATTGCACGCTGCCCTCGAAGCGGCTGCGGGGCTGATGAGACGATCGCACACCTCCTTGTGGAATGTGCCTTTGCAAAGAAGGTCTGGAGTGAGATGCAGTGGTATTTATCAAGGTTCATCCCGAGCAACTCGGTAATGCAGGACTCTGTGCTCTACGGGCTGTTCCCGGGGAGGCACACCGAGACAAATATCAACTGCTGCTTGAGGGTCATCAAATCGGTGAAGAACGCACTTTGGTCCACCTGAAACTTGCTGATCTTCCAGTTGAAAGAACTGTCCTCGACCGAGTGTTGCAGACTGGCACATTCCAAGGTTCAGGACTACGTGCTGAGGGATGCGCTGAAACTTGGGGCAGCCGCTGCAAAGGCACAATGGGGAAAGGCCACACTATAAGGCCTTTTAACGGAGGCAGATCGAGGGCCCGGGAACTGCAGAATACCTTCGACCTGCGTGACTTGTGCCAATCTGAGCAATAACGGCACGCAGTAATTTTTTGAGGCATGTATATAGTTGTAAGTTTGAAACGTTACGACTGTAATTTGAAAAAGTTTTAATTCTGCACTGTTTACAATTCAAAGACTTGTAAATCGCATGATTTATTTGAGATTTTTATGAATAAAGTATATTTTTGAAAAAAAAATCAGGAAGAGGAATGTCATGAGAATGCATTATACTTGTCTAAACAAAGGCACAAATTGCAGGGCAACATCCCTGGTTGCAACGTTTTCCAAGAGCTTAAAGAGGGACATAGAAAAGAATGAAATGTTCACAAGATTAAATCAAGAACCAGTCACAGAATATGAGGACAGATGCTAGGCCTGAAAGGTCATCCAGTGGATTGAACTGAAAAACAAAGGGCAATAATGCTAGTTGTGGCACAATATAGATCCCAGTTACAGGGAGTTAGAAGACATTAGAAACATACAGGCAAATTACTGAGAAGTGTGGAGGATGTAGGGTAGTAAGACATAGCAATTACTTTCATAAAACATAGAAATATAGAAAGTAGGTGCAAGAATAGTCCATTCGGTCCTTTCAGCCCGCTCTACTTTTTATAGGCCGGAATTTTGCCCTTCCCGGAATCGGGATGGGTGAAGATCGGAGAACGGCATTTTCCAATGGCCTCAGGCAGGATTGTACAAGCCTCACTCAAGCAGGCAAGGCGGTAACTTCTAATCATTATGTTCGTGGGTGATCATCCAACTCAGTAGCCTGTTCCCACCTCCCCCCGCCCCAAATCATTTGGTCCCAAGAGCTATATTTAACTCCTATTTGATAACATTAAACATTTTGGCGTCAACTACTTTCTGGAATAGTGGATTTCACAGATTCACCCATCCCACCGAGTGAAGAAATTTCTCCTTATCTTAGTCTTAAATGATCTACCCATATCCTCAGACTGTGTCTGCCAGACACCCCATTATCAGGAACATCCTTCCTCCAAAAACTCTATCTAATATTGTCAGAATTTTACAGGTTTCTATGAGATTCCCTCTCATTTATTTAAACTCCAGTGAATATAATCCTAATTGACTCAATCTCTCCTCATCCCAGGAATCAGGCTGGTAAACTTCACTGCACTCCCTCTGAAGCAAGAACATCCTTCCTCAGATAAGGAGACCAAAACTGACACAATATTCCAGGTGTGGCCTCACCAACGTCCTGTATAACTGTAGGAAGATATCCCTACTCCTGTAATCGAATGCTTTCGCTATGAAGGCCAAAATATTATCTGCCTTCTTTATTGCTTGCTGCACCAGCTTGCTTACCTTCAGTGACTGGTGCACAAGGTCACCCAGGTCTCATTACACATTCTCCTCACTCAATGTATGGCCATTAAGATAACAAGCTGAAATTCAGTGTAAATAGGTGCAGAATTTGTAAAACATCAGGACAGTATTTTTTGCTGATACATAACAAACCCAGAAAGAGGAAACAGCAGTCCTGGGTTCAGCTTTAGTGAATAAATCTGGCATGTGGAAAGGGTATCAGAGTAAGGGTATGGTAGTATTCATTATTTAGTTAGTATTAGAAAAGGTATGGAAAAGGATAAAGAGATAGATAAAGTACAAAAGTTTTTAACTGGGGAAAGGCCAATTTTATTAAACTGCGATGTATTTCACCCAAAGGAAATTGAAGGAGATATGTGCTCTATGGGAAGCACTCAAGAAATAGAGAATTCAGAACAAAAATGTTCCCAAAATTCAAACAGTGACATTCCCAATTCCACCTCACCCCGACACAGCAGAGCATGGAATGTAAGATAATGCAAAGAAAATACCTGTCAGATACCAAGAACTCTGTACAACAAAAAAGTCTAGAGGCAGATAGCGAGTGTGAGGGGCCGGAATTGAGTTGGTGCCTCACCCACAGGAAAGGTGTTTCTTCAAAGTAGTTTGTGAGCTCAGGTTTAGTGTGTTTTTATTTAGCTTTCTTTAAAGTTGTGAGCGGTTCTCGGTCTTTTGGCTAAGGTCAAGCCAGGTTGGAGTGTAATGCATGCATCTTGTCTGTCTTGCTTGTGGGGACCATGAATTGGATTCAATTTGAATCTGTTTTTTTTTGGAGCCAGCAAGGAGATGGGTTAAGGGCTTGCTCGGCCCATTCTGTGCATTGGCTTTGTAATTTCAAGAAAGGAATAAACTTTTTAAAACCCTTGAGTAGTCCAGTTGCCTCCTACTAGCTGATGTTTGCGCTACAGGGAGGCTTTGACTTGGCGTGAGTGCATCCACTGCCTGGGACAATCAGCATCTTCTGTTGTCAGTGTGCAGACAGACCAACATCTGCGACCAGTCTGAAATAGCCCCAGGTGCCAAGGCAAAATGTGGCAAGAGCAAGGCCATGTTCTTTGGGAATTGGGCTGACCATCCCTTGTCCCCTTCTGCGTCAGGTCAGACACAATGAATGGAATGGTGTTTGGCACAAACTCATCGAATCCATTAAATCTCTACCCTGCAAAAGGAGGCTAATCAGCCCATTGAGTCTGCACTGTCTCCCTGCCAGAATATCTTAATCCAGGTCCTCTCCTCCATAACCCCACCCATTTATCATAGCTAATCCCCCTAACCTACACATCTTGGAACACAAATGGGCAATTTAGCGTGGTCAATGCATCTAACCTGCACATCTTTGGAGTGTGGGAAGAAACCGGAGGAAACCCACGCAGGCATGGGGAGAATGTACAAACTCCACACAGACAATGACCTGACACCAGAATTGAACTGGGGTCCCTAATGCTGTGAGGCAGCAGTGCTAACAACTGTGCCATCATGCTGCCTTCTTAATCACTGCTTCTAATTCCAAAACACAATGAGCATAAACCTGAGATAGCTATATTCAGCATAATTTATTAGAGGGGATGTGACATTGTGTTTCTGCACTTGTCAAAAACACACAAGGGAAATGGTTCTCTGACTCTTCAATCTTTAACCTTAAAGGGCTAATGTTGTAGGGCAAAATTGGGGATTGGGTCTTTTATATTTTAATCCATGTACATGCAGGGCTACATAGAGAAAGCCCAGAGGGCCAGACCTCACTAGAGGAAAGGAAAGGGTTAATGCTAGAGGCCTGCTCTGCCAACAGAGAATGATTAGTGCATGCTATCAACTTCTGATGTGCAGTAGATTGCTCAAATGATCATAATAACGTTGCCTAAAGTTTTAGATCCCCAAAAGTAGGAGAGTCTAAAACTAGAGGACATAGGTTTAAGCTGAGAGGGGAGAGATCCAGAGGGACATTTTTTCTCACGCAGAGTGGTGAGTGTCTGGAACAAGCTAGCAGAGGTAGTAATAGGGGCAGGTACAATTTTGTCTTCTAAGAAGAATTTAAACAGTTGCATGGGTAAAGTAGGTATAGAAGGGTGTGGGACAAATGTGGGCAATTGGGACTACCTTAGGGATTTAAAAAAGGGCAGCATGGACAAGTTGGCCAAAGGGCCTGTTTCCATGCTGTAAATCTCTATGATTCCATGATAACAGGAGAACCGGCATTAAGACAGCCTATAGCCAAGGGAGGATATAGTCTTCCATAAAAATGATCATCTAGAGAGGAGAAAAAACAATTAACACAACAGTGCAAATCAGTTGGGTAAACACAATGCTTTAACATTATAATCGGGTAAACGGAACTGTCTAGATACTGATTAACAAAGTTGTACTGAATAAAATGCAGTCTGCATAGTGAGAATAAAAGAGCCATTTTGTATCCAACTTGAGGAATTAATATGTTAATATAAACCTTTGTGACTCAAACAGTATATTAACCTGTAGCAAATCTAGCAGGGGCAGAGAGGACTTGCAGCTCTCCCTCTTGCGTGTGAAATAAAAGCTTTTCTTGAAGTTCGACATGGTCTCCAAGGCTCAACTTGTTTCATTTCCATCCTACAGCTAAAGGTAATGAGCTGGGTGCTCGCATTTAAATAGTTTAAGATAGTTCTTCTCCAGTAGAGTTCCTCCAATTTAAGCCAGTTTGTCACTGATAGCTGTGCTCCTGGATTTAATTTACCTCTTCATCAGTAGTTGTGGCTTTCAACAAGGGTTCCTTCAGCTCCTCGAGGAAGAAAAATATAAAAATATGAATTCAAATATCTTCAGCAATGGAAAAATGTTCATTTTTATCAACTCGCAAAAAAAAAGGACAGATCTGTAACTACTGATACAAAAATGGAAAATGCTGGAAAATCTCTGCAGATCTGACAGCACCTGTGAGGTGAGAATAGAGACAACGTTTTGAGTCTCGGTGACTGTTTTATCAGAGCAGGTAACCTGAATTTGATTTGCCTCTACTTTTGAAAATCATGCTTTCAATTTAGTTCTTTCCTTTAAACATGA
The DNA here is from genome assembly GCA_024679065.1 of Sphyrna mokarran. NCBI lineage: Eukaryota > Metazoa > Chordata > Chondrichthyes > Carcharhiniformes > Carcharhinidae > Sphyrna > Sphyrna mokarran. Next base: position 102,469,074 of record JAGIQG010000009.1, read on the forward strand.
ACAAGTTTAGCTTTTTTTTTGTTAGACAGAAGCAACCTGTCAAGGTTTCAATGTATAACTTCAATTTTGATCTTTCTCTAATCTCTGACCATCCATTAGATCATTTATTGTAATTTTCAAACTATAAATTTCAACATTAACTATTAATTTTTCTTTAAAGTTTATTTAGTCGTGTCACAAGTAGGGTTACATTAACACTGTAATGCAGTTACTGTGAAAATCCCCTAGCCTCTTCGGGAACCCTAAGAGAGAATTTAGCATGGCCAATGCACCTAACCAGCATGTCTTTCAGATGTGCAAGAGCAGATTTGGTTTTATTTAACTTCCCTATGAAAAATTCAGCAGGATGTAATTTCAAAGAAATAATCCCCTTCATCCTTGGATTAAACAACTCTGCTTACAGTAAGCACAGTGGCATGCATGCAATTCAGCAGATACTAGAACCTCTCATTTTCCCAAAGTAATTGTTTGGTAGATATGCCGATGACAATAATCTCTCCCTTGATATCAATAAAATAAAGGAGATAGTTATCAGTGTCAGGAGGACATGCCCCTGTCTACACCAACAGTGATGAAGTGGAGACGGTCAAGAGGTTCAACTTTCTAACTGTTCAAATCACCTGTCCTGCTCCCTCCACGCTGCACCATAGTTTAGGAAGCCCACCAGCGCTACTACAGAAGGCTAAGGAAATTCAGTACATCCGCTACAACTCTCACCAATTTTTACAGAAACACCCTTCCTGGATGTATCGTAGCGTAGTACAGCTCCTGTTCTAACCAAGATCACAAGAGACTACAAAAGGTCATGAATGTAGCCCAGTCCATCAAGCAAACTAGCCTCCCATCTACTGACTCCGTCTACACTTTCTGCTGCCTCGGAAAAGCAACCAGCATAATTAACGACCCCACGCACCTCAGACATTCACCTTCTTCCTTCAGGAAAAAGATACCAAAGTCTGAAAACATCTGCTGCCAGCATACTTTTGTATGGTCATGTCACATATTAAGGTCATCTTTCTCTTCACCCTATCTGTAATTGCAACACTATGTTCTGTACCCTCTCCTTTCCTTTTCCCCAATGTACTCTATGAGTGGTATATTTTGCCTGTATAATGCATAAGAAAAAATATTTCTTACTGTATTCCAATGTATGTGACAATAGCAATTCAATTCAATCCAAAGCAATTCAATACAATCAAATTGATTCGATCAAGTCAAGTCAAATCAAATCAAATCAATTCAATTCAAATCAAATCAAATCAATTCAATCAAATCAATTAAATTCAATTCAAACCAATTCAATTCAAATCAAATCAATACAATCAATGCAAATCAAATCAATACAATTCAATTCAATAATCACAGCTGAATAGCAAAAAAGAAACAAAGAACAAGATTCTCTGGCCTCCCCGCGGCATGTTTCTTGGCAGTAGGGAGTGGCCCTCTGTCAATGGGATGGGAAGATCCCACTGCCATGAACAACTGGAAGATCTTACTCAAAATCTTCCTTTTCTGACAACAATAACTTGAGAAAGGAAAGTCCATTTAGAGAAAAGTTGAGAGCAAAGGCTGCTTTTCGAAACCTGTGACTTGTAAATGGACCAAATACTTACAAACTGTTGACATTCATCAGGATCTTTTCCACTGGGAACTGTGAATGCTGTTCCATTTGTCCCCTTATTCAATTTTTTACCTGTTGATGTGAACAGAGAATGAAAAGCAAACTGAGCAAAGGTTCCGCTGAATAGATAATGAGTAATTATATCGCTCTGTAACATCTTTCCCAAACACGATCTCCTTCACATTTTAACATGCAATTCAACAAAGTTTAGCAGTCCAAATGAAACTGCTTGCTCATTATATTATTGACTTGCTTATTTTAATGTCTCTGTTGAAAGGGAATTGGTCCATTTCACAGAAATATTATACTCAAAAAGTTAGTTCTATTACCACAGGCTGGTTAGAAGGTCTGTCTTAGTGCTATGAGAGTTCGTCACAGTTATAATAATAGCAGTTAAGGAATGTCAGCCCACAACCAAGGCAGACCAAAGGCCCAGTAAATGTAGAAAACTCTCGGGCTGCATAACTGCATGCTAATCTATAAAAACAGCACACAGTAAAATGTGATGAATGTATATAGTTTGTTAAAGAATTGAACTGTAATGTATGTAATTTCTTGGAACTGAGCACTGTAAAATATTGAAGTTAAGGAAATTGTAAATATGATTTTTTGCACTGTTTATAATGATTAGAAATGTCATTTCTGTAATCGTCTATTTCGGAATATTTATGAATAAAATGTTCTTTTGAAATTAAAAAAAATTGGAAAACCCAGCCCTTTGTAATCATTACAACATGGTGAGGCAGCACAGTGGCACAGTGGTTTGCACTGCTACCTCATAGTGTCAGGAACTCAGGTTTGATTCCCGGTTTGGGTCACTGTCTGTGCAAAGTCTGCATGCTCTCCCCGTGTCTTCATGGGTTTCCTCTGGGGTGGTCCAGTTTCTTTCTACAGTCTAAAGATGTGTGGGTTAGGTGAATTGGCCATGCTAAGTTGTCCCTTAGTGTCAGGGGGATTAGTAGGATAAATACATAGAGTTCTGGAAATAGTGCCTGGGTAGGATTGTGATTGGTGTAAACTCAATGGGCCAAATTGCCCTCTTCTGCACTGTAAGAATTCTATGATAATAGTTTGGAATCAAGCTCTAAATGCATCAGTATTACTTACATATGATATGAAGCACAAAGGCTATTAAAAAGGAAACAAACAGAATTCCCAAAGAAGCAACTATGGTTCCTTGTAGATTGGCTGCTGGTTCACAACCTTTACCTGTAATGGATAACATCATGAACTGCGGTTATTAAAATTATACAAATGGTCTGACCTCTTGGTTGTATCACAACCACTCACCGCTCCCCAATATTGCTGCTTGGATTATTATTTCCAGTACGCTGAAGATCATACACTAGAAGGTGGCATAGTGCCACAGTCATTAGCATTGCTGCCTCACAGCACTAGAGATTTGGGTTTCATTCTGGCCTTAAATGACTGTGCGGAGTTTGTACATTCTTCCCCATTTGCGTGGGTTTCCTCTGGGTGCTCCGATTTCCTCCCACTGTCTAAAAATGTCCAGATTAGGTGGACTGTCCATGCTAAATTGTCACTTAATGTCCAGACACGTGCAAGTTAGTTAGATTGGCAATGCTAATTGTCCCTTAGTGTTCAAAGATGTAAAGTTTAGGTGGATTGACCATGCTAAATTGTCCTTTTGTGTCCAGAGATGTGAAATTTAGGTGGATTGGCCATGCTAAATTGTCCCTTTGTGTCCATAGATGTGAAGTTTAGGTGGATTGGCCATGCTAAATTGTTCCTTAGTATCCAAAGAACATAGAACAGAGAACATTACAGCGCAGAACAGGCCCTTCAGCCCTCGATGTTGCGCCGACCAATTAAGAAAAAGCAATGACCCTCTAACCTAAACCATTCCCTTTTCATCCATAAACCTATCCACTGACCACTTAAATGCCCCCAAACTTGGTGCATCTACAACTGCAGCAGGTAGGGCATTCCTTATCCTTACCACCCTCTGGGTAAAGAACCTACCTCTGACATCCATCCTATAACTACCACACCTTAATTTAAAGCTATGTCCCCTCATGCTAGCTTTCTCCATCCTAGGAAAAAGGCTATCACTGTCCACCCTCTCTAATCCTCTGATCATCTTATGTGCTTCAAAAAGGTCTCCTCTTAGCCTCCTTCTTTCTAATGAAAACACCTCAAATCCCTCAGCCTCTCCTCATAAGACCTTCCCTCCATACCAGGCAACATCCTGGTAAACCTCCTTTGCACCCTCTCCAATGTCTCCACATCTTTCTTATAATGTGGCGACCAGAACTGTACACAATACTCCAAGTGCAGCCGCACCAGAATTTTGTACAGTTGCAACATGACGTTGCGGCTCCAAAGTTCAATCCCCCTACCAATAAAAGCCAAGATTTCATATGCCTTCTTAACAACCTTATCGACTTGATTGCCAACTTTCAGGGATCTATGCACATATACACCTAGATCCTTCTGTTCGTCAACACTATTAAGAGTCCTACCATTAGCCCTATACTCTATACATTTGTTATTCCTGCCAAAGTGAATTACCTCACACTTTTCCACATTAAACTCCATTTGCCACCTCTCGGCCCAGCTCTGCAACTTGTCCAAGTCTCTCTGCAAACCATAACACCCCTCTTCACTGTCTACCACTCCTCCAACTTTGGTGTCATCTGCAAATTTAGTAATCCATCCTTCAATACCCTCATCCAGATCATTTATAAAAATTACAAACTGCAGAGGCCCCAAAACAGATCCCTGAGGTACACCACTTGTAACCGAACTCCATAATGAATAATTCCCAATCAACCACCACCCTCTGTCTTCTATCAGCTAGCCAATTCCTAATCCAATTAGCTAAATCACCCTCAATCCCATACATCTGCATTTTCTGCAGAAGCCTTCCATGGGGAACCTTATCGAACGCCTTACTAAAGTCCATATATACCACGTCAACTGCCTTACCCCCATCCACCTCTTTGGTCACTTTTTCAAAAAACTCAATAAGGTTAGTAAGGCACGACCTACCCTTCACAAAACCATGCTGACTATCCCCAATCAATTCATTTCTCTCTAAATAACTATAAATCCTATCCCTAATAATTCTTTCCAATATTTTGCCCACGACAGAAGACTCACCGGTCTATAATTCCCAGGAGAGTCTCTATTCCCTTTCTTGAACAATGGGACAACATTCGCTATCCACCAGTCATCCGGCACTATACCTGTAACTAACGATGACCTGAAGATCAGAGCCAAAGGCTCTGCAATCGCCTCTCTTGCCTCCCAGAGAATCCTAGAGTAAATCCCGTCCGGCCCAGGGGACTTATCTATTTTCAAACCCTTAAGAATATCTAACACCTCCTCCTTATCTACTTCAATACTTTCCAGTTTACAACCCTGTATCCCAGTGTTCTCCACAACTACATTTATGTCTCCCTGCGTGAATACCGAAGAGAAATACCTCTCTGTACCTCTGTGATCTCTCTGATCCTCTCTGATCTCTTCAGGCTCCACGCACAACTTCCCACTGCTGTCTCAGACTGGCCCTAATCTTGCCCTAACCAATCTTTTATTCTTAACATATCTAAAGAAAGCTTTGAGTTTACACTGATAACTGATAATGTACTGATGACAATGAAATCATTGTTGGAAAAACCCATCTCGTTTAGTAATGGACCTGCGGAAAGGAAATCTGCCATCCTTATCGCTTCTGGCCTACATGTGACTCAAAGCTACAGCAATGTGGTTGATTCTCAACTTCCCTTAGGCAAATAAATGCCGGCCAGTGACGCCTACGTCCCACAAATGAATTAAAAGAAGTTCACCTGAGTCCCAGGATAATCAGATAGAAAGGCACGTGCATCCATAATCGAGACTGGGTGACTGAAGATGTGCACATTAAGTGGATTTACCATACTAAATTGTCCCTTAGTGCCCAGGGATGTGCCGGTTAGGTGGATTGGCCGTGTTAAATTGTCCCTTAGGTACAGGGGATTAGGCAGCGTACGTGGATTACAGGGATAGGGGCTGTTGGGTGGGAGTGTTGTTGGTGCAGGCTTGATGGGCCATATGCCTTATTCTGCACTGTAGGGATTCTACTTGGTACGATTTGTTATCTCTTATTATAATAAAACAACTAGCCAGGACATTGTGCTTTTAGCATTCTGGACACAGCTTGAAGTATGCATCATAAAGTCACGCATTCTCTGCCTTTGGTTTCCAATTGCCAACTCTAATTATCTGAAAATTATGGGCATCTTTGTGTAATTTTCAAACTTCACTGCTGAGATGATAACTCCCATTGCACTTTACTGCTGAGATGATAACTCCCATTGCAAATTTCTTTTGCGCTTTGAAAATAAAAACCTCGCATAAAATCTTTAACTTATCCCCATTTGTAACTGGTCCATCATTGTTGATCATTCTATCAGCCCCAGGGACGGCCTCGGGTTATTGTCTGTGCAGAGTCTGCACATTTTCCCTGTACCTGCATGGGTTTCCTCCAGGTGCTCCGGTTTCCTCCCACAGTCCAAAAGATCTGCAGGTTAGGAGGGTTGGCCATGATGAATTGCCTGTTAGTGTCAGTGTAAATATATGGGGACAGGGTGGGTTTGTTGTTGGTGCAGGCTTGATGGCCTGAATGGCTTCCTTCTGCACTGTGGAATTCCAGTCTATGACTTGATGGGATTAGATTTGGACTGGTCTGCAAAACAGCTAGTATGGACACGATAGATGGAGTTAATGGGGAGGGGGAGCGAGGGAACAGGAATCACTGTTGACAATAGTGGGACCAGTGATCCCATCGCTGGCCAGTAGTGGGTGGTATCTCCTGCTGCAATACATGCCACGGGGTGGAACAGAACATCTTACTCTATGGAACGAATAGCCTTCTGCACTGTGACCCTCAATACGAAACATTGGCAATAACAACTGCATAACTTGCTCTCCTGTTCGGACTGTTCCTAGGATGTGACATCTGGAATGAGTTTATTGACCGTGGTTTAATCACTGAACACTCACCAGTACGCTTCACAATTTCAGCGATCAGGACGGTTGACATACATATCACAATGATTCCACTCAGTGGAGTAACGATTGGGGTCAGTCGGCAAGCTGGCAACAGATAAAAGACAGAATCACAGAGTATGCACACACCCAACAGATGCCCTGGTCCGCCTGCCGAACTTTGAGAAATGTGACTGGTCAAGGACAGCGCAGGGGCGATTTTCTCAGTTACTGAGTTTGGGATTACTGGGTCATCAGGACTTTGAAGGGCTAGGTTTGTCATGGTCATTTCCGGTGCCTGGGTCAAGTCCAGGAGTCCGTCCAGTTTCATTTGTTATTGGTTTTCTAACAGTTTGGTACAAAATAATTGGTTGTGTGACCATTTCGGTGGAGTCGTCCATATTGTGGCTCTGGAGTCACACGTAGGCAAGGACAGCAGATTTCCTTCCCTAAAAGACATTAGTGAACCAGGACAATTGGGAGGAGAGGGCAACAGGCCTCTCACAGTCCATCAATGATAGCATTGAATTAAAATTGACAAATAGAAATTCACCCAGCCTCGATTATGGATTCTATCTGACTATCCTGGGACTCAGGTGAACTTCTTTTAATTCATTTGTGGGACGTAGGCATCACTGGCCAGCATTTATTTGCCAAAGGGAAGTTGAGAATCAACCACATTGCTGCAGCTTTGAGTCACATGTAGGCCAGAAGAGATAAGGATGGCAGATTTCCTTCCCGCAGGTCCATTACTGAACCAGATGGGTTTTTCCAACAATGGGTTCGTTGTCATCAGTACATTATTAATTCAAGATTGTTTTTATTGAATTCAAATTTCATCATCTGCCATGGCAGGATTTGAACCCAGGTCCCCAAACATTAGCGGAGTTTCTGGATTAATCGTCTAGTGATAATATCACTAGGCCATCATCTTCCCAGGTCTAAATGGTCCAATATATGTGTGTGTGTGTAGGTGAGTGTGTGTGTGTGTGTGTGTGTGTGTGTGTGGTGTGTGTGTGTGTTGTGTGTGTGTGTGTGTGTGTGTGTGTGTGTGTGTGTGTGTGTGTGTGTGTGTGTGTGTGTGTGTGAGAGAGAGAGACTGTATGTATGTGAGAGAGTGTGTACATATCTGTGTACACATAAATATCTATGTGAATGTATCTGTATGTGCGTGTGTATGTGTGTGTGTGAATATGTATGTGAATGTGTGTGTGAATGTGTGTGTGAATGTGTGTGTGAAGTGTGTGTCTGTGTAAATGTATCTGTGTGAGTGTGTGATTGAGTGAATGAATGAGTGAGTGAGTGTGTGTCTTCTAGCCTTGTAGAATCAGAAGACTGTGGGATCAAACTCACTTGAAGACTTGACTGTATATTCTAGGCTAGCACTTCAGTGCAGTAGTGTGCAAGTGTGACTCTGTCAGCAACACTGTGTTCTGAATGTCAAACTTCGGTTTCTTACTCTCCATCAACTCAATATAACAATCCCAAGGCACTATTTTCAAAGAAGAACGAGAAAATCTTTCATCATTCAACCTTCAAACATCAAACCAAACTACCCAGTCAGTTACCTCACTGGTGTTTGTGGGACATTGGTTAATCTCAATCTAGCTGATGTTTCCCACATTATAGCAATGGTTAGATTTCAAGGTCAATTCATTGACAATGAAATGTTTGAGATTCGAAAGGTGCTATACAAATGCAAGTGCTTTTTATATAATTTACAGTGCATGGCAGTCTCAGTCTTGTTCAAACTGTACAGAAGGAAGTCATTAATGTAGCCATAACATTCACAAACAGTGTTTCAAACATTTGCAATTTCCTGCAGAACTGTTCCTCAAGATAGATCCATTTAAAAAGACAAAAGTAGGAAATAACTTGACAAATCTCATGTTATTTCTGTCAGCCCTTGTCCCCAGTTTGTTCAAATAGTAAAATAAAGTGACTTATGTGGTTGAAAAAGGATCATGGACATAGAATCCCTACTGTGTAGAAGGAGACCATTCAGCTCATTGAGCCTGCACTGACCACCCAGGCCCTTTGTCTGTAACTCCATGTATTTACCCCGCTAATCCCCCGATACTAATGGGATAATTTAGTGTGGCCAATCTACCTAATCCACACGTTTGGAGCATGGGTGCAAACCGGAGCACCCGGAGGAAACCCACACAGACACAAGGAGAATATACAGACTCCACACACACACTTAAAGCCCGAATCAAACCTGGGTCCCTGACTCCATGCTACTGTGCTACTATGCTACCATTGTATTCAACCAAATACAATTGGTATTATTTGGAAACTCCAGGGTAGAAATTTGTCTGTTTTCTATTTCTTGGGCGTGAAATTGCTGCATTATACACAATTTCTCGTTCTGCACCGAATCCACTTCTGGTAGCTAGGCTGCTTTAGTTTTGGTCCTCTCTGCTTTTAGGCTTCCCAACAGTTGCCTTCAATCAGCAACAGATCAATGTAAAGGCACAAAGAAGGGCCCAGCACTTGCTGCCAGACCCTTCTGTGAAATATAATTTAAAGAACAAGATTGAATAGGTGCTATGCATTTTCCTTCCAGTTTCTTTCATTATGGCGCACAGCTGTTAGCACTGCTCCCTTACAGTGCCAGGGACCCACGTTCAGTTCCAGTCTGCGTTGAGGTGGAGATTCCCAAAACCATCAGAAATGATCATATCAATGAAACAGCGTTCAGTTGGAGGTGGCTGCGGGAAATCAGAAACTGAAGGCCCTTTTGTTGAGGTTGCCTTGAGTTTGTCATCAGGCTCAGATAGCTTGGGTGGCGCAGTGGGTTAGCACTACTGCCTCACAGTGCCAGGGACCCAGGTTCAATTTCAGGCTCGGCTGATTATCTGCATGGGTTTCTTCCTGGCTTTTCCTCTCACAGTCCAAAGATGTGTAGTTTAGGGTGATGAGCAGTGTAAACGCACGAGATTATGGGGTTAGAGTGGGGAGTAGGCCTGGGTGAGGTGCTGAATCGGCGTGGATTTGATGGGCCGAATGGCTTCCTTCTACACTGAGTGAGTGTTTTGAAGGGGCTATGCTGAGTACTGCCTTCCCACACTCAATGGAATTTTACCATCCTGCCTCAGAAATTGTGGCGGGTGGGACGTGGGCCGTGCAAAGCCCCATTAACCTTACCGGTCTTGGTTAGAGCACAGTGGAAAATCCCACCCAGAGTGTGTTACTCGACTCATCTCCCAAGATTAACGGAAAGTCAACAGGTCTGAATCCAAGCCAGTACGTTGAGCAGGCTGTCCCATCGCCTCCTCAACTCCCGCCCCAGCTTAAATCTCCACCTTACCAATCCTCCACCCACTTCACACCCACTCTCCACTTTAAATGCGCACCGCATCAACTCCCCACCCCCACAACATTACCCGTAAGGGCTTTGATAGTGTGATACGAATATGTAACTTGTATCTCAACTTACATTTGAGAATCGTATTTAACACTTTTGAGTCACAGACCTTCATATTACCAGCCAAAAGTAAGGCTCTTATTGACAGGAGGCACACAAACACCAACGAGAACACTGTGATTTCAGAAGCTCCTGTTGAAATAAAACAGAACATGAACAGAGTCAGAGACATTCAGAGATTAGACACCATTAAATACCATTGTTATTTCATTCACCACTCTGTCTTTCACAAGAACCCCCTAAGAATTCATAGAGGAGTCTATATTTGATAATACATTTTGTTTTTTTTTTAAAAAAGCCTTTGCAAAGACTCATGACTAAGTTAAAAGCATATAGAGTGACTCAGGGAACAAGTAACAAAAATGGTTAAGAAGCTGCTTAGGTTGGTAGGAAGAATGAAGATTCACACATGGCTTGGAAAATATTAGTTTAAATAGGATGGAACAGCAAGGGATATAGATAGAAAACCCGTAAAACTAGTGGTTACCACTGCTCCCTTGCTGCTGCATCTCCACATCATGGCCTCACTGCGCCAGGGTGCCAGGTCCAATTCCAGTTTTGGGTGACTGTCTCTGTGCGGTTTGTATGTTCTTCCTGTGTCTGCTTGGGTTTCCTCCCACTGTCCAAAGATGTCTAGGTTAGGTGGATTAGCCATGCTAAAATGTCCCTCAGCCTCCAAAGATAATCAGGTTAGGTGGATTGGCCATGCTAAATTGTCCCTCAGTTTTCAAAGATGTGCAGGTTAGGTGGATTGGCCATGCTAAATTGTCCCTCAGTTTTCAAAGATGTGCAGGTTAGGTGGATTGGCCATGCTAAATTGCCCCTTAGTGTCTAAAATTGTGTAAATTAGTCATGGTAAATGCATGGGGTTATGGGGATAGGGCAGGATAAATGCTCTAAGTGCTTTTTCAGAGGGAGAGTCAGTGCAAACTTGACAGGCCAAATGGCCTTCTTATGCACTTTAGGGATTCTATGGTGCAATAGTTAAAAATGCGTTTAAACAAAAGTTGGGGCCCATTACAAGGGGAATACTGTTGAAATGATGAGAAGTAACTTCTGTTAAAACTTTGGCTAGACCACGTTTAGTTCTGCCTAAAAAATGATAGAAGCACTATAAACATACAAAAGAAATTTATAAGAATTATACAAAACTGAAAAGTTATACCTGTGAGGAAAGGTTGGAGCTCAACTATATCAACTGAGAGGTTATTTATACCTGTGAGGAAAGACTGGTAGAATAAATGTAATGAATGTTTCCACTTGCGGACAAAGTGTGCATCGTCAATATAAGATAATCTAATAAGAATTCAAGTGAAACTTTTTTTGCCCAGAAATTGATTCAAAAGTGGATTGGTTACCATATAATGTCTGAGGGGATAACGTGGATTCAGTTCACCCAAAGCACACGGAGGAGAATGAAATAGAAGGAAGTGCTAAGTGCATAAATTGAAGAGGAAGGAGAAAAGGCTCAGATGCAGCATCAATGCTAGTATGAAAGGGCCGAAGGGCCTGTTTCAATGCTGGAACTCATGTCAATCGTTGAGTACAATATTTCATTGGGGAGCCAATGGGAAACGTTCTCTGATCAGGTGTATGGAAAATTTTGGGAAATAAGATTATACAGCTCATCATGCCAGCATTCTTAACTTCAGACCAGACAGAGCTAACAGGACCCACGGAGTGATACTGTACAGGACAAGTGCGATAACTCTGTCAAAGCTAACACACAGATTGGCACAGAAAACACATCCCTCGTCCATTGACAGGTTAAGGATGACTTGCATTAGTGTCATAGAGCAAGACAGCATGGAAACAGACCCTTTGGCCCAACCAATCCATGCCAACAATGATGCCCTCCCAGCTAATCCCAATTGCCCGCATTTGGCCCATAACCCTCTATTCCTCTGTCCCTGTTCTTTATCGAGAAGGAGATCAGTCTGAATTGCATTAACTTTTTCCCATTGTCTTTGGCTGGTGTTAGCACATTCCTGCATTGACAGAATATCCGAGACTCGTCTGCAATTGGTTTCTGGGAGAACAGAAGATTGACACTTTGCAGTCTCAATGACTGACAGCATCATACAGGCAAGCTTACCAATACGTGGCAGCAGTACCTTCTAATTCCCGGTTTTTAATCAAGTATTTTCTTTGGTAAACAAACCTGACTGTTTACCCCACTGACGTTATGCCCCAGATAATTTTAAACAAAGATCAGGAAAACACAATTTCAAAACTCAAGTGACTGGAAAACCTCAGCAGTTCTTTCATCTGTAAGAAGAGGAAAGAGCTAATGTTTCAAGTCCAGATGATATTTTATGAAAGCCTAAAGTGACTGATTCACTGTTGTCATGCAAAACAGAGCTGGGTAATCTCAGAAAGGTGCTGAAAAACATTGCATGACAACACTGCACATATTAAGGGTTAAACTGAGCAACTGGTTGCTTTCTCTTTAAAAATTTCAAAAGAAAATCTTTCAACTATTTCGTTCATAATCTACTATGCAGAACAGGTCTCGATAATTTCACGCTATTTCTTGTTTTCTTCCCATCTATATTTAAGCATTTGATAGAATTAATTGTCATTTAGAAAGGCAAGAACCAGTCAGAGATGGTCAGCATGGATTTGTCAAAGGAATGTATTGCCTCACAAACTCGATTGAGGAAGTGACAAGGAGAGTTAATGAAGGTAGTTAATGCGGTGGATATTGTGTACATGGATCGCAACAAGGTGTTTGACAAGGTCCTACGTGGCTCTAATGAAGGGTTATCCAGAGTCGAAAGTTTGGCTCCATTCTTTTTCCACAAATGCTGTCAGACCTGCTGAAACTTTCCAGCATTTTCTGCTTTGTCCTACATGATCAAAATAAGTAAAGGCCTATGTGTAACAGGGTAATATGGCAAACTACACAAAAGTTGCCTTGGTAACAGGAAACAAAGGGTAATTGTTGATAGCTGCCCTTTTGAATGGAAAATTGTTTCAAGTGTGGCTCGGTGTTGGGACCTTATTACTTGTGAGGGTGACATGGTGGCACAGTGGTTAGCACTGCTGCCTCACAGCACCAGGGACCCAGATCGATTCCCAGCTTAGGTGACTATCTGTGCAGAGTATGCATGTTCTTCTCCAATCTGTATGCATTTTCTCAGGGTGTTCCAGTTTCCTCCCACAGTCCGAAAGATATGCTGGTTAGAGCACACTGGCCATGCTAAATTCTCTCCCAGTGTACCCGAACAGGCGCCAAAGTGTGGCGACTAGGGAATTGTCACAGTAACAGTGTTAATATAAGTCCACTTGTGACACTAATAAATAAGCTTAAAACTTAAACATACCTTCAACATATATCCAACATCCAAAAGCACCAATAAGAAATTGAAACTGCAGGACGTGTAATTCAGGTTGAAGAAGCAGAACAGCTGGAACAAAAAGAGAATTCATTTCAATGTTGGTTGAGAAAGAAATAATCTCACATCCTACAAAGAAACAGAATTCAGTTTTAAACAATAGAAATGTCTGTGTTTCAGACATGAAAATAAGTGTTTCATTGGGTCTGTATTATTAAACTATAATATTTTAAAACTTCCAGCATTAAAGTTGCAAAACTCAAAAAAAAAAGTGTTCTTACGTATTGTTTTGGGTCCAAAGAAGAACAAAATTAAATTTAAAGCCAAGGCAGCCACAGCAGTGATGAGTGCAGCAATGGAGAATACCTCTGCATAACGGTGCAATGGTGCCACAGCTACAATAGAAAGTTTAAAAGTTTATTTATTATTAGTGTCTCAAATAGACTTACATTAACACTATAATGAAGTTACTGTGATAATCCTCTAGTTGCCACACTCCAGCACCTGTTCCAGTACACCAAAGGAGAATTTAGCAACTAACCAGCACATCTTTTGAACTGTGGGAGGAAACCCACGCAAGCATGGAAGAAAGTGCAGATAGTGACCCAAGCTGGGAATCGAACCCAGGTCTCTGGTACTGTGAGGCACCAATGCTGACCATGGTTAGCACCCACAAAGTTTATTTCAAATGTATACTACTTTAAATCTGTTAACAATTGCAAAAAGTGTCTTCTTTATCTTAAAATGTATTTATCGACATTCTTGAATGTTGGAAACTAAATATATCCACCAGGCATGCCTACTACTTCAAGGTGAAACACTTATTCTCTATTTTTCCACAACAGTGTACCACAACAATAGAAACATAGAAAATATGAGGAGTAGGCCATTGGGTCTTCGAGCTTACTACGTCATTCATTAAGATTATGCTGATTCTCTATCTCAGTGCCATTTTCCAGTGCTCTTTGCATCCCCCTTGAAACCTTTAGAGTCTAGAAATCTATTTACTTATTAAATACCTTCAGTGATTTGAAGCCCTACGGCCTTCTGCAGTAGAGATTTCCACAGGTGCACTGTCCTCTGAATGAAGCAATTTCTCCTCATCTCAGGCCTAATTGACCTACCACATCCTAAGTCTGTGACCCCTTATTCTAGACACCCAGAAAATACAACATCCCTACATCCAATCTATCCAATGCTGTCAGAATTTTATACATTTCAATTAGATCCCCTCTCATTCTTCTAAATTCCAATGAATACAAGCTTGGTTGACCCAATGTCTCCTCAGTTTGTTTCACTGCATCCTCTTGATAGCAAGTATGTGGCAAGGAGACCAAAACTGCATTCAATATTCTGAATTTGGTTTCAGCAAGGCCATATGCAGCTGCAATAAGACATCCTTGCTCCTGTACTCAAGTCTTCTTGCGATGAAGATCAACATATCACTTGCCTTTCTAACTGCTTTCTGCACTTACATGCTTGCTTTCAGTGGCACCATGGTCAGAGTTGTACCATGTCTCCTATCATGGGAATCGGAGCGGGTGAGGGGCGAACCATGGAAAGGTCTGTTGACTTTGGGCAGGGTTTTACTGTTTCGGGATGTAAAACCCTGCCCCATGAATATATCAGAATGTAATGTTCCATTTCCCATATTGGGCAAATTATCAACACTCTTAAAGGGAATGTGAAGTTAAAATTGTGATTTTTCACGTTGGCGCTTTCAGTGTGTCAGGAAATTGCACATGACCAGTCTATTCCTCGTCCTATCTCCTACCTTGAAGATATATAACATTATTCCCATAACATCTTTGGAGAGACTGAGTGAAAGGCAAAGTCAATGGAATGTAGATTCAACTAATGAATGGAATAGACTGACAGGCGTGACTCACTGGAAATGACAAGAGTATAGGAGTGGTTCTTCTTGCTGACGGCGTTCTCCACTGTACATGTGTAGATCCCACAGTCTGACTTGCTGGCTTCAGAAATTATGAGCTTGCTGCTGTTTTGCGCGAACTGATAATGTTGGCCGTTTTTTAATACTTCAACATCTTTCCTCCACAAAATGGATCTCGCTTTCCCCATGGACACTCGATAGGTCAGCTCAATGGTGCTATCCACGTAGATAGCATTGATCAATGGTTCTGATAGTGCCTCTGTGGGGAGAGAAAATGTTCAGATAAACAGGTCTGAGTATGTAGATACCATTGTTACAAGTTACAATGGTGTAGTTAACTAAAAAGAGTTGTGACCTTCACAGATGCATCAGAGTACCCACAACCCTAAACTGATTCTGTAATCCGGTCACTTAACTCCATCATCTCCTACTTCACCCATCACCCTTCTAACTCCCAGACTCTATTAATCTAATGGTCAATGTACTGCCTCGCATCCCCCATTCTTTAACTCATCTAAAATTCTGCTGCCTGTTTTGTATCCTGTACCATGTCCCAGCCACTCCTGTCCTCACTGCCCTGCACTGTGTCCTCTCTATCAATTGTCGAAATGTAAAATTCTTGCCTCATGTCAAAATCCTATTTTTATTTTACTCTTTGTATTTCTGTAAACTATTCCAATTCTTCAAAACTACTCCTTCCACCTCCCTGCCTCTCCCACAAAAATCTCCATTCCTTCCACAAAAATCTCCATTCCTCCCACTCTGGTCTTTGTTGCATTCCATCAGTGGCGGCCACTGTCTTTGGAATTATTCCTTTGGCAGAATAGGCATGTGAGGGCCTGTTCCCAGTCCTATCTTATGACAAGAGTTCTCAAGTGGAAAACAATCCATGTGATGAAAAGTCTGTCAGTTTCAAAATGTCGAATTGTTGAAAGCACTTACCGATAAGGTTCAAATCAGTACTTCTTATCAATTTACCCTCTACGTTGATGGAATAAACTCCTTGGTCACTAGGCTTTAAATGGTTTAATCTCAATGACCCAGTGGATGAACTGAAGAGTAAACGAGATTTGAAGTGCTTATTTGGTTTCTTGATTGGGTGATTTGGCATGTAATCCAAAATGGTAACCAGGTTCCCATCAGCGCCAGTGAACGTCCACACAACTTCACTCTTACTGAGGTCAACTCCATATCCTGGGTCCAATAAAACTGATGAACCAATGGCAGCAAACATTTCATTTCTTCCAGCTCATTAATGTAAAATACAAAATTTATTCCTTTAAAATGTGACAATGAAGCACCGACATTCAGCGACAGTAGTGAAGAAAGGGGCAATGGCTCAGTGGTATTATCGCTAGAGTAGTAATCCAGGGAAATTTTCTGGAGACCAGGGTTTGAACCTCACCATGGCTGATGGTGAAATTTGAATGAATAAAAATGTGGAATTTAAAGTCTAATGATGACCATGAAATGATTGTTGTAAAAACCTATTTGGTGGGCAACACAGTGGTATAGATGTTTTCCTGGGCACCCGTTAGCCTCCTACACTCCAGGGAAAAAAAGTCCCAGTCTATCCTGCCTCTCCTTATAACTCAAACCATCAAGTTCTGGTAGCATCCTAGTAAATCCTTTCTGCAGGCTTTCTAATTTAATTTCTATAATAAGGTGACCAGAACTGTTCAAAGTGTTCCAAGTGTGGCCTTATCAATGTCTTGTACAACTTTAACAAGATGTCCCGGCTCCTGTATTCAATGTTCTAACCAATGCTGAATGCCTCCTTACCACGCTATCCACCTGTGACTCCACTTTCAAGACCTATGAACCTGTACCCCTAGATCTCTTTGTTCTATAACTCTACCATTAACTGATTAAGTCTTGCCCTGATTCAATCTACCAAAATGCATCACCTAGCATTTATCTAAATTAAACTCCATTTGCCATTCATCGGCCCACTGGCCCAATTGATCACCATCCCATTGCAGTCCTCTATAACCTTCCTCACTGTCCACTATGCCACCATTCTTAATGTCATCTGCAAACCTACTAACTGTGCCTTCTCAACTCTCATCAAATCATTTACATAAATGACAACTAACAGTGGACCCAGCATTCCTCAGTACTGATTCCTGAAACATACCACTGTCACAGGCCTCCAGTTTGATAAACACACCTCTACAACTATTCTTTGTTTTTTGTCATCAAGACAATTTTGTATTCAATTGGTTACTTTGCCCTGGATCCTATGAAATAAACTTATGCAAGAATCTACCATGCAGTACCTTGTCAAAGACCTTGCTAAAGACCACATGGGCAACATCTGCTGCACCGCCCTCATCTACCTTCTTGGTTAGTCCTTGAAAAAACTCAATCAAATTTGTGAAATATGGTTTTCCACTCACAAAGCCATGCTGACTGTCCTTAATCAGTCCTGGCCTCTATAAGTGCCTGTAGACTCTGTCTCTCAGAATATTTCAAACAACATTTCCACTACAGATGTTAGGCTCACCAGTCTGTAGTTCCCAGGCTTTTCCCTGCAACACTTCTTAAATAAAGGCATAATATTTGCTACCCTCCAATCTTCAGGCACCTCACCAATAGCTGTCAATGATCCAAATAACTCTGCTAGGGGATCTGCAATTTCCTTCCTATCCTCCCACAACATCCTTAGATACATTTCATTAGGTCCCAGGGATTTATCTACTTTGATACACTTTCAGACTTCCAGCACCTCCTTCTCTGTAATATGTACACAAAGATGGTGAGTTTTTTTTCTCTCAGAAGGTTGTGCGACTTTGGAACTCTCTGCTTCAGAACACAGTGGAAGCAGGATCATTGAATATTTTTGAGATTATGCTGGATAGATTGTTAGGCAAGGGATTTGAAGGTTATCAGGCATGAATTCTAAGCACTGAAAGTAAGCTTGTAGGTTCAGTAGGCAGTTTTTTTTAAATTGAAGTCTGGGACAAGGATGTCACAGACTGTCCACCATTTATTGCCCATCACTAGTTGTCCAAGGGCGGTTGAGAGTCAACCACATTGCTGTGGCTCTGGAATCATATGTCAGCCAAACTAGGTAAGGACGGCAGATTTCTTTTCCTAAAGGGACATTAATGAACCAGATGGATTTTTCCAACAATCGACAATGGTTTCATGGTCATCAGTAGATTCTTAATTCCAGATTTTTTTATATGTATTTCAAATTCCACTATCTGCTACGATGGGATTTGAACCCAGGTTCCCAGAACATTAGCTGAGTTTCAGTGTCAATACTCTAGTGATAATAGCACTGGGCCATAACCTCCCCAAAGGCAAATGGTATGTTGGCCATCACAGTGAGAGGATTTGAATATAGAGATAGGGATGTTTTGCTGCAATTGTACAGGTTGTTGGTGAGACCACATTTAGAATATTGTGTGCAGCTTTGGTCTCTTTATCTGAGGAAGCTGGAGCTATAGCTGGAATACAGTGAAGATTTATCAGCTGATACTGGGATGGCAGGTCTGTCAGATGAGGAGACACTAAGTTGGTTAGGATTGTATTTACAGTAGATTCAAAAGAATACTCCCAAAGTTGGGGGAGTCCAGGATTAAGGTTCATCATTTGAGGATAAGGGGTAAACATTTTAGAACTGAGAAGAGGAAAAATTTCTTCACCCAGAGAGTGGTAAATGTGTGGAATTCCCTACCACAGAATATAGTTGAGGCCAAAGCATTGTCTGATTTCGAGAAGAAATTAGATATGGCTCTTGGGGCTAAAGGGATCAACTGATTTTGGAGGAAGGGGGAATCAGGATATTGAACTTGATGATCAGCCATAATCAAAATGAATGACAGGACAGGCCCCTGCTTCTAGTTTCTTTATTTCCAAGTAATTTGAGACACAAGCAGATCAGCCATGTTCTTATTGAGTAGTGGAGCAGGCTTGAGAGGGGCAGAGTGGCCTGTTTCTCGCTCCTAATTAGCATGTTCGTAAGTTAGTATGTTTGTCTGACTCCAGTCCTGTCCGTTGCAACCTCTGAGATTGTCGTACAAGGGAACTGTGGTGTAATCAGATGGGCTGGCAGTTCTCTGAGGTAGGACTTCCTCTGGAGATGGGCAAATTAAGTCACTTTGGAGCAATATTGTGTTGGGACAGGCACTATTGATAGGATGACATGGTGGCACAGTGGTTAGCATTAATGCCTCACAGTTCCAGGGACCCAGGTTCAATTCCAGCCTTGGGTGACTGCATGGAATTCCTTTGTTTTCCCCATATCTGTAGTTCCTTCAGGTGATCTGGTTTCTTCCCACAGTCCAAAGATGTACAGGTTAGGTAGATTGTCGTGCTAAAGTGCCTCTTCATATCCCAAGATGGGTAAATTAGATGGATTGGCTAATGGAAATACATGGAGGAACAGGGATAGGGCAGGGGAATAGGGTCTGGGTAAGACACTCTTTCAGAGAGTGGGTGTAGACTCGATGGGCCAAATGGCCTCACCTGCACTGTAGGGATTCTACACATCAACATTTTAGGACTGAGATAAGGGGACATTTCTTCACCCAGACAGGAGCGAGCCTGTGGAATTTGTCAAGACAGAAAGCAGTTGACGGAAACATTACGGACGAGATTTTCTGGGCTTCCAGCTGCGTGTTTCCCTTCGGCAGGAGCTGGCATTCCTGGGAATTTCCATTGATATCATCCTACACTGGCGGGAAACCCACAGACATGGGTGCATGGCCGGCAGGACCAGAGAATTCCATCAACGTGAATGGCAGGAGAATTTCAGCCCGTATGGTTTCAAAGAGTTAGATATTGGGAGGAGGATCAAAGGATATGAGGGAGAGTAGGTGGGTCAGGCTATTGAACTGGGCCTTAGTTAGGCCTCATTTGCTATACTGTGTACAATTCTGGATGCCACACCACCAGAAGAACGGGGATGCTTTGGAGAGGGTACAGACGAGGTTTATCAGGATATTGCCTGCTCTGGAGAGCATTAGCATCGAGGGAATGTTGGATAAACTCGGTTTGCTCTCACTGGAATGACAGAGATTGAGGGGGCGATCTGACAGAGGTTTCCAAGATTATAGCAGCATGGACAGAGTGGATAATCAGACGTTCTTTCCTAGGGTAGAAAAGTCAAGTATGAGGGGACACAGGTTTAAGGTGAGCGAGGAAAAGTTTAGAAGCCGTGCGGAAAGCAAGTTTTTTATACAAAGGATGGTGAATGTCTGGAATGCGTTGCCCGGCAGGGAGTGGGAGCAGCTACGTTGAGGTATTTAAAAGGCAACTAGATGAATATGTGAATAGGATGGAAATGGAAGGATACAGACTCTGTAAGTGCAAATGGTTTTAGTTTAGACAGCTATGATCAGCACAGGCTTGGAGGGCGGAAGGGCCTGTGCTGTACTTTTCTTTGTTCTTTTAATATTTAATACTGCTCCTATTTTCTATATATTCGGCACAAACTCCTCAGATAGCAACACCCATCCGCACCTCCCCCCCCCCCCCCCCCCCCCCCACACACACACACACACACACACACACACACACAGATGGTCCTCAAAACCCTGTGCATCATTTGCAGAAAGGGAGGGAATGAAATCTCTGGGAATCTCTGCAATTCCCAATGTTGTTGGTGCAGCGACTCCGATATATCCTTGTACAATTTGACCAATTCCCTGGAGTCCGCTCCCATTCATTCCCCGTCGTGCGGGATTTCCTTCTCTCCCTGTTCCCCCCCCCCCCACCTTCTGCACCGCCGGCCCGGAGTTGGAAGAGGACAGGCAGCAACAGGAGACGGAATAACTGCTCCATCCCCGCAACGTCTTAACTTCCAGCCAGCATCCAGAGCTCAGTCTGGACCCCGACCCGCTCTCACCCTCTTCACAAAGCGGACTGGGATCCGGATTCACCCGCTCCCGCCTCGATTCCACTGGGACACCAGTACAGAGGAAGCACCTCTCTGAATTTACCTGTCAACAGCGGGAGGAGCTCAGTGAACCTCAGCTTCAAACAGGTTGAGTCAGTCTGTTCACATGTTTACAAGGGTTTTTTTAAAAGCAACACAGTACGGGAAACAGGCCCTTCGGCCCAACGAGCCCGCGCCGCCGTCATAACTTTATAGTAACA
This sequence comes from Sphyrna mokarran, assembly GCA_024679065.1. NCBI lineage: Eukaryota > Metazoa > Chordata > Chondrichthyes > Carcharhiniformes > Carcharhinidae > Sphyrna > Sphyrna mokarran. The sequence continues at coordinate 102,490,457 of JAGIQG010000009.1, forward strand.
ATTCCATTTTCCTGTTCTAATTTTAGGTTATACCTAATATGGAAGAATCTCAATATAGGGACAATTTGTTTCCCAATCAGCCTAAGAGCGAATTTTTGGGAAGTGGGAGGAAACCGGAGCGCCCGGAGAAAACCCACGCAACCACGGGGAGAACGCGCAAACTCCCGCAGACACCGGCCCAATTCCAAGTGTCTGCACAGGTACAGCGATAGTCACTGAGCTGTCATGGTGCCCTTCAGATGGTCCAGTAAAGCACTCATTTACAACATGAGGTACCAGTCAACCCATGAATCAACATGCAAGAGCTGTCCTCGCACCACCTGCCGAATGCATGCTCCTTGTTGGTCAAGTTGGACCGAATTACCTGTGGAAAAAAAAAAGCCATAGTTAAACAGTCCTACTATATCCCTCTATCTGCATAACGCTCATGTGGCTGTCCAAGAGACCCTTAAACAGCCTTAGCGTGCCTGCTCCCACCACCTTACTCGGCAGTGCATTCCACACCCCCACTACCCTTTGTGTGAAAAACGGCCCTCTAATATTCGTCTTATACATAGCCCCCCTCACCCTAAGGCCATGACCCCTCGTCCTATCCATTTCTGAAGGTGGAAAAAGTTTACCTCCATTTACTCTATCTATACCCCTTATAATCTTATCCACCTCTATGAGATCCCCTCTAAGCTGACGTCTTTCAAGGGAAAACAACCCCAGTCTATCTAATCGTTCCTCATAAGACAGTCCTTCCATACCAGGCAGCATCCTGGTAAACTTCCTCTGCACTCTCTTCAAGGACTCCACATCCTTCCGATAGTACGGCGACCAGAACTGGGCGCAGTATTCCAAGTGAGGCCTAACCAATGTTCTATACAACTGCAACATCAAACTCCTACTCTTGTATTCTATACCCTTTTCTATGAAAGCTAACATACTATACGCTTTCTTTATCACCTTCTCCACCTGTAAAGACACCTTCAGAGACTTGTGAACCTGCACCCCCAAGTCTCTCTGCGTCTCTATACTCCGAATAGTTTTACCTTTTATTCTATAACTCTCTTCTACATTTTTCCAGCCAAAATGCATCACCTCGCATTTATCCGGATTAAATTCCATTTGCCATCTATCTGCCCAGTCTACCAACCTGTCTATGTCCTGTTGTATTGCCTGGCACTGCTCTTCTGTACCCGCCAATCCAAGCATCTTAGTGTCATCAGCAAATTTGCTGATCTCACCACCTACCCCAACTTCCAAGTCGTTTATGTAGACCACAAATAGAAGAGGACCTAGTCCTGAGCCTTGTGGCACTCCACTAGTGACAGGCTTCCAGCCGGAAAAAGAGCCTTCCACTACTACCCTCTGTCTCCTCCTCCCGAGCCAGTTTTCGACCCATCTACATACTTGGCCCTGTATCCCATGAGCCTTCACCTTCTCTATCAGTCTACCATGAGGAACCTTGTCAAACACCTTACTGAAATCCATGTAGACGACATCAACAGCATGTCCTTCATCAACTGTTTTTGTCACTTCTTCAAAAAATTCCACTAGATTTGTTAGACAAGACTCCCCCTTGACGAAGCCATGCTGCATATCCCTGATCAGATCGCAGCGCTCCAGATGCTCATACATCCTGTCCCTAAGGATCCTCTCCATTAGCTTGCCTATAACTGAAGTCAAGCTCACCGGCCTATAGTTCCCTGGGTGATCCCTCTGACCTTTTTTAAACAACGGTACTACGTTTGCTATCCTCCAGTCCTCTGGGACCTCACCTGTGTCCAAGGAAGAGACAAAGATGTGCGTCAGAGGCCCAGCTAGGTCTTCCCTCAACTCCCTTAGCAGCCTGGGGTAAATGCCATCAGGCCCCGGAGCTTTATATGTCTTTAAGCCGCCTAACAGCCCCAACACCTCTTTCCTCGTAATCTTTATTTCCCTCAACCGATCCTCAACTTTGTCAAAATCAGCAACAGACATCTGGCCAGTCTCCTGCGTGAATACCGACGCAAAGTATTCATTCAGGATCTCCCCCATTCCCTCATGCTCTAAGCATAGATCCCCTCCACTGTCCCTAAGAGGTCCAATCTTGCCTCTAACCATCCTTTTGCTCCTTACATAGGTGTAAAATGCCTTTGGATTTTCCTTAATCCTACCTGCCAGAGCCACCTCGTGGCCCCTTTTTGCCTTTCTAATACCCCTTTAAAGATCCCGTCTACACTCTCTATAAGCTTCCAGCGCTGTCTCAGTCCCCAGTTGCCTAGATCTAATGTAAGCCTCTCGCTTCTTCCTGATCAAGTCCTCAATATCCCTGGTACGCCACGGTTCTCTAATCCTACCTTTCCCATCCTTCCTCCTTGCCGGCACGTATCTTTCCTGCAGAGAGTTTAGTTTTCCCTTGAAAGACTCCCACATGTACCTCGTCGACCTGCCTCGAAAAGCTTATCCCAGTCGGTATCTTTAAGATCTTGCCTAATCTGGCTGTATCTAGCCCTCCCCCAGTTAAATACCTTCCCTTTTGGGCAGGTCTCGTCCCTTTCCATTAATATCCTAAAGTAGACAGAGTTGTGATCACTATTTGACACATGCTCTCCTACCTCGACGTCAACCACCTGCCCTGGCTCATTCCCCAGAACCAAATCCAGTATAGCCCCCTCTCTAGTCGGGCTATCCACATACTGGTCCAAGGACCCTTCCAAAACACAATGTACAAATTCCTCCCCGTCCACTCCTACAGCTCTGGGCACTCTCCAATCTACTCCAGGGAAATTGAAATCTCCCACTACTACTACCCTATTTTTCCTACATTTATCTAAAATGCCCCTGCATATCCCTTCTTCCACGGCCCGCGGGCTGTTGGGCGGTCTGTAGTAAACACCCAACATAGTAACCACTCCCTTCCTATTTCCTCAAGTCCACCCATAGAGACTCAATTCCTAAATCATCCATACCTCCCTCCCTCTGCACTGCTATGATGTTGTCCTTAACTAATAAAGCCACTCCCCCGCCTCTCCTCACACCAACTCTGTCATGCCTAAAACATTTATATCCTGGAATATTCAGTTGCCAGTCTTGCCCCTCCTTCAACCACGTCTCGGTCACCGCCACCACTTCTAAACTCCTCGTGAACATTATTGCCTTCAGTTCATCTGTTTTGCCAGTCACACTCCTCGCATTAAAACACATGCACTGAAGACCCTCAGCTCTCGGATATTCCTTTCTACCTTCTGGTGTTACCCTATCATCCCTCTCTCTCCCACTCCCAGTTCCCTCTCTCTCCCCACCCTCCCTCCCTACTAGGTTAGGCAGACTCAGCCTGTGTTCCCTCGGAGTCAAGAGATAAGAATTTGCAGTCCTGACCCCCAACCAATTCTGAGGCTTAAGACGCAGTTTTAAGCTGATTTTTATTCATTCTTGAATGTGGGCATCACTGGCATTTGTTGCAGTTCCCGGTTGCCCAAGTTGTGATTCTGGAGTCACATGTAGGACAGACCCTGTTAACTGACAGATTTCCTTCCCTAAGGGGACATTAGTGAATCAGATGGGTTTTTCCCAACAATGGTTTCATGGTCATTAGTAGACTCTTAATTCCAGGTTTTGTTTTATTGAATTCAAATTCTACCATCTGCCATGGTGGGATTCGAACCTGCTCCCCAAAGATGAGTTTCTGGATTAATAGTCTAGCGATAATAACATTAGACTGTTGCCTCCCCGAAATGTATAACCCTGTGTAAAACTAACATCAAACTCATCCTCTGCATTTCAAATGCAGATGGTGAAATTGAAACTATACCATTTACCTTGCTGGTCACACTCCGATGCAGCAAGCAAACTTGCAACTCATCAACTTTCTTTAAAAGTTTATTAGTGTCACAAGTAGGCTTACATTAACACTGCAATTAGGTTACTGTGAAAATTCCCTAGTTGCCTCACTCCAGTGCCTGTTCAGGTACATTGAGGGCATCACACTATGATGTAAGGCACTTAATTTATAGAAACTGTTTGGTAGGAATCTTATGACAAACAAAATAGTACAGTTTATTCATTTACTCTTTTATAAAATACTATTTTATCTTGCTCATTATTATAAAAAAGCAGTAGCCAAAGGGTAGATTTAACATTTTCAAAAGATAAAGCAAAGGAAAAGGTTGTCCCAGCAGTGGTTTTGTGAAGGGTAGGTCGTGCCTTACTAACCTCATTGAGTTTTTTGAAAAAGTGACCAAAGAGGTGGATGGGGGTAAGGCGGTTGATGTGGTATATATGGACTTTAGTAAGGCGTTTGATAAGGTGGCCCATGGAAGACTTCTGCAGAAAATGCAGATGTATGGGATAGAGGGTGATTTAGCTAATTGGATTAGGAATTGGCTAGCAGATAGAAGACAGAGGGTGGTGGTTGATGGAGATATTCATCGTGGAGTTCGGTGACAAGTGGTGTACCTCAGGGGTCTGTTTTGGGGCCCCTGCTGTTTGTAATTTTTATAAATGATCTGGATGAGGGTATTGAAGGATGGATTAGTAAATTTGCAGATGACACTAAAGTCGGTGGAGTGGTAGATAGTGAAGAGGGGTGTTATAGTTTGCAGAGAGACTTGGACAAGTTGCAGAGCTGGGCCGAGAGGTGGCAAATGGAGTTTAATGTGGAAAAGTGTGAGGTAATGCACTTTGGCAGGAATAATAAATGTGTAGAGTATAGGGCTAATGGTAGGATTCTTAATAGTGTTGATGAACAGAGGGATCTTGGTGTGTATGTGCATAGATCCCTGAAAGTAGGCAGTCAAGTCGAGAAGGTTGTTAAGAAGGCATATGGAGTCTTAGCTTTTATTGGTAGGGGGATTGAATTTCGGAGCCGCAACGTCATGTTGCAACTGTACAAAACTCTAGTGCGGCCGCACTTGGAGTATTGTGTGCAGTTCTGGTCCCCACATTATAAGAAAGATGTGGAGGCATTGGAGAGGGTACAGAGGAGGTTTACCAGGATGTTGCCTGGTATGGAGGGCAGGTCTTATGAAGAGAGGCTGAGGGATTTGAGGTTGTTTTCGTTAGAAAGGAGGCGGCTAAGAGGGGACCTAATCGAAACATATAAGATGATTAGAGGTTTAGATAGGGTGGACAGTGATAGCCTTTTTCCTAGGATGGAGAAAGCTAGCACGAGGGGACACAGCTTTAAATTAAGGGGTGATAGTTATAGGACGGATATCAGAGGTATGTTCTTTACCCAAAGGGTGGTTAGGGAGTGGAATGCCCTGCCTGCAGCAGTTGTAGATGCGCCAAGTTTGGTGGCGTTTAAGAGGTTTGTTGATAAGTATATGGAAGAGAAGGGAATGGTTTAGTTTGGAGGGTCATTGCTTTTTATATTGGTCGGCGCAACATCGAAGGCCGAAGGGCCTGTTCTGTGCTGTAATGTTCTATGTTCTATGTTCCTGTGATCATTTTGATACTGCACGTGCATAAGAACGATTTTCTGATTTGTAAATACACTGAAATGGCCATCCCTGCAAATAAAATACAATATTTATGGCATTTTTAAACAGTTTCCACATCTGCAAAGTTTCATTGAACATATTATCATCCTTTATCTAGTAAAGTGATTGGTTGAACCCCTGGGGAGGCTTCTGTTGTGGCTGAACTCTAAACTTTGGGCAGAAGATATAAAGTGATAGGGATAAAAGATGTAAGCCCAGTCAGTTCAGCTGAACTGAGACCCAATATCCTGCTTTACAAAAGCAATCCAGAATCTGATGTGCAGTTTATTCTCTGAATACCAATATTCTTCTCAGAGGCCTTCAGTTTAAAAAGTATTATTTTGATTTGAGAACAACACTTCCAGCTTTTGAAATTTCAGTGCGCACTGGTCCTTTATTCTTTTCTGGCTTTTCTCCTCTGACCCTATCTCGAAAGATAAAGTTCTCTCATACCTCATGGGGTAGTTTTTCATTTGTAAGCCTAGTGAGTGCAAGTGGACATTTCAACAATGGAGAAACATTACAGCTGATCCAATCCTGTCTCCATCATTAAATTCAACTATCCCATTACCTTAGCTGCCAATCTTCACTTTGTGATTTTTAGCAGCTAAGTGAACTATATGCAATGACTGCAATGGGCCTCAGCAACAACATTGCTGTAAATGCATATATCTATGAACCAGATAAAGCTAACTCCGAGTCATGACACCTAACACTGTTCCATCCACAAAAAGCAAAGCAAGTCAATTACTCTCTTATCAGAGTTATGACAGAAACTGTCAAGGATATCTACCTCACCAGAAATTTGGACAGAAATGCTCAGTTCTGCCTCCAAATTTTGACGCGGCTTTGCTTGAAGAATGGAAATTAGCTGAAGGCTGGAGAGGAGGGTTGAGGTGCATTTGATTGTGGCATGAAGGAGCTGTAGCAAAACTGATACAAAGTAGAGGGATCCTACCTGAGTGCATGCTGTGTTTGGTAGTCAATCCAGATTACCATTGCTAAACTTCTTGAGTATACGGACACCAACTGTTTTTAACTCCTTCCTCAGTGACTTCCCTGTCAGAAGATCAGATGGGGATTGTTTGGTTACAGTTTGAGTTTGGCCCTATAATGAAATAATCCATTCCAATACGCATTAGAATCTTGTCAAAATCAAAGAAAAGTTGAAAATTTATGATTATAGAAAAAGATATTTGACCACTCTTGCCTGTGTTGGCTGAGCAAGAGCTACCTAACCCATTTTCTGGCTCTCAAGGACAACAGTGTGACAAGTAATTTTTGGGCCATGTAAGTACCTGGCAATTGCTTTCCCTTGTGTTAAAACATCCAATTAACCCCCCCAACCTTGAACACGCTTTCATTGTTAAGATCCTCACTGGCAAAGTCTTAAAGGGCTTTGGGAGCAATATTGATGTGATACATTATTGCCCAGAAGCTAGGCTGAACCAGCCATGTCAACATTGTCGCTACAACAGTAAGGAGAATGAGTACTATGAATGTCTCTGTCTGTCAAATGAGAAGTGTTAAAGAATTGTGAGAGAATACTGAACATGTGAAAATATTTAATTAACTTGATCCTCTCCAGGACAGTGCTTAACCGTTGTCTTGGTCCTGAACTCTATCCACCCACTCTGCCATGGTTGTATAGTGGCAGTTGAACTAATTATCAACAGGGGTCATTTAAACAGCATATCCCCCACCACAACCTCCATTACCAAAGAGGACAACAGCAACAAAATCTTGAGTACCATCCCAAATTGGATGTAAATCATTCCCTTGTTGTTGGATCACAGTCCTACTAACGCCAACAACACAAAAAAACTATATTGGTTCCAGGTTTGAAGAGGCTTGATGGGCTTGGGACATGAGTTCAAATCCCACCACAACTATAAAGGAATGTAAAATGGATTAATTAGTAAAGATCTGGCAAACTGGAGTGAAGGGCACAATCAGATCAAACATAATCATATTATACAGTGGAGCAAGCTTCAGGGCGGCATAGTGGTTAGTGCTGCTGCCTCACAGCACTGAGGATTTGGGTTCAATTCCAGTCTTAGGTGATTGGCTGTGTGGAGTTTGCATATTCTCCCATGTCTGCATGGTCTTCTACCAGGTACTTTGGTTTCCTCCCACAGTTCCAACATATGTAGGTTAGGGGTATTAGTGGGATAAAATGCGTTGGGTTACAGGGAAGTGGGCCTAGATGCTCTGTCTTAGAGTAGAAGCAGATTCGATGGGCAGAATGGCCTCCTTCTGCACTGAGGATCGTGTGTAAAGCTTGCTATCATCAAGAAAGATGGGCAATTTGACAGAGTCAGAGATTGCAGCAATGTTTCCTCTTACAAATACCAAGTGTATGGACCTTCAAAGATCAGAAAATGATTTATAATCCCCTACCACCAAATCTGCTGTCACTAGCAGCCAAATAAGCTGTCTTCTCTCAAAAGTTTATTTTAAATGTATAAAGAGGAAAAAACTTGCTTAAAATAAGAGAATAGCAATGTTCTTAAAAAATGCTGCCTGTTTATATTACTAAATGTTATTTTACTGATCTAAATTATTTTGCCTCTGGTGCCTTTCTTTAATCTCCCTTTGCCACTGACGTTCATAAGTTAACTCTGTTCTGTAATCCTCTGGCTACAAAGATGACAAGTTAAGTTATTCACTCGTTAATGATTCACTCATAGCTGTGCTGTCACATCCATGAAAGATATGGTTGTCCTCAGTATATACACACAAGAACTTCATTTTGAGCATTTGATTCTGTTGCTCCTAATATTATTGCAGCAACTTCTTTGATCATATTGTTGACTATGCCAATTGTGGCTCTGCTCTGAGTCATTTGTGGGTTCATGTCCCAGTCCAGGGTTTAAGTACAAAAATCAAGACAGCTACAGCACTGCAGCATTTGTTGCTGATGGAATCTTTTGGACAAGATATAAAACCGAGGACTTGTTTGCCCACTTGGAGGGATGTAAAATATCCCATGGCACTACTGTGAAGAAGAACAAGGGAATTATCCGTGGTTCCTGACCAGTATTGCTCAAGCAACATCAAAAACAGATTATCACGGGTCATTATCCCATGCTGTCTGAAGGATCCATGTCCAAAATGGCTGCCACATTCAGAAGTAGTTCCTTGACTATAAAGTGCTCTTGAACATTGAGATCATGTAACGTGCTATATAAACACAAATTTGTTTTTTTTAAAGTTCAATTATGAGTACTAAATATCAGTTTAGTCTATTGCAAACATAGTCAAGTTCTTTGTGTCATTGCCACATGCATCAGGTTGTATTTCAATCTGAGCAAGATTCATCCGATGCACAAAACATTGCCTCATGTTAGCTGTCTGTACAGAATTTGATTGGAGGTGTCGTCATCTATCCAATCATGTCTGATCCATAAGCTGAGTCGTGCTTCTATTAGTATTTTCTGTCGTTGTCCACATTTTAACACAGGCAATTGAAAAAGTTGTCCTGTCATTTGATGTGCACAAGGTGGTGCAACTGAAAATTGTCAAGCACTTTGTCATGATAGTAGTTGTAGGACCAGCTTTAAACCATAAGAAATTAGACTATAAGTGGTGTCATGCCAGTTGTCAGCGTGAAGATATTGTAAATCTTTAAAACTATATTTTAAAAGCTACATTTTAAATCAGTGGTCTCCAAACTCCCTTCTAGATGTAGCCCGCTGCAGCTTAGATGTGGCCCTCAGGCCATAGTTTGGAGACCCCTGTTTTAAATGATTAAAAATCAAAATTCCTTTCGAGGGCCACCAGACATCTTTTGTAGATTAAGAAAATATCTTGTCCCCAGAAAGAACAAAGAGGATACTGATATTGACTCTGTCAAGCCAAAAGGTAAACAAACCTCATCAATATCTTCATTGTTAATGCTGGTGTATTTCAAATACAAAAGTGTTTGGCTAACAGAAACCACAGGTGTGAGAAGCACTATACCTTATTTAGAAAATGACTCTGCACTTCTTGTGAGCTTAAAAGCAGCCATTTATCTTCTCTGCTAAAAAAATCGCAGAATTCAATTTGCATAGAAAGCAAGAATTCCATTAGAGTCCATGGAACAACTACATTGGTCAACTAAGTAGCCAAGATACTGAACAGAAATACCTTGAAAAGATTCATCTGTTTCAATTCAAGTTCCTTGGAGAAATCAACCTCCAGGCAGAGCAACTACTAGAACCCTGAGAACCTTGCTTTTTTCAAGGCCATCACTCCAGCCAAAGTATCAACTCGGCTGTGTTCTCAGCCGCCTACTGAATTCCTCATACATCTATGATTGTGTGGCCAAATTCCCCTTCATTTCAATTTTCAAATTTCTGATGACACCACCATAATGGGTCGGATCTCAAAAAATGATGAGACACAATATAGGAAGAAAGAATCTGGTGAACTAGTGCGGCAACAATAACTCTCCCTCAATGTCAACAAAATGAAGGAGATTGTCATTGACTTCAGGAAGTGTAAAGGAGAACATGCCCTTGTTCAACAGGGATGAAATAGAAAGGATGAAGACTTTCAGGTTTTAGATCCAGATCACAAAACACCTGTCCTGGTCTCCACATGCTGATGCTATAGTTAAGAAAGCCTACCATGCCTCTACTTTCTCAGAAAACTAAGGAAATTTGGCATTCAGCTACAACATTCAACAACGTTTACAGATGCACCAGAAAAAGAATTCTTTCTGGTTGTATCACAGATTGGTATAGTTCCTGATCTGCCCAAGACTGCAAGGAACTACAAGAGCTCCTGAATCCATCACTCAAACCAGCCTCCATCCATTGACTCTGTCTACACTTCCCGCTGCCTCGGCAGAGCAGCCAGCTTAATTAAGGACCCCTAGCACCCCCGACATTCTCCCACCTCCTTCTTCCATCGAGAAAAATATACAAAAGTCTGAGGCCACGTACCAACCGACTTAAGAATAGCTTCTTCCCTGCTGCTGTCAGACTTCTGAATGGACTTACCTCGCATTAAGTTGATCTTTCTCAATACCCTAGCTATGACTGTAATGCTACATTCTGCACTCTGTCATTTCCTTCTCTATGAATGGCCCACTTTGTATCGTGTATAAAAAAGAATACTTTTCACTGTTACCACACGTGACAATAAAATCAGCTAACAACCATCAGATCTCAGCAAAATAAAGACTGAATTAAATTTTATTTTTGCTTTTTTCTGTTGATATCCTTGTCTAATTTACATGGGTGCTAGTGTCATTGATTCACAAGTTTTTCATTAACCTTCAGGACAAGTGTGTGAGAATTCTTTTTTTAAAATCCTTCATTTTCAAATATATATAAACTTGCTGCTGGTTAATTGAAATTTAGTCACTCACAGAGTTTAAGAAAATGCACACATCCATTCACAAATATAGATCATAGACACAACAAAAGAAAACTCCTGATTTCCAGTTTTACTGTTTGCCAGGAGTTAACTGTCCAAAGCTGTAATTCTTCAAGCAGTGCAACAATTTGTTTCCCCAATCAGATGCAGATTTACTGCGCAACTTCAAATATTCTTTCCTCTCTCCGTGCAGTCGCTTGGCTCTTATCTATGGATACGTCATAAACGGAAATTGAAACTGTGCTTTTGACATTATTGAAAACCATATCATAAACATATAGGCTAACTGGCCCTGAGCTTCAAGTATATATTCATCAATAACCTGAAGTTTGTGAATGACCTGCTCACTACTTTTGCCTTGGTTCCTTTAGAACTGTTTTCTGAACTTTTGTAATAATGTCTATATTCCATCCGTTAAATATCCTGAGCAAATTCTGTGATATAATTTCTTAATCATTAAGTTAAAATTGACAAAGCTGTTAATGCATATTCCCTGGCTTTTCATAGTGATATCTGGTCGTTTCTGTATGGGGTATTGGTTTGATAAAACTGCGAGATGGCACAGTGGTTAGGACTGCTGCTTCACAGTTCCAGGGACTTGGGTTTGATTCCCTGCTTGGGTCACTGTCTGTGGACTTTCTACAGGGAGTAAGTGGAGTGATCAGCAAGTTTGCAGACGACACAAAGATGACTGGACTTGCGGATAGTAAGGAGCATTGTCAGGCGATGCAGCAGGACATAGATAGGCTGGTAGCTTGGGCAGACAGATGGCAGATGGAATTCAATCCTGATAAATGTGAGGTGATGCATTTCGGGAGAAAGAATGTAGGGGGGAGGTATATGATAAAGGGTAGACCTATTAAGAGTATAGAAACGCAGAGGGACCTGGGGGTGCAGGTGAACAAGTCTCTGAAGGTGGCAGAGCAGGTGGAGAAAGTTGTGAAGAAAGCATATGGTATGCTAGCCTTTATAGGAAGGGGTATAGAGTACAAGAGCTGGCCTTTAATGTTGCAGTTGTATAAAACGTTGGTTAGACCTCATTTGGAATACTGCGTCCAGCTCTGGTCGCCTTACTACCGGAAGGACGTGGAGACTATGCAGAGAGTGCAGAGGAGGTTTACCAGGATGCTGCCTGGTATGGAAGGTCTGAGTTATGAGGAGAGGTTAGGCAAATTGGGACTGTTTTCCTTAGAAAGACGTAGACTTAGAGGAGATCTAATAGAGGTGTACAAAATGCACAAAATAGGGATCATGAGCCTTGGGAGTCCCTGGGAAGTGTGTAAATAGATGATGATATTGATGTACTGTTTTTTATCCTACAGGTGCTTTGGTCCACCTTGTTGTCTAACAAGGGCATACACGCGATGGGTCGTGAGAGGGCTGCTCTTGGATTTTTTCGAGAGTATCTAGTGCTTCACGTCGTTAGTGTACGCTTGACCTGGACCATTTGATGGGCAACACAACAGCTCAGTGACTATTGCTGTGCTGTGCAGATACATGGATTTGGGCCTGTGTCTATAGGAATTTGCGCATTCTCCCTGTGCTTGCGTGGGTTTTCTCCATGCTCCGGTTTCCTCCCACATCCCAAGGATGTGCTCTTAGGCTAATTGGCAAAACAAATTCTCCCTAAATTGTCTCAAATTTGGTTTTTAATTCATAGATCTATAAACATAGACAGGGATCGCGGGTAGAGGTGGGAACATCGGGGTGGTGGCACGGGCTCGTTGGGCCGAAGGGCGTGTTTCCCGTGCTGTTTTATTCTTTGTTCTTTGAGAATTTAGGATGGCCAGTGCGTTGAACCAGTTCATTTTTCGGACTATGGGAGGAAACCCATACAGACACTTGCAGACTCTACACAGACAGTGAGCCAAGCCAGCAATCGAATCCAAGCCCCGGCACTGTAAATTAATGCTTTTGATTTGTCATTAAAAATTAGAAAGAGTGCAGAAAAGATTTACTAGGATGCTACCGAGACTTGATGGTTTAAGTTATAAGGAGAGGCTAAATAGCCTAGGAATTTTTTCCCTGGAGGGAGGAGGTTTATAGAGGTCTATAAAATAACGAGGGCATAGATCAGCTAGATAGTCAAGAGCTGTTTCCAAAGGTAAGGAAGTCTAAAACTAGAGGATATAGGTTTAAGATGAGAGGGAAGAGAATCAAAGGGGTCCAGAGGGGCAATTTTTGCACTCAGAGAACATAGAAGAACATAGAACATTACAGCGCAGTACAGGCCCTTCAGCCCTTGATGTTGCTCCAACCAGTGGAACCCATCTAATGACCCTCCAACCTAAACTATTCCAATGTTATCCACATGCCTATCCACTGACCGTTTGAACGCCCTTAAAGTTGGCAAGTCCACAACTGCTGCAGGCAGGGCATTTCACGCCCTTACTACCCTCTGAGTAAAGAACCCACCTCTCACATCCGTCCTATAACTAACAGAGGGTGGTGAGTGTCTGAAATGAACTGCCAGAGATAGTAGTAGAGGCGGGAACAACTTAGAAAGTTACATAGATAAGATGAGTGTAGAGGGATATGGATCATATGCAGGCAATTGGGACTAAGTGGGAAAAACTGGGTGGTATGGACGTCAGGTCAAAGGGACCTGTTCCTATGCTGTAAACCTCTATAAATCTATATGACTCTAGGATCCATCCTGGACATTGATCCATCCTTCAAAGCTGCAGTGTATGTTGGTGGGTTATAATTTCTAAAAGTGCCCACTAGTCACATTATTCCGAAGTAGAGGGTTTTCGGATGACAGCAAGGCAAGAGTGTCCTTGCTGAGGAGGCCTCGCTCCCCCAGTCAAGTAGGAGTTTTATTTAATGGTTCCTACAGATTATGAATCTGGGGTTGTAACACTGTGAGGGATGTCACTTATTGGTACTATGCAGGTACCATCTATGTGGAGTAGGGTCTGGCACAACATTCTGGACAGTCCATCAGCAAGTTGATTTGGCTGCATGAGGATTTGGTCAGCTCAGAGCATGGGTTTAATCATTATGTTACACTTCTACGTGCCTCTGCATTGAATTCTCAAAAACAGCAACCTGGAGACATATGGATCTATTAACCACTGTGTCACTATGGGCAGCACAGTGGTATAGTGGTTAGCACTGCTGCCTCATGGCATCAAGGACCCGGTTCCATTCCAGCCTTGGGTGACTGTTTAGAGTTTGTGGGTTTCTTTTGGTTACTCTGTTTTCCTACACAGTCCAAAGTTATGCAGGTTAGGTTGATTGGCCATGCTAAATGGCTTCTTAGTGTCAGAGGAGAATTAGCAGGGTAAATATGTGGAATAGGGCCTGGGTGAGTTTGTTGTTGGTCCAGGCTTGATGGGTCAAATGGGCTCTTTCTGCACTATCAGGATTTTATGAATGTTGTAAAAATTGCTAAGACATTTTACAGAGGTGTCATCTATAAAGAATTACATAACGCCACAAATAAAATGTTAGAGCTAATAATCAGAAACCTATTTAAAGAGGTAAGTTTAATGGAGCAAGTTAAACGAGGAAAGAGAAGTGGGAAGACGGACACTTGTTTAAGTTTGTGGATCTTTAATTTTTTTGCCCAGAAGCATGTTATCTTAAAAGGAACACCTATGTGGTAATTTCCAGTTGCAGCGCGACTATATTATCACCTCGCTTAAAGAGGACATTACCCTCTGTCCTGTGTCCATACCTCTTGTTTGAAGTAACTGTATTCATCAAGAGTATACTTGCAATTCAGTGCAACTTCCCTTTAAGAAAGAGACAGACTGCCTTTAATAACGTAAGAACACAAGAACTAGGAGCAGAAATAGGCCATCAGGCTCCTCGAGCCTCCTCTGCCATTCAATAAGATCATGGCTGATTTTTAAGAACTGATAGACTCCAAAATCATGCACGGGATTACAATGAACCACTAACCTGATGCAGGCCAATCAAACACTCCCCACTCCTCCTCATACCAAGAGATAATTCCCAAACCTTACACTCCTTTCCTGCAGATCCAGCCCAGAAATGGACTCAGAGGAGGAAGAGAGTTGCAAAAAGGAGGTAAAGCAAATTTAAATCTTTCCTTGCCAGATACAGTCATGATGAGAGTTTGAAGATGAGGAGGGAGATGGAGGCAGACTGAAACTCACCTCTGAGTTCCTCATAGATGTAGTGGCCTATGTTCCTCTACCCAAACGCCAGTAAAACTTTCCCTGCACCACAGACTTCCTCAATGCAATGCTCTACCTCACACACTGTGACCTATCCATGTAATGCCACACACTCCTTATTCAGGCAGAGGGTCATGACTTCAAGTATTATATAGGATTTACCTGTTTTTAACCTGGATCAATCAAATCATACATGTACAGAAATACTGTCTGCTCGCACTAATGTCAAAATCACAAGAAGTTAGGGGCTAGGCTAACTTCATAATATATCTTGGAGTTTCTGACCTGGTCTCAACAACTTAAATTCACAGTTTGAGACTCTCAAATCAGAACTCATCCAAGTTCTCTACTTGCTAATAGATTAAACTGGTATTTAATATGTCAGAAGTACTGTACTGTGGAAGCAAAAAAACAGGAGCACATGGGTGTGGCACAGTGGTTAGTGCTGCTGCCTTGCAGCACCAGGGACCTGTATTCAATTCCTGGCTTGGGTCACTGCCTGCGCGGAGTCTGCACATTCTCCGTGTCTGCGTGGGTTTCCTCTGGGTGCTCTAGTTTCTTCCCATAGTCTGAAAGACGTGCTGGTTAGGTGCATTGGCCATGCTAAATTCCCCCTCAGTGTACCCGAACAGGCTCCAGCGTGTGGCCACTAGGGGATTTTCACAATAATGTAAGCCTACTTGTGACGCTAATAAATAAATGTTTTTAAAAACCTGCAGTTTCATACCATTTACCAATAGATGGAGATCACAAACGGTTGCTTTAATGTGTATACAAATATTCCATTTCTGAATTTGACCTGAATTTAATGAACAAAACCTCAGTGTATATTATTGATTTCAATGGATGCAAAATAAATTTCAGCTGCTTTATTGAAAGGAGGGAAATTAAAGTGAGGTGACACCAGACTTTCATAGAACCATACAGTACAAAAGGAGACCATTCAGTCTGCACCAACCACAATGCCATCGAGACCCTATCCCAATGCCCCCATGTACATAACCAAGATAGTCCCCCTGACACTAAGGGGCAACTCAGTATGGCCAATCAATCTAACTTGCATATCTTTGGAGACTGTGGGAGGAAACTGGAGCACCCGGAGGAAACCTATGCAGACACAGGGAAAAAGTGCAAAACGCCACGCAGACAGCAACTCAAGGCCGGAATTGAACCCGAGTCGCTAGCACTGCAATGCTAACCACTCTGCCACTGTGCTGTCCCATAAGTGAAGTGGAATTTCATTTTACACCTCAGTGCATTTCAATAACTGGTAGATTTTCTATTCTACTGGAGCCAGTGGTAAAGAATATTGGGCATGTTGCGAAATTGGTGCCGGGTCATTATTAGTCAGTTTTACACTGCTGTCGTGGACCAATTTCATTCAGAATTAATAGCTACTGCAGACAGCAGGGTGAATTAAATAAACAGCTAAGGAGGAGCTGCAAATGACATTTTTCCTGGTCTCAAGATATCCCAAAGCTTCTCATAGCCAATAGCTTGCTTTTGAATAATACTGTGACTGTTGTAATGTAGAAACCAAGGCAGTCAATTTGCACATGGCAAAATATTGTAAACAGCTTGGAATGGTCTTCACCTGAACCACACTGGGACCAATGTCCTGATGAATGGTGTAACCTGGATGGTAGAGAGGGTACTTAACATCATCATGGGGTGGGGTTCATGGTTATAGAGAATTGAAAAATTAAAGAGGAGAGACAATGCAATAATACAGAGTGAATATTGGTAGCCAGAGTGTGAAAGGAACGGACAGAATATACAAGTATAAGACTGCACCAGAAAATTTATTGTTTTTATTTATTAGTGTCACAAGTAGGCTTGCATTAATTGTGAAATGAACTTACTGTGAAAGTTCCCTAATTGTGACACTCTATCTATTCGTGTACACTGAGGGAAAATTTAGCATAGGCAACACACCTAACCAGCACGTCTTTTGGACTGTGGGAGGAAAATGGAGCCCCCAGAGGAAACCCACGTAGACATGGGGAGAATGTGCAGACTCCACACAGACAATGAACCAAGGTGGGAATCAAACCCAGTCCCTGGCACTGTGAGGCAGCAGCACTGACCACGGTGCCGCCCAAGTAGGGGGGAGAAAAAAGCCCCCTAACAGAGGGTTGAGTGGATTCAAGTGAAGGGAGATTTTAAGATCCAAAAAAAGGCAGTTAAAAAGCATATTGGTGTGGTTAGAGATAAGCTGAGTGGGTCAGGAAGGTTAAGAGATTTTAACAGCAATATTGCACTATGGCGGAATATACAGGGGTAAAGAAACTAAAATCACTTTATCTGAATGTATGGAGCACCCTAAATAAGATAGATGAACTAGTGGCATGGTTAGTTTGATTACAGCTTATATTCAGTCATCAATATAGGGACCTGGTTACAAGGGAATAAATATTCCTGGGCACACAATGGGATGGAGTTTACGGGATTCCATGATTTTTATTAATGTCTTGACACCACCCTTGATACTGCTTGATGTCTGACAGCAATTTCGACATTTGGAGCAATGTTAATTGCTTTAAGGGAAGACTTCCATTTCTACCTCAGGTGGATGTCCCAGCTTAGAGAGATACTGGCTGATAGGATGGTTGGCTACGCTGATCCTGGCAGTGCCAGGCAGGAACAATGTTAAGTAGCCCAGACTTCAGATAAGTCAAATGTGCTGCTGGGTTTCATTAAAAAGAAGGGGCTTATAATGTTGCAAAGAATAGTAATGGACTTGAAAATTGTGTTTGGAAACCAGCAAAGGCCCACCAGTAAGTTAATAAAAAGATAGAAAAAAATAGAATTTATAAATGAGCTAGCCAAGAACATCGAACAGATCTAAAGGTTTTAACAAGTACATAAAAAAGGGAGTAGCCAAAATAAATGTCAACTCTTCAAAGCAGAAAGAGGAGAAATTGTCATGAGGAATAGGGAAATAGAAGAGACATTGAACAAATATTTTATATCATGTTAGAAAACACAAGTTGAATTCTACAAATAAAAGCTAATGTAACAGCTAATAAAAGTGAGGAAATCAAAGCATTAATATCAGCAGCGAAAAATACTTGGGACACAATGGGGACGAGAAACCCACAAATAAAAAAAGACCCAATGGCCTGTTTCCTATTGTTCTATAAGACATAGTGGATGCACTAGCTATGACTTTCTGAAATTACCTGAATTCTGAAACTGTACCAGTAGATTGAAAGTTTGCAAATGTAAAAATACTATTTCTATGAAATAAAAATATAAACATGACTAAATATAAGTTCTACAAAATACAGACACTAATCGGAAGGATTGGCTTTTATCATTAGGACTGGACGATCAGTTTGATGCTTCAAGTCAACATAGTTATTTTCATTCATTTACATTAAGTGTAAGAATTAAGATATCATTGCAGAATGGTCCAATATAGACAGTGTAATCATTATTTTATAATCAGTCCCTCCATATTTGAATTCGACCATATTCCATGTCCTCATCAATTACATACACATTCCTTTCAGTATTTCCAGTGGATTCAGGTGACTTCATGTCACTGTATAACACAGCAGGATCACTTGTTGATGACTTCTGCTATCGAATAAAAATATAATTGAACATCATTAGATAAAAACAGAATATGGCAGGTGTTACAAATCAGAAATAAAATGAGAAGTGATAGTAGTACACAGCCTATTAGCATTATCAATTGAAAGAGAAACAAATTAAACATTTCAAGTTGAATGTTCTTAGAACCGTAGAGTCATAGAGATTTACAGCATGGAAACAGGCCCTTCAGCCCAATTATCCATGCTGCCCATTTTTTAAAACGCCTAAGCTAATCCCAATTTCCCACATTTGGCCCGTATCCCCCTATTTCCATTGTACCCATGTAACTATCTAAATGCTTTTTAAAGATAAAATTATACCCGCCTCTACTACTACCTCTGGCAGCTTGTTCCAGATACTGACCACCCTCTGTGTGAAAAAATTGCCCCTTTAGATCCTTTAGTACCTCTTCCCTCTCACCTTAAACCTATGCCCTCTAGTTTTAGACTCCCCTCCCTTTGGGAAAAGATATTGATTATCTATCTTGTCTCTGCCCCTCATTATTTTATAGACCTCTATAAATTCACTCCTCAGCCTCCTACCCTCCAGAAAAAAAAGTTCCAATCTATCCAGCCTCTCCTTAAAACTCAATCCATCAAGTCCGAGTAGCATTCTAGTAAATCTTTTCTGCACTCTTTCTAGTTTAATATCCTTTCTATAATAGGATTGCCAGAATTACACACAGTATTCTAAGTGTGGCCTTAGCAATGTCTTGTACAACTTTAACAAGACCTCCCAACTCCTGTATTCAAATTTCTGACCGATGCCTTCTTCACCATCCTATCCACCTGTGTGGGCAACAAATCTCTGCCCCAACTCTCAGATTACCTTTCACTCTGCAACTGACTGTGGGCAATGTCAGGGGGAAGTTAGATGTGTCTCGGAGAAATGAACAAAGCTCCGTCAACCATTCAAACTTGATACGATGAGAAGTGGAATATAACAGATATCAATTTCATGCATTGGCCTGAATAAATGCCATCAGCCTAATTTTTTTAGTTTTTCCTATGCAGAATGTATGATTGGTCATAGAATCCTACAGTGCAGAAGGACGCCATTCTGCCCATCGAGTCTGCACCTGACAGAGCACCTTATTCACACCCACCACCACATCCTATCTACATAACTTCACATTTTAACCCCGCTAATCTCTTAACCTACACATGTTGGGACATTAAGAGGCAATTCAGCGTGACCAATTCACTTAACCTGCACATCTTTCTTCCACATTTAAGTAAAGACATATATTCCCTGCCATTGAGTTAAGGACTTGAATCTTTATTTCCAGCTTTAACCTATCCTGAAGATGATGAGGATTTTTTCCTGAATTGAAAATTGCAATGAGTGAGAAAGAGAAAGATTTAAGGTCATATAATTGTCGGCTATTCTGTTGTAAGCTGGACACTAGTTTTACACAGGAAGCATATTTTTTATGTTCTGCGATAAGGCATACATGACCAGTCACATCAGTGGCCAATCATGTTCCTCCCAGCTATTTTTACCTTTAGAGGCCAGTTGATATGTACATATTGCGCAAGCCTTGGGTCAAGATCAAAGATAAATAAAGATTGAAATCTGACACAACCTCAACTAGATGACAATGGAACATTTGTGGTTACATACGCATTGGAGAATTAAACCTCTAACACTCTGGCAGGAAGGGCTAAGAAATTATTTATCCATGGGCATTGATCAGAAATTCAATTGAAATACAAGTTCTATTTTTGAACAGTTCATCACAGCCAGAAGGATGTATGAAAGAGGGCATAAACCGACATTGTGTCCTAACATTATTGAAAAATCTAATAACAAGCCGTATGTTACTTAGAACATTCTTAGCTTTCACTTATAATGATCTAGATTCTGAGTCAGACTGTATAAAAAACAAAGGCTGTAGTGATCGGGAGGTGGATTTCCTCCCAATGTGTAACCTTTTGAAAAGATAGTTGCTAAGATATGGGGAGTGATCTGTGAAGTTTATCCATCAAAAACAATAGCTTGTTATTAATTATTGTTATTATGACCAACCTTATGGCAATGTATTTTAAGCATGTTCTCTGCCGTTATAAGCAGGCAGTGAGTTGCCTGACTAAATGTCCTTTCATTGCTGCTTAAATGCTTTAATGGGGTTTTATTTCTTTTAATCTAGGCCTAATGCACTCGCTTGGAGTTTGTGATCTTTTTGGGATTGTTGGAGCAGTGGAAGGGGGGAGAATGATTGACAGGTCAGGTTGGACAGTTTTGTCTTCCTCACAGTTTTGGTTGGTGGTTAGTTAAAAGGTGCTTGGACTCCAGGCTGGATGCAATGATTTGTCTCTCTCTCTCTCTCCCTGAAATTAGAAATGCTGCTGGCTGGATGGAAACAGTCTTTCTTGTTTTTCTGGAGTGAAAATTTTGTTGATGATTTGCTAACTCGAGACAAGCAGTGGCTTGAGCTGCTGGGAGTTCCAGAACAGAGAAGCCAAAGTTTTATTTCTCCAACCAAAGGACTAATTCACAGTAGCTATTATAGAGCTGAAATAAATTGCATGAGCATGTATCTTTTCTGTGCTAAACGGAATCTGGGAGTGTATGTTGGTAACTATGCTGTGTTGGAATAATACATTGGGATGTTAAGGTTTAACATAACATCATGGGGTTTTTTTCCTTGTTTGTAATTGGTAAAAGTTATTACTGTTTTTATTTCTATGTGTTAACTTCATTCTTAAATAAACTTTATTTGATAAAAGCTCCCTCATGGATTATTTGAATCATGTCTGGAATGAAACATGCTAAATTCAAAATACAAAACTTATCATAGAATTTGTACAGTGCAGCCTATACTGACCACAATCCTCTCAGGCTCTATCCCTGTAAACCCACATATTAACTCTGCTAATCCCCTAACACTAAGGGGCAATTCAGCATGGCCAGTCAATCTAACCTGCACATCTTTGGAGTGTAGGAAGAGACTGGAGCACCCGGAGGAAATCTACGCAGACTTGGGGAGAATGTGCAAACTCCACGCAGTGATTCGAGGCGGGAATAGAACCCAGGACTCTGGTGTTGTGGGACAGCAGTACTAACCATTGTGCCACTGTGCTGCCCCTGATGGTCTAGGCTGACTTCTTAAAGTACTTTGGAGTTTCAGACTTTGAATTGTGACAAGTTACAGATGTAAGTGCCGGTTGAGGGAGGATGGATGACAGATTTTGCTCCTGCTGATGTATGAGAGAACAATCCTTTTATTTAAAGAGTTCCGGAAAGTTGGAGGAGAGGGGGATGGTCTGAATGTCACCTGCAATATGGGCTACAATTGTATAATGGTCAGTATATCGTAAGCTCTGAATATACTGGAGGATCATCAGTCTCTCAGCCTGTTGAGATTGAAAAGTTTCCCACTGAGTTGAACCCCAATCATCAGCCTCATAGAAGTTAGAATGAATGACCAGACTGAGATAGATACTGAAGAGAATTGACACAATCACACAGCCTCACTTGGCACCCGTTCAGATACAAAAGGATTCAGTCTCCAGTTCACTGTGAAGGTTGCTGCCATACAGCAATTGCAGAGGCGTAACAAAAGTTGCTAGGCATCCAAATCTCTGGACAAGTTTCCAAAGGATTTTGGAGTTGTTGGAGGCAAAATCATGAGACAAATTAAGAAAGGCTATATAGGGCTCTTTGCAATTTCCTTTTTCTCAGATTTGTCAAGTGACAAAAATCATGCCTATGGTTCCCTGGATAGTCAGAAACAGCCTGGAAAAATGTCTCTGCTGAAGTGTCAGAGGTGAGTCCTTAACAAGGGACCTCCATGAGGTGAACTTAGTCTAAGGTGCTGTTTTTGTCCCCACCTTTTTAAATGGCAGTGAGACTTGAGTTACCAAAGGCACCTCCGATCACTGGAGAATTCCCCTCAGCTAGAAAAGTTGTCAGATTAGGAATCATCATCTGAAAACTAATTTCTATCAAGTAGATGGCGGCACAGTAGTTAATACTGCTGCCTCACAGTTCCAGGGACCCGGGTCTAATTCCAGGCTTCAGTCCCTGTCTGTGTGGTGTCTACACATTCTCCCTGTGTTTGTGTGGGTTTCCTCTAGATGCTCAGCTTCCTCCCACAACCCAAAGGATGTGCTGGCTAGGTGCATTGGCCATACTAAATTCTTCCCCAGTGTACTTCAACAGGTGCTGGAGTATGGCAACTAGAGATTTCCACAGTAACTTCATTGCAGTGTTAATGTAAGCCTATTTGTGACACTACTAAGTAAACTTTAAACTTAAATAACCTTTTCCACAAAATATTCCACTTACCCGGCCATCCCAGGCAGCATTTTCCTTTTCTGTCTGTTTCTGCATTCGCTTGCAACCTAAGGGAGAAAACTCTCCTGAATCATTTTTTGATATCATTCTGGGAATACACAGTTCAGGTTAATACTCTCATTTTAAAATAATTGTGCTTTTTTTTAAGAAGAATACTGTGGAGATACAGTTTCACATATAACGTACTTACAGATTATTCGTTTTTACAGACAATGTCACAGTTTCAGCAGTGGCATTAGTGTGTCTTAACTTTATTGTATACAATAAAATTATACAATAGGATTTTCTTTGCTCCGAGATTATTAAAAATATTACAGACAGTGTAAGGTCACCTGAGACTTGTTCAGTTGTGTTTACTTCAAATTGACCGTGCAGCTAATGTTGGCATTCACAATAAGAATGGGAATTCTTCCAGGATTTTTTAAGGATTTATAATTCCCAATCAGTGCTTAGTGCTACTGAATGGCAAGACAGGCTTGAAGGGTCTGCTAGCTTACTACTGCTTCTATGTCTTGTGTTCTTAATGAGAAAATCATTCCAGTTAATGCAATGTTTTGTTCATTTTATCTATTTTGGAAACAGAGGATATTCAGGTTTATCAGTTATGTTACATCTGTCCCTTAGGGTACAATTTTAACGTCAGCATCACGTCGGGAAGCTGGTAGGATTGGGTAGATGACTCATTTTATATCTCTTCTGAATTTAATCCCCTTAATTTTAACAAAGAATAATTCTAGACAAGGTATGGAGCAGTCATATCATCTCATTTCTATAAAGTCCAGTCCAAACAGTATTCCAGATAAATGACAATAAAGATTGGAAATAAAATGGATGACAATACACAAGCCAACAAGGATCTATTGTTTTCATATTGCTGAACGGAGCTCACCTGGAACAAAGGAATAAATCCTTCATCAATTCCTATAATCTCCATTATAATGAACATATTTTAATTAAGATTGTAATTATAAATATAGAGCCAAAACAGATATATGTACCTGAGACACAACAATACCACTTACCTCTTTGTGTTTTCACAGTGAAACACACAAAGAACAAGATAACAACAAGGGTTAAATATCGAACATTGGCTTCAACTCCTGGTGTTCGTTTCTTGTCCGTATCTGTGCAACAAGTAAGGATTTTGTCATTATATTGAAACAGTAAGAATGCTCACTGCTGTTAATTTCTATTCTAAGAAACGCTTTGGGAATGGGAGGAGCTCTTTTGGGGACATGTGGATCTTTATATGCCTCATTAGTTATATTCCATCTCTACATCCTAGGCTGTTGTCCTCAACTAAAGGCTTGCAATGAATTATTTACACTCTTGTTAATTAAGATTGTGGGCAACACAGTGGCAAAGTGGTGAGCACTGCTGTCCCGCAGAGCCAGGGACTCGGCTTTAATTCCCACCATGGGTCACTGTCTGTGTGGAGTTTGCACGTTCTCCCCATGTCTGCGTGGGTTTCCTCGGGGTGCCCTGGTTTCCTCCCACAGTCCAAAGATGTGCAAGTTAGGTTGATTGGCCGTGGCAACTTGCCCCTCCATGTCAAGTGGACTAGCAGGATAACTGAGCAGAGTTATGGGCATAGGGACTGGGAAGGATTGTTGTCAATGCAGGCTTGATGGGCTGAATAGCCTGCATTGGCACTCTACGGATTCTAGGGTTGAGAAGATGAGGATCATTTTTTGCTATAGCTTTTTACCTGATCGAGGAAGTAGGCAGTAGATTCTACCTAGATATAAAAAGTTCTGCATGTTATCCATATGGTGGGGGAGGAATGGGGGTTCGCTGCCACTCTGCATGCAATTGGTGGGGGAAGGGAGGGGAGCGGTGGCCTTGATCAGTCTGAGTAGTAGGGGTGTGAGGTAAATAAGGAGGTCACTTACATTGTGAGAGTGGGGCAATATCTGTGAGGGCCGGGGGTGAGGGGAAGGCATTATCCACCAGAAAATGATGAGGCAGGGGAGCGTTTTCCTATTTTTTTACTGCGCAAGTGCAGTTAAAGGCTCTGATAGGAATTGCAGCCTTTGGGGCTCGATAAGCACCCTACCCCCACCCCCTCTATTCCCCCCAGGCTTCCACAGTGTGATTCAGAATTGCTGATATTTTTTCAGGTAGGGTGCTGAGGGGGGCTCCGGAGAACGGGTTTAAAAGTCGGATCTGAAACACTTCCAGTTTCAGCACTTTGAATCAAAGTGGTAAAATTGGGCTGATAGTGTCATACAGTGTAAAAAAGGCCATTTGGCCCATTGAGTCCGCACCGAGATATCAACCACTAAAGACGCACTCATCCTATTTTCCTGCAATTGTCCCAGATTCTTGAATATTACGATGTTTCAAATGTTCATCCCAATATATTTTCATAATTGTAAAGTTTCCAATCTCGGCTAGCTTCCCAGGTAGTGCATTCCCTCCATCCTCTGAGTGAAAAAAATGTTTTCTCAAGTCCCCTCTGAATCTCCTGCCTCTTACTCTAAAACTATGCCACCTCGTGATTGACCCCTTGATCAAGGGTAACATTTGTGGCTTATTCACTCTGCACAACTCTTTCATAATCTTATACACATTAATCATGTCCCCACATCAGCCTTCTCTTCTCCAAAGAAAATAACCAAGCCTATCTAGTGCCTCCTTATAGCTCAAATACTCCATTCCAGGCAACAGGTGGTGAATCTTCTCTGACTCCCTTTACTGCAATCACATCCTTCCCATAGTGAGGTGACTGCATCTGTGTGGGTTTCGTCCGGGTGCTCCAGTTCCCTTCCACACTCCAAAAATCTGCGAATTAGGTTGATTAACCATGTTAAATTGTCTCTTAGTGTCCTGGAATGCATAGGTTAGTGGGCTAAATATGTGCGGTTTTGGGGATGGAGCCTGAGTGCGACTATTATCAGTGTGAGCTCGACGGGCTGAATGGCCTCCTTCCGCACTGTAGGGATTCTATGATTCTGTGACCCATCACCTACCATCTCAGATGATTGCATCAATTCTTTTGCAACCCATATAAGTATTAAAACATACATTTTAACTATTGTAGCAACCCTTACTGATCAAAGCAAAGAGACTAAAAGTGTAAAAACAAACACCTCACATGCTTGAAGACTTACTTTCTTTAAGTGACATTTTGTTCTTGATTCTGTCTAATTGTTTCCAGTTGACTTTGATTGGAAGGATTATTTAACGCAAAGGTGGAAAAATCAACAGTGATACTGTTCAAACCTGATGTGGTTTGGTAATGAAGCATTGAGTTGAAGCTACTAACTTACAAGTCAACTTTGCTTTAATCTGTGGTTAACCTGAGAACCAAATAGGCACCCTGATATTATTTCCTATTTGCTATATAGCCTGCCCTTGAAATTTGTTGCCTTGGGTCATAAGCTTCCGTGGTCTTGGTGTCGGACAGTAGAATTGCCTCTGATGTCTCATGTTAATTTGGATGGAGCAAAAGGGCTTTGGAACGTTAGACAATGAATAGATCATTCAGACCCTCAAGCTTTTACCACTATTTATAGATCATGCCTGGTCTGTATTTCCTCAGCAAAGCAGCCAGCATAATTAAGGACCCCACGCACCTCGGACATTCTCTCTTCCACCTTCTTCTGTCGGGAAAAAGATACAAAATTCTGAGGTGACATACCAACCAACTCAAGAACAGCTTCTTTCCAGCTGCCATCAAACATTTGAAAGGACCTACTTTGCATTAAATTGATCTTTCTCTACACCCTAGCTGTCACTATAACACTGTACCCTGCACTCTCTCATTTCTTTCTCTATGAATGGTATAATTCATCTGTATAGCATGCAAGAAACAATACTTTGACTGTATATTAATACATGTGACAATAATAAATTAAATTAAATCAAAATTTATGTGCCTGAGTCCCATATCCTTGAATGTATCCTGAACAAATTAAATATCTATCTATGTCTGTACTGTAAGCACTACAGTTCACCATTTACCTAAACGATTTGGATTTCTGAGGTATAATATGAAAATTTGTGAAATGCACTAAATTAGGGGGCAGATTTAATACTATGGGATAATGTGCTAAATATTAGATAGTATTAAAAAATGACAGAATGAAAGTATAAGTAGCCAAATAATACAAAGTAAGAGTTATATTTTGGTTGATAAGGAGGTCACGGATTCCTCTGAATCTAAATGGGATAGAGGAATGAAGGGATTGAGAAGGGAAGATTCACTCATCATTAAAAGCAGCAATACAGGGGAACAAAGCCTTTGGAAGAGCGTCATGAAAAAGTAGTTTCATTTCCAAAAAATTAGAAATCAAAATGAGATCATTGGTTAACTCACATTTAGAGTATTATGCAGTATGACCTCCATATTGCAAAAAGAATCTCTGGTGAAAGTACCAACAAAATTCCGCAGAGTAAGTTTGGATAGACCAGAGCTTTATTCTCCAGAAAAGAGAAAACTGAGTTTTCACAGTGAAGTACAGGAAGATTAATTTAAAAAAATCCTATCTTATCAAATTTTGATTCCTGTTTGTTTCTTGGTTTCCAAGTTTCACTGCATCTTGAGCCAGTCAGCAGCATGAGCTCAAGACCCTGTCCATAATCCAAATTGAAAGAATGAGCAAGGCTAAGGGAGGAACACTGGGGGAACTGTACTTTCAGCAAGGCAGCACAGCATAGCTGGCCTCTGTGCTATAATCTCTCCATAATTTTCTATGATTTTATATTCCATATTCCCACAACATGAGGCATGTACTTCTTCTTGAACTGAAGTATTATTAAGACTAGTTGTTAGAAAATCTCACCCAACAATTAAAGAAATAATTCTGAATGGTAGGTTTAATTTATCCCCATGTTTCACTCCAACCTGTCTTCTGCTTAATGATTTACATTTCAGTGGTTAGGCCTCAGCGAGAATATTGGACACTCTATCGGAAGGACATCAATGTATTGGAAAGTGTATAGGAGAGTATTGTTAGAACTATATCAAGAATGGATGGCAGGATGGCTCAGTGTTTAGCACTGCTGCCTCACAGTGCCAGGGACCCGGGTTCAATTCTAGCCTTCGATTACTGTCTGTGGAATTTGCACATTCCCCTCGTGTCTGCGTGGACTTCCTCTGGGTGCTCCGATTTCCTCCCACAGTGCGACGATGTGTGGGTTAGGTTGATTGGTCGTGTTAAATTAACCCTAGTTTCAGGGGGATTAGCAAGATAAATATGTGGGATTACGGGAATCGGGCAGGTGGGATTATGGTTAGAGCAGATCCGATGGGCCAAATGGCCTCTTTCTGATGATGATTCTAATGTGTGACTTAGAGATTTCAGTTAAATGGGAGAGAAATTGGAATCATTCTCAGAGCAGAGAATTAAGGTGAATGATACATATCAGTAATGACCTTCAGAAAGAAATTGCACACATAGTTGAAAAATATTAGAGATTGTCGGGTAATTAGGGAGAGCAGAACTAATTCGATAAAAGTACAAAACATCCGACAAAGGCACGTAAGCTTAAATGGCCTCTCTCTCCCTGAACTGTCAGGTTCTATCACTTTGTTGAACCCTGATTTTGAAGGCACTGTATAAATATTAAATTGTTATTATGTTGAATAACAAGACACTTGATGAGTTTCACATTGTGAACCTATTTCTAACATGTCGACTCTTGTTGTGTAGTCTGGAAAAGTTTATCAGGTTTTTATCAGGTAATTATCAAAATGATAATTACAGTCAGTTGTCTTCTAGTGAGCATTGAAAGCTTCTGTGTTGACCAGTGTATGAATGTTTTTTAATTTAAATATTAGTGATTAATTTTGCGATGAAGCTTCATTCTAAGTGATTGCTGCTGATATTAGTGGGCCGATACTTAGTGCATTCCAATGACAATCATTGTTCACTGAATTTTAAAGGGAACTATCAAAGTTAAGTCATGGTGTGACGGATATTTCAACTTTATCCTTCCACACAAGGCGGCATCACTCAACCTGCCCCAGGAATTGTGTCAGGAGCATTCTCTTTTCTGATTCCCACCCCAGGAGATTTTCAATCCAATCTTTGCATAAAGAAATATTTTTTGATTAATTATTTGACAACTTTCACAACTTGTTTGCACACAATTCTCCCTGAGTGTACTCAGGAGTGTGGGGCTAGGGGATTTTCACAGTAACTTAATTGCAGTGCTAATGTAAGGATACTTGTGACAAATAAATAAACTTTCCTTTATGTGCCATTTTATCCAAACTTTAAAATGAATGGGTCAGAAACCAAATGGAAGTTTTGCTCAGATGAATATATTAACATTGTGACTTCACTTCAGTGATCAGAGCTAAAATAGGCATAGTGAGTCATAGAGTTTACAGCGTGGAAACAGGCCCTTTGGCCCAACTTATCAATGCCGCCCTTTTTTTTAACTACTAAGATGTCCTAATAGTCTGTATTTGGTCCATACCCCTCAAATCCATCTTACACATGTAAACGCTTCTTAAAAGACAAAATTGTACCCGCCTCTACTACTACCTCTGGCATCTTGTTCCAGACACTTACCACCTTCTGAATGAAAAAAATTGCCCCTCTGGACCCTTTTGTATCTCTCATCTCTCACACTAGTTTTAGACTCCCTTACCTTTGGGAAAAGATATTAACTATCTGGCTGATCTGTGCCTCTCATTATTTCATAGACCTCTATAAGATAACCCCTAAGCCTCTTATGCTCCAGATGAAAAAAATCCCAGTCTATCCAGCCTCTCCTTATAACTCAAACCATCAAGTCCTGGTGGTATCCCAGTAAA
The DNA here is from genome assembly GCA_024679065.1 of Sphyrna mokarran. Classification (NCBI taxonomy): domain Eukaryota; kingdom Metazoa; phylum Chordata; class Chondrichthyes; order Carcharhiniformes; family Carcharhinidae; genus Sphyrna; species Sphyrna mokarran. The sequence continues at coordinate 102,520,087 of JAGIQG010000009.1, forward strand.
TCTTTTCTGCACTCCTTCTAGTTTAAAAATATACTTCCTATAATAGGGTGACCAGAACTTCACACAATATTGCAAGTGTGGTCTTACCAATGTCTTGTACAATTTCAACAAGGTGCCCTAACTCCTGTATTCAATGTTCTGATTAATGAAATCAAGAATGCCAAATGCTTTCTTTATCACTCTGTCCACCTGTGGCTCCACATTCAAGGAACCATGAACCTGTACCCCTAAGTCTCTTTGTTCCATAACTCTCCCCAATGCCTTACCATTAACTGAGTAAGTCCTGCCCTGGTTCAATCTACCAAAATGCATTACCTCACATTTCCCTAAATTAAACTCCATCTGCCATTCGTCAGCCCACTGGCCCAATTGATCAAAATCCTGCTGCAATCCTAGATAACCTTCTTTACTGTCCACAATGCCACCAATCAAAGTATATAAGCTTTTAAAGGGATGAACATTAGATGCAAGATCGACCTCTATATCCTACTCAGCAGCCCAGACAAAATGATTTAAAATTTTATTCCCTCCCAACTAGACTTTTTTACAGAACTACAATTCCCCTGGATGTGTTTTACCTTAGCTGTGAAGGCTTTACCATTCCCAATTGTAATTTGCTTAACCATTAACAATGGTGCATTCCCTCCTTAAATCTCTCACCTTTCTCTCTCTCTCTCTCTCTCTATACATAAATATATGTATATGTATATATAATAGTAAGAAGTCTCACAATGTCAGATTAAAGCCCAACAAGTTTATTTGATATTACAAACTTTTGGAGTTCTGCCTCTTCATCAGGTGAGTGAAGAGTTGGGTTCATCAACAGGACATTTATGAGCAAAGACACAATTAGAAGATAATTGTTGGAACGTGAGCCCTTTCAGGTAATGAAAGCTTTACAGGGTCAGACATTGTGAGTGGAGTGATGGATAATCACAGACTAAAGAGGTATGAATTATTTCAAGCAAGGACAGTTAATTATGAAATCTACCTCTCCATTCACCTGATGAAGGAGCGATGCTCTGAATAATCCTGTTGGATTTTAATCTGGTGTTGTGCGACTTCTTATTGTGTCCACCCTAGTCCAACGGCAGCATCACCACATCATCTCTCTCAGTCCCTCTCTCTCTATAATACATATATATCTGCCTCCTTCACAAGGACTTCTGAAAGTAACCAAGCTTTGAAGCTAATGCAATCTTTGGTAATTGTTGTCAAATTCTGCTTGGAGATTCCTTCTGAAAAGGAATATTTCACTGTGTTGAAGCACGATGTAAATATAATGGAGTTGAAAATTCTCATTACAAATGAACTCACTGCAAACTTGGAACACACAAAAAAAATTTTGTGCCTAGTGTTGTTGTAAAAATAATTACATTACTAGATATATGCAGCTTTACAAGTAAATATATCATTAGGACTAGTTATTTTTATTGTAAAAATTGCCTACCCATTCCATGCTGGGCCTGTGGCTGCACTGTTAACATTAAACTGGCCAATTTTGTCCCCATTGGGTGGCTAATGGACAATTCATATATCCCGCTGTCATTCAGTTGCAAATCTTTCAACAGCAAGGAAGCATTTTCTGGGAAAAGGACAGCCCGACGGTTATAGTCTTCAGGAACAGAAAGGTAGTGGCATCGCTCTGTTTGCATGTTGTTTCGCTTCGAAATGCATCTATAGTCCACAATCCGTACCCCAGTTTTTCTGAGCCATTTGATCCGGAGATACCCACTGCTGTCTGAGATTGTGTAAGAGGCGGATAGGAGCACAGACTGATTAACTGTTCCATTGAGACTCTCTTGACTTATCCTCACTGTTACAGAGGCTTAAAGGTAGAAGTAATAATTGTTTCAATGTAAAAGCGACAATGTCGAATTAGTCAATGCAAAATTGTTCAAACAATAACATTTATGTACTTATTAGTCACAAGTAAGCTTACAATAACACTGCAATGATGTTATTCTGAAAATCCCTTGTTGCCACATTCTGACACCCGTTTGGGTACACTGAGGGGAGCTTAGTATGGCCAGCACGTCTTTCAGACGATGGGAGGAAACCAGAACATCTGGAGGAAACCCATACAGACACAGGGAGAATGTGCAAATTCCACGCAGGCCATGATCCAAGCCAGGAGTCGAACTAGGGTCCCTGGTGCTGTGAGGTAGCAGGGCTAACCACTCTGATGTAAAATATTGAACTGGATTTGCATTGCATTAACATACTACATGATGATCATGCAATAGGGACATTATGCTCCACAGCTCATTGTAACTGGGATCTTTGTAGTGACATTTCATGGTAACCTTTCACTCATTTTTGTGGAAGGCCTAATTCCATTACACATTGAAAATTTTGCATCAGTTTTTTAAAATTTATTTATTCATACTGCAATGAAGTTACTGTGAAAATCTCCTCGTCGCCACACTCCAGTGCCTGTTTGGGTACACTGAGGGAATATTTAGCATGGTCAATGCACCTAACCAGCATGTCTTCTGCACTATGCGACATTCCATAGTAACATTAAGGGGAAGTGATGGCCCAGTGGCATTATTGCTAGACTATTCATCCAGAAACTCAACTAATGTTCTGGGGCCATCGCTTCCCCTTAATGTTACTATGGAATGTCACATAGTGCAGAATATGCGCTGGTTAGGTGCATGTTAGTTTCAAATCCTGCCATGGAAAGTGATGGAGTTTGAATTCAATTAAAAAAAAATCTAGAATTAAGAATCTACTGATGACCATGAAACTAATGTCAGGAAAATCCCGCCTGGTTCACTAATGTCCTTTAGGGAAGGAAATCTGCCGTCCGGCCTAAATGTGACTCCAGAGCCACAGCAATGTGGTTGACTCTCAGCTGCCCTTGGGCAACTAGACATGGGCAATAAATACTGACCAGCCAGTGACAACCATGTTCCATGAATGAATGAAAAAAATCACTAATATTTGTGACAGGTCTAACTTACTTTTACATCAGAGTTATACACTAACTGATGGAAGTAATGCTGAAATTGGAATAATGTAGAACAGGGTCAGGCAGCATGGTGACACAGTGGTTAGCACTGCTGTCTCACAGCGCCAGGACCCTAGGTTCGATTCTAGACTTGGCCGATGGTTTGGCAAGAAGCTGTTTCGAAGCATTGGTGCAGAATCAATGGGCCAAATAGCTTCCTTCTGCACTGCAGGGATTGTACGGATATGTAGTGGTCAAATTCAACAACCATTAAAAATCAAACATAATTCTCATTCGAGCAGAGTTGCAACAGATGAACACACAGATATATTTTCATAAGCATGTGTGCACTAAGCATATATTATCCCAGATCATTCCTCCATCTTTCACAATCCAAGTCAATATTAAAACATATTTTATATGTTAATTGTAGTCACACTTACCGATCAGAACCAAGGGAGCAAAAGCAAAAACAGAGAGCAATGTGGAAACCCAATTTCTTCTGAGTAACATTTAGTTACAGATGTTGTTTAACCACTGACAGTGGAGTTTGTTGGAAGAATTGTTCAGTCACTGTGGGAATAACAGCAACAATACTGTTCCAAACTCCAGTCAAGGAAACAAATGAGGGTTCGGCACCAAAAAGTTGAAGTGAACTCCGCAATGTAGAATTCAGCATTATTTTACTCTGTGGTCAACCTCAGAACAAAATTGATAGCACTTCCTGTTGGCTGAAGGTGCTCTCAAAGCATGCTAGCTGTCTTTTACTACAGGTTTTAAAACTGTGGTCTTGATATCAGAAGATTGAATTACCACTGGGGTCTTGCAATATTCTGCTGTAATCTATGATGACACATTAGCACATATCATGCTAGAAACTAGCTAAGTGGTGCGAGGACAGCTCTTGGACGTTGATTCATGGGTTGCCTGGTGCTTCATGTCGTAAATGAGTGCTTTATCTGGACCATCTGAAGGGCACCATGGCAGCTCAGTGACTATCGCTGTAGCTGTGCAGACACTTGGAATTGGGCCGGTGTCTGCGGGAGTTTGCACGTTCTCCCCATGGTTGCGTGGGTTTTCTCCGGGCGCTCCGGTTTCCTCCCACATCCCAAAAAAATTCGCTCTTAGGCTGATTGGGAAACAAATTGTCCCTACATTGAGACTCTTCCATATTAGGAATAACCTAAAATTAGAATAGGATAATGGAATTGTTACTATATAGTTATGACGGCGGCGCGGGCTCGTTGGGCTGAAGGGCCTATTTCCCGTGCTGTGTTGCTCTAAAAAAAACGGGACTGGGCTCTTCAACGCGGATAAATGTGTGGTGGTCCATTTTGGCAGGACCAATGGGATGAAGGAGTATAATATCAAGGGTAGGAGTCTTGGCAGTGTTGAGAAGCAGAAGGATCTTGGGTCTGGGTCCATAGGATTCTTAAAACGGCCCTGCAAGTAGAGGATATGGTCAAGAAGGCATATGGTGTACTAGCCTTCATTAATAGAGGGATTGAGTTTAGGAGTCGGGAGGTAATGCTGCAACTTTATAAGACCCTTGTCCGACCCCATTTGGAGTACTATGTACAGTTCTGGTTGCCTCACTATAGGAAGGATGTGGAAGCTATTGAGAGGGTGCAGAGGAGATTTACAAGGATGTTGCCCGGATTGGGGGGCATGCCTTATGAAGGTAGGTTGAGAGAGCTAGGCCTTTTCTCCCTGGAGAGACGAAGGTTGAGAGGTGACCTGATAGAGGTTTATAAGATGTTGAGAGGAATAGATAGAGTGGATTTTCGGACGCTATTACCCAGGGCTGAAATGGATGCTACGAGAGGACATAGGTTTAAGTACAGAGGAGATGTTAGAGGTAGGTTTTTCGCTCAGAGGGTGGTGAGTGAATGGAATCGGTTGCCATCAGTGGTGGTAGAGGCAAACTCACTGGGGTCTTTCAAGAGACTTCTGGATGAGTACATTTAATGGGATTGGGAGTTACAGATAGTTCTATGGCCTGGTAGGTACTGATATGATCGGCACAACTTGTGGGCCGAAGGGCCCGTTTGTGCTGTAGTGTTCTATGTTCTGTCTCAAGCCTGTCTTTTCATTAAGTTAAATTATGGCTGATCTGTATCTTAACCAGTCCTGGTTTCATATCTCCTAAAACCCTTACCAATTTTTTTTTAAATCTCAAATATATCTCACTGCGATTGGTGCTGAGATCACAATTGATCCCAATTTACACAAGTGAGAAATTCAAGATAGCATATCAACTCTTTTGGTGATAGGAAGGAGGTAAAAAGTGAATTGAGGAGAGCTAAGAGGGGACACGAGAAGATGTTGGCTGATAGGATTAAGGAGAATCCTACAGCTTTCTTTCGATATGTTAAGAATAGAAGATTGGTTAGGGCAAGATTAGGGCCAGTCATAGATAGCAGTGGGAAGTTGTGCGTGGAGCCTGAAGAGATTGGCGCGGCACTGAATAAATATTTCTCTTCGGTATTCACGCAGAGTGCTGGAAATGTAGCTGTGGAGAGCACTGAGGTACAGGGTTGCAAATTGGGGAGTATTGTAGTAGATAGGGAGGCTGTGTTAGAAATTCTCGAGGGTTTGAAGTTGGATAAGTCCCCTGGGCCGGACGGGATTTACCCTAGGATTCTCTGGGAGGCAAGAGAGGAGATTGCAGAGCCTCTGGCTCTGATCTTCAGGTCCTCGTTGGTTACGGGTGTGGTTCCGGAGGACTGGAGGATAGCGAATGTGATCCCATTGTTTAAGAAGGGGAAGAGAGACCTTCCAGGGAATTATAGGCCAGTGATTCTTACTTCTGTTGTGGGCAAGGTATTGGAGAGAATTATTAGGGATAGGATTTATAGTTATTTAGAGAGAAATGAATTGATTGGGGATAGTCAGCATGGTTTCGTGAAGGGTAGGTCATGCCTTACTAACCTCATTGAGTTTTTTGAGAAAGTGACCAGAGAGGTGGATGGGGGTAAGGCGGTTGATGTATTATATATGGACTTTAGTAAGGCGTTTGATAAGGTGGCCCATGGAAGACTTCTACAGAAAATGCAGATGTGTGGAATAGAGGGTGATTTAGCAAATTGGATTAGGAATTGGCTGGCAGAGAGAAGACAGAGGGTGGTGGTTGATGGGAGATATTCATCGTGGAGTTCGGTGACGAGTGGTGTGCCTCAGGGGTCTGTTTTGGTGCCCCTGCTGTTTGTAATTTTTATAAATGATCTGGATGAGGGTATTGAAGGATGGATTAGTAAATTTGCGGATGACACCAAAGTCGGAGGAGTGGTAGATAGTGAAGAGGGGTGTTCTAGTTTGCAGAGAGACTTGGACAAGTTGCAGAGCTGGTCCGAGAGGTGGCAAATGGAGTTTAATGTGGAAAAGTGTGAGGTAATGCACTTTGGCAGGAACAATAAATGTGTATAGTATAGGGCTAATGGTAGGGCTCTTAATAGTGTTGAGGAACAGAAGGATCTTGGTGTATGTGTCAATAGATCCCTAAAAGTAGGCAGTCAAGTGGATAAAGTTGTTAAGAAGGCATATGGAGTCTTAGCTTTTATTGGTAGGGGATTGAATTTAGGAGCCGCAGCATCATGTTGCAGCTGTACAAAACTCTAGTGCGGCCGCACTTGGAGTATTGTGTGCAGTTCTGGTCGCCACATTATAAGAAAGATGTTGAGGCATTGGAGAGGGTACAGAGGAGGTTTACTAGGATGTTGCCTGGTATGGAGGGCAGGTCCTATGAAGAGAGGTTGAAGGATTTGAGGTTGTTTTCGTTAGAAAGGAGGCGGCTAGGGGGGATCTTATTGAAGCATATAAGATAATTAGAGGTTTGGATAGGGTGGACAGTGATAGCCTTTTTCCTAGGATGGAGAAAGCTAGCACGAGGAGACACAACTTTAAATTAAGGGGTATGAGTTATAGGACGGATATCAGAGGTAGGTTCTGTACTCAAAGAGTGATTAGGGAGTGGAATGCCCTGCCTGCAGCTGTTGTAGATGCGCCAAGTTTGGTGGCGTTTAAGAGGTTATTTGATAAGTATATGGATGAGAAGGGAATGGTTTAGTTAGGAGGGGCATTGCTTTTTATTTTGGTCGGCACAACATCGAAGGCCGAAGGGCCTGTTCTGTGCTGTATTGTTCTATGTTCTATGTTCTATGTTAACTCTGCAGATGACACCAAATTAGGAACAAAGTTAATTCAGAGGAAACAGAGCAGCATAGTGGAACAGTGGTTAGCACTGCTGCCTCACAGCGCCAGGGACCTAGATTCAATTCTGGTCCTGGGTCACTATCTGTGTGGAGTTCGCACTTTCTCCCAGTGTTTGCGTGGATTTCCTCTGGGTGCTCCGCTTTCCTTCCACAATCCAAAGATGTGTGGGTTAGATTGATTGGCCATGATAAATTGATCTAGTGGCAAGGGGATTAGCAGGGTAAATGTGTGGGATTACAGGGATAAAGCCTGGGTGGGATTGTGGTCAGTACAGACTTGATGGGCGAATGACCTCCTTCTATGCTAGAGGGATCCTCTGATTGTCTTAAAAATTGCAACCAGTTATAAGTCATCAGGAAATTTGTTGGAAATAGCAAATTAATTCCAATATAGACAGACGTGAGATATTGTGTTTTCAATGGAGATAGGAATAAATAATGCATTCCTTCGGAACTAAGAATTGAAATAAATAGAGGGTCGGAGATATCTTGAGTAGATAATTAAAAGTAGCAATGCAGATTAACAAAGCCACATGCAAATAAAACAGAGTTTCATTTCTCAAAGATGAGAATCCAAAGTGAAACAAGCTATATAACATACTTGTGAAAGTTTGATTGATTCATGTTTAAAATACTGCATACAGTTGTAATCTCTATATTAACAAAAGAATGTAGAAGCACTGGAAAAAAGATTTCCAAAATTAAATCATAATTATGAGGGTGCTTCTCAACTTCTCTGACCCACAGTGCCACAATGTCCAACGCAAATGGGCAACGTACTCTTTCACATGCATATTGTAGATGTTGTAGACGTATCTTTCCATTACATGACAAAGCAAGAATCCTTCTCACTTTTACCATCCTGTGTGGAAGGAATTACAGATTGAATATTCAATTTGTGTGGCTACATTGTGAAAATCCTTGGTCATCAACAGTGGGACTTGAACACAAAGCTTCGGACTCAGAGATAAGGACATCGCTGATTGCAAAACAAGGGGTAGGGTTTATGGCCTCACTCGCTCCGAAATTGGAAATCCGACCTTTCCATGGTCTGCCCCTTCCCCACTCCAATTCTTGTGGAAGACAGGATAGTAAAATTTACCCCAAGGTCTTCTTTAGGCTGTAACTATTAGGAAAAATTGCATAGGCTAGACTCTAAAAAAAAGGTCTGAAAGGTGATCTGATAGAGGTCCTTAAAATGATGAAAGGATACTATTGGGATGACCTATAGATGTTTCTTTCAGTTGTGAAGAGATTCCAAACTAAATTAAGAAATGAATTTGATTGAAATGTCTTCACTTAGACAGTGATGAGAACGTGGAATTTGCTACAACAGCAAGTGGTTAATGTGAATAGCATAGATGTGTTGTGCCTGCCACACAGTCTGTTTTATGCAATTGGCAAAGAATTGTGAGTAAAGTTAAAGTTGATTTATTAGTCACAAGTAAGGCTTACATTAATACAGCAGTGAAGTTACTTTGAAATTCCCTGAGTTGCCACAGCCTGGCACCTGTTCGGGGCAATGCACCTAACCAGAATGTGGGAGGAAACTGGAGAACTAAGAGGAAACCCACGCAGACACAGGGAGAATGTGTAAAGTCCACACAGGCAGTGACCGGAGCTGGGAATTGAACCCAGCATTGTGAAGCAGTAGTGCTAACCACTGTGCTACCATGCCATTCCACTCTTCTTGTTAGACATCTTACTAGTACAGTAACATTTATCTACACACACACACACACACAATTATTAATCATCCGCACAATCAATACTAAATTATCTTACGGAATACTAAAGTTCAAGTCCAATACTAGACCTTGACTTAACTTTTGCGTGACTGGCAAGTACTCCCAGTCAGATATTGACCTTTATCTGCAAGTTATTTTCCGTAGTCTTCTGTGAGTCTGGTCTTTTGGTCTGATACCCTAGCTCTGGTCTTCCTTCCTTCTTTGGTGTGGTGGCTGTCCTCGTAAGGCTCAATCAAGTGCTGCCACACCAACCTCTGGGTGTGTACCCAACAGGTACTCCCTGAAGGAGGAACGAGACTCCGAAAGCTTATGCTGCCAAATAAACTTGGTGGACATTAACCCTGATATTGCAAGACTTTTTACTGTATGTACCCAACAGCTGTGCCTGTCAGTGCTGGAGACACATAGATCACATACCTCCCTCACAAATAATGCTATCTATGTGTCTGGTAAACAACTCATTTTGACCAGAAAGTGTCCTTTGTCCTTGATATGGCCTATATCCTGTCTATTCCAACGTCAGCAGCTGTAGCCTGTTCACCTCTGCCCAATTTCTTCTGAGGCTGTCTGTTTCAGTGCTTGTCCAATTATCCCAGCATGCTCTTGCAAATTGTCATCTTAGGGGTCCATTTGGCCACAGATAGAACATAGAACATTACAGTGCACTACAGGCCCTTTGGCCCTCGATGTTACGCTGTGAAATCAATCAAAAGCCCATGTAACCTACACTATTCCAATATCATCCATATGTTTATCCAATGACTATTTAAATGCCCTTAATGTTAGGGAATCCATTACTATCGCAGGCAGGGGATTCCCCACTCTTTCTACTGTATAAGTAAAGAATCTACCTTTGACATCTGTCCGATATCTATCACCCCTCAATGTAAAGCTATGTCCCCTCATGCTAGCTATCTCCATCTGAGGAAAAAGGCTCGCACTATCCTCTCTATCTAATCCACTGATCATCTTATATGTCTCTATTGAGTCACTTTTAACCTTCTTCTCTTTAACGAAAACAACCTCAAGTCCCTCAGCCTTTCCTCATAAGAGCTTCTCACCATACCAGGCAACATCCTGGTAAATCTCTTCTGCACCCTTTCTAATGCTTCCACATCCTTCTTATGCAGATGCATGTAAGTAGAAGCTAGATAACTACAAGAGGAAGAATGAAATAAGCTTTTTTTTATTCATTAGTTGTAAGTACGCTTACATTAACACTGCAATGAAGTTACTGTGAAAATCCTCTGGTGCCTGTTCAGGTACACTGAGGGAAAATTTAGCATGGCCAATACATGTAACCAGCATGTCTTTCAGACTGAGAGGAAATCGAATAGATAGGGGAGAACGTGTCCCAAGACGGGAATCGAATCAGATTCCCTGTGCTCTGAGGCAACGGTAGTAACCTCTGTGTCACCTAGTGTAGATCCTAGAACAACACTGCGGAAAACCACTCCAAATTCAACACCAGTTGAATTAAATTCTAGGTTTTTCACATTGCCATGGGATAAGTGGAATGTGTGATATGGGAACACCAGTCTGACAGTTTGTGATTCTGTGAACAGATATGGGAGTTTAACCCGACCTGTGTAATGTCATCTTCGGTCAGATGCTGTCAACTGGGAAGAGTTAGCCAAGTTCCATTGGCCCCTATTGACATCACACACTTCAATAAAGAAAATAATTTTTGTGAAGATACGCATAAATATTATACACAGATGACAGGTTGGGTTGGTGATTACAACTGAATAGAAATCTAGGAACAAACATTCAGAGGTAAAGAGTTTCAGATTTGATTCAATGAATGGGGAATGGCTCCAATAGAAGGATATGGACCCAGTAAGGGCTGAAGTTTTTTTTTAAATTTAGTACATCAAGATTGGTTTGGAGGTCCAAAGGCCCTGTTCCTGTGCTGTACTTTTCTTTGCTCTTTTGACATTGAACTATAGATGAGAATCCTCTGATGTTCATCTATCCTGGGAGACAGTGGCTGTACCCAGGGTATATATCATTACTGTATCGAAGATCACATCGTATTTTTGCATTATTGCACATAGCCCACATTCTAATATCCATATAAGGAAACACTAGCTCCAAAAAGTCGAGAAAGTACTCCCTTAGCTCTTTGCATGGTTTAACACCATAAGTAGACTCACAGCACCAGGTTAAATTCAAACATTTTGGTAATTGAGCTTTCAGAGTGCTGCCCCTTCATCAGGTGAGATGAAGGAGCAGTGCTCCTAAAACTGGTGCTACCAAATAAACGGACTTTAACCTGGCGTTGTGAGGCTACTTACTGTGTTTACTCCACATCATGGTTTAACACCTCGTGAGTATTTAATACCTTATAGTTTTTGTTAAGTTTATTGCCAATTTGGTCACAGGAAATCCTAGCACGCTTAAAAAAATCTTTGGCCACAAACCCGTTTTGCCTGATTGAAAATCTTTCAGCATCTTAAAAGTTAAATCTCTGCAGGTCACTCAGCTACAGTATTAAAAAAAATGGGCCAAAGTCAGGCTGGAGTTAGACCACAGATCAGCCATGATCTGATTGAATGGCAGAACAGGCTCGAGGGACCAAATGGCCTATTCTTGATCCTAAATAAAATCACTGTGCAATGGGCACTGCTCAGTCAGAGAAATCACCACTTTAGTGTTTAACTGGGGTAAAGGAACTACCCAGAAGGCAAAGGGAATATGTAACACACCAAGGCAACACTTATTTGGTGAAAGAAAAGCTATTCAATGCTAAAAGAACCTGCAAGTGGGGAGAGTCACAGACCAATGTAACAACACAAGGCGGCCCTCAGTTTATTCCTATCTTTGCTGAGTTAACTGATCTCAGCTGTGGCAGCAGTTAGAAGCTACAACTGACCTCTGTCTTGAAGATTAGAGTATCCCGTGCCACCCTCCCCCAATCCACAGCCCACCCCTCCCTCCACACTGCCCCACAGAAGGATTACTTACACCCCTTTTAGTAATAATTGTATGATATCCCAGCTTAGAAATAACAGGCTTTCCAGTCACTATGATTTGGTCTGGCTGAATAACTTGACGGCAATCTTTCACGTCAAAGTCATTCAATGTTTAAGTTAAACAATCTTGAATGATTAATTAATCCCTACTAAATCTTCAAAAAGTAATCTGGAATTCCTAAAATTCTTTTAAGTACGGACGGCTCATGTAAGTTGTATTATATTGGATTGCTTATTTCATAATCCTTTAACATTTAATTTCATCGGTAGTAAACTATTTTTTCTATATTTTTGACCCAGTTGCTTTGGTCACTGTTCGTGTGGAGGACAGGAAATCTGCTCAGCTGTGGTTAACAAGCATCCGAGCTGCTTTTGTTCTTGTTTATCTTAAATATTTCTCTCGCTGTATTTCTGAAATGGAAATAATTATTAATGTTTATTGAGTATTGTTACTGGAAGTGACTACAGTGCATCGCATGCACACGCACACACACAAAACGTATGCACAAATTCATACATGTCATACTAACAAGGTCTGAGTCACAGACAACAAGACAACAAAAACTTGTAGACAAACTGGTAAGAATCCATGTAAGAAAGTGAATCCCAGTCTTGCTAAAACTAACACCAGATATTTGATATTAGACAGTGAATTTCCCTAATGAATGTGTGTGTGTGTCTAGGAAATATTTCATCGGAAATAGGAAATCAATCGTAGCCAATCACAATCGCCTCTTTTTCTGTTTAAAGAGAGGAATGCCCCTCATGGAACCTCATTTCCCTCAGAAGGTGACATCACATGGGATCTGTGGTGAGCTGTTAAAATGGATACAGAATTGTCTTGGTGTCAGAAATCCCGGTTACCAGCAACTTTAGGCACTCTTGAGTACAAACACCACGCACAATCTGATACAAGGCCTTTAATTACTCGTGTAGAAGGAGAAATCAGCTTGCAATTGTCCTGCAAGTGTTTCTGAAGTTACAAACAAACGACCTGGCAATTACAGTCAATTACAGCAAATCAGAAACAATAATTTTTCTATTCCTCAATTGTTTACATATTCACCACTTAAATCCTGGCTTTCTGCCCTTTCTCATTCGATGAGAATCTATCTTCTGCTGATCCTTCATTTGCATAGCATATCCCCATATCTCGTCTTTGGTATTTGTAATGGAAAAATCTGGTCTTGCTGACCCTCTGGTGAAGGCTGGAAAACAGAATGTTATGTGGCCTACGCAGATGAAGATTAGCCTGTTCATGCTGAAATAGCGGACACTGACCCTTTTAAATATCTGCAAGCTGATAAACATTTTCCACTAGTGCATAGAGAAGGAATGAAACTTTAATTTGAACTCTTAAACTTTCTCACAATTTAACTTCCAAACTATGAAACTTCAATCTGAACATTCGAACTTCCGCATTGGCCACAGACAACAGAGAGTAGCGGTGGAAGGGTGTTTTCCAGAATTGAGATCTGTGATCAGTGATGTCCCGCAGGGATCTGTGCTGGGACTCCTTTTGTTTGCAATATAATGTTTATACATGATTTGGAGGAAAATGTAGGTAGTATGATCAGTAAGTTTGCGGATGACACAAAGATTGGGGGAGTTGTGAATGGTGAAGAGGATTGCCAGAGGATTCAGGATATAAATAGGCTGAAGATCTGGATGGAGAAATGGCTGAATGGTCTGTTCCTGTTACTGTGTTGTTCTTTGTTTTTTGTAGGGAGCTCAAAACTTGGTGTTACGGAGGTCCTGTACAACTGAAGATATCTTTACTTCTGGACTCCAATCCTCTTCTAATTTTCCTTCTTAATTGCTGGTTGCAGTTGTTTCTTCCACATCGTTGGATTATGGGAGGAAACCAAAGCTCCTGGACTAAATGCACAGAGATAGAGATAGAATAGAATGTATGGAGGAACCGAGGCCAAAACTGGACCTGGGTTTCTGTGAGGCAGCAGTGCCAACCACTTATACCTCCATACCAGCCCTCACTCCCTGATAGAGAGCCTCAGTCACTCAGTATAACAATAGGTTCACTATCTCATCTTTTCCCTCACTCACTGTGAACCAGCAACTGCTGTCAATATTAACCCTCAAAGGGAAGCTGGATAAATAATTAAAGAGGTACAGACGATTCGAAGAAGAAAAAAGATAACTTCAGGAGCTGATTTGGCATTGGATGGTACAAGTACTTTTAGAAGCAGCTGGAATGGGGAGTCCTTTATTTCTCGGTGAATGAATTTTAAAAAATGGCCAAAAGCATCTCTTCCTCAAAGCCATCTCTCTGATGACAATGATACAAATGCACCCTCTGCTGGCGTCTGGATGCTAGTGCACCAATGGATGAGACAGCATCAGGGATCCATGATGTGGAACTGCGACCATGACACCACACAACCCTGCCGCAGCAATGTCCGCATGACATGCCAGGTCATCGACACAGATGCCATTATCACACATGAGAAAACCATCCGCCAGGTATATGCTACATACGCATGCCAACAATGGCTACCTGATACACGATGTAGAGATGCCGGCGTTGGACTGGGGTAAACTCAGTAAAGTTTTACAACACCAATTTTAAATCCAACCAATTTATTTGATAGTAAATCCACGAGCTTTCGACTTTACAGCCTTCGTCAGGCAAAAACACTGCATTTGCCTGACGAAGGCTGTAAAGTCGAAAGCTCGCGGATTTACTATCAAATAAATTGGTTGGATTTAAAATTGGTGTTGTAAAACTTTACTGAGTTTACCTGATACACTGCAGGAAAGGATGTCCCAACACATGGTACATTGACGAGACCATGCAGACTTTACGACAATGGATGAATGGACACTGCTCAACAATTACCAGGCAGGAATGTTCCCTTCCTGTCAGGAAACACTTCAGGAGTCGAGAGTATACTGCCTCCGATCTTCGGGTATGCGTTTTCCAAGGCGGTCTTCAACAACACAGAATTGCCAAGCAGAAACTGATAGCGAAGTTCCAAACATATGAGGAAGGACAGAGCACTCATCTAGTGCTTCCCCGGAGCGGAGAAGCTACGGCACCTTCTCCGGAGCCTTCAACACATCATTGATGAAGACGAATATCTCGACTAGGCCATGCTCACGCCCCCTCTTCTTGCCTTCATACAACTGCACAACCCCAAACAGACCATTGTCTGCAACAAACTACCCAGCCTTCAGGATAGTGACCACAACACCACACAACCCTGCCACAGCAACTTCTGCAAGAAGTGCCAGATCATCGACACGGATGCCATTATCTCATGTGAGAACACCTTCCATCAGGTACACAGTACATGCTCTTGCAAATCAGCCAACGTGTCTACCTAATGCACTGCAAAAAAGGATGTCCCAAGGCATGGTACATTGGAGAGACCATGCAGACGCTACAAGAGTGGATAAACGATCACCGCTCGATAATCACCAGGAAAGACAGTTCTCTTCCTGTTGGGGAACACTTCAGCGATCAAGGGCATTCAGTCGCTGACCTTCCGATAAGCGTTTTCCAACGCAGCCTTCATGACGCACAACAGCGCAGAGTTGCTGAGCAGAGATTGATAGCCAAGATCCGCACACATGAGGACGGCCTCAAACAGGGATCTTGAGCTCATGTTACACTATCTATCACCCCCATAATGACTTGCCTGGGTTTGCAAAATCTCACTAACTGTCCTGGCTGGAGACAATACATATCTGTTCAGCCTGTGCTGGGCCCTGTATCCACTTGCATTGTCTTTAAGACTTGATTATCTGTAAAGACACACATTCCAACCACTATCTTGTAAATTGAGTTTGTGTCTTTATATGCCCTGTTTGTGAATAGAATTCAATAAAGTCTGACAACACCAATTTTAAATACAACCGATTTATTTGATAGCAAATCGGTTGCATTTAAAATTGGTGTTATCATACTTTATTGAGTTTACCCCAGTCGAACGCCAGCATCTATACATTGTGAATAGAATTCACACTTACCTGATGAAGGGGCAGCACTCCAAAGCTGGTGGATTTTGCTACCCAATAAACCTGTTGTGAGCCTCCTTACTATGTTTACCTTCGTCCAACACAGTAAGAAGTCTGACAACACCAGGTTTAAGTCCATCCGATTTATTTGATAGTAAACTCAGAAGCTTTCGAGGCTATCCTCTGATGAAGCTTCTCTGATGAAAAGATATCCTCAAGAGCTTCTGAGTTTACTATCAAATAAATCGGATGGACTTAAACCTGGTGTTGTCAGACTTCTTACTGTGTTCACCCCAGTCCAACACCGGCATTTCTACATCTCAGAACATCGCCAGGGACACAGGGCAGAAGTGGCAGGAGGCGGTCCACTACCTTTTAAGGGAAATATGCAAATTTAAAGGGCAGGATATTTAATCGAAAGTTTGCTTACAACAGAAGAACAGTGAAAGATTAATGGGAAAAATAAAGCGTAATTGATGGGCTTGGTGCAGAAGTTTGTAGGTAAGGCGACAACGTGGCTTTTGAAAAGGAGTAAGTATGAGTGTAAGATGTGATGTTTGATGGCGGTTGTAGGTGGGGAGAGTGTTCGGGCATACTTACCTGGCAGGGGTGAAACCGTGATCATGAAGGCGGTTCGCCCAGGACGAGGCTATCCCATTGCACTCCGGGTGTGCTGACGCCTGCGATGTCCCCAAATGCGGGATACTCGACTGCAAAATTTGTGGTAGTGGGGGACTGCGTTCGCGCTCTCCCCTGATTTTCAAGTACAAAAACAGATGTATTTCCACTTGCGATGCTGTACCGCAATTCCTGGTTTCAGATGTTTTGTTCGTTTGTGTGCTTGCTTTCAGGCATAACGGCGTGCTTTTGCCATTTTTCACAAGCATCGTTTGTCCTGAAACAAACAATACGCCGAGCTCTCTCTAAAATGTCTGCCGTCGCTCGCTGGTTACCATTGCTGCTTCACGTACCAACAATTCACGACTCAACAATAGCTTCTTCCCTGCTGCTGTCCTATCTCGCACCAAGTTGGTCTTTTTCTGCACCCGACCTATCACTCTTAACACTACCTTCTACACTCCCTCATTTCATTCTCTATGAATGCTATGCTTTCTCTATGCAAGAAATACTATTCTTCACTGCATGTTGATACATGCCACAATAATAAATCATAGATTGGTGCATGCTCAATGGCCCATTCAGCAAACTGATGCTGCCTTCTTGGGCAGGATTAGGCTCCAGCCCACCAGCATGAATCCCCTGGCAGCCTCTGTGATGCAATGTGACAGAAATTCATCCCAGTTAGTAAGCAGGATAATCTCTTTTTTGTGGGAAAATTGCCTCCATCCCTTCTTTCCCATAAATTCCCGCAATCTGCTGAGTTGTTGGATCATTGCCAATGATAGTGAGGGCTTTCAGAGAAAAGAACTACCTATTGCCTACTGCTCTTATGTCATAGCTAATTGAATCCCTACAGTGCAGAAGGAAGTAATTGCATCTGCACCAACTCTTAGAGCATTTTACCCAAGCACTTTCTCCCATCCTATCCCTGTAATCCTGCACATTTCCCTCGGCACATCCATCTAACCTAATCATCTAGGGACACTAAGGGACAATTTTGCATGGTCAACCCATCTAACCTTTGGACTGGTCGTCATTAGACTTTCAATTCCAGGGTTTTTATTTCATTGAAATTTCACCACTAGTCGTTATGGGATTGTTAGCCAGATTACCAGAGCATTGCCCCGGAATACGAGCAGAGTTACGAAGCCACAGCCTTCCCTTGTGAAAGAGAGTCTCCATATTGTGAGCAGCATTCCCTCAGTTAGTTAGAACCAGAGTCTGCCTCACACCCAATTCCCCCATGATCATCCTTGACCCCCAGTAATCCCCATGCATCCCCCATGACCATTAACCTGAACTTTCCCAAAAGCCTCCTCAGATTTTCCTCAATAACCCCCTCATGGCCCTGAAAACTTCTGACAGCATCAAAATCTGCATCACTCCAGAAATCTCCTCATTGACATCTCTCTCTCCAGCCAACCCTCCAACGGCCTCCTCCCCACCTCCGCCCAGTGTCTGAAAAGTTAAATACTTCCTTCCTGAAAATAGTTAGCTCTAAGGAAGGGCTTTTCTGACCCGAAAGCCATCCTTGAAACTGAAGGAGGTTCACTTCCTTGTTAGGGAAATGGGCAAATGAGACTGCAAATATTTTATCAACATTTCCCTTTTTGGATAGGAACATTCAAACATTTATCAGAATAATATGGAAGGATTGAAGGAAGGACCTTGATGCAGAATTCTCCAGTTTTTGTACCTGATGTCTGCTACGAGGAGGTGAACTCCCACCCCCGCCTCCGCCCCCGACCACCTCCCTAACTTCAGAGATGGTAAAGCCACCTCCCCACAGCAGGTTGCCTAGGCCCGAGGAACAGCAGTTATTCCCACATGACCAGATGGACGGTCCGTGGGACCATACACTCGATCAATGCCTGTAGCTGCTGAGGTGAGGTATTCTACACTCCTGCAGGAACAGCAGGTCGGCCTTGACATTGGCCAGGTGGGACAAGGTGGCTGCACATTTCGAGCGGGCTTTAATGCTGCGTACATTTATTGTGGCAAACTTTAAAGCCATTTTTACAATTTAACAGCAATAACAGCACACAGTAATTTTTGAGGCATGCATATAGTTGTAAGTTTGAAATATTATGACTGGAATTTGAATAGAACTGTAAAAAAGTTTTAATTCTGCACTGTTTGCATTCCAAAGGTGTATAAACTCGCATGGTTTATTTGAGATTTTTCTGAATACAGTATATTTTTTGAAAAAAAGAAGACATGACTTTGAGACACTATAGAGCTACAGCCAACTGCAGAGCGTAACCTGAAGACTTACTGCTGAAGGACCATAGAGCTTATAACCGACTTCAGAGCATTACCTGTTGTGTTGGTTGCATTTTTGTTGGATCCCTTTATCTATTCAGTGTCTACAGTAAGAAGTCTCTCATCACTTTACTGCATTTACCCCAGTTTAACACTGGCACCTCCACAGCATGTATGGGTTTTCCAGTAGAAGCTGTTGATCTTGGTTGTTTGTTCTGTTACTGAAGGAGTTGATGGCTGAGTCTGGTGGAGCTCTACACCAATATGTGAGCAACACTCTGGATAGCAGTGAGTGATGGTACATGTTTTTGTGCTTCTGTTGTGGCATATATCTTTCTGGATACCTGTGGATTTGAGGCTTTGGATGTCCATTGTTTGCAGGGTTTCCCCACTGCTGGATATGCAGATGTTACATTGACAAATGTTGCTTCTTGCACAAGTCCTCCTAAGTGTTTGAGGACGGAGACCTGGCTTACCTGAAAATACAAAATTCAGAGCGTCACTTTATCCTGCTACCTCAACGGGACAATGGCGATTGTATTAATCTATAACCCCTGCTTTCTATATGTAGCTGTGCTCACCTTCCTTGAAGAATGATCATTCTTTTCTCTCCTCCCCTCCCTATCTTTGAAATCTAAGGAAGCTGTGGCTATTTTCTGGCCAGCTGTTAGTTGCATCTATGGCAAGTGCTGAGGCCTTACCTGTGGGAAAGGCAAGCATGAAGGAATAGTGTCTCTAATGTATTATGTTTTTTGTGCAATTGTTTAGTAGTTTGTTCTATGGATGCCACTTTGTCTATCTGACAGCCCGTGTTGCTGCAGCAACATAATTGATCTTAATTGTTGGAATGTTTGCCTCAAGTGGTTTAATGCAAGGTCGTTACTTACTTGTTTGTGTTTATTTAGAGTGAGGCTTGATTTGAGTCTTTGCGGGGAAAGTCCAGTCACTGAGTGAGGCCGGGCTCAGGAACCCAGTTATGTTGGGGGCTATGAAGGAAATAGTTCTGAATCGATTTGGAGACTGAGAAGGGTCTCTGAAGTTTTACCAAAAAAGAAAATATCAGGCCTGACAGCATCTGTAAGGAGAGAAAAGAGTTGATATTTTGAGTCCAGATGATCCTTTGGCTTAAAACTTAAACTCCTTCCTTGTAGATATTGCTAGACTTGCTGAGATTTTCCACCATTTTCTCTTTGGTTTCAGATTCATGCATCTGCAGTCACTATGTGAGGAAGTACAACCAACTTCAGAGGAGATCTATAAACATAGACAGCGATCGTGGGTAGAGGTGTGAACATCGGGGTGGTGGCTCGGGCTCATTGGGCCGAAGGGCCTGTTTCCCATGCTGTTTTGTTCTTTGTTCTTTGTTCTTTGAATATAGTGGAGCTCCACAGAAACATGTGAACAACACTTTGGAAGAAACTACAAAAGGTTGTAAACGTAGCCCAATCCATCATACAAACCAACATCCCATCCATTTGATTTGATGTATTAACATACAGTGAAAAGTATTGTTCCTTGTGCACTACACAGACAAAACATGCTGTTCATAGAGAAGGAAACAAGGTTGTAGAATGTATTGTCACAGTTATAGTGGAGGTGTAGAGAAAGATCAATGTAAAGCAAGGCAAGTCCATTCAAAAGTCTGACAGCAGCAAGGAAGCAGCTGTTCTTGTGTCGGTTGTGTCCGATCTTGGTGCATGACCTCAGACTTTTATATTTTCACCGAAAGAAGACGGTCAAAAAGAGAATGTCTGCGATGCATGTGGTCCTTAATGATGCTATCTGCCTTGCTGAGGCAATGGGAAGTGTACATGGAGTCAATGGATGGGGGGCTGGTTTGCATATGGATTCACGACCTTTCATAGTTACCTGTGGCCTTGGGCAGATTAGGAGCCATACCAAGCTGTGATACAACTAGAAAGAATGCTTTCTGTGGTACATCTGTAAATATTGGTGAAAGTTGACATGCCAAATTTATTTAGTCTGAGAAAGTAGAGGAATTACTGTACTTTCCTCACTATAGTGCCAGCATGGGGAGAATCAGGACAGGTTGTTGGTGATCTGGACACCGAGAAACTTGAAGTGTTCAACCCTTGCTACTTTGTCTTCATTGATGTAGACAAGGGCATGTTCTCCTTTACATTTCCTGAAGTCAGTGACAATCTTGTTGAGGGAATTTGGCCCCACAGTTACATGTATAAGGAGTATAGTTGGGGGCTGTGAACACAGCCTTGTGGGGCCCCAGTGTTGAGGATGATTGTGGAGGAGGTGTTGTTGCCTATCTTGGTGATTGTGGCCTATGTGTTAGGAAGTTCACTTATTGTAGTGGTGTACTCACTCGGGTTGGTCGCAGAGTTTTTAAATACTGACCAATCCATTGGCTCCAAGCAGCCCTGTAAGAGATTATCTGACTCCTCAGACCAACGTTGCACAACTCTGATGGATTCTTCCACTTCAGTTTTTGCTTATAATCAGGGAGCAGGAGCACAGCCTTGTGGTCCGATTTGCCAAAGTGTGGGTGGGCGATAGACCAATGGCATGTCTTTTTTCCAGAAATATACTTTATTTGTAAAAATCTCAATTAAAACATCGCGAGTCTACATCTCAATAAGTTGCAAACAGTGCAGAGTAAGACATTTTTACACTTGTATACAGATTACGGTTATTTCATTTCAATCAGAACAGATCCATAGAATTCTCAATTAAAACGTTGCAAGTGTACATGTCTGCAAAAGGCAAACAGTGCAGAATGAACATTTTTATAGTGCTATACAATCTACAGTTTTTCCATTTCAATACTGAAACTATATGCATGGCTCAAAAATTACTGTGTGCCGTTGTTGCTCAGATTGGCACACAGTTACACAGGTTGAGGGTATTTGCAGCTCCCGGGCCCTCAGTCTGCCTCCGTTAAAAGGCCCCATAGTGTGGCCCTTCCCCACTGCGCCCCCACATGTTTGATATTTGTATGGCAGTGGCATAGGGTGTTTGGGCCTCTGGTGGAGCAGGAGACGTATTGGTGGTAACTTGATAGAATGCTTTTGA
This sequence comes from Sphyrna mokarran, assembly GCA_024679065.1. NCBI lineage: Eukaryota > Metazoa > Chordata > Chondrichthyes > Carcharhiniformes > Carcharhinidae > Sphyrna > Sphyrna mokarran. The sequence goes on from JAGIQG010000009.1 coordinate 102,541,883, forward strand.
ACTTTGCCTGATTGAAATCTCTGTCCACGATAAACAAGGCCTCGGGATGTTTTGCCTCAGGGCTTTCTTAGTGGTGTATATTTTGTCCAGCGCGATCTTCACGCCCACACGGGGTAGGATGTAAACTGCTGACTCCATTGACTCTTTCTACATTACCAGCTCTCTTTCATCACCTTCCGTCGGGAAAAACATTCAAAGGTCTGAAGTCACATACCACAACCAACTCAAGAACAGCTTCTTCCTGCTGGTGTTAGACTTTTGAATGGACTTAGTTGATCTTTCTCTGCATCGCTTAGCAAATTGTGTGCAGTTTTGGTCACCTAATTACAGCGAGAATATTAATACGGTTGAAAGAGTGCGGAGAAGTGCTGTCTTTCTGTATCTATCCCAGGGGGTCAAAAGGCAGAAAACCTGGCATCTATTTGACCATTATCTGTTGTTTGGTAATAATTGGTTCTGAAGTAAGATATATGTCTATGGGGGATTTTGCTTAAATTAGAACTATGGCAACAAATAGCTGTTAATCATATTTTGTCATGTTTTAATTTACGCTGTTGAGAAAAGATTTTAAGAAAAGGTTCAGAGGAAATAATATTGTTTGTTTAGGTGCTTGTATAACAATTTGTATTCATAGGTATCTGTATAACAGTTTACATTGGTAGGGATAGGACACAATAAATATGTTTGAATTTATTGTTATACAATCACAAAAAACATGCATTTAAGCTCCACCATGTTAACAGAAGTTCAGAATATTAAAATGACACAATGCATATTAGCTGGGTTAGCCACATTCCTGAACACAATTAGCTGGCTTAATCATACTGGTGGCTGATACATGGTCAAAGTCTTGGATGAAAACCAGCCACAAGAGATTAGGGAGGGCATTCATAGAAAATGATAAGGAAGCTGACTGGACAATGAGTATTATAAACTCAAGGACTCCAGATGGGAGAAAGGAACAAAATACTAATGAGTTGTGTCCATGAGACCACGCGATGATCATGCACAAGCCCACCCTATGTTATGCCTTTGGCATTGGATATGTGACTAAGGTATGTAATATATAATCAATACTATTGGATAAGGCCCAGGTGTAATGGACTGTGTAGATGTTTGAATAATGTATAAGAATGGATATTTGTCAGAGAGAGGTAATGGATTTAACAGAAGCCATCTCCCCACATGCGAAATAAACCATTTAATATGAGGACCTGAGCATTGAGTAATTTCTTTGAGATTCAGTCCCATTAATAATTTGGTGCTGTGATTTGGATTCCTCAGTCGACCGATCAAGAGAACGGACTGAGTATATTTACTCACAAGTACAGACTTATCCCAGGAGATGGATGGTGTTTGGTGACTGATGAATTTTGAACTGGTGAACAGAGTGTGGCCAGCAGTCATGTGATGGTGGGTAGTTCATTAAGAGATGTAGGCATTGTTCCCTGTATTAGAATAACTTGACTCATGACCCGTCAATTGGCCAAAAGATGTGTCCATTATGAGTGGCGTGGACCTCTGAGTAAATTTCTAACAGTTCTTGTCCCACCCAAATATCACAAGTAAAGATAGTGAGCTCGAATTGGGGCCAGTAGGCTCCTTGAGCCACCACCTATTGGAGCAAAATAATAAAGTTATTGGCAACATGATCAAGTCAAAGTAAATTGGTTAGTCTGAAGCATCATAGACCAACGAAGGGAGTAAAGAGTTTGAAAAAAACAAGAAAGCACTGATTCTGTGTGACAGAGAGTGAGGATGTGGTTTGCAATCTAGAGCGTGATGTGATGGAATAAGTTATAACAGGTCAAAGTGAATCGCTTCTCTCAGACTTTAATAAATTACTTTCCTCCCAGTTGAAATTTTATGATAGTGCAATTGAGGCATGGTCAGGATTCCTTAATCTCGGTGGCCATGGTCATTTTCAAGAACAAGAACCAGACAGAGATTTCAGCTCTGCCACATAGGAAAGAAAAGTCAATTTCAAGATGGCATTACATTGCATCTGAAAAGTTGTAAGGAGAGTTAACCATTTTAGCACACAGTTGATTTGATTTTATATCTGCTCTTGTTGGTTACTGAGCAGAGTTGTAGAAATAATTAATCATGCAAATTTTGAGCTTAAGATGGAGAGATTATAAGAAAGTGTAAACGTCTTAATTTAGTAGGAATATTTAAAGTGATTAAAAATAAATCTTATTTCGGATTCATCTTGTCAGGCTTTTTGTTAAGTTTGAAAATGAATTGACCGAACTATCAATGAAAAGATAAACGGAAAGAATTATTCTGGAGTGTTTGAAGCGATGCCAATCTGAATGAATTTACACACCCACCCTTCTGCTAAAACAAGCAGAGAATTAACCCATTCTGTCCCAGACAGGATGGATCTTTATGTTATAAGACTTGCAGTAATTTTAAGGCATAAAATCAAAAATTTAACAGGGGAGTGAATGTTTATTGGGGAGTTACATAAGGTAGAATGGGAGCATGTTTAATGGTGAAAATTATTATACCACCATAATGCATATTAGTTACAATGTATGACATGGATATGCAAAGTAGTGAATCAAAATTGGAGCAGCAGTTATGAACACAACACCCTGTTCTAAATTTTGACCATGGGAAGGTTGAAAAGTATTAGGTGCCAGACAGGTTACAGAGGAGAGCCCAAACTGACAGATTAATACAATCATAGATAAGGGAAATAATTTAGCGCAATATATGAGAAAATTAAATGAGCAGCGTAATAAAAGACATGTTATAGAGGAACTGATAATAAACAGAGGAGGACAGAATCAAAAGTGGGATTTTGGAAACAAGAGAGACATTTAAAGGGATTTAGGAAGTAGAATGCAGTTTAGGTGATAGCTACGTATGAAGGGACAAAGTTTTCTTAAAGAAGAGTGACCATTATGACCAGTGACACCTGTGCTTGTATTGATATGAAAACTGAAGAGTTATAATCCAAAGAATAATGTCTGAGCCCACCATGGTCCCAATTTATAGGAAACTGCCTGCCTGGTATGCTAACTTATCAGGCATGGGTTAACGATCTGCAACACATTGCAGTTGGGTGGTCACATTTAATTTTCATTTATATGGGGTGTACATTTATTTTGAAATGGACAATATCATGCAGTAGACCAAGGTGCCGTTTACTGAAACCACCTGAAGAGATAGAAACGTTAAGGCCCCCTAACCTAAACTGGATTCTCTCCTTTTACCCCTAGGACATCAGCTCGTGTGGAAGGAGTTAAATTAATATGACCGATTTCTAAGCATGCCGTCAGGCTCCTATATTTTAAGCCTTTAGGTCATGAAATATATATGTGTATTTCAAATACAACACACCTTGGCAGGTCAAAATCCCATGGTCTACAGAGCATTGGTACAACTTCACCAACAGAATCTGCATCCCACTAGGGAAAAACTGGACTTGAATGCTTGGTTATAAATTTATCTGGGCAAGGATCACATGTGTCAAATGTACTTCCGATGGGACCACCGGTTGTGCAGATCCCAGGGAAGTGCAGTAGCAAGATGGATGTATTTTTGGAATTATATGTGCACCAGTGCTTGGTCCATCCCAACTGGCCAAGAAGGGACTGGGGTTATGGGGATATTATGAGGCTACAGATACAGTGGCATTATCCCTGTATGTTTGTTTTTCCCCTCCTACAACTCCATCGCCCACTCTGACTCCCTCTCCAGCAATATTGCCATGTCCCATGGTTTTCAACAGATCAGAAAACAGTATTCTACTTTTAAACAAAGGAGACGTTTTGAATGATAACATGAAACATGAGATTGTACCGGTTCTGATCAATATTTCTGCAATTCAAATGTGGGAATACTGTTCAGAATAACCTAAAGCATTCATGTTTTGTTAAGTAAAATTGTTATGAGTCAGGCTTCTGATGCAATGGAGACCTCTAGAGTTCAGAGACAGCAGAGACAAAGAGGAACAGGATGTGCTCAAAGGGGTAACGACAGGAATCTTCCTCACAAATTCATTAAATATACAGAGATTAAATAAGAAGGTGGAACAACTTAAATCGGTCATGAGGAATCTCCTAAAATGATCAGAATAAACAAGAGGTAGAAACAGAGAGACTGGTGTGGATATTCACTTAGATGCAATAACAGTGCTGGAGGCCCATGCTCGAAGGTTTAACCACCTGATAGACAAAGGGAGGAAACTACAATTACGACAGGGGCAACTATGTCATGTATACCATCTATGGATGGTGGGACAGATGAGAGACGATCTCAGTCAGATCCAAAATGGGGGGAGTACCCAATTGGATTGACAGCTCCCTCTTGGTACAGATAGCCAGATGGGCACGGGCCATTGGAAAAATGCACCTCAAAGGTCTAACCAGGGAACACTCAGCAGTCCAAAAGTGTGGGATGAGCGAGGCTACTGGAGTGGGGATGGTTCTGATAATCCACATAGTTACACCGGACTCAGAGCCTTTTCCCTTGTTCCAGACAGAAAACATTGAGGTACCTCTCTCTGTTATCACCTGTTTGTTAAGGGAAATTTAGGAATAGATTTAGAGGGAATATTATTGTTAGTTTAGGTGCCTGTATTAACAATTTATATCTCTAGGTACCTGAATAGCAATTTATTTTGGTAGGGATACATAAGTACGTAATAAATGTGTGTGATTTTATTGCTTTACGATCACAGAAGGCATTCATTTAAGTTCCATGTTGTTAACAGAAGTTCAGAATATTAAAATGACACAAAATGGATACCAGCTGGTTTAGCCACATTCCTGATCACAATAAGCTGGCTTCATCACACGTTTATGTATAATAGACCATAGATATTGGTGGCTGCTACCAGTCTATGGTCCAAGGTCTCAAATGGAAGCCAGACCACAAGATTAGGGACGGCATTCATAGAAAATAAGGAAGGCCACTGGACAAGGAGTATTGTAACTCAAAGACTCCAGATGGGGGAAAGGGAGATAATAATAATGAGTTGTGTCAGTGAGACCACAAACTGATCATGCATAAGCCCACCTTATGTAATGCCTTTCTCATTGAATATGCGACTAATGTGAATAAGCTGTACTCAATGTTATTAAATAAGGTACAGCCGTGATGGGCTGTGTCGATGTTTGAAACATGGACTTGGAAGTTGGGGTAGGTGGTGAGATCAGCAAATTTGCTGATGACACCAAGATGCTTGGATTGGCGGGTACAGAAGAGCAGTGCCAGGCAATACAACAGGACATAGATAGGTTGGTAGACTGGGCAGATAGATGGCAAATGGAATTTAATCCGGATAAATGCGAGGTGATGCATTTTGGCCGGAAAAATGTAGAAGAGAGTTATAGGATAAAAGGTAAAACTAATACGAGCATAGAGACGCAGAGAGACTTGGGGGTGCAGGTTCACAAGTCTCTGAAGGTGTCCTCACAGGTGGAGAAGGTGATAAAGAAGGCGTATAGTATGTTAGCTTTCATAGAAAAGGGTATAGAATACAAGAGTAGGAGTTTGATGTTGCAATTGTATAGAACGTTGGTTAGGCCTCACTTGGAATACTGCGTCCAGTTCTGGTCGCCGTACTATCGGAAGGATGTGGAGTCCTTGGAGAGAGTGCAGAGGAGGTTTACCAGGATGCTGCCTGGTATGGAAGGACTGTCCTATGAGGAACGATTAGATAGACTGGGGTTGTTTTCCCTTGAAAGACGTCGGCTTAGAGGGGATCTCATAGAGGTGTATAAGATTATAAGGGGTATAGATAGAGTAAATGGAGGTAAACTTTTTCCGCCTTTAGAAATGGATAGGACGAGGGGTCATGGCCATAGGGTGAGGGGGGCTATGTATAGGACGAATATTAGAGGGCAGTTTTTCACACAAAGGGTAGTGGGGGTGTGGAATGCCTGCCGAGTAAGGTGGTGGGAGCAGGCACGCTGGGGCTGTTTAAGGGTCTCTTGGACAGCCACATGAGCGGTATGCAGATAGAGGGATATATTAGGACTGTTTAACTACGGCTTTTTTCCACAGGTAATTCGGTCCATACTTGACCAACATTGAGCATGCATTCGGCAGGTGGTGCGGGTACAGCTCTTGGATGTTGATTCATGGGTTGCCTGGTACCTCATGTCGTAAATGAGTGCTTTATGTGGACCATCTGAAGGGCACCATGACAGCTCAGAGACTATCGATGTGGCTGTGCAGACACTTGGAATTGGGCCGGTGTCTGCGGGAGTTTGCGCGTTCTCCCCGTGGTTGCGTGGGTTTTCTCCGGGCACTCCGGTTTCCTCCCACAACCCAAAAATTCGCTCTTAGGCTGATTGGGAAACAAATTGTCCCTATAGTGAGAATTTTCCATATTAGGAATAATATATATATTATTATATAGGAATAATATAATAAGATAATGGATTTGCTACTATATAGTTATGACGGCGGCGCGGGCTCGTTGGGCCGAAGGGCCTGATTCCCGTGCTGTGTTGCTCTTAAAAAAAAATGTATGAGAATGGATGTTTTTCCTTTATTTGTCAGAGAGACACTGGGCTTTAACAGAAGCCATCCACCTGCCGGTGAAAATAAACTGTTTGATGCAAGGACCAACCCTGAGCATTGAGTAATTTCTTTGAGATTCTCTTCCATTAACAATGCTAATTCTTGTTGTATTTTAACTATTCTTAAATAAAGTTTGTGTTAATAAATGCTGATTTTTTCATGGACTCAGCTCCACTTACCGCCTGCGCACCATAACCCTTCATTCCTCTACTGTTCAAAAATTTATCCCTGCCTTAAAAACATTCAATGAGATAGCCTCAACTGATTCACTGGGCAGAGAAATCCACAGATTCACAATCCTTTGAGTGAAGAAGTCCCTCCTCAACTCAGTCCTAAATCTGCCTCCTTTTATTTCGAGGCTCTGCCCCCTCGTTCTGGTTCACCTGCCAGTGGAAATAATTTCCCTACTTCGATCTTATCTATTGTTTATTTCTCACCTCACTGTGATGTCATTATTTGACCTATTCACTACACCAGTCAGTGACCTTTTCTCCTTTCTATTTCTAATTTTCACACAAATGGATTCAATCTTTTTTTCCACAGAACCTATATCATCTTTCAATGCCACGTTGATATCATCTTTAAATATCAGGGCTACATCACCTCCCATAACTTCCTGTCTGTCCTTCTGAATACTCCTGGATACCCCTGGATATTAAACTCCCCAGTCATAACCACCCTGCAGCCTTGTTTCTGTAATGGCCACCAAATCATACTCAGTCACAATGATTTGTGCCGTTTATTTACCTTCTATTGAATACTGTAGACATTCGGATAAAGTGCCCTTATGCTAGTTTTTGTCCCTTCTTTTGAATACTGATATCTCCAATTATAACATACCCTGAGTTCTCCTTTTAACTATTTTCCTGATTTTCAATGTAGTTGAAACCTTTTCCCCACATGCTAACCTGCTGCTTTGCTTTCTGTTAACCGTTACACTTCCCATAGTTTTACACTTCAGCCCCACACCCCCACTCCTCCCCACCCAATTTGCTAGTTTAAAGCCCTTGTGACCTTTCTACTTAGCCTTTTCCCTACTAGCCCCAGATTGGTTCAGGTGAAGACCATCCCAATGGTACAGATCCCTCCTATTCCAATACTGATGCCCCATGAAATGGAACCCCTCTTTCCCGCACCATTCCTTTAGCCATGTGTTAACTTCCCTCATTTTCTCAACCCTATGCCAATTTGCATGTGGCTTGGGTAGTAATCCAGAGATTAAAACCCTTGAGGACCTGTTCTCTAATTTCATTTCTAGTGCTTGATATCCCAATGTAGGTCTTCTTTCCTATGTTGTTTGTCCCAGTCTGAATCATAACAACTGGATTCACCCCTTCCCACTCCAATATCCTTTCAAGCCAGTCAGAGATAGAACATAGAACATAGAACATTACAGCGCGGAACAGGCCCTTCGGCCTTCGATGTTGCGCCGACCAATTAAGAAAAAGCAATGACCCTCTAACCTAAACCAATCCCTCTTCATCCATAAACTTATCCACTAACCTCTTAAACACCCGCAAACTTGGCACATCTACAACTGCAGCAGGCAGGGCATTCCATACCCTTACCACCCTCTTGATAAAGAACCTACCTCTGACATCCGTCTTATTACTACCACCCCTTAATTTAAAGCTGTGTCCCCTCGTGCTAGCTTTCTCCATCCTAGGAAAAAGGCTATCACTGTCCACCCGATCTAAACCTCTAATCACCTTGTATGTTTCAATAAGGTGTCCCTCACCTTGGCACTATCAGACAACATATCATGCCAGACTCATGATCTGATTTACAAAGGATGCTACCAATGCCCCTAATTAGAGAATCCCCTACAACTACCACTTATCTTTTTGCTCCCCCCACTTGAATGGTCTCCTGTACCATGGCCAGTTCATCCTCCCTACAGCCCTTTTCCTCATTCATGCAGGAAGCAAGTACCTCATACCTGTTGGACAAGGTCAAGAGCTGAGACTCCTCACTTCCTGAATTCAGGATCCCTCTCCCTACCTCACTTGCAGTCTCACCACTGACCGAATTAGAGATACCTAATCTACCGGGTGTGACCGCCTGCTGAAACAAAGTATCCAGGTAACTCTCCTCCTCTCGTATGTGCCGCAGCATCTAAATTTGGACTCCACCTCATCAATTCTGAGCCAAAGTTCTTTAAGCAACCAACACTTGCCACAGATTTGATCATTACAGTTTGCAATAGGATCCATCACTGCCCACATCATATATCACCTGCCCAACTATCTCTGCTTATTTAATTAATTTAATTAGTTTTTGTTTTAGCTTTTTTAGTGTTCATTTTCAAATTTAGCACAGATTTTGCCAATCAGGTCTCAGCTTTCATGTGATGTCACTTTTCTGGAAGTTCCCTGGAGGCTAGGCCACAATCCCTGAGGTAAATTAAATTTACACTCAGTGCTGCGACTGTTTTTTTTTTATTAAGCAACACAGCACGGGAAACAGGCCCTTCGGCCCAACGAGCCCGCGCCACCGTAATACCAAATCATTATCCTATTTTAATATTCCTATATAATAATATATATATTAATCCTAATTTGGAAAATTTTCACCATAGGGACAATTTGTTACCCAATCAGCCTAAGAGCGAATTTTTGGGTTGTGGGAGGAAACCGGAGTGCCTGGAGAAAACCCACGCAACCAGGGGGAGAACGCGCAAACTCCCGCAGACACCGGCCCAATTCCAAGTGTCTGCACAGCCAAATCGATAGTCTCTGAGCTGTCATGGTGCCCTTCAGATGGTCCACATAAAGCACTCATTTACGACATGAGGTACCAGGCAACCCATGAATCAACATCCAAGAGCTGTACCCGCACCACCTGCCGAATGCGTGCTCAAATTATGGACCGAATTACCTGTTCTGCCCTCTGACTGCTCCCTGGCAGCTTTCCCTTCCTTGTGATCCTCACCATGATGTTTTTTTGGGTTAGATGAGGAGGTAGGAAAATACCAAAGAAGTGTTTGGGGTTTAACTATCCCTTTACAGCAGCTCCTCCACAAACCAGGTATGGGGACAGCGCTGGGTGGGATTGGAGGGTGCAGACTCAGTGGGCTGAATGGCCTCCTTCCGCATTGTAGGAATCTATGGAATAGGCCAACACCCCCTGACTCTAGGAAATTGGGAGCAGCAGCATCCCTGGAGGCCAAGTACAGGAGTGATGGTTCCAGCAGAGGAAGTGACACCAAGTGGGCGAAGCAACCCCAATTTGGTGGTGTGGGGATTTCAAGACAATTACTCAGCCCATCTACAGTGAGACAAAGGTCATGCAGAAACTGACCAAAGGACTGACATTATCAAAGATAACAGGTCTGGTAAGTGACAAAATAAGTTAAAATCAGAACGAAGATTGCTTTCACCCGCTGAGATTGTTAGTTACCTTGAGAAAGTTAAAGCTGATCTGCTATTTCTACAGGAGTGTGTGTTACTGCACATACTTGATATGGCAAACTTGTATTTTATTTGCCACAAAAGCATAGAAGCCCTACTGTACAGGAGGAGGCCATTTGGCCCATTGAGTCTGCACTGACCACCATCCCACACGAAGCCTGTTCCGTAACTTCATGTATTTGCCCTGCTAATTTCCTAATACTAGGATCAATTTAGCAAGGCCAATCAATCTATCTTGCATACCTTTGGAGTGTGGAAGGAAACCGGAGCACCCAGAGGAAACTCATGCAGACACGGGGAGAATGTGCCAACTCCCCCTGTGGCCATGGGCAGAATTGAACCCAGGCCCTAGCGCTTTGAAGCAGCAGTGCTAACCATTGTGCCACCGTGCAGACATTACTTTAATCTGAAAGCAAAAACATAGAGTGGTAACGTAATAATATCGTACACTTTTCATGTGTGCTTTTATTTAAGGTGAGGAAGCATGCAAGTATGAGACTATAGACTCATTGGATGTCTAATGATGTATAATTTGTGACAAAGTTGTACCTCAGTGATTGTATCATGTTTCTTATTTTACTTGACAAACAAGCACAGATACAGGTCCACACAGTGCTTGCGTGTACATTCTAACATGACTGGGCACAGGGGGCACACACCCCATTCAAATCAACCTTTGCAAGACATGACAGCCGTGTTTGATTGCCTTGTGTATCTTTGGGAGGCAGCAGAGATCTCCAACACGGAAGGTACGTGGGATGAGAGCACAGAGGGTGGTCTGAGGGTCAAGATCAAAGGTCTTGATTAAAATTTTTTTTTTCAAACATATACTTTATTCATAAAAATCTCACTTAAAACATTGCAAGTCTACATGTCAATAAACTGCAGTGCAGAATAAAAACATTTTTACAGTTGAATACAGATTACAGTTATTTCATTTCCATAAGGACAGATCCATAAAAATTTCAATTAAAACGTTGCAAGTATGCATGTTTACAAATTGCAAACAGTGCAGAATAAAACTTTTTACACTTTTATACAATTTCAGTTTTTCCATTTCAATACTTAAAACTATATACATGCCTCAAAAATTACTGTGTGCCGTTATTGCTCAGATTGGCACACAGTTACGCAGGCCGAGGGTATTCTGCAGTTCCCGGGTCCTCGTTCTGCCTCCGTTAAGAGGCCTTATAGTGCAGCCTTTCCCCATCATGCCTTTGCGACGGCTGCCCCAAGCTTCAGCGCGTCTCTCAGCACGTAGTCCTGGACCTTGGAATGTGCCGGTCTGCAACACTCGGATGAGGACAGTTCATTCAACTGGAAGATCAGCAAGTTTCGGGTGGACCAAAGTGTGTCTTTCACTGAGCTGATGACCTTCCAGCAGTAGTTGATATTCGTCTCGGTGCGCCTCCTCAGAAACAGCTCGTAGAGCATAGAGTCCTGCGTTACTGAGCTGCTCGGGATGAACCTCGACAAAAACCTCTGCATCTCACTACCTTCGACTGTATGGTCAAATTCCCCTCCAACTTAATTTCCAAGTTTGTCAGTGACACCACTATTGTGGATCAGATCTCAAACAATGACAAGACACTTTACAGGAAAGATGACAATACTGCCTCCCCCAATGTCAACCAAATGAAGGGGATAGTCATCAAGTGGAAGTTATGTCCCTATCTACATTAACACAAGAGATGACGTAGAAATGGCTGAGAACTTCATGTTTCTAGGTGTCCAGATCACTAAGAACCTGTCCTGGTCCACATCCTTCCTGTAATGAGGTGACCAGAACTGCACACAGTATTCCAAGTGGGGTCTGACAAGGGTCTTATAAAGTTGCAGCATTACCTCTCGACTCCTAAACTCAATCCCTCGATTAATGAAGACCAGTACACCATACGCCTTCTTGACCACATTTTTTACCTGCGAGGCTGACTTAAGAGTCCTTTAGATAGGATAACGGTGATAGCCTTTTTCCTAGGATGGAGAAAGCTAGCATGAGGGGACATAGCTTTAAATTAAGGGGTGGTCGTGATAGGACAGATGTCAGAGTTAGGTTCTTTACCAAGAGGGTGGTAAGGGTATGGAATGCCCTGCCTGCTGCAGTTGTAGATGAGCCAAGTTCGGGGATGTTTAAGAGGTCAGTGGATAGGTTTATGGATAAAAAGGGAATGGTTTAGGTTAGAGGGTCATTGCTTTTTCTTAATTGGTCGGCGCCAAAGGGCCTGTTCTGCGCTGTAATGTTCTATGTTCTATGTTCTAAGGACCCGGACCCTAAGATCCTTCTGCTCCTCAACAATACTAAGACTCCTACCCATGTTATTGTACTCCTTCATCCCATTTTTCCTGCCAAAATGGACTACTACACATTTATGTGCGTTGAAGTCCATTTGCCATTTCTCTGCACAGTCTTGCATTCTATCTATGTCTTGCTGCAACCTCTGACATGCCTCCACACGATCCACAACACCACCAACCTTTGTATTGTCGGCAAACTTACTAACCTATCCTTCCACTTCTTCATCCAGGTCATTCATGAAAATGACAAACAACAAGGGTCCCAGAACAGATCCCTGGGGCACTTCATTGGAGACTAACCTCCATGCAGAAAAAGAGCCTCCACAACCACTCTCTGCCTTTTGCCGGCAAGCCAGTTCCAGATCCACAAGGCCAAAGTCCCTTGGATCCCATGCCCTCTCACCTTCTCAAGAAGTCTTGCATGGGGACCTTATCAAATGCCTTGCTGAAATCCATGAAAACCACATCCACCGCTCTTCCTTCATCAATGTGTTCAGTCACATTTTCAAAGAATTCCACTAGGCTCGTAAGGCACAACCTGCCCTTGACAAAGCCGTGTTGACTTTTTCTGATCAAGCTAAACTTCTCTAAATGCTGAAAATCCTGTCCCTCAGGATCCTCTCCATCAACTTACCAACCGCTGAGGTCAGACTCAACGGTCGGTAATTCCCCGGGCTATCCCTATTCCCTTTCTTGAAAATAGGAACCACATCTGCATTCCTCCAATCCTCCAGAACCTCTCCCGTCACCACTGACGATGCAAAGATCAACGCCAGGGCTCTGCAATCACTTCCCTCACCTCCCACAGTAACCTGGGGTACATCCCATCCAGTCCCGCGCGACTTATCTACCTTGATAGAATTTAAAAGTTCTAACACGTCCTCTTTCTTAACATCCACATACTCAATCTTTTCAGTCTGCTGCAAAGTTGCAGTGCAACCTCCCAGATCACTTTCCACCGTGAATACCGAGGCAAAGTACTCATTAAGCACCTCTGCCATTTCTTCCGGTTCCACACAAATTTGTCCCCCCTTCACCTTTTAAAGGTCCAATCCCTTCACTTCTCATCCTTTTCCCCTTCACATATTTATAGAATGCCTTGGGGTTCTCCTTAATCTTACCCGCCAGCGCCTTCTCATAACCCCTTCTGGTTCTCCTAATTTGCTTTTTAAGCTCCTTTCTACAGGCCTTATTCTCCTCTAGATCCTTAACATCTCCTAGTTCTCTGAACCTTTTATACACCTTTCTTTTCTTCCTGTCTAGATTCATCACAATCTTTGTGCACCACGGTTCCCGTGACTTACCAAAACCTCCTTATTTCACCGGAACATTGTCGTGCAGAGCGCCAGAAAAGCATTCGTTGAAAATCCGCCACCTTCCTTCAGTACTTTTCCCCAAGTACGCCTCCTCCCAGTTTACTTGTCCAATTTTCTGCCTAATGATTTCATATTTCCCTCTATTCCAGATAAACACTTTCCTATCCTGCCTATCCTATGACTTTCCAACGAGATCATGAAGGAGATTGAATTACAATTACCATCCTTGAGACGATCTCCCACCGAGAGATCGGACACCCGTCCTAGTTCATTAGCCAGCACCAGGTCAAGTACAGTCTCTCCTCTCGTAGGTTTATCCATGTGCTGTGTCAGGAAACCCTTCTGAACACATCTAACAAACTCCTCCCCATCCAAACCCCTTACCCTAGGGATATTCCAGTCGAAGTTTGGGAAATCAAAGTCTCCCATCACGACAACTCTGTTATTACTTACATCTCTCTAGGACCTGTTTCCCTATCTGCACTTCAACTTCCCTGTCACTACTGGGCGGCCTATAGAAAACACCCAGCAAAGTTATCGGCCCCTTGCTGTTCCTAACTTCCACCCACAGAGACTCTGTAGACAGCCCCTCCACGGCATCCATCTTCTCTACAGCCGTGACACAGTCCCTGATCAACAGTGCCACTCTGCCACCTCTTTTGCCTCCCTCCCTGTCCTTCCTGAAGCACCTAAATCCCTTTTTTCCTTTTCCATGTACAGTATGCTTTGTCTATTTTTGCGCTCAAGAAACAATATTTTCCCTGTCTACTCGTTACACGTGACAATAATACATCAAATCAACGTGGAGGTTCGGTTGATTGGCCGTGGTAAATTACTCCTTAGTGTCAGGGGCACTAGCTCGGGTAAACATATGGGGTTATGGGTTAGGGCCTGGGAGGGATCGTGATCAGTGGAGACTCCACAGGCTGGATGACTTCTTTCTGTACTGTCAGCGTTCTAAATCTTTCCTGCTTCGTACAGTTGGAGAGAAAAAAGCTTTCTTCTCTGAGACATTGGTTGAACGCAGTAAGAAGTCTGCAACACCAGTTTTAAATGCAACCGATTTATTTGATAGTAAACTCGCAAGCTTTCGGCTTTATAGCCTTTGTCAGGCGTATGAGGTGTTCCAGAACACCTCAAATAAATCAGTTGTATTTAAAACTGATGCTGCGGACTTCTTCCTGTGTTCACCCCAGTCCAACGCCAGCATCCATCGGTTGAAGTAGCAGGAGGCGGTGCATTACCTTTTAAGGGGAATATGCAAATGAAACGGGCAGGATTTTAATCAAATGTTTCCTTACTGTAGAGGAACAGTGAAAGATTAATGGGAAAAATAAAGGGCGATTGATGGCGTTGGTGCAGAAGTTTGTAAGTAAGGCGATAACGTGGCTTTTGAAAGCGAGTAAGTATGAGTGTAAGATGTGATGTTTGATGGCGGTTGTAGGTGCGGGAGAGTGTTCGGGCATACTTACCTGGCAGGGGTGAAACCGTGATCATGAAGGCGGTTCGCCCAGGACGAGGCTATCCCATTGCACTCCGGGTGTGCTGACGCCTGCGATGTCCCCAAATGCGGGATACTCGACTGCAAAATTTGTGGTAGTGGGGGACTGCGTTCGCGCTCTCCCCTGACTTTATAAGATAAAGACAGACGGATTTTCTTTCGTGTCTCAGGACCTGGTTTTCTGAGACGTGCTTGTTTCTCAAAACTTTCATTCGGTACGCCGAGCTCGTTCTAAAATGACTTCAGGTATTCTGTACCGTCGCACGGTGGTTTAGTTAGCATTGCTGCTTCACGTATCAATCCACTCAACAATAGCTTCTTCCCTGCTGCTGTCCTATCTCGCACCAAGTTGGTCTTTTTCTGCACCCTACCTATCACTCAACACTACCTTCTACACTCCCTCATTTCATTCTCTATGAACGCTATGCTTTGTCTCTGCAAGGAACAGTATTCTTCACTGCATGTTGATAACATGCGACAATAATAAATCAAATCAAAGATCGGTGCATGCTCAATGGCCCATTCAGCACACTGATGCTGGCCTCTTGGGCAGCATTAGGCTCCAGCCCACCGGCATGAATCCCCTGGCAGCCTCTGTGGTGCAATGTGCCAGAAATTCATAGAACACTACAGCACTAACAGGCTTTTTGGCCCACAAGTTGCGTCGATCACATCTATACCTACCAAGCCATAGACCTACCTATAACCCCCATTTCCATTAGATCCTATATATCATCCAGAAAGTCTTTTAAAATACCCCAGCGAGTTCGCCTCTTCCGCAACCTCCGACGGCAGCCAATTCCATTCACTCACAACCCTCTGAGTGAAAAACTGACCCCTAACATCTCCTCTGTACTTGCTTCCCTGCACCTTAAATCTGTGTCCTCTCGTAGCGACCGTTTCAGCCCTGGGAAATAGCCTCTGAGAATCCACCCTATCTAATCCTCTCAACATTTTATAAACCTCTATCAGGTCACCTCTCAACCTTCGTCCCTCCAGGGAGAAGAGTCCCAGCTCCCTCAACCTATCTTCATAATGCATGCCTCCCAACCTAGGCAACATCTTTGTAAATACCCTCTGCACCCTTTCAATAGCTTCCACATCCTTCCTGTAATGAAGTGACCACAACTGCACACAGTATTCCAAGTGGGGTCTGACAAGAGTCTTACAAAGTTGAAGCATTACCTCCCGACTTCTAAACTCAATCCCACAATTAATGAAGGCCAGTACACCATACACCTTCTTGACCACTTCCTCCAAATGTAAGGCCCATTTCAACAGTCTATTGACCCAAACCTTAAGATCCTTATGCTTTTCAACATAGCTAAAACTCCTACCCTTGATATTGTATTCCTTCATCCCATTGGACCACTACACAGTTATCTGTGTTGAAATCCATCTGCCACTTCTCTGCCCAGTCTTGCATCCTATCTATGTCTCGCTGCAACTTATGTCATCCCTCCAAACCAGCCACAACACCACTGACCTTCGTATTGTCAGCGAACTTACTAACCCATCCCTCCACTTCTTCATCCAGGTCATTTATGAAAATGACAAACAGCAAGAGTCCCAGAACAGATCCCTGGGGCACTCCATTGGAGACTAATCTCCATGCAGAAAAAGACCCATCCACAACCACTCTCTGCCTTCTGCCGGCAAGCCAGTTCTGGATCCACAAGGCCAAAGCCCCTTGGATCCCATGCCCTCACCTTCTCAAGAAGTCTTGCAACGGAGACCTTATCAAATGCTTTGCTGAAGTCCATGTACACCACGTCCACTGCTCTTCTTTCGTCAATGTGTTCAGTCACATTTTCAAAGAACTCAACTAGGCTCGTAAAGCACAACCTGCTATCAACAAAACCATGCTGACTACTTCTGATCATTCCAAACTTCTCCAAATGCTTATAAATATTGTCCCTCAGAAGTGTCTCCAATCAGCTTACCAACTACTGAGGTCAGACTCACCGGTCAGTAATTTCCCGGACTATCCCTGTTCCTTTTCTTGAAAATAGGAACCACATCCGCAATCCTCCAGAACCTCTCCCGTCTCCATTGATGATGCAAAGATCATCGCCACGGGCTCTGCTATCACTTCCCTTACCACCCACAATAACCTGGGGTACATCCCATCCAGTTCCGGTGACTTGTCTACCTTAGAATCTAAAAGTTCTAACACATCCTCTTTCTTAACATCCACATACTCAATCTTTTCAGTCTGCCACAAACCTGCAGTACAAACTCCCAGATCACTTTCCACCCTGAATACTGAGGCAAAGTACTCATTAAGCACTTCTGCCATTTTTTCCGGTTCCATACAGACTTTTGCCCTTTCATCTTTTAAAGGTCCTATCCCTTCTCATCCTTTTACTTTTCACATATTTGTAAAAGGCCTTGGGATTCTCCTTAATCTTACTTGCCAAGGCCTTCTCATGATCGTTCTGGCCCTCCTAATTTCCTTCTTAAGCTCTTTTCTGCAAGCCTTATACTCCTCAAGATCCCTAACATCTCCTAGCTCTCTGAACCTTTTATACACCTTTCTTTTCCTGACTAGGTTCACCACAACCTTCGTGCACCATGGTTCCCGCAGCCTACCAAAACATCCTTGTCCCATCAGAACATTGTCGTGCAAAGCTCCGGACAAACATTGCTTGAATATCCACCACCTTCCTTCTGTACCTTTCCCCAGGAATGCCTCCTTCCAGTTTATTCGGCCAATTATCTGCCTGATGTCTTCATATTTCCCCTTACTCCAAACAAATACCTTCCTAGCCTGCCTGATCCTATTTCTTTCCAATGCTATCTTGAAGAAGATGAAATCATGATCTCCATCCCCAAGATGCTCTCCTACCAAGAGCTCTGACACCTGTCCTGGTTCATTAGCCAGCACCAGATCAAGTACAGCCTCTCCACTCATAAATTCATCCCAGTTAGTTAATTTATGTTAGTGGGGTCTGCATCAAAACAATAGGGACTGAAATATGTGAGGGCTTTCAGAGAAAAGACCTATTGCCGCGCCTTCTATTAGAAAATGATCAGTCCCTATTTTGTTTTACTACCATATTACCAGCAGGATTACATGCTGAAGTTTGGGGCAGCCACCACCAAGGCACAATGGGGAAAGGCCACTCTATAAGGCCTTTTAACAGAGGCAGACCGAAGGCCCAGGAACTGCAGAATGCCCTCAACCTGCATAACTGTGTGCCAATCTGAGCAACAACAGCACACAGTATCTTTTGAGGCATGTGCACGTTATAAGTTTTGAAATGTTATGACAGTAATTTGAGTGGAATTATATAAAGAATTTTTTTTGGTTCTGCAGTGGTTGCTATCAAAAACATGTAATTTTGAATTTTTTTTTGTTTTGCTTGTGAATTATGTCGATTTTCTTGGAAAGGGTGGTTGCTGTGCGGCGGTCTGAGCAGTGGCGGCTTGCAGCGGATTTCAGGCATGTGCATAATTTGTAAGTATTCGGAATGACATGACTGCACTTCGTATATCACTGTGGAGGTTTGAATCCTGCACTGTATTTGCAATTCAAGAGGTCATTTTGCAAAGGGTTATTTGAAATTTTTTATGAATGAAGTACATTTTTGGAAAACAAAACTACCAGCAGATTGAGGGAATTCATGAGCAAGATGGGTTGGGGGTAATTTTCCCACAAAAAAGATTATCCTGCCCACTAACTGGGATGAATTTCTGGCACATTGCACCACAGAGGCTGCCAGGGGATTCATGCCGGTGGGCTGGAGCCTAATGCTGCCCAAGAGGCCAGCATCAGTGTGCTGAATGGGCCATTGAGCATGCACCGATCTTTGATTTGATTTATTATTGTCGCATGTTATCAACATGCAGTGAAGAATACTGTTCCTTGCAGAGACAAAGCATAGCGTTCATAGAGAATGAAATGAGGGAGTGTAGAAGGTAGTGTTGAGTGATAGGTAGGGTGCAGAAAAAGACCAACTTGGTGCGAGATAGGACAGCAGCAGGGAAGAAGCTATTGTTGAGTGGATTGATACGTGAAGCAGCAATGCTAACTAAACCACCGTGCGACGGTACAGAATACCTGAAGTCATTTTAGAACGAGCTCGGCGTACCGAATGAAAGTTTTGAGAAACAAGCACGTCTCAGAAAACCAGGTCCTGAGACACGAAAGAAAATCCGTCTGTCTTTATCTTATAAAGTCAGGGGAGAGCGCGAACGCAGTCCCCCACTACCACAAATTTTGCAGTCGAGTATCCCGCATTTGGGGACATCGCAGGCGTCAGCACACCCGGAGTGCAATGGGATAGCCTCGTCCTGGGCGAACCGCCTTCATGATCACGGTTTCACCCCTGCCAGGTAAGTATGCCCGAACACTCTCCCGCACCTACAACCGCCATCAAACATCACATCTTACACTCATACTTACTCGCTTTCAAAAGCCACGTTATCGCCTTACTTACAAACTTCTGCACCAACGCCATCAATCGCCCTTTATTTTTCCCATTAATCTTTCACTGTTCCTCTACAGTAAGGAAACATTTGATTAAAATCCTGCCCGTTTCATTTGCATATTCCCCTTAAAAGGTAATGCACCGCCTCCTGCTACTTCAACCGATGGATGCTGGCGTTGGACTGGGGTGAACACAGGAAGAAGTCCGCAGCATCAGTTTTAAATACAACTGATTTATTTGAGGTGTTCTGGAACACCTCATACGCCTGACAAAGGCTATAAAGCCGAAAGCTTGCGAGTTTACTATCAAATAAATCGGTTGCATTTAAAACTGGTGTTGCAGACTTCTTACTGCGTTCAACCAATGTCTCAGAGAAGAAAGCTTTTTTCTCTCCAACTGTACGAAGCAGGAAAGATTTAGAACGCTGACAGTACAGAAAGAAGTCATCCAGCCTGTGGAGTCTCCACTGATCACGATCCCTCCCAGGCCCTAACCCATAACCCCATATGTTTACCCGAGCTAGTGCCCCTGACACTAAGGAGTAATTTACCACGGCCAATCAACCGAACCTCCACGTTGATTTGATGTATTATTGTCACGTGTAACTAGTAGACAGGGAAAATATTGTTTCTTGAGCGCAAAAATAGACAAAGCATACTGTACATGGAAAAGGAAAAAAGGGATTTAGGTGCTTCAGGAAGGACAGGGAGGGAGGCAAAAGAGGTGGCAGAGTGGCACTGTTGATCAGGGACTGTGTCACGGCTGTAGAGAAGATGGATGCCGTGGAGGGGCTGTCTACAGAGTCTCTGTGGGTGGAAGTTAGGAACAGCAAGGGGCCGATAACTTTGCTGGGTGTTTTCTATAGGCCGCCCAGTAGTGACAGGGAAGTTGAAGTGCAGATAGGGAAACAGGTCCTAGAGAGATGTAAGTAATAACAGAGTTGTCGTGATGGGAGACTTTGATTTCCCAAACTTCGACTGGAATATCCCTAGGGTAAGGGGTTTGGATGGGGAGGAGTTTGTTAGATGTGTTCAGAAGGGTTTCCTGACACAGCACATGGATAAACCTACGAGAGGAGAGACTGTACTTGACCTGGTGCTGGCTAATGAACTAGGACGGGTGTCCGATCTCTCGGTGGGAGATCGTCTCAAGGATGGTAATTGTAATTCAATCTCCTTCATGATCTCGTTGGAAAGTCATAGGATAGGCAGGATAGGAAAGTGTTTATCTGGAATAGAGGGAAATATGAAATCATTAGGCAGAAAATTGGACAAGTAAACTGGGAGGAGGCGTACTTGGGGAAAAGTACTGAAGGAAGGTGGCGGATTTTCAACGAATGCTTTTCTGGCGCTCTGCACGACAATGTTCCGGTGAAATAAGGAGGTTTTGGTAAGTCACGGGAACCGTAGTGCACAAAGATTGTGATGAATCTAGACAGGAAGAAAAGAAAGGTGTATAAAAGGTTCAGAGAACTAGGAGATGTTAAGGATCTAGAGGAGAATAAGGCCTGTAGAAAGGAGCTTAAAAAGCAAATTAGGAGAACCAGAAGGGGTTATGAGAAGGCGCTGGCGGGTAAGATTAAGGAGAACCCCAAGGCATTCTATAAATATGTGAAGGGGAAAAGGATGAGAAGTGAAGGGATTGGACCTTTAAAAGGTGAAGGGGGGACAAATTTGTGTGGAACCGGAAGAAATGGCAGAGGTGCTTAATGAGTACTTTGCCTCGGTATTCACGGTGGAAAGTGATCTGGGAGGTTGCACTGCAACTTTGCAGCAGACTGAAAAGATTGAGTATGTGGATGTTAAGAAAGAGGACATGTTAGAACTTTTAAATTCTATCAAGGTAGATAAGTCGCGCGGGACTGGATGGATTGTACCCCAGGTTACTGTGGGAGGTGAGGGAAGTGATTGCAGAGCCCTGGCGTTGATCTTTGCATCGTCAGTGGTGACGGGAGAGGTTCTGGAGGATTGGAGGAATGCAGATGTGGTTCCTATTTTCAAGAAAGGGAATAGGGATAGCCCGGGGAATTACCGACCGTTGAGTCTTACCTCAGCAGTTGGTAAGTTGATGGAGAGGATCCTGAGGGACAGGATTTTCAGCATTTAGAGAAGTTTAGCTTGATCAGAAAAAGTCAACACGGCTTTGTCAAGGGCAGGTTGTACCTTACGAGCCTAGTGGAATTCTTTGAAAATGTGACTGAACACATTGATGAAGGAAGAGCGGTGGATGTGGTTTTCATGGATTTCAGCAAGGCATTTGATAAGGTCCCCATGCAAGACTTCTTGAGAAGGTGAGAGGGCATGGGATCCAAGGGACTTTGGTCTTCTGGATCTGGAACTGGCTTGCCTGCAAAAGGCAGAGAATGGCTGTGGATGGGTCTTTTTCTGCGTGGAGGTCAGCCTCCAATGGAGTCCCCCAGGGATCTGTTCTAGGACCCTGTATGTTTGTCATTTTCATGAATGACCTGGATGAAGAAGTGGAAGGATAGGTTAGTAAGTTTGCCGACAATACAAAGGTTGGTGGTGTTGTGGATCGTGTGGAGGCATGTCAGAGGTTGCAGCAAGACATAGATAGAATGCAAGACTGTGCAGAGAAATGGCAAATGGACTTCAACGCACATAAATGTGTAGTAGTCCATTTTGGCAGGAAAAATGGGATGAAGGAGTACAATAACATGGGTAGGAGTCTTAGCATTGTTGAGGAGCAGAAAGATCTTAGGGTCCGGGTCCTTAGAACATAGAACATTACAGCGCAGAACAGGCCCTTTGGCCCTCGATGTTGCGCCGACCAATTAAGAAAAAGCAATGACCCTCTAACCTAAACCATTCCCTTTTCATCCATAAACCTATCCACTGACCTCTTAAACGCCCCAAACTTGGCGCATCTACAACTGCGGCAGGCAGGGCATTCCATACCCTTACCACCATCTTGGTAAAGAACCTATCCCTGACATCCATCCTATCACTACACCCCTTAATTTAAAGCTATATCCCCTCATGCTAGCTTTCTCCATCCTAGGAAAAAGGCTATCACTGTTCATCCTATCTAAAGGACTCTTAAGTCAGCCTCGCAGGTAAAAAATGTGGTCAAGAAGGCGTATGGTGTACTGGTCTTCATTGATCGAGGAATTGAGTTTAGGAGTCGAGACGTAGTGCTGCAACTTTATAAGACCCTTGTCAGACCCCACTTGGAATACTGTGTGCAGTTCTGGTCACCTCATTACAGGAAGGATGTGGACCAGGACAGGTTCTTAGTAATCTGGATATCTAGAAACATGAAGTTCTCAGCCGTTTCTACTTCATCTCTGTGTTAATGTAGATAGGGACATAACTTCCTCTTGATGACTATCCCCTTCATTTGGTTGACATTGGGGGAGGCATTATTGTCATCTTTCCTGTAAAGTGTCTCGTCATTGTTTGAGATCTGATCCACAATAGTGGTGTCACTGGCAAACTTGGAAATTAAGTTGGAGGGAAATTTGACCATACAGTTGAAGCTAGTGAGATGCAGAGGTTTTTGTCGAGATTCATCCCGAGCAGCTCAGTAACACAGGACTCTATGCTCTACGAGCTGTTTCTGGGGAGGCGCACCGAGACGAATATCAACTACTGCTGGAAGGTCATCAACTCAGTGAAAGACACACTTTGGTCCACCCTAAACTTGCTGATCTTCCAGTCGAAAGAACTATCCTCGACCGAGTGTTCCAGACTGGCACATTCCAAGGTCCAGGACTACGTGCTGAGGGACGCGCTGAAGCTTGGGGCAGCCGTCGCAAAGGCACGATGGGGAAAGGCTGCACTATAAGGCCTCTTAACGGAGGCAGAACGAGGACCCGGGAACTGCAGAATTCCCTTGGCCTGCGTAACTGTGTGCCAATCTGAGCAATAACGGCACACAGTAATTCTTGAGGCATGTATATAGTTTTAAGTATTGAAATGGAAAAACTGAAATTGTATAAAAGTGTAAAAAGTTTTATTCTGCAATGTTTGCAATTTGTAAACATGCATACTTGCAATGTTTTAATTGTAATTTTTATAGATCTGTCCTTATGGAAATGAAATAACTGTAATCTGTATTCAACTGTAAAAATGTTTTTATTCTGCACTGCAGTTTATTGACATGTAGACTTGCAATTTTTTAAGTGAGATTTTTATGAATAAAGTATATTTTTGAAAAAAAAAACTCTGATTAAGACTTTTGATCTTGACCCTCAGAGCACCCTCTGTGCTCTCATCCCACGTACCCTCTGTGTTGGAGATCTCTGCTGCCTCCCAAAGATACACAAGGCAATCAAACCCGGCTGTCACGTCTTGCAAAGGTTGATTTGAATGGGGTGTGTGCCCCCTGTGCCCAGTCATGTTAGAATGTACACGCAAGCACTGTGTGGACCTGTATCTGTGCTTGTTTGTCAAGTAAAATAAGAAACATGATACAATCACTGAGGTACAACTTTGTCACAAATTATACATCATTAGACATCCAATGAATCTATAGTCTCATACTTGCATGCTTCCTCACCTTAAATAAAAGCACACATGAAAAGTGTACGATATTATTACGTTACCACTCTATGTTTTTGCTTTCAGATTAAAGTAATGTCTGCACGGTGGCACAATGGTTAGCACTGCTGCTTCAAAGCGCTAGGGTTCAATTCTGCCCATGGCCACAGGGGGAGTTGGCACATTCTCCCCGTGTCTGCATGAGTTTCCTCTGGGTGCTCCGGTTTCCTTCCACACTCCAAAGGTATGCAAGATAGGTTGATTGGCCTTGCTAAATTGATCCTAGTATTAGGAAATTAGCAGGGCAAATACATGAAGTTACGGAACAGGCTTCGTGTGGGATGGTGGTCAGTGCAGACTCAATGGGCCAAATGGCCTCCTCCTGTACAGTAGAGCTTCTATGCTTTTGTGGCAAATAAAATACAAGTTTGCCATATCAAGTATGTGCAGTAACACACACTCCTGTAGAAATAGCAGCTTTAACTTTCTCAAGGTAACTAACAATCTCAGCGGGTGAAAGCAATCTTCGTTCTGATTTTAACTTATTTTGTCACTTACCAGACCTGTTATCTTTGATAATGTCAGTCCTTTGGTCAGTGTCTGCATGACCTTTGTCTCACTGTAGATGGGCTGAGTAATTGTCTTGAAATCCCCACACCACCAAATTGGGGTTGCTTCGCCCACTTGGTGTCACTTCCTCTGCTGGAACCATCACTCCTGTACTTGACCTCCAGGGATGCTGCTGCTCCCAATTTCCTAGAGTCAGGAGGTGTTGGCCTATTCCATAGATTCCTACAATGCGGAAGGAGGCCATTCAGCCCACTGAGTCTGCACCCTCCAATCCCACCCAGCGCTGTCCCCATACCTGGTTTGTGGAGGAGCTGCTGTAAAGGGATAGTTAAACCCCAAACACTTCTTTGGTATTTTCCTACCTCCTCATCTAACCCAAAAAAACATCATGGTGAGGATCACAAGGAAGGGAAAGCTGCCAGGGAGCAGTCAGAGGGCAGAACAGTCGCAGCACTGAGTGTAAATTTAATTTACCTCAGGGATTGTGGCCTAGCCTCCAGGGAACTTCCAGAAAAGTGACATCACATGAAAGCTGAGACCTGATTGGCAAAATCTGTGCTAAATTTGAAAATGAACACTAAAAAAGCTAAAACAAAAACTAATTAAATTAATTAAATAAGCAGAGATAGTTGGGCAGGTGATATATGATGTGGGCAGTGATGGATCCTATTGCAAACTGTAATGATCAAATCTGTGGCAAGTGTTGGTTGCTTAAAGAACTTTGGCTCAGAATTGATGAGGTGGAGTCCAAATTTAGATGCTGCGGCACATACGAGAGGAGGAGAGTTACCTGGATACTTTGTTTCAGCAGGCGGTCACACCCGGTAGATTAGGTATCTCTAATTCGGTCAGTGGTGAGACTGCAAGTGAGGTAGGGAGAGGGATCCTGAATTCAGGAAGTGAGGAGTCTCAGCTCTTGACCTTGTCCAACAGGTATGAGGTACTTGCTTCCTGCATGAATGAGGAAAAGGGCTGTAGGGAGGATGAACTGGCCATGGTACAGGAGACCATTCAAGTGGGGGGAGCAAAAAGATAAGTGGTAGTTGTAGGGGATTCTCTAATTAGGGGCATTGGTAGCATCCTTTGTAAATCAGATCATGAGTCTGGCATGATATGTTGTCTGATAGTGCCAAGGTGAGGGACACCTTATTGAAACATACAAGGTGATTAGAGGTTTAGATCGGGTGGACAGTGATAGCCTTTTTCCTAGGATGGAGAAAGCTAGCACGAGGGGACATAGCTTTAAATTAAGGGGTGGTAGTTATAAGACGGATGTCAGAGGTAGGTTCTTTACCCAGAGGGTGGTAAGGGTATGGAATGCCCTGCCTGCTGCAGTTGTAGATGCGCCAAGTTTGCGGGTGTTTAAGAGGTTAGTGGATAAGTTTATGGATGAAGAGGGATTGGTTCAGGTTAGAGGGTCATTGCTTTTTCTTAATTGGTCGGTGCAACATCGAAGGCCGAAGGGCCTGTTCCACGCTGTAATGTTCTATGTTCTATGTTCTATCTCTGACTGGCTTGAAAGGATATTGGAGTGGGAAGGGGTGAATCCAGTTGTTATGATTCAGACTGGGACAAACAACATAGGAAAGAAGACCTACATTGGGATATCAAGCACTAGAAATGAAATTAGAGAACAGGTCCTCAAGGGTTTTAATCTCTGGATTACTACCCAAGCCACATGCAAATTGGCATAGGGTTGAGAAAATGAGGGAAGTTAACACATGGCTAAAGGAATGGTGCGGGAAAGAGGGGTTCCATTTCATGGGGCATCAGTATTGGAATAGGAGGGATCTGTACCATTGGGATGGTCTTCACCTGAACCAATCTGGGACTAGTAGGGAAAAGGCTAAGTAGAAAGGTCACAAGGGCTTTAAACTAGCAAATTGGGTGGGGAGGAGTGGGGGTGTGGGGCTGAAGTGTAAAACTATGGGAAGTGTAATGGTTAACAGAAAGCAAAGCAGCAGGTTAGCATGTGGGGAAAAGGTTTCAACTACATTGAAAATCAGGAAAATAGTTAAAAGGAGAACTCAGGGTATGTTATAATTGGAGATATCAGTATTCAAAAGAAGGGACAAAAACTAGCATAAGGGCACTTTATCCGAATGTCTACAGTATTCAATAGAAGGTAAATAAACGGCACAAATCATTGTGACTGAGTATGATTTGGTGGCCATTACAGAAACAAGGCTGCAGGGTGGTTATGACTGGGGAGTTTAATATCCAGGGGTATCCAGGAGTATTCAGAAGGACAGACAGGAAGTTATGGGAGGCGATGTAGCTCTGATATTTAAGGATGATATCAAAGTGGCATTGAAAGATGATATAGGTTCTATGGAAAAAAAGATTGAATCCATTTGTGTGAAAATTAGAAATAGAAAGGAGAAAAGGTCACTGACTGGTGTAGTCAATATGTCAAATAATGACATCACAGTGAGGTGAGAAATAAACAATAGATAAGATCGAAGTAGGGAAATTATTTCCACTGGCAGGTGAACCAGAACGAGGGGGCAGAGCCTCGAAATAAAAGGAGGCAGATTTAGGACTGAGTTGAGGAGGGACTTCTTCACTCAAAGGATTGTGAATCTGTGGATTTCTCTGCCCAGTGAATCAGTTGAGGCTATCTCATTGAATGTTTTTAAGGCAGGGATAAATTTTTGAACAGTAGAGGAATGAAGGGTTATGGTGCGCAAGCGGTAAGTGGAGATGAGTCAATGAAAAGATCAGCTTTTATTAACACAAACTTTATTTAAGAATAGTTAAAATACAACAAGAATTAGCATTGTTAATGGAAGAGAATCTCAAAGAAATCACTCAATGCTCAGGCTTGGTCCTTGCATCAAAGGTTTATTTTCACTGGCAGGTGGATGGCTTCTGTTAAAGCCCCAGTGTCTCTCTGACAAATACAGGAAAAACATCCATTCTTATACATGTTTCAAACATCGACACAGCCCATCACGGCTGGACCTTATTTAATAACATTGATTACAGGTTATTTACATTAGTCGCATATTCAATGAGAAAGGCATTACATAAGGTGGGCTTATGCATGATCAGTTTGTGGTCTCACTGACACAACTCATTATTATTATCTTCCTTTCCCCCATCTGGAGTCTTTGAGTTACAATACTCCTTGTCCAGTGGCCTTCCTTATTTTCTATGAATGCCCTCCCTAATCTTGTGGTCTGGCTTCCATTTGAGACCTTGGACCATAGACTGGTAGCAGCCACCAATATCTATGGTCTATTATACATAAACGTGTGATGAAGCCAGCTTATTGTGTTCAGGAATGTGGCTAACCCAGCTGGTATCCATTTTGTGTCATTTTAATATTCTGAACTTCTGTTAACAACATGGAACTTAAATGAATGTCTTCTGTGATCGTAAAGCAATAAAATCACGCACATTTATTACGTACCTATGTATCCCTACCAAAATAAATTGCTATTCAGGTACCTAGAGATATAAATTGTTAATACAGGCACCTAAACTAACAATAATATTCCCTCTAAACCTATTCCTAAATTTCCCTTAACAAACAGGTGATAACAGAGAGAGGTACCTCAATGTTTTCTATCTGGAACAAGGGAAAAGGCTCTGAGTCCGGTGTAACTGTGTGGATTATCAGAACCGTCCCACTCCAGTAGCCTCGCTCATCCCACACTTTTGGACTGCTGAGTGTTCCCTGGTTAGACCTTTGAGGTGCATTTTTCCAATGGCCCGTGCCCATCTGGCTATCTGTACCAAGAGGGAGCTGTCAATCCAATTGGGTACTTCACCCATTTTGGATCTGACTGAGATCATGTCTCATCTGTCCCAACATCCATAGATGGTATACATGACATAGCTCCCCTGTCGTAATTGTAGTTTCCTCCCTTTGTCTATCAGGTGGTTAATCCTTCGAGCATGGGCCTCCAGCACTGTTATTGCATCTGAGTGAATATCCACACCAGCCTCTCTGTTTCTACCTCTTGTTTATTCTGCTCATTTTAGGAGATTCCTCATGACCGATTTAAGTTGTTCCACCTTCTTATTTAATCTCTGTATATTTAATGAATTTGTGAGGAAGATTCCTGTCGTTACCCCTTTGAGCACATCCTGTTCCTCTTTGTCTCTGCTGTCTCTGAACTCTAGAGGTCCCCATTGCATCAGAAGCCTGACTCATAACAATTTTACTTAACAAAACATGAATGCTTTAGGTTGTTCTGAACAGTATTCCGACATTTGAATTGCAGAAATATTGATCAGAACCGGTACAATCTCATGTTTCATGTTATCATTCAAAACGTCTCCTTTGTTTAAAAGTAGAATCCTGTTATCTGATCTGTTAAAAACCATGGGACATGGCAAAATTGCTGGAGAGGGAGTCAGAGTGGGCGATGGAGTTGTAGGAGGGGAAAAACAAACATACAGGGATAATGCCACTGTATCTGTAGCCTCATAATATCCCCATAACCCCAGTCCCTTCTTGGCCAGTTGGGATGGACCAAGCACTGGTGCACATATAATTCCAAAAATACATCCATCTTGCTACTGCACTTCCCTGGGATCTGCACAACCGGTGGTCCCATCGGAAGTGCATTTGACACATGTGATCCTTGCCCAGATAAATTTATAACCAAGCATTCAAGTCTAGTTTTTCCCTAGTGGGATGCAGATTCTGTTGGTGAAGTTGTACCAATGCTCTGTAGACCATGGGATTTTGACCTGCCAAGGTGTGTTGTATTTGAAATACACATATATATTTCATGACCTATAGGCTTAAAACTATAGGAGCCTGACAGCATGCTTAGAAATCGGTCATATTAATTTAACTCCTTCCACACGAGCTGATGTCCTAGGGGTAAAAGGAGAGAATCCAGTTTAGGTTAGGGGGCCTTAATGTTTCTATCTCTTCAGGTGGTTTCAGTAAACGGCACCTTGGTCTACTGCATGATATTGTCCATTTCAAAATAAATGTACACCCCATATAAATGAAAAGTAAATGTGACCACCCAACTGCAATGAGTTGCAGATCGTTAACCCATGCCTGAAAAGTTAGCATACCAGGCAGGCAGTTTCCTATAAATTGGGACCATGGTGGGCTCAGACATTATCCTTTGGATTATAACTCTTCAGTTTTCATATCAATACAAGCACAGGTGTCACTGGTCATAATGGTCACTCTTCTTTAAGAAAACTTTGTCCCTTCATACGTAGCTATCACCTAAACTGCATTCTACTTCCTAAATCCCTTTAAATGTCTCTCTTGTATCCAAAATCCCACTTTTGATTCTGTCCTCCTCTGTTTATTATCCTCTATAACATGTCTTTTATTACGCTGTTCATTTTATTTTCTCATTTATTGCGCTAAATAATTTCCCTTATCTGTGATTGTATTAATCTGTCAGTTTGGGCTCTCCTCTGTAACCTGTCTGGTATCTAATAGTTTTCAACCTTCCAATGGTCAAAATTTAGTACAGGGTGTTGTGTTCATAACTGCTACTCCAATTTTGATTCACTACTTTGCATATGCATGTCATACATTGTAACTAATATGCATTATGGTGGTATAATAATTCCCACCATTAAACATGCTCTCCCATTCTACCTTATGTAACTCCCCAATAAACATTCACTCCCCTGTTAAATTTTTGATTTTATGCCTTAAAATTACTGCAAGTCTTATAACATAAAGATCCATCCTGTCTGGGACAGAATGGGTTAATTCTCTGCTTGTTTTAGCAGAAGGGTGGACGTGTAAATTCATTCAGATTGGCATCGCTTCACACAATCCAGAATAATTATTTCCGTTTATCTTTTCATTGATAGTTCGGTCAATTCATTTTCAAACTTAACAAAAAGCCTGACAAGATGAATCCAAAATAAGATTTATTTTTAATCACTTTAAATATTCCTACTAAATTAAGACATTTACACTTTCTTATAATCTCTCCATTTTAAGCTCAAAATTTGCATGATTAATTATTTCTACAACTCTGCTCAGTAACCAACAAGAGCAGATATAAAATCAAATCAACTGTGTGCTAAAATGGTTAACTCTCCTTACAACTTTTCAGATGCAATGTAATGCCATCTTGAAATTGACTTTTCTTTCCTACGTGGCAGAGCTGAAATCTCTGTCTGGTTGTTGTTCTTGAAAATGACCAAGGCCACCGAGATTAAGGAATCCTGACCATGCCTCAATTGCACTATCATAAAATTTCAACTGGGAGGAAAGTAATTTATTAAAGTCTGAGAGAAGCGATTCACTTTGACCTGTTATACCTTATTCCATCACATCACGCTCTAGATTGCAAACCACATCCTCACTCTCTGTCACACAGAATCAGTGCTTGCTTGTTTTTTTTCAAACTCTTTACTCCCTTCGTTGGTCTATGATGCTTCAGATTAACCAATTTACTTTGACTTGATCATGTTGCCAATAACTTTATTATTTTGCTCCAATAGGTGGTGGCTCAAGGAGCCTACAGGCCCCAATTCGAGCTCACTATCTTTACTTGTGATATTTGGGTGGGACTAGAACTGTTAGAAATTTACTCAGAGGTCCACGCCACTCATAATGGACACATCTTTTGGCCAATTGACGGGTCATGAGTCAAGTTATTTTAATACAGGGAACAATGCCTACATCTCTTAATGAACTACCCACCATCACGTGACTGCTGGCCACACCCTGTTCACCAGTTCAGAATTCATCAGTCACCAAACACCATCCATCTCCTGGGATAAGTCTGTACTTGTGAGTAAATATGCTCAGTCCAACCTCTTGATCGGTCGACTGAGGAATCCAAATCACAGCACCAAATTATTAATGGGACTGAATCTCAAAGAAATTACTCAATGCTCAGGTCCTCGTATTAAATGGTTTATTTCGCATGTGGGGAGATGGCTTCTGTTAAATCCATTACCTCTCTGTGACAAATATCCATTTTCATACATTATTCAAACATCTACACAGTCCATTACACCTGGGCCTTATCCAATAGTATTGATTATATATTACATACCTTAGTCACATATCCAATGAAAAAGGCATAACATAGGGTGGGCTTGTGCATGATCATCGCGTGGTCTCATGGACACAACTCATTAGTATTTTGTTCCTTTCTCCCATCTGGAGTCCTTGAGTTTATAATACTCATTGTCCAGTCAGCTTCCTTATCATTTTCTATGAATGCCCTCCCTAATCTCTTGTGGCTGGTTTTCATCCAAGACTTTGAACCATGTATCAGCCACCAGTATGATTAAGCCAGCTAATTGTGTTCAGAAATGTGGCTAACCCAGCTAATATGTATTGTGTCATTTTAATATTCTGAACTTCTGTTAACATGGTGGAGCTTAAATGCATGTTTTTTGTGATTGTATAACAATAAATTCAAACATATTTATTGTGTCCTATCCCTACCAATGTAAACTGTTATACAGATACCTATGAATACAAATTGTTATACAAGCACCTAAACAAACAATATTATTTCCTCTGAACCTTTTCTTAAAATCTTTTCTCAACAGCGTAAATTAAAACATGACAAAATATGATTAACAGCTATTTATTGCTATAGTTCTAATTTAAGCAAAATCCCTCATAGACATATATCTTACTTCAGAACCAATTATTACCAAACAACAGATAATGGTCAAATAAATGCCAGGTTTTCTGCCTTTTGACCCCCTGGGATAGATACAGAAAGACAGTGCTTTCCTGACCCCCATACAGCAGTTTCCAGAGAAAGGTCTACAGTCAAACAGTAAAACTTCAAAGAGATACAAACAAATGATTTGATTTATTGTCACATATATTAACATAGTGAAAAGTATTGTTTCTTGCGGGCTACAGACAAAATACTGTTCATAGAAAAGGAAACAAGGATGCAGAATGTAGTGTTACAGTCATAGCTAGGATAGAACCATAGAACCCCACAGCACAGAAACAGGCCTTTTGCTCCTTCCTGGCTGTGCTGAACCATTTTTCTGTCTACTCCCACTGACCTGCATCTGGAGCATATCCCTTCACACCTCTCTCATCCATGTACCTGTCCAAGTTTTTCTTAAATGTTAAAAGTGAGCCCGCATTTACCACTTCATCTGGCAGCTCATTCCACACTCCCACTATGTGTAGAATCACCTCACCCCCAATATTCCCTCTAAACTTTTCCCCCTTCACCCTTAACCCATATCCTCAAGCTGTTTTTTTCTTCCCGAGCCTCAATGAAAAAATCCTGCTTGCATTCACTCTATCTATACCCATCATAATTTTATACACTTCTATCAAATCTCCCCTCATTCTTCTACGCTCCCGGGAATAAAGTCCTTACCTATTCAACCTTTCTCTGTAACTCAATTTCTCAAGTCCCAGCAACATTCTTGTAAATCTTCTCCACACTCTTTCAACCTTATTAAAATTCTTGCTGTAATTAGGTGACCAAAACTGCACACAATTTGCTAAGCGATGCAGAGAAAGATCAACTAAGTCCATTCAAAAGTCTAACACCAGCAGGAAGAAGCTGTTCTTGAGTTGGTTGTGGTATGTGACTTCAGACCTTTGAATGTTTTTCCCGACGGAAGGTGATGAAAGAGAGCTGGTAATGTAGAAAGAGTCAATGGAGTCAGCAGTTTACATCCTACCCCGTGTGGGCGTGAAGATCGCGCTGGACAAAATATACTCCACTAAGAAAGCCCTGAGGCAAAACATCCCGAGTCCTTGTTTATCGTGGACAGAGATTTCAATCAGGCGATGTTCAAAAGCATTCTATCAAGTTACCACCAATACGTCTCCTGGTCCACCAGAGGCCCAAACACCCTAGGCCACTGCAATACAAATATCAAACATGTGGGGGCGCAGTGGGGAAGGGCCACACTATGGGGCCTTTTAACGGAGGCAGACTGAGGGCCCGGGAGTTGCAAATACCCTCAACCTGTGTAACTGTGTGCCAATCTGAGCAACAACGGCACACAGTAATTTTTGAGCCATGCATATAGTTTCAGTATTGAAATGGAAAAACTGTAGATTGTATAGCACTATAAAAATGTTCATTCTGCACTGTTTGCCTTTTGCAGACATGTACACTTGCAACGTTTTAATTGAGAATTCTATGGATCTGTACAGATTGAAATGAAATAACCGTAATCTGTATACAAGTGTAAAAATGTCTTACTCTGCACTGTTTGCAACTTATTGAGATGTAGACTCGCAATGTTTTAATTGAGATTTTTACAAATAAAGTATATTTCTGGAAAAAAGACATGCCTATTGCTCTATCGCCCACCCACACTTTGGCAAATCGGACCACAAGGCTGTGCTCCTGCTCCCTGATTATAAGCAAAAATTGAAGTGGAAGAATCCATCAGAGTTGTGCAATGTTGGTCTGAGGAGTCAGATAATCTCTTACAGGGCTGCTTGGAGCCAGTGGATTGGTCAGTATTTAAAAACTCTGCGACCAACTCGAGTGAGTACACCACTACAATAAGTGAACTTCCTAACACATAGGCCACAATCACCAAGATAGGCAACAACACCTCCTCCACAATCATCCTCAACACTGGGGCCCCACAAGGCTGTGTTCACAGCCCCCAACTATACTCCTTATACATGTAACTGTGGGGCCAAATTCCCTCAACAAGATTGTCACTGACTTCAGGAAATGTAAAGGAGAACATGCCCTTGTCTACATCAATGAAGACAAAGTAGCAAGGGTTGAAAACTTCAAGTTTCTCGGTGTCCAGATCACCAACAACCTGTCCTGATTCTCCCCATGCTGGCACTATAGTGAGGAAAGCACAGTAATTCCTCTACTTTCTCAGACTAAATAAATTTGGCATGTCAACGACAACTTTCACCAATATTTACAGATGTACCACAGAAAGCATTCTTTCTAGTTGTATCACAGCTTGGTATGGCTCTTAATCTGCCCAAGGCCACAAGTAACTATGAAAGGTCGTGAATCCATATGCAAACCAGCCCCCCATCCATTGACTCCATGTACACTTCCCATTGCCTCAGCAAGGCAGATAGCATCATTAAGGACCACATGCATCGCAGACATTCTCTTTTTGACTGTCTTCTTTCGGTGAAAATATAAAAGTCTGAGGTCATGCACCAAGATCGGACACAACCGACACAAGAACAGCTGCTTCCTTGCTGCTGTCAGACTTTTGAATGGACTTGCCTTGCTTTACATTGATCTTTCTCTACACCTCCACTATAACTGTGACAATACATTCTACAACCTTGTTTCTTTCTCTATGAACAGCATGTTTTGTCTGTGTAGTGCACAAGGAACAATACTTTTCACTGTATGTTAATACATCAAATCAAATGGATGGGATGTTGGTTTGTATGATGGATTGGGCTATGTTTACAACCTTTTGTAGTTTCTTCCAAAGTGTTGTTCACATGTTTCTGTGGAGCTCCACTATATTCAAAGAACAAAGAACAAAGAACAAAACAGCATGGGAAACAGGCCCTTCGGCCCAATGAGCCCGAGCCACCACCCCGATGTTCACACCTCTACCCACGATCGCTGTCTATGTTTATAGATCTCCTCTGAAGTTGGTTGTAGTTCTCCACATAGTGACTGCAGATGCATGAATCTGAAACCAAAGAGAAAATGGTGGAAAATCTCAGCAAGTCCAGCAATATCTACAAGGAAGGAGTTTAAGTTTTAAGCCAAAGGATCAACTGGACTCAAAATATCAACTCTTTTCTCTCCTTACAGATGCTGTCAGGCCTGATATTTTCTTTTTTGGTAAAACTTCAGAGACCTTTCTCAGTCTCCAAATCGATTCAGAACTATTTCCTTCATAGCCCCCAACATAACTGGGTTCCTGAGCCCGGCCTCACTCAGTGACTGGACTTTCCCCGCAAAGACTCAAATCAAGCCTCACACTAAAAAAACACAAACAATTAAGTAACGACCTTGCATTAAACGACTTGAGGCAAACATTCCAACAATTAAGATCAATTATGTTGCTGCAGCAACACGGGCTGTCAGATAGACAAAGTGGCATCCATAGAACAAACTACTAAACAATTGCACAAAAAACATAATACATTAGAGACACTATTCCTTCATGCTTGCCTTTCCCACAGGTAAGGCCTCAGCACTTGCCATAGATGCAACTAACAGCTAGCCAGAAAATAGCCACAGCTTCCTTAGATTTCAAAAATGGGGAGGGGACGAGAGAAAAGAATGATCAATCTTCAAGGAAGGTGAGCACAGCTACATATAGAAAGCAGGGGTTATAGATTAATACAATCGCCATTGTCCCATTGAGATAGCAGGATAAAGTGACGCTCTGAATTTTGTATTTTCAGGTAAGCCAGGTCTCCATCCTCAAACACTTAGGAGGACTTGTGCAAGAAGCAACATTTGTCAATGCAACATCTGCATATCCAGCACTGGAGAAACCCTGCAAACAATGGACATCCAAAACCTCAAATCCACAGGTATCCAGAAAGATATATGCCACAACAGAAGCACAAAAACATGTACCATCATTCACTGCTATCCAGAGTGTTGCTCACATATTGGTGTAGAGCTCCACCAGACTCAGCCATCAACTCCTTCAGTAACAGAACAAACAACCAAGATCAACAGCTTCTACTGGAAAACCCATACATGCTGTGGAGGTGCCAGTGTTAAACTGGGGTAAATGCAGTAAAGTGATGAGAGACTTCTTACTGTAGACACTGAATAGATAAAGGGATCCAACAAAAATGCAACCAACACAACAGGTAATGCTCTGAAGTCGGTTATAAGCTCTATGGTCCTTCAGCAGTAAGTCTTCAGGTTACGCTCTGGAGTTGGCTGTAGCTCTATAGTGTCTCAAAATCATGTCTTCTTTTTTTCAAAAAATATACTGTATTCAGAAAAATCTCAAATAAACCATGCGAGTTTATACACCTTTGATATGCAAACAGTGCAGAATTAAAACTTTTTTACAGTTCTATTCAAATTCCAGTCATAATATTTCAAACTTACAACTATATGCATGCCTCAAAAATTACTGTGTGCTGTTATTGCTGTTAAATTGTAAAAATGGCTTTAAAGTTTGCCACAATAAATGTACGCAGCATTAAAGCCCGCTCGAAATGTGCAGCCACCTTGTCCCACCTGGCCAATGTCAAGGCCGACCTGCTGTTCCTGCAGGAGTGTAGAATACCTCACCTCAGCAGCTACAGGCATTGATCGAGTGTATGGTCCCACGGACCATCCATCTGGTCAGGCGGGAATGACTGCCGTTCCTCGGGCCTAGGCATCCTGCTGTGGGGAGGTGGCTTTACCATCTCTGAAGTTAGGGAGGTGGTCAGGGGCGGGATGTCACCTCCTCGTAGCAGATGTCAGGTACAAAAACTGGAGAATTCTGCATCAAGGTCCTTCCTCCAATCCTTCCATATTATTCTGATAAATGTTTGAATGTTCCTATCCAAAAAGGGAAATGTTGATAAAATGTTTGCAGTCTCATTTGCCTATTTCCCTAACAAGGAAGTGAACCTCCTTCAGTTTCAAAGATGGCTTTCGGGTCAGAAAAGCCCTTCCTTAGAGCTAACTATTTTCAGAAAGGAAATATTTAACTTTTCAGACACTGGGCGGAGGTGGGGAGGAGGCCGTTGGAGGGTTGGCTGGAGAGAGAGATGTCGATGAGGAGATTTCTGGAGTGATGTAGATTTTGATGCTGTCAGAAGGTTTCAGGGCCATGAGGGGGTTATTGAGGAAAATCTGAGGAGGCTTTTGGGAAAGTTCAGGTTAATGGTCATGGGGGATGCATGGGGATTACTGGGGGTCAAGGATGATCATGGGGGAATTGGGTGTGAGGCAGACTCTGGTTCTAACTAACTGAGGGAATGCTGCTCACAATATGGAGACTCTCTTTCACAAGGGAAGGCTGTGGCTTCGTAACTCTGCTCGTATTCCAGGGCAATGCTCTGGTAATCTGGCTAACAGTCCCATAACGACTAGTGGTGAAATTCCAATGAAATAAAAACCCTGGAATTGAAAGTCTAATGACGACCAGTCCAAAGGTTAGATGGGTTGACCATGCAAAATTGTCCCTTAGTGTCCCTAGATGATTAGGTTAGATGGATGTGCCAAGGGAAATGTGCAGGATTACGGGGATAGGATGGGAGAAAGTGCTTGGGTAAAATGCTCTGCCTGAGAGTTGGTGCAGACGCAATTACTTCCTTCTGCACTGTAGGGATTCAATTAGTTATGACATAAGAGCAGTAGGCAATAGGTAGTTCTTTTCTCTGAAAGCCCTCACTATCATTGGCAATGATCCAACAACTCAGCAGATTGCGGGAATTTATGGGAAAGAAGGGATGGAGGCAATTTTCCCACAAAAAAGAGATTATCCTGCCTACTAACTGGGATGAATTTCTGACACATTGCATCACAGAGGCTGCCAGGGGATTCATGCTGGTGGGCTGGAGCCTAATCCTGCCCAAGAAGCCAGCATCAGTTTGCTGAATGGGCCATTGAGCATGCACCAATCTATGATTTATTATCGTGGCATGTATCAACATGCAGTGAAGAATAGTATTTCTTGCATAAACAAAGCATAGCATTCATAGAGAATGAAATGAGGGAGTGTAGAAGGTAGTGTTAAGAGTGATAGGTCGGGTGCAGAAAAAGACCAACTTGGTGCGAGATAGGACAGCAGCAGGGAAGAAGCTATTGTTGAGTCGTGAATTGTTGGTACGTGAAGCAGCAATGGTAACCAGCGAGCGACGGCAGACATTTTAGAGGGAGCTCGGCGTATTGTTTGTTTCAGGACAAACGATGTTTCTGAAAAATGGCAAAAGCACGCCGTTATGCCTGAAAGCAAGCACACAAACGAACAAAACATCCGAAACCTGGAATTGACGTACAGCATCGGAAGTAGAAACACGTCTGTTTTTGTACTTGAAAACCAGGGGAGAGCGCGAACGCAGTCCCCCACTACCACAAATTTTGCAGTCGAGTATCCCGCATTTGGGGACATCGCAGGCGTCAGCACACCCGGAGTGCAATGGGATAGCCTCGTCCTGGGCGAACCACCTTCATGATCACGGTTTCACCCCTGCCAGGTAAGTATGCCCGAACACTCTACCCCACCTACGACCGCCATCAAACATCACATCTTACACTCATACTTACTCAGTTTTCAAAAGCCACGTTGTCGCCTTACCTACAAACTTCTACACCAAGCCCATCAATTGCGCTTTATTTTTCCCATTAATTTTTCACTGTTCCTCTGTTGTAAGGAAACTTTCGATTAAATATTCTGACAATTAATTTGCATATTCCCTTAAAAGGTAGTGGACCGCCTCCTGCCACTTCTGCCCTGTGTCCCTGGCGTTGGTCTAAGATGTGGAGATGCCGGCGTTGGACTGGGGTGAACACAGTAAGAAGTCTGACAACATCAGAAGCTTTCGAGGCCATCCTCTGATGAAGCTTCTCTGATGTAAAGGTATCTTCGAGAGCTTCTGAGTTTACTATCAAATAAATCGGATGGACTTAAACCTGGTGTTGTCAGACTTCTCACTGTGTTGGACAAAGGTAAACATAGTAAGGAGTCTCACAACACCCCCACAACAGGTTTATTGGGTAGCAAAATCCACCAGCTTTGGAGTACTGCCCCTTCATCAGGTAAGTGGGAATTCTATTCACAATGTAGAGATGCCGGCGTTGGACTGGGGTAAACTCAGTAAAGTCTGACAACACCAATTTTAAATGCAACCGATTTACTATCAAATAAATCGCTTGGATTTAAAATTGGTGTTGTCAGACTTTATTGCATTCTATTCACAAACAGGGCATATAAAGACAGCAAGGGGCCGATAACTTTGCTGGGTGTTTTCTATAGGCCGCCCAATAGTGACAGGGAAGTTGAGGTGCGGATAGGGAAACAGATCCTAGAGAGATGTAAGTAATAACAGAGTTGTCGTGATGGGAGACTTTGATTTCCCAAACTTCGACTGGAATATCCCTAGGGTAAGGGGTTTGGATGGGGAGGAGTTTGTTAGATGTGTTCAGAAGGGTTTCCTGACACAGCACATGGATAAACCTACGAGAGGAGAGACTGTACTTGACCTGGTGCTGGCTAATGAACTAGGACAGGTGTCCGATCTCTCGGTGGGAGATCATCTCAAGGATGGTAATCGTAATTCAATCTCCTTCATGATCTCATTGGAAAGACGTAGGATAGACAGGATAGGAAAGTGTTTATCTGGAATAGAGGGAAATATGAAATCATCAGGCAGAAAATTGGACAAGTAAACTGGGAGGATGTGTTCTTGGGGAAAAGTACTGAAGGAAGGTGGCGGATTTTCAAGGAATGTTTTTCTGGCGCTCTGCACGACCATGTTCTGGTGAGACAAGGAGGTTTTGATAAGTCACGGGAACCGTGGTGCACAAAAATTATGATGAATCTAGTCAGGAAGAAAAGAAAGGTATACAAAAGACTCAGAACTAGGAGATGTTAAGGAACTAGAGGAGAATAAGGCTTGTAGTAAGGAGCTTAAAAAGCAAATTAGGACAACCAGAAGGGGTCATGAGAAGGCCTTCGCGGGTAAGATTAAGGAGAATCCCAAGGCATTCTATAAATATGTGAAGGGGAAAAGGTTGAGAAGTGAAGGGATTGGACCTTTAAAAGGTGAAGGGGGGGGTAAAATTTGTGTGGAACCGGAAGAAATGGCAGAGGTGCTTAATGAGTACTTTATCTCGGTATTCACGATGGAAAGTGATCTGGGAGGTTGTACTGCAAGTTTGCAGCAGACTGAAAAGATTGAGTAGTGGATGTTAAGAAAGAGGATGTGTTGGAACTTTTAAATTCTATCAAGATAGATAAGTTGCGCGGGACCGGATGGGATGTACCCCAGGTTACTGTTGAAGGTGAGGGAAGTGATTGCAGAGCTCCATAGGCTGGATGACTTCTTTCTGCACTGATGATCATTGCGTCGTCAGTGGTGACGGGAGAGGTTCTGGAGGATTGGAGGAATGCCGATGTGGTTCCTATTTTCAGGAAAGGGAATAGGGATAGCCCGGGGAATTACCGACCGTTGAGTCTGACCTCAGCGATTGATAAGTTGATGGAGAGGATCCTGAGGGACAGGATTTTCAGCATTTAGAGAAGTTTAGCTTGATCAGAAAAGTCAACATGGCTTTGTCAGGGGCAGGTTGTGCCTTACAAGCCTAGTGGAGCTCTTTGAAAATGTGACTGAACACTTTGACAAATGAAGAGCGCTGGATGTGGTTTACATGGATTTCAGCAAGGTGTTTGAGAAGGTTCCCCATGCAAGACTTCTTGAGAAGGTGAGAGGTCATGGAAACCAAGGGGCTTTGGCCTTGTGGATCCAGAACTGGCTTGCCTGCTGAAGACAGAGAGTGGTTATGCATGGGTCTTTTTCTGCTTGGAGGTCAGTCACCAGTAGAGTAAGGGGTTTGGATGGCGAGGAGTTTGTTAGGTGTGTTCAGGAAGGTTTCCTGACACAGTACGTGGAAAAGCCTACGAGAGGAGAGGCTGTACTTGACCTGGTGCTAGCTAATGACTCAGTAAGAATTTAGCAACACCAATTTTTAATCCAACCGATTTATTTGATCGTAAAATTGTGAGCTTTCAACACTCTTGTGTCTTCCTCAGGCAAATGCAGTGTTCTGGTCTGCAATAGCACACATCAGAACAGACAGTCAGTGATTGCTGATTAGAATGTGAATCCTTACATCTAACCTGCTATTCAAGTGTTAAAGTGGCTAACAATGTGTGTGAAGGGAATCCTGAGCATTGGTTACAGAATTGTGTACTTCCTCCAGACAGCACAGTAAGTGAGGTTTTTTGCTAACCCAGGCAAGTTACGGGGGTTACAGATAGTGTGTCATGAAGCCAAGATCCCTGGTAAGACCGTCCTCATGTGTGCGGAGCTTGGCTATCAGTCTCTGCTCAGCGACTCTGCGCTGTCGTGTATCACGAAAGCCCCCTTGAAGAACATTTACCCGCAGGTCGGAGGCCGAATGCCCATGACTGTTGAAGTGTTCGCCCACAGGAAGGGAACTGTTTTGCCTGGTGATTGTTGAGCGATGCTCATTCATCAGCTGTCGTAGTGTCTGCATGGTCTCCCCAATATACCATGCTTCGGGACATCCTTTCTTGCAACGTATTAGGTAGACAACTTTGGCCGAGTTGCAAGAGTATGTACCGTGCATCTGGTGAATGGTATCCTCACGTTTGATGATGTCGTCCATGTCTATGATCCGGCATGTCTTGCAGAGGTTGCTGTGGCA
Source organism: Sphyrna mokarran (assembly GCA_024679065.1). Taxonomy (NCBI): domain Eukaryota; kingdom Metazoa; phylum Chordata; class Chondrichthyes; order Carcharhiniformes; family Carcharhinidae; genus Sphyrna; species Sphyrna mokarran. The sequence continues at coordinate 102,583,708 of JAGIQG010000009.1, forward strand.
GGGTTGTGTGGTATTGTGGTCACTGTTCTCCTGAAGGTTGGGTATTTTGCTGCGAACAATGATCTGTTTGAGGTTGTGCGGTTGTCTGAAAGCAAGAAGTGGGGGGGTGGGGATGGCCCTAGCGAGATGTTCATCATCATCAATGACATGTTGAAGACTCCAGAGAAGATGTCGTAGCTTCTCCGCTCCGGGGAAGTACTGGACAACAAAGGGTACTCTGTCCACCGTGTCCCGTGTTCGTCTTCTGAGGAGGTCAGTGCGGTTTATCGTTGTGGCACGTCGGAACTGTGGATCGATGAGTTGAGCGCCATATCCTGTTCTCATGAGGGCATCCTTCAGTGTCTGGAGGTGTCTGTCACGATCTTCCTCATCTGAGCAAATTCTGTGTATACGGAGGGCTTGTCCATAGGGAATGGCTTCTTTAACGTGTCTAGGGTGGAAGCTAGAGAAGTGGAGCATTGTGAGGTTGTCGGTTTGCGGTACAGTCAGGTGCTGAGGTGACCGTCCTTGATGGAGATGCATGTGTCCAAGAATGCAACTGATTCTGGAGAATAGTCCATGGTGAGTCTGATGGTGGGATGGAACTTGTTGATATCATCATACAGTTGTTTCAATGATTGTTCACCATGATTCCAAAGGAAAAAGATGTCATCAATGTATCTAGTATATAACCTTGGTTGGAGATCTCGTGTGGTGAAGAAGTCTTGTTTGAACCTGTGCATGAAGATGTTGGCATACTGAGGTGCGAATTTGGTCCCCATGGCTGTTCCGTGTGTCTGGATGAAAAGCTGATTATTGAAAGTGAAGACATTGTGGTCCAAGATGAAGCGGATGAGTTGTAAAATTGCATCTGGAAACTGGCAGTTGTTGGCATTGAGTACTGAGGCCGTTGCAGCAATACCATCGTCGTGGGGGATGTTGGTGTAGAGCGCCGAGACATCCATTGTGACAAGGAGTGTCCCTGGTTCAACTGCTCCATGTGTGCTGAGTTTCTGTAGGAAGCCCGTAGTGTCAAGACAAAAGCTGGGGGTTCTTTGTACAATGGGTTTCAGAATGCCCTCGATATAGCCGGAGAGGTTCTCACATAGGGTCCCATTGCCCGATACGATGGGACGGCCGGGTATGTTTGCCTTGTGTATCTTTGGGAGGCAGTAGAGATCTCCAATGCGGGGAGCACGTGGAATGAGAGCCCGGAGGGTGTTCTGAAGGTCCGGATCAAAGGTTTTGATCAGAGTGTTGAGTTGACGAGTGTGTTCTTTGGTCGGATCCGCTGGTAACTGTCTGTAGTGTTTCACATTGTTTAGTTGTCTGTACACTTCTTCACAGTAGTCCGTTCTGTTCAGTATGACGGTGGCGCCTCCTTTGTCTGCTGGTTTGATGACAATGTTGCGGTTGGTCTTGAGAGCACGGATGGCCTTGTGTTGTGCTTGGGTGATGTTCGGGACTGTCTTGTAAGTGCGGTTGATAAATCTGGTGTTCACGCACCTCCTGATGGCTTGGGCATACATGTCCAGTCGGGGGCAGCGGCCTTCCGGAGGAGTCCAATTGGATTCATTCCTCTTCGGTTGCTGCACTGTGGATCCCTTTGTCGGCTGTTCTGGTTCATTAGCTGTCTCATTGAGTCCACTATTGGCCTCCTGGGGTTTGTGGAAGAACTCACGCAGCCTCATTCGCCTGATGAATTCCTCTGTGTCCGCTGCGAGACTGATGGGGTCCATTTTGGTGCTGGGACAGAAATTGAGCCCTCGGCTGAGAACTTCGATTTCCTCTGATTGAAGTGTGTAGTCTGACAAGTTAACAATGGACCTCCCTGCGGTAGTGTTGGTTTCAACTGTGGTGCCAAGGGAGGTTTGGTTGTTGCCGGTGGCGATGCCGAGTTTTTCAAGTTTCCTGTTCTTGGTGTGCATGTAAATGGTGTAGTTTCTTTGTCTCAGCTGCTTGGCAAAGTTTCGCAGCTGGTCTGCGTCCTGAGTGCAAGTTGAGAATATGCATTCCATCTTACTTTCCAGGGTGCGGCGTTTGCTATACAGCTGGTGTATGAGGTGATTGAGGAGTGTGAGAGAGGCGCGACGGCAAAGCCTCTCAGCGTAGTCCATGTTATAGGTTGACCTGAGTGGGTTCGTGATCTGTAGTCCCTTTGGTATCCTGTCTGCTTTCTTGCATCTCTGTAGAAACTTGATGTCTGTGTCGATATGTGCAATCCTCTTGGAGATCCTCTCCACTTGGATCCGACAGTATGGGCCGGATCATAGACATGGACGACATCATCAAACGTGAGGATACCATTCACTAGGTACACGGTACATACTCTTGCAACTCGGCCAACGTTGTCTACCTAATACGTTGCAAGAAAGGATGTCCGAAGCATGGTACATTGGGGAGACCATGCAGACACTACGACAGCGGATGAATGAGCATCGCTCAACAATCACCAGGCAAAACATTTCCCTTCCTGTGGGTGAACACTTCAGCAGTCATGGGCATTCGGCCTCCGACCTGCGGGTAAATGTTCTTCAAGGGGGCTTTCGTGATACACGACAGCGCAGAGTCGCTGAACAGAGACTGATAGCCAAGCCCCGCACACATGAGGACGGTCTTAACAGGGATCTTGGCTTCATGACACACTATCTGTAACCCCCGTAACTTGCCTGGGTTAGCAAAAAACCTCACTTACTGTGCTGTCTGGAGGAAATACACAATTCTGTAACCAATGCTCAGGATTTCCTTCACACACATTGTTAGCCACTTTAACACTTGAATAGCAGGTTAGATGTAAGGATTCGCATTCTAATCAGCAATCTCTGACTGTCTGTGCTGATGTGTGCTATTGCAGACCAGAACACTGCATTTGCCTGAGGAAGACACGGAGTGTTGAAAGCTCGCAATTTTACTATCACATAAATCGGTTGGATTAAAAATTGGTGTTGCTAAATTCTTACTGAGTTCTTACCACCCCAATCCAACGCTGGCATCTCTACATCATGGCTAGCTAATGAGCCAGGGCAGGTGTCGTACCTCACGGTAGGTGAGCATCTTGGGAATGGAGATCATAATTCTATCTCTTTCACGATAGCAATGGAAAGAGATAGGATCAGGCAGGCTAGGAAGGTATATGTCTGGAGTAAGGGAAAATATGAAAACATTAGGCAGGTAATTGGACATATAAACTGGAAGGAGGCGTTCTTGGGGAAGAGTACAGAAGGAAAGTGGCGGATATTCAAGGAATGCTTGTCTGGGGCACTGCAAGACAACGTTCCGAGGAGTCAAGGAGTTTCTGGTAGGACTGGGGAACCGTGGTGCACAAAGGTTGTGGTGAACCTAGTTAGGAAGAAAAGAAAGATGTATAAAAGGTTCAGAGAGCTAGGAGATGTTAGGGATCTAGAGGAGTATAAGGTGTGTAGAAGGGAGCTTAAAAAGGAAATTAGAAGAGCCAGAAGACCTTGTCAGGTAAGATTAAGGAGAATCCCAAGGCCTTCTACAAATATGTGAAAGGTAAAAGGATGAGAAGAGAAGGGATAGGGCCTATAAAAGGTGAAGGGGGAAAAGTGTGTGTGAATCCGGAAGAAATGGCAGAGGTGCTTAACGAGTACTTTGCCTCGGTATTCACGGTGGAAAGTGAACTGGGAGATTGCATTGCAGGTTTGAGGCATACGGAAAAGATTGAGTATGTGGATGTTAGGAAGAGGATGTGTTAGACCTGTTAAATTCTATCAAGATAGACAAGTCGCCGGGACCGGATGGGATGTACCCCAGGTTATTGTGGGAGGTGAGGGAAGTGGTTGCAGAGCCCCTGGCGATGATCTTTGCATCGTCCATGGAAACAGGAGAGGTTCCGGAGGATTGCGGATGTGGTTCCTATCTTTAAGAAAGGGAACAGGGATAGTCCAGGAAATTACTGACCGGTGAGTCTGACTTCAGTGGTTGGTAAGCGGATGGAGAGGCTTCTGAGGGATAAGATATATGAACATTTGGAGAAGTTTGGACTGATTAAAAATAGTCAGCATGGTTTTGTCAAGGACAGGTCATGCCTTACGAGCCTAGTTGAGTTCTTCGAAAATGTGACTGAGCACATTGACGAAGGAAGAGCGGTGGATGTAGTGTACATGGACTTTAGCAAGGCGTTTGATAAGGTCCCCCATGCAAGGCTTCTGGAGAAGGTGAGAGGGCATGGGATCCAAGGGGCTTTGGCCTTGTGGATCCAGAACTGGCTTGCCTGCAGAAGGCAGAGAGTGGTGTGGATGGGCATGGAAGTCAGTAACCAGTGGAGTGCCCCAGGGATCTGTTCTGGGACCCCTGCTGTTTGTCATTTTCATAAATGACCTTGATGAGGAAGTGGAGGGATGGGTTAGTAAGTTCGCTGACGATACAAAGGTCGGCGGTGTTGTGGATGGTCTGGAGGGATGTCAAAAGTTGCAGCGGGACATAGACAGGATGCAAGACTGGGCGGAGAAGTGGCAGATGGACTTCAATGTGGATAAATGTGTAGTGGTCCATTTTGGCAAGAATAATGGGATGAAGGAGTACAATATAAGGGGTAGGAGTCTTAGCTGTGTTGTAGAGCAGAAGGATCTCGGGGTCCGGGTCCATAGGACTCTTAAATCGGCCTTGCAGGTGGAGGAAGTGGTCGAGAAGGCGTAGGGTGTACTGGCCTTCATTAATCGAGGAATAGAGTTTAGGAGTCAGGAGGTAATGATGCTCAGACCCCGCTTGGAATATTGTGCGCAGTTCTGGTCGCCTCACTACAGGAAGGATGTAGAGGCTATTGAGAGAATGCAGAGGAGATTTACAAGGATGCTGCCTGGATTGGGAGGCAAGCCTTATGAAGATAGGTTGAGGGAGCTGGGACTCTTCTCACTGGAGAGACATAGGTTGAGAGGCGACCTGATAGAGGTTTATAAAATATTGAGAGGAATAGATAGGGTGGATTCTCAGAGACTATTTCCCCAAACTGAAATGTTCACTACGAGAGGACACAGATTTAAGGTGCAGGGAAGCAAATACAGAGGAGATGTTAAGGGTAAGTTTTTCACTCAGACGGTGGTGAGTGAATGGAATCGGCTGCCATTGGAGGTTGTTGAGGCAAACTCGCTGGGGTCTTTTAAAAGACTACTGGATGAGTACATGGAAAAAAATAGGACAGTGGGTTATAGATAGGTCTGTGGATTGGTAGATGTGCTTGGTGCAACTCGTGGGCCGAAGGGCCTGTTTGTGCTGTATTGTTCTATGTTCTATTCCAACAATTAAGATCAATTATGTTGCTGCAGCAACACGGGCTACCAGGGAGACAAAGTGGCATCAATAGAACAAACCACTAAACAATTGCACAAAAAACATAATACCTTAGAGACTACTCCTTTATGCTTGCCATTCCCACAGATAAGAGCACAGCACTTTCCATAGATGCAACTAACAGCTGGCTAGAAAATAGCCACAGCTTCCTTAGATTCCAAAGATGTGGGGGGTGGGGGGGGAGAGAAATGAGTAATCATTCTTCAAGGAAGATGAGCACAGCTATATGTAGAAACCAGTGGATATAGATAAACGCAATTACCACAATCCCATTGAGGTAGCAGGATAAAGTGAAGCTCTGGATTTTGTATTTTCAGGGGAGCCAGGTCTCCATCCTCAAACACTTAGGAGGACATGCTGCAAGAAGCAACATTTGTGAACGTAACATCTGCATATCCAGCACTGGGGAAACCCTACAAACAATGAACATCCAAAGCCTCAAATCCACAGGTATCCAGAAAGATATATGTCACAACAGAAGCACAAAAACATGTACCATCATTCACTGCTATCCAGAGTGTTGCTCACATATTGGTGTAGAGCTCCACCAGACTCAGCCATCAACTCCTTCAGTAACGGAACAAACAACCAAGATCAACAGCTTCTACTGGAAAACCCATACATGCTGTGGAGGTGCCAGCGTTAAACTGGGGTAAATGCAGTAAAGTTAAAGTGATGTGAGACTTCTTACTGTAGACACTGAATAGATAAAGGGATCCAACAAAAATGCAACCAACACAACAGGTAATGCTCTGAAGTCGGTTATAAGCTCTATGGTCCTTCAGCAGTAAGTCTTCAGGTTACGCTCTGGAGTTGGCTGTAGCTCTATAGTGTCTCAAAATCATGTCTTCTTTTTTTCAAAAAATATACTGTATTCAGAAAAATCTCAAATAAACCATGCGAGTTTATACACCTTTGATATGCAAACAGTGCAGAATTAAAACTTTTTTACAGTTCTATTCAAATTCCAGTCATAATATTTCAAACTTACAACTATATGCATGCCTCAAAAATTACTGTGTACTGTACTGCTGTTAAATTGTAAAAATGGCTTTAAAGTTTGCCACAATAAATGTACGCAGCATTAAAGCCCGCTCGAAATGTGCAGCCACCTTGTCCTACCTGGCAAATGTCAAGGCCGACCTGCTGTTCCTGCAGGAGTGTGGGATACCTCACCTCAGCAGCTACAGGCATTGATCGAGTGTGTGGTCCCACGGACCGTCCATCTGGTCAGGTGGAAACGACTGCCATTCCTCGGGCCTAGGCATCCTGCTGCGGGTCTTTATCATCTCTGAAGTTAGGGAGGTAGTCGGGGGAGGGGGCTCGCCTCCTTGTAGCAGATGTCACATACAAAAACTAGAGAATTCTGCATCAAGGTCCTTCCTTCAATCCTTCCATATTATTCTCATAAATGTTTGAATGTTCCTATCCAAAAAGGGAAATGTTGATCAAATATTTGCAGTCTCATTTGCCCATTTCCCTAACAAGGAAGTGAACTGCCTTCAGTTTCAAGGATGGCTTTCAGGTCAGAAAAGCCCTTCCTTTGAGCTAACTTTTTTCAGGAAGGAAATAGAACATAGAACATAGAACACTACAGCACAAACAGGCCCTTCGGCCCACAAGTTGTGCCGAACACATCAAAACCTACCCAGCCATAGACCTATCTATAACCCCCATCCCATTGGATCCCATATACTCATCCAGAAGTCTTTTAAAAGACCCCAGCGAGTTCGCCTCGACCACCACCGACGGCAGCCGCTTCCATTCACTCACCACCCTCTGAGTGAAAAACTTTCCCCTAGCATCCCCTCTGTACTTGCTTCCCTGCACCTTAAATCTGTGCCTCTCGTCGCGACCATTTCAGCCCTGGGAAATAGTCTCTGAGAGTCCACCCTATGTATTCCTCTCAACATCTTGTAAACCTCTATCAGGTCGCCTCTCAACCTTCGTCTCTCCAGGGAGAACAGTCCCAGCTCCCTCAACCTGTCTTCATAAGGCATGCCTCCCAATCCAGGCAACATCCTTGTAAATCTCCTCTGCACTCTTTCAATAGCTTCCACGTCTTTCCTATAGTGAGGCGACCAGAACTGCGCACAGTACTCCAAGTGTGGTCTGACAAGGGTCCTACAAAGCTGCAGCATTACCTCCTGACTCCTGAATCAATCCCTCGATGAATGAAGGCAAGTACACTGTAAGCTTTCTTAACCACATCCCATCAAATTGGGAGGCCAATTTGAGAGTCTTATGGACCCGGACCCCAAGATCCCTCTGCTCTTCCACACAGCTAAGACTCCTACCTTTGATAGTGTACTCATTCATCCCGTTGGATCTGCCAAAATGGACCACAACACATTTATCCACGTTGAAGTCCATCTGCCACTTCTCCTCCCAGTCTTGCATCCTGTCGATGTCATGCTGCAACTTCTGACATCCCTCCAGACCATCCACAACACCACCGATCTTCGTGTCATCGGCGAACTTAATCACCCATCCCTCCACTTCCTCATCCAGGTCATTTATGAAAATGACAAACAGCAAGGGTCCTAGAACAGATCCCTGGGGAACTCCACTGGTGACCGACCTCCATGCAGAAAAAGAGCCATCCACAACCACCCTCTGCCTTCAGCAGGCAAGCCAGTTCTGGATCCACAAGGCCAAAGCCCCTTGGATCCCATGGCCTCTCACCTTCTCAAGAAGTCTTGCACGTGGGACCTTGTCAAATGCCTTGCCGAAGTCCATGTACACCACGTCCACTGCTCTTCCTTCGTCAATGTGTTCAGTCACATTTTCAAAGAACTCAATTAAGCTCGTAAGGTACGTCCTGCCCTTTACAAAACCATGCTGACTATTTCTAATCAACCTAAACTTCTCCAAATGCTCATAAATCTTGTCCCTCAGAAGCCTCTCCATCAGCTTACCAACCACTGAGGTCAGACTCACCGGTCGGTAATTTCCAGGACTATCCCTGTTCCCTTTCTTGAAAATAGGGACCACATCCGCAATCCTCCCATCCTCCGGAACCTCTCCCGTCTCCATCGACGATGCAAAGATCATCGCCAGGGGCTCTGCAATGACATCCCTCACCTCCCACAATAACCTGGGGTACATCCCATCTGGTCCCGGAAACTTGTCTATCTTGATAGCATTTAGAAGTTCTAACACATCCGCTTCCTTAATATCTACATACTCAATCTTTTCAGTCTGCCGCAAACTTGTAGTGCATCCTCCCAGATCACTTTCCACCGTGAATACTGAGGCAAAGTACTCATTAAGCACTTCTGCCATTTCTTCTGGTTCCATACAGACTTTTCCCCCTTCACCTTTTATAGGTCCTGTCCCTTCTCTTCTCATCCTTTTACTTTTCACATATTTGTAGAAGGCCTTGGGATTCTCCTTAATCCTACCAGCCAAGGCCTTCTCATGACCCCTTCTGGCTCTCCTAATTTCCTTCTTAAGCTCTCTTCCCCAACATCTCCTAGCTCTTTGAACCTTTTATACACCTTTCTTTTCTTCCTGAAATATTTAACTTTTCAGACACTGGACAGTGGTGGGTGGTTGGAGGGTTGGCTGGAGAAGAAGATGTCGATGAGGAGACCTTTGGAGTGATGAAGATTTTGATGCTGTCAGAAGTTTTCAGCGCCATGAGGAGGTTATTGAGGAAAATCTGAGGAGGCTTTTGGGAAAGTTCAGGTTAATGTCCATGGGGGATGCATGGGGGTTACTGGAGGTCAGGAATGGTCATGGGAGACTCTGGCTCTAACTGACTGAGGGAATGCTGCCCACAATATGGAGACTCTCTTTCACACGGGAAGACAGTGGCTTCATAACCCTGCTAGTATTCCAAGGTAATGCTCTGGTAATCTGGCTAACAATCCCACAATGACTAGTGGTGAAATTTCAATGAAATAAAAGCCCTGGAATTGAATGTCTAATGACGACCAGTCCAGATAGGTTGACCATGCTAAATTGTCCCTTAGTGTCCCTAGATGATTAGGTTAGATGGATGTGCAGAGGGAAATGTGCAGGATTACGGGGATAGGATGGGAGAAAGGGCCTGGGTAAAATGCTCTGTCTGAGAGTTGGTGCAGATGCAATTACCTCCTTCTGCACTGTAGGGATTCAATTAGCTATGACATAAGAGCAGTAGGCAAGAGGTAGTTCTTTTCTCTGAAAGCCCTCACTATCATTGGCAATGATCCAAAAACTCAGCAGATTGAGGGAATTTATGGGAAAGAAGGGATGGGGGCAATTTTCCCACAAAAAAAGAGATTATCCTGCCCACTAACTGGGATGAATTTCTGTCACATTGCATCACAGAGGCTGTCAGGTGTTCATGCTGGTGGGCTGGAGCCTAATCGTGCCCAAGAGGCCAGCATCAGTGTGCTGAATGGGCCATTGAGCATGCACCAATCTTTGATTTGATTTTATATTGTTGCATGGATCAACATGCAGTGAAGAATATTGTTTCTTGCATTGACAAAGCAGAGCATTCATAAAGAATGAAACGAGGGAGTGCAGAAGGTAGTGTTAAGAGTGATAGGTAGGGTGCAGAAAAAGACCACCTTGGTGCGAGGAAGGACAGGAGTAGCTGTTGTGGAGTCGATTGATATGTGAAGCAGCAATGCTAACCACCGTGCGATGGTAGTCATTTTAGAGTGAGCTCGGCGTATCGCTTGTATCAGGATGAACGATGCTTCTGAAAGAAGGCAAACCATGATTTCTTGTCCGAAGGGCAGTACACAAAGGGGTAAAACGTCTGAAACCATACACCAAGACGCACCCAAAACGAACTTGTCTGCTTTTAACATTAGAAAGTCAGGGGAGAGCGCGAACACAGTCCCCCACTACCACAAATTTTGCAGTCGAGTATCCCGCATTTGGGGACATCGCAGGCGTCAGCACACCCGGAGTGCAATGGGATAGCCTCGTCCTGGGCGAACCGCCTTCATGATCACGGTTTCACCCCTGCCAGGTAAGTATGCCCGAACACTCTCCCCCACCTACGACCGCCATCAAACATCACATCTTACACTCATACTTACTCACTTTCAAAAGCCACGTTTTCGCCTTACTTACAAACTTCTGCACCAACACCATCAATCGCCCTTTATTTTTCCCATTAATCTTTCACTGTTCCTCTCCAGTAAGGAGCATTTGATTAAAAATCTGACAATTTCATTTGCATATTCCCCTTAAAAGGTAATGCACCGCCTCCTGCTACTTCTGCCTTGTGGCCCTGGCGATGTTCTGAGATGTGGAGATGCCGGTGTTGGACTGGGGTGAACACAGTGAGAAGTCTGACAACATCAGGTTTAAGTCCATCCGATTTATTTGATAGTAAACTCAGAAGCTTTCGAGGATACCTTTTCATCAGAGAAGCTTCATCAGAGGATAGCCTCGAAAGCTTCTGAGTTTACTATCAAATAAATCGGATGGACTTAAACCTGGTGTTGTCAGACTTCTTACTGTGTTGGACGAAGATAAACGTAGTAAGGAGGCTCACAACACCCCCACAACAGGTTTATTGGGTAGCAAAATCCACCAGCTTTGGAGTGCTGCCCCTTCATCGAGTAAGTGGGAATTCTGTTCACAAACAGGGCATATAAAGACACAAACTCAATTTACAAGATAATGGTTGGAATGTGTGTCTTTACAGATAATCAAGTCTTAAAGACAATGCAATTGGAGAGAGGGCCAGCACAGGCTGAACAGATATGTATTGTCTCCAGCCAGGACAGTCATCAATGACGTGTTGAAGGTGTCGTAGCTTCTCCGCTCCGGGGAAGTACTAGACAATGATGGGCACCCTGTCCTTCATAGAATATAAAAGTAGGGAGGTCTTGGTGCAACTGTACAGGGTGTTGGTGAGGCTCCAGCTGGAGTACTGTGTGCAGTTTTGGTCGCCACATTTGCAGAAGGATATATTGGCCTTGGAGGGAGTGCAGAGAAGGTTCACTAGGCTGGTAATAACGAGATTTAAAAGAGTGGGTCTATACTTGCTGGAGTTTTAGAAGGCTGAGGGGGCATTTTATGAAGATATTTAAGATAATGAAGGGGATAGATAGGATAGAATTAGAGAGATTCTTCCCACTTAGAAAGGAAAGCAGGACTAGAGGGCACAGCCCCAAAATAAGAAGGAGGGGGGTTTTTAGATCGGAATTGCAGAGGAACTTCTTCACTCAAAGGATGATGAATCTTTGGAATTCTCTGCCAGTTGAAGTGGTGGAGGCTACCTCGCTGAATATATTTAAGTCACAGGTAGATAGGTTTCTGATGATCAAGGGAATTAAGGATTTTGGAGAGAAAGCGGGCAAGTGGAACTGATCCACTTCAGATCAGCCATGATCTTATTGAATGGCGGGGCAGGCACAAGGGGCTAGATGGCCCACTCCTGCTCCTATTTCTTATGTTCTCCATGTCCCGTGTTTGTCTTCTGAGGAGTTCGGTGCAGTTTTTTGCTGTGGCACATCAGAACTGTCGATCGATGAGTTGAGCATCAGATCCTGTTCTTATGAAGGCATCGTTCAGCATCTTGAGGCGTCTGTTACGATCCTCCCCATCTGAGTAGATCTTGTGTATATGGTGGGCTTGTCTGTAGGGGATGGCTTCTTTAATGTGTTTTTTTTATTTTTTTTATTTCAAAAATATTCTTTATTCATAAAAATCTCAACTAAACTATTGCAAACCTACATGTCTAAAAATTGCAAACAGTGCAGAATAAAAACATTTTTACAATACAAATTAAAGTCATTACATTTCAAAACTTAAAGCTATATATGTGCCTCAGAATTGACTGTGTGCCGTTATTTCTCAGAATGGCACACAGTTAAGCAGGCTGAGGGTATTCTGCAGTTCCTGGGCCCTTGGTCTGCCTCCGTTAAAAGGTCTTATAAGTGTGACCTTTCCTCATTGTGTCTTTGCAGCGGTTGCCCCAAGCTTCAGCACTTTCCTCTGCATGTGTTTAGGATAGAAGCTGGAGAAGTGAAGCATCGTGAGGTTATCCATGGGCTTGCGGTGCAGTGAAGTGCTGAGGTGACTGTCCTTAATGGAGACGTGTGTGTCCAGGAATGTAACTGATTCCGGAGAGTAGTCCACTTCCTGTCCAACTTTTTCGGGCAGGAAAGATTTAAAATCTTAACAGTGCCGAATGAGGTCATCTGGCCCATCGAGTTTGCACAGAGTCATCCCATTCAGGCCCCATCCTAGAAGCCTTACTTATTTACCCTTGCTAGTCCCCTGATACTAAGGAGTAATTTAGCATGGCCAATCAACCTAACCCGCACTTTGATTTTATTTTTGTCACATGTATTAGCACATGGTGAAAAGTATTGTTTCTTACTCACTATACGGGTTACACTTGAACTGCAGTGGGACTAACTTCCTGGCAGGGAAATTTGCTAGAGCCATTCGGGAGGATTTAAACTAGTTTGGCAGGGGATGGAATCCAAAGCAGTAGGGAGACAGAAGAGAAGTTTGAGGACAGCACACAAGTTAAAGAGGGCGCATTAAGTACTAAAGGCAACGTCAGTAATCCTAATAATAGACAGACCAGGCAAAAGCAAGACAGAGAGCAAGAGAAGTCCAGATTAAACCACATTTATTTCAATGCAAGAGGCTTGATGGGAAAGGGCAGATGAACTCACGGCTTGTTTGGATACATGGGATTGGGATATTATAGAAATTACTGAAACATGGCTAAGGGACGAACAGGGCTTGGAGCTTAATGTTCCAGGGTACAGATGTTTTAAAAAGATAGAACAGGAAGTAAGAGAGGAGGGGAAGTTACACTTTCGATTAGGGAAAACATCAAGGCCGTACTGAGAGAAATATATATTTGAGGGTTCGGCCACTGACTCTATATGGGTAGAACTGAGAAATAGGAAGGGGGAAATCACTTTGATAGGGTCGTACTATAGGCCCCCAAATAGTCGGCGGGAAATAATTGAGCAAATATGTAAGGAGATTACAGATAGCACCAAGAAAAATAGAGTGGTAATAGTCAGAGATTTTAACTTTTCCAACATTGACTGGGACAGCCATAGTATTAGATGGTTGGATGGAGAGAAATTGGTTGAGTGCATTCAGGTGGAATTTCTTATTCAGTATGTGGATGGCCCGACTAGAGAGGGGATAAAACATGATCTCCTCTTGGGAAATAAGGAAGGGCAGGTAACAGAACTGTAAGTGAGGGATCACTTTGGGATCAGTTTTAAGATAGCCAAGGAGAATGAGAAGTCTGTCTCAAAAGTTAAAATTCTAAATTGCGGTAAAGCCAACTTTGATGGTATCAGGCAGGAACTTTCAAAGATTAATTGGGGGAGTCTGTGGGAAGGCAAAGAGATGTCTGGCAAGTGTCTGGGAGGAGCCGAGCCCCAGGTCATGAAATCTGGAGATGAGTCTCATAGGAATAATGCTGTTAAAGGCAGAGTTGCAGTCTATGAGTAGGAGTCTGTCATATGTGTCTTTGTGACTTAGGTATTCAGGGTTCAGTGTAAGGCCAGGGAGATGGCGCCTGCTCTGGACTTGTTGAGACTATTGGTGAACTGTAGTGGATCCAGCCAGTGTGGCAGGCCAGAATTGACTTGTGCTATCACTAACACACAGATTTCTTTTTTTGGCACATAGTCTTCTACACACTTACTAATGAAGTCAGTTACTGTAGTGATGCACTCTCTCAGGTTGGTCACAGAGTTTTTAAATACTGATCTATCTACTGATTTTAAGCTCTCCCATAGAATATTGCCCAATTCCTTCGACCAACATTGCATGACTGACAGATTTTCTCTTTTTGGTTTTTGATTGTAAGCGGGAGAGTAATACAGCCTCGTGGTCTGAATTACCAAAGTGTGGGTGGGTGATAAAGTGGTTGGCATTTTTGATATTTATGTAGCAGTGGTCTAGAATGTTTGGGCTCTAGTGGAACAGATGTATTGATGGTATCAGAGAAACTTAGAAGACCAGAACAGGAGAAGACCACTTACCCATTCCATCTCCACCATTTGTCATGATTGTGGCTGTTTGCCCGACTCAATAGCCTAATCCTGCTCTCTCTCCCCATAACCTTTGATCTCGTTGGTCCCAAGTGCTATATCTAACTGTCTCTTGAATACATTCACTGTTTTGGCATCAGCTACTTTCTGTGGTAATGAATTCCAAAGGGTCATCACTGTTTGGGTGAAGAAATGTCTACACTTCTTTGTGGTAATCCGTTCTGTTTAGTATGACGTTAGCCCCTGTTTTGTCTGCCGGTTTGATGACAGTGTTGCGGTTGGTCTTGAGAGCATGGATGGCGTTGCGTTGTGCTTGGGTTGATGTTCAGGGCTGTCTTGTGAGTGATGAATCATCAACCGCTCTTATCAATAGCAAAACAGACTATTACTTAAATGGTAAAAGATTGCAGCATGTGCAGAGAGACTTGGGTGTCCTTGTGCAGGAATCACAAGAAGTTGGTTTACAGGTACAGCAGGTAATTAAGAAGGCAAATGGAATTTTGTCTTTCATTGCTAGAGGGATGGAATTTAAAAACAGAGGTTTTGTTGGTGCTGGTGAGGCCACTCGGAGTAGTGTAGAGCTTTGGGCTTGAGAAAGGATATACTGGCACTGGAGGGATTGCAGGCGAGATTCTGGAGTTGAGAGGGTTGGCTTATGAGGAGAGACTTAAGTAGCTACGAGGCAGTCTTCGTTTAGGGTAAGGTGAAACAACTTGAAACTACTTCAACTCTGTACATCAACTTAGACGACTACTTTACCCATTGGAATTCAGAAGAATGAGAGGAGATCTTATTGAAGCATATAAGGTTATGAAGGGAATGGATAAGATAGAAAAAGGCAAGTTGTTTCCACTGGCAGGTGAACTAGAACGAGGGGGCATAGCCTCAAAATGAAGGGAGGCAGATTTAGGACTGAGTGGAGGAGGGACTTCTTCACCGAAAGGATTGTGAATCTGTGGATTTCTCTGCCCAGTGAATCAGTTGAGGCTATCTGATTGAATGTTTTTAAGGAAGGGATAAATTTTTGAACAGTAGAGGAATGAAGGGTTATGGTGCGCAGGCGGTAAGTGGAGCTGAGTCCATGAAAAGATCAGCTTTTATTAACACAAAATTTATTTCAGAATAGTTAAAATAGAACAAGAATTAGCATTGTTAATAGAAGGGAATCTCAAAGAAATCACTCAATGCTCAGGCTTGGTCCTTGCATCAAAGGTTTATTTTCACTGGCAGGTGGATGGCTTCTGTTAAAGCCCCAGTGTCTCTCTCTGACAAATAAAGGAAAAACATCCATTCTTATATACGTTTCAAACATTGACACAGCCCATCACGGCTGGACCTTATCTAATAATATTGATTACAGGTTATTTACATTAGTGACATATTCAGTGAAAAAGGCATTACATAAAGTGGGCTTATGCATGATCAGTTTGCGGTCTCACTGACACAACTCATTATTATTATCTTCCTTTCCCCCATCTGGAGTCTTTGAGGTTACAATACTCCTTGTCCAGTGGCCTTTCTCATTTTCTATGTATACCTCCCTAATCTTGTAGTCTGCCTTCCATTTGAGACCTTGGACCATAGACTTGTAGCAGCCACCAATATCTTGGTCTATTATACATAAACTTGTGATGAAGCCAGCTTATTGTGTTCAGGAATGTGGCTAACCCAGCTGGTATCCATTTTGTGTTACTTTAATATTCTGAACTTCTGTTAACAACATGGAACTTAAATGAATTCCTTTTGTGATCGCATAGCAATAAAATGACACACATATATTACATATTTATGTATCCCTACCAATATAAATTGTTATACAGGTACCTACAAATATAAATTATTATACAAGCACCTAAACTAACAATAGTATTCTTGCTAAACCTCAATCTCCCTTTAAAAATTCCCCTTGTAATAAGGTGCCAAACGCCCCCCGCCCCCGCCATCGGCTCCCAAAACCCTTGTAGAACGTTGTAAATTTCGGATCGCCAGTATTCCCCTGCCTCATTGTGTTGCAGTCACATGGTTTCAGGAATAGTGGTCGGTTATATCAAATTGAATTTGTCCAAATTACTCTGCCCGCTACGTTGAGTCATGTCCCTTAAGGTTTTAGCAGTGGTCCTCAGTCTTTGTGTTGCCAGTATTTCCTGTTGGGCCAGCAAGTGATAATACCCAATACAAGGGCTGGTAGTAGTTGTAGGCCTTCTACTATGTGTGAAATGATTTGAATCCAAAGATGTATATTCATATTCAGTCCCCAATCCCACACTGTCTGCCACCAGCTTTCTTCCTGTGATACTATTTCAGTCCCCTTTTCTAAAGTCTGAATGTTTATTTGTAGCTGGTGGTATAACTTAATTGAGTGCCCGACTTCAAATCTTAGCTCTCTCAGAATTTCTGCTAGGTGTGAGGTAGGGGCCAGTTCTGGTTCTTCATAGTCCTGTAAGTACCGTGGAGGGTGTCTGTGACATTGATAGACTCAGTAGCCTATAGTGATGGCCGAAGGGGTGTGAAAGCTTGGTTGGGGCCTCATGCATAACCGGCCATTATAGTGATCTGAGGCCATGGTGGTGGAGACACAGTATTCGTCCTTGCCCACACATCCTGTGCAGGAAAGTACCCAGAGGCTTGCTCGATCTCCAGGATGCATCCTTCAGTCCGGCTGAAGCCACATTCATCTATGTCTCCCTATCCCACAGAATGGGAGCACACGGTAAGGAAGACTCCATAGAAGGAATTGTTCTTATGTATGGCTGCTGTCTCGGTCAGGTGATAACGGAGGGAGGTACTCCCTCATTCTACCTCGATATTTTCCGGCTAGAACAAGGGAAAAGATCCTGAGCCCAGTGTAACTATATGGATTATCAGAACCATCCCCACTCCAGTAGCCTCGCTCATCCCACAATTTTGGACTGCTGAGTGTGTCCTGGTTAGACCTTTGAGGTGCATTTTTCCAATGGCCCGTGCCCATCTGGCTATCTGTACCAAAAGGGAGCTGTCAATCCAATTGGGTACTTCCCCCATTTTGGATCTGACTGAGATCGTCTCTCATCTGTCCCAACATCCATAGATGGTATACATGACATAGCTCCCCTGTCGTAATTGTAGTTTCCTCTCTTTGTCTATCAGGTGGTTAATCCTTCGAGCATGGGCCTCCAGCACTGTTATTGCATCTGAGTGAATATCCATACCAGCCTCTCTGTTTCTACCTCTTGTTTATTCTGATCATTTTAGGAGATTCCTCATGACCGATTTAAGTTGTTCCACCTTCTTATTTAATCTCTGTATATTTAATGAATTTGTGAGGAAGATTCCTGTCGTTACCCCTTTGAGCACATCCTGTTCCTATTTGTCTCTGCTGTCTCTGAACTCTAGAGGTCCCCATTGCATCAGAAGCCTGACTCATAACAATTTTACTTAACAAAACATGAATGCTTTAGGTTGTTCTGAACAGTATTCCGACATTTGAATTGCAGAAATATTGATCAGAACCAGTATAATCTCATGTTTCATGTTATCATTCAAAACGTCTCCTTTGTTTAAAAGTAGAATACTGTTTTCTGATCTGTTGAAAACCATGGGACATGGCAATATTGCTGTAGAGGGAGTCAGAGTGGGCGATGGAGTTGTAGGAGGGGAAAAACAAACATACAGGGATAATGCCACTGTATCTGTAGCCTCATAATATCCCCCTAACCCCAGTCACTTCTTGGCCAGTTGGGATGGACCAAGCACTGGTGCACATATAATTCCAAAAATACATCCATCTTGCTACTGCACTTCCCTGGGATCTGCACAACCGGTGGTCCCATCGGAAGTGCATTTGACACATGTGATCCTTGCCCAGATAAATTTATAACCAAGCATTCAAGTCTAGTTTTTCCCTAGTGGGATGCAGATTCTGTTGATGAAGTTGTACCAATGCTCTGTAGACCATGGGATTTTGACCTGCCAAGGTGTGTTGTATTTGAAATACACATATATATTTCATGACCTATAGGCTTAAAACTATAGGAGCCTGACAGCATGCTTAGAAATCGGTCATATTAATTTAACTCCTTCCACACGAGCTGATGTCCTAGGGGTAAAAGGAGAGAATCCAGTTTAGGTTAGGGGGCCTTAATGTTTCTATCTCTTCAGGTGGTTTCAGTAAACGGCACCTTGGTCTACTGCATGATATTGTCCATTTCAAAATAAATGTACACCCCATATAAATGAAAAGTAAATGTGACCACCCAACTGCAATGTGTTGCAGATCGTTAACCCATGCCTGATAAGTTAGCATACCAGGCAGGCAGTTTCCTATAAATTGGGACCATGGTGGGCTCAGACATTATCCTTTGGATTATAACTCTTCAGTTTTCATATCAATACAAGCACAGGTGTCACTGGTCATAATGGTCACTCTTCTTTAAGAAAACTTTGTCCCTTCATACGTAGCTATCACCTAAACTGCATTCTACTTCCTAAATCCCTTTAAATGTCTCTCTTGTATCCAAAATCCCACTTTTGATTCTGTCCTCCTCTGTTTATTATCCTCTAAAACATGTCTTTTATTACGCTGCTCATTTTATTTTCTCATTTATTGCGCTAAATAATTTCCCTTATCTGTGATTGTATTAATCTGTCAGTTTGGGCTCTCCTCTGTAACCTGTCTGGTATCTAATAGTTTTCAACCTTCCAATGGTCAAAATTTAGTACAGGGTGTTGTGTTCATAACTGCTACTCCAATTTTGATTCACTACTTTGCATATGCATGTCATACATTGTAACTAATATGCATTATGGTGGTATAATAATTCCCACCATTAAACATGCTCTCCCATTCTACCTTATGTAACTCCCCAATAAACATTCACTCCCCTGTTAAATTTTTGATTTTATGCCTTAAAATTACTGCAAGTCTTATAACATAAAGATCCATCCTGTCTGGGACAGAATGGGTTAATTCTCTGCTTGTTTTAGCAGAAGGGTGGACGTGTAAATTCATTCAGATTGGCATCGCTTCAAACAATCCAGAATAATTATTTCCGTTTATCTTTTCATTGATAGTTCGGTCAATTCATTTTCAAACTTAACAAAAAGCCTGACAAGATGAATCCAAAATAAGATTTATTTTTAATCACTTTAAATATTCCTACTAAATTAAGACATTTACACTTTCTTATAATCTCTCCATTTTAAGCTCAAAATTTGCATGATTAATTATTTCTACAACTCTGCTCAGTAACCAACAAGAGCAGATATAAAATCAAATCAACTGTGTGCTAAAATGGTTAACTCTCCTTACAACTTTTCAGATGCAATGTAATGCCATCTTGAAATTGACTTTTCTTTCCTACGTGGCAGAGCTGAAATCTCTGTCTGGTTCTTGTTCTTGAAAATGACCAAGGCCACCGAGATTAAGGAATCCTGACCATGCCTCAATTGCACTATCATAAAATTTCAACTGGGAGGAAAGTAATTTATTAAAGTCTGAGAGAAGTGATTCACTTTGACCTGTTATACCTTATTCCATCACATCACGCTCTAGATTGCAAACCACATCCTCACTCTCTGTCACACAGAATCAGTGCTTGCTTGTTTTTTTCAAACTCTTTACTCCCTTCGTTGGTCTATGATGCTTCAGACTAACCAATTTACTTTGACTTGATCATGTTGCCAATAACTTTATTATTTTGCTCCAATAGGTGGTGGCTCAAGGAGCCTACAGGCCCCAATTCGAGCTCACTATCTTTACTTGTGATATTTGGGTGGGACTAGAACTGTTAGAAATTTACTCAGAGGTCCACGCCACTCATAATGGACACATCTTTTGGCCAATTGACGGGTCATGAGTCAAGTTATTTTAATACAGGGAACAATGCCTACATCTCTTAATGAACTACCCACCATCACGTGACTGCTGGCCACACCCTGTTCACCAGTTCAAAATTCATCAGTCACCAAACACCATCCATCTCCTGGGATAAGTCTGTACTTGTGAGTAAATATGCTCAGTCCAACCTCTTGATCGGTCGACTGAGGAATCCAAATCACAGCACCAAATTATTAATGGGACTGAATCTCAAAGAAATTACTCAATGCTCAGGTCCTCGTATTAAATGGTTTATTTCGCATGTGGGGAGATGGCTTCTGTTAAATCCATTACCTCTCTGTGACAAATATCCATTTTCATACATTATTCAAACATCTACACAGTCCATTACACCTGGGCCTTATCCAATAGTATTGATTATATATTACATACCTTAGTCACATATCCAATGAAAAAGGCATAACATAGGGTGGGCTTGTGCATGATCATCGCGTGGTCTCATGGACACAACTCATTAGTATTTTGTTCCTTTCTCCCATCTGGAGTCCTTGAGTTTATAATACTCATTGTCCAGTCAGCTTCCTTATCATTTTCTATGAATGCCCTCCCTAATCTCTTGTGGCTGGTTTTCATCCAAGACTTTGACCATGTATCAGCCACCAGTATGATTAAGCCAGCTAATTGTGTTCAGGAATGTGGCTAACCCAGCTAATATGCATTGTGTCATTTTAATATTCTGAACTTCTGTTAACATGGTGGAGCTTAAATGCATGTTTTTTGTGATTGTATAACAATAAATTCAAACATATTTATTGTGTCCTATCCCTACCAATGTAAACTGTTATACAGATACCTATGAATACAAATTGTTATACAAGCACCTAAACAAACAATATTATTTCCTCTGAACCTTTTCTTAAAATCTTTTCTCAACAGCGTAAATTAAAACATGACAAAATATGATTAACAGCTATTTATTGCTATAGTTCTAATTTAAGCAAAATCCCTCATAGACATATATCTTACTTCAGAACCAATTATTACCAAACAACAGATAATGGTCAAATAGATGCCAGGTTTTCTGCCTTTTGACCCCCTGGGATAGATACAGAAAGACAGTGCTTTCCTGACCCCCATACAGCAGTTTCCAGAGAAAGGTCTACAGTCAAACAGTAAAACTTCAAAGAGATACAAACAAATGATTTGATTTATTGTCACATATATTAACATAGTGAAAAGTATTGTTTCTTGCGGGCTACAGACAAAATACTGTTCATAGAAAAGGAAACAAGGATGCAGAATGTAGTGTTACAGTCATAGCTAGGATAGAACCATAGAACCCCACAGCACAGAAACAGGCCTTTTGCTCCTTCCTGGCTGTGCTGAACCATTTTTCTGTCTACTCCCACTGACCTGCATCTGGAGCATATCCCTTCACACCTCTCTCATCCATGTACCTGTCCAAGTTTTTCTTAAATGTTAAAAGTGAGCCCGCATTTACCACTTCATCTGGCAGCTCATTCCACACTCCCACTATGTGTAGAATCACCTCACCCCCAATATTCCCTCTAAACTTTTCCCCCTTCACCCTTAACCCATATCCTCAAGCTTTTTTTTTCTTCCCGAGCCTCAATGAAAAAATCCTGCTTGCATTCACTCTATCTATACCCATCATAATTTTATACACTTCTATCAAATCTCCCCTCATTCTTCTACGCTCCCGGGAATAAAGTCCTTACCTATTCAACCTTTCTCTGTAACTCAATTTCTCAAGTCCCAGCAACATTCTTGTAAATCTTCTCCACACTCTTTCAACCTTATTAAAATTCTTGCTGTAATTAGGTGACCAAAACTGCACACAATTTGCTAAGCGATGCAGAGAAAGATCAACTAAGTCCATTCAAAAGTCTAACACCAGCAGGAAGAAGCTGTTCTTGAGTTGGTTGTGGTATGTGACTTCAGACCTTTGAATGTTTTTCCCGACGGAAGGTGATGAAAGAGAGCTGGTAATGTAGAAAGAGTCAATGGAGTCAGCAGTTTACATCCTACCCCGTGTGGGCGTGAAGATCGCGCTGGACAAAATATACTCCACTAAGAAAGCCCTGAGGCAAAACATCCCGAGGCCTTGTTTATCGTGGACAGAGATTTCAATCAGGCGATGTTCAAAAGCATTCTATCAAGTTACCACCAATACGTCTCCTGCTCCACCAGAGGCCCAAACACCCTAGGCCACTGCAATACAAATATCAAACATGTGGGGGCGCAGTGGGGAAGGGCCACACTATGGGGCCTTTTAACGGAGGCAGACTGAGGGCCCGGGAGCTGCAAATACCCTCAACCTGTGTAACTGTGTGCCAATCTGAGCAACAACGGCACACAGTAATTTTTGAGCCATGCATATAGTTTCAGTATTGAAATGGAAAAACTGTAGATTGTATAGCACTATAAAAATGTTCATTCTGCACTGTTTGCCTTTTGCAGACATGTACACTTGCAACGTTTTAATTGAGAATTCTATGGATCTGTACAGATTGAAATGAAATAACCGTAATCTGTATACAAGTGTAAAAATGTCTTACTCTGCACTGTTTGCAACTTATTGAGATGTAGACTCGCGATGTTTTAATTGAGATTTTTACAAATAAAGTATATTTCTGGAAAAAAGACATGCCTATTGCTCTATCACCCACCCACACTTTGGCAAATCGGACCACAATTTCTGTGCTCCTCTCCCTGATTATAAGGCAAAACTGAAGTGGAAGATCCGATCAGAGTTGTGCAATAGTATGGTCTGAGGAGTCAGATCTCTCTTTACATGGGTTGCTTGGGAGCCAGTGATTGTCAGTATTTAAAAACTACTGCGACCACCCAGTGAGTACAACCACTACATATAGTGAACTTCCTAACACATAGGCACAATCACCAGATATGCAACCACACCTAACCTCCAATCATCCTCACACTGGGGCCCCACAAGGCGTGTTCACAGCCCCAACTATACTCCTTTAACAATGTAACTGTAGGGGCCAAATTCCCTCAACACCTGTCCTGCTCCCCCCGTGCCCATACTATAGTGAAGAAAGCCCACCAATGCCTCTACTTTCTCAGACTAAGTAAATTTGTCATGTCAACTACAGCTCTCACCAACATTTAAAGATGTACCATAGAAAGCATTCTTTCTGGTTGTATCACAGCTTGGTATGGCTCCTGCTCTGCCCAAGGCCACAAGTAATTATGAAAGGTCGTGAACGTAGTCCAATCCATATGCAAACCAGCCTCCCATCCATTGACTCCATATACACTCACCAAGGAAATGAGGGAGTGCAGAAGGTAGTGTTAAGAGTGATAGGTAGGGTGCAGAAAAAGACCAACTTGATGCGAGGAAGGACAGCAGCAGCTGTTGTTGAGTCGATTGATATGTGAAGCAGCAATGCTAACCACCGTGCGACAGCAGTCATTTTAGAGTGAGCTCAGCGTATCGCTTGTATCAGGATGAACGATGCTTCTAAAAGAGGGCAAACTCATGACTTCTTGTCTGAATGCCAGTACACAAAGGGATAAAATGTCTGAAACCGTACACCAAGACGTAGCCCACCCTGAAGGAACTTGTTTGTTTCTATTTTAGAAAGTCAGGGGAGAGCATGAACACAGTCCCCCACTACCACAAATTTTGCAGTCAAGTATCCCACATTTGGGGACATCACAGGTGTCAGCACACCCAGAATACCATGGGATAGCCTCGTCCTGGGCAAACCACCTTCATGATCACAGTTTCACCCCTGCCAGGTAAGTATGCCTGAACATTCTCCCCCACCTACAACCGCCATCAAATATCACATCTTACACTCATACTTACTCCCTTTCAAAAGCCACGTTGTCGCCTTACTTACAAACTTCTGCACCAAGCCCATCAATCGCCCTTTATTTTTCCCATTAATCTTTCACTGTTCCTCTCCCGTAAGGAACATTTGATTAAAAATCTGCTGCCTCATTTGCATATTCCCCTAAAGGTAGTGGACAGCCTCCTGCCACTTCTGCCCTGTGTCCCTGGCGTTGGTCTAAGATGTAGAGATGCCGGCATTGGACTGGGGTGAACACAGTGAGAAGTCTGACAACATCAGGTTTAAGTCCATCCGATTTATTTGATAGTAAACTCAGAAGCTCTCGAGGATACTTTTTCATCAGAGAAGCTTCATCAGAGGATAGCCTCGAAAGCTTCTGAGTTTACTATCAAATAAATCGGATGGACTTAAACCTGGTGTTGTCAGACTTCTTACTGTGTTGGACAAAGGTAAACTTAGTAAGGAGTCTCACAACACCCCAACAACAGATTTATTGGGTAGCAAATTCCACCAGCTTTGGAGTGCTGCCCCTTCATCAAGTAAGTGGGAATTCTATTCACAAACAGGGCATATAAAGACACAAACTCAATTTACGAGATGATGGTTGAAATGTGTGGTATATGCCACAACAGAAGCACAAAAACATGTATCATCATTCACTGCTATCCGGACTGTTGCTCACATATTGGTTAGAGCTCCACCACACTCAGCCATCAACTCCTTCAGTAACAGAACAAACAACCATGATCAACAGCTTCTACTGGAAAACTCATACATGCTGTGGAGGTGCCAGCGTTAAACTGGGGTAAATGCAGTAAAGTTAAAGTGATGTGAGACTTCTTACTGTGGTGAAATTTCAATGAAATAAAAACATTGGAATTGAAAGTCTAATGATGACAGTCCAAAGGTGCGCAAGTTAGATAGGTTGACCATGCTAAATTGTCCCTTAGTGTCCCTAGATGATTACGTTAGATGGATATGCCATGGGAAATGTATAGGATTATGGGGATAGGATGAGAGAAAGGGCCTGGGTAAAATGCTGTGTCTGAGAGTTGGTGCAGATGCAATGGGCCCAATTACCTCCTGCTGCACTGTCGGGATTCAATTAGCTATGACATAAGAGCAGAAGAAGGCTATTTGGCCCATTGCGTCTGCCCCATTATTCAATGAGATTATGAATGATCTGATGTGATAATCCTGAACTGTACATTCCCGTCTTGTTCCCATATCTCTCAATTCCCTTACTGATTAAAAGTTTATCTTAGCCTTAAACATACTTAATTAATCAGCTTCTATAGGCCTCTGCCGAAGAATTCTACAGATTCCCTACCCTCTGAGATAAGAAATTTCTCCTTGTCTCTATTTTAAATGGACGTTTACTCTGAGATTATGCCCTCAGGTCCTAAATGCACCCACAAGGAGAAACAGCCTTTCAGCATGTACCTTGCCAAGCCCCCTGAGAGTCCTATACATCTCAGTAAGAATCCTATAGTGCAGAAGGAGGCCATCAACCCATCATCTCTGCACTGGCCACAATCCCACACAGGCCCTATTCCCATAACCCCATGTATTCACCCTGGCTAGTCCCTCTGACGCTCAGGGGCAATTTAGCATGGTCAATCCACTTAACTCGCAATAAATAGTGGGACAGACTTGATGGGCCAAATGGCCTACTTCAGTTCTTATATCTGCTCATAGAATCTCTACAGTATAGAAGGAGGCAATTCAGCCCATTGAGTCTGCACTGACTCTCAGACACAGCATTTTACCCAAGCCCTTTGGAGTGTGGGAGGAAACCAGAGCACCCAGAGGAAACTCATACAGAGACGATGAGAATGTGCAGATACTGTCCAGACTATAACCCCAAAGCAGGAATCAAATGGGGTCCCTGGCACTATGAGACAGCAGTGCTAACCACTGTGAGTTGGTACACAAGGAGAATCATCAGAATAATTCCAGGGCTCGGGAATTTTAGCTACAGCTCTAAATTGAGAAGCTGGAATTGACAGCAAAGGAGAATAAAGCGTACAAAATCAGTATTAAAAAGAAAACTGTATCCATTATGTAGCTAAGGGTAAAGCCTGGGGCGTGGACACAGACTTAAAGATTTGGGGAAGAGATACAAGGGGTGTGATGATGTGATGAAGTTTTTTTTATTCTGCACCTACACGAATAGCACAGTGGTTACCACTACTGCCTCATAGTGCCAGGGACTCAGGTTCGATTTCCAGATTGGATCATTGTCTGTGCAGAGTCTAATTGTTCTCCCTGTATCTGCATGGGTTTCCTCTGGGTGCTCTGGTTTCCTTCCACAGTCTGAAAGATATGTTGTTTAGGTGCATTGGAAGTACATTGTCCCATAGTGTATCTGAATAGGTGCCAAGTGTGGTGATTAGGGAATTAACACTGCAGCGTTAATATAAGACTACTTGTGACAATAATAAACTTTAAACTTTTACTACAAGGAGACTGGTCCAGAGTAATTCCAAGGCTGTGAAATTTTAGTTACAGCACTAAATTGGAAAAGCTGGGGTCAGAACAAAGGAGACTTAAGTGTACAAATCAGTATTGAAGGGAAAACTGTTCCCATTATATAGGGTCTTGGGTGGTGGACGCAGACTTCAGGATTTGGGGAGAGATACAAGGGGGTTGGGGATAGGGTGGGAACGGCAAGGCAGGAAGTAAGGAGAATAATTTTCTGCAGCGAGAGATCTGAAACCGGCCACGGTAGTTTGAGCTACCATACAATCCTGTTGGACTTGAAGCTGGCGTTGTGAGACTGCTTACCGTGATTTCATCACAGCTTACATCATGATTTCAAAACGAGTTTGCAGATTTACTGGAATGGGGTATTCCTTCGTATTTTGTTTTCTGTTCGGACAGCTCCCTCTCATTTTTGGGGAGCTGCCCCTTTTAATTTGTCCCTATATTAATTTGTGTTAGTTTATTGGGTTGGCATTGAAAAGAAAAATCAGATTGCGGTGTAGGGATGCCATGGAGCTGGATTACTCTGGCTGTGACTCGGACTCTCGCGATCATAAATCTTTTTGTGGCTCCAGGAAGTTGTTGAGTGAATTTAGATTTTTTTTTAAAACAGGCTGGCTCCTTCCGTGCTATTCGCCCAATCGCTCCCTTACAGCCCCAGTGGAGGCGGGAGCGGGTGAATCCGGATCCCAGTCCGCTTTGTGAAGAGGGTGAGAGCGGGTCGGGGTCCAGACTGAGCTCTGGATGCTGGCTGGAAGTTAAGACGTTGCGGGGATGGAGCAGTTATTCCGTCTCCTGTTGCTGCCTGTCCTCTTCCAACTCCGGGCCGGCGGTGCAGAAGGTGGGGGGGGAGGGGGTAAGGGGGGGGAGGGTAGGGGGGGGGAGGGGGTGAGGGGGTGAGGAGGGGGAGGGGGAGGGGGGTAAGGAGGGGGAGGGGAGGAGCGGGAGGGGAGATGAGGAAGGAGGAGGGAGGAGGGAGGGAGGGGGTGAGGGGTGAAACAAGGAGAGAAGCAAGTCCCCAGCAACGGGGAATGAATGGGAGCCGACTCAATGAATTGGTCAAATCCCCTCTACCCCTGTACAGGGATATACCGGAGTCACTGCACTCTGCAAATGGCGCTTTTTTTTCATTGCTCAGACTCAGCTTCACGTTCCTTCACTGAATTATCTCTGAAAAGGGCGGCACGGTGGTTAACAGTACTGCCTCTCAGCACCGGGGACCTTGGGTCCCATTCCTGCCTGCGGTGAAGCCTGTCTGTGTGGAGCTTGCACATTCTCCCCGTGTCTGCGTGGGTTTCCTCCCGCACTCCAGAGATGTGCGGGTTAGGTGGATTGGCCATGTGAAATTAGTCCCGAGGTTGGGGGATTAGCAGGGTAAATGAGCATAGGGCCTGGGTGGGATAGTGTTCGTGCAGATTCAATGGGCTGAAACCCTGCCCAACCACTTTTCCCCATTCCCTCCCACAGCCTCTTTGCCCTCTTCCTCCCCCAGCCTTTATGCCCCCTTCCGTCCCTCCAGCATATTTGCCCCCTCCCTCCAGCATATTTGTCGCCTCCAGCCTCTCTGCCCACCCCCCTCCCCCGCTGGCCTCTCTGCCCAGCCCCCTCCTCCGCCAGCCTCCCCCACCGGTCTCTTCTGCCCTCCCCTCCCCTGGCCTCTTCTGCCCTCCGGCCTGTTTGCATCATCCCCTTTGCCCCTGTCTTCCCCTCACAGCCTTTTTGTCCTCATTCATTCCCCCCACCCCCATACCCCCCCCCCCATACCCACACCTTTTCTCCCTGACCTTTTCTCACCAGCTCTCTCCCAGGTGGATTCTTTGCCTCCTTGTCCTCACCCATCTCCCCCTGTACCCACACCTTTTCTCCCTGACCTTTTCTCACCGTCTCTCTCCCGGGTGGGCTCTTTGCCTCTGCCCCCTTTTCCCCACCTTGTGTCTTTGCTCCCCCACCTCCTTTCCCTTTGAGCTCTTTCTCTCTCCCTCTCCCCTCCTGTTTCCCTTCAGGCTCTTTAAACCCATCCTGCCTGCCACTTGCACTACACTCAGGTCAATTCATACACTGCTGCTCCCCCCAAGGGAGTGCTGCGCAGTCAGAAGCCTTGTCTTTCGGGTGAGGTTGAAGAGTGTAGGAATTGTCCCCAGTGTTGTTAGCAGATATCAATCCCTCAAATCAACACACCAAAAAAAAGCCCAGAAGTTTCCGGCTGGTAACCCTGCTGTCGTGAACGGAGATTTGGCTGAGGGTCAAATTTTCCATCCTCACTTGCAGCGGTGACTGGCCATGAATGGCTTGTTGTTGTCACACTGCGGAATCAAGGTGTGCACAAACTGACAGTCATATTTTCTACATTAGGGCAGTGACTGTCCTTCGTTGTGTCCTTTCATGGGGCTATTTAAATACACTCGGAACGAGTGCCTAGTTCGAGTCTTTACGTCGCTCGTCGACGTTTTTGTCAACCTCTAGCGAAACCCCAGTCAGGGGGGCTCACTTGATCTTGATTGAGGTACGTGTGTTGGAGTCACCTCTAAGATGTTACTAGCTAGAGAACGTGAGTTGGGTTCACAGCTAAGGTGTTATAGCTAGGTCGTGTTGTCATCCCAGGTGTGTATGGGCTTACTGGTGAGCCAATTTTGTCGGTCCTTGGTACTCGGGTCTCTGTACCCGCATGCATGGGGTGTCAATTTAGAGGGAATCAGGCCGAATTAAGGGGGTTCATTTCATTGACACTTTAGTTTCGCCAATCAGCCTGTTATAGCACGTTTTTGGCCATGTGGGAGGAAACCGGAGTGCCCGGGGAAAACCCACGCAAGCACAGGGAGAATGTGCAAACTCCCGCAGACATTGACCTTGGCCGGTAATCCGCCCTTGATCTCTGTAACTGCCCAGCCGACAGTGCTAGTCACCGGGCTGACGTGCTGCCCAAAGTCAGTCCATGTCAGCTCACACTACCGGCAGTGAAGTTCTGGATCACTCTCAGATCTCCACCCAAGAACCATCCATGCACCACCCGCCGAGTGCATGCCCCTTGTCATAGACAAGGTGGACTGTGACACCTGTAGGTGTAATAGGTGTTAGTATACATATTTACACATCACACGCTGTACAGTATATACAAACACACAGTCCGACAAACACCAAAGAGTCCTCCATATTGACATATGGGCTCTGCAGAGGGCAGTTTGCCATGATGTCTGACAAGTGGCCAGCTTGTCCTCCGGTTGTGATTGCCTCTCACCTGTCGTTGAAGATCCCCAATATCTCCAACGTGAGTGACAAGGTGAGCCTTGAAATTTGTTGGGCGAATGAACGGAATCTCTTTATTCCCAGGAAGGCCATGAGGCTGTTATTCTTTTCCAACCATTTGCTCCTGGCGCCAACAACAAATCCAAAGTATTTGGGGTTCGGGCATCCCGTCAATTCCTCAATTTCTGGTCCCAGATGTTGGTACTTCTGGCACTTTTCCTGCCACGCCTTCTCCAGACTGTCATAGTTGTCCTCAAACCGGACTGTCACATCCACCACCGCTACCTGCTGGTCCTTTTCCCTCTTGAAGACGATGTCCGGCTTCCAGAGGCTGCCGTCCTTGGCAATGAGCCTTGGCTCCAGGTATGATGTCCAGCCGTATTTTCCGACATACTTATGCAGTTGGTCCAGGATCTTATTATGGCGTTTGATCCGGCAGTTTTTCACGAATGGGCAAAAGCCTGAAATGTGACCGAGTGTTTCAAGACCTGTCCCACACCTTCGACAGGTCTTTGTGGCAGAGGGGTTCCCTCTCGACAGGGTCACCCTCGTCGGGTATAGGTTGCACCGGAGTAGCATGTTATTTACCAGGCGATGGGACTTCAGCTGGTATGCAGCCTTCATCCAACTGTTTGAAATTCTGTCATCGTGGTAGTAGTGAACTCCCACTCCTTGTGATGTGAGCTGTCTCCACTTGTGGAATTCCCATTCCCTCCACCCAGCATATCTATTCAGTGGTTTGCTGGGTCCTGTCTCCTCGGCCGCCAGTGTCGGCAGTGCGGCTCTGATCATGGCTGTTTCGTCATTGCCACCGTCTTCCCTTGTAGGCATGAAGTCTTCGATGTCCCTCAAAGCCTTGAGGGATCTCAGATCTTCGATGTTTCTGCCAACGTCCTGTTCACAGAACTGGAATGAGGCGCGAATGACTTGATCTGTGGAGGCAGACAGTGCTTCCCATTTTCGGATCACCGCAGATGGTATCTGGATCTCGAGCTTAGGAATGCCCAGACCTCCATTTCGCGCCCGCGAATAGAGGATTCCATCTGTAGTATGAGGTGGAAGGTGCAGGAACTGCTTGACAGCATTGCATATTAATTGGTCCAGTTTTACCAGCGTGTTCTGTGACGCTCCAGTTAGGATCAGGTGATAGTACAGCCTTGGTATGACATGGACAGTTAGCAGCTCGACGCGTTGCCTTGGGCGAAGAGCTGCTGCTTGTAGACTGGAGATCCAAGTCTTCAGCCTGTCCTCCCATGCTCCTTCTTCCACACCAGCCCACGGGTCTATCCGGGCTCCCAGTTATTTCTCTGTCTCACCTGGTGGGATGTATGCAATCTCTTCCTTCTGAATCCTCCAGTTTTTGCATTGATTATAAATAAAGGTCTTCCTCTTACAGGTGAAGTGGAATCCTTTGGTCTTGTTGATGTTGACAGTAAGACCAGTCATTTCGCAAAAAGTCTGAAGAACCTTCAGGTTCCGTACCATCCCGGTGTGCGAGTCACTGAGCAGGGCAATGTCATCAGCAAACGCAAGGGCGGAGCAGTTGATTCTCACTCCATCTAGCATCATACTGACACCAGACTTAGCCGCTTCCAGACTGCACAGCAGTGGATCCAAAGCAATATTGAATAGTACCGGTGAGAGCGGGTCTCCTTGCTTGACACCCCTCTCGATTGTTATTGGGGTGGTTTTCGACTTGTCGCCTTCCACCACCGTTGTGTTGCCAGTGTAGAGATTCTGAATGAGCTCCACAAAGGCGTCTGGTAGTTTGACTCTCTGTAATGCTTTAAAGAGTAGTTTGTGACCAACTGAGTCGAACGCTTTCGCCAAATCAACAAAGACGACTGCGAGGTCCTTGTGGTTTTTCTTAGCTCCCTTCATTATATTTTGCAACACTGCAATGTTCTCATTGCACCCGGAGTAGCTGCCAAAAACCCTTTCTGCCTTGGGTTTATGTCGACTGTCTCACTCAGTCGTTTCGCCATGATCTTTGTAAATAGGCGCAGCAGCATTGGACCGATGGTAATTGGTCGCCAGTTGTCAATATTTTTAAGGCGTTCCCTGTCCTCGCATTTTGGGATCAGGACCGTTCGACTCTGTTTCATACAGAGAGGGATCGTCTTTGAAGCCAACCACAAGGAGAAGAGACGAGGTATGCGGGTTTCGTAGGCCTCGTGTATCTTCCGGATGTCCTCCAATTTCTGCCCATCCGGTCCAGGCGCGCTATCCTCCTTTATGCCCTTGATGGCCTGGGTAACCTCCTCTTCGGTGATTGGCTTCATCAACTCACCGTTATCTGTATTCCCATTGTACGCTTGGAATTTATTGATATTTGCCTTATTGTTCTGACTGGAGAGTTTCTCCCGAAAGCTTGCCTCCAGTTCCTCAGTCGTAAGTGGACATTTCATTTGTGTAGGCGCGCCCATGATCTGCCGGGCTAGTTGACGCCTATTGTTCTTGTAGAGCATCTGTGTTGCTCTAAAGACGGATTTCTGTTTTGCCCATCGTTTCTTTGCTCCACTATTAACCTCGTGCCGAGGCCCTCGGTTAACTTTCTTTCGTGCCTTCTCTTTCGGACAAGCCTTCTTTTGCCCTTTTCCATCACCTCTCATCAGAAGGTCAGTGATGCTCTCGATTAAACCCACTGCCAGGGTTAGATCTTCAGGGTCGTTCCTCGCAGATAATAGCCTCTCGATTTGGCTGAGATTCTCCTCCACATCCCTATGCTTAGGGACATGTGCCATAGGCTGACTGATGGAACTTACCTGCGGTACCAGATCTCTGACATCTCCCTCTTCAGGCTCCTGTTCTCTCTCAGAGTCTGGGTTCTCAGCCACAACTGGGAGTGCGTTGTTTGCTGATTTGCGCGCATTTGCCAGCAGCCTGCGCTTTTCAGAGATTTGTTTGGCCGTTTTAGTTGTTAAAATACTCCCAATCTCTTTATTGATGTACCGGGCACCAACAAATCTCTGTTCAAGCTCCACGAGGAGCGATTCCTCCTCCTCGGACCATACGCTCTTACTTCTACCTCGTTTGGCTGGGGGCTTAGGTAGTGCCTTTTCCGCACGTTTTTCATTGCGGAGGACCGGGTGACGGTGTCGCTCATGCTGGCTGAGTCCACTTTCTGTAGTGAAGGCCAACTCACATGCACTGCACTTGTATTGACCCACTGCCAGAGGCTTCACGCCCTGACATTTTGGGTAGTGGCAGGCAATTGAGTGGTACTCACCAGTCCTCCCGCACCGAGCACACTTAGTCACGATCTTCTTGGTCCTGTGCACTTTCTTGAGATGGTCTCTGAAAGCCCCAACCGAGGAGTGTATGGACTTGCAAGGCTTGCAATACAACGCATCAGTAGGGTAATGGATCACCACCTCCTTAACCTCTGAGCGGTCCTCTGTAGATGTTATTGTAATTGTCTCGATGAAGGTGCCCTCCTCCTGAGCACCTCCATCGCTTGCGGTATTTTGGCTGTTATCATTATTTCCCAAGCCCTTATTCAGGGCTAAATATGCCATTTAGAGCTTGGGGTGTACTGAGTTCATAGAATCCCTACAGTGAAAGAGGAGGCCGTTTGGCCCATCAACCCCGCACCAACAACAATCCCATCCAGGCCTTACCCTGTAACCCCATGTATTTACCCTAGCTAGTTCTGCTGACACTAAGGGGCAATTTAGTTTGGCCAATCACCGTAACTGCCTCATCTTGGGGCACTAAGGAGCAACTTAGCACGGGCAATCCACCTAACCCGCACATCTTTGGAGTGATGTGGAGGTGCCAGCATTGGACTGGCACAGTAAAAATTCACACAATACCTGTCCAACAGGTTTATTTGATATCACAGGCTTTCGGAGGCTACTCCATTAGAGAGTGGAGAGTTGGGTTCACAAGCATGGCATATATACACAGAGACTCAATTGCAAGATAATGATTAGAATGTGAGTCTTTTCAGATAATCAAGTCTTTGGAGTGTGGGAGGAGTGATGTGGAGATGCTGGCCTTGGACTGGGGTAAACACAGTAAGAAGTCTCAGCACACCAGGTTAAAGTCCAACCAGTTTATTTGATAGTAAACTCACAAGCTTTCAGGATTTGCCCCTTCATCAGGTGAGTGGAGAGCTCTTGTCTCAATCAGAGCATATCATATCACTATCAAATAAACTGGTTGGACTTTAACCTAGTGTTGTGAGACTTCTTACTGTGTGTGAGGAAATAGAGAACATGAAGAAAATCCATACAAACAAGGGGAGAACATGTAGACTCAAGATGGACAGTCATCAGAGACTGGGATTGAACCTAGGTCTCTGACGCTGTGAGACAGCAGTGCTCACCATTGTGCCACCCAAGCGGGGGGTCTGTCTTTCCAACTTTCTTCCATACTCGGCAGATCAGGCAGCATCTGTGGAGAGAAACAGAGATTCAGGTTGGGATGGCCTTTCATCAGAATGGAAGGAAGGTAGAAATATCAGAGTTTATAAGCAAGAGGAGGTGGGGAGCTGGGGGGGAGAATAAAAGTACATTCAATATCAGTGTTTCACTGTCACACTTCGAGAGATTACATTTGCTGTTTTATGTTATTCAGCCGGAGGAAGAGAAGTATTTGGTGTCCATGGTTGCTCGGTTTTACTGGATCCAAAATATGAAGCCAATCTCAGTGAGAGTGAAGTTATGTGGACATTCATCGGCAGCAATGGGAACCTGGTTACCATTTTGGATTACGTACCAAATCACCCAATGGAGGAACCAAATAAGCACTTCAAATCTCGCTTACAATTCAGTTCATCCAATGGAGCGCTGACGTTAAATGATTTAAACTCCGGTGACCAAGGGGTTTATCGCATGACTGTCGATGACAAATTACAATGGAATGCATCTCTGAAACTCATTGGTGAGTTGTTTGGAAATTCTCAGTTTCAAAGTGTTGCCACTCAGACAACAAAAAAGTTAATTTCCATTCACTCCACATTCAGGCCTATCATAGAATCCCTACAGTGCAGAAGGAGGCTATTTGGTCCATCAAGTCTGCACAATCCCATTTACGTGCCCTATTCACGTAACCTCACACATTTACCCTGCTCGTCTCCCTGATACAGATCAGCCTAACCCACACGTCTTTTGGGCTGTGGGAGAAAACCTGATCACCCGGAGGAAACCCACGCAGACACAGAGAGAATGTGCAGACTCCACGCAGATAGTGACCCAAGGCTGAAATTGAACTTGGGACCCTGGCGCTGTAGGTAGCAGTGCTAATGGCTGTGCCACCATACCACCCACAATTCCCTGGGCTCATTTGGGATTTGAACCCAGGACCTCTTGGCATTCTGGTGGTTGAGGGAAATTTTTCATCCTGGAGTTCTGTTACAAGTGGTGTACCTCAGGGATCTGTTTTGGGGCCCCTGCTGTTTGTAATTTTTATAAATGATCTGGATGAGGGTATTGAAGGATGGATGAGTAAATTTGCAGATGACACCAAAGTCGGAGGAGTGGTAGATAGTGAAGAGGGGTGTTATAGTTTGCAGAGAGACTTGGACAAGTTGCAGAGCTGGGCCGAGAGGTGGCAAATGGAGTTTAATGAGGAAAAGTGTGAGGTAATTCACTTTGGCAGGAATAACAAATGTGTAGAGTATAGGGCTAATGGTAGGACTCTTAATAGTGTTGAAGAACAGAGGGATCTTGGTGTATGTGTGCATGGATCCCTGAAAGTTGGCAATCAAGTCGAAAAGGTTGTTAAGAAGGCATACGGAGTCTTAGCTTTTAATGGTAGGGGGATTGAATTTTGCAGCCGCAACATCATGTTGCAACTGTACAAAACTCTAGTGCGGCCGCTCTTGGAGTATGGTGTGCAGTTCTGGTCCCCGCATTATAAGAAAGGTGTGGAGGCATTGGAGAGGGTACAGAGGAGGTTTACCAGGATGTTGCCTGGTATGGAGGGCAGGTCTTATGAAGAGAGGCTGAGGGATTTGAGGTTGTTTTCGTTAGAAAGGAGGCGGCTAAGAGGGGACCTTATTGAAACATATAAGATGATTAGAGGTTTAGATAGGGTGGACAGTGATAGCCTTTTTCCTAGGATGGAGAAAGCTAGCACGAGGGGACATAGCTTTAAATTAAGGGGTGGTAGTTATAGGACGGATGTCAGAGGTAGGTTCTTTACCCAGAGGGTGATAAGGGTATGGAATGCCCTGCCTGCTGCAGTGGTAGATGTGCCAAGTTTGGTGGCGTTTAAGAGGTTAGTAGATAAGTTTATGGATGAAAAGGGAATGGTTTAGGTTAGAGAGTCATTGCTTTTTTTTTAATTGGTCGGCACAACATCGAAGGCCGAAGGGCCTGTTCTGCGCTGTAATGTTCTATGTTCATGTTTAGGGTTGTTAACCTCCAGAATTGGAGGGCTTTTGAACCAGATAATTGGAAGTTTTTAATAGGGGACTGGTGATGTAGGGTAGTATTGGGATTAAGATTATATTCCGTTTTGGAATTTCAGACAAATAGGCTCGCAGGAAACCTTGAATCATAGAATAGTAGAGTCCCTACAATGCAGAGGGAAGCCATTCAGCCCATCGAGCCTGCACTGACCACAATCCTGCCCATACCCTAGCACTGTAACCTCATCCATAACCCAAGGTAACATCATAGAATCCTTACAGTGCATAAGGAAACCATTCAGCCCATCGAGCCAATACTGCTGGCAACTCCATCCAGGCCCTTTCCTGCAACCTCGTACATTTACCCTAGCTAATGCCCCTGACAGTAAGGGGCAATTCAGCATGGCCAATCAACCTAACCCGCACATCTTTGGACTGTGGGAGTAAACTGCAGCACTCGGAGGAAGCCCACGCAGACACGGGGGGAATGTGCAAATTTCACACAGACAGTGATCTGAAGCTGGAATTGAACCTGGGTCCCTGGGACTTGTGAGGCAGCAGTGGCAGCCACTGTGTGGTACAGCACATCTTAAAAATTCTGCTAATGAGCTCAATATGAACTAAACAGAATATTTGTTTAAGTTCATTCTTGGGACGTGGGCATCGCTGGCTGACCAGTATTTATTGTCCTAGTTGCCTTTGGAGGGCGGTTGAAGTCAACCACATTGCTGTGGCTCTGGAGCCACATATAGGCCAGACCAATTAAGGACAGCAGATTTCCTTCCTTAAAGGACATTAGTGAACCAGATTGGTTTTTACAACAATAGTTTCATGGTCATCAGTAGATTCTTAATTCCAGATTTCTTTTTGTTAAATTCAAATTCTTCCTGGCAGGATTACGAGCCCAGGTCCCCAGAACATAAGTTGAGTTTCTGAATTAATAGTCACATAATAATATCACTAGGCCATCACCTCCCCCATGCATTTTAATTTCCTTATAAGTTCCTTATAAGATTCACAACCTTATAAGAGGCTGGTGGATATCAATTCGATGTGGGATCATTAGGTACATTGGCTAAATTCTCCCTCAATGTATCTGAACAGGTACCAGAGTGTGGCGACTAGGGGATTTTCACAGTATTTTCATTGCCGTGTTAATGTAAGCCTACTCATGACACTAATAAATAAACTTTAATTTTAAACTTTAAACCTGGAGCCAGCACGAAGCAAGACCCATTAACCCAAATGCTTGTTTTCCTGTCAGTGGATCAATTTAATTCCTGTGCACATTAAATGTAGTCACTGAGAAATTGGTCAGAGTTTGCATTTGAGGAGGACAAGCAGAACGGTTTAAGGACGTCACTCCCCCTGAGTGTGGGAGAAGCTTGGAGAAAGGGAAAGGTTTAAGCAGCAGGATGAGAACTTCATATTTAAAGTTTTGTGGGATGAGGGTCAATGTCAGTCAGTTAAAGCAGGGGGGAGGGGCTGGGGTGGGGAGGGTGGGGTGTTGCAGGGGGAGGGGTGGGGGGTGGGGTGGGATGGGACGGGGGCAGGAGGAGTGGGGCGGGGTGATGGAGTGGGGGCGGGGGGAGTGGGGTAGGGAGGGGATGGGCGGGGGGGTGGTGAGGTTGCAAGCTACGTGTAACAGATTTAAAAAGGGAGAAGATACAAGCAACAGAGTTATAGATATGCATGAGGTTTCTGGTGGGTGAAAGGTGGGAGACAGGCTCAGAGAAAGTGAACAGAAAGTGCTGGAAAATCTCAGCATATCTGATAGAATCCATGGAAAGAGAATACATATCGAACCTAGGTGCTCTGACGAGGGGTCAGCCAGACTCAAAATGTTAGCTCCTTTCTCTCTCCGCAGATGCTGTCAGACCTGCTGAGATTTTCCAGCGTTTTCTGTTTTTTTTTGTTTCA
Organism: Sphyrna mokarran; assembly: GCA_024679065.1. Lineage (NCBI taxonomy): Eukaryota > Metazoa > Chordata > Chondrichthyes > Carcharhiniformes > Carcharhinidae > Sphyrna > Sphyrna mokarran. The sequence goes on from JAGIQG010000009.1 coordinate 102,621,649, forward strand.
GACACCAGCATTCGCAGTGCGTTGCTTTTATATTACATTGGAACAGTGGAGACTGGAGTGAGGAAGTGATGGTTGAATGTATCAGCTGAGCTGGTGTCTGGACAAAGCCAGATAGTGTAACAGAAAGGAAGTGTAGAAATAGGGCCGTTTAATTGCAATTGTATAGGGTGTTGGTGAGGCCACACCTGGAGTATTGTGTGCAGTTTTGTTGTCCTTATTTGAGGGAGGTGTCCTTGCTCTAGAGAGAATGCAACAGAGATTTACCAGACTGATTATTGGGATGGCAGTCTGTTATATGAAGAGGGACTAAGTTGGTTAAGATTATATTCACTGGAGTTTAGAAGAGTGAGAGGGGATCACATAGAAACATAAAAATCTAACAGGGTTAGATTAGGTAGATTCAGAAATAATGTTCCTGATTATGGGGGAGTCCAGAACTAGGGATCATAGTTTGAGGATAAGGATATACCTTGTAGGACTGAGGTGAGGGAAATCTCTTCACTTAGAGGGTGGTGAATGTTTGGAATTCACTACCATAGTAGCTGAGGACAAAACATTGTGTGATTTTGAGGAGGGATTAGATATAGCTCTTGGGGCCAAGGGGATCAAGGCTTGGGTTGTTTTCTCTGGAGCAGGGAAGATTGAGGGGCAACCTGATTGAGATGCTCAAGATTATGAGGGGCATGGACAGGGTGGATAGGGAGCAGCTGTTCCTCTTAGTTGAAGGGTCAGTTATGAGAGGACACAAGTTAAAAGTGAGAGGTGGAGGTTTTGGGGACATTTAGGGAAAAACTTTTCACCCAGAGGGCACTGACGGTCTGGAATGTGCTGCGTGGGAGGATGGTGGAAGCAGGATGCCTCATATCCTTTAAACAGTATTTGGATGAGAGCGTGGCATGCCATAACATTTCAAGGCTATAGGCCAACTGCAGGCAAGTGGGATTAGGTGGGCAGGTCAGAGCCTTTCATGCATCGGTGCAGACTCGATGGGCCAAAGGGCCTCTTCTGCACTGCAGTATTCTGTGATAAGTGGCAGAAAGTGGCATCAGGATATTGAATTTAATGATCATCCAAGATCCAAATGAATGGTGGAGCAGGCTGGAAGGACAGAATGGTCTATTCCTGCTTCCAATATTTATATGTATTGGGATACTTGGTGATAGGATTATGGAGTTAAAGATTCTTCTCTGGGTTGAAGCGTTATGAGATGTGTAAAAGACTTCTTAGTGACAGCGCTAGCAGTTAATGCTGAGCAACAATGTGGTCTTAATTCTCGGTCCTGTTTATCTTTTCAGAAGTACTTCCTGAACCTTCAATTGTTGGCAATTCCACCTGCATGGATACCACTATTGAATTGACCTGTCGAGTATCTGCAGGGACAGCGAGCTCCACTCTCTGGTGGAAAGATGATGAAATGATAACAGATGGCCAACATTATCAACTAATGAAAAACAACAGCACATTGATTATTCCCAGAGCCATCAAGTCAAATTGCGGGAATTATACTTGCATCGTGGAGAACCCTGTTAGCAAGAGGACCAAGTCATACGCTCTTACTATTCACGGTGAGTCAAGCCAGGTACTTAGTTGCAAGAACAGGAATTGTTGGATGATATCAGCAGGTCTGGCAATATCTAAGGAGAGAAAAAAATATAGTTTTGATTTGATTTTGGTTTGATTTGCTTTATCAGTGCCACAAGTATTAGTATACAGTGAAAAGTATTGTTTCTTCCATCCTGTACAGACAAAGCCTATATTTAATAGAGAAGGAAAAGATAGAGTGCAGAATGTAGTGTTATATCTAGGACGTAGAAAAAGATCAACTTAGTGCAAGGTTAGCACATTCAAAAGTTTGATTGCAGCAGGGTAGAAGCTGTTCTTGAGCTAGTTGATATGTGTATCTTTTTCCCGAAGAAAGAAGGTGGAAGAGAGAATGTCCATGGTGGCGCGGGGTCCTTAATTACATTGGCTGCTTTGCTAAGGCAGTGGGAAGTGTAGACAGTCGATGGATGGGATGTTGGTTTGCATGGTGGATTGCGCTACATTTCACAATCTTTGTAGTTTCTTGCAGTCTTGGTCAGAGCAGGAACCATACCAAGCTGTGATATAGCCAGAAAGAATTCTTTCTATGGTGCATCTGTAAAAGTTGGTGAGAGTGTTGGTCAATGGATTCAAAATGTTAACTCTGCTTCTCTCTCCCCAGATGCTGCCAGACCTGCTGGGTTTATCCAGATAGTTACTTTCCGACTGAAAAATAATATTTCAGTGATATCCCTTGCATTCAACCTTTAACATTGTGTTCTACTATTCTCATTTTTTTTTAACATGGACTGGCCCACAAATGATCTGAAATATGAAAGAGAATGGAAAAATCATGGAGTGATATTGCACAATTTAAACCATTTTCCTGCCATTTGCTTTTCAGTTAGCCGTGGCAGTCAGAGGTTATGGGCAAGAAGTTCGATGTGGGAAGCAGAAAATATTCAGTTTGTGCCCAGTGAAACAGTCACTTCATGGACAGAGTTGAATGTACTTTACACTGCATCCTAAATACATAATAGCATTGAATCCATGAAGCGGGGAGGGTTGTGTCTTCTAGCATACAAGATCTTGATAACTATACCTGTAGTGTGAAATGTTACTGCCTACTCTGATTTGGGAAGCAGTCTAAGTTAAAAATAATGGCAGGAATTCTCTGGTCTCCTACGCCAACACTGTCAGTGAGAATGGAAAATTTGGCACTCAGCCAAATCTCCATTCATGGCGGTGGGACTGGAGAATCCCAGATGCAGATGAGGTTGGAGATTTTGGCCAATGTATCTGTTTTAGATGAAAAGGTGGGGTAGAGGAGGGAAGAGTGAGGCCCTTAAGTGATATTTTATAATAGAGAATAGTAGAATCACAGAATCCCTCCAGTACAGAATGAGGCCAGTGGGCCCATTAAGTTTACAGGGACAACCATCCCGCCCAGGCCCTAATCCCATTTATTTACTTTGCTAATCTTCCTGAACAAAGGAACAATTTACTACCTAACCCACACATCTTTTGGAATGTGGGAGGAAACCAGAGAAAACCCTCGCAGGCATGGGAAGAACGTGCAGAGTCCACACAGACAGTCACCTGAGGCTGGAATTGAACCTGGGTCCCTGACACTGTGAGGCAGCAGTGCTAACCACTGTAGCAGACAGTGGTCAATGTTGCATTCCTGGTGATTTGGAATGGGAATGAGATAATAGCATTTTACATGGTCTAGCCAGATACGGCAGTGAATGGACAAGCCAGAAGTCCACCATATCTGGTCAAGTCTGCATCCCTCGGATTTGTAAAGGAGCAGAGATAAGAACCACATTGAGTGAGCGGCCAGGGTGAGAGACAGCATTGGTTTGACTGGGGGCCAAGGCGTCAAAGGTGGGGATGAGGATGTAGTTGGGTAAATCAGTAGCTCCAGATATGTCGTACTGAACAGAGGGTGAAAGGCTAGGCAGTTGGAACTTTTTAACTGCTGTCGTAAATAAATTTGCAACAAGCGTTTTCCATGAGTGATGCAGCAAGCAAGTTAAGAGATTCATAAGAGTTTCATTTGGGCTGGTGTAAGGGCTGAGTTGGACAATGGTGTGAAGAAAGAGGGAAGCCAATTTTAGTGATAGGTTTATGGATTAGGAAGTTCAGCCCAGGTCTGAAGAAGATGAAATGTATTCAAGCTATACTATGTAATGTTACTGTATTCACTGATGTTGTCTTATTCTCAGACCTGTTTAATTGTTCAGAATGATTTTGTATATTTCGGTCGCTATTAATTCTATCTATATGATAACCAGCACGTGGAGGACCTTGCTACTAATACAGGAGGTGTATTAATGTTAACACAGCAGACTTCAATTGCTACATTTATGAGAGGCATTTACATTTTGCGATCTGGTTTGGCTAGAAGTGTAACAAAAATAATATTTCTATTTCAGGTCTTACAAATATACACTGTGGCACCGTGGCATTTTCCATCGCTGCTCTTGTGACTGCTGTTGTCACATTGTTAACTGCTGCTATAAGCGTTTTGAGTAAGCATTGCAAAGAAAGTAAGAGAAATTGTTCTTTGTCCAGTTTTGTATTAAAAAAGTTAAATCTTATTAGAAATCCTGTGAAATCTTTAAGTATTAAATTTTGGACCTCGAGTTTCAGCATCATTACTTTAATTGTGTGAATAATTTCTGCTCCAGTATTAAAAAGAACAAAGAAAGGTACAGCTCAGGAACAGGCCTTTTGGTCCTCCAAGCCCTTTCTCTTATGATGCCGTAACCAAACTAAAAAAGAAACCTTCTGCCCTTAGTCCGTATCTCTCTATTCCCTTCCTATTTGTGTATGGGGAGTCAGGGAACATGCCGTGTCCTTTCAGGGTGCTTTGTCCCCACCTGACGCTCAGCTCTCACCCGTGGCTCCCCGTAGCTGTTTGCATGTGACAGCGGCCACACCCTGGGCAATGGCCCCGACAATTTGGCTGAACCAGGTGAGGGTAGCCGACTTGTCTCAACCCTCGGTGAGGTAGGGGGATGTCTATCCCAGCGTGTGAAGACAGACTCCGGCAGATTGAGCAGATGAGACCGATGGAAGGTCCAACGATCAAGAAGGTGGTCTCTGCAATCGTTGTGGAACTCTAAGAGCAGGCCAAGATACGGAAGACATCCTGGTCACCCACTGCGCCTAGTCTCACCTCCAGCCATCTTGACTCTTGTCTTGCCACTGGATCTAGGTGAGAATTGGGAAGAGAGAGTGACGCTGGGCAACTCTCCCTCACTTTAATCCAAATCAAGCACTAGTTTCAACACCATCACCATCATCTTCAGTTCAACCCTTGAAGTCCTGTGGTGATGGGCGAGTGATGAAGCAGCAGGTATGGATACACTGGGAGCTGTAGTCACCAACCTGCACACAGACAGATCAGATCCAACGGCTGTTTCTCGCTGAGTGAAGCAGCAGTGGAACTCGGCATCAACCTGGGCGACTGAGCAGTTCCTCTTCAGGAACGCACTGCTCACCTCCATAGAATGAGGAAGGGACTAGAAAAGGTACCTTAAACATTGCCTGCTTCACTACACTCCGGCCACTTTACCGCGGCTGGTGGGGATCCCATCTTGTGCTTGAACAAACAAAATAAAACACAAGGTTGACACCATTCGCCAGTGGCACTTGGAACGTGCACACGCTTTTGGATAACCCTACAGCAGACAGACCAGAGAGAAAAACAGTTGCCAGAGAGCTTGTAAGATACAACATTGACATTGCAGCCCTGAGTGAAACTCGTCTTGCCGACGTTGACTGAAACTGGAGGTGGATACACTTTTTCCTGGAGCGGTCATGGCAGCGATGAGCGTCGTGATGCTGGAATTGAATTCGCTGTCAGGAGTCACCTTGTTTGGAAACTTGACAGTTTACCCAAGGGTGTGAACGACCGGCTTATGACATTACAGCTCCTCCTACAGAACAGAAGTCAAGCCACCCTGATCAGCACCTACGCCCCCACAATGAAGAACCGGACGAGATGAAAGACAAGTTCTACGAAGAACTAGACACCCTTTTATCGCAATGAGCAATACCGACAAGCTGATCTTGCTTGGCGATTTCACTGCAAGAGTGGAGTGTGACTCTGCAATCTGACAGGGAGTCGCTGGGAGGCATGGAGTGGAAAAGTGTAACAGTAACGGCCTATTCTTACTGAAGACCTGTGCACACACAACCTCCTCATCACCAACACAACCTTCTATCTGCCTATCCGTAACAAGACCTCCTGAATGCACCCCCCACGCTCTAAGCATCGGCATTTATCGACTATATCATTGTCAGGAGAAAAGACAGGCAGGATGTCAGAGAGACCAAGGCCATGTGTGGTGCTGACCGCTGGACAAATCACAGCCTCATCGTATGCAAAATGAGGCTCCGCATCAGACCCAAGAGGCGACCACAAGGAAGCAAGGTTATGAAAAGAATCAACGCGGCCAAGCTAAAGAACCCCAGCATAACTTCAGCACTGACTGAAAACTTAGAAATCAAGCTTGCTGACCTACACCTCGCAGGCAGCACTGAGGATGACTGGGAATGCTTCAGTCATCTGACTGAAGATGCTCGAGCCCTCCATCCGCAAGCAGCAATGATTGGTTCGATGAGAATGATGAGGAGATAAAGTTGAACTTGTTGAAAAGCACCGTCTGCATTGGGCCTGTCAGAACGACCCATCTTCAGCTGCTAAAAAAAATGCTTTTACCAGTGCTCGCAGGACAGTCCAGAATCAACTGTGTAAAATGCAGGATGCCTGGCTGAGCACCAAAGCAGATGAAATACAGGGATACGCAGATGGAAACTACTTGAAATGGATCTGTGACGCCCTCAACACTCTCTACGGATCTCAATCTCTCGGGAGTTCACCCCTCCTGAATACAGATGGTACTAGTCTCATTCCAGAGAAGGCTCAGATCCTGCAGAGATGGGCTGAACACTTTGAAACTATCCTCAACCAACTGTCATCTATTAACGATGAGGGAATAGAGAGGATTTCCCAGACTGATATCAACAGCACCATGGATGACCCGACAGTAGTAGCCGAAGTCACAAAAGCTATCAGCTAGCTATCCAGTGGCAAAGCCCCACGGGCAGGTACCATACCCGCAGAGATCCATAAAGCTGCTGGTCCTGTACTTATCGAGAAGCTCACCAAGTTGTCCCAGACCTTTTGGAAGCAAGGATTCATTCCTCAGGAATTTAAAGATGCTTCCATCGTACACCTCTACAAGAGGAAGGGCAATCGGCAAATATGCAACAACCAGTGAGGAATCTCGCTGCTCTCCATCACAGGAAAAACCCATGCAAGAGTCCGCTAAATTATCTGGTCACTCATCTGGAGCTGGGCCTGCTTCCAGAGTCACAGGGTAGCTTCTGCAAAGGTCGTGGGACTATTGACATGATTTTTGCTGTGCATCAACTTCAAGAGAAGTGTCAGGAGCAGAATTGTGAGCTCTAAACAACCTTTGTTGACCTCACGAAAGCCTTTGATATCATAAGCTAACAAGGCCTGTGGAGGATTATGTCAAAGTTCGATTGCCCTCCTCCCAAATTCATTCAGATCATATGCCAGTTCCATGATGGCCAGAGAATCCTCTGAGGCATTCCCAGTCACCAATGGTGTCAAACAGGGCTGTGTGCTCACATCACACTGCTTGGCATGATGTTTACTGCCATGTTGAATGATGCCTTCCAGGACAGTGTTGCTGGAATCAGCCTCAAGTACAGAGTGGATGGGAAGCTCTTCAACCTGAGGAGACTTCAAGCTACTACCAAAGTGAAAGAGACTGTTCTGAGAGATTTCCTCTTTGCTGATGACTGCACCCTGTATGCTGGTTCAAACTCAGTAAAGTTTTGCAACACCAATTTTAAATCCAACCAATTTATTTGATAGTAAATCCGCGAGCTTTCGACACTATGTTGTGCCTTCGTCAGGCAAATGCAGTGTTCTGATCTGCAGAGGCACTCAAATCCACACAGACAGTTACAGATTGCTGATTAGAATGCGAATCCTTACATCTAACCTGCTATTCAAGTGTTAAAGTGGCTAACAATGTGTGTGAAGGGAATCCTGAGCATTGGTTAGAGAATTGTGTATTTTCTCCAGACAGCACAGTAAGTGAGGTTTTTTGCTAACCCAGGCAAGTTACGGGGGTTACAGATAGTGTGTCATGAAGCCAAGATCCCTGTTAAGACCATCCTCGTGTGCGGAGCTTGGCTATCAGTCTCTGCTCAGCGACTCTGCGCTGTCGTGTATCACGAAAGCCCCCTTGAAGAACATTTACCCGCAGGTCGGAGGCCGAATGCCCATGACTGCTGAAGTGTTCGCCCACAGGAAGGGAACGGTTTTGCCTGGTGATTGTTGAGCGATGCTCATTCATCCGCTGTCATAGTGTCTGCATGGTCTCCCCAATGTACCATGCTTCGGGACATCATTTCTTGCAACGTATTAGGTAGACAATGTTGGCCGAGTTGCAAGAGTATGTACCGTGTACCTGGTGATTGGTATCCTCACGTTTGATGATGTCGTCCATGTCTATGATCTGACATGTCTTGCAGAGGTTGCTGTGGCAGGGTTGTGTGGTATTGTGGTCACTGTTCTCCTGAAGGTTGGGTAGTTTGCTGCGAACAATGATCTGTTTAAGGTTGTGCGGTTGTCTGAAAGCAAGAAGTGGGGGGGGGGATGTCCCTAGCGAGATGTTCATCGTCATCGATGACATGTTGAAGACTCCGGAGAAGATGTCGTAGCTTCTCCGCTCCAGGGAAGTACTGGACAACAAAGGGTACTCTGTCTACCTTGTCCCGTGTTCGTCTTCTGAGGAGGTCAGTGCGGTTTTTCGCTGTGGCACGTTGGAACTGTTGATTAATGAGTCGAGCGCCATATCCTGTTCTCACGAGGGCATCCTTCAGCGTCTGGAGGTGTCTGTCACGATGCTCCTCATCTGACAAATTCTGTGTATACGGAGGGCTTGTCCATAGGGAATGGCTTCTTTAACGTGTCCAGGGTGGAAGCTGGAGAAGTGGAGCATTGTGAGGTTGTCTGTCGGTTTGCGGTACAGTGAGGTGCTGAGGTGACCGTCCTTGATGGAGATGCGTGTGTCCAAGAATGCAACTGATTCTGGAGAATAGTCCATGGTGAGTCTGATGGTGGGATGGAACTTGTTGATATCATCATACAGTTGTTTCAATGATTGTTCACCATGAGTCCAAAGGAAAAAGATGTCATCAATCATTGAAACAACTGTATGATGATATCAACAAGTTCCATCCCACCATCAGACTCACCATGGACTATTCTCCAGAATCAGTTGCATTCTTGGACACACGCATCTCCATCAAGGACGGTCACCTCAGCACCTCACTGTACCGCAAACCGACAGACAACCTCACAATGCTCCACTTCTCCAGCTTCCACCCTGGACACGTTAAAGAAGCCATTCCCTATGGACAAGCCCTCCGTATACACAGAATTTGTCAGATGAGGAGCATCGTGACAGACACCTCCAGACGCTGAAGGATGCCCTCGTGAGAACAGGATATGGCGCTCGACTCATTAATCAACAGTTCCAACGTGCCACAGCGAAAAACCGCACTGACCTCCTCAGAAGACGAACACGGGACAAGGTAGACAGAGTACCCTTTGTTGTCCAGTACTTCCCTGGAGCGGAGAAGCTACGACATCTTCTCCGGAGTCTTCAACATGTCATCGATGACGATGAACATCTCGCTAGGGCCATCCCCACCCCCCCACTTCTTGCTTTCAGACAACCGCACAACCTTAAACAGATCATTGTTCGCAGCAAACTACCCAACCTTCAGGAGAACGGTGACCACAATACCACACAACCCTGCCACAGCAACCTCTACAAGACATGCCAGATCATAGACATGGACGACATCATCAAATGTGAGGATACCATTCACCAGGTACACGGTACATACTCTTGCAACTCGGCCAACGTTGTCTACCTAATACGTTGCAAGAAAGGATGTCCCGAAGCATGGTACATTGGGGAGACCATGCAGACACTACGACAGCGGATGAATGAGCATCGCTCAACAATCACCAGGCAAAACAGTTCCCTTCCTGTGGGCGAACACTTCAGCAGTCATGGGCATTCGGCCTCCGACCTGCGGGTAAATGTTCTTCAAGGGGGCCTTCGTGACACACGACAGCGCAGAGTTGCTGAGCAGAGACTGATAGCCAAGTTCCGCACACATGAGGACGGTCTTAACAGGGATCTTGGCTTCATGACACACTATCTGTAACCCCCGTAACTTGCCTGGGTTAGCAAAAACCTCACTTACTGTGCTGTCTGGAGAAAATACACAATTCTCTAACCAATGCTCAGGATTCCCTTCACACACATTGTTAGCCACTTTAACACTTGAATAGCAGGTTAGATGTAAGGATTCGCATTCTAATCAGCAATCTGTAACTGTCTGTGTGGATATGAGTGCCTCTGCAGATCAGAACACTGCATTTGCCTGACGAAGGCACAACATAGTGTCGAAAGCTCGCGGATTTACTATCAAATAAATTGGTTGGATTTAAAATTGGTGTTGCAAAACTTTACTGAGTTTACTCCAGTCCAACGCCGGCATCTCTACATCATGCTGGTTCAAAACCAGAGGTGCAAATCAATATAGACAAATTTTCCATGGCTTGTGACAATTTTGGACTCACCATCAACATTAAAAAGATCGAAATCATACACCAGCCTACTCCTCATGCACTGTACACAGAACCCATAACCACAATCAAAGGGCAGAAACTACAGACAGTGGACCAGTTCACTTATCTTGGCAGCACCCTCTCCCAAGCAGTGATTATTGATGCAGAAGTTAACTGCAGAATAGCAGAGGCAAGTTCTGCTTTCAATGGACTGCGGTCCACTGTATGGGAACATCAAGGAATCAGTCCAGCCACAAAACTGAAGGTCTACAATGCTGTGGTACTCACCACCCACCTGTGTGCCTGTGAAACGTGGACTGTGTATCGAAGGCATTTGGGACAACTCAATTATTTCCACATGACTTTTCATTGCAGAATATTACACATCCATTGACAAGACAAAGTGCCAGACACTGAAGTTCTCTCTTGAGCAAGTCTACAATCAGTCCACACACTGCTGATGAGAGCGCAGACCCTGTGGGCAGGTCGTGTCGTCCGTATGTCAGATGAACGCAAACCCAAGCAACTCCTTTTTGATGGACTCTCTGCTAGAAGACGCTCACATTGGAGGGCAGAAGGAACGTTACAAAGATACACTCAAGGCCTCCCTGAAGTCGTTTGACATTGACACGACCACCTGGTAAACGCTGGCACAAAACCACCCCTACCTGGCGCTGCCTCATCCGCAAAGGCTGTCAAGCTCACGCAGCAAGGTGTATTGCTGAAGCATAACTTAAGTGCGAGCTGCACAAGTCCAGAACCACCAGCGCAATAACTACAGTGTCTACACGAGTCTATCCAATATGTGCCAGGACATTCCATTGCCCGAATTGTCCTGATCAGTCATCTTCGGATACATCGCATCCAGCCTCAAAATGACTAATAGTGTTGAGGTCCTCATCGACGATGATGGACGAACAACAACATTCACGTATGCATCCAAATGCCTCTTAAATGTTGCTCATGTGCCTACTTCCACCATCTCCTCTGGCCGTGTATTCCAGGTACCCATCGGTTTCTGTGTGAAAATCTTCCCCTGCCCATCTGCCTTAAACTTTCCCCCTCTCGCCTTAAACCTGTGCCCCCTTATAATTAACACTTCCACCCTCTGGAAGTGGGAAAAAGCCTCTGACAATCCACACTGCCTATACCTCTTATAACTTTATAGACCTCTATCAGGTCCCCCCACAGCCTCCATCTTTCCAGTGAAGACAATCTTAGTTTATTCACCCTGTCCTCCTAGTCAATGCCCTTGAGACCAGGCAACGTTCTTCTTTGCACTCTCTCCATAGCTTCCATGTCCCTCTGGTAGTATGGCGACCAGAACTGCACACAATACTCTAAATACAGCCTAATTGAGGTTTTATGTATTATATTGTCAATATCAATTTGCTTATTTTCCCAGGGTTCCAGTCCGTTCAAGAGAAGCTGCAGCATTTCCTGGAATTTGCCCCAGTGCTTTCATTTATCTTTCTCCTTGTTGCGTGTGGGTGTTGGGTACAGACTGAAGGTATGTTCACTTCCTGCTGTGGGTTAAATAGTGACAGGGGCAGAGTGAGGCCCTCAAGGGCCGTCACCAACGTAAAATCTGAAATTATTTCGCCTGACAGGCAGGCACGTCATGCATTGCATTTTACAAGCCTCCTCCCTGCACCCCACTATCTTCAAACCTACCAGCCGTTGAATGTAAAAATCCTTTGGAAAATATTCCAGTGCAATAATGATGTATGAGGCTAAGAACTCGACGTTGCGAATTCTAACCTCATCATAATCACCTGGATTTGAATTAGATAAATTTGCCAGGTTGTTGGTTAGCACCGGACAAAGATTATGAAACCTATCATTTTGGTGAACAAATCCGGGAATTGCCTTTGATCAGGTTGGACTCTTTTTAACTTCAGCTCCGAGGGAAAGCGATAGACCCTATTTAAACATCACATGTAAATGACAGTGAATGCTACAGTGATCCCTAATAATGCACTGAACTGCTGTTCTAGGTGACATCCTCAAATTTCTGAAAAGAAGCTTGAACCTACAACCTTTGGGTTAATTTTTGTTATTCGGCTCCTAGGTTCTTTCCAAACACTCAGTTGGATGTGACAAGTCAATAGACAGGGGTTGACTCAGATTCATTTAAAATTTAACACTTTAGATACCAAACTCAAACTTACAACAGTTGCAACATTTTAATTCTTTTACTGAACTGTGTGCCAATCTGAGAAATTATGGCACACAGTAAAATTTGAGACATGTATATAGTTTTAATGTTTGATATGTTATGACTATAATTTGTATGGAACTGTAAAGAAAAAAGTTTTAATTCTGCAATGTTTGCAATTCATAGACATGTAGATTTGCAATAGTTTATTTGAGATTTTTATGAATAAAGTATGTTTTTGGAAAAAAAAAATTAATTCTTTTACTGAAAATTAACTCTTAACTGAACATTAACTCCAATTCATTAACTGAAAATAGATGCTACCCAATTTAGAACAAAATTGTTCTGTTCCCAATGTAGGCTCCATCCTTATGGTCCTTCTCTGAAGATGTTCGTCAGGACACTCGTGCCATCGTTGATCTGAGTTATCACTGAAGACAAAAGAGTGAAGTGTCATTTTTATGTCCAAACTGCCCCAACCTGAAGTTCTCTGGCACCCAGACAATGGTGTAACCAGAAACTGATCACATTGTTCAACTAGGCCAATGGAGTTAGTCATAGAAAATTTTGTTTAAATGGCATGTTGGCCACATTGCCTCAACCTATATATGGGCATGGCTCTGTTGGGTCAATTTTAGTTCAAATAATTATTCTTATTTGGTCAACACATGAATTGTCAGGTCAAAGCTCACAAACCAGATCACAGTAACTTTGCAACGAGCATCTGTGCTTAATTATAGCTTGACCAAATATCCCAACATGCTTAACTCTCATTCACAATTGCTCTTTAAAGCTAATATTATTGTTGTTGACTACAACACTGATTTCATTCTTTCTTCATCCACGTGTACCTGTTATTAACTGATTGGCGAGATCCAGCAGCTGGAGAGTATTGCACTGCTCCATGGGAGGCCATCTCATTTTCTATCCAGTAGTATATTCGAGAATTCCATTTTAGAGACTATGTCCCTCCCTGCATGGTTTTGGGTGGCACAGTGGTTGGCATGGTGGTTAGCATTGCTGCCTGACAGCACGATGGACCCAGGTTGAATTCCCTGCTTGGGAACTCACTGTCTGTGCGGAGTCTATACATTCTTCCCATGTCTGTGTGGGCTTCTTCCCACAGTTTGAAAGACGTGCTGGTTAGGTGCATTGGCCATGCTAAATTCTCCTTTAGTGTACCCAAACAGGTGTCGGAGTGTGACAACAAGAGGATTTTCATTGCAGTGTTAGTGTAAGCCTGCTTGTGACATGAATAAGTAAACTTTAAGACACCTGAACTCATTACACACGAATGACTCAATGATCACAAGTGCAGGAAGAAGAAATCTCCCTAATACTAATTCTTGATCAGTTGCCTTCTCCAGAGGCACTCTTGGAGAGAGACAGGTGTGGGTTTGTGCATATACATGTGTGACCAATGCTTTATTCATTCACAGTGTGCCACGAAATTTTCAATGTCGTAACGTCGGTGGAAGATATCATTGCAATGTCTATTCTGTTTGCTGAAGTACTGGGACAAACTGGTGAGTTCCAATGATACAGTTATGATGAACAAATCGTCTCTGAAAGTGACATTTGATTTGATTTATTATTATCATATGAATTAATATACAGTGAAAAGTATTGCTTCTTGCACATTATACAGACAAAGCATACCATTCGCAGAGAAAGAAGTGAGAGAATACAGAATGTAGTGTTACAGTTATAGCTATGGTGTAGAGGAATATCAACTTAATGCAAGGTCGACCCATTCAAAAGTTTGATGGCAACGAGGAAGAAGCTGTTCTTGAGTCAGACAGTTACACTGATTCACTCGCCTGGGTCCCCCGCTGGCAGCAGCAATCCCGGTATATTTACTGTGGGAGTTTAAAGACGGCACTTTCCCCCACCTGGCCACTCTCCTACCTTCTGCTGTCCCTGCAGCCAGGCCTGATTAGGCCCCACATTCCAGAGAGTGCAGAGGAGGTTTACCAGGATGCTGCCTGGTATGGAAGGTCTGAGTTACGAGGTGAGGTTAGGCAAATTGGGGCTGCTTTCCTTAGAAAGACGTAGACTTAGAGGAGATCTCTTAGAGGTGTACAAGATTATGAGGGATATAGATAGAGTAAACAGGGTTGAGCTCTTTCCTAGGATGGACTCGAATAGCACGAGGGGTCACAGGCTTAGGGTGAGGAGGGTAAGATATAATTTGGATGCTAGAGGGAGTTTTTTCACACAGAGGGTGGTGGGGGTGTGGAATGCGCTGCCAAGTGAAGTGGTGGAGGCAGGTACTCTGGAGTTATTTAAGAAATACTTAGATGTGCGCATGAACAGAATGGGAATGGAGGGGTATAGAAAACTGATTTAAAATAGGGATCATGAGCCTTGGGAGTCCCTGGGAAGTGTGTAAATAGATGATGATATTGATGCACTTGTTTTTATCCTACAGGTGCTTTGGTCCACCTTGTTGTCTAACAAGGGGCATACACGCGATGGGTCATGAGAGGGCTGCTCTTGGATTTCTTTTTTCGAGAGTATCCTAGTGCTTCACATCATTAGTGTACACTTGACCTGGACCATTTGATGGGCAACAGGACAGTTCAGTGACTATCGCTGTGCTATGCAGATACATGGATTTGGGTCTGTGTCTGTGGGAGTTTGCGCATTCTCCCCGTGCTTGTGTGGGTTTTCTCCGAGTGCTCCGGTTTCCTCCCACATCCCAAAGATGTGCTCTTAGGCTAATTGGCAAAACAAATTCTCCTTAAATTGTCTCAAATTTGGTTTTTAATCCATAGATCTATAAACATAGACAGGGATTGCGGGTAGATGTGGGAACATCGGGGTGACGGCGTGGGCTCGTTGAGCCGAAGGGCCTGTTTCCTGTGCTGTTTTGTTCTTTGTTCTTTGAGTCTTTTGGTACATGATCTCAGAATTTTGTATCTTTTTCCTGATGGAAGAAGGTGGAAGAGAGAACGTCTGAGATACATGGCATCCTGGGCTGCTTTGCCGAGGCAGTGGGAAGTGTGACAGAGTCAATGGATGGGAGGCTGGTTTGCGTGATGGATTGGGCTACATTCATAACCTTTTATAATTTCTCGTGGTCTCGGGCAGAAAAAGAGCCATACCAAGCTGTGATACAACCAGAAAGAATGCCTTCTAAGATGCATCTGTAAAGTTGGAGTTGTAGCTGACATGCCAAATTTCCTTAGTCTTCTGAGAAAGTAGAGGTGTAGGTGGACGTAGGTGAGAAGGAAAAGAGAGGTGCAGAATTAGTATTACAGTCATAGCTAGTGTTTAGAGAAAAATCAACTTATAAGGTGATTTTTTTTTTTGAATGAATATAACTCCTATCAAAAGTCTGATGGCAACAGGAAAGAAGATGGTCTTGATCCAGTTGGCATGTGATCTCAGACTTCTGGATCTTTTTTCCAATGGAAGGAGGTGAAAGAGAGTATGTCCAGAGTGTATTGGGTCTTTGAATATGCTGCAACTTTTCCAAGGAGTGGGAAGTGTAGACGGAATTGATGCATGGGAGGCTGGTTTGAGTGATGGAGCCTTACCAAGCTATGCTACATCCAGAAAGAATGCTTTTTATGGTGCCTCTGTGAATGTTAGCGAGAGTCGTAGTGGGCGTGCCGAATTTCCTTAGCGTCCTGAGAAAGTGGAGGCGTTGGTGGGCTTTCTTAACTGTAACGTCAGCATGAAGGACTAAGACTGGTTGTTAGTGATCTGAATGTTTAGAAAATGAAGCTGTCAACCAGTTCCACATCATCCCGTGGGGAGCAGTGCAAGTAGGAGGGTCAATAATAGTCATCAATTTGAAGGTTACCTCTTTAAACTTGCTAATGAGCTAGGAGAGAAGACAGCAAAAATTTCTTGATGTTGAGTGTTTGCACACAGATTACTCTGTCACATGGAGCAATTGTTCTTTCAAATTCATTCATTCATGAGATGTGAGTGTTGCTGGCTAGGCCAGTGATTATTGCCCTATTTGTCTATGTGAAGGTAGCAGTGAGCTGCCTTCTTGAACCAGTGCAATTCATGAGGTGAAAGGACTCTGACAATGCTGGTAGGCAGGAAGTTGTGGTGATGGCGGATGTAGTTTTTAAAAATTTATTCAGTCTTAGAACATGGGCGTCACTGGTTGGCCAACATTTATTGTCCATCCCTAGTTGCCTGAGGGCATTTGAGAGTCAACCACATTGCTGTGGCACTGTAAGCCAGACCAGATGGTAGATTTCCTTCCCAAAAGGACATTAGTGAACCAGTTGGGTTTTCTTGATAATGGTCATTAATAGGTTCTTAATTCTGGATTTTTTTATTGAATTCAAATTTCACCATCTGCCATGGCAGGATTCGAACACAGGTCACCAGGGCATTAGCTGAGTTTCTGGATTAACAGTCTAGTGACAATGCCACTCGGCCATCACCTGCTTTATGAGCGGATGATGATGTATTTCGAGTCAGAAAGTTGTAGGACTTTGAGGGGAACTCGAAGCTGGTGAAGTGCCCTTTTTCCTGAGGCAGTGAGAGTTAAGATAAAAATGGGGAGGCGGTGAAGCAGTGAAACTTAATTTAGAATTACTCTTGCAAATTACTGGATGGACTTAACGAGTCAAATAATGCCTTCTCTGCTCGTAAACATATGTAAGTCTATCAATGAGCAATTTCATGAAGGAATGTGTAATTTTCATTTGTATTCATTTTTTAGCTAATCAGCGTATGTAATTTTATTCACCTTTTGTTCTTTACTTAGGACCTTCTGGAAGTGCTGTGATTCTGTTAGTGCTTTTATTCTTGCATCTAATAATAACCATATTTTCTGCCTTTAATATGGTGACCTGTGAGACATTGCATGAGATCTTGTCAACCAAACGTAAGTTCAGATAATAGTTATATTGTTATGAATATAACTCCTGTCAAAATCTTTCCTGATATTAAACCCCTTAATTAAACTGCCACTTTGCAATCTCTGCTTCCTTTAAAAAATCCCATTAATCTCATCCTGTGAGTCAACTCTCATTTTAATGCTTTCTCTTTAAGCCCTGCCATTGATATGCAGTTGGCACTTTGCCTCCCAAAGCAAATGATGTGTTGGTGGATACGTTAATGACCTTGTCATTGAGCAAAGTTTCCTTTGTCCCATTCTATTGCTGTAATCCAAAGATGTGCGGGTAGATGTGATGTGATCAAAGATGTGATTGACCATGCTTAATTGCCTCTTATTGACATGGTAAATACCATGATTGTGGGGATTGGGCCTGGTGGGATTGTTGTTAGTGCAGGCTCGATGGGCCAAATAGCCTCCTTCTGACTGTAGGAAATCTATGATTCTATAATAATTTGACTGGATTTAATGTGTTAGGGCATGGTTTGTGAATAAGATGCACTATATTGATGTGCAGTAGTACAGTGGTTAATACTACCATCTCACAGCGCCAGGACCTGGGTACAATTTCGGTCTTGGGTCACTGTGTGGAGTCTGCACATTCTTCCTGTGTCTGCGGGGGTTTCCTCTGGGTGCTCTGGTTTCCTCCTTTACTGGTGAATTAGACTGATAGTGCTGTTCGTTGAGTTGGATGAACCAGCTTGCGTTTATAAAGGCAATTTCACAACATCAGGCACTTCACAGCCAAGGGTGACTTTTTTAAAGAACAATCATTGGTTAAAGTAGAAGACCACAATAGTGAAATTAGATATGAAGTGGTCCAACAAGCATCATTGAGCTGGTTAACTGGGTCATATTTTAGAAGTCAATATTAACCTTAAAATAACACAGTTATAATTCCCGCTCGGATACATTCATCTGAGTGGGAATAAGAAACCTCAGTTGAACATCTTGGCTGGAATTCTGGGGTAGCACGATGTCACAGTGGTTAGCACTGTTGCCTCATAGCACCAGGGACCCGGGTTCGATTCCGGCCTCAGTCACTGTCCGTGTGGAGTTTGCATGTTCTCCCTGTGTCTGAGTGGGTTTCCTCTGGGTGCTCCAGTTTCCTCCCACACTCCAAAGTTTTGCGGGTTAGGTGGACTGGCCATGTTAAAGTGCCTGTTAGCGTCAGGGGGACTAGCTAGGATAAATGCATGGGGATATGAGGATAGGGTCTGGGTAGAATTGTGGTCGGTGCAAACTCAATGGGCCAGATGGCTTCCATTACACCTTGGAATTCTATGATTTTCCTTTCCCACCCGCCATGGGAATTGGAGCAGGTGAGGATGGACGATGGAAAGGTCTGTTGATCTTGCAGAATTTCACGGTTTCAGGACAAGTAAGGTTGCAAAACCCCACCCATTATCCTAAAGATAGCACCCCCAACATGTAGCACACTCTCTCAGTACTTCACTGAGCTGATTGTGTATCCGAGACACTGAAGTGGGTCCTGGACCTCGGGTCTCCTTCCTAACTTTGTGTTTCACATTTCTCTCGTTGGGATTAGTTGATCGCTGGGACACAGCAAAAAGAGGAGAATGAGGAAGAGAGAAAGATCACCTTATTTTCTGTCTGGCAAATCACATGATCTGTCTCAGAGGCACACAGTCTTCTCCACCCAATTTTCCTACATTCGTTGCAATTGAATGGTCAATACAAAGAGCGAAGAAAATTACAGTACAGGGACAGACCCTTTGGCTCTTCAAGCCTATACCAACCATGCTACCTGACTGAACTAAAACCCCCCTCCACCTCCTCCAGGGACCATATCCCTCCATTCGCATCCTATTCGTGTATTTGTCCAGATGCCCCTTAAAACTCACTATCTCCCCCGGCAGTGAGTTCCAGCAACCACCACCCTCTAGAAAGAAAAAAAACTTGCCTTTTATATCTCCTTTAAACCCTGCCCTTTGCACCCTAAACCCATTAACTCTTCCACCCTGGGAAAAATCTTCTGTCTGTGCTTCTCATAATCTGGTAGACTTTACCCCGCAAACTCTGTCATTCCAATGACAGCAAACCAATTTACTCCAAACTCTCATAGCTAGTGCCCTCCATACCAGGCAACACTCTGGTAAATCTTTTCTGTACCCTCTCCAAAGGCTTTGCATCGTTCTGGTAGTGTCACATTGTAGGCACAGAAAAATCTTTCCTGTATTTTCCCCAATCAGTTGCAATTCCCAGCAATGCCGCTAGAGGCAGATGGAAGGAAAAGTCAGTGCAAAATTGTCAAATCTCATTAATAATATCGACACCATTAATATAACAGTTCCACTTTAAAGTACTGAAGGCAAATTTGAACATGTTATTCTGGTATTCCTTTTGTTTTGAAGTTTAAATTTTCTTTTTCTTTTGGGAGCTGGGGATTCGTGTCCTGATCAAGCTTCTCCTGTCTGATTTGTTCCCAGGCTGCCGTGTCGTTTTTGGTTTAGTAGCTCCAGTGGGTGGGATCATCGGGATATGTGTGTCGAGTATCCTGATTACAGAAGTGATGAAACAAGCTGGTGAGTGTTCAGTGATGCTTTCAGAATTGAACTGACGAATTTAACATCCGGTCTGTCAGCGATTGGGAGAGCCTGGTCAATTTTGCTACAGTTTCATGTGAATCCTTCAAGCTTTTAAGTTCACTATGCTACCAAGTTGTTGCTCAACCGATTCAAATCTAACGCAATTACCTTTGCTCCTTGTGGCCTTTCCTGCCTGGTTCAGAAAAACATTGAAGATAGAAGCAAGAGTAGGCCATTCAGCCCTTCAAGCCTGCTCCACCATTCATTATGGTTATGGCTGATGATCAGATTCCCTGATCACACCTTTCCCATATCCTTGATTGCTTTAGCCCCAAGAGCTGTATCTAATTTCTTCTTGTAATCACACAATATTTTGGCCTCAACTACTTTCTGTATTTCTTCAAATCCCCCCTAAATCTCCCACTTCTCACTTTTAACTTGTGTCCCCCTCGTAACTGACCTTTCAACTAAGGGGAACAGCTGCTCCCTATCCACCCAGTCCATGCCCCTCATAGTCTTGAACACCTCAATCAGGTTGTTCCTCAATCTTCTAGGCTCCAGAGAAAACAACCCAAGCCTTGATCCCTTTAATGCTAAGAGCTATATCCAATTCCTTCTTGAAATCACACAACATTTTGGCTTCAACTACTTTGTGTGGTAGTGAATTCCACACATTCACCATTCTCTGCATGAAGAAATTTTTCCTCACCTCAGACTTAAAAGGTTTACTCTTTATCCTCAAACTGTGATCCCCTAATTTTGGACTCCCTCATTTCCCTCAAGAGCTATAACTGATTTCAGCTTGAGATCGCACAATGTTTTGGCCCCACCTTCAAATGTTTACTCAATTTTCCATTGAGCTGCAATAGTTTATATCTCAGCCTTACCCTGTGGCAATGTACTTCCAGTTGTTTCATGATCATTGATAAAAACATTTCTGCTCATCTTTTATTTTCATCCTTGAGTGACTTTTTTGTGAGTTGGTAAACCATGTTTTACTAAAAGATCTGGTTTCCTTATTCATTCTATCAAACTCTTTAAAACCTCTGGAATCTTTCGAATTTACGAGTTGCTGTGGCAGGCAAATACCTGATAAACAGGATGGCTGGGATTGGCACCTTTAATGCTTTTGCTACCCTGTACCTTGCGAACTTTCATGTTGCCAGATAATCATAACCACAATTTAAAGCCGGATCATTTCCTGATTTATGCTCTTGAGTCAGGAGTGTCAGGAGTGCTAATAGGGAATATCCTGGTATTTGGTAATAATGAAAGATATGTAAGAAATATCAAATCGACTGTAATAAGTCTTCGAGGTGGAAGTTCTTTCACCAAAAGTCCTTTATTTCCAAGGACTATATAGTATTATTTGATAACGCTGTAACACAGTAACACTATATAGATTGCTCTCAGTATGCAGTCTATCTCTGGAGGAAGCAGCACTCCTGTCTAAGTACAGAGCAAGGGGCTCCCTGACTAGACCAACAATTTGGCCCTTAATCGGGGGGTTCATATTCAAGCAGACTGACCTAAATTGCCTGATTATAATGGTCAGATCGAACATAACTCATGAGACAAGCTGAAAATTGTGAGCCAAGGACTTTTCCTTGGCAATGATCTAAAACGGGCAGCACAGTGGCACGGTGGTTTAGCACTGCTACCTCTCTGCGCCAGGGACCCAGCTTCAATTCCCAGCTGGGGTCTGTGTGGAGTTAGCATGTTCTCCCTCTCCCTGCATCGGTTTTCTTTGGTTGCTCCGGTTTCCTCTCACTGTCCGAAAGACATGCTAGTTGGGTGGATTGGCCATGCTAAACTCTCCCTGAGTGCACCAGAACAAGTGCCAGAGTATGCCAACTGGGGGATTTTCACAGTAATTTCTTTGCAGTGTTAATATAAGCCTAGTTGTGACACTAATAAATGCTAAGATGGGTACATTTACTTTTTCAATTGGCTTGTGTATTGCATCTGTTTATTATATTTGTTGTGAATGGATTGCACTGATTTCCCACCAATCTGTTCATTAGAACTACATTTCAGCTATTTATCCCTCTGTTACCAGGTGAAGAATGTGAACCAGCAGCCCACTTACAATCAACAATAATCTGTGCCGTGATAGTGACATTCGTTATTCTTGGTGTAACCTTTCAGCTCTACAAATTATGTAAGCAATAATGACAGACATCGTTTAAAATCTACTATAAAGGACAATGTGCTTTGAACAGAAACCTTGACTGCGTTTTGCACATGACATGGTGCAGTAGTTTGCACAGCTGCCTCTTAGCACCAGGGACCCTGGTTCAATTCCCTCTGTGTGGAGTCTGCTTGTTCTCCCCATGTATGTGTGGGCTTCCTCCAGGTGATCTGGCCTCCTCCCACAGTCCGATGTGTTAGTTAAGTGCATTAGTCATGCTAAATTCTCCTCCAGTGTACCAGAAAGGTATTGGAGAGTGACGACTAGAGGATTTTCTTCATTGCATTTCAAGAATGCATTTTGCATTTTTTGGTACTATTTTGTTAACCACTCAGTGCCTCTGTCTCCGAGTAAGCATCCTCTACATCTACATGATTAGGAGTTCATCTTTCATGGTGGCAGAGTAGTTAGCACTACTGCCTCACAGCACCAGGTTCGATTTCCGACTTGGGTCACTGTCCATGTGAAGTCTGCATGTTCTCCCCATGTCTGCATGGGTTTCTTCTGGGTACTCCCTCCAGTCTCATCACACAGTCTGAAAGGTGTGCTGGTTAGGTACGTTACCATGCTCAATTCTCCTTCTGTGTACCTGATCAGGCAACAGAGTGTAGCAACTAGGGTTTTTCACAGTAGCTTCATTGCAGCATTAATGTAAACCTACTTGTGGCGCTAATAAATAAACTTTCAAAACTTAAATGATAAAGATAACATCTTGCCTTAAATTAACAACAGTAATAGGTTAACAAATTCATCCCGTTTTGGGATGAACTCATTTGAATGACTGTAGATTGAGAGAGAGGAACATTCAACAGGACCTGGTGTCCTCGTACACCAGACAAAAGTAAGTGGGAGGATATATGTTAATGTATCAAATGTTGAGACTGTCATTAAAGCAAACAGAGAATGTTGGAAAAGGTCAACCAGTCTGGCAAAAAATTCTGAGGAAGAAGGTGGAGGCTTTGATGGAATCATTTGGACTCAAAATGTTTCTCTCCCCACAGATGGTGCCAGGCCTATTGTGTTTTTCCAGGATTTTCCATTTTACAGATTTCTAGCATCTGAAGTATTTTGGTTTTATTCATACTGTCAATTTCCATTTGTAAATGACCAAGTCTTAAGGAGTCCTGATGCATTGCAGGGTTAGGGCCACTGCACACAGAGAAACCATCCCCTGTCCTTCTGCACTGAGCACAATGTTGAGATGATTTGATTAGTTGAGCTCTAGCCTGTTCTTGCAACATTCAGAACATAGTTTCCAACATTAGATGTGACTCCATGATTGGATAGCATTTACTGAACAATACTAAACATGCCAAGATATTTTCGTGTGTGAAAGCTATTTCAGAACCCTGCTCAAGTTTTCTCTGCTCTGTTGCCCGAGAAAACATTTCAGCTGGAATTAAGCCTGACAGTAAAGTTTGGTGTGTGACAAAATGGTTTCAATCTGATCCAAACTTGGGGATCCCACGCCTGGGATTCGTACATGTCAAAGGGTGTATGGGAGCACAGAGAGAGACTGGAATTGCTAGAGTTATTTCTACTGGAACAATGAAGGCTAAGAGGTTTTTCAAATTGGTTTTGGTAGTGAATGGGCAACATTAGGAAGTTTGTGATAACTCATCTCTTTAAAATCATTGCAAGGGTGAGATGAAGGTGAGATGTGGCATGGTGGCACAATGGTTAGCACTGCTGCCTCATAGCTACAGGGACCAGTGTTTGATCCCCGGCTTGGGGCATGTCTGTATGGAGTTTGCACATTCTCCCCCTATCTCTGTGGGCTTCCTCTGAGTGCTCCAGTTTCATCCCATGCTCCAAAGGTTAGGTACATTAGTTTCCCTTAGTGACCCAGGATGCATAGATTAAAGGGATTAGCAGGAGTTACGGGGGATTGGACGTAGGTAGGATTGTTGTCAGTGCATTCTTGAAGGCCGAATGGCCTCCTCCTGCACTTGAAGGTTTCTGTGAATTTTATATGAACTATTGAAGCATCAAAGAGTGGTTGAGGTGGGTTGCTGTGGATCTGGAGTTACATGTGGGGTAGGCAAGTGTCTAATAAAAGACATTAGTGAATTAAATGGGCTCTGAAACAATGGTTTTATGGCCATCATTAGATTTTTTATTCCAGGTTTTTACTATATTCAACTTTCACCATCAGTCTTGATCCTACTAATTCGGTGACAATACCACTGGGCCACTGTGTCTTTTATAAATTGTCGCTCCCTTTGAAACTTGGTATTCTGGCATTTGTCCCGCTGTGTGCAAGACAAAAAAACTAGGCAGAGTGCTCTCCTTTTTCTAAACAACAGAAAAGGATATTTGTGAGTCAGGCTGTTTTTTTTAATAACAATCAATGATAGTTTTTATGGTCAGCATCGCTAGGATTTATTTTTAACTCCAGATTTATCAATGAGTTGAATTTAAGTTCCATCACATGCTGTGATGGGATTTGAACCCATGTCCCAGCTAGGGCATCTGGATTATCAGTCACATGACACTACCGTTGTGCCACCATCAGCCATATTCTCAATTGATTCGAGGCTGGATGACCCAATAACTGCACCGACATCTGTAAGTGTGGGCAGGAGCATTTGGTAGGTAATGCCCCCAAAGGATTTTATATGTCTCCCCTCATCCTTCACATCATGCAATCGGACAGCATAAAATCCAATCTGTGGTGCCTGAGGCAAAAACCTGTGCACTGTTTCAGATCAGCCAGTTATTGAAAACTTTTGTCCAATTCATTTTTGCATTGATATAATTCCTTGCATCTTTGCATCACAAACACAGGTTGGAAAAGACAGATAAGTGGAACTTCATCTGAAAATACCTACACAAAAGTAAAAAGCTCTGGTAAGAGTCAACATAGTGGTAAGTATTGGAATCGAATACAAATATTTAGTAAGAAATACAGCTGCTATCCTGACCTTTTCTATAATGGGATGTCCCTGCCATTATTGTGGTGGGAATGGAAGATTTTATTTCATTTTCCAGTTTTGAGGTTTTTAAGTTTATGGGACATGGATATTGCTGGCTAGCCAGCATTTACCCTCCCTAGTTGCCCGAGCTCAATTGAGAGTCAATCACATTGCTGTGGTCAGGTCAGCCCAGGTCAGCTCGGCAGATTTCCTTTTCTAAAGGACACTAGTGAACCAGCTGGGTTTTTCTGACAATCGACAATGGTTTTATGGCCATCAGTAGGTTCTTAATTCTGGATTTTTTTTTTATTGAATTCAAATTCTACCATCTACTGTGGCAGGTTACAAACATAGGTCTCCAGAACATTAGCTGAGTTTCTGGATTAATAATCTGGCATTAATACCACTGAGCCATCTCCTCCTCATAAGTGGAAAAGACTCCAGTATTTTAGGACAGCGTGGTGGCACAGTGATTAGCACTGCTGCCTCGCAGTGCCAGGGACCCACGTTCAATTCCGGTCTTGAGTGACAGTCGGTGAGCAGTTTGCACGTTTGCCCTGTTTCTGTGTGGGTTTCTTCTGAGTGCCCTGGTTTTTTTCCCACAGTCTGAAAGATGTACAGGTTAGATGGATTGGCCATACTCAATTGTCCCTTAGTGACAAAATTTGTGTAAGTTAGGGAGATTAGTGGGGTAAGTACAGAGGGATGAATTTTTTTTTCGCCCATCATGGGAATCATAGCAGGCGAAGGGGTGGTCCATGGCGGTCCACTAACTTTCGGTGGGATTTTCCGATTTTGGGGTGAGGTGAGCATGGCTGAAAAATCCCATCCGTGGGGTTAAGGGGATAGGGCCTGGGTGGGATGCTCTGTCAGAATGTGGGAGCATCTCACCAGGTCCACTGCCTGCTCTATTCCCATAGTACCACATACTTACCCTGCTAATCCCTCCCAAGCTATACATCTTGGGATACTAAGGGAGCAATTCAGCGTGGCCAATCCACCTAACCTGCACATCTTTCAACTATGGGAGGAAACTGGAGCATGAGGTGGGGGGGTAACCCCCACAGATATGGGGATAACGTGCAGACTCCGCACAGTCATCGAAGGTTGGAATTGAACCCAGGTCTCTGGTGCTATACGACAGCAGTGCTAATCTCTGTTTCTGTCTTTGAAAAGAAGTCTTGACTAATTAAACTGGTGGTTGAGGCAGCTTCTCTCACAACATTTAAGAAGGATCTGGAAGAGAACTTAAATCGCACGAGATTAGGACAGGTTGGTGTTTGATGATCAACGTAGACTTGTTGGGACAAATAACCCAATTCTGTGCTGTATGACTCAATGGTTCATGTATTAAAGGAAAAAGCTTGATTTAATGCTTTGCTCAAAAAGAAAGGTCAAATCAAATACAAATGAAGAAGTGTCGACTTTACATTTTTGCATGTTTGAATAAAATATGCCTGCTTATCTTTAAATTCACTTTTGTCTTACTTTAGGAGCTGAAGGAAACATAATTAAATCCAGCATAGCCACTATTGCAAAAGTGATTCCAACAAGAAGCACTGCCAACAAGTGAGGAACTGTTTTAAATCTGGGAGCACCGCTGCCATCAACAAAGTGCCTTAAATTTGGACTTGAATTATCAGGTGGCGTGCCGAGCTGACACCTCATGATTTTCCATAAGACATTTGGGCAGAACCAGGCCAATTGGCCCATCGAATCTGCTCCGCCATTCAGTCATGGCTGATATTTGCATCCTTGAATATGGAAAGTTCTGAAGGCCAGTTTTTTCTTTATTGTTATCAACAAGTAGGGAGGTGTTAAAGTCCATCATTTTAATAAATTTACGCTGAATACAATGTTCCTCAGTCTCGAGCTGATTCATTTCCAATGAGTCAAAATTATGTGGCCATCTCGTACAGTCTCCAGGTGACAAATTGTGGTTAAGAAGTCATCAGTGAGTAATGGTCATTCTACATTATGGAGCAGGATTTTCTGAGATTATCTCTGGGACCTCAGAGGGTGATTTATCAAATATTGTCAGGTACATTGGTCAACTTTATAAGGAATGAAATGCCTTGATTCTAATTAGTGCATGTTTGTTGTGATCTGACTCACTCATCACAAGCAGAATCACAAAAGAGCATTATGAAAATAGTATGTTCAGCAAAAGGGTGTGTAGGATTATTCTCAGCCCGACAAACCTGATTGAAATGTTTAACATGATTGCTGACTGGAGACACTGGAGAAGAAACACAGTCAGTTTGATTGATCTGTCACAACAGAGCTGCAAAACTCCAAATGTCACCACTTGTTATCTCAAGGTCGATCTCGTCTTCAAGTTTTTTTGTGTCCAGATCACCAACAACCTGTCCTGCTTCCCCCATACTGACACTACAGTAAGAAAGCCCACTAACGTCTCTACTTTTTCAGAAGTCTAAGGAAATTTGGCATGTCTGCTACGACTTTGTCCAACTTACACAGATGCACCAGAGAAAACATTCTTCCGGTTTGATCACAGCTTGGTATGTCTCCTGCCCTGCCCAAGACTACAAAAATGACAAAAAGTCGTGACTGTAGCCCAATCCATCACGCAAACCAGCCTCCAATTCATTCACTCTGTCTATACTTTCTGCTACCTCAGCAAAGCAGCCAACATAATTGAGGGCTCCACTTACCTGAGACATTCTCCCTTCTTCTGTTGGTACCGCAAACAAAAGTTTGAGATACCAATTGACTCAAGAAAAGCTTCTACATTGCTACTATCAGAATCGACCTACTTTGCGTTAAGTTGATCTTTCTCTACACCCTAGCTACGACTGCAATACTACATTCTGCTGTCTCTTGGTTCCTTCTCAATGAATGGTATGCTTTGTCTGTACTAGTGCACAAGTAACAAAATTTTTTATTGCATGCTAATACATGTGACAATAATAAATCAAATCAAATCAATATATCAACTCAGAACAATGATCCGAATTCCAATGTCAAAAACAAGATTTAAAGTTACTGAAGAATCCCGACAATGCATAAGGAGACCTTTCAGCTCATCAAACCTGCACTGATAACAATTCCATCCAGGTCTTATCCCCATAATCTCACATATTTACCCTGCTTATCCACTTTACACAAAGGAGCAATTTTGCATGGCCAATCGACCACATTTTTTTTTGTCTGTGGGAGGAAACCAGAGCATCCGGAGGAAACCCACGCAGGAACAGGGAGAACATGCAAACTCCACACAGACAATGACCCAAACCTGGAATCAAACTCAGGTCCCTGGAGCTGTGAGGCAACAGTGCTAACCACTGTGCCAACAGTGATTATGCCTTCAACCAATATTATCAAAGTAGGTTCAATGGTTATTGATCTCAATCTGCTTTGTGGGATATTACTGATACAAATTCCCCGTATGTTTGCCTATTGAAATACAAAAGTTGCAATTTCATCTATTTGAAATGCTTGAAATGCTTTTTTGTGTCCTGTGGTTGTGCAAAGTGATTTTCAAATGCACATCTTTCTTAGCACCAGAGCACCTTTGCAATACACCAGAATCATTGATTTAACCATTTCAGTGAATGACTATTTGGGCAGCATTGCTGTCTCACGGCATCAGGGACCTGGGTTTAATTCTGGCCTTGGGTGACTGTCTGCATGGAGTTTGCACATTCTCCTCTGTGTCTGAATGGATTTCCTCTGGCTGCTATGGTTTCTTCCTGCAATCCAAAAAGTGAGTTAAGTTGATTGACAATGGTAAACCAGCCTCCCATCCATTGACTTTGTCAACACTTCCGACTAACTTGGCAAACGCCAACATAATTAAGGACTCCAAGCATCCTGAGCATTCTCTCTTCCACATTCTTCGGGAAAAGGATACGAAAGTCTGAGGTCACATATCAACTACCTCAAGGACAACTTCTTCCCTGCTGCCGTCAGATTTCTGAATGAACGCATTAAGTTATTTTTCACTACACCCTAGCTAAATCTGTAACGCTACATTCTGCACTCTCTCTCATTTCTTTTCCTATGAAAGGTATTTTTGCCTGTATGATGAGAAAGAAATAACATTTTTCATTGTATGTTAATACATATGACAATAATAAATCAAATCAAATCAAAATCAAATCCTTCGTATCAGTGGGACTAGCAGGTAAATGTATGGTTTTGGAGATAGACCCTGAGTGGAATTGTTATTAGTGCATGCTTGATGGGCTGAACAGCCTCTTTCTGCACTGCAATGATTCTATGATTTATAAAATATCTGCCATTGCATTTTAAACTTCAGCCACATCTTCCTGGCCTCTACTGCGAAGATGTGGAGATAACGGTGTTGGACTGGGGTGAACACAGTAAGAAACCTGACAACACCAGGTTTAAGTCCATCCGATTTATTTGATAGTAAACTCGAAAGCTTTGGGAGTTTGACCCTTTGTCAGGTGAATGAAGAGTTCTGGCCTCAGACAGAGCATATAACAGCACAGATAGTTTACAGATTACTGATGAGAATGTGAATCTTTGCCAATAATACCCATGTCTCAAAAGAATGAAGGAAAAAACCTCCAAGTCAGGAAGTTTCTTGTTCATGTTCACCTCCAGGAGCTTGGCATCAAATCTAGGCTGACACATCAGTGAAATATTTAGGGAGTGCTGCACTGCCAGAGATGCGACTTCTAGATAGAGTATAAACCAATTAAATTGATTTGATTCGATGTATTATTATCACGCCTTTTGGGATAGTGAAAAGTTTTGTTTCTTGTGAGTTATCAGAGACAAAACAGTCATAGAGTACATAGAGAAGAAGGAAAGGATAGAATGTAGAATGTAATGTTGGATTTACCAATAGGGTAAAGAGAAAGATCAGCATAATATAGGTAAGACCATTCAAAATTCTGATGGCAGCAGGAAAGAAGCTGCTCTAAGTCAGATGGTTCATGACCTCAGATTTTTGTACATTTTTCCCGATGGAAGAAGGTAGAAGAGAGTTTGTCCAGGGTGCGTGGGGTCCTTGATAATGTTGGTTGCTTTTATGAGGTAGCGGAAAATGTAGATGGAGTTAATAGTTAGGAGGCTAGTTTGCATAATGAACTGGGCTACTTTCATAACCCTTTGTAATTTTTTGTGATCTTGGGCAGAGCAAGAGTCATACCAAGCTGTGTTACATCCTGAATGGATGTTTTTGTTTATACATCTGTAAAAATTGTAGAGTCGTAGTGGACATGCTGAATTCCCTTAGCCTCCTGAGAAAATAGAGGCGTTAATGGGCCCCAAGACACCATCTGTCTTTTCACATGGACCTAACAGATTCAACTATTCTGCAGATGGGCTGTGAGTGCTACCAGGTTTTGTGCCAATGATTGTCTCCCACCCAGTCTCACTGAACTGATTGTTTTGCTATTGCATCAATTCTGTGGGTGGACACTTGGTGCTATACTTCTTGCATAGATGCTATAAATTATAAAACTACCTCATTGGCAGCAAAGCACTTTGAGATGTCCTGAAGCTATGAAATCTACTTGTCATGTTTCTATATCTGTCTCTGATTTCCATGCATCCCTGTCTCCAGAGTTGAAGGCATTCAGATTCTTGTGACTGTGGTAACGGTGGGTATTCCAAAGACTCTTTTCTCCTTTGGAATTCCTCTCCACAGTCACAGTTGACAAATTTAATTTGGACATATCCCACGACTGCAAAAAAGGGGCTTGCAGAAGCCAACAACCATCCTGAGACACAGCCAACTAGGCCATGTTCACTGGCTTTTTATCTGAGTCATGAGAGAAGTTGTAGTCTAGGTTGCTGTGGACCTCAGAGGGGAATTTGCAGGCGGTGGTGTTCCCATGCCCTTGCTACTTGTCTTTCTAGATGGTACAATTTGTAAGACTGGAAAACGCTGTCAAAGCAGGCTTGGTGAACTGCTGCAGTGCACTGTGTCGATGAAATATACTGCAGCAGGATGGCAGAGTGGTTTACACTGTTGCCTCTCAGCTTCAGAGACTGGAGCTCAATTCTCCTCTTGTGTGGTTGTCTATGTGGGTCTGCACATTCTCCCAATGTCTGCATGGGTATCCTTCAGATGCTCCAGTCTCTTTCTCAGAATTAAAAGATTTGCAAGTTAGTTGGATTAACCATACTAAATTGTTCCTGCATGTTCCAAGGTGTGGAGATAAGAAGGATTAGTCAGGTAAACAAATGGGATTTAAGGGGATTGAGGGTTATAGATAGGCCTAGTAGGTAGGGATATGATCAGGCATTGTAACTGAAGAAGGAAGATCAAAGATCTTGCTCGGAATTGGAAGTTTGTGTCATGTTTGTTACCAAGACTCATGATATATAAACGCCCACTTGTGTTTGTGTTCCTTGAGAAGCCTAGCAGTCCTTGTTTGGAACCAATTTCTCCCAAAGCTCTGGAATAAAAGCCAGGGCTTTGAAATAAAAAATCACTGTATTTTGACTCACCAGCAGTCTCAGAAGTATTATTTTAACTACAACAGTGTCATTTGTAAACTTACGAACCATGCTTCCTATATTTTGCATAAAATGACAACTGTCCACCCTCATAGTCTAGGAAATCTCCGATCTTCCAAGAATTTGCACTCAGGGTGAGGCGGGTCCAAGAGGCGGAGATGGAGGCAAAATAACCTCTTTCAGGAATCAGCTCCACAATCCAGAACCCGGTCTCATGTCTCAGGGAGATAAACCCTTTCCTGTTCGCAGAACTCTCGGACCATCTCCAGAATCTATTCTGTGTTTCCCCCGCCTGCACCTTCCAGTAATCATTAAATCTTACAGTGCAGAAGGAGGCCATTTGGCCCATTGAGTCTGCACTAACCAGGATCTTGCCAAGGCCCTATTTTCGTAACCGCACACATTTATGCTCATCCCTCTGATGCCAGGCTCAATTTTTAGGATAGCCAATCAACCTAACGTGCACAACTTTGGATTATGGGAGGCAACCAGAGCACCCAGAGGAAACACACACAGACACGGGGAGAATATGCAAACTCCACACAGACAATGCCCAAGGGCGGAATCGAACCTGGATCTCTGATGTTGTGAGGCAGCAGTGCTAACCACTGTGTCACTGTGCAGCATTCCAGACATTTCCTTTTGTTTTTCTTTTGATTTTCCTTAAAATTCTGCTTCTCTAATGTCTGTATGGCTCCCTGATGAACAATGATAATCAATGTTTCCCAGAATGACAAATGAGACCAGTCCAGTCTCCTGGAGCAATTCTACTTCTGATTCTGAGATTAGTGCTCTATTCCTCTGGTTATACCGATATCTTCGCTGCTTTGACAGATGGCGGACTTCAAACATTTACACAGAAAAACCCACAGAAAGTGAAATATGAGAGTGGAGAGAGTCCTGACAGTTAACAACCAACAATGCAAGTATTTCATTTGGGATCATGGAGCCCGTTTAGTTTATTTATAACCGGATTCATAACTAGGAAAATTAATATGGGTTTTAATGGGATTAATGGAGTCTATTATTTCTCTCCATGTTGTACTGTAAAGGACCTTTGAACTTTCCAATAGACAAGGTAGCAGCAGATATGGAGAGTGAGTAATTCACTAATCCTGCACGTGTTAAAACAATGATGTTGTAAATCTGTCTTTATTAGAATATTTTCAAACTTGTTATGATGAGGTTTTCAGCTCTTTTGATGATTGAGAGAGTGCACCAAGTGAAATGCTAATCTTGTTTTACTTAACTGAGAAAGATTACAATCAATGATAATTTCTGCTGCGCTGACATTATCTATTCTTGGTGTAACCTTTCAACTCTACAAAACATGTAAGCAATGATGGTAGACGTTGTTTCAAATATATTATAAGGGGCACATGTGCTATGAGTAGAAACCTTGACTGGGCCTTTCACTTCAGTTACACATGATAAATAGCCAGGAAATGTGGCACAGTGGTTAGCACTGCTGCTTCACAGCGCTGGGGATCTGGGTTCAATTTCAGACTTGGGTCACTGTGCTGAGCCTGTACATCTTCCCTGTCTCTGCATGGGTTTTCTCCAGGCACTCGTTTCCTCCCACAATCTGAAAGATGTGCTGGCGTTAGGAGCATTGGCCGTGCTAAATTCTCCCTCAGTTTACCTGAAGGGATGGAGATGGGGTGTGATGACTAGAGGATTTTCACAGTAACTTCATTGCAGTATTAATGTAAACCTACTTGTGACACTGATAATAATAACAACTTGGGAATTCAAGGGCATAGATTGGAAACACTCAAGTCCTGAAAAAAAATGTGCCAAACCTGATAATGGAATTGTTAACAAGACTTTATACACTTCCTCTCTATTTCTCTATCTTGATTTAAAATTCTCCAAAATCCATTTCTGTCATCCAGATTAATATTTTCTTTTTTGTCTCTTTGTCAATTTTCTTTATAATGCTCTTGTGAATTTCCTTTAGGGCATCACGTTACATTAAAAGTATCGTATAAATACAAGTGTACATTGTTGTGGTTGTTAAGAACTTCAACGGGGCACAGGAAGTTGGCTTCCTGTAGTATGAACTCCCTGACAGAGGTGGTAATCAGTGATTCTCATCTGTATATAAAACTGGGAGTGTCAGGTCTCCTGGCACTGCGGATTCTGGCTGCTTACCTGAAGCAGACTTTTGAGTGGAATAGAGTTTGTAGATAAAGTGAATCTGGTGAGGGAACAGCGGCCCACAAGGAGCTATTTCACAGAACCAGTTTGTATTTAGAATAAAAATAAAGTCCGTAAATGTGTGAAGTTATTGGGTTGTTCAGACTCTGTGCACATGACCCGCTCCTTGGAAACATCAGCTGTGTGGTTTTTACAGGATGAGTGGGAAGTCACAGACACAAACAGCCAACGTTACTTCCGGCCTGGAAATCAGTTTGTATTGTTTACACTTTACCAGGTTCCACTATTGTAGAACCGTTACGTTAAATCACTGTAATAAAGGCAGGCATTACAAAACTTTTGCCCCGAACTAACAGAATCATGGAATTCCTACAGTGCAAAAGGAGGCCAATTGGCCCATCGACTCTGCACCAATAACAATCCCATCCAAACCCTTTCCCTAACATTTATCCTGCCAGTCCCCCAGTCACTAAGGGGCAATTTAGCATGGCCACTCCACAAACCTGCACATCTTTGGACTGTGACAGGAAAGCCACACAGACACAGGAGAATGTAGAAGCTCCACACAGACAGGTACAGGATTTGAACACAGGTCCCTGGTGCTGTGAGGCAGCAGTACTAACCACTGTGCGGCATCAAAAATGTGATGCTGAACATGGGGCTCTTGATTAAAAGTCTCGTGCTTTACCAACTGCGCTAGGTGGGCTTTGTCGACTGAGATAGCTGGACTGTTCCGGCTGAGTTAGCTGGGCTCGACCAGGCAGTTGGTGGAGTTTTGGTGGCCCAATAAACGGCTATTTAATGTTGTGACAACAACTACTTAAATAAATCACAATATCAGTTCACTGAGTTTATTTTACCAAATGGCAGAGTTTCAGTGAAGAACGTGTCCTATCTTCTCTTCTGACAAAACCTTCTCCTGAAAGAAATGGATGAGGAACAGTGAGGGTAACAGTGACAAGTTTCAGGAGGAGTTCAACACACTGGTGAAATCCGAGCAGACTCGGAACAGATGAGATTTCACACGAAAGTGTAAGGTGATGCATTTGGAATGAAGATTGTGGAGAGTCAAATAAACTGGAATTGAACATCAGTCTCCACTCACAGACACAGAGGCTGGAATTATACTGCTCCATCCACCAAGGGCATCAGAGCGGGTGGGAGAGGGGGGCAGACAATAAAATGGTCCATTTACCTCAAGCAGGATTTCATGGTTTCAAAGAACAAAGAGCAAAACAGCACGGGAAACAGGCCGTTTGGCCCAACGAGCCCGCGCCGCCACCCCGATGTTCCCACTTCTACCTGTGATCCCTGTCTATGCTTATAGATCTATGGATTAAAAACCAAATTTGAGACAATTTAGGGAGAATTTGTTTTGCCAATTAGCGTAAGAGCACATCTTTGAGATGTGGGACGAAACCGGAGCACCCGGAGAAAACCCACACCAGCACAGGTCTGTATATTTTATCAATATATGTCACACTGCAATTCAACCTTTGGAGCTGATAAAATATTATTAGAAATTAACATTATCTGTATCATTATCTGTATCTGTATTATCTCTGTATCAGGCTGTGTGTCTAGTCAATCATGAAATCTTTTCTTAAATGAATTAAAGCAAGATAATTAGTCATAATGTACAGAGGATTTTTGCTATGAATCAATTGGTTACATAAATAAAGTCTGAGTGACACTACTCCACAAGTGTAGGCCTCCATGAAAATAACCAAAGTTATTTATCAATTACATCAACGGAAAAAAAATCAGGGATCAATTATAACAGGTCACAGGAAAAGGCCATTTAGTCCATTGTGTGTGCACTGGCTTTCTGAATGGCATCGTGACTTAGTTCCAATTGCCCTGCTTTTTCCCTGTGGCCCTGCACATTGTTTTTGTTCAAATAATCATCTAATGGCCTCTTAAATACCTCGATTGAACTTGCCTGCGTCATACTTACAGGTTGAGCAATTCAGACCTGAACCCACTCATTGTGGAAAACTTTTTATCTCACATCACATTTGATGAGCCCTGAAAATGGAACTGTGAGCTTCTTATCTTTCTCTAATTAGCTGGCTATCTGATGCTTAACAATACCCACCACTGTTAGAACTGCAATCTAATCAAGCTATTGAAAATCCAGTTTCTGGAATGCATACACACTTCCCATAGCAACACATTCATTTACCCAAGCCCAGAGAACTTAAGCTTAGGCTGGCAAGACTAAGAACATTCAAGAATACCGATGATCACGACTGTTGCTTATTCCATGCAGCTTACCAACAATAACTTAAAAGATAAAAGTTTATTTATTAGTCACAAGTAAAGCTTACATTAATACTGCAATGAAGTTACTGTGAAATTCCTACTTGCAATTTTATGGTGCCATCAAGGAAGATGTTAAGAACATTAGAAATAGGAGCAGGAGACACTCATACGACTCTTTGCATCTGCTCCACTACTTGATATGATCATGGTTGATCTTCTGTCTCAGTTCTACTTTCTTCCTGAGTCCCTAAGTGACAAAAGAATCTGTACCTAACGTTTAAATATATTCACAGATAAAGCATCCACAATTCTGGAGTAGAGGATCCCAAAGAGATCCTTTCTAATCTGTGTCCTAAATGATCATCCCCCTCATTCTGAGATTGCCTCAGAATGTGCAAAGCCGTAAAATCCCACTCGATGACTCACCATAACAGGTACACCCACACACTCACAATATAGAACTGGAACTGATTACAGTGGAAGTTCCAGGACAGAATTAAACTTGGGCAACACACAAATAATCATAAAGCGAGTGTGAAATTTGAGAAAACTCATTTTAAGGAGATTAAAGGTATTCCCGGGAATCTGCAGACAGTATGGGAGCCCTTAGTTCAAAGACAACATTCAGGGACAAGAAATTCTACTCAATTCTCCTTCAGTGTACCTGAACTGGTGCTGGAGTGAGGCGACTAGGGGTTTTCACCTTAACTTCATTGCAGTGTTAATGTAAGTCTACTTGTGACTAATAAATAAACTTTTAACTTTACTATTTTTAAGTAAACTCTACATTAATACCATAGCTATCTCCATTTATTGACTGTGTGAAATTTCACTGCACTGACCTGCAATATATTGCCTCACCTTCAGAAATATCAGCTGGTTTTTTTGCTTCATCTGCTTCTGCAACTTTGAGACTTTCTCCTCAATCGAATTTAAATTCACTTCAATTTCTCAAATGTTTCTTTCCATTAGTTCTCAAATTCCCTCCTCTCCTTCTCTGAGGCCTGTGAGTATGGCGGCAAGGTGATACAGTGGTTAGCACTGCTGCCTTACAGCACCAGTGACCCGGGTTCGATTCTTGCCTCGGTCACTGTCTGTGTAGTTTCCACATTCTCCCTGTGTCTGCGTGGGTCTCCTCGGGGTGCTCCGGTTTCCTCCCACAGTTCACTCATGTGCAGGTTAGATTGATTGGCTATGATAAATTGACCTAGTGTCAGGAAATTAGCAGGGTAAATATGTAGGGCTATGGGAATAGGATCTGGGTGGGAATGGTCTCTTTCTGCACTGCTTTTTCTCAGTGAGAACCTGGTGCATTTTAGTGAACTGGGATGCAGATAGGAAATATACAGTGAATGGCAGAACCCTTAAGAGTATTGATAGGTAAAGGGATCTGGGTGTACAGGTACACAGATCACTGAAAGTGGCAATGCAGTTGGAGAAAGTGCTCAAGAAGACATATGGCATGTTTGCCTTCATTGGCTAGAGTATTGAGTTTAAAAATTGACAAGTCATGTTGCAGCTTTATAAAACCTGATAGAAGTCTACAACATTATGTGAGGCATGGACAGAATGGATAGTCAGAAGCTTTCTCCCAGGGTGGAAGAGTCAATTACTAGGGGGACCAGGTTTAAGGTGCGAGGGGCAAGGTTTAAAAGAGATGTAGGAGGCAGATGTTTTACACAGAAAGTAGTGGGTGCCTAGAATTTGTTGCCAGGGGAGGTAGTGGAAACAGATATGGTAATGACTTTTAAGAGGCATCTTGACAAGTACATAAATGAGATGGGAGTGGAGGGATATGGTCACTGGAAGGGTAGAGAGTTTTAATTAAGTCAGGCAGTATGGTCGGTGCAGGCTTGGAAGGCCAAAGGGCCTGTTCCTGTGCTGTAATTTTCTTTGTTTCTTTCTTCTTCGATGTGAAGTGGATCTGCAGGCTGCTTGACTGTTCCTACCAAATGAAATGTGAAACATAATTCATGTCCCACGATAAAGGGAACAAAATTAACCAAGATTCCAGAAAGTCAGCACAGGGATGCCTTTTCGTTCTGTTTCCGTTCCGTTTCTAGGTCAGCCGATTTCTTCTCTGTGACAGAATCTAAGGACAATTTCACCTGATCCTGAGGAAACAAAAAAGATGCAGAATAAATATTTATTTATCAGTCACAAGTAAGGCAATGACTGTGAAAATCCCCCAGTTGCCACACTCTGGCGCCTGTTTGGGTACAGCGAGGGAAAATTTAGCATGGCCAATGCACTTAACCAGGACGTCTTTTGAACTGTGGGAGGAAATCGGAGTATCTGGAGACCCAAGCAGACACGGGAAGAATGTGTAGACTCCACACAAACAGTGACCCAAGCTGGGAATCGAATCCAGATACTGGCAGCACTACTAACCAATTCATTGGTACATCACATTGCAATAAAATAATCCACTGATAAAATATGTCTTCTTCCACTTTGTAGATTTCGGCAGCTTCTTAATCGGGATGAAACAGTGCTCGCTGTGTGTTCTGATGAATCTTTACAAATCAGACAGATTCACAAAATAGCTTCAATTTTTCCTGATGTTCCTCACAGTGACGTTCCTTCACTTTTGGATCCAAGTCTATTTTCTAAGCTTTCTTGGCCAGATTCGCGAAGGTCCGATTTCCCTTGAGGTCTCTTTGCAGACACTCCTGTCTACATTCTGAGCAGGAGTTTATCTCCTTAGTTTCCCAACACTGGGTGATACAGGAGCGGCAGAAGTTGTGTCCACAATCCAGCGTTACCGGCTTGGTGAAGAAATCGAGGCAAATGGGGCACTCTGCCTCCTTGGTCCAACTCTCTTTGAGTTGGCTGGAAGGCATCTTCAGATTCAGTACTCCCTGATTCAAACTGCTCTCAATTTCACTGTTGCTACCGAACAGTCTTTTTCCTAAATACTCCATTATCCAATCTTGAGATTTTCACACTGAAGAAAGAAACTCAAACAATTTAAAGGATAATGAAGGGGAGAAGAGGGAAGGCAGGGGAGCAGTGGTATTGTCGCTGGACTATTAGTCAATGACGCAGGTAATGCTCTGGGTTTGTAATCAGCATGGTGGAACAGTGCTTAGCACTGCTGCCTCCCAGCACCAGGAACACGGGCTTCTTGGATTAGGTCAGTGCCTGTAAGGAGTCTACGCATTCCCCTCATGTCTGTGTGCATTTCCTCAGGATGCTCCAGTTTCCCCCCACAGTCTGAAAGATGTGCCAAGTAGATGCATTGGCTATGCTAAATTCTCCCTCACTGTACCTGAACATGCGCTGGAGTGTGGTGACTAGGGGACTTTCTCAGTAACTTCATTGCAGTATTAATGTAAGCCTACTTGTGAAAGTAATAAATAAGTTTTAGAAAACAGCAGTGAGTTTAGACTGGACGGAAGTGCAATGAAATCTCAATCCCGCCCATCTCCTGATTTCTCTATCCCTGTCTAAATCCCATTGTCATGATGTAGAGATGCCGGCGTTGGACTGGGGTAAACTCAGTAAAGTTTTACAACACCAATTTTAAATCCAACCAATTTATTTGATAGTAAATTCGTGAGCTTTCGACTTTATAGCCTTCGTCAGGCAAATGCAGTGTTCTGGTCTGCAATAGCACTCATATCCACACAGACAGTTACAGATTGCTGATTAGAATGCGAATCCTTACATCTAACCTGCTATTCAAGTGTTAATGTGGCTAACAATGTGTGTGAAGGGAATCCTGAGCATTGGTTAGAGAATTGTGTATTTTCTCCAGACAGCACAGTAAGTGAGGTTTTTTGCTAACCCAGGCAAGTTACGGGTGTTACAGATAGTGTGACATGAAGCCAAGATCCCTGTTAAGACCGTCCTCATGTGTGCGGAACTTGGCTATCAGTTTCTGCTCAGCAACTCTGCGCTGTCGTGTGTCATGAAGGCCCCCTTGAAGAACATTTACCCACAGGTTGGAGGCCGAATGCCCATGACTGCTGAAGTGTTCGCCCACAGGAAGGGAACAGTTTTGCCTGGTGATTGTTGAGCGATGCTCATTCATCCGCTGTCATAGTGTCTGCATGGTCTCCCCAATGTACCATGCTTAGCATGGTACACTGGGGGGACCATGCATCGCTCAACAATCACCAGGCAAAACAGTTCCCTTCCTGTGGGCGAACACTTCAGCAGTCATGGGCATTCGGCCTCCGATCTGCGGGTAAATGTTCTTCAAGGGGGCCTTCGTGACACACGACAGCGCAGAGTCGCTGAGCAGAGACTGATAGCCAAGTTCCACACACATGAGGACGGTCTTAATAGGGATCCTGGCTTCATGACACACTATCTGTAACCCCCGTAACTTGCCTGGGTTAGCAAAAAACCTCACTTACTGTGCTGTCTGGAGAAAATACACAATTCTCTAACCAATGCTCAGGAGTCCCTTCACACACATTGTTAGCCACTTTAACACTTGAATAGCAGGTTAGATGTAAGGATTCGCATTCTAATCAGCAATCTGTAACTGCCTGTGTGGATATGAGTGCCTCTGCAGATCAGAACACTGCATTTGCCTGACGAAGGCTGTAAAGTCGAAAGCTCGCGGATTTACTGTCAAATAAATTGGTTGGATTTAAAATTGGTGTTGTAAAACTTTACTGAGTAAATCCCATAGAACACCCCCCCCCCCTCCCGTCGATTCCCCCTAATTCATTTTCTTCAACTGCCTATGGGATTCAGGGATCACTGGCTAGGCCAGTATTTATTGCCCATCTCTGAAGGTATTTCAGAGTCAATCACATTGCTGTGGATCTGGAGTCACATGTAGGCCAGTCTAGGTAAGGACGGCAGATTTCCTTCCCTAAAGGACATTAGTGAATCAGATACATTTTAATGAAAATCAGCAATGATTTCATGGTCATCATAATGACTTTTTAAGTCCAGTTTTTTTAAAATTGCATTCAAATTTCACCATCTGGTCTTGTGGGATTCATCGGGTCCCCTGAACATTATCCCAGGTCTCTGGATTGCTAATCCAGAGACAATAACACCAAGCCACTGCTTCCCACTCTTGTGCGTGATGAGAATATGGAACTCATCACGTGAACTAGTTGAGAGGTAGAGAGAGTTGATACATTGACTTGAATTACAAGATGGCTTTATACCACACAGAATGTTTGTGGAGCTTATTTTGTGTCCATTTGAGAAAGTTGAACTCATTTTTAGAAATAGAAAACAAAAACCACAGAGGTTTCAGTAATGTTGAGGTCTGTGTATTGATGTCTCAGATAGCGATGCCCTCCCAGTCCCTGATAAAAGGAAAAATATCACAAGGGCAATACTGGAGGATAGACCAATAAGAAATGGAAGGGAGTGAAATCACATCTTATTGTGGTTGAACTTGAAGAAGAGTTTCTCCTTGCTAATCTAACAAGAAAACCAAGGTGAAGTTTTGAGA
This sequence comes from Sphyrna mokarran, assembly GCA_024679065.1. Taxonomy (NCBI): domain Eukaryota; kingdom Metazoa; phylum Chordata; class Chondrichthyes; order Carcharhiniformes; family Carcharhinidae; genus Sphyrna; species Sphyrna mokarran. The sequence goes on from JAGIQG010000009.1 coordinate 102,662,866, forward strand.
TGCATCAGCTTTATAAACAAACAGTTTAATAAAGTTGGGAAAATGTAGAGTAAAAGCAGTGGGGAGAAGAGGAGAGGTCAATGTTGATTGGAAATAAATCTCTTGTTTTATTGCAGAGATATTGTGTAAAATATTTCACACATATAACAGTATTTTGAACATTGATTTTTATCGAATTGTAGAGTCATACAATGCAGAAGAGACCATTCGGTCCATCAAGTCTGCACCAACACATTAGAAACATGTTAACACCCACCTAATCCCATTTACCAGCACTTGGATAGCCTTGAATGTTATGATGTGCCAAGTGCTCATCCAAGTACTTTTTAAAGGTATGAGGCAACCGGCCTCTACTACCCTAACAGGCAGCACATCCCAGATCATCACCACCCTCTGGATAAAAAGGTTTTTCCTCACATTCCCCCTTAAACCTCCTGCTCTTTACCTTGAACCTACGTCCCCTCATGACTGACCCTTCAATTAAGGGAAACAGCTGATCCTTATCCACTCTGTCCATGTCCCTCAAAATCTTAAAGTTAAAGTTTATTTATTAGTGTCACAAGTAGGCTTACATTAACACTGCAATGAAGTTACTGTGAAAATCCCTTAGTTGCCACAATCCAACACACTTGTTTGAGTACACTGAGGGAGAATTTAACATGACCAATGCATCTAATCAGCATGTCTTTTGGACTGTGCAAGGAAACTTGAACACCTGGAGGAAACCCATGCAGACACAGGGAGAACATGCAGATTCCACACAGACGGGGACTGAAGCCGAGAACTGAACCTGGGTCCTTAGTGCTGTGAGGCAGCAGTGCTAACCACTGTGGTATTCTTGTACATTTTGGCTTTATTGTTATTGCTTGGGTGTTTAACAGTTCCTGTGTCGAGCACAGAAAGAACAATCTGGTCAGGGGGATGTGGATATCTCCAATACAACCCAGCTGTGATTTTCATTTCAACACATGGAAAATCTGGGAAGTTTCTATCATTTGTGACAATCTCCCTACATAACGGCAGTTCCTACACCTTGTGAGTGCAGTAAGTTTTTGGGATATGTTGAATTTCGCTGCTGCAGGAAAGATTTTGCCATTAAAAATGAGCCAAGAAGTGGGGATTTCGATCTTTAAAGGTGAGTTGGTTCACTGAATGGTATGGATTCCTTCTGTTTTGTATCAGATTGGAATTATTATGTGTTATTAAACTATAATCTGATCAAATCCAGATTCACAAATTCGATTCACTCAAACTCATTCATTAGTGAGATATTCCCTGATTATTAGTGAGAAAGATTACCTGGAGAATGTCATATTAATACTCTCCATTTTCTGGGAAGGATTTACAAATTAAAATTAATTAAGAATGCTCTAGAAAGTGTCAGTATATCGAAGGAGGAAATATTGGGTATCCTAAATTGCATCAAGTAGATAAATATCTGGGACCTTAACAGATATCTTCACATCCTCGTTGACCACAGGCAAGGTTTCAGAGGACTGGAGAATAGTCAATGTCATCGTTCCCTTGATTAAGAAAGGAAGTGGGAATAATCCAGCAAATATTGGGCCGGTGAACCTGACGTTTGTGGTAGGGAACATTTTGGAGAATATATTGAGGGACAGGATATATTTGCACATTTGAAAGAAACTGGACTAGTTAGTGCTGAGCTGCATTGTTTTGTATAGGGAAGGTCATGTCTCACCAACTTGATTGAATTTTTTGAATAGGTGACAAAGATGATTGATGAGGGAAGGGCTGTGGATGTAGTTTATATGGACACGAGAAAGGCATTTGACAAGGTCCCACGTGGCAGACTAGTACAAAACCTAAATTCACATGGGATTTGGTATGGATTAGCTAGATGTATATAGAACTGGCTTGGACATAGACAACAGAAAGTAGCAGTGGAAAGATTTTTTTCAGAATGGAGATCTTTAGCTAGTTGTGTTCTGCAGGAATCAATGCTGGGACCTCTATTGTTTGCAGTATATTTAAATAACCTAGAGGAAAATGTGGGTGGTCTGATTAGTAATATTGTGGATGACAAAAATTGGTGGAGCTGCTGATAGTGCTGGGGATTGTTAGAGAATATACCAGGATAGAGATAGATTGGAGACTTGGGCACAGAAATGGCAGGTGGTGTTTAATGCAGATAAATGCGAGATAATATATTTTGGAGAATTAAATTTAGGTGGCAATTATACTGTAAACAGCAGAACATTTAGGAACATTAATACACAAAGAGTCTGGGTATGCAGATCCACAGTTCTATAAAAGTGGCAACACAAATGGCCAAGATGATTAAGAAGACATACAGCATTCTTACCTTCACCCACTGGGGCGTTGCACACAAAAGTTGGCAAATAGCCTTTATAGTCTTATCTATAAAGAGAGGTTGGATAAACTTAATTTATTCTCACTGGAAAGATGGAGGTTGAAGGGTGATCTGATAGAGTTTTAAAAAATTATAAGGGGCATGGACAGGGTGGATAATCAGATACTGTTTCCTAGAGCAGAAAAGTCAATTAAAGAACAAAGAACAAAAAACAAAACAGCATGGGAAACAGACCCTTCGGCCCAATGAGCCCGTGCCGCCACCCCGATGTTCCCACTTCTACACGCGATCCCTGTCTATGTTTATAGATCTATGGATTAAAAACCAAATTTGAGACAATTTAGGGAGAATTTGTTTTGCCAATTAGCCTAAGAGCACATCTTTGGGATGTGGGAGGAAACCCGGAGCACCCGGAGAAAACCCACGCAAGCACAGGGAGAATGCGCAAACTCCCACAGACACAGGCCCAAATCCATGTATCTGCACAGCACAGCGATAGTCACTGAGCTGTCGTGTTGCCCATCAAATGGTCCAGGTCAAGCGTACACTAACAACGTGAAGCACTAGGATACTCTCAAAAAAATCCAAGAGCAGCCCTCTCACGACCCATCGCGTGTATGCCCCTCGTTAGACAACAAGGTGGACCAAAGCACCTGTAAGATAAAAACAAGTACATCAATAATAAAAACAAGTACATCAATAAGGGACATTAGTTTATGCTGCATGGGGAAAAGTTTAAAGGCAAATTTTTTACATAAAGCATGGTGAATTTCTGGAATGCCTGGAGAGGTAATGGGAGCAGGTATGATGATGGCATTTAAGGAGCAACTAAAATATTACATGATTAGGATGGGAATGGAAGGATATGTTCTCCATAAGCGCAGTTTGGAGAGCTGAAAGGCCTATTTCTGTCCCGTAGTGCTCTTTGTTCTTTGTAAATCATGTTGCAGCTATATAAAATGTTGGTTAGGCTGCATTTAGAGTTTTGTGTGCAATTCTGGTCACCACACTACCAGAAGGACGTGGAAGCCTTGGACAGAGTGCAAAGAAGTTTCATCAGACTATTGCCTGCTCTCGAGGGTGTTGGTTATGAGGAGGGTTGAATAAACTGAGATTGTTTTCTCCAGAAAGACAGAGGCTGAGGGGAGATCTAACAGAGGTGTACAAAATTATGAGAGGCATAGACAGGGTGGAAAGTCAGAGATATTTCTTCCAAGGTGGAAGTATCATTTGTAAGGGGCACAGGTTCAATGTGAGGGGAAAGTTTAAGGGAGATATGCGGGGTTAAGTTTTTCAAGCAGGGAATGATGGGTGCCTAGAATATGCTGCCAGAGGAGATGGTGGAAGTAGGCAGTTCAGCAACATTTTGAGAGCCATCTGGAAATAGGGAGGAAATAGAGGGATATGGACAGAGTAAGGGAGGAAGTTTTTTTTTCGGTTTAGATGGGGCAGCATAGTCGGTGCAGACTTGGAGGGCTGAACGGCCTGTTCCCGTGCTGTACTTTTCTTTGTTCTAAGCACTTAGCAAGTGATTAAGATTTGGAAAGTGCTGTTTGAGAGTTTAACAGAGACAGGTTCAATCCAGATATTCAGGAAGGAATTGAATTGGGTTGTATGAAGAAAAAATATGCAGAGTCACCCCGGAGGTGGGTTGGGGGTGGAGGGAATAGTATCGCTCATTAGAAGAGCTAGTCTAGGAACGATGAACGGAATGGTCTTCTGCACGGGTACATTCCAATGAGATTTCCGTGTTTACAAAGGCACTTCCTGATTTTTTTTTCGTCACAACAATCTCAAATTTCGAGGCGGGGCTGAAACAGTCAAAGAAGGTTTTGTCAGGGGTGGAAAATAATATGTTGTAAAAGTGAAGCTTGTCTTGGATTTTGCGGGAAGCTAGATGAATTATCGATTTACTTTTTACTTTCTGCCCTTCATCCTTCTGCTGTTGCAAGATCTCGGCGTCCTCAGTTCCCGCTCTGTCAATGAAACAGGTACTTTACTGACTGGGGCAGGGAATGAAGTTAACGCTGGTTTGTTCTTTGTACAGTCTTTTGCGGGGGAGTGGGCAGTGAAGGTGAACTAAGCCAGGGGTCGGGAATGCAGAGAGAGGTCAGGACAGGGAGTGTTTTGTTGTGAAATTCGATGCTCAGAGCTGATGTTACTCTTAAGCTAAAAGGGCTTTAAACTGGTATATCTGGCCACCTGATCCCATGTTGTTGGCACAGTTATTATTTGTAAACACGTGGGCCGGATCACCCGCAGCTATACCTGACCTAGGGCAGATTTACACCGACTATACTTACCCTCCCACTCTTTCCTCAATACTAAATTATCAGCCTGCTCATGTGCATGAACAGAAATTTCTTCCAGCTAAATATAGGGGAGAAAGGTAGCAGTTTTCGATCCCAGTTACTGACTCTCTCTCTCCCTGACAACAGTCTGAAGCTAAACTAGACTGTCTGCAGTCTTGGTGTAACATTTGGCTGTGAAGAGAGTTTATCAGTATCATCATTGGGGCTCTCTACCTCCAGCTCCACAATATTGCCGGATTCCACTCCTGTCTCTGCTGCTGAAGTTTAAAGCTTATTTATTATTGTTACAAGTAGGCTCACATGGCAAAACAACCTACTTATCATTTCCTAGAATTGGGTGTGTGAGGTTTGCGAGCATGCTGTTTTTCATTTTACCAAATCATCCAAAAAGGTTTGATAATGGATTGTTTATAGCAGTTAGCACTGCTGGCTCACAGCAACAGAGAGCTGTGTTTTATTCCTGTTTTGTGTCACCAAGGTCTGTGTTCTCCCCCGTGTTTGTGTGGGGTTTCCTTTGGGTGCTCCGGTTTCCTTTCTCAGCCTAATATGGGTTTGGTGCATCCACTATGCTAAAATTTTTCCTCAGTGTATCCAAACAGGTGCCGGAGTGTGGCGACTGGGGGATTTTCATAGTAAATTCATTGCGGTGTAAATGTATTAATGAGATTATAAATGAGATTAATAAATAATATTTTAAAAAATTAACACTGCAATGAAATTACTGTGAAAACCCCCTAATCACCACACTCTGGTGTCTGTTCAGGTAGACTGAAGGAGAATTTAGCGCAGCCGACGCACCTAACCGGCATGTCTTTCAGATTGTGGGAGGAAACCGGAGCACCCGGAGGAAACCAGCGCAGACACGGGGAGAACCTGCAGGCTTTGCACAAGACAAGTGATCCAAGTCGGGAATCGAACCCTGGTTCTGTGAAACAGCAGTGCTAACAACTGTACTATCATTGCCACCTTAGGTGGTTTATGGTTTAGAGAGGTGGTGAATTGCGAGAGTGGTATGGGTTGTTGTTCAGGAGATAAGTTGGGTGCTAGTGAGAGTTTGACCGGGGTGGAATGTTCAAGAGGAGTTGAGACATGTGTGATGAAAACGGACATGTTTTGGGATGAGTTCAGGGGGTTTCCAGAATGAGAGAAAGATGTTGACGAGGGTTGGGGGAAGCTTAAGTACCGTGTATTTGTGTGGTGTGTGTGTGTTTGCGTGCGTGTGTTGCACACGTGTGTGTGAGTGGTGGATGTGTGACATGCATGTGTGCATGGCATGTTGTCTGTTCAAGATTTCATTAATAATTAGGACAACTGGACTAGCAGGTCAAAGACAGGTCAGAGGCTGGGAATCCTGCGGCGAGTAACTCATCTCCTGACTCTCCAAAGCCTGTTCACCATCTGCAAGGCACAAGTCAGTAGTGTGTTGGATGGATGAGTGCAGCTGGAACAACATTCAAGGAACTTAGCACTATCCCAGAAAAGCAGCCTGCTTGATTGGCAGCAGTAAACGTTCAGTCCCTCCACTACAGCGCAGTGTGTACCATCTCAGTTTAAGTTTATTAATTTATGTCACAAGTAGGCTGCAGTAAAGTTACTGTGGAAATCCCCTAGTCATCATACTCCAGCTGTTTAAGTACACCGAGGGAGAATTTACAACGGCCAACACATCTAACCAGCATGTCTTTTGAACTGTGGGAGAAAACCAGGACACCCGGAGGAAACCCATGCAAACATGGGGAGAATGTGCAGACTCTGCACCCAAGCTGGGGATCGAAATTGGGTCCCTCGTGCTTGTGAGGCAGTAGTGCTAACCACTGTGGCACTGTGCCACCTACCTATAACATGCACTGCAGGAACTCAGCGAGGTTTCTTAGATAGCATCTTCTAAACTTGTTCCCTTGGAGCAGCACGGAGAGGCAGCGATTTGGGAAAGCGTGAAGTTCGAGTGTTAAGTACTTTTTTAACTTTTCTCTTTGTTTAAAATAGCGAGCGGGGGTAGTTTTTGCCGTTTTTATTTTAAACTAACAAGAAACCGGAAGTCGTCATTAGGAGGCTGCCGGGAGTTGTAGTTTTCTCTGTCTCTATAAATTGGTCCAGAGAGGACCAATCCGAGAGGTTGAGGAGGATATTGGCAGGAGTGACAAAGAGATAGTCACTCCTAAAAGTGATTCGTGGGTAACTATTAGGAGGAGGGGTAAGAAGCAATTGGGTAGACAATCCCCTGGGGCTGTTCCCCTCCAAAACAAATTTTCTGTCTTGGAGGCTACAGTTGAGGAAGAATCAACTGGAGATGACCAAAGGGAGCAGGTCTCTGGGGGTGAGCCTGCTGAGAATGCTCAGGTGGGTAGGGAGAATAAGAGATTGGGCTTAGTAATTGGAGACTCCACAGTTAGAGGGACAGATAGGAGAGTAAGTAGTAATAAAAGTGACTCAGGGCTGGTGTGTTGCCTCCCAGGGGCTGGAGTCCAGGATGTCGCAGATCGGGCTTTTAAGGTTCTTAAGGGAGAGGGGAGTCAACCCCAAGTCATAGTTCATGTAGGGACACATGATATAGGAAGGACGAGGGAAGGGGATATTAAACAGAAATTTATGGAGTTGGGGTGGAAGCTTAGGGCCAAAACTGGCAGAGTGGTTATCTCTGGACTCTTGCCTGTGCCAAGGGATAGTTTAGAGAAGAAGAGAGAGAGGGAATGTTTGAACTCGTGGCTGCGGGGATGGTGCAGGAGGGAGGGGTTCAGGTTCCTGAACAATTGGGACTCCTTCTGGGATAGGTGGGACCTCTACAAGAGAGATGGTCTACACCTGAACCAGAGGGGAACTAATATCTTGGGGGGAAAATTTGCTAAGGCTATGCAGGGGGCTTTAAACTGATCCGGGGGGGGGTAGGATCCTGAATAGTTGGGGTGCTAAGAGGGATGAGAGTAAGGGGGTCATAGAGGAAAGCTGTAAAACACAGCAGCATACGGGTGGGGTAGGGCATGGTTTGAAATGCGTATACTTTAATGCAAGGAGTATTCGCAATAAGGGGAGGAACTTGCAGCTTGGACCAGTACCTGGAACTTCGATGTTGTGGCCATTTCAGAGACTTGGGTAGAGCAGGGACAAGAATGGATGTTGCAGGTTCCAGGGTTCAAATGCTCTAGTCGGAGTAGAGAAGGAGGTAGAAGTGGGGGAGGAGTGGCATTATTAGTCAAAGACTGTATCACAGTGACAGAGAAGAAGTTTGATGAGGACTTGTCTGTTGAGGTAGTATGGGGTGAGATTAGAAACAGGAAAGGAGAGGTCACCCTGTTGGGAGTCTTTTATAGACCTCCTAAAAGTTCTAGAGAGGTTGACGAAAGGATTGCCAAGTCAATTCTGTTCAGGAGTGAAAGTAATAGGGTAATTGTTATGGGGGACTTTAACTTTACTAATATTGATTGGAATAGCTATAGCTCTAGCTTGTTAGAGGGGTCAGTTTTTGTACAAAGTGTGCAGGAAGGTTTTTGACTCAGTATGTAGATAGGCCAACTAGAGGTGAGGCTACATTGGATTTGGTGCTGGGCAATGAGCCAGACCAGGTGTTAGGCTTGGAAGCTGGTGAACATTTTGGTGATAGTGACCACAATTCGGTTACATTCACCTTAGTGATGGATAGGGATAGGCATGAAGCTGGAGGCAGTAGTTATAGCTGGGGGAAGGGTAATTATGAGGCCATAAGGAGAGAATTAGGGTGCATAGGTTGGACTAAAACTACAGGGACTGGGAACATCTGAAATGTGGAGCTTATTCAAGGAGCAGCTGCTGCGAGTCCTTGATAAGTATGTCCCTGGCAGGCAAGGAGGAAATGGTCGAGTAAGAGAACCTTGGTGTACGAAAAAAGTTGATTTGCTGGTTAAAAGGAAAAAGGAGGCTTATGTCAGGATGAGGCTTGAAGGTTCGGTTAGTGCAATGGATAGCTATAGATTAGCCAGGAGGGAGCTAAAGAGTGAATTGAGGAGAGCTAAGAGAGGACACGAGAAGACTTTGGCTGATAGGATTAAGGAGAATCCAAAAGCTTTCTTTAGATATGTTAAGAATAGAAGATTGGTTAGGGCAAGATTAGGGCCAGTCATAGACAGCAGTGGGAAGTTGTGCGTGGAGCCTGAAGAGATTGGAGAGGCACTGAATAAATATTTCTCTTCGATATTCAGGCAGGGTGATGTAAATGTAGTTATGGAGAACACTGAGGTACAGGGTAGCAAACTGGAAAGTATCGAAGTAGATAGGGAGGATGTGCTAGATATTCTCGAGGGTTTGAAGTTGGATAAGTCCCCTGGGCCGGACGGGATTTACCCTAGGATGCTCTGGGAGGCAAGAGAGGAGATTGCAGAGCCTCTGGCTCTGATCTTCAGGTCCTCGTTGGTTACGGGTGTGGTTCGGAGGACTGGAGGATAGCGAATGTGGTCCCATTGTTTAAGAAGGGGAAGAGAGACCTTCCAGGGAATTATAGGCCAGTGAGTTTTACTTCTGTTGTGGGCAAGGTATTGGAGAGAATTATTAGGGATAGGATTTATAGTTATTTAGAGAGAAATGAATTGATTGGGGATAGTCAGCATGGTTTCGTGAAGGGTAGGTCATGCCTTACTAACCTCATTGAGTTTTTTGAGAAAGTGACCAGAGAGGTGGATGGGGGGTAAGGCGGTTGATGTAGTATATATGGACTTTAGTAAGGCGTTTGATAAGGTGGCCCATGGAAGACTTCTACAGAAAATGCAGATGTGTGGAATAGAGGGTGATTTAGCTAATTGGATAGGAATTGGCTGGCAGATAGAAGACAGAGGGTGGTGGTTGATGGGAGATATTCATCGTGGAGTTCGGTGACAAGTGGTGTGCCTCAGGGGTCTGTTTTGGGCCCCTGCTGTTTGTAATTTTTATAAATGATCTGGATGAGGGTATTGAGGGATGGATCAGTAAATTTGCAGATGACACTAAAGTCGGTGGAGTGGTAGATAGTGAAGAGGGTGTTATAGTTTGCAGAGGGACTTGGACAAGTTGCAGAGCTGGGCCGAGAGGTGGCAAATGGAGTTTAATGTGGAAAAGTGTGAGGTAATGCACTATGGCAGAACTAATAAATGTGTAGAGTATAGGGCAAATGGTAGGATTCTTAGTAGTCTAGATGAACAGAGGGATCTTGGTGTGTATGTGCATCGATCCCTGAAAGTAGGCAGTCAGGTCGAGAAGGTTGTTAAGAAGGCATATGGAGTCTTAGCTTTTATTGGTAGGGGGATTGAATTTCAGAGCCGCAACGTCATGTTGCAACTGTACAAAAACCTAGTGCGGCCGCACTTGGAGTATTGTGTGCAGTTCTGGTCCCCACAGTATAAGAAAGATGTGGAGGCATTGGAGAGGGTACAGAGGAGGTTTACCAGGATGTTGCCTGGTATGGAGGGCAGGTCTTATGAAGAGAGGCTGAGGGATTTGAGGTTGTTTTCATTAGAAAGGAGGCGGCTAAGAGGGGAACTAATCGAAACATATAAGATGATTAGAGGTTTAGATAGGGTGGACAGTGATAGCCTCTTTCCTAGGATGGAGAAAGCTAGCACGAGGGGACACAGCTTTAAATTAAGGGGTGATAGTTATAGGACGGATATCAGAGGTAGGTTCTTTACCCAAAGGGTGGTTCGGAAGTGGAATGCCCTGCCTGCGGAGGTTGTAGATGCGCCAAGTTTGGTGGCGTTTAAGAGGTTAGTTGATAAGTATTTGGAAGAGAAGGGAACGGTTTAGTTTGGAGGGGCATTGCTTTTTATATTGGTCGGTGCAACATCGAAGGCCGAAGGGCCTGTTCTGTGCTGTAATGTTCTATGTTCTATGCTCTAAACCCATGTTTCTTCCCTCAGTCAAAATCCTGAAACTCCCACGCTAATAGCACTATGGGTGTACCTACACCAAATGGACTGCATCAGTGCAAGAAGGCCATAGACCACCACCTTCTCAGGGAAATTAGGGGTGGGCAATAAATACTGGCCTAGTCAGTATTGTCCACATCCCATTACTGAATTAAGTAAATCATAATGACTTGTTGCATAAACTTCAGCATGTTATAAACCAAAATATGATATAATTGATATCTCTGCATAACTTAAGACAATGATTAGATTGTGAAAGTTTAACCACTTTATCTTGTTCCAATTTGCTTAATCACATTACTTAACAACCACTCCTAACAATCGCGTTTTGACATTTTCCACAATAAATTGTCATTCTTTGCAACATAGTCTTGGTAATAAAAGAAAAATAACAACATAAAAAGTTCATAAAAAATTATTGAACATTGTGTGGGTTTTCTTCTGACACCCTTTCCTCAACAACTTGTATTTATGCAGCAACTTAATGTGGTAGAACTTCACAAATTGTTTCCTCTGATTATTGTCTTAACAGTAAGCTGTAACCAGAGATATTGTAACAAAGAAACTAGAAGCAAGAGTAGGCCATTCAGCCCCAATTGCTCTGCAATTAATTTTGATCATGGCTGATCATCAAATTCAATTATCCTGATTCCCGTTTCCCCCCATATCCCTTGATCTCCTTAGCCCAAGAGCTATATCTAATTTCTTATTCAAATCACACAATGTTTTGGTCCCAGTGACTTTATGTGGCAGTGAATTCCACACATTCACCACCCTCTGGGTGAAGAAATTTCTTCTCACTTCAGTTCTATAAGGTTTACCCCATATCCTCAAAAAATGACCCCCTCGCTCTGGACTATTGAGACAAAGTTGGTGAATTTATGGGGATGGGGTTTACATGTTTTCTTAAAAGAGATGGCGAGATTTGTGAGGAATTTCCAAAGCTAGCCAACCACCTGTGAACAACAGTATCCGATAGGGATCAACCCATTTCCACAGTAACCAAACTGGAAAGACATACCCACTGAATAAAGCAAGCCAACAGGAAGTTAGGGGTGCTATCAACACCTCCCAAGGATCCACAATTAATGCATCTCACTCCATCAATGTAGAAGTTTGAATCCTGAGTGAGTTAGCACCTGACCTAACAAACTTTGGTTTGTGGTTGTGGTCATGTCGGGGTTAAATGCCATCTTTCCCCGATCAATCTGTGTAATTTGGATGTTAATAGGAGAATATGCAAACTCCATGCAGGCTGTCATCTAAGGCCAATAATTGAACCTGGGTTTCTTATCATTAGAGTGAGGGTGTCAATTGAAAATTACCCAGCGGCAAAGGGTGATATTGTCACAGGACTAGTAATCCAGAGAACCAGATTCTGGGGACCTGGGTTCAAATCCTACCATGGTAGATGGTGGAATTTGAATTCAATGCACGTCGAGAATTAAATGTCTAACGACGACCATCAATCAATATCATAAATCTAGAATACCTTTTACCAAAAGAAGTCTACCATCCTCATTTGGCCTGGCTGCCCTTGGCATAGTAATTAGCATTGCTGCCTCACGGCGCCAGAGACCTGGATTCAATTCTGGCATTGGGTCACTGTCTGTGTGGAGTTTGCACATTTTCCTTGTGTCTTCATGGGTTTCCTCTCACCGTGCAGAGATGGTGGCATAGTAATTAGCACTGCTGCCTCACAGCGTCAGGAACCCAGGTTCAATTCCGATCTCAGATCAATGGCTGTGTGGAATTTGCACGTTCTCTCTGTGTCTGTGTGGGTTGCCTCCGGGTGCTCCAGTTTCCTCCCACAGTCCAAAGATGTGCGGGTTAGATTGATTGGCCATGCTAAATTGCCTCTTCATGTCCCAAGATTTGTAAATTAGGGGGGTTAGCTGGGTAAAATGTATGGAGTAGTGGGGATAGGGACTGGGTGATTGTACTTGGTGCAACTCAATGGGCTGAATGGCTTCTATGATTCAAAGTTTCATGATGTGGAGATGCCAGTGTTGGACTGGGATAAAAGTCTCACAACACCAGATTAAGGTCTAAAGTTTATTTGTAGCAAACACCATTAGCTTTTGGAACTGGCTATTCCTTTGTCAGGTGGGTGGGAATTCTGATCACAAACAGGGCATATAAAGACACAAGCTCAATTTATATGAATAATGATTGGAATACTGAATAATTGGAATAATGATTGGATTAATTAACTGTAAAGACTCACATTTCAATCATTATTCATGTAAATTGAGTTTGTGTCTTTTTACGCCCTATTTGTGATCAAAACTCCCACTCACCTGACAAAGGAACAGCCAGATCCAAAAACTAGTGGCTTTTGTTACAAATAAACCTGTTGGACTTTAACCTAGTGTTGTGAGATTGCTTTCGAAGTTTCATTTGCAAGTTAGATGGATTGGCCATGCTAAATTGATCCATAAAGCAGGATTTTCCAATTGGAAAATCCCACCTAAGGTTAACGAGCCTTTGAATTGTTCTGTCTCGCCCGCAATAATTCCATCGTGGGTGGGCAAGAAAATTCCGCCCTTAGAGTCAAGGATATTAGCAAGGTAAATACGTGGGGTTACAGGTTAAGGGCCTGTGTGGGCTTGTTGTCAGTGCAAGCCTGACGGGCTGAAAGACCTCATTTTGCACTGTAGGAATTCTATGACTTTATGATACATATGATTTCAGATCATAGGAATGTGGTTGCTCTTAAATGACAGGAAGTTAGAAAAGTGCAATAAATACAGGCTTCCCTATAAATGAAAGTTGCTTTATTTGTTCACACTTTCTCTGTGTGTTTCTACAGAAAGTGTGTGATTCACACAAAGGTTAATTTGAGGTTTTAAAAAAAAAGACCTATATATTGAGATGTCTGAAGTGAAGGGTAGGATTGTCTCAGCAGCTGTGATAATTTCCACTGGATGTTAGGGGCTACAACAGTGTATGGGGCACCCTTGTAGGGTGCTGTAGGTGTGGCACTTACTGCTACCCAGTTACATAGAGCAGGCTGCAATTTGTTTATAAATATCACAGTCTGAAGTGAAGTTCATGTTGGGTTTTTCCAATGTTATGCAATGCCTCTCAGCATTTTTCCTGCTTTTTGTGTTATTTGTTGGCAGGCAAGCAAAAGTTGTCATTGTATCACTTGTTTTTGAACAAATTGTGAATCAGGTTACATATCTGGTAAATGGGAATTTGGCTTCAACAATCTAAACTCAGTGGCACAGTAGTTAGCACTGCTGCTTCACAGGGACCCAGCCTCAAGACACTGTCTGTCTGTGTGGAGTTTGCATATTTTCAACGTATCTGCATGGGTTTCCTCCGGGTGCTCCGGTTTCCTCCCACAGTCCAAAGATGTGCAGGTTAGATGGATTGGTCATGCTCACTTGATCTCTAGGCCAGGGTTTTCCAGCCGCATTCACCCAAGACTAGAAAATCCTGCCTGAAGTTTGAATTGTCCTGGCCTGCCCGCAGCGATTTCCCCTGTAGGTTGGGTACTGCGATGTGGCACTTACAGCCACCTAGTTACACAAAGCAGGCTGCCATCTGTTTCTGGATATCCCAGCCTGGAGTGAAGATCATGTTTGGTTCTCAGATGTTATGCAGTGCCTTCTCCTGCCTTTTGTATTATTTGTTGGCAGGCAAGCAAAGGTCATCATTGCATCACTTGTTTTTGAACAAATTCTGAAATGTTCGATATCCGGTAAACGGGAATTCCGCTTCAACAGTCCCAGACTTAGTGGCACAGTAGTTAGCACTGCTGCTTCACAGGGATCCAGCCTCAAGTCAATGTGCAAACTGTGGAGTTTGCACATTCTCAGCGCGTCTGCATAGGTTTCCTCCAGGTGTTCTGGTTTCCACCCACAGTCCAATGATGTGCAAGTTAGGTGGATCAGCCATACTGAATTGCCCTTTCGTGTCAGGGGATGAGCAGGGTAAATATGTGGGGATGGGGCCTAGATCAGTTCAGGCTCAATGGGCAAATGGCCTCCCTATACTCTGTCAGCATCTACGACCCTAATCTTTAAGGCCCTTATCCGTCAATACATTTTGTGCTTGAAAGGAAGCTGTCAAGTCAGTGGATTTTATTTACACCTGTAGAAAGTTCATTGAACTTTTATGTCAATGAGAATGTCTTCTCTGGCACTTCAGGAGGTGTTTCAGTTTGACTCCACAAGGAGAAAAATCAGCTCAGCTTGGAGCCCCATTTGAAAATAGTTTTTCAACTCAGTCCAAGGTTTAAAAAAGTACATTTTGGAATGGATTTCTCACCATTTGTCATACCTTAACTGCCCATCTTAATGCTATCTTATCAAATCTGTTAATCATTGTAAATTATCAATTAGTTCTTCCCTCAGTCTTATAACTGGAATAATTTAGGCCCATCCTTTATAGGCATGAGGAGATAGTGGTGCACCACGGGGAAGAGAGTTTCAAAGATCCTGATTTCTCATTTCAATTCTCCAATCCATAGTTTGAGACCATGGGCTAAATCTAACTAAAAATTGGCAGAATGTTGTCTTCAGCAAGGAAAGCGACATGTTTTACTCCAGATCATAGGATACGGTGCCAAAAAGATAATCAAGGGCAGGTGTTTCACTTATCGTACAAGAGCTGGTAAAACTCAGGTGCACAGAGATCTGATCGCCCCAATCAAAACCTGAGTAAATCCACCCCCCACCATCCCAAGTGGTCTAAGGTGTTCCCCTACCCGCCTTTGATCAGAGTTGTCACTTTTCTATCCCCCTTCCACTGCAGAGTCACAGTTTGAGCTAGCACTCACTTCCACCCACTCAAAACAGCCTTTGCTGGCAGTCTCAGCTCCATAAGAACTAGGAGCAGGAGTAGGCCATCTTATTGAATGCTCTGCCATTTAATAAGACCATGGTTGACCTTTTCATGGTCTCAGCTCCACTTACCCGCCTGCTCACCAAAACCCTTAATTCCGTTACTGTTCAAAAATTTATTTTTAAAACATTCAATGAGGTAGCTTCAACTGCTTCACTGGGCAGGGAATTCCACAGATCCATAACCTTTCTGTGAAGAAGTTCCCCCTCAACTCAGTCCTAAATCTGTCCCCGCTTCAAGCTGCGAAATGATACCAAAATGAATGATAGTGGTTTTATTTCATTCGTTATCAGTAAGATTAAGAGGTATGAAAGTTTGTTTCCTTTAAATCCTGGATAGATTACCACACAACTGCACACAGCTGTTGTGTCCTTGGCATAGTCATACATGCAATCATACACTCCCTATGGTGCAGAAGGAGGCCATTGAGTTTGCACCCATGACAATCCCACCCAGATCCAATCCCCAAAACCCCACATATTTACTCTACTAATCCTTCTAAGAAACACATCCCGGGACACTAGGGGTAATTTAGCATGGCCAAATAACCTAACCTGCACATCTTTGGATTGTGGGAGGAAACTGGAGCATCCAGAGAAAACCCACACAGACACATGGAGAATGTGCAAACTCCACACAGGTAGTGACCCAAGCCAGGAATCAAACCCAGGTCTATCGAGCTGAGAGGCAGCAATGCGAACCACTGTGTCACCGTGCTGCTCAGTTGTTCAGTCAATGTGCAATGTAGATATATGGTCCCTCCACCAGCTCATATTTCCACAATGGTTCATCTGCAGAATGGCCCTGAATCTCTTGGTCAAACATATCACAAATGCCTTGTGATGTCTTTCTAACATCTTTAAAATACTGCAAAGCCTTTGGAGACCAATTTAACCTCAAGCTATGATTTGAGTTCAATTCCAATAGATGCTGTATACCAATCATAGAACACTATACTGCAGGAAAACGCCGTTTGGTCCATCGAACCTGAACCAACAATTCCACTCAAGCCATATCCCCATAATCCCACATATTTATCCTTGCTAATCACCCAAACATTGAGAGGCAATTCAGCATATCCAATAAACCTAACCTGCACACGTTTGGAGTATGGGAGGAAACCAGAGCACCAGGAGGAAACTCATGTAGATACAGGGAGAACATGCAAACTCCATACAGCTTGACCCAAGGCAGGAATCGAACCCGGGCCTCTGGCATTGTGAGACACTGTTCGAACCACTGTGTCACTGTGCTGTCCTTCTGTACACTCAGGCCTGATCACAATTTCATAATGTAGAGATGCCGGCGTTGGACTGGGGTAATCTCAGTAAGAAGTCCGGCAACACCAATTTTAAATCCAACTGATTTATTTGATAGTCAAATAAATCAGTTGGATTTAAAATTGGTGTTGCCAGAACTCTTACTGAGTTTACACTATTTCATACCCTGAATGTCATCTGTATTTTTACTATTATGGGAGTGTTATTAGTTAATTATCATTTCAATGCTAGTGATTAGTAAAAGTCAGGAATATATGTCATTCAGCTGATTGAGATTCAAAGCATTATTGTCTTCTCTGCCCTGTATTGGTGTCTGGAATTTTACAAATGGTTTTCACACAGCAGTCTCTTTTCATGCACATTAAATTTCTACTGAAGTTTAGTTTTTACCATTTGGTTCCTTTTAAACATTTAGGATCAATTAATGCACAGACCACAGTTTCCCATCAAGTCATCTCTCAATTACATTTACCCAGGACAAATTGCAAGGAATGGAAATGTGGTTTAGTACAAAATTCAGTGTAAATGTCAGAAGTTCGAATACAATGTTATAGAGTCGTAGAAGTTTTCAGAATGGGAATAGGCCCTTTGGCCGAACTTGTCCATGTTCTGGAAGTCCTTTCAAAAGCCAACAGTGCAAAGAATTAAATAATTGTACACTCAATCACAGTAGAGCAAAGAACAGTACAGCAAAGGAACAGGCCCTTTAGCCCTCCAAGCCTGTGCCGATCACCTTTATATCCTTCCATTCCCCATTTGTTCATTTGCATATTAAGATAAGTCTTAGATATGGCTAATGTAACTCCTTCAACCACCTCACTTGACAGTATATTCCAGGCTGCCACCACCGTCTAGGTAAAAAACTTCCCCTGCACATCTCCCCTGAACCTCTCCCCTCCCCCCTCTTATCTTGAACTTGTGCCCCCTTGTAATTGTCATTTCTGCCCTGGGAAAAAACTTCTATCCCTCTCGTAATTTTATACATTTCCATCAGGTCGCTTGTCGGTGTTTAAATTAGTTTTTATGTTATCAAGAAAACTGATATAGTGATTTCCAGTATTCTTAACGTGAAAGCATTTGGTGGGGGTTACAGTTACTCAGTGAATGGTCCCTTCTTCCAAGCAACCCTGTAAAATAAAACATAGAAGAGTTTATTTAGCTCGTTTTTAGTGACACCAATAGTAGCTGATAATAAAACCATTGTAAGATCTTTGGAAACTACATGAAGCTGACAAGAAACATGAAGGACTTGAACAAAGCCACCCTAGACATCTTGATTACTGACCTGGGTTTAACCTCGTTGTCTCTCACCAGCTCCCTGTAATATTTGCCTGTTTGTGCAGACTTAGACTGTTCTTCCCCTACTCTGAGCTGTCTGTTGATGGGTTGTACACAACAGTTGCCTTTGCAGGGACGCAATAGAATGTCAAAGGAATCTGATTCTCCAAGGCACTTTTCCCACTATATATACACTGAGTGCCTGTAAATCAGAGAGTGAGAGACAGCCAGATTTTTCCATTGCTCCTTTAAGACCAGCAGCTTTCCATGTGGCAGGTTGCATGGGTTTACCAGAATGGTTGTGCTGTTTCTTTGTTTGTTTTCCTGTATAACTTCCATTCTGCATCACTTCTCACTTTACCACTTATGATTTTGAACACTGCAATCAAATTCCATTTAATTTTCTGTTTAAAATGAAGGACTCTAGTTTCTAGACTTTCTCCACGTAACTGTAGTCCCTAGTATGGTATTTTAATAAATATTTTCTGCACAATCTCTAAGGCTTTGTCATCCTTTTGCAAGTACGGTGCCAAAGTCCAGATCATTAATTTTTATCAAAAAGGAGAGTGTTTCTAATATCTTGGAGAACGGAATATAGTAAAAGTTTAAAAAGTATTTTATAAAGGTTAACATTAGTTTATATGTCTATTGTGGCTCAATTGTAGGTTTAGTCTTGAGCACAAGAATCTAGACTGACATTCCAGCGTACTACTGGGGAAGCTGCACTGTCAGATGTATACTGGTGTTAAATACAAACCCACGTTGGCTACTTACATATCCTATTTACAACAGTGGCTACACTCCAAAAAGTACTCCATTGGCAGCAAAGTGCTTTGATAGATCTGATAATTGTGTCAAATATCATGTAACTTCCACTCTCTCTTAATTCCTCCTTGCTTTCGTATTTTATTTCTGGAGTAATAAAATTTTAAAACCGCTGTCAAATGTTCAAAGATTTCTGTACATATATCTCTATGTTTCTCTGTTCTTGCACTCCATTCCAAATTGCACTGTTTCATTCAAATTGTCTCTCTATATTCTCCCCAACAAAATGCATCACTTCACACTTCTGTTTGATCATCTACTAAACTTTACTAGGAGGCTACCGGGACTTGATGATTTGATTTGTAAGGGAGAGCCTGGATAGACTAGAGCTTTTTTCCCTGAACCTGAAGAGTGATCTTATAAAGCTCTATATAATAATGAGGCAAAGATCAGCGAAATAGTCAACATCTTTTCCCAAATGTAGGGGAGTCTAAAACTAGAGGGCATAGGTTTAAGGTGAATGGAAAGAGATACAAAAGAGTCCAGAGGGGCAATTTTTTTCACAGAGGGTGGTGAGTGTCTGAAACAATCTGTCAGAGATAGTAGAGGCGGGTACAGTTTTGCCTTTTAAACAGTTATATGGCAATGATGGGCCAAATGCAGGCACTGGGACAAGCTTAGTAGATTGTACAAAAGATTGGCATTGACAAATTGGGCCAAAGTGCCTGTTTCCATGTTGTAAACCTCCGTGAATCTATGCAAAGAATGTAGCTTATTATTTTGGGAACATGTTTGAATCCCGTATAAACAATGAGGCCAAGAGGTGCCCGTGAATAGCTAACACCCACATCACTGTTATACCCGAGGAGTTGAACATTCATAGTTTATTCTTTAGGATTTGTGCCTTTGTAAGATATTTAAGGACCACGTATGCACCAAATGGAATAGTTGGATGGTTGATGGAAAAGAAAATTTCCCCAACAGTGGAAACATATGCATTATTCTGATGTTTTGTATGCTTTTGTTGTCAAATTGTAAGATGCTATTAGCACAAAGTGGAATCATATTCTGCAAAAAAACATTTTTAGAATTTATTTTATGGGATGTGAGCGTCCCTGGCTAGGCTAACATTTACTGCTGCCTTTTATGGACATCTGAGGCGGGGGGGTGGTTAAGTGGTATAACATGTTATATTCTACTAATTTGAGGACATGCCCATTATCTCTGTTACTTCTCACCTAACCAATTCTGTATCTGTTCACCCTCTTTCCCTGGGATTGGCTTTCCTCTTGGAAGGAATAGTTTCAGTCTCTTTCTGCCAGGTGAGAATGGGGGAAGGAGGGGTGGCGGTGTTAGGGGGATGATAGAGATGGTTTCTGATCCTGTGCAGCCCTTAACCTTACCCTGCTCACTGACTATTTGGTCCCTTACTGTGAGAAGGGGAGAGAGAGAGAGAGGGAGAGATGTGTCATCCCTTTGTCCTGAGGCACCTAAAGAAGTGGAATCACTGTTACACTATTTGTTGCTTTTTTATATATTTTCTAAAATTGATGTCAGGATTTTACTGGCACAGCTCAGAAGTTAACTTTCTGTTTTCTGTTTATCAGATGGAAGGAAGAACGTGTTTGGTGCCACTGGTTCCTCGATGTTACTGGACCCTAAATATGGAGCAGACCTGAACAACAGTGAGGTTATCTGGGAGTTCACTGACAGTGATGGAAAATGTGTTCCTATTTTAGATTATGTACCAGGTTACCCGCAAGAGGAACCAAACAAAAACTTTGAATCACGCTTACTATTTATTACATCCAATGGGTCTCTGATGTTGAACAATTTAGAACCCAGTGACCAAGGTGTTTATACTGTCACTATAGGCAGAGGCTGGAAATGGAGCATCATTTTGAAACTCTTAAGTAAGTGCTTTCAATGCTTTATCATTTTGGGAGTGACAAACATTTCAGGTTATGACTGTTCACTACTTTTCACTACACAATTAGAGAATAGGAACACAAACATTCCAGTCAACCCCTCAAGCCTGTTCTGTTATTCTATTAAATTCTGGTTGACCTGTCTCGCGCCTGAATTTATCTGTTTTTCTTAGTTAATCTCCTACATCTATTACCCAACAGAAAACAATCTGTTGATCTCAGTACATGTAGGCCTCAACTTTACAGCGCTTAATGTGGCACTTATGATATTTATAAATTTGCACCCTGTTTCAGCTTCACAGCTGTGGCTCCCAGGTCCCAGGAATGACGAGCCTGTGGCTAACAATTGAGGGTTCTGAGTTTGTAACCCATGGAGTTTAGAAGGATGGAGAGGGGCGGGAGGGGTGGTGGGGGAGGGGTGTGTGGAGTGTGGAGGTGGGAGGATGGGGAAGGGGGTGGATTTCATTGAAACTGACAGAATGCTGAAAGACCTGGACAGAGTGGATGTGATGTTTCCATTAGCTGGAGAGAGTCAGATCCGAGGGCACAGCCTCAGAGTAAAGGGACAAGCCTTTAGAACCGAAATGAGGGGGGATTTCTTCAGCCAGAGGGTGGTGAATCCATGGAATTCATTTTCACAGAAGACTGTGAAGGCCAGGTTATTGAGTGTATATAAGACAGAGATAGATAGGTTCTTGACTGGTAAGGGATTCAAAGGTTATGGGGAAGGCGCAAGAGAGTATAGTTGAGAAAATTATTAGGAATGATTAAATGGTGGAGCAGACTTGATGGGCCACATAGCCTAATTCTGCCCTTATATCTTATAGTCTCATTTTGTGGTCTTATGGTTCTAACCTTATGACTCTCTGCCTGTCTTTCTTGGGTATATCTGACCCCCGAATGATCCTGGAGGTGGAAAAACCCTCCTTTTGATTTTGTGGTCAAAATGTGGCCTGACAGTACAGAGACAGATAGGATGACAGGCAGAGGGAGCAATGGAGCTGAGAAAACAATGATATCTGGGTTTTGTGCACCTAGTTTTAAAACACTGAGAGCACAGTCAATATACTATCATCACACTAGGCTCATCTCTTAGCATATCTGTACAGGGGAATCTCCAACAGTAAACTGCTGGCTGATAAATACCCTCAGACAAATAGCTCACCAGCACCTGGATTGCTAAGCAGATTCAAACTGCAAAAAAGCCTAAAGTTTTGCGTAGTAATGTGAGTTCAAAAAACAATCATTCATTTTTAACATTATACCTCTGGGAAAAATAGTTCTGATTCTGACAGATCAGGAAGCAATGTCTCCATCCACGTTGGACTGGAAACCAACTAATGTAAAAGAAAATTTCCTGAACACATGTCAGAATAGGGTGCAGCAAGTTGGCACAGTGAATAGCACTGCTGCCTCGCAGCTTCAGGGACCCGGGTTCAATTCCCAGCTTGGGCCATTGTCTATGTGGAATTTGCACGTTCTCCCCGTGTCTGTGTGGGTTTCCTCTGGGTGCTCCAGTTTCCTCCCACAGTGCGAAATTCATGCTGGTTAGGTGCATTGGCCGTGCTAAATTCTCCCTCGGTGTATCTGAGCAGGCGCCGGAGTGTGATGACTAGGGATTTTCACATAAATTATTGCAGTGTTAATGTAAACCTACTTGCGACGCTAATAAATAAACTTCAAAGTTAAACTCTTCACCACTTTGCCTTTTACGCTGTTGTTATCTTAGTTTCCATTCAAGCCCCTGTTTTACACTAAATATTCTTTGCATTTCTGTAAATGTCTCCCTCTATCTCTGTGGTTGTATAATATACATTCAGTGGTGTATTAGTACCTGTAATGTTTTTCAGTCTGACCTTAACCCTGGTGGGACACCCTCTCTCCTCCATTACTGCCAACTCTCCATCTTTTTCTCCTTTCTGGTCTTTGCTGTATCCCAGAGTATTTGCTACCTACTCTTGTCCCTTTTTGACCCAGGTCTGCATTGTCATCAGACAGATTCCCATTTGGCTAGCTATGTCTGCACCAACCTATTTACACACTCTAGGCATTCACATAGCTGCAACTAAATATAGCATTCTATTTCCTCTTACTCTGACTCTGCTTTATTATTTCTTTCTTCAGTGTTATCTCTGTCTCTCCTAAATCTTTGAGCACCTCGGATTTCCTCTTTCATTTTAACTTTTAGTGCCCAATCCCTACTAAGTTATTTTACACCCTTACCAATTCCTAATCAGCTGACAGCTCAGACTCCCATAGAAGGATTTATTGTGTTGATAACACAGCTAGGGAGGAGGTGAACAGTTATGATGATCAACACTTTTATCTTTGATCTCTTTTGTCAATGGTTTTAATGTTTATTTATACAGGATAAGGTGTTGCTAAGGGATTATACGTTTGGCCATACAAAAATCTTGTTGGGCAACATTTTTAGAAGTGTTATGCCGAAGAACAATTTTTTTCAATTAAATTTATGATTGTTTCTGATTTGATTTATTATTGTCACACATATTAATATACAGTGAAAAGTATTGTTTCTTGCACGCTATGCAGACAAAGCATACTGTGCGTAGAGAAGGAAATGACAGAGCCCAGAAAGTAGTGTTACAATCATAGCTAGGGTGGAGAGAAAGATCAACTTAGTGTGAGGTAGGTCCATTCAAAAATCTAATGGCAGCAGGGAAGAAGTTGGTCTTGAGTCGCTTGGTCTGTGATCTCAGACTTTTGCATCTTTTTCCTCGACGGAAGAAGGTGGAAGACAGAATGTCCAAGGTTCATGGGGTCCTTGATTATGCTGGCTGCTTTGCTGAGGCAGCAGGAAGTGTGGACAGATTCAATAGATGGGAGGCTGGTTTGCCCGATGGATTGGACTACATTTTTCTCAAGATGGTGCCGGAGTGAGGCAACTTCTTGCAATATGTGCACAGCACACCTTCTCTAACACTGGTAGGTTTTATTGGTAGAGTTTGGATTTGTACAGGGTTTTATCCAGTGGGGGAATGAGCTTAGGAAGGCTTTGAGTTGGGCATGAGGGGACCTTGGGTATGAGTAAGAAGCATGAGCTGGCATGGGCTGCACAAGAGGCATGGGGGCTGACTGTGCAACGTGAATTAGGATGGAGAATATGAGGAGCCATGGAAGGTGGGAGGCTAGCTTGGAGAGTATGAGGGGCAAGGAGGAGCTGGCTGGGGAGACATGAGTTGGCATTTGAAGGTATGAAGGATCTTGGGTGGGGGGAGGGGATGAAAGTGGGAAGGGGACGGGTAGTGAGGGGGTGTGATGGGTGATTTTAATTTGATGTGATTTATTGTTGCCTCCTGTATTAGTATACAGTGAAAAGTGTTGTTTCTTGTGCACTACACAGACAAAATATACCCTTCATAGAGTACATAAGGAAGAAGGAAAGCAGAGGCTTCAGAATGTAGTGTTACAGTCATAGCTAGGGTGAAAGTTAGAAGCTGAAAATATAAGCAATCTACTGGGCCAAACTCCCAGAGAACTGAAGAGAGCCTTCTATCCACCCTGTCTCTGTGCTTCAGTGACCCCTGTCACCACTTCTATCTTGGGGCAATGGGCCCAACTCTTCCCATACTCATTCTCCTCCAGAGCAATGATCCCACAATTGGGAGGAGGCTCTCTAGCAGTAGCCATGCTGAGCTGTGAAATTTTCCAACTCATGCTGTCTGCCTTAAGAACAAAAATCTGTTTCGCAAGAGAGAGGGACAAATCAGTCATTAAAATTAGAGGAGGAATATTGAATTAAATGAACACAGTGAAGGAGGAAACTGATTAGCATCCTTGAGGAGTGGCAGTGGCAAAGTAGAATTGTCACTGGATTGGTTTTCCAGCTACTCACTGTAATGTTCGGGGGATCCAGGTTCAAATCCCAACATGACAGATGGTGAAATTTGAATTTAATAAAAATCTGGAATTAAAGATTTACTGATGACCAGTTAACCATTGTCAGTTGTTACTAATATCCTTTAGGGAAGGAAATCTATCATCCTTAACTGGTTTGGCCTACATGTGACTCCAGACCCACAGCAATGTGGTTGACTCTTAACCGCCCTCTGAAATGGCCAAGCAACTTTAAGGAGAGTTAGGGATGGGCAACAAATGATGGTCCAGCCAGCGACAATCACTGAAATAAAAAAAACTGGATGAAATGTATCCCTGGCTGCTAAGGAAAGCAAGTGAGGCTCTGACAAATAATTTCTCAGTCCTCTCTAGCTACAGGTGTGATGATATAGAGATGCTGGTGTTGGACTGGGATAAACCCAGAAAGAAGTCTCACAACACCAGGTTAAAGTCCAACAAGTTTATTTGATAGTAAATCCGCTAGTTTTTGTCTGATGAGTGGAGAGTTCTAGTCACAAACAGAGCATTTAAAACTTTATACACTCTGTTTGTGACCAGAACTCTCCACTCATCTGATGAAGGGGTAAACCCCGAAGGCTAGTGGGTTTACTATCAAATAAACTTGTTGGACTTTAACCTGGTGTTGTGAGACTTCTTGCAGATGTTATGCCAGAGGAATGCTAACTTTGTATTGTTAAGTGAGGAAGAAGGGATAGCCCCACTAATTACAGGCCAGTCAGCCTGATCTCAGAACTTTCTCGCTCCACAGATGCTGCCAGACCTTTATAGAACTGTTTTTATTTCAGATATACAGCATCCACAGTATTTTGTTTTTATTTTAGTCTGAAGTTGGTGGTTGAGCAAATCTTTGGGAAAGATTCTGAGAGAATTTCTAAGAAGCCATCTGTTTCTACTGGAAGAATTCTCCATCTTTGTGCATGACGAAAGCTTGGCTGAGAGCCAAGACTAATAAATATATTAGCACAGCAGGGGAGTCGGTTTTGATGACCAAAGTGAATTGTGAAGAATGCTTGATTTATTTTATGTGAGTTATGTGAGTCATAGAGATATACAGCACAGAAATAGACCTTTCGGCCAACCCATCCAGACCCAAAAGAGTTCCTAAACTGAACTAGTTCCATTTGCCTGCATTTGGCCTATATCCCTCTAAACCTTTCCTATCCATGTAGCTGTCTAAATGTCTTTTAAATGTTGCAATTGTACTACCTCCTCTGGCAACTCATTCCATGTACTACCCTCTGTGTGAAAACGTTGCCCCTCATTTTCCTTTTAAATCTTTCTCCTCTCAACTTAAATCTCTGCCCTCAAAATTTGCACCCCCCTATCCTGCGGAAAAACCTTGACTGTTCACCTTATCTTGGCCCCTTAAGATTTTATAAAACTCCATAAGGTCACCCCTCATCCTCCTACGCTCCAGTAAAAAAAGAAGTCTCAGCCTATCCAGCCTCTACTGAAAGTCCAAACCTTCCAGTCCTGGTAGCATCTTTGTCAATCTTTTTTGCACTCTTTTGAGTTTAACATCATCCTTCCTATAGCAGGGCAATCAGAATTGTAACTCCAGGTGTGGCCTTACCAAAGTCTTGTATAGTTGTAACATAATGTCCCAGCTTCTGTACTCAGTCCTCTGACTGAAGAATGCAAGTGTGCCAAATGCCTTCTTTATCACCCTGTCTACATGTGGCACCAGTTTTAAAGAACCATATACCTGCATCCCCACGTCTCTCTGTTCGACAACATTCCTCAGGCCCTTACCGTTAACTGTGTAAGTTCTGCCCTGGCTTGTCTTAGCAAAATGCAAACTTGTTCTTTCTGAGATCTTTTGTCAATGTCACAATGTTATTTGGACCAAAAAGCTGGAACTCCCTCCCAATGGGTCTTGGAGACCCATTGCTGTGGGTGTACCTACACTAGCAGGACTGCAGCGAATCAAAAATAAAGCTCATCAAGACCTTCTCAAGGGAAAGTAGTGATAGCAATAAATGCTAGCCTAGCCAATGATCCCATGAAGGAACTAAAGGATGATGGAGGCAGAAAGTGTGTTCACAGTTTTAAAGTAATTAGATATGCACACATGTGCCATGAGACTAACAGTTGGAAGGTGATATTAGAATGGATAGTCCTCTGGCCAGCATGGAGAAGATGGTTGAATGGCTTTATTCTGTACACTATATTTATGTTTCTGTGGCAGAGAGGTGGAGCAGCAGAAGAATTAATGGAGGGAATTTTTTGCGTAACTGGCTGAAGGCACTAATGGTGGAGTGTAAGAGGTTGGAGAGGAGATGTTAGTTGTGGGGGCGGGGGGGACAGAACTGGGTGTCAGGAAAGGTTTGAAGGACAGAGGGAGTTTACAGAAATGGAGAGAGTCAAAAAAAATCATAAAAATCATTGAATCCCTGCAGTGCCATTTGGCCCATCAAGCCCCCCAGTCGAGCATCTTATCCAGTCCCAACTCCCTATCCCTGTAACCCACACATTTGCCCCACTAATTCCCCCTAATCCACAAATCTTGGGACACTTAAAGGCAATTTAACATGGTCAACCTAATTAAGTAGTTGATGCGAAAACATTGAATGTATTCAAGAACAGGGAGATATAACACTTTGGGTGAATGAGACCAAAGGTTGGATTGAGTTGGATGATCAGGCATGATTGTAGTGAATGGCGCAAAGGGCCAAATAGTCTCCTTCCACTCCTATCTTCTATATTTCTATGTTTCTCACCTGCACATCTTTGGACTGTGGGAGCACCAGGACAAAACCACACAGATATGGGGAAAATGTGCAAACTCCACACAGTGACCGAAGCCAGGAATCGAACCATTTAAACATTAGGCTGAGAGTTTTAAGCTCAAGATAATGAGGGTCAAGAGCAAATGCAAGTTGGTGAGGACAGGGTTGACATGTGACTAAGAGATGGTACAGAATAGAAAGTAAACTGCAAAGTTTCAGATGAGATGAAGGATGGGGTCTTCAGAAGCGGCAAACTGAGCATTAGAATAGCGGAGTCTGGGTATGAGAAAGATGATGGATGAGAATTCCAGCAGTAGTTAAGGGGAGACAATAGTGGTATTATCACTTGACTATTAATTCTGGGGACCAGGGTTCAAATCCTGCAGCAGCAAATGGTGAAATTTGAATTGAATTAAAAAAAAATCTGGAATTAAGAATCTACTGATGATCATGAAGCATTTTCGATTATCAGAAAAACCCACCTAGTTCGCTAATCCCCGTCAGAGAGGAAATCTGCTCTCCTTACCTGGTCTGACCTACGTGTGATTCCAGAGTCTGAGGCTGAATCGGATCTGTCCTTAGGCAACTAGGGATGGGCAATAAATCTGACTAACCAGTGGCACCCATGTCCGACCAATGAATAAAAAAAGCCAGGGTGATGTAGGAGCAGGGTCGGATAATCTTGGAGTTGGACAGCCCTTGTGATCATATGAAGGCTTTTTAAGTTCACCTCAGCGTTGATGTGATAATGACGTATGTACCTGTGAAGGACATAGTTCTTATTAGTTGATTATATCAACGTAACGGGCAGGCTTTTACACACCTCCTGTCATGTTTCGCAGAGGCAGCCCACCATTAGCTTCCAGTCCCACCTTCCAGTCCCACCAGGGTTTCCAGTTCTACGCATCCCTCCCACCGCTGGGAAATCTGCAACAGGGGTTCGTCGTTCGGTGGGACTGGAAGACCCCACTGGTGAGGACGTTTGGAAAATTCAGTGAGCGGCAATGACATTCTCGTGTTCAGACCTGTTAATCTGACCATTTTCCCTCTCCCCACAGAGCCACTGTCAGAGCCTTTCATCAATGTTACCTACGTGTATACCACCATCAACCTGACCTGTCTGGTATCTGCGGGGAAAGTGAGTTCCACTCAATGGCAGAAGAATAAGAAAATGATCACGAATACTGAACGCTATCGGTTGGTGCAAAACAACAGCATGTTGATTATTTCACATGTTACATTATCAGACTGCGGAATCTACACTTGCACCATGGAGAATCCTGTTAGCCAGAAGAACGTTTCCTATCCTCTTGCAATTTACAGTGAGTCTTGTCTGTCAATCTATTCCATTTATTAGTCAAAAAGGATACAGTACCTAATATTCCTTACACCCTGCCTCACTAAAGATGTTAATATTGGAAGAACTTTGTACATTTTCATGATAGCTAAAGGGGGGGAATAAAGATGGAAAATCACAAGTTTGTTTACCCGTATATTTCTAACCATTTACCGGGAATGCCAAAGCGGAAAAACCATGTGTGAAAGTTTGCTGTACTGCCGGCCATGGGAATTGCAGTGGGGGGGGTATGGGGGTACGGGGGGTGGGGGGTGGGGTATCCATGCAGAGATCCGTTGGCTTCGGGTGAGATTTTCCAGTTTTGGGGTGAGCACGGCCAGAAAATCCCACCCCGTATTTCAATTTCACATTCCAGTGCAGACGGGTCACGCAATCGAGGAACTTGAACATTGGTGCGATATGATACATTCACCTCATCGTGGAGTTGAAGGAAAGCACAGTGGCACGGTGGTTAGCACTGCTGCCTCACCCTCTAGGGACCGAGTTAAATTTCGGCCTTGGGTGACTGTCTGTGCGGAGTTTTCCCCGGGTCTGCATGGGTTTCCTGCTCCTCTCATCCTCCAAAGATGTGTGAGTTAGGTAGGTCGGCCATGCTAAATTGCTCCGTAGTATTTGAGGGAATTAGCAGAGGAAATACGGGGATAGAGACTATGCGATTGTTGTTGGTGTAGGATCGGTGGACTGAATGGCCTCAGTCTGCACTGTTGGATTCTATGATACGTTGTCGGCAATGAGAGTACTTTCGGCTGTGTTTAAGTAGATGGAAAGTCACCTTGAAGAGCTGGGGATGGACCCTGAAAGTTGCATTGGAGTCTATGGGGAGATGTTGTATCTCCAAAACTCAAGACCCTTGATAACTAAAGTGATAAGGAAGAGGAAACCTCAGCTTATAAACCCCTTTCAAAATAGCATAAGTTTAAACTACGTT
This sequence comes from Sphyrna mokarran, assembly GCA_024679065.1. Classification (NCBI taxonomy): domain Eukaryota; kingdom Metazoa; phylum Chordata; class Chondrichthyes; order Carcharhiniformes; family Carcharhinidae; genus Sphyrna; species Sphyrna mokarran. The sequence goes on from JAGIQG010000009.1 coordinate 102,692,378, forward strand.
CTTTATTTCAGGTTTGCATTTTTATGCATCACCATTATCTATCACTGCACTGATAACTGTTGCTGTTGCCTTAATCTTGAAGATCATTTCCTTCTTGAAGGCCAGCTCAAGTAAGACAGATTTGCTTTTTGCAGAATTTGATGTTGAAACTTTAAAAATGTTACAATTTATTGATGGAGACTCTGTGAAAAATGTAAATATGATGCCTGTGTCATGTCACGTGCTCCTTTATATCATAGGATCCCTTCAGAAGGAGGTCATTCAGCCCATCAAGCTAGCAGTGACAACAAGCCCACCCAAGCCCTATCTCCGTAACCCCACACATTAACCCTGGGTAATTCATTTCATAGAATCTCAGAATTCTTCCAGTGCAGAAGGCTCCCATTGAGCCTGCACTGACAAACCCTGCTAAGGCACTATTCCCATAACACAACTTTTTTTTTAGAAAAAAATGGCCTCCTCCTACAGTGCAGGAGGAGGCCATTGGGCCCATTGAGTCTGCACCAACCACAATTCCAGCCTAACTGTGTTGCCCACCATAACCCCATGTATTTACCCTGCTAATCCCCCTGACACAATGGGGCAATTTTAGCATGGCCAATTAACCTAACCCGCACATCTTTTGTAGTGTGGGAGGAAACCAGAGCACCCAGAGGAAACCCACACAGATACAGGGAGAAGTGCAGATTTCACACAGGCACTCACCCAAGGCTGGAATTGAACTCAGTCCCTGGAACTGTGAGGCAGCAGTCCTAACCACTGTACCAGCTGAATATATAAATATTCTTGATTCAAATGATGTTAATACAAATTTTCTTATTATTCCAGGCTGCAAGTTATTAGAAAATCTACTACAAATTGTGCAGTGTTTGTCTCTCATTGCCATCTCTGGATATTGGATATGGATAGGAGGTACTGGATGCTCTCCTGTTTCCTTATTTGCGGTTACTAATTATACTTCTACAACACACTAACTGCGTTCCAACGCAGTAAATACCAGTTTAATATGTTACAGACTGAGAACTTGGATGAGCTCCAATCTTACCTTGCCAAACGATGAATTTAACCTCAATCAGTTGATTTGTGGACTGGAATCAAATTTTTTTTTGCAAAAGGTCCATTAAGTTTGGAAATTCTTTCAGAATTCCTTATGGTTCTAAAGAAATTGGAATCAACCGAATAATTTCCACTCATTCTCAATCTTGTGACCCCAGCAATTCCTGCAGAAATCTATCTATTTTTGACAATCTTCCCACATAAACACTCGTTGGCCCATTCTCCAAGCTTTGTAAAACTATCTCTGATGTTCATCAGCAAAGGGCATAGAAACTAGCAGCACAATTAGCCATTCAGCCCTTCAATCCTACTCCACCATTAATTTTGATCATCAACTTAAATATCCGGCTCTCTCCGCCCCCCCCATATCCCTTGGCCTCTTTAGGCCCAAGAGCTATTTCTAAATTCTTCTTGCAATCACAAATGTTTTGGCCTCAACTACATTTTGTGTGGTAGTGAATTCCACTTATTCACCACGCTCTGGGTGAAGAAATTTCTCCTCACCTCAGTCCTAAAAGGTTTATCCGTTATCCTCAAACTATGATCCCCTACATCTGGATTCCCCCACCATCAGGAACATTCTCTCTGAAATCTATCCTGTCTAGCCCTGTTAGAGCTTTATTGGTTTGTATGAGATCCCCTTTCATAGAAATTTATAAATTCCTAACAGGATTAGACAGGGAGAATTCGGAAAGAATGATCCTATCTACTCCTACCAGCTCTGCCAGTCTGGCCATGCATGTTTCTGCTAGACCCATTTTAAATATTTTCCGCAATTTTAATCCTTCTGCACTCATATTCAAATTGAGCCTTGAGGAATTGAACACTTCTTAAATGTGGAGAGTTCACACGTAACCCCATGTAATTGTGGCTTCATGACCTGTAGGGTTACAACCTCACTCCATATTAATGTACAGAATTCGATTGTTCATCAGTTATGTTGATCTGTCTCCATCTCACTGCGATCTGCTCTGGTCCTCACTGCTGGCCCCAAGCTTAGGAATTCTTGCAAGTGTTCCCCTAATTCCATTTCTGTGGCAGAGTAACCTGATTCCCACAGAGAATTGACACAAACATCAATGTTCGAAGATGTTTTGCATTTACAAAGGCTCAAGAGAGAGGGGATGGGAGCATTGATCATGGAATCATATGGAATCCCTACAGTGCAGAAAGAGGCCATTCAATCCATCAAGCCTGCACCGATAAACAACCCTGTCCCCTTAACTCCACATATTTATCATGGATGGCATGATAGCACAATAGGGAGGCACAGTGGCATAGTAGTTATCACTGCTGCCTTACAGCACCAGGACCTGGGTTCAACTCCCATCTTGGGCTGTTGTCTGTGCAGAGTCTGCATATTCTCCCTGTGTCTGCATATCCTCCCCATGTTTGCATGGGTTTTCTCCGGGTACTCTGGTTTCCTTCCGCAGTCTGAAAGCCATGCTAGTTAGGTGCATTGGCCATGCTAAATTCTCCCTCAGTGTACTGAGACAGGTGCTGGAGTGTGGTGACAAGAGGATTTTCACAGTAACTTAATTGCAGTATTAACGAAGCCTATTTGTGACACTAATAGGTAAACTTTTTAAAAAACTTAAAAGTTTAATCCAACTTAGCATATCCAATCCTCCTAACCTGCACATCTTTGGACTGTAGGAGGAAAGCGAAGCATCTTGAGGAAACACACATGCAGACATGGGGAGAAAATACAAACTCCATACAGACACGCACCCAAGCCAGGAATTGAACCTGAGTCCCAGGAACTGTGATGCCCCAATGCTGGTTGTGACTGGATCAGCAATCCTGTGGGCTGGGATAATTTTCTGGTGATATAAATTCAAACTTCAGCTGGCATATTTAAATTTAGAAACTCGACAAATGAGGAGTAAGAAGTCAGACTTTGAAATGATGAACACGAGCTGATAGATAGTGTTGTAAAAACCCATCCAATTTATTTGGAAAGGAAACCTTCCAGCCTTACCCAGTCTGGCTTACATATATCTCACAGACTAACAGAGAAAGGTGATTGACTCTTAATTGCTGTGAGAAATGGCTTAGCAAGCTACTTATTTCACCTGTTGATAATGGTGAAGCCATGGTTCACTATCACTTTCTCAATGGTAATTAGAATGGTAAGGCAAGCACTTATTGCCCAATGAAGCCTCCATCTCCTGAATGAATGAATAAAAAATATTAATCCTTTACCATAATTGGCTTTGTCGTGTTAGTGTCCCCACATTGGTGTTTAGTTGAAATTGGGTGATATAAGATTGCGTTTTTAATCTTGCCTAAAAACCAGGTCTGAAATGCACCCATTTTCTTGCTCTTTCGGCACTTAGAATTTATTTCTTAAGATTGTGTCCCCTCTCTTTAATCATTGAATTCAGAAAGCTGAATTCGTACAATCCCATCCGAGACCAAAGGAGAATTCCATTCTCAGAGCTGCCAGTAAACTTCTGGCCAATATGTTAAAAATTACTATTTGACATAGAGCAATTTTTATTTCACTCAGCTTTTCTCATCATTATAATCTTAAACTCTGATATAATTCTTGTGAAATACCTTTGCAACTTCACGTGCACCTTTATCATTTTTATAACTGGAGAAGTGAACAGTATTTGTTAAGTGTGGCATAATCAATGTTTGATAAGTTTCCCATAACATCTTGGTTGTTCAATTTTAACCCTCTGTAAATGGATCTCAGTTCAATTTTATTAACCTGCATCACTAGTTTTGATGATTTTTGTATACACGAAAATGTATAGTTTCTCCTGTATCCATTTATTTTCCAAACTTCCTTTCCATTCTGCGACTTGTTCCCTGATTTCAAATTATTTGAGTGTTGTTAAAGGCCGTATGAAAATCCAAATATTTCATCTCCTACCAACCCTAAGCAATACATGAAAGTCACTACCTCCCATTCTTTTCATGCCTCACATTCTTGAGAGGCGCGGTGGTAATGAATTTGCAAATGGCAGATATTCTCTCATCTACAAAATTATGTAATTTTATTTATCTTTTGCTTTTTTAATAGGACCTGACAAAAAAATGGTGTTCGTATTGGTGTTCTTCTGTCTCTTGGCAATACCATCCGTATTTTTGACTTGTAACAGATTAATCATGACTCTGAATGCCACTTGTAAGTTTCAAGATGTTTTTATATCCAGTATGCAAAAAGCTGATGGTCAATGGTGAGGGGAGGATTGGTGAGATTTGGATCCTATGTGTTAGTCCTCTTGGGTATCAACAATCTAAAGGCACTCAGTCGACTCCTAACACAAACAACGCTGAACATCATGCATCCAATGCAAGGTCTTTAATTATACAAGGAGAACTCTCCACCAACACTAGATAGCGGAGCAGTTCTTAGGTTATAGAGAAATAGCTCAGCAGTTACAAATCAGTAACGAGAGAATTTTCACATCTTTCATTTGAAATACATATCCCCCACTGATATCATAGGCCTTTTGCGCTTTCTTATCCAATAGAAAACTAACCCTTTATTAGCATAATATGTCCCCATTTCTTGCTATTTGGAAATCACCATGATAACTTGTTTCTTTTTCATCCTACTATCATGCAGTGTTTATGGAAGAAGGTTTTAGACACACTCACTTATCCTGTTTACATCAGCGTTGGTCTTATTGAAGGCATAACTAAAGGCTGTGTTTGGCTAATAATCATTTTCCGTTACTGAACAGAGTATTTTTTTGACAATTACGGAACTTTAATTTTCACAGTTGCTGTAACCTAACTTCCACATATGTTGGCACAAATTTTTGTGCTCTCTAATTGCATGTCATTCCTTCCCAGCTCGCTTTCTGATGTTAATGGACACAGTAGCTGCAACAGGTGAATTCAGTGTGTTTTGTACATCAGTGTTCCTGTTTGTGAAACCAAAGCTTCAAGCTGGTGAGTGGTCAGTGATAAAATAGGAGCCAGCAAACTAATTCTGAATGTTACATCGGATCAGGAATTGTCTGATTAGGATTGTGTCATTTTTGCTACATTGTACATTGGAAACTTTTAAACAATTGATGATTCTAGTGCATTTGACCCATTGTGTCTGTGCTACTTCAGTTTAATCACTCTACTCTGCTGTCTCCTCACACCCTGACTGAGCATTCTGCCTCAAATACTTGTCCAAATTTCCTTCAATATATACAATGGTTCCCAGTTCAACAGCTCCCTGTGGGAAAACATTCTATCCTCATGGAATTAATGAATCCCTACAGTACAGAAGGAGGCCATTTGGCCTCTCAAGTCCAGACTGACAACAATCCCATCCAAGCCCTATTCCTGTAACCTGATAATATTTACCCTGCTACTCCCCCTTACACTGGGGTCAATTTAGCATGGCCACTCAATCTAACCCGAACATCTTTGATCTGTGGGAGGAAACGGTGACACAATGGTTAGCACTGCTGCCTCATAGTTCCAGGGATTTGTGTTCGATTCCCGGCTTGGGGGGTCACTGTCTGTGTGGAGTTTGCACATTCTACCTGCGTCTGCGTTTGAATTTCCATGGGGTGCTCCCACAGTCTGAAAGGAGTGCAGGTTAGATTGATTGGCCATGTTAAATTGCCCATTGGTGTCCTGGGATGTGTGGGTTAGATGGATTAGCGGGGTAAATATGCAGGGTTTCAGAGATAAGGTCTGGGTGTGATTGTCGTTGGTGCAGGGTCAATGGGCCGAATGGCTGCCTTCTGCACTGTAGTGTTTCTATGATTCTAAACCAGAAGAATGGCACCCAGAGTAAACACATGCATTCGTAGACGCGGGGAGACAAACACAGATAGTGACCCAAGGCCAGAACAGAACCCAGGTCCCTGGTGTTGTAAGTCAGCAATGCTAACCACTGTGTCACTGTGCCACCACAACCACTTGTGGAAATAAATTTCTCCTAAACTGCCTTTTTAATTCGAGTGGCAAAAATGAATATTTTGAATTACGTTGAGAATACAGTACAGAAACAGACCATCTGGGCTGAAATGGTCTCATTCATTACAAATGCTTCAGTCAAATCTCTCTTCATCCTTTATCAGCTAACTGTTACAGCATAACCCTTCCATTCCCTCTCACGTGGTTAACCTAAACTTTTTCCTAAGTGTTTTTGATATTGTTCACATTGATGCATTCACTTCAAAATATGACTAAAGAGGTTTCTTGGGAATTGCATGGAGCCAGAGAGATGGGCAGAGTATTAAATGAATACTCGGTGGATGATGGGATCAAAAAGAAGGAGGTAATAGGGTTCTTGAGAAACATTAAGATAGACAAGTCCCCAGCATCTCATGAGTGAGGCAAGGGAGTAAATGTTGGGGCCTTAAAAGAAATCTTTGTATCTTCACTGGCTACAGGGGAGTTCCCAGAGGATTGGAGAATAGCCAATGTTGTTCATTTGTTAAGAAGGATAACAAGAATAATCCAAGAAATTACAGGCCGGTGAGCCTTACATCTGTCGTAGGAAAATTATCGGAGAGGCTTTATTCCCACTTGGAAATAAGTGGATGTATTAGTGGGGGGCAACATGATTTTGTGAGGAAGAGATTGCGTCTCATTAACTTGATTGAGTTTTTTGAGGAAGAGATGAAAATGATGAGGGTAGGGTGGTGGATGTTGTCTATATGGACTTCAGTAAGGCCTTTGACAAGGTCTCTCATGGCAGACTGGTGCAGAAGGTGAAGTTGCTTGGGATCAGAGATGAGCTGGCAGGGTGTATACAAAACTGGGTTGGTCAAATAAGACAAAGGGAATGGAGGACTGTGACAAGTGGCATTCCCCAAGGATCAGTGCTGGGAACTTTGCTGTTTGTAATATATAAATGATTTGGGGGAAAATGTAACTGGATTGGTTAGTAAGTTTGCGGATGACATAAAGGTTGGTGGATTTGCGGATAGTGATGAGGACCATCAGTGGAATTAGCAGGATATAGATCAGTTGGGGACTTGGGCGGAGAGATGGCAGTTGGAGTTTAATCTGGACAAACGTGAGGTAATGCATTTAGGAAGGTCTAATACAGATAAGAAATATACAGTAAATGGCAGAACCCTTAAGAATATTGATAGGCAAAGAGACCTATATGTACAGGTATACAAATCACTGAAAGTGGCAATGCAGTTGAGAAGGTAGTCAAGAAGGCATATGGCATGCTTGCTTTCATCAGCTGGGGTATTGAATTTAAAAATTGGCAAGTTATATTACAGCTTTATGGAAACTTAGTTCAGCCACACTTGGAATATAGTGTTCAATTCTGGTCGCCACACTACCAGAAGAATATGGAGGCTTTGCAGAGGGTAGAGAAAAAATTTAATGCCCTCTGTACCAGGTTACCTGGTATGGAGGGCATTAACTATGAGGAGAGGTTGGAGAAACTTGGTTTGTTTTCACTGGAACGACGGAAGCTGAAGGGAGATCTGACAGATTGAGAGGCATGGACAGAGGGAATAGAACATAGAACATTACAGCGCAGAACAGGCCCTTCGGCCCTCGATGTTGTGCCGACCAATTAAGAAAAAGCAATGACCCTCTAACCTAAACCATTCCCTTTTCATCCATAAACCTATCCACGGACCTCTTAAACGCCCCCAAACTTGGCGCATCTACAACTGCAGCAGGCAGGACATTCCATACCCTTACCACCCTCTGGGTAAAGAACCTACCTCTGACATACGTCCTAGAACTACCACCCCTTAATTTAAAGCTATGTCCCCTCATGCTAGCTTTCTCTATCCGAGGAAAAAGGCTATCACTGTCCACCCTATCTAAACCTATAATCATCTTGTATGTTTCAATAAGGTCTCCTCTTAGCTGCCTTCTTTCTAATGAAAACAACCCCAAATCCCTCAGCCTCTCCTCATTAGACCTTCCCTCCATACCAGGCAACATCCTGGTAAACCTCCTCTGCACCCTTTCCAATGCCTCCACATCTTTCTTATAATGTGGGGACCAGAACTGTACACAATACTCCAAGTGCGGCCGCACCAGAGTCCTGTACAGTTGCAACATGATGTTGCGGCTCCAAAATTCAATCCCCCTACCAATAAAAGCCAAGACTCCGTACGCCTTCTTAACAACCTTATCGACTTGATTGCCAAGTCAGAAGCATTTGCCCAGAATGGAAGAGTAAATTACTCAGGGGCATTGGTTTAAGATGCGAGGGGCAAGGTTTAAAGGAGATATACGAGGCAGATGTTTTATACAGAAATTATGGGTACCTGGAACTCATTGCCGGGGGCGGTATTGGAAGCGGATGTGGTAATGACTTTTAAAGGGCACCTTGACAAGTACATAAATAGAATGGGAATAGAGGGATATGGTCCCCAGAAGGATAGGGAGTTTTAGTTAAGTCGGGCAACATGGTCAGTGCAGGCTTGGAGGGCCGAAGGGCCTGTTCGTGTGGTGTAATTTTCTTTGTTCTTTCAATTCCCTGTTCAATTTCTTGGCGACTAACTTCTATTGATGGATTCCATTTGCTCTGCTTGACCTGTGGAGCCATTCCCTCTGTGTCTAACCTATAAAAACCTATCATCGTTTTAAAGGCTTCTTTTGAGGTCACTCCCTCAGTCTCTTCTTTTCAATAAAAGAGAGACTAATGTTACTCACTTCCCAAATGAAAGCCAGAGGGGGACCCACAGCTTGTCATTCCTATCCCCTGCATTTCAGACTGTTGGATCATTTAGCTTTGGCGAATACAGGGAGTGTGAAAGCAGCTGTGTATGGTTCCGAGACCTCAATTTTAGAGCTGGTGTCTTATCATAAAAAAAGAGACACAAAATGAAGCGTTGGCTCCAGGCCACTCAGCAGTTTGTTCAATTGGTGAACACCGAGGATCAAGAGGGCATAAGAGTAGACATGATGGGCCAAAATTGCCTCCTTCAGCACCATAACAATTTTGCGGACCATTGCTAATGCAAAGTGGGAAGAACACTGAGCAGGAAAAAATACCCAATTCAAAAAGGAATGACACTTGGAAGTTGTTATTTTCTAGTTTAAGCTTAAGTTTATTTATTAGTGTCACAAATAGGCATACATCAACACTACCCTGTGAAAATCCCCGAGTTGCCTCAATCTGGTGCCTGTTTGGGTACGCTGAGGGAGGATTTAGCCCAGCCAATGCAACTACCCAGCATATCTTTAGAGTGTGGGAGGAATCTGGAGCACCCGGAGGAAACCCATACAGACACGGATAGAACGTGCAGATTCCGTACAGACAGTAGCAAGTCGAATCCGGATCCCTGGTGCTGTGGGCAGCAGTGCTAACCATTGTGCTGCCATGCCACCTTGGTTCGAATACAACCAATGGGTGCGATCTTATCACTCATTCATGCCATGCTCCAGCTGCGAGGGAGATGGATAATTTGGCGACAAGCCAAATCTCTGTTCACTGCAGTGGGATTGGGGAATCCCGCTGGCAAGAATAATTGGAAGATTCCAGACTCTGGTTTAAGCAAATGTATTCCTGACAGAGTTATTACTACTTCGGCACCAGATTAATAGAGCATGTTCTGATGCAGTGCATTTTGGACAATGAATTCTATTCATGTAACGTATAATTATATTTTATTAAATACCAACCCTGCTATTATATATCAACCTTTTTGAATGAACTGTGTTGTGTTATATCATGTCTTATCTCAGTTTTAACTATATTATGATAAGCATTAAGTTGTGTGCTAATTGGAACTGCACTTTGTAAATTTATATGATGTTATCTATTGCAGGTAATGAATGTGAACCAGTCGACAATCTACAAACAAATCTAATTTTTACTGCAGTGGTGCCATTCATTTTAGTTTTTATTCTTTTTGCTAGTTGCATCATGTGTAAGTAATGTTGATGTGGTTACAGATTGTATCAAAACTATTGTAATGCATGCAAAGGACTTTGATTGAGTGAGATTTTCTACTTCACTCACTCTCCACTACAACAGCAGTGTATATTATACCATATTTGCTAACTCATATCACTTTGTGTACAATGGCTACCAATACATGTGACAACAATAAATTAAATCAAATCTCTGCCAACCAGCAACCTGGCCTTGGTCCCCAACTGAACTTCATGATCCCTGTTGAACTTTGGACTTCTCTCCATGCCACTCACCATCCCCCTCTCCCCCCTGCCTTCTCTCCTGCCACCCCCACCACCCAATTCCCATTCTATTCTCATTCTGTCTTTTCCAGTCTTATTTTGCTCCTCACTCCCCCCCCTTAATCTGTTGTACTTGATTTCGTTTCCACTTGAAGAATTCGTCTGTCAAACATGGTACACCCATTTTCTTGTTTTGACATCTCTATCTCCTTCATCACCCATGGATGATGACGTGACGTTCACACCTTGTCAGAACGTCCTTACCCTGTTCATCTCAAACACCTCTTCCTAAAGATCACCCCTTGTTCCATTGCAATGTTTCCTATCTGTTCTTGGTTCCATTCTACCCTGTCTAGTTCCAATCCCATCACATTGAAGTTCCAATTTGGAAATATTTTATTCAATTGCTCTTTGCTCTTCTCCATTACTAAACCAGACCTAATGATATGAAAGCCTTTTAAAAGTCTTTTTTACTCCATTCTTAAAGTTCCAAATCCTATGCTCAGAGTGGACCTGGTATTCCAAAATCCATTCCTTTCTTGCTCCAAAAACCAAATTCCAATTCCAATTGAATCCGACTCACGATGTCCAAAAGAGAGGAAAACAAGATCCAAGCTGATGAGATAAGGCACTGCACCCCTTCTTGGCTTGATCTGATGCTTGATCTAGCCAAAAGGCCAAGAAGCCTGAAGATATGGTATCATACGATATGAAAGGCTTATAATGTGAAAGGCAAGAACCTTATAATATAGTCATTCTTACCCAACTGTTCCCACAAAGGCACTTAGGGAGGAATTTTCACCTCCCATCTGTCAAGGGAAACCTACGCAGACACAGGGAGAATATGCAAACTCCACACAGACTGCCACCCAAGGTTGGAATTGAACCTGTGTCCTTGGCATTGTGAGACAGCGTGCTAACTATTGTGCCACACTGGTTGCTGACCCTAAGACCAAAGCACGATATCCTCAAGCATGGAAATGATGCTCATCTCTTAACAGTTTTTGTGAAATTAATTGGCTACTTTAGCTGAGGGATTGAAATAACTAGGCTAATAAATATAATGGAGTAAGAGAATTTCATATGACCTGTTCAGCTGGGTGGCGCAGTGGCACAGTGGTTGGCATATTGCCATATAACGCCAGGGACCCAGATTCAACTCCTGGCTTGGGTCACAGTTTTTGCGGAGTTTACACATTCTGACTGAGTCTGCGTGGGCTTTCTCCGCGTGCTCCAGTTTCCTTCCACAGTCTGAATGATGTGCTGGTTAGGTAGATTGGCCGCTCTAAATTCTCCCTCAGTGCACCCCAATAAGCGATGGAGTGTGGCGACTAGGGGATTTTCACAGTAACTTCATGCCTACTCATGACAGTAATAAATAAAACGTTAAAAATAACTTAAAACATAGTCATACTATATGGCAAAAATTAAAAGACAACTTGTTTTGTGTTTGAAAGAATTTATGGGCTGTTATTTTAATAATCTTTTCTTTGAAAAACCTTTGCTCAGTTCATTCTGTCATTGACACAACTCGTCATATTTGTATGTTCACCACCAACAGATAGAAAATGGAAGACACGGAGAACTCAAACCCTAACTCCAAACCCAACTGTCAAAGAGGCGGATGAACGTGAATGTACTGTAAGTATTGGTTTAAATGCAGGTGGCAAGTTAGAAATGCATCTGGGTGTCTGAAACTTTGGTAAATGGACACTTCCCATGTTATTATAGTCCAGAGATGAAATTATGCTTTCATTTTGCTGTTAAAATGTAATTTGTAAGGAAATATGGATGTGTTCCTGTATTGAGCAAAATGCATACCAATAGTGCTAGCTGCAGGCAGTACACCTCAGGAATTATTTTTCCTAAATTGTGCCCTGTTTAACATTCAACCGGGCAATTAAAATAGTCTGTCACCTTGGTACAGTAAAGAAGCTAAATGGTATGTTGGCCTTTATAGCAAGAGAATTTGAGTACAGGAATAGGGATGTCTTGTTGCAATTATATAGGGCGTTGATGAGGCCACACTTGGAGTATTATGTACAGGTTTGGTGTCCTTATATGGTGGAGGATCCCTTAGCTTTAGAAGGAATACAACAAAAGTTTACCAGGCTGATTCCCGGGATGGCAGATCTGTCATATGAAGAGAGACTTAGTCAGTTAGGATTATATTCATTGGATTTTAGGAGAGTGAGAGGGAATCTTATGGAAGTTTATAAAATTCTAATTGGATTAGACAGAGTAGATTCAGAAAGAATGTTTCTGAATGGTGGGAGAGTCCAGAACTAGGGATCATCGTTTGAGGATAAGGGGCACACCTTTTAGGGCTGAGGTGAGAAGAAATTTCTTCACCAGAGGGTGGTGAATCTATAGAATTCACTACCACAGAAAGTAGTCGAGGCTGAAAGTTTCGAAAAGAAATTAGATGTAGCTCTTGGGGCTAAAGGGATCAAGGGATATGGGGGAAATAGGAGAACAGGATATTGAATTTGATGATCAGCCATGCTCAAAGTGAATGGCGGCAGAGCAGGTTGAAGAGCAGAATGCGATTAAATTAATAGCCTAGTGTTTGATACCAATTAAAATTTTATCACCAATTTTCCCTTATCTAATTGCAAAAAGTGCAATTGTAAATTAGGTGCAAAATTGAGAGAAAGGGTAAATACTGAAAGTGCTGCATTTATACAGAGGATTTATATTGCAATATTAAACACTGTGTATTGCTGCATAGCCCATAATAAAAATATTTAATGTTAATGCTAGACTGCATTAAAATTTGAATGATAAAATGCTGGGGCAGCACAGTGGCACAGGGGTTAGCACTACTGCCTCACAATGCCAGGGACACAGGTTCAACTCCTGTCTCGGGTCACTATCTGTATGAAGTCTGCACATTCTCCCCGTGTCTGCGCGGGTTTCCTCCGGATGCTCGATTTCCTCCCACAGTTGCAATGATGTGCATATTAGGTTGATTGGCAATGCTGAATTGACCCTAGTATCAAGGAATTAGCAGGGTAAATGTGTGGGATTATGGGGATGAGGCCTGGATGGGATTGTGGTTGGCGCAGACTTGATGGGCTGAATGGCCTCCATCTGCACAGAAGGGATTCTATGTTTATGTCTGAGGAAAATCGATAAGTTTAATATATTATCATCCATAACCCCTACATCCTTCCAAATAATTTTTACACTAATACAAGATAAATGGAGCAAACAGCCAATGTAAATTTTTAATTTTATAAACACTCCCTAATTTCCTTTTAAACACCTCTGCCCTAATATCATCGATACTTCTTTAACACTGGAAATGTTCAGGTGTTACAATAAGGACCTGATTATTTAAGATATAAGGTTCCATACCAAATCTCGTTTGAATTTTTTTGTGTAGAGTTTACTCAACAGTGAGAGTATATCAGTGGCTACTTCATCTGTGCTGATAAAATGGTTCATACGTTATCACTATTTTTTTTAAAGACTTTAACGTTTTGTTGTCCCCAAATCTAAATAAATAGAACTTTCATATTCCTTAACTTTTATTCTTTACTACTAGAGAATCCAGGGGAGGCGATGGTATGGTGGCGATGTCGCTGAACTAGCAATTTGGCGATCCAGAATAATGCCCAGGGTCCCAATTTCAATAGGGATCTGGAATCTGGTTCACTAAAGTCATTTAGGGAAAGAAATCTGCCATCCTTGCCTTGTCTGATCTCCATGTGACCCTAGATCCATAGGAATGGCCTAGCCACCCGGTTCAAGAGCAATGTTTTTCTTCATTCATTGGACATGGGCATTATTGGCTGGTCAATTTTCTTTGTCCATCACTAGTTGCCCTTGAACTGAGTGGCTCTGCTAAGCTATTTCAGAGAGCAGTTAAAGAGTCAACCACATTGCTGTGGTTATGGAGTCACATGTATACATGTTTTCCATTTCAGTTATTCCTGTAGTAGTTACCCAAATCCTGCCATCTGTTACAGCTATTATATTCCTTTAGTTTGTTATACTTCAAATGGCAAATTGCAAATCATGTTGCAGCAACATAAAAGCTTAGTTAGGCTGCAGTTAGGGTATTTGCATGCACTTCTGTTTGCAACAGTACCAAAAGGACATGGATGCTTTGGAGAGAGTGCGAAGAAGGTTCACCAGGATATTACCTGGTCTCGAGACCCATACCCACATCCCATGAACTAAGAGATAAATAGTGGTTCACCAGGAGGATCTTCAAGCCAGGGATTAAACAGGCATTTATAATTAAGATTTAGTTACAAGAAATTAACATATACTAATCAAATATGTACATTTACACAAAAGCTATATTAAAATATCCAATCACAACTGTCAGTTACACCATGCATAACGTAAGGGTATAATTGGCTAATTAGAATTTGTGCACATCTATTGAATTGTAATATCACCAAGCATGTATTTCTTTCTACACAGTTGTGAAGTTCTCTTTCTAACCAGCTGTTCATCGACCTCCCTGTCCCATTGTCTCTTGTTAGAACAGATGCTAGAAGTTGTCAATGTGCATAATTGTGTGTAGTATTATGGCTCTTGATCCTCATATACATCTGCTTTAGTCAAGACCTGTGGTTTTCTCAGTCTAGGATCTTGCGGTTTATGTGATTTTTAAACTAGTATGATTGTTAACCCTTTCACCATGCTCGTATAGAAAGTGCCATCGGAAAGGGAATGGGTGTCAAAGGTGACTGAGAAGTGGACTATGTTTTGGAGGGAGCATTTCCTTCAGAATTCTGAATAGGGAGGGCAAAGAAAGATCTGTTTACTGGTGGCACCACACTCTGGAGATCACAGAAATGGAAGAGGCTGGTGGGGTGGAAGCTGAGGGCAAGGATATCATATCATGCTTCTGGGAGCGAGGAGAAAAAGTGAGACAGAAGTGCAGAAAATAGATTGAACACATAAAGGACCCTGTCAATTATGTTGAGAGGAATCTCGGTTGAGAACAAGTAAGACAGATCATAGAAGAAGGCCATTCAGCCCATTAAGTCTGCACTAACAACAATTCCACCCAGGTCCTATCATCATAACCCAATGCATTTACCCTACTAATTTCCCTGACTCTAACAGACAATTGACCAGGTCAATCCATCTAACTTGTACGTCTTTGGAGCGCAGAAGGAAAACAGAGCACCCACATGAAACCCACACAGACATGGGAAGAGACCAGAAGACCGAGACATTAACAGGTTTCAGACTTTTGAACGGACCTACCTCCACATTTAGTTGACCTTTCTCTATACCCTAGCTAAGACTGCAACATTGCATTCTGCACTCTCTCATTTCTTTCTATATGAATGGTATGCTTATCTGTATAGCGGACGAAAAACAATATTTTTTATTGTATGTTAATACATGTGACAATAATCAAATCAAATCAACTCAGGTGTGACAGAGATGGAGAAACTAAGAGAATGGAATAGATTCCTGACAGGAACCTGGGTGTGAGCATAAATCGTCAAAGTAGCTGTGAAAATCCATGGGCTTGTGAATGTTAGCTCATAGCCTATCTCCAGAAACAGATGTAGAGAAGCCAAGGAAAGAAAGGGATGGGTTACTGATGGGTAACGTGAAGGTGAGACAAAAGTGTAAATTGGGGAAAATAAAGCCAATGAACTCTTCCAGTTCAAGGTGAGAGCAGCGAGAGACATTGGTATATTTATCAGTGCACCAGAGAAGGAGGTGAGGAAAGGAGGCCTGAGTAGGACTGCAACAAGGAATGTCCCACCTATCCTTGGCAGGCACGGTTCAGACCCATGCAAGTATCCGCACCTTGGAGGAAGTGCATGGATTGGAATGAGAAGTAATTGATGTGAGAATAAGCCCAACCAGGTGGAATAGGGTGATGGCAGTTGGGGACTGGTTGGTTCTCTAGTCAAAGAAGAAAAGTAGATCTGGTGGGCAGTGGAGGATTAATGAGATTGAATATTTGTAGTGAAAAGAATCATATAGTGCAAAAGGAGACCATTCATCCCATCAAGTCTGCACCAACCACAGTCTGATTGCAGCCCCATCCCCGTAACCCCAAGCATTTACCGCAGCCTGTCCCTTGACACTAAGGGGCAATTTAGCATGGCCAATTCACCTAACCCGCACACCGTTTGGATTGTGGGAGCAAACCGGAGCACCTGGAGAAAACCCATGCAGATGCAATGAGAATGTGCAAACTCCACACAGCAATGACCCAAGTCAGGAATTGAACTTGGATCCCTGTGTTATGAGGCAGCAGCACTAACCACTGTGCCACACTGCTGCTCAGAAGAGTAAGGCTCCGAAAAATGGAGATTGTTGAAGCAACAAGGTGAGAGCGTCGGGATAGGAAGGCATCTGTTCACCATGTAGAAACTCACTGCAGCAATAGGTTTTCTGGGTCTCTTTTATTCAGCTGTTTCTGACACCTTTTTCTCTTTTGTTCCGTAGGAGCTGGTGGTGAAGAGTTGCTCTGAATCTGGTACTACTGTTCCTGGTGCAGAAATTGCTTAAACTGAGAAAATTATTTCTGGTGAAGAATTTCCCAAAATCTGGGTTTCCCAAACATTTCCAGCTATGGGACACATTTGCCCTCCAAAGAGTATTGAAGGATCCCTTGGTAGAAACATCCTTAATGTTTGAACCGATCCATTTCAAAAAACGATTGCTTCCATGTAATGAGTACAAACTTGCAAAAACCTAATTTAAAAACCAATTTTTTATATGTATGTATTTGCTATAACTTAAACGTTTTCTTGTAAAAATCCTCCTGACCTGAGGCTTTCCCATTTTCATGGTCTTTCAAAGCTCATCTCATCCACAATTTCTACCTTTTCCTTAACCACTTCTTAATTTAGTTTCTGATCATTCCACTTCCTTCCCTGGATTCGATTTCAAACACATACTCTCACAGTCCAAAGATGTGCGGGTTAGATTGATTGGCCATGCTAAATTGCTCCTTAGTGTCAGGGGCTGGCTAGTGCAGAAGGTCATTCAGCCCATCGAGAATGCGCCAGCAACAATCCCACCCAGTCTCTTCCTATATTCCCAGATATTTACCTTGCTAACCCCCTGACACTAGGTCAATTTATCATGGCCAATCAGCCTAACCCGCATATCTTTGGACTGTGAGAAGAAACTGGAGCACCCAGAGGAAACCCACGCAGACATGGGGAGAATATGCGAACTCCACACAGACATTCACCCAAGGCTGGAATTGAATCCGGGCCCCTGGGGCTTTGAAGCACCAGTGCCGTAATGCCATTGTCAAGTGACAGTGATCTTTCTCCATTGCCCCAAGCTTCAGTGCACTCCTCAGCATGCTGGCCTCTGGAATGTGTCAATCTGCAACATTGGTTCAGTGACAACTCTTTGCCTTGATCGGTGGGGAGAGGTAGTTGGTGCCAATGGATACTGCCCACTGGGCACTCTGGTCCTGCCCACCAAGAGCCTGGTGGTGCCACAATGCTGCAGCATATGGAGGTTGGGCCTGAGGACCCAAGTTTGAGAAGGCGGGGGAGACAAACAGACAGGAACTTGTGGAAGAGGGGAGGGAATTTGATAACTCTGCAGGGAAGGGATTTATCGTGAGCAGTAGCAATTGGGGGATTGACTGGTGAGGGCAGTGATTGAGGGGAATGGTTGGAACTCTGCAGGGATGATAATGCAGGGTAGGGGAGGGCTGTGTGGTGCCTGGGGCAGTGATGGCAGGCATTGGGGACAATGCCTAGGATGGCAATGGGGGAAGTGGGATATCGATTGGAGGAACTGAGCACAGTTCACTGGGAGATTAGGCTCCTGTGCAATGTGCTCAGCAGCACACCTCCAGCCCCACCAACTGGTGAGAATCACATGGAGGCTCCGTTTTTGCAAAGTGCCATAAATTTGTATTACTTACCTGATTTGAAAAAAAAAGCAAGAAAACCTACCGTTTGCTCTCCTGTTCGACACTCTCTTTCAGAAAATTCTGCCCACTAATTTGGGTTCAGAGCAGAGTGTATCTTAAAAGGGACTTGTATAATATTCCAACTTTTCAAGTTCTCCCTTGTTAAAACTACTTTTCCACCGTCTTTTGAGCCACGGTTCAATTCTGGGATCTTTCTATTCGGTTACAACACCAATTACACTGATAGTTTTGATATCTTCTAATCCCACTTGTTCAGGATGGGGGAAATATGCTGTCACACCCTTAAGATTGATACCCAACATTTCAGACCTGTTTAATTGGTATAATATCTTTACTAAATCAGTCCCTTATCAGTGACTGTATTTAGAAGCTGTTTTTCTGTGGTTACTCGGAATGGATTATTTTACTTTTAAAACAAAAGGTAGAGTGGTGAAGCTGCTTATCACCTCAAAATCAATAAAGTTTACACTGTATTAATGTGAAATATATCTCAAATAGATAGTCCTTAAAAGTTAGAGAAAGTTTATATCAAATAAAGATGCATAACAGTTTACTTATTAGTGTCACAAGTAGGCTTACATTAACACTGCAATGAAGTTACTGTGAAAACTCACTCTGGTGTCTGTTTGGGTACACTGAGGGAGAATTTAGCTTGGCCAATGCACCTAATCTTTCAGACTGTGGGAGGAAACCAGAGAACTCGGATGAAACCTACACAGACATGGGAAGAACATGCAGACTATGCGCAAACAGTAATGCAAGCTGTGAATCGAACCTGGTTCCCTGATGCTGTGAAGCAGCACTGTGCCACCATGCTGCCCCAAGTGTCTAAAGCATTAGTTTATATAACTAGTCACAAATCCAGTTAGAAACTATTACAAAGAATATTCATAATGCTTTGTAACAAATTCAATTTGTTTTCCCTGGCATATTACAAATTAAACTAACTGAATGAAGAGTGATGAAGGAATATTTAAAGAATATGTTTAGGGTGAATAAGATTGTTGGTCTAGGTGCCTATACAATATTTAATATTCTTCGGTCCCTACAAACAATTTATATTCTTAGGTGTCTGGAGGGATTGGCATTGTGGTACAATGGTTCACAATGCCAGGGACCCGGGTTTGATTCCCAGCTTGCGCCACTATCTATGTGGAGTTTGCACATTCTCCCTATGTCTGCATGGGTTTTCCCCAGGTACTCAGTGTCCTCCCACAGTCGGAAAGATTTGCTGGTTAGGTACATTGGCCATGCTAAATTCTCCCTCAGTGTACCCAAATAGGCGCCAGAGTTTGTGGCGAATAGAGGATTTTCACAGTAACTTCATTGCAGTGTTAATGAAAGCCCACTTGTGACACTAATAAATCAGCTTTAAACTTTAAAACTATTTATTTGTAGGCATAGATATTATGTGATGAATTTTTATGAATTTATTATACGATCATAAAGGGTACACGTGTCAGCTCCATCATGTTAAGAGAACTGCAGAATATTAAAATGACACAAAATGGATACTAGCCACGTTCCTGGACACAATTTGCTGGCTTAATCACAAGCTTGTGTACAACAGCAGAGACAGTTACCACAGATACTGGTAGCTGGTACAGCCCATAGTCCAAGGTCTCAGATGGAAGCTAGACATGTCAGATTAGGGAGGACATTCATAGAAAATGATAAGAGGGGCCACCAGACAAGGAGTATTCTAAACTCAAGGACTCTAGATGGGAGAAAAGATGATAATATTAATGAGGTACCATGAGCTGTATCCATGACATAATGAACTGATCACGCACAAGCCCGCTTTATGTAATGTCTTTTTTTACGGGTTATGTAACTAAGTGTATGTAATTTATAATCATTATTGGATAAGGTCCAGCCATGATAGACTGTATAAATGTTTGGAAAATGTTATAAGAATAGATATATTTTCTTTATTGGTCAGAGAGAGGCACTGGGCTTCAACAGAAGCCATTGCCACGCGAACAAAAATAAACAGTTTGATGCGAGGACCAACTCTGAGCGTTGAGTGATTTCTTTGAGAACCTCTCCTACTAACAAAGAACATGGCTGCTGTTATTCTACCTCCTCTCCTACTTTTTACATTATTTCTAACTTTCCTTTCTGATGTTTTATTGTTTGATTTGATTTATTATTGTCACATGTATTAGAATGGAGTGATAAGTATTATTTTGTGCTGCACAGGCAAAGAATACCGTTCATAGGAGACAAGGAAAGGAGAGGGTGCGGAATGTAAAGTCATAGCTAGCTTATAGAGAAAGATCAACTTAATATAAAGTAGGTTCATTCAGAAGTCTGGTAGTATCAGGGAAGAAGCTGTTCTTGAGTCGATTGCTACATGTTTTCAGACTTTTGCATCTTTTTCCCAATGGAAGAAGGTGGAAGAGAATATGCACAGAGTCCTTGATTATGCTGGCCGTTTTTCTGAGCACGGAGTCAATGGACTGGGCTTCATAGTTTCGGTGTTGGCCAGAGCAGGAGACATACCAAGCTGTGATACAACCAGAAATAATTCTTTCTATGCGTTTGTAAACACTGTTGAGGGTCATGTACCAAGAAGTTAGGTCATCTGCTCAACCTCAAAGACTAAGGAAATAAGTATGATGTGGAGATGCTGGCGTTGGACTGGGGTAAGCACAGTAAGGAGTCACAGGAAGAGACTTCTTATCATGCTTACCCTAGTCCAACACCGGCATCTCCATATCACGGCTACCATCAACATTGCAAACTTTTGGCTCCAAGTAGCAAGGATCTCCAAGACTTCTTACTGAAATAAGTTTCACAGGGAGCTCTTCAGCAGTTGATCTGAAATGAACTCACGGAAATTACCTCTACGCTTGATTAAAAATCCCAAGATGTCTTTCTCTGTCAAAACTTGGTTAAGCAGCGTTACATTATGTCAAATACCTCTTCTATTAAAACTGATATTTTATTCAGTTGATCAATTAATATATTTTGATTTTATGCAAATGAAATCTAATCATTAAACATCAATTTTCCTTTAGGACTCTTTAAGATAAAGAAGAAAGGATTTTGAAAATGTGATAATCACAAGTCCGAAAATGTGCAGGTTGGATAGATTGACCATGCTAAATTTCCCTTTAGTGTCAGGGAGACTAACTAGGGTTACTGCATGGAATCTAGGTGAGATTATGGTCATTGCATTCTTGATGGGCTGAATGGCATCCTTCAGCACTGTAGGATTCTATGATTTAAAGTGGATTTCCTATCCTTCAAACACTAGTGACTGACGTAATCTCCCAGGCTGAAGAAATTGGGTCAGACATACAGAAAGAATAATTCATTACAGACTAAGTCATGGCTAGCTCAGCTGAAAAGGTAGAAGCATTCATTGCTTTTTACTGAATTAAGTAGCTAATCCCTCGACCTATGAATATACAGAGCTGGAGTTTTCATCGACACACAAGGTTGGCAGTGGCACAAGAAAAGAAGTTAACAATCACAGAAAGATTATACTCCAACAAAACTTACCAATGAATGAATGAATAAGGATGAGTTTTAATCAGGGAATTTGAAATGGGTAGGTGGGATCATACCAGCTCACTATGCCCATCAATTAGCGTGGTGATCCTGGAAGATAGCGTGAGAGGCCAAATATCTTTTCAGCCCTGTTTTGCCAGTGAGAACATGCCCAGAAAGGGCGCAAATCTCATTACTACTAGCTGCCTGTATCTGCATATGTTAGCGGGTCAGGCACGGCTGCTTCCATCCTTCTGGATGCTTCCAATCTCTCCAATGATACGTCACGTCAGAGAGAATCACTGCAGTAGCGGAAATCAGATACAATGGCCACAGTAGGGGGGATTGGAGGCCATTGAGGCTTCTGGGCAGTCGGGGCATATCTGGACCATATACATTGCCCAGTGGAGCACCGTAAGTGTACCAGGGACAGTGCAAAGGGTTCTATGACAGGGGGTTATGCATGGGGTGAGGGGATATTCACAAGCCTATGCAGAGGAGGGACCTATGTAAAGTGGGGAGAGTTTATGCATAGGGAAGAGTTATGTGAGGGGAGGGCAGTGCAGGGGGAGATACTTCTGGAGGGTCATGCAAGGATGGGTTGCGGAGGGAGTCATGGGGGTGGGGACAGGGAATGTCAGCGGTCTGCCAGGGAACTCATTGGGAGAGTTTGGATGCCTTGATGCTGGAGAACAATATCGGTGCGTGGGGTTACAATGCCATAGATGAAGGGGTAGGAGGTCTCCCAGTTCAACAGCAGTTTGGGGCACTTTTCAGAATGGTGCCTGAGCTCTCTGAAGCCAGCTTCACTGACACCAAACCCCTTCCCATACTAGTGAAAAGCTCCCAAATTATCAAAAAAATAGACAGAGTGCTAGAAGAGTACAGTGCACAGAGAGCTCCCATTTTCTCACCTTTATGACTCTTCAAAATTTTGGGGGAATTTCATCCCTAACCTAAAATAATTCATGGAAATGCATTTAGCAACAGGCTTTGACATGAAACATTGTCAAGATGTTATTCAGCCTAACCAAACCACGAAGGGTGGCTGGTAATTCCAATACTTACAAGCTGAAATGGGCACTGAGATAACACAGGATTATAGCAGTAACTAGGTGGCAAATAATACTGTAGTGTATAGATACATGCATTTAAGTGGGGGGAATTTAAGATGTAAATCTAGTTTAAAGTATCTTAGGGAAACCTTGCTGGGGTTCTTCCAATTCTAGGGGCCTGTGGTTAGTGCATAGAATCCCTAAAGGAGACAATTCAGCCCATTGAGCCTATCCCCATGACATTGTGCATTTACCCTGTTCATCCTTCTGATATTAAGGGTCAATTTGGCATGGCCAATCAACCTAACCTGCACATCTTTTGAATGTGGGAGGAAACCAGAGCATACAGATGAAACCCATGCAGACACTGGGAGGAAGTGCAAATTCCACACAGTGACCCAATGCCAGAATTGAACCTGAGTCCCTGGCGTTGTGAGCCAGCAGTGCTAACCACTGAGGCTTCCCAATTGTTGCCACAGCTGACATCACAAGCAAAGAACTCAGTAAGAATTTAGCAACACCAATTATTAATCCAACCGATTTATTTGATAGTAAAAAAGCGAGCTTTCAACACTCTTGTGTCTTCCTCAGGCAAGTGCAGTGTTCACTGCACTTGCCTGAGGAAGACACAAGAGAGTTGAAAGCTCGCTTTTTTACTATCAAATAAATTGGTTGGATTAATAATTGGTGTTGCTAAATTCTTACTGAGTTCTTACCACCCCAATCCAACGCCGGCATCTTTACATCATCACAAGCAAAGACAGAAATGGACTAAGAACAGTGGCTCCCTCTAAAAGGATGTACTTTTATCCATTGGGGAGTGCTTTTACCAAATGGGTGATTGTTTTTAAAAAACACTTTCATGAGTTTTGAGCATTTGTGGCAAGGCCAACATTTATTGCCCATCCCAAATTGCCCTTGAGAAGGTGATGGTAAGCTCCCATTTTCTCACCTTTATGACTCTTCAAAATTTTGGGGGAATTTCATCCCTAACCTAAAATAATTCATGGAAATGCATTTAGCAACAGGCTTTGACATGACCTTCTTACCATCTAGACCTTCTAGACATGACCAGCTTACCATCACCTTCTCAAGGGCAATTAGGGATGGGCAATAAATGTTGGCCTTGCCACAAATGCTCAAAACTCATGAAAGTGTTTTTTAAAAACAATCACCCATTTGGTAAAAGCACTCCCCAATGGATAAAAGTACATCCTTTTAGAGGGAGCCACTGTTCTTAGTACATTTCTGTCTTTGCTTGTGATGATGTCCTGAATTGCTGCAGTCCATCTGGTGCAGGGACATATAGTGTTGTGAGAAAAGGTGTTCCAGAATTTGACCCACCAACAGTGAAGGAACCCATGACACGATTCAAAATTAGGATGGTGCGTGCTTGGGGAGGAGTTTGTAGGTGGTGGTGCCACCATTGGGCCTGTTGCTCCATTTCTTCGAAGTACAAGTTGCAATTTGGAAGGTCCTGCCAAGTGGGCATTGATAAGTTGCTGCATCTTGCAGCTCCAACAAAGCTCAAGAGTCGGATTGAGTTGAATTGCTTTGGTGGCTGAGGAGATGTGAATGGTAATGATCATTGTACAAACATCGGTGAACATCCCTACTTCATGTTGGAGTGAAGGTCATTGATGAACTAACTGAGGATGGTGAGCCAGGACACTACCCTGAGGAACTCCTGACAGCACGCTCCGGCACTCAGATGGTTGGCCTCCAACAAGCTACATGATCTGCCTTTGTGCTAAGTGTGACTCCAACCTGTTGAGAGATTTCCTCTGATTTTTATTGCCCAAAGAGTTGCAGGGGTGAGGAACTTGAAGGTTTTGGTGCAGAATTAGAATGGTTTCCTGCTTCAGTGTTCTGGAAACTACAGTAGAAGTATCCATTTTGTCTTTATGATGTTTACAGAGGATAAAATTGACCAAATCAGTTTAAAAAAAAATGTGCATAGGATATCGGTGTCGCTGGCTGGGCCAATATTTATTGCCCATCCTTAATTATCTGAGGGCAATTGAGAGTCAACCACATCGTTGTAGTTCTGGAGTCATGTGTAGGACGGACCAAGTAAGAATGACAGATTTCCTTCCCTAAAAGACATTAGTGAACCAGATGGGTTTTAAATGACAATCGACAATGGTTTCATGGTCGTTGTCAGAATTTTAATTCCAGATTTTTATTCAGTTCCAACTTCACTATTTGCCATGGTGGGATTTGAACCCGGGTCCCCAGAATATTATCTTAGTTCTCTATATTACTAATCCTGTGACAATATCACTAAAGGGCTGGCAGTGGCAATGGCATTTCACATTCAGAGGCAGAGTGTTGATTTACAGCACCCACCAGCCTCTCTGCCTTTTTAAATTGTAAAAAGACAATTTGATTGCGAGTGAGGCACTTTCATTGATGCAGTGATGTACAATTATGGCCTGGATTTTTTTTGGATGGCAGAACTCCCCCCCCTCCCTTCCCACCCCTCTGCCCTTTGCTCCCCCTCTTTCCTGTGGAATCTCTTCATCAAGAAGTCTTATCAAGTCACAACATTTTTCTAAAGAGGCTTTCTTGATAGTCCTAGATTGGGCATCATTCTGAAAAATATTTTTGCGCTTTTTCCAATGTGTCTTTTGTTGCAATATGGAGAAGAGAAATTCTGCACCCAGCGTAGTGCCATCAATAAATTCTAGTACATTACAAAATTTCTGAGCCTTAATTATTTGCGTAAGTGAAGTGGTCATATTTGAATGGACATCTCTAGATATTTGTTCAGCATGGGGGGTTAAGAGATATGAGTTAAAGGGTAGTAACTAAGAGTTAAGATATCTGAAGGAATATGGCTCAGTGGTAGAGCATTTGACTACAGTTTAAGAGGTCCCCGGTTTAAATCTGAGATCCTCCTTTCAGTGTATGATTGGCATGTTTAAGAGCGGCACATTAGCACTGCTGCCTCAAAATGCCAAGGACATAGTTCAATCCCGGCCTCAGGTGACTTGTCTGTGGAGTTTGCACATTCTCCCCAGGTCTGTGTGGGTTTCCTCCAGGTGCTGTGGTTTCCTCCCACAGTTCAAAGATGTCCAGGTTAGGTTGATTGGCCAAGCTAAATTGACATTTAATATCAGGAGAATTAGTTGGGTAAATACCTTGGGTTTTGGTGATAGGGCCTGGGTGGGTTTGTTGTCGGTGCAAGTTCAATGGGCCAAATGGCGTCCTTCTGCACAATAGGGATTCTATGCTTCTATACAGATCAGCCATAATCAGGTAAGTAAGTTTATTTATTAGTCACAAGTATGTTTAATATCAATACTGCAATGAAGTTACTGTGAAAATCCCCTAGTCACCACATTCCGGCACCTGTTCGGGTACACTGAGGGAGAATTTAGAATAATCGATGCACCTGACCAACAAGTCTTTCAGACTGTGGGAGGAAACCAGAGCACCCAGAGGTAACCCATGAAGAGAATGTGCAGATTCTGCACACCCAAGCCAGGAATTGAACCCAGGTCCCTGGTGCTGTAAGGCAGCAGTGCTAACCACTGTGCCACCATGTTGTTTAATGGAATAGGTGGGACAGGTTTCAGTTGTTGAATGATCTATTTCTGTTTCTATATCCAAATATTCTTTTGTTTCAGTAATAGCAGAGGGTCTGAAGACCCCAGTAGCAATTTTAACCTGAAACTGGGACAGTACAGTGGCACAGCTGTTAGCAGTGCTAGGGACAGTGCCAGGGACTTGGGTTCAATTCCCAGCTTGGGTCACTGTCTGTGTGGAGTTTGCACATTCTCCCCATGTCGGCGTGGGTTTCTTCTGGATGCTTTGGTTTCCTCCCACAGTCCAAAGATATGCGGGTTAGGTGTGTTGGCCATGCTAAATTGCCTCTTAGCATCAGGGGGAATACATGAGGTCGAGGGGATGGGGCCTAGGTGGGATTGTTGTCGATGCCGACTTGATGAGCTGAATGACCTCCTTCTGCACTATAGAATTCTATAATTCTGTGGTCAAAACTGCAAGTTGTAAACCTATAGCTAAAGGAGACAATTATGGTCACTTTTCAGCAAACAGGAAATACTGACAATTTGGTGTGAAGTTGACTGCAGAATAAAATGAGATTCTGAATCAGAGGCATCAACTCAATTCTTGCTATCAAACCTCATCCTGGAAAAGGTTTGAATTGTTGATGTTTCCACATGAACAATGGCCAAACAACCCTTCGATTAAACTCAACTGGAAACACTTGAACAGAATCAGCAACTCAATGCCATTTAAAGGAAATAGAATGTTCGGCTTCTATCTTTTTGCTCCTACTTACTTCATTCTGATTGGTAAGTGTCTGGTACAATTAAGAATGCTTCAAATTTTATTTAGATTGTGTACGATTTGGTGGAACGATCTGGAATTTATGGTATGTAACAGAACCATCGTTTAACAAAATTCATCAACACATTGCTCAATCGTGTTTGCGAATCAAATGAGAACTTTGTTTCATTTGCGTTTTGACGACAATTGAATTTGAAGAAGAAACAATACTTTTCACTGTATTCCAATACATGTGACAATAATAAATCAAATCAAATTCCTGAAGCCTAAAAGAATTCTCTGGGGACACAGGTTAAAATCTGTGCAGGTGGCAGAACTAAATTCAATTGATTATTTTTTAACATCTGTAATTAAAAACTCGTCTCAGTAATTGTGACCTGAAACTATCATTGATTGTTGTAAAAACACTAAGTCCCATCATTGAATCGTAGCGTTCCTAGAGTACAGAAGAAGACTATTTGGTCTATCGAGCTTGCACCAACAATAATCCTACCCAGACCCTAACCTCAGGTATTTACCCATGACATGGAAGGGAAATTTAGCACCTAACCAGCATATTTTTCAGACTATGGGAGGAAACCGGAGCACCCGAAAGAAACTGACACAGCAGTGTTAATCACTGCCATTGTGCCATCCTGTCACATTAAACGTCACGTTAAAATATGTAAAATGCAGTGAATTTTTATTAAGTATTCAACAATTAATCAATTGCTTATATGTAATAGTTTAAACAATGTAATTACATTTTTTATATTGTCACTTTTCTTTTAGAGAAATTATTATCTCCATCTTTAGCTGCTGTAACACTGGAAGTGAATCAGAACAGTCTGAATGGAACTGTTGGTCAGTCCATGCTCCTATCCGCCTCATACACAGTCTCAAACTCAAACGGATATTTCAGGATCAAATGGCTCAAAGCTGAAACTAGAATTGTGGAATATAGATGCCTGTCAAAGACAGGCAACAAGCTCGCTGATTGCAATTATCGCTGGTCAGTACAAGATGACTACAGATTTCGGACCGCCCTTTTTCCAGAGAATGCCTCATTGCTGCTGGAGTATTTGCAGCTTAACGATAGCAGGGTTTATGAATTATCCATTAGCCACTCAGCAGGAACAGAGATGGCCAAGTTTGTGTTAACAGTCAGCCCGTCTCCAGCTACAGAATTGGTAGGTACTTCTTCATGGATGTACTCAATTGTAAAGGCTACTTCCAGCAATGATGTATTTATTGAATTTGCAGCGGATCCACATTAAGAATTTATTTCTTGCATTGAGAGCAATGCAAATCTTCTCTGCTTTGTAAAGATTTTTGGTTTCAGTTTGCAGAATGTCTGTATAAGTTTATTTAATATGTGGTGAGAACATTATATGAGACATGTCAAAATCCAACTACATTTATACAGTGCTTTAATAGAGTAAAATATCCCAAGTGGTTTTACAGGAGGAATTATCAAACACAATTACCTAAGGATATATTAAATGTATAGCCACCTAAAGCTTGGCCAAGGGGATAGATTTCAAGGAGGGTCTTAAGGGAGACCATCAGACATAACAGCAGAAATAGGCCATTCAGCCCATTGAGTCTTAGCATCTACCCTGTCAAGCTCTCTGAGAATTCTATCTGTTTTGATAAGGTCGCTTCTCATTCTACTAAACTCCAATGAGTATGGGCTCAATCTACTTGCCTCACCTCTACTTGGTGGTCTGACTAGTGCCTTGTGCAGATGAGAGAGATAGAAAGGCATTCAGGATTAAGGAAGAAAGCCTGGAACT
Organism: Sphyrna mokarran; assembly: GCA_024679065.1. Taxonomy (NCBI): domain Eukaryota; kingdom Metazoa; phylum Chordata; class Chondrichthyes; order Carcharhiniformes; family Carcharhinidae; genus Sphyrna; species Sphyrna mokarran. The sequence goes on from JAGIQG010000009.1 coordinate 102,721,066, forward strand.
CGGCACCTGAAGGCATTGTTGCCACTGGCTGAAGGGTTAGAATCGGGTCTGATGAATAGGGCAGAATTGGAGAGCTGTAAATGTCACATCTTATCCATTTTAATCTACTGACCTGATTGGAAAACTATAAGGGGTCTGGTCGTTTGTGGCCAGATCACTGGATTTAATTCACAATATTCCTCCATCATTCAATTCTTTGTTGATGTATTCAATTCAATTGTAGGAAATGAGCGCGTTTGTACTAACAGATAAAATACTATTCAGGTCTGATATTAGAAAGCATATTGCCTTAAGAATGTAACTAAACTGAAATTGTTTTTGGTTAGGAGTGAAGGAAAAAGTCTGATATCCTTCCAGAGATGGCATGGTGGCACAGTGATTAGTAGAGCTGCCTCTCAGCGTTCGGGATCCAGGTTCGATTCCCAGCTTGGGTCACTGTCTGTGTGAAGTCTGCAAGTTCTCCCATGTCTGTCTGGATTTCCTCCAGGTTCTCCGGTTTCATCCCACAGTCCGAAAGATGTGCCATACTAAATTCCCTTTCAGCGTACTCGAACAGAGTGCGGCGACTAGAGGTTTTCACAGTAACTTCATTGCACTGTTAATGTAAGCCTACTTAAGACACCAATGAATAAAGTTTAAACAAGCACAGTTTGATACTGTAATGGGGACAGTGGGTTTCTATGGATGAAAGGCTAGAAACAACTCAAAATGAATCACTGATTTGATAATTTTACAGAATAAAAATGCCTTCTGCTGTAACTAATATAGAGCCATTCAATCTTCCTCAGAAGACAACTGTCTGTATCTCTGTGGCCTTGTACTAACTAATCACTAAAATTGAACAGAAAACTAAATGCACTTCTTTAGGTTTTGCATGAGAAGACAAGAAGTTCACAACTTAAAAACTGCCACATCTGATACTAGGGAGTGAACTGAGTTATGGAACAAAGAACAAAGAAGAACAAAGAACAAAACAGCACGGGAAACAGGCCCTTCGGCCTAACGAGCCCGCGCCGCCACCCCAATGTTCCCACCTCTACCCGTGACCCCTGTCCATGTTTATAGATCTATGGATTAAAAACCAAATTTGAGACAATTTAAGGAGAATTTGTTTTGCCAATTAGCCTAAGAGCACATCTTTGGGATGTGGGAGGAAACCGGAGTACCCGGAGAAAACGGGGGGAATGCGCAAACTCCCACAGACACAGGCCCAAATCCATGTATCTGCACAGCACAGCGATCACTGGATACATTCCCATGTCTGATCAGTGCTTGCTGTCAGACATGATTGTTGCAAACCTTTACCTTCTGCATCACCGTTATTAAGCAAAACTTTCAATATCAAGACCTTCAGCTATAGCCTATGATCATTATGGAATGAATGTAACTAAAAAAAATTCTTCATATTGTAGCAGCTAAATATTAATATTGGGAAAGGAGGTAAACTTCTTCCTCAACTTTTTTAGTTTAACTTTTGCTACTCAGTTCTTATTTCAGCTGCCTCCAATGCTGTTGTCAGTTCCTGTCAGAACAAGACAGATCAAAAGGTTTGCCATAGACATGATAATACATGCCAATGAGGCCACATAAAAAAAGTCGTAACGCTCACCTGATTATAGCCTCTCTTCACTTATTCTCATGTTATGTTCACACCCCCATGAACGAATATCAGAATAATTATGTTCTTCCTTCAAAACTGAGATTCAATCAAAGAACACAAAAGTGCCATTCAGCCCAATTTACCTTTTTGAAAGACCTATCTAATTAGCTCCATTCCATTCCAAAATCCCCATAGCCCTGTAAATATTTTCTTTCAAGTACATTTGCAATTCTATTTCGAAAGTTACCTTTGAATCTTACCTTATGCCCTTTCAACAGCTAATTTTTTGGACAATTATCTGTGTCTTTTAATTACAGATCCTCCTGCCTTTCTCCTTATTTACTCTGTCATATCCAAAGCTAATTTCAAACACCTCTATTAAATGCCCTAGTAATCTTTTCTACTCTGAGAACAATCCCAGTTTCTTTAGTGTATAACTAAATTCTCGAGGGCAGCACACTGGTTAACACAGCTGCCTCATGGTACTATGGACCCAAGTTCAATTCCCAGCTTGGGTCAGTGTTTGTGTGGAGTTTGCACATTCTCACAGTATCTGCATGGGTTTCCTTTGTGTGCTCCAGTTTCCTCCCACACTCCAAAGATGGGCAGGGTCAGGTTGTTTGGTCATGCTAAATCACCACTTAGTGTCAGAGGGGCTTGCAGGGTAAATACGTGTGGCTATGGGGACAGGGGTTGGGTGGGATTGGGGTAGGTGCAGACTTGATGGGCTGAATGGCCTTCTTTTATATTGTAGGGATTCTATGATTCTAATCTTTCATTCCGGTCTGTCCCTCTCCTGCGCCCCTTCAATATTTCGATGTCCTTCTTAAATTGAGGAGTCTAGTTTGGACACAATATTCCAGCTGATGGATTGGGCTACATTCACAACCCTTTGTAGTTTCTTGCATCTTGGACACAGTGGGACCTATACCAAGCTGTGATACAACTAGAAAGAATGCTCTCTATGGTACATCTGTAAAAGTGGGTGGGAGTGACAATGGACATGCCAAATTTCCTTAACCTCTTGAGAAAAGGTGTTGGTGGACTTTCTTAACTATAGTGTCAGCATGGAGGGACCAGGACAGATTTTTGGTCACCTGAATACCTGGAACGCACAGACTCCTCACAGATAGTGATCCAAGCTTGGAATCAAATGTGGGTCCCTGGCAACTGTGAGGTCATGTTCTACTGCGTCACCTATATAGAATTTGCCACTAATTGAGCTAATATGTAACTAAAGAACTTTATTTTCTTGAAGATTAGAATAAAGAGTAGCAGAAACAACAGATGAGGGGAATAGAACTTAAAAGAAGTTTATCTAGAGAAAAGAATTTTGAGCAAGGCATGAGTGGGACAAGGACATAACATTTATTATTAGTTACCTACAGGCCAACACATATTGCTGTTACCTCACTGCAGAATCAATTTGTTAATTATTATTCATTACCAACAATATTTCAATCAATTACTAGGTTATTAGTCTAAATAAACAAACACACATGGCACAAAGGCTATTTTGATAGTTTAAGAAAGTGGAGGTTCATTTGGAGTACAATTGCTAGTGGCTAAATGGCTTGTATATACTATATAAGAATAATGTTTAACCTGACACTGTTTTATTTGATAGCTGAATGTGGGTTTGCTGTTTAAAAAGAAAATAAGCATTTCAATAAGTGTCAAGCTCTCCGCCTGTGAATAATGCCTTAATTTAAAAGCACTGAAAATAACTTTAAAAATAAACAGAAGTTTTTTTAATTTTGCTGGTGTACAAATGTTTTTTTAAATTAAGTTCAGTATAGTTTCAATGTCCACAGTACCTGTGTATTGAAGAAGATTAGCACAATGTAAAAACAGTCTAGCAGGATCTTGCAATGTCAGTTCGATGTTGTAGGTGGGATTTGATCAGCAAAAGAAAGGCAGATCTTTAGGTGGCAGAATGGTTAGCACTGATCCCTCTCAGTGCTAGGGACCCCTGTTCAATTCCAGCCTCGTGTCAATGTGTGGAGTCTGCACATTCCCCCCGTGTCTGCATGGATTTCCTCTGAGTGCTCTGGTTTCCTCCCACAGTCCAAACACGTGCAGGTTAGGTTGATTGGCCATGGTAAATTGACTTTTGTAACAGGGGGGATTAGCAGTGCAAATATGCAGGGTTACAGGAATAGGGCATGGTGGGACTGTAGTTGGCGCAGATTCGAAGGGCCAAATGGCTTCATTCTGCACTGTAAGGATCCTATTCTGATTTATACAGTGCCTTTCACTAATACAGGACATTCCACATAATTTGCTGTTGGTAAAATATGTGGGAACATGACTTCTGATGAGTTAGTTTGTTTTGTGCCATACATTCCTGTTGTGATAGCTCAGCGGCACACCCGTGAGGTTGAAGGCACGTAGGTAGCATGTTTATAGATATTATCACTCACAGCTTTTGTGTGCCATGAATGACCCCATTCTTTAACCAGTATTTTGTTCTAAATAATGCATAACTATTCACTTCATCCCTCCTGTTCATTATCCAGTAAATATACATCTAACTGTTTATCAAGGTTTTTATTGTTAATTTTACCCAATTCCTGGGAATTGCAACCAAGGTCAATCCAGAACACCAGGGCTGGCTCAAATGTACAGATGAACATTGGGTATGGTGACTCCTAGTTAGGCATTCCCATGGACGTAGACATGAATCGCAAATTGTGTATGTTGCCTATCTGGTCCAAAGGCCAAGGACTTCATGGAACAGCTACAGGGCCCCTGAGGAGGGGAGGGTAAACGGTCAGCAGTTGTGATCCACATTGGAATCAATGAGAGATCAAAATAGGTATGTGGTCCTGCAATCAGAATTTGGCAAGCTAGATGAGAATTTAGCAAGCAGAATCTTAAAAGTAATTATCTGTGGAATATATTTTGCTCTTATGTTTATTTTCACATCCTATCGCAGGGAAACCCATAGTTGTAAATGGCTGGAAAAATTCCAGCTCATGTGTATTTACTTGTAGAATATGTACCCTCATTTACTATTATTTACTTGATTCATTGTTACTTTTTTTTGATACCAGCTGGAAGTAAAGATGTGTTTGGTGCCATTGCTTCATCAGTTTTACTGGATCCTGAAGTTGAAGGAGATCTTAGCAATAGTGACATTATATGGGAGTTTCTTGGTAGCAGTCGAAAGGTTATTACTATTTTGGATTATGACCCGATTCACCCTATAGCAGAACCAAATAGACAGTCCAAATCCCGTTTGTCTTTTAATGCATCCAGTAGTTCTTTAATGTTAAATGGCTTGAAACCCAATGACCAAGGAGATTATATCATCACTGTAGATGGCAAGAGGAGAGGAAGCAGAGTTCTGAAACTCATTAGTAGGTAGTTTCAATGCTTTGTTATTTTGAAAGTGATTTGGTATGTGAATTATTCAGCACTGTGCTTAAATTTAGTATCGAATTTCTGGTTGCGGTCTTTAGACTTGTGCAATGGGATAAACAATTGAAATGACAATTGGGTGGCACAGTGATTAGCACTGCTGCCTCACAGTGCCAGGGACTAGTGTTCGATTCCAGCCTCGGGTCACTGTATGGAGTTTCTCTCTGTGTCTGCGTGGGTTTCCTCTGGGTGCTCTGATTTCCTCTCACAGTCAAAAGATGTTTGGGTTGGGTTTAGGTCATGCTAAATTGACCCTACTGTTATTTGAATTAGCAAGGTAAATATGTGGGGTTACGGAAATAGGGCCTGTTTGGGATTGTGATCGGTGCAGACTTGATAGGCCAAATGGCCTCCTTTTGCACTGTAGGGATTCTATAGATAACAAAAATTGAATGTGACTCTTAGATTTGATTTATTATTGTCACGTGTATTGGGATACAGTGAAAAGTATTCTTTCTTGCACTATACAGATAAAACATACCATTCATAGACTACATAGGGAAGAAGGAAAGGAGAGGGTACAGAAAATAGTGTTACAAGTCTTAGCTAGGGAACAGAGAAAGATCAGTTTAATATGAGGTAGGTCCATTTAAAGGTCTGATGGCAGCGGAGAAGGAGCTGTTTTTGAGTCAGTTGGTACATGATCTCAGACTTTTTGTATTTTTTCCTGACAGAAGAAGGTGGAAGAGAGAACATCCGGGGTGCATAAGGTCCTTGATATTGCTGGTTGTTTTTCTGAAGCAGCAGGAAGTATAACAGATTCAATAGATGGGAGGCTGGTTTGCCTGGGTTACTCTCATAACTCATTGTATTTTTGTCATTTTTCTGCAATGTTCACAAACCTACTTAATGAATAAACTTTAAAAAGACCGACTTGGGAGCTTGTTGCTCTGAATCAAGTTGCAGTGCAGTAAAGACAATGTCTTCTACAGAAAAAAGGAAGACAATTCTAATGCGGCCAAGTACAGCCTGTTCTTTTAACCTCCTCTCAACCATCAATTGAACAATATGCCTAAATCCTGAACAAGTCAGCAAATCGAGCATTACTTGTGGAGAAAAAAAAAGAGTGAATATTTCCGGACAATGGCCTTTCATCTGTTTCTTCATGATGCCTGATTTATGGAAGGTTTCGAGGATTTTGATGTCTAGCAACTGCAGCATTTTGTTTTGGAAACATAAATTGTTAATGGGAGACAGCAATGATGCCCCCTGCAAGCTCGAAGGGCAAAATAGCCTGAGCCTGCTCCTAGTTTTGTATGATCTTACAGCTGACAGTCTTTGTAATATAATTATGGCATTGGTAGTTCAGTTTGGAGTTGTAGAATATTATCAGGTCAAGAACAGAGCTCTTGTTCAGCTAACTACACTAACAGCATGTGAAGCAGTGATGTCCTTTTGCTGTTTTCTGTCCATTTCTTCTCTCCCACAGAGCCACTATCAGAGCCTTCGATCAGTATTATCCATCTTAATATCACCATCAAACTGACCTGTCAAATATCTGAGGGAAAAGTAAGTTCCATTCTGTGGCAAAAAGGCGACAAAATGATCAGAAATGCTGAATACTATTGGTTAATGCAAAACGACAGCGTGTTGATTATATCAGAGGCCAACAAATCAGATTGTGGAATTTACACTTGCATTGTGGAGAACCCTGCCAGCAGGAAGAACCATTCATTCCCTTTTATTAATGGTGAGTCAACCCAGTCTGTCAATTCATTTTATTAGTTATGATAAATATTCTGTGGACGTGCCTTGTTGAAGGTGTGTAATGTTGGACTAACATATTTGTCTGTGATCAAACAAAGGAGCAAGACAGAAAACAGAGGCTGGGACTGTAATTGGGACTTTCCCGAAGTAGACTCCAACCTTTCCAATCAGCACCAAATAAAAAATCTCTCAGTTTTCCTCAGAGTACGGACAGGAGCATAATCCATATCTTTCCTATAGTACAAAAAGAGGCCATTCGGCCCATTGAGTCTGCACCAACCACAATCCCACCCAGGCCCTACCCCTATATCCCTACATATTTACCCACTAACCTACGCATCTCAGGCCATTAAGGGTAATTTTTGGTATAGCCAATCAACCTAACCCCGCACATCTGTGGGAGAAAACCAGAGCACCCGGAGGAAACCCACGCAGACACGAGGAGAATGTGTAAGTCCCACTCAGACAGTGACCCAAGCTGGGAATCGAACCCAGGTCCCTGAAGCTGTGAAGTAGCAGTGCTAACCACTGTGCCACCACACCGTCCATGTGAATGATAGAGTCAAGGTATGTTGGGATGGAGTGAAGATGGAGTGAGTGAAGGAGGGAGTGAAGATGGAGTGAAGAGGGAGGAAATGAAAGAGGAGTGAAGGAGGAATGAGGGGGAGGGAGGGAGGGGAGAAGATGGTGTGAGGGGAGGGAGGGCTGAGTGGGCATGAGGTGAGTGGGCATGGGGTGAGGGGGGCGGAGGGTGAGGAGGGAGGTAGTGGGGGGAAGGGTGAGGGGGAGTGAGCGGGAAGGTTTGGGGTGGCACGGTGGCACAGTGGTTAGCACTGCTGTCTCACAGTGCTAGGGACTTGGGTTCAATATCCGGCTTGGGTCACTGTCTGTGTGAATTCTGCACATTCTCCCATGTCTGCTTGGATTTCCTCCGGGTGCTCCAGTTTCCTCCCACACTCTGAAAGACGTGCTGAATAGCATGAATTGACTGTGATAAAAATAAGATGTGTGGGTTAGAGAGATTAGCGGATAAAGGACCTGTGTGTGTTTGTGATCGGTAAGCTTGATGTAGGGATTATGAAAATAAGTTGACAAGTACTTTTAAGCCCTTTCACTTATGACTTTTAACAGGGTGTGTTTGGAGGTTGGCAGGAAAGCCCATGGAAATAAACTTCTTGACTTAAATAAGCCAAGAGCTAATTAATTCTGCCTTTGACCCAGCATTCTGTCTTCGACAGCCTGCATAGGCAGGATTTTCCAGTTGCGCTTACTCCAAGATCAGAATTTCCCACTTGCCCTTATCAACAGACCTTACAATGGTCTGTCAAATTTTCCAGTCCCACTGTTTAACTAAGGTTAAAATCAAAGTCTACCAGACCATTATCCTTACCAAGCTGCTGTACGGCACTGAATCCTGATTCTGCTATAGGCACCACAACAAAGCTCTGGAAGGCTAAAATACAATCCATGGTTCAAGGAAATGCAATCCTATCAAAAGTAACAATTCTGCATTGTCAGATTAAAAACTCTTAGAATTATAGAAGAAGGCCATTCAGTCCATCGAGCCTATACTGACAATAATCCCACACAGACCCTATCCCTGCAGCCCCATGTATATACCCTGCTAATCCCCCTGACAATAATAATCAATTTAGCATGGTCAATCAACATAACCCAATCTTTGGAATGTGGGAGGAAAGCAGAGCACCCAGAGGAAATGCATGCAGACATGGGACGAACGTGCAAACTCCACACAAACAAGACTGGATTGAACACTCGTCCAGAGTGCTGTGAGGCAGCAGTGCTAACTGTTGTGCCACCCCCTAATAATATCTGCACATCTCTGCAATAATGTGGATTGTTCATCATATTATTGCAATTAGCTGAGCACAATGGTTAGCACTGCTGCCTCACAGAACCAGGGATCTGAGTTTGATTTCCAGCTTGGGACACTGTGCGGAATCTGCACGTTCTCCTCATGTCTGCATGGGCTTACTCAGTGTTCTGGTTTCCTCCCACAAGCTGAAAGGTGTGTTGGTTAAGTGCATCGGCCATGCTAAATCCTCCCTCAGTATACCCGAACAGAGCCTAGCGTGTGGCAACGAGTGGATTTTCACAGTAAGTTTATTGCAGTGTTAATATAAGCCTGCTTGTGACACTAATAAATAAACTTAATGTCTGGCTTATAAGTGTCCCAGTATGTGTTGTATGAAGTTAATATACTATTCACTCCAAGATCTCCGTTGTTTTTTTTAATCTCCGTCGCCAACCCTCTTTCTGTTAAGGAAGCTGACAATGGAATGCCTTGCAATCAAGATGCAAATTTTCCTTTTCAGTGCAGGCTTGGCCCACAAAAGCACCACGGGCAAACTCAAATGCCTGTCATTCATGATTCCAAATGAATGGTTCGAAAATGTGCTTGAATTTATATCTGGTGCTCTTAGCAAGTGAAGCTGTGGTGTCTGGCTGCAACTCTGAATGGTTTGCTATTAATTTGGTTATATTGCTAGCTGTAGTTTCAGAAGTTATGGCCAGAGATTTTCAGGCATTCATGCCCACTGTCGCTGCAAGCAAGGTTGAGAATCTAGTGCTAGACCAAATTTCTGTTCACTGCAATGGGACCAGAAAACACTGCCAGCATTAACGGCTGGAAAATTCTGCCTGGATAATCCTGCCCTATGTCACTGTCACCAAAAGTCAAAATGCATTCATTAAAATAGATCTCTCATGGCGTTGCTTCATTTTTATTTAATATTCATTAATGAGATGTGGGTGTCATTGGCTAGGCCAATATTTACAGCCCATCCTTAATTTTTTCCACAAAGGTGTAGTGTGCTGCCTTCTTGAACAACTGCATTCTCCATGTTGCGTGAATATCAACAGTGCTGTTAGGAAGGAAATTCCAAGATTTTGACCCCCATCAACGATGAAGGAATGGCAGTTTAGGTTTAAATCGGGATGGTTTTATGAGGATTAGATTGCTAAGATATCGTTTCAGACCACAAACTCTTTGGCCAGGCTTTTCTGGTCCCACTTGCCCAGGGACTGGAAATTTCCACTCGGTCAATGAACCTTTTGCCAGTCAGTCAAATTATCCTTCCTACTTGTGACAAATCCTGATGCAACAGGAAGATTTAGGCCTCAAATTTATTGGAGATGGCACAAGCAGCAAAAGACAGGAATTTAAGGATCTTTAATGGTTCTGACATAAAAAAAGATGCCCTTAATGAGAGTTCATGTTATTTTTCCAATCTATAATCTGTTGTAAGAATCAAAAGGGTGAATTTTACAGCCCTTCCCAGCAGATTTTCCAGTCCCAGCACAAATCAGTGGATTTTGAACTGTCCAGTGCCACCATAACAGGACTATAACATTTTCCCCAAAGAGAAATATATATCAAGTAGCTGTCTTAGAGGAGGCAGTGGTGTAGTGGTATTGTCACTGGATTAGTAATTCAGAGACCTAGGGTGAGGCCCTGGGGATCCAGATTCAAATACTACCATGACAGATGGTGAAATTTGAATTCAATTTTTAAACTCTGGGATTAAAAGTCTCATGATATCAAACCTGTATTGATTGTCACAAAAACCTATCTGGCTCATGAATGTTTTTTAGGGAAGGAAATGTGTTGTTCTTACCTGGTCTGGCCTCTAGGTGAATCCAGACTCAATGATGTGGTTCACTCTTAACTGCCCTCAGGGATGGGAGTTATGGGAAGCCAGCAGTGCCTACATCCCATAAATAAAAAAAGACTATAGTGAGTTTTTCAGCAAATATGCTGTCTAAAACTTAAATTTATGAATGTGTGTCACTATATCAATTAGAGATAAAGATTATGAGTCATCAGAGCCTGCAGCTTATGCACAAACAGTGTAACTGTTGCCAAGTTTTTTTTCTCTTGGTTGTACTTTGCATCATGCGTAAGTATTGATCACGGTGTTTCAACACTTGTTTAATGGATACAAACTGCTGTTTGAAGAAATTGTCGCTAATGTGATTTTTTTTCTCCTTTTGTTCACTATTTGGGACTATTGGGTGGGCATATTGGGATATTCTGTGCTTCTAGGCAGAACTATGTTCTTTTTTCAGATTAGAAACGTGACAAGCTTTAGGTGTGAAATCTTGTGATGTTGTTTTGTTTTCTGGCACACGAAAGTGGGAAATTTTGGTCAAAATTCTTCATGCTAGAACCTGTTCTTAGAATTGTATAAAATGAGTGAAAAATATCTTTGACAGCCTGGCAATTCTACAGGGACAAGTTAAGAATTAGGAGGCAGAGTTGGGTAAGATACACAAATAGATATTGGCGGGGCTGGAAGATCCTGAGATTGGCCAACGGAGAGCTGGAAAATATGCCCTGGGGAAGAGGGGAAGTGTAAGAAAATTCCATTATTTTATTTTACCCTGGCAACTTTCTTTGTATTTCAACAGTGACTGACAAAGCCATCTTCTGACTGACATGCCCAGCCTGTCCCCACACAAAAATATCACCAAGTTAAAATGATTTGTTACTTGGAGATGGATTAGATTGTGGCATTGTTCTCATGTGTCTGCTGCACTAGTTCTTCTTGGTGGTCGGGGGTTTGAAGATTTGGAGAGTTAATTTTCTGTATGGTATGTTTAGGCGTTGCTGTACACTGTTGGTGGAGGGAGTGGAGGTTTAAGTTGCCAATGAAAGGAGAGCTTTGGATTGTCTTGTATGTTTGAGCTATTGCTGCACCCATCTAGGAAAGTGAGGAGTTTTGCACACCTTGTACATGACAGAGAGGTATTGGTGAGTCAGGAAGTGTATTACTTGCTGAGGAATGCCCAGTCTCTGACCTAACGTACCAAGGAATATCTGTATTTATATGGCTGACCCATGGTCTACAACATCCCCTCATGCTCCCATGAACGACATGAGCAGGAATCCCTGGCTTGTTTGTGATAAGAACTCAATAAGAATTTAGCAACACCAATTTTAAATCCAACTGATTTATTTGATAGTAAAATTGCGAGCTTTCGACACTCTGTGTGTTTGTCAGGCAAATGCAGTGTTCTGGTCTGCAATAGCACACATCAGCACAGACAGTCAGAGATTGCTGATTAGAATGCGAATCCTTACATCTAACCTGCTATTCAAGTGTTAAAGTGGCTAACAATGTGTGTGAAGGGGATCCTGAGCATTGGTAGAGAATTGTGTATTTTCTCCAGACAGCACAGTAAGTGAGGTTTTTTGCTAACCCAGGCAAGTTACGGGGGTTACAGATAGTGTGTCATGAAGCCAAAATCCCTATTAAGACCGTCCTCATGTGTGCGGAACTTGGCTATCAGTCTCTGCTCAGCGACTCTGCGCTGTCATGTGTCACGAAAGCCCCCTTGAAGAACATTTACCCGCAGGTCGGAGGCCGAATGCCCATGACTGCTGAAGTGTTCGCCCACAGGAAGGGAACTGTTTTGCCTGGTGATTGCTGAGCAATGCTCATTCATCCGCTGTCGTAGTGTCTGCATGGTCTCCCCAATGTACCATGCTTCGGGATATCCTTTCTTGCAACGTATTAGGTAGACAACGTTGGCCAATAATCGCCCCCTTTCTATTCCTCAACTCCACCCACAGCAACTCCACTCCTAACTCCTCTGTATCATCCTCTCTCTGCACTGCCGTGATGCTCTCCCTAACAATGCCACTCCCCCACTTCTTCTGGACCCTCCTCTGTCACGCCTGAAACACTTATACCCAGGAATATTCAGTTGCCACTGCTCCCCTTCCTTTAACCATGTCTCCGTCACTGCAACCACATCCAAGTTCCTCGCAAACATTAAGGCCCTAAATTCATCCGTTTTTCCAGTTACGCTCCTCGCATTCAAACAGACACACTCCAGACCTCCAAGCTCACTCGGAACTTCGTTCTCCCTGGTGTATTTCTTCTCATCCAAGCTTATTCTACCTCCCATCTCACTCTCTACCGAGCTATCAGTCTCAGCCCCTCCCCCCCTCCATATTAGTTTAAATTCTGCCGAAACACTGCAGCTAACCTCCCAGCTAAGATATTCACACCCTTCCCATTTAAGTGTTCCCCATCCCTTCTATACAGGTGCCCTTCTTTCACAAAGACTTCCCAGTTATCCACAAATATGAAACCCTCTACCCTACACCAGTCCTTCAGCCATGCATTCAGCTGTAGGATCTTATTTCTCCTGGCTCCGCTATTACCTGGCCCTGGAAGCAGCCCTGAGATCGCCACCCTGGAGGCCCTGCTCTTCAGCCTACCCCCCAACTCCCTGAACTGCCTTCGTATATCCTCCCTGCACTTCCTTCCTACATCCTTCTCTCCTACGTGAATAATCACATCCGCCTGGGTCCCCTCACCCTTCAAAATGCCCTCTACCCTGTCAGACACATCTTGCACCCCTGTTCCAGGGAGGCAAACTACCATCCTGGAGTCCCGCCTTGGACCACAGAAGCGCCTATCTATTCCTTTAACCCTCCCAACCCCCACCACTATCTCCCTTCTAGCCCCTTTCCTCCCCTTTGAGGTACTCTGGCCCTCCCGCCTTACCTTTTTTACACCTCCGCCCTCGATATTTTGGGGGGGGGCTGCCACCGGGGAAGTCTTTGGACTGTCTCCCCTCTCTTTTTTCCGCTTCCTCACAGTAATCTACCTGTAAGGGTCAAGTTCCCCCCACTTAGGCTCTGGGTCCGCCACCTTACTCTGCCTCCCTTCCATGAATGCCTCCTTCTCCCGGACTAAAAATGCATCTTCCAATCGCCGTTCTAGTTGCTTGACCCGAACCCTCAGATGCTGCAGCTCCAAACACTTGACACATACGTGGTCTTTTGGGAGAGGTCTTGCCTCCAGGAACTCCCACATATGACACTGTACACAGGTGAGGCATCTAAAGGGGAAGTTTCATGGCATTTCTCTATTAATGCTTGTGACTTATGCCAAGTATAGTTTAAAAAAAGATCAAACAGGCCAGTCCAATAAACAAGGTGAGGTGGAGCGAGGGAGAAGAGATTTGACTAATTGATTCGTAATTCCACCTGCCTTTCAAAGGGAATTAGATTATTTTTAAAAAATTCTTCATGGGGCATGGCCATCGCTGGCTGGCTAGCATTTATTGCCCATCCTCGTTGCCCTTAGAGGGCATTTGAAAGTCAACCACACTGATTTGGCTCTGGAGTAACAGGTAGGTCAGACCAGATGAGAATGGAAGATTTTCTTCCCTAAAGGACATTAGTGAACCAAATGGGTTTTTCGATAATCAGCAATGCTTTCATGATCGTCAGTAATTCCAAATATTTTTATTGAATTCAAATTCCACCATCTGCTGAGGCAGGATTTGAACGCAAGTTCCCAGGATATTAAGTGAGTTTTTGGCGAAAATATTACTGAGCCATTGCCTACCCATTAACCAAAGGGAGAGAATTTTCAGGGGTTATGGGTGGATGGCATTGGGCATTGCTCTGGCAGAGAGAACCATTCCCTATGGACAAGCCCTCCATATACATAGAATTTGCTCAGATGAGGAGGATCGTGACAGAAACCTCCAGACACTGAAGGATGCCCTCGTGAGAACAGGATATGGCGCTCGACTCATCGATCGACAGTTCCGATGTGCCACAGCGATAAACCGCACTGACCTCCTCAGAAGACGAACACAGGACACGGTGGACAGAGTACCCTTTGTTGTCCAGTACTTCCCCGGAGCGGAGAAGCTACGACATCTTCTCCGGAGTCTTCAACATGTCATTGATGACGATGAACATCTCGCTAGGGCCATCCCCACCCCCCCACTTCTTGCTTTCAGACAACCGCACAACCTCAAACAGATCATTGTTCGCAGCAAACTACCCAACCTTCAGGAGAACAGTGACCACAATACCACACAACCCTGCCACAGCAACATCTGCAAGACATGCCGGATCATAGACATGGACGACATCATCAAATGTGAGGATAACATTTACCAGGTACACGGTACATACTCTTGCAACTCGGCCAATGTTGTCTACCTAATATGTTGCAAGAAAGGATGTCCCGAAGCATGGTACATTGGGGAGACCATGCAGACACTACGACAGCGGATGAATGAGCATCGCTCAACAATCACCAGGCAAAACAGTTCCCTTCCTGTGGGCGAACACTTCAGCAGTCATGGGCATTCGGCCTCTGACCTGCGGGTAAATGTTCTTCAAGGGGGCCTTCGTGACACACGACAGCGCAGAGTTGCTGAGCAGAGACTGATAGCCAAGTTCCGCACACATGAGGACGGTCTTAATAGGGATCTTGGCTTCATGACACACTATCTGTAACCCCCGTAACTTGCCTGGGTTAGCAAAAAACCTCACTTACTGTGCTGTCTGGAGAAAATACACAATTCTCTAACCAATGCTCAGGATTCCCTTCACACACATTGTTAGCCACTTTAACACTTGAATAGCAGGTTAGATGTAAGGATTCGCATTCTAATCAGCAATCTGTGACTGTCTGTGTTGATATGTGTGCTATTGCAGACCAGAACACTGCATTTGCCTGACGAAGACAGAGTGTCGAAAGCTCGCAAATTTACTATCAAATAAATCGGTTGGATTTAAAATTGGTGTTGCTAGATTCTTACTGAGAGAACCAGCCCAGAGACGATGGGCGGAATGGCCTACTTCTGCGCTGTGACTATTCTGTGATGTAATTTTCTCTCTGACCTTCAGTTATTGATTTAATATAAAATATTGAAGGTCATCCTAATTCAATTCTGGTCAGCTTGTTTTTTAGTTCCAGCTCCGATGAAGGACCAGCATCCCGAAAGAAGACCATTCTGTACCTCTCCGCATTTCCAGTCCCTCCTGCTGAACTCTGTCTCCACCCCCGGCCCCGCCTCCGACCCCGCCCACTACTCCAACCTCGAGCGAAAATCATTGCTTAAACTGCCAGCCCCGCCCCTCCATGCTGACGGATATCTGCCTGCACCAATCGGTTCGCCTGTCAGTCCCGCGCGATGACCCACCCTCTCTCTGTATCTCAGCCAATCGGTGACGCAGTTGCGACCGTTCGCCCGGCCCGTGACAAGACTCTCCTGTGACTGACGGCCCTGCCGACCTATCAGATATCATGACGGGCTGTCACTCCCGCGCGACATCCCGTCCACTCTCTGCATGTCAGCCAATCCGGCGGCGCACACCCGCCGTGTCCTTCTGATCTGTTCTTCTGCCCCGCCCCCTCATTGTAACTGACACCCCTGTTCGCCTATCAGATACCTCGATCGTCTGTCGGTCCGCTCACGCCCGGCCAATCCGGCGGCGCAACCGTGTGCCATCTTCCTCACGCTCTGTCCCTCTGATCCAGCTCACACGTCACGCCCTCGTCTTGATTGACGACTTTTTTAGCCTATCAGCTATCGACATGGACTGGGCGGTATCCCGCTGATGAGCCACGCGTTCCATTTCTCTGATTCGCTCCCAGTTCGTGCCTGTCGCCCTGACTCTGAAAGCTGTGTTTGCAGAGGCAGCGCTTGCCTTTGATGACCTAGTTTTGGACAATTCCTCCAGAAATTTGAGAATAAATTAATTGCTCAGGGATCTGCTGAAGCAGCATAGCGTAGGAGCCGTTACAGTGTATCTTCCCTAAAGAGGTGCTAAAACAAATACTACGGACAATCTGCCTGAGTTTTACCGAAGGATCCTGGAACAAACTCAAAATGAAAAAGCATTGCTTTATTTTGTCATGTGACCTATCTATTTTTATATATTTAAATATGAAAGATTCAATGATACGTGAGAGTGGTTCCTTTATTGTACACAGTGATTGAAAGTTGAATGCTATAACCTTCAAGGCAGCTGTAGATATGAGCGATTTTCCTAATGCCGCCCTTATCCTGATGGCCACGTGTGCGGCTACATCAAGTTGTGCGTAGATCCTCGGTACACAAACAGCAAGTGCCACTACTTTTTGATGTTCTACTTGTCTCAAGTGTTGCGAAGGATAGGTCTGGCCACACTGCCACAACGCTCCAGGTAGTTGCATTTTACCGCTGCACTGTCCTTCATGGGGACATTTTCCACAAACACGTGGTGATTAAGCAGTGGTCAGTGCTTAACGTCCTTGGGGCCCTGAGAGAAAAGGAGATGGTGGATCCTGTCAGACGGTTCCCTGAGCAGACTGTCAGTGTCATCTGGCAGAATGCCTCATCACCAGAACTCACAAACTGGCACCAAGACCTGGCTTGGCTGGTGGTGAGAAGGGCACTCCCCATCAAATCCTTTATATACACTCAAGGTCTCAATATCACCGCACACTGCCTTTGAAGTGGCTGCAGGGGTGATGAGATGGTTGAACACCTCAATGCAATGTGCCTTTGCAAAGAAGGTCTGGAGTGAGATATAATGGTATTTGTCGAAGTTCATCCTGAGCAGCTCGGTGACACAGAACTCTGTGCTCTTTGGACTGTTTTTGGGGACTCATACTGAGACAAATATCAACTGCTGCTGGAAGATCATCAACTCGCTGAAGGAGACACTTTGGTCTGCCCGAAACTTGCTGTCTTCCAGTTGAAAGAACTGTTTTCGACCGAGTGTTGCAGACTGGCACATTCCAAGGTCCAGGATTACATACTGAGGGACACGTTCAAGCTTGGTGCAGCCACCATAAAGGGACAATGGGGAAAGGCCACAATGTAAAGCCTTTCAACTGAGGCAGACCGAGGGCCCAGGAATGCAGAATACCCTCGGGCTGCATAACTGTGTGTCAATCTGAAAAATAACAGCACACAATAAAATCTGCGGCATGTATATATTTTTAAGTTTTGAAATGTAATGACTGTAATTTTGTATAAATAGGATTGTGTAGGACTGTAAAAATGACTTTTTCTTCACTGTTTGAAATTTTTAGATATGTCGATTTGCAATGGTTTAATTGGGATTTTTTATGAATAAAATATTTTTTTAATTTCAAAAATACATCTGATCTCAACACTATACACAGTTAACAGTCAAATGTATCTCTCAAGGCAGTTGTAGTTAATAGAGAATATCACTTACCTCCCTCTGAAATGTACCTTTTTAAAGCAGGTCTGGCTGAAAAGAAATATAGTGAGATTCAGGAGATCCATGGCAGGGTTATTTTTATGAGCCTAGAGAGGATGTACTTTGTCACTGTTACATCAGTGCAACTATTTAACCTTGAACTTCGTGAGTTACATGCAAAGATTGACATGAAATGTATATTCTAAATGTAACCTGTATTGGGAAGTGTACTGAGCAAACTTGGGCACTGTATTGAAAGAAACTGATCTGTATTACACTTGATTGAGATTGCTTTCAACAATTTTGTGAATAATTTTTTTTAGTTAAGTAACTTCATCAAATGTTGTATGTTAACCTCAGGTCTATCAGTTAGAGTAGGATTTCCCAAAATTTTCCTGCTACAGAACCCTTTCGAGCGTGCAAGCATAATGACACAATTTTTGGGAAACATTTTCATTATGTTGAAGAGTTAAACCAAAAAAAAATTGTTTTTGCATATTGATTACAAACATACAAAAACACGTTGATATAAGTCTTTTCTTACAGTATACATTTATTTATTTGCCTTAATCAACAAAGCATTTAAGCTTTAACTAACTTCTGTAATTTTTAATGGGAGGCGTAATGCTGCTGCTTTAGCTCAAGAATTTGTTTAGTAATAGGAATACTACTGGAAAGCTGGATTCACATACAAGATGTGTGTGTGTGTGTGTGTGTGTGTGTGTGTATACACACAGATGCCCATACATGTGCACTTACCCACAGTGGCACAGCAGTTAGCACTGCTACCTCAACTGGCTTGGATCACGGTATGTGTGAAATCTTCATGTTTTTCTGTGTCTATGTGGGTTTTCTTTGGGTGCTCTGGCTTTCTCCCACAGTCCAAATCACATGCTGATTAGATACATTAGCTTTGCTAAATTCTCCCTCAATGTATCTGAACAGGTGCTGGAGTGTGGCAACTAGGGGATTTTTCATATTGCAGTTAATGCAAGACTATTTGTCACACTAATAAACTTTAAACTTGAACACACTCACTCTCACCTGTTTTCCTCTCACACACAATCACACTCTCACCTATCTCTCATTTCTCCTGAGCTGGTGGTTCTGTCAAAGACTGGCACGTTTGAACCACAAGAGTTAATGTTATTTGTAATGTTATGTAACTAAATGAAGAATCAATGTTTCAAGTCAAGGTATGATTCAATTCATAAAGGTGCAGCCTTGGTTGAATAAACCCAGCTGTTTCTCCAATCTATTCAACCTTAAGTTCCTCAGCTTTGGAACCATTCTTAATCTTTTACGCACCTTCTCTGAATCATTAGCATGACTGGCATGCTTCTGTCTGTGAGAAGATGACCATGCAACAAATCCATTGGAATTGAGGTGAGTGAAACTGGGAAGATGCTATGCAACCATTCCCATATCAAAATTCAAGAATCTAACAACTTCTGGGAAGACCGAGCATGCGTACACAAAGGGAAGAATTTTTGATATGCTGTGACAATATTGTGCTTTGAAGAAATGTTTTTAATTGTGGTTCTCTGTAGAATGTTTTAGCAGTTCTTGGGATTTTATTAGAGCTGTGTTGTCTGCAGCTGGTGTCCTTTAATGTTACTGAAGCAATATAATTGACATGTTTGTGTTAAACTGAACTAATGCAGTGTTCTGTGGTGGTGCTACACTCTCAATGGAAGGTAACACAATGCAACCGCAATTGCTATATGTATTTCCAGTCCACTGAATATATACTCTTATGCTGATAAAATTAATGCCCAACACTGAATCCTTGTTGATAAGAAAAGTGGAAAATCTTGTCTCCTCAAAAAGACCCAAAGTTGGTCTATGGTCCTTTACAATGGCCAACTGCCTTCAATACACAAACAGGTGGAACTTTACTCCATACAGCGAACCCTTCTTTTTCAAATTGAGAATAGCTTTTGGGTGGAATCTGGACACATATAGGTTTTTAGAACCATCATCCATTTTATGAGATAGGTTTGCATTTATACCATAAGAAGAGGTGTTATAAGTTAACACTGATTCTCTGGGTGGTGGAAGTAGACAAATGTAATAGCTGTTTTATATTGTTTCTGAGATGTACTTCTTCTTTAATATAGGTCTGTGTTATCAGTGTCAACAAATTCAGCAGAAAACAGCCATAATAATGCACCATTTCTAAGAAAGACTTAAGCTTTGACATGCTTTTGAAGGCCAGTGCCACTTTTTATTACTCTAACCCTATCTTCCATGGCATGCAACTCTTGTCCATCTACCTAGTAACTCACTTCATTGACCTGCAAAGTATATCTCTCTTTCTTATGGCAAACTCTGGCCTCTTGAAATCTTCTTCTATCTTCCAGGTTAGCTAGGTGCTTGCCTTCTGTTGAATCCATTATCAAGATGTCATCTAGGTATTACATGTAGAAATCTTGCAACAAACCTTCCATCATTCTCTGGAATATGGCACAAGCTGATGACACTCCAAGGCGAAGTTAGATAAATTGAAACAAACGTGTGTGTTAATTGTACAGAACTTCAGGAAGCATCATCCAGCTCTAACAGCTGATGAGAAAGCTTATGTTTACATTTTCATAAGATTGGCCTCTGGCCAGCTTTGAGTACAAATTTTTGGAATGGGATACTGGTCTAGCTTGGCAGCCAGGTTCATTATCAACTCACAACCTCACACGTGCGGACTGGTCAGATGATTCTTAGTTCTTCTAACCTTTTCAATTCTGTCTCTACCTTTTTCTAAGAAGGCATAGGTCTGGCCCTGAAAAACCATGGGGCTGTTTCTGGATCTGCATCAAGTTTTGCTTACAGGCCCTTAAGTTTCTCTAGCTCATCACAAACCACATCTTTGTACTTTTTTATTAATTCTAGCAGGCCTCCTTCTTTTATGAGAAATATTTCTGTCCAACTTGATTTCTTTGAGCCAGTCGAGACCCAGTAGACTTGGTTCTCAAACTGATACAGTAGTGGAAGGTGGGCAGATTGCTGCCGATATCTCACTATTATAACTACTACCCATGATCTTGATAGCTTCTCCCATACAGGTTGCCAATTTTATCGATGTATTTCTTAAATCCAAAGACTGAACTCCGTCTCGCAAATACCTGTAAGAGTATTCCCCTAATATAGTAGCGTATGTTTCTACTTCCATGTCTATAGGTTTACCATTAACCAAAAGCACCGCAATGATGAGAGACGGGGGGGTGGGGAGAGCCACCTTACCCACTTTTGTGTTGTTTAGCGAATGAATACTCATCATTTGGAGTGAAATCTTCCACATTGTGCACTTGTGATGTTGTTCTATTATCCTTAGCACTGAGCAGGCTTGGGCTTGCTTTTATACCGGTGCTCCTTCCGGAATAGCATTCGGCTTCCTTAAACTTCCAAGTTTCTTGGAAGTGATTACCTTGCATCGGTAACACTCTCTGCTTCAAACTTTGGCGTTGCGATCTGTCTCCTAAAGCTTCCTGCTACATTTGACGTTTGAAGCGAGCAAGCCAGAAGGCGGGTTTGAGTCCGCCTTGCCTGCTCAAGCACGTTGACGCTGTAGCTTTAAGGAAGATAAGTCCTACCCTTCTGTTGCTGTACTATAATCGCTGAGTAGAAATGTCTACGGTAATCGAATTGGGAGAGGAAATGGGGAGTGGGAGGGGATTGCTCGGTTATTGCTTCACATTCCCGAATGAACCGGGAGAGGAGAAGGGCGAGGGGGAGGTTTGGAGATGGCAGCGGCTGTTATTTTGGATCAATTTCAAACCTCTCTCTCCGCTTTCACCGCCGCGAAGGTCTATCCGGCCGAGATGTTTTACCTCATCCTCCTGCTGGGAATCAGCTTAATCCACACTGAAGGTAAAGAACTGAATTTGGAGAAAGTGTGTATGTTATTTTTAGTGACGGAGAGCGGTGGATTCCGGGCGGTGACCGTTGTTTTAACGAAAAAAGAAGGGTTTGAAAATGTGAACAAAATGGCGGTTGGCCGGCCGCCAACGGTTTTGTAGCGTGCCTTTCTTGTTTCATTTCTAAATCGTACTTCATACATACATCCGTGAAATCATTGGAGACGTTTTTTTTCCCCTGTGTGATGGCCCTTTTGCAATGATATTCAGGTCCTTTTAACATTCGTCAAGCGACCGTAAAATATAGAAGTAGTTTTAGGCCATTCTCCCCATCGAGTCTATTCTGATCATGGCTGCTAAGTTCCTTAACCTGCATTCTCCCCGTAACCTTTTATCCCATTGCCAATCAACAACCCTCTGTCTTAACTATAGGTAAAACTCCCGCCCACCTGACTAAAGGACAGGATGTCCCGAAAGCTTGAAGCGTTTGCTACAAATAAACCTCTTTGGAGTTTAAACTGGTGTGGTGGGACTTTGTGTTTTACCTCAGTCCAACGCCAGCATCTCCATGCCTTTAACTGTAAGGGGCATGGCGGTTAGCGCTGCTGCCTTATAGCGCCAAGGATCTGGGTTTAATCCCGACCTTGGGTCATTGTTTGTGTGGGATCTGCACATTCTCCCCGTGTCTGTGTGGGTTTCCTCCCACTATCCAAAAGATGTACTGGTTAGGGTGCATTGACCATACTAAATTCTCCCCCAGTATACCTAAACAGGTGCCAGAGTGTGTCAACTAGGGGATTTTCACAGTAATTTTGTTGCAGTGTTAATATAAGCTGACATGTGACACTAATAAATATACTTTTAAATCAAGGAACCATAAGATGTAGGAGCAAAATTAAGTCATTCGCTCTATTGAGTTTGCTCCACCATTCAGTCATGGCTGATATCTTTCTCATCTCCATTCTCCTGCCTTTTTCCCCATAACTCCTGATTCCTCCTATTAATCAGGAACCTATTTATCTTTGTCTTAAAGACAATCAATGACCTGCCTCCATAGCCTCCTGCAACAAAGAGTTCCATAAATTCACCACTCTCTGAACAAATAACAAAACAGCACGGGAAACAGGCCTTTTGGCCCAACGAGCCTGCGCCGCCACCCCAATGTTCCCACCTCTACCCGCGATCCCTGTCCATGTTTATAGATCTATGGATTAAAAACCAACTTTACTTGGCAGTGCATTCCATACCCCCACCACCCTCTGTGTGAAAAAACTCCCTATAGCATCCAAATTATACCTTACCCCTCTCACCCTAAGCCCGTGACCCCTCGTGCTATTCGAGTCCATCCTAGGAAAAAGCTTAACCCTGTTTACTCTATCTATACCCCTCATAATCTTGTACACCTCTATTAGATCTCCTCTAAGTCTACGTCTTTTTAAGGAAAACAGTCCCAATTTGCCTAACCTCTCCTCGTAACTCAGACCTTCCATACCAGGCAGCATCCTGGTAAACCTCCTCTGCACTCTCTCCAGAGTCTCCACGTCCTTCCGGTAGTAGGGCGACCAGAACTGGAAGCAGTATTCCAAATGAGGTCTAACCAACGTTTTATACAACTGCAACATTAAAGGCCAGCTCTTGTACTCTATACCCCTTCCTATAAAGGCTAACATACTATATGCTTTCTTCACAACCTTCGCCACTTGCTCTGCCACCTTCAAGAGACTTGTTCACCTGCACCCCCAGGTCCCTCTGCGTTTCTATACTCTTAATAGGTCTACCCTTTATCATATACTTCCCCACTACATTCTTTCTCCCGAAATGCATCACCTCACATTTATCAAGATTGAATTCCATCTGCCATCTGTCTGCCCAAGCTACCAGTCTATCTATGTCCTGCTGCATCGCCTGACAGTGCTCCTCACTATCTGCAAGTCCAGCCATCTTTGTATCGTCTGCAGAAATTCCTTCTCATCTATGTTTTAAAGGATTGTCCCTTTTAACCTGAGGTTGTGCCCTAGTTCTAATTTTTTCTACTAGTGGAAACATCCTCTCCATGTCCACTGTATCCAGGCCTTGCAGTATTCAGTAAGTTTCAATAAGATTCCCCCTCGTCCTTCTAATTCTGCGTACAGATCCAGAGTCCTCAACTGTTCCTCATATAAGCTGTCCATTCCATGGATGAACCTCCTCTGGACCATTTCCAAGGCCAGCATATCCTTTCTTAGATACAGGGCCCAAAACTGCTCATAGTACTCCAAAAGGGGTCTGACCAGAGCCTCATACAGCCTCAAAAGTCCATCCCTATTCTTGTATTCTAGCTCTCTCAACATGAATGCTAACATTGCATTTGCCTTCTGAATTGCTGATTGAACCTGTACCTTAACCTTCAGAGAAGACTCCTAAATCCCTTTGTGCTTCTGATTTCCTAAGCATTTTTCTATTTAGTCTACGTGTGCAGTTCTGGTCGCTTCACTATAGGAAGGATGTGGAAGCTATTGAAAGAGTGCAGAGGAGATTTACAAGGATGTTGCCTGGATTGGGAGGCATGCCTTATGAAGTTAGGTTGAGGGAGCTGGGACTCTTCTTCCTGGAGAGACAAAGGTTGAGAGGCTACCTGATAGAGGTTTATAAAATGTTAAGAGGAGTAGATAGGGTGGATTCTCAGAGGCTATTTCCCTGGGCTGAAATGGTCGCTACGAGAGGACACAGATTTAAGGTGCAGGGAAGCAAATACAGAGAAGATGTTAGGCGTTAAGTTTTTCACTCAGAGGGTGGTGCGTGAGTGGAATCGACTGCCGTTGGTGGTGGTAGAGGCAAACTCGCTGGGGTCTTTTAAAAGACTTCTGGATGAGTATATGGGATCTAATGGGATTGGGGGTTATAGATAGGTCTATGGCTTGGTAGGTATAGATGTGATCGGTGCAACTTATGGGCCAAAGGGCCTGTTTGTGCTGTAGTGTTCTATGCATTCGATTTATTATTGATGCATGTATTAAGATACAGCAAAAAGTATTGTTTCTTGCAAGCTGTTACATACAACATACTGGTCATAGAGTACATAGGGGAGAAAGAAAGGAAAGGGTGCAGAATGTAGTGTTGCAGTTACGAATAAGCTGATCTTTCTCTTCAGTTCAATGTGTGATAGGATCATTCAAGTCTGATGACAGCAGGGAAGAAACAGTTCCCGAGTCGGTTATGTGTCTTCAGACTTCTGTATCTTTTCTTGACGGAAGGTGGAAGAGAGTATGTCCGGAGTGCATGGGGTCCTTGATTATACCAGTTGCTTCCCTGAGGCATTGGGAAGTGTATATATTAGCAGAAGTGCATATTGGCACGTAATCCTAGACTTTGGAATGTATCAGTCTACAACATTTGGTTAAGGACAACTCCTGATGACTGTTTGCCTTGACTTTCAAGTTTAACTGATTTAAATTTTGACTTTTTTCTCCCAATTTTATTGTCATCTTCGTAGGTCCTTCTGCTGCTGCACCCCTTTAAGAATTGTAGCCTTTATATTGACAATTCATGTTCTTCCTTCCAAAATTAATCACCTCAAACTTTTCTGCATTTTATTTGCCACTAATCTGTCCCCTTGCTTATGCTTTTTTGAAGTTCTACACTGCCCTCTTCACAATTTACAATGCATCCAAATTTTGTATCATCTTTGAAATTGTTCTCTGCATACCAAGATCTAGTTCATGAATCATTTGAATTTAAATCAATGGTTATTGCATAGGAGCCAAGTGTTTGACTTCATTTTTTCAAAAATAACTTAAGTGCAAAGACAACAAAATGTCTCTTTTGGATATTGGAAGAATAAGTTGCTTCAGGTGTCGATTTAGCTCAGTTGGCTATCCAGCTGATTAGTGGTGCAGATTAATGCTGGCAGCATGGGTTTAATTTGCTTACTGGTTATTCATGAAGGCTTGCCTTTTCAACCTTGTCCTTCGTCTAAGGTATGGTGACTGTCACGTTAGATCATCACCAGTCACCTCTCCCCCTCAAAGGGGAGAGCAACTTATTGTCGTGTGGGACATTGGCGACTTTACATTTTTAAAAAATCCTTCCCTGAGTTTGCACATGCGCTTGAACTCCTGCCAACGCAAACATGGACTTGCAGTGTGAGTGCACACATGCGGAAATCCACCCTTGTAAATAGTGATAGTTTATTCAATTGCCCAGGCAGTCACAGAATGGCAATAAATTAGAGGTTTTTTTATTAATTAATTAATTATTACTATTATTATTAAGCAACACAGCACGGGAAACAGGCCCTTCGGCCCAACGAGCCCGCGCCGCCGTCATACCAAATAGTAGCAAATACATTATCCTATTTTAATATTCCTATATAATAATATATATATTATTCCTAATATGGAAAATTTTCACCAGAGGGACAATTTGTTACCCAATCAGCCTAAGAGCGAATTTTTGGGTTGTGGGAGGAAACCGGAGTGCCCGGAGAAAACCCACGCAACCACGGGGAGAACACGCAAACTCCCGCAAACACCGGCCCAATTCCAAGTGTCTGCACAGCCACATCGATAGTCTCTGAGCTGTCATGGTGCCCTTCAGATGGTCCACATAAAGCACCCATTTACGACATGAGGTACCAGGCAACCTGTGAATCAACATCCAAGAGCTGTACCCGCACCACCTGCCGAATGCGTGCTCAAATTATGGACCGAATTACCTGTGGAAAAAAGCCGTATTTAAACAGTCCTAATATATCCCTCTATCTGCATACTGCTCATGTGGCTGTCCAAGAGACCCTTAAACAGCCCCAGCGTGCCTGCTCCCACCACCTTACTCGGCAGTGCATTCCACACCCCCACTACCCTTTGTGTGAAAAACTGCCCTCTAATATTCGTCCTATACAATAGCCCCCCTCACCCTATGGCCATGACCTCTCGTCCTATCCATTTCTAAAGGTGGAAAAAGTTTACCTCCATTTACTCTATCTATACCCCTTATAATCTTATACACCTCTATGATATCCCCTCTAAGCCGACGTCTTTCAAGGGAAAACAACCCCAGTCTATCTAATCGTTCCTCATAGGACAGTCCTTCCATACCAGGCAGCATCCTGGTAAACCTCCTCTGCACTCTCTCCAAGGACTCCACATCCTTCCGATAGTACGGAGACCAGTTGTAGGAATAGGATGGGAGAGAGGGTCTGGATAAGATACACTCATCAGAGTTTGTGCATACTCGATGGGCCAAATGGCCTCTTTTGCATTGTCAGATTCTGTGATTCTATTGAGTTAGGGGTCGTGGCCCCTCTTCCTCCTAAAGAAATATCCTAACGTAGACTTACACTAACATTGCAATGGAATTACTGTGAAAATTCCCTAGTCGTCACACGTGTGCCTTATCGGATACACGAGAGAATTTAGCACGGCCAATGTGTGTAACTCAAATGTCTTACAGACAGTGATGCAAGCTGGGAATTGAACCCAGGTCCTCGGTGCTGTGCTAACCACTGAAGGCACAATACTGCAAATGTTGCAATCTGAAACTAAAGGAGAAAATGCTGGAGAAACTCAGCAGGTCTGACAGACCGACTGGGTTTCTCCAACTATATCTGCTTCTGCCATGACCTCTTCGTTTGCTCTGGGTTTGTACTTTACCAATATGAAACTATTGGAACCAGCCACTTCCATTTTTTGTAATGTGGAGGAAATTTCTAATGTTGTCAGAGCAAGGACTGCTTCTTCCAGTGTTGTCAGACTAAGGGCCGTTCTGTGAATGGCACTGACTCAATCTGCAGAACGCAGCTGGGCAAATAACATTTTTGATTCAATTTATTATTGTCACATGTACCAAAATACAGTGAGAAGTATTATTATGCATGCCAGCCGTGCAAATTATACGATACATAGCTCGCAAAGAGTTAGCACACGCTGGCGCTGTCTTGAAAATGGACTGTGATCCACAGTGAGATAGACAGATATGGGGAGAAAGCAAAAGAAAGAGAAATGCTGGTGAGAGATAGATATGGGGATGTGTGACACCAGCCTGGAGTGCATTGGAGTTGTCAAGTTCAGATGTAACATAGACACAAATGAGGGTCTCCGCCTTCTATTTATTCATATGCTCAGAAGGGGCGACCCATGACCATGATGCAGTTTCACACACATGGTTTGATTTGATTTATTATTGTCACATTATTAGTATACAGTGAAAAGTATTGTTTCTTGAGTGCCATACAGACAAAGCATATTGTTCATGGAGAAGGTACAGATAGTAGCATTAGTTATAGCAAGCGGGTAAAGAAAGAAACCATATTTCATGAACTAGAAGATAAAATATGGAGGTTCATTAAAAGTCTGATGGCAGCAGGAAAGAAGCTGTTCTTGAGTCAATTGGTGTGACTTCAGACTTTTGTATCTTTTTCTGAGCAGAAGAAAGTATGTCTGGGGTGTGGGGGGTCCTCGATTATGCTGGCTGCTTTTCTGAGGCAGTGTGTAGTGCTGATAGAGTCTGTAGATAGGCGGCTGATGGACTGGGCCGTGTTCATTAGGTTTCATCTTGAGGTGCTTCAATGCAATAAATTAGTTAATTTTACTACTTGTGGTGTTTGAATCCGTATTTTGGTGTCATGATTGGGGAATTTTGCAATCCCCATAATTGTTTGAATCACTCCTCCCAATTACTCTGCAATACAATTAAAGAAACACTAGATATTTCAAAATGGATATTGCAAATGGTGCTGGTTTAAGTTTTTTGTGTAAATCATATTACACTTGGGTTACTTACAGGTAATTGTGACGTGTAATATTCATTGCATGTGTCCAATGTGAGTCATGCAGCCAGAGCAGGTTTATACCATTCTGCTCCTCGACCATTCCTGGCTGCCTCCATTGCACTTCTGCAGAAGCTGCTCAAACTTCAGTGTGTCCTTCAGCTAAGACCTGCTCTTTGGAATGTGAAAGTCTGCAACATTTGGTCAGGGACAACTCCTGATAACCTGTTTATCTTGACTTTCATATTTAGCAGATTAGAGTGCTTTTTTCCCTCGTGGATTTGCTATCACGTATTTACTCAGCACGTCAACTAGGCTGATCACATAGGAGATATCTCAGTGGGAGGAGGGATGGGCTGATAAATGCAAAATTGGAAATATTTAAATGATTTCAAAGTACTATGACCAGAGTTCAACCTTTGACTAACCCACAGCAGCTGTGCATCTTTATTTTTCTTAATGAATGGGATTGCCTTGATTGGTTCATCTTTTAAGTGTCATTTTGTTATTAGGCTCTGATTGTCCAATTGGGCACTGCAGTGATGTGTACATGCCAAGGTTTAGAGCACTGGGCTTTTGCTTTGGCTTTGGCTTGTGTTGGAGCTGATTTGAAGGAGGAAATGGACAGATCAAGTTGTAAAACCTTCTGCAACTATTCTGCCATCTTCAATGATTTACACATATATAAAGATGCTGCCGTTGGACTGGGGTAAACACAGTAAGAAGTCTCTTAACACCAGGTAAAGTCCAACAGGTTTATTTGATAGCAAAATCCACTCGCTTTCAGAATGCTGCTCCTTTGTCAGGTAATTGGGAGTTCTGTTCATGAATATAAAATACAAACTCAATTTACAAAATAATGGTTGGAATGTGAGTCTTTATAGGTAATTAAGTCTCAAAGGTACAGACAATGTGAGTAGAGAGGGCGTTAAGCACAGGTTAAAGAACATATATTGTCTCCAGACAGGACAGTTAAATGAGATTTTGCAAGCCCAGGCAATTCATGGGGGTAACAGGTAATGTGACATGAACCCAAGATCCCTATTTAGGCTGTCCTTATCTGCAGAACTTGGCTGTCAGTTTTTGCTCAGCGACTCTGCGCTGTCATGTTGTGAAGCCACCTTGGAGAACGCTTACCCGAAGATCAGAGGCCCATGACTACTGAAGTGTTCCCCAACAGGAGGAGAATGCACTTGCCTGGTGATTATAAAGTAATGTTCATTCATTTGTCATAGCGCCTGCATGGTCTCCCAATGTACCATGTCTCAGAACATCCTTTCCTGCAGTGTACCAGGTAAACAATATTGGCTAAGTTGCAAGAATATGTACCATGTACCTGGTGATGGTGTTCTTGTGTATGATGATGGCATCCATTTCAATGATCTGGCACATCTTGCAGAGGTTGCTTGGCAGGGTCATGTGGTGTCATGGCCACTGTTCTCCTAAAAGCTGGGTAGTTTGCTGCGGCCAATAGTCTGTTTAAGATTGTGCGGTTGTTTGAAGGCAGGAAGTGGGGGGTTGTGGGGATAGCCTTGGCGAGATAATTCATCTTCATCAGTGACGTGATGAAGGTTCTGGAGAAGATGTCATAGCTTCTCTATTTAATTGAGATTAAATTAATTGAGAAAAATCCAGATTTTTATGGATCTGTTCTTATTGAAATGAAATAACTAATATACAACTGTGAAATGTTTTATTCTGACTTGTTTGCAATTTATTGACATGTAGACTGGCAATATTTTGAGTTTTTTTAGTGAATAAAGTATATTTTTGGGAAAAAATGCTGGAGAAATTCAGCAGATCTGACAGACTGACTGGGTTTTCCTACATTTCTGTTTTTGGCATGACCTCTTCATTTGCTGTGGGTTTGTTCTTTAGTAATATGAAGCTGTTGGAACCAGTTTTGTTTTGTAGCAGGACGGCCGTTGTATTTCTAATGTCAGTAAGAGTCTGGCAAACTGAGTTTACCCCAGTCCAACGCCGGCGTCTCTACGTCATTATTTCTCATAGTCAGAGCAAGGACGGCCTTGTAGGTAGTACTTAAACCTTTCAAGATTTGACTAGCTGCCGACGACAAGCGTCTGTATTGCTGATCGGATTGGCACCAGGAGCTGATAACTCGCTCGCTTTTGTGTTTTAGCGGCTGAGATTCTCATTCCTTCTAAAAGAGAGGCGGAGGGGCGATTTTGGTTTTTAAGGATTGGCTGGAGGATTTTAAGGAGGCACGCTGCCTCAGAAACGTCACCTAATGTGACGTCACTCCCACAGTCTTATATATATGGGCATTTGGGTTCAAACTCAGGAATGTTCTTGATTGACTCGCTCAGTGTGTGTCGAAGCCCAGTGAGAGGTTGCTCTGTCGGCAGTGCTGCAGCTCGGCGGTTGGACTGACATCGGGAGTCGGCTGAGATGGCTTTTACCGTGATGTTGCTGCTCAGCCTTTCTGCTGGGCTCATCGGAGGAGAAGGTAAGGGATTGAGTGAGGTGGGGGGAGAGGGGATTTTTTTAAAAAAATGGCAGAGCAGTGTAAGTGAAAAGTCAACTGCCCTGACCTGAGGTTCACTCTGGCCGCAGTCCCTCCATTACTTCTTATGAATGGGCCGGGCCGGGCCTGAGCCCGCGCTGATTGCGTTCATGTTTACCTCAGATACCGATTGTCCAGCCGGACTGTGTGGAGGCCGCCACTTCGCCCAGGTTTCATTTCAGATTCACAGCTGAGATATTAACCTTTTTGTTGATTTCACATAAAGTTTGGATGCGCGAGACCTGGCTCTCTTTCCGTCGCTCGCTTTTGGCGGCGCCGCTCTCCTGGGCAGCCATTCTTCTCGCTTTTTATAAATGTCCCAACGTTGGGTCAAATTAACACTGCAATGGAGTTACTGTGACAATCCTCTAGTCGCCATACTACGGCCCCCATTCGACAAAATCTGAGGGAGAATTTAGCATCAAACTCTCACGTCTTTTGGACTGTGGGTGGAAACTGGAGCACTTGGAAGAAATCCACTCAAGCGCGCACGAGAGAGAATGTGCAAACTCCTTAGAGTGTGCCGCAAGCCGGAAAGCCTAGCTGTTCAGCTTTGAGGGAGGTGCAATGCCTACTCCAAGCAGCTTGGATCATGCAGATCAACCCCACGACAGGAGGTGAGAGTCCTGTCTTGAACCTGGAATGCCTAACTTGCTGAGACTTTGAATTGGATTTTGATTCGAATATTTTTTTTTTAAAAAAGGAGCTTGGCTCTTTGTCGGTCTGCAGCGAGTCTGAGGGTCGCTGCGATCGAATCGGGAGTGGGGTATTGTCTGTATCAGGGCTGCAGAATTACGAATAGACCGCTATTCACCGTCATGTTGTTCCTCGGCTGCTTTTCCCTCAGTCTCTCCTTTTATATTGATCGGTGTGGGAGGTAAGGATGTCAATTAGTGAAATGATTTCCTTTTAAATTCTTGGGAAACTGTCGGAGGAAATGTTTAAATGTGGTGGAAACTCATTCAGTTTGTTTTGAGCGAGTGAGTGTGTGTTGTCGCAGCGGAGTTAGCCCTGCTCCCGGTTTTCCTTTCTCCAGTAAGTCGCATCCCAGTGTTTCCCAAACTGTGGGTCAAACAAGGGACGAGGTTTTGAGTCTCTCTCTCCTCCCTCCACCCCGGGGCTGGGGTCCAGCCTTTCCCTGCTGTAGCAGAGAGAGCTCGATAGGAGGTTTTGTAAACATCGTGTGTAAAGTCCCGCTTTGTACTGAATTGTCGAAGGTTAATTTCCACCGGCTTTATGGCTCCACTTTTCTGTGTAGTAGCTGCATGATTTCCTCATTGTTTCTTGGCCTTTTGGTTATACTGTTTTATGACGAGGACTATGTCTATGACTGTAATTTGAGTGTCGCTAGAAGTCATGTTTGTAAGGGCGAAGTACAATGCACAGTCGCTGGGGGAGCGCTGCGGTCGAGTGTCACTCATCACATCATATTTGAGAAAGAACAAGTTACAAAACCCAGCAACCATACCAGGCAACATCCTGGTAAACCTTCTCTGCACTCTCTTCAAAGCTTCCATGTCCTTCTGTAGTGTGGCAACCAGAACTGGATGCAGCACTCCAAATGTGGTCTAACCAACGTTTTATACAGCTGTAACATCAGATGCCAATTTTTATACTCTATATGCCGTAGCTCTTTAACCTGTGCTTAATTCTCTTTCCGTTCACGTTGTCTTATCTTCAAACTGGATGATCAAACCCATCATCACAATTACCAACTGGTGTTCTATCTGGATTTTGACAAAACACATCATTTTGCTCGCTGATCTTCCAATTGGACCATAATACAGTGCAAATGCTTCCAGCTCACTCAATGGAATTTGATTACAAGGAACAATTATGGAGCCTTACTCTGAAGAATTTGGTCAGAACTTTTTTTCCTAAAAGTTGGATGAAGACATGCCCTGTGCAGCCAAATAAAAGCATGAGCCAGCGCCTCATTATACAATTCTCTGTTTAGAAACTTGTGTTTACAAGGGCAGCAGAGTGGCACACAGGTTGGCACGGTTGTCTCACAGCAGTTCGATTCTTGGCTTGGGTCACTGTCTGTGTGGAGTCTGCATATTCTTGCTTATCGATAAAGACTCCCATTCCAACCATTATCTTGTAAATTGAATTTGTCTTTATATGCCCTGTTTGTGAACAGAACTCCCATTTACCTGACAAAGGGGCAGCCCTTCAAAAGCTAGTGGTTTTTGTTACAAGTAAACCTGTTGGACTTTAATCTGGTGTTGAGACTTCTCACTGTGTTTATCGTAGTTCAATACCACATCATTGGCTAAAATGGGGAGCAGAGAACTCACCAAATGATGTGGAGAACTCAGCTGAAATATAACATCAATCTTTTTCTCAAAGTATTTTAATACACAGATTTTCATACACTATCTTATGCAAACTTTAATACCTATTTTCAGGATCTTGCAAAGTTGCCTTTTTGTGTTGGGGGTCCTATTAACTTTTTAATTTGAAATTATTGAACAGAAGGAGACCATTCAGCATGGCGTATATGCACTGACTCACTGATAGAACATTTTGCTTAGGCCCTATCCCCGTAACCCCACATATTTACTCCGTAATTCCCCTAACCTGCACATCTTGTTAAAGTTTATTTATCAAAGTCACAAGTAGGTTTACACTAACATTGCAATGAAGTTACTGTGAAAACCCCCTGGTCGCCATACTCTGGCACCTGTTCAGGTACACTGAGGGAGAGTTTAGCATGGCCAGTGCACCTAACTAGCACATCCTTCAGAATGTGGAAGGAAACCGGAGCACCCAGAGGAAACCCATGTGACGTAGGGAAAATGTATAAACTCCACACAAACAGTGGTCCGAAGCCAGAATTGAACCCTGGTGCTGTGAGGCAACAGTGTTAATCACTGTGCCACTGTGCTCTCGGAGTAATTTAGAACATGAGGTTACTGTATGAGGTCACAGATATAGGTTGATAGATTTAACTGAAATAAGGAGATACTACTACTCAGAGG
Source organism: Sphyrna mokarran (assembly GCA_024679065.1). NCBI lineage: Eukaryota > Metazoa > Chordata > Chondrichthyes > Carcharhiniformes > Carcharhinidae > Sphyrna > Sphyrna mokarran. The sequence continues at coordinate 102,754,899 of JAGIQG010000009.1, forward strand.
GTGATGAATCTGTGGAACCTGCTGCCCCATAGTATAGTGGAATCTGATTTGTTGAATGGTTTCATGAAGGAGATGGATATATTTCTAATTTTAAAAAGGGGAAGAGGGATTTGGGAGATGGATTTGAGATCAGCCTTGAACATTATAGTTTGAGGTATAGCTGGGCTATGTTTCTGTGCAGTGATGGGAGAGTGTGTGGATACGACCCAGCTCAGAGAAAACTAGCATGCAAATAGAGCAGATAATAGAGAAAGTGAATGGAATGTTGGCATTTATAGCTAATAGAATAAAATATAGCAGTAAGTAAGTATTGTTGTAACTATATAAGGTATTAGTGAGGCTGCATCTGAAGTATTGTGCAGAGTTTTGGCCCCCTTATTTGAGGAAAATGCATTGAAGGCAATTCAGTGGTGGTTCAATAGAGATTTTCTAGAGATGGGGGGGTTTATCATTTGAAGAGTTTGGGTGCAGGGTCTGTATGGCTGAACGTCCCTCACAAACAGCATCTTTGTAAGGGCGAATTACATCAGGCACAACAACTATCTTGATGTGGATAGTGTATTATGCATGCATGGCAGTCTCTAAACCAGGCACAATGAATGACATGAAATCTTTCTTTCAAATTCATTTAAGGTACAGACTTTTATACATTTGCTATACTATGCAAACTTTGATATTTATGCTCAGGATCTTGTAATGCTGCTTTATTTGCTGCCAAAGCAGTATGCTGGCACAGTGGGTTGCACTACTACCTCTTAGCATCAGGGACTTGGGTTCAATTCTAGCCCCGGATCATGGTCTGCCTGGAATTTGCACATTCTCTCTATGTCCATGTGGGTTTCCTCCAGGTATTTGGTTTCTCCCCATGCTCCAAATATGTCTGGGCAGGTGGATTGGCCATACTAAATAGCCCTTAGTGTCAGGAGGCCCAGCAAGGTGAATGTGGGATTGTGAGGATAGAGAGTGGATTAGGTTGTTGTAGTCATCCAGCTTGATGGCTGAACGGCTTCCTTCTACCGTATAGCGATTCTATTACTGTTGAATCAGAGCTTGGGGGTGGGGGGGTTGGTGGTGGCGAGGGATTTGTGATAAACCAGAAATCATTGTAATGTTGTTTCTCAATTGCTTTTTGGGCAGCGCTGTGGTGAGCACTGCTGCTTCACCACACCAAGGACCCGGGTTCGATTCCAGCCTTGGGTGACTCTGTCTGGAGTTTGTTACGTTTTTCTCATAACTCCATGGGTTCCCTCCCATAGTCCAAAAGACGTGCTGGTTAGGTGTATTGGCTATGCCAAATTTTCCCTCAGTGTACCTGAACAGGGGATTTTCACACTAACTTCATAGCTAAGTCTACTTGTGGCACTAATAAACAAACTTTTAAACTTCAGCCTCACCTTTATACTGATTGGTGTGGGAGGTAAGGATGTCAATTGGAGGAAAGGTTTTTTCCTAGGAAACTGTCGTAGGAAATGTTTAAATGTGGCTGGAACTCATTGAGTTTGTTTTGAGTGAGTGAGTTGTCACAGCAGAGTTATAAATCCTACAGAGTACTAGGAGACTCTGGCCAATTTAGTCTGCACTGAATCTCTGATAGAACATCTCCTGCAAGCCCTATTCCCTCAACTCCACATATTTACCCTGCTAATCCCCCTAACCTATGCATCTTGGGACACTTGAGGGGTAATTTAGTATGGGCAATCCACCTAACCTGCACATCATTGAACTGTGGGAGAGAACCCTGTAAGAAGTCTCAACGCCAAGTTAAAAGTCCAACAGATTTATTTGGTAGCAAAAACCACTAGCTTTCAGAGTGCTGTTCCTTCATCAGGCGAGTGAGATTTCAGTTCACAAACAGAGCATACGAAGACACAAACTCAATTTACAAAATAACAGCTGGAATATGAGTCCCCACAGGCAATGTGTGGAGAGATGGTTAAGCACAGGTTAAAGAGATGTATTGTCTCTAGCCAGGACAGTTAGTGAGTTTTTGCAAGCCCAGGCACGTTGTGGGGGTTACAGAAGTGTGACATGAACCCAAGATCCCAGTTGAAGCTGTCTTCATGTGTGTGGAACTTGGCTATCAGTCTCTGCTCAGCTACTCCTCTGTTGTTGTGTGTCATGAAGTCTGTCTTGGATAATGCTTACCCACTAAAGATCAGAGGCCAAATACCCATGACTGCTGAAGTGTTCCCCGACAGGAAGAGAACACTCCTGAAAACTCTTGCAGACACAGAACTTGCAAATGCTACACGGATAATCATCCTAGGTTGAATTGAACCCTGGCCCTGGCACTGAGGCAGTGGTGCTAATCCCTGTGCTACCTTGCTGCCTTCTGACAGAAAGTTAAAGAAACAGTTTTAATTATTAGGTGTTCATGTTTGATCAGATTACAATTTGTACATGCCTTGGGGATGGGTTCTCTGTACTTAGGTCCTGACTTCATTCCAGAACATGTTGTGCAAAAAGGGAAAACTAAGTCTGAGGAAGCAGAGAAGCTGCAGTCAGAGGCACCAAGATGGTGGGTTCAGGGGAAAGTCAATGGTCAGAATTATTTTTATCCATTGGCAAAGAGCAGTCACAGTTAAGAGGAATTCAGAAATTGTAATGGCTCAGAAACCCAGCCCACCTTTGTGTGACTCTGTTTGGAATAGTAAACTTGGCATGCATTAAAAATTAGCAAGGGTAAATCAAACAACTTTCAGATTGCAGTAGATTCTGTTCTGGTTTTACTAGCTGAGCACATCTGACAGCGTCAGTTGAGAGACAACGTATGAGCAGCATGGTGGTTAGCACTGCTTCCTTGTAGTGCTAGGGAGCTGGGTTTGATTGCCAGCTTTTGGATCGCTGTCCATAGAGTCTGCAGTTCTCCCCTTCTATGTGGATTTCTTTCAGGCACTCTGATTTCCTCCTGCAGTCCAGAAAATGTTCTGGTTAAGGTGCATTGTAAGAAGTCTCACAACAGGTTAAAGTCTAACAGGTTTATTTGGTAGTACAAGCTTTCAGGGTGCTGCTCTTTCATCAGGTGATTCAGAGTTCTGTTCACAAACTGGACGTATAAAGACAAACTCAATTTACAAAATAATGATTGGAATGTGAGTCTTTATAGGTAATCAAGTCTTAAAGGTACAGATAATGTGAGTGGAGGGAAGTTAAGCACATGTTAAAGCAATGTGTATTTTCTCCAGCCAGGACAGTTAGTGAAGTTTGGCAAGCCGTGGGGGTTACAGATAATGTAACATGAACCCAAAGTCCTGCATGAGGCTGTCCTTGTGTGCGGAACTTGGCTATCAGTTTCTGCTTAGTGATTGTGCGTTGTTGTGAAGGCCACTTTGGAGAACACTTACCAAAGGTCAGAGGCTGAATGCCAGTGACCGCTGAATTGTGCTGAAATCTACAATTAATAAATGTGATTGAAGCAGCGTGGGGAATAGTTAATACAGAAAAGAACTGCAAGTAAGTGCAGAAAATTAATAAAATTATAGAATGGTAAAATTACTAAAGTTTAAATGTGAAGTAGTTCAGGTTTGGAGGGGGGTGGGAGTCACTTAATACCTGGAAGATGTCAGTTTAGATAGAGTGGAGGAACACTGGCACCTTGCTGTGCAAGTATAGCATTCATTAAGATTTGTGCCATGTGTTAGTGAAGCTTGAAACAGTAGGCTTTATTTTCAGAATTACAGATTGTTGAATCTCTGTGGAACCTCTACCCTCAGATATCCAGATTCTGAGCTCTGTAAGTCAATTATTTGTTTTATTTGACATTTCATTGCTAGTGTTTAATTTGCTTTCTTTTGCCAATTAGTTGGGCAGGAAGAAGTACTTACTGCTGTTGGTTCATCACCTTCACTGCACCTTGAAATTGATGAAGATCTGAATAGCATTGAAGTATTGTGGGAGTTCACAGGCAATAATGGCAATCTTGTTACTATTTTGGATTATGTACCAAATTTGCCCAAAGAGGAGCCGAATGAACAGTTCAAATTTCGTTTACGTTATAATGTTTCCACTGGCACTCTGATGATAATGAATGTAACATCTAGAGACGAAGGAATTTATAAAGTCACAGTAGGAAGAGAATTGAAGGAAAAGAGAATTCTGAAAGTTATTGGTAAGTAGTTTCATTACATTGTCATTTGGAAATGTTGCCACTCATGAATTATTCAGTACCAAACTTAAGGTGACGCAGAATTTGTGGTGGTTGTTTTTGCTGAAGACAAAACTATATAAATGCCTTATCCCCAAGGCAAAAGAATCGAAATGCAAGATGTATAAACCAGACGCTGCAAATATCCCAGAGGGGGTGCAAAAGACCTATTTGAAGCTTATTGCTCCTGAGCCGAGCTACATCAGTGTAGTGATGAGGGGCAGCACAGTGGTTAGCACTGCTTCAACACAGTGCCAAAGTTCAATTCCTGGCTTGGGTCACTGTCTATATGGACTTTGCACATTCTCCCCATGGCAGCATGAGTTTCCTCCATGTGCTTTGGTTTCCTCCCACAGCCCAAAGGTGAGCAGGTTAGGTGGATTGGCCATGCTAAATTCTCCCTAATGTATCCAAACAGGTGTTGGACTATGGCAGCTAGGGGATTTTCACAGTAACTTCGTTCCGGTGTTAATGTAAACCTACTTGACTCAAACTTTAAGAGGAAAGAAAGATAATTTTAATGTGGCGTCATCAAGCGTGCACTGGTGACCTCCTGTATGGAAGCAGGAGTAGGCCATTTAGCCTGCTTCGGTATTCACTGTGATCCTCTACCTCGGTGCCATACTATTGCTCTCTCTCCATAGTTCTTAATTCCTTTACTGTCTAGAGATCTATTTTTAAGTTGCATTTAGAGCTCTGGCCTCCACAGCCTTCTGTAAAGAAAATTCATTCAGTCTTCAGTCCTAAATGGCCTACTCTATGTCCTGACATTGTGATCCCTTCTTCCAGGCTCATTCTTCCCTACACCAGAGATTACAGTATTCCTCTGTCTAGACTGTACAGCCCATTCAGCCTATTTATTTCCTTCTTACCACTCATTTCCATCCAGATGTTTCCTTGGTTAAAATTGCAGAATTATTCCAAAAAGATAATTAGTCATAGACTACTAAATAACCTCTTAGAAGAATTCACCACTTTCATGAGAAATTATCCAAACAAGCTAATCCAAAAAAAGCCGTAATCATACTCAGGAACTGATTTCACTATTATTGCTAATGTAGTTTGCACAGTCCGTGTGTAGATTAAAGTCACCCAGTTGTCAGTTGAGCGTAAATGTTGGACAAATTGAGCAATTGTGTATAAAGAAGCAGTGAATATATTTCAGGCCAGTGAGCTTTTGGAATGTAAAATGTTTGCTATTTCAGTTTCTGTAAGTGCTGCCTGATTTGAGTTTTGAGCATTTTGTTTCCGATGTCTAGCAACTACAAGATTTAGTTTAATTGACAGTGGAATCAAGTTTTGAGTTAATTTATTAGTATCACATATAGGCTTATATTAACACTACTGTGAAAGACCCTAGTCACCACACTGATACCTGTTCAGGTACACTGAAGGAGAATCCAGGGTTTCAGATAAACTGGGAGGACACACAAGATGTGGGAGGTGGTGTAGCTCTGATGTTTAAGCATGACATCAGGGTGACAATGAGAGATGATATTGGTTCTATGGAGAAAAGCGTTATATCCATTTGGGTGGAAATAATAAGAAAAAGTCACTAAGTCTAGTCTATAGGCTGCCAAATAATATCACAGTGGGGCAAACAATAAACAAGGAAATATCTGACGCATGTAAAAATGGTGCAGCAGTTATCATGGGGGACTTCAGTTGATTGGTCGAGGCAGCCATGAGGAGGAATTCATAGAATGTATCCACAATTGTTTCCTTGAACAAGATCAAATAAACCAATGAGGGAGCAAGCTACCCTAGATCTGATCCTGTCTGATGAGACAGGAATAATTGACAATCTCACAGTTAGAGATCCTCTCGGAAGGAGCGGTCACAGTATGATTGAATTTAAAATACAGATGAAGTGTGAAAAGGTAAAATCCAAATCAATCTCTTGTACTTAAACAAAGGAGACTACAACTGAACTAGGGGGGGCTGCTGGCTAACATAGATTGGGAGCAAAACTTTATGGTGGGACAATTGAGGAACAGCAGAGGACTTTCAAAGCAATTTTTCAGTGCTCGGCAAAAGTATGTACCAGTGGTAAGAAAGGACTGTAGAAAATGAGATAATCAGTCATGGATATCCAAGGAAATAAAGGAGGGTATCAAATTAAAAGAATATATATATAAAGTAGCAAAGAATAGTGGGAAACTAAAGGATTGGGAAATTTTTAAAGGTCAACAGAGAGCCACAAAAATGCTATAAAGTAAGATAGATTGAGAATAAACTAGCTCAGAATATTAACAGGTAGAAAAGGTTTCTGTAAATATAGAAGAAAGTGGCTAAGCAAAACATTGGTCTTTCAGAGGATGAGAAGGGGGAATTTAATAATGGGAAATGAGAAAATGCAGAGACATTAAGCAGATATTTTGTGTTGGTCTTCACAGTGGAAGACAAATAATATGAAATTGGTGACAAGAAGGCTGTGGCGGATAAGGACCTAGAAATTATCATTGTCACTAAGTAAGCAGTGTTGGGCAAGTTAATGGGGCTAAAGGTAGACAAATCTCCTGGACCCAATGGAATGCATTCTAGGTACTAAAAGTACATAGAACACTACAGTACAAACAGGCCTTTTGACCCACAAATTGTGCTGATCATACCCATATTTACTAGGCCATAGAACTATCTGTAACTCCCAATCCCATTTAATCCCATGTGCTCATCCAGAAGTCGTTTAAAAAACCCCAGCGAGTTCACCTCACCACCACTGGCAGTAGATTCCATTCACTTACCACCCTCTTGGTGAAAAACGTACCCCCTAACATCTCCTCTGTACTTGGTGCCCAGCACCTTAAACCTGTGTCCTCTCAGTGACCATTTCAGCTCTGGGAAATAGCCTCCAAGAATCCATCCTATCTACTCCTCTCAACATTTTATAAACGTTTATCAGGTCACCTCTCAACCTTCGTCTCTCCAAGACACCTAGCTCCCTCAACCTACCTTCATAGGGCATGCCTCCCAATCGAGTCAACGTCCTTGTAAATCTCCTCTGTACCCTCTCTATAGCTTCCAAATCCTTCCTATAGTGAGGCGACCAGAACTGCACAGTACTCTAAGTGGGGTCTGACAAGGTCTTATAAAGTTGCAGCATTATCTCCCAACTCCTAAACTCAATCCCTCAATTAATGAAGGCCAATACACCATATGCCTTCTTGACCACATCCTCCACCTGCGGAGCTGATTTAAGAGTCCTACGGACTCAGACTCCCAGATCGTTCTGCTCCTCGGTACTGCTAAGACTCCTACCCTTGATATTGTACTCCTTCATCCCATTGTTCCTGCCAAAATGGACCACTACACATTTATCTGCGGTGAAGAATGTCTGCACTTCTCCACCCATTCTTGCATCTTATCTATGTCCTGCAGCAACTTCTGACATCCCTCCAAACTATCCATAACACCACCAACCTTCGTATCGTCGACGAACTTACTAACCCATCCTTGCACTTCCTCATCCAGGTCATTCATGAAAATAACAAATAGCGAGGATCCTAGAACAAATCCCTGGGGCATTCCACTGGTGACCGAGCTCCATGCAGAAAAAGACCTATTCACGGCCATTCTCTGCCTTCTACAAGCAAGCCAGTTCCAGATCCACAAGGCCAAAGCCCCTTGGATTCCATGCCCTTTCACCTTCTCAAGAAGTCTCATGTGGGGGATCTTATCAAACGCCTTGCTGAAATCCACATAAACCACTCTCTTCCTTCGTCAATGTGTTCAGTCACATTTTGAAAGAACTTGAAAGAAGCACGACTTTCCCTTGACAAAGCCATATTGAATATTTCTGATCAAGCTAAACTTCTCTAAATGCTCATAAATCCTGTCCCTCGGGATCCTCTCAATCAACTTACTAACCATTGAGGTCAGACTCACTGGTTGGTAATTTCCCAGGCTATCTCTGTTCCCTTTCTTGAAAATAGGAACTACATCCGCAGTCCTCCGGAACCTCTCCTGTCTCCATTGATGGCAGAAGGATCATTGCCAGGGGCTCTGCAATCTCTTCCCTCACCTCCCACAGTAACCTGGGGTACATCCCATCCGGTCCCGGCGACTTATTGATAGAATTTAAAAGTTCCAACACATCCTCTTTCTTAACATCCACGTACTCAATCTATGTACTCATTGGAATTCAGGAAAAACCTTATAGCTTTTTACACTTTTATACAATGTGTTATACTCATTGGAATTTAGAAAAATGATGGGGGGAATCTTATAAAAACATATATAAAATTATGAGAGTAGATAAGGTAGAAACCAGGAGGTTGTTTCTGCTGGCCTGAAAATAAGGGGGAATAGATTTAGGGCTCAGTTGAGGCCCTAAATCACAACTTTTTCTTCACAAGGTTGTGAATCTGCAGAATTCCCTGCCCAGTGAAGCCGTTGAGGTTACCTCATTGAATGCTTTTAAGGTAAAGAAAGATTTTTGAACAGTGAAGGAATTAAGGATTATGGTGAGCGGGTGGATAAGTGGAGCTGAGTCTGTGAAAAGATCAGCCATGATCTTGTTGAATGGCGAAGCAGGCTTGAGGGGCGAAATCCTGCTCCTAGTTATGTTAATTTTGTATGGCCAATGCACCTAACCAGCACACCTTTCGGATTGTGAGAGGAAACTTGTGCAGACACAAGGTGAACATGTAGATTTCAGTGACCCAAGCCAAGAGTCAAACCCAGGTCTCTGACGCTGTGAGGCCGTAGTGCTAACCGTCATACCACCATAGTGCCCTTAGTCAACTAATCTGCTGTTGCCTTTATGTTAGAGAATTATGGCATCAGAAGTTCAGTTCAGAACTGATGTAGCAAGGTACCTGCTAAGGACAGAGTTCTAAGACTATACAAACTTAAGGTGAAGGAGTGAAGTTCTCATTGTTAGCCAGTTTTACCTTTTTCTTCTCTCTTGCAGAGCCACTTTCTGAAGCTTCAATCAATGATACCTGTGTGAATAATACCATTAAACTGACCTGTCAAGTGGCAGTGGGGAAAGTAAGCTCCATTCTGTGGTGGAAGGATAGCAGAATAATAACAAGCGGTCAACACTATCAGTTGGTGCGAAACAACAGCATGTTGATTATTTTTGAAGCCAACAAATTAGGCTTTGGGATCTACACTTGCACCATGGAGAACCCTGTTAGTAAGAAGAACTGTTCATTGTCTGTTAATTGGAACACTCTTTCTGTTTGCGGTGAGTCAAGCCCATTCCATTTAGTAGTTAAGTTCAGTATTTTGTTTTTGTGCATTAAAATCAGTCTTGCAAAAGGTATAAAATCATATGATCCATTCAGTCTGCACCAACATGGAGAAACACCTGACCCCCCCCACCTAATCTCATCTACCAGGGCTTTAAACTGTCTGTGCTGTCTACCAGCACATGCAGACAGCTGTCTACAGCTGTCATGTGCTGTCTACCAGCACATGCCATGTGCTCATGCAGGTACTTTTTAAAGAATATGAGGCAATCAGTCTCTATCATCCTTTGGGCAGCACATTCCAGACCGTCACCACCCTCTGAGTAAATTTTTTCCTCACATTTCTTTCTTTCCATCCCCCCTCCCTCTGCCATGTTCCCTCGTGACTGACTCTTCAACACATGGGAACAGCTGCTCCTTCTCCACTCTGCATGTGCCCCTCACAGTGGGTTATCTTTGTCTGACAAGAAAAGAGCAAGATGGAAATTTACAGGTGGTGCATACTTCAGCGCCCAAATAAAAAAATCTGTCTGTTTACTTCAGAGTGTGGAAAGCTTTTCAGTGTGGGGCAATGGAATATTGATGAAGAATCATCCAGCCTTCTGCTTGTGGAATCCTGATAAATTGCTTGGGCGAATGGAGATTAGTTTACTTGTAAGGACAGAAAGAAGGGGTTCAGGGATATGCGGTTAAGTCCACAAAAGTTGTCAGTATTCTCACCCTCTTGAATTGCTTGGGGATCCTATAGCCATCAGTGTAGGGAAGTATGATCGATCTAACTAATTGAAAGTAATTCAAATTTTTGACAGGGTAGTCTGAGTACTGCTGAGATCCGCATAAGGAAGGACCTACTTTTTGCTGTTAAATTGTGAATGTTTGGTAGAAGCCTTAAGCACATTTTATAAAGCACCAGGCATAACTGTTGATGACACCAGTCTTAAAATTTCACAAAAATTCTTGTATCTTAGTGAGCTTCTTGAGGGATGTGTCTTTTGATAATGACCTGTGCATGTATCCAGAAATAAAATTCTCCCCATAGCTAATTCCACAATCTTGTTTGCAAGCAGAACGGCATTAAACTGAAGGCTAAAATCAAAGTCTATCAAGTCATAATCCTCACTACTCTGTTGTATGGTACAGAATCCTGCACTCATGTAGGCAGCACAGCAAAGTTCTGAAAGATTAGGTACATTCAGTTTGTTGTGCCTTCCATACAGTCTGTTTTAACCATTATATAATGGACAAAGGATTGCAAGTAGACTTCTTGGTAGTACAACAACATTTACTTAAACACATAATTAATAGTCACCCAGAAATACTAAAGTTCAAGCCCAGTACTAGACCTTGACTTAACTTTTGTGTGACTGGCAAGGACCTAGGCAGTTATTGGCCTTCATCCACATGTTGGTCTCTGTCGTGCTCTGTGTATCTGGTCCTTTCGCCTGGTCTGACACTCTGGCCTTTTCTACTTCTTGAGTGTGGTGGCTCTCCTTTTGCTGGTGATAGTCACCATTGTTGTTGCTCATTCATGGAGTCAGGGAGAAAGCTTCTTCTGTTGTGCAGCACCTTTTGTCCCTCCTCGGTTTTGTGTCCTTTTGGGCAGTCTCTTGACTCTTGTCAATCAATTGATCAGGGCTTAATCATCCTGATCGATGAGTTCAATCAGGTGCTGCCACACAATCTCTGGGTGTGTATCCAATGGTGATGCTTGTAGGTGCTGGAGGCATGTAAGTTACATACTTCCCAAATAAGGACATTAAGTAGTCTCACAACACCGGATCAAAGTCCAACAGGTTTATTTGGTAGCACGGGCTTTCAGAGCATTGCCAGGTGAATGAAGAATTCAGTTCACAAACAGGGCATCTATAGACACAAACTCAATTACAAGATAATGGTTGGAATGCGAGTCTTTATAGGTAATCAAATCTTTACAGATGCAAACAATGTGAGCAGAGAGAGGGTTAAGTACAGGTTAAAGTGATGTGAATTGTCTCCAGCTAGGATAGTTCATGAGATTTTGCAAGCCTCAACCCAGATCTTGGGTTCGTGTCACACTATCTGTAACCCCCGCAACTTGCTTGGGTTTGCAAAATCTCACTAACTATCTTGGCTGGAGACAATTCACACTTTAACCTGTGCTTAACCTTCTCTGCATTCACGTTGTCTCCATCTGTAAAGACCTGATTACCTGTAAAGACTTACATTCCAACATTTCCTTGCATTGAGTTTGTGTCTATATATGCCCTGTTTGTGAACTGAATTCTTCATTCACCTGATGAAGGGGCAACGCTCCAAAAACTTGGGCTACGAAATAAACCTGTTGGACTCTAACCTGGTGTTGTGAGACTACTTACTTGCATCTCCACATCATTCCAGATAAGGAGTTAAAGCTCCCCTTTGTCTGGTAAACAAATATGTTTGAGCACAGTGTCTATTGTATTTGGGATAGCCTATTTTTTCAATGTTCAGTCATCTGAGCTGCAGCCTATTTATCTTGGTCTACTGTTTCAATGCCTGTCCAATAAGCCCAACATACTCTGTAAATTACCATTTTAGGTGGCCTCTTTGGTCGCAAGTCCCATCAATATTAACCTTTTAGCACCAGATTAAAGTGCATATTTTGGTGCTCAGAGCTTTGGATAATTTCTGTTCATTTGAAGAATGATAATTATCAACCTTTTGTATTATGGTTCAATTAATTTAAGTACAGATAATATATTATAATGTAAGTTGTGCACTTAAATCAAAACTGTTTGTGTTGTAAGTGTTTCAGGATCTGTTGCATTATGCTTATTGTATTATTTACTTCACGACCTGCAGTGAAAAAGCAGTGCTTCTTTCCAATCTTTCCTGTCCCTTCCATCAGTGATAGGGGAAATCATTGGAGAGGATTCTTCGAGACAGGATTTATTCCCACTTGGAAATAGATGGACGTATTAGGGAGAGGCAACATAGTTTTGTGAAGGGGAGGTTGTGTCCCAAACTTGATCAAGTTTTTTTGAGTAAGTGACGAAGATGATTGAGGGTAGAGCAGTGGATGTTGTCTACATGGATTTCAGTAAGGCCTTTGACAAGGTCTGTCTAACAGGCAGACTGATGAAATCACGTGGGATCAGAAGTGAACTGGCAAGATGAATACAAAACTGACTCGGCCAAAGAACAGTAAGAAGTCTCACAATACCAGGTTAAAGTCCAACAGATTTATTTGGTAGCAAATGCCATTAGATAAGTGAGAGTTCTGCTCTCAAACAGAGCATACAAAGGCACAAACTCAATTTACAGAAGAATGATTGGAATGCAAATCTTTACAGCTAATAAAGTCTTAAAACCTCTGATCTTTGGGTAAGTGTTCTCCAAGGCAACCTTCATGACACACAGCGCAGAGTCACCAAGCAGATATTGATAGCCAAGTTCTGCACACATGAGCACGGCCTCAACTTGGATGTTAGGTTCACGTCACACTATTTGTAACCTCTACGACTTGCCTGGACTTGCAAAATCTCACTAACTGTTCTATCTGGAGGCAATACACATCTCTTTAACCTGTGCTTAATGCTGTCTCCACTCATGTCTGTATCGTTAAGACTTGATTAGCTGTAAAGATTTGCATTCCAATCATTATTCTGTAAATTGAGTTTGTGTCTTTATATGCCCTGTTTGTGAACAGAACTCCCACTTACCTGACAAAGAAGCAGCGCTCTTAAAGCTAGTGGCATTTGTTACAAATCATGTTGGTCAAAGAAGACAGAGGGTAGAAGTGGAAGGGTGCGTTTCTGAATGGAGGGACGTGAGAAGTGGCACTCCTCAGGGATTAGAACTGAGACCTTTGCTGTTTGTAATCTGTATAAATGATTTGGAGGAAAATATAACTGGTTTGATTAATAAGTTTGTGGACGACACAAAGATTGGTGAATTTGCAGATAGCGATGAGGTCCATCGAGAATACAGCGGGATATAGGTCAGTTAGACTTGTGGGGAGAAATGCCGAATGGATCTTAATTCAGACAAATGTGAAATAATGCATTTTGGAAGCTTTAATACAGGTAGAAAATACACAATAAATGGTAGAATATTGGCAAAGGGATCTGGGTGTACAGATACAAGGTCACTGAAAGTGGCAATGGTAGTCAAGAAGGCATATGGCATGCTTGCCTTCATCAGCTAGGGCATTGAGTTTAGAAATTGACAGCCATGTTGCACCTTTTATAGAACCTTGGGCCGCACTTCAATTCTGGTCGTCACACTACCAGAAGGATGTGGAGGCTTTGGAGAGAGTACAGAAAAGATTTACCAGGATGTTGCCTGCTATGGAGGACATTAGCTATGAGGAAAGGTTGGAGAAACTTGGTTTGTTCTCACTGGAACGCTTCAGAAGTTGAGGGGTGACCTAATAGAAGTCTATAAGATTGAGAAGCATGGACAGAGGGATAGTCAGCAGCTTTTTCCCAGGGTGGAAGAGTCAATTACTTGGGGGCACAGTTTTAAGATGGGAGGGGTAAGATTTAAAGGAAATGTACAAAGCAGATTTTTTACACAGTAGTGGGTCACTGGGAACCCATTGCCCGGGGAGTTAGTGAAAGCAGATATGGTGTTAACTTTTAAGGGGCGTCTTGACATCCACGAATGGGATGGCGATAGAGGGATATGGTCCCCGGAAGGGTAGGGGGTTTTTTTTTTTTTTGTTCAGTCGGGTAGCATGGTCAGTGCAGGCTTGGAAAGCCGAAGGGCCTGATCCTGTGCTGTAATTTGTTCTTTCTTCTGCACTTGCTCCTTTAAATGAGCAGATGATAGATTGCCCTGAAACTGCAAAACCAATTCTTTCAACATCAGGTCATCAGAGGACTATTGCTTATTAATCCTCTTCAAATTAATGGACAGAGAATGCATTTGACCTCTACAGTGCTGAAAGGAGGCCATTTGGACTTTTGAGTCTGACTTCAACAGAATATCTTACTTGAGCCCAACCCTTTCCTATCCCAGTTACACCATGCACTTAACCCACTAATCCACATAACCTACCCATATTTGGACACTAAGGGGCTTTAGCATATCAGTCCATCTAATCTGCACGTTTCTGGACTGTGGTAGAAACAGAGCAGTCGGAGGAAACACACGCAGACGTAGGAGAATGTACACACTCTGTACGGGCAGTCACCCAAGACTGGAATTGACTCCATGTCACTGAATCTGAGGCAGCAGTGCAAATCACTGTGCTACCATACCACCAGTGCATGTATATCCAGATGTGTAAACAGATGCTTCCAACAATGCAGCTTTGGTGTACCAATTGTGGTTTATAGCAGCAGCCATTGTTTCAGAAATTAGATCTCTGGTCTCCAGGCATCTATATATATATTGATTAAAGCAATTCTCTCATGGCATTGTCGAATGTAACCTGCTGTCTTACAAAGATAAATCTGCTGAGACTTATTTTCAGACAGCAAAATCTTGATATCAGATGTATTGGAGATGGTACAGGCAGTGCAGATTGGGAACCAAAGATTTCTTGTGGTTGTGATATAATCAAGATGTCACTGCTGAATGCCTAGATACTTTCTATAGCGTGATGGTGTGTTGTAGTGAGATTTTCAGTGAATGTTTGATTAAAACTGTGTTTATGTACGATCTATTTTAGGTGAAGAGTGTGAGCCATCAGAATCGACAAACAACGTTAAAATCATAGTTTTTACTGTAATGGTGCCATTCTTTGCACTGCTAATCATATGTAAGTATTGACGATGCAGTCAGTTTCATTTTAAAACTGTTGTTCTGGCTACAAAATAGAAATAAATTGTGATTGACTGAAACTTTTGACCTCACTCCATGACCACATCAGGAGTACGTATTGAGAGTTTTGTACCTTTAGTAGTTAGCTTTGACTATCCACTAGGTTTTACTAATTGTTAAAAACAGGAGTGGAGGTTAATTTAAGCAACACTAATGTATCCTCTCTTTACCTGTCTTCAACAGGGTTTTAGTTTTCTTGCACCTTTTTAAGTGGTAGTTGTAAGTTTTTTGGGTTTCCAAGTTGTAAGTTTTTAAATTACAAACTCATAAGCTCAGAATTTCTGAAGTAAGATTTTATGTATGCAATGAAGACGATATGGAAGTTCCTCTTGTAGCCCAACCTGGCCTAAAGAAATCTATTTGTTTGCTTGGTCGAATAAATTTTGATTAATATATAGCCAATTGTCCACCTTGCATTTTCCTTACTGCATTTCTTTCTTTGGGCTATCTTATTTCTGTTTGCTGTTCTTTTTAAAGACAACAGACCTGTGGCTGCAGAATCCATGCCATAACATTTGGAAGGGGTTAACGTTTCTGGAAATTCTTCTCTCCAGCAGGGGCAGCAAAATAAGCAGATCAATAATATGGAAATGGGTGTTGATGCAAGTTGTTCCAGTTTGGTACGCTGCTAAAATTTGGAAGGAAATTGCAGACTGATACTCTAATAGGCAGCACAGTGACATAGTGGTTAGCACTGATGCCTCACAGTGCCAGGGACTTGGATTTGATTCCTGGCTTGGGGTTACTGACTGTGCACATTCTCCCTGTGTCTGCATAGGGTTGCTTCAGTTTCCTTCCACCATCTAAAAGATGTGCTGGTTAGATGCCTCAGGCATGTTATAATCTCCCTCAGTGTACCGGATCAGATGCTGGAGTGTGGCTACTAAGGGATTTTCACAGTAACTTCATTACGGTATTAAATTAAGTGTATTTGTGACTAATAAACGTAAAAATGTAATCAATTCAATATGATTCATTATATGTTGCAATCAACAGGTTGGATGTGCAAAAAAAAAATGGAAAACTAGATTCAGCCATCCTGTCCTATTTGAAAACACCATAAAATGTCATGTAAGTATTTTGATCAAATGCAAATGACAAATTAGATATACATGTGTTTCTCTGAAACTTTCTATAAGTGAACATTCTTATAAGTGCAACAACTAGAACTGCTCCACTATCTGTCAGAATGCATCCATGTCATAGTTTGTTACCAGAGATAGATAGCTAAATGGGGATTATTTTACTATTAAGTCACGTTTACTATCTAAAAATAAAATTAAATAAAACCCAATTCCCTCCATGTAGGCAGCCTAGAGGATTAAATATTCAACACTAGAAAGCTGAAACTTGTAACCAATTTGTCTTTATCAAATTGCAATAAATGATCTTTTATGGGCCTAAACTTTACTAAGTGGGGCAATTCTGAAACTGCTGCATGTATAGAGATAAAATGCAATATTGTTGTGTAAGGGCATTTGTTAGATGGGTTAATGACATGGTTTACAAAAATATCTTGGCCATTAGCTTTTTCTGAAGGGGGAGGGGAACCTTAAACCTAATGTACAAGGAACAATCAAATACATATCACCAACTGTTTGGAACTGTGCTTTTCATCATTTTTGTATCCAAAAAAATTGGGTTTTTCTGCCATTTGCAGACATTTTAATCCTCTTTCTCTCCTTTTCTGTAGGAGCCAAAATCCAGAAGTGCTGATCGGGGAGTACAACTTAAAAGAAAAACTGTAACGGTGATTTTAACTATCTGTGAGCATGGTACTACCAAAACAGTTTTGTTTTGTGAGCAGAACGTGGGCCAAATTTTTTTAGCTTCTTTTGATCTTTGTACATTTTAATTTGCAAGTGCATATAGGTGTTGAAACAGAGTGGTATACTGGCTGGGCCGTTTTGCACAATTTTTATGGCTGGGCCGTTTTGCACAATTTTTATGGCTGGGCCGTTTTGCACAATTTTTATGGCTGGGCCGTTTTGCACAATTTTTATGGCTGGGCCGTTTTGCACATTTATACACACTTTAACTTGTACATAAGATGTATTGTTTAATTTATAGATTCTAAATAAATCTCCCATAGTCCATTTCCAACTTGAATATTGTAGCTTTTTGGAAACGGGTGTCTTATTGGAAATGCCATCTGTCTGCTGCCACTTTTAATAATTACTTACTTACAAATGTTCTCAGGCATTCTTTAGTTTTCTGCTCATTTCAATTTTCTCAACACTGCAATTTAAAGTGAGTGCTGACAAGCATGTGAAGATAGAATTTGGAAAATAGTAACACTGTAGAAAGACAATATGTTAATTCTGTAGCAGCAAGCTAACTATTGGACTAGTGATCTACTTATTTCACGTGTGCTTCACTTTGTCGCTTAAGCTAGCTTCTTTTATGTTTTATCTATGGTTTAATGAGAGTTTGGAACCCCTTGTTACAGAAACACCCTAGTTAAGTTAAAGATACATGGCACTTTATTCAGATGTTTGATTCATGAATTGTGTTGTACAGAGCTGTGTTTTTCTATTTTAATGGATATTGCAAGTCCATACAAATATTGAAACGGACGGATATGCTGGCTGTTCGCTATATTTGTAGCCTGACAGATCAGATGATTTGATTCCTACACTTAAAATTCAATCTTTGTTAAATTAATGTTCAATCAAAGATACGATGTTGGTAAGAAATTTATCCCAGTCCATGTAAAGATAAACTTAACAAAGTGGGAAACTAATGTATTAATAAATGTTGCAGGCTCCTGATGTATTATTGAAGGTATTTGAATATCATATATGGGATTTCACAGAAGCATAATTAGTAGAATTCATCAGTATTCCCAAGTATCACTTCTCTGTTAAACTCCATTATTGTGTAGCTGCAATACACAAATCATTAATTTCCCAGAACATTGAAATTTGGCAAAAGAAAGCAGTTGGCATCAGCCAGAAACAAAAGCTGATCATTTCAAATAATTGGCACACACGTTCTCAGTTCTGTATACAGAAAGCTTCTGGGTGGTGGGAAGGAAAAATTGCAATGGGTGCATCTGCTGAACATGTATGGAAAGGGGTCTTGGGAACTTCTAGTTTGTCATATGTTTAATTTTGAAAAAAATAATCTGCCTCAAATTGGGTCGTCTTACATGACTAACATTCCATTTTCATAGGAGACAGTACACATCTCTTTAACCTATGCTTAACACTATTCCATTCACACTGTCTGCACCTTTAAGACTTGAATACCATATTAGCTGTAAAGTCTTGCATTCTAATCAGTATTCTGTAAACTGTGTGTGCCTTTATATGCACTGTTTGTGATCAGAACTTTCCACTCACTTGACGAAGGAACAGCTTTCCGAAAGCTTGTGAGTTTACTATCAAATAAACTTTTTTGGACTTTAATCTGGTGTTGTGAGATTTCTTACATATACGTGAAGACAGAATTAACATTTTAGAGTTAATCTTTCATTACCATTATATTTTTCTTTTCTATTTCTAGCATCTGCAGTATTTGTGTTTTTTATTCAACAATCCAAATCAACAACATTGATATTAGTGTTTTCTTCACACTTTTGCATTTACTGTTCAGGTAAGTATTTGTCCCTTTAACAGTAAAAGGGTGGTGTTGCATCAGAATATTACGTTGTTCTACACTTAATCAGGGAGATAGTAAACAGGAAGGAAACACCTAAATTCAGCCTATTTTCAGCACATTATCCAATTTCACTACAAATTAGTGGATGCCTTATGGTCTTGCCATATGTCAACAGCAGAGATATTCTTCAGGTGAAGAAGGAGGGTTAGATTTAAAGGGGGAGAAGTGGGAAGAGAGGAATAATTAGACCAAGTGTATGCAGAACAATAGACTCCCTATTTGAAAGTTTCACATTCTGACCTGTGTATAATCAGTATTGAATGTTATCGACACTGATTTGAAATTAACATTCAGTAGATATGTGGGGATGGGCAATAGCTCTTTTTCATTTATCACTCCTTCTACTGTGCGAAAGGACACTGCAAACACCCTTTCTCTGGTTTTTGAATATGCAAAATAAACATGTTTGTCTGTATTAATCCTCCCACAGTCTGAAAGATGTGCTGGTTAGGTGAATTAGCCATGCTAAATTCTCCCAAACAGCTAACTTAAGCTTTCGGAGCGTTGCTCCTTCATCAGGTGAGTGAAGTGCTGTGTTCACAGACAAGACACAAATAGACACAAACTCAATTTACAAGGTAATGGTTGGAATGTGAGTCTTTACAGGTAATCACAGCCTTAAAGGTACAGACAATGTGAGTGGAGCGACAATTAAGCACAGATTAAGGTGTGTATTGTCTCCAGCCAGGACAGTTAATGATTTTGCAACTTGTGGGGGTTACAGATAGTGTAACAGAAATATATTTAAGTTACGGATAGATAGGTTTCTGATAGATAAGGGAATTGAGGGTTATGGGGAGAGAGCAGGAAAGTGGAACTGATCCATTTCAGATCAGCCATGATCTTGATAAATGGCAGGGTAGGCTCGAAGGGCTAGATGGCCTACTCCTGCTCCTATTTCTTATGTTCGTATGTAACCCAAGATCCCAGTTGAGGCCATCCTCGTGTGTGGAACTTGGGTATCTGCTCAGCATCTCTGTGTTGTGTTTTGTGAAGGCTGCCTTGGAGAATGTTTACCTGAAGATCAGAGTTGAATGTCTGTGACCGCTGAAGTGTTCCCTAACAGGAAGAGATCACTCCTGCCTGTTGATTGTCAAGTGGTGTTCGTTCATTACTGTTGTAGATCAAGGAAGTCACATCAGCACTTCACTGTACCGCAAGCCCACTAATAACTTCATAATGCTCCACTTTTCCAGTTTCCATTCTAAATACATTAAAAAAGCCATCCCCTACAGACAAGCCTTCTGTATACGCAGAATCTGCTCGTTATGAGGAGGATTGCAACAGGCACCTAAAAATGCTGAAAGATACCCTCATAAGAACAGGGGGATGTGGCGTTCCACTCGTTGATTGACAATTCTGACACGCCACAGCGAAAAGCCACACGACCTCCTCAGAAGATAAACACTAGACATGACGGACAGAATACCTTTCGTTGGAGGGTGCCTGGAGCGGAAGCCGTGATATCTCCGGAGTCTTCAATATGTTATCGATGAAGATGAACAGCTCGCCAAGGCCATCTCACTACCCCTTTCTTGCCTTGAAACAATCGCACAACCTCAGACCATTATCTGCAGCGGACTGCCTGGCCTTTAGAAGAAGTGACCACGACTGCATGAACCTGCTGCGGTAACCTCTGCATGATGTGCCGGATCATCTATACGGATGCCATCATCTCACTTGAGAACACCAATAGGTCAACGGTGCATGCTCTTGCGACTTGGCCAATGTTGTCTAACTGATATGCTGCAGGGAAAGGATGTCCCAAGGCTTCGTACATGGGGGAGACCCTGCAGGCATTACGACAATGGAAGAATGAACACCACTCGGCAATCATCAAGCAGGAGTGTTCTCTTCCTGTCAGGGAACACTTCAGCAGTCATGGGTATTCAGCCTCTGATTTTGGGTAAACGTTCTTCAAGGAGGCCTTCACAACACATGACAATGCAGAATTGCTGAGCAGAAACTGATAGCCAAGTTCTGCATTCATGAGAACAGCCTCAAACGGGATCTTGGGTTCATGTCACATTATTTGTAACCCCCACTTCTTGCCTGGGCTTGCAAAATCTCACTAACTGCTTTGGCTGGAGACAATACACATCTCTTTAACCTGTGCTTAACCCTTGTTCCACTCACATTGTTTGTATCTTTAATACTTGATTACCTGTAAAGACTCACATTCCAACCATTATCTTGTAAATTGAGTTTGTGTTCGTATATGCCCTGTTTGTGAACACAGCTCCTCACTTTCTTTATGAAGAAGCAGCGTTCCAAAAGCTTGTGCTACCAAATAAATTTTATAGAACGTTACAGCACAGAACAGGCCCTTCGGCCTTCGATGTTGCGCCGACCAATTAGGAAAAAGCAATGACCCTCTAACCTAAACCATTCCCTTTTTGTCCATAAACTTATCTACCAACCTCTTAAACGCCACCAAACTTGGCGCATCTACAACTGCAGCAGGCAGGGCATTCCATACCCTTACCACCCTCTGGGTAAAGAACCTACCTCTGACATCCGTCCTATAACCACCACCCCTTAATTTAAAGCTATGTCCCCTCGTGCTAGCTTTCTCTATCCTAGGAAAAAGGCTATCACTGTCCACCCTATCTAAACCTCTAATCATCTTATATGTTTCAATAAGGTCTCCTCTTAGCCACTTTTTTCTGATGAAAACAACCTCAAATCCCTCAGCCTCTCTTCATAAGACCTGCCCTCCATACCAGGCAACATCCTGGTAAACCTCCTCTGTACTCTCTCCAATGCCTCCACATCTTTCTTATAATGCGGGGACCAGAACTGCACACGATATTCAAGTGCGGCCGCACTAGAGTTTTGTACAGTTGCAACATGACATTGCGGCTCCAAAATTCAATCCCCCTATCAATAAAAGCTAAGACTTGATTGCCAACTTTCAGGGATCTATTAACATATACACCAAGATCCCTCTGATTATCAACACTATTGAGAGTCCTACCATTAGCCCTATACTCTACACATTTATTATTCCTGCCAAAGTGAATTATCTCACACTTTTCCACATTAAACTCCATTTGCCACCTCTCGGCCCAGCTCTGCAACTTGTCCAAGTCTCTCTGCAAAAGAGACTTGTTAGACTTTAACCTGGTGTTGTGAGACTCCTTACTGTGCTTGCCCTAGACCAACGCCGACATCTCCCCATTATACCCAAACAGCTGCCAGGGTGTCGTGACTAGGGGACTTCACAGTAACTTCATTGCAGTGTTAATATAAGCCTGCTTGTGACACTAATTAATAAATAAACTTTAATAAATTTAGTAAATAGAGGATAGAGAAAAATCACGTGCTAGTTAAATGCTATTGCAGTGAATTTCATACATTATTTCGAGGACTGAGATCACCTGAACTTGCTGGCAAACTTACTGATTAGAAAAATATACGGTTTTCTGGGAAATTATAGATGAGATTTTGAGAAAAAATAATAGTAACAGAAGATTGAACAGTGTTCTGCATACTGATTGTATAAACACTGTATCTATGATTTGGTGGAGAGAGTTGTACTACAATGCTCCCTGTGAGAAATTTACTGAGTTGTGCCAGAATTGAGAGCTATATTATATAAGGTTCTGCTTGAGGTTAGTTAGGCGGAATTCCATTTGCAATTGGGTTCTGTTCTCCACCACACGCACACACTATGCTTGAAATTATTCAGTTCTATAGCTATCTATATTGTGAAACTCCAAGAATGTTCCTTATCTTAAAATGCACCTGTAATGTTTATAAACCAGTCCAGCAAGTAGTTAGCACATTTAGAATCACAAAATCCCAACAATGCAGAAGGAGGCCATTCTGCCCATTGAGCCCAACAAGGCCCCATTCCTGTAACCCCACACATTTACCCTGCAAATCCCCCCCTGATATTTTTGGCAATTTAGCATAACCAATCCACCTAACGTACATGTTTTGGAGTGTGGCAGGAGACAAGAGCCCCTAGAAAAAACCTCTACAGACATAGGGAAAACATGCAAACTACACATTCACTCTAGCCACAATTTAATCTGGATCCTTGTGCTGTGAGGCAGCAGTGCTAGCTATTGTGCTACCATACCATCCCAATCACACATGATTTAACTTTATTTAGGAAGGCTTCTTCTTGGATTCAGAATCTATGAGGTGTTCAATAAAGAAGTTTTCAGCACCAACTTGCTCCTGAGGAATACTCCATTTGTTGTTGAGTGTGTTTATGATTTAAGCTGTTTGTGGGGGAGTGGCGTTGTTAGTTAGGGAGAGCATCACAGCGGTGCAGAGGGAGGACAATACAGAGGAGTTAGGAGTGGAGTCTCTGTGGGTGGAGTTGAGGAATAGGAAGGGGGCCATTAATATGATACGGGTGTATTATAGGCTACCCAACAGCCCGCGGGTAGTTGAAGATGGCATATGTAAAGACATTTTGGATAGGGGCAGAAAGAACAGAGTCGTTACAGTGGGAGATTTTAATCTCCCTAGGGTGGATTGGAAGATACCTAGAGCTGGGGGTTTGGACGGGGAGGAATTTGTAAAATGTGTACTGGAAGGATCGTTGGAGCAGAATGTGGCTAGCCCGACTAGAGAAGGGGCTATATTGGATTTAGTTCTGAGTAACGAGCCAGGGCAGGTGGTTGATGTTGTAGTAGGGGAACATGTGGCTAACAGTGACCACAATTCTGTCTACTTTAGGATACAGATGGAAAAGGATGCTTGTTGCCCTAGGGGCACAGTGCTGAATTGGGGGAAGGTTAACTACGGTTGGATTAGGCAGGAACTTATGGAAACTGATTGGGAACAGTTGTTCGAGGGTAAGTCTACGCTGGGCATGTGGGAGCCTTTCAAGGGAATACTGAAAATGTTGCAAGAAAGATATGTGCCAGCTAAGAGGAAAGATGGGAAAGGTAGGATTAGAGAGCCATGGATTACTAGGGATATTGAAGACTTGGTTAGGAAGAAAAGAGAGGCGTATGATAGGTCAAAGCAGCTGGGAATGGAGACAGCGTTGGAGGGATACAGAGAGAGTAGGAGGGAGCTCAAACGAGGAATTAGAAGGGCAAAAAGGGGGCATGAAATGATTTTGGCGGATAGGATTAAGGAAAATCCAAAGGCTTTTTACTCCTATGTTAGGAATAAAAGGATGGTTAGAGGAAACATCGGACCTCTTAGGGACAGAGGAGGGGAACTGTGCTTAGAGCCTGAGGGAATGGAGGAGATCTTAAATGAATACTTTGCGTCAGTATTCACAAAGGAGAGGGGCTTGTTGACCGCTCCTGTCTCTGAGGGAGCTATGGACCAGTTGAGGGAACTATCCATACCGAGGGAGGAAGTGTTAGAGCTTCTAGGTAGCATTAAAACTGATAAATCTCCGGGACCTGATGGCATTTATCCCAGGCTGCTGAGGAAGGTGCGAGGTGAAATTGCTGGGCCTTTGACGCAAATCTTTGTCTCTTCTTTGGACACAGGTGAGGTCCCAGAGAACTGGAGAATAGCTAATGTACCGTTGTTTAAAAAGGGTAGTAGGGATAACCCTGGAAATTATAGGCCGGTGAGTTTGACGTCAGTGGTAGGGAAGCTGTTGGAGGGGATTCTTTGAGATAGGATGTACAGGCACTTAGAGCGTTGCAATCTGATTAGGGATACGCAGCATGGCTTTGTTAAGGGGAGGTCGTGCCTTATGAATTTGGTAGAATTTTTTGAGGAGGTGACGAAAATGGTCGACGAAGGGCGAGCCGTTGATGTCATCTATATGGATTTTGGTGAGGCATTTGACAAAGTCCCTCACGGGAGGTTAGTTGAAAAGGTCAAAGCTCATGGGATACAAGGACAGGTAGCTAGATGGATAAGTAACTGGCTTAGTAATAGGAGACAGAGAGTAATAGTGGAAGAGTGTTTTTCTAGTGGAGGTCGGTCACTAGTGGTGTGCCACAGGGCTCGGTACTGGGACCTCTTCTATTTGTAATATATATAAATGACTTGGAAGAGGGAGTAAGTAGAGTGATCAGCAAGTTTGCAGACGATACAAAGATGGCTAGACTTGCAGATAGTGAGGTGCATTGTCAGGCGATGCAGCAGGTTATAGATAGGCTGGTAGCTTGGGCAGATAGTTGGCAGATGGAATTCAATCCTGCGAAATGTGAGGTGATGCATTTTGGGAGAAAGAATGTAGGGGGGAGGTATATGATAAAGGGTAGACCTATTAAGAGTATAGACATGCAGAGGGACCTGGGAAATGCAGAGGGACGTTAATTATACCTCATTTGGAATACTGCGTCCAGTTCTGGTCACCTTACTACCGGAAGGACGTGGAGACTCTGGAGAGAGTGCAGAGGAGGTTTGCCAGGATGCTGTCTGGTATGACAGGTCTGAGTTACGAGGAGAGGTTAGGCAAATTGGGACTGTTTTCTTTAGAAAGACGTAGACTTAGAGGAGATCTGATAGAGGTGTGCAAGATTATGAGGGGTATAGATAGAGTAAACAGGGTTAAGCTTTTTCCTAGGATGGACTTGAACAGCACGAGGGGTCACGGGCTTAGGGTGAGGGGGGGGGGTAAGGTATAGTTTGGATGCTAGAGGGAGTTTTTTCACACAGAGGGTGTTGGGCATATGGAATGCCATGCCAGGTAAAGTGGTGGAGGCAGGCACTGTGAAGTTATTTAAGAGATACTTTGATGGACACATGAACAGAATGGGAATGGAGGGGTATAGAAAACTGATTTAAAATAGGGATCATGAGCCTTGGGAGTCCCTGGGAAATGTGTAAATGGATGATGGTATTGATGTACTTGTTTTTATCCTACAGGTGCTTTGGTCCACCTTGTTGTCTAACAAAGGGCATACACGTGATGGGTCATGAGAGGGCTACTCTTGGATTTTTCAAGAGTATCCTAGTGCTTCACGTTGTTAGTGTACGCTTGACCTGGACTATTTGATGGGCAACACGACAGCTCAGTGACTATCGCTGTGCAGATACATGGATTCGGGCCTGTGTCTGTGGGAGTTTGCGCATTCTCCTCGTGATTGCGTGGGTTTTCTCCGGGTGCTCCGGTTTCCTCCCACATCCCAAAGATGTGCCGTTAGGCTAATTGGCAAAACAAATTCTCCTTAAATTGTCTCAAATTTGGTTTTTAATCCACAGATCTATAAACATAGACAGGGATCACGGGTAGAAGTGGGAACATCGAGGTGGCGCCGCGGGCTCGTTGGGCCGAAGGGCCTATTTCCCATGCTGTTTTGTTCTTTGTTCTGCTTCCCTCTTCTCTCACTTCTCCCAGTACAGAGCTGATCTTGCTACTAGTATACTATTTTTCTCCTTTGATGTTATCCTATCTAAACGACATCTTAGAAAATCTTGCTTTTAGCATGTAAGTGTGACATACATTCTTGTGTCTCTAATTTGAACCCATCTCTTCCATATTCAGCAGCTATAATTCTATAACCCATGGTTACTCTTTTCACTTAGATATCTGCTTCTCTGGGGCTAAGCTAATTTGTATATCAAAAAACCCTCCAGACAGTTATACTTGTATCAATTCCCATTTTATCCAATTCTTTAAACTTTTATTCAAAATGTCTTCACCAAAATAATCCTAAATCCATGACTTCTTTTTCTGGATCCTTCCACCAGTTTGCTGCCTTCTTTAACCATTGGTTTATGTAGATACACCCATTACGCTGTTAGGTAGAGAGTTCCAGGATTTTGACCCAACACCAGTGACTTCATGTTATCCAAAACTGCTTTTGTCTTTATTTTGTTCAATTCTTAAATCTTTCTTTTACTCAAAGGCCTTGACACATGCAATAATGTTACCATTGATGGAATATTCCCCACTTGCCTGGATGAGTGCGGCTCCAATAACACTGATGAAACTTGACACCATCCAGGACAAAACAGCCCACTTGATTGGCATCCCATTCACGATCATTCAATCCCTCCACTACCAAAGCACAGTGGTACCATCTACAATGTGTACTGCAGGAATTCATCTTAGCACCTTCCAAACTCACATCCAATATCATCTAGAAGGATAAATGCAGTAGACGCATAGGAACACCATGTGTTTACTGTGTGCAGTTTTAGTGTCCTTATCTGAGGAAGGATGTCCTTGCTAAAGAGGAAGTACAGTTAAGTTTTATCAGGCTGATTCCTGGGATAGCAACTCTTGTCATATGAGGAGACAGTAAGTCATTTAGAATTATATTGGAGTTTAGAAAAGTAAGCGGGAATCTCATAGAAACTTATAAAAATTTTAACAGGGTTTGATAGTGAGATTCAGAAACAATGTTCCCAATAGGCTGGGGGGGGGGGGGCGGGTGAGGTGGGAATATAGATCTAGGGGTTCATAGTTTGAGGATAAGGGGTAAACGTTTTAGAAGTGAAGGGATGGGGGATCAGGACATTGAATTCAATGATCAACCATGATCAAAATGAATGGTGGAGCAGGCTCGAAGGGCTGAATGGCCTTGTTCTGCCTCTGGTTTCTGTCACCTGCAAGTCCCCTTCCAAGTCACTCCCAACCTAACTTGGAAATATATCGTCATTCCTTCACAATGGCTGGGCTAAATTCCTCCAATTTTCTTCCTAACAGCGCTGTGGGTGCACCCACACCTCAGGGACTGAGGCGTTTTACGGAGGCAGCTCACCACCACCTTCTCAAGGGCAATTTAGGGGGTAGGAAATAAGTGCTGGCTTTAGCCAGTGACACCCACTTCCTCCCCAAATAAAATAAATTTTAAAAAGGGGGAAAAAGAAACAGTTTTCACTGTTGGAAGGACCCAATTGAGTGAAATCGGCAAAATGAGGAGCAAGAGGAGACATTTTCTCAGGCAACGACTGGTTAAGGTGTGGGATTGCCCTACCTGACAATGTGGTGGAGGCAGATTCAGTCGAAGCGGTATTGGGGGAGAACTGTATTTTTGTCTTAAAAATATACAGGGTTGGAGAGCGGTGAGGATGCATTGCTCAAAAAGGCGTAGCAATCAGTGCTGTAAATAATCATCTACATTAACAAGTCACGAGTTTGTGATATCAGTGGCTTGCAATTCTTGCAACATTTTCATTTCCGTATTGGTCAATTTTAGGGCGGGCTTTAGCGAAGGTGGAGGGGGGGCAAGGTATTTCGAACAAGGTTGTAGAAGCGTTCTGCTGAAGATCCCGCTTGGTATTTGACTTCAGCGGGAATGTTGATCTTGATGGAGCATCGATTCACCCTTTGGGATCTGTCCTCCACCTCTTTTCTCCTACCTGCCCCCCTCCGCCTCTGGCTGCTCGGTGAAGCGGATGACGAACTGAATACTTGGGGTTGGTAAAGGGGGAGTTAAAATTGGGGCAGTCGATAGAAGAATTCCCGCAGAGTTTGGGGAAGGGAAGAGAGCTCCGGGAGTTGATCACACACTTCCCCACTAACACTGCAAGTAGATATCAGAGCAGCAGAATTTCTCTATCATTTCAGTCTTGAAACAGTGGCTGTAACACACAGAACTTTAAAATCACCTGACATTCCCATGACCATCGAATCCCTACAATACAAAAGACAAACATTTTTACAAAAAATGTATGAAAAAATGAACAATATATATTTGAAAATCAAAAATATTTAAAAATAAAATGTATTTAAAAATATGTAGGACATATTTATATAAAAACTAAAAATAACAGGTGATGCAGCTTCTACAATGTTGCCGTTTTCCTTGGCTTATATCGCCGTTCAAACACAGAAAATGCGTGGCGCAATGGTTAGCACTGCTGCCTCACAGTGCCAGGGATCCGGGTTCGATTTTCGGTTTGGGTCGCTGTATCTGTGTGAGTTCCCTCCGGGTGCTCCAGTTTCCTCCCACAGTCCAAAGATTACGAATGAGGTGAATTGGCTGTGCTAAATTGCCCCTTATTATCAAGGAGATTAACAGGGTAAATGCGTGTGGTTATGAGGATGGGGCCTGGGTGGGATTGTTGTCGGTGCAGGTTCAGTGGGCTGACTGGCCTCTTTCTGCACAATAGGAATGCTATGAATGTATGAAAATGCTGGAAAATCTCAGCAAGTTTGACAGCATCTGTGAAAGGACAATAGAGCCATTGTTTCGAGTCAGGATGAACTGGTCAGAGCAGGTGCTGTCAGGTCTGCGAGATTTCCCAGCATTTTCTGCTTTTGTTTCAAATGTAGAGATGCCGGCGTTGGGCTGGGATAAACTCAGTAAACTTTGTTTCAAATTCCAGCATCTACAGTATTTTTTTATCCCCATTCTTTCAATAATGCCGTGTCAGAATAGAAGAATTTCTGCTTTGTTACTTAAGTCTCAGAACAGAAGCTTTTAACACCAGGTCACTATCACTGTGGTCAATAACAACATTTAAAAAAATTAAATTAAAGGAATTTCTAAAAAATAAAGTAAATGGCAGATGATGCAATTTTATTTTACACTATCCCTCTCCCAGCTGGAGATGATATCCTCCTTCTTGTGGATCGCCGTGATTACTGTATCGGTGATGGTCAAACATTCAGCGCTGGGCGATTGCATTAATCCTGAACTCTGGAAATACCCTTACAGCATGCTTCTGCCCCAAAAATTCACATTCCTCCTCTCAGTCATTGCTATCTGAAAAGGAAGAATGTGTGGGGCCAGGGATGGGAGTGGGAGATGATGGCATTCGGTGACTTGTTCTCTCGGACAGCCAGCACCGATGCGATGGAGGAACGGCCTCCCTTTGTACTGTAACCATTCTGTGATTTGGCAACCCAAGGTTTTAGCCTATGTATTGCTCTTTCTTTCCTGTTCCAGCGAGAGCTTTTTACTTCCTAACTCCGCTGAGAAGTACCTTAGGATATACAATGAATTTAAGGGATTCCATCCATGCAAGTTGCTGTTGTCAATCATCCAAAACCAGGTAGACCATCAATGAGCAGATGACGAGGGTGATACGGTGGCACAGTGGTTAGCACTGCTGCCTCATGGCGCTAGGGACCAAGGTTCGATTCCAGCCTCAGATGATTGTCTGTGTGGAGTCTGCACGTTCTCCCCGTGTCTGCATGGGTTTCCTCTTACACTCCAGAGATGAACTCATAATAAGTTCATAGTATAGAAGAATGGAATTTGACCCATTGGGCCTGGTTTTACCATTTTTTATTCTAAGTGCTGAATCTGGGCACAATTGAATTCCGACTTTGAAATCTGTTTTCAGGCACCCCCATACGCATTTTGCCTGCAAAGAAAATCATGAATCTGAATCATGCTGTGGGTGGGTCTTAGTGCATGCACGGTGAAAATAAATTGAAAAACATTTTCACATCGTTCCCAGGCCACAAAAAGTGGATAAAGCGGCCCGCGAGCGATAGCCCCCACAGACATTGCCCCGGGGGAAATAATTTCCCTCGGTTTACGCTATCAATTGGGTAGCACAGTGATTAGCACTGCTGCCTCACAGTGCCAGAGACCCAGGTTTAATTTGCAGCTTGGGTCACTGTTTGAGCTGAGTCTACACATTCTCCCTCCGTCTGCGTGGGTTTCCTCCGGGTGCTCCAGTTTAGTTCCACAATCTGAAAGACAAGCTGGTTAGTTGTATTGGCAGTGCTAAATTCTCCCTCGATGTACCTGAATAGGTGCTGGATGTGTGGCAACGGGGTGATTTTCACAGTAATTTCATTGCAGTGTCAATATAAGCCTACTTATGACACAAATAAATACAAATAGCAAGGAAAATTACAGCACAGGACCAGGCCCTTCATCCCTCCAAGTCTGTACTGACCAAACTGCCCGACTTATCTAAAAGCCCCTACTCTTCCAGGGACCAAATCCATCTATTCCCATCCTATTCATATATTTGTCAAGACGTCCCTTAAAAGTCACTATCGTATCTGCTTCCACTACCTTTCCTGGCAGTGCGTTCCAGGCATCTATCACCCACTGTGTAAAAAAAAAACTTGTACGTCTACTTTAAACCCTGCCCCGTGCACCTTAAACCTACACTTTAAGCAATTCCATTAATTATAAAGACGCTCTTTGGATCCCCCCTCTGGCCTGCGCTTACTTTCCTGAACACAAAAAAACAATATAACCTTACACAACCCACAGAATGGTTATAGCACAGAAAGAGGCCATTTGTCCTGTCACACCTGAGTTGCCTCTGGTGCCAACGCTAGTGTTTTACTGCAGCAGTTTAAAGATTATATTTGCTGTTCTATTTTTGTTTTAATCAGTTGGAAGGAAGGAAGCAATTGGAGTCGTTGGTTCTTCAGTTTTACTGGATCCTGAGTACGGGGCTGACCTTGGATGTTCAACGGCAGCAATGGAAATCCTGTAATTATTCTGGATTATGTGCCAAATTATCTGAGAGAGGAATCAAATGAACACTTCAGATCACGTCTATTTTTTAATACATCCAATGGGGTCCCTGATGTTGAACAATTTAAAAGCCAAGGACCAAAGGGTTTATACCATCACTATAGGCGGAGGCTGGCAATGGAGTGCAGATTTGAAAACTGTTTGTAAGTGTTTTCAGTAGCTCACCTTTCAGTGCATTCACTGCTTAAGAACTAGCTCAGAAGAGGAACTTGAATATGCTAGGCCTTAGAGAAGGCGATGGCCTAGTGGTATTATCACTAGATTATTAAATCCAGAAACACAGTTAATGTTCTGGGAACCTGGGTTTGAATCCCTCCACAGCAATTGATCAAATTTGAATTCAATTAAAAGAAAATCTTGAATTAATTGACCATTGTTGATTGTTGGAAAAACCCATCTGGCTCACTAATGTTCTTTAGAGAAGGAAATCTGCCAACCTTACCTGGTCTGGCCTACATATGACTCCAGAGACAAAGCAATGTAGTTGACTCTCAACTGTCCTCAGGCAACTGGGGCAGTTGACCAGTCAGTGACAGGCACGCCTCATGAATGAATGAAAAAGAGAAGTTCTCCCTCAGTGTACCTGAATAGGCACCGGAGTGTGGCGACAAGAGAATTTTCCCAGTGATGTTGCAGTGTTAGTGTAGCCAATTTGTGGTACTAATAAATAAACTTAAAAAAAACTTATCTTACACATTCATTAGCCCCCACGTCCGTTCACCCAATAGAATGTCTGTGATCTGAGTCTTACGCATTTCAATTCAGTTGTTTTGTGTCCTGTAAAACATTTCACTGGTTTCAGATAGCTGTGTTTCACAGGCTCTGATTTTAAGACAATGTTATCTGGATGAATTGGTGATTGCTCATTTCATGCCAGATTAAACTGAATCATTGATCGCTCAGAAAATAAATGGAACCTTAAAGTTTTGAGTTCATTCCCTTCCCGTTGTTGTTGCCCTATCTGTCATCCTGGCTGGAATCCCTCAGGAAATGTGATTCAGTTATCCATTGATTTAATGTGTTCCTCAGTTTCAGTCTATTGGGAGTTTTTTGATGGGGGAAAGTCTGTGATAGGGAGAGGTGAACACTATCAGGATTGAGATTGTACATGTTTTATGCCAGTGGATGGCCTTTATTTAATGAATCTCAAAAATGTTACTAATGAACTAGATACAGCGGAGAGTGGAGGTACACTGCAGAAGTGAAAGATTCTAGTGAAGTTATTCTGTGGCAATGGATTTCATTAGAATGCTGAGGGGTTGTCAGGGTACAGTGGTTAGCACTGCTACCATGAAGCGCCAGGAACCTGTGTTTGATGCCCACCCCAGGTCACTATCTATGCAGAATTTGTACACATTCTCCCCGTGTCTGCAGAGGGGAGCATGTGTCCAGTTTCCTCTCACGGTCTAGAAGATGTGCTGGTTAGGTGCATTGGCCATGCTAAATTCTTCCTCAGTGTACCGGAGTGTGGCAACTGGCGATTTTCACAATAACTTCAATGCCCTGTTAACCTAAGCCTGTGACACGAATAAATAAAGTCAACCGAGACTGTTGAATTCTGCCCAGAAGGAGGAGGTGTGGGAGGTTTAGTAACATGTCACTAGCATCAGGCTAACTGAGGAAAAGATGAAACTGTGCAGCGCGGGAATTCTGTTTCTTACACACAACCTGGAATAGAATCATACACGGCAGAAGCACCCCTTTGGCCCACTGAATCTGCACCAACACATAAGAGACACTTGACCTCCCCCCTAACCCCATCTGCCAGCAATTGGCCCAGAGCCTTGAATGTTACGATGTGCCAAATGCTCATCCTGATACTCTTTAAAAGGATGTGAGCAAACCATCTCTACCACCTCCCAAACTACCTTAATGTGGAGAAGGCTCAAGGAACTGAATGGCCCTATTCTTCCTTTTTAACCATGATTACATACCAAGATCTTGAATTGCGGGGTTAGATTTAATTTTATTTGTAGAAATTATAGAAACCCTATAGTGCAGAAGGAGGTCATTCAGTCCATTGAGTCTATACCAACAACAACATCCCCACCCCAGGTCCTATTCCTACAACCCCCACATATTTATTCTGCTAATCCCTCTAACCTACACATCCTATTTAGCATGGCCAATCAACCTAAGCCGCACATCTAAGGACTGTGGGAGGAAACTGGAGCACTTGGAAGAATGTGCAGACACCACACAGACAGTGACTCAAGCCAGGAATCAAAGCCAGGTCCCTGGAGCTGAGGCAGCAGTGCTTGTCACTGTGCTGCACTAGAACCCGCAACATTTATTGCCCATTTTTCGTTGTCCTTGTTCAGAGGGCACTTGAGAGTCAACTGCATCGCTGTGGCTCTGGAGTCACATATAGGACAGACCAGGTAAGAACAGCAGATTTCTTTCTCTGAAGGACATTAGGGATCCAGTTGGGCTTTTCCAACAATCGGCAATGTTTCACGGTCATCAGTAGGTTCTTAATTCCAGATATGTTTTTGTATTGAATTCACCATCTGTGTGATGGGATTTGAAAGCATGTCTTAACTGAGTTTCTGGATTAATAGTGTAGCGATAATACCACTAGGCTGTCACCTTCTCCAGCTCTTTTCTAGCCATGACTGAACAGTTTCGTCCTCAGCTGCGTGGACAAGTGGATATGTATTTATTTTCCTATGGGAGGAAGGAGAAGCAAAGGGAGGGGAAATTTGCGAAGGAAGCTGAAAGTGTTGGAATGTGTTAAAGGAAAAGATAAAACTATGTGCTCTTCAGGAATTCTTTTTTTTTACACACGACCAGGAATCTATCAGGCAGTGCAGAGGAGACCTTTCTAGTGAGCCCCGTCACTCCCATCTAATCCCATCTGCCCATATTGGCCCAATTGGCCCATAACCTTGAACATTATGATGTGTCAAGTGCTTATGCAAATAGTGATCACAACTCTGTCTGCTTTAGGATATTAATGGAAAAGGATGAGACCTACCCAAAAGGGAAGGTATTTAACTGAGGGAGGGCTAGATACAGCCAGATTAGGCAAGATCTTAAAGATACCGACTGGGATAAGCTTTTTGAGGGCAGGTCGACGAGGTACATGTGGGAGTCTTTCAAGGGAAAACTAAACTCTCTGCAGGAAAGATACGTGCTGGCAAGGAGGAAGGATGGGAAAGGTAGGATTAGAGAACCGTGGCTTATCAGGGATATTGAGGACTTGATCAGGAAGAAGCGAGAGGCTTACATTAGATCTAGGCAACTGGGGACTGAGACAGCACTGGAAGCTTATAGAGAATGTAGACGGGATCTTAAAAGGGGTGTTAGAAAGGCAAAAAGCGGCCACGAAGTGGCTCTGGCAGGTAGGATTAAGGAAAATCCTAAGGCATTTTACTCCTATGTAAGGAGCAAAAGGATGGTTAGAGGCAAGATTGGACCTCTCAGGGACAGAGGAGGGGATCTATGCTTAGAGTCTGAGGGAATGAGGGAGATCCTGAATGAATACTTTGCGTCGGTATTCATGCAGGAGACTGGCCAGATGTCTGTTGCTGATTTTGACAAAGTTGAGGATCCGTTGAGGGAAATAAAGATTACGAGGAAAGAGGTGTTGGGGCTGTTAGGCAGCTTAAAGACATATAAAGCTCCGGGGCCTGATGGCATTTACCCCAGGCTGCTAAGGGAGTTGAGGGAAGACCTGGCTGGGCCTCTGACGCAAATCTTTGTCTCTTCCTTGGACACAGGTGAGGTCCCAGAGGACTGGAGGATAGCAAACGTAGTACCGTTGTTTAAAAAAGGTCAGAGGGATCACCCAGGGAACTATAGGCCGGTGAGCTTGACTTCAGTTATAGGTAAGCTAATGGAGAGGATCCTTAGGGACAGGATGTATGAGCATCTGGAGCGCTGCGACCTGATCAGGGATACGCAGCATGGCTTCGTCAAGGGGAAGTCTTGTCTTACAAATCTAGTGGAATTTTTTGAAGAAGTGACAAAAACAGTTGATGAAGGACATGCTGTTGATGTCGTCTACATGGATTTCAGTAAGGCGTTTGACAAGGTTCCTCATGGTAGACTGATAGAGAAGGTGAAGGCGCATGGGATACAGGGCCGGGTATGTAGATGGGTCGAGAACTGGCTCGGGAGGAGGAGACAGAGGGTAGTAGTGGAAGGCTCTTTTTCCGACTGGAAGCCTGTCACTAGTGGAGTGCCACAAGGCTCAGTACTAGGTCCTCTTCTATTTGTGGTTTACATAAACGACTTGGAAGTTGGGGTAGGTGGTGAGATCAGCAAATTTGCTGATGACACTAAGATGCTTGGATTGGCGGGTACAGAAGAGCAGTGCCAGGCAATACAACAGGACATAGACAGGTTGGTAGACTGGGCAGATAGATGGCAAATGGAATTTAATCCGGATAAATGCGAGGTGATGCATTTTGGCCGGAAAAATGTAGAAGAGAGTTATAGGATAAAAGGTAAAACTATTCGGAGTATAGAGACGCAGAGAGACTTGGGGGTGCAGGTTCACAAGTCTCTGAAGGTGTCCTCACAGGTGGAGAAGGTGATAAAGAAAGCGTATAGTATGTTAGCTTTCATAGAAAAGGGTATAGAATACAAGAGTAGGAGTTTGATGTTGCAGTTGTATAGAACGTTGGTTAGGCCTCACTTGGAATACTGCGTCCAGTTCTGGTCGCCGTACTATCGGAAGGATGTGGAGTCCTTGGAGAGAGTGCAGAGGAGGTTTACCAGGATGCTGCCTGGTATGGAAGGACTGTCTTATGAGGAACGATTGAATAGACTGGGGTTGTTTTCCCTTGAAAGACGTCGGCTTAGAGGGGATCTAATAGAGGTGTATAAGATTATAAGGGGTATAGATAGAGTAAATGGTGGTAAACTTTTTCCACCTTCAGAAATGGATAGGACGAGGGGTCATGGCCTTAGGGTGAGGGGGGCTATGTATAAGACGAATATTAGAGGGCAGTTTTTCACACAAAGGGTAGTGGGGATGTGGAATGCACTGCCGAGTAAGGTGGTGGGAGCAGGCACGCTGGGGCTGTTTAAGGGTCTCTTGGACAGCCACATGAGCGGTATGCAGATAGAGGGGTATAGTAGGACTGTTTAACTATGGCTTTTTTTTTTCCACAGGTAATTCGGTCCGACTTGACCAACAAGGAGCATGCATTCGGCAGGTGGTGCGAGGACAGCTCTTGGATGTTGATTCATGGTTTGCCTGGTACTTCATGTCGTAAATGAGTGCTTTATCTGGACCATCTGAAGGGCACCATGACAGCTCAGTGACTATCGCTGTAGCTGTGCAGACACTTGGAATTGGGCCGGTGTCTGTGGGAGTTTGCGCGTTCTCCCCGTGGTTGCATGGGTTTTCTCCGGGCGCTCCGGTTTCCTCCCACATCCCAAAAATTCGCTCTTAGGCTGATTGGGAAACAAATTGTCCCTA
This sequence comes from Sphyrna mokarran, assembly GCA_024679065.1. Lineage (NCBI taxonomy): Eukaryota > Metazoa > Chordata > Chondrichthyes > Carcharhiniformes > Carcharhinidae > Sphyrna > Sphyrna mokarran. The sequence continues at coordinate 102,791,457 of JAGIQG010000009.1, forward strand.
TATTGAGATTCTTCATATTAGGAATAACCTAAAATTAGAATAGGAAAATGGAATTGTTACTATAAAGTTATGACGGCGGCGCGGGCTCGTTGGGCCGAAGGGCTTGTTTCCTGTGCTGTGTTGCTCTTCTTCTTCTTGCTCTTCTACTCTCTAAAAGATGTGAGGTAACCCGCCTCCGTCACCCTCCCAGGCAGCACATTCCAGGCCTTTGCCACCCTCTGAGAGAAAAGAGATTTTCCTCACATTCCCCCATCCCCCCAAATCTCCTGCCCTTCAACTTGAATCTATGTCCCCTTCAACTATCGGGGAACAGCTGGTCCACATCCAGGGGTTGTCTCCCAAATCAGGTCATTCTGAAAATACTAGTAAATTGTTGGTGAATTTATTATAAAGTGAAACATTGCTCTGTGGAATCATTGATCTTAATTTTAACCAGAGAACAGCGGAAGCTGGATGATTGAGAATCGATTTTTGACTGACAGTGGATGGATAGAAATATAGCGTTAAGATTGTGATCTGATTAACCACCTAAAGGTGGAGAAGGCTCAAGAAATTGAATGGCCCTATCCCTCTTTTTTTATGTTGTGGTTGTTTAAACATGCTTACGTACCATCGTCTTGAATTGTGAGATTAGACTTTGTTTTATTCATAGAAATCACAGAAACACAACAGGGCAGAAGGAGGCTCTTCAGCCCATCGAGCCTACACTGACAACAACTCCACACCGAGCCCTATTCCCACAACTTCACACATTTATCCCACTAATCCCTCTAACCCAAACATCCTGTTTAGCATGGCCAATCAACCTAACCCACATATCTTTGGAGTGTGGGAGGAAACCAGAGCAATCGGAGGAAACCCACGCAGAACGTGCAAACTCCGCACAGACAGTTACCCAAGGCAGGAATTGAACCCAAGTCCCTGGCTCTATGAGGCAGCACTGCCAACTACTGTGCCACCATACCACACTTGTGTGACTAGCGTGGCAGCATTTATTGACCATCTCTCATTGCCCTTGTTCAGAGGACAATTGAGAGTCAACCACATTGCTGGAGCCACGTGTAGGCCAGACCAGGTAACGATGGCAGACTTCCTTCCCTAAAGACATTAGCGAACCAGTTGGGTTTTTCCAACAATAGACAATAGTTTCATGGTCATCAGTAGGTTCTTAATTCCAGTTTTTTTTATTGAATTCACCATTTGCTATGGTGGGATTTGAACCTGGGGTCCCCAAACATTAGCTGAGTTTCTGGATTAATAGTCTAGCAATAATACCACTCAGCTGTGGCCTCCTCCAGCTCTTTTCTAGCCAGCCTAGATGTCATGACTGAATAGTTTCCTTCCTGACTGCGTGGACATGTGAGGAAGGAGCAGCAGAGGGAGGGGAAATTTGCAAAGGAAGTGAAAGTGCTAGAATATGTAAAAGACATATTGGAAATTTTGATGGGAGGGAGTTTGACGGTGGTTTGCCAAGGTAACTTTGAAGCATTAGAGGGGATTAGAGAAAGTCGGGATGTAGTGGGATTTAATGAGAATTTTAAATTTAAGACGTTGAGGGACAGGACCCGATGCAGGTCTGTAAGGGTTGGACTTACGGGTGAGTGGAACGTAATGTCAGATAGGGGAGCCACGCTAGAGGTTAGAAAAACTGGTGGATGGAAGTTGCCTATACAGCATTGGCATAATGGAGTTTATGTGTGTGAGAGAGAGCTGATGGGTGAGGATTTCAACATCAGCTGGGCTAAAGCGGTTCCCGAGTTGGAGGGTTGACCATCTTTGCGATAGGATTTTGGCATCAGAAAACTTGGCTTTAGTTATTGGAGTATTGTGTGCAGTTCTGATCACCACACTACCAGAAGGATATCGATGCCTTGGGAGGGCGCATTGAAGGTCCACCAGGATGTTACCTGGTCTGGGGGGTTTTAGGTATGAGGATAATTTCAGATTGTTTTCACACGAAAGACAGAAGCTGAAGGGTCTTCAAAACAACGAGACACTTAGATAGTGGGGCTAGTCAGAGGCTTTTTCCCAGGGTGAAAGGGTCTGCTGCAAGAGGGTACAGGTTTAAGGTGAGAGGTGGTAAGTTTAGGGGAGACATGTGGGGAAAATTTTTCACACAGCGAGTGGTGGGTGCGAGGAACGCACTGCCAATGGAAGTGGTAAAAGCAGCCACGTTAGCAATGTTCAAGCTCCTGATAGATCCTGATACAATGGAAGGCGAATAGAGAGATAGAAACTGCTTATTGCTGCAGGCTTAATGGGCTGAAGAGTTTGTTCCTGTGGTATATTGTACTTTGTTGTGTTCTGAACAGTTATGTAGCAGTGAATGAGCGAGCTGTTTTTGGTTAATCACTTTTGAGGTAAAGTCTCATGCTCAGACCTGTTTATTTAACTCCCTCCCACAGAATCACTGTTAGAACTTTTCATCAGTGAAACTAGCAAGAATGGTACAACCAAGTTAACCTGCCAGGTGTCTGCAGCAGAAGCAAGTTCTATTCTGTGGAGGAAAGATGATAAAGTGATAACAAATGATCAACATTATCGATTAGTGGAAAGCAACAGCACGCTGATTGTCTCTGGAGCCAACTATGGCATCTACGTTTGTACAATGGAAAATCTTGTTAGCACGGACAGCAGTTCACATATTCTCACATTTTACAGTGAGTCAAGCCAGGGGAGTCAATTGCTTTAATATTTTTAGTAAAACAATGTTCCGCTAACTTGCCTTAAATTCAGGTTCACTAAAGAGTTCAATTTGGGAATAATATTGTATATTAAGCAGCACTGTGACACAATGATGAGCATTGCTGCCTCCCGGCACCAGGGTCCTGGGTTCGATTCCTGGTTTGGGTGGTTCTCTGTGTGGAGTTTGCACATTCGCCCCATGTCTGCGTGGTTTCTTCTGGGTGCTCAGGTTTCCTCCCACACTCTAAAGATGTGCAGGGGAGGTGAATTGGCCATGGGAAATTGCCCTTTTGTGTCAAAGGGGTTAGCAGGGTAAATACATGCAGTCACAGGAATAAGGTGAGATTGTTACTGATGTAGGTTTGATGGACCGAATGCGCCCCTCTTGCATTGTAGGGATTCTGTGACTCTGTTATATTTCAGGACAGAACGAAAGACTGGGATGGAAAATCACAAACTGCTAGTGCACGATTTCCCAATGTACACTCAGGCCGTAAGGTACAAGTGCAGAAGAAAGCCATTCAGCCCATTGGGTCTGCTACACTATTCAGTGAAATCAGGACTGACCTGATGTGATAAATCCTCAACTCCATTTTCCGCCTTATCCCCGTAACCCTCGATACCTTTACTGATTAAAAATCTGTCAATCTCAGCCTTGAACATACTTAACAACACAGTTTGTGAATTTTACAGATTCACTACATTCTGAGAAAAGAAATTCCTCCCCAGCTCTGCCTCTGATATTATGCTCTCTGGTCCTAGACTGTCCCACAAGGGGAAGCAAGCTCTCAGCATTGTGTCTCATTTGGCAGCTAGTTTGAGCTTGAACGCTCTGGATCCAATGCCCAGAACTTGATAGCCACAGACATTGTGCAACAGATTTGGAAACCACCCTGAAAATTATTGTCATGTCTCCTGCACAATTTCCCAAGGAGAAAAAAAAACAAGTGAATTTACAGAACAAGCCAGTAATATACACATTTACTGAGAGTGGAAAGTCTCACTTTTAAGTATGTTGTTTTCTTCAGATTGCAGGCAATTTGCTCAATGTGGAAAATGAAGCACTGATAAACTCCTGATCGTGGAGCCAAAGTATATTCAGAGAATCATAGAATCCCTGCAGTGCAGAAGGAAGCCATTCAGCCCATTGAGTCAGCACCAACTGTCCATGGTGCAGATACAGGAAGAACATGCAGACTCCACGCAGACAGGCAATAACCCGAGGCTGCAATTGAACTCGGGCTCTTGGCATTGAGACAGCAGTGCCAATCACTGTGCCATCATACATTAATAACATCAGCTCATTCCCTGCCTCCTGGTACCAGCAGTCCTGCACAACAAATGTGCTTTTGACCAACCTCGCCACATCAAACCCCTCTGGTTCATTTTTCCCCTCAGCAGGGTCGCACCGTTTCTGATGTTCAGCAAGGATGTTTATATTTCTGTACACTCTGCCAAGCTGGTCTTATGCCTTTTACTGGCAGACGCCTCATTAAATACTATCTGCTGCTTTGTTATCTCTCTACAGAGATATTCAAATTGCTAGGAAAAAGCTGGGAAAGCCGACGACCGAGACTATTAATCCCGAAGCTCAACGAATGTTCTGAGGACTGGGATTCAAATCTTGCCACGGCAGATGGTGGAATTTAAATTTAATTAAATAAAGTATGAATCGACTGATGACCATGAAATAAAGTGTCAGAAAATCCCACCTTGTTCACTAGAGTCCTTTAGAGAAGGAAATCTGCCATCCTTACCTGGCCTGGCCTGCATGTGACCCCAGAGCCACAGCAATGTGGTTGATTCTCAACTGATTCTCAATTAGTGGTGGACATTAAATGCTGGCCAGCAAGTAACGCCCACTTATCACTAATAAAGCTTTTAAAAAATCCGCTTGCACCGATCCCACAGAGAATCAGTATCTGTAACAAATCTATTGTTCCTGATTTTTGTTTATGGAAATTCATGCATCCACTGGGTCAAGGATCACTCATCTTTTTTAAGCTCCACAGTCAACTTGACTTCCCTTCCTGTGATCTGGGGAAGCAGACGGTAAGGGTAAGGCCTCATTCACTGCCAGCCCTCAAGAAGAGGTGAGTACTGCTGAGGAATCCAGGTAACAGGCTAGGATATCTGATGCGTGATGGGTGGGGGGGGGGGGGGTGGGGGGGGGGGGGTGGAGAGTGGGGAGGGGGTTGGTGTTGTTTTCTTTTCTTTATGTAGTGATGCCGGCGTTGGACTGGAGTAAACTCAGTAAAGTTTCACAACACCAATTTTAAATCCAACCAATTTATTTGATAGTAAATTCGCGAGCTTTCGACACTATGGCCTTCGTCAGGCAAATGCAGTGTTCTGGTCTGCAATAGCACTCATACCAACAAGACATCATAGATTGCTGATTAGAATGCGAATCCTTACATCTAACCTGCCATTCAAGTGTTAAAGTGGCTAACAATGTGTGTGAAGGGAATCCTGAGCATTGGTTAGAGAATTGTGTATTTTCCCCATTCAGCACAGTAAGTGAGGTTTTTTGCTAACCCAGGCAAGTTACGGGGGTTTCAGATAGTGTGTCATGAAGCCAAGATCCCTATTAAGACCGTCCTCGTGTGTGCGGAACTTGGCTATCAGTCTCTGCTCAACGACTCTGCGCTGTCGTGTGTCACGAAGGCCCCCTTGAAGAACATTTACCCGCAGGTTGGAGGCCGAATGCCCATGACTGCTGAAGTGTTCGCCCACAGGAAGGGAACTGTTTTGCCTGGTGATTGTTGAGTGATGCTCATTCATCCGCTGCTTTTCTTTAGCCAGTGAAGTTCTAGAGCTTTGACGATCCGGCGGCCCCTGTTATTGACTCCGAACAGTACTTTTGCAGGGGGGAGGAGGAGCAGAGATCCAGCATCAGTTATCAGATTCCCCCAGAATGAAATTCCCCCACATTTGCAGTCACTTTTTCTAGAGGTGGGTTTGCCCAACTGGAAAGGTTTCCAGTTCTCCCTACAGACTCTGGGATAGAAATCCATCCTGAAAGCTCACGTTTCAGCTGAGCAACTTAATTTAACTTAGTAATTCTGAAACTTCCACAATTATCTCATTTATAATATATAACATATCTTACTCATTTTGGCCTCACCGCAAGTGTAAACATTTTATCACTTAATCAAATAGTCACAGTTCTTTCTGGTAAATATAACTTTCAAATTCTGATTTAATTATTGTGAATGTTTAATGCACTTTCATGAGTGCCCCCTATCATTTTTATGAATGCAAGAGTGAACAGTCATGTCCTGTAATCAAGTTTTGATACTAGTTTAATATAACTTCTTAGCTTTTCAATTTGATTTTGATTTGACTTCATTTATTATTGTCACATATTAGTATAGAGTGAAAAGTAGTGTTTCTTCTCGCTATACAAATAAAGCACACCTTACATAGAGAAGGAAAGGAGACAGATGTTACATCATAGCTAGGATGTAGTGAAAGATCCATCCATTCAAAGTCTGATGGCAATAGGGAAGAAGCTGTTCTTGAGCCGGTTGGTACTTGAGCTCAAACTTTTTCCTGATGGAAGAAGGTGGAAGAGAATACGTCCAGGAGGTTCTTGATTATGCTGGCTGCTTTTCGGAGGCTATGGGAAATGTAGACAGAGTCATTGGATGGAAGGCTGGTTTGCGTGGTGGACTGGGCTTCATTCGTGATCTTTTATAGTTTCTTGCGGTCTTGAAGCAGGTGCCATTCCAAGCACTGATACAACCAGAGAGAATGCTTTCTATAGTGCATTTGTGAAAATTGGTGAGAGTCATAGCTGACATGCCAAATTTCCTTAGTCTCTGAAAAAAGTAGAGGCGTTGGTGGACTTTCCTAACTATAGCATTGGCATGGAGGGACCAGCACAGGTTGGTGGTGATCTGGATACTGAGGAATCTGAAGTCCTCGACCACTTCCATTTCATCCCCATTGATATAGACAGGAGCATGTTCTCCAGTGTGCTTCCTAAAGCCTATGACAATCTCCTTTGTCATCACATCAGTTCACCACATTCTCTATCTCCTTCCTGTAGTCTGTCTCATCATTGTTTGAGGTCCGACCCACTACGGTGGTGTTATCAGCAAACTTGAAAATCGGGTCAAAGGTGTATAAAAGGTTTAGTAAGAGGTCGAGGACAGAGTCTTGTGGGCCACTGGTGTTGAGGAGATGTTGTTATTTATCTTTATAGATTATAGTCTGTGGGCTAGAAAGTCTCAGATCCAGTTGCAGAGGGAGGAGCCGAGCCCTAGGGCATGGAGTTTGGGGGTGAGTTTGGTGTTAAAGGCTGAACATCAGGAAAGAACCTCACTTTCTGACTCAACGTTGAAGGTGTGTCGTTGATGAAACAACTGCAGGTACCTGAGGTAACATTCTTACAAACGCCTGCGTGAAGTTAAGTGCGGCTGAATTATATAACCCAAATCTTTAAAGTGTACTGGAGCTGTAGTTCTCCAGCCTCATCCATGGTTGCGATTCTCCAGTCCTGCTGCAATGAACGGAGGTTTGGCCAAGCACCAAATTCTCTGTTTTCACTGCTGCTCACTAAGCTATGTACTTAGACTCTGGTTTGAGATCCAGTCATGATGTAGAGATGCCGGTGTTGGACTGGGGTAAACTCAGTAAGAAGTCTGACATCAGTTTTAAATCCAACCGATTTATTTGATAGTAACCACGCAAGCTTTTGGCTATTATAGCCTTCTTCAGGCGAATGAAGTGTTCTGGTCTGCAATAGCACACATATCAGCACAGACTGTTTACAGATTATTGATTAGAATGTGAATCCCTACACCTAACCTGCCATTCAAGTGTTAAAGTGGCTAACAATGTGAGTGGAAGGAGCACTGAGCACAGGTTAGAGAGATGTGTATTTTCTCCAGACAGCACAGTAATGAGGTTTTTTGCTAACCCAGGCAAGTCATAGGGGTTACAGATAGTGTGACATGAAGCCAAGATCCCTGTTAAGACCATCCTCATGTGAACGAAACTTGGCTATCAGTCTCTGCTCAGCGGCTCTGCGCTGTCGTGTGTCGTGAAGGCCCCCTTGAAGAACGTTTACCCGAAGGTCGGAGGCCGAATGCCTATGACCGCTGAAGTGTTCGCCCACAGGAAGGGAACAGTTTTGCCTGGTGATTATCGAGCGATGTTCATTCATCCGCTGTCATACTGTCTGCATGGTCTCCCCAATGTGGGGGTGTGGGGATGGCCCTAGCGAGATGTCTATCATCATCAATGATATGTTGAAGACTCTGGAGAAGATGTTGTAGCTTCTCCGCTCCAGGGAAGTACTGGACAACAAAGGGTACTCTGTCCACCATGTCCAGTGTTATGGGGAGCCAATACACATCTCTTTAACCTGTGCTCAGTGCTCCTTCCACTGACATTGTTAGCCACTTTAAGACTTGAATAGCAGGTTAGGTGTAAAGATTCACATTCTAATCAGTAATCTGTAAACAGTCTGTGCTGGTATGTGTGCTGTTGGAGACCAGAACACCTCATTTGCTTGACGAAGGCCATAGAATTGAAAGCTTGAGAGTTTACTATCAAATAAATTGGTTCAATTTTAATCCTTATAAATCAAGTCAGATGCTGTGTGCTTTACTAACCGTTCTCCCAGCATACCCTGACACATTCAATGACTTGTGCACATAAACACCCAGGTCTTGTTGCTTCTATACCAGCTCTCAAGTTGAAACTTTATTTTATATTGGTGATTATCATTGCAAGTTCAAGGGTTGAGAGCTAAAGATTTCTATTGGTGAAAGGCCTCAATTAATTTTTTCTTAGGATTTGTGTGCTTACACTGAAGACTGAGATGGGATTTTCTTCAGGTGCTCCAGTTTCCTCCCACAATCCAAAAGGCAATGATGACGGATGCAAAGTTGATGTTAATGAATCTATCAAACTTGGGCAGCATGGTGGTACAGTGGTTAGCAGTGCCCCCCATGGTGTGCTTAACGGCAGCGGAGTTGGCCCACCATTGACCGGGGGGTGGGTTCTACTGTTCCCACTGTTGTCAACCTGCAGCCAGGGATGGGGGTTGTTGGGGAAGAGGGGGTGTTGAGGAAAAGGGGGTGTTGTGGGGGAGGGGTTAGGGGGAATGGTGACGGGGGTGGAGGAGTGGATGCGGAGGATTCACTGTCAGTGGGAGCAGAACATCCCATTGGTGGCAATGGCTAAAAGATTCCTGCCTGTGCATCACAATATATATTTATTGTACTCATTTTCAATAACTGCATTCAGTCTTTCGATGAATGGTGTTGATTAGAATGACAGTTTCTGTGTTTATGTGTTATCAATCATAGATAAAGGGTGTGAGGCAACAGTCTATCTACAAACAAGTAGAATTCTTGCTGCGGTGCTGTCGGTTTTCTTGCTTGCGGTTCTTGTGCTAGGTATGTTTCGATGATTTAGCGATAGAGTGTTTCCAAACTATTGCAATATTCCAAATATTGCAAGGAAGTGTGACTGACTGACAGATTATTTGCTTTACACACAGTGATTACCAAGAGTGCTAATTAACTTCTGATTTTTACTGAGTAAAAGAATGAATTTTAAATTCCGCTAGCTGCTGTTTTCCTAGAACGTTAGATAGGGCTTCTGGATTAATAATCCATTGAGATTATCATCGTCTAACCTCTGAGTTGTAACAATCAAATCCATTCATGATGTGAACTGGATGTAGCTAGACTGCTTCGTGCACTCAAATAAAGGCAAAGTACTGTGGATAACATAGCTCTGATAAAGGGTCAGCCAGATTCAAAATGTTGACTCTATTCTCTCTCCACAGATGCTGTTAGACCTGAGGAGTTTCTGTAGCATTTTCTGTTCTGTATTTAATACACACTCCTGCTCCTGTCTGCTAAAACCGATCATTCTGGAATTTAAAGTTGAGGTTGTGGAATCTAAAGCAATGGTTAGCACTGCTGCCCCACAATGCAAGAGACTTGTGTCCGAATCCCGGCTTGGGTCACTGTCTGTCTGGAGTTTGCACATTCTCCCCGTGTCCGTGTGGGTTTACTCCAGGTCCTACAGTTTCCTCCCACACTCCAGAGATGTGCGGGTTAGGTTGATTGGCCTTACTAAATTAATCCCAGTATCAGGAGGAACTGCAGTATGAATATGCAAGATTACGGGAATTGGGCCAGGGTGGGATTGTGCTCGGTGTAGACTCGATGGACGGAAGGGCCTCCTTCTGCATCGTAGCTTCTATGATCCTGACTCCTTTACTCCACCGAAATCTCTCCTCCTGCTCCTCCATTTTCCCCTTCAGCAGTAAGTACAAAGATCAGATGGACTACATTGGCAGTACGTTCAAGATCATACAACAATTCCATGAGCTCAAACCTCTTTGCTTTCCCCAATTCAGCCCCAAACTCACATCTTCCTCTACTTACTTCCTTATTGCCCCTTTTGCTCTCTGTAATATTATCCTGCCGCTGAGATCTGCCTCCTGTTTCCTCAATCCTCTTTCCACTAATCCACACAACCTCACAATGTCCCCTCCTGGCTCCAATGTCAGCTGGTATTGTTAAAGGTTTCCTTTTTTTCACGTCTCCTTCAAATCTGCTATCATCATCCCTCTCCAATAAAGAACAACCATTGACCTCACTGCCCTTGCCCAATACCATCCCATCTGCAACCCCCCATTGCCCTCCAAAATCTTTAAATGTGTTTTCACTTCTCAAATCCATTGCAATCTTTCCATGACCTCTCATCTTTGAATCCCTCCAATCAGGTTTCTGTCCTAATGCAGCACAAAATGGCTCCCACCAATGTAAAAGGAGACATCCTGTGTGACTGTGACACATATAAAATTTTTCCTCTCGCAGAGTCGATAGGCCAAAGGACCTTTTCTGCTTTGTATGACTCTTGTTTGTAGATGCACCAAGTTTGGGGGCGTTTAAGTGGTCAGTGGATAGGTTTATGGATGAAAAGGGAATGGTTTAAGTTAGAGGGTCATTGCTTTTTCTTAATTGGTCGGTGCAACATTGAGGGCCGAAGGGCCTGTTCTGCGCTGTAATGTTCTCTGTTCTATGTTCTTCTCAACCTGTCTGCAACCTTTGACATCGTTTAAAAAAAAGGTTTATTTGTTAATCACAAGCTTGCATTCACAGTAACTTCATTACAGTTAAATTCCCCTGGTCGTTACACTACAGCGCCGATTTGGGTCAATGCACCAAACCAATACATCTTTCAGACTGTGGGAGGACACCAGAGTACCCAGAGGAAACCCACACAGCCACAGGGAGAACATGCAAACTCCACACAGACAGTGACTCTAGCCATGAATTGAACCCAGATCTGTGGCACTGTGAGGCAGCAGTGCTACCACTGTGCTGCCTCACTAACCCCAAAGCGCTATTGCCCAAGTGGGTGTAGTGGCTCTCACCTAACTCCATTCTTATCCCTCCAGTCCATCAGCCTTGACTTTGTTAATCAGTCTTTTATGTCATTCCATTCTGCCTTGGCTCAATTCCTTCTCATCATAATGAAATTATGCTCCGAATTAGATGTTCTATATTTCATTTGTTACGTACCAAGATAAACCTTAAGATATATAGATATATGGTCACTGTTAACCAGATGTTCTCACACTGGTCTATTTACGCACCTCATTTCCCATTCCTGGATCCAGCAATGCCTCCTCTCCAGTTAGGCCATTAATCAAGGAAGTTCTTCTGAATACAGTTCAGAAATGCTTTCCCTTCTTGAATCTAACAAGAACAAAATCAATACTATTGGTAATTAATTTTTGTCAATGAAGAAGTGATTACATGGCGTATATATTTAACATTGTTTCAATATATGTTGGAATGTTCACTTGTAGAATATTAGAATCTCGACAGTGCAGAAGGAGGTTATTTGACCCATTACGTCTGCACCAACAACAGCCAGGCCCTATCCCCGTAACTTCATGTATTTACCATCCTAGTCTCCCTGACACTAAGGGTCAGTTCAGCATAGCCAATCCACCAAACCCACACGTCTTTGGAGTGTAGGAGGGAATCAGAACATGCAGACATGGGAAGAATGTGAAAAGTCCACACAGACTATCGGTCGGAATTGAACCAGGTCTCTGGTGCTGTGAGGCAGCAGTGCTAACCACTGTGCCACTGTACATCCATTCGTTACAGAAAAGCTTTTCTTCATATTTTACTTGTCTTTGCACAAGACCAGTCAGTCGCTTTCACTTTTTCTGGCCCCATTCACTTATTTTGACTGTCTCAGTGCTATTTTATTATTACCTAAGATCAAAGGTAAAACTCATCGTTGAGTTTTGAAATGATGGAAACATAGAAAACTAGAAACTAAAAGCAGGATTAGGCTATTTGGCCCTTTGAGGCTGCTGCATTATTTACTTTGATCATGGCTGATCATCAAATTCAATATCCTGATCCCCCCTTTCCTCCCATATCCCTTGAACCCTTTAACCCAAGAGCTATATCTAAATTATTGAAATTAGACAACGGTTTGGCCTCAAATACACTCAATGGTAGTGAATTCCATACATTCATCACTCTCTGGGTGAAGAAATCTCTCCTAACCTCAGTCCTAAAAGGTTTACCTCTTATCCTCAAACTATGACCACGAGTTCTAGACTCCACCACCATTGGGATCATTCTTTCTGAATTTACCCTGTCTAACCCTGTTAGAATTTTATAAGTTCCTGTGAGATCCCCTCTCACTCTTCTAAACATCAGTGAATAGAATTTTAACCAACTTAGTCTCTCCTCATATAATAGACCTGCCATCTCGTGATGGCTAGCGATCCTCAAATTTTTAATATATTTCTATGAAATTCCTATGTTTCTTTAGAGCATTTGAAATAAATGGTTTAATATTGTCATGAACAACGGAATGAACTTGTTAAACGTTGGCACACCACCTGGTTAAAAATTAAAGACTGACTAGTTCTGTGAAATAACTTGTGGATTTATTGTCTATTTATTGGAAACTTTTGCTCAGTTAATTTTCGATTGATATCACTCCTTGTATTTGTTCACCATCAGCAGGTAAAACATGCACCAAACTGACCGATGGAAAGAATGCTGAGGCTGTGAAGATTGTAAGTGTTGGAACCAAATACAAGTGGTCAGTTGGAAATTCATCTGTTGAACGTCTTTTGAACCATTGTGTAAAGGGCTATTTCTATTGTTTTCATCCCTTTATTACAGCCTGAAATGGTGATACAATTATATATTTTTTATAGGTTTATTTATTTGTGTCACAAGTAGGCTTATGTTAACACTGCAATGAAATTACTGTGAAAATCCCCTAGTTGCCACACTCGTCACCTCTTGGGGTACGTTGAGAGAGAATTTAGTGCAGTCAGTACACCCTAACTGGCATGTCTTTCGGGCTGGGGAATGAAACCCATGCAGACATGGGGAGAACATGCAGACTCTGCACAGACAGAGACCCAAACTGGGAATTCAAGCTGGGTCTCTGGTGCTGTGATGCAGCAGTGCTATCCACTGTGCCGCCTATCATGATGCCCATGTGCCACAATGTCGCCTATTTTGCCATTGGTGAGCACTTTTTTTTATGGAGAATGAGAAAATTGAGCCAAAAATATGGATGGCCACAGTGTTGACTGTTTCTTCAGAAGGAACTCTTCAAATGCAGACAATAAAATGTGCCAAAGCTTACTCCAACTTATAAATCAAAGAAAGGGATTACTAAAGAAACTTCATTACTCCAAACCTGGAGCCTCGCCCTGGGCCATTCCACAATTCTGACACGTTCTTATTTATAGTGAGTCAGCTGGTTAGCTGACTATCACCTCATTCTGCAATTGGTTTCATAGTTTATTGGATCAGCTGATCTTTACAGCTTATTAACATTGGTCACATTACCTCCAGTACAAAGTTGTCGCTAATTACGTTCTAATATTGATTTTGGTGATACGCAGTTGTAGGGATTATTTTTACAAAGTTTCATCAGTATTTTATAGAGCAATGAAAATAAACCCTGCTTGAGGAGAGATGTACAAGTTTATATTAATATTCTTGAGTTAATGCCAGTTAAAAATTTAGGACTAATTTGTCTTTATCAAATTGCAATGAATTTACTTTGAAAAGTGACTAAACTTGAGAAATGCGAGGATACACAAACATTCTGCCTTTGTGGAGAGAGTTTCAATAGCTGTATGACTATGTTGTCCATTATAGTATTTATTGTGAAAACCAGACTACTTGAAGATTTATACTGCAAACTTGAATAATAAGAATTATTCATGTCTAAAAAAAATTCAATTGAAAGTACTAATATTGATATCACTCCTTGTATTTGTTCACCATCAGCAGGTAAAACATGCAATTGGATGTTATTAATTAGTGTTCCTACTTGCAGATTTAAAAAAGTCAACCTTTTACTTTCCAAAGCAAAATGCTGCAGGTGCTGGGTATAAAATCATAGAATCCCCCCAGTGAGGAAGGAGGCAATTTGGCCTATCAAACCTGCAAAAACAATAATCCCACCCAGGCTCTATCACCATAACCCCACATATTTACTCAGTTAACCCCCTGATCCCAAGAGGTAATTTAGCATGGTTAATCAGCATATCTTCGGAGTGGGAAGAAACTGGAGCATCCGTAGAAAACTCACAAAGATACGGGGAGAATGTGCAAGCTCAATGCTGACCATTTATAGTATTTTCTGTTTTTATTACAGAACAAATGATAAAGAGGAAAGTATAGAAATGAAACATGTGACTTAATAAGTTGTGAATGGCTGGAATGGAAAGGGACAGCACAGTGGCAAAGTGGGGTTAACACTTCTGCCACACAGTACCAGGGACTGGGCTCAATTCGGATTTGGGTGATTGTCTTTGTACGATTTGCACATTCTCACCTAGGACCAGGAAAATCGAAAGTGTTGAATTGATGTAGGATGATGGAAGAGTCAGTGATGGAGATAGAAAAGGACTGGAAAAATGAGGGTGAGTGGAAGAATAGTCAGCATAGGTAATAAATTCAGTGGCAGTAACTGGCTGAAGCAATGGGTTATCAGGTGCATTCCCATTTTGTGCATTCCTACTTTGCTGTTTGCAAACATGACAAATCATTCTTTTTTCAATTTTTTTTCAGCATGAGATGGTTGGACCATCATTTAATCCCAGCAGCAATGTCCCACTGAAGAGTGATATTGGTGTACATTGAAAAATACTATTCCCAGTAGTGAATTACTGTATATTGAAAAACACTGTCTCAGTGAAGAATTTCTGAATGTTGAAAAACACTCCCAGTGAAGAATTGCTGTATATTGTATATTTAGCCTCGGGAGAAAATTCAGGCATTGGTGGGCTTTCTTAACTTTAAGATGGGTCTGGAGAGACCAGGACTGTAGTTAATGATCTGGATACCTAGAAACTTGAAGCTCTTGACCGTTTCCATAGATTTTGTATCTCACTCCTCTACTCCATCTCATCATTATTTGAGATCCGACCCAGTACAGTGCTGCTATCTGCAAACTTGAAAATGGTGTTGGAGCTGAATTTAGCCACATAATCCTAAGTGTATATGGAGTATAGTAAGGGACTGAGGACACAGCCTTGTGGAGCACTGATGTTGAGGATGATCGTGGAGAAGGTGTTGTTGCTTGTTCTTACTGGATTGCAGTCTGTGGGTTAGGAATTCTGTCCAGTCACAGACGGAGGATCCGAGCGCTAGAGCATGGAGTTTGGAAATAACCTTTGTTGGGATAATGGTGTTGAAGGATGAACATCCGGAAAGAACCTCACTTTCTGACTGAATGTTGAAGGTGTGGTCATTGATGAAACAATGCAGGTACCTGGACTTGGGATAATCTGCATGAAACTAAGTGCAGCCCAAGCTGTAATCAAGTCTTTGAAGCGTATTAGGGCTGGAATTCTCCAGTCTCGCCCATGGCTGAGATTCTCCAGTCCTGCTGCAATGGATGGCAATTTGGACAACCGTCAAATTCTCTTCTCACTGGCAACGACAGCGGGGAACACCACATTGGAGAATTCCAGCCAAGATTGTGGGAATCACTGCTGCTCGCTAAACCATGACCTTAGACTCAGTTTTCCTCAGTTAATCAAAAGCTGAGCTGGCACGTTGGAGCTGGTGATGAATTTCATTGTGTATATCTCTCTTGACAGGAGGAAGCTTCCAAGGTATTGAAAATGGCCCACAGTTTCTGGGATCATAGCTTTGAACTTAAGTAGCTGTGAACAGAAGAATAAGGGAAGGTCTCACAGAAATGTATAAGATTATGAAGGGAATAGATAAGATTGAAGCAGGGAAGTTGTTTCCACTGGTGGGTTAAACTAGGAATAGGGGGCATAGCCTCAAACTTAGAGGAGCAGGTTTAGGACTGAGTTGAGAAGGAACTTCTTCACCCAAAGCGTTATGAATCTATGGAATTCACTACCCAGTGAAGGAGTGAGGCTATTTCATTAAATGTTTTAAGGCAAGGATAGACAAACTTTTGAACAGGAAAGGAATGAAGGGTTATGCTGAGCGGGCAGGTAAGTGGAGCTAAGTCCATGAAAAGATCAGCCATGATCTTATTGAATGGTGGAGCAGGCTCGAGGGCCCAGATGGCCAACTCCTGCTCCGAGTTCTTACATTCTTATGACATGAGGGTGACACGTTGTGCTATGGGAGCTGGTTAGAAGAGAAGCTTTACTTTTCCAGGAGTTTGAGATTATATTCATGCGCTTTGGAAAAGGAGTCAGCAATAAGGTGGACTTCAGTTTCTGAGTAAGTGCACAGATAAGCTGCACTCAGCAGTGTACTGAAACCAGGGTAAGAATGTCCAAGGGTGGGGCCTGGGGTCCATGTGTTTGACTGGGTGAGAAAATTGGGAATCAGGTGGTGAGTTGACACAGGAGAACTGCATTGATTTTGGAAGTCAAACAGCTCAGAAAAAGCCTTATCATAGAATCCCTACAGTGTCATTCAGCCCATCGAGTCTGCACTGACAACAATTCCAGGCCAGGTCTTATCTCCATAACCCCATGCATTTACCCTAGCTAATCCTCCTGACACTAAGGGGCAATTTATCATGGCCAATCCACCTAACCAGCACATCTTTGGACTGTGGGAGGAAACCGGTGCACCCAGAGGAAACCCACACAAACACGGGGAGAACGTGCAGACTCCAACAGACAGTGACCTGGGTCCCTGGGGCTGTGAGGCAGCAGTGTTAACCACTGTGCCATTGTGCTGCCTGGTTGATTGAACATGGATTGAACATATTGGCTGCAATTTTACCATCCCAACTGCCTCTGGAATTGGAACGGCGAGGGCGGATCTTGGAAAGGTCTGATGGCCTCAGGCAGAATTTTGCAGTTTCCGGTCAAGCCAGGCTGTAAAATCCTGCCTATTAAGTCTATTTTTGTCTTAGAGATTTTCTGAGTTTCTTTTTCTAGCCTTTTTCTATTTTGTGTGAGATTTTAGTATTTTTTGATCCCTCTTTACATGCCCATTTGAGTAAAGCAAAGATCAGTAAAATGAACAAGTTGAAGAGGGGTGACAGCCCCTGGTGGGGCACCGTAACTAAAATAAAACAAAGGAAACTTAACTAATTCAATTAAAGTACCATTACTGGGGTAATGGTGAGCTCTTAGCCCTTTCGGTGCCACTGAAAGCCTCAAGTCTGCAAGTGGATACTGTCTGCTGCCTCTCCATCGCCACTTGGCTGTGAATGTAGCCATGGTAGAGGAGCCCAGCAGCAAGCTCGTGATAATATTCTCCTCCCTACCGAGCATTAGGAGCTTGGGGCTGATGTGCAACTAAAAATTGAAATGCAGCTCCTTCAAATAACTTAAAAATGGAACGGCAATCTACAAACCATGAATCACAGACTCCCCGTGACCTGAGAGTCCGTGAATGGTCTCAACCTACCATTGCACAATGCTGCTGTGTGCAATCCCCAATACAATTTCAGATTAGAAGCAAAGAGTGTGGGAATAAACAGAGTGGCAGGCGGTGACTGGCGGGGTACCACAGGGTGGAATGGAAGGACTGACTTATGAATAAAGACTGGATGGACTGGACTTGTGCTCACTGGAATTTAGAAGAATGGGAGGAGATCTCAAACAAACATATAAAAAGATGATGGTTGTACAGGCTAGATGTGGGAAGAATGTTCCTGATGTTGGGGAGTCCAGAACGAGGGGTCACAGCCGAATAATAAGGAGTAAATAATTCAGGATTGGGATGAGGAAGAACTTCTTCACAATACACATTTGTGAACTTGTGGAAATCTACCACAGAAAGATGTTGGGAATAGTTTGTTAGGTATGTTCAAGAGGAAGCTGGATATGGCCCTTCCAGCTAAATGGACTGAGGGGCACGGAGAGAAAGTGAGAGTGGGAGACTGAAAATGGCTGATCAGTCATGATCATATTGAATGGTGCTGCAGGTTAGAGGGCTGAATGGCCTATTTTCTATGTTTCTATGTGGCTCTGGAGTCACATGTAGGCCAAAGCAGGAAAGATGAGTCATAGCCGCAGAGATCAGGGAAATCAGATAATATTTGTGCACAGAGAGAATAAAGGGTGTGAATGGCCAAACGGCAGAGAAGCTAAAATGAAGATGTTGGGAGGGGAGGGGGGGGGGGGGCAAGGGGAAGAAAATGGATGGGACAGAGATAAGATTTAGAAAAGGAGAAGCAAAGGGGTAGAAAAGGAGGGGAAAGGGGCATAAAGTAGGGGAAAAGAGTGGGAGGAGAAATAAAGAAAGACAATGAAGAAATAAAAGGTAGAGAACAGTAAAAAAAAA
This sequence comes from Sphyrna mokarran, assembly GCA_024679065.1. NCBI lineage: Eukaryota > Metazoa > Chordata > Chondrichthyes > Carcharhiniformes > Carcharhinidae > Sphyrna > Sphyrna mokarran. Next base: position 102,809,915 of record JAGIQG010000009.1, read on the forward strand.
TAGAATTTTAAAAAAGTGGTCGAGGTGCGGTAGGGCAAATCATCTGAAGTCGTTGAATTCAATATTGAGACCGGGAAGGCTGTAAAGTGACTAGTCAGAAGATGATATATGTTTCTCCAGTTTGCGTTGAGCTTCACTGGAACATTGCAGCAAGTCAGGGACAGACATGTGAGCATGGGAGCAGGACCATGTGTTAAAATGGAAAGCAACCCAAAGATCAGGATCCTGATTGCCCACGGACCGAAGGTGCTCAGCAAAGCACCCAGTCTATGCCTGGTCTCTCTGATACAGAGGAAACCAGATTGAGAGCAGTGAATGCAATACATCAAACTATACTCGTCACTCATGGCACCTTCCCATGCAATTGCAGAAGGTGTAACACTTGTCCTTTTACCTCCTCCATGCTCACCATCCAAGGTTCAAAACATTCATTCCAGGTTAAGCAGCATTTCACTTGCACCTCTTTCAAATTTGTCAATCTGGTCTCCTCTGTATCAGAGAGACCAGGTGTAGACTGGGTGCTTTGCTGATCACCCTCGGTCCGTGGGCAGTCAGGACCCCGACCTTCTGGGTGTTTGCCATTTTAACACACAATCTCGTTCCCATGCCCACATGTCTATCCTTGGCCTGCTGCAATGTTCCGGTGAAGTTCAACGTAAACTGGAGAACCAGTATCTCATCTTCCAGCTAGTCAACCTTCCAGTTTCAACATCAAATTCAACAACTTCAGATGATTTGCTCTACCCCGCCTTGATCACTTTTTTAAAATTCTATTTTGTTTAACTTTTTTTTTACTGTTTTCTACCTTTTATTTCTTTGTCTTTCTTCATTTATCTTCCCACTCTTTTCCTCTGCTTTATCTCTTGATTTTTCCTCCCCTTTGCTTCTCCTTTTCTAAATCTTACCTCTGTCCCATCCATTTCCTCCACCCCCTCCCCCAAATCTTCATTTTAGCTTCTCTGCCATTTGGCCATTCACACCCTTTATTCTCTCTGCGCAAAGCTATTAACTGCTTTCCCTGGTTTCTGTGGCTATGACTCATCTTTCACTCCATTTGCCTAGAATATAAGTCTATTTTTGAATTATAAGAAGAGGCTGGATAGACTGGGACTCTTTTCCCCTGGAATGTAGAAGGCTGAGGGGTGATCTTATAGAGGGCTGTAAAATAATGAGGGGCGCAGATCGGCTAGATTGTCAGTACTTATTCCCAAAGGTAGAGGAGTCTAAAACTAGAGGGCATGGGTTTAAGGTGAGAGGGGAGAGATACAAAAATGTCCAGAGGGGCAATTTTTATTACACAGAGGGTGGTGAGTGTCTGGAACAAGCTCCAGAGGCAGTAGTAGAGGCAGGTACAATTTTGTCATTTAAAAAACATTTAGACAGTTACATGGGTACAATGGGTATAGAGGGATATGGGCCAAATGTGGGCAATAAGGATTAGCTTAGGGGTTTAAAAAAAAGGTTGGCATGGAAAAGTTGGGCCGAAGGACCTGTTTCCATTCTCCAAACCTCTATTACTCTTTCTTTCCCTATGTATGTTATGCTTTGTCTGTATAACATTCAAGAAGCAATACTTTTCACAGTATACCAATACATGTAACCGTAATAAATCAAATCAAATCAAGACTGTGACACTACATTGTGGGCCTCTCTTTCTCTTCTCCCTGATGTACTCTATGAATGGTATGCTTTGTCTGTGTAGCATGGAAAAAAAAAATACTTTTCACTGAACCCCATAAATATGTGACAATAACAAAGCAAATCAACCATCAAATCAGATTACTCAGACTTAACTTGAAACCAGTAATGCCTCTGGCCCTCTGGTTTTGAATAACATTACAAGTGGTGAGACAGATGAAGTAACTTGCTCACTCAGACACTGCATCCTTCGTGTACTGGTGAGCTACAAAGATCTCTGTGGTAAGCGCCAACACCACAGTCACTTTGAGGGTGGCCACCTATGCAATCCGAATTGATCATCACAGCTAACAATTCACAAAGGGAGCTTGCTGCCTCGCTGGAGACTGTGAAAACACCAACACTCAGAACTGCAGACAATCTTCTCTCAGCGGAATACTGCCTTCATCTACCAGGGATTGGTTGCTGCTGGGTGGGAGAGGGGCATGGTGGCAGAGAAGCAATGGGGGGGGGGGGGCATGGAAAGAGTTGGGAAATCTTGCCCATTTTGTCACCAAAAAATCTGGCCCGTAGGATAAATGTGGGACAGTCTTCACAGTTCCAAATATCATAAAAGACCTACAGTGCAGGAGGAGGCCATTTGGCCCATCAAATTTGCACTGACAACAATCCCAGTCCAGGCTCTAACCCCACAAATTTACAACATAGAATGTAGAACATTACAGCGCAGTACAGGCCCTTCGGCCCTCGATGTTGCACCGACCAGTGGAACCAATCTAACGACCCTCTAACCTAAACTATTCCAATATTATCCATATGCCTATACACTGACCATTTGAACACCCTTAAAGTTGGTGAGTCCACAACTACTGTCCTTAGTACCCCGAGTAAAGAAATTACCTCTGACATCTATTCTATAATTATCACCCTTCAATTTAAAGCCATGTCCCCTCGTGTTAGCCATCTCCATCTGAGGGAAAAGGCTTTCACTGTCCACCCTATTTAATCCCCTGATCATCTTGTATTCCTCAATTAGGTCACGTCTTAACCTTTTCTCTAACAAAAACAACTTCAAGTCCCTTAGCCTTTCTTCATAAGACCTGCTCATCATACCAGGCAACATCCTGGTAAACCTCCTCTGCACCTTTCCAATGCCTCCACATCTTCCTTATAATGCGGCGACCAGAACTGTACACAATACTCCAAGTGCAGCCGCACCAGAGCTTTGTACAGTTGCAATATGATCTCATGGCTCCGAAATTCAATCCCTCTACCATAAAAGCTAACACACTGTACGCCTTCTTAACAACCTTATCAAATTGGGTGCCAACTTTCAGGGATTTACTTCACTAATCCCGCTAACCGACACACATGGAATACAAGGGGCAATTTAGCATGGCCAATCAACCTAGCTGCACAGCTTTGGACTATGAGAGGAAACCGGAGCATTCGGAGGAAACCCGCACAGACATAGGGAGAACGGGCAGACTCACACAGACAATGAACCAAGCTGGGAATCGAACCCGAATCCCCTGGATCTGTGAGGCAGCAGTGCTAAGCACTGTACCACCGCGTCACCCCCTATAAGATGGTTTTTATTAGTTCAGTGGGAAATGCAAGACAAACTCCTTGATCCAAGGAGTGGTGAGAATGTGGATCCAGTTGCCACAAGACATAGTTGAGGAGAAGTTGGGAAATGAGAAAAATAAAAGGAGAAAGAAAGTAAGAGAAGGATATTCGCTGTGGGGAATGTCTGTGTGGAAAGAAGCATAAGGATTAACCAGCTAGGCTGCATGACTTTTTCTGTACCTGGGCATTTTGTGCAACCCAGTGAAAGATTTTCAGGACGGGGCATTGGGATAATTCATGAATTATTATTTTCCCTCTGAAGGTAAGATTGTGGGCTTGGATTGGGACAGAGTATAAGGAAGGTTGATTGAGGAAGGAGTTAGAAAAGATAAGGAGGCTATGATGGAGTCAGGTAGAATCACAGAAGTGAAGAAGGAGGCCATTTGGCCCATTGAGCCCACACTGGCAACAATTACACTCAAGCCCTTTTCTCGTAACCCCACATATCTATCTCTGACATTAAGGAGGAATTTGGCACGGCCAATCCACCCAACCTGCACATCTTTTGACTGTGGGAAGAAACCGGAGCATCCGGAGGAAACCCACGCAGACATGGGAGAATATGCAAACTCCACAAAATACAATCACCTAAGCTGGGAATTGAATCTGGGTCCTTAGCACTGTGAGGCAGCAGTGCTAACCATTACGCCACCATGCTGCCTGTCAAAGTTCTGGACTGTTAGTCCATGAGTAGCCAATGTCCCTCTCCATCTGGTAGTCCATGTTAGCCTGGCTAGAGAGCTGAAGGGCAATGTCATAAAATGTTGGATGTGACTGTTCTGAGTGCTGTCCTACAGGAGTCAAATGATCCTCAGAACCAGCTGATTGCTGCCATGCTCTGGCACCGGCTGGTCACTTTGATCCCCCATCTCCCCCGGACTTTGTCACAAAAATACAGAAGAGGCTAAAAAACCCTCTTTGAGATAAAAGGATGCACTAGGTCACTGCCAAGGATTTGTATCTCCCACTGAGGGAGGTAATCAGCCGATGATGTGTCAAGTAGCGACCCATCATTTCCAGACCCTGTGGCAATGCCTTTATGTTGAGTCTCTTCACCAATAGTGTGCCCTAGCAATGTATTATCCCAGCAAGTGCATTGTCTCAACTATGAGCTGTGGCTCCTGTTTATAGACCTAGGAAAACTCTGCGTCTCCTTTTGGAACTCTTTGACTTCTATGAAACTGACTGAAGTCTGGAACATGATCACCTCATGTTGGATTCTTCTCCCATCAGGAGTAGCAGTGATCAGGAATCGACACCTCCATCAATACTGTTAACAACTGGGGAAAAACATCGGATCAGAAACAAAATCAAACAATGGAAAATGATGGAAGAGTGCCAGGGTGACACAGTGGTTAGCACTGCGCCTCACAATGTCAGGGACTCGGGTTCGATTCTGGCCTTGGGTGACTGTCTGTGTAGATTCTGCACATTCTCCCTGGGTCCCATGTTGGTTTCCTCGGGGTGCTCCAATTTCTTCCACACTCCAAAGGTGGCTGATTGGTCATGTTAAAATGACCCTTGGTGTCCCAATACATGTAGGTTAGGGAGACTAGCCAGTTAAATACATGGTGTTCAGAGATAGGGCCTGGATAAGATGCTCTGTTGGAGAGCCGGGACAGACCCGATGGGCTGAATGGCCTCCTCCTACACTGTAGAGATGCCATGAACATAACACTGGGCGTTGATTAGAGGTAGAAGCTGGAGAAATGATGAGATGCGGCTTAGCCAATCAATGCTTAAATATGAGACTAGAGAAATAAATAAGGTTATAGACGGGTAACTTCAATAATGGAGAGATAAGAACTTAACATGTACCTGCCAAAAGTCAACAGCACAGGGAGGACAATATCAAAGGGATCACTAACTAAAGAAATATACCTAACATCGGATATACAGCAATTGCAGGTAGAGTTTCCAAAAGAAGCAACAATTTTCCATTTTCCATGAACCAGAAGACTATTTCTCAGGTGTGCCACCTTACCCTATGTGTAGTAATTATTTGCTGGATTTAGCTCACAAGAGTTAATTAATATAGAATGTTGTTTTGGAAAAGCGGTGTCTCAGAGATTGGGTAAAATGAAGGTAGTTTAGGGACCGTGGCTTAGTTTCATGTGACATTGTGAGTGTATAGTCATCAGTATTCTTACATGTTATAGCGTATTATAGTCCTTCTTGCCGTGTTTTTTTGTTTTGTCTTAAGATAATAAATATTCTTTATTAATTATTCACACAATGATTAGATTGTTCTTCACTGGAATGTACCACTGGAAAATACCACATAAACAACTCAGAATCAGTGCTCAATGTTACTGTTATGCACCTTGGAATACATACACACAGCATCAGCGAGATTTGTAACAATATCATAGAATCATTACAGCACAGAAGGAGGCCATTTGGCCCATTCTGTGCGCACCCACAGCAATCTCACCCAGGCCTCTTCCCATAATCGCACATATTTAACCTCTGGCAGAAAGGGGCAATTTAGCATGGCCAATCAACGTAATCCACACATCTTTGGAGTGTGGGAGAAACCGGAGCTCCCAGAGGAAACCCATGCAGATATGGGTAGAATGTGCAAACTACACAGACAGTGATCTGTGGCCAGAATTGACCCCTATTAGGGTTCTATTTTCCACTTCCGAGTTAAACCGTTTGTCCTTCTCTGCTGACTTTTAAATTTCTCCCAGGCACGAGGTTTGCTGCTTTTTTAGGCCAATTTATGTGCCTCCTCTTTGGCTTTAACAGTATCCCTGATTTTCCTTGTTAGCCATGGATGAGCCACCTTCCCTGTTTTACTCTTTCGCCAGACAGGGATACACAGTTATCAAAGTGTATCCATGCATTCTTTAAATATATGCCATTACTTATCCACTGTCAACCCTTCAAGTGTCCTTTGCCAGCTTATCCTAGCCGATGCACATCTCATACCATGAAAGTTAGCTTTTTTGAAGTTCAGGATCCCAGTCTCAGATTTAACTGTGTCACTCTCCATCTTAATAATACCATATTATGGCCACTCTTCCCCAGAGGATCTCATGCCCCATGGTTGCTGATTAATCCTCTCTCACGATACAATACCCAGTCTAGGATGGCTTGCTCTCAAGTTGGTTCCTCAGCATATTGGTTGAGAAAACCATCCCTTACACATTCCAGGAATTCCTCCTCCATCGCATTGCTTCTAGTTTGGTGAGCCCAATCAATATGCAGATTAAAGTCACCCTAATAACTGCTGCAGGCATTCTAATTTTCTGCTTGATGTCATCCTCAACTTCACTATCACTTTTTGGTGGCCAGTACACAGCTCCCACTAACCTTTGGGTGTTCTGCAGATGCATCCATACAGATTCCACTCTTCCAGGCTAATGTTCTTCCTTACTATTGCACTAATCTCCTCTTTAACCAGCAATGCTACCCAACTCCCTTCCCTTTCTCTCTATCTTTCCTGAATATTGAATATCCCTGGATGTTGACTTTTCATCCTTGGTCACCTTGGAGTCAGGTCACTGTGATCCCAATTACATCATATCCATTAATGACTTTCTGCAAAGGAAAACTCATTCGTCTTATTACAAATGCTCCTCGCATTGAGACACAGAGCCTCCAGGCTTTTTTTAGCCTTTATTGCCCACTTAGAATTATGATGTAATGTGATTTTTGATTTATGTCCTTGGTTTCTCTTCCGTTTTTCTCCTTACTGCATTTTGACTCTGTCCCCACTTTACTTGCTTTTGACTTCCTGCATCGGTTCCCATCCCCCTGCCACATTGGTTAATACCCTCCCCAACTGCATTAGCAAACACTGTCCCTAAGACATTGGTTCCTGTCCTATCCAATACACACTGTCCAATTCATTTTGGCCCCACATCCCCTAGAACCAGTTCCAATTTCCCAGAAATTTGAATCTCTCTTTCCTGCATCATCCCTGAAGCCTACATATTCATCTTAGCAATGTGGTTGACTCTCAACTGCCCTTTGAAATGGCCTAACAAACAATTCAGTTTACCACTGTCTTGTCAAGGGCAACTAGGAATGAGCATCAAATGCATGTCCCATTTTTTAAAAAATTGCAGGTTCCAGGGTCATGATGTGGAGATGCCGGCATTGGACTGGGCTAAACACCCGAAGGGTCAGAGGCCCGAAAGCTAGTGGCTTTTGCTACCAAATAAACCTGTTGGACTTTAAACTGGTATTGCGAGACTTCTTACTTGATCAACAGGGTCAGTTAGTGCAAGGAGTGGTCCCCCTAGTGTTAGTGTCAATGCAACCTTTTTACAGGCATAAGCCGCACTCCACTCCAAATTATTTGGTATATGTTTGCATGCTAGCAATGCAACTGATTCCTCATCAAGAACATTAGGAATTCAACAAAGGAGGTCTGGCAGCATCCAGAACAAAGATCAAAGGAAATTACAGCACAGGAACAGACCCTTTGGCTCTCCAAGGCTGCACAAACCATCCTACCTGACTGAACTAAAAGCCCAAAAAAAGCATTGAAAACACAATGGAAAAGCAGGGAATGGCTTCAATTCATCAAGCATTGGGTTATAAGTCCAGCACACTTCCATTGTCCTACTCTACTACGTCTGTGGATAAAAACAGATGACTGTTAAAGCCAAACTGTGGGAAATGGTCAGGATGAGAAAGTGAGTTGTTACTGGGGATTGGTCATCAATACTGGAGGCGAATGTGTGGTTGAATCTTGTGGTAGCTGCAAAGGTTTTGTGGGAAACTGAAGGTCAAAGTTGGGATTTTGAAAGCAAAATTAAGGAAAAATATGTAATTCAACCAAGTTTTAAAGTATTTGTATGTAAAATTTGCATTTTTAAATTTACCGTGATACATTGTTTATACATCTGTGTTTTTAAACTTTTACACAGCCCTAGAGATTTTTTAAGTTCGTGATCCTAATTATAGATTATTTTGCACAAATATATTTGTTTTTGACAGCCTATCTTTTGAATAAGCTTGGCGAAAAGTCAAACTGTAACAGTAGCTAGGTTAGGAAGAATTATTTTTAGAGGACAGGAACTTTTTACTCATGCTGATTTTATAACTCTTCTGATTGGCTACCTTGTACTATTGCAGTCTTAGTTTGGGGGAGTGGGGAGAACCCTTTTTTGTTATGAATGAGATTTTGTTTCATGTTGCAAAATCCTGCACTCTACCAAGACCATTATTGTGCCATTAGTCCAGAATATGCAAATAATTAAGGACCAGGTGAGCATGAACCATGAGCTTTCATTGATTATAATTAGTTGAAGTGTTAGGTTGCATTACTTGAACTCTAAGAACACCGGTAGTGGTAACTATCTTCATCCTAAGAAATTGTGTGGTTTTAATGCAATACTATCATTTGTCATTTCTTGGAGCTTCCTGTAGAGCTCATATGAAACTGTTGCACAGAAAAATAGTGACTGCACCCAGTTTGAATACAACACTGTTTTGGAGATGCTTGTAAGCAAGTATAACTGCTGAGTGAGTAAATTGTGATAGAAGTCTAGTTTCCTGTTTAACAAACTCCTGTAGACTTTAACTACTCGTTGACTAAAACCCATAAATATTTCAAATAATGCAGGGATGAGTGACTAATAATGAGATGTGGTTGTTGATGCCTTCAATTATATTGACCGAGTGGGAGTTGCAATGGGAAATCAGCACTCCAAATAAGGATCACACTCCTTCTGTTGCATCTACTTGGAAGGTTACATTTTTTTATATAAGTGCTTCATTTTTTGGCCAAGTCTTCACTTGCTCATTAGTTTGAAGTAATTTCTAAATATCAGTATGCTCAAAAGTGAATGATCTTTCTAATTTTTGTCTGTGTTTGGTAAACTGCTAGTACAGCAGTATGTTACCATTTAACATCTGAACTCGTGAATTCATCGCATTGTATGGTTGAATTTCGACACAAGAGCTGCAGTAACAGCGTAAATGATTTAAAATACATTCTAATGTGTGAGGATCAGGAAAATGGAACAAAAGTCATGCGTGAATCTTTTTATTCTGATGGGATAACATGGGACTGAAATGGATCTTTGAAAGCTTAGGTAAGCCTATAGGCAGTGTGATTGCTGTGTTTCCTCTGGTGAATCCACTCTTCATCAGAATTCAGACTCTGAAACATCAATAAGGAGAGAAAAAAGCTGAAGTTTCGAATCCAAATGACCCTTTTTACAAAAGGTGCTGCCAGACCTAATGAGATTTCCCAGTATTTTCTCTTTTGGTTTCAGATTCCAGCATCTGCAGTAATTTGCTTTTATCTGAAGCATCAATGTTCTTTCTGAAACTAAAGGGAAATTGTGCTTGACAAATGGTCTGTAATGTCTTGAGGATGTGACCATCCTCAAAAAATGTGGATGAGGGTAAACCAGTGAATATTGTGTATCTGGACTCCTTAGACAAGGTCCCACACAAGAGATTAGTGAGCAAAATTAAAGCTCACAGTATTGGGGATAATGTATTGATGTGGATAGCGAATTGGTTGGCAGACAGGAAGCAGAGTGTGGGAATAAACAGGTCCTTTTCAGACTGGCAGTCAGTGCACTACCCCAACTGTTCACAATATGCATTAATGATTTACAATATCTCCAAGTTTGCAGACAACACTAAGTTGATTGGCCATGCTAAACTGCCCGTCTGTGTCAGGGAGATTAGCAGAATAAATAATGGGGTTATGGAGAGAGAGCCTGGGTGGGATTATTGTCTGTGCAGGCTCAATGGGCTAAATGGCCTCCTCCTACTTTGTAGGGATTCTAAGATTCTGAGATGATTATGGGATTGAGGGAAGAAGAGAATAATAATACCTCCCCATTGAACATAAGTATGAATCAATGTGTTCGAGTATATCATCTGCCACAGAGTATTTTAAGATAAGGCCACACCCTGATATTGTTCAGCTACGCAAGTTGAATAGTCTTTGGCTAATTACTTGGTGAGGTGGAAATGGGCAGCATTTGGAGGTCACAGTGATTGGCTATGTTTGTTTATTTTGTTTGCCAATCTTGTGCAGTGGTTGACTTGCCTTACCACACTGCATTTCTTCTGAAGAAATGTAGGTTGTGGAAATGACTGAAGCTATTTATACAGGATTCAGTATGTGACAGGGACTTCAAAGTAACCTGTGGGCGATCTGAAATAATGCTATTATTACATACCAAAAAGTAAAGAAAGTTCGGGTGAGCTGGCTGTAGAGGAATGCCAGACTTGGGAAGTTCAATCCTATTATTTTGCACAAAATAGAAAATGGTGAAAATGCTCAGCAGTTCAGATAGCATCTGTGGAGAATGAAATAATTATATCCTGTTTCTCTTTCACATTTTCAACGTATACTCTATTTTGCTTTAATTTTCCATGAAACTGGACCCCTTGCCAATTACTTGTGCCAAGTATCAACATTTCACTAGACATAACCCAGCTGTGTTCAAATGTAAAATAAAACCTGGTGTTTAAACCCAGCATTAATTCTAATCTTGGAGAGCACCATCTACTGCAGTGATATTTTCAATGAGGCTAGTGGGAAATGGCCCTTGCTTGGCCATTAATTGGCCACTGAATGGTCTCAACTGGGACAAGGGCAGGCTTCCCATTTGAGTTCTTGCCACACCAGTGTAAAATCGCTGTGTGGCTGGGGTGGGTGGGTGAGTATGCTGGGATTCCCTTCCCTTCAATTCCATCCTCCTCCTGTCACCACCTAAAAAGCCCACTGTAAAATTCTGCTCAAGGATTCATGGTTTCTCAGATGAGTCATAAACCATGAAGGAACCCAAATCTGTAGTCAGGAACACAAAAAAACCCCAATATTAAACATTCTCAATCAAACGCTATACATGAAAGTCTGTTGCAGAAACTTTTACTCTGCAGCAATTAAATATATATGCATTGAAAAATTACTTCAAAGACAGATCAAATTTGAAGATCATGAAACTGTTAGTCAGATAAGGCTAGCAGTACCTTTTTGCATCTATCCCTTAGACCACCCAGTCCTGTTGCAACAATGTTGAATTTATTACTTTTACTTGAGAACTTAAGAGACTATCTGATAAAACAGATGTCTGGCCATCTGTTCATTCTACTTACATAATAATGGCATCATAATTCAACAGGACTTCTGCTGAACATTTTCCAGAGGGAATATTGAACATCTCATTGAACTGTCTATGAAATTAAATGGAAGACTTGGCAATGACTCATGAGATCTGTAACTAGTGGATACTTGGTGAGTGGAGATGGAGGGGGCATATAAGATATGAAGGGCATGGAGGAGGCAAGAGGTTGGCTGAGGGCTGGCAGACCTAACGACCATGAATGAGTACAAATTGACCGATGTCCCAATAAGTGGAGGTGGAACTTGTAGTCTGCTGGCTTTACCATGCCTCGGACCTGTCTCCAGAGGTGACAGGCTAGTCTCTGGCCCACACCTGCTTTTCTCATGACACAAAAAAAAGGGGTGGGTGAGTTCCACCAGGATTGAGGGGCGATCGCAGATTAGAAAATTTCCCGGTATCCATTTCTCATTTTCTTGATTAAAATCAGGCCCAATGTCACTTGCTTTCACTCCTCCAAAGTTAAAAATTTCTGTTTTTATTTCTTCAAGATAAGCAAATTGATTACAGAACTGAAGGACCACAGCTATGAGGAAAGACTGAATTAGCTGAAGTTCTTTGAGAAAAGGAAAGTTGAAGAGTGACTTGATGGTGCTCCTTCAGATTTTAAAAAGGTTTGATAGGGTAGGATTAGAAAAAATATTTCCAATTGTGTGGCAGTCAAACCAGAAGTAGAAATATTAGATGTTAATACACAAATCCCATGGGAAGTCCAGAAGGAATATCTTTACCTAGAGGGAATTTGGAGTGCAGGATGATGTATGAATAGAAATTCGTGCAAGTTAAAATATGGAGAACAGTTTTGGATGAGTTAGAACTGTTTTCCTTGAACAGCTAGAGAAGGTTTAAAGGTTAAAACTTTTGGAGGTTTTCAAGATGATGAAAGATTTGATAGACTGAATGGAGAAAAAGTATTCCCTCTGTGTGGGTCTATAACTAGAAATCATGGATCCAAAATGATTGGGAAAAACCTAATGGGGATGTGAGGAGAACATTTTTCAGAGTTATCAGGAACTGGGATACTTCACCTCATGTTAGGCTATAAGTTTTTTATGATTCTATATTTTGTTCTTTCAAGTCTGTTGTTAAAGTCAATCTGTAGTCACTCAATACTTTTGAAGATAAGTCTTACTGAATTGTTGACTTTTTGAGTTCTTTATATCTTCTCCCCCTCCCCCAATACTTACGTTGTCCCTCCCCAATGTATTTTCCTCTGAGCAAGGTCAACAACTGTCCAAGTTGCTCGATGATCAGTTTGATTTTTGTCAGCTGTGACTTATTCTCTAAATCTTTCCAGCTTATTTCTTCCCTCCTCCCCGCAACCACCTGTTTGAGAAGGGATACTGTGTTTTTGTACTGCTGCATGTAGAGATTGAGTGATACTCCAGCAATATGATAATTTAAAGAAATTTAAAGTTGGTTTATCTGAGAAACCAATGGCATTTTATGACTCTCTTTCTCCTTTATTATTAATAATACACAGTAATTTAACCTGTTCATATCATACTTGTTGCTATTACTATAGAAGTCTTTAAAGGATAAGATTTTGACTTTCCAATCAGTATTGGTTTGTTTTTGATTTTAAATAAAGGTGAGAAAGGGCTAGAGCTTAGCAAGAGTGAGAAAGCATATTTCACAAAAAATACCATATTTGTGGGAAAATGGTCTCTTAAGAAACTAATATGGTATCACTCAATGATAGAATTCCTCCACATGTTGTCTACGTGCAGTGTAATTGAATACTTGCAGCTGGCTGCCCACAAACTACTGAATGCCTGTATTATGGGTTGTGCATTCTTTGGCTCAAGAAGTGCAGAAGTTTCTTGTTGTGCCTAAAACTGGAGAATTTTCTAGAGTGTGGTTTGCAGTATGGTTATCTCACAAGCTAGTGGCTAGATACGATTATTGCTCAGTATGGGTTAAAAGACATTCTGTCATTTTAATAAGACCTCCCTTTGAGAGACTATTCCTTCATGTTTTTTGGCTATGTTCAGCATTATGTTCAGACACTATTTATAAATGCAAAGAGCAAAAATGTTTCCGAGCTAGAAATAATAAATTATGAATGTTATTGTACTTATTTTTAATAACTAATGCGATAAACCAAAATTATTGTAGATTTATAAATCCTAAACACAGATATCACAGGCCAACTGAAATGTTACATTTGGACTGCAGCTCTCCACTCACTGTTGGTGCCAGCACACAACACTTGTCTGGAGGGAGCCTCACAATGCTAGACCTAAGGGCCAACACTGAAGGATGACTCTGACACTTCACAATGCCATAATACAAAGCTTCACACACCATAAGACAAAGTGTCTCAAATAAGTATTCACCTGCTTTGTTAATCAGATATTTGAAAACTTAATATCCCAATTGAATACACATAAATGAATTAAATTCTATTTGATGCAGTTGGCAAGTAAGCAGCAGAAAACTGATCAGTCAAAATCATTAAAGTCAACTGGTCCTCCTACTCAACCCAAAATGATAAATCAAATCGCTTAAGTGAATTGACTCTACCTGTTCACATTATGATTTTGTAATCATTCTGCTATAGCCTCTTCAATAACTTTTTTTAGCAGTCTTCCTATGACAGATGCTATAGGCTAACTGGCCTATAATTTCTTGCTTTCTGTCTCTTTTATTAAATAAAAGTGTTTCATTTGCTATATTCTAATACACTAAGATGCTTCCAGGATATAAAGAATTTTAGAAAATTGTAACCAAAGCCTCTAATGTTGCAGTCATTTAAGCCCTGAAAATACAGTCCATCTAGTCCTAAGGAGTTGTCATCCTTTAATCTAATAGTTATCCCAGCACTTGCCCTGGTAATGATGATTGTTTTAAGTTCCTCATCTACTTTCATCCCTTGATTTTCAACTACCTTTGGGAGGTTGTCAAAGTTTTCTTCACTGAAGACAGAAACCAAAACATGTTCAATGATTCTGTCATTTCTTTGTTTTCCATTACTAATTGCCCAGGCTCACTTTTGTTACTCTTTTTCAATATTAATGACCAAAATTCAGTTTTGTTACTCCTTTGCTATTTAAATATCTTACTTTTGGTTTTTATATCTCAACCTCGCTTTTTCTCGTACTCTAATTTCACCATTTTATTATCTTTCAGTTATTCTTTGTACGATTTAGTTGTTCTTGATTTTTAAGAATCAGCAATCTCTGACATACCAAGAATTCTGTGCAAATTTGTACATTTTCTTTCATTTTGTTACCATTCTTAACTTCATAATTTAGCCACAGATGTTGCATTATTTTCCAAGAATCTTTCCTTTTCACTGGATAAATCTTTGCTGAAGGTTATTAAATATTTCTCTAAAAGTCTTCAGCTGCATGTCTACTGTCTTATCTTGCCTAGTTTCCCAGTTCACTTCAGTTAGCTTTGCCTTTATACACTTATAACTTAGGTTTAAAACACTCACCTTAGACCCACACCTTCACTTTCAAACTAAATGAGAAGTTCTGTGCTATGATTGCCATTGCCTAACAACTTATTAATTCATCTTGTTTCATTGCACAGTACTAAGCCTAGAATAGCTTGCTCCCTTGTTAGCACTAGAGGGTACTGCTCTCAGGTTGTGCTACAAACATTTGGGTGGCATGGTAAGACAATGGTTAACACTGCTGCTTCACAGCTCCAGGATCCTGGGTTCACTTCCCGCTTGGATCACTGGAGTTTGCATGTTCTCCTTGTGTCTGTGGGTTTCCTCCCACAGTTCAAAGATGTGCGATTAGGTTAATTGGCCATGCTAAGAAATTGCCCCTTAGTGTACAGGGATGCATAAATTAGAAGGATTAGTGAGTATAATATGTAGGGAGATGGGAATAGGGCGTGGATGGGATTGTATTCAGTGCAGACTCGATGGGCTTCTGTCTCTACTCTACGGTTCTATGAGTTCTATGCTCTAACATTATTTTCTGGACTATCTTTGCCAATCTGATTTGCTCAATTTTTGAGGAGGTGACGAAAACGGTCAACGAAGGGTGAGCATTAATGTCGTCTATATGGATTTCAGTAAGGTGTTTGACAAAGTTCCTCATGGGAGGTTAGTTGAAAAGGTCAAGGCTAATGGAATACAAGGACAGGTAGCTAGATGGATAAGTAACTGGCTTAGTAATAGGAGACAGAGAGTAATAGTGGAAGGGTGTTTTTCTAGCTGGAGGTCGGTCACTAGTGTGTGCCGCAGGGCTCGGTACTGGGACCTCTTCTATTTGTAATATATATAAATGACTTGGAAGAGGGAGTAAGTGGAGTGATCAGCAAGTTTGCAGACGATACAAAGATTGCTGGACTTGCGGATAGTGAGGAGCATTGTCAGGCGATGCAGCAGGACATGGATAGGCTGGTAGCTTGGGCAGATAGATGGCAGATGGAATTCAATCCTGATAAATGTGAGGTGATGCATTTCGGGAGAAAGAATATAGGGGGGAGGTATATGATAAAGGGTAGACCTATTAAGAGTATAGAAACGCAGAGGGACCTGGGGGTGTAGGTGAACAAGTCTCTGAAGGTGGCAGAGCAGGTGGAGAAGGTTGTGAAGAAAGCATATAGTATGCTAGCCTTTATAGGAAGGGGTATAGAGTACAAGAGCTGGTCTTTAATGTTGCAGTTGTATAAAACGTTGGTTAGACCTCATTTGGAATACTGTGTCCAGTTGTGGTCGCCTTACTACCGGAAGGACGTGGAGACTCTGGAGAGAGTGCAGAGGAGGTTTACCAGGATGCTGCCTGGTATGGAAGGTCTGAGTTACGAGAAGAGGTTAGGCAAATTGGGACTGTTTTCCTTAGAAAGACGTAGACTGAGAGGAGATCTGATAGAGGTGTACAAGATTATGAGGGGTATAGATAGAGTAAACAGGGTTAAGCTTTTTCCTAGGATGGACTTGAATAGCACAAAGGTTCACAGGCTTAGGGTGACGGGGGTAAGGTATAATTTGGATGCTAGAGGAAGTTTTTTCACACAGAGGGTGTTGCAGGTATGGAATGCGCTGCCAAGTAAAGTGGTGGAGGCAGGCACTCTGGAGTTATTTAAGAAATACTTAGATGGGCACGTGAACAGAGTGGGAATGGAGGGATATAGAAAACTGATTTAAAATAGGGATCATGAGCCTTGGAAGTCCCTGGGAAGTGTGTAAATAGATGATGATATTGATGTACTTGTTTTTATCCTACAGATGCTTTGGTCCACCTTGTTGTCTAACGAGGGGCATACACGCGATGGGTCGTGCGAGGGCTGCTCTTGGATTTTTTTCGAGAGTATCGTAGCGCTTCACGTCGTTAGTGTACGCTTGACCTGGACCATTTGATGGGCAACACGACAGCTCAGTGACTATCGCTGTGCTGTGCAGACACATGTATTTGGGCCTGTGTCTGTGGGAGTTTGCGCATTCTCCCCGTGCTTGCTTGGGTTTTCTCTGGGCGCTCCGGTTTCCTCCCACATCCCAAAGATGTGCTCTTAGGCTAATTGGCAAAACAAATTCTCCCTAAATTGTTTCAAATTTGGTTTTTAATCCATAGATCTATAAACATATTCAGGGCTCGCGGGTAGAGGTGGGATCATAGGGGTGGCAGTGCGGGCTTGTTGGGCCGAAGGGCCTGTTTCCCGTGCTGTATTGTTCTTTGTTCTTTGTCCTGAAAACAAGCATCTGCTCTGCTTATATGCGTAACTTAAAGCTATGACATGTAAAAGCCTACATTTATAATAAATGTAGCAAATTGGCCCTGTGTTGCATTTTTCATTCCTGATTTTTGTTTGGGCTTATTCCTGCAAATCAAACCTTTCACCACAAGGTCTGTCGGTAGTTGTAAATTTACAAGAGTTTTGAAACCTGTCCCACATTCTCAAGCATCACCACCTTGGGCATTCCAATAGTCTGCATGATTGAAAACTCACAGGGTGATTTCCCTCAAGTATACTGAGATAGTCTTACTTCAAAGGATGCTGTGTTGATAGAATCAATGCTTCCTTTCGTTAAATAATAAGGCACGAATTTTGAGACCCTGAGCTGCAGATTAGCACAATCTCTGCATAAAATTTGAATACCTTTGGAAAGCAGTCCAGTTGAGAAGACGGCAATTCGGTCATTAATTAAATATTGTTTGCTGTGGTTTATTAAAAAGTATTTTTATCTCTGTAACCACACAGCAGTGTCTCAAATGGGGGACCCATACAAATGTATATTTTGAGCACAATTTAAGGATTAATCTCATTGTGAGTCTTTTACTTGGGAGCTGGCTTTGTGGGAGTTGTAGTTTGTGTCTGTTTCACAAGCCCCCAGGGGGTGTGTGTGTGTGTGTGTGTGTTTGCTTCAGACCAGTGAGAGAGATGAATAATTAAGGTCAATTACATGGCTGATGACTGGAACTGCTTTAAGTGTGGTGGGGATGGGTGGGGGGACGTGAGGTGAAACTGTGGAAAGTCATTTCCTGTGAGAGAGCCAAATAATTTGAAAGTGGATTCACGCACAATTTATGGCATTTTGTTTTAATCAGAAAGTATCATTTGATAATCAAAAGGTTAATTAATCAAAAGGGTAATTCAATGTAAAATTTCTATTTTTTTCTAACGATTTACAATTTTTGCCAAAGACGTCAACATTTAACAAAGAACTGATAGCATTTTTAATGTTTATGATGATGAAAGGAGGTATTCTGTACCCTTGACAAACCAGTGTTAGAGCCACTGGAGAGCCACACTATCTGATGCAGAAAATCTGTCATCATAATTGTGCTATTTCTGCACAAACTGTGTCACAGAATGACACAATGATTACTGCCTAGGAGGAGGCCATTTGGCCCATCATGTCTGTACTGGCTCTCTGAAGAATTTAATTACACAGTGCCATTTTCTGGTCTTCTTCCCATAGCCCCGCACATTCTTCCTTTCCTGTTAACAATCCAATTCCCAGTTGTTGGTACAGTGATTAGCACTACTGCTTCACAGCACCAGGGATCCAGTTTGATTCCCAGTTTAGTTCACTGTTGTCCAGTTTCCTCCCACAGTCTGAAAGATGCGCTGGTTAGGTACATTGCCCATGCTAAATTCTTCCTCAATATACCCAAACAGGTGCCGAGTAGAAGCAAAATAAAATACTGCTCAGAAATAAAAACAGAAAATGCTGGAAAAACTCTGCAGGATTGGTAGCATCTGTGGAGAGAAAAGCAGAGTTACCCGTGTGACCCTTCTTCAGGGCGAAAGAGAGGGGGAAATGTGATCGATCATGTACAGTGTAAGATGGGGTGGAAATGCTGGAACAGAGTACAAGCTGGGGGCTAGAAGAGATTACAACAAAGATGTGTTGGGCGGCACAGTGGCCCGGTGGTTAGCATAGCTGCCTCAGAGTGCTAGGGATCCAGATTCAATTCCTGGTTTAGGTTGCTGTCTGTGTGGAGTTCTCCCCTGTATCTGTTTCATCCGGATGCTGTGGTTTCCTCCCACAGTCTGAAAGATGAGCTGTTTAGGTGCACTGGCTGTGCTAAATTCTCCCTTAGAGTACCCAAACAGGCGCCGGAGCGTGGCGACTAGGGGATTTTCTCAGTAACTTCATTGCAGTGTTGATGTAAGCCCATTTGTGACAATAATAAATAAACTAGCGCACAAGACAGCGGAAGTAATAATGGCAGTGTGAAGAACTAGCGGAGGTACTAACTAGTGGCATAGAGGTAAGTTTGTCGATCAAGGACAAAGGTCAGTGCTCAGTGAAAGCAAAAGAACAAGTCATGCATGACCCTGTAGGAAGGGGTCTCCCAAATTTGAGACAATTTAGGGAGGATTTGTTTTGCCAATTAGCCTAAGAGCACATCTTTGGGATGGGGTAGGGTTGGGGGTGGGGGGTGACCTGTGATTGGACAAAACATTGACTAATTTCCAAATTATTTTGTTTCAAAGTGAAGGGGAGAGGTCACAATGTTGAGTCCTGAGGGCAGTAACATGCCGGCTCTAAAGATGTTGCTCGCCCAGCGTGCATTAGGCTTCACTGGAGCATTGCAGCATCAGGGACTGACGTGGGCATGAAAGGAAGGTGCTGAGTTAAAATGGCAAGCGACAGAATGGTTGATGTCTTGTGTGAAGAGTGGGGGAAGATGTTCCTCACAAAGCGATTAACCAGTCTGTTTTCAGTACATTTTCAGTATAACGAGAATAAATGTGGATTTAGATGGGGAGCCCTCATAACACTAGACAGCACTTTTGCACAGTGGTTAGCACTGCTGCTTTACAGCTCCAGGGACCTGGGTTCGAGTCTCGGCTCAGCTGTGTGGAGCTTGCGCATTCTCCCTGTGTCTGTGTGGGTTTCCTTCAGATGTTCTGGTTTCCTCCCACAGTCCAAAGATGTGCTGGCTAGGTTGATTGGCCATTCTAAATTGCCTTAGTGAACCCTGGTTATAGGGATTAGTGGGTAAATATGTAGCAATTTAGGGATAGGGCCTGAGTGGGATTGTGATCTGTGCAGACAAGATGGGCCAAATGGCATCTTTCTGCACTGCAGGATTCTATGAATTCAACATTTAAGATGTATTTAGATGAGCTCTCGAAAAGCCATGAGCTCAGCGGTCTATGAGTCAAGAGCTGGAAAATAAGATGAGAATAGAAGGTTCTTGATGCCAGCACAGACATGATGGGCTGAAAGGTCACTTTCCGTGCTGTAAAACTCTTATGGTTGAAATCTGTTTGCTCTGGTGGGATTTTCCTATCATGCTACAATGAACAAAGATTTGGCTGGGCACCAAGTTCTCTGTGTTCTCTGCAGTGGTAGCGGGGCGTGAACAGCCAATAAGACCACACCCATTTGCAGTATTGCACGTGTTTCTAGTTGCCACTACCAGGAGGATGTGGAGGAGACCGTTTGGAGAGAACGCAAAGAAAGTTCACCAGGATGTCAGCTGGTCTGGAGGGTGTTGTCTATGAGGAGAGGTGAATAAACTAGGATTGTTTTCACTGGAAGGATGGAGGCCGAAGGGAGGCCTGATAAAGGTGTTCAAAATTATGCAAGGCATAGACAGTGTCAATTATGGGAGGGGGATGGGTTCAAAGTGAGAGGGGGAAAGTTCAAGGGAGAGATGCAGGGGAAGTTTCTCAAGCAGAAAGTGATGGGTGCCTGAAACGCACTGCTAGAGGAGGTGGTGGAAGCAGGAAAATTAGCAACAATTAAAAGGCATCTGGATGGGTACACGAATAGGGAAAGAATGGAGGAGTTGAGATCAAATCAAGGTAGAAGGTCTTTTTTAGTTAGGGCATCAGCATGGACTTGGAGGGCCAAAGGCCTTGTTCCCGTGCTATAATTTTCTTTGTTCTTCTATGACTATGATGACAAGGCTGAGATTGTGTTGTCATTTTCTGTGCTATTTCTCATTGTTTTCATTTTAGACCTTTTAAGTAGCTTGACACAACCAATTGTGCCTAATCACGGAGTCTGGAGTCTTAAAGAAAGGACTTTAACGAACCTGAGTGTTTTTTAATAACAGTGGTGGATTCAAAGGTCAATTCTCAAGAGCATCACCCTAGCTTTGCCACTGACAGTGCCATAACACCAATACTTGGCATCTAATTCTCATTTTGTTTTGAGTCTGGCAGAGATTAATGATTGTGCGGGTCCCGTGACTACAATGAGTCAAGTGTATTTATCGATTCAGATTGAATGGAGGTGTTCGGAAAAATGTGGGCAGAAAATAAAATCCCACAACACTAGTCTAAAGGCCAAACAGGTTCATTTGTCAACCTGAAAGTTACAAATCTAAGTCATGCTGTGGGCTGGGGTTTTTGGTGTCCAAAATGTTGCATCTCTAATTTGGAGCCTTCAACTGTCCATGTGCAGTAAAAAAAAATTGAAAAACACCCTCCTGCCACATTGCTCCCAGGCTGCATATATCAACTTGGATTGATGGCCCCCACAGACACTGCCCTATAATCACAACATAACTATCCCCCTTATCCACTCGACATTCCCCTGCTACCCAGGCTGATTGTGCCTCACTTCCCCACCACAGATTGCTCACAGAGTAGCAGCGGACTCCTCTGCCCCTGCCCCCCCCCAAGCTGCCCTCCTTGAACAGAGAACAATCTGGCCTCCTTCTTCCTTCTTCCCCCACCTGCCCCCATGCAACCAACCACCCCCCCCACCACACCCAAGCAGAGAACGATCTGGCCTCCTCCTCCAACCCCCACAAGCAAAGAATGATCTAACCCTTCTCTCTCCCTCCCACAATCACCTTCCCCTTCACACCAGGGGTACATCTGGCCTGCCCCCCCTCCTCCCACCCCGCCCCATCAGAGAACGAACAGGCCTTGAACCCCTCCTCTCCAGCCAGAGAATGATCGGACTTCTCTCCTCCTCCCTGCCCACCCCCACCAAAGGACGATCTGGCCTCCCTTCTCACCACCCTCCCCTCAACAAACCAAAGAATAATTGGGCCTCCCCACCAGAGAACAATCGGGCCTCCCTCCTCCCTCTACCTCCTCCCCCTACCAGAGCCTTCCTTCTACCCACCACCCCACCCCCCCACGAGAGAATGCTCTGATCCGCCTCCCACCCTCCCCACCCCCATCGCCAATCTAAGTTAGAAAGCTTTTGGAACTGCTGAACTTATGTCTTCAACAGCTGGAGGGCCTGAAGCAGACCTTTGCTGAGCATGCTTGTTTCGCGCTGAACCTGGATGGGCGAATGGGATGGTAAAGGGGAAAATACTCCAACTCACTATGTCAATTTAAGTGTACGCAAATGCTTTTAAATTGACATTGTGCCAATTTCACGCGTGGTCCTGATTGCATCCATTTTTGGGCCTTGGTAAAGGGGGAAATCAGCAGATGCAAATTGCGCTACTCACCTCATGCCTAACTTTACCAAGCTTTCACGCCCAGAAACGGGTGTGAAAATCGGGCCATTATTGTGTGATTGTCAAAACCAAATGGTAAATCCAGTATTGTATGTGTAATCTCTCCGGTCACTGTTCTTTAACAGCACACCCCCAGTACTAACTCCCCCCTGCAGTGTATGATTTAATTTATTATTGTCACATGTATTGGGAGACAGTAAAAAGAGTTGTTTCTTGCACGCTATACAAAGCATACTGCTCATAGAGTATATAAGGGAGAAGGAAAGGAGAGCGTGCAGAATGTAGTGTTGCAGTCAGAGCCAGGATGTCAAGAAAGATCAACTTTACAAATGGTAGGTCCGTTCAAAAGTCTGATTGCAGCAGGGAAGAAGCTGTTCTTGAGTCGGTTGTTACATGATCTCAACATTTTGTTTCTTTTTACTGACATTTGTAAGTGGGAGAAAGAAGGTCCGGCCTGTGTGGGGTTGTTGATCATGCTGGCTGCTTACCCGGGAAGTCAAATAGGACGCTGGTTTGAATGATGGACTGAGCTCTGTTCATATTGTTTCTTTTGGTCTTGGTCAGAGCCGGAGCGACACTAAGCTGTCATACATCCAGAAAGGCTTTCTATGGTGCATCTATAAACATTGGTGGGAGTTGTCATGGACATACCAAATTTCCTTAGCCTTATCATAGAAATCCTATAGTCAGGAAGAGGCTATTTGGCCCATCGAGTCTGCACTGACCACAATCCCATCCAGGCCCTACTCCCATATATTAGGCCCACTAGTTCCTGCATCTCAGGACACTAAGGGACAATTTAGCACAGGCAATTAACCTAACCCGCACATCTTTGGACGTGGGGGAAAACCAGAGCATCCTATAGGGAACCTATGCAGACACAATGAGAATGTGCAAGCTCCACACAGACAGTGACCCAAAATAGAGGCTTTGGCAGCCTTTCGTGACCCCATTAGAACATAGATCATAGAACATTACAGCACAGAACAGGCCCTTCGGCCTTCGATGTTGCGCCGACCAATATAAAAAGCAATGCCCCTCCAAACTAAACCATTCCCTTCTCTTCCATAAACTTATCAACTAATTATTCAGTCCTTATCCCTGGTCGGGACCTCTCTCCCCTAGCCCTCAGCCCAGGCAGCGATCGCCAGCAGTGATCCTCTTCCCACAGTGATGACCTTCAACCCTAGCAGTGCATCTGTCCACCAGTGGGGGAACCTCACCTTCTCGAGGGAAATTAGGAATGGCAAAATGTTCACCTCATCCCACATATCCTGTGAATGAATTTAAAAGAAAGTAACCCTGCCCCTATCTGTCACTGCCTCTCACCCTCAGCTGGGACAGTTACTGATCCCCATCTCCTTTGGAGATATTCCATAGAACCCTGACAGTGCGGAATAACCTCCAGGCTCCATTAATTCCCCAACCTTATTCCCAAAATCCACAAATAGAACTGCCCTGGTAGACTCATCATTTTAGCCAGTTCTTGTCCGACTCAACTTATTTCTCATTCCAGTATTTTCCCATCCACATTTGACAATCCTTTGGTGTTCCACCTTATTTCAACAATTACAGTCACCTATTCCCAATTGTCTCCTGCTCACTATAGAAGTCTAACCCCTCTACACCTCCACACTCCCGCCCCCACCAGAATCATATCAAACCTCCAGTGTAGAAAGAGGCCATTTGGCCCATTGCATCCACCCAGGCCCTAATTCCATAACCCTACATATTGACCCACTAATCCCTCTCAGAACGATAAAGGCAATTTTACCTAGCCAATCAACCTAACCCACACGTCCTTGGAGTGTGGGAGAAAACTGAAGCACCAGAAGGAAACCCACGCAGACACTCGGAGAACGTGGAAACTCCACACAGACAGTGACCCAAGCCAGGAATTGAGCCCAGGATCCCTGGAACAGTGAAGCAGCAGTCCTAACCATTGTGCTGCCGTGCCACTCAGGATGGTCTCAGGATTTTCTGCTTTCTCTTGGAGTAGAAGTCTGAACAATCCTCATCCTTCAGCGTCTCCCCTCCTCTCCCCAGCCCCACTTCCCCTTCTGCCTGGCTGAACTTGTTAAACAATTTAGGGTAGCATGATACACAGTGTTTAACACTGCTGCATTACAGT
The DNA here is from genome assembly GCA_024679065.1 of Sphyrna mokarran. NCBI lineage: Eukaryota > Metazoa > Chordata > Chondrichthyes > Carcharhiniformes > Carcharhinidae > Sphyrna > Sphyrna mokarran. The sequence goes on from JAGIQG010000009.1 coordinate 102,834,271, forward strand.
GCTAGGGACGATTCCAGTCTCGGGTAACTGTCTGTGTGGAGTTTGCATATTCTCTTAGTGCAGTAGGTGTCAATTCAGTCTCATAATCTGAAGGTCCTGGGTTCAACCCTCAGAGAGGGCAGGATTATTTTTTGGGCAGTATGGTGGCACAATGCATTGCCGAAACAAACCTTTATAAAGCTTTATAAATATCCTGACTCTTGTACTCAATGCCCTGACACAATGAGGCAATCATGTCTTCTTTACCACCGTATCTACCTGTGTGGCTATTTTCAGGGAGCAATGGACTTGAACCCCAGCATTCATCTGTACATCAACGCTATTCAAGGTCCTGTCATTAATTGCATATTTACCCTTAACATTTGATCCCCTTAAGTGCAACACCTCGCATTTGCCCGTATTCAACTGAATCTGCCATTTCTCCACCCATATTTGCAACTGATCGTTATCCTGCTGTATCTCATTGGGTATGATGTAGAGATGCCGGCGTTGGACTGGGGTAAACTCAGTAAGAGTCTGGCAACATCAATTTTAAATCCAACCGATTTATTTGATAGTAAATCTGCTAGCTTTCGGCGTTTGTGCCTTTGTCAGGCGAATGAGGAGAACACCTCATTCTGACTTGATTTTTTTTATTCTTTTGTGGGATATGGACATTGCTAGCTGACCAGCACTTTTGCCCATCCCTAGTTGCCCTTGTTCAGAGAGCATCTGAGAGTCAACTACTTTGCTGGAGTCACATGTTGGCCAGATCAACTGAGGTTGGCAGATTTCCTTCCCTACAGCATATTAGTGAACCAGATGGCTTTTTCCGACAATCGACAATGGGTTCATGGTCATCAGTAGATTCTTAATTGTTTTTCTTAAAAATTGCTTTTCTAACTCTGATTGATTATGTCTTGGGGGAAGGTTGGGTGGGGGGAAGGTGGTGGGATGGGAGATTGACTATCTTGACGTCTTGAGAAGCTGTCCTGTATCCTTTAGCCGCAAGGGTTTGAATAGGGGAATGACACAGAGGAAGGTCCCACTTTCCCCCGGCCCCATCGCAGCCCTGTAAAAAGAGCACATTGAGTGGGCAGACTTTCTTGGTGGCAGTGCCCATCGAACAGCTGCCTTCTCCAGATGGCAGGAGACCATGGGGGGAAAGGCTGAGGGAAGAGTTCCCATTTCCATTCGAGCAGAAAGCTGCTATCACAAGCTGGTGATGCCAACACTGTGCCAACTATCCATTCATCCACTGGAATCAATAAATCACTCTGAACTGTCACAGGTCGTATACTTTTTCTGTTTAATTAATTAATTAATTAATGTACCGCCTCTGAACTGAGAGAGTTGAGATGTCTAATAGTGGGGGACACGCACTTAAGGTGAGAGGAGGAAAGTTCAAAGGAGATGTGAGGGGTAAGTTTTTTTCTAACACGGAGAGTAGCGGGTGTCTTTATTGAATTTTGTGTTGAATTCAGATTCCACCATGTGCCATGGTGGGTCCCCGGCCTATGAGCTGAGTTTCTGGTCAATAGTCTGGCGATAATCCCACCAGTCCATCACCTCCACTTATTATTGTCACATGTATTATTGTACAGTGAAAAGTATTGTTTGTGTGCACTATACAGACAAAGCATACCATTCATAGAGAAGGAAAAGAGAGAGTGCGGAATGTAGCATTACAGTCATAGCGAGGGTTTAGAGAAAGATCAACTTAATATTAGATAGGTCCATTCAAAGGTCTGATGGCAACGGGGAAGAAACTGTTCTTGAATCGACTGGTATGTTTATCTCAGACCTTGTCCCAAAGGAAGAAAGTGGAAGAGAGAATGTCCGGGCTATGTAGGGTCATTGATTACGCTGGCTGTTTTCCCAGGGCAGCGGGAAATGTAGATAGCTTTAACAGATGGGAGGCTGGTTTTGAGTGTTTTTTTAACTTGTATGGCATACTCCAATGTGCCTCCTGTCCCTAGGGTAAGTGAATGGATACCTCAACTCCATTTGTAACTTGTTTTTCTGTTCCCCTAGCTTCTTTTACTTCTTAATCAGCTGTACAACAAACATACATGCACCCTAGGTCAACTTATTCTAGATATCTTTTCTGATTGATCTTGAATTCCTGAACTCTATTTAGAAGCAATCCTTTGCATTCCTTCATACCTCGCTGTTAATCTGCAGTGCCAGACATCTGCTTCCTCAGTCTTCTGACTCTTAACTATCACTTCCCACCAATGCTATGTGATTCTCGGCTGCGTGTGATAACTATATCACCTGGATTTAACTACAACCTTAGAATCTCAAATTTCAAAAACATCTCAACTATTATGGAGCCAATTGCTGACTATGAGATTGTAATTCAGAGATACCACAGTTACTCTGTGAGGTTGTAACAGAGAGAGGTTGCCAATTGACCGTAAATAATTATAAGATAGTTTGTTAACCAACAGCAGTTAGAACATGTAACAGCACAGCACAGGAACAGGCCCTCAGCCCAGGATGTTGTGCCAAACATAACAGCAAATTATACATGACAGCAAAGAAATTCTCTTCTGCCTGCCCTTAGTTCATATTCATTGCATATTTATGTGCTCATTGGAAAGTCCCTTAAATGCCCCTAGGGTGGGATTGTACAGACTTGCTCATCCCATAACCATAAAATCTTGCACAAGTTTAATAGACCTTTCCATTGTCTGGCTCTCACTCGCTCTGTGGCAGGCAGGGCAGTAAAATTCTGGCCCTCATATCTGCCGGCACCACCGCTACCCCTGGCAGCGTGTTTCAGACACCCGCTACTCTCCGCGTTTAAAACAAAAACATACCCCTCACATCTCCTTTGAACTTTCCTCCTCTCACCTTAAGTGCGTGTCCCCCACTATTAGACATCTCAACTCTCTCAGTTCAGAGGCGGTACATTAATTAATTAATTAAACAGAAAAAGTATACAACCTGTGACAGTTCAGAGTGATTTATTGATTCCAGTGGATGAATGGATAGTTGGCACAGTGTTGGCATCACCAGCTTGTGATAGCAGCTTTCTGCTCGAATGGAAATGGGAACTCTTCCCTCAGCCTTTCCCCCCATGGTCTCCTGCCATCTGGAGAAGGCAGCTGCTCAATGGGCACTGCCACCAAGAAAGCCTGCCCACTCAATGTGTTTTTTTCACAGGGGTGCGGTGGGGCCGGGTGGAAGGGAGGAGGGGGAAGTAGGACCTTACCCTGTGTCATTTCCCCTAATCAAATCCTTGTGGCTAAATGATACAGGACAGCTTCGCAAAGTGGTCACCTTCCCATCCCATCACCCTCTTCCCACCCCACCTTCCCCCAAGATACAATCAGAGTTAGGAGAGCAAATGCAACGTCAGCATTCCTTTCAAGAGGACTAGAATACAAAAATCAGGGATGCTACTGAGCCTTTGTGGGTCTAATCAGATCACATTCAAAAGCTTGTGAGCAAATTTGGCCCTGTATCTAAAGAAGAATGTACTCAAGCTGGTCCAGAAGAGGTTCACGAGACTGATCGCAGGAACGAAAAGCTTGATGTACAAGGAGAGTTTGGGGACTCGAGGTCTGTACTCGACAGAGTTTAGAAGGATGAGAAGGGGAAATCTCATTGAAATAATGAAAGGACTGAATAGAGTGGACATGGATAAGATATTCCCATTAGGTGAAGAGAGGTCTGCTCCTCTCTGCAGCAGACGAGGAGACTGCTGCAGAGTAAAGAGGTGAATCTTTAGAACTAAGGTGAGGAAGAATTTTTTCAGCCAGAGAGAGGTGAATTTTTGAATTTATTGCCCCAGAAAACCAAGTCACTGATTGCATTTAAGATAGCGATAGATAGGCTCTTGGTTGGGAAAGAGATCAAAGATTACGGAGAAAAAACATAGAAGAGAGGGAGCAGGGGGAGGCCATTTGGCCCTTCAAGCCTGCTCTGCCATGCATTACCATCATGGCAGAAGTCGAACTCTATAGCCTCACCCTACTTTCTCCCCACAACCTTTGATCCCATTCACACCAAGACTTGGATGTCTCAGGGACAGGACTGGGTACTTCCAGGATTTAGATGCTTCAGGAAGGACAGGGAGGGAGACAAAGAGATGGCGGAGTGGCACTGTTGATCAGGGACAACAAGGGGCCGATAACTTTGCTGGGTGTTTTCTATAGGCTGCCCAATAGTGACAGGGAAGTTGAAGTGCAGATAAGGAAACAGATCCTAGAGAGATGTAGTAATAACAGAGTTGTCATGATGGGAGACTTTAATTTCCCAAACTTCGACTGGAATATCCCTAGGGTAAGGAGTTTGGATGGGGAGGAATTTGTTAATGTGTTCAGAAGGGTTTCCTGACACAGCACATGGATAAACCTACGAGAGGAGAGACTGGACTTGACCTGGTGCTGGCTAATGAACTAGGACGGGTGTCCAATCTCTCGGTGGGAGATCATCTCAAGGATGGTAATCGTAATTCAATCTCCTTCATGATCTCATTGGAAAGAGACAGGATCAGGCAGGATAGGAAAGTCTTTATCTGGAATAGAGGGAAATATGAAATCACCAGGTAGAAAATTGGACAAGTAAACTGGGAGGAGGTGTTCTTGGGAAAAAGTACTGAAGGAAGGTGGCGGATTTTCAAGGAATGTTTTTCTAGTGCTCTGCACGACAATGTTCCGGTGAAATGAGGAGGTTTTGATAAGTCACAGGAACCGTGGTGCACAAAGATTGTGATGAATCTAGACAGGAAGAAAAGAAAGGTATATAAAAGGTTCAGAGAACTAGGAGATGTTAAGGATCTAGAGGAGAATAAGGCTTGTGGAAAGGAACTTAAAAAGCAAATTAGGAAAGCCAGAAGAGGTCATGAGAAGGCCTTGGTGGGTAAGATTAAGGAGAATCCCAAAGTGTTCTATAAATATGTGAAGGGGAAAAGGATGAGAAGTGAAGGGATCAGACCTTTAAAAGGTGAAGGGGGAAAAGTTTGTGTGGAACCGGAAGAAATGGCAGAGGTAGTAATGAGTACTTTGCCTTGGTATTCAGGGTGGAAAGTGATCTGGGAGGTTGTACTGCAGGTTTGCAGCAGACTGAAAAGATTGAGTATGTGGATGTTAAGAAAGAGGATGTGTTGGAACTTTTAAATTCTATCAAGATAGATAAATCGCCGGGACCGGATGGGATGTACCCCAGGTTACTGTGGGAGGTGAAGGAAGTGATTTCAGAGCCCTGGCGATGATCTTTGCATCATCAGTGGTGACGGGAGAGGTTCTGGAGGATTGGAGGATTGCGGATGTGGTTCCTATTTTCAAGAAATGGAATAGGGATAGACCGGGAAATTAGCAACAGGTAATTCTGACCTCAGGGGTTGGTAAGTTGATGGAGAGGATCCTGAGGGACAGGATTTAAGAGAATTTAGAGAAGTTTAGCTTAATCAGAAATAGTCAACACGGCTTTGTCAAGGGCAGGTCATATCTTACGAGCCTAGTGGAGTTTTTTGAAAATGCGACTGAACACATTGACGAAGAAAGAACAGTGGATGTGGTTTACATGGATTTCAGCAAGGCGTTTGATAAGGTTCCCCATGCAAGACTTCTTGAGAAGATGAGAGAACAGGGGATCCAAGGGACTTTGGCCTTGTGGATCCAGAACTGGCTTGCCTGCAGAAGGCAGACGGTGGTTGTGGATGGATCTTTTTCTGCATGGAGATCGGTTACCAGTGGAATGCTCCAGGGATCTGTTCTAGGACCCTTGTTGTTTGTCATTTTCATAAGTGACCTGGATGAGAAAGTGTAAGTTGACCGACGATACGAAGGTTGTGGTGTTGTGGGTAGTCTGGAGGGATGTTAGAAGTTACAGCAAGACATAGATAGGATGCAAGAATAGGCGGCGAAGTGGCAGATGGACTTCAACGCGGATAAACGTGTCGAGGTGCATTTTGGCAGGAGCAATGGGATGAAGGAGTACAATATCAAGGGTAGAAATCTTAGCAGTGTTAGGGAGCAGAAGGATCTCGGGGTCTGGGTCTATAGGATTCTTAAATTGGCCTCACAGGTGGAGAATATGGTCAAGAAGGCGTATGGTGTACTGGCCTTCATTAATCGAGGGATTGAGTTTAGGAGTCGGGAGGTAATGCTGCAACTTTATAAGACCCTTGTCAGACTCCACTTGGAATACTGTGTGCAGTTCTGGTCACCTCACTACAGGAAGGATGTGGAAGTTATTGAGAGGGTGTAGAAGAGATTTACAAGGAGGCATGACCTATGAAGATAGGTTGAGGGAGTTGGGTTTCTTCTCCCTGGAGAGACGAAGGTTGAGAGGTGACCTGATAGAGGTTTATAAAATGTTGAGAGGAATAAATAGGGTGGATTCTTGGTGGCTATTTACCCGAGCTGAAATGGTCGCTGTGAGAGAACACACACGTTTAAGGTGCTGGGCAGCAAGTACAGAGGAGATGTCAGGGGTAAGTTTTTCACTCAGAGGGTGGTGAATGAATGGAATCAGCTGCCGTCCGTGATGGTGGAGGTGATATTCGCTGGGGTCTTTTAAAAGACTTCTGGATGAGTACATGGGATTAAATGGGATTGGGAGTTACAGATAGTTCTGTGGCCCAGTCAGTATGATTGGCGCTGAAGGGCCTGTTTGTGCTGGAGTGTTCTATATTCTATGTTATATCCAGCCGCCTCTTAAATACATTCAATGTTTAGGCATCGACTACTTTCTGTGATAATGAATTCCACTGGGGTTGTGAATGGGGTTGAGAAATTTATAACCTGTGATTGAATGGTGGAGCAGACCTGATGGGCTGAATGGCCTAATTCTGCTCCTATATCTAATGAAACACTTATAAAACTTGTGTGTGCCAATGGGGAACCTGAAACCCAGGTTCAATTCTGGCCTCGGATGTCTCTGTGTAGTTTGTGCGTTCTCCCTGTGTCTGCACGTGTTTCTCCGGCTGCTCCAGTTTCCTCCCACAGTCCAAAGGTAAAATTTAATTTATTAGTCACAAGGAGGCTTACGCTGCAATGAAGTTACTGTGAAGAACCCCTATTCGCCACAGTCTGGCGCCTGTTCGGGTACACTGAGGCAGAATTTAGCATGGCCAATGCACCTAACCAACACGTCTTTCAGATTGCAGGAAGTAACTGGAGCACCCGGCAGGACTATGACTCTTCACTTTGCGGTGCACTCCCACTGGGGAGTGATCCGGCATAGTTACCGGCTGTGATCGATATTTGCGTGCTTTGCCCATCACAGACGTTGGTGCTGCCTCCTCGTTGGCCCTGCTGGTAACCTTGATCGCTTTGGATCAAGGGCTAAACGACCAGTTTCCGCGACTTGAGTGGAAACAAAACCACGCAATGGGTGATCCAGATGCGGCTGCAGATGGATCGGCGAAAAAAAATGAATGGCTGCCAGGAAGGCAGGTTTCCGGTTGGATTGCGAACCGGAGAAACAATCACCCCACAGACGAGTCTGTAACCGCTCTCTGTGAAAAGTTGCAAAGGCTAGGTTACACAGTAACTAACTCTAAAGAGTTAGCGAAAAGATCAGTCTCGACCCAAACGGAAGAGCTGGTCTTGAGACAGAGACAAATTGCTGGGCACTATTGGAGGGTAGACTCGGGTCCCAGGCCTGAGGACCCAGTCACTCCAATATGTGATGAAGAAACACCTGTTGTAGAGGAGCCGGTTTGGACGGCCCATCCAGCCGAGGAAGTAGAGATAATCTCCTGTACCTTCTACAACAAGACATACTCAGCCCTGAATAAGGGCTTGGGAGACAATGGTAACATCAGAAATACCGCAAGCGATGGAGGTGCTCCGGATGAAGGCACCTTCATCGAGACAATTATAATAACACCTATGGAAGACCGCTCAGAGGTTAAGGAAGTGGTGATCCATTATCCTTCTGATGCATTGTATTGCAAGCCCTGCAATTCCATACTCTCCACGGTTGGGGCTTTCAGAGAGCATTTTAAGACAGTGCACAGGACCAAAAACATCGTGACCAAGTGTGCTCGATGCGGTAAGCCCGGTGAGTTCCACTCGATTGCCTGACACTACCCAAAATGTCAGGGCGAGAAGCCTCTGGCAGTGGGACAGTATAAGTGCAGTGCATGTGAATTGGCCTTCAGCACAGAGAGTGGACTCAGCCAGCATGAGCGACACCGTCACCTGGTCCTCCGCAATGAAAAACGTGCGGAAAAGGCACTGCCTAAGCCCTCAGCCAAATGTGGTAGAAGAAAGAGCGTATGGTCCGAGGAGGAGGAATCGCTCCTTGAGGAGCTTGAAAAGAGATTTGCTGGTACGCGTTACATCAATAAAGAGATTGGGAGTATCCTAACAACCAAAACGGCCAAACAAATCTCTGACAAGCGCAGGTTGCTGGCAAATGCGCGCAAAACAGCGAACAACGCACTCCCAGTTGTTGCTGAGAACCCAGACTCCGAGCAAGAGCAGGAGCCTGAGGAGGCAGATGTCGGAGATCCGGTACCGCAGGTGAGTTCTATCAGTCAGCCCAAGGTTCACGTCCCTAAGCATAGGGAAGTGGAGGAACACCTCAGGCAAGCCGAGAGGCTATTAATTGCGAGGAACGACCCCGACAATCAAGCCCTGGCAGTGGGTATAATTGAGAGTATCACCGACCTTCTGATGGGCGGTGTGACAAAAGGGCAAAGGAAGTCTGGTCCTAAAGAGAAGGCACATCAGAAAGTTAACCAAAGGCCTCGGCATGCGGTTAATAGTGGAGCAAAGAAACAATGGGCAAAGGAGAAATCCGTCTTTAGAGCGACACAGCTGCTCTATAAGAACAATAGGCGTCAGCTTGCCCGACAGATCATGGGCGCGCCGACACAAATGAAATGTCCACTTACAATTGAGGAACTGGAGGCAAGCTTTCGGGAGAAACTCTCCAGCCAGAACAATAGAGCTAATATCAATAAGTTCCAAGCATACAGTGGGAAAACGGACAACGGTGAGTTAATGAAGCCAATCACCGAAGAGGAGGTTACCCAGGCCATCAAGGGCGTTAATGAGGATAGCACGCCTGGACCGGATGGTCAGAAATTGGACGACATCCGGAGTATCCATGACGCCTATGAAACCCGCATACCTCGCCTCTTCTCCTTGTGGTTGGCTTCAAAGACGATCCCAAACTGTATGAAACAGAGCCGAACGGTCCTGATCCCCAAATGTGAGGACAGGGAACGCCTGAAAAACATTGACAACTGGCGACCAATTACCATCGGGCCATTGCTGCTGCGCCTATTCACAAAGATCATGGCGAAAAGGCTGAGTGAGACAGTCGACATAAACCCGAGACAGAAAGGGTTTTTGGCAGCTACTCCCGGATGCAACCAAAATATCACAGTGTTGCAGAACATCATGAAGGGAGCTAAGAAAAACCACAAGGACCTCGTAGTTGTCTTTGTTGATTTGGCGAAAGCGTTCGACTCGGTTGGTCACAAACTACTCATAAAAGCACTACAGAGAGTCAAGCTACCAAACGCCTTTGTGGAGCTCATCCAGAACCTCTACACTGGCAACACAACGGTGGTGGAAGGCGAGAAGTCTAAAACTACCCCAATAATGATTGAGAGGGGTGTCAAGCAAGGAGACCCGCTCTCACCGGTACTATTCAATATTGCCTTGGATCCGCTGCTATGCAGTCTTGAAGTGGCTAAGTCTGGTGTCAGCATGACGCTAGATGGAGCAAGAGTCAACTGCTCGGCCCTTGTGTTTGTAGATGACATTGCCCTGCTCAGCGACTCGCACACTGGGATGGCACGAAACCTGAAGATCCTCCAGACTTTTTGCGAGATGACTGGCCTTACTGTCAACACCAGTAAGACCAAGGGTTTCCACTTCACCTGTAAGAGGAAGACCTTCATTTACAACCAATGCAAGAACTGGAGGATTCAGAAGGAGGACATTGCATACATCCCCCCCAGGAGAGACAGAGAAATACCTGGGAGTCCGGATAGACCCATGGGCTGGTGTGGAGGAAGGAGCATGGGAGGACAGGCTGAAGACTTGGATCTCCAGTCTACAGGCAGCAGCTCTTCACCCACGACAATGCGTGGAGCTGCTCACTGTTCATGTCATACCGAGGCTGTACTACCACCTGATCCTAACCGAAGCGTCTCAAAACACGCTAGTAAAACTGGACCAATTGATCCGCAATGCTGTCAAACAGTTCCTGCACCTTCCACCTCATACAACAGATGGCATCCTCTATTCGCGGGCTCGGAATGGAGGTCTGGGAATTCCCAAACTCGAGATCCAGATACCATCTGGGGTGATCCGAAAATGGGAAGCACTGTCTGCCTCTACAGATCAAGTCATTTGCGCCTCGTTCCAGTTCTGCGAGCAGAACGTTGGCAGTAACATCGAAGATCTGAGATCTCTCAAGGCACTGAGAGAAATCGAAGATTTCATGCCAACAACGGAAGACGGCGGCAGTGACAAAACAGCGATGATCAGAGCCGCATTGCCAACACTGGTGGCGGAGGAGGCAGGGCCCAGCAAGCCATTGAATAGATATGCTGGGTGGAGGGAATGGGAATTCCAGAAATGGAGACAGCTCACATCACAAGGTGTGGGAGTTCACTACTACCACAATGACAAAATCTCAAACAGTTGGATGAAGGCTGCATATCAGCTGAAATCCCATCGCCTGGTAAACAACATGCTACTTCGGTGTAACCTATACCCGACGAGGGTGACCCTGTCAAGAGGGAATCCCTCGGCCACAAAGACCTGCCGAAGGTGTGAGGCAGGTCTAGAAACACTCGGTCATATTTCAGGCTTTTGCCCATTTGTGAAAAACTGCCGGATCAAACACCACAATAAGATCTTGGACCAACTGCGTAAGTATGTCGGAAAATACGGCTGAACATCCTACCTCGAGCCAAGGCTCATTGCCAAGGACGGCAGCCTCTGGAAGCCTGACATCGTCTTCAAGAGGAAAAGGATCAGCAGGTAGCGGTGGTGGATGTGACAGTCCGGTTCGAGGACAACTACGACAGTCTGGAGAAGGCGTGGCAGGAAAAGTGCCAGAAATACCAGCATCTGGGACCAGAGATTGAAAAATTGACGGGATGCCCGAACCCCAAATACTTTGGATTTGTTGCTGGCGCCAGGGGCAAGTGGTTGGAAAAGAATAACAGCCTCATGGCCTTCCTGGGAATAAAGAGATTCCGTTCATTCGCCCAACAAATTTCAAGGCTCACCCTGTCACTCATGTTGGAGATACTGGGGATCTTCAACGACAGGTGAGAGACGATCAAAACCGGAGGACAAGCTGGCCACTTGTCAGAGATCACGGCACAATGCCCTCAACGGAGCCCATATATCAATATGGCGGACTCTTTGGTGTTTGTCGGGCTGGTTGTGCGTGTGCGTTGTACAGTGTGTTACGGGATAAATGTAAATAAATGTTACGTGTAAATAATGACACCTATTCCTCCTACAGGTGCCACAGTCCGCCTTATCTATGACAAGGGGCATGCACTCGGTGGGGGTGATACGTGGATGGCTCTTGGGTGTTGATCCGAGAGTTGTCCATTACTTCACTGCCGTTAGTGCGGGCTGACATGGACTGACATTTGGGCAGCACATCAGCCCGGTGATTAGCACCGTTGGCTGGGCAGCTATGGAGACTTAGGGCGGATTACCGGCCACAGTCAATGTCTGCGGGAGTTTGCACATTCTCCCTGTGCTGCGTGGGTTTTCCCCGGGCACTCCGGTTTCCTCCCACATCCCCAAAAATGTGCCATTATAGGCTAATTGGCGAAATCAAAGTGTCACTCAATTGGGTCCCCTTAATTCGGCATAAATGTCCCCTAAATTTCCACCCCTCACGCGAGAGAGCAACCCGAGCACACAGGACCGACAAAATGGCTCACCAGTAGGCCCATAGACATCTGGGATGACAATAAAAGACCTAGCTATAACACCTTAGCTGTGAACCCAACTCACGTTCCTAAGCTATAACATCTTAGCGGTGACTCCAACACACATACCTCAATCAAGATCAAGTGGGCCCTGACTGGGGTTTCGCTAGAGGTTGACAAAAACGTCGACGAGCGACGTAAAGACTCGAACTAGGCACTCAGCCGAGTGTATTTAAATACCCACACAAACACCGGGGAAGGACATGCAGTTTTCACAGACAGTGGCCAAATGTCAAAGTTTAGGAATTAGTGGGTAAGTACATGGAGTTGCAGGAATATGGCCTGATAAGGTGCTCTGTCAGAAGGTCAGGGCATTCTCAAATGGCCCCTTCTGCACTGTAGGGATACTATGATTCTACCTAGCACTGCCCATATAATTGGTAAGAACTCAGTAAGAATTTAGCAACACCAATTATTAATCCAACCGATTTATTTGATAGTAAAATAGCGAGCTTTCAACACTCCCGTGTCTTCATCAGGCAAGTGCAGTGTTCTGGTCTGCAATAGCACACATCAGCACAGACAGTCAGAGATTGCTGATTAGAATGCGAATCCTTACATCCAACCTGCTATTCAAGTGTTAAAGTGGCTAACAATGTGTGTGAAGGGGATCCTGAGCATTGTTAGAGAGTTGTGTATTTTCTCCAGACAGCACAGTAAGTGAGGTTTTTTGCTAACCCAGGCAAGTTACGGGGGTTACAGATAGTGTGTCATGAAGCCAAGATCCCTGTTATAATCCCTGTATATAATTGGTGGCAGCATACAAACATTGTTCTGTTTATAACTAGAAAAACATTAACATCCAACTGGAAGTCTGCGTGCAATCTTGAAGCTGATTGAAAATTAAAAGTCACACCACTCTTTGACGTGAGCCTCTTGTTCAGGATATAACGCTGCCAAGCACAATTGCAGGAAGCCCATTTGTTGACCCGCATCGCCTGGCTGGGTGAAATTCTTTATTCAGGAAGCTAAGCTGCTCTGGGGCTATTTCTGAATCCCCACCCAGGTAAGGAGGGAGATACTATGCAAGAGTTTTCTTAAAGCGTGGCTTGTACGTTGCATCAGCTTCAAGTTTAAAATCAAACAAATCGGTTGGATTTAAAATTGCTGTTGTCAGACCTCTTGCTGAGCACCAGCTCCGAGCAGGACTGGGCTCAGAGACAATTCACAGACAATGGCACAGATAGAGGGGGAGCATTCTTTAGGCAGCAAGGAAGGCACGCAATCTCCCAAGAAAATATAAATGTATTTATGTTTCTGTTTTGAGAAAAGAGGAAGTCTTGGTTTGCAAAGAGGTTGGTTTGCATGTGACGTAATGACACCGACCGTCATCATTATCAGTGTGGGCTGGGGTCTGGGATAGGGTGGAATATCACTGAGGAGATTAGTCGCTTTCTGTACCTTGTGCCTTTTTTACAGATTGCTCTCTCTATCTTTAGAACCTGGCCATACCCTGCCCGAAGCATATCTCTGGTTTGCCAAGAAGATTTAAAAAGAAGCTCGTTCGATTGTTACTCTGCACGCTTAGTGGTTGCAACTAAGGATTTAAAGAGCCCGACGTTCGCAGTGAACCGTGTTATAGTTTGAGTGGATTAGTTTGTCTAGAATGGAATACCGATGGGCTCTCTTGCTTCTGAGCTTCCTTCCCTTTCTCCTGTTACAAGAACTGGGTCTCCTCACTGTCTGGTCTCTGGGTGAAGCAGGTAAGATGCCGAATGGGGATGAAGTTTAAGCTTTTGTTTATTTATTAGTGTCACGTGTCGGCTTATGTTAACACTGCAGTGAAGTTACTGTGAAAGTCCCTCCGTTCGCCACGCTGAGGGAGAATTTAGCATAGCCAATGCACCTAACTAGCCTGTCTTTTGGACTGTTGTGGGGGGGAAACCGGAGCACTCTGGAGGAAACCCGTACAGGCAAGGGGAGGACATGCAAACTCTGCACAGACAGTGACCTAGTCTTTGCAGAAAGTCATCTGGACTCGAAACGTCAGCTCTTTTCCCTGCTTACAAGTGTTGCCAGACCTGCTAAGATTTTTTAGTGTTTTCTCTTTGGTAATTGAACCTGGGTCCCTGGCACTGTGAAACTGGCCTGGGCTTGCCACAATTGACCTGGACTTGCAAAATCTCACTAACTGTCCTGTCTGGAGACAATACACATCACTTTAACCTGTGCTTAATGCTCTCTCTGCTCGCATTGTCTATACCTTTTAAGACTTGATTAGCTGTAAAGACTTGTATTCCAATCATTATTTTGTAAACTGAGTTTGTGCCTTTATACACCCTGATTGTGATCAGAACTCCCACTCACCCGATGAAAGGGTAGAGCCCCAAAAGCTAGTGGTGTTTGCTACCAAATAAACCTGTTGGACTTTAACCTGGTGCTGTGAGACTTCTTACGGTGAGGCAGTAGTACTAACCGCTGTGCCTCCCGATGAACAGGGAATTCTGCAGAGTCTGGGCAAGGTGGGGGAGGTGGTTGGGGGTGGGAATGTGAGGTGGCTGTGGGGTCACATCCTCTCTGCAAAATGAGAATAGTTTTGCTGTGATATCCCTGTGTCAGAGGGGTGGCTGTTACAGACTGAGACAAGGTCAGCGAATAAATAATAACTGGACCCAAAAGCTTCTCTGTAACTAGAGTTGGAATTCCCCTAAGTGCAGGCTGTGACGCAGTTAGTATTAACAAAACATTAGTGATCTGGAGACCTTGTGATCTTGGCAACCTGGGTTCAAATCTCACCACAGTGGATAGTAAACTTTTTGAATACAACATTTTTTTAAAAAAAGCTGGAATTAAAATATGATTATTTAAAAACCCATTTACTAATGTCCTTTAGAGAATGAAATCTGCTGTCTCTTAGCTGGCCTGTTCTACAGTGGGATGGCACGTTCGCACAGTGTTTAGCATTGCTGCTTCAAGTTGCCAGGGACCTTGCAATTGCCAGCTTGGGTCACTGTCTGTGTGGAATTTGCATGTACTCTCTGTGTCTGTGTGGATTTCCTCCGGGTGCTCTGGTTTCATCCCACTGTCCAAATGACATGCTGGTTAGGGTGCATTGGCCACGCTAAATTCTCCCTCAGTGCACCAAACAGTGCCAGAGTGTAGCGACTAGGGGAGTTCCACAGTAACTGCATTGCAGTGTTAATGTAAGCCTACTTGTGACACTAATAAATAAACTTTAAACAATGTGACTCTGGATCCACAGCAGTGTTTTTTTTTAATTAATTCATCGGATATGGGCAAAGTGGTGGTTTGTTGTTAAGGAGGGGAATTCCAGTATTTTGACCCAGCCACTGCGAAGGAACAGCGATATATTTCCAAGTCAGGATGTGGTTGACTCTTAAAATAACCCCGCTCCATTCGTTTCATTTGGGGATAGGCAATAATTGCAGGCACGTTCCTGCGAATGAACTAAAAAAGTTGCTATGGAAGAGCATGTGGGGCAAAGGTCATAGGATCCCAACAGTGCAGAAGGAGGCCATTCAGCCCATCAGGCCTGAAGCAACTTTCTGACAGCATCTTCCTCAGGCCTTATCCTCTTAATCCTTTGTATTTACCCTACTAATGCCCGTAACCTAGATGTCTTGGTGTACTTGTGCAATTTACCCTGGTTACACATTTTGGGACACTAAGGGGCAATTTAGCATGGCCAATCCACCGAATCTGCACAGTGTGCAAGGAAACCGGAGCACCCGGAGGAAACCCACCGGCCCCAGGAGAGCGTTCAAACTCCGCGTAGACAGCGACCCAAGGTCGTAATTGAAACTGGGTCACTGGTGCTGCAAGACAGCAGTGCTAACCACTGTGTCACCGTGCTGCCCATCATGATTTGCTTTTGCATGTATGCGAAGAACACCTAGCTCAGTCTCCTCCTCCTCCAGCGTGCTTCCTTTTAAGACTGCTTTCCTGCAGACTAAAGATTGCAGAGACGGATGCCTTCAGGCCCTCCCCCTATCAACAACCTGAAACTGAACTGGATTGTTTGCAGCATTGGTGACATACGTGACACTAAGATGAACTCCTGACCTCACATTCACTCTATCATTGAGTTTACACATCTGCAACACATAGGTTTGAAGACGGTGACGCAAGCCAGGAAGTGAATCTTGCCCATTGACGTGGCAGTGCTAACTACTGTGTCACTCTACAGCCCTAGCACCAGAGACCAAACATAGGAAAGATGGTACAGAACCCTCAGCTGTGCAACATGAGGCCAATGTTCAAAGCATGTAGCTAATTCCTGGAATGAAAGAACATCTTTATGTAACTTCATATTAACATAAAGAGTGTATAAATATTCCAAACCTAATAGAAACATCCAAGTTATAAATGCAAGGAATGTCACGTATGACACACCCTATGGTGCTTAAGGTGCCTTAATCTTACACCTGTGGGTGCTGTGTCTTGGACTGGCATTGGAGGAAGTCTGCTGACCGTACTGTCCTGTTGGCCATGACACGGTGGTACAGTGATTAGCATTGCCGCCTCTCTGCATCAGGGACCTGGGTCAAACCCAGCCTTCAGTGACTGTGTGGAATTTGTGTGTTTTCCCCATGTCTGTGTGTGTTTCCTCCAGTACTCCAGTTTTCTCCCGCAGTCCAAAGATGTGCAGGTTAGGTGAATTGGCCAAACTAAATTGTCCATTAGTGTCCTAAGTTGTGCAGGTTAGGTGGAATAGTCATGTAAGTCATGTAAAATTGTCCCAAGATATGTGTAAATTAGAGGGATTAGCATGGTATGTATGTAGGGCTATGGGAATAGTGCAGGGGAGAAGGCCTGGGTAGAGATACTTCATCAGAGTGTCAGTGCAGACTCAATGGGCCAAATAGCCTCTTCTGAACTGTCATCTAAAGCTTTGCTGTCCATGCCCTGAAATGCATCAAGTTCCTGTCCCCCAGTTCCTGTGCTTGTTGGCCTCCATAGACTACTGGTCATGTAATATCTTGATTTTAAATTGTAGCCTTGCCTTTCCCTACCCCAGTAACCTACAAGATAGTTTCCCAGCCCCAGTTCCAGACTCTTGTGCAGGCTGGATTTTTAATCGCTGACAGCCCTGCCTTCAGTTGCTGGGACCTCAGGTTCCCTCCCCACAGCTCTCCAGCTTTCAGAGGTTTACAGTGTGGAAACAACAAGCCCTTTGACCCAACTTGTCCATGCCATCCTCTTTTTTTTTAACCATAAGCTAGTGCCAGTTGCCCGCGTTTGGCCTATATCTCTTGATACCCATCTTACCCATATAACTGTCTAAATGCTTTTTAAAAAAACAAAATTGTACCTGTCTTTACTACTACCTCTGGCAACTTGTTCGAACACTCACCACCCTCTGTGTGAAAAAATTGCCCCTCTGGACTCTTTTTTATATCTCTTCCTTCTCATTATAAACCAATGTCCTCTAGCTTTGGGAACAATAAGTAGTTTCATAGCACCACGTTAAAGTCCAACAGGTTTATTTGGAGTGCTGCTTCTTCACTCATCTGTTGGACTTTAACCTGGTGTTGTGAGGCTACTTACTGTGCCTACCCCAGTCCAATGTCGGTAATTCCACATCATGGCAACCTTTGGGAAAAGATGTTGACTATCTAGCTGGTCTATGTCTCTCATTATTTTATAAACCTCTGTAAGATCACCCCCAAGCTCCAGGGAAAAAGGTCCCAGTCTATCCAGCCTTTTCTTACAAATCTTGGTAGCATCCAATAAATCTTTTCTGCATTCTTTCTAATGTAGTAATATTCTTTCTACAATAGGGCAACCAGAACTGCAAACAGTATTCCAAGTGTGGCCTTACCAATGTCTTGTACAACTTCAACAAGACATCCCAACTTCTGTATTAAATGACTAATGAAATGAAGCACGCTGAATGCCTTCTTCACCCCTCTATTCGTCTCGCTTTCCTCTATACAACTATCTCTTTGACTAGGCTTTTTGTCACTTGTCCTTATATCTACTTACTTGGCTTAATGTGTACCTTTTTTGTTAAACTGGGTCCATTTAAACACCCCTGCAATTTAGATGCAGAGGGGCCAGTTTTTCCAGGAGATGGGATACACAGCTCTTCAGAGGAGTCTTACCCTGAAATTGTGAACCAAAGAAATAAACAGGCATTCAACATACCTTTTGAAAGTAAATTCCCACTTAACCTCTTCAAAAACCTTCATTCAACTGTAGCCAGTGAAATTCCCATTTGTACAAATTAACATACAGGCATTGTAAGCCCACTTCATAGAAAGAGGATATTATGACAAGGTATTATATCTATCAGTCAAAGCTTGAAGTTCCCTTTGCAATTGTGTCCACAGCCTCTCAAGGGATTGAATGGAGCTCAGCGAAGCATTCATAAGGAAGCCATCTAGCAAAGCAGCTGTCGGGCCATCTGTTTAGCCTAACGATACAGATACCAGGTGGCATCATTATGAATGGTTGCTTGAACTCAAAAATAAATAATGACTCGGCTCAGCAGGAGTTTATCCATATAGTTACAAAAAGGACTGTTGTCTTTGTTAGATGGACAGTACAACACCTTGTGAAAATGTTTAAGTTTTACAGTGTCTGTGTGTTTATTTGAAAAAATACCGAAAGATTTCATCAATGGAAATTTCACATGTTTAATTATGAAAGTAGGAAGGTGAACCTTTTCAAATGGATTTTTGAATAGTTTGATTTTTCATTTCATGAGCATTTCAAAGACTTGCCGGTGTTATCCTATTGATTGCATCCCTAATGCATACGGGACATGGGGTTAGAATGAGAGATATGGTAAGGCATGGGCTGATCAGGTTGTTGAGGATTCAGGGCCTATCAACCACAAATTCAACTGGGTCAATGCGCTGGTAAGCAGAGATGGGTCTTCTAACCTGACAATCTTACCGTACACTTATTTTCATGGCCACCGAAGGACTGACTCCAGATTTGCAAGTTCATCTCCACCCCCTTTCCACCTCCTTGACATAAAAAGAGGGCAGCTCCTTCCTCCAGGATGTGAGGATTTGTGGAATGGTATATTTTACTTCTACCCTCTGCTTGCCCTCCTCTCAATAACTACTTGAGATTTCGGAATCATAGAATCTCTACAATGCAGAAGGAGGCCATTCAGCCCATTGAGCCTGCACCAACAACAATCTCACCCTGGTCCTATCCTTGGGGACCCATGAATTTATCCTTGCTAATCTGCTTACTACAGGGCAATTTTAGCATGGCCAATCCGGGTGCGCCTTTGGGGTGGGGGTGCGGGGGTGGGGGGGAGCCAGAGCACCTGGAGGAAGCTTACACAGACATGAGGAAAATGTGCAAATACCCCACAGGCAGCAGCGTGAGGCCAGAATTGAACCTGGAATCCTGAGAGGCAACAATGCTAACCACTGTGCCACGGTTTTGTGGTGTTCAAAACTTACTAAAGGCATCTTGTGATCACTAGCAAACAAAATGTAATACAAACCACAAAGTAGACATTGTTTCACCACACGTGTTTTAATGTTTGCCTATTGAGAAATTTATGGGGGAATTCCAGAGCTTGGGAGTGGCTGTAACGTGAGGATCTCAAGTTACAGACGTGAGAGGATTTTTTTTATACACTCATAGAATTTGGCATTGTTGGCTAGGTCAATATTTATTATCCATTCGGAAACCAACTTCTTGAACTGCCACAGCCCACACAATTTAGAAATACCAATGGTGCTGTTAGGAAGGAGGTTCAAGGATTTGGAACCAGTGAAGGAATGATAACACAATTCCAAGTTGTGATGGTGTGTGGCTTGGAGGAGAACTTGCAGGCAGTGGACTCCCCATGTGTCTGCTGCCTTTGTAGGCAGTGGAGGTGGTGGGTTTGGAAGATGCTATTGAAACAACATCCTTGGCTTGTTGGTGCAGAGCATCCCGTAGCTGGTACACAAGGCTGCCACCAATTGCTTAAAGTAATAGGTTATCCTAAAGCCAAATGCTGGAGTCTGGGGAAAAAAAAACACGAACTGCTGGAAAACCTCAGCAGGTCTGACGGCATCTGTCGAGAGAAAATAGAACCAATGATTTGAGTCTGGATGACTCTTTGTCAGAGCTGAAAAACAAGGAAAGTCAGACAAGATTTGTACTATGATGGTGAGGGAGGTAGGTTGGGGTTTTTTTTATTTGCTTGTGGGGCATCAGTGTCACTGGTTGGCCTGGATTTATTGCCCATCCCTAATTGCTCTTGGAGGGCATTTGAGAATCAGCCACATTGCTGTGGCTCTGGAATCACATGGTAGGCCAGACCAGGGAAGGACAGCAGATTGCCTTCCCTAAAGGACATTAGTGAATCAGATGGGTTTTTTCCAATAAATGACAATAGTTTCAAGGTCATCGTTAGACTTTGAATTCCAAATATATTTTATTGAATTCAAATTCTGCTGTGGTGGCATTCGGACCCGGGTCTCCAAAACATTCGTTGAGTTTCTCAATCAATAGTCTCGCAATGATGTCATGAGGTCATCGCCTCCCCAGTGCTGACATTGATAGGAATAACATAGAGAAAAAAATCGAAGGGGATTTGAATGGTGATACTAAAGGCTAGGAATGGTGCTAATAATGTTCATTAAGCAATTGGGATGTGTGAATGGCAGAAGGGGTGCAGAGTGTCAAAGGATAACCTGAGGCATGTGGCTCCAGAGGGGTGTGGGGGAAGTGGGGACCAGGGTGGGGCGGGAGCGTGGAGAATGGTGGGTTGGAAAACAAGACAGGAAGTAAGATATTAAAAGTGGAAAAATAAAGTTATAAAATCGATGAATAAGATGAAAGGAAGAAATGAAATAAAATAAATGGAAATGGGGCAATGGAGGATATAGAGGTTTACACATGGAAACAGGCCCTTCAGCCAAATATATCCTCTTGGATTGAACAGATTTGTTGGGATTTTACCACCTCGCCCACCTGAGGCTCCTAAGATCCCACCTCAGGCCAATAAAAGCGGCACTGTGGTTGGCAGGTTCGATTCCTGGCTTGAGTCACTGCCTGTGTGAAGTCTGCACGGTTCCCCTATGTCTGCATGGTGGGGTGCTCCGGTTTCCTCCTACAATCCACAGACGTGTGGTTTAGGTTGATTGGCCATGCTAAATTGTCCTCCCCGATGTCAGGCGGATTCGCTAGAGTAAATGAATGGGGTTACGGAATAGGGTCTGGGTGGGATTGTGGTCGTTACAGGCTTGATGGGCCAAATGGCCTCCTTCTGTACTGTAGGGATTCTACGATTCAATGGGGAATGCTGTTCTGCGAGCATCACCCACCCCTGATTCCAGCCAGTCTCCTTCCTTCAGACGAGGCATGTGGGATCTCTGTCCCTTTGTAGCCTCTTTTCTTACCCTCCCCACTGCCTATTAACTGAGAGGGAGGGAGAGAGAGAAATGTGCCATTCCTCTGCCCTGTTCCCTGAAGTGAGGGGTACTGTCTATCTTATTTGTTGCAACTTTCCATCTAAGTGATATTTTAATGTTGTGCTGCTCCAGTTTAAAAGGTTAAATTTGTTTTTCTGAATCAGCCCAAAGGAAAGAAGTATTTGGAATCATTGGTTCATCAGTTTTATTGGATCCTGAATATGAAGGCAACCTCAGCAACATTGACGTCTTGTGGACCTTCAATAAGAGCAATAAAAGTCCAGTAAATATTCTGGATTATGCACCAACTCACAAAGGTCACCAAATAGTGGAACCAAATGATCAGTTCAGATTACGTCTGCAATTCAGTACATCCAACGGCTCTCTGAAATTAAACAACTTAAAACCCATTGACCGAGGGACTTACACCATCACTGTCAGCACAAGTTGGCAGTGGAGTGTAGATTTGGAATTACTTGGTAAGTGCTTTCGATACCTCATCACATTTTGGCTGCTGAACTTGAGTAGAACTTTTTTGCTTGAGATTGAATACAGAATAAGAATGGAAATAAGCCAATCAGCCTCTTGCACCAGCACTGGAATTCAATAGAGCCTCCAGGATAACCTAGTCCACTCCTTCACTATACCCAACATCTCTCCTGTTGCTCATGGTACCTCCTCATGCAATCCCAGAAGATGTAACCTTTACCTCTTCCTTGCCTTTAACGCTTCTGTGTTTACCATCCCAGGTCCAAAATATTCATTCCTGGTTAAGCAGCCTTTCACTTGCATTGCTTTCAATTTGATGTATTGCATTTGCTGCTTCCAACGTGCTCTCCTCTATAACGGAGAGACCAAGCGTAGACTGGGTGATCGCTTTGCTGAGCACCTTTGGTCTGTACACGATCAAGACCCTGATCTTGCGGTTGCTTGCCATTTTAACACATGATCCTACTCCTATGCCCACATATCTGTCCTTGGCTTGCTGCAATGTTCCGGCGAAGCTCAACGCAAACTGGAGGAACAGCATCTCATCTTCTGACTAGGTACTTCACAGCCTTCTGGTCTCAACATCAAATTCAGCAATTTCTGATGATTTGCTCTACCCCACTTTGTTTTCATTCAATTTTATTTAATTTTTTTTACTGTCCCCTATCTTTTTATTTCTTTATGGACTTCATTTTTCTACTCCCTTCATTCTTTCCTCCCCCTCTGCTTTATTTCATTACCATTTCCCCTCCCCGTCCGCTTTTCTACGTCTGCCCATTTCCTCCTCGCTCCCTCTCAATATCTTCTGTCATTGCTGACAGTTTCTCTGTCGTTTGGCCATTCACATACTTTATTCCTTCTGTGGAGAGAGCTATGAACGGTCTTTTCTCCTGGTTTCCATGGCTATGACTCATCTTTCATTCCCCCTGCCTGCAGTATAAATATCTCCCACTTTCTACACTTTTTTAGCTTTGACAAAAAATCATCTGGACTCAAACAGCGGTTCTTTTCTCTCCTTACAGATGTTGCCAGACTGCTGAGATTTTCCAGCGCTTTCTCTTTTGACTCCGGAATTCTACCACCCTGCCCTCCATGGAATCGGAGTGGGCGAGTAGACAACAGAAATGTCCACTGGTCTTGGGTGGGAATATCTGGTCTCACTTGAGCGAGGCCGTAAAATCCCGCTCCTGTTCTGTTGTTCTATTAAACGATGATTGCTCTGTGCATCACCTTTAATAATTTAAAATTTATTTTATTAGTGGGTGGCACAATGATTAGCATTGCTGCCTCACAGTGCCATGGCTTTGATTCCCAGCTTGGTTCACTATATGTGCAGCACATTCTCCCCATGTCTGGGTGGGTTTCCTCCAGATGTTCAGGTATCCCCCCACAGTCTGAAAGATAAGCTGGTTAAGTGTGTTGGCCATGTTGAATTCCCCCTCAGTGTTGCCAAACAGGCACCAGAGGGTGGCGATTAGGGGATTTTCACAGTAGCTTCTTTGCAGTGCAAATATAAACATACTTGTGACACTAATAAATAAACATCTTTTTTTAAAAGATGCAATGAAGTTACTGCGCAAATCTCCCAGGCGCCACACTTCGGCATCTGTTTGGGTACACTGAGGGAGGATTTAGCACGGCCAATGCACCCTAACCTGCACGTCTTTCAGACTGTGGAAAGAAACCATAGCAGCCGAAGGAAACTCACGCAGACACAGGGAGAACATGCAAACTGCATAGATAATGACCCAAGCAGGAATTGAACCCAGGTCCTTGACACTGTGAGGCAGCAGTGCTAAGCGCTGTGTGACAATCGGTCTTTGTTCTTCACCCCTTATATCCATTACCAACAGAAATCTGTTCATCTCAGAATTATGCAAATTTCAATTGCCAATAATAGAATTCTAATACTGTTTGTGCAGGATAAAATATTTCACTTATTTCAGTGTGCAATAGTTTAGTTCCAGTTTATATCATTATGTCCTCATGTTCAAGAATGTCCCACCAAACCAAAAACACACAAACTAGATATTCACAACATCTGTCATTCTCCACTTGACAACTTACAATACTACCGATAATGTGTTGTCTTTTAATGTTGTCCCAGCATATTCCAAATCTAGGCCATTAATATATTTCAAGATAAGTAGTGATCCCTGGAACTCCCACAATATCACTTTATCTATCCTGAAATACCATGTATCACTACTCCCCACTTCCTGTGAGTTGGGAAAGTTTGTGTCCACGCAACTATTGATCCTTTTATTCTGTGGCTTTAATTTTGCTAATAACTTTGTTGTTTGTGGCATTTTAATTTCACAATTTTGCCTAATTTAATCATGACCCTTTTCTAAACTGTAAACTTCTGTTGCCTCTCTTTGAAATTCAACAGCTGAATATCCAAATCCTCACTTATCTCCTGATGCAAGTTTCCACCCAGGTTGTATTCGCATGCAGAACAAGCTTGTTCAAACTTCCCCAGCCATTTATATTAGAGAGAGAGAGACACACACACACACACTTTACAAAATACCACAGTAGACCTGAAGAACTACTAAAAAGTAATATCATCTTCACTCAGACACTAGCCAGGGTATCATCACGTGATGTGACCCCTTTCATTTACCCAAACCGTAATAGTCACATAGACCTGAAGCTTAAAAATCCTATCACCTTAGGATTGTCATGTAGAACCTGAAGGGTGAGAATTTCAGCAGCAGTTGGATTGAAGTAAAGGTGAAACTGTGGGTGAACTTGAAGGTGGAAAGTCAATCCAGAAGTTCACCTCGGTGTTGTTTTGCCCTATAAAAGACATAGCTCTTTAGTGTACATTTTAATCTGTTCATTCATTATTTCCCTTAGAACCGCTGTCAAGGCCTGTAATCTTCAGTAATTCAAACTATGTGGATACCACCATTGAATGGATCTGTCAAGTGTCTTCAGGGAGAGCAAGTTCCGTTCTGTGGTGGAAGGATGGCAAAGTGATAACAAGTGGCCGGCGTTATCAGATAGTGCAAAACAACAGCACATTGATTATTTCAAAAGCCATAAAATCAGATGGTGGGAACTATACTTGCACCGTTGAAAATCCTGTGAGCAAGAATCAGAGTTCATATTTGTATATTGTTTATGGTGAGTCAGGCCTCTCAGTTGTTAATCAGAAAATGTATAATAAAATGATGCTCATTACAGTGCAGTAAGAGGGCATTCGGCCTATCTAGTCCGCATCGACCCTCTGAAAGAGCACTCTTTCTAGGCCCACTAACCTGTCAGATTCCTGAAGCCCCATGTATTGATCATGTCCAATCCACTTAACGTTCATATCTTTGGAGACTAAGGGGCAATTTAACACGACCAATTCATCTCACCTATGCATCGTTGGACACGAGGCAACTTAGCATGGTCAATCCACTGAACCTGCATATCCTTGAGTGCCTCAACATGTGACACTTGCAGGCATTTATAGCTAAAGGAATAGACTATAAAGGCAAGGAAGTATTGTTGAAACTATACAAAGCATTAGTGAGGGCGCATCTGGAGTATTGTGCATAGTTTTGGTCCCGTACTTGAGAAAAGATGTAATGGTGTTGGAGGCAGTTCAGCGGAAGTTCATTAGATTGATTCCAGAAGTGAGGGATTTGTCGTATGAAGAGAGATTGAGCAGTTTAGGCCTATACTCTCTGGAATTTAGAAGAATGGGAGGAGGTCAAAATAAGGTATTCAAGATGATAAAAGATATGAATAAAATAGACGTGGAGCAGATGCTTCCTTTTGTGGAGCATTCTAGGACGAGAGGTCATGGTCATAGGATAAGGGGTAGCAAGCTTCAAACAAAGTTGACGAGAAACTACTTCTCCCAAAGGGTTGTGAAATTTGCTACCCCAAAGTGGCCATGCTAAGTTGCCCCCTTAGTGTCCAAAGATATGAACGTTAAGTGGATTGGACATGATCAATACATGGGACTTCAGGAATGGGACAGTTAGTGGGCCTAGAAAGAGTGCTCTTTCAGAGGATCGATGTAGATTAGATGGGCCAAGGATGCTGGAACAGTGAGTAAATTTAAAGAGAAATTAGATTTTTAATTGGTAATGGGTTGAAGGATTATGGGGAGAAGGCAGGAAAATGGTGATTAGGAGCGTGTCAATCAAGATCGAATGGTAGAGCTGACTGGATGGGCCAAATGGCCTAATTTTGCTCCTATACCTTTATTATCTTATGAGGGGTTTGACTTGGGGAGAGAGATTGAACTTTAGCCCTCTACTCCTGCAGTTTAGAAGAGTGAGAGGAGAACTAATTGAGCTGGACAAGATAATCAGTAGATTGATAAGTCGATGTGGAGAAGATGTTTCCTCTTGTGGGCAACCAACCATATCTTTTTGGATAAGAGGGTGATACATTTGAAACAGAGAAAAGGAACAATTACTTCCCTCAGAGTTATGAGTCTGGGGAATTCACTACTCCAGAATGTGATGGATGCCTGGCACTGGATAAATTTAAGGAAGAGGTGGATAGATTTTTAATTAGTAAAATGTTTGAAGGGTGAATGGGCAGGAAAGTGGAGTTGAAGCTGAGATAATGATGATCTCATCAGCTATTATCATATTAAATGGGGGAGGCTCCAGGAGCAGAATTGCCCATTCGTGCTCCTGTTCTTCATGTTCTTATATTTTGAGATGGACGAGGAAACTGTTTCGAATCTGGTTCGAAAATAACATAAACCTTGAAATCAATTTTGTATTTCAGGACTTCCACATCAGCATTATTACACACTGGGATTCTCTATTGTTTCACTGATCACTTTGATTGCTCTCTTCTTGATCATGAGAATGAATTCACTCTTGCAAGAAATGAAAGGTAGGATAAAGTTGATACTTATGCGGTTTCTGTTCACTTAATTGGAAACTTCACAAAATATGGACAGAAGGAGGCTATTTGGCCCTTCCAGCTGCTCTGCCATTCATTATGATCATGGCTGATCATCCAATACAATAGTTTGATCCCATCTTTGCCCTTATCCCTTGAACTCCCTTTTCTAAGAGCTATTTCTAACTGCTTCGTGAAAACAATGTTTTAGCCTCAAATATTTTCTGTGGTAGCAAAAGGCTAACCACTCTCTGGGTGAAGACATCTTTCCTCGTCTCTGTCCTAAAAAGTTTGCCCTGTACTCTTCGATGCTTCCATTTAAAGTTAAAGCTTGAAAGTTTATTTATTAGTCACAAGTAAGGCTTACATTAACACTGCAATGAAGTTACTGTGAAATTTCCCTTGTCGCTTCATTCCAACACCTGTTCGGTTCAATGCACCCAACTAACCAGCTTTAAGACTGTGGGAGGAAACTGGAGCACCTGCAGAAAACCCACGCAGACACAGGGAGAACGTGCAGATTACACACAGACCGTGACCTAAACTGGGAATCGAACCCAGGCCCTGGTGCTATGAGGGAGCAATGCTTACCATTGTATCACCATGCTGCCTATATGCCACTGTGCCATCTATCAAAGTTTTGAAAATTTTTTTATTAGTCACAAGTAGGCTTACATGCACTGTAATGAAGTTACTGTGAAAAATCACCTAGTTGCCTCACTTTGGCGCCTGTTTGGATACACTGAGGGAGAATTTAGCATGGTCAACGCACCTTACCAGCGCATCATTGTAGGAAGAAACTGAAGTACCTGGAGGAAACCCATGAAGACATGGGGAGGACGTGCAAACTCCATACTGACAGCAACCCAAGCTGGGAATTGAACCCAGGTCCCTGACTCTGAGGCAACAGTGCTAACCACTGTGTCGCCTATCAATTTAATTATTTAATAAAAGAGATTCTGTGAAACATTTAGATGTAACATTTTAATTTCTGCTCCTTTTTTATATGGAGTAATTAATTTGAACATATTTGCTCAATTAATTTTGATATGAATTTGTTTATGATCCAGGTCCTCGGCTACTTGAAAATATTTTCAGAATCTTGCAGCTGTTCTCAATGCTTCCATCTGTGCTTCTGATGTGTTGCATTGTCTGTTGGATACAAGTCGAAGGTACTGTATTGCTCCCATTTCTTTTCGACTAGTTGATAATAGTATTTTATAATACTGTACATTCTGACGTATTGCTGAAAAGAGACACACATTGTCAAAGCTTTTCATTTTGCACCCATCAGGATAAACATAAAAATAGCAAACTTCAAACAATTGCAACAATTTCATCTACAGGAGAAGAGGATGCTGATAGAGATGGCTCTGCAACCTAATTGGCCAAAGTTCATTTATTAGTGTCACAAGTTGCCACACTCCGGCACCTGTTCGGGTACGCTGAGGAGGAATTTAGCACTGCCAATGCACCTTAACCTGCACATCTTTCAGACTGACAGTGGAAACCAGAGGACCTGGTGGAAACTCATGCAGGGAGAATATGCAAACTCTACTCAGATAGTAACCCAAACCTGGGTCCCTGGCACTGTGAGGTGGCAGTGCCATATGTTATCGTTAGCTGAGTTATCACTTGGAGGATGTTAGCCGTGTGTGGTCTGAAATCGGGAATGTAGGGATGGTGTGCAGTTACACACATTTGCCTATATCATCTGTACACCTTTACCCTTCAATTCCTCCATTAAATTGTGTGACAGGGGCATCACTGGCTGACAGCATTTATTGCTCATCCCTAGTTGCCCGATGGCAGTTGAGAATCAACCACATCACTGTGGCACTGAAGTCACATGTAGGCCAGACCAGATAAGGGTGGCAGATTTCCTTCCCTGTCGAGCATTCATGAACCAGATGGGTTTTTCTGACCACGGTTTCGTAGTTATCAGTAGAGTCTCAATTTCAGATTTTTTTTATTGAATTCAAATTCCACCATCAGCTGTGGTGGAATTCGAATCCGGGTCCCCAGAACAGTAGCGAAGTTTCTGGATTAATAATCTAGCGATAACACCAGTAGGCTATCGGCTACTTTCGTGCTACTATATTCTTCAAGGACGATGGTGAGATAATGCCTTTTCTCCTCTAATTGAGGGATATTTCAATTTTTTTTTGTTCTTTTAACAGGAGCTGATGGAATCGCATGGTTCACGTTGGTACTTTTGGTTCTGGTTTTGTTATTATTGATGGTCACAAAATATTGTCCCAAAAGTAAGTTCAGACATGATGTTATATATTCATATCACACTATCAGAATGACCAGGGTCAATTGTGGGAGATAGAAATAGTGAGGGGAAGAGAAGGAGGAGTTAAGAGGATGCCAGTTAACTTGTTCAATGGAACATTTCAAATCTAAAGCTGTTGTATTTCTGGTTTCCTCTTTGATAGAGGGAAATACAGGATCATCCCAAGTGTGGATTGGCAGTGCGTAATAGTTGTATTAAGGAGCTAAATGAAAGATGTTAACAGTCTACCAACTTCCAGTCCAATCTTTCCAAGTAACTTGTGCCAAACATGGCCTGTGGTTGTGCCAGAATGTCACGTTAGGCTCGACAATGGATTTGACACTCCTGCTTTGAATCATTGCATGGGATTTTACAGCCACGCTTGTCCTGAAACGGGTGGCACAGTGGTTAGCACCGCTGCCTACTAGGGTCAGGGACCCGAATTCGATCACCAGTTCGGGTCTGTGTGCAAACTTCGCATTCTTCCCGTGTCTGTATGGGTTTCCTCTGGGTCTTCGGGTTTCCTCCTGCACTCCAAAGACATGCAGGTTTGGTGGATTGGCCGAGCTAAATTGATCCTTAGTGTCACGGTGACTTGCTAGGGTAAATGCACGGGGTTAAGGGGATGGGATCTGGGTGGAATTGTGGTACGTGCAGAATGGCCTCCTTCTGCACAGTAGGATTTATGGAAATTGTAAAATTCCGCCCAAGGTTAATGGACATTTCCATTGTCTGCCCCTCATCCGCTCCAATTCTGTGATGGGCGGGGCAATAAAATTCTGGTGACTCGGTCAGTTACTGTTTCTCTGTCTGAGAATGAATCTTGCCTTTCCTCACTATTGTAGTGACCCCCTCCAAAGCCTAGCATTGAAAGCTTCCAGAAGAGGCCGTAATAACAGTTGGAGCTTTTGTGTTGACAGAGGGCAGCACAGTGGTTAACGCTAATGGAGTTATGGGGATAGGCCCTGGGTGGAATTGTTGTTGGTACAGGCTGGATGGACCTCCTGTACTGTAGGAATTCTCTGAATCTATGTCTGAATGATGAGGCCAGGATCAGCAGCGATATGATGGGCAGAAAGAACCCTCATCAATGCAAACTTTGTGGAACAGATACAGATAATTAAGTTTTGATGTTTAATTAACTCGGAGGAAGACCCAAAGTGGGACATTTTGATTTTACTGTCCATGTAACCAAGAACAAACATTCAGCAAGAATTAATGGGTTCGATTCGTGGCTTGGATCACTGTCTGGGTGGAGTTTGCACCTTCTCCTTGTGTCTATGTGGGCTTCCTCTGGGTGCTCTAGTTTCCTCTCAAGTCTGAAGACGTGTGGGTTAGGTTGATCTGGCCAGGTTAAAATTGTCCCTCAGTGTCCTCAGATGTGTAGATTAAAGGGATTAGCGGGTAAATGTGTAGGGATATGGGGATTGGGATTGTGGTCGGTGCAGACTCGATGGGCCAGATGGCCTTTTTCTGCATTGTAGCGTTTCTATGATTCTATGATAATCTTAATAGTGTGAGATTGTGAAAGTTGTTTCCTTCTTTTATAATTTGTGTGATTTTTGTTTTAGAATGTTCTGTAGCTTGAAAATGATAGGGGAATGATTAATTCTACAGTGATAGAGACAGGCTGAGAATGGACATAGCTCCTTTTGCCAGTTCACAGCCAATAAAGTATTTTTTGAATGTGTAGTTCCTTTATGAAGCAGGAAATGAAGCAGCTAAATTAACCAGGAAAATCCCACAAAAGGCAGATTAATGAACAAGTTTATTGTACTTGATATTTGGAGGATAAAAGTTGTCTAGGGCACCAGGAAAATAATT
Source organism: Sphyrna mokarran (assembly GCA_024679065.1). NCBI lineage: Eukaryota > Metazoa > Chordata > Chondrichthyes > Carcharhiniformes > Carcharhinidae > Sphyrna > Sphyrna mokarran. Next base: position 102,864,977 of record JAGIQG010000009.1, read on the forward strand.
ATCCATTGAATCCTACCATGCAGAAGGCCATTCGGCCCTTCACATCTGCACTGATCACAATCCCACCCAGGTTCTATCCTCATACATTTTACCCTTGTTAGTTCCCCCAACACTAAGGGTCAATTTAAAACAACCAATTCGTCTAACCCGCACATTTGGAGTGTGGGAGGAAACCAGAGCACCCGGAGGAAGCCCAAGCAGACACAGGGAGAATGTGCAAACTCCAGACAGGTAGTGACCCCAAACTGGGAATCGAAACCGGGCTCCTGGCGCTGAGAAGCAGCAGTGCAAACCACTACATAACCGTGATGCCTATGAAGTCACAAAAGCTTTCACGTCTACGTAAAAGGGAATAAGAGACCTCAACTTGAAGTTTCATGCAAAACACAGCACCTCTGACAGTCCCTCAGCAACATGCTGAAATGTTAGCCTTGATTAAATCCCAAGGGAATGGAATGAAAGAACAAAAAAAAATAAAATTACAGCACAGGAACAGGCCTTTTAGCCCTCCAAGTCTGCAGTGACCATGCTGCTCCACTTAAGTGAAATCCCCTACCCTTCCAGGGACCATATCCCTCTATTCTCATCCTATTCATGTTATTTTAAAATGGATGGCATATTGGGCCAGTTGTTCAGGATGTGGGCTGTTCTCCCTGTGCTTGATTTGATTTATTATTGCCACATGTATTGGGATACAGGGAAAAGTAATGTCTCTTGCGTGCTGTACTGACAAAATATAATGTTCATAGAGAAGGAAAAGAGTGCAGAATGTAGTGTTGCAGTTATAGCGAGGACATAGAGAAAGATCAATTTAAAGTAAGGTAGGTTTGCTGAACTTTGGTGACCTTAGCCATAGGGTCATAGAGTCAAAGAGGTTTACAGCATGGAAACGGGACATTCGACCCAACTTGTCCGTGCCACTCTTTTTTCTTAAACCCCTAAGCTAGCCCCAGTTGTCCACATTGGCCCATATCCCCTTTGTACCCATCTTACCTATGCATTGTCTAAATGCTTTTTAAAAGACAAAATTGTACTTGCCTCTACACTACCTGTGTGAAAAAATTTCCTCTTTGGACCATTTTGCATTTCTCCCCTAGCACAGGAATGTGGACTGCATAGTCCCTGACAATTTGTATTCTTCATGAGAACAGGAGACAGAGATCAGAAATGTATGTGGGCACCTGTGTATGCAACTGTGTGCTTGTAATGTTTGTGTGTGTGTGTGTGAGAGAGACACTTGTGCACTCTGTAATTCCATTTTATTTGGTTCCAGCTGGCAGTGTAGTTCTGAATGTGTTCGCTATCTTCCATGACACTGTTGTCACATCTGTGTCGGCAATCCTGATTGTGGAAACTTTGAAACGAGCTGGTGAGATTTAAATGATAAAATTATAACTAAAAGATCAACTCTGCCGTTAAATTCAGTGTGATTAGGAAAAGCTAATTACACTGTGGTTTTGAGCAGTTTTCACACCATCAACTTGTTGAAGTTAACCATGCAAAAGAAGGCCATTTGGTCCATTGTGGCTGTAATAGCTCTTTACTAGACCACTCCAAATCTAACCCTTCTCTCTCATCTCAGCCCTCCATCTCCCTTTGTTTGAAAAATGTTCCACTTTATGCTTGAATGATTCAGTGATTACTATCTCAATCCTGCGGTAGAGCAATCCATAGTTCATTCATTTTATTTATTAGCCACAAGTAGGCTTACATTAACACTGCATTGAAATTACTGTGAAAATTCCCTAGTTGCCACACTCTGGCGCCTGTTTGGGTAGACTGAGGGAGAATTTAACAAAGCCAATGTAATTAACCTGCACGTCTTTCGGATTGTGAGAGGAAAGCGGAACACCCTGGAGGAAACCCGCACAGACACAGGAAGAATGTGCAAACTCCACACACAGTGACCCAAACCAGGATTCAAACCAGATTGCTGTAGCTGTGAGGCAGCAGTGCTAACCACTGTACCACCCCCCACCTTGTTCAAAAACTCTTGTATCAAATAAATTTATTCTAAACAAGAAGATGTTGATAAATGTTTGTACTTCAGGTTAGATGAAGATTTGATGTGGAGTTCCCTAGGGGTTAATGTTGAGACTGTTGCTTTTCCTTCTATTAATGATCTAGACTGTGGTTTTTACAACGTGCTTTCAAAATTTGCAGTTGTCACAAAGGTTGGAAGCATTCCACAAATGTGATGAATTATGGTGAACCACCAGTGCTATTAGCAAAATAATTACAGTCATTTTTACCACAGTTTTCACTGCAATTTGTCGAAGCTTGCTGTGCAAAAGGAGGCCATTTGGCCCAGTGTGGCTGTGATGGCTCTTTACTAGACCAGTCCAAATCTAACCCCTCTCTTTCTCCCCTCAGTCCTGCATCTCTCTTTGTTTAGAACATTTATCCACTTTTTTTGTGAATGATGCACTTGGAGGCGGGATTCTGTCTTGGAGGAATTCAGTCATAATCCTACAGGTGGTAACTTTGCACCTTTAGCTCCTCAGCCAAGCACGCCAAATGTCTGAACCTGTGGTTTTTCTTGTACTGAGCAGGGTTACTATTACGACAGCACTTTTATCATCAGTCGGGTAAAACTGATCTGTCTCACCATAGCCTAAACCCAGCTCAATCTTGCAGTAGAGCATTCGATGCTTCAGAAACCCTTGAATGAAATACATTTATTCTAAACAGTGAATAAATAGTTGTTTTCCGATTGGATGAAAGTTTGTTGTGGAGTTCCCCAGGGGAACCTTGCTCTTGATCTTCCTCTTGAGGTGGCACAGTGGTTAGCGCTGCTGCCTCACAGCATGAGGGACCTGGGTTTGATTCTCAGCCTCGGTTCACTGTCTGTGTGCAATTTGCACATCCTACCCATGTCTGTGTGGGTTTCCTCCTGGTGTTCTGGTTTCTTCCCACACTCCAAAAATGTGCAGATTAGGTGGATTGGCCATGCTAAATTTCCCTTTAGCGTCAGGGGCATTAGCGAGGATAAATACCTGGGGTTATGGGGATAGAGCTTGGGTGGGATTGTGGTTGGTACAGGCTTGATGGGCCTCATTCTGTGCTGTTGACAACCTAGTGTTGAGAGTGTGATTTCAAAAAATGCTGATGATATGAAGATTGGAAACATTGGCAACTATGATGAATTTCAAAAAGTGGTGGATTGGACCGATTGAAGAGAAGTGTGAGGTGATTAAATTTGGCAGGAAGGATATGGAGAGACAGCAGTATAAAATAAAGAGAGAGAATCCCTAAGGGAGGTGCAAACACAGAGAAACCTTCGTGTACATGAACACAAGTCTTTGAAACTAGCAAGGTGTATTGAAAGTAGTTGATAGATCATATTGGATAAGAATCTCCTACTTTGTCCATCCTGCTGCTGCCAGCGAGAATGGAGAATTTGGCACTCAGCCAAAACTCCTTTCACTGCAGCGGGACTGGAGAATCCCAGCTGCAGGCGAGGTTAGAGAATTTGGCCGCGGTATCTTAGGCTTTATTAATAAGGGCAGTGAGTGCAAAAGAAAGCAGGTCATGGTAAACTTTTAGTGCTATGTCTGGTTCTGGGTGCGTTACTTGGGGAAGGATGTGAATGCATTGGATAGAATGCAAAGGAGATTCACAAAAATGATTCCACGGGAAGGGAAAATTAGTCGTGAGGATTCCTAGAATCCTAAATACACAACAAGGCCCATTGGGCTTGCATCGACAATAATCCCAGCCAGGCCCTATCCCCATAACCTCACATATTTACCTTGTTCATCCCCTGACACTAAGGGACAAATTAGCATGGCCAATCCACTTAACTTGCACATATTTGGATACTAAGGGGTAATTTAGCATGGCCAATCCACCTAACTGCACATCTTTGGTGTTTAGGAAGAAACCGGAATACCCAGAGGAAGGCATGTAGACACGTGGAGAACATGCAGCCTCCACACAAGCAATCAACTAACCTGAGTCCGTGGAGCTGTGAGGCAGCAGCACTAACAACTGTGGTTGGGAGGACAGCAAGGGGAGGAATATATTGGAATGCATTTTACTCCTTCAACCAAAACAAAGACCTTGTTACATGAGAGAATTGTGTCATCAATAGACACAGTGGCATAATGGTTAGCATTGCTACTTCACAGTGCCAGGGAAGCAAGTTCAATACCCAGTTTGGGTCCCTACTGTGCGGAATCTGCATGTTCTCTCCATGTCTGCGTGGGTTTCCTCCTGAGTGCTCCAGTTTCCTCTCATGGTCTGAAAGATATACTGGTTAGGTGCATTGGCCTGCTAAAATTCTCTCTAAGCGTACCCAAAAATGGGCCGGAGTGTGATGGCTAGGGGATTTTTACAGTAATTTCTTGCAGTGTTAATGTACTACAAGTCCCCAAACAGTTGAGGAAATTGAGGAACGAATATGTAAGGAGATTACACATAGCTCCAAGAGAAAAATGGGGTGGTTTAAAAAAAGGAGATTTTAATTTTCCCAACATTGACTGGGACAGCCATAGCAATAGGGGCTTAGATGGATAGAAATTTGTTGAATCTATTCAAGAGGAATTTCTCATTCATTATATGATACTCTGACTAGAAAGGGGGCAAAACTTGACCTACTCTTTTGAAATAAGGAAGGGCAGTTGACAGTTTAGTGAGGGATCACTTTGGGACCAGTGACTATAAATCCGTTAGTTTTAAGGTAGCTATGGGAAAAGATCTGACCCAAAAGTTAAATTTCTAAATTGGGGCAAGGCCAATTTTGATGTTATCAGACAGGAACTTTCAAAAGTTGATTGGGAGAGTCTGTTGACAGGCAAAGGGATGTCTGGTAATTTGCAGGCTGTAAAAGTTGTGTTAATCAGGGTTCAGAGTAAGCACATTCCTTTTGGAGTGAAAGGCAAGGCTGATCGAAGTAGGAAACCCGGGATCACTCAGGATATTGAGGCCCTGGCCAAGAGAAAGAAGGAGGCATATGACATCCATAAACACTGGGATCAGGTGGATCCCTTGAAGAATATAGAAGGTGTCAGAGTGTCTTCCCTTTCCTCGCTCCCCATGATAATTTCTCCTGTCTCTGCTTCTAAGAGACCAATGTTTAACCCTCTTCCTCTTTATATACTTAGAAAAGATCTTATTTTACCAACCAGGTAGCCTATGTACAATGGGCTGAATGGCCTCCATCTGCGCTGTAAAAATCCTAAAACTCTATATCACTCTAAAACATTTGGATCTTATAAATGCTTCTTACTTTCCTATGTTGTGAAGACTGCCTTGGAGAATGTTTTGGGTAAACGTTCTCCAAGGCGGCTTTCACGACATACGACAGCGCAAAATCACTGAGCACAAACTTTTAGCCAAGTTCTGCACACATGACGATGGCCTCAACTGGGATGTTGGGTTTATGTCATGTTATTTTCCTAGGCCAGGAGGTTAGATCCATTGGCTGTGCTAAATTCTCCCTCAGCGAATTCTCCGAACGGGGACCGGTGTATGGCAACAAAGGGATTTTCACGGTAACTTCATTACCGTTAATGTGTTAATGTAAGCCTACTTGTGACACTAATGTATAAACTTTAAATTTAATTAGACTCTGACGTTTTCATTCTCCTGGAACACTTCTCCACACACTCCAAAAGCCAACAGCATTTAAAAAGAAGTTTTTTTTTCAAGGGAGTGAGACACATTTGAAATGCTTGCTGACGATTGATGCTTTCAGGGCTCCACACCAATTCGGTAGAGAGCGTATGAAAATTCTGCCCAACCGTTCACTATTTTTAGATGGTTAAGATCAATGGTTAGTAATTGGGAACAATTTTGTGAGACATGCTCCCAGTTGAGTCCAGAATGCAGGATTCATCCAATCAAATTTTTTTTTATTTGATCATGGGACATGAACATCACTGCTTGGTCATCACTTATTGCCCATCCCTAGTTGCCCAAGGCAGTTGAGAATCAATCCCCACATTGCTATAGGCTCTGCATTCACATATAGGCCAGACCAGGTAAGGACAGCAGATTTCTTTCCCTAAAGGGACATGAGATGAGTTTTTATGACAATTGGTTTCATGGTCATCAGTAGATTCTGAATTCCAGATATTATTTTTATTGAATCCAAATTCCTCCATCTGCTGTGATGGGATTCGAAACTGGGTCCCCAGAACATGAGCTGGGCTTCTGGATTCATAATCTAGTGGCAATACCATTAGGCCATTGCCTTCCTTCTAGGGCACAATGAACTGGAAAGAATATTACAAGGTGGAAGTGTTCAGAACCAAGAATTTCTAATGGTTTATTATAACTGAGAGACCTCTAGGAAGAGACAGTTAATGAATTCTGCATTGTATACGTATTGAAAAAGTGTATGTGATCTTAATAACTTGTGTTTATATGTTATAATGAGTCATTAATTTAATGTGATGGTTCAAAGTGCAGTTTGTGTATTAATATGATGTTATGTTTTGCAGGAAAAGGATGTGAGCCAGCAGCCAGACTACCACAGTATCTAATTCTTGCTGCGGTAGTGCCATTCATTTTAATGTTGTCATTTCTTGCATATTATTTCATGTGTAAGTATTGTTGATGGTTTACACATTGATTCAAGATTATCGTAATGGATACAAAGTTCTGTGGGCAGGAATTACTTATACTTCAGCAGTTGTTGCTCTAGAGATAGAACGTGCAGAGAAGCTTGATTTCTGGGATGATGGGACTGGTGTCCGAGCAGAGATTAGGTTGGTTAGGATTGTATTCTTTGGAATTCAGAAGAACGAAATGGGGAGCTGCGGTTGATCTCATAAAAACCTATAAAATTCTAATGGGACTAGATAGGGTAAGAGGATATTCCCTATAGCAGGGGAGTGCAGAACTAAGGATCATTCTTTAAGGATACAGGGTTTAGGATGGAGATGAGGAGAAACTTCTTCATCCAGAGAATGGCCAGCCTATGGAATTCACTGCCATAGAAAGCAGTTCAGGTCAAAATACTGAATGTTCTCAAGAAACAATTAGATATAGCACTTGGGGCAAAGGGGACCAAAGGATATGGGGCCAAAGCGGGATCAAGAGATTGAGTTAGACGATCAGCTGTGATTATAATGATGGATGGAACAGGCTTGAAGGGCTGAATGGCTGCCTCCTGCTCCTATTTTCCACGTTCAATGCCTGGTGATCAGTGGGAACGCCGAGAAATTCTGTACCATGGCTGTTGAACTGTTATTTTGTGCCAAATGTAGGACATTATAATGTGGGATACGATATTGCCTTCTGGTTTGTGCTAAAAGTGCTGAAATGGGAAATACTGGTCTTCATTCTAGCACCTATCTTTGAGATTCTGCTGATCTGAGTGAATGAACTCCAATTGTCTAACCTGGCAGTTTGACACACTGGCGCTCTGAGATACTTTATTGAAATGGGCTTGGATGTGAGTTGGCTAAAGAATATTGTTTTATGGCTTGCATGATTCAGTGCCACTAGCTTTCTACATCCTATAATCGGGACATTACTTGTAAAATCAGAGGAACAATGAAAATTGGAGCAGAAGCAGGCCGTTTGGCCCATTGACTCTGCTCCATCATTCACCATGCCCATAGCTGATCCCTCTAGCACCTTTAGACTGGAACTCTCTGACTTTGCCCATGGCTGGGATTCTCCAGTCCTGCTGAAACGAATGGAGTTTTGGTTTTCCATTTGCATTAGCAGTGGTAGTGGGATGTACAAGACCAGGGAGTCTGTAGTCTAGAAATAAATTTATTTTCTTTCTAAATTATAATCAGTGATTTAGCCTCTAAAGTTTAGTTGTCTGCTAATATACTAAAGACACTGGGCGAATGACCATTAAAGGACGTTATTTTGCTGTAGACTATATATAGTACCTTCTGTCTGACTTGCATGACTCCAGTGAATGGCAATGCAGATTAGGAAAGATATTATAGTGGTAGAAAGAGAAATTTGCTTTGTGAAGAAGGACAGAATCCATTTAGTTAGAGTTGATTGCACTCCTAAATATATGCTATAGGCCACAGAATGGTGATGGAGCAATTGATGCAGATATGTGCAAGGAAATCTGGATAGTCAGAAGCTGTTTCCCAGGTTAGAAGAGTCAATTATTAGGGGCCATAAGTTTAACGGCAAGGTTTAAAGGAAATGTACGAGGCAAGTTTTTTTACACAGAGGGTGGTGGATGCCTGGAACTCGCTACCCGGGGAGGTAGTGGAAACAGGTACGATAGTGACTTTTAAAGGGCATCTTGACAGGATGGGAATAGAGGGATATGAACTCGGAATGGTGCGAGTTTTAGATCAATTGGGCAGTATGATCAGTGCAGGCTTGGAGGGCTGAAGGGCCTGTGCCTGTGCTGTAATTGTCTTTGTTCTTTCTCAGCACTTTCTCCTTCCTGGTGGTGCTATAGTTGACTCTGAAATTTGTTTTCTTTAACACCACACTTGAGAGTGAATGGTGAGGGTATTCGTGACATAGCTTTCCGCATCTGGAGCTTTTCTTCAGTGCGTGATAAGTAGTCAATGAGGCATTGAAAGTCTTTTGAAGCAAAGACAGATGAATAAACCCAGTCCTTATCTCCAAACTCTGTGTAAAAGCATTTAACTGATCTGCAGGGTGTTGTCAGCCTTTGGGCCTGTGGCAATGAAAGGGACAGTGTCCTGTGTGAACATCTTGTTCCCCTTTCAAAAGGTACTCAGCAAGTTTGCACTGCTGAGTTACATTCATGGTCTGCATGGGCTACAATTCTCATAATGAAAAGGTAATTCATATCACTGTGATTTGGCTAGCTTTTTCATATGCCTGCATTACTGTTCTGTTAATGATTATATAAAGTGTCAGAATGCTGTTTTAATAGTTTTGGCAAACTTATTCTTAGATTACATAATCTCAAGTATGCAAGTTAATAACTAAACTTGTTTCACTGATATCAAAAAGTAATCATATGTAAAGATAAACTTTGCAGATCTAAAGGCTAAGGTGTTAGTATATGTCAGTCCTTGAGATTACACTGTTATCACCTATCTGTTGATAGCAGATTTATTTAACAGGAAAGTGCTTTTGTAAGGTACGTATATACATTCAATATGAGATGGAATATTGCTGCATTATAGAAACTCTTCAGTTTACATTTCATTTGTTCTTTGCACAAGTCAGCCATCTCGGCCTTTTCTTCCCATACATTTTTTAAGATAAGAGTGTAAGAATTAGGAGTAGCCCGTCTGTCCCCTCAAGCCTGCTCCACCACTTAGTAAGATCACTGCTGATCTTTTCGTGGACTCAGCTCCACTTATCCATGCACCCCCCCCCCCCATAATCTTTAATTCCTTTATTGTTCAAATATCTATCTATCTTTGCTTTAAAAACACTCAATGAGGTAGCCTGAACTGCTTCACTGGGCAGGGAATTCCACAGATTCACAGCCCTTTGGGTGAAGAAGCTCCCCCTCCTCAATCCTAAATCTGTTCCCCCTTATTTTAAGGCCATTCTCTGTGGTTCTAGTTGCACCCACCCATGGAAACAACTGCCCTGCTTCTATCTTTGCTATTTCCTTCGTAATCTTATATGTTTCTATAAGTTCTCTCGTCATTCTACTCAGTCTTTCTTCATAAGCCAACCCTCTCAACTCCAGAATTAACCCAGTGAAACTCCTCTGTGCCCCCTGCAGTGCCAGTATATCCTTTCTCTAGTAAGGAGACCAAAACTGTACACAGTACTCTGGGTGTGGCCTCATCAGAACTTTATACAGCTGCAACATAACCTCCCTGTTTTTAAACTCCATCCTCTAGCAATGAAGGACAAAATTCCTTTTGCCTTCTTTATTACCTCTACACCTGTAAATCAACTTTTTGTGATTCCTGCTCTTCTTCAGGCTGGTTCATTTCTCTTTGTCAATCATAATATGGTCAGTTTTTTTTTCTCTGGAGCTTTGGGTCACGTCTTCACCTTTATATCCCACAAAACCTCATTTCACCTTATTTTAAAATTTTTCTTTTAGTTCAAGTGGATCTTGAACAGATCTGGATAACTTAAAAGATGCGATTTAATTGTGCAAAACTCTAACTTGGAAGAATTGGTAATCAACTATTGGCTTGACCACATTATTTTGCCCATATGCAGGTTTTGTTCTGTAGCGAGAGATTGGGATAGTGAGGAAATAATATGGGAAAAGTCATGGATAATGACCAGCCCCAACCTCACAAAGTAATTGACTCTGTTAATGGTGAAGCTTTATGGCCGATTCCCCACAAACTCGGCTGCCCTTAGAAATTTGTCCTCATCTTCCGCCTACTCCACAATAACTGACGTATCCTTACCCTTAGTAACAGAACCATCACATACCTCAGGCGAGATTCTCTGCCCTCTTGTGGTGTGTTTCTTGGCCCAGGTTCGAATCCCACCTCAGCAGATGGTGAAATTTGAATTCAATAAAAAAAATCTAGAATTAACAATCTCCTGATGACCATTGTCAATTGTTGGAAAAAAACATCTCACAAGGGTAATAATTTCGCTGTTTTTTTTCTTGATCTGGCCTACAAGTGACTGCAGAGCCATAGCAACATGGTTGACTCTCAACTGCCCTTGGGCAAGTAGGGATGGGCAATAAATGCAGGCCAGCCAGAGACACCCATGCCCCACACAAAAAAAATATAGTGGGAAGTATTATTGGGGCAGCATGGTGACACAGAATTGCTGCCTCACAGGTCTAGAGTCCTGGGTTCAATCCTAGTGTAGGGTGACTATCTGTGTGGTGTTTGCAATTCTCCCTCTGTCTGTGTGGGTTTCCTCTGGATGCTCCAGTTTTCTCCCACACTCCAAAGATGTATGGGTTAGGTGGATTGACCATGTTAAATTGCTCCTTAGTGTCAGGTGAATTAGCAGGATAAATATGTGGGGTTACGGAGATGGGGCCTGTGTGGGATCGTTGTTGGTATAGTCTCAATGGGTCGAATGGCTTCCTTCTGCACTTTAAGGATTCTATGATTTGATACACATGAGAAAATGGGCTTTTTGCTAAACATCTGGAAATCTAAAATCCTCATCCAATCAGTTTCCACAGCGTAAAAGCTGCCCTTCCCCATTAATTGAGATGCACCATTTTCCGCAGCCCAGCTTGACAGAAGCAGACATATCGGACAAATTTCAGCATCGCCTGAAATGTGCCAGTTCAACCTTCGGCCATCTGAGGAAAAGAGTCTTTGAGGGCCAAGCTCTCAAGCTCAAGTCTAAGGTCATGCTTTACCTGTCAGCAGTGGACCCACACTCTTAACTTCTTCAGCCACTTAAAGAATAAACAGAAGGCATCCCAAAGCACTCGAGAATTATCACCATCAGTGCCTCCATCCTCCACAAGTGATGGCATGAAAGTCTGTCCAATTGGAGCATCCTCTTGAAAGTTTAGATGCCCCACATCGTGGCTCAAAACTAGCTCTGGTGGCAGAGTATCACAAACATATGCTTCACACCAAATGCCAAAAGGAACTTTTCTCCTTGGAACTTGGTTAGAACATAAATAGGATTAGGAATGGACCACATTTCCCATCATGCCAGTCTATTCATGGCTGATCTTAGGCTCCAGTTCCATTTTCCCATTTGCTTCTAATAGATCTATAAACATGGACAGGGTTCGCAGGTAGAGATGGGAACATCGGGGTGGCGGCGCGGGCTCGTTGGGCCGAAGGGCCTGTTTCCCGTGCTGTTTTGTTCTTTGTTCTTTGTAATATCTCTTCCATTCCCTGGAAAACTTCAGACCAGCCTTAACCAAATTCAAATATGGAGCATCCACAACCCTCTCGGGTAACAAATTGCAAAGATCTGAGTGAAGTAATTTCTCTCAATCTAAAAAGATCATCAGTCCCTTGAACTGAGACTGTGTTTTCGATTCCTCAACCAATGGAAACAGTCTCTTTGCATGCACCATACCAAGACCCTTAAATTTTACGTTTCAATAAGATTGCTGCTCAATCTTCTAAATTCCAAGGAATATAGGCCCAATTTACTCAGCCTCTCATCAAAAGACAACCCCCTTATCCCAGGGGCCAATTTGTGAATCTTTATTGTATCCTTTCTGAAATGTAAAGACCAAAACTGCATACATTCCACATGGAATCTCACAAACATCCCGTACAAGGTGACAAGATGTCTTCATTTTTGTACTCTGGTAGATTCTTGGGATAATGGCCAAATGCCACCATAATTGCTTAGTGTACCTGCATGCTTTCTTTCCAAATCCCTTAAAACAAACCCAAATCTCTTCGAATGTTAATAATTACATGTTTCTCAGCTTTTCTTAAAAAAAAAATTATACTGCTATTTTACCACCAGAGGGACTAACTTCACAATTTTTTATCGTAGAATCCTATGGTGTGGAAGGACACCATTTGGCACATCAAGTTCATTCCGACTACAATCCCACCCAGGCCCCACTCCCACAACCCCACACATTTACCCTACCAATCCCCCTGAAACCAGGGTCAATTCAGCATGGCCAAACAACCTGACCCGCGCATCTTTGGACTGTGGGAGAAAACCGGAGGAATCCCACTCAGATACAGGGAGAATATGCAAACTCCACACAGACCATGACCCAAGTTGGGAATTGAACCTGGATCCCTGGCCCAATGAGGCAGCAGTGCTAACCACTACGCCACCATATCGCCCTAATAATTACATGTTTCTCAGCTTTCAAAAAAATATTGTGCTTACTATTTTACAGCAGAGGGACTAACTTCACAAATCCTTATGTTATGTGTTCTATCTGCCATCTTGTTTCTCATTCATCTAACCTGTGTCTATCTGTATTTCTCTGCAATCTTTCTATGTCCTCCTCCCCGCAGCTTATCTTCCCACCTATTTTGGTATCATCAGCAAATGGGTTGTGACAGAAGACTCCCAGGACTCTCTTTTTAGGGATGTTCTTAAAGCACTGAATCTATCAAACATCCCTATTGACTCATGGGAGTCACTGGCTTGTGACTGACCAAATTGGAAGAAATCCTTTCGTGGCAGCATCAAATACATTGAGTGGTTTTGTGGGGAAGATGCAGAGGTGGAGTTGAGAACCTGAGAGACAGAGAGAGAGAGAGAGAGAAAGAGAGCGCGTGTGAGGTCCAACAACACATCTGCCAGGCCCTTCAATCATAACCCGCAGATTATGCACTGAACATATCAGCCAACCCAGAACCGACTGAATTAGAGTGAAAGCAAATTATTCTGTCTCCCAAGGGATTGCCTAGGGAAAAAGGAAACTGGAGAACGAGTCTGGATTTAAAATGACACTCGCACACTTCCGTCAAATAGCTTTATCTGTCACTTTAGCACTAAAATAAAGAGGCCAATAATATTGTGAACAGCAAAGTTGTAAACTACCTTGGTAAATTATCTGGTAAGAAAATTTGGAAAAGAATTTACAGTCTGATATTCTGATTGTTGTGAAAACTTGTTTGGTTAGTACACTGTTTCATTAACACAACTCATTTATGTTCACATCAACAGGTGGAAAAAGGAATCAAAGGACAATTGAAAATGATAACTTTGAACTTGGAGTAAGTATGTTATGTGATGAGTTAGAAATACAGCTGGTTCTCTGCGCCCTTCTGTAAATTAGCCTTCCTAAACCTTTAGCAATCAGAAAAGAGAGAGATGTCATGAAAGAATAATCTTTGTGGAGAACTCGCAAATGGTTGTATAAAGGTAAAGTCTCCGTAGTTCCAGGAAACCACTGAGGGTCACTACACCTCGGGTGTGGGTCAAGATCGAGAAGGCAAGGCCTTCATAAATAACCACAGCCAGTGTGCAAGTGAAACCAGCTCCATATCTCAAACCAACTGTCCAGCCAACTGAGCTGACCCAGCTAATGCTCCAGTTCCTAAGAAACAAAATGGATACACTCAACAGTGCTGACTATAAGCAAAGGAGTTTGGTGTTAGTGATACACAGATAAAGAAGATCATCTAACACTAAGCTGTGTTTAATATATAAAAACAGAATGAAATTAACCCAAATCATTGTAGACAAAACATCAAACTAACATCAAAGAATTGAAAGTCAGGAAGTTAAAAATTGATAACCACTTTGAAATAAATGCTCTCTTGACAAGAGCCTAAACTTCAGAAAACAAGTGAAATATTGGAGGCATTGCCTGTATAATGAAGATTTAAATGCCGTATGTTATTGCATAGCCCATAATAATATCTGGATGATATGGTTTACAATAAAAAATTGACAAATCTAGTTTATTAAAATAAATGATATAATGCAGTGGACATTGTCTTTGTGAATTTGAAGAAAGCCTTTGCCAAAGTACCATATAAAAAGGCTGGTTAACTAACTTGAGGCTAGTGGAATAGAGGATCAGTGTCTAATTGAATAAAAGCATTGGCTTGAGGTGCAGAAAGAGACAATTTGGCTATCGAGTCTGCATCGACAACAATTCCCACTCAAATCTTTTCTCTACAATCTCACATGTTTGCCCTGCTAATCTCCTTCACAGGGCAATTTAGTACGGCCAATCCGCCTAACCTGCACATCTTTGGAGTGTGGGAGGAAACCAGAGCACCTGGAGGAAACCCATGCAGACATGGGGAGAATGTGCAAACTCCAAACAGACAGTCACCTGAGGCCAGAATTGAACCCGGGTCTCTGGCACGGTGAGGCAGCAGTGCTTACCACTATAACAAGGTGCCCTATGTACATTGGGTAGCGGACTCCATCCCCAACAAGATAACGGACACTCTTTATCCCTTTCCGCTTGACCTCTAAAACCTGTCCCACCATTTCCGTCTCCCCTCCCCAATCCCTCATCCTCTTTCCTGGAGTTTCCGAAACTTTCCTGTGCTAAAAGCCCAGAGTTTACCTTCTCCTGGGAACCATTATCTTAACTTCTTCCCAGGCAACGCCCCCCCCCCCCCCACCCACCCCTGCAGTTCCACAGTCACTACTACTGGTTTTAGTACTGCAGGAGCTAATGGAGCTGCTGCCCTATCACATTGGTCAATATATCTTGAGGGCAAGTAGTTTGTCCCACCGAGGTCAGAAGTCACGGGAAGTTGAATCTGCCTGGAGTGTGTTATTGCTGCGTGCCAGACATTTTTTTTCTGCATCGGCCTCTTTGGAAAGGTTTTGGTAAGATGGATGGACAGGGATGGGGAGTGCGAACAAAGTGGCTCCCTGTAAAATTCAGTCCAATGTCTAAAAGTGAAAGACTTGATTGAAAGTCTAAATTAAAGAGACAAATCATATATATAAGGTTTAGTCAGTGTTACTTCTGTTCACAATTTGTTTTTAAATAAATCAACTATTTCCAGGCATTTCAATTTAATATTTTGTTTTTATTTATTGTAGGAGCAAAGCAGCAAATCTGTCAATTCCTTAAGCATTGTATCCAATGAAGAACAACTGAAGTCTTTGACCACTCAGAGCAGTGAAGAAACCTAGGTGCACTGACACTCTGAAGAAACCTAGGTGCACAGATATTCTGAAGAAGCTGTCTTATATGCAGGAGTTGGGCTCCCATTGAAAGACGCCTTAGATATTTTACCACTACCTTTATGGTATTTTCTTAAATACAGTGTTCAGACACTTGCGAAAAAATGTTTTCGCTCTGTGAAGCAGAATGTAAAAACTCTCAGAACAACGTGTGGGGCTAACAAGAGGATGGCTTATCAGAAAATAGCAAGTGCATTGTTTACCGTTTATTGCACCCATTAACGTCACTTTAAACTTGTTACCTCCTCTTTAGCCTTCTCTTCCTGACTCATCTCCTACTCAATAGGACACTGGTTCTCTACCTTTCCTTACATCAGGGTTAGATCTATTCTAACACTATTCATTGTGTTGTTATCAAGCTATAACCTCAGCTGATCTATCCTACCTTTGGCAGCCTGGCTGCTCAGTTTGCCTACCTCCCTCCATCTAGTGTTGCTATTCACAATGTCCCCAAACCTGCTGCCTCACAGAGCCAGATACCCAGGTCCGATTCCTAGCTTGGGTGACTGTCTGTGCGGAATCTGCACACTCTCCCTGTGTCTGTCTGTATGGATGTCCTCCGGGTGCTCCAGGTTCCTCCTGCAATCTAAAGATGTGCAGATTAGGTGCATTGGCAGTGCCAAATTCTTCCAGGTGTGCCTGAATAGGTGCCGTACTGTGGTGACTAGGGGGTTTTCATAATAACTTCATTGCAGCGTTAATGAAAGCCTACTTGAGACACCAATAAATACATTTTAACTATTGATATTCTGGCTTGTCAGAAAGATGGTGTGTAGGTAGAATGAGGAATTAGGAAAGTAAATGGCAATTTGGGGATTGGAATGTAAGTTTAAAGAAGTGGTTGTTAGCACTGTAGCCTCATGACACCAGGGACCTGGGTTCGATTCTGGCCTTGGGTGACTGTCTGTGTGAACCTCCCACAGCCCAAAGATGTGTGGATTAGGTAGATTGGCCATGCTAAATTGCCTCTTAGTGCCAGAGGACGTGTAGATTAATTGAATTAATCATGATAAACACATAGGGTTACAGGGATAGGGATGGGGGAGGGGGATTCATTGGGATATTTGGTCAGAAAGTTGGTGCAGACTACAAAGGCTGAATGCACTCCCTCTATCTATTGCACCCCCCCTGCCTCCTGGGCTATTCCTGCATCTTTATTTCTCACAGTGGAAGCAGCCCTTGCACATCTTTGCTGGAAATTTGTTTCGAACCATGCAGTCACTTCTTTTCGTATCATGGTCTCAGCCAACAACTCCCCCTTGTTCCCACCCTCTCATCTCCAATTTACTCTTCTTCCCAAGGCTTTGTTTACTCTCGCCCATTTCAACTCAGCCTCGGTCATTCAGATTTCTTTCCTGACCCAGTGTGACATTGTGAATGATTCTTTTGCTCGGAATACAATTCGGAAGGCTCTCTTGCTTCCACCCTAGAGAAAAAAAATTGCTCTCAAATGATCTTTTCCACAATCTTAAGTGTTAACTTCTTTACAGTGTCTGAGTCAGAACAGGATGTCAATCAACAGAGATGTGGTAACGTGTTGAACAAACATCCCTTGTTATTCACTGTCTAAATGAATATCTACCCTCAAGTCTATACCCCATAAGGGCATTTGACTCTGTCTCTAACTTTCACTCCAGGTTTTTGCCACTCTTCCAACTCTCACTTTTTCTCTAATTCTAGATTTCAGCTTCACTCCTCTCAGGCCTCTGACTCATATCCATTTCACTGTGATAGAAGTGCCTTCAGCTCTCCAGTGCATTCAAATTTTCAGAATTTTTCACTTTCTTTAACACTTTCATTTTCATTTAGACTTCCCTTACAACTTGACTTCAACCGGACTTTCGGTGATACCTCCTACATTATTTCATAAGATATTGGTGCAAAATTAGGTCATACAGCCTACTGAGTCTTTTCGCATTTGATCATAGCTGATATTCCCCTCATCCCCATTTTCCTGCCTTCCACCCACCCAACCCTTCAACCCCCGCCCCCCCCATTACTAATTAAAAATCTGTCTAACTCCTCTTTAAATTTATTCACTGTCCCAGCGTCCACTACACTTTGAGCGAGCAAATTCCACAGATTCACAATGCGCCGTGAGAAAAAGTTTCTCCTCAACTCTGCTTTAAATTTGCTACCCTTTATCCTAAGACTGTGACCTCTCGTGCTAGAATGCCTCACCAGCTGAAGTATCCACTCCATGTCCACTTTATCCAAATCTTGTATACCTCAAGTTGATCTTCCCTCATTCTTTTAAGCAAGTATAGGCCTAAACTGTTCAATCTCTCTTCATACGACAAGTCCCTCATCTCCAGAATCAATCTAGTGAACCTCCTCTGAACTGCCTCCAATGCCATATATCTTTCCTCAACAAAGGGGACCAAAACTGTGCAAATACTCCAGGTATGGCCACACCAGTGCCTTGTATTGTTGCAACAATACTTCCTTATCTTTATATTCTATTACTTTAGCTATAAATGCCAAAATTCCATTAACTTCCTTCATTATTTGCTGTACCTGCAAGACACCCTCCTTCGATCTCAGAACACTGTGCCAAAACGGTTAGTTTGTGCAAAACTCTGGTCTCCGTCTTGAAGACTATTACTTTTTTAACTGCAAAGCATTAATTCATTAGCAAACTTGGTTTGCTTGTTGAAGACTACTAATTTTTTAACTGATAGCTATTGCTTCTTATGAATAAGTATTAATGAAACATTCCTTTGCATTTGTTGATATTTATTCAAATGTTTTCTTTATTTCTCCAAATAATGAGCAGAGCTATATTTACAGTCCATTGGTGGCTCGTGAAATTTCAGCCATTTATAGTTTGTTATTGTTCATTATGTTATGTTTCTTGTTGGCCAAAGGCAATATTTATTTGTACTGGATGCGCTTGAGTTCTATTGACCTGCTGTCGACTGGATACTCCCGGAGTGATGAGAAAACTGATTATTTCAAGTGTGAGAAATCAATTAAATCTGCAAAGGATAACCAGTGTCATAGTTTTAAGTGTGTTTGGATGACACAAGGATAGATTAATAATGGAAGTTCCTGTTTGGGAACAAGACACTTGTATGTAGTAGGAATTGTACTGTTGGTAAGCTAATCTAAAGGGATTTAAGCAATCATGTTTTCTTGAAAGGGAAGGAATTGATTAACTATGGAATGTTGAAGCTATTCATCAGAGACACACCCTCATTACACTGTCCTATGGTGTTATATTTTTATCTTTTGTATCATTTGTATATTTGTAATATCACAAAAAAGCAATACTTCAGTGGTTCCATAACTGCCTTAGAGCCAGAAGGCTCCTAGTTTCAGCCCATTGCAAAGACTTATGAACCACCAAAGATCTAATCCACTGGTACAGATAAGTTGGCATGTATTGGTGCTGGTGCTCAGCCAGGCTAAGTGTGAGGATCAATAAATGGAGGCTCATATAGTTGTAAAACCACTCATACAATCCAAAAAAAGGATGGCATGGTGGTTAGCATTACTGCCTTATAGCACCAGGGATCTGGGTGGAGTTTGCAAATTCTCCATATCTGTGTGTGTTTGCTCTGGTTTCCTCCCACAGTCCAAAGACATGCTGGTTAGTGTCCATTAGCCATCTAAATTCTCCCTCAGTGCACCTGAACAGGTGCCGGAATACAGCGATGAGGGGTATTTTCACAGTAACTCGATTGCAATGTTAATGTAAATCTACTTGAAAATTAATAAATAAAACTTACTTTGAAATTGTAATAAAAAATAGTATTTTTCCCCAAATCACTGGCTAGGCCTGCGTTTGTCCTTCATCTGTAATTTCCATTGAGAAGATGGTGCTGAGCTGCCTTCTTGAATTTTTGCAGACCCATATGATGTCGATATGTAGACTGTGCTGTTAGGATTTTGACCCAGTGGAAGTGGAAGAATGGCTGATATATTTCCAAGTTAGGATGGTTTGTGCCTTGGAGGGGAACCTTTAGGTAGTGTTCCCAAGTATCTGCTACCCTTGTCCTGCTAAGTGGTAGTGGTTGTGAGTTTGGAAAGTGCCATTGAAGGATCTGTAGCTGTTTGTTGCCTGGTATGGAGGGCAGGTCCTATGAAGAGAGGTTGAAGGATTTGAGGTTGTTTTCGTTAGAAAGGAGGCGGCTAAGAGGGGATCTTATTGAAGCATATAAGATGATTAGAGGTTTAGATAGGGTGGACAGTGATAGCCTTTTTCCTAGGATGGAGAAAGCTAGCACGAGGGGACACAGCTTTAAATTAAGGGGTATGAGTTATAGGACGGATATCAGAGGTAGGTTCTTTACTCAAAGAGTGATTAGGGAGTGGAATGCCCTGCCTGCAGCTGTTGTAGATGCGCCAAGTTTGGTGGCGTTTAAGAGGTTAATTGATAAGTATATGGAAGAGAAGGGAATGGTTTAGTTTGGAGGGGCATTGCTTTTTATTTTGGTCGGCACAACATCGAAGGCCGAAGGGCCTGTGTGCTGTTATGTTCTATGTTATATAGTTCTTGGAAATAAGGCGATTAAGGGATTCGACAGGAAGGTGGGTTCAAGATATTGAATTGGATCAAAAGGAATGGTAGAGCAGGCTCAAAGAGCCGAATGCCCTACTCCTGTTTCTATTTTCTATGTTTCCATCTTGTAGATAGTACATGCTGCCGTCACTGTGCATTAGTGCCGGAGGTGGTAGATAGGGGCAATCAGAAGAGTTGCTTTTCTCTGGATGGTGAACTTTGTTGGAGCTGCACTCATCCGGGCAGGAGGAAAGTATCCATCGCACTCCTGACTTGTACCTCGTAGGTGACGGACAGACGTTTGAGAGGGAGGGGGGAGGCAGGAGTGTCAGGAGTTACTTACCATAGAATTCCAAGCTTCTGACCTCCCACAATATTTTGAAGAATGATCACCCAGCCCTCTGACAACCCCATGTAACATGCAGACATACAAAATGGAAGGCAGGATTGTAAAAATAGAAGGGGTTAGAGAACTATATAAAGAGGCAGTTTGAATGAGCATTTGATTTTGTAAAGATCACAGATACTGAGCACAAGATTGTATTATGTCTGAATTCCAATGTGGTTATCAGGTGTAAGATCTTTTGTGTATACATTTCACTGTTACTATTTGTATTTAATAAAGACTTGATTTCACCATTTTGGCACTTTATTGAAAACCCTACAATAAAATGTTCCAGATTGGATGTTCTCCCGACCTTATTATCAGTGAGAGTGTGATTGGAGCTAAACAAACACTCCAAAAAAAATTCTTGGCTTTATGATTCATGAAATATGTGGAAGTATTTAAACCCAACACGGACCACAAGAATTCCAGCTCCAGGTGCAGTAAGAAGTCTCATAACACCCAGTTTAAAATCCAACAGGTTTATTTGGTATTACAAGCTTTCAGAGCATTGCCCCTCCATCAGGTGAGTGGAGAGTTGTCTTCACAAACAGGACATATATGGACTCAGAGTCAATTACAAGATAATGGTTGGAATGCAAGTCTTTATATGTAATCATATACGGTTACAGACAATGCAAGTGGAGAGAGAGATAATCACAAGTTGAAGAGGTGCTTTGGCCTAAGACAATTGGTTCTAGCTGTCATAGAGATACATCTATAGGCCAAGAAGCAATTTCTCCTGGATAAATGGAATTTGCATAGGTGTTATGATCCAGGCCAGAAATTCCAAGGTGTTTTATGAAGTTAGCCTAGACCTTAAGTTTTACATTTGATTTTGGCACAGCATAAGATGTTTCATTCCAGGTATGATTCAAGTTACATGGGTAAGATGGGTGTAGATATGGGCCAAATTGGGATTAGCTTAGTAGTTAAAAAGGGTGACATGGACAAGATGGGGTGAAGAGCCTGTTTCCATGCCGTAAACCTCTAACACTCTATGACTTTAAGTGACCTGCTAGGATGTGCAGACTCTGGAGAGAGTGCAGAGGAGGTTTACCAGGATGCTGCCTGCTATGGAAGGTCTGAGGAGAGGTTAGGCAAATTGGGGCTGCTTTCATTAGAAAGACGTAGACTTAAAGGAGATCTGATAGAGGTGTACAAGGTTATGAAGGGTATAGATAGAGTAAACAGGGTTAAGCTTTTTCCTAGGATGGACTCAAATAGCACGAGGGGTCATGGGCTTAGGGTGAGGGGGGGGGGGAAATGTATAGTTTGGATGCTAGAGGGAGTTTTTTCACACAGAGGGTGGTGGGGGTATGGAACACGCTGCCAAGTAAAGTGGTGGAGGCAGGTACTCTGGAGTCATTTAAGAGAAACTTAGATGGACACATGAACAGAATGGGAATGGAGGGGTATAGAAAACTGACTTAAAATAGAGATCATGAGCCTTGGGAGTCCCTGGGAAATGTGCAAATAGCTGATGACATTGATGTATTTGTTTTTATCCTACAGGTACTTTGTTCCGCCTTGTTGTCTAATGAGGGGCATACACGTGAAGGGTCGTGAGAGGGCTACTCTTGGATTTTTTTTTGAGAGTATCCTAGTGGTTCACGTCGTTACACTTGACCTGGACCATTTGATGGGCAACACGACAGCTCAGTGACTATCGCTGTGCTGTGCAGGTACATGGATTTGAGCCTGTGTCTGTGGGAGTTTGCGCATTTTCCCCCGTGCTTGCGTGGGTTTTTCTCCGGGTGCTCCGGTTTCCTCCCACATCCCAAAGATGTGCTCTTAGGCTGATTGGCAGAACAAATTCTCCCTAAATTGTCTCAAATTTGGTTTCAATCCATAGATCTGTAAACATAGACAGGGATCACGGGTAGAATTGGGAACATCGAGGTGGCGGTGCAGGGTCATTGGGATGAAGGACCTGTTTCCAATGCTGTTTTGTTCTTTGTTTAGCCACAGAATTGCAAAATATTACTTTTTAAGCATTTATCCATTTCCTTTAGAAGGTTGCCATTCACTCTGCATCTTTGAGCTGACACATTCCAGTAACTTAGAAGTGATGACTAAGCTAAGGATCACTAACCTAATCGTGCACCCGTTGTATGAAAATGTCAACCTCTTGGACTTCAGCTAGTAAAAACATGAATCACACTGGGAGGACAATTGCGATTGGAGGCAGTGGGAGTTTATATGGGGAAATATGTTTTAAAGGGCTAATCAACTGCTGTGGAGATGAATGGGGGCAAAGGTTGGGGCAGTTGTGAATTCAGCTCCAAGTGATCTTGGGGGAGAGCTTGCCTGGCTGGGGGTAGGTGAAGAAGGAAAAGAGGATTTTTTTAAAAAAATGTTTGTTCGTCCATGGAGTTGGGTATCATTGGCTGGGCCAGCATTTGTTACCCACCCACGAGGGCATTTGAGAGTCAACCACATTGCTATGGGACTGATGTCACTTATAGGCCAGGACAGGTAAAGATGATAGATTTCCTTCCCTAAAGGACATTAGTGAATGAGATAGGTTTTTACAACAATCAAGTATGATTTCATGGTCATTATGAGATTCTTAATTCCAGATTTTTATTGAATTCAAATTTCACCATCTGCTGTGGTGGGATTAGAATGCGGTTCCCCGGAACATTACCCTGGGTCTCTGGATCAATAGTCCAGCAACAGTACCACTGTGTCACTGCCTCCCCAAAAGGAATAAAGCAAGGAGAGTAGTCAGTCTGATCAATGACCAAGAGGAAGAGATCAGAGATTTGATGAGCCTGAAGTAATTGTATTGAACCTGAGATCTTTTTGGTCAAGTGTTTTACTCTGCATTGATCCAAATTCATCACGCACACTCACACATACACTCACACACACACACTCACACAATCGCACTCACACTCACATTCACACTCACACAATCACAGTCCTACACATTCACACACACATACTCACACTTACACACGCGCACTCACACTCCCACACATTCACACTCTTACACACACATTCACACACATACTTACACTTACCCACTCACATACTCACTCACACTCAGACACTCAGACTCACTGTTGTAGTTTGTCCATCGTCATTGACGAGGACCTCAACACCATTAGTCATTTTGAGGCTGGTGTGTCTGAAGATGACCGATCAGGACAATTCGGGCACATATTGGACAGACTTGTGTAGACACTGTAGTTGTTGCGCTGGTGGCTCTGTACTTGTGCAGCTCGCATTTAAGTTCTGCTTCAGCAATACACCTTGCTGCATGAGCTTGACGGCCTTTGCGGATGAGGCAGCGCCGGGTAGGGGTGGTTTTGTGCCAGCGTTTCCCAGGTGGTCGTGTCAATGTCAAACGACTTCAGGGAGGCCGTGAGTGTGTTTTTGTAATGTTCCTTGTGCCCTCCATGTGAGCGTCTTCCAGCAGAGAGTTCCCCAAAAAAGGAGCTGCTTGGGTTTGCGTTCGTCTGACATACGGATGACATGACCTGCCCACAGGGTCTGCGCTCTCATTAGCAGTGTGTGGACTGATGGTAGACTTGCTCAAGAGAGAACTTCAGTGTCTGGCACTTTGTCTTGTCAATGGATGCGTAATATTCTGCGATGAAAAGTCATGTGGAAATGATGGAGCTGTCTTGCATGCCTTCGATACACAGTCCACATTACACAGGCATACAGGAGGGTAGTGAGTACCACAGCATTGTAGACCTTTAGTTTTGTTGCTGGGCTGATTCCTCGATGTTCCCATACAGTGGAGCGCAGTCTACCAAAAGCAGAATTTGCCTCTGCTATTCTGCAGTTAACATCTGCATCAATAGTCACTGCTTGGGAGAGGGTGCTGCCAAGGTAAGTGCCACTATTTGTAGTTTCTGCCCTTTGATTGTGGTTATGGGTTCTGTGTACAGTGCATGAGGAGCAGGCTGGTGTATGATTTCAACTTTTTGTAATGTTGATGGTGAGTCTAAAATTGTCACAAGCCGTAGAAAATTTGTCCCTACTGATTTGGTACGTACCAAATCTACCTGGTTGTGAGTCAGCAGACAGGGTGCAGTTATCGGCAAAGAGGAAATCTTTCTTTCATTTTGGTAATAGTTTGAAGTCTCCTCAGGTTGAAGAGCTTCCCATCCTCTCTGTACTTGAGGCTGATTCCAGCAACACTGTCCTGGAAGGCATCATTCAACATGGCAGTAAACATCATGCTGGACAGTGTGGGTGTGAGTACACAGCCCTGTTTGATGTCATTGGTGACTGGGAATACCTCAGGAGGATTCTCTGCCATCCAGTGCTCTGGCCATCATGGAACTGGCGTATGATCTGAATGAATTTGAAGGGTGTGCGGGGGGTGGGTGGGTGTGGGGGGATGGGAATGGGGATGGAATGGGGGGGGGGGGTAGGGGATGGGGGGGAGTGAGGGGGGTGGGTGGGGGGGATTGGCGTTGGGGGGTGGAAATGGGGTGGGGTGGGGGGGTGGGAATGGGTGGGGGGTGGGGTGGGGTGTGTGATGTGGGGTGTGGGGTGAGGCAGCCGTACTTTGACATGATCCTCCACAGGCCTCGTTGGCTTACAGTGTCAACGGCTTTTGCGAGGTCAACAAAGGCTGAGTGGAGCTTGTGATTCTGCTCCTGACACTTCTCCTGAAGTTGGTATGCAGCAAAAATCATGTTAGTAGTCCCACGACCTTTGCAGAAGCCACCCTGTGACTCTGGAAGCAGGCCCAGCTCCAGATGAGTGACCAGATAATTTAGCAGGACTCTTGCGTGGGTTTTTCCTGTGATGGAGAGCAGCGAGATTCCTCAGTTGTTGTTGCTTGCTTACTTACCGATTGCCCTTCCTCTTGTAGAGGTGTACGATGGAAGCATCTTTAAATTCCTGAGGAATGAATCCTTGCTTCCAAAAGAACTGGAACTTTCTCGATAAGTGCAGGACCGGCAGCTTTATAGATCTCTGCGGGTATGGCTTCTGCTCCTGGGGCTTTGCTGTTGTGACTTCAGCTACTACCAGTGGGTCATCCATGGTGCTGTTGATATCAATCTGAGGAATCCTCTCTATTCCCTCATCGTTAATAGATGACAGTTGGTTGAGGATAGTTTCAAAGTGTTCAGCCCATCTCTGCAGGATCTGAGCCTTCTCTGGAATGAGACTAGTACCATCTGTATTCAGGAGGGGTGAACTCCCGAGAGATTGAGACCCATAGAGAGTGTTGAGGGCTTCACAGAACCATTTCAAGTAGTTTCCATCTGCGTATCCCTGTATTTCATCTGCTTTGGTGCTCAGCCAGGCATTCTGCATTTTACACAGTTGATTCTGGACTGTCCTGCGAGCACTGGTAAAAGCATTTTTTTTTTAGCAGCTGAAGATGGGTCGTTCTGACAGGCCCGATGCAGACGGTGCTTTTCAACAAGTTCAACTTTATCTCCTCATCATTCTCATCGAACCAATCATTGCTGCTTGCGGATGGAGGGCTTGAGCATCTTCAGTCAGATGACTGAAGCGTTCCCAGTCATCCTCAGCGCTGCCTGCGAGGTGTAGGTCAGCAAGCTTGATTTCTAAGTTTTCAGTCAGTGCTGAAGCTATGCTGGGGTTCTTAAGCTTGGCCGCGTTGATTCTTTTCATAATCTTGTTTCCTTGTGGTCGCCTCTTGGGTCTGATGCACAGCCTCATTTTGGATACGATGAGGCTGTGATTTGTCCAGCGGTCAGCACCATACATGGCCTTGGTCTCTCTGACATCCTGCCTGTCTTTTCTCCTGACAATGATATAGTCGATAAGATGGCAATGCTTCGAGCGTGGGGTGCATTCAGGAGGTCTTGTTACGGATAGGCAGATAGAAGGTTGTGTTGGTGATGAGGAGGTTGTGTGTGCACAGGTCTTCAGTAAGAATAGGCCGTTACTGTTACACTTTTCCACTCCATGCCTCCCAGCGACTCCCTGTCAGATTGCAGAGCCACACTCCACTCTTGCAGTGAA
Organism: Sphyrna mokarran; assembly: GCA_024679065.1. Classification (NCBI taxonomy): domain Eukaryota; kingdom Metazoa; phylum Chordata; class Chondrichthyes; order Carcharhiniformes; family Carcharhinidae; genus Sphyrna; species Sphyrna mokarran. The sequence goes on from JAGIQG010000009.1 coordinate 102,891,298, forward strand.
ATCGCCAAGCAAGATCAGCTTGTCGGTATTGCTCACTGCGATAATAGGGCGTCTAGTTCTTCGTAGAACTTGTCTTTTATCTCATCCGGGTTCTTCATTGTGGGGGCGTAGGTGCTGATCAGGGTGGCTTGACTTCTGTTCTGTAGGAGGAGCTGTAATGTCATAAGCCGGTCGTTCACACCCTTGGGTAAACTATCAAGTTTCCGAACAAGGTGACTCCTGACAGCGAATTCAATTCCAGCATCACAACGCTTATTGCTCCCACGACTGCTCCAGAAAAAAGTGTATCCACCTCCAGTTTCAGTCAACTGACCTACGTCGGCAAGACGAGTTTCACTCAGGGCTGCAATGTCAATGTTGTATCTTACAAGCTCTCTGGCAACTGTTTTTCTCTCTGGTCTGTCTGCTGTAGGGTTATCCAAAAGCGTGCACATGTTCCAAGTACCATTGGCGAATGGTGTCAACCTTGTGTTTTATTTTGTTTGTTCAAGCGCAAGATGGGATCCCCACCAGCCGCGGTAAAGTGGCCGGAGTGTAGTGAAGCAGGCAATGTTTAAGGTACCTTTTCTAGTCCCTTCCTCATTCTACAGAAGTGAGCAGTGCGTTCCTGAAGAGGAACTGCTCAGTCGCCCAGGTTGATGCCGAGTTCCACTGCTGCTTCACTCAGTGAAAAACAGCCGTTAGATCTGATCCGTCTGTGTGCAGGTTGGTGACTACAGCTCCCAGTGTATCCATACCTGCTGCTTCATCACTCGCCCATCACCACAGGACTTCAAGGGTTGAACAGGACACTGATGATGATGGTGATGAAACTAGTGCTTGATTTGGATTAAAGTGAGGGAGAGTTGCCCAGCTTCACTCTCTCTTCCCAATTCCCACCTAGATCCAGTGGTAAGACAAGAGTCAAGACGGCTGGAGGTGAGACTAGGCACAGTGGGTGACCAAGGTATCTTCTATCTCTTATCCTGTTCTTCGCGTTCCACAACGATTGCAGAGACTGCATTCTTGACTGTTGGACCTTCCATCGGTCTCATCCGCTCAATCTGCCGGAGTCTGTCTTCACACGCTGGGATAGACATCCCCCTATCTCACCGAGGATTGAGACAAGTCGGCTACCCTCACCTGGTTTAGCCGGCTTGTCGGGGCCATTGCCCAGGGTGTGGCCGCTGTCGCATGCAAACAGCTACGGGGAGCCATGGGTGAGAGCTGAGCGTCAGGTGGGGACAAAGGATGGACAAAGCACCCTGAAAGGACACGGCATGTTCCCCCACCAACGGTATTATAACACGCACTACCATGCACTCACGCACTGTCATGCACACACAGACGCACGCGTATACTCATGCACGCACGCACGTACGCACATACATACTCATGCACACACGTATTCATGCATGCACGCACGTATGTACTCATGCACACACACACGCACGCACGTACTCATGCACGCATGCACACGCGCACGCAATCATGCACGCACGCAGAAAATAATGATGAAATTTGCTGCTGAAATATGGTGGACCTGCTGAAGTATCCCAGTTCGCCAATACTAACTGTGGATTCTCAGTTGAGCAGAAATATTTGTCTCGTGATTGGCACTTTTATACAGGAAGAATCTCCCAGTTGGTACAGAGATTGTGCTGTAGCTGAATGCCTTTACTTTCTCAGGAGACTAAGGAAATTTGGCATGGCCACTACACCTCTCATCAATTTTTACAGATATAGCATAGAAAGTATTCTTTCAAGTTGTATCACAGCTTGGTGTGGCTCCTGCTCTGAACAAGACAGCAAGGAGCTACAAAGAATCATGAATGTAGCCCAGTCCATCACACAAACCCAGCTTCACATCCATTGACCCTGTCCTCACTTCCCACTGCCTTGAGAAAGCAGCCAGCTTAATCAAGGACCACATGTACCTTAGACATTCTGTTTTGCATCTTCTGGACTTGACTTGTTTTGATTTTGATTTACTTATGTCACATATTAACATACAGTGAAAAGAATTATTTCTTGCATGATATATAAAGAAAAAAATCTCATTCATAGAGGGGGAAAGCAAAATGCAGAATTTAGTGTTACAATCATAGCTAGAGTGGAGAGAAAGATCAACTTAATGCAAGGGGAATTCCTGATAGCAGAGAAGAAAGTGTGTAACTCATGATTTGCGTGGATTACATTCAAGACCTTCTGTAGTTTCTTGCGGTCTAGGGCAGAGCAGGAGCCACACCAAACTGTGATACAACCAGAAAGAATGCTTTCCAAAGTGCACCTGTAAACGTTAGTGAGAATCGTAGCTGGCATGCCAGATTTCCTTTGTCTTCTGAGAAAATAGATAAATTGGTGGGCTTTCTTAACTATACGGTCGGCATGGGGGTACCAAGACAGGTTTTTGCTGATCTGGACACCTAAAAACTTGAAGCCCTCTATACTTTTCACTTTGTCCCCATTGATATAGACAGGGACATGTTCTCCTTCATGCTTCCCTAAGTTGACAACAATCTGCTTTTTTTTTTTGTTGACATTGAGGGAGAGATTATTGTAGCCGATTTTTACAGATAGAAAACATCCTTTCCAGTTGTATCATAGCTTTGTTTAGCTCCTGCCATGAGCAAGACTGCAAGAAGCTACAAAGGAGTATGAATGTAGCCCAATCCATCACACAAATCAGCCTCCCATCCATTGACTCCATCTATAATTTCCACTACCTTGAGAAAGCAGCCAGCTTAATCAAGGACCCCCCCCCCCTCCCCCCCCCCCCCCCCCCACCCCCCCCACACAACACACCACCACACACCACACACACACACACACACACACACACACACACACACACACACACACACTATCTTGGACCTTCTGCTTTAAGAACATAAGAACTAGGAGCAGGAGTAGGCCATCTGACCCCTCGAGCCTGCTCTGCCATTCAGTAAGGTCATGGCTGATCTCTTTATGGATCTAGCTCCACTTACCCGCCCGCTCAGTATAACCCTTAATTCCTTTATCTATTCTTGTCTTAAAAACATCCAAGCCTCAACTGCTACACTGGGCAGGGAATTCCGCAGATTTGGGATCTATTAGAGGTATATAAGATTATGAGGGGTATAAATAGAGTAAATGATAGTAAGCTTTTTCCACCATTAGATTCGGATAGAACGAGGGGTCACGGCCTTAGGGTGAGGGGGGCTATGTATAAGACTAATATTAGAGGGCATTTTTTTCACACAAAGGGTAGTGGGGGTGTGGAATGCACTACCGAGTAAGGTGGTGGGAGCAGGCACGCTAGGGTTGTTTAAGGGTCTCTTGGACAGCCACATGAGAGGTCTGCAGATAGAGGGATATAGGAGGACTGTTTAAATACTTTAATTGTTTCCACAGGCCGTTCGGTCCACCTTGTTGACCAACAAGGTGCATGCATTCAGCAGGTCGTGCGAGGGCTGCTCCTGGATGTTACTTCAGGAGTGGCCTAGTGCTTCATGTCGTTAGTGTATGCTTAAACTGGACCATCAGATGGGCAACATGACAGCTCAGAGACTATCGCTGTTGCTGTGCAGACACATGGATTTGGGCCTGTGTCTGCGGGAGTTTGCGCGTTCTCCCCGTGGTTGTGTGGGTTTTCTCTGGGTGCTCCGGTTTCCTCCCACATCCCAAAAATGTGCTCTTAGGCTGATTGGGTAACAAATTGTCCCTATATTGGTCTCTATACGTCATTAAGACGTTAGGATGGCGGCGCGGGCTCATTGGGCCGAAGGGCCTGTTTCCCGTGCTGTGTTGTTCTTTGTTCTTTGTTAAGAAGTTCCTAAATCTGTTTCCCCTTATTTTGAGGCTATTCCCACTAGTTCTAGTTTTACCCACTATTGGGTAAACTAGTGGAACAACTTCCTTATTTCTATCTTCACTATTCCCTTCATAATCTTCTATGTTTCTATAAGATCTCCCCTCATCCTTCTGAATTTCAATGAGTATAGCCCCAGTCTACTCATTCTCTCCTCATAAGCCAACCCTCTCAACTCTGGAATCAACTTGGTGAACCTCCTCTGCACCCACTCCAGTGCCAGCATGTCCTTCTCAAGTAAGGAGATCAAACTGTACACATTACTCCAGGTGTGGCCTCACCAGCACCTTATATAGCTGCAACATAGTCTTGCTGTTTTTAAACTCCACCCCTCTAGCAATGAAGGACAAAATTCCATTTGCCTTCTTAATTACCTGCTGCACCTGCAAATCAACTCCTTGAGATTCCTGCACAAGGACACCCAGATCCCTCTGCACAGCAGCATGCTGCAATTTTTTACCATTTAAATAATAGTCCATTTTGCTGTTATTCCTGCCAAAATGAATGCCTCAAATTTACCAACATTGTATTCCATCTGCCAGATCCTCGTCCACTCACTTAGATTATCTGTATCCCTTTGCAGACTTTCATCATTCTCTGCACACTTTGCTTTTCCACCAATCTTCGTGTCATCTGCGAATTTTGATACACTACACTTGTCCCCAACTCCGAATCATCAATGTAATTTGTAATTACATCAATGTAATTTTAAACAATTGCGGTCCCAACACTGATTCCTGAGGCACATCACTAGTCACTGGTCGCCAACCAGAAAAACACCCATTTACCCCCACTCTCTTTTCTTTCTATTAGTTAACCAATCCTCTAATCATGTTAATACATTACCCGTAACACTGTGCACCTTTATCTTATGTAGCAGTCTTTGGCGCAGCACCTTGTCAAATGCCTTCAGGAAATCCAGGTACACCACACCAACAAGTTTCTCATTGTTCACTGCACATGTAATGTTCTCAAAGAATTTCACCAAATTACGCAAACATAACTTGCTCTTTATGAACCCATGCTGCATCTTACCAGTGGGACAATTTATATCCGGATCTCTCACTATTCCTTCCTTAATGATCATTCAAGATTTTCCCTACTAAAGAAGGTAAGCTAACTGGCCTATAATTACCCATCTTTTGTCTACCTGGTTTTCTTGAACAGTGGGGTCACATTTGCACCTTTTTTGACTTGATTTGATTTTGATTTATTATTGTCACACGTATTAACATTCAGTGAAAAATATTGTTTCTTGCGCACTATACAGATAAAGCATACCGTTTGTAGAGAAGGAAACAAGAGATGCAAAATGTAGTGTTACAGTCACTAGGGTGTAGAGAAAGATCAACATAATGCAAGGTAGGTCCATTCAGAAGTCTAACAGCAGCAGGGAAGAAGCTGTTCTTCAGTCAGTTGGTACGGGGCCTCAGACGTTTGTATCTTTTTCCTGACGGAAGAAGGTGGAAAGAATATGTCCGGGTGTACGGGGTCCTTAATTATATTGGCTGCTTTTCCTAGGCAGTGCAAACTGTGGACAGAGTCAATGAATGGGAGGCTGGTTTGCATGATGGACTGGGTTACATTCATGACAGTTTGTAGTTTCTTGCAATTTTGGGCTGAGCAAAAGATATACCAAGCAGTGGTGCAACCAGAAAGAATGCTTTCTATGGTGCCTCTGTAAAAGTTGGTGAGGGTCATAGCAGACATGCCAAATTTTGTTAGTTTTCTGAGAAGGTAGAGACAATGGTGGGCTTTCTTAAGTATGGTATTGGCATGAGGGAGCCAGGACAGGTTGTTGATGATAGAACATAGAACGTAGAACATTACAGCACAGTACAGGCCCTTTGGCCCTCAATGTTATGCTGAGCCTTGTCCAATCCCAAGATTAAGCTATTCCACTCCCGATCATTCTTGTGTGCTCCATGTGCCTATCCAATAACAGCATGAAAGTTCCTAAAGCGTCCGACTCCACTATCACAGCAGAGAATCCATTCCACACTCCAACCACTCTCTGAGTGAAGAATCTACCTCGGGCATCCCTTCTGTGAAGGGAGGAACAACATTTGCCACTCTCCAGTCCTGTGGCACTATTCTAGTGGATAATGAGGACCCAAAGATCAAAGCTAAAGGCTCTGCAATCTCATCCCTTGCCACCCTAAGTATGCTAAGGATACTTTGGCCCAAGGAACTTATCCACAATTGCTAATATACCTTGCCTCAGAATGTCTACTTCCTCCATCTTAATAACCTGTATCACGCACTCATCCTCAAAAACATGGCCCCTTTCCTTCGTGAACACTGAAGAAAAATATTCATTCAACGCCTCACCTATCTCTTCTGACTCTATGCATAAGTTCACTATTATCCTTGACTGGCCCTAACCTCACCCTGGTCATTCTTTTATTTCTTACATAAGAGTAAAAAGCCTTGGGGTTTTCTTTTATTGGAGGATTTCTCATGCTCCCTCCTAGCTCTCTTAAGCCCTTTCTTTAACTCATTCCTAGTTACCTTGTAGCACTCGAGCGACCCAACTGAACCTTGTCTTTTCATCCTTACATACACTTCCTTTTTCCTCTTAATAAGACATTCAACCTCCTTTGTGAACCATGGTTCCCTCACTCGGCCATTTCCTCCCTGCCTGCCAGGGACGTACCTATCAAGGACATGCAGTATTTGTTCCTTGAAAAAGTTCATATCTGAGAATTTCTGGTCCCATTTTATGCTCCCTAATTCTTGCCTAATCACATCATAATTACCCTTGTCTCAATTATAAACCTTGCCCCTATCGTGTGACCATATCCCTCTCCATTGCAACAATCAAATTATGGTCACTATCTCCAAAGTGCTCTCCCACAAACAAATCTAACACTTGGCCCGGTTCATTACCCTGTACCAAGTCCAACATGGCCCCACTTCTTGTCGGCTTATCCACATATTGTATCAGGAAACTCTCCTGCACACACACACTGTACAAAAAGTGTCCCATCTGAACTATTAATAAAGGTTCCAATTAACGTTTGGAAAGTTAAAATCACCCAAGATAACTACCCTGTGACCTCGACATTTATCCATAATCTACTTTGCCATTTCCTCCTCCACATGTCTATTACTATTTGCAAGCCTATAGGAAACTCTTAAAAATGTGACCGATCCTTTCCTATTTCTAACTTCAGCCCATATTACCTCAGTAGGCAGATCACTCTTGAAATGCCGTTCAGTAGCCGTTAAACTATCCTTCATTAACAATGCTGCTCTTCCACTTCTTTCACCGCCTTCCCTCTTCTTACTGAAACATCTACACCCTGGAACTGCCAACAAACATTCTTGTCCCTGTTCTAACCATGTCTCCATAATGGCCACAACATCATAGTTCCAAGTACCAATCCACGCTCCACGTTCACCTACCTTATTCCTGATGCTCCTTGCATTGAAGTAGATACACTTCAACCCACCATCCTGTCTGCCTGTACACTCCTGCGACCTTCATACCTTCCTCAGTACTTTGCGACCTTCAACATTGGCTTTTGGACTGTATCTCATTTTTCCATCCATCTAACAAATTAGTTTAAACACCTCCCACGCAGCCCCCCCAAAGAGAAAATTTCCCTCCCAGGATATTGGTGCCTCTCTGGTTCAGGTACAAACTGTCCTGTTTATATGGGTCCCACCTTCCCCAGAATGTGATCTGCACACCTCGTATTTTGAAGGCTTTGAACATTTCCACTTCATCCCCATTGATGTAGACAGGGGCATGTTCTCCATTTCTGAATTCGACGACAACGTCGACATTGAAGGAGAGGTTATTGTCATTGATTTTTACAGTTACAACAGAGAAAGCATCCTTTCTAGTTGTATCACGGCTTTGCATGGCTCCTGCTTTGAGCAAGACAGCAATAAGCTACAAAGGATTGTGAATGTAGCCCAGTCCATCGCATAAACCAGGCTCCCATCCACTGACTCCATCTACACTTCCCACTGCCTTGAGAAAGCAACCAGCTTAATCAAAGGCCACATGAACATTAGACATTCTGTTTTACACCTTTTTAATTTGATTTGACTTGATCTGATTTATTTATGTCATGTATTTGTATACAATGAAAAATATCATTTCTTATGCACTATACAGACAAAGCGTACCATACATAGAGAAGGAAATGAGGGAGTGCAGAATGTAGTGTCACAGTCACAGCTGTAGAGAAAGATCAACTTAATGCGAGATAGGTCCATTCAAAAGTCCCCATTCAGCAGGGGAAAAACCATTCTTGAATCGGTTGGTACGTGACCTCAGACTTTAGTGTGTTTTTCCCGACTGAGGAAAGTGGAAGAGAGAACGTCTGAGATGCGTGGGGTCCTTAATTGTGCTGGCTGCTTTTCCGAGGCATCGGGAAGTGTAGACAGAGTCAATGGATGGGAGGCTGGTCCTTAGTTGGGAAAAAGATAGAAAAGTCTGAAAAAATGTGCCAACTGACTCAAGAACAGCTTCTCCTTTGCTGTCATCAGACTTTTAAATGGTCTATCACATAATCTGTACCCACCTGTAACTAACACTATATTCTGCACTCTCTCCTTTCCTTCCCTATGAATGGCATTCTTTGTCTGTATAGTGCACAAGAAACAATGATAAATCAAATTGAAACATTTTTGTCCAGCGATCAACCTCTGATTGACGTTTAGCTACTTACTGTGCAGTGGATTTCTGAATCAAGCAGAATGACCAAGTGAGTTTCTGGGATATGAGGGCACACTCTGGGGGGGAAAACGGCAGCACTGTGACAGGAGCAGCCCATTCTTCAGCCGTCCCCTGGGTTCACAGGAATCATTGAGAGCAGCTCCTCATTCTGAACCGTAGAGGGGATGACCGCATGGGGTCAATCTGGGGCACCCATCACTTCTCCGCTAGAGTTTAAAGGCAGATATGAGCTAGTTTCACGCACAGTACAAGATGCAGCGTCTGGCCAGCCTTGTCACTCTGGGAACCACTGGAATGATTGGGGTCACGGGCTTAGACACTGGGTAAGACACTCTGTCACAAAGCCAGTTTAGATCAATGAGCCAAATGACTTCCTTCTGTGAGGTCAGGATTCTATGGTGGGCTAATAACATGCAGAAAAGGGTATTATTCATGTTTTTTTGTAATGTGACCATTCCAATGAATGTACATGAATGCCACACATTTGTGGGTTAAATTGAATGACAAGTATTCACAGGATTTATACATCTGTGTAACGTGGAGATTATACGGGAAAGCTAAACAGCGTGGAGCAAAAAATTGATCGATTTGATTTGAATTAGTGCAGTCGAAGGGGGTAGTATTCTCACACGGACGAACCTATCACTGAGGTGGCGGGGGAAGGGAGATTTCCCAATCTATAACCCGGTTCGCTCCTTCCCCCCTCTATAATCCTTCCCCCCTCTATAAACAATTTTAGTTGATAAGTATATGGAAGAGAAGGGAATGGTTTAGTTTGGAGGGGCATTGCTTTTTATATTGGTCGGCGCAACATCGAAGGCCGAAGGGCCTGTTCTGTGCTGTAATGTTCTCTGTCCTTCCCCCCCCTCTATAATCCTTCCCCCATCCTTGATCAAAGGTTTGAAGTATTACTACAGCTAACGAGGAAGAGAACTTTTATAAGCCTTGCAGGGACTTTTTTTTAAATACTTAAGGCAAAGACAAACGGATGAGTCAGTAAAAATTTGTGGTAAATATGTTAATCTTCAAGTTGTGGAGCACGCAAGAAAAGAGAAAGCACCGATAGGAATAGAGGGATACTCACGCAAATGGCACACGAGCGAGAGTTGGCTGGTATGCGCTGCCTTGGTTTACTTTGTTTCATCTTCTGGGCAAACACCCGTCGTGGGAGTAAGTTACTTACCGACAGTGTTCAAAAAAAAAACCCCGATCGTGTCTGTGTCTCCGTGCAGCCGCTGCAAGTGTCAGTAACCTGAGTCTCTTTGGGGTTTTGAATGTGGGAGCCCGTATGGGATGTTTTGCAAGTCTGCAGGAACCGCTTCACTTACTTTAAAATCTTTTAACGAACGCGTCACAAGGGCGATTTTTTGTTAAATATGTGGGTTAGAGAACATTTCTTAGACTGCGCGCTGTAGATTTTTTTTAAAAAAAAATATATAGTAATTGGAGGAATTTTGGACCCTGTTTTAGTGCAAAAAAAATGCGGGATCTGATTGACTTTGCGAGTTTGTAACTTGGGATAGGGACCGCCTCATTCAGCAGAAGGGTTGCTTATTCAAGTTGATTCAAACGAAGTTAATCCTGCTGCGTCCCAGTGCCGGGACCCGGCTTTGGGTCACTGTGCACAATCTGCATTTTCTGGATGGGGGAAATCATCTCAGGCATCACTAGCCTCCTTTTAACATGTTTCATTACAACACTTCAGTTTCCTCCACATCCAAAGATGTGCAGGTAGGTTGACTGGCCGTGATAAGTTTATAGTTTCTGGGCGGAATCTCCAGAGCTCATTCCTGTGACAGGAGCAGTCTGTTTTTTTTCACAGCTTCTTCACCTTGCCCTAATTCTCAGAATGTGCCCGGGACATCCCCAGGAAAGACTGGTGTCCCCTACAACCCGTCAGGGAGAAGAGTGAGAGAAAAAAATAGCGCTTTGTACCAGTTCAGTAAGCCGTCACTTTCACAGAGATAAACGCAAAATATAGCGGATGCTGGAATCTGAAACAAGAACAGAAAAGTGCTGGAAAATCTCAGCAGGTCTGGCAGCATCTATGGACAGAGACTCGAAAGTTTGACTCTATTCTGTCTCTCTACAGATGGACATGATGTAGAGATGCCGGCGTTGGACTCATTCACCTGATGAAGAGCAGAGCCTCCAAAGCTTGTGTGAGTTTATTATCAAATAACTCGGTTGGACTTAAACCTGGTGTTGTTAAACTTCTTACTGTCTCTACAGGTAGTATCAGACCTGCTAAGATTTTCCACTTTTTTTTTGTTTTTGCCTGCCCTCACTTCTACATTTCAGTTTATCTCTGTAACGTGCAAGAAACAATGCTTTTCACTGTATACTAATATACGTGACAATAATATGGAAAATCATGTCCCATAAATTTGATTGAATTTTTTGAAAGGGTAACTAAAAAGGTAGATGAGGGCAGGCAGTTGATGTTGTTTATGTGGACTTTAGCAAGGCCTTTGACAAGGTACCATTTGGTAGGCTATTGCGTAAGGTTAAATGTCACAGGATCCAGGGTGAGGTAGCCAAATGGATAGAAAATTGGCTGGATGATAGAAGACAGGATGATTGTAGAGGATTGTTTCTGAAACTGGAGACCTGTAGCCAGCAGTGTGCCTCCGGGCTCAGCGGAGTCCACTGTTATTTGTCATTTATATTAATGATTTGGATGAAAATATAGGAGGCATAGTTAGTAAGTTTGCAGATGACAAGTGTGATGGCATAGTGGACATAGTGAAAAAAGTTGTCAAGGATTGAAGTGGGATCTTGATCAATTGGGCCAGTGGGCTGATGAATGGCAGATGGAGTTTAATTTAGATAAATGTAAGATGATGCATTTTGGTTGATCAAACCTGGACAGGATTTACTCAGTTAATGGTAGGGCATTGGGACAGTTATAGAACAAAGATATCTAGGGGTACAAGTTCATAGCTCCTTGAAAGTAGAGTCACAGGTGGACAGAGTGGTGAAGAAGGTATTCCTCATGCCTGTTGGTCAGATTATTGAATACAGGAGTTGAAATTTCTTGTTGAAGTTGAACAAGACATTAGTAAGGCCACACTGTGTATAGTTCTGCTCACCCTATTGTAGAAAGGATATTACTAAACTAGAAAAAGTGCAGAAAAGATGCGACCAGAACTTGATTGAGTTATAAAGAAAGGCTGGATAGACTGGGACTCTTTTCTCTGGAGTGTAGGAGGCTTGGGGGTGATCTTATAAGAGATAGATAAGGTATTGAGGGGCATAGATCAGCTAGATAGCCAAAATCTTTTTTCCAAAGGTAGGGGAGTCTAAAACTAAAGGGCATAGGTTTGAGGGGAGAGATACAGAAGTGTCCTTAGGGTAATTTTTCCACACACAGAAGGGTGAGTATGTGGAACAAGTTGCCAGAGATAGTAATAAAGATGGGTACAATCTTGTCTTTTAAAAAGCGTTTAGATAGTTATGTGGGTAAGATGGATAGAGAGGGATATGGGCCAAACATGGCTAATTGGGACTAGCTTCGTGGCTTAAAAAAAAGGGTTGCATGGACATGTTGGGCTGAAGGGCCAGTTTCCACATTGTGAACCTCTATGACTCTAATAAATCAAATCAGTTTCAGACAGATCAGTTTTCCTGCTGTCACGTACACACACAGCACAAAGCAGCCGATAGCAAAAACTTCTTGTTTAAACATCAACAGTGAAGCTGCAGGCTCTGTGTTGCTAAGTAAGCGAGTGAAACTGAGACTGTAATAAATCAAATCAGTTTCAGACAGATCAGTATTCCTGTTTTCATGCACATACAGTAAGAGTCTGGCAACACCAATTTTAAATCCAACCGATTTATTTGATAGTAAATCTGCTAGCTTTCGGCATTTGTGCCTTCGTCAGGTGAATGAGGTGTTCTGGTCTCCAAAAGCACACATATCAGCACAGACAGTTTACAGATTACAGAAGTGTAAGTGAATCCTTACACCTAACCTGCTATTCAAGTCTTAAAGTGGCTAACAATGTGGGTGGAAGGAATATTGAGCACAGGTTAGAGAGATGTGTATTGTCTCCAGACAGCACGGTAAGTGAGGTTTTTTACTAACCCAGGCAAGTCACAGGGGTTACAGATAGTGTGACATGAAGCCAAGATCCCTGTTAAGATCGTTGTCATGTGTGCAGAACTTGGCTATCAGTCTCTGCTCAGCAAGTCATTCGCCTGACGAAGGCACAAACACTGAAAGCTAGCAGATTTACTATCAAATAAATCGGTTGGATTTAAAATTGATGTTGCCAGACTCTTACTGAGTTTACCCCAGTCCAACACCGGCATCTGTTTCATGCACACACACAGCACAAAGCAGTCGATAGCAAAAACTTGTTGTTTAAACATTAAAAGTGAAGCTGCAGGCTCTGTGTTGCTAAGTAAGTGAGTGAAACTGACTGCTACTGCTCTAGTGCACTCAACGAGTTGTCCTCCTATCTGCTTACTTTTTTCAGAACACTTCAGTGCCTGGTGACATCTTATTGCATTGAAGGAGCCCTGACTGTGGATAATCTTTGGAAAAAAGTGGTGAGCTCACAGGTCAGGAAGTGTCAGTGTCTCACTAATGATATGTGTTGATGCAGCGTGCCTTGGCAAAATGACCTTTAATGGTTTGAAAATATTGTTAGAATGCTTTGTCTAATGATAGCAATGATTACAATCTGGAAGAATATACTGACTGAGAAGGAACACAGGCATTCTTAAGAGATTGTCTCCGTGCAGAAACATTTCAGAGAAATTACACTTTAGCAGCCTTATCTACTTAAACAATCAGAAAACCACACTCTTTGTGATAGGACAATGACTGGGGTGATCAAATGGCAAGATTTGGTGGTCCAATCAGGCTTTTTTACATTCTCAGTTCCATTTCATGTGAGTATTTTCAAGGTAGTGCAGATGTCCGTTTGGCAGGGATCTTACCAATTACTTCTGCTATTTTATATTAGTCCTAATCATTTAAGATATGCAACTAATTAAAAAAAATCTTATGGGATGTTACAACCTCATTTTAAAAAAGGTGCACTAAGTAATCATTTCTAGTCTAATCATTTATAGAAGGTTAGCTTCAATAAATAACAAACAATAAAGGAAAGTACAGCACAGGAACAGGCCCTTCTGCTCTTCAAGCCCATGCCAATCTTGATGCCCTAACTAAACTTAAAAAAAAAATTCCCTTACTCAGTCCATATCCCTCTAGAATCCATAGAATTCTCACAGTGCAGAGGGAGTCCATTTGGCCCATCGGGTCTGCACTGACCATAATTCCCCCCGGGCCCTACACCCGCAACTCCACATATTTACCCTGCTAATCTTCCTGCCACTAGAGTCAATTTAGCATGACCAATCCATCTAACTTGCACATATTTGGACAGTGTGAAGAAACCAGAGCACCTGGAGGAAACCCACACCAACACAGGGAGAATGTGCAAACTCCATACGGACAGTCACCTGAGGCCGGAATTGAACCCGCATCCCGGGCACTGTGAGGTAGCAGTGCTTGCCACTGTGCCCTCCCTATTCAAGTACCCATCCAGATGCCTTTTAAATGTTGCTGATGTGTCTGCTTCCACAGTGCATTCCAGGCATCCACCACTCTCTGCATCAAAAACTTCCCCTTCCTTTAAACTTTCCCCTTCTCACCTTGAACCTGTGAAATGAGAAATCGTATTCAGTGCAAACAACTTGAAAGGTATTCACGGCATGTTTCTTATATGTTGCTAAATAGATGAATGAGATACATCCATACCTTAAATTGAACATTAAATATTTAGGCGACTTTACAGGGAGTGTAAATTTCTGGGATGACAGAGTTGTCTTTTGGATCTGCTGGACCTGTACCCGTTGGGGTTTAGAAAATGAAACAAAAACAGAAAATGTTGGAAGATCTCAGCATGTCTGACAGCATCTGTGGGGTGAGAATAAAGCAAAAGTTTTGAGTCTAGATAACCCTTTGTCAGAGCTGGAAAATGAGAAGATAAAAAAATGTGAAACAATCTTATAGAATAGTATAAGATCTTGAGGGGAAGTAATAGGATGAGTGCTAACAGGACAACTCCTCTTGTGAAAGGGGCTAGCATTTGATTTATTAATGTCACATATATTAACACACAATGAAAAGTATTGTTTCTTGTGTTATATACAAAGCATGCCATTCATAAAGAAAGAAATTATACAGTGCAAAATGTAGCGTTACAGTCATAGCTAGGCTGTAGAGAAAAATCAACTTAATACAAGGGAAGTCCATTTCAAAAGCCTGACAGCAGCAGGGAAGAAGTTGTTCTGGAGTTGGTTGGTACATGACCTCAGAATTTTGTATCTTTTTCCTGAAGGTGGAAGAAAGAATGTCCAGGGTGCGTGGGACATAATTAAGGATAAATAATTAAGGGTAATTAATTAATTATTTTGGCTGCTTTGCTGAGGCAATGGGAAGTGTAGACAGAGTCAATGGATGGGAGGCTATTTTGCATGATAGATTGGGCTACATTCAAGACCTTTTATAGTTCCTTGCAGTCTTGGAGTGCAAGTCTTGGACTATACCAAGTTATGATTCAACCAGAAAGAACGCTTTCTATTCCCCGTGTTACCAACATTCCAGACTCGCCTTTATCATCCAACACCTTCTATCTCAAATCTCTTGAATTTTTCTGAGGCAAATGCGCACCATGTCATGTTATTACGGCCTCAGCTCCTTCATCAAATCCTTTCCTGCATTCCCTCACTACCTACGCCTCCAACCTTTTTTGTGACTGTGTATATTTGTGACTGTGTTTGTGTGTGTTGCTGTTTTTGTGTATTTTTTATATATATATATATATATATATTCATTTGTGGTCTAGGAGCTTCGTTGACTGGCCAACATTTATTGCCTACCCCTAATTGCCCTTGAGAAGGTGGTGGTGAGCCGCCTTCTTGAATCTCTGCAGTCAGTGCTCTGTGGGTTGACCCATAATGCCATTAGGGAGGGAATTCCAGGATCTTGACCCAGTGACTGCGAAGGAACAGCAATATATTTCTAAGTCAGGATGAGTGAGTAGTTTGGAGGGGAACTTACAAGTAGTCATGTTCCCATGTATCTGCTGCCCTGGAGTTTATCTATGGAAATGGTCATGAGTTTGGAAGATGTTGTCTAAGGATCTTTGGTGAATTGTTGCAGTGCATCTTCTGCATAATGCTGATATTGAGCATTGGTGGTGGAGGGGTTGAACATTTGTAGATGTGGTGCCAATCAAACGGCATGATTTGCCTCGGATAGTGTCAAGCTGCCTGAATGTTGTTGGAGGCAAGTGTGGAGCATTCCCTCACACTCCTGACTTGTGTCGGTGGTGGATACGATGTGGGAATCAGGAGGTGAGTTACTCACGGCAGTGTTCTTAGCCTTTGACCTGCTCTTGTAGCCAATGTGTTTATGTGGTGAGTTTGGTTGAGTTTCTGGTCAATGGTAACCCCAAGGATGTTGACAGTGGGAGATTCAGTAATGGTTACACCATTGAATGTCAAGAAGTGGTGGTTAGAGTGTCTTTTATTGGTGATGGTCATTGCCCGGTATTTGTGTGGCACGAATGTTACTTGCCACTTGTCTGGTTATTGTCCTGATCTTGTTGCATTTGAACATGGATTACTTCAGTGTCTGAGGAGTCACGAATGGTGCTGAACATTGTGCAATCATCAACGAACATCCCCACTTCTGACATTATGATGGAGGGAAGGTCTTTGATGAAGCAGTTGAAAATGTTTGGGCCTCGGACACTACCCTGAGGGACTCCTCCACAGATGTTCTGGAGCTGAGATGACCACAACCATCTTCCCATGCACCAGGTATGATTCTAACCAGTGGAGAGTTTGCCCCCTGATTCTGGTTTCACTCCAGCTCCCTGAGGCCACACTCAGTTGAATGTGGCCTTGATGTCAAGGGCTGTCATGCTCACTTCACCTCTGGGATTCAGCTCTTTTGTTGTTGTCCAAACCAAACCAATGAGGTCAGGAGCTGAGTGACCCTGAGAAAACCCACACTGAGCAGGTTATTGTTAAGCAGGTGCTGCTTGATAGCACTTTTGATGACCCCCTTCCATCACTTTACTGATGATCGAGAGTAGACTGGGTGGAAAATGGCCGGGTTGGATTTGTCTTGCTTTTTGTGTACAGGACATATCTGGGCAATCTTCCACTTTGTTGGGTAAATGCCAGCACTGTAACTGTGCTGGAAGAGTTTGACCAGGAGAGCAGTAAGTTCTGGAGCACAAGCCTTCAATTCTATTGCCTGAATGTTATCAGGGGCTATTGCCTTTGCCGCATCCAGTGCCTCCAATCATTTCTTGATATCATGTGGAGTGAATTGAATTGGCTGGAGGCTGGTACCTGAAATGCTGGGGACCATTGGAGGAGGCTAAGATGGATTATTCACTCGGCAGTTCTGGCTGAAGATTGCTGCGAATATTTCAGCCTTGCCTTTTTCACCGATGTGCTGGGTTCCTCAGTCATTGAGGATGGAGATACTTATGAAGCCTCCTCCCCCTCCAATGAGTTGTTTAATTGTCCACCACCATTGTTGACAGATTGTGTAAGGACTGTGGAGCTTAGGCCTGATCTGTTGGTTGTGCGATTGCTTAGCTCTGTCTGTCACTTGTCGTTTTTGCTGTTTGGCATGCAAGTAGTGCTATTTTGTAGCTTCACCACGTTGACACCTCATTTTTTAGGTGTGTCTGATACTGCTCCTGGCAGTTCTCCTGCTCTCTCCATTGAACCAGCGTTGATCCCCTGGCTTGATGATTAATGGTTGAGTAGGAGATATGCCAGGCCATGAGATTACAGATTGTGCTGGAGTACAATTCCGCTGCTGCTGATGGCCCACATGGATGCCCCGTCTTGAGTTGCAGGGTCTGTTCGAAGTCTGGCCCATTTAGCCCAGTGATGGTGCCACACAACACGATGGAGGTTATTCCCAGTGTGAAGGTGGGACTTCATCTCTACGAGGACTGTGCAATAGTCACTCTTACCGATACTGTCATGGACAGATGCATCTGCAGCTGGCAGATTGATAAAGATGAGGTCAAGTGTAGTATTTCCTTTTGGTTCCTTCATCACCCGCTGCAGACCCAGTCTAACAGTTAGGACCCAACCGGCTCAATCATTAGTGCTGCTACCGAGCCATTCTTGGTGATGGACATTGAAGCCTCCCCCATCCAGAGTACATTTTGCACTCTTGCCGCCCTCAATGCTTCCTCCAAGTGTTGATCAACATGAATTCATCAGCTGAAGGAGTACGTGGTAACCAGTAAAAGGTTTCCTTGCCCATGTTTAATCTGAAGCCATGAGACTTCATGGGGTCCAGAGTTAATGTTAAGGACTCCCAGAGCAATTCCCTCCCGATTGTATGTCACCACCTCCATTGCCTCTGTCCTGGTGGTAGGATAGGGTATATCCAGGAATGGTAATGGTAGTGTCTTGTAAGGTGTGAGAATGACTATTTCAGGATTTGCTTGACTGGTCTGTAAGATAGCTCACCCAATTTTGGTATTTGTTAGTTAGGAGGACTCTGCAGGGTTGACAGAGCTGTTTATTTTGCTGTTGTCCTTTCCAGTGCCTCTATCGATTCCAGGTGGTCTGTTCAGTTTCATTTCTTTGTTGAGACTTTGTAGTGATACTTACAACTGAGTGGCTTGCTAGGCCATTTCAGAGAGCGGTTAAGAGTCAGCCACGTTGCTGTGGCTCTGGAGTCACACTTAGGCCAGACCAGATAAAGATGGCAGATTTCATTCCCTAAAGGACATTAGTGAATCTGTACATTGTGTGTGTGTGCGCATTGTATAAGCATGCAAGTGTCTGTTGGTTTGAGTGTGTGGTTGGTTGTGACGACCAAATGTTCATTGAAGTATAAAGATGGAGATATTTGAATTAAACCTAAAAGCATGTGATTTTGGGCACACTCTGTTATTTATCTGTATAAATTTATAGGTGGGCTTCCCTCGGCTGGGATTTTAACAACATGCAGATATAGGTTTCTGTGCTTTCTAGGTATGCCCTGCTAGGGAAATCTCTAGGGCCCATCCTTAAGATTAGAACTAGTCTAAAGATTGTTTTACCGGAATCACAAGTAGGATCACATTAACACTGCAGTGAAGTATCTGAAAATCCCTGAGTCGCCATACTGCAGCATCTGTTCAGAATTTATATGGCCAATCCATCTAACCAGCACATCTTTTATTCAGTGGGAGGGAACTACAGCACCCAGAGGAAAGCCACACAGGCATGGGGGAGAACGTGCAAACTCCAGACAGACAATCACTCGAGGCCGGAATTGAATGCGGATCCCTGACGCTGTGAGGCAGCAGTGCTAACCACTCTGCCACCATGCCATCCTATGGCACTCGGAGCTAGGGGACACAGTTTAAAAATAATGGGTATCTTATTAAAGATGGGGAAAGCAGAGTTTTTTCTTCTCCCAGAAGATTTGGAGTTTGTGAAAGTCTCCACCCATGAGATGGTTGGAGGCAAGTTCATTAAATGTCTTTACGGTTGGATTAGATAGAGACTGAATTACAGAGATTCATGTTTAACAAAGGATTCAGGTTATTGAGGGTTGATGTAAATGTGAACTGGGAGGGCCACAATCATATTAACCTTGATCTTGAGCTTGATCAACCCAAAGATGTGCAGGTTAGGCGAATTGGCCATGCTAGGGGAATTTCACAATAACTTCATTACAGTGTTAATATAAACCTTACTAGTGACTAATAAATAAACTTTAAATTGGTCCTTAGTAATTGGGTTATGGGAAATGCATGGGGTTAGGGCCTTGGAGTGGAATTGTGGTCGTTAACGACTCAGTGGATCAAATGGCCTCATTCTTCACGGTATTATTCTACGATTCTTATTAGTTGGGTGTGCAGGTTGAAGGGCTGAATGTCCTCCTCTTGCTCCTAATTTGTTCTTCATCTGAGTAGAGTTGGGTTCGCTCAGTCAGTAGAAATGTAAGTCTAGGGTGGCGCAGCGGCACAGTGGTTAGTACTGCTGCCTCACAGCACTAGGGACCCAGATTCAATACCAGCCTCGGGTCACTGTCTGTGCGTTGTCTGCATGTTCTCCCTATGTCTGCGTGGGTTTCCTGTGGGTGCTCCATTTCCTCCCCCACTCCGAGGATGTGCTGCTTAGGTGGATTGCCTAATCTGTTAGTGTCAGGTCGATTAACAAGGTAACTACATGGTTATGGGGGTAGGGCCTGGGTGGGATTGTTGTTGGTGCAAATGGGCTCCTTCTTCAGTGTGGAGATTCTGGGATTCCATTCTATGATTCTAAATAAACTACAGTGGATGCTGACCATCGGGAATTTGAACAGCTAAACAAATCTGGGAGCAATCTTTGTGGGTGGCACAGTGATTAGTGCAGTTTCAGAGCTCCAGGGACCTGTATTTGATTCCTGGCCTCAGTTCACTGTTTGTGTGGAGTTTGCTCATTTTCCCCATGTCTGTGTGGACTTGGTTTCTTCCCACACTCCAAAGATGTGCAGCTTAGCATTGGCCATGCTAAATTGCTCCTTAGGCATGTGTACCGTTAGCAGGATTAGCGGGGTAAATATGTAGGATTATAGGAATTGGGCCTAGTGAGATTGTTGCCAGTGCAGACTTCATGGGCCGAGTAGCCACCTTCTGCACTGTAGTCTTCCTATAATTCTAAGAAAATAAACTTTTAACTTTGAACTATATCTTTAGAAAAGTCACACATTTATATTTGGGAAGTTACAGATTCTGATCTAAGTCGTAAAGTAGTAATAAATTCAAAACTTTGCAAACTAAAAACTGATTTGGATGTTTTCTCAATTGACAACTGAGCCAAAACTGCAAATAAAAGCAGAGCAAAACACAAAATGACATGATGTCTCATGGAAAAGTGAGTTAGCAAGTTACAAAGGGCTGGTAAGTGTATGTGTTTGGGTTCTTTAGCCTTCTCCTGCTATTGCAGATTCATGGACAAGATGATTCTTGTTGGTGTGTCCACTGCTACTGGGTATATCGTACAGATACATTGATCTGTAAGTGTATTCTAACTATCATATGGGGATGAAGTGGCAAGGTGGAAATGTCACTGGGCCAGTGATCCAGAGACCCAGTGTAATGTTCTAGGGACCTGAGTTTGAATCACACTTCAGCAGATGGTGAAATTTGAATTCAATAAAAATCTGGAATTAAAAGTCTAATGATGATCGTGAAACCGTTGTCAAATGTTGTAAAGATGCATCTGGTTCACTAATGTCCTTCAGGGAAAGAAATATGCTGTCCTTACCTGATTTGGCCAACATAGGACTCCAAATCCATAGCAATGTGGTTGATTTTTAAATGCCACCTGAAACAGATGGGCAACAAATGCTGGGCCAGCCAATGATGCCCACATCCCGAAAAATGAATTAAATAATAAATTAATAATTCTTAGAATCCCTACAATGTAGAAAGAGGCCATATGACCCACTGAGCCTGCACTGACTCACATCCAACCCAAACCCTATCCCCACATATTCACCCTGCTAATCTCCTGACACTAAGGGTTAATTTAGCATGGCCAATCGAGCTAACCCATATATATTTGGACCTGTGTGAGGAAACCAGAGCATGAGTGGAAACCCACACAGACATGCAGAGAATTGTGCAAACTCTACACAGTCACGTGAGGCCGTTATGGGACCCAGGTCCCTGGCGTTGTTGTCACTTTACTGCTTTGGCGTGAAGCTGTTGGAAATGAATAGAAAGAGTCTGTGCATAGAATTTAAGCTCGATTTAGAACTGTCCAAAATGGAGCCTGGGAACAGAATCTATTGAAAGTTTAAAGTTTATTTACTAATGGCACAAGTAGGTTTACATTAACACTGCAATGAAGTTACTGTGAAATTTCCCTATTCGCCACACTCTGGCGCTTGTTTGAGCACACTGAGGGAGAATTTAGCACGGCCAATGCATGTCTTTGGACTATGGGGCTAAACTGAACAGACATCTACTACATTGATTCTGAGGGTTGCCGATTCGCAAAAGCTCTGATAACCCGTTTAAGGAATGGTAAAGATGTTTATATGCAAAGGATTTCCTGAACTTTCTGTAGGCAGGGCTGGGGAGGTCTGGCTGGGAAAAATAAGTGACCAGGTTGAGAGGACTGATTGGGGTGGTTCTAAGGGCAGAGTTTAATCGTTGGGGATATATCTGTGTTTTGAGGGCAAGGTGTTTCACACAAAACATCCGAAATTAATCAAATGAAGCGGCAATGATGGAGGCCTTTCAACCTGTGTCAACTCTTTGGTGAAGCTATTAAATTAATCCCACTTCCTTGCTCTGTCTCTATAACCTAGGCAGGGTAGATGGAGGAAGGATGTTCCCAATGATGGGGGTATCCAGAAACAGGGGTTACAGTCCAAGGATACAGGGTAAGACTTTTAAGACTGAGATGAGGAGAAGTTTCTTCACCCAGAGAATAGTGAGCCTGTGGAATTTGCCATCAAAGATGGCAATTGAGGCCAAACATTGAATGTCTTCAAGAAGGAGTTGGATATATATTACTTGTGGCGAAGGGGATTAAAAGGACATTGTGGTGGGGATGAAAATGGGACCACATTATTGGGTTGGATGATCAGCCAATGAATGGCAGAGCAGGTTTGAATTGCTGAATGGTCTACTGTTACTCCAATTTTCTAACCTTGTATTTTTCTCCTTTTCAAGTAACTATCCAATTGTCATTTAAAAAATTACTACTAAATTTACCCTCCTTCGATATCTTGTGTTTTACAGCTTATGGCAACACATTGCACAATTCATTGTTTCCACATTTCAGAATCATTAAATCCCTACAGTGCGGAAGGAGACCATTTGGCTCTTCGAGTCTGCACCGACTATAATCCCATCCAGGCCCTATACCCATAACCCCTCATGTTTACCCTGTCAATCCCCCTGACACTAGGGTTAATTTGGCATGGCCAATCAATCTAAGCTGCACATCTTTGGACTGTGGAGGAAACCCAAGCAGTTGGAGGAAAACCACACAACCACACAGCCGGAGGAAAAACACAAGATATCAAAGGAGGGTAAATTCAGTAGTAATTTTTAAAATGACAGTTGGATAGTTACTTGAAAAGGAGAAAAATACAAGGTTAGAAAATTGGAGTAACAGTAGACCATTCAGCAATTCAAACCTGCTCTGCCATTCATTGGCTGATCATCCAACCCAATAATGTGGCCCCGTTTTCATCCCCACCACAATGTCCTTTTAATCCCCTTCACCACAAGTAATATATATCCAACTTCTTCGTGAAGACATTCAATGTTTGGCCTCAATTGCCATCTTTGATGGCAAATTCCACAGGCTCACTATTCTCTGGGTGAAGAAACTTCTCCTCATCGCAGTCTTAAAAATCTTACCCTGTATCCTTGGACTGTGACCCCTGTTTCTGGATACCCCCATCATTGGGAACATCCTTCCTCCATCTACCCTGCCTAGGTTATAGAGACAGGGGAGAATGTGCTGACTCCACAGAGACAGTGTCCTAAGCTGGGAATCGAACCTGGACCCCAGGCGCTGTGAGGCAGCAGTGCTAGCCACTATGCCACTGTGCTGCCTTTTTTCTTCAACTTCCTTTCTATATTAAATCTGTGTCCACTTGTTGCCTATCCTTTTAGGCCATAGCATCAGTTACTGCTTATTCACTCTGTTAAAACCATCCATGATTTTGAACAATATCTCCTCAACAATATCTTCTCTGGCCTAAGGAAAACAATCCCAGTTTGTAGTTTTGTTTTAAAAAAGGCACTGACGTCCAAGGTTCGAACCTGGAAGAATGAGGGGAGAACTGGAAGATAAGACGAGTTTATTTTCATTTACTTTTAAAGGAGGTTCCTTTCCCTGAGCAGCAGGGAAACAATGTAATTGAACAGGCGCGGCAGTGTGGCGATAGGAGATTTTCACAGTAACTTCATGGCAGTGTGAGTGTAAGCCTACTAAAATCTGAACTTAATTTCGTACAGTGGGTAATTCAGAAAGAACGTCTGTTATTTTTAACAATTCTAAACTGTCTGTAAAATCCTTTAACTTCTAATTTTACAAATAGGAGACAGAATTGACCAGTGGATAAGGAATTTTAAACCCTGAACTGACTACAAAATGTGCTACTTATTTCACCTGTGGTTTGTCCTCAATTGTCTCATGCAAGTTATGAAAGGTGGGTATTGGCATAAGAAAAGTTCTTTTAGTGATAAGAATTGTATTATCGCGGTATCTTGCTTTGCACTGGTGATATTTAGAGAAACTCTGAATCTGAGTACAATTTAAGTCTAATTCACAGGATCTGGGTGATTCTTTCAAGGCCAGTATTGATGGACCATTACTTGCTGCCCTCGTGAAAGTGGTGGTGAGCTACTTTTCTTATAATGCTGCAGTCCATGTGGTACAGGTACACCCAGAGTACTACTGGACAAAGTTCCAGGCCCATACATCTTAATCCCACCCACCTGATCTTTGTAAACCCCTAATCCATCTAATCTACACGTCTTTGGACTCTAAGGCTCAATTTAGCACGGTCAATCCACTTCATGTGCACATCTTTGGAGTGTGGGAGGAAACTGGTGCACTCGGCGGAAACCCACGCCGACAAGGGGAGAATGTGCAGACTCTGCGCAGACAGTGACCCAAGCCAGGAATCGAACGCGGGTCTCCGGCACTGTGAGGCAGCAATGCTAACCACTGTGCCATCATGCCACCAATAGGCTTGGTGGGGATTTGAACATACGCTGACTCGAGACCATTCCACCACACTCCAAACCTGTGCCTTCTTGATTGCCGTATTGTTTCTAACATTACTAACTCTCCCCTGGGAAATATAACTGCATTCATTTTAGACTGAGAGTAGGGATAGATCTGCTTACATTTCTACTGGTCTTGTTTCTGGGTGAGATATATATGGAGATGTTTTGTGCATCTCTGCCAGGACCTGTCACTGTCACTCGTGGGCTAACACACCTCGAAATCGGATGTGAAAATGAGCTTGCAAGCTGATCCTGGACACTTGCAATGAAGGAAATAATAGAGGTGAATCCCTCAGTAAGACCCGACCTGCTGTACCTCTGACAATGGCAAAGTAAACCTCCCTATAAATTCTGAAGCAGAGGGCTGTGAGAACACAGAATCTGAGCAACTAGAGGGTTGTTGCTCTAAGATCTATAGAGTATGAAATGACGAACTTTGAGGAAAATTTGTTTCTAACATCATCATTTGTAACAATGCAACATTAAAGATATAGAGTAGAAAAGCAAGGATACTATAGCAACACTTCACAAATCCTTGGCCTGGTCTCTGCTGGGGTATTGTGCCCACTTCAGGGCAACGTGCTTGAGGATGGAGGTTCCGACTGAGGAGAGAAGGTGAGGCAGAGCATGGAGGAGATTTACCAAAATAGTGCTTGCATTGAGGAACTTCAGTAACAGAGGGGAAATTGACATTATTGTCTTGAATGCAGAAGATGCTAAGGAGAGGTTTAATCAAGATGTTTGAAGGGTTATGAAAGAAAGAAGCTATTTACACTGGGAGGAGGATACCAGACTTGCGATAACTGGCAAAAAGGAAACTGCTGGTTTTTGATGATGTGCTTACTTATGCAACCTTATGAATGCGTTGTCTGAAAGAGTGGTGAGTAGGTGTGTTAAGAAGTTAGATAAGTCCTCCAGGTATCTAGACAGCCATGTGGGAAGATCTGGAGCGTGAGAATAATTGCAAATTCTTTCAAAGGCAATTGACCAAAAAGTTTCTAGCACACTGTACAATTCCTGTGATGCGTCACTGAGTCTTAATTCAAGCAAAATCATGTGTTAAAATGTACTGTTATTGTCACAATAGACAAGATTGCCAGATTGCGAATAAGTAAACTGACCAACTCTATACCCTTACATAATGATTTGATTTATTATTGTCATGTGTATTGGGATGAAAAGTATTGTTTCTTATGTGCTACACGGACAAAGCATACCCTTCCCATGGACAGAAGGCAATGAGAAATTGCAGAATATAATATTACAGTTACAGAGAGTGTAAAGAAAAAATCAGCTTAATATTTGATAGGTCTATTCTAAGGCAGCAGGAAGAAACTGTTCTTGAGTTGGTTAGTACATGACCTCAAACTTTTATATCTTTTTCCCAATGGGAGAAGGTGGAAGAGAGTACATCCAGGGTGCATGGAGTCCTTGGTTATGTTGGCTGCTTTTCCGAGGCAGTGCGAAGTGTAGACAGAGGACAGGAGAGAATGGGGCAGGATGCCTTTCACACTTCCAACCTTCAGCTGAGATGTTAATTAATCCATTGCCAATTCTCCTAGGAAATTGTTAAGGAACCCAAGACCAGTATTTTGAAGAGAAGCAAAGGAGCTTCCCCTGGTGCCCTGGCCAATAATGAACTCCCAACCAACATCACAGAAAATGGCTGGTTGTATCACACTGCAGTTTGTGGGATCCTGCTGTGCACCAATTCGCTGCTGTATTTCTTACATAGCAACAATGACTACACTTCAAAAAGAGCTTCGATGGTTGCTCAGGGCTTCAGATGTCTTGAGGAGATGCAAGATGCTATATAAATTCAAGTCTTTTTGTCTCCTTCAAAGCTGAGTTTGTGTAGCAGCAGCATATGGATAAACTCTGACAAACAACGAAGCTTAAATATTAAGTTTATTTATTAGTGTCACAAGTAGGCTTACATTAATGCTACAACAAAGTTATTGTGAAACCCCATAGTCACACCACTCTGAAGCCTGTTCGGGTACAGTGAGGGAGAATTTAGCATGGCCAAAGCACCTAACCAGCTAGTATTTCGGACTGTGGGAGGAAACAAGGAAACCCACACAGACATGGGAAGAACATGCAGACTCCACACAGACAGTGACCCCAGCCAGGAATCGAACCTGGATCCCTGGTGCTGTGAAGCAGCAGTGCTAATCGCTATGCCACCATAATTGAATAAGACTTTTCAGGTTTAATAATTCACAGAGCAAGGTCAGTTATTTGGCTGTTGCATTCTGCAGATAGCAGGGGGTCACCATTGAGCTGCTTTGTTCCTTTCTGCACATTGATGGAAAATGGTTCAAGGGGCTTTCCAATCACTTCACTGCTGCTTGCTTAAAGATTTAAAGTTTATTTATAATCACAAGTAGGCTTTCATGAACACTGCACTGAAGTCACTGTGAAAGTCCTCTAGAAAAACTCATCTAAAAATAGATTGACAGAATCCAGAGGGTGGTTATAGAGAGTTGTTTTTCAAACTAGAGGTCTGTGGCCAACGGTATGCCTCAAGGATCAGTATTGGGTCCATTGTTATTTGTCATGTATATTAATTTAGATGAGAATATAGGGGGCATGTTTAGTAAGTTTGCAGATGACACCAAGATTGGTGGCATGGTGCACAGTGAGGAAGGTTATCTCCAATTGCAGTGGGATCTTGATCAATTGGGTCAATGGGCTGATGAATGACAGATAGAATTTAATTTAGACAAGTGCAAGATTGAACCAGGGCAGGACTTACTCAGTTAATAGTAGTACACTGGTGAGTTACAGAACAAAGAGATCTAGGGCTACATATTCATAGCTTGAAAGTGGAGTCACAGGTGGACAGAGTGCTGAAGAAGGCACTTCGCATGCTTCGTTTCATCAGTCAGAACATTGAATACAGAAGTTGGGATGTCTTGTTGAAGTTGTACAAGACATTGGTAAGACCACACTTGGAATACTGTGTGCAATTCTGGTCACCCCATCATAGAAAAGATAATATTAAACTAGAAATAATTAAACTAGATAAACTAGATATTATTAAACTGTAAAACTAGAAAGAATGCAGAAAAGATTCACTAGGATGCCACAGGATTTGATGGATTGAGTTATAGCGAGTTGCTGAATAGATTGTGACTTCTTTCTCTGGAGTGAAAGAGAGTGAGGGGTGACCTTATAGAGATCTATAAATACATGAGGGGCATAAACAAGGTGGATAATCAATATCTTTTCCCAAAAGTAGGGGAGTCTAAAACTAGAGGCATAGGTTTAAGGTGAAAGGCTAGAGATACAAAAGTGTCCAGAGGGGCAATTTTTTCACACAGAGATTAGTGAGTGTGGAGAACAAACTGCCAGAGATAGTAGTAGAGGCGGGTACAATTTTATCTTTTAAAAAGCATTTAGATAATTACATGGATACGATATTATAGAAGAATATGGGCCAAATGCAGGCAATTGGGATTAGTTTAGGAGTTTCAAAAAAAAAAGGCGGCGTGGACAAGTTGGGCCGAAGGGCCTGTTTCCATGCTGTAAACCTCAATGACTCGCCACACTCTGATGCCTGTTCAGGTACAAGGAGAGAGAATTTAGCAATGACTATGCATCTAACCAGCATGTCTTTGGGTGGAAACTGGAGCACCAGTGCAGTCACGGGGAGAACGGAGATCCAAACCGGGAATCAAACTCAGGTCCCTAGCGCTGTGAGGCAGAAATGCTGCACATTGTGGGGTCTTACTGAATGATTCAGTAGCTGACACATTGCATCCTCGCCAATTTAATTTCACAATGCCTTTGCAAACTGCGCACGTAACAAAAAAGGAAACTCACACAGAGACAAGAAAACTCCTCTTAGTACATTCAGTAGTTGAATTATGGAAAGTGGTGATTATTCACATCAGCAATGATTACATGAAACTGCACTAAACCCTGATACTACATAGTAGGTGGAAGCAGGAATAATCATTATTATTATTATTTTTTCATAGGCCAAGTGAAAATGAAGGCTTACCGTGCTCCCGGTAGCTCCATATTATTCCCCGGAGTGCCTGAGAATCAGCAAGGTCTTGCAAAGTTTTTCCGGTGGGATGTGTCCAGTGGAAGTCCAGGGAATAGAACAACAGTGGGAGTGTTGCAGTTTCATGCAGGCAATGCCAAACCTTCCTTAATGAACAAATACAAACGTCGCCTTGACTTCTTCCCATCGAATGGATCATTTGTTCTTCATCACTTGACTTCCTCAGACGAGGGTCTTTACACACTCTCCATCAATCTGCAAAGCATCACTGTTCAAACTGTCCAGCTAAGGATAATCGGTAAGTTTGTTTCTTGGGTACTTGCAGCAATGATTTCTGACATGGCAAAATACACAAAACCACCCCCCCCCTCCCATTCTGCTGGGTTATACAGGTTGAAAAACTTGGAATAATAGCTGTGGAGCTTTCTAAACGTTTGTCCCACTCTATAGTTGGAAAAGTAAATTCATCCAAAATTGCAGATGGTGGCATTTCCTGGACTTTGAAGTCCAAACTCAAGTGGCTGTGGGGGACAAAACGAACAAACAGAGAAAGAGACTTCTCCTTTTCCCCAGTGTTTGATTCTGGAATCTGATTGTATTTGGACAGAAATTTCAGTGCTTGCAAGAATCAAATCTGCTTCACCCTTGATGCTACATTGCTTTGCAAATGTAGCTGAAAAACTTCCAATTTAACACTCAACTCATTTAAAAGGTACCTGGATTTCTGTCTGAAGTCTTGTAAGGCTACGGACCAAGTGCTGGAAAATAAGCCTAAAATGAGCGGCAAGTTTTTTTTTCCCTTTTTTTTGATTGGCAGAAACACAATTGGCTGAATAGCCCCTTCCTGTAACTTTTCTGAGGTTTGAATGAGTGAGCTGGCTGCCAATTTTGTTTCACACATAATATTGTTTTGCTAAATGAATCACTTTGAATATATGAATGAAACAGTTCACTAGCAGTGATGCAGGAACTAAAGTTGACAGGTCAAAAAACCCCTAAACCACCTACGCTCCAGGGCAAACGGGTCCAGTCTATTCAGCCTCTCCTAATAATTTAAACTATCAATCCCGGTAGCATCCTAGTAAATTTTTAATAACATCCTTACTATAATAGGGTGACCAGAACTGTAGCTATGACTGTAACACTATATTCTGCATTCTCTCCTTCTCTATGAATGGTGTGCTTCACATAAGACGCAAGAAACAATGCTTCTCACTGTATACTAATACACGTGAAGATAATAAATCAAATCGAAAAGAAAATCAGAAAGCGAGAAGCCTTAGTGATTAAGAATGGAATCACTTCTATGATAAGTCAGAGATAATGAGAGATTTAGCAAGTAGTGGAGACTTTCTGGGTAGAATTCAGACATAGAATCAGGAGTTAAATCTTGCCTCCTGGCTTCCTTGAAGTGATAGTGAAAACACAGATTTTCTTTTCGATTTGATTTAATATCGTCATATATCACTGTGTATTAGTATACAGTGAGAAGTTTCGTTTCTTGAGCGTTAAGCAAAGCACACTGTTCATAGAGAAGGAGGGAGTGCAGAATGTAGTGTCACGCTCAAAGCTACAATTCTGGTCACCCTCTTATAGTAAGGACATTATTAAACTAGAAAGAGCGCCGTAAAGATTTACTAGGATGCTACAGGGGTTTGATGGTTTAAATTATAAGGAGAGGTTGAATAGACCGGAGTCTTTTGCCCTGGAGCGTAGAAGGCTGAGGAGTGATCTTATAGCGCCTATAAAAAACAATGAAGAGCATGGATAAAGTAGACAGTCAACATCTTTTCCCAAAGGTAGGGGAGTTTAAAGCTAGAGGGCATAGGTGTAAAGTGAGTGGGGAGAGATACAAAAGTGTCCAGAGGGGCAATATTTTTCACACAGACGGTGGTGAGTGTCTGGAACCAGCTCCCAGATGTAGCAGTGGAGGTGGTACAATTTTGTCTTTTAAAAGCATTTAGACAGTTATGTGGCTAAGATGGGTATGGAGGGATATAGACCAAACACAGACAACTGGGACTAAGTTAAAAACTGGTTGGCATAGGCAAGTTGGGCCAAAGGGCCTGTTTCCAAGCTGTAAACCTCTATGATTGCAATTTGTTAGATTTGTCCCTTTTGTTCATTTTCCCAAGACTATTTCTTTAAGTTCCTGCTTTTATCTAGACCCTTGGTTCCCCAGTCTTTAAAATTGCTGTTTGTTTCTTCAGCAGTGGACAGTCTCGAAGGCCTGGAAAGGTGTAGTACTGAGCATGTGTGCAGTATTTCCAATCTTGCCAGCTCTTTGGAGGTTAGACATTCTAAATCTCCCTCCCCACAGGGAGGGGAGGATGTCTTTCGGTATCCATCCCGTGAAGCCACCCCCGCCCCCTCCCCTCCATCGCCCCTCCCCTCCCCTCACCGCCCTCCCCTCACCACCCCCAGAATCTTATATGTTCCAATAAGATCACTTCTCTCCTTCCAAATTCTAACCTGGCACCCTGAAATAAAAATCCCACCATTTGGGGAAGTAGGATGTGGCGATCCTGAAGGTATCCTGACCATGCATACTGGCATCCCTGGATGAAAAGCCAAGCTTTTATATCCTCCTCATGACTTGCTTCCCCAGCTATCTCCCTATCTCTGTATCACCAACACATTTGGACAATTCCTTAACCCAACTCATTAACACAGACCGTGATTTCCTGGCCTTGAACAATGCTGCATTTCACGAATTGCACTTTGGACAGCTGGATAAGAGGCTAAAAGATTGGATGCTAGGGCAGTAATACCATGTTTACCACCAGTTTACCCCGCCTATTATCATAGAATCCCCGCAGTGCAGAAGGAGGCCATTTGGCCCATCAAGATTGCACCGACCACAATCCCACCCAGGCCCGATTCCTGTAACTTCTCGCATTTGCCCTGCTAATCCCCCGACACTCAGGGCAGTTTAGCACGGCCGATCAACCCAACCCGCACATCTTTGGATTGCGGGGGGAAACTGGAGCACCTGGAGGAAACCTGCACAGATAGTGACCTGAGGCTGGAATGGAATCTGGGTCCCCGATGCTGTGCTAACTACCGTGTCACTGCACCACCCAAGACATGGGAGGTATCAATTGAAACCCTTAAGTGGCCAGTTCATGACCATTTAAATGGCACTTCCCAATACCCATGGAATTTAATCTGGGGCTTGACAATGCTATCAGGGTCTTCAGGCCATTTAGCAAAGTTCGATGGGTTGATCGGGCCAGTGCTTACTGCTGCTACACCTAGTGCCAATTGGAGACCCTCCCCCAAAATGGGCAGTTCGCCATGCCAGCCTAACTTGCCTTGTCACTCTGTACCTCCCATCCTGCTGGCTAGAGCCTGTCGCAGTCCCAGCAGTGACCACCACACCTGATAGCGCTAAGGAGAGCTTCCAGCCATTTCTTTGCTTACTCTCAGAGGCAGGATTTCCTCTTGGAAGGCAGCAATGTCCCAGCACCAACCTTTTAATGGCTGTGGGTCATTGCAGATTTGGGCTTGATCTGACTTTGGGATTTTAGGGTCTCGTTTGAGCGGGACCAGGAATTCCTACCTGCGGTCAACGGACATTTGGTTTGTCCACCCCCTCGCCCGCTCCAATTCCACAGCGGGTGAGGTGGTAGCATTCTGGCAGACATGTCTTCAGACCAACAGGGAACAGGCCATGGGTGTGCAATTCTGCCAAAGATTTCTAAGGCCGGGATTCTCCAATCTTATCCCCCTCCCCTCTGCTGCTGCCAGCAAGAACAGAGAATTTGGCCAAGCTCCATCCACTGCAGCAGGGCCGATGTCCCGATGAGATTTCGGTTTGGTGTGATCCAGTTCACAACTGACCCACACTATTTTTGTTTGGAGACTGGGGGGATTTTATAGAATTTATCACAGAGTATCTACAATGCAGAAGGAGCCCATCCAGCCCATCAAGTCTGCACCAACAGCAATCCTATCCAGGCCCTATCCCCGTAATCCCACCTATTTAACTGGCTAATCCTTCTAACCTACATATCCTGGGACATTAAGGGGCAATTTAGCATGGCTAATCCACCGAACCTGCACATCTTTGGACCGTGGGAGGAAAGCGGAGCACTGTGTGGGAGGAAACTCACACAGACATGGGAAGAATGTGCAAACTCCACACAGACAGTGACCCAAGCCAGAAATTGAACCCAGGTCCTTAGGCAGCCGTACTAACCACTGAGCCACCATGTCGCTTACACTTAGAAATGTTTTTTGGAATGAGGAGCTACAGATGTTAGCAAGAGCAGTGCCTCAGAGATCAGAACAATCTTCAAACAACTCTACCAATCTCCCTCACCGGCTAAGAATCCCGTCCCGACTCTGTACTCCCCCCTCCCCAACCACTCACTGAAACCAGCACTGCATTCCAAGTAAGTGATATCCCGCTCTCGGGTCATCAAAGGTTCCCCCCTCCCCCACAACTTAAGGGCCCCCATCCAGGGGACCCCACCTCAATGACAATTGGGCTCCAAACTGACCCTGCATATTTAAATAAATATATAAATATGCTAGTCTGGTTCACAACCTCGCTTGGTGTAAACCAGATTATGTCAGGGTTTGGAGAATTACGTCAGGCGCTCTCTCTCTCTCTCTCTTTCTCTCCAACACCACGCCCCTCTCCAACCTCCCTCCCCCCCCCCCCCCCCCCCCCCCCCCCCCCAACCTGTGATTTGTGCCTGGGGACATGATTTTGGAGAATTCAACCCCCACCCCGCAATATTTGATTTTGTGATCAGTACTGCAGTTTGTAACCTAGCATGCATGATCATTAACTATGAGGGCAGTCAGAGTCTACAAATACTGCCATGAGTTCCTCACCTCCTGACTCCCTAGAGGCCTATCCACCATCTACAAGGCACAAGTCTGGACTGTGATGGAACAACCCCCGCTTGCCTGGATGGGTGCGGCTCCAACAACACTTAAGAAGCTCGATACCATCCAGGAAAAAGCAGCCCACTTGTTTGGCATCGCATCCACAAATATCCACTCCCTCCATCACCGACACTCAGAAGGTGTTCTACCTACAGGATGCACTGCAATAATTCACCAAAGATCTTTGGACAGCACCTTCCAAATCCACAACTACTTCCACCTGGAAGGACAAGGGCAGCGGATGCATGCGAATACCACTACCTACAAATTCCCCTCCAAATCACTCACTGTCCTGACTTGGAAATACATTGCCATTCCTTCAGAGTCACTGGGTCAAAATCCTGGAATTTCCTCCCTAGTGGCATTGTGGGTGAATCCACAGCTCAGGGATGCAGTGATTCAAGAAGGCATGGATTTGTGAAGGGGAAGTCATGTTTAACGAATTTATTGGATTTTTATGAGGATGTGACTAGTGCGATAGACAGAGGGGAACCGGTGGATGTGCTGTTCTTAGATTTCCAGAAGGCGTTTGATAAGATGCCTCACAAAAGGTTGCTGCAAAAGGTTAGGGTGCATGGAGTTGGGGGTAAGGCGTTAGTGTGGATTGAGGATTGGTTGTCTAATAGGAAGCAGAGAGTTGGCAGTTGGTGACTAGTGGAGTGCCGCAGGGATCGGTGCTGGGGCCTCAACTGTTTACCATTTATATAGGCGATCTGGAGGAAGGGGCTGAGTGCAGGGTAACAAAATGACAAAAAGATGAGTGGAAAAGCAAATTGCGTGGAAGGCACGGAAAATTTGCAGAGGGATCTGGATAGGCTGAGTGAGTGGGCGAGATCAGGCAGATGGAGTATAACATTAGCAAATGTGAGGTTATCCACTTTGGTAGAAATAATACAGGATGGAATATTATTTAAAGGGTGAAAAGCTGCAGCATGCTACTGTGCAGAGGGACCTGGGGGTCCTTGTGCACGAATCGCAAAAACCCAGCCTGCAGGTACAGCAGGTGTTTAAGAAGGCGAATGAAATGTTGGCCTTTATTGCGAGGGGGATAGAATATAAAAGAAGGGAGGTCTTGCTGCAACTGTACAGGGCACTGATGAGGCCACAACTGAAGTACTGTGTGCAGTTTTGATCCCCACATTTGCGAAAGATATATTGGCTTTGGAGGGAGTATAGAGAAGGTTCACCAGGCTGATACCGGAGATGAGCAGGTTAGCTTATGAGGAGAGATTGAATAGACTGGGTCTGTACTTGTTAGAGTTTAGAAGGCTGAGGGGGGATCTTATAGAGGCTTAAAAGAAAAAGTTGATTAAAGAATTGTGATTTGAGGCTGCACTGCTGCTAGATAGGACAGAGGTAGAGAGATTTTTTCTGCTTAGAAAGAACAGCAGAGTTAGAGGGCACAACCTCAAAATGAGGGGGGGTGGTACAGTTTAGAACAGAGTTGAGGAGGAACTTCTTCATTCAGAGGATGGTGAATCTCTGGAATTGTCTGTCCATTGAAGTGGTGGAGGCTACTCGCTGAATACATTTAAGTCACGGGTAGATAGATTTCTGACAGACAAGGGAATTAAGGGTTATGGGGAGAAAGCAGGAAAGTGGAACCGATCCACTTCAGATCAGCCATGATCTTATTGAATGGAGGGGCAGGCTTGAAGGGCTACATGGCTTACTCCTGCTCCTATTTCTTGTGTTCTTATGTTCGAAGGTGGCGCACCACCACTTTCTCAAGGGCAACTAGGGATGGGTAATAAATGCTGGGTAATAAATGCTGGCCAGTTAGTGATGCCTATGACCCACGAGTGAATAAAAAAAAGTGTAAAGCAAGTGTAAAAAAAAGTGTAAAATTCCTCGCTGACTTCATCTTAAAATGAAGTCTTTGTGTCGATGAAGCGAACCATATACAGGATCCACAATAAGCCCCTACCCCAGAAGTTTAGGTGGAGACTACAGATCTCATTATACATTTCAGTTACAAGTAGGAAGTTCTGTTGCTCTGATTGCCCAACTGCCTTCAAACCACATTGACTGATCATTCATTATATTCCTGTTTGTGTCAAAACTATGGACAGATTCAGTACCAGGGCAACATGGTGGCACAGTGGTTAGTAATGCTGCCTCCTAGCACCAGGAATCTGTTTTCAATTCTGGCCTCAGGTGATGATATGGAGTTCGCATGTTCTTCCCCTGTCTGCGTGGGTTCCCTCTGGGTGCTCCCGCTCCCTCCCAGAGCCCAAAGATGTGCAGGTTAGTTGGGTCGGCCATGCTATATTGCCTCTTGGTGTCCAAAGATGTGTAGGTTAGATGGATTAGCCACTGTATATGCGTAGGGTTACGGGGATAGATCTGGGGTGGGCCTGAGTAAAATACTCTGTCAGAGTGCCAGTGCAGACTTGATGGGCCGATTGGCCTCCTTCTGCACTGGAGATTCTATGATTCATCACACAACCATTATCTGTAGCTGTGAAATATGTTGGGAGGTATTGTGTATGTAATAAACAACTGTATTAGCACAGATCCTTTGAGACATTTTGCTACATGTCTGTATGGGGGGGATTTAATTAAAAATGAAGATTTTGACATCGCAATTCATAGAATCCTTACAGGAGAACATTTGGCCCATCGAGCCTGCACTGACCACAATCCCACCTATCCCTGTATCCCCTAATCCCCCTGACACTAGGGTCAATCAAACTAACCCAGACATTTTTAGACTGTGGAATGAAGCGGGAGCATCCAGAGGAAATCCACACAGACGAATATGCAAATTCCACACAAACAGCCACCAAAGGCTGGAATTGAAGCCAGGCCCCTGGCATTGCCAGGTAGCAGTGCTGCCCCAAATCACAACTTTTAATCAACTTTTTCTCCATCAGATGAGCTGTCAAAAGCTTCGATACTGAGAAACTCCAGCTCCCTGGATTCCACCATCGTGCTGACCTGTGATGTTTCTGGAAAACCGCAAACATATCAATGGCAGAAAGACGGAGGAGAAATCTCTCAGCATCACCAGCTCAT
Source organism: Sphyrna mokarran (assembly GCA_024679065.1). NCBI lineage: Eukaryota > Metazoa > Chordata > Chondrichthyes > Carcharhiniformes > Carcharhinidae > Sphyrna > Sphyrna mokarran. The sequence continues at coordinate 102,927,552 of JAGIQG010000009.1, forward strand.
AAATGGGAACAAAAGCCTCATCATCCCGACTGCTCGGAAAGATGATTGTGGGACCTATATCTGCATCGCACATAATCCCGTCAGCTCCATCCAGGCACATTATACGTTAATAATTTCGGGTAAGCTGGATTTATAGATGGCAATGGGAAGGTGATACCTGAGACATTTTTATACTATTGTTGGGTTGTCTAATTTATTATTTACTTCATGTCATGTAATCTTCTATTAACTCTTCAATGAAGTTACTGTGAAAATCCCCAGTTACCACACTCCGACGCCCGTTCGGGTATATGGAGGGGGAATTTAGCACGGCCAATGCATCTAACCAGCATGCCTTTTAGACTGTGAGAGGAAACTGGAGCGCCCAGAGGAAACCCACGTATACACAAGGAGAAGGTACAGAATCCACACGGACAGTGACACAAGCTGGGAATCGAACCCGGGTGCTGTGAGGCAGCAATGCTAACCGCTGTGCCACCATGCCGCCTCATTTAGAATTTAGCACTGCCAATGCAGCTAACCTTTCAGAGTCACAGAAGTTTACGGCATGGAAACAGGCCCTTCTGCCCAATTTGTCTATGATGCTCTTTGTTTTAAAACCCCTAAGCTAATCCAATTGCCCATATCCCTCTACACCTATCATACCCATGTAACTATCTAAATACTTTTTAAAAGATAAAATTGTACCTGCCTCTACTATTACCTCTGGCAGTTTGTACCAGACACTCACCACCCTCTGTGTGAAACAATTGCCCCTCTGGACCCTTTGTATCTCTCCCCTCTCACCTTAAACCTATGACCTCTAGTTTTAGCCTCCCCTATCTTTGGGAAAAGATATTGACTATCTCGCTGATCTATGTCCCTCATTATTTTATAAACCTCTATAAGTTCACTCCTCAGCCTCCTACCCTCCAGAGAAAAAAATCCCAATCTATCCAGCCTCTCCTTATAACTCAATCCATCAAGTCCCAGTAGCATCCTAGTAATTCTTTTCTGCACTCTTTCTAGTTTAATAATATCCCCTATATAATAGGGTGACCAGAATTGCACACAGTATTCCAAGTATGGCCTTACCAATGTCTTGCACAACTTCAACAAGACATTCCAACTCCTGTATTCAAAGTTCTGACCGATGAGACTAAGCATGCCGAATGCCTTCTTCACCACTCTGTCCATCTGTGATCCACTTTCAAGGAGCTATGAACATATACCCCGAGATTGCTTTGTTCTGTAACTCTCCCCAGTGCTCTACCATTAACTGAGTAAGTCCTGCCCTGGTTCAATCTACCAAAATACATCACCTCGCATTTGTCTAAATTAAAATCCATCTGCCATTTGTCAGCCCACTGGCCCAACTGATCAAGATCCCGTTGCAGTTGAAGATAATTTTCTTCACTGTCCACTATGCCACCAATCTTAGTGTCATCTGCAAACTTATTAACCATGCCTCTTATATTTTCATCCAAATCATTAATATAAATGACAGATAATAGCGGAGCCAGCAATGATCTCTGAGATGTATCACTGGTCACAGGTGTCCAGTTTGAAAAACAACCCTCTATAATCACCTTCTAACTTGTGTCAAGAAGTCAATTTTATATCCATTTAAATACCTGACACTGAATGCAGTGAGATTTAACCTCATGCAACAACCTACGTGTAGTACCTTGTCAAAGGCTTTGCTAAAGTCCATGTGGACAACATCAATTGCACTGCCCTCATTTGCCTTCTTGGTTATCCCTTCAAAAAACTCAGTCAAATTTGTGAGACATGATTTTCGTCTCACAAAGCCATGCTGACTGCCCCTCATCGGTCTTTGCATCTCTAAATGCCTGTAGATCCTGCCTCTCAAAATACCTTCCAACAATTTACCCACAGATATGAGGCTCACTGGCCTGTAGCTCCCAGGCTTTTTCCTGCAGCCCTTTTTAAACAAAGGCACTATATTTGCCACTCTCCAATCTTCAGGCACCCCACCCGTGACTATTGATGATTCAAATATCTCGGCAAGGGGACCTGCAATTTCCTCTCTAGCCTCCTACAGTGTCCTGGGATACACTTCATCAGGTCCCGGGGATTTATCTACCTTGATGTGCTTTAAGACTTTCAGCACCTCCTTCTCTGTAATACTTAAAACTCTTCAAGACATCACTATTTATTTCCACATTTTCCCTAACATGCATGTTTTCAAATGTGCTTCTTAAGCACACTCTGCAAATCAGCACTGCAGCAGAGAAAGTTAAGATCAAAATAGATAGCAATATTAAAATAGATGGTAAGAAGTAAGAGTGAAAAAGTAAAATATTTAATTCAGGTGAAGTTGATGGAGATGTACCATCTTGGTGCATCCAAGCACAAATCAGTTTGAAATTAATGGTGAAATTGCTTTCGGAGAAGCATTATGAATCAAGCAATAGCCAATTGGCCATTCATGGGCCTGAAGTTCCTTTACATCCATTTCAACAGAGAGAAATTTGAGCTGAAGAATAAATGGGTCACAGATTAACCATGATACTATAGTTGAGAAAGATCACTAATGCTTCTACTTTCTCAGGAAGCTAAGGAAACTCGGCATGTCCACTCTGATTGTCACCAATGTTTACAGTTATACCGTAGAAAGCCCCCTTTTCGGATGTATCACAGTTTGGTATGGCTCCTGCTCTGTCCAAGACCGCACAAAGCAGGTCAGTGAATGTAGCCCAGTCCATTATGCAAACCAGCCTCCCATCCATTAGCTCTATCTACACTTCCTGCTACCTCGGAAAAACAACCAGCATTATTAAGGACTGCAGTACCCCGGATATACTCTCTCCCATCTCCTTCAGTTGGAAAAAAGATACAAAAGCCTGAGATCATGTACCAACCAACACAAGAACGGCTTCTTTCCTGCTGCCATCAGACTTCTGAATGGATGTACCCTGCATTAAGTTATGATATGGAAATGCCAGCTTTGGACTGGGATAAGCACAGTAGGAAGTCTCACAACGCCAGATTAAAGTCCAATAGGCTTATTTAAAATCACGAGCTTCAGTGAGTCACCTGAGGAAGGAGCTCCGAAAGCTGGTGATTCCAAATAAACTGGTGTTGTAAGACTTCTTATTATATTAAGTTGGCCTTTATCTACAACCTAGCTATGACTGTAACACTATCTTCTGTAACCTCTCCTCAGATTTAAATCTGGCCTTGGGTCACTGTTTGTGTGGAGTTTACACATTCTCCCTGTGTCTGCTTGGGTTTCCTCCGTGTGCTCCAGTTTCCTCCCACACTGCATAGATGTGCGGGTTTGGTGGATTGGCCATGCTAAATTGTCACTTAGTGTTAGGGGGAATTAGCGGGATAAATATGTGGGATTGCAGCAATAGTGTGGGATTGTTGGCAGTGCAGACTTGATGGGCCCAATAGCCTCTTTCTGCACTGTAGGTTTCTATGATTTTATGTATGTTCCAATAATTTCTGATGTTAACTGGAATTCTCCCAGGCATTCATGCTGGTGGGATTTTCTAATCCTGCCGGCAGCACATCCCTCCTGCACGTTTCCCAGTGGTGTGGAATGGCTTTAGAATTATAAAATCCCTACAGTAGAAGAAGGCTATTCAGCCCATTAAATCTACACTGAATCTTTAACAGATCATCTTACTCAGGTCCACTCTCTCCCATTATTGCATTAATACCACTAATCCCCCTAATCTACGTACCTTTGGCTACTGTGGGACAATTTAGCATAGTCAATCCACCTAACCTGCACGTCATTGAACTGTAGGAAGAGACTGGAGCATCCAGACGAAATGCATGCAGACCCAAGAAGAATGTGCAGACTGCACACAGACTTTCACCCAAGGCTGGAATTGAACCTGGGTTCCTGGTGTTGTGAAGTAGCAGTGCTAACTACTGTGCCACCCTTAATGGGAATTCCCAGTGGCAGCCGTGGGAACAGAAAATCCCAGCACCATGAATGGCATGCTGCCTCTTCCCACTGAGAAGCATGAACCTGGCAGGCCAGAGAATCCTGCTTGTCATCTTTAAAAGCACAAGAGGGATATTTTATTGCTCTGGACAAGTTTTCAACTTTTCCATCCCACTTATACAATATCACTCCTGTGTAACTAGACCCTCTAGAGAGCTTACTATAATTGGGGTTTCCCCTGTCATTTTGAAGCCCCAGAAACCAAAGCATCCATTTTGCAATTTTATCCAGATATAACGAGCCCTCTGTATCCTGAGACAGGTTCTCTGTGGAGGTGAAGTCCTCATCGATGAGTCTTTCTGCAACACATTTTAACATGTATTTTGATTGTATCCAAAAAAAAAGAGACTGCCAGCAACAAAAATGGCTTTATGTTACTGTTGACTTTAACCCTGTTTTTAAAGGCTTTAGGGTGACACATTGGCACAATAATCAGCTGTGCTACTTTCACAGTGACACAGACATGGGTTTGATTCCCAGCCTGGGTCACTGTCTGAGTGGAGTCTGCACGTTTTCCCTTGTCTGCATGGGTTTCCTCCGGGGTAGTCCGGTTTCCTCTCTCAATCTGAAAGACTGGTTAGATGCATTGGCCATGCTAAATTCTCCCTCAGTGTACCTGAAAAGGCTCCAGAATGTGGCGACTCGGGGAATTTCACAGTAACTTCATTGCAGCGTTAATATAAGCCTACTTGTGACACTAATAAATCAACTTAAATGTCAACTATGTCCCAATGTGTTAGTGCTTTTATAAGTCAGAAATGTTCAAAAGGGGACATGAACATTTTATCCATACAGATGCTCTTGTGTCGAGGATGTGCTGCACTGTTGGGGGGTGTCAATATCCAATGAGGCCCTTGCAAGTGGATGTAACATTTTCCACAATTTCAAAGAGTTCTTCCTTTTATTTTTGCTTCTATTTATCACTTTATCAACTTCACAGAAAACAAATGATCTGTTTATTGTCACATTGCTGTCTGAAGGAGTTTGCTTTTTGTGAAAACTAGCTTCAGTGTTTCCTAGGAGCAAATGAATGAGGAGCAGGAGTAGGCCATTCTGCCCATTGAACCTGCTTCCCCCATTCGATATGATCATGGCTGATTTGATTGTAACCTCAACTCCAGATTCCTGCCTAACCCCAATAACCTTTCACCACCCCCTTGTTAATCAATAAACTATCTAGCTCTGCCTTAAAATTATTCAAAGATTCTGCTTCCACCACCTTTTGAGGAAGAGAGTTGGAAACATCAATCACCCTTTCAGGGAAAAACAATCCTCCTGATCTCTGTTCTAAATCATGGAATCACTACGTGCAGAAGGAAGTCTTTCGGCCCATCGAGTCTGCACCAGTTGGAATCCCACCCAGGCCCTATCTCTATAATCCCATGCATTTACCCACTCTCGTCCCCCTGACACTAAGGGGCAATTTAGCATGTCCAATCCACTTAACCCACAAATCTTTGGCCTGTGGAATATCACCGGAGCACTCAGAGGAAACCCATTTGGCCCTTCGAGCCTGCTCTTCCATTCATTTCGATTATGGGCTGATCATCAAATTCAATACCCTGATTTCCCCTTTCTCCCATATCCTTTGATCCCTTTAACCCCAAGAGCTATATCTAATTTCTTCTTAAAATCAGACAATGTTTTGGCCTCAACTATTTCCACACATTCACCACCCTCTGCATGAAGAAATTTCTCTTCATCTCAGTCTTAAAAGGTTTACCTTTTATCCTTAAACAATGGCGTCTAGTCCTGAACTCCCCCACCAATGAGAACATTCTTTCTGAATCTACCCTGTCAGAATTTTATAAGTTCCTATGAGATTCCCTCTCTTCTAAACGCCAGTGAAAGTAATTCTGAGCTGCTTCTCTCACAGATGCTGCTGACCAGCATTCTTTTATATCTCTTTAATAATTTCCTTCTGCAACTCAGTCAATGTTTAATACCCTGGTTTTGCACCTTGCAGTATTTTATTCTGTGAAAAGTGCCTGTGAAAATGCAGTCGATCATTGTTGCTGTGTTCTGGATGGGGGGATACTCAGCGTGAATTAGCTCACTGTGTTCACTGTTGTATATTTTCAGATCAAGGTTGCCAAGTTGTCATTTTGACCTGGAGTATACTGGCCCCATTCATGGTGCTCTTTGTAATCTTTTTGGTCATCATTGCAATATGGTGCTGTAAGTATCGAATCATACAATTCTCACAGTGCAGAAGGAGACCATTCAGCCCATCGAGTCAGCACCGACAACAATCCTACCCAGGCCCTATCACCATAATCCCATGATTCAGCTTATGTAATCCTCCTGACAATAAGGGGCAATTTAGTATGGCCGATCCACCTAACCCGCACATTCCTGTATAAGGAATTGAGTTATAATGTAAGTTATAATTAATGATTCTCACCATCATTTTAATTGGAGAGGGGATGGCCTAGTGTGATTGTTGCTCGACTACTCATCCAGAAGCTCAACTCAAATGTTCTAGGAACGCATGTTCAAAACCCGCTATGGCAGGTGCTGGAATTTAAATTGAGCAGAATAAACCTGGAATTAAGAATTTATTGATGACCATTAAAAAAACCATTGTCGATTGTCAGAAAAAAGCCAACAGGCTCATTAATGTCCTTTAGGGAAAGAAATCTGCCATCCTTACCCGGTCTGGTCTACATGTGACTCCAGATCCGTGGCGTGTGGGTTGACTCTCAGGCAACTTGGGATGGGCACCAAATATTGGCCCAGCCACCGATGCCCATGCCCAGAAATGAATGGGAAAGAATGGAACAAAGAAATCTCATGAGTATTGAACCATAGAAACTAGAAGCAGGAGTAGGCCATTCAGCCCTTCGAGCTTGCCCTGCCATTCAGTATGATCATGGCTGATCATCAAATTCAATATTCTGATGCCACCCTCCTCCTATATATCTTGATACCTTTAGCCTCAAGAGCTATATCTAATTTCTTCTTGAAGTCACGCAATTTGGCCTCAGTTACTTTCTGTGGTAAAGAAACAAAGTAAGTGATTCATTACGTCCCTTCACAGTATGAACAGGGATGAGGTTCTGAAAGCGGATTTCAGAGTGTTGCAAGGAAATTAGAAAGCAGCATTAAAAGCAATAACTTCAGATTATTGCTCTTGCCACATGCTGGTGAATATAGAATGCATAGAATCCTTACAGTGCAGAAGGAAGCTATTCGGCCCATCAAGTCTGCACACTGATTAGTCCCACTTCCCCCCCGCCCCCGGAATCCAATGCATTGATCATGGCCAATCTATCTAACCTGCATATCTTTGGAGACTAAGGGGCAATTTAGCATGACTAATCCACCTAAACTACACATCTTTTGTCAGTAAAGGGCAATTTAGCGTAGCACATCTCTGAATATTTGGGATGCACACAATAAGAAGTCTGACAACATCAGTTTTAAATCCAACTGATTTATTTGATAGGCCTGACAAAGGCCATAGAGTTGAAAGCTTGCGAGTTTACTATCAAATAAATCGGTTGGATTTAAAACTGGTGTTAGACTTCTTACTGTGTTTACCCCAGTCCAACACCGGCATCTCTACATCATATTTGGGATGGCGCAGTGGCTAGCACTGCTCCCTCATAGCGCCAGGAACCTGGTTTCATTTTCACCTTGGGTGACTGTATGGAGTTTGTGCGTTCTCCCCATGTCTATATGGGTTTCTTTTGGGTGTTCTGGTGTCTTCTCGCAATCCAAAGATGTGCAAATTAGGTGGATCGGCCATACTAAGTTGCCTTTTAGTGTCCAGAGATGTGCAGATTGGGTGGGTTGGCCATGTTAAATTGCTCCTTGGTCCAAAGATGTGCAGGTTAGGTGGATTGGCCATACTAAATTGCCCCGTGGTGGCCCAAGATGTGCAGGTTAGGTGGGTTGGCCATGCAAAGTTGCTCCTTCATGTCCAGAGATGTGCAGGTTATGAGTGTTAGCCGTGCTAAATGTGTGGGTTTTTGGGGATAGGATGGAGGAATGGGCCTGGGCAAGACGTTCTTTTGGAGAATCAGTGTAAACTTGATGGGCTGAATGGCCTTATTCTGCACTGTGGAGATCCTGTGTTTAAAAATAAAAAAAAACCAATCATAATCAGGGTGGGACAGATGGGCCAGACTTGGAGCACTGGGATCTGGAATAATGCTGGGCAAGTAGGAAGATTCCGGGAGAATGTGATCAAATGAACTGAAGGACATTTAGTATTTGTAGCCTCTTGCATAATAATCAACATGCACAAAATTGAATTTTAGCTGTCTCTCTACAGCGGAATGGTAACCAATAATTGGGGTTAGCCTCGCGGACTGGGAGCAGTTAGAAATTGCCCTTGTGTGTTATAAATGTTTGGAAAAGTGTGGGCAGTGTGTATGGAATTTGGGTTATGAGATTGCATTAGCACGAATTCCTGGGTTTGGTAAACCAGTGTGTAGTGGAGTCAGAACAGCAGCTAGTCACAGGCGGTGAGGCTGTTCTGGAGAAAGTCTGCCCTCACACTGAGATTCACAGGGAGTCAATCCTGAATCAGGGCTCCTGAAGTGAAATAGCAGACTGGATGTGCACAGTATCCTAACACAGTGAAATGGAACAAAATACTCAGGCAAATAAAGACTGTGTAACTTCTAACAGCAGTGAGGAGAGTTATCATCTGACAAGATTCTGTTTCAAGTTACTGGACTTAATAACAGATCATTTTATTCCCTATAGATGGGAAAAAAAGATGAAAGTGATGATACCAGAGGTCAGGACAAACAGGTATTTCAATATTAATATCAATATTAATTCTGTTTTATTAAAATCTGAATTTGGCTGGTTTTAGAAGGATACATAAATAGCACTGAAACAGACAGAGAAAGACCAGATAGTTTACAGGCTGGTAGGGAAAGTATTGTGAGGATTCTTCAAGACAGGCTTCATTCTCATTTGAAATAAAGTGGACGTATTAGTGAGAGGCAACTTAGTTTTGTGAAGGGGAGATTGTGTCTCATGAACTTAGTCAAGTTTTTGGGAGAAAGTAACGGAGATGATTGATGAGGGTAGGGCACTGGACTTCAGTAAAGCCTTTGACAACGTCCCTCATGGCATTCTGGTGCAGAAGCTAAAATTGCATGGGATCAGAGGTGAGTTAACAAGGTGGATACGAAACTGGCTCGGTCAAAGATGAAAGAGGGTAGTAGTGGAAGGGTGTGTTTCTTATGGAGGGCTGTGAGAAGTGATGTTCCTCAGGGATCAGTGTTGGGATCTTTGCTGTTTATAATATACATCAATTATTCGGAGGAAAATGTAACTGATTGATTAGTAAGTTTGCGGATGACACAAAGGTTGGTGGATTTGCAGATGGGGATGAGGACTATCAGAAGATACAGCAGGATATAGATCAGTTGGAGACTTGGGCGGAGAGATGGAAGATGGAATTTAATGCGGACAAATGTGAGGTAATGCATTTAGGAAGGTCTAATACAGATAAGAAATACGCAGTAAATGGCAGAACCCTTAAGAGTATTGATAGGCAAAGGGATCTGGCTGCACAGGTAACAGATCACTGAAAGTGGCAATGCAAGTGGAGAAGGGAGTCAAGAAGGCATATGGCATGCTTGCCTTCATCATCCAGGGCACTGAGTTTAAAAATTGGCAAGTCATGTTGCAGCTTTATAGAACCTTAGTTAGGCCACACTTAGAATATAGTGTTCAATTCTGGTTGGCACACTATCAGAAGAATGGGGAGGCTTTGGAGAGGGTACAGAAAAGATTTACCAGGATGTTGCCTGGTATGGAGGGCATTAGCTATGCGGAGAGGTTGAAGAAACTTGGTTTGTTTTCGCTGAAGTGAGGAAGGTTGAGGGGAGACCTGATAGAAGTGTACAAGATTATGAGGGACATGGACAGAGTGGATAGTCAGAAGCTTTTTCCCAGGTTGGAAGAGTCCATTACTAGGGGGCACAGGTTTGAGTTGTGAGGGGCAAGGTTTAAAAGAGATGTACGAAGCAGATTTTTTTACACGGAGAGTAGTGGGTGCCTGGAACTTGTTACGGGAGAAGGTAATGGAAGCGGATTCGATAGTGATTTTTAAGGGGCGTCCTGACAAGTACATAAATAGGATGGGAATAGAGGGATATGGTCCCTGGAAGGGTGGGGGTTTTTAGTTAAGTCGGAAAGCATGGTCAGTGCCAGTTTGGAGGGCTGAAGTGCCTGTGCCTCTGCTGTAATTTTCTTCGTTCTTAGTTCTATCTCTCCAGTACTTGTGAATATTTTGTCATTGTAATTAACAAATACATTTCTTTCATTTTAGGGTAAACAGGAAATCAATTACTGAGTGATACCAATCCCATTGGAAATATAAAGCGAAATCTGACTTGTCTCTGTCAATGAAAAGCTTTGCCTTTGAACAGGGTAAACTGGAATGGCCTTCACTAATCTCAGATACTGGCTGACTGGATTGTTTCCTTTAAAATACTTGATTGCTTCTTCCTTTCTGATTGTGTCAGACTCCAGAAAGCACTGTTTACTACAAAGATTGACAACACAAATCTCTAGCAGAATGAACAGCCATGTCAGTCTGCGAACTTCCTGGCGTGAAGCGAATTATGTGTCATCGCCTTACCACGTGGCTGGATTTTGCTGAGACGCGCAAATGAATGGAATGAGTTGTTTGCTGACTTTCCATTGCTCAGGGATGTGTCACGTGATGAGTTTGTGTAAGTGGCATCTCCAAACGACATGCCATCCTCGACCTGACAACTGGGCAATTGGGGAAACAGAGTAAGCAATTGGGTGTCTGTTGCAAGTTGCTGATAAGGGTAATGGGGCACTTGGGATCTTGATGAATGATTTGGCCAACACTCCATGTTCCTGATCAATAAGAAATGAACAAAGAACAATACAGCATAAGAACAGGCTATTCGGCCCTCCAAGCCTGCGCTGCTTGTAAGACCAACTAGATCATTCATTTGTATCTCTCTATTCCCAGTCTGTTCATGTGGCTATCGAAATAAGTGTTAAACACTCCCAGCATCTCCGCCACAACCACATTGCTTGGCAACGCATTCCAGGCACCCACCACCCTCTGTGTAAAATATGTTCCCCTGACATCTGTGTTGAACCTTGCCCCCCTAACCTTGAGCTTGTGACCCCTTGTGTTCTTCACCTCCCTATCTATGCCCTTCATAATTTTATACACCTCTATTAGGTCACCCCTCATCCTCCTTCTTTCCAGGGAAAAGAACCCCAGTTAGCTAAGACCTTCTATATCATCCTGGTGAACCTTTTCTGTACTCTCCAAAGCCTCCACGTCCTTCTGGTAGTGTGGCGACCAGAGCTGGGTGCAGTATTCCAAATGAGGCCTAACCAATGTTTTATATAGTTGCAACATCATGTGCCAACTTTTATACACTATGCCCCGTCCAATAAAGGCAAGCATGCCGTATGCCTTCTCTACCACCCTGTCCATCTGTGTTGCTACCTTTAAGGATCTGTGGACTTGCATACCCAGGTCCCTCTGTGTGTCTATACTCCTGATGGTTCTGCCATTTATTGTATCGCTCCCCCCGACATTAGGGCTATCAAATGCCCCATTTCACATTTATCTGAATTAAGTTCCATCTGCCATTTCTCCGCTCAATTTTCCAGCCTATCTATGTCCCGCTGTATTCTCTGACAATGTTCACCATGAGTAAAGGAGTGGAGTGATGGAGAAGAAATTTAGGGGGCTGTGATTCTCCGATGTCGTTGCCACCCATCCCCACCACCACCATTCACCGCAGTGGGACTAAAGAGCTCCAGTCGCGGGCGAGTGGGAGAATCCTGGCCAGGGTGAATTAGAATGAATTGAGGGACACTAAAAATCAAAATTAACTTTGGTGTGTTAGAAGAAATAGAAGGGAAGGAAAGATTCGATTAGGAGACCCAAAGAGAGGCAACAGCAAAGAATAACAAGATCACAGGCATTAAGTTTGAGATGGTTGACAACAACTTACTGCCTCCGAGTGAGATGTCACACATCCACTTATTCCTTTTGCGTTTTGTAGCTGATAAGGGCCAATGCTAGAATATAAATCTCCTTGATGAAAGATACTTCTATTTTTAAGTAGCAACTCTAACTTTCTGTTGTGAGTTACGCAACTTAGAGATTTCATGAAATGGACAGAAGGAGTGGATCCTAAGAAAAATACTGGAATCTGAAACATAAACAGAAAAAAAACTCAGCAGGTCTGACAGCATTTGTAGAGAGAGAGAGAGAGACTAGAGCCAACATTTCAAGTCTGGATGAAATGACTCCCAGCTCCGGTGAAGAGTCATTCAGATTTGAAATGATGGGATAACACAGTGTTAGCTCTGCTGCCTCACAGCGTCAGGGACCTGGGTTCCATTCTGACCTGAGGTCTCTGTCTGTGTGGAGTTTGCAAGTTCTTCCCATGTGTGTGTCAGTTTCTCCCAGGTGCTCCAGTTTCTTCCCACAGTCTAAACACATGCGGGTAAGGTTGATTGGCTAAATTGACTCTAGTATCACGGGGGCATTAGCAGGGTCAATATGAGAGGTTATGGGAATAGAGTGTGGGTGTGATTGTGGTAGTGACTAAGTGGCTTCCTGTGCACTGTAAGAATTCTATGAAATATTAGCTCTATTCTGTCTCCACAGGTGCTGTCAGACCTGCTGAGCTTTTCCAGCATTTTCTGTTTTTACTTATCATAGAACCGTACAGTGCAGAAAGAGACCCTTTGGCCCATCGAGTCTGCACCAAACACAACCTCACCCAAGCCTTGCCCCCATATCCCTACATATTTCACCCACTAATCCCTCTAACCTATGCATCTCAGGACACTAAGGGGCAATGTTTTAGCATGGCTAATCAACCGAACCCACACATCTTTGAACGTGGGAAGAAACCAGAGTTCCTGGAGGAAGCCCATGCAGACATGAGAAGAACATGCAAACTTCAGGCAGACAGTGACCCAAGCTGAGAATCGAACTCAGGCACCTGGAGCTGTGAAGCAGCAGTGCTAACCACTGTGCTACTGTGTCACCCTGTTGGGGCGAATACCCTGTTTTGTTTTCAGTTTGAAATTGTGGAAGTTCCCTGGCCTCCATTCACACGTTAGATTAGATTTGGTTTTGGTGCTAATATTAATGCATCCACAAATGCGTTCAGAGAACAAAATGTCAGATTGTCTTTATTGGTGCTGTAAGCAATTTATGTAAATTTTTTTCTGTAAGTGTATATTGTTCTGAATGTGCTAATTGTTTATGCTTTATATATATATATTTATTTATACAGAAGACCATGATCATGGAGAAATTTGGACCATGGGCCAGATAAAAAGTATCGAAGTAGCAAAACATTTTGGAACTGTGAATGTGTCTTTTGAACGTGTTCAAAAATGTGAGTGTGTTTCATTTGAAAAGAGAAATAGAATATCCTGCATTTATAACACTCCCAATCTCCAGACATCTCGAAGCATTTTGTAAAAAGACCCTATAAATAGGAACAGAAGGCCTTTTGGTCTCTTGAACCTGCTCCACCAACAGAAAGGGATCATTAGTCCCAGTATGCTTGTTCTTTTTCCATGGATCAAATTCAGCATTGGCACAGTGGTTAGCACTGCTGCCTCATAGCATCAAGAACCCAGGTTCAATTCCCAGCTTGGGTCACTGTCTGTGTGGATGCTGCATATGCTCTGATTTCCTCTCACAGTCTGCAAGACGTGCTGGTTAGGTGGACCGGCCATGCTAAATTGTCCCTTGATGTGCAGGAGAGGTGGATTTAGCCACGCTAAATCGCCCCCACTTGTGTCCAGTTATGTTCAGGATAGGTGGATTTAGCCATGGTAAATTCTTCCTCAGTGTCCCCGACCAGGCCAATTCAGCATTCTTCAGATCCATTTTCAGTGAACGTACACCAACTTATCTTCATCAAACTGTGCAGGATGTTGGTGACCCAAAGTGAGAAGGCTAGCAGTCTCAAGAGGAAGAGGTGGTGTGGGGATAGATTCAACCCTGCCCCCACACTACCTTCCATTTTCACCCCTCCAACGCTGATGCACAGTGACAGTAGCAATGTGTATCACTTACAAACGCATCGCAGCACTGTGCCAAGTCTCCTTTGGCAGCACTTTTTAGACCTATAACCTCTGGTACCTTAGAAGGACAGCGGGCGCAAGGAAACACTACCATCAGTGAGTTCTCTTCCTAACTACACACCACCCTGGCTTGGAACCATGTCATCGTGCTTCACTGTAACTATCTTGTGACTCCCTTCTGAACAGCACTTGTGCACGTACACCACATGGAATGCTGTCATTTCAAGGTAAGGGTGGGGGGTGGGGGAGGTAGCAGTTGTTAAAGTAGGAAAAGTGACGGCCTCTAGTGGTAATGGTATTATCACTAGATTATTAATCTGAAACTCAGCTGGTGTTCGAGTGTCCCAGGTTCAAATCTTGCCACGGCAGATAGTGGAATTTAAATTGAATATAAAATATCTGGAATTAAGAATCTACTGATGACCATTGTCGATTACCAGAAAAACCCATCTGGTCCCTTTAGGGAAGGAAATCTGCCATCCTTACCTGGTCTGGCCTACATGTAACTCCAGAACCACAGCAATGTGGTTGACTCTCAACTGTCCTCGAGCAACTAGGGATGAGCAATAAATGATGACCAGCCAGCAAAATGATGGCCATGTCCCAAAAATGAATAAATAAGGGTATGTATGGATGAGAAACAATACTGGAGAAAGTGACTCACATCTCAATAAAGACATTTTTAAAAAATAACTGTAGCTGCCCCAATCATTGCTGGTGTTAATGTATCCTCTCCTCCTACTTCTCTTTAGTTGTCAATATAATGGCTGCATAGGCTAATCTCCAGTCTGCAGTGAAGAATAAGAACAGTTCACAATTTGTGGGAAAACTTCCCCTTTGTGCCTGCTACATTTATCTCACTAGGGTGCTCTGAGTTTACTGTTTGACTGACAGTTCAAGGAGGCTCTTAAAGGATTAGGTGTGATTTCTAAAAATAAGTTTATTTTTATATGAAGTTAACCACATGAGATTTGAAGGATTTGAATAGATTCTATGAATGACAGTTTTTTTTTAAATAGCAAGTATGTATGAGTGAGAACTGTGTTAGATCATTACGAGTTGATTCTTTTCATATTCACAAGGCTCCTTATATATTACCATGGGGGATACTGGATGAGAAGCTATGGGGGTGACCAGTGAGTATGAGACACAAAATGTATTTATGGAAGATATTAGCACAAGTCAGGCACAAGTGATGCAACAAAATAACTTACCAAATCATTTCTAAACCAGGGAAAATAAGTCCAACTGATAAAGGTGCCTTCAATAGAATCAGTTTAAATTGTTTAGAGAAAATACTGAATCAGAAGAAGCTGTTTGGGAAAGAGTTTCGTAAAACAGATTGACTAATCACAGAGTTATATTTAAAGGTGTCAGAGAATTATTGATTGAAAGACATACCATCAGTAGATTGATAGATCAATGAATGAATAAAATTCCTGTTAATTAAGTGCTGGGCAGCTTAATCTGATCACAAAAAATATAACCATTAAACTTTTTTGGCATGAAATCTAAAATCTTTTGTGAAAGTCTGTTAGCATATTTAGCTACGTAGATGGAAACATTGATCTCACATTTTGGCCAAAATGAGATTGCCTTGTCTTCATTGTATGTTTGTCTAAATATTGTCAATTTGCAACGTGTTTGATCCTAACATTTCAATGTTTTAAAAAGAATAATTTAATTGAAGAATTTAATTGAACTGAATAAAATTTTAGCCTTCGGAAATGAAATGTCTAATGAAAAGATTTAGTCATTAAATTAATCAGGCCATCTAAAACAATTTCCCATAACAATTTGGCGATGAGGATGGGATGATCTTGGAGTCAATGGTCAGGTGAACCCTTCCCCTGGAATGGTGATACATACTTTATATTACCAAATATCTGGAGTTCTTGTGTGTCATAAAGGCAAAAAATAATTTTTTTTGTAAAAGGTTTATCGATGCAAAAGTGGGAGTAGGGATAGCAACTTATCCACGTAGAGCAAGTACAAAGGGGGCACTGATTACATTGAAATAGTGAAGGGTGCATAAAACAGGAAGTTAAGGTAAAGGAAGTAAGTTTAGCTGAGACAGGGGTGCAACAAAGCCACGCCCTAATAGTTAAAATAGACTATGTAAAAGTACTGGAAAATTAAATGGTAGTCAATGATAAATTGTAAAATATAGATACAATTTAAAAAGAAATAAGAGTTAAACTATAAGTTAACAATGCAGAACTTGTTAAAAAAGAGATTATAACTAAAAGAAGCCTTTCTTAAAAGAATGTTTAAAAAGATACAACTCCACAGTCAAAAAATGCTTTGTCTAAAAATAGCACATTGCCACATATCTCCGTAAATAAGGCAAGTTTGAGACAAGTTAACCCATTCAATCCTAAACAGGATGAACGTTTTCTATTTAAAAATTTGCAGCAATTAATATGAATTGTTAATCCAAATTAAGATAAAATAGGAAAGGGGGAGAATGTCTAGTGGAAATTATACAAAATAGAGTGAATGGGGAAGTATGAAGTTTACATTTGCCCCTGTTAGATATTTCCTGATAATAGCGCCAACTAAATTAGAGCTATTCAACAATGGCAGAGATCTAACAGGCTGGATTGTGAGGAGTGGAAGTTTAAAATCAGCAAAATAATCATGGGAATGAGAAAAACATTCCAAAACAGAGTACAATTTAGGTATAAATTTTAAATATCAGAAAGCTGAAAATCACAACAGATGGGCTCAAAAGAGATTTAGTTCAGCACAATAAATAAACATTGAAGGAAGTAAACAAGGTGATTAACTGACATTAGAGAGCCCATATCACTAACATAGGAAGCAGATGTTAAAGCAAGCTGCTCTAATACAACAATGTTATTTGAGATAAGATTGAATAATCAAACAAGTTACTACATGGGATCAAATTAAAAGGTTTGATTTCTCTTTCAAAGATTTTATTATGTTATAAAAGTCAGTTTCACAGCAGAGAAACTTCGTAAATTGTTAACTGCAAAATGACAACGCCTTGAAGTCTGATGCTGATATGAATTTCCGGATGTGTATAGAGACAATGCTAGAAGGACTGAATTGTATCAAGATAATTGATAGGAGGACAACTATATCACTAATAGACTTCAATATTCCAACCACTGATCAAAAATTGAACAACACAGAGTTACTGGGAGAGTTAAAGTCACACTGCTCGGCACACTAACAACTAAGCAAAAAATGTTCAAATTTGAATGTGTCAAAATAAAGAAGGAAACATTCTGAGGATAGAGTTACTGTCTAATTAGGGGTGATAATTAATGTTAGAGCAGGAAACGTCAAATGGCACCACATATTCAAACAGAATAAATAGGGATAAAGGAAATGACGTAGCATTTCTAGGGTAGCAGCGGTTCAAACAGATTGGGAAAAGAGATCAATCTAGGGAAAAAAAAATGGTTGCATGATATACTCAAATTTGGGCTAGAAAGAAACAAGATTGTGGATGTCTAAATGTCCCACCAGAAAAGATTCAGGAGATTCAGGCAAAAGTGGGAGTAGGGATAGCAACTTACCCACATACAGCAAGTACAAAGGGGGCGCTGATTACATAGAAATAGTGAAGGGCACATACAACAGGAAGCTAAAGTAAAGGGAATAGACTTAGCTTAGACAGTGGTGCAACAAAGCCACGCTGTTAGAGGTATTATCACACAGTTGGAAAAACAAGTAGTGACAAAGACAGTGTGATTCATGGCCGATTTTAAAAAAAAGCAGACAGAAGTTATAGGTTAACTGTGGATTACGCATTTCTAAACAGATATTTTTGGCTTCAATAGTTGTAATCTAAACTATTGCAATCTAAACACAACTGGGACACATCAAATGATTTTTACTGTATTAGAAGAGGCCAATTGACCTATTCCAATAGCAAAAGAACATCAGTACAAATTTGCCTTCACAGTGGGATATCAGCAATATACTTGGACTCATCTACAACAGGGGTTTTGCAAAGTCCAAACATTTTTCACAAATACATGACACAAGTAATCAAACCTATTAATTGTGCATGAACCACCATTCTACATCATGTAGTTAATGTTTTGATTGCTTTGCAAGGCAGGGAAGAAATTCCAGAAGATGGAAAGAAGGCTATATTATGTGTAAGACAGCCACACACAGTGAAAGGAGTGAGACTAGTGTCAGGATTGTTCAATTATTGTGGGAATTTTGTGAAAGATTATGCAATGCTAGCAAAACCACTTCAAGATTCAGTCAAGGGGGGAAAGCTTAATAGGAAAAAAATAGATTGGAAACAGCAGGAAATAGAGGCTTTTATTGACATAAAAATCTGCTCTAGCTAAGATTCCCACTTTAGGAACACCAAATCTCAGTAATCATTTCATATTTTTTGCCAAGAAAGTGGTGGAATACATTTAAAAATTTGCAGCAATTAATATGAATTGTTAATCCAAATCAAAATAAAACAGGAAAGAGGGAGAATGTTTAGTGGAAATTACACAAAATAGAGTGAATGGGGAAGTGTGAAGTTTACAAAGAGAAAGAACCAAGAAAGGAATTACAAAGCAGGTTTAGCAGCTAAAAGATTATTAGAACCAAAGTTAGAGGAAACCCAATTAGCTGAGATAGTTACTATACAAACCAAAGATGACACTGAATTAGACATAAAACACATTCAAGAACAGGTCTCAGAAGAGATCTGTTCTTGAAAACAGATGGAAAGAATTGCAAGGGAAGAAAGAATGGGATGTGGCATGGGGGAAAGATAAGATAGTAATAGCTCGGGAAGCAATACATCAAATACCAAATTTATACCATGGAATAGCACACTCTAGCAGAGACAAAATGACCACCTTAATTAAGGATTGCTGCTGGTGGAAGAGTGAGGAGAAATGTGTTCACCAAGTTCTGCAAAAATACCTTCAGTCTGTTCAAACAGAAGCAGAACAACACTGCAAAATAAAAATGGGAAACCAACCCAGACCCAAGGGAAACCGACAAACGAAATTCACAAGACCTTTACCAAGGAAGAAAGGCAACATTTAGTGTTTAGCAATTATTGATCGAGTCACTCGATGGGTAGAAGCATTCCCATGTAAAGATGCAACAGCCAAAACTGTGGCTTTGATATTAGTCAATGAAATCATACCCCTGATGGGGAATGAAATTACAGCTGGACTCAGATCAGGGAACTCACTTCACTGACAGAGTGCTGAAAGAAGTTTGTAGAATGTTAAGGATGAAACAGAAATTTAATTTACCATATCATCCCCAGAGTTCAGGAATGGCAGAACAAATGAACAGAACATTGAAACGCAGTTTGGCTAAAGCCATATTAGAAAGAGGAAATAAGTGGATGCAAGCTTTACCTGCGATTTTATTCCTACAAAGAGTCACTCCATCTCGAGGAACATAATTAACGCTATTTGAACTAATGACAGGTAGAGTCATACATCTCCCAGAAGACGTTATCGTGGGAAGGGGAGTTAATGAATGGAAAAGAAGCAGAATATCAATGCATGAGACACTTAATAACCCGATTACATTCCTTTAAAAAAAATCATCATTCAACAATAACATAAAGATTGGATGAAATTAACTAAGAAAGAAATTCCAAATTTACCAAAACTACGAGATGTAGGGTTGCGGTCCAATTAATGTCTGCCAAAAAAAGGATTAACTGGACAGGAAGGGCCATTTGCAGGAGAAACATGTGCTTTGGTTGATGAAAAACATGGTCCTAGATGGGAACACTGGGCACAGCTAAAACCTTACCCAAAAGATTAAATTATTAAAAAGAATCCAGATAAATTTGTATAAAAATGTTTTAGACATTTTAATTTAATCTGATGGTATAGTAAAGCAATCTAGGAAATGTTTATAATAAAATGTTTTAATTTATGATTATTGATTCTAATTATAAGGACTTATTGTGAGTAAAATTGTAGAATTGTATATATGGAAAACAAAATCAATCATCCATTGAGGAAAGAAAAGATCAGCTAGAACAATCTTTAGACAAGGAACAAAAACAGAGCCTGGTTAAAATAAGTACATTACTCTTATTGACATGAACACAATTTGAGTAATAACAAATGATTAAAAATATATGATTATGTTATATCTTGGCAATAATATGCATATTTTGTATAGTGCAAGTTGATTTTCAGGAGTTTAACAAAAGCTCTTATCTGTATTTGAGATACTTTTTTTTCCCCAAAAATATATTTACTCATAAAAATCTCAATAAAACATTGCAAGTATACATGTCTACAAATTGCAAACAGTGCAGAATAAAACATTTTTACACTTCTATACAAATTACAGTTATTCCATTTCAATACTTAAAACTACATAAGAACAGATTTTTTTTCCAAAAATATACTTTATTCATAAAAATTTCAAATTAACAATTGCAAATTTACGTGTCTATGAATTACAAACAGTGCAGAATTAAAACTCTTTCACAGTTCTATACAAGTTACATTCATAACATTTCAATACTCAAAACTATATACATGCCTCAAAAATTACTGTGTGCCATTATTGCTCAGATTGGCACACAGTTACACAGGCCGAGGGTATTCTGCAGTTCTCGGGCCCTCGGTCTGCCTCTGTTAAAAGGCCTTATAGTGTGGCCTTTCCCCATCGTGCCTTTGCGGCGGCTGCCCCAAGCTTTAGCGCGTCCCTCAGCACATAGTCCTGGACCTTGGAATGTGCCAGTCTGCAACACTCGGTCAAAGACAGTTCTTTCAACTGGAAGATCAGCAAGTTTCGGGTGGACCAAAATGCGTCTTTCACCGAGTTAATGTCCTTACAGCAGCAGTTGATATTTGTCTTGATGTGCGTCCCCAGAAACAGCCCGTAGAGCACAGAGTCCTGCGTCACCGAGCTGCTCGGGACAAACCTCGACAAATACCACTGCATCTCATCCCAGACTTCTTTGCAAAGGCACATTCCACAAGGAGGTGTGCGACCGTCTCATCAGCCCCGCAGCTGCTTCGAGGGCAGCGTGCGGTGCTGCTGAGACCTCGAGCATGCATAAAGGATCTGACAGGGAATGCCCTTCTCACCACCAGCCAAGCCAGATCTTGGTGCTGGTTTGTAAGTTCTGGTGATGAGGCATTCTGCCAGATGACACTGACAGTCTGCTCAGGGAACCATCCGACAGAGTCCGTCATCTCCTTTTTTCTCAGGGCCTTGAGGACATTACATGCTGACCACTGCTTAATCGCCATGTGGTCAAAGGTGTGTTTGCGGAAAAATTTCTCCACGAAGGATAGGTGCTGCGGTACGGTGCAACTACTTGGAGCATTCCGCGGCAATGTGGCCAGACCCGTTCCCCCATAATACTCGGGACAGGTAGAACCTCAAAAAGCAGTGGCATTTGCTGTTGGTGTACCGAGGATCTACGCACAGCCTGATGCAGCCACACACAAAGGTGGCCATCAGGATGAGGGCGGCGATGGGAACGTTTTTCCCTCTGTTCTCTGGAGATTTGTACATCGCCTCCCTCCGGGCGTGATCTGTCTTTGATCTCCAGAAGAAGTTAAAGATGGCCTGCGTCACTGCTGCAGCACAGTATCTGGGGATAGGCCACACCTGTGCCACGTACAACAACACGGACAGCACCTCGCACCGGATCACCAGGTTTTTCCCTGTGATGGAGAGGGAGTGTAGCTCCCACAAGCCCAGTTTCTTCCTGGCTTTCGCGATGCGCTCGCTCCAGGTTTTGGAGCGTGCCCCTGCCACTCCAAACCATATCCCCAGCACGTTCAGGTATAAGAACAGATTTTTTAAAATATTATTTCAAAAATATATTTTATTCATTAAAAAAAACTCTCAAATAAACTATCGTAAAATAACATATCCAAAAATTACAAACAGTGCAAAAAAGAGTAATTTTTACAGTACTATACTATGCTTATTTACACTACATTGCATTCATTAGATTTCAGTGCTTGAAACAATATACATACATTAGATTTTACTGTGTGCTGTTTGCTTTCTCTTATACTCAAATTTTTCTCCCTTATCAATCTTTTGGTTATTCTTTGCTGGTTTTAATATTGTGTTTTCTGATCTCCCTCACATCTTTGTGCAACTACATGTTTCTTCTTAAGTTTGATACTATCTTTAATTTTTTTTTAGTCAACCACAGAACAGATATTGCACTTGCTCTTAGCCAAAAAGCTTAGAATGATGCCTGTAAACTTCTGTGTGAAGCACCAGCCTCCCTTCCTCAGGTACTTTCTTTTCAAAAAATATACTTTATTCATAAATATCTCAAATAAACCATGCAAATTTACATGTCTTTGAATTGCAAACAGTGCAGAATTAAAACTTTTTTAACGTTCTATTCAAATTACAGTCATAACATTTCATGTACATGCCTCAGAATTTACTGTGTGCCGTTATTTGTCAGATTGGCACACAGTTACGCAGGCTGAGGGTATTCTGCAGTTCCCTGGCCCTAGGTCTGCCTCCGTTAAAAGGCCTTACAGTGTGGCCTTTCCCCATTGTGCCTTTGCAGCCACACTGATCAGTTACCAGAAGAAACCACCAGATGTCAACATATTGCAGGGGAATAATGGTGCTGGG
The DNA here is from genome assembly GCA_024679065.1 of Sphyrna mokarran. Lineage (NCBI taxonomy): Eukaryota > Metazoa > Chordata > Chondrichthyes > Carcharhiniformes > Carcharhinidae > Sphyrna > Sphyrna mokarran. The sequence continues at coordinate 102,950,194 of JAGIQG010000009.1, forward strand.
ATATTCACATATAAGACTGAAATGGAATTGGAAAATACTGCTCATCATAGAAAGGGTAGCTAATGACACGGCTACTGCTTTAACACAAATCAATGATGAAATGGCAGCAATGCGTCCAGTTGTGTTACAGAATGGAATGGTATTGGACTTCATTCTTACAACGAAAGAAGGAACATGCCCCTTAGATTGGATCAAAATGCTGCACTTACACAATATTTCGAGAGAACAACACCAATCTGGTAACTCATATTCTTATGGAGGTAAAGAAGTTAGAAAAACCCGAGCCATTCTCTCTGGAAAAATGGACAACAGCATAGGTTGGAATATTGGGAAAGAACATATTTATCAGAGTGATGTATCTTTTTGTTTATTTACTGATGATTATTGTGACTATAATGCTACTCTCATGTTGTTGTTTGACCATGTGCCAGACTATTTCAAAAGTAGCATTGCTGAAGGAAGAGAAGGAAGAATTACCAATGACTTCAACTTCTTTAGATGCTCTAACTTACAATAGTGAATAACATCCTATTAAAAACAAGAACCCTTTTTAACTAAAAGCAATTAATATTTTATGATATTCAGTAAAGAATCAGTTTAAGATCATTAACACATTGATTATGAAAGAAATGCTTAAGTAGGGCAGGGTAAGATAACATTAATAGAGTTTTAAATAAAATTTTGGTCTTGTCTTGCTTTTAACCAATACGGCCAACAGGGGGAACTGTAGTTGAGAATTCTGACTAACTCTAGGCAGCTAATTTGAGGATAATTAGCAGCTAATGTTTTAATATATGGTTCAGGAATAATACAAAATATGTAAGTAACATCTTAATGTCTTTAGGAAATGTTTTTAACATGCTATAAAATGAAAAATGCATTCATAAAAGATATCAGCACAAATAATACAACAAAGTAACTTATCAATGCATATCTAAGCCGGGGAATATATAATATTCAATATGTAAAGATGTCTTCAATAAAACCGGTTTATATTGATTAGAGAAAATGTTGAATTAGAAAAAGCTGGTTTTTTTTGGAAGAGAACTTCTGTAAAACAGACTGACTAATAACAGAGTTATATTTGAAGGTGTCAGAGAACTATTGATTGAAAGGCATACCATCGATGAATATAATTACTGTTAATTATGTGCTGGGCACATTAATCTGATTTTTTTTAAAAAGTGTAATTATTCTACTTTTTTGGCATGAAATTTGAGATCCTTTGTGAAGACCTGCTAACATATTAGCTTTGTGGGTGGAACCATTGATCTCCCATTTTGGCCAAAATGAGGTTTGTCTTGTCCCAATTGTGTGTTTGACTGAATACTGTTAATTTGCAATGTTTTTGACTCTAATATTTCAGTGTTTTAATAAAAAGTCGTTTAATCGAAGAATTTCATTGCATTGGATAAACTTTTTTGCCTTTGCAAAATGAAATGTTTAATGAGAAGATTTAGTCTTTAAATTAATCAGGCCACCTAAAAGAATTTTCCACAAAATATAGTAAAAATCAAAATTAACTTTGTTGAAAGAAATAGGGGGAGAGAAAATTTAAGTTAAAAGCCCAAGGAAAGATGATGGTAAAGAAAGTGCAAGATCACAAGTATTAATTTTGAGATGGTTAACAACAACTTACTGCCTCCGAGTGAAATGTCACAGTTTCACTTATTCTTTTTCCGAATTGTAGCTGATAAGGGCCAATGCTGGAATATAATTCTCCTCAATGAAAGGTACTTCTATTATTATGTAGCAACTCCAACTTTCTATTGTGAGTTTAGTAGGTGATTAACACACAAAATACAGAGATTTCTTGAAATGGACAAGAAGGGGAATATCCTAAGGTAAAGGTAAAATGCTGCAGATGCTGGAATCTGAAACTCAATCAGAAGATGCCGAAAAAACTCAGCAAGTTTGACAGCAGCTGTGCAGAGAGAATATAGCCAATATTTTTGGATGACTCTTCACTCAACTGTGATGAAAAGTCATCCAGACTTGAAATGTTGCACAGTGACGTAGTAGTTAGCACTGTTTTATAACTTAAAAATATTATTGTAATTCACTTGAAAGAGTTAAACTAGTACAGTTTGATTTCCTTCTTTTCAAATATAAATCAATAAACTCTTTCCCAGAAGCATTTATGTTTAGTTTAATTTTCTGGCGTTTGATATCTTCTGCTTCAAATTTACTCAGCGCCAGAATGTGAATTTATATTTTAAAATGTATTTATTAGTGTCACACTATAATGAAGTTTATTGTAAAAATTTCCTAGTTGCCACACCCTGGCACCTGTTTGGGTACACTGAGGGAGAAGTTAGCATCCGGACTTGTACTGGGACTGTGTAGTGTGGTCTAGCTGAACTCATACTGGGACTGTGTCATGTGGTACATCTGAACTCATATGGGCTAATAGGATCATAGAATCATACGGCACAGAAGAGGTTCTTCAACCCATGGCATCCGCACCAACATATTAGAAACATCTGAACTCTCATCTAATTGCATCTGCCAGCACTTGGCTCATAGCCCTGAATGTAATGATGCACCAAGTGATTATCCAGGTTCTTTTTAAAGGATGTGAGACTTCCTCACATCCAGGCAACACTTTCCAGACCCTCTGGGTAAAAACGTTTTCCTCACAAGCCCTGCCCCACACCTTGAACACATGTTCCCTTGTGACTGACCCTTCAGCTAAGGGGAATAGTTGCTCCTTATCTACTATGTCCATGTCTCTCATAATCTTGTTCTCTCTAATCAGGTCATCCCCTTGGTCTTCTCTGCTCCAATGAAAACAAACCCAAGCCTATCCAACCTCTCTTCATAGTTTAAATCTTCCACCTCAGGCAGCATCCTGGTAAATTTCCACTCCTTTTCGTGCAATCACGTCCGGTCTATCACGAGGCAACAAGAATAGCACACAGCACGCCGTCTGTGACCTCACCAACGTTCTATACAACTCCAGTATGACTTCCCTACTTTTGTAATCTATGCCTCGATTGATAAAGACATGTGCCCACATACCTTTTGCACTACTATACTAACATGCTCTTCTGCTTTCAAAGATCTGTGGACAAAGGTCGCTTTATTCCACAGAATTTCTGAATGTCCGATTAGTCACTAAATACTTTCTTGTCAAATTACTCCTTCCAAAATGTATCATCTCACACTTTTCAGGGTTAAATTCCATTTTGCAACTTATCCACCCATCTGACCATTCTTTCTGTATCTTCTTGTAGCCGAAGACACTCTGCCTCACCGTTAACCACCCGTCCAATCTTTGTGTCCTCTGCAAACTTACTAATCCAGCCACCCACACAGTCATCAATATCATTTCCATAAATGACAAATAATAGTGGGACCAAATAATAGTGGGACCAACACAAATCCCTGTGGTACGCCACTGGACATGGGCTTCCAGTCACTAAAGCAGCCTTTTGCCAACATCCTCATCTCAAGCATATATATTGAATCCACTTTATCAAATTATCCGTGTGAATTTACCTTTTTTACAAGTCTCCCACATGGGACCTTGTCAAAGGTTTTGTTGAAATCCATATAGACTATATCAACTATACTACCTTCATAACTCCTGGTCACCTTCTCAAAAGCTTCCACCAAATTTGTTAGGCATGACCTTCCTCTGACAAAGCCATGTAGACTATTCCTGATCAGGCTTTGCCTCTCCAAGTGGAGATAGATGCTCTCTTTCAGAAGTTTGTCCAATAGTTTCCCTACCAATCATGTTTCTGTAATTTACTGTTTATCCCTACAACACTTCTGAAATAGCAGAACCCATTAACTGGTCATCTGGCATCTCCCTGGAAAGGAATTGATAATTTGGGTCAGAGCCCTTGCAAATTCCTCCCTTGCCTCCAGACTTAAGCCAATAGCTTTTGCTTTTAAGTCTACTACCTCCCTAAATTCTTAATACAAGATCTCATCCCTCTTTCCATCTATGCCATTAGTATGAACGTATAACATGACCTGACCCTTATCATCCTCCCACTTCAAAATGCCCTGCAGTCATTTTATGTTATCCCGGACCCTACCACCAGGGAGGCAACATTGATGGCCACTGTAGCACCCTTCTGTACTCATGACTATAGAACCCCCATTACTATTGCCCTGTCTCTCTTCCCACCTCACCCCCTTCCCCTCCACCTCCTGCACATACAGGCTGCTTCTGGTGCCAGAGGCTTGGCTCTATCTACATTCCCTGAAGGAACCAGCTATGTCACTATCCTTCAAAATGCAACACCAATTTGTGAGCAAGTCCCCAGGGGATCCCTGAATTACCTGCTGATATCTCTTGGACTGTCTGGTAGTCACTCTTCTATCTTCAAGCTCTTTCAATTGTGGTGTTTGATTTGATCTACTATTATCACAGTATGAACATACAGTGAAAATTTTGTTTCTTGCTAACAGACAAAGCATACCTTTCATAGAGAAGAAAATGAGAGAATGCAGAATGTAGTACTACAGCCATAGCTAGGGTGCAGAGAAAGGTCAACTCGATGCGAGGTAGGTTCATTCAAAAGTCTAACGGCAGCAGGGAAAAAGCTGCTCTTGAGTTGATTGACGCATGACCTCAGACTTTTGTATCTTTTTCCTGATGGAAGAAGGTGGAAGAGAGAATGTCTGGGATGCATGGTGTCCTCAATTAGGCTGGCAACCTTTCCAAGGCAGCAGGAAGTGCAGACAGAGTCAATGGATGGGAAGCTACTTTGCGTGATGGATTGCATTATGAAAAGACAGATAATCTGGCTGGAATCAGCAGCCTTATTTTAATCAGATTCGGTATTCCATTGTTACGCTGAGACATAGTTTGGCAGATCTATTTAACAGATTTTATTAAAGTACATTATACTGCATATTTTAGGGTTGGTGCAGACGTGATGGGCCAAATAGCTTCCTTCTGCACTGTAGGGATCCTATGATTCTATGAATAAAAATACATCAAGAATAAATAATCCCCTCACTCTATTTTCTTGGAGTAAAGCATAGCTTTATTTCAGTTGCGCATGTTCTCCAAATATATTGTATAATCCCTGCAGTTCAGAAGGGGGCCATTCAGCTGATCGAAGCTACACGTACAATCCCAGCCACACACCTAACTCCATGTATTTACCCTGCTAATTCTCCTGACATGATGTGGAGATGCCATGGGGTAAACTCAGTAAGAAGTCTCACAACAGCAGGTTAAAATCCATCAGGTTTATTTGGCAAAACTAGCTTTTGGAGTCTCAAGCCCCTTCGTCAGGTGAGTGACACCTTGTGTTTAGAAACAGTGTATATGAAGACACAAACTCAATTTACAAGATCATGGCTGGAATGCGAGTCTTTACAGGTAATCAAGTCTTAAAGGTACAGACAATGTGAGTGGAGAGAGTATTGAGCACAGGTTAAAGAGATGTCTAGTGTCTCCAGACAGGACAGTTAGTGAGATTTTGCAAGCCCAGGCAAATCGTGGGGGTTACAGATAGGGTGACATGAACCCAACATCCCAGTTGAGGCCGTCCTCATGTGTGCGGAACTTAGCTACCAGTTTTTGCTTGGTGATTCTGCGTTGTTGTCTGTTGGGAAGGCTGTCTTGGAGAACACTTACCCAAAGGTCAGAGGCCGAATGCCCATGACCGCTGAAATGTTCCCCAACAGGAAGAGAACAATCTTGACTGGTGATTGTGGAATCGTGTTCATTCATCTAATGTAGAGCCCAAGGGAATGGCGGAGATCCTGTATGAATACTTTGCATCTGTATTCATGAAGGTGAAGGCTTGTTGACAGCTTCTGTCTCTGAGGGAGCTGTGGACCAGTTGAGGGAAATATCCATACCGAGGGAGGAAGTGTTAGAGCTTCTAGGTAGCATTAAAACTGATAAATCTCTGGGGCCTGATGGCATTTATCCCAGGCTGCTTAGGGAGATGCAAGGTGAAATTGCTGGGCCTCTGACGCAAATCTTTGTCTCTTCTTTGGATACAGGTGAGGTCCCAGAGGACTGGAGAATAGCTAATGTTGTACCGTTGTTTGAAAAGGATAGTAGGGATAACCCTGGAAATTATAGGCCGGTGAGCTTGACGTCAGTGGTACGGAAGCTGTTGGAGGGGATTCTTAGAGATAGGATGTACAGGCACTTAGACAGTTGCGATCTGATTGGGATATGCAACATGACTTTGTTAAGGGGAGGTCGTGCCTTATGAAGCTGGTAGAATTTTTTGAGGAGGTGACGAAAATGGTCGACGAAGGGCGAGCCGTTGATGTCGTCTATATGGATTTGGTAAGGCGTTTGATAAAGTCCCTCATGGGAGGTTAGTTGAAAAGGTCAAGGCTAATGCAATACAAGGACAGGTAGCTAGATGGATAAGTAACTGGCTTAGTAATAGGAGACAGAGAGTAATAGTGGAAGGATGTTTTTCTAGCTGGAGGTCAGTCACTAGCGGTGTGCTGCAGGGCTCGGTACTGGGACCTCTTCTATTTGTAATATGTATAAATGACTTGGAAGAGGGAGTAAGTGGAGTGATCAGCAAGTTTACAGATGATACGAAAGTGGCTGGACTTGCGGATAGTGAGGAACATTGTCAGACAATGCAGCAGGACATAGATAGGCTGGTAGCTTGGGCACATAGATGGCAGATGGAATTTAATCCTGATAAATGCGGCAGAATGTAGGGGGGAGATATATGATAAAGGGTAGACCTATTAAGAATATAGAAATGCAGAGGGACCCGGGGATGCAGATGCACAAGTCTCTGAAGGTGGCAAAGCAGGTGGAGAAGATTATGAAGAAAGCATATGGAATGGGTATAGAGTACAGAGCTGGCCTTTAATGTTGCAGTTGTATAAAATGTTAGTTAGATCTCATTTGGAATTCTGCGTCCAGTTCTGGTCGCCTTACTACCAGAAGGACGTGGAGACTCTGGAGAGAGTCAGAGGAGGTTTACCAGGATGCTGCCTAGTACAGAAGATCTGAGTTACGAGGAGAGGTTAGGCAAATTGGGGCTGTTTTCCTTAGAAAGATGTAGACTTAGAGGGGAATCTAATGGAGGTGTACAAGATTATGAGGGGTATAGATAGAGTAAACAGGGTTAAGCTTTTTCCTAGCTGGATTCAAATAGCACAAGGGGTCACGGGCTTAGGGTGAGGGGGGTAAGGTATAATTTGGATGCTAGAGGAAGTTTTTTCATACAGAGGGTGGTGGGGCTGCCAAGTAAAGTGGTGGAGGCAGGCACTCTGGAGTTATTTAAGAGATACTTAGATGGGCATATGAACAGAATGGGAATGGAGGGATATAGAAAACTGATTTAAAATAGGGATCATGAGCCTTGGGAGTCCCTGGGATGTGTGTAAATAGATGATGATATTGATGTACTTGTTTTTATCCTACAGGTGCTTTGGTCCACCTTGTTGTCTAACGAGGGGCATACACGCGATGGGTCGTGAGAGGGCTGCTCTTGGATTTTTTTTTGAGAGTATTCTAGTGCTTCACGTCGTTAGTGTACGCTTGACCTGGACCATTTGATGGGCAACACGACAGCTCAGTGACTATCGCTGTGCTGTGCAGATACATGGATTTGGGCCTGTGTCTGTGGGAGTTTGCGCATTCTCCCCGTGCTTGCGTGGGTTTTCTCCGGGCGCTCTGGTTTCCTCCCACATTCCAAAGATGTGCTCTTAGGCTGATTGGCAGAACAAATTCTCCCTAAATTGTCTCAAGTTTGGTTTCAATCCATAGATATATAAACACGGACAGGGATCACGGGTAGATGTGGGAACATCGGGGTGGCGGCATCGTTGGGCCGAAGGGCCTGTTTCCCATGCTGTTTTGTTGTTTGTCGTAGCATGCACTCTTTCAGGTCCGCACTCTACACACCCAGTCTTTGAGGTCCGCACTGTACACATCCACTCTTTCAGGTCCGCATTATACACACCCACTCTTTCAGGTCCGCATTATACACACCCACTCTTTCAGGTCCGCACTGTACACATAGAGTGTTTCAGGTCCGCACTGTATACATCCACTCTTTCAGGTCCGCACTGTACACATAGAGTGTTTCAGGTCCGCACTGTACATACCCACTCTTTCAGGTCCGCACTGTACACATAGAGTGTTTCAGGTCCGCACTGTACACATAGAGTGTTTCAGGTCCGCACTGTACACACCCAGTCTTTCAGGTCGGTATTGGATACACCCACTCTTTCAGGTCCGCACTATGCACATCCACTCTTTCAATGTTAAGTCCTGTTTCAGTTTTTGCACCGGGATTGTGGTTAATCTGCCTCCACTCTTTCAGGTCCGCATTTACCATCCACTCTGTAAGGTCCGCATCCCCCGTCTCCCTGCCTTGGTCCTTTCTGCTTCGTATTTCCTTCTACCTTTGTCAGTCCGATTTCTTTACCTGGACTCTTTCAGGTCGGCATTTTACCCTCTCAGCTCTTACAGGACCTCAAGTCCTTCACCCTTTGTCCAGAAATCCGGTGTCCGAGATGGGAGATGAAGGAAAAAAGCAAATTATTGCGGGTGCTGGAATCTGAAACCAAAAGAGAAAACGCTGGAAAATCTTAGCGGGTCTGGCAATGTCTATGTGGAGAGAATAGGGCCAATGTTATGAGTCTGGATGACCCTTTGTCAAAGCTTTGACATCTCGATTCGAAACGTCAGCTTTTTTCCTTACAAATGCTGCCAGATCTGCTGAGATTTTCCAGCATTTTCACTTTTGGTGGGAGATTGAAGATATGGAGAGGCATGTGGCGCGAAGGGTGGGGGGAGAGGAAAGATTCCAACCTAATCCTGTCCTATTCTGCCCCATCTTCTCCACCACCTCTCTCACTGAATTCATCATAATTCCCTTTTCAGATGTGTAGAAAGTTCACACTGACTCAAAACATTAACCCTGTTTCACTCTTCACAGATGCTGCTAGACCTGCTGAACTTGTCTGGCACTTCCCGCTTTTATTAAATGTTGACAGTTTTCATAAATTGAACAAGATTAACAGAATCTCTATTTTCAAACTTGAAACTGAGGGGAAAGTGTGAACACCCTCCTCCACAAATGATAAGTTTTTTTTGGTCAACTATTTCACATTTGGGGTCTGACATTCAGCACACTGAAAGTGGACTTTCCCACATAAACCATTTTTGCAAAAACCTTTATTCCTTTCTCAGAATTACAAAGCCAATGCGCAGAGTGAACCAGCAAACCCTTATTCCAACTCCTTGCTTCTTCCAAAAAAAGAATCAAGTTCAAATAGAATCCAATTCTAATTGTCTGGGAACAATGTTGTTCTACTCAGTGTCACAGTGATTTGTATAATCTATATCATTTTCCAAAGCATACAAGGCTATGGTCAAATGTTGGAAAATGGGATTAGAATAGTCAGGTGGTTTGTTTTTGACCAGCACAGATGTAACAGGCTGAATGGCCTTTTTCTGTGCTGTACTGGGTCCAAGCTGACAAGAACAGATGTTATTACATCAAATCTGGGGTTTGATCTTAACCAAAAGAATGAGAAGCAAGAATGAGGAATTACAAATTGTAAGCCTTACATTAGTATTGGTGAAATGCTGGAATCTGTTACAAAGGTTCTGCTAAATGGACATGTGATTGAGCATAGTTAATATAGATTAATGAATGGGAAATCATGATTGACAAACCTATTGGAGTTTGACTATCTGTAGTGCAGAAGGAGGCCATTCAGCCCATTGAGTCTTTACCAACTACAATCCTCCCCAGGCCCTATTCCTACAACCATCATGTAGCCTACTAATTCCCCAACATTAGGGGCAATTTATCATGGCCAATCAACCTGACCTGCACAACTTTGGATTTGAAACTGGAACTTGAAAACTAACATGCAGACACAGTAAGCTATTAGGAAGGCTAATGGCATGACAGCCTATTTTACCATTTAAGTACAAGAATAGTAAATTATTGATTCAATAATTCACCACTCTTAGGATTACTGTGCACAGTTTTGTCAAGTTACCTTAGGAAGAATTATTGCACTAGAGGTGAGTGAAACAAAGATTAACCGAGGTTTCGGAGCAGCACGGTGTCACAGTGGTTACTTCTACTGCCTCACTAGGAATCCAGGTTCGGTTCCCAGCTCAGGTCACTGCCTGTGTGGAGTTTGCACATTCTCCTCGTGTCTGTGTGGGTTTCCTCCCAGTGCTCAATTTTCTTTCCCCACTCCAAAGGTATATAGATTAGATTGACTGGCATGCTAAATTGTTTGTTTGGTTGGCAGGGGGTAGCTTGGTGTTGCTAGTTAACATAAACGCATGGATTAGAGCCTGGGTGGGATTGTGGTCGGTGCAGACTTGATGGGCTGAATGGCCTCCTTCTGCACTGTAGGAGTTTATGGATTCAGGTGGGACTGTCTTATGAAGAGAGTTTGAGAGATATTTGATTTGATGTATTATTGCCACATGCATTGGTTTAAGGTGAAAAGTATTCTATCTTGCGCACTGTACAGACAAAGCATACAGTTCATAGAGAAGGAAACAAGACAGTGCAGAATGTAATGTTGCAAGTCATACCTAGGATGTAGAGAAAGATTAACTTAATGCAAGGTAGGTCCTTTTAAAAGTCTGGCGAAAGCAGGGAAAAAGCTGTTTTGAGTTGGCTGGTACGTGACCTCATAGCTTAGTATCTTTTTCCAGGCAGACAGAGGATGGTGGAAGAGAGAACAGCCAGGGCACGTAGAGTCCTTAATTATGCTGGCTGCTTTGTTGAGGCAGCGGAAAGTGTAGACAGAAAGTGGATGGGAGGCTGGTTTGTTTGATGGATTGTACATTCACAACCTTCTGTAGTTTCTTGCGGTTTTGGGTGGAGACGGAGCTATACTAAGCTGTGATACAGCCAGAAAGAATGCTTTCTACGTGTATCACCAATAAAAATTGGTGATTTTTACATGCTGACATAGCTGACATGCCAAGCTTCCTTAGATTCCTGCAAAAGTTGGGTATGTGGAGGGAGAGGAAAGATTCCAACCTAATCCTGTCCTATTCTGCCCCATCTTCTCCACCCGCCTCTCTCACTGAATTCATCATAATTCCACCCCTTTTTCAGATGTGTAGAAAGTTCACACTGACTCAAAACATTAACCCTGTTTCTCTCTTCACAGATGCTGCTAGACCTGCTGAACTTGTCTGGCACTTCCCGCTTTTATTAAATGTTGACAGTTTTCATAAATTGAACAAGATTAACAGAATCTCTATTTTCAAACTTGAAACTGAGGGGAAAGTGTGAACACCCTCCTCCACAAATGATAAGTTTTTTTTGGTTAACTATTTCACATTTGGGGTCTGACATTCAGCACACTGAAAGTGGACTTTCCCACATAAACCATTTTTGCAAAAACCTTTATTCCTTTCTCAGAATTACAAAGCCAATGCGCAGAGTGAACCAGCAAACCCTTATTCCAACTCCTTGCTTCTTCCAAAAAAAGAATCAAGTTCAAATTGAATCCAATTCTAATTGTCTGGGAACAATGTTGTTCTACTCAGTGTCACAGTGATTTGTATAATCTATATCATTTTCCAAAGCATACAAGGCTATGTTCAAATGTTGGAAAATGGGATTAGAATAGTCAGGTGGTTTGTTTTTGACCAGCACAGATGTAACAGGCTGAATGGCCTTTTTCTGTGCTGGCCTTTTTCTGTACTGGGTCCAAGCTGACAAGAACAGATGTTATTACATCAAATCTGGGGTTTGATCTTAGCCAAAAGACTGAGAAGCAAGAATGAGGAACTACAAATTATAAGCCTTACATTAGTATTAGTGAAATGCTGGAATCTGTTACAAAGGTTCTGCTAAATGGACATGTGATTGAGCATAGTTAATATAGATTAATGAATGGGAAATCATGATTGACAAACCTATTGGAGTTTGACTCTCTGCAGTGCAGAAGGAGGCCATTCAGCCCATTGAGACTTTACCCCTAGGCCCTATCCCACAACCATCATGTAGCCTACTAATCCCCCGACATTAGGGGCAATTTATCATGGCCAATCAACCTGACCTGCACAACTTTGGATTTGAAACTGGAACTTGAAAACTAACATGCAGACACAGTAAGCTATTAGGAAGGCTAATGGCATGACAGCCTATTTTACCATTTAAGTACAAGAATAGTAAATTATTGATTCAATAATTCACCACTCTTAGGATTACTGTGCACAGTTTTGTCAAGTTACCTTAGGAAGAATTATTGCACTAGAGGTGAGTGAAACAAAGATTAACCGAGGTTTCGGAGCAGCACGGTGTCATAGTGGTTACTTCTACTGCCTCACTAGGAATCCAGGTTCGGTTCCCAGCTCAGGTCACTGCCTGTGTGGAGTTTGCACATTCTCCTCGTGTCTGTGTGGGTTTCCTCCCAGTGCTCAATTTGCTCCCAGGTGTAGGGGGGCATTGCTCGTTAACATAAATGCATGGGTTAGGGCCTGGGTGGGATTGTGGTCAGTGCAGACTTGATGGGCTGAATGGCCTTCTTCAATGTAGGAGTTTATGGATTCAGGTGGGACTGTCTTATGAAGAGAGTTTGAGAGGTATTTGATTTGATTTATTATTGCCACATGCATTGATTTACAGTGAAAAGTATTCTATGTTGTGCACTCTACAGACAAAGCATACAGTTCATAGAGAAGTGCAGAATGTAACGTTGCAAGTTATACCTAGGATGTAGAGAAAGGTAGCAAGGTAAGTCCTTTCAAAAGTCTGGCGGCAGCAGGGAAAAAGCTGTTTTGAGTTGGCTGGTGCATTACATTGTACTTTTGTATCTTTTTCCAGGCAGACAGAGGATGGTGGAAGAGAGAACAGCGCGTAGAGTCCTTAATTATGCTGGCTGCTTTGTTGAGGCAGCAGAAAGTGTAGACAGAAAGTGGATGGGAGGCTGGTTTGTTTGATGGATTGTACATTCACGACCTTCTGTAGTTTCTTGTGGTTTTGGGTGGAGACGGAGCCATACTAAGCTGTGATACAGCCAGAAAGGACGCTTTCTATGTGCATCTGTAAAAAATTGGTGATTTTTACATGCTGACATAGCTGACATGCCAAGCTTCCTTAGATTCCTGCAAAAGTTGGGTATTCTCTGGAATTTTGAAGAATGAGAAGTGATCTCATTGAAACCAACAAATTACTGAAAGGAATAGATAGGTTAGATGCAGATAAGCTGTTTCCCCTGTCTTGGGGAATCTAGAACCAGAGAAAGGAGATTCAAATTAAGGAGGAAGCCACTTCGAACCGAGACAAGGATTTGCACAGAGGGTTATGGATCTTTGGGATTCTCTTTCAGCTCACAGAGAGCAGAGGAGGCTTAGCCATTCAGTAGTTAAAAAGATTTCTAACTACTGAAAGCCTAAAGGGGTAAAGGTACCTCTTATCGGGGTCCGGAGGAGAAGTCATTGAAATAGATGATCAATAGTTGTACCGAATGGCTGAGCTAACTCCACGCATTGAATGGCCGTTCCTGCTCCTGTGTAAGGAACCGTCACTATCATGTCCCAGTGATGAGTTTTGTCCCCGATTTCTTCTTTTGCTGTTCCTAGTATGGAATTCCTTCGCTTCGGCGTATGTGTCTGTTGCTGCATGCCACTGGTTTTGATCCTGGGATGCACTAATCCCTCCACTCCATCAGGTTTGCACTCTCTTTCAAGTCCGCATTCCCTCATCCCTGTTTCTAGGTCCGCACTCATCACATTCTCCCTTTCAGGTCCGCAACCCCAAATCCACTCTTTCAGGTCCGCATTCACCATAGCCACCTTTTTCAGGTCCACACTCTAGACATATATTCCTTGAGATCAGTATTCCCAAACCCTACTCTTTCATTCCTCAGTTCAAGTCTTTCAGGTCTGCATCCCATATATACATTCTCTCAGGTCTGCACTCTATAGACACACTCTTACAGTCCACTTACACTTTCTCAAGTCTGCGCTCTAGACATACACTCTCTCAGGTCTGCATGCTTTACACACTCTCAGTCCACACTCTATACATACACACTTCCAGGTCCACACTCTGTACATACACACTTCCAGGTCCACACTCTATACATACACACTTCCAGGTCCGCACTCTGTACATACACACTTCCAGGTCCGCACTCTATACATACACACTTCCAGGTCCACACTCTGTACATACACACTTCCAGGTCCGCACTCTTACATACACACTTCCAGGTCCGCACTCTATACATACACACTTCCAGGTCCACACTCTTACATACACACTTCCAGGTCCGCACTCTATACATTCACTTTTTCAGGTCTGCACTCTACATACATTCTCAGATCCGCACTTTATACGCACACTCAGATCCGCACTCCATTATACACTCTGTCAGGTCCGCACTCCGTACACACACGGAAAGTCCGCACTCTATGCACATAATCTTTGAGGGCCGCAGCGAGCACATAAATTCTCCCAGGTCCACATCCCATACATACATACACTCTTTCAGGTCCGCGGTCGCACCCTCACCTCCAGGTCCGCATTCTATACGTGCTTTCTCCTAGGTCCGCACTCTACATATACACTTCCAAGTCCGCACTTCATAATACATTCTTTCAGGTCCGCACTCTGTACATACACTCGTTTAAAGTCCACAATTAGTACATACACTCTGCCAGGTCCGCGTTCGCATACTCCATTCTTTCACGTTCGCATAAGTGTCCACTCTTTCAGGTCGGCCTTTCCCCTCCCTGCTTGTACTTACACTCATCTACCAGCAGGAGACGATATTGTATCATTTCTCATAAATTAGAGAAAATCAAAGCAAAAGCTGTGGATGTAATTATTAATATTGCTTTGTACAAAACCTGTTCAGACCAATGCTGCCTCCCACAGCATAACAAGCAAGTTCTCTTAATATTCTATTGCAAGGATTTTACAAATATTCCTAAATGGCCATCACACAAATAGATTCTTTATGTATATTTAGTCCAAAGTCTCACAACACCAGGTTAAAGTCCAACAGGTTTATGTGGAACTTTCGAAGCACTGCTCCTTCATTAGATGAGTAAAGGACACATTAGAGATATTTAACAATGTTGCAAAGTTTAGTTCAGGTTGTCTACATAGAAAATGCTGCACTCCGAGCTTAATATTCACTGTATACATTTGGTGAGCAATTCAGCCCAAGGGGATCGTCAGTTTACTGTAGGTGAATCCTCTATCCATGCCAGATCTTACCCTTAATACTTGGACTCAACTTCTTTTGTAGTCTGCTGTGTGACTCCTTGTCAACGGCCTTTTGGAAATCTAAATAAATCCTGTCCATTGGTTTTCATTTATTGAACTTCATCGTTACCTCCTCAAAGAAATCTAACAGATTTGTGAGGCATGACCTCCCCTTGACGAAGCCATGCTGACTTTGTTCTATTTTATCATGCACTTCCAAATACTCTGCGATCTCATCTTTAATAATGGACTCCAAAATCTTGCCAATGACTGGACTCAGGATAACCTGCCTATAATTTCTGTATCTTTTTGTAAAAAGATACAAAAGTCTGATGTGGTCATGTACCAACCGACTCAAGAACAGCTTCTTCTCTGCTGTCAGACTTTTGAAGGAACCTACCTCGTGTTAAGTTGATCCTTCTCCACACCCTAGCTATGACGGTAACACTACATTTTGCACCCTCTCATTTCCTTCTCCCCATGTGATCTATGAACGGTATGCTTTGTCTGTATAGCGTGCAAGAAACAATACTTTTCACTGTACGCCAATACATGTGACAATAATAAACTCCAGTCAAATTCAATCCCTTAGCCTTCAAACACCAGGAAGGTAAATATTGGAGCATTGGCTTTTGTTACTGATATGTGGGCACATGTCTCACCTTCTCCAAATCTGGGAGTCCAGTCTGCCATTTCTGGTATTTTTCCTTCGTTCCATAATTTATCTGTAATCAATGTACTAAAAGTTAATTTCATTCCCTGACCCACAACCTCTGTTTGTCTGCTTCTCTCTCATTCTTTGTCTAAGCCTCAATCTGTGCTTTTTAAGGACAGCACGTTGATGCAGTGGTTAGCACTGCTGGCTCACAGCACCAAGGATCTGGGTTCGATTCCCGGCTCGGGCCATTGCCTGCACAGAGCCTACACGTTCTCGTGCGTGTCTGCAAAGGTTTTCCTTCGGTTTTCTCCCACAGTCCAAAAGGCGCTTTGGTGAGAGTGCATTGGCTATGCTAAATTCCCCCTCAGTGTACCCGAACAGGTACTGGAGTGTGGTGACGAGGGGATTTTTGCAGTAACTTCATCCGCAGTGTTAATGTAAGCCTACTCACGAGACTAATAAAAAAAATGAAATCTGCATTCCTGTAGCTGAGCCTGGATTTTAAAAATTGGCTTATTGACAGAAAGCGGGGGAGTCATGCTAAATATGTTTCTTTTCTGTTTGGAGAATGGTTAGCAATGAGTTTTCCCAAGGGCTGTGATTAATGCTTTCTTTTTGATATATATCCAGACCAGAAAATATGGCAAGCAAGGTCATATACTAATTAACTGTTGCAAGGAATGGATAAGCTAGCAGAGCTGAGTGGTCAGAGAAGAGAAGTGAGAAGCAAAGTAGGCTTAGGTGAATGGGATCTCCCAGTCCCACTGCAGTGAATGGAAATTTCAGTCCTTGCTGACTTCATCTTGAGCTGGAAGGGAAAGCCTGCGAAATTCTGGCCAACAAAGAGTGTGCGGGGACAGAAAGGCCTTCAGTTCTGAAGTTGCGAGGACATTTTGAGAAGGTTAACAAAGCTTATGAGGCATCGGGCTTCAGAAATAGCAGTTTTCTTTTACGCTTTGCTGCTAAGCAGCAAAGTTATGTTGCAACATTTATGAAGTTCTGTTTCAGACAGAACTAAACTATTGCATCCGATTCTGCTCAGTAGAGGTTACTCAGAAGGTGCAGGATTTACCAGGACTCCAGAGACAGAGGGTGACATTCTCCAGCCTACCAGCCATATGTGCCCCGCCAGTGGGAGGTGCAGCTTTGTTGGCTAGCGACGGATTCTCCAGTACTGCCGCTGTCAACAGGAATTCCCATTGATGTCACCCCTACGTCGACAGGAAACCCACAGGCGCGGGAGTACCACCAGCAGGGCTGGAGAATCCCACCGGCATGAATGGCTGGAGAATTCCGGCCAGGAATTTTAGGGATGTAGCCAGGTTACGTGAGTGGGTTAAAAAAAAATGTAGGAGTGTAATGCGGGAAAATCTGAGATTGTCCACTTTGGCAGGAAGGATAGAAAAGATGAATGTTATTTAAGTGGAGAGAGACTGCAGAAAGCTGCAGTGCAGAGGGATCTGGGTGTTTTTGCATATAAATCACAAGAAGTTAGCATGCAGGTACAGTAAGTAACAAGGAAGGAAAATAGAATGTTGGCTTTTATTGAATTGGGGATGGAATATAGAAGTAGGGGAGGGTGCTATAACTATACAGGACATTAGTGGGACAACATCTAAAGAACAGTTTGGCCTCTGCACTTTAGGAAGAGCATAGTTGTATTGGAAGAAGTTCAGAGAAGCTGAACCCTGAGATGAAGGGGTGTGGCTTATGAGGAGAGATTGAGTCTATTGGGCCTTACTCATTGGAGTTTAGAGGAACGAGAAGTGATCTTATTGAGACTTACAGGATACTAAGGGGGTTTGATGGGGTGATAGGATGTTTTCCCTCTTAGGCAGAAGCTAGGAAAGAGGGCGTGGTTTAAAATTAAGGAGTTTCCCCTTTAACTTGGAGATGAGGAGAAATTTCTTCTCTCAGGGTTATCGAATCTTTGGAATTCTCTTTGGCATTAAGCAGTGAGGGCTGCATTGTTGAATGTTCAATATTCGCAGTTGCGGTGGATAGATTATTGATCGACAAGGGAGTGAAGGGTTGTGGGGGTGGGGGGAATGGGTGGATAGGACTTTGGAGTTAAGGCTACAATTGGATCAGCCATGTTTCTACTGAAGAGTGGACGTGGGCTCATCCTACTCATTGTTTAATGATCTTGTGATCCAAGTTGGTTGGGAGAGATTGGGATCATTCTCCCTGGAGCAAAGGCGATGGAGGGGGAGATTTGATTGAGGTATACAAAATTTTAACAGGTATTCTCTGGAACAGAGTGTTTGGAAGTGCTGGTGGCTGAGTGTGAAAAATTTTCAATTTGCTTTTTTGCTCTCTGTTTTTGATTGCTTTTTGCTGCCATAGTTAGACATGGGGGTAGCTGGAAAGGGGACCGGGGAGTATAAAAAGAAAGCGGCAGTAGACAGCGGGCAGCGTCGGGAGCGGGCAGTGGAGTGAGCAGGGAAGCAGAGTGAGAGATTTGAGAGCTTTAGCTCACTGGGCTTAGGCGAGAACAGGCTTAGACAGGGTGTTGCTGATTTTCCAGTTGCGTTCACACCTCCGAAGGTGTTCAGGACAATGGCAGGGATTACGGGAAGACTTCTCACCTGCATACGGTGTCGTATGTGGGAGTTCCTGGAGGCAAGATATCTTCCGAAAGTCCACATATGCCTCAAATGTTTGGAGCTGCAGCGTCTGAGGGTTTGGGTCAAGCAACTAGAGCTGCGATTGGAAGATGCATTTTTAATCAGGGAGAATGAGACAATAATGTGGAAAGGAGGCAGAGTAAGGTGGTGGACCCAGAGCCTAAACATAGAACATTACAGCGCAGTACAGGCCCTTCGGCCCTCGATGTTGCACCGGCCAGTGGACCCTCTAACCTAAACTATTCCAATATCATCCATATGCCTATCCACCGAACATTTGAATGCCCCCAAAATAGGCGAGTCCACAACTGCTGCAGGCAGGCATTCCACGCCCTCACCACCCTCTGTGTGAAGAACCTGCCTCTGACATCCGTCCTATAACTACCACCTCTTAATTTAAAGTTATGTCCCCTCGTGTTGGTCATCACCATCCGAGGAAAAAGGCTCTCACTATCCACCCTATCCAATCCCTTTATCATCTTATACGCCTCAATTAGGTCACCGCGTAACCTTCTTCTCTCTAATGAAAATAACCTCAGGTCCCTCAGCCTTTCCTCATAAGGCCTTCCCACCATACCAGGCAACATCCTGTAAACCTCCTCTGCACCCTTTCCAATGCTTCCACATCTTTCTTATAATGCGGCGACCAGAACTGTACGCAATACTCCAAGTGCGGCCGCACCAGAGTTTTGTACAGTTGTAACATAACCTCACGCTCCTAAATTCAATCCCTCTACCAATAAAAGCTAACACACCGTACGCCTTCTTAACAACTTTATCAACCTGGGTGCCAACTTTCAAAGAGCTATGTACTTGTACCCCAAGATCCCTCTGCTCGACAATGCTATTAAGGGTCCTTCCATTAACCCTAAGGGGGGAGGGAGGTGAACCTGACCCTTACAGCTGGGTTACTGTAAGGAAGGGGAGATCTAATCGAAGTGTACAAGATTATGAGGGGTATAGATAGAGCAAAAGGGTTATTTAAGAGATACTTAGATGGACACATGAACAAAATGGGAATGGAGGGATATAGAAAACTGATTTAAAATAGGGATCATGAGCCTTGGGAGTTCCTGGGAAGCGTGTAAATAGATGATGATATTGATGTATTTGTTTTCTTCTGCAGGTACTTTGGTCCGCCTTGTTATCTAAGAAGGGGCATACACGCGATGGGTCGTGAGAGGGCTGCTTTTGGATTTTTCGAGAGTATCCTAGTGCTTCACGTCGTTAGTGTACGCTTGACCTGGACCATTTGATGGGCAACACGACAGCTCAGTGGCTATCGCTGTGCTGTGCAGATACATGGATTTGGACCTGTGTCTGTGGGAGTTTGCGCATTCTCCCCGTGCTTGCGTGGATTTTCTCCGGGTGCTCCGGTTTCCTCCCACATCCCAAAGATGTGCTCTTAGGCTAATTGGCAGAACAAATTCTCCCTAAATTGTCTCAAATTTGCTTCCAATGCATAGATCCATAAACATGGACAGGGATCACGGGTAGAGGTGGGAACATCGGGATGGTGGCGTGGGCCCGTTGGGCCGAAGGGCCTGTTTCCTGTGCTGTTTTGTTCTTTGTTCTTTGTTTCATTTAGGTAGGCAAAGAGAGAAATATCCCCAGCAGCGAATGGCACAAGGATTGGGGCAAGGGATGCAGGGGTAAACGAAAGGAAGAAATCTTTTTCCACAGTGCTTCAGAGGGGGACACATTTCCTTATCAGACCCATGCAGACTAGGTGGCTAAATGGCCTCCTGTAGGGATTCAGTGGTGACCAATCTGGCTTCTTGTAGCACAAATTATTTTGTTATTTGACTTCTCTCCCCAGCCCTTCACCCTCTACCACTCTTCTCCCTCATTATTGCCATCCTTATTCACCCAGAGAATGTTGAAATTATTTACTTGCTTTACCTTTTTGTCTGTGAGGTTTTACGTCCGGCGACCGTTCTCTCGATTCTCCCCGCCGCCCTGTACACAACACAGAAATGGTGTGCATTTTTTCTTTCGAGACAGTCATTTTAAAGCATGCTTTAAACCATTTCCTGTTTTGCTGAAATGCTAACCCCTGTACAAATACCCTGCTGCTGTGAGCATCTACACAGGGTTAAAGATTCTGAGACAGAACCTCTGCTGGTTCAATGATCAGTGTTAAAATTAAGGTACACACCTACACCCAGCTGCAGGAGTGAATCCCAGAAGTGAGCAGCTGCTAATTGATCCCCGCAGTCTGCACATAGACAGAAATACAGTAACACATACCAGAAACAACATTCATACTGAATCATCTCTGCCCAAGTGGGGATGGAAATAAAACAAAAACTAGCCAATTATCAGCTGGCTTCATTTTCAAATGAAAACAGGAAATTTTGGATAACTGTACAAGGAGATAAAATCCCTACAGTGCAGATGGAGATCCAGTCTGCATCCACCATTTGGCCCATAGCCCAACCCTCTGTGCTATCCCCGTAACCCTGCATACTTACCACAGTTAATCCATCAAAACAGCAGATCTTTTGGACACCGAGGGACAATTTAGCACAAGCAAGCCTCACATCTTTTTAAGTTTATTTATTAGAGTCATAAATAGGCTTACATTAACACTGCAATTAAGTTACTGTGAAAATCACCTCGTCGCCACGCTCCGGCGCTGGTTCGAGTACACTGAGGGAGCACTTAGCATGGCCAGTGCATCTGTCCGGCACGTCTTTCAGACTGTGGGAGGAAACCGGAGCACGTGGAGGAAACCCACGCAGACACGGGGAGAATGAGCAGAGTCAGAACAGACAGTGACCCAAGCCGGGAATTGAACCCGGGTCCTTGGCGCTGTGAGGCAGCCATTCTCCTATGCTTTTATATCTTTTACTAAAGAATGATGTATAGGGTGGTAAGGTGGCAGAATGGTTAATACTGCTGCCTCACAGTGCCTGGGAACCAGAATCAATTCCCAGGTTGGATCGCTGTCTGTGTGGAGTTTGCACATTCTCCTCATATCTGCATGGGTTTCCTCTGGGTGCTCCAGTTTCCTCCCACAATCCAAAGATGAGCAGGTTAGGTGGATTGGTTTGCTAGACGTGTGAGGTTATGAACAGGGTTGAGAGAAGTGCCTGGATGGGATATTCTAGTGGAGAGTTAGTGCAGTCTCACTGAGTTGACTGCCTCTTTTGGCACTATAGGAATTTTCTGGTTCCATTGCTCTGGTTATGATTTTACCAGCCCCCTGTGTAATTGGCGCAAAACTTTCTATTCCAATCCCAGTTGATGTTACTACCAGGCGGGACATACTCAGAACAGAACCCTGGCTCAAATGTTTGTAACTTTACTTCTTATTTAAGAAAATGCAGATGGCTTTAAACAATTGAAAAAGAAATGTATTAAACATGAACGATTTGATTGATTGCAATATTCCTTCACTACCTCTCATATTCTCAAATGCACACAGGTTTTAAGGAACACACCGGTTAAAAAATATATCTTATGCTATCATGTTTTTAGTTCATGCACAGTTCCTGTAAATCAAAAGGCAAACTGTGGTCACACTCTGAAACCACGTGGTAAATACCACAATTGAAATTCAGTGGATTTCTTCTCAAAGTCCCACCCCAGCCCGTAGATCACCCAAATGTTTCCAAATGCCACTCCCCAAAATACGCATCTTAAAATCTTCTTCCAAGCAATGCTTTCCCTCAGCTGCCTCCAGCAAGGATTCGCTTCCAGAATTTCCAACTCTCCTTTCATTACATTGGAGGCGGCACAGTAGTACAGTGGTTAGCACTGCTGCTTCACAGCTCCAGGGGCCTGGGTTCGATTCCCGGCTCGGGTCACTGTCTGTGTGGAGTTTACACATTCTCTTCTTTTCTGCGTAGGTTTCCTCCGGGTGCTCCGGTTTCCTCCCACAGTCCAAAGGTGTGTGGGTTAGGTTGATAAGCCATGCTAAAATTGCCCCTTAGTGTCCTAGGATGAGTAGGTTAAAGGGATTAGCGAGTAAATGTAGGGATATGGTGGTAGGATCGGGGTGGGATTCTGGTCGGTGCAGACTCAATGGGCCGAAGGGCCTGTTTCTGCACTGTGGGGTTCTATGATCTATGATGACCCCTGCCTTGAGTTGCCACGTACATTCAACTTTCACACAATCACTCAGGCACCCAGCCAGTAATAGTTCACTGCTGCTTCACAGACTATAATAACATCACCAACAGTAGGATTGCTTCACATATTCTCTCCAGCTGACTTCACTGGGTCTCCACATTCAGTTCAATTTCAAATTCCAGTTTCCATTTAACTTCACTTTTCTTGGAAACTCAATTTTACTTCTTGGTCTCTCACCAGTTCTTTAATTTCTGAGAATTTTTTTTGTTTCTTGTCCATGTTGTGTATCTATGCTTTCAGCAAAACTGTTTTACTTCCTCAACACTAAAGAGAAAGGTCAAGTATGATTGGTTTATTAAAATTCATTTATTAGTGTCACAAGTGGGCTGACGTTAACACTGCAATGAAAATGCTCTAGTTGCCACAATCCCGGTGCTTGTTTGGGAGAATTTAGCATAGCCAATGCACCCTAAACAGCACATCTTTCAAACTGTGGGGGGAAATCAGAGCACCTGGAAGAAACACACGCAGACACGGGGAGAACATGCAGACTCCACACAGACAGTAACTCAGACCAGTACTTAACCCTGGATCCCTGTCCTTGAAGCAGAAGTGCTAACCGTGCCTTCTGAAACTTTTCTAATTCTGATTGCATTGAGGTTTACCAACATTACCAAGATGAATATACATTTTGCAATTTTCCTCGTTAGACATGTTAAGCTAACTGGTTTCTATCTTCCTCCTTTCTTGATGAGAGAAGTTGCAGTTGCAATTTTCCACTCTGACGGGAACCTCCAGAATATCAGGAATTTCGTAATATCAAAACCCACGCACCGACTTCAGCAGCTATATTCAAAACCATCAGGGTCTGGAACTTTAGTGATATTAAATTTCTCATTCCCTGTTTTAGTTCCTTCCTCTTTCACTAAACAATTCACAATTATTTTGGAGATTTTTTTTTGTAACCTCTGCAATGAAGACCGATGGTGTCCTTTCCAGCGATCGCCAGCTGGTATTGTCACTGGACTGGTAATCCAGAGATCCAGGGTAATGTTCTGGGAACCTGGGTTCGAATCCCACCACGGCGGATGGTGAACTTTGAACTCAATTAAAAAAACCTGGAATTAAAAGTCTAATGACGACCGTTGTCACAAGGGAATCAGAATAAAGGGAGAAGATGGCCAAATGGGTGTTATCGCTAGATTATTGTATTCAAGAGGTGGCTAAATATAGCTCTTGGGACGAATGAGAAAAGGTTATGGGGAGAAAGCAGGATTAGGCTATTGAGTTGGATGATCAGCCATGATTGTAATGAATAGCAGAGCGGGTTCGACTGGCCTCCTCTGCTCCTATCTTCTATGTTTCTATGATGCAAATACTGCATCCGATTTTGGTCTCCTTATTTAAGGAAATATATATTATCAGTCGCGGGTATGGGGAAAGATTACATAGGATGGGTCTATAATCCTTAGAGTTCCGAAGATTCAAAGTGATATTTTGATTTGATTTGGTTTGATTTAATTCATTATTGTCACTTAAAGTTTAAAGATTATTTATTAGTGTCACAAATAGGCTTCCAGTAACATGCAATTGCTGTGAAAATCCTCTAGTTGCCACGCTCCGGTGCCTGTTCGGGTACACTGAGGGAGAATTTAGTATGGCCAAAGGATCTAATCTGCACATCATTCAGACTGTGGGAGGAAACCGGAGCACTGGAGGAAACCCAGGCAGACACAGGGAGAACGTGCAGACTCCGCATAGTCACCCAAGGTGGGAATCGAACTTGGGTCCCTGGTGCCGTGAGGCTAGTCGCTGTGCCACCATGTGTGAAAAGTGTTGCTTCTTGCGTACTAGACAGGCAAAACATACCATTCATAGAGTATATGGAAGAGAAGGGAAAGAGAGAGTGCAGGATGCTGTGTTGCAAACATAGCTAGAGAAAAATCTACTTAATGCAATGTAGGTCCATTCAAAAGTCTGATGGCAGCAGGAAAGAAGCTGTTCATGAGTGGGTTGGTACATGACCTCAGACTTTTATATCCTTTTGCGATGGAAGGAAGTGGAAGAGAGAATGTCCAGGATGCATGGGGTCTTTGATTATGCTGGCTGTTTTCCCGAGGCAGCAGGAAACGTAGACAGTGTTGATGGATGGGAGGCTGGTTTGCACGATGAACTGGCCTACATTCAGGTCCTTTTGAATTTTCTTGTGGTCTCGGGGCAGAGCAGCAGCTATACCAAGCTGTGATTATCTGGAAAGGATGCTTTCTATGTTGCATGTGAATAAATTGATGTAACTCGTAGCAGATATGCTAAATATCCTTAGGCCCCTTAGAAAGTAGAGGTGTTGGTGGGCTTTCTTTACTATAGCAATGAAGATTGATGCAAATATCGTGTGTTGATCCACCAGGAGGAAATCTTCAGTTCTAGGCAGTAAAAGTATAACAAAACTTAGTCCAACCTATAAACCAAACAGAAAGGTTTAATAACAAAACTTCACTACTCCAACACTTGAGGTCTTATCCTGGGCCATTCCAAGCTCTCCTACAACTCCCAACAGGTTCTTACTTACACTGAGTCAGCTGGTCAGCTGACCACCATGTCATTTTGTCATTGGTTATATAATTTACTCCTTACTCCTGCCTTGAGTTGCCACGTACATTCAACTTTCACACAATCACTCAGGCACCCAGCCAGTAGTTCACTGCTGCTTCACAGACTATAATAACATCACCAACAGTAGGATTGCTTCACATATTCTCTCTAGCTGACTTCACTGGATCTCCGCATTCAGTTCATTACCATTGCTCATACTACAACAGATCCAATGTTATCATTGGTTACGTTCTAACAGACATTGGTTACAGTGTCGGGCCCCTTTATTTACAGAAAGTTATACTCTCAATTGAGGCAGCATTTGAGGTTTATTGGGATGATCCTGGGTATGGAGGGATTGCCATCTGAGGAAAGACTAAGGTTGGGTCTGTACTCCTTGGAGTTCAGACTAGTGACAGGTGACCTGATTTAAACATGCAAGATTCTTAAGAGTTAAGACAGGGTAAATGTTGGGAGGAGTTATGGGAGAGTGTAGAACCAGAAGGCACAGACTCAGGATAATCGTTGTAGATGGAATTGAGGAAGAATTTTTTCTCTCAAAGAGTGGTGGTGAACTTTTGGAATTCTTTTCCCAGGAAGCATTGAGGTGTGTTTTTCTAGTTGAAGATATCCAGATTCTTCTTCTGAGTATTCTTCTCCAGAAAAGCTGATTTAGCCTAACGTGTTCTTGTAACGTGACTCATTTTCCCACATTTCTTGCCTTGACGATCCTCGCTCCAGCATTCATTCGCTGAGTGGCCCCTGTTCACACACTTGTTCCCAACTTGTGGATTTTTATTCCCGCACCGAATTGTGAAGCCTCTTGAGCAGCCAGTTCCGTCAGCACTGCCATTTCTACTGCTATCTTTAAAGTCAAAGCGTGTTCAGTAAGCCATCTTCTTTGGGGGTAACCTCATTTTGGAAAACACAAACTAGGCAATCTCAAAGAGTATCTTCTCATGACTCACCAACCTAGAAAGTCATGCCAGCAGCGTTTTTAAGGTTGCCACTTACAGAGCAATACTTTTTCCATCCTCTCGGTTCCTTCAGTGCATCCTGATTGGTTCCGTAATGATCCATGTCTTTGCAGAGTGACCCTCATCAAGGATCTTGGTCAAATCATCATTGGTTCTGGTTTGTGGCTTTGCTAGCTTGCAGTAGGGAATGGGTTAATGAACTCTGTAATACTTGGAGATCGGTAAAAAAAGATGCAAGATTTGTTTTCATATGTCCCAGACAGAGAGACTGCAGCTGTCCTTGCTGCTGAATACAAGTTTATGATAGTCCGTTCAGGAATGTAGCTGACTCAGCTCATATCAATTTTTGCGTCTTTAATTTCATGGAATTTCGACTAAAATGGTGAAGCTTGCATGGCTTAAATATATATTCACATGATTCTTTATGTACTGCTTACGTGTCATGTATCAACATGTTATACATATTACATGCTATACAACTTCTGAACATAAATTGTTACGCTGGCCCCATTAATTTTAACTTGGTTTGCCGGCCCGTTTACTAACAATTATGGCCTTGAGATAAGATAACCATGAAGAAATGCCGAGGCAACCGTGTTCCCATGATGAGGACAATCCACAGCCTGGGAACCTGCTGGGAATGAGAAGATGCGTACGTAACTGGGGGGTATAAATAAATGCTCTTAAGTTGTGTTTGGGGAGAAACTTGGGGAACTGCTGTTAGGTACCAGGTGTATCTCCCAAAAGCTTTTGAATAAACTTGCTATATTTTAACTCACAACTGGTCTCAGAGGTATCTCTACCTACAACATGGCTGAACCAAGTTTTGGAGGAAATTGAATGTTTTACTTCCTATTGTGCTGAGAAAAGCTGGCATAAGAAACCCATTTGCAATTTTATTCACTTATTTTATTTTAAATTTAGTCATGGGACATGGGTGTCACTGGCTGGCCAGCATTTATTGCCCATCCCCAGTTGCCCTTGGAAGAAAGTTGAGAGTCAACCACTTTGCTGTAGTTCTGGAGTCACATGTAGGCCAGACAGGTAAGGATGGCAGATTTCCTTCCCTAAATGACCCTACTGAACCAGATGGGTTTTTCCCACGATTGACAATGGTCACTAGCAGATTCTTAATTCCAGATTTTTTTATCGAATTCGAATTCCATCATC
Organism: Sphyrna mokarran; assembly: GCA_024679065.1. Lineage (NCBI taxonomy): Eukaryota > Metazoa > Chordata > Chondrichthyes > Carcharhiniformes > Carcharhinidae > Sphyrna > Sphyrna mokarran. Next base: position 102,977,468 of record JAGIQG010000009.1, read on the forward strand.
TGCCTCCCTTCACTGGCATTGTCATCATTAATCCCGTTGTCGATTTTCCCCAGTCTTCTAATATTCAAAGTGTGAGAATCCACTATTTTCTTTTCTACCTTGAGATTTTTCCTTGGTGAAACAAATTACTGACTCATTGCCATTTTCCTATGCACAATATCCTAACTGAGTTCTTTCTTTATTCATTTTGGTGTCGCTGCCTGGCCAGCATCTATTGCCCATCCCTAGTTGCCAGAGGGCAGTTGAGAGTCAACTACATTGCAGTGGCTCTAGAGTCACACGTAGGCCAGACTTGGTAAGGATGGCCTTACTTAAAGGACATTTGTGAACCAGATGGGTTTTTCCAACAATGGTTTCATGGTCATCAGTAGATTCTTAATTCCCTGATGCCCTGGTGGGATTTGAACCCTGGTTCCTGAAACATTAGCTGAGGGTCTGGATTGATGATATAGCGATGATACTTCTTGGCCATTGCATTCTCCTAGGATTGGGGATTTTGGTCTTGAAACAAAAAGAAAAAAAGTGCAGTTTGCATTTTTGGATTCAAAGCAACACATGTGGGTTTACCAAAACAGAGGATGAAACTAAGACAAAGCCTGAGAAACACTCCAATGATCTCATGATTGTGGCAGTGTTGTGACACAGTGGTTAGCACTGCTGTCTCACAGCGCCAGGGACACGGGTTCAATTCTAGCCTTGTGTCACTGTCTGTGCGGTGGAGTTTGAACATCCTTCCCTGTGTCTGCGTGCTTTTTCTCCGGGTGCTCCAGTTTCCTCCTGCAGTCTAAAGATGTGTAGGTTAGGTTGATAGGCCAGTTTAAATTGTCCTTTAATGTCACAAGATGTGTATGTTATGGCTAAATATATGGGGTTATGGGGATAGGGCCTGTGTAAGGTGCTCTGTCAGAGAGTTGGTGCAGGCTCAATGGCTCTCCATCTGCACTGTAGAGATTCTATGATCAAATTATGTGACCTTAGAATCTCACATCATAGGTTCCCTACAATGCAGAAAGAGGCCATTTGGCCCATCGAGCCTGCATCGGCAACAATCCCACCGCAGCCATATTCTTGTAACCCCATGTAATTCCCCTAACTCTAAGGGGAAATCTCACTTGTTCTCTGTAACTGCAAGTATTTACCCTGCTAATTCCCCTAACCTATACATTTTGGGACACTAAGGGGCAACTTAGCATTGCTAATCCACCTAACCTGCACGTCTTTGGACTGTGGGAGGAAACCGGAGTACCTGGAGGAAGCCCACGCAGACACATGGAGAATGTGTAAACCCCACGCAGGCAGTCACCTGAGGCCAAGATTGAACCCAAGTCGGTGTAAGGCAGCAGTGCTAACCACTGTGCCACCGTGTCATCCTTCTCTTAAGACAATCATGCAACTACTCAAATATAAAGCAAAAGTCTCCCACAATCATTACACTGCCTTTGTTACAGGCTCCGATAACCTCTTGTTTCATTCTCTGCCTAATGTTGCAACTGCTACGGAGCCAATGAACTACTTCCACTGACCATTGCTATTCCGAATCTCCACCACAATGAGTTGTGCATCATGACCTGAAGGCTGTGGAGGGCAGATCAATGAAAATCTTTAAGGCAGAGATAGATAGGTTCTTGATCGGCCAGGGGATCAAGGGTTACGGGGAGAAGGCAAGAGAATGGAGGTGAGAATCATATTAGCCATTATTGAACGGAGGAGCAGACTTAGAACATAGAACATAGAACATTACAGCACAGAACAGGCCCTTCGGCCTTCGATGTTGTGCCGACCAAAATAAAAAGCAATGCCCCTCCAAACTAAACCATTCCCTTCTCTTCCATTGATGGGCCAAATGGCCTAATTCTGCTCCTAAATCTTGTAGTGTAACTTCTATCTCGGGGATGTGATTGCCTTTTGAAACAAACTATTTCCCCATCCTGCCATAGCCTGATTCACCACAATGTCTGCAACTCAGGCCCCAGCTCAATGGCAATAAGCTGAAGTTATCAATCCGCAGACACTTACTGTAAATATGCTTGCCCGGGCTTGCAAAGTATTCCACATATTCCTACTCATCGCAACTATAATAAACCACCAGCTCTGCCATGCAAATCAGTCACTTACGAAACAGAAGAACACTCATCATTGGAAGTTGATAGGAAACATAGAAACAGAAGCAGGGAGCAGGCCATTCGGCCCTTCCAGCTTGCTCCGCCATTTATTTTGATCATAGCTGATCATTGGATTCAATATCATGATCCCATCTCCCCCCCCCCGATCCCCCAATATCATCGAATCATAGAAATCCTACAGTGCAGAAGGAGGACATTTGGCCCATCGAGTCTGCACCAACCACAAACCCAGGCAGGCCCTATCTCCGTCGTCCCACATATTAACCCCACTAATCCCTCTAACCTACAGATCGTAGGACACTAAGGGGCAACTTATCATGGACAATCAACCTAGCCCGCACATCTTAGGAGTATAGGAGGAAATCAGAGCGCCAGAGAAAACCCACACTGACATGGGGAGAATGCACAAACTTGGCACAGACAGTGACCCAAGCCAAGAATCAAACTTGGAGCTGTGAGGCAGCTGTGTTAACCACTGTGCCACTGTGCCGCCCTTGCTCTCTTTAGCCCAAAGACCTATATCTAAGTTCTTAGAACATAGAAATACAACATAAACACTACAGCACAAATAGGCCCTTTGGCCCACCAGTTGTGCTGATCATATCTATATCAACCAGACCATAGAACTATCTATAACTCCCAATCCCATTAAATCCCATGTATTCATCCAGATGTCTTTTAAAAGACCCCAGCGAGTTCGCCTCTACCACCACCGACGGCAGCCGATTCCACTCCTTCAGCACCTTCTGAGTGAAAAACTTACCCCTGGCAACTCCTCTATACCTGCTCCCCAGCATCTTAAACCTGTGTCCTTTCGTAGCGACCATTTCAGTCCTGGGAAATAGCCTCCGAGAATCCAGCCTATCTATCCCTCTCAACATTTTATAAACCTCTATCAGGTCGCCTCTCATCCTTCTTCTCTCCAGGGAGAAGAAACCTAGCTCCCTCAACCTATCCTCATAAGGCATGCTTCCCAATCCAGGCAACATCCTTGTAAATCTCCTCTGCACCCTCTCAATGGCTTCCACATCCTTCTTGTAGTGAGGCGACCAGAACTACGCACAGTACTCCAAGTGGGGTCTGACAAGGATCTTATAAACTTGCAGAATTACATCCCGACTCCTAAACTCAACCCCTCGAGTAATGAAGGCCAGTACACCATACGCCTTCTTGACCACATCCCCTATCTGCGAGGCCAATTTAAGAGTCCTATGGACCTGGACCCCAAGATCCTTCTGCTCTTCAACACAGCTAAGAGTCCTACCCTTGATATTGTACTCCTTCATCCCATTGGACCTGCCAAAATGGACCACCACACATTTACCCGCGTTGAAGTCCATCTGCCAATTCTTCTTCTTGAAATCAGAAATTTGTCCTAATTTAATTTGAGTTTGTTTTGTTTGGTTTGACCTGAGAAGAGGCCCAATTCCAGCATCCTGCATCACTCAAGATTCCACTGAAATAAATAGCAAAGGGAAGTTCCATCAAAACGTCAAACATTCAGCCTCTAATCTTTGGAACTGTTCATAGTTATGGTTAAAAAGATGCGCAAGTGAATTATATTTTTGGCGTCAAACTACTTTCTGTGGTAATGAATTTCACATATTCACCACCCTCTGGGTGAAGAAAGTTCTCCTCACCTCAGTTCTAAAAGACGTTTTCCTCCTCTGGTGACCAGCTTTTCACACAGTTTTCCATGTATCTCAGTTGGGTAGACTCCTCAATGAATGGTCAAACATAATATTTGGCATGGAGAACAATGGTCTCAAAATCCTGATCATCCTTTAGTTAATTTGACCATAAACCTACCTCTGAAGTCTCTTGCCCCTGAGGTCACTCTGCCTCTGTCTCCCCTGTGCTACCCACATGGGATCTATAATTGCCCGAAATGTTTTTCAGCAATTGTTGTCAAATTGTAACTAGCACAGTGACACGATGTGAGTGCTGAGACCTGGGTTCGATTCCACTCTTGGTGGCTGCGTGGAGTCTGCACATTCTCCCCATGTCTGTGTGGGTTTCCTCCCACTCGACAAAGGCAGGCAAATTATATGGATTGGCCGTACTAAATTGCTCCTTAGTGCCCAAAGGTGTGCAGCTTAGGTGGATTGGCTATGCTAAATGCCCCTTAGTGTCCCACGATATGCAGGCTAGATGGATTGGTCATGATCAAAGCACTCGTTACAAGGATAGGGTGAGGGAATGGACCTAAATAGAGTGCTTTTTCAGAGGGTCAGCATAGACCTGATGGGCCAAACGGCCTCCTTCTGCACTCTAGATATCCTAAGCAGTGTAGGAGTGGAGGAGTGGGAGGAGGGGCTGGGGGATAGATGTGCGTGACATTGTAGTAACACTTATTATGTTAAATGTTATGATTCACACGCATTTTTATAACCACAAATGTAAACAGTTCCAAATGTTAGAGGCTGAATGTTTGATGTTTGATGGAATTTCCCTCTGCTATTTATTTCAGTGGAATCTCGAGTAATACAGGATGCTGGGATTGGGCTTCTTTTAAGGTCAAACCAAATAAACAAACTCAAATTAAATCAGGACAAAGTAAAGAGGGGCAGCTCCTCAAAAGGAAGGGCAACAGCCTGAACAAAATCAAAGCAAAAAGAAAACTTAAAAACATCAAATTAAAATGTAATTAGAGGGTCAGTAATGCACCCCCATCCCATGCTGGGATTGGATTGTAGGGCAGTCAGTAACATACTCATAATAACTTTAATGAGATTCAAGAAGTGGACCTTTCGAATACAAGCTCCCCTCAACAGTAATGACTTGTACAATCAGGGACCCCTGCATCTATACTTAATGTGGAGAAGCAGGATTATTGGTTTATACTCTGTACAAGAAAATACCTGTTGGTTACTATACAAATAAATACAAATTTGGCATGGAACACCTGCCCTGGGCTCTTTCACTCGTCTTTACATATAGAGTCATCTGCAAACTCAGGACATGTTCAAGCCATTCTCAGTCATCTGTCACAATACATAGAACATAGAACATTACAGCACAGAACAGGCCCTTCGGCCTTCAATGTTGCGCCGACCAATATAAAAAGCAATGCCCCTCCAAACTAAACCATTCCCTCCTCTTCCATATACTTATCAACTAACCTCTTAAACGCCACCAAACTTGGCGCATCTACAACTGCTGCAGGCAGGGCATTCCACTCCCGAACCACCCTTTGGGTAAAGATCAACCTCGTAGTTAATTCGTGGCATAGCATGATCCTACCAAGATGTAACGTTGGGCAAAGAATCGATATTGTTTCGGATACCATTTAAATATGTTCAGAAATTCACTTCAAAACCTAGCATTACTCTCCTGTTCTTCTTGAAATAGTGGCAAGGGATCTTTTACATCCATTTGAGGGGTGGGCTTCAGTTCCGTGTTTTGTCTGCTAGACAGCACCTAGAATAGTGCAGCATTGTCTTGGTACGCTGACGGAAGTGTCAGCTGGGGCGATGTGCTAAAGTCTCTGTGTTTGGATTTGAACCTTCTATTTTCTTCGCCGCTCTTTCCATCGCTCCTTCTGTGGTTCTCCCCCGCTTCCCCCCGATCTCCTTGCTGTTTCCTTCCCGCTCTCCCCGCCACACTCTTCCGCTTTCTCCTGCTCTCCCAGCCGGACTTCCCGTTCACTCCCGCTACGATTCCCACTCCTCCCTGACCCTTCTGTCCTCCCTACACTGTTAGCCATTCCGCTGTGGTGGGGTGACTGGAGAAGGGAGTGCGTCAGAATGGGAAATCTTCCAGACCCCGACCACCGTGGTATTTGTCGCGGGTGGGACAAATAATTAGACAGACTAGGTTTCCTCCCGCTCAACAAAGACAAGCAAGTTATAGGGATTGGCCATGCTAAATTGCCCCTAAGTTTCCCAAGATGTGCAGGTTAGGTGGATTGGCCATGCTAATTGCTCCTTAGTGCCCATTGACTCAGGTATGAATTCTGATTTGAACAAGTCTGGAAAATCTTGCTCTAGGAGTGATTACCCAATGCAATTATAGTTAATTAAGCACTTTCCAAAATGCAGCCACAGTTTTATTAATGTATATATAACACATTTCATTTGATTTGATTTATTATTGTCACACGTGTGGAGTTTGCACATTCTCCCCGTGTCTGCGTGGGCTTCCTCTGGGTGCTCCAGTTTCCTCACACAGCCCAAAGATTGTGGGTTAGGTTGGTTGGCCATGCTAAATTGACCCTTATTGTCAGGGGGACTATCCTGGCCGGTTTGGGTTATAGACGGTAACCCAAGCCGGCAAGGATAAATGCGTGGGGATAAAGTAATTCTTGCCAAATATTAATGTGTAGTAAATGAGTCAATTTGGCACTCTACCTATTTATATCTGCACGTCTGTTTACTGCTTAAGGTGGCTGTATCTCCAGCAGTACACAACGAAAATAGATGTAGATTCATATCCTGCTAATTTACACCATCACCATATGTGCAAGTTAGTACTTTGCTCAAGGAAGGAATTACTATTGAAAATATTTGTACAATTATTATTTCACTAATTCATATCCTCAGAAAAGGTCATGGAAAATAATGGCCTTGGGTATGATCCATAGTAATTCTCCCTGTTTTCAATCGGGCCGAAACTGACTCAAAAGTTTTCATGCCAACATTGTTAGCACTTAACAGGAATAGGGTGGGGAAATCAAAGAGAACAATGATCTGTATTAATAGGCAAAACAAGGAAGAATGGAATTATACAGTGCAGAAGGAGGCCATTTGGCCCATTGAGTCTGCACCAACCACAATCCCACACAGGCCATATCCTCATAATCCCACATAATCACCTTGCTAATCTCCTGACACTACATAGCAATTTAGCATGGCCAAACATTATACATTGTAAATTCTTGGACTGTGACAGGAGACCAGAGCACCCGGAGGGAATGCACAGAGACATGGGGAGGACACGCAGACTCCACACAGACAGTAACCCAAGCCGGCATTTGAAAGAGGATCCCTAGCATTGTGAGACAGCAGTGCTGAACACTGTGCCACGCTTAGATGGATGGGGTTCAGTGAGTGTGAAAGGTGGAATTGGATGGGGTTCAGTGTGTGCGTAAAGGGGGAACTGGATGGGGTTCAGTGTGTGTGTAAAGGGGGAATTGGATGGGGTTCAGTGTGTGTGTAAAGGGGGAATTAGATGGGGTTCAGTGTGTGTGTAAAGGGAATGGATGGGGTTCAGTGTGTGTGTAAAGGGGGAATTGGATGGGGTTCAGTGTGTGTGTAAAGGGGGAATTGGATGGGGTTCAGTGTGTGTGAAAGGGGGAATTGGATGGGGTTCAGTGTGTGTGTAAAGGGGGAATTGGATGGGTTCAGTGTGTGTGAAAGGGGGAATTGGATGGGGTTCAGTGTGTGTGTAAAGGGAGAATTGGATTGGGTTCAGTGTGTGTGAAAGGGGGAATTGGATGGGGTTCAGGGTGTGTAAAGGGAGAATTGGATTGGGTTCAGTGTGTGTGAAAGGGAATTGGATTGGGTTCAGTGTGGTGAAAGGGGAATTGGATGGGGTCAGTGTGTGTGAAAGGGGAATTGGATGGGGTTCAGTGTGTGTGAAGGGAATTGGATGGGGTTCAGTGTGTGTAAAGGGGGAATTGGATGGGTTCAGTGTGTGTAAAGGGGGAATTGGATGGGTCAGTGTGTGTGTAAAGGGGGAATTGGATGGGTTCAGTGTGTGTGAAAGGGGGAATTGGATGGGGTCAGTGTGTGTGTAAAGGGGGAATTGATGGGGTTCAGTGTGTGTAAAGGGGGAATTGGATTGGGTTCAGGTGTGTGTAAAGGGGGATTGGATGGGGTTCAGTGTGTGTGTAAAGGGGGAATTGGATGGGGATCAGTGTGCGTGAAAGGGGGAATTGGATGGGTCAGTGTGTGTGTAAAGGGGGAATTGGATGGGGTTCAGTGTGAGTGAAAGGGGGAATTGGATGGGTTTCCGTGTGTGTAAAGGGGGAATTGGATGGGGTTCAGTGTGTGTGTAAAGGGAGAATTGGATGGGGTTCAGTGTGGGTGTAAAGGGGGAACTGGATGGGGTTCAGTGTGTGTATAAGGGGGAATTGGATGGGGATCAGTGTGCGTGAAAGGGGGAATTGGATGGGTCAGTGGTGTAAAGGGGAATTGGATGGGGTCAGTGTGAGTGAAAGGGGGAATTGGATGGGTTTCCGTGTGTGTAAAGGGGGAATTGGATGGGGTTCAGTGTTAAAGGGGGAATTGGATGGGTTTCAGTGTGTGTAAAGGGACTGGATGGGGTTCAGTGTGTGTGTAAAGGGGGAATTGGATGGGGTTCAGTGTGCGTGAAAGGGGGAATTGGATGGGGTTCAGTGTGTGTGAAAGGGAATTGGGAGGGGTTCAGTGTGTGTGAAAGGGGGAAGGATGGGGTTCGTGTGTGTTGTAAAGGGGAATTGATGGGTCAGTGTGTGTAAAGGGAACTGATGGGGTTCAGTGTCTGTGTAAAGGGGGAATTGGATGGGGTTCAGTGTGAGTGAAAGGGGGAATTGGATGGGGTTCCGTGTGTGTAAAGGGGAATGGATGGGTCAGTGTGGTAAAGGGGGATTGGATGGGGTCAGTGTGTGTGTAAAGGGGAATTGGATGGGGTTCAGTGTGTGTGTAAAGGGGGAATTGGATGGGGTCAGTGTGTGGTAAAGGGGGAATTGGATGGGGTTCAGTGTGTGTGTAAAGGGGATTGGATGGGGTTCAGTGTGTGTGTAAAGGGGGAATTGGATGGGGTTCAGTGTGAGTGAAAGGGGGAATTGGATGGGGTTCCGTGTGTTAAAGGGGGAATTGGATGGGGTTCAGGTGTGTGAAAGAGGGAGTCGGATGGGGTTCAGTGTGTGTGAAAGGGGGAATTGGATGGGGTTCAGTGTGTGTGAAAGGGGGAATTGGATGGGGTTCAGTGTGTGTGAAAGGGGGAATTGGATGGGGTGTGTGAAAGGGGAATTGATGGGTTCAGTGTGGGTAAAGGGAATTGGATGGGGTTCAGTGTGTGTGAAAAGGGGAATGGATGGGTTCAGTGTGTGTGAAAGGGGAATGGATGGGGTTCAGGTGGTAAAGGGGGAATTGGATGGGGTCAGTGTGTGTGAAAGGGGGAATTGGATGGGGTTCAGTGTGTGTGAAAGGGGGAATGATGGGGTTCAGTGTGTGTAAAGGGGGAATGGTGGGGTTCGTTGTGTGTAAAGGGGAATTGGATGGGTTCAGTGTGTGTGAAAGGGAATTGGATGGGTCAGTGTGTGTGAAAGGGGAATTGGATGGGGTCAGGTGTGTGTAAAGGGGAATTGGATGGGTTCAGTGTGTGTGAAAGGGGGATTGGATGGGTTCAGTGTTGTGTAAAGGGGGAATTGGATGGGGTTCAGTGTGTGTGTAAAGGGGGAATTGGATGGGGTTCAGTGTGTGTGAAGGGGGAATTGGATGGGTTCAGTGTGTGTGTAAGGGGGAATTGGGTCAGTGGTGTGAAGGGGGAATTGGATGGTTCAGTGTGTGTGAAAGGGAATTGGATGGGGTTCAGTGTGTGTGAAAGGGGGAATTGGATGGGGTTCAGTGTGTGTGAAAGGGGGAATTGGATGGGGTTCAGTGTGTGTGTAAAGGGGGAATTGGATGGGGTTCAGTGTGTGTAAAGGGGGAATGATGGTTCAGTGTGTGTGAAGGTGGATGGGGTTCAGTGTGTGTGTAAGGGAATTGGATGGGGTTCAGTGTGAGTGAAAGGGGGAATTGGATGGGGTTCCGTGTGTGTAAAGGGGGAATTGGATGGGGTTCAGTGTGTGTGAAAGAGGGAGTCGGATGGGGTTCAGTGTGTGTGAAAGGGGGAATTGGATGGGGTTCAGTGTGTGTGAAAGGGGGAATTGGATGGGGTTCAGTGTGTGTGAAAAGGGGGTATTGGATGGGGTTCAGTGTGTGTGAAAAGGGGGAATTGGATGGGGTTCAGTGTGTGTGTAAAGGGGGAATTGGATGGGGTTCAGTGTGTCTGAAAAGGGAGAGTTGGATGGGGTTCAGATATACATTTCTCGATATTACGTATGTTACTTTGCTTCTCTAATGTTTAATAATGAAAATGTAACAGGCTGACAGTGTGAAAGGGGATCTGGGGATCCATCCTCATACTCCTTCTCATCAGCACTCAGATTTACCCTTTACATTTGTATTTTAGTTCCCTTGTGTCGGCTGAAGAATGTTGACACCACCAGTTATCAAACCCGTATAACAACATTAACTACAGAGGTGTATTTATATCTCTGCAAGAATCTTGTAAAACCGGCTGTTTCACTTGAGAGTTATAGAAACATATCAATGTCAAAATTAGAAGCAGGAGTAGGCCATTCGACCCTTCGATCCTGCTCTGCCATTCAATGTAATCATGGCTGGTCATCAAATTCAATATCCTGATCCCCACTTCCCCCCATTGTCCCTTAATCCCTTCAACCCCAAAAGTTACATCTAATTCCTTCTTGAAATCACACAACGTTTTGCCTCAACTACTTTCTGTGGTAGTGAATTGCACACATTCACCACTCTCTGGGTGAAGGAATTTTTCTTCTACTTCCTTTTCCTCAAACTATGATCCCGATAGTTCTGGACTACCACACCATTGGGAACATTCTTTCTAATCCTGTTAAAATTTTATAAGTTTCTATAAGATCCCCTCTTACCCTTCTAAACTCCAACGAGTATAATCCTAACCGACTCAGTTCCTCCTCATATACAGACAAAAGATGATTTGACACTGATCGTGTTAGGAAGCTTTTGATTTTTTTAAAATTTGTCACATTCAGTCGTATGAAGTGAAAAGTATTGTTTCTTGCACACTATACAGACAAAGCATAGCATTCAGAGAGAAGGAAAGGAGGAAATGCAAAATGTAGTGTTACAATCATAGCTAGGGTATAGAGAAAGATCAACTTAATGCACGTAGATCCAGTCAAAATTCTGATGGCAGCAGGGAAGAAGCTGTTCTTGAATCGGTTGGTGCATGACCTCAAAATTTTTTTTTTCCCGACGGAAGAAAGAATGTCTGAGGTGTGTGTTGTCCTTGATTGTGCTGGCTACTTTTCCAAGGCAGTGGGAAGTGTAGTCAATGAATGGGGGGCTGGTTTGCTTGGTGGATTGGGCTACATTCACAATCCTTTATAGTTTCTTGGGGTCTTGGTCAGAGCAGGAATCATACCAAGCTGTGATATATCTGGAAAGGATGCTTTCTACGGTGCACCAAAAAAAATGGTGAGAGTTGTCATGGACGTGGCAAATTTCCTTAGGTTTCTGAGAAAGTAGAGGCATTGCTGGGCTTTCTTAACTATAGCGTCGGCATGGAGGGATCAAGAGATGTTTTGTCATCTGGACACGTAGAAACTTGAAGCTATCAACTATTCCATTTTCATCCAAGTTGATGTAGACAGGGACATGTCCTCCACTACACTTCCTGAAGTCAATGACTGTTTCCTTCGTTTTACTGAGAATGAGGGAAGAGATTATTGACATTGCACCAGTTCATCGGATTCTTTCTCTCTTTCCTGTACTCCAGAAATTTTGTCAATGGTAAAGTGCTAAGGAGCATCTGAAGGGAGGTTAGAGATGCACACGTGGTTCAATGATAGAAATCAAGAACTCGGGGTTTTGACTGCTTTAAGCTTTTTTTAGTTTATTTATTAGTGACACAAGTAAACTTACATTAACATGGCAATGAAATTAATGTGAAAATCCTCTGGTCGCCACACCCCAGCACCTGTTCAGGTACACAGAGGGAGAATTTAACACGGCCAATGAACCTAACCAGCACATCTTTCGGACTCTGGGAGGAAATCGGAGCACCCGGAGGAAACCCACGTACGCAAGGGCAGAATGTGCAAACTCCACACCATAGTGACCCAAGCTGGAATTGAACCCAGGTCCCTGGCACTGTGAGGCAGCAGGGCTAATCACTGTGCCACTGTGCTGCCCATATCTCACTGAGTGCTCATTTGCAAATGGTGGAGACCTTAAAATTAAGAATGGTCTTTTGATGGTCAGACTTGAGCGCAGGAACCAAAAGAGAAAACACTGGAAAATCTCAGCAGATCTGGCAGCACGTGTACGGAGAGAAAAAAAAGCTGATGTTTTGAGTCCAGCTGACCTTTTGTCAAAGCCGTTGAGGGGTGCAGAAATGGGTTCGATGGATATTACAGAAACATGGAGGAATTGAAAGGATTTGCAAACTAGGATGAAGATTTTAAAATCAAGGCATAACTTGACTAGTAGCTAATCAGTGAGCATAGGGGTTAACAGAACACTGTACAAATTTGTACATGAGCAACACAGTTTTGACGACCTTAGGTTTAAATAGAATGTCAGAGATTAGAGTGGAATGCATTAAGTAATTTTAAAGTCTTTTAAAGTTTATTTATTCATGTCATGAGAAGGCTTACATTAACATTGTAATGACATTACTAAGTAGTGCTGTGCCAGTTTGTTTTATCCCTTATATGGTGGACAAAGAATTGTGAGTAACTTCTTGTTGGTACAATATTTACTCATGCATGTAATTATTGATCACACAGCCAATCAATACTGTAACTTACAAAATACTAAAATTCAATACTAGATCTTAACTTAACTTTTGCGGGCCTGGTAAGTACCCAGGCAGATATTGGCCGTTACCTGTGTGTTAGTCTCCGTAGTTCTCAGCGTAGTCTGGTCCTTCAGTCTTGTCTGATGCTTTGGCTCTGGTCTTCCTTCTGTTGTTGGTGTGGCGGCTCTCCTCGTGCTGGTTGTTACTGGTGGTGATCACCGTTGTTGTCGTTCCTCTGTTGTTGTTTTCCATTGTGCAGCACCTTTTATCCCTCATCGGTTTCGTGCCCTTTCGGGTGGTCTTTCGATTATCGCCAATCGATCAGGGTTTAATCACCATCATCGATCGAGTCCAATCAAGTGCTGCCACACCGAACTTTGAGTGTGTACGCAACGGCCATGCCTGTAGGTGCCGGAGGCATATCACTCACATACCTCACTCCCAAATACGGGGTGAAGGAAGTGTCTATTGACTTTGAGGTGGCCCATATCCTGTGTAGGCAGTCTGGGCTATAGCCTATTTTATCTCTATCCTTTAAGCTGCAGCCTTTCTGTTTCTGTGCTTGGCCAATTATCCCAACATGCTTTGCAAATTGTTATCATAGGTCACAGGAGGATAGTGAGTGGCCTGGAGGGGAACCTACTCCTGCTGTTCCCATGCACTAGCTGTCCTCGTCCTTCTAGGTGGCAGAGATCAGAGGTTTGGAAAATCCTGTCAAAGGAGCCTTGGTGCATCTTGTAGATGTACACACACTGCTGTCACTGTTCCTTGGGAGTGAGAGGAATGTTCCAGGTGATGGATGGATGGATAGCGGGCCACTTTGCCCTAGCTGGTGTTAAGCTTCTTGAGTTTTGTTGGAGCCGCACCCATTCAGGCAAGTGGAGAGTATTCCATCATGCTCCTGACTTGTGTCTTATAGATGGTGGATGGGTTTTGGGATGTGGGAAGATGAGTTACTTGTAGCAATGATTCCTAGCTTCTGACCAGCTCTGATGGCCACAGTAGTTAAATGGCTGATTCAATTCAGGGTGTTGATGGTGGGGGAAATCAACAATGGTAATGCCATTGAATGTCAAACAGAGGTGGTTAGCTTCTCTCTCTTTGGAGATGGTCAGTGCATGGCACTTCTATTGGATGGAGTAGAGAGGGGGAATAGTGGGGAGAGGCAGAATAATTAGGGGAAGTGTGACTTGTCACGTACAGTGCAAACCTGAATGTATCCCCAGGTCTTGCTGCATTTGGATATGGACTGCTTCAGCACCTGAAGAGTCAGTGTGTGGTTTCAAGAAGGAATTCGATGTAGCTCCAAGGGACCTAGGGGAACAGGTTGACCAGGTATTGAATTTGATGATCAGCAATGATCGAAATGAATGACATAGCAGGTTTGAAGGGCTGAATGGCCTATTCCTGCTTTTAGTTTCTATAGAATGGTGCTACTTCCAAATTTATGATAAAGGTAATGAAGTTAAAGCAGTTGAAGATAGTTTGGGCCTAGGACACTACCCTGAGGAACTCCTGCAGAGATGTCCTGGGGCTAACATGGTTAATTGCAAACAGACACAATTGCCTTTCTTTGTGCTGGGTTTGACTTCCAATCAGTGGAGAGAGTCTCCTCCTGATTTCTATTGACTTCAATTTTGTCAGAAACATCTGATGCCACACCCGGTCGAATGTGACCTTGATGTCACCTGACTAATTCCATGTTTGAGCAAGGGGGTCAGGATCTGAGCGAACCCAGGAGAATCCACTGAGCTTCCGCAAGCAGGTTATGGCTGAGTGTCACTTCATAGCACAGCTGATGACCTCTTCCATCACTTCACTGATGATCGAATGAAGACTGACTGATGAGGGCAGTTGGCAGCGTTGTATTTATCCTGCTCTTTGTGGTTAGGAGGTGTGAATGTTCGAAGGAGTCAGGCACTATCTGCTTTCTCCTGGATCGTGTTGATCTTACCCAGATCCTTTCCCCTAGCCTATCCCTGTAACCCTATGATTTACCACAGTTGATCCATCTCAGCTACAGCGCGGCCAATTAACTTAACCCACATATCTTTGGTGTGTTGGAGGGAGGAAACCAGAGGAAAGCCACACAACCACGGGGAGAACCCGACACAGTGACCCCGCTAGAATTGAAGCTGAGTCCCTGTCGCTGTGAGGCATCAGTGCTAACCACTGCGGCCCTTTGCAACCCATGGTGTCTGGGACATAGTCGGGAACGTACGAGTCTGTGGGTGTGACTGCCGTTTGACTGGTCTGAGGGAATCTTATTTTTAGCACACGGAGGGATTTTCTGAGGCTAACAGGGCTGGGTTATCGTTGCCAGTATTGGTTCTGTAAAACTGCATTACAATAGAGTGACTTGGCTCTCAAATTAGAAGCAATCACAAGGCACCTAGGAATAGAAATTCCTTAAGGGCATAAATGAACCAGAGAGGTTTTTTATAATCATTACCGGAACTAGCTTTAAATTCAAGATTAAATTGAATTTAAATTCCACCAGCTGCCACAGTGGGATTTGAACATCGGTACCCAGAACATTAGCCTGGATTTCTGAAGGACAGTAAATTATCACTATGCCACCCTCCCCCTCAATTTTAAAGCCTATTAATATCACCGGATTATTCTCAGCTCAAATTCTTACTAATTTGGAATTATACCATTGTCTTTGTTCTTAACAAAAGCTACCATGGGGCAGCATGGTTCTGCACAGCATCCGGAAACCGGGTTCGATTCTTGGCCGCAGGTCACTGTCTGTGTGGAGTTTGCACGTTTGCTCTCCCTATGTCTGTGTGGGTATTCTCCAGGTACTCCGGTTTCCTCCCAAAGATCAAAGATGCGCTGGTTAGGTTGATTGGTCATGCTAAATTGCCCTTTATTGTCAAGGGGGAACTAACTAGAATAAATGCATGGAGATAGGGCCTTGGTGGGATTGGAGTGGGAGCAGACTCTGTGGGCCAAATGGCCTCCTTCTACACTGAAGGATTTTATAATTCTATGCCACTGCATTATGTAAAAACCTCAATATCAGTAATATTTTCAATAGGATTAATCTTTTCTTCCAGTATGTTTTTATTATTTGTCCGTGAGATGTGGATGTTGCTGGCTGAGGCAGCATTTATTGTCCATCCTTAATTTCTCTTGTACTAATTGACTTGCTAGGCTATTTCAGAGGACATTTTAAGAGTCAACCACATTGCTGTGACTTTGGTGTCACATGTGGGCCAGACCGGGTAAAGATGGAAGATTGCCTTCCCTAAAGGAAATTAGTGAACAAAATGGTTCTTTACGACAATTGACAATTTAGAGTTTATGTATTAGTGTCAAAGATAGGTTTACATTAGCACTGCAATATTACTGTGAAAGCCCCTAGTTGCCACATTCCGGCACTTGTTTGGCTACACTGTGTGAGAAATTAGCATGGCTCATGCATCTAACAAAACGATTTCACGGTCGTCATTAGACTTTTAATTCCAGACTTTTACTGAGTTCAAATTTCACCATCAGCCATAATGGGATTTGAACCCGAGTCGCCAGGGTATTAGCCTGGCTCTCTGGATTATGAGACCAGTGATAACACCATTACCCCACTGTCTTCCCACTTGTACAAAAAAAAAAAATCAACAGATTGCATTTACATTATTTGTTTAATGTACAAAATGTAGGAACTCAATTAAGCATTGAACAATTCCTTCTTCAATCTGCATGGGATCACAAACAAATTATAAAAGGTGGGTTATAAGGAGCAGCTTAAAAGGAGGATTTGTGGAGATGTTTCAGGGGAGAATTTCAACTAATGTATGGCTATCAGTGGTGACACAAAGGAAATTGAGGCAGTCAGGATTGGAGCTACATGAGAGCATCAGAGGGTTGGAGGTCTGGTTAAATGTCAGGAGGGGTAGGGCTATTGAGGGACTTGAGCACAAGAATACAAGTTTAATTTCGGGGCATCGCTACGACAGGAGCTAGGTTTAGCTTTGTTTCATCTGCCCATTCTTTGTTAAGATTGACATTTATCTAGCTTTCAATGAGAACACCTCATTCGCCTGACGAAGGCACAAGCGCCGAAAGCTAGCAAGTTTACTATCAAATAAATTGGTTGGATTTAAAATTGGTGTTGTCAGACCTCTTACTGAGTTTACCCCAGTCCAACGCTGGCATCTCTACATCAAGGAGAGATTGGCCAGAAGAGTCATTGTAATTGCTGACCCCAAGCAAATATAATTGTGAATACTAGCAAGTAAATGCAGATATAGAGTTATTGTTATGTATATTATTTTGTCAAAATCATCACCACTTTGAGAACTGCCTGTGTGGGAATCTTCAGGCTTCCACAATTTTTCAGTTTACATTGAATTCCCTCCTCGATGATTCTTGTGGCTTTTGTTTGACCAATATATCTGAAATTTATCAATGAAGCAAGAAAATTAGTAGCCTATTTTCTTCCACTCACATTGACTTTGAGTGAATGCTAGGAATAACACAATAAGATTAACTAAAAAGTGTCAATTATTTTATCTAGAATATTGCACAGAATCTCAGAATACGACAGTGCAGAAGAGGCCCTTCGGCCCACTGAGTCTGCACTGCCCAACTAATCCCACTTGCCAGCACTTGGCCCGTACCTTTGAATGTTATGGCATACCAAGTTCTCATCCGCATACTTTTTAAAGAATGTGAGGCATCCCACCTCCACCACCCTCCCAGGAAGCACATTCCAGACTGTCACCACTCTCTGAATAAAAAGATTCTTCTCCAGATTTTCCCCAAACCTCCCACCCCTCACTTTTAACTTGTATCCCTTCATAACTGACCGTTTAACTAAGGGGAACAGCTGCTCTTTATCTACCTTGTCCATGCCTCTCATAATCTTGAACAATTCAATCAAGTCACCTCTCAGTCTTAAAACGCATACGCCAACAGTGTCAATTTGTTATTGTTTTGTACCATATTTTCAAATATAATTTTCAAAGTGAGATAAATATGACAACTTTCTATATAAACATGTCACACTGTAATTTCAGCCTCCCATCACTGGGGGTTTTTTGCAGTTCTTAGATCTTCAACTTGTCAGTTTTTTTAGTGTTATAGGTAGGCTTACATTAGCACTGCAATGAAGTTACTGTGAAAATCCCCTAGTAGCCGCCTGTTGGGTACACTGAGGAGAATTTTGGCATAGCCAATGCACCCTAACTAACATGTCTTTTGGACTGTGGGAGGAAAATGGAGAACCTGGAGGATAACCCGCAGATCTGGGGAGAACATTCAAACTCCGTGCAGACAGGGACCCAAGCCACGGATCAAACCCGAGTGCCTGACACTGTGAGGCAGTAGTGCTAACCATTGTGCCACGGTGCCATTGCACAGAAATTTTTATATTCCAATTGATTCTGCTTTTCTACTCTTGTTATTATTTAATAAAACACATAATCATATAGGACAGTATAAAAATAAGGCAACATGTCCTATTTTATTAGTTTGTTGCTGATGAGTTGATAAAAGTTCTTTTTCCACTGTCAATAGCACATCATCATTATAACATGTAACTACTAACATGGGGGAAGGTGAGTTGGCTGGAAATAGCAATGCTTTATCTTCAAATATTTATTTATTCCACAGTCTATTCTTGCCCTATCAATGCTAATTTCAGAAAAGATTTTCACCTTTCCAGCAGTAAGATGGTTAATCAGTTTCAGAACCTGTTTTTAATGGCTGCTGGTCTGTACTTAATAAAAGAAGCTCAACAGGAACAAAACATTTGAACAGGTAAGTGTCCAATGCCACCACCCCCCCTCCCACTACATACATAGTCTGGGTCATTTTAAAAAGTTCCTTTATTTATTAGTGTCACAAGTCAGCTTACATTAGCACTTCAATGAAATTACTGTGAAAATCCCCTATTTGCCACACTCCAGCGCCTGTTCGGGTACACTGAGGGAGAATTCAACATGGCCAATGCACCTAACCAGCATGTCTTTCAGACTGTGGGAGGAAACCTGAGCATCCAAAGGAAACCCACACAGATACTGGGGGAAAATGCAGACTTTGCATAGACAGTGACCCAAGCCAGTAATCGAACCCAAGTCACCAGCTCGGTGAGCAGTAGTCGTTAACTACTGCCGCTGTGCCACTGCCAGACAGTGGGTTCGAGTCCCACTCCAGAACTTAAGCACAGAAATCCAAAACGGCGCAACTGCGGAAAACCAAGGGAATGCTCCACTGGCCCTCAGATGGATGTTGACCCTCACTGACAGGTGATGTGAAAGATCCCATGTTACCAAGAGTAGGTAATGGCTTCGTGGTATTATCGTTAGACAGCTAATCCAAAAACAGAGCTAATGTTTTCGGTACCCGGGTTCGAATCCCGCCACAGCAAGTGGTGGCATTTGAATTCAATTTTTAAAAATCTGGAACTAAGAATTTACTGATAACCATGAAACCATTACCCGTTGTCTGAAAAACCCATCTGGTTCACTCATGTCCTTTAGGGAAGGAAATCTGCTGTTTTTTTATCTGGTCTGGCCATATGTGACTCCAGAGCCACAGCAATGTGGTTGACTCTCAATTGCCCTCCAAACAAGGGCAACTAGGGATGGGCAATAAATGCTGGCCAGCACAAATGCCCATGTCCCATGAATGAATAAATCATGACAAGTTATCCCCAGTATCCTAAGCAATATATTTATCCCACTCCATCAATGTCACTAAAGCCAATTATCTGCTTGTGGGAGCTTGCTATGCATAAGTGGGCTATGAGCTTTCCTACTGCAGTGAACACAGTTCCAAAGTAGTTCAGTAGCTGAGATTGTATGAACATTGAATAAATTCAAGTTCTTTCTTGAGTCAGTTTGATGACCCAGTGATATCATGGCTGACCCTGACCCCATATCCCTTCCTTTCCTCTCATAATCCCTGAATAACTATGATAGCACACTGATTCACACTGCTGCCTCTCAACATCAGGGACCTGGATTTGATCTCTGGCTCATGTCACTGTCTGTGCTCAGTCTGTTTGACTTCTCCCATGTCTGCGTGGGTTTCCTTCAGATGGTCTGGTTTCCTCCCACAGTTTGAAAGACGTGCTGCTTAAGGTGCATTGGTCATACTAAATTCTCCATCAGTGTACCTGAACAGGCACCGGAGTATGGCGACTAGGGGATTTTCACACTTACTTCGTTGCAGTGTTAACGTAAGACTACTTGTGACACTAGTAAATACATTTTTAATAGCCACCTCTCGATCTCAAATCGATCATCGATTTAACATCATGGCCATTTGCAAATTTTTACTAACCCTTGTGTGTATGACTTCCCTAATTTCACTCTGTACCTTCCCCTTTATGTACTCTGTGAACGATATGCTTTATCGGCACAGCACACAAGAAACAATACTTTTCACTATATCCCAACCGAAGAATAAATCAAGAAAAAGTTATCCCTCCCACTTTAATTGTGGAGACCCCAACCAACCGAGTTAATGTTTATGTGTTCCTCCCTATCTGCCTCGAGAACTTCGATTTTTCGAGAATTTCAGAGGAGCCAGTTTGGGGAGGTAGGAGTTTTAGAACATAGAACAGTACAGCACTAACAGGCCCTTCGGCCCACAAGTTGTGCCGAACACATCAAAAACCTACCCAGCCAGAGACCTCTCTGTTTTAGGTTTTGTTTTTCTCTGTTCAACGAGGACATTTTCCCAATTTTAAAACGTCCTGGACTTGTGCTGGTCTGATCACGGCCAGATCTGATTCGACGGAAGGGATCAAACCTTTGCCCGGCCCTCAGCAACAATGTTTGGCCGGGGACAAGCGAAAAGGGGGAATCTTAAAACTAACAAAAAGGATTGTAAGTCCGCGCTGGAGAAAGCGAACGTTTACCTGCTTGCTGATAGTTGCTTCTGGCGCATTTCCCCGTCGGCCGCGGGGATTTTTCTCCAATTCCTCCAGGTATCGATCTCTGTAGGTGGACACACTAACAAGGGCCACTTTGTCCATGAATCTGCGGAGAATAACAGCAGGAAAATGTTAACAAAGAAACCCAGGGACTGCCAGACTGACCCATCCTCAACGATCGCTTGTAACTTTCCACTTCACCTTTCCATGGGGTGATGATACCACTTCACTGCAACTGCTTCCATTTTTTTTGTTTTTATTTAAAAGAATCCCTGTCAACCTTAAGCCATCAGTTGCAGAAGTTTAAGTGTGCCAATTAGAAACTAAACATTGAGTAAACAAGTTTAGGACGCACCCACTAACTTCTCATTGGAAAAAGAACAAGGAACAAAACCAGTTCCGCCTCCACCCCGATGTTCCCACTTCCACCCCCTGATTCCTGTCTATGTTTATAGATCTATGGATTAAAAACCAAATTTGAGACAATCTAGGGAGAATTTGTTCTGCCAATTAGCCTAAGAGCACATCTTTGGGAGGAAACCGGAGCTCCCAGAGAAAACCCACGCAAGCACAGGGAGAATGCGCAAACTCACATAGACACAGGCCCAAATCCATGTATCTGCACAGCACAGCAATAGTCACTGAGCTGTTGTGTTGCCCATCAAATGGTCCAGGTCAAGTGTACACGAACGACGTGAAGCATTAGGATACTCTCGAAAAAGATCCAAGAGCAGCCCTCTCACGACCCATCGTGTGTATGCCCCTTGTTAGACAACAAGGTGGACCAAAGCACCTGTAGGATAAAAACAAGTACATCAATATCATCATCTATTTTTACACACTTCCCAGGGACTCCCAAGGCTCATGATACCTATTTTAAATCAGTTTTCTATACCCCTCCATTCCCATTCTGTTCATGTGCCCTTCTAAGTATCTCTTAAATAACTCCAGAGTGCCTGCCTCCACCACTTTACTTGGCAGCTCATTCCATACCCCCACTACCCTCTGTGTGAAAAAACTCCCTCTAGCATCCAAATTATACCTTACCCCCCTCACCCTAAGCCAGTGACCCCTCATGCTATTTCAGTCCATCCTCGGAAAAAGCTTAACCCTGTTTATCTATACCCCTCAAGCTTGTACACCTCTATTAGATCCCCTCTAAGTCTACGTCTTTCCAAGGAAAACAGCCCCAATTTGCCTAACCTCTCCTCGTAACTCAGACCTTCCATACCAGGCAGCATCCTGGTAAACCTCCTCTGCACTCTCTCCAGAGTCTCCACGTCCTTCCAGTAGTAGGGCAACCAGAACTGGATGCAGTATTCCAAATGAGGTCTGACCAATGTTTCATACAACTGCAACATTAAAGGCCAGCTCTTGTACTCTATACCCCTTCCTATAAAGGCTAGCATACCATATGCTTTCTTCACAACGTTTTCCACCTGCTCTGCCACCTTCAGAGACTTGTGCACCTGCACCCCCAGGTCCCTCTGCGTTTCTATACTCTTAATAGGTCTACCCTTTATCATATACCTCCCCCCTACATTCTTTCTCCTGAAATGCACATTTATCAGGATTGAATTCCATCTGCCATCTGTCTGCCCAAGCTACCAGCCTATCTATGTCCTGCTGCATCGCCTGACAATGCTCCTTACTATCCGCAAGTCCAGTCATCTTTGTGTCGTCTGCAAACTTGCTGATCACTCCACTTACTCCCTCTTCCAAGTCATTTATATAAAACCAAATTTGAATGGCGAAGCAAGCTCGAAAGGCCAAATGGCTTCCTCCTGCTCCTATCTTTCATGTTTCTGTAGGCTCCCGAATTCGAGAGTAAATGTTCCTTCAGTCACCAGTTGGGAACACCAGTAGCTACTGGACTACTAACCCAGAGGTTTGGACTGATGATCTGGAGAACATGGAACTCTCCATCATGGCTGCCAGGAAACTTAAATTTAGTTAATTAACTAAAACGGGAACGAAAAGCTAACATTAGTTATGGCGACCACTAAACCATGAGATTGTCTTAAAAATCTACTGGGTTCACAACAACAATTACCAAATTTATAAGATTGTTCGATAAAATGGAAGAATAGAGTATCTTATTCCAAATTCTGCCCGACAATAAGCCTGTGTGGTTTGGTTGTTAAAAGGGCCCAGGTCATCTTACTGGGAAAAAGGGTGTAAGATGTTCACACCTGTCGGCATTTGTGCTGGCTGTGGATTGACTATGAACCTCCAAGTCTGGCAGACAGGTGTTAGAAATGTCAGGTTTTATAAATGGTTATGCTTTGAGCTACCTGCATAATTCAAAGATAGAGTTAGGAACCGAGAGGGTAGTCAATTCACATTTCCACCTGGATACATGGCTTATTTGATTCATGTTACAATGGAGGTGAACTTTGGGATCAGAGTTTCAGAGATATCTTTGAAACCATCTGCAGCCGAGAGACAAAATAAGCGATCGAGGCGGCCAGTCCTGCATATGAAGCAGAGAAAATGCGGCTTTTTTTGGTCACTGCATAGAATGCAGGTGGGAGATCAAGCCCAGGTGAAGAGATTAGGTTTTTGGTGATTTAAAGGAGGCTAGAAAGCTTGCCTAGCTTGGCTTAGAGAGAAGCAATTGCCAGTGTAACCCACACAGTGAAAGTCAGTTCTGGGAATAGAAACTATATGCCTGGGAAAGGAAAAAGAAAGTAAGCCATTGGAAATGGAAAGTAATTTCAGGCAGTTTCCTGGAGAACCAAGTGTTAACTTAAGGAAGACTAACATATAACCAAAGCAGGAAATTTTTGGTTGGTCATGCAAAGTTAAATGAATAATTTATTTTCTATTGTTTAGAGTACAAGTTGCGACAAAATAATTTTTAGTCATTGCTGCTTATGGTTTGTCTGGTATACTTACAGTCTTAAAAATTGAAATCTTGTTGTGTGGTTCTTTTAGATGGCCACTTTCTATCGAGATAGTAATATCAGTAAGCCCTTTAGGGAAGAATATCCGCTGCCCTAATCTTATCTATTCTATAGGTGACTCCAGGCTTGCAACTACTTTTAAAATGGCCTAACCAAGCCAGTTAGTTAAGGGTGGGTAGGAATGGTTAATGTGGCTAGTAATAAAGGACATGAAATATGACAAAGCTTCCACTGAGGTACAGAAGGCAACATGATTTAGCACAAGATTTTTTTAAAATTACAAAGGTTTTTGATAAGGGTGAAGAGGGAAGATTTATTTTCTTTATTCAGGGATTCAATGTGGAAGATCATTAGTTTTTAATAGTCATTGAGTCTGTGGAGAGAGTTAAAGAAGCTTTAGGAAAATGGAAATTTTTTACATTAGAATCACTTACAGCTCAGAAACAGGCCATTTGGCCCAACCATAATGCTGTTTGTACTCACCAAACTTTGCACCTTTGCCTTTCCTTCTCCCCCATTGTTGGTGTGCTTTGTCTGTATAGCACGCAAGAAACAATACTCTTCACTGTACACCAATACATGCGACAATGATAAATCAAATAACTCCACTCTGACCTCCTGTTTTTCCCTATATAACTATCAGCATATCCTTAATTCCTTTCTCCTTCTTATGCTTTCCTTGAAGTGCATTCGTACTCTGCTTCAATAACTCGCTGCGTAGGTTTCTGCTGAAATTCTTTAGTGACTAGATTACATTTTGGCCCAAAGCTTGGCTGAGTCAAAGGGCTTTGCACTTCTTTTCACAATTGTTCATCAAATACGTGTAATAATATTTGCTTTTAAAGTCTTTTGCTTGTAATAGACCGAATCAATAATGAACCCAGACAAATGTGAGGTAATGCATTTAGGAAGGTCTAATACAGATAGGAAATATACAGTAAATGGCAGAACCCTTAATAGTATTAGTAGACAAAGGAACCTGTACCTACAGGTAACAGGTCACTGAAAGTTGTAATGCAGGTGGAGAAGGTAGTCAAGAAGGCATACGGCATGCTTGCCTTCATCAGCCAGGGCATTGAGTTTAAAAATTGGCAAATCATATTGCAGCTTTATAGAACCTTAGTTAGGCCACACTTGGAATATAGTGTTCAATTCTGGTCCTCACACTACCAGAAGGATGTGGAGCCTTTGGAGAGGGTACAGAAAAGATTGACCAGGATGTTGTCTGGTATGGAGGGCATTCGCTATGAGGAGAGGTTGGAGAAACTTGGTTTGTTTTCACTGGAATGACGGAAGTTAAGGGGTGACCTGACAGAAGTCTACAGGATAATGAGGGACGTGGACAGGGTGGATAGTCAGAGGCTTTTTTTCCCAGGGTGGAAGAGTCAATTACGAAGGGGAACAGGTTTAAGGTGTGAGGACAAGGTTTAAAGAAGATGTATGAGACAGATATTTTACAGTAAGAAGTCTCACAGGCATTTGCCTGACGAAGGCACACAGCGTCGAAAGCTCGCGGATTTACTATCAAATAAATTGGTTGGATTTAAAATTGGTGTTGTAAAACTTTACTGAGTTTACCCCAGTCCAACGCCAGCATCTCTACATCAAGTCTCACAACACCAGGTTAAAGTCCAACAGGTTTATTTGGTAGCAAAAGCCACTAGCTTTCGGAATGCTTGCTACTCATTTGAGTGAGTGGAGCATCTGTTCACAACTAGGGCATATAAAGCACAATCTCAATTTACAAAATAATTTAGTTGGAGTGTGAGTCTTTATAGGCAAATCAAGTCTCAAAGGTACAGACAATGTGAGAGGAGAGAGCATTAAGCACAGGTTAAAGAGATGGGTGTTGTCTCCAGACAGGACAGTTAGCGAGATTTTTCAAACACAGGCAAGTCACGGGGTTACAGGTAGTGTGTCATGAACCCAAGATCCCGGGCGAGGCCGTGTGCGGAACTTAGCTATAAGTCTGCACAGTGATTCTGCGCTGTCATGTGTTGTGAAGACAGCCTTGGAGAATGCTTACCTGAAGGTTAGAGGCCGAATGTCTGTGACCGCGGAAGAGAATACTCTTGCCTGGTGATTATTGAGCAGTGTTCATTCATCCATTGTCGTAGCGTTTGCATGGTCTCCCAAATGTAGCATGTCTCGAGACATCCCCTTCTGCAGCGTATCAGGTAGACAACGTTGGCCGAGTTGCAAGAGTATGTGCCGTGTAGCTGATGGTTGGTGTTCTCACATGACATGATGGCATCAGTGTTGATGATCCAGCACATCTTGCAGAGGTTGATGTGACAGGAGTTGTGTGGTGTCATGGTCACTGTTCTCCTGAAGGTTGGGTAGTTTACTGTGGACAACAGTCTATTTGAGTTTGTGCGGTTGTTTGAAGGCAAGAAGTGGGGGGTGTGGTGGTGACCTTGGTGAGATATTCATCTTCATCGATGACATGGTGAAGGCTCTGGAGAAGATGTCGTAGCTTCTCCGCTCCGGGGAAGTACTGGATGACGAAGGGTACTCTATCCACTATATCCCGTGTTTGTCTTCTAAGGAGGTTCGGTGCAGTTTTTCGCTGTGGTGTGTTGGAACTGTCGATCGATGAGTTGAGTGTCATGTCCTGTTCTTTTGAGGGCATATTTCATCGTCTGGAGGTGTCACGATCTTCCTCATCTGAGCAGATCCTGTGTATAGGGAGGGCTTGTCCACAGGGGATGGCTTCTTTAATGGAATGGAAACTGGATGGAAACTGGAGAAGTGGAACATTGTGAGGTTATCATGGGCTTGTGGTACAGTGAGGTGCTGAGGTGATCGTCCTTAATGGAGATGCGTGTGTCCAAGAATGCATACAATTCTGGAGAGTAGTCTGAGGTGAGTCTGATGGTGGGATGGAACTTGTTGATGTCATATAGATGTTTCAGTGATTGTTCGCCCTGAGTCCACACAGAGAATAGTGGGTGCCTGGAACCTGATACAGGGGGAGGTAGTGGAAGTGGATGTGGTGGTGAGTTTTAAGGAGTGTCTTGACAATACATGAATAGGATATGGCCCCTGGAATGTTAGGGGTTTTAGTTGAGTTGGGCGGCATGGTGAGTGCAGGATTGGAAGACCGAAGGGGCTATTCCTGTGCTGTACTTTTCTTTGTTCTTTGTACTCAAGATCAGGGTGCAATACCTTTCCTTTAAAGTTTATTTATTAGTGTCTCAAGTAGGCTTACATTAACATGCAATGAAGTCAATGTGATAATCCCCTAGACACCACACTCCAGCACCTACTTGGGTACACTTGCGGAGAATTTAGCATAGCCAAAGCACCTAATCAGCACGTCTTTCGGACTGTGGGAGGAAACCAGAGCAACTGGAAGAAAGCCACGCAGATACAGGGAGAATGTGTAGAATCCACAGAGGTAGTGACCCAAGCCGGGAATCGAACCCAGGTGCTGTGAGACAGCAGTGCTAACCATTGCGCCACCGTGCTATCCCCTATATATGTATATATGTAATTATCTTTGCTTTTAAAGTCTTTTAGCCAAGTCAAGATCAGGGTGCAATGCCTTTTCTTTAGAGTTTGTTTATTAGTATCAGAAGTAGGTTTACATTAACACTTCAACAAAACCACTGTGTTAATCTTCTCGTTGCCACACTCTGGCATCTGTTCGGGTGCATTGAAGGAGTATTCAGCATGGCCAATGCACCTAACCAGCACATCTTTCATACTGTAGGAGGAAACCGGAGCATCCAGAGGAAACCCACACAGACACAGGGAGAACATGCAGACTCCGCACAGACAGTGATCCAAGCCAGGAATCACACTCGGGTCCCTAGTGCTGTGAGGCAGCAGCGCTAACCACTGTGGCACCGTGCTACCCACTGATTGGATCTTGCTATTCCCTCTGGTGGAATTGGATTCAGATTAAATTTGGAGCAAGTAAGGAATAGATTCAGTTCAACTCCTGTTCACTCTGAGCATTGACTTTGGAACTGTAAGAATGGAGTTAAAAAAAAATCAAAAACACATCTTGGAATTTTCAGTACATTTGAAAGTAATGCAACATGCTGCAAAAAAATAGCCACGTTTGCTTAATTTAATGTCATAGAACACAGAACATAGAACATTACAGCACAGCACAGACCCTTCAGCCCTCGATATTGTGCTGACCAGCAGAACCAATCCAATGACCCTCTAACCTAAACTATTCCAATATTATCCTTATGTCTATCCACTGACCATTTGAATGCTCTGAAAGTTGGCAAATCCACTGCTGCTGCAGGCAGGGCATTCCACGCCCTTACTACCCTCTCAGTAAGAAACATGCCTTTGACTTCTGTCCTACATTTGTCACCCCTCAATTTAAAGCTATGTCTCTTCGTGTTAGCTATCGCTAAAAGGCTCTTCCTGTCCATCCTATCTAAACCTCTGATCATCTTGTATGCCTCAATTAAGATACCTCTTAACCTTTTTCTCTCTGAAGAAAACAACCTCAAGTCCCTCAGCCTTTCCTCATAAGACCTTCCCACCATACCAGGCAACATCCTGGTAAATCTCTGCACCCTTTCCAATGCCTCCACATCTTTCTTATAAAGCGGTGACCAGAATTCTACGTAATACTCTAAGTGCGGCCACACTACAGTTTCATGCAGCTGCAACATGATCTCATTGCTCTGAAACTCAATCCCTCTACCAATAAAAGCAAACACATTGTTTGTCTTCTTAACAATCTTATCAATCTGGCCAACTTTCAGCGATTTATGCACATGGGCACCGAGATCTCTCTGCTCATCCACACTACCAAGAGTCCTTCCATTAGCTCAATGCTCTGTAATCCTGTTATCCCTTCCAAAGTGAATCACCTCACACTTTTCCACTTTAAACTCCATTTGCCACCTTTCAGCCCAGCTCTGCAGCTTATATTTGTCCCTTGCAAACTGTAACATCCATCCTCACTGTCTACAACTCCTCCGACTTTAGTGTCATCTGTAAATTTACTAACCCATCCTTCTACACTCTCATTTATAAAAATTACAAACAGCAGGGGCTCCAAAACAGAGTACACCACTAGTAACTAAACTCCAGGATGAACATTTCCCATCAACCACCACACTCTTTTTCTTTCAGCTAGCCAATTCCTGATCCAAACTGCTAAGTCATTCTCAATCCCATGCATCCATATTTTCTGCAGTAGCTTATCATGGGAACACTTATCAAACACTTTACTGAAATCCATATACACTACATCAACTGCTTTACCCTCATCCACCTCTTTGGTCACCTTCTCAAAGAACTCAATAGGGTTTGTGAGGCACGACCTACCCTTCACAAAACCGCGTTGTCTATCCCTAATCAAATTATTTCTCTTTTAATCCTATCTCTTATAATCCTTTCCAAAACTTTGCCCACAACAGAACTAAGGCTCGCCGGTCTATAATTTCCAGGATGGTCTCTACTCCCCTTCTTGAACAAGGGGACAACATTTTCTATCCTCCAGACTTCTGGTACTATACGAATAGACAATGATGACATAAAGATCAAAGCCAAATGCTCTGCAATCTCTTCCCTAGCCTCCCAGAGAATCATAGGATAAATCCCATCTGGCCCAGGGGGCTTATTATTTTCACACTTTCTAGAATTGCTAATACCTCCTCCTTATGAACTTCAATCCCATCTAGTCCAAAAACCTGTATCTCAGTATTCTCCTTGACTACATTGACTTTTTCCTGTGTGAATACTGATGAAAAATATTCATTTAATGCCTCTCCCATCTCTTCAGATTCCCGCACAACTTCCCACCACCGTCTTTGACTTGCCTAATCATTCTTTTATTCCTCACATATCCTATAAAAAGCTTTAGGGTTTTCCTTGATCCTATGATCATTCCTCAGAGAGGAATGATCCGTTAGTACGTGTTGCAATTGCCATGTATCCCATTTTATCACTGCCATACTTCCCCCCCTTCCCCACTGTCCCTGTTTCCACCCTTAGCACCCATCTCTCTCTCTCTCTCCCCTGTCCTTCCCAGTACCCTTATGCTATTTCTGTCACAATATTCCCAATTTATTCCTCTCCATGTTTCATCGAACCATAGAATCCATACAGAGCAGAAGGAGGTCATTTGGCCCATTGAATCTGTTCTGACTCTCCGTTGAAGCATCCTACCCAGGCCCACCCTCCATCCCTATCCCCATAACCCCAAATATTTATACTACAAATTCTCCCTAACCCTGTACTTCTTTGGCCATTAAGGGAAGGAAATCTGTTGTCCGTACCTGGTCTGGCCTCCTTGTAACTCCAGATCCATGGCAATGGGGTGGTAGGGTGGCTCTGTGGTTAGCACAGCTGCCTGATAATGCCGGGGGTCGAGGTTCAATCCCCGGCTTGGATCGCTGCGTGGAGTTTGTACATTCTCCGCATGTCTGCCTGCATTTCCTCCGGTTGCTATGGTTTCCTCCCACAGTCCAAAAGACATGCTGGTAAGTTAGATTGGCCGTGCTAAGTTGTCCATTAAGCGTCAGGGGGACTAGCTAGAGTAAATATGTGGGTTTACGTGGGTAGGGCCTGGTTGGGAATGTTGGCAGTGCAGATTAGATGGGCTGAGTGGCCTCCTTCTGCAACTACAGGGATTTTATGATTTAATGTGGTTGACTCTTAACTGCCTTTGGGCAACTAGGAATGTGCAATAAATCTTGCCAGTCGGCAATGCCCATGTTCCGCAAATAAAAAAAAACTAATTGGAGTAGCAAAACACATCTCCAAGAAAATGCCAAATAATCTTTTAAAACAAGCAGCTGGACTGACAATGCGCAGTTGGTTTTCAGTGAGAAAATAAAACTGAGAGCAACGTTCACTTTGCAAAGTTTGTGTTAATAGCATTGTGTAAATGGGATAAGCAGAATGAATTAATCTCATAGTTATGAATGAATTATTATCATAGTTGTCATTGTGGTTTTCAGAAAAAGTTCCAGGAAATGGTTATCAGGTCTTACGAAAATTGATAAAGTTAACTGCCTGGACTTATCATGCTTGTAATTACTGCAACTCCAAATTCCCTGCAGGAAATGAAACTCAATAACAAAATTTCTCTGGAGCATAGGAAGCTGAGGGTTAATCTTATAGAAATGTATAAAGTAATGAGGGGCAGAGATCAGCTGGATAGTCAGTATCTTTTCCCAAACATAAGGGAGTATAAAACCAGAGGACATTGCTTTAAGGTGAGAGGGAGAGATACAAAAGTGTCCAGAGGGTCAATTTTTTTTTTTGCACAGTATGTGGTGAGTGTCTGGAACAAGCTGGCAGAAGTAGTAGTAGAGGCGGGTAGAATTTTATTTTTTTAAAAAGCATTTGAATAGTTACATGGGCACGATGGGTCTAGAGGGAAAATGGGCCAAATGTGTGCAATTGGGATTAGCCTTGGGTTTGAAAAAAAGAGCGGTATGGACAAGTTGGTTGAAGGGTCTGTTTCTATGCTGTAAAGCTCTATGACCCTATGATCTATGACTGGAAGTCATGATGTGGAGATGCCGGCACTGGACTGGGGTAAACACAGTAAGAAGTCTGACGACACTAGTTTTAAGTTTACAGTGGTGAGTTTACTATCAAATAAATTGGTTGGACTTAAACCTGGTGTTGTCAGACTTCTTACTATGACTGGAAGGGCAGATTTGGCACAGTGGATAGCACTGCTGCCTCACGGTGCTAGTGATCTGGGTTCGATTTGGATTGGGTCACTGTCTGTGTGGAGTTTGCGCATTCTCCCCATGTCTGTGTGGGTCTCTCCCCACAGCCTGAAAGACATGCTGGTTAGGTTTTGCATTGTCTGTGCTAAATCCTTCCTCGGTATATCTGAACAGGCACTGGAGAAAAGTTTATATATTGATTAGTTAAAAGTTAGGCTTACATTAACACTGTAATGAAGTTATTATGAAATTCCCCTGGTCGCCACACTCCGGCGCCTGTTCTTGCCAATGCATCGAACCAGCACAATTTTCAGATTCTGAGAGAAAGCCGGATCACCCGAAGGAAACACACTCGGACACGGGGGAGAATGTGCAGACTCCGCACAGACAGTGACCCAAGCCAGGATTTAAACCCGGGTCCAGGGCACTGAGAGGCAGCAATGCTAACCACTGTGCCACCGGGCCGCCCCAGTTAAATGACATTCACGTAAGTCTAAATCTGGCACTAATGAACTTTAAGAAACTTGAAACTCAAGGTTTCCAGCTTTGTAAACGACCTTTAGATTGCAATACAAGTCAACCTCAAGTTCTGCATTTATGAAGTCTGTCAACATCTGTGTTTTCCTAATCAGCTCCAGAGGCAGTGGTGCAATTTTGCCCTTTGACACAATGTTCTCTGTGCAAAATCTGTTATGATTTACAAAGCCTCAATTGTCTCCAGATCATCTGCTGCTGAAATATTCACTCATGTCTTTGTTAACTCTAGAATTGGCTGTCCTTTATTTCAATGCTCTCAGGCATGTCACTCCACACCCTAAAACTTGTGTTTATTCTTTACCAATTTTCTATCGCTGATGTGCATTGACTCATGGCCTGGCAGTGGCTCAGTGTAAAAATATTTTTTCAAGTTCATGGCTTCACATCTATCTATTTCTATAATCTCCTCAAGTCCAGCAAAGCACAGAATTCGCTGTGTTCCTTCAATTCTGTTCTCTTGTCCTTCTCAGTTTCCCTAGGCTCTGCTATTGGTGGCCTTTCCTGCAGCAACCTAGATTGTTAAGGCTGGAACTCCCTCTCTAACCTTTAAGTTTTAAGTTTCTTTATGTAATGGTATCACAAGTAAGCTTATAGTAATACTGCAATGGACTCACTGTGAAAATCCTCCAATCGCCCCTCCAATGGAAGCTGCCCATTGTCAGTCTGCTTGCTTGTTTTAAAAGGTTGTCCATTTATTTGGCATTTTCTTGGAGTCAAGTTTTGCTACCCCAATTAGTTTTTTTTTTAATTCTCGCCTGTTTGAGTATCCTAAGGGAGAATTTAGCATTGCCGATGTATCTAACTAGCAGGTCTTTAGGGAGGGGAGAGCACCCAGAGGAAACCCATGTAGACATGAAGAGAATGTGCATACTCTGCACAAACAGTGACCCAAACTGGGGATTGAACCCATGTCTCTGGCGCTGTGAGGCAGCAATGTTAACCACTATGACACTATGCAGGCTCTCTCTCTACACCTCAACCCCTTCTGCTCTAAGAATCTTCTTCAAATCCATTTGACCGATTTTTTTGCTAAACTACCCTTGATGTCAAATCTTGTTTGATTAAATCCATAATTAAAAGATCCATAGATCTATAAACATGGACAGGGATCACATGTAGAAGTGGGAACATCGAGGTGGCGGCGCGGGCACGTTGGGCCAAAGGGCCTATTTCCCACGCTGTTTTGTTCTTTGTTCTAAACTTCCGTGAGTCATTCTTTTAAAGGTGCTACATAAACGCTGTGCGTTGCTGTTGCAGCACGCATTCAGTTCCTGTCTGCCGTTTTCCCGCATGTTTATTAAGGGAAAATAAATCTGTGGGAATGAACAGGATTTGTGGTTGACTGGGTTATGACACAGAGAACTGGCGTGGTGTTGATAGGCCAACACACTGCCTTATGTGTTGAGCAGCATGGTGGCACAGTGGTTAGCACTGCTGCCTCACAGTGCCAGGGTTTGATTCCAGCCTTGGGCATCTCTCTGTGTGAAGCTTGAACATCCTCCCTGCGTCTGCATGGCGCTCTGGTTTCCTCCCACAGTCCAAAAATGTGCAGGTTAGGTTGACTGGCCATGCTAAATTGTCCTTTAGAGGCAAGGGCAAGTACGTGGTTATGGGGATAGGGCCTGGGTGGGATTGTTGCTGGTGCAGCCTCGATAGGCAGTGTGGCCTCCTTCGGCACTGCAGTGGTTCTGTAATTCTATGATATTGCCTTTGGCTTCATGACCTCCAAGCCTTTCTAGTTAACACGGCAAATGGATTTTATGAGTTATGCAGAACAAAACAGAAACTCTTCTGACTGGCGAAAGAATGAAAGCAAATCACTGCAGATACTGGAATCTGAAACAAAAACTGAAAATATTGGACAATCGCAACAGTTTTGACAGCCTCTGTCGGGAGAGAAAAACAGAGCTCACCTTTTGAGTCTGGATGACCCTTCTTTGCGTGAAAGAACAATCCCATTTACAGAAAACCCAAACTCAATTGCGTTCTATGATTTTGCACAACGAGTATTGCTTTGACAAAGTGGGATTTCTTTAATTGCTGGAACATATTTGAGCAAAGTAGCTCCGTGGCGGCTGTTAAGGTCAGAAATTCCAGGACTTAAAGCCACCGTTGCACTCTGTGCCTTCAGTTTTCCATTTTGGGCAAAAGAATAGTGTAGCTCCCAATATACAATTTGTTGGAAATGCCGGGAGGTTATTTCATAAAAGAGGGCCCACAAGCATGAAACGTACAAGACTGTAGCAGACAGAAGAGAAGACGTTGCTAAGTATGTACAAAGGTTTCATTAGGCCGCGTGGGAGGAAACGGAAGCAGCTGGAGGAACACAGGCAGATGCGAGGAGAGTGGGCAGATTCCACACAGACAGGCGTCCAAGGGCGGAATTGAATCTAGTTCCTTGGCGCCATGAGGCAGCAGCACTAACCACTGTGCCACCCAACAAAACCCGAGGAATTGGATCTAAATTCATGTTTAATTGAGCTCTGTAAAACGGTATGGGTCTGATAGGGTTAACTGGGAAAAAAACCTACTTCCTCTCCTTAACAGTGGAGGGTCATTAATTTAATATTATCTCAGAGAGACTGCTCAGGAGCTAGGGAGGAAGCTTGTTACACAAATGTTTGATGGAGCTAGGAATGTTTATCTGTAGGAAGCAGCTGAGACATTCTGTCTTCCGTGGAAAAATTGGAGATAATTTGAAGGGGAAGAGGATGCACTGCAGTGGGATAATTTTGGATGGTTACCATATGAATTTGGAGCAGGAGTAGGCCACTTGACCCCTCCAGCCTGCTCCCCCATTCAGTAAGCTTGTATTGGAATTCCTGCCATATAACGTTGGGAACCCCATTGGAATACATTAGCTTGTCAGGCCTTGTGGAGATGGTGGGAGGGGAGTGGTGGGGAGAGGGGACAGTGAACTGGCAAAGGGCCTTGGAGTGCAGGGAAATGGTGAGGGGCTTGATGAACTTCATTCCTTGCTACCCCGGGGATCAGAGAGCCAGGTGAGTTCAGATAATGGCTCCCTTCACTTGTGAAAAGCTCTGCTGTCTGGACACCTCTTGCTAACCTGATCCTGATGGCACGGTGGCACAGTGGTTAGCGCTGCTCCCTCACAGTGCCAAGGAGCCGGGTTCGATTCCCGGCTTGTCTGTGCCGGGAACCTGCGCATTCCTCCCATGTCTGGGTGGGCTTCCTCCGGGTGCTCCGGTTTCCTCCCACAGTACAAAGATGTGCTGGTTAGGTGGATTGGCCATGCTAAATTGCCCCTTAGTTCAGGGGGACTAGCTAGGATAAATGCGCGGGGTTATGGCAATAAGGCCTGGGTGGAATCAGTGCAGACTGGATGGGCCGGATCTGCACTCTAGGATTCTCTGACTATTGTCATGTGTACTGAAATACAGTGAAAAATATTTGCGTGCTATCCAGACATAGAACATAGAACATTACAACGCAGTACAGGCCCTTTGGCCCTCAATATTGCGCCAACCAGTGGAACCAATCCAGTGACCCTCTAACCTAAACTATTCCAATATTATCCATATGCCTATCAGCTGACCATTTGAATGCCCTTAAAGTTGGCGAGTCCACAACTGCTGCAGGCAGGGCATTCCACGCCCTTACTACCCTCCAAATAAAGAACCTACCTCCGTCCCATTATTATCACCCCTCAATTTAAAGCTATGTCCCCTCATGTTAGCCATCACCATCCGAGGAAAAAGGCTCTCACTGTCCACCCTATCTAATCCTCTGATCATCTTCTTTGCCTCAATTAGGTCACCTCTTAACCTTCTTCTCTCTAAAGAAAACAATCTCAAGTCCCTCAGCCTTTCCTCATAAGACTTTCCTACCATACCAGGCAACATCCTGGTAAACCTCCTCTGCACCCTCTGCAATGCCTCCACATCTCTCTTATAATGTGGCGACCAGAACTGTACGCAATACTCCAAGTGCAGCCTCACCAGAGTTTTGTACAGTTGCAACATGATCTCACGGCTCCGAAATTTGATCCCTGTACCAATGAAAGCTAACATACTGTACCTTTCTTAACAACCTTATCACCCTGGGTGCCAACTTTCAGGAATCTATGCACATGTACACTGAGATCTCTCTGCTCGAAAGACCATTCATAAAATACATAGGGGAGAAGAAAAGGAGAGGGTGCAGAATATAGTTACACAGATAGAGTGTCGAAAAAGATCAGCTTAATGTGATGTAGGAACATTCAAAGGTCTGATAGAGGGAAGAAGCTGATTTTGAGTCTGTTGGTCTGTGATCTCAGGCTTTTGTATCTTTTTTCCGACGGAAGGAAGTGGAAGAGACTGGGTGGGATTTTATGGCCTTGTTTGACCTGAGACTGGAAAGTCCCACCTCAGGTCAATGGGCCTCCTTATTTTCTGTCCCCGGCCTATTCCAATTCCCGTAGCGGGCGAGGGGGTAGAATTCCGATGAGTATGCCTGGAGTTTGAGAGGTCCTTCAGTATACTGGCTGCTTTTCCGAAGCAGTGGGAAGTGTAGACAGAGTCAATAGATGGGAGGCTGGTTTGTGTGATAGATTGAGCTACATTCACCACCCTTTTGTAGTTTGTTTCGGTCTTGGTCGGAGCAGTGATACATCAGGAAAGGATGATTTCCAAGGTGTACCTGTAAAAGTTGCTAAGAGTTGCAGAGGGCATGCAGAATTTCCTTAGCCTCTTGAGAAAGTTGTTGGGCTTTCTTAACTTATTACCTGCCAGCTTGTCCTTCACAAAAACAGATGGAGGGAGTGTAAGTGTGACGCATATCCGGGCAAATGGTAAGGATGCACGGCAAGTGTGAATGGTGAGTGGAAGCAGCGTGGTGAGAAGGAGACAGCACCCTGACCAGCACACCTTTTGGAGTGTGGGAGAAAACCGGAGCACCCCGAGGAAACCCGTCAGACACGGGGTGAACATGCAAACTCTGCATAGATAGTGTCCCAATCCAGTTCCTGGCACTGTGAGGCAGCGGTGCTAACCACTGTGCCACACGCAGCCCTGTAGATGTGTGATAGGTGTATGAGTGTGTGAGCTGAGAGTGATGGGAGGAGTGACTTACCCTGCCAGGGCAGAGGAGATCATTCATTCTTCCCTGGCACTGGATGCCTGTCCTCCTCTGCGGGGAGAGTTGGCAGTGACCACTGCTGCCCGCGTCTCCTGTACTAGGTAGGTGAACTAGCTTGATGGCCTCCTTCATGGGCAGCATGGTGGCACAGTGGTTAGTGGTAACCGTGCCTCACGGTTCTAACGAGCTGCGTTTGATTCCAGGCTTGGGCGCTGTCTGTGTGGCATTTGCACATTGTCTGTGTAGATTTCTTTCAGGAGCTGCAGTTTCCTCCCACAGTCTAAAGATATTTGGGTCAGGTTGATTGGCCATGCTAAATTGCTCCTTAGTGTCCTGGGATGTATAGGTCAGAGGGATCAGTGGGATAAATGCGTGGGTAGTGGGGGTAAAGCCTAGGTAGGATTGTTGCTGGTGCTGTCTCAATGGGCTGAATGGCCTCTTTCTGCACTGTAAG
Organism: Sphyrna mokarran; assembly: GCA_024679065.1. Lineage (NCBI taxonomy): Eukaryota > Metazoa > Chordata > Chondrichthyes > Carcharhiniformes > Carcharhinidae > Sphyrna > Sphyrna mokarran. The sequence continues at coordinate 103,014,664 of JAGIQG010000009.1, forward strand.
GTTTCTATGATTCTATAATGTGAGCAGATACAGGAAGTAACAACACATTCCATGGCAGTTTGGTGTGGGAGGCTTTGGAAAAATTTGAGGCAGACTTTGTGGCAGCTATGATTCCTGCCTCCCCCCAATAACCTTCCACGAACACCCTCCCCCTCCCCTTACTAATCAAGAATGTATCTAGCTCTGTGTTAAAAATATTCAAACACTTTGCTTCTTTTGAGGAAGAGAGTTCCAGAAACTCACCACCCTCTGAAACAAAAAAAAAATCCTCATCATGACAATCTTAAATGAGCAGGCCCTAATTTTTTAACCAGTGGGGCCAGGTTCCAGATTTTCCCACTGGATTTTCCAGTGAAATTCCGACTTGCCTTTGTGGGCGTATAGTTAAATGATGTGGGGTTTTCCAACATTTCACCTGTATGTGTGTATTCAAGATTGCAAAATAAATATATGATAAAAAATCTCATGAGTAATCCAGGAACTGATGAAGGCAAGTCAATGTGACCCAGAACAGGACCTACGCTGGCCACTGTTGGGTGGCACAATGGTGAGCACAGCTACCTCACGATGCCAGGGACCCGGATTCAATTCTGGCCTCGGTGTGGAGTTTAGATGTTCTCCCTATGTCTGCGTGGGTTTTCTCAGGTGTTCTGGTCTCTGCCGATGGTGTCAATACTCAGTGGAGTTCTGGCTGAAGAAACTCCTCCTCGTCTCGGTTCTGAAGGGTCGTCCTTTTACTTTGAAGCCATGTCCGCGGATCCCGGTCTCTCTCTTACTAATGGAAACATCTTCCCCCTGTCCACTCTACCCTGGCCTTTCAGTATTCTGTAAGTTTCGATGAAATCTCCCCTCATCCTTCTAAACTCCATCACGTGCAGACCCAGAGGCCTCAGATGCTTTGCATACATCAGGCTGTTCATCCCCAAATATGGGAAATGAACGTTGGAAACCATGGTTCTTTGCCCTTCTCAAGGGCAATTAGGGAGGGGCAAAGAATGTCAGCCTAGGCAGTGACACTCCCATCCCTCAGCAGAACAAACAAAAGACTTGCAAATGATTAATCAGAAGCTGTAAAACAGTGGTGTAATCATCAACTTCCTTACAGGAAGCATGTCAAAACTTGCACAAATAGTTTCCCTTCATCATGTTTCCTTCAAGCAAGAACAAAACTGCAAAAGCCCCAACGATCTAAATTATAGGTCGCGAACAGTCAGTTTACATGGCACCAATGCCAATAAAAACTGAAAACAACTCTTGTTGGTCTCCAGTATGAAGCAGAGACAAAAGAATAGCATTGCATACTGTGTTAGCTCCAAAACTATTCCCCTTGTTAGCGACCAAGCAAAAAAGAACCAATTGTTTCTTCCAATTGTTTCTTAAGATTCACTCCCTTATGCTAATGACTGAGTTTCGCAAAACTATAAATCGAAAGAACTCTAGGCAAAACATCTTTAAGTTTAAGTGTCACAAGTGGGCTTACATTAACACTGTAATGCCATGAAAATCCATGAGTGGCCACACTCAGATGCCTGTTCGGGTACACTGAGGGAGAATTTAGCCAACATACCTAACCAGCACATCTTTTGGGTTGTGGGAGGAAACCGGAACACCCGGAGGAAACCCACGCAGACATGAAAAGAATGTGCAGCCACCTCACAGGCAATGCCCCAAGCCGGAAATCGAACCTCAATCCCTGCTGCTCTGGGGTAGAAGTGCTAATCAGTGTGCCACCCTGGTTTAATTATAACAACATGTATGTGACTCCAGTACAATGCAGTTTGATCTGTTATATTTAAAGTATGTCACTAATGTACCTTAGGGAAGGAAATCTGATGCCCTCACCTGGTCTGGCCTACATGTGACTCCAGAGCCACAGCAATGTGGTTGACTCTCAACTGCCCTTGGGCAACTAGAGGTGGGCAATAAATGCTAGTGGGCCAGCGACGTCCATGTCCCATAAGCGAGTAACCCTGAAGAATGGAGAAGTGGATAGACGGTGTGATTGACATCAGGAGAGCAAGGGAATTTATATCGGGAATTTCAAACCTCGTCACAGGTCAGGTGGTTAACAGTGAGCACTCGAGCTCACAGTTGCACAATCAGTCTCGAAAGCTTTGAACACAAAATCCAGGTTGACATTCCAGTGCAGAACTGAAGGAGATCCCGCACTACCTGAGGTGCTGCCTTTCAGTCGAGACACTACTTTGGGGTTCCATCGGGGACATGTCAAACAGGCCATGCCCCTTTTTCAAAGAAGAATTGAGGCTTTTTCCTGACCAATATTTATCCTTCAATCTGCAGTGAATCAAGAGGCAGCTCGCCACCGTCTTCTCGAGGGTGGTTAGCAATGTTGGAGGGTGGGAGGTGCGGAATAGATGCTGGCCCTAACCAGTGATGTCTACATCCCGTAAATTAATATTTTAAAATATAATTTGACATAATTCTGCTTTGCCGAGGCAGCGGGAAGTATAGACAGAGTCAATGGGTGGAAGGCTGGTTTGCGTGATGGATTGGGCTACATTCATTAAAAAAAGGACGGTAGCACAGTGGTTAGCACTGCTGCTTCACAGTTCCAGGGACCTGGGTTCGAATCCCGGCTCGGGTTGCTGTCTGTGTAGAATTTGCACATTCTCCCTGTGTCTGTGTGCGTTTCCTCCAAAGATGTGCGGACCAGGTTGGTTGGTCAATCAAAATTGCCCCTTAGTGTCCCGGGATGCAGAGGTTAGAGTGGTTAGTGGGTAAATATGTGGATAGGCCTGGGCGGGTTTGTGGTTGGTGCAGACTCAATGGGCCGAATGGCCTCTTTCTGCACTGTAGGATTTTATGATTCCAATAAATATTTAAGAGATTGATAAGGTTACTGTAATCCAAATGTTTCCTCTTATGAGGCACTCTTGAACAAGGGGTCACAGGTACAATGTTGGAGGGTGTAGATTTAAAACTGATGTGGAGATGGATTGGGATGTGCACAATAAAAAATTTCACAACACCAGATTATAAAATTTATAATTTTATTAATTAGAAAATTATAATAAATATAATTTTATTTATATAAAATAAATTTTATATAGCATTTATTATATAAATGCTATATAAAAATTTATATAGCATTTTTTTATAAATGCTATATAAAAAAAATTTATATAGCATTTTTATGCTATATAAAATAGCATAAAACCTATTTTATGCTATCAAAATAGGTTTATTTGATAGCATAAGCTTTTGGAGTGCTGTTCCTTCATCGGGTGAGATGTGGGTGTGCGTCCTCATCTGATAAAGGAGCATATATCAAATAAACCTGTTGGACTTCAACCTGGATTGTGGAATTTAAAACCGAGACGAGGAGTGCCATAGGGAATGGATTAATGAACTTTGTAATGCTTGGAAATTTGTGAAAAAGTATTGTAAGATTTGTTTTCGACTTGTTTCCATGTGTCCCAGGCATGTCAGACAGCAACTGTCCCTGCTGTTGTACACAAGTTTATGATAGTCCCAGTTAATTGTATCCAGCTTGTATCTATGTTTGTGTCTTTAATATTATGGAGTTCTGCCTAACATAGTGGAGCTTGCATGCCTTCATATATGTTTGTTATATACTGATATATACTATACAATCTATGAACATAAAATTGTTATATTGGCCCCGTTAACTTGCTTGGCGTTAATTTGTTTGTGCCAGCCTATATGTTAGCTAAGGTCTAATCACACCACAGACACGGGACAGTTGTGGCCTTGAGATAAACATGAAGAAACACTGAGGCAGCCATGTTTGAACAATGGAGGACAACCCACAGCCTGGGAACCTGCCGAGAATGAGAGAATGTGTACATGCTCGGGGCTGGGGCTATAAATATGTGCTCTTAATTTGTGTTCGGAGAGAAGCCTGGGGAACTGCTGTTAGGTACCAGGTGTATCTCCCGAAAGCTTTTGAATAAACTTGCTATACTTTGACTCCCAACTGGTCTCAGAGGTATCTTTTACTTACAACAAAGAGGAACTTCTCGCAGAGGCTAGTGGATTTGTGGAACTTGCTGCCCCATAGCGCAGCGGGGTCTGAATCTTTGAGTGGTTTCGAGAAGGAGCTAGAAATAGTTCTAATTGAAAAAAGAGATGAGGGGAATGTGAGGAACAGGTAGGGAGGTGGATTTGAGACCAGGGAGGGTTTAGCCACAATCTAATTGAAAGGCAGAGCAGGCTCAAAGGGCTGAATTTGCCTACTTCTGCTCCTAATTTTTATGTTCCTAATTAAAATAGATTTCAGGTCATTATCATGTTGTGGAAACTGTTGGAAGGCTTAGGAAATATTGAGTCTTCAGGCCTGAGTGGAATGTAACAAGGCAAATAGATTCAAGTTTTTACCACATGCATGCGAGAGAGGCTTTCCATGTCAAGGTTGGGGAGCCTCTGCTGTTTACTGTTCAAAGCAATACATTTACATATTATTGTGTTTCAATGATAACATGCAACATTACTTCAGAGTAAACCATGTGTCAATGAAGTGTCAATACTTCCTGTTATCTCTGTACTGAGTCAAATATAGACTCTTTGATCTACATCATCTGCCAATAGTTCTTTATCATGGTCATGCGGTTGAATTATCAAAGTTGCCCTCACTATTTTCTTACCTGGATATATTCTTCTCCTTTCTCAACACTGTCTGCTTGTCCATTTTGTACTGTGTGCCTTATTTCAAGCATCCTTCTTCTTTCCCTGTGTTTGCTCCTTTTTTGCACTCTTTCATCTATCTCACCTGTCTTCATTTGTTTTGATTTGATTTATTATTGTCACATATATTGGGTTGCAGTGAAAAGTATTGTTTCTTGCACTACACAGGCAAAGCATACCATTCATAAAGTACATTGGGGAGACGGAAAGGAGAGGGTGCAGAACGTAGTGTTACAGCCACAGTTAGGGTGTACAGAAATATCAGCTTAATGCAAGGTAGGTCCTTTCAAAAATCTAATGGCAGTAGGGTTAGAAGCTGTTCTTGAGTCGGTTGGTACATGACCTCAGACTTTTCTATCTTTTCCCCAACAGAAGAAGGTGGAGGAGAATATGCCTGGGGTCCTTAATTATGTGGCTGCTTTCCCGAGACAGCGGGAAGTATAGATGAAGTCAATGGATGGGAGGCTGGTTTGCATAATGGACTGGGCTATATCCATAATCCTTTGTAGTTTCTTGCAGTCCTGGTCAGAGCAGGAGACATACCAAGTCATGATATATCGGGAAAGGATGCTTTCTAAGTTTCATTTGAAAAGCTGGAACCTTGTGCGGAATTTTATTGCCTGCAATTCTTAGAATTCTTACAATTCATTCATATTTCCAAAAGATCTCTACCATGATAAAGTGCTTTAGGGCATCCCAAAGCTTTGAGGATTGAAAACTCCACTTAGTTCCAATGTCCACAACTTGTAGGGTGAGGGAAGTCCGGATTTCTATGACACTTTATGTAAAGAATCTGTCTGAATTTATCTGCACATAGACCTAGCTTTAAGTTCCTCCATCAGTATAGATTACCTCTCAATCATATACAATCAAGATGAAGTAAGGCACACAGTACAAAATGGACAAGCAGAGAGTGTTGAGAAAGGAGAAGAATACATCCAGATAAGAAAACCGTGAGAGCAACTTAGATAATTCAATTGCATGACCATGACAGAGAACCATTGGCAGATGATGTAGATCAAAAAACCTATATTTGACCCAGTACAGAGAAAAGGGGAGTAGCGACACTTCATTGACACATGGTTTACTCTGAAATAATGTTGCATGTTACCAATCTAAGGTAAGGCATTATGCTATCATACTACAAATCTCTGAGATTGTCTATCATTCTGATGAACCTGGGTTGCACCTCGGGATGGGGGGACAAGGGGGTGGAAGATCCTAGAATTGCCATTTCAGGGAGAGGTGGTCGAGAGGGGTCACCTGCAGGCCTTACCCTCTCTTCATGTCTGGGCTCCCCTTGCTGTAAAGTGGTTCTGAAGGCTGTTTTGCAGGCTGGTGTGAAAGTCCTCTTTCCTTCCTGTGTTCCTGTCCATACCACAGTGAGGGAATGCCCTTCCTCAGTAGGGGCTGGCAAGAGTGTGGGAGGAACATAGAACTGCCCTTCTCACACTCTACAGGGCTGAGGCAGTGTTTCCCTAAGCTCAGTGACGTGGACGGACAAGGGTGAGGCCATGTAGGTGAACAACTGAAAATTCTTCCCAAACATTCAAAACAAAATAGTGACCTGTCTACACCAGTCACCTATTATAGAAAGGATAGTGTTAAATTAGAATGAGTACAGAAAAGATTTACTAGGATGCTATCAGGACTTGATGGTTTGAGTTATAAGGAGAGGCTGGATAGACTGGGACTTTTTTCCCCTGGAGCATGGGAGACTTAGAGATGATCTTAAAGAAGTCTATAAAATAATGAGGGGCATAGATAAGGTAGTTAGTCAGTATTTTTTCCCAAAGATAGGGGAGCCTAAAATTAGATGGCATGGGTTTAAGGTGAGAGGGGAGCGGTACAAAAGATGGTGTGGTGGCACAATGGTTAGCATTGCTGCCTCACAGTGTCAAGGACCTGGCTTCGATTTCTTGGGTCATTGTCTGTGTGGTGTCTGCACATTCTCCCTGTGTCAGTGTGGGTTTCCTCATGGTGCTCCAGTTTCTTCTCACAGTCCAAAGATGTGTGGGTTATGTGGATTGGCCATGCTAAATTGTCCCTTAGTACCCAAAGATGTGCGGGTTAGGTGGATTAGCCATGCTCAGTTGTCTCTTAGTGTCAGGGGGAGTAGCTAGGGTAAATACGAGGGGTTACGGGGATAGGGGCTGCGTGGGATTATGGTCGGTACAGACTTGATGGGCCAAATGGCCTCTTTCTGCAGTATAGGGATTCGATGCTTTGAAGATCATTCATTATCTTTCAACTCCGCTGCCCAATCGTGTTCTGGTCAGGGCTGCTGTTGCTTTCCAGGTAGGGGTACTTACCTTGGTGAAATGCCATCTCCTGGAGTAGGTGCAGAGTGTCTCCTGCCTCTGCTCCACTCCATTCAGAATCCTGGTAAGGGCCTCCTCTGAAAAGTGTGGTATGTGAAACAACTGTTTGGGGAGCTATTTATACGGAGCTCCCCCAATACTTGCAGCAGTTAACTCACTGCGGGGCGGGTAAATCAGAGGGAACAGGTATCAGGTACAGCATAGAGCTCATGGGCGTAAGATTGATTGTGAATGAGGTGTGAGATTCAGTTCAAAAACATATTGGCGGCTAACACTCAGTCTTTTGAGCTAAAACCAACAGTATACCATTATTTAGTAAGATTTTGGTGTCCTTATCCGGAGAAGGATGTCCTTGCTGTAGAGGGAATGCAGCGAAGGTTTACCAGGTTGATCTGGTCATATGCGGAGAGACTAAGTCAGTTAGGTTTATATTCACTGGACAGGATTTCATTGAAACTTATAAAATTCAAACAGGGTTAGATTCAGAAAATGTGTTCCTAATGGTGGGGTAAATCCAGAACTAAGGGTCCTGGTCTGACAATCAGCAGTAACCCTTTTTAAAACTGGAGTCAGGAGAAATTTCTTCACCCAGACAGTGATGAATGTGTGGAATTCACTACCACAGAAAGTAGTTGAGGCCAAAATGTGGTGTGACCTCAAGAAGAAATTTGATATTGCTCTTCAGGCTAAAGGCATCAAGAGATATGGGGGTAAGTGGGGATCGGAATATTGAATTTGACAATCAGCCATTATCGAAATGAATGGTGGAGCAGGCTTGAAGGATCAAACGGCCTTCTCCTGCTTCTAGTTTCTATGTTTTATCCTCTGTCATCACCAATGGAATGGTACGGATCAGACTCAGCTGGTTCTAAGTCAAATCAATCCATGGTTCTATAACTAACAAAATTAGTGGTCCCGATCTGTCGGCGCATTTGCATTGGGATACACATTCAGTGATAAACATCATGAGACAAAACTTTAATTTGCGCCCGTCCAGCATGGAGGACCACCACGGAGAAACCGCATGTGGAAAGCCCAAATTTTCCAGCCGTGAATTCTCCCCTTGAATCCGATATCCTACTGACATGGAAAAATTGGTTTCCCCTTGGGGACAGAATCACAAGCAGGATTCATAAATGGAAAAGAGGCATGGAGGAAAGCAGCCAAGGATTCATGAGCAGAAGATGCTGGTAAATCTCAGCAGGTCTGATGGCGTTCGTGAAGAGAGAATAGAGCCAACGTTTTGAGTCAGGGTGAATATCCGTCTGAGTTAAGAGCAAAGCAAGTCAGACAAGATTCATTCTATGAGGATGTGGGGTGGGGGAAGGGGTGGTGTGTGAGGACAAAGGGAATAAAGATGAGGAAGGCGAAGAGAGACGCTAAAAGTATCCATCAAGTGATCAGAATATGTGAATGGCAGAACAGAGGGATAGATGGTTAAGGTAGATGCCCTAGAAGAGGCGAGGGGGACAAGAAGATAAAGACAAGAGGGGGACAAGAGGATAAATGGAAGTGAGAAAGAAGGATGATAAAAATGGATTATTGTGATGAAAAGAAGGAACAGAATGAAAGAAAATAAGTGGAAATGGGATGAAGGTGGAAGGAGAGTTCACACTCTAAAGTTGTTAAACTCAATGTTCAGTCCGAAAGGATGTAAAGTGCCCAATCGGAAGACAAGGTGCTGTTTCTCCAGTTGATATGGCGAAAGACAGACTTGTGGACAGGAGACTAGAGTGGCGTGTTGAAGTGGCAAATGGCAAGGAGGTCTGGGTCCTGCTTGCGGATGGACTGAAGGTGATCAGGAAAGCGGTTACTCAGTCTGTGTTTGGTTTCTCCAAGATAGGTTCAGGAGAACGTCAATTAATCCAGGAGTAGTAGGAAAATTGAATCCAATAACACCAATGTGAAAGAGATGAGGAATAAAAGTTAATGTTGTTTATGTTAAATTTATTTGTTAATCACAAGTATTCATACTGCAACAAAGTTGTAATAAATCTTCAGAGGCAAAGGTCCTTTGACCAAAATCTCTTTATTGACAAATTCTAACAGCAGCACACAGAGTGCTGTCAGTTAACAATCTGTCTCCAGGGGTGTTATAGGAACTGACTCACCCAGTTCACTACAGGGCAAAGACTCCTTGATTAGCCTGTCAATTGGATCTTTCATCAGGGAATTCAATAGGCCAACCTAAATGGACTGATTAAAGTCATTACACAAATTACTGTGGAAATCCCCTAATCAACACACTCTGGTACGTGTTTGAGGGAGAATTTAGCATAGCCAACATCCCAGCAGGGGGTGACACGGTGGCACAGTGGTCAGCATTGCTGCCTCACAGCGCCAGGGACCTGAGTTCAATTCCAGCCTTGGGTGACTGTTTGCGTAGAGTTTGCACATTCTCCCCTGTGTCTGCGTGGGTTTCCTCCGGGTACTCTGGTTTCTTCCTACAGTTCAAAGATGTATGGGTTAGGTTGATTGGCTATGATAAATTAATCCTACTTTCAGGGGATTAGCAGGGTAAATATGAGGTGTTACGGGAATAAGGCCTGAGTGGGATTGTGCTTGGTGCAGACTTATGGGCTGAATGTCCTCCTTCTGCAATGTAGGAATCCCATAATTCCTAAATCCCATTTAGAATAGGATGAAATAAGCAAAGCGGGAGGCGACCCATGTGGAATGTAGACATTATTGTATGTCAGGCAAAATTCACTCAATATAAGATTTAGTTGTTTAAGCACGCATATCTCTTTTATTTGTGTATTGAGAGAGCACAATGAGGATAAAGGATCTATTGTATTTACTCATATTGCAGAAACAAATTGTGAGCTTAGGCACTGTAACGAAGGGGAGCGTAGAATTGCGGAACTGCTTCATATCATCGGTAATTTTAGCCTGGCTGGGAGGTGGAGTGGGGGCGGGGAACTGTAAAACTGCAGGGAACAATAGTGAGTCAGTTCCCTGAAACATTCCCACTGCCAGGGTTTTTTTTGGCAGTGGCGGGACTGAGGGCAAAAGTCTGCTCACTTCAAGAAAATGGACAGTTAATTCATGGCGTGGTGGCACAGCTGTTAGCACTGCTGCCTTACAGCGCCATGGACCAGTGTTCGATTCTGGCCTTGGGTGACTGTGTGGAGTTTGTCACAGGGAGACACAGACTCCCTGTGTCTGCGTGGGTTTCCTTTGGGTGCTCTGGTTTTCTCTCACACTCCAAAGATGTGTATGGTAGGTGGATTAGCCATACTAACTTGTTCCTTGGTGTCTAAAGATCTGCAGGTTAGGTGGATTGGCCATGGTAAATTGTCTTGTAGTGTTCAAAGATGTTTAGGTTAGATGAATTGGTCATGCTAAATTGTCCTTTAGTATCCCATGTGTGTAGGGGGATAGCAGTGTGAATACTTGGGATTACAGGGATAGGAAGGTGGGTGAGCAGGGGACTGGGTAAGATATTCCTTTGGAGAGTTGATGCAGACCCGATGGGTCAGTTGGCCTCCTTCTCCACTGTAGAGATTCTATGATAATTAAAGGCCCAATTGGGGGTCATTTTCATAGAATCATAGAATCTACAGTTCAGAACAAGGCCATTTGGCCCATCAAGTCTGCACCCACCACAGTCTCAGCCAGGCCTGATTCTGTAATGCCATGCAATTACCTTAGCTCATCCCCTTGACGCTCAGGGTCAATTTAGCATGGCCAATCCATCTAACCCACATGTCTTTGAACTGTGGGAGGAAACCGGAGACCCGAGCCAGGAATCGGACCCAGGTCCTCAGAGCCATGAGGCATCAGTGCTAAGCACAGCTTTTGCCGTGAGTAAGATGGCCCCCTCCCATTCTCCTTCCCACCACCCCACCCTACAGAGGAGAGGGGCTGATTGGAGGGGGTCTATTGAAACACAGGTACCAATGGCTCAAAGTGTGGAGTCACAGCAGGGCTGCCAATGAGGGTCCAGTGATCCCCCCGGATGGGTTTCCACTCAAACCCCCCCTCCCATTTTGAGGACTATTTCCAATGCCTCTCACCTACCTCATCCTATCTCCTCCACGTGGGATACTATCCAACACTGACAGCAGCATCAGCCTGCCTGGCACCTCTGGCTGGAAAGCGAACACACTGGTGGCACTTGGTAAAATCGCCAAGCCAGACCCACTGTCAGAAAATGTGAGTTCAGCACTCATTTTTCACCCTTACTTCGGGGTCCCCGGGTTTGCAGTAAAACTCAGACACTCATGCCCACAGAATAACAAACAGCATATCCTAGTCTGGGGTTGGAATTGGGGAGAACCACATTTTCCTTTTATTTTTATGGGATGTGGGATCGCTGGCTAGACCAATATTTATTGCCAATCCCTAATTGCCCTTGTGATGGTGGTCATGAGATGCCTTCGTGAAAAGTTGCAGTCCCTGTGGTGTAGGTACATCTATTGTGTTGTTGGGGGGGGGAATTCCAGGATTTTGACCCAGCAACAGTGAAGGAATGGCCAATATATTTCCAAGTCAGGGTTGTGAGTGACTTGGAGGTGAACCTCCAGGGTGTTCCCGGGTGTTTGCTGCTCTTGGATAGAAGTGGGTTTAAAGTTTAAACTTCATTTATTAGTATCACCAGTCAGCTTCCATTAACACTGCAATAAAGTTACTGTGAAAACCCTATAGTTGCCACACTCAGGTGCCTGTTTGGGTACACCGTGGGAGAAATTTAGCATGGCCAATGCACCTAACCATCATGTCTTTAGGAGTATGGGAGGAAACGGGGGTACCCGGTGGAAATCCATGCAGACGCAGGGAGAACGTGCAAATTTTGCACTGTCCTGAGCCCGAATTTGAGCCCTGGTCCCTGGCACAGTGAGGCAGCAGAGACAGGCACAGTGAGGCAACAGTGATAACCATTGCACCACCAAGTTTGGAAGGTGCTGCCGAAGGATCTTCGATGAATTGCTGCAGTGCATCTTGTAGATGGTAAAGTTGCCACTGAGTGCCTGCGGTGGTAGGTTTGAATATCCGTAGCCGCTGTCTGTCTGTGTGTGCTCTGTCTGAGTTTCTCCTCCTGCAGTTGAAGTGCTGAGGCATCCAAACAGAGGTGCACCCACTGGGGAAAAGCTCTGAGAGCATTTGAAAACAGGACGCAGCGTGGCAGCATTGAAAGAGGGTGGGTATTAGGGGTTTGTGGGGGATAACCCTTGAGTCGGAAAGTAGAAAATCACCAAGATAAAGAACTACTGGAATAACCACTGGGGAAGACCCAGAGAGAGGACAAAATCCCCCGAGAGGTTATGGAATTATTGGGGAAGGATGAAGAGAGAAATAGGCTCCAGGCAGTGAAAGTGGTTTTGACTGCTGCTTCTGTACTTTTTGGCCTCAGAGAAGCTCAGAGGAGCTGAAAAGATGGTGGTAGATCATTGACTCTGCTTTGGGGATCCTTGGGACAAGATTAGCCCAGTACAGCCGTGCTGTTCTGCTCTGGATGACTAAACAGCTGTAACCTGTGAGTAGGTGCTGGAACACTGCCTTAGCAAGACAGTGGACACAGCCTTGGAAGGAAAGATTGATCTTGGAAGGTAAGAAACATTGAAACAGTCCAAATCGGGTCAGTTTTTTTTTTAAGGAAATTCAGGAAGCTGAATCTCTGTTGGGGGAGAATTGAAATCCCTCTGGATTTTCTAGCTCACAATGATTTCTAGTTTCAGGGTGAGCTGCTGACATATTTGTGCCATCTATAAGGTGCAGAGTACAGTGGCACGGTGGTTAGCACTGCTGTCTCAGAGTGCCAGGGACCCGAATTCGATTTGCGGTTTGGGTCGCTGGCCCCGTAGGTTTCCTGCGGTTGCTGTGGTGTCCTTCGAAAGATGTGCAAGTTAGTTGGATTTGCCAGGATAAATTGGTCCTTAATGGTGAACCATGCACACGTCAGGTGGATTAGTCATGGTAAATTGCTCCTTAGTGTCCACCTATGTATAGGTTTGGTGGATTAACCATGGTAAAATGCCATGGCACAGTGGTTAGCAATGCTGCCTTGCAATGCCAGGGATCCAGGTTCAATTTCGGGCTTGGGTCACTGTGCAGAGTCTATATGTTCTCATTATGTCTGCAGGGGTTTCCTACGGATGCTCCAGTTTCCTCCCACGGTTCAAAAGACATGCTAGTTAGATATATTGGCCGTGTTAAATTCTCCCTCAATGTACCCAAAAAGGCACTGGAGTGTGGGGACTAGGGTGCTTTCGCAGTAACTTCATTGCAGTGTTAATGTAAGTCTACTTGTGACGCTAATAAATGAACTTTAAAAAAAATTGTGCTCGACCTCAGTTTAGTCATTAACTTGTACTTACCACCTGGTTTCATTTTGGATTTTGCAAAGTGACTTTTTTCACTTTGCACAGGAAACTTTAAATGGTTTTTAAAATCACAAAATTTTGAGCCTTCACTTCCTCGGTAAATAATTATCAGGCTGGCACAGTGGCACAAAGCTTAACACTGCTGTCTCACAGTAGCAGGGTCCCAGGCTCAATTCCCGGTTTGGGTCACTGTCTGTGTGGAGTTTGCACGTTCTCCCCATGTCTGCATGGGTTTCCTCTAGCGTTCTAGTTTCCTCTCACCCTTCAAAGAAGTGCGGGTTTGGCGGATTGGCCATGCGAAATTGTCCTTTAGTGTCAGGGAGACTGGCTAGGGTAAATGTATGGGATTATGGGGATAGGGTCCAGGTGGGACTGTGGTCGGCGCAGACCTGATGGGCTGAAAGACCTCCTTTTGCACTGTAGGGTTCTATGATTTTAAAATTCCCAAACTCTTATACACTTAAACAGAAAGTTTGCTTGTCCCAAACTGGATCATAATCAGATTAAGGAGTCTGGTTGTGGATTAGTACACTTTCTTTGTCATTGGCCTGTTTACATAGCAGTTACCATGTAAATGGTTCAACGATATGCAGGAACACACTGAACTGTACAAACACATTTCATGATAGTACAAGCCACGTTAAATAATGTTGCACTCCACTTCTCCATTATACCAATGTTTTCCCTACCTATTCATAGGACATGGGTGTTGCTGATTGGGCCAGCATTTGTTGCTCACCTTTGATTGCCCTTAAACTGAACAACTTGTTTTGCTGTGGATCTGAAAATACGTGCTTTCCTTCATAGAATCATACAGTGCAGAAGAGACCCTTCTGCCCATCGAGACACGCTGACATGCGAGAAACAACTGAGCTCCCACTTAATCCCATCTACTGGCACTTGGCCCATGAATGTTATGACGTACCAAGTATTTTTCAACCAAGTACTTTTTAAAGGATGTGAGGCACCCCGCCTCCACCACCCTCCCAGGCAACACATTCCAAATGCTCATCACCCTCTGGGTAAAAAGGCTTTTCCTCACATTTCCCCCCTGAACCTCCTGCCCCTCACCTTGCACCTATGCCTTCTCATGACTGACCCTTCAACGACAGGGGAATAGCTACTCCTGTCCGTCTCTCTCATAATCTTGTATACCTCGGTCAGGTCCTCCCCCTCAGTCTTCTCTGCTGCACTGAAACCAACTCAAGCCTATCCAACCTCTCTTCAATAATTTAAATGTTCCATCCCAGGTAGCATGCTGATAAATCTCCTCTGCACCTCCTCCAGTGCGATCATACCCTTCCTATAATGTGGTGACCACAATTGCACACTGTACTCTTGCTATGGTCTCACTAAAGTTCTACACAATTCCAGCATGCTTTTATAATCTATGCCCCATTGATGAAGGCAAGTGTCCCCTATGCCTTTTTCACTATCCTCCTAACATGCCCTTCTACCTCCTCTAAAGGACATCAGTGAACCAGAAAGGTTTTTCCAACAATGGTTTCTTAGAAACCATAGAATCCCTACAGTGCAGAAGGAGGCCATTCAGCCCTTCGAGTCTACAACAACAACAATCCCACTTAGGTTCCTACCCCTGTAATCCTACATATTTATCCCGCTAATCCCTCTAACCTACACATCCAGGGACTCTAAAGGGCAACTTAGCATGGCCAATCAACCTAATTTTCACATCTTTGGAGTGTGGAAGGAAACCTGGAGGAAACCCACGCAGACACGGGGAGAATGCACAGACAGTGACCCATGCCAGGAATTGAACCTGAGTCACTGGAACTGAAGGCAGCAGTGCTATCAGGCCACCCCACTTGACTTTCAATTCCAAATCCTTTCAAAATTTACATTCGGATTTGATTGTTGAATTTGATTTGAACCCAGATTACTGCCTTGGGACACCAGGGGCAATATTTTATGGCCTCACTTGTCCCGAAACTGTAAAACCCTGCCCAAGGTCAACAAATCTTTCCACGGTGTTCCCCTCGCCCTCTCCGATTCCCCTAGCAGACGGAAACGGTAAAATTCCCGCCTTGGTTACTAATCCAGTACTACTCCACTCCGGATCATATTAATGTATTTAAAAGCTTGTTAAACTTGATCCAAAGTAATGCAGGCTGGATTTTTCAATAGCTTACAGCTGGCGGGGACACAGTGAAACTCATACCACATTGCTGTTTCATTCTTTTTATTGTTAAATAAATGTTTAACAAGTAACGTTTATACCTTAATACTGTTCCTGGATTTTCAGGTTGCCAGGTTAACACTAATATCCTTGATAAATCTGAATCCGAAGCATTGGAATTCCAGTTGACTGATAAGACTAATTTGAACTTATCTGGCAATGGTGTTGGAAGATATTTGTCTGGCTGGCTCCTGTACTGAACATTGAGTAAACAAACCGGCTGTTCAAAGCAATTTTTTTTTGTCAACAGCGCTGCACAGCGACACAGTGGTTAGCACTGCTGCCTCACAGCACCCGAATTTGATTCTGGCCTCGGGTCACTGTCTGTGTGGAGTTTGCACATTCTGCCCGTATCTGCGTGGGTTTCCTCCGGGTGCTTTGGTTTCCTCCCACAGCCCAAAGATGTGCGGGTTAGGTTGATTGGCTATGCTAAATTGATCCAAGTGTCAGGGGCATTAGCAGGGTAGATGTGTGGGTTAGGGGAACAGGGCCTGGGTGGGATTGGTGTTGGTACAGACTCAATGGGCTGAATGGCCTCCTTCTGTATTGTAGGGATTCTAAAATCCTACGTAGGATTTTAGCCAAATAGGGGATGTGGAATGAATCTGGCCACCAGCTGAAATTTAACAGGATGTGCACACTTAACCCACAACATCCTTCCATCCCCATAGTTTGTAGCATGTGAGGTAAATCCTTCTGGGGTGATGGGAAACCTTCATTTCATATGTGTGGCACAGTGGTTAGCACTGCTGCCTCACAGTGCCAGAGATCCGGGTTCGATTCCCAGCTTGGGTCACTGTCTGTGCGGAGTCTGCACTTTCTCCCCGTGTCTGTGTGGGTTTCCTCTGGGTGCTCCAGTTTCCTCCCACAGTCTGAAGTTGTGCTGGTTAGGTGCATTGTCCGTGCTAAATTCTCCCTCAGTGTGCCCGAATAGGAGTGTGGTGACTAGCGGATTTTCACTGCAATGCAGTGTTTCACTTCATTGCAGTGTTAATGCAAGCCTGCTTATGACCTATTTAAAGAATTAAGTTTTATAAATTTTTACATTGCTCCTTCGGGTCCAAAGGTTTATTTATTTATTTTCTTAGCAGGCTTGCATTAACACTAATTAAGTTACTGTGAAAATCCCCTAGCTGCCACACTCCAGCACCTATTCAGGTACATCGAGGGAGAATTTAATATGGCTAATGCATCTAACCAGCATGTCTTTTGGACTGTGGGAGAAAACTGCAGCATCCAGAAGAAACCCACACAGATGCATGAACACGCAAACTCCGTACAGACAACGACCCAAGCCAGGAATCCAATCTGGGTTCCTGATGTTGTGGGACAGCAATGCTAACCACTGTGTGGATGTTAGATAAATTGGCCATGCTGAATTATGCCTTAGTATCCAAAGATGTGCAGATTAGGTGGATTCCACACTGTATATGCTCGGGGTCATGGGGATAGAGCAGAGAAGAGGGCCTGAATGGGATGCTCTTTCAGAGATTCAG
Organism: Sphyrna mokarran; assembly: GCA_024679065.1. Classification (NCBI taxonomy): domain Eukaryota; kingdom Metazoa; phylum Chordata; class Chondrichthyes; order Carcharhiniformes; family Carcharhinidae; genus Sphyrna; species Sphyrna mokarran. The sequence goes on from JAGIQG010000009.1 coordinate 103,031,669, forward strand.
TGCAAGCTCAGAGGGCAGGTGGCCTCTTCCTGCATTGTATGGATTAGATACCTCTGTGTACCTCTCTTGCCCAAGACAGCAATGTGATCTCTTTGGACATGCGGTCCATGCCTGGCACATTTGCCTTCGAGAGAACTGGCACTTGATGTTGCAGCATGGGCGAAATTAATACTAATATCCTTGATAAATTTGAATCCGAAGCATTGGAATTCCAGTTGACTGATAAGACTAATTTGAACTTATCTGGCAATGGTGTTGGAAGATATTTGTCTGGCTGGCTCCTGTACTGAACATTGAGTAAACAAACTGGCTGTTCAAAGCAATTTTTTTTTTGTCAACAGCGCTGCACAGCAACACAGTGGTTAGCACTGCTGCCTCACAGCACCCGAATTTGATTCTGGCCTCGGGTCACTGTCTGTGTGGAGTTTGCACATTCTGCCCGTATCTGCGTGGGTTTCCTCCGGGTGCTTTGGTTTCCTCCCACAGCCCAAAGATGTGCGGGTTAGGTTGATTGGCTATGCTAAATTGATCCAGGAATTTAACAAAGGAATAGTTGTGGGTGTATCAATAAAAAAGTTTATTTACACTGTTCACAGTATTTAAAGTGAGTTGGGGGAAAGTTACTTCTCCTCTCAAAGCTGCTGCCTACAGTATCTAATACATGACTGCTTAATGTCAACTTTTCATGGTCCATGTCCATTCGATTAACCCTTGATAATACACCTCCCCCTACAAATATGCTAGCTTCTATCTTACAATCGTACAAAATGAGAAGTTTGACTATTTGTTTAATGTCCACCTCCTCTTCAAACCATCACCGTGTTACGGTCATGGACGTGACATGAGGTTGCTGGTTTGTAAACGATTAGAGAATATATTCCATTTGCGTAATAGCCTACGGGGAGTTCAGCTGAATCTGTTAGCTTGGCGTTTGGCCCAATATTAGAGCACCAAGGACAATGGAGAATTAATCCGAATAAACCTCCACACAGTCAACAGTCAAAATCTTTTGGAAGAACCAGTGGCTGATCGTGCAAAGTGGAAGGGAATGGGCTTGACATAAAATTAAGTAGAAATGGCACAGAGGTACAAAAACATGGATCCTTCCTGACAATAGTCTCCTTCAATTTGGGGCGATTCCTTCCTGAGAATTTCTTCTCAGCGATACCACTCCCCAGATTTGGGATATTTCCATCTGGCATTCACGGACTGGATTTCAGAATACTTCCTTTCTGATTGTTTCTTCCCAAGGATTCCAGGATTTGGGATGCTTTCCTTCTGCTGTTAAGTGCCATTAGGTTTGATTTGATTCCTTCCCACGGACAGAGTTTCTGCAGAAAAAAGGAAAAAGGGTTAGAAACGAGATTCCGCATGATTTGCCAGCCCTCCAGCCGGGAAGTGAGTGAGAGGCCGGGAGAATCCCCGTTAGTAGTCCAAAATGGGACCATCTGCTGCATACAATCAGCCTCGTCAACCAACCTTGTTCCCACCCTATCTCCAAACTCCATTTCACCACCCCAATCCATCACACTACCTCCCCACCCATCACCCCACTCCTCAACCATTACCCTACCCTCACACATCTCCCCAAAACTCCCACCTATCACACCCACCCAGTACCCATTACCTCCACCCCCCTCACTCATCTCCCCCAACCCACATCCATCACCCATCCATCTCCTCACCCTCCCACCCATCACCTCACCCTCCCACCCCATCTCCCCAACCCCCATCCATCACCTCACAATCATCCCACCTTCACAAGCCCCACCCATCTCCCCAAACCCCCACCTATCTCTGCAAACACCTACCTACCACCCCACCGCCCCCACCACACACCCCAGATCTCCCAACTATCACCCCACCTCCTACCCATTACCCCCACCCCTTCAACATCTCCACCAACCCTGTCCATCACTCCATCTATCTTATCCCCCCACCCACCCCCCCCTCCCCACATTCCACTCATCACCTCACCCATCACCCCACCCCCTACCATCACTCCACAATCATCCCATCTCCACAAACCCCCACCCTCTCCCCAAACCCCCACCCATCTCTGCAAACCCCCCTATCACCTCACTCCCCCACACATCTCCCCACATTCCATCCATCTCCCCAAACCTCTACCCATCATCCCACCCATCTCCCCAGCTCCCACCATTTTCCTAAATCCCTGTCCATCTCCCCAGCCCGCACTCATCATCCCATCCCCACCCACACCCATTTCCCCAATCCCCACTCATCTCCCCACCCCCACGCATGACCCCAAACCTTCACCCATCACCCCACCCTCCATCCAACTTTCCATCCCTACTCATCTCCCCAACTGCCACCCATCATACCACCACCATCCCATCTCCCACATCCCATCCATCTCCACAAACCCCCACATCATCCCAACCCCCCACCCATCTCCCCACCCCCCCATCTCCCCAATTCTCCACTCATCTCCCCACTCCCACCCATCTCTCCAACCTCTACCCATCTGCCCATCCATCTCCACAAGCCCCACCCATCTCCCCATCCATCATCCTCCCTCCATCCATCACTTTACCCTATCTTACCAACCCCCCACCACACCTCCCCAAACCTCCATCCTATTTCCCCACGCTATCTCACAAATCCCCACCCCATTCCCCAATCCATCTCACCATATCTCCCCATCCCATTTTCCCACCTCCACTATATTTTCCCTCTCATCTTCCCATCCCATGTCCCCATCCCCAGCCCATCTCTCCACCTGTCTCTTTACCCTCCACTCCGTCTCCCCACCCATCTGCCTGACACCCCTCCATCCCATCTCCTCATCCCCCATCATATTTCCCTTCCCCAGCTCCCCATTTACTACCCCATGTCCTCACCCCACCTCGAACCACCCCATGGAATTAGGAAGCCTACTTTTACCTTTAGCCACAGGCGAATGTAGAATGATCAGTTATCAATTAGTGTGTTCAAAGTGACTGCTTTAGGTTCTTCATTCAGTAATATTTCTTCCTTCAAAAAAAAAAAAGAACATTATTAGTGAAATCTTTGAACAACCGTCTTCATCTCTCTGAATAATGTAATGATGGAAAGGGCTGGAGTTCACAAGGCACATCCTCTGTGAGAACCCCCAAAACTTGCATGGATGAATCACTGATTGACGTCTCTGTAGGACTCGTAGAATACAAGCTTCCCGGTAATTGACAATTACCTTCCTAACTGAAGCTTGTATAGCAAATCCTGTATAAAGCAGGCCCATGAGTGGGTCCATTGCTGCATTGCCCCGGTGGGGACTGGTTTGTATTCACCATAGGCTTGTGGCTTTATTTATTTTGTTTTGTGCTATAAAGCACTGTTCCTTTACAGCTGACTCCTGGAGTTATCACCCCTTCCGATTAGAATTTTTGATTAAAATTCCGATTAGAACTCTGAATAGAATAAAAGATAGGGTGTGTGGGAGTGCCCCACGGGTACTGAGCCTTGCCCTGAATCCCAATTCCCATCCCCGACCAACATAGGAGTGATCTTACCAGGATTTAGCACGAGGGGACACAGCTTTAAATTAAGGGGTATGAGTTATAGGACGGATATCAGAGGTAGGTTCTTTACTCAAAGAGTGATTAGGGAGTGGAATGCCCTGCCTGCAGCTGTTGTAGATGCGCCAAGTTTGGTGGCGTTTAAGAGGTTAATTGATAAGTATATGGAAGAGAAGGGAATGGTTTAGTTTGGAGGGGCATTGCTTTTTATTTTGGTCGGCACAACATCGAAGGCCGAAGGGCCTGTTCTGTGCTGTATTGTTCTATGTTCTATGTTCTATGATTTGGCAGCACCCACATATATCCACTTTGTCCTAAAAGTCCCACTGCTTTTCAATGGTTCTCCTCACTTGTTGCTGTTGGATAATGGTACTTCTGTTGAAAATATTCACCCGTTGTTTCTTTCCAATTACACTGCTCGTGTTTTTTTTTTAAGAACGCTTTTTCGCTGAGATAAATGTGTTGCAGAAAAAGCAATCAGAATTGGCTCTGAACTCTTAACCGAGTAAGTTTAGAAACAAATTGTAGCAGCTGTTATTTCTCATGTTTAACACTGCCAGAAAATTGAATTGAATTTAATTGATTTATGATCATCACATTTAAAGTTTATTTTATCAGTGCCAATCTGAAACAAGCCTTCGGAGGCAGAAGTCCCTTCTCCCGAATCCCTTTATTTACAATTCCAACAGCAGTACACAAAGTGAAACCAGTCAGCAGTTTACCTTCAGGAGTGCCAGAGGAATTGCCATACCCGGTTAAATACAAGGAAAGGACTCCCTGATTAGCCCATCCTTAATGAGGGAGTTCATATTTCAATAGGCCAACCTCAATGGTCTGATTGAAGTAGGCTTACATTAACATTGCAATGAAATTATTCTGAAAGTCCCCGCGTTGCCACATCCCAGCGCCTGTTCGGGTAGACTTTAGCATGGCTAATGCACCTAGCCAGCACATCTTTCAAATTGTAGAAGGAAACTGGAGCACCCAGAGGAAACCCACACAGACACAGGGAGAACATGCAGAATCTGCACAGACCCAAACCGGGAATCGAACCTGGGCACTGTGATGCAGCAGTGCTAACCACTGTGCCTCCATACAACCCATATATTGGAATACAATGAAAAGTATTGTCTCTTCGAGCTATACAGACCAAAGATCTCGTTCATAGAGGGCATAAATGAGGAGGCAAGGAGAGAGTACAGAATATAGTGTAACAGTCATAGCTAGGGTGTAGAGAAAGAGCAGCTTAATGTGTGATAGGAACATGCAAAGGTCTGATAGAAGAAGCTGTTCTTGAGTTAGTTGGTTTGTGCTTTCAGACTTTTGTATCCTTCCCCCAGCAGCAGAAGGTAAAAGAGAGAATATCCGGGGTGCGTGGAGTCCTTAATTATGCTGGCTGTATTTCCAAGGCAGTGGGAAGTGTAGACAGAGTCAATGGATGTGAGGTTGGTTTATGTGATGGACTGGGCTTCGTTCACAGACCTTTGTAGTTTCTTGCGGTGCTGGTTGGAGCAGGAGCCACACCAAGCTGTGATACATCTGGAAAGGATGTTTTCTATGGTGCATCTGTAACCATTGGTGAGTAGTGGAGATGCCAATAAAAGTGCAGAGGTAGGGAGGTGAAGATTATGATGGCTGGTGAGATGGATGGTGGTGAGGTGGGTTGCTTCTGATTGTCAGCCTGATCAGGTGATGATGCACACCCACATGTGGATGAGGTGATTTTAATGAGAGAATTTGCAATGTTGTTTACAGCACTGTGTAGGTAATGTCCAATTAGGACAGCTACTGTGGCACAGGGTTTGAACCATAATGGAAAGATAGTTCCATGAGGGAAGCTACAATGAAACGTTATTTGTTAATATTCTACAATGAACAACTCAACAGCAAGAACCAACATTTATACAGGACCTTTACATTAATAGGAATCGTAGAATCCATAGGATCCTGCAGTACTGAAGGAAGCCATTCAGCCATCGAGCCTGCACTGATCACAATCCCACCCAGGCCTTATCCTTATAACCCCATGCATTCACCCTAGCTAGTGCCCCTGACACTAAGGAGCAATTTAACATGAGTAATCCACCTAACCCACACATCTTTGGAGCGTGGGGTGGGGGGGAGCCAAAGCACCCAAAGGAAACCCGCACAGACTTGGGGAGAATGTGCAAACTCCACGGAGACAGTGATCCAAGCTGGAAATCAAACCCAGGTCCCTGGCACTGTGAGGCAGCAGTGCTAACCACTGTGCCACCATGCTGCCTTAAAGCACTTCGAAAGAGCATTATGAATTAAAATTAGACACCAAGGCGCATGCTAACATTGTAGGCTGAAAGCCTTTTTTTTTCATTAATTTGTGACATATGGGCACCGCAGGCTGGCCAGCAGTTATTACCCATCCCTAGTTGCCCTTAAGAAGGTGGTGGTGAGCTGCCATCTTGAATCGCTGCCGTTCACATTCTGTGGGTTGGCCCACAAGGCCCTTAGGGAGGGAATTCCAGGATACGTATTCCAAGTCAGGATGGTAACTGGCTTGGAAAGAAACTTGCAGACCTTTCAGACCCGGAGGAAATGGTGTTCCCATTTTTTTTGTTGCCCTTATCCTTGGAATTTGGGTTTGGAAAGTGCTGTCTAAGGATCTTGCCCATCCTCAGTGCAGTATGGAGGCAAAGTGGTTAGCACTGCTGCCTCACACCGCCAAGGACCCAGACAGGCGCCAGAGCATGGTGACTAGAGGATTTTCACACTATCTTCAGTACTTGTTAACATAAGCCTATATGTATTCCCTAATAAATTCCCGAAGCCAGTTAAGAGTCAAGTTACATGAAGTCACATGTAGGCCAGACCCTGTAAGGACGGCAGATTTCCTGTCCTGAAGGACATTGATGAGTTTTTCCGACAATGATTTCATGGTCATCAATTCATTCTTAATTCCAGGTTTTTAAAAACTGAATTCAAATTCTACCATCTGCCATGGCGGGATTCGAACCCAGGTCCCCAGAACGTGGTGTCAGACCTGCTGAGATTTTCAGTTTTTGTTTCAGATTCCAGCATCCGCAATATTTTGCTTTTATCCCTGAACCACTAGCTGAAGTTCTGGATTAATATTCTAGTGATAATACCACCAGGAAATCATCTCCCAACCTGGTTGAAAAGTGAAATTTTTAACATTTATTTATTAGTGTCCCAAGTAGGTTTACATTAACACGGCAATGAAGTTACTGCAAAAATCACCTAATTGCCACACTTTGGTGCCTGTTTGGGTGCACTGTGGAAGAATTTAGCGTGGTCAATCCATCTAGCCAGCACATCTTTCGGACTGCGAAAGGAAACTGGAATATCCGGAGGAAACCCATGCAGAACATGAAATCACCACACAAACAGTGACTCAAGATGGGAATCGAACCCGGGTCCCTGGAGCTATGAGGCAGCAGTGCTAACTATTGTGCCACTGTGTCATCCTTAAAGAACGGCTTAACGGAAAAGGGAGAAGTGGATTGATGAGAGAGGTGGGAGGCATTGAGAGGCTGCACCTGGAATATTGTGCATAGTTTTGGACCCCTTATTTCAGGAAAGATGTAGTGACATTGGAGGCAGTCCAGAGGAGGTTCACTAGATTGATTGCAGAGAGTGAGGAGTTTGTTGTATGAAGACAGTTTACGCCTACACTCTCTGGAATTTAAAAGAGAGGAGATAAAATTGAGTTATACAAGATGATAAAAGGTGTGGAGAAAGTAGACATGGAGAGGATGGGGTATTAAAGAATGAGAGATCATAGTCTTAAGACAAGGGGCAGCAAATTTAAAACAGAGCTAAGGAGAAACTACTTCTCTCAAAGGGTTGTGAATCTGTGGAATTCACCACCCTAAAGTGCAGAGGATGCTGAGACATTGAGTAAATTTAAGGAGGAGTTAAATAGATTTCTATGAGAGCAAGCAGGAAAATGGGGCTGAGGAGAGCATGTCAGACATGATCAAATGGCAGAGTGGACCTAATGGGCTGAATAGTCTAATTCTACTCCTATATCTTATGAACTTGTAAAGGGTGGGGGTCCCAGACATCTTAGGCTTAGACAACTTAAGATATGACCACCAATTGTGGTACCATTAAAATCAGGTATGTGCAGAATTAGAGGAAAACAGATACCGCATAGAGGTGTGAGAATAGATGAGAATATAGAGGTAAGACAGTGCAACACCATGGAGGGATTGGACACCAAGAAGGAGAACTGTAAAACTGAGGTGTTGCTTAACTGGGAGCAAGTCTGTATTAGTGAGCAAAGGCAAGTAGAGGATCAGGACTTGATGAGAGTAAAGATATAGGAAATATGTTCTGGGATGATCTTAAATCTTTTCATCTCAATACTTACACATGTCGGAGGTTGTTTAGGATCTTCATTTTGATTTTCCGGTGGCGATTCTCTCTGTCGTTTTTTCCTCTGTTTTCTGTCTGTTGACGTGACACAAAATTAATCATAATAATCTTCAAAGGAGCTGAACATTTCCACAATGTTTCAAGTGCTTTGTTCAAGTATAGCTGGATGGAATTTCCTGTCCTATTAAATTGCATGGCACTAGAGGAACTTCAGGCAAACAGGAACACATGCGCTTGGAACAGGAGAATCACCCCACTCATCTGTTTAAAGGTCATTAAGTTGAAACATTGAGTTATATGAACCAGGGCAGGACTTACTCAGTTAATGATAGTGTTGGGGAGAATTACAGAACAAAGGGATCTAGGGGTACAGGTTCATTGCTCCTTGAAAGTGGTGTCACAGGTGGACAGAGTGGTAAAGAAGGCATTCGGCATGCTTGGTTTCGTTGGTCAGAACATTGAATACAGGAGTTGGGACGTCTTGTTGAAGTTGTATAAAACAATGGTAAGACCACACTTGGAATACTGTGTACAATTCTGGTCACCCTATTATAGAAAGGATATTATTAAACTAGAAAGAGTGCAGAAAAGATTTACTATGATGCTACCAGAACTTGATGGTTTGAGTTATAAGGAGAGGCTGGTAGACTGGGACTTTTTTCTCTGGAGTGTACAAAGCTGAGGGGTGATCTTAGAGGTCTATAAAATAACAAGGGGCATAGATCAGCTAGGTAGTCAAAAGCTTTTCCCAAAGGTAGCGGAGTCTAAATCCAGAGGACATAGGTTTAAGGTGAGAGGGGAGAGATACAAAAGGGTCCACAGGGGCAATATTTTCAAGCAGAAGTTGTGAGTGTCTGGAACAAAATGCCACAGGTAGTAGTAGAGGCGGGTACAATTTTGTTTTTTTAAAAAGTGTTTAGAGAGTTACATGGGTGAGATGGGTATAGAGTGATATGGGTCAATTTGTGGGCAATTGAGACTAGCTTAGGGGTTTAAACAAAAAGGACAGCATGGACAAGATGGGCCAAAGAGCCATGCTATAAACCTCTACGGCTCTGACTCCATATCTTACTGGTGCAGTCCAGTATGGGCTGCATAGTAGACAGTACTGCTACCTCACAGTGCCAGAGACCAGGGTATGATTCCCAGCTTGGGTCACTGTCTGTATGCGGTTTGCATGTTCTCCCCATTCCTACGTGGGCTTTCTCTGGGTGCTCCATTTTCTTCCCATATTCCAAAGATATACGGGTTAGGTAAATTGGCCATGCTAATTTTCCTCCCTGTATATCCAAACAGGCACCGGAGTATGGTGACTAGAGGATTTTCACATTAATTTCACTGCAGTGTTAGTGGAACCCTACTTGTGACCAATAAATAAACTTTTAAAAGAAACATCGTGGTTGCAATGGAGAGACAAGCTCTTCCTGCTGGCAGTAAGATCCAAGGTGGCATGGTGTCATGCGTAGCCAAATAAGAGGCTGCCCTGTTACCTGATTAAAGACATCAACGCACCCCAATAGTTGCTGGACCAATCAGAAGGCTGACAGCTCAGTAGCGCTGTGTCTCACTGGCCAGTCTGGGAGGTGCCCAAGTTGCCAGCTTTCCTGTGTAGACTTGATGGGTTGAATGGCTTTCTTTTGTACTGTAAGATTCCATGATTCTCAGGGCAACTATGTTTTCTTTTATTTGTGTTTGTGATGTGGATATCGCTGGCCAGGCCAGCATTTATTGCACACTGCTGAGGGCAGGGAAGAGCCAATGACTCTTGGCGCGGCACAGTGCCACAGTGGTCAACACTGCTGCCTCATAGCATTAGGGAGCCTGGTTCAATTTCAGCCTCTGGTCACTGACTGCACGTTCTCCCCATGTCTGTGTGGGTTTCCTCTGGGAGCTCCTCTTTCCTCCCACAGTCTAAAGCTGTGCAGGTTAGGTTGATTAGCCATGCTAAATTGCCCCAAAATGTCCAAAGATCTGCAGGATAAGTGGATTGGCCATGCTAAATTGTCCCTTAATGGCAGGGGGATTATCTGGGTAAATAAATGGCATTACAGGTAGGGGCCTGGGTGAAATGTTTACCTCCAATCCCAGACTCCATGGACCAAATGGTCTCTTCTGCACTGTAGGGATTCTACAATTCTACAACATTGTTGTGGGTCTGGAGTCACATGTAGGCCAGACCAGGAAGGATGACAGATTTCCTTCCCATTAGTGAACCAGAGGGGTTTAATGATAACTATTTCATGGGCATCATTCCAGATTTTTATTGAGTTTAAATTCCACCATCCGTCATGGGGGGATCCGAATCCAGGTTCCTAGAGATTATCCTAGTTCTCTGAATTACTAGCCCAGCAACAATACTGTTACACCGCTGCCTCCTCACTGGGCCACTTCTAAAATTCCCTGGTCCATAATTTTAACCAGCCTGTTTGTGACTGCACTTGCCTGAGGAAGACACGGGAGTGTTGAAAGCTCGCTTTTTTACTATCAAATAAATCGGTTGGATTAATAATTGGTGTTGCTAAATTCTTACTGTGATGTTTAAAGACAGAACGATTTCCTAGTTACAGAGTACAATTTCAAAACAACTTAAGAGATTACTATGAGATAAATAAGAGATAATATCTTGAAGTTATATATACTTTTAATGTAATCTAAGGAATTTCACAGGATTGTAACTGGGCAGAATTCAGACCAAAGAGCTATCAAAGCAGATGGATCAAATTTCAGTCAAGGAGATAGCTCTGAGAGAACTTGCAGGGGGAACAGTAATTGGAGAGGTGGAGAGTTTTAGGGAGGGAGTTTCTGGGATTAAGGCCCAGACTCAGTCACCAATGCTGGAGCAAATAAAATCAGGGATGCTCAAGGGACCAGAATTAGCAGTTTGCAAATACCCTGCTGGGGTGGTGGGGTGGGTGTGGGGGTGGGGTGGGGTGTGGGGGATGGATTGCAGATTTAGACATGGGCAAATCACTGAGGGTATTGGAATACAAAATTGAGAATCTAACGATCACGTTGTTCCTTAAATGGGTGTGAGTATAAGTCAGTCAGCGCAGGGTGCAAATGGGCACCAGGTTTTTGAATAACCTCTAGTTAACAGAGGACAAAATAAGAAGTCTCACTAACACCAGGTTAAAGTCCAACAGGTTTATTTGGAATCAAGAGCTTTCGGAGTGCTGCTCCTTCATCAGGTGAGTAGAGAGTTGGGTTCACAAGCACAATATATATTGGACTCACATTCCAACCATTATGTCACAATTAAGTGTCTGTCGATATTTACCATGTTTGTGAACCCAATTCTCCACTCATCGTAAATGATAGGTCTGTGACATTTGCGTATTCAGTGTAACCCAGTGGCTATTGTCTTCCAACGCCCTTGCCCATGTCTAACTCTGCAATCTCTGCCCCCCGCACTCCAGCAGGGTATTTGCAAACCGCTAATTCTGGTCTCTTGAGCATCCCTGATTTTATTTGCTCCAGCATTGGGTGGCTGAGCCTGGGCCTCAATCCCAGAAACTCGCTCCCTAAAACTCTCCATCTCTCCAATTACTGTTCCCCCTGCAAGTTCTCTCAGAGCTATCTCCTTGACTGAAATTTGATCCATCTGCTTTGATAGCTCCTTGATCTGAATTCTGCCCAGTTACAATCCTGTGAAATTCCTTAGATTACATTAAAAGTGCCATATAACTTCAAGGTGTTCTCATAATAATCTCAAGTTTTTGCTTTGAAATTGTATTCTGTAACGAGGAAATCATTCTGTCTCTAAACATTATGTTTAAAATTATGGATTAGCGAGGAGGCAATAGTGTAACAGTATTGTGTTCCCTCTCAGTCCAAAGATGTGCGGGGTTAGGTGGATTGGCCATGCTAAATTGTCCCTTAATATAAGGGGGACTAACGAGGTAAATGCATGAGGGTAGGGCCTGGGTAGGATTATGCAGACTCATAATGGCCCAAATGACCTCCTTTAGAACTGTAGAATTCTTTGAACTGGGAGTGGTGAGTGGAGGGGGAGGCGGTACCCAAGAGATAAGCTGGAGAAACTATCTTCCTCCTGGGAGTACCCAGATAAGCATTGCTTAGCCGCTACCTGAGAATTTGCGGCCTTCCCCTGATGTGTGACTGTGTTACGACAAGAACCATCTAATATTGCACTTTAAATCGCAATCTTCAGAACGTTCCGACTGCATTGCCATCAAGAGCTACCCAGAAAAAGTTCAAAAAATTAAAAGTGCTTTGAGCTTCTGGTAACCAAAGCATTGACCCACAACAGCCCCCCCTCATTCCCCAGGCCTTCCACAACACACCCCCCCCCCTCCCTCCCTCCTCCCCCCCTCCCCCCATCAAGAGTACTCCCCCTTGTAACTTCCTAGGAATGCCTTCTTATCCCCACCATCACACCTCCAGTCCTCAAACGCACTCTGAGCAGCAGAGTGGCACAATGGTTAGCACTGCTGCTTCACAGTGCTAGGGACCAGAGTTTGATTTCTGACTTGGGTCACCGACTATGCAGTGTTTGCACATTCTCCCCATGTCTGCGTTGGTTCCCCCGGGTGTTCCCGTTTCCTCTGACGTGCTGGTTAGGTGCGTTGACCTGAACAAGTGCCAGAGTGTGGCGATTAGGGGAATTCCACAGTAAATTCATTACAGTGTTAATGTAAGTCTTGCATGTGACTAATAAATAAAATTTAACTTCAACTTCCACATCCAAGGGACTCTCGACACCCTACGGGATCCACTGACTATATCTCCATCCCCTCAACTGCTCTCCACACCTTTAGATTACTCTCCCACATCCCAACTCCCGGCTCCACCCACCTCTCCCCTGCCACCCGCCCTCTCCCACTGCAAATGGTCACCTGAGTTACTCTCTCTCTCTATTCAACCATTGGCCACTCTGAACACTTAACACCTCCCCATTTCCACTTCCAATCCATTGACCTTATAAATTGACCTTCTTCCTGGCTACTCAGTAGCTCTCTCCAAGAGTAATTTACCCAGCACCGCTCCCGTGCATGTTCCCTTAGCCTTGTACACTTTAGCTTTTCAGAAAATGACCCAACTCTCTGTTGAAACAAGAATCTGCCTTCACCACATCCTCAGACATTCCAGATTCTAATCGTTCACTGCATGGTATGAGCTGAAATAGCTCAGATGAGACAGCGTTACACTGAAGGCTGAAAGGTTCCTGGTTCAATCCTGGGTTTTGGCATGAGCCTACATGTTGGCATTCTTTGCTATCTCTAACTGGCGCTGCATTTCAAAGGCAGCACAGCAGTTAGCACTGCTATCTCAACACCAGGGATCCGGGTTCAATTCTGGCCTCGGATCACGATTTATGTGGAGTTTGCACATTCTCCCCCGTGTTCTGCATGGGATTGCTCTGGTTTCATCTCACACTCCGAAGATGCACAGATAGGTTGATTGGCTGTGCTAAGTTGCTCCTTAGTGTAAAAACGTGGGGTTAAAGGATAGGACCTAGCTGGGATTGTCATCAATGCAGGTTGGATGGACCAAATGGTCTCCTGCTGCACTGTTTAAAGTTTATTTATTTGCCACAAGTATTAACACTGCAATGAAGTCACTGTATAATTCCCGTGGTTGCCACATTCTGGTGCCTGTTCAAGTCAACGTACCTAACCAGCATGTCTTTCAGAATGTGGGAGGAAACCCACACAGACACGGAAAGAATGTGCAAACTCAACACAGACAGCGACCCAAGCTGGGAATCGAACCTGGGTCTCTAGTGCTGTGAGGCAGCAGTGCTAACCGCTGTGCCATCGTGCCGCCCTTAGGAATTCTATTCCTGCAGGAATTCTATTCTATGATTCCTTTCTTGCTGCTTTTTATATGTCCAAAGTTAATTGAGGAAACGGTTGAGAGGAAGCTGGAGAATAAGTTAACAGCAGTAACACAGATACAAGGTTGAGGTAAAGGAGCGCAAAACTTATATGGGGAAGAATTTTTTTTTTGAGACGCAGTAAGTGGTTTGGACAACTGAAACTGGCTGATCACAAGAGGATGTGGGAACTCATAGAAGGAAGGTGCAGAAGAGAAGCAGAAACAGAATGGGGAAAACAACATTCAGAAACCTCCAAGCTGGGAGCTGAATGGAAAACTGAACTCGGCAGAAATTTGGCCAACACATCAGATCGCAACAGGGTTCAAAGTTGTGCTGAGTCACTGAAACTTTTCAGGCAAAATTCAGCATTACACAAGATTCCATGTGACAATTCTAAGCATCAGTTCAACTATGTCCAAAAGAAAAATCATGCTTCAATGTTATGATCATAAAATCGTGGTCAGCTGCTGGGGAATTTTCCAGATAAACCTCCCGCTCCCTCTCACCTGTCTGTGCTATATTGAATTTTTTTTTTATTCATTCATGGGACATGGGTGTCGGTAGCTGGCCATCATTTATTGCCCATCTCTAGTTACCTGTGTGACACTCAGACAAATGCAAAATGCCCCAAAGACTGGAAATTGGGAAAATAGAAATAGGAAGTGCTGGAGATGCTCAGTGGGTGAAGAGAGAAACAGAGTGAACATTTCAGGTCAATGACACTGGAAAATGGTGGAGATGGCAGTTTATAGTGTGTATTTAGGTGTGAAAAGAGGTGCAGTAGGTGGGAGGGCGTTGATGGGCGTAAGTGGATGAGGTACAAAAACATCAGCATCGGTTTCAATCGGAAATAACAAACATATAAATTTGGGTGCTGTAAAATGCTGAACTGAAAAGTGGTGTTACTGCTTCCCAACTTCACTGGACCTCAGTAGGAGTCCCGAGAATGGAAGTTCACCGTGGAGGGGAAGGGAAGTATTGACACGGAAAATCAGCAGGGATTCCAACAACTTTGTGTCTGTTACATTGGAGCGGCATGATGGCACAGTTGTTAGCACTGCTGCCTTTCAACGCCAGGGACCCTGGTTCAATTTCCAGCTCCATCTGTGTGGAGTTTGCACGTTCTCCTCGTGTCTGCGTTGGGTTTCCCCTAGCTTCCTCCCACAGTCCAAAGATGTGCAGGTTAGTTGGATTGGCTATGCTAAATTACCCCTAAGTATGGAAAGGTGCCAGATAGATTAGTGAGTAGGGTTTGTAGGGAAAAGGGGCTGGGTGCGATACTCTGTCGGAGAGTCAGTGCAGACTTGAGGGGCTGAATGGACTCCTCCTGCACTGTAGGGATTCTACATTCCACCCAATTTAAAATTCTCACCTTTATATTCATATCCCCTACAACGCTCCAAGATATCCAAATTCTTTCAGCTCTGATCTGTTGAGCACTTTCTCACCACTGCAGCATTGCCTTCAGCTGTCTCAGCCACAATCTCTGGAATTCCCTCTTTTAAACTTTTGTGTGATAACCCTCATGATCCACATGGGGGAAATCACTCATTGACTTCCCAATTAGGCTCACTGAATGCAAACTCTCGGGGGATTGGTAATTAGCAAAACAGATAGAGTTCTTATAACGAGCCTTGTATAAAGCAAGACCCTGAGAGGGTCCATTAATTTGTTGGTCCCAGTTGGAGCATGTTGTGTTCACTGCAGGCTTGTGGTAATTGTTTATTTTGTACAATGAAAGCCCAGTTCCTTCACAGCCAACTCCTGGAGTTATTATGTCTTTGCATTTTCAATTAAAGGGGGAGGGGGAAGCTTCTTACAATCTCTGCCATTGACCAAGCTTCGGGCTAATACCGCATCCATTTTTTTCAGTGTACTTTCCTGTGAAACTCCTTGGGACACTTTGCTGCCAAGAGTTGCTAATCAAATGTAAGATATTGTTTATACGTTTTAAAACAACCTGTTGGATCCATACTTACATCTTAGGCCATAAACTGCAAAGATTAAAAGAAAAATAATGACTGGCACCAGTATAGCAAGGATTATGCTTGTTAGTAGATTGGGTAACGGTTCACATCCTTTACCTGCCAATAGACAACAGGGCGTCAAGCTAAGAATTGCGGTTGTAATCAGTATATTAGTTGCAAAGTAATTGAAAAATATCTAAAACAATTTCATTTTATTTCATTCAACTCCTGTGTGCATGCATATCTATCATTTTATCTCAGGGTTTGAAAATGGCTTCTCAATGTTTAATACAAAAGCTAAATATACAAACATTTGGAAAAGAAATCTGTGGCAAATGCAGATATTTCTTCAATTTCTCTCCTCACTCTATTGTCAATGACTGTAGAACCACTACAATGCAGAAGGAGGCTATTCTGCCCATCAAGTTGGCATCAACCCTCTAACAGAGCACTCTACTTTGGCCTAGGCCCACTCCCCCACCATTTTCCCATAGTCCCATGTATTGATCACGTATTAAAGGTCAATTTAGCACGGCCAATCCACCTAACCACACATCTTTGGACTGTAGGACGAAACCAGAGCACCTAAAGGAAACCCACGCAGACACAGAGAGAATGTACAAACTTCACACAGAAGTTACCCAACGCTGGAATCGAACGTGGGTCCTTGGAGCTATGAGGGCAGCAGTGCTAACCAATCTGCTGCCCATTTTATTTACCTATGAAATCCTTTGGCTCCAGGTAGTGATGCGGTCAGGCACCCTACTGCATCTCTTAATGAAAAATTAATGAACTTGGTGGCACAGTGGTTAGCACTGTTGCCTCACAGCACCAGGGACCCAGGTTCAATTCCTGGCTTGGGACACTGTCTGTGTGGAGTCTGCACGTTCTGTCTTTGTCTGCGTGTGTTTCTTCCGGGAGCTCTGGTTTTCTCCCACAGACTGAAAGACGTGCTGGCTAGGGTACATTGACCGTGCTAAATTTTCCTTCAGTGTGTCCAAACAGGTGGCAGAGTGTGACCAGTAAGGGATTCTCACAGTAACATCATTGCAGTGTTGTTGTAAGCTGACTTGTGATAGTAATAATAAATGAACTTTAAAAAAGAATGGGTAAACATTTGAAGCAGAATGGAGGACACAAAAGGGAATGGTATTTGAGTTAGTTTAATCCAGCAAAGAGCTAGCACAGACTCAACGGGTCAAATAGCCTCCTCCTTACAGTGCACACTTAAACATCAGCCCATGAAAAGTGACAAAAAAATAACTCAGCCGTTTGCTCTTCCAAGTAGAATTTCAAAAATTTCTTCACTTTATCATTGAAAACTCACTAGCTAACTTGTTTATCTCCCCAAGCAGAATGCCTGATGTGCATACCACAATGAATCCACCCACTGGAGTTACTGTATCCAGCATGATACGTACAACTGAAAAAGAAGTGAAACAGGAAGAATCAAAGATCATGCACACACACACATACACTCACATATACACCCACGCTTACATGTACATGAACACACGGTACACCGGCATTTACATTCCATTACAAATCCTGAGCCGACTGCCTTGTGCAATATCGCAAGGGAATGTAACTGGTCGCAGAGAAACACAGTGGTTTAGCATGTTGCCTCACAGCGCGGGGGACCCGGGTTCAATTCCAGGCTCGGGTCATTACCTCTGCGGAGATTGCATATCCACCCTGTCTCTGCGAGGGTTTTCCCCCACAGTCCGAAGATGTGCAAATTAGGTGGACTGGCAATGCTAAATTGCCCTTCAGTGTCAAGGGGAATAGCAGGATAAATACGTGAAGTTAGGGGAATAGGGCCTGGGCGGGATTGTTGTTGGTGCAGACTCAATGGGTCGAATGACCTCTTTTTGCACCGTAGGGATTCTATGATCATAGAATCCGAAGGATAAACTGGAAAGAATGCAAAGCAGATTGATTAGTTTGCAACTGTGACTGGCTAGGAGGGCACCACAGTCAGCATGGGGTGGTTGGATATCGCTCTGTTATTCTATGACTCTGTCCATAATAGTGCCATTTGGCTCACTGAATCAGCACCACCTCTCCAAAACAGGATTTTATTCAGGGAAGGAAACCTGCCGTCCTTACTTGGTCTGCCGGCATGTGATTCCAGAGCCACAGCGATGCCGTTGACTCTCAACTGCCCTCTAAACGAGGGATGGGCAATAAATGCTGGCCAGCCAGCGATACCCACTAATGGACAAAGAAGATGTTGAACCATGGGGCAGGCTGAGATCAGAGAACAGGAGCAGCAATGGGAAGCAAAGGTGAGAATTGAGGGCTGCGACCGAAAGTTTGACCCCCATGCAGTCTGTGAGAGATTAAAAAGAAAAGTGGTTTGAAGAATGAACGAAGCGTGGGCCTTGAGATGGCATCTGCGTGGTTGATCAGTGGATGACTATGTACATTGGACTGGCCTGTTGTGATGTATAACCCCTTTGTCACCCCATTGCCAATTAGCTGCATAAGGAGGGCACTGTTTGCGGTTCTATCATGAGCACATATAAACCCCTTAACGGATCTGTAATTAGACTGCAGTAACAAGGTGCAGTGCAAATGTATGAAAACGAAGCCAGAAACAGTTCAAATACATACGCTAAAGGAAACTATTTCTCATACTGGTTATTAGGAGTATAAAAGTAATGTTAAATGGAAGAATTAACGTTCTCATTAGATTAATGAATGTGACCCATTTACAGTGGAAGGGAGGTTGTATTAACATTGCCATTTATATAGTTTCTTTTTAGACATTTGCATGCTACGAGAGTATAGGATTGTCCCATAGTGGGCCAGCATGTACTCAACAGGATGAAAGGCCTGCTTTTCCACCATTATCAGCGGGAAAGGGTGAATCATAGAATCCTACAGTGCAGGAGATTATCTGGTCCATAAAGTCTGCTCCAACTACAATCCCACTCAAAGTCTATTCCCGTAACACCTGCTTATCTTGCTGACACTCTGTTAATTTATTAACAGATTAAATGATTTAAAAAAAAAATCCACAGCTCCTCCAAGCAAAATACTGTGGATATCAAACACAATACAAAATTGGATGTGGAAATTGTTGGAAATACTTAGCAGTCAGGAAGTCTGTGCAGAGGGGAACAGAGTTAGTTAGCATGTCAGATCAACAACTATTCAAACTTCCTGAACCTCTTTGAACTTATTTAATTCTCTGCCAATCTGCTTATGTAAGACTTTATTTGTTTCACAAAAAGTTACACACAGTTACGCCCATCTTGTGCTGTACCAATGATAGTTTGATAGTTCATTATGAGCTATTAGTCTGGGAGCGTCAGCAGGGCACAAAGAAAGGGGAATATTACCACAGAGAGATGACAATGTAGGTTTTTAGGAGGTTAATGGAGACCTTTAAATCATAGAATCCTAAAATCTACAGTGCAAGGGATGGCCATTTGGCCCATTGAGTATGCATTGACAGCAATCCCACTCAGGTCTTATCCTGTAACCCCATATATTTATCTTATGAATCCCCCGACACTAAGGGCCAATCAACCTAACCCGCACACTTTTGGACTGTGGGAGGAAACCGGAATGCCCGGAGGAAACCCTCACGGACACAGGGGAGAATGTGCAAACTCCACTCAGATAATGACCTGAGGCTGGAATCGAACCGGGGTCCCTGGAGGCAGCAAATTTTTGCTTTAAATTTGATTTAAATGGAGCAGAGAATGGCGAGAGGCTTTTTAATGGTATTAAAAATGTGTTACCAAGAAGATCAAAATTTGAACTTACTTCTCGAATTCAAGATCGTTTTGAACTTTTTCATGACTGATCCGTTCATACTGCATGTGGTGATTATGCTGAGTATTAACAGGATGCACAAAATTACCAACATGAACACCGGAGTTTGTGAAATTTCTGTTGAAAGACCAAAAAGTAATTGAAATTACACACATCCAAAGGTTAGGTAAGAGGTACAAATGAAAGCGATCCCACCTTAAAAATTTGCAAGTGCCAAGTGAGCTTGAAACCAGGAGTTTCAGATCCATTTTTGTTTGCGCGAGTTTAAAAATGCAATCTTGTGCCACTCTGTGCATTTTTTCTTTACACAATCTATTTCCTGCCAGAAGAGGGAGGGGAGGGTGTCCAACTCACCAGAAAGCCTGCAGCAGGCAGTAGAGTGTGCAATCACACATGTATGCATCACTCTGTTCTGTGCAACAGAACAGAAATCTGTCAGTTACTCCCCTCCCCTGGCCCCAGAATATCACAAACCTCTCTTCTCAACCTCCCTGCAACCCCCCCCCCCCAACCCCCTCCGCACCAACAATTGCTGGCCTCCCTGGCTGATTAGCTCCCCTACAAACCTGGATATTGCCTCTCTCCCACTTTGATCAATCATCACCATCCCCGGCCCAGTCGAACCTGATTTTTTTGCATCTCATGCAATCTTACCGGCTCACCCCGCCCATCGACTGGCAGAACGAGAAGGTAAAATTGCTCAGTAATTGTAACTTAAGAGAAATCTTTATTTATGGACCCAAGATGTCTGTTGCATAGTGAATTACTCACGAGGTCATTGCAGCATGTTGCTGGATTAATCCTTAATTAGTTACACTGTCCAGTTCACTCCCTAAGGTCACTTCAAAGATACAATGAACTGTGCCTTAATAGAACATCACACACTCTAACACCTCATAATCTAATAGAATTCCACCTAAATAGAGAGAGGTGGATACTCAGCAAGACCTTCATGTCCTCACGCATCAATGGCTGAAGATACAGCAGGCAGCAAAGAAAGCAAATAATATGTTGGCCTTCATTGTGAGAGGATTTGAGTATAATGAGAGGGATGTTTTACTGCAATTGTACAGAGCGTGGTGAGGCCATACCCACATTCTTGTGTGCAGTGTCGGTGTCCCTATCTGAGGAAGGATGTCCTTGCTATATAGGGAGCACAGCAAAGATTTACCAGGCTGATTCAGGGGTTGGTAAGTCTATCACATTAGTAAGGAATAAGTGGGTTAGGATGGCATTCATTGGATTGAGACAAGTGAGAGCGGATCTCAGAGAAACTTATAAAATTCTAATCAGGATTAGACATGGTATATTCAGAAACAATTTCCCAGTTGTCAAGGAGTCCAGAACTATGGGTCATATTTTGAGGGTAAGGGGTAAACCTTTTAGGACTGAGGTGAGGAGAAATTTCTTCACCCAAAGAGTGGTGAATGGGTGGAGTTCTCTCTGCAGGAAGCAGCTGAGGTCAAAACTGTGTGTGATTTTAAGAAAAAATTAGATATAACTCTTGGGGCTAAAGGGATCAAGGCATATGGGGGTGGGGGGGAAAGAGAGGATCAGGATATTGAATTTGATAATCAGCCATGATCAAATAAATGGCAAAGCAGACTCAAAGGGCCTCCTCTTGTTTCTAATTTCTGTGCTTCTAACCTCTGCTCTTACTCTCTCAACAACAAATTTAAATTGATCATAGAATTCCTACAGTGCCATTCAACCCATTGAGTCTGCACCGACAACAATCACCCTGAGGCTCTATTCCTGTAACCCCACACATTTACCTTGCTAATCCCCCTGACATTAACAGAGAATTTAGCATGGCCAATCCACCAAATTCTACATCTTTGGACTGTGGGAGGAAACTGGAGCACCTAGGAAAAAACCCACAGAGACAAGGGCAGAATGTGCAAACTCCACACAGACAGTGACCCAAGCCGGGAATTGAACCCAGGTCCCTGGCGCTCTGCAGTGCTAACCCGCTGTGCCACTGGGTTGCCCACGTGCACATTTCCTACAATGAAGACAGTTCAAAATATTTAACTATTTGGGAAGTATTTTGTGATATTCTGAAGTTGTGGGAGGATAATCCAAATCTAAGCCTTTCTTTAATTTTTCAGTTCTCTTCATTTGCAATGGTTCAGTTCTTGCTTCTGCGCTGTCACCTCTGTTATCCTTCAGGGTTCTAGCCTTGGTTTCCCCCACACCCCCTTCCCACCTCCCCAACTACTTCCCAACTATGTGCTGTCCTTTGATGACATTTTTATTAGTTTTTAGTTTTTGTATGCACACTGACAATACCTAGCTGTACCTCCCAACCACCTCTCTTAACTCTTCCAAGCTATCAGCTGCTTATCAAACACCCAGTACTGGATAAGCAGAAATTTCTTCCAACTGAATAATGGGAATTATGATAACTCCAAGAATCAGCTGTGGAGGAACAGTGCCTTTATTGTACAGTATAAAATAAACTAAAACCACAAGCCTGTGATGAACACAACTGGTTCCAACAACTAAAAGATAATGGACTCTCTCCGGGTCTTGCTTTATACAAGTCTCAGTATACAAGCTCCACCTGGTTGGTTAATTATCAACTGGATTAATTACTACTGGGGCGGCACAGTGGCATAGTGGTTAGCATTGCTGCCTCACAGCGCCAGAGATCCAGGTTCAATTCCAGCCTTGGGCGATTGTGTGAACGGAGTTTGTGTGAACTGTGTGTGAGTTCCCTCCCACAGTCCAAAGATGTGCAGAAAAGGTTGACTGGCCATGCTAGACTGCCACTTGTGTCCTGGGATGTGCAGCTTAGGAGGGAATAATGGGACAAATATGTGGGATAGGGCCTGGGCAGGATGCTCTGTTGGAGAGTCAGTGGAACTTGATGGGCTGAATGGCCTCCTTCTGTTGTGATGGATATCACACTGTCCCAGAATTTGATTTAGAATAAGGAAGTATAAACAGCACAGATTTTAATACATCAAGTGTTTAATTCAAAATGGAAAAAAAACATTTCAGTAAACAGACCATTCAAAAGTCAATATCGGCTTAAGAAACTTCAGCTGACCCAGGATCATGAAGTAACAAAAGAACAAAAACAAGATTTGGAGATCCGAGGGAATTGACATAAATTTTTCTAACTATCTTCCTGCAAATATACGTACTAAAAATAGAGTACAAAAACATCTACAGATAATTCTATTAGTTTTAAGAAAGCTGTCGCCCAAAAGTTAAAATTCTAAATTGGAGCAAGGCCAATTTTGATGGTATCAGGCAGATACTTTCAAAAGTTAATTAGGGAAGGCAAAGGGATGCCTGGTAACTGGCAGGCTTTCAAAAGTGTGTTTACCAGGGCTCAGGGTTAAACACATTCCTCTTACAGTGAAGTGCAAGGCTGGCAGAAGTAGGGAATCCTGGCTGACTTGGGATATTGAGGTCCTGGTCAAGAAGAAGAAAGAAGCACATAAACATGCATAGGCAGCTGGGATCAAGGGAATCCCTCGAAAAGTATAAAGGATGTAGGAGTAGAGTTAAGAGAGAAATCAGGAGGGCAAAAAGGGCACACAGGATTGTTTTGAAAGATAAGCAAAGGACAATCCAAAGAGCTTCCAAAAATACATGCAGGACAATAGCGTAACAAGGGAGAAAGTAGGACCTTTTAAGGATCAACAAGATTATCTATGTGTGGATCCACAAGAGATGGGTAAGATTCTAAATGAATATTTCTCATCAATATTTACTATTGAGAAAAGCATGGATGTTAGTGAACTTGGGAAAATAAATAGTCTTGAGGAGTGTACATATTACAGCGAAAGAGGTGTCAAAAGTCTTAAAGTGCATCAAGGTAGATAAATCCCTAGCACCTGATGAAGTGTATCCCAGGACATTGTGGGAGGCTGGGGAGGAAATTGCAGGTCCCTTAGCCGAGATATTTGAATCATTGATAGTCACGGATGAGGTGCCTGAAGATTGAAGAGCAGCAAAGGGCCAGTGGGCTGACGAATTGCAGATGGAGTTTTATTTAGACGAATGCAAGGTGGTGCATTTTGGTAGATTGAACCACAGTGGGGCTTACTCAGTTAATGCATTGGGAAGAGACACAGAACAAAGAGATCTAGGGGTACATGTTCATAGCTCCTTGAAAATGGAATCACATGTGGAGAAAGTGGTGATGAAGGCACTCGGCATGTTTGGTTTCATTGGTCAGAACATTGAATACGAGAGCTGGGATGTCTCGCTGAAGTTGCACAAGATATTGTTAAGGCCACACTTGGAATACTGCGTTCAGTTCTGGTCATCCTATTATAGAAAGGATATTATTAAACTAGAAAGAGTGCAGAAAAGATTTGCTAGGATGCTATTGGAACTTGAGGTTTTGCATTATAAGGTGAGGCTGAATGGACTGGGACTTTTTTCTCTGGAACATAGGAGGCTGAGGGAAAATCTTACAGAAGTCTATAAAATAACGAGGGGCACAGATCAGCTAGATAGTCAATATCTTTTCCCAAAAATAGAGAAGTCTAAAATTAGAAGGCTTGGGTTTAAGGTGAGGGGGGAGATACAATAGGGTCCAGAGCGGCAATTTTTTTTTCACACAGAGGTGGTGAATGTCTGGAACAAGCTGCCAGAGGTAGTAGTAGAGGGGAGTACAATTTTGTTTTTTAAAATAGATAGTTTTAGATAGTTTTTAGATAGTTACATGGATAGCATGGGTGTAGAGGCACATGAGCCAAATGTGGCAATTGGGATTAGCTTAGGGGTTTAAAAAAAAACAATGGCATGTACATGTTGGGCCCAAAGGTCTGTTTTTATGTTGTAAACCTCTATGTGCATAACAAGCAAAGAACAAAATGAGCAAACTTCCTAACCTTTATCACCATTTGGAATAGTGGCAGTGTATTTAAGAATCTTGATACACAACAAATAGATAATGTTGAGGTGTGTCTCTTTACAAACTCCCTGTCTGACTTTATATCTTAGACATCTGACATTCAAACAGACTCTAAGAACACTAAATTGCATGCTTGGTGATAGAACTCATTTTGCCATTGAACATTACTCAATTCAAGAGATAAACACACAAAGGGACCTGTAGTACCAAATAAGGAAGAAATAGACATGTAAACAGGCAGATTTGTCATCTACTCTACCATTGGCTAAGAGTGCAGTCAAAAGAATTCTGTTCTGTAAGCCTGCTTCATCAACAAACAGCCTTGTGGTTTTTGTCTGTAATTCAATTACACTTAGAAATTGGTGTGAGATACTTTAAGATTTTCCATATTTAGATGCATCCTTCTATTAGTAACTATTAATCAATTTAAACCTTCTGTATGTGTTACTTGAGAGCATTTTATAACAAAGTATTATTAGAAATAAACTGTGTAGTCTTAATCTCATAGGTCTTAGGTCCTAGACACTCATTTAGCAAATCTTAACTGACTAGGATTCATGACTGCAAGTTAGGGGGTTTAGCTATGAGTGACAAATCTGAATATCACCCATTAGAAAGTAACCAAAACCCTTTTTAACTGTTTGAGATGCAGAAGCGTTATCTCTCCTCGTGAAAGCTATTCTATGTCTTAGCAGAGAAGCAGATTTCCCTCTTTTGGTAGCTCAGCCTCATATAAGCTTGTAAGATAGTTCCTTTGGATCCAGAATACATAAACTGCTCACACTGCACTGCACGGATTCTATCACATGCCAGGGAGCTCGCATTCAATGAGTCCTACAGGAGGTCACTGAGTGATTCCCCGTGCAAGTCATGGGAGTTATCACAGGAATACTGAAGTTAATGTCCCCGTTCCGATTCTGAATTGCATTCCCTTGCTACCAGTTCCATCCCTCTCCCTGGTGGCAGTCTGATATTAAAGCAGTCTCTTAACAGCATTGGTGTCCCACTTTACCCTCAGTTGAGCTTCCGACTTCTGTTATATATGTTGGGGCATAGCCCCTTTAAGGGATATAACCTCGGGTATGGGGTGAACTGTTGGGATCTGCCCAGAATAGGCAGTCAATGTTTGGGGTGTGGAGCGAGTAGATCCAATAAAGATCTGACACCTGATTGTGGAGTAGTTACTGTGGAGAAACCCATAGGATTTAACAGCTTCATGTTAAAGTCATTTCTTAAACTGTCCTATTTTCACCTCAGCAACACTTGAACCATCTCAGTTCACTCGTTGCTAAAACCCCATTCATGCCTGCATTATCCCTATGCTATCCATTGCCTTCTCGCTGCTCTCTCACATTTTTAAAAAAATCCCTACCAGTACAGAAGGACAGCATTCGGCCCATCGAGTCTGTACTAACCACAATGCCACCCAGATCCTACTCCCGTAACCCCACACATTTACCCTAGCTAATCCCCCTGAGACTAAGGGACAATTTAGCATGACCAATCAACCCTAACCCGCACGTCTTTGGACTGTGGGAGGAAACCAGAGTAAACTAACGTGGACATTGGGGGAAATGTGCAAACCCCACACAGACAATGATCTAAGGCCAGAATTGAGCCTGGGACCCTGGCGCTGTGAGGCAGCAGTGCTAACCACTGTGCCGCTGTGTCACTCAAATCTCACCTTAAAATTCAGCTCATACAGCCTCTGCCGTCTTGTCTTAACTCACACCACATCCCTTTCCCCTATCACCGCTGTGCTGACTAATGACACTGGTCAAGCAAAGCCTTGGTTTTAAAAACTTGATCTTTGGGGTGGGATTTTATGGGCTCGCTCAACCTGAGACCAGAAAATCCCACCCAAGGTCAACAGACCTTCCCATTGTCTGCTCCTCGCCTGACCTGTGACGGATGAGGCAGTAGAGTTCTGGCATTGATTTCAAATCTTTGGGTTTGCCGCTCCCACCTCTGCAATCTCCTCCATTGTCAAACTCTCTGGGATCTCTCTAATGTTGGCCTTCTGTGTTTCTGTTACTTTAACCATTGACTTGGTGGCTATGCTTTCATTTGCCAAGGCCTCAAACTCTGGAATTCCATCTTTGCACCCCTCTGTCTCTCAAACTGTGTTTTTGTTTCTCAAAGAAACTCTTTAAAACCTACTTATTCGACCAAGCTTCTGGTCGCCTGATCTATTAGTTTCCTTACTGTCTCAGTGTCTATGAAAGGGAATTTTAAATCAGTTAGTTAGATTCACAGTCTTTTTCGTGACAGGGTAGGTAGAAGGGGTTAAATGATTCATTTATAACCAGTTAATGTTGACAGTTTGCCCATATGTGAATGCAATAACGGTATTAAAACAAATGAAACTGATTTTTAAGTAAATGTTAAAGTATTGAATGTGTGAGATGTGTTGTTCATCTCAGTCAGAAGTGAGGATGCTGCAAAAGTTCAGAGCTGGAAATCCATTAGTCAGCAGAAATAAGCTTTAGAAACTTCAAGTCTCGGGACAAAGGTTGTAACATTACATGGCATACATTGTCCAGAAATAAGGAAGTGTCTTTCTCAGGCCCGTGAAGACGCAGATCTCTCTGCCTTGGCAACGTGCCTGTGGGAAAGGTTCAGTTATGAAAGCGTCCTGAACTACATAGCAAGCCAGAAATGGTTTTAGCCAAAGTGGGAAGATGTCTGCAGTTAAATGGACAAATGAAGTATTATTATGTCAAGTAGTATGTTGCAAATGACTGAAATATTTTGTCAAAAACTGGACTGATGTGCTAACATCAAACAAAATTGAATCTAAGCTAATAAAATAAAAAATATTAGTAAAAGAAAGGTATAAATTGCTCTGTATCTTGGCTGAGTGCCTCAGATCTTCGGAGAGATCTACAGCCCTGTACCTCCGCTGTCTGACTCTCTGAAGGCCTCTGAATGACCATACATTAATGTCTTGTATGAGTTTTGTGTTTGAAAATAAATTTTGGTTATGTCTTTTGAACAGAGATTTTGTCTTTTGCGAGTTTTTAAATAGAGTCTAAGTTTTTTTAGACATCAGCTACCTTTTTAAAAGAAAAATCCCCACTACACTGCCATACTTCCTTAATTCTATAATGCTTCCATGAAACATGTCGGGGATGATTTATTATTTTAAAGGAACTGTATAAATTTAAGCAGCAGTTAAACACCATAACGCACTGAACTACACACAACTGGATGGTAAACAATAGAGAGAGAACAGACATGAGTACCCCTTCATACCTTCAACTTGTAGCCAACATGCAAGAGCTGCAAAGAGAATGATGTATGAAAGCATTGCAGCAAACTGCAGGAATAGTAATGCGTTTCGGTGAAAACCCATATCTAGAAAAAACAACAAATGGACATCAAAATTACTCACAGAAATGTAGACTGTTACAGCACAGAGGAAGGCCATTTGGCCCATCATATCTGTGCCATTTCTTTTCTTTGGAGATGCCAGCATTGGATTGGGGTGGGTACAGTAAGAAGTCTCACAACACCAGCTTAAAGTCCAACAGGCTTATTTGGAATCACAAGTTCTCAAAGGGTCGCTCCTTCTTCAGGTGAATGGAGAGGTTGGTTTCGTAAACACACTGTATATAGACAAAATATCTATATATAGCCACATAGGTTTCACAAACATATCACTTGGTGAAGCAGCAACACTCCGAAAGCTCATGATTCCAAATAAACCTGGCATTGAGAGACTTCTTGCTGTGCCCATCTCTTTGGAAGGCAAATTAATTAGTCCTGCCTTTCTGTTCTTCCCCCATAACCTGACCATTTTTCTCCCCACTAATTATCGTCTTTTCAAGGTTCCCACTGAATCTGCTCCCACCGCCTTTCCAAGCATAGAGCACTCACAGTTTGGAACAAATCACTCGACACAGACTCATAGAACATAGAACACTACAGCACAAACAGGCCCTTTGGCTCACAAGTTGTACTGATCATATCTATATCTACCAGACCATAGAACTATCTATAACTCCCAATCCCATTAAATTCCATTTACTCATCCATAAGTCTTTTAAAAGACCCCAATGAGTTCGCTTCTACCACCACCGATGGCAGCCGATTCCACTCACTCACTACGCTCTAAGTGAAAAACGTATCTCTGACATCTCCTCTGTACCAGCACTTTAAACCTGCATCCTCTCATAGCGACCATTTCAGCCCTGGGAAATAGCCTCCGAGAATCCACACTATCTATTCCTCTCAACAATTTATAAACCTCTATCAGGTCACCTCTCAACCTTCATCTCTCCAGGGAGAAGAGACCTAGCTCCCTCAACCTATCTTCATAAGA
Source organism: Sphyrna mokarran (assembly GCA_024679065.1). NCBI lineage: Eukaryota > Metazoa > Chordata > Chondrichthyes > Carcharhiniformes > Carcharhinidae > Sphyrna > Sphyrna mokarran. The sequence continues at coordinate 103,060,359 of JAGIQG010000009.1, forward strand.
CATGCTTCCCAATCCAGTCAATACCCTTCTAAATCTCCTCTGCACTCTCTCTATAGCTTTCACATCCTTCCTGTAGTGAGGCGACCAGAATTCTCGGATCTTGTAAAGTTGCAGCATAACCTCCCGAGTCCTAAACTCAATCCCTCAATTAATGAAGGCTAGCACACCATACACCTTCTTGACCACATCCTCTACCTGTGAGACCGATTTAAGAGTCCTATGGACCCAGGCCCCAAGATCTTTCTGCTCCTCAATACTGCTAAGACTCCTACCCTTGACATTGTACCCCTTCATCCCATTGGACCTGCCAAAATTGACCACTACACATTTATCTGTGTTGAAATCTATCTGCCACTTCTCTGCCCAGTCTTGCATCCTATCTATGTCACGCTGAAACTTCTGACATCCTTCCAGACTATTCACAAGACCACCAACCTTCGGCGAACTTACTAACCCATCCCTCTACTTCCTCATCCAGGTCATTTATGAAAATGACAAACAATAAGGGTCCCTAGAAAAGATCCCTGGGGCACTCCACTGGTGACTGACCTTCTGCAGAAAAAGACTCATCCACAACCACTCTCAGCCTTCTGCAGGCAAGCCAGTTCTGGATCCACAAGGCTAAAACCCCTTGATCCCATGCCTTATCACCTTCTCAAGAATTCTTGCATGTAGGACCTTATCAAATGCCTTGCTGAAATCCATATAAACCACATCCACCACTCTTCCTTCGTCAATGTGTTCAGTCACATTTTCAAAGACCTCCACCAGGCTCGTAAGGCACACAACTTGCCCTTGACAAAACTGCGTTGACTATTTTTGATCAAGCTAAACTTCTCTAAGTGCTCATAAATCCTGTCCCTCAGGATCCGCTCCATCAACTTATCAACCACTGAGGTCAGACTCACTGGTCAGTAATTTCCCAAGCTATCCTTGTTCCCTTTCTTGAAAATAGGAACCACATTCGCAATCCTCCAGTCCTCCGGAACCTCTCTTGTCTCCATCGACGATGCAAAGATCATCGCCAGGGACTCTGCAATCTCTTCCCTCACCTCCCACAGTAACCTGGGGTATATCCCATCTGATCCTGGTGACTTATCTATCTTGATCGAATTTAAAAGTTCCAACACATCCTCTTTCTTAACGTCCACATAATCTATTTAGTCATAGAATCCTACAGTGCAGAAGAAGGCCATTCAGCCCCTCAGGTTTGCACCAACCACAATCCCATCCAGGCCACATCTCCAAAACTCTATGAATGTACCCTAGGTAGCCTCCCTGACACTAAGGGGCAATTTAGCATGGCCAACCCATCTAACCTGCCATCTTTGGAATATGGGAGGAAACCGAAGCAGCTGGAAGAAACCCAAAAAGAGATAAGGAGAATGTGCAAACCTACACAGACAGTGACCCAAGCTGGGAATTGAACCAGGGTCCCTGGCGCTGTGAGGCAGCAGTGCTAACTACTGTGCCACCACACCACCTCAATACGTCAGAAGCAGAATTCAAGACACATAGTGTCACATTTAACTATCTCTCAGTGATGGGGTGGGGGGGGGGCGGTGGCATCTTACCAGTGCATCCCATCAATTAATTAGCGTGATGAGCCAGTAAGGTCAGGCAAGAGATGAAAAATACAGAATTGTGCCCAGTTTTGACCCTCTTCCAACGTTACTAGTAAAATCAGCTTTACATCCATAAAGGGCTCGGAAATAATCTCAATATTTATGATCGATTTATCAGTTATGATTAGTGGGCGACATGGTGGCAGAGTGATTAGCACTGCTGCCTCACAGTGCCAGGGACCCGGGTTTGATTCCCAGCTTGGGTCACAGCCTGTGTGGAGTTTGTACATTCTCCCCGTGTCTGCGTGGGTTTCCTCCGAATGCTCCGGTTCCCTCTTACAGTGCAGAGATGTGCTGGTTGGCTGGGTTGGCCATGCCAAATCGCTCCTTGGTGTTAGGGGATTAGAAGGGTAAACACAGAGGGGATAGGACTTGGGTGGGATGGTGGTGCAGTGCAGATTCAATGGGCCGAATGGCTTTCTTTGCACTGTAGGGATTCTATGATCTAATCTGGCTTAAATGTCATGACCGAGTCCAGGATGCTATCATCTGGGCTCACTTGTCCTTACTCGCCTGTTCAGGTCCTCACCAGCAAAGACCACAGACATAGCCCACGATCAGGGACCTGATACGATGGCCATAGAAGCCTCCCCGGTGGACAGTGGCAGGACTGTGCCCCTCAGGCAGTGCCAGCCTGGCATTCCTGGGTGGTGGGGGAGGGCAGAAGGGGGGTAAAAAATCCCACCCAACACACTTCTCTTACCTATTCTTTTAAGGTCGTGGTGCAAGCATAGAAATATAATACCAAAGACGACAGCAGCAGCAGAAATCAGTGCGACAATGGATAACACCATTGCAAGATATAAAGGAAATGACAGCCCTGTAACAAGAAAAAATCTCTGTCAAACTCATTTCACATCAGACCTCAAAAGGGCGACAGGGATTTTTTTCCCCCTATTTAAAGACGCAGGTCAGGGCCTGAAGGCCACGCTCTCCTTCCATAAGATGGCCGAGGGAGACTCAGGGTCCCGGAAGGGTCTTTTACGTCAAACCAATTAAACAAACTCAAATTACATGAGGGCAATGTAAAAGAGGCGGCTCCCCAAAAAAGAAGGGGGAAACAGCCCGAACGAACAAAAAAAAATGTACAAAAGGAAACTTAAGACACGTCAAATCAAAACGCGATTGTCGGGGTCGATAACGCATCTCAGCCCCTGCGGTGCCCAGCGGGCACGGAAGGCGCCGATGGTGCTCGCGGACACTGCGTGCTCCCTCTCCGGGGACACCCGGCTGCCAATGTAGAGGGGCAGACAGCTGAAGATCCTGAAATCACTGGCGATCTCGTGGCTGATTTCTCAAACGAATCCTCCTAATTTAGGGGAGGCCCAGTGGTGTTACCGCTAGACTGTTAATCCAGAAACTCAGCTATTGATCTGAACACCCGCGTTCAAATCCCGCCACGGCAGCTGAATTTGAATTCAGTAAAATGCATCCGGGATTAAGAATCTAACGATGACCATCGATTGTCGGAAAAATCCATCCGGTTCACTAACGTCCTTTAGGGAAGGAAATCTGCCGTCCTTACCCAGTCTGGCCTACATGTGACTCCAGAGCCACAGCAATGCGGTTGACTCACAACTGCCCTCGGGCAACTAGGGATGGGCAATAAATGCTGGAAAGCCAGCGACGTCCATATCCCAGAAATAAATAAAAAGACTGGACTGAGTACAGGAATTGTCAGTGGAGTACTGTGTCCACTAATAAATGAACCACTGGAAGGTTTGACTCACCGTAAATAGCTAGTGAGTGGGAAGTGTTCTTCTGGCTAACATCATTCTCCACAGTGCAAGTGTATATCCCACAGTCTGATTTGATGGCTTTATAAATGACCATGGTGCTGTTGTCTGCTGTTAACCGGTGGCGTTCGTCAGCTCTGATCACTTGGTCGTCTTTCTGCCACAGCACGGAGCTGGCTTCACCCGCAGATACCTGACAGACAAACTCAATCGCTGTGCCCACAAAGGTCGAATTGCTGAAGATCAGAGGCTCTGCCAGTGGAGCTGCGGGAGTGAACGAAGGAACAGGGTTTGAGCACGAAGGAATTACCATTGACCTCACCCGTGGCTGGGGTTCTCCGATCTCACTTGTCCGCCTTTCACTCCCTCACTTTCCCCACTGAGAATGGAGATCTCGGTGCTCGGCTAAAACCCCGTGGCACTGCAGCCATGCCGGACAATCCCAGCCGTGGGCGAGGTCAGAAGTTTGGCTGAGCACTTCCAACTCCCCCATATTTATATTCAGGTGAGGCTCCCTGATCGGGCAATTACCACTTCAATCGGGGAGCTCGTACTCCAAGAGGCTAACCTCGTAGCCTCGTTGAAGCCATTACAATATCGTGTGGGCCTCTCTGCTGACTTACCTCAGTATTCACATCAAATGAGGCTCAAGCCTTATTTTCTCAAATTCCTGCTGGCAAAGAGGTAGAGAACGCCACCCCAGCGCTTCACATTACACTAGTGCAGCTAACTGACAAAGAGATCTGTCCATTACAGGTGCTTATTATCATTTCCATCAGTTAAACAGACCAATTCTGAGATATAAGATGGAATTTTTACCACCCCGCCCACAACAGGAATCGAAGATGGTAAGGGACGGACAACGGAAAGGTCCACTGACTTCGGGCGGGATTTTTTTGGTTTGGTTTTGGGGTGAGCGAGGCTGTCAAATCCTGCCCATAGAGTAAAACGACTCATTTTTAACGTAAGCTGTGTGATATACGTAGTTTGCACAGGACTTACTGGGTGAGATTTTCCAGCTGCAATTGTCCCAAAACTGGGAGTTCCTGTCCAAGAATCAATGGATCTTTGCATGGTCCACCTCCCCCAACTCCAATTCCCTGCCTACTACAATTCCCATGGTGGACAGAACGGAGAAATTCCAGTGCATTTTTGACAACAATAGTGTCTTATTACTTTCACTGTAACAGACCTGGGGAAAGTTGGTTAATTATAACTACAAAAAGCTAAGTAACATTTTGACCTGTCAACTTCTGAAATGACTACAATGAAACAAGATGTGTAGGTTAGGTGGATTGGGCATGCTTAATTGTCCTTTAATGTCCCAAGATGTGCTGGTTAGATGGATTGGTCATGCTAAATTGCCCCTTAGTGTTCAAAGATGTGCAGGTTAGGTGGATTGATCAGGTAAATTGCATTTTCTGTCCATACTCAATTCAAGTAAATTTTCTTGCTTGTGCAGCTACAACACATTTATTTACATATTTAACATGCAGTGGAGGAAAGTGCTATTTATTTTCTCTGAACAATGTGGACCATCCACATATTTAGATTGTGTCTGAGAAAGGTACTGTAATGTTTTTTCCAAATTCTCTCTGTAACTGAAATAGCGCTTTAGAGGCCAGTGTCCCTTTACCAAATTTACCAACTGCATTCCACTCTAAGAGTGCTTTCGATGCACAGTCAGAATCTGGAATGCCAGAAGACGTGTTACTCCTACATTTGTATATAGGTGAGGCTCCTTGATCGGGCAATTACGACCTCAGTCAGGGAGCTCATGCTCCAAGAGGTTAACCTCATGAGCCTCATTGAAGCTGTTACGATAATCCTGTGGGCCTCTCTTCAAGTGAGGCTCAGGATGTAGCACTCAGACAGCAATTGTGAGTTCAAGTCCCACTACAGACATGTGAGCCCATACCCTCAGCTGTGGTGCTGAGAGAGTGCAGCGCCATTGGAATTGAGCTGGGGGTAGTGTTAAAGTGAAACAATGTCTACCCTTACAGATGGATGAAAAAGATTCCCCAGCATTTTTCCAAAGGATAGCAGTGCAATTCTCTCTGGTAAAACACAAAATACTGTGGAACTGGGATCTGAAACAAAAACAATGTATTTCAGTATTGCGAAGCAGAGCATATTCAAAATAATAGCTCTATTCTCTCCCCACAGATGCTCTCAGACCTGCTGAGATTTTCCAGCATTTTTCTGTTCCTGAATTCTCTCTGGTGGCTTAGCCAACATTCATCCTTTAAGAAAGGTTTGCGGAAAAAGAAACTAATGATATGGATCATTCACTTTGCAATTCGTGGCAGCTTGATGTGCACAGATCTGCAACTGTGCCTCTCCTATCCCTTTTCAAAAGGACTTATTTGTCTGCAAAGTAAATCAATGGAGAGGGGCAAAATTTCCACACACCACCCCCCCCTCCCAAATTCACAACGGAAGAGGACCCTCACCATTGGCTGCGGACTCGGTCTTCTGGTCCTACCACTGTCAATGGGATTCCCTATTGAAGCCAAAACCCAGCAAACCCACAGCAGAGGTTTGCCATCAGAAAGGTCTCACCTGGCAAGAAGGGTTAGAAAATTCCGGCCTAACTCTAAGGCACTTGGAATGTGAGAAATACCATCAGGGATTGACAATCTCCTGTTCAAAGTGTTTAAAATTGTTATCACAAAATAGGGGCGGTGTAGTGGAAAGTGGTTAGCACAGCTGCCTTGCAGCACCAGGGATCTGTGTTCAATTCCCGGTCACTGTCTGTACAGGGTTTGTACGTTGTCCCTGAGTCTATGTAGATGTCCTCCTTTAAGGCATTTTAGTCTTTTTAAAACATTTTTTCCTTTCCTGTTTCCCTAAATCTCATTCCCACAGCGTCAGGGACCCAGATTCAATCCGGGTCTATGTGGAGTCTGCACATTCTCCCCACGTCTGCGCACATTTCCCCTTGGCACTTCACACTCTTCATACAGTCCGAAAGAGATGTGCCGGTTAGCTGCATTGGCCATGCTAAATCCTCCCTCGGTGTATCCGAACAGGCACCGGAGCGTGGCGACTAGAGGGTTTTCACAGTAACTTTATTGCAGTGTTAATGCAAACCTACTTGTGACAATAATAAATAAATGGCTCCAAGCATCTTAAATTGATATCACAAAATAATTACCACCCCAAAGCACTTACCAATGACGTTGAGTTGGATCGTTTGGACCCTGCTTTCATTTAAGTTAATCTGCACTTGGTAGAATCCTCTGTCATACAGTGTGATGTTCTTCAACAGCAATGATCCATTGGCATTGTTGAAGGTGCATCGATTTTTGTACAAGTCAGTGAAGGTGGGCACTCCTGTTGATGTGTAGTAGTTGAGGATTTTCCTTCCTGAAAACATCCAGCTGACGTGCTGGACATTTTGATAATCTTCACCCCTGAATCCAGGCAACAAAATGGACGACCCAATGGCTCCGACAAGGCTTCGATCCTTCGTTCCTGATTGACAAGGAACAATGTAAATGCACCGAGAAGTGTACACTCACTTCCAATACCACACTTCGGAACTGAATTTAACATAAAGGAATTGAATCGGTAAGGTTTTTACAGCAAAACATTGGAACTGGAAGCACGTAGGAGGCCATTCGGCCCTTCGAGCCTGCTCCGCCATTTATTTTGATCGTGGTTGATCATCAAATTCAATATCCTGACTCCCCCCTTTCTCCAATATCCCTTAATCCCTTTAGCCCGAAGAGCTATATCTAATTTCTTCTTAAAATCACACAATGTTTTGGCCTCAACTTCATTCCAATGTAGTGAATTCCACATTCACTATCCTCTGGGTGAAGAAATTTCTCCTGACCTCAGTTCTAAAAGATTTACCCCTTATCTTCAAACTATGACCCCTAGTTCTGGACTCTCTCGCCAGAGTGAGTCCAGAACATGCTTTCTGAATCTACCCTGTCTAACCCTGTTTACCAGTTTCTGTGAGATACCTCTCAAGCTTTTAAACTCCAGTGAATGTAACGCTAACTGATTAAATCTCTCCTCATATGACAGGCCTGCCATCCCAAGAATCAGCCTGGTAAACCTTTGCTGCACTCCCTCTATAGCAAGGACATTCTTCCTCAGATAAGGACACCAAACTCTACACAATACTTCAGATATAGCCTCACCAATGCCCTTTACAATTGTAATCCTTAGTTTGAGGATAAGGGGTAATCTTTGAGGACTCAAGTAAGGAGAAATTTCTTCACCTGGAGGGTGGTGAATGTGCGGAATTCACGGCCACAAGAAATAATCGAGGCTGGAAATATTGTGTGATTTCAAGAAGGAATTAGATATTGCTCTTGGGGCTAAAGGAATCAAGAGATATGGGAGGAGAAGGTGGGATCAGGGTATTGATGATTAAAATGAATGGCGGAGTAGGCTTGAAGGGCCAAATGGCCTATTCCTGCTTCTAGTTTCTACATTTCTATGTAATGTTCTCAGAGAGAGCTGTAATAAAAGCAAAATGCCATGGATGCTGGAAATCAGAAATAAAAACAGAAAATGCTGGATTCACTCAGCGCTTCTGGCAGCATCTGTGAAGACAGAAAAAGAGTTAATGTTTTGGGTCCACGGTAAGTGGTGGCATCGTGAGATTGCCACTGAACTTGCAATCCAGTGCCCCAGGGTAATGCCCTGGGGACCCATGTTCGAATCCCCACCACAGCAGATGGTGAAATCTGAATTCAGCACAAATCTGGAATGTAAACTCTAATGATGACCATGAAATCATTGTTGCAAAGACCCATTTGGTTTAATAATATGCTTCAGGGAAGGGTATCAATCATTCTTACCAGAAGATTTTGGAGCAGAATGAGGCTATTCAGTCCATTTGATCATGACTGATATGTTTCTCAATCCAATTCTGCTGCAGTGGTCCCTGGCACTGTCACCTAGTGATGATGTACAGATGCCGGCGTTGGATTGGGGTGGTAAGAACTCAGTAAGAATTTAGCAACACCAATTTATAATCCAACCGATTTATTTGATAGTAAAAAAGCGAGCTTTCGACTCTGTGTCTTGCCTGAGGAAGACACAGAGTCGAAAGCTCGCTTTTTCACTATCAAATAAATCGGTTGGATTATAAATTGGTGTTGCTAAATTCTTACTGAGTTCTTACTGTCACCTAGTACAGGCTGGCACTGCACGGTGGCACAGTGGCTAGCATTGCTGCCTCACAGTGCCAGGGATCTGGGTGCGATTCCCGGCTTGGGTCATTGTCTGCGTGGAGTCTGCACATTTTCCCCTGTCTGCGTGGGTTTCCTCTGGGTGCTCTGGTTTCCTTCCACAGTCTGAAAGACGTGCTGGTTAGGTGCATTGACCCGAACAGGCGCTGGAGTGTGGCAATTAGGGGACTTATACAGTAACGTCATTGTAGTGCTAATATAAGCCTTACTTGTGACTAATAAATAAACTTTAAACTTGGCATGGTGCCAGCATGACAGTGCTAACTGCATCACTGGGCAATACTCAGTGGACCTGAGTGGGAGTCTCACGGTGAAGAAAGGGGGCGTGGGGGGAAAACGTGTGTGTAGAGAGGTGCGGGGAGAGAGGAAGATGCCATCAATGACTGTTGGAGGGATGAGGGAGAGGGAGGACGGTTTCAGTTTTAAACGCAAGTTGCCGGGGGGAAAGAGGGGAAATGTCAGCATTGATTATGGGGGGCTGTGGGGAGGCGGGTGGGGCTGTAGAGATTAAAATGTCCTTTTCTGTGCAACCTGCTTTCCTGTAGTGTTTCGGCCAAAAAATCATTCCCTGGTTATAATTTTTGACAGAAGTAGAACGTTTTTAACAAAATGGAAATGGCAAAGAGTTCAGATTTTTTAGGTGTCCAGATCACCAACAACCTGTCCCGGTCTCCCCACGTCAACACTATATTTAAGAAAACCCAACAATGTCTCTGCTTTCATAGAAAATTCAGGAAATTTGGCATGTCAGCTCTCACCAACTTTTACAGATGCCCCGCAGAAAGCATTCTTTCTGGTTGTATCACAGCTTGGTGTGGGCTCCTGCTCTGACCAAGACCGCAAGAAACTACAAAGGGTCGTGAACATAGCCCAGTCCATCACACAAACCAACCTTGCATCCATTGACTCTGTCTACGCTTCCTGCTGCCTCAGAAATGTAACCAGCATATCAAGGACCCCCACGCACTCTGGACCTTCTCTCTTCCGCCTTATTCCATTGGGAAAAAGATGCAAAAGTCTGAGGTCATGTTCCAACTAGCACAAGAACAGCTTCTTCCCTGCTGCCGTCAGAGTTTTGAATGGACCTACCTTGCCTTAAGTTCTCTACATACTAGCTAAGACCGTAACATTACATTCTGCACTCCCTTGTTTCCTCCTCTATGAACAGTATGCTTTCTCTGTATAGCATGCAAGAAACAATACTTTTCACTGCATGCTAATACATGTGACAATAATAAACTGAATCGAATCAAAAATCAAAACGTCATTTGATTTGGGGAGAAAAGCTGCCTGTTGCTCTGAAGAGAAACACACCGGGTTTTAAATCAGATCATGATATTTTGCTCTTTTGTGGTAAGATTCCACTCTACGTAAAAATCAGCCTTGGCCTTCCTAACATACTGTGCCCATTTGTGGTTTATTTGGTATCACAAGCCACAATCTTTCAGAGCGCTCTCCTCCATTGCTGCTGCTCATCTGACGAAGGAGCAGCGCTCTGAAAGCTTGTGGCTCTCGCTACCAAATAAACCTGTTGGACTTTAACCTGGCCTGGTGAGATTTCTTACTTTGCTTACCCCCATCCAACGCTGGCACCTCCACATCCCGTTTATGGGCACAGCCTTTAGAACGAATGTGACGATGTTAGAGAGGATGCAGAAAAGATTTACGAGAATGGTTCCAGGAATGAGAAATGCGAGTTACTTGTGGCTGGAGAGGAGAATCATAGAATTTCTACAGTGTAGAGGGAAGCCATTCAGCCCATCAAGACTGCGCCAACAACAATTCCACCCAAGCCTTAGCCCCGTTACCCCACACTTTTACCCCACTAATCCCTTTAATCTACGCATCCCAGGACACTAAGGAGCAATTTAGCATGGCCAATGCAACTAACCAGCTGCATATCTTTGAGAGGAAACCGGAGCACCAGGAGGAAACCCACACGGACACAAAGGGGAACTTGCAAACTCCACACAGACAACAACCCAAGCCAAGAATCGAACCGAGGCCCTGGCTGTGTAAGGCTGCAATGCTAACCACTGTGTTGCCCCGTAGACTTGTTTTCCTTTGGGAAGAGAAGGTTGAGAAGACATTTGATAAGAGGCATTCAAAACTAAGGAGTGGTCTATAAAGAGTTAGTTGTTCAATTGTTTCACGGGATATGTATGCCCCACTGGTTAAGCTGAAATGTGCCATACTATACGTAATGATAAGTTTGAACTGTAAGTGGGCTTTGATGCATTTTACAAAAGAAGCATATTTTTTGAACTAGTTAAGCTAGAAGCTGTCATACTCACAGTGGAAGAAATGGCACTCATTGTCAAGCTAACAGTCATGTTAAAATTAGTGAATTGGTGGAATTAGGAATTACAGCATCCTGCGGTGCAGAAGAAAACCATTCGGCCCATCCAGTCTGCACCAACCACAATCCCTCCCTGTCCCTAGCCCTGTAATTCCATGTGTTTACCCGCTCCTGGAATGCAGGGTCAATTTAGCATGGCCAATCAACCTAACCAAACACATCTTTGGACCGTAGGAGGAAACCAGAGCACCCGGAGGAAACCCACGGAGACACGAGGGGAATGTGCAAACTCCACACAGTGACCCGAGTCGGGATTCGAACTGGGGTCCCTGGTGCTGTGAGGCAGCAGTACTAACCACCCTGCCACGTGCAAGGTAACAAGGAGAGCTAGCAATGACTTGGTGGTGGCAGTATTCTCATCTTTAGAAAGGCGTTGTTCCTGGTCCTGCTTCAGGGCAGTTTTAATTTTGGGCCGTTATTGAAATTTTGATCAGAAACTACTTACATGCCCTGCCCTGGGTGAAGCCAGCCTCACAGGGAGCCGGCAGAGTTTGATATTGTCCACATTACACTATCTCTGATATTGTGCAGCCAGACCTGTGATTTACAAACAATTCTAATTTTTGTTGCTGCATTTAATGGGGCAAATGACCATGTGAGAGACCACACACAGACAGGCACACACCATCATTTGTTCTTTATTCTTTCAGGGTGCCTGGCACAATGAGATGCCAATATAATTAGACAATACTTTTGATGTCTACGCTTTGGGAGCCTGGGGTCAAATCCCACAAGTGAAATTTAAATTGCAAATTTGAAAATAAACCAGCCTCAGTAATGGTGCCTATAATAATACTGATTGTAGGCGGCAGTTCAGGAAAAATTCTGGGCTTTATTAATAGGGGCGCAGAGTACAAAAACAAAGAAGTCATCCTGAACTTATACATTTGTTAGACTTCCCGGCCAGCTTCTCTCACTTCGTTGGCCTCCAGCCGTCCTTTTGCTGCCCAGGGTGGATACTGGCTTTTAAAAAACACAATGATTTAATTTTACCCCACAGCAATGGGGTAGGAAATCTAAGAAGAAATCTAAGAATAGGAAGGGAGAGGTTACTATGTTGGGTGTTTACTACAGACCGCCCAACAGCCCGCGGGCCGTGGAAGAAGGGATATGCAGGGGCATTTTAGATAAGTGTAGGAAAAATAGGGTAGTAGTAGTGGGAGATTTCAATTTCCCTGGAGTAGATTGGAGAGTGCCCAGAGCTGTAGGAGTGGACGGGGAGGAATTTGTACAGTGTGTTTTGGAAGGGTCCTTGGAGCAGTAAGTGGATAGCCCGACTAGAGAGGGGGCTATACTGGATTTGGTTCTGGGGAATGAGCCAGGGCAGGTGGTTGACGTCGAGGTAGGAGAGCATGTGTCAAATAATGATCACAACTCTGTCTGCTTTAGGATATTAATGGAAAAGGACGAGACCGGCCCAAAAGGGAAGGTATTTAACTGGGGGAGGGCTAGATACAGCCAGATTAGGCAAGATCTTAAAGATACCGACTGGGATACGCTTTTCGAGGGCAGGTCGACGAGGTACATGTGGGAGTCTTTCAAGGGAAAACTAAACTCTCTGCAGGAAAGATACGTGCCGGCAAGGAGGAAGGATGGGAAAGGTAGGATTAGAGAACCGTGTCTTACCAGGGAGATTGAGGACTTGATCAGGAAGAAGCGAGAGGCTTACATTAGATCTAGGCAACTGGGGACTGAGACAGCGCTGGAAGCTTATAGAGAGTGTAGACGGGATCTTAAAAGGGGTATTAGAAAGGCAAAAAGGGGCCACAAGGTGGCTCTGGCAGGTAGGATTAAGGAGAATCCAAAGGCATTTTACACCTATGTAAGGAGCAAAAGGATGGTTAGAGGCAAGATTGGACCTCTTAGGGACAGAGGAGGGGATCTATGCTTAGAGCCTGAGGGAATGGGGGAGATCCTGAATGAATACTTTGCGTCGGTATTCACGCAGGAGACGGGACAGATGTCTGTGCCTGATGTTGACAAAGTTGAGGATCGGTTGAGGGAAATAAGGATTACGAGGAAAGAGGTGTTGGGGCTGTTAGGCAGCTTAAAGACATATAAAGCTCCAGGGCCTGACGGCATTTACCCCAGGCTGCTAAGGGAGTTGAGGGAAGACTTGGCTGGGCCTCTGACGCAAATCTTTGTCTCTTCCTTGGACACAGGTGAGGTCCCAGAGGACTGGAGGCTAGCAAACGTAGTACCGTTGTTTAAAAAAGGTCAGAGGGATCACCCAGGGAACTATAGGCCGGTGAGCTTGACTTCAGTTATAGGTAAGCTAATGGAGAGGATCATTAGGGACAGGATGTATGAGCATCTGGAGCGCTGCGATCTGATCAGGGATACGCAGCATGGCTTCGTCAAGGGGAAGTCTTGTCTTACAAATCTAATGGAATTTTTTGAAGAAGTGACAAAAACAGTTGATGAAGGACAGGCTGTTGATGTCGTCTACATGGATTTCAGTAAGGCGTTTGACAAGGTTCCTCATGGTAGAATGATAGAGAAGGTGAAGGCGCATGGGATACAGGGTCGGGTATGTAGATGGGTCGAAAACTGGCTCGGAAGGAGGAGACAGAGGGTAGTAGTGGAAGGCTCTTTTTCCAGCTGGAAGCCTGTCACTAGTGGAGTGCCACAAGGCTCAGTACTAGGTCCTCTTCTATTTGTGGTCTACATAAACGCCTTGGAAGTAGGGGTAGGTGGTGAGATCAGCAAATTTGCTGATGACACCAAGATGCTTGGATTGGCGGGTACAGAGGAGCAGTGTCAGGCAATACAACATGACATAGACAGGTTGGTAGACTGGGCAGATAGATGGCAAATGGAATTTAATCCGGATAAATGCGAGGTGATGCATTTTGGCCGGAAAAATGTAGAAGAGAGTTATAGGATAAAAGGTAAAACTATTCGGAGTATAGAGACGCAGAGAGCTTGGGGGTGCAGGTTCACAAGTCTCTGAAGGTGTCTTCACAGGTGGAGAAGGTGATAAAGAAAGCGTATAGTATGTTAGCTTTCATAGAAAAGGGTATAGAATACAAGAGTAGGAGTTTGATGTTGCAGTTGGATAGAACTTTGGTTAGGCCTCACTTGGAATACTGCGTCCAGTTCTGGTCGCCGTACTATCGGAAGGATGTGGAGTCCTTGAGAGAGTGCAGAGGAGGTTTACCAGGATGCTGCCTGGTATGGAAGGACTGTCTTATGAGGAACGATTAAATAGACTGGGGTTGTTTTCCCTTGAAAGACGTCGACTTAGAGGGGATCTCATAGAGGTGTATAAGATTATAAGGGGTATAGATAGAGTAAATGGAGGTAAACTTTTTCCACCTTCAGAAATGGATAGGACGAGGGGTCATGGCCATAGGGTGAGGGGGCTATGTATAAGACGAATATTAGAGGGCAGTTTTTCACACAAAGGGTAGTGGGGGTGTGGAATGCACTGCCGAGTAAGGTGGTGGGAGCAGGCACGCTGGGGCTGTTTAAGGGTCTCTTGGACAGCCACATGAGCGGTATGCAGATAGAGGGATATATTAGGACTGGTTAACTACGGCTTTTTTCCACAGGTAATTCGGTCCATAATTTGAGCATGCATTCGGCAGGTGGTGCGGGTACAGCTCTTGGATGTTGATTCATGGGTTGCCTGGTACCTCATGTCGTAAATGAGTGATTTATGTGGACCATCTGAAGGGCACCATGACAGCTCAGAGACTATCGATGTGGCTGTGCAGACACTTGGAATTGGGCCGGTGTCTGCGGGAGTTTGCGCGTTCTCCCCGTGGTTGCGTGGGTTTTCTCCGGACGCTCCGGTTTCCTCCCACAACCCAAAAATTCGCTCTTAGGTTGATTGGGAAACAAATTGTCCCTATAGTGAGAGTTTTCCATATTAGGAATAATATATATTATTATGTAGGAATAATATAATAGGATAATGGATTTGCTACTATATAGTTATGACGGCGGCGCGGGCTCGTTGGGCCGAAGGGCCTGTTTCCCGTGCTGTGTTGCTCTTAAAAAAAAGTTTGCCCGCCCTGCTTTCTCCTGCTGGGCGGGGCAGGGAAAGGGAAGGAAGGAAGAGGATGTGCAGGGATAAGAGGCAGTATTGAACTTTTTCAGAGAGATGCTGGACATTGGGGAAAGAGCAATGTGTGATAACATCACAGTTTATCTGCTTTCCCCCGGGCTACTCCCCTTGTTCGTACGCCCTGCATCCCAGTCCCACACACATTCCCACTCATCCAGGGGTCTCTTCGGGGTATTCCCACAACGGGAGCAAAAAGCCCCCTCCCCGCCTTACCTGCCGCCGCCGCCGCTAGTTCAACACACAGGGCGAGTTGGAGGAAATTCCACAAGTTGGTGGCGAACATTATCCAGCACTAATAACGAATAGACAAAGCCTTTCCGTTTGGAAATCGACAAGGACGTGGAATCCACAAAAGGAAGCGTGTCGATTTCACCTCTTGTTGCATTAACTGTTACCATGTAGAGATGCAACCCACTGAAGTGTCATCACACCGCCCTAATAGATCCGCAGCGAGTTGAAAAATGCACCTTCCTTTGTTTCCGACTCGGGGAACATCTCACAGAGTCTCATTGCTGCCGTTTGCCATCCGCTCTGTGCCTCCCAATTCACTCTTCTGAGTCATCTTGCTCTGAACCTGATCACAATTCACCTCTCCGACTGACAAAGTCGCTGCTTGCTCTCCTGCTTCAGAGCAGAAACTCCCAATCTTGGACCGTGCTCGTTAAATCTTGATCCGAACACCCCCTGCTGGCTGTGAAGGTCTGTGAAGGTTAGGTCTGCTCTTTATTGAGTTGATATCTAGTCCAAACGGGAAAACCCCATATTCAGCTTGTTCCCTTCTGCCTGCAGAATGGTTCAAGCGGGTGAGAAACCTCAGTTATGACTGGAGAGGTCAGGACTTCTCTCCTTGGAGAGAAGGTGGAGAGGAGATGGAAGAGAGATATTCAAAACCAGGAGGGGGCTGGTTCAGAGCAGATAGGGAAAATCCCCGTCGTGGAAAGATCAAGAACGCGTGGGCACAGATTTAAAGTTGTCTGTGAAACAAGCAAACCTGATATGAGAAGAAGCTTTTTCACACAGCGAGCGGTTTGCGGTCTGGAATGCCCTGCCTGAAAGTGTGGTGGAGGCAGGTTCGATCAAGAATTCGAGAGGACAGTGGATGATTATTGAATAGAAACAAGGTGTGGGCAAAAGGCAGAGGAATGGTTCAAAGTCACGGTGCATATTTGAAGAGACTGGCACAGATGCAATGGGCCAAATGGCCTCTTGCTGTGCTGTAACAATTCTGTGATAGCAAACTTGGAGACCAGTTTTGGACGTGGGTCTCAAATCGGGTTACTTCACCTTGTTGGCCTCCAGGCATCCTGCTGCTGAACAAGTGAGTGTTGGCAGACAGCCCCACACTTTGGAGAAAGCACAGTGGCACAAATGATTCGATTTTGTTGGGGGCAGGTCTGCATCAATGGCATGGTGGCACAATGGTTAACACTAGCGCCTCACCAGGGAGCCAAGTTCAATTCCAGCATCGGGTGGAGTTTGCATGTTCTCCCCATGGGTTTCCTCCACGTGCTCCGGTTTCCTCCCACACTCCAAAGATGTGTGGGTTAGGTGGACTGCCTATGCTAGATTTCCCCTTAGTCGGTGGCGGAGGGGAAATATATGAATTTTTGGGATAGGACCTGGGTGGGATTGTTGTGCAAACCCAATAGATCAAACTGTTTTTCATTCGTGGTACATGGGCTTCACTGGCTAGCCAGCATTTATTGCCCAACCATAGTTGTGCTTGGACAGCGATAGAGAGTCAACCACATTGCTGTGGCTCTGGAAGCCAGACCACGTAAGGACAGCAGATTTGTGTCCCTAAATTCGTGATGAAATTTTCCCACAATGGTTTCATGATCATCAGTAAATTCTTATTTCCAGAGTTTTTTTTACTGAATTCAGATTCCATTAGCTGCTGCAACGGGATTCGAACCCAGGTCCTCAGAACATTAGCTGAGTTGATAGTTTAGTGATATAACCACTGCGTACCATCACCTCCATCATTCTACACTGTGGGGATTCTATGTTGTGACATACATCACTGCATGGTTATTGTCACTCTCCAATCCCATTGTTAACCCTTGCTCTGCTGAGCACCCTATCTGACAATGCAGGTACATAGCATCACAACACAAATGCAGTCTGTTCGTCAGTGAGAAATCCAATGCCCCGCTGAATGGCAGTGCATCAGCCAGAAGTCAGGATTCCCAATCGGTGTGAAGGAAATTGGGATTCTCCCAGTCCGCCCACTGAACATTTTGCAAATCTACTTATTGTAACAAATTACTGAGCCCATTCAGTGCCTTCCAACCATGCACCATCATTCCTACCTCCTTTCCCCATCAGAAAATGCACCAGATAGGCTTCTATCTGGTGCACTCTAGGACCTGGTGTGCTGGACCCCAAGGTGGAGGATCAAGGAGATAAGTCCAGACTGCAGAGGAAATGTCCCCCAAAGGGGGATGGGTGTGCTGTGGGTAAGAGTTTGATCTCTTGTACAGGTACCCCAGTGATCAACGTCTGCACTCCTGCCTGCAAACTATGAAAGTGGCCAGACCACATTAAATCCATGCCCCCCTGGCAGCGAGCAGGCTTTTAGATCACTCCATCCTGTAGCAGGGATTCCCCTTCCTCTCTGTCAGAAGCTGCAATTGTGAGCAGACCCCTTTGAAGTCCTCTGATAGACAGGAGATGTCAATTTCACTGGGATGCGGAAGAGGGTGGTCCACTGTTATTCATTCAGATCTATTCAGACAGATTTTATTTGAAGACTTTGAGCCTTGCTAGAAAGCTCAAATGCTTTGGTACTCTTTGCTGTGTTGCCTTTAAATGGGTGATCATTACATTCTCCATTCAGCTTCTGGGCAAGATGGTGAACAGTTCTGTAGAAGGGTCATATGTACTTGAAAGATTAACTGTGTGTTTTTCCCTCTCTACGACACTGCCAGACTTGTTGGGTTCATCCGATATTTTTTGTTTTTATTTCAGATTTCCAGCATGTGGAGGATTTTGTTTTATTACAGCTCCAGCTCTCCTCAAATGGTCATTCATATATAATCTTTCATGCTGTAAATTCAGACGTTTCTGTTTCAGGATATTGGATTGTTTTTCCTTCAGCGGGGAGTAACTTCTGCTCACAGAAGCGGCAGTAAATGCTCAGACGAGGGAATGTGATTGCTGAACCCCACCCTGTACAGGAAACAGGTCACACCCAGCCTCTGATGCGAGACAGCATCAGCAGTCAGCTCTGTGGGAGTGCATGGTGGGAGGAGTGTGTGTGTGCATGTATATGTGCATGTCAGTCTGTGTGTGTGTGTGTAGGGGGGGAGGCACCGTGTAATTTGGGGAGGAGAGAAGTGGGGAGGGTGGGGGGGGGGCAGGAAATGTGAGCACAGAGCCTGCTGCTTCTGCGAGCAGAAGTTGCTCCTTGTTGAAGGAAAAACAGTCCAGGATCCTGAAACAGAAATATCTGGATTTACAGCATTGTACATGAATGTTGATTATTACTGGCTCAGATAGAATCAAACTGTTTCTGCTTCAAACTGTCCCAAGGGGAGTTCACAGTCCCAATCAGAGACCCTGGCACACACACACACACACACACACCTCCCCTGCATGGGTGGAGTCTCCATTTACTGAAGAGTGTTGAATGGACAGCCTCTGTCAACCCATTGGGTCACATTAACACACCAGGAACTGACACATCGACTGCATAATAATATCTTTAAATCCCTGCTCACCTCCTGCTCCATCAGTTTGTTCGTGTTCCGTTCAAACAAATCGTGATACTGAATCTGCTATTGTCTCCCCCGCAGTCTGCGATCATCGTTTGCTACCAGATAAACCCGTTGGACTGTAACCTGGTGTTGTGAGAATTCTTACTGTCCAGCGCCGATATCTCCACGTCAAATTGTGAGACATTTACCACAGTGTTGGCCGATCCGGGACCACGCTGTCACAAACCTGCTAAATAAAAGACTGAGCCAGGTACTCCAACCTCTAAAAAGCGCGTTCAGTGTTTCCAACAGCTCACTAGCTCAGATCAGTGGTGGGGGTGGAGGCAGGTCACATCATTCCCTGGTTTAGAGGGGGTGAGGAGGGGAGTGAGGTCAGATCACTGTCTGTAGGGGGGTTGGGGTGAGGAGGGGAGTGAGGTCAGATCACTGTCTGTAGGGGGTGAGGAGGGGAGTGAGGTTAGATGGATCTTTGTTGGGATGAGGAGGAGGGAGAGGTGGGTCAGATATATCTCTAATGGGGGGGGGGTAGGAGGAGGGGAAGTCAGGCAGATCTCTGGTGGAGGGGGTGGGGGGGGAATCTGCCGACCCTGCAGGCGATCGTTGGGGGAGGAGGGGGGCAGGGGCTGAAGGTCTGGGTAGTAGGGGAAGGGATAAGGCTGGGGGGGGGGCAGTGATGTGTATGTGTCCCCCTTATCCTCCTATTCAAACTATTCAAACCGATCGCCAGCCCTGCTCCCTCTCCCCTCTCACCGATTGCCCCCAGAGTGGCAGCTGACCCTCCCCTGCTCCCCCCACCCATCTCCACCACAGATCCACCTGCTCCCAGCTCCCCGAGACACATCTTACCCACCTCCCCACCATCCCCCGAGATACATCCTCAGTCACGCGTTTCACTCCTGGGCCGCTTTCTCTGCTTTCTGGTCTCGGGAGCGAACTGACACGGGTGCGGTTTTTCAAATCTTTTCCTAACTGCGCATGAGTAGTCGTGAGCTCCGAGCATTTTGGCCGCGCAAACCCCCGCCCACATGGCGAATCGGACTGGAGCCTGCTGAGGGTGTCTGGGGGTGCCCGAAAGCAGATTTGTAATTTGGATCTGTACTGTGCCCAGAATCGGCACTTAGGATCAAAATGGTAAAATAGGGCCACAGGTATCTGTCTGGTTGTCATGAAGTTTCCAGCAGGTTCAGAGCTACCAGCATTTCCAAAGGTATTTCACAGGATGTGAATCCCAAAAAGGAGATTCGCAGTTGTAGAGAACAGTCCCAAAGAAACATATCATCCTGCTATTGGAAACGCTTTGAGTAGACAATTG
Source organism: Sphyrna mokarran (assembly GCA_024679065.1). Classification (NCBI taxonomy): domain Eukaryota; kingdom Metazoa; phylum Chordata; class Chondrichthyes; order Carcharhiniformes; family Carcharhinidae; genus Sphyrna; species Sphyrna mokarran. Next base: position 103,080,395 of record JAGIQG010000009.1, read on the forward strand.
CACCATCCAGGAAAGATGTGAGCATGCTAACCTCTTAAAACTAACAGAAACTGAGGGGACAGGCAGCCAAATACACAGAGAGATCCTTCAAAGGGAAATAATGACATCATTGACATCATTGCAGTTTCCTTCAGCAGCCTGTTAGCCAGCTCTAGCTAGTAGACTAGAGGCAAGAGTGCAGAAACATTCGTGGAGGCAGTTCATAGTCATATTATTGCTAAATCGAGACAAAACCTTCCCCAGAGTAACTTCTCAATTGTACAGAGCGCAGTAATTATAAGCTGGTCTCTACTTACCGATCTATTGGACTGGATGATATTTAGGAATAGGGAAGTCCTGAAAGAGTTCAGATGTTATAAATACATTTTGATTGAAAAGGGTACATTGAATAGTACAGCAAAGTAACAGGCCCTTCAGCCCACAATGTTGTGCTGACCATGACACTAATTAAACTAATCCCTTCTACATGCACTTGGTCCATGTCCCTCTATTCCTTGCATATTCAAGTGCTTATCTAAAAGTCCCTAAAATGCCCCTATTGTATTTTCCTGTACCACCACCCCTAGCATTGCATTCCGGACACCTACCACTCTCTCTGTAAAGAAAATTGCCCCTCATATCTCCTTTGAACTTTCCCTCTCTCACCTTAAGTGCATGCCCCCTAGTATTAAGCATTTCAACTTGGGAAATATTTCTGACTTAACCCTATCTCTGCATCTCACAATTTTATAGACTTCTATCGGGTCTCCTCTCAGCCTCTACTGCTCCAGAGAAAACAACCCCAGTCTCTCCTTATAGCTCATTCCCTCTAATCCAGACAGCATCCTGGTAATTTCTACAGAAACTGTGTGGATACGTTTAGTTGTTCCTATATGTAACTGTCCCAGATCATTATAGTCCTGTTTGTGTCTATGTGTCTTTTCTTTATTGTAATAAATTGCCTTTAGTGAGTGTTATCTTATGATTGATCTGGTTACTTTCTCACTGGGTCTCACATGATGCTCCTCACACCGCTCCCATGAACAAGATTATTCACAACTGTGAACCATGTTCTAGGATGGCACCCTCTTGCAGTTAACATTAGCCAGGTCCTTGACAACAGTAGTAGAGATGGATACAATTTGTCTTTGAAGAAAACGCTTAGACAGTTACATAGGTAAGATGGGCATAGAGGGATATGGGCCAAATGTGGACAATTGGGACAAGGGGTGGAATGGACAAGTTGGGCAACAGGGCCTGTTTCCATGCTGTAAACCTCTATGATTCTTCCTAAAGTGTCATGCCCAGTTCACCTGTTGTCAGAGAATCCAGGGAACCGCAGAGGAAGTTAAAAAGCAAATCCAGTGTAATGAGACAACAGAAGCCATTTCTCAGTGATCTGAATTTTTCACTGGAATCACTCCTCCCGCGTGTCACTGAGTTTCCTGGTGGGAATTTAGATGTCAACCGTATTATCCCATCTCTGAGTCAGGAAGCTGTGGATTCATATCCCATTCCAGAATCTGGAGCAGAAGTTCTCAACTGACTCAACTCAAAGTTTCTACTTTTTCAGAAGACTAAGGAAATTTGCTCCTTAGTCTATGGTGCATTAGAGAGCATTCTTTCTGGTTGTATCATAGCTTGGTATGGCTCCTGCTCTGCCCAAGATCGCAAGGAACTACAAAAGATCGTGAAGGTAGGCCAATCTATCACACAAACCAGATAGGGAGGTGATCCACATCAGGACACATTTCCATCTTGAGTCTGGAGAAAGGAAATACCTACTTATAAAATTCCAATATGTGTTGCTGCATAAGGAACATTCTGAGATGAATTTTGCAAAGTACATGATTCCCAGGCTTTTGGATAAGGGGATCCCAGGATCAGGATAAGTGGTCAGCCATTTAAGAATGAGACGTGAGAAATGTCTTCACTCAGAGAGAGTTGTGAATCTTTGGGATGCTCCACCTCGGTGAGCTGTCAGCGAGAATATTCTACCCAGAGATCGATGTATTCTTGTCTAGAAAGGGAGTGAAGGAAAGTGGAGTTGATGTTGATACGTCGTCCTCCAGAACCTATTCTGATATGCTTACTCCTAATTCATTCTGTGCATTCTCTGAATCAACAATCTGCACAGTCCAGTCTGCAAATAAAACCTTTATCAAATGGAGCAAACAAAATTGGCTTCACAATGAATTGTTCGAGATTGGAGGCACAGTTACCACAATACATTTTATTGCAGCCCAGTGTGTCTGGGTTTGTCACAGATTGAGATCAGGACAGTTTGAGAAGCTAAATTAACTTTACAGTAAACTCCAAACACACTCAAACACCTGGCCACACCCCTCAATATTCGTGTGGCAGAGAATGTGAGTTGCTTGGGCAGTGGGTTAGGCAGCACCCAGCACCATCCTGACATCAAAAACCACATCTGAGTGTGTTAGTGAGTGAGCAGTGTGAGTGGCTCAAAGTTATCACCAGATTTATTGGTACAAGGGTTAAGGATGGGGTAGAGTTTCTCGGTGAATGTGTCAGTGAATGTGTACAGGTGAGACATGTCCTCAGCATCGCAAAACGACACCTGTCCCCCCTCATAATCCAGGTAAATTCCTAACTTCCGGGGTTTCACTTTCAGCTGGGAGATGACATCCGGGATTTTCAATGATTTGCAGTCAGGAACCGGGCCGATGACCCAGAATCCATTCTGAGTTGAAGGAATGATTTTTATTTTCCTGTTGACAGACTCTCTGCAGACACCCACAATCCAACAAGTCTTGTTTCCAAGACCCACCTCCCAGTAGTGTCTCCCTGATGTGAAACTCTGGCAGGTCAAAACAAAATATCCAACATCAAATCTTTCTGGTTCATCAGGAAGATCCTCATTCTCATTTCCGAACCTCACACTGGTCCGATCGTGGGAAATGATCAGTGCATTGTGTGCTGTGTCTGGATCCAGGGTGAGAGATGCTGGAACTGAAAATGAACACAAATGGGAAGCTGTTAGTATGAGAAAAATAGGAGTGAATCAGAGATTTGTACAGGTGGTATCGGGTTCCGACCCAGCAATGTGTGGACCAGTTCTGAGCACCGCACTTTAGGGAGGATGTGAAGGTATTAGAGAGAGTGTAGAAAAGATTCACCAGAACAGTTCCTGGGTGAGGAACTTCAGATATGTAGATAGATCGGAGAAACTGGGGTAGTTCTACTGAGAGAGGAGACGGCTAAGAGGGGATTAGATCGAGATGTTCAACATCAGGATGGGGCTGAACAGAGTAAATCAGGAGAAAATGTTCCCATTGGTGGAGAGATGGGGACCAGAGAATTTGAAGTGATTGACAAAGGAAGCCACAGTAATGTGAGGACAAACCTGCTCACACAGGGTTTAATGCACTCTGACAGAATCCAATTCAATCACAGCTTTCAAAGGGAATGGGATCATTATCGGAAGAGGAAATATGTGCAGAGCGAGAGGGAAGGTGCAGGAGTGGCAGCAGGAGAGTTGCTCTAGCAGCGAGCTAGCAGGCTACAGTGGGCCGAATGACCTCCTCCTGTGTACATTGGTGAAACTGCAGCTTGAGTATTGTATACAGATTTGGTCACCTTACATCAGGAGGTAGATACTTCCATTGGACACAGTTCAGAGAAGATTCACTAGTTTGATTCCTGACACGAAGGGATTGTCTTCCGAGGAAAGGTTGAGCAAGTTTGGTCAAAACTCAGTGAAGTTCAGAAGAATAAAAGGTGATCGTCTTGAAACACGTAAGATTCTGAGAGGGTCCCTTTGACGGGGTAGATGTTGGGAGGATGGTTCATCTCCTGGTGGAATCTAGATCTGGGCAGCAAAGCTTCAATAAAAGGGTGATATAAAACGGTGATGAGGAGAATTTCTCTGCTGCTCTTCTTTCTGATGGTCATTCCATCAGCCCATCAAAGCCCATTACTCACGTGGGTAACAGAATGGAGATGGCAATATACAGAGAATGATACCTGGTGAAATCAGTGCTCTCATTTCCCTCCACACATTGATATATTTGAATGGTCCACCATCGATATCCACAGGTAACTGAGTGGAGACAGTTCCAGCCTCGTGAAACTCCATCTGACTCCTGTAAAAACAGGTCCGTAAATCAGTCTGTGTGAGAGAGACAGCAGCAATCACATCGCAAAACTGTTCCTTTAAATCTGCTTACCTCTTCACAAGGTCCTGTATATCCTGGGGAGATAGAAACAGAAATAGATATTATTGAGTCAGATTAGAACAAGAGGTCACAGGTATAGGTTGGGAGGTTGTAGATTTAAAACTGAAATGAGGAGATTGACTTCTCGCTGAGGATGGAAAATTTGTGAGATAGATATCTTTCTGATAAAAAAGTGATATGGGGGAGAGGTGGAGAAATGGATTTGAGACCAGGGAGAAATCAGCTATGATCTGATTGAGGAGCGGAGAAAGCTTGAAGGGGTAAACTGTCGACTTCTGCTCCTAATTCCTCTGTTCCTATTCTCATATTACAGATCGGTTGTTGTAAATCTCAGGGAGAAGTTATGAGGTGGGACAGATTGGAGACATTTAGAAAATAACATCTCCTTTTCCCTGTCATTCCCTCTCTGAGCTCATTATCTCCATGTGACCCATCTCTTGTGTCCCTCTATCCTATTCCCAAACATTCCTGATCACCAAACCACCCCTCCCGGTTCCCATGTCCAGCTGGGTGTTCTGTCCTCAGCGGCTTACATTCTTATCTATCTGATCATAGCCCCCATCACCCCAGTGCTTGGTGACTTACACTCGCTCCCAGCTCAACAATATATTCACTGAAAACATTCTCATCCTCATTATCGTAGAGTCAGTAATCATTGTTAGACAGAAAAAGGCCCTTCACCCCATGTCCACATTGGTTAGTGATACACCACCCAAATATTCCAATCCCATTTTCCTGCACTTGGTCCCGAGCCTTTGCCTTCGCTAACGCACATCTAAATACTTATTAGATATTATGAGGCTCTCTTCCTCCATCACACTGTCAGGCAGTCAGATCCAGACTCCTGACAACCTCTGGGTGAAAAGGTTTACTTCACATCCTCTCTTACTTTAAACCTCCTGCTCTTCATCTTAACTCTCTGCCCCCTGGTCATTGATCTGTCCACAGAGTGGAAAGGTTCTTCCCTGTCTATCCTATCTCTGCCCCTGATAATTTTATCTCTCCCTCCTCACCACTTACACCCCACCATTTTTCATTCCATCACACTCAAATTACCTCACCCCATCTCCCATCGCACCCTCACTGACAGCAGCAAAGAGATCATCATCCAACGAGTCAGACTGAGGCCAAAGCAGGCCCAGAGGTTAAAGGTCAGTGTGTCAGCCCTCAGTCCCACAATGTTCTCCTGGACAAGGCAAAAAGGTTTTGTACCTTGAGGAACTCTGGAGCCTCTTGTATTTCCAGCCTGGATTGAAGATCTCTTATTGCTCCTTCAAGACAAGACATTTCATCCAAGGTTTTCTTTAAATTCTTCTCCATTTCCTCAAATATTTTATTGCTTTTTTGCTCTAACTCTGATTTCATCAGCTCTTCCTTCTCAACCAGGAACTTGTGCATCTTTTCAAATTCACTGTGGATTTCATTTCTCTGTCTCTCAACTTCAGTCTGGAACAGATTGAATACAGAGCGGAATAAACAATGTCTCTAATCCCAGTGTTCCTGGTCTCTGCCGACTGGGTTACAGGATTAAAAATGTTTGATTCCGATAATAAATAGTAACAGCTCACTGCAGGTTCGACATGATGGAATATTCAGCGTGTGGGAGTGAGTTATAAGCAAACATGATTATTAAATATTAGATAGCAGTGAGTGTGTTACAGACAGAAAACTAATCGAGGTTCAAATGGTTTATATGTAGAATAATGGATATCTGGGAGTGAGTTACAGACTGGAATCTAATCGAGGGGTTCGGATGGTTTATATATAGAATAATGGATATCAGGGAGTGAGTTGCAGACTGGAATCTAATCGAGGGGTTCAGATGGTTTATATATAGAATAATGGATATCAGGGAGTGAGTTACAGACTGGAATCTAATCGAGGGGTTCAGATGGTTTATATATAGAATAATGATACCTGGGAGTGAGTTACAGACTGGAATCTAATCGAGGGGTTCAGATGGTTTATATATAGAATAATGGATACCTGGGAGTGAGTTACAGACTGGAATCTAATCGAGGGGTTCAGTTGGTTTATATATAGAATAATGGATATCAGGGAATGAGTTAGTGACTAGATTTATTTTATCGATTGTTGAGATTAGATGCAGTGGTAATATTAGACATTTCTATATTTTTGCCATATTTTGCAATTTACAGACGCTCCCTTCCATTCCAGTTCAGGGAGCAGCCTGCAATGTGGATTGGACCCCCAGCACTTTATTCAGTATAACTCTCTCTCTCACTGTGTAAGAAGCTCACTCACTCTCAATGACAAACACAGGGAACATTACACAAATTCTAAAGGACGCCCTCCTACCTTCATCTGTGAAATGCCATCCTCTCCTTCTCTTTTACTGTGAAGACTGAGGTCCAGTTGTTTCTGCAGAGTCTCCAATGATGCTTCTAACTTGTTCTGGCAGACAGAAAGGACACAAAGCGGATTGTGAAAAGGAACACTCGCCACCCTTTTGGAGGAGTTTGCTGTTTTTATATCCACTCACACTGGTGAAGGGGAGAAGGAGATATTCCCAGGATTGGTCCCACTCAATGTTTGGGATGAAAGGATAAAGAAATTTATGAGAAACTTTGTGTTAAATCCGCCTGTTGCAATTATGCTCCTCCATGTCGATTCCCCTCTTCTACTAACCTTCTCCTCCCCTCAACCCTCTCCTCTTCCCCCTCCCACCCTCCCCCACTTCCTGCAGCCCTCCCCTCGCCTCCCCTCCCTCATCCTACAACCTCCCTCTCCCTCTGTTGCTAACCACTCTCCCGTCCCTCTTCCCTCCCTGTCTGTGTCAGTAGCAGTGACCCAGTACCTTGTATATCTGGGCTGCTTCCTTTATTGGGATCACACTGTGCATCTTGTGAGCTCTGGACATGCCACACACCAGACAGATGGCTCTCTCTTCATCTTCACAGAAGAGTTTCAGCTTCTCCTCGTGTTCCTGACAGTAAAACCCCTCCTCTGGCTGTGTCCCCTTCACCTTCAGCACTCTGAGCTTCTCCACAATGTTAGCCAGGGTGCGAGCGGCTCTGATGTTCCTCTGGGTGAAGACCTGTCGACACTGGGGGCAGGAAACTTCTCCCGCGACCTTCTCCCAACTCTGGGAGATGCAGCTCCTGCAGAAGTGATGCTCACATTCCAGAGACACGGGCTCGGTGAATATTTCCAGGCAGATGGGACAGGTTAGTTCCTGGGTGAGATCCGGAGATGCCAGCCCAGTGCTCAGAGTCTCTCTGTCTCTCTCTCTCTCTGTCCCTCTTCTCTGTTCCATCTCTTTCACTTTCAATTTCTGTTCCGAGCTGCACTTCCTGGATTTGACTTCACGTGATCAGAGTCCCTCTCAGTGCCGGGAATTCTGTAATCCAAACAAACTGAGTCCATTTATTGTAACTCGAACCCTTTTCACTTTATAAAGTCAACTTTAGAACATTCTCTCTTTTCTCTCTACAAACACACTCCTTAAAACACCCCTTCCTCCCCCCTCAATCCCAATCAATTGCTTTGATTTGATTTATTATTGTCACATGTATTAGTATACAGTGAAAAGAATTGTTTCTTGGATGCTGTAGAGACAAAGCATACTGTTCATAGACAGAGTGCAGTGTTACAGTGATAGCTGGGGTGCAGAGACCAATTTAATGCGAGATGGGTCCATTCAAAAGTCTGAAGACAGCAGGGAAGAAGCTGTTCTTCGGTTGGTACGTGACCTCAGACTTTTGGTTCTTTTTTACCGATGGCAGAAGGCGGAAGAGAGTGTGGGTCCAGTCTTAACACCAACTTGCCCCCGTTTTCGCGTAAGGTGAGCAGTGTGATCCCTTCCATGCCTGTTTCCCCTTTATCAAGCATCTAAACTGCCCGCCATGGGCCCTCTTTCCGCAGTGGGCGTGACTTCATGGGGTGTACGTCCAAACTGAAGGGCATTTACCCCTTTGCCACCGTGTTCGCCCATCCAGATACAGCATGGAAACAAATATGATCCAGAAAGGCCTGTTCCGACCACGCCAACCTCTGGAGAGGTAAGTTCAGAGCTTCCGGTGCCTCTCTGACTCAGATCGAGGGGATGTGGGTTGTTGTGTGGTGGTGAGGTTGTGGGGGGGAAGCGGATCAGATTGTCCTCTGATTGGAGGAAAATGGGGAAGGGTCCGGTGCCACTCTGCGTGTGGTCGGTGGCGGGGGAAGTGGGGCAAAGGGGGCTGTGATCGGTCTGGGTAGTGGGGGAGCTGCTGGTGGTGGAGGAGACCGAGTTTCAAAGTCAGATGAGAAACATTCTCAGTTTCAGCACTTTGAATCAAAATGGTAAATTCAGGCTGTGCTTCCAGGCTGTGTGGGGTCCTTCATTATATTGGCTGCTTTTCCAAGGCAGCGGGAATTTTAAACAGAGTCAGTGGGTGGGAGGCTGGTTTGTGAGATGGATTGGGATACATTCATGAAACGTTGTAGTTCCTTGAGGTCCTGGCAGAGCAGGAGCTGTACCAAGCTGTGATACACCCAGAAAGGATCTCTCTATGGTGCATCTGTAAAAGTTGGTGAGAGTTGCAGCTGACATGTCAAATTTCTTTTGTCTTCTAAGAAATTGAAGGTGTTGTTGAGCTTTCTTATCTATAGTGTCAGCATTGGGGGTGGGTTGTTGGTGATCTGATCACTTAAAAACTTGAAGCTACTAGGTGACCCACCAACCCAATCCCCCCCCTTCCATCCAGCCTTCTGACCCAACCCCCTTCCCCCAGACCTCTGACCCAATCCCTCCTTCCCCTACCTCACTGACCCAATCCCCCCTCCCCCTGCACACTGACCCAATCCCCCCTCCCCCTGCACACTGAACCAAACCCCCCTCTCCCCCAGCCCACTGACTTAATCCCCCCTTCCACCCAGCCCACTGACCCAATCACCCCCACTCCCAGCCCACTGACCCAATCCCCTGACCCCCTGCACACTGACGCAATGCCCCCTCTCTCCCAGCCCACTGACCCAATTCCCTTCGTCCCATCCCACTGACCCAATTCCCCCCTGTCCCAACCCACTGACCCGATTCCCCTTTCCACCCTGCCCCTTGACCCAATCCCTCCTCTCCCAGCCCACTGACCCAATCCCCTCCCTTCCAGCCCACTGACTCAATTCCCCCCTGTCCCAGCTCACTGACCCAATACCAACTTCCACCTAGCCCACTGACCCAATCCCTGCCTTCCACTCAGCCCACTGACCCAATCTCCCCTTCTACCCAGCCCACTGACCCAATACCAACTTCCACCCAGCCCACTGACCCAATTCCTGCCTTCCACTCAGCCCACTGACCCAATCTCCCCTTCTACCCAGCCCACTGACCCCATGCCCCCATCCAATCAGCCCACTGACCCAATGCCCCCTTCCACCCAGCCCACTGACCCAATTCCCCCTTCCACCCAGCCCACTGACCCAATCCCTGCCAATCCATCAGCCCACTGACCCAATCCCCCCATTCCAACCAGCCAGACCAATGCCCCCCTCCAACCCAGACCACTGACCCAATCCCCCTTTCCAACCCAGGCCCATGACCCAATCTTTTCCTTCCACCCAGCCCACTGACCCAATCCCCCCTTCCACCCAGCCCACTGTACCCAATCCATGCCATCCACCCAGCCCACTGACCCAATCCTGCCATCCACTCAGGCCCACTGACAATACCCTCTTCCACTCAGCCCACTGCCCAATCCCCCCTACACCAGGCCCACTGACCCAATCATCCCCTTACACCCAGCCCACTGACCCAATCTTCCCTGCCAACCCAGCCCACTGACCCAATCCCCCCTTCCACCCAGCCCACTGACCCAATCCCCCCTTCCACCCAGCCCACTGACCCAATCTTCCCTTCCACCCAGCCCACTGACCAAATACCACCCTCCCTTGTCCTACTGACCCAATGCCACCCCCCTGTCCTTGTCTTCCTCTAGTTTCTCCGCAAGACTTTCCCAAATCCATCTTCTCTGGTCACACTCCCTACCTTCATTCCCCTGACACCCCCCCTCCCCATTCTTTAATAAATATCCTGTGAGGCCTCTGACTTTACAAATTCCCACCTCCCCCCTCTTTACTCTGCAAACCGGGATCCGGGATGCTGAAACTGGGACAGCAGTGGAGAGCGGTGAGGAAGGTTTCTCTTCCGGCTCCCAGGACTGATCTTCCTCCACACTCCAGGCACCATTCCCGGTTAAAGATTGGATTTGTTTGTATCTGGGCTTTGGGGTTCTCATTAACTTGATGAAGAGGAACAGTCCCTGTGTTCCAGCATCTCATTTCTCACTTGCTGCACATTATCCGGCTGTGGGGAGATTGGCTGTGTCAGCTCATTGGGTCACATTAACACACCAGGAACTGACACATCGACTGCATAATAACATCTTTAAATCCCTGCTCACCTCCTGCTCCATCAGTTTGTTCGTGTTCCGTTTCAACAAATTGTGATACTGAATCTGCTATTGTCTCCCCCGCAGTCTGTGATCATCTTGTGAGGCGTGTTACTGAGACAGTAACGCTGCTGAGAAGGATATTCGACTGGGGTGGCAGCACTCATTGGGAGGTAGTGAATCAGCCTCTTGCTGAACACTTTATGCAATGTGCCTTTCCATTGCCTTCGACTGGGTGTCACTGGGAGTACGTATACTGCTCTCCAGCCCCCACTTTAAAACACTGCTTCAGCTGAAACAAGGATCTGGAAACCCCCTCACCAAACCCAGTCACAGTGAGTACGGCACCGAATTGCTGGGCACAGAGTCTCTCTCTCTCTCTATTTTAAGGGTATTAAGGGATACCCGAGGTGACCAGTACTGTCAGGAAATCTTAGACAATACAAGACTCACAAAATCAGTGTTTTTGAACCAACTTTATTTAACTAGCAGCAGTTGGGAGATTACCAGAGGGTGGAGTCACCTCTGAGGGTGAGCAGCCAGACCTCTCCAAATTGATCTGACCTTTATTATTCTGAATAGAACAATTAAAGTTTTTCTTTTTTTTATTGCCGTATCTTAGTTTATAATCAATCATCTTTAATATACATATGTCAATAATAACTCTCATATTCATCAGCCAATTGCATCTCACTCCCCAGTGTAATGATGTTTGATTTGTCCATGAAATTCAGAAGCTAACTCCCATCTTGTGTAAAGCCACTTCCCTGTTGCCAGGTTCCCTAGATGCTCCCTGTAGGGATCAAAGTGAATGTTCCCACCCAACCATTGCCAAACTGGATAGGGAGGTGATCCACATCTGGGCGCATTTCCATCCGGAGTCTGGAGAAGGGAAACACCTACTTATAAAATTCCAATATGTGTTGCTGCATAAGGAACATTCTGAGATGAATTTTGCAAAGTACATGATTCCCAGGCTTTTGGATAATGGGATCCCAGGATCAGGATAAGGGGTCAGACATTTAAGAATGAGACAAGGAGAAATGTCTTCACTCAGAGAGAGTTGTGAATCTTTGGGATGCTCCACCTCGGTGAGCTGTCAGCGAGAATATTCTACCCAGAGATCGATGTATTCTTGTCTAGAAAGGGAGTGAAGGAAAGTGGAGTTGATGTTGATACGTCCTCCTCCAGAACCTATTCTGATATTCTTACTCCTAATTCATTCTGTACATTCTCTGAATCAACAATCTGCACAGTCCAGTCTGCAAATAAAACCTTTATCAAATGGAGCAAACGGAATTGGCTTCACAATGAATTGTTCGAGATTGGGGGCACAGTTACCACAATACATTTTATTGCAGCCCAGTGTGTCTGGGTTTGTCACAGATTGAGATCAGGACAGTTTGAGAAGCTAAATTAACTTTACAGTAAACTCCAAACACACTCAAACACCTGGCCACACCCCTCAATATTCGCTTGGCAGAGAATGCGAGTTGCTTGGGCAGTGGGTTAGGCAGCACCCAGCACCATCCTGACATCAAAAACCACGTCTGAGTGTGTTAGTGAGTGAGCAGTGTGAGTGGCTCAAAGTTATCACCAGATTTATTGTTACAAGGGTTAAGGATGGGGTAGAGTTTCTCGGTGAATGTGTCAGTGAATGTGTACAGGTGAGTCATGTCCTCAGCGTCGTAAAATGATATCTGTCCCCTCTCATAATCCAGATAAATTCCTAACTTCCGAGGTTTCACTTTTATCTGGGAGATGACATCCGGGATTTTCAATGATTTGCAGTCAGGACCTTGGCGTATGACCCAGAATCCATTCTGAGTTGAAGGAATAATTTTTCCTTTCCTTTTGACAGACTCTCTGCAGACACCCACAACCCAACAAGTCTTGTTTCCAAGACCCACCTCCCAGTAATGTCTCCCTGATGTGAAACTCTGGCAACTCAAAATATAACAATGTAATTTAAATCTTTCTGGTTGATCAGGAAGATCCTTATTCTCATTTCCAAACCTCACACTGGTCCGATCGTGGGAAATGATCAGTGCATTGTGTGCTGTGTCTGGATTCAGGGTGAGAGATGCTGGAACTGAAAATGAACACAAATGGGAAGCTGTTAGTATGAGAAAAATAGGAGTGAATCAGAGATTTGAACAGGTGGTATCGGGTTCCGACCCAGCAATGTGTGGACCAGTTCTGAGCACCGCACTTTAGGGAGGATGTGAAGGTATTAGAGAGAGTGTAGAAAAGATTCACTAGAACAGTTCCTGGGTGTGGAACTTCAGATATGTAGGTAGATCGGAGAAACTGGGTAGTTCTACTGAGAGAGGAGACGGCTAAGAGGAGATTAGATCGAGATGTTCAACATCAGGATGGGGCTGGACAGAGTAAATCAGGAGAGACTGTTCCCATTGGTGGAGAGATGGGGACCAGAGAATTTGAAGTGATTGACAAAGGAAGCCACAGTAATGTGAGGACAAACCTGCTCACACAGGGTTTAAAGCACTCTGACAGAATCCAATTCAATCACAGCTTTCAAAGGGAATGGGATCGTTATCGGAAGAGGAAATATGTGCAGAGCGAGAGGGAAGGTGCAGGAGTGGCAGCAGGAGAGTTGCTCTAGCAGCGAGGTAGCAGGCTACAGTGGGCCGAATGACCTCCTCCTGTGTACATTGCAGCTTGAGTATTGTATACAGATTTGGTCACCTTACATCAGGAGCGAGATAACTTCACTGGAGACAGTTCAGAGAAGATTCACTAGTTTGATTCCTGACATGAAGGGATTGTCTTCCGAGGAAAGGTTGAGCAAGTTTGGTCAAAACTCAGTGAAGTTCAGAAGAATAAAAGGTGATCGTCTTGAAACATGTAAGATTCTGAGAGGGTCCCTTTGACAGGGTAGATGTTGGGAGGATGGTTCATCTCCTGGGGGAATCTAGATCTGGGCAGCAAAGCTTCAATAAAAGGGTGATATAAAACAGTGATGAGGAGAATTTCTCTGCTGCTCTTCTTTCTGATGGTCATTCCATCAGCCCGTCAAAGCCCATTACTCACGTGGGTAACAGAATGGAGATGGCAATATACAGAGAATGATACCTGGTGAAATCAGTGCTCTCATTTCCCTCCACACATTGATGTATTTGAATGGTCCACCATCGATATCCACAGGTAACTGAGTGGAGACAGTTCCAGCCTCGTGAAACTCCATCTGACTCCTGTAAAAACAGGTCTGTAAATCAGTCTGTGTGAGAGAGACAGCAGCAATCACATCGCAAAACTGTTCCTTTAAATCTGCTTACCTCTTCACAAGGTCCTGTATATCCTGGGGAGATAGAAACAGAAATAGATATTATTGAGTCAGATTAGAACAAGAGGTCACAGGTATAGGTTGGGAGGTTGTAGATTTAAAACTGAAATGAGGAGATTGACTTCTCGCTGAGGATGGTAAATTTGTGAGATAGATATCTTTCTGATAAAAAAGTGATATGGGGGAGAGGTGGAGAGATGGATTTGAGACCAGGGAGAGATCAGCTATGATCTGATTGAGGAGCGGAGAAAGCTTGAAGGGGTAAACTGTCGACTTCTGCTCCTAATTCCTCTGTTCCTATTCTCATATTACAGATCGGTTGTTGTAAATCTCAGGGAGAAGTTATGAGGTGGGACAGATTGGAGACATTTAGAAAATAACATCTCCTTTTCCCTGTCATTCCCTCTCTGAGCTCATTATCTCCATGTGACCCATCTCTTGTGTCTCTCTATCCTATTCCCAAACATTCCTGATCACCAAACCACCCCTCCCGGTTCCCATGTCCAGCTGGGTGTTCTGTCCTCAGCAGCTTACATTCTTATCTATCTGAACATAGCCCCCATCACTCCGGTGCTTGGTGACTTACACTCGCTCCCAGCTCAACAATATATTCACTGAAAACATTCTCATCCTCATTTTCGTAGAGTCAGTCATCATTGTTAGACAGAAAAAGGCCCTTCAGCCCATGTCCACATTGGTTAGTGATACACCACCCAAATATTCCAATCCCATTTTCCTGCACTTGGTCCCGAGCCTTTGCCTTCGCTAACGCACATCTAAATACTTATTAGATATTATGAGGCTCTCTTCCTCCATCACACTGTCAGGCAGTGAGATCCAGACTCCTGACAACCTCTGGGTGAAAAGGTTTACTTCACATCCTCTCTTACTTTAAACATCCTGCTCTTCATCTTAACTCTCTGCCCCCTGGTCATTGATCTGTCCACAGAGTGGAAAGGTTCTTCCCTGTCTATCCTATCTCTGCCCCTGATAATTTTATCTCTCCCTCCTCACCACTTACACCCCACCATTTTTCATTCCATCACACTCAGATTACCTCACCCCATCTCCCATCGCACCCTCACTGACAGCAGCAAAGAAATCATCATCCAACCAGTCAGACTGAGGCCAAAGCCAGGCCCAGAGGTTAAAGGTCAGTGTGTCAGCCCTCAGTCCCACAATGTTCTCCTGGACAAGGCAAAGAGGTTTTGTACCTTGAGGAACTCTGGAGCCTCTTGTATCTCCAGCCTGGATTGAAGATCTCTTATTACTCCTTCAAGACAAGACATTTCATCCAAGGTTTTCTTTAAATTCTTCTCCATTTCCTCAAATATTTTATTGCTTTTTTGCTCTAACTCTGATTTCATCAGCTCTTCCTTCTCAACCAGGAACTTGTGCATCTTTTCAAATTCACTGTGGATTTCATTTCTCTGTCTCTCAACTTCAGCCTGGAACAGATTGAATACAGAGTGGAATAAACAATGTCTCTAATCCCAGTGTTCCTGGTCTCTGCCGACTGGGTTCCAGGATTAAAAATGTTTGATTCCGATAATAAATAGTAACAGCTCACTGCAGGTTCGACATGATGGAATATTCAGCGTGTGGGAGTGAGTTATAAGCAAACATGATTATTAAATATTAGATAGCAGTGAGTGTGTTACAGACAGAAAACTAATCGAGGTTCAAATGGTTTATATGTAGAATAATGGATATCTGGGAGTGAGTTACAGACTGGAATCTAATCGAGGGGTTCGGATGGTTTATATATAGAATAATGGATATCAGGGAGTGAGTTGCAGACTGGAATCTAATCGAGGGGTTCAGATGGTTTATATATAGAATAATGGATATCAGGGAGTGAGTTACAGACTGGAATCTAATCGAGGGGTTCAGATGGTTTATATATAGAATAATGGATATCAGGGAATGAGTTAGTGATTAGATTTATTTTATCGATTGTTGAGATTAGATGCAGTGGTAATGTTAGACATTTCTATATTTTTGCCATATTTTGCAATTTACAGACGCTCCCTTCCATTCCAGTTCAGGGAGCAGCCTGCAATGTGGATTGGACCCCCAGCACTTTATTCAGTAAAACTCTCTCTCTCACTGTGTAAGAAGCTCACTCACTCTCAATCACAAACACAGGGAACATTACACAAATTCTAAAGGACGCCCTCCTACCTTCATCTGTGAAATGCCATCCTCTCCTTCTCTTTTACTGTGAAGACTGAGGTCCAGTTGTTTCTGCAGAGTCTCCAATGATGCTTCTAACTTGTTCTGGCAGACAGAAAGGACACAAAGCGGATTGTGAAAAGGAACACTCGCCACCCTTTTGGAGGAGTTTGCTGTTTTTACATCCACTCACACTGGTGAAGGGGAGAAGGAGATATTCCCAGGATTGGTCCCACTCAATGTTTGGGATGAAAGGATGAAGAAATTTATGAGAAACTTTGTGTTAAATCCGCCTGTTGCAATTATGCTCCTCCATGTCGATTCCCCTCTTCTACTAACCTTCTCCTCCCCTCAACCCTCTCCTCTTCCCCCTCCCACCCTCCCCCACTTCCTGCAGCCCTCCCCTCGCCTCCCCTCCTTCATCCTACAACCTCCCTCTCCCTCTGTTGCTAACCACTCTCCCGTCCCTCTTCCCTCCCTGTCTGTGTCAGTAGCAGTGACCCAGTACCTTGTATATCTGGGCTGCTTCCTTTATTGGGATCACACTGTGCATCTTGTGAGCTCTGGACATGCCACACACCAGACAGATGGCTCTCTCTTCATCTTCACAGAAGAGTTTCAGCTTCTCCTCGTGTTCCTGACAGTAAAACCCCTCCTCTGGCTGTGTCCCCTTCACCTTCAGCACTCTGAGCTTCTCCACAACGTTAGCCAGGGTGCGAGCGGCTCTGATGTTCCTCTGGGTGAAGACCTGTCGACACTGGGGGCAGGAAACTTCTCCCGCGACCTTCTCCCAACTCTGGGAGATGCAGCTCCTGCAGAAGTGATGCTCACATTCCAGAGACACGGGCTCGGTGAATATTTCCAGGCAGATGGGACAGGTTAGTTCCTGTGTGAGATCCGGAGATGCCATCCCAGTGCTCAGAGTCTCTGTGTCTCTCTCTCTCTCTGTCCCTCTTTGTTCCATCTCTTTCACTTTCAATTTCTGTTCCGAGCTGCACTTCCTGGATTTGACTTCACGTGATCAGAGACCCTCTCAGTGCCGGGAATTCTGTAATCCAAACAAACTGAGTCCATTTATTGTAACTCGAACCCTTTTCACTTTATAAAGTCAACTTTAGAACATTCTCTCTTTTCTCTCTACAAACACATTCCTTAAAACACCCCTTCCTCCCCCCTCAATCCCAATCAATTGCTTTGATTTGATTTATTATTGTCACATGTATTATTATACAGTGAAAAGAATTGTTTCTTGGATGCTGTAGAGACAAAGCATACTGTTCATAGACAGAGTGCAGTGTTACAGTGATATCTAGGGTGCAGAGACCAATTTAATGCGAGATGGGTCCATTCAAAAGTCTGAAGACAGCAGGGAAGAAGCTGTTCTTCGGTTGGTACGTGACTTCAGACTTTTGGTTCTTTTTTACCGATGGCAGAAGGCGGAAGAGAGTGTGGGTCCAGTCTTAACACCAACTTGCCCCCGTTTTCGCGTAAGGTGAGCAGTGTGATCCCTTCCATGCCTGTTTCCCCTTTATCAAGCATCTAAACTGCCCGCCATGGGCCCTCTTTCCGCAGTGGGCGTGACTTCATGGGGTGTACGTCCAAACTGAAGGGCATTTACCCCTTTGCCACCGTGTTCGCCCATCCAGATACAGCATGGAAACAAATATGATCCAGAAAGGCCTGTTCTGACCACGCCAACCTCTGGAGAGGTAAGTTCAGAGCTTCCGGTGCCTCTCTGACTCAGATCGAGGGGATGTGGGTTGTTGTGTGGTGGTGAGGTTGTGGGGGGGAAGCGGATCAGATTGTCCTCTGATTGGAGGAAAATGGGGAAGGGTCCGGTGCCACTCTGCGTGTGGTCGGTGGCGGGGGAAGTGGGGCAAAGGGGGCTGTGATCGGTCTGGGTAGTGGGGGGGCTGCTGGTGGTGGAGGAGACCGAGTTTCAAAGTCAGATGAGAAACACTCTCAGTTTCAGCACTTTGAATCAAAATGGTAAATTCAGGCTGTGCTTCCAGGCTGTGTGGGGTCCTTCATTATATTGGCTGCTTTTCCAAGGCAGCAGGAATTTTAAACAGATTCAGTGGGTGGGAGGCTGGTTTGTATGATGGATTGGGATACATTCATGAAACGTTGTAGTTCCTTGCGGTCCTGGCAGAGCAGGAGCTGTACCAAGCTGTGATACACCCAGAAAGGATGCTCTCTATGGTGCATCTGTAAAAGTTGGTGAGAGTTGGAGCTGACATGTCAAATTTCTTTTGTCTTCTAAGAAATTGAAGGTGTTGGTGAGCTTCCTTATCTATAGTGTCAGCATTGGGGGCGGGTTGTTGGTGATCTGATCACTTAAAAACTTGAAGCTACTAGGTGACCCACCAACCCAATCCCCCCCCTTCCATCCAGCCTTCTGACCCAATCCTCCTCCCCCCAGACCTCTGACCCAATACCCCCTTCCCCTACCCCACTGACCCAATCCCCCATCCCCCTGTCCCACTGACCCAATGCCCCCTCCCCCTGCACACTGATCCAATCCCCCCTCCCACTGCACAGTGACCCAATCCCCCCTCTCCCTCAGCCCAATGACCCAATCACCCCTTCCACCCAGCCCACTGAGCAAATACCACCCTCCCTTGGCCTACTGACCCAATGGCTCCCCCCCCCACCGCTTAAATCTTCCTCTAGTTTCTCCACAAGACGTTCCCAAATCCATCTTCTCTGATGACAATCCCTACCTTCATTCCCCCCGCCTCCCTATTCTTTAATAAATATCCTTTGAGGTCTCTTACTTTACAAATTCCCACCTCCCCCCATCTCCTCCTCCCCCCTCTTTACTCTGCACACCGGGATCCGGGATGCTGAAACTGGGACAGCAGTGGACAGCGGTGAGGAAGGTTTCTCTTCCGGCTCCCAGGACTGATATCCCTCCACATTCCAGGCACCATTCCCGGTTAAAGATTGGATTTGTTTGTATCTGGGCTTTGGGGTTCTCATTAACTTGATGAACAGGAACAGTCCTGTGTTCCAGCATCTCATTTCTCACTTGCTGCACAGTATCCGGCTGTGGGGAGATTGGCTCTGTCAGCTCATTGGGTCACATTAACACACCAGGAACTGACACATCGACTGCATAATAATATCTTTAAATCCCTGCTCACCTCCTGCTCCATCAGTTTGTTCGTGTTCCGTTTCAACAAATTGTGATACTGAATCTGCTATTGTCTCCCCCGCAGTCTGTGATCATCTTGTGAGGCGTGTTACTGAGACAGTAACGCTGCTGAGAAGGATATTCGACTGGGGTGGCAGCACTCATTGGGAGGTAGTGAATCAGCCTCTTGCTGAACACTTTATGCAATGTGCTTTTCCATTGCCTTCGACTGGGTGTCACTGGGAGTACGTATACTGCTCTCCAGCCCCCACTTTAAAACATTGCTTCAGCTGAAACAAGGATCTGGAAAACCCCTCACCAAACCCAGTCACAGTGAGTAAGGCACAGAATTGCTGGGCACAGAGTCTCTCTCTCTCTATTTTAAGAGTATTAAGGGATACCCGAGGTGACCAGTACTGTCAGGAAATCTTAGCCAATACAAGACTCACAAAGCCAGTGTTTTTGAACCAACTTTATTTAACTAGCAGCAGTTGGGAGATTATCAGAGGGTGGAGTCACCTCTCAGGGTGAGCAGCCAGACTTCTCCAAATTGATCTGACCTTTATTATTCTAAATAGAACAATTAAAGGTTTTCTTTTTTTATTGCCGTATCTTAGTTTACAATCAATCATCTTTAATATACATATGTCAATAATAACTCTCATATTCATCAGCCAATTGCATCTCATTCCCCAGTGTAATGATGTTTGATTTGTCCATGAAATCCAGAAGCTAACTCCCATCTTGTGTAATGCCACTTCCCTGTTGCCAGGTTCCCTCGATGCTCCCTGTAGGGATGAAAGTGAATGTTCCCACCCAACCGTTGCCAAACTGGATAGGGAGGTGATCCACATCTGGGCACATTTCCATCCTGAGTCTGGAGAAAGGAAATACCTACTTATAAAATTCCAATATGTGTTGCTGCATAAGGAACATTCTGAGATGAATTTTGCAAAGTACATGATTCCCAGGCCTTTGCATAAGGGGATCCCAGGATCAGGATAAGGGGTCAGCCATTTAAGAATGAGACAAGGAGACATGTCTTCACTCAGAGAGAGTTGTGAATCTTTGGGATGCTCCACCTCGGTGAGCTGTCAGCGAGAATATTCTACCCAGAGATCGATGTATTCTTGTCTAGAAAGGGAGTGAAGGAAAGTGGAGTTGATGTTGATACGTCGTCCTCCAGAACCTATTCTGATATTGTTACTCCTAATGCATTCTGTACATTCTCTGAATCAACAATCTGCACAGTCCAGTCTGCAAATAAAACCTTTATCAAATGGTGCAAACGGAATTGGCTTCACAATGAATTGTTCGAGATTGGAGGCACAGTTACCGCAATACATTTTATTGCAGCCCAGTGTGTCTGGGTTTGTCACAGATTGAGATCAGGACAGTTTGAGAAGCTAAATTAACTTTACAGTAAACTCCAAACACACTCAAACACCTGGCCACACCCCTCGATATTCGTGTGGCAGAGAATGTGAGTTGCTTGGGCAGTGGGTTAGGCAGCACCCAGCACCATCCTGACATCAAAAACCACATCTGAGTGTGTTAGTGAGTGAGCAGTGTGAGTGGCTCAAAGTTATCACCAGATTTATTGTTACAAGGGTTAAAGATGGGGTAGAGTTTCTCGGTGAATGTGTCAGTGAATGTGTACAGTTGAGACATGTCCTCAGCATCGCAAAACGACACCTGTCCCCCCTCATAATCCAGGTAAATTCCTAACTTCCGGGGTTTCACTTTCAGCTGGGAGATGACATCCGGGATATTCAATGATTTGCAGTCAGGAACCGGGCCGATGACCCAGAATCCATTCTGAGTTGAAGGAATGATTTTTATTTTCCTGTTGACAGACTCTCTGCAGACACCCACAACCCAACAAGTCATGTTTCCAAGACCCACCTCCCAGTAGTGTCTCCCTGATGTGAAACTCTGGCAGGTCAAAACAAAATATCCAACATCAAATCTTTCTGGATGATCAGGAAGATCCTCATTCTCATTTCCGAACCTCACACTGGTCCGATCGTGGGAAATGATCAGTGCATTGTGTGCTGTGTCTGGATCCAGGGTGAGAGATGCTGGAACTGAAAATGAACACAAATGGGAAGCTGTTAGTATGAGAAAAATAGGAGTGAATCAGAGATTTGTACAGGTGGTATCGGGTTCCGACCCAGCAATCTGTGGACCAGTTCTGAGCACCGCACTTTAGGGAGGATGTGAATGTATTAGAGAGAGTGTATAAAAGATTCACCAGAACAGTTCCTGGGTGAGGAACTTCAGATATGTAGATAGATCGGAGAAACTGGGGTAGTTCTACTGAGAGAGGAGACGGCTAAGAGGAGATTAGATCGAGATGATCAACGTCAGGATGGGGCTGGACAGAGTAAATCAGGAGAAACTGTTCCCATTGGTGGAGAGATGGGGACCAGAGAATTTGAAGTGATTGACAAAGGAAGCCACAGTAATGTGAGGACAAACCTGCTCACACAGGGTTTAATGCACTCTGACAGAATCCAATTCAATCACAGCTTTCAAAGGGAATGGGATCATTATCGGAAGAGGAAATATGTGCAGAGCGAGAGGGAAGGTGCAGGAGTGGCAGCAGGAGAGTTGCTCTAGCAGCGAGCTAGCAGGCTACAGTGGGCCGAATGACCTCCTCCTGTGTACATTGGTGAAACTGCAGCTTGAGTATTGTATACAGATTTGGTCACCTTACATCAGGAGGGAGATACTTCCATTGGACACAGTTCAGAGAAGATTCACTAGTTTGATTCCTCACACGAAGGGATTTTCTTCCGAGGAAAGGTTGAGCAAGTTTGGTCAAAACTCAGTGAAGTTCAGAAGAATAAAAGGTGATCGTCTTGAAACATGTAAGATTCTGAGAGAGTCCCTTTGACGGGATAGACGTTGGGAGGATGGTTCATCTCCTGGGGAATCTAGATCTGGGTAGCAAAGCTTCAATAAAAGGGTGACATAAAACGGTGATGAGGAGAATATCTCTGCTGCTCTTCTTTCTGATGGTCATTCCATCAGCCCATCAAAGCCCATTACTCTCGTGGGTAACAGAATGGAGATGGCAATATACAGAGAATGATACCTGGTGAAATCAGTGCTCTCATTTCCCTCCACACATTGATGTATTTGAATGGTCCACCATCGATATCCACAGGTAACTGAGTGGAGACAGTTCCAGCCTCGTGAAACTCCATCTGACACCTGTAAAAACAGGTCCGTAAATCAGTCTGTGTGAGAGAGACAGCAGCAATCACATCGCAAAACTGTTCCTTTAAATCTGCTTACCTCTTCACAAGGTCCTGTATATCCTGGGGAGATAGAAACAGAAATAGATATTATTGAGTCAGATTAGAACAAGAGGTCACAGGTATAGGTTGGGAGGTTGTAGATTTAAAACTGAAATGAGGAGATTGACTTCTCGCTGAGGATGGTAAATTTGTGAGATAGATATCTTTCTGATAAAAAAGTGATATGGGGGAGAGGTGGAGAGATGGATTTGAGACCAGGGAGAAATCAGCTATGATCTGATTGAGGAGCGGAGAAAGCTTGAAGGGGTAAACTGTCGACTTCTGCTCCTAATTCCTCTGTTCCTATTCTCATATTACAGATCGGTTGTTGTAAATCTCAGGGAGAAGTTATGAGGTGGGACAGATTGGAGACATTTAGAAAATAACATCTCCTTTTCCCTGTCATTCCCTCTGTGAGCTCATTATCTCCATGTGACCCATCTCTTGTGTCTCTCTATCCTATTCCCAAACATTCCTGATCACCAAACCACCCCTCCCGGTTCCCATGTCCAGCTGGGTGTTCTGTCCTCAGCAGCTTACATTCTTATCTATCTGAACATAGCCCCCATCACTCCGGTGCTTGGTGACTTACACTCGCTCCCAGCTCAACAATATATTCACTGAAAACATTCTCATCCTCATTTTCGTAGAGTCAGTCATCATTGTTAGACAGAAAAAGGCCCTTCAGCCCATGTCCACATTGGTTAGTGATACACCACCCAAATATTCCAATCCCATTTTCCTGCACTTGGTCCCGAGCCTTTGCCTTCGCTAACGCACATCTAAATACTTATTAGATATTATGAGGCTCTCTTCCTCCATTACACTGTCAGGCAGTGAGATCCAGACTCCTGACAACCTCTGGGTGAAAACGTTTACTTCACATCCTCTCTTACTTTAAACATCCTGCTCTTCATCTTAACTCTCTGCCCCCTGGTCATTGATCTGACCACAGTGTGGAAAGGTTCTTCCCTGTCTATCCTATCTCTGCCCCTGATAATTTTATCTCTCCCTCCTCACCACTTACACCCCACCATTTTTCATTCCATCACACTCAAATTACCTCACCCCATCTCCCATCGCACCCTCACTGACAGCAGCAAAGAGATCATCATCCAACCAGGCAGACTGAGGCCAAAGCCAGGCCCAGAGGTTAAAGGTCAGTGTGTCAGCCCTCAGTCCCACAATGTTCTCCTGGACAAGGCAAAGAGGTTTTGTACCTTGAGGAACTCTGGAGCCTCTTGTATCTCCAGTCTGGATTGAAGATCTCTTATTGCTCCTTCAAGACAAGACATTTCATCCAAGGTTTTCTTTAAATTCTTCTCCATTTCCTCAAATATTTTATTGCTTTTTTGCTCTAACTCTGATTTCATCAGCTCTTCCTTCTCAACCAGGAACTTGTGCATCTTTTCAAATTCACTGTGGATTTCATTTCTCTGTCTCTCAACTTCAGCCTGGAACAGATTGAATACAGAGTGGAATAAACAATGTCTCTAATCCCAGTGTTCCTGGTCTCTGCCGACTGGGTTCCAGGATTAAAAATGTTTGATTCCGATAATAAATAGTAACAGCTCACTGCAGGTTCGACATGATGGAATATTCAGCGTGTGGGAGTGAGTTATAAGCAAACATGATTATTAAATATTAGATAGCAGTGAGTGTGTTACAGACAGAAAACTAATCGAGGGTTTCAGATGGTTTATGTGTAGAATAATGGATATCAGGGAGTGAGTTACAGATTGGAATCTAATCGAGGGGTTCAGATGGTTTATATATAGAATAATGGATATCAGGGAGTGAGTTACAGACTGGAATCTAATCGAGGGGTTCAGATGGTTTATATATAGAATAATGGATACCTGGGAGTGAGTTACAGACTGGAATCTAATCGAGGGGTTCAGATGGTTTATATATAGAATAATGGATATCTGGGAATGAGATACAGACTGGAATCTAATTGAGGGGTTCAGATGGTTTATATATAGAATAATGGATACCTGGGAGTGAGTTACAGACTGGAATCTAATCGAGGGGTTCAAATGGTTTATATATAGAATACTGGATACGTGGGAGTGAGTTACAGACTGGAATCTAATCGAGGGGTTCAGATGGTTTATATATAGAATAACGGATACCTGGGACTGAGTTACAGACTGGAATCTAATCGAGGGGTTCAGGTGGTTTATATATAGAATAATGATACCTGGGAGTGAGTTACAGACTGGAATCTAATCGAGGGGTTCAGATGGTTTATATATAGAATAATGGATACCTGGGAGTGAGTTACAGACTGGAATCTAATCAAAGGGTTCAAATGGTTTATATATAGAATAATGGATACCTGGGAGTGAGTTACAGACTGGAATCTAATCGAGGGGTTCAGGTGGTTTATATATAGAATAATGGATATCAGGGAATGAGTTAGTGACTAGATTTATTTTATCGATTGTTGAGATTAGATGCAGTGGTAATATTAGACATTTCTATATTTTTGCCATATTTTGCAATTTACAGACGCTCCCTTCCATTCCAGTTCAGGGAGCAGCCTGCAATGTGGATTGGACCCCCAGCACTTTATTCAGTAAAACTCTCTCTCTCACTGTGTAAGAAGCTCACTCACTCTCAATGACAAACACAGGGAACATTACACAAATTCTAAAGGACGCCCTCCTACCTTCATCTGTGAAATGCCATCCTCTCCTTCTCTTTTACTGTGAAGAGTGAGGTCCAGTTGTTTCTGCAGAGTCTCCAATGATGCTTCTAACTTGTTCTGGCAGACAGAAAGGACACAAAGCGGATTGTGAAAAGGAACACTCGCCACCCTTTTGGAGGAGTTTGCTGTTTTTACATCCACTCACACTGGTGAAGGGGAGAAGGAGATATTCCCAGGATTGGTCCCACTCAATGTTTGGGATGAAAGGATGAAGAAATTTATGAGAAACTTTGTGTTAAATCCGCCTGTTGCAATTATGCTCCTCCATGTCGATTCCCCTCTTCTACTAACCTTCTCCTCCCCTCAACCCTCTCCTCTTCCCCCTCCCACCCTCCCCCACTTCCTGCAGCCCTCCCCTCGCCTCCCCTCCCTCATCCTACAACCTCCCTCTCCCTCTGTTGCTAACCACTCTCCCGTCCCTCTTCCCTCCCTGTCTGTGTCAGTAGCAGTGACCCAGTACCTTGTATATCTGGGCTGCTTCCTTTATTGGGATCACACTGTGCATCTTGTGAGCTCTGGACATGCCACACACCAGACAGATGGCTCTCTCTTCATCTTCACAGAAGAGTTTCAGCTTCTCCTCGTGTTCCTGACAGTAAAACTCCTCCTCTGGCTGTGTCCCCTTCACCTTCAGCACCCTGAGCTTCTCCACAACGTTAGCCAGGGTGCGAGCGGCTCTGATGTTCCTCTGGGTGAAGACCTGTCGACACTGGGGGCAGGAAACTTCTCCCGCGACCTTCTCCCAACTCTGGGAGATGCAGCTCCTGCAGAAGTGATGCTCACATTCCAGAGACACGGGCTCGGTGAATATTTCCAGGCAGATGGGACAGGTTAGTTCCTGTGTGAGATCCGGAGATGCCATCCCAGTGCTCAGAGTCTCTGTGTCTGTCTCTCTCTCTCTCTTGTCCCTCTTCTCTGTTCCATCTCTTTCACTTTCAATTTCTGTTCCGAGCTGCACTTCCTGGATTTGACTTCACGTGATCAGAGACCCTCTCAGTGCCGGGAATTCTGTAATCCAAACAAACTGAGTCCATTTATGTAAATCGAACCCTTTTCAACTTTAGAAAGGCAACTTTAGAACATTCTTTTCTCTCTACAAACACACTCCTTAAAACACCCCTTCCTCCCCCCTCAATCCCAATCAATTGCTTTGATTTGATTTATTATTGTCACATGTATTATTATACAGTGAAAAGAATTGTTTCTTGGATGCTGTAGAGACAAAGCATACTGTTCATAGACAGAGTGCAGTGTTACAGTGATAGCTAGGGTGCAGAGACCAATTTAATGCGAGATGGGTCCATTCAAAAGTCTGAAGACAGCAGGGAAGAAGCTGTTCTTCGGTTGGTACGTGACTTCAGACTTTTGGTTCTTTTTTACCGATGGCAGAAGGCGGAAGAGAGTGTGGGTCCAGTCTTAACACCAACTTGCCCCCGTTTTCGCGTAAGGTGAGCAGTGTGATCCCTTCCATGCCTGTTTCCCCTTTATCAAGCATCTAAACTGCCCGCCATGGGCCCTCTTTCCGCAGTGGGCGTGACTTCATGGGGTGTACGTCCAAACTGAAGGGCATTTACCCCTTTGCCACCGTGTTCGCCCATCCAGATACAGCATGGAAACAAATATGATCCAGAAAGGCCTGTTCCGACCACGCCAACCTCTGGAGAGGTAAGTTCAGAGCTTCCGGTGCCTCTCTGACTCAGATCGAGGGGATGTGGGTTGTTGTGTGGTGGTGAGGTTGTGGGGGGGAAGCGGATCAGATTGTCCTCTGATTGGAGGAAAATGGGGAAGGGTCCGGTGCCACTCTGCGTGTGGTCGGTGGCGGGGGAAGTGGGGCAAAGGGGGCTGTGATCGGTCTGGGTAGTGGGGGAGCTGCTGGTGGTGGAGGAGACCGAGTTTCAAAGTCAGATGAGAAACACTCTCAGTTTCAGCACTTTGAATCAAAATGGTAAATTCAGGCTGTGCTTCCAGGCTGTGTGGGGTCCTTCATTATATTGGCTGCTTTTCCAAGGCAGCGGGAATTTTAAACAGAGTCAGTGGGTGGGAGGCTGGTTTGTGAGATGGATTGGGATACATTCATGAAACGTTGTAGTTCCTTGAGGTCCTGGCAGAGCAGGAGCTGTACCAAGCTGTGATACACCCAGAAAGGATCTCTCTATGGTGCATCTGTAAAAGTTGGTGAGAGTTGCAGCTGACATGTCAAATTTCTTTTGTCTTCTAAGAAATTGAAGGTGTTGTTGAGCTTTCTTATCTATAGTGTCAGCATTGGGGGTGGGTTGTTGGTGATCTGATCACTTAAAAACTTGAAGCTACTAGGTGACCCACCAACCCAATCCCCCCCCTTCCATCCAGCCTTCTGACCCAACCCCCTTCCCCCAGACCTCTGACCCAATCCCTCCTTCCCCTACCTCACTGACCCAATCCCCCCTCCCCCTGCACACTGACCCAATCCCCCCTCCCCCTGCACACTGAACCAAACCCCCCTCTCCCCCAGCCCACTGACTTAATCCCCCCTTCCACCCAGCCCACTGACCCAATCACCCCCACTCCCAGCCCACTGACCCAATCCCCTGACCCCCTGCACACTGACGCAATGCCCCCTCTCTCCCAGCCCACTGACCCAATTCCCTTCGTCCCATCCCACTGACCCAATTCCCCCCTGTCCCAACCCACTGACCCGATTCCCCTTTCCACCCTGCCCCTTGACCCAATCCCTCCTCTCCCAGCCCACTGACCCAATCCCCTCCCTTCCAGCCCACTGACTCAATTCCCCCCTGTCCCAGCTCACTGACCCAATACCAACTTCCACCTAGCCCACTGACCCAATCCCTGCCTTCCACTCAGCCCACTGACCCAATCTCCCCTTCTACCCAGCCCACTGACCCAATACCAACTTCCACCCAGCCCACTGACCCAATTCCTGCCTTCCACTCAGCCCACTGACCCAATCTCCCCTTCTACCCAGCCCACTGACCCCATGCCCCCATCCAATCAGCCCACTGACCCAATGCCCCCTTCCACCCAGCCCACTGACCCAATTCCCCCTTCCACCCAGCCCACTGACCCAATCCCTGCCATCCACCCAGCCCACTGACCCAATCCCCCCATCCAACCAGCCAGACCAATGCCCCCCTCCAACCCAGCCCACTGACCCAATCCCCCCTTCCACCCACCCACTGACCCAATCTTCCCTTCCACCCAGCCCACTGACCCAATCCCCCCTTCCACCCAGCCCACTGACCCAATCCTGCCATCCACCCAGCCCACTGACCCAATCCTGCCATCCACTCACCACTGACAATCCCCTTCCACCAGCCCACTGCCCAATCCCCCCTCCACCCAGCCCACTGACCCAATCCCCCTTCCACCCAGCCCACTGACCCAATCCCCCTTCCACCCAGCCCACTGACCCAATCCCCCCTTCCACCCAGCCCACTGACCCAATCCCCCCTTCCACCCAGCCCACTGACCCAATCTTCCCTTCCACCCAGCCCACTGACCAAATACCACCCTCCCTTGTCCTACTGACCCAATGCCACCCCCCTGTCCTTGTCTTCCTCTAGTTTCTCCGCAAGACTTTCCCAAATCCATCTTCTCTGGTCACACTCCCTACCTTCATTCCCCTGACACCCCCCCTCCCCATTCTTTAATAAATATCCTGTGAGGCCTCTGACTTTACAAATTCCCACCTCCCCCCTCTTTACTCTGCAAACCGGGATCCGGGATGCTGAAACTGGGACAGCAGTGGAGAGCGGTGAGGAAGGTTTCTCTTCCGGCTCCCAGGACTGATCTTCCTCCACACTCCAGGCACCATTCCCGGTTAAAGATTGGATTTGTTTGTATCTGGGCTTTGGGGTTCTCATTAACTTGATGAAGAGGAACAGTCCTGTGTTCCAGCTTCTCATTTCTCACTTGCTGCACATTATCCGGCTGTGGGGAGATTGGCTCTGTCAGCTCATTGGGTCACATTAACACACCAGGAACTGACACATCGACTGCATAATAACATCTTTAAATCCCTGCTCACCTCCTGCTCCATCAGTTTGTTCGTGTTCCGTTTCAACAAATTGTGATACTGAATCTGCTATTGTCTCCCCCGCAGTCTGTGATCATCTTGTGAGGCGTGTTACTGAGACAGTAACGCTGCTGAGAAGGATATTCGACTGGGGTGGCAGCACTCATTGGGAGGTAGTGAATCAGCCTCTTGCTGAACACTTTATGCAATGTGCCTTTCCATTGCCTTCGACTGGGTGTCACTGGGAGTACGTATACTGCTCTCCAGCCCCCACTTTAAAACACTGCTTCAGCTGAAACAAGGATCTGGAAACCCCCTCACCAAACCCAGTCACAGTGAGTACGGCACCGAATTGCTGGGCACAGAGTCTCTCTCTCTCTATTTTAAGAGTATTAAGGGATACCCGAGGTGACCAGTACTGTCAGGAAATCTTAGACAATACAAGACTCACAAAGCCAGTGTTTTTGAACCAACTTTATTTAACTAGCAGCAGTTGGGAGATTATCAGAGGGTGGAGTCACCTCTCAGGGTGAGCAGCCAGACTTCTCCAAATTGATCTGACCTTTATTATTCTAAATAGAACAATTAAAGGTTTTCTTTTTTTATTGCCGTATCTTAGTTTACAATCAATCATCTTTAATATACATATGTCAATAATAACTCTCATATTCATCAGCCAATTGCATCTCACTCCCCAGTGTAATGATGTTTGATTTGTCCATGAAATCCAGAAGCTAACTCCCATCTTGTGTAAAGCCACTTCCCTGTTGCCAGGTTCCCTCGATGCTCCCTGTAGGGATGAAAGGAAGTCCCACCCAAACCATTGCCAAACGGATAGGGAGGTGATCCACAATACGGCCGCATTCCATCCGAGTCTGGAGAAAGGGAAATACCTACTTATAAAATTCCAATATGTGTTGATGCATTAAGGAACATTCTGAGATTGAATTTTGCAAAGTACATGATTCCCAGCTTTGGATAATGGGATCCCAGGATCAGGATAAGGGGTCAGCCATTTAAGAATGAGACAAGGAGAAATGTTTCACTCAGAGAGAGTGTGAATCTTTGGGATGCTCCACATCGGTGCGCTGTCAGCGAGAATATTCTACACAGAGATCGGATGTATCTTGTCTAGAAAGAGGGAGTGACGGAAGTGGATTTGATGTTGATAACGTCCTCCGCCAGAACCTATTCTTGATAGTCTTACTCCTTAATTCATTCTGTACATTATCTGAATCAACAATCTCGCAACAAAAAAAAAACAATTAACAAACGGGGGTGGGTCTCTCCCCTCTTTACTTCCTTTTTTTTCATCCCAGTCTGCAAATAAAACCTTAATCAAAATGGAGCAACAAGGAAATGGCTTCACAAGAATTTTCGAGATGGGGGCACAGTTTACCACAATACATTTTATTGCAGCCCAGTGTGTCTGGGTTTGTCACAGATTGAGATCAGGACAGTTTGAGAAGCTAAATTAACTTTACAGTAAACTCCAAACACACTCAAACACCTGGCCACACCCCTCAATATTCGCTTGGCAGAGAATGCGAGTTGCTTGGGCAGTGGGTTAGGCAGCACCCAGCACCATCCTGACATCAAAAACCACGTCTGAGTGTGTTAGTGAGTGAGCAGTGTGAGTGGCTCAAAGTTATCACCAGATTTATTGTTACAAGGGTTAAGGATGGGGTAGAGTTTCTCGGTGAATGTGTCAGTGAATGTGTACAGGTGAGTCATGTCCTCAGCGTCGTAAAATGATATCTGTCCCCTCTCATAATCCAGATAAATTCCTAACTTCCGAGGTTTCACTTTTATCTGGGAGATGACATCCGGGATTTTCAATGATTTGCAGTCAGGACCTTGGCGTATGACCCAGAATCCATTCTGAGTTGAAGGAATAATTTTTCCTTTCCTTTTGACAGACTCTCTGCAGACACCCACAACCCAACAAGTCTTGTTTCCAAGACCCACCTCCCAGTAATGTCTCCCTGATGTGAAACTCTGGCAACTCAAAATATAACAATGTAATTTAAATCTTTCTGGTTGATCAGGAAGATCCTTATTCTCATTTCCAAACCTCACACTGGTCCGATCGTGGGAAATGATCAGTGCATTGTGTGCTGTGTCTGGATTCAGGGTGAGAGATGCTGGAACTGAAAATGAACACAAATGGGAAGCTGTTAGTATGAGAAAAATAGGAGTGAATCAGAGATTTGTACAGGTGGTATCGGGTTCCGACCCAGCAATGTGTGGACCAGTTCTGAGCACCGCACTTTAGGGAGGATGTGAAGGTATTAGAGAGAGTGTAGAAAAGATTCACTAGAACAGTTCCTGGGTGTGGAACTTCAGATATGTAGGTAGATCGGAGAAACTGGGTAGTTCTACTGAGAGAGGAGACGGCTAAGAGGAGATTAGATCGAGATGTTCAACATCAGGATGGGGCTGGACAGAGTAAATCAGGAGAAACTGTTCCCATTGGTGGAGAGATGGGGACCAGAGAATTTGAAGTGATTGACAAAGGAAGCCACAGTAATGTGAGGACAAACCTGCTCACACAGGGTTTAATGCACTCTGACAGAATCCAATTCAATCACAGCTTTCAAAGGGAATGGGATCGTTATCGGAAGAGGAAATATGTGCAGAGCGAGAGGGAAGGTGCAGGAGTGGCAGCAGGAGAGTTGCTCTAGCAGCGAGCTAGCAGGCTACAGTGGGCCGAATGACCTCCTCCTGTGTACATTGCAGCTTGAGTATTGTATACAGATTTGGTCACCTTACATCAGGAGCGAGATAACTTCACTGGAGACAGTTCAGAGAAGATTCACTAGTTTGATTCCTGACATGAAGGGATTGTCTTCCGAGGAAAGGTTGAGCAAGTTTGGTCAAAACTCAGTGAAGTTCAGAAGAATAAAAGGTGATCGTCTTGAAACATGTAAGATTCTGAGAGGGTCCCTTTGACAGGGTAGATGTTGGGAGGATGGTTCATCTCCTGGGGGAATCTAGATCTGGGCAGCAAAGCTTCAATAAAAGGGTGATATAAAACAGTGATGAGGAGAATTTCTCTGCTGCTCTTCTTTCTGATGGTCATTCCATCAGCCCGTCAAAGCCCATTACTCACGTGGGTAACAGAATGGAGATGGCAATATACAGAGAATGATACCTGGTGAAATCAGTGCTCTCATTTCCCTCCACACATTGATGTATTTGAATGGTCCACCATCGATATCCACAGGTAACTGAGTGGAGACAGTTCCAGCCTCGTGAAACTCCATCTGACTCCTGTAAAAACAGGTCCGTAAATCAGTCTGTGTGAGAGAAACAGCAGCAATCACATCACAAAACTGTTCCTTTAAATCTGCTTACCTCTTCACAAGGTCCTGTATATCCTGGGGAGATAGAAACAGAAATAGATATTATTGAGTCAGATTAGAACAAGAGGTCACAGGTATAGGTTGGGAGGTTGTAGATTTAAAACTGAAATGAGGAGATTGACTTCTCGCTGAGGATGGTAAATTTGTGAGATAGATATCTTTCTGATAAAAAAGTGATATGGGGGAGAGGTGGAGAGATGGATTTGAGACCAGGGAGAAATCAGCTATGATCTGATTGAGGAGCGGAGAAAGCTTGAAGGGGTAAACTGTCGACTTCTGCTCCTAATTCCTCTGTTCCTATTCTCATATTACAGATCGGTTGTTGGAAATCTCAGGGAGAAGTTATGAGGTGGGACAGATTGGAGCCATTTAGAAAATAACATCTCCTTTTCCCTGTCATTCCCTCTCTGAGCTCATTATCTCTATGTGACCCATCTCTTGTGTCTCTCTATCCTATTCCCAAACATTCCTGATCACCAAACCACCCCTCCCGGTTCCCATGTCCAGCTGGGTGTTCTGTCCTCAGCAGCTTACATTCTTATCCATCTGATCATAGCCCCCATCACCCCAGTGCTTGGTGAGTTACACTGGCTCCCAGCTCAACAATATATTCACTGAAAACATTCTCATCCTCATTTTTGTAGAGTCAGTAATCATTGGTAAACAGAAAAAGGCCCTTCAGCCCATGTCCACATTGGTTAGTGATACACCACCCAAATATTCCAATCCCATTTTCCTGCACTTGGTCCCGAGCCTTGCTTGCCTTTGCCATCGCTAACGCACATCTAAATACTTGTTAGATATTATGAGGCTCTCTTCCTCCATCACACTGTCAGGCAGTGAGATCCAGACTCCTGACAACCTCTGGGTGAAAAGGTTTACTTCACATCCTCTCTTACTTTAAACCTCCTGCTCTTCAACTTAACTCTCTGTCCCCTGGTCATTTATCTGTCCACAGAGTGGAAAGGTTCTTCCCTGTCTATCCTATCTCTGCCCCTGATAATTTTATCTCTTCCTCCTCACCACTTACACCCCACCATTTTTCATTCCATCACACTCAAATTACCTCACCCCATCTCCCATCGCACCCTCACTGACAGCAGCAAAGAGATCATCATCCAACCAGTCAGACTGAGGCCAAAGCCAGGCCCAGAGGTTAAAGGTCAGTGTGTCAGCCCTCAGTCCCACAATGTTCTCCTGGACAAGGCAAAGAGGTTTTGTACCTTGAGGAACTCTGGAGCCTCTTGTATCTCCAGTCTGGATTGAAGATCTCTTATTGCTCCTTCAAGACAAGATATTTCATCCAACGTTTTCTTTAAATTCTTCTCTATTTCCTCGAATATTTTATTGCTTTTTTGCTCTAACTCTGATTTCATCAGCTCTTCCTTCTCAACCAGGAACTTGTGCATCTTTTCAAATTCACTGTGGATTTCATTTCTCTGTCTCTCAATTTCAGCCTGGAACAGATTGAATACAGAGCGGAATAAACAATGTCTCTAATCCCAGTGTTCCTGGTCTCTGCCGACTGGGTTACAGGATTAAAAATGTTTGATTCTGATAATAAATAGTAACAGCTCACTGCAGGTTCGACATGATGGAATATTCAGCTTGTGGGAGTGAGTTATAAGCAAACATGATTATTAAATATTAGATAGCAGTGAGTGTGTTACAGACAGAAAACTAATCGAGGTTCAGATGGTTTATGTATAGAATAATGGATACCTGGGAGTGAGTTACAGACTGGAATCTAATCGAGGGGTTCAGATGGTTTATATATAGAATAATGGATACCTGGGAGTGAGTTACAGACTGGAATCTAATCGAGGGGTTCAGATGGTTTATATATAGAATAATGGATATCTGGGAGTGAGTTACAGACTGGAATCTAATCGAGGGGTTCAGATGGTTTATATATAGAATAATGGATATCTGGGAATGAGTTAGTGACTAGATTTATTTGATCGATTGTTGAGATTAGATGCAGTGGTAATATTAGACATTTCTATATTTTTGCCATATTTTGCAATTTACAGACACTCCCTTCCATTCCAGTTCAGGGAGCAGCCTGCAATGTGGATTGGACCCCCAGCACTTTATTCAGTAAAACTCTCTCTCTCACTGTGTAAGAAGCTCACTCACTCTCAATGACAAACACAGGGAACATTACACAAAACCTAAAGGACACTCTCCTACCTTCATCTGTGAAATGCCATCCTCTCCTTCTCTTTTACTGTGAAGACTGAGGTCCAGTTGTTTCTGCAGAGTCTCCAATGATGTTTCTAACTTGTTCTGGCAGACAGAAAGGACACAAAGCGGATTGTAAAAGGGAACACTCGCCATCCTTATGGAGGAGTTTGCTGTTTTTACATCCACTCACACTGGTGAAGGGGAGAAGGAGATATTCCCAGGATTGGTCACTCTCAATGTTTGGGATGAAAGGATAAAGGAATTTATGAGAAACTTTGTGTTAATTCCGCCTGTTGCAATTATCCTCCTCCATTCCCCTCCTTTATCAACATTCTCCCAATAATCTCCCCTTCCCAACACTCTCCACCTCGTCACATAACCCCATCCCAGTCTCCCCTTGCCCTCTCCTCTCCCTCTCTCGCCCTACAAACCCTCTCTCCCTCTGCTACTCCCACCGCCTCCCCCTGTTCCCTATCGGTCTGTATCTGTAGCAGTGAATCAGTACCTTGTATATCTGGACAGCCTCTTTGATGTGCAGATCTTTGTGAGTTTGATGTTTTGAACTCCAGCAATCCGCACAGATGGCTCTCTGTTCATCTTCACAGAAGAGTTTCAGCTTCTCCTCGTGTTCCTGACAGTAAAACCCCTCCTCTGGCTGTGTCCCCTTCACCTTCAGCACTCTGAGCTTCTCCACAATGTTAGCCAGGGTGCGAGCGGCTCTGATGTTCCTCTGGGTGAAGACCTGTCGACACTGGGGGCAGGAAACTTCTCCCGCGACCTTCTCCCAACTCTGGGAGATGCAGCTCCTGCAGAAGTGATGCTCACATTCCAGAGACACGGGCTCGGTGAATATTTCCAGGCAGATGGGACAGGTTAGTTCCTGGGTGAGATCCGGAGATGCCATCCCAGTGCTCAGAGTCTCTGTGTCTCTCTCTCTCTCTGTCCCTCTTCTCTGTTCCATCTCTTTCACTTTCAATTTCTGTTCCGAGCTGCACTTCCTGGATTTGACTTCACGTGATCAGAGACCCTCTCAGTGCCGGGAATTCTGTAATCCAAACAAACTGAGTCCATTTATTGTAACTCGAACCCTTTTCACTTTATAAAGTCAACTTTAGAACATTCTCTCTTTTCTCTCTACAAACACATTCCTTAAAACACCCCTTCCTCCCCCCTCAATCCCAATCAATTGCTTTGATTTGATTTATTATTGTCACATGTATTATTATACAGTGAAAAGAATTGTTTCTTGGATGCTGTAGAGACAAAGCATACTGTTCATAGACAGAGTGCAGTGTTACAGTGATAGCTAGGGTGCAGAGACCAATTTAATGCGAGATGGGTCCATTCAAAAGTCTGAAGACAGCAGGGAAGAAGCTGTTCTTCGGTTGGTACGTGACCTCAGACTTTTGGTTCTTTTTTACCGATGGCAGAAGGCGGAAGAGAGTGTGGGTCCAGTCTTAACACCAACTTGCCCCCGTTTTCGCGTAAGGTGAGCAGTGTGATCCCTTCCATGCCCGTTTCCCCTTTATCAAGCATCTAAACTGCCCGCCATGGGCCCTCTTTCCGCAGTGGGCGTGACTTCATGGGGTGTACGTCCAAACTGAAGGGCATTTACCCCTTTGCCACCGTGTTCGCCCATCCAGATACAGCATGGAAACAAATATGATCCAGAAAGGCCTGTTCCGACCACGCCAACCTCTGGAGAGGTAAGTTCAGAGCTTCCGGTGCCTCTCTGACTCAGATCGAGGGGATGTGGGTTGTTGTGTGGTGGTGAGGTTGTGGGGGGGAAGCGGATCAGATTGTCCTCTGATTGGAGGAAAATGGGGAAGGGTCCGGTGCCACTCTGCGTGTGGTCGGTGGCGGGGGAAGTGGGGCAAAGGGGGCTGTGATCGGTCTGGGTAGTGGGGGAGCTGCTGGTGGTGGAGGAGACCGAGTTTCAAAGTCAGATGAGAAACACTCTCAGTTTCAGCACTTTGAATCAAAATGGTAAATTCAGGCTGTGCTTCCAGGCTGTGTGGGGTCCTTCATTATATTGGCTGCTTTTCCAAGGCAGCAGGAATTTTAAACAGATTCAGTGGGTGGGAGGCTGGTTTGTAAGATGGATTGGGATACATTCATGAAACGTTGTAGTTCCTTGAGGTCCTGGCAGAGCAGGAGCTGTACCAAGCTGTGATACACCCAGAAAGGATGCTCTCTATGGTGCATCTGTAAAAGTTGGTAAGAGTTGCAGCTGACATGTCAAATTTCTTTTGTCTTCTAAGAAATTGAAGGTGTTGGTGAGCTTCCTTATCTATAGTGTCAGCATTGGGGGCGGGTTGTTGGTGATCTGATCACTTAAAAACTTGAAGCTACTAGGTGACCCACCAACCCAATCCCCCCCCTTCCATCCAGCCTTCTGACCCAATCCTCCTTCCCCCAGACCTCTGACCCAATCCCCCCTTCCCCTACCCCACTGACCCAATCCCCCATCCCCCTGTCCCACTGACCCAATGCCCCCTCCCCCTGCACACTGACCCAATCCCCCCTCCCACTGCACAGTGACCCAATCCCCCCTCTCCCTCAGCCCAATGACCCAATCACCCCTTCCACCCAGCCCACTGAGCAAATACCACCCTCCCTTGGCCTACTGACCCAATGGCTCCCCCCCCCACCGCTTAAATCTTCCTCTAGTTTCTCCACAAGACGTTCCCAAATCCATCTTCTCTGATGACAATCCCTACCTTCATTCCCCCCGCCTCCCTATTCTTTAATAAATATCCTTTGAGGTCTCTTACTTTACAAATTCCCACCTCCCCCCATCTCCTCCTCCCCCCTCTTTACTCTGCAAACCGGGATCCGGGATGCTGAAACTGGGACAGCAGTGGACAGCGGTGAGGAAGGTTTCTCTTCCTGCTCCCAGGACTGATATCCCTCCACATTCCAGGCACCATTCCCGGTTAAAGATTGGATTTGTTTGTATCTGGGCTTTGGGGTTCTCATTAACTTGATGAAGAGGAACAGTCCTGTGTTCCAGCTTCTCATTTCTCACTTGCTGCACAGTATCCGGCTGTGGGGAGATTGGCTCTGTCAGCTCATTGGGTCACATTAACACACCAGGAACTGACACATCGACTGCATAATAATATCTTTAAATCCCTGCTCACCTCCTGCTCCATCAGTTTGTTCGTGTTCCGTTTCAACAAATTGTGATACTGAATCTGCTATTGTCTCCCCCGCAGTCTGTGATCATCTTGTGAGGCGTGTTACTGAGACAGTAACGCTGCTGAGAAGGATATTCGACTGGGGTGGCAGCACTCATTGGGAGGTAGTGAATCAGCCTCTTGCTGAACACTTTATGCAATGTGCTTTTCCATTGCTTTCGACTGGGTGTCACTGGGAGTACGTATACTGCTCTCCAGCCCCCACTTTAAAACATTGCTTCAGCTGAAACAAGGATCTGGAAAACCCCTCACCAAACCCAGTCACAGTGAGTAAGGCACAGAATTGCTGGGCACAGAGTCTCTCTCTCTCTATTTTAAGAGTATTAAGGGATACCCGAGGTGACCAGTACTGTCAGGAAATCTTAGACAATACAAGACTCACAAAGCCAGTGTTTTTGAACCAACTTTATTTAACTAGCAGCTGTTGGGAGATTATCAGAGGGTGGAGTCACCTCTCAGGGTGAGCAGCCAGACTTCTCCAAATTGATCTGACCTTTATTATTCTAAATAGAACAATTAAAGGTTTTCTTTTTTTATTGCCGTATCTTAGTTTACAATCAATCATCTTTAATATACATATGTCAATAATAACTCTCATATTCATCAGCCAATTGCATCTCACTCCCCAGTGTAATGATGTTTGATTTGTCCATGAAATCCAGAAGCTAACTCCCATCTTGTGTAAAGCCACTTCCCTGTTGCCAGGTTCCCTCGATGCTCCGTGTAGGGATGAAAGTGAATGTTCCCACCCAACCATTGCCAAACTGGATAGGGAGGTGATCCACATCCGGGCACATTTCCATCCTGAGTCTGGAGAAAGGAAATACCTACTTATAAAATTCCAATATGTGTTGCTGCATAAGGAACATTCCGAGATGAATTTTGCAAAGTACATGATTCCCAGGCTTTTGGATAAGGGGATCCCAGGATCAGGATAAGGGGTCAGCCATTTAAGAATGAGACGTGAGAAATGTCTTAACTCAGAGAGAGTTGTGAATCTTTGGGATGCTCCACCTCGGTGAGCTGTCAGCGAGAATATTCTACCCAGAGATCGATGTATTCTTGTCCAGAAAGGGAGTGAAGGAAAGTGGAGTTGATGTTGATACGTCCTCCTCCAGAACCTATTCTGATATTCTTACTCCTAATGCATTCTGTACATTCTCTCAATCCACAATCTGCACAGTCCAGTCTGCAAATAAAACCTTTATCAAATGGAGCAAACAGAATTGGCTTCACAATGAATTGTTTGAGATTGGGGGCACAGTTACCACAATACATTTTATTGCAGCCCAGTGTGTCTGGGTTTGTTACAGATTGAGATCAGGACAGTTTGAGAAGCTAAATTAACTTTACAGTAAACTCCAAACTCACTCAAACACCTGGCCACACCCCTCAATATTCGTGTGGCAGAGACTGCGAGTTGCTTGGGCTGTGGGTTAGGCAGCACCCAGCACCATCCTGACATCAAAAACTACGTCTGAGTGTGTTAGTGAGTGAGCAGTGTGAGTGGCTCAAAGTTATCACCAGATTTATTGGTACAAGGGTTAAGGATGGGGTAGAGTTTCTCGGTGAATGTGTCAGTGAATGTGTACAGGTGAGACATGTCCTCAGCATCGCAAAACGACACCTGTCCCCCCTCATAATCCAGGTAAATTCCTAACTTCCGGGGTTTCACTTTCAGCTGGGAGATGACATCCGGGATTTTCAATGATTTGCAGTCAGGAACCGGGCCGATGACCCAGAATCCATTCTGAGTTGAAGGAATGATTTTTATTTTCCTGTTGACAGACTCTCTGCAGACACCCACAATCCAACAAGTCTTGTTTCCAAGACCCACCTCCCAGTAGTGTCTCCCTGATGTGAAACTCTGGCAGGTCAAAACAAAATATCCAACATCAAATCTTTCTGGTTCATCAGGAAGATCCTCATTCTCATTTCCGAACCTCACACTGGTCCGATCGTGGGAAATGATCAGTGCATTGTGTGCTGTGTCTAGATCCAGGGTGAGAGATGCTGGAACTGAAAATGAACACAAATGGGAAGCTGTTAGTATGAGAAAAATAGGAGTGAATCAGAGATTTGTACAGGTGGTATCGGGTTCCGACCCAGCAATATGTGGACCAGTTCTGAGCACCGCACTTTAGGGAGGATGTGAATGTATTAGAGAGAGTGTATAAAAGATTCACCAGAACAGTTCCTGGGTGAGGAACTTCAGATATGTAGATAGATCGGAGAAACTGGGGTAGTTCGACTGAGAGAGGAGACGGCTAAGAGGAGTTTAGATCGAGATGTTCAACATCAGGATGGGGCTGGACAGAGTAAATCAGGAGAAAATGTTCGCATTGGTGGAGAGATGGGGACCAGAGAATTTGAAGTGATTGACAAAGGAAGCCACAGTAATGTGAGGACAAACCTGCTCACACAGGGTTTAATGCACTCTGACAGAATCCAATTCAATCACAGCTTTCAAAGGGAATGGGATCATTATCGGAAGAGGAAATATGTGCAGAGCGAGAGGGAAGGTGCAGGAGTGGCAGCAGGAGAGTTGCTCTAGCAGCGAGCTAGCAGGCTACAGTGGGCCGAATGACCTCCTCCTGTGTACATTGCAGCTTGAGTATTGTATACAGATTTGGTCACCTTACATCAGGAGGGGGATACTTCCATTGGACACAGTTCAGAGAAGATTCACTGGTTTGATTCCTGACACGAAGGGATTGTCTTCCGAGGAAAGGTTGAGCAAGTTTGGTCAAAACTCAGTGAATTCAGAAGAATAAAAGGTGATCGTCTTGAAACATGTAAGATTCTGAGAGGGTCCCTTTGACGGGGTAGATGTTGGGAGGATGGTTCATCTCCTGGGGGAATCTAGATCTGGGCAGCAAAGCTTCAATAAAAGGGTGATATAAAACGGTGATGAGGAGAATTTCTCTGCTGCTCTTCTTTCTGATGGTCATTCCATCAGCCCATCAAAGCCCATTACTCTCGTGGGTAACAGAATGGAGATGGCAATATACAGAGAATGATACCTGGTGAAATCAGTGCTCTCATTTCCCTCCACACATTGATATATTTGAATGGTCCACCATCGATATCCACAGGTAACTGAGTGGAGACAGTTCCAGCCTCGTGAAACTCCATCTGACTCCTGTAAAAACAGGTCCGTAAATCAGTCTGTGTGAGAGAGACAGCAGCAATCACAGCGCAAAACTGTTACTTTAAATCTGCTTACCTCTTCACAAGGTCCTGTATATCCTGGGGAGATAGAAACAGAAATAGATATTATTGAGTCAGATTAGAACAAGAGGTCACAGGTATAGGTTGGGAGGTTGTAGATTTAAAACTGAAATGAGGAGATTGACTTCTCGCTGAGGATGGTAAATTTGTGAGATAGATATCTTTCAGATAAAAAAGTGATATGGGGGAGAGGTGGAGAGATGGATTTGAGACCAGGGAGAGATCAGCTATGATCTGATTGAGGAGCGGAGAAAGCTTGAAGGGGTAAACTGTCGACTTCTGCTCCTAATTCCTCTGTTCCTATTCTCATATTACAGATCGGTTGTTGTAAATCTCAGGGAGAAGTTATGAGGTGGGACAGATTGGAGACATTTAGAAAATAACATCTCCTTTTCCCTGTCATTCCCTCTCTGAGCTCATTATCTCCATGTGACCCATCTCTTGTCTCTCTATCCTATTCCCAAACATTCCTGATCACCAAACCACCCCTCCCAGTTCCCATGTCCAGCTGGATGTTCTGTCCTCAGCAGCTTACATTCTTATCTATCTGATCATAGCCCCCATCACTCCGGTGCTTGGTGACTTACACTCGCTCCAAGCTCAACAATATATTCACTGAAAACATTCTCATCCTCATTTTCGTAGAGTCAGTAATCATTGTTAGACAGAAAAAGGCCCTTCAGCCCATGTCCACATTGGTTAGTGATACACCACCTAAATATTCCAATCCCATTTTCCTGCACTTGGTCCCGAGCCTTTGCCTTCGCTAACGCACATCTAAATACTTATTAGATATTATGAGGCTCTCTTCCTCCATCACACTGTCAGGCAGTGAGATCCAGACTCCTGACAACCTCTGGGTGAAAAGGTTTACTTCACATCCTCTCTTACTTTAAACATCCTGCTCTTCATCTTAACTCTCTGCCCCCTGGTCATTGATCTGTCCAGAGAGTGGAAAGGTTCTTCCCTGTCTATCCTATCTCTGCCCCTGATAATTTTATCTCTCCCTCCTCACCACTTACACCCCACCCTTTTTCATTCCATCACACTCAAATTACCTCACCCCATCTCCCATCGCACCCTCACTGACAGCAGCAAAGAGATCATCATCCAACCAGGCAGACTGAGGCCAAAGCCAGGCCCAGAGGTTAAAGGTCAGTGTGTCAGCCCTCAGTCCCACAATGTTCTCCTGGACAAGGCAAAGAGGTTTTGTACCTTGAGGAACTCTGGAGCCTCTTGTATCTCCAGTCTGGATTGAAGATCTCTTATTGCTCCTTCAAGACAAGACATTTCATCCAAGGTTTTCTTTAAATTCTTCTCCATTTCCTCAAATATTTTATTGCTTTTTTGCTCTAACTCTGATTTCATCAGCTCTTCCTTCTCAACCAGGAACTTGTGCATCTTTTCAAATTCACTGTGGATTTCATTTCTCTGTCTCTCAACTTCAGCCTGGAACAGATTGAATACAGAGCGGAATAAACAATGTCTCTAATCCCAGTGTTCCTGGTCTCTGCCGACTGGGCTACAGGATTAAAAATGTTTGATTCCGATAATAAATAGTAACAGCTCACTGCAGGTTCGACATGATGGAATATTCAGCGTGTGGGAGTGAGTTATAAGCAAACATGATTATTAAATATTAGATAGCAGTGAGTGTGTTACAGACAGAAAACTAATCGAGGGTTTCAGATGGTTTATGTGTAGAATAATGGATATCAGGGAGTGAGTTACAGATTGGAATCTAATCGAGGGGTTCAGATGGTTTATATATAGAATAATGGATATCAGGGAGTGAGTTACAGACTGGAATCTAATCGAGGGGTTCAGATGGTTTATATATAGAATAATGATACCTGGGAGTGAGTTACAGACTGGAATCTAATCGAGGGGTTCAGATGGTTTATATATAGAATAATGGATACCTGGGAGTGAGTTACAGACTGGAATCTAATCGAGGGGTTCAAATGGTTTATATATAGAATAATGGATACGTGGGAGTGAGTTACAGACTGGAATCTAATCGAGGGGTTCAGATGGTTTATATATAGAATAACGGATACCTGGGACTGAGTTACAGACTGGAATCTAATCGAGGGGTTCAGGTGGTTTATATATAGAATAATGATACCTGGGAGTGAGTTACAGACTGGAATCTAATCGAGGGGTTCA
Source organism: Sphyrna mokarran (assembly GCA_024679065.1). NCBI lineage: Eukaryota > Metazoa > Chordata > Chondrichthyes > Carcharhiniformes > Carcharhinidae > Sphyrna > Sphyrna mokarran. Next base: position 103,123,759 of record JAGIQG010000009.1, read on the forward strand.
GATGGTTTATATATAGAATAATGGATACCTGGGAGTGAGTTACAGACTGGAATCTAATCGAGGGGTTCAAATGGTTTATATATAGAATAATGGATACCTGGGAGTGAGTTACAGACTGGAATCTAATCGAGGGGTTCAGTTGGTTTATATATAGAATAATGGATATCAGGGAATGAGTTAGTGACTAGATTTATTTTATCGAATGTTGAGATTAGATGCAGTGGTAATATTAGACATTTCTATATTTTTGCCATATTTTGCAATTTACAGACGCTCCCTTCCATTCCAGTTCAGGGAGCAGCCTGCAATGTGGATTGGACCCCCAGCACTTTATTCAGTAAAACTCTCTCTCTCACTGTGTAAGAAGCTCACTCACTCTCAATGACAAACACAGGGAACATTACACAAATTCTAAAGGACGCCCTCCTACCTTCATCTGTGAAATGCCATCCTCTCCTTCTCTTTTACTGTGAAGACTGAGGTCCAGTTGTTTCTGCAGAGTCTCCAATGATGCTTCTAACTTGTTCTGGCAGACAGAAAGGACACAAAGCGGATTGTGAAAAGGAACACTCGCCACCCTTTTGGAGGAGTTTGCTGTTTTTACATCCACTCACACTGGTGAAGGGGAGAAGGAGATATTCCCAGGATTGGTCCCACTCAATGTTTGGGATGAAAGGATGAAGAAATTTATGAGAAACTTTGTGTTAAATCCGCCTGTTGCAATTATGCTCCTCCATGTCGATTCCCCTCTTCTACTAACCTTCTCCTCCCCTCAACCCTCTCCTCTTCCCCCTCCCACCCTCCCCCACTTCCTGCAGCCCTCCCCTCGCCTCCCCTCCTTCATCCTACAACCTCCCTCTCCCTCTGTTGCTAACCACTCTCCCGTCCCTCTTCCCTCCCTGTCTGTGTCAGTAGCAGTGACCCAGTACCTTGTATATCTGGGCTGCTTCCTTTATTGGGATCACACTGTGCATCTTGTGAGCTCTGGACATGCCACACACCAGACAGATGGCTCTCTCTTCATCTTCACAGAAGAGTTTCACTTTCTCCTCATGTTCCTGACAGTAAAACCCCTCCTCTGGCTGTGTCCCCTTCACCTTCAGCACCCTGAGCTTCTCCACAATGTTAGCCAGGGTGCGAGCGGCTCTGATGTTCCTCTGGGTGAAGACCTGTCGACACTGGGGGCAGGAAACTTCTCCCGCGACCTTCTCCCAACTCTGGGAGATGCAGCTCCTGCAGAAGTGATGCTCACATTCCAGAGACACGGGCTCGGTGAATATTTCCAGGCAGATGGGACAGGTTAGTTCCTGTGTGAGATCCGGAGATGCCATCCCAGTGCTCAGAGTCTCTGTGTCTCTCTCTCTCTCTGTCCCTCTTTGTTCCATCTCTTTCACTTTCAATTTCTGTTCCGAGCTGCACTTCCTGGATTTGACTTCACGTGATCAGAGACCCTCTCAGTGCCGGGAATTCTGTAATCCAAACAAACTGAGTCCATTTATTGTAACTCGAACCCTTTTCACTTTATAAAGTCAACTTTAGAACATTCTCTCTTTTCTCTCTACAAACATATTCCTTAAAACACCCCTTCCTCCCCCCTCAATCCCAATCAATTGCTTTGATTTGATTTATTATTGTCACATGTATTATTATACAGTGAAAAGTATTGTTCCTTGGATGCTGTAGAGGCAAAGCATACTGTTCATAGACAGAGTGCAGTGTTACAGTGATAGCTAGGGTGCAGAGACCAATTTAATGCGAGATGGGTCCATTCAAAAGTCTGAAGACAGCAGGGAAGAAGCTGTTCTTCGGTTGGTACGTGACTTCAGACTTTTGGTTCTTTTTTACCGATGGCAGAAGGCGGAAGAGAGTGTGGGTCCAGTCTTAACACCAACTTGCCCCCGTTTTCGCGTAAGGTGAGCAGTGTGATCCCTTCCATGCCTGTTTCCCCTTTATCAAGCATCTAAACTGCCCGCCATGGGCCCTCTTTCCGCAGTGGGCGTGACTTCATGGGGTGTACGTCCAAACTGAAGGGCATTTACCCCTTTGCCACCGTGTTCGCCCATCCAGATACAGCATGGAAACAAATATGATCCAGAAAGGCCTGTTCTGACCACGCCAACCTCTGGAGAGGTAAGTTCAGAGCTTCCGGTGCCTCTCTGACTCAGATCGAGGGGATGTGGGTTGTTGTGTGGTGGTGAGGTTGTGGGGGGGAAGCGGATCAGATTGTCCTCTGATTGGAGGAAAATGGGGAAGGGTCCGGTGCCACTCTGCGTGTGGTCGGTGGCGGGGGAAGTGGGGCAAAGGGGGCTGTGATCGGTCTGGGTAGTGGGGGAGCTGCTGGTGGTGGAGGAGACCGAGTTTCAAAGTCAGATGAGAAACATTCTCAGTTTCAGCACTTTGAATCAAAATGGTAAATTCAGGCTGTGCTTCCAGGCTGTGTGGGGTCCTTCATTATATTGGCTGCTTTTCCAAGGCAGCGGGAATTTTAAACAGAGTCAGTGGGTGGGAGGCTGGTTTGTGAGATGGATTGGGATACATTCATGAAACGTTGTAGTTCCTTGAGGTCCTGGCAGAGCAGGAGCTGAACCAAGCTGTGATACACCCAGAAAGGATCTCTCTATGGTGCATCTGTAAAAGTTGGTGAGAGTTGCAGCTGACATGTCAAATTTCTTTTGTCTTCTAAGAAATTGAAGGTGTTGTTGAGCTTTCTTATCTATAGTGTCAGCATTGGGGGTGGGTTGTTGGTGATCTGATCACTTAAAAACTTGAAGCTACTAGGTGACCCACCAACCCAATCCCCCCCCTTCCATCCAGCCTTCTGACCCAACCCCCTTCCCCCAGACCTCTGACCCAATCCCTCCTTCCCCTACCTCACTGACCCAATCCCCCCTCCCCCTGCACACTGACCCAATCCCCCCTCCCCCTGCACACTGAACCAAACCCCCCTCTCCCCCAGCCCACTGACTTAATCCCCCCTTCCACCCAGCCCACTGACCCAATCACCCCCACTCCCAGCCCACTGACCCAATCCCCTGACCCCCTGCACACTGACGCAATGCCCCCTCTCTCCCAGCCCACTGACCCAATTCCCTTCGTCCCATCCCACTGACCCAATTCCCCCCTGTCCCAACCCACTGACCCGATTCCCCTTTCCACCCTGCCCCTTGACCCAATCCCTCCTCTCCCAGCCCACTGACCCAATCCCCTCCCTTCCAGCCCACTGACTCAATTCCCCCCTGTCCCAGCTCACTGACCCAATACCAACTTCCACCTAGCCCACTGACCCAATCCCTGCCTTCCACTCAGCCCACTGACCCAATCTCCCCTTCTACCCAGCCCACTGACCCAATACCAACTTCCACCCAGCCCACTGACCCAATTCCTGCCTTCCACTCAGCCCACTGACCCAATCTCCCCTTCTACCCAGCCCACTGACCCCATGCCCCCATCCAATCAGCCCACTGACCCAATGCCCCCTTCCACCCAGCCCACTGACCCAATTCCCCCTTCCACCCAGCCCACTGACCCAATCCCTCCATCCACCCAGCCACTGACCCAATAACTGCATCAACTAAGCCCACTGACCCAATCCCCCCATCAACCAGAACCCACTGACCCAATGCCCCCTTCCACCCAGCCCAATGACCCAATCCCCCCTTCCACCAGCCCACTGACCAATATCCCTTTCCACCCAGCCCACGGACCAATCCCCCCTTTCCACCAGCCCACTGACCCAATCCCCCATTCACCAGCCCACTTGAACCAATCCCTGCCATCCACCCAGCCACTGGACCCAAATCCTGCCAATGCCATCAGCCCCAATGAACCCAACCCCCTCTTCCACTCAGCCCACTGACCCAATCCCCCCTTCCACCCAGCCACTGACCCAATCCCCCGTTCCACCCAGCCCACTGACCCAATCTTCCCTTCCACCCAGCCCACTGACCAAATACCACCCTCCCTTGTCCTACTGACCCAATGCCACCCCCCTGTCCTTGTCTTCCTCTAGTTTCTCCGCAAGACTTTCCCAAATCCATCTTCTCTGGTCACACTCCCTACCTTCATTCCCCTGACAGCCCCCCTCCCCATTCTTTAATAAATATCCTGTGAGGCCTCTGACTTTACAAATTCCCACCTCCCCCCTCTTTACTCTGCAAACCGGGATCCGGGATGCTGAAACTGGGACAGCAGTGGAGAGCGGTGAGGAAGGTTTCTCTTCCGGCTCCCAGGACTGATCTTCCTCCACACTCCAGGCACCATTCCCGGTTAAAGATTGGATTTGTTTGTATCTGGGCTTTGGGGTTCTCATTAACTTGATGAAGAGGAACAGTCCTGTGTTCCAGCTTCTCATTTCTCACTTGCTGCACATTATCCGGCTGTGGGGAGATTGGCTCTGTCAGCTCATTGGGTCACATTAACACACCAGGAACTGACACATCGACTGCATAATAACATCTTTAAATCCCTGCTCACCTCCTGCTCCATCAGTTTGTTCGTGTTCCGTTTCAACAAATCGTGATACTGAATCTGCTATTGTCTCCCCCGCAGTCTGTGATCATCTTGTGAGGCGTGTTACTGAGACAGTAACGCTGCTGAGAAGGATATTCGACTGGGGTGGCAGCACTCATTGGGAGGTAGTGAATCAGCCTCTTGCTGAACACTTTATGCAATGTGCCTTTCCATTGCTTTCGACTGGGTGTCACTGGGAGTACGTATACTGCTCTCCAGCCCCCACTTTAAAACACTGCTTCAGCTGAAACAAGGATCTGGAAACCCCCTCACCAAACCCAGTCACAGTGAGTACGGCACTGAATTGCTGGTCACAGAGTCTCTCTCTCTCTATTTTAAGAGTATTAAGGGATACCCGAGGTGACCAGTACTGTCAGGAAATCTTAGACAATACAAGACTCACAAAGCCAGTGTTTTTGAACCAACTTTATTTAACTAGCAGCTGTTGGGAGATTATCAGAGGGTGGAGTCACCTCTCAGGGTGAGCAGCCAGACTTCTCCAAATTGATCTGACCTTTATTATTCTAAATAGAACAATTAAAGGTTTTCTTTTTTTATTGCCGTATCTTAGTTTACAATCAATCATCTTTAATATACATATGTCAATAATAACTCTCATATTCATCAGCCAATTGCACCTCACTCCCCAGTGTAATGATGTTTGATTTGTCCATGAAATCCAGAAGCTAACTCCCATCTTGTGTAAAGCCACTTCCCTGTTGCCAGGTTCCCTCGATGCTCCCTGTAGGGATGAAAGTGAATGTTCCCACCCAACCATTGCCAAACTGGATAGGGAGGTGATCCACATCCGGGCACATTTCCATCCTGAGTCTGGAGAAAGGAAATACCTACTTATAAAATTCCAATATGTGTTGCTGCATAAGGAACATTCTGAGATGAATTTTGCAAAGTACATGATTCCCAGGCTTTTGCATAAGGGGATCCCAGGATCAGGATAAGGGGTCAGCCATTTAAGAATGAGACAAGGAGAAATGTCTTCACTCAGAGAGAGTTGTGAATCTTTGGGATGCTCCACCTCGGTGAGCTGTCAGCGAGAATATTCTACCCAGAGATCGATGTATTCTTGTCTAGAAAGGGAGTGAAGGAAAGTGGAGTTGATGTTGATACGTCCTCCTCCAGAACCTATTCTGATATTCTTACTCCTAATGCATTCTGTACATTCTCTGAATCCACAATCTGCACAGTCCAGTCTGCAAATAAAACCTTTATCAAATGGAGCAAACAGAATTGGCTTCACAATGAATTGTTTGAGATTGGGGGCACAGTTACCACAATACATTTTATTGCAGCCCAGTGTGTCTGGGTTTGTTACAGATTGAGATCAGGACAGTTTGAGAAGCTAAATTAACTTTACAGTAAACTCCAAACTCACTCAAACGCCTGGCCACACCCCTCAATATTCGTGTGGCAGAGACTGCGAGTTGCTTGGGCTGTGGGTTAGGCAGCACCCAGCACCATCCTGACATCAAAAACTACGTCTGAGTGTGTTAGTGAGTGAGCAGTGTGAGTGGCTCAAAGTTATCACCAGATTTATTGGTACAAGGGTTAAGGATGGGGTAGAGTTTCTCGGTGAATGTGTCAGTGAATGTGTACAGGTGAGACATGTCCTCAGCATCGCAAAACGACACCTGTCCCCCCTCATAATCCAGGTAAATTCCTAACTTCCGGGGTTTCACTTTCAGCTGGGAGATGACATCCGGGATTTTCAATGATTTGCAGTCAGGAACCGGGCCGATGACCCAGAATCCATTCTGAGTTGAAGGAATGATTTTTATTTTCCTGTTGACAGACTCTCTGCAGACACCCACAATCCAACAAGTCTTGTTTCCAAGACCCACCTCCCAGTAGTGTCTCCCTGATGTGAAACTCTGGCAGGTCAAAACAAAATATCCAACATCAAATCTTTCTGGTTCATCAGGAAGATCCTCATTCTCATTTCCGAACCTCACACTGGTCCGATCGTGGGAAATGATCAGTGCATTGTGTGCTGTGTCTAGATCCAGGGTGAGAGATGCTGGAACTGAAAATGAACACAAATGGGAAGCTGTTAGTATGAGAAAAATAGGAGTGAATCAGAGATTTGTACAGGTGGTATCGGGTTCCGACCCAGCAATATGTGGACCAGTTCTGAGCACCGCACTTTAGGGAGGATGTGAATGTATTAGAGAGAGTGTATAAAAGATTCACCAGAACAGTTCCTGGGTGAGGAACTTCAGATATGTAGATAGATCGGAGAAACTGGGGTAGTTCGACTGAGAGAGGAGACGGCTAAGAGGAGTTTAGATCGAGATGTTCAACATCAGGATGGGGCTGGACAGAGTAAATCAGGAGAAAATGTTCGCATTGGTGGAGAGATGGGGACCAGAGAATTTGAAGTGATTGACAAAGGAAGCCACAGTAATGTGAGGACAAACCTGCTCACACAGGGTTTAATGCACTCTGACAGAATCCAATTCAATCACAGCTTTCAAAGGGAATGGGATCATTATCGGAAGAGGAAATATGTGCAGAGCGAGAGGGAAGGTGCAGGAGGGGCAGCAGGAGAGTTGCTCTAGCAGCGAGCTAGCAGGCTACAGTGGGCCGAATGACCTCCTCCTGTGTACATTGCAGCTTGAGTATTGTATACAGATTTGGTCACCTTACATCAGGAGGGGGATACTTCCATTGGACACAGTTCAGAGAAGATTCACTGGTTTGATTCCTGACATGAAGGGATTGTCTTCCGAGGAAAGGTTGAGCAAGTTTGGTCAAAACTCAGTGAATTCAGAAGAATAAAAGGTGATCGTCTTGAAACATGTAAGATTCTGAGATGGTCCCTTTGACGGGGTAGATGTTGGGAGGATGGTTCATCTCCTGGGGGAATCTAGATCTGGGCAGCAAAGCTTCAATAAAAGGGTGATATAAAACGGTGATGAGGAGAATTTCTCTGCTGCTCTTCTTTCTGATGGTCATTCCATCAGCCCATCAAAGCCCATTACTCTCGTGGGTAACAGAATGGAGATGGCAATATACAGAGAATGATACCTGGTGAAATCAGTGCTCTCATTTCCCTCCACACATTGATATATTTGAATGGTCCACCATCGATATCCACAGGTAACTGAGTGGAGACAGTTCCAGCCTCGTGAAACTCCATCTGACTCCTGTAAAAACAGGTCCGTAAATCAGTCTGTGTGAGAGAGACAGCAGCAATCACAGCGCAAAACTGTTACTTTAAATCTGCTTACCTCTTCACAAGGTCCTGTATATCCTGGGGAGATAGAAACAGAAATAGATATTATTGAGTCAGATTAGAACAAGAGGTCACAGGTATAGGTTGGGAGGTTGTAGATTTAAAACTGAAATGAGGAGATTGACTTCTTGCCGAGGATGGTAAATTTGTGAGATAGATATCTTTCTGATAAAAAAGTGATATGGGGGAGAGGTGGAGAGATGGATTTGAGACCAGGGAGAAATCAGCTATGATCTGATTGAGGAGCGGAGAAAGCTTGAAGGGGTAAACTGTCGACTTCTGCTCCTAATTCCTCTGTTCCTATTCTCATATTACAGATCGGTTGTTGTAAATCTCAGGGAGAAGTTATGAGGTGGGACAGATTGGAGACATTTAGAAAATAACATCTCCTTTTCCCTGTCATTCCCTCTCTGAGCTCATTATCTCCATGTGACCCATCTCTTGTCTCTCTATCCTATTCCCAAACATTCCTGATCACCAAACCACCCCTCCCAGTTCCCATGTCCAGCTGGATGTTCTGTCCTCAGCAGCTTACATTCTTATCTATCTGATCATAGCCCCCATCACTCCGGTGCTTGGTGACTTACACTCGCTCCAAGCTCAACAATATATTCACTGAAAACATTCTCATCCTCATTTTCGTAGAGTCAGTAATCATTGTTAGACAGAAAAAGGCCCTTCAGCCCATGTCCACATTGGTTAGTGATACACCACCTAAATATTCCAATCCCATTTTCCTGCACTTGGTCCCGAGCCTTTGCCTTCGCTAACGCACATCTAAATACTTATTAGATATTATGAGGCTCTCTTCCTCCATCACACTGTCAGGCAGTGAGATCCAGACTCCTGACAACCTCTGGGTGAAAAGGTTTACTTCACATCCTCTCTTACTTTAAACATCCTGCTCTTCATCTTAACTCTCTGCCCCCTGGTCATTGATCTGTCCAGAGAGTGGAAAGGTTCTTCCCTGTCTATCCTATCTCTGCCCCTGATAATTTTATCTCTCCCTCCTCACCACTTACACCCCACCATTTTTCATTCCATCACACTCAAATTACCTCACCCCATCTCCCATCGCACCCTCACTGACAGCAGCAAAGAGATCATCATCCAACCAGGCAGACTGAGGCCAAAGCCAGGCCCAGAGGTTAAAGGTCAGTGTGTCAGCCCTCAGTCCCACAATGTTCTCCTGGACAAGGCAAAGAGGTTTTGTACCTTGAGGAACTCTGGAGCCTCTTGTATCTCCAGTCTGGATTGAAGATCTCTTATTGCTCCTTCAAGACAAGACATTTCATCCAAGGTTTTCTTTAAATTCTTCTCCATTTCCTCAAATATTTTATTGCTTTTTTGCTCTAACTCTGATTTCATCAGCTCTTCCTTCTCAACCAGGAACTTGTGCATCTTTTCAAATTCACTGTGGATTTCATTTCTCTGTCTCTCAATTTCAGCCTGGAACAGATTGAATACAGAGCGGAATAAACAATGTCTCTAATCCCAGTGTTCCTGGTCTCTGCCGACTGGGTTACAGGATTAAAAATGTTTGATTCCGATAATAAATAGTAACAGCTCACTGCAGGTTCGACATGATGGAATATTCAGCGTGTGGGAGTGAGTTATAAGCAAACATGATTATTAAATATTAGATAGCAGTGAGTGTGTTACAGACAGAAAACTAATCGAGGGTTTCAGATGGTTTATGTGTAGAATAATGGATATCAGGGAGTGAGTTACAGATTGCGAATCTAATCGAGGGGATCAGATGGTTTATATATAGATAATGGATTATCAGGGAGTGAGTTTACAGAATGAATCAATCGAGGGGTTCAGATGGTTTATAATATAGAATATATGATACCGGGAGGAGTTACAGACTGGAATCTAATCGAGGGGTTCAGGTGGTTAATATATAGATAATGTACCTGGAGTGAGCATACAGACTGGAATCTAATCGAGGGGTTCAGATGGTTTATATATAGAAGAATGGATTACCTGGGGTGAGTTACAGACTGGAATCTAATCGAGGGGTTCAAATGGTTTATATATAGAATAATGGATACGTGGGAGTGAGTTACAGACTGGAATCTAATCGAGGGGTTCAGATGGTTTATATATAGAATAACGGATACCTGGGACTGAGTTACAGACTGGAATCTAATCGAGGGGTTCAGGTGGTTTATATATAGAATAATGATACCTGGGAGTGAGTTACAGACTGGAATCTAATCGAGGGGTTCAGATGGTTTATATATAGAATAATGGATACCTGGGAGTGAGTTACAGACTGGAATCTAATCAAAGGGTTCAAATGGTTTATATATAGAATAATGGATACCTGGGAGTGAGTTACAGACTGGAATCTAATCGAGGGGTTCAGGTGGTTTATATATAGAATAATGGATATCAGGGAATGAGTTAGTGACTAGATTTATTTTATCGATTGTTGAGATTAGATGCAGTGGTAATATTAGACATTTCTATATTTTTGCCATATTTTGCAATTTACAGACGCTCCCTTCCATTCCAGTTCAGGGAGCAGCCTGCAATGTGGATTGGACCCCCAGCACTTTATTCAGTATAACTCTCTCTCTCACTGTGTAAGAAGCTCACTCACTCTCAATGACAAACACAGGGAACATTACACAAATTCTAAAGGACGCCCTCCTACCTTCATCTGTGAAATGCCATCCTCTCCTTCTCTTTTACTGTGAAGACTGAGGTCCAGTTGTTTCTGCAGAGTCTCCAATGATGCTTCTAACTTGTTCTGGCAGACAGAAAGGACACAAAGCGGATTGTGAAAAGGAACACTCGCCACCCTTTTCGAGGAGTTTGCTGTTTTTACATCCACTCACACTGGTGAAGGGGAGAAGGAGATATTCCCAGGATTGGTCCCACTCAATGTTTGGGATGAAAGGATAAAGAAATTTATGAGAAACTTTGTGTTAAATCCGCCTGTTGCAATTATGCTCCTCCATGTCGATTCCCCTCTTCTACTAACCTTCTCCTCCCCTCAACCCTCTCCTCTTCCCCCTCCCACCCTCCCCCACTTCCTGCAGCCCTCCCCTCGCCTCCCCTCCCTCATCCTACAACCTCCCTCTCCCTCTGTTGCTAACCACTCTCCCGTCCCTCTTCCCTCCCTGTCTGTGTCAGTAGCAGTGACCCAGTACCTTGTATATCTGGGCTGCTTCCTTTATTGGGATCACACTGTGCATCTTGTGAGCTCTGGACATGCCACACACCAGACAGATGGCTCTCTCTTCATCTTCACAGAAGAGTTTCAGCTTCTCCTCGTGTTCCTGACAGTAAAACCCCTCCTCTGGCTGTGTCCCCTTCACCTTCAGCACTCTGAGCTTCTCCACAACGTTAGCCAGGGTGCGAGCGGCTCTGATGTTCCTCTGGGTGAAGACCTGTCGACACTGGGGGCAGGAACCTTCTCCCGCGACCTTCTCCCAACTCTGGGAGATGCAGCTCCTGCAGAAGTGATGCTCACATTCCAGAGACACGGGCTCGGTGAATATTTCCAGGCAGATGGGACAGGTTAGTTCCTGGGTGAGATCCGGAGATGCCATCCCAGTGCTCAGAGTCTCTCTGTCTCTCTCTCTCTGTCCCTCTCTGTTCCATCTCTTTCACTTTCAATTTCTGTTCCGAGCTGCACTTCCTGGATTTGACTTCACGTGATCAGAGTCCCTCTCAGTGCCGGGAATTCTGTAATCCAAACAAACTGAGTCCATTTATTGTAACTCGAACCCTTTTCACTTTATAAAGTCAACTTTAGAACATTCTCTCTTTTCTCTCTACAAACATATTCCTTAAAACACCCCTTCCTCCCCCCTCAATCCCAATCAATTGCTTTGATTTGATTTATTATTGTCACATGTATTATTATACAGTGAAAAGTATTGTTCCTTGGATGCTGTAGAGGCAAAGCATACTGTTCATAGACAGAGTGCAGTGTTACAGTGATAGCTAGGGTGCAGAGACCAATTTAATGCGAGATGGGTCCATTCAAAAGTCTGAAGACAGCAGGGAAGAAGCTGTTCTTCGGTTGGTACGTGACCTCAGACTTTTGGTTCTTTTTTACCGATGGCAGAAGGCGGAAGAGAGTGTGGGTCCAGTCTTAACACCAACTTGCCCCCGTTTTCGCATAAGGTGAGCAGTGTGATCCCTTCCATGCCCCTTTCCCCTTTATCAAGCATCTAAACTGCCCGCCATGGGCCCTCTTTCCACAGTGGGCGTGACTTCATGGGGTGTACGTCCAAACTGAAGGGCATTTACCCCTTTGCCACCGTGTTCGCCCATCCAGATACAGCATGGAAACAAATATGATCCAGGAAGGCCTGTTCCGACCACGCCAACCTCTGGAGAGGTAAGTTCAGAGCTTCCGGTGCCTCTCTGACTCAGATCGAGGGGATGTGGGTTGTTGTGTGGTGGTGAGGTTGTGGGGGGGAAGCGGATCAGATTGTCCTCTGATTGGAGGAAAATGGGGAAGGGTCCGGTGCCACTCTGCGTGTGGTCGGTGGCGGGGGAAGTGGGGCAAAGGGGGCTGTGATCGGTCTGGGTAGTGGGGGAGCTGCTGGTGGTGGAGGAGACCGAGTTTCAAAGTCAGATGAGAAACATTCTCAGTTTCAGCACTTTGAATCAAAATGGTAAATTCAGGCTGTGCTTCCAGGCTGTGTGGGGTCCTTCATTATATTGGCTGCTTTTCCAAGGCAGCGGGAATTTTAAACAGAGTCAGTGGGTGGGAGGCTGGTTTGTGAGATGGATTGGGATACATTCACGAAACGTTGTAGTTCCTTGCGGTCCTGGCAGAGCAGGAGCTGTACCAAGCTGTGATACACCCAGAAAGGATGCTCTCTATGGTGCATCTGTAAAAGTTGGTGAGAGTTGCAGGGGACATGTCAAATTTCTTTTGTCTTCTAAGAAATTGAAGGTGTTGGTGAGCTTCCTTATCTATAGTGTCAGCATTGGGGGCGGGTTGTTGGTGATCTGATCACTTAAAAACTTGAAGCTACTAGGTGACCCACCAACCCAATCCCCCCCCTTCCATCCAGCCTTCTGACCCAATCCTCCTCCCCCCAGACCTCTGACCCAATACCCCCTTCCCCTACCCCACTGACCCAATCCCCCATCCCCCTGTCCCACTGACCCAATGCCCCCTCCCCCTGCACACTGACCCAATCCCCCCTCCCACTGCACAGTGACCCAATCCCCCCTCTCCCTCAGCCCAATGACCCAATCACCCCTTCCACCCAGCCCACTGAGCAAATACCACCCTCCCTTGGCCTACTGACCCAATGGCTCCCCCCGCCCCGCTTAAATCTTCCTCTAGTTTCTCCACAAGACGTTCCCAAATCCATCTTCTCTGATGACAATCCCTACCTTCAATCCCCCCACCTCCCTATTCTTTAATAAATATCCTTTGAGGTCTCTTACTTTACAAATTCCCACCTCCCCCCATCTCCTCCTCCCCCCTCTTTACTCTGCACACCGGGATCCGGGATGCTGAAACTGGGACAGCAGTGGACAGCGGTGAGGAAGGTTTCTCTTCCGGCTCCCAGGACTGATATCCCTCCACATTCCAGGCACCATTCCCGGTTAAAGATTGGATTTGTTTGTATCTGGGCTTTGGGGTTCTCATTAACTTGATGAACAGGAACAGTCCTGTGTTCCAGCTTCTCATTTCTCACTTGCTGCACAGTATCCGGCTGTGGGGAGATTGGCTCTGTCAGCTCATTGGGTCACATTAACACACCAGGAACTGACACATCGACTGCATAATAACATCTTTAAATCCCTGCTCACCTCCTGCTCCATCAGTTTGTTCGTGTTCCGTTTCAACAAATTGTGATACTGAATCTGCTATTGTCTCCCCCGCAGTCTGTGATCATCTTGTGAGGCGTGTTACTGAGACAGTAACGCTGCTGAGAAGGATATTCGACTGGGGTGGCAGCACTCATTGGGAGGTAGTGAATCAGCCTCTTGCTGAACACTTTATGCAATGTGCTTTTCCATTGCTTTCGACTGGGTGTCACTGGGAGTACGTATACTGCTCTCCAGCCCCCACTTTAAAACATTGCTTCAGCTGAAACAAGGATCTGGAAAACCCCCTCACCAAACCCAGTCACAGTGAGTAAGGCACCGAATTGCTGGGCACAGAGTCTCTCTCTCTCTATTTTAAGAGGATTAAGGGATACCCGAGGTGACCAGTACTGTCAGGAAATCTTAGACAATACAAGACTCACAAAGCCAGTGTTTTTGAACCAACTTTATTTAACTAGCAGCAGTTGGGAGATTATCAGAGGGTGGAGTCACCTCTCAGGGTGAGCAGCCAGACTTCTCCAAATTGATCTGACCTTTATTATTCTAAATAGAACAATTAAAGGTTTTCTTTTTTTATTGCCGTATCTTAGTTTACAATCAATCATCTTTAATATACATATGTCAATAATAACTCTCATATTCATCAGCCAATTGCATCTCACTCCCCAGTGTAATGATGTTTGATTTGTTCATGAAATCCAGAAGCTAACTCCCATCTTGTGTAAAGCCACTTCCCTGTTGCCAGGTTCCCTCGATGCTCCGTGTAGGGATGAAAGTGAATGTTCCCACCCAACCATTGCTAAACTGGATAGGGAGGTGATCCACATCCGGGCACATTTCCATCCTGAGTCTGGAGAAAGGAAATACCTACTTATAAAATTCCAATATGTGTTGCTGCATAAGGAACATTCTGAGATGAATTTTGCAAAGTACATGATTCCCAGGCCTTTGGATAAGGGGATCCCAGGATCAGGATAAGGGGTCAGCCATTTAAGAATGAGACAAGGAGAAATGTCTTCACTCAGAGAGAGTTGTGAATCTTTGGGATGCTCCACCTCGGTGAGCTGTCAGCGAGAATATTCTACCCAGAGATCGATGTATTCTTGTCTAGAAAGGGAGTGAAGGAAAGTGGAGTTGATGTTGATACGTCGTCCTGCAGAACCTATTCTGATATTGTTACTCCTAATTCATTCTGTGCATTCTCTGAATCAACAATCTGCACAGTCCAGTCTGCAAATAAAACCTTTATCAAATGGAGCAAACAAAATTGGCTTCACAATGAATTGTTCGAGATTGGAGGCACAGTTACCACAATACATTTTATTGCAGCCCAGTGTGTCTGGGTTCGTCACAGATTGAGATCAGGACAGTTTGAGAAGCTAAATTAACTTTACAGTAAACTCCAAACACCCCTCAATATTCGCGTGGCAGAGAATGTGAGTTGCTTGGGCAGTGGGTTAGGCAGCACCCAGCATCATCCTGACATCAAAAACTACGTCTGAGTGTGTTAGTGAGTGAGCAGTGTGAGTGGCTCAGAGTTATTACCAGATTTATTGTTACAAGGGTTAAAGATGGGGTAGAGTTTCTCGGTGAATGTGTCAGTGAATGTGTACAGGTGAGACATGTCCTCAGCATCGCAAAACGACACCTGTCCCCCCTCATAATCCAGGTAAATTCCTAACTTCTGAGGTTTCACTTTCAGCTGGGAGATGACATCCGGGATTTTCAATGATTTGCAGTCGGGATCCTGGCCGATGACCCAGAATCCATTCTGAGTTGAAGGAATGATTTTTCCTTTCCTGTTGACAGACTCTCTGCAGACACCCACAAGCCAAGAAGACTTGTTTCCAAGACCCACCTCCCAGTAATGTCTCCCTGATGTGAAACTCTGGCAACTCAAAATATAATAATATAATTCAAATCTTTCTGGTTGATCAGGAAGATCCTTATTCTCATTTCCGAACCTCACACTGGTCCGATCCTGGGAAATGATCAGTGCATTGTGTGCTGTGTCTGGATCCAGGGTGAGAGATGCTGGAACTGAAAATGAACACAAATGGGAAGCTGTTAGTATGAGAAAAATAGGAGTGAATCAGAGATTTGTACAGGTGGTATCGGGTTCCAACCCAGCAATATGTGGACCAGTTCTGAGCACCGCACTTTAGGGAGGATGTGAATGTATTAGAGAGAGTGTATAAAAGATTCACCAGAACAGTTCCTGGGTGAGGAAGTTCAGATATGTAGATAGATCGGAGAAACTGGGTAGTTCTACTGAGAGAGGAGACGGCTAAGAGGAGATTAGATCGAGATGTTCAACATCAGGATGGGGCTGGACAGAGTAAATCAGGAGAAACTGTTCCCATTGGTGGAGAGATGGGGACCAGAGAATTTGAAGTGATTGACAAAGGAAGCCACAGTAATGTGAGGACAAACCTGCTCACACAGGGTTTAATGCACTCTGACAGAATCCAATTCAATCACAGCTTTCAAAGGGAATGGGATCATTATCGGAAGAGGAAATATGTGCAGAGCGAGAG
Organism: Sphyrna mokarran; assembly: GCA_024679065.1. Classification (NCBI taxonomy): domain Eukaryota; kingdom Metazoa; phylum Chordata; class Chondrichthyes; order Carcharhiniformes; family Carcharhinidae; genus Sphyrna; species Sphyrna mokarran. The sequence continues at coordinate 103,139,875 of JAGIQG010000009.1, forward strand.
GGAAGGTGCAGGAGTGGCAGCAGGAGAGTTGCTCTAGCAGCGAGCTAGCAGGCTACAGTGGGCTGAATGACCTCCTCCTGTGTACATTGCAGCTTGAGTATTGTATACAGATTTGGTCACCTTACATCAGGAGGGAGATACTTCCATTGGACGCAGTTCAGAGAAGATTCACTAGTTTGATTCCTGACACGAAGGGATTGTCTTCTGAGGAAAGGTTGAGCAAGTTTGGTCAAAACTCAGTGAAGTTCAGAAGAATAAAAGGTGATCGTCTTGAAACATGTAAGATTCTGAGAGGGTCCCTTTGACAGGGTAGATGTTGGGAGGATGGTTCATCTCCTGGGGGAATCTAGATCTGGGCAGCAAAGCTTCAATAAAAGGGTGATATAAAACGGTGATGAGGAGAATTTCTCTGCTGCTCTTCTTTCTGATGGTCATTGCATCAGCCCATCAAAGCCCATTACTCTCGTGGGTAACAGAATGGAGATGGCAATATACAGAGAATGATACCTGGTGAAATCAGTGCTCTCATTTCCCTCCACACATTGATGTATTTGAATGGTCCACCATCGATATCCACAGGTAACTGAGTGGAGACAGTTCCAGCCTCGTGAAACTCCATCTGACTCCTGTAAAAACAGGTCTGTAAATCAGTCTGTGTGAGAGAGACAGCAGCAATCACATCGCAAAACTGTTCCTTTAAATCTGCTTACCTCTTCACAAGGTCCTGTATATCCTGGGGAGATAGAAACAGAAATAGATATTATTGAGTCAGATTAGAACAAGAGGTCACAGGTATAGGTTGGGAGGTTGTAGATTTAAAACTGAAATGAGGAGATTGACTTCTCGCTGAGGATGGTAAATTTGTGAGATAGATATCTTTCTGATAAAAAAGTGATATGGGGGAGAGGTGGAGAGATGGATTTGAGACCAGGGAGAAATCAGCTATGATCTGATTGAGGAGCGGAGAAAGCTTGAAGGGGTAAACTGTCGACTTCTGCTCCTAATTCCTCTGTTCCTATTCTCATATTACAGATCGGTTGTTGTAAATCTCAGGGAGAAGTTATGAGGTGGGACAGATTGGAGACATTTAGAAAATAACATCTCCTTTTCCCTGTCATTCCCTCTCTGAGCTCATTATCTCCATGTGACCCATCTCTTGTGTCTCTCTATCCTATTCCCAAACATTCCTGATCACCAAACCACCCCTCCCGGTTCCCATGTCCAGCTGGGTGTTCTGTCCTCAGCAGCTTACATTCTTATCTATCTGATCATAGCCCCCATCATTCCGGTGCTTGGTGACTTACACTCGCTCCCAGCTCAACAATATATTCACTGAAAACATTCTCATCCTCATTTTCGTAGAGTCAGTCATCATTGTTAGACAGAAAAAGGCCCTTCAGCCCATGTCCACATTGGTTAGTGATACACCACCCAAATATTCCAATCCCATTTTACTGCACTTGTCCCGAGCCTTGTTTGCCTTTGCCATCGCTAACGCACTTCTAAATACTTATTAGATATTATGAGGCTCTCTTCCTCCATCACATTGTCAGGCAGTGAGATCCAGACTCCCGACAACCTCTGGGTGAAAAGGTTTACTTCACATCCTCTCTTACTTTAAACATCCTGCTCTTCATCTTAACTCTCTGCCCCCTGGTCATTGATCTGTCCACAGAGTGAAAAGGTTCTTCCCTGTCTATCCTATCTCTGCCCCTGATAATTTTATCTCTCCCTCCTCACCACTTACACCCCACCATTTTTCATTCCATCACACTCAGATTACCTCACCCCATCTCCCATCGCACCCTCACTGACAGCAGCAAAGAAATCATCATCCAACCAGTCAGACTGAGGCCAAAGCCAGGCCCAGAGGTTAAAGGTCAGTGTGTCAGCCCTCAGTCCCACAATGTTCTCCTGGACAAGGCAAAGAGGTTTTGTACCTTGAGGAACTCTGGAGCCTCTTGTATCTCCAGCCTGGATTGAAGATCTCTTATTACTCCTTCAAGACAAGACATTTCATCCAAGGTTTTCTTTAAATTCTTCTCCATTTCCTCAAATATTTTATTGCTTTTTTGCTCTAACTCTGATTTCATCAGCTCTTCCTTCTCAACCAGGAACTTGTGCATCTTTTCAAATTCACTGTGGATTTCATTTCTCTGTCTCTCAACTTCAGCCTGGAACAGATTGAATACAGAGTGGAATAAACAATGTCTCTAATCCCAGTGTTCCTGGTCTCTGCCGACTGGGTTACAGGATTAAAAATGTTTGATTCGGATAATAAATAGTAACAGCTCACTGCAGGTTCGACATGATGGAATATTCAGCGTGTGGGAGTGAGTTATAAGCAAACATGATTATTAAATATTAGATAGCAGTGAGTGCGTTACAGACAGAAAACTAATCGAGGTTCAGATGGTTTATATGTAGAATAATGGATATCTGGGAGTGAGTTACAGACTGGAATCTAATCGAGGGGTTCAGATGGTTTATATATAGAATAATGGATATTAGGGAGTGAGTTGCAGACTGGAATCTAATCGAGGGGTTCAGATGGTTTATATATAGAATAATGGATATCAGGGAATGAGTTAGTGATTAGATTTATTTTATCGATTGTTGAGATTAGATGCAGTGGTAATGTTAGACATTTCTATATTTTTGCCATATTTTGCAATTTACAGACGCTCCCTTCCATTCCAGTTCAGGGAGCAGCCTGCAATGTGGATTGGACCCCCAGCACTTTATTCAGTAAAACTCTCTCTCTCACTGTGTAAGAAGCTCACTCACTCTCAATCACAAACACAGGGAACATTACACAAATTCTAAAGGACGCCCTCCTACCTTCATCTGTGAAATGCCATCCTCTCCTTCTCTTTTACTGTGAAGACTGAGGTCCAGTTGTTTCTGCAGAGTCTCCAATGATGCTTCTAACTTGTTCTGGCAGACAGAAAGGACACAAAGCGGATTGTGAAAAGGAACACTCGCCACCCTTTTGGAGGAGTTTGCTGTTTTTATATCCACTCACACTGGTGAAGGGGAGAAGGAGATATTCCCAGGATTGGTCCCACTCAATGTTTGGGATGAAAGGATAAAGAAATTTATGAGAAACTTTGTGTTAAATCCGCCTGTTGCAATTATGCTCCTCCATGTCGATTCCCCTCTTCTACTAACCTTCTCCTCCCCTCAACCCTCTCCTCTTCCCCCTCCCACCCTCCCCCACTTCCTGCAGCCCTCCCCTCGCCTCCCCTCCCTCATCCTACAACCTCCCTCTCCCTCTGTTGCTAACCACTCTCCCGTCCCTCTTCCCTCCCTGTCTGTGTCAGTAGCAGTGACCCAGTACCTTGTATATCTGGGCTGCTTCCTTTATTGGGATCACACTGTGCATCTTGTGAGCTCTGGACATGCCACACACCAGACAGATGGCTCTCTCTTCATCTTCACAGAAGAGTTTCACTTTCTCCTCATGTTCCTGACAGTAAAACCCCTCCTCTGGCTGTGTCCCCTTCACCTTCAGCACCCTGAGCTTCTCCACAATGTTAGCCAGGGTGCGAGCGGCTCTGATGTTCCTCTGGGTGAAGACCTGTCGACACTGGGGGCAGGAAACTTCTCCCGCGACCTTCTCCCAACTCTGGGAGATGCAGCTCCTGCAGAAGTGATGCTCACATTCCAGAGACACGGGCTCGGTGAATATTTCCAGGCAGATGGGACAGGTTAGTTCCTGGGTGAGATCCGGAGATGCCATCCCAGTGCTCAGAGTCTCTCTGTCTCTCTCTCTCTCTCTGTCCCATCTCTTTCACTTTCAATTTCTGTTCCGAGCTGCACTTCCTGGATTTGACTTCACGTGATCAGAGACCCTCTCAGTGCCGGGAATTCTGTAATCCAAACAAACTGAGTCCATTTATTGTAACTCGAACCCTTTTCACTTTATAAAGTCAACTTTAGAACATTCTCTCCTCTCTACAAAGTAACTTCATTGCAATTTTAGTGTATGCCTATTTGTGACACTAACAAATAAACTCTAATTTTAATTCCTTAAAAGTTCTCACACCCCTTCCTCCCCCCTCCCCTCCTCCCCTCTCCCTCTTCCCCTCCTCCTCCCCTCTCCCTCTTCCCCTCCTCCTGCCCTCTCCCTCTTCCCCTCCTCCCCACTCCTCTCCCTCTGGCCTCCCTCTCCTCCCCACTTTGATCCCTAGTTTGAAAAGTAGGAGTCTCTCTTTCCAGACCCAGAATGAAAGGAAATTTCTCTGGTCCCTACAATTCAGAAGGAGGCCATTCGGCCCACTTAGTCTGCTCTGACAGATTATTTTACCTATGTCCTCTCCCCTTAATCCCACACATTTACCCTGGCTAATCCATGTCATCTACACATCTTGGGACAATTTTGCATAGCCAACCCGCCTAACCTACACAGCTTGAGACACTGAGGAACAATTCGGCATGGCCAATCCATCTAACGTACACATCTTGGGATACGAAGCAACAATTTAGCATGGCCAATCCTCCTAATTTGCACGTTTTTGGACTGCGGGAGGAAACCGGAGCATCTGGAAGTAACCCATACAGACAGAGGGGCAGAATATGCATGCTCTGCACAGTGACCCGGGCCGGGAACTTGGGTCACTGGTGCTAATCACTGTGCTACCATCTCTCAGAGGATGATTAGCAGCGGTGGGCTAGTCAGCTAGGCTAAGCCTAGCACACTGAATACATTCAGTGTTTGAGTTGGATGGATTTTTGATAGTCAATAGTCAACGCTTGGGGGGGCAGCAGGGCACAGAGGAGGAGGAACAGGCAGGAAAGTGGCAACACCCAGGTCAGCCATGATGTTGTTCGTGGTGAGGCAGCATCGAAGGCTGAATGGCCTACTTCTGCATCTATTTCTTATTATACATTCTCAAGTTCAATGCAGAACCTTGTGAAGTGATGCATTTTGGTAAGAGGAACATAAAATAATAGGTAAAATTCTTAGAGGGGTGAAAGATTAGAGGGACCTGGGTGTATTTAACAACATAAAAGATCAGAGCAGGAGGAGGCTATTTGGCTCTTCGCACATACTCCACCATTCATTTCAATCTTGGCTGATCATCCAATTCAATAGCCTCATCCTGCTTTCTCCCCATAACCTTTGATCCCGTTCATTATGAAATATATATACAGCTGCCTCTTGAATACATTCAATATTTTGGCATCAGCTACTTCTTGTGGTAATGAAATACATAGGCTCATACTCTTCGGGTGAAGAAATGTCTCCACATCTCTATCCTAAATGGTCTACGCTGAATCCTCAGAATGTTATCTCTGGTTCTGGATTCCTGCACCATTGGGAATATCCACTCTGCACCTACCCTATCTAGTCCTATTAGAATGTTAGAAGTCTTATAAGATCTGTCGTCATTCATCTGAACTCTAATGAAAACAATCCTAAACTAGTCAACTTGGATTGTACATAGACGGTGGTAGGACAGGTGGAAGGAGCAGTTAATAAAGCATATAATATTCTGGTCTTTATTGATAGGAGTACAGAGTACAAGGGCAAGGGGGGGGGTTTTGCTGAACTTATAAAAGACACTAGTAGACCTGAGGTGGAATATTTTATACATTTCCTATGTGTTATTTATTAGCGTCAAAAGTCGGCTTACATTAAGTTACTGTGAAAATCCCCCAGTTGCCACACTCTGGTGCCTGTTAGGGGAAAATTAGGAAGAATTTAGCACAGCCAACACACATAACCAGCACGTCTTTCAGACTGTGGGAGGAAACCGGATCACCCAGAAGAAACCCGTGAAGACACGGGGAGAACGCGTTCTGAGCACAACACTGTAAGAAGGACATGAAAACATCATAAAGAGTACAGAAGAGATTAATAAGAATGGTTCCAGGGATGAGACATTTCAGTTATGAGGATAGATTGGAGAGGTGGGGAATTTTTTTTCCCTCGGAGAGGAAAAGGCTGAGGGGAGATTTGATGGAGATGTTCAAAATCGGGACAGGGCTGTGAAAGAGTAGACAGAGAGAAATGATTCCTCCTCATAAAAGGATCGAGAACGAGAGAGCATGGATTTAAAGTGATGTACAAAGGAAGCAAATGTGATGTGAGAGGAAACTTTTTCACATAGCGAGTGGTTTGGGTTTGGAATGCGTTGCCTGGAACCTGGAGGCAGGTCCAATTGAGGCATTAGAAAAGGGAAAAGAGCATTGGAATGGCAATGAGTCCTCATGCTTGTTCGGAGAGAGTCAGTGCATCCATCCCTAATTGCCCTTGAGTAGCTTGCTAAGCAATTTCTGAGGGCAGTTAATAGCCAACCACATTGCTGTGACTCTGGAGACACATGTCGGCCAGACCAGAAAAGGATGGCAGATTTCCTTGCCTGAAGGAACATTAGCAAACAATCGACAATGGTTTCATGATGGTTGTCATTCAACTTCTAATCCCAGATTTTTATCTATTTATTATTAGTGTCCTGAGTAGGCTTACATTAACACTGCAATAAAGATACTGTAAAATCCCTGAGTCGCCACGCCCCGGTGCCTATTTGGGTACATTGCAGAAGAATTTAGCACGGCCAATGCACCTAACCAACACATCATTTAGACTGTGGGAGGAAACTGGAGCACCCAGAGGAAACCCATGCAGATACAGGGCGAATGTGCAGATTCCGCGCAGACAATGACACAAGCCATGAATTGAAGTTATTAAATCAGCCATGGTAGGATTCAAACTTGGGTCACCAAAGTTTGATTTCTTTGACTGGCTAGCATTTATTGCCCATCCGTAGTTGCTCCAGGGCACTTGAGAGTCAACTGCATTGCTGTGGCTCTGGAGTCATATATAGGCCAGACCCGAGTAAGGACAGCAGATTTCCTTCCCTAAAGGATATTAGTGAACCAGATGGGTTTTTACGACAATGTTTTCATGGTCATCAGTAGATTCTTAATTCCAGATTTTTTAAATTCAATTCAAATACCACCCTCTGCCGTGGCAGGATTCGATCCCGGGTTCCCAAAATGTTGGCTAAATTTCTGGATTAATTGTCCAGCGATAACACCACTAGGCTGTTGCCTCACTATATTACTCTGTTTCTCTGGATTATTAGTCCATGACAATCCTATTACTCCACACCTCCCCCAGTGAACCCCCTTCACAATACTGACTCCAATACTAGTATATCCTTCAAAATATAAGGACGCCATTTGTGACAGATGTGTATCATCAATTTCTATTGACTTCCCCTTGCTCTCTTCCCCTTACACCCCTCCCATGTTTAAGAGTGGGTTCAAAAGCTGCAACCAAGCCACCATTTTAAAGTATTATTTCACTTGGAGCAAAGGCTTGGGACATTTTCCAAACATAAGAACATAAGAACTAAGAGCAGGAGTTGGCCATCAGGCCCCTCGAGCCTGCTCCATCATTCAATAAAATCATGGCTGATCTTCCTGTGGACTCAGCTCCACTTACCCGCCCGCTCACCATAACCCTTAATTCCTTTATTGTTCAAAAATTTATCTTGCCTTTAAAAACATTCAATGAGGTAGCCTCAACTGCTTCACTGGGCAGGGAATTCCTCAGGTTCATAATCCTTTAGGTGAAGAAGTTCAACTCAGTCCTAAATCTCCTTCCCCTTATTTTAAGTCTATGCCCCCAGTTCTAGTTTCATCCATTAATGAAAACACTTTCTCTGCTTCTATCTTATCTATTCCCTTCATAATATTATATGTTTCTATAAGATCTCCCCTCATTCTTTTGAATTCCAATGAGTATAGCCCCAGGGTACTCAGTCTCTCTTCATAAGCCAATCCTCTCAATACCGGAATCAACCTAATGAACCTCTTCTGCACCCCATCCAGTGCCAGTACATCCTTTCTCAAGTAAGGAGATCAAACTGTACACAGTACTCCAGGTATGGCCTCACCAGCACCTTATACAGCTGCAACATAATCTTGCTGTTTTTAAACTTCGTCCCTCTAGCAATGAAGGACAAAATTCCATTTGCCTTCTTAATTACCTGCTGCACCTTCAAATCAACTCTTTGAGATTCCTGCACAAGGACACCCAGATCCCTCTGCACAGCAGCATGCTGCAATTTTTTTTACCATTTAAATAATAATCCATTTTGCTGTTATTCCTGCCAAAATGGATGATCTCACATTTACCAACATTGTACTCTATCGGTCAGACCCTCACCAACTCACTTAGATTATCTATATTCCTTTTCAGACTTTCAGCGGCCTCTGCACACTTTGCTCTTCCACCCATCTTAATGTCATCTGCGAATTTTGACACACTACTCTTGGTCCCCAGCTCCAAATCATCTGTGTAAATTGTAAAACAATTGCGATCCCAATACTGATCCCCAAGGCATACCACTAGTCACTGATCGCCAACCACAAAAACACCCATTTACCCCCAGTCTCTGCTTTCTGTTTGTTAACCAATCCTCTATCCATGCTAATACATTACCCGTAACACTCTGCACCTTTATCTTATGGAGCAGTCTTTGGTGCAGCACCTTGTCAAATGCCTTCAGGAAATCCAGGTACACCGCATCCACAGGTTCCCCATTGTCCACTGCACGTGTAATATTCTCAAAGAATTCCACCAAATTAGTCAAACATGACCTGCCCTTTATAAACCCATGCTGTGTCTTACCAATGGGACCATTTATATCCGGGTATCTCGCTATTTCTTCCTTATAACAGATTCAAACATTTTCCCTATTACAGAAGTTTAGCTAACCGGCCTATAGTTACCTGCCTTTTGTCTACCCCCTTTTTAAACAGTGGCATCACATTTCCCGTTTTCCAATCTGCGGGAACCACCCGAGAGTTCAACGAATTTTGGTAAATTAGTGCATTTGCTATTTTTCCCGCCATCTCTTTTAGTACCCTGGAATGCATTCTATCAGGACCAGGAGACTTGTCTACCTTTAGCCCCCATTAACTTGCCCAACACGACCTCTTTCGTGATAATGATAGTTTCTACACCCCACCTGCCATAGCCTTCCTGTCATCAAGTTTTGGTTTATTATGAAGTGTGTCTTCCGCTGTGAAGACTGATACAAAATATCTGCCCAATGCCTCAACCATTTTCTCATTTCCAGTTATTACATCCCCCTTCTCATCCTCTAAAGGACTAATGTTTACTTTAGCCACTCTTTTTCATTTTATATATTTGTAGAAACCTTTGCTATCTGGTTTTATACTCTCAGCCAGCTTACTCTCATAATCCATCTTACCTTTATAGCTTTATTCATGGCTTTCTGATGACCTTTAAAGATTTCCCAATCATCTAAATTCCCACTAACCTTTGCCACATTGCCTGCATTTTCTTTCAATTTGATAGCCTCCTTTATTCCCTTAGATAACCATGGCTGATTATCTCTTTTTTCTACAGTCCTTCCTTATCACCAGATGTACTTTTGCTGGGCAAAAATCATTTTGAAAGCCCTCTAATGTTCCTCAATTGTCCCACCAGTTTTTGCTCCCAGTCTACATTTGCCAACTCCTCCCTCATCTTTTTATATTCCCTTCTGTTTGAGCACAAGACACTAGTGTTGGATTTTTCCTTCTCATGCTCCATCTGTATTTTAAATTCAATGATACTTTGGTGGTTTCCTTCAAGAGGATCCAGGTAAGAATAATCCTTTGAATCCTTAGAATCCCTGCAGTGTAGAATGGGGCCAATCCCACCCAGACCCAATCTCTGTAACCCCACATATTTACCCTGCTAATCCTCCACAAATTAAGGGGCAATTTAGAATGGCCAATCAACTAACCCGCACAACTTTGGACAGTGGGAGGAAACTGGAGCACCTGGAGGAAACCCATGCAGACATGGGGAGAATGTGTAATAATAAGAAAACTTACTCCAACTGTTTTAGCCCCTTCACCCTCCCACTCTTACAGTGAGGCAGGGAGGAGGAGAGGGGCTTAGGGTTGACCCTTAATAATGCAATTAAACCCGAGATGCCAACCTTCCAAATGAAACTTCTCCCCCCATCTCTCAATACATCAGACAAACCAGCCTCCCATCCATTCACTCTCTCTGCGTTGCAAAGCAGCCAGCATAATTCAGAACCCCATGCACCCCAGATGTTCTCTCTTTCACCTTCTTCCTTCAGGAAAAAGATACAAAAGTCTGAGGTCATCTACCAACTGAGTCAAGAAAAAATTCTTGCCTGCTGCTGTCAAGAAGCCAATTTTGTATCCAATCAAATCAGAAAGTGCTTATCACACTTCTGGTTAAATAGACCTATACCGTTCCTCTTCACCACTTCTCGTGGCAGCGAGTTCCATTTTCCAACCTTCTCCGGGCTAAGAGGTGTTCCTGCTGACTCCTCAATTTGGATTAGTCAGTGACTGTGTTATAACCACAGTCCTGGTTTCACCAGCTCCATCAACAGGTAGCAGATGGCTCTCAGTGTTTTTACTCAGCACGGCCAGCAGAGGGTAGCCCTACTCCATCAGAATCCCACCCTGCCCGCACCGGGACCCAGCAAAAGCTCAAAAGTCCGCGGAATGCAGGAACTGCTGACATAAAGTGCTGGGAATACTCTGTGGAGAGAGAGAGAGCAAGGGGAGAAACACAAATGGACTTTACAACCCCCAAGCCCAGAGTTGGCACAATTGCCGAATCGCCTACTCCCCAGCTTGACTGAAGAGGAGGTAGAAGGGGAGGATTGGGTGGTACACTGGCACAGTGGTTAGCACTGCCGCCCCACAGCGCCAGTGATCTGCGTTTGGTTCCCAGCTTGGGCCGGTCACTGTTTGCGTGGAGTCTGCACATTCTCCCAGTGTCTGCGTGGGTTTCCTACGGGTTCCTACCCGTAGGAAACCGGGTGCTCCGGTTTCCTCCCACAGTCCAAAGATGTGTGGGTTAGGTGGATTGGCCAAGCTAAAATTGTCCCTTAGTGTCGGGAGGATTAGCAAAGTAAATATGTGGGGTTACGGGGATAGGGTCTGGCTGGGATTGTTGTTGGTGCAGGCTCAATGGGCCGAATGGTCTCCTTCTGCACTATAGAGATTCTATCAGATAGATACAAAGTAAAGCTGCTGCTACACTGTCCCCATCAAACACTCACTGGACAGATGCAGCACAGGGTTAGATACAGAGTAAAGCTCCCTCTACACTGTCCCCATCAAACACTCACTGGACAGATGCAGCACAGGGTTAGATACAGAGTAAAGCTCCCTCTACACTGTCTCCATCAAACACTGTCAGAATAGGTACAGCATGGGGTTAGATACAGAGTAAAGCTCCCTCTACACTGTCCCATTAAACACTCCCAGGACAGATACAGCACAGGGTTAGATACAGAGTAAAGCTCCCTCTACTCTGTCCCCATCAAACACTCCCAGGATAGGTCCAGCATAGGGTTAGATACAGAGTAAAGTTCCCTCTACACTGTCGCCATCAAACACTCCCAGGACAGGTATAGCATGGAGTTAGACACAGAGTAAAACTCCCTCTACACTGTTCCATCAAACACTCCCAAGACAGTTACAGCACAGGGTTAGATACAGAGCAAAGCTCCCTTTACACTGTCCCCATCAAACACTCCCGGGACAGGTACAGCACAGGGTTAGATACAGAGTAAAGCTCCTTCTACACTGTCCCCATCAAACACTCCCAGCACGGGGTTAGATACAGAGAGTAAAGGGGAAATGGCTGGCCTTGTGTTGGCCGTGGGGATCTGGATTGTACACAAGCCAGTCTCAGCCCAGGTGACATTCCAGTCTACCTCAGTATATCTGTAAAGGGCAGAGGGTAGGGGCAGGAAGAATTGTCTAGTCCTGAGCTCGGTTCATTAACCCCAGGATGGGAAGTGTTAACATCATGGCCAAGCACAGCTGCTGAACATCTGGACAAGACTTGGCAAAGAGTGCACACGTGTAAAGTGAAGCATCCTGTCTGATAGCACAGCGTTGAGCCTTCAGGGAGTATGAATGGGAAGCAGGCATTGGTGGTGAAGTGATACAGCTGTGAGGGAAGCTCCCCTCTGGGCGTTAAAGTCCCCTGGCTTTTTATTAATTAATTGGTGGGACATGGGAGTCACTGGCTGGCCAGCGCTTACTACCCATCCCTAGTTGTCCTTGGAGGGCAGTTGAGAGTCAGCCACATTGCTGTGGTTCTGGATTTACGTGTAGGCCAGACAGGTAAGGAGGGCAGATTTCCTTCCCTAAAGGACATCAGTGAACCAGATGGGTTTTTCCGACAATGGCTTCATGGTCATCAGTAGATTCTTGATTACAGATTTTTTTAAACTGAATTCCTTCATCTGCGGTGGTGGGATTCGAGCCCCAAGTCCCCACAGCATTAGTTGAGTTTAAAAGTCCGGTGACGATACCACTGGGCCATCGCCTCCCCCTCTTGCCTGCTGTTTGTATTCCTCTGTTTGTCCTTTTCCCACGCTCTGACTGAGGGCGTCAACTAAATTGCTGCGGGGGGTACTGAGCAGGCAGCATTGGAGATGTTTCTAGGAGGAAGGAGCACGACATGAAGGGAGTCGAGGAATCTCTTGGCTGTCGAAGCGGTTTTTCTGGTTTTTGCCGGGCAGTATGAATTGTAAACCACAGTTGTGCAATGTTACGCGGCCAACGGGTGCAGTCAGCAGTTGAATTGTTCCTTACCATGCCCCGCTCATGGCTTTGTCCGTTCCCCTCACCTAACCCTCTCCACCATCCCCACCTCTCCCCCTCCCCCCAATCCCAAAAATCTGTGACCCACACACTTCCCTCCAACCTCAGCCACCCCCTTCCCCTACTTACCCCTCCTGCCCAGACAGACAGGACGAGTGACAGCGGCGTCAAAGAGATTCAGTCAACCCGAACAACGACAACAGCAATATTTATATTTACATAACACTTTTTCGAGATGATAAGACATTTGATTTGATTCGATTTATTATTGTCACATGTGTTACCATGTTCAACAAAGGTATTGTTTCTTGCGTGCTATATAGCCAAAGCATACCATTCATAGAGAAGGAAGAGAGAGGGTGCAGAATCTAGTGTTATAGTCATTGCTAGGGTGGAGAGAGAGATCAACTTAATGCTAAGTATAGGTCCATTCAAGGCAGCAGGGAAAATGTTGTTCTTGAGCCGGTTGGTACGTGACTTCAGACTTTTGTATCTTTTTCCCAAAAAAGGAAGAAGGAGGAAGAGAAAATGTCTGGGGTGCGCGGGGTCCTTAATAATGCTGGCTGCTTTGCCGAGGCAGCGGGAAGTGTAGACAGAGTCAATGGATGGGAGGCTGGTTTGTGTGATGGATTGGGCTACATTCATGACCTTTTGTAGTTCCTTGTGGTCTTGGACAGACCAGGAGCCACACCAAGCTGTGACACAACCAGAAAGAATGCTTTCTACAGTGCATCTGTAAACGTTGGCGAAAGTTGTACCTGACATGTCAAATTTTCTTAGTCTGCTGAGAAGATAGAGGTGTTGGTGAGCTTTCTTATCTATAGTGTCAGCATGGGGGGGGGGGGGGACCAGGGCAGGTTGTTGGTGATCTGGACACATCCCCAAATCTCTTCACCAAACACATTGTCAAACAAAACTTGACATTCAAGTACAAATCTGTGTCAAAGGTTAGGGGTCAGAATTTGACTTTAAGGATTACCTTGGGCGCCAATCTCCGATCTCGCCTATTCTACCCCCCACCCCCTGTCTCCCCTTCCCCCACACCAGTAAGAATGAAGAATTTGGTGTTCAGCCAAAGCCCCATTGCCTGCAGCGGGACTGGAGAATTCCAGCCACGGCCGAGGTGGGAGGTTTCTCTCGCTTAAGTAGGGAGGTGGAGAGATGTAGGGTGGGAATTCCAAATTTTGGGGCTCCAACAGGCTGAAGTATTTTCCTGCCGTGGTGGAGCGATTAAAGTTGGGGTCAAGGTGCCAAAATTGGAAGAGTGCAAGATGTCTTGGAAGGTGGCGGATTGTAGACAGGTTAAAAGAAAGATAGGGGATTGAGGGGGGAAGGCATGAGGTCAAGGAGAGATTTGTAAACGAGGGGATGACCAAAACTAGGGATGGCACAGTGCACAGTGGTTAGCACTGTTGCCTCAAAGTTGAGAGGGACCAGGATTCAATTCCCAACTTGGGTCACTGTCTGTGGCTAATGAGGTAATAGATGTGTTGGTGTTAATTTTCAGTTAATGGTTTTTCAGTCATGGTTCAGTTCTGGAAAAGTTTGTTCAGACTGGAAGTATACAAGAAGGGAGGAAGGCAAAAAGCAGGAAATTATGCCAGTTAGATTGATTTTTGTCATGAGGAAGGTGTTAGAATCAATCACTAAGTTTGAGCTTAGACAAGATGAAGTCATTTGGAAGAATCAGTATGTTCTTAAGAAAGTGCAATCATGTCTTCTGGTTTCCTCCCACAGTTCAAAGATGTATGGGTTAGATGGATTGTCCATGCTAAGTTGCCCCTCAATATCAGGAGGACTAGCTAGGGTAAATGGGGTTATGGGGATAGGATCTGGGTGGGATTGTGATTGGTGCAGACTCAATGTGCTGAGTGGCCTCCTTCTCTATGTAGGGATTCTGTGATTCTGTGTTTAACCAATTTACTAGAGTTCATTGAAGGAATAACGTGTTGTTGATAAAGGGGAATCTGTAGATGTGCTGGACTTGGATCTCCAGGAGACATCTGATAAGGTGCTACATCAAAGATTATTTCAAAATAAAAGCTCATGGTGTAAGAAGATAACATATTTACCTGAATTGAAGACAGGTAGGGAACAGAGAGTATACATAAATGGGTCTTTTCCTGTTTGGCAAGATATGATGAATGGAGTTCCACAGGGCCCTGAACTGGGGTCTTTACATCAATGACTTGGATAAGGGGATTGAAGGCAGACTGACTAAATTTGCAGAAGTCACAAAGAAAAGTAGGAAGGTAAGTTGCGGATAAGACAAGTAGGGAGTTTGTAGATGGATATCAATAGGTTGTGTAAGAGAACAAAAGATCTGGCAGGTGGAGTATAAATGTGGGAAATCGTGAAGTCATTTCCTTTGGCATGAAGAATAAAAGAGCAGAGTATGAATTAATTGGAGAACAATTGCAGAATGTTGAGATGCAGAGGGATCTCGGTGCTATAGTATAGGAATCATGAAAAGTTAATCCACAACATGTAATCAGGAGTGCTAATGGAATGCTATCCTGTATTGAGAGAGGAGTTGAACATAAAAATAAGGATTAAACTCTTCAATGATACAGGGCATTGGTGAGACCATACCTTGAAAACTGAGTGCACATTTAGTCTTCTTATTTAAGGAACGGTGTAAATACTTTGGAGACAGTTCAGAGGAGCTTTCATCAAATCATAGAATCCCTATCAAGCAGAAAGAGGCCATTCAGCCCATTCAGCCTGCACTGATCACAATCCCATCCAGGCCCTATGCAACATTATCCCACATATTTGTTCTGCTAATCCCTCTAACATACGCCTTCTGGGTCACTAACGGGCAATTTAGCATGGCCAATGCAACGAATGCGTGCATCTTTGGAGTGTGGGCAGAAACAGGAGCAGGCAGAGGAAACCCATGCAGACACGGGGAGAATGTGCAGATTCCACATAGAGAGTGTCCCAAGCCAGCATTCGAACCTGGGACTCTGGCGTTGTAAAGCAGCAGTGCTAACCACTGTGCCACTGTGTCATCACTTGATTGAAAGGTCCTGAATAATATTAACAAGGTGAAGAGCGAAAGGATGTTTTCTCTTGTGGGGGAGTCCAGAACCAGGAGGCACTGTTTTAAATTAAGTGTGGCCTTTGATGAGGAAGTAAACTTTATTTATTAGTGTCACAAGTAAGTTTACGTTAAAACTGCAATGAACTTACTGTGAAAGTCACCACACTCTGGCACCTGTTCTGGTACACTGAGGGAGAATTTAACATAGTCAACGCACCTAACCAGCATGTCTTTCGGTCTGTGGGAGGAAACAGGAGCACCCAGAGGAAACCCACGCAGACACAAGGAGAACATGCAAACTCTACACAGAGTATGCCCCAAGCCGGGAATCAAATTCAGACCTCTGGCTCTGTGAGGCAGCAGTGCTAACCACTGTGCCACCATACCACTCCGAGGACAGCTGTACAACTGTGGAACCTCTTTGCCTCAGAAGGTGAAGGAAGTTGGGGGTCAGTGAATATTTTTAAGGCAGACAGATTGTTGTCAAGGAAGGGAATCAAAGGTTATCCGGTAGATGGGGAAAGTAGATATCAACACAGACGGGTCAGGCGCCATCTTACAGAATGGATAGTGCAGGCTTGAGGGGCCGAATGGCCTACTTCCACTCCTATCTTACACGTATGAGCGGGAAGGTATTGAAGGAAGATGGTGTGAGCATGTGTGTCAATGTTGAGAATGGTGAATGGGGAAAATTTACTTTGTCACAGGGTAACAGGGTGTACTTAGCGATTTTGCCAAGAGTGCTATGGCAACGTGACAGGGCATAGAAACCTGATTCTAGGCAACCAGACATAGGAACAGAGGAATTAGAAGCAGAATTAGGCTATTCAGCCCTTCGAACCTGCTCCGCCAGTCAATCAGATTATGGCTGATCTCTCCCTGGTCCCAAATCCACCCCCCCACCTATTCCCCATACCCCTTTAACCCATTTCTTATTAGAAATATGTCTATCTTCTTCTGCCTCACAGCACCAGAGACCCGAGTTCGATTCCAGGCTCCGGTCACTGTCTGTATCGAGTCCGTACATTCTCCCCATGTCTACGTGGGTTTCCTCCGGGTGCTCCGGTTTCCTCCCACACTCCAAAGATGTGCAAGTTAGGTTGATTGGCCATGGTAAAAAAGTGTTAGGGGGACGGGAAGAGTACATCAGGGAGGGGTGGGTGGGGGAGTTTTGGTGATAGGGCCTGGGTGGGTTTGTGGTCAGTGCAGACCTGATGGGCCAAATGGCCTCCTTCTGCACTGTAAGGATTATATGATTCAGATTCCATCTCGAAATGGGACAGCAAGTTCCCTAAATTTCACCACCCTCTGACTAATGGAGCAAAGACAGGAATGCTCTGACTCATGAGGGTTTAATGTGATGTCAAAGCTCAGACAGAGTGGAGCCGGTTGCCAGGAGGATGGTACGGGTACGGGGGAGGGGTGGCGGGGGGGGAGGGGTGGTCGTTCAGCTAGGAGCTGATACAGGAATAGATCCGGCAGCAAGCATTGTTTGCAATCAGCAGGAAAGCGAGTCTATAGTTGACAAAAGCAATGTTTGTCTAAGGCATCATGAGAAAGGAAGTGTAAACAATAGGGAAAAGGAGCACAGGAAAGCGGGAAACAACATGATACAAGGCAAAACTTCCAGAGCACAGGACTGCGCAGGCCACTCTCCTTAGGTAGCCTGACATTGACAGTGAGAACATTACTGTTAGTCACTCCCAGAGTCACACTGGGATTAGTTACACCCAGAGTCACACTGGGATTAGTTACACCCAGAGTCACACTGGAATCTCACTCCCAGAGTCACACTGGGATTAGTTACACCCAGAGTCACACTGGGATTAGTTACACCCAGAGTCACACTGGAATCTCACTCCCAGAGTCACACTGGGATTAGTTACACCCAGAGTCACACTGGAATCTCACTCCCAGAGTCACACTGGGATTAGTTACACCCAGAGTCACACTGGGATCAGTGTGACTGATCAGACTGGGATCAGTTACACCTAGAGTCACGCTGGGATTAGCTACATCCAGAATCAGACTGGGATCAGTCACCCCCGGAGTCCGACTGGGATCTCACTCCCAGAGTCCGACTGGGATCTCACTCCCAGAGTCCGGCCGGGATCAGTCACCCCCAGACTCCGGCCGGGATCAGTCACCCCCAGACTCCAGCCGGGATCAGTCACACCCAGACTCCGGCCGGGATCAGTCACCCCCGGAGTCTGACTGGGATCTCACTCCCAGAGTCTGACTGGGATCTCACTCCCAGAGTCCGGCCGGGATCAGTCACCCCCAGACTCCGGCCGGGATCAGTCACCCCCAGACTCCGGCCAGGATCAGTCACCCCCAGAGTCCGGCCGGGATCAGTCACCCCCAGAGTCCGGCCGGGATCAGTCACCCCCAGAGTCCGGCCGGGATCAGTCACCCCCAGAGTCCGGCCGGGATCAGTCACCCCCAGACTCCGGCCAGGATCAGTCACCCCCAGAGTCCGGCCGGGATCAGTCACCCCCGGAGTCCGACTGGGATCTCACTCCCAGAGTCCGACTGGGATCTCACTCCCAGAGTCCGGCCGGGATCAGTCACCCCCAGACTCCGGTCAGGATCAGTCACCCCCAGAGTCCGGCCGGGATCAGTCACCCCCAGAGTCTGGCCGGGATCAGTCACCCCCAGACTCCAGCCGGGATCAGTCACCCCCAGACTCCGGCCGGGATCAGTCACCCCCAGACTCCGGCCGGGATCAGTCACCCCCAGAGTCCGGCTGGGATCTTTCACAGGCTAAACTGCCCCTTAGTGTCCAATGTTGAGCAGTTAGGTGGATTGGCCATACTAAGTTGCCCCTTAATCATAATCATAGTGGTTTATAGCATGGAAAGAGACCCTTCAGCCCAACTTGTCCATGCCGCCCTTTTTTTTAAACCCCTAAGCTCGTCCCAATTGCCCACATTTAGCCCATATCCCTGTATATCCCATATCTTATCCATGTGACTATCTAAATGCTTTTTAAAAGACAAAACTGTACCTGCCTCTACTACTACCTCTGGCAGCTTGTTCCAGACACTCACCACTGTTTGTGTGATAAAAACTGCCCCTCTGGACCCTTTTGTATCTCTCCCCTCTCACCTTAAACCTATGCCCTCTAGTTTTAGACTCCCCTACCTTTGGGAAAAGATATTGACTATCTCGCTGATCTGTGCCCCTCATTATTTAATAGACCTCTATAAGATCACCCCCCAGCCTCCTATCTTCAGAGAAAAGAGTCCCAGCCTATCCAGCTTCTTCTTATAACCCAAACCAACAAGTCCCAGTAGCATTCTAATAAATCTTTTCTGCATTCTTTCTAGTTTAATAATATCCTTTCTATAATAGGGTGACCAGAACTGTACACAGTATTCCAATTGTGGCCTTACCAAAGCCTTGTACAACTTTTGACTCCACTTACAAGGAGCTATGGACATGTACCCCTAATAGTCTTGGTTCTGTAATTCTCCCCAGTGGCCTATCAGTAATGGAGTAAGTCTTGCCCTGGTTCAATTGACCAAAATGCATCACCTCGCATTTGTCTAAACTAAATTCTATCTGCCATTCATCAGTCCACTTGCCCAATTGATCAAGATCCCGTTGCAACTGGAGATAACTTTCTTTACTGTCTATTATGCCACCAATCTTGGTGTCATTTGCAAACTTACTAACCATGCCTCCTATATTCTCATCCAAATCATTAATATAATGACAAATAACAGTGATAACTGATATTAATAACTGATCCCCGAGGCACACTGCTGGTCACAGGCCTCCACAGTTTGAAAAACAACCCTCTACAACCACTGACAAGAAGCCAATTTTGTATCCATTTTCATACCTCACCCTGGATCCCATGAGATTTAACCTTATACAACAACCTATCATGCGGTACCTTGTCAAAGGCCTTGCTAAAGTCCATGTAGACAACATCAACTGCACTGCCCTCATCTATGTTCTTTGTTACCCCTTCAAAAAACTCAATCAAAATTGTGAGACATGATTTTCTACTCACAAAGCCATGCTGATTGTTCCTAATCAGTCTTTGCATCACTAAATGCCTGTAGATCCTGTCTCTCAAAATACCTTCCAACAACTTACCCACCACAGATGTGAGGCTCGCTGGCCTATAGTTCCCAGGCTTTTCCCTGCAGCCCTTTTTAAACAAAGCCACAACCTAGTGTCCAAAAAATGTGCAGGTTAGGTGGATTGGCCGTGCTAAATTTTCCCTTAGTATCCAAAGATGAATAGGTTGGGTGGATTGGCTGTGCCAAATTGACCCTCAGTGTCCAACGGTGTGTGGGTGAGGTGGATTAACCATGCTAAATTGTTCCTTAGTGTCCAAAGATATGCAGATTAAAGTTGGCCATGCTAAATTGACCTATTGTCAGGGGGATTAGCAGTTAAAAACGTGGGGTTGTGGGAATAGGGCCTTAGTAGGATTGTGCTCAGTATAGACTCAATGGGCCAAATGGCATCCTTCTGCACCGTAGGGATTCTATGGATAAGCTGAAGATCGGTATTGATCAATTCGTTCACAGTCGGGCAGTCTTCAGGAGGAGATACTGTTTCTCCTGGCAGGATGGTCAGTAGGCAGGGGCCTCAGATTCAAGTTTCAAGTTTATTTATTAATGTCACAAGTAGGCTTATATTAACACTGCAGTGAAGGCGAAAATCCCCTAATCGGGAATTCTGAGGGCAAATTTAGCACGGCCAATGCACCCTAACCAGCACATCTTTCCAACTGTGGGAGGAAACCGGAGCACCCAGAGGAAACTCACACAGACACAGAAGAACGACTTCTGGGCATGACACCATAGGAAGGGTGTGAACGCATTGGAAAGAGTGCAGAAGGGATTAATAAAATGGTCCCCGGGATGAGCAACTTTAGTTATGAGGATAGATTGAAGAGGTTGGGAATGTTCTTCTTGGAGAAAAGAAGGCTCAGAGGAGATGTTCAAAATCAGGAGGGGGCAGGGTAAGTAGGGAGGAGGCATTTCCTCCCCCGTAACACAAGCAATCAGAGGAAACCCACGCAGACATGGGGAAAACGTGCAGACTCCACACAAACAGTGACCCAAGTTGGGAATTGAACCCGGGTCCCTGACGCTGTGAGGCAGCTGTGCTAACTACCATGCATGCAGAGGCAGCTTGAGGGAAAAGCAATGACAAAACAAGATGTTGTGAGCTGTCTGCTTAATCCATAAGAGCAGTGGGAGGAGGTTCGAAGAGGCGTTCCAAAAGGGAATCGTGCCGAAGTCTGCAGCTGAGAAGATCTCGGGATTATTGGATGAGAGTTTGCAGAGGTGCAATGAATTGGAAAGAGTTTTCACCAATCCAGCAAGGGACACGGCCAAGTAGCCTCTCCCTGTGACTAAACGATGCCGAACGGCCTGCCGGCACACACTCTGTAGGTCACTAGGTGAGACAAGGAAGGACAATTGATGAAGAGCAGCACAATGGCATGGTGGTTAGCACCGCTGCCTCACAGCGCCAGGAATCCGGGTTCGATTCCCGCCTTGGGTCACTGTCTGTGCGGAGTCTGCACATTCTACCCGTGTCTAAATGGGTTTCCTCCAGATGCTCTGGTTTCCTCCCACAGTCGGAAAGGCGTGCGGGTTAGGGAGCCATTGACCATGTTAAATTCTCCCTCAGTTGCCAGAGTGTGGCAACTCGAGGACTTTCAAAGCAATTTCATTGCAGTGTTAATGTAAACTACTTGTGCCGTTTAGGTGCATTGGCCATGCTAAGTTGACCCTGAGTGTCAGGGGGATTAGCAGGGTAAATATGTAGGGTTACAGGGAAAGGGCCTGGATGGGATTGATGTCGGTGCAGCCTCAATGGGCCAAATGGCCTCGTTCTGCAGTACGGAGATTCACTGATTTTATGAAATGCTGAAAGACAGAGCAATGTCCAGTAACTGGCACCGACTGTGAGGGCATTGAGATATATATCACCCTCCCCTCCCCCACACCCCTCCCTCCCTCCCTTCCCCTCCCACGGACTGTATCACTTCCCAAAGCAATTAGCTTCTTGGCATTCATGAGCAGGACGGCTGAATTAACATCAATTTGCGGTAAACAAAACCATTTGATAACAGGGCCTAGGGTCCACTGGGACTGGAGCTGAGTCCCCTGCCAAGTCCCTGTCACTCTGCTGACAAATGGTCAGATGAGAGCAGCCTTCCATCGGGTCCTGCAGTCTGTGGTTGAATTGCTCTGAAACTGTACTCCAGATCCTCTTACAGGAGAGCAGCAAAGCCCCCTCTGTTTCCCAGCTTGTCTCATGGACTGTGACTCCTGGGTCCCTTACCTCTCCGTGCGCTACCTAAAACACGCACCTATTAAAAAAAAGTTATCGAATCCCTGCAGTGCAGAAGGAAGCTATTCGGCCCATCGAGTCTGCACCAATCGCAATCCTGCCCAGATCCTGTCTCCCCATAACCCCATATATTTGCCCTGCTAAACTTCCTGACACTAAGGGGCAATTTAGTATGGCCCCTCAACCTAACCCGCACATCTTTGGAGTGTGGGAGGAAACCGGAGCACCCGGAGGAAACCCACGCAGACATGAGGAGAATGTGCAGACTCCACACAGACAAAGGCCTGAATCAAACCCGGGTCCCTGGCGCTGTGAGGCAGCTGTGCTAACCACTGTGCCACCGTGCCGCCCTCAACAATAGTGCACAGAATCCCTACAGTGCACAAGGAGGCCATTCAGCCTATTGAATCTGCACCGGTTCTCTGACAGAGCATGCCAGGCCCTCTCCCATATATTTTCCCCGTTAATCCCTGTAATTTCAACATCTTTGGGCACTAAGAGATGATTTAGCATGGTGAGTCCACCTAATCAGCTTATCTTTGGACTGTGGGAGGAAACCGGGGCACCCGGAGGAAACCCCACGCAGACACAGGGGGCAAACTCCGCACAGAAAATGACCCGAGGCTGGAATTGAACCCGAAGCTGCGAGGCAGCAGTGCTAACCACTACACCACCAAGCCACCTATAGATGTGCTGCTGGCTAGGCCAGAATTTCTTGTCCATCCCGAACTGACCTTGAGAACAGAGATTTCCAGCACGGAAACAGGCCCTTCAGCCTATTGTGTTTGCACTAGCCATCAATCATCTGTCTACTCTAATCGTTCTCCAGCACTTGGCCTTTCAAGTGCTCATTTAAACGTTTCTTAAATGTTGAGAGGGTTTCCATCTCTACCACCCTTCCAAGCAGCAAATCCCAGATTCCCACCACCCTCTGGATGAAAAAGGTTTGCCTCAAATCCGCTCTAAACCTCCTGCTCCTTACCTTAAATCTATGCCCCCTGGTTACTGACCCTTTCTGCTGAGGGGAAAGCTTTCTTCCTATCTACCTCATCTATGTCCCTCAGAATTCCGTACACCTCAATCAGGTCCCCCCTCAGCCTTCTCTGCACTGAGGAAAGCAAGCCCAGTTGTAACCAGCCTCTCCCCCAGGAACATCCCAGTGAATCTCCTCTGCACCCCTTTCTAGAGCAATCTCATCCTTCCCATAGTGTCGCGACTGGAGATGCACACAGTACAGTCGCTGATGGTGAGTGTTGAACCGCTGAGATCCTTGTGGACCCACAGTGCTGTCAGGGAAGGAGTCCCAGGATTTTGACCCAGCGACAGCAAAGGAATGGCTGATATTTTTCCAAGTCGGAGAATCCCTATAGTTAGAAGGAGGCTATTCGACCCATCAAGTCTGCACTGACAACAATCCCAACTAGGCCCCATCCCGCCATATTTATCTCCTTTAACCTAAGCATCCTGGGACAATAACATAGCACTGTCAATGCATCTAACCTGCACATTTTTGGACTGTGGAAAGAAACCAGAGCACCCGTCTCAACAGACATGGGGAAAATGTTCAAACTCCATCCAGCCACCCAAGTGGGATATCGAACCCAAGTTCCTGGAGCTGTGAGGCAGCAGTGCTAACCACCGTGCTGTCCCCGGGATGAAGGGGCAGAGAGAGGGAAGTCAGGATGGTAAGTGGCTTGGAGGGGAAGTTCTATGTGGTGATTGTTCCCATGTACCTTTTGCCCTTGTCCTTTAAGATGGTAGAGGTATTGGGTTTGATTTTGATTTGATTTGACATACTGCTGTCATATGTATTAGCACACAGTGAGAAGTATTATTTCTTGCGTGCTATACAGAGACGGAAGGGAGAGAATGCAGAATGTAGTGTTACAATGACAGCTAGAGTGTAGAGAAAGATCAGTGTAATGCAAGGTTAGTTCTTTCAAAAGTCTGTTGGCAGCAGGGAAGAAACTGTTCTGAGAATCATAGAATTCCCAGAGTGTAGAGGGTCATTCAGCCCATCGAGTGTGCACCGATCACAATCCCAAACAGGCCCTATTTCCAAAACTTCAATATTTACCCTTCTAATCTCCTGAAACTAAGGTCAATTTAACATGGCCAATCTACCTAACCCACACACTTTTAAACTTGAGTCGGTTGTACGTGACCTCAGACCTTTGTATCTTCTTGCCAATGGAAGAAGGTGGAAGAAGGTGTGTCCAGGGTGTTGAGGTCCTTAACGATATAAAGCTGGCTGCTTTGCCGAGGCAGTGGGAAGTGTAGACTGCCACGGAGTCAACGGATGGGAGGCAGGTTTGCGTGATGGATTGACCACACTTAAACCTTGTGCAGTTTCTTGCAGTCTTTGACAGAGCAGGAGCAATACCACGCTGTGATACATCTGGAAAGAATGCTTTCTATTGTGCATCTGTCAAAGTTGGTGAGAATCGTAGCTGACATGCCAAATTTTCTTAGTTTTCTGAGAAAATAGAGGCGTTGGTGAACCAGGACAGATTGTTGATGATCTGAACATGCAAAAACTTGAAGCTCTCGACCCTTTCTTTTGGCAGATGATATCTGAGGAATCAATATATTACCAAACTGCATCCCTGGCATTTCACCCAGTGCCAAAGTGCATCAACCACAGAATATCCCAAAGTGCCAATTAAGTATTTTCTGAAATGTAATGTAGTTTCCTACACTAGTAGTAGTCACTAAATGTAGTGTGGGAAACATGGCAGCCAATTTGCACGGAGCAAGATCCCACAAGACAGAAATATGATAATGGAGACAATTTGGCTTTAGTGATACAACATGAATGGTAAATTATTGATCAGGATACCAGGAATAACTCCCCTGCTCTTCTTCCGAATCATAGAATCCCTACAGTGCAGAAGAAGGCTATTCGGCCCATCAAGCTTGCACAAGCTTCAATCCCATTCCGACCCTATCCCCGTAACCCCATGTCATTTTCTGTGGAATTATGTTCTCGCTCTTGAGGGAGTGCAGCAAAAGTTTACCAAGCTGATTCCAGGGATGGCGGGACTGATGTCTGAGGAGAGATTGACGAGTTTAGGATTGTTTTCACTGAAGTTCAGAAGAATGAGGGGGGAATCCCATAGAGACTTATAAAATTCTAACAGGACTAGACAGGGTAGATGCAGGAAGGATATTCCTGACGGTGGGGGAGTCCAGAACCAGGGATTACAATTTGAGGACTCGGGGTAGACCATTTAGGACGGAAATGAGGAGACATTTCTTGACCAGAGAGTGGTGAGCCAGTGGAATTCATTGCCACAGGAAGTAGCTGATGCCAAAACATTGAACATATTCAAGTGGGGGCTGGATATAGCACTGGGGGCAAATGGGATCAAAGGATATGGGGAGAAAGCAGGATTAGGCTATTGAGTTGGACAATCAGCTATGATCGTGATGAATGGCAGAGTAGGCTTGAAGGGCCGAATGGCCTCCTCCTGCTCCTACCTTCTATGTTTCTATGTAGTCACCCTGCTAAATCCCCTGGCACTATGGTCAACTTAGCATGGCCAATCCACCTAATCCGTAAATCTTTGGAGTGTGGGAGAAAACCAGAGTGCCCGGACAAAACCCACGCAGACACAGGAAGAATGTGCAAAGTCCACACAGACAGTGACGCGAGGCTGGAATTGAACCTGTTCCCTGGCGCTGTGAAGTAATGCCATGAGATCCAATGGATCGACCCGGGAGGGCAGGTGGACATCCCATCTGAAAGTGGGCACTTCCACGCGGGGTGAATAGGCCGGGCTGAACGAGGAGAGGGAAGGAGAGGAATGAGTGATTGAGGTTCGTAGAGTAGAGGAGCTTGTTGGTCTTGTATTAGGAGTTGTCCCCAGCTGAGACTTGCAGGCTGACACATTTCCAAAGCCCAGGACTATGTGCTGAGGGTCGCACTAAAGCTTGGAGCAACCTCTGCAGAGGCGAAACGAGGAAGACACAGTCTAATACCTTTCAACCACAGTGAACTGAGTGGATTTGGAAACTGTGTCAGACACTTTGGCTGCATGACTGGCATTGAATGTACTTTGCGAATATCAGGTATATTGAAATTGTATTGAAGCGTTTCAGAGTGGAACATGCTATACCAGGAGAAGTTGAATTCTATTACGCTCCCTGTCATTTTCACGTTGAAATGTTTTGCCCTCAGGTTGTCTGTCTGACGTTCAGTGTATAGTATAAACATCTACAGTATTGTGATTGTACTGAGGAATCTCAGAGTGGAGCCAACTGGAGTTCATTGCACTTTCTGTGCCCATATAATCCCTACAGTGCAGAAGATGACATTTGGCCCAGCGAGTCAACACCAATTCTCCAAAAGAGGCCCCAGGCCAACCCCTTTACCCTAACCCTGTAACCCTGAGCATTTACCCCAATCCACCTAATCTGCACATTTGTGGACACTAAAGAGCAATTTAGCATGGCCAATCCACCTAACCTGCACATCTTTGGATACTCAGGGGCAATTTAGCATAGCCAATCCACCTAACCTACATTTCTTTAGGTACTAAGGTATAATTTAGCATGGCCAATCCACCTAACCTATACATCTTTAGATGCTAAGGGACAATTTACCATGCCAATCCACCTAAGCTACATATCTTTGGACACTAGGGACAATTTAGCGTGGCCAATTCACCTATGTTGCACATCTGTGAACACTAAGGGGCAATTTAGCATGGCCAATCCGATTAACCTGCATATCTTTAGACACTAAGAGGCAATTTAACATGGCCAATGCAACTAAACTATGTATCTTTGGACACGAAGGGGTAATTTAGCATGACCAATCAGCTTATCCATACATCTTTGGACTGTGGGAGCAACCTGAGAAAGCCCATGCAAACAAGTGAAAAATGTACAAACTCCACTCAGACAGTGATTCAAAGTCAGAATTGGACCTGGATTCCTGGCGCTGTGACGCAGCAATGTTCATCACTGTGCCACCATGCCTGAATGTTCGATTCAATTTGAAGGCGGCACGGTGGCACAGTGGTGATCCAGGCCCAACTGTGGTCTCGGGTCACTGTCTGTATGGAGTTTGTACCTTCTCCCCTTGTATGCATGGGTTTCCTCTGAATGCTCCTGTTTCCTCCCACAGTCCAAAGATATGAGGATTAGGTTAATTGGCCATGCCAAATAGTGTCAGGGGGATTAGCAAGATAAATATGTGGAGTTACAGGAATAGGGTTTGTGTGGGATTACAGTCGGTGCAGACTCGATGGGCTGAATGGTTTCTGCACTGTGTGATTCTGTGGAACGTTTTGTAATATACTTTTACAAAGGTTTTGAATCATCTTAAAGAAGTGAGACAAATAAACTCAAAGGTCATTAAGGATGGAGCAGGGCATTAATTGGCTGCTTGGAGAACCTGCAGGAAGTCAATGGGCCGAATGGGCTCCATCTGCACTGCAATATCTCTGTACTCTATGATCTGCACTAGGCCACTCCTTATTCTTCTTCATGTGCCCAGTCCTATCAAAAAGCAACTGGATTGTTGAGATAAATAGCCTTGCCTTTTATTGAAGCTTCGAGTGTGGCGAGGGTTAACCTGACTCTGGGAATTCCAAGCAGCGCTGGTTTTAAGTGGAGAAAACTGGGAATGCTAACTGGCCGTCCAGGATCTGGGAAGAAGGCTGGTATTTCTCCGTAAACAAACATCAGGATGCCAAGTTGGCAGGCTGGGTGTAGTAATAATTTCAGCGGGCAGTTCTCATGACCTATGACCCTTGAGGATGGGGTCATTGCCAGGCTGTTCAATACTCGCGCTACATCGAAGGGAATTGGAAGCCAGTTTCAGTTGAGTGCAGGACTGGAATTTAAGTGACCCATTCCCAAGAATAAGCACCCAAATTTCCTGCCAACTGTTCCAGCAGGACTTTAGTGCTAAACACTAGGGGAAAATAGTGCGGTCTCTGAAAGTGTAGTTCTAACCTCACACAAGCAAGGCTGTTGGGGGTGTGGTAGGTCATGACTTTTTTGATTCAGTTTTTTTAAATTCATTCATGGGACATGGGTGTTGCTGGCTGGTCAGTATTTATTGCCCACCTCTAGCTCCAAAGGGTAGTTGAGAGTCAACCATATTGCTGTGGCTGTGGAGACACATGTAGGCCAAACCAGGTAAGGATGGCAGATTTCCTTCCCTAAATGACATTAGTGAACCAGATGGATTTTTATGACAATCGAAAAGCAACTGGATTGTTGGGATAAATAGTCATCAGTAAATTCTTAATTTCAGATATTTTTTCTCAAATTCAACATTCACCAGCTGCCCTGGCAGGATTTGAACCCGAGCCCTCCGAACATTAGCTGAGTTTCTGGATTAATAGTCGAGCGATAATACCACTCGGCCATCGCCTCCCCGGTAGATTGTAGGTGAAAGGTGGATACAAGAATATAAAGTAACAAAGGAAGGAGTAGACCAGATGGCCTGTTGATGTTGCTCCTCCACTCAGTACAGAACGTAGGTGATCTGCTTCATTGCGCCGCTCACTCCCTGTATCTCATAATTCCCTAAGAGACCAAAGATCTGTCTACCTCGGCC
Organism: Sphyrna mokarran; assembly: GCA_024679065.1. Classification (NCBI taxonomy): domain Eukaryota; kingdom Metazoa; phylum Chordata; class Chondrichthyes; order Carcharhiniformes; family Carcharhinidae; genus Sphyrna; species Sphyrna mokarran. The sequence continues at coordinate 103,168,458 of JAGIQG010000009.1, forward strand.
TTAACTGAGTTCACCAACGGTGGCAGAATGGTTAACGCTGCTGCCTCACAGCACTAGAGGATTGGGGTCGATTCCTTCCTCGGGTGACTGTGCAAAATCTGCATGTTTTCCTGTGGGTTTCCTCCCACACTCCAAAGATTGTGAGTTAGGGGATTGGCTCTGTTAAATTGCCCCTTTGTGTCAGGGTGATTAGCAGGGTAAATATCTGGGGTTACAGGGATAGGGCCTGGGTGGGATTGTTGTTAGTGCAGACTCTCAAAGGGCTGAATGGCCTCTTCCTGCACTGTAGGCATTCTATGATTCTATTATATGATTCTGTGATCCTCAACCCTTGGGATTTAGAGCATTCAAAAGATTCATAAAACTTTGAACGAAGTAATTTCTTCTCATCCTAGTCCTAAAAGATCGGCCCCTTATCCTGGCACAATGCACACACTCCAATCCTCCTCCCTGCCACTCCCAACTCTCTGTTGTAGACTCCCTCAGCAGCGGAAACAATCTCTAAGCGTCCATCGAGCTCCTTCAGAATTTTGTCAGATTGAATGAAATAATTCTTCTGAAGCCCAGAGTATAGTTTACTTGGTGTCCCATCACTGATTTCTAGTATTTTTGCAAAGATATTGTTTCTCGAGTTAATTGTTGGATTGTACTTGAAATCGATATTCCCACCCTGTGGTGATTTTCCAACCTATTTTCAAGCTCCTGAATGGAAGGTGCTGTTTTGATTTGCAGCATCCAAGCCCCTTCTGGTTTCCACTCGATCCCATCTTGCATTCACTGTGATTCAGTAACCCAGGGTGCACACCGCACAGTTGGATACACCGTGCCAACCAATGCCTCTACTTTCACAGCAGACTGAGAAAATTTGGTAGGTCTGTTACGACTCGCACCAACTTTTACAGATGCAACGTAGAAAGCATTCTTTCTGGTTGTATCACAGCTTGGATTGGCTCCTGCTCTGACCAAGACCGCAAGAAACTACAAAATGTTATGGATGCAGCCCAATCCATCACGCAAACCAGCCTCCCATCCATTGATTCTGTCTATGCTTCCCACTGCTTTGGCAAAGCAGTCAGCATAATTAAGGACTGCACATTGTCCTTACATTCCTTCTTCTGCCTTACAAAAGTTTGAGGTCACGTACCAACCAAGTCAAAAACAGTTCTTCCCTGATGCTGTCAGACTTTTGAATGGGCTTGTAGTAATTTGATCTTTCTCTACACCTTAGCTATGACTGTAACACTACATTCTGCACTCTCTTGTTACCTTCTCCTTGAATGGTATATTTTGTCTCTATAGAATGCAAGAAACAACACTTTTCACTGTAGGTTAATACATGTGATAATAATAAACCAAATCAAATGAAATCATTAAATCAAAATCAATCCTAGTGCCATTATGAGGAAGTGCAGCAGCGTTGGAGGAGCTGTCTTTCAGCCGAGACTTTTCACCTTTTCAACTGATAGCCAAGTTCTGCACACATGAAAATGGCCTCAATGGGGATCTTGGGTCATGTCACACTATCTGTAACCCCCAAGGCTTGCCTGGGTTTGCAAAATCTCACTAATTGTCCTTGCTGGAGACGATACACATCTCTTTAACTCTTTAACCTGTGGTTAACCTTCTCTCCACTCACATTGTCTGTGCTTGTAAAGCTCACATTCCAACCATTATCTTCTAATTGAGTTTGTGTCTTTATATTCCTGTTTGTGAACTGAACTCTTCACTCACCTGATGAAGGAGCAGTGCTCCGAAAGCTCAAGCTGTTGGACTTTAACTTGGTGTCGTGAGACTGCTTATGTAGATTATCTGATCATCGCCTCTTTGCTTATGGGATCTTGCTGTACACAAATGACCCATCGTGTCTCTGACGTTTACAACGCCGACTGTACTTTCAAAACAAACCATCATGTTTTGGCTGCTGGTCCTTTGGGAACACCCGAGGTCAGAAAAGACGTCAGCGGAATGCATGTTGTTCTTCTTTCTTTTACCCTGGAGTATTTACCATTGGATGGGATGAATTTTGTGTCACTGGGATCAGTTGCTGTGATGTTACCAATGTTAAGGAATAGCACAATGTTGGAAGGAACCAAAGCAAGTATCTCCCCTCCCCACTCCAACCCCCATTCTCTGAAAAGGGGGCCTCTACTGGTGAGACACAGCACCTAGTGTCCCATCCACCCCCCCCAGACCACCCCCCCCCCCAGGTTATCCCTTGTTGTTCATTGGGTTGGAGATTGATGGAGACCCCCCCATGTATGGCATGGTGGCAGAGTGGTTAGCACTGCTGCCTCACACTGCCAGGGAGCTGGGTTCGATTCTGGTCTCGGGTCACTGTCTGTGCGGAATCTGCATGTTCTCCCTGTGTCTGTACGGGTTTCCTCCCATAGTCTGAAAAACACGCTGGTTAGGTTGCATTGCTCATGCTAAGTTCTCCCTCAGTTTCAGGGGAATTAGCAGGGTAAATATGTTGGTTACGAGAATAGGATGGGGTTGTGGTCGATGCAGACTCAATGGGTTGAATAGCCTCCTTCTGCGCTGTAGGCATTCTATGAAGAATCTTCAAATAGGGAACACAGAAAGGCTGGCAATTCTGCTGTGCTTACGGCAACTATCAAACATCTCAACTTTCTCTGCAAGTTCAAAACCTCTGCTAATTTACTTTGTAAATCTATTCTGATGCACTTTCCAAAGAGGATTCTCTGCGGATATGCACCCTATAAACCAACCCCCCCAACTCTCTCCCCTGCCCCTCCAGTGCTGATCAACACATCTAGACCACGATGGCCAGATGATGTTTTAATCTCGCAATGTTGATTGATGAATAAATATTGGCCAGGATGCCAACAATATCCTAGCTCCACAAAGGGTCATCCAGATTCCAAACATTGACTCTATTCTCTTTCTCTCCAGGTGCTGTCAGACCTGCTGAGATTTTCCAGCATTTTCTATTCTTCTTTCAGATTCCAGCATCTGCAATCTTTTCTGTATATCCAACATGACCTCCCTTGCTATGCCTTGATTGAAAAAAGCAAGTATCTCTGAGGAATCCTGTGTATGTGTGGCCCTCTTTGTTTCAGCCAATGCAAATCTTCATTTTAAAATATTACTGCCTATGCACAATTAGATTTAAATGCTAAACTAACTCTGCTAAGCTGAAAAATTGGAGTTAACCAGAAACTAGAAAGCTAGAATCAGAAGGCATGATGGGTGAGCTAAAAATTGACTGTTTTAAAGTTTATTTACTAGTGTCACAAGTAGGCTTACATTAACACTGCAATGAAGTTACTGTGAAATCCCCTAGTAGCCACACTCCAGTGCCTGTTTGGGTACACCGAGGCAGTATTTAATACAGCCAATGCATGTCTTTGGGACTATGGGAGGAAACCAGAGCATCCGAGGAAACCCGTGCAGACACAAGGAGAACATGCAGATTCCACACAGATGGTGACCCAAGCTAGGAATCAAACCAGGGTGCCTGGCACTGTAAGACAGCAGTGCTAACCACTGTGCCACCCAGTGGCAGGTGGAATTTACCTTTGAAAAGTAAAGATATAATACACGTTCTGTGCATTCCTGAAGGGTACACAATACAGGCAAACACCAGTTTCCTGTAACAGCAGCCACAAAGGTTATTTTTCTAGACAGAGACAGCACACGAAAAAACTTCCAATACTGAGATAAGGGTTGAAATATATTTTAGGTTGAGACTGTTCAGTTCAGTTATTAGATGAGAAACTGGTTTAGGACTGGTTTAGCAGCCAGTGTCTAAGTTCATTTTTTTTTTGCTTCAGTCATGTTAATTTTTAAAAATTCTTCTCAATGAAAGAAAAACATTTTCAAACTGATGCCAGTGCTGATTTCTCATCTTTTCAAATGAATGAATGGACCCAACATGCCTTATACCCCACCCTACCAAAATATCCTCCCACCTTCAGAAATCACTGCATAGATATGTCGAGGCCTCTGTGTTCCACTGAACTTCCTACTGTTCTGCTGTTCACTAAATTATCGCTTCTAACGTGTGTTACATCACACTTTTCAAGGTTAAATTTCATCTTCCAGTTATCCGTAATTATCCCATCTGACCCTAAACCCGCCTTTCCCTCTCATATCCTTTGATTCCTTTAGAGGCTTTTTTTCCAGGGTGGGAGTGTCAATTACAAGAGGGTTCGGGTTCAAGGTGGGGAGGGAGAAAGTTTAAGAGAGATGGGTGGGGGTGGTTTTTCACACAGAGTGGTGCATGCCTAGAAACTGCTGACAGAGGAGGTGGTGGAAGCAGGAACATTGACAACATTCAAGAGTCATCTGGATGGGTACATGAAAAGGGAGGGAAAAGAGGGATATGGATCAAGTAAGGTCAGGAGGTTTTTTTTTCAGTTTGGTTAGTACATGATGATCACTATGGACTTGGAGGTCTGAAAGGTGTGTTCCTGTGCTGTACTTTTCTTTGTTTTTTTGTTATTTAGCCCCAAGGCCTATATGTAATTCTTTCTTGAAATCACACAACATTTTGACTGCTTTTTGTGATAGTGAATTCCACACACTCACCATTCTCTGGGCGAAGAAATTTCTCCTCACCTCTTATCTTCAAACAATGACCCCTAATTCTGGACTCCCCCACCATTAGGAACATTCTTTCTGAATCTACTTGTCTTACCCTGTTCGAATGTTATAAGTTTCTATGAGATCCCTCTCACTCTTCTAAACTCTAGTGAATATAATCCTAACTGAGTTAGTCTCTCCTGAGTTAGTCATTATATAAATGATCTGGATGAGGGTATTGAAGGATGGATGAGTAAATTTGCGGATGACACCAAAGTTGGAGGAGGGTAGATAGTGAAGAGGGGTGTTATAGTTTGCAGAGAGACTTGGACAAGTTGCAGAGCTGGGCCAAGAGGTGGCAAATGGAGTTTAATGCGGAAAAGTGTGAGGTAATTTACTTTGGCAGGAATAACAAATGTGTAGAGTATAGGGCTAATGGTAGGACTCTTAATAGTGTTGAAGAACAGAGGGATCTTGGTGTATATGTGCATAGATCCCTGAAAGTTGGCAATCAAGTCGATAAGGTTGTTAAGAAGGCATATGGAGTCTTAGCTTTTATTGATAGGGGGATTGAATTTCGGAGCCGCAACGTCATGTTGCAACTGTACAAAACTCTAGTGCGGCCGCGCTTGGAGTATTGTGTGCAGTTCTGGTCCCTGCATTATAAGAAAGATGTGGAGGTATTGGAGAGGGTACAGAGGAGGTTTACCAGGATGTTGCCTGGTATGGAGGGCAGGTCTTATGGATAGAGGCTGAGGGATTTGAGGTTGTTTTCATTAGAAAGAAGGCGGCTAAGAGGAGACCTTATTGAAACATATAAGATGATTAGAGGTTTAAATAGGGTGGACTGTGATAGCCTTTTTCCGAGGATGGAGAAAGCTAGCACGAGGGGACATAGCTTTAAATTAAGGGGTGGTAGTTATAGGACAGATGTCAGAGGTAGGTTCTTTACCCAGAGGGTGGTAAGGGTATTGAATGCCCTGCCTGCTGCAGTTGTAGATGCGCCAAGTTTGGTGGCGTTTAAGAGGTTAGTAGATAAGTTTATGGATGAAAAGGGAATGGTTTAGGTTAGAGGGTCATTGCTTTTTCTTAATTGGTCAGCGCAACATAGAAGGCCGAAGGGCCTGTTCTGCGCTGTAATGTTCTATGTTCTATGTTCCTCACATGACAGCTTTATCATCCCAGGATTCAGCCTGGTAAACCTTCACTGCACTTAAAGAAGATCTTATTGTCACTTTTTAAATTGCCTTTATCCTTCTAGACGATTGAGGTTGTGAGTTTGGAAGGTGCTACTCAAGGAGCCTTAATGAGTTCCTGCAATGCATCGTGTAGGTGGTACACCCGATGTTCACAGGACAGAGAATTAGTACACACCGAATCAACTTGCAGCATTAATAAAAGAACGGCATGGTGGTTAACACTGCTATCTCACAGCGCTAGGGAATCCGGGTTCGATTCCCGGTTTGGATCACTGCCTGGGTAGAGTTTGCATGTTGTCTCCATGTCTGTGTGGGTTTCCTCCAGGTGCTCCGATTTCCTCCTGCACTCCAAAGATGTGTGGGTTAGGTTGATTAGCCATGCTAAATTGACTCTAGTGCAGGAGGATTAGCAGAGTAAATGTGTGGGGTTATGGGAATAGGGATCTGGGTGAAACTGTGAACTCAGTGGGCTGAATAGTTTCCTTCTATGATTCCAAAGATATGCAGGTTAGGTAGATTAATCAGCTTAAGTTACCCCTTAGTGTCAGGGGGACTAGATAGGGTAAATGCATGTGATTATGGGGATAGGGCCTAGGTGGGATAGTGGTCGGTGTAAACTTGATGCGCTGAATGGCCTCTTTCTGCACCTTAGGGATTCTATGGAATATTTGTTCTTAAATTGCATCAATGCATATCTCTTTGCCCTTGTATCCAAATATATGTTAAAAAAGAAAAGGTTTTCAAAATCTTTTCCAGGTAAAGTTTGAAATAAAATAATGTAGTTTTTGCCTTGGCAAGAGAAAGATATTTACAAGATACTCAGGTCTGTTGGACTATTATTTTGCCAAAAGCTGATTACAATGTGATTGCACTGTGCCGTGTATTCGACTGCCCCACCTAGAACTGTGTTCCAGATGGGAATCAGGGTGGTTTCCTTCTGCAGATAACACACTCAGTCACGCATATTAAATAAAAAAAGCAGGCTATTAATTACAATGTAACACATCCATTCTGAAAGGCATAGAATCATTGAATCCCTACAATGCAGAAGGAGGCCATTCAGCCCATTGAGTCTGCAACGACCACTGAGCCCTATTCCCGTAACCCCATGCATTTACCCTGCTAATCTCCCAAACACAAGTGTCAATTTAGCATGGCTAATCCACCTCACCCGCACATCTTTAGAGTGTGGGAAGAAACAGGAGCACCCAGAGGAAACCCACGCAGACACAGGGAGAATGTGCAAACTTTGCACAGACAGTCACTCGAGACCAGAATAACGCGGGGCCTTGCTGCCGTGAGGCAGCAGTGTTAGCTGACCAGATTAGTCACTTCAAGGACAGAGCCCCTCTGTTGCTCCCTCACCCGTGCAGATTCGGAAACCTCCTGCTGACACCCATCTCTCACCCTCCTCGAGCTGCTGAACACTGCAGACAGTCAGGGTGGCGAGGGCTACTCTGGGTAGGAGGAGTTCAACATATGAGAGATCTCAGAGAGGCAGCGATATTGTGGTAATCATTGGTACTCGTAATCCAGAGATAGAACATGGAACACAGTTCTATGTTACAGAGCATAGAACAGCACAGCACAGGAACAGGCTCTTTGGCCCACTAACTAAACTAATCCCTTTTGCCTGCCCTTGGTCCATATCCCTCTATTCCTTGCATGTTCATGTGCATATCTAAAAGCCCCATACATGTTCCTATCATATCTGCCTACCACCCCTGGCAGTACATTCCAGACACTCTGTGTAAAGAAATTTGTCCCTCACATCTCCTTTGAACCTTCCCCCTTGCATCTTAAGTGCATGCCCCCTACTAGTAGACAACTCGACTCTGGGTAAAAGATTCTGACTGTCTCTACCTCTCATCATTTTATAGATTTCTATCTGAGGTCTCCCCTCAGCCTGTGATGCTCCAAAGAAAACAATCCTAGTTTGTCCAGCCTCTCCTTATAGCTCATACCCTCTAATCCAGGCAGCATCCTGGTCAACCTCTTCCGCACTCTCTCCAAAGCCTTCACATCATTCCTGTAATGTGGCGACCAGAATTGAACGCAATACTCTAAGGTGCGACCAAAGTTTTATAATGATGTGGGGATGCCGGTGTTGGACTGGGGTACAGTAAGAAATCTCACAACACCAGGTTAAAGTCCAACAAATTTATTTAGAATCTCTTCAGGTGTAAGCCCCCTCACTATTACAGCCCCACTCACCTGATGAAGGGGCAATGCTCCGAAAGCTCGTGATTCTAAATAAATCCACTGGATTTTAACCTGGTGTTGCGAGACATCTTAAAGCTTTATAAAGCTGCAAAAATGATATCCTGACTCTTGTACTCAATGCCCTGACCAATAAAGGCAAGCATGCCATATGCCTCCTCTACCACCCTGTCTACCTGATTGGCCACTTTCGTGAAGCTACGGATCTGAACTTCAAGATCAACTCTGTACAACATTGTACAATGGAGTCATTAACTGTATACTTATCCTTAACATATGGTGGGGAAGAGGTTGGGGGGGGGGGCATTGCTCAGTGGGATTGAGGGGGGATAAGAATGAGTTTAATTCCCACCATAGCAGCTGACAATCCTTAAACTCAATTCTTTTGTTAAAAATCTGTAATTTAAGCTAATCATTAATAATAGTGACCATGAAGATATCATCGATCGTTCCACTTTGATTCCCAAATGCCCTTTAGGGTAAAGAATTTGTATCCTGATATGACTGCACAGCCCCTCACATCTCTTTAGAACTCCAGAGAACTTATAGCTTATTCCCTCTAATCCAGGTGGTAGACATTCTAACTACCCTCTGAAAATGACCCCTTGCGATCCACCCATTTCAAGGGACAATTAGGGATGGACAAACAAATGGCCACATGCCATGAATGGGTAAAGAGAAAATCAGTGATTCTATCACCAACTGAGCAGGCTGAAGGGTGTAATACCAGAGTAGGCAAGCAACAGTGAAATGAAAGGATTGATAAACGAGTGGCAATGGTGGTACAGTTGTTAGCACTGCTGCCTCACAGTGCCAGGGATCAGGGTTCAATTCCAGCCTCGGGTCACTGTCCATTTGGAGTCCCTCTTATATCTGTGTGGGTTTCCTTCCACAGTCCAAAAATGTGCGGATTAGGTGGATTGGCCATGTTAAATTGCCCCTTAGTGTTAGGAGATTAGCAGAGTAAATATGCAGGTTATGGGGATAGGGCCTGGGTGGAATTGTGGTCAGTGCAGATTTGATGGGCTGAATGGCCTCCTTCTGCACTGTAGGGATTCTATGACACACACCTGACTTTGTTCTCAGCAACCTACTTACCACAGACACATCTGTTCATAACACACTTAGTGGGAGCAACCCCTGCACAGTGCTTATGGATGAAGCTCTCATTTTATGTAGCCCATTCTGCTCTGTGGTACCATCACTGTGCTGAACAGGAAACATTCACAACTGATCCAGCAGCCAATAAAATAGGCATTAATAAGTGGCAAGGTGACACAGTGGTGAGCATTGCTGCATCACAGCACTAGGGACCTGGATTCAATTGAGCCCCAGGTCATTGTCTGTATGGAGATTGCACATTCTCGCCACATCTGTGTGGGTTTCCCTTCTGTGCACCAGCTTCCTCCTACTTTCCAAAAATGTGCAACTTGGCCATGATAAACTGCTCCTTAATGTCCCAAGATGTGCAGGTTAAGTGGATTGGCCATGCTAAATTGCCCCTTATAGTGCCAGGGGGAATTAGAGAGGAGTTTTGGGGATAGGAGCTGGGTGGGATTGTTAACAGTGCAGGTCTGATGGGCCGAATGGTCACCTTCTCCGTTGTAGGGAAATCTATGATTTTATGAGGTGTTGCAGCTATCAGTAACAACAGAAATGTCTTTTAACCCTATCGGTAACCTCATGGACCAGCAGATTACTCACACTACCATTGTTATTTGTTTCCCTTCCAACACTTCGTGGTGTATACAAGGCAGAATTTCATCTGTTCAGATAGCGAGGTGTTTTCCGGGAACTGGTCGCCAGTCTGTTACCAGAAGCTTATAGCTTGAGGGGCGCCATTCCACATCAAGCTGACCAGAAATCTCCCCTGCCGCCATTGTCACCTTAGAAAGATTTTCCAGCTGGATACTCAGCTTGTTGGCAGCATTATGATTGTACATCCCTTGGCCAACAGCAACAGCAATATATTTCCAAGTCAGGCTGCCCTGTGTCTGGGTGAGGACCTTACAGGGTGTGGTCTTCCCATGCATCTGCTGCCATTCTCCCTCCAGGCTGTCAAGAACATGAACTTGGAAGGTGCTGTCGAAGGGATACTCTCTGCTTTCAAGGAGCTGGACATTTATGTGGCACCCCACCCACAAACATTCACTCCTTCCACCTTTGCCTGTATAGCATGCAAGAAATAACACTTTTCACTGTACACTAACACACGTGACAATAATAAATCAAACCCAGTCACAATAGTTAGCCTGCACTTCACACACACACATACACATATCCGGAGCTTTATCACATTCCCATGACATAACAAAATGTGGACTGCGTTTAGAGAGCAGTGGACTGTTATTCTGGACAAACAATCGCCCGTCAAATCGCACTCAGCCAGGTCTCAGTGAGTGAGATCAGCTAATGGTTTATTTTAGTTTTGATTGAAGAGTGAGAGAGCCCTGGTCTCGGTCATTGTGCGTGTGAGTGAGCCATGGATAAGTTCCCCCCTTTCTTACCCACAGGCTGTTCACTCACTCACTCACTCCAGCCTGGGGCTGCGTTTGGCACTTTTCCAGGAACAGTCTCTGGGATCGCTTCCTTTAAGCTACTTGGCCCCAGTCGCATTCTCTCTCAGACACTCACACACACGGTGCCTCTGGCGCTGTAAGCCGGGGATCTATCCTGCTAATTCTCGGAGCTCCGCGCGAATTCTCTTTGCTGGGATTTGATTTATTTATTGGTGTTTTCAATGTTTCTCCGGATGAATCTTTCCGAGCTGCTGCAAGTCTTCTGACGCGAGGGATGGTGCACCTGCTGGGAATTCTCCTGCTGATACTACCAACCTCTCAAGGTGGGAAGGACACACACAGATAGACACACACATTTACACACGCATAGATACAAAAACACAGATACATACAGATTGACACACACACAAATATACACATAGACACACACAAGATATACAGATAGACACACACACAGATAACACACACACAGATATACAGGTAGACACACACACATACAGATAGACACACACAGATATACTGATAGACACACAGACACATAGATAAACACACATACAGACAGATACACAAAGATGTACAGACACACGCATAAACACAGATGCACACAGATGTACAAATAGATACACACACACACACAGATAGATATGCACAGATGTACACACAGATATACAAATAGACATGCACAGATACACACAGATAGACACACACATACAGATAGACACACATACGTACAAATAGAGACACACAGATAGACACACATACATACAAGACACACATACACACATATACACATGCAAACACACAGATAGATGCACAGATAGACATACATATGCACAGGCGCACATACACAGATAGATATACACACAGGTAAACATACACAAATGGATACACACACGCATAGACACATATACACAGACAGACACAGACACACATACAGACAGACAGACACAGATACGTGTAGATAGGCACACACTCACACACACAGATAAACACATACAAATCTAGAAATACACTTGAAGATACACAAATAGAGGCACATAGACAGAGATGTACACATAAACACAGGCAATACTCACCCTCAAAGACAAACATATAGCAAACACACACAGTCAGACACATGCACAGACAGACATACATAGACAAACACACAGTCACACATGTACAGACACATAGACAAACTAATACTGTCACAGACAGAAGCATAGACAAACATACAGACACACAAACTGATAGAGACTCAGGCAAACACACATAGTGACACCTACATGGAGACACAGCCGCACATAACTGCAGACAAACATACATTTATTGGCACAGACAGAGGCATACAAACAGATAGAGAGAGATACTCAGGGATTGACACAGACGCACGAACAGACAAACATATACACACATATATATACAGACACTGAGCCACACAGACAGACACATGTACTCACAGTGACATTTCCAAAAAAAAGTCTCAGAATCAAATACGCAAAGCCACAGAAATATTGGAAATTTCAGTAAATTGGTGAGATTGTCAATTTCACAAAGCGACATGTCGGTTTCATGAATGGAACAGTGCCAAGCTGGCAATCTGAATAAGGTGGTGATTTTCCAGGTTGAAGGCTGGTCTGTTTCAGGAATGTGAACAGGTAGGGTTGCATTGAAAGCTGTAAGCAGTGTTAATATTTACCCCTCAGAGATTGACAAGGGAATTAAGGGTTACGGGGAGAAAGCGGGAAAGTGGTACTGATCCACTACAGATCAGCCATGATCTTATTGAATGGCGGGGCAGGCTCGAGGGGCTGGATGGCCTACTCCTGCTCCTATTTCTTATGTTCTTATGTTAATCGAATATTTAAATGGGAGTTGCGGGGGGCGTCGGGGGTGGGGGAAATTAAAAAGTCAGCACAGATATCATAAGCAAGCTCCGGTGTCTGGTAGCCCACCCGGGGCAATGTTAAATGTGTGACCCTGTCCACATGTCCAAGTCTGTGTGGATACAAGTGCTGTGTACAAACTCCAACAATCTGGGGTGCTGGAGACAGTTTTTCTTTTTTAAGGATGTGTCAACTCAGATTCTTACCAAAAAAAAAACAGCTTTATTCCAATCCATTTTCCATTTGCGTGTATATCTATCAGGGTGGGTCTTATCCAGGATGTGTGGATTGTGGAATGGTTGTGATCTTAGGGATTGATGGAAAAAATGATCACAGTTTATTTATTTCACTTCTTTATTAGCGTCACAAGTAGGCTGACATTAATATTGCAATAAAGTTACTGTGAAAATACCCCACTGCAGCGCCTGCTCAGGTAGAATCATAGAATCCCTACAGTGCAGAAGGAGGCTATTCAGCCCATTGAGTCTTCACCGATCACAATCCCACCCAGGTCCTATCCTCACAATCCCATGCAGTTACCCCAGCTAGTCCCCCTGACACTAAGAGGCAATTTAGTACTGTCAATACAGCGAACCAGATGTCTTTTGGAGGAAACCGGAGCACCCAGAGGAAACCCATGCAGATATGGGAAGAACATGCAGACTCCGCACAGACAGTGACACAAGCTGGGAATCGAACCTGGGTTGCTGGCGCTGTGAGGCAGAGTGCCAACCAGTCTATAGTTCCATGTGCCTTTGCAGATTTGTGTGGATCTGGACTGTAACGTCCATTACTGGACGGAGTATATGTTCTTTCTTTAAATCAACTGAACTAAATCGACAAATGATTTAGGCTAATGGGCAATGCAACTGCTTTAGTGGCATGAACAGAATGGCTGAGTAAAATTAAAACATCAGAATAAAATTTGATTAAAGGGAAAAATGATGCTCCCCAGTTCCCGCGGTGCCTAATGGGTGTGGAAGGCTTCAATAGTGCCCCTACTGTGTGTGTGTGCGTGTGTGTGTGTGTGTGTGCGTGAGTCCAGAGAAAGATAGAAACATGAGCTGATTTTGGAACCAGATTCAACCACAAACCAAACCCTCAAACCTCTGTTCATTGTTTGCAAAGGACCATCTGCATTTGGAATATTGTGAGTGGGCAGCATGGTGGCTCTGCTGCCTCACACTGCCAGGGAGCCGGTTTGCTTCCCAGCTTGGGGTCAGTGCCTGTGTGGGTTTTCCCCACGTCTGTGTGGGTTTCCTTCGGGAGCTCTGGTTTCCTTCCACAGTCTGAAAGACGTGCTGGTTAGACAGGCACCAGAGTGTGGCGTCTACAGGAGTTTCACATTTACTTCATTGCAGTATTAATATAAGCCTACTTATGACACTAATAAATAAACTTTAAAAATTAAATTTGGGCTCCTTCTCCAAGGAAGGATGTGCTGCCTTGGAAAGGATCCAGCAGAGGTTCACGAGAATGATCCAGGAATGTAAAGCTTGATGTATGAGGAGCGTTTGAGGTTTCTGGCTCTGAATTCGAAGGAGTTTAGAAGGATGAGGGAGGATCTCATTGATACTTTCAGAATATTGAGAGGCCTGGATAGAGTGGACGTGGAGAAGGTGTTTCCATCAGTAGCAGAGACTCAGATCTGAGGGCACAACCTCAGAGTAAAGGGACGACCCTCCCAGAACCGAGATGAGAAGGAATACCTTCAGGTGGTGAATCTATTGGATTCATTGCTGCAGAAGACTGCGGAGGCCAGGCCATTGAGTGTATTTAATACAGAAATAGATCGGTTCTTGATTGGTAAGGGGATCAAAGGTTACGGGAAAAAGGCAGGAAAGTGTGGTTGAGAAATATATCGGTCAGGATTGAATGGTGGTACAGACTCAATGGGCTGAATGGCCTATTTCTGCTCCTATATCTCATGGATCATGGTCTTATGAATTTGGGCATTGGCTTTTGTTTCTAGGGGATAGAACTGAAAAGTAGTGAGACGCTGCTGAACTTGCATGGAACCTTGTTCAAGTCAGTCTGCTACAGTACTGATAACATTCTGCTAAGTAAAAAAGACATTGGAGGGAATGCAAAGAATGAATATGAACTATGATACCAGAAAGCCAGAGAGCTACACCTATCTGAAAACAAACAGGCTGGACATCTTCTCTCTTGAAAAAGCGAAGGGTGAGGGTGACCTAATGGAGGTCCAAAACATTCCGAAAGGTTTTGATAGGAAGGGCACAGTGGGAATGTTTCCTCTTTCTGGGAAGCTTGTGACCAGAGATTTTTTTTTTAAACCCGATAGGGAAATTCCAATAGGGAATTCAGAAAAGAAACATTCTTTACACAGAGTGTGGTGAGAATGTGAGTTTGGTGTGCAGTGCACTGGTGAGTAAGTTTGTAGATTGGGCTGGGTTGCCACAATGTGCCTTTCTTCTTATTGTTCATTCTTGCAGGCGTCACTGTCAAGGTTGGTATTGATTGTCCACACATTGCTGCCTTTGAGAAGGCTTTCCTGTTCAACTCATACCATAGAGTCATACAATCCTTGCAGTGCAGACAGAGGTCCTTTGAGTCTGCACTGACTTTCTGCCAGAGCATCCTACCCAGGCCCTATCACTGTAACCCCATGTATTTATTTCTCTGATCCACCTAACCTACACATTCTGGGACTCAAAGGGGTAATTTAGCATGGCCTATCCATCTCACCGACACATCTTTTGGACACTAGGGGGTAATTTAGCATGGCCAAGACACATAAACTGCACATCTTTGAACACCAAGAGGCAATTTAGCATGGACAATCCAACTAACTTGGGCATCTTTGAACACCAAGAGGCAATTTAGCATGACCAATCCAACTAACCTGCACATCTTTGAACACCAAGAGGCAATTTAGCATGACCAATCCACCTAACCTGCACAGCTTTGGACACTAAGGGGCAATTTAGCATGGCCAATCCAACTAACTTGCACATCTTTGGACACTAAGGGGCAATTTAGCCAGACCAATCCACCTAACCTGCACAGCTTTGGACACTGAGGGGCAACTTAGCATGGCCAATCCAACACATTGTTGGACTGTGGGAGGAAACCGGAGCACTCGGAGGAAACCCACACTGATATGGGGGAGAACGTGCAAACTGCACACAATCACGCAAGGCTGGAATTGAGGTTCGGAATTGCTAACTGATATGATGCGGCACACAATGTGAAGGCACTCCCACCACGCTATTAGCTAGGCAGATCGAGAAACTTAGCCCAGCCGGTTTATATGGGCAAGTTTGAACAATGTTTGGCTTGGAAAAGTAAGCTGGAGGTTACATCATTCCCATGCACAAAATGCCTCCTCCATCGAAGCTGACTGGCTTGAAGAGTGTAATGGCAGGAGCCTTAGGGACTTGCTGCAGTGTCTTTTCTGGATGGCACACGCTGCTGCAATGTTGCCTCGGTACTGGAAGCTCCAGAGGACCTGGGTTCGATTCCCAGGTCGGGTCACTGTCTGTGTGGAGTTTGCACATTCTCCTTGTGTCTGCGTGGCTTTCCTCTGGGTGCTCCGATTTCCACCGATAGTCCAGTCAGTTTAGGTGGATTGGCCATGCTAAATTGACCCTTGGTGTCCCAGGTTAGATGGGTTAGCCATGTTGAATGCATTGCATTGCGGGTGATAGCGTGGGTGGGAAGGCTTGGGTACGATGCTTTTGGAAACAATCAAAAAATCCCTGCAGTGCAGAAGGAGGCCATTTGGCCCATCGAGATTGTTTTATTCCTTCGTGGGACATGGGCGTCTCTAACTGGCCAGCATTTATTGCCCATCCCTAGTTGCCCGAGGCAGTTGAGAGTCAACCATATTATGTGGCTCTAGTGTTATATGTAGGCCAGACCAGGTAAGGATGGCAAATTTTCTTCTCTAAAGGGCATCATCACAGATAGAAATCATAGAAACCCTACAGTACAGTAAGAGGCTATTCGGTCCATCAAGTCTGCACTGACCACAATCTCACTCAGGCCCTACCCCCATGTCCCTCTAACCTACTAATCCCTCTAACCTATGCATCTCAGGACACTAAGGGCAATTTTTTTTAGCATGGCCAATCAACCTAACCTGCACATCTTTAGACTGTGGAAACTGGAGCATCCGAGGAAACCCACACAGACGCAGGGAGAATGTGCAAACTCCACACAGACAGTGACCCAAGCTGGGAATCGAACCCGGGTCCACTGGAGCTGTGAAGTACAGTGCTAACCACTGTGCTACCGTGGCACCCATTAGTGAATTAGATGGGCTTTTCTGAAATCAACAATGGTTTCATGTTCATCAACGGATTCTTAATTCCAGATTTTTTTTATTGAATTCAAATTCCACCATCTGCCGTGGCGGGATTCGAACCTAGATCCCCAGGACGTTAGCTGAGTTTCTGGATTAATAGTCTAGTCATCATACTGCTAGGCTATTGCCTTGCCACCGCACCGGCTGTCCAAGAGTGCCTCTTGCTCAGACCCCTGTAACCCCAGGAGTGAAGCCTTACGAACAGGATACCGATAAAGTGGGCCGCATCGCCCCGTGTGGCGTTTTTCTGAGGGAATCTGCAGCTGTTGTGGTTGAATAGCTGGATTGGGCCTACTCGATAAGAGGTGAAATGCCCCGGTGACTATTGACAAGCGGCAGCACAGTGTCTCAGTCGGAAGGCAGGAGAACACTAGAGGAAGAAGACTTGTGTTCTAAGCAAGTCCCCTCAGGCTTACGGGTGGTTAATGGAATTGTAGGTCGGAGTCTCATCAGCTGCCACAGTATAATGGACCATTCTTTAACAATCTGCAAATGTTTGTATGGGATAAAGCGCGCAGGATGGGGAGTGTTTCACTCACTTCCTCCCCTTGTTCTTATTTTGTCCAGTAAATTAAGTCACATATCCTCCACTACACCAGTCCTAAAAAAAAACACATGGCAAGTGGGACAGTTTTGTTGTTCTGGAAATCTAATCAGGAACATTTTGATGAACAACACTCTTTTTTTTTAACTTTCCCCGCATGATTCTTGTCTTGCGCTGCTGTGGATTTGAGAATATCTGGACATTAAAAGGGACTAACATAAAGTATTAACCAAGACCGCTTGCTGTGAACGGGGGTGCGTGCAAACTATGGTCAGCGATTACTAGAAGGGGCAGAAACTAAATTAAAAAGATGTTTGTCATCTCTTCCTCTCTCCCCCTTTGCCCTTTTGTTTGTCTCTATGCTCCTCACAGTCTCACCCTGCTCTGATGGGCGACTCAGTAGCATAGTGGTTAGCACTGCTGCTTCACAGAGCCTGTGTCCCGGGTTCAATTCAGGCTTCAGGCCACTGTCTGTATAGAGTTTGCATTTTCTCCCCCCTACTGCCCCCTTTCTGTGTGGATTTGCTCCGAGTGCTCCGGTTTCCTCCCACGCTCCAAAGATGCGCAGGTTAGGTTGATTGGCCGTGCTAAATTGGCCCTTAGTGTCTGGGGAATTAGCAGGGTAAATATGTGAAGTGAAATTTAGGGCCTGGGTGGGATTGTTGTCAATGCAGGCTTGATGAGCTGAATGGCCTCCTTCCGCACTGCATGGATTCTGTAGGTATCCTAGCCCATCCGAGAGGATGTGAACGATTTGGAGAGGATACAGAAAGTATTTACCAGGATATTGCCTGGAGGGCATTAGCTACAAGGAAAGATTGGAGAAAATTGGTTTGTTCTCACTGGAATAATGGAGGCTAAGGGGTGACGTGATAAAGGTCTCTACGATTATTAGGGGCGTGGACAGAGTGGATAGTTAGAAGCTTTTTCCCAAGGTGGAAGAGTCAATTACCAGAGGGCACAGGTTTAAGGTGTGAGGGATAAGGTTTAAAGAAATATATGAGACAGGTTTTTTACCCAGACAGTGGTGGGTACCTGGAACTCAGTGCCTGGGGAGATAATAGAAGCAGATACAGTAGTCACTTCTAAAGGGCATCTGGACAAATACATGGATAGGATAGGAACAGAAGGATATGGTCCCGGGAAGGGTAGGAGGTTTTAGTTCAGACAAGCAGCATGGTCAGTATAGGCTTGGAGGGCTGAAGGGCCTATTTCTGTGCTGTAACTTTCTTTGTTCCTTGTTCTGAATACACACACTCACCCTCCCAGCCCACTCTACAGAATTACCGTTCAGCCTCTCCATTTCCAGTACTTTAAAATCATGAAGCTTACTCTTTAACCGAATTCCCAGTCTACTCTCCTGACGTTTGTCTCTCCCGGCGCCCTGACCTTTTTTTTAATATAAACTATAAATTCCCTACAGTGCAGGAGGCCATTCGCCCCATTGAGTCTGCACCAACCCTCCAAATGGACAGCACGGTGTCACAGTAGTTAGCACTGCTGTCTCACAGCGTCACAGACCCGGGTTCAATTCAGGCTTCGGGCCACTGTCTATGTGGAGTTTGTACATTCTCCCTGTGTTTGCGTGGGTTTCTTCCAGGTGCTCCAGTTTCCTCCCACAGTCCAAACATGTGCAGGTTAGGTGGATTGGCTGCACTAAATTGACCCTAGTGTCAGGGGATTTGTTAGAGTAAATATGGGGATTACAGGGATAGGGCCTGGGTGGGAATGAGGTCGGTGCAGATTCAATAGGCTGAATATCCTCCTTCTGCACTATAGGATTCTAATGCTGGAAGAGAGAAAAAAGATCCATGGGGAAAATAAGCTTTACATTGCAGTTAAACCAAAACAGAAAGCACTGGAAAATCTCAGTAAGGAGAGAAAAAAATCTGATGTTTAGAGTCCACATGACCTTTTGTCAAAGCTGAGTTACATGGAGTTACGTAGTTCGCAAGCAGTGCCAATCAGGGTAGATGGTAGTACAATGATATTATCACTGTATAGCAACCCCAAGGCCCAAGCTAAGGTTGCGAGGGCGTGGCCTCACATCCCATCAGCACAACTGAAACAATTCAAATTCATTGAATAAACCTAGCTCAGTATTGGTGACTGTCACAATCATCACTGATTCATCTGATTCAATAATGTTCTTTTGGGGAAGGAAATCTGCCACCCTTACTTGGTCTATATGTGACTCCAGAGCCACAGCAATGTAGTTGACCCTGAAATGCCCCCTGGAATGGCAAACCATTCAGTTCAAAGGAAGGGCATCAAGTGCCTTGTCAATGATACCAACATCACCGAGGAAGAATAGAGAAAAGAAACTTAACCTTGCCATGTATATGCTCCAGTAGAGCCTCCTTTTTACCTGTGTCATCTAACCTTATTAGTTCACCTACATTATTTATCTCAGACACTCCCTGTGGTTAGTGAGCTCCACATTCTCATCACTCCCTGGGTAAACAGTCTTCTCCTGAATTCCATGTTGAATTGGAGTTTTAAATTTATTTATTAGTGTCAAAAGTAGGCTTTACATTACCACTGTAATGAAGACACTAAAAAAAATCCCTTGGTCAACACAGTCCGGTGCCTGTTCGGGTACATTGAGGAAGAATTTGGCACGGCCAATATGTCTAATTAATACATCTTTCCTCCCTGTGGGAGGAAACCGGAGCACCCAGAGGAAACCCACGCGGACACACAGAAAACGTGCGGTCTCTGCACAGACACTGAAGGATTTTTTTTTTAACCATGGCTAATCTCCTTAACCCTTCTAAGGGGCAATTTAGCATGGCCAAAGCATCTAAGCAGCACGCCTTTTGGACTGTGGGAGGAAATAGGAGCACCCGGAAGAAACCCATGGAGACGCAGGGGAGAATGTGTAAACTCCACACAGACAGTGACCCAAACCGGGAAGCGAACCTGGATCCCTGGCCTTGAGAGGCAGCAGTGCTAACCACTGTGCTGCTGGAGGTTCAGAGCTCTGAGACAAGCCCTTGCCATACAGTACTGATGCCCTTCTTGCTGACACTGGCTCTGAGTGCTGAGTGCCTGGTTGCTGGATATTTGCCAGCCCTGAATCTGTCCCCAGCCTGAGGCCTGGCTCCTGACTACTCGTCCCAAGTCTGGCCCCTTGTGCCTTTCCCACGCTCAGAGCAGACACTGGTATTTCCCAGTCAACTAACCTTCCACAGAGAGAATGGCTGATCTCAACCTTTTTTACCCACAGTAACTGTCCCTGATTGGAGCCTGGCAATTATACTACACACACACACATACAAACACACGCAAACATGTACCCTAAGTGCATTCTTCCCAAACCTAGCATGAGGATGGGAAAGCTACACTGTGCTGAGAATTGCAGCAATATATTAGATTCAGTCAGTGAGCGCAGCAATAATGAACAAGCTGGCTTTTCACATATATATTCCATTTCCATTCTATGCTCTGTAGAAGGAGGTAGACAATGACAGAATTATGAGACTTCCTTCAAAGCAACTTATAGAGGCACACAATACAACAACCGGCAGAGTCTGTACTTGTATACTAGCCCTGCATTGTACAGACACATAGTGTGTTTTACACACAGGGACTGGCAGAGTCTGTACTTGTATACTAGCCCTGCATTGTACAGACACACAGTGTGTTTTACACACAGTTACTGGCAGAATCTGTACTTGTATACTAGCCCTGCATTGTACAGACACATAGTGTGTTTTACACACAGGGACTGGCACAGTCTGTACTTGTACACTGAACCCTGCATTTACAGGCATGCAGAGAGTGTGTTACACACAGGGATTGGCAGACTCTGTACTTGGATACTGAGCCTTGCATTGTACAGGCACACAGAGAGTGTGTTACACATAGGAACTGGCAGAATCTATACTTGTATACCGAGCCTTACATTGTACAGGCACACAGAGAATGTTACACACAGGAACTGGCAGAGTTTGTACTTAGAATCATAGAAACTCAAAAGTGCAGAAGAAGCCATGTGGCCCATCGTGTCTGCATTGACCACAATCCTACCCAGGCCCTACCTCCATATCCCTACATTTACCTGCTAATCCCTCTAACCTACGCATTTCAGGACACTAAGGGGCAATTTTAACATGGCCAATCAACCTAACCCACACATCTTTGAACTGTGGGAAGAAACTGGAGCACCCGGAGGAAACCCACACAAACACGAGGAGAATGTGCAAACTCTATACAGACAGTGACCTGAGCCGGGAATCGAACCCAGGTCCCTGGAGCTGTGAAGCAGCAATGCTAACCACTGTGCCACTCAACTTGTATACTGTATTTGTATACTGAACCCTGCACTTACAGGGACGCAGAGAGTATATTACCATCTTGTTGAGATCCTGCACTGAGTCCTGTACAAAATATGACAGAATTTGTAAGTATGGTGTCTGTTACAGATCTGTTTATATTCTAGGCTGAACTGTGCGCCATACAAGTGTAAGTAAGTAAGAAATAGGATGTAAGAAATAGGAGCAGGAGTAGGACACTTAGTCCTTCGAACCTGCCCTGCCATTCAATAAGATCATGGCTGATCTGAAGTAGATCAGTTTCACTTTCTCGCTTTCCCCCCTGTAACCCTTAATTCCCTTGTCTATCAGAAACCTATCTAGCTGTGACTTAAATAGATTCAGCGAGGTAGCCTCCACCGCTTCAACGGGCAAAGAATT
Organism: Sphyrna mokarran; assembly: GCA_024679065.1. Lineage (NCBI taxonomy): Eukaryota > Metazoa > Chordata > Chondrichthyes > Carcharhiniformes > Carcharhinidae > Sphyrna > Sphyrna mokarran. Next base: position 103,190,377 of record JAGIQG010000009.1, read on the forward strand.
CCAGAGACTCACCACCCTTTGAGTGAAGAAGTTCCTCTTCAACTCCGTTCTAAATTGCCCCCCTCCTTATTTTGAGGCTGTGCTATCTTGTACTGCTATCTTTTCTAAGTGGGAAGAATCTCTCTACCTCTGCCCTATCTAGCCCCTTCATTATCTTATATATCTCTATAATATCCACCCTCATCCTTCTAAACTCTAACAAGTACAGACCCAGTCTATTCAATCTCTCTTTATAAACTAACCTTCTCATCTCCAATATCAGCCTAGTGAACCTTCTCTGCACTCCCACCAAGTCCTTGCGCAATGCGACGACTAAAACTGCACACAGTACCCCAGCTGCAGCCTCACCAGTGCCCTGTACAGTTGCAGCAAGACCTCCCTGCTTTTATATTCTATCCCCCTCGCTATAAAGGCCAACATTTCATTCACCTTCTTGATCACCTGCTGCACCTGCAGACTGAGTTTTTGTGATTCGTGCACAAGGACCCCCAGGTCCCTCTGCACCGTTGCATGCTGTAGCTTTTTACCCTTTAAATGATAATCCCTCCTATTATTATTTCTACCAAAGTGGATAACCTCACACTTGCTAATGTTATACTCTATCTGCCAGGTTCTCGCCCACTCACTCAGCCTATCCAGATTCCTCTGCAGACTTTCCGCGCCTTCCACGCAATTTGCTTTTCCACTCATCTTCGTGTCATTAGCAAATTTCGTTACCCTGCACTCAGCCCCTTCCTCCAGATCGTCTATGTAAATGGTAAACAGTTGGGGCCCCAGCACCGATCCCTGCGGCACTCCACTAGTCACCAGCTGCCAACCAGAATAGCGCCCATTGATTCCAACTCTCTGCTTCCTATTAGGCAACCAATCCTCTATGTACGCTAACTCCTCATCCCCAACTCCATGCACCCTAACCTTTTACAGCAACCTTTTGAGAGGCGTGGGAGAGAATATGTACTGCAACATACAGTCAGAAAGATGTTGCAATTCTATTTGAGCTGGTAGCACACTCACCTTTTTGTTTCTCTATTCTTTCATAGAATGGGATTTGATTTGATTTATTATTGTTACATGGATTGGCTTACAGTGAAAAGTATTATTTATTGTGTGCAATACAGACAAAGCATATGTACATAGAAAAGGAAAGGAGAAAGTGAGGAATCTAATGTTACAGTACAGGTGTAGAGAAGGAATGTTAGTGTGAGGTAGATCCATTCAAAAGTTTGATGGCAGCAGGGAAAAAGTTGTTCTTGAGTCAGTTGGTACGTGACCTCGGAGTTTGTTTCTTTTTCCCAACGGAAGAAGGCGGAAGAGAGAATATCCGGGATGCATCGTGTCCTTAATTGTGCTGGCTGTTTTTGCCGAGGCAGTGGGAAGTGTAGGCAGAGTCAATGGATGGGAGGCTAGTTTGTGTGATGGATTGGGCTACATTCACGACCTTATAACTTTTACAGATGCACCATAAAAAGCATTCTTTCTGGTCAGATCACATCTTGTCGTGGTTCCTGCTCTGCCCAAGATTTCAAGAAACTATAAAAGTTAATGAGAGTTGTTGCAGATGTGCCAAATTTCCTTAATCTTATGAGAAAGTAGAGGCACTGGTGGCTTTTATAACTGTAGCGTCAGCATGGAGAGACCAGGACAGGTTGTCGGTGACATTGGTAGCAAGGCTAGCATTTGTTACCCTTTTCTAAATGCCCTTGAACTGAGTGGCAATTAAAAGTCAACCACAGTGCCACGCATTTGAAGTGATATGCAGGTCAGATCAAAAGATTACATTCCCTAAAGGCTGTTTGTGAACCAGACAGGTTTTTAACGATTATCGACATAGCATTGGATTCAAACATCACCATCTGCCCGGTGGGATTTGAACCTGGGTCGCCGGGACAGTATTCTGGGTCTTTGTGTTACTAGTTGAGCATCAATACCACTACACCAGTATCTCTTCATCACAAGGTTTCTGAGTTCAAATCCCGTTCTGGGCACACAAATCAAGGTTAAGCTTGTTCATTAGTGTCACAATTAGCTTATATTAACACTGCAATGAAGTTACTGTGAAAATCCCAAGTTGATGTTCCAATGCAATACTGTGGAAGTACAGCACTGTCGGAGGTGGCTTTTTAGAGGTGAGATGTTAAACTGAGACCCCTGCTTGGATGGTTGTCAAAAAAACTCATGGTCTTATTTGAAAGAAAAGCAATGATGCTGATCTCAGAGCTCTGGCCAGTAGTTTATCTTTCAGTCAACATCACAAGGGACAGATTTGTGGATTGAATTACTATTTGTGGGGGAATCGCTGAGACATTTTAACCGTCACATTTCCTACAGTGAGTACACTTCAATTTGGATAACAAAATGCTTTAAGATGTCCAGTGGTTGTGAAAATTGCTATGAAATCCTTTGCTACAATGAAATTTTTTTTGTTACTTCAGTTTGGTTATGAGTTTCACCAGTAAGCTCACATTAACACTGCAATGGAGTTACTGTGAAAATCCCCTAGTCACCACACTATGGCGCTTGTTCGGGGGTACGCTGAGGGAGAACTTAGCATGTTCAACGCACCTAATCAGCAACGCCTTTCAGAGGAAACTCACGCAGACACGGGGAGAACGTAGAGACAGTGACCCAAGCCAGGAACCGAACCCTGGTCCCTGTCCCTGCGAGGCAGCAGCTCTAATGCTCTGCCACTTGATGGGTCACAGCTTTGAGGGAGAAATCAATTGGGTTAAATTGCCCAGACCTTCACGGGGAAAAAAGAAGCTCAGGCGTTGTGCTTACAATATACATTAGGAGGATGTTTAGCTTTCCAGACTATCGTGTAGAAGTTGAGAAGGGACCTTATCAACCCAGCATGTTGTACCCATTGAAAGATTTATCCAGCACTGCACAGGATAAGAACTCCTTTGAAGCCACCCAGACATTGATTAGCCTGCAACACTGAGTTCATTAGCCCTGTTTGGGACAGGATAATGAGCCTGATTATACATGCGTGCATGGTCAAAGGGATCGGAGGATACCATTTGGGAAGTCAGCGGGTGAACTAATAATCGTGTGGCTGTAGATTTGCCAGTTTACCAATCCCAGTTTAAGGCAGCAGGAAGGTATATATTTGTATATTACCTTTCATGAGCTTAGTGTGTGCTTCACAACCAATCAAACACTAACGTAGGGGTCTTCAAACAAAGCCAGTTTAACTGAGAACAGGAGAGAACTGGGTAAGTGCTAATTGGATAAATGGATTGAAAGTTAGAATGGGTAAATGAACAGAGGGAAACATTTAAAGAGAGAATGCCTTTATTAGTCGAGACATTGAATGTATTAGCTTGGAAGAATTAGTTCAAATCCTAGAGCGCTTGTTCAGCATGTGAAAGGTATTAGAATCGATGCCCATATTCTCCATTTTGATCTTAGTTGGCACAGTGGTTAGCATTGCTGCCTCAGAGCGTGAGGGACCCAATTCGATTCCTGGCTTGATTCACTGTATGTGTGGAGTTTGCACATTCTCCTCATATCTGAGTGGGTTTCATCTGGGCGCTCTGACTTCCTCCCACAGTCCAAAGATGTGTTGGTTAGGGTGCATTGGCCAGGATAAATTCTCCCCACTGTACGCAAAGGCTGTGGCGACTAGCGGATTTTCACAGTAACTTCATTGCAGTGTTAATGTAAGCCTGCTTGGAACTAGTAAATAAAAACTTAAAAAAAAGAGCAAGGATGGCTACGATGTGTTGTACAAAACACCCGTTAGGCCACAGCTGGAGTCCTGTATGCAGTTCTGGTCATCACACTATAGGAAGGATGTGATTACACTAAAGAGGGTGCAGAGGGGATTCACCAGAACGTTGCCTGGGAGGGAGAGTTTCAGCTATGAAGAGGGGATAGTTAGGCTGGGGTTGTTTTCCTTGGAGCGGAGAAGGCTGAAGGGGACATGATGGAGGTGAACACAATTCTGAGGGATATAGAAAAGGTGGATAAGAAGGAACTTTTCCTCTTAGCAGAGGGATTAATAACCGGGGGCCACTGAGTTCAGGAAAAGGGCAGAAGATTGAGAGGGGAGTTGAGCAAAAACCTTTTCCCCCAGAGGGTGGTGGAAATTAGAGACTCGTTGCCTGAAAGGGTGGTAGGGTTGGGAACCCTCACAACATTTAAGAAGCATTTAAGTGAGCACTTGAAATGCCAAAGTTTCTGAGCAAGTGCTGGAAAATGGGATTGGAATAGTGTTTGATGGCCAACACAGATTTGATGGGCCGAAGGGCTCCTTTCTATAAAACCATAAACCCCAATGACAAATCTATTTCATTAAAGAACAAAAACTGGACAAGATTAACCTATGGTTTACTCAAGAAGCGGAAGATAGTATTAGATTAAAAGAAGAGGGAATGTTGCAGCACTAAACTCCTTGACAGAGTTTAGAGGAATGAGAGAGGATCTGAAATTGGTGTACAAATGGGTCCAGCGCTGGGGCCTTACAATCCATCTTAATGACTTTGACAATTTAGCCAAGATTTTCCAACCCAAAGTCAACAGAATTTTCCATTCCACCCTCAACGATTCTGTTGCAGACGGGACAGGAAAATGCTGGCCAGAGAAGAGTCATGTGTCTAAGCTAATTAGTGAAACAAAGCTAGGTGGGAATGTAGGTTGTGAGGAGGACGCAAGGAGACTGCAAAAAGATATTGTCAGGTTAAGTGAGTGAGCAACAAGGTGCCCGATGAAGTATGAGGAGGGGTAGTGACAGGACTTTTCTCATGTCCTTTTGACATGAGAAAAGTGACTTTTTTTAAAAAACTAAATGGTGATTGTCAGAGAAACTTGTGCTTAATTCATAGAATCCCCCTACAGAGCAGAAGGAAGCCATTCAGCCTATCAAGTCTGTACCAATCACAATCCCACCCCGGACCCTGTCCTCAAAAATTTACCCTGCTAATCCTTCTCACGTACACATCCCGGGATGTTAAGGGGCATTTATTGCCCATCCCTAGTTGCCTGAGGGTAGTTGAAAGTCAACCACATTGCTGTGACTCTGGAGTCACAAGTAGGCCAGACCAGGTAACGATGGCAGATTTCCTTCCTTAAAGAACATCAGTGGAGCAGATGGATTTTTCCGACAATGATTTCACGGCCATCAATAGATTCTTAATTTAAGATTTTTTTAAATTTGAATTTAGATACCACCATCTGCCTGGCTGGATTCAAACCCGGGCCCTCAGAACATTAGCTGAGTTTCTGAATTAATATTCAGCAATAATACCATTGGGTCTTCGCCTCACCATATTACCCTGCTTCTCTGGATTATTAGTCCAGCAATTAGGCAATTGTATTACTCCACCACCTTCTCCAGTGAACCCCCTTCACAATACTGACTCTAATACTACTATATCTTTGAAGTATGAGAAAGCCATTTGTGACAAATATATATATCATCAATTTGCCTGTATAGCAAGCAAGGAACAAAAGTTTTCACTGTATACTAATACAGGTGAAAATAATTTGATTTTGATTTGGTTTGATTTATTATTGTCTCATGTATTAGCATACAGTGAAAAGTATTTTTCTTGCACGCTATATAGGAAAAGCATGCCGTTCATAGCGAAGAAAACAAGAGAGTACAGAGTGTAATGTTTCAGTCATAGCTAGGATATAGAGAAAGATCAACTTAATATGAGATAGGTCCATTCAAAAGTCTGACAACAACAGGGAAGAAGCTGTTCTTGAGTCGGTTGGGAATTCTGCATCTTTGCAGGGAAGAAGGTGGAAGAGAGAATATCCGTCTCCTTAATTTTGCTGGCTGCTTTGCCGAGGCAGCTGGAAGTGTAGACAGAGTCAATGGATGGGAGGCTGATTCGCATGATGGATTGGGCTACATTCACGTCCTTTTGTAATTCGTTATGGCCTTGGACAGAGCTGGAGCCATACCAAGTTGTGATACAACCAGAAAGAATGCTATCTACGGTGCCTCTGTAAATTTGGTGAGAGTCGTAGATGACATAACAATTAGCTTAGTCTTCGAAGAAAGTAGAGGCGTTGGTGGGCTAACAAATCAAATCGAAAATGTTGGGTACACTGTGGGAGAATTTAGCACGGCCAATGCAGCTAACCAGCATGTCTTTCGGACTGTGAGAAGAAACTGGAGCATCTGGAGGAAACCTACACAGACTCGCGGAGAGAGTACAGACTCAACTCAGACAGTGACCCAAGCTGGGAATTGAACCTGGATCTCTGGTGCTGTAAGGCAGCAGTATTAACCACCATTACAACATGGTGAAGCGGTCTTAGTCGGTGTTGAATACTGACAGGTGGGGAGGGTTTCAGTGGGTGTTGAATATTGAGGGTTTGTTTCACACAGTGAATTGGGCTGTTTAACTGTCTGGGGGCTGGTTCAGTTGATGTTCTGTTGGTTAATCATTCTCTGACTCGATTCCCTTTTCTCCATCTCCAGGTTTGAAATGTTTAGATGCTGTGGCACCTTGTCTTAATGGTGGGAGCTGCCAGTCGCTCAGTAACGGGACCGCAACTTGTCTGTAAGTAAGACAGTGTCATAGTCATGGGAGAAGTGGTTGAATTGAGAGGGTGTCACAGAGGGAGTCGGCACAGTCAACCTGGGTTTCTTGTGTAGGTGCGGGTTCTACAGTATCTGTGTGGGTGTGAGAGCTTGTGTGGGTTTGTCATTATAGAGAGAAAGATTCACATGCATATATTATTAGGGTGTCAATCTTGCCAAAAGCACTCCACTCCCACTGCGGGAACTCATACATAGAGAGCAACTGTAAAGTTAATTTATTTATTAGTCACAAATTGGCTTTTATTAACACTGCAGTAAAATTACTGTGAAAATCCCCTGGTCACCGCACTCCAGTGCCTATTTAGATACATTGAGGAAGAATTTTGCATGGACAATGCACCTAACCAGCAGATCTCTCAGATCATGGGAGGAAACCACAGCACTCGGAGGAAACCCACCCAGACATGGGGAGAACATGCAGACTCTGCACAGTCACCCAAGCTGGGAATTGAACCAGGCTCCCTGGCACTGTGAGTCAGCAGTGCTAAGCACTGTGTCACCTTACTGCCCTGAAGAGCATTGAGAAAATGTTGCGTGTAAATTTTCAGACAGGCTTTGCCACTCTGTATTCTTCCCCCTGTTGCCCACCAGGTTCCCAGCGGCTGTCACTTTGGACCCACCAAAAATAACTATTCCCCTCCTCCTCTGTTTCCTCAAACCTGCCTTGTTACCCTCGAGCCTGTAACCCTCACCCTCCAATAGCCTATTATCCCCTCTCAGCCGATGCTTACTATTGTTTCCATGCCCACCACTGTCCATGATTCCCCTACCGCATCCCCCACACATTACCTGTGATCTCCTCCATGAGACTGCCTCCTTCCAGGACATGAGTCTGAACCTGTTACCCAAATGCACCCCACTTCCTTACTCGCACTGTGGCCGTTCTATCCACTGCCCAGTGCCCTCAGTTACACCCCCCGAGCTCTACCATTGATCAATGCCAACCCTGCCCTTTTGGACCATCCCTCCCCCACCATCTGTGCCTTGAAACATTGCCACCCATCCACGTCTCCGCCCCAGCCACTCCCACCTAACTACAATCCCCACACTCCCTTCCCTCCAACTCCTAACCCTGCCAGTCCTGCCCCCCCTCCCAGCCACAGAGCCCCTACACCCAACCTACAAAACCTTTCCCCTCCTCCCACATCCCTCAGCCACCATCTCCCCTCCTGGCTCTGCCCCTGTGGGGGGGTTGCCTCCCTTTCGCTGCCGACCCCACTTTCCCTTCGCCGACACCCCACCAGCCAACCGGTCCGTACGACATAGCAGCAGAATTAGGCCACTTGGCCCATCGAGCCAGCTCCTCCACTTAATCACGGCTCATCTCCATTCTCCTGCCTTTTCCCCAAAACCCCTAATCGCCTTATTAGTCAAGAATCTATCCATCTTTGTCTTAAAGGCACCCAATGACCTGACCTCCACTGACGGTGCAGCACTCCCTCAGCACTGACCCTCTGACAGTGTGGCACTCCCTCAGCACTGACCCTCTGACAGTGCAGCACTCCCTCAGCACTGACCCTCTGACAGTGCGGCACTCCCTCAGCACTGACCCTCTGACAGTGCGGCACTCCCTCAGCACTGACACTCTGACAGTGCGGCACTCCCTCAGCACTGACCCTCTGACAGTGCGGCACTCCCTCAGCACTGACCCTCTGACAGTGTGGCACTCGCTGAGTACTGACCCTCTGACAGTGCAGCACTCCCTCAGCACTGACCCTCTGACAGTGTGGGGAAAGGAATGATTTGGGTGGGATGCGATGCCTCCTGTTGTTGAACAGCCTGACCAGGCTGATAGTAGAAGTTTCCAGGTGGATAAAAAAGGAAATGAGTGTGGGTTGGGGAGTGAGGTGTGAACGTGCTACAGTGATGGTTTGGCATTGTTAGGATAGAGAGAGAGAGAGGGCCGAGATGGGGAAGGTTTCTGTTCTGTAGCTTTCAGTGTTTCCAGCAGTGTGGTGTAAAGAGGAATGTGCAATGGCTCTGTTCCAGCGATCGTTTCCAACAGCTACTTATCTGGATTATTGATCTGTGCCTCTGGCAGTGTGACATAAATCATTAAGTCCAACAATTCCTTTGAAACTGCCTCCAGTGTTAATGGGGAACTGGTAAATACAAAACATCTGAGAGGTCAAATCGTTGATCGAAATGTCCTTTGATAACTTCTTCCAAACACGTTGCCCTGTGTCCTGGAACACTCTCTGCTCTGGGCTGACCAAACAGCACGGTGGCGCAGTTATTAGCAGCGCCAGGGGCCTGGGTTCGATTCCTGGCTCGGGTCATTGTCTCTGTGGAGTTCACACGTTCTCCCTGTCTCTGTGCGGGCTTCCTCTGGTTTCTTCCCACAGTCTGAATGATGTGCTGGTCAGGTGCATTGGCCACGCTAAATTCTCCCTCAATGTACCCAAACAGACACTGGAGTGCAGCGACTAGGGGATTTTCACAGTAACTTCATTGCAGTGTTAATGTCAACCTGCTTGTCACAAGTAAATAAACTTCAGACTGGTCACCCAGTCAGTGCCATTCATACTTCCTGGAAAAGTAGAATCCAGAAAGAGGCCATTTGGCCCATCTCCACTGAGTCTCTAAAACAGCAGGACCTCACATCCACCCTATCCCCATAACCCTACACATTCACCATGGCTAATTCCCCTAATCTATGCACCTTGGGACACTAAGAGGCAAGTTAGCATGGCCAATTCACCTAACCAGCACATCTTTTGGACTGTGGAAGGAAACTGGAGCACCCAGGGGGAACCCATGCAGATATGGGGAGAATGTGCAAACTCCACAGAGACAGTGACCCAAGCTGGGAATCGAACTTGGCTTCCTCGTGGCTGTGAGGCAGTAGTGCTAACCACCGTGCTGGCCAGTTAGAAAGAAATGTAATGTGTGACATGAGAGGGCAACACTCCCTCAGCACTGAAGAGTCAGCTTTGTTTTGCATTCAAGTCCCAGAGTTTTTCATTGACGAGTGGATTGCTTACAGCTAGCCAAGTTGGAACTGGAGCAGCAATTCACATTGTGCCACACCCTGCCTTTATTCTGCATACGTAAAAAAAAATTTAGATAACAATCCAATTTTCTTTGGAACGTCAGGAGCGAACCTGCCTCCTCCAAGCACTCAAGCATAGCATGGTAAACATGCGGGGCTATGGGGATAGAGCCTGGGTGAGATTGTTGTCAATTCAATGGGTCGAATGGCCTTATTCTATACTGTAGAGATTCTATCTACCTATTTCCACATGCTAGCCACAAGCTGCATGGAAAGAGCTTTCCTCATGTCTGCATTGCTTCTTTTGCCCCTAATCCTCCACCCTTCCAGTGTTAGGAACACTTAGGGATGGCATGGTGGCACAGTGATTAGCACTGCTACCTCACTGGGCCAGGGATCTGGGTTCGATTCCCAGCTTGGGTCACTGTCTATGCTGAGTTTGCACATTCTCTCCCATGCCTGCATGCGTTTCCTCTAGCATGCGCCCGTTTCCTCCCACAGTCTGAAAGATGTGCTGGTTAGGTGCATTGACAACGCTAAATTCTCCCTCAGTGTACCCCAACAGGCGCAGCTGAGATATTGAGGGGTTAACATCGCATGCAACTAAGAACTTCTGACTTGATTTCAAAATGACAAGCTGAAGGCATCTGTGGTTAACAAATTTATCCTTTAATAGTTCTCTTTCTTTCAATATAACGATATTATGACCTTAGATATGGTTAACCTGACTAGAACAAAGGGTGATTGTGATTAGCTGTATTGTACCAGATTGTATGTGATCATAAGGATTGTAAAAGCTACGTAACGGGGGGCGGGGGGAACCGTCCATTATTCAGCACTCTCTTGCTACCTGATTCCCAGCACTGGGTGGAAGTTAAATAGAAAAGTTTTGCCACCTTGCATACGTAAGAAAAATTGAATTGGACAGTGGTTGGTGTTTGCCTTTGTATCAAGGGTGAAAGAGGCTCGTGAAAAATGAACTTAACACAGGAGTGTGGCAACTATGGGATTTTCACAGTAACCTCATTGCTGTGTTAGTGCAAGCCTACTTGAGGCACTAATAAATAAAAAAAAAACCTCGTTCTATCCACTCCCCCTTGATTTTAAATAGCTTCCCCGAATCTCCTCTCTACTTTCTTTTCCCCAAGATAAACAGCCCTCAGTTTCTCCAATCTATCCATGTTAGAGATCGAAGTGATGATGATGCTGTCCTTTCCCCGAGCCACGGTCGATGCCCTCTGCTATTCCCAGTGCTTTGTCTCCCATGGTGTCTATACCGGGCCGTGGCGATGTTAGCCTGACTTCTTTCTATTTTGACAGTGATCTTGTTTCCTCCCCAGCTGTGCGCCGCACTACACCGGAGACCGCTGCCAGCATCTGGACCCCTGCTCCAGCGCGCCCTGCCTGCACGGTGCCACGTGCGAGACCCTCACCCAGAATGGCTCCCTCGTCGCCTCCTGTTCCTGTCCGCCTGGCCAGACGGGCAGATGGTGCGAGACGTCTCTCCGGAGCGGCTGCCCGGCGAAGGCCTGTCTGAACGGGGGGAAGTGCGAGGTGCTCCCCGGTCATGGTTACAGATGCAAGTGTGTGCACGGCTGGACAGGTAAGGCCGTTCCTAATGACCATCCAATGACCGTCCGACTGGGGATAGGGGGTGTCAGAGTGCGTGAAGGGCGATCGGCATGGTGTTGGCCACTTGACCAAGATAATGGACGGGGAAGGGAACCCACAACTCTGGAGCAGCATCTTGCAAAGAGGAGTTGATGACCAAATCCCAACAGCACAGAAGGAGGACATTCGGCCCATTGGGTCTGCACTGTATCCAAGAATGTACAGCTGAGCCATGCTAAATTATCCCTTAGTGTCCAACAATGTGCAGGTTAGGAGGATTGGCCATGCTAAATTATCTCTTAGTGTCCAACGATGTTTTGGTTAGGTGAATTGGCCATGCTAAATTACCTCTTAGTGTCCAACGATGTACAAGTAAGGCGGATTGGCCATGCTAAATTACCTCTTCGTGTCCAATGATGTGCAGGTTAGGAGGATTGGCCATGCTAAATTGCCTCTTAGTGTCCAAGGATATGCAGGTTTGGTGGATTGGGCATGCTAAATTGTCTCTTATTGTCCAGGGATATGCAGGTTCAGTGGATTGGCCATGCTGAATTGCCCCTTAGTTCCACATATGTTTTGGTTAGGTGGATTGGCCATGCTAAATTGTCCCTTAATGTCAAAAGATGTTCAGGTTAGGTGCAATGGCCATGCTAAGTTGCCCCTTAGTTTCCAAAGCTGTGCAGGTTAGGTGGATTGGCCATGCTAAGTTGCCCCTTAGTGTCCAAAACTGTGCAGGTTAGGTGGATTGGCCATGCTAAGTTGCCCCTTAGTGTCCAAAGCTGTGCAGGCTAGGTGGATTGGCCATGCTAAATTGCCCCTTTGAGTCTAGCAATGTGCAGGATAGGGGACTTGTCCCTTTGGGTGCGATCTTACTGGTCATTCATGCCGCGCTCCCACTGCAGCGAAGTCCGAGAATTTGTCGGACAGCCAAATCTCCATTCACTGTGGCGGGATGGGAAAATCCTACTGGCATGAACAGTGACAAGATGCCGGCCTTTGTGACCCTAGAAATGTAGATAAGTGGGGTAAATGTGTGGGGTCAGGGGGATAGGACGGAGGGAGAGGGTCTGAATGAGATGCTCTGTCAGAGAGGTGATGTTGGCGTGATGGGCCAAATGGCTTCCTCCTGCATTGTAAGGACTGTATGACTAATTTAACATGGCCAATCCACCTAAATCTTTTGAGCTTGTGAGGAAACTGGAACACTCAGAGAAAAGCCACGCGGACACGGGGAGAGTGTGCAAACTCTGCACAGATTTGGAAGGTGTTGTCTGAGGAGGCTTGCAGTGCATGGTGTAGATCGTACACACTGCTGCCACATTGCTTTGGTGATGGACGGGGTGAAGGTTTGTGGATAATGCCGAATCACACAGTTCTGGATGGTGTTGAGCACTTTGAGTGTTGTTGGAGCTGCAATCAACCAAACAAGGGGAGAGCATTCCATCACACTCCTGACTTGTAGGTGGTGGACAGGTGTTGAGGAATCAGGATGTGAGTTTCTCGCTGTACAGTGCAGAACAAGGCCATTCGGCCCATCTAGTCTACGCCAACAACAGTCCCATCCAGCCCTAACCCTGTAATCCCACATATTTACCTTACTAATCCCTCTAACCTACGCATCCCAGGTCACTGAGGGGCAACTTAGCATGGCCAATCCACCGAACCAAGACATCTTTAGACACTAAGGGACAATTTAGAAAGGCTCAGCCATCTAATTCACACATCTTTGGACTATGGGAGGAAACCGGAGCATCCAGAGGCAACCTGCACAGACACAGGGAGAACATGCAGGCTCCACACAGACAGTGACCCAAGCCGGGAATCGAACCCGGGTCCCTGGCTCTGTGAGGCAGCAGTGCTAGCCACTGTGTCACAGTGCCACCCAATCTCTCACCTGCTCTTGTTGCCACAGCATCTATGTATCTGTTCAATGGTATCCTCCAGGATGTTAGTGGTTGGAGGGGTATTCAGCAATAGTAATTGACATTAAACCCCAAGGGGAGGCAGTTAGATTCTCTTTCTTGCTGTTGGCAGATTTTTCAGATAAGGGTGGCACAATGGCATGGTGGTTAGCACTGCTGTCTCCCAGTGCCAGGGACCCGCGTTCGATTCCTGGCTTGGGTCATTGTCTGTGGGGAGTTTGCACATTCTCCCTGTGTCTGCGTGGGTTTCCTCCAGGAGCTCCGGTTTCCTCCCATACTCAAAGATATGCAGGTGAGGTTGATTGGCCACGCTAAATTGCCCGTTATTGTTCTGGGATGGCAAATTAGAGGGATTAGTGGGGTAAATGTGTGGGGACAGGGCCTAGGTGGGATTGTGGTCAGTACAGGCTGGATAGGCTGAATGGCCTCCTTCTGCACTGCAGGGTTCTTCAGCTTCTAAGGCCAGGCTCACTGACATTTTGTTCTTTTGCCCTGCAGGCCCTCAGTGCCAGCTGCCAGACCTGTGCACTGCCAACCCCTGTACCAATGGCGGGAGGTGCACCAGCACCAAGGGGCACTTCATCTGCCAGTGTGAGCCAGGATTCGAGGGCCAGGTGTGCGAGATCGACGTGGACGAGTGCAGCTCGAGCTCGGGAACACCCTGTCGGAACAGTGCCACCTGTGTCAATGTGCCCGGCTCCTACATCTGCTCCTGCCCACCGGCCTACACTGGCGCCAACTGCGAGATCCCCTCCAGCACCTGCTTCCTGTCACCCTGCCAGAACGGAGGCACGTGCGTTCAGAGAGATGGTGCGATGTATCAGTGTGACTGCCTCCCGGGTAAGGCCCTGTCCGCCGTCAATGAATCTATTTACTAGCGTCACAAGGAGGCTTACATTAACACTGCAATGAAGTTACTGTGAAATTCTCTAGTCACCACACTCCGGCGCCTGTTCGGGTACACTGAGGGAAAATTTAGCACGGCCAATGTATGCTAACCAGCAGGTCTTTCAGACCATGGGAGGAAACTGAGGAAATCCATGCAGACACGGGGAGAATGTGCAGACTCCACACAGGCATTGACCCAAACTGGGAATCGAACCCGGTTCCCTCACGCTGTAAAGCAGCAGTGCTAACCACTTGCCACTATGCTCACCGTATTTTGGCCACAAAAGAATCTTAACTTGGCATATAATGCCTCCCCGTACAAGGTTGGCACAATACTGGCACATTTTGTTTAAAGTTTAGTTATTAATGTCATAAGTGGGCTAATGTTAACACTGCAATGCAGTTAATGTGAGAATCCCCCAGTTGCCACGTTCCGGTTCCTGTTCGGGTACACTGAGGGAGAATTTAGCACGGCCCAATTCATCCTAAGCAGCACATCTTCCGGGCTCGTGGAAGGAAGTTGGAGGAAACTCATGCAGTGTAGGTACTGGTATACAGGGAAAAGTGCGCAAAAAACAGTACTTGTAACTGTATACCATGTGACAATAATAAACAAATCAAAGTCAGACATGGGGAGAATGTACAGACTCCATACAGAGAACGACCCAAGCCCGGAATCGAACTCAGGTCCCTGGCGCTGTGAGACAGCAACACTGATCACTGTGCCACCTGATTGTGCAACATTCATCCACTGTATGGGTCAGTCTGCATTATGCAGTCAAAATCTGGATTGGGACTAAGCCCAAGAGCTTCAGACTCAGGAACGGGAGTGCTGCATACATAACCCTTCCCGCTCACATTGGGGCAAGAGAGTAAAATTGAGGGAATGGGCGATTGAGAAAACAATCTCATGTCATTGTCTTTCTCTCATGTTTTTGGTGTCTGTTTTCTTGCAGCTTTTACCGGTCGGTTTTGCGAAGTGAATGTTGATGACTGTAAGGGTCACCGCTGTCGGAACGGAGGGACCTGTGTGGATCGCGTCAGTACCTATGATTGCAAATGTCCCCCAGCGTGGACTGGTAATAAACCCTGTACCGCTCAAATGTCCTTAGTACATAGCTCAGGGAGTTTTTAACACTCATTCCCCCTGCATCCCAGCACCCCACCTAACACCAATCCCCCACATCTCACCCCACCACCAACTCTCACCCCACTTCCCCCTCCTCCCCACTCTTTCAAATAAACATTTGTAGTTCAAGGGATCACAGGGTCAAAATCACTGTGAGCCCATGGACAAACAGGCAAGATCACTTGATAGGGCAAGGTCATTCTGAGTTCAGGAGGTCAATGCAGCAAGGTCAGGTTGAGGTCATGGTCATAGCAAGTTCAAGGATTACAGAGTAAGGTCGCAGTAAATTCAGGAACTGGGAGGGCAAAGTCATGGGGAGTTCAGAGGTTCACAGGGAAAGGTCAGGGTGAGTTCAGAGGTTCACAGGCTAAGGTCAGGTTGAGTTCAGAGGTTCACAGGCTAAGGTCAGGTTGAGTTCAGAGGTTCACAGACTAAGGTCAGGTTGAGTTCAGAGGTTCACAGGCTAAGGTCATGGTGAGTTCAAGGGTGACAGCTTAGGGTCACAGTGAGTTCAGGAGTGACAGTTAGGATCAGAGTAAGTTCAGGGGTGATAGGATAGGGTTAGGGTGAGGTCAGGGGTGACAGTTTAGGGTCAGGGTAACAGGATAGGGCTACAATTTGTTCAAGGATTCATACAATCCTACAATCCCTGCAGTGCAGAAGGAGGCCAATCAGCCCTTCAAGTCTGCACCAACCACAACCCCACATATTTACCTTGCTAATCCCCCTGACACTAGGGTCAATTTAGCAAAGCCAATTGACCTAACCAGCACACCTTTCGGACTGTGTGGGGACACTGGAGCACCAGAGGAAACCAGACATGGGGAGAACATGCAGACTCCACACAGATAGTGACGCAAGCCGGGAATTAAACCCTGGCAATGTGTGGCAGCAATGCTAATCACTGTGCCACCTGCTGACCCGGATTGGCAGCATAATGCCATGGTGGGGTCACTAGGTTGGGGAAGACATTTACAATTAATTCAGGGGTGTCCGTGAGGCAGACATTCTTTAGCAGTAACAGCTAGGGTGATGAAGTAAAGACTAATCCCAAAGGAGGGCAGGTATCTTGATAGCCATTTATTGTGAGTTGGTTGTGTTACAGGCCAGTACTGCACTGAGGACATGGATGAGTGCCAACTCCAGCCCAACCTGTGCCAGAACGGGGGCACCTGTACCAACACCGACGGTGCCTACAACTGCATCTGCGTCAATGGCTGGTCTGGTCAAGACTGTGGGGAGAACATTAATGACTGTACAGAAACCTCCTGCGCACATGGTGCCACGTGCCATGACAAGGTGGCAAACTTTGTGTGTGAATGCCCGCCAGGTAAAAAAGGTAAAGATGCTTCAGCTTCTCCTTTGTAAGAGGGGTAATGGCAGAGGGTGTTGGAGGGGGGAGCTTGTGGTGCATTGTAAGGACATGTCTGCCAAATAGTTAATGGAGAGTTAATGGGGATTTACCTCAGTGCATTTCAGTGATCAAAGCGGCTAAGTTGACAGGACATCTTAACCATGGAAAATCTACTGGCCAACATCACCATGAACATTGGGATTTGATTTGATTTATTATTGTCACGTCTGTTGGGATATATCATAGCCTGGCACAACTCATGCTCTGACCAAGACCGTAAGACATTACAAAGGGTTGTGAATGTAGCCCAGCCCATCACGCAAACCAACCTTCCACTCATTGACTTAGTCTACACTTCCTGCTGCCTTGGAAAAGCAGCCAGCACAGTTAAGGGTCCCACGCGCCTCAGACATTCTCTCTTTCACCTTCGAAGATACAAAGGTCTGAGGTCACATACCAACCGACTCCACAGCAGTTTCTTCCCTTCTGCCATCAGACTTTTGAACGGAACTATCTTATATTAAGTTGATCTTTCTTGCAGCCTAGCTGTGACTGTAACACTGCATTCTGCACACTCTCCTTTCCTTCTCCACTACGTACTCTGGTTTCCTCCGCATCCTCCGGTTTCCTCCCACAGCCCAAAGGTGTGTGGTTAGCTGGATTGGCTATGCAAGATTGGCCCTAGTGTCAGGGGAGTGCATGGGGTAGTGCGGTTGGTGCCTGGGTGGGATTGTGGTCAGTGCAGACTCGATGGGCCAAATGGCCTCCTTCTGCAATGTAGGATTCTATGATTTTGTGGTACTCTACGAACAGTATGCTTTTTCTGTATAATGCACAAGAAACAATTCGTTTCACTGCACCCGAATATATGTGACAATAATAAATCAAATCCAATCAATGAAGTACTGATTAAACTGTAGCTAATATCAGAAACGCAACCGCGAATTCTGTGCAGAGCAAGATCCCACAGATGCTCATGATCAGACTACCTGCTTTATTTTATTTTGCAACGTTAATTGAGGATTATATCGAGGTCAGGACATTGGGGATAAATTCCCTGCTCTACTTTAAAACAGTGCCGTGAGATCTTGTGGACCTCTGACAGTGTAGAACTCCTTCAATATTGCACTGAGTGACGGTGAGGAATTTAGTGCTTAGGCTTTAGTGACTTCAACTTACTTTGATTTTGACTTTGACTTGATTTGTTATTGTCATGTATTGGAATACAGCGAAACATTGTTTCTCGCGCTATACAGACAAAGCCTACCATTCATAGAGTACATAGTGTTACAATAATAGCCAGAGTGGTTTTTTTTATTCATTTCTGGGACATGGACATCGCTAGCTGGTCAGCATGAATTGCTCTTTCCTAGTTGCCCTTGAACTGAGTGGTTTGCTGGGCTATTTCAGAGGGCAGTTGAGAGTCTGTGGTTCTGGAATCACATATAGGCCAGACCAGAAAAGGACAGCGGATTTCCTTCCCTAAAGAATGTTAGTGAACAAAATGTGTTTTTCTGATAATGGTTCCACAGATTCTTAATTCCACGTTTTTTTTTTAGTGAATTCAAATTCCACCAACAGCCATGGCGGGATTCGAACCCAGGTCCCCAGTACACTAGCTGAGTTTCTAGATTAGTAATCTAGTGGTAACACCACTAGGCCATCACCTCCCCACCTGTAGAGAAAGATCAATTTAAAATACGGTGGACCCATTCAAAAGTTTGACAGCAGCGGGGAAGAAGCTATTCTGGAGTCGGTTAGTATGTGACTACAGATTTTTGTACTTTTTTCCCGATGGAAGACGGTGGAAGAGAGAATCCCCGGACTGCTAGACATGAGAGCTATACACTGAGCCCCAGCAAGAGAGACTCAGATTGAAGGTTATAAGGAATGAACAACTCCAGGATCGTTGTGTTGTGTGTGACAATCACAGTGACAAGCAAACTTGCCAGACCAAAGTCTTTTTCTTCACCCGAAGTCCCCTTCCACCTTTACATCCTGGGAATAGGAACCTGTAGGGAACACGTGGGATTTTCGCATTGTAACATCATGGGCAGCACAGTGATTAGCACTGCTGCCTCACAGCACCATGGTTCCCAGGTCAATCCCTGCCTTGAGTGACTGTCTGTGTGGAGTTTACACATTCTCACCGTGTCTGCCTGGGTTTCCTCCGGGTGCTCCGATTTCCTCCCACACTCCAAAGATGTGCAAGTTAGGTTGATTGGCCACGGTAAATTGACTCTAATGTCAAAGGGATCAGCAGGGTAAGTGCATGGGTTTGCGGGGTAGGGCCTGGGGTGGGATTGTGGTCAGTACAGATTTGATGGGCTGAATGGCCACGTTCTGCATGGTAAGAATTCCGAGTCTATTCTATGATTGTAAATCATTTCATCTTCCCTTTCCTTTCTTCTTTCTCACCTTCCCATTTGCCTTCCTTCCTTCCTAAACCTGTCCCCTCTCACCCCCTCAATGCTCTGTCTCGGTGCTGGGTGACCATATTTATTATTTCTCATTCCCCCCCCTCCCCCCAGGTCTGTTCTGCCAACTGGACGATCCGTGCGTCAGTAACCCGTGCCACGAGAACGCCGTCTGCGAGATGAACCCGCTGACGGGGCAAGCCATGTGCCAGTGCCCCATGGGCTTCACGGGTCTTTCGTGCAAGCAGGACATCGATGAGTGCTCGATGGGTGAGTCTGGCTGGGGCAGTAACTGAGGCGCGGGGCTGTCTTGATCGCAGGCCCCTCCGCCACCCTTTGCAGCCTCACTCTCTGTCTGCTCTCCACGCAGGCCAGCAGTTAATGTTACAACACAGAGGCCAATCTCCTTGTCCATGCCCAATAGCCCAACGAGGAATACTTCGCTTCGTAATCTGTTAAAAGTGCTTGGGAAGGTGTTAACCCTTCATTAATGTCTCGAGGTTCGTTAACAGAAAGACCTGACACTCAGTTTAAGTGAATAAGGAACAAGTTATTTATTTAAGCAATCGGGAACTTTATCTAAACGAGCAATGTATCAGTTAAATTACTGGAATGCTGTTCAAATAAACACACGCCTCTTACCAAGGCAACCCTGATGTTTGATCCTGGTTACAAATGTTGGAATCTGTGTACCCAGCATTTTAAACACCCTAGCACTGACACAAAAATAGCTTTGAAAGGGATCGCACTTCACAACACTCAACTTCACAACAATACAAATAACTAAATTTATCGAATGACAGTGCAGCATTCCCTCAGTACTGATCCTCTGACAGTGCGGCACTCCCGCAGCACTGACCCTCTGACAGTGCAGCACTCCCTCAGCACTGACCCTCTGACAGTGCAGCACTGTCTCAGTACTGACCCTCTGACAGCGCGGCACTCCCTCAGTACTGATCCTCTGACACTGCGGCACTCCCGCAGCACAGACCCTTTGACAGTGCAGCACTCTCTCAGTACTGACCCTCTGACAGTGCGGCACTCCCTCAGCACTGACCCTCTGACAGTGCAGCACTCCCTCAGTACTGACCCTCTTACTGTGCGGCACTCCCTCAGCACTGACCCTCTGACAGTGCAGCACTCCCTCAACACTGACCCTCTAACAGTGCGGCACTCCCTCAGACTGACCCTCTGACAGTGCAGCACTCCCTCAATACTGACCCTCTGACAGTGCGGCACTCCCTCAGCATTGACCCTCTGACAGTGCAGCACTCCCTCAGCACCGACCCTCTGACAGTGCAGCACTCCCTCAGCACTGACCCTCTGACAGTGCAGCACTCTCTCAGTACTGACCCTCTGACAGTGCGGCACTCACTCAACATTGACCCTCTGACAGTGCAGCGCTCCCTCAGCACTGACCCTCTGACAGTGCAGCACTGTCTCAGTACTGACCCTCTGACAGTGCGGCACTCCCTCAGTACTGATCCTCTGACAGTGCGGCACTCCCTCAGCACTGACCCTCTGACAGTGCGGCACTCCCTCAGCACTGACCCTCTGACAGTGCGGCACTCCCTCAGCACTGACCCTCTGACAGTGCAGCACCTCCTCAACACTGACCCTCTGACAGTGCAGCACTCCCTCAGCACTGACCCTCTGACAGTGCAGCACTCCTCAACACTGACCCTCTGACAGTGCAGCACTCCCTCAGCACCGACCCTCTGACAGTGCAGCACTCCCTCAGTACTGACCCTCTGACAGTGCGGCACTCACTCAACATTGACCCTCTGACAGTGCAGCACTGTCTCAGTACTGACCCTCTGACAGTGCAGCACTGTCTCAGTACTGACCCTCTGACAGTGCAGCACTCCCTCAGCACTGACCCTCTGACAGTGCAGCACTCTCTCAGTACTGACCCTCTGACAGTGCGGCACTCACTCAACATTGACCTTCTGACAGTGCAGCACTGTCTCAGTACTGACCCTCTGACAGTGCAGCACTCCCTCAGTACTGACCCTCTGACAGTGCGCACTCCCTCAGCACTGACCCTCTGACAGTGCAGCACTCCCTCAGCACTGACCCTCTGACAGTGCAGCACTCCCTCAGCACTGCCCTCTGACAGTGCAGCACTCCCTAGTACTGACCGTCCAGCAGTGCACAGTGTAACATTACTTTGATAGAATTCTTCCAACAGTGTATAACTCATGTAATATTATCTTTCTGACAGTTCAGCACTCCTACAGTACTGTCTCTCAAACATTGTATCACTCCTTTATAATGTCCTCCAGCAGTGTATCACTTCTACAGTCCTGCCCTTCCATTGTATTCTTTCAGAATGGCACTAGGAGCATAATCTCATGTTATTTGTCCAAGTTACTGCAATGAGTCTCGAAGCTAAAACCTTTCACATGAGGGGTAAAGTCCTATTCACTGAAGCACAGAGGGCACAAATGTGATAAGTGGGCCGCTGGTCTGAATGTAAGAGGACACTGTATTTAAAATGTTCTCATGGTCAGATTCGTAATGGTATAAATCTGGGCGCCTAACTCCCTGTAATCAGTATCAAGACCCTACACGAGGGGAGACATTTGCTATCATGACCCATGTCACTCCTCCCTCCCCCTCAGCGGCACTTTTAGCAAAGCCTAACGCTGCTTTTCTGGAATCTTCCCTGGCAGATGCCAATCCGTGTGAGCTGAACGGCCGCTGCGAGAACAACGTGGGCTCCTTCGAGTGCCGCTGCCTGGCGGGATACACGGGGGCCCGTTGCGAACTGGACATCAATGAATGCCGATCGAATCCCTGTCGGAATGAGGCCACGTGCCTGGATCAGATTGGAGAGTTCAAGTGTATCTGCATGGCAGGTAAGCTCAGGGTCTGAACGAGAGAAAACTTCAAAGGGGGTTTATTAAATTTTGTGTTTATGACGAGGTTTTCCTCGAACTATAATATTGAGAAGGAGGGGACAAACATTGTTTAACTGACATTCAAGATTCATCCAATCAGCTATCAAAGAGTCTGCTTGTTATCCAATTGGCTCAGAGATGGGTCGATGGCTGGAGGGTGATTGGATGGGAGGTCATGTGATTGAGGCCTTCAGGATTAGGCTTGGCGTTGTTGTCAATCCCAGCACAGAGCTGGGAATGCCCTGCAGCCATTTTAGAGATTCGTTCGCGGGATGTGGGCATTTCTTGTCTGTCCCTCATTGCCTTTGAACTGAGTGATTTTCCTAAGCCGCTTCAGAGGCCATCTAACATTCGACCACATTTAACAAGTAGGCCAGACCGGGTAAGGGAGGCAGATTTAAGGGCGGCACGGTGGTACAGTGGTTAGCACTGCTGCCTCACAGAGCCAGGGACCCAGGTTCGATTCCAGACTCAATTCACTTTCTGTGTGGAGTTTGCATGTTCTCCCCGTGTCTGTGTGGGCTTCCTCTGGCTACTCTGGTTTCCTCCCACACTCCAGAGATGTGCGGGTTAGAGGTGTGCTAATTTGCCCCTTAGTGTCAGGGGGTTAGTGGGATATATAAGTGGGATCATGGGAATAGGGCCTGGGTGGGATTGTCATCTGTGCCAACTCAATGGACCAAATGGCCTCTTTACGCTCTATAGGAATTCTATGATTCTATGATTTCCTTCCCTAAAGGACACCAGTGAACTAGATGGGTTTTTAATAACAATCATAGAAATATAAATGGAGGATTTGGCTATTCAGCCCTTTGAGCCAGCTCCCACATTCATTCTGATCAAGGCTGATTATCAAATTCAATATCCTGATTTCCCCCTCCTTTCCCCCATATCCTCTGATCCCTTTATCCCCAAGAGCTATATCTAATTTCTTCTTGAAGTTACACAACATTTTGGTCTCAACTACTTCCTGAGGTAGTGAATTCCACACATTCATCATCCTCTGGGTGAAGAAATTTCTCCTTACCTCAGTTCTAAAAGGTTTATCCTTCATCCTCAAACCATAGCCCCTAGTTCTGGACTCCCTCCTACCATTGGGGTCATTCTTTCTGAGCATATCCTGTCTAATCATAAAATCATAGAATCCCCACTCTACAGAAAGAAACCATTTGGCCCATCGAATCTGTACTGACCATAATCGCACCAGGCCCTATTCCCGTAACCCCCACACGTTTACCCTGCTCATTCCCCTAACACGAAGAGGCAATTTAGCATGGCCAATTAAGGTAAGCCACGCATCTTTGGACTGTGGGAGGAAACTGGAGCACCTAGAGGAAACCCACGCAGACACAGGGAGAATGTACAATCTTCACATAGACAGTGACCCGAGGCTGGGAATTGAACCTTGGATCCTGGTGCTAACCAACATGCCGCTGCGCCAACCCAATCAGTTATTGTTGTCGTGGTCACCATGACTGAGACTAGTGTGACATTCTGCTGAACATTAGGCTGGGCTTGTAGATTACAATTAGCATAGTGCCATCGTCTCTGCCCTCTCCCATTAACCGTGCCTCCTCTTCCCTCAGGCTATGAGGGCCTGTTCTGCGAGATCAACAGTGATGAATGCCAGAGTAAACCCTGTCTGAACAATGGCGTGTGCCAGGACCTGGTGAATGGTGTGCACTGCCAATGCCCTCCAGGTAAGCAATGTGGGACACTGGGCAACAGAATCAGACCAATTAAAGGATGGGAGGTTCGATTTATTATTGTCACATGTATTAGTATACAGTGAAAAGTATTGCTTCTTGTGCACTACACATCAGGAAGGAAACAAGAGAGTGCAGAATGTAGTGTTACAATCATAGTTAGCGTGTCAAGAAAAATCTACTAAATACAAGATAAGTCCATTCAAAAGTCTGACAGCAGCTGGAAAGAAGCTGTTTTTGATTCAGTTGGTATGTGTCCTCAGATTTTTGTATCTTTTTTCTGACAGAAGAAGTTGGAAGAGAGTATGTCTAGGATGCATGGGCTCCTTACTTATGCTTTTCCGAAGCAGCAGGAAGTCTAGACAGAGTAAATGGATGGAAAGCTGGTTTGCATGGTGGATTGGGCTTTGTTCACAACCTTTTATAGTTCTGTGCAGTTGTGGTCAGAGCAGGAGCCATTCCAAGCTATGATACAACCAGAAGGAATGCTTTCTATGGTGCATCTGGAGTGGACATGCCAAATTTCCTTAGTCTCTTGACAAAGTACAGACATTGGTGGACTTCTTAACTAGAGCGCCAGTATGGAGGGACCAGGGCAGGTTGTTGGTGAGCTAGACACCAAGAAACTTGAAGCTCTCGACCCTTTCTATTTTGCCCATATTGATGTAGACACAGGAATGTTCTTTATGCTTCTGAAATCGATGACAATCTCCCTTTTGTTGACATTGACGGGGAGATTATTGTGGTCACATCAGTTCACCAGATTCTGTATCACTTTCCTATACTCCATCTCATCATTGTTTGAGATCTGACCCACTACGGTGGTCTCATCAGCAAAGTTGAAAATGAAGTTGGAAGGGAATTTGGCCACACAGTGATGACTTTATAAAGAATATAGTAAGGAAGAATAAGTGAACTCGCATTCCTGCATGAAGCCTTTGCAAAATGACACAAAATAGCTCACAGCTAATGACATATACTTATTGTTTAATGGTTTTAAAAAATTATTCTTAGGATGTGGGTAGGCTAGCATTCTATTGCCCATCCCTAAATGCCCTTCAAGAAGTTGATGATGAACTGCCTTCTTGAACCGCTGCAAACAGTGTGGTGTAAACACACCCACAAGGGAATGGTGTGGAGGTTAACCCACAAGGTTAGGGAGGGAATTCCAGGATTTGACCCAGTGACAGTGAAGGGACGGCCAATATATTTCCAATCAGAATGATGAGTGGTATGGAGGGGAACCTATTTGCCTTGTTCTTCTAGGTGCTAAGAGATCATGGGTTTGAAAGGTGCTGACTAAGGAACCTCGGTGCAAATGCTGCAGTGCATTTTGTAGATGGTTGCCACTCTACGTTGGTGTTGGAAAGAGTGAATATTTGTAGAAGAGGCACCAATCAAGCAGACTACTTTGTCCTGGATGGTGCCGAGCTTCTTGATTGTTTTTGGAGCTGCACCCATCCAGGCAAGCGGAGAGTATCCCATCACAGTCTTGACTTGTGCCGTGTAGATGGTGGACAGAATTCGGGGAGTCAGGAGGTGAGTTACTTACCACAGGATCCCCAACATCCAACCTACTCTTGTAGTCATGGCATTTATACAGCTAATCCAGTTCAGTTTCTGGTCAATAGTGACCTGTGGGATGGGTGGGGAAATTCAGTGACGTTAATGATATTGAATATCAAAGAGGGATTGGTTAGATTCTCTCTTTTTGATCATTGTCAGACATTTAGCAGCCTTCGTTGTAGTGTCGGAAACAAGTTTTAAGTTTATCTATTAGTGTCACAAGCAGGCTTACATTAACACTGCATTGAAGTTTCTCTGACAATCCCCTTGTTGTCACACTCTGGTGCCTGTTGAGGTACACGGAGGGAGAATTTAGCATGGCCAATGCACCTAACTATCATGTAGTCTATAATAGTCAATTAATAGTCTACAATATCAATAATGGTTAGCACTGCTGCCCCACAATGCTAGGGTCCTGGCTTCGATTCCTAGCTTGGGTCACTGACTGTGCAGAGTCTGCACGTTCTATCCATGTCTGTGTGGGCGGCATAGTGATTAGCACTGCTGCCTCACAGCACCAGGGACCTGGATTCGACTCCAGCCTCTGTCTATGTGGAGTCTGCATGTTCTCCCCATGTCTGCATGGATTTCCTCCAGGCGCTCCAGTCCAAAGATAAGTAGGTTAGGCAGCTTGGCCATGCTAAATTGCTCCTGGTGTCAGAGGATTAGTAGGGTAAATATGTGGGGTTATGGGAATAGGGCCCAGGTAGGATCTTGTCAGTGCAGACTTGATGGGCTGAATGGCCTCTTCTGCACTTAAGGATTCTGTGATTCCTCTGGGTGTTCCAGTTTCCTCCCAATCTGAAAGACGTGCTGGTTAGATGCCATGCTAAATTCTCCCTCAGTGTACCCAAATGGGCTGGAGTGTGGCGACTAGAGGATTTTCGCAGTAACTTCATTGCAGTATTAATGTAAGCCTACATGTGACACTAATAAGTAAGCAAAATGGTATATACAGAGGACTGGGAACCAGATGGGGAGTTGTGTCTCAGACACAACTGTTGTACTGTTTTGAAGGTGACCAGCCTGTTGCCCATTCTGTCGTGATCAATCTGACATTGCCAATGTTCACCTTTTGTATGTCTTGCCATGCCAGGGTTCGCTGGGCAGCGGTGTGAGATTAACATTGACGAGTGCTCCAGCACTCCCTGTCTGAATGGAGGGAAGTGCGTTGATGGTCCCGGTCGCTATGACTGCGAGTGTCCTGAAGGTGCGTGTTGTCCTTTTTTTAGTCAATGACCGTGCATAATGGTCAATGATGTCCAAACCCCAATGCGAGTGGAGATATCACTTTGAGCTTTCTGTGTCCTCACTGGAGCAAAGGTATTATGTGCACTGCCTCATTGGGAGCGGCATGGTGACACAGTGGTTAGCACTGCTGCCTCATAGATCCAGGGACCAGGGGTTCAATTCCTGCCTTAAAGGGTGCAAAATAGGTTTACAAGGATGTTTTAATTATAAGGAGAGGTTGGATAAGCTGGGAGTTTTTCCTTCCCTGAAGGTGTAGGAGGATGAGTGAGTGACTTTATAGAGGTCTATAAAATCATGAGGGGCGTAGATGAGGTGAATAGTCCAAGTCTTTTCCCCAGGGTAGAGGAGTCCAAAACTAGAAGCATAGGTTTAAGGAGAGAGGGGAAAGATTTAAAAGGGAGTTGGGGGAAACATTTTCACACAGAGGGTGCTGTGAGTATGGAATGGTAGAGGTGGATACAATTACAACATTTAAAAGATATACGGACTGATACATAGGTAGGAAATGTTTAGAATGATATGGGCCGAACGCAGCCAAATGGGCCCAGTTTGGGCAGCATGGTCATTAGCACTGCTGCCTCACAGCACTAAGGATCCAAATTTGATTCCCAGACTAGGTGACGGCGCAGAGTCTGCATGTTCTCCCCATGTCTGCCTGGGTTTCCTCTGAGTGCTCCCGTTTCCTCCCACAACCCAAAGCTGTGCGGGTTAGGTGGACTGGCCATGCTAAATTCCTCCTTAGGATAGGACAGGGTAGGGTAAATGCATGTGATAGGGCCTGAGTCGGATTGTGATCGGTGCAGATGTGATGGGCTGAATGGTCTCCTTCTGCACTGTAGGGATTCTGTGATTCACTTTAGGAAACCAGGTTAGCATTGACGAGATGGGCTGAAGGGCCACTTTCAGTGCTGTATATTTCTATGTGCAGGATTTTGCGACCTTTCTTCCGATTCCAGGGTGGATGAGACGGTACAATTCCGGCCCATTATTCCATGGTTATCTCTCTATTTCTCTCTCTCGTGTCTCTTTCTCTCCCTTTCTAGGGTTTGAAGGGCTTCTCTGCCAAACAAACATTGATGACTGCCTTCCGAACCCGTGCCACTACGGGACCTGCCTGGATGGGATTGCCGATTACTCTTGTGCTTGTGTGCCAGGGTACACGGGGCGCATCTGCAACATCGAGATCGATGAGTGCCTGAGCCAGCCCTGCCAGAACGGCGGGCGGTGCACAAACCTGGCAGATGCCTATCACTGCGTCTGCCCGCCTGGGACCACAGGTAACCAGGGTGATGGGGAGAATGGGGTGGGCAAAGTACAGATAGCTGAACCTGGCGATGGGGAAGGGGGGTGGGTACAACTTATACTAGCATGGCATTCTGGAGATGAAGCATGAGCGACCCTTCAGCAATGGGCTAGTCACACCGGGAGGTGATGCCCACATTCTTGAGGGTTTCGCCAACAAATGGACCGCAATTCATATGGGAATACCCAGGCTCATCCCGGGAAGTGAGGGTTATCTCCAGGGCATGGCTACCAACACACCAGGGGGAAGATTCATTGAGAAATGCTTCCCTTTTCCCATTTAAGTCTTGCCACTGGCACTTTCTCCTCTGATGTACTGAGTTGTGATCAGTGAGGGATATTTGACAGGGTGAGATTCACACAGTCGGAAGAACGATTAGGGAGGGGGGCAGGGGTTGGAGGCAGTCCAGTGATTAGCATTACAGCCTCACAGGGGCCTGGGCTCAATTCCTGGCTTGGGTCAGTGTCTGTGTGGAGTTTACACATTCTCCCCATGTCTGCGTGGGTTTCCTCCGGGTCCTCCAGTCTCCTTCCACAGTCCAAAGATGTGCAGGTTAGGTGGATTAGCCGTGCCAAATTGCCCCCTAGTGTCCAAAGATATGCAGCATAGTTAAATTGGCCATACTAAATCTCCCCTTACATCCAAAGATGAGTAGGTTAGGTGGGTTGGCTGTACTAAATTGCCCTTTAGTGTGCAAAGATGTGCAGGATAAGTGGATTAGCCGTGCTAAATTGTCCTTTAGTGTCCAAAGATCTGTAAGTTAGGTGGATTGGCCATACTAAATTGTCCCTTACTTCCAAAGATGAGTAGTTTAGGTGGATTAACCATGCTAAATTGCCCTTTCCTGTCCAAAGATGTGCAGTTTAGGTGGATTGGCTATACTAAATTGTCTCTTAGTGTCCAAAACTGTGCAGGTTAAGTGGATTGGTCATGCTAAATTGCACCTTCCTGTCCAAAGCTGTGCAGGTTAGGTGGATTGGCCATGCTAAGTTACCCCTTAGTTCCCAAGATGTGCAGATTAGTGGATTGGTCATGATAAGTTGCCCTTTAACATCCAAAGATGAGTAAATTAGAGGGATGGTAATTGTGTGTGTTTACAGGTATAGGGCTGAGGGCGTGGGTATGATACTCTGTCAGCTAATTGATGCAGACTTACTCAGCCAAATAGTCTCTTCTGCACTGTAGAGACATTATGATTTTATGAACAGGTTGAAAACACTAGCTTTGACCTTCCGATGTCGAATGAAGAACTTCCAAGATTGATATCTGACCAATAACCTAACAGGGCAGTTCATCACTGATGACCTGCCCTGACTATCTTGATATCTTGCTATCAAGATAGACAAGTCTCCGGGACCAGATGGGATGTACCCCGGGTTATTGTGGGAGGTGAGGGATGTCATTGCAGAGCCCCTGGCGATGATCTTTGCGTCATCGATGGAGACAGGAGAGGTTCCGGAGGATTGGAGGATTGCGGATGTGGTCCCTATTTTCAAGAAAGGGAACAGGGATAGTCCTGGAAATTACCGACCGGTGAGTCTGACCTCAGTGGTTGGTAAGCTGATGGAGAGGCTTCTGAGGGACAAGATTTATGAGCATTTGGAGAAGTTTAGGTTGATTAGAAATAGTCAGCATGGTTTTGTAAAAGGCAGGTCGTGCCTTACGAGCTTAATTGAGTTCTTCGAAAATGTGACTGAACACATTGACGAAGGAAGAGCAGTGGACGTGGTGTACATGGACTTCAGCAAGGCATTTGACAAGGTCCCACATGCAAGACTTCTTGAGAAGGTGAGAGGCCATGGGATCCAAGGGGCTTTGGCCTTGTGGATCCAGAACTGGCTTGCCTGCAGAAGGCAGAGGGTGGTTGTGGATGGCTCTTTTTCTGCATGGAGGTCGGTCACCAGTGGAGTGCCCCAGGGATCTGTTCTAGGACCCTTGCTGTTTGTCATTTTCATAAATGACCTGGATGAGGAAGTGGAGGGATGGGTGAGTAAGTTCGCCGATGACACGAAGGTCGGTGGTGTTGTGGATGGTCTGGAGGGATGTCAAAAGTTGCAGCATGACATCGACAGGATGCAAGACTGGGCGGAGAAGTGGCAGATGGACTTCAACGCGGATAAATGTGTTGTGGTCCATTTTGGCAGATCCAACGGGATGAATGAGTACACTATCAAAGGTAGGAGTCTTAGCTGTGTGGAAGAGCAGAGGGATCTTGGGGTCCGGGTCCATAAGACTCTCAAATCGGCCTCCCAGGTGGAGGATGTGGTTAAGAAAGCTTACGGTGTACTGGCCTTCATTCATCGAGGGATTGAGTTCAGGAGTCAGGAGGTAATGCTGCAGCTTTATAGGACCCTTGTCAGACCACACTTGGAGTACTGTGCGCAGTTCTGGTCGCCTCACTATAGGAAGGACGTGGAAGCTATTGAAAGGGTGCAGAGGAGATTTACAAGGATGTTGCCTGGATTGGGAGGCATGCCTTATGAAGACAGGTTGAGGGAGCTGGGACTGTTCTCCCTGGAGAGACGGAGGTTGAGAGGCGACCTGATAGAGGTTTACAAGATGTTGAGAGGAATAGATAAGGTGGACTCTCAGAGACTATTTCCCAGGGCTGAAATGGTCGCGACGAGAGGGCACAGATTTAAGGTGCAGGGAAGCAAGTACAGAGGGGATGCTAGGGGAAAGTTTTTCACTCAGAGGGTGGTGAGTGAATGGAATCGGCTGCCGTCGGTGGTGGTCGAGGCGAACTCGCTGGGGCCTTTTAAAAGACTTCTGGATGAGTATATGGGATCCAATGGGATTGGGGGTTATAGATAGGTCTATGGCTGGGTAGGTTTTGATGTGTTCGGCACAACTTGTGGGCCGAAGGGCCTGTTTGTGCTGTAGTGTTCTATGTTCTATGTTGTATGTTCTATCACATGGTGGGAAGGAGGAGGAGTGGGGGAGTGTGGTGGCTCAAAAGAAGGTGACTGGCCTCAACATTATGGTGGAAACTGTCCCCATGGGGAACAAAGGGGCAGAATATGGAGCGTTATCCCATTGGAATAGGTTACTATATAGCACAGGAAGGAACATTGCATCAGTGCATTGAGTGCTTTCTCCTCATCATTCCACATCTCTGTGCGGGATGGTGTTGACATTCCCAGCGCCGTCATCCATCATTCCAATGAAAATAAGGTTCATGTTTCTGTAGCGTCGTTCCCCAAACTGGGACGTCCCAAAGTGTTTTACAGCCAATGAAATACTTACTGAGATGTGGTCACTGCTGCATGATGGGAAAAATGGCATCCAATTTCTGTACATCAGGACCCCACGCGTCATTCCCATGATACAATCATGATGAAATTAGGGGCCAAACTTAACTATCCTGCCCGCCACGGGAATCGAAGCAAAGGTCCATTGACCTCAGGCAAGATCTTCTAGCTTTGGGATGAACACGGCCGGAGAATTCCGCCCAATATTTTTCGGCCCTGTTAGCGAAGGATAAATATCGGCCAAAACACCAGGGATTGAGGGTGTCACAGAACCTGTGTACATCGGGAGAGCTGGTCGTGATTTAACACCTTGTTCAAAAACTTAGACTAAGTCACTTAGGACTTTAGAAGAGTGAGAGGGGATTTCATAGAAACTTATCTAATTCTAACAGGATTAGACAGGGTGGATTCAGAAAGAATGTTCCCAATGAGTCCAAAACAATGGGGTCATAGGATAAGGAGTAAGGCTTTTAGGACTGAGGTGAGGAGAAGTTTCTTCACAGAGGTTGGTGAATAAATGGAATAAAGTCCCACAGAATCAACATAGAATCCCTATATTGCAGAAGAAGGCCATTTGGCCCATTGAGTTTACATAAACCATCCCACCCAGGCCCTATTCCCATAACCCCACATATTTACCCTAGCTAATCCCACTGATACTAGGGTCAATTTAGCATGGCCAATCCATATTCCCTGCACATCTTTGGACTGTGGGAGATCCCGGAGGAAACCTCTGCAAACACAGGGAGAAAATGCAAACTCCACACAGACAGTGACCCAAATTGAACCCGGGTCCCCGATGCTGTGAGTCAACAGTGCGATCCACTATGCCACCGTACTGCTCATAGAATCTTATAAAATTCTAACAGGGTTGGATGGATAGATTCAGAAAGAATACCCCCGATGGCGGGATAGTCCAGAACGAGGGGGTCATAGTTTGAGGATAAGAGGCAAACCTTTTAGGACTGAGGTGAGGAGAAATTTCTTCACCCAGGGGATGGTGAATGTGTGGAGCTCACCTACCTCAGAAAGCAGTTGAAGCCAAACTGTTGTGGTGTTTTCAGGAAGAAATTAGATACAGCTCTTGAGGCGAAAGGGATCGAGGGGTGGGGAGAGGGGAAGGGGAAATTAGGATATTGAATTTGATGATTAAAATGGCAGAGCAGGTTCGAAGGGCCGAACGGCCTGCCCTTGCTTCTAGTTTTTATGTTTCGATGTGCAGCGCTCTCTCAGGCCCTGGTTTATGTTTCTGAAGCAGGATTTGAACTTTCTGACCCAGAAGCAAAAGTGCACCCGCTGACACAGCTGAACTGTGCGAGGTTGCCAAGGAACAACGGTGCCAAGCTGTCACGGTGCGCTGGTCGATGACTGATTGGAATCCATTGACAACAGGGTTATCTGACAGACCTTTTCAACGCGCACGTCTGCTCTTGTTTTGGTTTACATTGCGTCCTCCTTCTCTCTCTTTCCTGCAGGGACGCACTGTGAGATTGACATAGATGAGTGCGAGGCCAAGCCATGCCAATCCGGTCACTGCAAGGACTATGTCAACGGCTACACCTGTGTGTGTGACCCGGGTTTCACAGGTAAATGTAATCAGATCCCTCTCTCCAATCCGCTTCTGACTGCTTCCTCTTATGCAGTGACTTCAGTTGTGAATAAAAAGGGACTTGAAGTGATCTTCAGGTTTGAGCTCATTCGAAAGCACCTCTGCTCGGGGAGAACTCCTCCCCGCAGGGTGATTGTCCGCTCTGAGTTCCGATTGGTCACCCAGACCAGCTAACCCTTACTCTGCTGTGTTGCCCTTCAAGGTACAAATCACTGTCACACTTTAACACTGAAGTGAGGGAGAATATTCTCTGTCAGTGAAGCACTCACTTGGTGCCTTAAGCAGGAAGCTTTAATTATCTTAAATTTGGATTTGCAAAGCCTGGTAGCTGTTTGCCTGGGCCCACGTTTCAATCTTCCTTGCATCAATTGCAAAACTTGCAAACACAGCTGAAAATGGTGTTTCTCAGCCCTTTACCCTCTTTCTTTCTCTCTCTCTCTGTCTCTCGATACCTGCACATGGGCTGATATCTCTCAGTCCCCTCTCTCTCTCTCTCTCTCTCTTAGAGACATTTTACTGGGTTCTATCAGTCTTGCTCTCTTTCTCTCAAGGTGGTATACATAATGGGGTCTCTCAGTCCCGTCTCTTTCAAGTTGGTATCTGTACATTGACTGTGGTCTCTCAGTCCCCTATCTCTCAGAGAGATATCTGTACACTGACTGGGCTTTCTCAATCCCCTATCTTTCAGAGAGATATCTGTACACTGTAGTCTCTCAATCCTCTCTCTTACGGGGAGATATCTGTACACTGACTGTGGTCTCTCAGTCCCCTCTCTCTCAGGGAGATATCTGTACACTGACTGTGGTCTCTCAGTCCCCTCTCTTTCTGGGAGATATCTGTACACTGACTGTGGTCTTTCAGTCCCCTCTGTCTCAGGGAGATATCTGTACACTGACTGTGGTCTCTCAATCCCCTCTCTCTCAGGGAGGTATCTGTACACTGACTGTGGTCTCTCAATCCCCTCTCTCTCAGGGAGATATCTGTACACTGACTGTGGTCTCTCAGTCCCCTCTCTCTCAGGGAGATGTCTATACACTGACTGGGGTTTCTCTGAGGGGAATATCTATAGTGATTAGAGACTGAGAAGATTTGTTTTGCAATGGGTTGATGTCAGGACTGATGATACAGAAAGAGGGATGAGTAAGGAGGGGTGAATGAAATGGAGAAAGAATGTCCCATTCATCTATCCCTGCCATTCTCTCTGACTGTCAATTCAAAAATCGTGGGAAATGTACACAGTATACAAAACAGGACTCTCAGTGGGTGAGTTTGACGATGAACTGGTCTATCCAGTTTGATCAAGCTGCTCTGTGACTCCAGGTAAGTGCCAAGGACATGTGGAGAAATTTTAATCCCTATCAATCCCAATCCCAGGCAGCCTGAGACATTCCGGGATGGGGGTGTTGGGGGGATGGGGTTTGGGGAGTGAGTGGGGAGATGGGAGGGTGGTTGGCCAA
Source organism: Sphyrna mokarran (assembly GCA_024679065.1). Classification (NCBI taxonomy): domain Eukaryota; kingdom Metazoa; phylum Chordata; class Chondrichthyes; order Carcharhiniformes; family Carcharhinidae; genus Sphyrna; species Sphyrna mokarran. The sequence continues at coordinate 103,224,295 of JAGIQG010000009.1, forward strand.
AGTAATTAAGGCTTTCTAACATGCAGAATGAGTTTGCAAAAAATAGACTAACTTTGTCAGGAAATAGTGATTGGGCCCTGAACATAACTTTCTTGCTGCGCTTTCAGGGAGTCATTGCTGCAGGAGTGCTGCACTGTCAGAGGGAGAGTATAGAGAAAGTACTGCACTGTGAGAGGGTCAGTGCTGAGGGAGTGTTGCACTGTGAGAGGGTCAGTACTGAGGGAGTGCCGCACTGTCAGAGGGTCAGTACTGAGGGAGTGCTGCACTGTCAGAGGGTCAGTACTGAGGGAGTGCTGCACTGTCAGAGGGTCAGTGCTGAGGGAGTGCTGCACTGTCAGAGGGTCAGTACTGAGGGAGTGCTGCACTGTCAGAGGGTCAGTACTGAGGGAGTGCTGCACTATCAGACTTTTGGATGAAGCAAAGTCCCATCATGTTGTTTTAGAGGGTGTCACGAAGCAATAGTAAAGAAGACCAGGGGGTCTCAGTCAATATTTATACCTCAAAGATCATCACATGAAAACAGACAGTTGGTGTTTGTTAACATTGCTGGTTGTGGGATCCTGCTGTGCACTCAGTGGACTGTTGTAAGCTTCACAGCAGGTTGAGAGACCTAGGGGAAGATGGTGATACGTACAGAAGCATCTCCTTCACAGAAAGGGACTGCAATGGGTCAGTGTGCTCAGAGGAATCAGGAACTCCAGATGGAAGGGGAAAGAGAGGGCAAGAATTCAACACAGGGTTGAGAAATAACGAGGTTGGCTGTGATTCCAGGGACAACTTTGCTGATAGTAAAATCACATTAGCCTTCATAGTTTATGCTTTCTCACCTGATTTCTCACTTGTGGCACTCCCTCAGTACTGACCCTCTGACAGTGCAGCACTCCCTCAGTACTGACCCTCTGACAGTGCAGCACTCCCTCAGTACTGACCCTCTGACAGTGCAGCACTCCCTCAGTACTGACCCTCTGACAGTGCAGCACTCCCTCAGTACTGACCCTCTGACAGTGCAGCACTCCCTCAGTACTGACCCTCTGACAGTGCAGCACTCCCTCAGTACTGACCCTCTGACAGTGCAGCACTCTCTCAGTACTGACCCTCTGACAGTGCAGCACTCCCTCAGTACTGACCCTCTGACAGTGCAGCACTCCCTCAGTACTGACCCTCTGACAGTGCAGCACTCCCTCAGTACTGACCCTCTGACAGTGCAGCACTCCCTCAGTACTGACCCTCTGACAGTGCAGCACTCCCTCAGTACTGACCCTCTGACAGTGCAGCACTCCCTCAGCACTGACCCTCTGACAGTGCAGCACTCCCTCAGCACTGACCCTCTGACAGTGCAGGCATCCTCAGCACTGACCCTCTGACAGTGCGGCACTCCCTCAGCACTGACCCTCTGACAGTGCGGCACTCCCTCAGCACTGACCCTCTGACAGTGCGGCACTCCCTCAGCACTGACCCTCTGACAGTGCAGCACTCCCTCAGTACTGACCTTCTGACAGGGCAGCACTCCTTCAGTACTGACCTTCTGACAGGGCAGCACTCCTTCAGTACTCACCCTCTGACAGGGCAGCACTCCCTCAGTACTGACGCTCTGACAGTGCAGCACTCCCTCAGTACTGACCCGCTGACAGTGCAGCAAGAAATTGTGTTCAGGGCCCAGTCAGGTCAGCCATTTTCTTATTGAATGGGCGAGCAGGCTGGATGGGGGCGAATGGCCTGCTCTTGTATTCTTTTGAAAGCATAAAGTACCTTTGGCTCTTTGGTTAAATAATCAGACAGTGTTTCAAGAGTTATAGAAAGGCTCCATTCTGTATTTGGTCCGTAATGCTGCTGGTTACTGTGCCTGAGGTAAAGACATATCCAGACAGTATGTCTTTACTACACATTCAGGCAGTGAGATCCAGATCTTCATGACTCTCTGCTAAATATGACTCTCTGCTTGGCATCAACTCCAATAAGAATCTACTGCTGACGTTGAAATCATTGCTGTAAAAATCCATCTCGTTCACTAATCTCCTTTAGAGAAGGAAATCTGCCGTCCTTACCCAGTCTGGCCTACATGTGACTCCAGAGCCACAACAATGTGGTTGATTCTTCAATGCCGTCTGGGATGGTCGATGCCCATATCCCAATAATGAATATTAAAAAAATACAAAGCATATTATTGTATTAAATTATCTCAACGCGCCCTCAGCTTCACGATACACCTCTCCAACCTGGGCAGGTTTAACAGCTATATGTTAACCTGAGAATTTGGCATAAGCTGTCTCCCATAATGCACAGTGTCCGACACTCACATCTGCTGCAGCCAATACGATTATATATCAAACCCTTCATAGAACAGGCAGCCTGGCCAATGCCACCCCTTTTGTACCATCGGCGGGCATGTGTTTACAACCCATCAGTATCCAGATAGCCTCATTCTGCTGCTGAGAATCTTGAGCCTCTGGATAAGATAGAGAGAGAGAGGGGAAAAGCAGAGAGAGGGAAAGAGAAAGTGAGAGGTGACTTTCTTGTTTGAAGCACTCCCTGTGTGATAGCTTTTCTCCTTGAGCTGTCAATCAAAGTGGCCACATTGGGATTACGCTGTAATGTGTCTTTAATGGACAGCAGCATGACATCACCATGAGGGAAGTTTGTCATTGATCCAGCCTTAGTTTCACTTTTGCCTGTGAGCGTTACACAACGGATAGCTCTTATGTCTCCTGGCTTTCTATTCATGTGTGAATCTGCCTAGTCTCAATAAATGAACCCACAACTGATATCATTCAGACAGCAGAAAAACCGGAGCAGCAGTTTCCTTTATATCTCGCATAGAGCAGTCTCCTGTCCTGCACTTAGATGAGACCTGGATCTTAATGTATTGGGAAGATCTCACAATAACCTATAATATTTGCAGTGGAGTGTGATCATCCTTTCTTTGATGATTGATGAACTCTTCTGAATGCCATTGTGGAAAATGTGGATTTCACCCTTGGGAATTTTTAATTAATTCACTCATGAGATGTGGGTGATGCTGGCTGGGCCAGCATTTGTTGTCCATCCCTAATTGTCCTTGAGCTGAGTAGTTTGCTTTGCTACTTCAGGGGGCATTTTAAGAGTCGACCACATTGCTGTTGATCTCATGTAGGCCAGACCGGGTAAGGACAGCAGATTTCTTTCCCTAAAGGAGATTAGTGAACCAGATGGGTTCTTCCGACAATCGGTAATGGTTTCATGGCCATCAGTAAATTCTTAATTCCAGATTCTTATTCATTTCAAATTTCACCATCCGCCATGGTGGGATTCAAACTCCAAAGCATTAACCAGGGTCGTAGAACCATAGAATCCCGCAGTGCAGAGGGGCCATTCAGCCCATCAGATCTGAACCAGCTCTCTGACAGGGGATCTTACTCAGGGTCTTTCCTCCTCCATTTCCATCCTTGTAATGCCACACATTTCCCATAGCTAATCTGTCTAATTTTCACGTCTTTAGACACTAAAGGACAATTTAGCGTGGCCAATCCACCTAACCTGCACACATTTGGATTGTGGGAGGAACTCGGAGCACCCGGATGAAACCTGCTGGGAATTGAACCTGGGTCCTTGGTCTTGTGAGGCAGCAGTGCCAACCACTGTGCCATCCTAGTAATTGCTAGATTACTAATCCAGTGACAATATCAATGTGCCAATTTATTCCAACCAATAAATGCTGATCAAAACACGGCATAGCTAATACAAGTTATATCATGAGTTTAGAAAGCTTCAGTGAAGCATCTTAGGATATTTGATTGCATTAAAGGTGCTATAGAAAAATAAGTTGTTGTTGTTTTAGAAATTCAACTTGAGTGACAGAAGTGAAGGCTAATTTTAAGTAGAGATGAGGGACCATTGTTAATCCGTTCTTTTAATTCCAGGCTTTCGGTGTGATGTTGACATCGATGAGTGCATCTCCAGCCCTTGTCACAATGGCGGCACCTGCAGGGACGGGGTGAACGGGTTCACCTGCATCTGTCCAGACGGGTACCACGACCCACAGTGCTTTTCCAGAGTGGACCAGTGCAATAGCAACCCCTGCGCTCACGGGACGTGCCTGAGCGATGTCAACGGGTATGAAATGAGGGTCGGGGTTAACGGGCAGAAGCCAGGGGGGGGATTTGGCTCAAAAATCTATCAAAATGCAAGCGGGTGAATGGCTTGTGGGGAGGGGTGTGTGGGTGAGTGTAGGAGTTCAAGTTACTGTATGAAGCACAAATCATTGCAATTTCCAGAAATTTCATCTGTCCCTCAGTGGTGACATCAATTTTTTACACTTAATTAGATTTAGTGCAATGCAAAGATGACACTAAGTCATCTAAGTGTTCAGGAACTTAATTTAGAACAAAGAGAACAAAGAACAATGCAGCACAGGAACAGGCCCTTTGGCCCTCCAAGCTTGCAGCAATCAAGTTGTCCTATCTAGACCAATCATTTGTATTCCTCTATTACCCTCTACTATCTTATACAATGCCTTAAAAAGTCTACTCCCACGCTTCTTGTTCAGGTTCCAACATGTCGGTATGTCTGTTACTTTACACTGAGTCCACATTCCAGCCTTACCCAATTAAGCACAGTGAACGCAGCTTAGTCAATAGTGCACATAATCTAACACAGATCAATTGAACCATTGAACACCACTCCTTTTCCTTCTTGTAACCAAAGTTTTTTTTAAATCAAACTATCTGAAACAAAAACATTGGTGCATTGCCACATGGTGGTGTTCAGATTGTCCATTTTCTTTAAGCACTGAAATAGTCTTGAGAGATGCGGGTCTCAGAGGTCTGTACTGAGGTCTGTGAACCTGAGGTTGTGATTCTGAGTGGCTACTTATTGAAGTGAATGATCAACATTATAATCCCTCATTGGGAAAGGAAATGTATCCTCATAGTCGCTGTCCTCAAAAAGTCTTGGTCTGCTCACTATCACATGCTTTACATTCTTGGTTATAGAACAGTACAGCACAGGTACAGGCCCTTCGGCCCACAATATTGTGCTCAACATGACGCCACATTAAACTAATCCCTAATGCCCTACCCTTGGTCCATATTCCTCGATACCCTCTAAAAGCCTCTTAAATGCCCCTATATATCTGTCTGCACCACCATTCCTGGCAGTGTATTCCAGATACCTACCACTCTCTGTGTAAAAATACTTGCCCCTCACATTTCCTTTTATCTCTCTCTCTCTCATTTTAAGTGCGTGCCCCCTGATATTAGGCATTTCAACTTTGGAAAAAGGATTCTGACTGTTAATGCCTCTCCTAATTTTATCAGCTTCTACCAGGTCTCCCCTCAGCCTCTTCCACTGCAGAGAAAACAACCCTAGTTTGTCCAGCCTCTCCTTATATCTCATTGCCTCTAATCCAGCAGCATTTTGACAAATCTCTTCTGCACCCGCTCCAAAGCCTCCACATCCTCCCTGTAATGTGGTGACCAGAATTGAACACTAAGACATGATCTAACCAAAGTTTTATAAAGCTGTTGTCATCCAACAGGTAACTGTTGGTACCAAGCAATTGCCAGTCCTGCTTTGATCTCCATTAGAGATGATGCAAGTTTGTGGTCATGATTTGGCTGTTTGCGAACCCCAATTCCAGATGTTGGTTCCCTGGTGCGTGTCCAGCTTTTCCAAGTGTGTTCCTGCTTTACCTTGTCACCTTGTGATTTTTCCTGCTTTTGTTTTGGCATTCCCATTGGATAGCAGCGATGGCTTAACAATGGTCAGCGATCAGTTAACGTTACAAACAGCAGTACAGCTAGTATCCTTTCCAATCAGTGAGTATTGAGCAGGTCAATAGAGCAACAGCGATAAGAAATAGGAGCAGAATAAAGTCATTTGGCCCAGCGAGTCTGCTCCGCCATTCGATCATGGTCAATATGTTCCTCATCCCCATTTTCCTGCCTTCTCCCCAAAACCCTTCAACTCATTCCCAATTAAAAATCTAACTCCTCCTTAAATATACTCACTGTCCCAAAATCCAGTGCACTTTGGGAAAGCCAATTTCTCAGATTCACAACTCTCAGGTGAGCGGCAAGGTCACCACATTTCAGGAAGGATGCGGAGACTTTGGGGAGGGTATAGAAGAGGTTTACCAGGATGCTGCCTGGGTTAGAGGGAATGAGCTAAAAGGAGAGGCTGGACAAGCTAGGGTTGTTTCTTTTGGAGTGGCAGAGGCTGAGGGGAGACCTAGTAGAAGTCTATAAAATTATAAAAGGTATAGATAGAGTTGACAGTCAGAATCTTTTTCCTAGAGGTGAAATGTCTAATAGTAGGGGGCATGCACTTACGGTGAGAAGGAGAAAGCTCAAAGTAGATGAGAGGGATGAGTCTTTCTACACAGAGAACGGTGGATGTCTAAAATGCTCTGCCAGTGATGGTGGTGGGGACAGATATGATCAACACGTTTAAGGGACTTTTAGATAAGCACATAATATGCAAGATATAGAGAGATATGGACCAAGGGCAGGCAGAAGGCATTAATTCAATGTGACATCATGTTCAGTGCAATATTGTGGGCCGAAGGGCCTGTGCTGCCCAGTTCTGTAGCTAAAGCTAAAAAGACAGTGAAGCTTGATGGATGTTGGCCATTTCTCTTGCCCATAACCCTTAACCAGTGCCATCTCTTTGGCTGGTAGGCATTGACCATACCTCTGAATTATGGGACATATTCAAGGCTGAGTTGGATAGATTTTTGACATATGTATAGACCAAGGGTTATGTGTGGACAGGTATGATTTAAGACTACAATCAAATCACAACTGATCTTTTAGAGTGGCAGAAGAGGCTAAATGGGCTAAATGGCCAACTCCTGTCTCTATTCCTTATGATCCTAGAGAGTCCATTTTGAGTTGATTTGATTTATTACTGTCATATGTATTAGCATACAGTGAAAGGTGTTGTTTCTTGCATGCTATACACATGCCATTCATAGATAAGGAAAGGAGAGAGTGCAGAATGTAGTGTTACAGTCATATCTATGGCCAGCTTAATCCAAGATAGGTCCATTCAAAAGTCTGACAGCAGCAGGGAAGAAGCTGCTCTAAAGTTGGCTGGTACATGAATCAGACTTTTGTATCTTTTTCCCGAGGAAAGAAGGTGGAAAAGATAATGTCCGCGGTGCATGGGATCCTTAATTATGCTGGCTGCTTTTCCGGGGCAGTGGGAAGTGTAGACAGAGGTACTGAAGAGAGTGTTGGGCAGGTTTACAAGGACAATATCAAAAATGCATGGGTATACATATCAGGGGAGAGTGAACTGGCTTGAAAGGCAGGCCAAAAAGTGACCTGAAATACGAGCTTTAAAATGATGACATGTTCTGATAGAGTTAATACAGAGAGAATGGTTCCTGTTCTGATGAGAGCAGAAATAGTGGGCGTCAATATAAGATCATCACCATGAAATCCAGTCGGAAATTGGGAAGGAACATTTTCACCCAATGAGTGGGAGAATGTGATGACTAATGGCTGCAGGCCAGGGAGGTGGGTCGGCCAATGGTTACAGATCAGAGAGGCACTGATGGCCAGTGACTGCGTACTAGAGCAGCAGCGATGGTCAATGGCCACAGTAAAAAGTCTCACAACGCCAGGTTAAAGTCGAACAGGTTTATTTGGTAGCAAACACCATTAGCTTTCAGAGCTTTGTGCCTTTGTCAGGTGAGTGAGGAGTTCTGATCATAAACAGGGCATATAAACTCAGTTTACAGAATACTGATTAAAATTAGAATCAAGTCTTAAAGGCGCAGACAATGTGAGTGGAGATAGTATTAAGCATAGGTTAAAGAGATATGTATTGTAAAGAGAGTAAGTGGGATGTTGCAAGCCCAGGCAAGTCATGGGGGTTCCAGATAGTGTAACATGAACCCAAGATCCCGGTTAAGGCCGTCCTCATGTGTACGGAACTTGGCTATCAGTCTCTGCTCAGCGGCTCTGCGCTGCTGTGTGTCATGAAGGCTGCATCAATGGGGCTACAGGACAGAGATGCAATGATGGCCAACAGTGGCACAGTGGTTAGCACCGTGCCAGGGACTCGGGTTCGATTCCCAGCTTGGGTCAATGTCTGCGCAGAGTCTGCACATTTTCCCCATGTCTGTATGGGTTTCCTCCAGGTGTTCCGATTTCTACCCATGTTCCTAAGGTGTGCAGGTTAGGTTGATTGGCCATGCTAGATTGCCTCTTAATATGAGGGGATGAGCGAGGTAAATACTTAGGATTACAGATGGAACCTGGATGGGATTGTCTTTGGCTCAGACTCGATGGGCTGAGTGGTCTCTTTTTGCACTGTAAGGATTCTGTGATTCAATGAATAGCTGCAGACTGGAGCAGCAATGATGGCCAATGGCTGCAGGTCAGAGAGACACTGATGAATGGGTAATGGACAGAGATCAGCTCTGGGACCTTTGTTCTTCATTCTATATATAAATGATTTGGAGGAAAATGTAGCTGGTCCAATGAGTAAGTTCGCAGATCACTCAGAAACTGGTGGTGGTGTGGATAGTCAAGAGGATTGTCAGAAAATACAGCAAGATATAGACCAGTTGCAAACTTGGGTGGAGAAATAACAGATGGAGTTTAATCCAGACAAGTGTGAGATAGTGCATGTTAGAATTATACGGTAAATGGTAGAACCCTTCGGAGTATTAACAAGCAGAGAGATCTGGGCATACATGTCTACCAATAGCTGAAAGTGGCAACACAGGTTGGAAAGGTAGTCAAGAAGGTGTACGGCATGCTTGCCTTCATCATTTGGAGCACTGACTATAAAAATTGGCAGATCTTGCTGTACAGAACCTTAGTTATGCCTCTTTTGGAATATTGTGCACAATTCTGGTTGCCACACGACCAGAAAGATGTGGATGCTTTGGAGAGGGTACAGGAGAGGTTTACCAGGATGTTCCCTGCTCTGGACGGTACTGGCTTTGAGGCGAGGTTGGAGAAACTCGATTTGTTCTCACTGGAATGACGGAGGTTGAGGGGTGACCCGGTAGAGGTTTACAAGATTATAGTGGCATGGACAGAGTGGATAGTCAGATGCTCTTTCCTAGGGTAGAAAAGTCAAGTACTCGAGGACACAGGTTTAAGGTGAGTGGGGAAAAGTTTAGAGACGTTCAAGTTTTTTTACACGGAGATTGGTGAATGTCTGGAACACGCTGTCCAGGGAGGAGGTACGTTGGGGCATTTGAGGGGCAACGAGACAAATACATGAATAGGATGGGAACGGGAGGATACAGACTCCGTAAGTACATATGGTTTTGGTTTAGGCAGACATCATGATCGGCACAAATTTGATGGGCCGAAGGGCTTGTTTCTGTGCTGTACTGTTCTTTATTCTTTGAATGGTTGCGGTAAGTGCAATGATTGAATTTAATGGGAGGTTTGATATGAGACAGAAGCGAATAAAGACTTGTGATGTTAGAATGAGATGGGGATAGTAAGGAGATGCAACTGATCCATGCATGAACACCAGCATGGATAGGTTGGGCCGAACGGCCTTTTTTGTGCTCCATGAAATGCTGAAATCCCTTTTCATTTCTGGGATTGTAACCCGCTCGAGGGCTGACGTCACCATTCCATCAGGGTGCGGTCTCACAGAGCCGGCATCACCCAATGAGTTTGTTTTCCTGTCACGTGACTTCTCCCTGTCATTTATTCTGGGAGGGGGTGAGAGGGGCCCCTCCTGTCAGGCCAGCCTGGTGAAAGGGGCAGAGACCGCCATCGCGGCACTCAGCTCCCGTTTCCAATGATCCTGGTACAGTGTTTCCACAGGATAAGGAGCAGAGGCCTGTGTTGTGATGGTTTGCAGGCAGGAAGCAGATGTTTCCTGCTGGATAAATCTCGGATTGTAGCACGTCGGGGTGGGACAGGAGGGGCGAGTCTCCTCATGCAATGTCAGATTCACGTATTCCAGTCACAAACTTTCATCTTTACCCTAACCCTGCTCCTTTGATATATTACCCTTCTGAGCACGAATAAGTGAGTATCACTACAGTACTAACTGTCAAAAATTAAAGTCTATTTATTAGTCACAAGTAGCCTTACACTAACACTGCAATGAAATTAATGTGAAAGTTGCCTAGTTGCCACAGTCTGGCATCTTTCAGATACACTGAGGGAGAATCTAGCATGGCCAACGGACCCTAACCAGAACATTTTTGGACTGTGGGAAGAAACTGGAGCACCCGGAGGAAACCCATGCAGATACAGGGAGAATGTGCAGGCACCGCACAGACAGTGACCTGAGCCAGGAATCGAACCTGGATCCTTGGCGCTATGAAGCAGTAGTGCTAACCACTGTGCTGCTCCATGATGATAATGCTAAATGCATTTTTTTTGATGATGGTTTTAATTTTTAACATTTTAAATTACATATTAAAATTTTACAGAAACCTTAATTGCTATACTGGTTAAGAATTCCATTCAAAGTGTTAAGTATTTGTTTTTAGTAGGGGTGGCTGGGTCATAGAATCGTAGAGGTCAACTGCACAGAGAAAGGCCCTTCAGCCCATTGCATCTGTGCTGGCTAAAAACAGTGTTCTAATCCCATTTTCCTGCATTTGGTCAGCAGCTTTGTGTAGTGACTTCAATGAGGCCGATGAGGTTGAGTATGAGCTCCCTGATTGAGGTAATGATTGCCTGCCTAATCAGGGAGCTCATACTCCAAGACGCTCTCTATATATAGAGCGAGGAAGATAAAAATGTGTCCAGGCTACTGACACTTCGGATTCTGACTTTGTACCTGAAGCAATCTTAGGAATGCTGATAAGTTTGTAAATAAGGGGAATCTGGTGAAGGGACCGCAATCTATTGAGAAGTTATTTCACCTTATGTACCTTACAATTTCAAGTGCTTCTTAAATAAGAAATGTTGATGGAGGTAGAGACTCTCATAACATTCTTAAAAAAGCTCCACCAGCTTTTCAGGCAGTGAGTTTGAGATTCCCATCAACCGTTGGGTGAAAACCATTTTTTCCCAGATCCCCTAATGAGTTTTTAGCCACAAGAATGGGTAGGCACCTATCTGTTAGAGCATAGCGGCACAGTGTTTAGATAGATAGATCAGCATTTGTTGCTCACCCAAAATCCCAAGAGTGGCACAGTGGTTAGTTCTGCTGCCTCAAAGTGCCAATGACCTGGGTTCGATTCCCAGCTCGGGTCACTGTGTGTGCAGAGTCTGCACGTTCTCCCTGTGTCTGCGTGGGTTCCCTCCGGGTGCTCCGGTCTCCTCCCACAGTCTGAAAGATGTGCCGGTTAGGTGAATTGGCCATGCTAAATTCTCCCTTAGCATACCTAAACTGGCATCGGAGTGTAGCAGCTAGGGATTTTCACAGTAATCACCAGTTGATCCTGGCAGAGGACATGGCGGGGTACACAGCTGGCACTCACACATCTTCTGCAGGTCACCCGAGTCTCTGAGCATGAGGAGCACGTCATCGGCGTAACCCGGCAAGACCACCCCGATGCCCGGCCTCTGCAAGAGGCGCAGGAAAAGCTCTACGCAAATTGAATACAATTGGCCAGACAAGGGGTAGCCCTGTTGTACTTCTCTCCTAAAGCAAAAGGGCACTGTCAGGGACCCGTTAACTTTAACAAAGCAGTGACGATGCTCCCACTAAGACAAGTTGACACATGCCATTACATTCTCTGCTGCGGTCTCCAAGGCAATGCCTTCATCAATCAGAATCCATGTGCCAAGCAACCAGTACTCTCTTCTCATGCAGCATCAGTTGTTGTTCCCTTTGCTGCTGGCCTATCTTGTGAGCTGTCCTGCTGAGTCCAAGAGGAAAAACTTCGACAGCATGTCCCTTTTTTCATCAATCCTTATAGCCTGTTCCACCAAATAACTATATCCTCAGTAATTTCTGCACGTACATCAAAGACTGGGGAGGAGTCTTTCTAGGACCTTCCTAACTTAGGAGGTACTGAGGTCAATTATACATTGGGCAATCATGGGACAAGATTCACTGGACTCCAGCTCCATGTTTCCCAGGTGGGATTCTCTGGTCCTGCTGCTGTCAATTGATTTCACCCCATGTTGGAGGGAGAAGCCGCGCGCAGAGATGCGCTGCCAGCAGGACTGGAAAATCCCATCGGTGTAAATAGGCATCCAGCTTTATTTGCTCTTGGGTGAAACACCAGGAATAGGAGACTCGGTTCTTGCCAAGACGCCACATTGTTCCTCATTGATGCCAACAGTTGTTGACCTATCTTCTCCAGGTTTACATGCATTTGCCAGTCAGGCTGGGCGGGCATCACGTGCCAAATAGATGTCAATGAATGTGAGTCGCATCCCTGTGCACACGGTGGGACATGTCAGGATCGGGTCAATGGCTACGACTGCCTCTGTCCAAAGGGATTCAAAGGTAAGAGTGGGTCTTGGTGTAGACAGTGGGATTGCAGGAATTCACAATCTCTTAAAGAATAAGGCATGGGAGAGAGAAGGAAGTTTTTTTTCATTCATTCATGGGACATGGACGTTGCTGGCTGGGTCATGTTTATTGCCCATCCTGAAATGCCTTGAACTGAATGATTCACTAGGCCATTTCAGAGGGTAGTTGAGAGTTAAGTTTTAAGTTTAAGCTTTTACATTTTTAAACTTTTAACTTTAAGTTTATTTCATTAATGCCACAAGTAGGCTTACATTAACACTGCAATGAAGTTGCTGTGAAAATCTCCAAGATGCCACACTCTGGCGTCTGTTCAGGTACACTGAATGAGAATTTAGCAGGGCCAATGCACTATAACCAGCACATATTTTGGACTGTGGGAGGAAACCCACGCAGACATGGCGAGAATGTACAAACTCTGCAGAGACAATGACGCGGGCTGGGAATCGAAACTGGCTCCCTGGCACTGTGAGGCAGCAATGCTAACCACTGTGCCACCGTGCTGCCCCTTCCACATTGTTATCTACATTGCTGTGGGTTGGGAATCACATATAGGCCAGACCAGGTAAGGATGGCAGATTTCCTTCTCTAAAGGACATTAGTAAAATAGTCATGGTGGGATTTGAACCCGAGTTCCTGGAACATTAGCTGAGTTCCTGGATTAATAGTCTAGCGAAAATACCACGAGGCCATCGCTGCCCCGGATGGAGGGATAAAAGGAGGTGAGGGGAGGTTTGAGGAGGAAACAAAGGGAGATGAGGGGCGTTGTTCCTCATCTGGCATTTCAAATCTTAATAAACTAACCTCAGTGTCATCTCCCAAGGACATTATGTCATCAAATAGACTTTATTTATATAAAGATTTACAGAAGCAGCTTTATTTCACATTTAACATGTACTCAATTTTACTCGACATCTAACCCTCTGCTGTATCTGTCCTGGGAGTATTTGATGGGGACAGTGTAGAGGGAGCTTTACTCTGTATCTAACCTCATGCTGTATCTGTCTTGAGAGTGTTTGATGGGAACAGTGTAGAGGGAATGTTACTCTGTATCTAACCCTGTGCTGTACCTGTCCTGGGAGTGTTTGATGGGGACAGTGTAGAGGGAGCTTTTCTCTGTATCTAACCCCATGCTGTATCTGTCCTGGGAGTGTTTGATGGGGACAGTGTAGAGGGAGCTTTACTCTGTATCTAACCCCGTGCTGTACCTGTCCTGGGAGTGTTTGATGGGGACAGTGTAGAGGGAGATTTACTCTGTATCTAACCCTGTGCTGTACCTGTCCTGGGAGTGTTTGATGGGGACAGTGTAGAGGGAGCTTTACTCTGTATCTAACCCTGTGCTGCACTTGCCCTGGGAGTGTTTGATGGGGACAGTGTAGGATGAGCTTTATCTAACTCCGTACTGTACCTGTCCTGGGAGTATATCAGTCCATAAGACTTGCATCAATTTGAAACTTGTTCACCCTTCAGACCAACACAGCGCCAGGTACCTGGGTTCAATTCTGGCCTCGGATCACTATCTGTGCAGAATTTGCTTGTTCTCTTTGTGTGTCTGTGTGGGTTTGCTCCAGGTACTCTAATCTTCTCCCACACTCCAAAGATATGTGGATTAGATGCATTGGCCATGTTAAATTTCTCTTCAGTGTCAGGAGGATTAGCAGAGTGAATACCTGGAGTTACAGGGATAGAGCCTGGGCGGGATTGTTGTCCGTGCGGGCTGGATGGGCTGAATGGTCTCTTTCTGCACTGTTGGGATTCTATGATTCTTTGCCAGTGTGAGTTATGGAAGTCACAATATATAACTATGTGCGCTGGGAGAGCCATGAAGGAGATAAAGTCTCAAGTGGCTAGAAAGTTTTGAGTGTGAAAGTGTCCTCAATGACAGAAGGTTGGCATTGTCAGCTTGGCACCCAGGTAATGATCATTCATTAACTCTTTTGGTGTGTTTCCATTGCACTAGGTCAGAACTGCCAAATGAATCAAGATGACTGCCTTCCCAACCCCTGTTTGAACAAGGGCCGTTGCATGGATGGTATTGCCAGCTACCTGTGCCAGTGCGAGCTTCCTTACACAGGTAGCACAGTGCTTCGGATGGTGCATAGAGGACAGCACGATCAGTCACTGTCTTAAAGTTTTAAAATTTATGTTTATTAGTGTCACAAGTAGGTTTACATTAACACCGCAATGAAGTTACTGTGAAAATCTCCGAGTCGCCACATTCCAGTTTGGGTACACTGAGGGAGAATTTAACATGGCCAATGCACCTAACCAGCACATCTTTGGAGTTAATTTGGAGTGGATTAATCCAGGTACTCAAAGTCCATTTGACAGCTCTGACGTGTACGGGAAGGGGGTTATTCTCGTGTGAATGAGGGAGAGATTCGCAGATTGGGGGTTTCTGTGAATGGGATGAGGATTTTGTGAGTGGGGAGATTCTCTGAATGGGACTCTGTGAATGATTTGATTTGATTTAGACAAAACATGCTGTTCATAGAGTACGTAGGAGAAGGAGAGGAGAGGGTGCAGAATATAGTGTTGCAGTTATGGATAAGGCAAAGAGAAAGATCAGCTTGATGTGGGGTAAGAGAATTAAAAAGAGCATTGTTCGAGAGTTTAGAGGAGTTGGAATTCAGTTTTAAGAGCATAGAAGAAAAGTAAAATATGGAATTAGAGGGCGTACAGGGGACAACTCACAAGAAGTTGCCTTGCTCCGACATCATTGTGAATTAAATGGGATGGGGGAATTCTGCGATGGGGCAGATCTTATTTTGGGGATATTGTAGCCCTCCGCTGAGACTGATCTTGATGTTCAAGTGTCCATCATTCTCTCGTTCCTCAGCATGATGGTACAAGATTTGCCCTAATAATAGTGGCACGGTGACATGGTGGTTTGTACTGCTGCCTCACAGAGCCAGGGACCCAACTTTTTGGGTCACTGACTGTTCTCCCCCTATCTGTGTAGGTTTCCTCTGGGTGCTCCAGTTGCTTCTCACATTCCAAAGATGTGTGGGTTAGGTGGACTGGCCATGATAAATATCAGGGGGACTAGCTAGAGGAAAGGCATGGGGTTATACCGATAGAGCCTGGGTGGGATTGTGGTCGGTGCAGCCTCGATGGGCCTAATGGCCTCCTTCTGCACTGTAAGATTCTATGATTATGGGGCGGCTCGGTGGTTAGCACTGTTGTCCCACAGCGCCAGGGACCCGGATTCAATCCTGGCCTCAGGTGACTACGTGGAGTTTGCACATTTTCCCCTTGTCTGTGTGGGTTTCCTCTGGGTGCTCTGGTTTCCTCTCACAGTCCAAAGATGTGCAGGTAAGGTGGATTGACCATGCTAAGTTGCTTCTTAGTGTCAGGGAGATTAGCTGTGCTAAGTATACGGAGATAAATACATTGGCCGTGCTAAATTGCCCCTTAAAGTCAGAGGTATTAGGAGAGTAAATATGTGGTGTTATGAATATAGGATAGGACGTGGGTGGGGATTGTTGATGGTGCAGATTTGATGGGCCGAATGGCCTCCTTCTGTACTGTAAGGATTCTATGAATATTTCCTTCAATTCATTCATTCTCTCCAACTTTTTCTGCTCACAGGTACGCACTGCGAAACACTACTGGCGCCTTGTGCTAAGAATCCTTGCAGAAATGGCGGCACATGTAATGAATCAGAGAACTACCAGACATTCTCTTGTATCTGTCCAGCTGGTTGGAACGGTGAGAGAATTTACAGTTGGTGTGAATCCGTTCTCGATCCGGTAATCTCCAGATAGCGGCGGGGGGTGGGGGGGGGAATACCCCGATGTAGCGGCTCCTCATGAAAGCATCTTCCTCGTGCTAAGAAGGAAAAGATCACAAGATCATTGATCACATGGTAGCTTGTTCTGTTTCTATTAGCCCTCGATGTATCTGGATTATCACCAATCCTTTGTATGGTTAAACGGACAAGTTCATGAGGAACTCACAAAGGGACAGCACTGGGAATGGCTCGAGTCAGCACTCCCAGCTTTTTAAATATCCAGGACAAATTTAATCCTAATGCTCTGTATATATTCAGGTAATCTGATAATATTATTTACCTCAGTTCAGGAAATGCGTCCCCAAAATGGAAAAAAATGGGTTAGATACAGAGTAAAGCTCCCTCTACACTGTCCACATCAAACACACCCAGGACAGGTACAGCACAGGGTTAGACACAGAGTAAAGCTCCTTCTACACTGTCCCCCATCAAACACTCCCAGGACAGGTACAGCACGGGGTTAGATACAGAGTAAAGCTCCCTCTACACTGTCCCCCATCAAACACTCCCAGGACAGGTACAGCACGGGGTTAGATACAGAGTAAAGCTCCCTCTACACTGTCCCCCATCAAACACTCCCAGGACAGGTACAGCACGGGGTTAGATACAGAGTAAAGCTCCCTCTACACTGTCCCCCCATCAAACACTCCCAGGACAGGTACAGCACGGAGTTAGATACAGAGTAAAGCTCCCTCTACACTGTCACCCCATCAAACACTCCCAGGACAGGTACAGCACAGGGTTAGATACAGAGTAAAGCTCCTTCTACACTGTCCCCCATCAAACACTCCCAGGACAGGTGCAGCATGGGGTTAGATACAGAGTAAAGCTCTCTCTACACTGTCCCCATCAAGCACCCCCAGGACAGGTACAGCAATATATGGAAATGAAAAATCTACCCAATTTAGCCAGGTAGAATTTAATGTCACATGTCTACTTTCTGTGGGAAGGAGAATTTCATATAGTAATGACCCTCTCAAGGGAAATAGTTCTCCTCATCTCTGTCATGTTTTTCTGAAATTATGTCCTCTGGTTCAAGACTCAGCCATAAGAGGAAACATTCTTCCAGTATCTTCCTAATCAAATTCCCTCATGATCTGATATGTTCCAATGAGATCATCCCTCATTTTTCTGAACTCCAATGGGTGCAAGTTGAACCTATTTGACCTCTGCTCCTTTCATCATATGAAGGAGCTGAGCAAACATTCTCTGAACTGTTTCTGACCCAATGATATCCTTCTTCAAATAAAAACTCTGCCCTGTACTGCAGACATTGTCTTATGGTTTCTCAATGCAGCTGCACTCAAACGTTGAGTTTTATATTCCTCTTGCAGTTAAGTGCCAACATAGTAGTCACTCACTCACTCTCCCTGCAGGCTGATCTTTGGTGATTCACGTAGAGGATAATCAGATTTCTCTACATCTGCAATCTTTCCCTGGCTCCGACTCACCACGGCATTTGGTGGAATTTGAATTCAGCAAAAAATGTTGGGAATTAAGAATTGACCGAAACCACTGTCGGAAAAACCTATCTGGTTCACTAAGGTCCTTTAGGGAAGGAAATCTACCGTCCTTACCCAGTCTGGCCTACATGTGACTCCAGAGCCACAGCAATGTGGTCAATTCGCAACTGCCCTTTAAAAGGGCCTAGTGAGCCATTCAGTTCTAGGGCAATTTTAGCACTGCTGCCACGTGGCGCCAGGGTTTGATTCATGCCTTCAGTCACTATCCGTGCTGGCACAGATGAGCCACCTCCATTGCCAAAAGCATGCCATGCGGGGGCAGCGGAAAATCCTGCCCCTTTTCTTTTTCCTTCTTGCTGAGCAAAGAACTATATATTATCCATGCTGGTTATGATCATTCGGAGACTGTGAAGTATGATTATTTATCTTCCAAACATCGTCAGATGTTGAACTTGAAGTGCGGGTGAACATTCTAGCATTGAATCAGGGGAACCTTACAGTGCAGAAAGAGGCCATTCGGCCCATTGTGTCTGCAACAACTCTCTGACAGACCATCTTCTCCAGCTCCTATCCCATACTCCCAAATATTTACCCCACTCATCCCCTTAACCTGCACATCTTGGGACGCTGTGGACAATTTACCTTGGCCAATCCCCTTAACCTGCACATCTTTTGGACTGTGGGAGGAAACCAGAGGACCCGGAGGAAACCCAGGCAGACATGGAGAGAATGCGCAGACTCCACAAAGTAAGTCACCAAAGGCCAGAATCGAACCCGGGCCTCTGGCGCCGTGAGGAAGCAGTGCTGACCACTGTGCAACACAATGTGTTGGGTCTGTCTCTAGAATCATAGAATACAATGATAGAATCCCTACAATGCAGATGGTGGCCATTTGGCCCAACAATCCTACACATGCCCCATTCCCATAACCCCGCATATTTACCCTACTAATCCCCCTGACATGAAGGACAATTTAGCGCAGCCAATCCACCTAACGTACCTATCTTTAGATTGTGGGAGAAAACTGGAGCACATGAGGAAACCCATGCAGACACAGGAGAATATGCAAACTCTGTACAGACAGTGTCCCAAGGCCAGAATTGAACCCAGGTCAGAATTGAACCCGGGTCCCTGGCACTGTGAGGCAGCAGTGCTAACCACTCTGCTACCGTGCTGCCTAGTCTTGGAGAATTAGCTGATTCCAGTTGGGGGTAACAATAGCATCGTCACGGCAATTGGTCTTAGCTGTGATGATGTTAAGCAGATATGGAATAATCTCACCATTATTTTGGGGTTTATTGAGGAGATGTGGGGAGGCAGGCAGTGGAGAGTGGAAACGCAATGTATGGTGGCCAACAAAGCACTCATGTGGTTTCTCCTAATTTTTCCCTGCAGGGCAGGTTTGTGAGGATGATGTTGATGAGTGTATCTCTAACCCCTGCCTCAACCAAGGGGAGTGCCTGAACTCTGAAGGTGGGCACTTCTGCAAATGCCAAGCGGGCTACACCGGCCAGCTGTGCGATGTTGATATTGATGACTGTTCACCCAGTAAGTGATCGGGATTCTTCTTTTTCCTCCTCTCAGGGTTCTCTTCTTCCTCCTCCCCTCCCTCTGTCCCTCGTTCCCTCCCTCACTCACTCTCTCCTTCACTCCCTCCCTCCCTCCACGAACAGATACTACGTTCTATGGGGTTGAATGGTTAATCGAACAGCCTGTTCCTTGCAGACTGTATTACTCAAGTAGCACTAATCAACTCTCCTTCCGGTTTCCCCCACTTACCCACAAGATATACGTTACGGACTTGCAGTGATTTTAATCAGACAGTTGAGGTGGGCCTGTTACAGTATGAACTCCCTGATTAAAGGCCAAATTGAGGGGCCAATCAGGGAACCTCTTGCTTTAACCAGGCGTGCCAGTTCCTCTGGGACTCCTATTGCTGACTGCTAACTGAGAGCACTCTGTATGCTGCTGTCAGACTTGTATATCAAGTGACTTTGGTGAAGGGACTTCAGCCTCCGAGGACTTATTACAGGACCTGAGAATTGGATAAACCCCCAGTCATTCCACACAGTCCTCGCTTCTTTTCCTCTCAACTGCCTCTTTCCCTATTTTATCTCCCTCCTCCTCCTCCCTAACCTCCTGACGATTGTCCTAGCAGTCCACTTAGAATCATAGAGTCCCTACAGTACAGAAAGAGGCCAACCGGCCCATCAAGCCTGCAACCACAACAATCCCACGCAGACCCTAACCACTTACTTACCATAGCTAGTGCTCTGACACTAAGGGGCAATTTAGCATGGCCAATCCACCTAACCCGCACATCTTTGGACTGTGGGAAGAAACAACGCCTCTGCTATTTCCACTTCATTTTCCCTGTCTTCCCATGTTTGCAAAGTGGGAATGGTCGAGAGCTTCAAGTTTTTAGGTTCCGGATCACCAACACTGTTGCTACAGTTAAGAATACCCATCAATGCCTCTCCTTTCTCAGGATGCTAAGGAAGTTTGGCATGCCTGCTACGACTCTCACCAACTTTTACAGATGTATTATTGAAAGAGTTCTTTCCGGTTGTGTCACAGCTTGGTATGGGCTCCTGCTCTGCCCAAGTCCACAGGAATGGCAAAGGGTCGTGAACGAAGCCCAGTCCATCACGCAAACCAACCTCCCACCCATTGACTCTGTCTGTACTTCCAACTACATTGGAAAAGCAGCTAGCATAATCAATGACCCCACACACCCCAGACATTCTCTCTTCCACCTTCTTCCGATGGGGAAAATGATACACAAGTCTGAAGTCACGTCCAACCAACTCAAGAACAGCTTCTTCCCTGCTGCCATCAGACCTTTGAATGAACCTACCTCGCACTAAGTTGACCTTTCCTTGAACCCTAACTATGACTCCGAGTCAATGCTCTCAAACATCTCCTTTGACGTGGACAGGGCCATGCCCTTTACACCGTTTTCCAGCAGAACATGACTGACATTAAGGGATAATTTAATGGGATAACAGTGGGAGGGAGGACGGCATACAATGAGGTGTAAACTCCGCGTGTGCTTTTCTCCAGACCAGTGCCTCAATGGCGGCTCCTGTGAGGACGGGGTAGATTCCTTCAACTGTTCGTGCCCGACGGGCTTCGCTGGCGAGCGTTGCCAGGACGACGTGGACGAGTGCAGCAGTAGCCCGTGCTGGAATGGGGCAATCTGCAATGATTACGTGAACGGGTATACCTGCACTTGCCCACTGGGGTATGACGGGACCCACTGTGAGAATGACATTCTGGAATGCACTCCCAGGTAAGGATGATGGACAACCGGTGTCACTGAGGCTCGGGGCCGAGAGCGGGCAGAAGAAAAAAAACCTTTATTTTCTGCCACACCCTTTCCAGAATGTTCCAAAACAACTCACAGCCAATAAAGTAATTTCTTTATCGCTGTAATGATTGGTGTAATATTGAATCACAGAATGTGACTAGTGCTAAAGAGAGAGAGAGAGAGAGTATTTTTTAGTATTGTGCTCATCAGGACAAATGCTAGAACTCCAAATTTCAAAGATCAGCCACCCCCAACAATGCAGGGTAAAAGAGTGCTAATTGGTCAGCAAGTTGACCCTGATTGGCTGAGATGTTGTCATGACAAAAGGAATCATTGAATTCCTACAGTGCAGAAGGAGGTTATTTGGTTCACCGACAACAAGCTTACCCAGGCCTTTTCGCCGTAACCCCACATATTTATCCGGCTAATCCCCTTGGCACTAAGACGCAATTCAGCATGGCCAATCAGCCGCACCTGCACATCTTTGGACTGTGGGGAGGAAACCGGAGCACCCAGAGGAAACCCACACAGATATGGGGAGAACATGCAAACTCCGCACGGACAGTCACCCAAGCTGAGAATTGAACCCGAGTCCCTGGCGCTGTGAGACAACAGTGCCACCACCCCACCCGAGATTCCCATGTGACAGATCCGCATTCCGTCAGTGCCATCAGCCCTGAGTGCCATTAGCCCTAAGTGGCTTGACCATGCTAAAAATACATAGGGTTAAGGTGATCCGGAGGAAGAGAAGTCCTACAGAGGGGAAGTTCTTTCAGAAAGATGGTACAGAATCAGTGGGCCGAATGGTCCAAGTGCCCTCCACCTTAAAGACCTTCAATTTCCAGGAATGTTTGGAAGAATAAAATATAAATAAAACTACAAATGCTGGAAAAGTGAAATAAAGATTTTAACTCATAGCCCAATTTTAATCTAAATGATCAAATGGGAATCTAAGAAATAAGGTATCAGTGTTACCCTATCCAATATTACTTTGACTGGAGAGTAAAACTCAGTCACAATGTTGGTCTTGATCCCACCATTTTCCCAATGGGCAGTGGAGTGTTCATTGCTCAGTGTTCGATTATGTTGGTCTGGTAACTGATCTAATTAACAATGCTTGATTGGTTCAGTCTGGGTGTTGATCCAGAGCAAAATTAACAGAGGAACTATTCAAAGCTGGAGTCAGGATAAGCACAGGTGTAGAGATTTCTTATTGCCTTTGTAGAATTGAATGTCATCTCTGAGATAAACCAATAAATTGCAAAACATAACTGGCAAGAGGGTAAGGAGGTGTTTTATGATAAATTTCTCCCAATCGTTCTGATAGATGACATTCATTGAACAAATCAGTGTCAACCATGTCAGATCCTCTATATAATCTTGATCAGACTTGCAAAGGCAGCATTCTTTACTCTGATTCAGAAGGCTGTAGATGCACAACATCTGTTATCGCTTTAACCCCACGTATTTAGTAGGGTCAAGCCACTTAACCTGCACATCTCTGGACACTAAAGGGCAATTTCCCATGGCCACTTTACCTAACCTGCATCGCTTTGGACATTAATGGGCAATTTAGCATGGTCAATCCACTTAACCTGTACATTTTTGGACGCTAAGGGGCAATTTAGCATGGCCAATCCACTTAACTTGCACATCTTTGGGCACTAAGCAGTAATTTACCATGACCAATTCACCTATCCTACGCAGCTTTGGACACTAAGTGGCAATTTGGCATGGCCAATCTACCTAACCTGCACATCTTTGGACATTAAGAGACAATTTAGTATTGTCAATCCAATTAATCTGCACACCTTTGGAGCAACAGAGAGAATGTGCAAACTCCATACAATCACTCAAGGCCAGAATGGAACCCGGGTCCTTGGCACTACGAGCCAGCAGCGCTAACCCCTGTGCCACTGTACTGCCCACAGAGACACTACCATGTTCCTGATAGGCAAGGAAGAAAAAGATGATGGGGATAAATGGAAATGTGGAACTTGAAACACAATCAGATCAGTGGGCCGAAAGGTTTACTCCTGCTTCTGTTTTGCATGTTTGTGATGAATTTTGCTAATGTTGACCTGGGCCAAATGGTATTTAACTTATACTAAAGCCTTGTCAGACTCCAGGCTTGTGCGCTCAGCACCTTAACCCCACCCTATCCTGAGCTATTTTCCCTTGTTCCACAGCTCCTGTTTGAACGGAGGGACATGTGTCGACCAAGTCGCCAACTTCTCCTGCCAATGCCCGGCCGGGTTCGCTGGTCACTACTGCCAGCAGGAAATAAATGAGTGCGACTCGCAGCCCTGCCTGAACGGAGGCACCTGCCAGGACGGCTATGGGACCTACAAGTGTTCCTGCGCTCAGGGCTACACAGGCAACAGTTGCCAGGTAACCAGGGAATGGAGGATCAGATGGGATAAGAAGCAGAATTACCCTCAGGGAGTTGGAGTATGAGGAACAAGAGGTAGCAGTTCAGCCCCTCGAGCCTAGTTTGGAATTCATAGAATCGTAGAATCCCTCCGGTGAAGAAGTAGGCCATTCAACCCATCTAGTCTGTACCAACCCAATCTCACTCAAGCCCTATTCCCATAATACCATGTCTTTACCCTAGCTAGTACCCCTGGAAACTAAGGGGCAATCTAGCACGGCCAGTTCACCTAAACAGCACAACTTTGGAGTGGGGGAGGAAGCTGGAGCACCCAGAGGAAACCCACACAGACACGGTGAGAATGTGCAAATTCTATACAGACGGTGGCACAAGTTGGGAATTGAACCTGGGTCCCTAGGGCTGTGAGGGAGCAGTGCTAATCCACTGTGCCACCGTGCCATCCCAAAGGTGGCATCCCATTCAATTTGGCCATCGCTGATGATAACTCCACTTTCCCCACCTCACCCCTTGCTCTCTTCAATGCCTGCCCAGTGCCTTTTCAATCTCAGTCTTAAAGTCTCTTGGCAGCGAATGGTCTCCAGCTCTCTGGATTACACTCATAATAAGACCTGGGTTCGATTCCCGGCTTGGGTCACTGTCTGTGTGGAGTCTGCATGTTCTCCCCGTGTCAGCGTGCGTTTCCTTCAGCTGCTCCGGTTTCTCCTCACAATCTGAAAGACTTGCTGGTTAGGTGCATTGGCCGTGCCTAATTCTCCCTCAGTGTCCCCGAACACTGAGTGTGGCAACTAGGGGATTTTCACAGTAACTTCATTGCAGTGTTAATGCTGGTGACACTAGTAAATAAACAATCATTCAGAATCCCTTGAATGAAGAAGTTATCCCTCAATTCAGTCTAACATGACTGAACCCTTAGCCTGAGGCTGCCCCATGGTGTTCTGCCCTGACAACTGACCTCTGAGTGTTCCCCCTGCCCTGCCCTCCGGAATTCAATAAGATCATGATTGCCCTGGGCTCCAATCACAATTTCACGGCCCTTGCTCACTTGCAGACCTTACAGCCTTCTCTGACTGTTGGGTCTGACAGCATGTAATATAAATCGCCAGGATTTGAGATTGAATTGTGAGAATACATTAATTATACACTATTTGGGGAAGGTCATAGCCCAATGGTATTATCACTAGATCATTAATCCAGGAGCTTCTGGGTTTGAATCCCACCATGATAACTAGTGGAATTTGAATTCAGTAAAAAAAATCTGGAAGCATTGTTGGAAATTGATCGTTGGGAAAACCCACCCGGTTCACTGATATCCCTTTAGGGAGGGAAATCTGCCATCCTTACCTGGTCTGGCCTACATCTGACTCCACAGCAATGTGGTTGACTCTCAACTGCCCTGGGGCAACTAGGGATGGGCAATAAATGCTGGACAAGCCAGTGATGCTCGTGTCCCACAAATAATTACACTTTTGTTTTCAAACATCGCTTCATGGCCTTATTGAAGATTAATCTACATGACTTTCACTTATCAATTTTCATTTGAGGTGGCACGGTGGTTAGTACGGCTGCCTCACAGCACCAGGGACTTGGGTTCAATGCCAACCTTGAGTGACTGTGGTGTTTGCCCATTCATCCTGTGTCTAAATTGTCCCCTAGTGTCCCAAAATGTGTATTTTTGGGGAATTAGCGGGCTAAATATGTGCAGTTACGGGTGGGATGCCATGTTGGTGAGTCGGTGCAGACTCGACAGGAAGAATGGCCTCCTTCTGTACTGTAGGAATTCTATAATGAATGCACATCTTGTATTCTCACATTGAACTGCTCACTCACCCTCTGATATTTCAGTCCTCATTTTCAGTGAAGCATTCCCCTGGGAAAGTTCTGTCAAATCCTCCCATAGCCTCAGAATCCTGATGTCACCTCAGTTTGAAAGGAAACATTTGCAGCTTCCGAATAACCTTTCCTCACAGCTCGCTCTCTCCCAGGCACAGCTTCCATATCCTGTTTGGTGGAGCCCTTCCAGTTCTGCGCTATCACCAGGCGTCAGCAAGGCCTGGGTCACCCACGGAGACAGGGAGCAGAACGAGGGCCTCGCCACTAATGGGAAGGACGGAGGAGGTGGGGAGGGGGGAGGAGGGGCAGGGTGACATTGAATCACTCGCAGGTTATCAGTCAGAGAAAGGTTGCTGCTTCCTTCATGAGTGCACCTTCATGAGTACATTCTCAGCACGTTATCCCGATAGTGCTAGCTTTCCGAATACTCCCCTGATCAGCCCCTCGGCCCTGTGTCCTCTCATCAATCAGACCAGTTTTCCTGCTGTTACTTTGCAAGCTTCGACAACCAAATCTAACAATAACCTGTCCATCTGAGCCTTCCATTTCTAGTCCTCTTCCCGTGCCGAGTGATGCGCTATTCCATGCAGAGAGTCCCTGCCTCACAGAAAGTGACCATTTGACCCATCCGGTTTGCACTGACTCTCTGAAAGAGCATCATACCATGCCCATCCCTGTAACTTGACATTTACCAGGACCAATCCACCTAACCTGCACTTCTCGGGACACTAAGGAGCAATTTAGCCTGGCCAATTCACCTAACCCGCACATTTTGGGATACTAACGAGCAATTTAGCCTGGCCAATTCACCTAACCCGCACATTTTGGGATACTAACGAGCAATTTAGCCTGACCAATCAACCTAATCTGCACTTCTTTGCTCACTAAGGGGCAATTTAACATGGCGAATCCACCTAACCTACATATCTTTGGATACTGATGGACAACTTGGCATGGCCAATCCACCTAACCTACGCATCTTTGAACATTAAGGAGCAACTTAATGTGGCCAATCCACCTAACGTGCCCATTTTTGGACACTAAGGGGCAATTTGACATGGCCAATCCACCTAACCTACATATCTTTGAGCACTGATGGACAATTTGACATGGCCAATCCACCTAATCTGCACAGGCACCTCTCTCTCTGCCTCTGAGGCATGGAGAACTCTCCCTGTCTGAGATCAGCCCTTGTCTAGTGAATCCCTCGAACCTGTACGTGACTGAGTGTGCACGAACCAACCTTGGGGTGCAGTCAATCAACTGGGTCAAGTGATCGAGATGTTTAAAATGATGAGAGGAGTGGACAGAGCTGATCGAGAGTAATCTCTACCTCTGTCGGGCGGAGGTGTTGCAGTTTCCTCTCACAGTTACTTCATTGCAGTGTTAAGGTAACCTACTAGTGACACAAATAAATAAACTTAAAACAGATCCCCCCCCTTCAAAGGCTAACTCATCTGATTCATGCTATCCCTCCATTCCCCCCACCACCAACCCCTAACATCACCCCCAGGGGATCCCCAAGTATGAATGGCATGGTGGCTGGCACAGTGATTAGCACATCTGCCTCACAGCGTCAGAGACCCGGCTTCAATTCCCGGCTTGGGTCACTATCTGTGTAGAGTCTGCACATTCTCCCCGTGTCTGCGTGGGTTTCCTCCAGGTGCTCCGGTTTCCTCCCACAGTCCGAAGGACATGCTGGCTGTGCTAAATTCCCCCTCAGTGTACCCAAACAGACACCAGAGTGTGGCTCCTAGGGGATTATCACAGTAACGTCATTGCAGTGTTAATGTAAGCCTACTTGTGTCACTAATAAATAAATAAATAAATGCTTGGTTTTAATATTTTGTGTTTTTACCCATTTGAATGACCTGCTGAGTCCGTGTCCACTGCCCTTTATGACAATGCATTCCTGATCACAACAACTCACTATTTTGCCAAAAACAGCAAAATTCTTCTCATTTCCCTCTGACAAGCATCACAATTGTAGCTTCTGGAATTCCTCCGGCCTCACCCTCCAATAACTCGCAGCTTTTTAAAAGACTAATTTAGGTGTTAACAAGTTATTTCCTGATCTTTTATCCTTATTCATTTGTGGGAAATGGATGTCACTGGCATTTATTGCCCATCCCTAATTGCCCTCAGATAGGACAGTTGTTTTTGAGGCTCTGGAGTCACATGTAGGCCAGGCGAGATGAGGATGGCAGATTTCCTTCCCTAAAGGATGTTAATGAACCCAATGGGTTTTTCCAGCGTTCGACAATGATTTCATGGTGATCAGTAAATTCTTAATTACAATTTTTTTTTATTGAATTCAAATTCCACCATCTGCCGTGGCTGGATTCGAACCTGGTCCCCAGAGTATTAGCTGATTTTCTGGGTTAATAGTCTCGCGATAATATTGCTGGGCCATCGCCTCCCCTTACTGACAAAATGTGTCATCACTTCTCTTCAATGGTATTGGCCAATAGGGAGTCATGTTGTTGGGAGGCATGGTGCCATCTTGGGGCCGGCAAGATGGAGGTCGGGGGGTGGAGTTGGCGAGAGGTGGAGGACATGCAATTGTCAATACTGCTGCTGCGTTGAGTCTTGGCTTCGGTCTCTGTCCTGAACCACATGACCTTTCGCCCTGCCTCTCACAGTTCCTTCCTTCCCACCTATAGACTCTGATAAACTGGTGTGCCAAACCCGTGTGCAAGAACGGTGGCAAGTGTGAACAGGTGAACACAACCTTCTACTGCGAGTGCAAGATGGGCTGGTCGGGTCTTTACTGTGACGTACCAAAGGTGTCCTGCGAGATTGCCGCTGGCAAACGAGGTAAGGGGCTGGGGCGGTTAAACCCCCAGCTGCTTCTTCTCAATCTGCTTGGGCTGCGACACAATGGCTGGTTGCTGGTTAACAAAAAAGACCCATGCTGTCGAAACTTTGTGTCTTGTACTCATCAGGCCAAGAGGCGAGAATGCCAAAATTCAAAGGGAATGACAATTTTTATGCAACTTGAGGAAGGGGTGATGACGGGTTGGCAAGAAGATTTTGATTGGTTGGGCATTGGCATGGTTAAGGCATCCAGAGAAACATCAGCCTCAGGAATATATTTAATTCCCCAAAATAGCCCAACGCCTGGATGTTTGTAGAGGAGAGCAAGCAAGATTAAAAAAGATTCTGAATAATCGCTAGAGAGAAAATGGACAAAATCAAGAAGGCTTGATGAGAGACAGGAAGTTGGGCCACATCACTTAGGGCCAGCACTGGCTGACTGTCGCAGTTTGGGTGCAAGGTAGACGGAGAGAGAGAAGTGAGCTGTGTTAGGATTAAAGGTAGAGGGAGAGGCGACTGGGCTGGTGTTGAGGGTTGGTTGAAAGATAGAAAGGACTGGCTGGTGATTGCACAGCATTGAGCACTGCTGCCTCACAGTACCAGGGACCCAGGCTCAATTCTGGCCTTGAATGTCCATGTGGAGTCTGCACATTCTTCCCATGTCTGTGTGGGTTTCCTCTGGGTGCTCCAGTTTCCCCCCCCACAGTCCAACGATATGTGAATTAGAAACATAGAAAAACTATAGCACAAACAGGCCCTTTCGGACCACAACTTGCGCCGAACATATCCCTATCTACTAAGCTTACCTATAACACTCAATCCTATTAATTTCCATGTACTCATCCAGAAATCTCTTAAAAGACGCTATTGAATTTGCTCCACCAATACTGACGCCGGCAGATTCCACTCACCCATAGAATTAGGTGGTTTGGCCGTGCTAAATTGCCCCTTAGTGTCAGGGGGACAAACTGGGGTAAATCCCAATGGTTACGGGAATAGGGCCTGATTGGGATTGTTGTCTGTGCAGATTGGATGGGCCGAATGGCACTCTAGCAATTCTATGTTGGAGATTTGGAATAAGAGTGATGGAATATTTGTCCACCATACCCTCAGGCAGTGTATTGCACCCGCAATATTCTGCTTATTTCAACGTTAAGAATGTTTCAGTGTTAAGAATATAGGCATCGAGTGAGTTCTCCAAGCCCCATGTTTCCCGCCGGTGAGAGGTGGTGCATTGTTCACTAACAGTGGGATTCTCTGATCCCGCTGTTGTCAATGGGAATTCTCACTGATGCTACCCTACACCAGCAGGAAACTCGTGGGCGGTGGGTGCTTGTTGCTGGGTGGACCAGAGAATCCTGCCAGTATGAGTGGACCAGAGAATTCAGGCTAATATATTGGATAAGAGAGTAGACTGCCTTCAAATAAAACACGGCTTTGCTGTGACTAGTTGCAGTTCGATGGTATGGTTATGCCTTGTGCTTCTCCCCCATGCAGATTGACTGTTTGCTTACAGGCTGTTGCTGCTAAACTATTGTCTCAGTCTCTTACCATGTAACAGCATACATCATACGTGTGCTGTTATTCTCCAGGTTCCCATTAACCGTTGCTCTGCCAACTACCTTCACAATAGAGTGCATGATCTTCACATCCTGCTTTCTTTTCAAAAATATTTTCCTACTTGCTATTACAATCCATTTTTTTTAATCCTTATTCCAGCTCCTGCTATATCAAATCTCTGACTTTGAATTCGGGTGGTCTGAAATCTCGATGATTCTTCTATACCTTGGTTTGTCCCTGACTTATTTCTGTTCTGTAACTCTCTCGTTCTCCTGCTGAGGATATTTGGTGCCCTCCCTCTGGCATCTTCCATTGTTCTCACTCTTGAGTCTTTTGTTGCCCGCACTGGGGTCTTTCATTGGCCTCCCTTTGGGACCTTTTGTTGCCCTCTTTCTGGGGCATTCTATTGCCTTCTCTTTCAAGTCTTTGTTGCTCCTGTCTGGGATCCTCTTTGATTTTGATTTGATTTGTTATTGTCACATGTATTGGCATACGGTGAAAAGTATTGTTTGTTGCACATAACACAGACAAAGCATACCATTCATAGAGAAGGAAAGGAAAGAATGCAGAATGTAGTGCTACAGTCATAGCTAGGATGTAGAGAAAGACCATAAAATACAGATGAGACCATTTGGCCCATTGAATCTGTACTGTCATTCAATCATGGCCAATATGGTTCTCATCCCCATTCTCCTGCTTTCTCCTTTTGATCCCGTTATTGATCAAGAACCTATCTTTCTCCATCTTTAAGACACTCAATGACGTGGTTTCCCCAGCCCTCTGCGGCAATGAGTTCCACAGATTCACCACCCTCTGGCTGAAGTTTTAAAGGAGCAGCCCTTCACTCTGAGGTCGTGCCCTGGAGTTCTAGCCTTTCCCACAAGTGGAAACATCCTCTCCGTCTCCAGCCCACCCAGGCCTTTTAGTATTCTGTAAGTTTCAATTAGATCCCCTCTCATCATTCGAAACTCTGTCAGACTCCTCAACCAACTTAATTTCAGTAGGCCCATTCAGTAGTCTGATGGCAGCAGAGAAGAAGCCGTTCTTGAGTCAGTTGGTGTGTGTCCTCAGACTTTGTTTTTTTTCCCAATGGAAAAAGGTGGAAGAGAGAATGTCTGGGATACGTGGAGTCCTTACAATGCTGATTGCTTTGCCAAGGCAGCGGGAAGTGTAGACAGTGTCAAAAGATGGGAGGTTGGTTTGGGTGGATGGACTGGGCTACATTCATGACGTTTTATAATTTCTTGCAGTCTGGGTCAGAGCAGGAGCTATACCAAGCTGTGATAAAAATGGAAAGGATGCTTTTTATCTGTGAAAGTTGGTGAGAGTGGTAGTGGACATGCTGAAATCTGTGCCTTCACTCTGAGATATTCTATTGACGATGGTCCTTTACTGAGTGTTGCCGAGCATCTGGGTTCTCTTCTCCTGTCCAGAGCTGCTTATTTCTTGTGGTCTCCGCTTTAAGTGCCGTTCCCTCTTTAAGAGGGAATATAGCAATATATTTTTCGCTGTAGTTGCTGGGATACAGTTAGCTTCCCTCTGTTTTTCTTTCCGAGCTCCTGCTGGTGGGCGGATATTTGAAAGTGAAGCTCTGTCGGTGCATTTTGTGACAGGTATATTAATGCAGAGTTTTCCAGCTTTTATTCTGTACTCTGCCACACTGGGCCCGAAATCTGCCCTCTTTACTTAAAATGAGCGTGTTTGAAGATATTTCCTTTCAGTTTACAGAGCTTCTAAAATGATAATTTCAGCCTTTTATTTTGCCCATCAAAGAGGAGATATTTTTTAACCTTAGGCTTCGCTCTGGGAGTTTTCAATGTTTTTCACACCCTTGAAGTTGCTTTCTGGCTCCAGCTTTTATTTTTAAGTTGCTGGACTTGTAAAAAAACTTCTTTACAAAATAATTTTTATGGGGTGTGGGCATCGCTGGATAGACCCGCGTTTGTTGCCCATCCCTAATCCCGTGGATGGCACAGTAGCACAGTGGTTAGCACTGTTGCCTCACAGTGCCAGGGACCCAAGATCAATTCCCAGCTCGGGTCACTGTCTGTGTGCAGAGTTCACACGTTCTCCCCATATCTGCGTGGGTTTCCTCCGGGTGGTCCAGTTTCCTCCCACAGACTGAAACACACGCCGGTTAGGGGGCATTGGCCATGCTAAATTCTCCCACAGTGCACCCGAACAGGTGCCGGAGTGTGGCGACTGTGGAATTTTCATAGCAACTTCATTGCATAGTTAATGTAAACCCATTAACAAGACCCTAACAAGAAATAATTGTGGTTCAGAAGGAGGTGGTGAGCTGCCTTCTTGAATCGCTGCAGTCCCTGAGGTGTAGGTGCACCCACAGTGCTGTTAGGGAGGAAGCTCCTTGATTTTGACCCAGTGACAATGAAGGAACGGCCGATATATTTCCAAGTCTGAATGGTGAGTAGCTGGAGGAGAACTTCCGAGTGTCAATGTTCCCAGGTCACCCCTTTATGACTGAGATGTGAAGGCATTCCTTCTCTCGGCAGGGGGGGGGAGTGTATAGGAATAGGGATATTTTGCTGCAATTGTACAGGGTGCTGGTGAGGCCATGCCTGGAGAATTGTGTGGAGTTTTGGTGTCCTTCTCCGAGGAAGGATGTCCTTACTATAGAGGGAGTGCAGTGAAGGTTTACCAAACTGATCCTTGGGATGGCAGGTTTGTCATATGAGGAGAGACGAAGTGGGTTAGGATTATATTCACTGGCATTTAGAAAAGTGAAAGGCAATCTCAATGAAACGTATAAAGTTTTAACAGAATCGGACAGGGTAGATTCAGGAAGAATGTCCCCAGTGGTGGGGGAAGTCCAAAAGGAGAGAGTCATAGTTTGAGGATAAGTCTTTTAGAACTGAGGTGAGGAGAAATTTCTTCACCCAGAGGTTGGTAAAATTCACCACCACAGAAAGTAGCTGAGGCCCAAATGTCTGATTTCAAGAAGAAATTAGATATCGCTCTTGGAGCTAAAGGGAAGGTGGGATCAGGATATTGAATTTGATGATCGGCCATGATCAGAATAAATGGTGGGTCAGGCTAGAAGGGCTGAATGGCCTACTCCTGCTCCTAGTTTCTAGGTTCCTATCTGTGGAATTCTTTACCGTGGCGAGCTGGAGAGGCTGTGTCTTTGATCAAGGCTGAGAGAGACAGATTTATAATCAGTAAGGGAATCGAGGGTTATGGGGATAGGACGGGAAAGTGGAGTTGAGGATTATCACCTCAGATCAAGCATGGTTTCGTTGAATGAGATCCTTCGGATTAGCGCTGCTGCCCCACAGTGCCAGAGAACCTGGGTTCAATTCCAGCCTTGGGTCACTGCCTATATGGAGTTTGCACATTCTCCCCGTGTCTGGGTGGATTTCCTTCAGGAGATCCGGTTCCCTCCCACTGTCCAAAGGTGTGCATGTGGGTTAGATTGATGGGCCATGCTAAATTGCCCCTCAGTGTTGGAGGGATTAGCAGGGTAAATGTGTGGGGTTACTGGAATGGGGCTTGGGTGGGATTACGGTCAATGCAGACACAATGAGCCGAATGTCCTCCTTCTGTACTGTAGTGATTCTGTGAGTAGCAGAACAGAGTCAATGGGCCGAATGGCCTACTTCTGCCCCTGTGTCTTATGCTCAGTGTTGCTAGTTACCTTTCAGTTTAATTACTAGGACTCTGTTCGCTGTTAAGATGCACATTGGCGCACTGACTGATGTGGAGGATGCTTTCTCTGAACCTGTCCACTTCTCTCCACCAGGGGTGAACGCCACACAGTTATGCCAGCACGGTGGGCAATGTATCGACGCAGGGAACTCCCATTACTGCCAGTGCCCGGCTGGCTTCGAGGGCAGCTACTGTGAGAGGGAGATCGACGAATGCCAGCCCGATCCCTGTCAGAATGGAGCCACCTGCCACGACTTAGTCGCCAAGTATTCCTGCCAGGTACTGGGGTGCCCGCTTCCTGGGTGGGGTCTATATCCAGTCTAATTAAACCTTGGTGTGTTACCACCTCTCCCCCGGCACGCAATGCCTCAACATTGAAATTCTTCACCCTCATGTTCAAAGCCCTCCGTAGCCTTGCTTCTCCCTATCCCCGTGCCTCTCCCCATGTCCCTCAACTCCTGGAGCAATACTTCCCTAATTCTGGCATCTCGAACATTCAAGATTTTAATGGCTCCACCGTTGGTGGCCATGCCCCCAGGGGGCAACAGTGTACCACAGTGGTTATCACTGCTGCCTCACAGTGCCAGGGACCTGGGTTTGATTCCCGACTTGGGTCACAGTCTACACGGAGTCTACACGTTCTCCCCGTGTCTACGTGGGGTTTTCTCTGGATGATCCGGTTTCCTCCCACAGCCTGAAAGACATGCAGTTTAAGGTGCATTGGCCATGCTAAATTCTCCCTCAGTGTACCCGAACAGGCACTGGAGTGTGGCAACTTGGGGATTTTCATACTAACTTCATTGCAGTATTAATGTAAGCCTTACTATTGTCTAATAAATAAACTTTAATTTACCTAGGCCCCTTCCTCCTGAATTCCCTCCCTACACCCCATTCACTCCCTACCTCACATTCCTGATTCAAACAGCTTTTTGAACCTACCTCTTTGAATGAAATTTTTGACATCAAATCATCTGATTTGATTAATTATTCTCACATGTACAGGGATACAGTGAAAAATATGGTTTCTTGTGCTCTATACAGACAAAGACTGCTGTTCATAAATTACTTCCTGAATGGCTATAAATTGGGAGAGGGGAGTGTGCAGCAGGACCTGGGCGTCCTTGTGCACCATGGGGGTTACAAATAGTGCGACATGAACCCAAGATCCCGGTTGAGACCCGGTCACAGGCATTCGGTCTCTGACCTTTGGGTAAGTGTTCTCCAAGGGGGCCTTCGTGACCCACGACAGCGCAGAGTTGCTGAGCAGAGACTGATAACCAAGTTCCGCACACATGAGGATGGTCTCAACTGGGATCTTGGATTCATGTTGCACTATCTGTAACCCCCATGACTTGCCTGGGTTAGCAAAACCTCACTTACTGTACTGTCTGGAGACAACACACATCTCTCTAACCTATGCATAATGCTCTTTCCACTCACATTGTCTGCATCTTTAAGACTTAAAATAGCAAGTTAGTTATGAAGACTTGCATTCTCATCAGTAATCTGTAAGCTATCTGTGCTGTTATATGCTCTGTCTGAAGCCAGAACTCTCCATTCACCTGATGAAGGGGCGAACCCCGAAAGCTTGTGAGTTTACTATCAAATAAATTGGTTGGACTTAAACCTGGTGTTGTCAGACTTCTTACTGTGAAAACAATTGCCCCTCTGGACCCTTTTGTATCTCTCCCCTCTCACCTTAAACCTATGCCTTCTAGTTTTAGACTCCCCTACCATTGGGAAAAGGTATTGACTATCTCGCTGATCCGTGCCCCTCATTATTTTATAGATCTCTATAAGATCACCCTTCAGCCTAGAGAAAAATGTCCCAGTCTATCCACCCAACTCCTGAGAACAAAAGTTGCACAATATCGCCATCAGCTGGTGGACAGATCATTCTACATCACATTTTCTCATTTCTCTTCTTCCCCCTCATCATCTCCAGGAAAACAGGAACATGGGAATTAGCAGCAAAAATCAGCAAATTCAGTCCTTCGAGTCTGCTCTGCCATTCAACCAGATCATGGCTGATCTCTCCCTGGTCTCAAATCCACCTCCCCGCCTGTTCTCCATGTCCCATTTTTATATCAGAAATACATCTATCTCCTTGAAACCATTTAACGATTGCACCGCACTATGAGGCAGCAGGTTCCACAAATTCACCTCCCTCTGTGAGAAGTAGTTCCTCTTCAGCTCAGTGTTAAATTACTGCCTTTCAAACTATCCCTGTGACCTCTAGTTCCAGACTGCCTCATTAGGGGAAAGTTTGGTCTATGTTTACTCAATCAACCCCTTTTAAAATTTTAGATCCCTCGATCAGATCCCCTCTCATCTTTCTAAACTCCAGCGAGGACAGCCCAAACTGTTTAATCTCTCCTCGTACCTCAACCCTTTCATCCCCAGAATCAATCTGGTGAACCTCCTCTGAACTGCCTCCAATGCCACCACACCCTTCCTCAAATATAGAACCTAAACTGACACAATACTCCAGGTGTGGTCTCACCAATGCCCTATACATCGCAACACTTCCCTACATTACACTCCAGTCCCTTTGCAACAAATACCAACATCCCTCCCCCTGACTGTCACTCACTCTGATACCCCTCCTCCCCTCGCCTCACCCTCATTCACTCTGATATCCCTCCTCCCCTCGCCTCACCCTCACTCACTCTGATACCCCTCCTCCCCTCGCCTCACCCTCATTCACTCTGATATCCCTCCTCCCCTCGCCTCACCCTCATTCACTCTGATATCCCTCCTCCCCTCGCCTCACCCTCATTCACTCTGATATCCCTCCTCCCCTCGCCTCATCCTCATCGTTCTGATACCCCCTCCTTCCTCGCCTCTCCAGAGTCCAATGACCCTTAGTTCCACTGACCCTCACTCCCAATGACTCTCAGTCCAGGTGACCCTCTATCCTGCTGTCCCGCACTCTCACTGACCCTCATTCATGGTGTCCCTCAGTCCCAGTGTCCCTCAGTCTCACTGACCTTCAGTCCCAGTGTCCCACAGTGTCGCTGACCCTCACTGCCACTGACCCTCAGTCCAGGTATCTCAGTCTCTCTGACCCTCAGTCCTGCTCTCCCTCCGTCACAATGACCCTCAGTTGCAGTCCCACTGATCCTCAATCCTGCTCTCCCACAATCCCTGTCCCTCAATCCCAGTGACCCTCAGTCCCTCTGACCCTCAGTCCCATTGTCCCTCAATCCCAGTGACCCTCAGTCCCAGTGTCCCTCAGTCCCTCTGACCCTCAGTGCTGCTGTCCCTCAATCCCACTGACCCTCAGTCCTATAGCTCCCTGTGGTCAATGTATTCCCCTTTGGTTGCCTGGGGATGGACAGTGTGAGACTCTGGCAGTGAG
Source organism: Sphyrna mokarran (assembly GCA_024679065.1). Lineage (NCBI taxonomy): Eukaryota > Metazoa > Chordata > Chondrichthyes > Carcharhiniformes > Carcharhinidae > Sphyrna > Sphyrna mokarran. Next base: position 103,260,883 of record JAGIQG010000009.1, read on the forward strand.
TATATATAATCTGGACAGGAGTTTGCGCTGTGTCCAGTTCAGAGTCACTGCAGCGATGATTGACGGGGCTCTCTGTGTCTTTATTCCCAGTGTCTCCCCGGTTATTCCGGTGTGAACTGTTCCGAAGGGATCGATGAGTGTCGTTCACAGCCCTGTCAGAATGGAGGTACCTGTATTGACCTAATTAATGGATATCAGTGTTCCTGTCCATTCGGCACGCAGGGTAAGTAAGCAGCAAACCCGGGTGGGGGTGGCTGGGGGGTTGGGGAGAGGGTTTGGGGGGTTGGGGAGGGACTGTATCAGCTACAGGCTAAAACATCCCCCCCCACCCCGCCCTGTGAGAAATCACGCCACAAAATACAGTTCCTATGCTGATATAATCCACACTCCCCACCCTGGGCCCACACCTCCCCAACACACACTCACACACACATTTGACCAGTGCCCTGAGGGACCCCTTACTACAGTACCTGAGGGACCCTGCCTCTCCCCCACACCGCCTGAGGAACTCTTCCTCTTCCTTCCCCCCACCCCCACCCAACATTCAACCTGTTTGGACAGAGCCACAAGGGATCCCTCCTTCAGTGCCTGAGGGGACCCCCCTCCTCCTCTTACACTGTCTCAGGGTCCACTCCCTCCTCCTTCACTCCCTAAGGGTCCACTCCCCCCTCCTTCACTCCCTGAGGGTCCACTCCCTCCTCCTTCACTCCCTGACAGTCCACTCCCTCCTCCTTCACTCCCTGAGGGTCCCCCCTCCTCCTTCACTCCCTGAGGGTCCCCCCTCCTCCTTCACTCCCTAAGGGTCCACTCCCTCCTCCTTCACTCCCTGAGGGTCCACTCCCCCCTCCTTCACTCCCTGAGGGTCCACTCCCTCCTCCTTCACTCCCTGACAGTCCACTCCCTCCTCCTTCACTCCCTGAGGGTGCACTCCCTCCTCCTTCACTCCCTGAGGGTCCCCCCTCCTCCTTCACTCCCTGAGGGTGCACTCCCTCCTCCTTCACTCCCTGAGGGTTCCCCCTCCTTCAATCCCTGAGGTCCACTCCCTCCTCCTGCAGTTTCTGAGGGACATCCTGAGGGGATGAGGGGAGCAGTGGGAGAGGAGGGAAGGGATTGGGATGAATTTCTGTGTTGCCGGAGATTTGGGAATACTGGGAAACCGCTCTGGGAATTTGGTTCACATCAGTGTACGATTCCCTGTGCTATTTCTGCTCCAGGTTGAAAAGCATCTGTCTCTGTGTCTCTCTCCCTCAACCCCATTCCTCTCACCCCTCCTGTTCTCTCTCTCTCTCTCTCTCTCTCTTCCTCCCTGTCCCTCTCTCCCCCCTCTCTCTCTCTCTCTCTGCCCCCACACAACTCTCACTCCCCCCACATCAATCCTATACCCACCTCCCCTTTCTCTTCCACCCCCTCTCTCTCTCCCTCTCTCCCCTCTCTCTCTCTTCACTCTTCCCTCTTCCCTCTCTTCCCTCTCTCCCCCCCATCTCCCCTCTCTCTCTCTCTCCCTCCCTCTCTCCCCTCTCTCTCTCTCTCCCCCCCCTTTTTCTCGCCCCCTTCTCTCTCCCCCCCTCCCCTCTTCCCCCCTCCCCTCTCCCCCCCTCCCCTCTCCCCCCCCTCCCCTCCCCTCTCTCTCCTCCTCTCTCTCTCCCTCTCTCTCTTCACTCTCTCTCCCTTTTTCCCCTCCTCTCCTCTCTCTCTCTCTCTCTCCCCTCTCCCCTCCCCCGCAGGTACACGCTGTGAACACGACATTGATGACTGTGTCTCTCCCGCCCCTGACCTCGGCCACCAGCCCAAGTGTTACCACGGTGGCCGGTGTGTGGACCGCGTTGGCGGCTACGCCTGTGAGTGCCGGGCCGGTTACGTGGGTGAGCGGTGCGAGGGCGATGTGAACGAGTGCCTTTCCAACCCGTGTGACGGGCAGGGGACGCGGAGCTGCGTGCAGCTGGTCAACGCTTACCGCTGCGAGTGTAAGGCCGGATACACAGGTCAGTGAGTCCCAGCGCCGGCTAAACCGGGGAGGCCGTTCAGCCCCTCTCCCCCCCCGCTCCCCCACTCGGTGAAACCATGGCCAACCTCGCCCCATTTTAACCACCTACCTCCGACATCCTTTGACACCAGCAATGGTGGTAAAATATCACCCGGGCTAATAATCCCACAGCCCTGATCTCTGGATCATTGGTTCAAATCTCACAGGGATTTAAATTCAGTTCATTATTGCGTCCACAATATTCAAATAAAATGTAGTCAAAAGCTTATTAAGTATTATCGATTGTCGGAAAAACCCATCTGGTTCATTAATGTCCTTTAGAGAAGGAAATCTATCACCTTTACAAAGAGCAAAGAGAAGTGCAACACAGGAACAGGCCCTTCGGCCCTTCAAGCCTGTACTGACCTGGTTGCCCTTAAACTAACCTTCTGCCCTTACTCAGTCCCGTATCCCTCTATTCCCTCCCTATTCACGTACCCATCCAGATGCCTCTTAAATGTTACCACTGTGCCTACTTCCACCACCTCCTCTGACAGTGCGTTCCAAACACCCACCACTCTCTGCGTGAAAAACTTCCCCCACACATCTCCCTTGAACTTCCCTCCTCTCACCTTGAACCCTTGTGATTGACACTACTACCCTTGGAAAAGGCCTCGGACTTCAATAAGGTGGATAAGGAAAACCTATTCCCGTTGTTAGATGATACAAAGACTGGGCTTCACCTCTATAGGAAGGCAATGGCCTAGTGGTATTATCGCTAGTCTATGAATCCAGAAACTCAGCTAACGTTCTGGAGACTCAGGTTCGAATCCCGCCACAGAAGATGGAATTTGAATTCAATTCAAAGTATCTGGAATTAAGGATTTACTGATGACCATGAAACCATTGTCGGAAAACCCCACCCGGTTCACTCATGTCCCTTTAGGGAAGGAAATCTGCCGTCCTTACCCGATCTGGTCTACGTGTGACTCCAGATCCACAGCAATGCGGTTGACTCTCAACTGTCCTCAAGGCTGGGCAAGAAATGCTGGCCCAGCCAGCGACGCCCATGTCCCACAAACAAATTAAAGAAAAAGAATGGTTTGCCTTAGATGGTTGAATGTTTGGTGGGCCGGTAAGGTTACAGTGAGGTTTGTCAGCCCACACTGTGGTGTGATGTGCCAGGCTTTGCGAAGAGGCAACAGCAGCGCCACATTTGATGCCAATGTCAGAGACAGATGTGGATGTGCACGTGGGTGTTTGACACTCAACTACCCTCTAAGGGAAATTAGGGATGGGCAATAAATTCTGGCCCATCGATGCCCATGACCTGTGACTGGATAAAAACAAAATGGCCTTCTTTTGCGCCATAATTACTTGCTGTTCCCCGCCATGCCCAGCGATGGGATTGTTTTCACACCTTGATCACCCCTCAGCATGCCCAGGGCCCACCATCACGGGGTTGGCATCCTGCTTGGGTGCTTTGCTTCTCGAGGCCTTTGGCTCTCGCCTTTGGCCCGTGGCTGATCCTTCATCTTGTGCCCTCTGTGTGTCTCCCTGTTTCCCCCTCAGGCCGTCACTGCGAGTCAGTCATCGACAACTGCAAATCTGGGCCCTGCCGGAACGGTGGCACCTGCGTCCTCACCGTCAACACGCCCTTCGGGTTCCTCTGCAAGTGCCCACCGGTGAGTACAGTAAACGTCCTGCCATCCCCCCTTCGCCATGTCTTTTTCGGGGCGGGGGGTGGGCAAGGAGCAGTAAACAGAGGAGGATCTGTAGATGTCAGATAGACCGGGGAGTAGGGAGGAGTGGGAGTGGGTGGAATTCCTCAGGGGCTGTGGTGGTGGGTGACAAGTGCCTTGGGGAGGTGGAGGAGGAGGGAGATACCACCCCACCCCGCACTCAGGAAGCTGGCAAAGGTCTCAGACTGACTGGGGTTGTCCCCATTTCTGGGTGTTCCCTGGAAAAGGGTGAACCCTCCAAATGCCTTATGTGAGGCTAAATTCACAGGAGGAAGGGAAGTGGCGTGGTGACACAACGGTTAGCACCAGGGGCCCCGCATCTGATTCCCAGCTTGGTTCACTGTCTGTGCGAAGTCTGCATGTTCTCCCCATGTCTGCATGGGGATTTACTCCGGGTGCTCCGGTTTTCTCCCACGCTCCAAAGATGCGGGTTAGGTTGACTGACCTCGTTAAACTGACCCTAGTGTCAGGGTATCATCAGGGCAAATGTGTGGGGTTACTAAGTGGGATTGTGGTTGGCGCAGACTCGACGGGCCAAATGGCCTCTTCCTGCACTGTAAGGATCCTATGATTCTAATTCGGAGGGGGGGAGGGGGCAACCAGAATTCCCAATCCTGGTTGGGTGGGGGACTGGAGAAGGGGGAAGGGGCAGCGAGCTCCAGATTCCCAGCATCCTCATTCACCTCATTCACCTGACAAAGACCAGAGGGTCAAAAGCTTGTGACTTTACTATCAAATAAATCGGTTGGATTTAAACCTGATGTTGTCAGACTTCTTACTGTGTTCACCCAAACCTTACAGGGAGCCAACCAGTATAACGTCCTTTAGGGAAGGAAATCTGCCGTCCCTACCCGGTCTGGCCTACATGTGACTCCAGAGCCACAGCAGTATCCTGGACTCTCAACTGCCCTTGGGCAACTGGAGATGGGCAATAAATTTTGGCCCAGCCAGTGATGCCCATGTCCCATAACTGAATAAATTAAGAAGTTGATCGAAGAATAATATTCTCCTTTTTGATGTTGATGTTTCCAGGATTACAGTGGAGGACGGTGTGACAATTACAACTCCTGTGATGCCCGGCCCTGCCAGAACGGTGGTGTTTGCGTCTCAGGTCGATGCGTCTGCCAGCCAGGATTCTCGGGCACAGACTGTTCGGCCCCTGGGGGCGGCCGCTGCACAGTTGGCACCTGCCGGAATGGGGGCACCTGCCTGGAGCAGGCCCAAGAGCCCCGCGCCGTCTGCCGCTGTCCCCCCGGTTTCCGAGGCCCGCGGTGTCAGAGCCCAAACCGCACGGCGGGAGAACGCTGCCCGGCCAGCCGCTGTGCCCACCGGGCTGGCGACGGTCGCTGCGACCCGGACTGCGACAGCCAGGCCTGCGGCTGGGACGGGGGCGACTGCGCCGGCGACCCCTGGCGGAAGTGCCTGCTGGAGGGGCTCTGCCAAGCCAGCTTCAAGGACGGCAAGTGTGATGAGGCCTGCAACAACATCGAGTGCCAGTTCGACGGTTTTGACTGTCAGGGGCAACACCCCCAGTGCAAGTGAGCCAGCAACCTTTCCCTAAATGGGCTGGGGTGGGGGGTGGGGGGGGGGGGGGTGGTGACGTGAAGGACCCGCCATTAAAGCAAAGAGACACCATTTAGACACCATTTCTCATCACTCTCCCAAAGCGCCAAACCCATCCAATCATCCTTACAATGTGGGCAAGTGTGGCAGCCAACCCGCGCACAGCAAGATCCCACCAACGGCGCCCCGGTAATGACCAGCCAGATAAATGAACACAGTGGCACTGAAAGGCAGATCCAATACAGCAGTGAGTAACTCAATTCCTGACTCCCCAGAGCCTGTCCACAAGGCACAAGTAAGGATGGAATACTCCCCACTCGAGTATAAAAGTTGGAGTGTTATGGTCAGGTTGTATAAGGGATTGGTGAGGCTGAATTTAGAGTATTGTATGCAGTTTTGGTCACCTAGTTACAGGGAGGATGTAAATAAGATTGAAAGAGTGCAGAGAAGGTTCACAAGGGTGTTGCCAGGACTTGAGAAGCTGAGTTACAGAGAGAGATTGGATAGATTAGGACTTTATTCCCTGCAGCATAGAATGAGGGGAGATTTGATCGAGGTGTATAAGATTTTGATAGGTATAGACAGAGTGAATGCAAGCAGGCTTTTTCCAGATAAAAAACAGAAGACATGGGCTAAGGGTGAAAGGAGAAAAGTTTAAAGGGAATATTGCGGGTGGGGCGGGGCGGGGGAGTGGAATTCTTCACGCAGAGAGTGGTGGGAATGTAGAATGAGTTGCTGGATAAAGTGGTAAACGCGGGCTCACTTTTAACATTTAAGAAAAACTTGGATGGGTTTATGGATGAGAGGGTGTGGAGAGATATGGTCCAATTGCAGGTCAGTAGGACTGGGCAAAAAATGGTTCGGCACAGACAAGAAGGGCCAAAAGGGCTGTTTCTGAGCTGTAATTTTCTTTGGTTCTATGGTTCTACTTGCCTGGATGGGTGCAGCTCCAACAACACTGAAAAAAACTCGACACAAACCTTGATTGGTACCCCATCCACAAATATTCACTCCCTCCACACTGATACTGGAGCAGTAGTGTGCGCCATCTACAAGATGCACTGCAAACTCCACATATTTATCCTGCCGTTCCCCCTAACATTAGAGTTAATTTAGCATGGCCAAGTCATCTAACCTGCATATCTTCGGAGCGTGGGAGGAACTGGAGCTCCCAGAAGAAACCCACACAGGCACAAGGAGAACGCGCAAACTCCACACAGTCACAATTGTGTCGATCCTAGACAGCACCTTCCAAACCCAAAAACCACTTCCATCCAGAAGGACAAGGGCAGCAGATTCTCGGGAACACCACCACTTGGAGGTTTCCCTCCAAGTCACTCACAATCCTGACTTGGAAATATATTGGCCATTCCTTTGCAGTCGCTGTGTCAAAATCTTCCCTAACAGCACTGTGGTTATACCTACATTACATGGACTGCAGCGATTCCAGAACTCAGCTCAACACCACCTTCTAAAGGGTAACTAGGGGTGGGCAACGAACGCTGTGCCTATCTGGCGCGAATAAAAAAAATATAATTTGATTTTGACAATAATTGATGAGAGATAGACTGCCCTGATTTTTTGTGAATTGTGTCTGTGGGGTATTTTATGATTACCTGAGAAAAACAGATGATCTAACCCTCTCTATTTCCCACCAATATCTCGCTGTGCACAAAGAATTCTGACAATGCAGAAGGAGGCCATTCGGCCCCTTGCGTCTGCACCAACCACAGTCCCTATTCCCATAACTCCACATATTTACCCTGCCGTTCCCCCTAACATTAGAGTTAATTTAGCATGGCCAAGCCATCTAACCTGCACATCTTTGGAGTGTGGGAGGGACAGGGGCACCCGGAAGAAACCCACGCAGGCACAAGGAGAACGCGCAAACTCCACACAGTCACCCAAGGCTGGAATCAAACCTGGGTCCCTGGAGCTGTGAGGCAGCAGTGCTAACCACTGTGCCACCCCGCCGCCCCACTACATTAACCTACGTATTTCCAACACTAACACAATGACCACACATCAAAAAGTGTTTCACTGATGGTAATACGATTTGGAAGTGTGAGGTTACGCACTTTGGCAGGAAGAATAGAGGTATAGATTATTTTCTAAATGGAGAAAGGCTTCAAAAACCAGAAACACAAAGGAACTTGGGAGTCCTGGTTCAAGATTCTGTTAAGGTTAACGTGAGGGTTCGGTTGGCAATTAGAAAGGCAAATGCAATGTTAGCATGCAATTCTAGAGGGCAAGAATACAAGAGCAGGAGTATATAAAAGGAAAAAGAGTGGCTAAAGTAAACATTGGTCCTTTAGAGGATGAGAAGGGGGATGTAATAACTGGATATGAGAAAATGGCTGAGGTATTGAGCTGATATTTCATGTCGGTCTTCACAGTGGAAGACACAAATAACATTCCAAAAATTGATGACAGGGAGACTATGGCAGGCAAGGACTTAAAAACTATCATTATCATGAAAGAGGTAGTGCTGGGCAAGTTAATGGGGCTAAAGGTAGACAAGACTCCTGGTCCTGATGGAATGCATTCCAGGGTATTAAAAGAGATGGTGGGAAAAATAGCAAATGCACAAGTGGTAATTTACCAAAGTTCGCTGGACTCTGGGATGGTTCCTGCAGATTGGAAAACTGCAAATTTGATGCCACTGTTTAAAAAAAGAGTAGAGAAAAGGCAGGTAACTATAGGCCGGTTAGCTTAATTTCTGTAGTAGGGAAAATGCTTGAATCTATCATCAAGGAAGAAATAGCGAGACATCAGGATATAAATTGTCCCATTGGTAAGATGCAGCATGGGTTCATAAAGGGCAGGTCATGTTTGACTAATTTGGTGGAATTCTTTGAGAATATTACATGTGCAGTGGACATTGGGGAACCTGTGGATGTGACGTTTCTGGATTTCCAGAAGGTATTTGATAAGGTGCCGCACCAAAGACTGCTACACAAGATAAGGGTGCAGAGTGTTACGGGTAATGTATTAGCATGGATAGAGGATTGATTAACAACCAGGAAGCAAAGAGTGGGGGTAAATGGGTGTTTTTCTGGTTGGTGATCAATGACTAGTGGTGTGCCTCAGGATCGGTGTTGGGACTGCAATTGTTTACGACTTACATAGATGATTTGGAGCTGGGGACCAACAGTAATGTATCAAAATTCGCAGATGACACTAAAATGGGTGGAAGAGCAAAGTGTGCAAAGGCCGCTGAAAGTCTGAAAAGGAATATAGATAATCTAAGTGAGTGCACAAGATCTGACAGATGGAGTACAATGTTGGTAAATTTGAGGTCATCCATTTTTGTAGGAATAACAGCAAAATGGACTATTATTTAAATGGTGAAAAATTGCAGCATGCTGCTGTGCAGAGGGATCTGGGTGTCCTTGTGCAGGAATCTCAAGGAGTTGGTTTGCAGGTGCAGCAGGTAATTAAGAAGGCAAATGGAATTTTGTCCTTCATTGCTAGAGGGATGGAGTTTTAAAACAGCAAGATTATGTTGCAGCTGTATAAGGTGCTGGTGAGGCCATACCTGGAGTACTGCGTACAGTTTTGGTCTCTCTAATTGAGAAAGATACACTGACACTGGATGGGATGCAGAAGAGGTTCACTAGGTTGATTCCAGAGTTGAGAGAGTTGGCTTATGAAGAGAGACTGAGTAGACTGGAGTTATACTCATTGGAATTCAAGAGAATGAGGCGAGATCTTATAGAAACATATAAGATTATGAAGGGAACAGTGAAGATAGAAACAGGGAAGTTGTTTCCACTGGCTGATGAAACTAGAACTTGGGGACATAACCTCAAAATAAGAGGGAACAGATTTAGGATTGAGTTGAGGAGGAATTTTTTCACACAAGGAGTTGTGAATCTGTGGAATTCCCTGCCCAGTGAAGCAGTTGAGGTTATCTCATTGAATGTTTTTAAGGCAAGGGTAGATAAATTTTTGAACAGTAAAGGAATTAAGGATTATGGTGAGTGGTCGGAGTGGAGCTGAGTCCATAAAATGAACAGCCATGATCCTATTGAATAGCGGAGCAGACTCGAGGGGCCAGATAGCTGACTCCTGCTCCTAGTTCTTATCTTCTTATCTCCTGCTGAGGATGCACAAGGCTCTGGTCAGACCCATATTCTTGTGAGAAGTTTTAGGCCCCATACTTGAGGGAGGATGTGCTGGTCTTGGTGTGGGTCCAGAGGATATTCACAAGAATGATCTCAGGAATGAAGGGTTTGTTATATGAGGAGTCTGGGTCTATACTCGTTGGAGTTTGGAAGGCTGAGAGGGGGATCTAATTGAAACGTACAGAATACTGAAAGCCTGGATCGAGTGGACACGGAGGGGACGTTTCCACTAGTGGGAGAGACTAGAACTCGAGGGCACAACTTCAGAGTAAAGGGATGATCCTTTCGAATTGAGATGAGGAAGAATTTTTTCAGGCAGAGGGTGGTGAATCTGGGCACGGGGGCTGTGGAGGCCGGGTTATTGAGTGTAATTAAGACAGAGATAGATAGGTTCTTGATCAAGGGAGTCAAGGGTTATGCAGAGAAGGCAGGAGAATGGGGATGAGAATCATATCTGCCGTGATTGAATAGCAGAGCAGATTGGATGGGCTGAATGGCCTACTTTTTCTCTGATATCTTATGGTTTTATGTAATGTTCTCAAATGGTAAATGCCAATTTCTCTTGTTCTTCCTTGTCTCTGATTCTTTCTCCGTCTTTTCCCCCATCTTTAACTACTTGACCTTACCCCTGCAGCCCACACTACGACATGTACTGTCAGCACCACTACAACGATGGCCACTGTGATCAGGGCTGCAGCTCAGCCGACTGTGGCTGGGATGGCATGGACTGCGCCCGCCCCAAGGATCGGGAGCTGGCCGGCGACACCCTGGTGCTGGTGGCCTTCCTGGCCCCGCACAAGCTGAGGAGCAGCCTCTCCAGCTTCCTGTGGAACCTGGGCCTGATCCTCCACTCCACTGTGCGAGTCAAGAAGAGCCCGACTGGGGAGGACATGGTCTTCCCCTACCGCGGGCGCGAGGACCTGGACAACCTGACTGCCTTGGTCTACAACGTCAGCGCCCCCTGGAGGAAACGCACGGCGAGGGAGCTGGCGCGACACGAGGAGGAGGAGAGAGACGGGCCCAAGCATGGGACAGAACGTGACGTCCTCGGGTAAGAACTCTGGTACAAATGGTTAACATTTAGTGAGCGGTCAACCCATGGAGAAGGCACAATCATAGGATGATAGCAGAACTCAGCACACATGAGGACGGAGGGAACAGCGCTAGACCAGATTAGGAGAGATGATTCCAGGGATGGCTGGACTGATGTATGAGGAGAGATTGACTAGGATAGGATTGTTTTCACTGGAGGTCAGATGAATGAGGGGGGATCTCCTAGAGACTGATAAAATTCTAACAGGTAGATGCAGGGGGGATGCTGGGGGAATCCAGGACCAGGGCTCACACTGTGAGGATTCAGGGTAGACCATTTAGGATGGAGATGAGAACTCATTTCTTCACCCAAAGAGTGGTGAGCCTGTGGAATTCATTAGGAAGTAGCTGATGCCAAAGCATTGAATGTATTGAAGAGGCGGCTGGATATAGCACTTGGGGCGACTAGGATCAAAGCTTACAGGGAGAAGGTAGAGTTAGGCTATTGAGTTGGACAATGCAGCCATGATCGTAATGAATGATGGAACAGGTTCGAAGGGCCAAATGGCCTCTTATCTTCTAGCTTTCTCTGTTAAGAGGAAGTTCTTCAGCCAAGGGGTGATGAATCTATGGAATTCATTGCCACAGAAGGCCGTGGAGGCCAGGTCATTGAGTGTATTTAACTCAGGTTCTTGATTGCTGAGGGGATCAAAGGTTACGAGGGAGGAAGTGTTTGGTTTATTTAAAAAGTATTAAAACGGTTGAAATCCTAGGGCCAGATGGCATCTATCCCAGATTACTGACGGAGACAAGAGAGGAAATTGCTGGGCCTCAGACAGAAATCTTTGTTTCCTTGTTGGCCACAGATGAGGTCCCAGAGGATTGGAGGATAGTCAATGTTGTCCCGTTACTTAAGAACGGTAGCAAGGATAACCCGGGTAATTACAGGCCAGTGAGCTTGGCATCAGTGATTGTGAAATTATTGGAGAAGATTCTTAGAGATAGGATCTATACACATTTGGAACTGAATGGTCCTGTTAGAGACACATACGAGGGAAGTCATGTCTTGCTAATTTGATTGAGATTTTTGATGAAGAGACAAAAATGGTTGATGATTGAACAGCTGTAGATATTGTCTACATGGATTTTAGTCAACAATTGACAAGGGCCCTCATGGCAGGCTAGTGCAAAAGATTGAAGCACATGGGATCAAGGGTGAACTACCAAGATGGATTCAGAACTGGCTTGGCTGGAGAAGTGATGTAAAGATGCCGGCGTTGGATTGGAGTGGTAAGAACTCAGTAAGAATTTAGCAACACCAATTATTAATCCAACCGATTTATTTGATAGTAAAATAGCGAGCTTTCAACACTCCCGTGTCTTCATCAGGCAAGTGCAGTGTTCTGGACCAGAACACTGCACTTGCCTGATGAAGACACGGGAGTGTTGAAAGCTCGCTATTTTACTATCAAATAAATCGGTTGGATTAATAATTGGTGTTGCTAAATTCTTACTTGGCTGGAGAAGACAGTGGAAGGGTGTTTTTTTCTTGAATGGAAGAGTGTAACTAGTGGTGTTCCACAGGGATCAGTTCTCGGACTTTCACTATTTGTAGTATATATGTAAGTGACTTGGAAGAAAACAGAGCTGGTCTGATTAGCAAGTTTGTGGATGATACTAAGGTTGGCGGAGTTGCGGATAGTGATGAAGATTGTCAGGGAGTACAGCAGGGTGGAGATAGGCTGGAAAATTGGGTAGAGAAATGGCAGATGAAATTTAATCCAGACAAGTGTGAGGTATTGCATTTTGATACATCCAAATCAGCTATAAAATAAATGGCAGACCATTAGGAGCACAGAGAGATCTGGGGGGGGGACAGGTCCACAGATCCTTAAAAGTGGCAGCACATATGGGAAAGGCGATGAAGAAAGCATAAGGCATGTTTGCCTTCATCAGAGTGGGCATTGAGTATAAAGGTCGGCACATTATGTTACAGTTGTATAAAACATTAGTTCAGTGATATTTGGAATATTGTGTCCAATTCTGGTCACCACACAACGAAAAGCATATGGAGGCTTTGGAGAAACAGAAAAGGTTTACCAGGATGATGCCTGGTATGGCGAGTATTAGCTCCGAGGAGAGACTGAATAGACTGCGGCTGTTCTTCCTGGAAAGAAGCTGAGGGGTGATCTGATAGAAGTTTATAAAATTATGAGGGGTATGGATAGGGTGAACAGTCGGAAGCTTTTTCCCAGGGTAGAAATGACAATTACAAGAGGACACAAGTTCAAGGTAAGGGGGGAAATGTTCAGTGGAGATGTGCAGGGAAGTTTTTTTACACAGAGAGCGGTGGTGGCCTTGAATTCACTACCAAGTGAGGTGGTTGAGGCAGAAACATTAGCAACATTTAAAATCTATCTGGATAGATACATGAACAAACAGGGAATAGAGGATACAGGCAGTTGGTCTACATAGGACAATGTGATCAGCGTAGTCTTGCTTTTTCCTGTGATGTACTGTTCTTTGTTCTTTGTGCTCAAATTCCAAGTTTTGCACAATACAGTAAAAACATTGCAAGATATTTTGTTGATTTGTACAGAAAATAGAACAGTTATATTTCACTGCGTCTCGTTTTTTTTGCAAATTTGTTGTTGAAAAGGTCTTACTTCCTATCCTGTGGCCAAGGCTGGAAACAATGTTCCTGAAACTAACATAAGGTTTAGAGTAGTCACTTATCTTGAACACTGTCCCCACTGAAGGCCTTGCTTGTTAATAATCATTTACCATCACTTAACAGAATTGTTTGTCATAACTTCATTTCCACAATTGTTGTAACATAATATTTCCAAACCAGCACCTGCAATTTTTAACTGCTTTTAACTATAGTTTCACCATATTTATTTGAAGTCAGCATCCTTAATCTTGAAGAACAAAGTGAATTAAATATTGGGCCATAGCTGGAATTGCAACTTAATTTCCATAATGATGAGTCTGTGGAAATCATTGCCACAGAAGGCTGTGGAGGCAGGGCCAGTGAGTGTATTTAAGACAGAGATGGATGGATTCTTGATTGGTAAGGGGATCAAAGGTTATGGGGAAAAGGTAGGAGAATGGAGTTGAGAGACAATTCAGCCATGATCGGATGGCAGAGCAGATTCAATGGGCCAAATGGCCTAATTCTGCTCCTGTATCTAATGGTGACCTGGCCCAGCAAGTCTGTTCCACCAATTGAAACAATCATAATTGGACCTATACCTCAACCCGTCTTTCCAGACTATTCCTCCATCTCTTTAATTCATTTAAGACAGGGAGGTAATGGCCTAGTGGTATTATCACTAGACTATTAATCCAGAAACTCGGCTAATATTCTGGGGACCCGGGTACGAATCCCACAATGGCAGATAGTGAAATTTTAATTGATTTTTTTTTTAAAACTTGGAATTAAGAAGCTACTGATGACCATGAAAACCTTGTCGTTTGTTGCAAAAACCCATCTGATTCACTAATGTCCTTTGGGAAGGGAAATCGGTCATCCTTACCCAGTCTGGCCTACTACAGGGATTTCAGGACAATCGTCTTCAGCCAGAATGTTATGGTGGAGAGGCAATGGCCTGGTGGTATTATCGCTAGACTATTAATCCAGAAACTCAGCTAATGTTCTGGGCACCCGTGTTTGAATCACACCATGGCGGATGGTGGAATTTTAAATGAATTGAAAAAACGATCTGGAATTAAAAATCTATTGATGATCATGAAACCATTGTCGGAAAAACCCATCTGGTTCATTAATGTCCTTTGGGGAAGGAAATCTGCCATCCTTACCTGATCTGGCCTATAACGGGGAGTTCAGGAGAATCTCCATTACCTGCAGTGTGGAAGTTGATGCCACATCAGGTAACTGAGGTGAATAATGTAAGATGTATTGAAAGGACAGTAAGGCGTATTGAGGGGCTGAGACAGAAAACCGTGGAATCAGGTTCACGTGGAAGGGGCATGGACAATTTGGGCCTCTTTCTTCGATATAAAGACTCTGTCACAGTCATCTTCACATCTGCTGTCTCTCCTTCAAATGAAAGGTGCATCATATTCGTGGAGATCAATTTCCAGCCCTGCCTGGCGACCTACGTGACCTGCTTCCCCACGGTACAGGACGCTGCTGCCTTTGTCGCTGCGTTGGCATCTTCCGAGAATGGCGGTCAGGAGTTCCCCTTCCCGCTGCAAGCTGTTGCCGTGGTTCCTGAGAAAGGTCAGTCAGGTCTCTTAACCCCTTCCCTGTTTCCCCTCTGCTCTCTTTCCATTGCTCGTTCCTGTCCAAGTGGGTCCGTTGACTCCCACGACCGTTCCGTTTCTTTTTTTAATCCCGACGGCGCAGAAGGAAGCCATTCGGCCCATCGAGTCAGCACTGACCCACAATCCCGTCCAGGCCCTATCCCCATATTTACTCTACCTGGTCCCCCTGACACCAACAGGCAATTTTAGCATAGCCAATCCGCCTAATCTGCACATTGTTGAGCTGTGGGAGGAAACCGGAGCACCCAGAGGAAAGCCACGCAGACACAGAGAAAATGTGCAAACTCCACACAGACAATAACCCAAGCCGGGAATTGAACCTGGGTTCCCAGCACTGTGAGGTAGCAATGCAAACCACTGTGCCACCCTTCCTCCTGCTTTCCTCCCCCTCCCCCAGTCTGACTGGTATGGCTTGGTATGATGATTGTCCCTTGAAGGGCAGCACAGCAGAGTAAGGGTCAGCTGGTCTGAGTGATCAATCGGGACTGAGAGCGGAGAATCACCACAGGGGGAGGCGTTCTGACAGTGCGGAGATATTTTAGCATTAGTTGCCAACATGGCAACATGACTTGTTAATAAATCCTTGTTTGCTCAGTAATGAAATCCCAGAGAGTGACCTTTATAAAGAGGGATAATCTTCTCCCAGGCTCTCTTACAATCTTTAAATGACTTTTACCAATGTGAAGACTGCAGATGCACAACCTGATGACAAAACCAATAAAAGAGGGTCACAGTGCAGAAAAAGGCCCTTCAGCCCATCATGCCCATACTATCCAAAGACAAGTCACCCAACTGTTCTAATTCTGTTTTCCATCACTTGTTCTGTCACCTTGTATGCCTCGGCATCATAAGTGCACATCTAAACACTTCTTCAATGTTATGAGGATCTCTGCTTCCACCAATCTTTCAGGCAATGAGTTCCAGAATCCCACCATCTGGGGCAGTGGGCAGTGAAAAGGTTTTTCCTCATATCCCTTCTAAATCTATGCCCCCTTGTTATTGATCCGTCATCTCACAACACTAGGTTAAAGTCCAACAGGTTTATTTGGTAGCACAAGCCACCAGTTTTTGGAGCGCTGCTCCTTAGTCAGATAGGTGGGAGTTCTGTTCAGAAACAGGGCATATAAAGACACAAACTCAATTTACAAGATAATGTACAGAAACTTGATGTCTGCGTCCATATGTGCGACCTTCATATGTACAAGACAAGTTTTTAACACAGAGAATGGAGAATGCCTGGAACTCACGGCGGAGAAAGCTAGTAGAAGCAGATGTAATAGTGAGTTTTAAGGAGCATTTGGACAAATACATGAATAAGATGGGAATAGAGGGTTATGGTGCCCGGAAGGCATTTTAATTCAGACAGGCAGCATAGTTAGTGCAGGCTTAAGAGGGCCGAAGGGCCTGTTCCTGAACTGCAATTTTCTTTGTTTTTTTTGTTCTATCCAATCTTTCTTCATAACTAAACCTCTCCAGCCAGGCAACATCCTGGTAATTCTCCTCTGCATCTTTCCACTGCTCTCACATCCCTTCTATAATGTGGATTCCAGAGCTCTGCACAATACTCCAGCTGTGGCCTAACCAGAGTTTTATACAGTTTCAGTATAATCTCCCTGGTCTCGTATTCTGTTCCTCATTTAATAAGGGGAAGTAAACCGTGTGCTTGGGCACTTTGCCTCAGGTATACATTCATACCAAGGTCTGTCTGATGCTTTCCAGGGTCCTGCTGTTCATCATATATCCCTTACCTTGTTTCTCCTGCTCAATCTTATCCAGATTGAATTCCATTTGCCACTGATCAGCCCATCTGATCTGTCCGTCTATATCCTCCTGTAATGTAAGGCTACCCTCCTCACTATTTACTACCCCACCCATCATCTCCAAACTTACTGATCAACTCCAGGACATGCACACCATTCTCTCCGTCAAACAGTGGAAGCATCGGTTGGATTTGCGGGAGCAAATCTTCCCATTCCGCCTGCCATGCAAATCGGAGCGGGCGAGGGACGGACCATGGAAAGATCTCTTGACCTTGGGCAGGATTTTCCAGTTTCGGGGCGGGCGCAGATGGAAAATCCTACCCATGTATTCGCAAACAATAGCAAGTAGGGCAGAATAGCAACAGCACAGAAAGAGGCCATTTGGCCCAATGTGTCTGAGCCATGGGAGCATGTGTAAGAGTTACTCTAAAATCCCTATTCCACCAGCTTTTCTCTCTAACTTGGCTTTTATTTTTCTGCTTCCGTTTATTTATTTATTACAAATCGCAGTGAACAGACCCTTGTGAGAGGAGCAGATTTATTTATCTTGTGAAAAGTAGAGGATAGTAATACAGAAAGTGGCACACTGGTTGGCACTGCTGCCTCATAACGCCTGAGACCCAGGTTCGATTCTAGCCTCGAGTCATTGTCTGTTTGCGCATTCTCCCCATGTCTGCATGGGTTTCCTCTGGGTGCTCCTGTTTCCTCCCACAATCCAAAGATGCGCGAGTTAGGTTAATTGACCACGTTAAATTGCCCCTTAGTGTGAGGGTAAATGTGAAGGGTTATGGGATTAGGGCCTGGGTGTAATTATGGTCAGTACAGGCTATATCCTTGTAACTCCATGTATTTACCCCACTAACCCCCTGAACCTAGACATCTTAGGACTGGGGCTGCAAGGTGACACAGTGGTTAGCACTGCTGCCTCATAGCGCCAGGGACCCAGATTTGATTCTCGGCTTGGGTGACCGTGCAGCGTCTGCACATTCTCCTCATGTCTGCATGGGTTTCCTCTGGGTGCTCCAGTTTCCCCCCAAAGTCTGAAAGATGTGATGATTAAGTGCACTGACCATGCTAGATTCTGCCTCAGTGTACCCGAACAGGCACCAGAGTGTGGCGACTGGGGGATTTTCACAGGAACTTCATTGCAGTGTTGAGGAAAGCCTACGTGTGACATGAATAAATACACTTAAAACTTAAACTTGAATCATAAAAGGTGTAAAATTAACTCTTGATGTGATAGAAAGGGAAATTACTTCGTCATCCTAGCTTCAGGCGAAGTATTTTGATTTGTTTTATTACTGCCACATCATGGAATCTCTACATGCAGAAGGAAGCCATTTAGCCCATCGAGTCTGCACCAGCAACAATCCCACCCAGGTCTTATCCCTGTGATCTCATATATTTACACAGCTAATCCCTCTCACTTACGCATCCCAGGTCAATTTAACCTGGCCAATCAACCTAACCAGCACATCTTTCAGATTGTGAGAGGAAACCGGAGCATCCGGAAGAAATCCGCACAGACACGGGGAGAATGTGCAGACTCCACACAGACAATGACCCGAGCCGGGAATCTAACCTGGGTTCCTGGTGCTGTGAGGCAGCAGTGCTAACCCACTGTGCCACCTTTCCGCCCCACATGTATTTGTGTACAGTGAGTGTTGTGAGCTATACAGATAAAGCATACCATACATAGAGACGGAAATGAGAGAGTACAGAATGTAGTGTTACAGTCGCAGCTGGGGTGTTGAGAAAGATCAACTTAATGCAAGATAGGGCCATTCGAAAGTCTGACAGCAACAAGGAAGAAGCTGTTCTTGAGACGGCTGATACGTCCTACACACTGCCGCCATGTATGAATTGAGCTGGCACAGGGGGTGAAGGGTGGGGGTGGGGGAGGGTTAATGTGCTCCATCATACTCCTTGTGATCCTTCTCTCTTCACTGCAGAACCTGTTGCGTTTCCGTGGGAGCTGACCAGCGTGTCGCTGGCCGTACTCTTCGCCATCATCCTGGGAATCTTCGTCGGCATTCACGTCGCCAAGAAGCCGAATCGCAAGCGGGGCCCCCTCTGGCTGCCCCCCGGATTCGTCCCAAGTAAGGAATCCAAGAACTACAAGAGGAGGGAGCCAGTGGGCGAGGATGCCATCGGGATGAAGTAAGTTTGGGGAGAGCGAGGGGGGCAGTGGAGGAGTGTTCGGGATGATAGAGTGGTGGGATCACACTTCCCGCTGGGTGCGGCAGAGAATTTGGAGACGGTGGTGTGACGGTAATGCAACTGCGCGAGCAATTGCGAGGTCTGGACTAATATAGGTGTTCAAATCAGACTCCAAACATAACTCTCTTCCACTTTCTTCCATCGGGAGAAAGGTACTAAAGCACGGCCAATGAACCCAACCAGCACATCTTTCAGATTGTGGGAGGAAACCGGAGCACCCGGAAAAACCCACGCAGATACAGGGAGAATGTGTAGTTTCCACGCAGACAGTGACCCGAGCTGGGAATCGAACCCATGTCCCTGGATCTGTGAGGCAGCAGTGCTAACCACTGTGCCACCGTGCATGTTGCTTCACTTCACCAATTCCATTAAGCCTACTTTGATGCCAAAGCTGCATTGACCAGTGTCTTTGATTGTAACTCGAGCTCAATCTGAGACAGGTGGAAAAAGGTGACATTGCGGAAGGGGATGCGGGGAGGGGGGGGGGTTGGTGAGGAATTCCACGTGCTTATTATGTGACAGGAATTTCAGACCCAGTTTGTCTTCTTCCTCCCAGGATCCTGAACCAGGAAACTGACTGTGAAGATGATGAAGACAATCAGAATTCCCTAGTGGAAGGTCCACCCAGCACCAAGAAATCCAAGGTAATGAAGAACACGCAAGCATAAGTAGTAAGCTTGCGTGTTCAAAATTATGAAGAATTTTCTCCGAGCAAATAACTTCCGTTGGTTGAGAGCTTTGTAACCAGAGGAAACAGACTTAAGATGATCTGCAAATTTATCAGAGTTCTTCTGAGGATGTAACTAGGAGGATAGGTTAAGGGGAAAAGTAGATGAATTTCCAAAAGGCATTCAATAAGACAAATTGTTAATGTGGGAGATAAGGGCTTATGGAGTTGTGGGGGATGATATGTTACATGGATAGATGACTAGTTGATGGACAGGAACTAAGAGTAGGCATAAATAGGGCATTTTTAAGTTGGCAGGCTGTGGGAAGGCACGGTGGCACAGTGGTTAGCACTACTGCCTCATCATGCCAGGGGCTTAAGCTCAATCCCCAGCTTGGGCCACTGTCTGTGTGGAGTGTGCACACTCTACCCGTGTTTGTGTGGGTTTCCTTCAGGTGCCCCAATTTCCACCCACAGTCCAAAAGATACGTTGGCTGGCCACGCTAAATTCTCCCTCAGTGTACCCTCAAGTGTCGGAGTGTGGCGACTAGGAGGTTTTCATGGTAACTTCACTGCAGTGTTAATGAAAGCCTACTTGAATAAATAATCTCATGGAGTTTGTGGATTTCTGAACAGGGCCTCAGATAATTACACTCAATTTTTTTTTATTCATTTATGGAATTGGATGTCACTGGCTGGCCAGCATTTATTGCCCATCCCTAGTTGCCCTTGGAAAGCAGTTTAGAGTCAACCACATTGCGGTGGCTCTGGAGTCACATGTAGGCCAGACCAGGTAAAGATGGCAGATTTCCTTCCCTAAAGGACATGAGTGAACCAGATGGGGTTTTACCACAATCAATGATAGTTTCATGGTCATCTGTAGATTCTTAATTCTAGGTTTTATTTAGTCTAATTCAACTACCATTTCCACAGTGGGTTTCGAACCCAGGTCCTCAGAACATTAGTTGAGTTTCTGGATTAAGAATCTCATGATAATGCCAGCAGACCATTGCTTCCCAATGCAAATGATATAGATGGAGAAATAAAGAATAATGTATCCAAGTTTGCTGACACACAAAGCTTGGTGAGAATGTAAGCTGTGAAGAGGAAACAGGCAATAAAGAGATATAATCAGGGTAAGCGAGTGAGCAACACAGTGGCAGAGAGAAAAGAATGTGGGAAGGTGTGAGGTCTGAGGAAGGATGCTTTTGCAGTGAATGTTTACCAGGCTGATTCCAGGGATGATAAGGGTTGATGTATGAGAAAAGATTGACAGGTTAGGATCGTTTTCACTGGAGTTCAGATGAATGATTGGGGAATCTCATAGAGACTTATAAAATTCTAACAGGACTGGACAGGGTGGATGCAGGAAGGATGTATCCGATGGTGGGGGAGTCCAGAACCACAGGTCACAGTCTGAGGATTCAGAAGAGACCATTTAGGACAGAGATGAATCGACATTTCTTCACCCAGAGAGTGGTGAGCCTGCCAAAATATTGAATGCATTCAAGAGGCAGCTGGATACAGCACTGGAGGCGAATGGGATCAAAGTTCATGGGTAAAGAGCAGAATTATGCTATTGAGCTGAACGATCAACTATGGTCGTAATGAATGGTGGAGCAGGCTTAAAGGGCCGAGTGGCCTCCTACTCCTATCTTCGAACTTTGTGTGGTTCTATGCTATTCACAATGGTGAAAAGCAGATTATATTTAATTGCAAGGAAAAGAGATGAAGGAAGGGGATGAGGGAATATGGTTGATGATGGAGTGGACCACAGTGTCATGGAGAGTGAATGAAGACAGTCGTTGCGGGGGTGGGGGGGGAGGGGGGGTGTTGGCAGAAATGGCATAGGATCATCCACAGAGGCTGGTGGGGTGAAAGCTCATTACAGCTGATGAAGTAATTTTGTAATGATTGTAAAGTTGGAAACGCAGTAACTAACTTGCAAATAGTTTACCACGAAGAGCGATGTGATAATGATCAGAAAAACAGTGGTTTATGATATTGTCTGAAGGATCCGTATCTGACAGGACATGAGGGTAGCTTCCCAACCTACCTTCAAAACACTGAGGTGTGATCACCTAAAAGAGAAAACCGAGGTGATTAGTTCAAAATGTCATCTGATACATGGTATCCTCTGACAGTGCAGCACTCTCTCTCAGCACTGACCTCTGACAGTGCAGCACTCCCTCAGTACTGACCCTCTGACAGTGCAGCACTCTCTCTCAGCACTGACCTCTGACAGTGCAGCACTCCCTCGGTACTGACCCTCTGACAGTGCAGCACTCCCTCAGCACTGACCCTCTGACAGTGCAGCACTCCCTCAGCACTGACCCTCTGACAGTGCAGCACTCTCTCTCAGCACTGACCTCTGACAGTGCAGCACTCCTCAGTGCTGACCCTCTGACAGTGCAGCATTCCCTTAGCACTGACCCTCTGACAGTGCAGCACTCCCTCAGTACTGACCTCTGACAGTGCAGCACTCCCTCAGACTGACCCTCTGACAGTGCAGCATTCCCTCAGTACTGACTCTCTGACAGTGCAGCTCCCTTCCCTCAGCACTGACCCTCTGACAGTGCAGCACTCCCTCAGCACTGACCCTCTGACAGTGTAGCATTTCCTCAGCACTGACCCTCTGACAGTGCAGCACTCACTCAGTGCTGACCCTCTGACAGTGCAGCACTCCCTCAGCACTGACCCTCTGACAGTGCAGCACTCCCTCAGTACTGACTGTCTGACAGTGCAGCATTCCCTCAGTACTGACCCTCTGACAGTGCGGCACTTCCTCAGCACTGAACCTCTGATAGTGCAGCACTCTCTCATTACTGACCCTCCTGACAGTGCGGCACTCCCTCAGCACTGACCCTCTGTCGACATGGAGTGTGACCCACTGAGCAGCGCCGATAGGAATCCTGAGTTTACAGGCTCACAACACGAGGTTGGAGTTAATTTAAAAGTTTTTTGACTGTTTTTGTATAAATATTATGTGTTTACCCAGCAGTCTGAGGAATTCCCAATGCTTCCTGATGATCGCAAATGGACCCAAAAACACATCAAAGCAGTGGTCAATGTTCCGCAGTCTGTCGCACTGACGCCACCACAGGAGAATACTGAGAGTGTGGATGTCGATGTACGAGGACCAGGTAAATGGAGACAGAATCATAGAGTCCCTATGGTGCAGCAGGAGGCCATTTGGCCCATTGAGTCTGCAGTGACTCTCCTGTAGAGTAACTTATCCAGGCCCACACTCCGCCTTATCCTTATAATCCCACACATTTACCCCGCTGATCCCCCTAACCTGCACATCTTTGGAAACTAAGGGGCAATTTACCATGACTAATACCCCTAACCTGCACATCTTTGGACACAATTGGCAATTTAGCATTACTAATCCCCCCAAACCCACTCATCTTTTGGACATTAAGGGGCAATTTAGCATGGCCAATCCATCCAACCTGCACATCTTTGGACTATTGGAGCAAACTGGAGCACCCGGAGGAAGCCCATGCAGACACAGGGAGAACGTGCAAACTCCGACAGACAGTATCCAGAGGCCGGAATTGAACCCGGGTCCCTCGTGCTGTGAGGCAGCAGTGCTAACCACTGTGCCACCGTGCCATCCATGACATCAGCTTGTCGCAGCTGTCAGGAACAATTCCTAACATTCACGGAGACATAAATTTCTCCCGGCTTCCATGACAACATGACCTCCTCACAGATTCCATGATTACACAGCCCACTCTGAGTTTCCATGGTGATGTATCTGCTCCCAAATTCCATGATTACACGGCCTACCCCTAGCTTCCATGGCGATGTGGCCTACTCCCAGTTTCCATAGTGACGCAGTCTTCCCCGCAGGTTCCATGACGATGTGGCCTACCCCATGGCAACAGAACCTACCACCAAACCAGCTGCCTAGACTCTTGTAAAGTATCCGCCACTTCCCTGGCATGAACTTTCCCCTTGATTTTCCTTTGCTTCCAGCTGATTGGATTAATGCTTTCCCAGCTATGGCTCAGATAAAGATGCAATGGTGCGCAGTAGGCCTCAGGCTGTGGTTGGAAGTTTGTGCTGTTCGTGCCAGCCACATTGCCCTGTCCTGCCTTTGGCATATACTGATGCCAGGGGTTTCCTGGCAGCAAAGGCTACGTACAATGGGAAATCTCGTTGACAATTGTGGGATCAGAAGATTCCGCCACCAGCCAAAAGCAGGCCTTTTTGCCAGCGCAAAAGACTCCGCGATCTGTACGGAAAATTTCACCCTATGTTGTCATCTCACCCTATCTTGTCATCCTGCCTCGTACCAGCTCTCCACTTCTCTTGACGATCTTTATTCATCCCTATTTTCCTGATATCGATTTCAGACGGAGTGACGCCGCTGATGTTGGCTGCCTGTGCCGGCGGGGGCCTGGAGTCCGGTTATGCCGAGGCGGAGGCCCAGGAAGGCTCAGCAAGTGTTATCATGGACCTCATCAGCCAAGGGGCCAGCCTCCAGCCTCAGACTGATGTGACCGGCGAAACGGCACTGCACTTGGCAGCTCGGTTCTCCCGGGCAGATGCGGCAAAGTGCATGCTGGACATGGGGGCAGACACCAACATGCAGGATCGATCGGGACGCACGCCCTTACACACCGCCGTGGCAGCTGACGCACAGGGAGTCTTCCAGGTAGAAAAGTGTTTACAGTTTATCTACTAGTGTCACAAGTTGGTTTACACTAACACTGCAATGAAGTTACTGAGAAAATTCTCTGTCACCACGTTCCGGCGCCTGTTCGGGTACACTGAGGGAGAATTTAGCATGGCCAATGCACCCTAACCAGCACGTCTTTCAGACTGTGGGAGGAAACCCACGTAGACATTGAAAAAACGTGCAGAGTGCGCACAGACAAGCCAGGAATTGAACCTGGATCTTGGTGCTGTGAAATAGCAGTGCCAACTACTGTGCCACCATGCTCTCCCGAAGTTGGGATAGAGGGAGAGGGCAAGAGAGAGAATCAGATCAGGCTCATGAGAGA
The DNA here is from genome assembly GCA_024679065.1 of Sphyrna mokarran. Classification (NCBI taxonomy): domain Eukaryota; kingdom Metazoa; phylum Chordata; class Chondrichthyes; order Carcharhiniformes; family Carcharhinidae; genus Sphyrna; species Sphyrna mokarran. Next base: position 103,285,262 of record JAGIQG010000009.1, read on the forward strand.
GAATAAAAGGAAAAATTAACTGACAACCATCATGACTTTGAAGAGGCTGTGTTTGAGGCCTAGTCTCAGATTGCCCAATGCCTGACTGAACGCACTGCCCTGTGCAGACACAGAATGAGGTTATGGGATAGTATGCTCAGGGGGAGACCACTTGGCCTTCCGAATCTGCAGCAGCTGTTTAGAAAATGTTCTGTGTTCAAAGCTAAAACACAACTGCAGGCTTGGTCTGGATGAAGTAGTTTGGCTTTAATCCAGAGCAACAGGTAGACCAAGAACATTCAGCTCTGTTGATGGGCAAGGACAGGGCAAAGAGGGAAAAATGATTTCATGCAAACATGCGGAAGGAGAAACGCAATTACTCTACTCACCTCTCTCCCCCCCCCCAAGCCACCTCCTCCACCCCCCCTCCCTCCCCCCACCAACCCTTCCCCCCCCACACCCCCTTCCCCTCCTCGCCTTCTCTGACCTCTAATTCCCTGGACAGGGGTAGTGCTCTGCATGTTGCAAGAGCCGCAAGAATGTACTGTTTGACCCAATCCACCAATCATTGGGGTGTACCTAGCATCACACTGGCACCAAAACTCTTGTGTCACATTACTCAGTTGTGTGGTAGGTACAATCTGTTTATTGTTTTGATGGTAATACTTCACTTGCTATGCCTAGTTGCAGTGTCAGTTAGCTTCTCCTAGATAGGGGGTGGCACAGTGAGGGGTCACGGGCTCAGGGTGAGGGGGGTAAGGTATAATTTGGATGCTAGAGGGAGTTATTTCACACAGAGGATGGTGGGGGTATGGAATGCGCTGCCAAGAAAAATGGTGGAGGCAGGTACTCTGGAGTTATTTAAGAGATACTTAAATGGGCACATGAAAAGAATGGGAATGGAAGGAGGCACAGTTGTTAGCTCTTCTGCTTCACAGCACCAGGGATCTGGGTTAAATTCCCCCTTGTGACACAAGTAATTAAAGTATAGCACTACTCAGCCTTTTGGCTAGGATCAAGCATAGTACCGACATGTTGAAGTAATTAGGTTACATTGCACTTCAATTGAAGCAATTTTTTAAAGTAGATCTCGGCCTTTTGGCTAAGATGCAAATAAAATCAAGCCTTGGAGGAGGAGCTACCCCTACTCCAATCAACTTGGATCATGTAGTTCAAGCCCAAGACAAGTGGTGAGAGCCCTGTCTTGTCAGCTTGGATCGGAAATGTCCCAACTTGTTCAGACTCTGAATTGGATTTAATTTGACTTGATTGGATTGGAATAAAGTTTTAAAAAAAATTCTGGCCTTGGGTCACTGTCTGTGTGGAGTCTCAGTAAGAGTCTGACAACACCAATTTTAAATCCAACCGATTTATTTGATAGTAAACTTGCTAGCTTTCAGCCTTTGTAGCCTTCGTCAGGCGATGTCAACAGGGGTATGTTCTCCATTATGCTTCCTGAAGTCGATGACAATTTCCTTCCTTTGTTGACATTGCCAGAGAAGTTATTATCATTGCACCAGTTTACCAAACTCTCTATCACATTCTTGTACTCTGTCTTGTCATTATACATAGGGAGTCCAGTTAAGTTTCTAGTCAATGATAACCCTAAGGCTGTTGACAGTGGTTGGATTTGAACCTGGGTCCCCAGAACATTCATTGATTTTTCTAGATTAATAGTCTAGCGATAATACCACTAAGCCATCATCTCCTCTTAATTCATATTGAATGGTAAAGCAGGACTTGAAGAGCTGAATGGTTTATCCCTGCTACTAAATCCTACCAGTGTTCCTAAGTGAATTCTGTGTCGGGATGTGATACTAGGTACGTAGATCAGTGACTGATGGATCGAATCAAGTAGCACATCTCTTTGGCTGGTAGCATCAGGCAATCCTGACTATATCTAAACCAGCCTGTGCTTGCAAAACTCAGAATACAGGCAGGAACCTCACTACCACCACGGAATCGGAGCAGACAACGGACTGACAATGGGAATCTCTGTTGAGCTAGGATAGAAAGTTCAGAACCAGCCCAAAGGAAGCTGTAAAATCCTGTCCACTTTAGCCAGCATTAGATTTAGTTCCACGATTGGACAGTACTGAGTCAGCGTTGAATGTATTCAAGAGGCGTCTGGGTCTAGCACCTGAGACAACTGGGATCAAAGGTTACGAGGAGAAAGCCGGATTAGGCTGTTGAGTTGGATGATCAGCCATGAGCGTGATAAACGACCGAGCAGGTTCGAAGGACCGACTGGCCCCCTCCTACTCCTATCTTCTATGTTTCTATGTAACAATCTCCACTGTGTTAAGAATGAAATGAGCAACCAGTTTAAGATTATCCTTTGTAATTGCGAGGTGGGTTTCCTTACATTTAATACGTTCACACACAAGGCCCAGTCCAAAGACAAAAGGAGTTTATCCAAGCATTGTGCCTTTTCAACGAAAAGGGGGTCGTGTTAGGGGAAAGGGTGGGTGTGTGGGGTGGGGGGGCAGGTGTAGGGTGTTGGTGGTTGTGTCAGGTTGTTGGTGATGTGAACACCTGTGTGTGTCAAGTTGTTGGTGATGAGGGTACTGTTCCTCAGCATTCCCCCCAATCAAACTTGCCTTTGTAAACTTTAAATAAGGGCGTTTGGGGGTAGCAGTTCCCTGGTACATTCTCCACGGTCACACCTCGATCAGCCAGAGCTCAGTTGCCAGCCAATCAGTCCTATTTCACCGGCCTCGTGAAGTGTCGTTCTCTTTGAAATTTGCTATCCTTGTGTCTGTCCTGCTGAGTGCAGGCTGAAAAATTTTGACGGCACCCCTCTTTATTTCAGCCACACTCGTGTCCCGTACAACCAAGGCCACATGCTGAGACGACAGCATTTTCAGGCAACTGTCTGTGCAGGAATTCAAGGCCAATGATGTGGGCAACTTCACCTGGAAGCAAAGACTTTGACAATGGGAAGTGGGGGATACTTGGTTTAGATGTAAAGCAGGACACAGGGAGACTGTGCAGCGAGAAGGCCTAGTCACCGGTCAGCGTTAACCTTCCCTTTATTTCCGCAGATCCTCGTGCGGAACAGGTCAACCGATGTGGACGCCCGCATGCACGACGGGACCACACCGCTGATCCTGGCAGCCCGGCTCGCCATCGACAACGTGGTGGAGGAACTGATAAACTGCAACGCGGACGTTAGCGCCACGGACAATCACGGTACAAAACCGCCTCCGACACGCTGAGCTAGAACAAAAAAAAATCCAAGTCATTTGGTATTGGGGATGAGGAGGAAAATTTATTTTTTTCATCAATTCATTCATTTTTTATGGGATACGGGCTGCTTTGTCCTGGATAGTGTTGAGTTTATTGAGTATTGCCGGAGCCGCAACCATCCAGGCAAGCGAGGAATATTCCATCACACCCCTTACTTGTGCCTCGTCGATTGTAGATCCACAGTGCTGGTCAGGCCAGCATTAATTGCCCATCCCTAGTTATCCTTGGCAGTGAGACAGATTCCAGCATCCACAGTAATTTGCTTTAATCAAATCAAAATTCCTTAGACAGTACTTTCCAAATCTACGATTGCTACCATCTAAAAGGACAATTGCTTGTGGGGTCAACCCACAGCACATGGACTGCAGCGCTTCCACAAGGCGACAGCCTTTTCAGGCAACTGTTGTCCCTGGAATTCCTGGCCAATGACGTGGGAAGTTTAACATGGGCCAAAGAGGATTAGATGAAGTATATTGACCATAATAAATTGCCAGATATTGTCCAAGGATGTGCACGTTAGATGGATTAGTCATGCTAAATTGCCCCTTATTGTCCAAATATGTGCAGGATGAGTGAATTTGCCATGGTAAATTGCCCCTCAGTCTCCCAAGATGTGTTGGTTAGGTGAATTGGCCATGGTAAGTTGCCCCTTAGTGTTCAAAGATGTGCAGGTTAAGTGGATTAGCCATGGGAAGTAGTCACTTAGTATCAAAAGATGTGTTGGTTGGGGGGGGGGGGGGTGTTAGCAGAGCAAATCTGTGGTGTTACTGGGGTAGGGAATGGGAACGGGCCTGTAGGGAGCTTGGTTGGATAGTCGGTGAAGATTTGATGGGCTGAATGGCCTCTTCCTCACAGTAGGACTTGTATGATACCTGACCCTGTGTCGGTTTGCTCTCTCAGGGAAATCAGCTCTACATTGGGCAGCTGCTGTGAATAATGTGGGAACAGTCACCATTCTCCTGCGCAATGGGGCCAACAAGGACATGCTGGACAACAAGGTAAGGAGCAGGGAAGAAACTTTGATGTTGAAAGACCTTAATCCAGGTTAGATACAGAGTAAAGCTTCCTCTACACTGTCCCATCAAACACTCAGCAGAACAGATCACACCCATTAGTCCCAGCATGTCACAATCTTGACAGAGAAGCAAAGATACATTCCTGACGTTTGATGGGACAGTGTAGAGCAAGCTTTACTCTGTATCCAACCCTGTGCTGTATCTGTCCTGGAAGTGTTTGATGGGGACAGTGTAGAGGGAGCATTACTCTGTATCTAACCCTGTGCTGTACCTGTCCTGGGAGTGTTTCATGGGGACAGTGTAGAGGGAGCTTTACTCTGTATCTAACCCCATGCTGTACCTGTCCTGGGAGTGTTTGATGAGGACAGTGTAGAAGAAGCTTTACTCTGTATCTAACCCCTTGCTATACCTGTCCTGGGAGTGTTTGATGGGGAAAGCGTAGAGGGAGCTTTACTCTGTATCTAACCCCATGCTCTACCTGTCCTGGGAGTGTTTGATGGGGGGACAGTGTAGAGGGAGCTTCACTCTGCATCTAACCCCTTGCTGTACCTGTCCTGGGAGTGTTTGATGGGGGACAGTGTAGAGGGTACTTTACTCTGTATCTAACCCTGTGCTGTACCTGTCCTGGGAGTGTATTCATGATGTAGAGATGCCGGCGTTGGACTGGGGTAGTAAGAACTCGGTAAGAATTTAGCAACACCAATTTTGAATCCTGACAAAGTGCCTGACAAAGACACAGAGTGTCGAAAGCTCGCAAATTTACCATCAAATAAATCGGTTGGATTTAAAATTGGCGTTGCTAAATTCTTACTGGGAGTGTATGAAACAGATAGTTGTATCTTTCCCAGTACCGCGTTCTCCGGGGGGGGGATACATTCTGGGCAATGTTGATAGCTGTCAATGTCTGGATTGTGTTGACTGATGTGTGTGTCTCCCCTGTTGCGTTTCTCTTCTCTTTGCTTGCAGGAGGAGACGCCCCTCTTCATCGCGGCCCGCGAGGGGAGTTACGAGGCCGCCAAGGTCCTGCTCGAGCACCTGGCCAACCGGGAGCTGCCCGACCACATGAGCCGGCCGCCCCGCGCCATCGCCAGCGAGCGCCAGCACCACGACATCGTGCAGCTGCTGGACGAGCGCGGCCCGCCGCCCGAGGCCGCCGCCGCCGCCGCCGTCGCCACCCCAGCTTCGCCCTTCCCGGCCCTGCGGCCCCCCAAGAAGGGGAGGAGGCAGGGCTCGCGGGGGGCCGCGCGCCCCAGGGAGGGCGGCGGGGCGGCGCCGTGCCGGGGGCCGGGCGGACCGCCCGTCGGGTGCCTGACCCCGCAGATCGACTTGAGCCGCTCCCTCTACGTCCCGCAGGCCTACCCGCCCGCCTTCCACCCTCCGCCGTACGCGGCGGACGGGCGCCTCCACGGCCCCCGGGCCCACCCGGGGAGCGCCCGCCACCTCGGCGGCGCGGGGCCGCCGTACCACTGCCGGGCGGTGCTGGGGGTGCCAGGCCCGGACGGCGGCGGGGTCATGGCGGCGGCGGCGGCGGCGGCGGCGGCGGGCGCATCTCAGCAGGGCCCGTACCCGATGGGCGTGAGCCGGCACCCGGAGCCGGCACTCGGCTACTACCCGCCGGCTCACCCGGGGGAGATGCCCGGGCGCCGCGAGCCGGCCTGGCAGCTGAGCCTCTACCCGGAGTGTTGGCCGCCCGGCCAGCCGCGCCCGGCCTACCGGGCGCCCGTCCCGAGCGGCGGCGGCGGCGGCGGCGGCGGCGGCGACTGCCAGCGGCAGGGTGGCACCTGCCAGCAGTCGGGCCTGCCCCAGGACGGGCCGGAGGAGCCGAGCTGTTGTGCCACCGTCCAGGAGCGGGGCCCCGCCGCCGCCGCCGCCGCCAGCCTGTACCCGACGCCGCCGTCCCAGCACAGCTACCCGTCACCGGCCGACACCGAGGTCCCGCCCCCTCGCCAGGGCCGCCACCCCTTCCTGACCCCCTCCCCCGAGTCCCCCGACCAATGGTCGAGCTCCTCGCCGCATTCCAACCGCTCCGATTGGTCGGATGGGATCATCAGCCCCGCCTCCGAGGCTGTTCTCTGAGGTAAGGGGCGGGAGGAGCCGAGGGGAGGGGAGGGGCCGAGGGGAGGGGCGGGGCCTGGGGGAGGGGGAGGGACGGGGAGGAAGGGGGCGGGGCGAGGGAGGATTTGGGTGGGGGCGGGGCCTTGGGGGAGGGGAGGGCTGGAGCTGGGGCTGGGGCGGGCGGGGGGGGTGTGGGGTGGGGCGGGGAGGGGGGGATTTGGAGTTGGTGGGGTGCCAAGGGTCATGTTAGCCACACTGAATTGTGGACAAAAGTGCATGGCTTTGCCCCTGTGTGAGCATCGTGTCAAAGAGGGAAGGAGGAAGGTGGTCCATGAGGCATCCAGTTGGTTCACTGGTCTGCGTCCGCATGCAGATGGCTCCTATCAGCCGTGCCAATCTGTCACCATGCGCGCCAAGGACACTGGACCCGGAGACCAGGGCACAATCATGGCAGTCAGGTTGCGCCATTTTGGGATTCTCTGCATGGTCCCCCTGGAATGAAGGCAAACCAAGAGGGGTAACGGTCACTTTGCACAATCTTTTCCCCCTCCCCACCCCATTCCAAACCCCCTCCATCCACCATTCACTGTAAAGAAACGGACCCTGTGCCATCTTGAGAAGTATGGCTGCTGTACATAGGAGACTGAGCGAGAGAGAGAGAGAGATCATTAGTGAAGGAAAACAAGGCATCGTGACCTGGTTTCATAGGCCAATGTTTGGGATGTGCAGGCAGTGCCAACGCATTGGGCAAAGGCAGCAGGAATGACAAAATGCACTGGCCAAAGAACACTGGGACATAGAACACATAGAACACTACAGCACAAACAGGCCCTTCGACCCACGAGTAAGGGCTGTCTTCCTGACTTCCTAACCCCAACCTGACAACTCAACCTAACCCCCCAGCTTCCAGCCCGAACACCATCAAAATCCCACGGGATTACAGGAGCAGGATTTGAATGTCGGAGGCTAATAGAAATTTACAAAATGATGAGAAGCATGGGTGAAATGAATAGTCAGAGTCTTTTTCCCAGGGTGGAAATGTTAATTACTCAGGGGACATAGATTGAGGGTAGAATTTTATGTGTTGTGACTTACTGTTTAAAGTTAAAGACTTAAAGTTTAAAGGAGATGTAAGAGGCAAGTTGTGAGGGTGGTGAGTGCCTGGAACATGCTGCCAGGTACAAGCAGATACAATAGCAACATTTAAGAGACACCTTGACCGGTATGTGAATAGGCAGGAATAGAGGAATACAGACTGCTTAGGGGCTAAATGTCTTTAGAAAGGCATCACGTGTCAACAGAGGTAGGCTGAAGGGCCTGCTCCTGTGCTGTACTATTCTTTGACACAAAATTAGGGTGGCACTTCTCAACCTTTTGGATAAGATCAAGTCCGAGATCAGGTGTGATCCATTTCCTTGTCAGCTTGGGCTGGAATTTTCCAGTCTCGCACACCCTACCAGCCCTGCCAGCGGGCACGGAATGTTTGGTATTCAGCCAAATCTCTGTCCGCTGCATCGGGATTGGAGAACCCCAGCTCTGGGAGAGGTCGGAGAACTCCGGCCTCCTGGATCTAAAATGTCTGCCTTGTGGGGACCGTGAATTGAATTCAATTTGGATTCTTTGGCAGAAGCAAGGAGATGGACGAAGGATCTTGTAACCAACTCTACTTCAGAATGGATTAAAAACTTTATTAAAAATTGGCAAAGGGACAGAATGCAGACAATAGTGGGTCACCGCTGATTTTGTTTGAGCTGGAGGACAGTATAAGGTGATATTTCGACCCCCCCCCCCCAGCCCTTTAAGGCAGTATTAATACTACTGCTCTGTTGGGTACACATCTGTATGGATAGCTGGCATGGTTTGAATGTCCAGAGATGAACTCAAGTTGTAAATCTACAGTCTCACCTGCCTCAGAATTATCCAGGGTCAAAGAATGACTAAATATCTTGTGCGGACAGAGGTACCTGCCACAATGGGACTGGAAAAGAATGAATTTATTTTATTTATTAGTCACAAGTAGGTTTTACATCAGCACTGCAATGAAGTCATTGTGAAAATCCCCTAGTCACCACACTCAGGCACCTGTTCGGGTATACTGAGGGAGAACTTAGCATGGCCCATGAACCTAACCAGTATGTCTTTCCAACTTTGGGAGCACCCAGAGGAAACCCACGCAGCCACGGGGAGAATGTGCACAGACAGTGACTCGAGCCAGGAATCGAAACCCGGCTCACTGGCGTTGTGAGACAGCAGTGCTAACCACTGTGCCACCATGCCACTCAACATATAATGACGATTACAAAATTATAGACAAACTGGTGGAATAGATGGACACAGGACAGGTGAAATTTACCAGTAGTGTGAAGTGATACTTTTTGTTTGGGGGACAGGCAATATAAATAGGACAATTTAAAAACAAAGGTTGCAGGGTTGGAGAGGGGGAAACAAAATTAGAGTGACCTCAGGTTCATGTACACAAATCATTGAAGGTGGTAAGACAGAGAGAAAAAAAGAGAATGCTTAGCATCAGAAATTGAATACAGGAGGGGAGTTATGCTAAGCGGCACAGAGCACAATTGTTAGCATGAATGTCTCACAGCACCAGGGACCCAGGTTTAATTACAGACACTGAGTTTGGAGTTCTCCCCTGTGTCTGCGTGGCTTTCCTCCGTGTGCTCTGATATCATCCCAGAGCCCAAAGATATGTAGGTTAGGTCGATTAGCCATGCTAAAATTGACCCTAGCATCGGGGGATTAGCAGGGTAAATGTGCGGGATTACGAGAATAGGGCCTGGGTGGGATTATGGTCAGTGCAGACTTGAATGGTTGAATGGTCTTCTTCTGAACTGTAGGATTCTACGGATTAACTGGGGTACTCATATTGTGAAAGGTTTCGTGGGAGCAGGATTCTTCAAATGCGTCCAGGGTAAATTTTAGGCCAGTATGTGGAAGGTCCTACAAGAGAGACTGGCGCTATACTTAATTTTAGATAACAAAGCCAGGCATGTGGTCGAAGTATCAGTGGGGGAGCATGTTGTAGACGGTATTCATAACTTAGTTCGAGTCACGTCAAAGTTCTGAGCTGGGGGAAAGATGATTTTAATATGATCAGATATGATTTGGCAAGAATGGACTAGGGGCAGACACTTCCAGTTAAATCTGCGACAGAACAGTGGGATGTATTCATGAAGGAAATGGGGAATGTACGTATTGTCTGTTCCAAGAAAGGAAAAGGGTGGTACCAACAAATTCAATGAACCCTGGGTATCGGGGGATATACAGTATTGGATGAAGAGGAAACTCAAGACTGTGGCAGATATTGCAGGTTCAGAACAGCATAACCCCTAGAGGAGTATAGAATGTGTAAGAGGGAACTTATAAAGGAAATTAGGAGAGCACAAAGTGGGACATAAAAGAATGCTGATGGGTAAAATATAGGAAAATCCTAAATTGTTGTATGCTAAGGGCAATTTACATTAGGGGTAACTAGGGAAAGAGTAGGGCTTATTAAGGATCACAATGGTATGTGGGGCTGGAGGAGATAGGTAGGGTTCTGAATGAATACGTTGTGTCAGTGTTCACTAATGAGAGGGATGATGTGGATACAGAAATCAGAGAGAAGGACAGTGATACCATTAAAAAAATAGAGGGTTGATCAGTAAAGTTCACAGATGATACAAAAATTGGTCGGTGTGATAAATAGTAAGAGGTCTCACAACACCGAGTTAAAGTCTCAACAGGTTTATTTGGCATCACGAGCTTTTGGAGCGCTGCCCCTTCATCAGGTGAGTCCTTCATCAGGTGAGTCAGCGAAGGAGCGGCGCTCCAAAAGCTTGTGATACCAAATAAACCTGTTGGACTTCAACCTGGCGTTGTGAGACTTCTTACTGTGTCCATCCCAATCCAACGCCAGTATCTCCACATTGTGATAAATAGTGAGAAGAGTAGCTTTAGATTACAGAAGGGTCTAGACGGGCTGGTCAGTGGCAAATGGAATTCAATCCGGATAAATGTCAGGTGATGCCCTTGGGAAAGAGAATCAAGGCAAGGGGATAGATACATGATGATTGGCAGGAACTCTGGGAAGCACTGAGCACCAGAGAGACCTTGGCGTGTGCACGTACACTAGTTCCATTAAGGTAACAGGACAGATGGATAAAGTGATTAAGAAAGTACATGGGATAATTCCTTTTATTAACCGAGATATAGAGGTTAAGAGCAGGAAAATTTTGCTGGGACTATATAAAATGTTAGTTACACTCACAGCTAGAATATTGTGTGCAGTTCTGGAATCCATGTTACAGGAGGGATGTGATAGCACTGGAAAAAGAGCAGAGGAGATTTACCAGGATATTGTCTGGGCTGGAAGGGTTTAGTTATGAAGAGAGATCGGATAGGCTTGGGGTTGTTTTCCTTGGAATAAAGGAGACTGAGGGGAGAACATGATTGAGATGGACAAAATTATGAAGTACATGGATAGAGTAGAAACCTTTCCCCATGGTGGAGGGATCAGGGATCAGGGCACATAGATTTAAGGTAAGGAGTAATGGGTTTAGAGGGAATGCAAGGAAAATCTTTTATATCCAGGGCTCGGTGGGGCTCTGGAACACACTGCCTGAAAGGGTGGTGGAGGCAGGGATCCTCAGAATTTAGATGTGCTCCTGCAATGCCAAGGCATACCAGGCTTAGGGCCAAGTGCTGCAAATGGAATTAGAATATTTGGATTGGATTTGATCGGCACAGGTGTGATGGGCCGAAAGGCCTTTCTCTGCACTGTGCTCCACTATGATAATGGGCTGAGTGGTCCTTACCCTAAATATTTACCCGATCCATAATGCACGGAATCATCTGGGCGGCACGGTGGCACAATGGGTTAGCACTGCTGCCTCACAGCGCCAGGGACCCGGGTTCAATTCCTGCCTCGGGTCATTGTCTGTGTGGAGTTTGCACATTCTCCCCGCGCCTGCTTGGTTTCCTCTGGGTGCTCCGGTTTCCTCCCACAGTCTAAAGATGTGCCGGTTAAGTGGATTGGCCATGTAAAATTGCCCCCTTTGCATGTCAGGGAGATTAGGAGGGTTACAGTGATAGGACCTGCATAGAACTGTCAATGCAGGTTCAATGGGCCAAATAGCCTCCCTCTGCACTGTAGATTCTGTTTGTGGATTAGGTTGATTGGCCGTGCTAAATTCCTCTTAGTGTCAGGCGGACTAGCTAGGGTAAATGCAAGGGGTTATCAGGATAGGGCCTGAATGGGTTTATGGCCGGTGCAGACTCGATGGGCCAAATGGTCTCCTTCCACACTGTAAGGATTCTATAATTGCCCTCCTGCCCTATGTGTGACCCAGTAGTGCTAGGAGCAAGAAGGTACCATTCTTCCTCTCCAATACCCTATCTCCGCAGCTCCATCCCCAACTCCTTTTCACCTCACTATATCCCGACTGGCTTCCATACAGTGTCCCATGCCAGTGAAATCAGTGTTGGAGCATCCCTTAGTCTTAGTACTGAGAACATCCAACAAGTGTTGTCTGCTCTTCCACTGAGCTTCCAACCACTGTCACACTGCCAGAGGGACAATCCCCATATCAGGACGACAGAACACAGGGATATTCCAAGCCCTCTCCTCACACACTGCAGACGGATACATTAATATATTTATTACTCTTATCCACACCAGGTCTTCTACTTCTAATCTCCCCTGTTTGCATAAATGCAGCATTTTATTAAAGAGGTTATTTTTGATATAATTTTCTAAAGACTGTGCATATGGTTTTTTTTGTAATAAATGTTCCTTGTGTTTCTAATAAAAGTTTGTGGACAAATAAAATATCTGAAGAAATGGGTTAATTTACATTCCTTGAAATCCTACGACTTTCCAAGACACTGACGAGCAAGAATCGTACGCACGGCACGGTGGCACAGTGGTTAGCACTGCTGCCTCACAACGCCAGGGACCCGGGTTCGATTCCCGGCTTGGGTCACTGTCTGTGTGCAGTTTGTACGTTCTCCCCTTATCTGTGTGAGTTTTCTCTGGTTTCCTCCCACAGTCCAAAGATGTGCGAGTTAGGTGGATTGACCAGATAAATTGTCCCTTAATGTCAGGGGGACAAGTTAGGGTAAATGCATGGGGCTAGAGGAATAGGGGCTGGTTGGGATTGTGGTTGGTGCAGAGTTGATGGGCCGAATGGCCTCCTTCTACACTGTAGAATTCTATGATTCTATGATTATTACCTCCACTATAGATTCATCCCAACACAGCTTCTGATATGTACAGTAAATGCTGGCATGCCATGCGCACATGGCCTTGGTTATTTCCAGCATTGCGCTCCGCAGTTGTGTGCGGACGTGAAATTTTGTTGCCCACTAGCTGTTGCTCTCAAATGCCCGGGCTGAAGAAAAGCAAGGCTTGGGATTCCCTGGTTTCCCATGCTCCGAGCACCTCTGCCGGCAAGAGCAAAGAATCTGTGCTTGTCTGAAACTTCAGTCGATGCAGCAGAATTGGAGAATCCCAGCCGCGGTTGAGATCAGAGTTACACCAGCTTAAATGGGGACAGTGTAGAGGGAGCTTTACTCTGTATCTAACCCTGTGCTGTACCTGTCCTGAGAGTGTTTGATGGGACAATGCTGTAACTGTCCTGGGAGTGTTTGATGGGGACAGTGTAGAGAGAGCTTTACTCTGTATCTAACCCTGTGCTGTACCTGTCCTGAGAGTGTTTGATGGGACAATGCTGTAACTGTCCAGGGAGTGTTTGATGGGGACAGTGTAGAGAGAGCTTTACTCTGTATCTAACCCTGTGCTGTACCTGTCCTGGGAGTGTTTGATGGGGACAATGTAGAAGGAGCTTTACTCTGTGTCTAACTCCGTGCTGTACCTGTCCTGGGAGTGTTCGATAGGGACAGTGTAGAGGGAGCTTTATCCTGTATCTAACCCTGTGCTGTACCTGTCCTGGGAGTGTTTGATGGGACAATATACAGGAAGCTTTACTCTGTGTCTAACTCCGTGCTGTACCTGTCCTGGGAGTGTTAGATGGGGACAGTGTCGAGAGAGTTTTACTCTGTATCTAATCCTGTGCTGTACCTGTCCTGGGAGTGTTTGATGGGGACAATGTAGAGGGAGCTTTACCCTGTATCTAACGGTGTGCTGTACTATGTAGGGAATGTTTGATGGGGGGCAGTTTAGAGAGGGTTCTGTAACAGGAGCTCACTGCTACACCATTCACAAACATTCACACCCTCCACCACTGACAAACAGTAGTAGCCGTGTGTACCATCTACCAGATGTCCTATAGGAACCCAGTGGTTCTGAAGCAGCACCTTCCAAACCCACGACTGCTTCCATCTAGAAGGACAAGGACAGCAGATACATGGGAACACCACCACCTGAAAGGTTCCAATCCAAATCACTCACCATCCAGAATTGGAAATATATCCTTCCCAGCCGCTGGGTCAAAGTCCTGGATCTCCCTCTCGAATAGCACTGTGGGTGTAACTACACCTCAGCTAGTCAGGAGGGCAGCTCACCACCACCTTCTCAAGGGGCAATTAGGGATGGACAACAAAAGCTGGTCTAGCCAGCGACACCCAAATCCCACGAATGACCTGACTTGGGAGTGCTTGATTGGATGTGATCAACACAAGTTCACCACGAAGCTCATCCTCTTTACTCTGTCACTAGCTTCAACTAGTTTGTTGGGTGCAACACCTTACCTGGGGAGGCAGGTTCATGAATCCTTCATGGCCCTGCTAATGCCTCGCTGTAGAGAAAGAAGGAATTTTTGCTGTTTCTCTCCCACAGGCAAGATACCAGGAGGGACCTGGCGAAGGTAGGTCTCCCAGAGATTAATCACAAAACTAACAAATTCCGACTTACACAAAATGGGCGGCACAGTGGTTAGTGCGGCTGTCCCACAACATCAGGGACCCAGGTTCAATTCCAGCCTTGAGTCACTCTGTGGAGTCGGCATGTTCTCCCCATATCTATGTGGGTTTCCTCTGGATGCTTCAGTTTCCTCCCACAGTCCAAAGATGTGCAAATTAGATGGATTGGCCATGCTAAATTGCCCCATAGTGTCGGGGGGAGGGGGGGCTAACTAGGTTAAATACAATAGGTTATGGGGTTAGGGCCTAGGTGGGATTGCGGTTGATGTAGATTCGATGGGCTGAATGACCTCCTTCTGATCTGTAGGATTTTATGATTCTCTGAGAGGTGGCACAGTGCAGGGTTAGCACTGTTGCCTCATAGCACCAGGGATTTGGGTTCAATTCCAGCCTCGGGTAACTGTCTGTATGGAGTTTGCATATTCTTTCCATGTCTGCATAGCTTCACTCCATATGCTCCAGTTTCTCCCATGCTCCAAAGATATGCGGGTTAGGTGGACTGACCATGCTAAATTGCTCCTTAGTGTCAGGAGGACTAGCTAGGATAAATGCATGGGATTCTGGGAATAGAGCCTGGGTGGGATTGTTGTAAGTGCAGAGTCAATGGGCCGAATGGCTCCTTCTGCACTCTAGGGAGTCTTTGATTTTATAAAGAGAATCAACACAGAAACCAAAAATGCTGGTTAGACTCAGCAAATCTGGCAGCAAATGCCCAGATGGAAAATAAGAAGTAACGTTTTGAGTGCTTGCAACTGTGCTACAGAATTGAAGAGAGGTCAAACTATTATGAATTATATTGCTGATGAGGAGTGTGGAGGAGGTGGGGTAGCGTAGGACAAGGATAGGTCGAGGCAAATTGCCTTTTAGTGCCCCAAGATGTGTAGGTTAGGTGGATTGGCCATGCTAAACTGTCCCTTAGTGTTCCAAAATGTGTCAGTTAGGTGGATTGGCCATGCTAAGTTTGCCATTTAGTGTCTGAGGAATTAGCAGAGTAAATACATGGGGTATACATTCAAGGGAAATAAAATCACATAGTACCAGGGGCGAGATTGTGGTCAGTATTGGCTTGATGACCTCCTTCTGCGCTGTGGGGACTCTATGATACAACAAAGGGGTTGCTAATGATACCATTGAAAGCTGCTAATAGTGACAAAGTTAAGATAACAGGATGTGTTATTGGAGGACGAAAGTCGAAGGTCACAGAGAGTGAAGCTGAGAAATAAGTGACAGGCTGTTCCATGAGGGAGGGGTGGTGCAGACCAAGGGAACCGAAAAACACAGGTCAAGATGGAGAGGACACGTAGAAACTTAGAAGTTAGAAGCAGGAGGAGGCCATTCGATCCTTCTAGCCTGCTCCGTCATTCATCACTATAATGGCTGATCATCCAACTCAATAACCTCATCCTGCTTTCTCCCCATCACCTTTGATTCCATCCCCCCCGCCCCCCCGCCCCCCCGCCCCCGGTGCTATATCCATTCACGTCTTGAATACATTCAATGTTTTGGCATCAGCTACTTCCTGTGGTAATGAATTCCACAGGCCCACCACCTTTTGGGTAAGAAATGTCTCCTCATCTCCGTCCTAAACGGTCTACCCCAAATCCTCAAATCCTAGTTCTGGATTCCCCCACTATTGGGAACATCTCCCCTGTCTAGTCTTGTTAGACTTTTATCAGTTTCTATGAGATTTCCCCCCTCATTTATCTGAACTCCAGTGAAAACAATCCTAACCAAGTCAATCTCTCCTCATACATCAATCCTGCCATCCCCGGAATCAGCCTGGTAAACCTTCGCTGCACTCCCTCGAGAACAAGAACATCCTTCCACAGAAAAGGAGACCAAAGCTGTACATAATACTCTAGGTGTGGCGTCACCAAGGTCTCTGTACAATTACAACACATCCCTGATCCTGTATTCAAAACCTCTTGCAGTAAAGGACAACGTACCATTTGCCTTCTTTACCGCCTGCTGCACCTGCCTGTTGACCGAGGTTAGAAACTCAGGTGGTTGATTTGAGAGCAGGGAAGTTTGAGGAGAGGATTAATCGGGTGTTCCAAATCAGGAAGTGTTTTATTGACAGGACTCCAATTTTCTAGATTAGCCACGTTAAAATCTCGGCACCACAGCCCCCAGAGAGCAGCGGAGGGCTAGGATTCTGTCTGTACTCGCTGAACTGGCTGTCTATTTGGATGAGGGTCTTTTTTGTTTCTGTGGAAGGTTTTGTGTCTCAATGGGGAGAAATCCGGCCTTCAAGGCAGGTCTTCAGTTAGTGTACATTTCTTATTTCCAGTTTTGTCCACTGAGTGTCAGTGTAGGCCTAGAGATTGCCTCTTGTTAACACGATAATTGCACTCCATGGTACAGAAACATTACAGGGGAACATTAAACAACATCAGCAGCCTGAGATCTATCCAACTGTCTCCACGTCCACTCAACAGGCATTTAACTTCAATTCATGATCTCTCAAAGTGCCAGTGCCATTTTCTGCTGCCTCTGACTTTATACTAGTTTATTTATTAGTCACAAGTAAATTACATTAGCGAATCATTGAATCGTACAGTGCAGAAGGAGGCTATTTGGTCTGCACTGACCACAATCCAACCCATGCTCTATTCCCACAAGTTCATGCCCTAGTTAGTCCCCCTGACACTAAGAGGCAATTTATCATGGCCAATCAACCTAACCCACACATCTTTAGGCTATGGGAGGAAACCAGAGCACCCGGAGGAAACCCACACAGAAACAGGGAGAATGTGCAAACTCCACACAGACAGTGACCCGAGGTGGGAATTGTACAGTGGGCTGAATGGCTTCCTTCTGTACTGTAACAATTGTGTGTGTGTGTGTGTATGTAAGATTAGATCAACATGTTGCTTCACACCACAGTCACATGGGGCCTTGGCTGTTTCTCCGTCCAGCCCCACACACACACCAAAAACCACACTGCAGGATCTTTCACATCCAACTGGGAATTCTCCTTATTTGACAGCAGTTTCCAACCTCCTCCGCCTTCTACCATCTAGAACGACAAGGGCAGCAGCTGTACAGGAACATCAATACTGCAGTCTTAGAATCCCTCCAGTCGAGAAAGAGGCCATTCAGCCCATTGAGTCAGCACCAACCACAATCCCACCCCCATATCCCTCCATAGTTACCCACTAATCCCTCTAACCTGTGCATCTCAAGACACTAAGGGCAATTTCAGAATGGCCAATCAACCTAACCTGCACATCTTAAGACCGTGGGAGGAAACCCACACAGGCACGAGGAGAACACACAAACAGTAACCGAGTTGGAAATCGAACCCAGGTCCTTGGAGCTGTGAAGCAGCGGTTCTAACCACTGTGCTACCGTGTCACCCCCGAGTCACGAATTTTACTGCCACGTCCGCCCTGATTCCGGGGCACGCGTGACTCACAGAATGGAACTCTCCACTGGCCTCATTATACAAGCCTCGCCCAAGCAAGGTAGTAAAACACCAGCTGTAGCATTGTATAGCACAGAAAAGGCTCTTCAGCCCATCTAATCTGTACTGACAATACCACTAAAGGTGTGCTAATCCCATTTTCCTGCTCCTGTCCCACGTCCTTACATATTATGATATTTCAAGCATTTATATAAATATTGTTTTGGAAGATTTCCGGCAGTGCATTCCAGATTCCCTCTGAGTGACAAAGTTTTTCCTCAAATCCCCTCGGAATCTCCTGCCCCTATCTCCCTAAAATCACGTCCCCTTGTGACTGATCGCACAACGAAGGGAAACAGCTTCCTAATCACCCTGTCCATATCCCTCAAAATCTTCTCTACCTCAATCACATCTCCTCCTCAGCCTTCTCTGCTCTAGATTTTCTCCTTGTAGCTCAAATACTCCGTCCCAAGCAACACCCTGGTGAACATCCTCTGTACCCCCTCCAGTGCCATCACATCCTTCCCTCAGTGAGAAAGGTCACCTCCAAGGCACTCGTCATCCTGACTTGGAAATATATTGGCGTTCCTTCACTGTCGCTGGGTCAACTCCTTCCCCAATAGCAGTGTGGCTGTACCTACACATCAGGTACAAAAAGACCACATGATATAGGAGCAGAATTAGGCCATTCAGCCCATTGAGTTGAAGGCCATTTTGCCCATCGAGTGGTGGCACTGCTGCTTCACTGTCCCAGGGACCTGGGTTCGGGTGACTGTCTAAGTGACGTTTGCACATTCTCCCCATGTTTGCATGGGTTTCCTCCGTGTGCTCCAGTTTCACCCCATAGTCCAAAGATGTGCGGATTAGGTTGACTGGACATGCTGCATTAAGCCTTAGTGTCCCAGAATGCAATGGGTTAGAAGGATTAGCAGACTGACTAAACGGGGATGCGGCCTGGGTTGGATGGTCGTCAGTGCAGACTTGATGGGCTGAATGTCCTCCTTTAGCACTGTAGAGATTCTACATTTAATCTTGGCTGATCTGTTTCTCAACCCCATTCTCCCGCCTTTTCCCCTAACCTTTGATCCCCTCACCAATCAAGAATCCATCTATCTCTGCCTTAAATGCACTCAGTGACCTGGCCTCCACGGCCCCTACGTGGCAGTCAATTCCACAGATTCAGCACGAGAAATTCCTCCTCATCTTCATTGTAAAGGGTCGTTCCTTTACCAGCTCACCCACTATCTCCTGAAGAGTAATTAATGCTGGCCTGGTGAAAGAATAAGGGAGGGTTGTCATCGCGAATATCAATTGTTTAACGTAGGACAAAACGGAGAAAATTAAAGAAGACAATGTGTCCATGAGAAAGGAGCAGAGGGAACTCACTGTCTAGCTCTTTCACTGAACGTAGAACATTACAGCACAGAACAGGCCCTTCTGCCTTCGATGTTGTGCAGACCAATTAAGAAAAAGCAATGACCCTCTAACCTAAACCATTCCCTTTTCGTCCATAAACTTATCTACTAACCTCTTAAACGCCACCAAACTTGGCGCATCTACAACTTTCATCGCTGAGTAGGTGATAGCCTAGTGGTATTATCGCAAGCCTATTAACCCAGAAACTCAGCTAAATGCTCTGGGGACCCAGGTTCGAATCCTGCCACGGCAGCTAGTGGAATTTGAATTCAATAAAAAAAAATCTGGAATTAAGAATTTACGGGTGACTGCGAAACCATTGTTGGGACAACCCATCTGGTTCACTCATCTCCTTTAAAGAAGGAAATCTGCCGTCCTTACCCAGTCTGGCCTACATGTGACTCCAGAGCGACAGCAATGTGGTTGACTCACAGCCGCCCTTGGGCAACGAGGGATGGGCGATAAATGCTGGCCCAGTTAGCGATGATCATGTCCCACGCATTAACACTTTGTATTGCCAGTCCGACAAGTGAAGGCTCTGTACAGGGCAGTGTATTGCACAGGTAGCTTATAGCTGGTTACTGGCTCTGTTCTGTGGAGATAGATTCCCATTGTGTTCAGTACAATGGTAACACGTTACTGAACATTTACTACACCCCACTGGCCGACAGAGCTCCCTCAGTGTGGCCTGTGATTTGGTGCAGGGTTCCTGCAGCATTCACTCAAATAGATCGCCACGGGTACGGAGTACAGCACGATAGGAGGCAACGGCCTAGTGCTACTATTGCAAGATTATGAATCCATAAACTCAGTTAATGTTCTGGGCACTGGGTTCAAATACCGCTACAACAGATAGTGGAGTTTGAATTCAAGAAAAAAAAATCTGGAATTAAGAATCTACTGATGATCGTGAAACCATTGTCGGAAAAACCCATCTGGTTCACTAACGTCCTTTAGGGAAGGAAATCTGCCATTAACTGGTCTGGCCTACACATGACTCCAGAGCCACAGCAACGTGGATGACTCTAAACTGCCCTCAAGCATTTAGGGATGGGCAATAAATGGCTGGCCAACCAATGATGCCCACGTCCCCTGAATTTTAAAAAAAAGCTCTTTCAAAAGCACAACGGGCTGAATGGCCTCTTTCTGTATCCCGTCAGTCTCTTGTTCACCCAAGAGATAGCTCAGGATTCTGTGATGGCGCAC
Source organism: Sphyrna mokarran (assembly GCA_024679065.1). Classification (NCBI taxonomy): domain Eukaryota; kingdom Metazoa; phylum Chordata; class Chondrichthyes; order Carcharhiniformes; family Carcharhinidae; genus Sphyrna; species Sphyrna mokarran. The sequence goes on from JAGIQG010000009.1 coordinate 103,305,464, forward strand.
ACTTCACAAGCGAAATTCATCCCAGAACGCTTTCCAGATATTCATGTTATTCCTTGCAGTATAGTCACTGCTGTAATGCAGGAAATGAAGCAAGCCTGTCACTAACTAAAAATCCTACAGGGCAGGAGAGAGACATTCTGCCCATCGAGTCTGCATCAACCACAATCCCACCCACCACATCACCACAACCCCATGCATTTACCTTAGCTAATCCCCCATGACACTAAGGGACAATTTAGCACAGCCAATCCACCTGACCCGAACATCTTTGGAGCGTGGGAGGAAACCCACACAGACACAGGAGGAGAACGGAGCAGACTCTGCACAGACAGTGACCCGAGCCGGGAATCGAACCCGGGTACTTGGCACCATGAGGCAGCTGTGTTAACCACTAGGCCACAGCGCTGCCTGTAAATATGTTGTGTGGGCCTGAATAATCTGAGTCACTGTGTCATGGATAGCGAGAAGTGGAAGAGATAATGCATACAGTGAACCCCAATCCGTCTGGGTTATCACCCGAGACCCAGTCCATAGTTACAGAACAATTCTGGAGTACAATCCAGCTCCCCACTACTGACGGAATATGGGGCATCGATGGAAGATTTGGGAGCAGTGCAGCAGGAACCGGATTTGTAAAAGGCTTTTATTTTAAAAAGAAAATTCAATTTAAAACAGGGAGGGATTTTTTTTTAGTTAAAGTTACAGTGAGTAGCCACTGTTCCACAAGACTGAGATTGAAAAACAAATCCAAAAAAAAGGAACAAATCAGAACAGGAACCAGGGAAAAGGTTGCAGGAAATTGGATACTGATTGCTAACCTTCTAAAATGATATCTCCCTAACCCCGTGCTGTATCTGTCCTGGGAGTGTTTGATGGGGACAGTGTAGAGGGAGCTTTACTCTGTGTCTAACCCCGTGCTGTACCTGTCCTGGGAGTGTTTGATGGGGACAGTATAGAGGGAGCTTTACTCTGTATCTAACCCTGTGCTGTATCTGTCCTGGGAGTGTTTGATGGGGACAGTGTAGAGGGAGCTTTACTCTGTATCTAACCCCGTGCTGTACATGTCCTGGGAGTGTTTGATGGGGACAGTGTAGAGGGAGCTTTACTCTGTATCTAACCCCGTGCTGTACCTGTCCTGGGAGTGTTTGATGGGGACAACGTAGAGAGCGCTTTTCCCTGTACCTAACTCCGTTCTGTACCTGTCCTGGGAGTGGGCACAGTCTCGCAACACCAGGTTAAAGTCCAACAGGTTTGTTTAGAATCACGAGCTTTCGGAGCGCTGTTCCTTCATCAGGTGAGCGGACAGCTGGGTTCACAAACGGGGCATGTGTGGACACAGACTCAATTGCAAGATAATGGTTGGAATGCGAGTGTTAACAGGTAATCCAAGTCTTTATAGGTACAGACAATGTGAGTGGAGAAAGGGTTAAGCACAGGTTAAAGAGATGTGTGTTGTCTCCAGGCAGAACAGTTAGCGAGATTTTGCAAGTCCAGGCAAGTCATGGGGGTTACAGATAGTGTGACATGAACCCAAGATTTCGGTTGAGGCTGTGTGTGTGGAAGTTGGCTTTGAGTTTCTGCTCAGCAACTCTGCGCTATCGTGTGTCATGAAGACCGCCTTGGAGAACACTTATCCAAAAGATCAGAGGCTGAATGGGCGGCACGGTGGCACAGTGCTTAGCACTGCTGCCTAGGTTCGATTCCTGGCTCTGGTCACTGCCTGTGTGGAGTTTGCACATTCTCCTCATGTCTGCGTGGGTTTCCTCTGGGTACTCCAGTTTCCTCCCACAGTCCAAAGATATGCAGGTTAGGTTGATTGACCATGTGCCCCTTAGTATCCAGGGATGCGTAAGTTAGACAGATTAGTGGGTATAATATGTAGGGATATGGGGATAGGATCTGGGTGGGATTGTGTTCAGTACAGACGGGCCGAAGGACGTCTCCCTGCACTGTAGGGATTCTATGATTCTACGGATGCCCGGGACCGCTGAAGTGTTCCCCAACAGGAAGGGAACATTCTTGCCTGGTGATTGTCGAGCGGTGTTCATTCATCCGATATTGTAGCTTCTGCATGGTCTCCCCAATGTACCACGCCTCAGGACATCCTTTCCTGCAGCGTATGAAGACGGTCTTAACGGGATTGTGGGCTCGTGTTACACAACCTGTAAACTCCACCATTTGGCCTGGCCTTGTAAAATCTCACTAACTGTTCGGTCTGGAAATAATTCACACCTCTTTAACCTATCATCATCCCTCTCTCCATTCACACTGCCTGTACCTGCAAACCTTGATTATCTGTAAAGACTTGCATTCCAACCATCATCTTGTAACTGAGTCTGTAACTATATATACACTCTATTTGTGAACCCAACTCTCCACACATTTGATGAAGGAACAGCACTCCGAAAGCTCATGATTCTAAGTAACCCTGTTGAACTTTAACCTAGTGTTACTGTCATTTCTTCCTGTGCAACACCAGCATCACTACATCATGCCCTGGGACTGTTTGATGGGGACAGTGTAGAGGGAGCTTTATGTTGTATCTAACCCTGTGCTATACCTGTCCTGGGAGTGAGTGTTTGATGGGGACAGTGTAGAGGAAGCTTTACTCTGTATCTAACCCTGTGCTGTACCTGTCCTCGGAGTGTTTGATGGGGACAGTATAAAGGGGCTTTACTCTGTATCTAACCCTGTACTGTGCCTGTTTGATGGGGGACAGTGTAGAGGGAGCTTTACTCTGTATCTAAACCCGTGCTGTACCTGTCCTAGGAGTGTTTAATGGGGACAGTGTAGAGGGAGCTTTACTCTGTATCTAACTTGTGACGCCCCTGCCCTGGGAGTGTCTGATGTTGACAATTGTCTGTGATGGAACAGGCCGTGCTCCACATCCCAGCACCAACACCCCAATCTCGGGCAGAGAGGCAGAAGGCCCACAAAAGACGAACACCCAGGGTTGTACGATAACAGTCACTTTTACATTGTCAGTCGATAGTACAGTTTGTTAGTGTTCCAGAACGTTCCCGTTTAAAGGTCCATGTTACTTGATTCCCGAGTTGCCACGGTGTCCGTCCGCCCGTCCTGGGTGGTACCGATCACAACCACCAGAAGTAAAGCATGACCATGAAGAGACAGATGCCCGTCGCTGCTGCCTTGGTGAAGCGGGACCTGGAGTTGAGTTCCTTTGCGTCTTGTTGGTATTTCTTGGACAGGCTGGACAGGTTGCTTGCTTTGGTGTTGAGTGCTGAGGAAGAGAAAGAGAGAGACGGGGGGGGAGTTTAGAAGGTTCAAACCTACCCCAATGCCAGCCCCCAACAACCAGCAGGCACAGTCAACACTTGGATCGCTTGAGGGTCACTAGTTGGGGTCAAAGGTCGAGTGGCAGCAAGAGTCTACTTGGGAATGACCCCATCCCCCCAACGCCTCCAGCAAGGGGCTGGGAACAAAGATGACAGCAGAGCCCAGAATTGGGTACGCAAAAATAAGCTAACCATTGGGCGCAAGCGCCCAGAGAATATCCAAAACATCGAATCATTCATAGAAGATAGGAGCAGGAAGAGGCCATTTGACCCTTCTAGCCTGTTCCTCTATTCATCACGATCATCCAACTCAATAACCTAATTCTGTTGTCTCCCCATAACCTTTGATCCCATTCGCCCCCAGTGCTATATCCAGCTGCCTCTTGAATACCTTCAATGTTTTGGCATCAGCTACTTCCTGTGGTAATGAATTTCACAGGGTCATCACTCTCTGGGTGAAGAAATGTCTCCTCATCTCCGTTCTAAATGGTCTATCCAGAATCCTCAGACTGTGTCCCCTGGTTCTGGCCTCCCCCACCATCAGGAATATCTTCCCTGCATCTATGCTGTCTAGTCTGTTAGAATTTTATATGTCTCGATGAGATCCCCCCTCATTTGCCTGAACTCCAGCAAAAACAATCCTAATCTTGTCAATCTCTCCTCATACATCAGTCCTGCCATTCCCTGGAATCAGCCTGGTAAACATTTGCTGTACTCCTCGTGTGGATTTTTCCGTGGACAGCCAGTAGCCGAATGGCCTCCTTCTGAGTTGCAAATCAACCTATGACATTCCCAAACATACTGCACGGGATGAGTTAATAGCTTGAGACACCCGACAGCCAGGGAGTACGTAATGAGAGCAGCTTATGGTCTCCGGAACAGCTCAAGTAGAAAGGTACTAAACCCAAACATGACTTCCAGGGAGACAGGAAGAGATCATAAAAGGATTTTCAATGTACAGAGCTCTGGGCCATACTTCCAAATTCGGCCAATCAAACCTTGGCTCACTCTACCTTTCCCCTTGACATCTAGTCAGCAATGAAAGAAACTGCACACATGGAGGCTATTCAGCCCATTCCATCTGCTGGCTCCTGGAAAGAGAGATCCAGCTCGTCCCCAGCTTCTCAAATCATCCACAAATCTTTTTCAAGCATTTATCAACATCCTGAGGGCTACCACTGACCACAAACTGAACCCGACTGGCCATCTAAATACTGTAGCTATCTGAGCAGATTGGCACCACATTTACAAACATTCATTCCCTCCTCCACCGATACTCAGTAGCCGCAGTGTGTACTTTTTACAAGACACACTGCAGCAATTCACCAAAAATCCTTAGACAGCACCTTCCAAACATACATCTCGTGAGAAAAGGGCAGCGGATATCTGCCAACATCACCATCTGGATGTTTCCCTACAAGTCATGCAGCAGCCTGACTGGAAATATAATGTCGTTCATTCACTGGGTCAAAATCCTGGAATTCCCTCCCTAGCAGCACTGCTTTCGTAGAATCCATACAGTGCAGAAGGAGGCCACTCGGCCCATCAAAATCCTACACAGGTTCTGTAACTCACGGTGAGGCAGCACGGTAGCAGTGGTTAGCACTGCTGCCTCACAGCACCAGGGACCCAGGTTCAATCCCCAGCTCGGGTCATTGTCTGTGTGGAGTCTGTACGTTCTCCCCATATCTGCATGGGTTTCCTCCAGCGCTCCAGTTTCCTCCCACCATCTGAAAGACGTGCTGGTTAAGCGCATTGACCCGAGCAGGCACCAGAGTGTGGCGATTAGGGAAATTTCACAGTAATTTCATTGCAGCGTTAGTGTCAGCATTTCTTGTAACTAATAATTAAACCCAACTTGGTAACTCCAAATATTTACCCTGCTAATTCCCCTGAAATTAAGAGGCAATTTAACATGGCCAATCAACCTAACCCACACATATTTGGACTGTGGGAGAATACGGAGCATCCGGAGGAAACCCACGCAGATATGGAGATAATGTGCAAACTCCATACAGAGTGTGACCCCCAGGCCGGAATTGAACCCGGGTCCCTGGCGCTGAGAGGCAGCAATGCTAACTTCTCAGGCCACCACTGCAGGTGTACCTACACCATATGGACTGCAGCGATTCAAGAACAGAGCTCACTACCACTTTCTGGAGGGCAGCTAGGGATGCTGGTTCCAGCCACTAATGCCCACATCCTGTATTAAAAATAAATCCCAGGTCTATTTTAAAGTGACTGTGGAATCCCGTCTCAGCTTCACGGGAACTCACTGCGCAAAACCAAACTCGCGCCGTTGGCGTTCTGCTTTCTGTAACTGTCTAAACCCCGTGCCCCGGTGGGTCCCGGCCCCCCTGTATAATGTGAACCGGGGCTTGATAATGATGACTCACCCGAAAGGGCCTCCCCTCGCTGCAGTACCTCCTCAATGTTCGTCACCATAATCCGCTGGACATCGTGAAGCTCGCTATTGATGGAGCCCAGCTTGCGACGGGACCAGGAGTCGCTGTAGGATTTCTTCAACTTCTGAATGAAGGTATCTGCGGGAACAAGAGAGAGAGGGAGGGAAGAGAAAGAGGAGTCAGTAAAGAGGAAGCTGGTGAGGGCCAGCAGTAACGCAGGCGATAAAGCCAGCCTCAGGGTGGTGGGGAGAGGGCGTGAAACAGTCTTTCAGATTATCATTCCCATCCAATGGACAAGAAGCGACCAACTGTCTCAATTGCCAAAGTGGGGACTAACTCTGAAGAGCAGATTCAGAACCAACCAGCAGGTACAGGGCTGAGCCACGTGTGAGGGAGCGCCGGGCGGCCAGAGGGCCCGCGCCGGGGGAGCGCCCCATCAGGTTGGTGTAAAAGATCCCACAGCATTACTAAAACATGGCTTAACTGTAAAGACTCACATTACAACCATTATCTTGCAAATTGAGTTTGTGGCTGTACATGATCTGTTTGCGAACACAAGTCCTCACTCACCTAATGAAGGATCAAGACCCTGAAAGGTGGTGCTAAATAAACCTATTGGACTTTAACCTGGTGTTTTGAGACTTCTTACTGTAATTATTAAAAACTGAACCGGGAAGGTTCGTATGGTGTTCTGTCCAGTATTCCTCCTAAATTAGCATCCAAAAAAAAGAAAGAATCTCCCTGCTGCTCTGCTCACATTGGGAACGTGGGTGTCCGGAGTTTCCTTTAATACAGTCGGAGATACCCTCGGAAATCCGTCGCCGGCTGTAGCCTGTTCTGGGGTGTCTGAGATTGTGGGATGTAAAGGCTGCCATGGCAACTGGGGGTTTAAACTGGGTCCTCAGTCACCGTGACCCAGACATGAACTGAGCTCAACTACCACCCTGCCTGGAGACCCAATTAACCCTCAATCACCGCGAGCTGAAGTTTCTCCCAATGCAGCCCGTCGCCCTGGTTACCTGTCCTGCGAGACTTTGTCTTTAGTTTCCACGCTGGCACCAGGGGAATTCCAACATCAGCACAGAGCGTACATCACCACTCAGACTGGCACTCCCACACAGCCTGCTTTTGAACCACAGCATTCCCGGGAGAAATCCGCACCCTCCTCTCTCTCTCTCTCTCCCGAGGCACGGCTAAACCACCTGGCCCCGTCCTCCTGGGACCAGAGGGAAGGAGCCACGGTCGGACATTCGACCGCAGTGGGATTCACATCCCGGGTTTGACATTCAATGCCCCCCCTTGTCAATCCCAATCGCCCAGGGGGGTGAGGGCAAATGCAAAACATCTGCAGCCCCACTGCATCGGTGAAAAAAAAAAGCCAGTCTGTCAAACTTTTTCATCTGCCACTCATCAGGACAGACGGTAGGATGCCATATTTCAAAGGGAGCAACAATTTGCACTACCTGAGGGAAAAGCGCAGAGTTTTGCAACACAGAAAAAGGCCCTTTGTGACTACACCAGCCATCAAGCACCTCCCTATTCTAATCCCATTTTCCCACACTTGGTCTGCAGTCTTCTACGCTGTATCATTTCAAGTGTTCACCTAAATGTTTCCTAAATATGGTGAGGGTTCCTTGGCTCTGCCAACCTTTCAGGCACAGAGTTCCAGATTCCCACTGGGTGAAAAAGTTTATCCTCAAATCTCCTGCCCCGACCTTAAATCAGTGCTCCCTGGTTATTGATCCAGCTACTGAGGGCAAAAGTTCCTTCCCATCCACTCTATCTACATCCCTCAGAATTTTGTTCACCTCAATCAGATCCCTTCTCAGCAATTTCTAGAAAAAAAACCCCAGTCTCTCCTCAGAGCTGAGACGCTCCAGCCCAGGCAACATCGTGGTGAATCTCCTCTGCACCCTTCCTAGTGCAATCACATCCTTCCTATAACGTGGTGACCAGAACTGCATACAGTACTCTAACCAGTATTTGACCAGCTCCATTACAACCTCCCTGCTCTTAATAATCTATGCCTTCGCTGAGTCCAAAGATGCAAAGGTTAGAACATAGAACATAACAGCGCAGTACAGGCCCTTCGGCCCTCGATGTTACACCGACCAGTTAGGTTGACTGGCCATGCTTTAGCGTCAGGGAGATGTCATGTGGGGTTACAAGGATAGGGCCTGGATGAGAACGAAAACAGGCATGATTGAATGGCGGAGCAGAGTCGATGGGCCGACGGCCTAATTCTGCTCCGGTACCTTGTCTATCTTTTCTTACCGAACTCAATGAAGACGTAGGGTCTGGAGACAGTGGCCACCTTCTTAATGTACAGCTCGCTGAACTCGGCCTGCAAGTCGTCCAGGAAGGCATATGCCATCTTCTTGGAATAGTTCCCCTCGCAGAGCACCAGGTAGCAGACCCCTCGGTCGATCAGGTAGCTATGGGCACACACAAAGAAAGATCCCACTCAAACGCGACACCAAGATTGTTCGGGTGAAGAAGGTCGCAGGTTACAGGCCCATACGGAGGGGGTGGTCAGATGGGCAGAGCAGATGATATTTAACCCTGATATGCGTGAGGTGATGCACTTTGGAAGACGAGGGATTATTTAATGGACACTGGGAGGCTCGGAGGAACAGATCGATCTTTGGGTAATTATAAACAGACCTCTGATGTTCATCGTACAGCTGAATAGGATAGTTAAGGCTTGTTTTCATCAGTTGGGCGATAGAGAACATGAGCAATGTTGGAGTTGTACAGAATGTTGGTTAGGCCACAGCTGGAGTACTGTGTGCAGTTCTGGTCACCTCACTATAGGAAGGATGTGACTGCACCAGAGTCGGTGCAGAGAGGATTCACCAGGACGTTGCTTGGGATGGAACATTTGAATTAGAAGGAGATAGGCTTGGACTGTTTACTCAGAGCGGAGAAAGGGGGCATGATGGAGGTGGATAAAATTAGAGTTTTGGACAGGGTGTATAGGGAGCAGCTGTTCCCCCCTCGGTTGAGGGGCATTCATGAGGGCAGGAGATTCAGAGGGGATTTGAGAAAAGAAGAATCTCTCAGAGGGTTGCAGGAATTTGGAATGCACTGCCCGGAAAGGTAAGGGAGGCTGGAAATCTTACAACCTTGAAGTATTTGGATGAGCACCTGAAACAATCTAACAATTTGAGGATATGGGCCAATTGCAGGGAAATGGGATTAGCAGGCTTTAGTGATAGTTATTGTCGGTACAGATCTGATGGGCCGAATGGCCTTTTCTGATCACATGAAGCAGCCGAACCGGATGTCGGATTTTTTGGGTATCCGGGACAGAGTCTGAGAGAACACCTCCGGCATAAGGAAGTCAAGGGGGCAAGAATAAGATGCTCTGTCGGAAGTGGGGCAGACTCGATGGGCCAAATGGCCTCTCTGTGAGGGCCACTTTTTGAATGCTCCAATTGAATCTGCCTCCACTACCCTCTCAGATTCCAAAACCTAACCTCTTCCTGTCTGAAAACGCTCTCTCCTATATCGCATTTGCTTCTTTTACCAGTAACTTTAAGTCCACGTCCTTTTCTTTTCACACAAACAAGGAACAGTTTCCCCCCCCATCCACTCTGTCCAGATTCCTGATGGTTCAAATCATCCTGTAGCACTATAGCACGATGGTTAGCACTGCTGTTTCACAGCGTCAGGGACCTGGGTTCGATTCCCAATTTGGGTCACTGTCTGTGTGGAGTCTGCATATTCTCCCCATGTCTGTGTGGGTTTCCTCCAGGCGCTCTGGTTTCCCCCCACAACTTGAAAGATGTGCTGGTTAGGGTGCATTGACCTGAACAGGCACCTGAGTGTAAAGACTAAGGGAATTTCACAGTAACTTAACTGCAGTATTAATCTAAGCCTTACTTGTGATTAAATAACATAATAAACTTTAAACTCCATCAAATCTCCCCTCAGTCTCTTTTCCCCAAGGAAAACAGTCCGAACCTCTCCAATCTATTTTTGTAAATGGGATCCTTCATTTTGGGTCTACTCTCATGAAGCTTTCTGAGCAGCAACTCCAATGCTTTCATAGAATCCTTACAGTGCAGGAAGAGGCCATTTGGCCCATCGAGTCTGCACTGAAAACAATCCCACCCAGGCCCCCATCCTTGTGAAACTAAAGAGCATGGCCAATCAATCTAATCCACACATCTCCGGACTGTGGGAAGAAACCGGAGCATCCGGAGGAAACCCACGCAGACACTGGGAGAACCTGCAAACTCCGCACAGTCACCCAAAGTCAGGAATCGAACCAGGGGCCCTGGTACTGTGAGGTAGCAGTGCTAACCACTATAGCACCATGCTGTCCATTGTTCTTAAAGAATGATACACACAACTGGACACAATATTACAACTGAGGTCTAATTAATGTCTTGTAGCAGTTTGCCATAACTTCCTTACTTTTGTACTCCATGTCCTGATTAATAAAACTGAAAATTGTGCATGTTTTCTCCTGCCACCTCCAAACATCTGTGTCTAGATACTTCTGGTCCTGCACTCCTTTTGGAATTGTACCCCTTATTTCATATTATCTCTCCATCTGCTTCCTACCAATGTACGTATCAGAGATTGGTATGGCACCAGCTCTGACCAAGACCTCAAGAAACTACAAAGGGTTGTGAATGAAGCCTAGTCCATTACGCAAATCAGCCTCCATCCATCGACTCTGTCTACACTTCCCGCTGCCTCAGGAAAGAAACCAGCACAATCGAGGGCCTTACGCATTCCTGACATTCTCTCTTCCACCTTCTTCCATCAGGAACAGTCAGAGGTCACGTACCAACCCACACGTCCCTGCTGCAGTCACACTTTTGAATGGTCCTGTCACACATTAAGTAGATCTTTCTCTACATCCTAGCTGTGACTGTAATACTACATTCTGCACCCTCTCCTTTTCTTCTCTCCTATGTACTCTAAGAACGATATACTTTGTCTGTATAGCGCACAAGAAACAATACTTTTTACTGTGTATCAATACATGTGACAATGAGAAATCAAATTTTTCAAAAAAGCATCACCTCACACTTCTCCGTATTTGAACTTTATCAGCCATCTATTTGCCCAAATTACTAACGCATCTATGTCTCTTTGAAGTTCCACACTGTCTTCCTTATAATCTACTATCCTTCTTAGCTTTATATCATCACAAACTTGGAATTTGTGTCCTGAAGATCTCGATATTAATATACAGCAGATAGAACTAGGGTCCTAACACTGACCCTCTGGAGAACTCCAAGTCAAACCTTCCTCCAGCCCAAAAAAAATCCATAAACCTCTCTCCGTTTCCTGTAATTCATTCAAAATTGTATCCAAACGTACGCAGGTTAAGAGCATTGGTCATGCTAAATTATCCTTTCGTGTCCAAAGATGAGCAGATTAGCTGGATTGGCCATGGTAAATTACCCCCAAGTATCCAAAGATGTGCAGATAAGGGTGATTGGCCGTACTAAATTGCCCCTTAGTGTCCCAAGATGTCAGGTTAGGTGAATTGGTAAATTGCCCTTAACGTCCAAAGATGTGCAGGTTAAGCGGATTAGACATGCTAACTTGCCCCTTTGTGTCCCAAGAAGTGTAGATTTATGGATTAGCCATGGTAAATATACAGAGTGATGATGTAGAGATGCCGGCGTTGGACTGGGGTAAACTCAGTAAAGTTTTACAACACCAATTTTATATTCAACCAATTTATTTGATAGTAAATTCGCAAGCTTTCGACTCTATAGCCTTTGTCAGGCAAATGCAGTGTTCTGGTCTGCAATAGCACTCATATCCACACAGACAGTTACAGATTGCTGATTAGAATGCAAATCCTTACATCGAACCTGCTATTCAAGTGTTAAAGTGGCTAACAATGTGTGTGAAGGGAATCCTGAGCATTGGTTAGAGAATTGTGTATTTTCTCCAGACAGCACAGTAAGTGAGGTTTTTTGCTAACCCAGGCAAGTTACGGGGGTTACAGATAGTGTGACATGAAGCCAAGATCCCTATTAAGACCGTCCTCATGTGTGCGGAACTTGGCTATCAGTCTCTGCTCAGCGACTCTGCGCTGTTGTGTGTCACGAAGGCCCCTGAAGAACATTTACCCGCAGGTCGGAGGCCGAATGCCCATGACTGCTGAAGTGTTCGCCCACAGGAAGGGAACTGTTTTGCCTGGTGATTGTTGAGCGATGCTCATTCATCCGCTGTCGTAGTGTCTGCATGGTCTCCCCAATGTACCATGCTTCGGGACATCCTTTCTTGCAACGTATTAGGTAGACAACATTGGCCGAGTTGCAAGAGTATGTACCGTGTACCTGGTGAATGGTATCCTCACGTTTGATGATGTCGTCCATGTCTATGATCCGGCATGTCTTGCAGAGGTTGCTGTGGCAGGGTTGTGTGGTATTGTGGTCACTGTTCTCCTGAAGGTTGGGTAGTTTGCTGCGAACAATGATCTGTTTGAGGTTGTGCGGTTGTCTAGTGTGTCATGAAGCCAAGATCCCTATTAAGACCATCCTCATGTGTGTGGAACTTGGCTATCAGTCTGTGCTCAGCAACTCTGCGGTGTGTGTCACGAAGGCCCCCTTAAAGAACATTTACCCGCAGGTCGGAGGCCGAATGCCCATGACTGCTGAAGTGTTCGCCCACAGGAAGGGAACTGTTTTGCCTGGTGATTGTTGAGCGATGCTCATTCATCCGCTGTTGTAGTGTCTGCATGGTCTCCCCAATGTACCATGCTTCGGGACATCCTTTCTTGCAACGTATTAGGTAGACAACGTTGGCCAAGTTGCAAGAGTATGTACCGTGTATCTGGTGAATGGTATCCTCACATTTGATGTCGTCCATGTCTATGATCTGGCATGAGTGGAAAAGGTTGCTGTGGCAGGATTGCGTGGTATTGTGGTCACTGTTCTCCTGAAGGTTGGGTAGTGGTAGCGAGATGTTCATCGTCAATGATATGTTGAAGACTCCGGAGAAGATGTCGTAGGTCTCCGCTCTGGGGAAGTACCGGACAACAAAGGGTACTCTGTCCACCGTGTCCCGTGTTTGTCTTCTGAGGAGGTCAGTGCGGTTTATCGCTGTGGCATGTCAGAACTGTCGATCGATGAGTCGAGCGCCATATCCTGTTCTCACGAGGGCATCCTTCAGTGTCTGGAGGTGTCTGTCACGATCCTCCTCATCTGAGCAAATCCTGTGTATACGGAGGGCTTGTCCATAGGGAATGGCTTCTTTAACGTGTCTAGGGTGGAAGCTGGAGAAGTGGAGCATTGTGAGGTTGTCTGTCGGTTTGCGGTACAGTGAGGTGCTGAGGTGACCGTCCTTGATGGAGATGCGTGTGTCCAAGAATGCAACTGATTCTGGAGAATAGTCCATGGTGAGTCTGATGGTGGGATGGAACTTGTTGGTATCATCATACAGTTGTTTCAATGATTGTTCACCATGAGTCCAAAGGAAAAAGATGTCATCAATGTATCTAGTGTACAACCTTGGTTGAAGATCTCGTGTGGTGAAGAAGTCTTGTTCGAACCTGTGAATGAAGATTTTGGCATACTGAGGTGCAGATTTGGTCCCCATGGCTGTTCCATGTGTCTGGATGAAAAGCTGATTGTTGAAGGTGAAGACATTGTGGTCCAAGATAAAGCGGATGAGTTGTAAAATTGCATCCAGAAACTGGCAGTTGTTGGCATTGAGTACTGAGGCAGTTGCAGCAATACCATCGTCGTGGGGGATGTTGGTGTGGAGCGCCGAGACTTCCATTGTGACAAGGAGTGTCCCTGGTTCAACTGCTCCATGTGTGCTGAGTTTCTGTAGGAAGTCCATAGTGTCAAGACAAAAGCTGGGGGTTCTTTGTACAATGGGTTTCAGGATGCCCTCGATATAGCCGGAGAGGTTCTCACACAGGGTCCCATTGCCCGATACGATGGGACGGCCGGGTATGTTTGCCTTGTGTATCTTTGGGAGGCAGTAGAGATCTCCAATGCGGGGAGTACGTGGAATGAGAGCCCGGAGGGTGTTCTGAAGGTCCGGATCAAAGGTTTTGATCAGAGTGTTGAGTTGACGAGTGTGTTCTTTGGTCGGATCTGCTGGTAACTGTCTGTAGTGTTTCACATTGTTTAGTTGTCGGTACACTTGTTCAAAGTAGTCCGTTCTGTTCAGTACGACGGTGGCGCCTCCTTTGTCTGCTGGTTTGATGACAATGTTGCAGTTGGTCTTGAGAGCATGGATGGCCTTGCTTTGTGCTTGGGTGATGTTCGGGACTGTCTTCTAAGTGCGGTTGATGAATCTGGTGTTCATGCACCTCCTGGCTTGGGCATACATGTCCAGTTGGGGGCAGCTCGCTAGGGCCATCCCCACCCCCCCACTTCTTGCTTTTAGACAACCGCACAACCTCAAACAGATCACTGTTCGCAGCAAACTACCCAACCTTCAGGAGAACAGTGACCACAATACCACACAATCCTGCCACAGCAACCTCTGCAAGACATGCCAGATCATAGACATGGACGACATCATCAAACGTGAGGATACCATTCACCAGGTACACGGTACATACTCTTGCAACTCGGCCAACGTTGTCTACCTAATACATTGCAAGAAAGGATGTCCCGAAGCATGGTACATTGGGGGGACCATGCAGACACTACGACAGCGGATGAATGAGCATCGCTCAACAATCACCAGGCAAAACAGTTCCCTTCCTGTGGGCGAACACTTCAGCAGTCATGGGCATTCGGCCTCCGACCTGCGGGTAAATGTTCTTCAAGGGGGCCTTTGTGACACACGACAGCGCAGCGTCGCTGAGGAGAGATTGATAGCCAAGTTTCGCACACATGAGGATGGTCTTAATAGGGATCTTGGCTTCATGTCACACTACCTGTAACGCCCGTAACTTGCCTGGGTTTGCAAAAAACCTCACTGTGCTGTCTGGAGAAAATACACAATTCTCTAACCAATGCTCAGGATTCCCTTCACACACATTGTTAGCCACTTTAACACTTGAATAGCAGGTTCGATGTAAGGATTTGCATTCTAATCAGCAATCTGTAACTGTGTGGATATGAGTGCTATTGCAGACCAGAATACTGCATTTGCTTGACGAAGGCTATAGAGTCGAAAGCTCACGAATTTACTATCAAATAAATTGGTTGAATTTAAAATTGGTGTTGTAAAACTTTACTAAATATACAGAGTTACAGGGATAAGGTGAGGAGGGTTAGAGGGAGAGGTGGGGGGCCTGAGATACTCTGTCAGAGAGTAATTGCAGACTCAATGGACTGAATGGCCTCTGCTGCACTCCCTTTGGAATTGTACTCCTTATTTCATAACGTTTCTCCATGTGCTTCCTACCAATGTATGTATCAGAGCTCGGTATGGCACCAGCTCCGAGCTACGACTGTGCCCACAGTCTGAACTGCATCAAATGCCTTCAGGAAGCCACTGAATGGATCATGTCAGTGACATTGAACGGAACGTCAGTGAAAGAATGAATAAATAAAAGTGAACCCATCCAAACGCAGCAGACAATCCAATTTAACATTACAGCTCTGCACTTTCCCTTGGTGACCAGGGAAATGGTTCGTAAGATCGAATTCCAACCTACCCAGTAATCCCAGATGCTCAAGGGGTTAAAAGCATTGCTTAACCTGCTTCTGAGACAGACACATTGGAATAGCTGGCTCCTTTTCAAGGTGGAACGGTGTGACTAGTGGAGCACTGCAGGGATCAGTTCTTGATCTCCAATTGTTCACTATTTACATGAATCACCTGGAGGAAGGAACAGAACGTAACGTACCCAAATATGTCGATGCTGCAAAGGTAGGTGGAAGGGCAGGTTGTGATGAGGATGTTGCGAATTTGCAACAGGATATCAGTAGATAGGGCAAAAAAAAAAAAGCTGGCAAATGGAATTTAGAATCACAGAACCAAGGAACTCGCAACCCATCCACCCTCGATTCTGCTGTGTCCAAATTCACCCATCCACCCCCATCCCAAATCCACCCCCCCCCCCTCCCCCTGTCCCCACCGCACCTCCCCATTTTCCCCCTCAAACTCACCCAACTACCCTTTCCCACCCCATCACACCTTCTGGGCTAACTCATTCCTTTTGCCCCATAGTCTAACTCACCCACCCAAGTCCATCCATCCTCGTATGCCAACACGCTCAGTGAATCTGCCTCCTACCTCACCCTCTGAATCTCCAATCTTCAGGGCACTGGTTTACTCGAACTTTAACAGGAATCACTGCTGGGAGGAGGGGGGATGGAGACACTGGGTTGTAGAGGGTTGGGGGGGGGGGGGGAGTGGGGATGGGGGGGGTGGAGACACTGAGCTGTAGAGGGTTGGGGGATCGAGGCAGACAATTGAACACGAACATTGCCGGCAAACCCAGATCCAATCCCGCATAACACAACTAATAAACCACATTAGCGTCACCTACTGAAACATCAGAAGCCCCGTCTCCAGGGTACACCGGGTCGGAGAATGTTCCGTCAGCTTCCGAAAGAGCTGCTTGGCCTGGTTTTGATACTCCTGTAGATTCCGGCCTGACTGTAACAACAAAAAAAAAAAAATTATTGCTCATGGAATCGTTACAGTTCAGGAGGAGGCCATTCGGCCCAATCCTTCTACGTTGGCCATTGGCAAACCAACCTAGACTGTTCTGCTCCCTCGTTTCCCCAATCGTCCAAAACCTCAACTTTTCCAAGCTAATGTTGAAGCTGAAATCCCCCAATGTCCGCAGACCATTCGGGTAAATCTCCTCTGTACCCTGTCTGGGAAACACTCACATTCCTCCAAACATGGGGTGGCCAGAACTGGATGCAATATTCCAGTTGTAATCTAACCAGGACATGATGAAGGGTCAACGCAACTTCCCTCCTTTTGTATGCAATGCCTTTATTTACGAGGCAAAAGGTCCCAAATGCTTTGTTAGTCATCTCACCATGGGTGGCACAGTGGTTAGCATTGCTGCCTCACATTACTAGGGACCCGGGTTCAACTGCAGCATTGAGTTGCAGTCTGTGTAGAGTTTGCATGTTCATAGAATCCCTACACTGTAGAAGGAGGGCATTCGGCCCATTGAATCTGCACTGACAACGATCCCACCCAGGGCCTATCCCCATAACCCCTCGTATGTACCCTGCCAATCCCTCTAACCCATACATCCCAGGACACTAAGGGTCAATTTAGCATGGCCAATCAACCTAACCCGTACATCTTTGGAGCGTGGGAGGAAACTGGAGCACCCGGAGAAAACCCACGCAGACATGGGGAGAACGTACAAACTCCACACAGACAGTGACCCAAACTGAGAATCCAACGCAGGTTCCTGGATCAGCGAGGCAGCAGTGTTAACCAACATGCTCACGTGGGTCTGTGCGGGTTTCCTCCGGGTGCTCCAGTTTCCTAACACAGTCCAAAGATGTGTAGGTTATGTGGATTAGCCATGTTAAACTGACCCTTAGTGTCCAAAGATAAGTAGATAAGGTGAATTGGCCATGTCAAACGGTCCCCTTTTATCTGAAGATGTGCAGGATTGGCCATGTTAAATTGCCCCTTAGCATCCGAAGATGTGCAGGTTAGGCAGACTGTCTGCCTTTTCAGCCACCCTGTCACTAACCTGCTCAATCCATTTGAGGTACGGAGTAGCAAACTGGAAAGTATCGAAGTAGATAGGGAGGATGTGCTAGATATTCTCGAGGGTTTGAAGTTGGATAAGTCCCCTGGGACGGACGGGATTTACCCTAGAATTCTCTGGGAGGCAAGAGAGGAGATTGCAGAGCCTCTGGCTCTGATCTTCGGGTCGTTGTTGGTTACGGGTGTGATTCCGGAGGACTGGAGGATAGCGAATGTGGTCCCATTGTTCAAGAAGGGGAAGAGAGACCTTCCAGGGAATTATAGGCCAGTGAGTCTTACTTCTGTTGTGGGCAAAGTATTGGAGAGAATTATTAGGATAGGATTTATAGTTATTTAGAGAGAAATGAATTGATTGGGGATAGTCAGCATGGTTTTGTGAAGGTTAGGTCGTGCCTTACTAACCTCATTGAGTTTTTTGAAAAAGTGACTAAAGAGGTGGATGGGGGTAAGGCGGTTGATGTGGTATATATGGACTTTAGTAAGGCGTTTGATAAGGTGGCCCATGGAAGACTTCTGCAGAAAATGCAGATGTATGGGATAGAGGTGATTTAGCTAATTGGGTTAGGAATTGGCTAGCAGATAGAAGACAGAGGGTGGTGTTTGATGGGAGATATTCATCGTGGAGTTCGGTGACAAGTGGTGTACCTCAGGGGTCTGTTTTGGGGCCCCTGCTGTTTGTAATTTTTATAAATGATCTGGATGAGGGTATTGAAGGATGGATTAGTAATTTTGCAGATGACACTAAAGTCGGTGGAGTGGTAGATAGTGAAGAGGGGTGTTATAGTTTTCAGAGAGACTTGGACAAGTTGCAGAGCTGGGCCGAGAGGTGGCAAATGGAGTTTAATGTGGAAAAGTGTGAGGTAATGCACTATGCCAGAAATAATAAATGTGTAGAGTATAGGGCTAATGGTAGGATTCTTAGTAGTCTTGATGAACAGAGGGATCTTGGTTTGTATGTGCATAGATCCCTGAAAGTAGGCAGTCAGGTCGAGAAGGTTGTTAGGAAGGCATATGGAGTCTTGGCTTTTATTGGTAGAGGGATTGAATTTCGGAGCCGCAACGTCATTTTGCAACTGTACAAAACTCTAGTGCGGCCGCACTTGGAGTATTGTGTGCAGTTCTGGTCCCCACATTATAAGAAAGATGTTGGAGGCATTGGAGAGGGTACAGAGGAGGTTTACCAGGATGTTGCCTGGTATGGAGGGCAGGTCTTATGAAGAGAGGCTGAGTGATTTGAGGTTGTTTTCGTTAGAAAGAAGGCGGCTAAGAGGAGACCTTATTGAAACATATAAGATGATTAGAGGTTTAGATAGGTGGACAGTGATAGCCTTTTTCCTAGGATGGAGAAAGCTAGCACGAGGGGACACAGCTTTAAATTAAGGGGTGATAGTCATAGGACGGATATCAGAGGTAGGTTCTTTACCCAAAGGGTGGTTCGGGAGTGGAATGCCCTGCCTGCAGCAGTTGTAGATGCGCCAAGTTTGGTGGCGTTTAAGAGGTTAGTTGATAATTATATGGAAGAGAAGGGAATGGTTTAGTTTGGAGGGTCATTGCTTTTTATATTGGTCGGCGCAACATCGAAGGCCGAAGGGCCTGTTCTGTGCTGTAATGTTCTATGTTCTATTTCTATGAACCTCATTGTTTGGCACTTCAAGTTTTAGATCATCACCAAATTCAAAAATGTTACTGATTTCCAACATCCAAGTCACTTTGGCTCTCAGAAGCTGGTACAGTGACCCTCGGGAAACTTCACCTTCTCTCCAAAAAACAACCATTTACTGTAACTCACTGCTTTCTGTCCTTAAGCCAAATGTTTTATCCGACTGGACCCTGATCCTCCTATCCTGCGAGCCATAATTTTGTTACCCAGCCTGTAATATGATTCGGTGTTCAAGATTTAAACTCCACGTATACAACGTTCACTGCATTTCTTTGTCAGCTTGTTACTTCATTCAAATTTTGACTAAAAAAATCAATTCAACTTTTATAGATTTCCATTGTAATGTATATAACCAGATGTTAGATGCTGAGGCAGCACATTATACTAAAAGAGATACCATTTCAAAGGTGACCCTGTAAATTTCAGAGATCCAACACCAATGTAATGTGCTCCCAGAACAGGTACAGCACGGGGTTAGATACAGAGTGAAGCTCCCTCCACACTGTCCCCATCAAACACTCCCAGGACAGGTACAGCACAGGGTTAGATACAAAGTAAAGCTCCCTCCACACTGTTCCCATCAAACACTCCCAGGACAGGTACAGCACAGGGTTAGATACAAGGTAAAGCTCCCTCCACACTGTTCCCATCAAACACTCCCAGGACAGGTACAGCACGGGGTTAGATACAAAGTAAAGCTCCCTCCACACTGTTCCCCATCAAACAAGCCCAGGACAGGTACAGCACGGGGTTAGATACAGAGTAAAGCTCCCTCTACACTGTCCCCAGAAAATACTCCCAGGACAGGTACAGCCCGGGGTTAGATACAGAGTAAAGCTACTTCTACACTGATGATGGTGGGGGATTGGGAGGGGAAGGGACATGCTCAGAGGATGGAAATGCATCTCACTGATACTCCACACACATCTGCATTGCTGTGAACAGGCCATGAACGAGAAGACTAATCTTGTCTTCAGTACCCAATCCATATTGATTCATAGAACATAGAACAATACAGCACAAACAGGCCCTTCAGCCCACTAGTTGCGCCAATCACATCTACCAATCCACAGACCTATCTATAACCCCCTATCCTATTCTTTTCCATATACTCATCCAGAAGTCTTTTAAAAGACCCAGTGAGTTTGCCTCAACAACCTCCGACGGCAGTCGGTTCCATTCACTCACCACCCTCTGAGTGAAAAACCTACCCCTGACATCTCCTTTGTATTTGCTTCCCTGCACCTTAAATCTGTGTCCTCTCGTAATGACCATTTCGGCTCGGGGAAATAGTCTCTGAGAGTCCACCCTATCTATTCCTCTCAACATTTTATAAACCTCTATCAGGTCGCCTCTCAACCTACGTCTCTCCAGTGATAAGAGTCCCAGCTCCCTCAACCTATCTTCATAAGGCCTGCCTCCCAATCCAGGCAGCATCCTTGTAAATCTCCTCTGAACCCTCTCAATAGCCGCTACATCCTTCCTATAATGGGGCGACCAGAACTGCGCACAATACTCCAACTGGGGTCTGACAAGAGTCTTATAGAGCTGCATCATTACCTCCTGACTCCTAAACTCTATTCCTCGATTTAATGAAGGCCAGTACACCGTATGCCTTCTTGACCACTTCCTCCACCTGCGAGGCCAATTTAAGAGTCCTATGGACCCGGACCCCGAGATCCTTCTGCTCTACAACACAGCTAAGACTCCTACCCCTTATATTGTACTCCTTCATCCATTATTCCTGCCAAAATGGACCACTACACATTTATCCGCATTGAAGTCCATCTGCACTTCTCCACCTAGTCTTGCATCCTGTCTATGTCCCGCTGCAACTTTTGACATCCCTCCAGACCATCCACAACACCACCGACCTTTGTATCATCAGCGAACTTACTAGTCCATCCCTCCACTTCCTCATCCAGGTCATTTATGAAAATGACAAACAGCAGGGGTCCCAGAACAGATCCCTGGGGCACTCCACTGGTTACCGACCTCCATGCAGAACAAACCCATCCACAACCACTCTCTGCCTTCTGCCGGCAAGCCAGTTCTGGATCCACGAGGCCAAAGCCCCTTGGATCCCATGGCCTCTCACCTTCTCCAGAAGCCTTGCATGGGGGACCTTATCAAACGCCTTACTAAAGTCCGTGTACACTACATCCACCGCCCTTCCTTCGTCAATGTGTTCCGTCACATTTTCGAAGAACTCAACTAGGCTCGTAAGGCATGACCTGCCCTTGACAAAATTCAACGAGACATCTGTGCTGGGGTTTTAACCTGCCAGGGAAGGCAATACCTGCCCACTTACCTGGGCAGGCATTGCGTTCCTGTTACCCACCAAATGCTGTAATAGAGTCCTGCATGAGACCCGACTAAGTCCATCAGTCTGGAGGGCCGGATCATACCACCCCAACAGGCCCAGCAGGGCAGGCCCATTCTACACTCCCTTTTCTGGGGACAGGTACAACACAATCAGATTCCAGCCTGCGGTTCACCCCAGAGTGCCCATTACTCCATATCACCTTCTGCTGCGAACAGCATGAGAGGCCTGACAGAATACATTCTCAACAATCTTCCGTCAATGTCGCTTCAGGGTCTGTATTAAACCGTTTCCAGGAAGCTGTTAGAGGTTATTATCTGTTCCAGTATCAAAACACAGTACCAGCGAGTGTGCCAAGGCTGTGTGCTAACCTTCTGACGACAGCCACTATCTGAGTGACCTTTGCTCTCTTTCACGTGGCAATGTTTTTTTACCCATTGCCGCATCAAGCAGCCAGGGTCACAACCAGAGAACACATCCTGGGAAAGACGGAGAGGTGATATATCGGACCAGGGACAGCAGGGGCACGTGTGACAGTTGAAGGTGCGCGGATTCCGGGTGGGTGGGGGGGAGCAGACGCACTTCGGAAAAAGGACTGCTCAGAACAAAGAACAGGAACAGGCCCTTCGGCCCACCAATCCTGTACCAGCACAGGACACCTTGTATCACTACATTCTGCACTCTTGCCTCTCCTTCTCTACACACTTTGTCTACATTGCGAGCAAGAAACAATACTTTTCATTGTGTACTAATACATATGACAATAATAAATCAAATCAAACTAGAGACCTTTTGCCTCCTATTCAGTCCATATCCCCATCTATTCATTTATCTATCACGATGCCTCTTAAACATTGCTACTGCTCCTACCACCTCCTCTGGCATTCCAGGCACTCACTATTCTCAATGGGCAGCACAGTGGTGAGCACTGCTACTTACAGTGCCAGGGACGTAGGTTCGATTCCCAACTCGGGTCATGGCCTGTGTGGAGTTTGCACGTTTTCCGTGTCTGCATGGGTTTCCTCCGGGTGTTCCGATTTCCTCCCACAGTCCAAAAATGTGGCGGTTAGATACTAAATTCTCCCTCTACCTGAACAGGCACCAGAGTGTGGTGACCTGGGGATATTCACACTAACTTCACTGCAGTGTTAACGTAAGCCTACCTGTGACACTGATAAACTTTCAACTCTGTATTAAAAAAAAACTTTTCTCTCACATCTCATTAAACTTTTCCCTTTTTATCTTAAACCTACGTCCTCTAGTAATTCACACTTGAACCCTTGGGTTGAAAAAAAGACTATGTATTCAATCCATGCCTCATCATTTTGCAAACTTCTACCAGCCTCGATGTTCAAACAAAATAAAGATTTATTATTATCACATGTATTAGAATACAATGAGAAGCACTGTTTCTTGCATGCTATACAAAGTATACCGTTCATAGAGAAGGAAAGGGGAGAGTGCAGAATGTAGTGTTACAGCCATAGCTAGGCTATGGAGAAAATCAATTAATGTGACGTAGGTCCATTCAAACGTCCGATGGCTGCAGGGTAGAAGCTGATTTGCGTCGATAGGTACGTGACCTCAGATCTTTGTACCTTTTTCCAATGGAAGAAGGTGGAAGACAGAACGTCCTGGGTGCTTGAGGTCCTTGATTATGTTGGCTGTTTTCTCAAGGCATGGGAAGTGTAGACAGAGTCAATGGATGGGAGGTTGGTTTGAGTGATAGACTGACCTGCATTCACGGCACTTTGCAGTTCCTTGCAGTCTTGCAGGAGCCACACCAAACTGTGATACAACCAGAAAGAATGCTTTCTATGGCGCATCTGTAAAAGTTGCTAAGAGTCATAGCTGACACGACAAATTTCCTTATTTTTTTGAGAAAGCAGAGGAGTTGGTGGGCTTTCTTAATATAGTATCGGCATGGGGGGGGACCAGGACAGGTTGTTGGTGATCTGGACACCTAAAAACCTGAAGCTCTTGACCATTTTTGCTTCATCCCCATTGATATAGACAGGGGCATGTTCCCCACTGTGCGTCTTAAAGTCGATGATTATTTCCTTCGATTTGTTGACATTTAGGCCGAGATAATGCAGTTGGTGGAATGGGGAATCAGTTAATGATTTAGCTTTACCTCAGGGAGGGGGCAGGGCAGAAGTGATGAGAATCACTTCTTTGGAGAAACAAAAAGTTTGTTACAACACAGCGCCTTTCGCAACCGCATGATATCTCAGAGGGCCCTACCGCCAATGAAGCATTTTTCAAAGGTGTCGTCATTGTTGTAACGTTGGAAGTACAGCTACTAATTAACACACAGCAAGATCCCACAAGACAGCACTGTGATAATAACATCATCTGTTTCAGTGATGTTGGTTGAGGAAGAAATATTGGCCAGCGTGAAATAGTCTCATAGGATCATTTGAGAAAACAGACAGTGCGTCTGACAGTGCGGCGCGCCCTCGGCACCGACCCCCCCGACAGTACGGCGCGCCCTCGGCACCGACCCCCCCGACAGTGCGGCGCGCCCTCGGCACCGACCCCCCCCGACAGTGCAGCGCGCCCTCGGCACCGACCCCCCCCGACAGTGCAGCGCGCCCTCAGTAGGAAAATCATAGAGGATATTTGCTATGATGTGTCTGCAGTGGGACATAAACCCACATCCTTCTAATTCAAAGGCTGAAGTGATACTGAGACAATGGGGGTGACAATAGGGGCAGTTGTAGCATAAAGAATGATTAAACTGTGAGAGGTTAACAAAGCAGTGTTTGGAAAGAGAGAGAGACTTTTAATTGTCCACGATCAGATAAAGAAATCACCATATCAGATTATATTTATTATATCATTTATCACAGCCCCTGCGTTAGATAGATACATTCTAGTTGCAGATACTCTCCCCTCTCTCCTACAGAAGGAGGCCATTCAGTCCACTGAGTCTGCATCACCCAGCTAGGCCCTATCCCCGTTACCCTGCATATTTACCCCACTTGACACAAAGGGACAACTTAGCATTAACCTAACCCGCACATCTTTGGAGTGTGGGAGGAAACCCACGCAGACACAGGGAGAACATGCCGACTCCGCACAGACAGTGATCCAAGGCCGGAATCCTGATTCCCCACACCAGTCCCTTCTATATCTGCCGGACCAATATACCCTCGCATCCCCACTCGTCACCCCCTCCAAATGCATACCCCACCCTCGGGTTGCAATGGCTCCTCTTTAACACCTTTGCTCATTCTCCCAACATTTTCACCACCCACTACTCATCCCCTCACACCTGGAGATACAAACATCAGCCCCAGTGCTGGGAGGGGTGAGACCTCATGTACTTCCATCCTACAACCTCCCCCCCACCCACAAGTTAACACGTGTCTTCCTTGTAAGAAGGCAGATAACTAGTTGAATGGCTGTAAATTGGAAGAGGGGAGTGTGCAGAGGGACCTGGGTGTCCTTGTGCACCAGTCACTGAAGGTAAGCAGGCAGGTGTAGGAGGCAGGAAAGAAGGCAAATGGCATGTTGGCCTTCATTGTGAGAAGTTTTGAGTACAGGAATAGGGATGTGTTGTTGCAATTACACAGGGCCTTGGTGAGGCTATATTTAAGAGTATTGTGTGTAGTTGTGGTCTCCTTGTCTGAGGAAGAATGTTCTTCCTCTTGAGGGAAAGTAGCGAAGGTTTACCAGGCTGATTCCGGGGATGGTGGGACTGACGTACGAGGAGAGATTGACTAGGTAGGATTGTTTTTGCTGGAGTTCAGGCGAATGAGGTGGGGGGAATCTCACGGAGATTTATAAAATCCTAACGGCACTTGACAGGGTAGATGCTGGAAGGATATTCCCAATGGTGGGGGAGTCCAGAACCAAGGGTCACTGTCAGAGGATTCGGGATAAACCCTTTAGAACGGAGATGAGGAGACATTTCTTCACCCAGAGTGTGGTGAGCCTGTGAAATTCATCACCACAGGAAGTAGCTGATGCCAAAACATTGAAGGTATTCGAGAGGCAGCTGGATATAGCACTGGGGGCGAATGGGATCAAAGGTTATGGGGAGAAAGCAGGATTAGGCTGTTGAGTTGGACAATGAGTTATGATTGTGATGAATGGTAGAGCAGGCTCGAAGGGCCAAGTAGCTTCTCCTACACCTACGTTTCTGCACACTATACCCCACTCAGAGAGCAGTCTTCATTCCACAGAATTAGTATGGCGCAGAAAGAGAGCACTGGCTCTCCAAACGAGCTTTGTGACTTCGTCCATTCCTCTTCCCTTTCCCCGTACCCCTGCACACTGTTTCCATTCAAATAATCATTTAATACCCTCTAGAATGCCTCGACTGCACTTGCCTCCACCACGCTTCCAAGCAGAACATTGCAGACCCTAACCATTCGCTGTGCAAAAAAGTTTCCTCTCACAACACATTTTCTTCTTTTGTAAATCACTTTAAATCCGTGCCCTCCCGTTCTCGTTCCTTTTACGATGGGGGTCAGTTTCTTTCTGTCCCAGCCCCCTCTTGATTTTGAATATCTGCATCAAATCTCCTCTCAGCCTTCTTCTCTCCAAGAAAAAGGAGTCCCAAATCTGTACTCATAATTGAAGTAAACACAGCACAAAGTCAAACAGGGATGAGGTGGCCCGAATATCTCCACAGATTTGTCAGCTCTGACTGAAGCCATTCCAAGTGATCTTATGACATAACACTTCCATCCCACCCAACAGAATAATGCTTCTACTGTCTCCGGAGGAAATTTAGCATATCCGCTACGCCTCTCAGCAATTTTTACAGTGACAGTATAGAAAGCACCCTTTCCGGGTGTATCACAACTCGGCATGACTCCTGCTCTGCCCAAGACCACAAGAAGCGACAAAGGGTCGTGAACAGTACACTCTGTCTGCACAGCACGCAAGAAACAATACTTTTCACTAATACGTGTGACAAAAACAAATCAAAAATCAGATAGCGAAATCTCCTTGAGAGATTAGAAATCACTCTGCAGTCATTGCTAACCGTCAGCTATGATGTGGAGACACTGGTGTTGGACAGGGTTGGGAGGTAAAGCACTGCTCCTTCCTCGGGTGGAAAGGGGAAAGCATTCCAAAAGCTTGTGATTTCAAATAAACCTCTTAAACTATATAACCTGTGTAACGTCTGAACTCTCAGCTAGTAAGGTCAATGGCAATATCACCATTGATGCAAACCCGCTCCCAGTGCAATCGCTATATTCTATGAAATCACCCACTCCCTGGGAGGCCCTGGCAAGGAGAAGGTTAAGAAGGATCTCAAAGACACAAGTTTATTGTGTATTATTGCAGGTGACTCATAGATGTGGTGAAGACAATTCCACAACAAAGAGAACAGGCATCCTGCTGGATATTATAGGAATATTTAAAACTGGATTCATACAATTTCACAGCGCAGAGCCAAGCCCACACTGACAACAATCTCAGCCAGGCTCTCTCCCCACAACACCTCCCATTTACCCTGCTAATCCCTCAAGGAGCAATTTAGCATGGCCAATTCACCCAACCTGCATATCTTGGGACACTGAGAAAAAATTTAGCATGGCCAATTCACCCAACCTGCACGTCTTTTGGACTGTGGGAGGAAACCAGAGCACCCAGAAGAAGTCCAGAAAGACACAGGGAGAACGTGTAAACTCCATGCAGACAGTAAGCCGAGGCCAGAATCAGAATCCTGGCGCTAACCAATGTGCCACCCAAATTGTATGACTGGAATTACAAAGTCTTGTGATTAAAATCCCCAATCCACGATTGTGTGTGCAGTGCTGACAGAGTGCTGTCCGAGGTGCTGCCGTTCAAATGACACAGTGGTACAAAGAGCAACAAATAACAAAGAAAATTACAGCACAGGAACAGGCCCTTCTGCCCTCCAAGCCTGCACCGACCATCCTCCCCGACTTAACTAAAACTCCCTGTTCTTCCGAATGATCATATCCATCTGTTCATAGAACCCTACAGTGCACTGACCACAATCTCACCCAGGCCGTATCCCCACATCTCTACGCATTTACATGCTAATCTCTCTAACCTACACATCCCAGAACACTAAGGGACAATTTTAGCATGGCCAATCCGCACATCTTTGGACAGTGGGAGGAAACCAGAGCACCCGGAGGAAACGCATGCAGACATGAGGAGAATGTGCAAACTCCACACAGAGAGTGACCCGAGCCGGGAATCGAACCCAGGTCCCTGGAGCTTGTCAAGAAGCCCCTTAAAAATCATTATTGTATCCACTTCCATTATCTCCCCCGACAACGAGTTCCAGGCACCCACTACTCTCTGTAAAAAATCTGTTTCATACATCTCCTTTAAACCTTGCCCCTCGCACCTTAAACCTATGCTTCCCGAGTAATTGACTCTTCCACCCTGGGAAAAAGCTTCTGATTATTCACTCTGTCCATACCTCTCAATCTTGTAGACTTCTATCAGGTCGCACCCCCCTCTCCCTACCCCCCCCACTCCTTTTTCCCTCCCCCCCCCAACCTCATCCGCACTTTGTCTGCACTCTCAGGAGATTACACAAGATTTCCCTGACCATATTTCAGAGAGTGCAGGCGTAGTTGGTTGCCTTGATTAACTGAGGAATTGTATGTAAAAGCAGGGAGGTTATGATAGAACTGTATAAAATACTGGCAGGGCTAGAGCTAGTGTATTGTGTGCAGTTCTGACCACCACACTATATGGACAGTGTGATCACATTGGAGAGGGTGCAGAGGAGATTCACCAGATGTTGCCTAGGATGGAGAGTTGCAATTGTGAAGAAAGGCTGGGGTTGTTGCCTTGGAGCAGAGAAGGCTGAGATGTACAAATTCTGCCAAGAGATAGGAAAGAAACATTTCCCCTTTGTAGAGGGGTCAGTAACCAGGGGACACAGATTTAAGGGAAGAAGCGGTGATTTAGAGGGGATTTGAGAAAAACCTTTTCATCCAGAGGCTGGTGGGAATCTAGAACTCACTAACTGAAAGGGTGGGAGAGGCTTAGAACATTTTACAAGCATTTAGATGAGCATTTGAAATGGTGTAGTGTACAAGGCTATGGAGCTGTGCTGGAAAATGGGATTAGATGGATCGGTGCTTGAGGGCTGACAAGGATATGATGGGCCGAAGGGTCTCCTCTTTACGTGCTGCAAAACTCAATGATTTCTCTCCGGTCTCTGCCATTTCTCCCTTAAATCGACACCACCGAACAAAAAAAAAAAGCCACACAAAATGATGTGTTCATTGACACGCTGGCAACTGTGCCCGCGGGAACTTGCTGCAGGCAAACTGTCCACCACTTCCATTGCAAACATGACAGAGGGACCACAGGTCAAAATAAAGAATTCAACAAACTGGCAAATCGATGCCAACAACCAGCAGTGCTGAGTGCGGGTACAACCAAAGGGCATGAGCCAGCAGGAAAGATCCCAGCTGGCAGAGGGTGGCATCGTTTTGTCAACACAACAGAGGTACAATCACTCCCCCCCCCCAACCATGCACACACATACACACCATTCCAGTTCCCATCACAGCTCTCCTCCAAGGAGTTATAAAGAAAGGGAGGGACGGGGGGGAAGATGTGGAGTTTACATGCACTCAAACTTAGTAGCAGCAGGGAAAGCACAGTGAGGAAAGGTATTGATTCAGCCGCCAACAGCACAGACAGAGAAAGGCCCACAGTCATTGTGCTTTTTTTCAAACAGAGAGCCCAGATGTGTGCGAGAGTGTTGAGTAATTGCTCGTTACTTCTCCTTCAGTGCCCCCCACAATAACACACAGAGCGAGGGAGAAAAGAGGGAGAGACAGCAGTTCCCTGCCACTCACTTACCCACTCTCCGCTGCCCCTCCCTTACCCGCTCTCCACCACCCCTCCCTTATCCACTGCCCGCCGTCCCCTTACCCACTTTCTGCCCTCTTACCTGCTCCCCACCACCTCCCTTACCCACTCTCCCTGCCACTCCCTTATCCACTGCCCACTGCTCCCTTATCCGCTGTCTGCCCCCTTACCCACTCTGGCCCTTACCCTCTCCCTGCCGATCCCTTACTTGCTCTCCGTTGCTCCCTTACCCACTCCCAGCCCCTCCTTACCCACTCCCCACTCCCTTACCCACTCTCTGCCCCTCCCTTACCCACTTTCTGCTGCTGCTTACCTTACTCTCTATATCTCTTTTATCTGCTCTCTTTGCCCCTTTACCTCTTCTCTTATCTACCTCCTCTGTTCTCTTATCCACTTTCTTTGTTCTTTTACCCGCTCTTTGCCCCTCCCCTTTACTCTGCTCTCTTACAGCTCTCTCTGTTCCCTTACCTGCTCTCTGCTTCTTGCCTTACCCTCTATTCCATAGAATCCTTATGGTACAGAACGAGGCCATTCGGCCCATCAAGTCTGTACCAACCACAATCCCATCCAGGCCCTATTCCCGTAACATTTATTTTAATTCTCCCCACACTGAGGGACAATTTAGCTGGCCAACTCATCTAATCTGCACATCTTTGGAGTTACTCCCTTACTAGACTCTCTCTCTTGCTCCTTTATGTGACTCTGTTGTTCATCAATCTCTGCTGCTCTCTCTCACCCTCTGATCCTCCTTACCTGATTCACTATTGCTCCTCACTCACCTTGCTGCTCCTTAGCTGACTCTCTGATGCTCCCTCACTCTCTGTTGTTCCTTACCTGAGTCTCTGCTCCCTCACTCCCTGATGCTCCCTCACTCTCTGATGCTCCCTCACTCTCTGATGTTCCTTACCTGAGTCTCTGCTCCCTCACTCTCTGATGCTCCCTCACTCTCTGATGCTCCCTCACTCTCTGATGCTCCCTCACTCTCTGATGCTCCCTCACTCCCTGTTGTTTCTTACCTGACTCTGATCCTCCTGACTCTCCCTGCTGCTCCTTACCTGCTCATTCTCCTGCATTGAGGCTGCCAGGGGCAGTCCGTCCGCCACCCGGGCGATCATAGTCATCAGGATCATCTCTGCCTGTGTGTGCTGGGCTGGAGAGAGAGAGAGAGAGAGGGAGCACCGAGCCGGCCCGGCTGCAGCTTGCACTGGGAAGTGGGAGCAGGAGCAGCCCCGGTGCTCAGGCTGACGTGGCGGATTCCCCAGCGCTGCAGAGCCGCGTCAGCAACCGGGAGCAGAGCCTGGGACACAGAGAGAGGCTGCTTAAAGGGGCAATGCACCCAGGAGCAGAGTCTGAGATACAGAGAGAGGTTGCTTAAAGGGGCAATGCACCCAGTAGCAGAGTCTGAGACACAGAGAGAGGCTGCTTAAAGGGGCAATGCACCCAGTAGCAGAGTCTGAGACACAGAGAGAGGCTGCTTAAAGGGGCAATGCACCCAGGAGCAGAGCCTGGCATACAGACACAGACTACTTAAAGGGACGATGTTCCCAAGGAGCAGAGCTTGGGACAAAGAAGCTGCTTAAAGAGGTAATGCACCCAGGAGCAGAGCCTGGGACACAGAGAGATGCTGCTTAAAGGAGAAATGCACCCGGTAGCAGAGCCTGGGACACAGAGGCTACTTAAAGGAGCAATGCACCCAGGAGCAGAGCCTGAGACACAGAGAGAGGCTGCTTAAAGGGATAATGCTCCCAAAGAGCAGAGCTTGGGACAAAGAGAGGCTGCTTAAAGGGGCAATGTACCCAGGAGCAGAGCATGGGACACAGAAAGAGGCTGCTTAAAGGGGCAATGTGCCAAGGAGCAGAGCCTGGGACACAGAGTGGCTGCTTAAAGGGGCAATGCACCCAGGAACAAAGAAACTGAGACAGAGGCTGCTTAAAGTTTGCACACTCTCCTTGTGGCTGTTTGGGTTTCCTGCAGGTGCTCCAGTTTCCTCCCACAGTTCAAAGACGTACAGGTTAGGTTTATTGGCCATGCTAAGAAATTGTCCCTTAGTATTCAGGGATGCGTAGGTTAGAGAGTTTAGTGGATAGAATATGTAGAGATATGGGGGTAGAGCCTGGATGGGATAGTGTTCAGACTCAGTGGGCTGAAGGGCCTCTTTCTACACTGTAGTGTTCTATGATCTATGATCTATTAAGGCCAATGCACCAGGAGCAGCCCAGAACATCGAGACTGTCACACAGAGAGTTTGCTTAAAGATGCAACGCACCCAGGAGCTGTGCAGAGCAAACAGACTGACATACAGAGACTGCTTAAAGGGGAAATGATAATCCTGCTACTTAAAGGGGCAATACTGCTGCTACTTAAAGGGCACATCTACACAAATAAAGGAGTCACCTCATCATTTCTCCTGCAACTTACGCTGAAACATTCACTCTATAACTCACTTCCAGATATCCATTATTCTATACATAAACCATCTGAATTCCTCAATTAGATTCTGGTCTGTAACTCACTCCCAGGTATCCATTAATCTATATATAAACCATCTGAACCCCTCGATTAGATTCCAGTCTGTAACTCACTCCCAGGTATCCATTATTCTATATATAAACCATCTGAACCCCTCGATTAGATTCCAGTCTGTAACTCACTCCCAGGTATCCATTATTCTATAGAACATAGAACATAGAACACTACAGCACAAACAGGCCCTTCGGCCCACAAGTTGCGCCGAACACATCAAATCCTACCCAGCCATAGACCTATCTATAACCCCCAATCCCATTGGATCCCATATACTCATCCAGAAGTCTTTTAAAAGACCCCAGCGAGTTCGCCTCGACCACCACCGACGGCAGCCGATTCCATTCACTCACCACCCTCTGAGTGAAAAACTTTCCCCTAGCATCCCCTCTGTACTTGCTTCCCTGCACCTTAAATCTGTGTCCTCTCGCGCGACCATTTCAGCCCTGGGAAATAGTCTCTGAGAGTCCACCCTATCTATTCCTCTCAACATCTTGTAAACCTCTATCAGGTCGCCTCTCAACCTTCGTCTCTCCAGGGAGAACAGTCCCAGCTCCCTCAACCTGTCTTCATAAGGCATGCCTCCCAATCCAGGCAACATCCTTGTAAATCTCCTCTGCACCCTTTCAATAGCTTCCACGTCCTTCCTATAGTGAGGCGACCAGAACTGCGCACAGTACTCCAAGTGTGGTCTGACAAGGGTCCTATAAAGCTGCAGCATTACCTCCTGACTCCTGAACTCAATCCCTCGATGAATGAAGGCCAGTACACCGTAAGCTTTCTTAACCACATCCTCCACCTGGGAGGCCGATTTGAGAGTCTTATGGACCCGGACCCCAAGATCCCTCTGCTCTTCCACACAGCTAAGACTCCTACCTTTGATAGTGTACTCATTCATCCCGTTGGATCTGCCAAAATGGACCACAACACATTTATCCGCGTTGAAGTCCATCTGCCACTTCTCCGCCCAGTCTTGCATCCTGTCGATGTCATGCTGCAACTTCTGACATCCCTCCAGACCATCCACAACACCACCGACCTTCGTGTCATCGGCGAACTTACTCACCCATCCCTCCACTTCCTCATCCAGGTCATTTATGAAAATGACAAACAGCAAGGGTCCTAGAACAGATCCCTGGGGCACTCCACTGGTGACCGACCTCCATGCAGAAAAAGAGCCATCCACAACCACCCTCTGCCTTCTGCAGGCAAGCCAGTTCTGGATCCACAAGGCCAAAGCCCCTTGGATCCCATGGCCTCTCACCTTCTCAAGAAGTCTTGCATGTGGGACCTTGTCAAATGCCTTGCTGAAGTCCATGTACACCACGTCCACTGCTCTTCCTTCGTCAATGTGTTCAGTCACATTTTCGAAGAACTCAATTAAGCTCGTAAGGCACGACCTGCCTTTTACAAAACCATGCTGACTATTTCTAATCAACCTAAACTTCTCCAAATGCTCATAAATCTTGTCCCTCAGAAGCCTCTCCATCAGCTTACCAACCACTGAGGTCAGACTCACCGGTCGGTAATTTCCAGGACTATCCCTGTTCCCTTTCTTGAAAATAGGGACCACATCCGCAATCCTCCAATCCTCCGGAACCTCTCCCGTCTCCATCGACGATGCAAAGATCATCGCCAGGGGCTCTGCAATGACATCCCTCACCTCCCACAATAACCTGGGGTACATCCCATCTGGTGAAGGAGATAGAATTATGATCTCCATCCCCAAGATGCTCTCCTACCGAGAGATCCATCACCTGTCCTGGTTCATTAGCTAGTACCAGGTCCAGCACAGCCTCTCCTCTCGTAGGCTTGTCCACGTGATGTGTCAGGAAACCCTCCTGAACACACCTAACAAACTCCTCCCCATCCAAACCCCTTACCCTTGGGATATTCCAGTCGATGTTTGGGAAATTGAAGTCTCCCATCACAACAACTCTGTTATTTCTACATCTCTCCAGTATCTGTTTCCCTATCTGCACCTCAACTTCCCTGTCACTATTGGGCGGCCTATAGAATACACCCAGCAACGTCACCGACCCTTTGCTATTCCTAACTTCCACCCACAGAGACTCCGTAGACATTCCCTCCTCGGTATCCACCTTCTCTGCAGCCATGACACTGTCCCTGATCAACAGTGCCACTCCACCACCTCTTTTGCCTCCCTCCCTGTCCTTCCTGAAGGATCTGAATCCCGGGACCTGTAGTACCCAGTCCTGTCCCTGAGACATCCAAGTCTCTGTAATGGCCACCACATCACAATCCCAAGCAGCAATCCACGCCCTAAGTTCATCCACCTTATTTACTACACTCCTGGCATTAAAATAGACACAGCTCAGTCCCTCAGACTGGACATTTCCCTTCTCCCCCACTCGTCTGACCTGCCTCTCATCCCGCCTAGAGTCCTTCCCTACCTGGGAGCTAACTTCCTTGCTCCCAGTCTCCACATCACTATTCCCTCCCCCTAACCTTTCTAGTTTAAAGTCCCCCCAGTAGCCCTAGCCAGTCTTCCCGCCAAGATATTAGTCCCCCTGGGACTCAGGTGCCACCCGTCTTTGCTGTACAGGTCACACCTGCCCCTAAAGAGGTCCCAGTGATCCAGGAACCGGAATCCCTGCCCCCTGCTCCAGTCCCTCAGCCACGTATTCAACCTCCATCTCATACTATTCCTGCTCTCACTCTCCCGAGGCGCAGGCAGCAATCCTGAGATTACTACCTTCGCTTTCCTCTCTCTCAGCTGCCTACCCAGTTCCCTATAATCCCTTTTCATGTCCACTTCCCTCTTCCTGCCTATGTCAGTAGTACCTACATGTACTACAACTTCCAGTTCCTCAGCCTCCCCTTTCAGGATGTCCGGGACGCGTCCAGAGACATCCCGAATCCCAGCTCCAGGGACATACCACCATCCGCGACTCCCGTCTGCGTCCACAAAAACGCCTGTCCGCCCCCCTCACTAGGGAGTCCCCTATAAGCACTGCCTTTTTGCTGTGCTTTTTAGGTTTTTGTTTAGCTCCAGGGAGCTGGCCACCGCTGCCTCCCTTGGATGAGCTGTCCCCCACAGTAGTACTCAGGCAAGAGTACTTATTTTGAAGGGGAACATCCACCGGTGTACTTTCCATCACCTGAGGTTTCCCCTTCCTAATAGTTACCCATGTGCCTCCTCCCCTTTGCCCTGGTGTGACTACTTGTCTGTAGCTCCTATCAATAATCTCCTCATTCTCCCTAATGAGTCGAAGGTCCTCAAGCTGCATTTTCAGTTCTTTTACCTGGTCCCGTAGGGATTGCAGCTCCACACAGCAATCACAGGTATGGACATCTGGGAAACCAGGAGCCTCCAAGACCTCCCACATGTTACACTGGTTTATATATAAACCATGGTTTATATATAAAATGGTTTATATATAAACCATCTGAACCCCTCGATTAGCTTCCAGTCTGTAACTCACTCCCAGGTATCATTATTCTATATATAAACCATCTGAACCCCTCGATTAGATTCCAGTCTGTAACTCACTCCCAGATATCCATTATTCTATATATAAACCATCTGAACCCCTC
Source organism: Sphyrna mokarran (assembly GCA_024679065.1). Lineage (NCBI taxonomy): Eukaryota > Metazoa > Chordata > Chondrichthyes > Carcharhiniformes > Carcharhinidae > Sphyrna > Sphyrna mokarran. Next base: position 103,340,696 of record JAGIQG010000009.1, read on the forward strand.
GATTAGATTCCAGTCTGTAACTCACTCCCAGATATCCATTATTCTTATATAAACCATCTGAACCCCTCGATTAGATTCCAGTCTGTAACTCACTCCCATATCCATTATTCTATATATAAACCATCTGAACCCCTCGATTAGATTCCAGTCTGTAACTCACTCCCAGGTATCCATTATTCTATACATAAACCATCTGAACCCCTCGATTAGATTCCAGTCTGTAACTCAAACCAGGTATCCATTAATCTATATATAAACCATCTGAATCCCTCAATTAGATTCCAGTCTGTAACTCACTCCCAGGTATCCATTATTCTATATATAAACCATCTGAACCCCTCGATTAGATTCCAGTCTGTAATCACTCCCAGGTATCCATTATTCTATATATAAACCATCTGAACCCCTCGATTAGATTCCAGTCTGTAACTCACTCCCAGGTATCCATTATTCTATATATAAACCATCTGAACCCCTCGATTAGATTCCAGTCTGTAACTCACTCCCAGGTATCCATTATTCTATATATAAACCATCTGAACCCCTCGATTAGATTCCAGTCTGTAACTCACTCCCAGATATCCATTATTCTATATATAAACCAACTGAACCCCTCGATTAGATTCCAGTCTGTAACTCACTCTCAGTTATCTAATTCTATATATAAACCATCTGAACCCCTCGATTAGATTCCAGTCTGTAACTCAAAGCCAGGTATCCATTAATCTATATATAAACCATCTGAATCCCTCAATTAGATTCCAGTCTGTAACTCACTCCCAGGTATCCATTATTCTATATATAAACCATCTGAACCCCTCGATTAGATTCCAGTCTGTAACTCACTCCCAGGTATCCATTATTCTATATATAAACCATCTGAACCCCTCGATTAGATTCCAGTCTGTAATTCACTCCCAGGTATCCATTATTCTATATATAAACCATCTGAACCCCTCGAATAGATTCCAGTCTGTAAGTCACTCCCAGGTATCCACTATTCTATATATAAACCATCTGAACCCCTCGATTAGATTCCAGTCTGTAACTCACTCCCAGATATCCATTATTCTATATATAAACCAACTGAACCCCTCGATTAGATTCCAGTCTGTAACTCACTCTCAGTTATCTAACTTCTATATATAAACCATCTGAACCCCTCGATTAGATTCCAATCTGTAACTCACTCTCAGTTATCTAACTTCTATACATAAACCATCTGAACCCCTCGATTAGATTCCAATCTGTAACTCACTCTCAGTTATCTAACTTCTATATAGAAACTATTTGATGGAGATCTGCCCATCTCAGTTTTTTTCGTGGTGAGTAATAGATGGAAACTCTGGGGCTTTTCTCAGTCCAACTGCAATTACTTATTAATTTTTGGTGGTTTTGTTTTAAATATCCTGACAATTGAGGAACAGAATACTATTTTAAAACAAGTGAGAACTTAAGGTACTCCCAGGTTATGGTTGCATCTCGATGATATTTCATTGTTGACCTGACTCTTTTAGATGCTTTCTTAGCCACCCTGCACGTTTAAAGTTTATTTATTATTAGTCACAAGTAAGTTTACATCAATACTGCAATGAAGTTACTGTGAAAATCCCCGTGTGCGCTACACTCCAGCACCTGTTTGTGCACACTGAGGAAGAATTTAGCATGGCCAATGCACCCTAACCAGCATGTCTTTTGGAGAATTGTGGGAGGAAACCAGAACACCCAGAGGAAACCCGCACAGACATGTAGAGAACATGCAGACTTCGCACAGACAGTGACCCAAGCCAGGAATTGAACCCAGGTCTCTGGCGCCGTGAGGCAGCAGTGCTAATCGCTATGCCACCGTACTGCCAGGCTGGATAGCTACGTTGTCCAGCTGAGAAGTTCAGATAAACATCCGATGACCAGTACCTCACTAGATATTAATGTTGGTGTGTTAGTGGTGATGTAGCCTTTGAAGGAAATTAAAATGGGGAAGCTTTTCTTTTGTGGGAGGTGTCATGACTGGGCGCATTACTTTATCAAATCTTACCTCGCCACTGACTGTGATATCTCAGTCCCCTCTCCCTTAGAGAGATATCTGTACACTGACTGGAGTTTCTCAGTCCCCTCTCCCTTAGAGAGATATCTATACACTGACTGGGCTCTCTCAGTCCCCTGTCTCTCAGGGAGATATCTGTACACTGACTGGGCTCTCTCAGTCCCCTGTCTCTCAGGGAGATATCTGTACACTGACTGGGCTCTCTCAGTCCCCTGTCTCTCAGGGAGATATCTGTACACTGACTGGACTCTCTCAGTTCCTCTCTCTCTGTACACCGGTATCACCCAATCCCTGTCTCAGGGAAGTACCTATACACTGACTGTGATTTCTCAGCCACTACCAACCACCCACACCCCCCCCCCCCCACCCCCAGTGTTCACGCTAATGCATGTTAAAGTTCTCGAGGCATTACAAATTAGCCTGGAGTTGGCCAATTGCCTGGTTAATATTCCATTCTTAAACAAAGCCAGTAAAAGCAGATTGTTCACACTTCTCACACACACTTCTGGGTGGCACGGTGGCACAGTGGTTAGCACTGCTACCCCACAGCATCAGGGACCCAGGTTCGATTCCCGATTTGGGTTACAGTTTATGCAGAGTCTGCACATTTTCCCCGTGTCTGTGCGGGTTCCCTCCAGGTGCTCCGGTATTCACTCACTGCCTGAAAGACATGCTGGTTAGGATGCATCGGTCATGCTATATTCTCCCTCAGTGTATCCAAACAGGCACCGGAGTGTGGTGCCTAGGAGATTTTCATAGTAACTTCGTTGCAGTGTTAATATGGGCCTACTTGTGATTAATAAATAATCTTTAAACTTCTCATTGTTGTTTTTGCCATATGTGTATTGGGGAATGACTGGCACTGCCACACTCCTTTGGAGGAATTCCATCTACAAAATGTTTCAAGATATTTCAGAAGGGCAATGGCCATCGAGGAGATTGTCATCGACTTCAGGAAGGCTAGTGGGGGACTGTGTCCCTGGCTACACCAACAGGGATAATGTAGAAAAGATCGAGAGCTTCAGATTTTTACCAACAATCTGTCCTGGTCACCCAATGCTGACACTATATTTAAGAAAACCCACCAAAGCTTCTACTTTCTCAGAAAACTGAAGAAATTCAGTATTGCTGCTATGATTCCCTCTAAGTTTTACAGATGCACCACAGAAAGCATCCTTTCCAGATGTATCATCGCTTGGTATGGCTCCTGCTCCACCCAAGGAAACTACAGCTACGTGACTGTAGCCCAGCCCATCATGCAAATCTATCCATTGACTCTGTCTACACTTCCTACTGCTTTGGAAAAACAGCCAGCATAATCATGGACCCCATGCCCTCCAGACACACTCTCTTCTCCCTTCTTCCATCAGGAAAAAGACACAAAAGTCTGAGTCATGTAACAGCCGACTCAAGAACAGCTTCTTCCCTGCTGCCATCAGACTTTTGAATGGACCTACGTTATATTAAGTGGTAGAAATCTTAGTGTCATAGAATCCATATAGTGAGAAGGAGGCCCATTTGGCCCATCGAGTCTGCACTCCACCCCAGGTCCTATACCCTTAACACCATGTATTTGCCTCATTGATCTCTCTAACCTATACAATCTGGCATACGAAGGAGCAATTTAGCATGGCTGAATCCTCACATCTTTAGACTGATGTTTCTCAACACCATAGTTATGATTATAAACTGTATTCTGCACCCTTGCCTTTCCTTTATCCATAAGTATTCTATGAATGGCATGCTTTGTGTGCATAACGCAATAATGCATAACAATGCTTTTCACTGTATCCCAATATGTGTGACAACAATAAATCAGGTCAAATGCAGAAGGCAAGGTAAGGAGTTTTGTACTGTCAATATTTATTTACAGGCAGTTACAGATGTTTCTCAGTACACCCTTACTAAACCAAAGAGCTGCTCTGGGAATGGATAACATCGCGCGGTGATTTTCCACACAGTCGCCAATACCCAGCAACGTAACCAGGCAGCTTTCATTATCCAGGGAACAAAAACTTTGCAATTCAGACAGGAGATGAAGAAACTCGTATTTATTTTGCACTTCAGGGCATTGTCCCCCAGGGAAAGCGGTTTCTTGTTAAAATTCATTCCCAGAGCGTCACTGGGAAAGCCGACTACTTATTATTGGTCTCCTTACTTGAGAAAGGATATACTGGCACTGGAGGGGGTGGGGGTGTGGGGGTACCCGAGGGAGGGGAGACAGAGGAGATTCACTAGCTTGATTCCGGAGTTGAGATGGTTGGCTTATGAGGCGACACTATGCTCGTTGGGACTATGCTCATTGGAATTCAGAAGAATGAGGGAGAAACTTATAGAAACAGATAAAATTATGAAGGGATTGGGTTAGATGGAAGCAAGGAGGTTGATTCCACTGGCAATGAAACTAGAACAGGGGGGCATGCCCTCAAAATAAGGGGGAAGCAGATATAAGACTGAGTTGAGAAGGAATTTCTTCACACAAAGGGTGGTGAATTCCCTGCCCAGTGAAGCAGTTGAGGCTGCCTCATTCGATGTTTTTAAGGCAAAGATAGATCTTTGAACAGTAAAGGAATTAAGGGAGAGTAGGCAGCTAAGTGGAGCTGAGTCCATGAAAAGATTAGCAATGATCTTATTGAATGGTGGAGCAGGCTCGAGAAGCCAGGTGGCCTACTCCTGCTCCTAGTTCTTACGTTCTTATTACCCATCCACCTTGTTTCTCATTCTCTCTTCATTGCCCGGCAGGTTTTTTTGTTACTTTTCATGCATTTGTCCCATTCCCCTTTGAAAGTTATCCCTGATTCAGCTTCCATTGTCCTTCCGGGTAGGCATGTTTGAGTGCCCAGTCACAGGCCTTGGGCCTTAACAACATCTTTGTCTGTTTTCAATGATGCAACACAGGGAGGGTGGCAGCCTAGCGGTGTTGTTGTTGGACTGGTAATCCAGAGATCCCAGGGTAATGCTCTGGGGACCCGGGTTCGAATCCCACTACGGCAGATGGTGAAATGTGAATTCAACAAAAAAAACCTAGAATTAAAAATCTAATGACGACCATTCTCGCAAGGGAATAGGATTGATCAGAATAAGGGGAGGTGAAGACTCAGTGGTACTATCATTAGATTACTAATCCAGAAACTCAGCTACTGTTCTGGGGACCCAAGTTCGAATCCCACTATGGCAAATGGAATTTGAATTTAGTAAAAATTACCTGGAATTAGGAATCTACTGATGACTATTGTCAATTGTTGGAAGAACCCACCTGGTTCACTAACGTCCCTTCAGGGAAGGAAATCCGCCATCCTTACCTGATCTGGCCTACGTGTGACTCCAGAACTATGGCAACGTGGCTGACTTTTAAATTCCCTCAGGAACGGGTAATAAATACTGGCCCAGTCAGTGACACCCATGTCCCATGAATGAACATAAAATAAGCAGGAAGCTGAGATGTGTTTAATTGTGGGAGACAGCATCCCCAACTGTGCTGCACTCCCCCAGTGCTGGCTGTCAATGGTGTGGCTACATTACTGCCTCTGTGTGTTGCCTGCTTACTTCACCCCATTAAGAGCCTCGTTTACCAATGCAAGGGTTTTTCCAATTTATTTCATCTGAACCCTTTCAGGATTGTGCACTTTTCTCTGCCTCGGTGGGGAGAGGGGGAGAGGGAGAGAACTGGGTCAACAATGAGTTGCTGTGGGTCACACAAAGACAGCAGAACTCCGGCCCTGGGGAAATTAGTGAACCAATGTAAGTGACCGGGAAAATTGACTCAGTCTCCACTGATCACTCAACCGGTTGAGTTAGTTTCTGAAGCGTCAGCCAATGTTTTACAGACAGACTTGATCACACTTACTGGCATCAGGGCATCGAGCAATAGAACCATAAAATCCCTGCCGTACAGGGGGAGGCTATTCGGCCCATCATGTCTGCACTAACATTCCGACAGAGCATCCGTCTCAAGACCTATCCACATAATCCCATCTATTTACCCCTCTAATCCCCCTAGTCTACACATCTTTGGATACTAAGGGATAATTTAGCATTAACAATCCACCTAATCTGTACATCTTTAGATACTAAGAGGTAATTTAGCATTACCAATCCACCTAATCTGTATATCTTTGGACACTAAGGGATAATTTAGCATGGCTAATCCACTTAATCTGTACATCTTTGGACACTAAGTGACAATTTAGCATGACTGATCCATCTAACCTGCACATCTTTGGACACTAAGGGTTAATTTAGCACAACCAATTCACCTAACCTACACATCTTTGGACATTAAGGGACAATTTAGCACAGCCAATCCATCTAATCTGCGTCCTTTGGACACTAAGGGACAATTTAGTATAACTAATCCACCTAACCTGCACATCTTTGGAACGTGTGAGAAAACCGGAGCACCCGGAGGAAAATCACGTAGACGTGGGAAGAATACACAAATTCCACAGAGACAGTCACCTGAGGCCAGAATTGAACCTGGGTCCCTGGTGTGAAGCAGCGGTGCTAACCTCTGTGCCACTGTGCCACCTTCAATTAACAATACTTCATTGGCATCTACTGTTTTAACTTGAAGGGACACAGCTCCACACTCCTCCCATCTTTTTATGACTGAGGCAATTGTTTGGAGCTGATCCTGGAAAACATCGCTCCTCTACATATCCACCACCTTCAACAATGCGTACAATGATAGAGAAAGTTTACAATGTCTCCCACCTTTTCACACTGATCCATTCAGCCCACCCAAGGTACGACTCCCATCGAGAAGGCCCACCTGGGAATACCTTCCAACGTAGGGCTTCAATGCAAATCCCACCCAGATAAATGAATGGGAACCACTGGGTATGACAACCAAGTTCCTGATTTCAAACCCATCCCAGACTTTGAAGGAAGGAGTGGTACCAGGTTTGGGATCAGCCATGGTCCCCGCTTGGCCGAACTCCACAGATGAGACATCATTTCCAACTTCTTATATGGTCTTGGGAGAGGGTAAATTCTTCATAGAGTCCACAACTTCAGTGACGGCCGAGCCACACTCAACGTAGCAGGATCGGAAGATACTGTTTGTGCATTCACTCAATAAATACATTAAAAAATCCACGCAAATTCACGGGCCAAGACTTAAACTCGCAGCTGCGGCCCACTCTCAACCGGAGTCAGAATGTTCACTCTGGAGAACGTAACATTCAGGTTGAGACACACACTGGTGCAGTATTGAGGGGGTGCCGCACTGTCAGAGATAGTGCCTTTCCAATAATATCTGAATCCCAGGCCCTGTTTGGCCTCGATCTCGAGTGGACCTGGAAGATTCCATGGCAGGAGTGGTCCCCAGTGTTCCGGCCAATCTTCAACCCTCCAACAACATCACTAAACTCTTAGTATCTGACCAGGTTGGTAACTGCCCTTCACTGGCGTTCTGGGATACCAAGAGGGTTACGGATAAACAACAGATTCAAGCCAGGCTGTCTAGCTGGCACGGTGGCACAGTGGTTAAGCACTGCTGCTTCACAGCGTCAGGGACCCGAGTTCGATTCCCAGCTTCAATATCTGTGCGGGGAGTTTGCACATTCTCCCCGTGTCTGCATGGTTTTGCTCCAGTTTCTTCCCCAGTCCAAAGGTGTGTTGGTTAGGGTTGATTGGCCATAATAAATTGCCCCTTAGTGCCAGGGGGATTAGCTAGGGTAAATGCATGGGGGTTATAGGGTAAAGGGTATAAGGCTTGAGTGGAATTCTGGTTGGTGCACACTCAATGGGCTGAATGGCCTCCTTCTGCATTGCAAAACTCTATGATCTTGGAATTTCTAAATCTGGAAACGCAGGTCAGGAATCCCTTAATTTTATATCTATTAATTCCAATGTACAGGAACTGGGCTGGTGATGTCTGCCCCAAAGAAGGCATGGTAAGTATCTAAGTTGTTCACAGAGAGAAAATGTACTTTTATCAATCAGATCAGAGGCTGGGAATTCTGTGTGTCTCCCTAAATCCTGTTCACCATCTACAAGGTAAGTCAGGAGTGTGATGGAATACTCCCCGCTTGCCTGGATGGATGGGTGCAACTCCAACAACACTCAAGAAGCTCAACACAATCCAGGATAAAGCAGTCCAATGATTCACACTCCATCTCCCACATTCAACATCCACTCCCTCCACCTCAGAAGCAGCAGTGTGTTCTATCTACAAGATACACTGCAGCAGTTCACCAAAGATCCTTAGACAGCACCTTCCAAATACACGACCATCTAGAAGGACAAGGGCAGCAGATACATGGGAACACCACCACCTGCAAATTCCCCCTCCAAACCACTCTTACCACCCTGACTTGGAAATATATCGCCGTTCCTTCTCTTTCACCTCAGGAGAATCATAGAATCCCGACAGGGCAGGAGAGGGCATTTGGCCCATCGAATTGTTCCTCTGAGTATCTTAGCCACCCTTTTCCTTTAACCCTATGTATTTATCCTACTAAATCTGTACATATTGGAACACTAAGAGACTATTTAGCATGACCAATCTCCCTGACCTGCACATCTTTGGACGCTAAGGGATAATTTAGAATGACCAATCCCCATAACCTGCACAATTTTGGACACCAAGAAGTAATTTACTATGGCTAATCCCCCCCCCCCCCCCCCGCCTAACTTGCACACCTTTGGACACTAGGGAGCAATTTAGTCTGGCCAATCCACCCAGCCTGCACATCTGTGGAGTGTGGGAGGAAACCGGAGCATCCAGAGGAAACCCATGCAGACATAGGGAGAATGTGCAAACTCCACACAGGCAGAGGCCCGAGGCTGGGAATCGAACCCAGCTCCCTGGCACGGTGAGGCAGCAGTGCTAACCACCCTGCCGCTGGGTCAAAATCCTGGAATTCCCTCCTTGACAGCACTGCGGACGTACCTCCAGGAGGCAGGTTCCAGCAATTCGAGACGGCAGCGCCTGCTAGAGTTCAGTTTGGAATGGGTGTGAAGTGCAGCAGCAATGTTAACTCCGCACAGTGTAACATACAGAAAGCATCTGACCCGTCCTCAGTGACAGACTCATTGGATAGGGAGCTGAGTGGTCATATTTTATATCAGCGTCTTTCACTGAGGTGGTGTGGTGGGTGGTGGTGGTGGGGGGGTGGGGGGTGGGGGGGGGGGGGTGGTTGGTGGGGGGGGGGGGGCGTGAGAGATCAGCCATGTTCCTGCTCGACGGTTCGGTCACCCACCAGTGACATTCACACACCCCACCTCCCCAACCCTCTCACTGCCCTCCCCAATGATGGGTGCACGACCGACTGGGTTGAGATGCACCCTGGCGTAACTCCCCTGACGACAACAACAGCTCACATCCATGAGGCGCCTACAATGTAGGAAAATGTCCTAAGGTGCTTCACAGGGGAGTCATCAAGCGGACAGGAAAGTGGCGTCGTGCCAAAGATGGGCGCCATTGGCAGAAGTTTGCCCATGGTCTTGCAGGGCAGTGGTAGCACACCCCCTTCCACACCAGGAGCTCCAGGGTTCGAGTCCAGGGCTGATAGGAGACAGGATTTGACGCAGTTCCAATGGGCTCTAATCAGCTGGGAGATTGTTCTATCGCTCCCCCACCCCCCTCAACCCCCACAACTCTTCCCCAAAGGCTACAAAACAAAAGAGGAAGGATGCAAGGCCACGCTAAACAATTGGTTGTCCGAAGCTTGGGCGGAGAGGTAGTTTCAAACTGTGCCTGGAAGGAGAAGTGCGCAGGTGATGGACTCAGTAACCTCAGAAATGGAGGAATAGCTGGGCCGGAAAGGCTGGGAAAGAAGGGAAGGGCGGCCAGTAACAGTCTCTGGTGAACGGGATGGGCCTGAGGGTGACTGTAATCGGGGTACGGAATCGGGGCAGTGGAGTCAATGCCCACCAGGACAGGCTGCGGTGTGGCACGGCACTGAGTAGGCCCCATTTTAATGCCATCTGGATGCGGGTGAAAGGATTAGCGTTAGTTGGAATACCATGTACAGTTCTGTTTACCCTATTAATAGAAAGGATATTATTAAACTAGAAAGAGTGCAGAAAACATTTACTAGGATGCTACCGGGACTTGATGGATTGAGTTATAAGGTTGTTGGATAAACTGGGACATTTTTCTCTGGAGTGTAGGAGGCTTCGGGGTGATCTTATAGAGATCTATAGAACAATGAGGGGCACAGATCAGTCAGATAGTCAATACCTTTTCCCAAAGGTAGGGGAGTCTAAAACTAGAGGGCATAGGTTTAAGGTGAGAGGGGGGAGATACGGAAGGATCCAGAGCAGCAATTTTTATCACACAGAGGGTGGTGAGTGTCTGGAACAAGATGCCAGAGGTAGTAGTAGAGGCGGGTACAATTTTGTCTTTTAAAAAGCATTTAGACAGTGACGTGGGTAAGATGGGTACAGAGGGATATGGGCCAAACGCAGGCAATTGGCACCAGTTTAGTGGTTAAAAAAAGGGTCTGCATGGACAAGTTGGGCCGAAGGATCTGTTTCCATGCTGTAAACCTCCATAACCCTATCTATGACTCTACGTTCTCAGGTTTTCGAGCTTCTGCACTTCAATATCTTTGACTGGGAAACGGAATATAGTTTCCGTTGATCTGTGAGCTAATCTATATATATATATATTTATATCTTTAACCTTCCGCCTGCCAGGATTTCCTCCCTAACGTATTTGTTTTTATTTTTAACTCTATCCCATTCTGCCCCCAGCCTCCCCCCCCCCCCCCCACACCGCCCCCCCGCCCCGCCCGTTGCCTTTTTTTTAGTTAGAGTGGGCACGGCGCTGCGACATGCCCTTCAGCAGGGGCGAGAAGATGGAGCCCCGACGCTCCTCCACGACCCTGGTGGGCGCCCGCCTGGGGGTCAGGCCTGGCGGCAGGGCTGCCCTCTGCTCATCCATCCGCTGCTCCTGCAGGCGGTGCAGCAGGTCGAAGAAGGCCTGGGAGCTGTAGGCCGGGGGCTTGCTGCGCTGATCCTCGATCCGGGCACTGGCTGACTGGCAGAGGCGAAGAGGGGGAACGAGAGAGAGAGAGAGAGAGAAAACAAAATGGGTTACTTGACGCCAGCTGCCATTTTCTCCCAGAATACCTCACCACCCTTCAGCCCCATTCATCGCTCCCCCCCCCCAACCCCCCAACAATGCCTGGTGTCAGCAGGCACTCGACAGCCAGCTCACTGAGCCACGACGGGGCTGGGTTCGAATCCCACCCCGCAGGCCTGAGCCCTTCCCCAGCACTCCCGCCCCCCCCGAAGATCTCAGTTCAATGAGAGGCAGCCCAGGCCCAGCAAGGCCCGGGAGGTGGGGGGGAGGTGGAAGTAGGCTTCCTTTGTCTCGCTAGGCCGCAAGATGGGAGCCATTCACGAACCAGCCGTGATTGAATATATTTCAGAATGAATTATCGAGGTAAAATGAAAGCTGGTGCGGGAATCTGAGAGAAAAATAAAAAGTGCCAGGAAATCTCAGCAGGTTTGACAGCATCTGTGATGAGAGAATGGGGCCAACGTTTCGGGTCTGTTTAAAGCCTGGCGGATGAACATCAGACCAACGCTTTGAGTGTCTGATGTTAGCATCTCTTAAAGGATGGCCCTCAGTGGCAATGAAAGTTGCTCACTAACACTCCATGCCCCCCACCCCCCTGCCTGTGCTCGCTTGCCCCTTGCTTTCTTTATACAGAAACCATAGCAACCCAACAGTGCAGAAGGAGGCTTCAGCCCCATCGAGTCTGCACCAACAACAATCCCATCCCAGCCCCTATTCCCACAATTCCTCCCACATCCCGAAGGTATGCTCTTAGGCTGATTGGCAGAACAAATTCTCCCTAAATTGTCTCAAATTTGGTTCTAAAGCATAGATCTATAAACATAGACAGTGATCATGTGTAGAAGTGGCGACGCGGGCTCGTTGGGCCGAAGGGCCTGTTTCCCGTGCTGTTTTGTTCTTTGTTCTTTTGTTCTTTAATCCCTCTAACCTACACATCCCGGGACATTATGGGCTGTTTAGCATGGCCAACGCACCCTAACCCGCACTTCTTTGGACTATGGGAGGAAGCCGGAGCACCCGGAGGAAACCCAAGCAGACACGGGGAGAACGTGTGAACTTCGCACAGACAGTGACCCGAGCTGGGAATCCGACATAGGTCCCTGGAGCTGTGAGGCAGTAGTGCTAACCACTGCGCCACCGTGCCACCAATTTGTTTGTGAGACATGAGAGTGACTGGCTGGCCAGCATTTATTGCCCATCCCTGGTTGCCCGAGGGCAGTCGAGAGTCATCACATCTGGAGCCCCATGTAGGCCAGACCAGGTAACGACTGCAGATTTCCTTCCCCAAAAATTTTAGTGAACCAAATGGGCTTTTCCAACAATTGGCAACGGTTTCGTGGCCATCAGTAAATTCTTAATCTCAGATATTTTTTACTGAATTCAAATTCCACCATCTGCCGCGGCGGGATTCGAACCTGGGTCCCCAGGACACGAGTTGAGTTAATAAGTCCAGTGATAATACCACGAAGCCATCACTTCCACAAGTGGCCCCAAGCATTTCAGCAACTTGAGTTTCACAACTCGATCAGCGTCTGAGGTAGGCGCCAGTTTCTGTCGATGGATTCAAATAGATGGCTAAATGGGACGCTCTCTTCTAAAGTGGGTGGTGGAATGGGGGAGTACTTCGGTCTCCCTCTTTTTCCTGTACCTGTTAACCCCGAATAGCCCCGGAAAGCGGGAGAGGAAAAGGGTCAAAAATCAACCTTTTCAAACTGCAGCAGACACCTCCCTCTGCTGGGGTGGTGTGCGAATCGCATGTCTTAACAACAAGGAAACCTCACCGACTTTAACCCTGTGTCAGCCACACTTTCTTTTTTTGGGTGTTCCTTGCAGGTACCCGGTGTCACAACTAGGCTTACACGAAGTTACTGTGAAAATCCCCAAGTCGCCAAACTCAGGTGCCTGTTTGGGTCCACTGAGGGAGAATTTAGCGTGGCCAATGCACCCTAACCAGCACGTCTTTCAGACTGTGGGAGGAAACCCACGCAGACACGGAGAGAATGTGCAGTCTCCTCACAGACAGTGACCCAAGCCGAGAATCGAACCCGGGTCCCTGGCACTGTGAGGCGGCAGTGCTAACCATTGTGCCACTATGCCGGTTTGTTTTAATGAGTCAGGGATTACAGAGATGAGACGGGAAAGTGGACTTAGTGAGTGCTCGATCAGCTGTGATCTTATTAAATGACAGAACAGGCTGGGAGGGCTGAATGGCCTGACTACAGTTACTATTTCTTATGGCCCTATGGTCTTAGAAAAAAGATGGCTAGGATTGGTGGGGGGCAGGATGGGGATGACCTGAGAGGGAGTGGCCCAGTGGTTAACACTGCTGCCTCACAGGGTCCCGGGTTCGATTCCCAGCTTGGGCCACTGCCTGTATGGAATTTGCATGTTCTCCCTGTGTCTGCATGGGTTTCCTGTGGGTGCTCCGGTTTCCTCCCACAGTCTGAAAGAATAAATTGTCCCTTAGTGTCCAAGGATGTGTAGGTTAGGTAGATTGGCCATGCTAAATTTCCCTTGGTGTCCAAAGATGTGTAGGTTAGATGGATTGTCCATGCTAAATTGCCCCTTAGTCTCCAAAGATGTATAGGTTAGATGGATTGGCCACACTAAATTATCCCTTACTGTCCAAAGATGTATAGATTAGGTGGATTGGCCATACTAAATTGCCACTTAGTGTCCAAAGATGTGCAGGTTAGGTGGATTAGCCATGCTAAATGTGTCGTACCTTGAGTAGGGTAGGGTGGGGGAAGAGTGTGGTAAGAGCCTGGGTAAAATGACATTCTGTCAGAGAGTCGGTGCAGATTCAATGGCCTCCTTCTGCAGTGTAGGGATTCGGTAGACTCTATGAGAGACGTTTAACTATTTGAGAGGGTTAAGTGGAGAAAATGATTCCTCTTGTGATGGGTGAGATGAAGATAGTGTGGAAGGGGACAGAGGCCAAAACTAGGGGACATGAATAAAAGAACAATAAATCCAAACGGGAATTAAGCAGAAATGTCTTTTGGTGGGAAAGGATATGGAATTGTGCCACCATGATATGGGGAGGAAAGGGGTAAAGTCACCATAGTTCCAGGTGACCATTGCCTGTCTTCCCCTTGGAGGGGGAGAGGCGGTGATTTAACTGAGGCATCATCAGACTTCAGGCAAGGTTGAGAAGCTGGGGCTTTCATGAGTAACCTCAGCCAGTACGAGAATTGAACCGGTGCTGTTGGCATCGCTCTGCATCAGTAACCAGTCATCCAGCCAACTGAGCTACACTGAATGGTGAAGTTAAAGGGAACCTTACATGTGGGAAAAGTGAATTGAAAGGCATATTGATGGAGGGAGAAGTCTCGCATTTGTTGTGGTAATTCTCTGGAAGGTTGCTTGTCTGTTGGGTCAAATTTTGAACATTTGAAGGAATTGCGAGGGCCCACCAAATCTGCACTGACCACAATCCCACCCAAACCCTATCCCGTAACCCCCACAATATTTCCCTTGCTAATCTCCCTGATTCTAGGATCAATTTAGCCTGGCCAATCAACCTAACCCACGCATTGCTGGACTGTGGGAGGAAACCAGAGCACCTGGAGGAAACCCACACAGACATGGGGAGAATGTGCAAACTCCACACAGACAGTGACCCAAGCCAGAAATCGAACCCTGGTCCGTGACGCTGAGAGGCAGCAGTGCTAACCACTGTACCACCCCAGGGTAGCTTGTGCGGACTATTTAAAAACCACAGTGAAAAATCTTTCGCGTTCTGAGGTGGCATGCAAAATATATTTTAAAAAAAACCTCTTCCAATTTCGCCACTTCCTGCTTTGAATAATTAATGCTACAGTTTTTTGAGGGACTACCTTTTCTCTTTGTGATTAAGGCTATTGCTTCACTTCCTCGCTCACTCACTAATAGTTTACTGATGTCAGTCGGGGAAGGAAATCTTGCCTAGACTAAATTATGAGTCAGATTAGGGTCAGAGCAGGGATCGCTATTAACT
The DNA here is from genome assembly GCA_024679065.1 of Sphyrna mokarran. NCBI lineage: Eukaryota > Metazoa > Chordata > Chondrichthyes > Carcharhiniformes > Carcharhinidae > Sphyrna > Sphyrna mokarran. Next base: position 103,355,753 of record JAGIQG010000009.1, read on the forward strand.
GAAGCCTAAAGCGGCCTTTAATTTTGACTGGACAAGAGTTTACCGCCTTCCTGACTGAACACCAAGGTAACAGCTTCATAAGATCATAAGAACTAGGAACAGGAGATGGCCATCCTCCCCTCGAACCTGTCCTGCCATTCAATAAGATCATGGCTGATCTTTACGTGGACTTAGCTCCACTTACCCATCCTTATTAAAGGATGAGAGGCAACCCACTACCAATCTCCCAGGCAGTGATTCCGAACTGTCAGCGCTCTCTGGATAGAAACTTTTCTTCACATCTCCCTTAAACCTCTTGCCGCTCACTTTGAACCTATATCCCCTCATAACTGACCCTTCAATCAAGGGGAATGGCTGCTCCCTATCCACTCTGTCCATATCCCTCATTTCCATTTGTTTTGTTTCTACCTTTTGTCTTATTCATCCAATTTTATTACTTTATATTCTTATTTTTTACTTTTCCTCTTCTAAAATCTCCAAACCACTCCCCTCTCCTCCACCAACCCCATCTCACTGGGGCCTCAGGTTGTCCTTTGACCCTTTTGTCCTGCTATTCACACATTCCGGTTTCTTAATGGACGCTATTAGCACCATTCCCAGCCTTTAACATCACCATTTACATTCCCTCTGCCTTTCTGTCTCTGCCATTCCTATCAATTACTGCACCCTCTTCCCCATGTTAAACCTTGTCCTGTTTTCCTGCTCTTCAGCTCTGATGAAGGGTCAGCCAGACTCGAAACGTTAGCTGTAATCCTCCCTCCGCAGATGCTGTCAGAGCTGCTGGGATTTTCTGTTTCCATTGCCCTGGAGGGCAGCTCAAGGGCAATAATCACGGGGCAGTAAGAGGTGAGCCCAACCGGCAATGTCAGAGTCTCTCCCCCCCCCCTCACCCCATTAATGAATGAAGTAAAACAGACTCAAGCAGATTCCTAAAGAGCAACATGGTCAAACTACACCCTGAAGCATCCATTCTGTTTTTCTCTCTCTGATTCCTGTCTGTGAGGAAAAGAGAATCCTTTCGTGTCTCTGTACCTGGTGTGTCATAATGGTGTTGTACAGTTCATCATCTGGCTCCTTCTTCTTTTGTGCTGCCAGGGTCTTTCCGACTCCTGCTGGGATCCAAACTTCCCCTGCTGGAATCCCAGCTCCCCCTGCTGGACTCCTGTTTTCCCCTGCAGAGCTCCCGTCCCCCTCTGCTGGACTCGCATCCCCCCCTCCCTGATTCACGTCCCTATCCGCTGGGTCCCCATGTCCCCTTGCTGGACTCCTGTTTCCCTCTGCTGGACTCCCGGCTTCCCCTGCTGGACTTCCATCCCCCTTTGCTGGACTCCCGTCCCCCTCTGCTGGGTCCCCAACTCCCTCTGTTGGATTCCCAGGGCTCCCACCTTCCCCTGCTGGACTCTCTTCTCCCCTTACTGGACTCCCGTCTACCTCTGCTGGACTTCTGTCTCCCACTGCTGGGCTCCTGTCTCCCCCTGCTGGACTCCCAGCTTCCCTTACTGGACTCCCAGCTTCTCTTGCTGGACTCCCAGCTTCCCTTACTGGACTCCCAGCTTCCCTTGCTGGACTCCCAGCTTCCCTTGCTGGACTCCCAGCTTCCCTTGCTGGACTCCCAGCTTCCCTTGCTGGACTCTTAGCATCTCCTGCTGGACTCCCTTCTCCCCTTACTGGACCCGCGTCTACCTCTGCTGGACTTCCGTCTCCCCCTGCTAGATTTCTGGGGCTCTCATCTCCTCCTGCTGGAGTCCCGTCTCCCCCTGCAGGGCTCCCGTCTCCCTCTGCTGGAATCTCTGAGGGAGGCCGGTCTCTCTCTGTAGGGCTTGCTACAGGAGACTCCCCTGTCTGCGTTCGGGATGCTGTTCTGCAGACGGGAGCCAGGTACTCGATGATGTCCGCAGGAGATGCCGAGGCGATTTCCAGCTTGGGGGAATTTTCAAAGTCGGCCCGCTGATCATTGAGACGCCTGCTCTGCGAGTACGCAATCAGGTCGAAGAATTCTTCGGTTTGCAGGGAAGACGTAGAGGGAAAGAAATCTGCAGGGAAGGCGAAAGGTCAGCCGAGGGCATTGAAAATGTCTCACTACAACCTTATATCTCCGCAACCTCCTTCCTTTTTTTATATATTCATGCACGGTGGCACAGTGGTTAGCACTGCTGCCTCACAGCGCCAGGGATCTGGGTTCGATTCCCGGGATGGGTCGCCGCCTGTGCAAGTTTGCACATTCTCCCCGTGTCTGCATGGGTTTCCTCCCGGTGCTCTGGTTTCCCTCCACAGCCCGAAAGACTTGCGGGTTAGGTACTAAATTCTCCCTAGGCGTACCTAAACAGGCGCCCGAGTGGGACGACTTGGAGATTTTCAACTTCATTGTGGTGTTAATGTTAGAATAGAATCGTAGAACCCCTACAGTGTAGAAGGAGGCCATTTGGCCTATCGTATCTGCAACAACCACAATCCCACCCGGCCTCTATCCCCGTAACCCCACTGCTTCCAGGCGAGGGTAATAGCGGAGCCAGGAGAAATGAGATCCTACAGCTGAACGCGTGGCTGAAGGACCGGTGTAGGGCAGAGGGTTTCGTATTTGTGGATAACTGGGAATTCTTTGTGAAAGAAGGGCACCTGTATAGAAGGGACGGGGAACACTTAAATGGGAAGGGTGTGAATATCTTAGCTGGGAGGTTAGCTGGAGTGTTTCGGCAGGGTTTAAACTAATATGGAGGGGGGGAGGGTCTGAGACCGATAGCTCGGTAGATAGTGTGATTGGAGATAGAGTAAGCTTGGATGAGAAGAGATGCACTGGGGAGAAGGAGGTTCCGAGTGGTCTTGGAGGTCTGGAGTGTCTGTTTCAATGCGAGGAGCGTAACAGGAAAAACGGATGAACTTAGGGCCTTAATGTTTGCGAGGAACTTGGATGTGGTGGCAGTGACAGAGACGTGGTTAAAGGAAGGGGAACAGTGGCAACTGAACATTCCTGGGTATAAGTGTTTCAGGCGTGACAGAGGAGGGTTCAGAAGAGGTGGAGGAGTGACGTTGTTAGTTAAGGAGAGCATCACGGCGGTGCAGAGGGAGGACGATACAGAGGAGTTAGGAGTGGAGTCGCTGTGGGTGGAGTTGAGGAATAGAAAGGGGGCAATTACTATGCTAAGGGTGTATTATAGGCCACCCAACAGCCCGTGGGTAGTTGAAGAAGGCATATGTAAAGACATTTTGGATAGGAGCAGAAAGAACAGGGTCGTTATTGTGAGAGATTTTAATCTCCCTAGGGTGGATTGGAAAGTACCTAGAGCTGGGGGTTTGGATGGGCAGGAATTTGTAAAATGTGTACTGGAAGGATTGTTGGAACAGTATGTGGCTAGCCCGACTAGAGAAGGGGCTATATTGGATTTAGTTCCGAGTAATGAGCCAAGGCAGGTGGTTGATGTTGTAGTAGGGGAACATATAGCTAACAGTGACCACAATTCTGTCTACTTTAGGATACAGATGGAAAAGGACACTTGTTGCCCTAGGGGCAGGGTGTTGAATTGGGGGAAGGCTAACTACGGTCGGATTAGGCAGGAACTTAGGGAAACTGATCGGGAACGGTTGTTCGAGGGTAAGTCCACGCTAGGCATGTGGGACTCTTTCAAGGGAATACTGAAAATGTTGCAAAATAAGTATGTGCTGGCCAAGAGGAAAGATAGGAAAGGTAGGATTAGAGAGCCGTGGATTACTAGGGATATTGAGGACTTGGTTAGGAAGAAAAGAGAAGCGTATGATAGGTCGAAGCAGCTGGGAACCAAGAGAACCTTGGAGGAATATAGAGAGAGTAGGAGGGAGCTCAAACGGGGAGTTAGAAGGGCAAAAAGGGGGCATGAAATGATTTTGGCGAATAGGATTAAGAAAAACCCAAAGGCTTTTTACTCCTATGTTAGGAATAAAAGGGTGGTTAGAGGAATAATCAGACCTCTTAAGCACAGAGGAGGGGAACTGTGCTTAGAGCCCGAGGGAATGGCGGAGATCCTGAATGAATACTTTGCGTCGGTATTCACGAAGAAGAGGGGCTTGTTGACAGCTCCTGTCTCTGAGGGAGACATAGCTAATGCTGTACCGTTGTTTAAAAAGGGTAGTAGGGATAAACCTGGAAATTATTGGCCGGTGAGTTTGACATCGGTGGTAGGGAAGCTGTTGGAGGGGATTCTTAGAGATAGGACATACAGGCACTTAGTTGCGATCTGATTAGGGATACGCAGCATGGATTTGTTAAGGGGAGGTCGTGCCTTACGAATCTGGTAGAATTTTTTGAGGAGGTGACGAAAACGGTGGACGAAGGGCGAGCCGTTGATGTCGTCTATATGGATTTCAGTAAGGCGTTTGACGAAGTCCCTCATGGGAGGTTAGTCGATAAGGTCAAGGCAAATGGGATACAAGGACAGGTAGCCAGATGGATAAGTAACTGGCTTGGTAATAGGAGACAGAGATTAATAGTGGAAGGGTGTTTTTCTAGTTGGAGGTTGGTCACTAGTGGTGTGCCACAGGGCTCAGTACTGGAACCTCTTCTATTTGTAATATATATAAATGACTTGGAAGGGGGAGTAAGTGGAGTGATCAGCAAGTTTGCAGATGATACAAAGATGCTGGACTTGCGGATAGTGAGGAGCATTGTCAGGCGATACAGCAGGACATGGATAGGCTGGTAGCTTGGGCAGATAGATGGCAGATGGAATTCAATCCTGATATATGTGAGGTGATGCATTTCGGGAGAAAGAATGTAGGGGGGAGATATATGATAAAGGGTAGACCTATTAAGAATATAGAAACGCAGAGGGACCTGGGGGTGCAGGTGAACAAGTCTCTGAAGTTGACAGAGCAAGTGGAGAAGGTTGTGAAGAAAGCATATAGTATGCTAGCCTTTATAAGAAGGGGTATAGAGTATGTATAGAAGTGTGTAAATAGATAATGATATTGATGTACTTGTTTTTATCCTACATGTACTTTGGTCCACCTTGTTGTCTAACGAGGGGCATACACACGATGGGTCGTGAGAGGACTGCTCTTGGATCTTTTGAGAGTATCCTACTGCTTCACGTCGTTAGTGTATGCTTGATTTGGACCATTTGATGGGCAACACGACAGCTCTGTGACTATCGCTGTGCTGTGTAGATACATGGATTTGGTCCTGTGTCTGTGGGAGTTTGTGCATTCTCCCCGTGCTTGTGGGTTTTCTCCGGGTGCTCCGGTTTCCTCCCACATCCCAAAGATGTGCTCTGAGGCTAACTGGCAAAACAAATTCTCCCTAAATTGTCTCAAATTTGGTTTTTAATCCATAGATCTATAAACATGGACAGGGATCGCGGTAGAGGTGGGAACATCGGGGTGGCGGCGTGGGCTCGTTGGGCTGAAGGGCCTGTTTCCCGTGCTGTTTTGTTCTTTGTTCTTTATTTATCCTGCTAATCTCTCTGATATTAAGTGGCAATTTTGCTTGGCCAGTCAACCTAATCTGTGCCTGCCTGTCACTAATACTTAATTAAACAGCAACACCCATGTAAACCTACTCACATAGGTTTACATCCCTGTCGGTTTACATACATGCAAACATGAGCATTGATGTAAATCTTTGTGAACCTATATTCGAATGTACACGTGTCCATAGGAACATAGGAGTTACATTCGAGTCTGCTCCGCCATTCAACCAGATCATGGCTAATCTTACCATGGTCCCAAATCCACCTCCCCACCTGCTCCCCATATCCCCTTAACCCACTCTTTTATCAGAAATACATCCATCTCCTTCTTGAAACCATTCAATGATCTAGACTCCACCGTGCTATGGGGCAGCAAGTACCACAATTTCATCACCCTCTCAGAGAAGTCGTTCCTTCCCATCTCAGTGTTAAATCAACTGCCTCTCAACCTGTGACCTCTTGTTCTAGATTGTCCCCACAAGGTGAATCCTTTGGTCTACGTTTACTCTAACAATCTCTTCTAAAATGTTATATGCCTCGATCACATCCCCTTTCATTCTTGTAATCTCACAGAATCATAGAGCACTACAGTGCAGAAGAGGCCCTTCAGCCCATCGAGTCTGCACCGATTCATAAAAGGCCCTTAGCTGCCCATTAAATCCCACTTGCCAGCACTTGGACCATAACCCTGAATGTTATAACGTGTCAAGTGCTCATCCCAGTACTTTTCAAAAGATGATTCATATTGTTCCAACACCCTCTCAGGCAGTGCATTCCAGATCACTATCACACTTTGGGTGAAAAAGGTTTTTGTCAAATTTCCCCTCACTTTAAACTTGTATCCCCTCAGTACCAGCGAGTACAAGCCCAAACTATTTAATATCTCCCTGTATGTCAACCCTTTTATCCCCGGGATCGATCTGGTGAATCTCCTCTGAACTGCCTCCAATGCCTCCGCACCCTTCCTCAAATAAGGAGACATCTGATGTACACATGCACATTCCATGCATGACATTGAATGGGTTTCAAGAAGCTGATGGATATATTTCTGATATACAAACAGGTTGAAGGTACATGGGGAATAGGTGGGGAGATGGATTTGACACCAGAGAGAGATCAGCTATGATCTGAGTGAATGGCAGAGCATGTGCAAAGAGCTGGATTTGTCAAGTTCTGCTTCTAATTCCTATGTTCCTAAACTGATATTTCTACAGCACAGAGATTGGCTCTCTTTTGAGATGTAACACCGAATTGCCCAAAGAGGAATACCTCACCCCGTAATCTATTAGAAGTGTGCAGGAAGGTGTGAACTGTCCTTCAGTAACATTTAGTGTTTAACCAATAGAAATACCTGATACTCACTTTAAGATGAACACTTAACAATTTTTAAAATTTAACTAACAGGGAACTTTAACTAAATAAGTAACACAATGAATAAAATAAGGTTCAAATAAACACAATACTCATCATTAACCAAAAACATAATAATGGAATTTAGTCACTCTCAGAATAATACAACCAGGTTTTGTGGCTTTCAGAATCCTTGGGAGTTTCTTTGTTGATTCCTCTGTCTGTACGTTCTTTCAGATTTGGTACCTTTCGCTAGTTAGATTGTACATTTTCTTCAGAGGTATCTGAAGCTAGCGGGATTGAGAGCTGCTGTCTCCCTTTCAAGGTTTAGAGGTGGCAATCTTCTATTGCTCTCTCATTCCCCACCCCCGCCCCCACACTCTCTTTTATACCTGCGATGACCTATCAATTTTTCTACAGTAAGATTGGTCTGATGTTGTCAATGCCGTTAAATTCAAATCTTATAGGTTCCTGGTAGCTGAGTGCCTGCTACAAATTGATTGGACTAAATGTCCAAAAAGCAGGTTGCCTTGTCAAGACTACTGCTTGAGTTTTTGATAGCCACCTCCATGTGCACATACACATCAGTGTATACCTACACATCCATGGGCTCATGTACATCCATACAGGTACACAGCTATGACACACGCACACATACATGTGCACCACTGCATTCATGCACACCCCTACATATAGCTATCCAGATGTGTATCCCTTACGTTTTTCTCTGTCCAGAGGTGTTGAGGGCATTGATCGATAGGCTCGGCGGTCTTTCAACTTCTTACGGAAGGAGCACCGTTGGTCATTGAGACGACGGCTCTGGACCTCCCACACCAGATCGAAGAAGACCTCACTGCAGTCAGGGGTCAGGCACTTAGTCTGCAGGGCGAGAGAGAGAGAGAGAGAGACAATATGACATTGAGCCACATCCCAACCAGGAGGCTACAAAAGGATGGGTAGGTTCAGTGGGAGTAGGCAAAGATCTGGCAAATGAATTACAGTATGACAAATGTGAAATTGTCCAAAGACAGTAAGCATATTATCTAAATGGTGAGACACTGAAGTACGACAAGGGGGCCGTTCAGCTCATCAAGTCTGCACTGATCCTCCGACAGAGAGGTCCTATCCATGGGACCCCACATATTTACGCCACTAATCCCCCTAACCAATACATCTTTGGACACTAAGGGGCAATTTAGCATGGGCAATCTATCTAACCTGCACATTTTTTGACATTAAGGGACAAATTAGCATGGCCAATCCATCTAGTTTATACATCCTTGGACACTAAGGGGCAATTTAGCATGGCCAATCCATCTAACCTGCACATTTTTCGACATTAAAGGGCAATTTAGCATGGCCAATCCACCAAACCTAAATATCTTTGGACTGTGGGAAGAAACTAGAGGAAACTTATGTAAATATGGAGAGAACGTACAAAGTCTGCCAGAATTGAACCGGGATCCCTGACACTATGAGGCTGCAGTGTTCACCACCGTGCTACTGTGCCAGCTTTGTAAACTAACTTACTGAGACTCCATGGACATCGTTGATGCAGGGGAACTCACTCCAGGCAAAATTCCTATTGATCACAGGGACAGCCCGTACTAGCTTATCCACGGCAAGAGGGAGATCCCAGTCTCATCTCCAAATACCTTACACTCACCGTGTTGTTTCCATTGCTGGTATCCAGGGACAGCAGGTCAAGTGTGAGGTGCTTTACAGCTCCAGTGTTACAGTCGTCCTGTGGTGAGGTACCACCATCTTCCTCTTGCTTGTCTGTGGGGTGACCCACCTCGGTACGAGTGTCTGTACAAGCTGAATGATCGGTCATCTCACTGTCCTCCTGATCACCGTCATCTTCACTCTCCCTATTCTGAAAAAAGAAAGATTAACATCAGCATCTTTACAACCTCAAGGTATCATTCAATCTTTCACATTCCAAATTTAAGCTGATTTGATTTGATTTATTACTGTCATGTGTATTAACATACAGTGAAAAGTACTGTTTCTTGCACACTGGACAGACAAAACATACCATTCATAGAGAAGAAAAGGAGAGGGTGCAGAATGTAGTGTTGCAGTCATAGCTAGGGTGTAGAGAAAGATCAACTTAGTGTCAAGATAAGTCCATTCAAAAGTCTAATGGCAGCAGGGAAGAAGCTGTTCTTGAGTCAGTTGGTATATCTTTTCCCCAATGGAAGAAGGTGGAAGAGAGAATGCTTAGGGTGCATGGGGTCCTTAATTATGCTGGCTGCTTTTCCGAGGCAGCGGGAAATGTAGACAGAGTCAATGGATGGGAGGCTGGTTTGAGTGTTGGACTGGGCTTCGTTCACAACTCCTTGTAGTCCCTGGCAGTCTTGAGCAGTGCAGGAGCCATACCAAGCCAGAAAGGATGCTTTCTATGGTGTATCTGTAAAGTTTGGTGTGAGTCATAAGTGGACGTGCCAAATTTCCTTAACCGCTTGGAAAAGCAGAGATATTGGTGGGCTTTCTTAACTATAGTGTTGGCATCAGGGGGGACCAGGACGAGTTGTGGTGACCTGGACACCTAGAAATTTGAACCTCTTGACCATTTCCACCTCACTCCCTCAATGTAGACTCTCACCAACTTATATAGATACACCACAGAAAGCATCCTTTCTGGATGTGTCGCAGCTTGATATTATTCCTGATCTGTCCAAAACCACAAGGAACTACAAGGAGTTGTGAACGAAGCCCAGTCCATCACACAAACCAGCCTCCCATCCATTGGCTCTGTGCACACTTCCCGCTGCCTTGGGAAAGCAGCCAGCATAATTAAGGACCCCACACCACCCCTGGACATTCTCTCTTTCACATTCTTCCTTCAAGAAAATGATACAGGTCTGAGGTCACGAACCAACTGACTTAAGAACAGCTTCTTTCCTGCTGCCGTCAGACGTTTGAATAGACCTACCTTGCATTAAGTTGATTACATCCTAGCTATGACTGTAACACTACATTCTACAATCTTTCCTTCCCTTCTCTATGAACGATACACTTTGTCTGTATAGTGCGCAAGAAACAATACTTTTCACTGTATGTTTATACCCGTGACAATAATAAATCAAATCAAGTCAGAAGAAGGGGCAGCTCCATCGCAGTGCTGCTTGGCTGGAAGGCAGTCGATACATGAAGTCATGGGATGACCATCCAGTTAGCCTCTCAGAATGTCGTTTTCCAATCCTTGGTCACTGATTTAGGGAGTCAAGAGTTCAAATCCGGCTCAGGGACATGGGAGGGGGGGGGTGGTGTTGAACAGACCGTCCTGTCAATCCACATTCAGCTGGTGTTGCCAGCTATCTCCGACTCTCCTCAGCAGGAAATCATTTAGAGGACTTTGCCCTGGAGTGGTCAGTGTCAGATACAGTGGGCAACATCCCCCTTTTCCCCTCTCCCGTAGACACTCACACCAAACGGCAAAGTTACCAAGCGTTCCTTAAATGGTGCAACAGTGTGATGTGAAGATCTGCCTTCTCCTGCGTTCACCTCTCAACCCAACCCCAAAACTGACCCCCTTCTCATGTCCCTGAGTGGGATTTGAACTGGTGATGTCCTGACTCAATGGTCAAGGGGTGGGCACCATTGTTCCAAGAGGCTGGACTGGACGGTTATCCATGACTTTATGAATCGACTGCTTTTAGTTGAACCTTCAGTGCTCACCCAAGGAACGATTTGTCCACGTGGAACAAGGTGTTGACATGAATGAAAAAAACCTTATAAACTGTCTTCATCCAGTGTCCGCCCATTCAGTGTCCTCACGGCCAGTGTCTTTGCCCCCAGTGTCCACACCCTCAGTTTCCTCACTCCCACTATCCACACATCGAGTGTCCATACCCCACCATCCACAACCAGTGTGTCCATATCCAGCACCCTCACCTTTAATGTCCACACATCCAGCACCCTCACCCTTAATGCCCACACATTCAGTGCCCACACCCCTAGTGTCCATGCCCAGTACCATAGTACCCTACAGTGCAGAAAGAGGCTCTTCAGCCCATCGAGTCTGCACCGAACACAATCCCACTCAGTTTCTATCCCCATATCCCTACATATTATACCCACTAATCCCTCTAACCTATGCATCCCTGGATACTAAGGGGGCAATTTTTCAGCATGTCCAATCAACCTAACCCGCACATCTTTGGATTGTGAGAGGAAACCGGAGCACCCGGAGGAAACCGACACAGACACAAGGAGAACGTGTAAACTCCGCACAGACAGTGACCCGAGCTGGGAATCGAACCCAGGACCCTGGAGCTGAGAAGCAGCAATGCTAACCACTGTGCTACCGTGCCACCCAGGAAGTGGGACCCTGACAAAGCTGTATGAGAAGCTCAGAAACAAGGGGGCTCTAAAGGAAACCATGTCAGTAACTGGAAGGAGATGGATGCTGAATGCAAACGGGGGCCTGTTAGTGTGGAATATACGGGAAGGTTCACACGAAACAGGTTGTGGGAAAGGTCACCTTTGGAAACAGGGATGACGTCTAGCCTCCCAGTTATGTTCAGGGGCTGGCAGACAGGAGTCGGAGGGTGCGGACCTTCCTGCCCTGAAATGGGAAAGAGTCACAAATGGATAGCAGACCAGGAGCTGTGGGGATCTCAGTCAGGGAAAGGAGGCAGTGCAGAGGTGAAGCAGGAGCAATCGCTGGGAGCACTGTGTGAGGTAGTACAGGGCAAGGCCATTGGCCACAGATCTGAGTCTGCCACATACTGGAGAAGAAGAAGGATGGCACAGTGGTTAACACTGCTATCTCACGGTACCATGAATCTGGCTTTGATTCAGACTTGGATCACTGTCTGTGTGGAGTTTGCACATTCTCCCCATGTCTGCATGGGTTTCCTCCGGTTTCCTCCCACAGTCTGAAAGATGTGCTGGTTTGGTGGTCAACGAATGGGGTTACGGTGACAGGGCAGGGGGAGTGGACTGAAGTAGATTGCTCGTTCGGTGGATCAGTGCAAACTCAATGGGCTGAATGGCCTCCTTCTACACTGTGAGGATTGTATGATGTCGTGGACACCATGTCGGCTTGGAGGCTTCCTCCTGCCAGTGACAGGGTTCAATCATTTCACCCTGTGTCTTTCAGGGAGAATTAACGGACATTTCAAAAGTTTAGGAAGTTTAGTTATCACTGTCACAAGTAGGCTTACATTAACACTGCAATGAAGTTACCCTGAAAATCTCCTAGTCACCACATTCCAGCACCTGCTCGGGTGTACTGAGGGAGAATTTAGCACCTACCCAGCACATCTTTGGGATGTGGGAGGAAACGCATGCAGACACAGGGAGAATGTGCAGATTCCAAACAGACAGTGACCCAAGTTGGGAATTGAGCCCGGGTCCCTGGCTCTATGAAACAGCAGTGCTAACCACTGCGCCATCTTCACAGTCTGCGGCTGAGGAGATGAGATGCGGTGCTGAAGGACAAACTGATTGATTGTCCCGAGGTTTCATTCACAAGAACACTTGCCAGGCCAGAGTGAGCCAATGAGCAGAGTGTGGGTGCTGAGAGAGCTGTAGAGAACCTTGGGGTTTCCATCACCAACTGGAGAGAGTCAGGATTGGAAGGGTTAATGAAAGTTCGGGACTTTAACTCGGGAACATTGTGGAATTGGCATCGCCTGGGCCAACACTTGTCCATCGCTTGTCCCCCATGAACTTAATGCCTTACTCACTCATTTCAGAAGGGAGCTGTTAAGAGACAACTGCATTGCTGTGGGGTCTGGAGTCACATGTGGACTGGACTGGGTTTAAGGATGGCAGATTTTCCTTCCCTGAGGGGTCATTAAAGTGGGGAGAGGAAGCGGGGGAGGGGGGATCAGTTTTAGGAGGGGGATTCCGGAAATCAGGGCTCAGACTGCAAAAAAACATGGCCGCCAGCCGTGGAACGATTAAAATTGGGGAATACTCAAGAGGTCGGAATTGGAGATGGGTGCCTTGGAGGGTTACTGGGGAAGAGGGGGTGATGTGGGAGGAAGTTGCAGAGGTAGAGAGAGTGAGGATCAAGAGTAACTAACCCAGCGCCAAGTCAAAGCCAGCTCAGTGTACCTGCCCATCATCTCAGGGGCAACCAACGATAGAGGGGGGGCGGTGAGATGCTGTATCTGACCTCCTCAGGCCCGGACACTGCTTGCAGAAGGGGAGGAGAGGGAGGAATGGAGATTTGGGAACACCACCAATTTCCTGTTCATTGGGCACCATCCTGTCAAAATCCAGGCATGTGCAATCGAACAGCGCTGTGGGTGCACCACATGGGCTGGGAGCAGGTTATGGAAGGTTGTTCACCATTGACCCCCTCAAAGGGCCAACTGACCAGCAATACCCCCCCCCCTCCCCGCATTGCCCCCTCCCCTCCATCCCAACAACAAATTTAAATTACAAACATTACCATGATTTTCCAGCAACTCCTGTTAGTGGAGAGAGAGAATCGATCGGAGATGGGCAGGAGGGGCAGTTCCTCAAATCATGTTCATGGTACGGACAGAGTCAAACCCTCTAGAACAGCTAAACAGCTTAATCCCCCAACTATCTTTCCTCCCCTCTGTCTCCTCTCCCTGTTTTTTTCCCTTCTGCCCCTCTCAAATCTGCCCCCTCTCCCTCTCTGCCCCTCTCCCCTCTGCCCCTCTCCCCTCTGACCCCCTCTCCCCTCTGCCCTCTCCCCATCTATCTACTCTCCCCTTGTCTCCTTTCTCACCATCTCCTCTCTCCTCTGTCTACTCTCCTGTCCACTCTCCTCTTTGTCTAATCTCCCCTCTGTCCACTCTCCTTTCTATCTCCTCTCCCCTCCGACTCCTCTCCCCTTTATCTGCTCTCCCCCCCCCCCCCCCCCCGTTTCTTCTCCCCAGTCTCTCCACTCTCCTCTCTCCTCCGTCTCCTCTCCCTCTGTCCTCCCACTCTGCCTCCCCGTCCCCTCTCTCTCCTCACCCCCTGGCTCCCTCGCCCTCGTCACGTTGCCAGCTTATGTGGCCATTGTGAATTCAGCCTCCGGGATTTGGCTCCACGAAACCAGCGTCCGTGAGATGGATGGGTGACAGTGGGGGCGCAAGACTGGTAATGCGGATCCATCTCTAACTCAGCGGGGTCAGGCGCAGATACCCGAGGCTGACGCAATTCGAAACAATCCCCCTTCTGCCTGAGCAGAGGAATTTCTACTCCAAAACCCCACTCCCTCTGAACCCTCGAGCCTCCCAATCACTACAACAACTGACTCTGTGCAGTGGGTGACGCCATGCTGGTTCAATGGGTTGTATTCAGATACAGAGATAGACCTGCGTAGATGTGGGAATCATCGGGGTTTACAGCATGGAAACAGGCCCTTCGGCCCAACTTGTCCATACCAGCCTTTTATTTAACCACTAAGCTAGTCCCAGTTGTCCGCATTTGGCCCATATCTCTCTATCCCCATCTTACCCATGTAACTGTCCAAATGCTTTTCAAAAGACAAAATTGTACCCATTTCTACTACTACCTCTGGCAGCTTGTTCCAGACACTCTCCACCCTCTGTGAGATAAAAATTGCCCCTCTGCATACTTTTATATCTTACTTCTCTCACCTTAAACCTATGGCGTCCAGTTTTAGACTCCCCTACCTTTGGGAAAAGATATTGATTATCTGGCCGATCTGAGCCCCTCATTATTTTATAGATCTCTAAGATCACCCCTCAGCATCCTACGCTCCAGAGAAAACAGTCCCGGTCTATCCAGCCTCTCCTTATAACTCAATCCATCAATCCCGATAACATCCTAGTAAATCTTTTCTGCACTCTGAGTGAGGCGGGGGGGGGGAATACTAGAGGGGAGCAGGGATGGGGGTAATGTGGTCAACTCACCAGGCCACTGTCGACACTGGTGCCAAGTTCCAAGGCTTGAGAGAGGGGCAATGTTCCGTTCTCAACATCTCCGTCTGCCAACCCATCTCCCGCCCGCGCGGAAGATTGAATGTTCTCCGTGTCATTGGCTGGCTCACTGACCATCTCCAGATAGGGGGAGGGAGCATGCTGACCCTCCTCCGCTTCCTCCTCCTCCTCCTCCGTATCCCTGGGATCGCCTCCACAGTCCGCATCATGCACCCCTCCACCCTGATCTTCTTCAGGCCGATCAGTACCACCTGTTGGTGAGACGGTGTCCATATCACCATTCCCAGCGTCCGATGCTCTGCTCCAGACTTCCGCGTCCGTCGACTCTCCTTCCTCCATCTCTCTATCTCGGCTTTCTCCTCCTCACACTGCAACACACAAAGACAACTGTCTCACAAAGATCGTTCACACACAACACCTCCCACATCCACAGGACACCACAGTTCACTGCAGCACTCCCTCAGTACTGACCCTCTGACAGTGCGGCACTCCCTCAGTACTGACCCTCTGACAGTGCGGCACTCCCTCAGCACTGACCCTCTGACAGTGCGGCACTCCCTCAGTACTGACCCTCTGACAGTGCGGCACTCCCTCAGTACTGACCCTCTGACAGTGCGGCACTCCCTCAGTACTGACCCTCTGACAGTGCGGCACTCCCTCAGCACTGACCCTCTGACAGTGCGGCACTCCCTCAGCACTGACCCTCTGACAGTGCGGCACTCCCTCAGCACTGACCCTCTGACAGTGCGGCACTCCCTCAGCACTGACCCTCTGACAGTGCGGCACTCCCTCAGCACTGACCTCTGACAGTGCGGCACTCCCTCAGCACTGACCCTCTGACAGTGCGGCACTCCCTCAGTACTGACCCTCTGACAGTGCGGCACTCCCTCAGCACTGACCTCTGACAGTGCGGCACTCCCTCAGCACTGACCCTCTGACAGTGCGGCACTCCCTCAGCACTGACCCTCTGACAGTGCAGCACTCCCTCAGCACTGACCCTCTGACAGTGCGGCACTCCCTCAGCACTGACCCTCTGACAGTGCGGCACTCCCTCAGCACTGACCCTCTGACAGTGCGGCACTCCCTCACACTGACCCTCTGACAGTGCGGCACTCCCTCAGCACTGACCCTCTGACAGTGCGGCACTGCTTGAGTACTGGCTCTCAGACAGTGTGATACTCCCTCAGGACAGTCCCTATGACAGTGCTGCATGGTGTGAGGTGAAGGGGGTTTTGAATTGATGTATTATCGTCACGTATTAACATACAGCAAAAAGTATTGTTACCTGCGCTTCTATACAGACAAATTACACCATTCATAGAGAAGGAAAGGAAAGAGCACAGAATGTAATGTTACAGTCAAAGCTGGAGTGTAGAGAAAGATCAGTTTAATATAAAGTATTCAAAAGTCTGACAGCAACAGGGAAGAAGCTGTTCTTGACTCAGCTGGTCTGTGATCTCAGGCTTCTGTATCTTGTTCCTGACGGAAGAAGATGGAAGAGCGAATGTCCAGGGTGCGTGGGGTCCTTAATTATACTGGCTGCTTTGCTGAGGCAACGGCAAGTGTAGACAGAGTCAATGGATGAGAGTCTGATTTCTGTGATGGATTGGGATTTACGACCCTTTGCAATTTTTTGCAATCTTGGGTGGAACAGAAGTCGTACTGAGCTGTGATACAACCAGAAAGAATGCTTTCTGTGGTGCATCTGTAAAAATTGGTGAGAATTGTAGCGGACGTGCCAAATTTCCTCAGTCTCCTGTGAAAGTAGAGGCATTGATGGGCTTTCTAAACTACAGATAACTCTCTCACGAACAAAAGGAGCCAGGGTAACAAATGGCAAAGGCAGCAGCTTTGGCTGAAGCCCAGAACAACATGGATGGGGCAAGGCCAGCTCTCACCAACACCAGGACAGGAGATGGCCGTTCAGCCCCTCAAGCCGAGTCTGCCACTCATCAGCGTTCGATTCCCATCTGGTTTCCCTTCACGCACCCTTGGTTTCACACACAGCCGGGGGGAAATAAATGATTTCACAGTGCTGATGAAAGGTGGGCAGAGGGAGGGGGCAGCATCCGGTTTCCTCTTTTTTGGTGGGAGATGGTTCCAAATTTCTCCAGCCCTTCTCATCTTCAAACCTCTCCCTCCTAAATTGCCTGGTTATGATTTTAAACTTTACCCATCTCATCCTGGTGGAAGCGCCATCCATCAATTCTTTTGGAATTCTTAAAGCAACCCCAAAGTCCATGATATACAAAGAACAAAGCACGTTCCGGTATAGGAAGAGGCCCGTTGGCCCACCAAGCCTGTGCCAATCACCTTGTCCTACATGGACTAACCGCTTACATCCCTCTATTCCCCTCTGTTCAAGTATCTCTTAAGATAAGTCTTAAATGCCATGAATATAACTGCCTCAACCACCTCACTTGGCAATGCACTCCAGGCCCCCACCACCCTCTGCGTAAAAACCTTCGCCTCCAATGAATACTTTGAACTTGTGCCCCCTTGAAATTGTACCATTTCTACCTTGGGGAAAAAAAACTTCCAACTTTTGGCCTTATCTGTACCCCTTATAATTTGATAAACTTCAATCAGGCCTCCTCTCAGCCTCCGTCTTTCCAGGGAGAACAATTCCAGTTTATTCACAGCTGATACCCTCCATACCAGGCAAACGTCCTGGTAAACCTTTTCTGTACTCTCTCCAAAGCCTCCACATCCTTCTAATGTGGTGACCAGAATTGGACACAAATATTCCAAATGTTGCTGTAGAAATGTTTTATAAAACTGTAACATAATTTGCCAACTCGATGCCCCGTCCCATGAAGGCAAGCATGCCATATGCCTTCTCCACCACCTTTTCCATCTGTGTTGCCATTTTTAAGGATCTGTGGATCTGTCCCCCCAGATCTCTCTGTGTGACTATAAATCTGATGTTCTGCCATTTCTTTAAAGCTCCCAGCTGAATTGGATCTACCAAAATGCACCACCTTGCATTTGTCTGGATTAAATTCCATCTGCCATTTCTCCACCCAATTTTCTGACCAATCTATATCCTGCTGCATTCTCCGACAATCGTCATCACTATCTGCCAACTCTGCCAATCTTAGTATCATCTGCAAACTTGCTCATCAGGCCAACTACATTTTTTTCCACGCCATTTCTACATATTCCAAACAGCAATGTTCCCAGTACTGATCCCTTATGAGAACATCATTAGTTAACCATCCTCCATTCAGAGAAGCACGCTTCCACCACTACCCTCTGTCTTCTATAACCAAGCCAGTTCTAATCCCATCCAGCTAGTTCACCCCTGATCCCGTGTGATTTAGCCTTTGGCACCAGCCTTCCATGAGGGACCTTGTCAAAGACCATGTTGACAACATCCACAGCCTTTTCCTCATCAATCATGTGCTGTTCGCATCAAGTGGAGAGAATAACTAGCCATGCGAGCTTGTGTGTGGAAGATTTAAACCAGAGGCTGAGGCCTAGATGGGGCTTACCTGCCAGAATTCCACACAGCCTGCCCAGGGTTGGGTTGCCAAACGGTGAGACCTATTCTTGCAATTTAATCAAACTAACTGTCTCTGAAACACAACTTCTTCTCTCCATCTACAATGGTTTTATGAATTAAAGCATGATTTTTGAAGCGTAGTATTTTTAGATTACGCCCAGTAACTTTTCCCCACTCAAATTTGTTGTTGGAAGTTAAGCTGAAGGTTAATCCCTGGAGGCTCTGTGTTTGGTTTTAATTTGATGCATGGCCAGCATTCATTGCCCATCCAGAGTTGCCAAAAGACAGGTAGAATCAATAGGATCCCTAGAGTGCTGAAGGAGGCCATTCAGCCCATCGAGTCAGCCCTGTCCACAGTCCCAACCAGGCCCTATCCCTACAACCCCATGCATTTATCTGAGCCAGTTCCCCTGACATTAAGGGGCAACCTAGCATGACCAATCCACCTAACTTGCACATCATTCGGGGAGGAAATCAGGGCAACCGGAGGAAACCCACGCAGACACAGGGAGATTGTGCAAACTCCACACAGACAGTCACCCAAGTTGGGAATCAAACCCAGGCCACTGGCGCCATGAGACAGCAGTGATAATCACTGTGCCACCAAGCCACCCATGTTGAGGGTCAACCACATTGCTGTCACATGCAGGCCAGACCTTGCAAGGATGGGACATTAGTGGGTTTTTCCGACAATGGTTTCATAGTCGTGAGAAGATTCTTAATCCTGAATATTTTTATTGAATTTAAATTCCATAAAATGTCTGCCGTGGTGGGATTCGAACCTGAGTTCCTGGACTGACAGCCTAGACATAATACCACCAGGCAAACACCTCCCACTGTCAAACATCCTGGAGCCACAACACAAGCAGCATGCAGTCCGGTGCAGTGATGATGAATCTTATTAGCGTGGGTTAGTTCCTGATCAAGTACTGAAGAGTTTTATTCAGGGCACAGCCGCTCACAGACAGATCTTTGTACATGGGGTCAGTGTGCAATGTACACTGTCCGGCTTTGAGTATTGATTGTATCTGGGTACTGTAGGCAGACAATAAGTTATAAAGAGTAGATTCTGCGCACAGTCGCAGGAAGTCACAGGCCCTGTTTACACAGACTTGAGAAATCAGGGAAATGTGTGGTGAGATGATTCAAAAAGATAGGGCACTGGATACAGAAACACTCCCTCAGCACACAGACAGAACTGCGTACAATAACACTACCTCAGCACGCAGACAGAACTCGGCACAGAAACACTCCCTCAGCGCGCAGACTTAACTGGGTAAGGAAACACTACCTCAGCACGCAGACAGAACTGGGTACAGAAACACTTCCTCAGCACGCAGACAGAACTGGGTACAGAAACACTCCCTCAGCACACAGACAGAACTGGGTACAGAAACACTCCCTCAGCACACAGACAGAACTGGGTACAGAAACACTCCCTCAGCACACAGACAGAACTGGGTACAGAAACACTCCTCAGCACGCAGACAGAACTGGGTACAGAAACACTTCCTCAGCACACAGACAGAACTGGGTACAGAAACACTACCTCAGCACGCAGACAGAACTGGGTACAGAAACACTATCTCAGCACACAGACAGAACTGGGTACAGAAACAGTCCCTCAGCACACAGTCAGAACTGAGTACAGAAACACTCCCTCAGCACGCAGACAGAACTGGGTACAGAAACACTCCCTCAGCACGCAGACAGAACTGGATACAGAAACACTCCCTCAGCACGCAGACAGAACTGGGTACAGAAACACTCCCTCAGCACGCAGACAGAACTGGGTACAGAAACACTCCCTCAGCACGCAGACAGAACTGGGTACAGAAACACTCCCTCAGCACGCAGACAGAACTGCGTACAGAAACACTACCTCAGCACACAGACAGAACTGCGTACAGAAACACTTCCTCAGCTCACAGACAGAACTGGGTACAGAAACACTCCCTCAGCACGCAGACAGAACTGGGTACAGAAACACTCCCTCAGCACGCAGACAGAACTGGGTACAGAAACACTTCCTCAGCACGCAGACAGAACTGGGTACAGAAACACTTCCTCAGCACGCAGACAGAACTGGGTACAGAAACACTCCCTCAGCACGCAGACAGAACTGGGCACAGAAACACTCCCTCAGCACACAGACAGAATGGGGTACAGAAACACTCCCTCAGCACGCAGACAGAACTGGGTACAGAAACACTCCCTCAGCACGCAGACAGAACGGATACAGAAACACTCCCTCAGCACGCAGACAGAACTGGGTACAGAAAACTCCTCAGCAGAGACAGACTGGGTACAGAAACACTCCCTCAGCACGCAGACAGAACTGGGTACAGAAACACTCCCTCAGCACGCAGACAGAACTGGGTACAGAAACACTCCCTCAGCACGCAGACAGAACTGGGTACAGAAACACTCCCTCAGCACGCAGACAGAACTGGGTACAGAAACACTCCCTCAGCACACAGACAGAACTGGGTACAGAAACACTCCCTCAGCACGCAGACAGAACTGGGTACAGAAACACTCCCTCAGCACGCAGACAGAACTGGGTACAGAAACACTCCCTCAGCACGCAGACAGAACTGGGTACAGAAACACTCCCTCAGCACGCAGACAGAACTGGGTACAGAAACACTCCCTCAGCACGCAGACAGAACTGGGTACAGAAACACTCCCTCAGCACGCAGACAGAACTGGGTACAGAAACACTCCCTCAGCACGCAGACGAATGTCGAAACTCCCTCAGCACGCAGACAGAATGGGTACAGAAACACCTCAGCACGCAGACAGATGTAGAACGTGGGCGAACTGGGGTGTTGGACTGGGTACAGAAACACTCCCTCAGCACGCAGACAGAACTGGGTACAGAAACACTCCCTCAGCACGCAGACAGAACTGGGTACAGAAACACTCCTTCAGTACTCAGAGGGCACTGGGTACAGTAACACTCCTCAGTACTCAGAGGGATTGTGTACAGAAACCTCCTTCAGTACTCAGAGGGCACGGGTACAGAACACTCCTTCAGTACTCAGAGGGCACTGGGTACAGTAACACTCCTTCAGTACTCAGAGGGCACTGGGTACAGTAACACTCCTTCAGTACTCAGAGGGCACTGGGTACAGTAACACTCCTTCAGTACTCAGAGGGCACTGGGTACAGTAACACTCCTTCAGTACTCAGAGGGCACTGGGTACAGTAACACTCCTTCAGTACTCAGAGGGCACTGGGTACAGTAACACTCCTTCAGTACTCAGAGGGCATGGGTAAGTAACACCTTCGTATAGAGGCATGGAGTAAACCTCAGTCTAGGGGCATGGGTAAGTAAATCTCATATCAGAGGCACTGGGTAAGTAACACTCTTCAGTACTCAGAGGGACTGGGACAGTACACTCCTAGTACCAGGGGACTGGGTAATAACACTCCTTCATACTAGAGGGCATGGTAATAAACTCTTCGTACTCAGAGGCACTGGGTAAAGTAACACTCCCTCAGCACGCAGACAGAACTGGGTACAGAAACACTCCCTCAGCACGCAGACAGAACTGGGTACAGAAACACTCCCTCAGCACGCAGACAGAACTGGATACAGAAACACTCCCTCAGCACGCAGACGGCACTGGGTACAGAAACACTCCCTCAGCACGCAGACAGAACTGGATACAGAAACACTCCCTCAGCACGCAGACAGAACTGGAACAGAAACACTCCCTCAGCACGCAGACAGAACTGGGTACAGAAACACTCCCTCAGCACGCAGACAGAACTGGATACAGAAACACTCCCTCAGCACGCAGACAGAACTGGATACAGAAACACTCCCTCAGCACGCAGACAGAACTGGGTACAGAAACTCTCCTTCAGTACTCAGAAGCCATTGTGTATAGAAACTCTCCTTCAATACTCAGAGGGCACTGGGTACTGAAACATTCCTTCAGCACTCAGAGGGCACTGGGTACAGTAACACTCCTTCAGCACTCAGAGGGCACTGGGTACAGTAACACTCCTTCAGTACTCAGAGGGCACTGGGTACAGTAACACTCCTTCAGTACTCAGAGGGCACTGGGTACAGTAACACTACCTCAGCACACAGACAGAACTGGGTACAGAAACACTACCTCAGCACACAGACAGAACTGGGTACAGAAACACTTCCTCAGCAGGCAGACAGAACTGGGTACAGAAACACTCCCTCAGCACGCAGACAGAACTGGGTACAGAAACACTCCCTCAGCACGCAGACAGAACTGGGTACAGAAACACTTCCTCAGCACGCAGACAGAACTGGGTACAGAAACACTACCTCAGCACGCAGACAGAACTGGGTACAGAAACACTACCTCAGCACACAGACAGAACTGGGTACAGAAACACTACCTCAGCACACAGGCAGAACTGGGTACAGAAACACTACCTCAGCACACAGACAGAATTGGATACAGAAACACTCCCTCAGCACGCAGACAGAACTGCGTACAGAAACAGTCCTCAGCACGCAGACAGAACTGGGTACAGAAACACTCCTCAGCACGTAGACAGAACTGGGTACAGAAACACTCCCTCAGCACGCAGACAAACTGGGTACAGAAACACTCCCTCAGCACACAGACAGAATTGGGTACAGAAACACTCCCTCAGCACGCAGACAGAACTGGGTACAGAAACACTCCCTCAGCACGCAGACAGAACTGGGTACAGAAACACTCCCTCAGCACGCAGACAGAACTGGGTACAGAAACACTCCCTCAGCACGCAGACAGAACTGGGTACAGAAACACTCCCTCAGCACGCAGACAGAACTGGGTACAGAAACACTCCCTCAGCACGCAGACAGAACTGGGTACAGAAACACTTCCTCAGCACGCAGACAGAACTGGGTACAGAAACACTCCCTCAGCACGCAGACAGAACTGGGTACAGAAACACTCCCTCAGCACGCAGACAGAACTGGGTACAGAAACACTCCCTCAGCACGCAGACAGAACTGGATACAGAAACACTCCCTCAGCACGCAGACAGAACTGGGGATACAGAAACACTACCTCAGCACACAGACAGAACTGGGTACAGAAACACTCCTTCAGCACTCAGACGGCAGCTGGGTACAGTAACACTCCTTCAGTACTCAGAGGGCACTGGGTACAGTAACACTCCTTAGTACTCAGAGGGCACTGGGTACAGTAACACTCCTTCAGTACTCAGAGGGCACTGGGTACAGTAACACTCCTTCAGTACTCAGAGGGCACTGGGTACAGTAACACTCCTTCAGTACTCAGAGGGCACTGGGTACAGTAACACTCCTTCAGTACTCAGAGGGCACTGGGTACAGTAACACTCCTTCAGTACTCAGAGGGCACTGGGTACAGTAACACTCCTTCAGTTTATTGATGTACTTGTTTTTATCCTATAGGTGCTTTGGTCCACCTTGTTGCCTAACGAGGGACATACATGTGATGGGTCGTGAGAGGACTGCTCTTGGACCTTTTTCGAGAGTATCCTACTGCTTCACGTCGTTAGTGTACGCTTGACCTGGACCATCTGAAGGGCAACACAACAGCTCAGTGACTATCTCTGTGCTGTGCAGATACATGGATTTGGGCCTGTGTCTGTGGGAGTTTGCGCATTCTCCCCATTTTTGCGTGGGTTTTCTCCGGATGCTCCGGTTTCCTCCCACATCCCAAAGATGTGCTCTTAGGCTAATTCGCAAAACAAATTCTCCTTAAATTGTCTCAAATTTGGTTTTTAACCCATAGATCTATAAATATGGACAGGGATCGTGTGTAGAAGTGGGAACATCGAGGTGGCGGCGCGGGCTCGTTGGGCCAAAGGGCCTGTTTCCCATGCTGTTTTGTTCTTTGTTCTTTGTACTCAGAGGGCACAGAAACACTCCTTCAGTACTCAGAGGGCACTGGGTACAGTAACACACCGTCAGTACTCAGAGGGCACTGAATACAGAAACTCTCCTTCAGTACTCAGAGGGTACTGGGTACAAAAACACTCCTTCAGTACTCAGAGGGCACTGGGCACAGTAAGACTCCTTCAGAAAACAGAGGGCACTGGGTAGAGTAACACTCCTTCAGAGGACACTGGGTACAGAAACACTCCTTCAGTACTCAGAGGGCACTTGGTAAAGTAACACTCCTTCAGTACTCAGAGGGAACTGGGTACAGAAACACTCCTTCAGTAATAAGAGGGCACTGGGTACAGAAACACTCCTTAAGTACTCAGAGGGCACTGGATACAGAAACACTCCTTCGGTACTCAGAGGGCACTGGGTACAGAAAAATCCCAGTACTCAGAGGGCACTGGATACAGAAACACTCCTTCGGTACTCAGATGGCACTGGGTACAGAAAAACTCCTTCAGTACTCAGATGGCACTGGGTACAGAAACACTCCTTCAGTACTCAGAGGGCACTGGGTACAGAAACACTCCTTCAGTACTCAGGGGCATTGGTACAGTAACACTCTTCACCACTCAGAGGGCACTGGGACAGACACCCTTCAGTATAGAGGGCACTGGGCACGTAGACTCTTAATAAACAGGGGCACTGGGTAGGTAACACTCCTTCAGAGGGCACAGGGTACAAAACATCCTTCAGTACTCAGAGGGCACTGGGTACAGAAACACTCCTTCAGTACTCAGAGGGCAGTGGGTACAGAAACACTCCTTCAGTACTCAGAGGGCACTGAGTACAGAAACAATCCTTCAGTACTCAGAGGGCACTGGGTACAGAAACAATCCTTCAGTACTCAGAGGGCACTGGGTATAGAAACACTCCTTCAGTACTCAGAGGGCAGTGGGTACAGAAACACTCCTTCAGTACTCAGAGGGCACTGGGTACAGTAACACTCCTTCAGTACTCAGAGGGCACTGGGCACAGTAACACTCCTTCAGTACTCAGAGGGCACTGGATACAGAAACACTCCTTCAGTACTCAGAGGGCACTGGGTACAGAAACACTCCTTCAGTTCTCAGAGGGCACTGGGTACAGTAACACTCCTTCAGTACTCAGAGGGCACTGGGTACAGTAACACTCCTTCAGTACTCAGAGGGCAGTGGGTACAGTAACACTCCTTCAGTACTCAGAGGGCACAGGGTACAGTAACACTCCTTCAGTACTCAGAGGGCAGTGGGTACAGTAACAATCCTTCAGTACTCAGAGGGCACTGGGTACAGTAACACTCCTTCAGTATTCAGAGGGCACTGGGTACAGTAACACTCCTTCAGTACTCAGAGGGCACTGGGTACAGTAACACTCCTTCAGTACTCAGAGGGCACTGGGTACAGAAACAATCCTTCAGTACTCAGAGGGCACTGGGTACAGTAACACTCCTTCAGTACTCAGAGGGCACTGGGTACAGTAGCACTCCTTCAGTACTCAGAGGGCACTGGGTACAGAAACACGTCTTCAGTACTCAGAGGGCACTGGGTACAGAAAC